>JBAIAC010000024.1:52350000-57350000 GCA_037349315.1 Chelydra serpentina | reverse complement strand
TTCCTTAGACACCCTCCCCCGGGGGGTGAACACCCCCCTGAATTTCCCCAACCCACTCCCCCCACCCCCCAGTTACATGCAGTGTTGCCAATTTAGTCATTGGTTGGAAATTTGAATTTTAATCGAAACATTAATACCCACTTTAAAAGCATATACAGTATATGAGAGAATACTTGTACCTGAGAAAACATAATGGGTTTGAAAAATATGAACAAAGACTAGCTTCCTCATACAGCTGTTTGACAATGTCAGCACATTTGTTTCAGCTATATTGGCCCACCTAATAATTTCAAATTATTTATAAGCAAGGTCTGAATGAGCTCTTCCCTGACAGCTAGTGCTGAGCCAGTGGTGGGTGGAAAGGCTTCAGGACCAGACTGTATTTACATGAACACACCTACTCTGCCTGATCAATTTTGGCTGGTATTGGGTTACAAGTCACTTAAGTATTAAATGTGGGGTCATGAAATGTTGTTGTTCTTGTATGAGTAAAGGGCAGCAGAACTGTGCTTAGCCTTACTGAATTGGGGGGCCTCTATCATATCACCTCTTAGTCGTCTCTTTTCCAAGCTGAAAAGTCCCAGTCGTCTTATTTTCTCCTCATATGGAGTCTGTTCCATACCCCTAATTTTTGTTACCCTGCTCTGTACCTTTTCCAGTTCCAATATATCTTTTTTTAAGATGGGGTTGCACGCAGTACTCATGATGTGGGCATATCATATAGTAAAAGTAGAGGAGCTTGGTTTGCCAGACTGATCAGCTAAGCCAATACTGACAACTTATAGGAAAAGGCTACAAAACACCATGCCTCTGGACTGCACCAACATGCAGCAAGCCTTATAAACCAGTCAGTGTCAAAGCTAGTTTTAGAAGAACTTAATGAGGTTGTTAAGAATGCTGGAGACACAACTCAGTTCATGTGAACCAACATGGCTGTTGCATCGTATTTTCTATTTAAGCAAGAGATACCACACACTACAAACTGGAGGCCAATGTTAAGTGCATTGTCACTTGTTAATTCTGAAGTTGGACACTGGTTTCAAACAAGACTGGCAAATGCTTACTGTCTTTCTGAAAAAACTCGGCTGACACTCGAAGTGTGCAGTGCAACAGTGAACGATGCAGCAGTTGAACTCTCACCATATTCAAAATATGTGCATACATGGCTGATGAATGCACTAATGCAAATAGGCATCAAGTATTAACATATGCAATTACTTATCTTGATGTCTGGGGTAGACCAGTAGATGCATTTTAGATGTTCAGGTTATAGAAGACTCATCACCTGCCCTCTGTGACATCTTAGAAGAGTTAAATGCTTGTAAATTGAACCCCAAACAGATGGCTGCTTGTGGATTTGATGGAGCTACAAACTTCTCTGGAAGCTATAGTGGAGTACAAGTTTTGCTCAGAGAAAAGTGTAACCCTAATCTCTCCTATACACACTGCAGAGGCCATCTACTCCAGCTAGCATTAGTACAAGCTGCAGAATCTTCAAACGACATTAAAAAGCCATATATTTAATGGCTTTTTTTTTTTAATACTCTTGCTTGTCGGGGGGTGAGGGGGAAGAAGTCCAAAATGACTGAACATCTTGGAAACAAATAGATACACTGGGATTGAAGTTCAAATTAGTCCAACCTGGGAAAACCTGCTGGCTTTCTCATGAGTGATTCTTGGCTGTTGTCTTAAAATTATTGCAACTGTTATTACTGGCTTTGGAAAGTATCCACCAAGATAGGACAGATCTAAGTAGTGAGGCTGGTGGACTACTTTTGTTACTAAGTTCAGAGAAGACTACTGTTGAAACCACTTGGGTCATTAAACAATGTCATCCAGGCATCTGCTACAACAGTAGTAGATCTTTGTCCAGCAATAGAAACTACCCTTGGATCAATCAGAGATATCCATTGAAAATGTACTGGAAGAAGCAAAGACTTCAGTCCAGAAGTTGACTAATGAAGGTACTTATATTGACTCCTTAAGTGAAGAGGACAAGAAGTGCTTGTTAAGCCTGCTGAAAAAGTACACAGACTTGATCCTTATAAATCTACAATAGTGATTTCTGGATTCTACTCAACCTCCACATAGGTTTTACAGATGCCTGTCTTATAAAATATCTATAGTTGAGTGGAGTGAGGCACTACCAGCAATAGGACTGCTATGTGATCAGGACAGAATAGAGAATTTTGAATGCAGAGTGGAATAGCATACAACAAATGAAGATTTAACTTCAGCTTCTTTATCATCACTAGTGGTTCAACCCAATCTTTGTGCTGTTTCCTGGGATGAAAGGAGTAGGAATTCATCTCTTGCTACTCCCAGTCACAATAGCTACAGTTGAGCATTCTTTTTCCTCATTGAATAGAATTTTGTGTTCTGAAAGAAGTCGCCTTCTGCCTGATCATGAGCATATCATGAAGGACTGGAAGTAACGGACACACAAGAAGACCCCAAAGAGTGCAAAATTACACCAAGAAACCAAGAAGGATGTAGATGTCGTGCTTCATAGTAGGCTTGAGTAGCCCACTTTAATTTTTGTGATTTTAAAACATGAGTTGAATTAAATGGTTGTGGAACATTTTTCCATTTTTACTAAGTGTCATACAGCCCACCTTCGCCCTCATGGTCTCAACCCTCATCCCTTCCCCTCCCCACCCCCCCCGAATATTCCAACCCCCACATTTCAGTTCCTGGGGAAAACACTCCAGGTAAGGGTGCTGGTGGGCAGGGGAGAGATCCATGCTGAACCACAGGAGCCTACAAAGACACGGGCAGTTCTGGTTCATGGCTTAAAACCTCTAGTGAATCTAGCAATGCTTCATGGGTCCCTAGAGGGGGCTCTTTTGGCCAGGGTAGCACTAGGTGGGAGCTCTAGCTTCTGTCACTCCTCCAGCATCACAGGGAGGGTGGGATTTTTGTTTTAAACACAAGCACTTTACATTTGGAAGTACAGTAACTGCTTTTGAGTTTTCTGAACGGTAATGGCTGCATTATCCAGTAGATGGCATCAGTGCAGCAATGCTGCTGCTTAATCTAGCTTTAGCGAAAAGGGGAGAGGTGCTGTTTTCAAATGTATCTTGCTCCCTTTCCCTCTTAGGGGTTTCTACCACACGACACCTGCCTGGTTTTGTCCTCTTTTATTTAATACAATTAATGTTATGAAAAGATCAGTCTAAAACCATTATTTTGAGTACTTTCAGGGTTGGATGGGTTGGATTAATTAATCAGTTTGTCCGCTTAATTTACCTCTTCGTAAACTCTCATTCTAGAAGAAACAATTGTTCTGGCTTGGGTCGATGCAGTGTCCCACTTTTACAGCGATTTGCAAGAACCTGCTGTGTGCACTAGAATAGAAACCTGTTGGGGAGTGGTGGGGAATAAAGAGGTAAGATAAAGTCAGATCCGTTGTGATAAGAGGCAGAATATATGTAGTTTTAAGCATCAGTTACAGCCAGAAAGGCTTTAGGTTACGGTTACCCTCTTTACTCAAGACTGGACTTCATACAAGATAAAGGCTTCCTCTTTCAACAGTTCTTTTAAAATGATTGTTTTATAATGTTCCTTTCATGCCACTGCAGCCCATGACTTAAACATATATAAACAAACAAATGGAAGTAAGGGGAAGTTGATAGTGATAAATGTAAATCAGAAGCTAAGAATTGTAGAAAATTGATAAGGGAAGCAAAGGGCCAAGGAGGAAATCTATGCCCAGAAGAGACGGTAGATCATGCACAGCAGATCACTGAGCAGCCAGCTGCCAAGCATGCAAAATTAGCAATGGATCAAGAAGGCTTCCAAAAAAAAATTCGCTATGATGTCAGCTGTATTCAGACATGAGTGAATGGATGTGTTTTCAGAGCTGGATGGGCCAGCTACAGGGAGAGACCCTAGGATATACAAACATGAGTCGATGCTGCCTGAGCTAAAGAGCCAGTGTCATTGGGTGCTGCCATCTAAGGAACTGGGGTCAAAGGGAAAGAGCATGCCTTAGTTGTGAAGGGTGCTTAGGGTGCAGAGGCTTTGCTTAGAGAAATTAACTCAGAAGTGGAATGGGACCTTAACCATCACCATCACTGACTGGGGTTGTCTGCGATCTATCAGCCCTACAGTCAGAGCATTAGGTCAGGGATCAGGCTGTTATTCCTTTCTCCGGGGAAAGGGTTTGACTCTTAGACGAGCTCTTCCCTCAAAGGGTGAAAGTCACCTTTGTTCTCATAATCAGAGTGCTTGGCTGGGACTGAACCCCCCCCCCCCCCCCTGCCACCTGAACCCCTCATACTACACTATCTCTAGACCAAACTGGAGCCAGGCCCCTGTACAAGTAGCATGAAAAGATTGTTTAGCAATCACACGAGTCGTTACACCAGAGGTTGAAAACCCCCTCTAGTTCCACTCCCAACTCCTTCAGTTGGTGACTAGCCCACCCATACATCCCACAGCATGTGGTTGTTGGGTTTTTTTTGCAAGCGCTTTGTAAATGACACATCCCAGCCTGTGCAAGATCCCTGTGTTTCCCCCACCACTACCAGTGCTTGTCAGCATATTTCCCCCCTCCCCCAGCCATGCCCCGTGTCTTGAGCACCATGCTGCACAGCAAGTGTGTAATTTTTACAAGTAATTTATAAATAAGACATTTTCATGGTACTGGAAAGACTCCCTCCTTTTCACTGGCAGTGCTGGTTACAAATTCACTACAGGTTGCACTGGATTCAAAGCCAACTCATGGGCCAAGCAGTGGGCTGCCTTCTTTGTTGGGGAATGACATTTGTAAATTAGGCATCAAGCCCCAGGTCCTTGATTGCAGTGGGAGTCCTAAATACCTGTGAGAATCTGGGCCCAAGTTATTCTGGAGAGAAATGTAAAGGTACTATCCTGACATTGCCCATGAGGGGTGGTTTGGGGCCCCAAATGTCCTATTAGAGTCTCCCCTTGATAATGTCCACTAATGAAGCCAACTTGGTGCCTGGCTTTCTTTGGGAAGGAGTTTGCACATTAAGCAAGAGGAATGACCTCTAAAATTGAACACCACACGATGTGTCATAACCATTGCCCGGGTAGGGTGTCTCACACACAAAAGCAGAACCATCCCCTCAGACCGAAACACACACTGCTTTTTCTCTGTGATAGGAACTTGTGATTCACCCACAATCTGTTGCCTCAGAGTTCAAAGATATCTTTATTTTCACAACCAATCTGAGGGCCCATCACGTATTGAAATCAGCAGAACCGGATCCCAACTTCACCAGCTACAGGAAGAGTTATTTCAGGAGTGTGCTACAATGAATTGTAAATCCCACAGCTCAAGTCAGCATGAAACACACCCATCTTTATTTTCCTCACCAACACAAAAGCTCATCAGGGACTGAACCTATGTTCTGTGCCCAAAGCACAGCCCTACTCTATCAAGCCAGCTGTAGGGTTAGTTTTTGTTTCTCTGGGATGGGAATTTAGCTATGAAGTCTTTTTTATTTATTTATGGTGGGTTTTTTGTCAGCATTGTGAAGGGACCTCAGATTTTACATCACTGTGAAGCATGGCTTTGCTTGGATTTACATCCAGGGCTTCTGAAATCTTAAATTACAGTCATTTGACTAAGAAACCAGTCTAGTTTGCTTGTCTCTCAGGGAAAGGAATTAGTAAAGTTGGTTTAAGGAACTACCTCAAACTCTGCTTCCACCACCACTGGCAGCCCCAAATGTACCACCATACACTTCCCTGGCACGCTCTGCTACCATACACAACCTGCCCATTCACACACCAGCAGAATCAGCTGCAGCTGGAGGATCAACACCATGTTAATAAAAACCTGATGAGGGGCATGAGAAAGTTAGAAATAGCTTGAAGGTAGAAGTTAGACCCCAAGGTGTGGCTCTTCTTCTGCTCCACTTCTAAGTTCTGGAGTTTAGGACTTTTTCTGTCAGGCTAGCTCAAGATATCTGGTTCTATCCCCTGTTCTGCCATAAATTCCTTATGTAACCTTGAGCAAGTCACTTAGCTTCTAGTTGCCTTAAGATCCCTTCTGTAAAACTGGGATAATACTTACATGCTTAGGAGGGGTGAGGTTTAGCTCAGGTTTGTGAGACTGTTGGTTTCCAGGTGCTACAGAAGTATTAACACAGGCACAGAAATGCTACAGAGCCGGCAGCCCTAACAAAGCTTTAGCTCGCTAGATGAAAGGTTTCTTGTGTGAGGTAATGGAGGGACTAGGCTGTTCTTTCTAAATGTACTGCGCTATTCATGAGGAATAGGATAATACTGAGGAATACCACAGCATGATTCATCATGTTCTCCAAGCCATTAAGATTCTCCCTTTGGAACAACACAGTTTTAATTAACTTGTCTGCTCCCCAAAGCCTGCTGCAGTACTGAGGCCTTGTGAGTATGTGACTGGAAACCCAATCACAGCCTCCTGCATAGCTGTGTGGGGTACTAACATATGCATAGCCTGAGATGAAGTTTCTTTCAGATCACTTCTTCCACCCACACATTGGAATCTCTGCTAGTGAGCCCAAAAATGCTGCCAAGGAGAGTGTACGTCAGAACAGTCAGACTGGGTCAGACCAATGCTCTATCTAGCCCAGTATCCTGCCCGTGACAGAGGCCAATGGCAGGTGCTTCGGAAAAAATTAACAGGGTTATTATCAAGTGACCCATCCCGTTGTCCAGTTCCAGCTCCTGGCAGCAAGAGGTTTAGGAACACCCAAAGCATGGAGTTGCATCCCTGACCATCTTAGCTAATAGCTATTGATAGATAAGTTCCTAGAGGATAGGTCCAAACCTTTTTTTGAACCCAGTTATACTTTTGGCCTTCACAACATCCCCTGGCAACGAGTTCCACAGGTTGACTGTGTGTTGTGTGAAGTATTTCCTCTTGTTTTAAACCAGCTGCCTATTAATTTCATCAGATGACCCCTGGTTCTTGTGTCGTGCAAAGGCATTAATAACACTTCCCTATTCACTTTCTCCACCCCATTTATGATTTTATACACCTCTTATCATATCTCCCCTTTGCTCAAAGCTCTTGGGCCCAGCTTTACCCTTCAGAGGGGCTCAGCTCCCAGTGGAAGCTGTGCCTGACTATAGAATTGCAGCCCATGGCTCACATGCAGACCAGCTGGAAGCAGGTGTGATTTTCATTGGAGTCGCACCAGATTTGATGTGGTTCCTTGTTCTTGAGGAGGAGGAGGAGGAGGCGGAATGTTGCAAGTGCTGGTGCTCTTTAGAGGCAGGTAATGAGGTTGGTGTCAGTTCTGATACAGGGGATTATACCAATGTTCTTCAGCTCTGCCTGAAACCTATGCCGCTGCCTGGCCATGTGCTGTGGATTCGTGGCCATGTTTCTATTTTCTGCTGCTTCCTCTGGCTCATGTTGCTATTGGTCACAGCACTTCTCTGTTAACACCCCATCATTCCCTTTTCTAATGTCACAGAGGGAGATGGTTATAGCCAAGGGGCAGAGCCTTTTCCAGCAATTCCAAGGCCTTGAGGCACAGAGCCCTCACCCAGCCTCTTAGAATCACCTCTGTGCTAGGAATGAACACCTCATGCCTAGTTTGAGAGGGTGATAGGGCAGGGCTTCGTGCCCTGTGGGCTGTGAAGCTGCTCCTGTCACAAAGGCAATATCAGTGCCTCGTTAAGCAGCAAGGTGACTGTTTATATGATGGTAATGCCCAGGGGTCCCAAGGAAAACCAGACTCGCTGGGCTAGGGCAAACACAGAGCAAAATGTCATCTTTTCCCTCAAGAGCTTGCATCTAAATACACAAGACGAAGGCTGGGAGGGGAATCAGGCACAGAGGGGGGAAGTGATTTGTCTAAGATCTCACATAGGTCAGTGCCTGAGCCAGGAGTAGAAGCTATGTCTCCTGACTCCCAATCCAAACTCGATCTACTTGACCAGGCTGCCTCCTAGTGGTTGCCTAGGCCAGGACTCCGAGCTTCCAGAGGCTTTCCTGACTGCCTAAAAACAGCTAAGAACGCTACGGCAGCGTGCAGCACTGCTCCATCTCTGTCTTTACTGAGTGTTTCTTTGCTTTAAAGTTACTCATGCTCAAAAATGGGAGAGATACAAATACACAAGGGGAAGAGTCAAATGCAGCAAGGCAAGAGTGAATGTTTGCACACTCATTTGCACTTCCTGTGGAGAAGGGTAGATTTACCAGTTACAAGAGGGGAAAAACCCAGCAAGGGGCTCAGGTGAGAAATGGACCTCAGTGAAACAAGAGAGGCACTGAGAAAAAAGGAGGGCATGCTGTTGACATTGTGCCCAACATGAGACATGTATGCACCATGAGTGAAGACTGCAGATGGGAAGAAAGTGGAGGAAGGACCCTTATGCAGGTTGCAACAGCTTTCCCATCTGCCATGAAAGGGGTGTGTGTTGGTTTGACAATAGACAAGACTTAACGTAGAGATGGGCCAAAAGCACTGAGGTCAGCTGGAACTCAAAGGTGCTCTGCAAATCAATTGGCTATTTTTACAGACCCTTTTCTGACCATAACTGCACTTTAACTGAGGGCGGAACAGATCTGATTACCTCCAAGTGAGTTCAGCTTGTTAACTGCCAGCTGAAAAGATATCTAGCAGCGGTAGCTGCTGGAATAGTTCCTGAGGAGTCACACAGCTCCAGGAAGGGATGCTTGGAGCAGACTCAGAGCCACATATACAGGTGCATCTAAGTTAGTGTCACTCCCCCCACAGCAAGTCCTTTACACTGACACCTTGAGGGTCATGTCCTCTTGCTTAGCAATGTGTTAGCTCTTTGTGACATTCTCCTCCCCTCATGCAGAGAGCCAGCACAAGGCCTATGCTCCACTTAAACCTTCTAAGTCAGGTTTAAATGAGGCATGAGCTTTGCAGTGGCTATCCGCATAGGCTGAACTGCACCTGGCGGTACACTTTTTAAAGAGGGCATTTTATAAGGTGCCTGTGGCAATAGAGGGGCCAAACATAGCTGTTCCCTGACCTACCCACCGGCTTGCCTTAGGAACCCAGGCAGAGCTCAAATGAAGTGGGCATGCACAGGGCAGCTAAGTAATCGAAAGCAACGGCTCCTACTGCAGTGGATTTGACTCATTTTACGGCATGTTTGGTGCAAGCTGGCTTTCTGCCTGCTGCCATGGCAATGAGTCACGCTGGATGGCTGAGGAGCTTTTATGCTATTTGATTAATTTTTTGCATCATCAAGGAGATTATCTGAGCTGCCACGTGCTGGCTCCACTAGCCAGGTGAACGGCTGGAATTCATTCCGATGGATCCTGGCTGAAAGCCTCCTGTGAGCACCTTGCTTGTGGATAGCACATAGCACTACAGAATGGGAGGCAAATCACCAAGGCTCTGGCACCTAGGCGATTCCAGCCAGGGAAAGATGCCCCAGCATAACCCTTGGGGACCACCCACGCTTGGTCCAGAACACGATGAGCACATGAAGGCCGAGCCCTCATCCCAGTCACAGAACGGGCTTGACCCGAACGAGAAAGAGATTGAGGTTTAAACCAGCATGGAAAAAAACCCCAGAAGCTCTACTAAGGACATCCAGGGTAGCCAGAGCACAGCCTCCAGCACATGCTCGGCTGGGTGATTTTAAACTGCACCCGTTGATTCAAGGGAGGGATGGGAGAGAGACTTTGCTATTTTTAGATTGCAAACTCTCCAGGACAGGGCCTTTGCCTTCTATGTTTGCAAAGTACCTCACATGACTAGGGCCTTATAGTAATAACGGAAGTGGGAGAGCGAGCCTGACAGTCCAGCTGTGCTTTGTCCTTCCTGTGTCAGGAGGCATGATCGTCAGAAGGTTTTCTGCCATCCGGGACAACAGCTACACCTGGGAAAGCATCAAAGAGGTACTGCAAGGTCAGGCTGGGTTTTTTAAAGTGGAAAGTTGAGGGTGAGCTGGAGCTGGGGATCTCATGCAGGTCTGCAATTAGTAGACTTGTGGTGCAAAAAAACACTATAATTAAGACCCTGACCCTGAGAAGGGCTGTCCCCTATTGGAGTCCCTGGGAGTTGCAGGTGCCCAGCAACTCAAGATCAGCCTCTAAATTACCGAGGTGCTGAAACAACCAGCCTCTGGATCAGAAAGGGCTAGCAATGCCACCTAGCTACAGGAGATCTAACCCCAAAGACAGTGTCTAATCTCATCATGAGTGGGTCATCCCTGCCTCTGACAGAGTCCTGAGGGGCCTGTCCCTTTCTTACGCTTTGGCAACACTTGTAAAGCTTGTCATGCCAATAAAGTCTCGTTGAATTGAAAGTGCCACTGACCCAGGTAACGTAGGGTAGCCAGCACCTCATCTGACCTTTCATGAACTGCAAAACAACCTTGCTATCTTTGCATTTAGAAACTGATCACAGATGGGTCCATGCTGCTGGGTCTGCATGTGGACTGGCCTCTCCCAACGTTTGACTTTAGGGCTGTATGTTCAGATTAATGACTATATATGTGTGAGGCTTAAAAAAATCGAAGACCCGAGACAGGCAGGAGCTGTGGAAATGACGCTTCAGATTTTGCTGCAGTTCAGCGCCGACCTGGTGCTCTTAGCTGTCGGAGGACCTGCAAGACAGCAGATTTCCAAGTGATGCTTCATTGCTTCTAATACTGCCTCCTCTAGTGCAGTTACAGACTAATGGATACGGCTAAGACAATGCGTTGCAGCTGAGAGAGTTGAGGAAACTGTCAACATCATCACCAGACATAGAGACAGGGCTGTGCGCTCTGGTCACTTTTGACAGCAATGCCGTGTGCCCCTTCCTCATCAGAGCTATTGAATCTCAGCGCTTTTAGTCCCTGGGAGGGGTTTTAGTCTGAAGTCTCTGACGTGCTCTCCATCTTAACTCCAGCTAACGAAGTCTTTGTCTGGGAATTTCCTTTGGTGTCTAAGGGGAGTCCCAGCACAGCTGGCACATGCAGAGTGACTCCTTTAGAGCTTGCGGGGTCTCTTCCCCATCACTTGCCTCCCCGCCCCTTCTGCTTTACACTCCTCTCCGGCTTCATTCTCATGACGGAAGATGGCTAGGAAAAGACTAGCCGGGAAGTGGGGACTGAGTGGGAAGATGAGGGCAGTCGACGGATTTGGGTATTGAGGAAAGCAGAGCCTGTGGCCTGGGCTGGAGAGCAGGGGTTTGGATGGAGGAGAGAAGCGGGGAGTGGGAGCACTTAGGGAAGGCTCCGGTTGGAGGCAGTGATGAGTTTGGAGGTGCTGGCCCTTGGGTTTTGTGTGGCTCCAAGATCAGGGGAGAATTTGGGTGGCAGGGGTCAAGAGGTTGGGTGACTGAGGGATGCTGGGGTTTGGGAGCTACAGGGGAGTGGGAGGGCATCCAAGCCAGGGATAATCAGGGCTGGGATACGTTTGGGCAAGGAAATCCAGGATTTCCTGAGGCAGTGGGAGAAAAAGAGCCCCCTGCATCCTTAGGAGGTTCCCTGGCCTCTGGCGTGTCCTTCTCACATTCCTAATTCAACAGTGAATAACTCTTCAGATCCATTCCTCCCCCATCTCTCCACCCACATTCCGTTATGGCACCTGTCTCCCTGGCATCTGAGCACCTTCTGTACACACAAGGATGGAGGTGTTTATCCATCCCTCCCTGCCTTCAAGTCAGCAGGGGTGAGACCAGCACAAAGCTAGCCTAAAGGACCAGAGAATTGGGCCCATAATCTTTCCACCACAGCACACCCTCAGGTAATCTTGTCCTAGAAATACCATATACTATGTTATGTAGGGCAACACACGTACACCATTTTAATTGATATGGTCACTCAAGAGTCCACGCTGTATTCAGTGGCTATGACTATTTGAATTAATTTTCAGTAATTTATTAATGTCCATTAATTATTATTATTAATTATTATTATATACAGATATTGATAATCATATAACAGATTCATCCTGCCCATCAGGCTATGAGCGCTGTAGCCCCAATACTCACGGGGCATGGCCAGCTTTGTGAAGATGGGAAGCATGATATCTTCCAGCTGCTGCTTCTGATCCAGGAAGTCTTGTCTGGTGGGCTCTTTGGTGTTCTCAAGCCAGTCAGATTTTACACGACAGGCACTGAGAGACATGTTCTGTAGAAGAGACAAGGGACATTAACCTTTAGAAGGCGAGCTCCGGAAATCAATTACTTCGTTTTAGATGAGGTTACGAGTGGCCCCTCTCATCCAATCAGAAGGCCGGGTAGCAACCCAGGGTCAAACTGCCCGTGTGATCTTTTATATGCCTGCCTCTGCCAGCCACAAAAGAGAGGATGCAACACTGGCCTTCTTGAACTAAAACTGGCACGTTGATTAAGTTTGTATCAGTTAATTGAAGAGAGAGGTATGGTGTAGTGATCAGAGCACAGGACAGGGAGCCAGGAGCTCCCAAGATATCATCCAGAACCGGACGCTCACTCTTCCTGTCCCCCTGGGCTCAGGAGAACTGGGTGCGACTCTCTTCAGAGCCCATAAATGCTGTTGGGCTACAGGAGATGCTGCAAAGCAACATGAGGTGCCGAGCGATCCAGCACTAAGAGTGCAGTGAAAGGGCTAGAGCAGGAGGGAGGAGCGCGGTCTCTGTTCTCCCTGTGTAACCTTGGGATAATCACTTCACCTCTCCGCGGGTTGCTTTCCCCACCTGTAAATGGGGATAACACTCACCTCACACAGGACCTATAAGGCTTCATTCATATGTGCAAAGCATTTGGGCTCAAATCCTCAAAGGGATTTAGGTGTCCAACTCCCATTGAAATCCATGGGAGTTAGACACCCAAATACCTTTGGGATCTGAGCCTTTGTGTTTATCCAGGACCTTGTCCAGCAGGATAACAAAGTACTATCATTCATACGCTGATCTGCTCCCCACTACAAGCACTGCTGAGTGTAGTCTCCTCCCCTCTGGCTGGGGAAGCCTTTCTACAAAGGGTGGTGTGAGCAGAAAACATATCCCCACATGGAATCAAGAAGGCAGTTCTAAACTTTACTGCGCATAGGTCAGTTCTCCTGATAAGAGCTCTGCACTTTACCTTGTCTTCCTTGTTCAGCCTTCCCTGCACCTTCTCTGGATCTGCAATTGTTGCCTGGATGTGGGCGATGAACGTCCGCAGAGCCTGCTTAGCTTCTGCGAAACAGGACACACACGACGAAGAGACAAGATTAGTCATGGGGAAGTACTCACAAAACGAGGCAGGGGCTTATACAGAGACAGACTGCTACACAAAAGGAACCAGCCTTGTGTCCCATGTTGATCCAGACTGCTTTAAGGCTAATTAGGTACTAATTATTTTCCCTTCCTTAGAAGCCCTTGGGGTTTATAAATATTAACAAATGGTGCCTCACCACACTCCTGGGAGGTGGATAAGTCTATTGTCCCATTTTACAGATTGGGAAACTAGGCACAACAGGACAGATCCTCAGCTGGTGTAAATCATTGCCTTCAATGCCAATTTATGCCAGCTAAGGTTCTAGAAATGATGGGCCTGCTTCTGTGAGGTGGTGGGTGCCCCTAGATCTCCTGGACTTCAAGGAAAGTCCCAAGAGCTCAGCCTCCCACAGGGTCACACCTACACTAGGGATTATTTTTGTAGGCTGCAAACCTGAGGGGTTGTCAGTCACTGGCAAAACTGTGCATCTTAGAAAGAGCAGAATGCACAGTCATTGGGGGGACAAACTGTGAACCCCTGTCTCATAACAGAGCAGTTACTCACACGAGGAGCTGTGACTTCAATGGGACTAGTTGTGTGCACAAGGGATTCACAACCAGGTGACACCAGGTTTCTCATGTTACCTAGTTCCATAAATATAACTGGCTGTACTAGAACAGTGACCTTAGCAAGTCAAACATCTGTATTAATAATAGTTTGCACTTATATAGCGCCTTTCATCTGTGGATTTCAAAGCCCTGTACAAAACGGATCAATATTATCTCCATTTTACAAATGGGGAACTGAGTCACAGAGCGGCTAAATCAGTTGCAGAGCTGGGATTAGAAGTCAGTTTTTCGAACTCCCTCGTTCCCCACTCTCGCTGCTAGACCATGTTAGGCTGCTTATATCTTTAACGCAATACAGTGCCCACTGGGAAAAGCTTTGAGATCCTTATGACATCACAATACCTTTCTTGAAAGCAAACGCCACTGGCTGATGATGTCACCAGCCGACAACTTCTCTGGCACTCAGGACTGGAGCTTGGTCCCAAGCCACGAAACGCCAGGGTGGAGAGGTTCATTTGCTTAAAATCCATCCAAGACACTACAGTATGAACTTTAAAGGCTATTTGCTGCTGGATCTCTGGCTGCAGTTGGTACATGCTGACAATCAAGTCACTGAAGACCTTTCCTCTTAAAAAAATAAGACAATGTTTGTCCGAGGTGTCTCCCTAGTCTTTCCTGTCTGGATTGCCTTCTTGTTCCAAGACAGCCTCTGCCTTTGTGATCGCCCAAGCTGGGTCAGAGTTGGATGGGAAATTCTTCCAGAGGATCTGGAGCAATTGCAGCTTGGAACTCCGCTTCAATATAACTGCCTGCCCTACCCTCTGGACCAACTGTCTCACTGCTTTACTCACCTGGAAATAGCCAAAGGATGCTTGGAGGTTCTGTATGCCAGCTGCAAAGTTATACTTTTCATCCTAGGGATCTTATGTGTACGTTGTCTTTGGAGCAAATTGAGAAGACCGCAGAAGAAGGTGAGTGATGTAAATGAGCAAAGTAGGAATAGTGCTGGTTAGATTAGAGCATGGGACTGGAAATTGACTAATTCTGCTACTGACTCACGGGGTGGCCTTGGGCAAGTCACTTAAGCCTAACTTTTCAAAAGTGTCTCCTAATTTTGGGTGCCTCCATTCTGAGGTGCCATTAAAGACACCAAGGCAAAGAGGTTCAGAAATAGGCGCCTAAAGCTAAATCCATATTTAGGCACCTCAGAAAGTGGCTTGATTGTCAAAAATACTGAGCACTCAAGATCTCCTATTGATGGTACCCATCTCTCCAGCAGCTCTGCTGTGTGCTTGGCACTTTGGGAAGTCAGACCACTTATTTAGGTGTTGAAATATCCTGTGTTGGCCAGAGGGCCAGGGGCGGTTGTCAGCTTTCGAGTTTTGTGCCATGATACAGCTAGAGGCTATGAACAGCTAGAGTCGAGGCACTTAAATGTGGGAAATAGCAACCAGCCCAAGATAGCACTCACCACTTTGGCTTGGATCATCCCTGAGCCTTGAGTCCAATTTCCTGGAGGAGGTGGGAGCCCTCTGGGTATGGCCAGAGATCTAGGGAAAGCCCACCCTTACGCTATTACTATTATTTGTATTAGAGCAGCACTTATTGACCCCTGTAATGGATGAGAGTCCCTTGGTGCTAGGTACTGTACAGACAGTAGTAAAACAAAAATAGTCCCTGCCCCAGAGAGCTTACAGTGTCGGTTAGTGCAGAGGTTCTCAACCTTTCTCTTTCTGAGGCCCCCCAAAATGCTATAAAAGCTCAACAGTGCACCTGTGCCACATCAACTGTTTTTCTGCATATAAAGGCCAGGGCCAGCGTTAAGGGGTAACAAGAAGAGCAATTGTTCGGGGCCCTATGCCACAGGGGGCACCATGAAGCTAAGTTGTTCAGGTTTTGGCTTTAGCCCCGAGTGGTGGGGCTCGGGGCTCCAGGCTGCAGTCCTGCATGGCGGGGCTTTGGCTTTCTGCCCCGGGCCCTAGAAAGTCTAACACTGGCCATGCTTGGCAGACCTCCTGAAACCTGCTCATGGCCCCCAGGGGACCCCTGGTTGAGAACCACTGGATTAGGGTTACCGAATGGTGCTCTCTGAATCCGAAGAGGTAAGGAAAGGAGCAGAGGAGAGATGAGAGGGGTAACACTCCAAACGTTCGGTGATCACCAAACAGTCGATGCCTGGGGCCTTGCTGCTGCAAACACTGAGCGTTCCACATGAATCCAAGTCCAAGGATTTGCTCTGGCTCACCAACGTGGCAGGGCTGCCGTCTGTACTCAGACCACATGGCGCCCTCAGTGAGGCAACATACTTGCACATGGGCTTTCAGATGGAGTCAGATCTTGGCTCAGGTCCTCCAAGTATTTTGGCTCCTAACTTCCACTGAAATCAATCGAAATTAGGAGCCTATCTACCTTTGAGGACCTGGGCCCTGGTGCTTTTGGGGCAGAGCTGTATGTCAACGGGACTATTCACAAAGCAAGGTACTGCTCAGCGTAAGTGCATCAGGAAGTGGCCCTTACAGCTCACTCTTGCTCAAACCAATGAAAAGTGGAGTTTTGCTGTTGACTTCAGTAGACCCAGGATTAGACCCTTTGTCAGCAGTCTCTAGAAGATGCTTAAAAAAGGTGACTTGTTGATCATGTAAAATGCTCTGGCTCCCTGTTCAGCTCTGTTCCAGGAGGCTTGAAACCTCTCCATGAACAATCAAAGAGAAAAGGGCTGATTTTAAAGGGACAGGTCAACTGGGCCTCATTGTTTTAAACAGAATTGCTATTCTGAAGACTGAATCTAATGGCAAAAGACTCTGTAGCATGGGCTCGCTCAAGAATTTAGCTCATGCACCATGAACATAACATAGGAAAAGCCAGACTGGCTCAGACTTCTGATCATCTAGCCCAGTGTCCTGTTTCTGGCAAAACCAGACACGTCCGAGGAAGGTGCAAGAAACCCCTATAGGCAGATGTGGGGGGTGATCTGCCCCCAGGAAGGTCTCATCCTTGTCCCTAAGAGTTAGAGATTGATTTAAGCCCTAGAATGGGCAACAGAGACATTTGAAAGTACTGTAAATAGCCAGGGTAGAACCCAGTGAGAGCCTTAGCAGGTGGATGGGAGGATAAGTCTGAAGTTTTCTTATAACGACCTGCAGAGAGTAAATCTCTGGAGAACAACAGACTGGATCAGATCCCCAAGCTGGTGTAAACCAGCATACCTCCATTGAAGTCCATGGACCAGATCCCCCACTAGGGTAACTAGGAGTAATTCTGCTCAAGTCCATGGGCCAGATCCCCACGCTGGGGTAAATCAGCGTCGCTTCACTGAAGTCAGTGGAGGTGACTTACACTGGCTGAAGATCTGGCCTGTGGACTCCTTTTGGCTCTCGATGAAAAGAATTACTGTCACAATGTCATCTGCTTTGTCTTTCCAGGTGTCCGTGGAGAGCTCTTCCGTTTCTGTCACGACAGAATTTCATGCTAAGTGCACCTGCAACGTGGACAAAATGCTCTGCACGCTGGTGACAAACACGTCTATCATGATGAAATACCTGAAGTACGTATGCCACCATCAGAGGAAAGAAGCCAGGCACCGGAAGTTAAGTAAGAAGAGGAAGGAAGAAGAAATTAAGGATGAAGAGATCTTCCCTATTTGTCCGTACAGCCACAGCTCTAGCATGGATACCGTGATGCAGGAAGTGTAAGCGAAAGGACTCCTTCTCGGACAACAATCATATTTTCGTGCTCTAATAATTGTTTATCCATATTCTTTGCTAAGATGTTGCGAAGGCAGGAAAATGGGGAGATCAAGGACAGAGCCAATCCGAAGTCAATGGCCGTTTGTTTGAACGTTTATCCAATGATGACAGTTGAGAGTTGAACGCTGTCGATGTTCCCGTGGACAAGGTGGGGAAGCAGGAGGGGAGAAAGAGGGACTATTAAAAAAAGTCTTTCAGAAGCGTGGTGACAGCGGTTTGAATTTGGAATGTCAGTAAAATAACATTGTACTGGGCAGAAAGAAGCCCCAGTTCTCTTCTGTGATCCAGCTGTTTTGAGCCACTCCTTCAATGCAAGGCAGCTGGAAAGCTGCCTTATTCCAGCTAGTTAGGGACTCCTCTAGCCAAAGGTGAATCCCCATATAGCATGGAACCAGAATAAGCGCTGTACACCATCTCCTCCAGCACAGTGGGCATGGCCAAGGAACAGGGGGCATGACTGGAGAGCCACTGTGTCCAGCAACCCCTGGCTGCTAGAATGGCCCCTTAGGGCTGTAGCTGCTGGGTCACACCAGGGGCCAAACTGCTCCCTAACCACTCTGCGTGACAGGGAGCTGCACGGACAGGGTAAAACCAGCTTTGTCCCTTTTCCTCTGGTCCTGCACTGAGCATCGCTTGGCAGGACCAGAGAACCTCAGCCTGGTGCTTTATGTTTCTGCTATACAGGACTTTCCTTAGGGCATGGGCAGCCACCAAGGGTCCAACCACAGAGTTACTGGTGCAGATCTCACTTTAGGAGCTGCATTTGTTGTTGGATCAGTCACCGTACAGGTCAGGCCTAGAGTAGTATTTAAAATTCACTTTACCTACAGACATGGGAGTCAGATCTTCAGCTGGTGTAAATCAGCATAGCTTCATTCACTCCAGTGGAGCTCTGATGGACTTTCACCAGATGAGGCTCTAGCCCATGGTGATCACAACCTCCCCTGTGTAGCTGGGCGTTACCAGTCTCACCTGCCCAGTCCAGGAATTCGACGCAGTCTGTCTGTGCATAACGGTCGGCTATATCTCGGGCCTTTTCACCTCGGAAGGTCATCGCTAGAATATCAGCTTCCAGTTCTACCAGAGTTTTCAAAGTCTCCAGCTGGCCCCAGGCTGCAGCACAGTGGAGGAGTGTGTAACCTGGGGGATGATAGAGAAGTCATCAGAACCAAAGGGAGAGGTATCTTGCTGGAGGTCAAATGCCAGCTAATACTACTTGGCATTTTCAGAGCAACTTTCTTCCCAAAGTGCTAAGTACATGTGAAACCCCCCTGTAATGCAGCCGCCACTGGAGGGGAGGTCAGCAACCAACCAGTGCTGCACAGCAGAGTGAGAAAATTGTGGCCAAGGGCAATCCTCAGACAAAATTTACAAGGAAGGAGCCAGCCATGGAGGGGAGGAGAAAGGCATGTGGAGTGTGGAATCAGTGGTTCGACAGAGGAAAGGGAAGTTTTGCAGCCAGAGGGTTAGAGAATTTAGGTTGCAGGAAGTGAGAGATGACCAAGTAGCTGGGACAACAGACAGTAGCGTAGCCGGGGGGGGGAGCAGGGGGAGCAGGGGGAGCGGCCGCTCCCCCTTGAGCAGAAGCGGCGGAAGCGGCGCCTTTTTTTAGCAGCACTAAAAAAAGGCGCCGCTTCTTTTTAAGCGCCGCTTCTTACACTCACCCGGCGGCGCTCCGGGTCTTCGGCGGCATTTCGGCAGCAGGTACCACCGAAGACCCGGAGTGAGCCGCCGAAGACCCGGAGCGCCGCCGGGTGAGTACAGGGGGAGGCGCCTTTTTATAGCTCCGCTTCCCCTGCGCTCCGGACCTGGCTGTGCTACTGAGAACAGAACAGGAAGATCAGTTTCTAACAGTGGAGAGTTACAGAAAGGGAACAGAGAAGAGGTCAGTAGAGGGGGAGTGAGTGAGCAGGGAGAGGAGGTGAGTATAAAGCCAGGGGGATCTAGAGTCAGATACAAAGTCTAGTGAAGTCAATGGAAAGGCTCCTCCCATTCCTTCAGTGGTGCTTGGATCAAGCTTCACAGAGGCTGAGTGGAGGGTGGAAGGAGAAAGTGAATGTGAATTCAGAGAAGTCAGGCAAAGCTTTGTTAAGTAAGAAGAGGAAGGAAGAAGAAATTAAGGATGAAGAGATGAACGGCTGATCCTGCACCAATGAAGTCAATGCTTCAATGGATGGGATCTGGGTCAGGGCCGGAGTGAGCAGGTGTGGGGCCCAATCCGTTGCCCGTTGCTGTCAGCAGCATACCTCTGGCTGTTTTATCCTTTATGACCACTCCAAATTTTGCCAGTGCTCTGATGACTGCACTCTGTCCAGCCATGCTAGTTGCATACAGTAGGTCTCTCCCTATGATGTCCTTTTCCATGAGAAGTTGCATGGCCTTTTCACCATCAGGGTCTTCTGGGTCGGCAAAAATCTGCTGCACACCCTCCACATCTCCAGTGAGAGCAGGCCTCAGGAGAGGGTTAGAATACTCTGGCTCCTTAGGCTCCCCTGTATCTGCTGGCTGTGTTGCTTCTACTAGCTCCATTGTCTCTAGAGCAATGTCTGCCAAAAAAGGAGGAACAGTATGGAATCCTTTAAAGCAGC
The DNA here is from genome assembly GCA_037349315.1 of Chelydra serpentina. Taxonomy (NCBI): domain Eukaryota; kingdom Metazoa; phylum Chordata; order Testudines; family Chelydridae; genus Chelydra; species Chelydra serpentina. The sequence continues at coordinate 57,329,979 of JBAIAC010000024.1, read as the reverse complement.
TGATTGGTTTTGTGGTTTGCCCATATATATATTCACCAGGATTGTAACCTGGGTCTTTTCCGAAATAGAACGAGGCACATCCAGTGTTCACCAATGACCTTCCCTGATATGAATGTATTCTTTTTATTTACAGTGTGGCCAGCTCTCATTATTTTATCGTGGGTCTTGTGATTTTTCTTAAAGCCCCAGCTGTTGGAACCATGATGTTGCATGAGAATCTCAGCTTTCATTTAAAAAACAAAGTACACTTCTTCCCTCATGGCTGCAGAGTACAGCTGGAAAATGTCAACCCTAATGGCTTAAACCCCAGAGGGCAAATACCCAACATTTACTTTTTATAAAAAAAATCTCATGATTTTAAAGCCAGTTTTGTGATTTGTGTGGGTCAGACTCATGAGTTTTGAACTTTGGGGTTGGTGATACTGATTTTACAGTGTTACCAATGCACGTGCCAGTTTTGCAGAATGTAGTGTTTAAAAGGGCTTGCCACCTAACTCAGGCAGAGCAGATCAAATTAACTAGCACCACATTAAGTGCAGATCAGTGTGATAAATTAAGACAGATTTCCATGAGTTTATACTCATGGAATATATCAAGCAGAGCTTGGTATGAGCAAGACAATGAACTTTCTTTGAACTCAGTAGCCCTTACATAAAGTTTTCAAATGTAATTTTTCTGCCCAGTGTCAATTTATTTCCATTACTGTATATTCATCCCATTACTGGCTCCCCCTGCTGGCTAAAGGGAAACATAGCAATTCATGGTTTTACCTTTTACTAACTGGGCTGCTGGAGAAGGATAATTATTTTGGTATTGAAGATCATGAGCTCCTGTTCTCTTGCAGCTGTTGGGGAGTCTGCATAGACTAATTATTAGAGTAGACCAGTGAAAGCTGGGATTGCTGGGTTCTAGACCTTGCTTTGTCACTTATTAGCAATGGGCTTGCTCCATCACTCATTGAAATCAATGGAAAAACTCCCATTGATTTCAGTAGACATTGAACGAGGCCCTGTCTGACCTCAGAAAAAGTCACATAACTTCTCCATGTGTTGATTTCACCACTGGTAAATTGAGGATAATAATGTAAATTTGCAGGGTTGTTGTGAGGCAATTAATTACAGCCCTAGGAAGCTAGCAACAGTGGTATTGGGTGGGGGATAGGGACATAGTTTTTAATCCCATTGAAACTGGGCACACTACGTTTTTTGTATATATAGAGAGAGTCAATTAATTGCAGTTAACACAAGCGATTAACACAAAACAAATTAACTAAATTAAAAAATAGTTATGATTAATCGCAGTTTTAGTCACACTGTTAAACAATAATGGAATACCTATTTAAATTTATTATAAATATTTTGGATGTTTGTCTACATTTTCAAATATTTTTATTTCAATTAAAACACAGAATACAAAATGTACAGTGCTCACTTTATATTATTTTTTATTACAAGTATTTGCACAGTAAATAATAATAATGATCCAAAACAGTGCAGACCAATGCACCTTCATTTGCATCATCTCAGTCAGATGTCACCAACAGAAATTAACACATATTTTTTAATCATCAGCATGAAAGCATGTCCTCTAGAATGGAGGTCCAAGCATGAAAGGGCATCAAATGTTTAGCATATCTGGCACAGAAATACCTTGCAACACTGGCTACAACAGCGTCATGCGGACGGCTGTTCTCACTTTCAGGTGCCATTGTAAAAAAGAAGCAGGCAGCATTATCTCCTGCAAATGTAAACAAACTTGTTTGTCTTACCAATTGGCTGAACAAGAAGTAGGACTGAGTGGATTTGTAGGCTCTAAAATTTTACATTCTTTTGTTTTTAAGTGCAGTCATGTAAAAAAAATCTACATTTGTAAGTTGCACTTTCACGATAAAGTTTCACGATAAAGATTGCACTACAACACTTGGATGAAGTGAATAGAAAAATACTTTTTCTTTTATCTTTTTTACATGGCAAATATTTTTAATCAAATAATATAAAATGAGCACTGTATACTTTGTATTCTAGGTTGTAATTGAAATCAATATTTAAAAATATAGAAAAACATCCAAAAATATTTATATTTAAATTGGTATTCTATTATTAACAGTGTAAAAACACTTATCCACAGATTTAAAATACACAAACAGAGATTAAGGAACAAAAACACAGGGGACTTTAATATCTATGTACTCCAGAGAGGGACTTTCTAGGGACAGTTTGGCATGTATTTTCCCAAGATCTGGGTCTAACTCAGTTAATTCAGGACAGAGGATTATGTGGCATCCCAGTGAAGTCAGTGGGACTGCACAGGAGAGAGGGTCCATACCTGGAAATTGCATCAGGCCCAACGTCACTTAAGCTGACAGGAACCATTTTGTTTCTGTTTTCTCATGAGAGGGCAAATACATTCTTACTGTGATGCTACTTCTCTCTCCAGCCCATGGGAAAGTGCCATTTGCACAAACATTTAAGAAGAAAAGCCATGTGAGAGGAGGATGTGTCATAGAAGGACCTGATCGTGACTGGTGCTAAGTGTCCCAGACTCACTGATCCCAGTGGGAGCTGCTGGTATTATGCTCACGGTTTTCAGGGTAACTGTGTCGAAAAACATAGGACAAAGGGCCAGCTGCCAAGGGGAAGCCCCCTGCACAGTGGCATTAAAGCTCATAAGATGGGGGCCTGCTGCACCGGATTTGCATATGCTACTTCATTGTTCTCTGCTCAGATGCTTCTCAGTGGCTCCCGACTGGACCCAGGCTGCTATGGGACAACAAGCACCACACCTGGCACGTCCCACAGCTCCCTAGTGCAGATTCTCAGGATCAGGCCCTAAATGGCCACACTGAACAATACATAATTAGGGCCCCATGGCCCCTCTCGGGCTCACACAAACCTGCGCACAGCGGGAATGTTCTCACCTCTCAAGAAAGCTATTCCCGGCTCTGCCTGGCCCCACCGATGCAGACAGCTTCTGCTGTTGCCATAGCAACAGTTCTCTGTGTGCCACCTTCACTCTCCTCCGGATTCCAGGGAAGGCTGACATCACGGAATGGCCCCGCCCAGCCAGCTGGGGGACCAGGCCCTGCCAAGGGTTCCGGGGTGCACAATGCCACAGAGGCTGGAAATAAGAGGGAAATCACTGGTAGTGAATATGGCTGGAGGAATCATCAAAGCCTTATGATGCCAGCCTGCATCGCCTGACACTAATTTTTAGGGAAGGGATTTAAAAGCCATTTCCAAACGCTTGGTATCATGTCAGTGAGCTGTCTTTACAATTCCTCTCAGGTCAGTGATGTCTCTGGGAGTCACACAAGATTTTGGACCAGACTATGCATAGCCACTAAGCAGGGGCCTGACTGCAAGTGAATGGGAGACTTTCCACTGTGCCTGATCCTAGAACAAGCAAAGGGATATGCAGTGTTGTTGTAGCCATGTCAGCCCCAAGATATTGGAGAGACAAGGTGTGTGAGGTAATATCTTTTATTGGACCAACTTCTTGGTTGAGAACGGAAGTTGGTCCAATAAAAAATACTACCTTTCTCACCTTGTCTCAAGAAAAGGAATGGCAGCACACCACATAGCAACCTGCCACCTGATTGGGAATGGACAGTAATGAGCAATGGATGCAAGGGATCCAGCCCCAAGCACAGTGTTGCCCCAATCCTGGGTGGGTTGTACCTGCTATAACAGATACCTGTCTTTTTTAAAAAAACACTTTAACACTACTTGCATAGCTTTTCATGCCAATAAAGTCTCCTTGAATTGAACTGAAGTTGACTTTAGTGGACTTTGGATCAGGACCCAGGTGAGCAAGAGAGTTGTAAGACACATGAAGCCTCTCCTTTTGCCCATTCTCACAGTGTCTGGGTGCAGTCACAATCACTACAGCACACCGACTGCTCTCCCACTGCCCACTTGATACGCAAGACATGCCAAAAGCAATGAGGAAGAGGAGGGGACGGGGAGTAGCATTGGCTGATCGCAAAAAAAAGGCACACATCACAGTTTTCTCAGGATGGTGCAGCATCTGCACACTGGGGGCTTCTGGAGCAATTTCTGTGGTGGAGCAGAACTGACCCTAGGCAGAGTGATATATAAATGTCACAATCAAACCTCCCCAAATGAGTGCAACTCATCAAAAAGAAAGTGAGTTAAATCCACTCCATTTAAGAAATTAAAGAGATGCTGAGTTTGCTATGCAATTCTAAGACGATAGCACTTTGCATTCTTAGGTTGCCTCATCAGGGGATCACAAAGCACTATGCAAACATTGATTAAACCTCACAACCATCCCATTTCCAAGACAAAATTGCTACACTGGGGATGAGTCATAAGCTTGTGCTGCTACCTTAGCACCTGGAGATACAAAGGAATAATGTTTCACAGATTCCAAAAGTGAGTTCAGGACCCATAGGTATCTGTAATTGCAGGATGCCTTGTGAAAAGCTATATAATCCTGACAATAAGAGGGTGACAGTCTTTCCTCTGAGATAGATGTTACACTATCTCCATTTTACAGGCTGGGGAACCCAAGGCACAAAGCAATTTAATGACTTGCCCAAGACCATACAGCAAGTCAGGGCTCTGAACCAGGAACAGAATCCAGGAATCCTCACTCCCAGGTTCCTGCTCTAATCACTAGGAAATACTTCTGTTTATTCACATCAATGCACAGTGAATTCCCAGAGCCTAGTGAAACTGATACAATAATTGATAATCACTCATTGAGCTGATAAGGGCTGAATGATCTGCCCCACATTTGTTTTGAAATGGGTTGTCATGCTTAGGAAGGGGCATAAGTCTTTGTAGAATCAGAGTCCAATTGAAGTACACTCAATTGAGGCCTTGCACTGCTCTTCTTTCATTTTTGACCCAACACAAATCTGCTATTCTCTGACCAGTGTTATTGCTTGGTGTGGAGATGGGAATTGTCTTGAGTCATTTTGAGCATCTTGAGTTATTCTGATAGGCAAAGAATAAAAAACACAACACACTTGTTGCAGAGGTTGCAATTTGTAGGGTACTTTAATATTCTTTGGGAGGAATGGTGCTCTAGAAATGTAAAATATTATTAGTTCAGGTTTACTTAGGCTGCTGGATTGTGCTGGAATGTTGGACTAATTCCTGAGTTCTATACCTGGCTCTGTCACTAACTCACTGTGTGATCATGGGCCAGTGATGTAAATTGTCCATGCCTCCATTTCCTTATCTGCAGAATGGGGATAATAATCCTTACCTAGCAAACAGGAAGAAATCCCATCTGTCCCCAAAATTTCCAGGGTCATCCTACTTTAAATAAGTGAAAATGTGCCAACATTCGTAATTATGGATCCTAATGTAGTTTGAACACACCTACAAATTTGGAATGTTTAAAAAAATGTGACCCTGCATTTTATTATTCTGAATTCTTGTCATCAGGAGTGCTGAGTCATTAAGCCACATTTGGTGACATTTTGCACTGTGGGTTAGTGGCACTTCACCATAATATGGCTATGCTTTGCCCCAACATGATGATCCGTCATTGAGATGTTTCTCCACAACAGTTTGCTGTGACGCTTTATCATGACACAGTCACACTTCACTGTGATGGGGTGACACTTTGCTATGATGCTTTCCTGTGGCCTGGTGATGCTGTTATGACATTATGACCCTTTGGTATGACACATTTCTCCATGACACACTGCCATGATGGAGGGATTCATTCCTGTGAGGTGAATGCTTCTCCAAGACACTATACTTGGTGGTGACCCATTGCCGTGACACAGTGACACTTGAGTGACCCATTACCATAACACTTTGTGGTGATTGTTGCCATGACACTTTCCCATGACACAGTGACACTTGACAGTGACCCATTACTATGCCACTTGGTGGTGGTGGATGCTTTGCCATGACACAGTGATACTTAGCGGTGACCTGTTACCATGACACTTTGCCGTGACACTGGGTGGTGACTGTTGCCATGGCACAGCGACACTTGACAGTAGGGTTGCCAACATTTAAAAAAATAAGGGACTGTTTTCTTAGCACTCCCGCCCCACTCCTCCTCCTGACATTATGATCATCATTAATAAATAATAATAATATAATAAGCAGTACTCACCTACATTCGCATGGGGTATTTCTTGCTGCTTTTTGCAGCACTCAATAACTCCCGATCTTGTTCAGAGATGAAAACATAAAAGACATCCTTGTAATAAGGGACTGGTGGCCACCTTATTTGCCAGTGACCCACTGCCAGGAGGCTTTACATGACACTTCATGGTGGTGTGGGGACGCAGCCGTGACAACTCAGGGCGATACCAGCGCAGTTCGCTGCCATGACAGTCAGGCGTTTGCCTTCAGCCTGGTCCCGCCATTGGGCCTCCTGAGCCCCCATCTCCGGGGGAGGAAAGGGAGCGGGCCGGTTTGAGCCCGGAACGGTGATGTCTGCGGCTGCGGTTCCGGGGGGAAGGCTGGGGAGTCGGACCGCGTCCTGCTGGCGGAGCCGACGGGCTGAGTGGGCTGGTTACTCGCTGTTCCGGGACCCGCAGCTGCAGCACCCGCAGGCACAGACCTCGCGCCCGTGAGTGACAGGGCGGGGGTCGGGCTCCCTCCTCCGCCGCTACAGCCCCCCAGGCGGCGGCTCCGTCAGGGGAAGACTCCCCCCCGCTCCCACGGTTCGAGCGAGGGGTCAGGCCTCCGCAAGGGATGCCGGGGGCCCGGGCCTAGGGGCTGGGACTTGGTGGGGAGGGATGATGGGGGGAGGAGTAGGGCGATGGGGGAGGGGTTCCAGGGATGCGGGGCTGGGGGAAGGAGTGGTGGGAGGGGGAGGGGCAGGGTGCCTGGGGTGCAGGGTGATGGGAGGGCTTTCCATCTTCAACTGTAATACCTTAAAATTCCCAATGCATCCATTTGCCCCCCCGCCCCCCTCCCAGCCTGGACTGGGAATAGACAGTGGGGTCACGCTGGAGCCTTGTCTGTGTCTCGAAGGTACTGATGGTATCTGAGTGCACCTCCCATCCTGAGCTCACCATACTGCCTTGCAAATGTGAACAGATTATCCAGCATCACGGTGAGATGAATACCTGATTTTGGGGAGAGTCTCAGAGGCACAGATGGCAGATAGAGGGCCCATTCACGTTGGAAGTCAATACATTTAAGTTCTTAACTGCTGTTTGTGCCTTTGAAATTCCCTCCCCCAGTGTTACAGATGGGGAAACAGAGGCATAGAGATTTAAACCTTATTGATATGATATGAGGAGTGATGATGCACTTAGGGTCCTGATCCAGTATTTTTTTGGAGGCTGGGGAATGCAGGGAATAATGTTGCTTAAGTTACTTTTCTATATTTCAACAACATTATTTGCTAGTTCTCTTGCCGACTTCTTTTTGCTTCATGTCACGTCTTATATATGACATCATGCAGAAGAAAGGTCTCGTATCAGGAAGTGATAGAAAACCAGCTGTACTTATCCATGAAAGCAGCAGCATATATCTGCTATATAGCTATAGTTGTTTATATCCTGGAGCTGGGACCACTATGAGAGAGTAAAGAACACTATTAATTGAATGGAACAACAAATGGGACTAAGTATTACCTGCTGTTACTATCCCAGTGAGGACATTAAAGCAGGGACATTGTAGCAAAATTGTACAGAAATTTCTTTTCTTGATTTTCTTGATATTTCGAGGAGATTAATTCTGACACAAACATAAAAGGACTGTGAAGAACATAGCCTTGCTCCCTTTACTGTACAAAATGCCTGCAGCATACTGTGAACATCTTCTATTCGCATTCCTGTAAAAGGGTCAGGTTTGGACATGCCCATTTATCTAAATGTATACAGGTGATTCGTGACATGCAATACTGTTAACCTTGTAGTGGAATGATCTTTATAATTCCCTGAAGCCCCTTCATGCATGTGAAAAGTGTTTCACGCGTGGCATGGGAGTTGTGTGTGCTCACCACCCCTCAGGAATAGGTTCCAAATGATTTATTAGTCACATTTATTAGCAAATAATAAATAGGTACTGATAATTTGAAAAGCCTGCAAAACTAAAGATAGCAAATCTAAACATCATCTTGATTAATCAACAACCTCAGGGCAAAATATTAAATTTTCCTTATGCGTTCATAATATATCATGTTGATGGAATTCATATGATTGTTTCTTGATCTGACCATGTAAGATTTTTATAAATTAGGCTGCAAAAACAATATGTAAAGCTAAACCTTTAATATATACAGGAGTTAGGGAATTATTATTATGCCCATTTTACATATAAAGAGCTGAGGCACAGAGATTGGTCATAAAGGAAATCTGTGACAGAGCGGAGAATTGAGTCCAGATCTCCTGAGTTCTTGTCTGGTGCCTTAACCACAAGACCATCCTTTTAAAGCTTTTTTCACATGCTGAGGATGTCTGCTCTTGCAGATGGTCTAATTTACTGCTTTTCAGTCTCCTAGCAATATTGTGCATCTTAATTGTTTGTGAAGTGCTCTTTAATTCTTGGATAGGTGCTATGGAATTAGAAAGTATTGTTATACTGCTCTCGCTTCTTGAGTTCAAATGTTAAAGGCTGTTATGAAACACCACAATACAGAAGGGAGTATTTGGTGTTTCCGTATAGTTTAGTTTATATATTGGCTTGATGTTCCTATTTTAAAAGAAACATTAACATTGCACTTCTTTTTTGTACCTACTAAGATTGAAAAGTTAGAGAGCGTTTTAATAGATTTTTTTTCATTTGTATATTTGACGGTGCTTTTTCTTAATCGGTGTTATGATTTCCCCTATCAGTCAGCTTCTTCCTTGCTGAAAAGACAGTTATGATTATTAACAGGGGGAAAAAAAGAGAGAGTAATAAAAAGAAGCTTCATGTATCATTTAAAGGATACTGTATCAGAAAGCAGAGTTTCATTATATTAGTCATTTTTAAAAATATCTAGTTGACAAGTTCCTGTAAAAAGTGGGTGTATTCAATATTAGAATTGGAAGTCTGAGGAGTACAAAGTATGTAACTATTGCTTCTACTAAAAAGTAAATATACATTTAATAGAATTGGAAAGTGAGTTACGGTATCATACAACTTCATCTATTTATTCTGTGGATATATGGCTTTGTTAGCATTCCTCTTACCTCTGGGGCGTACAGTTGTCCAGACCCAAACCTGATCTTATACCAAATACTGACCCTACGTCAGTGCTGTACTGTTTAATGGATGCCATCTTTTTCTTGTAAGTGTGTGAAGTATAAATATCTCCTGGCACTTTTTTGGAAGTGTAGAGAGAGAGATCCCATTCCACACCCCCTGGTGTCCTAGATAACCTTTCCTTCCTTGATAAAATTGTTTAGCATGTCCAGCGTAGTATGCAGTTTTCTGAGCGCATGATGGGTGTCACATTTGCCTACACCATCACTATGCTAGATGTATTAAGCTCATATTTGTAAGGTGCTTAACTTTTCTTCTGTCTTATTCTCTACAACCAAGCCATTGTTTAGCGAGATTGTGAATTTTGCAGCTGGATAAAGGCTTGACATCATACTATGTGGGTATGGTTAGTTATTGTTTGTATCATGGTGAAGAGCTGAAATAGGACATACTTTCACTTTTGTCATCCTTTCTTTTTCCTTAGGACAGGTCTTGAAGTGTAAGGTGCAGGCTTCTCTTCACGGTGCATGGACGGAAAGCCAATGCGCAGGTAAGGTGCAGAACAAGAAATTATTCTTCTGTGATCAAAACCTCACAATTGGTATTGAGTTGATTTTGTAAGTAGCTAGCCCATAAAATGTTTATTTGAGGTGTGTATTCTAGAACTAAGAATATTTACTTTAAGGAGCAAAACTAAACATCTGTTAACATGAATATGCTGTTAGAGAAGGGAAGTATAGAAGATGTGTGTTGCCATAATCATCCATTTCAAAATAGTTCACTGTGTTGCTTACAAAATGTAATTTGAACCACTTATTTTATGGTGTGATTATATCAGTATTTTCTCATGAACTATCCAGTAGTATTTCTTAAACCTAATCATGTTCCTGATGTGTGTTAGTGTGACCTTTAGTGTAGACTCCAGTTCTTTACAGGCGGTGGGGATTTGTCTCTTATTTGTGGATACTAATTGCATCTACTGTAATGGGCTGTGGACACATCTGCATTCTCTTCCTGTGTAATGCTGACATCAGCTATGTCAGAAACAGTCTCTGTCCTGTAAAGGAAAGAAGAATTGTGTTGTTAAAAAGGGACATTGACCAGCCTGTTTGACATGAATTGTATCTGCCCATTCTGATTATTTTAATACTGAGTGTGCCATAGTTATGCTTTATAGCAGATATATTTTGGTATCTTTAAACAGGCTGCCTACAAAAGGCCTATCTGTGTTTGCAGGGTTGAGAATCACTTTTCAAAGGTATTGGACAGCCAAGACTCATGAATATCACTTAGCCTGATATGCTGGTTGTGTCCTTTAGGTCAAAGTATCTGTTGGAAGTGGGGAAAACTTATTAGATGCACACCGATAATCACATAAACATTACAGTAGGAAAAGAGGTGGGATTTTAGCATAAGCCACTTTGTAGAGGGATATTAATTACTGCATTTGCAGAAACAGGTACTAACCTAAACTTGGTTGTGTAACAGGGTGGTAAGAATTGCATTGTGTATTAGCTCAGTAATGTCATTCTACAAACCCTTTTTGAGTTAAATGAACCCTTCAACAACCAGAAAAAGATTATCTATGCTACTACTTCAATTAAGCTACGTGACACAGGTGTCGTAGCCATGTATCATTCAGCATTTTGCTGAGACAAGGAGACTGATTTAGGCTGTGAGGGGACACAGTTGGCTTTCTCTGTGAGTTTTTTTCCTCAGAGGATGGACTGAATAACCTACCCCAGATATTTTCATCTTGATCTTCTGCAGTGGGAGCTGTTTAAACAGTTTTTAGCAACCATAAGGACACATCTATTCTATTCAGGTTCTTGTACTGCCCTCATCACTGTAGTACCTGAATGCTTTCCCTACACGCATAAAGCAGTGTGATAAGCATTTGCTATGTGGGGTTCTCTTATCCTCCCCCCTTTTTTGTGTGTGTGCAAGGGAAAAAAATGTGTGAGGTCTTTTAATTTTCTGCATTTATTTTGGCTGCTGTGCTGTGTGACAAGGAATGGAAAGTGTTGAGGTTTGAAGTTGTTTTTAGATCCTGTGGAAGTTCATTTCTCAGCCTTAGCTCTGTCTCTTGCACGGACAAGTTTATCCTGGCAATGGACAGCTCCATTGTGCCTGAGCAGCAGATTTGTCTATCACAGTCCTAATCCTGGAACATTAGGCAACATGTTTTAGATATACTGGGTCCAGACCCTCTAGCACCTTGAAGAGAAGGACAGAGATCTTGAATTTGACTCATTGTTCTATAGGAAGCTAGTGGAGAGAACGGATGACAGTTGTGATGTGCTAATGCTAACTTGTGTTGTTGAGGTGTTGTGCTGTGTACTAACTGGAGTTTCCCAAGAGCTGACAGCTTCATGTCCAAGTATATTGCTTTGCTGTAGTCCATCCAGATGCTGACAATGGCATGGATCTTTTGGGGACAGGGGCCTGCTAATCTTGTGCATATCTCAGGGAGCTCTGTGTGGGTCATTAGGTTCCTGTTTTGTTTGTTATCCTATGGCTTATTTTGCTTCCAAAATATATTTCAAACAAATCTTGCTATGAAATCAAGTTATACTATTTGGGAAGCATTTATTTTTATCCTTAATCAATGCCCTGTAGACATAGTAGCACCTTGTGTGATGGTCTTGTCAGAGCTCGCAAGCAAAGTGGGGTTGGGCTGTGTCATTACTTGGATCGATGATTATGGTAGGTCTGTATAGAAAGTATCCAGCCTTTAGAGGAAACTGGTTAAAACTGTCTTCCTTGAGCAAAAAAAGAATAGCAGGTATGGGTTTTGACTGCAGTGATTACAATGGAGGAATGAGATGAAGTTAATTAAAGATTAAATTGTAGTTTGGGGAAGGCTGTTGCTGCTCACTGGTGAAGTCAGCCAACTGCATGGACTGGGATCTCATCTGAGTAAAATTAGCTGCAGAAGGCATAGCAATCTTATTAAAAGACTCAGGCTGCAGAGCCTCATTGGTTTCTTTCTTTCTATCTAGCTAGCTAGCTAGCTAGCTAGCTAGCTAGCTAGCTAGCTATAGATAATCTCATAGTTGGTGAAACTGACTTAATTGATTTTAATTGACTAAACTAAGGGCTGGTCTACACTAACCCCCCAATTCGAACTAAGATACGCAACTTCAGCTACGTGAATAACGTAGCTGAAGTCGAAGTATCTTAGTTCGAATGAAATGGTACTTACCCGGGGTCCACACGCGGTGCGCAGGCTCCCCCGTTGACTCCGCCTACACCGTTCGCGGAGTAGGATTACAAGCGTTGACGGGGGAGCACTTCCTGGTTCGATTTATCGCGTCTAGACAAGACGCGATAAATCGAACCCAGAAGATCGATTGGACTCCTCCGATGCGACGCGTAAGTATAGACGTACCCTAAGAATTGTCGTAGTAAGCGGTGTAAATAGTGACAGATAAACTGGATTATTACAATTATTTAATTTTTAATAATCTAAGGCAGGCCTGCACAACTCATAAAGCGGCGAGGGCCATATTACTCCAAAGAAAACAGCTGAGGGTCGAAACCCCCCGGCCCTGTGGAAACACCACCCCCCTCCCCAGCGCCGCCCGCCCCGCGGAAACAACCCCTCCTTCCCCCACGCTGGGTTGTGGAAACCTGGCTCACCTGCCGCCCTGCCACTGCCAGCCCACTTGGCTCATCATCCCCCACCCTGCCTGGCTCGCCTACTCACCCCCCGCCGCCCGCTTGCCTCCTCAGCCCCACCACCAACGGCTCGTCGGCTCCCCCCGCCGCCAGCTCACCTGCCTGCCTGCTGCTGGCCTCTTACCTTCTGCCACTGCCCCTGCCGCTGGCTCACCCTCACTGCCCAGCCTGCCACTGGCCTCTTTACCAGCCTGCCCACCCGCCAGCCGGCCGTTGGCTTGCCCCACTCCGCTGCTTGCCTACTCACCCCCCCCCCCCCCCCCCGCGGGCCACACAGTGAGCCCACGCGGGCCACGTGGCCCCCGGGCCGCATGTTGTGCAGGCCTGATCTAAGGTATTAGTATCAAGTTTTTGAAAAGTGCTTGTTCACAACACATAACTGTAAACTGACAATGTCCCTTTAAACCCCAGCATCTGTGAAGGGTGGGGACACTGTTTTGTTCCCACTGTTGATGACTAAAGTTTTAGTACTCTGCTCCTAGAAGCCTCCACTGAACATCTAGTTGATCCAGTGCATAGTGTTGAATATGTAATAGATGGCATTCACGGTCGGTACCGAACTAATTTCCCAGCATGTTGTGAGTGGGCGCTGTGCTGTTGGAGGTAACTTATTCTGGCTGAGACATAAAATCAAATTCCTTGTGTTCTGACAGATTTAGGGATTGGTAGCCTGGTGTACACACCAATTTCCAACTTTGATATTTATAGTCTTCAAACCGAAATGCAGTCCCCTTGCAGTTTCAGTTGGATACTGTAATCTTCACTTCTTTTCCTAATGAATGTTGCAGAGTGTTGTTAAGCAGCTGCCTGCTTTCCACCGTAGGGTGTGTGTGTGTGATTGCGGGGGGAGGGGCTGAGAGTCGAAAGGTGCTTAAAAGTAAATTATTACTGAAAGTGTCTGTACATTTCACTTGGAAACATAGCCATAGATGTTTGGAACCTTGTAGGAGTTCCTTGTATACTGCACGGATGGATGCCTAAGGGCAAGTCTACACTTGCCATTTAAAGCGCAAAAAGTTCCTTTTTTGCGCAAAAACCACGGAAGCGCCTACACTTGCCAATGACTTTTTGCGGTGAAACTCAGAAGTTTCACCACAAACAGAAAGCCACCTCCACGAGAGGCGTATAGTTCTTATCTCTGATCCTTTTGCGGCGATGTGCAAGTGGAGACACGTTCTTCCTATGTAAACAGCTTTTAGCCTCCGGAGGATATCCCATGGTGCCTAGGGTGACCACTCTGGCCAGCAGCTCTGCTGCTCTGACGCCAGGTAAACAAACGTCCGCCCCTCCCCTTGTAAAGCCCCAGGAACTTTGAAACTCCCTTTCCTGTTTTGTTTGCAAGTGCTCATCTGGCCAAGTGACCATGGCTGCTCCACAGAGCAAAGGATCCCCCGCTTGAACCCTGAGCTCCGCCCCCCCTTCCCACAAGACCTATTATGAAAGTGGAGAGCTGCACTGTGGAATAGCTGCCCTCAGTGCGCTGCTCATCTGTGATGGAACTGCTACAAATGTAAACGCTATCTGACCCTGTGGAAGCAAGTGAGTACACAAACCGGCACTTTTTTTCACCAGTTCCCTATCACAGGTGAAACGGACAGTGCAAAAACTCTGCAAGTGTAGACATTAGCCTAATAAATGCTTGTGACAATGAATAAAGCTCTAGGAGTCAGCATAGCCAAATACAGTGAGGAGATAAAACAGCCCATTTATTTAGCTGACTTGCGGGCTGGCTGTGTTCCTATTTGTACTTTTCAGCATTGTATGCTACAAAGTGATCTTGTCAGCTCTTCCTTAATCCCATTGTATTTGCTGATTTCCCCAGCGCTGCACACTGATGGAAGCTAATCCCTGAATATCTGCATAGCTGAGTGTGAATATTTGATCCTTGCATACACATTTCCTCTTCAGTCTCCCACTCTGTCTTTTAATCAACCCTGAGTATTCAGGAGCAGCTCTCAGCCCTTTATGTGGGGGAAGGCAGCCAGCCTAGCATGTGAGAATCAAGTGCTGCCTTCAGTCTTTCACACCTCTAAGCCACTGAGTCATCATTTAATTCCCTGCACATATTTATGCATAATGCACACATAATGCAGTTAAATTATTATCCTGGTTCAGACATATGCCATCAGCTGGGTCCTTTTAATTCACTCTTTTGTGCCTCTATGTAGCAGCAGCCCACAGTACATAACATGAAGCATTTGGTCTGATCCAGTGTGAAAATTCCCAAATCCACTTATCTCCAGCACTATCCAGAGATAAGTTATGGATGAATTGGGAGTGTTGACTTTGAATTTCCTTGCATGTGTTCAGTTTGCTTTAATCATTAAGTAACACTCTTTCCTTAGGAAATATACCAGATACCTTGGAGGTACTGGAATACCGTGGTGATGGACATGGTGTAAGAACCTGAATAGAATGGAATTCTTCTCATTAACAAGCCACATTTTCAGCTATTCAGTTTAAAACTGACTTCAGTCTAGTGGAAGGTAGGAGATTTCATTCTCCCCAACTAGAGGCAAGGGGCTAAGGTTTTTCACCACACAAATTCAACTAACTTATAATATAGCCCGAACTGGATAAAAAGCCCAAGAGCCTAAGATTGAGTAAAGCTCCCTACGAAATCTAGAGCAGTGGTTTTCAAAGTTCGGGTCGCGACCCAGTGCTGGGTCACGGCATGCAAGGCACTGGGTCACCTTGCTCAGCACCCAGGGGCCTTGGCAGCCAGCCAGTAAAAACTAGTAGTAAAACTAGTAGTCGCTACCCAGAAGCAGCCAGCAGCAGGTCTGGCTCATAGGCAGGGGGGCCACGGGCCTCTGCGCATTGCCCCCACCCCAAGCACTGAGATCTATAATTTCCTCAGAGTCACTTTGTAATTGATGGCAGCATATACCTTGCACAGAGATGCTTTGAGCTTGGTCAAGAGACACTTCCAAAGAGGCGTGGGTGGTACACATTTTACTCATGCTGTCTCTTTTTCAGAGAAGGTTGCTGCCTCTTAAAAATGGTGGCGCATAATGCAATCTAACTAGCTTTTAGTTTTGCCTAGCTAGAATTAGACCTCCTACAGGAGGGTTTTGTCACAAATGATTTTGAATCCCCCTCCATCTCCTGATAGAAGGATAAAGTACCTATCCTCTGGCCTGGTTCACTAAAAATTATTAAACTAAACTGGTAAAGCAAGTACATGAATGTATAACCAAGTTTTCTAGGGTTTGCATGGGGATATTGCTGAGGTTAATTTACATAATCCACACCGGAGAGAGTTTCCCAACATTGTATGTGAAATTACCTTTCTGAAAATGGGACATGTCTTTGAAAATGATGAGAGAGCCCCACCTGGTGGAATGAGCTAGAAAAGTGCAGGAAGGGAGAGTTTAACACCAAAAGGATTTGTCAGAGGTGTTAGGAAGGGAGAACAGTGAGGTATATAAAAAGGATAGAGTTGGGGGGGGACCGACCAAGCCATTCAAAGTGTACAGAGACTGAATAGGAGCAACCAGCAAAACCTAGAGGGGAGACCCAGCTGAACCTTTGTAACCAAGATATGAGGGAAAGGTAATGGTCTGAAACATCTGAATAATGATGATTGGGGAGAAAGAGGGAAAACAGTCTAAGATGCAACTGAATTATTTGAAATGTCATGAATAAAACGATTTCCTTGTGGTTAGAAAGTGCATTTGACATCATAATGAGAGAAAAAGATGTGATCTATTTTTAATTCTTCCTTCAAGCATGCAGCAAAATGTACCATGCAGTTGCAAAGTGAAGCTAAATTTCTGTTTAACTCTTAGTGCAGATTGAGTGAGAATGTTTTGCTACTAGTGGTTGCGAGCGGCATAGAATCATAGAACTGTATGGCTGAAAGGGAACTCGAGAGGTTAACAACTAGTGGTTGCGAGCGGCATAGAATCATAGAACTGTATGGCTGAAAGGAAACTCGAGAGGTTAACAAGTCCAGAGCCTGTACTGAGGCAAGATCAGAAATACCTTGAGCATCCCTGACAGGTGTTTGTCCAGCCTGTTCTTAAAAACCTCCAATGATGGGGATTCCACAACCTCCCTTGGAAGCCAGTGCTTAGCTATCCTTATAGTTAGAAAGTTTTTCCTAATATATACCCTAAATCTCTCTGCTGTATATTAACCTTCAATGGATATGGAGAACAATTGATCACCATCCTCTCTATAACAGCCCTTACCATATTTGAAGACTGTTATTAGGTCTCTCCTCAGTCTTTTCTCAAGACTAAACACATTCAGGTTTTTTAACCTTTCCTCACAGGTCAGTTTTATAAACCTTTTATCATTTTTGTTTCTCTCTGGACTTTTCTGATTTGTCCACAGCTTTCTTAGTGTGGTGCCCAGAACTGGAGATAGTATTCCAGCTGACGCCTCACCACTGCCGAGTAGAGCAGGACAATTACTGCCCAAGTCTGACATACAGCACACATTAATACACCACAGAATTGTTAGCCTTTTTTGCAACTGTGTTCTCCCTATTTATAGCCAGTGCAGGTGGGGTACAGTGCATTTCCTACTCCTTTTCTGGAGGGCTTGTGTGGCTGGTGCTGATAGTATAAAGCAGTGGCTCTACTCCTAAGACACCCCGTGGCTGATACCAGGGACAGCCAGGGAAAGGTAGTTGTGGCCTAAAAACCTAGTGGAGGACAACAAAGAACTAAAGAATTGAAGCAGTGGCTGAAAACTCTTTACACCTTAACTAATGACATTGACATTGGTGAAATACCGGGGCAGCCCCCCGGCCCTACAATCTTTGTAAAAAATGTTATTGTTTATATATCTTGCTGAATGGCTTCTAATTTCTAAGGTTTCCATCTCGACTTTATTTTCTTCCTTTCGGGGAAAGGGAGTTGATTTTCTTTTTAAGTATTGTTGAAAATGTTTTGACTATTTAGGATCCAATCACACTAATTGCAGTCCTTCATATGCCATTCCTTGGAGAAATTAACAACCTCTTGGAACCCACCAGAAACACCAGGGTGTGTATTGTGTCTGAAGAGTCCAGGTACAAAAATCAGAGAGATAACAAATTAGTGGATGCGCCAGGAAGCAGAGACATAACCGTGATAGTAGCCAACCATCTTACTTTATGAAAGTCTACAGGGCTGCCGTGTACTCAAATACCATGGTGATGGATGATATAAAAATCTACATAGAGGAAGCCTGACGAAGAGAAGAAGGTTGGTCTTGTAGTTAAGGAGTTTGACTGGGACTCTGGAGATCGGGGATTTAGTCTCGGCTCTGTGTTAGGCTTCTTGTGTGACCTTAAGCAAGTCACTCTCTTATTCCTTAATTCACTGCCTGTAAAATGGGGATATTATTTCCCTACCTCACAGGGCTATTATGAGGTTCAATTAAATGTGTAAGACATGCTCAGATACTACAGTGATGAGTACCAGAAAAGTCTATAAAATAGATGTAAACAGAAGCCTATTGCAAGCTGGCTTTTGTTAACTCACTGGGATACTTTGATTTAGACTGATTTTTTTTTTCTGTAGCTATTTGATCAGAAGTGCTTGTTTCCCTAGGTGGCCAAGGAAGCTGGAAGTGGTGCTATTTCTGTGTCCAGCTCAGACCACACAGTGATGGACACAAAGCCACCAATGACATTTGGTGAGAGATGACTCAATGATAATCCTGTTTCATGGCTTGCTCCTTTGCAGGTGTACCAGTACTCGACCAGGAGAGACCGGAATGGATGTGACGAGCCGTTGCACCCTTGGAGATCCCAACAAACTGCCAGAGGGGGTACCACAACCTGCTCGCATGCCCTACATCTCAGACAAGCACCCTCGACAAACCTTGGAGGTTATCAATCTTCTGCGGAAGCACCGGGAGTTGTGTGATGTGGTACTAGTCGTGGGTGCCAAAAAGATCTATGCCCACCGGGTGATACTTTCAGCCTGCAGTCCTTATTTCCGAGCCATGTTTACTGGGGAACTGGCAGAAAGTCGGCAGACAGAGGTAGTGATTCGAGACATCGATGAAAGGGCCATGGAGCTGCTGATTGACTTTGCGTACACCTCCCAGATCACAGTGGAAGAGGGCAACGTCCAGACCTTACTGCCAGCTGCTTGCCTACTCCAGTTGGCTGAGATCCAGGAAGCCTGCTGTGAGTTCCTAAAAAGACAATTGGACCCTTCCAACTGCCTGGGTATCCGGGCTTTTGCTGACACTCACTCCTGCCGTGAGCTGCTGAGGATTGCTGATAAGTTCACACAACATAACTTTCAGGAGGTAAGCTGCAGGGTGTGGGTTCTGCGCATTTCTTGTTTAGTGCCTCCTTACAGATCCTGCCCTTCCACCTGCAATGTCTCTTGTTCCTGGTCAGTATTGACTAGCTTAGTAAGAGGGAGCAGCACTAGTACTGCAGCACTAGTACTAAGTTGCATGATAACTGTTCTATATCACATACTAGTTATTTCTCAACTTAATGTTCTAATGTGAATACTGCACATATTATAAACAGTGAATGCTGAAAGCTAATTGGTAAGTGGCAATGTGTATGGATTGCACCTGACACACTGTTCCTGAACAATAGTTTGTGACGTTCCACTCTCCTTTCAGAAGTGTTTGAGGTGCTGCACAGTTTAAAACACACACACACACAATTCAAAAACTAAATATAGAGTTTTAATAAAGGGATTGGAGAGAACTGGGGAAGGTGTGGGGAAAATTGGAGAGGCCTCAGAGGAGCCCTCCACTCCCTTCGCTAATCAGAAACTGTGTTTCACATCTGTCATTCAGCAACAGTTTGAAAGTAATTCAAATGTGTATCTGCAGAGGTGACCTTTTTAAACCCAAGCCAGTTTTTTTACTTTTTCAGTTATTTCTAGAGTTGTGTTCATTTCAGTCTGGTGCCACTTAGTAAGTTATGAGCAGGGGCAGACAGACTTGAGCTTTACTGTCTTCACACACATTGAAGACGGCTCCATAGCTAACTGAAGACACACTGCATCGATTTATGCTCAAATGTATTTGGAAGGCTTCTCAGACTTAAGGGCTGGAAACTGAGTTTTTTAAAAAATGAGTCTACATTCTGTAGAACTTGATGATTTGCCATAGGTGAGTGAATTTTTCAGGCCCATGCTTCTAGCTGGCCATTCCACTCCACATTTTCTCTGTACTGCATTAATTCTGCTGTTTTCTTGGGGAGGGACGGTAATCAGCCAATTGTTTATTTTCAGTGCTTGCTGTTTTCAATTATTAGAGCTGTGTTCTTTCCACTATTACATGAGTAGGGCATGACTACAAGCCTCTAAATAACTTTTTAGAGTCCAGTATTTTTGTATTGAAATATTCAAGCATTGATACATGCATCTGGAATCTGAAAGTGTTATGAACTCCTTACCATTGGGACCTTTCTTCCTTTATGTTTCCACTACAGCCAGCTCCTTGTCTTCATAGTCTTCTTTCTCCCTACCCACATCAGATTACATACCGCACAAAAACTTTGGCTGTGGAGAAAAAAAAAAAAAGCCTTCCCCTTCAAATATATTAGTGTATAAATTACTAAACTGAAGTGTGGCCTTTAGAAAGCTGCTGCCGTGATTACAACAGTATTTTTTTCTTTACTCAAACAATTCATATAAACTTGAAAGGGGCAGATGCTATTGTTTCTATGCCTCTATATCCATGTCCTTATCAGAGCCCTAAAGAACTCCCTATTTTTTCATCCTCTCTCCTCCATCTCTTTCCCCATCTTATTGAGGCCACCATCCTTGCAGCCATCTTCTTTCACCTGAAGTATGGACCAGTATTCTGTGTGGAACCCAGTTACCTCGCTATTTAATAACCCAAAATGGAGACTGATAAGTAATGTAAGGCATTCCTTCCTCCACAGGGATTGCATGTACATACTTCTGTCAACCTGACAGAATGAAACAAAAGATGGAATCTCCTGCCTGGCAATGTAGAGGACTAACCACTAGGCAACTGGGCACAGCCAGTCAATTACTTTGCACACAGTCTTTGAATTAGTCCATATACCTACTGTGCTAACCTTCTGGTTCTGTTTATTTTTATGTATGTTGCTGCAATACATCATTAATTCCTTGGTAAAGTAGTTCTCCAAGTTTTCCATTCCTCTCAGTTTAATCTGCCCTAGTGAAGCTCATGCATATAATTTGAAATGAATCTGTTAACTTTATTCTGTAAAGGTTTGTTCCTGCATAATTTTTTTGTTCTGTTCCTGACATCTGGGCAAAGGGGCGGGGGTGGGGGAATCGATTGTAGGATGGACAGCTCATGCCTTCATGTCAGTAGGCGAAGCTCTTACCATATATTCTATTTTCAGACATTTGTTCTGTGATGATGAACCATGTTGTCTGGTATATAAATCAAATAATCACAGCCAATACTGTAAGATAAATACTCCTGATTACAATCAGCATGAAAACAGTAGTGTAGCCCATTCAAGATGTTGTGTAGGACTATAAGCTTTCAGTAAGGAAGCAGTCAAATAGTCTATTAATTTTAGCCAGATAATTATCTGGAAAATTGGGATAAAGATGATGTTTAGACATTTTTAAATGATGCAATTGTTAAATTATGTATGCTAGCAAGTTACACAGAGGTAGCAACTCGGTTGGCAGAAGCGCTAGCATTATTTTCAGGGTCTTAAAAGACCTCCCATTATGAAATAAATTGGAGAGTTACAGGATTTTGATCCCTGCAGTGCTCTGCTACTTTTCAGACTGACGCTTTGCAACTGTCAGGTCCAGCCTTAGGCACAAGCTGTCGTTTGGAGGCAGACTTGACAGACATGCTGGCAGCCCAGTTTCTACCTCCTTCCCCAACAGTGGGACTGCAGGGGCAAGGTAGTTTGTTGACCAACTTAATTTAAGCTTCTCCTATGACCATTGGAAGCTAGTCGGATAACTCCGACCTTCACTGCCTGCTGAGTCCCTTTTAGCAACGTGTGCTGTTGTAAGCATCTTGAATATTTTCTAATACACACACAATATTTTGAATTAGTTCTTCAAGTAACTAAATGGACCATGCAGCTGATCGCTAGAAGAGTGGAAATCTTTGCCAAAAGAATTTATTTTTATTATGCTTAAAATCTTGCAGCCAGGAAGTTGAGCTCTTGCATGCACATTACTTACTGTGGAAGGCCAATGTTCAAGCAGAAGCGACAAAGGGTCCTGTGGCACCTTATAGACTAACAGAGGTATTGAAGCATAAGCTTTCGTGGGTGAATACCCACTTCTTCGGATGCTTGCATACCTCTGTTAGTCTATGAGGTGCCACAGGACCCTTTGTCGCTTCTACAGATCCAGACTAACACGGCTACCCCTCTGATACTAATGTTCAAGCACTTCATGTTGCTGAACCTCTTTCCCAGGTGCCATGGTAGAAACTGGGCACACTTGTGTGGAAGATGGTCTGTCTGTCAGCAATTGTGCCATTTCCATAGGTCTGTTTTATTTAGGTTATTATACCTTTCCCATTGTCCTGGTATCTGAGTGCCTGAGCATGATATTCAGTGTGTCTTATCTCCATAGCCACCCAGGAAGATCTGCAGCATGACTGTGTAGTGCATTATCACTGTGCTATCATTTGGTCTGAGCATAGGAAGGAGAAGAATCTCCTAGGTCTTCTAATGGTGGCTAAAGTCTTCAGAGAAACTTGCTTCTTATCTTAGGTACAGAAGAAATTATTAACATGTTTGCAAGTTGTCAGTGGCTTATATTTCATAGGAGATCAGTCCTTGGGGTTTTTCAGAGGCTCTGATTCCCTCTTAAGTGCATTTGCACTCTCTCACTCTGGGTATATATTTAGAGAGAGTGAAAGAGACAGAGGTAGGATCATATGAGTCCATCTGCTGGCCTGAGACACTTTCCATTCTGCTACAAATCAACATCAGGAAGATTTTTCCTACATATCTACAATGTCTCTGGTAATTTGTTTTTGAGACTCTTTTACCTTCGGTTCTGGTTTGGATTTGTTATTACATTACAAATAAAATGTCTTTATTTTGGTGCCGCTTTCCTCTCAAATATTTATCAGCTGCAGAACATTTTTCTTTCTGTTTTATGTATGCCACATGGCAAATGAAGAGGCTGGCTTTAAACAAGGGCTTTGCTATTCCTGAATTTTGTAACTAGATTAGTGCATTCTCTGACTTACACTTTACATAACTTTTATATTCCCCATTCATTTGCATTGCCATCTAAAAGTTATCTGAACTGCACTGTTGGGGCCAATTTTGTGAAGCACTGCAGATCCTCCACTTCCACTGACGTCAACGGAAGTGGAAGGTGCTCAGCACCTTACTGGATCGGACCAATTGGATCCTATCTAAAGGGAAGGATTTGTCCTTTAACCTTGAGGTAGAGTCCAGAAGCAGTGAGTGCTTTGAAAGACTGTCCTTACCTTTTTCTTTATCATCTTTTTGAACAGGTGATGGAGAGTGAGGAGTTCATGCTTCTTCCAGCCAATCAGCTCATAGATATCATATCCAGTGATGAGTTGAATGTTCGCAGTGAGGAGCAGGTGTTTAATGCAGTGATGGCATGGGTAAAGTACAGCATTCAAGAGAGGCGACCCCAGCTACCCCAGGTAACCTTGAGCATGGTTCACATGCATCTGCTTTGTACAAGGAGAGAGAGATTGGATTTTGTCAGTGTAAGTAGTGGAAATAATTCCCCTCCTGACTTCCCAGATGTGTTAGAACACTCACATTTTCCAGTCAGCTAGGCCTAAAAGTTCAGTGCCCAGGTACGTTAGTAACGGGCCGTTTAGAAATGCTTACAGATAGCAAATCTTAATGTTTCTATACTGGATCGGACCCCAGGTTCATCTAGTCAGTCCTGTCTTCAACAGTGGCCAGTACCAGATGCTTCAGAGGATTGTGAATGAACCCATAATGCAATTATGAAATAACCTGCCCATAAGGGAAGTTTCTTCTTAACCCCAGGCAGTTGATTTATGCCTTGAAGTCTGAGCGTTTATACTACAGCTGGTCAGGAAATTCTCAATTAAATATGCTCTTTTGTCAAAGCTGAAATTTTGTGGCGGCGTTATCTGTTTTGACAAAGTTTTTGTGGGGAAGGTTTCTGAGTTCCAGGATTCTCTGGTCAGAAATAATGAGAGAGAAAGAGAGACTCTTACTGCCCTGCTTTGCCCTTTTTGCTCCAAAAATGGACATTTCAGCACATTCCTTGACTTTAGCAAAGCTTTAGATACGGTCTCCCACACTATTCTTGTCAGCAAGTTAAAGAAGTATGGGCTGGATGAATGGACTATAAGGTGGATAGAAAGCTGGCTAGATCGTCGGGCTCAATGGGTAGTGATCAATGGCTCCATGTCTAGTTGGCAGCCGGTATCAAGCGGAGTGCCCCAAGGGTCGGTCCTGGGGCTGGTTTTGTTCAGTATCTTCATTAATGATCTGGAGGATGGCGTGGATTGCACCCTCAGCAAGTTTGCAGATGACACTAAACTGGGAGGCGTGGTAGATATGCTGGAGGGTAGGGATAGGATTCAGAGGGACCTAGATAAATTAGAGGATTGGGCCAAAAGAAATCTGATGAGGTTCAACAAGAACAAGTGCAGAGTCCTGCACTTAGGACGGAAGAATCCCATGCACTGCTACAGACTAGGGACCGAGTGGCTAGGCAGCAGTTCTGCAGAAAAGGACCTAGGGGTTACAGTGGACAAGAAGCTGGATATGAGTCAACAGTATGCCCTTGTTGCCAAGAAGGCTAACGGCATTTTGGGCTGTATAAGTAGGAGCATTGCCAGCAGATCGAGGGACGTGATCATTCCCCTATTCGGCATTGGTGAGGCCTCATCTGGAGTACTGTGTCCAGTTTTGGGCCCCACACTACAAGAAGGATGTGGAAAAACTGGAAAGAGTCCAGCGGAGGGCAAGAAAAGGTTACTCACCTTAGTAACCGGTGTTCTTCGAGATGTGTTGCTCATATCTATTCCAGTTAGGTGTGTGTGCGCGCGCGCGTGCATGGACGTCGGAAACTTTTACCCTAGCAGCTACCCGTCGGGCCGGCTGGGGAGCCCCCTGGAGTGGCGCCGAAATGGCGCTCTATATAGTCCCCTGCCGGCCCGACCCCCCTCCAGTTCCTTCTTGCCGGCTACTCCGACAGTGGGGAAGGTGGGGGGGATGGAATAGATATGAGCAACACATCTCGAAGAACACCGGTTACTAAGGTGAGTAACCTTTTCTTCTTCTTCGAGTGGTTGCTCATATCTATTCCAGTTAGGTGATTCCCAAGCCTTACCTTGGAGGCGGGATCGGAGTTACGGAAAAACAGCTTGTAGGATAGCCCTACCAAAAGTTGCGTCATTACGTGAATGGCGGTTGATGGCATAGTGCGTCGTAAAGGTGTGCACCGAAGCCCAGGTTGCGGCCCTGCAGATTTCCTGAAGGGGAACGTTGGCCAGGAAAGCCGCCGAGGAAGCTTGCGCTCTCGTAGAGTGGGCTGTGACCGCTGGCATCGGGGCCCTCGCCAGGTCGTAGCAGGCACGGATGCAGGCTGTAATCCTGGTGCGGAAGATTGAATGGATCACGTCTGGGCGTATGGACCATTCGTGGACCAGGAAGCGTCTGCTCAACTGGTCTGCCAGGACATTCTGGACTCCAGGGAGGTAAGACACCTGGAGAGAGACGGAGTGAGTCAAGCAGAGGTCCCACAGTAAAAGGGCTTCGCGGCATAGCGGTGATGATCGAGCCCCACCCTGCTTGTTCAGGTAGTACATTGCAGTTGTATTGTCTGTGAGAACCTCGATGCAGCGGCCTTGTAGGTGAGCCAGGAACGCTTGGCAAGCTAGACGAATAGCCCTGAGCTCCTTGATATTGATGTGGAGATCGAGCTCGTGCTGCAGCCACATGCCCTGCGTTGTTAGTTGCTCAAGATGAGCGCCCCAACCCAGAGCCGATGCATCTGTTACTAGAGTTAGCGTGGGAAGGGGAGGCTGAAACGGGACCCCTTCGCGTAACGTCAGCGGGTTTAGCCACCACGACAGGGAGTTCAATGTGTGGGGCGGAACTGTGACAACCATGTCCAGCCTGTCTCTGTTGGGTCGATAGACAGAAGCCAGCCATGCTTGCAGTGGGCGAAGACGTAAGCGGGCATGTTGGACCACGTACGTGCAGGACGCCATGTGACCCAGCAGCTGAAGGCATTGCCTTGCGGTGGTGGTCGGGAACCGACGGAGCGAAGTAATCAAGTCCACGATGGCGAGGCGACGAGCCTCTGGGAGGAACGCCCGAGCTCTGGTTGCGTCGAGGACCGCTCCGATGAACTGGATGGACTGAGTCGGTTCCAGCACTGACTTGCTGGTGTTTAGGATGATACCAAGGTGAGAGAAGGTGTCCCTGATCATCTGTACGTGCGTTTGCACCTGTTGACGGGACCGGCCTCGCACTAGCCAGTCGTCGAGGTACGGGTACACGTGAATGTGGTGGCGGCGAAGAAACGCGGCTACTACTGCCATGCATTTTGTAAAGACACGGGGGGCCGTGCACAGGCCGAAAGGGAGCGCTGTGAACTGGAAGTGTGTCTTGCAAACGACGAACCGGAGGAATCGTCTGTGAGCCGGTGTAATGGAGATATGGAAATATGCATCTTTCATATCGAGGGCGGCATACCAGTCCCCAGGGTCCAGGGAAGGGATGATCGTGGCCAGGGATACCATGCGGAACTTCAGGTTGACGATGTATTTGTTGAGGTTCCTCAGGTCCAGAATGGGTCGTAGACACCCCTTGGCCTTGGGGACAAGGAAGTAGCGGGAGTAGAAACCCTTTCCCCTGAACTTGTGAGGCACCTCCTCCACCGCTCCGAGTTCGAGGAGCGCTTGTACCTCTTGATAGAGAAGTTGCTCGTGAGAAGGGTCCCTGAAGAGGGATGGGGAAGGGGGGTGAGGAGGAGGGGTAGAGTGGAAGTGGATAGAATATCCCTCCTCTACCGTCCGGAGGACCCATCGGTCTGATGTAATACGGGACCAGGCATGGTAGAATCGGGACAAACGATCCAGGAAGGGTAGAGAGGCAGGACTGAGCGGGAAAGGTAGGCCGTCCTCGAAAGTCCCTTCAAAATGGGCGCTTAGCACCCGGAGTTGGTTTGTGCTGTCCCTTGTTTTGCCCTTGGGGCGAGCGGTTAGGCCTGCGGCTACCAAAACTGGTTCGGCGTCGGGAGAAGTCCTGACGCGGTTGAGGCGGGAAAGAGCGCTGTTGGGATGGCTGGGGCTTGAACGGCTTCCTGAGCGTCGCCACGGTATGCATCCCCAAGGACTTGATGGTGTTTCTAGTGTCCTTGAGGTTATGCAGGCGTGAGTCCGTCAGGTCGGCGAACAGGCCCTTCCCGTCAAAGGGGAGGTCCTGGATGGTGTTCTGGACCTCCGCTGGCAAACCGGATGACTGGAGCCATGCGCTCCTCCTCATGGAGATGCCCGTTGCCAGTGTTCGGGCCGCCGCATCAGCCGAGTCCAGGGCACCCTGTAGGGAGGTACGGGCCACCAGTTTGCCCTCGTCAGCCATAGCTCTAAGTTCTGTTTGGGACTCTGGTGTAAGCTGGTCCTCAAACTTCCTTAGGGCTGACCAGGTGTTGTGGGCATACCTACTAAGGATCGCTAGTTGGTTGGCGATCCTTAGGGAAAGTCCAGCGGTGGAGTAGACCTTTCTCCCGAATAGGTCAAGGCGTTTGGAGTCCTTGGACTTGGGAGCTGGGCCTTGCTGTCCGTGCCTCTCCTTGGCATTGACAGCCTCCACCACGAGGGAACAAGGTGCGGGATGGGTGAAAAGGTATTCAAACCCCTTGTCTGGAACAAAGTATTTCCTCTCCACCCCTCTAGGTGTTGGGGGGATGGAGGAAGGGGTTTGCCAGAGTGCCGTAGCATTGCCGCGGATGGTTTTGTTCATCGGCAAAGCGACTCTGGAGGGACCCTCTGGCTTCAGAAGCTCATCCACCATCGGGTCGTCCTTCTCCTCCGCCACCTCCTCTATGGGCAGGTTCATGCTAAGAGCCACCCTCCGGAGTAGCTCCTGCAGGACCTTAAAATCCATAGGCGGAGGCGCAGATGATGAAGTCCCCGCTACGGCTTCATCAGGAGAGGAGGAAGAGGTTGTGAGAGGGAGGGGAGGCTCAGGCAAGTTGTCCCGCTCTAGGGTGGGCTGCTGGAGAGGTGAGGGAGACGCCGCCCTTTGTCCCGGGGTTGTATCAGCGGGTGCAGTCTCCTCAGCAGGTGGGCGGGAGATGGTCGCCACAGGAGGGTGGACTCGTACCAGCGGACGGGGGGGTAGGGGTGCACCTTGGGCTTCATGGTACGCCCAGGGTGTCCAGAACGGCCACTGGGGCTGCCAGGCGGCCGGCAGAGCTTGCGCTGGGGCCAGTGGGGTCGCCTCCGGTGTTTTGGAGGGCCCAGCCGAGCTGGTGGAAGATGGTTCCCGGGACGGCCAAGGAGGAGCGGTGCGCGACGTCGGGTGGTCCCTGGAGGGTCTGAAGCGTGTGGCATGTGGATCACGCGACCTCGATCTGGACCGGGAGCGGTACTGCACCCGCTCATCGCGGTACCGTGGGGACTCGTGGTGCCTTGGGGATCGGCGCCGCGGGGATGGGTCCCTGCGCGGGGTGTCCCAGCGTGGGGTGTCCCGGTGCCGTGGAGACGAGTCTCGGCGCGGAGTGTCCCGGTGCCGTGGAGACGAGTCTCGGCGCGGAGAGCCCCGGTGCCGTGGAGGCGAGTCCCGGCGCGGGGAAACCCGGTGCCGTGGAGGCGAGTCCCGGCGCGGGGAAACCCGGTGCCGTGGAGGCGAGTCCCGGCGCGGGGAAACCCGGTGCCGTGGAGGCGAGTCCCGGCGCGGGGAAACCCGGTGCCGTGGAGGCGAGTCCCGGCGTGGGGAAACCCGGTGCCGTGGAGGCGAGTGCCGTGGAGACGAGTCCCGGCGCGGGGAAACCCGGTGCCGTGGAGACGAGTGCCGAGGAGGCGAGTCTCGGCGCGGAGAACCCCGGCGCCGTGGGGAGTGCCGGTATCGTGGGGACAAGTCCCGGCGCGAGGTGTCTCGGTGCCGTGCGGAGTCGCGGCCCGGCGTGTCCCAGCGTGGGGACCGGTCTCGGCGCGGGGTGTCCCGGTGTCGTGGGGACGCGGCCCGGCGCGGGGTGTCCTGGTGCCGCGGGGGTGCATCTCGACGCGGTGAGTCTGGGTACCGCGGAGAGGGCCCTTGGGGCTGGCGGCGAGGAGATTCCCGTCGCCGAGGAGAGTCCCGGTGCGTGGATGGGCTCCAGCATGTAGTCTCCGCCGAGGGTCGAGCCCGTGGTGGGGAGCGGTGCCGGGAAGGCGTCGCGCTCGTCCTGGACACCGAGCGGGACCATGATCTGGCAGACCAGGAGGACCTCGAGCGTGAACGGCTCCGAGGTTCCAAGCTGCGAGATCTGTGCCGCGAGTCCGACCGGCGCCATGAGTCAGACCGATACACCAGCCGGTGCCGGGACTCTGAACGGCGCTGGGACCTCGAGCGGCGTGAAGGAGGCTGTAGTTGAGCCGACGGTCCGAGGAACGTCGGCTTGCCTCTGGAGATGACCGGGGGCCGTGCCTGGGTTGGTGCCGGCACGGGAGACGCGGTCATCTCGATCAAGCCCCTTGCAGCCTCAAACGTGTCCAGCGTCGTGGGTGCAATCAAGACGACTGGGCACGGGGGTGTCTGTGGGCGCGGACTAGCGCTCGTCTGCTCCGGGGCAGCGGGGCAGGGTGGTGCCGCGGCGACGTCCGGTGCCTTGTGTCCGGAAGAGAGGGAGTGGTGTCGGGGACGGCCCCGGGTTCCTGACGGTGCCCGGCCCCGAGGCGGGCAAGAGTCCTTGTGCGGTGCCGCAGCCGGCGCCGATGGCGGTGCACTGCGCACCGAGATGGTAGAGCCCGCACCTTGAGAGGGGCAGAGTGCCGCCTCCATCAGCAACTGTCTTAAGCGGATCTCTCTGTCCTTTCTGGTGCGGGGCTTGAAGGACTTACACCGCTTGCACTTGTCCGCTGTGTGAGACTCACCCAGACAACGAAGACAGGAGTCATGGGGGTCTCCGGTGGGCATGGGCCTGTTACAGGATCCACACAGCTTGAATCCTTGCGAAGGCATGCCCTATGCCCGGAGGGCTCGGGAGGAGCCCGGTAACAGTAGCAGAAAAAACTACTGCTAACACTACAACTAAACTACTCTAATCTATAACAATAAGAACTATTTACACTAAATACAATGAGAACAAACGGATAGCTAGGGAGTAGTGGAGCACTTGCGAGCAAGAGAACCACTGTTCCAACGACCGTCACGGCGGTAAGAAGGAACTGGAGGTGGGTCGGGCTGGCAGGGGACTATATAGAGCGCCATTTCGGCGCCACTCCAGGGGGCTCCCCAGCCGGCCCGACGGGTAGCTGCTAGGGTAAAAGTTTCCGACGTCCGTGCACGCGCGCACACACCTAACTGGAATAGATATGAGCAACCACTCGAAGAAGAACAAAAATGATTAGGGGGCTGGAGCACATGTCTTATGAGGCGAGGCTGAGGGAAGTGGGATTATTTAGTCTGCAGCAGAGAAGAATGAGGGGGGATTTGATAGCTGCTTTCAACTACCTGAAAGAGGGTTCCAAAGAGGGCGGATCTAGACTGTTCTCAGTGGTACCAGATGACAGAACAAGGAGTAATGGTCTCAAGTTGCAGTGGGGGACGTTTAGGAAAAACTTTTTCACTAGGAGGGTGGTGAAGCACTGGAATGGGTTACCTAGGGAGGTGGTGGAATCTCCTTCCTTAGAGGTTTTTAAGGTCAGGCTTGACAAAGCTAGGATGATTTAGTTGGGGAATAGGTCCTGCTTTGAGCAGGGTGTTGGACTAGATGATTTCCTGAGGTCCCTTCCAACCCTGATATTCTATGATTCTATTATTCTAATTGCATTTCATGAAAACTTTCAAAAGTTGTTGTGAAACAGAATTGTCATCCTCCTGTCAGCTCTAGTTTATACCCCTTACAACTCTTTGGTCCCTTGTAGGACCATATGTTCATCTGTGTTTAATTCTGTATTCTATTATGCCTGCTTGTGCATTTAAAGTGTAAGCTGTTTGTGGCATGTTTGATGTAGTTCATTTACTGTACAATGCAGTGCACACTCAAAAGGGTAAATAGATAATAAAACTGCCAGCCAAACAAGTGCTTAGGACAATATGTATACATGTCTGCAGTTTTCTTAGGATTTTCAGTCAGGTTGTTGGTTTCATCCATTAGCAGTTTCATTGGATCAGCTCTTTTAAAATCTGATGAGGTCCTGCTGGATGACTACATTGGCTTATTGAAATTGCAAAGGTGCTATAGACAAAAAGCTGCATTGAGCCAGAGTGTCATGGTCTGAATTGCTATTGGGATTGTTATTACACTCCTATTGCTAATCTTTCTGTCCTTGTGACTTCATTATAACTTAATTGGATCACAAAGCATGTGGAAGCAAATTAGCTAATGTTGCTCTCTATTTGTCTGCTCCCTTCATCTATAAGGTGACAAGTGCGTTGCCTTTAATTGTGTTCTGTTTTGTCTCATAGGTGCTGCAACATGTCCGTCTGCCACTACTCAGTCCCAAGTTCCTGGTGGGTACAGTCGGCTCAGATCCACTCATTAAAAGTGATGAAGAATGCAGGTAAGTCCCGCTGGAAAGAGTGAAACTGAACAGTGCACTTCTATGAATTTCACTTCATATGGGTGCCTTATCTGTGTTTGCTGTCCAAGAATATTGTGATTTGTCAGTGGTAAAACTAAGGTGATACTTACCAATTTCCTTTTCTGGGATTGGGTAGAGGGGACATAGAAGAAAGCACTGCATTGCAAGAATGTATTTATTTGTGTAGAAGTTGCAGTGTACCCTCAAAGGAGCTTTTTTAATCAATATTTTGGTGGGAGAGAAAGCTTTGGGTAGGCAATTTACCTTTCTGATAAATCACCCTTCACAAGATAGCCAAAGTGATATGAAAAATAGGCAGTAAAGCCCAGGTGCCTTAGTTACCATGAATCCCACTGAGCACTGCTCAGAGGTAGTCATATTCTAAACAACCTAAAATAGCTTTTCTGTATCTGAAAATGTCGTGACTTTAATGGCCAGTGTAGCCAGGGGTTCCCAAACTTTTTTTCCCTGAAGTCCACCTGTCCAGCTGCAATAGGCACTGCAACCCACTATTCATACTTATTGGGGAAAATTATAAATTTTAATTATTACATAGATATAAACTATAACACTATACACAATGTGCATGTTTGTTTACATTAAAATGAAAAGGAATTATAGAAATTCCGAGCAAAATGCACTCAAAGAAATGCTTCAAGATCTTTGAAACCAAACAGCTTTAGTAAAACTACACTTCACTTTAAAAAAAATGTTGAGAGCAAAATTTGGCATTCAGACAGGGAAAACGCAATGTGTAAATGTACAATGTATAAAACTGAACAATAAGCAACACAATGTTAACAGAATTGTTAAAAAAATGTGTTTGTTGATTTTAAAACAAAATAGTTGTCCCACTTTGAACGCTATATTGTGTTTTCAATTTTTTTAGTGTAAAATCTGAATTTTTGTGCTGTGTAAGTAAAGACCCAACCGTACTCTCTAACTAGAAAAGAATAAAATATTGTAAATAAAATCATAAAATGACAATTATATTATAACACACTGAGGCAATAAGTACTCATCTGATCTGGTAAAGGAAAACCCAAACTTCAAATATGTGTCATCATATTTTCTTACCACTTCCTCTTTTTTTTTGGCTGTCTCATTTTGTGTAGCTGTAGATGGTCTGGGACTTTCAGTATCTTCTCCTTCAGAGCATTCTTCTCATTTTCTAAAAATAAATCTATCCATGTCAGATTGAAATACTTCTTGACATTTTTTTCAGTTGTAAATGGCGGTCTGTGTGTACATTACTAGGTTACCCTGCAGTGAAATGAACCATTGTACTCATGAAAATTAAATTTGACATATTGCAGCTTGTTTTTAAAATAAATAAATAGTTTTTTCTATACTTTGTCCAACATACACAGCTCAAAACATTACATTTATATAGCGCTTACTTAGATTACATGAGTCACATGAAGTTAAATATTTACTAAGAGATTGGCTGGAGAATGCAGTTGTGCTAGCAGACCACCCGAGACTGTGTTGTGGCCCATCTCTGGGCCCTAGCCCACAGTTTTGGAACTCCTGACTATACCAACCCTCCTGGAACTAGAAGAGAATTCTAGGACTATGGGGAAGCTGCAACTCCCCTTTACAGTGGCATAAAGATCCCCTTTCTAATGCTGCAGGCTCACGAGATATCAGACTTTGAAGCTCTGGAGTTTTTATATACAGAAAATTGTCACTCGTGTAGGACTAAATTGTTCCCTTCCTGGTCTTTGGGCAGGTATAATACTTTGGTGCTGGAGGAGTTCAGTTTTTGTGGGGAGAAGGTGGAAGCTTTTTTGTGGCAGATTATTTAAAATACATTTTAAAAAAAAAAGCCAATTGAAGTTGCTCAGGGGTTTGGAATGTTAGAATTATTTGCAGGGTGATAGATAAGTGAGTAAGAGGGTGGGTTAGCTAGTTAAAGCTGAATGATGAAATTTTTATCATCTGGAATCCGCATCCATCTATTGGTATTGTGTGTGAGGTTTTATTAACCCATATTTTGATCCTAAACAAAATAATTGCTTGTCAAGTGTTATCTTAGAGCAGATTGGTTTTTTTAGTTACTTATTTTTGGCATGGTTAAAATAGTAGGGTCTTTATGTTAACCATAGAATGTCACATGTTCCATTCTTAGTAATATCTAATGTTGACACTGATCAAATGCTGGTGCCGATCTACTATTTCCAATGAGGGCATGTTCCAACTTCATTGAGGTAAATAGCAGTCTTTCCATTAACTTCAATGGGCTTTGGATTAGGCCTTTAGTTAGCAAAGCAATAGATGTCTTATGAATACCTAAGAGAGGTCATATGTATATTGTACATAAATTCATGCATATTCTGTTTAGTATGGCAATAACTGGAACATGATTGGTGATGGCTGCTATTTTTAGGGATGGCAGGTCCCAAATAGTACTTCCTGAAAAATCCCACTGTCACCCAGAAATTTAGAATAAATGTTTTCTCTTGCACAGGGACCTGGTGGATGAAGCTAAGAACTACCTGCTGTTGCCCCAAGAGCGGCCGCTGATGCAGGGACCAAGAACTCGACCACGCAAACCCATCCGCTGTGGAGAAGTGCTCTTTGCGGGTGTGTATAGTGCCTGCAACTTTGGCTGTGAGATCTCTTTGTTTCAAAGTTAGTCCATATGGCCAACCCTAACTATCAGACTTTCAGAAGTGACATTATAAGTTACCCATCCCACACTTTGAGTTAACCTACACTTTCTTCTTGTCTTGCATTGTCTTTGGGTTTGTCTACACATACCGGGGGATTGATGCGTGGCGATCGATGCATCAGCGGTCCATTTAGCGGGTCTAGTGAAGACTGCTAAATCGACCGCAGATCGCTCTCTCCTGTCGACTCCTGTACTCCACCAGATCGAGAAGAATAGGGGGAGTTGACGGGAGAGCGTCTCCCATCGACATCACGTAGTGTGGACCTCGCAGTAAGTAGATCTAAGCTACATTGATTTGAGGTACGCTATTCACGTAACTCAAATTGTGTAGTTTAGATCGAATTTCCTCTAGTGTAGACAAGGCCTTTGTCTTGCAAAATGGGTTTCTGTTCTACGATTAGGGCTCCCAGGCACTGTGGTAGCACTCATAATAATACATGCTGAGACACTTGACTTTCAATGGGACTTGTGCTCCTAAACTCACATAGGCACTTCTGAAAATCCCATCCTGTTTTCTTATTGACAGTCCTCTGAGTGAATAATTCTGATAGGCTGTCTTCTTGGGATAATGTGTAAGAAGCATCTGTGGGCAGAAGATGTAGATACAGTAACTCCTCGCTTAACGTTGTAGTTATGTTCCTGAAAAATGCGACTTTAAGCAAAACGATGTTAAGTGAATGCAATTTCCCCATAAGAATTAATGTAAATGGAT
The DNA here is from genome assembly GCA_037349315.1 of Chelydra serpentina. Taxonomy (NCBI): domain Eukaryota; kingdom Metazoa; phylum Chordata; order Testudines; family Chelydridae; genus Chelydra; species Chelydra serpentina. The sequence continues at coordinate 57,295,115 of JBAIAC010000024.1, read as the reverse complement.
AGCAATGATGATTGTGAAGCGTGGTTGAGGTGGTGAAAGTAGAGGGTGGAAGAGGGTGGGATATTTCCCAGGGAATGCTTTACTGCTAAATGATGAACTAGCATTCAGCTAAGCCCTCAAGGGTTAACACATTGTTGTTAATGTAGTCTCACACTCTACAAGGCAGCACGGATGGAGGGAGGGGAAACAGCATGGCAGACAGAGACACACACCCTGTGTGTGGGAGAGAGAGAGAGAGATGCACATTGCCCCTTTAAGTATGCTGACCCCACTCTTAAGTACACTGCCTTTTTAAGTATATCAGGAAGTTGAGACAGCAGCTGCGGCCAGCAAGCTCTCTCCGTCCTGAGCCCTGTCGGTGCCCTGTCGTGTCCCCACCCTGCTCTATATGATGGAGAAGAGGTAAGCGGGGGGCAGGAGCACGGGGGAGGGAGATACCCTGACAGCCCCCCTTCACTCCCTCCACCCCCCAACACAGCATGCAGGAGGCTCCCAGGAGCAGCTCCAAGGCAGAGGGCAGGAGCAGCACATGGCAGTGGAGGGAGGAACAGCTGAACTGCCCAGCAATTGATAGCCTGCTGGGTGGCTGCCGCACAGGGAACTTAAGGGATCGGGGAGCTGATAGGGGGGCTGCTGGTCCACCCTGGTTCCAAGCCCCCACCAGCTAGCTGCAATGGGCTGCTCTTTCTGCAAACAGTGGACAAAGCAGGTGGCTGCCAAACAACGTTATAAGGGAGCATTGTGCAACTTTAAATGAGCATGTTCACTAATTGATCAACAACGAAACAACATTAACTGGGATGACTTTAAGTGAGGAGTTACTGTAGATTGTTTGTTGTAGATACATGCATGGTGTGTGAGTTTGATATACTATCCTGACACTATTTCTTGTGTTGATTCCCTCAGTGGGAGGCTGGTGTAGTGGGGACGCAATTTCCAGCGTGGAGCGCTATGACCCTCAAACCAATGAGTGGCGGATGGTGGCTTCCATGAGCAAAAGGCGCTGTGGAGTTGGAGTCAGTGTTCTGGATGACCTCCTGTATGCTGTGGGAGGCCATGATGGTTCTTCTTACCTTAACAGTGTAGAAAGGTAGGTCTCCAGCAGATCATTACAGAGTTAACATGCATTCAAAACATGGTGCCATCTGGGATAAAGGTGTCCATTTTGCTGTCTGTGTTGCTTGTATGCTGAACGGCTGAAAGACTACATCTATACTATCTACATTTCCTGCTTCAGTACATAAGCTAATATGTGGCAGTGGTTACTAGCAGGGTGGATTTGATTTCAATCAGATTGATTTAAATCATGATGTAAATCACTAGTCAGGAAGACTTGATTTAATCATGGATTTCTACATAAACGTGCATTCTTGTTGGTTGTTATAACCTTAATACATATTCTTCACAACTCAGAGATAGATGTAGGTTTCATTTTTAGACGGTACACACTGTACATTTGTAAGTGATTTATTTTGAAAACTTTTCAGACTAGTTTTACAGTTATATCAGAAAATGAATAATTGTTTGGTTATTTCATTTATCAAAGGTAATTGAAGCAGATATTTATTAAGTCATTGGGAGGTGAATTATCTCCAATTCAACAGGTTAATCATTAATATTTGGAGAATTTTCTTGCCATGCTGTATTAGGAGGAGAACATTTAAATTGTTTTATTTAACTAAAACAACAACGGTGTGTATTATGGACTTTTTCCTTCAACAGCAAACATATTTTAACAAAATAAGCATATGAATTTTTGAATTTAGTTAAACATTCAAGTTTTTTAAAATCAGGTTTGTTTTTGTTAAAATTGTTTTTAACTAAAATAGTTGATTTTTTAAAAAAATATTTCATTTAACTATGTCAGCCAGGTCAACATGAGAAACTTAAAATATTGGCTTCTGCAGTTAACTCAGTCATCTTCATCTTCATTTTTCTGTTTGTTCATAATCTGAAAAAGAAAAACAAGTTTTCCTGCTTTTTCAGGTCCCAAACTATTTCTCAATTTGGAATGAATTAGTCCAAAGGAAGAAAATATTCTTTCTACACTGGCAGAAGAAGCTACAGCTGTTAAAAGTGAGATTATCACTTCAACAGTCTCTGAATCCAAGTGCTTAAGTGACTTCTACCAGTTCACTGTGACTTTCTTTAAAACATCATCAGCAAACATATTTCTTGAATGGTTCACCCTTAGCTCTGAAGTTTATTATAGTTGGCATTATGGAGGGATGATTGCTGGATGTCCATGTCATAGCCAACTCCCCTTCTTCAGCAGTTAAGGTTTGACCCTGGTACTTACTATTGAGAATATTTGCAAGAAAATGAGCTGGAGATAGTGCTTGTCCTATTTGGTTTTTTTTAATGCTTGAAATTTAACTCTGTCATTGCATATTTCTCTTTTTAAGATCTCACTCAGTTCCTTCCAAATTTCAACAGCGTCAGCAATAAAACAGCTATTTCCCTGCATTTTGTTCAAGGCTACAGAAATAGGCTACAGGGTACTCAGCATGTGCTTAACATTTCTCTTAGGCCCAATGTTGAGAACTTTGGCTGTGACAGTGCCATCTATTTTTTCACAATTTTCTTCACGAACTGTCATCAGTTCTTGAAATAGTGCTCAAAACAGTCCACTACTGAGTTCCATCGCATGTCTTGTGGGAGAGTTAGCTTGGTTCCTCCCACTTTTTTCAGAGCAGCTGCTGCAAAGTGGTTGTTATGGAAGTATTTTGCAATTTCAACAACATAAGCCTTTATTTCTGGAACACTGAAGTCTTTGGCTAGGAGGTGCATCAAATGAGCACTGCAACCGTATGTTATTAGCTTGGGACTCTCTTCTAAATAATTTCTTCTCATCTTGGATACATTTGCAGTATTGTCTGTGACCAAGCTGCGTACTAGACATTTGAATTTTTTTTCAGCTTGTTATAGCTGTTACTGCTACTTCTTGTAAGTATTCTGCTGTGTACACATTTTCTGATGTATCAATTGTTTCTGTAAGGAAGACATTCCCTTCTTCTCTTGTCACACAAACACATACAACAGGACCATTGTGGACATTGCTCCACCCATCAAGACTGAAGTTAACAATTTTACCCTCTAGACCTTTTGCACACTGCTCAATTTCTCTTTCATACACTTTATCCAGCAATTTGCCTGCGACATCTGCTCTGTTGGGTGGACTGTATCCTGGTCTTAATGACTGAACCATGTTAATGAAGTGTGGGTTCTCAATCATACGGAAAGGAGAGTTGTTGCATAAACAAACTGGGCAATTTTTTCATCAATTACCTTTTTTTGTAATCTGCTGGTTCTTATCACAAATTTGTCTATGGTTGTTTCTGGATGATGGAGATTTTTTTTTTCTTTTTGCTACAGGTGATATACTGTGGCTATGTGACATACATGATGTGACTGAAACATTATCATTGGCAGATAACTCTGAAACTATAGAAAATTATGGTGATCTTGAAGGTGGATAGTCTTCAGAATCCTGTATGTTGAGGATGGAGTCTCCTAAACAAAATAAGTCAATGCAGTTATTTCATTATTATTACAATACTGCTCATTTAGTATTACTCATTGCTTTGACTGACACTCAGTACCCTACTTTAAAGGTGAAATTGTAAAAGGAAGATCTGCCTATTTCAGCTATTTATTTTTTATCACAACTGCATCTAAAATAGAGTAACAACTATATTTTTTTCTCAAACATGAGAATTCAAGAATAGTCCAGAAGGAAGACAGGCAGTCCTTAAGAAAGAAGTATGAAATAAAAAAGTTTACTAACCTGAAGATCCTGCATGTTCAGACATGTTCCTTTCATCATCTTCAACGCAGCTTCCTCCTGAGAAGGAACACTTCTCACGATGTTGTTTCATTCGGGCAACAAGGCCTTGCATTTCTTTGTTGCACTGTTTGCATTTTGCACGCATGCCTGTCTTACCCACAGGTAGAGGAACTTCATTAAAATATTCCCAAACTGGGTCTCTTTTACAGCCTGCTGCCAATATAGATTTTCCCTTCTAGTGAGAGAATGGTATGGTAGATCTCAAATCAATGAAGTCAACACTCAGAAAGACCTCAAGACTTCTGGAATATGCTGCACAAACAGTTTCACTTTTCTTTCTACTGCCTGTCCCTCCCTTCTCACATTTATCTCCAGACTTCTCCTTGTCCAGATCTATTCACTGAACTTTTTGAAACTTTGCACTTTTAGAGAGAGGTAGTGGATTGACTCCGTGTACACAAATTTGCAGAGGGACAATAGGGTTGAGGTCTGTTATTTCTTACCTCTATATTTTATGTATTTATTTAAAAACATTTTTGCTGTTAACAAGCATATTATCTCTGGAGACATACATCCACAGTTTGAGAACTGCAAAACTAAGCATCTCTGATGGTATCTTTTAGACTGAGCACTGAGTCCCATTGAGTAGATAGAAAGATTAACCTAAATAATCTATACAGAAGCCCCTGGAACCCCATAAAATTGGGTCCCTAATCCATGAACTATTGGAACTCATTTACAAAACTTTTCTTAAACATTACATGAATATATTGTGTCATACTATAGAACAGGGGTGGGCAAACTATGGCCAGTGGGCCACATCCGGCCCGGCCCCATAGCTCCTGGCTGGGCAGGCTAGCCCCTCCACCCTCCCCTGCTGTTCCCGCTCCCCTGGAGCCGCGCAACAGCACTCTGGGGGGGGGGGGGGGGGGGGGGGGGGGGGGGGGGGGGGGGGCAGGGCTGCATGCTCCGCGTGGCTGCCAGACATGCTGCTCTGATCGGCGTGGTAAGGGGGCCAGGGGGGTTGGATAAGGGGCAGAGGATCCCGGGAGACAGTCAGGGGACAGGAGCAGGGGGCTTTGAATAGGCGTGGGAGTCCCAGCGGGGCTGTCAGGGGGCAGGGGTATGGATAGGGGTCAGGGCAGTCGGGACAGGGAGCAGAGGGGTTGGATGGGGGTGGGGTCCTTGGGGGTGATTAGGGTCAGTGGGGTCTCAGGAGTGGGTAGTCAGGGGACAAGGAGCGGGGGGGTTGGATAGGTCGGGGATTCTGAGGGTGGAAGTTAGGGGGTGGGAAGTGGGAGTGGGCAAATAGAGGGCGGGGGCTAGGCTGTTTGGTGGGGCACAGCCTTCCCTACCTGGCCCTCCATACAGTTTTGCAACCCCGATGTGGCCCTCGGGCCAAAAAGTTTGCCAACCCCACTATAGAATTAGAATTTATATTCCATATTCCATGATGAGATATCTTTGAGTTATAATGTATCTTAATTAAAACTACCTTTAGGTAGGTTTTTTCCTCAAAAAGCATTTGATCAAAAAAGCCAATTTAAATTAAAAAAAAATCAGATTTTTTAGATTTTTTTTTTTTTTTTTTTAATCACTGATTTTTATCCACCCTGGTTACTAGCCTTTTTGACATCTGTATCGATGTTATACTAAACTGAGACATCAGACATAGCAGGATGTAGCCTTATATCCCTAACTTAATGGTAATCTTCGTCTGACCTCTGCTCTGAGCTCTCTATGAGGCATAGCCTTTGGCATGCAAAAGAGTAGGGAAATGAAGGGTAAGAGTGGGCCTGGCTGTAGTTTATGATGGGCATGGCTTTTGCTAACTTACTTACATATGCATTCCCACTGGCTTGTTTTATTAGCGTTGCTCATGAAGGTGAGACTGCAGGCATATATTCACTTGTAAGGTGGGGAAAACTATGTAGACTTTCTTTTCGGGGGTTGGTGAATAGAGAATTATGTGGACCTTGGAAATACATACAAGGGAGGAGGAATGGAGTTTAGATTTGGGCCTTTGAAACCTTCAGTGATTTAAAGTAAAATACAGTGGAACCAACTTTTAGTGAAGTCAGTAACTTTTCCAAGAATGACTTCATGCTAAGATGAGGTTTTACTGCAACCAGAATTGCAGTTGGCACTGCATAGTGCATTGGAACAATTCAGGACTTTCATCCTTCTTCTTTATAGTTTCCCTCTGAATTCAGGATAAGCAAGTTCCACTGTACCACTAATCCCAAGCCACAGGGGAGTCAGAGATTTCCGTAGATAAGCAGTGCAGACTTTAATTATTTGACACACTTTTTAGATATGACCCAAAGACGAATCAGTGGAGCAGTGATGTGGCTCCCACCAGCACTTGCAGGACCAGTGTTGGAGTGGCAGTTCTCGGGGGATACCTGTATGCTGTTGGTGGCCAGGATGGCGTCTCTTGTCTCAACATTGTAGAAAGGTATTAAAAATAAGGAAGTGGGAGGGGAGGAGAAGGAAAGATCTTATAAGAAGATGTAATTGGTGCACATAAGTTTGAAAGGAGGCGACAAATGCTGAGTGGGTTTGTTAGTGATTGTATTTGAAGGTGGATGTTTTTAGTTTAACCCGAATTCCACCAAACAGCAACTGTCTGCCTAGCTGCCACAATGTGCATATGCTGAACCTCTTTTAGAGGCTAAAACCAGAACAGATGTGTTAGTATTACCCCATCTGAATGTGGAACTGCCAGAAATACTGCTCCCCACAGATTCCTTTGGTTGCTTGGTGCAGCTCCCAAGGGAAACAGGGCCTGATGTGTATATTTGGAAGCTCAACTGGTTTCTGCTTTTTCTTGTGGCAGGTATGATCCAAAAGAAAACAAATGGACTCGAGTGGCTTCCATGAGCACCAGGCGCTTGGGAGTGGCAGTGGCTGTGTTAGGGGGCTTTCTCTATGCTGTGGGAGGCTCCGATGGGACGTCGCCTCTCAATACAGGTATGTCATTTCTCCATACTGCACTGCAACCAGTATCTTCCATGGTCCCGTTCTTTTACCCATAAGCTTTCCCCAGAGAGCTGGTAAATATTTTTGTGGTCTGTTTTCTGAGCGGGTTCCTCACCTGAAGTTGATTTTGCTATACATTAGTCCTATCCCCATTCTCCTAAACCACTGCTAGCTGGTTATATGTTTGCGTGTCTGCTTCTCACTAGGAAGTTGCAATAGGCAGTTACTTTGTGCATTTTCTTAGCACTTGCCTACAAAGAGCCAGTGCATCATCTCTGCAATATCTCTGGTCTTCACTGGCTTGGGCAACAGGATACTTACTTGAGATCACTCTGTCACAAGTGTAGATGGCAGTACAGACCAGTTGAAGCTTCACCAGATTATCATTCTTCAGCTGAGGTGCATTAAATGACTGAACATCTGGCATTCCTGTCTTTGTTAGACTGGGGTTGGGGAGAGGAGGAGGAATAGAAAGCCTTCTAGAGAAAGCAGGGAGAAGCAGTGTGGATGGTGACAAACTGACACAATGTGTTTCTGGTGTGGGGAGGAAATGTTCTGTCTTCACAGTCTGATCCGTGTTATGGCTACAAGCACAGAGCCACTAATAGAAGGGATTAGATGGTGTCCAAAGATTTGTAATGTGACTTTCTCCACAGTGGAGCGCTACAATCCCCAAGAGAACCGCTGGCACACAATAGCTCCCATGGGGACTAGACGGAAGCACCTGGGCTGTGCAGTATACCAGGACATGATCTATGCTGTGGGAGGCCGAGATGATACCACAGAGCTCAGCAGTGCCGAGAGATACAACCCCAGAACCAACCAGTGGTCTCCTGTGGTGGCCATGACATCACGGCGGAGCGGCGTGAGTTCTGCTTCATTTGCCAGCTTGTGCTGTGCATAGCTACTTAGCTGGAGCATAGGGAGGGCTCTGCTCATTTCTTGCTTCTTTCACTTTTCCTGCATCTAACCCCCTTCTAAGTTAGGGGAAGTGTTTGTAAAAAGGCAAAGCACATTGCCCAGAAGAAAGTACAAGGTGTAGTAATAGTAGCTTCCTATGCTGCAAGGGGTGAGTGGGTGATGACGACAACTTTTTAATACCACTGAGAAGGGGGAATTGTTTTTAGGCTGCTTTTTTCCATAGGAGTTTTGACCACTAGCACTGAGTCATGAGCACTTAATTCTGAAGCAGGGAATTCTTAAGTGTACTACTTCAGTAAGTAGCCATCACCTCCCCGCCTGCCCTCCCAATAACATCAGAAGCCATTAGAGGAAAGAACATGCCATTAAACACGGAGGCCCTGTCCTGTTGTGCACTTTGAAGGAATTAGCAAATTAACATGATAGCTCTCCAGTCTATCTTGCCACCCAGACAAACTGGACTTCGTGATAAATGGTCACTTACACCAAAAATCACACCATATTCAGGTTGCTTCCAGTCCCAAGAAACCAGTCACTTACCTCAAATCAATTGGTACCCTAGATCTTAACACCAAAGACAATGCCTTAGCCATTCCTGTAATAAACTATCTAAAGGTTTATTAATTAGGAAAAAGGAATGAGAGAGTTATTTACTGGTTAAAGCAAGCAAACATACACACACAAATGAGTTACCATCTAAATCCTAAGAGTGATTGAATTGACAGACCACTACAACTCTGAGTGTCTTTGAGGGCAGCCCCAGAAGGCAGCCCCTGGGGATCTCTGGCTTCAGTTTAGAGTCTCTGGCCACTCAGAGTTCAAATAGCCAAAACATTGGAAAATTTTCCTGTGGATTTGTTTTATTTCCTTTAGTCAGCTTCCAAGGCCACAGGATGAGCTCTCTTGCATGTAGCATTTCCCAGGTATGATAGGGCCATTAACCAGTCCTTTGTATTGCAATGATCCTTGATGCCTGTCTGATTTTGGTAGCCCTTCTGGATGGACGGGGAGAACGATTCCCATGGCTAAGTTAATAAATTCAGAGCAAACATTTTCAAAGTTATAAAGCAAAATGTACATATTTTCTTTTAGCATGGAATACAGACATTATAAGTGTGATTAATGCATGCAGCAACTTACAAGCATTTCATAGAATCTAAACACTAAATACATTCTTATAAAACTAATACCTATTTTGAGCAAAACTAACATACAGGTGACCTGATCTGGTTTCCAGCTACTAGGTTGTCAGTTCTTAGCTAATGCCTGCAGCCTGGGCAAGAGCTGGCATCTGGCCTGCCAGCATCACAATGAGGTCCTCAGAGCCTGGGGCTGGAGGATCTTACTGTTCGCTCTGGGATCAGTGTAGTACAACTCCGATTGCTTATTGTGTGATGACGGTCTTGTTCATTCTAACCCTTGCTGTTTTTACTCTCCCAGTCCCTGGGGCATGAACTTGAATGTATCATTTGTGCTATTTGATGAGCTGAACCAGTCTTCAGAGCAATGACATTTAAATTACTTGTAAAACCAACGTACTGCTGATGAGAGTAGAACACAGTTGCCAATGCACCAAGCAGCAAAACACACGTTTTGTCTTCTCTGACACAGTGGGAAAGCTCTAATCTTTTCTTTTCGGTTAACTCTACTGAGCATCCCAGGGAAGTAGCCATGTGTTTTGGGGGAATCTGTATTGAAATGTTCTAGTTGAATACAATTTTATGCTAGGTTTTATGAATCTGTATTTTAACAGAAATACTAAAATACAATTGTCCCTTCTCTACCCCTACTGCCTCCAGAAACGTGTGTGCTGTGTATTGACATCTTCCCAAGGCTTGACTCTGCTGATTAATGAATGGCTTTTTATTGAAGTGTTTTTCTTGTGAGACAAGCCTTCAAGACCTGCAATGAAGTATGAATAATATCTGTGGGGGTTGTTTTCCAGGTTGGCCTTGCAGTAGTGAATGGACAGCTAATGGCAGTAGGAGGCTTTGATGGTACAACGTACTTGAAGACCATTGAAGTGTTTGATCCTGATGCTAACACATGGAGGTAACCTTTAAATTAATGAAACAGTGAAATTACAAACCTTAGGCACACCTGCTTAAATTATGCCTATGACTAGAGTCTCCCCAGCGGAGTAGAGGTGTGTTGTGGCTCATCTTACTGGAAGTCTGGTTGATGGAGGTGGCCACTGTAACTCTTTGTGTGACTTGGCTGGTTTGTTTGAAAGTGAAACCAACAGAGGGAGCAGGCAATGTGATCCAGCATGTCATATGACTAACCTCCCATTTCCAGCTTGAGAGAGAGAATCACTTTCTGAATAACTGAGAGGTGGAGAAACTGTTTCTCTGCCACCCACATGCACCTGGAATGTGTTTCAGACCAGAAAGGACATTTACCACTCACAATGCTGTCACTTTAGTGCTGACAGACTGTATTAGTAGCAGTGAAGTCTCACTATGCAGCCATTTCCTAAAGAGAGGTAGCAAACCTCTACATAAGTGCTGGGCTTTCTCCAAAACAATCCATATCTGAATGGTCTGTAGTGCTGCTGTATTCCAATATGTGTCTTGCCCATTGCTCCTCCGTGCATCTGACCAGAGGAGTAACAGCCATTTTGGAAATAGCTCCCCATGGTGAGGGCCTGCAGCTTCTTTTTTCAAAACTGCAGTAGCTGTGCTTAAAGTCCCCTCTACCATCTTCATTTTGAATATAGTAGATGTGATTCTACTATAGTGCCTTGTACTCAAGAACCGCAAAGACCTTTGCCCACTTTAGTGAATTAAGCCTCACAACACCATTAGGAAGTAGGGAAGTGTTGATTTGCCATCATACAGCTGGGGAAACTGAGGTCCAGAGAAGGTGAGTGACTTAGTCAGTTACATGGTGAACCATTGGCACACACTGTATTAGAACCTAGACCTCCTAATCTCAAGTGCTGTGACAGATTGCAGAGCCATTGGCTGTTATCTTTGAAAAATCATGGCAATCGGGGGAGGTCCCGGATGACTGGAAAAAAGCTAATGTAGTGCCCATCTTTAAAAAAGAGAAGAAGGAAGATCCGGGGAACTACAGGCCAGTCAGTCTCACCTCAGTCCCTTGAAAAATCATGGAACAGGTCCTCAAGGAATCAATTCTGAACCACTTAAAGGAGGGGAAAGTGATCAGGAACAGTGAGCATGGATTCACCAAGGGCAAGTCATGCCTGACTAACCTAATTGCCTTCTATGATGAGATAACCAGCTCTGTGGATGAGGGGAAAGCAGTGGATGTGCTGTTTCTTGACTTTAGCAAAGCTTTTGATACAGTTTCCCACAGTATTCTTGCCAGCAAGTTAAAGAAGTATGGGCTGGATGAATGGACGGTAAGGTGGATACACACACACACACACACACACATCCCATGCAGTGATTTATCTCTCCGCCATCTGCTCCAGGTGCACAAAACGATGCACCTGCATTGCTGGAGTGGGGCGCGTGACTGCTCTTGCGGCTTCTCTTTGCTTCCCCTTTAGAAAGTCCTTTTTCTGTAAGGAAGCAAAGAAATCTGTGGGGACATGAATTCTGTGCCCACACAGTGGTGCACAGTTCCCCCAGGAGTAACTTAATTCTGCCTTTTAACTGGATGGTGACAGCCACTCTCCCTGGCAGAAGTGGTAGGACATATAGTATGGAGAGCTAGCCAAAGCATGTGTTTGTAGCTATTACAGGTAGCTATTGAGGATACTAGCTTGTTTGTTACCAGCACTGAATTGAATAAAGCTGGTGATGTCTCCTATCATCTTCCCTCTTTATTGGCTGCGGGACTTCTTGCTGTGTGAAGTTTTTCTCCTGTGTGCGGAGCACCGCTGGGAAATCCTTGATATGCAATCTGGGGTTAATGGGTGGCATTGGTGACAGTTACTGAAAGAACTCCACTGTCCAATTTCTTCCAGCAGACTGTAACTGTCTCAGCACATAGAGGAATATGCAGCTGAAGCAGGAAATGGGAGCTGATAGGCATCAGATTTCCATGTGAAATGTGGGCACTGTTTCAGTATCATAGCGTGGAGAGAACAGATGATGTTTGAAATGCATTATACATTGGTCTGTTCAGCTGTGTGTAGTATAAAGCAGATGAGTCTCAAATTAGCTAAGCACCATGTAGAAGATTTACCCCCTGTTCCAGGGTTGCCCAAAGCATAGCCAGAGGGCCAAATGCAGCTCACAGAGTTGCTGCCCTCTGTTCCTGTAACTCCACAGGAGCAGAAAGGAAATTCAGTGCAGTTTTTTGTTGCTGGAAGACTCGAAGCAAAAACAATTTGCTGTCCGCATCAAGGGAGATGCATATATGAGCAAATATGGCTATTTACTTTAGATGTGTGTTTGTATAGATTGGGGACCCCTGCCTTACTCGTCAGACAGCTTAATCACAGGCATCACCTTAAATGGAGATCAGCAGTTGTGCTGAACTATACCTGCTGCCTTCGGAGGCTGCTCCATGCTTTTACCAGAGAAGACAGTGCATTAAGAGCCTAAGCAGTATGACTAACGACAACTTTTCTTTGCAGGTTGTACGGCGGAATGAACTATCGTCGGCTGGGAGGCGGTGTAGGCGTTATCAAAATGACACATTGTGAATCCCATATATGGTAAGCATCTAATGGAGGGAAAGCCCTTGGTTCTCAATCCTATACAAACTGAAGAGACTTACTGACTCTGGAGCTCTGTGCGGCTCTAGTAAAATATAGATCCACCTTAATTCTTTGCTGTGCCTCTTTCTATGGAATTATAAATAAAATGACTTTTTTGAGCGCACGCCCAATGGGAGACCACCTTGTCAGACTCCAGGAAACCACCTACTACAACTAGAAGCTTTGCTTATGTCCATATTTTTTTCTAAACAGTCTCTGTTTTTGAATAAACTGAACTGTAAAAGTTACTCTAGCGTAAACAATGGCCTGGGACTGCAAGCTGTGCCAGGAGTCTGGCAAAGAGGAGGGCCTCTCCTCCTCCAGCAGTGGAAGTGGCATCCATGCAGTGGATGAAAGAGGAAAGTGATACTGAAAATAGTGCTTTTGCCTTATTTACAGAGAGCTTCATTTTAAAAAAAATATGTACTTGACCAGAAAGGTGCCACCTTTGCACAGAAGCTTTTCTGAGTGCAGAGTATATTTATTTTTTCATTTAATTTGTATCATGTATTTTCTTTGTATCACTCACAGTGAAAGATTCCATCTCTTTGAATTATTTGAGATTGAGTTCTGACAGGTTGATGGTTGGGGTGGGGCTACATCCTGTGATACTTCTGGATGCTACTGTGCCAAGCCACTTGGGCCTCTTAGAGCACAGGAGCGGTGAAGATTAGTGCCCTGAGTGTCAGGTTGTTTTTTGGGGGGAAATGAGAAGCAGGAGTGGAACTCCCAGCTCTTTGCTGAATTACTGATGCTCAAAAAGGAGGTTGGGGATGAAAGGTGAAAAATAGCTGGACTCCAAAATTATGCATTTTTTCCAGTGTGTGGTACAAAAGTTCAGGATCTATGTCTTTCCTGTATGTGAACCTTATGAGAGCACTTATTGTCATTATCAATTCTTGTCTCTGCTCACATGGGAACCACTTGTTATTTTTGGAGAATCTAGAAAGATATAGTTGCAATTTCCTGGCACTCACCGCTATTGCAGACTTGAAATAACTCCTGCTGAAAAATGCTTTGGTCAGAATCAGCTTAGCTCCCTACCCGTCTCTCTCCTGTTTCTTTATAATTCACACTGGGGAACATTAGGATAAGGATCAGATGGTACCTCCCCTTAGTGAATTTTTATGCACTTCCTTATGTTGGCTTTAGAGCTGGAAAAGGTATGAGGCCTGCTTAATAGACTTCTGGAGGAGGTGATGTTGTGCAATTGCATTGTGAGTTATGGGGTATGTTTTAGTGAGTGCAAAAAGCATTGGGGCACTGTGCCATCCAGCTTGAGCAAACAAGACAAGTTTGCTGTATTGTTAAGCTCCAGAATGAGAGAATGTCATGATGCAGCTGAGGTAACTTTGTGGCATACCTACTAAATTAGAGATTTGAAAGGGTGGGAGGAATATGCATCCTTGATATTAAAAGAGCAGTGCTAACATCTCAGTACGGTTTGATTCCTATAACTCAGCACTTTAATGTGCTTGAGAATGTAGAAAAATAACACTATGCTAACAAAAATGGGTCATTAAACAAGACTTTTTTTAACAAAAAAAAAAAAAAAAGCCCTCAAAGGTTGGCATTCTTGTTTACATTTGAAGATCATTTGCACCTTTACAAGGAAAAACAAGTATTCTGTAAACAATTGTTTACATGTATCATTTATGCTTTTTTCTAGCATGAGTAACTTGTATAAATAGTAGTGTTACCTTAATAAATTTCTTTTATGCTGTTATTTATTGTTTGTTCTTTTTGTCTAAAACAGCAGCAGGAGGAATAACTTATGGTTTAATTTTATGCTGATTTTGCTTCCTTTGACTTCAAGAGAAAAAAGAACAGGCCCATTTCAACATCTCTAACAAAAGCAGGAGACACATGAAATTCTCATAAGCTGTTACCACTCTCCAGTTAAGTTATAGAGGCTCATCGCTGCTCCAACTTTAGGACATAAACTGATCTGCAGATGGGAGTCAGGCAGAACTACTCTCCCCCTACCACACAGGGTATAGTATTTTTCAGTAGGGGTTTGACACCTTCCTGAAGCATTGGGCATTGGCCCAGTAAAGCCAACATACTGTACTGAACAGATGGCTGGCTGAAGCAGTTCCTAAGCAAAACTGACTTGTAGCTCTGCTGGTTGGGTATCTGGTGCGGGGGAAAATGGCACATGCATCCTCTAGCCTAGAAGTGGATTGTTCAGGACACAGCTATTTGTCTAGAGGAAAAGGCGGCCCTGGTAATATAAGCCAAATCCAGCCCTAGTGTACTTCCACTGATTTGCAGACAGGCATTTACTTTAGCTCACTTTCCTAGAACTACGGTTATGTAACACTGAACATATGGAAACAAAGTTATTTAGCAGGCTGGTTGTAGATTAAATACCATTTTCAAAAGTGGAAGGTAGCTGTAGATCTTATAAGGGAAGCACTCACTGATGTAGAATATCTTATATCACAAGCACACCGTATTGATCTTTCTTTCAGTGCTCCTTTGTCAAAGCTGGAGTGAATGTGGGCTAGTGTTAGATTTTTGTATTAAAATCAAATATATTTATTTCAGATCTTGTAATGACCATGCAAACGAGAGGGATTTTGGTATCAGAGAAGGTGAGAGAGACTTGCAATTCTGGGATAAATGTAATAGTTGGATCTTTCTCCTAAACTAATCAGCAGTGCAAGTTAAGTCATTGGATTTCCAAATAAAACTCCTCAATATAAACAGGAACTGCTTCAAGCTGCCAATCTTTGTATCAGTTTTCAGTCTCTTGCCAAACAAGGCCTACAATGTACTTTTTTTTAAATGAAAACTTAAGCCAAGATTTTAAAAAATGGGACTATGAAACTATGCTCTGAAAAAAAATAAATCAATATTTAGGTACCTTTCATCCAACAGCAGCCATGAATCAGTGGGAACTGGTGAGTGCTCAGCACTTCTGAAAGTCAGGCCACATAAGCAGCTGTCTGCTAGTTGTATTATAGAAGCACCTAGGAGCCTAGTCCTAGCCAGTGTGCCATGCGCTGTACAAACAACAAAAAGATGGTCTGTACCACAAAGTATTTAAATATAGACAAATTCAAGAATAGGTGAGGTGGTATTACTGCCCACTTCAACAGCACCAGTGCTATTATGTACCAGTCAACAGGTAAAGAATAAGATTATTTAACTGAACTAGCGCAGATTGCAGCAGGTAAAATGCAGCTTGAGCAGAAGTCTGGTTTCACATTGATTCGGAGCCAGTACTTCAACAGTAAAGTCAAGTAAGAGTGAAAGAGGTTGACACTCTTACTTGACTTTAGCTTCACTGACAAAGGAAGATAGAAAAACCCTCTCTGTGTACTTGCAGTCGGGGGGGGGGGAAAGAATCTCATTTTACCTTACAACACTTTCATTAGTACATCTCAAACAGCTATATTAAATGTAACTAGTATCCCATTGTGTAGTTAATGAAACAGAGGCATCGAGGTTAAGTGATTTGCTTTAGGTCACTAGTAGCAGAGCTGAAACAGGAGGCTTTTCCTTCAAGTGCTCTGATACCAAGGCCATACTGATTCTTCTGACTATCTTGCTGTTCACTCAACAAAAATAGGGGAGTGCTTTTAAACCTTGCAGAAATTAATCCCAGACTTTTCTGCCCTATATTATATGCACCATCCTCCGGCACTACTGTGTTAACATCTAAGTCAGTGGTTCTCAACCTATTTACCATTGTGGGCTGCTTATGCAGCTCTCTCTGTGTTATGTAAGCCACATCCACACTATATATAGTACCAGTATGGCCCTGAGGACATCACATGGGTCACAGCTGTGTGCTGATTGAGAAGCACTGATCTAGGCTATGCAGCAGGAGCAGTGTTCCATCTCATGCCTGACCCTTTAAATGATACTTAAAGAAGCCACTACAAAATGTTACTTTATTAATGTGACCTTTTTATTATAGCAAAATGTGCATCTATATTATTTTCCTCCTATGGCCCTCTTTGCTTCATTACCCGTTGTGGATTTCAGTCCAGGAACCAATGAGGTCAAGTGAAACTAATATGCTTTCACTTCATGGACTAGAGTTTTGTGAGGCTAAAAAAATCTGCAGGAAAGCCAGCTTTCTGCAGTCAATGTCTCTCAAACATGAATCTACTGCAGATGGACTTAATGTGATCCAGGCAGAGCATCTGTAGTAAGTTTTTTAGGACAGTAGGTATAGAGTACAAGGTTTCATTGTATCTGTGAGATCGCCAGCTCTGTCAGCAGCATCAGCACTCCTATTAGGTGCTTGCTATGTAGGATCTGCAAGAAAACCCATTGTAGTCAGAACAGAAATAAAATAAGCTATTTAAATCACTGATGGCAGTTGTCAAGGTGTGTTCTACACATTTAAATAGCAGAGGGGAATGAAGGATTTGCACTATGAGTTAATCTCATCACCATGCTACTTTCCCTGTTTTTTTGCAGGACTTCTGTTGGGTGTACATGAGGTTCGCATCTTATCTCCTCCTCCTCTACATGGGCCCTTCTGATCTTCACTCCCATCTTGGGAAAAGATCAGCAGCTCAAGGGACACTCTGCTCCCGCCTCCTCTTTGAAAGAGGGAGAGAGACGTCCCAGCCACTCTGTCCCCTCACTTCTCCTTGGAAGAAGCACCGACAATTGGCCACTCTGCTCTTCCACCCTCCTGCCAACTCAGTTTAGCAGGGATATCTGATGATCACGCAGAACTCTTTGTTATTCAGGCCAGGCCTGACAAGTTATTGAATATTTATACTGCTGTAGTGCCTAAGGATCATAACCAGGTTGGGTCACATTGTGTTGAGCACTGTACAAATTAGCATTACCTGCCCTAAAGAGTTCACATTCTAAAAAGGTCTCCTGTGCATTTTCCTATCCGCTAAATGAGGCAGGGCTCCTATAGTCAAACGTTAAATAGGCCAAGCAGCCAAGAAATGAGAAAGATACTTCTTAAGATTGGCAGCACCCATTTGGCAGCTTCCAAATTTAAAACCTATTTCTTTAGCTATGTTGCTAGCACTTCAGATCATTATAAATGAATCAATTTTTAGTATGATTTTCTTTAACTTTTCATTTCCCAGCGTGGACAGTGAAAAATATACTAGTCATTACCATGTTATATCTCAATCCCAACATTGTGTTAGCACCTAAATAAGGCTAAGATTTTGTCACGGATATTTTTAGTAAAAGTCACTGCCAATAAAGAAAAATTCAAGGAAGCCCGTGACCTGTCCGTGACTTTTACTAAAAATATCCATGACAAAATGGGCAGCTCAGCTGTGGGGTCCCCACACCTGCCGAAGCAGCTGGGCAGCTGCAGGGGCCCACACCAAACTCTGGGGTGCCCTGCTGCCCAGGAGCTGTGGGGTACCCCCATCGCCCGGGGTAGGGGGACCCTGCGGCTCCCTGCCCTGGGCTTAAAGTCACGTAGGTTGCTGAAAGTCACGGATTCCATGACTTCTGCGACCTCCGTGAAAAAATCATAGCCTTATACATAAATTCATTGGGATTTTCTTTTTTTTTAAGTTTTAATATATAAAAAAAAATCAATTGTTTCTATTCGCTGTAGGTTTTGTAAAAGTTTGGGATTTTTAAATCCAAATTTTAGCCAAAATGAGATAAGGGGTCTTTGTTCTGTGCTTGTACAGTGCCCAACACCATGACTGGAGGTCCACCACAATACAAAATGTTGACTGCACAACTGCCAGATGTGCTGTGGAACCCACTAGAAACTAGTTATGTCTGGTAGAGGCTGAAATTTTTTTTATTGATGGGGGGGGGGGGGGGGAAGAGAGAGAGAATCAGTTATGAGAATCAAGTAGCCTCCAACTTTAGGGCAGCTCTTTCTGGCCAGGTAGCACTATTTTAATTATACTAGCTAGAACAGTGTTAATCAAAACCTCATAGTTAGAATTCAATTTAGTACCTTTATATTCCCATCACAGTGTGCTGAAGCTATAGATGTAGAGACTTTCACCAGTCTTGTGGCTGACAAGTGGATCTTAAAGTGTCTATGGAAGTGAGAGTAAAGGCAGTCCATAAATAAATTCACTTCTTCTTGAGTAACCTCCCCAGGAGTTTTTTGCACTGTGTCCCATAAGGCTTTTGCATCCTCAGGGTGTATGGCATATGAAATGTCCAGAGACTGGGGAATGCAGGGCACAGAGAAAACAAGTTCTGTTGCAGCTATATGACTGTCCACTTTGCACCCAGTCCACATAGCAGCCATCCAGGCAAGATTGAGTGGGCTGATGGTTAGACGACTGAAATAACAGTCAAAGGTCTTCTGAAACCAACTACCAACTATAGCTGTGTAACTCTCTGCCCCATTTGCAAGGAACAAAGATAAACAGGTAAAATCCTCTGGTACACTCTCCAAAAGATCATCTCCAGATATACAGCAGAACCAGCCTGACCACACCACTTTGTCTTCTGCATTTTCAAATGGGAGCTGAGATCTTGATGCAATCTAAAAGAAAAAATGTCTGCATTACATCTCCAAGTTCTAGAGTGCATTTGACAGTTCTTAGCCAGAGCAAAATGGATCCTAATAAGAAGTGCTAAAGCACAAGAATTTTCCCCAATATACCATTTTAATAGCAAGAGATCAGAAGGAATCAGCTCCAAATCAGTGGCTTGATTTTCAGAGGTGCTATATGGGTTTTGGTGCCCAATTTAAATATTTTGACCCAGCCAGAACCCTAAGTTTTGACACTGCATTGCACTGGTTTCTATGCCATTATACCACTTTAGATATCTTGACTGTTTGAAGACAGTTTTTGCAATTCATCTATTATGCCTATAGAAGCCTGGCTCCTCCCACTGAAGTCAGTGGAAGTGTTGCCATTTACTTCAGTGGGAATAGAAACAACCCTTAAGTCTACATTAGTGCAGCTTAATGCAGCATTTCCATTGTGCATTAATTTTCTTACAATAATTGCAGTACAAAATGTTGCACTTCAATAGCATCTTTCCTCTGAGGACCAACAGTGTGTTAATAGGCCTTAACTATGGCAGGGAAGTAGCATTACATCCATTTTACCAATGAAATTAAATGACCCATGCAAGATCCTACATCAAGTTGATGACAGAAGAGAACTGAAGAGTGTCAGCTCCTACTTCTGTGCGCTAACTATAACAAAGATTTGTTCCCAAGTCTATGTCTGAATGGATCAACAGTTTATGAAGAGTTCCATGAGGGTGTTAAAAACAGACAAGAACCATATTGGTTAAAAGAAAAGAGATGCAAACAAAGTTTGAATCACAGGATACATGAAAATTACTATAATAGCAGCCATAAATATTTTAACATGTTACAGTGAGGCAATTCAGAAGTGTTAAGACACCCCATTGCTATCAACAGTGCTAGCTGCAGCCCTTACCTGGACAAGGATTGCAACCTGGTCCTGATCCGTACCTTTCAGTCCTAAAATGGTGGACAAAGTCACTTTGATACCAAGATCATTGCCCACTTCTACAGCAAGTCCTTTCTGCTTTTCAGCGGCAACAAAGGCACTCAGAAGTCTAGAATACTCCTTCAGATTATCATAAGAGAATTTGTACATGGGGGTCACACTATACAAGGTCCATTGTTTGCGTAGAAGGAATGCTATCTTCTGAGAATCTGCATTTTCCTGGAATCAAGAGAACAGTATTCAGTTTTCTAGGCCTGCCCACAATTCCTGTAATGAAATTGAAGAAACACTTGTACACTGCATCAAATATACAGGATAATCAGTTGTGTTTATTCTATTAGCTATTTTTCCTAACTTGTCAGCATTTCTTTACTGTAAAGTATGTCCATGAGCACTGCTGACGGACTGAACATGACAATGATTTTTCTAATTAGAAAATAGAGGTGGAGGATACCAAAGTCATTGTCCTCTATCTTCCCACCCTCTCTCCTAGCCATAGCATGCAGGCATTAAAGGCTGGATTATAGTAACAATGTTCTCCAGAATACAATCCTGGCTAATTTTTAAGAAAGATACATTGTGAGTCCTAGCAACATCCACAGAATCTAAACTTTCATTTCAGAAAAGTTAAGTTTCTAGCTTTAGGGTTGCAAAGATACTCAGTTCAGGTTTGGAAGGCTGATAAAGACACATTCAGTACTGCCTGTGTGCAGAAGACAGTTTGAATGTCTCTGCTGAAGTTCATAGCTTTGCCAAGCTAAAGCACAGTTAAAACAGACCAGAGTTGTCAGTTTTCATTGCTGCTAGTGGACAGCAGTGGAACTGACAAAAATTAGGTTAATTTCACTCGATGCCTTTTGGGTAAGCTGTGATCAATAAAAGGGGCAGACAATGAAGATGTTCAAGGAGACAATGGAAAGAATAGAGTAGCACACCCGTGCCTACCTTGCAGCATAAGGAAGGCAGAGGGAAAGATAGCATATGGGAGACTCCCCACCCATTTTAACAGCAGCTAGGAGGCACTAAGACTGGGGTAATTGGGAAGGGAAGCCCATGAAACAGACTGCTCCTTCTCTTTTCCATCAGCCAAAGGGGCCTTGGAAGAGAGCTTTAAATTTAATCACATGCCTGAACAATCAGGCAAAGTCTGAGACTAAATGCACGAATCCCCAAACAGGGTCCAGAAATAGCAGCTTAGTAGCTCAACACTCTTCCCTTTCCCAGTGGCTTGGCAAGGAAGAAGGAAAGAACTGCATCCTCCCACCCTTCCCCACACACACTCCTTTACATCTGACTTTGGCTAGTAGTGTCAGTCCTGTAGCTATTGGATGTTTGGGTGGACAGGGGTGCATATGCACATGAATGTGTGGGTGGGAGGGGGGGGCACGAGAGAGATGGCGATATTGATGAGAAGTTAGAAAAAGTACAGCAAAGAGACGTGAACGAGAGAGATGTATACAATGTAAAATACAGTGAAGAAAATAGAGTGCACCATGCTGGAAAAGAAAGTAAAGAGAAAAACACTGAAGATAATGCAGAAAGATGTATACCAGGATCTATTACAGGAAAGAAGACAGATAATTTATTACATCTCTTGTTTTAGTAGTTTTAACATTTTTTACACAGTCAGCAGTATCACAAATAATACAGTACGTAACTTGTATTCCTTTAAAATTGTAGGAGAAATGGCTTCGGGTGCTTAAATATTTTTCACCCCAACTAATAGGCTTATTCTTCAGGCCAGTAAATATTTGGTGAGTGCTCCATACTGTTTTGAATGACTTAAGTGAAAGGAGTTTTTCCAGTTTTCTTAAGTTATTTTACAGTATAGAAAAAGTCTCCCCACAAGGAGAATAAATTCCAGGACATTTTTTTTTTTAATTCGTTTCATTGCATTATTCCTGGTTCTACCCTTCTGGTTTAACTTGAAACTATGCTCTACAAATTTTAAAGCCCATTCCTTTCAGGAAATGCATAATGACTATCCAAGCAATTGCAACATAGCTGAAAAGCCATTATATCAAAATAGAAATTACTCTGAGAAATACAATTGACATCATTAGTGACTCAGCATACAGATCTATTCAACAATAGAATGGTTAGATAAAGCTGTCAAAGAAGATGTGACAGCTGATTTAAGATATGAAGAGACACATTTTCTTTTGTTATATTAAAACTACTAAAAGCCCACCTGCAGTAAAGATGTTTGTGGAATTATTCTCCTAGTTGGGCTCTGACCAAACAGGGTGTGTCCCCTAATGAACGTCAAACCTCTTGAGAAACGTGTACTACTTGTAAAGTTGATTCCGGTCTCTGCAGTTTTTCTTCCTAAAGGGGTCTTGCCCCCAGAATCAGGAGTATCCATATCCTGTGCATGAAAAGAGCCCAAAGACTGAAAACTTGCTATAGTGAGGGTGGAGTGATTTAAAGTATTAATTTAAGTCAATTAAGTATTTGTAAATCATCGATTCTGATCACACTGAGCCTTTGTAAAACTAATTCAAATTGATAAACTAAATTATAAATGTTTCTAATTCAAATGCCACTACTGGTAGAGTCTCTTCTTTGAATTTTACAGAACTGCTATAGGCAAGAGACAAATATTTAATTAATATTTATTAATAAATATGAAAATTAAGGTGTTGTTCCTGCAGACTCTTGAGCTAGTGCATAACTTTACTGACATGAAAGGAACTAATGTACTTAAAGTTTAGCTCAGACACTTGTGCACATGCTTAAGTTGTAGTTTTATTTTAAAAGATATTTTAACAGCATGAAATCGAACACTGAAGCAATTTTGTTTTGAATTGACAATGAAAAGTTTATTAGAGAGACTGCATAAAATGAAAAGTTTAGACTTTCAATTGATTAACAGAGCTATTACGAATTGTTTTATAAACAGCCAAAATGTTCAAAAATGGGAGCCTAGAAAATTAAGCTTCTAAGTTCATGGTTAATGGTGGAATTTTCAGTAGCACCCAAGTAACTAAGGGCTGGTCTACACTAAACCCCTCTGTCGAACTAAGATACGCAACGTCAGCTACGTTAATAACGTTCAGTTAATAATGTAGCTGAAGTCGAAGTCTCTTAGTTCGAACTTACCTGTGGTCCACACGTGGCGCGCAGGCTCCCCCGTCGACTCCGCCTGCTCCGTTCGTGGAGCAGGATTACCAGCATTGACGGGGGAACACTTCCTGGTTCGATTTATCGCGTCTAGACAAGACGCGATAAATCAAACCCAGAAAATCGATTGGACTCCTCCGGCGCGACGGGTGAGTATAGACGTACCCTTAGAAGCACAAATCCCATCAACTTGAAACTGCAAACCCTGATGGAGGAATATAGCCTGGTTGAAGCATTCAGCTTTCTTGAATAAAAGTTCAGCATATGGGAAGGTGGTGCTGGCCGTAAACATAACCTTGGCTAAGCGTTGCTTATCGAGGTTGTTACAAGTCCCTGGACTTTGTAGGGAACATTTTAAATGAGAGAAACTTTTTAGTAGAAAGAAATCTGTATAAAGTCTACTACAAATTAGGAAACTAACAAAAAATACAAAATATTCACCTTTGCAATTTGACTACAAAATGGGATGGAAGAACTAGCAATATGCACATACAAATGTTTGATTTAAATTCAATAAATTGATCTGTTTTCAAAAATAACCATTTAAGAGTTAAAAACCATGTTTTTATCCACCTTGTCTAAAGTAGAGATTGATAGTTTATTTTAATGTAAGAGCATTTCCCAGGATCAAAGTACTAAACACAGTTAAGAAATTGTAAAAGCTGTTCAGCATAGAAATCCTTGCTTTCCCCACAAACAGCAAGTAGGAACCACCACCTCAACAAGATTTAGCTTAATAAAATATACTGAGGCACACAATTGTATGATGATACTCTCACAGATCAAATACAACGTGAGGAACAAAGCCACAGCCTAAGTGCCTTCTGTCACAAGCCGGTCCTGTCCCAGACTCTCAGTGTTGTTGGACGACACTGGTCTGTTCTGTGGGGATGGAATCTTCTGCTGGAGAATTTCCAGGGAATAAACCCCTTACCCCCGGGGTTCTGGTCTAACAGTGGATCAAAATCAATGGCCCTGCTGGGGTAGAACAGTTCAACATCGATGGCCCTTGACTATTCTACCACAGCTTCCCAAACATAGGGCACGTCTAAAACGCTGCATCAGTCTAGCACTAAAGCGAAGATGCTTCTATGCTGACAGGAGGGAACTCTCCAGTAGGTGTAGTTAATCCACCTCCCCGAGAGGTGATAGCTATGTGGATGGAAGAAGCTCTCCCATTGACAAAGCAGTGTCTACATGGGGGGTTAAGGTTGGTATAACTCAGAGTTTCTCAAATGCACCTTTTCCTGCAGCAGCAGTCTCCTAGACAGTGATTGGGGAGGGGTGGGGGGAAGCAGCAATCCTGGGGCCACCAGCAGGGGCTGGTCTGTGTCCCCTTCAAGAGCCACAAACACTGTAGGAGCAAGTGGCCAGCATGGATTCCCCACCTTCCTGGGGGAGCTGGGGCTTGGGCCTCAGTCCTTGGGTGGTGGGCAGCAGTCTCTGGCCATGTGGCAGCAGGCTCCATCCCCCAGCCACAGGGTTTTGGGCTCCTGCCCTTGTCTAACCCCCCACCCCCATCCTCCTGGGCCCCACTGACTCCCATCACCCCTGGGCCCCCTACCCACCTCCCCATCCAGGGCTTAATTTGTTCCCCAGCTTGCCAGGGCAGAGTAAGGCTACGTCTATACTACCCGCCTGATTCGGCGGGTAGCAATCGATCTGGGATCTAAATCGATCCCGGAAGTGCTTGCCGTCGACACCGGTACTCCTGCTCCGCGCGAGGAGTAAGCGGAGTCGACGGGGGAGCCTGCCTGCCGCGTCTGGACCCGCGGTAAGTGCTGTTTAGTTCGAACTAAGATACTTCAGCTACGTTATTCACGTAGCTGAAGTTGCGTATCTTAGTTCGACCCGGGGGGTTAGTGTGGACCAGCCCTAAGTCTGCTGTGAAAAATGATACTAACAAATATACAAAAGTCACTTTTCACAGTAGCAGACTTACTAGCTAGCAAGTCTTAAAAAAAAAAAGCAACCAAAAAAGCAAAACATGCAAAGCACCTTATTTGTGTTTCTATTCTGGTTAGGTCCAGTAAATAATAGAGACAACTGTACATTATTTTTAATTGAGTCTGCAAAAAAAACCAACCCCCTACACAAATAAATTATAATGATTTGGACACAAGTGCTAATTATTTTAGGGAAAATTGTCAGAGTGGCCACCAGCAAGAGTTGGTGGCCGCACTCCGAGGCCACACAAAAATTTGTTGTGTGAGAACCCGATATAACTACATCATTCACACACCCCTGAGCAATGTAGTTATACGAACATAGTTCTGTAGTGTAGACCTGGCCATAGATTCTTCACCTGGGGTATGTCTACTATACTACAAGCACCAAAACTCTAGCTATGCCGTAGTGCAGACACTTACTACAGTGAGGAAGGCATTTTTCCATCACTGTAGCAAATCCACTGGCCTAGCAGTACCTACAGTAGCGCTTAGGTTGGCTTAAATCTCTTTGGAGTGTGAATTTTCTCAGTGAAATCGCTAGATCAACCTCAGTTGTAGATGCAGACCAGGGTGTTGGTGTCAAGTACCTGCTACAACAACAAATGCTCAAAGCCACACTGAGAAAGTGACATTCAGAGGGGAGGTGGAAATGTTCCCAAATCCAACATGGAATTCCTAAACTGACACAGACCTGTCCCCAAACCGTCACACCTTCACAACGAAAAGTGTCCTACATAACTTCCCCCACCTCCTTTTCCAATGTACTGAAGTCACCTCAACGTCAACGCCTGTGAAAGATCTTGTAAACGATGCCCGCCTCCTTCCAGTCTGCCCTGGGTTGTACGCGCGGGGGCGGGCACGGGGGCTTTGTCCCTCCTGTGCCCGTTACAGGCCCCAGCACGCTAGTGGCCGTGGATAACGCGGGCTGCAGGGGGACGATCTAACACAGCAGCACGTCGAGGGTGGGCAGACGCTCCCGCCGCTGCTCTGGCGGCTGGTTCGCAGCTGGCTGCCTTAGGATGGGTGGGGCGGAGAGCCTGGCCAGCGCGGGGCCGGCCCAGCCGGACAGCGCCTGCCGGGGGCTCTGTCATGCCGCACGGGGAGGACAGAAGGGGCCGCGAGGGGGGAGTGCCCCCGGGCGGCTCCCCAGTCACGATCCCCGGTGGGAGATCGGCCCCCGCGCCAGGCAGCTCAGCGGTACGAGCAGCCGCTCCCGGTCGGTGGGCAATACATCTTTCTCCGTACGTTAGGCACAGGGCGCCGCGCACTCACCTGCCGCCGCCGGAGACTAGGCCGCCCCGATCGCCTCATTGCGGACTCGGCTCTCGCGCGCTCCGCCAAGATCGTTTGAATCCGCTTCCCGGCAGCCCGTGCGCCAGCAACACTACGCGTGGGAGCCTGAGCCAGGCATCCCGTCACGTGATACACAATTGCTCCGTCGCCATGTTTAGTGCGGGCGGGGAGGTGTCTAATCACACGCGGTGACGGACTGCGACGGTGGCCGGGTAGGGACAGTTGGCGAGATTCGCGCTGTCGCGACCCCTGAGGTAGGACCGAGCCTGTGCGGAAAGAAAAGCGCGTGAGGGCGGCTGTCTGGGGTGGGGGCTCGAAGCCTCGCCCCTGCCGCCAGCAGCAGGAAGAGGCTGGGGCTGGGGGCCGCCCGGGGGAGTGAACTCTCCAGTGCGGGGCTCGGGAGCCCGGACGCTTGCGGCAAATTACTGCCCCCGCCCCGCCGCTTGCTGGCAATGGCTTGTCGGCCCTGCAGCCCGGCCGGTGCATGCCCTGGCCTCACACGCTGGGCTGGAAACGGCCTGGGGGCTGGGGCTGAGCCGTGCCCTAGAGCTGCCCCAGCTGCGGGGGCGGGGCGTGACCGGGGGCGCACATGGTACCGGACCTGCTTTGGTCTGGCCAACCCCCCTATTTGTGATGCCTTAACGGCGGCCAGGGCTGCAGACAGGCTGGAGCCACCTCTACCCGCCAAAGGTCTGCCCCTGTGGTCATTCAAGTCACCCACGGTCCCGGTGGAGAGAGTCTCCATTGCTGGTCATTTTAAAATCAAGACTGGATGTTGTGCTAAAAGAGCTGCTCTAGGGATTATTTTGGGGACGTTCTCTGGCCTGTGTTATGCACAGACTACATGATCACAATGGTGGTGCCTTCCAGGCTTGAATTGAGGGGAAAAGTGGCAAGCCTCTTCCCCGTTGTAGATGCAGCTATATGAACTCTTTTATACCAGTTTAGTTTATTCCAGATCACCAAAGTGAAATACGCTGTACAATATTGGTATAAAGTGTCGTATACAGGTAGAACTGCATCTACATTAGGGTTTTTATCAGCATAACTATATTGGTAAAAAAAAATCACACCCGTTACTGATATAAAAAAAAACCTACGAGGAGTCCTTGTGGAACCTTAGAGACTAACAAATTTATTTGGGCATAAGCTATCGTGGGCTAGAACCCACTTCATCAGATGCATGGAGTGGAAAATACAGTAGCAGGTATTTATACATAGTACATGAAAAGATGGGAGTTACCTTACCAGGTGAGGGGGTGAGTCTAATGAGACAATTCAATTAACAGTAGAATACCAAGGGAGGAAAAATCATTTTTGTAATGGTAATGAGGGTGGCCTATTTCAAACAGTTGACAAGAAGGTGTGATTAACAGTAGGGGGAAATTAGTATGGTAAAATTAGGTTTTGTAATGACTTATCCACTCCCAGTCTTTATTCAGGCCTAATTTGATGGTGTCCAGTTTGCAAATTAATTCAAATTCTGCAGTTTCACATTGGAGCCTGTTTTTGAAGGTTTTTTGTTGAAGAATTACCACTTTTAAGTCTGTTATTGAGTGACCAGGGAGGTTGGAGTGCTCTCCTACTGGTTTTTGAATGTTGTAATTCCTGATGTCAGATTTGTGTCCATTTATTTTTTTGCGTAGAGGCTGTCCGGTTTGGCCAATGTACATGGCAGAGGGGCATTGCTGACACATGATGGCATATATCACATTGTAGATGTGCAGGTGAAGGAGAGCTGAAAAGGGCTGGGAGTAGATGAGTCACCCTCATTACCATTACAAAAGTGATTTTTTCCTCCCTTGGTATTCTCCTGTTAATTGAATTGTCTCGCTAGACTGACCCCCAACCTGGTAAGGCAACTCCCATCTTTTCATGTACTATGTATAAATATACCTGTTACTGTATTTTCCACTCCATGCATCTGATGAAGTGGGTTCTAGCCCACAAAAGCTTAGGCCCAAATAAATTTGTTAGTCTCTAAGGTGCCACAAGGACTCCTCATTGTTTTTGCTGATACAGACTAACACGGCTACCACTCTGATTGCTGATATAGCTATGCTGGTAACATTTTAAAGTGTACGCCAGCCTAAGTCTGTTTTAAATCTTACCTTTAATTATTTATTTATAAGTTTGTGGATAGGTGCTCTTATTTCAGATTGAGTGTCCTATTTTGACATAATGTAAAAAAAATTGTTATATAAAAATAGGAGACCCTTTAACTGAAATAAGAGTGTCTGTAAGCAAACGTGCACTGGACTCAATAAGTTTACACACACACCTTTAGTTAAACTGGGACAAGTTTATATGTAGGTAAGGGCTGACTCTTTGCCATGAAGAGTCTGATCATCTCTAGGGCATGTCTAGAGTAGACAGTTTTTGTACTGATTGAATTGTATGGCGTTGGAAGCAAGAAGGTGGAGCCCCTGCCATGGGACCTGACCTGTCTTCTTTCCAGACATAACCAGCAAGTGGTTTATAGACCTCCATTTGAGATCTTCCTTGATGATGGAAGATGCTATACACATACAAAATATTAATATTATGCAGGCCTGAGGGAGACAGGAACTAGTATGGATGACAGATGGGGAATAAAGGTGGAGTTTGTACATGCAATTATTATTTATATTACAGTATTGATGCCCCATTCTGCTAATCACTGTACAAGTAGATAGTGAGGTACAGTCCCTTTTCTGGAGATCTTATAGTCTAAATAGACACAACAGAAAAAGGTTGGGAGGAGAAGTAGTGGTACGGAGAGGTGAATTGACTTGTCCAAGATCAACAGCTGATCACTGGCACAGCAGGGTCGCAGGTCTCCTAATTTTCAGGCCAGTGCCCTAGCCATTAGACCAGAGGTGGGCAAACTACAGCCCGCAGGCCACATCCGGCCTGCAGGACTGTCCCACCCGGCCCTTGAGCTCCCGGCTGGGAAGGCTAGTCCCGGGCCCCTTCCCTGCTGCCTCCCCTCCCCCGCGTCCTCAGCTCACCGTGCCACCAGCGCTCTGGGTGGCGGGGCTGCAAGCTCCTGCCGGGCAGCGCGGCGACGTGGCTGGTTCCGGCCAAGCGGCGCGGCTGCCAGTCCTGCTGCTCTGAGCGGCATGGTAAGGGAGCAGGGGGGTTGGATATGGGGCAGGGAGTCTCGGGGGGCAGTCAAGGGACAGGGAGCAGGGGGCGGTTGGATGGGGCAGAGGTTCTGGGAGGGGGACGGTCCGCAGACGGGGAATGGGGGGTGTTGGATAGGTGTGGGAGTCCAGGGGGCCTGTTAGGGGGCAGGAGTGTGGATAGGGGGCGGGGCAGTCAGGGAGCAGGGGGGATTGGTTGGGGCTGGGGTCCCCGGGGGGGGGTTAGAGGCAGGGGGGTCCAAGGAGGGGGCAGTCGGGCACAAGGAGCAGGGGGGGTTGGATGGGCGGAGGGTTCTAGGGGAGCAGTCAGGGGGACGGGGCAGGAGCCAGGCTGTTTGGGGAGGCACAGCCTTCCCTACCCGGCCCTCCATACAGTTTCAGAAACCCAATGTGGCTCTCAGGCCAAAAAGTTTTCCGACCCCTGCATTAGACCATGTGGACCCTTCTGGGAAATAAGGGCAGCTGGTCAGTCAAGGGAGAATTTGACACGAGTACTGATTGAAGAATAGAATCTGAGGGTTGCAAAGTGAAATTACTTTCCATGTTGTTTTTTCCTAAAACTGTCCAGAGTGTGAAAGATCCAGGACTGCCCCTCTGTTTCTGATCCAGCTGTGGCGGCCTGTAAGATGTCATTCTGCCACGGGCTGCGACTGCTATACAGTCAGCTGTCTCTGTTCTCTAAAGAACTAAACAGACCTTGGTACAGATACGTTTCCAACAGTTTGGCACTTAGCTCAGAGAAAAGAGCATCAGGTGAGCAGGGGTGGGGAGAAGTCTCCTGAATACAATATTTATATTCACATACTGAATTTACAAAAATAGGTTTTGTATCTTATTTGTCTTATCTTCAACTTTGCTCTTATTCTGGGTGACAGAGCCTCATATGGTAATCCAGACAGAAAATTAAACGATCACTGAAATGAGACATGTATTAGCACTTCCCTCTAGATATTTTTAAAATATATATTTAAAAAAAAGACCTTAACCCATTTATGTTCTTTACTTTTTGCACATTACTCCCACATGGGGCATGATCCAAAGCCATTTTTTGTGGCTTTCAAATCAAATCTGAAAACCGGTTTTTCCCTTTCTCCTACTGTAGTGTGAAGGACCTGGACAAACAGAGAAAATTGGTTGTGCCTGACGTAAAAGTGAGGGAAATTATTTTCCCCTCTAGTAATTTTAAGGGTCTGTAACAATAGTAGGTGAAATGTTTTCAGGCAGGAATGTGCCTAAGTTGACAGTCTCCCTTTAACCTTCTAAAATACTGTAAACTTTAAAACCCAAGAGCACTGTGTGAATGTTTAACAACCAGAGCGTGAAACTGACCAGTCTGGTTTTATTGTCTAAGGCCCTGATGCAAAGCCCATTGAAATCAATAGGAAGACTCCCATTAACTTCAGTGAGCTTTGAATCAGGCCTTTGCTAGCCTTGTATAAAGCAGGCAGAGACTTTCAATTTTCACGTATGTGGTTTTGTCAATACATTTAGACCTTGATCTAGTGCTACTCTGTTCCTCAACCCCCAACACAGCTCTGTCAACAATACTCAATCCATACCTGCAGCATCCTTTGCTATTTTTGTCCTGGGTCTTTTTTGAGAAGAAATTGGCAAATGTGGTGGATTATGCTTAAATATCATGTTAACCTCAAAGAGCACCATGCTGGAATTAGGATGAGAGATCAGCAAACCTGTTGTTACTTGTAGCATAAGCAGATCATCAACCCAAGCTGCCAGAATCGGTATATAGGTTGTTTGACACACGGCAGGGCAAACATCATTATTCTGATTCTTAGAAAGCTGATTATGTTCACATATGGCTGTTTCAATTGTGCCTCCCTAAAGTTGTCTCTGTTGTTTTCTTTGGATATACAGTATTCTTTACAAACCATTTTAGGCAAGGAAGTAATGTTTCTATGCCATCCTTAAAGGCTGCTGGCTTCCACCCAAGAAGTCACTTTAATGGTAGAAGAAATGATCTGCTTATATATGGCCATAAAACACATTTGGATTATTATTTTTATTTATTTGTATCACCATAATGCCTAGGAGCCCTAATCCTGGACCAGTACTCCATTGTCCTAAGCACTGTACAAACAAAAAACTCTGTAGGGCAGGAACTGTCCTTATTGTTCTGTGTTTGTACAGTGATCTTTGAATAACAGGACCTAGATAGCTCTCATTATTGTATAGCTACATTAGCATTCATGCTCCCATTGAAACTGTTTTTCTGTGGCTTTGTCTCAAGATTTCAGTAGCTTTGTGGCTCGGACCAACACTTGTGGAGAGTTGAGTTCTGCTCATGTGGGCCAAGAGGTCACCTTGTGTGGATGGATTCAGTACCAAAGGTAAACACAACCCACACGGACGGAGGAGAGGTTACATTGCTGGAACCAAGGAAGCTCCTAGGGCCTGATTCTTGGTTATGTTAACGGCCCTTTACATCACCCTGGCAGCATAAAGGGGCTTAAAAATGGGAGGAAACACCTTCCTGAGAATATCATCTGTGCAGGGTGGCTTCCTGGCCAGTGTAGAGCACCAGCTCTAAGTGCCCTGTGCCCAGACGTGGGTGTAGAGACAGGTCAGGGTCTGGCCCAAGTTCATGAACTATGGCTGTTCTCTGCTTCCCGGGCCTACTGAGGAGCTGCAGAAAGCACAGTGTAAATTAGAGTAGCTCTAAGGCTGCTTTAACTTATGCAGTGGTCAGGCAGGCCCCCTCATGGTCCCAGAAGAGGGGTTTAAAGTCACCTTTGCGCGCACACATTCCTCCCAGCTCTGCCCGGTGTGAAGTGTTGTTATTGAACAATGAGATTCATGTCAAATTAGTATTTAAAACTTGCAATACTTGCAATACCAGTCCCACTTCCCCCAGGAGGGAAGTGGGACTGGAAGCTATGGACAGGCTTCCTTATGTCTATTGGCTTTCACCGTATCCAGTGAAGCTCCCTGTAGGGGAGGCTGAGGAGCTTCAGTTGTTTTTCCTACCGTATTGAGGGAAGCATCCTGTTTAATCAGTCAGAGGGGATTCCCTCCTACTAACTCCCTCTTTTGTAAAGTGGGGAGAATACTACTTATCTGCTTTGTAAAGTTCTCTGAGATCTACAGGTGAAAAGTGCTATAGGAGATCTTGCTAGTAGTAATTTAACAGCTGTCTGGAAGTGCACTATGTTTCATTCTAGGTTTCATCTGATCTGGGATTATGCAGCACTCACAGAAATACCAAGGTGATAGCTGCCTTACAAATATCTCAGATAGATCTGAGGACACCTTAGAAATACTTGTAATAATTTTAATCACAATAGATACCCACTTTGTGCTGTGATTCTCTCAAATGTCTCAAATGAAGCAAGCTCAGCTCAGTACTTGGATGGGAACCTACAAGGATAATCTAGTAGTTGAATCAATAGCTGGAACTTTTTTTTAGCATCTGTCTGAAATTTTTTCCCCACACCCTGTTACTCTGTGCTTTAGTACACGTGCAGCCATGTCACTGTGTGCTAGGATCGTCTTGCTTTTCACAAAATAAGCAGGACTGCTTTGGGTCACTATTGATTGAGATGGAAAACCTCCAAAGAAAATTCAGGTACTTCAGGAAGTGGCACTGGTGATTCAGTAGCCAGCCATGTTCCCACCAAGTCCTCTTCTCAAGGTGCTGACCATTTACCTGTATTAAATATCCGCTGGGACCTTCCCCAAGAATTGAGTGTTAACCCTGGAGTCCTGACTAAGTTCGTATTTGGGTAACTACATTCTGCCAATTTAAACATCCACTGCTGTTTCAGTTGAAAACTGTTCTTTTTCACTTCCTGCCCTAAACCTTTGATTAGTATTGATTAGTATTGTTGTATGCTGTTATGCATTGCTCTAAAGGTCACTGCATTACAATGGGGGTGTGACAAAGGCACTTTTGGAGTCATTTTCCCTAACACTAAATACTAGTGATTAGTCTTATTTGACTACTGAATACAAATCCTTCTCTCTTCAGGATTTTCTATAGCGACCACCACATGAGTATCTAAGTGTTGAATAATTAGAAATGACTACAGTAGTGTGTGAACATTATAAAACCTATTGCAGCATTGTTGATAAACTAGTTTTGATTACAATGTTTTGCACTTAGAGTGCTTTATATTTCTTCAAAGTTCTGCTCAAACATTAACTAATCTTTGCAATCTTTGTGAAAAGTAGGTAAATACTGTGATATCCACCTTGCAGAGGCAGAAACAAAGATTTAAAATATTCTATTTTAATAAGAAGCATGAGGTTTAAGTGTGCTTTTTTTGACAACAGGACTGAATTATGCACATTGAGAATACACATGGATTATTCATAAAATATAAATAAAAAATAAGTTGGCTAACTAGTTGCAGTGCTAATTCAAAGTGTTGAATATACACAATAATACATGCTTCAATGTACTAACTATGTTAGCGTAGCTACAGTGATTACATTTTTTGCAAATATTTAGCAAAAAACATTAAATCTTCATTTAACAGAGACACAATATTAGTACTCTGACTTAATTATGGACACATTGGGCCACATTCTGATTCTAACATGGGTTACATGCATGTAAATTGGGACTAACTCCGATGAGTTTAGTGGTAAGTATAACCAAGATCAGAGCCTGGTCCTTTGCATTTTATAATGTAAAGGTGTTCTTTATCTGTTAGAAATCTACAATAATGGTCTATATAGATTTTATCAACAGTACTAAACATGTCATAGAACAGTCCTGGATGGAGCTCCAAGAAAAGGCTTTATAATTACTACAAGATTACCGTATGTTGTGCTTTCACCTTTCTACAGGCTCAGTAATGCATGCCATCTGGCAGTGCATGGCTCTGTTACTTATGACAGGTATATTTACCATATCTGAGGAAACAGATCCTATCACAGCAACTCTAGAGACTTGGATTATCCACATTAAGTTTCTTGATAGGAAGTTGAATATTACTTCCTTTGTTTTCATTTTTTCTTATCTCTCCCTGAACTTTAGTTTGATTCCTTAGCTAGATTTGTTCAGATAGACTGATGTTCAGTACCAAGGGGCTGTAAATGTTACATTGTGTATTCAAAACTCTTATTCTTCATGGATGAATGCTCACATTCAAATGCTGCTGTTATGGTTATTTATAGTCTGTTTTGGTACCTGAATCTAATCCAAATTAAAGATTTGTTTTATCCTGTAGCGGGGTGGTACCCTGCTCCTGCCCTGAGGGGCTGGAAACAGCCCTGGGAGAGGGCTGAGGCTGAGAAGCTGGGCTGATTGGCAAGGCAGCCACAGCTGTGGCCAGTTAATCAGGGCCGAGCTGGCCCTTATAAGTGGGCAGTGAGCCAAGAACACACACTCTCTCTCTGCCTTTAGAGGGAGAAGGGCTTGGCTGCAGGGACCTGAGCAGGTACCGAGGGTGGAGCAGGGCTGGGGAAAGGCTAAGGGAGCTGGGGAGCTCCAGCCTGAGAAAACCCCAGGCTGCAGGCCTGGTAAGGCCAGACCAGGTACTGGGGTTGCAGGGGCAGCCCACGGGTAGTCTGAGGCAGCAGGTCCAAACCCCCTTTGCCTGTGATGAGTGGCTTATACTGCAGTCTGCCCCAGGACGTGGGGGCTAGTTGGTGACTGGCAGTAGCCTACGACTGAGGTGAGGTAGGGATAGTGGGTTGGGGGCTCCCCTGGGGAGGGGAAACCCAGATCTGGGGGGTACTGCCAGGGGGCAGCACCCCAGTTAAAGGGGCACCGGGTCCTGGGAGGGACACGGGGGCCAGAGAGCGGTCAGGCGGATCACCGGCCAGAAGAGGGCGCTCCAGAGGCTGGTGAGCTAATTCCCAAGGATGACCAGCAGGAGGCGCCGCCAGGTGGGTCCGACCCTGTCACACATCCCTAAAGTGCTTTGAGATAAAAGCCACAATATCCCCAAAAATACAAGATATTAGCATAGGCTTTGGCTTAGAAAGTAAAAAAGATTGAACCTTGGGAGAAACAACTTTCCATTTTGTTTTCATCATGTTCAGACAGGGCCTGTTCCTGGTTCTGAGGGACTTCCAGGGGCTGACACAAATCATCATTCCACAGGATGAGGTAAGGACTGCCAAGGGATGAGTGTCTAGATTTTTTGCTTTAAAGGCTTGTTGTCCCCCATGGTGTCCAGGGCAGAATGAGCTGCACTGCATCAGGAGACTGAATTTATATTACATATTGCAGTCTGCTCTGATTTATGTACATCATCTGTGGCCCTCAGTCTCCTGGCAGATTGCTAGCACAGCCCCGGGTTGGGCAAAATTTGAGCACTTCTGAAGTAAAGCAAAAGGACTGTGATTACTAAAGCTCTTAGCTGAGCTAGAGACCTAACTTGGAGTGAGATGTGCTCAGAATGTAAAATTTCTTAAATTGTAAGATCTTTAGGAAAGGGCCCATCTTTTTGTTCTGTCTTTGTATAGCGCTTAGCATAGTGGTCCATGACTGGGGTTCCCAGATGCTATTGCAATACAAGTAGTAATAATGTCATACAACTAGTTTATAAAGAATGATCTTTAAATTTAGTCTGAGAGGGGCCCATAAAGAAAACAGAAAAGCATCCAAGCATGGCACAGTCTGCAGTGTGTGACTTCATTTTCCATGACATCTCAGTATTTTCTTCCCACAGGCACATTCCCATGTTAAGAAGGTCTTGTATGATGCCCCTGTGGAATCTGTTGTGAGGGTAACTGGGACGGTCATCTCTCGGCCCCCAGGGCAGAAGAACCCGGTTAGTGCTTTGAAATCTTCCTGGGATTTTCTAGAGTTTGGCACTCTGGTAAAGTGCACTGAATTTAGCACAGAGATTTGGCAGGTGGATTCATGCTGCACACGTTGCGTCATTGCTTTGCCATTAGCAAGCTTGTTTTCTCCAAGATATGATAATCCATCTTCAAGTGATGTAAAAGAACTGTGAATACAGTGAAATAGAAATAACTGCTATGGCATGCACCTTCCAGGAACTTCAAAGCACTTCACAAACACTAATGAATTAAGTCCCACAGTACCCCTTTGACAGGCTCTGGTCACCATTAAAAAAGGCCAGACTTTACCATCCATGTTTTTGGTTTTCTAGTCTAAATATAAGAAATGCCAAAGTACTTCTGCAGTAATTGTTGACCATTTTTACTCATGTCTGCTGTTGGTAAGTTTGATTAGCTCCATTTTATAGATAGAGAAGTTGAAGCATCGAGGTTAATGGCCTGATTGTACAGAGTGTTCCATACCCTCAGCTCTCGTTGTCAGCAGCTTTAAGTGACTCTTCCAAGACCATACATCAGGGGTGGCCAACCTGTGGCTCTGGAGCCACATGCAGCTTTTCATAAGATAATCTGCGGCTCCTGCTAGGAGCCGACTCTGGGGGGAAAAATGGTGAGTGCTCAGCACCTACTGGCAGCCCTATCAGTCCTCCCTCCCTCCCTCAGTGCCTCCCACCTGCCGGCGCCCCCCCCCCCCAATCAGCACCACCTCCTCCCTCCCCCATGCCTCTTGTCCGCGGTGATCAGCTGTTTTGCAGCGTTGAGGAGGCTCTGGCAGGGAGAGGGAAGGAGCGAAGACGCAGTGCGCAGCTTCACCTCTCCCTCCCACAGTGCCTCCTCCTCCCTCCCGCCCGCCGCAATCAGCTGTTTTGCGATGCACAGGAGGCTCACCTGGGGGTGAAGGAGGAGCGAGGACATGGCTCACTCGGGGGAGGGGGCGGGAAGAGGCGGGGTGGGGACTTGGGGAAGGGGTGGAGTGG
Organism: Chelydra serpentina; assembly: GCA_037349315.1. Classification (NCBI taxonomy): domain Eukaryota; kingdom Metazoa; phylum Chordata; order Testudines; family Chelydridae; genus Chelydra; species Chelydra serpentina. The sequence goes on along the minus strand of JBAIAC010000024.1, from coordinate 57,258,103 downwards.
GGGGCGGGGCCTGGGACAGAGCCAGGAGTCCAGCACCTCCTGGCCGGCACCAGTGTCTCCTCGAATAAAGCACACGGTGACTAACTGGTGTGGAAATTTTTAATCAAAACTTTTCGTACATCATCTAATAATAGAAGGCAAATGCAAACAGAAAAGAAAATACATAGATGAAAATTGAGGCTTCCAACAGGAGTGGGAGAATAAGTACTTTTTCATTGAACGTAATGGTAAGGCCATGCTTTGAGCAGAGGACTGGACTAAATGACCTCCTGAGGTCTCTTCCAACCCTAATATTCTATGATTCTATGTTTTTTCTTTGCCAGACGTGTATCTCTCAGTTTAAATCTTCAAACTTGCAGCATCATTTCGCTTCGAGCTATGCACATATGGAAAAAGAATTCTCACAAGGTTCTGAACTCCACACTTTAAAACTGAAAACTTTGAAAAAACAAACAGATGTAGAAGCCCAGTTCTTCACCAGATTTGCCAACTGATTGCAGACAATAATGTTAGCCTCCTATTATGTGGCCTAGCACATAGCCCATGCAAAAAAGCCATACTCTGAAGGAAAGCTTATAAAAACCTGCCTCACTGATGTGATTTCAATATTGTCACCAGAGAACGAGAACCTACAGAAGAAAAGGTCTGGCCTGCAGCCAGGTCCGGCTCCAGGCACCAGCTTTCCAAGCTGGTGCTTGGGGCGGCATCGAGAATGGGGCGGCAGTCCGAGTCCCGCGGCAGCAATTCGGCGGCAGGTCTGCCGCTCTTCGTGCCGCCGAATTGCCACCACGGGACTCGAACTGCTGCCCCATTCTCGCCCACTACAGCAGCAATTCAGCGGCAGGTCCGCCGCTCTTCCCGCTGATGAATTGCCACTGTGGGACTCGGACTGCCGTACCATTCTCACCCGCCGTGGCAGCAATTCAGCGGCAGGTCTGCCGCTCTTCGCGCCGCCGAATTGCCACCACGGGACTCGAACTGCTGCCCCATTCTCACCCACCGCAGCAGCAATTCAACTGCAGGTCCGCCGCTCTTCCCACCGCCGAATTGCCACTGTAGGACTTGGACTGCCGCCCCATTCTTGCCTGCCACGGCAGCAATTCGGCGGCGACTGCTTGGGGCGGCAAAATTGTTAGAGCCGCTCCTGTGTGCAGCTTTCATGCCACACAATAGAATGCAGAATCTCCAACCTGAACAGTGACATCGAATTGCAACTGCACTCGCTACTTCAGCAGTGTGAGTATTTGAGCATCGCTTTGGATGAGTCGTGCCATGCACAGGATAAACCTTATTATCAGTTTTGTCTGCACTGTGTCTGACAACTGTGTTGTAAGGGAAGAATTCCTCTATATCATGTCACTAAAGGACAGAACTCGTGGACGAGATTCAAAGGAAGCGTTGATGTTGGTAGTTGCGAAAAACCACTTGCCTTTACAGAAGCTCACTGCCATTGCAATGGATGGGGCTCCGTCCATGTGGGGATCTACGAATGGATTAGTAGGGCTTTGTAAGTCTGATGAGAGCTTGCCCGAATTTTGGACATTTCACCGTATTACTCATCGGGAGCAACTGGTATCTAAAAATCTCAAATTTGATCACGTCATGAACCCTGTCTTGCACATTGTGACGTTCATTCTCTCAAATGCACTCAATCACAGACAGTTTCAAAATCTAATTGAAGAACTGGAAGAAGACAACTCCCCTGCTGATTTGCCATTTCAGTGCGCAGTTCAACGGCTCTCGAGAGGTAAAGTTATTTCCCTTTTTTTTTTAGCTCCTGGAACCAGTAAAATTGTTTATGGAGGAAAAGCACAGAATACATCCCAAGCTTACAGATCCTGGATGGGTTCTAGACTTGGCATTTCTTGCAGACATGCTGCTGCATTTGGATAAACTAAATGTGGACTTACAAGGAAAATTCCAGTTGCTCTCTGATCTAGTGCAAGACGTATTTGAGTTCATGAACAAACTGCGATTGTTTCACAGACAAATGCCTGAGGGAGAGCTGGCACACTTTCCCTCAATGTCACAATTTCCAGCCAGATCAAAAGAAGATGCAGCAGAACCCCTTAAACGGAGCACAACTGGGTATGCCAGCGTGATTAAAAATCTTAAGGACAGTTTTGAGGAAAGATTCCAAGATTTGCAGCGGAAAAGACCTCAAATCAGATTTCTGATTGAGTCTTTTAGTGCTGAAGCCGATTGAAGCCCCCTTTAGTCACTGATGAAGCAACATCACAGATGGAAATAACAGAACTTTTGGAAAATGACAGATTGAAATCTGTTCAGAAGACAGAGGGGACCTTTACTTTCAGGAAATCTGTACCGAAGGATAAATACTCCAACATCAGAAGTGCAACCCTAAAATTAATCTTGATGTTTGCCTCGACCTGTCTTTGTGAGTCTGTTTTCTCAACACTCAAACATGTCCAAGCTCCGATCCGTTTTGACCGACAGCCACTTAAGAGAACTGCTGCTTGTGAGCACAACTGAACACAAACCAAATTTCAACAGAATTGTTGAAAGCAAAAATTGTCAGAAGTCCCACTAAGTTAAATATTGTTGTTGTTATCGTTAACTATACATTATAAACGTATAATAAATATACATTATCAACTTATATACACATACATGTATAATTATTACATATTTCTTTGGCAATGTACATTGGTAAATTCTGGCTCCTTCTCAGGCTCAGGCTGGCCACCCCTGCCATACACCACCAGTCATTGGCAGGACTGAGTACAGAACCCAGGAGTTCTAATCAGGGATTTGGAGCAATCAGATTTTTGAATTGCTCTGCTTCGGCTCCGCTCCAGCTCCGGGCATAAACCTACTGCTCTGTGCTCCGGCTCTGCTCCAAAGCCCTGGTTCTAATGCCCAGTCCACTTCTCTAACCACTAGATGCTACCACAAAGTATGCCAGCTCTAGGCTCCACAGTTATCTTTTTTTTTTAAAAGACACGTATTGGAAACTTGAATGTGCTCTTCTCTGGTCAGTAGAAGGTGTTCCACTCTGTCCTGCAAGATGGGAAAGAATGGATAACAGAGTTTAGTGGTCTTTATTGTGGCAGCGATGATAGATGGGAGAAAAACTCAAGTCTACCTTAGAATTCAAGTGGGAACTCTACTGATGGAAATTGGTGTAACCTTTATGGTTCCTGGGTGTCATGGGGGCAATTCATTTACCAATGAGCTGAACCATAGCTCTCCTCCACATTAAAGGTTAAGGGCCTGATACTGCCAACATTTATCGATTCATAGATTATTAATCCAAATGGGACATTGATCATCTAGTCTGACCTCCTGTATAACACAGGCCATAGAATTTTCCTGAATTAATGCTGGTTTGAACAAGAGCATATCTTTTAGAAAAACATCCCATCTTGATTTTAAAATTGCCAGTGATGAAGTATCCACTACTACCTTTTGTAAGTTGTTCCAATGAGTAGTTACCCTCACTGTTAAAAGCGTGTATTGGATTTCTAGTTTGAATTTGTCTGGCTTCAACTTCTAGCCATTGGATTTTGTTACACCTTTGTCTGCTAGACCTTCCATATCAAATTTCTGTTCTCCATGTGTGGGTACTTACAGATTGTGATCAAGTCACACCTTAATCTTCTCTTTGTTAAATTATATAGATTGAGCTCCTCGAGTTTATCACTATAAAGGAAGGTTTTTCAATTGTTTAATCATTCTTGTGGCTCGTCTCTGAACATTCTCCAATTTATCAACATCTTTCTTGAATTCTTTACACAGGTTTCCAGTAGCGGTCACACCAGTATCAAATGCCTCCCTACTCTTGTTTGCAATTCCCCTGTTTATACATCAGTGAAGCTGAGGAGATTACTCTTGTGCATAAAATTAAGCACGTGCATGAGTGTTGGCAGGATCAGGCCCTAACTCTTGCCTTGTAGTTGGTATGTGTCATAGGGGGAGAGCAGGTTATGGGCAAGAAAGCAGGTTCACTTCTAATAGGGATGGATACACTACTGAAGGAGAGTGAGACCCAGTGTGTCTTAAATAGGAACTGATTGGCCTTACCTGCCAATGAATATTGAGGAAGATTTGGAGAAACTGATCATTAAGAGACATTCTCTGCCCTGTGCTGTAAGGAGGTCAGACTGGATAATCATAAATATCTTTTCTAGCCTGAAAATCCATTAATCTGGAAAGCAGCTTGTCCAAGTATTTTTCCTAGTGTTCAAATCTATTTTTCTCTGTTTCAGAGAATGCCGACAGGTGACATTGAAGTGAAGGTGAAAACAGCAGAGGTCCTGAATTCCTGCAAGAAGCTGCCCTTTGAAATTAAAGATTTTATCAAGGTGACTGCCTGCCTTTGGCATTAAGCACTGGCTCTTCAGAAGAGTTAGAATTTGCCATGGCGAATTACAGAGCAGTGTCGTTGCACTGTTGTAGAGCATTTTCTTCTTACTCCCACCTTCTCTGCTCTGGGGAAAGAGTTGTTTACAATGGAACATGCCTAGAGTGAGCTCTGACAGTGAAATTGTAATACTGTAATAGCAAAGTAGAACGTAAGGCCTAAATCTGCTCCGTGCTTTGGGTTTAAAAATATAATGACAGTAAAAATTGGTGGTATTATGGGAACAAGGAAAATTTGGGCTAATGTCCATCTTTTGTGATTGTGAAACAAAAGCTGTCAGGAGGACTAGTGTGTTTAAAAGTTAAGTTATATAGCCTCACGCAGGCATGCGACCAGCTAGCAAGAGACTATATCCTTCCAGGACAATATGATCAATCAGACTGATGATTAGGTATGTCTTGCATCACTGAATATTGTGTCCTTTCTCTTCCCTATGAAATGTGGACCAATGGATAGGGGTTGGGACCAGCATTCAAGAGAACAGGGCTCTATATTCTCTGTGCCACTGGTTCACTATATGACTCTGGGCAACTCACACAATGTCTTGTATCTCAGTTTTCCCCATATGTAAAATTAGTTTAATAATGCTTGTTCACCTTTGCAAAATGCTTTGAGATCTATGATTGAAAACATTCCAAAGTCCCAAGTAGGATTATTATGATCTGTTGCTGCCAAGTGAAAAGTGAGCATTCCGGAATATAGAGCTTAGAGCATGCAGCTCCTATCACAGTTAGAATCAAAGTGTGACCTAGGCATCTAATGCTTTTCCACAAAGGTGATGAGCGACTGGCAGTAATGCAGGGTCCTATGTTTGCTTCCACCTTTCCATTGTGGTCTTTGAAGAAGCTTTTATGGGCATCTGGTTTGGCTTTTGCTCTTTAATCACAATCCTTTTCTCTTTAGAAATCTGAGGCCTTGCGCATGCAGTATCGCTACTTGGACTTGCGCAGCTTCCAGATGCAACATAACCTACGGTTGAGATCGCAGATGGTTATGAAAATGCGGGAGTACCTCTGTAATCTCCATGGTAAGAGAAATATATCTAGTGAGTATCTAGTTCTTACCACTTTATCATCTTTTTTTTTTTCTTCTCATTGTTGTTATCTGCTCTACTATTGCCTGACATACTAGGGGAGAGGTGCTGGGCAAAGTGATGCCCTGACATGGCTCTGTATCCCAGGAACATACCATGAGGTGGATATTGGGATGTCTAAAGAGCACAGCGGCTATAAGTCCCATATCATGCCACAGATGATCGTTTCTGAATTAGCAGTATCTATACAATAAATGTTAAGGCCAAGATTTTAAAAAGTGACTAGTGATTTTTGGGCATCTCAGTTTTTGGGTGTCTTTCTTTATATGCCTTTATAAGGGCCTAATTTTCAGAGGGCAGGTGCTCATCTTAAAATTATTAGTCACTTTTGCAACATTTTAGCCTGATTCTTCAGAGTAGCCAGTGCAAATATAAGCAACTATGCAGCTTGTACAGGGGAGGCTGAAAACTAGGAATGGTGAGTGATCAGCACCCCTCAGTGCCTGCATAAGTAATCCTTGGTCATCCTGAAAAAGAATCAAATGAGTCTGTATATGACTGAGGACCTGCGTGCTCTGCCAGACTACCTCAAGCTGACTAACCACAGTCTCAAACCAACTTGTCTCAAACCAACATTCTCAGCATATTCAATGTCTGAAGCTTATGTTTGTTTTTTAGGGTTTGTGGATGTAGAAACTCCAACACTATTTAAGAGAACTCCAGGGGTATGTATGCTCTTAGTTATCCATCTTGGCTTCCTGCAGTCATATAGACTACTTATTTGCTCATGTGTCCCTGTCTGCCCCTCTGCCTTTATTTCTGTCATGTGTTACTACTTAATTGTTTACCTGCCAGTCAGGAGCATCATTTCAGAAAATTACAGGGGTGGGAGGCGCAGGCAAAGTTGTGTCAGCATATAGAACATTATATGTGATTATATTGTATCCTGTGAAGTCGGGGTGGCAAACCAACGTGTTGAAGGGGAACTGTCTCCCTTGCCCCTCAGCAAATGTTGCTCCTGCTGCCAGTTACTAATATGTCAGATGGGTCCTTTTGAGGCATGAGGGGGTGGATAGGACCAAGTGAGAACCCATGATTTGGCTCAGAATCTTCTAATATCATGAAAGAACAAAGCTGCTTTCTTGCAGTGCAATCCATATGATGACTCTGAATCCTGTTTTTCGAGGATCATATTCCAGAAAACACCCATCCTCCAAGCACTGCATTCTATTGGCATGTATCTCTTGTGTAAGTCACTATAGTAGTATTCCCATTTAAGGCTATTTAATTTCCAATTTTATATTCTGGACTTTTATTTTGTTAAATAATAATGTGGTGGTAGAGACCGCTAGCCTAGTAATGAATGGTGTAAGGATCTATGCTGTGGAAGTCGGTAAAGGGAATTTGGATGCAGGCCTTTATTACAGCTAGAGTTAGCCTGACTCTTGCTTATATAGAGGCCTGCATCCAAATTCCCTTTACCGACTTCCACAATGCTCTAGCCTCTAACTGACATATCTTATAGTTAGATGGTCTTCTTAAATCCATATAGTTAGATAGCATGTTATTGTAGAAGTGATGAAGACAATCCTTTGGGATGTTTGAGACAAAATAGGAGAAAGTTTTATCAAATATACGGAAGGGAACCATCCAGTCCTGGCTGAGGAGATTCAACAAGCTGTACACAGGACATTTTCTTCTCAAACTTCTAGGGGATGCTGGTTTTTAAGTTCTAATTTATGTACACATTTTGTAAATGTTCAGTCCAGCCTCACACAACAGATTTTAGCCATTTATAGAAACCCATACCACAAGCATTAACAAAAGTCTACCCAGTTTCTGCACCATGTAAACCTAGGCCAGACTGCATGAGTCCTTCAGGAGTAAGTTTGTCAGAGCTTGCGTCATTGTTTTCTGCAAGGCAGAAGCCAGATTGCTGGTCCTGGATCTAGCTCTGGTCGCAGTGAGCTCAACACAGAGCTGCCTTTTACGTGCCGACATAGAAGTGTGGCTGTAACAGGAGCAAAGATAGCGAGGGTCTGTCCAAAGCCCATTGAAAGCAATAGAAAGGCTCCCGTTGACATGAGTGGGCTTTGGATTAGGCCCTTACAGGGGAATGATTTACCACAGTGACTAGAGAATTCTGAATACAGCCTGAAGTTATGTTATGCTCATTTTCCTTTGTACATCTCATCCTTAACCAACATGCTAACCTCTCCTGAGAAGCCATAGTAGGGCCAATGCTGCATTGACTATTTCAGCTATTAACTTTTTGCCTAGGCAAGCCACGTCAGTGAATCCCATGAAAGAGATAGGAGGGATTAACTATTGAATTAGAAAATGAATGAATATAATGGGTTTGTAAACATTTTTCTCTTCTCGGGGTTCCTTTGTATTTTCAGAGCCCAGTTCTCCGCTCCTCCCATTTTAATCCATTGTTAACCTGCCAATCAAAGCTGAACCCCAGTCACTAGCCTTCTGCCAGAGGACAGGAATCTTTTCGGGAGCCCCTGATGCAACTCCTTAAGTGACAAGAAGGGTCAGTGTAGAAAACACCAGGCATTTCCTCCCTTCGAGGCTGACCAAACTGCCAATCCCTGGTGACCCTTGGAATGTGACACCAAAACTGGGATTCACACCCACATTGTACACATGCCAGTTCAAAGTCGTAAGTGCCCAGCCACTAGGGCTGGCCCCAGATTTCAGTAGTGATGATTAGAATAGTATTTTTCTTAGTTTTGCAAAAGACCTCAGCTCACTCATTTCCAGCTATTGTTTGTAGCCTGTTCCTGCATCTGAGGTTAGGTCACCTGAGAAAACAGTGGCTGGAGTTTCCACTTAGCTCTGTCTTGAGAGACAGGTAGCCTGCCAGGAGCCAAAAAAGAACCAGCTTGTCAGCTCCCCTAGTATGCAGGGAAGGGTATTCGCCCTGATCACGTAGAATTGAAGACAAGATAGTGACACACCCAACATTCCCCTCCCAGAGCCTGGATGCTGGGCCAGAGTCGGAGGGTATTTGCATGGTGGTGTATGAGCAGGGCCGGCTCATAAAAAAGCCGTGGCCGGAGCTGCCGCCGAAGCAAAAAGAAAAAAAAAAAAAAAGACCTTTGAAATGTGCCACCCCAGGAATGGCTGGAATGCCACCCCTTCACATGTGCTGCCCCAAGCACCTGCTTCCTTTGCCGATGCCTGGAGCCGGCCCTGTGTATGAGTTTCCTGTTGGTAAGTCATTGTAACTGACCTGCTGAGAGGACAGAAAGCCAGGGTTACAGCAGAAGGAAAAGCAACAGGAGGGTGTAAGGAGCTGTAAGGTACGTGGGGTGGGCAGTTGTTTTATCTCATCCCCTCCTATTGGTTGTTGTTTCTGCCACAACCTCCCCCTCCATTGCCTAACTTACACCAAATTAAAGTGAAACCTACACCATCATGTACATCACCTCTGAGTTTGGTCCATCGTCACCTCAAAATATATTCACCTGTCAGGAAAGTCAGACACCTGAAGCTTGAGGCAGTTCTAATGGAAGGGATTTCTAGCTAGTAAACATAGGGGCGGGTGTGTGATCTGGAGAGAGAGAGTGAGATCAATGTCCCCTCTGGTCCAGTATCCTCTCCCCAGTAGTTACTAATGCCAGATGTCTCGGTGGAAGGGCCAGCCTCTAACAGAGAGGCCAAGCAGATGGGATGGATTTATAAAGAAAACAGGTGCAGATAGCGTAAAAGAAATATAATGTATTCATCCTTCCCTGTGTCTTGGAAAATGGGACCAAAAGCCCCCTAATACAACAAAGGTCACTGTGAAATACAACATAAGGATTTTAGCCCACAGTAGCATGGGAATATAGGACTGGAAAGGACCTCCTGGACCATCAAGTCCAGTTCCTTACTATCACAGGCAATGTTGTTATACAATCAATCCCATTCATAAACTTACCAAGCTTCATTTTAAAACTAGTTACATTGTTTGCCCCCACTATTCTTATTGAAAAGCTGTTCCAGAACCTCACTCCTCTGATGGTTAAAAACGTAACATGAAGTTCACTCTCAAACTCTAAATCAGAACTTCCCTGGCTGACCATCTCCTGAGGCTTATAACTTTTAACCCATTTCGTGTGCCTCAGGTTCCCGTCTTTCTAGCAAGATTTGGCTAATCTGGCTTTTTGGTCGTTGGTAGCCTGGCAGCCATCAGAGTAGCTTTTACATGGGCAGCTGCATTTGCCTATTTCTCCTTTTCCTAGTTTTCTGGGGGAGGATAAAGAAAGAAAAAATGCTGCAGCTATTAACAAAAAGAAGAAAGAAAACAAAGAATGTAACCCCTTTCACTCTGCATTCATATCAAATCCGCTCATAACACACAAAACAAGAGAACCTGGTACAGGAAAAATAGCTAAGGGGAAAAAAAAACCAGAGGTAGACCATCCTGTCCTATCCCCCCATACCATGCTGTTGCATAGTGCACCTAATTCTTCAGTTCTGTACCCTGGGAGGAGATTTCATCCTAACTCCATCCAGCTGTTGAGGATCTTCTGCCCCATTAGCATGAACTTTTGTAATTTTGATCCTAATTAGCGTAAAACCACAGGTGCTGTTCTTATTCATAGGGGCCTGACAAAAAGCTCTTTCAGGTCCATGGAAAGTCTGCCATTGACTTCAGCTGGCTTTTGGTCAGGTTCATAATTGTTTAGTTCTCTTTTGAAACTTACTGCACTATTTGCGTCAATAAGATCCTATGGCAGGGTTCAAGATAGCAGTTGTACCCCCATTACAAAGTTTCTCTCCCCTCTTCCGTACCAGGGTGCGAAGGAATTTGTGGTACCTTCCAGGCTCCCTGGAAGGTTTTACTGTCTGCCGCAGAGTCCTCAGCAGTTTAAGCAGCTCCTGATGGTTGGAGGTCTGGACAGGTGAGCATTCCTTTGCCTTCTTTTCTCTGAAATATTAATGTTATAGGGTCCATTCTCTTTGACTTGGGAGAAGTTAAAAATTCCCCCACAAAATGATTTCAGTCAGAGTTAGGCAACTAAATTAACCTTTGAGGATCTGGGCCCCAGAGCTGGTTGTTTTGTGGGTAGGATGGCCTTAAGTGGATGACATAAATGACCTAAAGTGGGAGAAGCTTAGAAATTGTAAAGCATACTGTGACAAAGTTCCTCCTCTACCTCAGTGGGTCCTGCACTTATTAGCGGATTTTTGCTTGCCTCAGAGATCTTCCCCTCTGGTAGAACCCACAGTCCAGATCAGCTCCTCCTGTGTCTGATCAAGAGTTGGGAGGTTTGGGGGAAACCCGGGCCCACCCTCTACTCCGGGTTCCAGCCCAGGGCCCTGTGGATTGCAGCTGTTTAGAGTGCCTCCTGGAACAACTGCACAACAGCTACAACTCCCTGGGCTACTTCCCCATGGACTCCTCCCAACACCTTCTTTATCCTCACCACAGGATCTTCCAGCAGTACGCCCTCTCACTCTCAGCTCCTAGTGCCTCTTGCTCCCAGCTCCTCACACGCAACCTCCTACCACAGCTCCTGACATGCACACCTCACTGACTCACTGGGAGGCTTTTGACTAGTTTCAGCCAGCCCCTGATTGGCTGCAGGTGTCTCAATCAACCTGCCTGCCTTCTGGAAAGTTCTTAATTGGCCCCAGGTGTCTTAATTGACTTGGAGCAGCTGCCATTTACTTATTCTGGTACCATGGATTTGTTTAGCCTGGGGCTACTATCTCTATCTCCCACTCCTTTCCTATAGCCATCTGGCCTTGCCCCATCACAATACATTGTGACTCTCAAAGCCAATTAGTGGGTTTAGCCACATGACTCCCATTGAAATGAATGGGAGGTGTGTGGCTAAATCACATAGTTGCAGGTGTGAAATTATCCATTTTAGTCTGATTCTGAACTAAACCTTGGGAGGAGGCTTTTCAAGGAAGGGAATGCTTGAAAGCAGAAAATGAAAGCATGGTGCAGCCCTCGCATGGGATTGACCAATATAACCAACTCCCATTGAGATAAAACTAGACTATTGTGTGTGATTGAGACTTGGAAAAGAGACAGTCCCAGCACACGAGTGCAATGCCTTTTAACATGCCTGCTTCGTGAAATAAAAGCAAGAAATCCCAGAGTGGTAGGGAAACATTCTAGAGGAACTTCTGTTCCTAGCAGCATTAGACCAGTTGGGAGGACAGCCCCATAAGAATTCTTCACATGCCATTGATGTGCTTGCATAGCCCAGTATAACATAGAAGAAGAGGAGGTTTGGTTGGGGATTTTTGCCTGGAGTCTTGGATGGCACTGGTGGAGCGCCTCTGAGATGTTGGCCTCCCCCAAGAGGTGTCTGCTGGAAGGTGGCTCATCCTGGTTGGTATCTACAGCATGAATCATCAGGAGAAATCATAGGACTGGAAGGGACCTTGAGAGGTGATCTAATCCAGTCCCCAGCACTCATCTAGTCCAACCCCCTGCTCAAAGCAGGACCAATCCCAACCAAATCATCCCAGCCAGCATTTGTCAAGTCGGGCCTTAAAAACCTCTAAGGATGGAGATTCCACCACCTCCCTAGGTAACCCAATCCAGTGCTTCACCACCCTCCTAGTGAAGCAGTTTTTCCTAATATCCAATCTAGACTTCCCCCACTGCAACTTGAGACCATTGCTCCTTGTTCTGTCATCTGCCAGCACTGAGAACAGCATACCTCCATCCTCTTTGAAACCCTCCTTCAGGTAGTTGAAGGCTGCTATCAAATCCCCCCTCACTCTTCTCTTCTGTAAACTAAATAATCCCAGTTCCCTCAGCCTCTTCTCATAAGTCATGTGTCCCAGCCCCCTAATCATTTTCGTTGCCCTCCGCTGGACTCTCCAATTTGTCCACATCCTTTCTATAGTGGGGGGAACAAAACTGGACGCAATACTCCAGATTTGGCCTTGCCAGTGCCTAATAGAGGGAAATAATCACTTCCCTTGGTCTGCTGGCAATGCTCCTACTAATGCAGCCCAATATGCCGTTAGCCTTCTTGGCAACAAGGAAACACTGTTGACTCATATCCAGCTTCTCATCCACTGTAATCTCCAGGTCCTTTTCTGCAGAACTGCCGCTTAGCCAGTCGGTCCCCAGCCTGTAGCAGTGAATGGGATTCTTCCTAAGTGCAGGACTCTGCACTTGTTCTCGTTGAACCTCATCAGATTTCTTTTAGCCTAATCCTCCAATTTGTCTAGGTCACCCTGGACCCTATCCCTACCCTCCAGCGTATCTACCTCTCCCCCCAGCTTAGTGTCATCCGTGGACTTGCTGAGGGTGCAATCCTGTAGCCACAATTTAATCTAGGGTGTCTTTAATTTCAATTTCAGGTACTTTCAGGTCGCCCGTTGTTATCGAGATGAAGGTTCAAAGCCAGATAGGCAGCCTGAATTCACTCAGGTAACGGATCCCCAAACAGACTCTTTAGCTGCTTAACTCTGGCAAAGTCTCAGGCCACTTAGGAGATCTCAAATAGCATTGTTAGTTGCAAGTATTATTGGTATAGCCCAGTGGTTCTCAACCTTTCCAGATGACTCTATCCCTTTCAGGAGTCTGATTTGTCTTGAGTACCCCCAGTTTCACCTCACTTAAAAACTACTCGCTTACAAAATCAGACATAAAAATAGAAAAGTGTCACAGCTCACTATTACTGAACAATTGCTGACTTTCTCCTTTTTACCATATAATTATACAATAAATGGATTGGAATGTAAGTATTGTACATACATTTCAGTGTGATATTGAGCCTGTTTTTCACTCGTGAGCCTTGTCTGAAGCCCAAGCCTGGCCACCCAGGGCTGGAGCCAAAGCCCTGCAGCCTGGGGCTGAAGCGTGTAACTTAGCTTTGTGGGAAGCCCCTATAGCATGGGGCCCTGGACAGTTGCCCTGCTTGCCACCTCCTAATGCAAGCCCAGCATTTGCGACCCCCCTAAACCCAACCTATGAATGCCCGCAGGGCTGCAAGCCCCAGTCGAGAAACATTGATCTACATTAGTTGAGTACCCCCTGGAAGACGTCTGAGTACCCCCAGGGTACACGAACCCCTGGTTCAGAACCACTGGTATAGTCCATCCATTTGGTATGAGACTTGCTCATCACTGTTCACCTTGGAAACATTATTTGGCCTGTTTGGGAACATGTATTTCATGTGCCCTAGCGGATATTCACTGAGTTCTGGGATGAAGGATGGTTTCAACCGCTACAGTTACCAGTGTCAGCTAGTTTAGTTATTTTGGCACCTCTGTGGTGAAACATGTGCTGCTATCCAGGGCTTGCCTGCTTCTCTTCCACAGGAGCTCCCAGGGCAGTGTGCTTCACAGCTTTTGGCTCCTGAACAGGACTGGTTGGCCCAGCTCACTCCAAGTCTTCTCCTTGTACCTTGAATTCACTAGCCATCATTAGGCTTCTGAACAGGGGGTTATTGCTGATACCCTGGGCAGGATTCTCTGTGATGATGTATCTAATTATGTGAGGTAATCCACATGCCCTTTTTGTAAGGCAGTTGTGGTATACACAGTATATTGTATCTAATCATCTTTATGATCACTTTATATACAAAGCCTTTGGGTTCCAAGAAGAGCTATAAGGAGAGGAATAGAAAGCAGCTTTCCTGGTGCCTGTAACTAATGTGTAATGATCTTCTTGTTATGTCTTTAAGATCGATATCGAGATGTCATTTGTAAACCAAGCTGGGATCCAGAGACTGATTGAGGGCCTGCTCCAGTATTCCTGGCCTAATGAGAGAGGCCTTATTACCACCCCTTTCCCTTCCATGAGCTATGCTGAGGCATTGGCAAAGTATGGGACTGATAAGCCAGACACTCGCTTTGGTATGAAGGTGCGCTTTCTCCCATTGGAAACATCTATCCTTTCTCCTTCTCCTTTTTAGTGTTTCCTAATCATCTCTGTTTACACTCCACTTCTCCATGTGGATGGAAGTGAGTCTTGGTGCCATAACATCTACACGTTCTGAAAGCCCTGCAATTGTAGCCAGCCCCTTATGTCACTGGAAGCTGTACTAATGGGATATTAAGGCAGTGATGCAAGATGGATTTGGGATCTTCCAACCAATTTGTTCTTTTGGGAGGGGTGTCCTGTCTTTCTGATTTATATCCTAACAAGGATACGTTAACACCAAGGACATGCCTTGTAGAGCAGGAAGGGTTGACAGTGCTGGGAACTGAAGTCCTCGAATCATCCATAGAAACCACAAGATTTTCTGGATTGCTCACCAATGTGTCTCGCTCCTGATCTGGCAGGACCAGCTCAAGAGAGAGGCTAGTTCAATCTCCCCAGTCCAGTTCAGTCCTTAGTCTTTCTGAGGCTCTTACCAGTTGTGATTTTGGTTCTTTCTTCAATAATTTTTATTGTGCAGAAAATAACTGTTCATATATGTAATGGGTGAGCAGTATTGAAAAATGTTGCACAACATTTTATACTTGCTGCTATGTGAAGATTTGGAAGGGCTGCATCATGAGCATCTGCATCTGAGCTGATGTTATCCCACTGTGGGTATGTATTCTGGGGAACTTGGGCTGAGATCACCAAACTCATGTCTCATAGGAGCTCTCATCGATACTATCTGCTGACACTCTTTGGCCACTGCTGACTTCAGCCATGTTCAGACTGGTCACCTAGAGGTGAAAGTCTTTGGATTCCATTAGCAATCCCCTAAGCCATCCAGTCTCTCACTCAGTCTCGTATTTAGACTTTCTCTTCCTGAAGTCTGTGACTTCTAAACCGCTGCTCCATTTGTTTCTTTATAAATGCTCTGTGGTTTCTTGAAGTGTAGTTTGCTGTCTCGGGAGATCTTGCTGCAAATGGAGGACACCGGAAAAGTCCTCCACTGCATGTTCCTGACATCTCTTCTCTTTTATGTGCTCTTTCTCAGATAATTGATGTCAGTGATGTGTTTAGGAACGTGGAAATCGGATTTGTACAAAATGCTGTCGTCAAGCCCCAAGGCTCTGTCAAAGCCATTTGTGTTCCTCAGGGAGCGGTGAGTGGTTTAGTTCTGTATTGTTAGTGGCAAAGCACAGTATAAAGAAAGTAAATTTTAGAAATTAATAAGTTCTGTTGATTTAAGTTTATCCTTAATAACAATCCCTCTGTCACAGTGTGACTGGCCCCTTTCTGGGGACATTGGCCTAGTCCCACCTTTGACTGATTAGTTGCCTCTCAGCTGAGGTTGTGGTGTTAGGTCATCAGGTAATAGCGTGAAGAGCATCTGGTCCTTATAAAGGCCAGCAAGAACTCAGTTGAGCTAGAGAAACTGCCGTGTCCCTTGGTTAGGGCAAGAACCCAGAGGAAGCTGAGAGAAGCCAAGGGGAAAAGCCTCTGGGGACTGCAGCCTGCTTTGGTTAGAGGAGCAGTTTTGTTTTGGGCTTGAATAATAAATTGTGTCCAGAGACAAGGGTCTGAAATAGACTTGGGCAAGGCATCACTCCTTCCTGGACTGGTGAGACAGACCCACAGATAACAGCTCCCTTCCATGTGGGCATTTGTTACCTGTGTGGAGGTCATTAGTACAGTACCTCATAAGAATGAGGTCAGAGATCAAATCTAAGCTTGATTGTAAATCTAGAAATAATTGTTACCATCTATTTTATTTATATATTTATATATTAAAAAATTAACCATTATTAATTGCAGATTTAATCTCACTGTTAAACAATAGAATACCAATTGAAATGTATTAAATATTTTTGGATGTTTTTTTACATTTTTTAAGATATTGATTTCAATTGCAATACAGAATACAAAGTGTACAGTGCTCACTTTATATTATTATTTTTATTACAAATATTTGCACTGTTAAAAAATGATAGTATTTTTCAATTCATGTCATACAAGTACTGTAGTGCGATCTTTTTATCGTGAAGGTGCAACTTACAAATGTAGAATTTTTTTTTTGTTACATAACTGAACTCAAAAACAAACAACGTAAAACTTTAGAACCTACAAGTCCACTCAGTCCTACATCTTGTTCAGCCAATTGCTAAGACAAACAAGTTTGTTTACATTTACAGGAGATAATGCTGCCTGCTTCTTATTTACAATGTCACCTGAAAGTGAGAACAGACATTCGAATGGCACCTTTGTAGCCAGCATTGCAAGGGATTTACTTGCCAGATATGCTAAATATTCGTATGCCCCTTCATGCTTCCATGCCACCATTCCAGAGGACATGCTTCCATGCTGATGATGCTCGTTAAAAAAATAATGCGTTAATTACTTAGTGACTGAATTCCTTGGGGGAGAATTGTATGTCTCCTGCTTTGTTTTACCCACATTCTGCCATATATTTCATGTTTTAGCAGTCTCAGATGATGACCCAGCACATGTTGTTTTAAGAACACTTTCACTGTAGATTTGACAAAATGCAAAGGTACCAATGTGAGATTTCTAATGATAGCTACAGCACTTGAACCAGGGTTTAAGAGTCTGAAGTGCCTTCCAAAATCTGAGAGGGATGAGGTGTGGCGCATGCTTTCAAAAGTCTTAAAAGAGCCACACTCCGATGCGGAAACTACAGAACCCGAACCACCAAAAAAGAAAATAAATCTTCTACAGGTGGCATCTGACTCAGATGATGTAAATGAACATGTGTCAGTCCGCACTGCTTTGTATCGTTATCAAGCAGAATCCATCATCAGCATGGATGCATGTCCTCTGGAATGGTGGTTGAAGCATGAAGGGACATATGAATCTTTAGCGCATCTGGCATGTAAATATCTTGTGACGCCGGCTACAGCAGAGCCATGCGAACGCCTGTTCTCACTTTCAGGTGAGATTGTAAACAAGAAAAGGGCAGCAAATCTCCTGCAAATGTAAACAAACCTGTTTGTCTCAGCGAGTGGCTGAAGAACTAGGACCGAGTGGACTTGTAGGCTCTAAAGTTTTACATTGTTTTATTTTTGAATGCAGTTTTTTTTTTAACATAATTCTACGTTTGTAAGTTCAACTTTCATGATAAAGAGATTGCGCTACAGTACTTGTATCAGGTGAATTGAAAAATGATATTTCTTTTGTTTTTTACAGTGCAAATATTTGTAATCAAAAATAAATATAAAGTGAACACTGTACACTTTCAGCTGTTTTGTAATTGAAATCAATATATTTGAAAATGTAGAAAATATCCCAAAATATTTAAATAAATGGTATTCTATTGTCGTTTAACAGTGCGATTAATGACACGATTAATGTTTTTAATCGCTTGACATGCCTTGTATAGATTGCGATTGCATCTACATAAACAGTCAAGTAAGTGAGTTAGTTGAAGTGTCTTAATGATTCAGAAGCTATGGGAAGGGCATTGTACAAGTCCATAAGGGAACCTGGTAGCCCTTGCCAATGGTTGCAGCCTGCAGGTATATTATCTACATTTTCTAACGGGCCACAGAGGCAAAATCACGAAGTCCCCACGTATAGTCATTAGCAGCACATCTGAAGCAATTGAGTTTTACCCAAAGATGGCATAGAAAATCAAAGCCAGGGGTCTGGACTGTTGGATCTGTCATGAGCTAGGCATTGGGTATGTTTGAAGCTTGTTCTTTCCACCTAACAGTGATATCAAAGTTCCTTAAGGGAATTGTCCAAACAGGATAGCTTGAGCTGAGATGGTGGCCCAGTGGATTCAACATCTCTTTAAACAGGAGTAGATGTGGCATGTCTTGCACTTTAAGGAGCAGATTCTGCAAGGTGACTTGTTGTCTGATGTCCGAAGAGGCGATGTTGGACAGGACTGGCAGCCAAGCCAGCTTGGTCGATCTCATGGTACCTATTGTTATATGCATGGTTTCATTCAGATGAGTGTCTACTAGTCTTGTGTGAGAAGAGCTGAGCAACACCCTGCTGCAGAATAGCACATGGCAAGCCAAGAGTGTCTTAGTGTCTGCTCATTGGTTCCCCAGGTAGACCCAGCTAGTTTGCTGATCAGGTTGTCCCTTGTCTTTGTTTTGAGTGACATCTTGGTAAGGTGTTCCTTTAAAAGTCAAGGTACAGTCCAGCATAGGCCCCGACTCCATGGGTGCTCCGGAGCTGGAGCACCCATGGGGACAAATTAGTGGGTGCTCTGCACCCACTGGCAGCCAAGCTCCCCCCTGCCCCACCTCCACCCCCCCCCCCCCCCCGAGCGTGCTGCATGCCTGCTCCTCCGCCTACCTCCCAGTGTTTCCTGCCCGGCCATTGCCAAACAGCTGTTTGCATGCTCCAGGATGTGGGGGAGGAGCGGGAATGTGAAGAGCTCAAGGGAAGAGGCAGGGCTGGGGTGGGGATTTGGCAAAGGAGTTGGTATAGGAGTAGGGAGGGGCCGAAGTTGGGGTGGGGACTTTGGGGAAGGGGTTGGAATGGGGGCAGGGAAGGGGTGGGAAGGGGCGGGACCTCATGGAAAGGGTGGAGTGGGGGCAGGGCCGGGAGTAAAGGGGGGGGTCGAGCACCCATGGAAAAGAGGGGAAATCGGCGCCTATGCAGTCCAGTGTACCTCGGTAATATATTACTCCTGGGGAAATACTGCACGTGTGCATAATTAATGAGATGTGCATATTTTTAATTTTTTGCGCAGAAAAAAGCTGCCAAAATGTTGCTGCAGTTCTGCCTTTTGTTCACCAGAGGGCGTTGTGACGATAGAACACAGCAGCAGCTCCCGGCCACCTAGGGAAGAGAAAGAGCCTGCCTTCTTCGCAGCACCTGTCAGGCCAGGTCAGGGGCTATAGGGAGAAAGACAGTGTGAGGTGCTGAGGAGGTCAGGCAGGCTCATAAGGGCTAATGCGGGAGGACAGACTGGGACAGGGGCTGAATGGGAGTGGAAGCACAGGGCCATAGCGGGGAGGGAGGTGCAGGGCCACATGGTGGTGGAGATGGGGGTGCAGAGATACAGAGGGTGGCTGAGTGGGGGCACAGAGACACATGTAGATAGGAGGGTGCAGGGACACACAGGGACAGGGGGTGGCTGAGGGGGCACAGAGACACATGGGAGAGGGGTTACAGGGACACATAGGGATGGGAGTGGCTGGGTGGGGGTACAGAGCCACATAGGGGCGGGGGTGCAGGGCCACATGGGGTCGGGGGAAGTGGGTGTCTGAGTGGGGGTGGAGGGACACATGGAGATGCAGGAACAGATTGGGACAGGGGCAGAGGTGCCTG
Source organism: Chelydra serpentina (assembly GCA_037349315.1). Taxonomy (NCBI): domain Eukaryota; kingdom Metazoa; phylum Chordata; order Testudines; family Chelydridae; genus Chelydra; species Chelydra serpentina. The sequence continues at coordinate 57,238,543 of JBAIAC010000024.1, read as the reverse complement.
ACTGAATGGGAAAGGCTTGGGGTCAGCCAGGGTCTCCGTGGGGGAAGCTCCCTAACAATCCCTCCCCGCCTCCCCCCAAAAAACCTGTTCCATACTTTCCTCACCCATACCCAACTACCCTTCAAGTTCACACCCAGGCTCCTTCCCAGCAATTTACTTCCCTCTCCCTCAGCTCCTCCATTACCCCTGACTCCCACATGCCTTTGCATTGCTTCTGAGGGGTGTGGGATAAACGGTTCTGTATTGTAGTTTAAATGAATTATTACTCAGAATTCTGTATTAATATGCCTAGTAAGGAATCTATTTGTCAAAAAACATTTCCTGAATCTTTTTTGTTGTCTGTATTATTACAGACATACTTGCTGATAGGTATTTTGAAATAAATGACCAAAAATAATTGAAATTGGTGTGATTATATTGTGTTATTTTGACACACACGCAGAATTTTGCAGGATTTTAAAATACTGTGCACAGAATTTTTAATTTTTTGGTGCAGAATTCCCTCAGGAGTAATATATGGGCATGACTTTCAACTCCTAATAATCTAGGCAGAGTTAGTATCTAACAGTTGATGCACTGTTACTTTCCAAATTATACCTGACTCTGTTTTGTAACACATTGGCTTGAACAACAGTGGTGCAAGAAAAATGAAATGTTGCAAAGGGTTTGCAAAGTAGTAGTAGGGATACTCCTCTTACAAAAATACAACAATACCGAGCTCCTATATAGCACTTTTCATCCATAGATCTCGAAGCATTTTACAAAGGAGGGCAGTATCAAATAAGTGTATCATGTGATAAAATGTACGTTAGGTACAGAGGGTGGTAGATTCTGATTTATCTTTTTGCACTCTTGCTGCCCAGCCTGTGTGGGGCTCTCCAGCCACAGTTTTTCACTAGTTATTGTTAGTTTGGCAGTGAAAGGCGCAAGTCTGTGGCATCCCATTAGGTGATGCTGTGGTGCGTATTTAAAAAAAACAAAAATGGAATGTTGATCATGTCTCCCAAAAAAGTAATTCTGAAATCGAGGACTTCATGCAGGAAAGTGAGCTGAGCCACTGGATTCAGTTTCTGACTTGACTTACAGCAGTTATAACTGTTTAATGTCTCTATTTTTTTCCATTTTTTCCAGACACATCTGCAAAAGAAAGATTTTGAGTCTTTAAAGGAATCTGCAAAATCCCAGTTTAATCAGGTGAGGCACAAACACTTCTACACTGTAAAGAGTTCATCTGAAAGGGGCAGGTAAAATGCATAAATTTGCATGGAATTTGCAAGCAGATACTAGATAGAAAAGTACGTTAAGTTTTCCACCTTGTGTACATATAATCACCTTGTTTTGAGACGTATTAATATAAGTGGTGGCAACTTCTTGTCTGTTGAAGGTAAATAGCCAGGCAGCTTTATGTACTGCATTGTGCACTGCATAATGATTCTGTGTCTTTCTACAGTGCCTCGAGTATTCTAGTAAATGAGATGGTAAATTATTTTAGGTGGTTTTATAGGATATAAGAACTTTAGGATGTAGGAGGTATTTAATAATGCATCCTCTGCTGAGAGAGAAAGAGACAGTCTCTCAGCAACACAAAGACAAGGAACAACCTGATCAGATGTGAGGATGTACTGCAGGAACTGAACGTGCTTCACATCTGTGCCTCTCTTTTGCAATAGGAAGTTTTACACTTGATCCTGAAGCCTGATGAGAGCTTGAAGTCTCCACTCAGTAAGTTTCTCAGTGAGGAGCAGCAGTCTGAACTCATCCAAGCACTGAAGGTCCAGGCAGATGATGTGGTGCTGCTGGCAGCTGGAGAGCATGAAAAAGTGGTAGGGAAATCCCTGGCTGTCTGTGAGAACTGAACATCACTGTCTGTTAATATTAATACCTAGCATATCTGTAATTCCTTCCACCTGAGGATCTCCGAGTACGCTGCAAAGATTAATGAATGAAGTCCCACAACCCACTGTGAGAGAGGTGCTATGAACTCCTTTTCACAGATGGGGAGAGGGAGGCACTGAGAGATGAAATGACTTGCCCCAAATCACACATCCAGAGCAGAGCTGGGAAGAAAACCTGGATAAATGTAAATGTGTTCTTTTCCAAGCAGCAGCAACAGGTGACAAGGTGTGTGGTTATGCAAAGTGCTTCCACTATCCAGTGTTGTGCGGCACAAGCCCAAAGAGAGCGACCATTTTTCTCTCTAGCTCACTTTGTGAATTGAGGGTACTGTGGCTAAAGAGAGCCCTTCCCCTGCCCGCCCCCCTCCTGCTTAGGAAGTCCTTTCCTCAAAGCAAGGATAGTATCTCTTATGGAAATATAACTTTAAATGAGTGTCCGACTCTCGACAGAGACTAATGATCTCGGCTACAGCTCTGATATAGGGATTATAGTTAAACAGTGTGAATTTCCTCTGATCCTAACATGGGAATACAAAGTAAGTACAACTTGCAACTAGAATCTTAATGCTTGTGTTAGTCAGCTGTAAGAAAAGTTTTACAATAGAAAACATACCAGTCAAGGTGGTGAAAACCACACTAAATCATGTTTAAAAATCAGTTCTGGTCCTGGAGCCAGATCCTCAGCTCATGCAAATCGATATAATGAAGATAGACTGGCTTACATCAGCAGAGAATCTGACCCTGATGTGGATGTCAGGATACTCCCGGTTAAATATTATCTCTGAAAACTGTGCTTGCAATTCTTGCTGTTGCTGATTAGGGAGGCAATGTTGTATCTAGTTGTTAGAGCCAGGAAGCTGTGAGTTAGTCTTGGATTCTATTCCTGGCTTTGCCATTAATGTATTCTGGACCTTGTGTGAGGTTGCCCTGCCTCTCTCTGCCTCCATTTTCTGATCTGTAAAATGGGAACATTATTGCTGACTTAACTCACGAAAGTGTTGTGAAATAATGCTTGTGAAGTGCTTTGAGATCCGTGCACAAAAGATGCAATAGAGGGGCAGAGTGTCTTTTTATACTGTGGATCACTGTGGTTGGCCAGGTGTTGCCCCAATGAGACTGGAGCATTTGGGAAAGATGAACTTTCCAGCTTCTGCTCATCCTTACTTTGCAGAATCTAGAATGCTGAGGGCTGGCAATAGCTACACAAATGCTTCCCCTGTTGTGATGCTGTCTCAGCAAAAGACTGATGTCTTCTAAAAATACTGCAGCTAATGCAAAAAATGCAGGGAAACTGACATGGTGTGTCTGCGTCTGTGTGTGATCCTGCCTCTGTAGAAAATTAACACACACCCCTGCCAGATGGTACAATGAGACCCTCCCTAGAGCTCTCTGTTCATGATATTAAACTGGACTTCATCATTCTCTGTCTATTCCCTTTCCCTCCCTCCCTTCTCCCCCCTTTTTTCAGTGCTCGGTGTTAGGAAATATGCGCTTGGAGAGTGCGAACCTTCTGGAGTCAAGAGGCCTGGTGCTCCGTGATCCCACTGCTTTTCACTTCCTGTGGGTGGTGGATTTCCCGCTATTCCTTCCCAAGGAAGAAAACCCTGCAGAACTGGAATCTGCTCATCACCCCTTCACGGCCCCTCACCCCTCAGACACCAGCCTCATCTACTCTGAGCCTGCAAAGGTGACTACGACCTTCATGCCTTTCACTCTGGCTTTGTTTTTCATATTGACTTTCCTTGAAAAAGTGGGCGAGGTGCAACTTTAGCTGCTGTATTAAGGGACATTAACTAATGCAGAAGAATATACATTCTACATATCTGCTGAGGAAAGGTGGATCCCAGGTTACCCAGAACTAGCAGATATCTGTGTGTCACCAGCTAACTGGCTTACTTCCTGAAGACTTCTGGGAAACAATTGATTTAGAGTGAAGAGTTTCTCTGGAAGGCAAAGCTGGGTCAGAACTCTTCCCTAGAAGTCTCTGAAGATGGGTGTTACATTCATCTGTAGAGCTGTAAGGATTAGGCAGTTACTATCTGATGTGCTTCCGTCTTCATCTTGAGCTCAGATGTAAGGGGTTATTTAACAGGAGCAACCTAAGGGCTTCACTACCCGGGGGCAGTAAGAGAGGGATTTGATTAATTGTCAGTATTGCCAGTCCCAGGAGATTTGGGGGAATAACAGCTACGTCTACAGAAAGGGTTTGGGGGGTTTTGTTTTGTTTTACAACTTTCCTAAGAATCCAATTGCAATGAGAACAGTGACCACAACCAAGTCTTAGTGGGAGTTTGTTCAATCTATGAAGGACTTTCTGAGACAGAAGCCCTGCATTTGGCTTGCTGAGTGTGTCACAGATCAGGATTGGTGGTAGAGCACTGCCATGGCTGTGTGTGGTTCCCAGGACTGGAACAGCAAGAGGGAGAGCAGTATCACAAATGAGGCACTGGGAGAGCTGCGGGGGGGGGGGGGGGGGGTAGAGGGGAGGCTTGCACAGCAACTACTTGCACTCTGCCCGGCATTGTGCATTGCTGATCCAAAGCCCGCAGAAATGCATCTTTCTGTTGGCTTCAGTGGGCTTTGGATCAGGTCCAGGGCAAGCATCCCTCACTTGCCAAAGCATGAAATTTGAGACCCACAATGGAATTGGTTGGAAAGATTCCTCCTGATAGTGGTTTAAACATCCTGTTGGACCCCTCCAAATGTCTGAGATTCCGTTGATAAAGCAAAATTGTAATGTGTCCTTTTTTCATCAGACTGTTGGCAGTCTGAGCGACGAATGATCTGAGCACAGTGAACTGCACCCCGAGCATGCTAATGCACTTGTCTGTCTCCCATCCTCCAGGTCCGTAGCCAGCACTATGATCTTGTGCTGAATGGCAGTGAGATTGGAGGTGGCTCCATCCGAATCCATAATGCAGAGCTGCAACGTTTTGTTCTTGAGACAGTGCTGAAGGTAACAGCTTGCAAAAGTTTCCCATGTCCTCTCAGAATTTTTAAATTAAAATAGACACATTTAAAACCTCAAACTAGTTTGCAAATGGTGCAATTATTGGTTATAGAAATCCAGAGGAATTAGGTTTACTAACAATGATGCTGTGCCAGTAGGAGCACACAGATGACAGATGACTTATTTGGGAGGACACTAAAGGGACACTGTAAAGTAAAAAATTATAGCACCCAATCCTGCAAACATTTATGCACCTGTTTACTTACGTGAGTAGTCCCATTGATACGATACACTGGCTTATTCCTCTGTTGAGATTGATCTCTCATTCCTCTCATGCTTTTGGGAGTCATGCATGTAAATTTCTTCCCTCCTGGCTCTCTGAGAATGGTGATGCTCACGATATCTCTCTCTTATATACTGTTTTTCATCTTTAGATCTTAAAGTACTTTACAAATGAGAGCAGTATCATTTTACAGATGGGGAAACTGAGGCACAGAGCTATGAAGTGACTTGTCCAAGGTCACCAGCAAAGCTGGGAATAAAACCTTGGTTTCTCAAGTCTCAGTCCAGTGCTCCCAAATCTAGCTAGAACTGGAGGTGGAATACAGTTCTGTCTTCCATGAAGTGTAAGGAAAGTGTAAGCGTACCAGTATACGATGACTTCTGTTTCAATTAAAAAATCCTGTGCTATTGGGTTGCTGAACCCTGCTTTATCTGTCTTGATGTCTCGCTAAGGAAGTTGGGAGCTTTTCCAAAGAAGCATTTATTGTATCAAAAACATCAAGCAAATAATTACTGGCTTTGGATACAAAACATAACTTATAAGTAGTGTTGCCTTCTGAAATAGTTTCACATATATTACTGGATGATAGCTGGTTTGCTTAGGACAAGTTACTTTAGGTGGTAGAGCTTCTTTGTTAGCCATCATGACAGTGATGGTGGTGGGGAGCAGAGAAGGATGCCAAGTGACCACCAGGGTGATAATACAGGTAATGAAATGTGACTCTCAGCCCCAAAGAGTGGATGACTCAGCCGCCCCTCTATATCCAATACAAGTATTGGTTGCTAAAGATGACATTTTGTGTGTAATGTTCCAGGAGGATCCTGAGCTGCTTTCCCACCTGCTTGAGGCTTTGAAGTGTGGAGCGCCCCCTCATGGAGGAATCGCTTTAGGTAGGTGCACTGTAGCTCTCCCAGTAGGAGATGCTTCCTCAAGACACAGCTGTGCTGGTGACTTTTCACAGGCATATCAGGACTCAAATCATAGCAACAAACTAAATATCAAGAAAGGGGGCTTGTGCCTGTTAGCAAAAACCCTTTCTCCTTCTGATCGGGACTGCAGTGGTGGCATCACTGTTCATGCTCACCTAGTCTCTCCACTTCTGATCCTGCATTACTGTCTCTCTTCATTCTGCCTAGAGCATGCAGAGAGGAACGTGGATCCCAGGCAGCACTTTTCCTGACAACACCAAAGGGGGGCACACAGTGCTCATAGGACTGCAGCGAGTGTGAGGGAGGAGACAGGTTCTCATAGTGTTGTGTTTTCAGTTCTTATATGCAGACTTGATTGCAGGCACCTGGGTCCTGAGAACAGTCCTTGTCTGCAGCCCTAGAGATAGCACCCTCATAGAAATTAAGTCATTTAGTCCATCTTGTCACTTGGCCACTGCAGAATTGTTTCCCTTCAGTGCATGTCCTAGTGTTTATATCCAACGTAGTCCTAAATGTCCCAAGCAACACCTACCCCTTCCCAAAGGAAACTATTCTACAGCCTGAAAGATCTCACCATTACAGAACTTTAACCCATCAGCCCTTTTCTTAATTTCATCCCATTGGTCCTTCGTGTCACCTTAAATAATTCTTCTTTCTCCTTGGTATTTCCCCCTTCAAAGATCTGTAGATGCCTTTCCCCAGTCATAGTTCCTACTTGGTTGTCACTGAACCCTGCTAGTGCATATTTCGCTCTTCAAGTGCATTGCGAGAAGCTTTTCTAAAACTTAAAAGCAGGTTTTAAATCTCCAAACAAGATAAGGAGTATGTAGTTGATGTGTTAATACAAGTGCTATGATGTAAGAAAGCTACTTGGAAATCTGAGCTGCTTGCTTCCTGCTTTCTCTGGGGTGCTGTGATGTCACTCATTCTGGCAGAAAAACCAGGATGCCTGCATCTGAGATAGCTCAGGGCCTTAAGGATGTGGGAATCCATCTCAGAAGTGGTCAGACTCCAGTGCTATTTACACAGCTTTACAGCAATGGCCACGTAGTGTTTTCCTCTTAGAATTTTGCGCATTTGGGCTATAGTTTTTAAACTAAGGTTTGCATTTCACAGGCTCGATCCCCTCCAATCATCTGCTTGCTCTTGTTCTTCCCTGACACCTCCACCCTTGTTTATCCACATCTGTTAAGGTGCTGAGACCTGACCCCTGTGCTCTAGGTGTAGTCTCAGCCAAGCCCTAGTGAGCAACTGCCACCTTCCTGGTCTGTGGTGTGATGTCTCTGCCTTTTCAGCACAATTGCATTGGGCTTTTCTCTGCAACACTGCACTGCACACTCTTATTTAATTTGCTATTCACTGTCAGCCCTAGGCCAGCTTATCATGTTCTCCTGTCCATTCAGTCCCAGTTTCTGATTATTTTTCCCCAGATGTGCTACCTTCTCCTGGTTTCCAGTAATGTTATTTCCTACCTCGCACAAAGTTTTATAGATTCAGAGGGAAGGAATGTGGGGCTGTAACACAAGTATTTTTTTCTAATTTGGTTTCTGCTTCTAGGACTTGACAGACTGATCTGTCTCGTGGCTGGAGCTCCAAGTATTCGAGATGTCATTGCATTCCCCAAATCCTTCAAGGGACGTGACCTTATGAGCAACACTCCAGATTACATCACCCCTGAGGAGCTGGAGCCATACCACATCCAGGTTGCATGGCCTGCCTCAGAAGCAGAGGCAAACAAGAACTGACTCAAAGCAAGTGATTGTAGCTGATCCTACTATTAGCATTGTTCCCACTCTGCCTTCCAAGGGCAGAAAACATCAGCTGATGTAGGGCATATACTATGGGTCATACCATTGAACTTCCAGAAGATAATAGTGACTACTTCCCTTTGGGAGGGTGGGAAGGATGAATTGAAGAGCAAAGGAAAAAAAACCAGGTTGCTTTTCTCTCTCTAACGTAGTACAGAGGGGAAGGTTGGGACCACTGGCATGGGGTGTGGTGGTGGGTTTGGCATTTCTTTTCATTTTGAAATGTACCTAGTGGAGTATGGAAAAGATCACCTGGAAAAGATCACGTCTTACTTCTTTTTCAAGTCACCAGTATCATGAGAATCATGAAATCATGGTTAGCTGAGGACTAGACTTTCCTGTTAGTACAGAGCTGTTCCGGGCTCAGAGCCACATACAGCCTATGGAGAGCCCTAAACATGGCCGGGGTGGGGCTGTCCTCTTCTGGTATCTGCAGGATGAGGATAAAACAGATCAACTACAGCTTACTGCTGGTGAACTCAGCAATGACCAATATCTGTTCACTTATTGAGGAGCAGTATAAGCGCACACATAGATTGTGCATTTATCGTTTTAAAAATCATGTACACATGTGAGTATGTGTAGCCCTTGGGATCTTGGCAAGTTACAAACGCTCTTGGGTCTTGCAGTTTTGGTTGTCCTTGCAATAGACCCAAATGGAAAGTAGATCTGTGTTGGGGCCTGTGGTCCTGGTGCTTTTAGGAGATTTATCTTTCCAACCTTTTATGTTTGTAAATAAAGTTCAGTCCAGGAAACAAGGTTTTAGTCTTTAATGGAACATTGCTTTGAACAGGGTTTTTCTCTTTAACACCCAAGAAACAGATTGAAAGGAACACTTACAGTGGAATTTACTTACAGATGAGTCCAGAGGACTCGGGCGGGTGGGGGGAGGAGGGCAAGAAAAGCTGTGATCATTGAGAAAGTTTGACAACTCTAGATTCATTCCACCTCCCTCTACAAAGATTCTGCTCTAGCTGCGATAAAGCTGCATGTGGCTCCTTGAAAGCTGTCAAACATCCATTGTCACTCCCACTGCCACTAATGCAGCCAATCATAGGAGAAGTTCCTGTGTATCATACAGGAGTGCAAACTCAGGCGGCAGCCTGCCCACCCAAACCTCTCTGCTCTGCTTCCACGCTTCTCAGCTGTAAGAGCACAGCAGGCCCTCCCAAAGAAACCACCAGTAGACATCCTCTCTCTGTGGAGCATGTAGGCTCAAGTGAATGGAAATGGGGCAGAAAAAAGATAAGGAGAAGATTAGCTGAAAAGGCTAGAAAAGTGGACCAACAAAAGAGAACAGAGCAACTGTGCCATGATTTGGTGCAGTAGGACATGGCAGGTGGGCCTTCCACATGAGTGGAGGGAGGCTTTCCCAGGTGTCTGACTGATGGGTCTCCCTGACATGCTCAGGGTCTAACTAATTGCAATATTTGGGGCCAGGAAGGAATTTTCCCCCGGCTCAGATTGGCAAAGACCCTGGAGGTGTTTTGCCTCCCTCTGCAGTGTGGGGCACGGGTCACTTGCTGGTTTGAACTAGAGTAAATACATGGTGGATTCTCTGTCATTTGAAGTCTTTAAATCATGTTTTGAGGACTTCAGTCACTCAGCCAGAGGTTATGGGTCTATTACAGGAGTAGGTGGGTGAAGTTCTGTAGCCTGCGATGAGCAGGAGGTCAGACTAGAAGATCACAATAATCCCTTCTGGCCTTAAAGTCTGAGTCCAAAATGAAGCTGGGAATTCCCAAGATAAACTGGAGATTCAGTGAGTAGTGTTCGTCCATCTGAACCAATGACTTCAGCTTGGAGATACCTTCTTTCAGGTGAGATGTAGCTGAGATCCTGACCAGCTGCAGTCATCCCTAGCTGTCTTTCTCCTAATCTGCTTGAGTGCATGTGTGCCCTTTTAGCGAAAACCCAGCTTGCTGATTAGCAGTTGCTATATTGCCATGTCAGTAAGATATCTTCCTTTGTTTTATGCAGTGTTACTGTAGCCATGTTGGTCCCAGGATATTAGAGAGACAATGTGGGTGAGGCAATATCTTTTATTGGACCAACTTCTGTTGGAGAGCAAGACAAGTTTTTGAGCTTACACATAGCTCTTCTGACCAGGGTGTCTCAGGCAGAAGCAGCTCTGTCCTGCTCTCCGCCCAGCTGCCAGGGAGAGCGGCCAAACATGCTGTGGGGGGAGACATAGGGAGAGAAGGACAGAGCCTCCCCCCTCTCCTGCCTTCCCCCATGCAGGTAACGTGGGGTGGAGAGAGCGCGGTGGCCCCAGGCTGGCTGCAAGGCAGGGGGTGGTCACTGGGCACAGGAGACGTGGGGTGATCATGTGTCCTCCCCTTTAGATTGTGCCCGCCTTAGTATGGGGAGGCACCAGTCGTCTATGCTGGAAGGTGGCCTTCCTGGTTGCCATTACTTCTGCCAGAAGGGTCTCCAAGATCCAAGTTCTTACTTCAGAACCATCGTACACAGTCTTCTTCAAGGACCCGGTTTTGCAGTTCCATAGTAACCAGTATGTCTTCCTACCAGTCTTCTATCCAAAACCACATGCTAACAGTGAGGAACCAAAGACTCCACTCGCTGGATGTTAAGCATGCACTAGCCTTTTACATAGAAAGGACTAAACCCTTTCAGAAATGCACTCAGCTTTTTGTAGCCATTGTAGACAGAATGAAAGGCCTTCCAGTCGCAACCCAGAGAATTTTATCGTGGATCACTTCCTGTATCCACACATGCTGTGACCAAGTGAAGGTCCCAGCTCCTCCGCTGACAGCCAATTCTACAAGGGCTCTAGCATCGGCGGCAGCAGCCCTGGCTCAAGTTCCGATTCAGGACATTTGTAGAGCAGCAGCATGGTCGTCAGTCCACGTTTCCCGTCCCACCGCCATCACCCAGCAAGCTAGAGACTCTGCGGGTTTCAGCCGAGCAATGTTACAGTCAGCATGCCAATGAACTCCAAACCCTCCACCTGCGCAACTGCTTGGGAGTCACCTACATTGGATTGGACATGAGCAAGCACTCGAAGAATGAAAAGCGGTTACTAACCTTCCATAACTCTTGTTTTTTGAGATGTGTTGCTCATGTGCATTCCAAAACCCACCCTGCCTGCCCTTCTGTCGGAGTTAGCCAGCAAGAAGGAACTGAGAGGATGGCAGGTTGGCAGGGCCCTTTATACCAACTCTATGAGGGTGTGACTCCAGGGGGCACCAGAGCCAACCCGATGGATACCACCTAGTGAAAACTTTCTGGCGGCGGTGCTCGGGGCGAGCACACACACCTACATTGGAATGGACGTGAGCAACACATCTCAAAGAACAACAGTTACGTAAGGTTAGTAACCGGTTTTTGGTCAGCATCTCTTGCGTTTTGAAAATACCATTTAGTCTGCACATGCCAATTTAAATTGGAAACCAAACGGTGTTGTGTGTATGTGTATATAATTTATATACTATCAAATAGATTTATAAAACAATAATCTGAATGTCTAAAGATTTTACAAAGTGTCAGGGAGTTGCCGTGTTAATCTGTAGCCACAAAAACAATGAGGAGTCCGCTGGCACCTTAAAGACTAACAGATTTATTTGAGCATAAACTTTCATGGGTAAGAACCCACTTCTTCAGATGCATTCGAAAGCTTATGTTCAAATAAATCTGTTAGTCTTTAAGGTGCCACCGGACTCCTTGTTGTTCTTAAAGATTTTACAGATGCTCACTACCCCTCTTCTCACTCCCACCCAGCTGCTGCCATGTCCTTTCCATGCATGTGAAAAACAAAACAATGATGAGAAAACAACATCTCTGGAGAACAGTGGTGGTTGTTGTCCATGCCGTGGCCCCTATGTTAAGCACTGTTGCTCTTTGTTGAGAATAGAAATGTCAGCTGAGCATGTCGTGGATGGGGATCTGTTTTGTGTTTCTTTGCTTTAGACAGGATGGGAATTCACAACTGCTTTGCATTTCTTCTAGAATTTCCCACTCCCTTTTAAAGGCAAAGCCTGTCTGTGCTAGTTGTGACACTAGATTTATACCAACTGCTACCACTGGCCGCTACTGAGGCGGACCAGTGGAAGGTTGTTGTAGTTCTTTCATGAGTTTTATCTACACTAGAGAATTGAACCTCTGGTACATGCTGCATACAGATACTACAGTGATGAAGTGACCTAAGAACCTCTGTAGAATAGAACAGTAGCCAATCTAGTGGAATAGCACTGGTGTAAGTACTGTGGACATGTATTAGCCATACTGGTTTGGGTGAAGGTCGCTTGTAGCTTCGCCCCACATCCACACTAGCAATGTAGCATCATTGCAGGTGCACTCCCCTCTGGATAACTGTCCCACAGTTCTTGGCACAGCTCCCCGAAGCAGTGGCTTGTGGAGGAATTCAGACTGGCCTTCAGGGAGCCCAGTGGAATTTTGGGAGAGGGGTGAAGTGACGAGATGTCCTGTTCTTTTTGCAGGTAATCTTGTTTTTCAGCTGTCTGTCTTGCAAATTTGGAGCCTTAAAACTGGCTCCTATTGTATGCTTGGTGGCTCCTCCTCCCTAGAAGGAGTGCTCTGGGAAATTATTCTCCACAGTCCCTGAGGGCAACAGCGCTTCCAGTGAGCGTGGGGTCTGGGGGTGAGATGGGGTGAGTGCAGGGAACAGGTTCCCCATGGAGTAGGTGTGACATATGGGCTCCCCCACTCCCCAGAACTTTGATAATCTGGTTACTTTAGAGAGAGGCCAAACTCGCATAATTCCCTGGGGAAGAGTTCCATAAATCTAAGGGTTCTGGCACCGTTTCCTAGTCCTCTCAACATGGGGCCAAAGTGAATGCTCTGCTCTGGCTCCTGGTTCAGCAAAGAGAGGCCCCTGATCCAGCATTGGTGAAGCAGCAGCAAGCTAGCTTCAATGGAGGATGTCGCAGTAGTAACTCTGGAGGGCAGGTGCTGAGACAAGTGGTGCATGATGCACCCGCCTCCACCATCCTTATGCAACCCAGAAGCTAGTTACAAGGGCTTAGTATTATTTGTGGAACAGCTTTCAGTACTGATGCTGCTTTTACCCCCTTGAAAGGCCGACAGCCCTCTGTGCTCTATTTAACCACAGAACAGGCAACGTGTGTGCAGCGGCTAGAGCAGCTTCCCCAAATGCCCTGCCGATGTGCTTCAGACTAGATCTGGAGGACGGTCCCTAAAGCTGAGAAGGGAGTTAATTTGCCAGGCCCAGTCAGTCATTAGTTTTTCTGCTGATGCTGCCAGCCAGAGAGAACACTTGTGATGAGGAATGTGTGGTTGGGTGGGAGTTTAGGCTCCAAATGCTTGCCCTTTAGGAACCTGGCTCTTGGCCATCCGCCTTTTTTTTTTTTTTTTTTCCAAAGCCACGTTTATTCCTATTTATTTTTCCTTTTCCTGCTCTCCTCCTCCGTCCCTATCCGCATCTCACACCAAGGTCCAAATTCTCTGCTGATGTAATATCATTGAAATAATGGCGTTATACTTAGAGAGAATTTGGCCCCAAGTTTCAGTCCTTAGCACGTTTTAATAGGCTTATTAATAAACTTCCATAATCAGGAGTTTATAAAAAAGAAACCCTGCCCCAGGGTTGTCATAGTAGGGAGAACTGTGCCATCTCAATCTGATGTCTCACTCCTTCCAATGTGGGAGTTTGTCCCTGTATTTCACAGTAGAATTCTCAGCAGGCAACAGACGCTTTTGCCAGAGCTTGGCTGGAAAACAGTAGAGATGGGCCTAAGCTGCAAAAATCAGATCCAGGTTTGGATTTCAACACCGCAAAACTCAGGCATGTTCAGCTCTAGGGTCTCTTTGTTTAGACCACTACAAAGATAGGAGTTATTTGCAAAATTCAGATCAAACCTGAGATATGAATCATCCCTGGAGTATTTGGCTCTGAGTGTATCTTGAGACAGATTTTATTACATAAGGATGACTTTTCTCAGCTGAAAGTTCTGCAGCCACTGCTCATCATCCCAGACTTGCATGACGATGTGATCCCACCATTCAGTGCTTATTTCCACCGTGGTGAATGTCCGTGAATGCCACAAGCAATCTCGTGTCGTATGCGTTACTCAAGTCGATATCGTTGGAGTCCTCACTGTCCGTTTGGATCTTAAGGAGTAACTCAACTTCCAAACGTGACGTGCTGGCGAGACTCGTCAGCATGCTCCTCAGCAGGTCGGGATCCATTTCTGCAGACCGAAGGGGAAGACAGGGAGTGTGCAGTACAAAAATAATTGAAAGATGGCGCCAAATGTGGACGGAAGCACAGGGATTGCTGGGATGCAAAGCGATACATCACGGGGCGTTGGGACAGGATCCAGAATGCCCCGCATACCTCCACATCCCCTTCTCACAAGCCACAGCGCCAGAATGGGAAGATGTGCTCTGTGGGATAACTGCCCATAAAGCACTGCTTCCAATGCCACTGCAAGTGCCGCAAATGTGGCCACGCCAGTGCGCTTGCAGCTGACAGTGTGAACACACTGCAGCGCTTTCCCTACTGCACTCACACTGCCCAGGTCTTGGCCACCAGTCTGGGGGGCTCTGCATTTTAATCTAATTTTAAATGAAGCTTCTTAAACATTTTTAAAACCTTATTTACTTTACATACAACAATAGTTTAGTTATATATATTAGACTTATAGAAAGAGACCTTCTAAAAACATTAAAATATATTACTGGCACGCGAAACCTTACATTAGAGTGAACAAATGAAGACTCGGCACACCACTTCTGAAAGGTTGCCAACCCCTGCAATAAAAGATCCTTCTGCTCCCACTTTGTGTCCTCTAATTCAGCTGACACATCCATGAAAGATAGACAAGAAGTGTTTGAAAATGCATTGCAGTATACATAGCTAGAGTCTATCTTACTATCACGCTCTAGCACCAATCTCCTTTAGTCAAATCTGTTACAGGGAGAAGTTATTTGTATATAATTCTGTCTTTGTCAGAGAGAACATAGAGCCAAATTCACATAAATGGGCACAGCCAAGTCAATGGAAGTTACACAAGGGCTGGATTTGACCTACGGCCTTGAAACTAATGAGCCAGGTCCCATACTAGGCATGTTGCAGCATTTCAACAAGAGGTGGGGTTATTTGGAGTGGGTGTTGGAGACAACCAATGAGAGCAATAGGGGAGAGCATGACTAGAATGTTATGTTTTTCATAACAGTGGTTCCCCCCCCAGTCGGAATGGGGTGGAGTTTGCTGATAAAGCACAGAAATAAACGCTGAAAACACAGCATTGGGAAAGTGTACGCAGCTTGGAGAAAGGAACAGGAACATAACCGCTAGAGGGGGAGAAGGACAATAGAGCGTAGACTTCAAAATGTAAGTGTCTTGTCCAATTTTTCATCCACTTTCTAACAGCAGATGCCTGTTGAATGGCAGGGCCAGGCTGCTCTCCCTCGCCACTGTTGCTGTAAGAAACCCTCTGTGACGGTCCCCAGTGTTTTTCTTCTCTCCCTGACCCCACAGTGAGTGCTGTGTGAGAACAGCCAGCCCATGTGAGATAGCAGCAGCAGGATGCAGTATGTAGATGGGACAGACTTGCCTTAAAGCTAGAGAAGAAGTGGAATCCTCAGGGGAAGAAAAAGTGCCTAATCTCCGGTCTAATGGGCAAAGCGAAAGTCCTATAAATCAGTAACAGACGGAAACCCAGCTAAAGTTTACTGTAGATCTAACTGTAAAGCTGCAACTAACTATAAATGCTGGTGCTATTGTTCCCAGTTGGAGAACTGTCTGTAAATGCCAGGGCTATTGTTGCATATCAGAACATATTCTTTTGTCCAGTGTATCATTATGCATAGTCATACTCTGTTCTTTGCATTTCATAAGCAGTGTTTACTGTAACTAGCACACAAAGGTTCCACTTATATTCAGGAATTAACAGCATTGGCCAGAATGTTAGACCATGTGATGAGTTTTGGGGGCAGGAGGGATGGTGAAGTCAGTGCTAGGGGGAGAGACACTTTCTACTCCAGTGTCCAAGAGAAGTGGGAGCATGAGAGAGAATTTCCTTAAATAATCAGAAATGACCAAGTGCTTTTCATCAAAGAGCAGTGAGAAAAGCAGTGCTGAAACCAAGAAGAAAGGGGAGAGATGGCAGAGATACAGCATCACTGCCATCGAATCAGGAATAGACAGGGGTTAAACCCCCAAATACACTGTCAAGTCTGACCCTGGGCTGGTTGGGTATCTGCTTCTGACACACATCTTTGGAGTCTGTCACTCTTTTCTTACGCCTTGGTAATCTGCGTATCATTTATTGTGCCATAGGAGTGTGTGTGTATTACAGTTGGATCTTCTTGTTACCGAAATATGACTTTCACATTCTTGAATGGCCCTTTTGATAAGCAGCCTGCCTGCAGAACTGAGATGATCCCACTGCATCTGTTTGCTAGCAGGGTGTAGATATCGTGCCTGGCGTTCCCTGAGGCTAAGTCACAGGATTTTACTGATGCATCTTGAGGTTTACTGGCATCAGTGTCTTGCAGTGGGGCTCTCTGATACCTGCGTGCTAGTTCCCTGCTCTGTTTTGACTGCTTAAAGCAGCTGCTCTTAATTTAGTAGACGCTTTAAAATGTTTGAGTGCTCTGTACACTGCTTATTTGAAGGGTAATCTGTGAAATCAATATGAATAATTTACTTTTCTACAGCATCTTTCACCCTGAAGGCTCCCAGAGGGCTTTACAAACTAATACACAAATGATGTGGGCTCAGTGCAGCCACCTCTGAGGTGGAACATAGCAGCTGATTATAAGCACACAGCAGTGCTACAGAACAATTTAGAACAGGAAGTATAAATAAATGCCATCTCTGTTTAAAGCTAGAGGGGAAATTCAGGGATGGAAAATTAATCAAGAGAGAAATTGACTAGGTCAAAGAGGTTATAGTTCCAATTCTTGCAAAAGTGCCCCTGATCTTTGAGACAATAAACTGGTCTTATTTATATTTGCAAAGTGCTATGTAAAAGATTATAATATACTATATAAAACACTATAAGGCATGATATAAAATATTTCTAATAAATTACTACTTATGGGTTCTTTACTGACTAGGAATGATCCAGGTCCTCAGTACTTTGTCTCAAATGAAATAGACGACTGTCAGTCAGCAGCACAATGTACAGTCAGGGCCGGCTCCAGGCACCAGATGGCCAAGCGTGTGCCTGGGGCGGCGCCCTGTAGGGGGCGGCAGTCCAGGGCTTTTGGGGCGGTGGTTTTTTATTTTTTAAATTTTGCTTCCGCACTTCGGCAGCGGCCATTTTTTTTTTTTTTTGCTTCGGCTGGGGGGGTTTTTTTGCTTCAGCACTTTGGTGGCGGCCATTTTTTTATTTATTTTTTTGCCTGGAGTGGCCGAAAAGCTCGAGCCAGCCCTGTGTACAGTAGAACCTGAGAGTTATGAACACCTCGGGAATGGAGGTTGTTTGTAACTCTGAACAAAGCATTATGGTTGTAAACTTTTGAAAGAACAGCTGAACATTGACTAAATATAGCTTTGAAACTTTACTATGCAGAAAAAAAAATGCTGCTTTTAACCATCTTAATTTAAATGAAACAAGCACAGAACGTTTCCTTACCTTGTAAAATCTTTGTTTGAACTTTCCCTTTATTTTGTTTAGTAGTTTACGTTTAACACAGTAATGTACCATATTTTGCGTTTTTCTTTTCTTTTTTTTCTGGTCTGTGCTGCTGCCTGATTGAATACTTCTGGTTCCAAATGAGGTGTGTGGTTGACCAGTCAGTTCGTAACTCTGGTGTTCATGACTCTGAGGTTCTACTGTATTGGTTTGAGCCTCTGAGAATCAAGATGATTGCCTAATTGGCACGTTGTTTGTCTTAGTCTGCACCAATGTGTTCCTTTTTGGGGAATTTATCAGAGGGCAGAGCTCTGTAGACTATGGTGTAGTGTGGTATTGCCAATACTAAGCATTCACATTATGAGCAAGCCCCTTAAAAATCATGAGATCTTTTTTTTTTTTTAAGTGTTTTTCTTTGTTCCCAAAAGCTCATGTTTCAGGGCTTCAGATGGCCACCAGCAGGGGTCAGGATTTTTTTTTCATAGATTCATAGATTCTAGGGCTGGAAGGGACCTCGAGAGGTCATCGAGTCCAGCCCCCTGCCCTCATGGCAGGACCAATTACTGTCTAGACCATCCCTGATAGACATTTATCTAACCTACTCTTAAATATCTCCAGAGATGGAGATTCCACAACCGCCCTGGGCAGTTTATTCCAGTGTTTAACCACCCTGACAGTTAGGAACTTTTTCCTAATGTCCAACCTAAACCTCCCTTGCTGCAGGATGGGGTTCCACTACCTCCACCCCCAAAGTATTCTGGGTTTTTGTTTTGGTCTCCTTCCTCTGAAGCATCAGAGATTGCCCTGGCTGGAGATGGGGACATTGGATGGGGAGGCCAGGGCTCTCAGGTAGCACTGAGCATTCTCTCTCCGGTGCTTAGCTGGCTAGTTCTTGCTTACATGCTCAGGGTCTAGGCATATGTGGGGTGGGCAGGGCCGGCTCCAGGCACCAGCCTACCAAGCACGTGCTTGGGGCGGCACCTTGGGGGGGGGGCGGCACTCAGGGTTTGGGGGTTTTTTTGTTTTTTTTTTCCAATTAACATATTGTAGCCGGGCGGGCTGGCCGCCCTGCCCCGCAGTGTTCCGGCCAGGAGAGCGGGGCTGCCGGCGCCCCGGCCGGGGGAGCGGGGCTGCCAGCGTGCTCCGCTCCCCGCCTGCACCCCGGCTGGGGCAGCGGGGCGGCCGGGGTGCTCCGCTCCCCGCCGGGAGAGCGGGGCCGCCGGCGTGCTCTGCTCCCCGCCGGCGCCCCGGCCGGGGCAGCGGGGCCGCCGGCGTGCTCCGCTCCCCACTCCGCTCCCCACAGCCCTCCCCGCTGCCCCCCCCCCCCGGGGTTTTGGCGGGGCGGCGTTGTTGGGGGGGGGGTGTTTTGGCCGGCGTTGGGGGGGGGCGGCACTTGTGGGGTTGTTTTTTTTGTTGCTTGGTGTCACGGAGTGTGGGGGAGTCAGGTCCTGCACCCCTCTTCCCGGGATTCAATGTGACTCTCAGCCAGCCAGTAGAACAGGAGGTTTATTAGGGTTGTCAGGAAAGAGTCCATACAGAGCTTGTAAGTATGACCAGGACCCCTCTGCTGGGCCTTCTGGGGGGGCAGGGAGCTTAGACCCCAGCTCTGGGGCTCTCTGCGTTTCACCACCCAGCTTCGAACTGAAACCAAAAAGCCAAAACCCCTAGCAGCCTCTCTTCCCCTCCCCCGGGGCCCCTCCTCTAGCCTGTCCATTCTCCCAGCCAAAGGTGTCACCTCCCAACCCCCGTCCTGGCTCATGTTACAGCCTCAGGTAAAGTCTCGCATTTCCAATGCAGCCTCCCAGGTCAGATCCATCTCGCTCTCTACTCCGTCACATCTCTCCCCCCTTCGAGACTGAACTGAGCGGGGTCACTCTGACCAGTGGCCTGGGGAAGTTCAGGGCCCCCTCTCCGGGACAACGCATCCGCTATCAGGTTGGCGCTTCCCTTCACATGGACCACGTCCATGTCGTAATCCTGCAGGAGCAGGCTCCACCTCAGGAGCTTGGCGTTGGCCCCTTTCATCTGGTGTAGCCAGGTCAGGGGCGAGTGGTCGGTGTACACGGTGAAGTGTCGCCCGAATAGATACGGCTCTAGTTTCTTGAGGGCCCACACCATGGCCAGGCATTCCTTCTCGATGGCCGCATAATTCTGCTCTCGGGGTAGCAGCTTCTTGCTTAAATACACGATGGGGTGTCTCTGCCCCGTTTCATCCTCCTGCATTAACACTGCCCCCAGACCCATGTCTGAGGCGTCGGTGAACACCAGAAAGGGCTTGTCAAAGTCTGGGTTTGCCAGAACCGGGCCCCTGATCAAAGCCTCCTTCAGTGCACAGAGAGCCCTCTGGCACTCCTCGGTCCAGACCACCTTGTCTGGCTTCCCCTTCTTGCATAGCTCAGTGATGGGGGTGGCTATGGCGCTAAAGTGGGGCACAAATCTTCGATAGTACCCCGCCATCCCAATAAAGGCCTGGACCTGCTTCTTAGTTTGTGGAGCGGGCCAGTCCCGGATCACCTCCACCTTGGCTGGTTCTGGCTTTAGGTGGCCGCTCCCCACCCGGTGTCCCAGGTAGGACACTTCAGCCATCCCCACCTTGCACTTCTCCGCTTTTACGGTCAGCCCAGCCTCCCGGAGTCGGTCCAGCACTTGTTTAACTTGGGACACATGGTCCTCCCAGGTCTGGCTAAAGACACAGATGTCATCAATATACGCCACAGCGAAGCTCTCCATCCCCTTCAGTAGCTGATCCACCAGGCGCTGGAAGGTGGCTGGCGCTCCCTTGAGGCCGAAAGGCAGGGTCAGGAACTCGTAGAGCCCCAGAGGGGTAATGAAGGCAGATTTCAGCCGGGCATCTGCATCCAGTGGCACTTGCCAGTAGCCCTTTGTAAGATCCATGGTGGTAAGGTACCGAGCCCCTCCCAGCTTGTCTAGGAGCTCGTCCGGCCGGGGCATGGGGTAGGCATCAGATACAGTGATGGCATTGAGCTTCCGATAGTCCACACAGAACCGGATCGACCCATCCTTTTTGGGGACCAGCACCACCGGCGAGGCCCAAGGGCTGGACGACGGCTGGATCACCCCCAAAGCCAGCATGTCCTTGACCTCTCTTTCCAGGTCCCGAGCTGTCTTCCCTGTGACTCGGTAGGGGGAGCATCTTATAGGTTGGTGCAATCCTGTCTGCACCCGGTGGACAGTCAGATTAGTGCGACCCGGCTGGTTGGAAAACAGCTGTTGGTACCGATGCAGCACCCCTCTGATCTCAGCTTGCTGGGCAGGGGTTAGCTGATCAGAGAGGGGGATCGTTTCTTGGGAGGAGCCAGCTCCTGTCTCAGGGAATAGATCTACTAGAGGGTCACTTCCCTGCTCCTCCCAATGTCCACACACGGCCAGCACCACATTCCCCCTGTCATAATATGGCTTCATCATATTGACATGGTACACCCGGCAGTGGTGTGCCCGGTTAGACAGCTCCACCACATAATTTACCTCATTTAGCTGCTTGACAACCTTGAAAGGGCCTTCCCAAGCGGCCTGCAGCTTGTTTTTCCTCACGGGAATGAGAACCATCACCTGCTCCCCCGTGGTGTAGGCGCGGGCCCGCGCTGTGCGGTCATACCAGACCTTTTGCTTCCTCTGGGCTCTGGTCAGATTTCCCTTGGCCAGGCCCATGAGCTCAGTAAGTCTCTCTCGGAAGGTCAGGACATACTCCACCACTGACTCTCCCTCGGGGGCCGCCTCCCCCTCCCATTCGTCTCTCATCAGGTCCAGGGGCCCCCGTACCCTCCTGCCGTATAACAGTTCGAAGGGCGAGAATCCGGTAGACTCCTGGGGCACTTCCCTGTACGCGAACAGCAGGTGCGGTAGGTATTTGTCCCAGTCCTGCGGGTGCTGGTTCATAAAGGTTTTCAGCATCATCTTTAGCGTCCCATTGAACCTCTCCACCAGCCCATTGGACTGGGGGTGATATGCTGAGGCCCAGCTGTGCCGGACCCCACATTTTTCCCACAAGCACCGGAGCAGGGCCGACATGAAGTTGGACCCTTGGTCTGTCAGGACTTCCTTGGGGAACCCCACTCGGCTGAAAATGGTCAGCAGCGCATCCGCCACGGTGTCTGCTTCAATGGAGGATAAGGGCACCGCCTCGGGGTAACGGGTGGCGAAATCTACCACCACCAGAATGTATTTCTTCCCCGACCGGGTTGTCTTGCTGAGAGGCCCCACTATGTCCATGGCCACCTTCTGGAAGGGCTCCTCTATGATGGGCAAAGGCCTCAAAGCCGCTTTCCACTTGTCCCGGGCCTTCCCCACCCGCTGGCAGGGGTCACAGGACCGGCAGTACTGATGGACAGTTGTAAAGACCCCAGGCCAGTAAAAGTTCTGTAGCAGCCTCTGCCTGGTGCGCCGGATCCCCTGGTGCCCTGCGAGAGGGATGTCATGGGCTAGGTACAGTAGCTTGCGGCGATACTTCTGGGGGACCACCAGCTGCCTCCTGATCCCCCACGTCTCCATCTCACTGGGGGGAGCCCATTCCCGGTACAGGAACCCCTTCTCCCACAGGAACCTCTCCTGGCAACCTCTCCACATGGTCCGCACCTCCCTGCGGTCGGCCAGGTCCCTGAGCTTCCGCAAGGAGGGATCTCTCTGTAACTCGGCCTGGAACTCAGCCGCTGGGGAAGGAATGGGAACCTGTTCCCTCATGCTGTCTGTGTCTGAGGTCGCAGCCTCTCTGCGCCTGGTCCTGGGGTACTCCCTCCCCACTGGGCCAGGGTCTTGCGCCCCGTGCAAGGCACCCTCTCCGAGGCCCGGGCGTAGCGCCCCTTGCCGGCTCTGGCTACGGGTCACGACCAGGGTGTCCCGGGACTCACTGGGCCAGTCTTCTAGGTCCCCCCCCATCAGTACCTCAGTGGGCAAATGCTGGTGCACCCCAATGTCCTTGGGGCCCTTCTTGGCCCCCCATTTCAGGTGTACCCTCGCCACAGGTACCTTGAACGGGGTCCCGCCCACCCCTGTTAGGGTCAGGTAGGTGTTGGGTACCACCCGATCTGGGGCCACCACTTCGGGCCGGGCCAGCGTCACCTCCGCGCCCGTATCCCAGTATCCAGTGACCTTCCTCCCATCTATCTCCAGGGGAACAAGGCACTCTCTCCGAAGGGACAGCCCCGCGGCCACCCTATAAACCGAGAACCCTGAGTCCGGGGCATCCAGCCCCCCCGAGGAGCTGGTCTGGGGCCTTCCTCCATCCGGAGCTGTTGATAAGCTGCCAGCCCCCCTCTTCTGGGCTGTCGGCCCCTCGTCCGGCTGGGTCCCTACCCAGTTAACCCGGTGCGGGTTTGGTCTGCTCAGTCTGTCTCTGATCTTGGGGCATTGGGACCGTAAGTGGCCCCTCTGGCCGCAGTGATAGCAGCTCATGTCCCGTTGGTCCCCTCGAGCAGGTCGGTAGGGTCTGGTGTCGGAGGTTCCCCTCGGGAGGGGGTTCTCCCTATTTCCCCTTTGGTGGGTCCCGTGGTGACTCTCTTGCTGCCTCAGGGTGGGCCTGCTCCTTTGGGATTCCTCCCTGCCACCCCTTGACTGACTGTTCATGAACTCGTCGGCCAGCCGCCCTGCGTGCTGCGGGCTCCCTGGATTTTTGTCCATCAACCATACCTTCAGGTCTGATGGGCACAGTTCATACAGTTGTTCCAGTACGAATAGTTCGAGCTGGTCCTCCATAGTTTGGGCCCCAGCGGTCCACTTGCGGGCGTATCCATGTATCCGGTTGGCCAGTTGTAGGTACGTGATCTCAGGGGTTTTTCGCTGATCCCGGAACCTTTGACGGTACATCTCGGGAGTCAGCCCAAGCTCGTAGAGCAGGGCCTTTTTGAACAGTTCATAGTCCCCAGTCTCCGTCTCTTTCATTCGGCCGTACACGTCCAGGCTTGCAGGGTCTAGTAAGGGGGTGAGATACTGGATCTTGTCTGCAGGGTCAACCTTGTGCAACCTGCAGGCATTCTCAAAGGCCGCCAGGAAGCTGTCTATGTCTTCCCCTTCCTTACGCCGGGCCAGGAAGTTACGATCAAACTTCCCTGTAGTCTTGGGTTCCCCCTCACTCACCGCAGCCGGGGCCTCACTGCTCCTCAGTCTGGCCAGCTCCAGCTCATGCTGGCGTT
This sequence comes from Chelydra serpentina, assembly GCA_037349315.1. Lineage (NCBI taxonomy): Eukaryota > Metazoa > Chordata > Testudines > Chelydridae > Chelydra > Chelydra serpentina. The sequence goes on along the minus strand of JBAIAC010000024.1, from coordinate 57,214,948 downwards.
GTTTCTCCTCATGCTGGCGTTGTTTCTCCTTCTCCTGCACCTCATGCTGACGTTGTTTTTCCCGTTCTTCCCGCTCCTCCTTCAGTTCCTGCTGTCTCAACTCGAGCTCTTTCAGTTTTATCTCCCTCTCCCAATCCAGCCGCCTCCACTGCTGGGATGGGGAGCTCCTCCGGGAAGATCCCCTGCTGGCCGCCGGGGTCAAGGTGCCCTCGGTATTTGCTGGGCTTTCCCCAACCTCTCCCCTGTGCAGAGGTGAGAGGGGTCTTGGGATGTCCTCGGCAGCAGTCTGACCCCTCCCAGCCAGGTCAGGCCCTGGGGCCCATGCTGCGTCTGTCGGGCGGCTTCCCCCAGGGGCAGGGATCGGGTCGTCCAAGCGATCCTTCTCCTCCAGCTGTGCAATCAGCTGGCCTTTGGTGGACTTCCCAACGCGCAGCCCCCTCTGCCTGCACAGGTCCACCAGGTCGTTCTTACGGCGCTTAGCATACATCTTCCTGCTGGCCACTCACAGGCCTGTGCGGTCTTGGCCCCCACGGCTTCCAGGAGGAACCCCTAGTGTGCCAGCCCTTCTCACTGGTCACACCCCTCAGGGTTAAGCGTAACTCCTCCGCCCCCGAAACCGCTTCTCTCTGCCTCTTCAGCAACCTGCTCCCCGTCAATCCCCCTTCGTTGTACTGCTCTCCAGTCACTTATTGCAGGAAGTGCCGTTCATGGGGTGCAGAAGATCCCACCGCTGCCACCAGTTGTCACGGAGTGTGGGGGAGTCAGGTCCTGCACCCCTCTTCCCGGGATTCAATGTGACTCTCAGCCAGCCAGTAGAACAGGAGGTTTATTAGGGTTGTCAGGAAAGAGTCCATACAGAGCTTGTAAGTATGACCAGGACCCCTCTGCTGGGCCTTCTGGGGGGGCAGGGAGCTTAGACCCCAGCTCTGGGGCTCTCTGCGTTTCACCACCCAGCTTCGAACTGAAACCAAAAAGCCAAAACCCCTAGCAGCCTCTCTTCCCCTCCCCCGGGGCCCCTCCTCTAGCCTGTCCATTCTCCCAGCCAAAGGTGTCACCTCCCAACCCCCGTCCTGGCTCATGTTACAGCCTCAGGTAAAGTCTCGCATTTCCAATGCAGCCTCCCAGGTCAGATCCATCTCGCTCTCTACTCCGTCACACTTGGGGCAGCCAAAAAGCTAGGGCCGGCCCTGGGGGTGGGGAAGAAATTTTCCCTCTGTTCAGATTGGCAGTGATCTGGGCAGGGAGGGTGGAGAGTTTTGCCTTACACTGCAGTGTTTGGGTGTGGGTCATTTGCCAGGATTATCTGGGTGTAGCTCACTTAATCATTTCTCTGCCATTGCTGGGGCCTTGGGCACTGGTGCATCTTGATCCCTCCTGTTCTCTGCCTGTGGCACATAACATTCTAGTCTCCTGTGGGCTGTAATACTTTGGTCTCATTTCAGTGGTTGGGTTTGGTGTGCAGGTGCTGAGTGATGGTGGTGGCCTCTGATATACAGGAGGTCAGACTACATGCTCTGATGGTCCCTTCTGGCCTTCAACTCTGACTTTTTCTGTTTTTTGAGAATTCCAGAGTTCATGTTTTCAAAATGTTCTCTGCCTAGGGCTAGAAACTCCCTTTAAAATGTAGAGATTCTCACATGTCTCCAGGAGCCAGAGCTTTAAGAAAAACACGAGAGTCCGCAACACTATAGTGTGGACTTTACACCTCTTGATTTCTTGTGATCTAGAACATAAACCTCACTCCCAGGAGGAGGTGGTCTAATGTTTTGTCTCCAGACCTCACTTGCAATGAGAGTTTGAAAAGGCAGAGGTTTTCTCTTGACAGACATCTTTTGAATATTATAAATCAGGTGGGAGGAAAATACCTTACTTTTAATGAACCAGTATGATGATGGAATGTGGGAGCTCTCCCCTTTGGGCTTTCACAGTGAATGGACATCTGGAACACTTGCCCAAAGAAGGGCTGGTTTGGGTGGAGTGAATAGGAAAAGAGAATTTTAGGGGCGGGGGGTGTCACAGAGGCATGCCTGTGTAGGACCCTGCCCCTCAATGGGTGTGGATCACAAATGGGCAGGTTTTGATAGCTGGCAGGAATGTGGAGAGAGGTTGAGAAGGCTGCACATTCCTTCCTTATATTTCCCAAGCTGAGTGAGCATTCACCAGCATGCAGTAACTGAACTGATATGGTACCCCGATGACCTTGTCTTGCTGGCTAAGTTTGGTGGGCTGCAGCAGCTGATGGCCCATCTGGTCAGGCCAGAGGCAGTGTGTATTGGTGTGGTTATTAATCCAGATAAAACTAAATCCCTGGCCATTACCATCGAGCAGCCTCCAACTCCAGAGTACAACCGTTAACCTATCCAGACCAGACATCAAGCAGGTGGCGACTGTAAAATAGTTGGGTAACATTATCAACAGTGTTGGGAATGCTTGAAAGATGTGGCAGCTGCTGCCATATTTCACGCTCTTCAGCAGCCTCCCTGGGAATGTCTTGACGTCACGCTTGCTATGAAGCTGCCATTCTATAGAACCACGCTTACGCCAACTCTGCTGTACGGAAGAGAAACGTGGGCACTGAGGAAAGCTGAAGCACTCCAGAATGATGTTTTTGATTCTTGATGGTTCCATCAACTGCTTTGTATCAAGTGGCAGGACAAGATCAGAAATGAGGATATTCTAAGCTGAACGCAGCAACTGCCTCCACCAGCATGGGTTTCGTTTTGGATCTTTCTTAGGTACAGAGGTATTATTAGAATGGTAGATCAATTCATTCCAAAGCATGTTTACCGAGAAACGACACGACACAGCAGGTGTCACGTGGGTGCCAAAAACTTTGGTGGCACAATAAGATTGCCAGTGATTCACATACACTAAATGTACAGCTAGTCCACCTTAAGCACCTTGCTAGAGATCATTTGGGTGGTGCTCAATTTGCAAGGGGGCCATGTCCCGTGGGGATTTGCCATGATGATGATGAGTAACTGAGTTGCTTAGAGATTTACCACTTGCCAGAATTTCTGGCTCCACGTGGATCTCCTTCAATATGTGGCTTTCGGGTGGGCAGCCACCTTAGTTTCACTGATGGGGGAAAGTGATGTGCATGAGGTAGTCTCTGAGGCACCAATGCAGCTACCCAGCCTGGTGTCAGAATCGCAGGTTCGTCTGCCCAATAGTTCCTTCTGGGCTGAAAGGATTTCAAAGACACGGACAAAACACGGGGGGGTAACCCAACAGGCTAAATGTGAAAATCAGGGACATTCCCAGATTTCAGGGAAAGTCATCCTTTTTGTGGCCTAAATGGACAGCACCCATCAGGCGAGGGAGAAATGGTGGAGGAGTTGCACTGTATGTAAGAGAGCAGTATGATTGCTCAAGCTCCAGTATGAAACTGGAGAAAAGCCTGTTGAGAGTCTTTGGGTTAAGTTTAGAGGCGAGAGCAACAAGGGTGATGTCATGGTGGTTCTTTGCTATAGACCACCAAACCAGGAGGATGAGGTAGACGAGGCTTTCTTTGGACAACTAACGGAAGTTTCCAGATCACAGGCCCTGGTTTTCATGGGGGACTTCAATCACCCTCATGTCATCTGGGAGAGCAATACAGCAGTGCACAGACAATCCAGGAAGTTTTTGGAGAGTGTTAGGGACAACTTGTTGGTGCAAGTGCTGGAGGAACCAACTAGGGGTCTGTGCTTCTCTTGACCTGCTGCTCTCAAACAGGGAAGAATTGGTAGGGGAAGTAGAAGTGGTAGCAACCTGGGCAGCAGTGATCATGAGATGGTCGAGTTCAGGATCCTGACAAAAGGAAGAATGGAGATCAGCAGAATACGGACGCTGGACTTCAGAAAAGCAGACTTTGACTCCCTCAGAGAACTGATGGGCAGGATCCCCTGGGAGACTAATATGAGAGGGAAAGGAGTCCAGGAAAGCTGGCTGTATTTTAAAGAAGCCTTATTGAGGACGCAGGAACAAACCATCCTGATGTGCAGAAATAATAGCAAATATGGCAGGCAACCAGCTTGGCTTAACAGAAATCTTCGGTGAGCTTAAACACAAGAAGCTTACAAGAAGTGGAAACTTGGACAGATGATTAGGGAGCAGTTAAAAATATTGCTCAAGCATGCCGGGCTGTAATCAGGAAGGCCAAAGCACAACTGGAGTTGCAGCTAGCAAGGGATGTGAAGGGTAACAAGAAAGGTTTCTGCTGGTATGTTAGCAGCAAGAAGGTGGTCAGGGAAAGTGTGGGAGGAGCCTTACTGAATTGGGGAGGCAACCTAGTGACATGATGTGGAAAAAGCTGAAGTACTCAATGTTGTTGGGTTTTTTGCCTGTCTTCACAGACAAGGTCAGCTCCCAGACTGCTGCACTGGGCAGCACAGGATGGGGAGGAGGTGAGCAGCCCTCAGTGGGGAAAGACCAGGGTAAAGACTATTTAGAAAAGCTGGACATGCACAAGTCCATGGGGCCGGATGCAGTGCATCTGAGGGAGTTGGCTGATGTAATTGCAAAGCCATTGACCACTATCTTTGAAAACTCGTGGCGATCGGGGGGAGGTCCCAGATGATTTGAAAAAAAGGCAGATATAGTGCCCATCTTTAAAAAAGGGAAGGAGAATCCAGGGAACTACAGACCAGGTCAGCCTCACCTCAGTCCCTGGAAAAATCATGGAGCAGGTCCTCAAGGAATCCATTTTGAAGCACCTGGAAGAGAGGAAGGTGATCAGGAACAGTCAGCATGGATTCACCAGAGGCAAGTAATGCCTGACCAACCTGATTGCCTTCTATGATGAGATAACCAGCTCTGTGGATATGAGGAAAGCGGTGGACGTGATATACCTTGACTTTAGCAAAGCTTTTGATACAGTCTTCCACAGTATTCTTGCCAGCAAGTTAAAGAAGTGTGGATAGAAAACAGGCTAGATCGTCGGGCTCAACAGATAGTGATCAACGGCTCAATGTCTAGTTGGCAGCCGGTATGCCCCAGGGGTCAGTCCTGGGGCTGGTTTTGTTCAACATCTTCATTAATGATCTGGGTGATGGGATGGATTGCACCCTCAGCAAGTTCATGGATGATGCTAAGCTGGGGGAGAGGTAGATACACTGGAGGGCAGGGATAGGGTCCAGATTGACCTAGACAAATTGGAGGATTGGGCCAAAAGAAATCTGATGAGGTTCAACAAGGACAAGTGCAGAGTCCTGCACTTAGGATGGAAAAATCCCATGCACTGCTATAGGCTGGGGACTGACTGGCTAAGCGGCAGTTCTACAGAAAAGGACTTGAGGATTACAGTGGACAAGAAGCTGGATATGAGTCAACAGTGTGCCCTTGTTGCCAAGAAGGCTAACGGCATATTGGGCTTCATTAGTAGGAGCCTTGTCAGCAGATCGAGGGGAGTGATTATTCCACATTTGGCACTGGTGAGGCCACATCTGGAGTATTGCATCCAGTTTTGCCCCCACTCCACCCCACACTACAAAAAGGATGTGAACAAATTGGAGAGAGTCCAGTGGAGGACAACAAAAATTATTAGGGGACTGGGACACAATTTATGAAGAGAGGCTGAGGGAACTGGACTTATTTAGTTTGCAGAAAAGAAGAGGGAGGGAGGATTTGATAGCAGCCTTCAACTACCTAAAGGGGAGTTCCAAAGAGGATGGAGCTAGGCTGTTCTCAGTGGTGGCAGATGACAGAACAAGGAGCAATGGTCTCAAGTTGCAGTGTGGGGAGGTCTAGACTAAATATTAGGAAAAACTACTTCACTGGGAGGGTGGTGAAGCACTGGAATGGGTTACCTAAGGAGGTGGTGGAATCTCCATCTGTAGAGGTTTTTAAGGCCCGGCTTGACAAAGCCCTGACTGGCATGATTTAGTTGGGGTTGGTCCTGCTTTGAGCAGGGGGTTGGATTAGATTACCTCCTGAAGTCTCTTCCAACTCTAATCTTCTATCATTCTATGATCTCTCTGTTCCTCCTCCACTCTTGGTGGAAGTGCTCACTTTAGTGGCATTGCTAAAAGGCTAGAGATTTTGTGTAGGCCTGAGAAAACCAACCCTAGAAGCCTGAGATTAGGCAAGAAATCTTGATCCCTTGCACTGTGGGTTACTCAGTGCCAATGAACTGTTTTCTTTCAGCTCAGGAGAGATGATCAAGTCCTTCAAACAGACATTTTTGTCGCTGGAGCTGCAGTCACCCAGGTGGAGCTCAGCAGAGATCGCGGTAAATGCTAGTTGCTGGGGAGATCTCTATAACAGAAGCTGATGGGTATTGTTTATGATGGGTAGATCCTTGAAGAAATAAACTAATTAATGCTGTCAGTGAAGAAGCCATTCAAGAAGGAAGCTGCCCGGAACATCTGGAGCTATAGGATAGTGGCCAAATGTCTTTGGCCTTGCCTACACTAGAAAGAGTTCATGGGTGCATCTGTCCTGGCAAATCCTCCAGTGTGAACACAGCTCACATAAGCAAGAGAGTGCTTTTGCCAGTACAGCTTTTGTTCCTGTAACTGGGTGGGGAGGGGGAATTGGGCTGGAGACAATGCCATGGGGGGTGGGAGGGCTGTGATGGTTTGGCAACTGGGGGTGGGAGGTGCTGCCTTGTTAGGGGCATGTGACTTGTTGGGGGAAAAGGTTGTGAGAGTGTGTAGCTGCTGAGATGGGCCTGCGAGGGGCACACTCCCAGGGAGGTGATTTTGCAGGAAGGTGGGGGCTGATTGGGACATTTCACTGACCTGGAAATAAAAGCCACACGTTCTCTAAGCCTTGTAACCTTATATCTGTTTCAGGTGCAAGATTACGAGCTGCGTCACTACGAGACGGCCAAATGGGCTAGCACAGTAATTAAAGGAGAGATGCAGGAGGTAGCACTGCGCCAGGGCTTCTGGAAACTCTTCTACTACATTCAGGGGAAGAATGAGAAAGGTATGAAGTCACCCAGATTTGGAACAGTCATTGGGAAACCCCTGGACCCAGCCCTCTAATTGTGGGCAGGGCACAAAGGAGACTGAGCTGGGAACAGAAAAGGTTCGGGGAGCTCTGTGGGATGGGAAGTATACTAGAAATGTCAGAGATGCTTTCCTGGTCTGTGTGAGTTAATGCATCAGTATTTTTCTTGTCTGCAAAGGGGTGTCCTTTGGGGCTTTCCCCTCATCCAGGGTGAGCTGCCCTATACCTGGTGGGGGAGGAATGGGAATCTCAGAATGGGGGAGAAGGAAGAGAGGGAGTTTCTGTCCCTCCAGGGGTGTGTGGGATGGGAGGTGGGGAGGATCAAGGGCTGTGTGGAGGAAATGGAGATGCTTACTAGGGAAGCATTTTCACAGGCAATAAGAAGCACTGATGGGTGAGAGCATCATGATAGGTACTCACATACCATGGGCAGCAGTGAGTCCCTGAGCCAAACCTGGTGAAAGGGGCTTGTGGCAGTAGTCCCTGCTGCACTGCGGAGATGGTGCTGCAGGAACACTACTGCCTCGGCCCTGAGTACTGAAGCCCCTCTTTGACATTGCCCCTGGTGGCTGCAGGTCCCAAGGTAGCATTCACCCTCTGCCTCCACTTGTGGCTGGTGTGAGACCACCACCTTTCTTATTCTCATTCTTCTAGAGAAGAAGATTGAGATGACTGTGCCGGTGACATGCCTGGTGAAATCTGGTTGCACAGACTTCAAGGTCTCATTCTTTGTGCCGTTCGAGCATCAAGACTCCCCGCCACAGCCCACAGACCCAGACGTGTTCATCGAGGAGCGGAAGGGAGAGGCCATCTTTGTCAGGTAGCACCCTCCTCTCTCTTCTTTGAGAGAGAGGGATTAAAGCATGAAGAAGGGGGCTGGTGCCTGCAGTTTCACTCTTTGCTGTTCAATATCATGTCTGGGGAAGAGAAACCCACCAGAGAGCACCCTGTTCCTAACTCCTTTCATTTGTAAAGCTCAAAAGCTTGTCTCTTTCACCCACAGAAGTTGGTCCAATAAACAGCTAATGCCAGCTGGGGCATTAGCCCCACCGTCACTTGCTGGATGAATCTGACAGTAGTTACACATGATCCTTAGCTACAGAACATGAAGCCAGATCTCAAACACCTCAGTTTGGGAGTGTCTGGACTCAGGCTGCTAGTTCAGCCTATTTAAAAAATGAAGGCCCTACATGATATTCAACTCCAGGTCTGGTTTCAGATCTGCCCTCCGTGTGGCTCTGGAGTTTTGGTTTGGGCTACTAGGAGCCAGCTGAACATTTCAGAATTTGGATCCTCCCTCTCTAAAGATTGGGGGGTTTGGTTTAGGCTCATCTCTAACTGCAAGGTTTGTGTTATTAAAAATCCAACAAAGCCAGTGTTCCAAACCAGAGCCCCTCTCTCCCATTCTCCCCCAGGTCCTTTGGGGGGTTTGCCTCTCCAGAGAAGTATGCTGAGGAAGCCCAGGGACTGGCCAGAATCCTAAAGAATGTGGGTCAGTCATTCCATGAAGACTTCTATTACACTGCTGGCTATGACAGTCCCTTCAAGCTCTTCAATAGGCACAATGAAGTGTGGTATTTCAAGAAGTGATACTGGAGTGTTGGATGAAGACAGACCTTGCTTGTGCCTTTTGTGTCCATGACTTTGTATGTACTGAAGAGAGAGATCAATATATATGTGCTAGCCAGTGTGCAGCAACCTCCCCATTTCATTTTACCTAGGACTATAGATCACACATTGGCTTCAAAAACCCATCAAATTTCTGTGCGCTTTAGCATATCTTCAAGTACAAAATGCAGAAGGCTGCCTGTTGTGATCAATTTTAGAGTCTGTTCAGAGCTGCTGCTTTCTCAGGGGTAGCAGGTGTGTCTCCAAGTCCATTGAACATAAGGAAGAGTGGTGATGTGAAAGTGTACAATTTGTGAGTGATTTAGCTTCTAAAAAATTGTACCCAAAACAAAGGTAGAAAAATCCCCTAAAGGTGGCTGCTACTGTGTGGGAAGGTGAGACTGGTGGAGGACAAAGGCTACTGCCTGGTCAATAAGGTTTGATGCCACTTGCATCCAAGTCTAGTCACTTTTGTGGATGCTTGTTTTATCCTGTCCTCAGCACTAGGACACCCATTTTTGGAACTGACAGCAATTACCCAGGCAGGTAGATGCACATTGGAGGAAGCTACTGGTGCCATCATGTCTGTCTTCAGGCTGAAGACAATTAACCACATTTGCACTTAACAGCTGTTTTCATTTACACAATGGTTTAATCACTCTAGATGAGGAACTATTGAGATTTTACAGGTGCCAAATCTTTCATTTACACACTAGCCTCTTAATGACCTTCTCTTTATAAAGTAGTATGGTGTGTACCTCTGAATGTTACAAACTGCTGTACTTTAACAGTTAGAATGGCTTTTGTAGAGTGACTCCTGTACAATATTTAGGAGCAAAAAATAATTAAAGGCCTTCTGATCCTGTGCTGTGTTATATGTGAACAGGTGTGTTGGAAACAGCTGGAACAATTTTTATAGTGGGGGTGGTGAAAGACATTGAACCTAATGGTAAACCCTATGTGATGGAATGCAGCTGAGAGCCTTGATCAATATTATAGTAGCAGCTAGAGTCCCTAGATCAGGGCTCTATTGTTCTAGATACTGTATAGATCTATGCCAAGGAGTGCATCCACCAAGTCAGTTTGTCCACACTAAGTATCATCAGTTCAAGTTTTGCTTTAGCTCACAGGTGTTCTTAACCTAAATCAGATGCAGTGTTTCCTCACTAAGGGAGGGATGTGAAGAGATACCAACTCCTTAGTTAACAAATCACCTCATATTCACTGCTATGGCCCCCCCTCTAGCCCCGTAATAACAGTGCTAGTAAGAGGACACTAGCAGTATATACATTTGCCAATTGCAGCACAGAACTGGAAGCTAGATGTGGAATGTAACTTTTAAAAAGGTACCCAAATAGCACATACACTACTACTGAAGTGAGTGAAGCTCATCTGTACTTTACCCCCTATCCCCCAAAAGCATGCACCTTGCTAGGCTACGCTCAAATGAAACAGCACCAAGTTGAGCACAAAACCACCAGCTCACTGCTTTGATATCGCAAGACCCTCTGCAGCAGGTAACAACTAGTCCAGGCAGTAAATTCTCACGTTCAGATTATTCAGAGTCCAGTTAGATGAGATGGGTATTTCTCCTCCATGGTGCTAGGACTATTCCTGGAGTCTGAAAAACTTTAGTGCAGGATCAAAGTGTTTAAAGCAGCATAAAGCTTAAGCCCATTTCCTTGTCAGATTTTTTCCTTTCAGTACTTGAAGCACTGTACTAACTTATATAGGTTGTTTACATTCACATCAGTTCCAGACTGATGGCAGGGAGTCTACAGGGTTAGACCTAGAACAGTTTTACGTTCAAGATACATTCTATTCTAAAGAAAACCCACATTGAACTTATACATAATACACAGAACTACACCAGACTGGTCATTTGATGAGTTTATTTTAGCCCATTTCTTAGACAGCTGTTATTTTGCTGAAGTCTACTTAGCACTGTTAAACATGGCAAAGTTTAACTTCAGAGAAGGTCTCATTTCTTAATTGGATATTTAGCAAGAGACCAAAGTGTGTGTCAATGTTGCTTCTGCAAGACAGTCTGAACTTAATCTTTTCTGCACAAATGTGTAGAGGACTCTTCATCCAGAAGTCATATCACCTATTGTGGCAAGGGTAGAGCACAGCCAGGATCCTGGCACTGCTGCCCCATCCATCCTTTCAACATGCTTGTAAGCCCCCTTAAATGGTCTTTGTGGGCTCTGAGTGCAGGCAGGACTATGGTGCAAGGACTCCAGGCTAAACGGATAAATGGTATGGCAGAGAGACTGGTGCAGGATTGACTCTGGCCCCTCCATAGCTATGCCCAAGCACCTCAGAAGCAAGGGCGCTGTCTTCTGTGGGCAAAACTTAAGACATCAGAATGTGTATCCGGCAACTCCTCACACTGCAAGGAGAGAGACAAACTGTTATAGGGTGAAGTGTTGAACTCTCAAGCACAAGATGTTTATTGACAGGAATAGATCAGACCTTAGATTTTCCATCACTCATCAGAGAGAGAGTTCAAGCTAAGACCGTAATCATCATCTCTCCATTCCAGCAAAGGGATCAAAGCAGCAGTTCACTGTTAAGTGTTGAAGCAATGCGAGTAAAGTGATACCCACCTTTCTGGTTCCTCAACTGTCCATTCAAACCAATCTTGCTCCCTAAAGAGAGGGAAGGAAAATGGATGTTAAGAGTTCTTCCATCAGTAGCACCACCTCAGCAAGAGGTGAACAGAAATGGTTTACCGCACTGAAACTCATTTGGCAGAATCAAATTTCATCAGTGGTTACAAGTGCCCTTCCCCATCTGCATTTTAGAACCTGCACTGTAAAAATGCGAGTGCACCAGTCTCATGACCCTAACAGCTAGCAGATCAGCACAACTGGATCTTTGCTTGGAAAGGTTCCTTTGCAAAACTAAGCCACATTTTTATAGCCTGTCACAGCATTTGACTGGACCTACAAACAAGGCTCAACACCAGGGTATGTCCCTTATGGAGCAGGTAATGTGGAGTAAGAAGGTGCTATTTTCATGTAGTCGCTTTTAAGATCACAAGAGCCCTTTAACGTCAGGATTCAGCTGTAGCCAGATGCATCAGATAGGAGCAAGAGCCAAAGCTGTGTTTGTCATGGTGTATTCTGCTGAACTATGTTATCATTGTATTGGCTTAATAGCACTTTCATTCACTGGGGTGTTTAGTTTCAGGCGGTTATCCCTCTACTGTTACATCTCCGACAAAGTGGGAGCATGAAATGTTAGTGACAGACTTTGAAATGTGCTGGCTTTGAAGCAGCCCTTTGATTCAGAGTTACTCCAAGGTAGAATGTGACTAAAATGGTTGAATGTTTGACCAGCTTTAATCTGTAACATACTTCAATTTTTACAAACAGGTTCTGGTTGGTAGAATCTGATTCTTAGTAGACAGCTTGAAGTTCTGTACTGTTTCAGTGTAAGAGTCCTCCTCATTCTCTTTCAGAGAGATTCCCATTGTTTACAACAAAATCATCATTAACAGTACACACACACACCAGACAGGAAGTCAGCATTTCATCAATACACTCTACAGTCAGCAGTGGAAGGTTTGTTCAATGCTGCTGGAGCTAAATACTATCTCACGCTCAGGATAGAGAGCCAAAAGTCACACTGCAGCACACAACCTTAATTCCAACCTGCCACTGAGACAGCTCGCATATAAAAACAATTAGGTCAAACCATATAGGAGAGATTGAATAAATGCAACAGCCAACTTACCATATCAAGTCATGTCTGGTAATTCTTCTATTCTCATGTCTAAAAATGAGCACAGAAAAGGAGAAAGTTTCACCCCTATACTGATATTACAGACATCTATAAGCAGCAAAGCCTCAGCACTACATTCTCAGAAACGTCTTCAGTCCACTATGGCTTTGGGTCTGTGCAGATAGCTGCGTGGCTTTAGAATTTACACAACAGCCATACTGGGTCAGACTAAAGGTCCATCTAACCTCAAGGTTCTCAAATGGGGTGGGGTCATGAGGTTGTTACATGGGATGCTGTGAGCTGTCAGCCTCCACCCCCAAGCCCTGCTTTGCCTCCAGCATTTATAATGGTGTTAAATATTTTATCATGTGTTTTCAAATTTATATGGGGGGGGAGGTGTAGCACTCAGGCTTGTGTGAAAGGGGTCACCAATTCAAGTTAGAGAACCACTGATCTAGCCCAGTATCTTATTTTCCGACAGTGGCCAACGGCAGGTGCTTCAGAAGGAATGAACAGAACAGATAATCAAGTGATCCATCTGCTGTCACCCATTCCCAGGTTCTGGCAACTGTCCAGAGCTAACTAAAAATCAGCTCAGCTCATAACAGCTGCAAACTTCATTCAGTGCACATATCTAGCATAGTGTGTGTGCTTCCACTGACAGCCAGAGAACCAGAGCAAAGACGCTACTCCAAGTTCAAGTGAAGTTACCTCAGCAAAGTGATCTTTTCCAGGTGTGCGCTCCAGCTCTGGAGGGGGGAAAAATAAATTCAAATGTTACATGTCATTCTTTGCTCTGCCTGCAAACAAACATACTACTAGTTTCAAAGCCTCAGAGTGAAGTTTTCAGAAACCTGTTCTGTCCACTACTCTTATATTATAAGTCATCACAGGCCTCGATTCTAGTCCCAAGCCAAGCATCGGTGTTTGTTCAGTTGTAAAGGAAAGCAAGAGGGAAGGGAACCTATATCATACAGCTTCAGGGGAGGCAGGCCTAGATATGCAGTTAGATTTTAATCTGGATTCCAAGTGCTCTGCTTTGGCTCAGTCTAGTTTCACAGCCAGAATTCTCTGAACATCTACATTTTCCAGGCACTGGAGGAATAGCCTCGTGCTAATCAGACACCAATATCAATGTTGGTGAATTTGCACCCATATCATGACTTGCAGACGAGTCACATCACTATGGTCCAGTGGCTAGGGCCCAGGAGACCAAGGTTCTGCCCAGATGTGTACCATGCAGTTTTAGTCATTTCATCCCTCTAAGTGGGTAAGCATTCATCCCATGAAATACTCTGCTGCAAGAATTCCCCATCAGCATTTTACACAGTGACCCAAAGTGCTATAGTAGGAATTTAAACTTTTTGAAAGCTACTCCCATGTTGCTTCTGTGGCATCAGAGCATTACTGCAGGAGGCATATTCGAAACAAGAAAATGTAGGAGCGTCTCAAGATGGGCAAGTCCCACCATACAAGCCTATTAACATTTTTTGTGATTGCTGTGTTGGCCCCCCGTCTGCTCTCATTTAAGTAGTTAATGGGAGTTTTTCTCCACTGACTCTAGTGGGAACAATGCTGGGCTAAAACTGAGTGTTTCTGAAAGCCCCAGTATCTTACAGTTGGAACAAGGGCTTGCTCCTTAATGGTTTAGAGGCGCACCTACCACAAATTTCTGCATGCTTGATAGTGTTTGACAATAGTACACATCTGTTTCTAGGACTAGAGTTTAAAACTGCAGTATTTAAGTGAAGCCACTGAGCTTCATATAAGCACAACAATGCAAGGTTGGTTCCATCACACAATGCAGTTAACTTTTACAGGATTAAAACCCAGCTGGTTTTGCCACATATAACCCACAAAGGAAGAGCAAGATACAAACCTCTCACTTGAAATGCTGTCTTGATCATCCATCATCTTCTCATATTAATACCGGGGGGGGGGGGGGGGGGGGAAGGAGGAGGAGGAAGAAAAGAGAAAGTTGTTTAAAAAGTGTACTATAACTTGAGTTAGTAACCCACACTAGCTAGACTATAACCCGCTCGACTATAGATCTCCTCTCTATCTATAGTGTGGAAGACTAGCAGAAGTGACCAAGCTGAAGTATAACAAAGCTTTTAAAAAGCTGGTTCAATCATTTAAGGGGGTTTGGCCCATCCTAAGCAGTAGATGTTTCAGACCCTGTCATCTGAGAGATGTTCATCCAGACATAAGTGTTATTGAAATTGGTAACCTTTAGAACAAAAGGGACAGGTTAGAGTATTGTAACCGTTGAGAAGCCACAATACGCTTCATGTATTCAGTACATTTTTTAAATCCCTTCCACTCCAAGCTTCAACAGGCCAGTCTAAGTTTATAGGACACACTGCCTTCCCCATTTCAAACTTTGACAGAGCAAGAATGTAACCTCAGAGTAAATGGAACGGAAAGGAGTAATATCACGGACATTCATTTGGCAGAATCTAATTTCATCACTGGTTACAACAATGCTCCTACTAGCTGCAAGTTAGCTGATTGGTCCAAACAAAAATACATACTCACCCAAGTTTATTCAAGACAGGGCCAGGACCTAACAAGCAGAAGTGAGAGCATTAGTTTTTTTGACAGCGCTCCATGAGTAAAAAGGAAGCAATTCTGCATAAAGTAAAATAGTGTCTTCATTTCTGTATTATTTAATTTACAGGGTCTTTCAGTAATGAAGTAGTCCACATACTGATTTCAGGTCAGACATTTGTCAACATCATTATAAACCCTGTAGGAGACAGCCACTGTGTGAATTAGCCTACAACCTTCCACAATTCCCTAGAACACGAGTCTTCAAAATCCACTGTAGCAGTTTATCTATGGGCCTCAAAACAAAGCATTAAGTCTCTGGTGAAGCACTACTTTGGATTATCTTTAAGTGAGCCCTACAGGCTAGCAGTACCTGAAATCTTGTGGCAGAAAATGACAAGACAGGAAACCTCACAGGAATTTTACATTAAGAACTTTAGTATGATTGCCACCATACTGCATGAGACCCTTAGATGCCAGCACTTGGTCACCAGACTGTAGCAGGGACCCCAACTATTACATTATGCCAATAGCCAAGTTAAAACCAAAGCAAAACTAGCAGACTGATGACTTACCACTGCTAATAACAGCACTCTGTACATCCAAGTCACCTCAGTCCTGGAATGAAGCAGAGTGTCAGGACAACCCAGAGACAATCAACCATGAAACAGGAAAATCCAAGCCAGATGCCTGAAATCAGATAGAGCTAATTACAGATCTCCATGATTGAGTCAGTCTATTTGCATCTCATCATACAGGCTGCTTGTATGGACTGGGCAACAATCTGTTTTAACGAAAATCTGTGTGGTGGGGATAGGCCATGGTGGAGTAGCAGATGAGAGTGACATGCAGTGTTATTTGCTGTGGCCCACCAAGCTCCCCTCCAAGTTATTTCCCACCGCCTCCCCCAGTATGCCACGTCCCTGCTCCTCTGCCTACCTCCAGGCACTTCCTGCTGCCAAACTTAGCGCTTTCCAGGAGGGAGGGGGAAGGAGTGGGGAGTCAAGTGCTCAAGGGAGGAGGCGGAGAAGAAGTGGGGATTTGGGGAAGGGGCTGAAATAGGGGCAAGGAGGGGACAGAGTTGGGGTGGGGACTTTGGGGAAGGGATGGGACAGGGCAGGGCCTCGGCAGAGCTTTTGTATCTTTATATATAAAGGTGTCAGTGATGCTGCCCTCAGGCCAATGTACTAGTCCTCATGTGGCCCTCGTGGTGATTAAATTTGAAATCCTTGTTCTAGACCCATCCCTTTCCCACCTCTAGTTACTCTAGTATTCCCATGAAGTTAAAAACACAGTACTTACAGGATACCCAAGCACCCCTTGGAAGCCTGCAAGAGAAAGCTGGTATTAGCTGGGGCTCATAATAAGCTTCTACAGTATTTAATTATTATATAACTGTATCAGAGTTGAGTCAATTTTATCCTCATTAGGATCAGAGACCTGATTCAACATCATCATCTACAGTACACAGACAGCCTGTTCACAGAACATCCTCCTCTCTAACCTAGGAGATGGGTACTTCTAAGAATCCTGCACCAATCCTATTAGACCTCAAGGAACTATTTTCCTGCCCCCTTCCTGATATGTCTCCTCACTGATGAGTTAACTCAGGTAATCAGCAGTTGGGTCTGAACACCCAAGTTGGCTTAACCTGGGTGCAATCAGCCAGACCATAAAGCCATATCTGAGTTACTGGTCTACACTGGTGCTGCATTTGTGTGTTGCTTAGGACTTTTGGGTGCATATCCCATGGCTCTGATTTTTTCAGTGAGTTGTTGGAGAACTTGTCTGTCCTAAGCACACAGTTATGGGAAGGCACTGGATGGTTATCAGCACTCAGCTGGCTTAGCCAAGTCTTGACTGCAAAGCAAGGGAATTAAGCAGCACTCAGGCGTTCGTGTATACCCTGGGAAAGGCCAACTAGCTTGAGTGTAAAGTACCACCACTCAGGCCACAGGGTTGGAACAGTTAGGTAAAAACATTAGCCTACCAGAGTGTGTCTAGGCACCATAGACAGTCAATGTTCTGAACTGCTTACATTTTCAACAGGCGAAAGTTATTCTCCATCCATAAAATGGAGAAACGAGGCATCGGGAGATGAAGCAAATTACCCAATACTGAAGGAGTCTGCGGCAGAGCCAAGAATTAAAACCAGTACGTCTATACTTACCCGCTGCTTCAGCAGCGAGCAATCGATCTTCTGGGATCGATTCATCGCATCTTGTCTAGATGCGATAAATCGAACCCGGAAGTGCTCGCCGTCGACACCGGTAATCCTGCTCCGCGAATGGAACAGGCGGAGTCGACGGGGGAGCCTGAGCGCCGCCGTGTGGACCAGCGGTAAGTACCTTTTCGTTCAAACTAAGATACTTTGACTTCAGCTACGTTATTCATGTAGCTGAAGTTGCGTATCTTAGTTCAAACTTGGGGGGGTAGTGTAGACCAGCCCCAAGTTGTGGTTCAGTCTTAGGATTTCTGCCCCCCTGTAGCAGGTGTAATACTATAAGAATATTCATTGTATACATTTGAAGAGTCCTAGTGAAAACTGTCTAACAGAATCAGATGCTATCAACCTTACATACTACATTTCTTGTTTGTTCCATACATTTTCCCCTTCCTGGCTTCACTCCACTTTGAAAGCTCAAGGTTTCCTACCACCAACATTCAAACAATCAATAGGCCAGAAACGAGAGTAAACCAGATTCAATAGATGACTGCAGGACAGTGTGGAATATGTAGTATTTACACTAGAAAGTGTGTCCTCCAAAGTTACCTTTTATATGAAGTGTCCTGTGCTCTACTCTCCCAACAACCAATACAGAACTGTGTTCAAGTTGAATTTTTATCTCCATACATCAGGCAGGAGGTCATCCAAAGCCAATTTAACACAGCCTGTAAAGAAGAGACATTTATTGTACCCATACCTCTAGTTATTTATTTGTATTACTGGAGCACTTGGGAGCAATCATGGACAAGTACCCATTTCTGCAAGGCACTGCACAGACCGAACAAAGACGGTCTCTGCCCCGAAGAGCTAGCAATGTAAGAATTTAAAAAATATATAATAGATAGAAGACAGACCTGGGGGTGGGGTGGGGGAAGAACAAACAATATGGTCAGCAGGGTACTAGCATGTTCAACATTTATGCTGGGTCTACACCAGAAACAGAAGTTGACCTAGATACATCACTCAGGGATGTGAAATTAAGTAGACCTAACTCCCAGGAAAGATGCAGCTAGATTGACAAAAAAAAGGACAGAGGTGGAGTAAGTTGACAGAGGTGGAGTATCTACAGACCAAAGGTTTTTTCTACCAACATAGAAATCTCTATGCTGTAGTGTAGACATACTTAAGTGTCTTACCTTTAAGTGCTTAGATGGATTTGTAGTGTTACTATGCTAACTGTTCAGTCGGTTTTGCCCATTAAAACTAGGAGAAGTAGCTTTACATTCAAGCTATTTGATCTAATGCATTTTAGGACACTCAATAGTATCCAAGCACAAAAGTAAGTTCTGCACCAAGTTATCCCTAATATAATCTGTGCTTCACCTTTTCTAGGTTAATTTGTGGGAACTAACTCTCCCCACCCCCCCCCTTGAGAATTTCTCTCTAATCCAGTTACTAGAGAAGACTAGCAAAAAAGAAATTTTGCCATAAACCAGCCCGTCTTCAGAGCAGTTTTTGGTAGACAAGGGGAGAGCCCATTTATGACCCCAGCTTTCCATGCCAACTGGCTGCCAGAGTAAATCACAAGCAACTGGAGGATGCATCAGATAGGAGCGAAAGACAGTACAGCATGTTCTTCATAGCCAATCTGCTGAACTATGTTATCATCATATGCAGCCTCCACTGGAGATAAGAGTGAACGGCAGTTGAAAATACAGAGAAAAATCAAGTTACTTCCTAATTTACTTTTAAATTTGTCTAAGGTGCATGAAAGACTTAGGTAGCCCAAAAATAAGCCACATAGAGTCGATTTCTTCCCTAGACACTATTTACTAGACAAATAACTTTTAATCAGCAGTTTTTGCCAGAGGAACAAACTGCCCAGGTCAGAATTAATGACCTACCTTTCATAGTCAGGATTCACCTTCCAGGCCTACATGAAGAGAAAAGGAAAAATTAGGCACCATTACCATTTTAGCATTTCTAATATGTACCGGGGAGGATCACATGATAGCCAGATACATCAGATAGGAGCGAAAGACAAAGCTTGTATTCGTCACTGTGCATTCTGCTGAACTATGTTGTCATCACTGTATCGGCCTTGCTGAGACGGGTTCTAAGCTATTTTTTGAATAAGGAGTTCGGTTTAGTGTGATCTACCAATAGGTGGGAGTGGCTCTGAATGAAAAGATGCTCTAGAGAAAGCTGCTCAACTGGAGAAGACAACCCAAGAGCCTCGGAGTAATAGCAATAGTTAGAATTGTTCTGCTGTATTAAGCAGACAGAACTCCAAACATGTTCCATAACCACCTGTTATTGCACTGCCTCAGCTCCATGAAGGAAGGAGAAACCCATGAATGGACAATGGAGATGTTTTTCCAAGAGAAGTTATTCTGTTTCTTACCAGAGAATCTTCCTTCTATAGGGCTTCCAACTTCCTCCATTAAAACCTGAGAAAAGAAGAGAGTTATGAAGCAGGTTCAGACATCAATAGGTGAAACTGTTGCCAACAATGTTGTGCCTCAGTTTGAAATACAGGTGGTTGAGAGCTCATCATTCTCCTGGTCAAGAGTAGCAAATAAGTGTCATCATTGTGGCACAAGAGGAAAGTCTGGTATTTAGCTGTTGGAAATGTTTAGCTAGCATACTGATCGGATTAAAAACAAGGCATCTAGACTGTAATTTACATTTAGTTATCTTTAAGTAACCTTGTTCCTAATTTCTGATGCAAAAAATTAAACAGGATTTTACCTTAGCAAGTGGCATCAGGTCTTGGTCTGCTAACAAAAGAAACAAGAAAACAAATCAGGCATTGGTAAAACAAAGTCTGAGATCAAAGATAACAGACACTGAATAAAGCCTCAGAATAGAGTTCTCAGAAATCACTTCTGTCCACTACTCTTATCTTTAAAGCATCATTGGCTGTTCAGTTTAATAGCAGTCTTTCACTTCAACACCTCTTGTTATAGGCCTATCTGAAGAAAACACATCTGAAGTGACTGTCCTAGAAGTCAGAATGTGAGCCAGTGACCTGACCTAAGAATCAAGCTATTGTTTAGCCCCTTCAGATGACCTCCAAGGATGCAGAAGTGTTACTAGTGGAGGGAAGGAGAACTGCAGAATGGAGTATCCCTTTAGACTGATTGAAGCTATAAAGCGAGGGCCACATTGGGGGTGCAAAACTGTATGGAGGGCCAGGTAGGGAAGGCTGTGCCACTCCAAACAGCCTGGCCCCACTCCCTATCTGACTCCCACCTGCTTCCCACTCTGACTGCCCCCCTCAGAACCCCTGACCCATCCAACCCCACCCCGCTCCTTGTCCCCTGACCATCATCCAAAGACACCCCCCCCACACCCTGGGAACCCCCCCCTATGTAAACCCCCCCTGCTTCTTGCCCCCTGACCACGCCCCCCCCCCCGAGACCCCACACCTTAACTGCCCTCCCCAAACCCCCATCTGTCTGCCCCAACCCCTATCCACACACCGCCATATGCTTATCCAACCCCCCCCCCCCCATTCCCTGACTGCCTCCCCAGAATCTCTGGCCCATCCAACCACCCCCCTGCTCCCTGTCTGCCCCCACCCCAGGACTCCCTGCCACTTATCCAACCCCCCAGCCCTGGCCCCCTTACCACAGCTGCATGGCCCACCAGACATGAGGCCCCTCAGTAGCGTGCAGCCCCCACCCCTTTACCGTGCCCCTCAGTAGCCCCGCCCAGGAGCTGCTGGCACGCTGAGGAGAGCCTCCCCAGCCAGGAGCTCAGGGACCAGGCCCGTGGGCCATAGTTTTCCCACCCCTGATATAAAGTCTAGGGAAAGAATGGTGTTCTTCACCCACAGCAGGGTGAGGATTGCCCATACAGCCATAGAAGAGGGCCAATTAAGAGCAACTTGCTATATAAACAGCTATTGGAAGATTCATGGAGCAATACTGGTCCTGCATCTCAAGAGGTCAGCAAGCACTCCAGATTTCTTAAGAATATTCAAGCGGACCTGTACTAGGCCAGATAGTACCACTTTCTCCCCCCCCCGCCCTCCCTGCCACCCAATTAAATCCTATGTTAAAAAGCAGTTCCTACCAGTTTTGTAGTTACCAGGGAAGGAAGACCTTGCTTGATGTATCATGGCTAAAAACAAAGATACAATGTATATGGTTACATAATTTCCTCAATCTCAGAAAAAAGCCTACCTAGATAGTCTGAAAATGCACCTTTTGTCAACCTGACATAAAAGACTCCAAAGCAAGTATTCCTGAACAGCTACAGCACACACTACACTACAAATTCACTTAAATCTGTTCTGTAGGCACTATTGTTAAGTCTCAGACTATTAAAAGGGCCAGTTAATCCCAACTAGTTTTTTTGCAATAAGAAAATCCACATCCCACCCCCACGGACATTAATGATCACCCACCATTCCTTCTACAATGCAATTACAACTTTACACAGGCACCTAGTTACACTCAGGCAATCACTAAGACAACTTGATTTTGCCTGTCTAGACTGGACTAGAACATACTACACCTCAGCACTATGGGGAGTGGCGGCTACAGAAATGCTTGAGGCCAAAGCAAGTTCGATATAACATGGTTTCTTTCACCTATAACACGGTAAGGTTTTTTTGGCCAAATTATTTATGCCATTGCCCAGCCATGAAGTCACCCCATGTCCAGCTCAGAGATGTTGGTATTCATCATACTCTCAGATGTCCCTACCAACATGGTTTTCATCATGTGCATGTACATGGAGGGCAAGTTGCACTGAGACATGACACTATCCCATTAAAAATGGATATCTGGGGACTGGTAACTATTACTAAGGAAAAACCATGCTTGTACAAAGACCTGCTTGCTCTCCTACTACTGAAGATAGCATTACACTAGGAGAGAGTCACTTTCCGCCAGGTGTTCTCATGCAACATTCAGCTATTCTTTCCAACTTACTCTAAGGGAGTTTCCACCTTCCAACTACACTGATGTTACATATTTCCAGTTCCATCTCCACCTTCACCACATGGGCTGGAAGGAAGACCAATCCCTTCTCAAGCTACTTCCTACTGAGAGGCTACCAATGGGCACCCAAGCTACAGCAAACTCTGGTGATCTACTATGAGCCTACATAGGACTCTACACATCACTATAGAGGAACAGGGCCACACTATTTTTGATCTATTCCTACAAATTGCTCGTTCGTAGAGCTCAGGCCTAAAACCCTTTGTTTGAACAGCTTTAGGAAAAGCAATGGGCTACCTTTTGAGAGCCAAGGACTGTCACACACACACCCCAGACTTGCTTTTGCCAGTCTACTAGCAGGCGTTTCTCTAAAACAGGCATTTTTCATTTGCCGCAACATAAAACAATTTGAGTGGAGGTGCAGACCCCTCTGGAAATCTTAGGCATCATCTGCGAACCATACTTCGAAAACCACTGCTCTAGAGTCACTTGAGGTTCTGCTGAAGACCCTCCCAGACGGTGGATGCCAAGGGCAGAGTTCAACTCACCTAGCACTGCACCACGTGCAGCCCCATAGTCCAATTCAAGACCCGACAATGCAGTCCCTCTGATGCCCTCAAAGTCAGAGCCCACCAAAGGCACCCTTACGCCAACCTAGCAAAGCGCAAGGGCACTACAACCCCCAGCGTACAACACTCCTCCTTCCACGAGGCCGCTAAGCTGACGGGGTATCGGGGAGGCATCGCTGCATGCTGGGGTGCGCCGGCCTGCCCAGACCCCACGGGCCACGAGTTCCCCCGATTAACATCAATGAAGCCACCCAAGCTCCAAGCCTCCCGAGGAGCAGGAGCCCCCACACGGCTGGGGGGGGGGGGGGGGACGAACAATCCGCCTCCATCCTCCTCAGCCCGCACCCATCGGCGGCAAAGCGCTTCCGACAGAGGAGCCACACCGCCCCGGGAGCGCGATGCCGTCAGTATTGATCAGCATCGAGCCGCCAGAGCAGCCGAAAAGCGCGCGATACTCACCGAGCCACAACCCTACCGCACTGCACACGCCGGCTCAGCAAAAGGAAGGAAGGAGGCGGTGCCACCGGTATATATGTCCGCCTCGAAACGCTGTCACGTGACAGTGCAGCGACAATCATGGTCCCCACAAAACTATTCTCATAGGACCTACCCCCAGAGCAATGGCGATGACGGAAGCCAGGCCCCGCCCCCAAAGAGCTATGGCGGCCGCATTCCAATGGGCGTGGTCACATGACGGGCGGCCGCTCCTTACCGGGGCACCGGGGGGCGGGGGGATACGAACTGGGAGAGGGGGGAGGAATTTTCTTCCGGGGTGCGGCCCGCTCGGGGGGTTTCGCTTCCGGGACGGTGTTCCGGCCCGTTCCCACCCCCGGGAGGTAGGTACCTGCTGTATTCGGGGTCCGGCAGCCCCCCGGGGTGGGGCGAGGCGAGGCCTGGAACCGCCCAGCTCCCGAGGCGCTGTCACTCTCACCCCCGCGGGACCGGCGCAGGGGGCGCCTCCCCGGCCCAAAGACCCCTGCCAGGGGGCAGCGCAGCGATCCTAGGGACACCCTCCCAGCGCGGGGCAGCGCCCCCCCTGGGGCTGCCTCCCCCTCATCCCAGCACCGTCCCACGGGGGGCAGCTCCCGCCATATCCCCCTCCCAGGAGCTGCTCCACCCCCACCACCCACAGCCCTGTCCCATGAGGGTCAGCTCCCCCCTATCCCTAGGGCCGCTCCACCCCCAGCACCGTCCCACCAAGGACAACTAGCCCTCAGCCCCTCTGTGAGCGGCTGCCCCAGCCCACTCAGAGCGAGCTCCCCTCATTTCCCTCCTTCCCCCGGCGCTGTCCTACCCATCGTACCTCTCCCGGCGCCACATCCCAGCGCCGTCCCTGAACCCACAGCCACATCCCAAGGAGGTGCTGTCTCTCTATCCCACCAGGAGTAGCACGTCTGCTCTTTTCCTAGCAAAAGGCAGGACATGCCCATCCAGCAAACTCTTTAGCCACCCGCCAGCCTTGAAATCCTCCTTAGCAATAACCTCCACTCTGTGGTCTTGTGTACACTAGACTTTTGGGGGAATTCTCCCTTAAGTGCACAGCCACCAGGCAGGGTCAGTGATCGTGTGACTGCTTGTGTATACAAGGCATGGACTGCCACCTGTGTTTTTAGTCACTGTGTCCTCTAGACCTACTCCGAATAGAATTAGATGGCATGCCCTGACTAAACCTCCACACGACAATTGTCTTCATGGGTGACGGCACAATGTCAGTGTAAGCTATGAGGGGCAGACCCTCTCACCCTCTACCCTCCTCCCCTTCCATATGAAGGGCAGAACTCTACCTATTTCACCTTGGGGAACACCCCCCCCCCCCATGTTATTTATACAGCACAACAAGCTTGCAGTTGCCTTGCAAACATAAGATGCAGTCCCTTCCTTGAGGAACTTACTATTAAAGCGCATGGGTAACAATATTTATCGGGAGGTAGAGGCCAAGAAAAAGATTACAGTGATAAGATCATGTGGTTGCTTGCATGTGTTATAGACACAGGCCACGATGGTTCTGCATTTTAACTTTCTTTAACAGTGAAAGCTTTTACTTTGAATTGTGTTATTCTGATGGAACTGGAGTGATTGGAGTAAAGGAGGCTGGATAGTGTCTTGTGCAAGCACCACAGGTTGTTAGGAAGACAGAGGGGAGGAAAGATTGTGGGGAAAGAGGTACAATAGGGAAGGATAAAGAGTGGCAGGGGTTCAAAGAGATAGAATCAGGTAGTACACATGAGAACAGGCAAGTTGTGACACCAAAGTTAACTAGTTGGTGACGGAATTCAGGCTTCCAGAGATAAAGTGGTGGAAGGCAATGGTGAAATTAGTTTGTAGTGAAAGGCCCTGAAGGCGGTTCCTTGGGGCTCCAGTTTTGGAAGAGCTGGCAGAAGCAGAGTGATGCTACTGTAGAGGAGCAGCTTTTGTAGCCCAGTTATGTGAAGTATCTCTTGTGGAAATCTCCCTCCCTTAGAGGGCTGGTCCTGGAGCAGAAGTGTGTAGCTTGCCTGGGACCGAAGTTTTAAAAAAAAAAAGGAGTAGCATCAAGAAATTAGAGAACAGGGACTTGAAGTATGCTCAGGCTGCTGGCATCAGTGTGAATCCAGCAGAGCTGGAGCCTTTAAGAGGCTGTTTCTAGAAGTTTGGCTCAAGTGACTCCTGCTGGTTATGTTGGGCTTGTGTGCGCCCCACCATCTGGTGCGCTGACTATTGGCAGCAGTGGTTTGGAAACACCCCACTGCCCCCAACACATTCTACACGTGCTAGCCTAGCAGCAGTCGCTACCAGAGACTTTCCATTTGTCACCTACTCCTGTGCAGGAGTTTCTGAAGAGAATCAGGAGTGAAGTGTTCTTTAGTCTCCAGATAATGTCAGACTCTGCATGATGTATTGATAAAATCTAAGATGAGAGCCCTACTGTTGCTAACTCAGAGCATTCAGAAGTCATGGTTAGCCTCCCCTCCCCTCCAAGATTTTAACTGAATAAACTTGAGGTTTTTATTTGCCTTGTTTGAGCCTTTAAAGTTCATGATTTCAAGCTTCTTTGCAACCATGAGAGGTAGAAGCTTTTTTAAAAAAACAAAACAAAAACTGCAAGTTATCACCCAACTCCAGGAGCTGAGGCTTTGAGACACCAAATATAAACTCATGCTAAAAAACAAGAGCTGGCAAACTTTGTCAGTTGATGGGAAAAGTTGGTGATTTAGAGTGACAAGATCCCCCATTTTAGTTCATAATTGACAAGTTCTTGGTCTACATTACATTTTACAGTTCAAAAGCTATTCAAGTTGGCCAGTGCCAACAATTAATACTGTCAGTCCACAAGTACTAAGCCTCTCCTGTTCAATTCAGCCCCTCCACCACAGAGTTTGCAGCTTTCCCTGCAAGTCATCAAGCCTGCTCTTTATGATTAAGAGTGTATCTGTGCTAAAGGGGATAAGTTCAAGTTGAGGGTCTGTCACTGAAAACCTGTCCCCCAAACTTTAGGCAAAGACTGGTGGCCTCAACTGCTATAGCACCTCAAAGTGAGGCATTTTCTAATAAAAGCAGAAAACAAGTGTTATAAGGCCAATACCTTAAATGTATTTAAAAATACATCAGAAGCCTTTGCAGCATCTGGGGCACAAGTGTAATATGCTCCTGCAAGTAGTACTGCCCAACTGATGCTTCCAAAGGCTCTTCAGGTGAAGACCTGGAGGGAGTGCACATGTGGTTCGCAGTCAAGCTGGAAGGGCATAAGTGGGGTCCCCAAGGGATCAGTTCTGGGTCCCGGTCTGTTCAATATTCTCATCAGCGATTTAGATAATGGCATAGAGAGTACACTTATAAAGTTTGTGGACGATACCAAGCTGGGAGGGGTTTCAAGTGCTTTGGAGGATAGGATTAAAATTCAAAATGATCAGGACAAACTGGAGAAATGGTCTGAAGTAAATACAATTAAATTCAATAAGGACAAATGCAAAGTACTCCACTTAGGAAGGAACAATCAGCTGCACACATCCAAAATGGGAAGTGACTGCCGAGGAAGGAGTACTGTGGAAAGGGATCTGGGGGTCAAAGTAGACCACAAGCTAATGAGTCAACAGTGTAACACTGTTGCAAAAAAGCAATGTATTAGCAGGAGTGTTGTAAGCAAGACAGGAGAAGTCATTCTTCCGCTTTACTCTGTGCTGATTAGGCCTCAACTGGAGTATTGTGTCCAGGTTACCACATTTCAGGAAAGATGTGGACAAATTGGAAAAAGTCCAGAGAAGAGCAACATAAGTGATTAAGAAAACATGACCTATGAGGGAAGATTGAAAAAAACTAGGTTTGTTTAGTCTGGAGAAGAGAAATGAGGGGGGACATAAGAGTTTTCCATTACATAAAAGGTTGTTACAAGGAGGAGGGAGAAAAATTGTTCCCCTTAACCTCTGAGGATAGAACAAGAAGCAATGGGCTTAAATTGTAGCAAGGACAGTTTAGATGGGAAGTTTTTCCTAATGTCCAATGTCAGGGTAGTTAAGCACTGGAATAAATTGCCTAAGGAGGTTGTGGAATCTCCATCACCGAGATTTTTAAGAGCCAGTTAGACAAACACCTGCCAAAGATGGTCTAAAACTTAGGCCTGCCTTGAGTGCAGGGGACTGGTCTAGAAGACCTTTCGAGGTCCCTTCCAGTCCTACAACTCTGTGATTCCAAGTTGCATTACACAGGTTTTTTGCAATACTAAGGTTAGGAACGAATATACCAAAAAATGCAAAAATGGAGGTCTCACAGCAATGTTGACCCATACAGTGTATGCTTATTTTTTATTGCTTGGAATTTACCTTCTAAACAGTGGGGGCAAGTTAAAGGTGATTTTCAAAGGGAAAGGAGGGAACTTGTCTGTGGAAAAGCTACAACTATAAGTTCTCACTTAGGCTTACCCAAATCCTAAAGTGTCATCTCTTCTGAGTCAATGTAAACAAAGGTCTTCAAATCCCCTTGCCTTTGGGGCAGGGTGGACAGAAATCAGATTTTTTTAAAATTTAAATTGGATTTTTTTGATAAAATGCTTTTTGAGGAAAAAACCTATCTACAAATAGTTTTAATTAAGATACATTATAGCTCAAAAGATATCTCCTCATAGAATAGGGATTATACATTCTAATTCTATACTATGAGACAATATATTCATGTAATGTTTAAGAAAAATTTTGTAAATGAGTTCCAATAGTTCATGGATTATGACCCAATCTTATGGAGTTCCAGGGGCTTCTGTATAGATTATTTAGGTTAATCTTTCTATCTACCCAATGGGACTCAGTGCTCACTTTAGAAGATACCATCAGAGATGCTTAGTTTTACAGTTCTCAAACTATGGATTTGTCTCTCCAGAGGTAACATGCTTGTTAACAGCAAAAATGCTTTAAAATAAATAATATATAGAGGTGAGAAATAGTTAAATAAAACAATTTAAATGTCTGTCTGGTGATGTTCTCCTAATACAGCATGGCAAGAAAATCCTTCAAATATTAATGATTAACCTGTTGAATTGGAGATATTTATGAAGTCATTGGGAGGTGAACTATCTGCTTCAATTACCTTTGGTAAATGAAATAACCAAACAACCATTCATTTTCTGATATAGCTGTAAAACTAGTCTGAAAAGTTTTCAAAATAAATCACTTAAAAAATATACAGTGTGTACCTTCTAAAAATGAAACCTTCATCTATCTCTGAGTTGTGAAGAATATGTATTAAGGTTATAACAACCAACAAGAATGCACTTTTATGTAGAAATCCATGATTAAATCAAGTCTTCCTGACTAGTGATTGAAATCAAATCCACCCTGTTTAGGGGGAAACAAATGCAGGTTCTGATTTTCCTCTGCCTTCAGGGTTAAGGCAAACAAACTCACAGATTGTTTTTAAGAGGCTCTACCAAAAACAGCTGACTTCCCTTACCATGCCTGTAGAATAGGACTGCCAGTAGCCAACACCTAATTGAGTCTTCCTTCTCTTATATATCTCAGGCTGGTTTCCTGAGAGGCTAATAGGCTCCAGCTGCTTCTGAACCTTATCCGTTAACCTTGCCTCCCATCATAGTCCTGCCTGGAACCCTAGAGCTTCCAGACCCAGATGTGTAGTATACCCTGATGCAATGCCTTTCGGTGTTTATGGTCAGAAAGACAACCTGAATGATTTAACAAGAGAAAAAATACCATTTATGTTTACATTAAAAATGTGCAAGCGGAGAATTTAGTAGGATTATGTGATCTCAGGCCTCTGATCCTGAAAACATTTAAGCATGTGCATAACTTGATGTCAATGGGACCACTCACATGAGTGAAATTATGCATGTGTTTAAATGTTTGCAGGATGAGGGCTATAGATATCAGACAAGTCACACCAGATAAATTAAGAGAGGAAGTGAAACTTTTTTTTGTTACCACCAATTTACTCAAATACCCTACAAACAGTTGGATCCGGTTGTTAAAGATTCAGCATTGTTGTCCCTTCATTTAAGGAATGAGAGAGCTCATAATGCACATCTGACACCTCTGAGACCTCCAACAAACCAGGGAAGACAAGACTTGACAGTCCAGATACTGCTAAGGAAAACAAAAAAACAGAATAAAATGCTTCTTTAAAAAAAATAAGACAAACCAACCCACCTTTTGGCTTTCCTACTACATCAGAAAAAACAAAAGGATACCCATCCAATTTACTTTCCTTTGTACATCACTGTTAACAGTACAATCAAGACCATGGCTTTTATATTTCCTCATGTTTAAAATTCTAACCTTAGCATTGCATTAACTTAGACCTTTGCACTCCATTTTCTTGTTTGTTTTTTAAAAGACAAGAAAAAAAGGAAGAACCTTTAGATACGGCACTGTGAAGTTGCACAATTGCTTTGTGCAACTTATGGGTTTTAATCTTAACCACCCTGTAGATACACAACTTTTCTACCTGTGGCATTGTACAGTTTTGCAATGTTTTGCACAGCTTTGTGGTATGACAGACAGTTAGTAACTTCAAGCTTGGTATCGTATTTTGCTGTGCATGGACAAACCCCCCGCAGAGTGCCATTTAAGCCTTAGTCCCCGATCCTGGAAAGACACACAGGCTTAACTTTATGCATATGACTAGTCCCATTGACTTCATGATTTCTCAGAGTAGATACAATCTAAATCAGGGTATTCCTGGATTCCCCAAAATTGTTTTGATGCCCGCTGCAGTCTGTCTAATCAGCATTTCAAATGCCATCCAAGTTGGAGCCTGTTTATGTCACAAGTGGTTTTTATTGAGTGCTATTTACTTGGTCTGCATCTATAGTTTCAGTTTTTAATCATTCTTATCTGTAATTACATCTACATTTGGCTCATTTGGAATTTTTACCATATATGGCCAAGGCTCATTTTCAGACTTTGCCAACAAGATACATGAGGACCACAGAAAAATGAAGGAAATTAACTTGTTGTCATTAACCATCATGATCCACAATTAATATTTTGCTGTATTCATCTCTTTGCCCAAAGAAACAAAAATGTTAGCTACTGTATTTTTCATTGTCACAGCGGCAGCTTGGCCAGTTTATAAAGCACAGGACTTGCAGTTGAGAACTGGATTCTCTTCTAGCCTCAGTCACTGACTTACTGTGTGATTATTTTTTGTGTGTCAAGTTTCAGAAGTGTCTACTAATATTGAGAGCCTCCATTTTGAGTGCCCTTCCTGAGACACCTAGGGCACCTAAGTTATACGGGTTGAGCCCTCTGAAAAGTTCTTGGACGCTTGGCAACCAAAGTTAGTGGACATATGGAAATTTAGGCCTCAACTTTGCACCTTTGTTTCCCCGTCTATAAAACATGGGTATAATGATGCTTGCGCTTCTTCGTAAAGTCCTTTGATATCTATAGATTAAAAAGATGTATAAGTGCTAAGTATTATTATCATCCATTAGGCAATCAATTACATATATTAGTGTCTTAACCATTTTTAATGTTTTCCATGCCAGAGAAAATCAGTTCTACTGAGCTCATTTTGGAGGCCCACAGAGTGAAATTTTGAGAGCTAAGCAGCGGGAGTTGTGGAGGTGGGTCCATAAGAGGATTAATTCTCTTATAAAGTGATCCACAGAATGCAAAAGCTGAGACCCAGTGCAAGCATTAGTAAATCAAGCTTCACAATACCTCTGGGGAAATCAAAGTGCTTCAAGATTCATAGATTACCAGGCCAGAAGGGACCGTTGTGATCATCTAGTTCAGGGATTTTCAAACTTCATTGCACCGTGACCCCCTCCTGACAACAAAAATGACTATGTGACCCCAGGAAGGGAGACTGAAGCCTGAGCCCACCCTAGCCCTGCTGCTCTGGAGAGGGGACCCAAGCCCAAGGGCTTCAGCCCCAGGCAGGGAGCCAGTAACCTGAGCCCCGCCACCCAGAGCTGAAGCTCTCAGGCTTCAGCTTTGACCCTGGCGGCAGGGCCCAGGCTTCGGCCCCAGACCCCAGCAAGTCTAATGCCAGCCCTGGCAACCCCATTAAAAAGGGATCCCGACCCACTTTGGGGTCCCGACCCACAGTTTCAGAACCGTTGATTATCTAGTCTGACCTCCTGCATAACCCCAGCCAGAGAATTTTATCCAACATAGTTCCTAGAGCAGAGCTTTTACAAAAGCATCCAATCTTGATTTAAAAATTGGCAGTAATGGAGAATCCACCATGACCCTTGGTAAATGGTTAATTACCCTCACTGTTAAAAAAATGTACACCTTGCTTTCAATCTGAATTTGTCTGTCATCAACTTCCAGCCATTGGATCATGCTATACGTTTCTCTGCTAGGTTGAAGAGCCCATTACTAAATATTTGTTCCCCATGTAGGTATCTATACATTGTAATCAAGTCACCCCCAAGATTCATGGGTGAAAGGTTCTCCAAGTGCAAATTATCACTAGTCCTATTAATCCTGTTTTTCTTTCCAGCTGGGTTGTACACCTACAACTGGGGCAGCCATGGAGAAAAGTGGAAACATTCAGCTGGAGATCCCTGACTTCAGCAACTCTGTCCTGAGCCACCTCAACCAGCTGCGCATGCAGGGCCGCCTGTGTGACATAGTGGTCAACGTGCAAGGACAGGCTTTCCGTGCTCACAAAGTGGTGCTGGCTGCTAGCTCGCCCTACTTCCGTGACCATATGTCATTGAACGAGATGAGCACGGTCTCCATTTCAGTCATCAAGAACCCCACTGTTTTTGAGCAGCTCCTTTCCTTTTGTTATACCGGGCGGATATGCCTGCAGTTGGCTGACATCATCAGTTACCTAACAGCAGCCAGCTTCCTGCAGATGCAGCACATTATAGACAAATGCACGCAGATCCTTGAGGGAATTCACTTCAAAATTAATGTGGCAGAGGTTGAAGCTGAACCGAGCCAGACTAGGACAAAGCATCAGGAGAGACCCCCAGAGTCTCACCGGGTTACCCCGAATCTAAACCGCTCTCTGAGCCCACGCCACAACACTCCAAAAGGGAGTCGTCTAGGCCAGGTCAGCACTGTGCTGGACATTCGGGAGCTGAGCCCCCCTGAGGAGTCCACCAGCCCTCAGATAATTGAGCAGAGTTCAGACGTGGAGAGCAGGGAGCCCATACTGCGGATTAACAGAGCAGGACAGTGGTACGTTGAGACAGGAGTGGCAGACCGTGGGGGACGGAACGACGATGATGTTAGGGTGCTTGGAGGAGTGCGCATTAAAACAGAGAACCTCGAGGAGTGGCTGGGAACGGAGAATCAGCCATCGGGAGAAGATGGGAGCAGCGCTGAGGAGGTCACGACCATGGTAATTGACACAACAGGCCACGGATCGATGGGCCAGGAGACTTACACATTAGGGTCATCAGGAGCCAAAGTGGTTAGGCCAACCAGCAGTGAGATTGACAGGTGAGGTTCCTTTAACCCATTTACTGAGTGTGGTTGGAAGAGCAGACTCCGCAATATTTGTATCTGGCTTGACCATGTGTCTTCCCTGATCATCTATCACTGTTTATTTCACACACTATTCTTAGGCATATGTGCTGAGAGATTTTCTTTAAAAGTATATCTGTTACTAGTCCTCAAGTATTTGCTGTGTGGTGAATAAGAACAGCATCTCCAGTTACAGGCTAGATAGGGTAAAATCATAAGGGTATCAACCATCCTCCTTCAGAAACAAGCTGGTCACCAGCAGTAAGTCAGGAGGAAATCTGCCTCCCCGTGGTACAGGATTGCAGAATTCAGTGTGTTGTGTGGGGTGTTAAATCTTCCTCTGAAGCAGCCGTCATTTGGCCACTTTGAGAAAGAGAACACGGGATTGGATGAACCACTGTTCTTTCCTGATGTGACAGTTTCTCTGGTAAGAGCAGAAGGCCTTCATTTATAAGAGGTGATTATATTTGTGTTGTCAACTCCCTATCCCTCTGCTTCATTTGTTCTGATTAAAGCAAAAGGTTCCAGCTGTATTTGTGGTGCTTTTCCTCACCCTTCCTTCTCTTCTCTCCCATCCCAAACCCTCCAGTCCTCTGGGAGAGCAGCTTCCTGGAAATGGTGGATACCCCATCATTTAAAACTATAAAAGCTCTGTAAACTATACTGGAGGTAACGATCCTGGGCTGGCCTTCAGGGGAACAAACTAGCTCTGGACAGGTCTCATTTCT
The DNA here is from genome assembly GCA_037349315.1 of Chelydra serpentina. Taxonomy (NCBI): domain Eukaryota; kingdom Metazoa; phylum Chordata; order Testudines; family Chelydridae; genus Chelydra; species Chelydra serpentina. The sequence goes on along the minus strand of JBAIAC010000024.1, from coordinate 57,181,798 downwards.
AACTTCAGTGATTCTGTTCATTCCTCTCCTTAGATCAGCTGGCCTTTGACACTTGGGTATCCATCGTTTTTCACCACACACAACTTTCACCACTCCTTCCCTGGAGCCATCTGCATCATCCGTGGGACATCCCTCAGCTGTACTTGCCCAGGGAGTTGGAAGACTGGAGGTGCCTTTTGAGCAGAGGTTTCTTCTCTTGCAGTGCTGCCTGAGTCAGTGGGCTATCCCATTTCCCTTTTTATTTTAGTAGCAACCAAAAATTTGCCCATTCCAGGATCAAGTTGATTTACCCAGTTTCATATTTCAGATATTAACACTGGAAGCACAGACCAGTCTGTCCCGGTGTTTTTTACATTTGCACTGCTCCACGTTATGTCTCCTGATTGGGAAGCGAGATTCTCTGCAGGTGCTCCCCTTGCCCCCCAGTACATGTACTGACCATATTGCACCAATAGCCATTAAAAACTCTATTTACACTCTTCCCCCCACAGATTTAGCCCTTCTGGCAGCATGGTAACTGTAACTGAGCGGTACAGATCGAAAAGTGAGTCTCCCGGTCGGATGGATGAGCCTAAGCAGCCCAATTCCCAGGTACACAACCTAGCACAGGGGTTTGGATACCAGTGAATGATGGTGTTGGAAAGTTACAGTTACTGTATTGTGACCACATATGCATGTTATACTTGATAGAAATGCTGTATGTGTCTGTGGCAACATAAGACTTAGGATGACCTTTGCTATTTATTCCCTTACTTTTTAAGTGCTTGGGTTTTATAAATGACGTAAGGGGTAACTCACACTTTGGTTAAAAGAACAAGAAGACCGCCAAACCACGTTTACACAAACTCCTGCTGATGCTGCCATGGGTGCAGCTGTGTTGATTGTGATCCTGGAGGGATTTCCCCCCCCTAAAAATGCCCTTAGATAGCTAGAGTCATAGAAGATAAAAGCTGTCTATGGCTTCCAGCTAACTTGAATAGTTCAGTGTTAGGAGCTTGTGCTGATGGTTCTGGGTTCTGTCTTCACTGATGCCCTTGATGGGGTGGTAAAAGTGCACCTACGGTCATTTAAAAACATGTCTTTGAGGGATAGAGGAATACAAGGAAAAAGACATTTTGCAAAGATGTCAAAAAGCAGCCATATTAAAGGCTTTTACTCTCTGAATGTACGTACTCAATGCAGTAAATGTTTAGCACACGCTTTGCTTGTCACTGGTCCATAAACCCGGAAAGCATAAGGATTTTGTTGTTGTTATAATGGGGAACTAAAATAAACCTTAACAATGGGAGACTCCCCCCCTCTCCAGATTAAACCATGCACAGCTACAGAGCCAGGACTACAGCTTTAAAAAACTTTGCATCTACTGCTTGGGCCAAAGGAAGAGCTCTGTAAGAGGTCATCTACAGAAGGACTTTTGTGTTCTTACTAAGCTGTAGTTGGCCAATAGAGTTGGCCACCATTTCTCTCTTTCTCTCTCTCAGGCATAGGACCCAGGACTCCAGCTGAAGTTCAGCTATGGGCACTGCGCATCTCTGAAATCCAGGCCCAAAGTGACTGCTCCTGATCCCATTGAGGTCAATGATAGAAAATACCCTTTGACGTTAATGGTGCTGGATTGGGTCCATAACCGTCAATGGGAGCAGGATTGGGCCCCAGACTGTCCATTGTTAATAGCTTTATGACAAACTGTTTTTTTCACATAGAGCAGGTGCCTGAGTTTTCAAGGAGACTTAACTTTATGGGAAGTTTGAAGGTTAGTAACAGGCCGTTGTAAGCTCGAGGGAAGACCAAGGAAAGTTAGACAAAAGTCAAAAATTCACATTGGTAGGTTTGTAATGTGCCATAAGATAAAAATACCTTGAATTTTCATCATACTTGCCAAAAACATCCTACTGTGCCTTCAGAAGAAATCCAGAAATGTTCAGTTCGAGCTAAACATATAGGGCAGGACAGACAGGACTTTATAATGGAAAGCGGTTGCTACCCTAAGTATGAACGGGCTACTACTTCTCCATACAGAAATGGCCTTAAACTCCAGTTGAAAAGACTGGTTGGCATTGTGCACTTCTAGCCACACCAATGGTCAAGTGTCACATCACCCTGCTCCCCTGGGCTTGGTATGGTGGGTGCCGTAAAGCTTGCCTGTAAATAGAGTACCTGTGGGCAGCACTTTCATATAATGTGCTGTGGCTTTGTTCCTTTCATTTCATCCCAAGTAGCTTTCTATTCTAAGCATGATTGAATGGTGAGGCACCTGGCATTGGAATGTTCCATGCTTCCCCGCTGAAGGGATGGCCCTTCCGGGGTAACATGGGCTACCTGTCTGGGGGTTTGGCATTTGATGAAACTGGCATAACACTTCAAATGCAAGTGCTGTGTCCTCCCAACCTGCAGGCAAGAGTGCAGGTATCCAGGAGACCATGTATTTGCGTCAGTTAAGTATGAGTGTGGTTGCTGGCCAGGAATAGCAATGTGAATGGCTGTCCTAGCCTCCAAGCTTGTGGTTAAAGAGCCACCCTTGGCTACCTTTCTTTCTAGCTTAATAAGATAATGGGGGGATTAGGAGATCCGCATGCTGTTCCTTGCTTTGTGACCTTGAGCCCGTCATTTAAACCCTCTTTGCCTGAGGTTCCCATCTGTAAAGTGGGGTAATACTGACTTCACGTCCCATTGGTGAGATATAATTCATTGCCTGTGAAGTACCTAGAGCTCTTCAGATGTAATTTCCATACACTTATTTTGCCTTCATCATACTAAATCTCCGTCCATTCACTTAGTTTTATTTTTACAAGTAATATCAAAAAAGGAACCACCAATATTTTAATAAAAGGGCACAGGTCCAGGTTCTCGGGTAGTGACAGAGCATTGGTATATTTGATCCAAAACTCGATTCAGCTAAGTGCCATACTGATTTATCTTCCCAGATCCCAGAGAACAAGATAGGACCTATAGCAGTGCCTTTTAGCTGGTGATCTATTAGTCTTCAGACCGAAAGCCCCATTGAGCTAAGCACTTAAGTGTGTACTTAAGGCTAAGCATGCGAGTAGTCCTATTGACTTCAAGGTTTGGCATTTACTTAAGTGTTTGACTGGACCGGTGCTCAAGAGAGGATTAAAAAGATCCTGTTTCTTTCTAGCTGATTGTCTTCCTTTTTCTGTCTTCAATGTGTCTGGCCCAGGTGGAGGAGTCCGCCATGATTGGAGTGAGCGGTTATGTTGAGTATCTCCGTGAACAGGAAGTGTCTGAGCGGTGGTTCCGGTACAATCCGCGGCTCACCTGCATCTACTGTGCCAAATCCTTCAACCAGAAAGGCAGTCTGGACCGGCACATGCGTCTCCACATGGGCATCACGCCCTTCGTCTGCCGCATGTGCGGTAAAAAGTACACCCGCAAGGATCAGCTAGAGTACCACATCCGCAAGCACACAGGCAACAAGCCCTTTCATTGCCACGTTTGCGGCAAGAGCTTCCCCTTCCAGGCCATCCTCAACCAACACTTTCGCAAAAACCACCCTGGCTGTGTGCCTCTGGAGGGGCCGCACAGCATTTCCCCCGAGACCACCGTCACCTCCAGGGGGCAGGCCGAGGAAGAGTCTCCCCCACAGGAGGAAGCTGTTGTGGCAGGGGAGACGGCACAGGGATCTGTGTCCACCACCGGGCCAGATTGAAACAGGTTGTGGGGGAGGACCCTCTTCCCGTTTGGCTGTAAGCAGTCAGCACCGAGACGGCGGGCTGGTACTGTAATCAGTGCAATGCCACCACCGGACGGGATGTTGCCAAAAGAGAAGATTAACAAAAACAAAGTGCTAAAAGCTTTTCCCCTTTTCCTCATCTCCTTGGGAAAAAACAAAACTGGGTCAATCGACTTCTGATTCAGGGATCGACGGGATTTTTTAATGTTTTTAATATATTCAGTAGCGATCCAGGAGAAGCAGTCGTTTTATTTCTTGACAGCATTTTGGCTCAGCACCTCGGTCTCTGTGGTGGTGTTGGCTGTAATGGCCCCAATTCAGTGAGTGCAGTGCACAGGTGTCTGTCTTCGCAACAGCTGCTGGTCCATCACATGGGGTAGCAGGGGCAAGGAACACTTACCCTCCCCTTTTCCCAGGTAGTTGTCATGTTAAAGAAATATCACTCTCCTGGTGGATCTTGCCCTGCCTGAGTGTATTTATCCTGTCTTATTTTGGTGTGTCTCTTTTAAAATTTTAATTAAACCATTATTTTAGGGCTTTCTGCTTGCCCTTTCCAGGCATATGGCATTCTGCCCGCTTGTTAAAAGCGGGCAGCAACCTTTGAGCAGTATTCTAGAGGTCAGCAAAATCTGAAGCGCTTAGGCTACTGAAAGTGAAATTAGCAGCTGTGAGGTTTGCATTAGACTCGTCTACATTTTTTGGGGAGGGGATTTGGGACAGGGTGCGCTTATTGGTGCTAGTATTAATAGCACAGAGCATTCCAACTTCCTGACCGGTTTCTGCACACTGCAGTGCTTCACATGTTGCCAAGAGTTAGGAAGAGGTTTCTTGTCTGGATGAATTGACAAACAAGAGGCTGGCTACCTAAGTCATCTTTGGCTTTCCCTGCACATGGTCTTACATAACAGCAATACTATATATCGAAACAGTCCAACCCCAGTGAAATTATATCGGTTGTTGTTTTTAACTATGTTTCCGTATACTAGTTTGATAAGTTTATATAAATCAGATGCAAAAAAAAAATGACATTAACTCCTCAAAATGGTTCAGGAAATTCAAAGTTGCTGCTCCTACAGTAATCGTAACTCTGTTCCTTGCACATATTATATTCCAAGTAGCTCTGAAGTTAAGGGTAAGTCTACCAAACCCAGAGAGACATGCCTTCATCACGTCTCAGACATGTTTGCACGTGCGTATGTATTTATAAATTAAAAAATAGTACAGGTACATCGGTGCAAATTCAAAAGAGCAAATGTCTTGATGCCCGTTTAAAAAGTCTTTAAAAATATGCAATAGTTTAAGTGTTGGCTTTGGCTTTGGTGCTGGGTTGTATGTAAGTGCAAATAGGAATGAACTGCTGGTCCTACTGCTTTTGGAGCTTGGAATTAAGAGAGTCTGTGTGTCTGAAGGAAGCCTGTCTTCTCATGGATGATAGTGTGTGATGGGGGAGGATGAACATCTGGCTAGTGGGAGGAGCAAGGAGGTGTTTGAAAAACAGTGTAAACATTACCGAGAATTGGCGGACAGGAGACCTCAATTTTATTCCTTTCCCTCATAGTGACGTGGGGTACATCTACATAGCCAAAAAAGACATGGGGCAGTGAGTCTCAGAGCCTGGTCAGTTGACTTGGGCTAGCAGGCCTCATGCTGCAGAGCTAAAAAATAGCAATGTAGACATTTGGGCTCAGGCTGGAGCCAGGGCTCTGAAACCTGGCAAAGAGGGAGAGTCGTGGAGGCCAGGCTCCAGCCCGAACCCGAATGTCTACACTGCTGTTTTTAGCCCCACATCGCAAGCCTGAGTCAGTTGACCCAGGCTCTGAGACTTGTTGCCACAGAATTTTGTGTTTTGCTGTGTAGATGTACCTTGCAGTGTAACCTTGGGCAAACCAAACCTTCCTGTGCCAGTTTCCCTATCGGTAAAATGGGGATAATAATACTTCCCTACCTCAAAGCATGCTTGGATGGAAGAATCTCTAGAAGGGCAAAGTATTATTATCCACTCTCTCCTTCTGTGTAATGCAAGGGTCACGCTGCCTCCTCCACCTCTTTCCCAGCTAGCAAAGGCCGTGGTAGTGTGGTTCTGTGCGTGCCATGTCGGGGAGGGGAATTGGAATAGGCAGTTTGAATCTGGTGGTGCCATGATAGAATGCAATGAGGATGCTCTCTCAGAGGGAAGCTTTGGGGATGTTCTGAAGTAGGATAGTTGCAAAGTACAGTTCTGTTGATTACAGTAGAACCTCAGAGTTATGAACACCAGAGTTACGAACTTATCAGTCAACCACACACCTCATTTGGAACCGGAAGTACGCAATCAAGCAGCAGGAAAGACAAAAGAGAGAGAAAAAGCAAATACAGTACTGTGTTAAATGTAAACTACTAAAATAATACAGGGAAAGCAGCATTTTTTTTCTGCCTAGTAAAGTTTCAAAGTTGTATTAAGTCAATGTTCAGTTGTAAACTTTTGAAAGAACAGCCGTAACGTTTTGTTCAGAGTTACGAACGTTTCAGAGTTACGAAGAGCCTCCATTCCCGAGGTGTTTGTAACTCTGAGGTTCTACTGTATTTAACATGTAGACATTGATGCCATACCACCTGTCAAGTGGCAGAAGAAGAAAGTGAAAGCTGTCTAAGCAGTCACCCCCAGGACCATCAAAAGTCAGCGATCTAGTGAAGGTCAAACAAAATAGGACCGGAAACCTTAAGAGTGTTTGAAAGTGGCCACAGAAGAAAGGATAGAGGTGGTTGTTAGTGTAGATTTCTCCAGAATCAAGGCAAGAGGGGAAATGGGATGCACAGAATATGCTGTTTTAGTCATAGCTTTTGAACTTGCCAAAAAAAACCCAAACTATCCTGTTCACACTAGAGAGCATCAGAAAATACTTCTAGTTACCTCCAAAATTTGAAGTGTTTAAAATAGAACTTTTAAAATACTACCAACTGTAAAACATATATATATATATATATATAGTGAGAAAGTTTCCCTGCTGAGCTTGTGAAGAAAAGGGTGAAGGTGCAGTAACTGCTATACAAGCAAAATTTTTCCAAAGCCGATGGCAACAAATCCATTAAGCAACGAAGGGCTGAAATGACATAGTGAATGCCTTGTTTGTATGGCATGGCTGTGAGTTTCTTGAACAGGTTTTTACTGTATTGATACTGTGAACAGAGGAGATCCCAGTAATCTAGGATCATATCAGCACCTCCTTGCTTGCTGATTCACTCCTCTTCATTGGCCTGACAAGAGCCATTAAATTGTTTTTTACTATTAGCCTAGGCTAGTCTAAAAAATAAACAATAATAAAGCTTGTGAAAGAATTTTGTGTGTGTGTGCAGCACTCGCTGTTGTACAAACAACCATTTCTGATTGCATGTGAAAGAGCCAATATTCTTGCCCAGGCCTCGTTGAGGTGAAGTTTATAGCTTGTGGCTAGGGTAAGTGTAAAGTATGGGAGTGGGGATCATTAATACTCTTTCTGTACATTTACTGAATGTGTATGTGTGTATATTTGTGTGTGTGGAGATTCTGGTGTCTCTAATGCTTTCTGTAACAATGCTGAAAGCGATCTATGCTAGCAATTTGAGAACCAGGTCAGAAGGGGCTGTTTCTGAAATTATCATCACTAATGGTTCAGTTTTCTAGTGAAAATGAGGCCAGGATGGGAGAATAGAAATGACTGGTGTCTTGCCTACAATAGAAAAAAAATTTCAGCATGGGTGCAGCTGGTTTGAGCAGCTTTTCGTGACACAGTGATAAAAACCTTAGGCACATTGGTGATTATACCTTTGTTGCAGCTCCACTGATGTTGGGGGTGGAAAGGGCAATATTTTTCTAGTATAGACATATCCTGGATTGGCTGGGGACCTGGCTTTGCATTTCAGTGTGTAAGTGCAACTTTTCACCTTGGCCAAACTGTGATTTCAACCGTGTTTTAAAGGGGGATGTGTAGAGAAGAGCTCTGTGGTATATTAATACTTCTGTAATTAACCTTTCTGTTAGAGCTTCAGAATCAGGGCTTAAAATCCCACTTGCCTACGTGCCCCTGGCAAGAGAGAAACTTGGATCATCCATTTCTGCAGAATATTGTTATTCTGTAGTGGGGAAAAAATAAGTTTCTAGTTCTTGACGATTGCAAAGATAACCTTCCAAATGTGAACTGATGCAGGCGTTTCCCTGAGTCTGCAGAAAGCCCTGGTCCCCTCACTGCTGGCCATAGCTTTGCCAAGTAGCAGCAGCGTGAAATTAGTGCCACTCTGGGCAGTTTTGCTGCTGCCGTTGGGTTTTCTGTGAATAGCTGTGGAAAAACCAAGAATCGTGTCAATATTGTGCTGCTGCTTTTCAGGAAAGCTAAAGCTCCTCCTTTTGGTTCTCCTTGCCAGAAGGCTGGGGAAGGGCAAACTCTTCCCCACACTCTTGCAGCAGCCATGAGGCTCTGGGGCTGTAGGAAGGGGAAAGAGAGCTGCTTCTCTTTTCCCACAGACTGCTAGAGAAGGGTGGATGGCTGTACAACATTTATTTGCATCTCTAGCCAGAGGCTGATACAAAAGATCAAGCCTCCTACCAGGATCCAGGGATAGCAACCTGATAAGAATCCAAGCAGTTGAGCTAGTTGGGCAGCCCCTACCTATCTTTCGTATCAGTCTCTGGGCTTCTCATCAGGTTATTGCCCATGGAGTTCCCTGGTGGGCACCCACTGATCATTTTCCATACTCTGGTCAGTATGTTTAGTCCTCTGGTTAGTCAGGTCGTTGGTAAATTTTTCAAGCCACCTTCTGTAGAATTCAGTTTTCAAAGGCCTGGATGACAAAATAGAAATGGAATATGGATAATTTCACTTCTAGATCACTGGTTTAGATCCCACTGAGACTGGTAGTGACTAAACTTTGTTATCATCTGACAGTTATCCAGTGCAGGAAATACATTTGGAACTAATTGGCAGTCTTTCTGAAAGTCTTAGCAGAGAGACCGTGGATTGAATGAGCATAGAGCCAGAACATGTGTAACTCCACATATGGTCCTTCCAGACCAGGGTTGAAACAAATTGATTGGGAAAAACTCTCTCTCCTACTGCCTGTCCTGTATCTATCCTGTGACACCCACATGACCTCACTTTCCAGTGCTGTCAGTGTCCCAACTTTCACCAGTAATAAATTCACTTAAAAATGTGGCCCCAATCCTGCAAATGAACTAAGAGAACAGACCCTTGCACTTGTGTGGAACCCATTTGACTTTAATGGGGATCTGTCCATACAGATCCATTTGGAGGATTTGGGCCTTAACTTTTATGTGCTACTGCAGAAGCTGATGAAAAATGATCTGGAAGATGCAGTTTACTTAGTGCAAATTAGCCCGCAAGATGGATACTTTGAGTCGTGCATTTTAATTAATAGCAAAAATTAGCACCCGGAAAACCTATTAGTTAAACTTTATAAAAATCTGCTGTTTTGCACACAATGGTGCCTGACTAATTTAGAGGTGCGATTAGAGTACGCAGATGATTTCCATTTTCAGGACTGCTAGCTGCTTTGCTTGCTCTTGTGGAAATATTTTGGGGATAGGAGAAGCCAAAGGAATGCTGCTTCGTGGAACCTCAAATTGTTTCAGCTTTTCGTTTGGGGTTTTGTGTAATTCAAGTTTGTCAGAGAAAAATATTTCCCTTAATTCTCTCTTTCATGAGAGGATGATCTATAGTGGCTAATGCTTGGGGTCTGAAGTCAGAAAATCTGGGCTCTTTGAACAGCTCTTCTACTGATGGGCTATGTGTCATTGGGCAAATCTCTATACCTGAGTTTCCCTTCGTTGAAATGGAGATAATGATACTCTTTGGGGTGGAATACATGTTGTGAGGCAGAACTCATTGATGATTGTAAAGCGCTTTAAGATCCTCAAGGAAAGGCTCTAGAGCTAGCAACAAATGTTTATTCTGTAAGCCATTGTCATTCAAGGGAGATTTTTATATAAAAATATGTATATCTGTGACCAAATGGAAGCTAGTACTATGCAAACACTACAGGCTGTTGTTTGAACGCAATCCGTGTCAGGCCTTTTAGGGCCGTTTAGGGAATAGAATACGTTGGTTTTTAAAAAGGCAGCAGTCCAGAGCTCATGTGCCACAGCCAGGGGAACTGGAACCTCAAATTGTTGTAAATCTAGAGGGGTGCGGGGGGAAACAACCCATTTCAAGTATCAGAGGGGTAGCCGTGTTAGTCTGGATCTGTAGAAGTGACAAAGAGTCCCGTGGCACCTTATAGGGTCCGTTAAACTATAAGGTGCCACAGGTCTCTTTAACCCATTTCAAGTGGGTGCTAGATTTTGACCAGAAGTGTCCTCCCATCTCTAGTTACCGTGGCGCATTGTTGCTTGTGAATGACCAACGAAGTGCATACTAAAAAGGCTGTCTTTGAAAATGTAGCTTTTTGACAAGCATAATGGGAAATACAGAGCCTGGAGTTTGGGAAGGTGGATCTGAAGTATTACAGACGCTAGCTAGAAAAGGACAGAAGATCTCGAGCAAAGGTTCCCAAACTGTGTGGCATGTCCCCCAGGGAGGGGCACCATAAGGTTAACGGGGGTGCGAGGACATGGTGGGGCTGTGCTCAAAGGCCAAGGTGAAGGGGGGGTGGGGTCTGTTCAGCAGGGGAAGCATTTGGGGCTCTGTGCAGCCAAGACCAGGCTCCCTGCCCATCTCACTCCGTCATTGCAGCAGCCAGCAGTTACCCTCCTCTGCTGGGGAGGCTGGCAGGGACTCTGCGAGCAGGGAACAAACCGCTGCACCCTGTCAATAATGTTACCCTGCTCCGCCCCAGCACCCATGGGCCTCCTCCGGCCCCCCCATGGGAGCCAGCCACCCCAGTTCCCCTGTGACTGAGCCCCCCCCCCCTCTTCCCTGATCCTTCCCCTTCCCACAGTTATGGAGGGGTGAGCATGGGACATGAATCTACGAAGGGGGGGGCTCAGCAAAAATGTTTGGCAACCTCTGATCTAGAGAACTAGGCAGTGAAATTTGCATGGTTGAGTGGGAGTCTGACTGGGAATGTATGTCTTCCATACCAAGGGTTGAGTTAGCTTCACAGGAATCTTCTTATCCCTGAATATTACTGAGGGAGAATGTCTGGGGCCTATTGTTTTAGTGTCATTGTGCTGAATCTGGTCCCATTGAAGTCACTGGAAATCTTGTCATTGACGTTGATGGGACCAGAATTTGCCCCGTGGATGGCAGAGTCTGATGCGGTTTGTACCATTTCTCCATGGCAGGTAAGATCTCTGCTTCTGGCGCGAATCTTCAGTCTTAACTTCTGATGTAAACTCAAAATATTCCTAGCCAGAAACTTCATAGCTTTATTTTACTTCCTATTCCTGGGGATTTTAAGAATTCAGGTTTCTTGCTGTGTTCTCCTCCAAACTGTGAAGAAGTTACTATTGTTTCTTTTAATTTATTTTGTTCTTGTTCATAAAAGTCAGTCAGTCTGTGATTCAGCTGTATCATCAATGTCACCATCCAGCGCTTTGGTATCTTGTATGCCTTGGGAATGGTTGCAATGAATAATATATGTTAAGGTGGGGAGAAAAGAAGCCTTGGGTGAAGAAAGCAGAATTTTTCTTACTACAGCTATCATTAGGGATGTATAAACCTTTCAATATTAAGATCGGCTGCAATATTCTAATCGAGTGTTAATTTTAATCTGGTCACGAACTGCAGATTGCTAGATGACACATCTTGGCAGCAGAAGGGCACTTGTAGGAGATGATTCTGAGCAGTTTTTAGATGTCTTATTTACATCCATATTTCTGAGTTGAGACCCAGCGTTGGTGAATCTCTTAGGAATTTTAACCTTGAAACCTTTGAGACTGGGTGGGGAAGAGAATGGATTGTGGATTAAAAAAATAAATTTCTAAACTGTATTTTTCTCTTCCAAAATAGTTAAATATTTACATTTTTGGAGAAACAAGCTTTCTCCTTTTGAATCTCTTACTGGTTTCTCCGGTCTCTTCCTCAGTGTCAGTTTTTCAAAGTTTGGCTTGTACGGTTAGTGTCTAATTAGATGGGACAGATTACCCCATTACAATCCACACGCCTGGCAGCTACCAGTCCCTAAAGAGGGTTTCAGAGCCATTTCAGAAGAGGCACGTATCTTACTGTGGTGGCTAACCAGAAAGCTCTCAAGATGAGATCAGAGAGGTGACATCGGGACTGATAGCTCTCGGCATTATGGCTTTGCCTATTTGCTAGTTCTTTTGTGCATTGGAATGAGCTGCTTTTCTTTTGCATCTGACAGCAGCACCCTTTATGTCTACTGGCTATTGACAAATCTCTGTTTGACATGATGGGAAAGGGAGAGCTGACAAGCAATGACATTAGCAAAGCAAATTGCATCTGTCCATACATTTTGACTCTCTTGTAGCCACAGTAGAACATTAGTTACTGCCACTGTGATTGGCCAGTAATGAAATGACTGTTAGATTGCAGAGAAGTGGTTATTAACCTGCCTTGAGTATAAAACAGCAGTCGCATACGTGCGCATTCTCAGCCTGTAACACTCCTTGAGAGACCACCTATGCCACCAGTACAGCTGAGTCAGGGCTTTAGCCTGGTATGGAACAGAGGTAAAGCATTGTCTCGACTATAATGTCACTATTCCCCTGACTATTTCATCTGTAATGCAGATGGGTCCTACAAGAAGTATTGCAGCATTTGTATCTGGTTCCCTGCTAAAGCTAAGGGCTGGTTTACACGGTGCAGCCATGCACAGCAGAGGAGAGTGAATTCTGAAGTGTACCACCATGGAAGGGGATCATTATTTATAATTACAAGCAGTACTATGTTAAGGTGGACTAGGGTACTTTGAGTGCATGCCAGCAGGGCCCATGCGGCCAGTTAGCGTACAACACCTTTGGTGTGCTTTAGAATTCACACCACACTCTAGTGCACATTGTGGCAGTGTGTAGAAAAAGCCCTAAGTCTCTAGCTGGTGAATCAGAGGGTTAATTGTTAAGAATACATTGATCCAAGAAACTACATGGTGATGGCATGGCTTTTCTGTTAGCACTAAGGTTTTATTGTATTCAGATAATTATGGAGCATATTCTGAAACGTATACTCTTTTTGCAATAGTGGGTCATTCATCACTGTAATTTAGACATGTTTTTACTTGGTAGGACTGGGAATTCAGGCTCCCAGCTGATAGTTATAGTGGCAATCACTGGAGACAGAGCCCTCTGATCTCACTGTACTTGTACCACTTCAACGGAAGTGGGGGCGGGGGAATAAATACGGAATGGTGTTTGGTCTATGTGAGCAGGTATCTTTCCCAGTCTGCTCACAAACACAGTCCATACACGGTATACAGTCCAAACTCTCTCCCCTCACAGGGTTCTGTTTTATTACCACATAAATTAACTATAACATACATTGCCTCTCTCCAGGCTTGGCTGCTCATAGTGTTCCTCCCGCTGCATTACTCAGCCCACACCCTAGATCACCTCCTTCTAGAAAGCTTCTCCCTCTTCCCTTGTATCCAGTGGGATCATGAGCCACCTACCTCTGTGAGTTAGCAGAACTCACTGTGCATTCCCCAATATAATCAATGCCTGTTAGCAAGATGGGGTGTTTCAGGCAATCTCTGCCAGCTAGGTACAGTCCAGTTTGCATTTACTGTTTCCAGAGACTCCTAATAGACAGTGAAGAGTAGGGGAAGGCTCTCCTGTTCATATCTGCAAATACAAAAATATTTAAGGTAACCAGTTTCTGACTGTGACCGCTGGGTACTACTCTGTGAGGACTGGTTGTTCCGTTGTGCGAGATACTGTACAAACACATAGAAAGACATAGTCCCTGCCCCAAGGAGCTTTGTCATACGTCAGTTTTGTGAGGAAAAAATTCCTTTAGGCCAAGGCTTCCCATAGTAAACCTCATCTTGCAGCCAGCCTGTCCCCCTTCTGAGGTTATAATGGACATACTAGTCTCAGCCTTTTTTCATTTGCAGACCCCTAAAAAATTTCAAATGGAGGTGTGGACCCCTTTGGTAATCTATTGTTGAATTCTGTTAAGTCAGATTTCAGGCCAAGTCTTTTACAGAGCCCTTATATGTAGTCCACGGACCAGAGGTTGAGAATCACTGCACTAGTGAACCCCTAAGTGCAGTTGTCTTTAGCAGGAGCCACTGTAATAAACCTGTTAAAGGGAAGGAATGTAGGATCCTCGGAGGACACACACCTAAGAACAAATATCCCAGTGGGGCAGAAAAGAATCATTGAACAAATGGACAAATATTTAGGGTGTACATGGTACTTCTATTGGTATTTGTGCTAAAATAGTTTTAAATCATGTCACTTTTATTAAGAAGAAAATAGCCCTTTTTTTCTTGGAAACGGGCAGAATAAATTTAAAATTACACTAATCTAAATCAGCTATAAACCCCCACCCTGATTGCACAGTGGCTTAGTAAAGAGACTCCAGGCAAAGGTTTTGGTGGGCGGTCTGGCAATTTAATTTTTTGTAAATGCATGTTTATGGCACTGCATCCACATCAGGTGTGACCATCTTGATTGCATAAAAGCATTTAATGTGAATGTGCCACGTTGTTTTACAGCTTTAATGCTTGTCCTGGAAATTTGGCTGCAAAACCACAGACTTTTTTTCCAGTACAATGACTTTTTTGCACTTTCTGTTTATTGTTAATATCGTGTAGTACCCTTCTCTAGGTGGGTCTCTAGGGCAGGCTGATATCAGTGTTACAAGTAAGGGGCATGTTATAAAATGTGGGGAGAGAGGTTAATGGACTGCAGCCGTGTGTGAGGAGAACCAGCATATGCCAGAGATGGAGTAGGAACAACAAGTACTGAAGCTTGCTGACTATGGCCTAACATTTAACATGGAAATTAGCTTTTCCTCTAAAGTTTCCATTGTGACTGGCCACCTGTTGCATGAGTGCTTTGGCTGTAGTGTGTCTCTCCAGTGTAGATGGCTGACTACAGATTCTGCTACCTTGGACGTCAGGAGCAAACATGTATTGGATGAATTGTCTGGCCACCAGCATGGATTTCATGGAGCCTTCTGTGTTGGTTTCTCTACCACAGAGTCCCAGAGTGATCAGAAAATTGCTATTTTTCAAAGAGAACTGGATCCAGCCCAGTTATTTGCAAGCTTCAGAGTAGGCAAGCACTTCTCACCACGGGCAGTTACTAAACTCTGTCTTCTAATTATTAAATCTCTTTAAAACCCATTTTGCATGAGGGTTTCCATTGCTACAGTGTGGTCAAGAGGGTTAATGGCTCCAGTGCAGCGGTTGAAATTAAAGCCATTGTAGGTGTTCGGCTTAATCAGGAGGCGAGTACCTAAAAACTGAGCAGAGATTCTGTGAGAATGGAATTACTAGAGGGACCAGAGCAGGGTCATCACAGAACTCAACCCCAGAAAAAGACATTTTCATTTGTCTTTTACAGTGATCATTGCAAATGATGACCAAAATCCACTTTTAGCAAGACGGTAGTCATTCAGGGACTGCACCAAATGCCAGTCACTATATTCTATATAGTCAAATGGTTCAGTTTCCGCATGGTGAAATGGGCTGCTCTACCAATTTACCATTAGACATCTGTGAAGGAGAAAATGGCTGGAGAGTTCCATTTACAAATCCTTAATGCGCCTGGTGGTCTCCTTGTTCCAGGGCTTCCATTTCAAGTGTCTAAATCAATTTTTAAGTCTAAACATTTCTAAAAAGCCCTTATGGTATGCCAATAAAATACGCTTTTGCACACACAAGTAACTGCACAGTTACCCATTTTATGATCCCCTGTATGTTTGCCTGAGCCTTTACCTATTTGCACGTGCACACACATTTTGTTGGTGTAACCTTAGAGCCTTTTGTGTGTGTGAAAATATAGCCCTATGTATGCACTTTCAGTGCAGGGCCTATTGGTCTCTCTGTAGAGAGGGATAAAGCCCTGTTGTAGCTCAGCAATGTGTATGTTTCTTCCACTAAGGAGAGACGAACAATAATTTCTCCCTAGGTCCTCTTGCTATCGGATGCCTATGGATATTTGTGGTGATTTTCACGGCGAATCAGATATGTAGGAAATGATACAATAGCATTTCAGGGGACAATGCACTACAAGCACTTATGGCAGCCACTACAGTAAATCTAGATACCATCCTTGAATCCACGTATCACAGCTCATGTATGTCCCCTTTCAAGGCAGCTGAAGCAGTAATAAATATTGAACTTGCCCACCCCCAGACCAGAAAAGTCATTAAGGCAGAGCTGCTGGCATTGATGACTCTCATTGTAAAAAGCTCAGGGCACAGCTGGCCAGTTGTTCACTAAGGCTAATTGTCCCAGCCTAAATTGTGGAGATGGCACAGTGAAGTCCTGTCTGAGAGACCACCTCTCTCTTCACGCCATAGGGCCACAGCTGAGAGCACAGTGAGCCAAACCCCCTGCCTCTAGATCAGGGGTTCTCAAACGGGGGGTAGGGACCTCCTCAGGGGGTCGTGAGGTTATTACATGGGGGGTCGTGAGCTGTCAGCCTCCACCCCAAACCCTGCTTTGCCTCCAGCATTTATAATGGTGTTAAATATATTAAAAAGTGTTTTTAATTTATAAGGGGGGGTCACATTCAGAGGCTTGCTATGTGAGGGGTCACCAGTACAAAAGTTTGAGAACTCCTGAGCTAGATGGGCAGGGACTTGCTAGTATGGTGTTCTCTGGGAGGAGGCCAGATTTGAAATTCACGCTCCCCCAGCCTGCCAGAGTCCACATCTGTTAACCTTCAGGGCATATTACAAGGTCTGCCTGTCCCCGTTCCCTCCACTCCCGCAACTACAGCTGCGGGGCGGGGGGCAGTGTTCAGGCTGGAGCTGTTTTGTGGTTTGTTGTGTTTTATCCACGGGTAGACAATTATTTCGCATTGGGAAAAGGAGCCTTTAAACTTTGTTATGAAATTAAATTAGGCCAGGGAGCCCAGCGTTTCGGATGGGCACCTAGTCCTGCTTTTATAAAGCAATAATACACTAAACAGGGTGGAGGCCGCTTCACTGTATTGCAAACCATAGCTTCCCAGCGTCCACGAGAGGCTGTGTGTTAGGTGATGGTGAAATAGCAAGTCAGGCCAGGGGTGGGGACCGAGATGAGAGGGAAGAGACGTTATTGGACTCACACCAGCACCCCCTACTGGAATGTCAGGCTTTGCCAAGCTAGTCCAATCCTCGCAAGGGAGGGAAGCGTGTTGCCAGAGCAGTGTTAGAAAAAAACGTGTTCACTCCATCTGATAACAAACGGATTCATTTAGCGTATGCAGTGCATGGCTCAGTTTGCTGCTGGGGCGCATGAGCCTGCTTTTTCTCTTGCAGTATGTCTCTGTTGCTAAGCAGTCACAAATCCTACAGGCAGGTGCGAATTCCCACCTGGCAAAGCAATGGGAAATGTCCTTTCACTGGTGATGGATCCCAAACCCAGGTGTGCTGTTAACGTGAGCAGGGCATGTCTGAGTCCCAGTTTTAAAGCTTTGTGTTTTATGTAGCTGGTAGGTGGGTGACTGGGATGTGTACTCTTATGGCCTTCAAAGGGAAAAACGGGCTCATGTTAAGAGCTGTGCTACCTGCATCTCTCTGCTTAGCATGCAAGGCCTGTTTTGGCGCCAGGGGAGGAGAGTGTTGCAGACCAAGCGTATAGTGTTTAAAATGCTGAGCGTTTACACGAGCTAATTGGAGACATTAGCACTTTGCTGCGAAAGTAATGGATCTGTCTGACTGACGTGTCCACCTGGCTCTCGTGCCGGAATTCTTCCCAACCCGGGCCATTGGGTAAGCAGTGAGAGGATGTCTGCAAAGTGTAATCAGAAATAAAGTGGAAAGTAAGGTTGGTTTGGTGACATTAGCATGATAATGACAAAACATGGGGAGAGGAGCCGGTTGGGCCAAGACAAGGAGTTAGATCATGTAGTTCCACAGCTGTTTCTGGTGGTGTTTCAGTGCAAGTGTTGCTTTGCCTGTTTCTGGTGGTAGCCAGCAAGAAGCATGGGGGAGAATGGGAATGAAATGCACCTGCAAAGCTTGATGGGAAAGAACTGTTTGTCTCTAGCATGTTTCAGATGTTGTGCATAGGGAGGGAGCAAATTAAAAACCTAGGTTCATTTAGGAGCACCCAGTGGTGCCTCTACCCTAATAATACGTGTGCTGTTTTTCAGCAACAACCAGCAATGTGCAGCTGCAGCAATGTTAAGCCACCGGCACAGGCATTTCTGGCCTCTTGGCCACTGTGTGCTGCATGATGTGCAAGGTGCCTGAACCCTGGCTATACTAGTGCTGATACCATTGCTGCCACCGGTGCAGCTGCGGGAGTTGCTGTAATACTGCACTTAATTTTTCTAGCCCAGGTCAGGAAGTGATGGCAAGCGTTTTAAAATGTGTGCTGTGTGGCTGGATCAGGTGCAGCAGGCTTTGTCCTCAGAGGGGTTTCAATCACTGCCTGAAATTGTCAGTGCTGCCTGAGGCATTACAATGAATGGCAGCTAAGCATCCAGATTACCCTAAGTGACTAAAAATCCCTTTCTCTGAAATGTAAATGCTACAGACTCTGTAAGCAGTTGATCATCTGAGTTTAAATGGGAGAATGACCGAAAGGATTGTGTCAGCACTGAAGTGACGTATAGTGGAATATCAAGGAGTTTCCAGGCACATGCACCACTTTAAAATGTGACTTTCCCCAGGGGCAAGTGGCGTATGTGCCTTTGAAAATCTTGCCTTAGCTCTCTATCTTTTGAATAATCAGTGATGGATGTGTATGTCCATGAAATTACATTTCTTACTTAAAACGTGCCATAGAAATCTGCTGTTTCCTGTGTCAGACTGCAGCTCTGATTTTCCTTGGTTTACAAATAAACCAGGCTGTGTTTACCGTTACCATTATCATTTAAATGATCTCTCCTAAGAGGCTGTCCCATTCCTATCAGTGATGCTTTTGAAACGTATTCAGGTATCTTTAAACACTGCTGTGCAACTTTCTTGTTCAATTTTACATATTCGGATTACATGAATAGTCATCTAAGGCTGTAATAAAAAAGCAAACCTCTGCATTATTTTTCCATGGGAAAACTCAGTCCTCCTCTTCCCCTCGCCCCCCTTATGAATAAGTATTTTCATTGTTTTTGTATTGTAGGGAAATGTATTTATTTAAACCTTCCCTGTTGGGTTTGGATTTCAACTACACCACCATTGGATAGGGCACGAGAAACTGTGAAATGGATTTAAACAAAAAGTAAAACTGGCCAGTCTAGTTTCAGACAATCGTAGTGAAATACAGAAAATAATGGTATCAATGGGGAAAAGTAAATTTTAAATTATTAAATCTGAAAAAGCTTAAAAGCCTACCTTGGACAAAGACCATTTTTGATAGTGATTTTTTGTAACCTGATCACGTCACTGCAGCAGTTCCTGTTCTGCTTAGTAAAATGTGTACATTGCGAGGCACATAAAGCCAACAGAGGGGTGGGGATGGGGAGCCTGTTTTTATCCAGATGTCTAGGGCATTCAGTACAAATGGGAATTTGTGCTTCCCATGATGCTATACCCCTTAGGGTTTTCACATATATGGAAGCTCTCTGGGTTACTGTGAAGCTTTTATTTAATAGCTTTATCTCATGCAAATCAGTATGTGAACACACCTACCACACTGACTTAACGGGGTGGGAGTGATCGGCAAGAGCCAGGTCCAGTTTGTATTTGAAGCCAGATATTATGTAACCTTCACATTAACAAAGTGTTGACAGTGAAACGCTCATTGAGCTTACAGCTCTGATTTTACAAAAAGGTTTGAAACATTCCACTACTCTCTCTTTCTGCTGAGGAATTCTCTCCTCCCCCCCAGAATCCCTTCAAGTCTGCTGTAATATAAATTTGAAGTACCCTCAAATTCTTGGTGACTTACATCAGAGGCTTACTCTGTTAAAATGCAGTGGTAGGATTCAGTTAACATAGTGTGCTGTCTGGTTACACTCAAAATACAGGCTTAGGGCACAATTTGTCTCATATCTGCCACAGTGGAGCTAGATTTTTGGTGTGATGGGCTTCTGTTCTTCCTAAGCATTGGGAACATCCACGTGGGGGTCTCTGCCTATAGGGAAAGCAGCATGTCTGAGCTGAGATCAGCTGTGTGGCATAGTGTGGAGTTTTGCATTAATCCTACAATGCCACTTACCGAAGAAGCATTCCCTTTGGCTTTACTGAGTAGCCTCCCTTGGCACCACATGACTTGCAAAGGATTCTGGGGCTATAGCTTCAGCAGGACAACTGAATCAGGGAAGTGTTTTTAAATTGAAGGGGGAAGTGTTTTCTCCTCTCAATTATAATTTTTCTTTTATGCGTGTGTGTGTAAAGTTGCTGATTGATTTTTAGACAGGGCAACATGATATGAGAATTGACCTCTCTCTTGGAGGAAAACAGGGAGACGTATGGACTTGCCCACAGCCTTTTTTAAAACATGAGTTGGAAAGAATAGGATGTTGGCTCTATCGCTGAGTGTTCCAGTTGTACTGTGATTCCTCATCTTGGGCTGTGCGTAAGGGGAGGGCAGATGAGTGACAAGAGAGGGAAACAAGGTAGTAGTGATTTTTATTCTTTAAATTGAAAGCAAGCTATTCCAAACAGCGCTTTGGGGGGGGGGGGGGGAGGTGTGAAAGGAAGGCCCAGGTTACCCCCCTCCCTTTGGCATCTCAGCCTGTATTCGATCTGGAATTGTCCCCATGGAGGGCTCCCTCCCCCACTTCCTCCTGACCAAATCTCCCATTTCCCAACCTCACCCCCATCTTTTCTACACAAGGCTGTGAATGTGAGCCTCAGCCTCAGGCTGTGGGGCTACTGGCTCTTTTTTTCCTTGTAAATGTGTCCAGTAACATTGCCTCTTGCAGCAAATGTTGTCTTATGCAGTCGCGTGGTAACGCTGAGGAAGAATAGCTCTGACTGAGAAATCGCCACCCATGCAGAGTGGTGAATGGGTGCGTTCCCAAGGAGAATGGAGCATTTAGTTACTAAAGTAATTTAAACTTACGATAAGTGGCTTTTTATTGCAATTTGCTAATCAAATTTGATTAATAATATACTAAACTGACAATCAATTTCTAAAATACAGAAACCCCTTAGAGGGGGAGGATTGAATATGTTTTCAATAGAAAAGAACTGGGGTAACTTTGTCCTTAGAAAAACAACAGCAGAAACGGTTTTTGTGGTGGTTGTTTTCTGGAGCAATCACTTCATCCACCGAGTTGCATCATGCTGCAGAAGATGTACAGGACAGTAACTACCTCCCTGGCTGAGTGCTGAGGTTGCCATGCCACACATGTTGCTATTTACAAAGCTTTTACATAGAACAGTGGTTTTCAACCTTTTCTCACTTGCAGACCCCTAAAAAATTCCAAATGGAGATGTGGACCCCTTTGGGAATCTATTATCTGTACATGTAGTTTAATGCTGTTCAAAGTCTTTTGTAGACCCCTTCGACGTAGCCCCCTCCAGGGGTCCACAGACCATAGGTTGAGAACCACTGATGTAGAACACAGATTTAATTTTGCCCCACCTCTGTTTTTAAAATGCAGGTCTGCTCTGTTAAGTGACTCTGTGAAAATGGCATCCGGGGTTGTATGTTCATTCTTACTGACCGCAGCTTTGGTTTACAAGCAAGATCTTTTTTCTAACAGCCAGTCCTACAAACTATCTTCAGTTCTGAAAGTAAAGCTGGGTGCTTTTGGGCTTGTTCATGCTCTAATAATGAAGGCCAAAGGCCAGTAACACCTGTAACACTGTGGGCTTAACTTCCTGCAGATGGATCTGAGTTAGCAATCCTATTACAGTAGGGGAAGAATCCAGCTCCCTCCCTCCCTCCCTCCCCTGCAGAGTTGTCTGTGCAGAGCTGACAGGTGTGAAAAGCAATAAATACCTTATTTTAGTCATTAGGCAGCAGATCTGACTCCAAATAGACAGGGGAGAAACAGACCGGCTAAGTAAAAAGGTGCCATTTTTACAAAGTCCCTTTTCAAATGAGAACAGCACTTTACCTAGGTTACGTTAAGGAAGAAAAACCCCATGCCTGAAGAAATGCACTTTAAATCTTAAAATGGGTGTGGCTGTTGCTGGCTTTGTAGCCACTTGTCCATGCAGCTGGATTGTTTTAGCAAGAGAGTTTTGGAGGGAGTGATGTTGCTAAACCTTTGGCTGCTGCCATTGCCTGCTGCAGCCTCATAAGCAAATGCAGCTCTACCTCCTACCTCAGCATCCCCTTCTCGTGCAAGATTGTGGCCCTGGCTACACTAAAAAAACCCAGGAGATTCCCCACCACGGCAACAGTGGCTGTAGCTCAGCATGGCAATAGCATTCTCGGAACAGGCACAAATTGAGCTGTGTGAATGCTTTTATAAATGGGCCTAAAAAAAGTGCCCTCAGCTGTAGTGTGTGTTTAACACCCATTTATAATAGGTCAGAAGTTACACCAGTTATAGTTAAGCCTGGGGCATGTTGATGGGCTGTTATAACAGGACTGAGCCACACCAGAGCTGTTACTGGGTTTTTTTTAGTGTAGATGGGGCCCTAGTCCGTTGTATAGTTTTAAAATCCAAATGTTATTGTTTCACATGGACCCTGCTTTTGCCTGGTGTTTAGAGTAACCAAAAATCTAATAATTGGGACATCTCTTTAAAATGCTGCCCTATGAACCTGGTGTATGACACCTGTCCTAACACTTGAGACTTTTTTCACAAGAAGTTTCATGCTGTACTAACTTCTCTAATTTTTATTTTTTTTGGCGTGGGGCATTGGTAGAGTCCTTATTTTAAAAAGGCAATGTTCACACTGAGGCTGCAGTAGGTTGAAGTGGGTCCTGCTATGTGTAATTGGTGAAGATCAGAACTGGTCTTAAATGATTTTACAAGCTTCTCCCAAGTTGATCCTCTAATCTTCCTTTCTTCTCGGTGACCCAGGCACGCACCAGCACTTAGTGAGGGCTAGCTGGTGCTTGGCTGGTAGCCCACACTGATTGTTGATGGTGCTAACAGGGAAGGGAAACAAGAGGACCAGGGTTTGAGGCATAAGGGGGAAGATAAACAATGTTGTACAAAACATTTAAATCAGTTTAGAAAAAGCTCTCAGCAAACAGCTTTAAGAACAATGTGAATGAAACCGTAGCAACTTGGTTAGGAACCTTGGAAAATTCTATAAATGTATACTTGAAATTCTGTTTGTATTAAAAACAAATTGCATTTTCTTCTTTCTTTTAACACTGTAAAAGAACATTATGCATGTGAGTGGTTTGAAAATTAAATGGTTTAATACTCACTGTTGTCTTTTTTGGAGCTGACTAGTCTGTTATAGGGCTACAGTTCATTCAACCTGTTCTTTACACACACTAGTAACATGCCATTCAAACAAGCTCTCCTGTGGCTGGAGCTGGCCCCGGGGCCACCTTGTCCCTAGTCTTTTGATGGCCATTTTGAGTCCCTTCCTATAGGCATTAAGCCTGAAAAGGCCGTTCTGAGCCAGGATTCCTCTGTTCCTTGTGCAGCCTGACAGCCTCTGCAAAGAACACAGCAGTCTGGCTGGGGCAGCACTTCCCCCTCCAACAGCTGGGAGGAGCAGCAGCAAATGGCTTGCTGCAAGCTGAAGTGATAGAACCACGGCCTGTGCTACCCTATGAAACCTCCTCTCCCACAGCAAGCAGGAAAGTGCTCAGTTGCAGAGAGCCTCCCAGAAAACACTGAATCGGAGGGGAAATAGCCTTGGGCCGGCACCGGAGGAATTTTTCCTGATATACAGCCTCATCGGGACCTACACTCCTAGGCTGGATTAACCAATTCTTCTTCGCAGCCCACAAGTGAAATGGAAGTCCACTCCTCCACACCCTCACCCACAGGCCACCCCTACAAAACTAGGGCCTCCACCTGCATCTATTTGAACTCCAGGAACCGAGCTGCTGCCCCTGAAGCTCCACTGTTTGCACGTGCAAGTGACATGGAGGCACTGCCCCGAAAACCGGGCCCAGTACTTGCTTGTTCTTGTACCCTCTTTAACCAGTGAAGGGATAAGTCCTAGGAATGGGACGCAGGCGATCTGGCTTCTAATCCTAGCTCAGCCACTGCTGTTGGGTAAGTTACAGCCAACACTTTTAACAGTGGCCACTGATTTTAGTTGCTCAACTTGAGATTGGGGCTGGTTTTCAAAGGAGCTGCGCGTCCTCACCTCACACTGGAGTTTGAGTGCTCAGCACTTCTAAAAATCAGGCCTACAAAGTTCTCAAGCTGGACACCCAAAAATCAGTGGCCAGTGTGAAAATGTTGAATGTAGTCTCGAGACTTCCCTGCTGTAAAATAGGTACACATGTGTTTCATAGGAAGCTGAGACTTAAGTGCTTTAAGATCCTCACCATAGTGGTATGGCTAGCAAAACAGCATTATAAGTCACTTGGTGGAGTTCACCACTTGTTACCTGCCCTTAGAGGGCAAGTCAAGCCAGGGACCAGGTTATGGAAGTGAGGGACCAGAAGTTGGTTTGCCACAGTCATGGAAGAGACAGAAGGTGGAGAACAGATGATTAAAGAGATGGAGAGCTACTATGCAAACACCTCCATACCCATTACAAAACCCTCCAGCCTCCACCTATTCTCTTTTCCATGATTCTGGCAAACAGTATCCCCCTGACTTACTCCTGTAACTTTCTGTGAGCCTAGGTGGCAAACTGCAGCGATTCTGAACTCTACCTATTGGCAAGTCTGTGAATAGACTGAGCCAAAGATACTCGTGCAAGTAAATGGCTTCTGGCTGTGCGACACTCTGTATCCATCTTTGTAAGCTTCTGTTCCCCTTCTGCAGAGTTCTCAGGTGATCAGCTTTTGACGAGGTTCAGTCATTTTTGCTCCAGTGTGTTTATATCCATGTGGACTATAGCCAGTAATACAGGGCACAGTGGGACAATGCAGCTGCATTACAACATAGGTCTCATTACCCCATGGAGTTCCAGCAATGCCTTTGGACTCTGCTCCTTTAGCTGGGGATCTGGGGCTTCAATAACTAAACCTACCAGGCTAAAGCACTTAACATTCCAAGTGTGAGAGGTGAACTCCACCACTGACTGGCCCAAGGATGCAACATATTCGGTCGGGCACATCTACCTGTGAGTCTTGGCCAAGCACTAAGACACTTGATCTCTTTGCTACCTTTTCTCAAATACACACCAGCAGGTTTTCCTGGCTGCAGAGTGCGCGTAGCTCCTCTGTGCAAGCCACAAGGCCCCTCCTGGGAGCAGGGTTCTCCCAGCTTCTGGCTGCAGATTTTGTTTTCTCTAGGTGCAATATGCTCCTAGAACAACTCTCACCTGTTGCCTGGCAGCTCCTCTGTGCCTTTGTTCTTCCTCTGAGCAGCTCTTTCCGGACCTGCCTCTGTGCTTCAGGGGCTGAGCACAAGCAGCAGGCTGGAGAGCTGCCTCCTCCTTGCCCCACACCTCTCTCAGCCTTCCTCTTCGCCACCAGCAGCATCAGCACCTCACCTCAGGGTCGAGGGAGTGAGATGAAGGAAGCCAGAGGCTACAGAAGGAGATGGATTTTAAGGGGTAGGGACTGGAGCTGAGAACTGAGGTCCAGTGAGCAAGAGGAAGAGGCTGCCCTGGAAGAGAAGCAGCAGGGAAGGCAAATATAGTAGTTTGGCAGCTCTCCACCTATAGACAGCACTGCAGTCAGGCCATCTCGTCCTCTCAGAGAGAGGGGTGCTCTCTCAGACCCCAACTCCCATGGAAGAATAGCAGCAAGCAGTACCGGGTTTACAATGGCGCGCGCCATGGCGTCAGGCCCAGGCTCTAAAGGGGCCCCAGCCGAGCCCAGCCTGCTCTGCTTGGGCTGCAGTCCAAGGCCCCGCCAGCTCTTCTCCGCCCCTCCCGCTCCCAGCGCTTCCCCCACCGCCACGGTGCTCCTGGAGGTAGGGGGAGAAGTTGGGTCGCAACGCCCTCAGGGGAGGAGGCGGAGAAGAGACGGGGGCAGGGCAGAATCGGGGCAGGATGAAACAAAGGCAGGGCCCCCGCACTTCCCCTACACATACCCCCTCCCTCCAGTCCCCTGCCATGAGCCGCTCAGGGCAGTGGGCTGGGGCAGGGAGCATGGAGCACCTCCATGCCCCACCCCATGCCCCGCCTCCTGCATCCCCCCACATTCCCACCTGCACCAAACAGGAGCTGCCCCAGGTAAGCGCTCCACCCCCCCAACCTCCTGCCACAACCTGAGCCCCCTCCTGCATCCTAACTCCTGGCCAGCCCCTGCACCCCAACCCCCAGCCCCTGCAGCCAAGCCCGCTCCTGCACCCTAACTCCCTCCCAGACCCTGCACCCCCAGTCCTGAGCCCCCTGCTGCACCCTAAGTCCTGGCCAGATCCCGCACCCCAACATTTTGTTTAATTTTTTTTTAATAAAGTGCTGTTATCCAAAGCGCTTTACAATAGTTAGCTAACGGTACAAACAATATTTGGAAAGATCATTAAGTGGTCTGCCGAGACCCTCAGCGATTTTCAAGTGGTCTGTGGAAAAATAAGTTAGACTACAAGAACAATCAAGGTACCTCACTTTATTTTCATTTACTTGCTATTACTTATAGGGGGGCGCTGGGCATAGAGAGTCGGGGGCTGCGTGACATGGCATGGGCCCACCCCCGAGGGGAAGGGGCACGCTGGCAGCACAGGGCTGGGCGGGCCAGTGTGCATCTGGCAACTGCTGGTCTTTATACAGTGCCCTTGCACTGGGCTGGGTGGAGCGGGGCCAGCCCCGCCATGCTGTGCCCCTGGCTGGCCCCTTGCTCTGGGGACCGACCTCCCCACACCATGCTCCTTTTCCCCCATGGGGGCCCACAAATATGTTTGGCGCCAGGCCCACAAAAGGTTAATCCGGCCCTGCAAGGGATGAACCAAGGGGTCTGCTAGCCTTTTCTCACTTATACTCTACACAAGTTTTACGCCAGGCCAGTTTCCACAAGACATGAGCCCAGCACCTCTGGGAAATAAAATCATTCAAGAGTTTCAGTAACATGAAGCTGCCTGAACCTGGGGTTATAGAGTTAAGATATCAATTTTTTTTTTTTTGGGGGGGGGGGGGGGAAGAGTGGAGGACTCAAAATTACAACATGCTCATAATACAAAAGCAAAACCATAGTCAGCCACTTGGTCTTTCCTTATTGAAGCTCCACTTCAGGGAAAGATACTGAATATTAGTATGGAAAGTCACAGGCATTCAGATCCTGGTTTAGAGAATCCATATAGAACACCCTTAACTCTGCCCCAGACCCATTGAGAACTAGGACACAATCTCACATGCAACCAGCACACCTCTCTGCATTGGTGATTCCAGAAACTGGCAGATCAGCTAACTTAAGTACCTCACAGTCAGTCACTGATAGGCCTATAGTGTCAAGAGCTGATTTAATGAGTTGCATAGGGAAGCTATTTACAGTGCTTGTTTTATCAGTCCAACAAACCCCAGGAACTATGCTACATAACCTTGAGTGCCATCTATTGGCACCTTATCTATAAACTATATACATCTACAGAGCACCAATAACATGTTACTGTAGCATTTAGACTGAAATACACCTCCCTGCCACTACATTAAAACCTTATAATACCTCTGCCTCAATGCCATGGCCTTGTCATTGATAAGAGACAGACTTTTATAGCTCTTCCAACAGGGGGCCACATTCAAGACATTCAGGATTCAGAAACTGACAGGATAAAGTACTGTGAAGTATAGCACAGATGTATAGCTACAGACCTATTCAGTGGTGGAGCAAAAGTTAAGGATCAGAGACCACACTTGTATAGGAGACAGATGCACAAAACCAAAGCCACACAAGCTGTAGTTTCTCAACTCCACAAACTAACTGAAATGAAGTAGATAAAGGAATTCTTTAAGCCCTTAATATGGGTGGGTGATTAGCAGGGGCTAGAGGCAGAGTGATGGCTGTTGGAATTACCTTAAGTGTGGATTTCCATCATTCTGAATGGAAGTGTAACATGGAGCTTTCAGGACTCATTGCAGAGTTGATGAAAAAAACCATTTGCTTACGGGGAAACCCTTTCAGTAACTGACAGGTATTTACAACTTTGACCAGCAGGTCCTTTTACCGGTGAACAAACAGATTTCAGTCAGGCACGTCTGACAAGTCAATACCATTTCAAAGCAGTACAGTAGGGTCATGCAACTCTTCTGGCTGTCCAAGGCTTCATGTACCACCACCCAGAGGTGTTTCTGCCACAGCTACTGGGCCAAAATTTCCCAGTTAAATTACTGCAATTAATTCACGTGTATTGGGGTCCTGCCTAGAGACTAGAACTTCCTGAAGGCCAACAGAGGGGTGTAATGAGCACCTGCTCTCTACACTGCATTGTAAGCCCAGGGTTAGTAGAATTCAAGTCCCGGTTTGAACCCTCCAACCTTGTGGGGTCTTAAGATCCTCACTCCGAGCCTTGGATTAGCATGATGTGTGTGTAGATGGAATGGGGGTTAGGTTTGAGTGTGAGTTTGAACCCTGGGCTTACATTGCAATGTAGATATACTCTGACAGTTTTGCCATTGACTTCCATGGAGCAGGGTCAGGCCTTAATTTAGCATTGTTCTAATGCAAAATGTATTTATTCAGTTTCGAGACATCCCCCTTACAAAATGGGACTTTCCAATGTAATCTAGATGGAACAATACATTGATTCCAATAAACGGATTCTACTTTAAGTAAATCAGTCTTTTGATCCTGCTGTCTATTTTTGCATAGCCTTGGAAACCTTTCCAAAGCACATACCTTAATATGCAAAGCTTTCAGGGCAGTATTTCTCAATTTGAGTCTCAGCGTGTTAGTGGGTATTGTAACACCACTCATTCAAATATGGCCCAGCCTCCCCTGTCATAACAGAGGGGCAAGGCAGGCCAAATTTCAAGAAGTAGCATTATGACCCCATGAGTGAGTGGGAAGATTCGCCACACCCCAGCAGGAAGTTTGACGTCCCCATCTACTAAGATAAGAGTGGGCTGGAGAGAAACACCCATTTATTAAAGATTGAGGGCTCTATGGGCCGAGCCTGCTCCTTTCTCATGTACTGAAAAGTTTATAACAAGGAGGAAACTGGCCATTCATATTTTAGCTTGCTGGATTTTTTTTTAATGGAAGATGTGATCAGAGTTACAGTTGAGGCCTGAATGAGGAGGATGATACACAACATAAATCTTGGTGCAAAATACTGGGAGAATCCAGCCTCCTTTTAATAGAGAGAATGCAGGAAGGGACTTCCTCTGATGCTGAGAGCACATCACCTGAGATGCATCACCCTCCCTCGACCGACTGTGACAGCAAGGGGGTAAACAATTTAGTAGGTTACAGTCCCTAAGTAAGGGTTGTGTCAAACAACAGGACAGCTGCCCTGAGAGAAAGCTGGGCCTTCCCAGGAGGCCTTCCAAACTGCTGACCAGCAATACTGCAGAAAATGCTGCATAGGAGACAGACATGGGGAGAGGATATTTTATTAACTGGATGCCCATGTGGACCTGGCCATGACTCCTTAAGGGCAGGGATTGGATATTCGGCCCATGAAGATGATGGCGTTGATGGCAACTTCCCGAATGAGCAGCAGGAAGGGCCTGTTAGCATTGAAGATCATTTTGTTCATGGGAAATGAACGCCCCGAGATCATGACTACGGTAGAAGCTGCCGCCTCACTGCCTTCCTCATTCACCTGCCAATCAGACGGAAAATAGGATTAACATACAATCCTCGTACACAGGGCAGATGTGCATGCTCCGGCCCCCCCACCCCTACTTCCAGGTTGGCTGGGAGTGCATGAGAGAAAAGTCACAGTCACCTGGCTGTGAAATGCTCACTCCCTCTTGTGAGAGGGGCGACGCTTTCTGTGCAGAACTCCCAGGCCCTGCCGGCTGCAGGGTATACACCAGGCTTCTCCATGTGGTACCACATAGCACCAGCCCGCTCTGCTACAGTTAACAGAGGATTTTCAAGGAGCTGTTTTAAAAGGTTTTCCCCATTGTTTTATGGATCTGAAGCACACAGAAGAATATACAAGCATCATCTTATGTGATAAAGTCATGAGACAGTCCTTTATACCTGGTTAACACTCGATGCATCCAGAGCTAAGAGGCCAGATTTTCAAACTCTGATGCGTACGTGTAACCCCATGATTTCCAGCCTATGTGTAAGTATGGTCCTGTGCAAATCGGAGGGGCCTATGCATGCCTGAAAAACAGGCCCACAAACCACCTGTGCTATTCTCATCAATACACTGACAATCCTCCATCAACAGAGGGAGGAAGGACTAGTACCCATACTCTCAAAGGTTCTTGGGCACCCGACTCCTACTGGTTTCGGTGGGACTTCAGCGCCTAGGTACTTTTGAGGATCTGGGCCTAGCTGACTTAGGAGAATCTAGAGCTGAAGAAAGATGCATCTAAGTTCTAAAATGGCAACATTAGCTGCGGAAGCAAGACCAGCATCACGATCACTGGCTATTGAAATGTTTTTAAGCAAGTCTTATTGTTAAGTAAAAGGATATTTGTTGTCTCATAACTTTCCAGGACAAACAACTTTAATATTAAAGCAGCAGGTCAGAACTGTCTAACCAAAATGATGACATTGAATTCGTTGCCCTGCCAAAACCCTGGATTCCCCTCCCTCCCCCGCAATTATTTGGCAGCCAGCCTTGCAGGGTATTTCTTGTATAGGCCCAACAATGCTGTGGGGGTCTGATCCAAAGCCCTCTTAAGTCAATGGGAAGACTTGACTTCAACAAGCTTTGGCTCAGGCCCTAGGTTCTTTACAGACTCCGAACCACATGTTCTACTTTTGTGCTGTTGGGCTTTGGAATTCAATTATTGGTGGTTTCGGTGACATATCTTCACCTGCCACAGACTGTACCCCAGAAGAGTCACAGGCTTAGGTTGGAAATGAGTGGCACAATTTTAAGTTTATCAGAGGGGAGAGGAGGGAAGGGAAAGGTTTTTGCTGTTGTTAACAAGACTGAACAAAAAGTTACATTAAAAGAAACAAACCACAGGAGAGCACCAGAAAGCAAGGCTTACCTCAAGGAACGCTTTGTGGAAAGCATCAGACACATACAGGTCTGTACGGCCCTCTGCAGCTATACCTAAAAAGAACCCAACAAGCCATAAACAGACAGGGAACTTCAAGAACAGCTTTTTGAGACGACAACACCCCGAACACCAAAGCATTTTGCTCTCACACCAGAGGGAGTTTGAAGCAATCGATGACACTGATGGGGAAAGGGCAAAGGTCAAGCTAAAGATCCAAATTTTGCACTGCTGCCGTTGCATTGGGCCCACAGTGACTTCAGTGGAAATCCTAAGTGTTCGTATCTAAGGGTAGATTTGGGCCCTTAGCACTGAACAATTTGCAGGCAAGTTTAGTGCTGGTGGAAGATGCCAGTCTGACAGCCCTGTCTCTGTAGATTCAACCCTGACCCACACAGGCCACACCTAGGACTTTGGGGACTTTGCCCCAGTGGTAACAGAGGATTTTGTGATCAGGACACTTGTGTCCTGCTCAGTGGAGAAGCCACTACAATTCTAGCACTGCTTTAACATACTTGGCCCCCCCTCCACACAGTGCTTTTTCGTTTCATTTCCCTGCCCCTGCTCTCAGTGTGGGAACCTGATAGGACTGACCTGGCAGCTTGGCACTTTCAGGGCTGAAGAGATCCACCAGCCCCATGTCCCGCAGCTTCTTCTTCGTGCTGAAATTGTCTTCGATGCGGAAGCGGGGGAGGTAGATGGAGAGCGAGATCTCCTTCATAGAGCCCAGCCAGCTCTGCAGCTGCTCTAGGGTCAGGTCCTGCTCCACTTCTTTAAGAGATGTACCCATGGTGGGCAGGATGAGAACCATGGTGATGTCATCCCCTTTGTATGGTAGCTCCACCACCTGCACGTGGTCGCTGGGGATGGAGACATGACGGAACTTGTTCTCCTGGTACATCATGGGGGTGCTACAGATCTGGCCATCGCTTCTATAGAACTTATCCCTTTTTGTGTTCTGAGCAGGGAACTCCGATTTCCAGTGGCCCTAGGGGACCATGGTAAAGACAGACAGTAATCAGCCACAGATCAGAGAATCCCAGCCCCACGGCCCAGCGCATGCTGAGCCACCGGGAATCAGTGCATTTCTCTCCTCTCTTCAAAAAGGGACACTCTCCGGACCATCATTGGCTTCCCATTTGTTACTAGCAGCACATCCCATTGTCCATGCTAGAGATGGGCAGGACTAGGGGCGGTTTTGGCTGTTGCAAAACTTAAACAAGGATTCAATTTTTCAGGAGCAAACTGAGATCAAGGTCCCACTGAACCTGAATCCCCCAAACTTTTGTGAGAGAAGAAGCTGGCTCACCACTGCTGTGTTTAATAGTGCTTTGCATTTCTGTAGTGAACAATGAGGTTAGCCTCACAACCTCCCCGCCCACGGTGGGGAGGGGGCTACGGATAGGGAAACGGACACAGAGAGGCTAAGTGATTTAGCTGACACCACATAGCAGCTGGGTGGTAGAGCTGGTTAGGGAACGGACAACTCCCCTATCCCGGAAGGATGCTCTTCCGCACCCCCACTACCTCCCCGAAATGAAATTAATGTACAGAACTCACTGGCTTGTCCCCAGTTGTGCTGATTGTTGACTGTGCATCTCACCCCACCTTGGGCAATGAAATCAGACCAGTCATATGTATGTTCTGGGCTGCAGAATTTGGAGCTAGATTCAAATTTCAGACCCTTGCCATACCTTAGGGGTGTTTGGATCTGGGATTTTGGCACAACCCAAATAGGGGCCAGGCAAGGAATTCTGATCTGGATTCCAGACCTCTCCCCACAACACACACAGATCAAGGATGGGAAGGTCCAGGTTTTTGGTTTGGGTTGCACCCCTCTCTACCTTATAGTGAGCTTCACTTTTCAGTTCTCTGTCCCAGTGTTGGTGTGTTTGGGTTTTCACTGCTGTCCCCTATTTGACTCTCACACGAGTCATCACAGCTGATAGGTCTGAGCCAGTATCTCCATTTCTTAAAGATTCAGTGTGTCTGGGTTAGGAGAATGATCTACTGCAGGGGTAGGCAACCTATGGCATGCATGCCAAAGGCGGCACGTGAGCTGATTTTCAGTGGCACTCACACTGCCTGGGTCCTGGCCACCAGTCCGGGGAGCTCTGCATTTTAATTTAATTTTAAATGAAGCTTCTTAAACATTTTAAAAACTTTATTTACTTTACATACAACAATAGTTTAGTTATATATTATAGACGTATAGAAAGACCTTCTAAAAATGTTAAAATGTATTACTGGCACACGAAACCTTAAATTAGAGTGAATAAATGAAGACTTAGCACAGCACTTCTGAAAGGTTGCCGACCCCTGATCTACTGATTTCTCATCACCTCCCCCAAAGCCTGGCTATAGATCCTTCTCCTCTCCCTAGGGGAGAAGATTTCCCTAGAGTTGTTTCCTGTACCTTAAAGTAAATGGTGTTGACCAGCACCAGGACAGTGAGGTCATCAATGCCTCCCTCAGGGATCACATCAGTAATGCGTTTCTCGGTTTTATTAGCGATCCACTCGTTAATTAGAGTCCTGGACTGCTCCGGCTTTTCCTGGAGGAATAGACCCAAAACAATAAGTTACACGGAGGATTTTCAACACCCCATTGTCTCTCTCTGTAGGAGGCAGCCACCGACAAGTGAGGGGCACGTTCCCAGTGCAGACCGTGTGTTCTGAGCACCATGCTGCAGTACTCAGAAGTGAGAAGCTGGTAAATGGATAAACCAGAATCTGAACTTAAAGCAGGTTCGGTCAGTAGCAAAACTGTGCTGCATTCAAGCACACTCCTCACACGCAGCCCCTTGCCCCTGGTTCACAGCACCCACTAGGTCGCTCAAGCGAGGTAAGGGAGAGAATTTATCAACAGCACAAAGAATTGGAAAGGGATAGAAACCAAAATCCTTCGGACTCACTTTGAAGTTCAAGGGCCAGAGTTTGGCTCCGTAAACCACCTCACTGATGTTCTGGTAGGTCTCATTGAAGGTCAGAGATTTCTCCCCAAAGAGACGATTGGCCGACACCAGCTCTGAGGATTTGTTGGCCTTCTTATAAAGCCGGCAATTCAGCTTGGCGAAGAAGAAGTGGATCTGATCAGATGTCTTCTCTGAAATGGTGTCAAACCGGAAAACCTAGGAAACCAAAGGAGTGAGAAGGAAACCCAGACCTGGCTCCACATTTCCTGTAGCCACAGGCAGAGGGGACGGGCTGATAACCACTCATTAACTCCACAGACACAGGGACACTGGACCGACCACTCTGGACTTGATGAGAGCTCTTGGTTTGTTTGGTTTTATTCACATGGAAGCAGAGATAGGCCTGATCCAAGCCCCTGGATAGGGTCTGGAGATTTGTGGACTTTAGACACATCCACAAACTTTGCAGCTGAGCCCCCACCCTCTGCATGAAAACTGGGTGCAGTTGTGCAGAAACAAGGCTTTGACATTTCCAGAATACAAACACCATTTAACAAAGAAAAAGGACTATATAAAAATTGTACGACTGCTCCTCTTTCTCCTCCTCCCCTTCAAAGCACAGATGTCTCCTCTCCCATGCTCAGACTATACCCTGGGAGGATAAATACA
Source organism: Chelydra serpentina (assembly GCA_037349315.1). Classification (NCBI taxonomy): domain Eukaryota; kingdom Metazoa; phylum Chordata; order Testudines; family Chelydridae; genus Chelydra; species Chelydra serpentina. Next base: position 57,147,429 of record JBAIAC010000024.1, on the reverse strand, counting down.
TTAAAAAGTGTGAGGTGCTCGGATACAATAGTAATGGGAGTGCATCTAGGTACCTTAGACAGATGACTCTGCTACAGGGGAAACTGGTGTCAGCCGAAGGACCAGCACATCTAGCTCACAGTCCTGTGCCCAGAGCACATCTCTCACTTGGTTAGTCAAAGTGGAGCAGTACAAGCAAAATGAACAGAGCTAGAATCCCAATTATAATTGGGGGCTCAAACAATCTGCCATTCGGGTAATGGGTGGTTCTTGTTTCTGGAACTGCTGCTTTGCTACAGCCCATGCAATCATTTACTCATGAGGCAGGAGCCCTTACCTTGCTGCAGTAACTTCTGCTTAGAGATCTAATGCCAAATACAAATGGGCACAAGCCATTTATATTCTCAGCTGCACTCCCCTCTATTGTCTTCTGTCTCATGGAGCTTTCATACACACTGTGGAGGAGCCCTCTGAAAACTAACACTGCCATTGCCCTAGTAGGAAACTAGAGACCCTGAAAGTCACAAGAGTTACAGCCTAGTGACACATGCCTAAAGTGCCCTTTGCTGGCTATTGAGAGAACCAGAAAACCCTGCTCCTCACTTCAACTGCCCTCTGTGTCAGCTTTATTTTCGGTCTTTCCAAAGAGACGCTCATGCTGGTGGAAGCTCATTTAACTCAGGCCACCTGAGAGTCACCACCCAGCAACAACTGGGTGTGGATCTGGAGAATGCCACTGAGCTGGCTCCAGGGAGATGCCTCAGGCACCTTTTCATTGATTCATAATTTTTGCTAATGGGTTCCCAAGCAAAGTGAAGACACTGAGCCTTTCTTGCAAGTCTACTGCAAATGGTGCTAGCTTAGCTGTGCACCATTGGAAGCAGTTGCGCATGTGAGCTCACAAGGGGCTGAATCCAGCCATGTTAGCATCAATGGGACTTATGCCACTGACTTCAATGGGAGCTGCATCAACCTGAGGTTCATTAGAAGCACACTGGTGGGACTACTCAGCGGTTAGCACCAGAGATTTCCCTAGGGCAGCCACAGACTGTGATAACTGCACTGAGGGTCTCCTAAGTGCCTTGAGATCAGTAAGGACTCAGCTTCCTGGATATTGGGTGATGTGTGAATTTATTTTGTTTGAACACAGAAGTCAGTCTGTGGTCTCCACCCCATCCCTTATTCATTCCAGGAGGCAGCCTTTGTCCGTCAGCATTTCCATGGAGCGATAGGAGAGGTCTTTTCCCTTATCTGGATAGTGGGATCCTGAGTTTGGGCTGCTGTAAGAAACAGGAGGAGATCTAACACTAACCCCATGCCCAGGTTTCATTAGGTTTCCCTCAGTTTTCAGCACAAGGATGTTCTATCCCTGCATGTTAACATTGCGTAGCTACAATTGTCAGGTCCACTAGGAGCCAAGTATTTGCCTTCTCCTCCATGCCCCTTAAAGGAGTTTCCCACTCCTCCATATGGAGCCAATAGCCCCGAACCCAGCGTGCATCACAAGAATTTACTCCAACCATTGGAGCTAGAGGAGTTGGGATTCCCAACAGACCAGAGGAAAGCCAGCCTGGAGCTTCCTGCAGTGCTCTCCACGAGGACAGGTGTCCTGACAAGGGGATTGTTATCCGAGAGATCGTTCTCTCTAAGCAGGGAAATGTCCAGAGTGGAGGAGCCCTAGAGAGAGCTTAATCACCTACAAACAGCTGACAGTCAGCCTTTAGTAACCTTGCTCTAACTTCAGTTGCTAGGATAGCAACTAGGCGAGGCTGAGATGGTGCCACTCACCTTCATGAGCTGCTGGAGTGTGTTACCGCAAGCACCAAGTTTGGTCATCGCAAAGGCTGTGGAGATGCTGAGGGGTGACATGAAGATGTTTTCATTGTCATTCTTGGAGTCTGCCAGGTATTTGTAGAATTCCATGGCGAAGCGGGTGTTGGCCTTTGATAACTCCCAGACACGGGGATTAGTAGATTCTGGGATCTTCTCATTCCCTTGCTCTGACCCTAGCCCCTCGCTCTCCTTCTTCTCAGGGTTCCGGTAAATGCACATGGGATTCACTGGGATGTCCCTTGGCTTTGCAGTGCAGATATCTTCCACAGGGTGGTACTGAGGAGCTACTGCACCCCAGAGGCTGATGATCAACCACACAAACAGATGCATCCTCCTGAAACCAGAAAGAAAAGTTACAATCCAGCTGCAAGCCTTGCATGAGCCATCCCTCCAAATGGACTCATGGACATGACAGCTACTGTATCAGTCTCCTCTCCAAACTCACTGGTCCCATTGTAATCTTCAGATGGAAATTGTTCCATTCCTCAGGGCTGTCGATTAATCACAATTAATTCACACGATTAACTCAAAACAATTAATCACAATTAAAAAAATTAATTGTGATTAATTGCAGTTTTCATCACCCTGTTAAACAATAGAATACCAATTGAAATGTACTAAATATTTTTGGATGTTTTTCTACATTTTCAAATATATTGATTTCAATTACACCACAGAATACAAACTGTACAGTTTATATTATTTAATTATTTATTAGTGCTCACTTTATATTATTTTTGAATACAAATATTTGCACTGTACAAATGATAAACAAAAGAAACAGTATTGTTCAATTCACCTCATACAAGTACTGTAGTGCAATCTCTATCGTGAATGTGCAACTTACAAATGTAGATTTTTTTTAGTTACATAACTGCACTCAAAAACAAAACAATGTAAAACTTTAGAGCCTACAAGTCCACTCAGTCCTACTTCTTGTTCAGCCAATCGCTTAGACAAACAAGTTTGTTTACATTTATGGGAGATAATGCTGTCCCCTTCTTATTTACAATGTCACCTGAAAGTGAGAACAGGCGTTCGCATGGCACTGTTGTAGCTGGCGTTGCAAGGTATTTACATGCCAGATATGCTAAACGTTCGTATGCCCCTTCATGCTTCATCCACCATTCCAGAGGACATGCTTCCATGCTGATGATGCTCGTTAAAAAAATAATGCATTATTAAGTTTATGACTTAACTCCTTGGGGGAAAATTGTATGTTCCTGCTGTTTTACACGCATTCTGCAATACATTTCATGTTATATCAGTCTCAGATGACGACCCAGCATATGTTGTTCATTTTAAGAACACTTTCACTGCTGATTTGACAAAATGCAAAGAAGATACCAATGTGAAATTTCTAAAGATAGCTACAGCACTTGATCCAAGGTTTAAGAATCTGAAGTGCCTTCCAAAATCTGAGAGAGGCGAGATGTGGAACATGCTTTCAGAAGTCTTAAAACCACAACACACTGATGTGGAAACTACAGAACCCAAACCACGAAAAAGGAAAATCAACCTTCTGCTGGTGGCATCTGACTCAGATGATGAAAGTGAACATGCATCAGTCCTCATTGCTTTTGACGCTGTCCTCTGGAAGGGTGGTTGAAGCATGAAGGGACATATAAATCTTTAGCACATCTGGCACATAAATATCTTGCTAAACCAGCTATAACAGTGCCATACGTTCTCACTTTCAGATGACATTGTAAACAAGAAGTTTACATTCTGCAAATGTAAAAAAATTGTTTGAGCGATTGGCTAAACAAGAAGTAGGACTGAGTGGACTTCCTAGGCTCTAAAATTTTACATTGTTTTATTTTTGAATTAAGTTATTTTTTGGACAGAATTCTACATTTGTAAGGTCAACTTTCATGATAAAGAAATTGCACTACAGTACTTGTATAGGTGAATTGAAAAATACGGTTTCTTTTGTTTTTTACAATGCAAATATTTGTCATCAAAAGTAAATATAAAGTGAGCACTGTACACTTCATATTCTGTTGTAATTGAAATCGAAATATTTGAAAATGTAGAAAACATCTAAAATATTTAAATAAATGGTTTTCTATTATTAACAAGGCGATTAATTTTAATTGCTTGACAGCTCTACTCTAAACATGTTCCTAGTCCTTAGCAGGAGATGAACTCCATGCTCAGTCCCAGCTCTACTTGATATTATTGAAAGTTACTAACATGGGAAATACCAAGTCAGAAGAGTGAGTGGACAGTAAAATGGTCTTTTAGGCAGTCCTACAAGGGGCTAAGCAGAGGTGCCCACCCAGTATCAACCGCTGTTTGAGGAGCTCAATGCACTTTACATTCATTAACACTCACTGTGCTCCTGCAAGTTACGTCAGTATTACTGATCGGGAAATCAGGCCAAGCAGAAAAGGGTCTATCAGAATGTCATACTCAAGGCACAGGTTAGCCAAATAACTATCACTGACTGATGGTCACACCTCTGCTTGTGCAAGGATTATAAATCCCACCACCTCTTATATTGCTCTGATCAGCAGGAGCATAGCACCCCAGCCTAGCATAGGCACAGTGGAATGCGCAGTATTGAATAAATCTGTTTGTAAGGCTTCCATCCTATGATTTCCACATGCATTTTTGCATGGCTTAACATTGGGTCTGATCAGATATCCTATGCACTGCAGGATACAGACCACGCTTCTGTCTAGCTTGAAAGAAAGGAATGGAGACTTGACTACTCGCCCAGGACGCAATACTCCATGGAGAGCCTTTGCAAAAAGATGGGTCTATCTTAGGTTTTCCCATACTGCCCATCACCACAGTAACCCAGCATGGCATACTTTATGGCTAGGTGCAAGCAGAGGTGCATTTATCTAGAGTGATTCCATAGATATGGTTCTACTACCAGGAAAGTGTGGCCTCTGGCAATACAATTTTTACTCAAAAGCATTTAGATACAATGGCATCAGGAAGGAAGGGTGGCTTTGTGGTTAATACAGTGGCCTATGACACAAGAGATCTGGGTTCCATTCCTGGGTCTGTCCCAAACACTATGTATGACCTTGTGCAAAAATCACATAAGCTGTGCCTCTCTTCCTCATCTAGAATGGAGCCAATAATCCTTCCTCTCAGTCTTTGCTGTCTTGTCTCTTTAGACTGCAAGCTCTCCAGAGCAGAAATGGCCTTGTTAGGTGTCTGCAGAATGGCTAGTACAATGATCTTGCTTGAGGGTGGTGGCCGTTTTTATTATTTACATAATAATAAAACAATGCAGTGGTGACAAGTGCGACAGAGATACCTAGAAACAGAATGAAGAGCTGCAGGCGAAGAGCCAGGAAAGCTACCCACTTCTGAACGTTTCATTCCCATTGGGAGCAATGGGTCAAGGCAAGATTGAGACCTGCACCCAAGGGTCTGATGTGTACATGGACAGCCAGAACTGCTGTTGCTTTTCTCACTTTTAGACTACTATCTTCGCTGGAGAAGGTTTCTCTGAGTATTATAACTGCTCCTCCAATAGTGTATCAGTGACTGATTTTGCATCATATTTCCCATTTCAGGAAGCTGGGAGGAGCAGCAGCAAGCTGCAGGCCCCAACTCAGCTCTCAGTCAACTGCAAGGCCAGGGTTATTTACAGGCACAGACATGCTATTTCTGACAGCCTAATGTCCAAATTTTCAAAGCTAAAAGCCCTTGTAATGACGCGTGCCTTAGTGCCTATCATCATAGTAGCTAGGCCAGGGGTGGGCAAACTTTTTGGCCCAAGGGCCACATTGGGGTTGCAAAACTGTATGGAGGGCCGGGTAGGGAAGGCTGTGCCTCCCCAAACAGCCTAGCCCCCGCCCCCTCCCTGCCCCCCTCAGAATCTCCCACCCATCCAACACCCCTGCTCCTTGTCCCCTGACCACCCCCTCCCAGGACCCCCACCCCCTGACCACCCCCCTGAGACCTCCACCCCCTATCTCCCCCGCTCTTTGTCCCCCGACTGCCTGAACCCTATCCACACCCCAGGACAGGCACCCCCGGGACTCCCACGCTTATCCAACCCCCCCCCCCGAATCTCCACCCCATCCAACCGCCCCCTTCTCCTTGTCCCCTGACTGCCCCCCGGGACCCTCTGCCCTTTATCCAACCCCCCAGCTCCAGCCCCCTCATCATGCCCCTCAGAGCAGCATGTCTGGCAGTGGCATGGCACGGCCGGAGCCAGACATGCTGGTGCGTTGCCCCACACAAGCGCGCAGCCCTGCTGCCCAGAGCACTGCCTGCACAGCAGCAAGGCTGCGGGGGAAGGGGACAGCGGCAGGAGGGGCTGAGGTCTAGCATCCCTGGCTGGGAGCTCAGGGGCCGGACAGTCGGGCTGTAGTTTACTCATCTCTGGTCTAGGCATTGCTTTTTCCATAACCAGGCTGAAGCTCAGATACATTCTTCAGGAGTCAAAAAAGCTAACAGAATATTGGGAATCATTAAGAAAGGGATAGATAAGACAGAAAATCTCATGTTGCCTCTATATAAATCCATGGTACACCCACATCTTGAATACTGCGTACAGATGTGGTCAGACCATGCCAAAAAATATATATTGGAATTGGAAACGGTTCAGAAAAGGGCAACAAAAATTATTAGGGGTATGGAACAACTTCCGTATGAGGAGAGATTAAGACGACTGGGACTTTTCAGCTCGGAAAAGGAGACAACTAAGGGGGGGGGAAATAGGATAGAGGTCTATAAAATCATGACGAGTATGGAAAAAGTAAATAAGTGTTATTTACTCCTTCTCATAACATAAGAACTAGGGGTCACCAAATGAAATTAATAGGCAGCAGATTTAAAACAAACCAAGGAAGTATTTCTTCACACATCGCACAGTCAACCTGTGGAACTCTTTGCCAGAGGATGTTGTGAAGGTCAAGACTATAACGGTTCAAAAAAGAACTAGATAAATTCATGGAGGATAGCCATTGATGGACCTATTAGCTAGGATGGACTGGGATGGTGTTCCTAGCCTCTGTTTGCCAGAAGCTGGGAATGGATCACTTGATGATTAGCTGTTCTGTTCATTCCCTCTGGGGCACCTGGTATTGGCCATTGTCAGAAGACAGGATACTGGGCTAGCTGGACCTTTGGTCTGACCCAGTGTGACCTTATGAGTGAATTCCACAGACTTGGGGCCATCCCTGGCAATACAAACCTTACTGAAATGTGCTCAGATATCACTGCAAAGGGCATGCATGCAAACCTAAATAGAGCAGAGAAGAGTGGCTGGTCCTGCCTTACTCCACCAGAGAACTGAAAGTGGTCATGTTTTAAACACAGATGGTGGAATTCTAGTCTGACTGCAGTCAAGGGCAAAACTCTCATAGGTAAAATGGGGTGTTTTTTTGCACCCTTCAGTCCTAATGCTGAGTGGGAGGGTCAGGTAGAGAATTGCTTAATCAGCTCAACATTGCAAGGCTCCAAGCAGTCTCTTGCATTGTTCATGGGAAGTTCAGGAGTCAACATCCAGAACGCACTTTAGAAACAACCTCCTCCTCCCACACCAGAGTCAGGGTCTGCTTATCCCAGTAATTTTCCACTCCAGTATCTTTGCTCAACAACTGTTGTCTTCTGACAAGGGCAGCGGTTCACTAGTGTTACAAATTTATGGCTAACGGTGTGCTCCCGCCACACCATGCTAGAAGTAGCGCTAAGAAATCAGTCAGTATTATTTGCTCCGAGTGCTTGAAAGCCTAACTCATATTAAGGAGATTAAGCCTTTGTGGAATTGCTTCCACCAGAGCTTTTTTTTTTTGGGGTGAAATTCCCAGGAAAAGGAGGTGCTCCTTTGAGGTCCCCAACCTGAGGCAAATAGCATTTGAGAGAGACAAGTGAGAGAAAGCCAGGACTTTCCAAGCCTCCTTGAAACAATTGCTCCCCACTTTGCAGTTTAAGAAGTGAAGGGTTTGCAGGCATTCTAGTGAGCAGCACATGGCGTAACCAGGATCTTGGGGCAATCTAGATGGAACTCTACAAAAACGGCCTCTCAGCACTACAGTCAGGGATCACCGACAGACAAGCAATCCAGCAGTGGCTGGAGTTTGTAGGTTTCTACAAAGTGGGATGAGTCCATGAGAAACCATGTTAATGAACATGAAAATCTCATTGGAAGCAAGCAAGCAGGACTGTGGAACCAATTCCTCTTACCTTGTGGTGTCTCAGATTCCTCGCCTACAGGACGTGATCTGCAACGTACAGTGACAGGCACGCTTGCTTTAGAGCAGAGAAAAAATCAGAGACAAAGCTAGTCAATAGTAGCTTCTGCACTGAATTTCTGCACTCCACCAGCGCTCAGTCAAGTCAGGGGAGAGAGGGAGGGAAGAGGTGGGATGTTGAGGTCAAAGGTTGATGACCAACCGTGGAAGGTTAAGCAAAGAGTTGAACAAAGCAATGTTTGATCTGGAAAAGGTTTTAAAGTTCAGACTGAGGAGGGAAAGTTTGATCACCTTCTCCACACACACTCCAGGGCTCCCCAATTCTGGCTGATAAAACACACAGAAGTTTTCCAGAATTCACATAATTGTAGATTTAGAAACTTAGCTCATGCCAATTCCTCTCACTCCCCCTCAAACAACCAGATACAAGTTGGGGAAGAGGGGCATATTTTCCATGCTGCAGCAGTTTGGGCTAAATCACACATTTCTGTTCTTTAGTTTTCCTATTGGTAAACTGGGGATCATGATCTTTCACCACCTCACACGTGGCACGGATGGGAACTGGGTGCTGATTTAATTCAACACTTAGATGCAGTTTGCTCCATAGTTTGATTTACAAAAGCCAATCAGATTGGTTTTATCATGCAATAATCAGTAACATCTTCACAATAGAGGCCAGTGCAAGAGCACATGCGAAACCTGCTACCCTCCAGACACTGCCAGCAAGACGCCCAGGATTATGTGCAAAAAACCCAAGTGTTTGTGAAGCACTGTCCTGTTTTCACTCCTGCCAGAGAGCAGGGTTTGGCAGAACAGGATCGTCAGCCAGAGCTGCAAAGTAAGTTACTGACTCACACATACATTAGCCCTTTTAAGGCATTGTTTGAAATGCCTCTCCATGGAGATGAGCCATAAAGCTACGGTCTTTAGTACAGATAAACCTTTCGAGCCCTCCTTCTAGTAGGTTATCAGACTGGTTTTCCAAGGTGCTGAGCACTGACAGATCCCATAGACTTCAACGGGAGTTCAATGTTCTCAGCACCACTGGATGGGGCGGGGCGGGGGGGGGGGGGAGAGAAAAATCAGGTAATTGGTTTACATTTACCAAATATCATTTGTAAGCCTTTTAACTGAGAATAACTTTCAACATAGCTAAAGGAAGGCTATGGCCCCCTCCCCTTCATTCATTGGGAATGTGTATTTCCCACCAGGACAAGAAAAGTACATTTGTATTACTGAGAAATTATCAACCTGTCCTGCAGCATAGGGCTAAGAGCCTGGCCCAATGCACCCTGAAATTCATAAAGATTCCCACTGATCGTAGTGGGTGTTGGAATGACACCAATTAGAAAGCTAAGGTTGCAGCAGAATTGTGATAAAAAACCATCCACGTACATAGGGCAGCTTACATTGGCAGAGGGTGGACTATAGTGCAGATTTGGAGCCATCTAGCTAGGATACAAACCTCTCTCTGCTCCAAAAGTGATTAGATTTTTTGAACTGATAGGTTTTTACAGCATGCAGGGTTGTTGTAGCCATGTCAGTCCCAGGAAATTAGAGAGACAAAATGGGTCAGGAGCTCTCTTTTAGTGGACCTTCTGTTGGTGAGAAGCTTTCAAGCTATAAAGAGCTCTTCAGTCACCTTATCTCTCTAGGCTCTTACAGTGCCTTGTTGGATCGTAGAGACACTGCAGCTGGGGGAGTCCCCCAACACAAAAGACATATGTCAAGACTGCATAGGCACTATTCTTGTGTCTGACATGGAAAATGCATTAAATCAAATATTGTTTGCTTTTCTTCTGGTTCTGTGGAGCAGGCACTTTTTGTCTTGATGCCATGCTCTGTTGCACTGGGCAGGTGTCAGCATCTCAGGTTCCTCAAGTGAGAGATGGAACCGGTGACCCACCCACACTCTCACCTGATAGCTAAGGTTCAGAAGCATCAGCCATAGTGCTGCTAAAGGTCTCCCACCTTCAAGTCTAGGGGAAAAAAGTCATCATTCACAACAGAGAAAATAAGAGGCTCTGCAGGTCTCACCCAGTACAGCTGGGAAGAGCAGACAGGCCTCCAGAGTGTGTCACTCACCTCGGCAGACTGCCTTTTGAAATATTACAGGCCTTTGGATATGGCCACACTTTTGTGCAATGCATAGAGCACCATGTTGGCCCCAGTGACATCGAGGAGGGTGTTGCACATGAGGCAGTGGTGTGCGTGCCTCAGTTTCCCCATCTGAAAGCTGTTTTACTCTTGGCAGAGCCATGAAGAACCTATTTTGGGTGGCTTATGGGTCAGGAGACAAATTGGGTGGGGCTGTTTCTGAGCACACTAGTAAGGCTTTCACAGTCACTCCTCACAGGAGGAGAAAAGAAAGAGGTATTGAAGGATATTTGAGGCGGCTGTAGGAACGGTGGCCATGGTTTCTGGCACAGCTGCACATTGCCAGGTTCTTGCAGGGAGCTGTAGACCAGGAGACTCCAGGCACATCAGAGGAATCCAGCACTTACAGCAGAGGACTGGAATTCAAGCAGCCCCATGCTCCAGCCCATTGCAACAGATTCCCTCAGTTGCTTTTGGATAAACATGACCTCTTCCTCAGTTACCTCATCCATAAAATTGGGAGAATAAATGCTCTCTCTCTCTCTCAAAGGAACAAGGTAGGGGTTAATTAGGGTCCGTAAAGCACTCTGAACATGGAAACTGCTAATCCTCAGAGCAACCACTGATGCCTTCCTAAGGGACCAAACAGATTCATCACTTAACTTAGGATTTTCTTTTTATCCCACTTAGGGTGGGCTCCCCAGCATCCTGGGACCCAGACTATTTGGGAAGAGTGGTGCACCTTTCAGCACAGTGCACTCTGAGCATTAGTCGCTCCAAAGGAGCTTATGCAATCTGAACATTACAACCACAGGCTGAGAACAAAGGGACTTGCAAGGGGGCCTTAAATACAGTCACAACCACCACCACGTTGCACAACAAAAAAAATGCACGATATGGGATGAACGATGCCTGGGGTGCAATGTTAAAGATGAATGTAGCATACACAAATGTCTGAGTGAGTTGCTAGTTGCAGGGCCTGCCCTTGGTTTGTGCTGAATGGGATCAGGTGGGGCAAGACAGAATTTTCACTGGTCCCCCACCCTCAATATATCTAAAATGTGCACCTGTCATAGGTTTGCTAATGCCAACAACAAGCAGAGTGCACAAACACATAACAGGTTGGGGGCCAGGCTTACTCTCATTCTGAAGCAAGTGTACTAAAACAACTACATATTTTAATGAGGTGAACTGCTTGTGTTTCAAACCAAATTTAGGCTGCTAGGAGACACTGAAATCCAGGACCTCTATGGTGGCATTCTCAGAAATGCTTCCAGTTCCACACACAGGGCCAGGTAGGCAGGCAGAGCTTCAGAGTCTCAAGGTGTGGATGAGACGATGGTGTAGAGAGGAGGGGTTTAGATTTATTAGGAACTGAGGAAACTTTTGGGATAGGGGAAGCCTATACAGGAAGGATGGGCTCCACCTAATCCAAAGTGGACCCAGACTGCTGGCACTTAACACTAAAAAGGTTGCAGAACAGTTTTTAAACTAAGAGATGGGGGGAAAGCCGATTGCTGCAGAGGAACACGTGGATCGGACAGAGACTTTTCTTAGAGGAGAGTCTATTGATAGAGATTCTCTAGGTTTTAGTCAGGAGGAGAAGATGGAAGAAGATAAAGTAGGGGCCAGATCAAACAAGAAACATTCACATAAAAAGAATCTGACACACCAGAAAAGGGCAGACAGTGACAAGTTTTTAAAGTGCTTGTACACAAATGCTAGAAGTCTAAATAATAAGATGGGTGAACTAGAGTGCCTCGTGTTAAAGGAGGATATTGACATAATAGGCATCACAGAAACCTGGTAGAGTGAGGACAATCAATGGGACACAATCATTCCTGGGTACAAAATATATCGGAAGGACAGAACAGGTTGTGCGGGGAAGGGGGTGGGAGGGAGTGGCAGTGGCAGTATATGTGAAAGAAAACATAGAATCAAATGAAGTAAAAACCTTAAATGAATCCACATGTTCCATAGAATCTCTATGGATAACACTAGGGATCTATTAGCAACCACCTGACCAGGACAGTGATAGTGATGATGAAATGCTATGGGAGATTAGAGAGGCTATCAAAATAAAGAACTCAATAATAATGGGGAATTTCAATTATCCCCATATTGACTGAGTATGTCACCTCAGGACGAAATACAGACACAAAATTTCTCGATACTTTAAATGACTGCTTCTTGGAGCAGCTGGTACAGGAACCCACAAAGGGAGAGGCAACTCTCGATTTAGTCCAGAGTGGAGCACAGGATCTGGTTCAAGAGGGAATTATAACAGGACCGCATGGAAATAGTGACCATAATATAACATTTAACATTCCTGGTGGGAAGAATACCTCAACAGCCCCAGCCCAACACTGTGGCATTTAATTTTGGAAAGGGGAACTATGCAAAAATGAGGGGGTTATACAGAAATTGAAAAGGTACAGTGACTAAAGTGAAATCCCTGGAAGCTGCATGGACACTTTTCAAAGACACCGTAATAGAGGCCCAACTTAAATGTATACCCCAAATTAAAAAAACACAGTAAAAGAACTAAAAAAAGAGCCACCGTGGCTTAACAAACATGTAAAAGAAGCAGTGAGATAAAAAAGGCATCTTTTAAAAAGTGGAAGTCAAATCCTAGTGATGTATATAGAAAGGAGCACAAACACTGCCAAATTAAGTGTAAAAATGTAATAAGAAAAGCCAAAAAGGAGTTTGTAGAACAGCTAGCCAAAACCTCAAAAGCTAATAAAATGTTTTTAAAGTACATCAGAAGCAGGAAGCCTGCTAACCCAACCAGTGGGAACCCTGGATGATCAAGATACAAAAGGAGCACTTAAAGACAATAAAGTCATTGCGGAGAAACGGACCAGATGGCATTCACCCAAGAGTTCTGAAAGAACTCAAATGTGAAATTGCAGAAGTATTAACTATGGTTTGTAACCTGTCCTTTAAATCAACTTCCGTACCCAATGACTGGAAGATAGCTAATGTAACGCCAATATTTAAGAAGGGATCTAGAGTTGATCCTGGCAATTCCAGACCAGTAAGTCTAACGTTAGTACTGGGCAAATTAGTTGAAACAATAGTAAAGAATAAAAGTCAGACACACAGAAGAACAAATTGTTGGGCAAAAGTTAACATGGTTTCTGTAAAGGGAAATCATGTCTTACTAATCTATTAGAGTTCTTTGAAGGGGTCAACAAACATGTGGACAAGGGCGATCCAGGGGACATAGTGTACTTACATTTCCAGAAAGCCTTTGACAAGGTCCCTCACCAAAGGCTCTTACATAAATTAAGTTGCCATGGGATAAGAGGGAAGATCCTTTCATGGATTGAGAACTGGTTAAAAAGACAGGGAACAAAGGGTAGGAATAAATGGTAAATTTTCAGAAGGAGAGAGGTAACTAGTGGTGTTCCCCAAGGGTCAGTCCTAGGACCAAATCCTATTAAACTTACTCATAAATGATCTGGAGAAAGGGGTAAATAGCGTGATGGCAAAGTTTGCAGACGATACTAAACTGCTCAAGATAGTTAAGACCAAAGCAGACTGTGAAGAACTTCAAAAAGATCTCACAAAACTAAGTGATTTGGCAACAAAATGGCAAATGAAATTTAATGTGGATAAATGTAAAGTAAATCAAACTGGAAAAAATAACCCCAACTATACATACAATATGATGGGGGCTAATTTAGCTACAATTAATCAGGAAAAAGATCTTGGAGTCATCGTGGATAGTTCTCTGAAGACATCCATGCAGTGTGCAGCGGCAGTCAAAAAAGCAAACCATGTTAGGAATCACTAAAAAAGGGATAGAGAATAAGACGGAGAATATCTTACTGCCCTTATATAAATCCATGGTCTGCCCACATCTTGAATACTGCGTACAGATGTGGTCTCCTCATCTCAAAAAATATATACTGGCTTTAGAAAAGGTTCAGAGAAGGGCAACTAAAATGATTAGCGGGTTGGAACGTGTCCCATATGAGGAGAGATTAAAGAGGCTAGGACTTTTCAGCTTGGAAAAGAGGAGACTAAGGTGGGATATGATAGAGGTATATAAAATCATGAGTGAGTGGAGAAAGTGAATAAGAAAAAGTTATTTACTTGTTCCCATACTATAAGAACTAGGGGCCACCAAATGAAATTAATGGGCAGCAGGTTTAAAACAAATAGGAAGTTCTTCTTCACACAGCGCACAGTCAACCCGTGGAACTCCTTTTCTGAGAAGGTTGTGAAGGCTAGGACTGTAACAGGGTTTAAAAGAGAACTGGATAAATTCATGGAGGTTAAGTCCATTAATGGCTATTAACCAGGATGGGTAAGGAATGGTGTCCCTAGCCTCTGTTTGTCAGAGGGGGGTGATGGATGGCAGGAGAGAGATCACTTCATCATTAACTGTTAGGTTCACTCCCTCTGGGACACCTGGCATTGGCCACTGTCGGCAGACAGGATACTGGGCTGGATGGATCTTTGGTCTGACCCAGTATGGCCGTTCTTATGTTCTTAAACCTAAGACTGCCAGCCCTGCACTTCTAGAGCACAGGCTCTTCGAACAATAACAGATTGTCTCAAACATCCTTTTTTGTGAATGTCTGGAGGATACACAATGCACAAAAATCATTCTGCGCAAAGGAAAGGATTCGAAGTGAGTGTTACCACTGTGCCTGCCATGACTCCGTGACCAGAGAGGAAAGGGAAGAAGCCTTCAAAAAAGGGGCACAAGCTTCCCTGCTCTGATATTGGGAAGCTCCCTACCATGTAGGAGTCTAGAGGCTGCACTGGAGAAAGAGCTACATGATTAACAGGATCACATCTCACAAACTCAGGTGACCACACACTTCAATCCAGAGAGAAAATGAGAGATATTTCAAATGTGTTCCCCATTAGTTTATCATTTAATACAAATGCTGAGAGAAAAGCCGATAAGACCTTATACACACTTCCATCTGTTTACAAACCTAAAGATGAATCACCCCCTTTCTACTTGTTCAAATAAATCCTCCTTTAGGAGCCTTGGAAAGTATGCTGGAGCAATATGAGGCTGAGTCAGTTTCAAAAGAGAGGAAGGAAACAGCATTTCATCATGTTGCATTTTTTATATAACCACCACACACACAAAATAGATTTTTTTAAATACAAAAGTGAAATTGTTTGCTTTGCACTTCTAAATTAAAATCACGAGGGAAAACATTAACTTTCCGACCAGACACCCTCCTGGTTTTAGTATCCGTCAACCCCCTTCTTCCCCTCAACATAATATGCAGAAGGCCTTTACTTTTACATTTCAGTTTCAGAATACTGAGAGGATTAAAACACAGGGGAAGGAAGAAAAGCCAAATTGCGCTGTCTCCCCAAAATGGCATGTAGGTGCCTAACTCACACTGAAAGATACCTAACTGCCAGACGTGCCTTTGAATAACTCCCCCAAGCCAAACCTCCATGTACCAGGTTTCAGTTTCCCTGTGTGCGTGCAGAATTCTATTCTGTTCTATTTAATCTCTACTCTTTAAAAAAAGAGAGTGTTTTGAGAGGTACAAACAGTATTTATAATAATCAGCAAGTGTCAAGTGTGCTGTCCCTTTAAGTCTCAGGACATTTTGTTCTTGACAGAGAGGAATAAAGGGGAAAAGCAACAAGGGGCCACGTCAAAAAAAAGAAAGACATTTTGTTCAGCGCTGATCTATAGGAACAGCACACAAGGATCCTTACTTATCCAAAATACTAAATAAGTTCAAGAAGTAATTCATGACTCGACTCAAATCTCATGGTCTCTTTTATTATCCTATTTTTTTAAATTTTATTTATTTATTTTTTTGTTAAATATACCTCTGCAGGGCACAATCACATACAATCAATACGATTGGTAAATTACACAAGCTCTATCCCAAGCATATATGCACCAATGTTAAAAAGTTATTTTTAAAAAACCAAAACGAAAAAATGAAATAAATTCCACCCAAAAAGGTGATAATGACTGCAGAATGTCTCGGGGAGACCGGTATGAGCCTAAGAAACCAAAGAAAACTAGGCTTACAAATAAAAGTATTTCTGTAGAGAAATCCCACAACTGGAAACAGGTGGCTTCTGAAGTGGGAATGCATGTGGTTGTGTGTGTTCTGTCCCTTAACTGTCACAATCCTCCCAGCTCCCACACACACCTAACACCCACTTCCCCATAGAGTGGAACAAAATGGGGACAGAGCTCTTCCCATTACTATCACCGGTTATCAAAAGCAGAAAAAAATAAAATAAAATAAATCAAGCTACAGTGTAGCTGATAAGCTGACCTTCAAGGAAAGCTCCTCTTAGCACAGAGGCTGCTTACCTGGCAAGCAGATGCCACAGGGAACGCAGAAATTCCTTACACTAGAAAAGCTAAGAGTCTCACGTTATTGGCTATTTTGCCCACATTGCAGCTGCCCGCTTAGGAGAGGCTGCAAAGGAATGGCATGAAAATTACGAACAATGGATCAGCTATGTTGCTAGGGGGGTTATTTCTCCTCTCCTGACTCAAGCTGTTTTCTGCATGCAGAGAACGCTTCTGCCACCTCTAATAAAAGCTAGAAAGGAGCTCACTGCATAGGTCCAGTTGTGGGATCTATCCAGTACACAATCTGGTTTGGATGCCAAAGACTTGTGAGTATTATCCGCCACAAATTAACAACTTTAATGTTACAGAGAAGCAAATGATTTTTAGTTTATACCATAAACATCAAATACACCACAGGATTTTGTTTTTTAGTTACAGATACATATACATATTTCAGTATATTGAATACTTTTTCTTTTCATGGACTGCATCTCCCTTTGGTTGTACTTTCCCCAAGACAAAACCCTTTTTTCTATTTTTAAAGTTGATACTGCTGTTTTTTCCTTTTGGCCAAAACTTTCAGAACCAGGAGGAACTGGTGAAACTTACATAACTCCAGATCTATTGGGCAAAAGCGTCCAGAATCTGGTGTCTGGAGCTCAGCCCCTGAATGGAAGATGCCTGATTTTCAGAGGTGCTGAACATGTGCAGCTCCTACTGGACTTAGAGGTTAACTTTGTGGAAGCTGCAGGGGTTCAGTAGCACTGAAGGTCAGACCACTTATTCAGGTGGCTAAACTGTCGACATCCAAGTTTGGACATTTTGGCCACAGTGTTATAAAGTTCCACCTGCACTGGGAGGCTGTTGAGGAGGAAGTCCAGTGTACACAGAGGAAGAGCCCAGTTCTTCATGCACTCCTTCACTAAAAGATTTCAAAGAAAGCTCCACTCTCTCTGCTTATAGTGTTCAGAGTTCCCATGACATGAAACAGCTCTCACCACTTATACAATCAAATGACATTAATGCTCCTTTCCCCTCCAATTAGGGTCCCATTTACATCACAAAGATCAACTGCTTCCAAGGATGAGGCATGATCAGAGACACAGTTAACACCTGGTTTTTACTACAATGTAGAACCTGTGTCAGGAGACTCTGTTGGAATAAGGTTCCCCAGACCAGTTGACTTGACATGTAACTGAACTGGCACTTAAGCCTCTTCCCAGTATCTGCCATTTTGTCAGAAAGCAAGTAGTTGATGGTATCAGTATTTAACAATATGGTATCAGTATTTAATGTTTATATTTCATATTAAAGTTACAGTGAGAGCAAATCAGTTTCAATGTCATATGAACAATCTTGGCCATGTACTCACAAAGGACACAAATGTCACTTCTCAGCACCAAGACTGTGTTTAGAAGGTGCCTCAGAAGTGCTGATTAATTTTTAATATAAATTGAGATTACATTTAGCATGACAGGCCTTTCACCAGGTCAATGTCTGAATCACTACGCTGAACAAGACAGGGGAAGCATTTTAGTATGTTAAAGAGATGTATAAACTTGTGGACAATAGCATCAATCACTGTCAATGCTGCCAATATTAGGAGGTGGGACAGAAAGTGTACATGTTTTAGGGGAGGAGAAGGGAATCAATATAAGATGGTTATGGAAGTGAAATCATGCCAGTTATTCTGCCTGCTCTTTAAACTACTCTATGTACTTCCCCACACTCAAACAGCTTTTGTACAGATTTGTTTTCCTTCTGTTAAACAGAGGAGGCTAGCGGGCAGCACTGCTACTCAATGCTCTCATTTTTAGCACTGAATTTCTTGGGCTTTTCTCTTAAAGTTTAAGTCAATCTTTAACTGAAGATAGCTTCCTGACTAAGTGCTCCCTCTACAAAAAGCTGCCTTGAGGGTTGGTGCTTATCACTGACCTGTGGCTGTCAGAATATTTTTAAAAGCTCCATACTTTTGTGAATGGAAACAGCAAGAAGCTGAGGATTTTCTGATTACTTGTACTGTTTAGGTATTCCCCTCTGAATTTCAAAAGCATAACCTGCAAGAGATTTCAGTGAGCCCATAGAAAGTAGTGTAAAAAAAAAAAGAAGGGCTTTACTGTATTTCAAACTCGAAAGCCCAATTCTATTTCTTTGCAGTTCAGTTAGTTTGTCACAGATATTAAATATTTATTAGTAGGCAACAATGTCCTTGCATGAAGTATTTGTACCATATTTGATTTAAAGCAATGGTATAGCTGGACAGGAGTCTTGTCAGTCTCACTGGACTTCCTTAGAAGTCAGCAAAGTTTCACATTTGCAGCAAACTAGTTTTTAGAAATTTTAATTTTAAATCAGCAAAATCCAACAGGTTAATCAAGGAATTTTAATAAACATGGCTTTTTTTAACTATGTAAACTTCGAAGTGCCTTCTCTGCTACCTGTAAATTAGCTGAGAGAGTGCATGGGAGTGGATGAAAGAACAAGTATGAAAGTTAGAAGACTCCAAAATATATCAGGTGCTTAAACACACCCTTTTCAAATTGTGTAACTAGATGAACCGATGCCACCATTTAAAGTAAGTTTAAGGCTTGACAATCATTAACTGTGCAAACTGCTACCAGGAGAATACAGTCAATTCACAAAATTCTACAAAGATTTGACTATCAAAACGGCTATCCTGGGGGAAAAAAAGGTGAAAAAAGTAAAGCACAAGTCTTTGGCTCTCCTTTAAAGAAAAACAGCAGTTTACCATGTTTATACAGACCCCCTGTTTGCCTACCAGTAGGGGCAATATCACATTTGTGCATCACTGAGTAATAACACCATTAGAAAAGGCAACTTCACAGAAGTTATTGGCTAAGCGAATTCATTTGAATGCTCTGTTTTGAGGCAGCAAGCTGTCACTGTTGCACCATCAGGGAGGATGATGGGCAAGCCAGAGGGGTGGACCAAGACATCTGAAGAATTTGAGGTTAAAGTGGTAACAGCACTACATGTATGAAAGGTGCTCAGATCCACAGGATTTCTATTTTGAAATGGGGCAGGGCAGCCTACAAATATCTAGAAGATAAGCATATAGAATTCTACCATTAAGATAAGGGAACTGGGGCACATGTAAGAAGGAAAAAAAACATGATACTACAGGAAAAATGAAATTGTTTATACTCCGAGTGGGTCAACTATTTGTGTCCGACATAGTAGGCTAGTCTTGACAATTTGAAGTGTTTCATTTTTAGGGCTCTGTGCCCTAAACATTATGGTTGAAACTCTGCTAGCAACAAGCACTCAAAAGGTTCGATCTACACCAGTAAATCTACCCTACTTGCCATACAACATGATAGTGCCCCAACAGTATTCCAACACTGTTCTTGCTGGAGTAGATGGGACCAAGCCAGGTTGTAGCAGTTTCATTTAACTGAAATGGACAGTGTCCTGGTGTAATAGGGACAGGGATAGGGCATAGAAATGAGTGAAGCAGTAAACATAGCTGGTCCATGACAATTTAGGTTATCTGCTTTAACAATCAGTCTTTGCACCTGAAGATTAATGGGTTCTCTCAGCTCTGCTGGCAGGATTTTTTCACAGAAAGTGGATTTCAGGTGCTGTCTTCATGAAAATTTAAAGCCTTTTTCTGGTTCCCTATTTCACTAGTTTTATCACCCAAACTTCTCCAAAGAAACATAGGGAAAGGGCAAGAGCAGGAGAAAAAGGAAACAAAGCCAAAATCAATAAGGTTTTCACATATTAAACAGACTAGTTAACAAGCCAAACTACAATGTTGAGCAAACAGGGCATTCACCTAGAGAGACTGATCACAACAAGGACACTTTGCACAAAAAGTACAGCACAAACGGGAGGAAAAACAACATAAAGGTACTCTTTCTAATCCGTAGGTTTAGGAGCATTTACCCTTGCTGACCTACACGTAGTGATCTGAGCAGTTCTTATTGTAGAATTTTTCTTTCCCTAGGCTTAGAGAGAAGAGGATCAGTTCTGAACTGGAAATGAAACTAGTTGGCACAACAGATAATGGGCCAACATTTTTTGCTCCCTCCAGATTTTCTTCCTACAGCGAAGGAGAATGTGCCATAGCATGCAAATTTTGTTAATAATTTTAATTATTTTATGTAAAGAAGATTTTTCTAGTCAAAAGTAGAAAATCTGGCATTCTGCACTTGCCCTCCTAGATTCGAATACTGCACTAAATTATTTTGACTAAAATGAGCTTGTGTTAATATAAACACAGCAGAAAAAAATGTTTCTTAAAAATAACGAAGTCAAAGCTGACCTGGTGTTGGTGACCTTCACTTTAGGAGTAGAGACCACAGGATGGGTCCCTGAATCAGCTCACTCACAAGCACGCTGTCAAGACAGCGCACTGAGCCCACCCTAACAGAAGGATGGAACAGAAATAATCTCTCAGCGAAGTCAGTCCAGTCCTCCCACGCTGGAAGGACGGAGGCCATGATCAAGGAAGGTGGATGGTGTAAGCATGTGTGAGTGGGAGAAATAGTGCAGCTGGTGAGAATCCAGGGCAGAGAAGAGTCTTCCCCAAAAACCAAGGAAAAAAACCTGCTTTCCTCGGCAATTCTGGGGCCAAAGTTCAGCTAAGAGTGAAATAAATGTGCACAAATGCACGAAGAGTGTGGCTGTGAGCCGAAAATGCTTTATCTCATTCAGTGCTTCTACCTCCCCATCAGACATTTGATCAGAACAGCTGCACTCATGTGAAAAAATTCTTAAAACATACTCAATATATATACAGATATAACTATGTATATATGTATATATATATATATTTATATATATAAATTTTTATTTAAATAAAAAAGAAAGCTCGAATCCCAAGCCAATATGTGTATCAAATCCTTGACCAGCCAGGTCTGTAGGGCATAATCAAATTCAATGTGAAATAGTATATAAATGCGGTGCCTTGACTGGGCAAATTAAATAATCGCTACTCAAAAGAGTCTTCTGTTTGGACACTCTACTGGTAGGCAATAGTGAGACTGTATCTCTTCTTTCCCCCCCCCCCACCCCATTTTGTTTAAATTAACAGTATAATGGATGCAAAGCTTAGTCCAAGGTTCCTATGACCTCAGCAGGAGTTAAGGGTTAAGAAACAACTAAACAAGAAAAGTATTAACTCTTGCTTTTACCCAACCAAAGCAATGCAATAAATTTATTACATAACCAGTGCTTTCTGATTTAGTAGTCTAATCCAGAAAGAAAAACAAAAAATAGGCCACGGGGGCATGGAGGGAGCAACACTGCACAGACACTTCTCCACTGAGCTTTCTATTCAGAAAGGCTCAGTTCAGTGCAGGCAAAAAGGGTCAAAATACATGCAGCAAGAGCAAATCCTCACTGATTTTTGTGCCTGTTAAAGGGAACTTCTCAGTGGAATGATACCACACAGAACTGAAAGGCTTGTGACTTCTTAAAACCTCTTCCATTCGGGTGTCATCTCCACCTACCCACCTCCATTGGGAGACTTGAGCAAATGACATAGGTCACAAAAAAATCCTGGCTTTCAAGTATTCCAAATGCTTCTGGCAAGATCACTGTTGGACCTGAAGTGGCATTTCTGGATGCAACTCTCCTCCTACAGAGAAGAAATGCTGGCTTCTGAAAGGATTCCATGCAGCAGTGACAGGTAAGGCTCAAGAGCAGCAGCTAGACTTCCAGTCATTGCTGTCCAATTCTGGCATGCATAGATCTTACCAAGCATTACTACTACTTCTACACTTGCCCTCCTCTACTTTTGCTAATTGCCAAGTTTTATACATGTAAACCAAATTTCTCTTCCTCTTCCCATGAGAAGCCTTCACTGACACCACAAACAAATACATTTCAGGCCAGAGGTGTCACATTATAAAAGCAGAAGACTTCTATTTATACACAAGCGGCTCAGTAATTAGCAGTAAGGGGGAAAAAGGCTATACTTGAAATAGTGTTTTAAAAACAGGCAAATGGAAGGCCTTTTCCAAACCTCATAGAAGTCAATGGAAGTTTCTTCACTGACTGACTTCAGTGGGCTTTGGATCGGGTCCATAACAGGGAGTCCATGCCCTTTCTGAAGCAACCCTGGATGCTATCATGATGGCAAGAGGCTGGGCTACAAAAAAGACCCTTTATAAAAGACTATCTTCCCATGCCCTAACAAAGGAAACTTCCATCTTTCTAAATAGTGGCTGATGAAAAAGGGTCTTTGGAAGCTAGTTTTCAGTTATTTTCCTTCCTTAAAATCTGTGTTCTCGCTCTCTTTTTACCTTCCTATTCCAAGGGATGGAAACTTTTTTGTGCCTCTGTCATGTTGCTCAGTGACAACTGCTGGTTGGTCAAGCAGCTCAGGCTCAGGACCCAGACAACTAATTTCTTCAATCTCTCCTGGAAGTCTGAAACATACAGGTCTCAACTAGTTGAGACCCTCTGTCTTTTGCTGATCTCTAATCCCAACCACAAAATACAATGTCACATCAGCTCCTTGGGGATACATGCTGTAGTGGGATGGATATTATGGAATGCTTTCACTGGGTTGAGACGATTGCATCAACTGTGGCTAAAAGCCAATGGATATAAGTAGAAAGATATTGTAGGTGTTGAAGAAAACTCTAGTTACAAGAAATTCATTTTAAAAAAACCTACTGATGTTTGCTGCATGTTTTCTGACACTGCAATTCATAGCCTCCCTCCATCCTACGTCCCTCATTCACCTTTAAATTCATACAAGGAAGTGGCCAACGTTGTTTGGAGGTGAAAGGGAGTGGAGGTGGTAAGGAATTATACACTGGGTATGTAATAATACCAAAGTAAAAGAAAAAACCTACTTCATTAAGATCATACAATTAATCAAACAGAGTATATATATATAATATCTTTTTTTTAAAGCCCTGGGGATCCAAGGCGTCCGAAGTTATTAAAATAAAGTTCATTCACAGAACAAAAACAAATTTAATCTGAATTGCTTGCAGATACTGCTAATTTTTTTTTTAATTAAAAAACGCATTAATGTGAACTATGTGCAGGGTTTGTTTCTAGTAGTGGTGTTCGTGCACATTGCCTCCGGACATCCTGCTGCTGCTGCGTTTCTCTGACCACCTTTAGAGGGAAGTGTGATGGAAGCTACTAACTCCTCCTCCCCAGTAGAAACTGTCGGGGGGGATGCTTTCCTCACTTCATGGAGGAGAGGTGGGTGCAACTCCTGTTCTCTGGGAGTCCTGGTGGTCTCCTCCCCCCTCTGGGTCCTCTGACAGGCTCAGAGATGTGGTCTTGTTTGATAGGAGGCTGATGTTCTCTTGCGTCAAGACTGACCCATTTGGAACATCACTGGGGAAGGAAGGATGTGGAAGGAGAAAAGAAGGATAAACTGATTAAAAAAACAACTGTACAACAAGGCCCTGACTATTGTTGCTGCATTGCCACAAGGACCATCTGAGATTAGTTCACGAGATAGGCACAAGCTTGCCTTGTACAATGCCTTGTACTATTTACTTTTCACAAATACTCACCAGATCAGGAAAAAAAAATACATTAAGGATAGTGGAAAACCAACAACTCAATAAAGGAAAAACTGTACAACTTCTGTAACAGCACTCAATAGTATCCATTTTATGAAATACATATAGAATTAATTAACTACCACTCAAATTATACATTGCATAAACATAATATAGCTCCCCCCAAAAAATCCAGAACAGTTTTTCGAGTAGCTGTTTCATTATTTCCATAGCACGGATGGAAATTGCCATCATACTAATACTTCCCACTAGTGGCTTCCGTTTCATGACGCAGAGTAGGGCAGATTGTGCAGGGCTGACAAAGGGGAAAGCGAGGACTCGACTTAAAATATAAAATGAAGATTTCTTCACAATTTTTTTTTTTTTAACTGGCTAAATTACAAGAGTGGGAAGTATTGGCTACTTTTAAATTAATCACTGAATTTAATTTATGGTACCTCAACCACTCTGAAGGTCTCTAATTTCTCTGGACAGCTAAATGATCTCTATGTTCCCTCCATTAGACTCCAACAAAGTCATGCTATTATCAGCAATTTAGGACCCTACGGTCTTGACATTTGAGTCACTGTTAGGATGCAAAAAATATTAATATTTTAGTGATTTATTATTCTTTGCAGTTAGTTGTAGAGATTAGAATAACTTCTAAATTACACTGGAAAGACAAAATTAAGTGTGAATACAGCATCATTACATCACAGATTCAGCGCTGTCCCTCTGCTTACCCGATGTGCAAAAAAATCCAGGAATCTGTAATAGCTTGGTGGTCAAGTTAAACACCAGCTAATTATAAATCTTCACTGATTTCCAACCACCGAGCTAATATCAATATTTCAATTATCTAACTGACATTATACAGACTAGTCTAACTGACAGCTACAAAGCTTGCCAAAGTTTCTGATCATAGTGAAGAGAAGCCACTGTAGTCTTTCCTAGTTCAACTACATCGGAAGTAATGACCTTACTACTGTTATAACCGATGCTTGTAAAACTCCTGAGATGACTGATGTGCAGACCTCTAACATTCCAGCCAACAGCATATTGTAATGCTTTTTGTTTATAGTGTAGATGCAGTCCTAGTCCAAGACTCTCAGAGATCAATCACCATTGGAAGCTGTGATGTGATGCAGCAGGGAGTGGGGGCGGATTTGACCTGGGAGTGTTGTTGGGGAGGTTCACTGGGACTGTCTGCATTGGGGATGGGAGACTTCCCCTGAAGGAAGATACTTGAGGCTGTAACATGAGCCAGGAGGGGGGTTGGGAGAGGTGACACCTTTGCCTGAGAAACTGGACAAAGGCTAGAGGAGGAGCTGGGGGGAGGGGGAGAGTGCCTGCTGGAGGGTTTGTTTTTTTTGGTTTCAGTTTTGGAGCTGTGTGGTGAAACTCAGGGAACCCCAAGGCTGGGGTCTAAGCTCCCTGCTCCTCAGAAGGGCCCAACTGAGGGGTCCTGTTTGTACTTACAAGCTCTGCTTGGACTGTGTTCCTGGCATCCCTAATAAACCTTCTGTTCTACTGGCTGGCTGAGTGTCACGGTGAATCGCAGGAAGTAAGGCTGCAGGGCCCTGACTACCCCACACTCCGTGACAGAAGCTTCGTGCAGGTACAAAAGCAGAATTTTGATCCGATTTTCAGTATCTTCATAAACATCCCCGTTTCACAGCTAACGCCCCAAAAATATTCCTGCTACTAAAACCAGAATAGAATAATTCGTTTTACGTGGGACTAGTTAACAATTCACACACACCTTCATTTCATTCCTCCACGTGGCTGAAATCACCCCAAATTCATGGTAATACTATAAATTGAATAATTCCATTCTTCACTAATGTATACTCAATATAAAAATGATACAAAAGAAACAGGTATCTGATGCTCTTTGTATTCCAAAGAGACAGCCCTGACTAACGTATCCTCTAAGGACCAATGGAAACTCCTGTTACCTGAACGTCAGTGTGAGGTCCTCAGCTGGAACCTTGCTTTGTGGTTCTAGTTGTCCATTTTCTGTCTGTTTATTGGTGCCCAGGTTGCTTTTCATGTCCAGTGAAGACTGGGTCTCCTTTGAAAGAAGAGCACAGAAAATATTGTTACACACTGTACAAATTCTGTGGCTTCATTCCATGGGAACAGAAGAGAATGCCTGTAAATCTTGCACAAAGCAATGCACAAAAGCCAAGAAAACACAGATTCGGAAAGATCTGTCCATCCCTCGCAGGATACAGAATTTCCCAAAAGATAGGAATGATTTGAACACTGCGAAGCAAAGACCAAGGACTTTAACACCACGAGCTGAATACTGAACACTGGCCCTCTCCTGGATGGAACTGCAAAATTCTTATGCATGTTACAACACAGTATGTGTTATAGTCAGCTGAAAGGCTACATTTATAACCAGAGGAAGACTTGGACAGCAATTTGATACTAAGAGTTTGCAGTTAGCTGCCCAATTATAAGAATCAGTCCTACCTTTGCTTTCAAAAGGCTACAAAAATGAAGTTGAATACTTTAAGCACATTAGAATTCAAATCCTGGACACAGAATACTACTAACCTAGAGGTTTTGACTAATAAAATGGTGACAGGGAAATGACTAACACTAGTAGCAGTCATCCAACAGAGAGCCTTACTGGCAAGGGTTAAAGTCCTGCAGCCAACCAAGCAGCTCTACATTCCACCTTGCCACATCCCACACCCACAGCACTCACCATGCTCAGCTCACGGGTTCTCTTCCCGATTTCCCTCTCCACCTGGTGCAGTTCCATACTCAGCTGTTCACTTGAGATCATTGCAGGCCATTTATGAGGTGGCGGCTGTGGCTGGCCTGCCAGGGTGGTTGCCTCCCTCTGCAACAGCAGCCTGTTATTAACAGCCTAAATGCATAAAGCCAAGCACATACACAACTGAGCACACAACAAACCATGCGTGGAGTTGGACCAGACTGTAATTCAGGAGTGTTGCCTAGTTGCAAAACCCAAAGCCTTCCCCCCCCTTACATGGGTTATAATGTCATGACTTTGAAAGCACTTCCAACAATATTTCAAAGTGTATCTCTTATATCCAGTTAAAGGACTTTTTTTGCATTTAAAAAAAAAAAGATGTCAGTATTTAACATGCAGTTATTTTAATATTGACACAAATCATCAATCCTAGTAAGTGGTGTTGTGCCCTGATTTTTATTTTTAATTTGCAAATGAAGTCACAATACATTCCCATGCGTAAATGTTCTTTTTGCTCAACAAAAATTCCCAAAGGATAAGCAAACTCATGTCCTTGGAATAAGAAGCAAAGGGGGTTGCTACAGTGGAGATCACCAAATCCCTACAATATAACTAAATGTAGTTACAATATTACTACTTTTATAAAATTGTTTGAAGATCCTAAGATGGGAGATGCTAAGTAAGTACAGTCAATGAATGGTTCTTCCCCAACCCATGTGAGGAAGTGTGGAGGAAAGATTAAGCACAGAGAGATCAAGTGACTTGTTCAAAGTCACACAGTGATTAAATAGGAAACCCAAAAAGCAGAGCATAAGACTGAGTCCCAGTTCTGTACTTTAACTGAAAGGCCGTCCTTCCTCATAGTAATGACAGATTACTGGTCTACAGTTAGCACAGACACTTACCCATTACAGTAAAACATATATGGCCAAGGTTGGTTTATACCCAAAGCTTTGACCTACCCCTCTAGTACTTAATTTGGAAATGCCTCCTGGATTATAAACAGCTAGTTGCATCTAGAAACAAACATGACAGCTAAAGCTCCTGTGACCTGAACAGCAGCTTTGCGCTCAAGGTTTTAAACTTATAGTTAATGTTCGACATCTGACCATTTAGGATGTAAGACAATCAAGATCAATCATTGTGGTATGGGGGGGAGGGAGGTCAGGTAGAGGTTTTGAAACTTTCCAAAACTCCATTAAGGTATCAGCAAAAGCAAGCATGCACAATTTAAATACAATTTCCTCTTGTTCCTGAATAAGAGCACAAGAATGCAAACAAGTCACTTTTCAAGTAACTGGGAAATGGGTGCTTCTTGAAATTGTCATTGCCGCTCAGACATTGTGAGTGCCATGAACACCTAATAAATGCACAATGAGAAATCCTGCTTTAGGAACCAAGCTCTTACTAGAGCAAAGACTTCTTACCGAACAATGATCCTTGCTGAGAGAAACCTCAATCTGACTAGAGGGGAGGTGCCTTAGAGTACTTCTCTATTGCTTTCTGTAGGAAGATAAGGCTTTCCCTTCCAGAGAAGGTCAATAGTACAGTAACTAAGCTTTCCTACAGCAAGAATTCCTTAGTTTTGTTTTACAACTCCCTCCTACCACAAGGTCCCATAAAATGAAGTAAAGCTATACATACTGCTCATTGTTCCTTTTACAAATATAAACTTCCCATACCATCCTACTGTGCAAATTACATTCATTTTAAGTAGACTTCAAAATTGAGCTTTTATTTTTAAAGTTAAAAAACTTTAACATCGGTTTTGTTCAGTTTTGTGGCTTGTGCTGGTTAGGAAGAAAAGGGCTACAGCACAGAGCCAAACACCACACAAAAGGGTTTAACTTTCTACAGGTAAAGTCTGATTAACTCAAAATCTGAAAAGCGGAGAGCTTTATTTGCTTACAGATTAATGGGCCCAGAAAAGACCAGGAGAGAGAAAAAGCAAGCAGACACGAACAAACAAACACACATGGTATGCTATCTTTAGGCTACAAATAAAATTAAAAAAAAAAAAAAAATTTTTTTTTTTTTAAATGAGCAAATCCTCAGTTCCTGCTGCTAAATCAGGCCTGCACAACATGCAGCCCAGGGACCGCATGCGGCCTGCGTTGGCTCACTGTGCAGCCCGCGGCGGGGTGAGTAGGTGGGCTCACTGTGCGGCCCGCGTGGGGGATGAGTAGGCAAGCGGCGGGGTGGGGCATGCCAACGTCTGGCCGGCCGGCGGGTGGGCGGGCTAAGAGGCCAGTGGCAGGCTGGGGAGTGAGGGTGAGCCAGCGGCAGGGGGTGGGGGCAGTGGTAGAAGGTAAGAGGCCAGCAGCGGGCAGGAAGGTGAGCTGGCGGCGGGGGGAGCCGGCGAGCCAGCGGCAGCAGGGCTGAGGAGGCGAGCGGGTGGCGCTGAGGAGGTGAGCCCGGGGGGGGGGGGGGGGGTATGAGGGGGGGTGATGAGCCAAGCAGGCGGGCAGTGGCGGTGAGCAGCGAGTCGGTGGCTGGAGTGGGGAAATCTCCCAGATTCAAAATCTGGGACTGTGTCCGTTGGTCCTTTTTGCTGCTTGTCTCTGGGCTGGGGGTTATCCCAATGCTGCAAAGAGGGTGTTCCCAAAGGAAGGTGCTTGCTTCTAACCCCCGAGGCCGTCAGTATGTCTGCTCATCTCTAGTCAGCCCACTTGACAAGTCTGATTGTCCTTGGTCTGGTTCCCATCCCCTCTCCAAGGGTTGCAGCTGTCTGGAGGTGCCGGCCTTCCACGCCTTCCTCATTCACACCTCATTCATTCAACAGGGCAATTGAATACAAAGTGTGGGGAAGATCTTATTCTACTTCGAGCAAAAAGACATTTTTCTTTTACCTTAATTATACTACCTTAGGGGCCTGCTATAACATATTATCAAGGTTCAATACAAAGTCATATAAAAGTTATACCAAAATGCATAATGCAGAGATTTATCTACAACTGCATTGATTGACTGTTGTGTGCAGTAATATAGTGACCCCTGGGGGGTGTGTGTGAAGAGGGGTGTGATGGTGGGGCCGAGCAGGGAAGGGGCGGGTCCTATTTTACTGCTGTGATCTGGTCACCCTATGCGCTCTGTTTCTTTCCCCCTCTACAGTGCTGGGGAAGGAAGGGTTGTTTCTGCGGGGCGGGCGGCGCTGGGGGGTTGGGGGAGGTTTCGGCCCTCAGCTGTTTTCTTTGGAGTAATATGGCCCTCGTCACTTTACGAGTTGTGCAGGCCTGTCCTAAATAGTCAAGGGTTTTTCCTTTGTGCTGAAATGCTGGAAAGTCCTGATGTCAGGTATCATGGATTAAAATTTTTATACTATGTGCAATATGAGAGAAGAATCTCTGGCTTATAATAAGCAAATCTGCCAACTCCATCTCTCCTGCTCTCTCATGCCCCTTCCAAGGCACAGGTACCAACCTCCAGTCCTCGTAACTGTGTCTGCTGGCTGATCTGATGGTTTAGTTGCTGCAGTTCCAGCCTGAGCTGCTGCTCCCTCTCAGCTGAGGGTAAGGATTTCCCGTGACTGGCCACATCTGACATGGACAATCTCTCCCTTTGAGAGGCAGGAAAGGGATTGGAAATAAAATAGCTTTACTAAGTTTGGTAAAGAAGAAACTATTATAAACAGAGTAAGTACAGACAAAAAGAGTGAGCATGTGCATGAGACACAGAGACATTCCCACCTGTCACTGAAGCGTCCCTGAGAAGGTATGTTTTGGTGGGGTGAATATGGAGAAGTTGCCCAGCTGCCAGGAGTTCCATATGGACTGTAATCTGCAAAAGAACAAAAGGAGTTACCAGATAACACACGCAATGTTACAATGCTTTGAGTTACTGAAATATCCCATATATAATCCAATAGACTGGTATAGAGGTTGCAGAGAATATCCGTAATAGCTGGGAAGGAAAGATTAGTTTAACCACAAAAATGCTTTTTCCATAGGAATGCTATGCCTGAACTCTCTCATCTACAGCAAATTTTCAGATGGTAAAAAAAATCATTTTTCCCCAACTCTCTGCAAGTACAGTAACCCTTGTAGGAAAAACAAGTGGAGGCGGCTTCCTCACTGAAACAAGGCCAACTAGCATTTCCATCTTCCACTCAATATTCTGTGGAAGATTCCAGACTTTCAAGTCCTCAAGGAGAGTAAATCTCACTCAGTATTAATTTACTATTTATTATCCATATTATATTAGCCCCTGAAGACATCAGCTGATTCATTGACAAATCCAGTAATCAACCCGTTTGAAAAATGAGTTCTTAGAGAACTCTAAGGTATTTAAAGATCTGCAACTCTAGAAATCCGATATGCAAATCCACTATAAACAAGGTTTTTAGTTTTCAACAATTAATTTCTGCACAATCCAGGAAGATAGTTTTAGGGAATTGTAAAACCGTAATTAGGCCAATTATCCAGATGTTTTGTTCACTATATCTAAAATAAACAATTTCCTAGAGTGAAAATTTTATCAAATCAATGGTGTGGATACAATAAGAAATGGAACATTGTTATGTGTTACTGGCTTTGCAGAGAATTACACAAAAACCTTATGTTAAGCTTGCAATCATAATTATTTATAACCTGACTATAAGTGCAGTACTTTCAGTTGTGTTATACTTCCAACTTCTTAGGAAAGGAAGTCTCAAAATAAAATCTGAAATTGTCCACAAGAGGAACTACTCCAGAATAGCTATTGCATTTTAAATTCGCATCCTACTTTAATCCAAAATAACTTCTAAGTGTAGGCAAGCCCTAACAGGAAAGGAGTTCATAAACCCCACCAAATACACACACACACAAAGCCAATCTATACATATCTGAAGGGTGTAAACACTAAAGAGGAAGAAAATGTATTGATGTACATGAGATGAAACTAAGAAAGGGTATATTTAAGGAAGAATATTAGGAAAGAGTTTCCTGACAGTGAGATCTATTTGGCTTTGGAACAGTCTCTCTCAACGGAAATGATGGGAGCCCCTTTGTGTGGGACTTAATACCAGGTAAAACACTAAAACATTAACTTTACAGAACAATCCTGCACTGACAGGGAGACAATGGGTCTTATCCATCTTTAATATCTATAATTTATTAATCAGAACCTGGTGGCATCAGGTACCATTTAAGATTCTGACAAAACATTTCCTAGGACATTTTTTACCTGCACTATATATACTACCACACTAAAACCAAAACTATGGTAAAAGAAAAATAACCATGTGTACCAGTTATACCTGAAATGTTGATAGATTTGGGGGAAGCTCCCTGTACCGCCATGGCCTGCATGGGGCCAGAACTCTGGTACATCGCTTTGGAAGTACGCGAGATGGCCCCAAACCTTGATACAGTTGGCCGGTCTCCAAATGGGATGAGGTCATCATCCCCAGCTTCTGCTGCCCTTCTCTGTAGGTCCAACCGCTGGTCACGCATGCCTTTACTGTCTATGTTCTGGACAAGAGGTAAAGAAAAATAAAGTTGACCACAGCAGTAACAGAATATATGAAGTGTCTCTTTCCTTGCTGCTTGTCTTCTAGAATGTGCCAACATCACTATGGACAAGTCTTGCTCAGGGTATCTGTCAGGTGGTAGCTTATCCATTATGGGATTATTGCACCTGGTTCCTTCCTCTTCCTCTCAGCATCCAGAGAAGCTTCCTATTTCTCCAGTTCAGAACTTCCACAGCTGAGTTATACTATCATCTGAATTGACTGAACCTGTGTGTCTGCCACCTCCATGAATTAATGGCTCTGACAAGCAATGACCACACCCAGATAAGAAAGATCTGCAAAGAAACTAAGATGGAGGATGGCTACTATGACAAAAAGGGAGAATCGTGGGGGACAAGAGTGATGAGGAGAGAAGGCACAGCCTACTGGAGTGAGTGGCCCTCCTTCCAAATCTCAAAGGCAGCCCTTATGGAACTTGGCAGCTGAAGTCCCCATCAATTAACGGCCTCTCCAAACTCCATTGAAGTGGTGGCAAGGAAACAACGTTAAGCTGCCTCAGGAACCGATCCAGGGAGGAAGTAGCCAGGATGCTCGCCCCTAAATGCACAGAATCTTGAATCATGCCATTCAGAGAATTAAAAAGAAGCCACTTAGAGATGTCCTGCCTACCAAGGAGGGATGTTTGTACAACTGGTTGCTCCCCTGGTATCTTTGGGAGCCACTGGATGGCTGCCCTTGAGGTTTATGAGGCACAGACTCCAGTAGTAATTTGAGTAGCACCCACTCTAAAGGGCTGTTTAACAGCCCTTTTCACAGTCCTATCCGGGTGCCAAAATACGACACAGTGTGTCCTCAGGCAGGTCTCAGGACTCAGAATGGGAAACTGTAAGTTCACCTTTGGGTGGAGTAGCTACAAGACCTGGAAGTCAAGGCTGCCTGGGGGGAAGAGGAGAGGGAAGAGAAATGTGAGCCCCTCCTCATCCCTGTAGGATTTCTGTTCTAAAGAGATAACGGTTTCATTATGTGAGTGACCAAGTAAACCCACTCCTCTGGCACGACCCTACTATGGTTTTCCAGGAAGGAGAAAGGATCCCAGTACAGCAAGATGGTTCAGATCTGATTCTAGCTCACTCTCTTTGAGAGACCATGAGAGAAGAGAAGGATGAGGCTTTTCCTGCCCCTAGGAAAGAAGTCTTTTCAAAGGACAACAGAAAAAGGGGCTCAGGAGGTGACCTGAATCCAATGGTGAGTTTCTTGCCAAGCTTTTTCAGTGGAAGGGTGAAAGCAGTGAGGCAGCAAAGGTCCTATTTATTTATTCAGTACAGTAACTCCTCACTTAAAGTCATCCCGGTTAACGTTGTTACGTTGCTGATAGGGTGACCAGATGAAAGTACCCCAAAATCGGGACACATAGGGGAAGCAAAAAACAAAAAACAAAAACAAAAACAAAAATGGCAGAAGCCCCGGCATCGGTTGGGACACGGGACAAAGGACGAAAAAACGGGACAGTCCCAATTTTATCGGGACGTCTGGTCACCCTAGTTGCTGATCAATTAGGGAACATGCTCGTTTGAAGTTGTGCAATGCTCCCTTCTAACGTCGTTTGGCAGTCGCCTGCTTTGTCCACTGATTGCAGGAAGAGCAGCCCATTGCAGCTAGCTGGTGGGGGCTTGGAACGAAGGTGGACCTGGCAGCCCCCCCGCCTCAGCTCCCCTAAGTTCCCTGTGCAGCAGCTGCTCAGCAGGCTATCAATTGCCGGCAGTTCAGCTGTCCCTCTCCCCACTGCCATGTGCTGCTCCTGCCCTCTGCCTTGGAGCTGCTCCCTGAGACGCCCGCTTGCTGTGTGGGGGGGAGGGGAAGAAGATGGGGGGCTAATGTCAGGGTGTCCCTCTTCCCCTGCACCCCACTTACCCCATCTTCCATGGGGGGGGGGGGGGAGGGAACACAACAGGGCTCAGGATGGAGGGAGCTTGCTGGCAGCAGTTGCGGTCTCAGCAAGCTGATCTAATTAACAAGGCAGTGTACTTAAGAATGGGGTCAGCTACTTAAAGAGGAAATGCACATTTTTCTCTCACACACACAGTGTCTCGGTCTGCCATGCTGTCTTCCCCTCCCTCCACTCCTGCTGCCTTGTAGAGTGTGAGTTAACCCTTGTGGGCTCAGCCAATTGCTAGTTCATCATTTAGCAGTAAAGCATTCCCTGGGAAATATCCTACCCTCTGACTCCTCCACCTCAACCAAGCTTCACAATCATCATCGCAATTTCCCTGGAACCTAACCCCCTCATTTACATTAATTCTTATGGGGAAATTGGATTTGCTTAACATCATTTCGCTTAAAGTCACAATTTTCAGGAACATAACTACAATGTTAAGTGAGGAGTTACTGTATATGGCTCAGGTGGAGGAATTTCCTTTGTGGTGATGTCAAGTAATTCCCCTCCTCCCACCCACAAGACTGGATGACACACTGAAGGTGGAGGATATCTTGTCAGCGCCCATCTGTGACCTGGTCTTTCTGGGTGGTGGAGGTAAGCAGGGGAGAAACTTAGGAGGACCTGCAGAACAGCTCCGAAGTCCATAGAGGGCTGTTAGAGTGGAAAGCAATTGCTTCATTTAGAATACTTCCTGCAACTTCTCAGACCTAGCTGTGGCAATTCTGCATTGTGAGAATGTGCAGAGTGGTAGAGGCAGGACAAACAAAAATGGACCAGCTTCCCCAAGCTGCAGGGGAAAGGCATTTATGATGCCTCTTACTCTTCTTATTCTGGGAGTAAACCCATTTTGCCTTCCCCTGATACACATAGCTCCACTGAGGTCAGAAAGATGGAGGGCAACTCAGCAGTGAAGCACCAGGTGCAGCTGCTTCCAGTAAGGTAGGAGAACTGGGGAAACTTGCATGCAGAGGAGGAGGAGGAGCTGGGCAGAAAATCCTGTCAGTCAGACAGGTGGTAGCCAGATGAGAACTCGTTCATACAGGTATCACAGATTTAGGAGTTCTGAAAAGTAGTCTCATCCAGTTGTCTTTGTCCTAAGACAGGCCATGACGTAGGACAGTGAAGAAATGAGGTGGGAAATACAACAAAGGGGAGGAAACAGGGGAATTCTTCATAAAGAACATTCCTCCTCCTCTCCCACCCCCTCTCAAAAAAGAGAACTGGCTTCTGCTTCATTTACAGACAGTCACAATGAAGATGAGTTACATATACATTTTTCAAAAAAGCAAAAAAGTGTTAAGGTTCTGTGTGACTGCTTCAAGTTTACTAAAGGCAAATTTCAGCACTTTTTGAATGTTTTTCTAACTAGGGGTCATGTAGAAATGTGGTGTTATTGCAAGATCCATGCCTTATTCTTCCCTTGCAATCACTGGCTCCCAGCAGGCATCTTCCTGGCAAAATCAGTCCTGCAGAAATACAGCACCACTGAGGCATGCCTGTTTGAGCCAGTTAATCCCTGATCCCCTGCACCACTACTGTGCTTTTAATTAAACTTTTAAGAATTCTCATATTCTTTAAAGCAGAGCAATTCCAGTCACTAATAGCTTTGGATTGTGTGTGTAAGAGAAAGGAATCAGAAAAATGCTGAAAGGCACTCAGGACAGTACCAGACTACAGTATCATGTTACATTTGCAGCACTTCTGAGAAATATTTGGGGTGTTCTCTTGGTCCTGGATCCCAACAAAGACAGTCACTGAGCCAGCCCCAAAAACAAACAAACAAAACCCTAACTAAACAGTGTTAACTTGAATTATGACCATAAAAGCATCTAAAATATTTTTAAAACCTCAGGTCTTCTTCCATCTCAGTGAAGGAAACAAAAGGTGAGCAGCTCCAACTAATTAGGACTCACTACAAATAAATTTTGGATTCCAAATTAGTGTTGAGAAACTGATGACATAACATCATAGTATCTCTCTCACTAAGTGGCTTCAAGTCGGGTAGGAGCTATTAGTTTATACTTATACCCAGAACCGAGAGAACAAACAGATAAATAGAAATGATATTGTGGCTTTGAAACAATTTCTCATTTTGAAAACAGCATTTTGTTGCAACTGTAAAACTATCCCCTTGACT
This sequence comes from Chelydra serpentina, assembly GCA_037349315.1. Lineage (NCBI taxonomy): Eukaryota > Metazoa > Chordata > Testudines > Chelydridae > Chelydra > Chelydra serpentina. Next base: position 57,111,291 of record JBAIAC010000024.1, on the reverse strand, counting down.
GTCAGATATATTTGGTCTGGGGGAAAAAAAAAAAAGGCACATGTTGCAGTCAGTCTAGCTAATAAATAAAGGAGGTCTCTCGCAATTTAACTTTTTTTGCATTCTTGCATCCCAACTTACCGCCATCTCTACACTCCCTGCTGCCACAACATCTTTGGGTTTTGCATCTTTGGTTCCAATGTAGGAGCCAATGGTGTCACACGACCAAGGAGAGTACTGGCTATAATCATTTCCTTTGTATTTCCCAGCTACCTTCAGGTCTTCATCCAAGTACTGTACAAAAACAAAAACCTGGTTCTGTAAGTAAAAGGCAGGAGGCGTATCGCAGGCATTGTTGACTCCTGTGACACAGTTCACTTCAAGCAAGATGCTGGCAAGACTTCAACCGGATGTACTATATATAGGAAGCTGCAAACTTGTATTTCATATTATTTGTGAAATTCAAATCACCTGGCTGGGCTCCCAGTATTAAATGTTCAGTGCACAGCAAGAAGAGGTGACATTTTGACCTTGAGCTGGTTGAAGATTTGCCTTATTACTTAATTCTATCCTTACCAGGTGTAAATAAAGCCAAGCCTAGCAATGGTATTCCGGTCATTAACAGAGACATTCAAAACAATCTAATAGTGCTTCCACACATTAAAGCAGCAAGATCGCTCTTATGGCTACATAAATAGGTAACTAAGGACCACTGACAGATCAGAGGTCTAATGGAGAACCAAGAACAATCTTCCTCAGATATGGACCTCCATAACTGGAGCACAAAAGTTTCCCTAAAATGTTTAATACAAGAACCTAGGAGATTTATTATCGTTCAGTACTGTGCTAATTTATTAATCTACCCTTTCTTATCCTATAGGGTCATCTCAGCATTTCAGAAGGTCAGGATCAGTGAAACACTCACTTCTTAACACTGCATATCCCTTGTGGCATTACGCCCCATATTCTTCATAGTAATATTATTAAGATATGATTATGGCACATCTGATGTATTTTATGCAAGATAGGTCATATGAGATATAATTGAAAAGGTTATGATTTACTGAATACGATTATCCTACTTGTATGTATGTATGTATCATATTGGTATCTGAAGTTAGGAATATTGTCTATGCATCTATTACAAATCTGTTTACACCTGGGGAATGCCTAGTAGGCAGAACGCACTCAGTCTAGATGGTTGGCTGGGAAGGGCCATTCGGGAGAATAGGTCTTAGAAGAGGCTAATCTCCCACCAGGAGCCTTCCTGAGGATGCTACAAACAGCCTTCGAGTCACAGCTGCTGTGTTCCTACAGGGGCATGAGACCAAGTCACTTGGTACTGGACTCCATCTTGGAATACCAGTGTTTTTCCATTGACCGGGCATGGGAACCAAAAGGGGAGACAAAGGGTTCCCGCCATATGCAAAAGACATTTAAGGCATCATCATGGTTCTTCACTGACTCCCCACCCAAGAAGATTGCTGGAAATACCTGAGGAACAAAGACTGGATGAGGGGAGAAGGACTAAACCCAGGCTAGAGGGACTTCTAGCCTGTGAAAGGAATACGTGGGGTTTTAAGCTGCAACCAAGTGCAGCTTGCCCTCAAGAATCTCTGCAAACTGCCTAAAACAACAATTAGGGTGACAATTTGCTGCTCATATCCAATCTCTAATATATTAAGCTTAGATTACCTAGAAAATAAACAAAAACACAATCTGCTTTGATCTGTTTGCTATCCCTTATAAATCACTTAAAATCTATCTTTTGCAGTTAATAAACTTTTTTTTGTTTTGTCTAAAACCAGTACGTGGAAACCATAACTGGGGGCAGAAAGCTGTCGCATCTCTTCCTCAACACTGAAGTGGCAAATTTCATGAGCTTACACTCCCTGTGCAGCGCAAGATGGTATAATTTTGGGTTGACACTCCAAAGGGACGGAGGTGCAGGCCTTAGGAACTGGGAGGAGCCTTAGCTGAGCCCTCCCATGCAGAGCTGATCTTTGCGTGTGTAGCTGCAGCTGCGTGTGACCCTACCTGTATGTGTTCTAGAGGGGGCTTGAGAGCCTGTCACAGCAGTACAGTGTAAAGAGAGCCTACGCTGGTGAGTCAGGCGAGGCGGGCTCAGTGGTACCCCAGCTCCAGGTGGCACCCCAGGGGAACCAGTCACACCCCTAAACTAATTTATGACCATATCAGCAACCCAAAAGCTTGGCTAAAAATATGCTTACCTCCTCTGGGTGGAAGGGGTGAGTCAAAGTTGGTGACGCTGCAAAGGGAGGTGGGGAGATCACCTTCCTCTCTTCTAACTGGGCCATGATTTCCTTCCTTCGGCGATGAAGCTCATCCAGGCTGGGATGGGTTTGAGATGGAGGCGGAAGTCGGTTATAATGCTCCTAAAGTTTTAATATAAAACAACTTATTGAGTAACTTATGTAACACAAAGTAGAGCAACATCACCCTACAAGAGGAAAAATGTGGTGAAAAAAAAAAATCTAACACCAGAACACAGTTCATGTTGTAAGAAGGGGGGAAAAAAAATCTATTTGCAAGATCCTTCTCTAAACTTTTACCTGAATTTAGCGCTCATTAAAGTTGTCCTGGAGACTGCAGCATCTTATTCACAGAAAGAGTTCACATGGGTGATAATGCAAGCTTCCCTAGAAATATGCAACATACACAAGCTGCCAAAACTGATTAGACCCCCCTTTAGTGCAGTGGATCCTAGCTTTTTTGATCCTCAACCCACAAAAGGGCCAAACATTTGTCTTGCAAACCACACTGGTGTGGAGCAGTTAGCTTTCAAGTGGCTGTGCACTCCAAGGTGGAGAATGCCAAAGCTGTCATTCATCCTGGGGTACAGTAGCTGTACAACTCTGCAGGATATAATTTTAGCTCAGTTACTTAGGATATCTGGGGATATTGTACATCTTATAACAGAATTATACCACTTGAACAGATTTATCAGATCTCAGACTTGAGGAAGCTACACACTGGGTAAATTGAAAAGTTTAAGTTCATTCATGGACCAGATAATGGGAGACAGAGCCCTTAATCTCCACATCACTCATTTGACTCTAGCTATGTTGTGCGTGACTATTTTCATCCAGTGGCTTATGGGCAGCAAGTTTTGACTCTTTCTAGTTTCCACTGGACTAATGTCCACACAAAACCATAACACATGGATACTCCAGTTGGCAATCCCAGTCAAGGGGCTAAGTATAGAATGATCAGGAAAGCAGAATTCCTGGCCCATTCCGGAGGCAGTCTCTCCAGGTCAAGAGTGGGAAGTGCATGGAATCTCTCACATTACCATGTGTCCATGCTGTATGTGCACTGTGCATAAAGAGAGGATGTCAGTTTCCAGCCATGTCACAATCATGTCACTACACTTGAAATCAAAAGATTTAAGACACTATCTTCAAATTTTATTTTGCCATAAAAGTCAGGGTCATCGAGGGTTTCATGTGAATATATGACATTTCTTTACTTGAAATGATTTATACAGCACTACGTTCTTTCAGGAGTGACCACCACCAATGCTCAGTTTTTATCAGTCACCATCATGAATTTTAAAATTTGGCACAAGGTGTGTGTATGTGGAGGGGAACAGCAGACTCCTGAGCCACCCATTAAAGCTTGAGTTGGCATTTAATTATCCTAAAAAGTGCTTCACCTCCCCTCCTTCAGAAAGTGCTCAGGTCCTCAAAATTAATGTTCCCTTAACATTCTTTCTCTGAGCAAACTACAAAAGTATATAGAAAACCGTACTCTGTGGAATGAAGTTCTGATCTGACTGAGATGTGGACCCACTGGATAATAACCCTCTATTTGCTGGTATCGGTCTCTGGATTCAGGTACGTAGGGAGGTGTGGCTCCATGTGGAACGTCAATGGGCACGGGGCTTCCCCGGACAATCTCTTCCCTCTGGTATGGTTGGGCAGAGGGGTACACACGACGGCTGTCATAGTGTTGGTACACAGGTTGTCCCATGGGAGGATACTGCTGCGGCTGTGTGCTGTACTGCGAATTCACCATGCGATCCTGAAGGTAGGGTGGGTAATGGTCTGGGTAAGGACCACCAGATTCAGGAGCAGATGGTGGAGGTCGGACAAAACGAGGTATGCACGGTGAGGACTGAGTAGGATAGTACACACCTGAATTTATGTAACAAGGATACAAAGTCAGTACATGATTGGACATATCAATTGTTCATCACAATTTATTCTTAAAAATTCCAGGCTACAACAGTCTTGAAAAGTGGCATCCGTAAGTCATTTCTTGACCACACACCTGTCATCTTCGTGCTATAAATAATGACTTTTTCCTATATGAAAATCTATTATAAATCAGCCACAAGACATTTGAGAATGCAAAGGCTGATCCAGAGCCCAGGGAGCAAAGTTTAAATTAACCAAACCAGCCAGTATGGCTGAAGACAAGCCACAGCAGCTGGAGATTAAGCTCAGCACAGGTGAGAAGATGCAGCCTGCGCTCTTCAGCATAGACCACAACCGGCCCCAAAGACTAATTCCCACAACTTCGCAGAAGGAACTCATTAGGTGTCCCTCCAAGTTCACATGAGTGATCCTGCCAGTCAATGACTAGCACTCTTCTGGACACACTGCTACTGCTAAGTAGCCTCACCCTGAAGGAAGGAAGGGAGGGCCTGAGGCAGACTGCCCTTTTGTGGGGATTATCCTGCTGTATGAGTCTTTGAACTCATTTGAGAGTCCATTACTCGACAAGAGCACCCCAGCAGGAGAGAGCCTTTCCCACAATCATGGGATAATTGTGTGCGTTAATTCCCCCTTTTTCTGTTAATTGACAAGGCGGAAAGGCTGGAATATCTGGGGCTAAAATGGAGGGTGGAGCCTCTTAGGACTGGAATTGGCATGGGGGAAAACACCCTGGACTTTACAGAGCAGTGTCCCATATGTAAACAAAGGGGTCATGGTCAAATTTTGTGGACTGCTCAGGTTTCCCATTTGCACATGAAGTAAAATATTCTACATTTTAATTTGTTGGTCTGGGTATCTTGCTTTTATTCTTCCTTCTCTTTCCTTTCTAAAACCATATTGCACTCCTTCCATCTCTTTTCCCTCACACTGATTTCTCCTTCCTTATTTCTACTTCTCCTCAGCCTGACTCATGTTCAATCATGAGAATCCTCTCTTCAAAGCAGTACTACCTTCTCTTATCCTTACCATCCCCATCAGTCTCTTCCTCCTCCAGAACTCCCCTTTTGTTCTCTTTTCTAAACTATTCCTGTGGCTTCCACTCCTTGTCCACATTCATTACACTCTGGTGCAAACATTTCTGCAGGAGCCATGAACCTTTCATCTGAGTACCTCAAAATATTTTAACATGAATGAAGTCTTATAAACACCCTGACTGGGAAGGTACTGTTGTTCCCATTTTCCACGACACCTTGTGATCTTCACTTCATCTCATCCACTTCTTTAATGTGGCAAGAGAGACTTTTTATGATGCTGGATGAGCGCAATCTTAAAAACCAGAAGAGCGAGTTCTCATTTAAGGGCACAAAATCCCCTCTGAATGTGACTGGCTGAATGCTATCACATTAGAAATGTATTACTTAGGCTGAAAAAAAAATTCTATAACTAAAGTACACCTTGTCTCCATGCTGGACTTCCATTTTACTATGCTGTTAGCACATTAAGCTTTTATCCTTCATGCTCCCACAGGAAAACCCAAAATTGAAGAGGTTAAATAAATCACTGGTGAATGAGGGAGCACAGGCACAGAACCAATATTTGGGGAGGAGGGTAAATGACTCGAACACTCTTACCTTGTTGATAAGGTGATGGCTCAAATGGTGGGGCAGCTCCTCTAGGATCCTGATAAAACACATCTGCTTGTTGAGCAGGATACAACTGTGACCCTCGTGGTACCATTTGGGGTTGTTTGGAGACAGACATTGGAGGCAGGTCTGTAGGTCCTCTCGGGGGCACAGGGTGGGGGTTCACTGGTAAGGCAGAAATAGAGCTCTTGGGGACAGACTCCAGCCTAAAGTAGAAGGAAGACATCAATAAAGATTAGGCCACATCATACAGCTTGATGTGCTTTCAATACTGAACATGTCTAAACATTGTATGATTTCCAAGCTCCATCTTTTGATGGCTCTCACCACTTTTCCTTATAAAAAGCAGGAAGTAAAGCATCTTTTTTTTCTAGGCCATTTTTAATCACTAAAGGTGCAAGGCAGGAAAATTGTTGTTTCATTTCTAGAATGGATTTACTGTCCCTTATATTTCCTCCATCACACATTTACACAAACGACACTTCGAACAATAGTTAGGAAGATCCGTACAAGTCAGGAGGGGATCCAGGGGCACTGCTGCTCAGGTGGTCGATCTTCCCTGGCTTCATAGCAGAATCATAGCCGGAGTCGGTCCCTCGGGAGATAAGCTGCGTCACTGTGCTGCCCGTAGACACAATCCCATTCGGCAAGGCAGAGGATTTTCTATTGGGCAAGTCCACTGCCCCTTCATCGGAGAGGATAGCTGCTGAAGGCAGGCCCACCTCATTTAGCTGGCCCAAGGAGGCACTCAGGGGTCTTCTGGGAACCAGGCGTTTGTTCATTTTACGAAATCTTCAGAAAAAGAAATCACACACCAAAAAATGAAACAAGAAACTAGAAGGAGTTGGGTTTCAAGATTTTTCACATAGGTGCTACAGAAAGAGCTTCAATTTTTAATTCAAGCTTCCTGAAGCTTTGCCAGAAATTTATTGCTAATATCTGGTGGACTGGAGTTTCTTGGTGCTATTTGAACAAAATGTTAGCAAAATGTTTTCTTTCAGAGGAATGAGTATGTATACTACATATTCAGCAAAGATATGTGCCTATATTAAGATGCAAAAAAAGTTGTAATGCAATATTAAGGATAGGGTTTTTTAAATGACAAAAAGTGTTCCATGGATTTCAGAGTTAAGATTCCCACAGTAAACTTAACTTGGTTCTTTCTTTGTATATATACACATTACAAGAATAGGGTCTTCGTTTACATGGGAACAACATACATTCAGGTGTTCAAAATACTACATCTGTGCAGTTAGGGTTTTAGGAAAAGGGTCACAATAGACAGTATACAAACTAGTTTATTTACACAGCATTACTGAATGAAAAAATACAGGGGAAGAAAACATTCTCCTCTATCCCACTATTTGCCTAATAGGTCACTTCACTCAGTGTTGTGTGATCACTTTTTATTTTAGGACATTTGCAAAATACGCTGAGACCCCCTAGTGCATGCACAATATTCAACACATAATATGCACTGCAAAATAAACTGAGTGATTTCTTAAGATTCAAAGATAAAAATTCAAACCTCCCCACCCTCAAATAAATCTAACTCCACCTCCTCGGCAAAAGTCTGAGCAAATATGAGCTTCATAGTGTGCCCTGAAAAACAGCAGACCAGAGCTCTGTTGGTCCAGCCCAGAGAGGGAATTCCAGGTGAATGCCCTTTATTAAAGGTGTCCTGGCATCAGCTCAGTTATTAAAATCTGGAGGTGTGTTAGCTTAAACACAACAACTGTTGGGACTGAACAATAAGCATTTCCTACAAAGGCAGACTCCAAAACTTTAAAGGATTTTATAAATCAAAACCAGCACCTTGAATTGCACCCAAAAGCAAAATCAGAAGCTAATGCAGACTCCACATTGCAGCCAAGATTGCAAGAAATGCCACTAAAAAAAAGTGGACAGCTGCATTCTGCACTAGTGAGTTTCTCAGGTCTTCAGATGTAGGTGCAAGCACAGCACAATAGCAATCCAATCTAGAGGTGATAAAGGCACAGGTAGCGCTGGTGAAGTTTGCATTGAGAGGAACAGTTGTAGTTTTGCCGTGCTTAGATTAAAAAAAAAAAAAAGCACTGTTTGTTGTTACTACTAATCCAGTCAAAAGCAGGTGAGGATCCATCAGGACCGAAAGAACGCACAGCTCACTAACAGAAGGCAGGCCCAAACCCTTCTAATCAAGGGAACATACATCAACTTTTTCATCTCCTCTGGCTGTAACTCAACCCTCTGCCAGCCAGCATCACGAAGGTCTCATCTGGGTTAGACTTCAGCCAGACAGCCCCAATTTCATCTAGACAGGGAATGTAGAGTGCACATCATTTGGATATGATGAAAAGGAGCTGCAGAACAGTCTCATTAGCACACAAAGCACTGCAGGCTGGAACACCTCATGTTCCCAACAGTCTCATGCATATTCAACAAAAGGTGACAGAATGGATCCTTGTGGCACTTCACATGAGAAAGCCTTCAAGAAGAAGAATAGCAGCTGCACAATACCACCCTCTGGTGGTATTTTTTTCGCTCAGAGGAAAAAGCCATTCAGGCAGTTCCATGAATCCCTGTTGTAGTCTGCAAATATACCAAGTCTCAAAGGCAGCTAATATACTTGAAACATGGACACTTGGTCTTTGCCTATTGCCAGAGAGGATAATCCACCAATGAAACCAGGGTGCTGACTATCTCATAAGCAGTTGTGAAACCAAGTTTGGAATGGGCCCACAGAAGCCTGAGGACTCCAGGCATTACCAGAGCTGCTTCACTACAACTTTCCTCTAAAAAGGAAGGCTACACAGGAGACAATTGGCAAGAGGCAGTTGCTTGAGCAGGTCTCTAGCAAGAGTTAATTTAAGATATCCTGACACCTTGTGTCTCTCTTTTAGGAAAACACTGGCCCTCTAATACCAATAATAAATCAAATAGCTTTTCACTGGAGTTTTGCAGAAGGGAAAGGCACAGATCAGGAACACAGCTCAAAGTTACCCAGCCACCTTTAGAACTTCAGTGAGCACACAATTTGAAACTCAAGATGAGATGACATTTCCCCCCTCCCGAAACAGAACTGCTGCCAATTGAGTCTGGATACAATAGATCTCATCTTCAAAACACATGGAAATAACAGCACATATACTCAACTGTTTCAGAGCTGAGGTAGCCTGGATTCACCAGAATACCAACTGGCTAGAACAGCTTTTCCAATCAGTACTTTATGGACACCACAGCGAAGGAAAAGAAAACTGTTTCCATCACAATGATGGCAAAGGACTTTTACTAATTGTGTCATAGCTGATCAAACTACATGAGATATCTACGTTTGGTACGTCAGCCTCTTCCCTGTTTCATCTATCAAAGTTCATCTATATACCATGACAACCTGTGAGGATGACAGGTAGAGCCATGCTTAGGAGTAGAGAAGAACACACAGTTGAAGATAATTATGTTCCAAACTATGAGTACAGTATTCTATCAAGCTGTAAAGCCTTCCCTCCTAAAGAGATCTTATTCTAACGTATAAGAGGGCACAATTGTGGTTGATTAATTTTATACAATTAAAATGTGGCATTAGTTTTTTTCTCTCTTTTTTAAATTTAAAGAGAAAATTAAAACATGACCATGAGGTAACATTTCTGAATCTCTGAACTGGTATTTTTCAAAGTTAAAAAAGGTAACCTTTGGGCTAAGAACACTCATGAGTAATTTCAGCCCATAATGCAAAAGTCTTAAGAAATAAGCCATATAAAATATAAATTTTTAACTACATAATGAAATTCTAATCTTTAAAAGCATCATCACTTCTTAGCTTTTAAAAAGTCAAAAAACCCAACCTGAGACATTCAGACCAACACAATACTGCGCTTTCAAATATTCAGCTCTCTCTAAAACTACAGCTTCTATCATTTATTTATCCTAGGATTCACTTGCACAGATGGCATTTCGTTATGTTGCAACATTAGCTTTCACGATTTATAAGCCATTGTGTAAATGATAAGTTCAAAAGAGTTACTTTTGCAAGAAGAGAGATCTGAGCAGGGTTAACCCTGAGTTTCAAGCTCTTCAAGGTAGTGTAAAACCTTGAGGTACAAGACCAAGAAACAGCTGAAGATTTGAAGGATTACCAGCTCCAATCTACCTTTCTCACCTGATTATAAATTGAGGTAACGAGGAAAAACAAACACTTGGGAACACAGTCAAAGCAGCACACTTTGGAAGTATGTTTAAAATCAGGAAGAAAAACAATGCACTAAGTATGCTTGCTACATGATTTTCAACTGTTTATAGCTGTATTACTGCCAAACAAGGCAAAGCCTGAATTCTACATTCAGAACTATGTATATGTCAAGCTCAAAATCTTAAAAGAAAGCCTGTTGATTGAGAGTTTAAGAAAGCACCAGAAAAACTTCTTAACTGGTAAAACACACTCACCCACCCACCCCTTTCCTCATTCTCACAATTCTGATAAAAGGCTTCAATTGATAATGGCAGGGGGGAAAAGGCAAGGAAAGGTTTTCACTATACAAGGAACTCTTACTTTTCTAATTCCTCCTGCGAGTGTGCAAAGGTGCAGCTGGCTCCACGGGGACACCCGCCTCTCTGTTTCATGTCTCGGCACATGTATGTCTTATACTTGCTGTGTTGAGGAGGCTATGAAGAGTAAAGACAACAAAATAAGGCACCTGAGTATAAATTAATGCACGTAATTAACCAGGAAGGTACTTTAGACTACCATGTTCTCAATAAAATAGGATGTTCAAAGTGAATAATTATTGACAAACTTTATTCAGAGACTACCGCAGGGTGAGATGAGAAATTTAAGGAGTTATGTATGATAATTTGCTACAACTACACTGGACTCAGGATTAGGTACTATGTCAGCAGATCCAGTGCCAGATTTAAATGGCTCATCCATATCCGTGATTACATAAGCAAAACTATTTATTGAGGCTGGATTGGAACAGCCTGTGGCAGGGGCGGCTCTAACAATTTTGCCGCCCCAAGCAGTCACCTGCTCACCACTATTTACTTCAATGGGAACTGAATAGTGCATTGTGTATGTGAGCATGTTGCCCTCTACTGGCCAGTTGCACATAAGAAAAAATGGAAGGAAATTTCGATCTGAGATGAGCAAACAGAGCTCTGCTAGCTAAGTGGCACAGGCCTGTTTCTTGGGAGGTAGAAGGATTTGGTTTCTCATCCCAGCTGTGCACGAAAACTGTGGATAGGTGATGGCCTCCACACAAAGGCTGCAGTTACAATCCCATTCTAACGCTAATTTTGATCCTCCTTGCTTTAAAGACTACTAGGTTTGGTAAATTGTGTGATAGGTAACAACATTGTTTAGCTACTTCAATTAGTTCTTGAAACAAAGGTTTTCAGTTTGGGGATTTATAATAGCACTTCACTCGAGTTCCAAGTGTTTAAGCTTTACAGAACCATTACAAGCAATAAGTACAGGTATGTATTGCGTCCCTGAAAAGGTGCCATCTCATGTGTGAAATAGATCAGTTTTTAAAAAAGCAACATTGGCACACATTTTTTTTGGAAAGGGGTTTGCCTATTGATTTCCCTGTAGCTTCAGATGGATTAGATTTTCTCCTCTTCCTCTTGATCTACTGTGCAAAGATGTGTGAGGTGATTGCCTACTAAGGATAATAGTCACTAGGCACTACAATGAGACTCCCAAACTAATTTTATTGAAGCATATTTGAAGCCAAGTCTCCAGAAGTGACATACAAATAAATCTGTGCCTCTTGCTCCAACCACAATTTAGAGGCTAATAGTTTCCCAGATTCCTAATGCTTCAGTCTTTACCTGCTGCTGATCTGTTCCTTTCTTGCTGTGATTCTGGATGTAATCAACTAGTCCATGTACCACTGTCCTCACAGCAACTAATCCATTTTCTAGTTGTTCCCATGTTGGGGGTGGGGCATCTGCAGCATTCACAAGAAACAGAACATTCCTTACAATTAAAATTAAGATGTTTCCACAACTGGTTATCAAGAATATTTCAATGTTAAAAAACCCCAAAATACACAAAAAAAATCTAAGTAGCAAGCCTCAAGGAGAGCCTTACCAGGAATCAACAAAAAAAACCCTCAGTCTCAGTATTGATCATTTAAAGAATTAAATTTACGTCAGAGAATTGAGCTGCACAGCAAGTTACATAAATCAGCAAGCCAGTATCTGGCACGTTTGAAAAAATTCAGGAAATGTTGGTGCTTTAGTTCCTAGTTCAGCTTTGAGAGACTGACAAGCAAAATCACTGCACATATTTTGATTTTGACAGTACTACAGAAACTTGACAAGCACACAAGTCTTATGCACAGAAAATACTTCATCAAATTATTTGTTTTCACACTACTCTTGTACAACTCATTCTAAAAATGCTGCACCAAAACCAAATTGGTTTAATATATCTAATTCTGACAGAACAGCTCTGACATACATTAGTGTTTGGTGCATTGGAAGTGGATTGTTTTCGGAAACAGGGTCTTTTCTGCAGGACAGGGCCTGTACTCCAGCTGCATGATACCTCTACAAGGCCCTATATCACACAGACATTATTTCAGGCAATATTATCTACAAAGGCTATCAACATTACCCTAGATCAGAGGTTTCCAAACTTTTCTTACGGAGTACACCCTTCTAGATCTACCAGCTGCCTGCATACTCCTACCCTTCTCATCACTGATATTTTGTATTCTTCTTAACACTACTGCTCTTGTAGTACAAATGTCTACAAATGTCCATATTTCACTGTTACATACAAATATAGTTAGAGTGCAACATATACAACTGGAAAAAACACCCAAATCTTGATTATGTTCTGATTTCAGTTAGATTGGACAGTTGCTGGGCAATTGAACCTGAGCTGTACGGTGAATGGAGGTGAGGGCTCTGTACATCAGCATCTCTGTATCTGAGTTCTCACTGGTACATCTTGAAGTAAATTAACTACAGCAGAACCTCAGAGTTATGAACACCAGAATTACGAACTGACCACTCAACACACACCTCATTTGGAATTGAAAGCATGCAATCAGGCTGCATCAGAGACAAAAAAAAAAAAAAAAAAAAGAGCAAATACAGTACAGTGTTAAATGTAAACTAATAAAAAATAAAGGGAAAGTTTAAAAAAAGATTTGACAAGGTAAGGGAACTTTCTGTGCTTGTGTCACTTAAATTAAAATGGTTAAAAGCAGCATTTTTCTTCTGCATAGTAAAGTTTCGAAGCTGTATTAAGTCAATGTTCAGTTGTAAACTTTTGAAAGAACAACTTTTTGTTCAGAGTTATGAACATTTCAGAGATATGAACAACCGCCATTTCCAGTGTTCATAACTGAGGTTCTACTGTATTGTATTTTATATAAAATTCCCACAATTTTCAAGCTTCGTCTGAGTAGCCTATTATGAAAATGTAGTAAGTTAATAAATAAATTCAAATCCACCATTACTTAGTTTTTCCTGCATTATCCCCCTTGCCCCCGCGAGATGTCTCACAAACCTCGTGGGATACACTTACCACAATTTGGGAACCCCTGTCCTAGATAATCTAGAGGGGCACTCGTAAAACACCACAAGTTTCTCTCTCTCTCCCCCCCAGATGTGAAACAGTACAACTCCACAAATCAACCACTATTAAATACATGACAGAATCAGTAACTATAGGGCCATCAGCCAGAATAGATATTTATTCTTTTATCTGGTTGATTTCTCTTCCAGCTATTTAACCTAATCCAGCAGAAGATAATACCACTGGACGGGCGCGCGCACACACCCACCCACCCACCCACCCACCCACACCACCACCACCACGAATCAGTGGATCTCAAAGTGCTCTACATACACTGAGTCTCAAAATCTTGTAACAAGAGTTAAACGTCATTACACCCAACCAATCTAATTTATCAGACACCTTTTAGCTAGTATATTTATGAAAAATGTAAGCTGGGTCCAGGCACATCATCAAGATGACAAGTTTATATCCATTGAACACTCATCTGCTGGGGAAAGGGAGGGGCACTGATGACTCCATCTTCTATAATCAGCCTCGGTCTAGTAGGTATCTGATACATTTGAAGTTCTGCCCTCCTGTAGTTTCAGAAGTGAAAAAGATTTCTGTCCTTACTCCCTGCCGCATAGTAGGAAGTAGGCAGGGGGAAGATCTGATATTCTCCACCCCCACCCCGGCGCTTTAAAGGGGAGGATTTCCATGACCAATACTCCTGTAGTCACCTTGTGTTATTTTGTTATTCTCTCCTCAATTCTCTCTTCTGCGTCTTAGTTTTCTCAAGTAGCAGCAGCTGTCACTGCCCAGAACACTGCCATGGTACGTGATAGTTCCAGCGTTGCCAGGGATTGAATAGCAGCAATGCTGTAAAATTCACTCTACTCTTCTTTCCCACAGGCGTAAACAGCAGTAGCAGAGCTCTTTGGCAGATTCAGGAAGCACTGCATTTTTGGTTGCTAAGCACTGATTGGTCCATATTTTGAAGGTTCTCTTTGCAACCATAAGAGTCAACTTTACAAACAACCAAAGCATTTTATCACTTCCTGTAGTAATAGATAGCTTAGGCCTCCACACTCACCAGGGAAAGCTTCCTACTGGTGAGTAGATTTAAGGCTATATATTTTATTTTACAGGTGGGTAAAGAGCAGTCTTCAGCCACATGAGCCTAGGTTCCCCTCTCAGGTACCCACCTAACCTCTACCATCTATTGTCTCCTCTCTAATCCTCCCCCCCCGCCCTGCCCAGCCCTTCCCCTCTCCAATCTGCCTTTTCTTCTTCCTTCCCCACAACTGAGATTCCCCTTCCCAGACCCTACTTTATTTCTCCCCACTTCCTTCCCCCTGCAGGGTTCCCTCTCCTATTCTGTGATCTTGGAGGACTTCAACAGTCATGCAAAATATCTGAGTAGCCAGCAAAATAGCATGACACTTCCCACAATAAACAAACTGCTTGTCTATCTAGCCTGACCTTTTTCTACTCTATGTAGTTCTAGAGTATCAGAATTAAGATTCCTCAATAATTCTTTCATGGAAAATGCTTTCTGATTTAAAAAAAAAAAAAAAGTTTGAAATCCAGAATTCTGAGAACCTACCACTGTAGAGAATATTCAAGACAAAAACAAACCGCTAGGGAAAAATTTAAGACAAAGTTTTTGATTAAACAGTAAGGCCATTCTGTTAAAGCAGACACTACTATGACCTTACAAGACGTTCACAGGTTTACCTGGACTAGGGTCAATATTTGCCAAGAGCTCTAGGTGAGGTCGAAGCCGGTTCAGGTTGGCTGGGTCTCCAGTCCTCTGGAGAGCAATGGTTAATTCTTGAACACTCTGTGCAAACGAGGCTGGGGTCTGCAACTTAAAAAATTGTAACAATTAACTTTCTACAGGCAAGGCAGCCCTCACTGCTTCTGCAGGCTGCTCCACTAGGTCACAAAGTCATCTTTCCAATTGTTTCATTTCATTTTCATCCAAGATGATTTCTTCACCATGTGCTTCCTTTCTTATACAAGACTACACCTCAATCAAAGATACACCAGAGCCTTGGGTTCTTCCTGGATGTTCCAAGTAATTTATATTCCAGTAGCATCCAGTGACCCCAACAAGAATTGGAGCTCCATTATGTTACACTTCTACTAAAGGCCCAAAGTTTTCTTTGGCCTCTCGACCAAGAAGTCTGCAACCCAATTTAACACAAGTGTAATAAAGAAAAGAAAGAAGGGGGGAAGGGGATGGATGACAAGGTAACAGTAATAAAAATTCTTCCTAGCTACCACCTCTATGGGAAGTGGATTAACTATGATGATGGGAGAACGCCTCCTATCACTGCAGTGAGTAGATACACTGAAGTGCTCCAGCTGTACCACTGTAACATTTCAAATGTAGACTAGCCCTTTATTGACTCTACTAGTATTAAGTTACAAAACAGCTGGGGAAGATAACAGATGGTTGGGCTGATTTGAGGTGGCTTTACCTTGTCAATGATGGACTGCATGTGGGATTTGTGGGACTGGTCTCCATATAACAGCGAGGACCACTGATCCGGTGCAATGCGTAAACCTGCTTCCATGGCAATCTGCACAATCTGGGAATCATGTTCCCTTCGCAGAGCTTCATAGGTACGGAACTCCTCCTTCAACTGCATCAGGGAAGAGTCCTCATCACGTTTAGTCACCTGATAGGGAGAAAGTTGCCCATCACAATGAGCCAGGGATAAATCAGATGGTAGTGCCAAGCTCAGAGCAAATGAATTCTTAGATTAGTACCAAATTCTCTCCTCCCCAGACAGTATTAATTAGTATCACAATGCTACACAGTAAACACCAACAAATCAGAATGGTTTCTCCTGACTAATAAGGGATAAGATTTCCTATATTCATAGATTGAAATGTTATGGAATACATTAACTCAGGTGTATAGAACATCAGTGACTTGAAGCCTGATTCCAGATGTTAGAGAAACATTACATTGTAGATTTTTACACTGGTACCCATCACCATGGTGCCTGAGTTCCTTCACTTCATCTTGGAATCTTTCACCAGCAGCAACAACGCAACATAATTTCAGTTTAGTCTCTTTTCACTGTAACTTCATTTTGGTGAATTTTTGTGCAAAGAATGGACATACTATAAACACATGGAGTCAGCAACAGCATAGGCTTCCCTCATGCAGCTTTGCCAATGAATCTCATCCTTGATGTGCAGCACCCCACACTATTTTAATCCTAACCACCGTACATACAACTCAGTCAACATATCCTAGGGTATTCTACCAGCAAGTCTCTCCTAAGCGGACAGAAAATAAGCTAATTTGTTTGGTGGTTTTGATACTGTTCATCCACTATGACCTACTCTGAGCCCAAACTTGCATTTCACTTGCAACTTAAAACCAAATTACAGCCAAAGTCACCCCCCATGAACTCGCTGAACATTCGGGACTTCACAAATGAGACCCATTCTAAAAACACAAGTGTCTTATACATTTAATCATAGAATCATAGAAGTGTAGAACTGAAATGGACCTCAGTAGGTCATCTAGTTCAGTCCCCTGCACTCAAGGCAGGACTATATCATAACTAGATCATTCCTAACAAGATTTTGTCTAACCTTTTCTTAAAAATCTCCAATGACAGATTCCCCAACCTACCTAGGCAACTTGTTCCCATGATTAACCATCCTGACAGTTAGGAAGTTTTTCCCTAAATCCAATCTAAACCACCCTTGCTGCAATTTAAGACCTCTGCTTTTTTTCTTATCCTCAGAGGTTAAAGGAGAACAATTTTTCACCCTCCTCCTTGTAACAACCTTTTATGTACTTGAAAACTTATGTCCCACCTCACCCTTCTCCAGACTGGGGGGAAAAAAAAAGTGTGTGTTTTTTTAATCTCCCCTCATAGGTCATGTCTTCTAGATCTTTAATAGTTTTTGCTGCTCTCCTCTGGATTTTGTCCAAATTTGGCCACATCTTTACTAAAATGTGGCACCCAGAACTGGATACAATACTCCAATTGAGACCTTATCAGTGAAGAGTAGAATGGAAGAATTACTTCCTGTGTCTTGCTTACAATACTCCTGCTAATACATCCCAGAATTATGTTGCCTTTTTTTTTTTTTTTTTTTGGTGTGTGCATGCCTGCAATACTGTTGACTCATATTTAGCTTGTGATCCACTATAACCCCTAGGTCCCTTTCCACAGTTCTCCTTCCCAAGCAGTCATTTCCCATTTTGTATGTGGGAAATTGATTGTTCCTTTCTCAATGGAGTACTCTGCATTTGTCCTTATTGAATTTCATACCATTTACTTCAGACCATTTCTCCAGATCATTTTGAATTTTAATCCAAAGCACTTGCAACCCCTTTATTAGTGTATTCACTCTGCCATTATCTACAGCATTTATGAATATATTGAACAGAACCAGATCCAGAAATGATCCCTGTGGGACCCCACTCGATATGCCCGTTCAGCTGTACTGAACAATTGATAATGAATAACTACTAATAACTAATGGTATAGCATAACTATAAATTCAAAGATGCAAGCAAATACAAGCCTTCTTTATTTGCAGGACAGATTGGCGAGTGGTTCCAAATTTAATGAGGTCTTTTAGCATTTTCTGGGGTATAATAAGTAAATCTTCCTTGCGTTGTGGAACCTCCAAGCAGGATTTACTTCATACCTTGAAGCAGGAAGCTCTGTAAAGAAGCTGGACAACATGCCCAATGCTGGTTTTAGAAGCTTGAGGAAATCGTGGCTCCAATCTCTGCACCACAAAGAGAACCAAGACTTTTCGTGACAAAGCAGATCCATCTTCCAGAGCCAGCAGAACCAGCTTCAGTGCTTCCTCTTGCATTGCTGGAAAATACAAAGCAACAAAAGAAAAAAAAAATGAAACACACCAAGAACGATCTTGCATTAATAACATGCTTTCCCTACAAATGGGTGCAGTAGGTAACCGAAAGGGGCAAGCAAGTCACTCCAAAGCTCCCAGGTAGTAGGGCATGTGGAAGACACTTTCAACACTCTTGCATTAATAATGGAAGGAGAGTGCAGGGATAGGAACCAGCAAACCAGCTGCCTGAGCACCAAACTTCTCAATTACCTCCCATCCCGCTGCAGTCTGAGCCCCCTAGCTTGTTGGTCCCATGTTACGGAGCAGCAGATGGAGTGTATCCAGCCCTCTCTTTTTATGAGCTTAGGAGGAAAAAGGAATCCCCCATTTTCAGAGGAGGGCTGAGCACACACAAGTCAGGGGCAGAGCTAAGAGAAAAATTCATATCTATTCATCCCTAATGCTGTGCTCTCCTCACTAGGGCTATGTTCTTGCAAAACAAGAACAAACGGAAGAGGCAAATCAGGGTGGACAAAAATAGATTTAAAACTTAAATACATTTCCTTTTAAAAATAAAAAAATATTTTAAATAAGTTTAATTATGAGAGCCTATATTAAGGCCTAAACTTATTCTAATCTATTACAATTATTTAAATTAAATTAAAATAATTCAACCACTACATGCTTGCTGCCAAAGTTTTAAAGAACGGCAAAACACTGAACTCGCAGAAGTTTGCTGAAGTGCTAGACCAGCTTTTGACAGCAAGAGCCTTGTCTGCAGGTACAGAGTATTTTAATTCAGTTTATTTCAACTAGGTCAGTTCATTGACTAGTTCACTCAAAGTTGAGAAATGAACTGGGAAATGTAAAAGCAGGAAAGCTTGTTTTCCTTTTCCAACCTATGAATAAAAATGAGGTACAAGAGGATGAAATTTACCAGTCCTAAAATCTTGAAGGATGTGATGACTGGCAGGGGCGGCTCTATGATTTTTGCCGCCCCAAGCACGGCAGTCAGGCAGCCTTCAGTGGCGTGCCTGCGGGCGGTCTCTGGTGACGCAGATTCGGCGGCGTTTCTGCGGGAGGTCCGCCGGTTCCACGCCGGCGGCGTCCCCGCTGCCGAATTGCCGCCGAATCCGCAGGACTGGCAGACCACCCGCAGAAACACCGCCAAAGGCTGCCTTGACTGCTGCCCTCGCAGCTACCGTCACACTGCCCCCTCCCGCTCACGGCTTGCTGCCCCAGGCACGCGCTTCCTGCATTGGTGCCTGGAGCCAACCCTGATGACAGGAAACAATCAGTTCAAGTCACTAGCTACAGATGCTTCCTTTGTTTAATAAATCAGTTTTAAATGCAAAACCTGTTTTGATAATCCTTTTCTCTGATGTATACAAACACATTAAGGTAGTAATATATAACTAAAAAAAAATTGTTTTTTTAAGTATGCACTTAATTTTAATTTCCATCCAAATGCAGGTGTACACAAATCACAAGTAAAAATTAAATCATTTAGTAAATAAAAAAATGCACCATTCACCATTTTCTAACATAGTTGAAACATAAAAATTAAGAATATGTACGTTAAGCTACAATTAAGGATAAGGTTATGTCGCAGAGGTCATGGATTCCATGACTTCCAGAGACCTGTGAGATATTTTCCACCTGAGCCCTGGGATGGCGGGGGACCACCAGGAGCAGCAATGTTCCAGTCCCCCCACCTTCAGTCATTCCCTGTCAGCCCCCTCCCCCGGCCCATTATTTTTCATAAAAGTCAGACAGGTCATGGGCTTCTGTGAATTTTTGTTTATTGCCCACAGACGGTCCCTGACTTTTACTAAAAATAAACATGACAAAATCTTAACCTTAGTTATAATTGCTTTTATAGCCATGTATAGGTATTGTGTACTCTCCTGGCTAGCAAAAAGTAATACCAAATTTAGTGTAGAAGCTTTATTTAGTTACAAATCCATATGTTTTAATGGTTATCAATCTCTCTTTTCTGTTTCCTAAAGTACAAACACAAATTAATCACTTAAATGAAGGTTTCCTGCTCGCTGATTTAAAAAATCACTGAACTTTAATCATGGTTTAAATCACTGATTTAAACCTCTCCACCTTGAGGCAAACTACTCAGTCTTCTCTGCATCCAATGAAGTGGGTACTAACCCATGAAAGCTTATGCTGAAATAAATTTGTTAGTCTCTAAGGTGCTACAAGTTTTTCTTTCTTATTTTCAGTCTTCTCTGTTCATGTCAACAACTAAAGACATCAGATTTTTTTGAGCTTTGCAAAAACAACAAAAGACAGAATAAGCCCTAAAAATATTTGACAGACAATACAAATAGTTCAATGTTATCAGTAAGTTAGAAGACCTACTGCAAAATAGCTGAAGAGAAGCCACCGCCCAATAACACTGCCAAGGCAGTTTCCAGCCATCTTTTTTTCTCCAATCCCTGAATCCCACTACTGCAGAAGAACTCACCAATACGTGATCTCACCAATACGTACCTGGCCCAAGGAACTGGCAGCCCCTGGCCCTCACTGCAGCCCAGAGGTTGGAAGAGAGTTGCTGGGGATTTTGATGTTGAAGAATGAGCTCTGTGACTGTTCTTTCACCCAATGACCGTGCTGCACGCATAGCCCTGATCCGCCCTTCTTCCTCTACTAGCTGGCAGTGAACTAGCGTCACAAGCTTTCTCTGCATGGGGCGACTTAGCACACTCTGAGTGGTACTGTTCAGACCCACACCTTCAGAAAAAAAGCATACAAAGACAGTGAGACAAATTTCTCCTTCTACAGGATTATCTAAATGCACTACAGATATCACATCCCTCTAGCCAAGCCAACTTTCAACTTCTGTGTTTTGCACTTTAAACATCTTCTAACCAGCTACTGCTGCACTTCATTTTAGTACACTGAACACTATATCGAAACCTGTCAAAAATGCACTGTGAACTTTGAAAGGTTCATTTCAGGCAGTGCTTAAAGGGAAAAAACCCAAACTGCTCACTAGACAGCTTTAGTGCTTCAGCTGCTCATAGCTTTGCCAGGAGACTCAGAATGGGGTGAAGATAAATTTGTGAAAAACCTTTTAACCTGAGGCAGATATGAAAGAGGAAACCCTTGAGCAGGTCTAGAGAGAGTAGCCCCGTAGAAATCTTTAGTAAAAGGCAAAAAATTTGTTTGCTCTAAAGAAAAACCCAAATATTACTAGTACAGTACCTACTGTACCCCAGACTCACTGATGGGGCCTCATCTCGGTCTCTCTCATCCTCTGTAGCTATCTCTGGCTAGCAAGTATCTAACGTATAGACATTTACAATCACCTAGACCAGCATACAGATATTTAAATAAAAGAGTTCTATTGTTATTACAATTGTTCAAACAGGATTACTCAGATGGATCCCCTTCCTATACAAGGAGATGTGCAATCAGTGGTGGCTAGCCCCAGCCCTCCAGCCATTAAGAGTCAAGCCACCCTGTTATAGCATGACATTGAAGTTGCTCGACTTCCTGTTCCCATCTGCTAGTTGGACAATACAAGTCCAACTTTCCTGGATTGACCCATGGGACATTAAACAAAATTTTACTTTACCTGTTTCAGGCTATATCTTCACTACAAAATGGAGTTTTTACAGTGAGATAGTTAAGACAAGACAGGTGACTTACCTCGATGTAGCTAGTGGAGGTCAAGAGTTGAGGGATGGCCTTGACTAGCTACATCAAGGTAAAACCTACCAGAGACTTGTATCACTATGATTTTAGAGCAAGATATCGTGCTCTCTCTTGCTCTCTCTCTCTAAAACCTCTACTCTTTTTGTATTAAAGAAATCGCTTTAGTGCTTAGAAAATCCATTTCTTTAATAGGACTACCTTTTTTCAAGCAGGTTTAACTAGAATTATTTTAATGGTGTAAGGTCTTTTTAAAAGAAGTAATGAACTATTATCTGTTACCAGTTCTCCCTTCCAAGGAAGTAGGGCAGTGCAGAACTTACCTCTCGCACTGCTGAGTGGTTTAAGGTACAATGCTAGTTCTTCCACACATTTCTTGGCCTCCTCATAATGTTTGGTGTCTTCTGCTCCACTGCACAAAGTAATTGGCTGCTGCTCAGGAACCTGAAAACAGATGAAGGTAAACTTACACACTGCAGTATGCACACACACAAAACCACCATACCAAGCTCTTTAATGTCAAATATTCTCTCACGCCCACCTACCCAACCTTTCCACAACATTAACGTGGGAACATGCTCCAGCTTTAGAACCCTTGACATTTCACTTCATCCATGGTATTCTTAACACCTGAAAAGCTTTTTCAGCCTGAAGCTTTTAAAAATTGTTTGATATTAAACATTGTGTGATGATGCTAAAATGTCTAACAGTTTCTCTTTACATAGCTAGTTGTATTATATGGCAGCACAAGGGCACTTTAGTAAGCTTGGGGCACAAATCAATGTATGCCTTAGAATGAAGTTTAAAAGAAATGCTGAAGCTTGCAATGATTTCAAGTTTACTTGGAATGTGTGTCAACACAACCATTTTGATTTAGTGGTTGAAATGATAAAAGCAACACACTTATAATTAACTAGAACTCCCTCCAGTATATCAGATATTAAAGCAACACACCAGTAGTTTCATATGTACTGGTGATTAGTCTTTGATGCTAAAGCAAGATATTTAGAGAGACACTCAAAGCTAGTAGGCCTAAAATTAGACGTACCAGCTGGTTTGGTTTGCAAGTTTGTGCAGATCCACATTGAGGATTTGGCTGCTCTAAAATTTTCTATAGAAAGGCAAATAGTCAAACTGCTGCACTGCACATTAGACTTGTGGCTAAGATGAAGCACACAAAACGGATGCATGTAATTGCTTTATTTCCTCCCCTAACTTGGATCACTTAAGGCAGTGGCTCTCAACCTTTCCAGACTACTGTATCCCTTACAGGAGGAGTCTGATTTCTCTTGGGTACCCCAAATTTCATCTCAATTAAAAACTACTTGCTTACAAAATCAGATCTAAAAATACAAGTGTAACAGCACACTTACTTTCTCATTTTACCATATAATTATAAAATAAATCAATTGTAAGTACTGTACAATATTTATATTCCATTTCAGTGTATAGTATACAGAGCAGTATAAACAAGTTATTATCTGTATGAAATTTTAGTTTGTACTGACTTCTCTATTGCTTTTTATGTAGCCTGTTGTAAAACTAGGCAAATATCTAGATGAGTTCATGTACCCCCTGGAAGACCTCTGTGTACCCCAAGGGGTTCATGTACCCCCTGGTTGAGAAGCACTGACTTAGAGCTACTGTCATTTTCAGTTTAGGGAGACAATGATAACAGCACATGTATCAGGCCACACTTGCAAAAAGGGCCAGACTAAAAAACCAGTAAACAACTAGTGACTGTGCTAGGTGCGCGCACACACACACACACACACACACACACACACACCCTATACAGCATAAGTTATTAGTCTAAGCCCTGGTCTACATGACGAGTTTAGGTCGAATTTAGCACCGTTAGGTCGATTTAACCCTGCACCCGACAACAACAAAGCCTGCTTTGTCAACTGAAAGGGCTTGAAAGGCAGCTTCTATGATGAGCTGCATGCATCGGCTCTTAAAACTGATTTTGTACTCCTCCCTGGTGAGGGGTTTAGTGCTAAAATCGACCTCGCTGGGTCGAATTTGGGGTAGTGTGGACGCAATTCGACGGTATTGGCCTCCGGGAGCAATCCCAGGGTGCTCCATTGTAACCGCTCTGGACAGCACTGTCAACTCAGATGCACTGGCCAGGTAGACAGGAAAAGCCCTAGGAAATTTTGAATTTCATTTCCTGTTTGGCCAGCGTGGCGAGCTGATCAGCATAGGTGACCATACAGAGCTCAACAGCACAGGTGACCATGCAGTCCCAGAATCGCAAAAGAGCTCCAGCATGGACCGAACAGGAGGAACTGGATCTGATCGCTGTATGGGGAGATGAAGCCATGCTGGCAGAACTCCATTCCAAAAGATGCAATGCCAATATATTGGCCAAAATCTCCAAGGGCATGATGGACAGAGGCTACATGAGGGATGCACAGCAGTGTCCCATGAAAATTAAGGAGCTCAGGCAAGCCTACCAAAAAAACAAAGGCGGCTTCTATGATGAGCTGCATGCAGTTCTAGGTGGGGACCCTACCACTACACCACCACAGTCTGTGGACACCTGCAAGCGGGGAGTCTCTCGCAACAGGGATGAGGATTTTGTGGATGAGGAGCAGGGTTTTGTTCAATATCTTCATTAATGATCTGGAGCATGGTGTGGACTGCACCCTGAGCAAATTTGCAGATGACACTAAACTGGGAGGAGTGGTAGATACGCTGGAGGATAGGGATAGGATACAGAGGGACCTAGACAAATTAGAGGACTGGGCCAAAAGAAATCTGATGCGGTTCAACAAGGACAAGTGCAGAGTTGAAAGAATCCCATGCACTGCTACGGACTAGGGACCGAGTGGCTAGGCAGCAGTTCTGCAGAAAAGCCTGCTCCGTTCCCCTGGCTCCCAGTCGCGTCATTGGTGAGTGCTGGGGGGTGGTTCCCCCCTCCCCCAAGCCTGGCAGCCAGGGGAGCGGAGCAGGCTGGGGCCCCAGGCCTCAAGGGCAGGAGGAGGGGAGCTGGCCACAGGCCTCTGGGGGGGGGATGGAGACTAGCCACTTCCTGGGGGGAGCCACTTCCAGCCTGCTCCGCTCCCCTGGCTCCCAGGCTTGGTGGGAGGGAGGAACCACTCCTCTGCACTCACCAGCAGCGCGGCTGAGAGCTGGGGGAACGGAGCAGGCTGGGGCCGCAGGAAGTGGCCAGCCTCCATCCCCCCCGTGGAGGGCTGGGGCCAGTCACTCCCCACACCAATTTATATAATTTATATAAATGGAGATATGCCAATCTCCTAGAACTGGAACGACCTTGAAAGGTCATCGAGTCCAGTCCCCTGCCTTCACTAGCAGGACCTAGTACTGTCCTGACAGATTTTTGCCCCAGATCCCTAAATGGCCCCCTCAAGGATTGAACTCACAACCCTGGGTTTAGCAGGGCAATGCTCAAACCACTGAGCTATCCCACCCCACCCCCAATTCCCTGCCCTGAGCCCCCTGCACACCACCTGCACTCCCTGCCCTGAGCCCCTTGCAACACCCTGCACCCCGATCCCCTGCCGCACCCCTCCTGCACCTCACACCCCAATTCCCTGCCCTGAGCCCCCTGTACCCCTCCTGCATTCCCTGCCCTGAGCCCCCTGCCACACCCTGCACCCCTTGGGGCAGGGAGGTGGCAGACTTGGGGTGAGGACTTCAGGGAAGGGGTTGGAATGGGGGCAGGGAAGGGGTGGGGCAGGGCCTCATGGAAGGGGTGGAGTGGGGGCGGGGCCAGGGGTGGATTTCTGATGCCGCCCTCGG
The DNA here is from genome assembly GCA_037349315.1 of Chelydra serpentina. Lineage (NCBI taxonomy): Eukaryota > Metazoa > Chordata > Testudines > Chelydridae > Chelydra > Chelydra serpentina. Next base: position 57,085,717 of record JBAIAC010000024.1, on the reverse strand, counting down.
GCCAATGCCCTAGTCCTCATGCGGCCCGCGTGGTCATTTGAGTTTGAGACCCCTGGACTAGATAACCTCCTGAGGTCCCTTCCAACCCTGATATTCTAGGATTCCACGATTCCTTTTTCCAGCTAATTCATCAGAAATCAAAACCATCCTAGGGACACAGAAATGTTTCCCTGGCTTTGATACGGTTTCTTTATTGGGGAGGAGCTTTAAACCTGACTGAGATTTTAGTGTATAATCATACTGATGTCCACAAATATTTCTGACAATATGATGTGTGTTTTCAACTTCAGTTTTGCATTTGCATTCAAAAAAGTATTTAGCTACACAACATTCACAATGCATTAAGTTTTTGTTGGTTAAAAGTAAAAAAAAAAAAGTAGTAAGCTGTTTTATGCAGTTTACAAGCTCCACCAATCTGAAGAGCTAAACTTCTATTATCCAAACCTAATTTACACAGAACAGTGTCATCTCCTCCATAAAAGGTTAAGATTCATATTTCACCACCACCACCACAACGCGTGTGTGTGCACACACTTGAGAAGACAAGTTAAACCTTAACAACAAGTTTAATCCTGGCAGGAGATCAAGGGCAGCCTCCAGGGTTCCTCAGAGTATTACTACTATACTGGAACTGCAATCTACCTCCTCCCCTATCAGCAAGAATCTTAGGGTATGTCTACACTACGAAAATAGATCGATTTTTTAGAAGTCGATTTTTGGGAACAGATTGAATAAAGTCGAATGCATGTGTCCTCACTAAGCGCATTAAGTCAGCCGAGTGCATCCACAGTACCATGGCTAGCGTTGACTTTCAGAGCAGTGCACTGTGGGTAGGTATCCCACAGTTCCCGCAGTCCCCGGTACCCATTGGAATTCTGGGGTGAGCTCCCAATGCCTGATGGGGCAAAAAAAATTGTTGCGGGTGGTTTTGGGTAAATTTGTCAGTCACCCCTCCCTCCCTCCGTGAAAGCAATGGCAACCAATTGTGTAGTGGCTTTCTTCCTGGAGTGCCCGCGCCATTCCGCTGCAGTTGTGAGCATTGTAAATAATCACCTTGCTTTTGCCCTTGGAGATTTTGGCATATATATTGGTATTGTGTCTTTTGCAACAGAGTTCTGACAGCACTGATTCGTCTCCCCCAAACAGCGATCAGATCCAGTATCTCCCATTCAGTCAATGCTGGAGCTCTTTTGCGATTCTGGGACTACGTGGTCACCTCTGCTGATGAGTTCGCCATGCTGGTCAAACAGGAAATGAAATTCAAAAGCTCGCGCGGCTTTTCCTGTATACTTGAGTAGTGCATCTGAGTTGAAAGTGCTGTCCAGAGCGGTCACAATGGTGCACTCTGGGATTGCTCCCAGAGGCCAATACCGTAGAATTGTGTCCACACTACCCCAAATTCGACACGGTGATGTCGATTTCAGCGCTAATCCCCTCATCGGGGAGGAGTACAGAAATCAATTTTAAGAGCCCTGTAAGTCGACAAAAATGGCTTCATCGTGTGGACGGGTGCAGTGTTAAATTGATCTAATGCTGCTAAATTTGACCTAAACTCGTAGTGTAGACCAGGGTTTAGTCATAACTTTCTCATAGAAGTTCCTTCATATCTGAGCGAAAGAGGGCTTTAGGATGAAATGTTTTGCCACTTTAGTCAGTGGTCACTACCATAAAATGCTACAATAAGAGCTACCCCAGATGGCTTTTCTCCCAAATCTCTAGACACCAGTTTAACCAACACCTTCAATATTAACCATGATTCGAATACTACTATGTTTCCCTTACAAGGCCTCTATTATTGTAACAATCTGCTTCTGTCTGGGAAAGTACCCAAACAGAAATTGGGTAAAGAATGTGAGTGAGGCCAAACAGCAAAAATTAAGATGTTTGTACACCAATGCGAGGAGCCTAGGTAACAAAATGGAGGAACTAGAGCTACTGGTCCAGGAAGTGAAACCAGATATTATAGGAATAACAGAAACATGGTGGAATAGTAGTCATGACTGGAGTACAGGTATTGAAGGGTATGTGCTGTTTAGGAAAGACAGAAATAATGGTAAAGGTGGTGGAGTAGCATTGTATATCAATGATGAGGTAGACTGTAAAGAAATAAAAAGTGATGGAACGGATAAGAGAGTCTGTCTGGGCAAAAATCACACTGGGGAAGAAAACTACTAGAACCTCCCCTTGGATAGTGCTTGGGATATGCTATAGACCACCGGGATCTAATTTGGATATGGATAGAGACGTCTAATGTTTTTAATGACGTAAATACTAATGGGAACTGTGTGATCATGGGAGACTTCAACTTCCCAGATATAGACTGGAGAACAAGTGCTAGTAATAATAATAGGGCTCAGATTTTCCTAGATGTGATAGCTGATGAATTCCTTCATCAAGTAGTTGCTGAGCCAACAAGGGGGGGGGAATGTCATTTTAGATTTGGTTTTGGTGAGTAGTGAGGACCTCATTGAAGAAATGGTTGTAGGGGACAACCTTGGCTCGAGCGATCACGAGCTAATTCAGTTCAAACTAAATGGAAGGATAAACAAAAATACATCTGAGACTAGGGGTTTTGATTTCAAAAGGGCTAACTTTAATAAATTAAGGAAATTAGTTAGGGAAGTGTATTGGACTAAAGAATTTATGGATCTAAAGGCGGAGGAGGCCTGAGATTATTTCAAGTTAAAGTTGCAGAAGCCGTCAGAAGCCTGTATCCCAAGAAGGGGGAAAAAATTCATAGGCAGGAGTCTTAGACCAAGCTGGATTAGCAAGCATCTCAGAGAGGTGATTAACAAAAAGCAGAAAGCATACAAGGAGTGGAAGATGGGAGGGATCAACAAAGAACGCTACCTTATTGAGGTCAGAGCATGTAGGGATAAAGTGAGAAAGGCTAAGTCATGTAGAGTTGGACCTTGCAAAGGGAATTAAAACCAATAGTAAACGGTTTTATAGCCATATAAATAGGAAGAAAACAAAGAAAGAAGAAGTGGGACCGCTAAACTCTGAGGATGGAGTGGAGGTTAAGGATAATCTAAGCATGGCCCAATATCTAAACAAATACTTTGCCTCAGTCTTTAAGGAGGCTAATGAGGAGCTTAGGGATAATGGCAGCATGACAAATGGGAATAAGGATATAGAGGTAGATATTACCATATCCGAGGTAGAAGCCAAACTCGAACAGTTTAATGGGAGTAAATCGGGGGGCCCAGATAATCTTCATCCAAGAATATTAAAGGAACTGGCACATGAAATTGCAAGCCCATTAGAGATTCATTAAATTTTTTTTGCTAAACTCAGGGGTTGTAACATTTGACTGGAGAATTGCTAATATAGTTCCTATTTTTAAGAAAGGGAAAAAAAAGTGACCCGGGTAACTACAGGCCTGTTAGTTTGACATCTGTAGTATGCAAGGTCTTGGAAAAAAATTTGAAGGAGAAAGTAGTTAAGGACATTGAGGTCAATGGCAACTGGGACAAATTACAACATGGTTTTACAAAAGGAAGATCGTGCCAAACCAACCTGATCTCCTTCTTTGAGAAAGTAACAGATTTTTTAGATAAAGGAAACGCAGTTGATCTAATCTACCTCAATTTCAGTAAGGCATTTGATACAGTACCACATGGGGAATTATTGGATAAATTGGAAAAGATGGGATCAATATGAAAATTGAGAGGTGGATAAGGAACTGGTTAAAGGGGAGACTACAGCGGGTGATACTGAAAGGTGAACTGTCAGGCTGGAGGGAGGTTACCAGTGGAGTTCCTCAGGGATCAGTTTTGGGACCAATCTTTTTATTACTGACCTCGGCACCAAAAGTGGGAGTGTGCTAATAAAGTTTGCGTATGACACAAAGTTGGGAGGTATTGCCAATTCAGAAAAGGATCGGGATATCATACAGGAGGATCTGGATGACCTTGTAAACTGGAGTAATAGTAATAGGATGAAATTTAATAGTGAGAAGTGTAAGGTTATTCATTTAGGGATTAATAACAAGAATTTTAGTTATAAACTGGGGACGCATCAGTTGGAAGTAACAGAAGAGGAGAAGGACCTCGGAGTCCTGGTTGATCACAGGATGACTATGAGCCGCCAATGTGATATGGCCGCGAAAAAAGCTAATGCGGTCTTGGGATGTATCAGGCGAAGTATTTCCAGTAGAGATAAGGAGGTGTTAGTACTGTTATACAAGGCATTGGTGAGACCTCATTTGGAATACTGTGTGCAGTTCTGGTCTCCCATGTTTAAGAAGGATGAATTCAAACTGGAACAAGTACAAAGAAGGGCCACTAGGATGATCCAAGGAATAGAAAACCTGTCTTATGAAAGGAGACTCAAGGTGCTTGGTCTGTTTACCTTAACCAAAAGAAGGCTGAGGGGAGATATGATTGCTCTCTTTAAATATATCAGAGGGATAAATACCAGGGAGGGAGAGGAATTATTTAAGCTCAGTACCAATGTGGACACAAGAACTAATGGATATATCCTGGACATCAGGAAGTTTAGACTTGAAATTAGATGAAGGTTTCTAACCATCAGAGGAGTGAAGTCCTGGAACAGCCTTCCAAGAGAAGCAGTGGGGGCAAAAGACCTATCTGGCTTCAAGATTAAACTAGATAAGTTTATGGAGGGGATGGTTTGATGGGATAACATGATCTTGGCAGTTAATTGACCTTTGGCTATCAGTGGTAAATAGGCCCAATGGCCGGTGATGGGATGTTAGAAGTTACTACAGAGAATTTTTTCCTGGGTGTCTGGCTGGTGAGTCTTGCCCACATGCTCGGGGTTCAGCTGATCGCCATATTTGGGGTTGGGAAAGAATTTTCCTCCAGGGTAGATTGGCAGAGGCCCTGGAGGTTTTTCGCCTTCCTCTGCAGCATGGGGCACGGGTCACTTGCTGGAGGATTCTCTGCATCTTGAAGTCTTTAAACCATGATTTGAGGACTTCAATAGCTGAGACATAGGTGAGGATTATTCCAAAAGTGGGTGGGTGAGATTCTGTGGCCTCCATTGTGCAGGAGGTCAGACTAGATGACCATAATGGTCCCTTCTGACCTTAAATTCTATGAGAGCACAACTAGGTCTAACCATGTGCCTCTATCTACGTTTGTGTTGAGGCTAGCACTCTACAGCATCCCTGCTGTAAGATTACTGTGTGCATGTTTCCACTTAACTCTGCTTCACTCAATCTAGGGACTATGGGACAATGTGAAATACAACAACATTATTACATTTAGCAGAGAGATGGCTTGGAATAGGCTTGAGACAGGAACACAGAGGTCAGCAATGGATTTATATCCTGAATCAGGGTAGATTTAGCAGGCATTCACAGCGTTGTTTAGGAATGCTAGACACAGCAGAACTGGTCTAGTGAGAGACCGGGACTGTCTATCTAGGCAACCAACGAGAAAGCTTTCCCCAGCCACAATTAGTAGAAAAACCAACAAAAAAACCAACATAAAAAAGCTACCCAAAGGCAAATAAATCTACACAATGAACAATTCTAAATCCAAGATATTTTAAGTCATACCTAGACGCTCAATCCCTGTTTCTCCCCTTCCCACTGGAAAGCTCAGCTTGAAATGTAGAGTTTCTTTTAATTTTACTTTTCGCAAAGTAACTGCTAAATGTGTGAGAGATAATCTGGCAGTTTGATAGACAGTGTAATGCCTCATACAGAGGGGAACTTGAGTTAGAACAAGTCTACACTTAAAATGCTACAGCAGCACAGCTGTAATGCTTCAGTGTAGACATTCACTACAACAATGGGAGGGTTTCTCCCAACACTGTAGTGAAACTACTTCACTGAGAGATGGTAGCTAGATCAATGGAAGAATTCTTCTGTCCACCCAAAACTGTCTAAGGGCATGTCTTCACTGGCAATGTTAAAGCGTGGCTTGTGTAGTCGTGGAACCCACCTCCACGAGGGGAATAGCTACTGGTGCACCCAGCGCCGGTGCACTGCTTACACTGGCACTTTACAGCGCTGAAACTTGCAGCGCTCAGAAGTGTGTTTTTTCACACCCCAAGCGAGAAAGTTGCAGCGCTGTAAAGTGCCAGTGTAGACAAGCCCTTACTCTGTTGGTTAGGATGGCATAGCTACGTCTCTCAAAGGGTGTGGATTTTTCACACTCCTGAGAAATATAGCTATGCCAATGTAAATTTTCAATGTGGACCAGCTAAGCATCTCACATTAGGCCTGAGTAGGCATAGTGCATGGGTAAAGTATTACAGACATTTATCTTGTGGCATCAGGGCTCTCTTCTCTTCAGAAAGAGAGAAGGTACATAATGTGATTGTTTCACTTGAAAAGATAAAGAAATCATGATATTTGCCAGCAGATTTTACAAATAATTTAACCTTTCACTGGCAATATGATGTTAATTCCAGGTTTGTTTGTTTTTTAATTATTGTATTTTAAAAGGGTAAAGAACAGCTTTTAAAGAGAACGGATGGTCTTGTGGTTCACTAGCGCATGGCAGATTTGGGTTTTATTCTCAGCTCTGCCAGAAACTTGCTGTGTGACCTTGAATAAGTCACTTATGCTCAGAGTGCCTTGAGTTCCCTATCTGCAAAATTAGCAATTCACCTCTTTATTCACAAAGTGAGTGACACCCTATATTCGTTAGTGCTTGCAAAGCACTTTGAGATCCTCAAAATAGATAGCACTGAAGCATTACTTTATTTTCATCTTCATCACCTCATTCCCACCCCAAACCCACCAGGGTTCACAGTGCAAACTAGTCTTGTAAAATACTCTAGAGTCCTACAAGAGAGCCAGTTAGTGTAAGGAAAGGCAGGCAAAATATCAAGGATATTTTGGTGCTTTAAATGTGCCTTTATTTTCCATGCATCTTCCCCTACAATGAATAATACTGAGAATGACACTGGAATGTGGTCCATAAGCATAAGCAACTAGAGTTGCGGGCAGAAGCTGGTTATGATTAAATATATGGGGTTGGGGCTGAAAAAGAATGCTAAGGATACATTTCATAGAATCATAGAATATCAGGGTTGGAAGGGACCTTAGGAAGTCATCTAGTCCAACCCCCTGCTCAAAGCAGGACCAATACCCATTTTTTGCCCCCGATCCCTAAATGGTCCCCTCAAGGATTGAACTCACAACCCTGGGTTTAGCAAGGCCAATGCTCAAACCACTGAGCTATCCCTCCTACCAAATGTGCATAGCATGCTGAGTGCAACTACAAGATTCTGAATTGATAATTTAAAATTTTTGTTTTGGGGGAGGGGTATCAGCCTCATCCTTTACAGCAATGGTCCCCAAACTTTTCAGGATCACGCCCCAAATTATCCCATCCATGCTCCCCCCACACCAGGAGCTGGGTTTGCAGCTCCCAGGGTGGGATGTGGACATAGGCACGGGTACTGGGGGGGGGGGGGGGGGGGGGGGGGGGGGGGGAGAAGAGAAAAGAGGGAAGGGAGAGGTGCTGCAGCCCCTTCAGCTGCTGGCCCCAGCCTTGACCCCGCTTACCCCTATCCGGGTGTCCCCCTCCCAGAGACAGGGCCGGTAGCTCGGTGGCACACCCTCCCCATCTTCTGTGGGAGATGGCTCAGACCGCACTGTGCCCCCCGAATGTTTCTCTGTACCCCTGTAGGGGGGCATGCCCCATAGTTTGGGGACCTCTGCTTTACAGTAACAGTCATATCAAAATACTGTAAGAGTTTAATTGCACAGAATAAAGATATACATTTCACCACAGCTCAGCAAAGGCATAGCCAGTTTTGTCCAATTCCAGCTGTCAGCCTCCCTTTCTCTCCTCTTAACTCCTCCCCCCTTTCAAACAGATGCACATTTAGTTTCATGGCAAGAAACACTGCTCAAAGCTTTAAGTTCCTGAAATGTGCCAGGCAGTGTTCCTCAGCACAGAATTCCGTCTTAAAGGAGCTCAACTGTTGCGCATCTTCCCCTCTTTAAATATTTCTATACTTCAATTTTGCACGTGTTCGTTTAAACACAAAACACTGAAAGAACTGCACGCAGTAAAGCTCTTATAATGCTTCATTCTGAACAAAGAGGGTAGAACTCGACCCATTTATTGTCTTCCACAGGGCTTGTGAAAACAGACAAAATGTCACATTCACACACAGCATTTCATTTTTCTGACATGGCCTGTTGTACCACCAATTTAACTGATGACAGACACTTAAAAAAAAAAAATCCACCTCTGGAGAAAGAGGGTTAATCTGGAAGAAAAAGCTATCCATTATGAGTACCCCACCTAATCTGTTGTCACATTCATTCCTGCTACATCTAGTGCATGGAACTATACTTTGCCCATCGGGAACTGGACTTAAGAAACTAAAGCTTGACATGTGGATTCCAATTTACTTTGGCCATTTGATGTCACCTGTTTGGAATGTGCACTTTGCCATTTCATGTGTCACAGAAAAAGGCAGGAGGGCAGAGAGACTGGATGTCAAAGCAGTGACTATACAACCTCAAAAGCCCTTTCTGGTAGATATTTAAAATGGCTACGCAGAGTAAGCACTGAAGGGATACTTAAGGTGGTCTAAGTGGTTTATTTAAGAATTTCTTCTCGATTTTAAGTTTTTAAAACAAAAATCTATACTCTCTACCACCACAAAAGCATAATAACTATAACAAAAAAGAGTGTTCTTTTAATGCCTGTGCTGTATCTGTAGCAGTTAGCACATTATTCCTAGAAACATATACCATTCTGCTTACTTCACCAATGATGCTGGTACACAAACAGGCCAATGTGATCCATTTGTTTTAAGCGAATCCTGTCATTACTTCTACTCCCCTTCAAATAGTTTTGCTTCTTAAAATTATTATTTTTAAAAAAACATGAAGGAATGAACCCAAGAAAACAAACAGTTATAAATTGGTAATCCCTTACAAAAGTACTAAACTGAAAGAAGGAGCTCCTTTTCCCCAGATACAAGTTTTAAGTGTCTCCTGCATCATTTCCTTCTACAATTAAACTTCAGCTTTCTGGATTTCATACTTCTCTTTTTAAGACATTAGAGCCATTAGATGTACAAGGACTGAAACTCAGAAGATTTACAAGAGGTGTGGGGGGGAGGGGCGGAGGGGTCAAGCAAAGTGTACCTCTCTAGTGTTAACTGGGAAGTGTAAGCCAGAACAGAGCACTATTAGACAATGAAGGCTGGCAAGAATATTCTTGAGTGACATATACTTCATAATCATATTTTGTTGATCCCAGCTCAGTTTTGTGGAGATGTGCCAAAGAGAACACATTCTTTCAGTATGGAAGAGCTCAAAGTGGTTGTAGCCTCTTTCAAATGCCTTTTTTCTAAATAGTCAATGTGCCCTGCGTTTGAGAAAGACTAGGGCAAAGAGGTAGCCTTCTTGATATTCAGGACAAAAGTTAAGAACAGTTATTGTATTACAGCAATGGCTAGAAGCCCCAACCAAGATCACAACCTCATAGTGCCAGGTACTGTAAATAAGCATGGAGACAGACAGTCCTTGCCCTGAAGAGCTCACAATCTAAAAAGAGATGGAGAGAAAGAAAACATCCTCTTTTACAAGTATGGAACAGGGGCTCAGAGAAATGAAGCCAACTGCCCAAAGTCACACAGCAAGTCTGACAGAGCCAGAAATGTAACCCCAAGTTTTAATCCCAGAAATTTTCCTGAAACCCAAGCCAGTGCCTTAATCATAAGACCGTCGTCCCTTTCTAAATACCTCATCCAACTAAAACTATACAGCAATAATCAATTAGAATGTAGCTAGAATTCCCTCAACACCCTTAAATCTAGAAAAAATTGCCATGGAATCTTTAATAACTAAGTGGTCAGGACACTGCAATTTTCCATCTCATCAAAAAAAAAATTATTTTTGAGGAAGGATTTAAAATAAAATAAAGCACAAGCAAAAGTCATTGTAAAGTTTCCTTTTAAAACAAACAAAAACACACCACTACCTGTCCCTTTACTGTCTGATCAATTCACCCGAAAAGCCTCCCAACACACCTGGCAACACCCAGCAACAGCAGTCATGTTAAAAGTCTACCTTGGAAGGTCTCTCTCATCATCAAGTGTTAGTTTTCTAGACCAATGGAAAGATGAAAACTTGAAAGTAGCATTCACTATATTTTCCACTCTTGTACTCATTGCCTTGATTTACGCAACAGCACTCCCTGCAAGAATCACCATCATAAATCCAGATATTTGGCCACAACTGATGCATCCTTTTCAGGAAATACCCAGGCCTGGAAAATTCACAATACTTAACTGCGATTAATTGACAGCCCTAATAGGAACATTCATATAACTCATGTGATTAACTGAAAAAAAAATTAACTGCAATTAATCGCAGTTTTAATAGCACTGTTAAACAATAAAATATCAATTGACATATTAAATATTTTTGATGTTCTACATTTTCATATATATTGTATTCTGTTATTGAAATCAAAGTGTGTATTATTTTTTACTACAAATATTTGCATTATAAAATGATAAAAGAAATAGTATTTTTCAATTCACCTCATACAAGTACTGTAGTGCAAACTCTTTATACTGAAAGAGCAACTTATTAACATAGATTTTTTTGTTACATAACTGGACTCAAAAACAAAACAATGTAAAACTTTTGAGCCTGCAAGTCCACTCAGTGCTACTTCTTGTTCAGCCAACCGTTAAGTCAAACAAGATTTGTTTACATTTACAGAAGATAATGCTGCCCTCTTATTTACAACATCACCTGAAAGTGAAACAGGCATTTGCATGGCACTTTTGTAGCTTTTACGTGCCAGGTATGCAAAACATTTGTGTGCCCCTTCATGCTTCGGCCACCATTCCAAGGGATATGCTTCCATGCTGATAATGCTCGTTAAAAAAATAATGCATTAATTAAATTATTGACTCAACTCCTTGGGGGAAAATTATATGTCCCCTGCTCTGTTTTACCCGCATTCTGCCATATATTTCGTGTTATAGCAGTCTTGGGGCTGGTCTACACTAACCCCCCAATTCAAACTAAGATACGCAACTTCAGCTACGTGAATAACGTAGCTGAAGTCGAAGTATCTTAGTTCGAATGAAAAGGTACTTACCCGGGGTCCACACGCGGCGTGCAGGCTCCCCCGTCGACTCCGCCTACTCCGTTCGTGGAGCAGGATTACAAGCGTCGACGGGGGAGCACTTCCTGGTTCGATTTATCGCATCTAGACAAGACGCGATAAATCGAACCCAGAAGATCGATTGGACTCCTCTGACGCGACGCGTAAGTATAGACGTACCCTTGGTATAGTATAGACCAGTGTTTCCCAAACTTGGGATGCCACTTGTCCAGGGAAAGCTCCTGGCGCGCCCGGCCAACGTGTTTACCCGCCGCATCCCGCCGGTTCGGCCGATCGCGGCTCACACTGGCCACAGTTCGCTGTGCCTGGCCAATGGGGGCTGCGGGACGCAGCGCGGGCCGAGGGATGTGCTGTCCACCACATCCCGCAGTCCTCATTGGCCAGGCACAGCAAACCGCAGCCAATGGGAGCCGCGGCAGGTAAACACACCGGCCGGGAGCGCCAGGGGCTTTCCCTGTACAAGCAGTGTCCCAAGTTTGGGAAACACTGGTATAGACGACCCACCACACGTACGTTTTAAGAACACTTTCACTGCAGATTTGACAAAAAACGCAAAGAAGTTACCAATGTGCGATTTCTAAAGATAGCTATGGCACTCGACCCGAGGTTTAGGAATCTGAAGTGCCTTCCAAAATCTGAGAGGGACGAGGTGTGGAGAATGCTTTTAGAAGTCTTAAAAGAGCAACACTTCGATGTGGAAACTACAGAACCTGAACACCCCACACACAAAAAAACAAAACAACCCATCAACCTTCTGCTGGTGGCATTTAACTCAGATAATGAAAATGAACATGGGTCGGCCCACACTGCTTTGGATTGTTATCGAGCATGGACACACGTCTCCTGGAATGGTGGTTGAAGCATGATGAGACATATGAATCTTTAGCATATCTGACAGGTAAATATCTTGCGACGCTGACTACAAAAGAGCCAGGAGAACACCTGTTCTCACTTTCAGGTGACATTGTAAACCAGAAGCGGGCAGCATTATCTCCTGCAAACGTAAACAAACTTGTTTGTCTGAGCGATTGGTTGAACAAGAAGTAGAACTGAGTGGACTTGCAGGCGCCAAAGTTTTACTATGTTTTATTTTTGAATGCAGTGTTTTTGGTACATAATTCTACATTTGTAAGTTCAACTTTCATACAAAGAGATTGCACTACAGTACTTTATTAGGTGAATTGAAAAATACTATTTCTTTTGTTCTTTAACAGTGCAAATACTTGTAATCAAAAATATAAAGTGAGTACTATACACACTTTGTACTGTTTTGTAATTGAAATCAATATATTCGAAAATGTAGAAATCAAAAAATATTTAAATAAATGGTATTCTATCAGCACGATTAATCATGATTTTTTAAATCGCACGATGAATCATGATTTTTTTAATCGCATGATTAATCGCGATTAATTTTTTAAATCGCTTGACAGCCCTAGTTCCTATACAACTAAAAAATATTAAAGGATTTCGACGTGGTTTGCAAACATTAATGAAGCCGAACGACAGCTTTTCTGAAGTAGCAGCATACACGTTACAGAAAGGGAAACAGAGCCAGCAACAGAGTAAGCAACTTGTCCAGCATCCCAGATTTCCTGACTTTGCCAATGGTTCAGAGAACCTGATTTTTAGTCTTCTGATGTAAACAACAGATACTAATAGGAAACCCATAAATGGGAGAGCTGAGAAACCAAGAAAAAAAACCATAGCAAAATCCCAGACTCTAATTATATGGCAGGAGATAGTGAAAAGGAGCAACCTGCTCCCTTCACCCTCCTTCTGTAGCTGCATCCCTTCCAACTTCTATGCAATTACAAAGCAGCTCATCAGCACATGCACACACACAAATCACTCTACTATCACAACTGCAGCTCCTCTCATCTTCCCTTAGTGGGAAAGGGCATGTCAGGAGCAATTTTCTGCTGCTTCCTAAACAGAAATAAGAAATGGGTGGATAGGAGAGGTGAAAGGGAAGAATCCCCTGCCCATCCTCAGCTTTCTCTCCCTGAAACACCCATCCAGGCCCTTCCTTCCCACCCTGGCTCACCACGCAGAAGCCAGACAGTTTTTGGAATGACCCCAATCCCACAATCCTTTATGACCCACAAAGTACCATGGGCTTGTGTTGGACACAGAAAGAAATTATGAATGCCCCAGGTAGAATAAGGTTAAGAACTACTGTAATAAAGCAATACTGCCTCAGCACATTGCAGGCCCAAAACCTGCAACTGGTAAAGTCACACATGTGTTTGTCTGCTCTACACCCATCTAGCCACCATTATTAGTCCCACAAGTTTCATTCACTTGTTCTTGCCTTTAAAAAATGCAAGGAAAAACTAAGTAACAAAAGAAAGAACAAAAAAGAAAGAAGTGTGTTGTTACCTGAGCACCCACTAGCTGCAACAAGGCTGAGTTCACAGGGAGGAGATCAATATCTGTATTGATAGTGGTCTGATCGAAGGGACATGCCTTACGGTGGAGCTTGTTGAGGCACATCTTGCAGACAGTGTGGCCGCAGCCCAAGCTGATGGGCTTCCGGATCGTTTCGTCAAAAGTCTGTGTGCAAATTGGGCAGGAGAGAAAATCCGTCCATTGTGGAGCTTGTACAGGCATTGTTTCAGAAGTTAATTCACAAGACAAAATCACAAAATCTAAAGCACAGATTCCACTGGAATCAAAATCTTTGACAAAAATGTTTGTTTTTAAATATCTTCTGTAAGTACAGACAGCCAGCACAGAGTGTGAAACATAACCTGGAAGAAAAGAGAAAAATGAAGTTAGCCCTCTGTATTGGAAGTGGTATTTTAAGTCCTTAATGTTATTCATCTAATTCTTGATACTGGCCTAGTTGAAATGGGAGTGCAATTCAGTATTTAGAACAGGGGACTGAGTCATGACCTCTGGTCTACTGACAGCTTTGTCCTGACCTTGGCCAAGTCACATAAACCTCTCAATTTTTACATAATCTCTCAATTTTTACATATTTGCAAAGAAAGGTAAGGTCACGAAAAACAAATTGAGCAAATCAATATAAACCAGGTTTAAATCATATAAACGTCAACATAAGGTTTTCCATTGGATTTAAAAACACACCTTCAGTTAAACTGACACAAAATTGTTTAGATAAGGCTTGATCCAAATCCCTTCGAAGTCAATGGAAACGTTCTCATTGAGTTCAACTGGCTTGGGGTCAGGCACAAAAGGAAAGTTCAAAAAATAGCAATGTAACATGTGCACCTGGAAAACAGGACTAGTCACATCAAACTAATTCAACAGCCTAAGAAATGAGAACACAGCCTGCACTAATGATATGACCCAAGTATTAGATATGCACAGACTGATAAGAACCTTGTTTTCAAAAAGAATTTTCCTTTAAAAGGTGAACTACGAATCAAAAGCAGAAAACCAAGTTAAACCACAGGTTTACAAGCAGCATTCAGCCCAGAAATTAAAAAATAACAATTTCCCCCTTCCCAACATCTTGATGCTTCCTGATTCACTGAAGATATCCTAGAATGTAGAGTTTAGTGACATTACAAATATAAGAATTTTATTAAGATAATGTTAAAAATAAAAACAACGGTACAGAGTTTAAGCGTAGAAGTTTCTGGTTATCAGGGAATAAGGTACAGATTATCAAGGGGAGCAAAGTTTGGTTTAGGATCGAATAACGTAAGAAATACATAATCTGCAAAATCCCCAATTGGGGGTAAAGGCTTAACGGGTCAAAGTACAGAAATTGAGATAGGAGGGTAAATTGTTCATCTATAATGGCTATGTTCAGGTGTGGAGTAGAATGAGTGGGTACAATGATGAGGATGGATTTACCAAGTAGTTTGCAAGTTAGACTTCGGGTATGTGAGATATCACTTGAGCTAACCTCAGCAACTCAGGAAATCAAGAAGATTCCACACAACAAGAAGATTTTTAAAAGGCAAGTCAAAATGTATGTCCATGTTTCATGCCCATCAATCCACTAGTCATCCATAGCCTTGTTAGCAGGGATGCCAGGACCAAAAAAAATAAAAATCTATGCTTAACTCATTTTTATTTTTGCTGAAAGATCATCCTTAAACGCTGAAATACTTCCAATTCCAACAATGCATTTTACTCTGGGTAAAAGTACTGCAACAAGAAAAGGGGAACAATGCTGCCTAATTTGGTCATTTAACACATATGCGATACCTTACTGCATGCATGCATTTGGAGAAAAAACCTTAGTCTGGAAGATACTTAGGGCTGGTCTACACTAACCCCCCAATTCGAACTAAGATACGCAACTTCAGCTACGTGAATAACGTAGCTGAAGTCGAACTATCTTAGTTCGAATGAAAAAGCACTTACCCGGGGTCCACACGCGGCGCGCAGGCTCCCCCGTCGACTCCGCCTACTCCGTTCGTCGAGCTGGATTACCAGCGTCGACGGGGGAGCACTTCCTGGTTCAATTTATCACGTCTAGACAAGACGCGATAAATCGAACCCAGAACATCGATCCGACGCCTCCGACGCGACGGGTAAGTGTAGACCTACCCTTAATCATCATCACTCTACAGTACTAGTCTGCAACCATTTTACACACAAGATCACTTCTTGAACTTAAGATCAACCCAGGATCTACCCTGCCCCTTCCCTGAGGCCCTGCCCTGCTGACTCCATTCCCCCTTCCACTCTGTTGCTCGCTCTCCCCCACCTTCACTCACTTTTACTGGGCTGGGGCAGGGGGTGAGGACAGGTGCGGGAGGGGGTACAGGCTCTGGACTGGAGCTGTGGGGTTTGGAGTGTGGGAGGGGGCTCCAGGCTGAGCCTGGGGCAGGGGGTTAGGGTGCAGGAGAGAGTGAGGGGTCCAAACTCTGGGAAGGAATTTGGGTGTAGGAGGGGGTTCTGGGCTGATGCAGAGTGTTGCAGTGCAGGAGAGGGTGAGGGGTGCAGGCTCTGGGAAGGAGTTTGGGTGCAGGAGGGGAACTCCAGGCTGGGGCATAGGAGGGGGTGCAAGATTCAAGCTCCAGCTGGGAGGTGCTTACCACAGGAAGCTCCCAGCAGGCAGTGCAGCAGGGCTCAGGCAGGCTGCCTGCCTGCCGTGGCCCCACGCCACTCCCGGAAGCAGCTGGCATGTCTCTGTGGCCTCGTGGGGGGGGGGGGGGGGGGGGGAAGAGGCAGGTCTCCATACGCTGCCCGCACCCACAAGCACCGCCCCCGCAGCTCCCATTGGCCAGGAACCAGTCAATGGGAGCTGTGGGGACAGTGCTGGGGGCAACACACGGAACCACCCCCTCTGCCCCCCCCCCGCCCGCCCAAGAGTGGCAGATACACACCAGCAGCCAGCTGCTTCCTGGAGCAGCATGGGGCCACAACAAGCAGGCATTCTGCCTGAGCCCTGCTGGACTTTTAGTGGCCCCGAGATCTCAAACGACTGGCAGAGGCGCGAAGATCGATCAGTCAATCACAATCGATGGGTTGGTGACCACTGTTCTACAGACTGACGGAGACAGTGTACTGCAAGTAAGGCAATCCTCATTGTGTGTCCCTGGCCTTGGGAACTAAATCAGCTAAAACCCTGAGAGACAGTGAGAAGAGGATTCTTCAGGAAGCCAACTCTGGACCACAATGAGCAACAGTGACTGGTTCCAAGAGAGACACATCCAACCCTTCTTCGTTGAAAGAACCATTGCCACAACACGGGGTCTTTCTATATTTTAAGAAATGCAGCAGAGACACTTCCTATTGCTCTTGCAGATTTCATTGAAGTATTTCAAGAGAATTATAACCTGGGAAGTCTTTCTTACTAGGTTCTGTTACATCAGATCATGATCTGAATGCCAAAAGAGGAAATGAATGCTGATAAGTGTAAGGAAGTACAAGATAAAACATTCCCTTGCTGCGAAAAATAATTAAACAGAAGAAAATAAACAAAACTGCATCATGTACGCTATGAGAAACAAGGTAACAGACTAAACATGAATAAGAACAAATGATTAGAGCAATATCTTTATCATGGAAAAAGCACTGTAAATGATATACAACAAATGTCTTCAGTCTGAAATTTATCTTCTACCAAAAGTTATCAAAAGCCAGTGTGGCCGCATGGATTTAGTTCCATTCTAATCAGGATTTTCAGTAAGAACATTTTATTTCTATTGTACACAACTCGAGTAGTATTTTTGTAAAAAGTATTTCCCCCCTTCCTCTCCCGCTTTATAATTACTCCTTGGAACCTTGAAAATCATTTCCTCACTGCATTGGTTTTCCCTTCAATCAGGAAGGAGCATACTTGTTTGCTAGAATATATTCAACTAGAAAGTTACTATGCATGCTGAGTAGTAACCATTTGTCAAGCGTTAGTAGTTTGGGCATTTTTACTTAAAAAGTACACAGTTTTAAATGGAAGACACAACTAACTGCCTCCAAATTAGAACCTGTTTTAATCAGAGGTACTCTATAAAGATTCACAGCTAATCACAATATTTTGTCGAAAAACCTGGTTAAGTTTCTGTCCCAGAGTTTAGTGTAACTGTTGTTCACAACTATCCTACCTGATCAAAGAAAGTTACCAGTTAATCCATGGCCAAGACTACCATATAACATATGAAGAAGACTGGTTCAGTCAATAGTATCATATCACTACAAGCACTCCGACCAAAAATAAATAAATAAATAAAAAGAGGTTTAACAACTGTGTACATCCCAGAAGTGTCACATTTTTCTCCCACACTTGAAGCCTTAAAGTGTGGCCACTATCTTACCACCCAAGAAGGAGTGGATAGGATACACTTAATATAATACAACTCATTCTGTTAATGAAGCTGTGATTGACCACCACAAGGCACTAGCTGGAGGCTTTGCCTATGCCAAACTCCTAAACCATACCAACCTATGGAGTGAGAATTTGGAAACTTGTTTTTAAAACAACCTCCATACCCCAGAATAAACACATTTCTATTTCATCCATCACTGAAAAACAAGCCTGCTAGTAACACAGACATGCAAAGCAAATTGTTCTACTTCTTACAGGACTATCATATCATTAAACAAAACTAGGGAAAATAACCATTGATTCATGTGAACCATACGAACCAACTATAAACATCACAGGAAATTTCCTTCCTATCATTTGTTTGTACGTCTATCTCAGACACCTGAAGTAGAGTCACTCTTAGTTAACCAAACCAGCTTTTGTAGGGTATCACTATGCTTTCTTAAGATTTCTTCCTGCAGAAGCAGGAAGCAAGACAAAAAGTAAGTGAAATTGAATACAGGTCTGTCGCATCTTATGCGGGGGTTACGTTCTGCGCTGAGCGCGTAAAGCGAAAAACCGCGTATGTTGAGACTCCATT
The DNA here is from genome assembly GCA_037349315.1 of Chelydra serpentina. NCBI lineage: Eukaryota > Metazoa > Chordata > Testudines > Chelydridae > Chelydra > Chelydra serpentina. The sequence continues at coordinate 57,067,296 of JBAIAC010000024.1, read as the reverse complement.
GAGTTGAATGGTGGATGGAATTGCCCGCAGTACTGATGCCATTTTAAAATGTTTTTTTTTTCTTTTCTGTTTTTGGCGACCGCGCAAAGCCGAAATCGCGCAAGTTAAATGCGCGTAAGACGCGACAGACCTGTATATGCACTACTTCCCATAAAGTAGTATGAAGAAGTTTGAACATGTAAGTGCCAGCTGTTTGAAGTTCCTTTCCATCAAAAAGGTGAAATTTAAGAAGCCAGAAGAATTGATTTCCCAAAATAATGTATATAATTCAAGAACAGTAAAGGTAAGTTATTTTATAGCTTTTTTTTAAAAAACCACCACCACTCATGGCCTTAAACTAAAAATGAGAAATTTCAGGCTCAAAAGAGCTGTTCCCTAGACAGTGAGAAAGTTAAAAAAAAGAAAAGAAAAAAGACTTATAATGGAATGGGTAATACTACTTTAACAGCTTCTCTACCAAGGAATTTAACCATGGCTCCATTCCATAATGCAATCCAAACAGTATTAAAATTCACATTTGAAACAATAGGACATTTTGCATTCATATTCCTATCCTGTATTCTCCTTTTTTTCTCTCTCTCATATTTACAGACTCATTTGTTCTGTTTTTTTAAAAAGATCCTGGCTATCCCAAGACAACTGGAGTAACAGGTAATATTTACCCCTTGTCCTAACAAGGTTCTTATATAAAACTTTCAGTTTTTCACACTAAGAATAAAGCCATGGAAACATCCATCTCTGTGGCCAGACTGCAGAGAAGACAGAAAGACAGAAAGAAAATACCCATAAGGAAAATACTAGGGTGGCTCCTAATCAACCTAATCAAAAATACATTGAATTGGTAGATTGCCCACTAGGAAAGTGCTGACTTAATGAATGCCAATAGGCAAAAGAGGAAATATAAAATACAGATATAGTTGTCTAATCACAGTCCTAGAAGCAAAGCTGCAATCCCCCCAACTTCTACTTGTCTAGAACAACAGGACAGTAAAAGTATACTTGTTTTTCATCATCATGGTAAAGGGTGGGCAAGCAGACTTTATGCCTCTGCTGGTAAGTTTCCATACTAGTTTTGGAAGGCTGGTACAATACCACTTACACAATTCAGCTGAAATTCCTCTCTTCCTTGAGAGTATTTCAGCTTAAGACCTGTGACAAATGTTGCTGTGCAGAGTCAAGTAGCAGATATGTAGTCAAAAGGCTCAGAGCTGGTCCCCTGGTCAAGAAAGGGGATAGCAATGAGGTTGGTGGTATATGCACTGGTAAAGTATTTAAATTAATTAGCTCAAAGTCTTGAGCTGAGGAGGGGTACCAACCAAATGATATGTCAAGAGTAGAAAGGAACCACCAAAGGCAACATGCATCAGTGGTAGTAAAAGAAAACAATGCCTTTTTCTCTCGCCTTAGAATCCTTTTAAGGATCTGAATGTTCTCTTTCTTTCTTCTTACCCCAAGTAGCAGGGTGGATAAAAATCTTTAAATTTGTTTTTTTTTTTAAATAACCAATTTGAAATTACGACAACCTATACTAAGCCCTAAAATCATAATCTATTAAAATAATTAATTAAAAAAATAAGCAGCACATGTGTGCTGGCAAGTTTTAATGGAAGTGAAACCACTGAACTGGTTGAAGTCACTGGCAAAGCACCTAGAACCAGAGTCTGAAGTGCTAAATCAGCTTTTGACAGCAGTAGCCTCTTCTGCAGGTGGAGAAAAGCTATTTTCATTTCAGTTTATTCAACTACTTCAGTTCAGTGACTAGTTCATTCAAAGTTAAGAAACCAATTGGGAGGTTAAAAAAGGCAGAAAAGCTTGTCCTCTTCCACGCTATGAATAAAAACAAGGTGAGGATGAGATCTAACTCTAAAATCTTTATGGACATGGTGATCTAGAAACAAGCAGTTTCATTTACTAACTACACAGAATAGTCGGTTTAATAATTACTTCTGTCTGGAAAAGCATTTTGATAAAACATTTTTCTTATCTATTCAGCACGTATCAAATGTTTTTTTTAAACTAAAAACTACTTTAAAATGACATTTTTGTGCATTTAGTTGAATTTGAATTTCCAAAGAGTTTAACACAAATCATAAATTAAAATTTTATCTAGTAGAGATACATGTACATCATTCACCAATTTCCAACATAACATGGTAAAAAAATTAAGAATCTGAATAAATATAAGTTAATCTATATAACTGCTTGAATGTATACATATATAGCATACCCTCCCAGACAGCAAAAAGCACCCAGCTTAGCGTAAAGGCTATATTTAGTTGCAAATCAACATGTTTTAATGGTTAGCAACCAAAGAGAATCAGCCTCTCGGAAAATAACTCAAGTACAAATGCAAAATAAGATTAACATTGACGCTTTAAATCAAGTTTTTCTGCTTGCTGATTTAAACCATTATTAAAATTGGTGATTTAAATTGCTTTGATTTAAGTCAATCCACCCTGCCTAACTGGTGCAACAGGAACTCAGGAGCCTTGCATCTCACTTGTGTCACAGATTACTGTCAACTCTAATGACACGGAACAACCTTTTGTGCCAATGGTGCAATATGGGAGACTTTTTGGGGGGATGGAGCTTGCAACACTGGATGGTGACAGATGGGAAGCTTGACCCCGGTTAACTGTTGTCTTGGAGAGAGACTTCTTGGCCCAATAACATCAAGGGCAGCACCAAGACTGGCACAACAGGGCATGTCTCAGGTCTCTTTTCAGAAGATCTCAGCACAGAGACTGGCCTTCTTACTCCCGAAGGAGTGATGGAAACAGCAGGTTGAAGGCTTATGAAAGCCAAGGGCATGTCTATTCTTCCTTGTCAAGGAGTGAAGGCACAGCAGATCATGTACTGGGATATGATGCTGGTTTTGCTCAGGGACACAAGACAGCCAATGTGGGTATTTATCTTGGACTACATAACTCAGCAAAATGCCCATCTTTTTAACCCCATGTGGAGTTTGGGACTTACCATACATAGCTTCAGAGTTAACCTGAGGTGAAAGGCCCCTTTACAATTCAGTATAATTAAACAAACAACACTATAACTAGCTCGTGAATACCAGGTAGTTCTGTAAGCCCTCTGTGGCAAAGGAATTAAGGTGATTGGGAGTGCACTCCCTTCTACAGAGCCAGCTGTGTCAGCCCAGCACTTTCACTGACCAAGGATATTGCTTTTCTACACAATTGTGCAGCTCGATGCCAGAGGCAACAAATCTTGTAACTGGAAATGCACAGAAGCCCTTGATGAATATTCATATACAGTAACTCCTCACTTAAAATCATCCCGGTTAATGTTGTTACATTGCTGATCAATTACAGAACATGCTCGTTTAAAGTTGTGCAATGCTCCCTTATAAGGTTGTTTGGCAGCCTGCTTTGTCCACTGCTTGCAGGAAGAGCAGCCCGTTGGAGCTAGCTGGTGGGGGCTGTGAACCAGGGTGGACTGGCAGCCCCACATCAGCTCCTCACTCCCCATGCCACAGCTGCTCAGCAAGCTACCAATTGCCAGGCAGCTCAGCTGTCCCTCCCCCCCACTGCCATGTGCTGCTCCTGCCCTCTGCCTTGGAGCTGCTCCCCAGAGCCTCCTGCTTGCTGTGCAGGAGGGGAAGAAGAGGGAGGCTAATGTCAGGAGTCCCCCTCCACTGTACCTTATTTCCGCGAGGGGGAGGAGAGAGACACTGGACAGCACAGGCGCCAACTTCCATCGGCGCTGGTGGGGGCTGACGCCGGGCGACGTGGCGGGGCCCCACTCCCAACGCCAACGCAACGTCGCCTGGTGTCAGGGGCCCGCAATGTCTCCCGGTGGTGAGGTGAGCTGGGCGCGGACCCCGGAGCTGGCAGGGAGCTGCCAGTGGGTGCTGAGCACCCACCAATTTTTCCCCGTGGGTGCTCCAGCCCCGGAGCACCCACGGAGTCAGTGCCTATGCTGGACAGGGCTCAGAACAGAGGGAGCTTGCTGGCAGCAGCTGTCGTCTCAACTTGCTGATCTACTTAAAAAGGCAGTCTACTTAAGAGTGGGGTCAGCGTACTTACAAGGGCAATGCACGTGTCTCTCTCTCTGCCATGGTGTCTCCCCTCCCTCCATTCCTGCTGCCTTGTAGAGTGTGAGGCTACATTAACGTGTTAACCCTTGAGGCCTCAGCCAAGTGCTAGTTCATCATTTAGCAGTAAGGCATTCCCTGGGAAATATCCCACTGAAGCAGGGTGGGGGATACCCCGCTCCTGCCCTGAGGGGCTTAAAACAGCCCTGGGCTGATTGGCGAAGTAGCCATAGCTGTGGCCAGTTTAATCAGGACCCAGCTGGCCCTTATAAGAGGGCAGTGGGCCTGGAGCAGACAGACTCAACCTCTGCTTCCAGAGAAGGAGGGACCTGGCTACTATTGCTAAGAGTATACCTAGACTGGAGCAGGGCTGGGGGTAGGCCAGAGGAGCTGGGGAGCTCCAGCCTGAGAAACCCCTAGGCTGCAAGGCCTAAAGCCAAAAGGGGTACCGGGGTTACAGGGGGCAGCCCACAGGTAGGCAGAGGCAGCGGCGGGTGAGCTGATTCCTTGGAGAGACCACCAGGAGGCGCCACAGGGGTGAGACCGCCTGCTTACACCCACCCTCTGACTTCCCCACCTCAACCAAGCTTCACAATCATCACTGCTGTGCACAATATTAAGTTGTTTGTTTAAAACTTATAGTGTGTGTATGTATGTGTATGTGCGTGTCTTTTGTCTGGCAAAAAAAAATCAAAAAATCCCTGGAACCTAACCCCCACTATTTACATTAATTCTTATGAGGAAATTGGATTCACTTAACATCGTTTCACTTAAAGTCGCATTTTTCAGGAACATTACAATGTTAAGCGAGAAGTTACTGTACAAACTTCCAGCTAAAAATCAGCATAGACCTTTCTTTCTCAGTCTTCCCACTATATGGATTTTATGCACTCTCTTCACCCACCACCCACATCCTCAACATCTTATTTCTGCCAATTTCTCTTCAGGCTCTATTTTGGTCTCTCCCTTCTTTACCACAAGTAAACAGAATAGTGATAGCAGGAGATAAAGACTTTAAGCATTCAACACCAGAAACTACAAAATGGATTTCAGACTGAAATTCAAGTTCCACCAAATACAAGAGCTGGAGAGAGGTAATGGGGGATGCATGGAGTTACTGTATATGACTGACTTTACCTGAAAGGCCACACATCGGTGACCCTAGTAGCTGAGAAGAGCTAGACGTAGTTCACTTGGCAATCTGCTGGTGGCTGGTCTTTCACTTGGGGCAAGGTGATTCCTAGCAAGTTACATCAGTGAGCTTTACTGTCCTCTTCCCCACCAGGCCCCAAACTTGCTCATGAACTCAGATGCAATGTAACTTTATTGATGAGCATGGTCCCACCCTTGTGTGCCTCTGTCCCTCCTTCATTGACTCAACAACACCATCTTTCTTTTTTGCATCTCTGGCTTCTGACTAGAATCATACTTGTGCTAGTTCTTGCCCAAAGCTCTTGCTGTACAGCACCAGAAAAAGCAGAACCAACTCAGAATAGAAGGAAATTCTGGTCAGTTTCATACTTCTACACCAGAGTTTAAAAAGTAAAACTGCATTGAAGAGTAGAACAGGTGCAATCCTCATAAGAGGAGGAAGTGGGTGGATGGAAGGACAGGAGATTCCTTTGACCCCCACAACTACATTTACCTAGGGTAGGTCTATACTTACGCGTCCGGTCGGAGGCGCGCGATCGATGTTCTGGGTTCGATTTATCGCGTCTTGTCAAGACGCGATAAATCGAACCAGGAAGTGCTCCGTCGTCGACGCTGGTAATCCAGCTCGACGAGTGGAGTAGGCGGAGTCGACGGGGGAGCCTGCACGCCGCGTGTGGACCCCGGGTAAGTGCTTTTTCATTCGAACTAAGGTACTTCGACTTCAGCTACGTTATTCACGTAGCTGAAGTTGCGTACCTTAGTTCGACAGGGGGGGGTAGTGTAGACCCGGGCTTAGGGATACCGGACTCAAACAAAAGGAAGACAGCAGCCAAGAACGAAGAGATTGTTGAATATTTCAGTACTTCCATTCAGTACCTCCACTCAAACCACATTATTCTACACTCAGATCACTAACTCAGAGTTTTAGTGAAAGTTAAACGGAGTTTACAGCAACCCCCCTGGGCTCCCTGGCTGTGCCTCCAGATATTACTGCTCACTTTTTTATGATCTGCAGCTACAAAGAGCTTAAGCTTTATATACCATGTCCAACATCTTGATAATCTTTTCCTTTCCAAGCTAAATAATCTTCCTCGGTCTTAATAATAATCATCTTGATCTTTTATAGAGAATTCTCCATGGTCTCTACAATATTTTTTGTTGCTCTCTCCTGAATCTTTTCCATTTTTGCTAGGTCTCCTAAAATGAAGCAAAGAAAAGCTAATGAAGTACTCAGGGTGTGAGACTACCTGTCCAGTGTACATAGTGCAGCTATAAACAGAGTAATACTTTTAGCTAATCCTCAGTGCAACCGAATATCTCAATTATTAAGTTTTGGCCACTGAGCAGACATGCTTAATGGAACATCCAATATGACTTTTGGCTCTTTTCCCCGCTGCCAAGAGGTTACAACAGATTCATAAGCCAATTGGATATGAATTGTTTCAAATTATTCCTTCTGGTACACAGTGATTTGCTCCTGTCTCTCATGAAGTTCACCAGCTTTCTTGATGTCCAATTACCACTTTTTACTAGAGTTTATCATAGTTCTTCCTAGTCTTTAACAACAAAAATCACATCACCATCAAATTTTTCCACCTATTTCTTCATAACAGCTCAGGGCCTGCCTTAAAAACATAAGCAGAGCTAGCAAACTCAAATGACCACGAGGGCCACAAGAAGACTAGTACATTGGCCCGAGGGCTGCATCACTGACACACACACCCTCGCTGCCTCCGGCCCTGCCCCCACTCCACCCCTTCCGTGAGGCCCTGTCCGGCCTCTTCCCACCCCTTCCCTGCCCCCATTCCAACAGCTGTTTGGCAGCGGGAAGCACCTGGAGGTAGGCAGAGGAGCGGGGACGTGGCATGCTGGGGGGGTGGGGTGGGGGGGGAAGGGAGCTTGGCGGCCGTGGGAAAGACACGGGGTGGGGGGGAAGCAGGAAATTACATGGGGGGGGGGCGAGGGGAGCGTGGCGGGCCGTAGGAAATAATCCTGCGGGCTGCATGTTTGAAACCCCTGTGCTAGAGGCCCCGGAATGCCTCAACAATTCATGGCTTGATTCCCCACTCCCACGCTAGGAATGATGTGAGACTGGAGATCTATAAATTGAGCTCATGGAATTTATTTTTATATATATATTTTTTTTAATGAATTAATTTAATTTATTTATTAATTAAAGTGTGTGGTTGGGGGGAGGGGAGATTAATCCAGGCTGGGGAAGGACCAATTAATTATTATATTCCTCCTACACTCAGGTTTATTAACAATAAATAAAAGTTGGTGGCCCAGGAAAAATGAATCGCTTGTCTCAGGCCAGTTCCCAGTGAGTGAGTGAGTGAGTGAGTGACACACACACACACACACACACATTTGAAAACCTTGCAAGCATACACAGAACAAGGGTTTAAAGCGCTTACAGAATAAACCACCTTCTTTGGACCCTCCAGGACAAGGCGGCAACCCAGTAGGAGAACAATATGGGGGAGCTCGCACTGCCACTGTCATGTAGGACCTAAAGTGAGAGGAATTCATTCTCCAAGCCTGTCAATGACTCACTTTTCACCAGCACTTTACATTAAAATAAGTTATCCGTTAAGAGAACTGTTTTGAGTTTGGCCTATCTAGCAAAAAGCATTATGAACGCACTGCAATATTTTCTTTCACTTCCCCTCATGATCATTTTTAAAAAAATCTTTATGAAAACCTTACATTTTTTTTAAAAGGTAAAGTGAAATTATAACTATTTTACCTGACTCCTTTACGAGCCAGAAGAAAATGGTTATTTAGATACAGTTCAAAATTGTGCAGCTTTTTCTTTCTTTAAAAACACACAGAGCAGCTAACTGCAGCATTCATGAAAAGGGAAAATTGTTACACAATGTTTCCACACCCAGCTCTGCAGAATAGCAGCTGAAAATGAAAGCTTACTTCTGATCACAAACATTTTTTGGAGGTGGGAGAAGAGTATGAAGAGGAGATGCCAAGAGAAGAGATTCTTACCTTTGCTTGTGGAACTCCATAACCATCACAAATATGCTTGGGATATTTCTGCATGGTTACTGTATTTTAAGAACAATGAAAGGGAGGAAAAAGCTCTCTGGACTAGTCATACACAGTGCTAATCAAATGACTGCACGTTCCGAGTGCTTCACTTCCTCATTCTTTATATATATACACACACACACACCCACAAACAGCCATCCACCTAAAAGATGGTAGTGTCCTGTGACAAAAGCAAGTCCTGAAAAAGCAGCAAAACCCAGGTGGTTAATGCCTAAAAAATACTCTCCCCCACCCTTAAAAGGATACTGAACAGTAAATCACACAAAATACAATTTGCAGAGTATTAGATAACTCCACATTGAATGAGAGTTTGTGCACACTTATGTTTCATTTTTAAGCTAAAAAAGAAACCATAAAACCATGTACAAAACAAGAATGCTAACTTCAACTCACACAGTCCAATCAAAGCTAGGGCTGAAGTTTATTACATATCAAGGCTGCAGTAGACCAACTCCCATTAGCACAAATGGGAAAGTCAGAAAGATCCCCTTCTCGACGCATACCTCCACATTATGTAAAAGTCACTTGTTTGGTAGCCAATAAAATACTTTAGCAAAAACAAGGACCTGTTAAGGACAAGACAGTAGCCTTCACTTGAAACTTCCTAGTTTCTAAGAACATTAAAAAAAACCTTACACCACCATAGCACCTCCTATCAGAGGATCTCAGAGCACCTTCCTGACATTAATGAATTAAGCTTCACAACATCCTGAGAAGCAAGAATCAATTTATTTTTACAAGTGGGGAAGCCTGAGGCTTAGACCGGTTAAATGACTGAGAGACCTTGGGTAAGAGCTAGGACTAGAACTCAGTTCCCCTCCCCAACCCGCGAGACCTGTGCTTCAGCCACAAGACTATTCCTTGCCACCAAGGTTAAAAAATTGAAGAACATTTACATCCTTTATACATTTGTTGTGGTGTATATATGAAAGTTGTATAAATTTTAATATAGAATAGCTACAGCTCTCTTTATAGGACATAAGACAAGAACTGTACATTTTTAAAAGCCAACAGTCAGTAAATTTTCAATGAAGTATACAAGAGTTAATTTAGCAGGCCATAACAGCTTCACATTTTATGGTAGAGACTTTGTATCTCTACAGTTTATTTAAAAGCATCCGAAGAAGTGGGTATGGACCCATGAAAGCTTATGCTTCAATACCTCTGTTAGTCTATAAGGCGCCACAGGACCCTTTGTCGCTTCTTTAAAAGAAAGGGGCAATCCTTAACATATCAGTAGAGTAGACTCTCAGGTCATTAGCCAGAAAAAAATTCTACATGTCACCAGCTTAAGTGGACAAGGTTTAGGAGAGGTTAGGGGAAAGAGAAGGAGATGTCCAGAACTACGTCCCTTCATTGCAACTAGAGGGTCTTCACATACCTCTAAAGCAGCAGACCTTGTTGTGCACACATTTTCCTACCAAGCAACTGCAATTTAGGTATATGGGCCTCTAACTAGCAGTTATGTGCTAGGGCTGAAGTTGGGGAAGAGGGTGGAGAGGAGCCAAGGAGCTGAAGAGGAACAATAAATCAATCAATCACCTTTTGAGAGAAAAGATATTAGATCTATGGGTCAATAGTCAAAAGAACTCCTCCATCCATTAACCTTCCAAAGCAGAAGTCACAGTAAATAAAACATCTGTCCTCTCCAAATGTAGATGTTGGGGTTTGAAGAGCTGTTGTCTAAACATACAAATAACCAAACTTGAATTCCAAGGGGGGAAAATGCAAGTCTGAAAGCTAGATGCTGACGCCTCAACGATTTAAAACTGATTTTATATAAACCTATTCAGCTCGATACTGGAATGTTTCCATCATCAAAACATTCTGGTGGCTCCCAGGTATTTAAAAAAAAAAAAAAAAAAAAAAAAAAAAAAAAGAGACTTCTCCACCCCAGCAGGGTAGGAATAATTTGCTCAAATAAAGTTGTTTATGTGCATGTGCATACTTATCACTGGTAAGGTCTGCCCTAGAATCATAGAATATCAGGGTTGGAAGGGACCTTAGGAGGTCATCTAGTCCAACCCCCTGCTCAAAGCAGGACCAATCCCCAATTTTTGCCCCAGATCCCTAAATGGCCCCCTGAAGGATTGAACTCACAACCCTGGGTTTAGCAGGCCAATGCTCAAACCACTGAGCTATCCCTCCCCCCGAGCTGCATGCAGCTAATCCATGATAAGGAAGATTTTTTACAGTTCAGCCATTGTAATTTGATTACCCTGGAAATGATGGCAATTATGGAGAGACAGACAAGCTCAACTTCTAACTTCCTTCAGCGGGTTCACAATTTAAAAAGTAAGTTAAGGAAGCTGTAAAATAGAGATGAGATTCTTATCCTTTCAAAACTGCTTTGGACCTATGGCTAAAAAGCACTGTGTGTAAACTATTACTAATAAATATCGTCGTTATTTCCAGAGACCAAACTTCTACAGCCTGCACCTTACTTTCTATAAATAATACTATTTAATATTAAAGGAGAAATAAAACAACAAAAAAGATAGTAAGAGTCCCTTTTCCTGCAGAATTAAAAAAATTACCATCACCAGTTTTGGTACTAGAATCTAATCATCCATTTCTGACAAACTTCTGCACAGCAACCAATTAAGATTTGAATTTAAGAAATCCTAAAAAAAATCCTGTTTCCACAGTAATGTCTTCACCATGTTTCAGACTGCAAAAACTGCAAAAAAGAGTCCTATCTACACAAGACAATATGCCAGTTACTTTTTGAATTCCCATTTATTTTAAAACTTTATATTTTTAAGTGAGTTCTCCTATCAGCCTCATCCTGCAGTGAAGTCATAATCCTGTTTGTGACATCACAGAGATACCACACATTCATAATCTCATCATTACAAGACCACAACAGGATAGAGAATGAGACGGCCGCTGAATGGAGGTGTCTGTGAAAACTGGCAAAACCCCCAACCAATACCTCTTAATGCTTGCTTTGGCAGCATATATTCTTCAAATGGAACATAAACAGAAGATTAGCTTAGTCCCCATACAAGCATAAAACAAATTTGTGAAGCATTGTATATTTTTAATCCTATTCTTTCTTTTTAAAGAGATCAGTTTCCGGTTTGTGGAAATGCAGAGAACCCCAGAATTAATCGGCAACAACTTTGCACTCAAGAGCACAAGATTTACATGTTGTTACTCTTGGGCCTGTAACCTAAGTTACCATCCTCTAGTGGCTTTTCGCAAAGCAATGCCTGACCTAGATCATGATGGAGCATGGTGCTTTTCACCAACTCCACCTTTTCAGCCTTTCTCCAGAAAACAGAACAGACATCCCAGAACAGTCACATTCAATTTCTTTACATCTAGAGGAGATGGAGATTAGATAGATAGATAGATATCTCAACATCAAAAAATTGCCTTTTTAAAAAAAATAAACAGCTACATTTGTAAACAAATAAGGCCATGCTACAATCTCCAATTGCTCCCTAAGAGGATCTGCTTCGTGCTCCATCCAACTTACTCTGGTAGTTCCACAGAGCTCCCTCTTTTCCCTCTACTCCTTAACTTTTGATATTCTCACATTAAGCTACCATCTTTATGCTGATGACTCTCAGATGTACATTTCTACATCAGATTTGTCTCCCTTCTCTCCAAATTAAAATCTGTGCCTCTCTCACTGACATCTCCTTGTGGATGTCTCGCTCTCAGCTCAATTCAACATGGCTAAATCGGAGCTCCTATTTCCTCCCAAACCCTCAACTCCTCCCACCCACCTTTATCACAGTGGACAACATCATTCTGCCTGTAACCTGGGTGCTATCTTCAAATCGGACCTCTCTTTAGATCTGCACATCCAACCTATGTCTACATCTTGCAGATTCTTTCTGTAGAATATCTATAAGCACTGGTCTACACTACAAACTTATGCCAGAACAACAACATCACTCAGACACAGGGCTAGTCTACACTTGCAACACTAAAGTGCTGCCACGGCAGGGTTTTAACGTGGCTTATGTAGTCACAGCAGAGTGCTAGGAGAGAGCTCAAAAAACACCAAAAAAAAAACCCCACCTCCCCCAGAGACGTAGCTCCCAGCACTGGTGCACTGTTTACACTGGTGCTTTACAGTGCTGAAACTTGCTGCACTTAGGGGGGAGTGTTTTTCACACCCCTGAGCAAGAAAGTTGCAGCACTGTAAATTGCCAGTGTAGACAAGCCCAGTTAGAACTGCCTAACTCCTGGTGTACACAACGTTATGTCAATGGGAGGGCTTCTCCCATCAACGTAACTACCACCTCCCAGGGAGCCAGAGTACCTACACTGATGGGAGAAGCTCTTGTATTGGCATAAGTAGTCTTCACTAAGCACTGCAGCACTGTAAATGTAGACAAGCCCCAAGATAGAGCCTTCCCTATCCATTCAGGCAGCTAAAACTCATGTAGACTCATCACCTCACATCTCAATTGCTGGAATATCCATTTCTCTAAGTTTGGCAAATGCAATCTTGTACCATCCATCTATTCATTCAAAGTGCCTCTGCTAAGATCATTTTGCTAGCCCACTGCTTTGACCATATCACTCCTTTCTTTGAATCCTTCCCCTGGCATCTCCAAAGGATGGTTTAAAAACCGTGGCGCAGCACTGATCCTGTAGATCAGTGATGCTCTCCTTTTGCCATGGATCCCTATTAAAAAAAAGGTGACAATGGTCAAGTCACTGGTGTGCTGACAACAGTGCCTATTGCACAAACCAATATTTCTCACAGTTTCCTTGTACTTCCCAGTATGACTAGAGCCATCTATTATTTCTCTTATGCTTAGACTAGAAGTTCTCTGGAAAAGGCACCGTCTTATAGTTTTGTATTTCTACAGCACCCAGCACGATGGGGTTCTGGTGCTTGACCCGCACTATGGTAATACAAATAAAAATAATTTGAATGAATGCTACCCTGTGGGGGGGAAAAGTGTTCCTTATTAAGAGACCTGTCATGTGACTATTCCACCAGCATAAGTCATTAAATAAATTCAGAACAATGGACTCATGAACAGGATTTGCTATGAGTGGGATTTTGATTCAGAACTTTGTTTTTCTGATGAAGAAAGGAGAAATGTGGGAGAGATGCTTGTTTTCCACTGTAAGCCATGGATTTCACAGATGGTCACTTTACCTACCTCTTCTCATTAATCCTAAAGCAACTATATCTCTAATGGAAGACACACTGAATCTTTTTATTCATATACTGTAGATAATGCTGTAGCAAATGAGTTTTTGGATAAAGCGCTGAAATGTACTGCAGAAGTATTACAAACTATGAAAATGACTTTTCCTGTACTCCATATAAAAGATGAGCTTTCCAAATTAAGAGGTCATCCAGTTGTAAACCACCAAGTAGTGACATCTTCCTGCATATTAAGTAATAATGTTTTAGAAATATCCTCACTGGCCTTTAAACTCTGCTTCTCCAAACACACACACTAAACCGTTCAAAATGTATTCTCTTTTACTCTGCCTGGGTCTTCATATGTACTTGTAATGATACTGACAAACTTTTGCTAAGCTAGCAAACCCCTCCAAAATTGCATATACTAGGACAATTGTTTTAAATTTAATCAGGTAATTCCACAGTTAATGCTTTTACTTGTATGTGGTTTGTCCTCAAAAAAGTTAAGCAGCATTTACAGCATGAAAAATTTTTTATAAGATACACTGCCAACTTTCAAACAAGGATCCCAAAAGAACTTCACAAAGGGTAATTTGTTTCTTCTTATAAATGTGGAAACAGAGGGATTATGTGATTTACTCAACATTATACACACAACTTACTATCAGTCAGGAACCCAAATCTTCCAATTCCCAGTCCAACACTAAAACTTGGACTCTAAGGAAAGGTCTACAGTGCAATTAAAAACTTGCAGCTGATCCATAACAGCTGACTAAGGCTCATGGGGCTCAGGGTAAGGTGCTATTCAACTTCCCTCTAATTTTTTCCATCCATGTGCAGGATGAATTTTGTTATGTGCACCAATATCAAAGTGATGTGTGCCACCAGTAGAAACAAAATACCTAGATATAAATCACCATCACATATTCTATAGTATATGACATTTCACTCCATATTCTTCATAAAAATATGCTTATGATAGGAATATGACACAACTGAGATGCACTTTATGCAAGATGAGTCTTGTAAGATATCATTGGAAAAATTATACTTGACTGAATGTGATTATCCAATTTGTATGCCTGTATCATTTCTGTATCTGTATTTCAACTATGCTACTTTGGGTGACGCACACTGCTAACAGTTCAGGTACAACAATGGAAAAGCCAGACGGGCTGATGGTCCATCAGCGAGGACAATGGACTGAAAAGGCTTGGCAGTCCCGCTGACACTCCACACTGCCACTGACTCATGGACGCTGAGTCAGGTGGTCTTGTCACCGGATACTAAACATTACCTGAGACTTCTTGTAACTTTCCACTGGAAGGGAAAGGGGGTCAAGTTTGGGAAACAAAAGATTCCTGCCTTACGTAAATCCTATTTAAGGGTGGGGAGGAAGGCAAACAGGACTCCTCCTCTCCATGACCTGTCTGCCCAAGAAAAACAGACTGCTAAAGCCACCTGAAGGAAAGGCAGGGAAAGGGTCCAGTCTGAAAAGGAACACAACTGGAATTCTGAACCACAGAAACTTTGCAACCTGCCTAAAATAACATTATGGGTAAGAAATTACATTTTGTAACTTGTTTCTTAAGTATATTGAGCTTAGCTTATGTATTTTGCTTTATTTGGTCAGTTATTGGCTTTGTTCTGTCTCCTTTCTCTTATATTCACTTAAAATTCACCTTTTGTAGTTAATAAAACATTTCTTGTTTATGTAATTTCTAACGGGGGAGGCGGGTTGGGGAAGAAGTTGTGCATATCTCCCCACACATTGAGGGAGGGGGCGAATTGCATAAAACCTTTGGGTTTGTACCCCCTAAATGGAGTGGGCACCAGAGTGTTGGGGCGAGCCCCTAAGGCTGAATCTTTCCAGAGCGGATCTCTGTCTCTATGTGAAGTGGGGTGTAGCCCTGCCTGTGTGCTTGGCTGGAAGAGGCTTGTGAGCCCAACCCAGCAAGGCCAGATAAAGGGGACCCAGGCTAGCAGAATGGGATGACTCAGTGGCATCCCAGCACACCAGGTGACATCCCAAAGGGCCCACACCCATCACAGTATAGTTTAACCCAACGGTTTATTTTTCATTCATGGTAAGGCAGCAATTTATACAAGGGCCAAAATCTATGCTCCTCACTTGAGCAGAAAGCCCATGGGAGTTTTGCTTAACTAACTATGGCAGAATTTGGCCCTAGAGGTGAATACTTGCAAAAAAATTGACAATCAGCAGCATATTTAAACCTGGATTGTCACCTCCAAGTTCAACAAATTAAAAAATTCAGTCCATCCGCTATCTGGCAACATTAAATGTTCAATCTGTTAGTTTGAAAACAAAACATCTGGAGTATAATTGAGCAGTGAAGTATTTGTACACAGTATTCTATTAACGTGAAATCCGCAAACAAAATTCAAATCTTTATGTACAAGCTTCATAGATGAGACCTGTTAGCAATGCATGCAATCTGAATATTTGAATCCCTCTTAGTCTTCTTTAAAGTGAGTTACACATACAGAGCATATCTTTGAAAGGAAATTACTTCGGTACTAACAGTAGTACATACACCGTTAAAGTGCTCTCCTCTTTTAAAAAAAAAATACATAGTACATTTATATTCAAAAGGAGAAAATTACCTGATTTTAACACAGTGGATTGTGAAACTACATGGCGCTTGTAAAAATGCAGTATTGATTGTTACATTATCTCAGTGGGTTGCTATTTCTACATATTGAACTGATGGTTAACATTCGCCAATTTACTCAGCACAAAGTTCATGGGACTTTTTAGGATTAGTATACAATGAAGGACCCAAATAGATGAATACCAAACCCTTTTATTTAGAAAGTGGTTTGAACAAAGCTTAAAGATTCAAAATCAAACAACATACATAATCACAAAGATCAGACTTTCCCTGAAAAAATTAATAAGAAACCACTTTCTTTGGACGTGCAAGTTGTTTATCTAGACTCTAAGATTACCTACAGGTAGCCCTGAATTAGTTTCCAAGTGGAAACTTTCAACTATAAAACAATGGGCATCTTCAGGTTTTTTTTTTAAATGAAGAATTCAAAGAAAAAAAGTAAAACAATTACATGATTGAAAAAGCACAGACTTGTGCCACTAAAAATCTACACAGAGAATAACTGCTGCTTTTTGGAGAAGCAACAGTAAGTTGATCAATCACTTCTGTCTTTGACGATGTTGCAGCTGAGCTCCTGATAGAGTGGATTGATTGATTGATTTATAAACAACATATTTTTAAAAGTACTTGATAACTAGGATGACTCTCTAAGGCATTGCATGAGCTTTAAAAAAAGAAAACAAAAGTGTAGAGCAGGGGTGAGCAAACTACAGCCCGTGGGCCACATGCGGTCCACCAGCTAATTTAATCCAACCCTCGAGCTCCCGCTGGGGAGTGCGGTCTGGAGCTTGTCCCACTCCTGCACTCCAGCTGGGAAGCAGGATTGGTGGCCACTCCATGCAGCTCCCAGAAGCAGCGGCATGTCCCGCTCCGGCTCCAATGTTTAGAGGCAGCCAGAGGGCTCCAGGCACTGTCCAGACCCCAAGCACAGCCCCCGCAGCTCCCATTGGCCGGGAACAGCAGCCAACGGGAGCTACAGGGGTAGCGCTTGGGGAAGGGCAGCACACAGAGCTACATGGCCATGCCTCCACTTCCGGGAGCTTCTTGAGGTAAGCGCTGCCTGGAACCTGCACCCAAGCCCCTCCTGTACCTCAACCTCTTGTCCCAGCCCTGATCCCCTTCCCGCCCTCCAAACCCCTCGATCCTAGCCCGGAGCACCCTCCTGTACCCCAAACCCCTCATCCCCACCCCAGAGCCTGCACCCTCAGATGGAGCCCTCACTTCCCCACACACGTACACACCCCTGCCACAGCCTGGAGCCCCCTCCCACACCCTAAACTCCTCGTTTCTGGCCCCACCCCAGAGCCCATGCCCCCAGCCAGAATTTCCATATGCAGATGTGGCCCTCGGGCCAAAAACTTCGCCCACCTCTGGGGTAGAAGGAAGTGCAATTAAAATTTTGCTTTAAAAATAAATAAATAAAAGTCAGCCCTAGCTCTTTCAGTGCCCTCCCTCCACTTTTGCAGAGTGCAAACAGCATCAGTAGCCCAGAATCAGAGCCATGCCTTTGAGCCCAGAGAAGTGCCCACTCTCTCCCCGGACCCAATACCCCTGAGCCCAGGTTTCCCAATTTGGGTTCCCTTGTGTGCACCAATCACACGCCTGCCTGGTGACTTGAAGCAGACCCAGAAGTTGCTGGGGCTACTCACTTGGGGTTGCAGCTGCGCTAAGCACGACCAAGGCAGCTCAGTTGCTTGTCTCCCCGTCCCTTTGTTTTCGCCCTGAACTCCCAGCCACTTTGCAGCCATTTACAAGCCTCTGCTCTAGAGGGATAGGGGGCCCAGGAGAGAAGATCATCCCCATTCTGGCAACACAGCATGGCCCAGGGGTGGAGGATGGGGAGGGGGTTTCGCAAAAATCGGCACAGAGGATGCTGTGCAGCAGCCCCACCAGGGATTCATAGATTCTAGGGCTGGAAGGGACCTCGAGAGGTCATCGAGTCCAGCCCCCTGCCCTCATGGCAGGACCAATTACTGTCTAGCCCATCCCTGATAGACATTTATCTAACCTACTCTTAAATATCTCCAGAGATGGAGATTCCACAACCTCCCTGGGTAGTTTATTCCAGTGTTTAACCACCCTGACAGTTAGGAACTTTTTCCTAATGTCCAACCTAAACCTCCCTTGCTGCAGTTTAAGCCCATTGCTTCTTGTTCTATCCTCAGAGGCTAAGATGAACAAGTTTTCTCCCTCCTCCTTATGACACCCTTTCAGATACCTGAAGACTGCTATCATGTCCCCTCTCAGTCTTCTCTTTTCCAAACTAAACAAACCCAATTCCTTCAGCCTTCCTTCATAGGTCATGTTCTCTAGACCCTTAATCATTCTTGTTGCTCTTCTCTGGACCATCTCCAATTTCCTCCACATCTTTCTTGAAATGCAGTGCCCAGAACTGGACACAATGCTCCAGTTGAGGCCTAACCAGCGCAGAGTAGAGCGGAAGAATGACTTCTCGTGTCTTGCTCACAACACACCTCTTAATGCAGCCCAGAATCATGTTTGCTTTTTTGCAACAGCATCACACTGTTGACTCATATTTAGCTTGTGGTCCACTATAACCCCTAGATCCCTTTCTGCCGTACTCCTTCCTAGACAGTCTCCTCCCATTCTGTGTGTGTGAAACTGATTGTTCCTACCTAAGTGGAGCACTTTGCATTTGTCCTTATTAAACTTCATCCTGTTTACTTCTGACCATTTCTCCAATTTGTCCAGATCATTTTGAATTATGACCCTATCCTCCAAAGCAGTTGCAATCCCTCCCAGTTTGGAATCATCTGCAAACTTAATAAGCGTACTTTCTATGCCAATATCCAAGTCGTTGATGAAGATATTGAACAGAGCCGGTCCCAAAACAGACCCTTGCGGAACCCCACTCGTTATACCTTTCCAGCAGGATTGGGACCCATTAATAACTACTCTCTGAGTACGGTTATCCAGCCAGTTGCGCACCCACCTTATAGTAGCCCCATCTAAGTTGTATTTCCCTAGTTTATTGATAAGAATATCATGCAAGACCGTATCAAATGCCTTACTAAAGTCTAGGTATACCACATCCTCCGCTTCTCCCTTATCCACAAGACTCGTTATCCTATCAAGGAAAGCTATCAGATTGGTTTGACATGATTTGTTCTTTACAAATCCATGCTGGCTATTCCCTATCACCTTACCACCTTCCAAGTGTTTGCAGATGATTTCCTTAATTACTTGCGCCATTATTTCCCCTGGCACAGAAGTTAAACTAACTGGTCTGTAGTTTCCTGGGTTGTTTTTATTTCCCTTTTTATAGATGGGCGCTATATTTGCCCTTTTCCAGTCTTCTGGAATCTCTCCTGTCTCCCATGATTTACCAAAGATAATAGCTAGAGGCTCAGATACCCCCTCTATTAGCTCCTTGAGTATTCTAGGATGCATTTCATCAGGTCCTGGTGACTTGCAGGCATCTAACTTATCTAAGTGATTTGTATTTTATCTTCTAAACCTTCCCCCTTCCCATTAGCATTCACTATGTTAGGCATTCCTTCAGACTTCTCGGTGAAGACCGAAACAAAGAAGTCATTAAGCATCTCTGCCTTTTCCAAGTTTCCTGTTACTGTTTCTCCCTCCTCACTGAGTAGTGGGCCTACCCTGTCCTTGGTCTTCCTCTTGCTTCTAATGTATTGATAAAAAGCTTTCTTGTTTCCCTTTATTCCTGTAGCTAGTTTGAGCTCATTTTGTGCCTTTGCCTTTCTAATCTTGCCCCTGCATTCCCGTGTTGTTTGCCTATATTCATCCTTTGTAATTTGTCCTAGTTTCCGTTTTTTATATGACTCCTTTTTATTTTTTAGATCTTGCAAGGTCTCATGGTTAAGCCAAGGTGGTCTTCTGCCACATTTTCTATCATTCCTACCCAGCGGAACACTTTGCTTTTGGGCCCTTAATAGTGTCCCTTTGAAATACTGCCAGCTCTCCTCAGTTGTTTTTCCCCTCAGTCTTGATTCCCATGGGACCTTACCTATCAGCTCTCTGAGCTTACCAAAATCCGCTTTCCTGAAATCCATTGTCTCTATTTTGCTGTACTCCCTTCTACCCTTCCTTAGAATTGTGAACTCTAGGATTTCATGATCACTTTCACCCAAGCTGCCTTCTACTTTCAAGTTCTCAACGAGTTCCTCCCTATTTGTTAAAATCAAATCTAGAACAGCTTCCCCCCTAGTAGCTTTCTCAACCTTCTGAAATAAAAAGTTGTCTGCAATGCAGTCCAAGAACTTATTGGATAGTCTGTGCCCCGCTGTGGTATTTTCCCAACATATATCTGGATAGTTGAAGTCCCCCATCACCACCAAATCTTGGGCTTTGGATGATTTTGTTAGTTGTTTAAAAAAAGCCTCATCCACCTCTTCCACCTGGTTAGGTGGCCTGTAGTAGACTCCTAGCATGACATCACCCTTGTTTTTTACCCCGTTTAGCCTAACTCAGAGACTCTCAACACTTCCGTCCCCTATGTCCATCTCCACCTCAGTCCAAGTGTGTACATTTTTAATATATAAGGCAACACCTTCTCCCTTTTTCCCCTGTCTATCCTTCCTGAGCAAGCTGTACCCATCCATACCAATATTCCAATCGTGTGTATTATCCCACCAAGTTTCGGTGATGCCAACAATGTCATAGTTGAATTTATTTATTAGCACTTCCAGTTCTTCCTGCTTATTACCCATACTTCCTGCTTATTACCCATACAGGCATCTAAGATACTGATTTGATCTTGCCTCCCAGTTTTGCCCTGACCCTCCTATCTCTTTGCCATTAGAGCCCACGCTCCCTCCTATTTCCAACCCATCTCCCAGGTCCCCATGTTCTTCACTTACCTGTGGGCTTTGCTCACCTGTCCCCGTCGGACACCAGGGGGCCCGCCTGGTGCTGAGCCTACCTGCTGTGGGGAGAGATACTCCACTGCTGCTCCCTCCCCATAAGCGGGAGTGGCCGGGGCTCCCCGGTTCCTCTCCAGCTGCCGGACCCTGGATTTCCCCCCTACCCCTCCCTCAACTCCACAGCTGCCCTGCCCCTGGGCGCTGCCCTCCCGCTGTCGCTGAGGGTGTGCACGCCTGCATGGCTGTAATAATCAAGTGTGTGGCACTCTGTACGCTTGCGCAGCCACACAGCACTCCGCTTAGAGGGAACACTACAACTGCAGTTAAACAGCCCCTTAGCCTTAGCCCTGCGAGCCAAAGTCAGCTGCCCTGGATGAGCTGTGGGTTTTTAACTGAAGCAGACATACTTCCAAGAGCTCAATAACTTTTTGTTGGTGTGCGGTTCAGACAGAAGGAATAGGAGGAACAAGGCAAACCATAAACACCTAGAAGCAAACATTTTATTTCCAATAGATTTTAAATGTTCTGCAGTGTGAAAACTTTGGCTTGAAAAGCAAGCCATGCTTTTAGAAAACACAGATGAATACACACTAGTAAAAAACGTCAAAACCAGGTATATGCCCATCAGAGAGAACTGCTATAAAAAAACAAAATAAAATCTCCATTGCTCATCAATTTATTTTAGAAGAGAGTGCTTTTGAGCACTGAACTTAGAATTCTTTGTCCGGGACATAGCACAAGAGTTAGTCATCACAAGCAATGAAGACACTTGATTTCATTTCTTAACTACTGAAGTAATTTTTAATTAAAAAAACCAAAAACAAAAAACCCACACACACACCCCGCCCCCAAATAGGAGTGTTGTGTTCATAATTGGCTATCACACACCTCCCTCTGGGCTCTAATTTCTTTTATTTTCTTTTTTTGTAGTACAGGGAATAACCTCCAGGTTCCCATTATGCTATTTCAAGATGCAATGGGACATCGTTGCTTGATACACATATTTCACCATGGCGAGAGTTATACCACAAACAAAAGCTTCAATTTATGCCGCAACAAATTATGCTTTTCTGAGACAGACCACAATTCTATATACGCCTGGGGGTCTCAAACTCAATTTACCTTAGGGCTAGTGCCAGTCCTCAAATCCTCCCAGCGGGTCAATAAAGTGACTCATGCTGCCCAGAACCCGCCCCCCCAAAACTCCACCCCCAACCTGCCTAAGGCTCTGTGAAGGAGTTTGGGTGGGGGAGGTGGTCTGGGGTAGGGGATTGGGGTACAGGCTCTGTGAGGGAGTTTGGGTGCAGGCTCTGGGCTTGGGGGTACAGGAGAAGAGGGTGGGGGTGCAGGCTCTGAGAGGGGGTCAGGCACTTACCTGGGGCTCCAAGGCAGTGCAGGCCAGGGGGCCTCCACGTGCTGCTGCCCCCAGGAACCACCCCCGCAGCTTCCCATTGGCAGCAGGGGCACTCAGGGCAGGGGCAGCGCGCAGAGGCACAGTCCCGCCCCAGGGCCGCAGGGAGGGGTCGGCAGCCAGTGAAGCGAGTAGGCAGATGCTGCTCAGCTCCACTAGGGCCCTGGGGGGAGGATGGGGGAGTGCCTGGAGGCTGCAGGTAGGATCAAGGGAGGGACCTGGCCCCAAACCTGCTGGAGCCCCGCGGACCACATTGGGGAGGTTCTGCAGCCCGCGGGCCAGGAGTTTGAGACCCCTGATATATGCAAGAGAATCCTATGCACAATACTGGGTAAATAACCCCTCATGCTTGTGAACTGTGTTAACTAAAAACACACTTTTAAAATTAGTTTACTATCTCTAGGTTACTCACCCCACGCCCGCATCCCCTCACTAACCATGTAATTGGATTTCCAGCAGGTAATGAATCATATAGCTCTGTCTACACTAGAGCACCAAACTGTCCCAGTGACAACTGTTTTCACCCACTGGCAGCCAAGCCACTCCTCCTCCTTCGCCCGTGAGTGCACTGCATCCGCGTCCCCGCTCCTCTGTCTACCTCCCAGCACTTCCCATGGCCAAGCAGCTGTTTGCATCCTCCGGGGGGGCGGGGAGAGGAGTGGGAACGTGGCACATTCAGGGGAGGACGCGGGGAAGGGGCAGGGATTTGGGGAAGGGGTTGGAATAGGGGCAGGGAGGGGGCATGTTTTGTTGTTTGAGTGAGGTGGTTTGGCATTCTGCTTTGGCTGCTGTCTGCCGAAGGTGGAGGGTTTGCAGCGCTGTGGGATGAGCGTTTGGGTGGGAAGTTCTCTTCAAAGTGGGGGTTGTATGGTTTTGTTTACTTGAATCAAATCAATGTGCCTCTATCCCCCTATGCTCTCAGGACAGCACCTCCTGCTACAAGACATGTGCTCACACGCTGCACATGCTCCCTGCCTACAAATTGCAGCTGGCTGCTGCCTGCCTCTGCAGCATTTTCATTCTGTTGTGTACATGAACTAGGAGGCTCTTCCCCCACAGGAATGGTTACAACAGATCACCACCTTGTGGAAGCTAGTGTCCTCTTTGCCTTTAACCTCAGCCCAGGTGCTCAGAGCTGGGGGAGTCTCAAGGGCTGCATCATGCACATGTTGCCATACCTCTGGCCCCAGAGCCCTAGACTACCTTTAAATCAACAGGCAGGAGTCACAAGAGACTTGAGCACCAGAGCCTAAGCTGAGACCAGCAAACTCATATCATGTAACATCAGTTTGGCTTTAAATCCTAGACTCAGGAGGTGAGAGCCAAGTGTCTTGCCCAAGCTCTTCATTTTCCCTTTCAGATCAAATCCCTTTTGGTGCCTCCAGAGTAGCTGACGGGGCAGGCGAGCCATGATATGTTCAGCAGGACCCCACAGGTCTCACTTAGCTGTAGTTGTTCATTTTTTACTATACTTTTGTATCCTTGTATTAAAAGGTTTCAGTGATGCGGCCCTCAGGCCATGGTACTAGTCCTCATGTGGCCCTCATGGTCATTTGAGTTTGAGACCCCTGGTTTAGGCTATGTCTGTATTAGGTAAAAGGGTATTTTTAACCCATGTTAATTAATCTTATCTATGTTACAATCCTAGTGAAGATGAGGCAGTTATAGTTTTAACCCATTTTAGCTGGTGAGATAACTAACATGCATTAGCTATCTTGCTATAAAATCTTAGTTAAGACAAGGCACAGGTAATTTTTACTCTGATGTGTGTAGACAAGGTCAACACTATACTCAACATCTATGGTTGACCTCGCCTAACTAGAGCACTGAAAGACTTCTCACCACTAGAATTTTACAACAAGATAACACATTAGTTATCTCCCTAGCTAAAATTAGTTTAAACTAAAACTGCCAGGTCTTTACTAGGATTGTAACACACGTCAGTTTAACAAGTTAAAATATACTTTTCCCACCCCAGTGAAGCCCTTAAAATCTATACTGTCTAACACCTTTAGTTTACTATCTCTAGGTTACTTGCCCCACGCCCTCGTCCCTCGTATAGTAAAGGCAAACCCCACGATGAACCCAGACAAAGGCTATGTCTACACTAGAGAATTTTACAAAAAATCCCACTCAACTGATAGTAGCTCAGGTGAGCATTAGTACAGAAGAGATTCTCTTTTCCCTACATGTGTTAATTAAACCTGTAGAGGGGGAAAGAAACAGCACGCATAGGGTGACCAGATCACAGCAGTAAAATAGGACCCGCCCCCTCCCTGCTCGGCCCCACCATCACATCCCTCTTTACCCCCCCCCCCCAGGGGTCACTATATTACTGCACACAACAGTCAATCAGTACACTGTACATAAATCTCTGCATTATGCATTTTGGTATAACTTCTATATGACTTTGTATTGAACCTTGGTCATATGTTATAGCGGGCCCCTAAGGTAGTATAATTAAGGTAAAGGAAAAATGTCTTTTTGCTAGAAGTAGAATAAGGTCTTCCCCCCACTTTGTATTCAATTGCCCTGTTGAATGAATGAGGTGTGAATGAGGAAGGCGTGGAAGGCAGGCACCTCCAGACAGCTGCAACCCTTGGAGAGGGGATGGGAACCAGACCAAGGACAATCAAACTTGTCAAGTGGGCTGACTAGAGAAGAGCAGACATACTGACGGCCTCAGGGGTTAGAAGCAAGCATGTTCCTTTGGGAACACCCTCTTTGCAGCACTGGGACAACCCCCAGCCCAGAGACAAGCAGCAAAAAGGACCAACGGACACAGTCCCAGATTTTGGGCCGCATAGTGAGCCCACCTACTCACACACACCCCCCACCCCGCGAGCCGCACAGTGAGCCCTCGCGGGCCGCATGTTGTGCAGGCCTGCTCTAAGGTATAACTTCTACCAAGGCTACTTACACTGTAGCTACACCAGTTACAATAGTGAGACACAGAAAAAAAAATAAAAAATTTCACAGATGTTTATCGCAATTATTTTTGCAGCATATTTTGCAGCTCCTATCTACCATACAAGTACAACCTTGTTAGTCTTCTAAACAGGTCACCTATCTACTCCTGGGGGAATTCTGCGGGACTGCGCGCCAGCAGAAAACACCCCCACAATTTCTGTGCTTCCCTACAGAAAATGGCAGGGAAGCAAAGGGAAACCACGAGGACGACCATGGGTGCAGGTTTTGGGGGGATTTTTTTTGCGGGGGGGGGGGGGGGGGGGGGGGAGAAGAGAACTGTCCTCCCCTCAAACTGAGGCGAGGCATGGGGGGGGGCACACAGGGTTACATGTCACTGTCCCCCGTCCTCCCCATTTCTGCAAGCACAGAGCTGCCCATCTGAAGGAGGCTGTCTCTTAACTCTGCTGCCTCCTGGGTGCTAGTGCCAGTTGTGCTCCCCTACTGTGTGCTGGGAGCCTTCCTGTTTTCTGTGCACCAGTGAGTGCTCATGGTGGGGCTGGATTGGGAGGTGGGGGAGGGAGGGATGAAGGAAGGAGGGATGAGGGGGGAAGAGGCAGTGTGGAAGGAAAGAGCAGAATAGAGGAAGGGGAGGGAGATGGGGCATGGGGATGAGATGAGGAAGAAAAGGGGATAGAGGAATCACGGGGGGTGGAAGGGGAAAGCGGAGGAAGCGGGAGCCCAGCATGCAGCATCCCCTTGGCAGCAGCTAGGACTCCCCAGTTAAGCAGGCCCATCAAACCCTCATCCCGATAAGCCCCTGGACCCCGCCCCCCGATTAGCCCTCCCACATCCAGACCCCCAACCAGCTGCATCTGGACCCCCACCCCATCAAACCCCACTCCCCCAGCACCCAGACCCTCTCCCCCCACCAAGCCTCCCACACCCAGAACCACCCCCCCCCCAACTCCTTTGCACAGTCCCGTTGCCCCTGCACCCAGAATCCCCCAATGAGCCACCCGCACCCAGATTACCCCACACAGAAATCTCTCACCCCCACACCTGGATCCCCTCCATACTTGGATCCTGTTGGGCTGAGCCTGCCCACCCTGGGGTGTTTCTGTGGCAGGCCCAGTCCGTGCACTGTCGAGTCCCTGTACCGGGGGAGGTGGGGGCTTCAGGGTGATCTTTCACCTCAATGCAGCCAGTGGCCTATGCTCCCCACTCCCATGCTGGAGCCACATTTATTTATTGACAAATAAAATTTGAAGAATTTTAAAATATTGTGCACATAATATTTTTGGGGGGCAC
This sequence comes from Chelydra serpentina, assembly GCA_037349315.1. Lineage (NCBI taxonomy): Eukaryota > Metazoa > Chordata > Testudines > Chelydridae > Chelydra > Chelydra serpentina. The sequence goes on along the minus strand of JBAIAC010000024.1, from coordinate 57,040,799 downwards.
ATAATTCCCTCTAGAGTAACTAACATCTCACAAAATGTCTTTGGACTTATAGTACAAGTAATAAGTAACTGTGTCCCAGGACTGGGTTAAAGCTTTGCACATGTCCAAGGCTTTTGCACAGTCAGGGTACGCAGTTACAGTTCCATCGACATGAATGACTATAACAATGCCTTAACCAGCTCTCCTGACTATGCTGTAATTGTAGCATAAAGGTAACATAAGTTAGCCAGCCCTGTGCTCAAGGATATCCCCATGCCCTTTAACATGGATTTGCAGTAAAACTGAAACAGTGAATAATGTGGATAAACTTGCTAGTCACTCTTAAGCAGTGTTACATTCCCACACAGGCAGGGGCTTAACTCTTCAGTCATCCAGTGGGAGGGAGAGGTCACAAAACACTTGCTGAAAAGCAGGTTAATTCAGGCACTTCTGACTATGTGTAATTGATCTACATTGGCTTAAAATACTACTGGCACCTGGTAATTTAATTTGTAGCAATGCTAGAGAGCACAGATCCAGAAACCAGAACTAACCTTGGGGCAGGGCACTAATTCAGAGTGAGATTTTTTCATTTAACCTTACAAAATACATATTTAAAAAAGGAGTGCTACTTTGGCATTAGTCCCATTTACCCTTCAGATAGATAAATTTAAAAAACAATCCCCTCTCTCTCATAGGGGTTTATAAAACATTACATACAACTGTTTACGTGGTTTTCGTAAATGGAAACAAAAGGTTTTCGTTTCAGGGTTTCCACTCACCCACCTATTGATATCTGACAACAAGCATTATAGAACTTAACCACAAAAGAAAGAATGCTGCCTCACATTTTTTTAAATGCAAAACAAAATGAGATTACTATCTGTTCTAAAGGAAAAGCATCAGTTAACTCAGGTACAAGAAGATCCATCAGATTCAAACAGTAGACTGAGACTAGTACTTTGGAGTAAGACAGAAGTTACCTGTTTCCAAACGCAGGCCTTTTAATTAGGTTTAAAAGAATGAAGAGAGGGAGTGAAGGACACTGAGCAGAAGTTTTAAGCTATACATTGTCCTATTAGGCTTCAAATTACAGACCCTGAAAACAACCCAGGCAAATGGGTGATCATAACCTATTAAAAATATATTGGCAACATATTAAATTATTTAAATATTTTGCTTGTTCTGAAATTATTTAAAAATAGTTTCATTAATAACAGATTTTGTGGTTTGGGAAAAACGTTCTCTCAGCAGGTTTATACTATTCTCTCAACACAAAATTGTTGGAAGCGGATTGGCTTCACAAGGCTCCTGTTTTCTGGTTCTTAACTAAACAATAAACTCCCCATGATGTTTACCACAACGACTTTTGGTGTAAGCCAATACAAGTTTTGCCAAAAGAAAGTTGGTACTGAGAACTCACTGCCATAAACTGGGGGGGGAAAAGTGATGAACTCAGAAGAGTTATGTGGATTTAACACTGTGAGCACCACCAAAGATCTATTAATAAAAAAGCCGGATCCTGCAAGCCATGCTGTGGTGATCTCAACATTTTTTAAGCAGATGGTAAGGTATATTTAACTCAATATAACCTTATTCACAACAGCCTAGATCTTACTTATGAAAGTGAAGACTGTAAAACATTAAGGATATGTCTACAGAGACAATGTTAAAGCACCGCCACGGCAGTGCTTTAACTTGGTTGTGTAGTAGCGAGTCCAGCGCTGGGAGAGAGCTCTCTCTGGGTTGTAATAAAACTACCTCCGCGAGGGGAATGGCTCCTAGCGCTGTAGCACTATCTATACTGCCACTTTACAGCACTGAAACTTGCATTGCTCTGGGGGGTGTTTTTTCACACACGCGAGTGAAGGACGTTTCAGCGCTGTAAGTGGCAGTGTAGACCAGGCCTAAGGCCTTGGCTACACTCACGAGTTACAGCGCAATAAAACTGCCTGCAGCGCTGCAACTCACTAACTGTCTACACTCGCAAGGCACGTGCAGCGCTGCATCTCCTCAGGTACAGCGCTGCAGGTACTCCACCTCTCCGAGAAGAATAACGTTCGTTCCGCTGCTGCTGGTGCGCTGCGGCTACAGTGTGGTCACCCAATGCGCTGTTATTGGCCTCCAGAAGTATTCGGAAGTATCCCACAATGCCTGTTCTAGCCACTCTGGTCATTAATTAGTATTCTACTGCCCTGGCCTCAGGTGACCAACTGCCACTCCGACCCTTTAAATTCCCTTGGAATTTTAAATATCCCCTTCCTGTTTGCTCAGCCAGGCGTGGAGTGCTCTCAGCGCATCTTTCCAGGTAACCATGCCTCCACGTGCGAGACGAGCCCCAGTATGGAGCAATGGCGAGCTGCTGGACCTCATCGCTGTTTGGGGGGAGGAAGCTGTCCAGTCCCAGCTGCGATCCAGCCGGAGGAATTTTGATACTTTCGGCCAGATATCAAGGGCCATGATTGAAAGGGGCCATGACCGGGACGCAATGCAGTGCAGGATAAAAGTAAAGGAGCTGCGGAGTGCATACCGCAAAGCCCGCGATGCAAACAAGCGCTCGGGTGCTCCCCCCACAACCTGCCGATTCTACCAAGAGCTGGATGCAATACTTGGGGTTGACCCCAGTACTCTTCCGAGCACCACCGTGGACACGGGAGAGGAGGAGGAGGAGGGAGAGGTGGAGGAGGAGGGAGAGAAGGAGGAAGAGGAGGAGGGGGTTGAAGAAAACAGAAGCGAGGGTGCTGTGGCTGGGGGAGACACCCCTGACTCCCTGGGTGCATGCAGTCAGGAACTCTTCTCGAGCCAGGAGGAAGAGAGCCAGTCGCAGCAGCCGGTACGCGCTGAGAGAGAAAGAGAAGAACAGGTTCGCGGTAAGCAGCTTTTATTTTCGGGAATGAGTTTTTTCGGTGTGTGGTCCTTGGGCGAAGAGGGTTTGGGCTGCATGCATGCCTAGATGCGGAAGAGCGCATTGATGTGGTCTATCACATCGGAGAAATCAGCCACTGTAATCTCTTCGAAAGTCTCAGCCAGGACGTGGGCAATGTGCTTGCGCAGGTTCATTGGGAGAGCCGCCGTGGTCCTTGTCCCAGTCAGGGTAATGTGTCCGCGCCACTGTGCCGCGAGGGGCGGGGGGACCATTGCTGCACACAGGCAAGCTGCATATGGGCCAGGGCGGAAGCCGCATTGCAGTAGAAGACCCTCCCTTGCTTCCCCGGACACCCTCAGCAGCGAGATATCTTCCAGGACGAACTCCTGTGGAAAATGTGGGGATAGTGTTCAGTGTAGGTTCCCCCTGCAGCTGTTGGCTCTCCCCAAAGCACAGAAACCCGTCGGACAGTACATCCGCGAAACAATCAGTCCCCATTTACCCTGTGTTTACTCACCATTTTGGGGCTCCCGTGGGTTCTGTGCACTCTGTTTGGAATGGGAAAATTGTGCTGTTTTGGAGACTGTGTGTGCCCTCCTTAAGTGTGGGGGAATCATTGCTCTGTCTGGCATAAAACAATGATGCCTCTGTTAAATGTTGCATTTTGCCTTCCAGATGCAACCTTGAGATCTCAGCCATCCTTCTTATCACCGGCTCAGAGACCACAAAGGCTCAGGAAGAGGCCCAGAAGAACGAAAGAAGACATGCTGCAGGAAGTTATGAACCAGTCTCTTAAAGAGAATCAAAAGGCTTGGGAGTGGAGGGATAATGAAAGCAGGCTCCGCCAGGAAAACGCAGCGGAGCGGCGGCAAAGCATGCAGCTCCGGCAGGAAAGCACAAAGGAGCTGATTAGCATCATGGCGCGCCAAGCGGACTCTATCCAGGCGCTCGTCGCCATGCAGGCGGAGCAGTTCCGCCCCCGCCCCCCCTTGCAGCCAGTGTCCCAAAACACTTGTGCCCCCATGTCACCACCTGCCCACTTCACCCAACATACTTGTTCTTATCGCCCACAGCAGATGCCCCCAACACCTGTAGCTTCACCAGACAGCCCTGGAAACTACGAACCTTACCCACTGCACTCTACTCCCATCCCGAATTATAGACATCCTGAGGTCCAGCAGTCACTGCACAGCACTCCAGACAGGAATCCCGAGTATGAAAGCAGGACATACCATACCCTGTGATCGAACCCTTCCCCACACCACCCACCACCCCCTTGCCCTTTCTGTCTCACAAGCAGTTGTGTTTCTTTTTAATACATGTGTTTTCTCTGTAATAAACGGATTCTTTAGATGTGCAAACAATCTTTATTATTGCAAAAGGAAAAAAAAAAACCTTAGCCCAGGAAAGAAACAGGCAACACAAGTGAGGTGAGCAAACACAAATCAACTTAGCAAAGACAGATAACTGATAACATTGGAACCACTTTACTTCAGGGTCGTGCAGGGCAGCACACATTAGTGGTGGTTGTCAGCCTCAAATTTCTCCCTCAAGGCATCCCTAATCCTTGCAGCCCCACGCTGGGCCCCTCTAATAGCCCTGCTCTCTGGCTGTGCAAATTCAGCCTCCAGGTGTTGAACCTCTGAGGTCCACGCCTGAGTGAACATTTCACCCTTCCCTTCACAACTATTATGGAGGGTACAGCAAGCGGATATAACCGCGGGGATGCTGTGTTCGGCCAAGTCCAGCTTCCCATATAGAGATCGCCAGCGGCCCTTCAAACGGCCAAAAGCACACTCCACAGTCATCCGGCACCGGCTCAGCCTGTAGTTGAACCGTTCCTTGCTGGTGTAAAGGCTCCCTGTGTAGGGTTTCATTAGCCACGGCATTAAAGAGTACGCGGGGTCTCCAAGGATCACAGTGGGCATTTCAATTTCCCCTACCGTGATCTTCTGGTCTGGGAAAAAAGTCCCGGACTGCATCTTCCGGAACAGGGCAGTGTTCCGAAAGATGCGTGCATCATGCACCTTTCCGGGCCAGCCTGCGTTGATGTCAATGAAACGCCCACGGTGATCCACAAGCGCCTGGAGAACCATGGAGAAATACCCCTTCCGATTAATGTACTCGGCTGCTAGGTGGGGTGGTGCCAGAATAGGAATGTGTGTCCCATCTATCGCCCCGCCACAGTTAGGGAAACCCATTTGTTCAAAGCCAGCCACAATGTCCTGCACGTTACCCGGAGTCACGGTTCTTCTGAGCAGGATGCGATTAATGGCCTTGCAAACTTGCATCAGCACGATCCCAACGGTCGACTTTCCCACTCCAAACTGGTTCGCTACTGATCAATAGCAGTCCGGAGTTGCGAGCTTCCAGATTGCAATAGCCACCCGCTTCTCCACCATCAGGGCAGCTCTCAATCTCGTGTCCTTGCGCCGCAGGGCGGGGGCGAGCTCCTCACACAGTCCCATGAAAGTAGCTTTTCTCATTCGAAAGTTCTGCACCCACTGCTCGTCATCCCAGACTTGCATGACAATGTGATCCCACCACTCTGTGCTGGTTTCCCGAGCCCAAAAGCGGCGTTCCACGGTGCACAGCATGTCCGTGAATGCCACAAGCAAGTTAGTGTCGTACGCGTTTTGAGTGACAATTTCATCGTCATCGCCGGACTCCTCGCCGTCACTGTGGATCTTAAGGAACAGCTCGACTGCCAAACGTGACGTGCTGGCGAGACTCATCAGTATTTTGCTCACCAGGTCGGGATCCATTTTCCCGCTGACAGAAACGGAGCACAGATCACGCTACAAAGAAACCGTTGAAAGATGGCGCACATTGTGGCCGGAAACACAGGGATTGCTGGGATGCGAAGCGATGCATCACGGGGCGTTGGGACAGGACCCAGAATGCACCATACCCCACGCCCCCTTCCCACAACCCACGGCGCCAGAATTGGAAGAGGTGTTCTGTGGGATACCCGCCCATAATGCACCTCTCCCAAAACCGCTGGAAGTGCGGCAAATGTAGCCACGTCAGTGGTAGTAACTGCGCTGGTGGCTGCCAGTGTGGACAGGCTGCAGCGCATTCCCTACTCAGCTGTACGAACACGGGTTTAACTAACAGCGCTGTACATCTGCAAGTGTAGCCAAGGCCCTAAGAAAAGAAAGAGGAGAATGCATTTCTTGTATGGCAGAATTGTGTTTGTGGCTGTGATCTACAGAGCATGCAGAATTAAAGCATCCCTTTTAAACCAGAGGATTTTGATTTTTAGTTTATAATAAAAATTTGGCCTAATGATTCAGATTCATTGTGAATTAAGGAGTCAGACTGCATCAAGGGTTTAGTTTTCTCCCCCCCTTTTTTTTTTTTTTTAAAAGGTTTATGCCATAGCTATTAGGAAAAAAACCAAGAGGTTTTGTCTTCACTACTAGATCTGAAAAATACTGCTCAGCAGGATCCCTTAGTTGCCAATTCAAGTCTCTCCCATTGTGAGGAAAATCTCTAGGTACTTTATGGGAGAAGTTGCTCAGATTATGGCCATCTCTACCCTAGTACTTATGTCGGCAAAACTTTTGTCACTCAGGGGTGTGCTGCTGTAAGCTTGTAAGGGCACGCCTACACTTGCCATTTAAAGCAGAAAAAGTCCCTTTTTTGCATAAAAACCGTGGGAGTGTTTACACTTGTCAATGACTTTTTGCCGTAAAAAGAAAACCACCTTCACGAGAGGCATACAGCTCTTACCAGTGATGTTTTAGTGGTGATGTGCAAGTGAAGACTCATTCTTCCTGTTTGCAGAGCTTTTAAGTCACCTGAGGATACCCCACAGTGCCTAGGTGACCACTATGGCCAACAACTCTGCTTCTCTGATGCCAGGTAAGCAGACATCCACCCCTCCCCTTGTAAAGCCCTGGGAACTTTGAAACTCCCTTTCCTGTTTTCTTGGCAAGTGCTCACTTATCTGGCCAGGTGACAATGGCTGCTCCATGGAGCAAAGGATCCCCTGCTTGGAGCAATGCTGAACTACTGGAGCTGATTAGTGTTTGGGGAGAGGAAGCTGTGCAGGGACCCAGGATGCCCCATGATCACCTCCCACCCTCCCCACAAGACCCATCATGAAAATGGAAAGACCTGCACTGTGGGATAGCTGCCCTAGAGCGCTGCTCTCATCCACAATGGAAATGTTGCTTCCAATCTAAACACACTCTGATGCCTGAGGGAGTTAGTACACAAAACCAGCGCTTTTCTTTCACTGGTGAAACTTACAGCGTAAAAACTCTGCAATTACCCCAAGTGTAGACATGACCTCAGGAAGAACTATCCCTATCTTGAGAGAATAAATGCACATTCTTTTCTGCTTGATTTTTGGATTATGTTTCCTCTGATGTTGGTGGCATTAGGAAACCCCCAAACCACAACCCGTGTCCCAAAAGTAATTTACCTCCGGGTGAATTATCCTGATTTGAAACAGAGGAAAACCACATCTGTGCTGAACACCTACACTAGGAATTTGTCAGTGTTAGCTGCACAAGTGCAAAAAAAATAAAAATACACAGTGTACACAAGAGCAGAGAAGTGGCTACTGGCAGGCATTCTCTGTGAGGACTCCTCAACTATGGAATTCCCTCTCCATCTGAACCAGACCTAATCCACTGATTTTAAGGGCATGCTGCAAAGCCCATCTGATTTCTGGGAAAGATGAGGGCATGAGGGTCTGAGGATGCACGAGTCATTAACTTGCTCAGTTTTTAAAATTCCAGGTGGATTTTGTGAGAGGTATGGCTGACCACGGTTGTTTTATTCTATCATACAATTTTGTACTAATTTTTAGCTTGTAGTCTTCAAAGGAGCCAGTGGGAGTTAGGATTTGGGCACTTAAATTCTGGTTTTGCCTTTAAAAATCTCTGTAAAGCTTTTTGATGTGGGCTTTTGTATTATAGGCATCTAAATGAACAAATGCATGAGAGTATGAGATCCATTTCAGAAGCTGAACAGTATAATATTATACTGTTGCTCCATAACTGAACTACACAGAATATTTACTGAGCCCTCAAATCTTAAAAGATGGAAATTTTGAAAATGAACTGGAAGGTGTGTATGAGTGTAACTGCAAATGAATTTCCATCACTGCAGAATGAGCAGGTTATAAATAACTCTTTCAGTCTTAGTATTTGCATGAATACAGCAGTTAAATTCCCCATCTGTCTTGCATTGCTCAAATCCCCATTTTAAACAGCAGTTTAGACAGACAACGGCATAAGGGGGGAAATCTAGAGTACTCAAGCCACCATTCCGTCCACACCAGCCAATATCAGTGTCCCTTCACACACTCCTATATTCAGCTACTCACTGCTGTCACAGCAAAAGCAAGGACAAAGAGAAATTAAACAAAGCAATCCATCTGAAGAGGGACCTTTTAAAAATGTGAATGAATTTCATCCTTAGTGCAACTCCACTGAAGCCTGTAAAGTTCAACCGGGATGAAATTTGTCTATTATGTAAGGGACAGGTTAGTAGCAAACTTTTTGAAGAACATTTTGTGGAATGTTGCAGGTGCTGTCCCATAACAGGCTAACTGCCAACTTTCATCAAGAATTAAGAGCTCATGTGCCAGCATGTCACACCAGCATGACTATGACTGTACTCCCACTTTTAAATATTACAGTGATTCATGCAATGTAGTTTCAAAATCTGTCAGATGTGCTCAAGAGGTCTGCTGGTGACCCTCTCCTAATGAATCAGAGGCTTCCTCTACCATTATGGTAGGGATAGCCTAGATAATAGTTAGTCCTGCCTCACTGAAAAGGACTGGACTAGGTGACCTATCAAGGTCCCTTCCAGTGCTACCTTTCTAGGACTCTACAATTGCCACCTGAGTGGCTAGATAAACCATCCAAAATTTTGGCCCTCCCGGAGAGCAACAGCATTTTTACTTTGTGTGAGACTTCACCCACTGCTCACAGGAAGAAACAACGGAATCAAAACTCTTCAGATTCTGCATGAGAGAAGTTTCTGAGAAACCCAGCAGATCATTCTAATGCTTGAGAGTAAGATAGCTATCACACCCCCTTGCTCATGAATCGGCAATATTACCTCCTCAGGTATTGTTTACATCTCACCAACAGTTTCCATTCCTATGAAATCTTTTCTGCCTGTGTCCTGAAACATTTTACCACACCTGAATTCCAGCTGCACATTCAGATTAAATTGTGCAAGTTTAAACTGGTCCAGTAACACTACTTAACTATCTACATACAAAAGTGGCTGCAATCCCATCAATCCTCTTCAGAAACACAGTCAGATTCCCATTCCACCTCTATATTTAGTTTGGTTACAAATATTATACTGAAGGTATGTCTACACGTAAACTGCTGCAGCAACACTACTGTAGCACTTCAGTGTAGTAGATACTACCTATATCAATGGGAGGGGTTCTCCCATCAGTGTAGGTAATCCACTCCCTGAGAGGCAGTAGCTAGATCAACAGAAAAATTCTTCCGTCGACCTACCGCTGTCTATACCAGGGGTTATGTCGGCCACAGCTACATCTCTCAATGATGATTTTTTACACCCCGAGATGCAGTTATGCCAATGTAAATTCCCAGTGTAAACCAGCCCTGAAATATTCCAACGCAAGAGGAGTGACCAGAAGAACTAGGTTGCAAATCAGCAGTTGCCTTAATTGTGTAAAAATGTAAGGTTTGAAAAGTCAAGGAAGAAGCAAATAAACTCCTATTGTTAACACATAGCAATGATTTGCAATCCTTAATGTGAACCATATTGTTCAGTGGTTTGTATCAGGTGTATCAAAAACAAGAAATCTCAAAATTGCTGTCAAAGATTGATTTGTGCACAATGCTTGTGTAATTCAAACAATCCTACTTTTAGTTATTTTCTTTTACAACAGTTACAATGAGGAGAAAGAGCATCATGTAAATGACATACAAAATTATTTTCACAGGAACTTCCCTTACACTGCAAAAAGCTACCTTACACTGAGAAAGGAGGACAGTGTGTTTGTCCACTTTTCACTAGTACAAGATATAAGTTTTTATACATTAAGAGTACATTATGGAATTTACTTTGCTTCACAGTCACAAGGTTTCTGGGTCACAATCCAACCCACCTGGGGAATGCTTAACCAGCAGGAGTTACTACTTTACCATTATCAGACCTTAAAGAAGAGGCTGGAAGGGAAATCCTGTTCACTAAACTCATATAGGAGATAAGAAGTGGATTACTCTCTAAAAGCTAATATGCTTGCTTTGCGTAAGCTAAACATTGAATACAGTATCTTAGGGTAGGTCTATACTTACGCGTCGCGTCGAACGCGTCGGATCGATGTTCTGGGTTCGATTTATCGCGTCTTGTCAAGACGCGATAAATCGAACCAGGAAGTGCTCCGTTGTCGACGCTGGTACTCCAGCTCGACGAACGGAGTAGGCGGAGTCGACGGGGGAGCCTGCGCGCCGCGTCTGGACCCCGGGTAAGTGCTTTTTCCTTCGAACTAAGGTACTTCGACTTCAGCTACGTTATTCACGTAGCTGAAGTTGCGTACCTTAGTTCGATAGGGGGGGGTAGTGTAGACCTAGCCTAAGAGTAACCACTGTTTCATGTAAACACTAATCCAGCAGGATGCCATACCAATTGGAACTACTGTGCCTTCAGGCTCTGAATTGCTCTCCCAGCAGCAGTGCAGCTTTCAATAGTGCTTAACCCACAATCTTATTACTTTTATAACACTAATACTTAGTATCTGAACAGCTCCCTTCATCCCTGCTCTCAAACCTATTTACAAAACATGGGCAAGTACCACCATTTTACTAAAGGAGAAATGGAGGTGAAAGAGGCTATGTTCGTTGCTCAGAGTCACACAATATATCAGAGAGAGAGAGGAAAAAAAACCCCAATCACTTAGGAGTCCCAACTTCCAGTTACTGGGATACTATTACCACTACATCAAGCAGCCTCACGCTATTTAAAAGAGAAGAATTCATAAGTCTGCATGGTTCTGAAAGATTCCTAGTGGACTATGAACCCTTTCAGCTCTTACTCAATGGTTCAAATTCAGACTATGCCATTAGTGAGCAGAAGGCTGTTCAATGACCTATGTGAACCGAATAGCACACCTCCCTTCAGTTTCTACTAGAAATATGCTGTCAAAATTGATGCCTGTAATGGAAGTTTCAGAAAAGGCGGCAGCAACTCAGTGGGAAAAGAAAAATAAACTTTCTTGTCATGTCTACACAAGGGTTCTCAAACAAAATGTGAGGCATTGGTTGAATGATGTGTGAAAACCAGAAGTGATGCCGTATCTGTGGACAGGAGTTGTCAATATGGCCTCTTCTACAATAACATTACTTTAATTAAAAAAACAAGAACAAAAAAAAACACAATAGGATAATGCCTTAGTACCCCCTCAGCTAAGAAGTGCTATACGAGTGCAAAAAAGAAGAGACAGACTCCCATCTTGTCCACGAGACTTTCATTACAGGGAATGTTTAAGAGGTAAAACAAATCATATTACAGATAACATCTGCTCTAAGTTTTTCATGTTAATCTTTTTGCATCTAGCCAATTTGGCAGCCACATTCCTAATAAACCCTGTTGTACAGTGGAGATAGTGAGAACTACAGAGAATTGTCAACAAGGTGTGGTGGGGTAGAAATTAAAGCACAGTAGATTGTGAGCAATCGTTTTCTAAGCTTTAATTGGCTGGTTCAAATAATGCACTTCACTAATGCAGCTTTTTAAAAAAATAAATACACTTATTCTACAGTCTATAACCTGTTCTGAAGACATGGTGCCCAAATTCCAACCCCTAAAGCTTGAGTGTTTAGCAAGTGAGATCAACATTAAAGTTTTCCACTGACAAGAAAGCCTCCTCTCTGAGGCCCGGTCTACAGTGGAAAGTTTCTGCACAGTAAAGCAGCTTTCTGCACTAACTCCCGGGGTGTACACACTGCCAAGCCACTTAGTGTACAGAAACTGCACAGTTGTAGCATCTTAAAAAAAACCCACCCCAATGAGAGGTGTAGAGCTTTCTGTGCTGGGGCTACAGCGCTGTGGTGCCAGTGCAGACACCATGGCCATTACAGCGCTGCGACTGGCCTCTGGAAGGTGTCCCACAATGCCTGTTCTCAACTCTCTGGTCATCAGTTTGAACTCTACTGCCCTGCCCTCAGGGTGACCAACCGTCATCCCCACCCGGTAAAATCCTTTGGAAATTTGGACGTCCCTTTCCTGTTTGCTCAGTGATGCATGCAGTGGTCTCAGCGCATGTTTCCAGCTGGCCATGCCTGCTCCACGCACCAGGCGATCCCCCGCTTGGAGCAATGCCAAGCTGCTGGACCTCATCAGCGTTTGGGGAGAGGAGGCTATCCAGTCCCAGCTGCGCTCCAGCCATAGGAATGATGATACCTACGGACAGATTTCATGATGCGTGATAGAAAGGGGCCATGACCAGAAAACATTGCAGAGCAGGATCAAAGTGAAGGAGCTATGGAATGCCTACCACAAGGCTCGGGAGGCAAACCCCCACTCCGGTGCTGCGTCCACGAGCTGCCGGTTCTTCAAGGAGCTGGACGCGATACTCGGCGGTGAACCCACCTCCACTGCGAAGACTACTGTGGATACTTCGGTGGCTCACATGCCAGTCGAGAGTGGACTGAGCAAGGAGGAGGAAATCTTGGATGGGGAGGGGGACTCAGAGGCAGAGGATGACTCAGAGGCATGCAGCCAGCTCTTTTTCACCCCGCAGGAGACTAGCCAGTTGGAGATTGGCAAAGTGCAAACAGGAGAGGAGGCCCCTGGTAAGTGGATCTGATTTTGGGAATTGCTGAAGCGAGCTGTTGGGGGCAGGAAGGTTGCAGAAAGCAGGCTTGTCTCCCACTGCATGCCAGGTCTGAGCAGCGGAACAGGCTTGATTGACTCCCTCACTTCATGGGAATCTCCATCCGAGATCTCCAGGAAACTCTCATGGAGATCCTGGGTAATCCGCTGACAGGTACTTCATCAGAGCTGCTTTGTTTCTTGCCCCATTGATGGTAACTTTCCCGCACCACTGTGCCGTCACAGGAGGTAAGGGGGGGGGGGGCTGGGGAAGAGGGGGAAGAGAACACCACCATTGCTGCACACAGGTGAGCTGCATAGGGGTCAGGGCAGAAGCCACAGGCTTGGAGAAGACCCTCCCTTGATTCCCTGTTCACCCTCAGCAGTGAGATATCTTCCATAATGATAATATCCCATGGAAAGTGTAGGGACAGGAATGATTATCAGGCCCCCCCTACAGTGCTGACTCTCCCCAAGAGCCACATGCCCAGTGTACAGCAGGGTCCAGGAAGAGTGATTTACCCTGCCACTGCGGCTACTCATTATTTTGTGGGTCTTGTGGGTCATGTGTTCTTGCCTGAGGTCAGCCAGTTAGTGTTTTAAAGCACTGAATCAGTGTTGTCTGTGTAGCAAACTACTGTTCTGTAAAATGTTGCATTTAAAACAAACATCCTAGCATTACAAGCACTGCAGTCCCGAGCATAGCAACACATATTAGTGGCTTTCAGCTTCAAATTGCTGCCTCCTGGCATCCCTGATTCTTATGGCCCCGAGCTGTACCCCTCTAATAATAATGGTCTCTGGCTGTTAAAACTCAGCCTCCAGGTGCTGAGCCTCTGCAGTCCAGCGCTGAGTGAAACTTTCTCCCTTCCCTTCACAAATATTATGGAACGTACAGCACGCAGCTATACGTATAGGAATATTGTCTTCAGCCAGGTCCAGCTTCCCATAGAGATCATGCCAGCGGACTTTTAAACGGCCAAAAGCACACTCAGTCATTTTGCACCGTCTCAGCCTGTTGTTGAACAGCTCCTTGCTGCTGTCAAGTTGCCCCGTGTATGGCTTCATAAACCACGGCATTAAGAGGTAGGTGGGGTCTCCCAGGATCACAATGGGCATTTCGACTTCCCCCACGGTGATCTTCTGGTCTGGGAAGAAAGTCCTTGCTTGCAGCTTCCTGAACAGGCCTGTGTTTTGAAAGATGCGTGCATCATGCACCTTTCCGGACCAGCCTGTGTTAGTGTCCATGAAATTCCCACAGTGATCCACAAGCGCCTGGAGAACCACTGAGAAAGACCCCTTGCGATTAATGTACTCGGTGGCTAGGTGGTCTGGTGCCCGAATTGGAACGTGCGTGCCATCTATCAGCCCTCTGCAGTTAGGGAAGCCCATTTGTGCAAAGCCATCCACAATGTCACGCACGTTGCCCCGAGTTACAGTCTTTTGGAGCAGGATGTGATTAATGACCCTGCACACTTCCATCAACACGATTCCAACGGTCGACTTTCCCCACTCCGAACTGGTTAACGACCGATCGGTAGCAGTCTGGAGTAACCAGCTTCTACAGTGCAATTGCCACATGCTTCTCCAACAACAGGGCAGCTCTCATTCTCGTGTCCTCCTGCTGCAGGGCTGGGGCGAGCTCATCACATAGTCCCGTAAGAGTGGCTTTCCTCATCCAAAAGTTCTGCAGCCACTGCGCGTCATCCCAGACGTGCATCACAATGTGATCCCACCACTCAGTGCTTGTTTCCCGAGCCCAAAAGCAGCATTCCACTGTGGTCAGCACCTCCATGAATGCCACAAGCAATCTCGTGTCGTAGCTACTACATGTGGCGAGATCAATGTCACACTCCTCTTGCCTTTGTAGTTTAAGGAATAACTCCACTGCCACTTGTGACATGTTAGTCAGAGCGAGCAGCACGCTGGTCAACAGTTTTAGATCCATTCCTGCAGCCCAAAGAGGCAGGGTGCGCAGTACACAAATCGTTGAAAGATGGCACAGGAATTTCTGGGATGCGAAGCGATGCATCACAGGTCATTGGGACAGGACCCATGATGCCTTGCAAGCCCCTCTGCCTTCCCACAAGTCTTTGCGGCAGGAGAGAAAGCAGTGCTCTGGGGGATAGCTGCCAAGAGTGCACCGCTCCAAATACCGCACGTGTGAACACACTATAGCGCAGGCAGCTGACAGTGTGAACACACAACAGTAGTTTCCTTTCAGCGGTCTCTGAGCAGCGCTGTAACTGCCAGAGCTGTAACTCTGCCAGTGTAGACGTGCCCTGAGCTTTTAGCTGCCCTAGTTGCTTCCTTTTGAATTAGTTCTACAGCAGGCAACTTTATGCTATTAAAGTCCCGAGTCATACACGGGAAGGGTGGCCAAAGTAGTGGCCTCTGGTTTAACCTTCCAATCCATTCTGTGAAGCCAGTTCAACCTAGTCTAATTTTGTCTTTCAGCTTTCAGAAAAACAGCTATGGCCAAAGCAGCAACCAGGGAGTATGCTATGAACAATACTCACTAACTTCTCACCCTCTCCAGAGACGAAGCTATGACACTCCAGAGGCCACAACACCCAGTGAACAGTGTCCCACAGTTGCTCCTAAGACTACATTGGTCTTCCACAATGTATTTCAGCTCTATTATTGGAAAAAAAGCAACCTGAAGTCATTTTAAACTGCTAATGTGATGCGATTAATAGGCAACATGCCATCTCTGTTGCCTGCATTTGATATTAGAATCTATTACTGGCTAAACCTAGCAGAAAGTAGCAGCGGGAGCATCAGGTAGGAGGAGACGGGCAAACAGCAGGAGAAAGAGATAAAGAGGAGCAGGAACAGAGCAATAGAGTAGTGGTCCCCAAACTTTTTCAATTGTGCTCCCCCTTTACCCAGTCCGTGCCCCCCAGGAGACAGGGTAGGGGGTTGAGTGGGGGAGGAGTAGCAAGCCACCAGTACCGTACCTGAGTGCTCCTCCAGACTCCAGCAGCAGCTGCTGCTGCTCCTCTTCCCCACCCCAGTGGCGGAGGCAGTTACCGCAGGTAGCCAGACTTTTAGTGTCTGGGCAGCTAGGACTGGGGCCAGAGGACAATGGTGGAAGAGTGGGGCTAGGTGACGCTCCCTCCCCACCTCCCAGGGGGCTGGTCTAGGCCCACAGCGCTCCCCTAGATGATCCTCTGCACCACTAGAGGGTGCTCCCCACAGTTTGGGGACCACTGCAATAGAGGTGGAGATCAATGGACTCAGAAATGTTACCCCATTAGAAATAGTGCCTGTTGTCAGACAAACAAAAAGCACTGTCTACAGAAGTGTCAATGCAAGCATTGGAAAAAGGCAGGAGAGATGGTGAGAGCTTAATCATCTAAGGGTATGTCTACACTACGAAATTAGGTTGATTTTATAGAAGTCAATTTTTCGGAAGAGATTTTATACAGTCGATTGTGTGCCCCCACACTAAGCGCATTAAGTCGGTGGAGTGCGTCCTCACTACCATGGCTAGCATTGACTTACAGAGCGGTGCACTGTGGGTAGCTATCCCACAGTTCCCACAGTCTCCGCCGCCCACTGGAATCCTGGGTTAAGCTCCCAATGCCTGATGGGGCAAAAACATTGCTGCGGGTGGTTTTGGGTACTTGTTGTCAGTCGCCTCTCCCTCTGTGAAAGCAACAGCAGACAATTGTTTTGCAACTTTTTTCCTGGGTTCCTGTGCAGACGCCATACCACGGCAAGCATGGAGGCTGCTCAGCTCACCGTCACCGCTGCAGCTCCTGGGTGCCTTCGCAGCATATGGTACAGTAGGACTGCTAGCCGTCCTCGTCCACGGTGTACGGTTCCACCACTTCCATTCTGCTCTAGAGCAGCCTGGAGGCTTCTGCCTCAGGCTGCTCTCCCAGCTGGCAGCACCGCACGGTCGCACCTACCCCAGTCTACCCCTTGCTCCCATGGCTCATGAAGCCTGGACAGTAGTAAGGAGCAGTTCAACTGTAGGCTGAGCAAGTGCAGAATGGTGGTGGAACGTGCCTTTGGACGTTTAAAAGCTCGCTGGCGCTGTTGGTCAGACCTCAGCGCAACCAACATTCCCATTGTTATTGCTGCTTGCTGTGTGCTCCATAATATCTGTGAGAGTAAAGGGGAGACGTTTATGGCGGGGTGGGAGGTTGAGGCAAATCGCCTGGTGTCCGATTTTGAGCTGCCAGACACCAGGGCGATTAGAAGAGCACAGCAAGGCACGCTGCGCATCAGAGAGGCTTTGAAAACCAGTTTCATGACTGGCCAGGATACAGTGTGACAGTTGTGTGTGTTTCTCCTTGATGCAAACCCGCCCCCTTGGTTGATTTTAATTCCGTGTAAGCCAACCACCCTTCCCCCCTTCGAAATAAATTAACGATTGTTTTGAAACCATGCATTCTTTATTAATTTTTTTTTTAAAAATGAGATAACGGACAAGGTAGCCCAGGTGGGGTGGGGAAGGAGGGAAGGACAAGGCCACATTGCTTATTGTAGCCACACTAAAAATCAAACTGTTTGAATAACAGCCTTCTGTTGCTTGGGCCATCCTCTGGAGTAGAGGGGCTGGGTGCCTGGAGCCTCTCTTCTTTCCTCCCCGCTCCCCCCGCCCCCCGTGTTCTTGGGCGTCTGGGTGGGGAGACTCTGGAACACGGGAGGAGGGTAGGCGTTATACAGTGGATGCAGTGGGGGTCTGTGCTCTTGTTGGCTTTCCTGCAGCTCCAACAGACGGCTTCATCATGTCCATTTGCTCCCCCATTAGCCTCAGCATCACATCCTGCCTCCACTCTTTGTGCTCACTTAATTCTTTCCTGGCCTCTGCCACTGAATGCCTCCATGCATTAAGCTGTGCCCTATCAGTGCAGGAGGACTGCATGAGCTCAGAAAACATGTTATCATGAGTGCGTTTTTTTCGCCTTCTAATCTGCAATAACCTCAGGGACGGAGATGATAAGGGGGAGCGTAGAATGATTCTGGGGCAACTACGATACTGGGCTTCCTGGAGCTCCTTAATTTTCACATGGCACTGTTGTGCGTCCCTGTTGTAGCCTCTGTCCATCACGGCCTTGGAGCTTTTGGCATATATATATTGGCATTACATCTTTTGGAACGGAGTTCTGACAGCACGGATTCCTCTCCCCATACAGCAATCAGACCCAGTACCTCCCGTTCGGTTCATGTAGGAGCTCTTTTGTGATTCTGGGACTGCCTGGTCACCTATGCTGATCAGCTCGCCACACTGGCCAAACAGGAAATGAAATTCAAAATTTCCTGCGGCTTTTCCTATCTACCTGGCCATTTCATCCGAGTTGACAGTGCTGTCCAGAGCAGTTGCAATGGAGCACTCTGGGATACCAATACCGTCGAATTGCGTCCACACTACCCCAAATTCGACCCAGTGAGGTCAATTTTAGCGCTAAACCCCTCGCCAGGGAGGAGTACAGAAATTGGTTTTAAGAGCCCTTTAAGTCAACAAAACAGGCTTGGTCGTGTGGACCGGTGCAGGATTAAATCAACCTAACACTGCTGAATTCGACCTAAACTCTTAGTGTAGACCAGGGCTAAGATAAGGAAAACTTGTGAGACCCACTCATCAATTTCTCATGCTGACACATTAGTATATAAAGCTAGCCAGCTTCTAGTGTCAAAGAAACTCTTCCTATGCTAGAGGATTACTCAAATTTTGAAAATTTTAAGCATAAAACTCCCACAAGTGGCCAGTACCAGTTAGTAAACTTCACTAAACAGATCAAAGGAATTGACATTCTAACAGGCCAGTATTTGTAAATATACCATACATTTTGTGTGTACAACATGGAGTAACTGAACTAAAACCACAATTTTGGGAACAGTTACAAGACAGACAATTTGTCAACTTGAAACAACTTGACACAATCTGTAAACATCTGCACTTTCCATCCAAAAGTCTAAAAATAATCACACAAGTATTGGCTTGCAAAACAGACTTTTGTTTGTTTGACTCTGAAGTTCTTCTAGAAAAACAACAAATATAGGTTAAACACACAAAATTGCACTCAAAAATGTAGAGACAAGATGGGTGAGGTAATATCTTTTATTGGACCAACTTCTGCTGGTGAGAGAGAGGCTTTTGAGCCACTCAGAGCTCTTCTTCAGGTCTGGGAAAGATATTCTGAACATAACAGCTAAAGGCAAGGTGGAGCAGATTGTTTAGTACAAGTAGTTAGCTTCAACACCGGCAGTGACCATGGCCTGCTTAGAGCGAAGTTGATTTTCGACGAAGCGGTGGAAAAGAAGGCGTTACAGACGGCAAACAGGAAACAGCAGCCGAAGACATTCGATGAAGCAAAGCTGAAAAAAGCGATTTCTGGGTTTGACTGGAGCCAGATGGAAAAGTGTGATGAGGACTATAGTATCTTTGCTGACAAGTTGAGATGTTGCATAAAAGCAGCTGAAATTAAAAAGCTGAAAGCGGCGAAGGGAAGAATCTCGATTGAAACGAAAAGCTTGTTGGAGAAACGTAGAAACATGAAAAGGAGCTCGGATAACAACCTCGAGTACTCCATTTTGTGCAAGCTTATACGGCGAAAACTGAAAGATGACTGAGAACTTCCGGAAAGAAAAGCTCCTTAAAAACAGCTGAATCACGCAAGAGCCTCAGGACATGCAAGCAGGAATTGACGCAGTATAGATTGAGCGTAACAGCATTGAAGAACAAGGATGGAGAGACAGTAATCGACAGAGCAGGGATGGAGGAGGTCTGCAAGGACTTCTATACAGAACTGTTCAAATCAAGAATCAACGTCCCCCTCCCAACCCTCGAAGAGTCAGAAGAACGCGTCCCCCCAATAATCGTCAGCGAAGTCCGAAGCGCACTACACCAGATGAAGAAGGGAAAAGCTCCAGGCAAAGATGGAATAACGTCAAAAATGATTTATGCAGGAGGCGAAAAACTTTGGAAGGCCCTCGCTTTAAGATTCAGTCGATATCTTGAAGAAGGAAAAATACCATCAAGCTGGAAGGCGTCGAATACCATCTTTCTGCACAAGAAGGGTGATCGAGAAAATCTTAAGAACTACCGCCCTATATGCCTGCTCTCTCACATCTACAAGCTCTTCACAAAGGTGATAACGAATCGACTTTCACAGAGTCTGGATGAACAACAGCTGAGAGAGTAGGCAGGGTTTCGAAGAAATTTCAGTACAATCGACCATATATTTACCCTTAGCCAGCTCCTAGAAAGAGCGAGGGAATACAAACTCCCGCTGTGCATTGCTTTTGTCGACTATGAAAAGGCCTTCGATAGCGTTGAGTTTAACGCCATATTAAAGGCGCTCGCAGAGCAGGGCATTAACACGCAGTACATTAGTTTGTTGAAGGAAGCAAATACTGGATGTACAACAGACATTACTCTCCTTGAAACTCCCCTCCGCATCCCAGTCGAGAAAGGCATAAAGCAAGGAGATACAATTTCACCGAAACTATTCACCGCCTGCCTCGAAATGATTATGAACAAGATCAATTGGAGGAGTGGTGTCAACATAAACGGAGAGAGATTATCTCATCTCAGATTTGCAGACGACATTGTACTAATTGCCGAAAGCACCAACCAACTGCAGAGCATGCTACGAAGACTCAACAAGAAAAGTAGTCAGGTCGGCCTGAAAATGAACCGCTGCAAAACGAAATATATGCGATCAGACGTCTTACGAAAAGCCCAAATAACGGTAACAGGAGAAGACATCGAAGAAGTGGAACAGTACATATATTTGGGCCAAGAAGTTAATATGCGCCAAGACCTGAACGGAGAACTCTCGCGAAGGATTCGGGCAGGATGGTGTGTGTTTAATTCCATCAAGGACGTCCTCAAAGGAAAAATTGACAAGACCACACGTAAAAATATTTTCAATTCAGCAGTGCTGCCAGCCATGCTATATGGCAGTGAAACGTGGGCACTGACGAAGAGAGAAGAACAACGGCTGTTGGTAGCTGAAAGGGCAATGGAACGAGCTATGTTGGGAATCTCCCTTCTGGATCGTATACCAAATGAAATCATCAGAGAACGCAGCGGTGTGAAAGATAGTCGTGGAAAGCAGACATAAGATGCGATGGGCGGGCCACACAGCACGGCTCACGGATAACAGGTGGACCGCAATTATTGCAGAGTGGTACCCGCGAGAACAGAAAAGACCTCCCGGTCGGCGTCCAAGAAGATGGGAAGATGACATCGTTAAACGTTTTGGAAGAAAATGGAGAAGAAAGGCAAGAGTGCGAGAAGAATGGCAGACGTGTTGTGATCGGCGCAGTCTTAACGACAGCTGAAGTCCGATCGATCCAGGTGAAGTAGTTAGCACATATTTTAAGAGCCCATTCAAAGTAGAGGGGCCCATTAACACTTCTGCAGTGATGTATTCAACTCATAAAATGTATCACTTTGAATCCCTGATTAAGAAGCCTACTCTTCTACAAAGACCAACTGCTGTTCTCCAGACTGAGTGTGGAAATATTGATCCTGTGCCTATTTACAAAACAAAAAAAATCTGGGATTTCTAAATACTGATTTCCCAAAGCAATAGTGTTTGCCTGATATGATTTTGTTGAGTCCTGGAACTATCCCTAGTTTTTAGAAAGGAGACATTCCTTCTTGCTATAAACAGCACAGAGAACAGCTGCTTAAAAATCAACATCACATGCAATCCCTTAACAAGAAGCAACACTTTGCAAATGAGAGAAGTAAGCATAACAACAAAATAAACCAGTTTTAAATGCATCTCTTCACCAACTACTCTAGACTTTACCCCCACGTAAGGCAATGGAAAGAGGATTCCATTTCCTATTCCTCAACACTGACGTTTTCTCCTGAGCAAGCACTTCTACTTAAGTTTTATAAGGGTATCCAGAATGTAGCCTTTACTAAGTTGAAAAGTTCTTTAACTCTCTTCTTCCTTTACATATACCCTGTATTTCTTATTATTGTTGGGGAAGGGGAAAGGCACTATGCTCCTCTTGTTCAAATTATTATTCAGTCAATATCACTGAAAAAGTAGAATGAATCTAAATGAGCAAGGACCATAATCTTCTCTATATTTTTGAGGTATTGGAAAACATTGGGATGAAGTTAAAGCTTCAGCTGCCCTAAGACCCTTTAATTTACTGATTCTTGATTTATAGTGGTGCATATCTACTTTCTGTTTCTCCCTCCAGGCATCCTCTAATTTATATACAGATTTACGGTAGCCCAGTGACAACCAAGAAATACAACATTAAGGTAAACCCCCATGCAACCTTTACTCTGCCCTCTATAAGCAATTTTCACCTTCAAGAACAGCAATGCTTCCTCTGCAGCACTCCCAGGTACTACCTGTCCCTAAATAGAGAAGATGCATTGATCTATGTGATTATAAAGGACAGCGGAAGTTTTCATGTAACATGTGTTGTTTGTCCTTCAAGTTCGAAGATGACCATGACATCAGTGGTTGGTTTGGTCTCTGTGAACATGTGAGTGACTGATCAGGCCAATTTGAGCTTTGAACTGTCTGTGGCACACTGAACAAGAAATGCCGCTATGTGTTATTTGATTCACAGTGGACATGCTGCTGTTGAGAGATTCAGCTTGCCGGTGTAGACATGCCCTAAAAGATCGTTCATGTAGCCGCTCTATGCCGATGGGAGAGAGCTCTCTCGTCACCATAAAGAAAAACCCATCTAAACAAAGCGGCAGTAGTTATGTTGGGAGGAGAGCTGCGCACACAAGCATTTATGCTGGCAAAACTTAATCCGGCCCTGTCCCCAAGGACGCAACTCTCCCGTGCACCTAGGGCTATTAGACTTTGTGGGGTCCTTATATACAAGCCTTTTTCCTAATTTAAAACAAAATGATCACAATTATGGCATCAAGGCTATTAACGCTATACTAAACTTGCCTTTTAATTATCATAAAGCTGTTCTGTGGTTATATTTCAGGCTTAAAACATGTAGAATATAGTTAATTCAAAATAGCCTACTTCTTACCTTAGAACAGCTGTTACATTCTTTCTGGGAAGGCGTTTAGGTGCAGGAGGAGGTTCTAGGCTGGGGCAGAGTGTTGGGGTGCAGGAGAAGGTGAGGGCTCTGGGAGGGAGTTCGGTGCAGGAGGGGATTCTGACCTGGGGCAGAGGGTTGGGGTGCACAAGGGGATTTTGACCTGGGGCAGAGGGTTGGGGTGCAGGAGGAGGTGCAGGCTCCGGCTGGAAGGTGCTTACCACAGGTGGCTCCCGGCTGGCGGTACAACAGGGCTTAGGCAGGCTGCCTGCCAACATGCTGTGGCCACAAGCCGCTCCATGAAGTGTCCGGCTGCTGGCACGTCTCTGCACAGCCCTGGGGGGAGGGGGACAATGTGTCTCAGTGTGCTGCCCACGCCAACAAGCGCTGCCCCTGCAGCTCCCATTGGTCAGTTCCCAGCCACTGGGAGCTGTGGGGACAGTGCTGCGGGCAGAGGCAGCGCATGGAGCCGCCTCCTCCCTTGCCATGTGCCTTAGAGACGTGCTAGCAACCGGCCGCTTCCGGGAGTGGCATGGGGCCACGGCATGCAGGCACCCTGCCTGAGCCCTGCTGCACTAGGGCCCCCCTTAGCCCTGGGCTGCAGCCCCTAAATCCCGTGTTAATCAGGCCCTGCTTGGGGAGGGGTGTTTTTTTTCCCACACACCCCCCACCCACGGGCAACGTAAATTTGCTAACATAAGCAGAAGTGTGGACACGTCCTTATGCTGCTGGCACTTCTGCTCTGCCTCAGCAGTTCTCCTCTGCTCATAGCCTGTAGCTCCATATGGATGAGAGGCTTTACCAGGTAGAACAATCATGTGTGAGATCTTCCCAAAAGTCAGAGTCAATGTTGAAACACCCCAGGGATAACTTGAGGGAGACCTTGAAACATTTCTTTCAGCCTCTCAGAGTGCTTTCCTTCCTTTAGCTTACAGTAAAATATTTTCTTTGGCAGTCGATCATCTGACATTCTGTTGACATGGCCTGCCCATCTCATATGTGATATCCTCAGAATATGGATGCTTGAAATGCCTGGTCATATGAGAACCTAAGTATCTGGAACCTTGTCTTGCCATCTGATGCTGATGAGTTTCCTCAGACAGCCCATGGGGAAGTGATTCTGTTTCATAGCATGGCATCTGTAGACCATCCAGGTTTCACATGCATACATCAAAGGTGTCAACACAATAGCTTTGTAGTCCTTCAGTTTTGTTTGTTTGTTGACTAATGCCTCTATGCTCCCACACATCTGCACATAACCTGCCAAAGGCCACACTCGCTTTCGCAATTCTAGCATTGGTTTAATTACCGATGTGAATGTGACAGTGTATTTCCAAAGTAGGTGAATCTGTCCACTGCCTGAAGGATTTGGCCATTCACTGATACTAGGTTCTACGTCAGACTTTCCTGGTGCAGACAGGTACATCACTTCTGTCTTCTTGATGTTGAGAGACCAAAGTTGTCACACGCTGAAGAAAAATAGCTCATACTCCGCTGCATGTCAGACTCAGAGTTGGCATTCAGGAAACAGTCATCAGAAAGCTGAAGATCATGAACAGTCACTTCCTGTACCTTTGTCATCACCTGTAGTCTCCTCAAATTGAAGAGCTTGCCATCAGTCCAATATCTGATGACAAATCTTGTTGTGACAGTCACATAAGGCATCTGTAAGCATGGCAGAGAACATCATACTGAAGAGAGCTGGGGCCAACACACAGCCCTGCTTGACTCCCATTGGTGACTGGAAATGGTTCAGATGACTCATGGTCATCCACAATTTCCAAACCATTGCGATTAATTTCTCCAGACAATGTACTCTGCATGCAAAATCCCAACAAGAGGTAGTCTCCAGCTGCACAGGAATTGCCTGGTCTTGTAGAACTAGCTCATGTGAGTATATACAGTACCTCTGTTGACGCTTCTAATCTCCAAATACCCTTTCTGCATCCTAAATTATGCCCCCAACGCTCTTGGAAATAATAGCCTCGTCAATGAATCTCCACACATCAAGATAACCACTTCACAAACTAAACTACTGTCCAACACATCTTAAAAGCAAATATTGCAGGATTTGCCACACTATATCCGACCAGTAGTTCATCACATTCTGGCAGTAGGCAGTACCTGATGGCTGAGTGGAAAGTACAAGACCATCCAACAACCATGCAATGTTGCACATGCCAGGGATGAAAAAAAAATTCCTGCTGGACCCCTTGAAGGAGAACAGCTTGTTCATGCAACAGGAAAATGTAAACTGTCAATCTTTTTGTATTAGCATGTGTAACAGGCTGACAATCCTGTAAACCCATCCCAGCTGCAGTTATTGTTGATTCTGCTGGGAGAGACCAAGACTACAGTAGATTCACTAGTACTAATGAAGTTCACTAAATTCCACCACTGATATAAGTTAGACGGGAGTGGCTCTCTAGGTTGGATCTGCAAAAGAGAAGATTTAGTAGACAGGTGTAGCAGTCCTGTGACCATCTCTAGGAGCAACTAAACATGGAGGGAAGGCCTGGGGTGAACTTCGTTAACAGTATGATGACAAAACCAAATCCCAGGAAAAGGACAGCTTTGATCACACATTACGCGAGCTGTGTTTTAAAACATGTTGGAAAAGTTGTCTGCTCACATCATACTATTAAGTGTAAAGATAAACACTATGAACACCTAAGAGGCAGTACAATACAAGATGAGTACAAGAGCTAACATGGATGCAACACTTGCATGTGAATGTTTAACAGACAATTATATTTTCCTATTAACATTTAATGAATTTCTGTCTTCCCTCTTCCTCCACCCTCCACTTTCTTCAAAGGAACTATTCCAAAGTTAAAGACGAACATATTTATTTGGGCATAAGCTTTCGTGGGTAAAAAAACCCCACTTTTTTTACCCACAAAAGCTTATGCACAAATAAATCTGTTAGTCTTTAAGGTGCCACCGAACTCCTCATTGTTTTTGTGGATACAAACTAACATGGCTACCCCTCTGATACTATTCCAAAATTGGCATAATCCATTACTACTGAGGAGAAATTCAGAATATTTTGGGACAAGAGAAGTGTGCTTTTCCTTTTCTGGCTTTCATTTTATCCTATTACAATTTGTATTCTATATAGAAAACATAGGAATTGTCATACTGCACCAGACTCTGTGGTCCGCCTAATCCTTTTTCCTGTCTGACAGTGGCAGTACCAGGTACTTAACAGGAAGGTGCGAGAATCACAGTAGGCAGATGTGATATAATTTATCCAAATGAAGCTCTAATCCTAATCCCTGATAGTTAGACACTAGTTTAAAACATGAAGCATGGAGGTTTTTTTATCCCTTCCAAAACTCTGAATGCATCAGTGGGAATATTCTTGTCCATATAAACATCTAATCTCCCTCTGAATGCTAACTAAATTTAGCTTCCACAACACCCCAAAAGCTCTTTTGAAAATCTAAATAAATTATGACTACCAATTCTGCTGTATCCACTACTTTGACAATACTTTCAAAGCTTTATAAGAGTTTAGTGAGACAACTTTCCATTGCAGAACCCATGCAGGTTAGATAGTATATCATCATATGATGATCTTCCAGGAGGTTTTATTGTTCTGTTTTTAATGATCATTTCAACCAATGTACTAGGTACAGAAGTAAGTTTTACTGTTTTTAATTCCCTGGATCACCCCTGGGTACAACATTTGTTACCCTCCAATGCTCCTATATAGTAGCTATTTTTAATGAGATTGCATGTTTTTGCTAGAAGTTCAGCCACTTCATACTTAGGAAGTCATGGATATGCACCATCGGGACCTTGCTGAACCTCTTCTAACCCTTCAATCTCAGATAGCACCTCATCGTCACTTTGTCTGAAAGTCCACTTATTAAAAGACTGTCAGGGTTTTTTAAATTTCATTTAAGGCAAGATCTAAGATTTGAATCCTGGCCCCGCCTTATATACAGCAAAGTTTAAATAAGATGAATTAAAGATGGGATACTAGCCATCATGGTAGGCTGGCAGTAGTTCTGAATTCTTGCATGAGACCTACAAGTCCAGAAGCAGCTCTGGGGCTCTCAGGCCTTGTCTACACCAGAATAAGTTTCAGTGTTGCTAACACTGGTTCAGCTTTACCAGGAACAATGTGGCAGTAACAAGCATAATGTTACTGACTTATAGTAATTTGAAGTCAACATTAAACTATTTCACTGATGATCACTTTAAAAGAAACATCCAACCACAGTAGATCTTGTCTACACTACAAAACTGCACTGGTTCAGAAAATCCCAAACAGCAAGTAGCAGGGAAGTCAACACTGCGTAAATTTGAAGGGATGGCTCCAGGACAATAAGCACTTCAAACATGTTTCAATCAACGAGCCATCCCTGCAACTGAAGGCTGAAAGTTGTATTAATACCCTCCTCTTTATTTAAAAAAAAACAAAAAAAAAAAACAGGTTCTTTCTCTCTCTCAAAGTTATATGAAACACACCCAGCTCCCCAACACACATTTCCACACACACATCTACCATATGTTCTGTGGAAGGAAGTAAAGCTAGGAGAGAGAAGAATCTTTTTTCTCTCAGGCGCATTGCTTTCCATTTCAAGGTAGCAGAGAGCAGACAAAAACTTGTTAGAGAAGATATAAAAAACATGTAACTGCTAATTTTGTATTTTCCATCTACTTCATTTTCTCACTCAATCATTTTTGGTCAAATATGAAGCATGGAAAGTTTCAGCTTGAAGCATAAACTACCAAGAGAGGGGTTTTATGGATGCTGTTCTGTAACTTCAACTATAGGAGGACACGACCAGTGCCACTCTAACAGCATGAAACTGCAATGAACAAATAATCATCCAGAATCTTCACTTAATCAAACATCAAAACAAGTTCCTCTCACAGCTGATATATGAGTAACTGCTGTGCTGCAACAGGGACATTATTTCCTGAAGCACTGTAACTGATTTCCCAATATGTGGGGTGGGGGGGGGAGAACAAAACACCTATGCATTTTTAATATCACACTGAAACAGATTAGTGCCCATACCATTTTACAGACATTAAGAATTCTCCTCAGTTATGTCATTTCACAAGTATAGAAGACATAAGTCATTAATTCCTTTGAAACTACTGTAGTATGATGTCACTTTAAGGCCACCAATTAAAACAATGGGATGGATTGTGTGCAAAAGATAGTTTGTCCTACCATATTTCTCAAGACATGCTCATGACCACATTGGCAGTAACAGGAGCTACACCTGGATCAACTCAAAAGGAGAACATATTTTACAACTCAACACGTGTTAATATTTTTGTACAGTAAAAAAAATTATGCATGATCAGTAGCTATTTGTGGATGTCACAACAGTTACCCAACAATCTCCAGACAACGTACCCTCCATACAGCTAACCTTAAAGGTCACACAAACTTCAACCAGTGTAGAACGCAGCTACCTGCTCACTTACTGCCATTTCTCACACAAAGCACATGTTTGTGCTCCCTTGACTATACTAGCTTCCAGTTCACTGTCAGATGCACCTCAAAGGACTGGCTTTGATATACAAGTTCAGTAACTCCTCACTTAAAGTCATCCTGGTTAACATTGTTTCGTTCTTACGTTGCTGACCAATTAGGGAACATGCTCATTTACAGTTGTGAAATGCTCCTTTCTAACAACCTTTGCAGGCTATGAATGGCAGTTCAGCTGTCTCTTCCCTCACTGCAATGTGCTGCTCTCCAAGACCCCTGCCTGCTTGCTGGGGGGGGGGGGGGGGGGGGGGGAGAGGCGGGGGGAGGGGAAGAAGAGGGAGGCTAATGTCAGGGTGCATGCTTGCTGCGTGGGGGAGGGAGTGGAAGAAGAGAGGGGCTAATGTCCCCCTGCACCTTGCTTACCGCATCTTTCAGAGAGCAGGGGGGACACACGAGGGAGGGAGCTGCTGCCTTAGGCAGAAGCTGCAGGGCTTGCTGGTCTAATTAACAAGGCAGTGTACTTCTGACCACACTCTTGATACCTAATTGGAAATGCGCATCTCTGAAACACATCTTTCCTGCTGGCTTGTAGAGTGAGAGAGTTAACCCTTGAGGGCTCAGTGGAGTGACCAAACTTCACTATCATCATCGCTATGGACCAGTATTCGTTTGTTTAAAACTTATATTGTGTGTGTGTGCATATATACAAGTTGCATTTTTTTAGGAACATAACTACAACATTAAGTGAGGAGTTACTGTTTCTTTATGGTTCTGATCATGTGTATCTTAGGTTAAAGCACAAAAAGAGAGATGGTTCCAGTATCCAGTTGATCTCAGCTGTTAAAAGACCAACAACCACTTGCTTTGTACATATGGTGGAGACAAGTTTCTGTGGAGTTGCATCCACAAATGGAATTTGCTTCCCTCCTCATCTATCTCCATTGAGAGGGGAAGGTTGCAAGACCTACCTGTTTTCTCAGGCTTTTCTTGAAAGCGGTTTGAAAGGGTGGAAGACCAAAAGAATTTTTATAGAAGGGTTATTGTTCGTTGACTTTGGTTCACTTGCTGAGTTTTGGTATGTGGTGTAGTTATTTTACACATACCTAACAGTCACAATAGATTTTTTGTAAAATGAAAAATTTTTCCCCCCCAGATGTACGCATCTCCACTCAGGATTTGAACATGTTTGTGTGATCAATGGTCCAATGGCAATACCAGGGAAAATTTTCTGGTTTTAAATACTAGTCCATCAAACTCAAGCAGGCTGCAGTATACCAGGCCTTGGGAGGCTAGGGGATAACCCACACTGATTATGTTCTTATTTGTCATCTTCTACTTTGCAGATACTTAAAATCATGTTGCAATTGATTTCAGTGATGGTAAGAGAGAAAGGTCAAGATTTAAAAGAAAGTTTGGTTAAACCACGTATGGGAGCTTCCGGGTGCTTATCAGTTTTGGAAAGTCAGGCCACATATTTGGGAGCCTAACTTTAGGCACTCATTTTTTAAAACTTCAGTCTTATTCTTCTTAACATTTGAAAGCTGGGATTTCCAAGCTTTTCAAAGAGTGTAAATAAATAAACAAACAAAACTAACTAGGTCTTATGCTATCTACTGATGGAAAGTACTATAAACAGCTTTACAAAAGTAGCAAGTATCATTATCCCTATTTTACACTTGAGGCATTTAAAGCATCGTTTTGCAGTCATCTGTTTTCTAGATATCAGACAGTAAAATCATGTTGGAATTCACACGGAAAAAGAAATATAGTAATCACACCATGCATAGCTATCAAACAAAAAACCAATTCCTGTTTTCTACCTGTTTTCATACCACACACCTTTTTCACAATAACCAGTCATGAGATAACAGAGCGATAAAGAGTCCTGTAGCAATAGACTAACAGATATATTGAAACATAAGATTTTGTGGGCGAAGACCCACTTCATCAGACCAAGTGGCATCTTCACCCACGAAAGCTTATGCTCCAATAGATCTGTTAGTCTATAAGGTGCTACAGGACTCTTTGTTGCTCTTGCAGATCCAGACTGACACGGCTACCCCGATACCTGATTCATGAGATAAACCTTAACACTATCAGTTTGTTAATCTAGCAGTGCTTCTCTTGGGCACTTGTCCAGTATCATATACGTCGGATTGGCAGGATTTGATTTAAATCATTAGTCATCATTAAACATTAATTACACCTCACAGAGAAATCAACAAAAAATATCTACAACAGTGAGCAAGTGCAACTTCCCTCACAGCTAACACCTGCAGGGATTTGGTGTCACCAGCCTGGTGGCCATGCAGGGAGTACTCTGCAGCCCCACTGTCACCTCCCCGCTTGTTCATTCACAGTCAGGTGCACAGGGGCCAGTCCCATGCAGAAGTCATTCATAGAATCATAGAATCTCAGGGTTGGAAGGGACCTCAGGAGGTCATCTAGTCCAACCCCCTGCTCAAAGCAGGACCAACCCCAACTAGATCTAGATTCATCGGTACACTGGCCTCCCCTAGGGCTGGGAGCTCACCCTCCTCCTCATGGAGTCTGGACCACAGCCTCCCCTGAATGTTGTAGCTAGGTGTCAGGTTCATTGGCCATACAGGGAGTCCCCTAAAGCCCTGCTGTCAGCACTATCCTAACACTACCCCACCCCCCTTAATGTCCTGCAACTGTGAAAATTAAATGATTAAAAATATTAAACATTAAAAAAAAAATCGAATTCTGCCAAGCCTGTGTATACAGCAAGTCTCAAACCGGTGAAATTTTCAATCTTTGCCACCATTTTCAGATTCTTTCCAAATATTCAGATATACAAGAAAAAGCAATTCATTCAAATCTTGGGTGTATGTATTTTCTGAATTCACCACTACTCAAGAGTACCAGATTGACAGCATTTGTGATAGAAGGTCTCCATCCAGATAGCTGGTAGGTCATAGGCAACAGGAGTTCAAGTTTCTGCAAACTGTCCCATCAACGTTAGTGCAAACCTGCTTTGAAGGACCATCTTTAAATAATTTAGGTCTTCAGCACTTAACTCTGTTAAACCTTTCAGTTAGCAAAACTGGTGCTGGGCTGTGTCATGCAGACACTTACACTTTGGGAAGTGGGCTGAAGTCATCATTAAGGCCAGGTCTACACTACAGACCTATCTCAGTATAACTACATCGCTCAGGAGTGTGAAAAATGCACAGCTCTGCACAACGGAGTTATACAGACCTAGCCCACCCTGTACACAGTGCTATGTCGACAATAGAGCTTCTCTCATCGACATAACTACCATCTCTCTGGGAGGTGGATTAACTACACTACACCAGCGCAGCTGCACCAATGCAACATTTTACGTGTAGATCTGCCCTTAGTTTCATGAAACACAAACCAACATTAGGTCAGACCTTGTAGTCACTACCAGCCCAGCCCAACTTCAAACCAACAATCTAGTACATTTTGTTTTAAATTAAGTTGGTTTTGGTACAAAGAACAAGCAATTTCCTCCTCATCCCCATTAATTTTAATGCTGATCAAAGGTGTTTTACTGACAGCAATGGAAATCAGAGTCCATCAAACAAACAGAACACATGTAGCATCAGTGCAAAGGTCTCTCAAAATAACCTGCTAAAGCATCTGCTCTGGAGGAGCCTTTTCTAGGGCACAAATAATAGTCTGAAACAATTTCAGGAACGGGGCGGAGGGAGGGGGAGATCATCTCCCTTTGATGCACCCAGCTCTTATTAACTATAATGGAAACTATATCTTCACATCAATGGTAGAAATGAAACACTGCATTTATGGATTGATCATTTCTATGCTAATTTCACTGACTGACAAAGATGTGAACCCCAGTCCTGCCAGCACTCAAGCATGTGCATAACTTTATTCATGTGTTAATAGTCTCAACGAAGTCAATGAGACCACACACAAGCATTACCCATATGCTCAGGAATTAGCAGGAGGGCTTAAAACAAGATTTATATATCCCTGAAGACAGGGAGAGGGGAAATTTAGTGGAAAAGGTAGCACACTTCCATATGTTACAGATACTAGGCATCACTGTAGTATAGTATAAATGTAGAAATAGTCCAATTGATCACTCTGATGTAAGATGGCAAAGGGTAATATGTCACTAAAAGAGTTAGTGGTGAAAAAGTAGCATTCCTACTGATAGGGTTGAACTAGCTGTTTTAACATGAACTCATTTTTGCAATTTAATAGTTTGGCCATTTTAAATTTATCAAAATTGCATAAAATAATGGAAGCTCCTTACTAATTGATAAAATGTCACCAATACATTTTTTCTATAACTGACTGAAACAAAACAAGTTTTAAGACAACTATTCAGGAGAAAGAAGTGTGTGTGGAAAGAATTTAATGAAATACCAGTTTCTACAAGAAATATCAGTTTCCCTACTCATGGGCTCTTAAAATGGCACAGATCTCACTCAATATGGCCTCTGAAGACAAAACATCATTTCTGGGCATTCTTCTTTTCCCCCTCCCCCCAAACGCATAAGGGTAGCTACTCAGTGCTCTGTTTCCTGGCAGGAAATCCTTGCCCCATCTTTTAACTCTGTGTCTAAAGTAATACCAAAGACAAAAACAATGTCAAGTTAGTTGGGTCTTTTTAGATTTACATTTCCAAAATGCCAGGCTCTCAGTTTCCAGGCACACACAGAAGTCACTGGCCAACCTACAACTCTGAAAGGCACCCAAAACAGCAGCAGGCTGACTAAGCGGGGAAAGAGACACGCACACAGACATTTGTAGATATATTTTAAACAAAGCATTCAATGTGTGTCATATCAGCTCTGCAAATCCACAGTGGGGTCTGAACCCCTTTGAGGGCAGGAACCAACTTCTCATCTGTGTTGTAAAAGACTACACACCTTTATAACTGGGGCTGGGGGATATATTCTCTCTCATACTTCTGACTCTCTCCGCAACCAAAAAAGTGCCCTCTGTCCCCACCATGGAGGGACACGAGGCCAGCCACAACTCCCCTAAACCAAGAGCCCCTGGAACTACCACCCCCACGCCTCTTCCAAGGGCAAAGGAAACCTCTTCCTCCCGGCCCCCAGCTTTATAGAACCAGCCCCCTCGGCCTCCTCCAAGACAGAGCAACTCGGAAATGGAGATCGGTCAAAGCCTGAGGCCTAGAGATAGAGGCAGGAACACAGGCTAGAGCCCCCTGCAGTGACCCCCCTGTCACCTGAAAGCCCTAAGTAAGGCAGGGCCAACCCCGACCTCCTCTAGGCCAGGCCGGAGAGAAGCCACCTCCGCCCCCATTGTTCCCCGCGGCGAAGCCCACGACCCGCACTCACCGCACGGCTGGGCTCCCAGCAGCAGCTCCTCTCAGCTCTGGGACACGGGACTGGCCGCAGCACCCACCGCCTCCAGCGCCGGCAGCAGCAGCAGAGGCCGCCTGACCACCGCCACCTCCTCCCCACGACCGGCTGCTACTGCTGCCTCTGCAGCAGGGGCCATCTTGTGCGTCTGCCGCCTCCCCCCGGGACTGCTCCTCCCTCCCCCGGCCTGCCTGGAGCTTCTTCCGCCTCCCCTTCCTGCCGCGGGAGGCCGGGTACCGCCACGGGGGAGGAGAAAGGCAGAGTCCCTGGCGGGGGCTACACTGCTCCCCGGCTGGGGACAAATGCTGCTAACCACCCTCCGGCTGCTTGGCTTCCCCCCTCACTCAGCCGCCCCTTCTGGAGCAAGCTTCAGCTGCCAAACAAACCCCTTGGCTGTAGCCTTTCGCGTCCACCCTGGCTGTTCCCCCAACAACAACCAGGCCCTAGCCCTTTCGGGGAAGGAAACACGCAGGTGAAACCGCCTGCCTACTCCCCTTCCTCCTCCCTCTAGCAACAACACCGCCGCCCCCCCCCCCCCCCCCCCCCCCATACACACACGTATTTCCGAAGGGGGAGGGAGATTAATGGGTGCCCTTCCCCGAAACGCTTTCTTTCTCCCTCCTCTCCCAAACGTCACCCACGCTTCTGGACAGGGGGTGGAGAAAGATTAATGGCTCCCCACCCCTTGTACTCCAAGGGAACCTTCCATACGTGGAGGCTTCAGCTGTTGGTGTTGTTAGGCCTATGTATGCCAAGTGTCCCAGTTTAGGAGAGGTGAGTCCTTGGTTCCCTTAGCAGAAGGGCTATGCTGTGACACCTTTCTATACTGCTGTTCAAATAATTTAGAACAAAGGTAAGATATTTCAGGATCTCCCCAAAGGATTCCTTTGTCACATAATACCAGGCACTGCAAGCCTGTCTATTTGGGGATTTTAAAATACTTTTCAAGCATTTATGAAACCTCACTGCATGAATTAAATAGCAAATGTCCAAAGTTTAGAAAATTTAAACTGCTTTGTGAGAGCTAAATATTATTGACTACATCTCTGTTTTACAGATGCATAAACTGAGACAGAGATTGTGACTTGTTCAAGGACATACTGGCAATACAAACCTTACTGCCCAGTCCTGTGCTATAAATACTAAACACATCTGGATTTCAGTTCTGCAACTGGCTCTGTGTGATCACACCTCAGTGCCCACATGGAATCCCCTTGGCTTCAATAGGGTATTCAGACCCATTTGCAGGACCAGGGCCTTCTACTATTTCATTTCACTCTAACCTTTCAGAAAGTTAATTGAATCACAATGTATTTTAAAAGTGGGTTCACAACATATCTTCATCCCTCCCCTTCTATAAATTGGTTTCTTACATAAGTGATAATATAGCTCCGAAGCACCTATATTATACCACTCATGGACCAGGACCCCATTGTGCTAGGCACTGTATAAACAGAACAAAAAGCCCCTCTTTGCCCCAAACAGCTTACAATCTAAGTATAAAACAAGAGGCAACGGATGGACACAGTTCAACAGGTGCTAATAATTAGGCTTGGCAGGATTAGATTATTTAATTAGTAAATAGCATTTTCACACAGACTGACAGATAAATATTTCCATTAATAAAATTCAGAATGTACAGATAGGTAAAGTAAGGAAAATGTTGCTTGAGAACGTAGAGTTTCTCTTAAGGATAATTACTTTGTATATTTTGACATGCAATGTTGACAATTTGCTTTTTAATGGTCATAAAGCTTTAACTGAATTGTCTACTGTCATTAAATAATTATATGATCCCCCTATTATTTCCCACAATTATGAAAATTTAAATTGATACAAATCTAAAAAAAATCCACAATTTTGTGCAACTGTGAAAATTTTAATAAAAATAAAAATGCTTTCAGATAAATGAATATTATCCATTAGTTATAAAAAAATTAATTTTGCCAAACCTACTAACAGTAATTTTTTTTTCCCGGTCAGTGTCAAGCATGACTGGCCTCTTTGAGAAAGAGAAGAGTCCCATGCACTTGGACTGATCACCTGCTGCCTAACTTAGGGGAAGGCACCTGGACCTTATAAGGGCCTTATAAGACAGCTACAGGTGAGTGTTGGCAGTTGCCTTTAAGGAGTAAGAATGCCCCTGCAGGGGCCTGAGTTAGTAGGGAAAGATACAGGGAGGGAAGAGAGCATTTGGCCTTCTCCACAGGAATTTCCCCCAGTAGTGTTTTCCCCCTGCTGACTCAGGGCCTTGTAGGTGCTTTCTTATTTCCCTGCATGCATATGCTGACACCCACATACAGCTATTTTCTTCTTTATAAGGCCTAGGTGCCTTTCCTTAAGCCCAATTGGGCAGCAGATAAGCTGTCCAGGGGCACTGGACGCTGATCCCTCTTCAAGGGGCAGTTCTCATGGGACATTCAGCTTCCCTGAGCTGAATGATTCTAAAGTGTTATCTCTGTGGTAGTCTATGCTGATATGGGGCCTGAAAAAGTTGTTGTGTACAGCTTAATTAACTATGATAGTGTAATGGACCTGTTCACTCATTACCGGGAACTGTATTCATCCCCAGTTCAATATCTAGCCAGCACAGGACTCCATAACCTCCTGAGTACAGGAAAGAGAAGGGCTACCTGAGGTCAGTAGTGGTGACCAGACTCATGTGGAAGTACAATGCTTCATGTAAACAGAAGAAGGCTGGAGACAGCAGCCTGAGAGCTGGTCAAAGAGAGAAGACTGGAGAGCAGGTAGCCTAAGCCTTCGGTCAAGTCAGATGGTTGTAGGCACAGGGCTAGTAGTATCTGCAGCGGCAGCATGATGCATGGCTGTGGTCTGCAAGCAAAAGGATATTAGGAAAGGGTTACACTGAGACTCACAGGTCTGCTAGACACTTAAAAATTAGGTAAACCTAGCTACGTCACTGAGGGCTGTGAAAAGTGTTGCGCCATGGACACTGTAGTTAGATTGACCTAAACCAGGGATCTCAAACTCAAATCATCAGGAGGGCCACATGAGAACTAGTAAATTGCCCCAAGGGCCACATATCTGAAACCTTTTCATACAATGATACAAAAGTAGAGTCAAAAATGAAAAAAAATAAGAGTAAGATAGTATTCTATTAAAAGTCAATGTATTAACTTTTTAAAAACTGTAACGCAAAGAGGGGTTTTAATAAAATATAAACACTCAGTAATGTTTGGAGCTTGGCTGCCAGTGGAGTCGGCACCTATGGCGGGCCGCAGGAAATAACTCCGCGGGCTGCGTGTTTGAGACCCCTGATGTAGATGTGGCTGCCAACCAACTATCACCTCTTGGAGAGATGGATTAACTACACTTCCGTCGACGTAGGAAGCATCTAGTGGCACAACGGCTGTGCCATAGCTGTGCCACTGTTGTGTAGACATACCCTTACTTTCATATCCCTGTACTGGACTGCCCTTAGGGACTGGATTGGGAACTGTTCTTTTGATCTTTGTGTTGTGCCTTAAGCAATTGGGCCTAGGGTAACTGCACTTTTTATTTTGGTAACTCTTGTAAAGGAATCTGCCCTGGCACACGAAGTGTGCAACTGTTTCTGAGAACCCACCAAGGACTAGAGCCTGAAGAGCCAAGTGTTTGGAGCACAGACAGCTCTCACCTCCAAATCTGTGGTACACTCAGCATGCTATCACATACCTAGGGGCTGGTGTACCATAACACACTCCGACACATCCTGCAGTAGGGTTAGTTACAGTAGTATCATTCATTGGAAAATTTAATTGACGCTTAAGGGTAAAATTTGAACAATAGGGCTTACAAACAAACAGACAACAGTGGGCTTTAACAAACGGGGTTTTGAATTCTACTTTAAATACGGTAGGATCTTCCTATGTTAACTGCTGTTCCTGATTTCAGAATCCAGTGTGCCATCCTGACACAACTGAATATAATATTTGCACTGATAATTTTATCCAAAATATTTCAGACTCAGACATCACAGATCATTTTATTTGATCAGTTTATTATTAAATAATCTTTTATCAAGTAGGTTATTATTTATATTATTGTAATGCCTTGTGGCTAAGTATTGTAGACTCTCATAACAAAAACATAGTCCCTGTCCTGAAGAGTAATCTTTTAGATCTTCAGTCAATGCATGATTGTTGCCAACACTATATAGTTTTAAACAACTAACAGAAGATTTCCAACATATCACCTTTCTTGGAATATTATTACACTAAGTAATAGATCTCATCATCACATGCGTCCTGAATTTCAGCACACCTTACCCCATTAGTCTTATTTAGAATTATAGAAGTAGGAGATGGAAAAGACCCATGAGGACATCCAGGCCATCTCCCGGCCAATGCAAGATGGTTCCCTATAGTGCACTGTCTAGTGTTTAGTTCAGCCTGGTTTTAAATATTCTAAGCACAACATAATACATTTTATTGTTAGTAAGGTTTTCCTGTTATGCTGCCTACATTTTATTTTTTAATTTCTCCTGTAATCAGTGGTTCTCAAACTTTTCCATACAACAACCCTCTTTTCTATACAAGGACCACCCAGGACCCTCTTCCCATTGAGGTGAGATGTAGCTGAAGCCCTACCTCATATTCACCAATATAGGAAGGGCAGAGTAGTTATGATCCCTTTACCCTTGTTCGGGACACCCTAGATTGTGAACCCATGCTCTAAATAATTCCTCTCCCTTCTGGATTTTAAATGTTCAGATATTTGTAGGATATCTTATTGCCTCTTCCATCACAAATCAATCCTCTAACCTATCATTTTTACTGCCATTTTTCTGTTTTCTCCAATTTGTCAATATCTTTCTGGGACTGAGGCATCCAAAACTCAATGCAATGAGTTCCAGTTCCAGAGCATTATAAAATGAAGCATCCACTCCCTCCTCTGTGACATGATGTGTTTGCATACACAACTCAAAATAGCATTTGCTTTTGGCTATTGCCGTTGCCATATCTCATTACAAGCTAATTTTTAATTTGTGATCATTTATTACCCCAAAACCTCTTATGATTCTGCCATGAGGTAAAGGGTCCTCAAGGACCCACAGGAAATTTTGATCTTTGGTCCCACAATATGATGTCTCACTTTCCATTCCTTTATTTTCTTTATTTCTTTGAAAACAGAAGACCTGATGCAGTTACACTTCCAGTGTTTCATTTATTTGGGCCAACTAGCAGTGTTCTTCAGGCTCTGCTTTTGGAACTGATCCTACACAAACATGTCTGACATATGGAGAATATGTTGAAGTTTTTTTAGAATATTAGTGCAGGAGCTGAACTAGAGCATTTTAGCTATATAACTTTTTGACCATAACACAAAATGCTTCCATTTTGGTAATAAATGGTCTCAATAAAAACAAGCATACAGATTTTTAAAGCTTAAGAGAGATTTCAGTTGCAAAAGAAATTTTAGCCAGGCATCTCAATGATTCAAATAACCTGCAATGCTGATGACAGGTTTAGAACTGAAAGATGTTCTAGAATTACATCAGAATGAAAGGCAAGGATCAACTGTCCTCTGTTCCAGTTGGCTGAGTGAGTGGTCAAAAATCCCAAATATTTGGCACAGCCAAGATTCTAAACCAAATCATGTTATCAAACATAACAAAATAAGACCCCAGTCCTGCTAACAGTTATGCATTTGTTTTATTTTAAGCATGTTTGTAAATGTTTTCAGAATCAGGGACTAAGTAACTGCACTTTTCAGAAAATAAAGCTGACAAAAGCAGAAGAGTGAAGCATGTTTACACACAATGACATCACAACGAGAGAAGTCAACATCCATTTGAAAGTATGTTAATACCATACAACCATGATATCGTTTAAGAAAGGAGAAATCACTTCTAAAATGACTTGCATAGTTTTTATTTTGTAGCAATTTAAAAAAAGGAAAGGATGACAGCAATAATGCCCTGCACTTTGGGGTGACTGTTTATTTGTATATATCTTTATATATGTGATGGGGTGTGTATCCCACACAGGCGTCAAGAGAGTTATTGTGCCTGAGAGTCCAATTAACATACCAGGCTTCACCTGCAGAGAAAGCCAGGCTGAAGCCCCTCTCAGGAGGGGCTGACAGAGGACTATGAACAGAGGAAGGTCAAAGCAGAAAGGGGTATATCCTTAACAAACAAGAATTTAAAAGTGTGGTCATGAAGGAACTTGCAAAGGGATAGCGAGAACCATAGACTAAGGAGACAAAAGGATGAAGGTTTTATGATATATGCTCAAAAATCACAGATAATAATATATTCCATAGTCATGATAGAAAAAGTAAAGTACTCATTTTTAGAATATTAGCCAGTCATTGTACCTTAAATGAAAAGTTAAACTTATTACAAAGACACAAGGATGGGCTGAGTAATGTGCACAAACCCAAATGAACTGTTGATCATGTTCTATGGCATTGTCCTATGGTAAGAAAGTTCCTTTATAAAAAATTTAGTTGGCTTAAAATCAAAGATTTTTCCCCTAAGGGGACTAATGAGAATGTCAGGAAAATGGAATAGTGCTAAAAAAGCCTTGCTGTATTTCCTTAAGGATACTAGAATGAGTAAAAGGATTTTTTAAAAAAAGGGGCTCAAGATGAATGATGAAAACGGTGGTTGTAACCTCCTACAATGACACTGTTGTGCCAAAAGTAAACAAAGATAAAGAAAGGGGGCTGCTGGGAGAGAGTCCATAGTGAATAGAATGAGATAGAGATACCAGGGAGGAAGCCCAACAGGCAGAGTAAGCCCAGGGATCCTCTCCTGACTAGAGAAGTCTGGTAGGAGACTAGGAGAGAGATTATCCCAGGGATCCACGGACCCAGGGCCGGCTTTAAGCCGATTCCTCCGATTCCCTGACAGGAGGGTTTGTTGTTTTTTTTGCTCCGACAAGTCCGGTGGGAGGGTGCGGGGCCCCGCCGTCGTTCTTTGCGTGGGGCCCCGCACCCGGTAAAGCCGGCCCTGCACGGACCACAGGTTGAAAACCACCGTGTTAGGGGATTTCAGGGGAAGGCCTAGAGAGGTTGTGGGGAAGAAGGCTTGAGAGAGACTGCGTAGGAAGAAGTCCAGGGATGCAACAGCAAAGTTGGATGAAACAAGTCTTGAACAACTTGGCTTCTGGTTATAGGGTCCATGGGCTGCAACCCTGGTGTAAGGAGAAGGCCTAGGTTCCCCTTACAAGCCACTGATATGGTGGCATGAGGCTGGAGAAGGAAAGAAGAGTGACAGAGACCTCTGACAAAAGGGAATGAGGCCCACAGAGAGCAGGTTTGGTGCTAAAGACTTGATACAAACAAGTCTTGATACAAACAAGGACATTGGTTTTGTCGTAACCATACAGCTAAGGGTAGCCTAGAATTCCTCCTTACCTGTAAGGGGTTAAGAAGCTCAATAACCTGGTTGGCATCTGACCAAAAGGACCAATGGGGAAAGAAGATTGTTTCAAACCATCCTAAAAGACTCTCATATTACAAGAATTGTAAGTAAAAGCCAGGCAAGGCATATTAGATTATCTTTTGTTTTTGCTTGTGAATTCTTCCTTTGCTGGAGGGAGGTTTATTCCTGTTTTTTGTAACTTTGAAACTAAGCCTAGAGGAAGTTCTGCTGTGTTTTTGAATCTTTTGCTACCCTGTAAAGTTATTTTCCATCCTGATTTTACAGAGGCGATTTTTACCTTTTTCTTTTAAAATAAAATCCTTCTTTTAAGAACCTGACTGTTTTCCCATTGTCTTAAGACCCAGGGGTTTGGTCTGTGATCACTTTGTAACCAATTGGTTAGGATATTATTCTCAAGCCTCCCCAGGAAAGGGGGTGAAAGGCTTGGGGAGATATTTTGGGAGAAGAGGAACTCCAAGTGGTCCTTTCCCTGATTCTTGTTAAATTACTTGGTGGTGGCAGCATACCGTCCAAGGACAAAGGATTTGTGCCTTGGGGAAGTTTTTAACCTAAGCTGGTAGAAATAAGCATAGGGGGCTTTCATGCGGGTCCCCACATCTGTACCCTAAAGTTCAGAGTGGGGAGGGAACCTTGACAGGTTTGTTGGCCTTTGTTACCCCAGAAGGGGTGGACTTCAATCATGGCATGCATGGAGGACCAAGTTATGGGAAGAGGTGGACTACAGACCACCAGAGCAGCCATCAGCAGGGGATCCCAGATGTGGAGCGAGTCACTACGCCACACCCAGCCACAAGGAGGTACTTCAGTGGTGAGTCCCCCTTGTTACAATATTCCAATCTAGTTTTTCCTCTTCCTAGCTCATCAATCTCTCTCTAGATACAGGGTTTGTTTCTCAATTTACACTAAAGCCCCTTTTCACCATTCAGGCAATGTAAAGGGGCCTTTGTGTAAATGACTGTCAGGCCCAGGGCCGGTGCAACCATTAGGCGACCTAGGCAATCGCCTAGGGCACCAAGCTCTGGGGGCAGTATTTTTGCGTCCTCGGTGGCATTTCGGCGGCAACCCCTCCTCTTCTCGGCAGCATTTCAGCATCGACTCCTCCTTTCCTCTTCGGTTCGCGGCGAAATTTCGGCAGTGACTGCCGCATTTCGGCGGCAGCTCCTCCGCTGCGGCATAAGTGGTTTTTTTCCCCTCTTTGCCGCCTAGGGCGGCAAAAAAGCTTGTGACCCGCCTGGTCAGGCTTAGAGTATATATCACTTATTTACTTTCTGTGCCTCAGTTTCACTATCTGTAAAATCAACATAATACCTACGTCACAGGTATATTATGATTGATTAAAAGTGTATGACGTATTTTGTAATTCTGAGATGGAAGGTGTTAGATGTATGAAGTATTACTATAGTTATTAAATTCTGATTTAGACCACCCTTCCAGGCTGACGCTAGGACTGTACCAAGTGTACAGTCATACACCATACCCTCAGTTGCTAAAACCCTCCTACACCTCCTAATTAGAAGCAACCCAACCCATCTAACTGCCACACCCTATCACCTCGGATGTTACGCATTGTCATCTTCCAGGGATCCCACATGTCTTACTTCTTATTAAGTCCCACAAAATCTAAAGCTGGTCCTGCCTGTCTGGTTGCCTAGACGTTAGTGATGTGCACTGTTTTAATTCCTGATCTAACTTGTTCTCCAGCACTCTTGGTCCATGAAGGTGTATCCTGTGTCACTCAGCAGTGAAAACTCCCCTGCAGTAATGACAGACAACAAAAAACCCACCCACAAAACAAACAAAAAAAACATCCAAGAAGTCATAGTGCAAAAAAATGAAGGGCTGCAACACCAAGAATGTCAAAGTTTTGTTTAATATTAGGTGAGCAGTAAGTCATAGTTGACTTAACACACTCAATTGTTCTCCTGGTGCCCTCTGCTGAAGTAACTACAGCATACAAGCCAATGATTCTGAATGCCTATGCCAAGTGCTACATGCTGCTGCCTCTTCATGTTGCAAACTGCTAGCACTTGCACTTTGGTTCCCTGGTTTATTATGAAACGTTTCCTTTTCTCCATATCCTAATAGCATGAAGTATGCACCCTTTATTTTTCTTTCCCTTCACTCAGTAGTGCTTATGTTACAGTCTGTTCTGTCTTCCTCTCTTGTAAAATTATTTCTTCACGCTTTGCATTAACACCATTTCCTTTAGCTCAAGACGAGGATCATTGGATGGTGACTATAAAGGATTATGACAGTCTTAACTTTAAGGATTAATTGCAGCTGCTCTGCACGTACACATGATACTAAGCCTAAATATAATGTAACAATCCATTATTATTTTAGTAACAGAAGTTACATTTTTCAGAGAGGGTCCTCTATAGCAGATTCTTCATTGTACTCATGAGACAGTAAAGTCTAGGACAGAGGTTCTCAAACTGTGGTCTGTGCGCTCCATTCAGATGGTCTGCAGATAGTTCCCTCTAAGTTTTGTGGCTGGGTGGCCGCACACGAGAGAATG
The DNA here is from genome assembly GCA_037349315.1 of Chelydra serpentina. Lineage (NCBI taxonomy): Eukaryota > Metazoa > Chordata > Testudines > Chelydridae > Chelydra > Chelydra serpentina. The sequence goes on along the minus strand of JBAIAC010000024.1, from coordinate 56,997,416 downwards.
AAGAGCCATCCACCTAATTAGTGGAGCCATGCAGGCGTGGCTCCATTAATTAGGTGCCTGGATCCTGGAGAAGACGCACATGTATGGTAAGGCAGTGGCCTTGGGGGGAAGAAGGGGTAGGTGGAAGGGATCAGTGGGGTGAGAAGAAAGGGTGGGGGGAATTTGGGACATGCAGGGCTAGGGCGACCAGAGAAAGAGACGACTTTCCCCAGCTCCAGAGCTGCGGCTGCCGGGGAGAAACGGCCCTCCTTCCCAGGCTCAGCTCTGTGGCAGGGGAGAGAACCCCCTCCTTCCCAGCCCCAGCTCAGGGGCTGCCACAGCAGGGGCGAGAGGGCACATCTATTGCATTAGAAAGGTAAGACTACTGATATTAAAATATGAGTTGTGTGCTTTTATTTGTAGAACAACAAAATGTTAATAATTATTAAGGTTTTTTTTATATAGTGCTTTTATCCAAAGTGCTTTACAATAGTTAGCTAACGGTATAAACAGCATTTGGAAGGATCATTAAGTGGTCTGCCAAGACCCTCAGCAATTTTCAAGTGGTCCGCGATAAAAAAAAGTTTGAGAACCACTGGTTTAGGAGAAAGAGTACAGAACTGGAGTGTCACAAAACCCAGGTTCTATTCCAAGTTTTCACACTTATCTGTTGTGTGACCTTGGGCAAATCACTTACACATTCTGCTTATTTTCTCTCCCACCATTTGTTTGTCTTATCTATTTAGATAGCCCATGCCCCAGAGAGCTTGCAATCTTTGCTTTGTTTGTACAGTGCCTAGTCAAAGGGCCTATAGGTGCCACTGTAATACAAATTATAAAATATAATCTCCAATTTAAACCTACTAACTCTCTCAAATCAGCATATCATAGGACTCTCTTAGGGAGAAATAACCTCCATGTAAAAGGCAATTTGAGATCTAGATACTTATAATTTAACCAAGCTATTAGAAATGCAGATTTTAAAAAGTGTATCTTTTATTTATTTTTTGAAATTTTCTATCAAGCATTGAGTTCGGAGTCCCATAACATTATGTAATTATCACAAACCCTTTCCCCATGTGACACAGGTATTAACCGCTCTGTGTCTCAGTATTCTCAACTATAATGTGAGGATAAGTGAATTGCGCATGTTCATACAGCAAGTACTGACAAAATGAGGAATGAAAACTAGATCTCCCAACTCAGTCTCCTGTTCTAACCCCTAGACACATTGCATCATCCAAACATGTACTTGAGAGCAATTATAACACCAATATAAATGGTTCCTAAATAATGTTCCCAATGGAATTGGTCTTCACCTTCTATGCTAATGCAGAGTACGCTGATAACTAAGGCTATGATTTAATCACTAGTATTTTTAGTAAAAGTCATGGACAGGTCATGAGCAAGAAACAAAAAATCACGGCCCATGATCTATCTATGACTTTTATTAAAAATACCGGTGATTGAATCTTAGTGGAGGAGGATCCCGCAGCACCAGCTGCCGGTGGGAGAGTGAGCCCTGGGGGGCCAGCAGCTGCTCCGGCCACCGCTGGGGGCGGGAAAGGAGCCCCGGGGCCAGCCGCTGCTCCAGGTGCTGGGACTGCTGCTGGGAGCCATAATTGCTCCCGCCACCCCCAGGACCACTGCTCAGACGGTCTCTGGGACCAGCTGCCTGGGGGTACGGCTGGCTGTGGGGCCGCCCAAGCAGCTGGCTGCAGAGCTGCTCCAGCAGCGGCCGGTGTAGCTGTCCCCAGGGTCACCTGAGCAGCTGGCCCCTAAGCCATCTGCTTGGGCAGCCCTGGGGTCAGCCACACTGGCCACTGCAGAGGTCACAGGAAGTCACGGAATCCGTGACTTACGCGACCTCCATGACAAACACGGAGCCCTACTGATAACAAATAAAAGCATCTCTCTGTCTTAACTGTATGCAGTCATATATTTTTACACCATTGGTAAAAATGTTGCTATGAAAAATTGCTTATCTCATGTTTTTCTTGGTTGATGCTATCACCAGTGAATTCTTAGTTCCATGCAGTAGCTTAGTTTGTGATGGCATCAGACAGGAAACCCCATAAAAACATTTTCTAGGAAACATATTCTTCAGTTCCCTTAAGACAGGCCTGCACAACATGCGGCCCAGGGGCCGCATGCGGCCTGCGTGGGCTCACTGTGCGGCCCGCGGCGGGGTGAGTAGGTGGGCTCACTGTGCGGCCCGCGGGGGGGTGAGTAGGCAAGCGGCGGGGTGGGGCATGCCAACATCCGGCCGGCTGGAGGGTGGGTGGGCTAAGAGGCCAGTGGCAGGCTGGGGAGTGAGGGTGAGCCAGCGGGAGGGGGTGGGGGCAGTGTCAGAAGGTAAGAGGCCAGCAGCAGGCAGGCAGGTGAGCTGGCGAGCCGGCAGCGGTGGCGGGGGGGCTGAGGAGGCGAGCGGGCGGCGGGGGGTGCTGAGGAGGTGAGCCGGGGGAGGGGGTGATGAGCCAAGTGGGCGGGCAGTGGCAGCGAGGCTTTATACTGGGGGGGGGGGCGGTGAGGGGGCGAGCAGCGAGTTGGTGGCTGGAGGGGGGAAATCTCCCAGATTCAAAATCTGGGACTGTGTCCGTTGGTCCTTTTTGCTGCTTGTCTCTGGGCTGGGGGTTGTCCCAATGCTGCAAAGAGGGTGTTCCCAAAGGAAGGTGCTTGCTTCTAACCCCCGAGGCCGTCAGTATGTCTGCTCTTCTCTAGTCAGCCCACTTGACAAATTTGATTGTCCTTGGTCTGGTTCCCATCCCCTCTCCAAGGGTTGCAGCTGTCTAGAGGTGCCTGCCTTCCACGCCTTCCTCATTCACACCTCATTCATTCAACAGGGCAATTGAATACAAAGTGTGGGGAAGATCTTATTCTACTTCGAGCAAAAAGACATTTTTCTTTTACCTTAATTATACTACCTTAGGGGCCCGCTATAACATATTACCAAGGTTCAAAACAAAGTCATATAAAAGTTATACAAAAATGCATAATGCAGAGATTTATCTACAACTGCATTGATTGACTGTTGTGTGCAGTAATATAGTGACCCCTGGGGGGGGTGAAGAGGGGTGTGATGGTGGGGCCGAGCAGGGAGCGGGCGGGTCCTATTTTACTGCTGTGATCTGGTCACCCTATGCGCTCTGTTTCTTTCCCCCTCTACAGGTTTCCACACCCCAGCGCTGGGGAAGGAGGGGTTGTTTCCGCGGGGCGGGCAGCGTTGGGGGGTTTCGTCCCTCAGCTGTTTTCTTTGGAGTAATATGGCCCTCGCCGCTTTACGAGTTGTGCAGGCCTGCCTTAAGAAAATAAAGATAAAGGGTCAAATTAATCCCTGGTGAAACTATTGTCTTCAGCAGGGTTAGAGTGGGGTGAATGTGTCCCCATACAGAAATATGCATTGCAGGCATGGTACTTTATGTTTACTGAAGTAGAGAAATACATGTTGAAACATACAAAAATAGAACAATATCCTAAAGTTTGTGACTGTAAAGAGCACAGTTAGTTAAGAGAGGAATCCACAGGAACTAACCTCTTATTCAGATCTCACTCCAGGAGAACTCATTTTTTAGAATATGTGTATGTTTAGCTCATTGGAGAGAGAGACATTTTAAAACAACCCTAGTCTCATTTTTTGAAGAGTGTTGAGACTATAAACAGAAAAGAAACAAAATAAAGGTATAGCTGCAGTTTGTGTTTGGTAAGCTGTTCACGAGAAGATCCTCTTTGGCTGAAGTATGTTTTGTCAAAAATGTCTTTACATGTTTTTTTAGAAGACTTTTTTGGAGGTTACAGCTGTATGGTGAATTCCTTATTTATTTTATCAGATTCTGCTTACCAGTCCCAGTGTCCTGGCCAGATTCCAACACGGATAAAAGCTTTCTGCTTGCCTAAGATTTCCCCTTCATGCTACAATTGACACAATATTATTCTTCACTTATTGTCTTTAGTTATTGTGCAGTTAAAAAGCTGCCATGTTACATCACGAAGGTTTAATTTCAGTTCTGAATGCAGAAATTTCTGAATTATAATTGACTATCCCCATTGGTTCCTGCAATATACATTCACTTATCTTTGGCAAGCTCTGACTTTTACATGTAACATTATTTACTTTTCTGTTTTAAATTGAAGAGAACCAGGGAATTGACATCACTGGAGCTGAATGGCTGCTTCAGCATTTAGCTCCATGTAGAAGCTGCCATAATTAGTGGACATTGCTGCTCCCCAGCCCCCATGACTTTCCAGGAAGCCTCTCCTAATTCTTAGATTGTTCTCTTTACATGGAGTACCCATCTTCCAGAAAAGGAACTCACAAGGCAGTGAGACTGCAAAAGAGCTGAGCTGGAAAAATTCAAGATTGCAGCTGCCAGGCCCAAATCCCTCAGAAGAAAAGTAGCAGGAGAGAGGGATAGGCAGGCCATTCATCCAATTTTAAACCAGATAGTCCTCTTTTTGGGTGGTTTGTCCCCATCTGGTAAAACCGACGTAGTTTTATCCAGTATCGGATGGTGTATGCCATTTTGAAGAGCATGCTGCTCCGCCCTGTGACCTTGCAGGCGAGGTCACTCCAGTGGGGATGGGGCCATGCAGTTCCTGGAAGTACTGGAATATCCAGTATTCTGGGGATGCATGAGTGTACACCCTAACAGGGATCCCTATCACTAAAGATGATTCTTGTGAGCTAACTTCTGAGTTTAGATCTCAAAAATCCTTCCTAAATATCAAACTGGATGAATTTAAGCCTATCAACAAACGGGTTAGAGAGAGTGGTCTGGAAACAGGAAAAGGGGAGAGATTTGAGACAGAACAGAATAAAAATGTTAGAAAGAGAGAGCTGACAGAGAACATAGAAGACATCTCTCATAAGCATGAGTTGTGTGACTCCTGGAGCCATCATCTTCTAAAGGTAAGCAGTTACTCCTTTTAAGTACCTAACAGAATATATACAAGAATTGATATGATTCTAATCTTTAGAGCTTTACTTAATACAAGAACATCAGCACAGCAAGGCTGCGTCTCCTGGTTAGATCACATTCCAGTTTGGCTGCTTCTTAGAAACTGGGAAGACAAACCTACAATGAAAAGATGAGGATAAAATATCCCACTTCTGTATGACTAGAAAATAATTCAAGCTATCAGGCAGGAAACTAAGCAATAATTTAAAGAAAAGAATGCAGACCAGATTTTAAGAAGTCCTCTATAGAATGCCTTCCAAGTAGAGATTAGGGGCAGTTTAATAAATAATCCTATCTCAAAAAAGAAGTGCAAACATTGCTTAAGGAGGCTGAACAATTCAAATTTACACCAGACAAATCAATCACAGAAAATATATTAAAAATGAAGAAGCTAGAAGTAAGTTAGAATTATTTGAAACAGAAAAAAATGACCAGGTAAGCAGATACACAAAGCTATACTATGAAAAAGGGTAATGAAAGTGATAAATAATTAGCTAATATGCTAACAACATTAAAAGAAAGTAAAATCATATCTCCAGTTTGGAAGGCTCCAAATGAATGGGCAACTGGCCCAAAATGGGTTAGGCTTTTGCAGACTTCTGTAGGAGGCTTTACTCCTTAGAGTCAGCTGACCATAAGCTGATAAAGAAATAATTAGTTAAAGCTAATGTACCAAAACTAGAACACCTAGATCTAGATGTCATGGAGAAAGATATTAAACCAGAGGAAATCCTATAAGTTATTAAGTCCCTTAAAAATTATCAAGCCATTGGCCCTGATGGATTTCCTCCAGAATTCTCAAATTTTTTAGTGCACAATTAATATGACAATTAATATATGTCAATTAAATATCAAAAGGAAATACATATCCTATATACTGTGAGAGATGCACAAATTCTAGTTATTGCGAAACATGCCAAAGAGTTATCCAACTATATATCTGACAGGCCCATATCCCTGTTAAATCAAGATGCAAAAATTTATGCTTCAGTCCTAGCAAATAGACTGGAAATTGTTATCTAGATGTACTAAAAGATCAGACAGGGTTTGTATTAAACAGAGAGCTATCTGACAACATTCAGAGTTTTATGCCTGATCTTCTTCAGACTACTAATGAGATCCATCATTTTTTACCACTAGATGAAGATAAAGCTTTTGCCTGACTGAATTGGCAGTTCTTAAAAGATACTGTAGATACATTTGGTTTAGGCCCTACATTTCAAAACTGCATTTCCAACCCACATGCTACCATAAAAGTTAATGGATATCTATCAGAAAAAGTCACCCTTTTTATAGGCACATGCCAAGAATGCCCATTATCACCTTCTTTTTGCCATGGTAATGGAGTCATTTGCCCAATCAATCAGAAACAATACTAATATAAATAGGAAACGACACAAACTAGCTTTCATGTGGATGATGTCATGGCATTTGTTACAAATCCAGCTCACATACTACTAGAATTGCAAGAAAAAAATCTTATAATGTGGCAAAGTGTCAGAATTAAAGTAAACTATAAGTCAGATTTATGAGATGTAGGTGTGGGTTCTGATCTACAGAAAAATATAAAAGATAAATACAAATGAGTAACTACTTCAGTAAGGTAGCTGGGAATACACATTTCTAAAAGATGGCAAGACTTACATAATAATTATACTCTTCTGATTAAGAAAATCAAAACAGATCTAGAAAACTGGTTGAAGTATGAAATTTCATGGTGAGGCAAAACTGTGGCATTTAAAATTAATCTTACCTTTAATTAACTCCCTTTTCCAAACACTACTGGTTTTAGTCTTGGGAAGTCCCTGATAAACAAATTCAGCTGGGGAAATAAGAAACGCACAGTTACGCATCTACTTAACAAAGGCCATGTAAAAAGGGAGTATTCTCTTTACCAAACGTTAAGATCTATTACCAAGCCAGTCAGATTAGAAACTTGATGTAGTGGATAACACCAAACCTTAAAAAGCACTGGGAAGAGATTCAAGCTTACTGTTGTGCAATCAAACTCCATGTGATCTGGATAAAGAGAAGAGAAAGTTACTCACCCTCTGCAGTAACTGAGGTTCTTTGAGATATGTGTCCTTGTGGGTTCTCCACTTCAGGTGTTGGTGCTTCTCGGGGCTGTTGATCAGAGATTTCAGTAGCAGAGTCCGTCTGGGTCACATGGGCAATGGTCGTCTTGTGGTGCCGTTGGCGCCTCAGCTAGTGCAGACACAACCTGACCCTATCACTTTTTTCTCTACCGTAGAGTCCATACTACGAACTCCAAAGTAGAGGGAAGTGGGGAGGGGGAGTGGAGCACCCACAGGGGGACACATCTTGAAGAACCTCTGTTACTGCACAGGGTGAGTAACTGTCTCTTCTTCTGTGGGTGCTCCACTTCAGGCGATTACAGAGCAGTGCCCCCTTGTGGATGGAAGGGTCTTCAGAGTTGTATGTAGAGATGAGGTTAGTACCATTACTCCTGGCATTGCATCTGAGCCCTGGTCTACACTACGAGTTTATGTTGAATTTAGCAGCGTTAAATCAATTTAACCCTGCATCCGTCCACACGACAAAGCCATTTTTATCGACTTAAAGGGCTCTTAAAATCGATTTCTGTACTCCTCCCCGACGAGGGGATTAGCGCCGAATTCAACATAGCCGTGTCGAATTTGGGGTAGTGTGGACGCAATTCGACAGTATTGGCCTCCGGGAGCTATCCCAGAGTGCACCATTGTGACTGCTCTGGACAGCACTCTCAACTCGGATGCACTGGCCAGGTATACAGGAAAAGCCCTGGGAACTTTTGAATTTAATTTCCTGTTTAGCTAGCGTGGCGAGCTCATCAGCACAGGTGACCATGCAGTCCCAGAATCGAAAAAGAGCTCCAGCATGGACCGAGCGGGAGGCACTGGATCTGATCACTGTATGGGGAGATGAATCTGTGCTATCAGAACTACGTTCCAAAATATGCAATGCCAATATATTTGCCAAAATCTCCAAGGCCATGATGGACAGAGGCTACAGCAGGGATGCAACACAGTGCCACATGAAAATAAAGGAGATCAGGCAAGCGTACCAGAAAACCAAGGAGTTAAATGGACGCTTGGGGTCAGAGCCCCAGACATGCCGCTTCTACGCTGAGCTGCATGCAATTCTAGGGGGTGCCGCCACCACTACCCCACCCCAGTCCGTGGACTCCTGCAATGGGTTACTCTCACTGGCCTTGTCTGAGGATTTGGTGGAGGAGGAAGATGAGGATGAGGTTGATCATAGCACACAGCAGGCCCCCGGCCCCGCCCCCATTCCATCCCTTCCCCAAATCCCCGCCCCCGCCTCCTCCACCGGGCCTTTCCCCTCCACGCTGCATTTCCCCTCCCCCCGCCTCTTCCCCCCCCCCAGGCTTGCAAGCCTGGGAGGGAGCGGGGAGAAGCAGTAGAGCACCCACCGGCAGCTCCCTGCCGGCCAGATCACCTCTGCTCCGCCTCCCGAGGCGCCGCCACCGCTCCACTTTTCCTCCCTCCCAGGCTTGCCGCACGCCAACTGTTTTGTAAAATGTATCTTTTAAAATACTACTCTCCCTTTTTTTCCTCCCGCAGCTACAAATGTTTCAAACCTCCCCCTATCAGCTCTGTCCCAAAGGGTAGCGCAGATAAGGCAGTGAAAAAAACGCACGCGCAATGAAATGTTCTCTGAGCTCATGCAGTCCTCCCACACTGAAAGAGTTCAGCAGAATGGGTGGAAAGAAACAATATCAAAGTACAAGAAAGCGGCAAATGAACGTGAGGACAGAAGGGATGATCGAGATGAGAGGTGGCGGCAGCAAGATGAGAGAAGACAGGATGCAATGCTAGGGCTACTGCGGGATCAAACAGACGTGCTTCGGTATCTGGTGGAGGTTCAGGAAAGGCAGCAGGATCACAGACCGCCTCTGCAGCCCCTGTGTAACCACCCTCTCTCATCCCCAAGTTCCATAACCTCCTCACCCAGACTCCCAAGAACATGGGGGGAGGGAGGCTCCAGGCACCAAACCACTCCGCCCCAGAATACTGCACAAGCAACAGAAGGCTGGTATTCAGTAAGTTTTGAAGTGCAGTGTGGCCTTGTCTTTCCCTCCTCCCCTCATCCGCCACCCCAACCGCGGTACCTTGGCAGTTATTCCCCATTTGTGTTTTTAATTCATAAAGAATGCATGATTTTGAAACAACAATGACGTTATTGCCTCTGCAAGTGGTGATAGAAGGGGGGGAGGGTGGTAGGCTTAAAGTGAAGTGGAGTGTACCAAGGGGGCGGGTTTTCATCAAGGAGAAACAAACAGAACTGTCGCACCATACCCTGGCCAGTCATGAATCTGGTTTTCAAGGCTTCTCTGATGCGCAGCATGTCCTGCTGTGCTCTTCTAATCGCACAGGTGTCTGGCTGCACGTAATCAGCGGCCAGGCGATTTGCCTCAACTTCCCACCCCACCATAAACGTCTCCCCCTTACTCTCACAGAGATTGTGGAGCACACAGCAAGCAGCAATCACAATAGGAATATTGGTTTCACTGAGGTCTGAACGAGTGAGTAAACTGCGCCAGCGAGCCTTTAAACGTCCTCATGCACACTCTACCACCATTCTGAACTTCCTCAGCCTATAGTTGAACAGCTCCTTACTATTGTCCATGGTGCATGTGTACGGCTTCATGAGCCAGGGCATTAAGGGGTAGGCTGGGTCCCCAAGGATAACTATAGGCATTTCAACATCCGCAACAGTAATTTTCTGGTCTGGGAAATAAGTCCCTTCCTGTAGCTGTTTAAACAGACCAGATTTCCTGAAGACGCGAGCATCATGGACCTTTCCCGGCCATCCCACGTTGATGTTGGTGAAACGTCACTTGTGATCCACCAGTGCTTGCAGCATCATTGAAAAGTACCCCTTGCGGTTTATGTACTGGCTGCCCTGGTGGTCCGGTCCCAAGATAGGGATATGCGTTCCGTCTATAGCCCCACCACAGTTAGGGAATCCCATTGCAGAAAGGCTATTTACTATGACCTGCACATTTCCCAGAGTCACTACCCTTGATAGCAACAGCTCAGTGATTGCGTTGGCTACATGCATCACAGCAGCCCCCATAGTAGATTTACCTACTCCAAATTGATTCCCGACTGACCAGTAGCTGTCTGCCATTACAAGCTTCCACAGGGCTATCGCCACTCGCTTCTGAACTGTGAGGGCTGCTCTCATCTTCGTACGCTTGCGCTTGAGGGCCAGGGAAAGCAAGTCACAAAGTTCCATGAAAGTGCCCTTACGCATGTGAAAGTTTCGCAGCCACTGGGAATCATCCCAGACCTGCAACACTATGCGGTCCCACCAGTCTGTGCTTGTTTCCCGGGCCCAGAATTGGCGTTCCATGGCATGAGCCTGCCTCATTGCCACCAGAATGTCCAAATTGCCAGGGCCCGTGCTTTGAGAGAAGTCTGTGTCTACGTCCTCATCACTCTCATCACCACGCTGCCGTCGCCTCCTCGCCTAGTTTTTCAGGTTCTGGTTCTGCATAAATTGCACGATAATGTGCGAGATGTTTACAATGGTCATAACTGCTGCAGTGAGCTGACCGGGCTCCATGCTTGCAGCGCTATGGCATCTGCGCGGGCAATCCAAGGAAAAGGGCACAAAATGATTGTCTGCCATTGCTTTCAAAGAAGGAGGGAGGAAGGGAGGGTTAACTCAGGGCCGGCTCCAGGCACCAGCCTACCAAGCATGTGCTTGGAGCAGCACCTGGAGGTGGGCGGCGCTCAGGGTGTTTTTTTTTTTTTTTTTAAACATATTGGCGGGCTGTTGTGGTGCCCCCCGGCGCTCCGGCTGCTGGGGAGAGCGGCGCCGCAGCCAACCTCGGAGCCCTTCCCGCGGCGCTCTGGCTGCCGGGGAGAGCGGGGTTGCGGCCGGTCTCGGCGCCCTCCCCTGCTGCGCTCCCCACCGGCGCCCCAGCCGGGGCAGTGGGGCCTGCCGCGCTCCCCCACCCCTGTGGCATGGCCATGGGCCTGCCACGCTCCCCACCAGCGCCCCGGTGAGGGGGGGTGCGGCGCGGCGGGCGGCTTTTTTGCCTGGGGGAGCAAAAAAGCCAGAGCCGGGCCTGGGTTAACTGACGACATTTACCCAAAACTACCTGCGACAAATTTCTGGCCCCATCAGGCATTGGGAGCCCAACCCAGAATTCCAATGGGCAGCGGGGACTGCGGGAACTGTGGGATAGCTACCCACAGTGCACCGCTCGGAATGTTGACACTTGCCACGGTACTGTGGACGCACTCCGCCGACTTAATGTGCTTAGTGTGGATGCATGCACTCGACTTTATACAATCTGTTCCCAAAAATCGATTTCTGTAAAATTGGACTAATTTTGTAGTGTAGACATAACCCAGGGCTCAGATTCAGGGTATCGCATAGTCATGGGTGCCAGGTTTGTATAATTTTTGGTGGTGCCTAGAATGGGTCCCAGCCCCAGCCCACCCTGTGATGCTCCACCCTGCCAGCTCCAGGCGTCGCTCGGGGGAGGGGGTGAAAGATGGAAAGAGACAGGGTGGGGACTTGGGGGAAGGGATGGAGTGGTGGCGGGGCATGGGTGGAGCAGGGGTGGGAAGAGGCGGGGCGGGACAGAGCAGAGCAGAATGGGGTGGGGTGGGCTGGGGACAGGTCATTTGCTGCTGCCAGCATCAGGCCCCCCGCTAGTCCCCCAGGCCACCCTGGACCCCACATCTCCCCAAAGCGAGGGGCTCCCCCAAAGCGTGGGGCCCAGGGTGGTTGCCCCAGTCCTTCCTATGAATGGGATGGCTCTGAAAATATAAGCCCACACATTGGTGGAGGCAGGCCCACCTTCCTGAATACTGGTGGAGCACAGGCACCATGGGCCCATATACCTCTCCACCTATGCGCATAGTGATTCATGAAAGTATGTTCTGAGGCCCAGGTGGCGGCTCTACATATTTCTATGATCGGTACGTTGTTCAGGAAGGCTATTGAGGTAGCCATTGATCTCGTCAAATGAGTTCTGATCCCTGATAGGGGATCCATTTTGTTTTGTTGATAACAGAAATGGATGCAAGTGGAGATCCATTTTGATTGTCTCTATGTGGATATGGCAGAGCCTTTGGAATGCTCTGTCATGGAAACGAAATGCCTTGGAGATTTTTGGAAAGGCTTAGTTCTGTCCAGGTAGAATGCAATTTCATGTCCGATGTCCAGGGTATGTAGGATAGACTCCTATGTGTTTCCATGAGGTTTGGGATAGAATGTAGGCAGATGGATTGGTGTGTTGAGATGAAAGGAAGATATTTTGGGTATGAATTTGGGGTGTGGTCTCAAAGTGATCTTGTACCTGAAAAATATGGTGTATGGAGGGTACGCCATGAGAGCTCCTATTTCGCTTACTCTTCACGCGGACATGACTGCGACCAAGAATGCTACCTTAATTGATAGGTGAATTAGGGAGCAGTATCTAATGGTTCAAAAAGAGGTCTGATGAGGCCTCTGAGGACCAGATTTAAGTCCCATGCCGGTGTAGGGTTACGTATTTCTGGATAAACATTCTGCATCCTTGTGAGAAAGCATTTAGTAATCGGGTGCACAAATATTGACACTCCGTCGATCTTGTGATGGAAGGCAGTAATGGCAGTGAGCTTATTGAAAGTCCTGAATTTTTAAATTCTAGTATGTAGTCTAACACCAACAGAAGTGGTGCTATAACTGCGGTTATTCGTTTGTTCTGATGCCATAATGAGAACCTTTTTCATTATTGGAGGTAAGTATGATGCGTGGTTAATCTCCTGCTATTTAATAATACGTGTTTAACCTGTTCCAAAAGGGCTAACTTATCATGATGGAGCCATGGAGGAGCCACCCCTTCAATTGAAGTTTTTCCAGATCCTGGTGGAGAATCTGACCATCGTCCTGTGAGAGCAGGTCTGGCCTGAGTGGGAGAGTTCATGGAGTGCAGGTCGCTATGCATATCAAGTAAGAATACCAGGTCTGTCTGTCGGCCACATTGGGGCTACTAGTACGACCTTGGCTTTGTCGGCACATATCATGTGTATCATCCATGAGAGCATTGGTATCGGTGCGAATGCATAAAGAAGAGGTGCGTCCCATCTGATTAGGAAGGCATCCCCTAGAGATTGGGGTCCCAGTCTTGCTCGTGAGCAAAAGTATGGGCATTTGTGGTTTTGTGATGTAATTAATAGGTCGATGAGGGGGAACCCCTATCATTGGAATACGGGTTGTAAGACACTGCTGTGAAGTTCCCATTTGTGGTCCTGAGAAGATTGTCTGCTTAATGTGTCCACCGTCATGTTTTGGTGACTGGGTAGATAGGAAGTGGTGATGCTGATGTGGTGGGGTTATGCACCAGTTCCACAACTTCTTGGCCTTGATGCATAAGGAGCGGGAGCAGGCTCCTCCTTGTCTATTTATGTAAAATATGCATGCAGTGCTGTCGGGCATTATTTGTATTGTTTTGCTCTTTATCACTGGTAGGAAGTGAACACACGCATTGCGAACTGTACGTAGTTCGAGGAGGCTGATGTGCAACTGTGTCTCCGGGGAGACCACCTCCCTTGGATCGTATGCTGGTTTGCATGGACACCCCAGCCAATCAGCAAGGCATCTGTTGTTGTGATCAGTATAGTTGGCGGGTCCTGTTGAAAGGAAACCCCTATGCACACGTTCTCCAGCCGTGTCCACCACTGTAGTGATTGCTGGACATTTGGTATCACTGTTAGACTTTTTTTCTGGCTGTGCTTGTTTAATATGTATACCAAACTTAGCCAGTCTTGTAGGAAATGCATATGTAGTCGAGCGCATAGGCTTTGACTCCATGGGTGCTCCAGGGCTGGGGTACCCCAGGAAAAAAAAAAGGGTGCTCAGCACCTACGAGCCACAGCTGTTCAGGATCTGGAAGAGGCACTTGGGGGACGGTGGAGAGCAATGGGCGGGGCCTCAGGGGAGGGGTTGGAGCAGGGCAGGAAGAGGCAGAGTGAGGGTGGGGCCTTGGGGAGAGGGTGGAGTGGGGGTGGAGCATCCCCAGGGGAAAAGAAAACTCAGCACCTATGGTCGAGTGTGCTTACTATGAAAGTGATCGCTGCCATGTGACCTAGTAGTTGTAGGCAGGTGCGTGCTGATACCTGTGGGCTGTTTGTGACTACTGAGATAAGGTTGTTCAGTGTCAGGAATCTGGGCATTGGAAGTGATGCCCTGGCCTCTACTGAGTCCAGGTGGGCCCTGAAGAAGTCCAATTGTTGTACGGACACTAAGGTTGATTTCTGTTTGTTTATTTGTAACCCTAGGGTCTGAAAAAGGGTGATAGTCCTTTGAGTGATATCTGTTGTTTCTGATTGGGTGGCACCCTTCAGTAAACAATTGTCTAGGTATGGGAATATCATTATCCCTTGTCTGCGTAGATGTGCCAATACTACCAAAAGGGTTTTGGAGAAGACTCGGAGCAGTCAAAAGTCTGAATGGTATTACTCTTTATTGGAAGTGGTCATTTCCCACTATGAACCATAGGAACCGCCTATGTGTGGGATATATGGTGATGTGGAAGTAGGCATCTTGGGGTCGAGGGCTGAAAACTAGTCCCCCTTTCCTGCACCAGTGTGATCATCTTGAATCTTTGGGTTTGTACGAACTTGTTGAGTTTTCTGAGATCTAAGATGTGCCTCCATCTTCCATTTTTCTTCTGGGTTAAGAAGTAGTGGGACTAGAAACCCTTCCCCCTGTGTTGTGGTGGAACTTGTTCCACAGCACGTAATTGTAGAAGATGGTTTACTTCTTGTCATAGAAGGTGCTTGTGAGGATCCCTCAAGAGGGACGGGGAAGGGGGTTGGGTGGGTGGGGAGGATGGAAGTGAGTGGGGCTTCTCCGGGTGCAGGGGGGCCTCGGGGCTCTGTTATAGTGCAAGAAATTGCTACCTGTAGGAATTTGCTACCTGTAGCAGTTACTCATATGGAAGGGATTGTAAAAAACTGCTATCTGATGTAGCAAATTCCTACAGATAGCGGTTGTTCGCACTACACAGGCCACGGGGATTGGGAGGGGAGTCTCAGGGCTCCGGACGTTGGGGGGAGGGGGCTGCAGGAGGGGCGGGTGGAAGGAGCGGAGCCTGAGCTAGCCTCCCCGAAGCGGGACTCCACCAGCCGCCCATTGAAGGATGCCTGTAATGCTGTTCTGGCCATAAGTTGTCCCTCACTAATGATAACCTACAATTGTTCCCATTTTTCCTTGGTGATGTCATGGAGGAGTTCACTCCATTTGTTGTAATTATCATAATCATATCTCACAAGGAGGGCAGCATAGTTGGCTGTGAGGAACTGTTGTAAGGTTGCTGAAGACCAGACCTTGCGGCCAAATAGGTCTAGTCTCTTCCAGTCTTTAGCTATAGATGTAGACCTGTACTGGAGCTGTTTCCCTCATTGATTTGCCACATCCATCACTAGGGAGTTGGGCTGGGGGTGCGAAAAAAGGAAGTTCATCCCCTTTGTGGATACACAGTATTTTTGGTCAGCTCTCTTACACGTTGGGGAAATGGTTGCTGGCATTTGTCAGACTATGTCTGACGGTTCCATCAGTGCATCGTTGATAGGTAGAGCTATCTTTGACGTGAAGGACGTGTGTAAAATTTCAAGGAGTTTGTGCTTGTTTTCTGTCACCTCCTCAAGAGGGATGTTCTGGCTTTATGCTACTCATTGGAATTGTTTAAAATCATCTGCTGTAGTCGGGGTGGGTCCAGTGATGAAGACAAATTGTGGACAGGAGAAATATCCTGCTCTGTGTCTTTGTCTCCATCCTCTCCTGTTTTCTCAGGGGCTACAAAGGCTCCTGTAAGAAGGCTGTTGTGGAGCATACATGTCATTTCTGAGGGGCAGGTGGTCTGTGATTATGTCCCCTATAGGTCACCTATGGGTCGCACTGTGGCCATTGCATTAGAAAGGCCATGGGCGGGTACATCCATGGATGTCCGTACCAGAGCTGCATGTCTCAGGCGTGCTGGTCCCTGGATCTCATGGGTCCCAGAGATGACTCTGTGCACATCGGTGAGGAATGCTGTAATTAAAAGACGCCCTCCTCCTGGTCGTCATCCTCACTGGGAAAAAAAGGTGGGGCGATGGGGGAATCTGGTTGCTCCAGTGCCATCTGCACTGGGGAGCCATCAGTGACGAATAATGGAGAGCCCGGCGTGGAAGACACCATCATGTCAGCATGTTGTGTAAAACAACAAGATGCGAGAATTTCGGTGCCGAGTCCGTCAGTGCTGATGATTTTGATGGTACCATAGTCGGTGGCAGTTGAGCATGCAGCAGTTTCACTGGTGCTGGTGGTGACGTCTTAGATCTCTCCATCAGTGCCGATATTGTTGGTGGCACTGGTGGCGGAGGCATTGCCACTGGAGATGGCTGTGATGCCATCACTTTCACTGGCTTTGTCAGTGCCAGGGAGGAGAAGTTTGGCTTGTGTTTGCCTCTCAACTCCTTAATCTTGCCAGCAGAGGCCCTGGTGTGGGCAGTGCCAGAGGTTTCAAGCGTCTCAAAAGTGCTCACTCTCAACGTGGTTGGCACCAAGGATGGCAATCTTGCAGGAGACCATTTTCTTTTCAACGGTTCTCTCTGTGGGGAGGACATGACTAATTTCCTCTTTTTCTTGGAGGAATGGGTTTTTGCCATGTCCTATGAGTAGGGCCCTACCAAATTTACAGCCATGAAAAACGTGTCAGACCGTGAAATCTGGTCTCCCCCTGTAAAATCTGGTCTTTTGTGTGTTTTTCCCCTATACTATACAAATTTAATGAGGGAGAACAGCATTTCTCAAATTGGGGGTCCTGGCCCAAAAGGGAGTTGTTGGGGGTGGACGGGGGTTGTCAGAAGTTTATTTTAGGGAGGTTGTGGTATTGCCACCCTCACTTCTATGCTGCTTTCAGAGCTGGGCGGCTGGACAGCAGCGGCTGTTGGCCAGGCGCCCAGCTCTGAAGGCAGTGCCCCACCAGCAGCAGTGCAGAAATAAGAGTGGCAATACCATACCATGCCACCCTTATTTCTGCACTGCTGCCTTCAGAGCTGGGCAGCCGGAGAGTGGCAGCTGCTGACTAAGGGCCCAGCTCTGCAGCTAGCAGTGCAAAAGTAAGGATGGCAATACCATACCATGCCATCCTTACTTCTGTGCTGCTGCTGGTGGGGCACTGCCTTCCGAGCTGGGTGCCTAGCCAAGAGCCGCTGCTCTCCAGCCGCCCAGCTCTGAAGGCAGCATAGAAGTGAGGGTGGCAATACCATAACCTCCCTAAAATAACCTTGTGACACCCCCACAACTCCTTTTTGGGTCAGGACACCTACAATTACAACATAGTGAAATTTCAGATTTAAGTAGCTGAAATCATGAAAGTTATGATTTTTTAATTCCTATGACCATAAAATTGACCAAATGGACTGTGATTTTGGTAGGGCCCTATCGATGAGGAGGTGTCTGGAGAGTCCCTGGTCAAGCAGTTCTGTTGTTCGGGGTCATAGGCTGGCCGGAGAGACTTTTCCATAAGGATAAGTTTCAGGCGGAGATGTTTATCTCGCCTGGCTCTGGCTTTTAGATTGCTGCAGTGAGTGCATTTTTGTGGTATGGTGTGACTCACCTAGGCAGTGGACACAAAGTGAATGCCCATCTAAAATAGGCATAGTGTCTCTTCATGAGTTGCATCTCTTAAAGCCTGGCAAACCAGACATGTTGTTATGGTCCCTCACTGAGGTAACTTTTAATGAAAAACCAAAGGGTGGGTGGGTTGGTTGGTTGGTTTTTAGGAGAAAAAGGGTAAACTGTCTAGCTAACTACTAACTGAAACTTAACTATTTCTAAATAATGCTAACTATTTCTAATTCTTTTTCTAGTTTTGTCATTGACACTGCTACAGAGCTTCGTCTCAGGCCGAGGACAGTTGAGAAGGAACTGAGGTCATCAGGTCGCAGGTGCACTAGATGAGGCACCAATGGTGCCTCAAGATGACCACTTTGCACGTGCGACCCAGACCACATTGCTACCGAAAATCTCTGATCAACGGTGTGGGGACGCACCGACACCTGAAATGGAGCACCCACAGGGTATCACTTGAAGAAGAACCTAGATGTCAAAATCAATATATAACCACTCTTCCACGAAAGCAACAATAGAAACTTGGGATAATTTGCTTAGGAAAGCTAAGCCTATATCCCTCACTTCTAAAGCCTATACTAGATACTATAGAATGTGACCCCAATAAATGCCTGGGAATTTTTGACATTTGGGAATGGATAGTGTGACAGGGTCAGGCCAGATGGCTACAAGAGAGTGGTTGAAGGCAGATATATTAGCCCCAGGTTAAGTAGGTCCCTTTTCCCTGGGTAAGGTAACAGGGAAGGTTCCAGAACACTCAGGAACTTTCTGGAAACAATTAAGGCAGACAGGCTGATTAGAACACCTGCTGCCAATCAAGAAGCTGCTAGAATCAATTAAGAGAGGCAGGCTAATCAGGGCACCCGGGTTTAAAAAGGAGCTCACTTCAGTTTGTGGTGTGCATGTGAGGAGCTGGGAGCAAGAGGCACTAGGAGCTGAGAGTGAGAAGGCGTACTGCTGGAAGATCCTGTGGTGTTGGGAGGAGTCCATGGGGAAATAGCCCAGGGAGTTGTAGCTGTTGTGCAGCTGTTCCAGGAGGCACTCTAAACAACTGCAGTCCACAGGGCCCTGGGCTGGAACCCGGAGTAGAGTGCGGGCCTGGGTTCCCCCCCAAACCTCCCAACTCCTGATCAGATACAGGAGGAGTTGATGTGGACTGTGGGTTCCACCAAAGGGGGAAGATCTCTGAGGCGAGCAAAAATCCGCCAATAAGCGCAGGACCCACTAAGGTAGAGGAGGAAGTTTGTCGCAATAGGTATAACAAAATTTGGCCAGCGGTTTAGAGAGAATACATTTAGATCAGTTGATGAAAGACACCAACTTGCAAAAGACACCAGTGTTTCAGTATACCAATATCTATGATTCAGACATTTTTCACAAAAAGGGAAACCTATGCAGAAAATTGATGGAATCTGAAAAACTATTCAGTACATCCATGAAACTTTTCACTTTATACAAAGTAATTTTGAACTTACTTAGAGGAAATAATTAAATTTTTGAAAAGTTGATGTATCCATAGACACCAAAATTAAGGAATGGAAGAATATATGGGACGATGATGCCCACACCTCAATAAAGACATTAATACTTGAAAATTGCTACAGTTCTTTTATCTTTGTTACCTAATCGCTTTAAAGTGAATATATGGTACAGGGATGGGCAAAGGGTGGAGAGAATGTGTTTAAATGGGAGAATTTCTCCATAATTGGTGGATATGTCCAAAATATAAGACACTTTGGAAAGCCATTGGAGACTCCATACGGAAGATAACAGGGTGCCAGCTAGTCAGATAACTCCGTAGTATTTTTATTAAATTGTCCTAGAAACTAGGCATCTTATAAAAACCATAAAAAACTGATTACTCATTTCCCAGTTGGTGCTAGAATTATTATACCAAGGTGGTGGAAGAGGAGCGACTCCCCTAAAACTATAGACTGGTATCAAAAAAATTAATTAAAGTCAAGTTCTACAGTGGAGAAGGAAAAAAGATAATTACTGAGGCTATGTCTACACTATGGAGACTGTCTTGGAATAGCTACATCTCCATAGCTATGCCGGCATGGCCCTGTAGTCTAGAGGCAAGCCTATGCTGAAGAGATTTTTCTTTAGGTGTAGGAACACCACCTCTCCTGATGACTGTAGCTACATCAACGGACGCATTCTTCCATCAATATAGCTATACCTATGCTGGGAGCTAGGTTGGCATAACTATGTTGGTCAGTGGTGTGTATTTTCATTTTTGTGTTTTTTCACACCTCTCAGCAGTGCAACTATGTTGACCTAACTTTTAAGTGTATACCATGCCTTAGAAATCTGGTGGAACTTTTTGGAGTTTGGTGAAAGAGGATCATCTCCTGCCATCAAGGCTATAGTTTGAGAACTTTTTCTGAATACTAGGGTAGGGGGAAACCCCTTCAACAAGAGTCAAAATTAAACTCAAAATTAAGATCTTAAAATAAGGAAAATAGGAAGAAAAAGGAGAAAAGCTTAATCATAGAATTGTAGGCCGGGAAGGGACCTTGATAGGTCATTTTATCCAGTCCCTTGCACTGAGGCAGGACTAAGTATTATCTAGACCATCCCTGACAGATGTTTGTCTAATCTATTCTTAAAAACCTCAAATTGCTGGAGATTCCACAACCTCCCTAGGTAATTTGTTTCAGTGTTTAACTACCTTTAAGGTAGGAAACTTTACCTAATATCTAACCTAAATCTCCCTTGCTGCAATTTATGCTCATTACTTCTTGTCCTGTCCTCAGTGGTTAAGGAGAACAATTTATCACACTCCTCTTTATAACAACCTTTTATGTTCTTGAAGACGGCTTCCCCCTCAGTCTTCTCTTTTCCAGACTAAACAAACCCATTTTTTCCAATCTTTCATCATAGGTAATGTTTTTTAGACCGTCAGTCATTTTTGTTGCTCTCCTCTGAACTTTCTCCAATTTGTCCACATCTTTCCTGAAGTGCAGAGCTCAGAACTGGACACAGTACTCCTGTTGAGGCCTTATCACTGCTGAGTAGAGTGGAAGAACTACTTCTCGTGTCTTGCTTACAACACTCCTGCTAATGCATCCCAGAATGTTTGGTTTTTTTGCAATAGTATTATATTATTGACTCATATTTAGTTTTTGATCCTCTATAACCCCCAGATCCTTCTCTGCAGTATTCAGGAGCGTCGCCAGCTTTTTTGCCACCCTAGGCGGCGCCTCCGGGAGAAGCAGCCGCTGAAATGTCGCCAAGGACCCAGGTGGCCGAATATCCTGCCCCCGAAATGCCGCCGAGGACCCGGGCGGCCGAAGATCCTGCCGTCGCCGCTGAAATGCCGCAGAGGGACCTGAAATGCCGCCCCCCAAATCCTGGCGCCCTAGGCGACCGCCTAAGGTCGCCTAGTGGTAGCGTCGGCCCTGGCAGTACTCCTTCCTATGCAGTCATTTCACATGTTGTATTTCTGCAATTGAGTTTTCCTTCCTAAGTGTAGTACTGTGCGTTTGTCCTTATTGAATTTAATCATATTCATTTCAGACTGTTTATCAAGATCATTTTGAATTCTAAGCCTGCCCTCCAAAGCTCTTGCAAGGCCACCCAGCTTCGTATTATCTGGAAACTTTATATGTGTACTCTCTATGCCAGTGGTTTTCAACCTGGGGTCTGCAGACTATGTCTAAGATTTCTAAAGGGGTCCACACCTCCATTTGAAATTTTTTAGGAGTCCTCAAATGAAAAAAGGTTGAAAACCACTGCTGTATGCCATTATCCAAATCATTTATGAAGATACTGAATAGAACCACAGCCAGGACAGATCCCTGTGGGAACCCACTCAATATGCCCTTCCACCTTGACTGTGAACCGTTGATAACTACTCTGAGTACAGTTTTCCAACCAGCTGTGCACCCACCTTATAGTAGATTCATCTAGACTGTATTTCCCTAGTTTGTTTGAAAATGTCATGTGAGACAGTATCAAAAGCCCTACTAAATCTGAGATATTAATATTGTGTAGTGTTCTTATAGGACAACCAATAAACAGGTTGTGCACCTACATGTACCAAAAACAGAAGTTTGGGCCTAAACATGAGATAATGAAAGACTTTAACCAACACTATCAACTGCCAAAACAAAAGAGTAAGATGAAGAGTAGTGTATCATGAACCACAATATGTGATCAAGACCACAAAGTTGAATGACTGGTAGTAGGCCTTGTGAACACAGCTTTAGGGAGTTACATAGGTCAGTTCAGAATTATATATTTGTGTATGTTTGTCTTTAAGGTGCAAAGCATGTTTTATAAGATTTATGTTATAAAAGAATGGATCTATTAATAAAATAAAAAATAGCCTGTTATAACCAAATACAATCTGAATTTCTAATCTTAATCAGTTTATAATCTTTGTTTATAAGATTTCAGTTGCTGAGTAACCCTTCTTCATTTTTTAAGATAATTGAAATAATGAATTTCAGTAAAATTTAACTGATTATACTAATTATAGAACATTGTATTTTTCCATAAGCAAAGAGTGAGTATGGTAGGCTGTGACTCATTTGATAGTAGTTCAAGAAGAGCTTCCGCATCACATGATGCTGGTTGCTGCTCCTCTTTGGTTCCAACAGGTACAAGGAAGAAATGGCCAGGTAGTAGAGAAACATGCACACAGGAAGAGAAAAAGGAACAGAGCAGAAGGGAGTGGGAAGATTGTGCAACATCCCTTAATTGCAGTGTTCAGAATGGATAGGAAGGTAGTCTGCATCACTGCAAATGGGAGTGGAGGAGATGTGGTCCACAGTATAAATACAGTTAAAGGCACTTGAATGGCTTAATTCCAATAAAAGTGACATATTGCCCCTCAGATTAAATTTGGGATTTTTTTCCATACTCACTGGTGCATAATAAATGAATATACCAATTAAAAAATTCTAGCTCAGTGCTAAAATGGACACTAATTGTATCTGCTATTCCAAGCAGCTGCATTTTTTTATCTAGTAGAAATATATACACCTGGGTGGACTCTTGCTGTAATGTCAGGTCAAGCTCTGCACAGAGATCATATGTGTCCTTCTTCATTTATAGATATATTTCATTAGGGGGGCTCAGGGCCCAGGCTGGTGGTCTGGTCCAGGGATTAAGTCAGAAGAAAAGGGAACATCTGAAAAGAAAGAGCAGTTGGAAATGATTTTGGACCAATAAATATTCAGTTGTTGCAGGGTCCCAGCACAGGACCCTGGTCCAGAAATAGCACTCAACTTTGGTAAATCTAATGCTAACAAAGCAGTAAGGAAGTCATTAATGTGAGACTGCTGTGACCAGAATAGCATCCCAGTACAAGAGGGTAAGGGGCTCATTGGTATCTGGTAGTGAGTTTCAGCTGGTCTGACCAGTTGAATGTACCTGAACTCACTAATGTCATAACCTGTATCTAGAAGGTGTCATATAAAATATCAATAGAAAACTAATTTCATTATGGTCATTAATATTAGTGTGTGGTGTTTGTACAGAGGACAAATTCAAAATTACAAACATATTGGGAATCAGTGGTTTGAGCATTGGCCTGCTAAACCAGGGTTGTGAGTTCAATCCTTGAGGGGGCCATTTAGGGATCTGGGGCAAAAAAATCTGTCAGGGGACAGTACTTGGTCCTGCTAGTGAAGGCAGGGGACTGGACTCGATGACTTTTCAAGGTCGTTCCAGTTCTAGGAGATTGGCATATCCCTATTTCTTTCTTTCTTTCTTTCTTTCTTTCTTTCTTTCTTTCTTTCCTTTTCTATGTTATCAACATGTGTCTCTCAGGCAAGGCTAAAGTTACCCCGTCTTAGACAAAGGAATGTGGTTCCTTGGAAAGTATTTCCTAGGTACAGTAAGAGACAATGTGAATGCAAATTACATAGACAGTGAACAGGACCATCAAGACAGCAGGGGGAGGAGGTTGCAGGAAACAGATCAACTTGCAGTTTTGAAAACATCAGGGGGGGAAACACCAGCATGAAACTTCCTGCACCAGGAGACTCCACGTCACCTTCCTCACAGTTTGAATTAGGGTGAGCAGACAGCAAATGTGAAAAATCGCGACAGGGGTGGGTGGTAACTGGAGCTTATATAAGAAAAAGACCCCAAAATCGGGACTGTTCCTATAAAATCGGGACATCTGGTCACCCTAGTTTGAATTCACTTTTCTTTGGAGGTAATCTTCAAAAGAATCAATTCTTAAGGTTCACTGGACTGTAGCGAGAAGGGTAGAGAACCCCAAGTGATCTTTTACTTAGGGAGAAAAAGGAACTGAGTTATTTGTACTTTGTGGGAGATGCCAACTAGAGACATGGTCAGCCATCTTTCTGGAAGGAAACTACCTTGTAGTTTTTTTTTTTAAGTCCGAGCATCTAGAAAGTATATTTAATTTTTATTTGTTTGTAACCAGTTTTAGCTCTATCCTTTATTCTTGAACTCACTTCAAATGCTATCTCCTTTTGTTAATAAACTTACTTTTAATCAGTAAACCCAGTGCTGTCTTTGATTTAAAGTGAGTGTGGCAAGCTGCTGGGTATTGTATCTTTAAAGGAACAAACAAACATTAATATCTCCCTGAATGGGCCAGTAGAGGGATAGATATTGCAAAGCACGTTTTTGGGAAAATTCAGGACTGGGGGATGGCGGTAGGGTGACCAGACAGCAAACGTGAAAAATCGGGACAAGAGGTGGAGGGTAATAGGAGCATATATAAGAAAAAGACCCCAAAATCGTGACTGTCCCTGTAAAATTGGGACATCTGGTCACCCTAGATGGAGGGGTCACTTGCCAGGTGAAACCAGAGTATGGCTAGGGTGTAACAAGCAGGCTACTGGGATCAGAATTTCAGAGTCAGAGCTGCTTAACACAGGAGACACTCAGTACTGACAACCCCTCACTAGTCTAGATTGCACCCCAGAATGTGGAGATGCTGACCAGGCCTGGAATATTCTAGGATAGTTGTACAAAATTTCCATATAGTCCTCTGCTCTCAGAATACTGCAGTAGGTCAGTAGCCATTTTGGCAATTATCTAAAAGACACTAGCCCTGAGCTATAGTACTACACACTAGGGTACAGGTGCTTCAGGTGTCCCAAAATATACTAGTATAATCACACACAAAAGACCAGCTGGGTGGGCAAGATCATTTTGGCTTTTTCACAAACCCAGTGTTGCTACATAGAATCATAGAATCTCAGGGTTGGAAGGGACCTCAGGAGTCATCTAGTCCAACCCCCTGCTCAAAGCAGGACCAACCCCAACTAAATCATCCCAGCCAGGGGTTTGTCAAGCCTGACCTTAAAAACCTCTAAGGAAGGAGATTCCACCACCTCCCTAGGTAACCCATCCCAGTGCTTTAGCACCCTACTAGTGAAAAGTTTTTCCTAATATCCAACCTAAACCTCCCCCTCTGCAACTTGAGACCATTACTCCTTGTTCTGTCATCTTCTACCACTGAGAACAGTCTAGACCCATCCTCTTTGGAACCCCCTTTCAGGTAGTTGAAAGCAGCTATCAAATCCCCCCTCACTCTTCTCTTCTGCAGGCTAAACAATCCCAGTTCCCTCAGCCTCTCCTCATAAGTCATGTGCACCAGCCCCCTAATCATTTTTGTTGCCCTCCGCTGGACTCTTTCCAATTTATCCACATCCTTCTTGTAGTGTGGGGCCCAAAACTGGACACAGTACTCCAAATGAGGCCTCACCAGTGTCGAATAGAGGGGAATAATCACGTCCCTCGATCTGCTGGAAATGCCCCTACTTATGCAGACCAAGATGCAGTTAGCCTGCTTGGCAACAAGGGCACACTGTTGACTCATATTCAGCTTTTCGTCCACTGTAACCCCTAGGTCCTTTTCTGCAGAACCGCTGCCCAGCCATTCGGTCCCTAGTCTATAGCAGTGGATGGGATTCTTCCGTCCTAAGTGCAGGACTCTGCACTTGTCCTTGTTGAACCTCATCAGATTTCTTTTGGCCCAATCCTCTAATTTGTCTAGGTCCCTCTGTATCCTATCCCTACCCTCCAGCGTATCTACCACTCCTCCCAGTTTAGTGTCATCTGCAAACTTGCTAAGGGTGTAGTCCACACCATCCTCCAGATAACACGGTTACTCACCATAGTAACTAGTGTTCTTCGAGATGTGTTGCTCATATGTATTCCAGTTAGGTGTGCGCGCGCGGCGTGCACGATCGTCGGAAGATTTTTACCCTAGCAACACTCGGTGGGCCGGCTGGCGCCCCCTGGAGTGGCGCCGTTAGGTGCCCCGATATATACCGCAGCCGGCCCATCGCCCCCTCAGTTCCTTCTTGCCGGCTACTCCGACAGTGGGGAAGGGGGGCGGCTTTGGAATACATATGAGCAACACATCTCGAAGAACACTAGTTACTATGGTGAGTAACCGTGTTTTCTTCTTCGAGTGCTTGCTCATATGTATTCCAGTTAGGTGACTCCCAAGCCATTCCTAGGAGGCGGGGTCGGATTGTGATACAGCAGAGTTTAGGACCGCCGAACCAAAAGCGGCGTCGTCTCTAGAATGTTGCACTATGGCATAGTGCGAGGCAAAAGTGTGTACTGACGACCATGTCGCGGCCCTACAAATGTCTTGTATAGGTATGTGTGCCAGGAAGGCAGACGACGAGGCCTGAGCTCGGGTAGAGTGGGCCGTAGTGTGCATGGTGGGGACACCTGCCAAGTCATAGCATGTGCGGATGCACGACGTGATCCATGACGAGATGCGCTGGGAAGAGACGGGAAGGCCTTTCATCCGGTCCGCCACGGCGATGAACAGCTGGGTCGACTTCCGGAAGGGCTTTGTCCTCTCGATGTAGAAGGCGAGGGCTCTCCGGACATCCAGGGAATGGAGTTGCTGCTCCTTCCTGGAGACATGGGGCTTAGGATAAAAGACAGGTAGAAAAATGTCTTGGTTAATATGGAAAGCCGACACCACCTTGGGCAGGAAGGCCGGGTGTGGCCTGAGCTGTACTTTATCCTTATGGAACACCGTATAAGGTGGTTCCGAAGTAAGCGCTCTGAGCTCAGAGACGCGTCTAGCCGAGGTGATGGCTACTAGAAAGGCCGTTTTCCATGAGAGATACAGCATGGAACAAGTGGCCATGGGCTCGAATGGGGCACCCATGAGCCTGGTAATGACTAGGTTGAGGTCCCATGTAGGGACCGGGCGGCGCACCGGCGGGTGTAGCCGTTCTAACCCCTTAAGGAACCTGGTGACCATGGGGTTGGAGAAAACAGAACCCGCCCCGTCCCGGGGGTGAAAAGCTGAAATTGCCGCTAGGTGGACTTTTAGCGACGAGAGAGCCAGACCCTGCTCCTTTAATAAGAGGAGGTAGTCCAGTATGGTGTGAACCGGCACCTGCAAGGGGTCAAGGCCCCGAGTGCCACACCACAAGGAAAAACGTTTCCACTTAGCTGTGTAGGTGGACCTGGTGGAGGGTTTCCTACTGCTCAGCAGAACGTGCTGGACCGGGCTGGAACATCGCAGCTCCGACGGGTTCAGCCATGCAGCATCCACGCCGTGAGGTGAAGGGACCGCAGGTCGGGATGCTGGATCCTGCCGTGCTGCTGCGTGATCAGGTCCGGCCATCTCGGTAGAGGGATCGGGTCTGTCACGGACATCTCCAGGAGCGTGGTATACCAGTGTTGCCTGGGCCACGCTGGAGCAATCAGGATGACCCTGGCCTTGTCCCTGCGTAGCTTGAGCAGGACCCTGTGGACCAGTGGAACTGGTGGGAAGGCATAGGCCAGGTTGTCTGTCCAAGGATGGAGAAAAGCGTCTGTCAGGGAGCCTGGGGAGCGACCCTGAAAGGAGCAGAACACTTGGCATTTCCTGTTCTCGCGAGTCGCGAAGAGATCTATCTGGGGAAACCCCCACTTCTGGAAGACAGAGTGGATGACGTCTGGCCGAATGGACCACTCGTGCGCCTGGAAGGACCTGCTCAGGCGGTCCGCCAAGGTGTTCTGGGCTCCTGGGAGAAACGAGGCCACGGGGTGAATGGAACGGGCTATGCAAAAGTCCCAGAGCTGAGTTGCCTCTCGGCAGAGAGGAAGGGAGTGCGCTCCTCCCTGTCTGTTGATGTAATGCATGGCCGTCGTGTTGTCTGTAAGGATGGAGACACAGCGGCCCTGTAGATGCTGAGCAAAGGCTTGGCAGGCGAGTCGTACCGCTCGAAGTTCTCTGACATTGATGTGTAGCGTCAGCTCTTGCTCCGACCACAGGCCCTGCGTTTGGAAGTTCAGCAGGTGAGCCCCCCAGCCGAGGGATGAGGCATCCGTAGTCACGGTGCGGGAAGGCTGAGGTGGATGAAAGGGAATACCTGACATCACATGTGCGGGGTCCAGCCACCAGTTGAGGGAGGCTAGGACTTGCGATGGGACCGTCAGAATCATATCGAGGTTGTCCCTGTGTGGTCGGTATGCGGAGGCCAGCCATGCTTGGAGGGGCCGCAGGCGTAACCTGGCGTGGGCTGTCACGAAGGTGCATGATGCCATATGGCCCATGAGGCTGAGGCAGCAGCGGGCTGTCGAAGTTGGGAAAGCTTGGAGGCTGCGTATGGCGGCTGCAAGCGTTTGAAAGCGAGCCTCTGGGAGGAAAGCCCTGGCGAGGGTAGAGTCCAGTATAGCCCCTATGAAGTCTATTCTCTGTGTTGGGACCAAAGTGGACTTTTCGAGGTTTAGTAGGAGGCCGAGACGGTTGAACATGTCCATGGCCTTGTGAATGTGGGACTGGACCTGGCTGGCGGAGTTGCCACGGAGGAGCCAGTCGTCGAGGTAGGGGAATACCTGAACTCCTTGACGCCGAAGGGCGGCTGCTACCACTGCCATGCACTTTGTGAAGACTCTCGGTGCTGTTGAGAGGCCGAATGGCAGGACCGCGAACTGGAAATGTCTCTGGCCCACTACGAAGCGCAGGAAGCGTCTGTGAGGTGGGTAGATGGCAATGTGGAAATACGCGTCCTTCATGTCGAGGGCGGCGTACCAGTCTCCCTGATCCATAGAGGGGATAAGGGTGCCCAGGGAGAGCATACGGAATTTCAACTTTACCATAAACTTGTTGAGACCCCGTAAGTCCAGGATAGGACGCAGCCCCCCCTTTGGCTTTGGGATTAGGAAA
The DNA here is from genome assembly GCA_037349315.1 of Chelydra serpentina. Classification (NCBI taxonomy): domain Eukaryota; kingdom Metazoa; phylum Chordata; order Testudines; family Chelydridae; genus Chelydra; species Chelydra serpentina. The sequence continues at coordinate 56,968,715 of JBAIAC010000024.1, read as the reverse complement.
TAACGGGAGTAGAATCCCTTGCCTCTGAGATCCCTTGGGACCTCCTCCACCGCTCCCAGAGTAAAGAGTTCGTGCACCTCCTGGATAAGGAGTTGCTCGTGAGAGGGGTCCCTGAAGAGGGACGGGGTGGGAGGGTGGGAGGAGGGCGGGGAGACGAATTGCAATCGGTATCCCCCCTGGATGGTATGTAAAACCCAGCGGTCCGTGGTGATATTCGACCACGCCGGGGAGAAGGGGGAGAGGCGGTTCATAAACAGGAGTGCGGGATCGGAATGGACTGGTACTCCGGCCTCGAGCGCCCCTTCAAAAATTTTGTTTGGGCCCCGAGGATGGCTTGTGGGGGCCCTGCCTCTGGCCGGTCTGCCGGCCGGGTTGCTGTCTCCTACCCCCTCGACCACGCGGCCTTCTGTAATAGTCTTGACGTGGCGGGGGGGGGAAATAGGTGCGTCTCACGAACGGCCTGAAGGGCCTACGCTGCGTCGCGGGGGTATGCATTCCCAGCGTGCGAATGATAGTACGACCGTCCTTTAAGGTCTGCAGCTTAGGGTCTGTCTTCTCTGAAAACAGGCCCTGCCCGTCAAAGGGTAGGTCCTGGATAGTGTGCTGGACCTCTGCTGGGAGGGTAGAAGATTGCAGCCAGGAGATGCGCCGCATGGCGACTCCGGAGGCGATGGTTCTGGCAGCGGAGTCGGCGATGTCCAAGGAGGCCCGCAGCGACGTCCTGGCCAGTTTTTTGCCCTCCTCCACGAAGGCTTTATACTCCTGTCTGGACTCTGGAGGTATAAGCTCTTTAAATTTGTCCATCGTGACCCAGGTGTTAAAAGCATAGCGGCTCAGGAGTGCCTGTTGGTTCGCCGCACGAAGCTGTAGGCCCCCTCCTGAGTAGATCTTGCGGCCAAACAAGTCTAGGCGCTTGGCGTCCTTTGATTTCGGCGCCGGGGCCTGTTGGCCGTTCCTCTCCCTCTCGTTGACGGACTGGACTACCAACGAACACGGAGGGGGGTGCGTATACAGATATTGAAAATCCCTCGGGGGGGCCATGTACTTTCTCTCTACCCCCCTGGCAGTGGGGGGTATTGAGGCTGGTGTCTGCCAGATGGATGTGGCGTTGGCAAGGATAGTCCGCACAAAAGGTAAGGCAACCCTAGTGGGGGCATCGGTCGTCAGGATGTCCACCACGGGGTCCTCCAGTTCAGGGACCTCTTCTATTTGGAGGTCCATATTCAGGGCCAACCTGCGGAGCAGGGCTTGGTGGTCCCTGAGATCGATGGGAGGTGGACCGGATGATGATGCTCCAGCCACTGCCTCATCAGGGGAGGAGGAAGAGGACAGGCCTTGGGCGAGCGGGTCCTCGACAGGTACCTCTTCGGGGCCCAGGGGTGGGGGCTCCGCTTCAGGCTGCTCTACCTCTGGCGGAGGCCTGGAGACTGTAGCCTCTGGAGGGCGGGAGACTGTAGCCTCTGGCGCTCGACGCTCCAACGTGGTAGAGGTAGGAGCTCTTGCTGGTACCCTCTGGGCTTCATAGTATGCCATGGGGGTCCAAAATGGCCACCGCTCCTGAACCTGCCCGGTCTCTGGCAGGTGACCCTGGTCGCTGACGGTGCGGTCCTCCGCGTAGAGGTCGCTACCAGCTCTGGAAGAGCGGGATCCAGAGCGCGAAGGCCAGGGCGGGGCAGAGTAGCCATGCAGTGACGTCTGCGTGGCCAGGGTCTGCCTCCTCGGTGGGGTCCGGTGCCGGGATGGTATCCGGTGCCGGGAGCCTGATCGGTGCCGGGATGGCGTCCGGTGCCGTGAGCCGGATCGGTACCGGGATGGTGTCCGGTGCCGGGAGCCGGATCGGCGTCGAGAGTCGGATCGGCGCCGGGATGGGGAGCGGCGTCGAGAGCCGGATCGAGGGCGGGACCTGGATCGGTACCTGCGATGCTCTCGGTACCGTGACACGGATCGGGACCTGGAGCGTCTCGGCGATCTGCGCGTCGACCGGCCGCGGGACCGGGAGCGGCGCCGAGAGTCAGGATACCTCCGTGCCGATGGAGACCTAGAGCGGTACCGCGAGTAGGAACGGCGCCGGGATCGTGATCGGTGCCGGGACTGCGAGCGGTACCTTGGAGACGCACGTGGCTGCTGCTGGCTGGTCTCCTCCTGCGGCACCGGGTGGAAGATGGCCGGTTTGCCGCGTGAAGTGATGATCCGCACCGGCGGTACCGTAGACGGGGTCGGTACCGGAGCGGTCATCTGGATCAGGTCCCGCGCCGCTGCGAAGGTGTCCGGCGTGGACGGCAGCGGGAGCTCAACCACGGAGCGTGCCGGGGAGCTAGCGGTTACCGAGCTCAACGGCCCTCGCGGGACCGGAGTCGTCGGTACCGGAGCCTGCGGAGGCTGACCTGCACTCAACGGCCTCTCGGGTGCCGGAGTTGGCAGGGCCGGCGCCGGTGTTGACGGCGGCGCCGGACTCAACGGCCTAGGGAGGGCCGGAGTAAGTGGCGCGGAGACCACTGGCACCGAACTCAGCGGTCCTTCCGGTACCGGAGTTGGCGGTGCGGGCGCCTCGACAGACCTAGGCTGGCCTGGAGTTGGCTGCGCATGCAGCGGCGCCTTAGTCGGTCCACCCGACTTCTTGGCTCTCGGGGACAGAGAGCGGCTCTGTGAAGTCCCGGGTAGAGAGGGACGGTGCCTGGGTTCTTTACCGGAGGTTGGACGTTCCGGTGCCGCAGACGTTGAGGCCGCCGGGGTCGGTGCCGTGATACGATGCGGCGCCGACATCGGGCTAAGAGACGCCTCTAACAGGAGCTGCTTCAAACGAAAGTCCCGCTCCTTTTTGGTCCGCGGCTTGAAGGACTTACAAATGCGGCACTTGTCCGGAAGATGGGACTCCCCGAGGCACTTGAGACAGGAGGCATGCGGATCTCCTGTAGGCATCGGCTTCTGGCATGCCGAGCAAGGCTTGAATCCCGGTGAGCCAGGCATTGGCCCGGTACCGGGTTGGAGAGAAGGGGAGAAGCCCCTAATCTCCAGCTACAATTGTCAATGAGTCTAACAACAACTATTAACAACTAATTAACGGTACTTAACGGTACTTAAACTTATCTAAAAGATAAACGAGTGCTGTAAAGCTAGGGCTGTGGAGGTCAGCGAGCTGCTCTCCACTGTTCCAACGACCGACACGGGCGGTAAGAAGGAACTGAGGGGGCGATGGGCCGGCTGCGGTATATATCGGGGCACCTAACGGCGCCACTCCAGGGGGCGCCAGCCGGCCCACCGAGTGTTGCTAGGGTAAAAATCTTCCGACGATCGTGCACGCCGCGCGCGCACACCTAACTGGAATACATATGAGCAAGCACTCGAAGAAGAACGTTGATGAAGATATTGAACAAAACCGGCCCCAGCACCGACCCTTGGGGCACTCCACTTGATACCGGCTGCCAACTAGACATGGAGCCATTGATCACTACCCGTTGAGCGCGACCATCCAGCCAGTTTTCTATCCACCGTACCGTCCATTCATCCAGCCCATACTTCTTTAACTTGCTGGCTAGAACACTGTGGGAGACTGTATCAAAAGCTTTGCTAAAGTCAAGAAATAGCACATCCACTGCTTTCCCCTCATCCACAGAGCCAGTTATCTCATCATAGAAGGCAATTAGGTTAGTCAGGCATGACTTGCCCTTGGTGAATCCATGCTGACTGTTCCTGATCACTTTCCCCTCCTTTAAGTGGTTCAGAATTGATTCCTTGAGGACCTGTTCCATGATTTTTCCAGGGACTGAGGTGAGACTGACTGGCCTGTAGTTCCCCGGATCTTCCTTCTTCCCTTTTTTAAAGATTGGCACTACATTAGCTTTTTTCCAGTCATCCGGGACCTCCCCCGATTGCCATGATTTGTCAAAGATAATGACCAATGGCTCTGCAATCACATCGGCCAACTCCTTTAGCACCCTCGGATGCAGTGCATCCGGCCCCATGGACTTGTCCTCGTCCAGCTTTTCTAAATAGTCCCGAACTACTTCTTTCTCCACAGAGGGCTGGTCACCTCCTCCCCTTACCGTGCTGCGGAGTGCAGCCGCCTGGGAGCTGACCTTGTCTGTGAAGACAGAGGCAAAAAAAGCATTGAGTACACTAGCTTTCTCCACATCCTCTGTCACTAGGTTCCCTCCCTCATTCAGCAAGGGGCCCACACTTTCCTTGACTTTCTTCTTGTTGCTCACATACCTGAAGAAACCCTTCTTGTTACTCCTAACATCTCCGGCTAGCTGCAACTCCAAGTGTGATTTGGCCTTCCTAATTTCACTCCTGCATGCCTGAACAATATTTTTATACTCCTCCCTAGTCATTTGTCCAATCTTCCACTTCTTGTAAGCTGCTTTTTTGTGTTTAAGACGAGCAAGGATTTCACTGTTAAGCCAAGCTGGTCGCCTGCTATATTGACTTTTCTTTCTACACATCGGGATGGTTTGTTCCTGCAACCTTAATAAGGATTTTTTAAAATGGATGTAATGAACCATTTCAAGGACAAGCACTGTAAATAGCAACTCGACACAGTCATTGTTCTCCTAGCATAAGCCTGCCTGAAGTGCAGTACTGGACTTACATTTTTTTAGATGAAGAATGGGTCGCGGGGTGAATGCTACCCTCTTCTATTGCTGTCCTTCCTGGTATGTGGTTCTCTCCTCTTCTTCCATTGAAACTCTCATCACATTCCCTATTCCATCATCTTCCTATTACACACAATTGCATTGTTACCATTTTCAGCCAGAATTTTGGCCACTGATAAGCACACGAAACAAGGGGAGCCATTCTGTTCTCACATACACTCCAGTTCTGCCTAAAGGCTTGTGTACATGGAAAAGTTATAACAGGGTTTGTGATAAATGAAGGGGGAAGTAGCTCCCTTTTATGGACACCCAGCAGCTATAAAATCCCCCTTAGTAGCTGTTCTCTATTTGCTCTACCTGAAAAGGGTTAAAAAGTCTTACTGCTATGCACAGGTAAAAGGAAGTAAGTGGGCACCTGGTCAAAAATGCCAATGGGAAGGCTATACCTTTTTAAAATTGAAAAACGATTTCCCTTTTGTCTGTGGTTGTTCTCCCAGAGAGAGGGGACAGGGCGGAAGCAAGATCCCTGGGATAAAGCCAGTCTCTAACTAGTTAGAGAAAAAGTTCACAGCAGAATAAGATTTAAACACCAGGTTTAAACTTGCTAGGTTTTCAGATTTATTACAAGAGTTCTGGGTTAACCAAAATGATGCAAACTTGCTAGAAGTTTCTGGGTGCATTCCTTCCATACAAATTCACAGTTACTATATGCCAAAACAAATACCCAAGCATCATGTTTTCCCAGATCTGCCCCAGATATATTGGTCCATAATTCCATCCTCTTTAACCCAGCCCTTCTTTAAAGTACTGAGCCTAACCAGCTCACATAAATAACTCTGTGGTGGGAGTGCCTGTTTGAATTCAGAAACCTTTCTAGCAATGAACCCGGAAAAATGCATTGCTTTTTGACTCAGTGGGGCCTGGTCTCAGGGCTGCCATGTAAGGGGACTACAGGGTCCTTCCTGCGGGTGCAGAAAGACCTATTCTTCCCATCACAGTCCTTCAAACAGAGAGCAATTGCTCTGTTCCATTTACACTTACAGAGAGAAAGTTCTACTTCTGAGTACCATCACATGAGGTCAGGGTGGGGCAATGACTAGGCCACTGCACCATACACCTCCTCTTAATTAACTAAGCAGCCTAATTCCTTCACACAATCTACCTGGCAACACGTTACCCTGTGGCTCCCCCTAGTGGATACGATAGGATACTGGCATTGTAGCTTTGGTAGATACATTTTAAACAAAAAGGATCTAATTTGATTAAACTTTGGAAAAATTTACCTTAGTGTGGAATAGTCTATCTTTTAGTCACCTGATATTTGTAGTGCTCACTTGTAAAACAAAGAATACAAATAATTCCAATGAATAAAAGAAGAAATTTACTTAGGAATGTTGTCATTTTCTATGTTTAAAAAAAAATGCCTCTAGAAACACATCTCACTTATGTTACTGGATTTTTTATCTCACAATAAGTTTCTTTGAACTATCAATGAAGTTATCTGCTTGAGGATCTGGATATATTAAGAAGAGACATCTTACTATGACATGAAAGTAATAGTCTAAGTTTGAGACTTTCCATAGCTAGGAAAAATTAATTTTCCACTGCCATATGGTGAGAGTGTCAATGCCTAATAATTTGGGATATATTCAGTGTTGATATTGAAACATACAGTCTCTCATTATATTATGTAAAATTCGGTGCCCCCACATGAGATAAAGACCACAGTGGTATCCAAATGTGATGAATGCCAAAACTAGAAAAAATGTTTCATAAAAATCTATGAAACACCTGGGCTATTGGGGGACTACTGTACTTTGCTGTGTCAAGCAATTTAGAAGCAAGTAACCGCTGGAAATCTATTATCAATGGCGGTGGAGATCATGTACAAATGATGCTGTTGATCTCTTACAAACATGAAAAATGTAGGCTGACTCATGTTGCCTCATTTTCAGAAGAGCACGGATAATACTTTCAGAGAAAATTGTAAACCAATTGGGCTCCATTACAACAAAAGGAAACACAGGAAAGCCAGTAAAGGCTTTTGTTTAGAAAAAAAATTGTGGATTCTGCATCTTTTTTGGCGGAATTTACTAGATTAAAAGCCTGATCCTGCAAGGCCTTGACTACCAGACAGTTCCTGATGTCTCCCCAAAAAGGCCTAGTCCAATGCCCATTGATATCAATTTAAAGACTTCTATTGACTTAAACAAGCCCTTAAATATACACTATCTAATGGTACATCAGCTGCTCCAAATCCAGGTCTTATATAGTGCACAGGAAGGGACTAAACAGAGGCTAATGAAGAAGACAGGAAGGTGAAGGCTTGAATATCAATATCCAGATCCTTGACCTGGTACCCACTGAAGTAAATGAGAGTCTTTCCACTGACTTAACTGGATTTTGGATTGGGCCCTACACACTCATGCATCAGCTCTAGTGATGAATACCAATGGCTGGGAAGCACTGCTACACTTTAATTATAAAAAAAGTATTTTCAGCAAAAGATAGTAGCATTTTTAAGACAAAATAAATTGAACACACAAAGCTAAGTATGGCTATTGCATTAGAAAGGTAAGCTGAGATGCACTACAAAATAATAACAAGGAATTAAAGGCATGTGTTATTGTATTTTCATTGCAATTTAATTATTATTTAATCATATCCTTCACTGTTGATATGCACTACAAAATAACTAAGAGAATAAATTATATTAAAAGTTTGATATGCATTTCATATTAATGAATGGTGTTTGAATTACAAAATAACCAATCCACAGTCAACTGCATGAATAGGTGTTATGCAATACAAATTAGATGATTATGAATAAATTTAATTTATAGTTGATTATATGAATTGCAATTTAATAGCAATTGACTGTATTAATAATTGGCACCATTATCAATGAATGATTACTCTAATTAACTATTGATTACATGCATTAAAATACCAAAAGGAAAATCTCAAAAGTTTTCTAGATGATAAAATAATTATTCTGCTATATTTCTGTGGCCTTTGCAACTGCAGGGAAAATATCTGCTTCTTCTTAGTGAAGCCAATGTGAAGGTTGCAACTTAATTATATTAAAATTTAAAGGTCAAACAAGATTATTAAATAATCCTACAAAAGGCTGTAGCAAGCACCTCAGTAAACCAAATAATTAAAAGGGAACTCATGGCTGCTGTGCAAATCAGGGCTGTGCATGCAAAGGGGACATCAAATTTAGCTTTGCACTCTCCTGATCTTGCTGCATGTCTGTGTCTAACCACAGGCCAGGTTGGAACGGCCTGAAGACTGTTCTAACGTATGCCAGCTGAAAACAGCCACCATAGGTCAAAATACAGTTGGAGATCGGCATGGTTTTAGAGAGGTATCAGTCATACTTCCTTTCTTCTGACCATGACCTTTTCCCTGCGAATGGCCAGCTTCAGTGCCAATTTATGATACCAGTGCAGTGCAAAGCAGCCCTTCCTCACTATAGAATCTGGGCCTATGACTGTATATTCAAAACTTGCTGTCCTTTTCCTACAATATATGAATAATTATTCATCTGAATGGAATGTTTGGATATGTCAGTTTTCTCTAGTCACACTAAATAACTTCAAAGAACACCAGGATCTTGAAAAATCACATTTCCATGTGTAAATGCTGTATTTATTGTTGTTACAGTAACTTCCCCTGCTGTTATGGTTCCTCTCAATTAATTAGCCTCTTAGGGTTGGTTCACGCACTTCCACCTTATCATGTTTCTCTGACTGTATAAATATCTGTCTACTGTATGTTTCATTCCATGCATCCGATGAAGTGGGTTCTAACCCACGAAAGCTTATGCTGAAATAAATTTGTTAGTCGGTGCCACAAGTATTTCTTTCTTTCTTATTTTCTTTTTTCTAAGGTCTTGTCTGCACTAGCTTTTTCCCTTAAAATTTTCCCCCAGAGCATGCTGGTAGCAATAATAAAAGTGGTAACATAGAGATGATGCTGGTAGCCACTTGTATTTTTACTAGTGTTATCTAGACCTGTTGAACTATCCAAAAGCATAGAATTTTGGCCACAGGAGCCATATAGTTGCTCATCCCTGTCCAAGATCCCTACCAGCATACCCAGGATCCTTGCATGGGAAATTAGTGTAGAACGAGCTTCTGTGGAGAGAAACTAGTGTAGAACATTGCATGAATAAGATATCCCTGCACAACATTTCCTAAATCCTACCTAATGATACAAATCATGTGCCACCTCTACAAATTTGCTGCCTTATGTTATTTGGGAAAATATCTGCCCCACCCAGCCCAGTCATTCACACAATAAACAGTCATTATTAAACATTCTGGAGTGATGCTTCTTAACACATTGCTGTTCTAGGCAACCACCCTTGATCTATATTTGAGGTAGAAGCAGCCCTGACAAGCTCTATAATATGTATATTTAATTTCAATTACAATTTATTTTGTATGGTTTGTTTCAGCATAAAAGGAGAATAAGAGTGAAAGAAATAGAGAAAAGAAACCAACAGAACAATCTCCAGTTACATAAATGGATACATAATTGTTGACAGGCCAATAATCGGAAGCAAATTGGTATAATCTGCTGGAATTATATGGCAATATAATCCCCCTCATGTTGAGCCTTTATATACCTGATCTAGCAGGACCAGAGGCAGTAGACGCTCAAGCAGAAAAGTAGAAAGGCTCCAATTTACTTGGGGGTTGGGAGAATAGGATAGTCAGTAGCAATTGACTTTTTTGGAAAGAAGTGAAGGTTTTGTGCTGCTCCATGTGTGACATTCTCCAATATCCTTCACATGGATCCTGGTCCCCCACAGCAAGCAGTAATGGGAAACTATATAGGATTAGGATACATACATTAGTGACTTTCTCACTTGTCAGAAATGTTACTGGTGGAGCTGCAGATGCTTTGGCAACTATGGGAATAGGTGGCTGCCAGGGCTGGCCAGGAAGAAAGCAAGGTTATGAGACTTGTGGACACCTGCACCACAACTGCATGAAAGCAAGTGTTCTCATTATTTCCACAGCAGCTGCAGCAGGAAGCGCTTTAATTTGCAAGAGCTGGAAGTACTGTGACGGACACCCACCCTGAGGGCTTGCATGGGGAGTCTGCAAATCAGCTACCTGCAATGCTTAACTTGTAATGAGAGGTGCCAGGGCTCAACTTTTTTTCCCATTCATAACTGATGCAGCAAGCCCAGAGATGCTAGTACTATAAACTACCAAGTCTAGAGATGTCTAGCTCAGCCCTAGCACATATTAAGCATTGGGTGACAGACAGAAAACCACACTAGACTTGTTCCAAAGAACCTCATGACTTGCACGCCCATCGCACCTAATGGGTTTTTTTTTTCGGAAGAGGGGGGCTGACTCTGGATTTTCTGACCTCTGTGGTTATTACTCCTGCCACGCTAGAGACAGGCCGCAGCAACGCGTGTCACCGAGCAGCCACGAATGCCAATGGTTTCAATTGCCTCAAGCTAGGCACCAACAAAATGAACCACACTAAAGGCAGCCCGCCACCCCCCAGGCGCCTGTGGAAGGGGCTGAGCTGCCAGAGCCGCTCCTCTCAGGAGACGTGCGGCTACCCCCCTTGCAAAGCTCAGCCCAGGCCTCTTATTTTGGGTGCCTAACCGCCACCATGGAAAATCCGGGCCTACAGCGGCTCTCCCTGACGAGCAGCCCACAGCGCCCCCTTCATACGCAGGAGCGGGCAGCGGCTGCCCTGAACCGCCGATGACTGATTGGGCGCGCGCAGCGGGCCCCTCACTCAGAAGGCCGTAGATCGCCTCGCGCGCGCGCCAACGAGGAGGAGGCAGCAATAGCCGCCCGGGGCGCGCTCACATCGCTCTTTCCAAGGGCCGCCCTCGACGGCTACTTGGCTCTTGGCCCCTCCTCGCGCGCGCGCGCGCGCGCCCCCGCCCGCCCGCTTGCTCCGCTGTCGGAATGTTGGCCTCCTCTCGAACCTCAGCGCGGCTGCGCGACTTCTCCCCTCCTGCTCCTCCCCCCCGGCTCACTCCCCCTCCCACCTCTCGGAGCGCCGGTGGTGGAGCGCAGCCGGGACGGGCCGGGGCAGCCGGGCTGGAGTCAGCGCGCAGAGTTCTGCGGCTGGTGAGCGAGCGGACCGGGAACAACGTCTCGAGGTCCCCGTCCCGGGCTGTGCCTGGGCTGTCCCCTGTGTGCGGACGGGAGAGGGCGGTACCTCGCCACTGTTCACCGGGGCGCGAGCTGTTCTCTTTTGGGCCCGCCGGTGCCAGGAAAGGGGGGGAGGAAGCTGCTTTCTTTCGGGTCCGCGCGCCTGGAGTCTCGCCTTGCCGTGCCCTGGGTGGGCGGCCGGAGCCTGTGACAGGTCCCCGTGACCTCGGGTGGCTTCTCCTGCCGGGGGGCGGCACTAGCTGTGACCTGCCGACATTGCTGCTGCCTGGGTGTTACCCTCCCCCCCCGGTGCTCTGGGAGCCGCCGGCTGCGCCTCCCCCGCCCCGAAGGGAGGAGGAGACGCGAGGTGTGTGTTTGTTTTGGTGCGGGTGTTGCTGTCTCGTCCTGCTTCGTGTCCAGGTATTTTGTGTGTGGGGTGTGTGTGCGCGCGCTTCCCTGCACTCCAGTGGTCCTTGGGTTAGTGCAGCGTTGGGGGTGGGGGGTGTTGTGAAGCTGGGGTGTAGTGGCAAAGTTGCTCGCCTCTTGAGCTCGGAACGGGGGATGAGGTGGAAGGGTTCCTCTTCTCCCTCCCCTCGGAGGAAAAGTGAAGTCACTTCCCAAGTCTAAAGCTAGCAAAACACCAGTCTGCATCTGTCTGTGTGTCTGAGGAGCACAAACACTTAATTGATACACACAGCAAAGCCCTTAATTCCCACATGGAGACACTTTAAAAACTCCTTAAAACTTAATCCCAAACGAGGGAGTCGTTCTCGGAAGGAGTGAGACTTGACAGGTGTACTCTACTGTATGTTTCTAAAGTGTGGCAATTACTTTAATCTCACTGTCAAGGGTTCAGGGCTGGTTTCTTGGTATTTGATTTTCTTGTATGTTAATTACATCCCATATATCAGTTTTCTTAGCAAGGGATTCTGAATGTGTTTCTGTTTTAAGCTATAGAAAAGATGTGAAGTACCATCCGCTTTAAAAAAATAAAAGCAACAACCAGAAAAAAACTTTCTATTTAAAAGAAGCCTGTGTAGAAACATTTCTCATGTTTTCATTATCAAGCTTTAGCCAGCCTCATGATGATATTGATGACATGATGCCAAATCCGACTTTGGTAAAGAGCAGCTGCACCCCCTTTCTCCTTCACAAACTTCCTGCCTGTTAGGATTGAAAGCAACTAATTCTGTTCTCTGCAAATCCATGTTACCCCACTGAAGTGATCACTTGATTTAAGAAAACTCCCAAGTTCTTTATGTCAATGTGCTTGCATGCTTTGGGGACTTAAAATTCACTTTATCCTGTATGTAAGACCATCTGCAAATTATTGTAACAAAGTGGCTGTGTACAAATGGATTTTCAAAATATAACTCTTGCCTTTTTTAAGTTATCTGCACATATTGAAGTTTTTTGGTGCTTTAAAGGTTAATGCCCCAATTCTGCAGACTTCCTGTGTCTGTGTATATGAAGCCATTAAGTAGATGCATTTGTAGAAACAAAAGTTCTGCAGAAGAAGTTATCAATAATAAAACATAAATTTATTGCAATACATGACAGGATCTGATTTCCTCGCATTATTTCTATCGATGTTAGTAGGACACCCCTCTGGTTTAGGTGGGGATAAGTAATAAAAAGAGAACAGAAAAACGGGGGAAGAGTGTGTAGTGGAGTATAAGGAAGTCTAACAAAGTTCTGATTTTTCCCATGATGAGTACTTCGATGTTTTTCTTTGAAATATCAAATATCATTTTTTCAAAAAAAAAAAATATCTCTTTTTGGTGCCCCCTGCTTTGTTGGTGCCCTAAGCACGTGCTTAGTCTGCTTATTGGGTAATCCAGTCCTGCACCTTCCATCTCTGAGGAAGCGGTGAACAGACTCCTCGTTCTCCTTCAAAAAGAGAAAGGGGTCGTCTTATGTCTCAGGAACCACTTTGAAAAAGGACCCACAAAACAGATTGGGGCACCTGAAAGAAAGGAGGGATTCATCATCTTCCTCCTCAAAGGCAGCCTTGAGACATCTGCAAGACCATGGTACCCAAGGTAGAGCTGGCCATTTGGCCTGCATCTTCCTGGTACAAGGGCAGGAGATTTCCAGTACTATATCATTTACTTCAATCTGTTTGGGGGATGGCCGTCAAATCCAGTACCTATGGAAACAGTTGTGGCACCACTGCTTTTGGTATCTTCAGCCTCGCAGGCCTATGTGGCAGCAATGAACTTGTTCTGTTTGTCCATTCTGGCATTGCCTACTTCATGAATCACCATCTGCTTCTTCAGCATCAAGGCTAAGGTTGATGCTATTGACATCCTTGGTACTGAAGTTGAAACAGACACCATCAGGGCAGGAGGCTGTAGGTTTGGTAGAGGTGCACTACTCTATCTCACCGTGTATATTCTTCACCTTGTCACTGGGAATCTCGATATCTAGACTCCCCTTTGAGCCCATACCAACTCCATTGTGGTTCTCGGCACCAATAAGTGATGATTTCCTGAACTTTTGGGCAATGTGTCCAGTACTAACAATGCTCCCATCCCTGGACTGACTTTGCCATTTTATTCTTCATTTGTGGACAAGTCAAAATACCTTGTAGTCCCATCTGGCTGGGCTCCACCCAGCCCACAGACTATACAGACTATACAGAGGATTTCTCAGATTATGCTATAAAGTCTTCCAGTTCTTCTCCACCATGGTGGAAGAAATCTTGAAAATCCCTTAAGCACCCTGCAGAGAGTGTCTCCACTCCTATAGAAAGGGCAGACCATCTTGGCTCCTGATGTATTGTTCTCCTATGCCTTGCCATTTCTTGCAGTGCCACTCCTGGGAACTGTGGAGTGCCTCCTGCTCACATAGAGTTAGGACTCCATTCCCATCAGCAAGCAGATTCTCCCTACCCTCAAAGGGACCAGCCTATAGAGAAGCCCCTATCAAGGATGCAGGAGGATGTCCATCCTCTCAAGCCACAATTCCTGGAGGAGCATTTGTCAGAGCAACAACCTCTCTCTTGTGAGACAGCCTTGGCTAAACCCAGTTCCCTCCCTGCCACCTCAGGAAGATCAGTAGTCCCAGACTCCTCATTTCCCCTCCAGAAGACTTTAAATCTTACCAGGACATGCTTTGAAGGGGTGGCTTCAGCTCTGAGTATAGACGCTGAACTAGTCCAGGAAAATACTCAGATAACTACTCCAGGGAGGGTTGTCCTTCAGATTGACTCCTTATTACAACTTGAGAAGGCTTTATGATTAACCCCTGCTTTGCATCCCCCAAAGGCTAAATGTGTGGGTAAGCATTATGACATACCTGCTCAGGGGTTTGAATGCGTTTTATACACATCCAGTGCCTAACTCTTCAATCATCACAGCTGCCAATGAGAGGTCGCTGCAGAGGAGGTCCAAAGCAACCTAGAAAGAAAAAGCCGAAAAGTCTGGATTTGTTAGGAAAGAGAATTTATTTGACTGCCTCTTTCCAGATGAAGATGGTGAACCACCAAATGTTATTGGCAAAATATGATTTCCTTAGTTGGGAAGGGATGGCTAAGTTCTTTGACAAGCTCCCAGAGGACGCAAGGGATGAGTTCCAGGCCTTCCTCACTGAGGGTAGGCTGGGAGCAAAGACTTCACTCCAGTTGGCACTGGATGTTGCAGATGTCTTTTCTAGGCTATGGCCTCTACAATAAGAAGGGGATCATGGTTACAATCTGGAATACACTAGACATTCAACATTCTGTTGAGATGAGGACTTAACTTTTGGTGGACAGTTGCTATTCTCTGATAAGATAGATGAAGTCTTGCATTCTTCTAAAGACTTCTGTGCTACCCTCTGTTCTCTGGGAGTGTGTACCCCATTCACTAAGAAGTGCCAATACAAACCTCCTCAACCGTATCAACAACAGCAGAGGCTACCATTCTATCCCTCAAAGGACCAGGACACCTCCAGAAGAAGACAGACCTCAAAAGAAGATATTGTCTAACTCCAGTTCAAACCAGTTGTCTCTGCCTCCACCTACGACAGAGAAGCAACCATTTGACTCCTTTGAGGGCAGCGACACAACCAGCAGCAATCTTCCTATTCCTTATCCTCATTTTGGAAACAGACTAGCTCTTTTCCTCAGCACTTGGCAGATGATAACCTCAGACAAGTGGGTCTGGGATATTCGATCGAATTCTGCTAATTTCCCCCTTTCTTCACTCTTTCTCCATTTCCTTTTTCAGGGACCAATCTCACAAGACTGTTTTCCTTCAGGAAATCTAGTCACTGCTTACCCTGGGAGCTATAGAGGAAGGTACTCAACTGTTTTGGGGAAAGGGTTTTTACTCCTGCCATCTTTTAATCCCCAAAGCCAAAGGGTGACTGGAATCCATACTCAATCTCTGTGCGCTGAACAAATTCATCAAGCATGTGGGTAACCATATGGAATCTCTAGCATTGATCCTCCCTTCCCTGGATCAAAATGATTGGGTGGTTGTCCTCAGTCTTTGAGATGTGTATTTCCAATTATGGTGCTTCCTGGTCACAGAAAATATCTCTTATTTGTTGAAAGGGGTCATCAGTATTAGTATATAGTACCCCCCTTTGGCCTCTCAACAGCTTCCGTTTTTCTCCTTCAAATTTGTGGTAGTGGTGGCAGCATTCTTAAGGAAAAAGGGTATTCATATCTTCCCTTACCTCAATTCTGGCTGCTTCACGGGTCATCTGAGAGTCAGGTTCATTGTCGCATCAAATTCATCATCCCCCTCTTCAGTCATGGGGGACTCATCCTGAATAAAAAACATCACTCATTCTTACTCAGAGAATTGAGTTCATTGGGATCCTACTTGATTCTATGAGTTCAACTACGTTTCTGTCTCAGCAGAAATTTCAGGTGATCCACGACCTGTGCTTGTCTCTCAGGACTCACCCATCCACCATGGCTTGGACTGATCCGAGGTTGGTTGGCCATATATCCTCATGTACATAAGTAACCAAGTATGTCAGACTGTCTTTGCACACTTCAAATGTGGATGAGATTAGTCTGTTGGCCCAGGAGGCACCATTGAGACAAGTTTGTCTGACTACATCAACAGCGCCGGGGTCATTAGTGGTGGATGAACCCAGGCAATGTGTGTGTAGGGGTCCTCTGTTCTTCCCCAGCCTCAGGAGTTGGTAGGTGTAACGGACTAATTTCTAAGGGCATGTCTACATGTACAGCGCTGCAGCGGCGCAGCTGCATCAGTTCTGGTGAAGATGCTCTATGCTGACAGGAGGGAGCTCTGCCATCGGCATAATAAAACCACCTCCACGAACAGGAGAAGTTCTCCCGCTGACATAGCGTAGTCCACATTGGCACTTATGTCGCTCAGGGGGGTAGTTTATTCCTTCCCCTGAGCGACAACATTTCTGCCAACATAAGCCGTAGTGTAGACATAGCCTAATAAGATGGGGCGCTCATATGGAGGGTTATACATCAAAACTTCACTTTACATGCTTTACACCCCTCACTCCCAATCCTTTCCTCCTGATCACAGAGCAGTTTAAGATGCACTGTATCCCTTGTATTAATTTCCTATACATTGTTTTTTAGTCCTTCCTCTATCAAACTTCAATATGGAATGGATTTTTGTATTGCAATGTGTAACTGCATTGTAGAAGTTGTCAAGATGGAAGCTTGAGGTTTTAATAACTAGTTTGGGGATTGGAGGCAGTTTTTTTAACACCTAACAGGCGTTTGAGACTTCTGGTATGCTTTGGGGGAGGTATCTCCTCTTTCCATCTTTTGATGAGGGGTGGAAGGTGTCAGTTTACCTGAACATCATTAAGTTTAGACTCAGTCTATTTTCTCTTTCCTCTGGGGAGGGTCTCCTGTCTAGAGTCCTCTGCCAAAGACAACCTTCCTGCTACAGTTGAAAACTTTCTTTCATGGATCTTGATAGGTGTAAGAGGATGATGTGTCTGTGACAAATTAGCCTTAGACCGTTAAGAGCCTTTTATTAGAATCTTTAATTACACCTATAATCAAATGGGAGTTACTGAAGTGCATGGAGCACTGTTGTTATGATCATGTGCGTCTGGAAAGCGCAGAGGGGATGCTGCTACATTCAGTAAAAATAGAATATTGAGCCTTCTGGACTTTTTTGGGATGGGTTGGTAAACGGGTCTTTACTTTTCTTGAAGGTGCTTAGATGCCATGGTGATGGGTAACCTTATGAAAAAAACTAGTGAAATGTTAACTTCCTAAGAGGCATGGGAGTTGCCCTTGGAGTTCTGAGAGGGTTAAATAGGTTTTAATTACAAGAATCCCACCCAAATATTATTGGGTTCTTGAATAGATTGAAAGTTGCGTTGGATCTTAGTCTCTTGTTTGTTTGTAGTCTTTGAAGCTGTTAGGTAACCATTTGAATCTAATTGGAGGCAGAAATAATTTACATAGCTGACATTGTTTTTGGTGACCACATTTGTCCCATCTAACAGATGAATGATTCTTAACTTCTAGACATTTCGGGCAGTTGAGCTGGGCTAACAGGCTGCAGTTTTACTTCAAGCATGATAAGATTCATCTTACACATAGTATGTCAATTCTATGTGTTTTAGGGACATCATGCCAATTTTTTTTATAGGAAGGATTCATATCTCAAACATCTGTACACATGGATAATTCAGCAGTTAAGTACGAATTTTAGCATGTCTTTTGGGGTTTTGACTTCTAGAGGAAAATACCTTATTTAAGGATTGACATTTTGATGGGAATTAGATGCCTAATTTATCTGAAAACTTCCCCAATGTCTCAGTAAGAGCTGATAAATATGTCTGTAGTAGATCGTTTGTCACTTCTGTTTCTTTGCTTTTAATTTTAAAAATTGGAATTATTTAAAAAAACTGTGGTTGAAAGGCAATAACACAGGGGTGGCCAACCTGAGCCTGAGAAGGAGCCAGGATTTACCAATGTACATTGCCAAAGAGCCACAGTAATACATCAGCAGCCCCCCACCCCTCATCTGCTCCCCCTGCTCCCAGCGCCTCCTACCCACCGGCAGCCCCACCGGTCAGCATGTCTCCCTCCCTTCCCGCACAGCCCTGGAGTCAGTGGCCTGTACAAGGAGCCGCATATTAACTTCTGAAGAGCAGCATGTGGCTCCGGAGCCACAGGTTGGCCACCCGTGCAATAACATTTCAGTGCGTTGCTAGCTGAATAAATAATTTTACTAAGCACAAAAGAAACTTATAAACTGTAGCCTATAGAGTGGAGAATCATAAATGTGTAACTTGGATTCCGTTTGCACATATAAAAATAATAGCTGTTGGTCTTGAAAAAGATATCTCTCCCTTCCCTCTCCTGGAAACTATTCAAATTAGTTAGCTGTTTCAACTTGAATACTGGATTTCAAAGGATTTAGAGTAAATTTAGCTTGCTTATCTGCCACATAAGCAGTAATCAAGAAAGCAAGTTTTTTTGTTATCCATGTACTGTGTGTAAAATCTTAGTTGTGATTTTTCTCTGAAATGTGACTGTACAAAAATGACTTTGCTGGCGGTGGACCCCAGGATCCATATCTTTTGTCCATGATTTCTGTATCTAATGTGTTTTAAAAAAAATAACTGCCAGCCCTGCAAAGTTTACATAGTCTGAGGGCCATGCTTGGTTTGTTCCTTTTCTTGCATCGTGCTCTGTGCATGAAAAGGAGGCCGAGAAGAAGATGCTAGCTGGTGGTCTGAGGTTGAAACCTCATTTGGCAAGTTCAGAATTAATTTGAAAATAAAAATTAACTCCCAACAATCTACAAATGTAAACAAGATTACAGAGGAAGGCTGGTGGAGCAGGGAATTGAACCCAGGTCTCCCAAGTGCCAAGCTAACACATCTAGGTCCCAACTGTTGGCTGTACATCTTTTTTTGTTAATTCAGTGATGCAATATGTAGCATATTTATAGCACATAGAAAACAGTAGCAGTCTGTTTAGTCAAACTCTACTTTAATTTCTGTCAGAGAATCAAGAAAATCTATTTGAAAAATAGAAGATGAATAGTTTAGCTTCATGCCTTGTTTGGGGCCCTTTTGGGTAGCATATCAAAGGACTTGATATCAGTTAAAAATGTGATGACACTGTAGGGGTTTTTTCTTGGTGAGGAGAAAAGCGGGCTTGCACAACTAAGAGCCTGACTTCGGGTCTAGAATTAGCATTTTAAGATCTCTAAAGATGATTAGTAAGAGGCTTGTCCTTTGGCTTTGCTTGTTTACATCCCTCAGCTTGCTCTGGTTTGTTTCTCCTTTGTGATTGTTGTTTAGGCTTCATCCAGCATGCTTACTGTAACTACTTCTGTTCCAATGCCATGTACCCCTTGGTTTCCCTGGCATATGTTAATTTTTAATAGTTTCTGTACTTGTAGGATATTACTGCCTTTACAGATAGAAGCTGTACTGGTTTATGCATGCTACACAGATATAGGATAAAGATATATTCTTCCCTTAACCATAGTTGACCCCAGCTGTCAACACTTTAAATGATAGCTTGTGTTAGTAATATAGAACTTCCAGTAAACAGAGAACCACTTTATCCTTCTCGGAGATAAAGGAATGGTTCACCACTTCAGTGGAAAGAGAAACCTCTAAGGGCAAGTGCTAGAAAATTCAATAATTTTTAATTCTTATGGTCAGTACTGCTGCTTATCTCTCTTTTTCTTGGGGATTGAGTCCTGTGCATGCAAACAAAAAAAAAAAAAAAATTGTATTGAAGGAAGTCTTTTGCCAAATCCAGAAAGGCAATTAGGTTGGAAATTCCCTTTACATTTAAAGTTTCTCTTGGGTTCCCTGGCCTATTGCTGTGACCACTTCATTTCCCTCTTTGAATCCCTTCACTTGTTTTTCTGCACTATATAAAATGCAAAATTCTTGCCCTAGCCTTCAAGGTCCACTACGCCCTCAACTTGTCTGCCCTTGTCCTTATTATGTTGATGCCTGGCATCATATTGAGAGGGAGGGGGAAGGTAGTGGCATTCTTTTATACTTCACCAACAAACCAAGTTTGGATTACTTGGGGAGACTCCATTCTCAGTAGACTGTGCAGATGTGCAAAATACAGTGTTGTTCTGCTAGGATCCATTGGACTCCTCAGGCTTGGCTCCATGTTGGTGAGGCTTGAGTGCTTTGCTGGGCACCTTGAAGGTTGAGCTCAGCTCCTCTTCAGTTGGGCTCAGATGTACCTGTGCTTGATTACCTCTTGAAAGGAGCTTGGATGCCCCTCTGGCTATTCTGTGTATCTTGGTCTTGGCTCTTAGTGAAACTTTCATACCTCTCCTGGCTCCTCTCTAGTTCATTGGCTCCATGGGTCAGATTGGGATCTGAAATAAATGGGTGAAACTTTCCCAAGCCATGCCCCCACTCTCTTCTCATCCAAATGTGATTTATGAATATGCATAAATGACTATCCATATTGTTTGTGTACTTAGGTCAACAGTATAACCATTTACTATGGGTGCATCTACACTGTGAACTAGGGGTGTGACTTCCCTGCTTGTGTACACGTACTCATGCTAGCATATAATCAAACTAGCATGAGTATCAATAGCAGCGTAGCCATGATACCATAGATAGTGGCAGTGGAGGTACGGCTGAGCTGTGCTAAGTACAACCCACCTGAAACTGGTAGTGATGTACTCGGCATGGCTCAGCTGTGCCTCCGCTGTTTCTGCTTGTGCTACTGTGGCTGCATGTGCCCTAGCTTGATGAGAGCTAACAACGAGCGTATACAAGAGCAGGAGAAAAGCACCCTTACTTCATTTTATAGACATAGGTTAAGTGTCAACACAGGCTAACAGAAATGAATAGGAGAAGTTCACACCTCTCAGCTATTGTTCCGGTTCTCTTCAGATTTAGGGGATGTCTACTCTATAGGCGCTACAGCGGCACAGCTGTAGTGGTGCAGCTACGCCACTGTAGAGCATGTCTACACTGCAAAATTCGTTACATTGGTATACAACCGCTGCAGTAATTAAATTGCTTTTGCTTGTCCACACTATGCTCGTTTTGTTGGCGGTGCGCGTCCTCACTGGGAGCGCTTGTACTGACTGTATGGTCAGTACAGGGCATTGTGGGGCGGCTTCTGAAAGCCAGTAACAGTTCATAGAATCATAGAATATTAGGGTTGGAAGAGACCTCAGGAGATCATCTAGTGCAATCACCTGCTCATAATTGATTATAAGCAATGCATTGTCTACACTGACACTGTGTCTATCTAACTACATCCACGTTGACTCTATGCCTCTCATGGAGGTTGAGTTAAGTCGGTGTAGTGGGGCAATTACGTAAGTGGGATTGAAATTTTAGTGTGGACACTTACATAATTAGGTCGATGAAAGCTGCCTTGCGTCAATCTAACTGTATAGTGTAGACCAGGCTTTACTACAGCGACTGAAAGGGTTTTTTCTGTTGCTGTAGCTAATCCATCTCAAGATGTGAATTGTTGCTGCTTACCACTCTCTCTGCCACAGTGTTGTCAGCTTCTTTGTTAGCTTTTCCCACATTAATGTTTTCTCGGACATTGGCTGTATACGTCGGGGTGCTGCTGCCATCGCCTCTTCTGTTGCTCTATTTTCTGTCTTGATTCTGTGTCGTCGTCATTTTACTAAGTTCTTTGGTCATTAGGCTCTTCCAGGCCAGAAAAGACCTAAACTTCTGAGATGAAAAACAAGCAGACTTTTTTTCCTTTGGGCTAGAGGACAAAATCTTTGAATCTGATTTATGTGTCATAGAGAAGTAAAAAGGATATAAGACCAATTTTTCTCCTCTTGCTGGTCATCTTTCTGTTGCAAAATGACAAATTAAGTAGATGAATTGGGATAAAGCAACTAAATGTGTATGTAGAAACAGTTTGAAGAAAGATATTCATAGGTAAAGTGATCAGATTCAGTTGTACAGTATTCAGGGAGAATATAACTGAAAAAAGCAGAGACTAAAAGATAATGAATTTAAAATGTTCAGATGGATGATATGTGCTTATTTGTTATGTTGTGTAACACAGAACATGACCTTCTTTCTTCGTTTTCATTAGAGTGGAAAAAGGTTTTATTATTACATGTAACTTCCTCTTCTTGATGGGAGTATAAGCATTCATGTGGGGAGACTTCTGTGGTAAATATTTAATGTACTGTTTTTTGTGTGTGTGTTTTTATATTATAAACATACAGTATAAAAAAACCTAATACATTATAAGTGACAAAGAGTCCTGTGGCACCTTATAGACTAACAGATGTATTGGAGCATAAGCTTTTGTGGGTGAATGCCCACTTTCTACAGATCCAGACTAACACGGCTACCCCTCTGATACTTAATGCATTATAAAATGTGTTGAAGAGACCTCTATAACATGTTCACGTTTGGAAGGTTATCTTTGCATAACGGTTATATATAAATTTGGATTCACAAGATGACAACTCTTGCCCTGGAGAACTTCTTGCTTTTCAAGGGCAAGTGGATTTTTCAATCTTCAATATGGAGAAATGAGTGCAAATATTCACCTTGTGTGGGAGAAAGAAAGTGAAATGTGCCTCATAACCGGCAAATATATGCTGCAACAGTTAAAATTCCAGGTATTATTCTTCTAGTTAATTCACCACAATAACCAAATGCTGGTTGATTGTGGGGGAGATATATACACATTCAGGTTGCTTGGGTTATTGAAGTTCACAAGAATCTGGTAATCTTTTAAGTAAGATTACATAAATGTATTACACAACTGACAGCTGTATCTGGCTGCCAGTTTTCATGTTATGAGCAAATACACTTCAGTACATCAGATTCCCCCTGTGTCTTACTACTATTGTTAGTTTTCAGCCTAGCCTGGGGCTTGTCGCAAATGTGTTTTATAGAGTTTCAATGGGAGTTTTGTGAGCTGGGTGCAACCTTGTTGTGGGTGGAGTTAAAACCTCATTGAGATTGGTAGGTGTGAACTCGCCCTTCAGTTAAGGTAACTGTAGGGATCTGCTCCAACCTTAGGCTTTGGCTACACTTACATTTTAAAGCATTCTAACTTGCTGGCTCGGGGGTGAAAAATCACCCCCCTGAGCGCAGCAAGTCTGAGTGCTTTAAAGCGCTAGCGTGGACAGGCTCCGAGAGCTGGGAGCTGCACTCCCAGCGCTTGGAGCTAATCCCCTCGTGGAGGTAGATTACCAGGAGTGCTGGGAGAGCTCTCTCCTAGCGCTCGTGCGTGACAACACTTGCGCTTCAAAGCGCTGCTGTGGGAGCGCTCCCGCGGCAGCACTTTAAAAATTCAAGTGTAGCCAAGCCCTAAGACAAGAGTATCTGATGGCTTGTCTACACTGGCATTTTACAGCGCTGCAACTTTCTCACTCGGGTGCGAAAAAACACCCCCCTGAGTGCAGCAAGTTACAGCGCTGTAAAGCGCCAGTGTAGCCAGTGCCCTAGTGCTGGGAGCTGCGCTCCCAGCGCTGTAAACTATTCCCCTCGTGGAGGTGGAGTGCCTGCAGCGCTGGGAGAGCTCTGCAGCGCTGGCGCATGACCACACTCTAAACGTCAAAGCGCTGCCGCGGGAGCGCTGCCGCGGCAGCGCTTTGAAGTTTAGAGTGTAGTCAAAGCCTTACTTGATCAGGGGTGTGAAAAAAACGCTCCCGAGTGCAGCAAATTTAATCGCTGTAAAGTTCCAGTGTAGACAGTGCACCAGCGCTGATAGCCGCGCTGGTAGCTATTCCCCTCATGGAGGTGGATTCTTTTTTTTTTTTTTTTAGAGCTCTGGGGGCTTGTCTACACGTATATTTTATAGTGCTCTAACTTGCTGGCTCAGGGGCGTGAAAAATCACCCCCTGAGCGCAGCATGTTTGAGTGCTTTAAAGTGCTAGTGTGGACAGGCTCACAGTTATTCCCCTCCCAGCTCTTCCACAATCACACTTCGCTTTGAAGTTTCTAGTGGTAGACATAGCCTAGGAGAGCTCTCTCCCAGCGCTATGCTGTGACTACGCAGGCCACGTTTTAATTTTGGCAGGGAAGACGTGCCCTGAATCTCTCCAGGAGCTCTTGCTGACTATAGGTTGGGGTTTTTTGGGGGGAAGGAGAGGGAACACAGGGAGGGTGTGTGTGAGAGAGAGAGAGAGAGAGAGAGAAGGAGCAGACAAACTGGGTGAGGAAGCCTGAGGGAGCAGCGGAAAGCATGGTGGCGAACCCTGGCTGGAAGAAATGTGGGGAGAGGTTTTTTAGGTCAGGGTGCAGGCTGAAAAGTGTGTTCTTGGTGCTATGACCAAAAGTTGTTTTCTACTGTTTGATTCCTTCTGCATTCGGAGACACAGGACTTCGTACGTTCTTTGTAAACGAATAAAACTGTGTAAAAGAAATACCTGACTATGACCAGCTGCTCCTCCTAATTGGATCAACCTGCTAGACCCCAATTTTATGTCTAGATTCTTGGGCCAAAAGGGGTAATAGTGTCTTTACATTGAACTAAAGATTAACGATTATGCATGCCATATAGAAACTGGATATTTAAAGGTGATCTGCATAAGAGATTAAATCTGTTTGTGCCCTTCTTTGTACAAAGAAGTTCTGAAATATTTTCTTGGGAGAGATAACTGTTTTCATCTTAAAAATACCACAAAGTTTTTTGTCATGAGTTTAAGGTTGATGGGAATTGTCTTACAGGAAATGACTGTTCGTCCGTCTAGCGGCCAGTATTAGTGTCCAGCAGTGGCCAGATGCTTTAGAAGAAGCTGCAAGAAATCCTGCAGTGGCAGTTATAGAATAATTTACCTGTCAGGAAAGTTTCTTCCTACTCCTTATTAGTTACAGATTGGCTTATGACTGGAGGCATGGGGGTTTATAACTTTAAAAAAAATCTTTATTATAATCATTCTGGATGTTTCTTGCTAGCCAAAAAATGAGTTAACAAAGATATATTTTAATATATAGTCGCTCAGATTTCAATTTCTTGTGATGTCAGTTCTACTACCAGCAAAAGCTAACAAACAACGAAAATAAGACTTGGGAGTGTGTGTGTGTGTGTTGGGAGAATCTCGTGTGTCATGGGAGATTTTTGATAGAATTAAAGTGTGCTGTATACAGAAGCACTCTAGTTATGCAGAAATATGACAGGCTTGATCACTGCAAGCTAGGCTGGGGTCAGAAGATACTGCTTTAGGTGATAATAGGCAAGACTTCTCTGCTGTGTCATGCTTTCAGGTATAGTATCATACAGGGTGCATTTAAATCATGATTTAAATCACTAGTCAGGAAGACTCTATTTAATCATGGATTTCTACATAAAAGTGCATTCTTGTTGGTTGTTGTATCCCTAATACATATTCTTCACAACTCAGAGATAGATGTAGGTTTCATTGTTTAGAAGGTACACACTATACATGTTTAAAGTGATTTATTTTGAAAACTTTTCAGACCAGTTTTACAGCTATATCAGAAAATGAATGATTGTTTGGTTATTTCATTTACCAAAGGTAATTGAAGCAGATATTTATGAAGTCATTGGGAGGTGAACTATCTCCAATTCAACAGGTTAATCATTAATATTTGGAGGATTTTCTTGCCATGCTGTATTAGGAGGAGAACATCACCAGACAGACATTTAAATTGTTTTATTTATCTAAAACAACAACATTATGTATTCTGGATTTGTTTCTTCAACAACAAACATATAATAATTTAACAAAACAAGTGTATGAATTTTTGAATTTCGTTAAACATTCAAGTTTTTTAAAATCAGGTTTGTTTTTGTTAAAATTGTTTGTTTTTAACTAAAATAGTTACATTTAATTTTTGTTTTTTAAATATTTTATCGACTATGTCAGCCAGGTCAACATGAGAAACTTAAAATATTGGCTTCTGCAGCTAACTCAGTCATCTTCACCTTCATTTTCCTGTTTGTTCATAATCTGAAAAAGAAAAACAAGTTTTCCTGCTTTTTCAGGTCCCAAACTATTTCTCAATTTGGAATGAATTAGTCCAAAGGAAGAAAATATTCTTTCTACACTGGGAGAAGAAGCTACTGCTGTTAAAAGTGAGATTATCACTTCAACAGTCTCTAAATCCAAGTGCTTAAGTGACTTCCACCAGTTCACTGGTGTAACTTTCTTTAAAACATCAGCACATATTTCTTGAATGGTTCACCCGTAGCTCTGTAGTTTATTATAGAGGGATGATTGCTGGATGTCCATGTCATTGCCAATTCCTCTTCTTCAGCAGTTCAGGTTTGACCCTGGTACCGAGTACTGAGAATATTTGCAAGAAAATGAGCTGGAGATAGTGCTTGTCCCATTTGTTTTTTTAATGCTAGTAATTTAACTCTGTCATTGAATATTTCTCTTTTTTTAAGATCTCACTCGGTTCCTTCCAAATTTCAACAGCATCAGCAATAAAACAGCTATTTCTCTGCATTTTGTTCAAGGCTACAGAAATAGGCTTCAGGGTACTCAGCATGTGTTCAACATTTCTGTTAAGCCCAGTGTTGAGAACGTTGGCTGTGACATTGTCATCTATTTTTTCACAATTTTGTTCATAAACTGTCATCAGATTAGGCCAGTTCTTGATATAGTGCTCAAAACAGTCCATCGCATGTCTTTTGGGACAGTTAGCTTGGTTCCTCCCACTTTTTTTCAGAGCAGCTGCTGCAAAGTGGTTGTTACGGAAGTATTTTGCAGTTTCAACAACATTAGCCTTTATTTCTGGAACACTGAAGTCTTTGGCTAGGAGGTGTATCAAATGAGCACTGCAACTGTATGTTGTTAGCTTGGGACTCTCTTCATGGTCTTTTAATAATTTTTTCTCATCTTGGATACATTTGCAGCATTGTCTGTCACCAAGCTGCATCCTAGACATTTGAATTTTTTCCCAGAGTTTGTTATAGCTGTTACTGCTACTTCTTGTAAGTATTCTGCTTTGTGTGCATTTCCTGATGTATTAATTGTTTCTGTAAGGAAGACATTCCCTTCTTCTTTTGTCACACAAGCGCATACAACAGGATCATTGTGGACGTTGCTCCACCCATCAAGACTCAGGTTAACAATTTTACCCTCTAGACCTTTTGCACACTGCTCAATTTCTCTTTCATACACTTTATCCAGCCATTTTCCTGAGACATCTGCTCTGTTGGGAGGACTGTATCCTGGTCTTAATGACTGAACCATGTTAATGAAATGTGGGTTCTCAATCATACGGAAAGAAGAGTTTGTTGCATAAACAAACTGGGCAATTTTTTAGTCAATTACCTCTTTTTGTAATCTGCTGGTTCTTATCAGAAATTTATCTGTGGTTGTTTCTGGATGATGGAGATTTTTTTTCCTTTTTGCTACAGGTGGTATACTGTGGCTATGTGACATACATGATGTGACTGAAACACCATCATTGGCAGATAACTCTGCAGCTATAGAAAATGATGTTGATCTTGAAGGTGGATAGTCTTCGGAATCCTGTATGTTGAGGATGGATTCTCCTAAACAAAATAAGTCAATGTAGTTATTTCATTATTATTACCATAAAGCTCATTTACTATTACTCATTGCATTGACTAACACTCAGTACCCTACTTTAAAGGTGAAATTGTAAAAGGAAGATCTGCCTATTTCAGTTATTTATTTTTGATCACAACTGCATCTAAAATGATATTACCATAGAGTAACAACTATATTTTTTGCTCAAACATGAGAATTCAAGAAAAGTCCAGAAGAAAGACAGTCCTTAAGAAAGAAGTATGAAATAAAAAAGTTTACCAACCTGAAGATCCTGCATGTTCAGACATGTTCCTTTCATCATCTTCAACGCAGCTTCCTCCTGAGAAGGAACACTTCTCATGATGTTGTTTCATTCGGACAACCAGGCCTTGCATTTCTTTGTTGCACTGTTTGCATTTTGCATTTTGCATTGCACTGTTTGCATTCCTGTCTTACCCACAGGTTGAGGAAGTTCATTTAAAATATTCCCAAAGTGGGTCTCTTTTATGGCCTGCTGCCATTATAGGTTTTCCCTTCTAGTGAGAAAATGGTATGGTAAATCTCAACTCAATGAAGGCTACACTCAGAAGGACCTCAAGACTTCTGGAATATGCTGCTCAAACAGTTTCACTTTTTTTCTACTGCCTGTCCCTCCCTTCTCACATTTATCTCCAGACTTCTTCTCCTTGGCCAGATCTATTCCATCCCCAACAATCTTCTATTCATTGAGCTTTTTGAAACTTTGCACTTTTAGAGAGAGGTAAGGGATTGACTCTGTGTACACAACTTTGCAGAGGGATAATAGGTCTGTTATTTCTCACCTCTCTATATTATTTAATCATTTAAAAACATTTTTGCTGTTTACAAGCATGTTATCTTTGGAGACACAAATCCAGAGTTTGAGAACTTCAAAACTAAGCATCTCTGATGGTATCTTCTAGACTGAGCACTGAGTCCCATTGGGTAGATAGAAAGATTAACCTAAATCTATACAGAAGCCCCTGGAACCCCATAAGGTTGGTTCCCTAATCCATGAACTATTGGAACTCATTTACAAAATTTGTCTTAAACATTACATGAATATATTGTCTCATACTATAGAATTAGAATTTATAATCTCTATTCCATGATCTTTGAGCTATAATGTATAGGTGTTTTCCTCAAAGCATTTTTATTGAAAAATCCAATTTAAATTTTAAAAGTCCATTTTTTTTAATTTTTAAAAAAATCATTGGTTTTTTTCCACCCTGGCATCATATAGCTTTGCAAAATTCTCCTCCTTCAAGGTAAGTTGCTTTTCTGATATGGAGTAAAATATTCTTAATCCTTTCATTACTGTAGAGTAGGCAAATACATTTGGTCCTGGGGCTGGTAAACTTTCTTTAATAGTAATTCTATCTTGTATTCTAAAATGGATTTTGAGATACCTTGAATATGAAGGTGAGACACAACCAAAAATCTCAAGGAATAAATGAGCCTGAAGATTTAGGATATAACCTAGTTCTACCAAAGTAAAGTAAGAAATTTTTCAGAAAAATTTCATTTGGCTTGTTTCTTAGTATCTATGTGTTAAACATTTTAATATGCACATGTACAAGCTCCTTGGAGGAATTTAGTATTTTGAGTAGGGCTGTTGATTAATCGCACTGTTAAGCAAGAGACTATCAATTGAAATTTATTAAATATTTGGGATGTTTTTCTACATTTTCATATATATCTTCTATTCTGTGTTGTAATTGAAATCAAAGTGTATATTTTGTTTACAAATATTTTCACTGTAAAAACGGTTAACAGAAGAAATAGTATTTTTCAATTCAGCTCATACAAGTACCGTAGTGCTATCTTTGTCCTGAAAGTGCAACTTACAAATGTAGATTTTTTTTGTTGCATAACTGCACTCAAAACCAAAACAATGTAAAACTTCAGAGGCTACAAGTCCATTCAGTCTTGCTTCTTGTTCAGCCAATCGCTCAGACAAACAAGTTTGTTTACATTTACAGGAGATAATGCTGCCTGCTTCTTGTTTATAATGTCACCAGAAAGTGAGAACAGGAATCTTCGTGGCACTTTTGTAGCCAGCATTGCAAGGTATTTACGTACCAGATATGCCAAACATTTGTATGCCCCTTCATGCTTCGGCCACCATTCCAGAGGACATGCTTCCATGCTGATGAGGTTCATTAAAAAAATAATGTGTTGATTACATTTGTAACTGAATTCCTTGGGGGAAAAATTGTACATCCCTGCTC
Organism: Chelydra serpentina; assembly: GCA_037349315.1. Lineage (NCBI taxonomy): Eukaryota > Metazoa > Chordata > Testudines > Chelydridae > Chelydra > Chelydra serpentina. Next base: position 56,939,319 of record JBAIAC010000024.1, on the reverse strand, counting down.
TGTTTTACCCTCATTCTGCCATATATTTCATGTTGCGGTAGTCTTGGATGATGACCCATCACATGTTGTTGTTTGTTTTAAGAACACTTTCACTCAGATTTGACACAATGCAAAGAAGGTACTGTGATGAACTAGGACTGTTGTTAAGGTTTTCCCTGAGTACTGTGTGGGTGCCTCGGTTTCCCCTATGCAGTGCTTGAGTTTCTAGGTGGTGGAACAAGGATGCATGAGTGTTACAGAGGGGCCTGGACACAGAGAAGGGCTGACACTCGGTCTAGCAACCGATGGCCCCGGGCTCTGCCCGGCAAAGGTATGAGCTGAAGGTGTTCGAACAAAGGGATCAGGTGACCTCCTGGCCCGGGAAGCAGACAAAGGGGGAGGAGGGGCTGGAGAGTTTCCGTTTGGAGCTGGCCGGAGAAGAGGGGAGAGAGGCAGACAGGGTCTGGCCTCCCTGCCCCGTTTGGAGCTGTGGGGCGAAATGCAGGGAGCCCCAGGCTGGGGTCTAAGCTCCCTGCCCCCCGGAAGGACCCGACTGAGGGGTCCTGGATGTACTGACAAGCTCTGTTTGGACTGTGTTCCTGGCATCTCTAATAAACCTTCTGTTCTACTGGCTGGCTGAGACTCCCAGTGAATCCGGGGAAGAGGGGTGCAGGGCCGGACTCCCCTATACTCCGTGACAGGTACCAATGTGAGATATTTGTAAAGATAGCTACAGCACTTGACCCAAGATTTAAGAATCTGAAGCGCCTTCCGGAATCTGAGAGGGATGAGGTAGAGAGCGTGTTTTCAGAAGTCTTAAAATAGCAGCACTCCGATGCGGAAACTAAAGAACCCGAACCAAAAAAAGAAAATCAACCTTCTGCTGGTGGCATCTGACTCTGAAAATGAACATGCGTTGGTCTGCACTGCTTTGGATGGTTTTCGAGAGGAACCCATCATCAACATGGATGCATGACCCTTGGTATGGTGGTTGAAGCATGTGCATCTGGCACGTAAATATCTTGCGATGCCGGCTACATCAGTGCCATGAGAATGCCTGTCCTCACTTTCAGGTGACATTGTAAACAAGAAGCAGGCAGCATTATCTCCTGCAAATGGAAACAAACTTGTTTGAGCAATTGGCTGAACAAGAAGTAGGACTGAGTGGACTTGCAAGCTCTAAAATTTTACATTGTTTTGTTTTTGAGTGCAGTATTTTTGTACATAATTTGTAAGTTCAACTTTCATGATAGAGATTGTATTACAGTACTTGTATTAGGTGAATTGAAAAATACTATCTTTTGTTTTTACAGTGCAAACACTTGTAATAAAAATAAATATAAATACATTGTATTCTGTGCTGTAATTGAAATCAATATATTTGAAAATGTAGAAAACATCCACAATTATGTAAATAAATGGTATTCTATTATTGTTTAACAGTGTGATTAATGGTGCGATTAATTTTTTTAGTCATTTGACACCCCTACTTTTGTGTCATGTTAACACAGATTTCAGGTTTGTGGAGAAACTCCTATTTATCATCTTTAGATGGACTGTCCAGGCAGAATTCCAGGAAACCTGTTTTCTCTTTGATAAATATATATTGTCTCTGTAAGTATAATGGAAGTTTCATGTATATAGAGTAGATAAATGAACAGGTTTGTATTCTTAATTGGATGTATGCAGTACCCAACGAAACACATTGTCAAAGTAAAATTTTCAGCTGCTGTTCTTTGTTACCAGTGACTGCTGCTGTTTGAAAATAGTGTATACAATGAACTTTCTTGGAAAGTAGTAAAATTTGAAGGGGGGTGGGGGGGCTACACTAGTGTATATTTTTTTAACTATACTTAAGGTAAAACAAGTAAACTTTTACCAAATCTGAAAACAAAATTAACAAGTTGCTCTTTTGGGAAAGTTAGTCCACATGGCAGAAATCTAGCTTTATAAGAGCCAGCCAAGCAAACCTTCCAGGAGAAAGTCCAGGTTTAAAGTTGTTTTGTTTTGGGGAGATGAAAAACAAAATAGATAAATTATACAAAAGTTAACCTTCACCCAGGTGATTGTATTCTAAGCAGGAACTTGAAAGAGCTTTACTTATCATACGTGAGTCAGAAATAAGTTCTAACCTTCCCCTCTTGCCTCTTGATGATTGCACACTTCCACGAGGTAATTGGTTTTCACCTTTGCTCAGCCACATTCCTGCATATTTGGGTTGCCTTCCAATTAGGACGTATTTACCGAATTGACCCTGCCATATTTTCACATGGTGGATTCTATTTGCATTCCAGGCCATTAAGACCAAAATTGAACAGAACTTTCAATTTTCTATGGATAGGCATTTAACCCCTCCATGGCTACAATCCTTCAGGGAATCTATTTTCCAGTGATTCCATTCTCCTTGATTTAACTCAAATCCTAAAGAACAAGTTGAATTCATTACAGATCCACTGTATTAGACCATAACGACTCCTTTAGGCTTATTCAAACTAGTTTTTTGTAGGAAATTTCCCACCATTTGCTACAACTGGTGCAGCTCTGTTGGGGGCAACAGTGGTGGATGTGCTGGTGTCAGAGTGCAGGTGTCTTTACTATTATGTCATCTAGACCTGTTCTAAGCAGAGGGTTAAATGATGCAATAGTGAAAATGCCTGTGCCCTGTGTACACTACTTCTCTCATTGCTGCCATCTGTGGAAGTGTATGACTTTTTGATTTGAGTGTGAACGGGGGTCAACTTTGAGGTGACAGATTTCAGTTTTAAAATCTAGCAAACCATATTTGCAATCTCTGTAAATGTTAGTCAAACCCAATTAAATTCCATTCCAATATTGACTCCTTATTGAGTGCAAGGAGTCTTAGCTTATTAACATTAGTACTAGATTCTTTCCAAGTATACTTTTACCTACCTGGTACAGTATTCCTCAGATCAGGACACTTTGGTTATTCTTAATCAACAGTTAATTCAACCAGAACCACATATTCATATTCATGCAACTAGTCACAATTCATTGATCAAGTATAGATACAACAAATGTTCTAGGCACACATGGAATACAGTATCAAATTCAGTTTTGTAAGCAATTAGTATAGACCAGTGTGGGAGCCCAGCAGCTCTACCAGGGAAGAACACAAACCACCTAAGATCTTTTATTATATTTACATATCCGTTACAGACCATTAGTACCCCTAAATCATTTTCATGTTTTCAGTAGGTCTCCAAGAATTAAGGATGCCCTTGTTTTAAAGCACTTTAGGAATATTGTCCTTCTATTTCAGTTCAGTGTGAAAGGGGAGGGACTAATTGAAAATATCGAGTAATTGCTTAAAGGTATTGTTTGAGGTTCTCAGGCCGATTTGCTTGGACTTACAAAGGAGAACATGCATATACTATTATTTAGTTAAAATTCAAAATATATGAGGTTACTTGATGTCTCGCTAGAAAGAGGGTAGACTAGCAGTACCTAAATATTTTTCCCTATATGACCCCATTTTCAGATATGCTATCTGGGATTGTGGGAAACTATATAAATGGCACGCTCCCTGCAGTGTGACTGTACGTGCAAGGTCACGCTTCATGGAGGATGCCATTTTGCTTTCCAAAATGGTATCTTCCACACACTGTGCCCTTGGACATGCACGGTGTTTGCGAGATGCTGCTGCATGGAGGGCACTATTGTGTAGAGAAAAATAGCATCCTCCGTGTGACGTGGCCTCATGTGTGAGGTCATGCTGTGCAGAGAATGCCATTTTGTAAAATGGAGGAATTGAGAGCTTCATTAGTGGGAGATAGATGTCAATTACCTCCTACCTCAAGGGAACACCTCAAAGGTATGTCATCTTCTGATGAATTGTCTTAATTTCAAGTCCTTTAAGAGCATAATTTTAAGTATGGATACATAACTCCTTAAATGTTATCCATAAATATATTTTGCAATTATTATGATAAGTGGGCTACTGGTTCTTGGTTGAGACCTCACATGACACCCTTTGGTGAACTCTGATACAGATACCCGACCCAGGGTTTCCCTGTCGTGCACCCCTCATCACCTGCCATTTGGCATCAAGAACTCCCTGGATCACAGCATGGTGGCTCAGATTTAGGGAGGCTGAGCCCCAGCCTTACTGCTCACTGCCTTTTTGCTCCTTAGACCTCTCCCAGGGCAACTGAGCAACTAGGGGAAGAGTGTGGCCTTTTTGAAATCCTTGGTGGGGTTTCCAGCCAGACTTAAGGTCTGTAAGAATTATTATTAATTAAAATTATTGATATGTGAAACTACCACATACTAATTTAACTATGAATTTCTTTATTAAATCCAAAGGCCAAATGATGCTTATACAATTGCTCTAAACATGCCTAAAAAGCCTAAATCATATGCAATTTACTACATCCAAACAGTTTAAAAAAAATTATAAGCATTTGATCAAGATTCTTATAAGTGGACCAAACCCAGAGGTGCTTAGACCCATATTGGTTGGCTCCAACATGGTCAGGCAGGTATTGGCAAGGAACCCGTTAAGAGTTGACACATTTTTATACCCTTTAATAAACTAGTGATGTCTTTGCCAATTACTGACTTTAGCTAAAAACCGATCTGAGACAGTTCCACTTTATTTCGTCTTAATCCAGATAAAATTTACGACTACTTTCTTCCCATGGCCTTTCCTCCCCTCCTGACAGTTTTTCCATTGCACCTGGGTTCACATAGGCTTTAACACTGGTATGTGGGGTGGGAAGGGCCATGTTGGCTTATTTTAAAACAGATTCTCTTTGTTTTATTTAAAACCATCTGCAGTCTTCCTTATTAGGCCAGAGGCCTTCTTTTTAGAAACTTCCCTTAATCTCATTTAGTTATTCTTTGAACCATGCATCCTCCCTACTTCATTCCTTCTGGCCTTATAACTCATTATTTTCAAGGCCTTCCTTCTACTTCCTAATCAGGGTCTTTCTTTACAACACATTTTTCTTAACCAAATTTAAGATAACTCTAATTCTTTAATTTCATATTTATCCTATATGGTCCTCATTGCCTTGACGGCATACCAATAAATCTCCATCAAGGCACTGTACTTTATCCAATATCGAGCTTGGTACCAATCGTCCAGTGCCTGACCCTTCCAATACAGAGACAGCGGAAAAGAGGGATGTTACAGTGCGCTCTCTACATTTCATCATCATCCTTGGATGAGGCCATTGTCTCAGAATCATCCTCCCTGTTTCCTTATGATTACAACATACCAGGAACTTATGAAAAGGGTATCTGCCTCCCAGGGTGCTCAGACAGAACTAGTCTAGTCCAATCCACACAAGTTAGTGGATATTTTACCTATTAATGATGTCATTGTGTCACCCATAGAAATCCTTTGACAAATTCCGTTCTCTCTCATGCACATGAGAATGGAATTTGTCAAAGGATTTCTATGGATGAAAAGTACCAAGTTCCTTTCCAGGGACATGAGTATTCCACGATCTGTGCTGTTGTTGATGGCTGTGAATGGAAAGGCAATGCAATGGTGGTCTAAATCCACTCCCAAAGACAAAGATGCAAAGAAATTGGATTTCTTTGGAAGCAAGGACTAATCATCATCAGGATTTCAGTTCAGAATTGCGAATGAACAGGCTGTCTTAGCCTGTTATGATTATTTGGGACTCAATGCTAAAATTTGTGGATAAATTGCCAGGTTAGAGTAGGGAGGAAATTATTGATCTGTGAGGGCCACCAAGTGGAAATATAATCCTTGCAGGCCATGTTGGACAGAGCTGATTCAGTGGCTTGAGTGGTGGTGAGGGGAGTCACTATACATCGTGCATCTTGCCTTAAGTCATTGGGCATTCCAGCATACAGTTGAGGATTTGCCTTTTGAAAACCCAAATCTAGTCTCAGAGAAGACAGATGAAATTCTGAATTATCTAAAAAGTTCTTGGGCAACCCTCAAGTCTTTGGGCATTTTATGCTCAAGGCCCTAAGAGAAAGCAGTTCAGCCCTTTGGTTCAGCCGTCTAATAAGGTAAAACAGATACCTCTGCTGGACCTATCGAGCAGGTGACATAAGATGCAAAGAAACACCTCCTCAACCTTCTGTTACTGCCAAACAGTCTGTAGCATCTAAGCAGTCTATTTGACTCTTCACTGATTGATTTGCTGGCCCATGACTATTACTTCCCCTCCTTTATCAGCAGGTTTTCCCACTTTCTAAGTGCTTGGACCCACATTACACCAGATGGATGAGTTCAAAGCACAGTAGAACTGGGCTATACCCTGCAATTCACTTCTATCCCCCATCCCTTTTCAGGGACCATTCTTATGAAACGCTACTAATTCAGGAAGTTCAGCCTGTTACTTCTTCTGTGGCCCCTAACTGTATCACCTCACCACCACTGTATGTGATTTTGTTCTCATTTTTCAATTCCAAAGTCCAAGGGGGACATCAGATCTATTTTAGACCTACGAAACCTCAACAGATACATAAAAAAGATAGCTTCATATGGTTACCATAGCATTTATTATCCTATCCCTATACCCAATGACTTGTTCGCTGCCCTCAACTTAACGGATGCCTACTTCCATGTAGCCATTCACCAGAGATGCAGGAGGTTCTTAAGATCCATTGCAGCAGATGTTTGTCAGTTTATGGTCCTTCACTTCAGCCTGTTGTCAGCGCCTCAGATCTTCACAAAGTGCATGGCATTAGTTATGGCACATCTCAGGAAGGCAGGGGTCCTGGTATACCCGTATCTGGGTGATTGGTTAGTTCGCGATCAATCCAGACAGCAAGTAGTAGTGGCCATCAAAAAGATTCATCCCCTCTTCCATTTGCTGGCCTTTTGATCAACAAGGACAACTCAATTCTTCTCCCTGTACAGAGAATCTATTTCATAGGAGTGGTTCTCGACTTGACTATAATGAGTGTATTTACCTCAGGCCAGGTTTCAGGCAATATTGCACCTGTGCAAAGACTTCCAGGTGTATCCTTAAATGACAGTGAGGAATTTCCTGAAATTTCTAGGCCATTATTGCAGCTTTTACATATGTGACTCAGCATGCCAAACTTCCTCAGTTATGCAGAAGTAGTTGAAGTCTACCATTCCTTATCTACTGGACTTGCTGACTCACATACTTCAAAGTGTTTTGTGAACACTGGACTGTTGGATTAAATCCTGCTAATGTATACGGTGGGGTTCCTTTTGCCTCAACCCTGCCCTCCATGACCCTAGTCATGCTTCATCTTTTTGTTGTGGAATTCTTTTAGGTAATTTTCAGACTTAGGGGCTCTGGTCAGATCAGGATCTCTTTCTCTCTCCACCTCAGTGTTTGAGAACTTTGAGCTGTCTGCCTGGCCTGCCAAGTGTTTCTTCTCCACGTCAAAGATGGTTCTGAGAGGTGCTCTTGGACGACAATGGTGCAATGTTCTATCTAAAGAAGCATGGAGGTACTAGGACAGAATCCCCTTGGTCAAGAAGCAATATACCTCTAGATTTCCTGCAGAAAGAATGGAATTACGCTCAAAGCATCTCACCTCCCTTAGGTCTCAAAATTGTCTAGTGCAGTGGTTTTCAACCTATTTACCACTGTGGGCTGCATATGCAACTCGCTGTATTGTGTGGGCTGCATCCACACAATACATATGCTACTTCTATGGCCCTGAGGATGTCACATGGGCCACAGCTGTGTGCTGATTGGGCTGCAAGTGGCCAGTGGGTCACGAGTTGAGAACCACTTGTGGAGTGGATCATCTCTGCAGGTCATTGATCAGAGATCACAAATGGTCCCCTCAGACCTGATGTTGCAAAACCTATTTTTTGGATTTGGTGAATGCCAAAAATAGACCTATTTCCCACCGTAGAGAATAGGAAGTGTTACCAGTTCTGTTCAAGGGCAGGTCAAGCACTGGATCTTTCAGACAGCCTTTCTAGTGTGTTGGAGGGGGAAAATGTCTGTGCATGTTCCCCCCTCATTCCTGTGGTGCCAAGAGTTTTTTGTGCAAATCCAGACAGGATCACCTCTTGCTAATTTTGATAGTACCAGCCTGGTCTGATGAGCATTGGCTCTTGGACCTGTTGAGCCTTTTGATTTGAGATCCAGTATCTGTTCTTCTGGTCTCAGATGCAGTTTTGCAGGACCATGGCCAGACTCTGCATTGCAGCCCTCTGAGCCTGTACTTGGCTGCTTGGATGCTCCCTGGGTAACTCTCCAGGAAGCTGCCTGTTCCCTTGGAGTTGAAAATGTTATTTTAAATAGCAGGAAGCTTTCCACCAGATATACTTACCTTAAGGAATGGAAGAGGTTCTCTGTGATCCCAGCAGAAAGATACCTCTCCATCATGGGCTCCTCTTCAGTTTATCCAGGATTACCAGCTTCACCTAAAGGATGAAGGACTTACTGTCAGTTCCCTGAGAGTTCATCTGACAGTTCTCTCAGCATTCCATCCTCCTCCTTTAGAAGGAAAGATCTGTTATTCCCCCTCCCCCCCAACCCTATCACTATTAGATTCTTGAAAGGTTTGGAGAGGCTCTTTCCAGTTGTTAGGGACTGTGATGGGGTGGACTAGGCCCTGAGGCTCCCTGCTGGAGGCCTCACAGCCCTGCCACACCCCACCCCAGAAAAAGGCAGTGGAGAGGGTCCTCCAAACAGCCTAGAGTGGCTACATTCCACACAGCCAATCAGGGCCCAGCAGGCTAGTATAAAAAGAGCTGCAGGGCAAGAGTGCAATTCTTTGCTGGAGTGAGAGAAGTGTGGGTGGTGTGCCGGGGTAGCTGAGGAAGCTACAGGACCTTGGACAGAGCAATGCTGGTAGAGACCTGAGGGGAGCAAGAAGGCGCTCTGGTCTGGTCTGCTGGGACTCAACCAGGACAAGACCCTGAGGTAAGGGTGAAAAATATGCTGTGGCTGTGGGGAAGCGGCTTAGGAAATTGTAGCAGCAACACAGTTTACTTAAAGGAATGCAGTTTATTTAAAGGGACATAGCTGTTATCAATAGGGTCCGTGGGCTGGGATCCAGAGTGGTGGGTGGGTCTGAACCCCAACCCCCTCAATTAGCCACCAGGGAAGTGTCTTGGACTTTTGATGTACCCCAGAAGAGGGAACTGAACTCTTTTTGTGGCCCAGCAGGAGAGCTGGGGACAGAAAGGCCCTGAGAGGGTGAAGACATTGTTTCCAGGGAGGGAGCACAGGAGCACTGATCTATACCAGAGCAGGGACAATTTGAGAGAGACCAGAAGAGGTGAGACACCATTCAAACCAGGGTACTGCGATAGGCCTTGCTGGACTGATTGAGGAGCGAATCCAGGGGCAAGGCTGTAGATAGACGTTACAGAGGGCACAGAGAGGCCACTGTTGGATTTGTAACCCGGCAGGGGTTTCCTTTTTATTTCACATACAGACTATGTGTGACTTGACCAGCCAGAGGGCTGAGTTGCTGAAGACTCACCCCAAGGTAGAGAGAGAGTGTAGCATATGCACTCTGCCAAGAGGGGAGCTTATGAGAGGTGAGTGTCACCCTGTTACAGGGACCCCACATCATCCTGGGATCTGAATTTGCTTCTTTTGGTTTTAATGGGGGCCAGCTTTTAAACCTATGACTACATGCTCTTTTTTTCTCATCTCTCAATGAAGGTAGTATTCCTGATGGCTATTACTTTGGTTGTGAGGGTAGCAGAATTTCAGGCTTTGATGACTAACTCTCCTTTATACAGGGTTTTATAATACTAAAGTTAGTTTGAATTCACACCCAAAATTTCTCACTAAATGACTTTAAACTAAATTAGCCTATGTACTTTGCAAACTTTTCCCCAAAACCTCATTCATGATGATGGAAAAACTCCATACTTTGGATGTTTGTAGGGCGTTAGTCTCTTATCTGGACAGACCTACAAACTTAAAGATATCTGTGCAATTATTTGTCTCCTTTGCTGACAGAATGAAGGGACAGTTTGTCCCTTTGCAGAGGATTTCTTCCTGGATATCCTCATGTATTAGTCTGTACTGTGGTGTTGCTAAGGTTCCACTACCTCAGAGTTTTAACAAGCAGTGTCGGCTGCATTCTTAGGTCGAGTTTCCATCAGTGATGTTTGTAGGGCTGCGACTTCATCTGTTCATACCTTTGTTGCTTGTTATGCTCTCACCCAGGCCTTAAGAGTGATGATAGAATTGTGAGACTGATATTTAGGTAGACTCCAATACCCTTCTCCATTTGGAACTGCTTGTGAGTCACTAAAGCAGAGTGGACATATGGAAGCAAATGGTTACATACCTGTTCTGTAACTATCGTTTGAAATGTGTTGCACATATCTATTTCACAACTCCTGCTCTTTCCCCTGTATGTCAGGGTCACAGCAAATGGCGGCTTCGGGTATAAAGGAAATGAGGGTGCTTGGGGCTGCTCTGCCTCGGTATGCCCTTGGCTTGCAACATGAGAATGTGGAAGGTGCAGCCACTGCCCCAATGGATACTGCTCTAGGAAAAGTTCTCTGACTTTGATGAACTGGCACATACGCACCAAAAGTGAAAGGACATGTGCAACATATCTCAAAGAACAGTGGGCACTGAACAGGTATGTAACCGTTTTTTATTTGTTTACTTGCTAAGGATTCTTTTTAGCCACAACAAGAAAGATGGAAGTTTCATCCTCAAGTTAATTATGGGAGTCTTCAGCTTGAGGGACCTACAATAGTTGGAAGACTCTTTAGTCAGTATCTGTAACTTTGAGATTCGTCAACCATTGTTTCTAGTTCCTTTAGAAGGAACTAGTGTCTTGAAAAGGTGATTACTGGAATCCTGGTTGTTCTGGAAAGGGGGCAATAGGATTATAGTTTCCTGATTATGTAAGCAGAGAAAACGCTATACTTTATTACTGGTATATATTCAAGGAACGTTTGACATGTATACATCCTTCATTGAACAATGGTGGGAATATTTCTGAAGAAGGCGGTTGTAACTTTTTTTGCCTGCTCATGTATATGTGCTCGTCAAATGCAATACCCTTGCAGTCCCATTACTGGTTACAAGTGTCTGGTTTTTTTCAGAGCTATGTTCTCCATTTGTGGTAAGCAGAACTATATCTTTTGAGGGTCAAGTAGTGCAGGATTCATAACATAACAGAACACGGCTACCACTCTGAAACCTTATGTGCCTTAGGCCTGGTCTACACTACGTACTTGGATCTACTTACCATGGCGTCTTCACTGTGGTAAGTCGACAGCCGATGCTCCCCCGTTGACTCTGCTTCCGCTTCTTGCTTTGGTGGAGTACCGGAGTCAACGGGAGAGCGCTCAGCGGTCAATTTATCGCATCTAGCCTAGACACGATAAATCAGCCCCTGTTGGATCGATCACTGCCCATCAATCCAGTGGGTAATGTAGACAAACCCTTAGTTATCTTATGTGCCGGAAAGGGTTAAGCGTCCTGCAGGATAAATGACTCAAATTCAATCCTTAAAGACATGCAGGGAGATGATGTTTGTATTTTTATGTATTTACATATATATGGGTAGTGGTCAACAATGTAATCAACTGTCCCTGTCTATGCTGTATTCTATTAATTCAGAGATAAAAAAAAATCCTAGCATTTAAATGAACTGTAAACATGGGATATCACTGTATTCATCTCTCTTTGAAATGTGTAGCCGATCATGTGCGAATGGTGAAAAACAGGCAATTGCCTTATGTTAATTCGTGTAGCTAAGTACTGGTGATGGACCTACTTCAAAGTCACCCTGATTATCTATTGTAAACCAAGCGACTCCGACCTGTCAAAGAAGGCTTGAAATTGTATAAAAGATCCTTCGGTCCCAATACTTTTTATCTCAGATCTGCTTAAGTGTCATACAGAAACTGCTTAGTGCTGGCTTGGTAAATCTAAGGCTATGTCCACACTACCTGCCCAATTCGGCGGGTAGTGATCGATGTTCTGGGATCGATTTATCGCGATAAATCGATCCCAGAACCGCTCCGTCGACACCGGAACTCCAGCTCAGCGAGCGGAGGAAGCGCTGTCGACGGGGGGAGCCTGCCTGCTGCCGTGTGGACCGGGGTAAGTACTTTTAAAAATCGATCTAAGATATTTGACTTCAGCTACATTATTCACATAGCTGAAGTTGCGTATCTTAGATCGATCTCTCCCCCTCAGTGTGGACCAGCCCTTAGTATTGAAATATCCACCAGCTTTGGGGTTTGTCTGCCCCATTCTTTGCAGTTCACCCTAATGGAGTGCAGTGACCTCAGCGGGCTCCCTCCGGGACCCCAGTCACACCTGTACATGAATGCAAGAAGCCTGGGAAACAAGCAGGAAGAATTGGAAGTCCTGGCACAGTCAAGGAACTATGTTGTGATTAAAATAACAGAGATTTGGTGGGATAACTCACATGACTAAAGCACTGTCGTGGATGGATATAAACTGTTCAGGAAGGACAGAAAGGGGAGAAAAGGTGGAGGAGTTGCACTGTATGCAAGAGAGCAGTATAATTGCTCAGAACTCCAGTACGAAACTGGAGAAAAGCCTGTTGAGAGTCTTTGGGTTAAGTTTAGAGGCGAGAGCAACAAAGGCGATGTCGTGATGAGCATCTGCTATAGACCACCAGACCAGGAGGATGAAATAGACAAGGCTTTCTTCAGACAACTAACAGAAGCTTCTAGATCACAGGCCCTGGTTCTCATGGGGGACTTCAATCACCCTGATATCTGCTGGGAGAGCAATACAGAAGCGCACAGACAATCCCAGGCAGTTTTTGGAGCGTGTTGGGGACACTTTCCTGGTGCAAGTGCTGGAGGAACCAACTAGGGGCCATGCTCTTCTTGACCTGCTGTTCACAAAAAGGGAAGAATTTGTAGGGGAAGTAGAAATGGGTAGCAACCTGGGCAGCAGTGACCATGAGATGGTTAAGTTCAGGATCCTGACAAAAGGAAGAAAGGAGAGCAGCAGAATATGGATCCTGGACTTCAGAAAAGAAGACTTTGACTCCCTCAGGGAACTGATTGGCTGGATCCCTTGGGAGGCTAATATGCAGGAGAAAGGAATCCAGGAGATCTGGCTGTATTTCAAAGAAGCCTTATTGAGGGTGCAGGAATAAACCATCCCGATGTGCAGAAAGAATAGCAAATATGGCAGGTGACCAGCTTGGCTTAACAGAGAAATTTTCGGTGAGCTTAAACACAAAAAGGAAGCTTACAAGAAGTGAAAACTTGGACAAAGGAATCTAAAAATATTGCTTGAGCATGCAGGGGTGTAACCAGGAAGGCCAAGGCACAATTGGAGTTGCAGCTAGCAAGGGATGTGAAGGGTAACAAGAAGGGTTTCTACAAGTATGTTAGCAACAAGGAGGCCAGGGAAAGTGTGGGACCCTTACTGAATGAGGGAGGCAACCTAGTGACAGATGATGTGGAAAAAACTGAAGTACTCAATGCTTTTTTTGCCTCGGTCTTCACAGACAAGGTCAGCTCCCAGACTGCTTCACTGGGCAGCACAGTATGGGGAGGAGGTGAGCAGCCCCCAGTGGTGAAAGAACAGGTTAAGGACTATTTAGAAAAGCTGGACATACACAAGTCCATGGGACCGGATGCATCTGAGGGTGCTGAGGGAGTTGACTGATGTGATTGCAGAGCCATTGGCCATTATCTTTGAAAACTTATGGCTATCGGGGGAGGTCTTGGACGATTAGAAAAAGGCAAATAATAGTGCCCATCTTTAAAAAAGGGAAGAAGGAGAATCCGGGGAACTACTGACCGGTAAGCTGGCTAACCTAGTGAGGAGGGCTTTAAACTAGGTTCGACGGGGACAGGTGAGCAAAGCCCACAGGTAAGTGGAGAACATGGGGACCTGGGAGATGGGTCGGAAATAGGAGGGAGCATGGGCTCTAATGGCAAAGAGATAGGAGGGTCAGGGCAAAACTGGGAGGCAAGATCAAATCAGTATCTTAGATGCCTGTATAAAAATGCGAGAAGTATGGGTAATAAGCAGGAAGAACTGGAAGTGCTAATAAATAAATTCAACTATGACATTGTTGGCATCACCGAAACTTGGTGGGATAATACACATGATTGGAATGTTGGTATGGATGGGTACAGCTTGCTCAGGAAGGATAGACAGGGGAAAAAGGGAGAAGGTGTTGCCTTATATATTAAAAATGTACACACTTGGACTGAGGTGGAGATGGACGTAGGGGATGGAAGTGTTGAGAGTCTCTGGGTTAGGCTAAACGGGGTAAAAAACAAGGGTGATGTCATGCTAGGAGTCTACTACAGGCCACCTAACCAGGTGGAAGAGGTGGATGAGGCTTTTTTTAAACAACTAACAAAATCATCCAAAGCCCAAGATTTGGTGGTGATGGGGGACTTCAACTATCCAGATATATGTTGGGAAAATACCACAGTGGGGCACAGACTATCCAATAAGTTCTTGGACTGCATTGCAGACAACTTTTTATTTCAGAAGGTTGAGAAAGCTACTAGGGGGGAAGCTGTTCTAGATTTGATTTTAACAAATAGGGAGGAACTCGCTGAGAACTTGAAAGTAGAAGGCAGCTTGGGTGAAAGTGATCATGAAATCCTAGAATTCACAATTCTAAGGAAGGGTAGAAGGGAGTACAGCAAAATAGAGACAATGGATTTCAGGAAAGCGGATTTTGGTAATCTCAGAGAGCTGATAGGTAAGGTCCCATGGGAATCAAGACTGAGGGGAAAAACAACTGAGGAGAGCTGGCAGTATTTCAAAGGGACACTATTAAGGGCCCAAAAGCAAAGTATTCCGCTGGGTAGGAAAGATAGAAAATGTGGCAAAAGACCACCTTGGCTTAACCACGAGACCTTGCAAGATCTAAAAAATAAAAAGGAGTCATATAAAAAACGGAAACTAGGACAAATTACAAAGGATGAATATAGGCAAACAACACGGGAATGCAGGGGCAAGATTAGAAAGGCAAAGGCACAAAATGAGCTCAAACTAGCTACAGGAATAAAGGGAAACAAGAAAGCTTTTTATCAATACATTAGAAGCAAGAGGAAGACCAAGGACAGGGTAGGCCCACTACTCAGTGAGGAGGGAGAAACAGTAACAGGAAACTTGGAAATGGCAGAGATGCTTAATGACTTCTTTGTTTCGGTCTTCACCGAGAAGTCTGAAGGAATGCCTAACATAGTGAATGCTAATGGGAAGGTTTAGAAGATAAAATACAAATCACTTAGATAAGTTAGATGCCTGCAAGTCACCAGGACCTGATGAAATGCATCCTAGAATACTGAAGGAGCTAATAGAGGAGGTATCTGAGCCTCTAGCTATTATCTTTGGTATATCATGGGAGACAGGAGAGATTTCAGAAGACTGGAAAAGGGCAAATATAGTGCCCATCTATAAAAAGGGAAATAAAAACAACCCAGGAAACTACAGACCAGTTAGTTTAACTTCTGTGCCAGGGAAAATAATGGCGCAAGTAATTAAGGAAATCATCTGCAAACACTTGGAAGGTGGTAAGGTGATAGGGAATAGCCAGCATGGATTTGTAAAGAACAAATCATGTCAAACCAATCTGATAGCTTTCCTTGATAGGATAACGAGTCTTGTGGATAAGGGAGAAGCGGTGGATGTGGTATACCTAGACTTTAGTAAGGCATTTGATACGGTCTCGCATGATATTCTTATCAATAAACTAGGGAAATACAACTTAGATGGGGCTACTATAAGGTGGGTGCGCAACTGGCTGGATAACCGTACTCAGAGAGTAGTTATTAATGGGTCCCAATCCTGCTGGAAAGGTATAACGAGTGGGGTTCCGCAAGGGTCTGTTTTGGGACCGGCTCTGTTCAATATCTTCATCAACGACTTGGATATTGGCATAGAAAGTACGCTTATTGAGTTTGCAGATGATCCCAAACTGGGAGGGATTGCAACTGCTTTGGAGGATAGGGTCATAATTCAAAATGATCTGGACAAATTGGAGAAATGGTCAGAGGTAAACAGGATGAAGTTTAATAAGGACAAATGCAAAGTGCTCCACTTAGGTAGGAACAATCAGTTTCACACATACAGAATGGGAGGAGACCGTCTAGGAAGGAGTACGGCAGAAAGGGATCTAGGGGTTATAGTGGATCAGAGGTTAATATGAGTCGTCAGTGTGATGCTGTTGCAAAAAAAGCAAACATGATTCTGGGCTGCATTAACAGGTGTGTTGTGAGCAAGACACGAGAAGTCATTCTTCCGCTCTACTCTGCGCTGGTTAGGCCTCAACTGGAGTATTGTGTCCAGTTCTGGGCACCGCATTTCAAGAAAGATGTGGAGAAATTGGAGATGGTCCAGAGAAGAGCAACAAGAATGATTAAGGGTCTAGAGAACATGACCTATGAAGGAAGGCTGAAGGAATTGGGTTTGTTTAGTTTGGAAAAGAGAAGACTGAGAGGGGACATGATAGCAGTCTTCAAGTATCTAAAAGGGTGTCATGAGGAGGGAGAAAACTTGTTCATCTTAGTCTCTAAGGATAGAACAAGAAGCAATGGGCTTAAACTGCAGCAAGGGAGGTTTAGGTTGGACATTAGGAAAAAGTTCCTAACTGTCAGGGTGGTTAAACACTGGAATAAACTACCCAGGGAGGTTGTGGAATCTCCGTCTCTGGAAATATTTAAGAGTAGGTTAGATAAATGTCTATCAGGGATGGGCTAGACAGTAATTGGTCCTGCCATGAGGGCATGGGGCTGGACTCGATGACCTCTCGAGGTCCCTTCCAGCCCTAGAACCTATGAATCTATGAATAAGCCTCATCTCAGTCCCTGGAAAAATCGTGGAGCAGTTCCTCGAGGAATCCATTTTGAAGCACTTGGAGGAGAGGCAGGTGATCAGTCATGCCTGACCAACCTGATTGCCTTCCATGATTGGATAACTGGCTCTGTGGACATGGGGAAAGCGGTGAATGTGATAAACCTTGACTTTAGCAATGCTTTTGATACAGTCTCCCACAGTATTCTTGCCAGCAAGTATAAAGTAGTATGGATTGGATGAATGGTCTATAAGGTGGATAGAAATTTGGCTAGGTCGTCTAGCTCAACACGTAGTGATCAACAGTTCGATGTCTAGTTGGTAGCCGGTATCAAGCGGAGTGCCCCCGGTGTCTGTCCTGGGGCCGGTTTTGTTCAACATCTTCATTAATGATCTGGATGATGGGATGGATTGCACCCTCAGCAAGTTTGTGGATGACACTAAATTGGAGGGAGAGGTAGATACTCTGGAGGATAGAGATAGGGTCCAAAGAGACCTAGACCAATTGTAGGATTGGGCCAAAAGAAATCTGATGAGGTTCACTTGGGACGGAAGAATTCCATGCACTGCTACAGGCTGGGGACCGACTGGCTAAGCAGCAGTTCTGCACTCGTCTACAGTGGATGAGAAGCTGGATATGAGCCAACAGTGTGCCCTTGTTGCCAAGAAGGCTAACGGCATATTGGGCTGCATTAGTAGGAGCATTGCCAGCAGATCGAGGGAAGTGATTATTCCCTTCTATTCGGCATTGGTGAGGCCACATCTGGAATATTGTGTCCAGTTTTGGGCCTCCCACTACAGAAAGGGTGTGGACAAATTGGAGAGAGTCCAGCGGAGTGCAACGAAAATGATCAGGGGACTGGGGCACATGAGTTACGAGGAGAGGCTGAGGGAACTATGTTTATTTAGTCTGCAGAAGAGAAGAGTGACGGGGGATTTGATAACAGCCTTCAACTACCTAAAGGGGGGTTTCAAAGAGGATGAAGGTAGGCTGTTCTCAGTGGTGGCAGATGACAGAACAAGGCGGAATGGTCTCAAGTTGCAGTAGGGGAGGTCTAGATTGGATATTAGGAAAAACTATTTCACTAGGAGGGTGGTGAAGCACTGGAATAGGTTATCTAGGGAGGTGGTGGAATCTCTATCCTTAGAGGTTTTTAGGGCCTGGCTTGACAAAGCCCTGGCTGGGATGATTTAGGGGTTGATCCTGCTTTGAGCAGGGCGTTTGACTAGATGAATTCCTGAGGTCTCTTCCAACCCTGATCTTCTATGATTCTAAGGACTGGGACATGCCATATGAAGTGTTAGACTAGTCCCAAAAACAATATTGCTAGTTTGAGTAAAAAATGACACTTTTAGAATCCACTTATTGCATAAACCACCATGGTTTAGGGTTGCCAACCCCCCCAGGATTGTCCTGGAGTCTCCAGGAGTTAAAGATTAATCTTTAATTAAAGATTATCATGTGAGAGAACCTCCAAGAATAGGTTCAACCAAAATTGGCAACCCTAGCATGACAACAGTGAAGTACTTGGATTTCCCACTTTTTGAGTGGTACACACTGCATGGTTTTTCAGCCCTGGCAGCGTGTGATATATCAGACCTTGTTACCTCATGTTCTTAACTTTTCTATTGTTGCTCAAAGTTTGTATTGGGCTTTGCCTAAAGCAGACACACAAGATTCCCTGTCCCAAGCAGCTTGCAAACTAAACTAGATGTGGTAATTACGAGGAGAAGGAACAATAGGAAATGAGATGAGTAACAGCAATAAGACCATGTGCTTATTCAGTATGGGTAAGTGCATGCCATGGTGTAGTATAAAGAGTAGCTTATTTTATTTTACCATGTGGGGTGGTTAGTTGACTAATATGTAGGTTTCATGGCAGAAGTAATTTTCAATGAAAAGGGAAGGGCTTTATGAATTAGGCTTGCAAGAAATGTATTTGTTGGGGTGTTCATAGAGGTGTTGAAAGAATGTAGAAATGTTTGTGGAAATAGATGTATGGGGTATCAAGGCTGTGGTATCATTGGGTGAGGTCTTGGGGGGACGAGAAGAGTCCATGCAAAAAGGTATCTCTATGTTAGACGAGGCAAGGTTGATGGAGGATCTTGAAAGTGAAAATAAGATTCTGAAAGTTTGGTGCAGAAGAGAAGGGGTAGCTAGTGGAGTGACGAGCTCAATGGGTGAGGAATATGCTCCCAATGACAGCTTTGAAAAGATGGAAGGGTATCTTGGGCAGGGAAGGTTATGTCTGCAGGGATTTAAAAATAAGAGAGTGCAAGAGAGTTGGGAGGGAAGATCAGGAGTTCACTTTTGGTTGTGTTGACCTTAAATTGATATTGAGACATCCAGGTAATGACTGATCATAGAATTGAACTGAAAGGAATTGGTCAGGAGTAAAAAAAGGTGGATTTGGGAGTTCAGTGTAAAGTTGTTAATCAAGGCTGTGTAAGAGGATGAGATCACCCAAAGAAAAAGGGTGGGAGTAGGAGAGAAAAGGAAGGGGCTGAGAATGTAAATGTATATCAAAAGTGGGAGTCGATGAGGGCCAGCCACTGAAAATAGAACGAAGGAATGGTCATAGAAATGCTAAGAGAACCAGATCAGGAGAGGATAGCATAATGAAACTGAAGGGGGAACATAAGACTGGATAGGTCTCTGAAAATGGCCATAGTCGGGGCAGATCAGTGGTCCATCCAGCTCAGTATCCTGTCTTCCGAAAGTGGCAGATGCTTCAAAGAGAATGAACAGAACAGGGCAATTATTGAGTGATCCCTCCCATTGTCCACTCCCAGCTTCGGGGAATTGGTGGTTTAGGGACACCCAGAGCATGGGGGTGATTCCCTGACCATCTTGGCTAATAGTCATTGTTGGACCTATCTGCCAGGAAAGTATCTTTTTTGAACCCAGTTATTGTTTTGGTCTTCACGACATCCCGTGGCAATGAGTTCCACAGGTTGACTCTTGTGTGAAGAAGTACTTCTTAAAGATTGTTTTAAACCTGCTGCCTATTCATTTAATCAGGTGACCCCCTAGTTCTTGTGTTTATGTGAAGGGGTAAATAACATTTTCTTATTCACTTTCTCCACTCCATTCATGATTTTTATAATCATGTCTTTTCTATGCTGAACAGTCTCAGTCATCTGGTCTTCTCATACGGAAACTGTTCCATATTCCTAATACTTTTTGTTGCCCTTCTCTGCACCTCTTCTAATTTTAATATTTCATTTTTGAGGTGGGGTGACCAGAACTGTATGCAATGTTCAAAGTGTGGGTATACCAGGGATTTATATAGTATCATTATGATACTTTCTCTTATTATCTATCCCTTTTCTAATAGTTCTTAACGTTCTGTTGGCTTTTTTTGACTGCCGCTGCACATTGAACAGATGTTTTCAGAGAACGATCCAGGATGTCTACAAGATCTTCCTTGAGTGATAATTAATTTAGACCCCATCATTTTGTATGTATAGTTGGGATAATGTTTTCCAGTGTACCTTAGTTTGCACTTATCAACATTGAATTTCATCTGCCATTTTGTTGCCCAGTTTAGTGAGATCCCTTTATAACTCTTTGCAGTCACTTTGGACTTAATTATCTTGAATAATTTTTTATCATTTGCAAACTTTGCCACCTCTGTGTACCTCTTCTTCCTGATCATTTATGAATATGTTGAACAGCACTGGTCCCAGTACAGATCCTTTGGGGACCCCGCTATTACATTTCTCCATCATGAAAATGACCATTTATTCCTACGGTTTCCTCTCTTTTAACCAGTTACTGATCCATGAAAGGACCTTCGCTCTTATCCCATGACTGCTTACTTTACTTAAGAGCCTTTGGGTGAGGGACCTTGTCAGATGCTTTCTGAAAGTCCAAGAATACTACATTGACTGGATCACCCTTGTCCACATGCTTGTTGTGACACCATCAAAGAATTATAATATATTGGTGAAGCATGATTTCCCTTTACAAAAGCCTAGTTGACTCATCTGTGTCAATGATATAGTTTCAGCCAATTTGCCTGGTACTGAAGTTAGGCATACTAGCCAGTAATTGCCTATGGAGCCTTTTTTTAAAAACAAATCAGCATTGTTAGCTATCCTCCAGTCATCTGGTACAGAGGCTGACTTAAGTGATAAGTTACATACGACAGTTAATTGTTTTGCAGTTTCATATTTGAGTTCCTTCACAAGTCTTGTGTGAATACCATCTGGTCCTGCTGACTTATTACTGTTTAATTGATCACGTAGTTCCAAAAACCGCCTCTATTGACATCTTAATCTGAGACATATGGGGGTGGGGGTGAGAAATCAGATGTTAAACATATACTTCTCTCAGTTCCTCAGATTTGTCCTCTAAATAGAATGTCTCATGTATGTCCCTCACATCCTCTGCATTGAAGACCAGTGCAAAAAATTAATTTAGCTTCTCTGCAGTGGACACTGGACTTGTCTTCCTTGAGTACTCCTTTAGCATCCTGATTGTCCAATGGCTCCAATGATTGTCTGGTAGGCTTCCTGCTTCTGATGTACTTGCAATTTTTTTGCTATTAGTTTTTGTGTCTTTGGCTAGTTGCTCTTAATTGTTTTTTTGAATTTGGAGCACAAGATTTTTGGAAGCATCAAAAGCAGCAGAGAGGTTGAGGGAAGATAAAGATGGAGTAGAGGCTCTGAGATTTGCCTGTATCAAAGGTGGCACAGAGATGCTTGTGCAGAAGCTGACGTCCTCCCTGAACTCATAGGTAAGGCCACAACACACTCATTCAAATTCCTACCCAAGACATTCCTCAACTACAACCCTTGGTTGAATGGGAGAAGTGAATATTTAACATATGATCTCTCTCCCCATCCTCCATGTATCACTTGTCATCTTACATTGTAAACTCTTTGGAAAAGAGACCATGTCTTTTTGTATGTGTTTATTTTATGGCATCTACAGGATAGCAGGATCCTGATAGCAGGTTAAATGAACGGGCTAAATTCTCAGTATAAACACATGAGACTGGCCATACTGGGTCAGACCAATGATTCATCTAGCCCTGTCTTCTGACAGGTGCCAGTGATAGGTGCTTCAGAGAGAGTGAAAAGGCTAGGGTGATTATCAAGTGATCCATACCCTGTTGTCTAGTCCCAGGTTCTAACCAGTATGGTTTATGGTGATTAGCTATGCCGTTCCTATGAGCAATAATGGTCGTTTTGTGCTCCCTTCCACATGTGGTGCTCCCTTCCACATGTGATGCTCCAAAAGTGAGTGTAGTTCGTATCTTCCCTTTATAAAGTCTTTTCAGTCAAAGTGATAGGCTAAAGGAACAGACTTTTTCCTTTTGTATTCTAGACATGTAATAATGTAGTTGTGTAGCAGCAGAGGGCCCTTCTTGTTTGGTACTCCTAAAAATATTTGCTGGATTTTCAAAATCTGGAACACCAGTGGATGGCTTGTTTATTTTTATATAATAAAAATACAAGTCTCTCTTTTTTTTTCTATGGAATTTGCTGTGGACAGTCTGTAACAAGGTGGTGTGTCTCTTTAAGAGCCTGGGGTCAACCAGTCCTGTTCAGTTATCAGACCCAACTGGAAAGGGGTCAGGTGATCCCTATGAAGGCCTATCAGAGATGAAAGTAAGCCGGTACGCCCTGGTATGACGTACCAGCAAGAGCCGGTGCACCGTACCGTACCGGCTTCCCCAGGCGGCAATTTAAAGGGCCAGGGGCTCCCAGCTGCCACTACCGCCTGGGCCTTTTAAATCGCTGCCCAAGCCCCGCTGCCGGAGCCCCAGGGGTCGCGGCAGCAGCCAGGACCCCTGAGGCTCCGTCGGCACTTTAAAGGGCCCGGGGCTCCACTGTGGTAGCGGCAGCTGGAGCCCCTGGCCATTTAAATGGCCCACGGGGCTCCCAGCCGCCTCTGCAGCTGGTAGCTCCGGCAGTGATTTAAGGGGCCTGGGGCTCCCAGCTGCCACTATCGAAGCCGGAGCCCAGGGCCCTTTAGAACTCGATTTAAAGGGCCTGGGGTTCTAAAGGCCACGCCCCTTCTGGTTGAGGCCATGCCCCTTCCAGTTGAGGCCTTGCCCCCTGCTCAGGACTCGGGAGTACCGTTAAGTTCTTTACGTTACTTTCACCCCTGCTGATAGGCCATGGAACAGAGACAAGGGTGCAGAGTGAAAGACTTCTGAGCCCCTCAGCCTGTGCTGGTGATGGGAATAACTTTGTTTTGGCACCACTTCTAGAGTCTTTCAACGGAGACCTTAAAATGAGGGTAGGTTTGCTCAGTGTGAAGAGCAAAGATCCAATGGAATTTTTGTGAGAGTAGACGCTGTTCTGATTCCTTGCCCAAATTATCACCTCTGCTGACTATGTAGTGTGATTATTATTTGCCCAGCCACTGTTCTTCAGAGGTGGATACATTTCAGTGGTGGTTGAAGTGACTTCTGTTCATAAAGGACTTCAAGAAGAACAGAGCTGTGCTATCGTAAAATATTACTACTATATTATCTCAGACAAATTTCTCACATGGTCTCACGTTATTAGAAATAATAGCCTGCAGAGATGGTAGCTGGCAGGAACACTCAATATACTCTACTGTGCACTTGTTTCAGTGGCTAAATTAACACATCACCACTGTTCGCACTATTTTCTGAAGTAGTAAAATATATTCAATAAATTATTCCAAAAAATGAGCCTCTTATGCTGTTGCTTTCCACTCTGGAATACAATCCATCACTCTAAACTGTATGGTCATAACATTTAGTAACCTGCTAGTCACACCAGGATTGATCTTGACCGAGAGCTTGAAAACAGCAATTACTAGGGAACAGTAATGCGGTTTTTTGTTTTTATTTTTTTTGCCTAGCAGAACTTAACTCAAGTAGAATCATCTGTTCTGTCTTCAGCACTACCTCATACTTTCCAAAGTCAAAAACGAACTGTTGGATAGCCACGTTTTCCCTAAAGTACTCAACTTTAATGTGTGCTTAGTGACAAGGAAGCAGCTTGAAAGAATATTGCATAACTACTTTAATTTGTAGCAGTTGCACTGCGGTACCCTTGACTCAGAATTGCTTACTCAACAAAAACTGGATCTCAGGAGACTGAGTAGCATACATGCATAGTAAATACTTTCAGTATTACTTTTCTAATCCTTAACATGCAAATATAGTATACATTTTCTTCCTTGTGCTTTTATTAGCACTAAGATGTGCATAATTAGTCATAACTTCCTGGAGATGAGGACAGTTCTGCTATTAGTCCTGGTTTACCAAAATATGTAATTTAAATGAGGTAAACTGGTGGGAAAACTATGGGTGGACATGCTTCAATCAACTTAAACCTAACTTACATCAGTTAGCTTGCATTGATAAATTTACAGGCATAAACCTAAGTAATATAAGCAGTTGTAATCTGATGTGTGTCCACACACAGGTCTGCACCAGTGTAACTAATGGCTTATTTACACATGGAAACCTCAGGAAAATTAATCTGAATTAACTAAAGGTGTGAATATAAAGTGGGTTAGTAAAATCCCATGAGGGTTCTTGTATGTAGAATTCACGTGGCTTTCAATGTGTTTAGCTTAATACCTTTTTAAAGTGAATGAAACTAAACTAGGTGAAAGTCATTTTAATTCTGAATGAGAGCATCCATACATGGATTTAATATGGTTTGAACTAATCCACTTTAAATTCAGACTTTTATACTTAGGATTAATTGTCTTGTGTGTCACCCTACAGACAAACACTAAATCGGTTTCTAAATAGATGCAGAACCTGTTGTTAAAAGTAAACATTTATTTTTTTATTCTGTTTTTAATGCCTAGCACTGCACACACAGCTGAGTGTGAACTGGGATTCTATAACTTGTGCAGTATCAGTAGAATTGTCTACTAAATTCCAGTTACAAACCTGTCACAACACCTGTGCAACCTGTTGAAGGCAGTGAGGTTGCACAGGTAATGCAGAGGGCATAGTTTGGCTTACATAATGTTTATTATTGAGGATGTGTGAAAAGGAAAAGACTCAGCTTGACTTTCTGAATGTTTAAGAAAAAAAAGGGGGGGGGATGGGAGTGGGGGAGGGTTTACTTATGAACTGATTTCATTTGAAAAACCTAGGCTAGTATCTCAGTTAGTTGTCCTGGTTGGCGCACTGGCTCTGTGTTTAGGCTTCTTAACTACTTCCTCCACCCCTCGTGCAATGGACTGCGTGCAGAAAGGAGGATGGGAATGTGTTGCTCCTTTGTGTGGTTGTGCATGTGTGTGCGCTCCTTGTCGCCTTGAGCCACGCTGCACTGAGCTGGCAGGTTGACTCTGTGCCAGCCATGTGGCTGGCACTGCTCTGGGACCTTTCTTTCCCCAGCTTAGGTGGTTAAGGCTAGTCAGGACAGTATTTTTCCCTGAATGACTCTAGACTATGAATTCTTGTGTTATCCAAGTGGTTCAGGGACTCAGCACATATACGAAGCCTGAGTAAGTAAAACATTTTTTCTCTACTTTCTTATAAATACATTGGTATTCATAATCTGATCTAGTGCAAAGCACTGGTTGCAAAATCTTGCAGAGGGAGAATAAATCTTGGCTTATGTGACTTTGTATTGATGCCATTGTTCTTAAGTGGTTGATCCTGGGCTACAAGTTGCAGGGACTTTAAAACTTATCTATGACAGGGGTTCTCAACCTTTTTCTTTCTGAGGTTCTCCCCCCCCCCCCCCCCCCCCAACATGTTATAAAAATTCCACTGCCCACCTGTGCTACAACAACTGTTCTTCTTCATATAAAAGCCAGGTCCAGCATTAGGAGGTAGCAAGCAGGGCAGTTGCCTGGGCCCCACGCCACAAAGAGCCCAGTGAAGGAACTTTTCCACTGCTTGCATCCGAAGAAGTGGGTATTCACCCACGAAAGCTTATGCTCCAATACCTCTGTTAGTCTATAAGGTGCCACAGGACCTTTTGTCGCTTCCAGTGAAGGTAAGTTGCTCAAGCTTCAGCTTCAGCCCCAGGTGGTGGGGCTTCGGCTTTCTGCCTTGGGCCCCAGTGAGTCTAATGCTGGCCTTGCTTGGCGGACTCCCTGAAATCTGCTTGTGGCCCCCCAGGGGCCTCGGACCCTTGGTTGAGAACTGCTGGTCTATGACATCTGTAATGTGGCCATCACTTTTTTATTTAGGCACCCAATACAACAACTTAACCAAAAACAATCGTTCTTTGCTCTCCACAAACAGACCAGTTAACTGTGCTCTTGCCATGGAGGGTAGTTTTACTTTCACAGAAATGTCCATTTTTCCAAAATAAGTAATAACAACATAACATAAGAATGGTCGTATTGGGTCAGACCAAGGTCCATCCAGCCCAGTATCTTGTCTACTAACAGTGGCCAATGCCAGGTGCCCCAGAGTGAGTGAACCTAACAGGTAATGATCAAGTGATCTCTCTCCTGCCATCCATCATCACCCCCGTCTGACAAACAGAAGGTAGGAACACCATTCCTTACCCATCCTGGCTAATAGCCATTCATGGACTTAACCTCCATGATTTATTCATTTCTCTTTTAAACCCTGTTATATTCCTAGCCTTCACAACCTCCTCAGGCAAGGAGTTCCACAGGTTGACTGTGCGCTGTATGAAGAACTTCCTTTTATTTGTTTTAAACCTGCTGCCCATTAATTTCATTTGGTGGCCCCTAGTTCTTATATTATGGGAACAAGTAAATAACTTTTCCTTATTCACTTTCTCCATACCACTCATAATTTTATGTACCTCTATAAGTCAAGTGATTTCTTTGTGTGGTAGGGGATTTTTTTTTTAAAGGATTTCATTCTCAACACTGCTTTCTTGGAAGCTATGAAGAGCTAAGATTTCATGACTGTAGAAGTATATACATCTGTCTCCTCTCTGTTCATAAAAAGTTTTTATTCTATCCCATGCAACAGTATTAGCAAATCAAGAAAATACTAAAAGTTTACTGGTTTCTCAGAGATGTTTAACACTTTCTAGTACTGCTGGATTTAAGGCACTGGGGAGGCTTAATCAACTACTAGTGAGCAAGTGTAATTTTTGTTCTGTATCTTTATAGCAAAAGTTTCCACAGAAGCGAGAAGACGAAGGCTAGGGGTGACATCCTGGCTCTGTTGAAGTCAGAGGGAACAATCTCATTGACTTCAGAAGGTCCAAGATTTAGCCCTATTGGTGTGCTGTCTGCTTTCCATATGGACAAGCAACTATGTTACGTAAACACACATGAACCTGCCAGAGGCATTTAAAAACTAAGATGCAGATATGTACTAAAAACATCATGTGTGTTTATTGGTAAATGTACACCATGTGCATATATCTCTTATACATTTCAAGCTGTTTGATGTGTTCATAAACAAAAAAAAATAGGTTCAGATGTTGGGCCTGAAAACATTAGCACTTTTAAGGAATAGGTCTGGTCTGCGCCCAAAATTTAGGTTGGCATAGCTATGGTGCTCAGGGTGTGAAAAATTCACACCCCTTAGCGCTGTACCTCTGCAGATTTCACTCCCAATGTAGATGCAGGTAGGGTAATGGAAGAATGCTTCCATCGATCTAGCTACCGTTGCTCAGGGAGATGATATACCTACAGTTACAGAAAAACCTCTTCCATTGCTGAAGGCTGAGTCTACATAAGAACAGCCATATTGGGTCACACCAATGGTCCATCTAGCCCAGTATCCTGTCTTCTGACAGTGACCAGTGCCAGGTACTTCAGAGGGAATGAACAGAACAGGCAGTCATCGAGTGATCCATCCTCTGTCGTCCACGCCCAGCTTCTGGCAAACAGAGGTTAAGGACACTCAGAGCATGGGGTTGCATCCCTGACCATCTTGGCTAATAGCCATGAATGTATCTGGCTCTTCTTTGAACCCTGTTACAGTCTTGGCCTCCACAACATCCCCTGGCAATGACTTCCACAGGTTGATTATGCATTGTGTGAAGAAGTACTTTTTTTTGTTGGTTTTAAACCTGTTGCCTATTAATGTCAGTAGGTGACTCCTGGTTCTTGTGTTATGTGAAGGAGAAAATAACACTTCCCTATTCACTTTCTCCACACCAGTCAAGATTTTATAGACATCTATCATTCCCTCTTAGTCATCTGTTTTCCAAGCTGAAGAGTCTCAGTGTTTTTAATCTCAGCTCGTACGAGAGCTGTTCCATACTCCTAATAATTTTTGTTGCCCTTTTCTGTACCTTTTTCAATTCTACTAAATCTTTTTTGAGATTGGGGCGGCGAGGGGACCAAAACTGCATGCAGTACTAAGGTGTAGGTGTACCATGGATTCATATAGAGGCATCATATTTTCTGTCATTTTACCTATACCTCTGCTAATGGTTCTTAACGTTCTGTTAGCTTTTTTGAATGCTGCTGCACACTGAGCAGATGTTTTCAGAGAACTATCCACAATGACTCGAAGATCTCCTTCTTAAGTGGTAACAGCTAGTTTAGACCCCATCATTTTGTATATATAGTTGGGGTTATGTTTTCCAATGTGTATTATATTGCAATTATCAACATTGAATTTCATCTGCCATTTTCTTACCCAGTCACCCAGTTTTGTGAGATCCCTTTGTATCTCTCCGCAGTCCGCTTTGGACTTAACCATCTTGAGTGATTTTTGTATCGTCTGTAAATTTTGCCGCCTCACTGTTTACCCCCATTTCCAGATCATTTGTGAATATGTTGAACAGCACTGGTCCCAGGACTGAACCCTGGGGGACACTACTATTTACTTCTCTCGAGTCTGAAAACCGACCATTTATTCCTACCCCTTGTTTGCTGTCTTTTAACCATTTACTGATCCATGAGAGGACTAGGGACGGATTATGACATTTTGAGGCCCTAAGCTACGTCAAGTGTAAGAGGCCCATTAAAGTACCATTAAAAAAAAAATTATTGTTTTCACAGAAAGGACATTGTAAACAACACAATATAAAAAAAAATCCCAAATCCAAAAAACGTTACAGTAAATAATACCATTTACTAGAAGAGTTCTCAGGAAATTTTTCTTCTCTGTTGGGGGCATCTAAATTGTGGAATTCCTTGTCTGAATATGCAGTGATATAAGATGGCAATGAAGGATAAGAGGCAATAGACGATATAGAATGCAGAGGACCCACAAGCTTAAAGCTCAACTATTAATTATATTGATATGAATTACACCCAGGTAATAAGCAAATCATCAGAAAATTGTATGTGGGTTGTATTTTTCCAATAAATTGATTTGTTTTGTTTTTATACAAGGTTATGCTGAATTACCAAATATTGGTACTAAAATTAGTAGTAGAAAGTTTATTGAAACCAGTAAAAAATTAATTTGATATAGTGTTGTTATACCAGGATATTTCTGTTAAAAGTTTGTGCTATTTTGTCTATGGTCTCATAGGAAAAGAAGAGAGGATATATAATTTTTTTATACCATGAATAAGGAAAATTATCCTTCTTTTCATATGAATAAATGAAAAAAATGTTTCATTAATTTTGTTACGAAAATACAAATTTTATCCAGACTATATATAAAATATATTTACAAATGTTTATTCACATTTAATTTTCATTACAAAACAATGAATTGTTGGGATTTTTCTTTTGCCATACTATAAAAATACAATGTATTATGCACATATGTGATTTATAAGTCAATATAAGATTTTTTACATAGCATACTACCTATAATAAAATATTATCTTGTGTGCTCCAAATTCGCCTAGCAGAAAGTCCCAGTCTTTTTTCTAGGCAGACATCTCTCTTCGCGTTCACTTCACTATCCTCTGTCTTCCTCAGGACCCCTAATTAATCTCTAGTAAACACCTCGGAGACAGAGTGACAACAAGCTATATGTGCAAAAGAGAGGGAATTTACCAGAAGAAAAGACTGGTAATCTCTAGACAAGCATTGAGAAAATGAGAAAAACTTGCCTATATTCAAGCAAATATAATGATATATGCACATAGTTTGAAATAACTTGCTCACCAAGTACTCGGAATCCTTCTCTCAAAACCCTCTATTTATCCTTTCGTCATCACACTCTGATATTTACTGCGAAGGTTCCCGAAACTGACGGATGGAAGCCAACACAAATTTGTCCTCCTCAAGATCCACTCAATCCAAGTCCATAAGACATTCAACTGCAAATTCAATTATGTGAAGTATGGACAGCGCGTGAAGCAGAAAGCAGCATGCACACTAAAATACACAGTTGTACATATGTACAAATCAAAAGAAGAAAACACACTAACACTTCAGAAAATGAAGAAAAATGGGAACAAAGGCACTATATGACTGAGCATTCTGGACCATAAACAAAAGATGGCAGCTTCCGGCTATCACCAGTTAAGGGGGACACTACACATGATGTCACTCTTAGGACGAGTCCCATATGAGTATGAGCTTGGCAGGATTGCTTCACGACACTGACGTCTCCAACCTTACATTTTTCCCGATTTTATCAGCAGCCAGATTATTTAAATAAATTATGAAGGCACAGTCAGAATTTTAACCAGTAGTAGCTGGCCAACAAAACGGTGCCTTAAGAGACTGATAGTAGACTTACTAGTAGAAATACTAATCTTACAAGTGCAATTATAGTTTGTTTTTTTCCTCAGCCCTGGCCTCCCACCTGTCAATAATGAACAATTAGTGAATGATAAGGGTAGGGTAAGGATATTTTGTGTAGCCATATGTGCATATTTTTGTCATATTTGAATGAAAAGTCTATATTTAGAGAGAATTCTTTTTCCCATATCTCCTTTATTTATTAACCAATTTTGATAAAATTTGAAATGGCGTCAGTTTTTTCTTTTAGAGGTCCCTCATATTGCGAAGCCCTGAGCTGTAGGTTAGTTACCTTATGCCTTAATCCAGCATTGGAGAGGACCTTCTCTCTTAACCTATGCCTATTTTGCTTAAGAGCCTTTGGTGAGGGAGCTTGTCAAATGCTTTCTCATAATCCAAGTGCTCTATCCACTGGATCACCCTTGTCCACACCTGCATTGACACCCTCAGATAATTCTAATAGATTGGTGAGACATGATTTCCCTTTACAAAGGCCTTATGGACTGTTCTCCAACATATCCTGTTCATATATGTGTCTGATAATTCTGTTCTTTACCATAGTTTGTTCCAATTTGCTTGGTACTGAAGTTAGGTTTACCAGCCTGTAATTGCCAGGATCATCTTTGGAGCCTTTAAAAAAATTGGTGTTACATTAGCTATCCTTTAGTTATCTGGTATAGGAGCTGATTTAAATAATAGGTTACATACCACACTTCTTGTTGTTGTTGGCATCTGTTAGTCTCGAGAGACGATGGATATGCGCCCATGGGGAATGTTTAGTTGATGGTTGTGCAGCGTCTGTTGTGGCTATAAAGCCCCACACGAGAGTGGCAGTCTCGATTGCATTTGCTGCATTTGAAGGCGGTGTCAACTGTGGGTTGGAGCCGCTGCTTCCTTTTTTGTTGAACCCGCTTTTCCTCGGCAAGCTGCCGCAGCTTGTCTTCGCCAGTTTTCAATCCAGTGGTCAGAGCGTGTCTCCATCTGCATCTGTCCTGGGCGAGCTCTTCCCAGCTGTTGATGTCGATTTGAACAGTCTTCAGGTCCCTCTTACAGACATCCTTGAAGTGAAGGTGGGGCCGTCCTGTAGCTCTGTTTCCGGAGGCAAGTTCAGCATACAACAGGTCTTTGGGGATCCGTCCATCTTCCATGCGACTTAGATGGCCAAGCCATCTGAGGCGGCGTTGACGGAGGAGAGTGAACATGCTGGAGATCTTGACACGTTCCAGCACCTCGTTGTTCGTCATTCGATCACTCCAAGTGATCCCGAGTGTGCGACGGAGGCAGCACATGTGGAAGGCGTTCAGTCTTTTTTCTTGCGAAGCGTAGAGGGTCCAAGTTTCGCTGGCGTAGAGAAGAGTATTTAGCACACCTGTGCAGTACACAGAGACCTTTGTGTTGATGGTCAGCATGTTGTTGTTCCATACTCTCTGTGACAAACTGGCCAAAATTGTGAAGGCCTTGCCGATTCTACGGTTCATCTCAGGGTCCAGTGAGAGGTTGTCCGTGATGGTAGATCCGAGATAGGTGAACTGACTGACCACCTCTAGCACATAGTCATTGATGGCAATGCTTGGATGTTCTGCATCCTGGGCCATAACTTTGGTCTTCTGAAGACTGATTGTCAACCCGAACTCTTCGCAAGCTCTGGAAAAGCGGTCAATCAGATGCTGGAGATCGGTTTCTGTGTGGGTGGCCAGGGCAGCGTCATCTGCAAACAGCATGTCTCTGATTGTTGCCTCCCGTACCTTGCTTTTGGCCTTTAGTCGAGCCAGATTGAAAAGTCTCCCGTCAGACCGGGTGTGGAGATAGACTTCCTCTGTGGAATTTCCAAAGGCACGTTTCAGCAACGCTGCAAAGAAGATGCCAAAGAGTGTGGGAGCGAGAACGCAGCCTTGTTTTACTCCAGTGTGGATGTCGAAGGCATCGGAGGACAAGCCATCATACAGTACTGTGCCTTTCATGTTGTCGTGAAAAGACTGGATCACGCTCAGCAACTTCAGTGGGTAGCCAATCTTTGCCAGGATCTTGAACAGCCCATCTCTGTTCACAAGGTCGAAAGCTTTGGTCAAGTCTATGAAGGCAAGGAGTACCGGCTTGTGCTGTTCTCTGCATTTCTCTTGCAGCTGCTTTAAGGAGAAAACCATGTTGGTTGTAGATCTCCCTGCTCGGAACCCGCACTGTGACTCTAGGTAAACTCTGTCAGCAAGCTTCTGCAGTCTATTCAGGATCACGCGTGCGAAGACTTTACCCACAACGCTCAGGAGCGATATGCCTCTGTAGTTGTTACAGTCGCTTCTATCACCCTTGTTTTTGTAGAGGGTCACGATGTTGGCGCCTCTCATATCCTGAGGTACTGCACCTTCATCCCAGCACTGACAGAGCAGGTCGTGGAGGTGTTCTAGGAGGACGTTAATGCCACACTTGATAACTTCTGGTGGGATGCCATCCTTTCCTGGAGCCTTTCCTGTGGACAAGCTCTCAATGACTTTCTTCAATTCTTCCATGGTGGGTTTCTCATCCAGCTCAATTTCAACGGGAAAACCATCCACGGTATTGAGGGCAGCTTCGGTGACGGTGTTTTGCCTGGAGTACACTTCATAGTAGTGCTCCACCCATCTATCCATCTGCTTGCCCTTGTCCTGGATGTTTTCGCCTGTTGCAGACTTTAGTGACACTCTCCACTTCCTTGTGGGTCCCATGGCCTTCTTGATGCCATCATACATTCCCCTGATGTTTCCAATGTCAGCAGATAGTTGAATGCTCCGGCAGAGCTGGAGCCAGTAATCATTTGCATACTGTTGAGCTAGTCTCTGTACTTTCCTCCTGGCAGATCGATACTCTTGTAGAGTCCTCTGACTGGGGGAACGCTTGTACTCCAGGTGAACAGCGCGGCGTTCTTCAATGGCTGGAGTGAGTGTGGCGGAATTAGCCTCAAACCAGTCATTGTTCATGTTTCGTTTCTTTCCAAAAACTTTCATGGCTGTGCTGTGTACTGCATCTCTGATGTGTCCCCATCTCTCTTTGGCGCAGCCACCGGGAGGCATGCAGTTCAGCACCTCGGAGAGGTCATGGGTGAATTCCTCTGCCTTGTCTGGGTGTGCGATCTTGCTCACATCGATGCGAGGTTTGCCCTCTGGCCTAGAGCGGTGGATCTTCTTTGGCTGTAGTCTCATCTTGCTGCACACCAGCGAGTGATCACTGTCGCAGTCAGCACTGTGGAAGGTGCGAGTAAGCAGGACGCACTTCAAGGCAGACCGCCTGATGATAATCAGGTCGAGTTGGTGCCAGTGCATGGAGTGAGGGTGTCTCCAGGACACTTTGTGTTGAGGCTTTGTCTGGAAGAATGAGTTGGTAATGCTGAGGTCATGGTACGAGCACAGTTCCAGAAGTCATTGTCCATTCTCATTTCATTTCTCCAACGCCAAACTTTCCAAGACAGGATGGCCAAAAGTCGTGGTCAGCGCCCACTCTGGCGCTGAAGTCACCCAGTAGTATCAAGTGCTCTTCTTTAGGGATACTCCTGATGATCGTGTCTAACTGGTCATAGAACACGTCCTTGGTATCCCTGGTGGCACCGAGTGTTGGTGCATACACGCTGATCAAGTTGACGGGTCCAGTGGATGTGTGGAGTCGGAGTGATAACAGTCTTTCAGTTCCTTGTTGACCAGGTTCCACCATCCCCAGTAAAGAATTTCTCACAGCAAATCCAACACCACACTCTCTGATTTCTTCGGCACTCTTCCCTTGCCAGAAGAACGTATAGTTCTTTTCTCTGAGAGTCCCAGCGTCTGGCAGCCTTGTCTCCTGCAAAGCGGCTATGTCGATTTGGAGTCGTGCTAGCTCATCGTTGATGACTGCAGTCTTCCGAACATCGCTAATTGCCTGAAGATCTTGTGATAGGCCAGTTGTCATGGTCCGTACGTTCCAGCATCCTAACTTGAGGGCTGGTTTCTTAAATGTTTTTGTTGTTGCCTGGTGCATGGTTCGCAGTCCACTTGTCGGGTACTCATGTACACTAAGCCCCACGCACCCAGTGAAGCAGGTGAACTGTGGCGGGACAACACCTTATTGGCTGGGGGCTGCCCAGCTTGAGGCAGGCGATAGTTGTCTGGTGAGACGTGGTGATCCCTCCCACCGTCGGAAGCAACCCCTGGTGCCAGCTCTACGCCAATCGAGCAGGAGGCTTATAACCGGTAAACCGTTGCTTCCCGTGTTGTGTCGACGCTGTGAGGCGAAGCTGGAGTGTCCTCTCCAGGGCGCAAGCCAGGGCAGGGTGATATGGAGGAACAGCTGTTGCCCATGCAGCAGAACCCCCCTCTCCACGCAACTGATGGATCCAAGGGAAAGACAATGTCGATACAACTTGACACCAGTGGCGTCGCAGGAGTTGCTGGAATGACGTTGAGGACAATGTCAGACCGCCATCGGGACTCCGACACCGGATTTGGTTTCAGGGTTGAGTCCCTTAGCCTTTCCCATGAGTGGGTATTGCCACAAGGCAGCGGAGGTTTTAAATCAGAGGTTTCCTTCTCCTAGGTGGGCTGCCTTCCAGGGCTAACGAGCCCCACCTGCCCGTAACATACCACACTTAGTACTGCAATTTCATAGTTGAGTTCCTTCAGAACTCTTGGGTGAATACTGTCTAGTCCTGGTGACTTTAAATTACTGTTTAGTTGATCACTTTCTTCCAATACCTCCTCTCTTGACACCTCAATCTAAGACAGTTCCTCAGATTTGTCACCTTAAAAGAATGAATCAGGTGTGAGAATCTCCCTCACATCCTCTTCAATTAGTCCAGTTTCTCCACAGCAGCCTTATCTTCCTTGAGTGCTCCTTTAGTACCTTGATCATGCAGTGGCCCCACTGACTGTTTGGCAGACTTCCTGCTTCCGATGTACTTTTTGTTGTTGTTAGTTTTTATGTTTTTGGCTAGTTGCTCTTCAAATTCTTTTTTTGGCCTGCCTAATTATACTTTTATACTTGACTTGCCAGTTTGTTCCCTTTTATTTTCTTCTTAACTTTCAATTTTTTAAAGACTGCCTTTTTTACCTCTTAACTGATTTTTATTTTATGGTCTTTACTTCTGCTTTATGGTGATACACTGGCATAGTTGCAATGACATAGTTATACAACTATAATGCCCATAGTGTAGACATGGCCTCAGTCCTCAGGCATACTGATTTTAACACTGAACATTAATTTGATAATATGTAGCTTCACAGCAGCAAATTAGTATGTGGCACACATCACTTTAGCAAACTAGAAATTTGAGTAACACTGCACATATAAATACAGCAGGGTGACTTAAAAAATCAACCACATTAAAAAGGGTCAGCTTAGTCATTACGAAAAGTCTGTTTTGTTTTTTGCTTTTGTGTGTCACCTTTTCTGTTTCATTATCCAGCACGTTACTTTTCTTTGTTTTAAACAGAAAATTGGTATGGTTTTGGATATAGTTTGCCAAAAGTTAGTCAAATTGGCTGGCTGAGCCTTTTTGTTTATTTTTTCCATAAAATAGAATCTTTTTTTCATAAATGGTATCTGTTGTGCTGTTATGTAGGTTGAATATGTGTATGTAGGGGGATGGTGGAAAAAATATAGTGGAAAAATATTGTATTTCTTTTTTTGAGTGGTTTTTTGTACTACATAATTACAAGCTTCAGATGCAACAGTATTTGTGTCTATTTATAGCTTCAAAAGGTCACTAGGAAAATATTACTTGTTTCAGGGGCAAGGAGAGAGGACCAGTCACTCTTAAAAATCCTCCAGAGCCATACACTGTTTCTCATGCTTCTCTAGAAGCTCCTGGGTTGTTGTTTTATTAAACATCCTCAGTAGCATAGCCAAGGGGGGAGCAGGGGGAGCGGCTGCTCCCCCTGTGAGCAGAAGTGGCGGCGCTTCTTGCACTCACCCCGCGGCGCTCCGGGTCTTCGGCAGCATTTCGGCGGCTGGTACCACCGAAGACCCAGAGTGAGTGAGGATCCGCCGCCGAAGTGCCGCCGAAAATCCGGAACCGCCGCTGGTGAGTACAGGGGGAGGCGCCTTTTTATAGCACCGCTCCCCCTGTGCTCCGGACCTGGCTGCGCTACTGAACATCCTAGAAAGAATTTTTAAAGGGTTATACTCTATTTCAGTACTTTACTGTGTATTATGTGGAATGTGCTGTGTGTGTTTTGTGTGGACTTTATTTTCTCTCAGCTTTTTTTGTTTTAAACTTCTTTAGAAATACTAGGAGTGTTTGACTTCAGCTTCTGGTTTTGTTGGAGGACTTTTAGGGTAATTGTTAAATTTGTTGGGAGGTTTCAGGTGTTTGCTTTAAATAGGTGTTAACAAAAACAGAATTTGAAACCGAGTGAGTAAAAATAAACATTGCCATTCATTTAATTGTTTATCTTTGATATCTCTGTGCAAACAACACTTAAATTTCAACCATAAAAAATCAAGAAGCAGAAAAACAGTTTAGGGATATGAAAATGATCTTTTAGGCTGTCATTATAGATTATGATGGGTTTAAGTGTAGTAGCCGTGTTAGTCTGTGTCAGCAAAATGAAAATAAGAAAGAAAAACTTGTAGCACCTTAGAGACTAACAAATTTATTTCAGCATAAGCTTTCGTGGGTTAGTACCCACGAAATTCCATGCATCCGATGAAGTGGGTACTAACCCACGAAAGCTTATGCTGAAATAAATTTGTTAGTCTCTAAGGTGCTACAAGTTTTTCTTTCTTATTTTCATTATAGATTATGAGGCGGGAACTCTTCCTTTCCCCCTTTGCAGGTCCCATTTAAAAGGGCTAAATCAGGACACAGTAAAAGATTTCTGTAGTGGCATTTTTTTGTTTTAAAACATTATATGTGTATATATATACACGCACATATGTATGTTTACTAATGTAGCCTTAAACTTACATCCCATAGACCAGGGGTTCTCAATCTTTTTGTTTCCAAGGCCTCTCCCCACAATATACTATAAAAACTCAATGGCCCACCGGTGCCATAACTCTTTCTCTGCCTATAAAAACCAGTTCCAATGTCAGACCCTATGCCATAGAGGGCCCTGCAAAGCTCAGTTGCTCAAATTTGGTCTTTGGCTTCAGCCCCAGCCCCAGACCCCAGCGAGGCTCCAGCCCCAGACCCCAGCGAGTCTGATGCTGGCCCTGCTTGGTGGACGCCCCCACCCCCCCCCCGCCCGAAACCTGTTCATGGCCCCCTGGTTGTGAACTGCTGCCATAGACAATATTTGTTCTTTTTAATGTAGTTCTTGAAAGTTGAGCTTTAGCTATAACAGGCTGCTAGAGGATTGCAGGGGAAAGGAAGTGCAGGATATGACAGCATCTAGGTTATCCAGAGATTTGAACTAAATAGGGGGAAGGGGGAAGAGAAAAAGGATCATATTTAGCAAAGTCAAGTAACAATGGAAACCGGCATCTGCTACTACCATTTAATAATCATTTCTCTCCTTTCCCTCTGTTAGAAAACATATATTTTTAGTAGGGCTGTCAAGTGATTAAAAAAATTAATTGCACGATTAATTGCATTGTTAAACAATAATAGAATACAATGTATTTAAATATTTTTGGATGTTTTCTACATTTTCAAATATATTGATTTCAGTTAAAACACAGAATACAAAGTGTACAGTGCTCACTTTATTTATTTTTGATTGCAAGTATTTGCACTGTAAAAAAACAAAAAATAGTATTTTTCAATTTACCTAATACAAGTACTTTAGTGCAATCATTTTATCATGACAGTTGG
Organism: Chelydra serpentina; assembly: GCA_037349315.1. Taxonomy (NCBI): domain Eukaryota; kingdom Metazoa; phylum Chordata; order Testudines; family Chelydridae; genus Chelydra; species Chelydra serpentina. The sequence goes on along the minus strand of JBAIAC010000024.1, from coordinate 56,901,293 downwards.
ACTTAAAAATGTAGAATTATGTACAAAAAATAACTGCATTGTTTTATTTTTCAATGTAAAATTTTACAGCCTGCGTGTCCACTCAGTCCTACTTCTTGTCAAGCCAATTGCTCAGACAAAGAAGTTTGTTTACATTTGCAGGAGATAATGCTGCCCACTTCTTGTTTACAATGTCACCTGAAAGTGAGAACAGGCATTTACATGGCAGTGTTGTAGCCAGCAGCGCAAGATATTTACCTGCCAGATGTGCTAAAGATTCATATGTTCCTTCATGCTTCAACCACCATTCCAGGGGACATGTGTCCATTCAGATGACGGGTTCTGCTCGATAACAGTCCAAAGCAGTGCGTACCGAAGCATGTTCATTTTCATTATCTGAGTCAGATGCCACTAGCAGAAAGTTGATTTTCTTTTTTGGTGGTTCAGGTTCTGTAGTTTCTGCATCAGTGTGTTGCTCTTTTAAGACTTCGGAAAGCATGCTCCACACCTCGTCCCTCTCAGATTTTGGACGGCACTTCAGATTCTTAAACCGTGGGTCGAGTGCTGTAGCTATCTTTAGAAATCTCATATTGGTACCTTCTTTGTGTTTTGTGAAATCTGCAGTGAAAGTGTTCTTAAAATGAACGACATGTGCTGGGTCATCATCTGAGACTGCTATAACATGAAATATATGGCAGAATGCAGGTAAATCATAGCAGGGGACATGCATACAATTCTTCCCCAAGGCGTTCAGTCACAAATTCAATTAACGCATTATCTTTTTAATGAGTGTTGTCAGTATGGAAGCATGTCCTTTGGAATGGTGGTTGTGGGCTCTGAAGTTTTATATTGTTTTATTTTTTAGTGCAGTTATGTAAAAAAACCACACATAAACCTGCATTGGTAAGTTGCGCTTTCACGACAAAAAGATTGCACTACAGTACTTGTATGAGATGAATTGAAAAATACTATTTTTTGTTTATCATTTTTACAGTACAAATATTTGTAATAAAAATAATTTACATCTTGATTTCAATTGCAACACAAAATACAATATACAGCGGACTCTCGCTAGAACGCACGTCGATAGAACGCAAATTCGGTTGTAAAGCGGTCGCAGCCAGGGATCCCAAATTTATATTTTTGAAATGGAGCTCAAATCTATTGCTAAAAAGCTAAACAGCTTTTCACTTAATGACCGTCGAGGTCAGGTTTGTGAGCCAGCTGTTTCCCTGCCTGTCTCTTCTTTCCCTGTCTCTGCTCAGAGCGGGACACCGGTTAATTTATTCTGAACGCGGTTCCTGCTATAACACCGTACTTGGCATGGATCCCAAGTCCCGCGTTATAGGTAGGGTCCGGTGTATATGAAAATGTAGAAAAACATCCAAAATTTAATAAATTTCAAGTGGTATTCTATCGCTTAACAGTGCAATTAAAACGGCGATTAATTGAGATAAAATGTTTTGAATTAATTATGTGAGTTAACTGCGATTAATCAACAGCCCTAATTTTTAGAAAAGTGTAAAACTTTTTAGCGATTGTGTGCTTTATAGATTGGTTGATTACAACAACAGATCTTCGATCCTCCAGAGGAGAGGGATCTTTAAAGAAATTGACACTCCTGGTCAAGTAATATCCCGTACCATAAATGCAGGTGAAAACAGAACACCTTGTTGTATGGGAAAACTATTTACAGAGGACATGAAGTGATTTCAGGAAAGGTGGGTGGTTCAACTATAAACTAGCTGCAAAAACAATATATTTAAAAAACCCCTTCACTTCATAGAAATGAGGGGAATTGGTAATTCACAAGGCAATTTGACAGAGGCTTGCTCTCATTGGCCAAAGTAGCAGTGATATACTGGTATTCTAGAGCTGTTTCATTAGCATCTTGTATCTCCAAGGGACAGTCTAGTTTTCCCTCGCAATCCAGAGTGTCTATACCAGGCAACATGCGTCATAGGATATGACTTTTACAGATACAACATGTTCAAGTTCAAGCAATCCTTTACTACAATCTAAGAAGTTTTCAACTTAGAATTGTTACTCAGAATGGAAGAGATTTTTTTGGGTATGAGATTGTGAGAAGGGCCTGTCACCTGATTCTGCATTAGTCTTCTCCATCTTCTCTCACTAGATTTATTGCAGTTCCTGGGGAAAAGCGCGAGAGAGATTAAGTGGATAAGGTTCTGTATTGAAACTTATGACTTAGCTAAAATTCCCATACCTGCAGGTCTTAGAGTTCACTTAACTAGAGCTATAGTTGCTTTCATGGCTTGAGTTAAACATATTCCTGTTAACATAGAAATATGCAGAATAGCTGTGTGGTGGTCAGTAAGTGCGTTTACTGTACATTAGCCTCTGGACTTAACATCCTGCTCTGATGCTGGATTGAGGAGAGCAATGTTTGTTTCTGCATTAACTAAGAACTCTTCAACCCACCTTCTATCTGGCCATTTCTGCTCATTAATCTCCTTTTTGAGTGGAAGTGCACAGAGGCCCTTGAAGAAGTAAGAGGTTACTGGTAACTCTGGTTCCTTGGGAGTTGCTGCTGTATATTCACATTCTTCTTCAAGTGCTTGCTCATATGTATTCCAATTAGGTGTGCGTGCACGGCGTGCACGACCGTCGGAAGATTTTTACCCTAGCAACAGTCGTTGGGCTGGCTGGCGCCCTCTGGAGTGGTGCCGTTGTGGTGCTGAATAAATACCCCAGCTGGCCCAGCACCCTCTCAGTTCCACAGTGTAGCCGATCTCCACCTCCCTAGCTTAGTTAGCACTCGTTTGCCATTGTTAATAGTTGTAAGTACTTTTAAGTAGTTGTTAATAGGTTCTGATAGTTTAGTTTGAAGTTAGTGTAAATAGTAGTGGGAGATAAGGGGTTTTCTCCCCTTGTCTCCCTCCCGGGACCGGGCTGATACCTGGCTCTCCGGGATTCAAGCCGTGCTCGGACTGCTTGAAGCCGATGCCTGCGGGGGACCCCCATGATTCCTGCCTGAAGTGCCTTGGGGAATCCCATCTTCCAAATAAGTGCTGGATCTCACTCCAACCCCACCTCCTAGGCAAGACTTGGGAGTCACCTAATTGAAATACATATGACCAAGCATTCGAAGAAGAAAGGACGGTTACTCACCGTTGTAACTGTTGTTCTTCGAGGTGTGTTGCTCATATCTATTCTAAACCCGCCCTCCATCCCCACTGTCGGAATAGCCGGCAAGAAGGAACTGAGAGGGCGCTGGGCCAGCTGGGGTATTTATTCAATGCCGCAACGGTGCCACTCCAGAGGGCGCCAACCGGCCCACCGAGTATTGGTAGGGTAAAAATTTTCCGACGATCGTGCACGCCGCGCGCACACCTAATTGGAATAGATGTGAGCAACATATCTCGAAGAACAACAGTTACAACGGTGAGTAACTGTCTTTTCTCCACCCACTCTCCCCTCTGCTTCTGAATTTCTATATACCTTGGTCTCTGAGGTTTAGGTGAGGAAACTGAAGCAGTTAGGACTGCACTTCCCTTATGATCTCGGGTACTGATTGTTCAGCAGCAGAAGATGCAGCTCATGTAGCCCCAACGGACATAGCTTTTCAGAAAGTTCCAGGAATTCAGATGCCAGGGGGCACCTTTCCCAAGAGTACATATAAGTACGAGTCAACTCTTCAAGAATCAGAGTTACTGGTAAGTAACTTTTCTGATTAGTTTTCTTTTTATCACACTTTCATTTTGTGATCAGTTGGCAAAACTGTTGAGTTTAACTGATCTACTTGAATATAAAATAGGTCAGCTTTACTAAGCAAAGGTTTGCCTGTCCTGCCCTTGTTTGCTTAGATGAGAAACGTGCACATTAGGAGCTTGCTTTTGGTTGCTCTGAGAGCACAGGAAACTTACTTCCTGTTAGAAACTGTTAGTGTTTTATATTAAATCATTTCTATTTCAAGGAAGGAGCAATGAGGTTAATTAAATCTCATTCTACTGTGGTTTTCTTTTTAGTTCATAGCACTAAACATGAAAAGCTGTTTGGATCTATAAGGCACTACTGTAATACAGTCAACATCAGGGCCCCATTGTGCTAGGCACTGTACAAATGCATAGTAAGAGACAGTCCCTTTCCCAAAGAGCTTATGCTCTAAGTACACAGAAAAAGGATTGGAGAATTGGTAGCCACATATGAGCAAGAATTGGAAACTGAGGCCCCAAAAGATTAAGTGACTGGCCCCAAATCACACAGGAAATCTGTGGAGGAGACAGGCAGCAATTTAATTCAGATCTCCTGAGCTCCTGTCCATTGCCTTAACCATCCTATCTTCTACAGCAGGGGTAGGCAACCTATGGCATGGGTGCCAAAGGCGACACACAAGCTGATTTTCAGCGGCACTCACACTACCTGGGTCCTGGCCACCGGTCTGGGGGCCGCTGCATTTTAATTTAATTTTAAAGTTAAACTTATTAAACAGTTTAAAGCCTTATTTACTTTACATACAACAATAGTATAGTTATATATTATAGACTTATAGAAAGAGACCTTCTAAAAACGTTAAAATGTATTACTGACATGCGAAACCTTAAATTAGAGTGAATAAATGAAGACTCGGCGCACCACTTCTGAGAGGTTGCCGACCCCTGTTCTGCAGTGTCAGCACAATTCTTAAGACTTTCCCAACGTAGATTGTTGCATGTGGTCTTTCTATTTTAAAACTAGATAAAATGGAACACATTTAATTTGTGAAGTCCAAAATATGTAATCCTCTTCAAATTTAAACACAAGACTCAGTTTTGGAGTTGAAAATGTGACTTATTTGGGCAATGTTTTCTGCATTCCTAGGAGGTATATTACTAGTGTATGTAATGCTAAATAGTTTAAACAAAAAATGCACTGTTTTTTCCCCTTAGGGGTTTCTGCACCAGCAGGTGTACTGTATCTCTGATCAAGGCTTGATGAAATAAATTTGCCTATGGGAGTGAGTGTGGATGCCCAAGCCATTATCTTATGTAGAATTTAAATGTTTACAATAAATATAAAGCTCTAATCTGTACAGGTATGGAGAGAACTTTTTAAATGTAAAGTTGTATACTGTTGTCTTTCTAGTCAGACTGCTCCAGTGCCTCTGCTGTTTTCAGTAACTCAGGCCTTGGCTACACTTGCAGATGTACAGCGCTGTGAGTTAAACCCGTCTTCGTACAGCTGAGTAGGGAAAGCGCTGCAGCCTGTCCACACTGGCAGCTGCCAGCGCAGTAAGGTGGCTACATTTGAGGCATTTGCAGCTGTATTGGGAGCGGTGCATTATGGGCATTCAAGTGGCTGCAACGTGCTTTTCAAATGGGGGGGCGTGAGGGGGACTTTGACAGGGAGCGTTTTTGGAGAGAGAGTGGGTTTTTGAAATCTCCACAGAGTGTCAGCTCATTATTTCCACACCTCCACATCTCCTGCCTCTCTCTCAATCACTGAAAGCAAACAGCAGGGGCTTTGTTTGTTTTTAAAGAGCAGATAAAAGAGAGGAAACGGAGCCTTCCCCTCTCCCCCCCGCCGTTCTTCTCCCCCCCCCCCCACGCCGTCTCTGTCCAAGGCAGCTTTGCTGCCGGCATTCCTAATGGAGCCCCTCCCCTCTCTCCCCCGCCCCCCGCCTACAAACAGTAGCTGTGTTTGTTTTTTTGTAAAGCACCTCAACAACGGAGCTCTGAACTCCAACCCGGAAGTGCCGTTTCAAAACAAATGCAGCTTCCGGAGATCAGTAACTGCGTTGTTCCTCGGCTACACTGAAAGACCAACATTCCACCCACTTCGCAACAGTGGTTATTCCTCTCGGGGAGGTGGAGTACATGCAGCGCTGTATCTGAGGAGATACACCGTTGCACGTGCCTTGCAAGTGTAGCCAGTTAGTGAGTTACAGCGCTGCAGGCAGTTTTATTGCACTGTAACTCGTAAGTGTAGCCAAGGCCTCAGTTTGAGTCTAGTTGCTGACATTCATCATTTTCCATTACCCAAAAGTGGAAACCAATACTACTACTTCGAGTGCTTGTTCACGTCCATTCCAATTAGTTGTGCGTGCGTCACGTGCACGGACGTCGGAAACTGTTTCCCTTAGCAGTTCCCATCGGGACAGCAGAGGAGCACCCTAGAGTGGCGCCCTTTTGGGGCAGTTTATAGTACTCTGCCGGCCGACCCCCCTTCGGTTCCTTCTTACCGTCCGTGGTGACACTGGAACATGCTCTCTTGCTTGTGGGTGATCCCTTAGCAATCTAGTTTTACCAGTTAGACAGTTTGTTGTGAGATAGTTAATAAGTTAGGTACAATTTAGCAAGAAATTCTCCACCGAATTGCCCTTAATATGGGCCTTCAGGCAGAAGAGGCTGTCGAGCCTGAGGATCTGATGGTTGATATCCTGGCTCCGGAAGGACCCTCAAGGGTAACATTGCCACTAACCAAGACTATCCAGAGTAATTATAAGACAATCTGACAAACCGCGGCTTCTATTACCCTGACGGCCAGGGGAGTGGAGAGGAAATACTTCGCCCCATCTAAGGGCTCTGAATTGTTGTTCTCCCACCCTCCAACCTGTTCCCTGGTCGTGTGAGCTGTGAATGAAAAAGAACGCCAGGGTCTGCAGGCCTTGGCACTGAAGTTGAAAGAGGCCAAACGATTGGACCTCTTTGGCAGTATGGTCTACTCGTCTGGAGGCCTGCAACTCAGGATCGCCAACCAACAGGCCATCCTTAACAGATACAACTTCAACTCTTTGAACGCTATGTCCAAGTTTAAGGATCGCCTGCCGGAGGATTCGCATGCAGAGTTTTCTGCGATAATTGAGGAAGGAAAAGCAGTAGCCAAGACATCTCTGCAAGCCTCCCTTGATTCGGCTGACTCTGTGGCCAGAACCATATAATCAGGAATGGTTATGAGGCGTTCAGCATGGTAATAGACGTCAGGCCTCCCTCCTGAGGTCCAAAACACATTGCAAGACCTGTCTTTTGAAAGCTCTGGCCTCTTTTTGGAGCAAACAGACTCCAGGCTGCATAGCCTCAAGGATTCCAGGACTACAATGAAATCCCTGGGAATGCATACACCAGCAACCCAGAGGAAACCCTTCAGGCCTCAACCTCGCCCCAGACAAGACGACTACTGCAGGCGAGGCAGGAATAATAGACGCAGACCGTCGAACAACGTGTCTAACCAAGGCCCAAATAAGCCCCAGTGAGATAACAAGCAAGGGTTTCGAAGGCACGCACGAGGACAGGATACCAATCCAACCCCAAGATCCATCCCCACCATTTTTAAACCAGCTATCCCACTTCTACCATGTGTGGTCCCGTATAACATCAGACTGCTGCGTCCTACGCATGGTACAGGTGGGATACTCCCTTCAGTTCTCCTTCCCTCCCTCCCACCCCCCTTCCCTTCCCTCTTCAGGGACCCCTCTCATGAGCAACTCCTTATGCAGGAGGTGAGATCACTCATCGATATAGGGGCAGTGTAGGAGGTTCCCCAGGAGCTAAGGGAGATTTTTAAGATTTTACTCCCATTATTTCCTAATTCCCAAGGCAAAGGGGGGAGGGGGGAAGTCTATGACCCATTCTAGACCTTCGCAGACTCAACAAATTTATGGTCAAGCTCAGGTTTTGCATGGTCTCCCTAAGCACTACTATCATCCCATCACTGGATCCGGGAGATTGGTATGCTGCCTTCGACATGAAGAATGCTTATTTCCACATTGCCATCCATCTGGCACACAGATGCTTCCCATAGTTTGTGATAAACCATGAGCAGTACCAGTTCACGGTGCTCCTGTTTGGCCTTTTCACAGCCCCCCGCATGTTCACCAAGTGTGTGGTGGTGGTAGAGGCTTTTCTGCGCAAAAGACAGGTTTGAGTGTACCCGTACCTCGACGATTGGCTGCTGACAGGGCGCTCCAAAGAGCAGGTGCTGTCCCACATTATACTGGTCAGGGACACCTTTCACAGACTGGAGCTCCTTCTCAACATAAGCAAGTCACCACTCATACTGACCCAAAGGATGGAATTCATAGGGGCGGTCCTGGACTCAGTACAGGCAAAAGCAAGCCACCCAGAACCCAGGTTTCAGGCCATAGAACAAATTGTCAAGACGATATTACAATACCCCACTACAACCGTGAGGGGTTGCCTGAAGTTAATAGGCCATATGGCAGCCTGTACTTATGTAGCAAGCATGACAGACTGCGGCTCAGATATCTACAAGCGTGGTTCGCATCATGTTACCGCCCGGCCCGAGACAGCCTGGACATGATGGTAACAGTACCTGGCCAAGTCCGAGAGTCTCTGCGTTGGTGGCTGGACCAACCAGTAGTCTGTGCGGGAATCCACTTTACCACAACCCAACCTTCACTGATGATAGTAACAGATGTGTCAGATCTGGGTTGGGGTGCACATCTAGTGGAACTGAGAATGCAAGGTCTGTGGACACAGGACGAGATACCCCTCCATATTAACCTGAAGGAGCTCAGAGTGGTTCGTCTGGCTTGTCAAACCTTTCATGCCACTTTGCATGGTCACAGCGTGACAGTCCTGACAGACAACACCACCGCCATCTTCTACATAAACAGGGCGGAGCTGGCTCCTCACCCTCTGCCACGAGGCTCTTCTCCTCTGGGACTTCTGTATAGTCCAGTCCATGCAGCTGGAAGCATCCTACCTCCCTTGGGTGAGGAACAAGCTGGCAGATCACCTCAGCAGGTCCTACCATTCTCACGAGTGGTCGAGCCGATCAGATGTCCTGCAGTCAGATTTTCAAAAGTCGGGTTGTCCCCAAGTTGATCTATTGGCTACCAAGGATAAGAAACAGTGCCCTCGGTTCTGTTCATTTCAAAACCACAGCCCGGGCTCCATCTCCGATGCATTCTTAATGCAGTGGGGAGAGGGCTTGAAGTATGCCTTCCCTCCAGTCCCGCTGATCCACCGGATTTTGCTCAAGATACGCGGGGACAGAGAAATAGTGATCCTACTTGCGCTGTCCTGGCTACGTCCGCATTGGTACACAGCACTCCTCAAACTATCAGTAGATGCCCCAATAGCCCTACCTCTGTATCTGGACTTGATAACTCAGGACCACGGGAGCCTTCTCCATCCGAACCTACAGTCCCTGCACCTCTTGGCTTGGAAGCTCCATGGCTAAACTTGATTGAGAGCCATTGCTCTCAGCTAGTGAGACAAATACGTCTTGGCAGCAGGAAACCTTCCACTAGGTCAACTTACTTGGCCAAGTGGAAAAGGTTCTCCTGCTGGTGTGAACCCAGACGTCTTTTACCGCTCCCGGTATCTATCCCAGTTATTATGGACTACATGCTTCACCTCAAACAACACGGCCTATCACTTTCATCTATCAGAGTACACCTGGTGGCTATCTCAGCTTTCCATCCAGGGGAATCTTGGTGCTCGGTGTTCTCAAATCCAGTGGTGGTGCATTTCCTCAAGGGATTGGGGAGGGTATACCTTTACTCTTGACCACCAGTACCAACCTGGAATCTGAACCTGGTCCTCTCCAAGCTCATGAGCCCACTGTTCAAGCCCCTGGCCACTTGTTCCCTCCTTTTACCTTTCATGGAAGGTATCGTTCTTGGTGGCCATTACATCAGCGAGGAGAGTGTCTCAACTAAAGGCTCTCACCTCTGAACCCCCTTATACAGTGGTTCATAAGGACAAGGTGCAACTTAGACCGCACCCTAGATTCCTCTCCAAGGTGGTCTCCCAGTTCCACATGGGACAGGACATTTGTCTGCCTGTGTTTTTTTCAAAAGCCTCACATGAGCCCGCAGCAGCAGAGCTTGCATACGCTAGATGTTCGAAGAGCCCTAGCATTCTATATAGCATGCACAAGGCCTTTTTGCAAATCAACCCAACTGTTCGTGGCCATAGCCGATAGAATGAAGAGCCTTCCAGTATCTTCTCAGCGCAACTTGTCCTGGATCACAGACTGCATTTGCACATTATATGAGCTGGCTAAGGTCCCAGCTTTGGCAATCACGGCCCATTCAACGAGAGCGCAAGCGTCTTTGACTGCTTTTCTGGCGCACGTACCCATCCACGAAATTTGCAAAGCAGTTACCTGGTCCTCAATGCATATGTTTACAGCCCATTATGCCATCAATTAACAGGCCGGAGATGATACGGCGGTCGGCAGCGCTGTCCTCCAATCAATCATTCCTTGACTCCTACCCACCTCCAGTGGTCAGCTTGGAAGTCACCTAATTGGAATGGACGTGAACAAGCACTCGAAGAAGAAAAGACGGTTACTTACCTCTTGTAACTTGTTCTTTGAGATGTGCTCATGTCCATTACAATACCTGCCCCTCTTCCCCTCTGTCGGAGTCAACGGCAAGAAGCAACTGAAGCGGGGTCGGGCCAGCTGGATACTATATACCAGTGGTCCCCAACCTTTCCGTTGCAGTAGCATCTTCATGTTCCCAGAAGAGAATGGCGGGCACCGGACGACCAGCCACCAAAATGCCACCGAGAAGCGGCATCACCGAGAAGCGTCGCCGCCGAAAAGCGGTGACAACACTTCTTGGTGTTGCCACTTCTCAGGCATTTCGGCGGCTGGTTGTCCGGCGGCTGCACTCCTCGGTGGCGGGTTGTCCGGCGGAAGTGCTCCCTTGTCGATAGGCGGGCGCACATAAATGCCCCGGCGGGCGCCATGGTGCCCGCGGGCATCACGTTGGGGACCACTGCTATATACAGTGCCATAAGGGCGCCACTCTTGGGGGCTCCTCTGCCATCCTAACAGGAGCTACTAAGGGAAAAAGTTTCCGACGTCAGTGCACGCAATGTGCACACACCTAATTGTGATGGACGTAAAGAACAACAGTTACGAAAGGTAATTAACTGTCTTTTCCTGGGCTCTAGGAGTGCCTCTCTCCTACGAAGCTGCTTCCCCATCATTACTACAGCCATATATGTTCCAGGGAAGAGAGCTTCTAGAGCAGCATTGTCATCATATTGTGGGTTATAACCTGCCAAACGTGAACGTGTGATATTAAGATTTAGTTTAGAATATATAAACCTATCTGTCTGCCTGCCACAGCATAAGTTTGATCTTGTTCCATGAAACCAAACACATTAACGCTTCTGACATTTTAAATTGCTACAATTTAGGAAGGGAAGAATTTAAATTCAAAACCACTGGTAGTGAGAGAGAGAGGGGAAAATGCTAATATACAAGAGTAAAACTAGCTATGAAAGAGAGAGTCCTCATAACCTCCTGTTGTCTAGAAGCGACCGGAAAGTCAGTAAGGAACTGCCTTTGTTTTCTTTCTGTAATAAAAAAGTATGTTACATTATTACATTACTGTCTGTGTGCGGACCCTCCCCCTCCCCCAAAAGATAGTCAGTTGCCTCATAAAGATCTCTTAATCTGTATGGATCACTTGACAGGTTTTACTAGATTATTACTATGTGACTTCATAAGTGTTCAGCTGTATGATGTATCAACATCCAAATGTTTATTATGTGGTATATGTGAATATTTTTTCTTATAGGCAGCTCATTTAAAAAAATTTGGGGTAACTTCTAAATTTGGTGTGCATTTTGGGAGTGTATATCCTGTTGTGTTTAGGCAGTCATTCTAATACTTGTGCTATTTGCTCTGGAATGTGACTCAAGCTGATACTATTTAGTACTTGGTGGCTAATTTGTACATGGTATGGGAAGCTAATTTCGCTCATGGATGGTGTCATACTGACTTGTGTACAAAACCTTTGCTATCAAAATAGCATATGACTAGACTGGGCTAAGGAGATGAGAAATCAAATCACTTCTGTGGTTCATTCATGCATTTCAGCATCAAAAAGGTACTGAGTAGCATGTTCATTCTGCCGCTGGGACTCTGGGGAAGCCATTTTTACTTTTGTACCTCAGTCCCATCTTTCCTCACAGCACAAGACAAAAGTACTGACACCCATTTCTGTTCTATATTGTGGTGCTAAAAGTTGCTGAATGACTGTCATCTGTCTCTGAGATGAGACTGCTAAAGTTACTCTTGTGACAGAGCAGAAATTCTATATTAGAATACAAATGCTGCTGTAAAGTTGCTGTTTGCCATATGACAATATAGCAAAACTCTAGTATCTAAAAGAGGGTAGCTTGAAAAGACACCAGGCCTAGATTTGAATCTGAAATTACCCTCACATTCAGGCTATGTCAAAATCTTTGAGTCTTTTTGCATAACATCTCTAAGATATGACCAGGGCTGTCCCTACCAATTATGTCCCTCCCCTTCCCCCTGAGGGGTCTGGGCTGCACTCAAGAGGCAGGAGCTGTGGGAGCTGCTTTGGGGAGCCCCACAGGCCCAGAGCCCCTCGTCACTTTAACCATGTCATCCTTCTCTTTGCATCCATTGGCTCCCCTTTCTCTGTCACATGAAACATACTTGTCTTCACTTTCAAGACCCTTTGTAGCCTAACTCCACGCTGCTTATTCTCTTTCGCTAGTGAGATGTTGACTCCCATCTCCTGCCGATGAAGCCAGTCTGTTGCCCACTGGTAAAATTTTCAGACAAGCACTTTTGTGCTTTAACCGATACTGCCCCTCATGCTTGGGAGGAGCTTTCTGTAAACATTTGCAAATGTACTTTGTTAAAACTGTCCTTTGCCAGGATGTCTAAAAAAACTTGACAATGGCTAGACAACAAGTGTGCTGAGACCATTGCCTGTCATACTAATCAGCAGGATCCTAGTTTTCCATGATAAAAAACCAACATTCTCTGAATAAAAAAAAAACACACAAAAATCTGTGTTTTTCCACGATTAAAATGAAATGCTGAACTTTAGTTTCCCTAGCCACAATATATAGGTATCAGTTGATAGGGTGGATTTGATTTAAATCACTAGTCAGGAAGACTAGTGATTTAATCATGGATTTCTACATAAAAGTGCATTCTTGTTGGTTGTTATAATGTTAATATATATTCTTCAGACCTCAGAGATAGATGTAGGTTTCATTTTTAGAAGGTACACAGTATACATTTTTAATGTGGGGGTAGTGGCAATTTCTCCTCCCAGCTTTTCAGCCGAGTCTTGTCTATATTAAAATATTTTGTTTTGCAGCAATGGTGCAACTATGGGTGCTAGCAACAGTAGGAGTTCTAAGGTAGACAGGGGCTGAGCATATTTGTCATGGTGACTAATTGCTGCATTCAAAGAGGGCAATGAAATTTTATTCTAAAGTGAATCTTCAGTGAAAATCAGAGCAGTTCAAATCCCCTGAAGTGCATTGAAGCACTTTCACTCCACTTCATTATAACAGGAATTTCTCTATAATAGAGTAATATAGTAAGTGAGCTCCACGCACTTATATAGCATGTTAAATTTTCAAAGCCCTTGTACAGACATTGAGTTAAGTGTTGTAGTTAGTGTAATAATCACTTCACTGCACTTTCCTCCCTGTGTCTTTATTCTCATGCATTTCTAATGTGGTGCTGGAGGGGATTATTCCTTTGCCATTAAGTGAGAGAACGTTTTTAGCAGAGATTTTTAAACTCTGGAACAAAGCTTATTGCAACAGTGAATCTCTAAACTAGGCTTGGGTGGAGCTCACATTACATCATTCTTCTGAAAATATTTCTTAAATATGTGGGTGTTTTTGAAATGGTGAGGAGATGATGTCTGAAAGAGCACAGGTATAGCTAAAACTTTAACCCCAGCTGGTAATCTCTACCACAGTACTTGCCACCATAGGGCATGGCTTTTCTGAAAGCACGGCCTTCTGACAAGACTGTACTGTATAAAATCTGTATAAATCAGTCCCTGGCTAGAATGGAGTTCTGCAGTGTTTCCAAGATTTCTGTTTATAATGTTTACAAGCCCAGGGGAGGTCAAATTTTCAAGGTCATATTTATGTTCTTGATCATTGGTGGAGTTACGTGTGTTGATATGGGTGCAATAAAGCCACCATTCTTTAGGGAAGAGCCAAAGACTTGTTTTGGCTCTAGAGCAGGGGTTCTCAAACTGGGGGTCGGGACCCCTCAGGGAATTGTGAGGTTATTACATGGGGGGTCAACCTCCACCCCAAACCCCACTTTGCATTTATAATGGTGTTAAATATATTAACAAGTGTTTTTAATTTATAAGGGGGGGGGGTCACACTCAGAGGCTTGCTATGTGAAAGGGGTCACCAGTACAAAACTTTGAGAACCACTGCTCTAGAGCCACATAGAGCATGCCAAACAATTGTATTTTGTGGTTGTGGCTTTGAAATAATGAAAATAACTATTCAGAATGGAGTATTTTAATCTCTTAGTATAATTTTAGATTGTTTTTCACCCTCCCTTTAAATGGTCAGGAAGGGAGGGAAAATGAATGTCTCTTATAGGGTCTTGTTATCTAAAATAATGGTTTGGGAGACCGAAAATAAAAACTCTGAGTTCCCATTAGCCATGATGTTTATATAATTTAAAATAGTCTGTTATTTTTGTTAGGCACTATTTTTCTTCTGCAACTGCTATTAAATATATGTATCAATTAGAAAAGGATAGCTGTGTATGGTTTCAGAGCTGACTCAGTGTTGCTACCTTTTTTTATTAGGTTGGTACAGCAGGAGGGGATTGCAGTCCTGAAATGGAAGTCCGGTCGTCATTTGATAAATTTAGTCAATCATCTGAATCCGTGTCCACATTAAACAATGAAGAATTTGTCTTGGTTCATCAGCAACTTGAGGATCCCCGTGCAGAAGATGAGAAACCTCAACTAAAAGTACACTTATCTTTTGTTTTTAATCCATAGTAAGAATCTCTTGCACCAAAAGGTTGTGATTTATATTATAATTTATTTAAGTTATTTAACTTTGGTGTTTGAGCAGATTCTTAAAATCTTTTACTTTTGTTCTTGCTGTATATATTTGCAAAATGAACAGACCTGAGTGAGCAAATCTGTTTGTCTAATGAAGGGTTCAGTCCAGTCACTTATGTAATAATTTGAAGTATCAAGACTTAGCCATCTGTGCATCCTTCTGATTTATACAATCAACAAAAGAAACCAGTTATTCTTATAAATTTAAAAACTTCAAATTGGGAGATAGGAAACAATGTGGCTTTATGATTCAGAGACTTAGAATGTTGTTTTGCTGTTTGTAAATGAGATCAGGATTAAGCTATGTATGTATAGACTGCACTGCCTTTTGCCCTATTGATCTGCCTGCCTTAGCATTGTCTATATCAGTGTTTCTTAACCTGGGGGACATGACCCATAGGGGTCGCGGGTCGGGTTTAGGGAGGTTGCAAGTGCAAGGCCAGCATTAGGGGGAGGCAAGCAGGGCAATTGCCTGGAGCCCCATAAGGCTAAGTTACATGCTGGAGTCCCGGGTAGCGGGGCTCGGGCATGTAACTTAGCTTCATGGGGTCTCCTGAAGTGTTGAGCCCTGGGCAATTGCCCTGCTTGCCACCCTCTAGCGCTGGCCCTGAGTATTATTCATAATTTACTTAATTATATTTAAGGTAGGGAGTTGCAATTTTTCAAGTATTATGTGGCGGGGGGGGGTTCACAAATTTATTTATTTTTAAGTTCAGGTTGAGAAACACTGGTATACAGTAAGGACACTTTTTATAAAAACTTCCCACTGTGGATAACATTGGAACACTTAATACAGGCAAGACTTCTGCAAACTGGAGCCACTTTTAATACCATGTCAGACTTTCTCTAAGCATTTTTGGCTGATAGTGATACAGATGGTTCTGGCTGTGGGACCTTGTCTCATAAGGGTTTCCAACAATAGTGAACTTTGGTGCAGCTATAGAGTTGTAGGTACAGGTGGGAAATTTGTAGAAAATGACCCAACTTCCATTGCTGACATGCTTATTACTACACTATACTTTCGGCCTAGTTTCTGTCCCTAAGCTCTCTACCCAGACAGGTTTTTCTCTTCAACCCCACCTTTTCCCTTTAATTTAGCAGCAGTTTTGGTAGGGAGAGGGGTTTTGTCAAAAGTTGAAGGGCAGCTGGAGACTTCCTTAACTCAGCGGGTTTCTACAGTGCTAGAAGTGATTAGAGCACTAAGATCAAAGGGGCTGCTCTCAGCTCCATGTGTTTGTACACACAATAGCCTTGGCGGCAGGAGTTTTCTGGTGCTCTGCATTGGCCAAGTCCCAATCCAATGATTTAGGTTGTCTGTTCTGTAGGATGAGGTTGAGCTGCTGGATCGCACTTACTGCACCTTAAATATTGCAAACCTGGCCACCCAGCTCAAAAGCGTCCTTAAAATGAAATGATGGGGAGAGGGCAAAACTGCCTTCCCAATTCAAGAATATCTAAGGAAATAGTGGCCTCAGAATATTTGAAGATGCATGGCATGCAGCTGGTTAAAGATCATACCATCAGGACTGTCCAGTGAGGTACCAGAAGAACTCCTTAATTTCAGCCACAGGAACTGGTGCACCTGCAACGATAAATGAAAATAGAATAAGGAACAAAACCTCCAAATTAATTTTGCCATTCATTACAGATATATATTAAAAACGAGGGGAGATGGATATACCTAATTACACTTTATTTTTTGTTTGAGTGGTAGCCGTGTTAGTCTGTATCCGCAAAAAGAATGAGCAGTACTTGTGGCACCTTACTATCTGCGTATAGCACACATTCATGACTCATGGATGCCATTTTACTACTATATAAAGTACTTGCAGAGGTGAAATCTGCAATGTATATAGTAAAAGATTTTAGGACATATAAATTATCATTACCTGAGCAGTTATACCGGATGCTGCATTGTAATACTGGATGGTGAAACCTTTGGTAGTAAGATGTATTCTTCCATTGTGCACATTTTATTTGTTGGTTTAATGAACACAGATGAGCTTTGGGTACATTCGTGGCTTTAGCCACATGAATGTCGGGTATAATTAGCCGAAGAAGTGTCAGTTGGCAAAATGTCTTTTTTTAAAAAGTACAACAAATTTTAAAATATTTTTCAAATATTTGTGTAATAACTCTTAAGTCTTTTGTGTCTTGATCTTTGTACAGATATTTTCAAATGGAGATGAACAGCTGGAGAAAGCCATGGAAGAGATACTGAGAGATTCTGAAAAAGGCCAAATAAGTTATACTATTGACTGTAAAGACTCCAATGATGCTTGCAGACAGTCAGCTGAAGATGTGTCAGCCAGTCAGACAAACCAACCTTCTTTACATCTAATTCTGGACCCTTCCAATACAGGTACTGGTTAAGATATTTTTGGGTATGTAATGAAGTTATGGGATGAAACTGAGCAAAGGAAAAATTGAGATGAGTCTAACTATGCAGAGGTCTGATACTAGTCCCAGGAATCCCCAGACCTGGGGGAGAACCTCAAGTTCCTGAGATTCTGGGCGTCTCTGGCCTCCCTCTAGCCTTCCTCTCTCCCTCCTGTCTCTTCCTGTCTGTCTTTTAACTGTCCTCAGCTGACTAGCTGAATTACCTTGCTAATTGCTCAATATCCAGTCATTAACCAATTATCTCCTCAATATGGCCCATGTGGGGATGCTTGCAGAGTGCTCAGATTGATGACTCAACCTTAGACTTTGGCTACACTTAAATTTTATAGCGCTCTAACTTGCTGGCTCAGGGGTGTGAAAAATCACCCCCCTGAGCGCAGCAAGTCTGAGCGCTTTAAAGCGCTAGCGTGGACAGGCTTTGAGCACTGGGAGCCGCGCTCCTAGCACTCGGAGCTAATCCCCTCGTGGAGGTGGATTACCAGGAGCACTGGGAGAGCTCTCTCTCAGCGCTCGACCACACTCGCACTTCAAAGCGCTGCTGCAGGAATGCTCCCTTCAAGTGTAGCCAAGCCCTTAGGCTACTCTCACTCATTCAGCAAGCTATACCTGTAATCAGTAGGGAGAGATTGACATGACACTAAATATGGAGATGTTGTTAATGTCTTTTTTTTTTTTTTTTGGTAACCTGTCTGCCCCTCATTTATTACTGCAAAAGCGTCACAAATATTAAATGGCCGTAATTCAGTATAACTGCCCTTCCAGGTCTGTGTGATCAATGTCTAGGGCAGGGGTGGGCAAACTGCGGCCCACATCCGGCGGGCAAACTGCGGCCCACATCCGGCCTGTGGGACCATCCTGCCCAGCCCCTGAGCTCCAGGCTGGGGAGGCTAGCCCCTCCCCCTTCTCCTGCTGTACCCCCTCCCCTGGAGTCACGCTGCCGCGCGGGCAGTGCTTTGGGGGGGGGGGGGGGGGGTGAGGCTGTGCGCTCCAACCAGGCTGCACGGCTGCCAGACATTCTGCTCTGAGCGGCGTGGTAAGGGAGCCGGGGGGGCGGGGGAGGGGAGCTGGATAAGGGGCAGAGGGTTCTGTGGGGGGGCAGTCAGGGGACAGGGAACGGGTGGGGAGGGGTTGAATGTGGGTGGGCCCTGGGGGGGTGATTGGGGTCGGGGGGGTCTCGGGAGGGGGCAGTCAGGGGACAAGGAGCTGGTGGGGGGGTTGGATGGGTCAGGGATTCTGAGGGGGGCAGTTAGCGGGTGGGAAGTGGGAGGGGGCAGATATGGGGCAGGGCCAGGCTGTTTGGGGAGGCACAGCCTTCCCTACCCATCCCTCCATACAGTTTTGCAACCTCGATGTGGCCTTCGGGCCAAAAAGTTTGCCCACCCCTGGTCTAGGGTAATGCTTCAGTGAGCCTGTTCAGATACAGTGATAGTTTCTTTTAGGTCTACAAATGTAGGTTTGCAGCTTTTAACTTGCACTAATTTTATGCAATGTCTGAGAGTTTTATTGTTAACTTATATTTTCTTCATTTTCAGAAATCTCGGCACCTAGACCCTGTTCCCCTAATGAACCCCCAGAAGAGGACAGTGTATTATTTAACAAACTGATGTATCTAGGTTCTACGAAGGTTTGTGCTCCTCGTAGTGAGTCAGAAGCTCTACGTGCTATGGAAGCTTTGAAATCCTCATGCCAGTCCTCTTTTCCTGTGACTCTCTATGTTCCGAATGTCCCAGAAGGCTCTGTAAGGTGAACTACAATGCTACTTCATTACTTACGCAGACGCAAAGGGTTCAGATTCTGACCTGGGTTGCAAACACTGGGCTTCCAGTGAAGTTGAACTGCATAGGTCTGTCCAAAAGCATAATTTGTCACCAAACTCTGTTTGTTGACGAATATTATAAAATGAATAAAAAGCAAGGATATTTAAACCAATGGGTAAAACATCCAGTGAGAAAAATGCATAAGTTGAACTTAGAATCTTGAACCCTTTAATATTAAACTAGTTTTATTGTATGATGATGGTAGGACTCAGTCACGTAAATTCAATCTCCCTGCCTTACAGTAATATTCCCAAACAGTCCTGTATGCTCACTAAATGGAGTATTTTTGAAGACTGCAAAAGTAATGTGTACTTGCAAAAGGACAGCTGCGAAGATTCTATTGCTGACCATTGTGTAGGGCTAGAACTAGTGCCATTCTTTCACTTTATAATTTCCATCTATGACAAAATCTTTTAAGAGGGTAACATACATTTACAATGAGATCTTGGTACTGTGACCCAAATTCAGAACTAAAGTAAGTGGGCACAGATCTCATTCATTTAAATGATGATTTTATCTGCTTTATATTGGTTTTATAGATGTTGTGCTTGAGCTTAATTCTGTAAATACATTATAAGATATAAGTGCATATTGTAGGTCCTGCTACATAAAATGAAGATCCTTGATGTTTTTTCCATAATGAAATTATATGTATTCGATAATTTTGCCTCCTTTTGAAAAGACCCACCTTTTTGTTAGCTTTCCCTTACTGACTCTGCTTTTCATTGTTACTCTAGTTAGTTTCCCTGGCACCCATTTCTAAAGCAAAAACAAATAAAATTACCTTCATTAAATAAGTTCTGAATGAGCAAAATCTTTCAGTAATCTGGTTTTCCTGCACAATAAAATATTTGTTACTTTTTTTGGTGGAAACCACAAGGTGGTGCCTGGGAAATGCTTCCAGGTTAATATATAATTGAAAATGATGTGACTTTGCTAAAGCATCAGATTTGCAGGTGTCTTGCAAGAGAGAAATCAAGAGAAATGGAGAGAAAGAGGCTTCACTTCTAACAGAAAAAATATACACATCATTGGTACTTAGATATTTTGCTGATCTGTGGATGCTTTTACTCACTTCATGAAAAACTTAGATACCTACTTTTCTGTTTAAATAAAAATGGTGTATTTATGCATTGCATATTGTAGCAGATTATGTAAAAGGTGACTTTTCTGATTTAGGGAATAAAGTATTAGTTTAAATGCACGAGAGCAAATTATGTTAGCAAAATTGGAAAGATTGAGCTGTCAGCATAGCCTAATGTTTGGAGAAATTCAATTTATAAGTTGTATAGAAATCATTTGGAGTAGCATACCTGCAGTGTTGGTAACTTTTGACAAATTCTAAAAAGGAAGCCTTTCACATATTCCAGCAAAAATTAATGTCAAGTGATTTTATTCCAAACACCTTTGAATATAGGTACTTTCTGCTAGCCCTAGATTTACTTTTAGAAAGGAGCTGGTGCTTGAGCATGATATGACAGGGGAAGTATCTCCAGTTTCTTCAGGGCACTTTAAAGACCTTCCTTGGGCAGAAACAGTTTGTGTATCTTCTTTTTCTTTATGAAATGCAGGAGCTGGAGTTGCCTTGAGGTTTATTACTTTTGGCTGAATTTTTTTCCTATTGATGGTTGTCAGGAGGTAGTACGCCCCAATTTTATCCAAAAATAAAATATCAGGCCCTTAAAATAGCTTGTAGGACCGAGTAAAGGAAATCTTGATCAGAAGTTGACCTCAAATGGAGGTCACGTGCCTTTTATTGATATTTTTAGAGAGGATATTAAGGTCAGCTTTCACCATTATTTGACATTTCAGCAGTATACAAGCATAACAGCCTACATTTCAGACTACTAACAACATCTCAGACAAGGAGTTTACAGAATCTCCCTTTGCTGAATTTCTGGATCTGTATGTATACAAAGTGCATTTTCACAATTTCCGTGGTTCCTAGTTAACCAAACCCTTTGATTCTGGTGATGAACTGCAGAGCAGTGATTTTTATGATAAATACTGGTCCTATATAATTTAGGGTATTATATGCGTCATATTTTATTTTGATATAAATTGTATTGAAACAAATGTAGTTGAAACTGAACATTTTTATTGCTTACATTTCTTAATTGTATTTTAATGTTGGGTGCTTGTGTTGAATAGTAGTTATACTTTGCATAATAGCTCATTCAGTTACACGGAAAAGCTGGTGGATATCTTTATTTGGTTCCAGTTTATTTAACTGACTTCACGTTTGTCACTTCCCCCATGCAGAATAATAGACCAAACCAGCAATACGGAGATAGCCTCTTTCCCAATCTATAAGATATTATTTTGTGCACGTGGACAAAATGGAACTGCAGAGAGTGACTGCTTTGCATTTACTGAAAGCTACTGTGGGACAGAGGAGTTCCAGATTCATGTTTTCTCCTGTGAGATTAAAGAGGCAGTAAGTATAAAATACTACCACAGTGACTTGTTACCGAGCATAATAAAGGTATTTTCTATGATTGTTCTCAGTCTTTAAATATATGCTGTCACATACTATCATGTAAAATCAACCTCAGTACTTTGGCATGTGTGTAGTAGATTTCACAAGATGTGCAACTGTGTGTTCTTGAATATTAAAATAATTTAGGATGTTACTTTAATACCTTTTACCAAAGTTTATATCTTGCAATGGGTCCTGCCCAAACATAGTCCTAGTTTACAATGTATTGCACTACAATGTAATAGAGAGATTTGAGAGAGAATCCTTCACTCCTGCTTTGAGTATGGGTTGAGATTAACAAGGAGATAGTGTGCTTGGGCCCTGGAGTTATAACGGAACATCTTAAATCCCTCAGTAGGGATTCCTCTTGATGGTTGAAGAGCATTGGGACATTTGAGAGAGGAGACTTCTGCTTTCCTTCAGTTAATGATGATCAGCACAATATTGGGTCTTGAGGGTGGACACAGTAAACAGAAAAAAGTAAAGCGAATGTGAGTTTAGGACCTGGCAGGTACAAAAGGTAAATGTTCAGATTTTTAAATGTAAAAATAATTACAATAATATAATCTGCAGGTCATTTAGCAACAAAATCACATTCATGAACTGTGTAGGCCAGTGGTTATTCAACCTTTTTTCATTTGTGGAGCCCTAAAAATTTTTGAATGAAGGTGTGGACCCCTTTGGAAATTCAACCTGTGGTCCACAGATCCCTACCATAGTAGTCTTAAGCTGAAAATGGACTGAATAGAATTCAACTATAGATGTCTCACATGCTCAGCACTGCATTTGACGCAGCATGAGAGAGGGTGCTAAACTCTTGTTTTTTATGGTAATGAGAAGACTTCCGGGTTTTGACCTGTAGGTGGTGGGATTCACATACTTTTGATTAGAAAATGGAATGACTTTTCTGGGATCTGAAACTTTATTTTCATAGTCACCTTTCATGGACCCCTTAGACATAGTCTGCGGACCACAGGTTGAAAACCACTGGTGTAGGCGAAACTTGCTGACTACTTAATAATTTTTGCGATATTGCATCAGAAGTGAACACACTTCTGTTACACTAAAACCATGGTATCTCAACACGTATTCTTATTAAACACTTGAATTGAGCGGGGGAAGAGGAGAGAAGAAAGGTAAAATTATTTCCTTTTAAGAATTTCAAAAATATGCTTGCTGAGAAATGATCCCTTGAGGGAATACATCACAACTCTGCATGTTCTCCATAGGAAGATGAATGGATGACATCAGTGCTCTTATTCTTTTTTCCCCTCCCTTTTTCAGGTCAGCAGAATTTTATATAGTTTCTCAACAGCATTCAGACGGTCTTCCAAACAAGCCTCAGACCATGTTAAGGAGTCTGTCCTTCCTACCCCAGATAGTGATGTGTTCACTTTCAGTGTCTCCTTAGAGGTCAAAGAAGATGATGGAAAAGGAAATTTTAGGTAATTTGAAAAACGGAGAAAAATTAGAAGCCTCCATAAAACATGTGCAGCTGTTTTGAGGGATGTATAGCTAACCAGCATGTAGTGAAAAAACTAGTTTTGGTTTACTTTTTGCTGTATGCTATTTTTTTATGAGGTTATTGCTTTGTTTTAAATACATTTTTTATAGAAGCCTAACCTGATTCAAAAACAAAAAGCAGTGTAGAAAAACAATATTAATCCAGTTTTGTAACTGTTTAAAATCCTAGTTCTTGGTGAACATACTCAAGTGTGCCTATGGAACATGGAAAGATAATTGAGGCCTACCTTGCTGAAAATTTATACCAGTTTTTTCTGGGGTTTCTTTCAGTACAGTTATTTAACTTTTAATTGAGTTTTCATAAGCCAATACATTTGCATCAGTATGTTGAAGGTACAGAAGAAAATCTTGGAAAAATGTCTTGAAGCATTGTGGAGGTGGGAAAGGAAGCAAATTTCACTAAGCATGGGCAGCTTTCTCTTAACACATAGTCCTCTTTGGGTATGATTTAAGGCATACAGGTATGTGAGAAGTTTGGATGAAAAGGGGTAGTAATGGGAATTTTTGTTTTGTGTAACACTTGTTTCCGCTTTTATATTTTGCATGGTGCCCAGCAATGGGCACCTAATATTCTCATACTGTAACTTAAGATAGCTACTGATTGAGAAGCAGTCTTAAACTATAGTAGATAAATATGCACCACGTAATGTCTGCAACCATGAAAATTAAACATACAGAAATTTAGGCCCCTGAGGGTGCGGCAAAGATTTCTCTTGTTCAGTACCAAGCTATTAATTTGCTGATAAAAGACAAATAAAGGGGAAGAGGAGATAGCAAATGATTGCAGACAAAGGTGGCATTGGTGGAACAAAGTGGGTGGCTATCACTAGAGCCCTGTGGTTTTTCACAAATATGAAATAACACACCATAAATGAAATGAAACAAAAAATCTACCCTATGTTGGTGGCTCCTGCTGCTCATGTCCCATGGGTTAGCCAGGCCAAACCCCAGCAGCTCTGCAACCCTGTGCACCAGGTCATAACCCTTGGAGTGGGGAGCCATGCCCAGCTCCATGGGACCGATGGCACCACTGTGGGATGAGTGCAGGGTGACTTCACTCTGCAACACCCCTCCCAAGGCCTCCCACTCCTTTGGGGGTCAGGCCCAGACACCCCTCCTCCGGGGCTTCCCACTATAAAATAAAGTGAAATGCCCAAAGAATAAAATGAAAATAATTTTATGAGGCTCTAGCTATCACCACATCATATTTTTAATAGTTATCCACCTATATTGTGCTATATCTGTGCTAATGGAACTAATTCTTTCTTTTTAGCCCTGTACCAAAGGACAGAGAGAAATTTTATTTCAAACTGAAACAGGGAATCGAGAAGAAAGTTGTGATCACAGTCCATCAACTCTCAAACAAAGAATTGGCCATTGAAAGGTAAGCATGATATAAAGTAAAACAGGTTAAGTGTAAGAAAGTGGTCTCTAATGTGCTTATCATCGCCCTCGCAAAATACCTGTGATTCAGTGGAACTGAATACATTGTGTACTAATAATACATATGTACTAAATTCAGATTTGGCGCTCTAATGAGTTAACTTGTGTGTATGACCAAGTGTTTCTTCTTAAATATCCAAAGGAATAGAAAAATATAGGTTAATTGGTTATTAGTGGCAAACACCTTATAGCTAATCTATCACTTTTGGAATTATTTCAGTGTTAAGACCAGTGTTCACTATTATGAGGTGAATCCAACAAATGTTGGCTCAGCACAGGACCAAATACTTGGAGCTACGGTTGATTGAGGCCCATTTTATTTTATTTTTTAAATCTGCATGTTGGTTGAAGATTTGTCCACTTATTTTGGTATCTAAGAGAGGGGGTCAGATATTTTCTGAAAATCTCATAATACTCAGACAGGGCTTTTTGTTTTGCTTCACCTCTTGGTTGCATTTTTGGGTTTGCCTACAATTTTGTTGTTTATGCACTTTGACTGCTTTTGATGTTGCTTAATGTGTCAAATATGTGGGACAAAATGTAGTACATCCATTGCAGCTTTTGTGTCTAGTATGTTCCTATTGAAATTCTGGCAGCCATATCTGCTAAAGCCACATTTGCTATACTAACATCTTAAAAATAGAAACAGTGGAGAGTTAGTGTCTCACTGGATTGCTAGTGAGACATAAATCCGTTTTCAATACCTTAATTTGAGATCCAGCAAACTGTGAGTTGGCATTAATGCCCCGATGCCCATTAATTGAAATTCTTGAATCTGTAGGTTTTCCATTTTGTTTTCTTCCATGGATGTCTTGTACTGTTCAGATCTGGCCAAGGTTTCTTAAAGCCCCTGTTTGGTTCTTTCTTTTCCTAAGGATTGTTTTGCTTCGTTCTTGGTTAAAGGTTTAATTAGTGCACAAAGTATGTATTGGTGTTTGAATGCTGGTGCTGCTTTTTTGTCTTAAAGAAATCCAGATTCCTGATTAACTTTTTAGCTTTCTGTTCCATTTCTTCTGATTCCTGTTTCTCTGCAACTGTAACAGGTGTGAAGCCTGCCAATTTGTGGTTTGATTCTAAATTAGTCTTAGAAAGTTTTTATTCTTTTCAGTGTAGTGGGGTGACTGCCCCACTCCTGAAGTACAGGGGGTTAAAAGCAGCCCTGGAGAGGGCTGAGGCTGAGAGAGGCTGATTGGGGAAGCAGCCACAGCTGGGCTATGCCCCAATCAGGCCACAGCTGGCCCTTATAAGAGGGCTGGGGGGCAGAAGCTGGAGAAGTCTTACTCTAGCCCTGGAGTGGAAAGGGCTAGCTGCCTAGGAGCAAGGTACCTGAAGTGGAGCAGGGCTGGGGAAGGGGAGCTGGGGAGCTCCAGCCTGGTAAACCCCCAGGCTGCAGGCCTTGATGAAGATCTATGAAAAGGTACTGGGGCTTCAGAGGGGCAGCCCGAGGATAGGCAAAGGCAGCAGGTCGTAACCCCTTGCCAATGATGAGTGGCTACTACAGACAGCACTCTGCCCCAGTGAGATGGGGGTAGATGATGACTGGCAGTAGCCACTGAGGTAAAGTGGGCTTAGGGGGTTGGGGGTTCCCCTGGGAGGGGAGACCCAGAGCATGGGGGTACTGCTGGGGTAGAACCCCAAAGTTAAAGGGCACCAAGATCCAGGAGGGACACTGGGCCTGAGCTAGGCAAGACATCGGCCAGCAGGGGGCGCGCCAAGGCTGAAAAGAGCTAATTCCCAGATGACCAGCAGGAGGTGCCGCACGCACGAGTGAGTCCTCGCTTCACTACATTCAGCTTTAAGTTTTACGAGAACATGTCGCCTGCTGGATGGCTAGGCCCATCTTTCTCCAGTTTTGTCTGGACTATAATGTCTGTGCAAAGTCCTGTGATCTTCCTCCATTCATGCAAAGTTTGGATTCTTGAATTTGTAATATGTCTTCTAATTTTATAATTTTTAGTGAACGTTTAATAAAATTATTTAGGAAATAATATGCATTGAATGTGTTCAAGTAATGGTAAAAGTAGTAGGGCTGCCAAGCGATTAAAAAAAATTAATCGTGATTAATTGCACTGTTTGGACTACAATTTATTTAAATATTTTTGTATGTTCTACATTTTCAAATATATTGATTTCAGTTAGAACACAGACTACAAAGTGTACAGTGCTCACTTTATATTATTTTTGATTTCAAGTATTTGCACTGTAAAAACCAAAAAATTCACCTAAAACAAGTACTTTAATGCAGTCTCTTTATCATGACAGTTGCACTTACAAATGTAGAATTATGTACAAAAAATAACTGCATACAAAAATAAAACAATGTGAAATTTTACAGCCTGCAAGTCCACTCAGTCCTACTTCTTCAGCTAATCGCTCAGACAAACAAATTTGTTTACATTTGCAGGAGATAATTCTGCCCGCTTCTTATTTACAGTGAAAGTGAGCATAGGCATTTGTATGGCACTGTTGTCACAGGCATCACAAGATATTTATGTGCCAGATGTGCTAAAGATTCATATGTCCTATCGTTCTTCTACCACCATACCAGGGGACATGTGTCCATGCGGATGACGGTTTCTGCTCGATAACAGCCCAAAGCAGTGCAGACCGACACATGTTCATTTTAATTATCTGAGTCAGATGCTGTTAAGGCTGATTCCCCACTCTGGCACTTTGAGTGCAGAAGGTGGGGACTCACGAGGATTCTAAAAATTAATACTTGCCACTTCTGGCTTGTGTTAACCTCTCAAGATTACAGCTTTTCTCTGACCTTGGATTGGTAGATGCTGCCACCATCCAAATGCAGAGCCCCTTTGAGAGCCCAGGAAGGTGCACTTGGGAATTCCTTCCTGTGGGGTACCCTCAAACCTTTTCCTCCCTGGGAAGAGCTGAGAAAGGAGAAGCGGTGGGGGGGAGGGGGAAAGGGGAAATCAGCTGTTGCCACCAGCTAATTAAACACCATGTACACAAACCTCTTAAGGCACAAAAATCCAATTCTGTTCTTAAAAAGTAAATTTTATTTTTTTTAAAAAAGGAAGAAAATACATCTGGGAACTCAGGCTATTGTTAGATTTTAAAAGAGCAATTACAGGGATTAAGCACCAAAAATTGCTTCTTTGAGGTCCAGCTTAAAGGTTACAAGCAAAACAAAAGTACTTGGGGTTAGCACAGAGGAATCCACAAGCCATAAAGAAATAAAAGGGATAACTCTGATTGCGTCTTCCTAGACATTTCCTGATCTACTTACATATCTGGGTCTTTAAAGGAGTAGTTTCTAGGTATGATACTGATGATTTTTCACACCTGGCCCAAGCTTTTTACAACATAGCTCTGCTCTGTCTACCTCTCCCCTGGAGAACAACAGACCGACAAAAGGGGAGTTGTTTTTCAATTTTAAAAAGTTCTAGCCTTCCCATTGGCTCTTTTGGCCAGGTGCCCCCTCACTTCCTTTTACCTATGCATAGCAGTGAGACTTTTTAACCCTTTACAGGTAGAGCAATTAGAGAATAGCTGTAAAGAGGGATTTCATAGCTACTAGCTGGCTGGGTGTCCATAAAAGTGAGCTACGCGCTCCGCCCTTCATTTATCACAGATGCCACCAGCAGGAGGTTGATTTTCTTTTTTTGGTGGTTCAGGTTCTGTAGTTTCTGCATCGGAGTGTTGCTCTTTTAAGACTTCGGAAAGCATGCTCCACACCTCGTCCCTCTCAGATTTTGGAAGGCACTTCAGATTCTTAAACTTTGGGTCGAGTGCTGTAGCTATCTTTAGAAATCTCATATTGGTACCTTCTTTGCGTTTTGTGAAATCTGCAGTGAAAGTGTTCTTAAAATGAATGACGTGTGCTGGGTCATCATCTGAGACTGCTATAACATGCAATATATGGCAGAATGCAGGTAAATCATAGCAGGGGACATACATACAATTCTTCCCCAAGGAGTTCGGTCACAAATTTAATTAATGCATTTTTTTTAATGAGTGTCATCAGCATGGAAGCATGTCCTTTGGAATGGTGATTGTAGGCTCTGAAGTTTTGTATTGTTTTGTTTTTGAGTGCAGTTATGTAAAAATAAAAATCTACATTTGTAAGTTGCTGTAAAGGCTCGGACTCACCCGGCGGCGCCTCCTGCTGGTCTTTTAGGGGAATTAGCTCACCAGTTCTCTGGAGCGCCCTCTGTCAGCCAGTGATCCGCTACCGCTGGGCCCCCGTGTCACTCCCAGACCCCAATGCCCCTTTCCACTGGGGTGCTGCCCCCCCTTGGCATTAACCCCTCAGCTTCAGGGTCTCCCCTCCCTGGGGAACCCCCACTCACTATCTCCACCTCGTCTCAGTATAGGCTACTGCCAGTCCCCGCTTAGCCCCATTCACTGGCACAGACTGCAGTGTATTAGCCACTCATCACAGGCAAGGGTCTTTTTTGGACCTGCTGCCTCTGAACCCCAGTACCTCTCTGGGCCCTATGCCAAGCCCTGCAGCCTGGGGCTTGCCAGCCTGGAGCCTCCCTGCTCCCTTGGTCTTTCTCCAGCCCTGCTCCAAGTTAAGTCCTTGGTTCACCCTTGCAGCCAGGCCCTCCTCCCTGTGAAGGCAGAGAGAGTCTGTCAGTTCCTGGCTCACTGCCCACTTATAAAGACCAGCTGAGCCCTAATTGGGGCGTGGCCCTCTCTGAGGGGCTGATTTTAAGCCCCTCAGGGCAGGAGTAGGTATCCACCCCGCTACAGTTGCACTTTCATGATAAAGAGATTGCACTACAGTACTTGTATGAGGTGAATTGGAAAATACTATTTCTTTTGTTTATCATTTTTACAGTGCAAATATTTGTAATCAAAAATAATGCTCTTTGATTTCAATTGCAACACAGAAGACAATATATATGAAAATGTAGAAAAACATCCAAAATATTTAATAAATTTCAGTTGGTATTCTATTGTTTAATAGTGCGATTAAAACTGCTATTAATCACGATTAATTTTTTTGAGTTAATCGCGTGAGTTAACTGCAATTAATTGAGAGCCCTAATAATTAGTAATATGTAGAAGTAAACATAAGTATTGTATAAGAATATTTGACAATGCTCTTTAGGTGCTAAGACTCCTCCCTGGAAACTGAAAATTTTTGTGTGATTGGTCCACTTTTGGTGTGCTTACGCCCCACGTGCAGGACCGGTGCAACCACTAGGCGAACTAGGCGGTCGTCTAGGGTGCCAAGTGGTTGTGGGCGCCAAAAAGCATCGGCTTGTGGGGGCGGCGAGCCCCAGCCATGGAGGAGCTGGCATGGTGCAGGGGGGACAGCAGCCCTGCAAAGGCAGCAGCGCCACTAGCAGGAAGCAGCCGTGCCCCCCGACCCTACTGCCCAGGCTGCGGCCCAGCATCGGTACCCCCCGGGGGCCCCTGCAGGTTGCAGGAGATGCAGGCGGGTGCCAGCCCCCGTGCGCCCCCCGGCTTCTCCCTTGCCGCGCTCGGGCTCTGTGGCTCCCGGGAGTGTGAGCTGCTGCTGCCCCTCCCATTGCCTCAGCACTCTGCGGGGGAGGGGCTGTGAGCGGCAGCCTGACAGCGTGTTTTGCCTCCACGTGGAGCCAACGGCTCCAGCGGCATGGGCATGGTAAGGGGAGTCCCGGGGGGCAGTCAGGGAGCGGGGGGGTTGTATGGGTCGGTAGTTCTGGTGGGGCTGTCAGGGTGTGGAGAGGGATCGGAGCAGTCGGGACAGGGAGCAGGGCGGGTTGGAAGGGTCGGGAGTCCTGGGGGGGCTGTAAGGGGGAGGGGTTGTGGAGCGGGATCGGAGCAGTCAGGGGACAGGGAGCAGGGGGCGTTGGATGGGTCGGGAGGTCTGTGGGGGGCCTGTCAGGGGGCGGGGAGTGGTTGGATGGGGCGTGGGAGTCCCGAGGGTCTGTCTGGGGGTGGGGGTGTGGATAAGGGTTGGGGCAGTCAGGGGACAGGTACAGGGTAGGGTCCTAGGGGGCAGTTAGGGTGTGGGGGGTGGGTCTCAGGAGAGCAGGGCAATCAGGGGACAAGGAACAGGGAGGTTTAGGTAGGGGGTGGGGTTCTGGGGGGCAGTTAGGGGCAGGGGTCCCAGGAGGGGGCAGTCAGGGGACAAGGAGCAGGGGGGGTTGGAGGTTCTGAGGGGAGCAGTCTGGGGGATGGGAAGTGGGAGGGAGTGGATGGGGGCGGAGAGGGGGGAACCTGGTCTGAGGAGCAGCCCCTGGGCACGGCTGGCCCCTGGGGTCTATAAAGGCTCATTGGGATTTGCCCCTCAATGAACCGATGTGCGGGGGGGGGCGCAAGGTGGAATTTTCGCCTAGGGCGCAAAATATCTTTGCACCGGCCCTGCCCACGTGTGCAAGATTGGATTCTTTTGGCCACCAATGTCTGTTGGTGGTGTGCTTACATCCTTCGCCTGAAGGCGTAAAGAGCGGAGTAGTCCAACAGTCCTTCCATTCCATCTTACTACCTGTGGCAACGAGACAGAATCCTTACACTGTCTGCTTGCTTCCCTGTGCTCTAGTGTTAGTAGGTAGTAGTATTTGCTAATTATTTACTAGTATTGGTCTTTTTATCAGTTCCCTCAAGCACCAACCTTTTAGTCAGACATTCAGTTTATAGGGAGGACCACCATATACAGGGTCTCTGACAATATGACAAAAGCAAAATCCCTGGAGTTCAAAACCTGTCCTCTTTGTATGAAGCTTCAATAGGTGCATGTGTGCTTCAAAAAACAAAACAAAATCTCCCCCTTCTCGACACAGCAGCAAGTCTCGGAGCCTCTGTCAACTGACTCTGGCTTGTGGGGCTTTACTACTTTTAGCCATGTAGCATGTGTAGATGTTCCTGCACAGGCTCTGAGACCCACCCTTCTTGCTGGGTTTCAGAGCCTGAGCTCCAGCCTGAGCGGGAACGTGTACACTGCTATTTTTAGCCCTTAAGTGTGAGCCTTGCAAACCTGAGTCAGTTAGACTCAGGCTTTGAGACTTGCTGCTGCAGGGTTTTTATTTACTTCTTTTGCAGCGTAGATGTTCCTGGTCCTCTTTTGTTTAGGAGAGGGACACATTCCTAAGTGATTGTTCAATATATTTCTCCTTCTCTAAATGGACTCAAAAAGCTAGAGGCCCACCTAAAATTGCTCCTCCTGGAGTGCTATGTACAAGCAACTGTGGATGCCAAAAGGAAGGACGTAGCTCGACCTTAGTCCTCCTGTCAGTTCCTCCTCATGAGTGCCACAGTGAGTTGAGATTCCACCTGAGCTCCTGTGTTACCTTGACCAAGAGGCCCCAGTTCTCTGCCTCCATTTTGGTGTCTGTGACCTCAGAGAAAGGTAGGAAGGAGCACCACTCCAGATATGAACTAAGGTGTAAGTCACCCTCTCCTGCTGATTCTTACATCTCAACTTGCTAGGCACCAGTGTCTGATTTGTCTCTGGCTCAACAATCAAAGTGCAGACAACTGCTTGACAAATGTCTCCTGGTGCCAACTGTAACCTTGTTTGATGTGTTTCCAATTAAGAGTTTAAACATAAAGAATAAAACCATACTGAACTCTTTAAGGGTTGAGCCTCCAGGGTGGTTACAGGTAATTAAATTTAGTGGAGGACTGTGACTGACGCAATAAGTGATCGAATTAAAGACATTTAATTAAAAAAGTTACTTAAAGCAAACAGGAATTACAATATAACTATATACTGCGTTTATATTCACATTCCAAGAATAAATGGTGCATTCTGGGGTGATCAGTCCCTGGATGAGAAGAACTGGTGTATAGTCTTTTTTTTTTTTTTTTTTTTTTAACGGCACCTTGATGGTGGATGAGCATGCTAATCTAAAATTAGCATAATACCCTTTTATAATAAATTATAACAACACCCCTTAGCATTAAGCCTACCTTGTACTATATCTATATTTCCGCTACCACATGAAATCTTCCATACCCGAAAACTCAAATATCTTCTTCTTTATTGGCTATTAATATCAAACACCATTCTAATTCCTATTTGCATCACTGCAAATTCTGTGGTTACCAATATTCCAAAACATCCAAAAATTCCCCTACAACACTTGCTAAACCCAATTAAAATAAAAACATATTTACTACATGACCCAAGGTTATGCCTTGTTGTAATATCACTATTCATTCATGCTAACAACATAACTTTAGCTAGTGTGACTCCTGCTCCCTACTTGCATTTCAACGTATTTTGAGTTAGCTTAAGCAAATATTACCCTCATCGTCTACACCATGAAATCCGTGGACTGACCTTGCTGTGGAACAGTCCCCTTAGAACTTGGAGCATTGTTGCTGTCTCTAGAGCATATATGGACCCCTAATGATTTAGCTGTGGGCCTGATTCAAGATCACTTTCACTGGATAGGTTGGTGCTGGTGCTGGCTGGACCACTCGTCACTGAGACCTTAATATTGCAGACAAACAAAGTATTGAGGGCACGGCTCCAGTCCTCTACTTGAAATGAGGGGACGTAAGAGCATCCTTGTAACTACTGAAAAGGCAACCCCATCTTTGTAGGAGGCTTACTTCTTTTCATCCTCCCCACTGGTGCACATTATGGGCTCATTTCCCAGTCAACCTACTCCTCTCAGTGAAATTCCGGGATAGGTTCCAGCGACTGCTTTCTCAGTAGGAAAAGGCATGAATCTCAGAGAATAGGCCCCCTGGTATCTTCTTGTCCTCTAGTCCAGCATCCATATACCTATCAACCATTGCCTACTGGGTAGCCTATCGCTGAAAATCATTAGCTAATTGTTCCCCTTTCCAGGGCTAGATTGCCCTTCTCTCAAAAGACAGCATAGACCTTTCCAGCCAGGTCAGTTATTGCAACATCAGATACGAGTGTGACAGGAGGAGGAGAGCTCTTTCTCAAGTGTGGCACACTTGATGTCTTCCTCAGACCAACAAATTTACCAACACCATTGAGAGTCTATCAGAACCTCCTACAAATCTCCTCCTTCCCCCTTTGGCAACCATCTCTTTTTTGGAAGCTTGGAATGGGATCACCACAGGCCAGTTTGTCCTAGATATTGTCAGCAAAAGGTACTGCTTTCAATTCCAATAATTTTTTACCTCTCACCCTCCTTCCGGGGCACCTTTTCATGTGACACTGTTGAAACAAGAGTTGGACTCCATCTACTGCTTACAACAGTGCAGAGGCATGACATTTTATTCCCATTACTTTCTCATTCCAAAGAAGAAATGAGTATGGCATCCCATATCTGGACTTTCAGCATCTCAATAGGTTCATCTGGCATTTCAGGTTCAGGATGGTGATTCTGGCCTTCATAATTCTCTTGTTAAATTATCAAGACTGGCTCACATCTCTCAACTTTCAAGATGCCCATTTTCACATGTTAATGCGTCTGGCCTTCATGAAATTCCTCCAGTTTCTAGTAGGCACATCTCATGACCGGTACACTTTCATCAGTTTCCTGCCCTTTGGTCTTTCCACAAGACTGAGGGAATTCAGAATGCTTGGCAGT
Organism: Chelydra serpentina; assembly: GCA_037349315.1. Taxonomy (NCBI): domain Eukaryota; kingdom Metazoa; phylum Chordata; order Testudines; family Chelydridae; genus Chelydra; species Chelydra serpentina. Next base: position 56,867,369 of record JBAIAC010000024.1, on the reverse strand, counting down.
CCTGGCATCTCATCTAACCAAACAGGTAATCCTCTTCTACCCATAGTTCGATGACGGAGTGATCTTCCTCAGATCAGTCAAACACCAACTCGATTTAGGTGACCCTTACAACTCTTATCATACTGGGCCTCAAAGTCAGCAGAGAAAAAGCTACACTTTCACCTACTCAAAGCATACAGGTTGTAGGAGCTGTGTTAAGTTCCAGGTCAGCTAAAGCTTACCTTACACAAGTTTACCAACTAAGGTGGACCCAGAGAAAGTGAGTGAGGGTGGGGGAAAGTGAGGCACTGAGGGAGGGGGAATGTAGTGAGCGGGGAAGGGGCGGGGTAGGGTGTTCGGTTTTGTGCGATTAGAAAGTTGGCAACCCTAATGTTGTCAGACTTCTACACTCCTTACAAGAGCAGTTGACATCAGTGTATCTACCCAGCAGACACCACGTGGACATGATATTCGCAGTCCCATAAAAAGTTTTCTCCTCATTACGTTGGTGGAAAGACCTTCAGATATGCAATAGAATACACTTTTCTTCACCTTTACTTAGAGAGAGACTGGTAACTGATACCTTCACTCAGGGATGGGTAGTCATCTAGATCACCTTAAAACTCAAGCTTTATGGTCTCCTCAAGAAGCTTGTCTGCATGTAAACATCCTGGCCATAAGTGCTGACTCCGTGGGTGCTCCGGGGCTGGAGCACCCATGGGGGAAAATTGGTGGGTGCAGAGCACCCCCCGGCAGCTCCCCGCCAGCCCTCCCGTGCTCAGCTAACCTTCGCTTCCTCCCTATACCCCTCCCCTGAGGCACCGCTGCTGCGCTCCCCCGCCCTCCCTCCCAGGCTTGCCGCGCGCCGAATAGCTGGCACTCAGCAAGCCTGTGAGTGAGGAAAAGCCGCTTGGCGCCACTGCCTCACAGGAGGCGGAGGCTGAGGCGGAGGTTAGCTGGGCGTGGGGGGGCTGGCGGGGAGCTGCCAGTGGGTGCTCTGCTGCTTCTCCCCCTTCCCTCCCAGGCTTGCAAGCCTGGGGTGGGGTGGGGAATGCAGCGCGCCCGGGGGAGGAGGTGGGGACGGGGATGTGGAATGGGGGCAGGGCCGGGGGTGGAGTTGGGGCAGGGCCGGGGGCAAGAGCCCCCACCGGCGCCGACTAAAGTTGGCGCCTATGCCTGGAACTCAAAGTCATCTGCCTGGCATGCATGGCATTTCTACCTTTACTCCAGGGATTCACAGTTCAGATGCTGACAGACAACATCCTGCCTATGGATTATGTCAGTAGACATGGAGGATTTAGGTCCTCTCCACTCTGTCAGAAAGCCGTTTGGCTCTTGATTTTGTATGTTGATCACCCTATTATGCCTGGTCTCCACATCTTCCAAACTTGCTAGTAGATTACTTCAGCAGACAGTTCTCGGACAATCATAGGTGGTCAGTCAAGGATATAGTGTTTCAGAGCATCTTCTGCAAATGAGGATAGCCATAATTAGATCATTTGCTCCAGTCCTGGCTCTCTGTTAGATGGCTTTCTTGTCCCCCGGACACTGGGACCCATGTGTGCCTTCTACCAACCATCTCTATGATACAGAGGGTCTAGAGGAAACTGAGGCAAGATGCTGGATTGATGATCACGATCTCCCAGTTTTCTTCCCCAAGCATTACTCAACCCCAGGGGATTGCCATTTTACCTTAACAGGTCAGAATCATTCATGAACGCCTAAACTGCTGGTAGCCTTTGATGATAGGATATTGCCTGATCTTAATCCTCACAGAGATTATAAAAATGGGTCAAGTGTATAAGAACATATTGGGAGCAAACCAAGTAACAGCCACCTAGAGCTCAGGCTTTAGAGCCTCTGCTGCCTGTTAGAAGACTGTCCCTCTTTCTGAAATTTGATGAGCAGCTACATGGAACTTCGTCCACATATTTGCAAGACACTGTATTTTGGTAGAAACTTCCACATTAAATGCTCATTTTTGGCAGGTCTCTCCTGCAGTCATTGTTTAAATAGAATAGCTACTATCTACCGCCTAGCACACAGATAACTGCTTGTTAGTAAACAAGAATGAAAGCCACATGGACAGTCAGTTTTCAAGATGTGTTGTCCACATGGACTCCATGACCCACCATCCTTCCCTGACTATGGAGTCCTACTCCTTTAGGATTCTGCACTGGAACAGAAGGGTGCTTGGACCTGCTATGCCCTTGATATCCTTGGAATGGAGGATGGGGGGCAGGGTGAGACCATCAAGGGTACAGGAATGGGCTCTGTTGGCCAAAAGATTCCAGTTTCATGTGTGTGGGGCATATATGCACCAAGAGTGGAATTAATGTGGATAACACATCTGAAAGAACCAGTTACTGTAAGGTAAGTAACTGTTCTTTCATAATATAAAATACTAACTGCCCTTAACTACAGTGGTGATGGGGGTGGTTGTTATGGTATAATTGGGAAGTTCCTTCTGAATAGTAGCATTAAAAATATTAAAATAAAAAAATCCACCAGGTGGCAGTTTTACCAAAAGAATTAAAATACATTTTCAAGTCTCATATAGTGAAAAAGTTGAGGCAAGTTCTATTCTATTCAGTGATTAGTAGGAGAAAGTACCTTGAAGTGATCATCTGTCTAGACCATCCCTGATAGACCATCTATCAGGGATGGTCTAGACAGAAATTGGTCCTGCCATGAGGGCAGGGGGCTGGACTCGATGACCTCTCGAGGTCCCTTCCAGCCCTAGAAAATCTATGAATCTATAAGAGAGTCTCACCACAAAAAAAAAAAAAAAAAAACTTGAAAAAGACATGTATCTTTCACCTTCTTCCAGATCTGTCATAAAATGAAAATTAAACTCTTTAGACAGTTAAAATATAATAAAAAATTACCTTTAAATGTGATTGAGTGATTTTCTGTATGCTGAAACTCCATTCCTTCTCTATGGGAGCTTTTAAAAAAAATAACTAAAAATAGGATTGAAAACAGGATATAGAATAATTGCACCTGTAAATCCACTCTTGCTGTCATGATACAACTTCATTTCTGTACCCAGTAACTATCTATAAGTGGTATGTCAAATATAGCCTTAAAATAGATGGATGGAGATTATACAACCCTTTCTTTGCTGTTGGAGTGGGGGCATTATGGTAGTCTGCAATTACATAAGCAACACTAATTTTTCCAAAGGACCCCTGCCTTATTCATTATGCAGACTGGGTGGAGGAGGGATACAAGAGGGTACAATTAAGGTTTCATGGGCAGCTGTAAAACTGGCATTCCCTACCTTTTGAGTGTTTGAATTTGCAACCCCAAAGAACTTAGTTTTTGAATGGATTATACATGTGTGTGTAAAAATATCAAATTGTGAAATAGTAAAGCTAATTTCTAAGTTTAGTATTCAAACAAGATTTTGTTTATAACCCCATATCTCAAAAATGGTTAAACAGATTTTGCTCAAACGTCACAAAAATACTCTTTTTGATTTGAAGCAAGCTATGGGAAATTTCAGTTCTAGAGTCTGGAGCACAACACAAAGGTTTTGTTCGACAGTAATTATTCTCCTTGTGTTGTGTATGAGGCCTTGCGGATACATAGTTGACCCTAGCTGGTGAGTTCTTCACTTTCCTGAATTTCAATGGTATGTTTTGGAAAGGAAGTAATTAGTGTTCAGTCTTGTCTTTCTGAGATGGAAACTCAGCTTTTCGCAAAGATGAGAATTTATACTCCTGGTGAGGGTACATATAGATAATATATTGTGGAAATTCATACAGCAAATTCTCCTATAGCAGACTATCCTGATCAGCAAAGAGCTAAGTCTCTTTATACCAAGATGATCGTGTGTATTTTTGTCTTCCTGTATTCCAATTTGATGAAGCTCAGTTTGGGTTCTGTAAGCCTTCATGTGTTAAGTTTCCTCTTGGGGGTCGTGGATGAAAGTGATTTTGAGTTAATTAATGACTGGCTCATCGCTCATGTGTGATCCTCAGAGTCCTTGCAGCTCCTAGCAACCAGTGACAATTTAGGAATAGTTGTTGCATTGGTGCCTAATTATTTAGTTTTTACAAAAATGAAATTGCCTCTAGCTGATTTCTTTTTTCTTCAAACAGTGAAAATGCATATTCTTGGGGAAACACTAGGAATTACTTTTTTTATTCTGTACTTCAAAAACATCAATTTAAGCTCTGTCTATAAAGATTCACACTTCTTTTTAATGCCATTCAGATGGTTTTCCAAGTTCTGATAGTTAGGCTACAGAATTAATTTCTAATTTCTTTGTAGCTGGAGGCTATGGAGCATCAAAGCATTTGTTTAATTTTTTTGTAGTTTCATGCAGACTTCCAGATTTGTGAAACATTTGATCTTGGGTAATCTTAAATGATGATTTGATAAGAGTATCTTGTTAACTACTTTCAGTAAGTGCAGTAAGAAACCTATATTATAAAAAGGCTCACCTGCTTTAGAGTAATTGACAGTTCAGAAGCACAGTACCTGGAATGCTTATGGATCAATGTTCTAACTGACTGATTACAAGATGGGGTACTGATGGGAATCTGTTATGGACCACCAAATGAGGCTAGAGAGCAGGATATAGAGCTCCTTTAAGCATCCATTTATAATATGTAGAAAGAAAAATTGCACTATTGTGGGAGATTTCAATCTGGGGACATATGCTGGAGGTCTCATGCTGTCACTAGTAAAAATTCCTTGGAGTTCCTAAAAAATTATAGATTTTCTAACACCAAGTATTATGCCTTACTTGAAGTAATTCTAATAAACCTCCTAGATATTGTGTTTTGTGATTACAAGTTTGATTGACAAAGGTAACTGCGTTGATATAATATACTTAGACTTCTGTAAGTCATGTGACTTAGTACTGCATAAGCTGATTAAAAATAACTCTACAAAACCAGTGCAGCACACATTAAATGAATTAAAAACTGGCTAACTGATCTCCAAGTCATTGTAAATGGGGACTTATAATACAAAAGGGGAGTTTCTAGTGGGGTCTCAGAGGGATCTGTTCGTGGCCCTGTGATATTTATTATCTTTATCAGTGGTCTAGAAGAAAATATATTATTGCTGGTAAAATTTGCAGATGAGACACATTGGCAGAGTGGTAGATAATAAAGATAGGTTAGTTCTGTAGAGCAATCTGCATTGCAGAGTAAACTGGGCACACATGAACAACATGCATTTTAATACAGCTAAATGCATGGTTGTGCATCTAGGTATCTAGAATATGGGTCACATTTTTAGGACAACAAAAAGAACAGGAGTACTTGTGGCACCTTAGAGACTAAGAAATTTATTTCAGCATAAGCTTTCGTGGGCTACAGTCCACTTCATCAGACGCATAGAATGCGATGAAGTGGACTGTAGCCCACAAAAGCTTATGCTGAAATAAATTTCTTAGTCTCTAAGGTGCCACAAGTACTCCTGTTCTTTTTGCTGACACAGACTAACACGGCTGCTACTCTGAAACCTACCATTTTTAAGACGGGATTATATTTTTGGAAAGCAGTGATTCAGAAAGGGGCATGATTGTCATGGTGGATAACCAACTGAACATGAGTTTGCAGTGCAACGCTGTGGGTAGAAGAGCAAATGTGATCCTTGGGTTTAGACATGGGGAAGTGTTAGTATCCCTGTATATGGCATTAATGAGAACTTTACTGGAATGCTATGTCCAGTTTAGGTGTCTACACTGTACAAAAGATGTTGATAGATTTGGAGAAATTTAAATTCTAGAATTTGGATGGTAAGAAGGAATTGGATTCTACAAGATCTTGTTAATGTGATATAGTTTGTCATATTTGGGGCCACTGGCTTCAGTCTTGCTCTGGAGGAGAGTGACTGGTTATTGTTTGGTGAAATGAGTAATTGATTTTCTCTGTGTAGGTATACACATCAAATATTTTGACACTCTTAGCAGAGAGGCTAACCAGAGAATTTGTAAAAAGATTGAAATACTTTCATTTCTAGAGGCAGTGGACTTGACTTGACCTCAGTTACAAATGTAGAGGAGTAGTTCCACTCACTTCTCCAGAGAGACTGATTCACACCAGTGTAACTGAGGTTAGAATCTTGACCAATATCATTAGATCATAGTTGCAGAACATCAGCTGGGTGCCCATGATTGAAGGACTCGTTCTTAACCTTAACTCTGATTTCCTGCATATTATGTTAGACACTGGGCTTACCCATGGATAAGGCTTGTTGTATAAATGGAAATCTGTATTAATGTGAAAATGATCCCAATTTATTTTCAGGGTGGTCCTGGTGCTACTACTTGTTGGATGCAGGCAGAGTGGCGTTCTTCCGTGTAGCCCCACTGTCTTCCGTGGGGCTTGTGCAGATATAGTTGATGTCCCACATGCAACAAGTTGTGGGATTGGGGCCTAAAGAGGCAACCGGCAGTTCTAAATTGTGTGCCTGTCTTTCAGTTTCACTTCTCTCTTCCCTGGTAACCCTATTGCTTTTATGTACTCTCTTGCCTTTTGAAGCCTGTGTAGCTGCTATTGATCTTTTTTATGCTCTATTATAATATGTGAAGAGAGAAAAATATAATTTTGTATATAAATTACTACCATGTCTTATTTCTATAATGAAGCAGAAAAAGAATATCACATGCATAAAATGAACAAGAACAAACCTGGCTAATAGGGTAGTAATCACTTATGTGGAAAAAGTTGTGTTTGTAAATTTTTTAATATAATGATATTCACTCTGCTAATGTAATTGCATTGTTTATTACATCTCTACTCATAACACACCATGCACACCACAATATTAATTAGTTAGCTGTCAGCCATTTGAAAGCTATGAAACGGCTTTTGTGGTATCCTATGAATGAATACTAAATGTCTAAACTGTCTGTTCCTTATAATCCCTATTTGTTGTAAAACCTAAATATTCATTGTGAAACAGTCAAACCTTTCTTCCATTAGAGAAAATTAGGCTATTGTGCAAAAGAAAACTGTCACAAAAGACTAAAATATTGTCTGTGCTTTTTATAGTTCAGCCTGTTACTAATAATGCTGCTCAGGTACTTTCTTGATTATGAAATCTATTTTCTTAAAAAATATTCTGTGTAATATTGCATGACATTTGTCCATTATAAATATGCATACAGCTAACCACTCTATTTGTGATGGAGCCGATACGAAGGGGAAGATCTACAGGTGACATACCAAGGATTTTTAAAAAACTGGCTTTGTGCCTTTGTTTCCTTATCCTGTATAAAGGAAGCCTGAAAAGATTGTTTAAGAAAGTGTTATACTATTTTTAAAAAATGTGAGGCATATTAAGTCTGTTTTTTCCAGCTTTTGCTGGAGATTTCTTTGGGATCTTAGAGGAAGAGGGGTTTTTTTTAATTTATTCTTCTGTAGAAAGATAGCCTTGGGGCTCAGGCACCAGACTAGGTTTCAGTGCAGACTCCTTTCTGATCTTGGGCAAGTTACTTAATCCCATGGTATGTCTACACTGCACACTAAGCCAGAAACTATGACACCCAGGCTTGTGAACTTGGTGTTTCCAAGCCTGCACTTGAGAATCCACATTGCATTATTAACTTGGGTTTACAGTTACAGAACCTGGGTCTCACGGCTCTGCTAACACGTCGATACTGCACTACACAGAACTTCTGACTTGGGGCTGCTGCTTGACTTGGGTCCACACTGAAAAATGACAGGGCTTGAACCTGAGTTACAGTAGGACTCAAACTTTGACCCATCTCCATAGCAGGGTCTTTGCTAACCTGAGCCAGGTTGATTTATGTATGTGTGATATTGCACTCCATATGATTTTATGAAAATATGCTAATGAGTGTAAATATAATGTAACTGGAATATGCTTCATGCAAAAGGTCTCTTGTAAGGTATCATTACAAAGCTTATAATCTACTGAGTGTGGTCATCCTATTTGTATGTATGTATCATCCTTGTATCTAAAACTAGAAATATGAAATATAATTCTGAGGTCCTATTGTAATTATGCAAGGTGTGGGCCATTAATTGTGGTTTAGAATCTTGATTGTAGATGGCTACAACTGACTGTAGATGGCTCTGTTTACTTGCAAGCCTTCCTATGAGTCAGACCGGGAAGAATGAAGACTTGGGGTCTCACAGGACATGTGACCATGTCACCTGGTACTGGAATCCATATTAAACCTGGTGCTTTTCCATTTAGAAGAAGGGGTGGGAACACAAAGAGACAAAAGATTCCCCCCTTGTGCCAAAGGTATATAAGGGGGTGGAACAGAACAAAGGGGGTTCCAGTCAAGAGAAATCCCCTAGCTACCACCTGAGCTGGAACAAGGACTGTACCGGGGAAAGGATTGGGCCCAGACTAGAAAGGAATCTAGTCTGTGAAAGAAGCTTATTGGAACATCTCTGAGGGTGAGGTTTCATCTGTAATCAGTTTCTTGCTGTATTAGGCCTAAACTTGCATGTTTTTGTTTTATTTTGCTTGATAACTTACTTTGTTCTGTCTGTTATTACTTGGAACCACTTAAATCCTACTTTTTGTATTTAATAAAATCACTTTTGCTTATTAATTAACCCAGAGCAAGTATTAATACCTGGGGGAGCAAACAGCTGTGCATATCTCTATCTGTGTTATAGAGGGCGAACAATTTATGCGTTTACCCTGTATAACCTTTATACAGAGTAAAATGGATTTATTTGGGGTTTGGATCCCATTGGGAACTGGGTATCTGGGTGCTAGAAACAGGAGCACTTCTTAAGTTGTTTTCAGTTATATCTTCAGTTTGTGGGGGATGTGGTTCAGACCTGGGTCTGTGTTTGTAACAGGCTAGTGTGTTCGGCTCAACAAGACAGGGTACTGAAGTCCCAAGCTGGCAGGGAAAACGGGCTCAGGGGTAGTCTCAGCACATCAGGTGGCAGTCCCAAGGGGATCTCTGTGACCCAACCCGTCACAGTGTGGACGGAAGTGAAGGTTGGGCTGAAACCTGAATCAGAGACTGGGCTTAGTGTGCAGTGTAGACCTACCCCCAGTACCTCAGTTTCCCAACTGTAAAATGTGGATGGTAAATACTTCCTTTGTTTGTCTTGTCTGTTTAGATTTCTGGGTCTCTAGGACAAATTGGAGGGCAACGAAAATGATTACGGGGCTGGGGCACATGACTTACGAGGAAAGGCTGACAGAACTGGGGTTATTTAGTCTGCCGAAGAGAAGAGTGAGGGGAGATTTAGTAGCAGCCTTCAACTATCTGAAGGGGGGTTCCAAAGAGGATGGAGCTAGACTGTTCTCAGTGGTGGCAGATGACAGAACAAGGCGCAGTGGTCTCAAGTTGCAGTGGGGGAGGTCTAGATTGGATATTAGGAAACACTATTTCGCTAGGAGGGTGGTGAAGCACTGGAATGGGTTACCTAGGGAGGTGGTGGAATCTCCATCCTTCGAGGTTTTTAAGGCCCGGCTTGACAAAACCTTGGCTGGGATGATTTAGTTGGTGGTGTTCCTGCTTTGAGCAGGGGATTGGACTAGATGACCTGCTGAGGTCTTTTCCAACCCTAATCTTCTATGATTCTATGACAAGGTGTTGTCTATATAAACAATTAACACAACGGGGTCCCGATCTCAGTTGGAACCTCTGTAGGCTAGTATAATGTGTTTTGTAAGCCCCTGTACCTTAATTGAAGGGGCTGGAGTACTGAACATTGAAGAAGGATATACTTTCTTCCAAATGGTCAGCAGAGTGGGTGTGCATGTGTATATATATATATTGTTTAGAGCTTTATATATTTTATACTTTGATCCTTTCCCATATCAATTGCTCAGATTTGAACAAAACCCTTCAGCTTATTTGATGTATCCATAAAGAAGTACAGAAAAAGAAAGCAACCTCAGTGTTTTTTCTCCTTTACAATTCAAATGTAAGGTTAGCAACGAACATGACACTAAAATAGGGAATGAACAAAAAAGCATTTTCATTTTTAAGGAATGCTGATACTGTGTTATAAATGGTAGAAAGGAACATTAGAAATAGTATTTAGTCCTTCTGTACAGAAGTAGGTTAAATTTTTGATATATATATATATATATATATATATATATATATATATATATATATATATATATATATATATATATATATATATATAATTCCTTGATGTGGTGAAATATTGAATACCTTGCTTTCAGTCTCAAATACTTCCTGTGTATCAGAACTGTTTTAACATTTAAACTGTATACTTTAAGCTTTGTACTTATTCAAGAAAGGTTGGCTGTTCATAACAGAAATTAATACTTGATTTTGCCTTTATCTTTTCAGTAGACCATTTCTTGGCCATGTCTAGTATATGTGGTGACGTTTTCTAAATGTGTGAGATAATAGCACCAGCAGCAATTTACTGTAAAAATTATTCCACTTAAAGGGAAAATAGTGGGTGATCTGTGTCGTGTGCACACTCAAGAAGGTATTGCTGTACTTTTCAATGATTTTCTAATGTCTTTAATTTTTAAAAACCTTTTGCAGATGCTTTGGGATGCTGTTAAGCCCAGGTCGAAATGTGAAGAACAGTGACATGCATTTACTTGATATGGTAATAATCATCTTGTCTAACAAATTAGAGGCTATGGGGTGCAGTTTTCTGTTCCATTTTTTAAAAAGGACACTGTCAGAGTGCCCATTGTAATTCAGTCTTTTAAAATCCCAGCTTTGAAACCTGAAGCTGAAATTTGGTCCTTTACCAAAATGTTTCCTCCATTATATGCATATATTGGTTTATTATTGTAGAGCTGTTCATGAATTTTGTTTTATTAAACAAAAACATTTGAAACATTTTTGTCCTGGAGAAGAAAGCATATCTAAAAGAATTAAGTGGACTTTACATGCAAAGATAAGAAAAAAAAAATTCAAATGCCAACCTTGACAGTGTCCCTCTATGGGGGGGAAAAAAAAATCTATCCTTAAAGAAAATGGTCACTCAAATTAGCAAATAAAGGAGAGCTTTCCATGTTTGTCTGACTTTATTACCTAAATCTAGCAAAGGTCTGATAATTTGCATCTTCAGGAGTTTTGTTGTCACATATTTATAGCATGACATTAATCTATCATATGTGACTGACACTGCTGTTAAGAGTCCCTCCTCTGTTCCTTCTTATTTTCAAATTATTTGGTCTTAATCCAGTGCATATGCCTCAAATTTCTAGAAACCCAATGTGACAGGTTGGGATCACAGAAACCACCTTGGTGCTGCCACCTGGTGTGCCAAGGCTACTTCTGCCCCTGCTTCCCTGCCCTTTCCAGCTTGGGACTCCAGAATCCTGTCTGTTTCGAGCCAGATCCACTGATCTGCTGCAAACACAGACCCAGGTCCGAACCACGTCCCCTAACAACTGTAAGGCTCCTGGAAGCAGCCCAGGAAGTGCGCTTGCCTTTGACACCCGGGTGCCCAACTCCCAATGAGGTTCAAACCCTTAATAAATCCGTTTTACCCTGTATAAAGCTTATACAGGGTAAACTCATAAATAGTTCGCCTTCTATTTCAAAGATAGAAAGATATGCACAGCTGTTTGCCCTCCCCAGGTACCAACTCGTACTCCAGGTAACTTAATAAGTAAAAAGTGATTTTAATAAGTACAGAAAGTAGGATTTAAGTTATTCCAAGTAGTTACAGACAGAACAAAGTGAATTACTAAGTAAAATAAAATAAGACACGCACGTCTATGTCTAATCAAACTTAACACAGATATAAAAACCTCACCAGCTCCAGATTCTTCCTTTTACAGGCTGTAGAACTCATAGCCTGGGTCCAGCAATCGCTCACACCCCCTGTTGTCTTTTTCCTTTGTTCAGTTTTTTTCAGGTATGTCTTTGGGGGGTGGAGAGCCTCTCTCTTTAGCCAGCTGAAGACAACATGGAGGGGTCTTCCAAGCTTTTAAATAGTCTCTCCCCCACTCCCTGTGTAGCATCATCTTTCCCTGGAGTTTTGGGATCACATGGGCAAGTCACATGTCCATGCACCCTAACCAGTCCAGCCAGTTGCATTCCTGTCGAGGCCCAGATGTGGATTGGGGTCTGCACCTCCTATTGTCTGTGTAAGGGTTTCTTGATTGGTCTCTTTACATGCACATACCTTTCTTAAGACATGATCCCAGGCTCTTACAAAGGCTATGTACAAAACCAGCAAATATAAAACCAATATTCATAACTCCAACTACAACAATGATACATGCACACAAACAGGAGGAATAGATTCAGTAGGTCATAACTTTCACAGAGATATGGCACATGTAGCATAAAACATATTCCAGTTACATATATACATTTATAAGCCTCTCCCCATAAAGTTTTATGGGGACCCTGTCACACCCAAATTAGAAGCAACATATATTGTGTATTCAGATTGCATATTCAGTAAGTCAAATGTTAATCTCTGACAAGTTCTGTATAGTGTTCCATCTCTTATAGGATGACTCTTCAAGCTGCATTCTTGTAAATGAGAAGCAAACTGCCTTCCTCTGAATTAGGTCAGATTTTCAGCAAGGATATCTTGCCACTCCAGAGCTCTTAATGTCATCAGAATATGTGCTTGAACAAACACTATATAAATATATTTTGGGGATATACCTTGATGATGATAACCTCACTGACATCAGTTTTGCCAATGGCATAGCACTCTTCGATCCCCGCAGGCCCACAACTGTCACAGATCTACAGGAGTGGCACTACGCCCCCAACTTTGGAACAGAACACCACTAGCCGTCACCTTTAGCCCCCAACTAAAACCTCTCCAGCGCATCATCAAAGATCTACAACCTATCCTAAAAGATGATCCCTCACTCTCACAGATCTTGGGGGACAGACCAATCCTTGCTTACAGACAGCCCCCCAACCTGAAGCAAATACTCACTAGCAACCATACAACAAAAACACTAACCCAGGAACCTATCCTTGCAACAAAGCCCGATGCCAACTCTGTCCGCATATCGATTCAAGTGATACCATCACAGGGCCTAATCACATCCGCCACGCCATCAGGGGCTCATTCACCTGCACATCTACCAATGTGATATATGCCATCATGTGCCAGCAATGCCCCTCTGCCATGTACATTGGCCAAACCGGACAGTCTCTACACAAAAGAATAAATGGACATAAATCTGACATCAGGAATCATAACATTCAAAAACCAGTAGGTGAACACTTCAACCTCCCTAATCACTCAGTGACAGACTTGAGGGTCGCAGTGTTGCGACAGATTAACTCCAAAAACAGACTTCAAAGAGAAGCTGTTGAACTCGAATTGATATGCAAACTAGATTGCATTACCTCAGGATTAAATCGGGACTTGGAATGGCTCGGCCATTACGTTAATTAAATCTATTTCCCTTAAGTTTACGATCCTCATTCACACCTGTGTGACCATCTTGTTTATCACTTCAAAGGTTTTTCTTCCCCTGCTGTTATGGTTCCTCTCAATTAATTAGCCTCTTAAGGTTGGTCTATGCACCTCCACCTTATCATGTTTCTCTGACTGTATAAATATCTGTCTACTGTATGTTTCATTCCATGCATCCGATGAAGTGGGTACTAACCCACGAAAGCTTATGCTGAAATAATAGTGTTAGTCTCTAAGGTGCTACAAGTTTTTCTTTCTTATTAACTTTGGAACAATTTCTTGAAGGAAATCCTTTGATGTGCCTAACCCCAAGGGGTCTCTCTTTTCCTTCAGCTTAGGCCATGAATACCTCACTATCTCCTGAGACTGAACCTCTGCGGCTTAAGCACTCCTGCTTCACACTGTGAGCTCTGTTCAGTGAGTCCAACTGAGAGAGATTCCTGGTAGAGACGTATACACTCCTCAGGGACTAATGCACCTCACCCAGTATTTGTAGTGGCATCAAAACAGTGGCATTTTAGTCAAGTGGACCACAGCATAAGAAGTCCTTTGGTTAGCACAGAGAAATTAAGGTTAAAGCATAGTTCATTCTGGTCAGCCCAGAGCCCCAGCCAAGCTGTAGCAAACTCCATTTTCAAACTTGTGCTTGTGCGTGTGTGTTCTCTCTCTGATCATTCATTAATCAGTTCCCAAGTGAGAGCGTTCCCAGCTACTTCTGGAAACCAACCCTTCTACCCCCCCAACACCAGTCTCTGTCTTTTGTTCTTCAGCTGGGGTCTTTGCTCAGCTTCTCTGCTGAGAGGCTGGAAATCCATGAGTCATTGGAGCTTGCATTGTGTCTCCAGCTCTCTTGTTGATCTGGGTTGATTTCAACCAATTCCTTAAGGAGTCTTCATTCCACCTATACAGGGAGGTAACACACACATCTTTGTCTTAGTCTACCCGGAGAGCAAATTTAATCCTTTTCCCCTAGCTGGGTAGCAGTGTACCATAGAGGGGAAGCTTGGGCCAAAAGAAATCTGATGAGGTTCAACAAGGACAAGTGCAGAGTCCTGCACTTAGGACGGAAGAATCCCATGCACTGCTACAGACTAGGGACCGAATGGCTGGGCAGCAGTTCTGCAGAAAAGGACCTAGGGGTTACAGTGGACGAAAAGCTGAATATGAGTCAACAGTGTGCCCTTGTTGCCAAGAAGGCTAACGGCATTTTGGGCTGTATAAGTAGGGGCATTTCCAGCAGATCGAGGGACGTGATTATTCCCCTCTATTCGGCACTGGTGAGGCCTCATTTGGAGTACTGTGTCCAGTTTTGGGCCCCACACTACAAGAAGGATGTGGATAAATTGGAAAGAGTCCAACGGAGGGCAACAAAAATTATTAGGGGGCTGGAGCACATGACTTATGAGGAGAGGCTGAGGGAACTGAGATTGTTTAGCCTGCAGAAGAGAAGAGTGAGGGGGGATTTGATAGCTGCTTTCAACTACCTAAAAGGGGGTTCCAAAGAGGATGGATCTAGACTGTTCTCAGTGGTAGAAGATGACAGAACAAGGAGTAATGGTCTCAAGTTGCAGAGGGGGAGGTTTAGGTTGGATATTAGGAAAAACTTTTTCACCAGTAGGGTGGTGAAGCACTGGAATGGGTTACCTAGGGAGGTGGTGGAATCTCCTTCCTTAGAGGTTTTTAAGGTCAGGCTTGACAAAGCCCTGGCTGGGATGATCTAGTTGGGGTTGGTCCTGCTTTGAGCAGGGGGTTGGACTAGATGACCTCCTGAGGTCCCTTCCAACCCTGAGATTCTATGATTCTATGATTCTAAGTACATGTAGGAATCATAAAAATACTATAGAAAATTCCCACTTTTTCATATCCGCTAATTGCCAAATCAGTGGAAAAGTTTATTGTGGCATTTAAAGGCTGGAAAGCTCAGCACAAAAGCTGGCCTGAAAATTAACTGAAGTAAAACCAAAATTCTTCCAGCTGGTGACTTTGAATGTGGTGTGGGCACTAGCATTTTAGTGGGCAACCACCTAGTCGATATGACTGCGTTGGGCGATCATCTACCTCAACTACATTGTGGATAACATGGGTGGCATCAAAGAAGAACTTGAAACCTGTACTGCAAAAGCATCACCAGTAATGGGGTGCTGCTTAATCAAGAATGTCTTTTGAAAACCAAACACCATGATAAGTAAGAGATGCAACTGAGGATATACAGTGGTCAGTATCCTGATCTGTTGGACTGAAACATGGCCCCTCATTGTCCAGATAGAAAAGAAATTGGACACCATTCAGATAAAACATTTCTGAATGATTGGAAAACATCCAATGGTTGAAATTCAAGTCAAATGAAGAGATCAGTCTTCTAACTAAACAGGTTCTGCTCTCTCAAATGGTTGCCCAGTGC
Organism: Chelydra serpentina; assembly: GCA_037349315.1. Taxonomy (NCBI): domain Eukaryota; kingdom Metazoa; phylum Chordata; order Testudines; family Chelydridae; genus Chelydra; species Chelydra serpentina. The sequence goes on along the minus strand of JBAIAC010000024.1, from coordinate 56,851,625 downwards.
TTTCTAAAGTAGCATGGTCATTTTGCTTGAATGCTTACCAACTTCCCTGTGGGAGTCATCTTTGACTTTTGACCCAGTAAAAGCAGAATGGAAAAGACCATCCGGAAACCTAAAACACGATGGCTGGATGGTGTCAACAAATGCCTGTCCCTTAAAGACATTCTAACTGTCCCATTTCAGGGCAACTGCACCTGTATTTCCTCTTTGTAGTCCAGCAAGGGCACCCACCCTCAGGCTTCTGGCTCTCCAGCCATCAGCTGTCTTGAGTGGAGACCTGCCTCTCTCTCTCTCTCTCTCTCCCCCTCCTGACGGGGGTTTTCCCAGGTTGCAGAGTTCCCCCAGCAAGGCAGACTGATTAAACAGGCACATGTATGCACTTTGCTTTTCTCATCAGAGGCTATAAACAGCATAATTGCCAGTGGTTTGTTACCACACAGCTGTTTCTAAGCAAGCACATTTATTCTTAAGATTATCAAGAAAACATATTAAAACAAAAAAACTACAAGCATGCTAATAAGCTTACAAGAGATTGCTTTCCCCCATCTCCACAAGAGCTCTGATCGGTGTCAGTCCTTCCAATCATTCCCTAAAGATTGAGGCCCTGCTTTTGGACAGAAGATCCTCTCTGTTTGCTGGATCAGAAAGAAGGTCTTGACTCAGTTTAAACGTAGGCTATTTATCCAAAAATCCTTTTGGTCTTTTGGCCTCTAAAAAATCCAGTTTGAACTAGTGTAGGTGAGCCTCCCCAGGGCGTGGTTTCTCTCTGGAGGTGTTACAACTTAATTGAATTTGCCTGATCAGCCCACACTGTTCTTATTTCATGGATGGCTCTGATTACCCTCCCTCATACAGTTGTTGGCCCACAATGATACATAAACTTAATACGGTAAGCTCTCCCAAAGAAATCATAGGCAATTGCCATGTCTGTCACACTGTCTTGTAATATATCAGATTTGGTTCAGGACAGAACATCCTGGAGGTACATAACTCATTTGGTGGCCTCTGTCTAGGCTGTCCAAGCAACAGCATGAGATCTAGTTATATCTTAATTTAATTGATGGTGAAAATGAGCACTAAAAAATATTCACTGAGCAGAGGGGAAGCCAAAATCAGTCCTGCCTTAAGAAAACCCAGTTCCACTGAAGTCAGTGTAATTGTAGCTACCCATTTATAAGAAGGGCTATTTAGCTTGTCTAAAGTAGTTGCTTAAGACAAAGAGTTGCCCATTAAAGGTTGTCCTTTTGTGCAGGTTTCACTATATTAGGATGTCTCAACCTGTAGCCATCAATTGCTTTTAATGGTAGAGGAGTTTGCTTGGTGAGCTGACACTTAATTGTTAGAAGTAACTGGCTTTCAGTATTATGCTAGGCATGCAAGTCAAAATTTTCAAATATGTGTAATTAAAATCCGGTACCTACATTCATATTTGGACATCTAAATAAGTGACCTGCCTTTTTCTAGATGCTTAGAAACATTCAGCCCCGCATTTGCTTCATTACAACTTACAATTTTGGCCATTGCTCTTAACTACAAGTTGACCTTTTTCAACTTTTAACTTTTCTATTGTTTATAAGTTAAATGTAAGTTAATAGTTTCTGTAATATTTTAATTTTTTGAGTTTTGATTAGTGTTCTACAATATTGAAATCTCAACATCTAGAACTGCTTAACTTGAACTGGTTAGGTGTTGCGCATCAGTACAATAACCTTGATTTCCTTCCAGTCCTTTTATGTCCCTTTGGTTTCCTATGTAAGGTGAGAAAATGGTTGATCAGGACAAGTTGATCCTGGTGTGTTTCATAGCAAGCAATTAATGTTGATGCCATTAAATTGTTTTAGGATGTCTCTCTAGCAGTCAAGGCACAAAAATCCTAGATCCTGACTAAATACGCCTCTTTTTCCAAAGTGTTAGTTGTCAGCATGAAAGATAATTCCTGAAGACTTCATGGTAAAGTAATTTTTAGGAGTGAGGAGGACATTCCTTTTCTTTTTCATGGGAAAAGTAATCTTCCTCAAGTGAGATTTGACTCAAGTTGAAAATTTCCAAATGTCAAAGCATGTCAAAGCATTCTACGTTGTTCCATACCAGCAAGTCAAAAAGATGTCTGTGCAGTGAAAGACACTTCAGAATGTTGGGGGGTTGGCTTTGGCTCAGATGTTGAGGATATATTTTACTCCCTGTGAAGATCAGAGTAATGCACCCTGATGTGATCTCTACCACCTGTAGTCTTCACTGACATCTAAAACCCTCAGTCACTTTAAAGGATTCTTCTTCCTGGCCTGCTGCAGCATGTTTTTTTCCTAATGAGATTCCTGCTACAACCACTTTTTTTTTTTCACTTTAAAAAAAAAGTCATACTGATAAGAGCAAGGGCCTAAATGATACTAGTTGAGCCAAACACAGAGTGTGCAAATAGTGAGCACACTTACAGAATCACAGAAATGTGTGGGGCTGGAAGGGACCTCAAGAGGTCATCCAGTCCATTGCCCCGTGCTGAGCCACAGTTATATATACCTAAACTATCCCCAACTTATCACCATCCTTTTTATAACAACCTTTTACATATTTGATTACTTATAGTGGTACCCCTCAGCCTTCTCCAGTTATCTACATATCTCTGCTGGTGCATCTCTTTATTGACATGAACAAATCTGCTTTTCCAGTTCTATCCTTTGATTAGGAAATGGAACAACAAATTATAGTAAACTTTGTGGTTGCTTTGTAATGTAGACAAATGTCGACTGAAACATCTAAAAAACATATTTAATATGTCATCTTAACTAGGATTTGAATCCAGGTCCCCAGAAAAAAACCCATTGCATTAAACTACTTCATCACATAATCTGTTAGTGTATTTGTTTAAGTATAACAAATATTCTGAAAAGTGCTTTTTCTGTTTATTTGGAGAATTCAGCACTAGAATTGGATGAATCATGGATTTTTCAATTCTCTGACAATTCCAAAAAAAAAGATGTTTTGGTTCAGGTGGAAGTGAAAACAATTTTTTTAAAAAATTTGCAGTGAATTAAAAAGTCCAAAAAAATTCAAGCTGGGTCAAGTCAAACATTTTGTTCAACCCGACTCCATGTCTTTCATTTCAATTCTGATATTTTAACACAAACAGAGGAAGACTAGATTCACAAAATCGGTGGGGATGAGGGAGTGCTCATTTCCTCTTTATAACTTTAGTCCAGTAGTTAGGATAGTCTTCTGGGATGTAGCAGACCAGGTTTCAGTTCCCCCTGTGGCCTGAAGTGGGAGAGGGAATTTCAACTTGAGTCTCCCACATTGCAGGATAGTGCCCTAGCCGTGGGACTGTGGAATATTCCCATGTGAGTCTCTTGCTCTCTCCTTTGTTGTTCATAGTGGCAATTTTTAGTCATCCATGATTGCAATGAATAGTTATTGGGCCAGGGAAAGTATGTGAGAATGACTCTATAGCCAGCTTTTTAGGGCACCCACCTAGGATGCGGGAGGCCCAAGTTCAAATCCCTGCTCCACAAAGGGCAGAGGGAGAAATTGAACCTAGGTTTCCTACATTCCAGGAGACTCTGCCCCAATGGGTTATATAAAAAGGGCACCACCACCAGCCTGACAAATCGAAAGGTTTTGACAATGTCAAACCAAACCATTTTGATTGGAAAAAATCAGAATGTTTTGGAAATGTTCCGTTTGGTCGAAACTATTCGGCAGACTCAAAGTGACTTTGCAGATAGTTTCAGGTTGCCTGAAAGTTTTCTTTTTCAGTGAATAAATTATTTACTCAGCTCTTTTGAGCACCTCAGATTAATTACCCAGCACCCTGACAAATTTGAGGTAGAATGGAAGATACCTCTCTCCTCAAGATCCGTGGAGAGGCCATTCTGCAAGGCCCTCCTTGATCTGAGTAATGAATCATAGAATCATAGAATATCAGGGTTGGAAGGGACCTTAGGAGGTCATCCAGTCCAACCCCCTGCTCAAAGCAGGACCAATCCCCAATTTTTGCCCCAGATCCCTACATGGCCCCCTCAAGGATTGGACTCACAACCCTGGGTTTAGCAGGCCAATGCTCAAACCACTGAGCTATGTTCTAAAACAGGGAGAGGGCTTCAAGAGTCTGGTGTGCGTGCGCATATGACCACAGACCTGGCAATAGCCTCTACACATAACTCTGTGTTCAGACTTATTTCTCCCAAGATTATGAATTTTTTTTAGAAATGGGGGACACTGCATGGAATTGTCTTTTAGTGCAAACACGGAGACATTAACAGAGATTTTAGTGCATGTATGTATGGGGGGAGGGTGGGGACCGCTGTTTTGTATGCATCTACATGTTGCTCTGACATTTGCCCCTAAAGTTAAGGTTTAATTCTCAAATAAATCTACTTCAGTGGTTGCACATACAAATCTACTAGCCAGCAGCAAACATCAAAGCAGGTGCAACAGGTACAGCTGAGAGATTTCTGCTTCCCCTCTCCCCTGGAAGTTTGGATGTTAATGAGTTCCTCAGAGAGTTTTCCTAGTTTTCACTCTGCATGCTTTCTCCCCGGTCCTGATTGGCTTTTTTTATTCCTGCACAGTCAGTTTTCCTGACCCTGTCCTCCATGTCTGCTTTCCCTGCCTTCCCCTCATCACTCCCTTCGTTGTCTCTTCTCCCTTCATTTGTTTGTCCATTCCCACACTCCAAAACAGTAAAACATAAAGTCATAAACACCCTCCCCCAAAATAAAATACTAACAAAAATAATTCAACTAAATGAAAATAAATGAAATGTTTGCAAGCTATCATGTTGTTCGCTTTTCTTGTATGTTCTATCCCTTTCCCACCTTGTCTATCTTCACTGTTTAGATTTGAAGCTCTTTGAAGCTTCAAATGAGGGAGTGGGGGAGCAATAGCTCAGGGGTTTGAGCAGTGGCCTGCTAAACCCAGGGTTGTGAGTTCAATCCTTGAGGGGGCCATTTAGGGATCTGGGGCAGATATTGGGGATTGGTCCTGCTTTGAGCAGGGGGTTGGACTAGATGACCTCCTAAGATCCCTGATATTCTATGAAGCAGGGGATTATCTCACTGTATAATTCCTAGCACAACTGGGCCCCCAATATTGATTGGTATCTAGGTGCCACTGTAATGCATATAATACATGTGTTTATTCTTAGGAGTCCATGGGAAAGAGCTGTGATGGGAGAGCGTATGTTATTACTGGAATGTGGAATCCCAATGCACCTACTTTTCTAGTTCTTAATGAGGAAACACCTAAAGGTAAATGATTTTTTTAACAATGCTCTTTTACTTGCTTAGTAATTACTTAATATGGCAAAGAATACTTAACCTCGTTTAATAAATGTTCTCTGTCTTTGCCTCTTTGAGACCATGCTGTATACTTCAGTTTGGGGTTACCATGATGTTAACATTAAAGGCCTCAGTCAGTATCACAACCTCACTGTGCGAGGAACTGTATTAAAACACACATAACATAAAGAATTGCTCATACTGGCATGTGCTCTTGTTGCCAGGTCCGAATCCTGTAGAAGAGCACAGGCATGTTCCCCCGGGGATCAGAATTTTCAATCCCAAGGGTACTTAGGAGTCATTTCCTCACTGTGCATAGTTCCTGTTTTACTGCTTAGTTGAATCTGGAACTCCTATCTTTTTTTTAACCTTGGTTTTGGCCTTTAACGTAGTATCCTAGGGCAGCATACTTTTTCTTATTCTTGGATTTTTCTTTTAGTGTCTTAAAAATATTATATAGTTTGTTACTTCTAGCGTAGTGTAGACTTGGCTCTTGCTGTGCAGCTTGACCCTATTTCCAATTCATGACTTGACTGCGTTCTTTCCATTGTCCATTTGTGGTCTGATCACATAACTATCCCAGTTGAGTGCATTTGTTATTGCCTGAGGCTTTGTATCATATCCCTGATGACTAAAAATGAACTCTTATTTTAAAAGCTGTGTTTCCTGCAACAGTAAAATCACATTCTTAGGGGTCTTATTTGTAACTTACAAGTCATAGTGTCAACTATCAGGGAGTAGCCGTGTTAGTCTGTATCCACAAAAACAACAAGGAGTCCGGTGGCACCTTAAAGACAAACAGATATATTTGGGCATAAGCTTTCGTGGGTAGAAAACCCACTTCTTCAGACACATGGAGTGAAAATTACATATACAGGCATAAATATACTGACACATGAAGAGAAGGGAGTTACCTCACAAGTGGAGAACCAGTGCGGAGAGGGCCAATTTGATCAGGGTGGATGTAGTCCACTCCCAATAATTGATGAGGTGTCAATTCTAGAAAAGGCAAAGCTGCTTTTGTAGTGAGCCAGCCACTCCCAGTCCCTATTCAAGCCCAAATTAATGGTGTTAAATTTGCAAATGAATTTTAGTTCTGCAGTTTCTTTTTGAAGTCTGTTTCTGAAGTATTTTTGTTCAAGTATGGCTACTTTTAAATCTGTTATAGAATGTCCAGGAAGATTGAAGTGTTCTCCTACTGGCTTTTGTATGTTACCGTTCCTGATGTCTTATTTGTGTCCATTTATTCTTTTACGTAGAGACTGTCCGGTTTGGCCAATGTACATGGCAGAGGGGCATTGCTGGCACATAATGGCATATATCACATTAGTAGATGTGCAGGTGAATGAGCCCCTGATGGTGTGGCTCATGTGGTTGGGTCATCTGATTGTGTTGCTAGAGTAGATTTGGGGACAGGGTAGGCAATGAGGTTTGTTACAGGGATTTGTTCCTAGTTTAGTGTTTCTGTGGTGTGGTGTGTAGTTGCTGGTGAGTATTTGCTTCAGGTTGGGGGGCTGTCTGTAAGTGAGGACTGGCCTGCCTGTGTAATTTTCACTCCATGCATCTGAAGAAGTGGGTTTTTTACCCACGAAAGCTTATGCCCAAATAAATCTGTTACTCTTTAAGGTGCCACTGGACTCCTTGTTTTTACAAGGCACAGGCATCATTCATCCATTTTGTACCCGAGTGCCAATGGGGCTTGGGACAAATGGAGGATGATGTAAGGGATGCTTGACACTGAGTATCTGGCTTCTGACACAGCTCACTTTTTCAGCATTAGATGATACCTTCAGATTTGTGACCTGACCCAGTGTAATTTTCCAGTCATTTGACCTCAGACCATGGTTCTGGTCCACAGTTTCTTCATTCCCTCCCCCGCCTCACTCCATATGGGACATTTTGCCTCCATTCTTGCAAATGCTTACTTGTGTGAGAGAACTATCAGATTTATTTGGTATTAAAGGAGGATATCCCGTTGGCTATTGTGCATTTCATTCTATGTGGCTATGCAAGATATAAAACAGAAATGAAATATGTGCTGCAGAATCAATAGATGGATTTAATATGAAGGGATTTGGACCTAAATAGCCATCTATTTCTGTGGGGTTTTTTTAATACTACTCAGTACCTTGAGAAATTGACTCTTTTTGAGGCTGACCGCTTTTGTGAGTGTGAATTTATTTTTGTGTTCCAGATAAACGTGTGTACATGACTGTGGCAGTGGATATGGTGGTCACTGAAGTGGTAGAGCCAGTCCGCTTTTTGCTGGAGACTGTTGTTCGTGTGTACCCAGCTAATGAGCGTTTCTGGTATTTCAGCAGAAAAACCTTCACAGAAACTTTCTACATGAAGCTAAAACAGGTAGAGCAGTGTTTTCTAAAAAGAATAAAATTGTCTTTCTTTAGGAAAAATTGACTTTCTCTGAGCATTAGGTCTACCTTTTCTAATTATTTGTTTCTGTAGCTATTTCCAAGGCCCCTGATAATGGCGCAGAGCCTGCTCTAGGGATAAACAGACTAAGTAATTGCTTAGGGCCCTGAGCAGCTCAAGGAGGCCCCCATTCACTGTTTGTGGTGTTGAGGGGAGGGAAAGCAGAACAATATTCCTGCTTAAGGGCCCCCAATGGGCTAGCACCACCTCTGTAATGGCGATTAAGAATAACATTTAAATATGAAGAAAAGTCAATCCTTTCATAGTCTTAATTTGATCATGTTATCGTTTATCTAGTTTTATGTATATGCACGCACACATACAATACATAAAAGTAATGAATTTAATTTGTTTTGGTAAAATATGTTGAAGTTCACAGGTGCAACTTGTTTACAAATGCACTTTGCCTAATCTAAAATATTCCTTTTCATGCTAGTCAATGAAAGGACCATTATTCATCTCTAGGCATTTGAGTTTGTATTTCCTGGCATTACACATTTTAGAAATGCTTAAATTGGAAGTTTCCTATCTAGTTCTATATTGCTCTCTGATGCAGTGGTATACTTCTACGTAGACTTACAATAATGTAGCTCTAACATTAACATTAAAGCAACCCAGGCATCTTTATATATTTAAATATCAACAGCTCACACTAGTACTGTAGTTCATTACAGCATCATCAGGGCCCTACCAAATTCTCAGTCCATTTTGGTTAATTTCACAATATTGTTAACTCTAGGGGTCCTGACCCAAAAAGGAGTTTTGGGCGGGGGCAGGGGGTGTCGTCGCAAGGTTATTGTAGGGAAGGTTGAAGTACTGCTACCCTTACTTCTGTGCTGTTGCTGGCAGCAGCGGTGCCTTCAGAGCTGGGCAGCCGGAGAGCGACCGCTGCTGGCCAGGAGCCCAGCTCTGAAGGCAGAGCTGCTGCCAGCAGCAGCGCAGAAGTAAGGATGGCCTAGTATGGTATTGCCACGATTACTTCTGCGCTTCAGACCTGGACCCTTGGTCAGCAGTCTCCACTCTCTGGCCGCCCAGCTCTCAAGGCAGCAGTGCAGAAGTAATGGGGGCGTGGTATGGTATTGCCACCCTTACTTATGCGCTGCTGCTAGTGGGGCACTGCCCTCAGAGCTGGGCACCCATCTAACAACCGCTGCTTTCCAACTGCCCAGCTCTGATGGTAGTGCAGAAGTAAGGATGGCAATACTGTAATCCCCGTAAAATAACCTTGTGAGCTCCCTGCAACTCCCTTTTGGGTTAGTACCCCCAATTTGAGAAATGCTGGTCTCCCCTGTGAAATCTGTATAGTATAGGGTAAAAGCACCAAATTTCATGGTTCATGATGTGTTTTTCATGACCGCGTATTTGGTAGGGCTCCAAAGATAATACACAAGTGAGGGCAGAAACTTTAAAACTGACGTAGACTTCAAAAATGATAAGCCCATTTGATTGGTAAGGATCAGGAAATGAATCTTTCCTTGATTCAGTGTACAGTGAACTGGTGAGTAACAGGCAGCTGGAGGAATGTGATCAGGCATCGGGCGAGAAGCCTGGTGTATTGGTTTAAAATAAAATCCAGCTATTACTACGTTCTTTGAAAATGGGGCTGTAACTTCACCTGGTTGTGTGGCTTTTTTTTTTTTAATGTACAGAAGGAGATAATTTACCTGAATATTCTCATGGTTCTGGTGTGTGGAGAAGTTTGCCATATTGTCTTGAATGTTGCTGGTGAGGTTGCAAAATTGGCGAAGTTCATGGCCTGCTTGAATGAATGTCATAAGAATATAAGAATGGTCATGCTGAGTCAGACCGAAGGTCCATCTAGCCCAGTATCCTGTTATTCGACGGTGGCCAGCACCAGATGCTTCAGAGAGAATGGACAGAACAGAAGCATTATGGAGCAATCCATCCCTTGTTGTCCACTCTAACAGTTAGAAGTTTTGAAACATCTGGGGCATGGGGTTGCATCCCTGACCATCGTAGTTAAGAGCCATTGATGAATTGATCTAATTATTTTTTAACCCAGTCCCCTGGCAATGAGTTCCACAGGTTGAATGTGTGTTGTGTGAAATAGTATTTCTTTGTTTGTTTTTAAACATTGTTCATATTAGTTTCACTAGGTGACCCCTAGTTCTTGAGTTAGGAAAGTTATTTATCCCTTCACATATTCACTTTCTCCACACCATTCGTGATTTTATAGTCATATTTTTCTAAATTGAATGGGCCTAGGCTTTTTAATCTCTCCTTATATGGAAGCTGCTCCATATCCCTAATCATTTTCGTTTCCCTTTTCTGTACTACTTCCAATTCTAATATATTTCTTTGAGCTCGTACCACCAGAACTACATGCAATATTGTTGTTTTTCTACATTTTCAATATTGATTTCAATTACAACACAGATACAAAGTGCACAGTGCTCACTTCATATTATTATTTTTGATTACAAATATATGCACTGTAAAAATGATAAACAGACGAAATAATATTTTTTGATTCATCTCATACAAGTACTGAAATGTAATCTCTTTATTGTGAAAGTGTAACTTACAAATGCAGATTTTTTTGGTTACATAACTGCACTCAAAAACAAAACAGTGTAAAACTTTAGAGCCTACAAGTCCACTCAATCCTACTTCTTATTCTGCCAATTGCTAAGATAAACAAGTATCAGAGGGGTAGCCATTACATTAACTCTCTCTTCTCTTCGTGTGCCAGTATATTTGATTGTATCTGTAATTTTCACTCCATGCATCTGAAGAAGTGGTTTTTCACCCACGAAAGCTTATACCTAAAAAAATCTGTTAGTCTTTAAGGTGCCACCGGACTCCTCATTGTTTAAGATGAACAAGTTTGTTTACATTGATGGGAGATACTGCTGCCTGCTTCTTATTTACAGTGTTACCTGAAAGTGAGAACAGGCGTTCGCATGGCACTTTTGTAGCCGGTGTTGCAAGGTATTTACATGCCAGATATGCTAAACATTTGTATGCCCCTTCCATGCTTCGGCCACCATTCCAGAGGACATGTTTCCATGTGGATGATGCTCGTTAAAAAAATAATGTGTCAATTAAATTTGCGACTGTACTCCTTGGGGGGAGAATTGTATGTCTCCTGCTCTGTTTTACCCGCATTCTGCAAATATTTCATGTTATGACAGTCTTGGATGATGAGCCAGCACATGTTCGTTTTAAGAACACTTTCACAGCAGATTTGACAAAACGCAAAGAAGGTACTGATGTGAAATTTCTAAAAATAGCTACAGAACTCGACCCAGTGTTTAAGAATCTGAAGTGTTGTCCAAAAACTGAGAGGGATGAGGTGTGGAGCATGCTTTCAGAAGTCTTAAAAGAGCAACACTCTGATGCAGAAACTACAGAACCCAAACCACCAAAAAAGAAAATCAACCTTCTGGCGGTGGCATCTGACTCGTGATGAAAATGAACATGCGTCTGTCCACACTGCTTTTGATCATTATCAAGCAGAACCCATCATCGGCATGGAAGCATGTTCTCTAGAATGGTGGTTGAAGGGACATATGAATCTTTAGCGTATCTGGCACGTAAATATCTTGCAATGCTGGCTACAACAGTGCCATGCAAACACCTGTTCTCACTTTCTGGTGAGATTGTAAACAAGAAGCAGGCAGCACTATCTTCTGCAAATTGTAACCAACCTTGTTTGGCTGAGTGATTGGCTGACTAAAGTTTTACATTGTTTTATTTTTGAATGCAGTTTTTTTGTACATAATTCTACATTTGTAAGTTCAACTTTCATGATAAAGAGATTGCACTATAGTACGTGTATGAGGTGAATTGAAAATTTTTGTTTTGTTTTTTACGGTGCTAATATTTGTAATAAATATAAAGTGAGCACTGTACACTTAGTATTCTGTCTTGTAATTGAAATTAATTGTAAATGTAGTAAACATCCAAAAATATTTAAAATAAATGATATTCTAATTCTAGTTTAGCAGCGTGATTACTTTTTTGAATTGCTTGACAGCCCTACTTCATATGCATTAATGGTATACATATATGGATAGAGAAATGACTTTCAGCAGATCATACCTTTCCCCTGATACCTTTACAAGGCATGTTTTATATGTAATATCACAGTTATATACAGATGAGGAATATGGTGGGTTACAGGATGTTCCACCAGGGTACAGAATGTCACAGCAGTCATTTATGGTATCCAGAAAGTTTTCTGTCTGAATCCCTGTCTTGAGGTGACACATACCCAGTCAGTACGGGGATAGTTGAAATGTGTCGTCATTGTTGGGTTTTCTGTTTTTGTAGCCTCTATAAACTCCCTGAGTATTTCACAATCACTGTCACCACTCTTATTATTCATGTATGGAATTTCTGTCCATAGAGATTCGATAATAAAGTTTGATTTATCTAAGTTTTTTACTATATTTGACTCTGCTTTCTCTCACAGATAGTAACACCCATCCACCAGTGCAATCTACTGGAATTCTTACATATTTTGTGCCCTGGCATTACTGTCACGTGGATTATCATTGTTCCACCAAGTTTCTGTAATGCCTCTTATTTCAATACCCTCATTCAATCCCAGGCACTCAGGTTCACCCATTTTAGTAATTAGACTAATAGCATTTGTATACAAGCACAATATTTCATTGTCTGCCTTCATGTGATATTTCTTGTGATGTCATCTACACTGCCCCCCTGGTGTGTGGAAGGAGCAGTGAGGGAATTAATGTTATAAATTGCATCATTAAATTATCCTTATTAATGAAAATCACTATATAGATGATTGTAATGTTATATAATGCTTTAATAATATCGACAAAGACACATACCTTCCTCAGAATAACACACAACACATTTCTGTGCAAGCTATATTTCCTCCTGAATATTTCACTTCATTAACACTCTTAACACCCCCCTTCCCCCCCCCCCCCCCCCCCCCCCGTTTGGCATTATTTGTATGAAGGGACTGTGTAGTTTGACCTAGGGGAAGTGGACCCAAGATGCAGCATACTGCATATTCCCTCTGTGTGGCTTTCCCAGGACTGTGAGTGTGTGATTTAAATGATTTTGCATCCGTCCTTGCCGTGCAGTAGAAGGGTGCATATGCTTCTTAGTATGTGTAAGCTTTACTGAATAATGTTCAGTAGAATAGAATCCAAAGGTCCTCCCTATAGTTCTTCTGTCCTGCCTGACACCCATTACTTGCAGTTTCCCATTATTATTCAGTTAATTCTGAAATTATGTAGAGTTTTATACTCCTGCAATAAACATTGATCCATTTTCTCTAAAGATTTACACATCATATTGATGTTGGCTCAAGATCTGAAGAGTGGAGTCTGATCTTCTAATTTGTGTTGTACTGCAGTGGAACCACAACCCCTGTGGCTGACTTAAATGAATAGGACTGACTTAATTTTGTTGATCCTAAACTAGAATGACAATTGTCGCTTTACTGAGGGATAAAACAATTAGTGCTGAACAGCTAGTGATGTTTTTACTATGCACTAAAGGCACAGACTACCACTAAATGCCCACCTGTCTAAATCAGTCTCATGCAAGCTGTTTTCTTTGGCACTCCAGCTCTTCAGTTTTACAATAGAGATAAGTGAAATACAGTAGAATTTATACAAAACACAAGTATGTGGAAGACTCCTGCCCTTTCCAGTTTTAAAGAGTGCACACTATAATCCTTTTTATTTGCATTTGCTTGATACTTACCTCTAAAATACCGCTTCTTTCTTGGTCCAAGTAAACTTGAGTCAGCAGGGCATGTTTCAAAGAAACCTTTGCCTTTTTTTGAGGTGATTTTAAGGGTATTGGTGGGAAGTAATTGAGGGGGCATTTTTGGTGGTTAGAAGAGTGCTAAATGTTGGCAGTGGGCTAATCTGAAGTTCTTAATGTATTTTTAAAATGTCTGTTTCTTCATCGAATGGTGTCCCTGTGGGTGGTCCTCTATAGGTGTCGGTGCGCCCCTGCGCCGCAGATCGGAGAATTCTCGCAGCAGTACTTGTTTGGGGGATGGGCGCGCGCAGGAGCTGTCTCGTGCAGCCGTTGGCTGCTACTGTAGCACGCGGTCCCCCAACCGTCCCTCAGTTCCTTCTCAACCGCCCTCGACGGCAGACGGAGCTCCAAGGCAGTGCTGTCTTTGATACTTTCTGAGAGGAAAAAAGAGACAAAGAAGAAAACAAAGTTACAAGTCTGTAGTGTATACTTAGTTACGTTGTTTACTTAGTGTTAGTTGATAAGTTGTTACATAGCCTCCTTAGTTCCTCTCAGAGGCTTTTCTTCACAGAAAAAAAAAAAAGGAATAAAAATATAGATCTTTTTCTCTCTCCTTAACCCCCCGTTGGGGAACTGTTTCTACAAGTTTAACGTAACAATTATCTTCCAGCCTTATCTGCGAGAGGCGGGAGAGGCTTAACAGTAATTATGCCTGGCTTATCAGGTTTCAAAGGGTATGTCTACACTACGAGAGTAGTTCGATTTTACTTAAACCGATTTTTTGAAACCGATATTACAAAGTCGAACGTGTGTGTCCACACTAAGCACAGTAATTCGACTTTGTGAGTCCACAGTAACGGTGCAAGCATCGACATTCCAAGCGGTGCACTGTGGGTAGCTATCCCACAGTTCCCGCAGTCCCCGCTGCCCATTGGAATTCTGGGTCAAGCCCCCAATGCCTGATGGGGCCAAAAATGTGTCGCGGGTGGTTTTGGGTAACTGTCGTCATTCAACCCTCACATCCCCCCCTCCCTCCGTGAAAGCGGCGGCAGGCAATCATTTTGCGCCCTTTTCCCTTGATTGACAGCGCAGACGCCATAGCACCGCGAGCATGGAGCCCGCTGCGATCATCGCAGCAGTTATGGCCATTGTCAACACCTCGCGCCTTATCGTCCACCTTATTCAGAGGCAGATGTTGAGAAATTGGGCGAGGAGGCTACGGCAGCGCAGTGAGGACAGTGACAATGACAGGGACACAGACCTCTCTCAAAGCACGTGACCCCGCAAAGTAGACGTCATGGTGGCAGTGGGTCATGTTGATGCAGTGGAACGCCGATTCTGGGCCCGGAAACAAGCACAGACTTGTGGGACCGCATAGTGCTGCAGGTCTGGGATGAATCCCAGTGGCTGCGAAACTTTCGAATGCATAAGAGCACTTTCCTTGAACTTTGTGAGTTGCTGTCCCCTGCCCTCAAGCGCCAGGACACCAGGATGCGAGCAGCCCTGACAGTCCAGAAGCGAATGGCCATAGCCCTCTGGAAGCTTGCAACGCCTGACAGCTACCGGTTAGTCGCGAATCACTTTGGAGTGGGCAGATCTACCGTGGGGGTTGCTGTGATGCAAGTAGCCAACGCAATCGTGGAGCTGCTGCTATCAAAGGTAGTGACCCTGGGAAATGTGCAGGCGATAATAGATGGCTTCTCTGCGATGGGATTCCCAAACTGCGGTGGGGCTATAGACGGAACTAGCATCCCTATCCTGGAACCGGACCACCAGGGCAGCCAGTACATTAACCGAAAGGGCTACTTTTCAATGGTGCTGCAAGCACTGGTGGATCGTAAGGGACGTTTCACCAACATCAACGTCGGATGGCCGGGAAAGGTTCATGACGCTCGCGTTTTCAGGAACTCTGGTCTGTTTAGACGGCTGCAGGAAGGTATTTACTCCCTGGACCAGAAAATAACTGTTGGGGATGTGGAGATGCCTATAGTGATCCTTGGGGACCCACCCTACCCGCTAATGCCCTGGCTCATGAAGCCATACACAGGAGCCCTTGACAGTGATAAGGAGCTCTTCAACTACAGGCTGAGCAAGTGCAGAATGGTGGTGGAGTGTGCTTTCGGACGTTTGAAGGGGCACTGGAGAAGCTTACTGACTCGCTCAGATCGCAGCGAAACCAATATCCCCATTGTTATTGCTGCTTGCTGTGTGCTCCACAATCTCTGTGAGAGCAAGGGGGAGACGTTTATTGTGGGGTGGGAGGTTGAGGCAAATCGCCTGGCCGCTGATTACGCACAGCCAGACACCCGGGCGATTAGAAGAGCCCAGCGGGACGCGCTGCGCATCCGGGAAGCTTTGAAAACTAGCTTCCAGACTGACCAGGGTAACCAGTGACTCTTCTGTTTGTTTAACCATGAGGTGAACCTGCCCCCATTTCTTTACTCTGTTAATATTGCCTATCCTCTCCAATTACCAACCCCCTTCCCCCCCCTTCCAACACACCTTCCTTTAAAAAGAAAATAAAGCCAACTTTGTTCAACAAAAATGCATTTTTTATTAAGGATTTTCCAGTAAAGAGAGGGAACTATGATGGAGGCTAGGGATGGGTGCGGGTGGAGGGAAGGAAAGGATGCTTTAAAACTTGGGGAATGACAGCCTTCTGCTACTTGAGCAGTCCGCAGGGGTGGACTGGTTGTTTCCACGGAGCCTGCCCCCCCTCGTTTTGGGGACTCTGGGTGAGGGGGCTATGGGAGTTTGGGGCGGGGGAGGGCGGTTAGAGATCTCCTGCAGTGGGGCCCTGTCCTCCTGCCTCCGGTCCTGCAGAACATCCACCAGACGCCGGAGCGTGTCCGTTTGCTCCTGCATTAGCCCAAGCAGCGCCTCAGTCACCCGCTGGTCTTCCAGCCGCCACCTATCATCGCGAGTGTCCCTCCTGTCCTCACGATCTTCCTGCCTGTTCTCGCGGGCGTCCCACCTCTCCTCCCGTTCGCTGGCTGATCGCTTGTATTGTGAAATGGTCTCTCTCCACTCACTCTGCTGTGCTACCTCAGTGCAGGACCACTGCATGAGTTCGGAGAACATCTCGTCTTGTGTGCGTTTCTTTCGACGCCTTATCTGTGCCAGCCTTTGGGAGGGAGATGCCGGGGAAACCCTAGAGACAGTTGCAGCTGTGGGATGAAAAAAAGGGAGTGAATTCTTTACAAAGCTACATTTCCCAGAACAATGAATATAGTCTTTCCCGGTGAACAAGACCATGCACACTACCTATCACATTTGCTTTCAGTACAGGGTCGCATTTTCAATCTTTATATTGAGTGCCTGGGGTCTTGGTGTGCAGATCACACAAGTGGGGCCGGGAAACGGAATTCGGCTAGCAGGTGGACATGGTAAGCCATAGACTTTTGGCTGCTGAAAGCTTACTTTACAGCAGCACCCTCCTTTCCCGTTCCGAGCAGAGCTCCTACAGTTGCCCAGTTACTGCTGCGCTGTGCGTGTTAACGTGCAGTCGCAGAGACCACAGTAACCCCAGCCACCCATTCTGTGGGATGGTTGGTTTAGCCTTCACCTGAACGCTTGGCTAGTCTCGGGGAAGGTCCCTGCAAGCTGCCGGCAAACCGCTCAGCGTGAACGGTCCACCTCCCCGCTCCCACCGTGTGGCTGGTCTCAGGGAAGGTCCCTGCAAGCTGCTGGACGCAATAAGGCTGCTCTCCCCAGAAACCTTCTGCAAAGGCTTTCACAGTACCTCCAGGAGAGCTTCATGGAGATGTCCCAGGAGGATTTCTGCTCTATCCCCACACATGTTAACAGACTTTTCCAGTAGCTGCACTGGCCACGAATGCAGCTAAAGTGCCTAGGTCAAATTAATCATTAAAAACCCATTGCTAAAATACCATGTTTATTCTATTCAAAAGATATGTTTTGAACACTCACCTACTGATCCTTCCCCTGATTCACGATCCGGGATACCGCCTTGGGAGGGTTGGTAGGGGATCTCCGTCAGGGTAATGAAGAGATCCTGGCTGTCGGGGAAATCAGCGTTCAAAGTGCTGTCAACTGCCTCGTCCTCCTCATCTCCTTCATCATCTTCCCCGTCCGCGAAAACCTCTGAGGAGGCGATCGATGAGAATACCCCATCTTCGGAGTCCACGGACAGGGGTGGGGTAGTGGTGGCGGTCCCACCCAAGATAGTATGCAGTGCAGCATAGAAACGGCATGTCTGGGGCTGAGACTCGGAGCGCCCGTTGGACTCTTTGGTCTTCTGGTATGCTTGTCTCAGCTCCTTGATTTTCACATGGCACTGTGTTGCATCCTGGCTGTATCCTCTGTCTGTCATGGCCTTGGAGATCTTCTCATAGATTTTAGCATTCCGTCTTTTAGATCGCAGCTCTGATAGCACGGACTCATCTCCCCATACAGCGATCAGATCCAACACTTCCCGATCAGTCCATGATGGAGCCCTCTTTCTATTCTGCGATTGCATGGTCACCTCGGCTGGAGAGCTCTGCATCGTTACCAGTGCTGCTGAGCTCGCCACGATGTCCAAACAGGAAATGAAATTCAAACTGGCCAAACAGGAAATGGAATTCAAATGTTCCCGGGTCTTTTCCTGTGTGGCTGGGCACAGCATCCGAGCTCGGACTGCTGTCCAGAGTGTCCAGAGAGTGGTGCACTGTGGGATAGCTCCCGGAGCTATTAGCGTCGAATTCCATCCACACTAACCCTAATTCGACATGGCCATGTCAATTTTAGCGCTACTCCCCTCGTTGGGGAGGAGTACAGAAATCGATTTAAAGAGCCCTTTATGTCGAAATAAATTGCTTCGTTGTGTGGACGGGTGCAGGTTTAATTCGATTTAACGCTGCTATATTCGACAAACTCCTAATGTAGACCAGGCCAAAGAGTGGTACTCCTGCCGTGAACCGATGCCGGTCTCTGACGGTCACACTTCCTGCATTTACTGCCTGGGAGAAGCTTATATCTCGCAGAAATGCAGACATTGCAGCAACTTAACTACAAGGGCGAGACGTGACAGGGAACTCCGCTTGAAAGTGCTTCTGCTGGAGAAATCCCTTCAACCTCTGCAACAAACGCCCTCAGGAGACTCTCACAAATCGAGATCTCTGCGCTCTGATAAGGCTCCGACTTCCAAAACTGTCAGGAAGCGAGCCTCGACCTCTCCATCAAGGGTGTCTCAGACAAAGAGAGTTTCCCCAGCGAGGTCTTTGCCCTCAGTGCTCCACTCATCTAGAGTGAGCACTTACGAGGCACCGGGCTCCTCCGGCACCGTCCCTCAGCGGACCCCTGCTGAGCCCCAACAGGCGGCACCGGAGTTGAGACATCAAGTCTCCTCAGCTGCACTGACTACTCCGGTGCAGAGTGTGGCACAGACAGCGGCACTGTGCTCAACGATGCCGCCGCCGGCACCGACCCACAATTTATTGCCACCTAACAAACTGAACCCTGCACTGGTCAGTGCTTCAATGGTCGACCACAACACTAAGGCGAGACCAGCACAACTTTTGCATCCTGCTGACAGAGCAGCTTCGTCGGCACCACACTCACCACTGCTCGGCACCGAACACTCTCTGAGCTGCACAGCACAGTACCAGCATCCATTTCCTGCACCACTCTCCATCCATAGTGGTGAGGAAGGTGACGTGCAGGACAACTGCTTTTTCGTCTCCGCATTGGTCCCCAGCGCACGAGACCTAGCTGGAGTGCTATGAAACCTAAGTCTCATCCCTCCCAGCACTTACAATCCTGGTATGGGCAGCACTGGCCTTACCCTTTACCACCTTACCCCATGCAATGGACACAGTGGGGTCCTTGGCCCACATACCAGAACCCCTATTCTGGTCCCCCTTCCCCAGCAACAAGAGGTTCCAGATTACACCAATCGATACCACATAGAGAAACCTCGGACCTCCCTGACACAGAGATGGAAGAGGAAGAGATGCTATTGCAGGCAGACCTAGATGATTCGTCTCCTGCCCCACACACATCTTCTGCACCAGACGAAGCAGTGACCCCATCTACCTGTACAACGCCAGATGACCTGAAACACTTCCAAGAACTCTTCAAAAGAGTAGGGAACAGCCAAGAACTTGCCTTACATGAGGTCCAGGAGAAACAACATAAGTTGTTAAAAATCTTACAACCAGCATCATCGACCAAGATTGCCCTCCCCATGGATGAGGCTATAATAGAGCCTGCAGAACTAATATGGCAAACACCAGCATCAGCACCACCCACCAATAAAAGGACTGACAGAAAATATTTCGTTCCAGCCAAAGGCATGGAATTTTTGTTTTCACACCCTCAAGCTTGTTCTTTAGTAGTAGACGCTGCCAATCAGCGTAGTAAACAGCCTCATTCCGCTCTTCACTGCAAGATAAAGAACACAAGAGATTGGACCTCTTTGGGCAGAAAGTTTACTCGTCAGCCACCCTGCTGCTGAGAGTGACCAATTACTCTGCTCTCCTAGCAAATTATGACTATTCTAACTACAGTAAAATTCAAGAGCTCATGGATGACCTCCCCGAGCATAAACGTCCTCAACTCAATGCCACTATTAATGAGGATCAGTTAATAGCCCGCACAGCGCTGCAAGCCTCAGTGGATGTAGCGGACACAGCTGCCCGAAGAACCGCAACAGCTGTGGTTATGAGAAGAACATCATGGTTGCAGGCTTCGGGAATCCCAAAAGAACTACAGCTAAAAGTGGAAGACCTCCCCTTCAATAGGGATAAACTATTCTCGTCTCAAACAGACGACGTGCTCCATACAATGAAGGACGCCCGAGTGACACTGCACACGCTAGGCATACACCCACTGCCTGACAAACGCCCATGCTTTACACCATACCAGAGGCCACAAAACACAAATTTGGTCACTGCCTACGCCCATTTTACCATGCCTGGGCTGCCATAACCACAGACCAATGGGTTTTGGAGATTGTACAATTTGGGTACACCATCCCATTCACAGCCATCCTCCTCCCCTCTCCCCTTCCCCATCCCTCTTCAGGGACCCCTCTCACGAGCACCTTCTGCAACAGGAGGTAGACCACCTCCTACTGCTCGGAGCAGAGAAAAAAGGAGGGGGATGGAGACCAATCTTAGATCTCCAAAAACTCAACAGATTTATTCGCAACCACAGGTTCAAAATGGTCACCCTAGCCACAATCATACCAGCCCTAGACAACAGGGATTGGTTTGCAGCCCTCGACTTCCAAGATGCATACTTTCATATTACAATACATCCTGCCCACAGACCGTTCCTAAGGTTCACAGTGGGACCCAATCACTACCAATACAGGGTCCTTTCCTTCGGACTGTCCACTGCACCCCGTGTATTCTCAAAAACGCTCGTGGTAGTAGCAGCACATTTAAGATGCAATGGAGTCATAATCTTCCCCTATCTGGACGATTGCCTCAAGGGTGCCAGCCGACAAGAAACGACAGGCATGCTAAAGACCACAATAAACCTGTTTCACCAGCTAGGTCTACAGATAAACGGAAATAAATCCACCCTAGAACCAACCCAGAGATTGGAGTTTATCGGAGCCGACCTAGACGCCATACAAGCCAAGGCACTATTGCCAAATCACAGATTCACAACATTAACCAATCTAATTTCCACGGTAACCATCAGCCCACAAACTTCTGTGAGGACATACCTCCAGATTCTGGGACATATGTCCGCTACGACTTTTGTAGTAAAGTATGCCAGACTCCATATGCGCTGTCTGCAGCACTGGTTGAGCACGGTCTATGCACTCTCTCAAAAGACGGGTGACACTACCACCAAGGGTTATCTTCTCCCTACAATGGTGGACACACCCAGGGAATGTATGTTCTGGAATTCCCTTCCAATAAGACCCCCCCCCCCCATCACAACAGATTACAACAGATGCCTCCCTGATAGGCTGGGGCGCTCACTTGGGTCACCACAATGTACAAAGCAAGTGGTCCCCAATAGAAACCCGATTACATATCAATCTCTTGGAACTCCGTGCGGTACACAATGCATACCCACACTTCCTACCACTCATACGAGGAACCTTAATTTCTATTCTCACCGACAACGTGGCGTGTATGTTTTACATCAGTCGCGAAGTAGGAGCCAGGTCTCACTCGCTCTGCGTGGAAACCATGAATTTATGGAACTTTTGCATCCACAACAATATAAACATCACAGCATCATACCTGCCAGGCTGCCAAAACATTACTGCCGACAGCCTCAGCAGACACTTCTCACAAGAACATGAGTGGGGAAATCCATGACAGAGTTCTCGAAACAATATTCCAATAATGGGGCCACCCAGTAATCGACCTTTTTGCCTCAGCGACAAATCACAAATGTCCACTGTTTTGCTCCAGGGCAGGCCTGGCACCGGGGTCGCTAGGAGATGCCTTTCTCATTCAATGGAATGCATCACTCGTGTATGCCTTCCCATCGATACCGCTGATCCCTCGGGTCATCCACAAAATACGACTAGACAGAGCATACATCATTCTCATTGCCCCCACATGGCCCAGACAGACTTGGTTTCCTTACCTCACATGTCTGGAAGTCTGTGTCCCACAACCGCTGCCTTTCTGGACGAACCTCCTGTCTCAGAACAAGGGCCTGACACTCCACCCAGACCCAGTGAAACTCCATCTAAAAGCATGGTGAACTGAACTGTTCAGAGAAAGTAAAACAAGTATTACTAAATAGCCGTCACCTCACCACTAGAAATACTTACCATCACAAGTGGAAAAGATTCTCCCTTTTGTGCCAGCAAAAACAGCTGGACACATCCAAGGCGCCTCTGTGATCCTAGGTTACCTACTAGAACTGAAGGAAATGGGGCTAGCTATAAGCTCTATTAAAGTGCACCTTGCTGCCATTACGGCCCTTCACGAACGGGTAGAAGGGGCTTAAATTTTTGCTCACCCAGTTACACGGCATTTTCTAGCAGGTATACAGAACATGTACCCAGAAGTACGTCAACCTGCACCACCATGGGATCTTAATCTTGTGCTCAAATGTCTCACAAGCCCACCCTTTGAGCCTCTGGCAACCTGTTCGCTCCTACATATGTCAACGAAGGTCGCATTCTTAGTGGCAATCATATCTGCCAGATGTGTCAGCGAAATAGGAGCATTGCTGGCTGAACCACCATACACTATATTTACCAAAGACAAAATTGTGCTATGTCCCCACCCAAAATTCTTACCCAAAGTGGCTACAAATTTTCATATTAACCAAACCATACATTTACGGGCCGTAGTCTTTTACCTGGACAGAACTAAATCTTTTCGCTAGTCGCCAAGACTATTCGTCTCTATAACAGAGCGCTCCAAGGGCTCTACAGTATCAACTCAGAGACTTTCCAAATGGGTCTCTACCTGTATTAAAACTTGCTACCAACTGCAGCACAGAGAACCCCCCGTGGGCATCAGATCCCACTCAACACGAGCCATGGCGACATCGATCACTTTCCTGAACAATGTTCCCTTAATAGATATTTGTAGAGCTGCAACCTGGACATCAGAGCACACTTTTGCAAAGCATTACGCTATCACCCAAGGCCTTCTCTCAGACTCTATCGTTGGCCTCACAGTGCTCTCATCACACACTTATGCGTAATTCCGAAACCCTACCACCCCTGGTGGGGTACTGCTCTACAGGCACCTACAGTGGACCACCCACAGGGACACCACTCGATGAAGAAGTAGTTACTCACTTTGTGCAGTAACGATGGTTCTTCGAGATGTGTGTCCCTGTGGGTGGTCCATTACCCACCCTCCTCCCCTCTACTTCGGAGTTCACATAGCTGAGCTTTGCGGTAGAGAAGGAACAGAGGGACGGTTGGGGGAGCGCGTGCTACAGTAGCAGCCAACGGCTGCACGAGACAGCTCCTGCGCGCGCCCATCCCCCAACCGAGTACTGCTGTGAGAATTTGCCGATCTGTGGCGCGGGGGCGCACCGACACCTACAGTGGATCCCCCACAAGTCCTCAGAGTAATGCTAAAGCTAATGCAATGTACTCAATAACAACACTCTCTGTCCTTTCAAAAGGAATGTCCGAGACTTTGATAAATGATGAGATTATCAGTGTCGACATAATTGCTTGACCAAGGGCCTTGCAATTACCTGATACTGACATCCTGGGGATGAAACGTGTATGCGTTGATAGTGGACCCAATGTCTCCCTGCTATATTTTAGTAATCACAAGGTTAATGGATCTAAATTATAAACTGTTAGCCAGAATTTCATCCCGCACGTCCAGAACTGTATGGAAAACTGTCTGATCAGAGAGAGAAAAGAGGACCCTTGCCCTGTTTTTTCCCCAACATGGAATGGTTATAATAGAAACAGGTGTGATGGACGGATCAGAGTAGGGGGGCAACGCTTGATTTTGTCCAACCATAGGCAGTCCAGATTTAGACTACCCCATGAAACAGTTCCACCAACTGGAATTGATACTACAGGAGGTATTTAGAGTGGAAGATGTTAATTACTGCGCGTGGAAATTGGCCAGCAAGCTGGAGTTAATGCTCCTTTTTTTTTTTTTTAAATGGAAGGTGCCAGGGGCTCTTAAGTGGCAAGTAGTCACTGCCTTGGTTTTACATGGCAGGTTCTCATATGTTACTCTTATTTTTTTGCTGACAGAGGAAACAGTAATATCTTATTCTAATCCTTGGTAACTTTATTTTAACTGTGATTATGTAAGGTTTGCAAAGAGTGAAGCAGGCTGAAAAGACTTTGATCTAAAACCGGTCTTAAAATGTACTTTTTGGCTTTACTTTATCTCCAGTTCACTTAACAGGTATTTGGCTTTATTATTGTACAACAATATGAAAATACATGAATCACAGTACTTTTTGAATAATACTATTGAGTACATCAGAGAAGAAACTTTTTAACATGGGAGTGGGCAGTAAGGAGAGATGTATATACTGTTCTCTGATTTCTGGGAAGCGAAGCAGCACGGGTCCTCATGTTGGAGAGGAGACATCTAGGCACAGTCCTGGTGTCTGGTTTTCTTCTCTTCCAAGATTTAATGTGGACACACTAAAGAGCTATTTTATTGGGTTTTTTTCTTCTAGACTTATAAAATTCATTAATCCAATGTTCAAGATTTAAGTACATTACATTTTTAAAAATATGAAGTACAAGTTGTTTTAATCAACAAAAGAATTTGATGGGTCGTTAATGGATCATTTGTCATACCTCATCCATGCTAAATAAAGCATGTCAGAAAATGTATTCCTTTCAGTGTGCCTTGAAAGTTATCAAACTCAGGCACAGTCAGGTATGAAGCTACTTTTGAGTGTCAAGTGCCCTCCAGTGAGAGTGCCTTACTCCCCAAATGGTTATAACTAGGGATATTGAGCTCAGGCATCCCAGCTAATTTCAGCTACTGGTAAAACATAAATACACTGGATACAAATCCTAAAGGGCTCCTGGGATTAAATGGAAGATATTGTGGTCCCTGGAGCACAGGTGAATGTGTGCACTGTACACAACCTACTTCTAAGGATCCTTTCATAGCATGTTGCTTACGCAGTGGGTATTGTAATCTTTCTGATGCGGAACATGCTACCTACTGCCGACTCTCAACGTTCTACAAAATGCCTAAAAAACTTGGTTTCTCAAAAATGTTTGGTACTTACTTTTATTATCACAATATTTTTCCTGTCTGTTCTTTGCAATATTTTCTTGCCGCAGTCCCCTCTCTGTCTCAGTTTGTTAAATTTAAATGGTAAAGTTTGTGTTATAATTTCTCAAATACATAAAGGTTGTTGCGGGAGGAGCTTTAACAATAATTGTTGTTCTGTCTGTTTTCATTGCTGTTTTTCTTCAAATTACATTCAGCAGTGTCATATACTAATCTCAATCCACAGGTGCAACTTCCATTGAAATTGAATGGAATCTTGCCCCCAAACTACTGTATTAGTCCTTGGTTTAAGCCTATTTTGAACAAACCAGCAGAAACATGGAGTTGGTGAATAGCAGGAACCTAACATTAAAACTCATTTTATGTCCTTATTTTTAGTCTGAAGGGAAAAGCCACACAAATGCTGGAGATGCAATTTATGAAGTTGTAAGTCTGCAGCGGGAGTCTGAGAGAGATGATGAATCAGCCAGTCCAACAAGTGGAGGGGGTCCACTATCGCCACAGGAGGATGAGGCAGAAGAAGGTAAGAGTAAAATGAACATGTACAATTCCCGTATATGCTGCTTTTTTCATAGTTTTTCCTGCCTTTTATTCCCATATAGGATTCTTCCTATTTGTGCCCATCAGGGATGTATTATAATAGCCCCTCCAAAAAAATCATCTGTCATTCACAACTAGTGCATCTTTACTACCAGGAATAGTGTCCGACACTTTTAGACTGTCCTATCTAGACTGTTTTATCTAGATGCAGCAGCAGACTGGGTGCATCCATACAGTACTGTGCATCAAAACTTGTCATTCCTCCTCACCTGTTAGGCTAACAAGATAGCAAGCTCCCGTTAAAGGGTTTTTCTTCCTGTCAAAGTCCATTATTCTCTAGAAAGAGCTCTTGTAATTAACAGTGATGCCAGGAAGCTCTTTGCTGTTTATAGTAGTAATGATTTCTGACTCAGTCCCTGGTGCCCGTGGATCATTTTTACATAACTTAAAAATTATTTGTGAATTTTTTTCTTCGTGCTGGCAATCTATCCCGAGTATATTTTAAATATATAGTAAGTGTCCTTTCAGCAGTTTGTTTGATGGAGCAGGCTTCAATAATTACTATTGCACTATTTATTCCTTTTTTTCCAGTGATTATTATTGAGACAGACTAACAAGTGATTGTTCCAGAATGTAATGAACACTGTGCTATTAGAGAATAAATATTCTCAAAATCTTGCCCTCTTAATGTGTAAAACAGTTTTATTTAAAAATAGGGTAAATAGTAGTACAGAGGTGCGCATAGCAGGAAAAATAAAATGGTAAGTTAAACCTAATGTTAGTTTTCATATGTTAAATTCAAAATACTTTCAAAGGAAATAATCCTCTTTTAAAAATGTCATTATGATGTAACACTGTTCTCATGGAAACTGCATTTAGAGTACTTGCCTAGAAGTTATCCATCCGGCTAGATGTGCAGATTAAATGAGTCACTGCCAGTTGTTCTACATACATTTCCATTCTTATGTACCTTCTTTTGCAGATTATTAATTATTATTGTGGGGAAATATAATAGTTTAAAATTCCAAAGTTTTTTTCATTTGTACTTTAGATCTTGAACTAAGATTTATTTATTTGTTTGATATCTGTTTAGGGTCAGGGACCATAAATACCTGGCTCCATATCCCCCCCCCCTTTTTTTTTAACCTGGTCCTGTCTGTGACATATATTGTAGGGACTTTCCCACCTCATAGGGTAACAGTTAATTCATCCATGTACGGGTTTTGAGAGGTTTTTCTTTATTCTTTATGAAGTGCTGTTCCCCACTCCATTAGCTCCATCATTTTCCTCATGATTCATCGTATGACATTTGAAGCCTGCTATATTATTTATTTATATAATGCCATACAAGTGTATGATGCCTTATTTTCATCCTCTTCTTGCTTACTTACCCTTTGCAGCTATCTCAATTTCTGCCAACCCCAGGACTAAGCATCCCGTGGTCCTTTGTGAGCTAGATGACTCATGCCATGATTAGGAGTGGAAATGTCACTTTAAGAAATAGGACAGAATATTCTTTCAGTCCATATATAAAGAGAGTGGTTCAGTAGGACTTTTGTGCTGCTGTTCTATTGGCAGACGTGTGGATTTTCTTCCCATCCTGGTTTTAAGGTCATTAGCATTTTACTGCGAATGGGAAGTACATTTCATTGTGTCATAAGAGCATGAGCTTATAGAAAATTGGGATCATGTTTTTCTAATAAATAAAGCATGCCTTTGTTCTTACTTGGTTTCATGACACTAACTTCCAGTTGCTTTTTTAAAGATCTCAGCAAAATTATACAGTGGCCATTTAGGAATTTTTCATATCAACCTAACATACATTTTCATTACATTTTATCACTAGCACTGCAGCTCATATTTCTGTCAGCTCAGTCATCAAACCTGAGAGCTGGAGGCGGCTCAGAAATTTTCCCCTGCTTAGGGGATCACTATAGTCTTATTTAATTAATATTAACAGTTTGCTTGTCAAAGCAAAAGAATGCGTTGAACCTCCACACTAAATTGCCTTACCTTGCTAACAAGGTTTCTTAATTCAGACTATAATTTAACTAAAAAGAGATCCAGATGTATATTGACTCAGCTTTCTTTTATATGTTGTTGGAAGAGGTCTCAAGTGAAATGTATTAGGGTATCTGTGCTAATGTTCATAATGCATGGTAAAGTAGTGGGAGAGTGAATTATTAATGTGTAATTTTGAATTTTGACAAGGTGCAAGGCATGGCTGGTTCAAGCACACTCACAGGGGCCTCCTTTGTAATTATTTTTTCATTTCCTCCCCCATTTAAATTTGCCCTGACAGAAGTCCCCAGACAAAGGGCCATCAGTGGTCAGGAAAGAACCCCAGAGGATGCACCTAGATAGTGGCAGCATGAAGCATCTGAAAGTGGGGATCTAGAGGCATCCTCTAGAAAAGGGGCAATATGAAATAGCTAGGAGGGTGGAGACTTAGAAGACCCCCATGAAGGGCAACATGAAATGAAGTTAGGCAGCTTAGGTAACTAGTGAGGAAAAGACAATTCTCCCTCACCTCTCCTGGTCATCTAAGACCTAAACTTGAAGTTCAGGTATTCCCCTCATGCTGCTGTTTCCTCACATGCCTGGCCAAGCTTCCTGAGAACTACTTCTCAGAACAGAGCAGATCTGTTTTTTGTAAGGCTCGGAGGTGGCTGGGGAGGGGAAGCAGTTTTCAGGTATAGGAAGTACAGCACAGGGTTTCTCATATTCACTCCTTATAGTGTGTGATCGAAGAATAAGTAGGCACTGAACTATGGAAAAAAAATGAAACTGTTGCTCATTACTGTTGCAATGGTTGCAGCTGAACTGGTTTTACCTGGTTTTCCTTCCACTGTGGGTTCTATAGCCTGCCAGAATTGGTCCTGGTGTAAGGTCACTGAATTGTAAAAGTGTTAACCTCAGTTTCCTCCTCCTCCTACACAGATACTTGGGGAAAGAGTATAAACTGGTTGCTTAAAGATAGTTGGAGATTGCTCCTGGAAAGGCAGGGTTCCACACTTGAGGTCCTAAGACTGGATTGATTAGGGGAAGGGGAAAGGTATTATTTTTGAGTTAATTTGTTTTGCTTTCTAATGATTTTTGCTACCCTTTGAAGACAATCCTTGATGACTAGGTCTGTTTTTTGTTTCTGCTGAATCAGTCCACCAGCTCAGTGCTCTTTTGAAATGAAGTTGATATACAGCAACTAGGTGTAAATAATTTCACGAATTAACTTGTCATCTTTGTATCTCCCACAGTCATTAAACTGTTATTGCAATGATGGCTTTTGAGTTCTCTTGATATAGTTTTGTATGATTTCAAAAATTGGGCTCCCTGCTGTTGCCCACATAAAGTCATACTTAATATTCAGTGCTTTCAGAAAGTAGTTCAGAAGTAGGAAATAGATAATAAATAAAATGCTTTCTTTACAAACGTGCCAAAATTATACAAAAAGTTGAATTTATTTAGTGTATAGCCAACTATAAGATAGTTTTAATGGCACTGTTTTCCTAAGTAAACTTATATTTTTGTAAATTGGCAAAGAATAGTCTTCAAAAAGTGATTAATCCTTTTTTTTTTAAAAAAGGAAAGAAATAAGTAACACTTTATTAGTCAGGTGACACTTCTGGAGACAGTAGCTTGATAAGGAAGAAGCATCTACCCAAAGGTCAGTCATCTTATAGAACATTCTCATGATTTCCTGAAATGCAGTGCTGAATGGAAAACTAAGGAACAGTCAGCCTTTTGCTATAGCAACAGATTTCTTAAAGATGATTAGGCCTCCACCATGGCTGACACACCAGGAATTGTAATTGAGCGTTCTCCAGATAAGAAAGCATGAGTCTCTGCGCTGGTGCAGAAGGAAGGGATTGTGCTATTGGAGCCATGTTGGAATGTGATTAAACATACGTGAATCTTAGTAGGGAGGGGAAGTTGAATTTTTTTTGTTAACAAGCTGGGGGTAGAGGTAGAACTTCAGGAGGGAAGAACAAATGTGTAGCAGAAGTCCCCTGGTCCTCGGACTCTTGAGATGGCTTCACTCTCCAGAAATAAGAACAAAGTAATAGCATGTGAGGATTGAGATGTGGAGGAGAGATTGGTGTTACATGTAGACAGCATGAAATTTGAAGATGAGAGGGAGATCAAAGTGATGGAGGGGTCTGAAAGCTGTAGAGGAATCTGAGAGTTATGTATTGGAGGGCCCGGAAAGAGAGAGTAGGCAAAGACAGAGTGAGCAATGTAAAATGATCTGATCATCATCTCAGAGTATGGTAAAAGACAAAAAATATAGTAAGACGAAAAACACCACATCACCTGTGCATGAACAGTTTTCATAAAGCGATCACTCCATATCTAATTTTTCAATACTTGTCCTCAAAGGAAATCTGCACAACTTCTTCAAAAGGCAAGCCTGGCAACTTAAATTCAAACTCTGGTAGACTACAAAAGCCAAGAACTTAATGGGGACATGGTTTTGTGGCTCATTCTAACAGTTTGTAACACACCACATTGTCTTCTATCCTTAATTGCCCACTTCAAACCCTTTATGCGTAACGGTCTATCCCCCAATTGCCCTCTTCATTTAGTCTGTCCCAACTGGTATTTAGTGCAGACATTCCAATTTCCTTCCCCAGACTTAAAGAAGAGCTCTTGGTAGCTCAAAAGCTTGTACCTTCCACCAACAAAAGTTGGTCCAATAAAATGTATTATCTCACCCACCTTGTGTGTGTCATACTCTGAGACCAATACGGCTACAACAACACTGCAAAGATTTATGAAATTGACTTTGAAAGAAGAAAAGTTGTGTGGTGGAGAGGGACAGAAAACATCAAGAGGAAATAACCTCAGTGACATCACCCTGATCTCTGGGGCAGGAGAAATGAGGATGAGAGAATCAAGGAGTTAGTGGGGGAGAGTAGTATCTCAGGGCAGGCAGATCTTCACTACCCGCCGAATCAGCGGGTAGTGATCGATCGATCCCCAAACACACTCCCCGTCGACTCCGGAACTCCAGCTCGCAAAGGTGGGCGGAGTTGACGGGGGAGCAGCAGTGGTCGACTCGCTGCTGTGAGGACGGCTAGGTAAGTCAACCCGAGATACACCGACTTCAGCTACGCTATTTGCATAGCTGAAGTTGCGTATCTTAGGTCGACCCTCCCCCCACAATGTAGACCAGTGCTCAGAATGAATTCCTGTTTTGTGAAAATTACATAAGAACGAATAAATTACATAAGAACCGTTGGGGGGAGTAGTCAATTCTGCATTTTTTATACAAATTACAAATAGCTGATATTTTGTTTAATTCATAAGAACTGTCAGAACCCAAAAATAGTCTGCTGCTGTTGGGTCCTCCTTCAACCAAACAAAACTTAAATATGCTTTGCTTTTTAATTCCCATTGTTGTCATAAAAATAAAATATTAAAAATGTTAAATTCATGAGGACAGTCAGTTGGAGGGTAATTTTATCCTATGTTCAATCAGACAGAAACCTTTGTTGCAATCCCACAAGATTTAACTTTTTTATACAGCAGATTCTAATGTGTGCAAATCCATAGCATTTCACTTAAAAAAAATTACATCTGAGAGGAGTCAATATCTCATTTTTACAGGTTGTACATTCTGTTCTCTAACATTAGACCATTCTTACTGCATTGCAAGTTAACCTTTCAGTTATTAAAAATACATTGAATCAACTCCTGCAGCAATATTATTGTGCTATTGGATGTTTCTAATCCCTTCTTTAACTGGTGAAAAATGGAGTACAGTATATAACATTTTTTTCTCACTCTGAATGATGTAACACACACTTGATAGTTTAATTTGATTTATGTTCATACTGTAAAGTTAGTGATTCAAGTGTGAATTCTCAGTTTAAAAAAAGTAAATATTTAAATGCAAAACATTTCCATGGGATGCAAACCCACCTAGAGTTGTATGACATGTGAATTTTTCATGTCAAATGTTGAAATTTGGAATTTATGGATGGAGTCAGAATCTTCCTTGTCCACTTTGATCTTTCTTTACTGTGAACCCGTAAATATCATTTATAAATAGTTGCAAATAGTTTAGTTTTTTAGTGTTTTTATAGTTAACGTAATTAGTTTAGTTCTTCCCCCCCCGAGAGAGCTTCTCCTTCTGAAGAGGGACTATGCCAAGAGTTCCGGTGTTCAAGAATTGTGTCTCCTGCAGCTGTTCCTTTTCCATCAGCAACTGCCACCAGCACTGCCTTTATTGCCTTGGGGAGACGCTTATTGCCACCAAGTGCAACATCTGCTGCTCCTTCCCTCCCCAAACTCATAAGGGACAAGAGCTTTTTCTGCAGAAGCACCTCATGGAGCAGGACATGAAATCTCATTCAGATGCAGGCTGGAGAGACCTTCCCCATACAATGGACTCAGACTATGAGCAGCAGACCTCCGAGCATGACCTCTAGAGTCGAGGCAAAAGCTCTTAAGTCTAAGAAACCCTCTCACAAGAGAAGGGGACATGAACATAGGCATAAGGACAGATCTCTGTCCAGATCTGCTTCTAAGAGAGAGGATTCCTCCCCATCCTGTCAGAGTCGAGTGAGTCCTCATGTATGGGTTCTAAAGAGTTAGGTCTGCATAAACCTTCTGTCCTAGAAGGACAAGCATGAAGGAAGAAGGATCCAATCATACTGCGTCCAGCTCCATCCTGCAAACCTAATGATTGGTACCCACCAGTTCCGTGTAGGAGTTCAATGCTGGGACCCATCCGATGACTCTGATGTTCTCTCAGTGGCAGATTATCAACTGCACCCACAGGACCCATGCCCAGGGGCTCTGGCCAATTGGGAGACCCTGGAAAAATGGACACCCTGCCCCCAGCAGACAAGCGCTGGGCAGGGCAGGGGAAATCTCTGCACTCCACCAACCCCGCTCCCTGGCAGCAGTGCCGGGTGGGTGGGCGGGGGAAGTCCCCATGCCCCAACCCTGCTAAACAACTGGGGTGGCATGGAGGGTCCAGTGCTCCCCAGCAGCCACCCAGGCAGGGAGAGGAAGGGAC
This sequence comes from Chelydra serpentina, assembly GCA_037349315.1. NCBI lineage: Eukaryota > Metazoa > Chordata > Testudines > Chelydridae > Chelydra > Chelydra serpentina. Next base: position 56,818,974 of record JBAIAC010000024.1, on the reverse strand, counting down.
ATGGCCAGACTCAGAGCTGGAGATGAAGGGGCGGGGCCAGAGCCAGAGAGAAAGGGATGGGACACTGCCTGCAGAGCTGCCTCGGAGAGAGCCTGGCTGGGGAAGGGCAGGAGCCCGCTCCCTGCCCAGGCTCCGCAGAAATGCAGGGCAGTGGGGGAAGCCCCAACGCCCCGACCCCCGCTGCGGTCCCGGGACTGAAGGAGATCTGGCTCCCTGCTGCAGCCTCAGGCCCAGGTGAGGGGGGGGGGCTGAGCTTTCTGGTCTTGGGGCCATAGCAAGGGGTGGGGCAGAAAGGAGCAAATGGGGGCCATAATAGGGGGGTGGGACAGGAGGTAGAACGGGTAGGGATGTGTGGGGCTGTGGGTGGAACAGGGGTGGGGCTGCAGGCAGAGGGTGTGCTCTGGCCCAGGGCCTCATGAAACCTTAATCCACCTCTGGTTCTCTATGCCAGATCTCTTGAACACAAGACATTCGCATGACCTGGATCCACTCCACAGAAGCCCTTGAAACATTGAGGACCAAAGCCTTTACCTCGCTGGAGGACGTCTTCGCTCTGTCCTGCCCACAAGCTCCCTTGCTCTCATGCTTGGCTCCTTTAGAAACATACCTTTACCCGGGGAGACCACCTTGTGGGGAAGAGTATTCTCCCCTACTGTGTCCACAACTTGGAACATCCTTCCCCTGGTATCATTGGCACTGCTGGTAGAACAGGAGCCTATCATTTCATCAAGTGACTGGCACTCCAGATGAGGCTCCCTCTCCCCGTTCTCCCACAAGGGAAACAAGACCAAAGAAGGTATTGGTACTGTCTGCCTCCTTCCAAATGCGGCTACCCCAGGGACCACTGGTATCACAGCGAGGCACTCCCAGGGGCAACTCCACACCCTCTCTCCACCTTCTCTCCCCCTGCCCCTCTCTCCTGGTCAGGTTGGAGGCGGGACGCTGGAGCTGGGCATTGTGGGGCGACTGCTGCTCTGGCTGGTGCCATGCAGCAGGCAGCTGCGGAGCTTCCCCATCTCCTGCTGCTGGTGCCCAGGGTTGCGACTGCTCCTCAGCTCCCAGCCCCCTTTGACTGCTCAGGCAGCCAATAAGAGCCTCCCTGCCCGTGGCTCCGGAGCCTGCAGAGCCCTTGGGGACACAGCCTGGCACACAGCCGCTAGTTATCCCTCTCCCTGCACGCTTAGCTACCCCCTACCCCTACACAACCCCTAGTTATCGCTACACCCCTCACTGCACACTGCCCCTGGCTACCTCCTGCCTGCACTCTGAGTGGTTTTCAAACTTTTTGAGCTGAGCTCCCTCAATCTTTGAGTTATAGTTTTTGGTTGTGCCCCCACAACCTGGACAGGCTGGGTGGTCTGCCGAGGTCAGTCAGGGGGTGGAGGTGGCACTCCTTCTCCAGGCCCCACTGTGGAGCTGGCCTTGAGCCCCTCTGGACCCTGCCCCCCCCCCCCCCCCCCACAATATACAAGTCAAACTACACCAGGGATCGGCAACCTTTGGCACACAGCCCGCCAGGGTAAGCCCCCTGGTGGGTCGGGCCGGTTTGTTTACATGCCGCATCTGCAGGTTTGGCTGATCGTAGCTCCCAATGGCCGTGGTTCGCCGCTCCAGGCCAATGGGGGCTGCGGGAAGTGGAGGCCAGAACATCCCTCGGCCTGCGTCGCTTCCCGCAGCCCCCATTGGCCTGGAGTGGCGAACCGTGGTCGGTGGGAGCTGTGATTGGCTGAATCTGCGGACACGGCAGGTAAACAAACGGTTCCGTCCCACCAGGGGGCTTACCCTGGTGGGCCACTTGCCAAAGGTTGCCGATCCCTGAACTACACCTATGCCTGAGGGCCCAGAGCCCCAACTGTCCTTCCCTCCTGGGCCCTGGAGTTTTTATAGCATGTTGGGTGATGGAGAGTTCTCAGAAATAAAAAGGTTGAGAACCCCTGCTCTAAAAGAGTGTAGCATACCCCTCCACTCCCTGGCATTTACATCCTGGCCCCAAAGAGGAACCATCACAAGCAACCCTATAGGCCCAGACCACCTCCTCAGACGTTTTATCATCAATGCCCATGTGAACTCCCACGTAAGAAGCTAAAAGCTCAGAGATCCAGATATATGACTACTTCTACCTCAACAGTCACCACCCAACCCCACCCACTCTGCCTTCAGCTGGGCAACAATAATTACAGACAAGTGGGTACTAGACATCATCCACCAAAGCTACATAATCAAGTTTATTTTTCCTCTCCACCACAAACCTCCTTCCCAGCTCCTTTTCATATTCTTTTCCTTGAGGTGGTGAGAACCTATTCCACCAGAGCGTAAGCAACGGCAATGACATCTTTTCAAGATGTACTTTTATTAGAAATACGTAGACCTGGAGCACCTTACACACCTTCACAAGACACGATGCCTTGGTCTACTGTTCTGGCACAGATACAGCTGAGGGGACAGCTGTATTACAGACAGACCATAACATCTGCATCCTCACATCCACCTCCTGTTTGACTACTGCTTACTAATGTCCCACATGTGGAATATACATAGGGACCGTCACTCAAAGAAATGAAAGTTACTTACCTGTAACTGTAGGTTCTTTGAGATGTGTGGTCCCTATCTTTATTCAACTCCCCACCCTCCGTCCCCTCCACTGCAGATGATAGCCAGATTCGTGGTAAGAAAAAGAATTGGAGAGGCATCTGTCCACACTGCCCTTAATATTTAATGTTTGAAGCACAAGCAGAACAATTGCAATATGTAGACCAACAGACGCTGCTTACTAAAAATTTCTGGGCTCAAGCAAATGGTGTGCATGCATACATATAGGGACCACACATCTTGAAGCACTTCAGATACAGGTAAGTAACCTCTATTTCTTTGGGCAAGTTCTCACTACTATTGCTTGGGGCAAGCCCCACTCCTCCAACAGAATGATGAGTAGAAACAGATAGCAAAAATTTGAGGATTTTCCAGTCCCCTGTATGGAAATAGACCACATAGGATATCTTGGGGCCCTAAGTGAGGTTCATTTTAGGAACTTCATTTTTGTTTTAGGCTAAATTTGTAAAATTCTTTTCTCTGCACATTCAATTTTGTGTGGGCAAACATTTTGTACACTTTTGCACAGAGTGTGTGCAAATCATGAAGTTTACGTTGCAGACCTCGTTGATGCACCCAATAGTGCAAACAGAACAAATGGATTATACGCATGGATGTGTTAACACCTATACATATTTTAAAAATCATTTTGGAATCTGCATTGACACTTTTGAAAGTCTGGTCTATCAACTGTGGTTCAACTCAGTTGGCTTTTTGGAATGCTTAAAAATGTGATTTTGATAACAATTTTATCTGCTAATCTAATCAAAGGCTAAAATATAGTGTCTTCAATTTATGCTCTGTAAAATTGACATTTTACCTTTACATCAATTTACTGTCATTTATTATTTAAGTTTGTGCAGAGCGCAGAAATGAGCCTGCTCATGAGATTGAACCACTGTGATCACATTACACCTGCCTTGCGTTCTTTACCTTAGTTACCTATAAAATGGCATATTGATTTTTTAAGGTAACCTTGTTGGTTTATCAAGTCTCCAAGGGGGGGATGGAGTTACCTATGCCCTCGATAACCTCTGTGACCTTTTTTCTGGTGAGTGTCTGGGTTCTGATGCAAATTACATTTTAGGTTTTCACCTTTGTACCTTAGGTTGATTGACTTGAACCCTTACTGTTGTGGTCCCTAGGGGTTATGAATTGCTCCCACTAGATATCCAAGTATCTCTCGTTTCACTCTTAAAAAAACCACAAAAAAAACACCCTTCTCTTTTTTACCTTTTCATAGAGATGTCAAACTCAGATGGTACAGTACATTTTGAAGGAATTTACATTTTTAGGAACACTTATCTATTGTGCAGCATTTAATTGGCTTTGTCATCAATGTGGGTGTAAAACTAGTGAACTGTAAAGAGAATTATGCTGAGTGAAGAGTGGGGGAAAATTATCTATTAAGATTTAAGTGAAGTATATACCAACTTTTAATTTTCCATGTTTAGCACCCTTTTGTATTTGCTCTTCGTGAATATACATGAGTGAAGTTTTCTCTTTTTGTACAAATGCTTTTACAAACCAATTTTTGCTCCATAGCTGACATTTGTTCAATGAGTAAACAAAACTTGTTTTGAGTGAAAGTAGGGCAGAGCCCCTATAGGATTTTATCTGAAAGTGAAGAAGGTAGGGATCCTGGCAGAGTGGGCTGAAAAGGTCTACTGGACCATGTTTGCTTCAGAGGCTGCAGGGAGAGGGACTGTTGCTATCTGCAAGTCAGGTGAGCCAATGTGCCCAGAATAATATTGCTCTAATCTGCCATCACATCACCCCATGAAAAGGAGCAGCAGCAGGGAGGAGATCTGGAAAAAATTCATCCAGAGGATCCCTCATCTGTGAAGTGGGATTGCTGGTTCTCCTTTTTTAGGGTCTGTGCCACCATTACACCAAGCAGTAGGTTGGAAAGGGGGAAGAGAAGGGAAGGAGAGAACGGGCTGGTTGTGAAAACTATTTGCTGTGGACGTGGAAGCAGTGTGACACGCACCATAATATTGTTTAAATGCAGAGGTCACAACTTTATTTAAAGTATTACCTAACTGGGGTAACCACCTCAAACTACCCAGTTAGGTTGTTCCATTGCAGCTCTCTTAAGTGGTATACCCTGATGTACTATAAACCTGTGTGTGGTTGTGAAAGTCATGTACCCTCTCCACCCTCAGCTCTGCTAAGGGACCCTGACTGGAAGCCCAAGTCTCCTGCCTCCAATGTGGAGAAGGAGAGAGAAGATGTGGAGTTGCAAGCAGCATGAGACACATCGGCATGCCCCCTCACCATGCTATGCTGTGACCAGGGTCAATGCCCAAGTAGGCCACTAGATTACAGCACTCTCAGTAGGACCCTTTCTAACCCGCCAACTGCACTGGAATCTGCCAAAGTTGAAATAATTAAACTCCAAAGCCAGACCTCTTGAATGCCAGGTGGAAGGTAAAACACCCCCACACAGCAATTTGCCAATTTTGCCTTATGAGAAAAATCATTTCCAGATGCCAGAACTGGTGATTAGCCTAGCTCCCATCATCACTGCAGACCCAGCAACTAGATTGAGATGGGCAGGGCTGAAATAGGGAGCCCACAAGCATTACCCTGTCCAGGCAGAAAACGGCATCAACCCTCCCTCATGCTCCACCTGGCCCACACCACCCACATCGGGCAGGGGCAGTGGATGGTCAGGTCCAGATGTAGTGTGTTATCCTCTCACTCCCCCACCCCATGCAGTATGAGGAAGGAGGTAGGGAGGGGAGAATGAAGCAGCCCCCATGTGATGAAGTCAGCCGGGATTGCAAGAGCGAAGGGACATGGAGCACTGCCTCAGCTGCTGCCAGTTGAGATGCCAGAAGCTGTTGCCATTGTTCCCAGCCACATCAAAGCCATGTCCTGGATAGTGGGGTGAACAAATATTTACTTGACTGAGAGGTGAAGTGTCTCCCCTCTTGATTTGTGTCCTCCTTCCATCAATGTACCTCCTTTTCCTCTACAGGCAATGTCTGTCCTTACTCTACTTATGCCATCCACCTCTAGCTTCCCATTCAATCTGAGCAGGAGACTTGTGTCTGGAGGAAGTGGGAGTGTGTGTTTACCGTGTTAACTTTTCATTCACACTCCCCCTATTTTAAGTTTTTGCTTGAATAGTTGTGTTTAATGTTTGCTAAAATTATTCTAACATATTTTGAAACAAATATGTTAGGATGGGGGAACTGTTTTACTGTTAAAGTAATTCATGGGTGACATGAGGTGAGCATTTCTAATTTTTAAGTGGAGTACTAAAACATTTCACTGCACAGTGAATTGTTTGAACATTAAAGCTCAGAGTTGGGCCATTTGTTATATTTCTCCAGTTGGTTTCCTGACAGACCTTGCAGAATTCTGAAAGTATCATACAAACATAATGTGTTGGTATTAATAGAATAGAAAAATTGTTTTAAACAAGCTTAACAATTAAATTGCAGAACACTAGCAGTAGTAACACCCTCTTTAGATGTCCCATGTCTTTCATCCCCCAAATTTAACGAGAAGACTTTACTTTAGCAGTACTGCTAGTGTAGCCGAGCCTGTTAAGCTAGGCCAATATACTGCCCTTTTCCACAACAGATAGCAGATGTTCAAGAGAATATACAACAGTTTGCCTTTACGGGTCATACAAATCTACAATAATGCTAAACTATGAATAGACATAAGTAGGAAGATGTGGCCATTGCCTCCTACACATTTTTAGATTTCATATGCGTACAAAGACGCAGATGAATGCAAACATAGTGTAATCAAATGCAACAATAAAAACATGGTCAGACTGAAAGTTTTGATATATTGACTTGCACTAGCACTAGGTTGTCATTGATGCTGCGTTCCTGCTGGATGCCAGTCCTTGAGTACTGAAGGTAGTATTTCAGTGGTTGCTCTAGCCTTGTCTTGCAGGCCCTTGCCTACTCCCATACAATATTATATCACCAAAGCCAAATGGTCTGCAAAAAAAGGACAGTATATGTTCTCTTTGAAGATCAGACAGTCATTTGCAGATTTTCACCAAGGAGCACATAGAGTCCATGAATGTTGTCCTCATTCACATCCACCTCCATTTTCTGTTCTTCCCTGCTGCTACTAGATAAGTGCTCTATTTTTTTTAGCACGGAAGAGGATGTTTGTTTTGATTAAAGTAATTCTCTTCACATTACCTGTGTATTACCTTCCTTTCTAAAAAGTCACTCAAAATAAGTTTTGGGGGAAGGGAGGACGAAACTGAACAGGTGAAACAGTCCAGTTGCAGATCCCTTTCACTATGAGAATATAACTAAGGGTCTTTATTGGGCAGTACAACAATGGGACTTTGCATATATCCCTACCTGTGTTGGGGAATGAAGGGGAGAGACACTGTCATAAACATACAGCTAAGGGGTTAAGATTCCTCCTTACCTGTAAGGGGTTAAGAAGCTCAAATAACCTGGCTGGCACCTAACCAAGATGACCAATGAGGAAAGAGGATACTTTCAAATCTTGGGAGGGGGGAAGGTTTTGTTTGTGCTCTTTGTTTTTTGTGTTCTCTCTTGAAAATGAGAGGAACCGGGCAGAAATCCATCTCCTCCAACCCATCCTCAACCAAGTCTCCAATATTGCAATAAGTAGGTTAGTCAGACATTGCGTATTAGATTTTTTTTTTGTTTTGCTTGTGAACTTTCCCTGTGTTAAGAGGGAGGTGTTATTCCTGTTTTTCTGTAACTTTAGGGTTTTGCCCAGAGTGGGGGATCCTCTGAGTTTTGGATTTGAGTACCCTGTAAAGTTATTTACCATCCTGATTGTACAGAGATGATTTTTACCTTTCTTATAAAATCCTTCTTTTAAAAACCTGACTGATTTTTCCATTGTTCCAAGACCCAGGGGTATGGCGTCGTTGATCACTTTGTAACCAATTGGTTAGGAGATCATTCTCAAGCGTCCCCAGGGAAGGGGGTGTACGGGCTTGAGGGGATATTTTGGGGGGGAAGGGGAACTCCAAGTGGTTCTTTTCCCTGGTTCTTGTTTAAATCACTTGGTGGTGGCAGTGGTTACCTTATTCAGGGTACAAGGGAAAATTTGTACTTTAGGGAGTTTTTAACCTAAGCTGGTAGAAATAAGCTTAGGGAGTCTTTCATATGGGTCCCCACGACTGTACCCTAGAGCTCAGAGTGGGGAGGGAACCCTGATAGACACGATGAGCATGATACAAATATTAATAAAGTCTGTGGCCATCTGTGCAGCCCTGGCTTCAGCTGAATCTACTGGACGCGTGGGGAAAATGTTGACAAGTCTGAAGTTCAAGTTGCTTCACCTCTTTTGGTCTTTTCACCTCTGAATTGCCCCTGTCATGCTGCTGCTGTTATTACTGTTGCAATCCTCTGAGCAGCATGATACTGCCTGATGTTTGGATCAGGCCCTTACTGAATGTATGTTGCCAGTCTGTTAGTATTTGCTACCAGTTCTTTGCCTGTTGCCCCCTCAGGAAGGAAGGGGAGAAACACACATAAAATACATCTGATATTTTAAAAAGTGGGGTCCATGTACATAGCCACAATGTAATGGTCCTTTGCTCATACTACTTTGAGGGGGCAATTGTCTGTCTGTGTGTCCTAACCCAAGAGCTTTTCCCAGAGTTTTCATGCAAAACCTTGATGACTTTAGCATTGTAGAGACAGATTAACTTCCCATATGAATGGTTTGTGTGACAGTCAGATATGCCAGTCTGCTCGTATAAATGATATGAGGTCACCATTAAGGCTTTGTGCGACAGCATGAGTTTGAAGCTGGGCTATGTATTGCTTTTTGGTATCTGTTGGAGAGAGAAGTGAAAGCCTGGCGAGAGTGTGTTATTGGCTGTGTTGTAGGCAATGTGAAAGTAGCAAGGAATGCAGGAGACTTTTCCCTGAATTTATTTCCATGTTTTAAAGGTGTTGAGAGGGTATAAATATATGTTTTGTTTTTTAAGATAAACTAAGCTAGAATATGACACAACCTTTCATGGATGGAGAGGGGACCACATGCCCTTCCCAGTTAGTTCATATTGATGTGATGAGATAATTCTGTATCTGCCTTCAGCCTCTGTTACAATAATCCGATTCAATCTCCCCCAGCCACTGTTTTAATTGCTCTTCCAAAGAGGAAAAAGAAGCAATACCATGTGATGATGACTAATCTCATAGTGCTAATTAAAATAGCAGACACTCAGCAAATAATTTGCAAATAATCAACATGTTGGAATTTGTCAGCATGAAATGGTACTTGAAGAATTTTGAATAGCAAACAAATTCTGTAAAAATTGAAGTCTGTTCAAACAATTCATGAACAGAAATAAGGGTGATACTGAAGGGAAACACTTGTTTGCTACAGCTGTTCACAGAGCTAGCAACACAGTCATGTAGTTTTTTAAAGCCTCCCCCTTTACTCCCCCCTTTTTTTTGCTCTGTATTTAGATGATCTTTCAAGTAGCTATTGGGAAATATTTTTTCTCCATACCAGTTCAATATGTGATTTACAAATATCCAGCCTTTTTTTCCTCAAGGTGCAGGAGCCAATATGGCTAGTTTTGTTCACATTCATGTCCAAATTTATAGCTGCATCTACAAAGCCATTGCTGCTTCCTATGAACTGATCTTACCTCACTATGAACTATTTTACCTTAATGTAAATGTAATGTGTTTCTACTTTACAGTTACATTGATTAGGGCAGTCCAGAGAAATAAGTTTGTGTCATTTGTAGAACTGGCTGATTTTTTTCTTAACAAATGTTGTTGTTTCAATAAAATAGAAATTTTTGTGAGAGGTTATTTTGCATCTTTTTTTGCATTTATATTGAAACAAAAAATCATTGTCATTGAGAAACTTTTTTTTTACACATTTTTTTCATTTTTGTCAAGTTTTTGTGGGAAATTACGTGTTTCCTGACTAGCTCTGATAATTTATACCCTTTTTTCCATAATTACTGTCAAAACACTCTCTGGTTCATGCTCTGGTGCTTCTTATCTCTGCTTACCTACTGTAACCTGCTTCTCTCTGGTCTTCCTCACTGACATCTCTCTGTTTTATTTAATATGTTCAAAATGCTGCTGTCAATAGCATCTTCCTATTGTTACTCTGACCATACTTTGTCGCCTTCAGTCTTTCTGTTGACTTCCCCTATTCTCCTACATTTAGTTTAAACTTTTCACTTACAAAACATTGCAATGACATTACCACCTACATGTGACCTAATTTCCTTCTCCTGTACATCCCTTCCCACTCCCTGTGCTCTGCTCAAGCTTCTCTCCTGACTACTTTTTTGTCACCCTCACCCACTCCAAAGTTTCTTTTGTTTGTAACAGGTTCTCAGTTAAAAATCGTCATGAACCTTTTCTCCTCCTTCAGATCACTACCAAAAATCCACCTGCTTAGCCAAGCAAATATGCTTTAATATTCATGCACTACTACTCATTGTTTGTAGTATGTACTGCACTTATTTATGAGTTCAAACTGTAAGTTCTTTGGGGGGCAAGGATGTGTTTATTTGCATGTGCTATAGATGGCACTTAGAATAATTACTTCCAAGTTACTTTATGAGTTGTTAATATCATACTCATTGAATCAGATCTACTGTGCCTGGCTGTTTAAAGACAGCTGCAGTTATTGAAAAGGTAGTGCTAAGTACTCTATATATTGTAACAAAGTTCTTCCTCTACCTTGGTAAGTCCTGCGCTTATTGGCGGATTTTGATCACCTCAGAGATCTTCCCCTCTGGTAGAACCCACAGTCAAATTCCTCCTGTGTCTGATCAGGAGTTGGGAGGTTTGGGGGGAACCCAGGCCCGCCCTCTACTCCGGGTTCCAGCCCAGGGGCCTGTGGATTGCAGTTGTCTATAGGGTTTCCTGTAACAGCTGCGTGACAGCTACAACTCCCTGGGCTACTTCCCCACGGCCTCCGCCCAACACCTTCTTTATGCTTACTGCAGGACCTTCCTCCTGATGGTCTGCTGATGCTTGTACTCCTCAGTCCTTCAACTCTTCTCACTCTCAACTCCTTGTGTGCCTCTTGCTCCCAGCTCCTCGCACGCAACACCACAAACTGAAGGGAGCTCCTTTTTAAACCCAGGTGCCCTGATTATCCTGCCTGTCTTAATTGATTCTAGCAGGTTCTTCTTAATTGGTTCCAGGTGTCCTAATTAGCCTGCCTGCCTTAAATTGGTTCCTGAAAGTTCCTGCTTGTTCTAGTGCAGCCCCTGCTCTGGTCACTCAGGGAACAGAAAACTATTCATCCAATGGCCAGTATATTTGCCTTCGATCAGACTTCTGTACCCCACTTGTCTGGGTCTGTCACAATATGTAATTGGTTTTAAATACTAGTGAGAGGGTAATAAGTCTATTAAATGAACGTTTGTTAAATAGAATTCAACAAAAGGCCCACACAAAATGGAGCCATTATTTTTTTCATTATAAATATAGCTAGATAAAACATTTGAAATACATCCATTTGTTAGGATAACATTTCTGAACCAGAATCTGTTTCATCATAGAATCATAGAACTGGAAGGGACCTCGAGAGGTCATCTAGTCCAGTCCCCTGCACTCAAGGCAGGACTAAGTATTACCTATACCATCCCTGAGAGGTGTTTGTCCAACCTGCTCTAAAAAATTTACAACGATGGAGATTCCACAACCTTCCTAGGCAATTTATTCCAGTGCTTAGCCACCCTGACAGGAAGTTTTTCCTAATGTCCAACCGAAACCGCCATTGCTGCAATTTAAGCCCATTGCTTCTTGTCCTATCCTCAAAGGTTAAGAAGAATAATTTTTCTCCCTCCTCCTTGTAACAACCTTTTATGTACTTGAAAACTGTTATCATGTCCCATCTCAGTTTTCTCTTCTCCAGACTAAACAAACCCAATTTTTTCAATCTTCCCTCATAGGTCATGTTTTCTAGTCCTTTAATAATTTTTGTTGCTCTTCTCTGGACTTTCTCCAATTTGTCCACATCTTTCCTGAAATGTGGCACCTTGAACTGGGCACAACACTCCAGTTGAGGCCTAATTAGAGTGGAGTAGAGCGGAAGAATTACTTCTCGTGTCTTGCTTACAATACTGCTAATACATCCCAGAATGATGTTCGCTTTTTTCTGCAACAGCGTTACACTGTTGACTCATATGTAGCTTGTGGTCCACCTATGACCCCCAGATCCCTTTCCGCAGTACTCCTTCCTAGGCCGTCATTTCCCATTTTGGATATGTGCAACTGATTGTTCCTTTCTAAGTGGAGTACTTTGCATTTGTCCTTATTGAATTTCATCCTATTTGCTTCCGACCATTTCTCAAGTTTGTCCAGATCATTTTAAATTTTAATTCTATCCTCCAAAGCACTTGCAACTCCTCCCACTTTAGTAACATCTGCAAACTTTATAACTGTATTCTCTATGCCATTATCTAAATCATTGATGAAGATATTGAACAGAACCGGACCCAGAACTGATCCCCGCGGGACCCCACTCATTATGCCCTTTCAGCATGACTGTGAACCACTGATAACTAGTCTCTGGGAACGATTTTCCAACCAGTTATGCACCCACCTTATAGTACCTCCATCTAGATTGTATTTCCCTAGTTACTTTATGAGAAGGTCATGCGGGACAGTATCAAAAGCTTTACTAAAGTCAAGATATACCACATCTACCGCTTACACCCTCTCCACAAGGCCTGTTACCCTGTCAAAGAAAGTTCTCAGATTGGTTTGACATGATTTGTTCTTGACAAATCCATGCTGACTGTCACTTATTACCTCATTATCTTCTAGGTGTTTGCAAATTGATTTCTTAATTATTTGCTCCATTATCTTTCCGGGTACAGAAGTTAAGCTGACTGGTCTGTAATTCCCTGGGTTGTCCTTATTTCCATTTTTATAGATGGGCACTATATTTTTCCTTTTCTAGTCTTCTGGAATGTCTCCCATCTTCCATGACTTTTTAAAGATAATTATTAATGGCTCAGATATCTCCTCAGTCAGCTCCTTTAGTATTCTAGGTTGCACTTCATCAGGCCCTGGTGATTTGAAGACCTCTAACTTGTCTAAGTAATTTTTGACTTGTTCTTTCCCTATTTTAGACTCTGATCCTACCTCATTTTCACTGGCATTCACTATGTTAGATTCCAATTGCCACCAACCTTCTTGGTGAAAACGGAAACAAAGAAATCATTAAGCACCTCTGTCATTTCCACATTTTCTGTTATTGTCTTTCCTCCCGCATTGAGTAATGTATTTGAAGAATGTTTTCTTGTTACCCTTTATGTCTCTAGCTAGTTTGATCTTGTTTTGTGACTTGGCCTTTCTAATTTTGTCCCTACATACTTGTTATTTGTTTATATTCATCCTTTGTAATTTGACCAAGTTTCCATTTTTTGTACGACTTTTTTTTTAGTTTTAGATCATTGAAGATCTCTTGGTTAAGCCAGGGTGGTCTCTTGCCATACTTCCTATTTTTCCTACGCAGTGGGATAGTTTGATCTTGTGCTCTTAATTGTGCCTCTCTGAAAAACTGCCAACTGTCTTCAATTGTTTTTCCCCTTAAATTTGCTTCCCAAGGGATTTTACCTACCAACTCCCTGAGTTTGCTAAAGTCTGCCTTCTTGAAATCCATTGTCTTTATTGTGCTATTCTCCCTCCTACCATTCCTTAGAATCATGAACTCCACCATTTCATGATCACTTTCACCGAAGTTGCCTTCCACTTTCAAATTCTCAACCAGTTCCTCCCTATTTGTCAAAATCAAATCTAGAACAGCCTCCCCCCTAGTAGGTTTCTCCACCTTCTGAAATAAAAAATTGTTTCCAGTACATTCCAAGAACTTGTTGGATAATCTGTGCCCTGCTATGTTATTTTCCCAACAGATGTCTGGGTAGTTGTAGTCCCCCATCACCACCAAGTCCTCTGCTTTGGATGATTTTGTTATATGTGTTTAAAAAAAGCCTCATCCACCTCTTCTTCCTGATTAGGTGGTCTGTAGTAGACCCCTACCATGACATCACCCTCGTTTTTTACCGCTTTTATCCTTACCCAGAGACTTTCAACAAGTCTGTCTTTTATTTCCATCTCAGCCTCAGTCCAAGTGTATACATTTTTAATATATAAGGCAACACCTCCTGCTTTTTTTCCCCTGTCTATCCTTCCTGAGCAAGCTGTACCCTTCTATACCAATATTCCAGTCATGCATATTATTCTGCCAACTACGTCATAGTTGTGTTTATTTACTAGCATTTTGAATTCTTCCTGCTTATTTCCCATGCTTCTCGCATTAGTATACAGACATCTATGATACAGATTTGATTCTTCCCTCTTCTCCCCCGTTCTGTCTTGTCTCTCCCTTATTTCTACTATAACAGCTCATGCTCCCCCCCAGATTCCGACCCTTCTTCCAGATCTCCGTGTTTTTGACCTATCTGTGGGCTTTGGTCAACTGCTCCTGTCGAACCTGGTTTAAAACCCTCCTCACTAGGCTAGCCAGTCTGTAGCCAAATATGCTCTTCCCCTTCCTCGATAGGTGGACTTTATATCTGTTTAGCAGTTCTTCTTCCTGGAACAGCATCCCGTGGTCAAGGTAGCCGAAGCCCTGCTGACGACACCTCCTTGCAGCCAGGCATTCACCTCCAAGATGCATCTGTCTCTGCCAAGGCCTCTACCCTCAACTGGAAGGACTGAAGAGAACACCACCTGCCATCCCAACTCCCTCACCCTTACTCTGAGCCCTGTAGTCACTTCTGATCTGCTGAGGGTCATACTTTGCAGTATCATTAGTGCTCACATGCATAGGTGCCGACTTTAGTGGGCGCCGGTGGGTGCTCGCGCCCCTGGCCCCACCCCAACTCCATCCCTGCCCCCATTCCACCCCTTCCCCAAATCCCCGCCCCCGCCTCCTCCCCCGGGCCCGCTGCATTTCTCCTCCAGCCCCTGACAGGCTTGCAAGCCTGGGAGGGAGGAGGGAGAAGCAGCAAAGCACCCACCGGCAGCTCCCCGGCCCCAACTCGTCTCCGCCTCCCGAGGCGCCGCCACCAATCCACTTTTCCTTCCTCCCAGCTTGCTGCGCGCCAGCTGTTCCACGCGCAGCAAGCCTGGGAGGGATGGGGGGAAAGCGGAGCAGCGGCGCCTCGGGGGAGAGGGAGGGGACGGAGCCTGGTGAGTTGGGCCGGGGTTAGGGCGAGGAGCAGAGCACCAATTTTTCCCCGTGGATGCTCCAGCCCCGGAGCACCCATGGAGTCAGTGCCTATGCTCACATGGATGAGGGCCAGATGATCCTCAACAATCTCGCTGTAACGTCTCGAATACAGGTCCCTGGCAGTCAGCATACCTGCTGGGATGCCATGTCAGAGCGCAGATGGATGCTTCCATCCCCCTCAGAAGAGAATCTCCCACCACCACCACCCTATGTTTCCTCCTGGGAGTGGTGGTTGTGATCCTCCCAGGCTTGGGGGTACATGGCTTCTCCTTTTTAACCTTTTGGGGTTATTCCTCATTACTTGTTGCGAGGGCAATATAATGGTTTTCCATCACCATGGTGGGTGGGTTGGGAATAGGGGTGAAGCACTGCCTGCTGCCAGAAGTAACCAGCAGCCAGTGTCCTCCCTGTACCAGAGGCATATCTCCTCCCTTGGTGGCATGACAGTAGTCCTCTCTAGCTGGATAGTGTCCTCAGCCTTGGAAGTCTCCATATGAATACCGTCAAGGAATTCCTCATGAGCGTGGATGCTCCTCAGCCTAGCCACCTCCTCCTGTAGATCTCCCACCTGCTTCCTGAGAGAATGCACCAGCAGGCACCTCTCACACTGGATGGTCCCCCCCAGCCTGGATTTCTGTGAGTGGGAAATGCAGGCCACGGTCTCTGCAAATCCACACCAGGGTCTGGGTAGAGACATCCATGATTAGGTTCTTTGTCTGGTTACAGGTGCAGGTGGAGGAGACAGGAGCAGTGTTGGCACTGGCAATGCGGCCCTTCCTAACCGTAGCAATTTTATTACATCTCCCTCCCACAAACTCCCCTGTTGGCAGTCCCCTGTTCGCTAGCTCCCATTGGTCACTTAGCCGTAGGCTTTTAAGGCCTTCCCTCCCAGGTCAGCTCTACCCCCTCATTAATCACACAGGGGAGGGTGATCACAAGGCTGATTGAGGCTGATCAAGGGAACAAAGGCTCAAACAGAAAAGCAGAATATAATGAATTTGTTATTAGAGTGTGCAATAGACTGCTAGGTAGATTGTCACTATTGGGAAGATGGGTTTTCTGGGGTTCTCCATGTGTTACCCTCTAGGAGAACATTGTAATTTCCCCCCTGCAGTGCCTGTCAGTGCTACTCTGAGTGCTGGGGAGAGGGCATGCAAGACCAATACATAGTAGGGTCTTAAAATACTGTCCCTAAACCCCTGCTCCTGTTCTGTTCTCGTTAGGATTCTTAAAAGCAGTTCAGAAAACTGTTCATCTAATTCTAATGATTAAACTCTATTTAAAGGGATGGTACTTTCTACAACTGAAATTTGGCATGCTGTAAAAGTTTCAGCTTGACAATAGTTTTGTACTGGTTTTTAGAATAAGTGGCTAATAAAGATTAGATAATCAGCTAATCAGTTTCTTTTAAAGCAGTTTATTGATTTAGGATTGTCTTGTAGCTTTTGTAACTCCAAAATGATTTCCTCCCCATCTCCCCACACTGAAGTATTGCAAATGATTAATCTTTGTACTGGATGAGCTATAGTAGTTATCATAAATAAATTAAAGGAAATATGAATATCTGGTGCAAGATACTGCATGCTGTACTTGGTGTAAAGATGCCCATGGAGCATAAGAACATCTAGTAGTCAGCAACATTAAATCAATAAGAATTACATTTAGATACAGTCAAATAAATCTTGACATAAGAGTCCACTGATTTTAATCTAGTTTAGGAAGTACTAATCTTAGATCAGGCTTCACAGTGGTAGCCATATTAGTCTGTACCAGCAGAAACAACGAGGAGTCCTTGTGGCACTTATGCCCAAATAAATTTGTTAGTCTCTAAAGTGCCACAAGGACTTCTCATTGTTTTAATCTTAGATCAGGTTTTGGAGTTCCCTCCTTGTTTTAGTCACACTCTCAGCAGTTTCTTCAGGGAGATACAGCAGAAGCCTTTCACTCATTAATGTTAGAGTACACCAAATGAGTGTGAATATTGTATCACTTGGACTCTCAACTGTGTTTTTATAGCTTTCTTTAGTTATGTGTGGGGACCGGGATGTCCAAAAGGAGGAACCACCCATTCGCTTTATAAAAAGGGGACTGCTCTCTTGAAGGAAGTCTACTGTTAAAATCTGTTTGGCAGCAGTATTTTCAGTTGTCCTAATGCAATGCTCTAAAGTTTTCCTGCCACTCTACAGCAAGAACACTTTAAAACAATTTGAGATGCCCCTGAAAGTTCCAGTGCTTCAGACTCAACTGTGGGGAAGTCATAAAATCCATAATACTCAGTGTGGTCTGCGTACATGTTCCTTTTAAAAATATGTTTTACAAAACAACCAAAAAACCATCCTCTGCAGATTTTGTTTAATGCTCAAGGCAGTATGCAGGTGTGGCAAGTTTTTATTCTAAAACCACTTGTACATACTTTAAATGCTCCATTATATAAATTGTTTCACTATACTATTATATCAAAGATATTCACAGTGTCTCTGAAAGATCAATTCTTATCCAGATAAAAAATAGTCTTTAAAATATATTGGATCAAAACAGATCCTAATAATTGCCTCATCTGCCTTCAGCCCATCTGCTTCTGGTGTGTAAGATGTGCGTAGATCCCTGAGTCTCTTACAAGAATTCCTACACCTGCCTTCAGATCAGACAGTATTATCCACTTCTTCTTCTTCTTCTTCTTTCTTCCTATTTCAACAGCACTATCACCAACAGCAATCATTTTTTTCTCAACACTGGTATGGAAGATGTCCCTTTAAGTCCACGCTGAGACAGTAGAATTTGTCATCCACTTCTTTACCAGCAGTTAGACCTCAGGTTTGACATGAGGTTTGAGAACAGCAAATCCCAGCTTTGATTTTGTTCCTTTTTGTTTGGAAATCATTTAAGCCAGTTTCCCAGCAACTTACAAAAGATCACCACAGAAAGTGGGTTTTGCACACTATAAAAGACTGTTATACCATCCAGTTCAAAATCCTCTCTCCAAACGAACCTTCTCCTTCCCTATTCAGGAAGCCCTCTCACAAGATGGTGTTAAGAGAAAAAAAGCAGGCTCGGTACTAAGGGAGGGAGCAGTAGAAGAGGGTCTGGTAAATTTCAGAAATTGTGGTTTCTATTCCTCATGTTTTCTAATTCTAAAGAACGGTGAAGGTCTTTGCCCAGTTCTGAGGGAACTAAACAGGTATATTTGAAGGTTTTGCTTCAGTGTGTTAATAGTTCCATTATCGATTTCCTATCTCAATTAGTTTGCTGCTCTTGACCCGAAAGACAGTTAACTGCATATTTCAATAAGACCATCACACAGGAAATACCTGCATTTTGCCACAGGACAGGACCATCTCCAATACAGGGTCCTTCCCTTAGGCCTCTCCAGGGCACCTAGAGTCTTTATGAAGTGCATATCCATAACGGCAGCTTTTCTGAGAAGACGGGATTTTTGTCATTCCTATATTTAGATGATTGGCTCTTAAAAGCAGCATCCAAACATGAGCTGGAAATAGACACTTGATTCACATGGTGTCTGTTCCAGAGGTTGAGTATTTGGATTAACAAAAAGAAATCTCTATAAATGCCTTCACAAAGTGCCGCTTTTATAGGAGTAATTGTAGACACCAGGATAGCGAGGGCTTCTGGAGAACAAGTTCCTAAAGATGTCATATGCCTATTCAGTATCTACTTCAGAATCCATCTCAGAAGGTGAAGTTCTTCCTCTTCCTACTAGGTCTCATGGCATCAACCTTATGTTGATGAGACTAATGTTATCCACCTTACGTTGATGAGACTATGTGAGACTAAAGATGATACCTCTTGCCACTGGTTGGCAAGAAACTTCAAACCTGCAGTAGACGATGTGAACCTAGTAATTATTATTACAAACAAGATCCAGAAAACTCTCCTGTGGTTGATGGACAAAGATCATATAATGCAGGGAGCTGAGGTTCAACCCTTTTTCCCCATCATGAAAATTACAATTGCCTTGAAAACAGGCTGGGGTGCACATGTCAACAACCTTGTAACAAGAGAGCTCTGGAATCAGCAAGAGTGTCACCTTCCCTATCTTCCAGAACACACCATCCTAGCCACCATGGATGTAGAGGCTCTCTACACAAACATCCCACACACAGATGGAATACAAGCTGTCAGGAACAGTATCCCTGAGGATGCCACAGCACTACTGGTTGCTGAACTATGTGATTTTATCCTCACGCACAATTATTTCAAATTTGGTGACAATATATACCTCCAGACCAGTGGCACCGCTATGGGCACCCGCATGGCCCCACAATATGCCAACATCTTTATGGCTGACCTGGAACAGCGCTTCCTCAGTTCTCGTCCACTCATGCCCCTTCTCTATCTACGCTACATTGATGACATCTTCATCATCTGGACCCATGGGAAAGAAACTCTGGAAGAATTCCACCACGATTTCAACAGCTTCCACCCCACCATCAACCTCACCCTGGACCAGTCTACACGGGAAGTCCACTTCCTAGACACCACAGTGCAAATAAGCGATGGTCACATTAACACCACCCTATACCGAAAACCCACTGACCGCTATGCCTACCTACATGCCTCCAGCTTCCATCCCGGACACACCACACGATCCATTGTCTACACCCAAGCACTGAGGTACAACCGTATTTGCTCCAACCCCTCTGACAGAGACCAACACCTACAAGATCTTCACCAAGCATTCTCAAAACTACGCTACCCACATGACGAAATAAGAAAACAGATCAACAGGGCCAGACGTGTACCCAGAAGCCTCCTGCTGCAAGACAAACCAAAGAAAGAAACCAACAGAACTCCTCTGGCCATCACTTACAGTCCTCAGCTAAAACCTCTCCAACGGATCATCAGTGATCTACAACCCATCCTGAACAACGATCCCTCACTTTCACAGGCCTTGGGAGGCAGGCCAGTCCTCGCCCACAGACAACCCGCCAACCTGAAGCATATTCTCACCAGCAACTACACACCGCACCATAATAACTCTAACTCAGGAACCAATCCATGCAACAAACCTCGATGCCAACTTTGCCCACATATCTACACCAGAAACACCATCACAGGACCTAACCAGATCAGCCACACCATCACCAGTTCATTCACCTGCACATCCACCAATGTAATATATGCCATAATATGCCAGCAATGCCCCTCTGCTATGTACATCGGTCAAACTGGACAGTCCGTACGCAAAAGGATAAATGGACACAAATCAGATATAAGGAATGGCAATATACAAAAGCCTGTAGGAGAACACTTCAACCTCCCTGGACACACAATTGCAGACCTAAAGGTAGCCATCCTGCAGCAAAAAAACTTCAGGACCAGACTCCAAAGAGAAACTGTAGAGCTTCAGTTCATTTGCAAATTTGACACCATCAGCTCAGGACTAAACAAAGACTATGAATGGCTAGCCAACTACAAAAGCAGTTTCTCCTCCCTTGGTGTTCACACCTCAACTGCTAGAAGAGGGCCTCACCCTCCCTGATTAAGCTTACCTCGTTATCTCTAGCTTGAATCTTCCCTGCACTTTTATATCTGCCTCTGGACATTTCCACTGCTTGCATCCGAAGAAGTGGGTATTCACCCACCAAAGCTTATGCTTCAATACCTCTGTTAGTCTATAAGGTGCCACAGGACCCTTTGTCGCACCTTCCCTATCAGTGTTCTGGAGTTAAGAGCAATTGGTCTGGCACTCAGATCTTTCCTCCTTCAGGTGAAAGGATATGTGGTTCAAGTGGTCATAGACAGTTATAACAGCAGTATATTATATTAAGGAACAGGGAGGAGCCAATAAAGCCTTGGGAGAAGGGTATTCTTCATGAGATATATATGGTAGCCCTCAGCCATTTAGTGGACCAGCTAAGCAGATCCACAGATGCAAGAATGTCCTTGAAAGACACTCTGATCAGGGGAATTTTTGCCCTGTGGGGTATTCCAAATATAGACCTAGTTGCCACAAGTTACAACACCAAATGCTGTTTTGTTCAAGGCAGGAACATGTAACAGATGCTTTCCTCCTCAGTTCGGGTACAGATCTGATGTATGCTTTCCCACCATTCCCTTTAATATTGAAGGCTGTGATCATGATCAGCGAGGACGATACTTATCGCTCTAGAATGGCCAAGACAGCAATGGTACATGGACTAGCTCCTCCTTTCAAAGGAAACTTCAGGGTATTACCACTGTCATGGGACTTTTTGTCATAGCAGCAAGGGTGTCATCTGAATCCACTTTTGTTAAATTTGACAGAATCTCTGACAGAATTAGAGTACTGTTTCTCTCTAGATGTACAGCATGTGTTACTAAATGCTCAAAGACAATCAACCAGAAAATGTTATGATTTGAAATGGAAAAGATTTTCACTTTGGGTAGCCCTTATTCAATTCATATTTAAAGTATTGTTCCTAAAGAACAAGGGTTTATCTGTTGTCACTTAGGGTACATTTAGCTGCAATTGTAGTATTTCATACACCACTAGATGGAAAATCTATATTTCTAATATAGACGTTTCTAAAAGGTTTACTAAATCTCAGGGTGATTTGATTTAAATCATGAAGAAAAGAAGGTTCTTTACCTGTAACCAAGGTTCTTTGAGATGGACTTTACTATTCATGCTCTGTACCTTTTTTCCACCTTTTCTGCAAAGTTCTAACTATTTGGGGCTCTGCATTAGTGGTGGAAGGAACTGAGGTGGCAACTGCTGCAGTGCCCGCATTTACAGCCCTGCCATCAGAACATGCTCAAATGTTGAGGAGAGGAGCACTGAGGGGCCACGTGAGCGCTCATATTGGCACTGCTACTAGAAGGCTGCACTGTTCAATGGCACTGGTTGACACATGTCCCAAGGATATGAATATGCAGTTCATCTCCAAGAACCTCAGTTATAGGCTAAGTATATCTTTAGAGCTTAGTCATATGTTTCTTAAACTGCAAGAATATTTCTTGTGCATTTATTTTCAGCAGTGGTTTAGTAGAACCTTTTAACCTGTGAACATATGTTACCACTCAGGTTCTCAAGTTTTTATTTATTTATTTTATTTTTATGCTTTCACCTTGGAACATTTTTCTGATTATTTTTGCTTTGTTCTGCTCTGGATTTTAAAGTTGCTATTTGTAATGAGCTTCAGGTTTGGGCCAGGTAGATCAGTGGGACATGTCATATTTTTACTGTGATTGGCTGAATTACCCCATGTGACCAATAATGGATCTGCTCAGCAGAATCCATTTTTACTTAGTGTCTCAGGGAGAGAAGAGGGAAGTATTGTATTTAAGCTATCTGATCTAGCTGGGAAAATCAGGAGAGGGGAGAATTTTAAAATTGTATTTATGCTATTAAATTTCTTTTTAAAATTACTGTTTTTAAATTTTAATTTTAATTACTGCTCAGGTTGTGAGGAAAAGGAGAATTGGTCCACAATATTTTCCGTTATTTGCTTTAGAATTTAATAATATGCTTTGCAGATCTGGGCTTCAAAATACAGTACATTTCCATGGACCATAATGAATTCTTCAAGTTGTTGGGAGCTGTATCATTTTACTGTTGTATATTTTAATACACTTCATTATCATTATATCCTTGCTTTATAAGGGAAAATTGATTTTTTCTGAGCTCAGCGTTTCTACTTTTGGTTCCAGTGAACCTGCACAAAGGATATGAACCCATCAAATCAAAATTTTGCCTGTAGGATTGCATGGAGATTTTTAAAAATGGGGCAATGGGATTCATTCAAACCTACGTTTCCTTTATTTCAGGATCTATGAAACCATGCAAACTGGTTCTGACCCAAAGAATTTCATGAACCATGATTTGTTTTGAAATGGTAGGAGATTGTGGAACTCTGTTTTTCCAAACCAGCATTTCTGTTCACACTGCTTTGAGTGTTTTTGAGGTGCAAGACATGAGCTATCTTTATCCTCATGTTTGGTTGTCAAATTCAAGGACTGATATGTTTTTATTAATGACTTGTACTTGGCAACTGCTGAGATTATTAATTAGGAATCTGTACTTGGAGTCAAAGTGACAGTGATGAAGATTTAGTTAGGAGAGATCATGCCAGTATGTTGGACAGATCCTCCTCTACATGAACTATTGATGCCAACAATATATCAACTTATTTCTAATATGAAATGTTGAAAATTCTTGGAAAATTAAAGATGTTGACAGAGAGTCAAGAGTGTGGCTGAGCTCTGTCACACCCCTGTGGAGCAAAAGTTGCTTTAAGCGACCTTTTGTGCTCTCTGGATTGTTGGGATAGTTCTCCCCCCCCTGAAAGGCTTTGGGACTCCAAGGATAATGGGAACATGACAGCAACTCTTTTGTGCTGCCAGAGTGGTACAAAAGAGCTGTGATTGGGCCTGATCACAGTGCCAGTTATCGTCTAAACCATACTAGTTTAGAATATTTAACAGTAGTTAGTTTTTATTTTGCTTTTAAGATTTTGTTTAAAGACCTAAAATTACTAGTAAACATATAATCAGAAATCTGTGGTTTCAGTGGTTGGGACCAGGAGAAAGTTTGTATAGATGGTGACAGGTCCGTCTTTGTATCTGTGTTTATTTTTGGTGATGGTGGGTCCTCTGATGTATATGAACTACAAAGATCTCATAACTTCTTTTGGGAGTCTAATTTGTCCCCCCCGTCCGTAAATTCGTCAGTACCACTCTGCATATTAGGTGAGAGCAATGTGAAATATTTCAGTGTGAGACAGAGGGAATTTTCCTGTAGTTAATGTACTGGACTGAGACTCTTAAAGATCCGAGTTCAGTTCCCAACTCTGACACAGTGTGAGACCTTGGGCAAGTCACTTAAACGCTGTACGTCAGTTCTCCATCTGCAAAATGGGGATATTTCCTTTCTTCCACTCTGACTGTAAACATTTTGTGGTAGGTATGTTGCCCCAAAAGCTCTTGGGCCAGTCCTTCCACAGCTTGAGCAGAATCTTCACCAAGTTCATGTGACTCAAAAAAAGCTCCAAGATTATCTCATAGACTCCTCAAATTATCCTGATTGAATGGAGGATTATGTCAACCCAACTAAATGAGTTAGTCTTCCCATATAATGGTTGTGGTCACATTGTTTCCCAGGACACAAAACACATGTAACCCCACTCAGGGTATGTCTACACTATGAAATTAGGTCGATTTTATAGAAGTCGATTTTTCAGAAGAGATTTTATACAGTCGATTGTGTATGTCTACACTAAGTGCATTAAGTTGGCGGAGTGGGTCTTCACTACCATGGCTAGCATAGACTTAGAGTGGTGCACTGTGGGTAGCTATCCTACAGTTCCCGCAGTCTCCGCCGCCCATTGGAATTCTGGGTTAAGCTCCCAATACCTGATGGGGCAAAAACATTGTCACGGGTGGTTTTGGGTACTTGTCATCAGTTGCCCCTCCCTCCGTGAAAGCAACAGCAGACAATCGTTTCGCACCTTTCTTCCTGGGTTACCCGTGCAGACGCCATACCACTGCTGTGGTTGACACATGTAACAGCTCTAGGGCTCTTGCTCTTTTGCCTTAGCCAAGGTACCTTGCCCTACTAGGACCTCCAAGCATTTAACACAGAAGCACCTGCAGCAGCTGACGTTGCTACACAGCTGCAGCTCCTGGGTGCCTTCGCGGAAGATGGTGCGCTAGGACTGCAAGCTGTCGTCATTGTACATGGCGTATGGCTCCACAGCTTCTGCAGTAACTCTGCTCTCCTGCAGTCACCCCTAGCAGATAATCATTTCGCTCTCCTGCAGTCACCCCTCGCAGACAATCATTTTGCGTCCTTTTTCCTGGATTGCCCACGCAGACGCCATAGCATTGCAAGCATGGACCCCGCTCAGATCACCGCTGCAGTTGTGAGCATTGTAAACACCTTGTGCATTATCCTGCAGTATGTGCAGAACCTGCAAAAGCAGGCGAGGATGCGACGAAAGCGCTGTCATGATAGTGATGAGGACATGGACACAGACTTCTCTGAAAGCATGGGATGTGGCAATTTTGACAGCATGGTAGCATTGGGGCAGGTTCATGCTGTGGAATGCCAATTCTGGGCCCGGGAAACAAGCACAGACTAGTGGGACCATATAGTGTTGCAGGTATGGGATGATAGCCCTCTGGAAGCTTGCAACGCCAGACAGCTACCGGTCAGTCGGTAATCAGTTTGGAGTGGGCAAATCTACTATGGGGGCTGCTGTGATCCAAGTAGCCAACGCAATCATTGAGCTGCTGCTATCAAGGGTAGTGACTCGGAACCCCATTGCAGCAAAGCCATCCACTATGACCTGCACATTTCCCAAACTGTGGTGGGGCGATAGACGGAACGCATATCCCTATGTTGGCACCGGACCACCTTCGCAGCCAGTACGTAAACCGCAAGGGGTACTTTTCAATGGTGCTGCAAGCACTGGTGAACCACAAGGGACGTTTCACCGACATCAACGTGGGATGGCCGGGAAAGGTGCATGACGCTCGCATCTTCAGGAACTCTGGTCTGTTTGAACAGCTGCAGGAAGGAACTTACTTCCGAGACCAGAAAATTACTGTTAGGGATGTTGAAATGCCTATAGTTATCCTTGGGGACCCAGCCTACCCCTTTAATGCCATAGCCCATGAAGCCATACACAGGCACCCTGGACAGTAGTAAGGAGCAGTTCAGCAATAGGCTGAGCAAGTGCATAATGGTGGTAGAATGTCCATATGGATGTTTAAAAGCTGGCTGGCGCAATT
Organism: Chelydra serpentina; assembly: GCA_037349315.1. NCBI lineage: Eukaryota > Metazoa > Chordata > Testudines > Chelydridae > Chelydra > Chelydra serpentina. The sequence goes on along the minus strand of JBAIAC010000024.1, from coordinate 56,793,456 downwards.
TACTGACTAGGTTAGTCCTCAGCGAAACCAATATTTCCATTGTCATTACTGCTTGCTGTATGCTCCACAATATCTGTGAGAGTAAATGGGAGACGTTTATGGCGGGGTGGGAGGTTGAGGCAAATTGCCTGGCCACTGATTACGTGCAGCCAGACACCAGGGCGGTTACAAGAGTGCAGGAGGGCGCGGTGTGCATCAGAGAAGCTTTGAAAACCCGTTTCATGACTGGCCATGCTAGGTGTGACAGTCCTGTTTGTTTCTCCTTGATGAAAACCCGCCCCCTTGGTTCACTCTACTTCCCTGTAAGCCAACCGCCCTCCCCCCTTCAATCACAGCTTGCAGAGGCAATAAAGTAGTTGTTTCAAAATCATGCGTTCTTTATTAATTCATCACACAAATAGGGGGATGACTGGCAAGGTATCCTGGGAGGAGTGGGGGAGGAGGGAAGCACCGGCCGGGTGGGGTGGTGAATGAGGAGAGGAGGGAAGGACAAGGCCACACTACACTTCAAAACTTATTGAATGCCAGTCTTCTGTTGCTTGGGCAATCTTCTGGGGTGGAGTGGTTGGGTGCCTGGAGCCTCCCCCCTCCCGTGTTCTTGGGCGTCTGGGTGAGGCGGATATGGAACTTGGGTAGGAGGGCAGGCAGTTATACAGGGGCTGCAGCAGTGGTCTGTGCTCTTCCTACCTTTCCCGCATCAGATCCACAAGATTCCTGAGCATTTCAGTTTGCTCCCCAATTAGCCTCAGCATTGCATCCTACCTTGTATCATCGCGCTCCTGCCTCCTCTCATCCCGTTCATTTAACGCTTTCCTCCACACATTCTGTTGAGCTCTATCGGAGTGGGAGGCCTGCATGAGCTCTGAGAACATGTCATCGTGAGTGTGGTTTTTTTGCTTTCGTATCTGCGATAGCCTCTGGGAGCGTAGAAGCGCAGATGATAGAGGGAGCGTAGAAACATTTTCAGCTGCAGGAGGAAAGAAAGGAGAGTAGTATTTAAAAAGATAAATTGTAGAGAACAAAGGGAAGACTCTTTCACAGTGAACCAAGCTATTCACATTATATAGCACTTGTGCTTTCGGTACAAGGTCGCCTTTTGTCTCTTATATTGCGTGCCTGTCGGTTTTTTCTCTGGGATGATCGCTTCACCCCTCCCCCCACCACGTAGCTAGTATCAGGGAAGATCCCTGTCAGCCAAACGTGAACAGCTCAGCATGAACAGGCCTTCCCCCACCGCGTGGCTAACAGCGGGGATGATTTCTTTTCAGCCAAAGGCAAACAGCCCAGCAGGAACGGGCACCTCTGAATGTCCCATTAAACAAATTTCCCGTATTTCAACCAGGTGACCATGAATATCACATCACTCTCCTGAGGCTAAAACAGAGAGATAAAGAACAGATGTTGCTTGAATGCCACCAAAGCCCAGGCCCATTCACTGCCATGCTTTGTTCTGCAATGATCCCAGACTACTTGCTACTGGCTTGGCGTGGTAAAGTGTCCTACCATGGAGGACGGAATAAGGCACCCCTCCCCAGAAACCTTCTGCAAAGGCTTTTACAGTACCTCCAGGAGAGTTTCATGGAGATGTCCCTGGAGGATTTCCGCTCCATCCCAAGACACGTTTACAGCTTTTCCATTAGCTGTACTGGGCGCGAATGCTTCCCTAGTTTTCAGGGCAAATTAATAAACACACTTGCTTTTAAACCCGGAACTATATTTACAAAGTACACTCACCAGAGGTGTCTTCTCTGGCTTCATGGTCCAGGAGCCTGCTTTGGGAGGGTATTGGCTCGAGGGTGATGAATAGTTCCTGGCTACCGGGGAGAATGGATTCTCCGCTTGCCTGCTGTGTGCTATCCTCAACCTGCTCCTCCTCATCTTCCTCATCCACAAAATCCTCATCCCTGTTGCGTGAGACTCCCCCCTTACAGGTGTCCATGGACAGTGGTGGGGTAGTGGTAGGCTCCCCCCCTAGAATTGCATGCAGCTCATCATAGAAGTGGCATGTATGGGACTCTGATCCGGAGCGACCGTTTGCCTCCTTTGTTTTTTGGTAGGCTTGCCTGAGCTCCTTAATTTTCACACGACACTGCTGTGCATCCCTTATGTAGCCTCTGTCCATCATGCCCTTGGAGATTTTGCATATATAAGGGCATTTCGTCTTTTGGAACGGAGTTCTGCCAGCACGGATTTGTCTCCCCATACAGCGATCAGATCCAGTAGCTCCCGTTCGGTGCATGCTGGAGCTCTTTTGCAATTCTGGGACTGCATGGTAACCTGTGCTGATGAGCTCTCCACGCTGGCCAAACAGGAAATGGAATTCAAAAGTTCCTGGGGCTTTTCCTGTCTACCTGGTCAGTGCATCTGAGTTGAGAGCGCTGTCGAGAGCGGTCACAATGGAGCACCCTAGGATTGCTCCCAGAGGCCAATACTGTCAAATTGCATCCACACTACCCCAAATTTGACTCAGTGACGTTGATTTTAGTGCTAAACCCTTCGCTGGGGAGGAATACAGAAATCAGTTTTAAGAGCCCTTTCAGTTGATAAAACAGGCTTTATTGTGTGGACGGGTGCAGGGTTAAATCGACCTAATGCTGCTAAATTCGACCTAAACTCACAGTGTAGACCAGGGCTCAGTCTTGCACCTGAGCGGGAACACTTTGTCATATCTAGCCCATTCCCTTTTCAGTTGTGCGAGCCAATACCCTATGAGATGAATCTAGTCTTTAATCATGAGCCTTTCTAGAAAGAGTTATTTGTCTACTTCATTAAACTTCCCTCTGTGAAACAGCTCACACTTGAGGTTTGGATGTGGGGGGGAAAGCTTCAGAAACAACCCCTGGGCTGTAGATATATATCACAGCTAGCAAAGCATATAACCATTTAGAGTACGCTTTTCAATAGTGAAGTCCCATTTTTAGAAGTGATTTAGGAACCTGAACTCAGTGAGATTTGGGGCTTGTCTCTCCACAGGGAAATAGCAATTCTGGAATAACTGTTTTGCAATAGCTGTTTTGGAATAGCTCCCTGCATAGATGATCTATTCCAGAAGATAAGTGATGTAATTCCAGAATAGTGTCCATATGGGGGAGTTATTCTGGTATAGCTAAATTATACCAAAATAGCTGTGCTGGTCAGTTTCCCCCGTAACATTTGAAAATGGGACCTAGACTCCAACTCACTTAAGGTGTTTAGAAAATGTTATCTGTAACCCATATCTTCAACATAATTTCTGATTCACAGGCTCATCCCACCCATTTTACCTCTGTATCTAACTCTCCATTAAAGCCACTTATCCGTAACACTCCTGAGATTGTCTCTTCACTTCTAATTTCCCATATAATTTCAGTTTCCAAGTCACGATATCATTTTTGCTGCTCTTCTGTGGATCTTTTTCAGTAAGATACTATTTCATCACTGTGGAGTGTGATCAGAGTTCCTGAGGCAAGAACTGTGCATGGTATGCTAGGTGTGGTGCAATGTAAAGAACTAATATAATCTGCTCTACTTGATGGGAAATTTTTCAGTATATAAAACCTGGAAATGGAATTGGCTTGTATTTGGCAGTAGTATAGCACTGAGTACTCTTATTTAATATATCACTGATTGCCACCGAGTCTCTTCACATAATGCCTTTCTAGATAATAGTTCCCTAGTCTGTGTCTGTTGTGTATTCTTTCCTAAATGTGTTAATTTTAAACTTCTGCATCTTACATTTCATCCCGCACTTGTCTGCACAAATCCTCAAGCTTTGCATATTCATTTGTATTTTCTAGCTTTTTTTGTGTAGTCTCATATAACTGTTTTTTGTCAGAAAAAAATGTTATTCTATAAATCTGTTATCTCTTTGATAAATCTGTGCATGTTTTTGTTTCTTTGCAGAAAGCGATAATGAACTCTCAAGTGGTACTGGTGATGTGTCTAAGGATTGTCCTGAGAAGGTCTTGTATTCCTGGGGAGAATTACTGGGGAGATGGTAAATATTAACTTTCTCATTTAGATTTTTAAATATTGAACCTTTTCACCCATCAGAAAAGCAGATAATGGCTCATAAAACAATACAAGGCCTAAAATTCCCTCGGCTTAAATTTTAATTTTCTTTCTCCATTTAAAAAAACCCCAAACATTTTAGTTTTGATTAAAAAGTAGAGATGCTCCATATGAAAACATGTATTTAAACCCAGAGCATAAAGAATTAGCACTTGTATTTTTAATTGGTGGTTATTCTGGGGATCTCTCTCCCAGTGCTTCCATGGAACCCTTGGTCCCTGTGTTACTGCGTTTTCAGAGGTTTATTTGACTAATTATTCTCCTCAATCTTGGTGCTAAAAATGGTTCATTTCATTCCCTCCCCCCCATCCTGTTTAAATGCTCATCTTTATAGCCTGATTTATTCATTTGTACTAGATTTGTCCATTCCCAAATCTTTCCTCCTTATAATGTTACATGTTGTAAATTATGGTTTCATTGGTGTTGATTCTTTCTGTTGATCCTATACATGATCGTATCCCAAGGGGACACTGATCTGTTTTCTCAGCTGCCAGGCAGAGGTTTTTTGTTTGTTTTTGTTTTTAAATCATGTAACAGAATTCAAATTGCCTTGCTGAGACAAAATGAAATTTGATCAAATGTGTTTTTTTTGGCAAAATTCTCAATTTCAAGTTAACATTCAAATGCATATTCACACAAGGCTAGAAAAATTAAAATTGAGGTCTTACATGTTTGAGGAACTTAGTCTTCCCAGGTGAACAAATGCATATTTACATCTTTCAAAAGAAGGCAATCCAGGATACATGAAAGGCATGGTGAAAAGGTAGAATTTGGTGAAATATCTTAGAAATTCTCAAATACCTAAAAAACAGGTTGCAACTTTTTACAAACTGATTAAAAACATCTTAATTTCACCTTTTCACAACTCAAAAATGTCCAGAAGAGTTTTGCCCAAATTAAAATAAAACCCTGTTGAGATGAAGACCAAACATAGAAACTTTTAGGCCATAACGTAGAGGTTGAAAGTTATGAGCATCTGCAAATTGAAGGTTGTAATAGAAACTGTTTTGCAAATAACTATAGTGGGTACTGCCTATGCTTGTGAAAATAAACACAAACATGGAATCAAGTAGCTACATGGATAATGCCATTATGGATGGAATGTTATTTTTTGGACTTGAGAGCTAAATGGGAAATAGATTAGAACAAAAACAGTGTGTGTGTATTATGGAGCTAGCAAAATATGCATACGCCAAACCAGATTATCCTCATTCCCTTATTATTCCTTATCTTGCCTCTACTGTTTGTTGCTTTCACCCATTGAATCAAGTCTGCTATTAAAATGTAGGATCTTTAGGTGTGGTGGGTATTTTATTTTTCTGTAAAGTACCTAGCACTCTTTGGGTGCTAATACAGTGATAGGGTTACAATAATAAGATTGTGGTTGTTTCTGCTAAATTGTCCCACTACAGAGTTATACCCAACTTTCATTTAAGAATTTAAAATGTTAGAAAAACATAATTGAAGGAATGGGGTGGAATGGCTCTGCTGCGGGATTTAGCTTCAGCACTCAGTCTTTAAATAAGATCAGATTGGAATGCAAAGCACTTTTCCATCCCCAGTTTTCATATGCAAATTCTCCTGAAAACCACCCAGGGTTTGAGTGGTGAGCCTAGAAGAGGAAGGACCTCAGCCAGCTTGAAGAACAGCAGCCACAGGCCCCTGCCTGCTAGTTTATCTGAGGACTTTCTCTGTGGGGACCTTCTGCTATTATTAACGCAGCAGAGCCCTCTGTCTAGGTGGTGGCAGCAGGAGCCATCCTCTACAGAAGTGGTGCTTAACCTTTCCAGACTACTGTATCCCTGTCAGGAGTCTGATTTGTCAAGTCTCAAGTTTCACCTCACTTAAAAACTACTTGCAGACAAAATCAGGCGTAAAAATACAAAAGTGTCACAGCACGTTATTCCTGAAAAATTGCTTACTTTCTCATTTTTACCGTATAATTATCAAATAAATCAATTGGAATACAAACTGACATTTCAGTGTGATTACTTGAGCCTGTTTTTCACTTGTGAGCCTTGTCTGAAGCCAGAGCCTCGGGTGGCAGAGCTGAAGCCAAAGCCCCGACACCCAAGGCTGAAGCATGTAACTTAGCTTCGCAGGGGCCCCTGTGGCAATGGGCCCTGGGAAATTCCCTGCTTGCCACTCCCTAACATCAGCCCCACACTTGCGACCCCCCTAAACTGGTCCTGCACCCCCCCTGGGATTTGCAACCCCCAGGTTGAGAAACTGATCTAGATGTGTTGAGTACCCCCTGCAAGACCTCTACATACCACCAGGGGTATGTGTACCCCTGGTTGAGAATTACTGCTTTATAGGGCCTTCTGCTGGGGTGCTAGAAGGGACCCCTCTTCATTGAGACCTCTGTGGGGTTGGGGTGTGGCTGGGGCATTGCTGGTCTTGTGCTGAACCCAGCATGTTCAGATGGGACATGAGAGATGGGTTTGGGCATACTGTATAAATATAAATTGGGTATACTGTAGAAGTTCTCCCAAAGAGAAGAACAGGTAGGCTGTCCACTGCCCTAGGAGATGATTCTTGTGTGGATGGTCTTCGCTACTACCATCACCTCAGACGGGGAGCGGGCTTGGAGATGTGCCTGATTGCCTTAATCAAGGCTTGCATTAATGAGAGGTAGGAGGGAATGGATTAAACCTAAAACACGCTTGCCCAAATTTAGCTTTAGTGCAGCTGCACTGATGTTACGTCAGAGATGAATTTGGCCTGTTCAGTATTTGAACTTTTGAGGAGTAGTTTAGTCTTTCCAGGATTTTTTGAAACGTATAGCATTAAACAGTTGATCAGAAATGTAACAGTTTGAAAATTAAAACTAGATCAAGTAAAATAAGCTCCTCCAACGTGCCAAACACTACAGCATATGCTGAAAGAAGATACATGCCTTCGTAAGAAATTAACATTTCCGTTTTGAGAATTGGTGCACTGTTTGTTTTGGAGATAAAAACTTCTTGCATGTTAATTGCTACCTGTCATTTAATGTTACTGTAAACTAGTGGACTGATACGACAGAAAAATTACATAGATATAGTCTGTAAGAGAGATTTTTCCTAAAAGATAATGTATATACTGTAATTAGAAGTCAAATCAAGATGAGCAGAAAAAAATAAACAAATGGAAGATAGGGGACTGTCTTCTCATTTATTTAATAAGTCACAGTATGTAGGGCATCCTTAGAATGAGGTTTTCTGAGCTGAACTTCTGTCATAACCAGCTGAATTCTCAAAAAGATGTGGATAATAGCTTCTGATGTGTACATAGATAATGGTGATACTTAGTCTTTAACCAGAAATATTTATAGTAACTGTAATTTTTTATTATTCTTTTGTTATGTCCTCCTAGGCCATAATCATATGGTCTTGGCATCTCTGATAATATCCTGTATTTGTTCTTTCACCTATTAAGTAACAGCTGCTGAAGTGTAGCCAAGATAATAAATGCATTTTGTAAGAAATTTAAGATGTGAATCCACTAGTAACCATGAGAGACCTAGTCTTTTTCAAATGCCAAACTGTGTATGTGATGAAGATAAGCAGATCAGCAAAGCTTTGTGTTTTTTTTAAATAAAAAATGCTGTTTCCACAGCCAAACAGATGGCAGAGGGTCATCTGGCAATAGAGAAAGTAAAAAGCATACGTATTTATTTTCTACAGTAAAATGGACAGCAAGGAATATTAATAGTTTTAACTATTTCCCAGACAGACACTCAAATACCTGAAGAGTTGCTAATTGTAAAGGTACAGAATTTTGCTTGACTGCATGGTTATTTTATAACGTAAACTGAACTATCTAATACTATCAAGAGAAGTGCTATCTGTGCAGTAAAGTTAATGTATTTAAGTATTTATGTAACAAATCAGTTATGATCCTGTGCATACAATGCTCTAACATGCTTGGAAGTTGGAAATATATGATGGTACTAATACATGGAGTACATTATTTAGCTCTCTTGGCTATCACTGTATATTATGATGTGTGCTCTTGCTGCTGGCAGTGAAGAATTGCTTACTGTCTTTCATGTGCATGTGAAAGCTTACCATCTTAGCTCTGTTAGGGTATGTCTACACTACGAGACTAGTTCGATTTTTCTTAAACCGAACTTGTGAAACCGATATTGCAAGGTCGATCGTGCGAATCCACAGCAAGGACCTTAATTCAAATTTGAGAGTCCACAGTAATGGGGCAAGCATCGACATTGCAAGCGGTGCACTGTGGGTAGCTATCCCACAGTTCCCGCTGCCCACTGGAATTCTGGGTGTAGCCCCCAGGGCCTTCTGGGGCCAAAAATGTGTCGAGGGTGGTTATTGGTAAATGTCGTCACTTGACCCACACTCCTGCCCTCCCTACGTGAAAGCGCCGGCGGGCAATTAATTCGCGCCCTTTTCCGGTGATTGACAGCTCGGACGCCACAGGACAGCGAGTATGGAGCCCTCCGCGATTATCGCTGCTGTTCTGTCCATTGTCAACACCTCGCGCCTTATCGTGCACCTTTTCCAGAATCAGATGCAGAGAAATCGGGCGAGGAGGCAACGGAAGCTCCGGGAGGACATGAACTCTGAGAGGGGCACAGACCTCTCGCAAAGCACGGGACCCCGGCCCGTAGAAATCATGGTGGCAATGGGGCACGTTGATCCTGTGGAACGGCGATTCTGGGCAAGGGAAACAAGCACTGACTGGTGGGACCGCATAGTGCTGCACGTTTGGGATGAATCCCAGTGGCTGCGAAACTTTCGGATGCGTAAGGGCACTTTCCTGGAACTTTGTGAGTTGCTGTCCCCTGCCCTGAAGCGCCAGGACACCCGGATGCGAGCAGCCCTGACTATCCAGAAGTGAGTGGCCATAGCCCTTTGGAAGCTTGCAACTCCTGACAGCTACCGGTCAGTCGCGAACCAATTTGGAGTGGGCAAGTCTACCGTGGGGGTTGCTGTGATGCAGGTAGCCCATGCAATCGTTGACCTGCTGCTCTCAAAGGTAGTGACCCTTGGAGACGTGCAGGTGATCATAGATGGCTTTTCCTCTATGGGATTCCCAAACTGCGGCGGGGCTATTGATGGGACACACATCCCTATCCTCGGACCGGACCACCAGGGCAGCCAGTACATTAACCGAAAGGGCTATTTTTCTATGGTGCTGCAAGCACTAGTGGACCACAAAGGACGTTTTAGCAACATCAATGTCGGATGGCCGGGCAAGGTTCATGATGCTCGTGTTTTTAAAAACTCTGGTCTGTTTAGACGGCTGCAACAGGGTGTTTATTTCCCAGACCGCAAAATAACTGTTGGGGATGTGGAGATGCCTATAGTGATCCTCGGTGACCCGGCCTACCCGCTAATGCCCTGGCTCATGAAGCCATACACGGGAGCCCTGGACACCGAAAAGGAGCTCTTCAACTACCGGCTGAGCAAGTGCAGAATGGTGGTGGAGTGTGCCTTTGGCCGTCTCAAAGGGAGATGGCGAAGCTTACTTACTCGCTCAGATCTCAGCCAAACAAATATCCCCATTGTGATTGCAGCGTGCTGTGTGCTCCACAATCTCTGTGAGAGCAAGGGGGAGACGTTTATGGCGGGGTGGGAGGTTGAGGCAAATCGCCTGGCAGCTGATTACGTGCAGCCGGACACCAGGGCGATTAGAAGATCACAGCGGGACACGCTGCGCATCCGGGATGCTTTGAAAGCTAGCTTCCAGAGCGAGCGGGGTAACCAGTGACTGTGACGCTTGCTTAAACAGAAGCTGAAACTGCTCCCGTTTCTTTTCCCAGTTTCGGTTGCCTATCCTCTCCAATTACCAACCCCTTTCCCCCCCTTCATTCAACGCCTTAAACGTACAATAAAGGAAACATTGTTTATTTTAACCGTCTCCATTACTGGTTTCTCAGTTAAGGTTTTAACCTGGGACGCATACCGCTGTTGGTGAGCGGGTGTAGTGTTGGAAAGTACGCTTCCAAGCTTGGGGAATGACATGCTCCTGCTCCCAGAGCAGTCCAAAGTGCTGGACAGCTTGTTTCAAGGGAGCCATCAACCCCTCCTATTCCCAACTGTCTGTGGTGGGGCCTGTGTGACTTTTTGGCCGTGGATTGCGGCCACAGATCCCCTGCTGCATGGATCTGTCATGCAGGCTATCGCCGGCCGCAATAGATCAGCAGCCGCCCTCCCCCACCAGAAAGTTAACCCCCCCCCATAGAGAACATGAAAACCCCATCCCAGAATGACAAGTGTGCCTAGTGCATGCAATGTGAGTGTGACTTTCTGTTGATCCTTTCCCCCTGTCTGTACCCTGGTTCAGGGGCCTGTCGTTTCTAATTACAAACCCCCTTACCCACTCCCCCAGAACCAAACCGTCCTGTGAAAGAAAGTCAGGGAAACAGCACTGTACAAAGCAAACATTTTTATTAAGGTGAGCATAGTTTTGAGATGAAACCTGGGCAGGGAAGTGTTGTGGGGTGCGGTTGGAGGGAGGGAAAGGACCCATCTAAAGTTTTGGAAATGAGAGCCTTCTGCTACTGGAGCATTCTGCAGGGGTGGAGTGATTATTTCCATGGCCCCTGCCTCCCCTCGTCCTAGTGACTTTGGGTGAGTAGAGGATTGGACTTTGTGGCGGGGGAGGGCGGTTGGAAATTACATAGAGAGGGGCTCTTTCCTCCTGTCTCCTGTCCTGGAGAACGTCTACCAGGCGCCGGAGCGTGTCCGTTTGCTCCCTCATTAGTCCCAGCAGCGTTTGAGTTGCCTGCTGGTCTTCCTGCTGCCACCTGTCCTTGCGAGCTTCAGCCCTCTGCTCCTGTTCCCTGGCTGCTCGCTCGGACCTTGAGACGTCCTCTCTCCGCTGTGCCGCCTCCCTTCGGGAACAGACCATCAATTCGGAGAACATGTTGTCCCGGGTTCTCTTTTTGCGCCGCCTGATCAGCGCTAGCCTCTGGGAGGGTGATCCACGGGTAGGGCGGGAGACACTCGCAGCTGTGAGATGAGAGAAAGGGAGTGAATTCCTAAGAAAGATACTTTTTCCAGAACAATGCATATACTCTTTCCCTGTGAATAGGACCAAGCACAGTACCTATCACATGTCCACCTACTACAAGGTCAAATATTATGTCTTTATCCTGAGTGTCTGGGGTCCCGGTATACAGATCCCAGAAGCCTTGCAGAACACTGGAAATCTGCTCTCTGGAGACCATGGTAAGCTGATGAGTTTGGACTGCTGAGAGATTACTTCTCAGCAGTGCTCTACTCCCATGTTTCATTTCACTGTTCCCGGCTGCGGCCAGGAACTGCTGCTGCCCAAACCGCTCATCTACAGCGGCTCGCCAATCCTTTACCCCCCCTACGCGTGGCCGCTCCCAGGAACTGAAAGTGCCCGCGAACCGCTGTGTTTGAACGGCTCGCCTACCCTTCCCCCCCCTCCCCGTGCACGCGAACCGCTCTGTTTGAACGGCTCAAACACCCTTCCTCCCCCCCCCCCCTCCGCATGGCCGCTCCTGGGAACTGAAAGTGCCCGCGAACTGCTCTGTTTGAACAGCTCGAACACCCTTCGCACCCCTCCACGTGGACGGTCCCGGGAACTGAAAGTGCCCGCAAACTGCTCTGTATGAACAGCTCGCGTACCCTTTACCCCGCTTCGCGTGGTCGGTCCCGGGAACTCTCCCTGCCTGCGCACTGCTAAGTTCGAATGGTTTGGCTCCCAACTCCCTCCCCCACCGCGTTAATGGAAACCGCCGGGTGTCTTTCTTTAAAGGGAAAATGAAGCATTCCCTATACTAAAGAAACCACTCATTCAAACCAGGGCACCATGACTGATATCACTCTGATGAGGATTACGGAGACAGAGAAAGACTGCATGCTGCGTCAATGCCAGCAAACCCCGGGGCCGTATGCAGCCATGCTATGCAAGGCAATGATACCAGAGTACCTGCAGCTTGCATGGCGCGGGAAAGTATCCTACCATGTAGGAGACAATAAGGCCGCTCTCCCAGCGAACGTGATACAAAAGCTCTCACTGTACCTCCAGGAGAGCTTCGCGGAGATCTCCGATGGGGATTACTCCTCTATCCCCATACATATTGACAGACTTTTCGAGTAGTTGCACTGGAAAGCGACTCACAGCTGAAGCGCATAAGGGCAATTAAGCAATACTAACACAGTGCTTACACACCATGCCTATTGTATTCCAAATAAATGTGTAAAACACTGACCTGCTGATTCTTCGCCTGATTCCTGGTCAGGGATGCTGCCTTGGGAGGGTTCGTAGGGGAGCTCAGTCAGGGTGATGAATAGATCCTGGCTGTCGGGGAAATCAGCATTGAAAGCGCTGTCGACTGCCTCGTCCTCCTCCTCTCCTTCCTCATCTTCGCCGTCCGCGAAAACCTCCGACGACGTGGCCGTAGATAAGACCCCGTCGTCAGAGTCAACGGACACTGGTGGGGTAGTGGTGGCAGCACCTCCGAGCATAGCATGCAGTGCCTCGTAAAAACGGCAAGTGTGTGGCCGCGATCCGGAGCGTCCGTTGGACTCCTTGGTCTTCTGGTACGCCTGTCGCAGCTCCTTGATTTTCATGCGGCACTGCGTTGCATCCCGGCTGTATCCTCTCTCCGTCATTGCCTGGGATATTTTCTCGTAAATTTTTGCATTCCGTCTTTTGGATCAGAGCTCAGATAGGACGGATTCATCTCCCCACACAGCGATCAGATCCAAAACTTCCCGATCAGTCCATGCTGGAGCCCTCTTTCTATTCTGGGATGGCATGGTAACCTCTGCTGTAGAGCTCTGCATCGTTGCCAGTGCTGCTGAGCTCGCCACGATGTCCAAACAGGAAATGGGATTCAAAGTGGCCAGACAGGAAAAGGAATTCAAATTTTCCCGGGGCTTTCCCTGAGTGGCAGGTCAGAGCATCCGAGTACAGATTGCTGTCCTGAGCGTCCACTGAGTGGTGCGCTGTGGGATAGCTCCCGGAGCTATTAGCGTCGAATTCCGTCCACAGTACCTCGAATTCGACATGGCCATGTCGAATTTGACGCTACTCCCCTCGTCGGGGAGGAGTACAGAAATCGAATTAAAGAGCCATTTACGTCAAAATAAATTGCTTCCTAATGTGGACGGGTGAAGGGTTAAATCGAGTTAACGCTGCTAAATTCGACATAAAGTCCTAGTGTAGACCAGGCCTTAGATTTATCTACATGTTAAAAGGCTCAGAACTAAGTAGGCCTTTATGTTTACTTACAAAGAAAAATTGTGTGCTGTGGTTTCTGTAAATTACCTAACAAATAAAAAACAATTGTAGTTAAATGTGCAGGTGTGGAAAACTCACTCAAAAGTACAGCATGTACCTTATGGAATTATTGCTTCCGAATTGATGAACTTCATCACCCCATTTCAGACTGTTTAAACTTTGTGTATTTTGCAGGTATAGTTATTTGTTTGGTTTTATGACAATAGTATTCAATTCTTTTCTCTTTTGTTCCCTTCTTACCACTTGCCTGGTTGGTGGTTGTTTCACTTTCAGTTTAAATTAAATTATAAATTGAGGGGGGCGGGATTTTGTTTTCTTACTTGTCTGTACATAGCATATTTGGGATCGGGAAGGAATTTTTCTCCAGGATAGGTTGGCAGAGGCCCTGGAGGTTTTTCGCCTTCCTCTGCAGCATGGAGCACGGGTCACTTGCTGGCGGATTCTCTGCATCTTGAAGTCTTTAAACCATTATTTGAGGACTTCAATAGCTGAGACATAGGTGAGAGGATTATTGCACGAGTGGGTGGTTGAGATTCTGTGGCCTGCATTGTGCAGGAGGTCAGACTTGATGATCATAATGGTCCCTTCTGACCTTAAAGTCTAATGGCACTATATAAATAATTACCAAACACATCTTGAACTACTTGCTCATGGGTATGGATATCTCGCTAACTAGTTCATGCTCACTGTGTGTGTAACTTGTTTGAGATTTAATTCACACCCACTTATTTGCTCCTGAATAGAAATTTCTTTACTTTGAAGATGCTTAAAATATCTAGCATTTAAAATATATCTGTTGGATAATAGCTTCTCCTCCTGTGAGAAATCCATTAGTCACAGGCAACCCACTATAAAACATGATACAAAGTAGGAAAAGACAGTTATGTCTTTTGTTTGCTTGACCGGAGTGGTGGAGTTTGAATGACCTGTCCTGAACCAAGACTTTTAATTTTCAACAAAACAGAAAATGTTCATGTTTATGACCAGTCACTGAAAACAAGTTTGTTTTCCAACCGAGTACAAGAAAGAAAGGCTTCTTTGGAGAATATCTCATAGTAGTTGAGTTAGAGACAGAAGTCTGTCTTCATGTTTCCATTTATTAGGAAAATCATGATTATTATTTTGAACATTGATTAAAAAAAAATTTGTTGGCACAACACAGAACTTAACACCCCAGCAGTCTGCTAGCATTTTGTCTAAATTGGCGCTCCCACTCTTGCTACTATCAGTGGAGCTGAAATGGTGGTAGCAACAATGAAAGAATCTGGCAAGCATTTCCTCGGCTATATCTACACTACACGCTACTGGTGATGGTGTGTTAGTGTACATGTATCTACAGGATGTGTCCACACTGTGATGTGTGCATGTGTTAGTGAAGGACTCTGGCAGAGGGAATGCAGTGGGGAAAGGCTTCAGCAGCTCCCTGCTGCCAGAGCCTTTCACCACTGCTGGAGTCTTCCGCTGTGGTAAGAGAAGGGCCCCTGCAGTGGGGAGCTGGCAAAGCCTTTTTCCACTGGTGGAGCCTTTTGCTGCTTCTGGAATCTTTCCCTGTAGTGGGGGAAGAGCTCCAGCAGTGGGGAGCTGGTAGAGCTTCCCTACATTGAGGGAAGGGCTCCAGCAGTAGGATACTACATTGCTAAAAATAGCACTGTAGACAGGAAGGCACTGTTTGGGCGAGTAGTGAGTCATGTACGTTATGTATTCGAATACGTACCCACACCCTTCAGGTGTGTCTTTACTCACCTAAGCTTGCCTCACCATCTACAGTGCCATTTATACCTAGGGGTGAGGAGGCTGTGTCTGTGTGTGTGTGTGTGTGTGTGTGTGTGTGTGTGTGCCCACTACACAGTGTCGAAAGAAGAGTGCAGTGTAGACACACTGCTTAGTGTACACAAGACCAAAGAATCAATTCAAACATTGACCTCCTGCTGCATTTTTGGAAATTGCCGTGCTAGATCAAAGCAATGGTCCATCTAATTCAGTGTCTTATCTCTGACAGTGGACAGTATCTGATGCTTTAGAAGAAGTTCTGAAACCTCTATAATTGAAAATTACACAATATACTTATGGGGGGGAACTTCACCCTACTATCAGATGATTAGTGGGTGGGATTTTTCTCTGTGAAATATGATGGTTGATGTGTCGTAAACGATCAACCCATTTAATGTAATTGCATGTGATACCAGTGATGCTGTTATCATTATGTAATCCTTTAAAAATTCTACTAGGCCCTTTCCCTCAATTTTGGAAGTGAGTTCCACAGGTTAATTGTTTTAATTTTTTAAACACATGTGTCCCAGCCATGCATGAATCTTTTCCATCTTCTATGCAGGGAGTGGGACTAGGTGGAGAAGCAGTGGACAAGAAGTCTAATAGAGAAGTGCTAAATTATTTTTTAAATGACCTATTTTTAATTAATTTTAACTCATTAATTAATGGATTTACTTGTAAATTCTTAGGAAAATTAATTCACTACTCAGAGGAAGTGCTGTAATTTGGTGGAGACACTGTATACTCTTCATAAGTAACAAAGAGGTTGAATCCTTGCTTTACAAGCAAAACTCAACTCAGCTTTAACTATGGAGCTGTAACTAGTACCTCCATAACAATAGTATTAAAATATTCTCAATGCCTCTTTTTATAAAACCCAATGTATTTTATTTGCTTTTTTTAACTGCAACTGTACATTGAGCAGATGTTTTAAATGAACTTCCATAATGACTATGCCTTTTTCCTTAATAGTTAATTAATTTTGAGCTCACCTATGTGTATGAATAGTCAAATTGTTCTGTGCACTACAGATTGTTGCACTTGCCAGCAATGAATTTCATTTATCAGTGTGTTCTCCATTGACTAGCTTTGCTCCCTCTTCAGTGCTTCACTTTTCTAGTCTTGATTAAACCTCTCTAATGTTGACCTTTTGGGTAATGAGCAAATTTTGATTTTGGCTATTCAGCAAATTTTGTCCGCGATCCTGATATGAATTCTTGTGGCAGTTTTGCTAGTAACCTGAGAAGTACTTGCAAATATGAGCAATGAAACAAATATTTATGATTTGAATTAGTCGTGACTGTACTTTTCGGAACAACACACATACTCAGAAAACTTTCAATGTATTTCTCATACTGGATGTTTTTGTCTCCTCATATAGGAGAGGTAAACACTTAATTTGTTTTCTCAGGCACACTAACCTTGCTGTGCGACCAAAAGGACTGTCTACACTGGTGAAGAATGGCGTTCCAGAGGCACTAAGGGCAGAGGTTTGGCAGTTGCTAGCAGGATGCCATGACAACCAGGCCATGTTGGACAAATACAGAATTCTCATCACAAAGGTAAAAATTATTTATGCTTTTGTTTTCTAGAATAAACTATATAGAACCTCAGTTTTGTGTGGCTGCAAAGTAACAAGTGTGCAGAACTGTTTTTTTTTTTTTTAAGTAATTGAAATGGTGATGAACACACTTTACCCCCTGCAGTGGGTAGCTGCAGGATGGCATTAATTAACAATAAAATCCAATGACCTATATCCGTAGTAATGCTTGACATTTAACTTTCTCCTTCCCTTGATAAACAACCACTGCATAGCCTTGTTTTTTAAAGTGTTGGGTCTTATTTAAGATTTACTGTTTGTTAGCATCAGCCTCCAATTGCTGTTTATTTTAATGTTTGCTCTTTATTGAAAGAATATGATCTTGGCAAAGGCTTTTTTATATAAGAATATTAAAAAGTATATTTAAGTATGAAGAGACTTGGCTCCTCTTATTATCACATGGTTTCCAGTGCATAGCATCATTAGTAATCTGGAGCAGTGGTTCTGCAAACTTTTCATTCTATGGACCACTCTGTGAGTGGAATATCCTCTCATGGATCACCTCCCATCACCACATCCCAATGCCTCTGCTCCTTGGGTGTCCTAATAGTTTTTGAAGATGATCAGGAAAGGCTTCTCAGACTTCAGATGCCCATGGACCACAGTTTGAGAATCATTAGTATAAAGTTACAAAGCTACTGTGCATTTTCAGACTAGTCATTCTGCTTTATAAGATGTATCTATCTTATGTTTCTAAAACACATATCACTGTTATTTTATCTGATTTAAAACAATAGCCACAAAGATGAGTGTGATGGAAGCAAGTAATTACTCCAGTTTTACATTGTGCTTATAAAATGTACTTGATTTATAGCCCCAGAGACTGAAATTTTCTGTCCACAGAAAACATACAGCATGGGCAATGGCAATGGAAACTTCCTCACAATGTCCTCCCAGTATGACTCAATCCTGACTACTATACTAGAAGTAATTAGTAGCATACATAGGGTGCCATCATTTTAGTATCTGGTGCCTTTACAAGTCTTAAATAGAGACATTAGAGAGATGGAACTCTATCTTATCCTGTTGTTGCTTGTACCTTTTAATCTGACCAGTCAGCAAGGGGTTTAAGGTGAGAAAGTTGCTGTTGGAATTGAGAGAAGAGTTTGGTCTTCATGGCCTATTTAGCCTTGCCAGCAGGAGTATCAGTTGATAGTGTTTTTTTGATTTGGACACAGTTTTCTCGGGGAGCCATTTTGAGACCACCATTTTGTTGTGTGCTGCATCAAATCCATTCACTGTTATTCCTCCCCTCCATTCTAACAGTAGGGAAGCTGTTTATTGCAGGGTAAAAAAGTTTATTACTTTTCTGTACGACTCTGATCTTCAAACTGTTGCCTTACAAAAATATATAACTGCAATTTGGGCTTTTCATGAACTAGTAGAAGATAAGGATTTCTAGGTGGCTTATGTTTTTCAAGATTATTAAGGGACAATTGCATCTAACGTTCCATATGAAATTTTTGCAAACTCAGTTTTGCTGAGTGGAAATCATTTTCTCTGAAGGCATGAACTTTGCCCCATCAACTACGAATATACAAATGCTGGGTGACTAATTTGGCATATGATGGATAAAATGGTTAGTGAAATGAGCTGAAGTGGTTTTTTTTTCCAGTGAGGATGTTGTTTTCCACTTTAAATGTTCATCGTTCTGCTTATATCTTTCACTGGCCCTCATGCCTGTTCTAGTGAGGTCTTATTCTATCAGTGAGAACCTAAAGACCTTATGAGATCTAGCAGGTATTAACAAAGTCTATTCAATTTGTGTTGTTTTAACATCCTATGTTTCAAATTGTTCTGAGGGGGATCTTGTCATTCAAAGGCTTACGTTTAAAATTGGCTGTAGCATGCTTTTTGTTAGTCCTATGTGGTGTAACTGTGCCTGGGGTAGATGAACGGGAGGAAGAGAAAAATGCAAAGACTTTTTTTCATTAGTATTGCAGCAAGTATCATTTGCTTCCATTCTCAATGTGCTGGGGCAGAACCCGAGAAGTTATTCTCGTGATTATCTTAGCTGGTAAAGGGGAATGGAGAGAAATTCAGCTGTTAGTAGGAGTTGTCAGTGATGCCCTTTTAGCATCTTTTAAAGAAGCAGTTGTTAGACTCTTGATACAGAGCATCTTAATTACAGTAATGTCTACAATCTCTCTTTTTAAGGGAGGTTTATTGAGTAGGCTGTGGCAAAGCAGCTCAGATAATATCTAGAGTGTCAAGACATCTGGGGACCCTTATTTTAGGCCTTATGGTATGGAGGTTGCATTGTAGGATGATCATCTTCTGGTGACTGAAGATAAAGGGTATGTGCCCATTCTGTTGGAGCCATCATCAGTCTTTGATCACAAGATACTGTTAACATGGACATTTGTGGACCCTGGCATGGGTTGTTGAACTAGCCCCATTCTTTTTTTCTCTGACAGGACCAAATTTTTTGCCAATTGCTTATGTGTGGATGTCAAGTCTAATCCCCCACTCTGACACTTTGAGTACAGAAGGTGGGGGCCCGCAAGGATTCTAAAAATTAATACTGACCACTCCGGGCTTTTATTAAACTCCCAAGGTTACAGCTTTTCTTTGACCTTGGATTGGCAGATGCTGCCACCACCCAAGTGCAGAACCCCTTTGAGAGCCCAGGAACGCGCATTTGGGAATTCCTTCCTCTGGGGTACCTTCAAGTCCTTTCACCCCCCATCCAGGGAAGAGTTGAGAAAGGGGAGGGGAAAAAAGGGAAATCAGAAGTTGCCACCAGCTAATTAAACAACGTGCACAAACCTCTTAAGACACAAAAATCCAATTCTGTTCTAAAAAAGGTAAATTTTATTAATAAAAAGAAAGAAAATACATTTGGGAACTCAAGCTATTGCTAGATCTTAAAAGAGCAACTACAAGGAGTAAGCATCAAGAATAGCTTTCTTGAGGTCCAACTTAAAGGTTACAAGCAAAACAAAAGCACCTGGGGTTAGCATAGAGGAATCCACAGCCATAACAAAATAAAAGGGATAAACCTAATCGCGTCTTCCTAGACATTTCCTGATCTACTTACATATCTGGGGTTTTAAATGGGTAGTTTCTAGGTATAATACTGATGATTTTTTCATACCTGGCCCAAGCTTCTTACAGCATAACTGCTGTCCTGTCCGCCTCTCCCCAGGAGAGGAACAACAGACAGACAAAAGGGAAGTCTTGTTTTAATTTTAAAAATTTCTAGCCTTCCCATTGGCTCTTTTGGCCAGGTGCCCACTCACTTCCTTTCACCTATGCATAGCAGTGAGACTTTTTAACCCTTTACATGTAGAACAATTAGAGAACAGTTACTAAGAGGGATTTTATAGCTGCTGGCTGGGTGTCCATAAAAGGGAACTACTGCCCCGCCCCTTCATTTATCATAGTGGACACTCTCATGTGCAGTACTCCAGGATTCTGTTCTGCCTCCTACTCAACACGTATCTGAGGCTGTAATGGGAGATAGTTAAGTGGTGTGAGCTGCAGTGCCTTTAGTATACATATGATACCTATCACTATGGTCTTCCTATATCTGACCCAGACTGCACATGCTATCAGCTTTTCCAGTCTCTGGTCAAGATAGAGGCTTTAATGAGAGCTACTTGGCAGAGGCTCAACTTAGGGAAAACAGAGGTAATGTTGACAGACGGGGAAGAAAAATGGGAGAGAAAACAAAGGTGGCATGATGAAGTTCCTTGAATGAAGGAATTTGTTTGCCTTTTTGTTGCTAAGGTTCGCAGTGTAGGGTTCCTCTTGGTTCCTTGTCTGTTGCTGGATTTGCAGATAGGAGTGGTGACTCATAGATTTTAAGGCCAGAAGGGACCATCGTGATCATCTAGTCTGACCTGCACATCACAGGCTACAGAACCTCACCCACCCACTCCTGTAATAGACCCCTAACCTCTGGCTGAGTTACTGAGCTCCTCAAATCATGGTTTAATGACTTCAAGTTACTGAGAATCCACCATTTACTCTAGTTTAAACCAGCAAGTTACTCGTACTCCATGCTGCAGGGGAAGGTGAAAATCCCTTAGGGTCTCTGCCAGTCTGATCCGGGGGAAAACTCCTTCCAACTCCAAATATGGCAATCAGTTAGACCCTGGACATGTGAGGGAGACCCACCAGCCAGACACCTGGGCAAGAATTCACTGTAGTAACTCGGAGCCCTCCCTGTATAGTGTCCCATCTCTGGCCATTTAAATTGTTTGGTAATAGAAGTGACAAATGGGCCACATGCCTTTGTAGGCAATCCCATCATACCAGGCGCGTCGCAAACTTTTTTGCCACCCTAGGAAGCGAAGAGGGGGGAAAAACCCTGACACCGCAGCGGAGGAGCTGCCGCCAAAATGCTGCCGAGAAGAGGAGTTGCCGCCTCCGAAATGCCGCAGTCACCGCCAAACTGCCGCCGTGAACTGAAGAGGAAAGGAGGAGTCGCTGCCGAAATGCCGCCGAGAAGAGGAGGGGTTGCCGCTGAAATGCTTCCGAAGATGCGAAAATGCCGCCTAGTGGTTGCACCGGCCCTGCATCATACTATCCCCTCAATAAACTTATCAAGCTTATCTACAGAAGAGGACAGAAACTTCAAATCTATCCTATCTTAAGAATCCACCATACTTTATTGTTTCTCCACTCTCTAGACACAGAAACATTCAACTTCCTGTGACTGATTCTGGATAATGTAGTCCAATAGGAAATTTCTTGTACTAAGTAGTATCGTAATTAGAAATACCACTAGAGAGCACTCAAAACTCTATGTGCACATATCAGTACTTTGTAACAGTGACTGCCAAATTTCCCTGACTTGAAGGAAAGAAATGTGGAAGTAAAAGAAGGAAGACAGACATTGAATTATGAGGGGACAAAGTCCAGTACAACACACCTCCCCCAACACAAGCAATCCAAGAAACCAGACCGGACTGGTGCAACATAAGTAAAATACAGGTTGTTGGCACCTTGGATGCGGGCTCAGGCTCAAAGGCACTGGATCCCTAAGAGCTACACACAAAATGAATGCAGGTGCACCAGCAGTTAAGTGTAAGTGCCTCCCACTATTCCATTATTTGGCCGCACACGGCATTGCAATACATCACAGACCCAATCTAAGAACAAATATGCCTGGTAGAAATCTGATATACGCCTGTAATACTGGCAGACCAACAGTGAAAAAAGCACATTTCATACCACCCAAGAAGCTCAGCACAACTTCTGCAATTAGCTCACAGAGAGTACTTTTTTTCTGGCTGTACTTTGTTAGACGGTTGTGACTTTTTCCTACTGCATGCCTTTGTCACTTCCAGATTGGAATGCTGCCCTGCAGTCTGCCACATTGTGACTAGCTTTTAAAGGGGTGGGGTGCAGAGAAGTAGCCTTTCTATGTACCTGCGCAATGGAACAACCTTTGCACATGCCACTGTGTATCAAGCTGAATGCTGGCTGCCTTGTAGACTGCTTGTTTGCTTGCATGATACTGCAACACTTAAGGTCAGGTGTGGTAGTTGAGCTAACAGCCTTCATGTTTAAATGGAAGTGGGCTGGTGGCATGGTATTTCCAGTTAGGGACCCATGACAATAGATCTTGCCTCACTCCCTTTAGTTTCATAAGGTATGAATCTTTATCTTAATGGCACATTGCAAAGATTACCTGTTTTCTCATGCTTTTCTTGGGGTTGAGTGGTTGGAGTTTGCATTGAGGGATGTTTGCTTTTACTTTACTGGATTTTGAGGGGGTTCTTTTTGGTCAATGATATTTGTTTTGTTTTGTTTTTTAAATCTGTATGTGCGTGAAGAACTTCGGACATTTATTACAAATTGAAATAAATCTCTGATGGCCGGCTGGCTTGGGCAATGTTGTACAATAAATCCAGGTTCTACTCTTCTGTTCACCACAGCGTATTTTTAAATTGCTAGGTTGAATGTCTCTTCACTTTGTATGTTAAGGTCATTTTGCCTTATGTATACCTTCTTCTGATATTGTATATAGTTTATTTCTCTGCATGTAGTTATTGCTCATATATTACTTTTTCTGTTTTCTATGAAAATCTCTTTAAGCTGTTACAAAACCTAGGGACATAGGAATTGCTATAGTGAACCAGATAAAAGGTCCATCTGTTCTGATGTCTTGTCTCTAGTGATGGCTGATACCAGATATCCTTTTAATGGACAATTATGAAATAATCTGCCAATAGGGAAAGTTTTTCCTAAACCCTGTCAGTTCAGGGTTGGTATATATTTTGAAGAATTGGCATTTTTAAAAAATGTCAATTTAATCTTGGATAATAAAACTCAGTATTTTATCCATATAAAGTCTGCTCCTCTTCTGAATCCCACTAAGGTCTTTGCTGCAATACATTTTTGTGATAATAAATTCCATAGATTGTTTTGTTCTGTTTCAGAATTTAAACTCCCTGTCTTAATTTCATTGTGTCCTTTTGCCCTTGTATTATGAAAAGAAGGTAAATAGGAATGCTCACCTTATTTTTTTTCTGTACCCTTCAGTGCCTCTGTTGCCTCTTCTCTTATTTGTTTCCTTTCTGAACTAGTCATCCTCTTTTTAGCCTTTCGTTGATGAGAGGTCTCTACATTCTCCGATTTTCATTGCTCTTCACTTGACCTTTCTTATTTGTGGATATTTGCATACCCTGTATAAGTATTCAATGTTTAGGCTCATTTCTGGAAACTCAATGTCTTGTTGGGTTTTTTGCCCTCTTGGTAGCATAGTTTCTAAAAGTAGGAATCTTTACAGTAGAAGACTTGGATGCTGTCAGGGTTCCCTTTCCACTCTGAACTCTAGGGTATAGTCGTGGGGATCCACATGAAAGACCCCCCTAAGATTATTTCTATCAGCTTAGGTTAAAAACTCCCCAAGGTACAAATTTTACCTTGTACCTTGAAAAAAAAGTTACTGCTGCCACCACCAAGTGATTTAAACAAAAACTAGGGAAAAGGACCACTTGGAGTTCCCCTTCCCCCCAAAATATCCCCTCAAGTCTGTACACCCCCTTTCCTGGGGAGACTTGAGAATAATATCCTAACCAATTGGTTACAAGTGATCAAAGACCCCAAACCCTTGGGTCTTGGAACAATGGAAAAATCAGTCAGGTTCTTAAAAGAAGGATTTTATTAAAAAAGAAAGGTAAAAATCATCTCTGTAAAATCAGGATGGTAAATATTTTACAGGGTACTGAATTTCAAAACTCAGAGGGTTTCCCCCCCCCTCCCCCCCAGGCAAAACCTTAAAGTTACAGAAAAACAGGAATAATCCTTCCCCCTTAACACAGGGAAAATTCACAAGCAAAACAAAAGATGAAGTTAACGCATTCTCTGATTAGTACTTACTAATTCGAATGTAGCTGGATTGATTGTTTCTTGCTCTGTCTCCGGCAAGATCACACAACAGACAGACAAAGCTCTCCCCCCCCCCCCCCCCCCCCCAAGATTTTAAAGTATCTTGTCCCCTCATTGGTCCTTCTGGTCAGGTGCCAGCCAGGTTACCTGAGCTCCTTAACCCTTTACAGGTAAGAAGATTTTATAGTACTGTATACAGAAAGGTGGTTACCCTTCCCTTAATATTTATAACAGATACAAACCAGTAAATCAGTTGTCTTTAATTGAATGCTTGCAAATATGGATTTTGTGACCTAACGAGGCACAAAGTAGGAGAACTTTGGCTTTAGTCCCTAAGCAGGAATGGGGAACTGACATTTGGAGTCTCTAATACTGAATGTATAATATCTAGCCATCATTGCTTGTGACTATCTCAAGTCAAGAGAAGAGAGTTATATTGGTGTCTGGAGGCTTTGAAAATACTCCAGCACTGACCTGTCATAACCCACAGTGAGGATCTATCTGCTTGACTTTATGGAAAATTACTACTTGTAGGCAGACTGCAGGAAACATAACATATATATATATATATATATGGACCCTAAAATGAATTAAATTGTGGCAGATACTAAAAATACATTTTATTCTAATTTGGAATTATAGTAATCTACAAACTTTTTGAAAATGTCATACATCTGACAAAACAGTAATGCAAAAATAGTTCTAATTGTCTAACCATGTATTGTCAAATAACTTCATAATTAATGTTCCCACATTTCAGCGTACAGTTCAGGGACAACATAAAATGGTTTTTATGTTCATTTTTAACTATGCAACCATATCAAAATAGCATTTTAAATATATTTTGTTTTCGTTTTTTTGTGAGTGTTAGAGTCTGTATTTTGGGTGGAGTTGGGGGTTTTTAAACTCAGCACAGGAAAGAAAGATTTCTCCCCTTATTAGAAAGATGATTTATAACATACCTTGTCCTCCAAGAGACATGTCTGCTGTTCTTGACACAACACTGAGAGAAGCAACCTGCAGAAGCAGGAAAGCCAAATGGAGCCACCTGCTATGGTGCACAAATGGCATGTAACATAGGGAAACTGAAGCAGGAAAGCATTTCTGATGAGAGAAAAGGAATGGGTGGTAGTTTCAAGCTGTCTGGAGTGGCTCACAAATGTGGGTGGCAACTTACAGCAGACTGTTACAAACCAGGGCACAAACCCCAAACTAGTGTGTTCTATAATTAGATTTCACCAGCCAAGTATGAACTCTTCAAGCACTGTAAGCACTGTACTCTTCAAGCACTGTAAGCCTCAACATGGAGTCACAAACAGTCCCTTTGGGTATTCCAGTCTCTCTTGCCACCCAGGCAAGCCTGCCTTTGTGATAGATGATCCCTTACACCAAAAATTGCAACAATATTCGGGTTACTCCCAGTCCGAAAGGACCAGTCACTTACCCCAGGTCAATTGTACCTTAGGTCTCTTACCAAAGACAACACTTGGCACATAGGTATCAATCACATTTTAAAGTTTATCAGGTTTTGTTTACGGTTCATAAGCCTTGTCCTGCCCACAATGTCCTATCCATAAATCAATTTGCACATCTTTTAAATGAAAGGCTCTATATAAATGTAAATTTGTATTGAATGAGGCAAAAATGGCCTATCACTTAGAAATAAAGGCACCTCACTGCAGAGGACTTGCTGGACTTGAAAATGAACAAATCTTTCCTATCCTAAATGCATCTCATTAATGTTTCACGTTCCCTTACATTTTGTAGCTTGATTCTTAAGGAAAAAACAAACTTTTATAGAACAAGGCAAACTATTATTAGTGTTGCCAGAATTGAATCAGCTAGAGAATTATTGTTCTTTAAAGTTCTCTGTGATTACTTAATGGGATGCTGTCAGTTTAAAATCACATTTCTCTGTTTGCTAAGGTGCTAGATAAAATATTAAATGTTTCCTAACTGCATACATAGGAACAAATGATCAAGGACAGGCAATTAGCAGACAACAGTAAAAGAGAATTGAAAGTGATTTATTTAGTATGCTGAGAAAAAGAACAAAATTGTCATTATAGGATGTGTTTGGGGTTATATGGAATGATAAATTTGGATGTGAATGCAATACAAATTTCCTTAAATGGACTGAGATTTGTATGAAGAACCTCAGGCAAGAGTTAATGGCTGTATTTCTGGAAGAATTGACTTGTATAGGGGAACCAGACGAGTCTGTCCATGATTGTCATTATTATTGGCTATGGAAATAGAAGCGTTTGCCCAGAAAATTAGATACAATCAACTAATTAAATGAATAGAAGTGGGAAAAAATCAGCCAAATATTAGCTCTGTTTGCTCACTGTGTAATGCATGTATCTGGGCCAAGAATGTAATTGCAGGCCATTCAGTTGGAGAGCCACCTTTCCAGAGATTCTTCTGGGTTTCAAAGTATGGGAAGTTTGATTCTGGGATTAAATTACAAAATCAGGAGAACAAATCTCTTTAAAAAACATAAATTGAAATGGATATAGAGAAGCAATTGCCATCCAGTTAGGGGCCAGTTGAATGAAGGTAACTATAAATGCCATTGTTGACACAGGTCAGGGGAGTTATGGAAACATGGAACATATATACTATTTTTTGGCTGGTTAGAATCTCATTGATTAAAAAGAATAAACTAGGTAGTACAATCATTCTGTTTCAAGCTGTAATCATATTATTGTGATATCAGATAGGAAAAATTTATAACTTGTTTCATACTATCTCAATTTAAATGGGAAAAGAAAAGACCCAGAGTTAAGGCTTCAGGTCTTTATAGATCGTTTAAATAAGGAGGTTTTATGGTCTCTAATGTAAAATTAAACTTGCAAGTATGTCCTCTGAAAAAAAATTGCTTTCAGTAAAATAGGGTTGCCAACTTTCTAATTGCACAAAACCGAACATCCATCTCCAACCCCTTCCCCAAGGCCCTGCCCCCTCTCAGAGACCCCACTCTCTCCAGCTCCCCTCCCTCTGTCGCTTGCTCTCCTCCATGCTCACTCACTTTCACGGGGCTGGGGCAGGGGGTTGGGATGTGAGAGGGGTTGAGGGCTCCAACTGGGGGTGTGGGCTCCGGGGTGGGGCCAGAAATGAGGGTTCAGGGTGTAGGAGGAGGCTCCTGGCTGGGGGAAGGGATTGGAGTACAGGAGGGGGTGAGGGCTCCCTCTAGGGGTGCAGACTATGGGATGGGACTGGAGATGAGGGGCTTGGGGTACAGGAGGGGGCTCTGGACTGAGGCCAAGGGATTTGGAGTGCAGGAGTGGACTCAGGGCTGGGGCAGGGGTTGTAGGCTCTGGGGTGGGCTAGGGCCAAGGGGTTTGCGGTGCAGGAACGGGCTCTGGGCTGGGACCAAGGGGTTTGGAGTGCGGGAGCAGGCTGAGGGCTGCTGCAGGGGGTGTGGGCTCTGGGGTGGGGCCGAGGATGAGGGGTGGGGGTGCAGGAGGGGGCTCAGGGCTGGGGCAGTGGGTTGGGGTGTGGGAGAGGGTTTGGGGTGCAGGCTCCAGGATGGAGTTTGGGTGTGTGTGGGGGCTCGGGGCTGGGGCGCGGGGTTGGGGTACAGGAGGGGGCATGGGGCGCGGGCTCTGGGAGGGAGTTGGGGTGAGGGGGGGTTCCGACGTGGGACAGGGCATTCAGGGTGCTGGCTCTGGCTGGGCAACGCTTATCTCAGGCGGTTCCCTGTCAGCAGCACAACGGGGCTAAGGCACACTCCGTTCCTGCCCTGGCTTCCCGGCCAATGTGAGCTGTGGAGGCAGCTCTGGGGGCGGGGGACAGTGCGCGGAGCTTCTCTGGCCGCCCCTCCACCTAGGAGCCTGAGAGAAATGCTGGCTACTTCCAGGAACTGCACGAAGTCAGGGCAGGCAAGGAGCCTTCCTTAGCCACTCTGCGTTGCTGAGCGGACTTTTAACCAAAAAAGTATAGATCTTTCAGTATTTGCAACTATTGATTTAGAAAAATGACTCAGGAATTCTGGGATAAGGTTTGGAACAAGTTTATTTATTTCTATAACCATTGTTACCAGTTGTAGATAGTCCAGCTTTTAACCCAAACCATGTTGGTGGGTTTTTGTGAAAAGGTTAGGAGGGACTTTGTGGAAGACGGGCAAAATTAGGTGAATGAATCAGCTGCTTAGGGCTGAAATCTTCATGTTTTACAATGAGGTCAAAACAAGATATAAAATGCCCCTCTCAACATTTGTTAGTATATGCTATGCAACACTGTTAACAATTTAGGCAGAACTACAAAGATTAATAGACCTCTCCCAGTCTGAGACAATAGAATCCAAACAGGGGGATAATAAGGGATTAACTTGTAATGTATACAAATTTTATGAGAAGACAGAATAAAGATGCAAAAAGAGAAATGTTACATGAAGAAAGGGAAAAGGGAAATTACAAATACTGTATGGAAAAGGGAAATTACTTTGAAATTTTCAGTGGTGTCTGAAGTTAGGTTAGAGCATGGTTTCAAAGCAGGAACAAACAGATACTGGAGGGAATATGAAGAAAGATGAAGTTTTCTTACCTTTTTCTGTGATAGACAAGTCCCTTTGCCAGTAGTCTCTGGTCCAAAATTAAAGAACAAATAGAACTAATAAGTAGATTTTGCATTCCAAACCACCCAGGGTTTAGGTAAGGATCAGGATAAGAATTTTCCCATTATGTCTTCTTTTCTTCTATTCTGGTCAACCCTGGGGTTTTAAAAAGTACTTAGTTTGAGCTCCTCTTCTAGAGGAGCACATTCTTCCACAGAGCTGAACTAATTTTATGCTAACAGAGTTTTAATACAGCTATTTCTATGCATTTTCCTGTTAATTCTGTGCACAAATTGAGTATAAAAGCTTGAAGTAAAAGATCAGCCTTCAAATAACCCATGTCAACCTGTTAAGAACATGTGCAAGCATTTATTTTTTCAACATTTCAAATTCTAATAACTATATTTGTACAGTGGTAAAAACTTCACTACATATTTAATATACTTTGCTTTTAATACACCTAGTTAATCTTTATTTTTCTAAGTTAACTAATGCAGCTGGAAGATAGAAGGTGAAGAAAATTGGAAGTGAGCCAAAGCTTATATAAATGTGAGTAAATCCAGTATACTTTGAAGTCCTTTGAAAGCTTTGTAATTTCTGTTTCTATTAGGAAGCCCCATCTTAATTTCGTACTGCAAAAGTAGCCTTGAAATGTTCACTTGTAGATTTGAGAATTATTTCTAACATGGAAAGACGCCATTGATTTGGATAGAAAATAGATCAAGCTTGTTATTTCTAGCAGCAACAGAGGATATTAAGTTAGAACCAAGAGGGAGAAGTATCTTTTATCCCAATGCACAATGCAGGCTTACATTGTTAAATGTTCTGGGACTAATTAAACAATAAAGGACTCTAATTAAAAAGGGGATTGCACACCAGCTGCCTGTGCAGGCTGTTTTAAAGAAAGAAACTAGAAAAGAATATTTGCATATCAGCTTTCTGACAAATTTCTCCTGTACAGGACATTTCATCTGATTTGTCCTAGCTGAGGGTGGGCGAGTTTATGCTTCCATTTAGAGTAGAGCACCTTCT
The DNA here is from genome assembly GCA_037349315.1 of Chelydra serpentina. Classification (NCBI taxonomy): domain Eukaryota; kingdom Metazoa; phylum Chordata; order Testudines; family Chelydridae; genus Chelydra; species Chelydra serpentina. Next base: position 56,763,871 of record JBAIAC010000024.1, on the reverse strand, counting down.
ATTTCTCCTGTCAAGTGTCCTGGGAAGCATCACGTGCCATTAAACTTGCTGCTTAGTGGTCTACCTCTAATATTAACCTATATGAGAGCACCAGTAGTAGGCAAGATTTTGTTCATTTTCAAGTTCAGCAACTTGCTATTATTATTTCTATAATTAGAAATAATAATAGCAAGAAATAGACTTCTTTCTCTTCTTCTAATAAGACAAGTATTTACCGCAAAGACCCTTACAAACTGATTTATGGCTAAGGGATGTAGGTTAACAACTTTATTTTTGTGAAAATTTGTCTTGAGATCTTTGGAGATCACAACTTGTCCAAACTATGGTTTCAAACCTGCTTAGAAAAAAAAGCACTTCTGGCTGCACATTGTTTCCTAACGCTGTTTTACAGTGGGAAATTTGCTCAATACTAACACTGTGGAAAGCTCTCACCTACTGAATTTTTCTTAGTGTCTGGCTTGTTCCTTGACTGTGTTCTGTTTAAATATTGAGTAGGCATGACCTCCTTACCTGCTTAGAGATAAGATCACCACCCAGGGTGGTGTGACTGCAGGGTCATATAAATCTTCTGTAATTGATAATGTATAAGGTATTTTTCTGCAGTTTGCTAAGAAAAAAGAGGAAAAATATCCAATGATTTAAACATTATACAGGCAGTTAAGATTTTATCCTTCTTATTAAAAGGTGAAAATGACGTATAAGTAATTCTTGTTAATCATATCAGACTTGGTCTGTGTTGTAAATCAGTTTCTTAATGAATGGCTTGGGTATTAGGTGAAATAATTCTTGCAAAAACGTATCTTCAGGTATTAGTGTGCTGTCATTGTGTGCTGTCTGAGCTTGTTACCCAATTTTATTTTTAATTTCTATTTCTTCAATATCTATAGCAGATTCTGCTGCCTCAATTTTATCTACTTTTCCTAGGAGACAAAGGATAAGGTGGTTCTCTCCACACTCTTAGATTGTTCATGCCATGTTTTGTGAATCCCCAATCTTTTCTAAGTGTCATACATTTCGCTCTTCATGAAGGAAGGTTATTTCAAGTGTCTGTTCAGACTGACAGGACAGCATGGTCATTTTCTGGTGTAAATTAATAATAATCTGAGTTTTTATAAGTGCTGAAAGTTAGGAGATAGAAAGGTCTCATGTTTTACAACGTTTGTAGTAGCTTTATTTATTTATTTCGGTAGTGCTACATTTCTGCAGCTTTGAAGATTTTGGGCTATTATATCATATGAACTGAAAACATTTATTACAGATCATTAGTAAATGTTGAGGCATATTATTGCACTTGGAAAGCCAACCCATTCTTGTTTCCCTCAGTGTAACCTTTGTTGTTGGAATGAAGTGTGACTCCTAAAGAAATATCTTTTATTATGTTTTAGTAAAGTAATTAAACCCAGATTTTCAATGAATTGGGTACACATTTTTGTGCATATTTGAGTTGGTGTGTGAAGCTCTGATTAGTGCCCACAACCCCAGCTTATATGGCACACATAAAAAATGCACATATACCTGTTTGAAAATGTGTTCTCTAATCTGTTGAACCTATTGAGATGGTATTTGCATAGTGCACAGTGCCAAACACATTAGTGCCAAACAAATCAATAATAATGGTTTATTGTACGCTGCTTCTTCAGTACGATTGTGCAATAAATGAATATCCAATTAAGGAATACAATTGTTAAATACAATGAGGTACTTAGATGTCACATTTGAATGAAATTATCTAATGAAAATAATGAACAGGAGTTATGACAAAAGATCATATTTAAAATCAGTGATGTGTATTTGTTAAAACACTTTACCTAAAATACAGTTACTAGAAATTAGTTTTATTCAGCTTTAAAGACTTCCTTAACGCTTAGAGCTTGATCATGTGACTTGTTCTTGCCCTCAACTTCCATTGACTTCACTGAGAATTAAGGGTGCTTGGCACCTTGGAGAAGAGATGCGGTATATTGCAAGATCAGGTACTTAACTATTGTGGATTTTCTACCATGCTTACCTTTTTTGCTTAGTAATTGTAACTGTTTTTATGCCGCTGCCTTTTGTTTCGCCTGCTTGAAGATAAACAATGGCAAAAAAATTCTGACAAATCAGCAGCAAGCCTCGGTGATAAAATTTGATGAAGCATTAGTCTCTCGTCTTTCCTCTAACTAAGGTGACCAGACATCCCGATTTTATAAGGACAGTCCTGATATTTAGGGCTTAGTCTTATATAGGCACCTTCCCTCGCCCCCTGTCCCAATTTTTCACACTTGCTATCTGGTCGCCCTACCTCCAACCCAACCATTACTGTTTGTTAGGTCTCATGTATTGGACAGACTTACCTGTGAGGCATATTTTGTATGAAAACAATAGGAGAAACGTATAAATACAAATAACAGGCCAGGTTCAGTGATTTGCACCAGCTGAGAATCTGGTCCATAATTCTTGATTTATCTGTGAGAAGGGAAGTGCTAACTCAGAATGCATAGCTTTCCCACTTAAGTATTTAAAGAGTTGTTATAATACTACATAATAAACTGAAATACTGAAATAACTAGTTGTCACTTGTGTCTGAAGTATTCCTTCCTCCCCTGGCCTTGTGCACATTACTTTGAAGATAGTTTGTCTTTCTGAAAGTATATCTAACATGTTCTTTCAGGTCATTTATTGGTAGGACATCCTTAATTTTTCCATGTTAGGAAAGTCCTAATAAGGCCACAAAACAAACAAACAACTCTTTGCTTTGCTCAGTGTAGCACAGTATAGGACAAAGGGTAGACTGAATTTTCATTTTATCTGGCCCCAAGTACTAGAATAGTGCTGATTAGTTAGGCAGTGGGAAACTCATGGCATGATCGTTCATATTCTTGCATGATGTGTGTGCAGGATGTGTACACAAAGTTATGAATCCACACTAGAATTATATTATAGAATTATATTCTTAAAATTAGAATTATATTCTTAAAATGTATTTGACAGTGCATAAGCACTGTCTATCTTAGCCAAAGAATGTGTATTTTATTCTCTGACCAGCCTGGTCATGAGGAAAAGACAATGAAGGCCCATTTTTACATATCAGGTAAAGAGAGGTATCAAGCTAACAGGTGGGGGATGAGACAGCCTGGTATCTCTGCACCCTCAGGAGAGAGAAGCTTGGTCTAGGTTTTATTTTTCAAAGAATATGTTACAAAGATTTACTGCTCTGTAAAGATGGGGGACTGAACCCCAAGTGATAAGCAATTGAATCAACCAGCTGTATAAATATTACTGTTTTATAAAGTGTGTGGAGTGAGGTCTTTTCTGAAAGCTAATGGGACACTGGTGATTTATATCACTTGGAAATCTATATTTTAACACTATATACAGAAATATGGATACTTAATGATATTATGCTTTAAATTATGTGGCCAAACAGGAGAAACAGGTTCCCTCCCAGACAGGAGAGAAGGCAGCTATCTACTGTCTCCGGTGAGATTAAGCAAGGTGTGGCCAAACACAATGCTCTCTGTCAAAAATGCTCACCTGTTTCTTCCATTAGCAGCTGTGGTCTATCCAGTGCATTATCTTGTATGAGCGACCAGTACCAGACCTTCATAGGAAAATTTGTCCATAGTGGAAAAATTGTGCAGTAGATGTAGTTGCCAATAATTGAAGCATTTTTCCAGTAGCAATGTTTTAAAATAACCTAGGGATCTGGGATCAAAACCATCTAACTCTGGAGAATTGTGTGTATATTTTGGTGAGCTTTAATTTTATTTATCTTTTAAAAGTTTGGGATCAAATCACATACCAAAGTTTAGATGCTTATTCACTTCAATGGGGGCCCAAACTAGACTCCACATTCCTCCATCCCCACATAAGCCCCTTCTTGCAACAGGCACCCTCTGTCTGCAATTGTCTTGGGGATGTGGGGACATGAGCAGGCTAGCTGCATACCTCTGATATTCCTAATGGAGAACAGCTTTCCCCGCCCACCCATTTCTGGTATTTTCTTCCCTCTTCACACCACTCTGGGAAATGGGGGACCATAGGGCTTCTCCCTTCATTGAATCTCATCTTAGGGAACCTCAAGGGATCTCCTGCATTTACAGTCTTTTGGTAGTGGGATGGTATTTGAAGCTTCCTGCATGTCTCCTATCAGCCATTTCTTTCTCCTTCAGCCCTAAGGTGGGAGTCTGAGTGGGAGAGAACAGACTACATATGCAAGGACTGTGCTGTCTCACCATCATTAAGGGACCAGACTAGAGGGTTGACAGTGGTCCCTTTCTGACCTCTACTAGCCTCTGCTGCTCAGCGTCTACCTCTTGCAGGTGTGGGGAGAGGGTATAGCTCCCCGTTGTGGCCTACTGACGACACCAGATTTCTTTTAGAAAATGGAGCCAGTATATAGCCTGGGATTTTGCTTAGATTGAAAGTGCCCAGGAAAAGGTTTAAACAGAGCTGTCAAGTTTTGTGCAGCTCCATGTGTGACAGGAAAATTATTTAATGAAAACAATTGCACATAGCCACAAACGTCAACTTAGAACAACAGCGTGGCTCTAGTGCTGGTGAAGGGTGTTGGCTCTGTTTATTCAATATGCATCAGCTTTGACATAGGGGCAGAGGAAGTTTCCTCTTGAGGTAACGGGTAGTTCAGCCTCCATGACTCATTCAGTTTTTGGGGCTCTTTGCTGAGTCTACCAGTTAGTGCAAACTATGGTGATGAATTTGTGATGTAGGAGCTGGAACTGAGACCCATCAAACTCATCTCCTTTTGGGACCAGCAAACATCCTTTAAATGGTAGCAGCTTTTAATCTTTACTGATACAGGCTGGGTTCAGGCTAGTGACCTATAGATAGAAGGTTCTGTAGTTTTTTAATAATTCCCCGAAGCATCCAGTCCCACAATAAATGCTAGGCAAACTTTCTGGGAAAATAAGTGTAATAAATCAAGTTCTGACATTTTGGGAGCTGACATTTTGCCTCTGCTCTCTGTCTGGATACAGAGGCAAAATTTTCCCCCCACTGCTGTGTCATCTTCAAATATATTCTACAATTAAAACTGTTCTTAAAGGAACAGCTCCCATTGACCAAAATACAAACAATAATAATAATAGAGCAATAAAACAAATATTAACAATCATCCAAATTCATTCTAAGTACAATATTTTGCAATATAAGATCGTGTCAACATCTACAGTTATTCCAGGATACTCACTAATATAAGAAGTAGTTCCATAGATTTAGCTCTTTAATTTGTAACTCAAGACGGCATTGCATTGTTGGTTATTAGGATACAATTCCTGGCTCTGGGAGCAGTGTGTGGCCTACTAGCTAGAGACCGCATATCCAAGTACATAATTTGACACATTTCTTCTGAACGTTAGTGAATGAGATTTGGGTCTGTCGTATCAGAGACCTGGCTTCTATTCCTATCTCTAGGTGATTGATAATTGCCTCTCCCCTAAAGTAGGGTGATAAAGTCTTGGCTATAGGGCTATGAAATGTGCAGATGTATTAACAGCAGTCATTGGAATAGATTAGAATTTATGATCTCTTGGTTACAGTTTTGTACACATTCCCCTAGGCATCAGGGCATTTTGTAGTGGAGGGTCAGGTCCCTGTCCACTGTTCCCTCTAAGCTGTGCGCGTGTGTGCGCGCACAGAGATGCTAAACCCCGTGCACACAGGGAAACACCGCACGCACATGAAGCTGCACCTCTGGGATGCCCAGTCAGGATGGGTGGGTTCCGTGCCCCGCTTGGGGCGGGGGCAGGGGGCCGGCGGTGCGCGAGGGCTCCGTGCCCCGCTTGGGGCGGGGGCAGGGGGCCGGCGGCGCGCGAGGGCTCCATGCCTGTGTCCTGCTTGGGACTCTTACTGGTTTATAGCAATCTCAAAAGGTATTTGAACATTTATTTTAATATGAAAAATCTGCAGTCAGGAGGAAAAACTTTACTAGGTTTTTAAAATTTATCATTCATTCTATGAATGATCTTTAGAGTTTCCAGAGTGGCAGTATTAACTAAAGGTGAAAAGGCTGCTACTTTCCATGACCACTTTCAGCATAGTCAACAGCTGGTGACACCTTTACGTTGAGTAAGAGGATCAGCCTCAAGATATTGCTTTGGCTTTAATTAAGGTATCTGCCATTATGCTGAAAGGTCGGTCTAGTCCAAGTTCAAGCATGCTTGTCTTGCATGAATGTGTTTTCATTGTGGTTTCATGCACATGTGATATTGTGCCAGTTTTCTTGCTATTTGGTGTTTCAAATCTAAAGCTTCATAGCAGTATCCTCCCTGGTTTTGAATGTCACCATGTCAGCTGTAATACAGTTGCTCGCACTAGTACATGCTAGTATAACCCAAAGTAGATTTTGGTCTAAGAGTATTTTCCCCAGCACATGGATAGTGGGCGTGACCCAGATCAAAGGTGTGAGAGAGGGAAAATGAGACACAATTCACCTTCTCTTGTTAAAACAGAGGGCAGGACAAGGTGGACACAAGAAAGAAATATCTAGTAAGAATCTGCTAGTCCTTGAGATATCATATTTATTCATTCCTCCAGATTTCAAAAATGTATACATGCCCATCTTGTGCTCTGGGGCTCCAATTGACAAAGGCATGTAAGCACAATTAGTGTATCCCTGTTCTAGAAAGTACGGAAACATCTTAACTTTTAAGCTGTGATTAAGTCCAATTAGCATGTGGTGGGGCTGTGGGTGGGCGGGGGGGGGCGGGGAGGGCTGCTGCGCTCAGCGGTGGTGGTGGTGCGCACAAATTTGAACTCTGCTTCAAAATTTGCACAGAAGAAATTTTTTGCGCACACGGCCTGTCAAAAATTAGAGGGAACATTGTCCCTGTCTCTCCTTCCTCTTTCCATACACATTTTTGAATGATAATTCTGTCAGATGCTTGACGCTAGGCGGCAGGTCAATTTAAAAAAACAGGCTAATCCAGGCCAAATTGGGACAATTAGCAAAAAGGGTAATATAATACATATTGATTTCTTCCTTACCCTAGATATTTAGTGCTATGTTTTATGTCCTGAGCATGAACACATAGGTGTTCATACAGCAATCAGAGTGAAAATATTATTAAAAGTAGGTGTTTTGTATACCATATTGTAAAAGTATCTGCTAATGTTTCTGAAGGCAAGAATAATTGTTCTTAAGTACTCCCCCGTTGTGGACTGTTGTATCTAATTTGTGTTCAGTTTGTATATAAGCACCTAGCTGGCACAGCCAAAGGAACTCTATAAAATGTAAAGAATTATTGCATATGTAAACTATTGACAGATCACTGTACTTTCTGAGAAAATAAAATAAAAAAATGAGCCTCCTGTGAACATTACAATCTCATTTCAAATTGATTGCATGCTGACTTCTTCCTAACTATCCACCATCTTCAAACAAAGGGTTGCGTAATTGCTATTCAGGACACTGCATTACTAAAGGACGTGATTTGTTTGAAGGTGAGAGAGAGAGCTAGCATTAACCTTTCTATATTACTGTGTGTGGAACAACTACTAGGGGACTTGTGCCTCTAGGGGAAGTAGAGACAGTGTCCCATATAGTGTATTTTGGTACTTTTCCATTCTGGAACTTTGTCTGGCATCATTGAAATTCAGAGAATTATGATTTAACATTTACCTCTGGTTTTAGGGCTAATTCACTTCTTCCCTTAACACAATGATTGTAAAGGAAATGTAAACCTTATTCATTAGAGCAAATTTCAGCCAGCCTGAACTTGGCTTCTAAAACTGCAAACAGATTTGGCAATGTAGTTCAGGTGGTTGAATGCTGAATTACCACATTTGCTTGTGTCAGTGCAGATTTGCATGCCCAAATACAGTGATTTTATGCAACATTAGACTGTGACTGTTGAAAAATTGGGTTCTCTTTATTTTTTGAACACTTACCTGACAGCCTCCTGTACTGTCCTGTACTGTATAAAAGTCAGTTTTTAAAGTAGTATTTTTTTGATGCAAGTGTTACATACAAGTTAAGATCCATTTGTGTCTCAGGTGTTATATGTTATACACAAGGTAAGATCAATTTGTGTCTAATGCTAAAGCCGTTCCTTTAAAAAATATATATACTATTTATTTCTAGTTTCTATATAATAATATCTGTTATGGTGTCAGTTAAGCATACAGAGTTTTAAACACTAAAACAAGAAGACTACAAAACTATTTATAAAACGCTGAGTGAAATAAATACATGAACCTGTATACTTTGCATTTAGTTTCTTTTCTCAAAGAATTTTGGTGCTGTACAAAAAAGTGTTGATACCTCTGTGACCAGGTGAACAAATGACCAATGATGACTAGATTGTACAAATCCAAGCATGTGGACTTTCCATTCATGTCCACAAAGAAATTAAAAAATGTCCTTTTCTCTTGAAATGCGCACACTCTTTGTCTATCTGTCTCTTCTTGGATAAAGGCATGATGGCCTTTTGTCACAAGCTGAATAAAGAAATGAAGCAAGGGATGTGTATCCCCCCCCCTTTACTTTTTTCGTTTAAATTTTTATTTAAAGCGGAGTCTGCCAGTCTACTGGCTACAATAAGTATTCACCCTTTGACTTATTTGAAGTTTCCTTTTCCTTGCCAGGTTGGGGTATCTGCCTTCCATTCAGTGGGTATCACATTCCAGGGATGTAATCCAGACCAACGAGGAATGTTTCCTTCTGTCCTTCAACCTTAGGTGCTTCACAGTACTTTGCTGCTGTAGCTCCCAACTTGGGCTGTTCACAAATAGTCAAACAGCATGCAGTGTCTGTGTATAGTTGCAGCCTGCCAGCAACACTCCACGCACACTCTGGCTTCCACCAGCCTTGGTTACCACTTGCAGGGTGACCCCAACACACTCCCAGTCTCAGATTTTCCCAACAGTGTGTATAATGCACTCTCCAGCCCTCTCCTGGAGAGTTCAGATATTAGAGATCCGTTGAACATTGACCCTTTACAAGGACAACACTTTGCTTTTTAACTGGAGTTAAACAGTTCAGTTTAAATATAACACTGGATAAGTTTTGATTAAAGAATAAAAAAAGTTTATTTAACTGTAAAAAGGAGATTTCAAGTGAGTGCAAGTACAAGGTATTAAAGTCAGAAATGGTTACAAGAGAAATAAAGATAAAACGCTTTCTAGTAGCTAAAACCTAACTAGACTTGGTTCAAGGTAAACTCCTTACCACATGTTCCCAGCAACAGGGCTGACCACATTTTCAAATCCCCCTCCCTCATCCCCCACTCCCATGAAAGTCAAAGGGCTAGTTCCTTTTTCATCTAAGGTGAAAGAGAGCGATAGGGAGAGAAAGGAAGAGACTCCTAGGGTATTTTCACCCCTCACATTTATAGTCCAGTCATCCTTTGAAATGCATTTTCCCTAGGGCTACCCCTAGATAAAATTTCTTCCAGCTGAGAGGATGGAGCAAGGAGTTTTGTGGAGAAGGAGGTTCCATGTTGTTGTTTGCTACAATATCTGTTCCGGCCTCCTTGTTGCCAAAGAATGGCCACTTGACAGGTGATTGCCAGTCAACTTGGACACCTGGCTAGAGGTGTTAGCTTGTCCTTTGAGAAATAGGTTTACTCCCCCCCCCCAAAACTTGTCTGGTAAACACATTTCAGCTATAATTTTAGCTTTTGTTCCTAACTTTACATATAATGTTGCTACACCCATTTTGCCATGATATTATTGACCAGTGAGTTTAGCTTTCAAATGATACCTTGCAAGGCATATTTTGTACAAAGATTATTACAACAGAGTGTAGGGTATGAATACAGGGTGTATTTGGTCACAGCTCTTCAATGCCATTTCCCCTTGTCTGGACGTGTACCAGCTTCCACCAGACTTATGCCTCTCTAGTGCCTCTTAAATGCAACCAGGTGGTTCTACACCTGTACGTGAGGTTTTGCTGGATTGCTGCACTGGACTGCAGGGTTGTGATTTGTAGAGTGCACCAGTGTATTGCACTCTAACTCTCCTGTGTGGATCCTGCTGGTACATACTAACTGTTCGTGTTCCTTGGAACAGGACTACATCAATGCACAATAGCAGAGTCTACGCAGGGGAACTAGAGTGCAACACACGGGTGTGCTCTACAGATCACCACCTATAGTGCAGACTTGAAGATTCGTGGGACGCTCCTGGGCTGGATTAAACTGTTTCATGGGCCAGATCTGGCCTGTGAGACATACGTTTCACACCCCTAAACTCGATTGTCTTCCAAAATGAAAATACAGAGCTACGGCAAACCTTCTCTTGATAGTCAGAATACAATAATTTTTGTAAAAACAAACTTAAGTGTACCCATCTGTTATTCAAACACTGACCTAATTTTTCAGAATACTCCCTATTTTTTGGAGGTGGCTAAAGCATGAAAAAAATTCTTGTGATTAATAAAAAAAAAATGTCAATGTATATTCCTTGGGAAATCTTCAAATCAGATCTAATTTTTAAAAAAGGGTAGGGTGGAACCTTATACTATATTCACTGTTACTGCAGAATAGAATATTAGGGTTGGAAGAGACCTCAGGAGGTCATCTAGTCCAATCCCCTGCTCAAAGCAGGACCAACACCAACTAGATCATCCCAGCCAGGGCTTTGTCAAGCCGGAACTTAAAAACCTCTAAGAATGGAGATTCTACCACCTCCCTAGGTAACCCATTCCAGTGCTTCACCACCGTCCTAGTGAAATGGTGTTTCCTAATATCCAACCTAGACCTCCCCCACTGCAACTTGGGACCATTGTATTTTAAAATGGTCTACAGTTCTCATTTTGAGCCCAAATACCATAATAAAATCTTGTTTCCCTTGATATCTTCTAACTTAGTACAGTCACCCCAATTTTAAAGTCAAAGGAGCAATTATTTTACCTATAGGTAACTAGCAGATGCTGAAACCAAAAGCAGACATGATCACACATCCACTAATCCATTTTTATACACTATATAATCTTTTACCTAGATTTCCACTGGAATATTCAAGTTTTTCAGCTGCTGAGAATTTTCCCTGATCACAAGGATAAGCTGTAGTCAGTTAATGTAGAAGTTGGTGGCTGAAAGTCATTGGTATGGAGTTGTGCATCATGTTTTTCTAAATCATACATTGCAAGATAATGGAGGTGGGAGTGATCAGTTTGATTCAGAAGTAGTGGTTTCCTTGGTCTGATTCTTTTTTTGGTCTGGTAATGTATTCACCTGGATCTAAAAATAAATGGACTTGTCAAATCCGAGTACCTTTATTACGGCTTATATTTTAAAAGAGAAAGTATGTGTTGGGATGAGAGCTTTGTCATCACAAAATCTTGTTAATATTATAAATGCAGATGCACAGTTAACTTTGTCCTCACTTGAAAGCTTCATAATCTTTCCTTCTCTCTTTCTATGACATGGTCTCTTCAGTTACTTCACTTGTCCTTTTGTGCTAAATATGAATACAGAAGCAAATAAATGTATTTAGGAATGAAGTGTACCTTGCAAGCAGCAGAAGACATATGTTGTATCCATTGTAAAATAATTTGATCACTTATGCTAGTAAGAAAGAAATGAGACTAGTGGATGCAGAATGCTAATCTTTTACAGTGGATATAGAATGAATACCAATTACACGAGATTGGCATTTCGATTTCCCTTCTTTCTCTTATGCCCTGGAAGGCACCATCCTGGAGCCCAGCACATACGTAATTAAAATTCAGCATCACTTCCGATGAAGGAGCTCATTCTATGTAGAACCAATGTTAAATCAGGATGGCTTTGTCCCCTCTGTTGGCTAGGCCACACATATAGCCTTTGAGCTATGGAACCTGGTTCTTTAGCTCATGTAATAGAGGCTCATGATTTTATATCCAGATATGTCAGATTTAATCCCTTCAGATGATGATTTATCCAGAGGCATTGTTCCACATAGGAGTTTCTGGAAGACAAAGATATTGAGTAGACTGCTTAGCTGTCATAGCATCTCAAATCCATATCTGCATCCAATGATAAGAGCTATGTTTCCTTGTCATCCTATCTCCTCTCCCAGCCTCAGAGGGTACCTCTTTACTGAAGGGTAGCCTGGGTTAGCCTAGCAGAGGTGTGAGCAGCCACACTGTAAAGCCACAACTGAGTTACTGCATCCTGACTGTTGCTGGACTCCACCATGTGTGTTGCTAGGACTTTTGGAGGCATATCCCATGATTCTTTGTGCTGAAGTAAGCTGAGCCATTCCCTGTGAATTGTGGAAGACCTAGTCTGTCCTCCTGGGCACACGGGGAGGAATTTTGGGAAGTCATTGGAGGACTGCCAGTGCTCGGAGTGGGTTTGCCATGTGGATGCTGGTTAAGTGGGCAGGATGCCAGCTGGAGTGAAAGTGGAACCTAGTCTCTAACCCAGGGGTCCTCAGGATACATATTTTGGTGGCCTCAGAGTGCGGCCACCAACTTTTGCTGGCGACTGCTCTCATACTTTTCCCTAGAATACTTAATTAGCTTTAAGAAAAACAAATAAATATGCACATATACACGTCCAAATCATTGTAATTTATTTATTGCTATCTAGTAAGTCCATTGTGAAAAATGACATTAACATACAAATATCATTTTTCACAAGAGTTACTCAGCCCTGCCAAGCCTGGGGACAAATTAACCCCTGGATGAGGGGCTAAGGGAGGCATGGGGGACTAGAGCCTGAAACCCCGCCGTGGAAGCCTAGGGCCTGCTACTGTGCAGCTGGAGCCTGGGACTGGAGCCCAAAGCCCTGCTGCCAGAGCCTGTCAGCTCGCCACCCCAGGACTGAAGCCCAAAGCCTGAGCCTCACCACCCTTGGGAAGGTGGGGAGCTCACCGGCTGCCTGCTCCTCCAGCATTGTGCCCCAGGTGTCTCCAGAGGGGTCAGAGCTGAACCCCCGCTGGCAGCCCTAGCAACCAACACCAAGGTGGTGCATCCAGGAGCAACATGGGCGGCGGCGGGGGGGGGGGGGGGGGGGGGGCTGGTGGCTGTATGCAGCCATGGTGGCTGCATTTGAGAAATGCTGCTCTAATCTATATCCCCAGCAATGCCAGCTATCCCAGGTTGAAAGCACCACCAAACCTGGGTAAGAGGATTTTGTGTATGGATGGGAGTGCGTTAGGGGAAACACTTGCCAGCATACCCTAAGACACATGCTGTCTTCAGTTGTGGCCCTCAATATTGTTATAGTTGGAGTGCTAGCAACAGCTACAGTATACAGTTCAGGTTGCCAAAGTATTTCCATTTATACATTATTTTCAGTTACTCATAACTTTACAGCATTTCATCCAGGTTGCTGAAATGTTCTGTTCCTTGATTCTGCTTGAAGGCGGGTTTTCAGTTTAAGGAAAAATGATTCCCCCACATAAATACAAAATAAAAAACCTTTCAATCTTTTTAAAAACAGAAATACAGCCAAACTAATTAGAAAATTGAAATTTTTAAAAAAATTAGATCTTACTAAGAAGAGACTTTGAGTATTTTGGTCAAAGATTAGTTAAGATTTGGCTGAGTTGTGAGGCTTTGAAAGTGCACGTTGAGCATATCTGTTAAATTTTTAACAAAAGTGGTAACTTAACAATCATCTGCCAGTGCTTGGGGAAAAAGGCATGCTGTGCTAAGATGACTTGCACAGCAATTTAGCTTTATAGCAAATGTGCACCTCTAGCTAGGATCCCTAAAATTGTATTATGTACATTAGAAATGTAAATATATTGTGGTATTTGAGAAAAATTGTGATCCATTAATTAGTCTGCTTTCTAATGCATACACATAAAGAGTTAACTTTCGGAAGGCCTGACTTGACTGCATCATTTTTAATAGTATCTTAATGCAATTTTTAAAATGTCATTTGTTCCCACCATTACAACGAATGCCATAAATGTTATTTAGCCCTGACTTACAATAAACTGAGGTAGTTGCTGGCCTAGATAAAGCTGCAGGGACACCAGGCTGAGTCTGAGAAGTCTGAATGACCAATTTATTATTTTCCATTCACTTTTATTTTCCTCACATTCTATTACCCTGAAGAGTTTTTAAAAAGTTATACTGTAATTCTGGTCTCTAAAGGAGATTCACAAAAGCAAAAGAACTTGTATCTGAAAGCTCTTCTGAAAATTGAGTCATAGATGTTACATTTTAAGGCAGCTGAAGGTTTGATTATTCTACTCTTGACTGCTTTTAAATTTCCAGTTGCCATAACAACTTTGATATTTCTTTATTTTTAGCACATCAGTTGCCATAACAATAAAATACAGCTTTTTGAATGTAACCTTTTTTCTCTTTTTTTTTGGTCCTTTTTGTTTTACCGAGAAACTTTTTCTGGGGGAAAAATGTTTAAATGCATAGCAAAATTTCCCCTATAATATGAACACTTTAGTTAGAATATGATTGTTGCCAAAGTAAATGTTTTCATATAATTTTAATGAGTTTTCACATGAGGTCTTTGAAGGCTGATCCTTTATTTCCATGAATTTGAATTGTTTGTGCACAGGTGTCTTAGGAAAATCAATGGAGATACCTTTATGGAACCTTCGCTTGAGTAGAAAATTAATTAGTGCTAGAATTTTGTTTCATGTTCAATACATTTTGTTCTTGGAAAGAGTTTAATTCTTCTAGATTCAAACAAACAAAATCTAGCCTTCCCCAACATGTTTGTTTATAGTGATTGGTTATTTCTAAGGAATAACAAGAAGCCTGATTTTTCCCCCCCCTTTTTTGCTGTTGAAAGTCCATCTCTCTTTTCTTCTGATGTTATCATTTGCATTTTTAATTCTCTAAAGGTTACCTTAGAGACTTGGTCTTTCAAGGTTTTTGTCGTTGTCTGAATAGACCTGGCATTTAACATTCATATATATTTTTTTAACTATAGGTTATAAATAACATGCATGAAAGAGCACAATACTTTTTGACACCATATTGGTACATATTAAAACCAATACATTTAATTTAATTTTGGGTTGCTAGTAGATGTCCAAAGGAGGACATTTTGATGTAGTTGGGGATCATCCATTTAAACAACTTAAGTTTTTTAAGCTTACAGTATTTCCAAAATAGCTGGCCATTTTGCTCTCATTACAAGGATGGTGGAAATTTCTGGGCTCTGTTTACACTTAAAATGTGAAGTGGAGGCATGTTGTGGAGAAGAAAGGGCACTGAAATTATTCCAGCAGTGCATGGAATTACTTGGCTTGTGTAAGGCAAATTAACTCCAGAGGTCCTATGGTGTGGAACCTGTAATGAGGCCAGTGTGGTTTACTTACAACTATGTAACAGGTAGACAGTGCTTCCTGGAAAGGTGGGAGGATCTTCATGGGAAAAGTGGCAGTTTCCTAGAATCAAGTAGAAATCTAAGACTTGTTCTCCAGCCCACACAATATTTATAACACATACCACTTTATTTCTACAAAGGGTGAATTTCCTCATTAAGCAATAAGGTCATACTAATGTTGAGACAAAAAAAAAAGAAGGAATTATTGGAAGTTAAAGGTAATTAAATAGCAAATGTTAAAAAAAATCTGTAAAAACAATCAAAAGAGTTGTAGAGTGTTACAGTTGATCTTTATGCATTTTAACTTAATGTTCCATTTTGATTCTTGGGAGAAAATTAGAAGCACTTTGCTTGAAGGGTCATCTGGTGAGGTACACGTAGGCTTATTCCATGGCTCCCTCTCCACTGAGAACCACCACTGAAATCTCCTTGGAGATCTGCTGTCCTTCCCTAAATCTCCCCTTAGCTTCTTCTCAGCAATAAGCTACTGTTGGTTCTTCCCCAAGACCCTGGTCTTGCCCAGCTTATTGGTGCTCCAGGTAGCTCTTTCCTCTGCTTGGGAACAGGTGCCTCTTGTATATCCCACCAGGCCTGTCTCACCTTTACTTTTAGGAGGCAAAGCAGGCACAGGTAACTAGCTGACCTTGTGGCACACTTCAACTTAAAATGTTTATGCCCCATCTTCTCTAAAATCCCATCTTCTTCAGTTGGCCCATGTGTGTGGGGCGTTCTGAGCAGTGGGTGTGATGGAGGGAATGTTGGAGAAGCTGGAGAACTGGTAGGGGAATCTGGGTATTTTGTGGGAGGGAGTCTGGTGGTCAGTGCTGTGAGGGGAAGTGTTGGACCACTGTAGTGAAGAGTGGGATGTAAAAGAGGGGGTCAGAGGGGAATGTTAGGGACTTAGCTCTGACAGAAATGGAGATTTTGGAGGAACAATCAATGATAGGTAACTTATGTGGTTCCCCTCACCATAGTATCTGGGTCCCTTACCATCTTTAATGTATCCATCTTCATTACAGATGGGGAACTGAGACACAGAGACTGTGACTTGTTCTAAGTCACCCAGCATGTCTGTTATGGAGCGTGGAATTGAATCAAGGTCTCCCAGGTCCTAACCACTGGACCATCTTTCCCCTCATGCCCCCTATGTCTAGCCCTCCTCTTTCAAAAATGCCCCCACAGACTCCATGCTAGTCACTTAACTGTTCCTGACATCTCTCCTGGATTCTTAGCCTTCCTGTCCTGTGCTGATACCGGCCTCTCCACGGGGGAGGGGAGGAATGGTTGGGAAAGGGGAACCAGTCAGAGGGAATGGAGATGATGCAGAGACACTGAAGGGACCAACATGCAGCCAGTGCATTCTGTGGCTGGGGTAATCATTGCCAAAGAGCCAGAGACAATGGAGCGGAGAGAGCTGTGCTATGGTAAATCAGGGTGCTGATAATTTTTTTCAAGAACTAAGAAAATTAAATGCTCCAAAGCTTCATTAATGGAGAATTAAGGTTGTGCAGTGGTATATAGTGGCCTTCTAGAATGCAGACAATGCAGAAATGTAAACTTTTGACAACCAAGATGTACAAAGTTAAGGTACACACCACTTGTACATGATGGGTAAGAGGGGGCTGGCTTGGGGAAGTGGGGGTGGTGACTGGGTGGGCCAGGGGTATGGCTGTGGAGACCTGGCTGGAGTAGGGATGGGGTGGCCCAGCTGGAGGATGCATAGTCGGGTTGCATGGTGAGGACATGGGCCCTACTTCTATGTGGAACTCTATCTATATAACCAAGCAGGTATGCAGCCTTCTAGTAAGCCACTGCCTGTGATGTGTACACAGCAGCAGAAAGCACCAGACAGCAAGGAGCAACTTTTTACACCAGAAATTTGGTGGTGAGGTTATATGTTGCAGGTGATGGTTGAGGAGAGAGACCTCTGACTTCTCTCATGTGCTTCAAGTTACTGTAATCAGGAAAGGGAAAACCCCCCAAGATTACTATAACTTTGATTTCATTCCCTGCCCTGTTAGCAGCTCCCCCCTACAAACACTTCTCAAAGCATGACCATTATCCCCATTCCACTTTAGCAAAGTGTACAAGAGGGGTCAGGACCAGGTAGGAATCACACAGAAGCTGTGCACATTAGCACCTCAACTGCAAACCCACATGACAGTTAAAACTGCCTACATTACAACTAACACCTACAAAAAACATTTATATTAAAAAAACCTTTGTTAATGCTGTGTTAAGGTTGCCTGGTGGTATCTTATGCCCTTCCACAACATGGAATTCAGCAAAGCTCACACCTCTGAAAACCAAGAAATACAAAGTTAAAATACACACGAACCCAACTCTAACTCACCCCTTTTTGAGTGATGTATCAATACATCCATACCAACATACTTGCAGTCAACCGTTGCAGGTATTGTAGAACACTCAAGGAATAGGGCCCATGACCGCTGTAGGACAGAGTCTAATTTTTTTTGCCAAGTCAAAACTTATATTTAGGGTGAGGTGCACTGAACTGAAGCTACCTGGACCTACTGTACACTCACACAATGAGCCTACATCACAGATTCAATCTTACAGCTACTACATTTTACAACCCCTTCACCTTCACACTTTATCACCCCTTCATCTAACACCACACTTTTACTTATAACACCCACACACCACTCTCCTATTCCACCTCACTGCTAATGAGCCCTAGGGGAAGAAGGCCCCTGGGCACCACTGCGAACACTCACTACACAGCTTGCTGCTGAAATGAGTCAGACTGCATTCCTCAGTCATCATAATTCTTTGCATGTCTGGAAAGGCTGCTTCAATGTTGCCAACTCGTGTGTGATTTTTATTAGGAGTCTTGTGATATTTGGTGTTATTTTCTTAAAGCCTCAGTTCCTGGAGTCATGTGATTGTGACACCCTCACCTTTCATTTTTTTAAAAGTAAGTTTCTACCCTTAATGGCTGCAGGAAAAAAAGCTTAAACGTGTGAACCCTAACAGCTCAAAAATGGAAGGCATACAAAGAACCTCACATTTCTTATTTAAAATCTCATGAGTTTTCAGTCCATATTATGATTTTTTAGAATCTGACTCATGATTTTTGAACACTTGTGTTTCGCTATACTATGTGATCATTGGTTGCGGTGTCTAGCTCATTTGGTTAGAATGAGATGCTAATAACACCAAGGTTGGGGGTTTGATACCTGTGTTGGCCACTTAATAACTGCCTTTGTGCCGTGGCTTTGTACTTAAGGTTGTGGTGGATTCTCAATCACTTGAATTCTTTAAATCAAAAGTGAATATTATTTAAAAAGATGTACCCCAGAACATCAGTCGCAAAACACAAATAAAGAAGCAAGACATTTGGGTAAGTTGTCAATCAAAATGTAATAACCTTGAGCTGGTTAGGTCAGCAAGTCTCAACAAAACATTATAACCGTCCAAACAGCAGATGTGTGGTGGCAAGCCTTGAGTAACTGCACTCACCCAACACGAGGCACACAGTTCTTCTCCATCCTCCACGAACAAACAGGCATGGGAACACTGAGGTCAGGAAATAGGAACCAGGAACTGAACAGGGAACCGGAAGGTAATGCGCACACACCAGTCATCACAATTTCTTTCCCTTCTCCCCAGAAGTTTGATGGTACCTGATTGAGGCATCAGGTGATTCCGGGGCTGTAGGTTATACCTCCGATTCAGTTCTGGGGATGAATGCTGTTGCTGTGGTGCAACTTCCCCAGTTGGCCACATGACATCAGGTGCAGAAAGAACGTCCTCTTCCCTATCTGTTCAGTTTTCAGTAGGCAGTATAACTTGCTGGTTAACAATGCATTCTTCCTGTGGTAAATGCACTCACCAACGTTCCATACCCTGCAGCCCACAAAATCAAACTACGAATATTGAAAATGCTTCCAGCCCTTGCTGAAGACTTGAGGTATGTCTACACAGTAATTAAACAGTTATGGCTGGCCTGTGTCAGCTGGCTTGAGCTATTGGGCTGTAAAATTGCAATGTACACATTCAGACTCAGGTTGACGCCTGGGCTCTGTGACCCTCCCCATTTGCCAGTCCCAGAGCTTGGGCTCCAGCCTGAGCCCGAA
Source organism: Chelydra serpentina (assembly GCA_037349315.1). Lineage (NCBI taxonomy): Eukaryota > Metazoa > Chordata > Testudines > Chelydridae > Chelydra > Chelydra serpentina. The sequence continues at coordinate 56,744,538 of JBAIAC010000024.1, read as the reverse complement.
CATTTACACAATAATTGTACAGCCCCACAACCCAAGCCCCGCAAGTCTGAGTCAGCTGACACAGGCCAGCTGCAATGTCTAATTGTTGTGTAGACCTACCCGTGAAGTCTTGCATGGGAATGCTTGTTGAAACTCATATATTTCATAATCACATCACTTGGCTTCTAGGACGGTGATCGTTGGGATGAAGCTTTTCTGTCAACATAGACAACTTGGTTCTCATAGGTTGGCTGAAGAGCTGATAAAACAAAGTTTCTGCAGTACTTTCATGAGGTGTATTCTGAATACCTTATAAAGCATGACTTAATGCAATAAGGGGAAGGGTGTATCTCAGTGTTCCACCAGTATGCAAACTACATGCTTCTTCAGAGTTCCATGCAGTCTCTCTGCTATTCCATTTCCTTGGGGATGGTACATAGTAGATTTGTATTGTCCTGTACCACTACTCGTCGGAAAACCTTCAAATTCTCTGGATACAAAAGATATCCCATTATCTAAAACAAGGTGCTCTAGTATGCCAAAAATATCAAATTAAGTGGTTAAGCAAGAAATGAACTCCTTTGAGGTGCCTTGTGAAATTATGAATGCTGAAAAGTAACATGAGTAAGAGTAATAATCTATAACAATCAACAGTGTGTAGCCATGCAGTGCAGTTGAGAGGCCAGAGATATCTACTGCAGTTCTCTGCTATGGTCTGTCTATGACTACCAGTTTCAAAGGGGCCAGAGGAACAGTAGTTCTATGCTTGTGCGTACTGAGCATGCTTTCTCCTGATGCTCAGTGTCTGAGCACAGCCCTGGTCACCAAGCATAGCTATGCACAAGTTCCTTTGTAACTCCTAAATGTTACACATCCAGGACTGCATGTCGCAACCCTGCTGGGATGACCACCCAGGCTCTTTTTCATAAGAGATGTTGAGTAACACGTCTTCACTGTGATCTTGGAACGAGTTTTGTAGAATGGACACAACATTTTCTTAAGGAGTGGATCCATCCAAACCACTTCTACAGCACATATCGCCTTTCACAGCTCAACATCTTAAAGAGTGGCATCAGCAGTCCACCGCATATGTTTCAGTAAAAAGCATAGTGTACTCTGCTGTTTCTGCTTATGAGGGTGCCAACTCAGAAGACTTTCTTGAAAGATCATTGGCAAATAAATTGTCTTCCTTTGGTATGTACCAAATCGAAGTCGTACTGCTACAACTGAATAATACACCGCTGCAGCTTCACACTCAGCAGGTCAATGGCCTTATGATAAAGGCCAGAACAGGCAAATAATTGGTTTCTAAAGTGAAATGTCTTCCCACTAAGTAGACCTTGAAGTATACAATAGCAAGAACTCTAGTTCAACCTGGAAATGCTCTGCTTCCATCAGGGTGAGAGCACAACCACCTATGTGTTGAGGCAGACCAGTGAATGAATGTAAACTGCTATGACCAGACTACCCTGGTAGTCAAGGTAATGGTAGTTAAGCAACAGTTTGTAGCATTGGCTACACTCGATTGGCTGGCAGATACTACACTACAAACTCTACAGCATCTTTTGCAAAACTCTACGTGGCTGCATTTAACTTTATGCCATCTTGTTGAAGTTGGGTTAGCACCTGGTCCAAAAAAGCATTATGCTCAGGAATGGTTTTAGCAAAGAGGAGAATATTGTCCAAATAGCAATATGCACCCTGGATATTTTGAAGGAGCTGAGAGACCACTCTCTGAAATATCCCAGGAGCAGAGACTAAGCCAAAAGGGAGCCATTGATAGCTGTACCTCGGAGAGAGCATGCTGAAAGTCAATAACTACAAGCCACAGATCTTTGCTAATAACTGGACTGGTAATCCAACACAGAGAAAATCTGGGATCCACATACCCAGCTAGTTACCTCTTCAAAGGTTGACAATTAAAACTCCCCACATCTCATATATTTGAGTGCCATAAAATTTGTGCAGTTGAATATCACAATTTTTCTCGTATATGATCACAGAGAGTGAGCTCCAATCTGTAAGCCCTTCCCCCTCCCAAATGTTACCATTATCTTTCATGCACTGCAGTTCTGCTTGGAGCTTATTTACAAGTGGGAAAGGTATATGATGTGCAGGTGGTGAAAAGGGTATTAGCAGGGTGCTAAGTACTTTGGGAGCTTTTAATTGCTAGTCATTTGTCCAGTAATGTACTTAGCAGTTCAAACTTTTATTTGGCACTTAAAAGTACTGTATAGTGTATTTAATAGCTACTTTATTTCAGATGACTCCAGTGTAATTTCCATGCACTGAGGCTATGTATTAACATTAAGCTAGGTATACAGTGGATGGGTATGTGGTGGTATTTGGAATGCATAAAGGGCAGTTTTAAATGAAATGCATGTTTTTAGACCTTAAATATACTTTCATGAGCCATTAAATACACATTAGTCATAACCAGAAGGAGAGGTTAAAGGAAAAGACAATGCAAATAACAGTTCCCTTGATCAGGGTTCCTGGGGCAGTGGTAGTTTAAAGCTGCTTTGTATATTTATTATTTTTGCCTGCCTCTTACTATTAGTAGTAAGACCGGCCTGTTAGGGCTGGTCCACACTGGGGCGGGGGGTCAATTTAAGATACGCAATTTCGAAGTCGAATATCTTAGATCGATTTTAAAAGGTACTTACCTCTGGTCCACACGGCAGCAGGCAGGCTCCCCCGTCAACTCCGCTTACTCCTCGCGCAGAGCTGGAGTTCCGGAGTCGACGGGGAGCGGTTCTGGGATCGATTTATCGCATCTAGACGAGACGCGATAAATCGATCCCAGAACATCGATCGCTACCTGCCGAATCGGGCGGGTAGTGTGGATGTAGACTTAGTTTTAATGGCAGTGTCCGTAGCCACATGACCCTGGCTGAGGGCCTATACATGATTGTTGCTATTTTCCCCTTTCTAAAGCAATGCCTTTAGATGGGTACCCAACTAAAGTGAGTTGTTTCCTTCATGCTAGGTCACCTATTTTTTTTTAAATATATGTTCTCTTTCCACTTAATAGATGCTCAAACAATGTGTGATTATCTAACTTGACGCTGTAGTGCTACTTTTGCTGCCAGATATTACAGCCGCCTACTAAGTGATGCAAGAGAGCAGTATTCTTTACACCTCTCCACATCCTCCTCCTCATGTAAATCATCCTCCAGCCAGTTTTCCACAGGGCTTTTAATTTTCATTGACTTGAGAAGTGAAAATATTCCATGTATGTCCACCATTTTGTTAGTCAGATGTATGTTCAGCTCTGAATTGAGTTTGTAGTTTCAAAAGTGTAGCCACTTAATCCTTGAGGTTCCAAACATTTTTTAAAGAAAAGCTACAGTGATCAGTTCTAAGAACTTAGCTTAATATATACAAATACGAATATATGAATGGAGTCTCGATGTTAGTTATTAATACCAAGTTTTTAATCATTATGAAAGGTCATTGTGTAATACACAGGGACATAAAAGGACCAGACAGAGAACTTTAACATATTCATGGCCAATTTCCTTCACTGATCCAGTTCTGCCCAGCTTTTTCCATTTGTTTTCTCGTCAGTTCCCAAATTCTCAAGAGCTGCCCAGGCACAGATATGAGAACCCAGCAATTGGTTAGCTGTCTGCCTAAGTGATTCAGTCTCATGTCTTTCCCTGGGTGACCAATTCTGCATAGTTTCTTGCAGGTCTGATTACTTCCACCATGATAATAGCCATGGTGGAAATAACTTTCTTAATGACAACTTTTTTTAGTGCCAGTGGGTGGAGTAAATACAGAATGGAAAGCAGTGGGAAGGGAAGTACTTGACATGGAGAAGAGAATTCCTGCTAGCATCTGACAGGTGAGGTGATTTGGGTGCAACCTGGAAGAAGGGAAGAGACTAGGGGCTGAATTTGAGACTACAAGGCAGAAGGTAGACAAACCATTTGTATTTACCTTAAATATAGAGGTGGAGGAAAACTAAGGAGTCAGCAGGACTTCTTTTGCAGCTGAGAACAGGAAAGATTTCAGGGGAGAGGCAGAACTGAGGAGAGCAGAAAGGAAAGATGTTAAGGGATTGGGGAGCAGCAGCAATGGACCGGATGGAGAACAGTGAGCTCAGGGGGAAGAGAAATGTGAAATAAAAATATGAAAATAAATGTACAGAAAAAAAATATTTAGAGCTGAAACTGAAATAGATGCCTGGGATGAAAAGGGAACCAAGGTAAACCAGCTCAGGGGAGGAAAAAATCTAGAATAGAAAATAAAGAAAAGGCTGGAATTAGATAGAAATGAAGTAAACTATAAAGAAGTTAAATATTTTTAGAAAAAATATGGAATATTCTTGCCCCTTTGGCTTGAGCAAGTATCCACTATTCTGGACCTTGCACAGTTTTTTCCTTTAGGAGAAGAAATTGATCTGAGTCAGATATTTCTTTGGTGCGATCCTGTTTATTTACAGTGAATGTACACAAACTCCTATTTCCCAGGGCTCAGTAAGAAGAAACAACAGCAGGGAGTTTCCTAGATCACAATTTCCAAGTCTACTTTTCCAGTGATTTTTGTGTCCAAGAAGCTGTGTGTGGGGAAACCCCTGTTAATCTCCCTGGGATGATTTTGCTCAGACCTTGCCATGTGGTCTCTTGCCCGTGGGTGGTAGCTTTTGTTGTTTCCACCTATTTCACTATATACGGGGCATTTAATTGTTCCATTCATTAAATCATGAAAGAAGGGTATTTAGCACACCCCATAGTTTGAACCATGTCTGCAATTGTCTGTAGATTAAACAACTGCTTGATGGAGCCATTAACACCTTCCAGCATACCACTGTATATAAAGGGGAAGTAATGAAACAGAACAAAAAATGAGGACAAATTTTGTTTAAAAAAATAATTTGGGGTATATCGGCTCCTAATGATCTACATGTGGAGGCCTTTGTTATGTGTGGCTTTCCCCCTGCCCATGCAGAAATGGGGCAGTGATGCTTCCAAGGCATAATATCAGTTTCTCCATACCCTGCAAACTGCATGGGTTTGGCAGGTTTGGCTAGTTTCTGCTTAATTTGCGCCCCCATCCCTCAACATGTAAAAAGACAATATAAATTACTGTAGACAGTTTGTAACTTGCACTATTTCCCTCTCAGCTGTTTGAGAAAATCCATAATGAGTTGGGCTCTAGGAGCAGCTGAGGTCTAGGGAGCCACTGGCAGCTTGCCACTTGGCTTCTTGTCTGACTTCACTCCCTGAATGGAAGAACTAAAACTCCCCTACTTTTGTATGGTAATTCTCACACAAGGAAGAAGGGGCACTTTTAATTAATCTAGTTACTTTATCCCTTTTATTGTAATTCATGAAACAGTATCATTTTACACACACTGAAAAAGAGTCAACATATGTTGACATTTTTCAGAGCAGCAGCCGTGTTAGTCTGTGTCAGCAAAAAGAACAGGAGTACTTGTGGCACCTTAGAAACTAACAAATTTATTTGAGCATAAGCTTTCGTGAGCTACAGTCCACTTCATCGAATGCATAGAATGAATATGCATCCGATGAAGTGGAGTGTAGCCCACGAAAGCTTATGCTCAAATAAATTTGTTAGTTTCTAAGGTGCCACAAGTACTCCTGTTCTTTTTATATGTTGACATAGTGTGGAAACAATGTTACACACTGGCTAGTTAGTATCCTCCTGGATTCCTTTTACAGCTTCCAAAATATGAGGGCAGGGTTTCTGCTTACAAGTATGTGTAGGACTTTTTCTGAGCCCAGTAGAGTTTCAAAAATCTGCTGGACCAGATCTAATGAGTGAGTTGGTTCTCAGTTGACAACTTCTTCTGTTCTCAGTTGACAACTTCAGTGATGCATCTCTGCAGGAAGCCTAGTTTGATTGTGCACATTAGGGCTTGAAAGTATGAGCTTCAACACTCAAAATTATTATGTGGAGCCGTCCCAGATTGAGGTGCAAGCTGGATGAGGTAATATCTTTTATTGGACCAACTTCTGTTGGTGAGAGAGACAAGCTTTCAAGCTACACAGAACTCTTCAGGTCTGGGAAATATACTCAGAATGTCACAGGTAAATACAAGGTAGATACACCAGATTGAGGTGTCAGAGGAGATTTTGGAACAGACTGATCAGTTACACAGTAATAAGTCATCAGGACCAGATGGTATTTACCCAAGAGTTCTGAAAGAAACTATCACTTAAATCAGCCTTTGTATCAGACAACTGGAGAATAGCTAATGTAATGCTCATTTTTTAAAAAAAAAGAGACTCCAGAGGTGATCCCGGCAATTACAGGTTTTTAAGACGAATTTCAGTACCAGGCAAATTAGTTGAAATTGTAGTAAAGAACAAAATTATCTCTCACACAGATAAATATGATATGTTGGGGGGAGAAGAGTCAACATGGCTTTTGCAAAGGGAAATCATGCCTCACCAATCAATTAGTATTCTTTGAGGATGTCAACAAGCATGTAGAAAAGGATGATCCAGTGCATATAGTGTACTTGGACTTTCAGAAAGCCTTTGACAGAGTCCCTCACCAAAGGCTCTTAAGCAAACTAAGCAATCATGGGATAAGAGGGAAGGTCCACTCATGGATTAAAAGACAGAAAACAAAGGGTAGGAATAAATTACCAGTTTTCATTATGGAGAATACTGTGTACAAATGTGGTCTCCTCATCTCAAAAAGGATATACTGGCATTAGAAAAGGTTCAGAGAACAGCAACTAAAATGATTAGGGATCTGGAACAGGTCCCATATGAGGAGAGATTAAAGAGGCTAGGACTTTTTAGCTTGGAAAAGAGGAGACTAAGGGGGGATATGATAGAGGTATATAAAATTATGAGTGGTGTGGAGGAAGTGAATAAGGAAAAGTTATTTACTTGTTCCCATAATAGAAGAACTAGGGGCCACCCAATGAAATTAGTGGGCAGTAGATTTAAAACAAATAAAAGGAAGTTCTTCACAGAGAGCACAGTCAACCTGTGGAGCTCCTTGCCTGAGGAGGCTGTGAAGGCTAGGACTATAACAGGGTTTAAAAGAGAACTGGATAAATTCATGGAGATGAAGTCCATTAATGGCTATTAACCAGGATGGGTAAGGAATGGTGTCTTTAGCCTCTGTTTGTCAGAGGGGGGTGATGGATGGCAGGAGAGAGATCACTTGATCATTACTTGTTAGGTCCACTCACTCCGGGGCACCTGGCATTGGCTGCTGTCGGTGGACAGGATACTGGTCTGGATGGACCTTTGGTCTGACCCAGTACAGCCATTCTTATGTTCTTATGAGAAAAGTAAATAGTGGTGCCCCCCAAGGATCTGTTCTAGGACCAGTACTGTTCAACGTATTCATAAATGACCTGGAAAAAGGGGTGAATGCTGAGGTGTCAAAATTGGCAGATGATACAAAATTACTCAGATAGTTAAATCCAAAGATGACTGTGAAGAGTTGCAAGGGATCTCACTAAACTGGGTGAGTGGGTGACAGAATAGTAGATAGAAAACAAGAAAAATACCTGTGGCACCTTAGAGATTAACACATTTATTTCAGCATAAGCTTTCGTGGGTTAAGAACCCACTTCATCGGATGCATGGAATGGAACATACAGTGAACAGATATTTATACATTCAAAGAAACATGAGAAGGTGGAAGTGTCTATACCAATGTTAAGAGGCTAATTAATTGAAAGGAACTGTTATCAGTAGCAACTTTTGAAGTGATAATCAACAGGGGCCATTACATACAGTTGACACAAAGGTGTTAAGGGGGGAAATAAATTCAATTAACGTAATGACCGAGCCATCCACGGTCAATATTCAAGCCTAAGGTAATGGTATCTAGTTTGCATATTAATTCCAATTCCGCAGTTTCTCGTTGGAGCCTGTTTTTGACGTTATTTTGTTGCAAAATTGCTACTTTTATATCTGTCATTGAGTGATTAGGGAGGTTGAAGTGTTCACCTTTTGCTTTTGAATGTGATGATTCCTGATGTCAGATTTGTGTCCGTTTATTCTTTTGCGTAGAGACTGTCCAGTTTGGCCAATGCTGACACAGACTAACATGGCTACTACACTGAAACCTGTCAGAATAGTAGATGAAATTCAGTGTTGTTAAGTGCAAAGTAATGCACATTGAAAAATAATCCCAACTATACATACAATATGATGGGGTCTAAATTAACTGTTACAACTCAAGAAAGAGATGTTGGAGTTGTTGTGGAAAGTTCTCTGAAAACATCCACTCTGCGCAGCGGCAGTCAAAAAAAGCTAACAATTTGAGGAACTGTTTGGGAAAGGATAGATTATAAAACAGAAAATATGATAATGCCACTTTATAAATCCATGTGATGCCCACATCTTTAACATTGCATGCAGTTCTGGTCACCCCATCTCAAAAAAGATAGATTAGAATTGGAAAAAGTGCAGAGAAGGGCAAGGAAAAGGATTAGGGTATGGAACAGCTTCCTTATGAAGCGAGATTAAAAAGACAAACTGTTCAGCTTAAAAAAGAGACAACTAAGGGAGGGATGTGATAGAGATCTATAAAATTATGAATAGTGTGGAAAAAATGAATAGGGAAGTGTTATTTACCCCATCTTTTAACACAGTAACTTGGGGTCACCCAATGAAATTAATAGGCAGCAGGTTGAAAACAAACAAGAAGACATACTTCTTCACACAACACACAATCAACCTGTAGAACTCATTGCTGGGCGATGTTGTGAGGGCCAAAAGTGTAACTGGGTTAAAAAAAGAATTAGATAAGTTCATGAAGGATACATTTATCAATGGCTATTAACCAGTATTGTCAGGCATGCAATCCTATGCTCTGGGTTTTCCTAAACCTCGAACTACCAGAAGCTGGGGCTGGACAACAGGGGGTAGATCACTCGATAATTACTAAGGTTAAGATTTTGTCAGTTATTTTTAGTAAAAGTCACAGACAGGTCACAGGCAATAAACAAAAAAGAGAGGGAGCCAGTGACCTTTCTGTGACTTTTACTAAAAATAACTGGGAGGAGGGCAAATGGGGGAAGAGGAAGGAATGACAACTGGAGCCCTATGCTGGGGGTGGGGAAGGGGAAGGCTGACAGCCTGAGCCCCATCACCACAGCGGGGTGCACAGCCTAGCTGAAGTCACTGGCCACTGTCAGAATATTGAGCTTGATGGCCCAGTGGTCTCACTCAGTATGGCTATTATTATTTAGAAATCAGTAAGTTTCAAAACTATTGTCATGTAAACTTTATTTTTTTTAAATTTACCTTTTTATGATTCCCTTAATGTTAGGTTTGACTGCTGCTAAATTGGAAGTGTCTGATTTTCAGTGTTTTAAAAGGCCCTTCACTTTTAGCCTGGATCATGTGTGGAGTCCAGCAGAAAGAAGGGAGGAGTAGGGATGTCTCATCCACTTTTCCTCTCCCAAGCCTTCTCCTCATCCCATCACTGGCTGCAAGCAAGTGGGAAACGAGAGGAGTCAAAATTCCTTTCATTTGCTCCCCTTGTGGTGCAGCTAGGTGTTACTCAGAGCTGAGCCTAAAGGCTTAATCTAGTTTGAAAGCATTTTGTTGCAGCAATTTACAATAGCAAGTGATTGGAATATCTTTCATATTGCACTAAAGTACAGCTTTATATTTCTCTTAAATCCCTCAACTGGAGGAATACAGTATCACTGCTATACCAGTGTATTTCGTAGTTATGTTGCTTCAGTTCAGTATGCAGTTCCGATTTCTAGAGATTTGTCATTCAGCCTTGAAAATTTGCTCCAGGCTGAATTTGAAATACAAGGTGTTAACCCAGGAGCAACTTTTGCCAAATTTGGTCTGTGGTTTGATGTAGCAGAATTAGTAATTAGATACTTTATTCTATTTTATTCACTCTCTAAAACCAAACCTGTGACAAATATATTTTGCTGGCCCTTAGCCAAAAGTGTGCTGTGCTGTATTGGTGTATGATTGGGTATTTTCTGAATATACTGAATGTTTCAATTTTGTGTTAAAAATGTGTCTAGTGTGAATGTAATCATTTTACTTTATGCTCATTTTGTATCATGGAATGAGAAAACATATATTTAATGGATCCATAACCAGAAGAGGAATAATATCATGAACATGTATTGGTATTACATAAATCAGTTAATTGAGTTTAAAAAATCTGTAGACTTTAACACTACAGTGGTCTATTACATTGTCTCACTCACCTACTGAAAGAAAATTGTTTTGACCAAAAATCTTTTTTTAATAATGTACTAAGTATACAATAAGACATTTTAAATTATTTTAGGGACTTATTTTAATGTACCCCTTTAAAATCCATTCGTAACTCCCCTAATTTTTTTTTACATTAAACTAAAACAAATAATTGGTTAATGTTAAATCACTTAAATGTTTAGAAGCAATAGATGTTAGATTCATTCCTAACAAATACTGTGAGAATAACTTTCTAAACATTGTATTTAGGTATTGCAGTAGATAATGTTGTGTACTTCTTAAATATACTGTGCGGAGACCTCTGCATATCTAGACATAATAGAGCGAATTAATTAGGTCGTTTCAGCCTTAATTTTAAATGTCTTTGCATTTGGGTATTTATTTTGAATCTTAAACATTGCTTAAATGTATTTTTTATGATTTTGTAGTTATGTTAACCTGTCTATATTTGTCTTGTTTAAATAGTTCAGTAATTTGAATTGATAAGAAGGTAGAAGCTGATTTTAAACTTTTACAGATCAAAATAGAACAGCATATTTTTGATTTTAAAACAATCAGTTTGACTTTATGGAGGTTAGCACTTATTTGTTTAATAATTAATAGGTCTTTCCTGCCAATAAAGATTAGATTACTGCTGACTTGTTTTAACTGGTGATTGTTATAGTAATATTATGGTAGCTTCTATGTGGCATGCAAAGGTACATCTATGAATAATTTCATGTTTTGCTAATCTGCAGGATATAACCCTATGGAAGTACTAGAAGGGAAGCCTTTTTCAGAAGTTTCCAAATGCCATTAATATATTATAGGGAAATGGTCAGTTACATTGTCTTAATTTGTCATTCTTATTTGCCTCTTGCTGTGTAAGCCTGCATTGTGCCTGGCAACTGTTACCTAGTGACAATTTCAGCTGCTTTAGCCATTGGCTGTGCTGTTGATTGGGGCAGAAGGACCGAGTCACCTTTCTGATAGTGAGTTCTTCTGCATCAGCTAAGGATAAAGAGGAGCAGCAGGCTCAGGTGCAAGCAATAATTTTGCGAGAGAATGTGAGAAATAGTGACAGCATCCTTGTAACTGCCTCACAGTAAATAGGACTTCTGTATCAAGCAGTTCACCGTAGCAGCTGATAAGAATGAACGTAGGTGAGAAACATTGGTTTATTGCTGTAGCAAGAGAATTTTGTTTAAAAGTAGTAATTTTGTAACAGATTAAATTACTTATAGACAGAGAGAATGAACAACTGGCAAGTGTTTTGGGGATGTTATAAAATCAAAAAGAACCTTCTGTACAGCATGATGGTGCACCTTGGAAAATTAACTTCAGAAGAATGCTTTCTATCGAACTACTGCATCAGAAGTGGAGAAAATGCTTCTTTTCTAGTGAATGAAATTCCTTCAGAAGGAGCAGCAAAGACTATCAAAAACATCAGTGAGATGTCCATACTTTTAAAGGGACGTTAAACAAATGCTAATATCATATCTAAATGACCTTGGAAATCTTTTTATTTGGATTGATTCATTCTTGTCTGCCTCTTCCTAATCTCAGGAGTTCTAGGATTAAAGATATTTTTAGTATTTCTGGGGTTTTTTAAAAACAAGACTGTGTACATTTAGTAACCTAGCTAACGGTTCTTGCACAAATCAAGCAGTTACTCAAAAATGAATACAGAAGAGGCTTTCTTTAACGTATGGCTGCTCCATAACTGCAAATACAATTAATAGGTAATGTCCAGCTATTAGAAGATCTGGTTTTTAAAGCAGTGATTTATCATGCTAATAATCTAATAAAAACAGAACGTCTGTGGCAGCCTAGAAACTGAAGCTGAATGACAGAATAATGGAATAAACAATGGCAGCTTTTCTAGTCTGATCAGCATTTCATTAGCTTCACAGCAGAATGCAGATGGAAGTTTCTGTTCTTGTTGTATGGAGCTTGTGAAAGGATTCAGGTGTGCTACAAAGGTGAGAAATATCATGGATATGCCTATGAACTTCACTGTACTGATCCACTGTAGCAGATACGGCATTATTTTTGAAGAAAATTATTTTTGATTATCACTGCTGAAATGAAATGAAAGAAGGATTTATTTTGTCTGTGAGGACCTTGGATTGTGCTGCTGACATTGATAGTTGGAGTGGACTGTAACTGTTTAAAAGAGTTTTGAATACTGACTTAAAGCTCCAAAATTTATTCTTGCATTTTCTGATTTTTAAGTGAGTACACATGCTCTTCCTCAGTGTACAGGTAGATGTATGTTTTCCTTCCTGGGAGTCAGAGGACAAACCTGGCTTTCCCCATACCCTTCTCCCTCCAAATAAAATTCATTATTCATACACAAACTGTGGTGAGTCTATTGGAATTAACCTGGACAGAAATGTTTTCCGTACCTCTCTAATGAATAGGATAGATGAAGCAAAGATCTCCTGAACGGAGCCAAAAGACACAGCACGATACGGTGAACTTTTCCTTGGTTTTCCTGTGATTTAATTATTTAAATGAACATAAAACATTAATTTGTTTCTAAAGATTGCTGATTCAGGAAACCTGTGTTGTACTGAAACATTTCCCTCTTTTTATTATTTGTATTTTTCTAGCTAATTCCAAAGAAACTACCTTTCTCAGGAAAAAACAATCACAGAATTTTTTTGAGGCAGTTGACTTTTTCCTGTTCCTCCCCCCTTTTGTTTTTGTTTTTTATTTTCATCGTCCACAAATACAGTAAAAAGAACCTGTTTTCTTTAGAAGTGCCTTGTGTTTGATAAAGATGGATCAAGAGCACTGGAGGAAACCGGTCAGTGGCCTTTTTTCTTTTTTCTGGCTTTTTTTTCTTTCCTCAAAGCTAAGGTATGTCAGAGCGTTGCATTGATGCTGAAGAGGCATCAACAGCTATGAGACTGTAACCTCCCTGATAGAAGCACTGGCTGTGTCTACAAAGAGAGATGATGAGACTCTGAAGCAGAGTTTAGCTGATGTTGGGCAGGTTACCTGCTCACCGTAGCTTTGATTGTAGTGTTCCCTAATCCTAAACCATGAACCACTCCAGATGGACTGAATGGAGGACTCTGAACATGAGCAGTAGCATTGTGAATGTGTCTGATCATCTCTCCTGTCCACTAGGATTTGGCCACTACAATGCAGTCGACATCTGCATCCTAGAGACGGTCATTATTGTTTTGCTAACATTTTTAATTATTGCTGGTAATTTAACTGTAATATTTGTCTTTCACTGTGCTCCGCTCTTACATCATTATACCACCAGCTATTTTATTCAGACCATGGCCTATGCTGATCTTTTTGTTGGAGTTAGCTGCCTGGTTCCTACATTATCATTGCTTCACTACTCTACAGGTGTCCATGAGTCCTTGACTTGTCAGGTTTTTGGATATATCATCTCTGTGCTGAAGAGTGTCTCCATGGCATGTCTTGCTTGCATCAGTGTCGACCGCTATCTTGCTATTACAAAACCTCTCTCCTATAATCAACTGGTCACGCCTTGTCGCTTGAGAATCTGTATAATTTTGATCTGGATATACTCTTGTCTGATCTTCTTACCTTCCTTTTTTGATTGGGGAAAACCTGGTTACCATGGTGATATTTTTGAATGGTGTGCTACCTCCTGGCTCACCAATGCCTATTTTACTGGCTTTATTGTGTGCTTACTATATGCTCCAGCTGCTTTGGTAATCTGCTTCACATATTTCCACATCTTCAAAATTTGCCGGCAGCACACCAAAGAGATAAATGACCGGAGAGCTCGTTTTCCCAGCCATGAAGTGGATGCTACTGGAGAGACTGGGCACAGCCCTGACCGCCGCTATGCCATGGTTTTATTTCGGATAACCAGTGTGTTTTACATGCTTTGGCTCCCCTATATCATATACTTTCTGCTGGAGAGCTCTAGGGTGCTGGAGAATCCAGCACTTTCCTTCTTAACAACATGGCTTGCTATAAGCAATAGTTTCTGCAACTGTGTGATATATAGCCTCTCCAACAGTGTTTTCAGGCTGGGACTCCGGAGACTGTCAGAGACAATATGTTCATCTTGTATGTGTTTAAAAGACAAGGATGTACGGGACCCCAAACCTAGAAAACGGGCTAATTCCTGCTCCATTTAAAGAAAACTGGGACAACTAATGAAATGCAATCTAACATTGGGTTTGGATAGCATTTGATACATCTGGAAATTTGCCACAACAGAAATATTTACTTGAATAGTTCCTATGACATGAGATGTGGGTTTGCAAGTGATTCGTAATAAAGGAAAAGGTTGCTATTAAAGGGCACTGAAAGGGTACACAAATTATTATGAATATGGGTCTTGTGAAATTGTGTGGTGGTATGACAGAAATTTAACAGAAGATGAAAGAAATCAATATCTCATATCTTCCGCAGGGCATGAAATAACTGGCACTTCAAAGCAGGCCCCCCCTTAGGATAAATTAGTGACTTATTAATTTTTTTTTCTTTTAGAGAAATTGTCATATATTATATATGTGGCAGGATATACAATAGCCTCTGGCATTAAAATATACTTTTTTAAACACAGTGAGTGGCTCTCCATAAATGATATCGACAGAGGATGCATAATAAATGTTGCAATTTAACAATCAGCTGCACATATTCTTTGCTTGTGTCTTGTACTATTTTCAGTTGTACAAATATCTTCTACACCCTTTCCCTCTCCCTCCTTCCTCCCAAAAGCCCATAGAAATTAAAGAAACTGATGGGTACACTTTTTGGATAAAATTAAAGTTTTGTTTTTTACATTGCTCGTGCAACTTCCACAAAGCCTGCTTCGTCTTCCCCCCGCCCCCATTCCATTTCCATTTTTTCATGCCCTGCACGCTGGGTTCCATTATTCAGAAGTGACTTAGTTAATGAAAGAACCTGTCAAATAAACTTAATTTCAAATAACTTCTTCCTTCAGAAAATTCTGGCTATTTTTAGTAGCTGGATGATTGCAGTCACCATATTCTAATTACTTTTACAAACTTTGTTCTCTGAATCCTGCTGAATTAGCACATAGTATTGATGTGGTGTCCTTTAGGATGTACTAAAGCTTTTCCCTTTAACAGTTACACAAATAATCCTAATGCAGATATGATACCCACACACAACAGTGTAACATCACTGCTTACTGAATTAAAAAAAAATTTGTAATGGGAAATAACTTTTCTGTGGGGTCTGAATAGCTTACTGTTGTAGCTGCCAAACCTTTGTGTGAACCTAGCTTGCACATATTGTATTTTTTTTAAAAAGAAAATGTAAAGTATGTGGTCTGTGCCTAATGTTTTCATAGCATATGGAGTAGGTCAATTTTAAGTCTACAGGATTTTAAAAAATAATTACTTGCTCTAAGAGAAATACTTTTGTGCAGTTATTAAATAGATATTTATTAGAGGAGAAGGTGGAGAGACAATTTAGTATAAAATACAGATAAGAGCCTCAGTATTGCCTTTTGTAATAAACTGCCTTTCAGGTTCACCGCTTAAATAAAATACTTTGCAAGGGCACTACATGTGTAATAAATTGCCTGGGGTTCAGATATAGTATGGCAGGTAGTGAAATATTTTAAATATTATTTTTGACCCAAGGTGCCATTTTCTCAAATGGTGGTTTGTTTTGTTTTTTAAAAAGGCCTAACTATTGCTACTCTTAACAGCTGTGCTATAGTTCTTTATTTTACCAAAATGCATATAATGAAATTGTGCCTATGACTTTCCATAACGGAAGTCAACCCTATTTGCACACCAATGGTTTGACTACAGTAGTCCCTTTAGAAATAAAAATGTATGCATTGTTTTATTGAGGTGGTTCTGAACCCCTGTACATTTTTAAAACTGTAAGAAAGGTAAGAAAAAATAAAAAGAATAAAGTAGTATTATGTATATCAAAACCAGACTTGGCTTTAGTTCCCTGATGTTATTCTGTTTTCTCTGAAAGTCCAAATGGGTGACTACTAAGTAATTAGAATTTTTTTTAAAAGCTGTGAGTTTGCGGGGGGGTTTCTTTCCCTACATCATGCGTCTGTTTCTAATATTTTCCCTACATCATGCGTCATTGTTTCTAATATTGTGTATTGGTGAGGCAGGTTTAAGTGCCACTTGGAACTTTCCCCTAGTCTAGCTAAATTTATTTGGTGTTGATAATTACCCCAGGTTAATACTCCAGATAAAATTTGAGAGGAATTCCTTGGTACCTTTGTCTTTACCCCATATATCTCATAGCTTTCCTTTCTAGACAGATGAACCTGTTCCTTCCCTTCTGAAGACAATGGGTGACATTTTAAAAAGTGTTTAATTAGCTTAGTGCCATTTTTTAAAGAGTTTTAGGCATTTTGGTGCCTACGTGTCCTTGAAAGAGAGTGAGATTTAGGCTCCTAAGTGTCCAGGGTTGGTGGTAAAATTTTTAAAAAGAAATCAAAATAAGTTTATTTAAATTAAATTTTTCTTTTAAAAAACAAACCTTTTAAAAATGACCTATGTTAACGCCTAAATTTACTATAATCTATTAAAATAATTTAAATACATAAAAGAAAAATGCTGCTTTAATGAGCCCTCCTCAAATTTTAATGAGATAATGGGTTCAGCTTTTTTTATGATACAGAGAATCGGGGGGAAACATCTAACTTTTGCAGTCAGTTAAGCTTTATAAATGTCACAATACTGCATTCAGTATTTATATTCTTTTTAATCTTTGCAGTTGAGTGAATGCTAGTATTTACATTTATTTTCAGTTTCTGCTAAACAGAAAAGCTTTTGCCTTAATTACTTTTGTTTTCAGTTAAACTAGCAGATGAAGAGAAAATATTTTCTTCATTTGGACTAATTGATTCAAAACGGAGAAACCAACCGGGAGTTGAAAAAACAGGAGAGCATATTTTCATCCAATCTATGAATAAAAACCAGGTGTGAGAGAGAATTAAATCTATTAAGTCTAAAAGTTGAAGGACAAGGGGACAGATTTTCAAAAGTATTTAGGTGCCTAAATATGCAGATAGGCTCCTAGTGGGATTTTGAAAAGTACCTAACCAGGTTACATGCCTATCAGCACTGTTGGCCCCCAGATTTTTTTATTTCCTGGTCACCATAGGCTAGATTTACAATCTGACAATTCACTAACTACAATTTATACTTTGTTCAATAAATCATTTAGTCCTAAATGCAAAACCAATTGATAAACTTATGTATTCAGCACATTTAAGGTAGTTTTATTTTATTGATAATTTTTAAATGTTTTTCTTGTGCATTTTAAAATTAATTCCAATTGCCATCCAAGTGTAACTCAACATAAATCCAGAATAAAAAATTAATAATCTAGTAAATAAAAAATGCATCATTAACCATTTTCTAACAATAAAAAGGGAAGAATTAAGAATATGAATAAATGTATGTTAAACTGTACAATTGTTTAAGTGTGTATAAATACAGGGTATTCTCCTGTTAGCAAAAAGTACTACGGTTAGTGTAAAGGTTATATTTACTTGCAAATCAATATGTTTTAATGATTGTACCAACCAATGAGAACAAACCTTTCTTTAGGAAAATGGCTAAAGTATAAATGCAAAACAGGGTTAAAATCAAGGCTTTCTTGCTGATGTAAATAATGATTAAAATTGGTGATTTAAATCAATCCACCTTGTAAATGCTTGAATCATTTTTGAAAATGGGATTAAGATCCTTCTGAAAATTGTACCCAGTGGATACGTCATAGATATCCCCAACTGTTCTGTAGTGCGTGGAATCAAGCTTTGGTCTTCACGCTGAAGCTAGTTTTGCTAAACTCTAAATGGTGATTCTTCCACCTTTTTGGGGAAGTGTAACCTGTTTATTGGCCTAAGACCAGTCTGTGCCCACAAACTCATAATTCAATTTGTAGTTAAGGGTGCCTATGGGAGGGTGAAGTAGCACTATGCCAGTCTCTAATGAAATAAGCTATTTTTTTAAGGTAAGGAGGGGAAAAACTAAAAACCTGTCACCAAAGTCTCAAGTTACTAGTTTTGGTATGCAGCACAGTGGTTCAAGTCTTAAAGGTGACTTGAAGAGGGGCTTTGCCTCTTCGTTCTGATTTACTGACAGTGTAGTATTAAGATAGTTCAAAAGGGTTTGATTTCTAAAATAAATGAATGTTTGGAGGGGGGGGGGGTTAACTTTTCAGATATCAGCCTTCCTTAGGGGACCCGAAGATGTGGTTTGGGAGATTTTACAGCACCTACTTGAAAGGAAAGGGTGAATGTGTAGCAGAAGAGCTTTTCTTCCAATTCTTTGTTAGGTGTTTGAGTTCAATAGCTGCTAAGAAAAACAAACAAGAAATCAGTTTGTAAAAATCACTCCCTCTGAATTGAATAACAAACTTGTTTGTTACTTGATTGGTATTTGTGACATGATAAACAAACTATATCTTGAGTCATGTGCAAAATTTGTTAAGTGAAACATGATAGACAAAACCTGAATGTATAATGTAAATAAAGAGGGGAAAAAATTCCTTTCTGGCAATTTGTTATATTATAAAGATGTAACAAAATCACAGATTAACCTCTTTTCCTTAGTAAGTTACCTGTAATTGTGTGTGGTGATATTAATCAACTTAACAAACCTCTTAAATCACTACTTTGGCTCAAAATGCTTTCTATTATTTTTAATGTCTTTTAGATTTTCTCTAAATCTATTTTTTATGAGTCGTCATACCTGAAAAAGTGCCTGATCCATGGGACAACTATATAAGGGCTTGCAGGATTGGTATTAAAAAAAGATTTTTCTTCAGATTTACTACTATTTTTTAACTAGTTTGCCTACCATTTACCATTATTTGAGTATGCAAAACTGTGCTAGCAATGTGTCTCTTGCATTTGAGGCTTTGGGTTTTTGATTATGATGCTTATCCAGCCCTTTATAATTATTTCCATGGGTGAGTAGCCTGAATATGCTCTGTGAGCCTCTAGGGTATCACAGCTACAATAAAGCTGCTTTTATTCCAGAGAATTTCCGCTATCTGATTATATCTTTTTATAGCTGCCTAATCCTACTCCATTCTCAGAAGCAGACTTGGATCATCACACCCAGCCTAAATATTCTATATAAAAGTAAAGGTAGGGGATGCCCTGAGCCTGGTCAGCATATCCCAGATATGCAGGGAATGGCAGCCAAGAAATAAATGAAAAAGCTCATTTAACTATGTTTCCTGGCTTGTCCCACCCATGTCACCCATAGCAGCCTCATAGCTCCATGCTTTTCAATTGGCTACTCTTCCCCTTCATACTCTTCTCTGACCTTCCTGGTCAACCCAGTCAACAAGCCCTATATGTGATCTACTGAAGTTTATGGAATCCAGAAAGCTGCATAAGTTCTCTTCTAAACAGGGCCATATGATCTGGATGTGCTTTTGTTTTCTAGAGATTAGAATGAAATCTTTAAAAAAAGAGAAAACATATTGAAGGTCTGCTTGTTTTCTGGAAGGACAGTTTCCAGTTATGCAATTGGAAGTCCACTGCAGCAGTGACAAGGTGGGGAAAAGCAAATTACATACTGCATACATATTAACTGGTAAAAGGTGTTTAATTGACCCTGTACATACAGATGACTAACGGGGGGTATTTTTTTAAATAAGGTAATAACAAGTATCAGAGGGGTAGCCGTGTTAGTCTGGATCTGTAGAAGCGACAAAGGGTCCTTGTCGCTTCTAACAGTTAACAGTTATTCAGCAAGTTACAGAAATGTCTTAAAGTTGAACAAATCTTTTACTTTTCAAAAAGAATATTAGTTTAACACATTTTTACTATAGCACCACAGGTGTGCATGATGGTTTATAGACCTAGGGACTAATTCACTTCTGCTAGCAGCGCCCTTGCTGCAAGCCACCTTTGTGCAAATAGCAGTGGAGAGGAAAGTTCTTTCACATATGAAGCGAGTCTTCCGTCATATAGGGACGCAGAACCTGGCCATACTGAACTTCTGTTTGGAGAGCTGGCTGGAACTCTGTTATCTGGCAGTTAGAATTCTGAGATGGCACTCCACCCTAGAGCTGCTACAGCAGAGTGTATATCAGGTGGTTTGCCTTTGCTCCTTGTCCAACAGGCAGAATCTTACCTCCCCGTCCCTCTTCTCAGCCTTTGGAGATATCCGCTGTGGGAAAGATTCTCCAAAGGCCAGTTGCAGGAGGGTTAGGTCAGAATGCCTTCTGAATACACCCATGTCCCCACTCAATGGGAGATCACTTTGTTTCCTCCTTTCTGGTCCCTGCATTCTCTTTCTTGTAACAGTTGCATGAGTTTACTGCTGCCTTAGGCTGCAGGAACCTCTGAGTTGGGAGGGGTGGATATTCTGAATGCTGGATGGGAGTATGGCATTCATTTGCTAATGTAGGTCCTGGAGATGGGGCTGCTGTGGAGGTATTACTTCACCCACCATGTCTTGGAATCTGTCAGACTAGTTGCTGAACTTTCTAACTCGAGAGTTAACAACCAGTATGTCCCTTACTGCTATGTGTCAGAATATTGGTCAACATCTGGCCTGTAAAGCAACCATGGCTACCTATAATTTTTATTTATTTTTAAGTTTGCTCCTCTGAAGAAGGGGTTCTCTAATATAGGAATTCTCTGTAAGGTTTGCATAAAGGTTTTTCTTTTCCTTAGCATGCATTGGAGGATTCCACAGGAGGCTTAACTCCTTTTGATGGACAAAAGGAAGTACAGCAGATATTTCTTATTATGTCAGGCAGCTGCCCAATTTGTCTCATGTCCTGCTTTTCCACAAAGTCTCCCAGTATGATGATCTCACATTCTTGCATGTGAAAAACAGATTAAGGAGAAAGCTCTGATTTATTTTCTTCTTAAATTTGTTGCCATTTCTATTTCTTTGTTAACTGTAAGTCACATAAATGTCTTGTTAATGAAATACTCCTCACTTCCATGTGCCTACAGACCTTTTGAAATAAAAATAAAATGTCGGAAATAACAGTACAAATATTAACCAAATAAATCAACATGTCCAACCAAGTCATGAAATCAACGTGGTTAATAAAATGAACATAAAAACCCCTCCCTGTGCCATCAGAATGTTGGAGTTCTCTGAAACATTTTAGGAAATGGCCCACAATAATAAAAAATTAGCTGCTAAAGCAAAAAATTAGAATGAAAAGGTTGAAATGAGGACATATCCTGTACTGCAGGTTAAGCAAAGCAAAATTGCTTACATTTATGTATGAGATTCTCCTTGTGCAAATGTGTATAGATTGCATATATTGTGCCATAGCGTTTGCTATTCCATTTCTCCTGAGTATTTGTATTGGTACTTTGAATCTGATTTTACATTTAGTATGAAAGAGGATATGTGAAGATTGGCTTCTACTTAGGTGCAATTAATGCCTTCGAGGGTGAAAAGGACTGAATACTTGGGTAATGGAAAAAAAAATATTAGCTATTTTCTGATTGTAAAAGTATTATCCATGCAGTGACTTTTTTCCAAAGAAATGTTCTTCTTTATTTTCTTGAATTGGCAAATTTAATTTCTTTCTAACATGTCTCTCCAGAGAAAACCATAAGTAGTGAAACACAATGCCACATTTAAATGTGCTTTTTTATTGGAAGATCTTCCATGTTTGCTGAAAAAGCTAAAATGATACCGTGGGAAGAATGACATACTGTGTTGTATGCCCTAATGACTACTGTGCTGTAGTTTTTGTACCAAGTCTGTGCTCTCCCCATCCCCACCCCCAAAACAAGGTGTTTTTTTCCCCCCTTGTGGATCTAATATTTTTTATTTTTGGCTGTACAGAGTCTATTAAAGATCATTTTAAAATTGTATTTGCTATTCTGTTTCCACAAATATTTTTAATGTCCATTGATATTTCCCTATTGAATATCCTTGATCATTTTTAGATTTTACTCTCAGCAAAATCTAATTAGAATATCTTTTAAAAGTAGTTTACCTGTCAAACTGCATAGTATCACTAAGTGGCTACAGAGGGCAATACATCATTGCGATGGTTAGATATTGCTCTAGTCCATTATCATGTGTATGACAAATACAGTTTAAATATAAACAAAAGTTATAGTTATTACAATAGCACATCAAGTTGGCCTGGCAACATATCAGATATTACAGTACCTGTATCAGATATCAGAGTACTTTCACCACCATGAAATTACTATATCCTCTTTTCCTATCATTAAAGTTGTAGACAAGCAAAGAAAAGTGTATGGTGAGTATTTTATTATGTTGGCAAGTTTCTGAGGGCCTTGCCATACCCCAGGATCCATGCCCCCATCCACAGTTGGAATGTCTGTCCATGGTCCTATAGTCATTGCAGAATGCCTGGCAATGTGACTCCATTGGAGCTGATCTGCCAAGGAAAAGTGCCGGTGGCACATGGGGCCAAAGATGATGTAGAGACACAACTTCCATGACGATGGCCAGGGCCTTCTGAAGATATATGAAGTTTGTTTTGTTATCCTTCAGTGGGATGATAAGTGAAAAATCCCCCCTTGCCTCTTTTTTTCTCCCATGGGTTTTCCATGGGAAGGGGGCTTAGACTCTGTGTTACTATTAGTGGAAATACATTTTTAGTCATTTAAAAATCACTATGGCTTTCTTATTGTTGTGAACATTATAATTTGAAATGAGAAATTATACATTAAACTGCTAAATGTATAACGAGGCAGATTCATTTTTGATTAGTTTCTTCAGAAAAGAAACGATGAGGAACAAAATCAGTGTTGAGGCGGGACTCTCTTGTAATGTGCAGTATTTCCAGGAGTATTGCTTAAAGATGGCATTTCATTTATTAATGGGTGCATAATCATAAACCGTGCACAGCCAAAGTACAGGCAGCATGTTTTTATTTCACTTTTTATGTTGACAAAAAGGTTCCTTAAATGAAAAACATTTTGATTCAGTATTTTATTTACATTGTAAATTCTATGGACTCTCCAGCTATTAACATCATTTTGATGATTAAGGGTCAATTCATGCCCTCGATTTGAGCCTCAGAGGGGAGAAAAGAGTGGAAGATTCTCTCAAATCACTAGTAAGTCTGAGAGTTAGAAGGGAGTTGCTCTTTAAGTAACATCACATCCTCCCTTCCTTTCCTCTAACACTGCAGAAATCCTTCTGTAAATTGTGATCAAAGCTCCCTGAAGTTTTGAGTGTTGAGGGAGCAGAGTCTGGGAGAAGGGAGAAAAGCACTGTACACAACACAACTTTGATCTCCAGCAAACCCATGGGAAAATACAGGCAAGATTTGATGCTGACCATTTCACAATTAATTCCTGTGGACTCCTGGTGTAGAACTTCAAACTCCCCTCAAGGGATAGTTTGGAGCACAGGTGGGATGCAAGGACAATGCAGCTTTTTCAGCCAGGCTGACTTAGGAGGTAGGGGAAAGGTGGGACAAAGAATGCCCCAGACCTCTATGGATTCCATGAAATGAGTGTGATTTTTATCAGATCTCAGGACAAATGCAGACTTGGCCCCTTTCTGCAGTGCCAAGCCCCAGCCACTTGAGAAGAATGTGACACATTTTGAGGCAATACAGACATATATGGTTACTTAAGGCATGCCCACATTTTGATCGTATTATTTTTTTCTCCCATTTGTTCTTGTTCCCGTCTATAAATATTTAATTTGAAAAGGAAAATAGAGATGAGTGAATATTACTGAAATTCAATGAATAAATAATGAGTTATTGTGGGCATCATGGAAGAGATCAGTTTTGAGGAGACATTTAAATAAAAAGTAGGGTAGGGTGTTCCATGCATTGGTAATTACATGGAAAAAGGCATGGACCTGCAACTATGTTGAATTCTCATACACCTCAGATGTGAACCTCTTCAGATACCTGCACCCAGTTATAGGAGTTGTTTTTTATTATGAGTATGCAACCTTTTAAAGTATTATCCAGTCTGTGTGTTTATATTTAATTTGTTTTTTTCCCCCAAGACGTTGCTTCTAGCAGTTCTCCTTGTTTGACTTCTAAGTTTAGAATTGTAAATGGACAAATGATATTTTTCAGTGATTAGGCAAATTTGTCCTGACCCATGAAAGGCATGTAGGGTACCCACAGGGCTTGGAATATGTATTAACCAATTAAATTGTTCATTTTCCTGTTTAGTTATTTTATTATAGGAGAATAAATAATAGGATTTGTGTATTAAGGCAAAAAAATTAAGTCTACAACTGAGCTGCTTTTAATCTCTTGCATGAATTTATTGCAGCAAACAGTTTTTATATTTGAAAGAATTCATTGGAGTAATGGTGTTGGGCCAAATAGTGGCTTCCCGTGGGTAAACCCTCAGGGGGAGGAAAATTGTCCAAATTTTTAGTTTGTTAATACAATTGAGGGTGCCATATTTTTATTTTGGTTCTCTTCCCTGATTCAATCACATGAATTCCAAGCACAAATTAAGTGTCACCTTTTGGCCATGTTGCAAAGCCGCTGGGTCTGTCTTTCTACCGTCTGGGCTGCAGACTAGAAAGTTAAGGCCAGGCCCAGCACCAAAGGCCCTTTGTTGATGGGCCTTCGGCACCGCCATTGTCTTGGCGGCAGATCCCATCATCGAGTTTGGTATAGGCCTCGGTGCTGATGCCTCTTCTGGTACCAAGTGGGAATATCTCATTTGATGCTGCTGGTGCCGATTCCCCACTCCTCTTTGGCACCAAATTCGCCACCTTTATTGGGCTTCAGGTGAGTCTGACTGGTGGTTTGCCTCATCAGGGCTGGCTCCCCCATTGTCACCACAGAATCTCTTGGTAAAGGGAATTCATATCTTCCTGTATCTAGACGATTGGTTATTGACGGGCAAGTCCAGAGAGGAAGTCCTCTCTTATGTTCACATCACACTATTTCTACTCGATCATCTAGGACTCCTCCTGAACCCGGGAAAGCGACATTCGTTCCAGCTCAGTGAATCGAGTTCATTATGGCCCTTGTAGACTCAAAAAGTTAAAGATTGTTTCTACCGACCTAGTGATTCCAGGCAATCTGCTACCTATGCCGGAGCTGCGGTCTCATTCCTCAACCACAGTTCAGGTATATGTGGGCTGTGATTGCTAGGCCACATGCATGCAAGTAGTTCAATATGCCAGGCTGCGCCTGCATCCTATTCAGATGTGACTAAAATCAATCTGTCTCTTGGACGTGCTGGTCTGACTACCTCCATTGATACTGGTCTCCTTACCGTGGTGGATGATTCAAGACAATGAGTGTCAGCGTGTTCCTGTCACTTGGCCTCCACTGACTAGGACTATAGTCTCTGATGCCTCCTTAATAGGTTGGGGAGTCCATCTGGACTTGCTGAAAGTTCAAGGCTTGTTGTCAGAACAAGAAGCTTCTCTGCAGATCAATGCCATGGAGCTTCATGCCATCTACAGTGCCTCTCAGACCTTTCAGGATCACATTGGGGCTCAGTGGTTCTCATACTCACCGATAATGCCACCACAATATATTATGTGAACAGGCAGCAGGAAGCACACTCCAACCTGCTTTGTCAGGAGACAGTCAGGTTCTGGTAGTTTTGCATTGGGGGAAACATTACGCCCATAGCCAATCACTTGTCTGGAATCCACAGTCACCTGATGGATCACCACACCAGGAATTTCTGTGTGAATTACAAGTAGTCTTTGAAGCTCAGTGTCCTGCAGTTGGTCCATCTTTGCAGTTTGTGGTATCCCGACTATCGATCTGTTGCCTCTCATGGAAAACAAGGAATACTGTCTGTTTTGCTCCCAGCGACGTCTCAGTCTGGGCTCCCTGACGGATGCTTTTCACCTGCGCTAGGAATCAGCACTCCTTTTTCCCTTTTCTCCAATTCCGATCATCCCGTGGGTCATTCTCAAGCTGAAATTGGACCCTGCCAAGCTTATTCTCACTGCTTCAATGTGTCTGAGACCTCGTTGCATTATTGGTCAGCTCCCCATCCCTCTTCTTCATCTTGACCTCGTAACTCAGCATCATGGTCAGGTTTTGTATCCAGTGCTTGGCTGCCTGCATCTCACAGCATGGATGCTGCATAGTTAGATAAGGAGGGAGGATGTTCAGAGGCGGTCCGGCCGGTCTTGCTTACTAGTAGAAAGCCCTACACCAAAGCTGCCTGTTCAGCCATGTGCCAGTGGGTTTCATTTTGATCATTAGCATGGGAAGTTCAACCAATGCTGGCTTGTATCCAGGACATCTTAGTTGAAGTAATTGTTACACCTTCAGTCTTTTGGTCTTGCACTTAGTTGACTGAGAGTGCACCTGACAGTGATTTCAATCCATGGGAAGTTAGTGTGTTCAAACCCCATGACAATGAGGTTCTTGAAAGGGGTCGTTCATCTCCACCTATCAGTTCAAGAGCTGGTTCCCTTGTGGGACCTTAATATTGTTTTAGTGGCTCTCATGGGATCTCCATTTGAGCCTCTGGCAACTTCTTCTTACTCCCTTCTGTGTCAGAAAACTGCCTTCCTTGTGGCAATAACATCTGCAAGGAGTGTGCGCGAGTTGCAGGCTTTGATGGCGGAGAACTCCTTGCATGCCTTTTTCCAAAGACAAAGTAATCCCGCAGCTGCACCCTAAGTTTTTTTCTAAGATGGTTTCCCAATTTCGCTTGAATCAAATTATATATCTGCCAGTGTTCTTCCCTAGGCTGCATTCAACCCCAGAGCAGTGGCGTATTATCGCCTAGGCCAACAAAGCCTAGGCCTAGGGGGGCAAATTTGCAGGGGCGGCAAATTTATAATACCAGCCAGAGGCGCCAACTTCCCCCGGCGCCGGTGGGTGCTCATGCCCCCCGGCGCCGGTGGGTGCTCATGCCCCCCAGCCCCGCCCTAACTCCACCCCTTCCCCAAAGTCCCTGCCCCAACTCCACCCCCTCACTGCCCCTATTGGTCCACTTCCCCAAATCCCCACCCTGGCCCCACCTCCTCCCCTGAGCGTGCAACGTTCCTCCCTCTTCCCCCCTCCCTTCCTGCTGCATGAAGCTGTTTTGCGCATAAGCGCTGGCAGGGAGCGGGGAGAAGCAGGACCCGGCAGTACGCTCAGGGGAGGAGGCGGAGCGGAGGTGAGATGGGGTGGGGCGGGGCGGGGAGCTGCCGGTGGGTGGAGCACCCACGGAGTCGGCGTCTATGGACACCGCAATTCTACCAATAATAGCCCGTATTGAAACCACCAATGACGGCGCAAATTTGTAAAAAAACTAAAAACAAGTTCATATGGGGGCGGCAATTATTTCAGGGCCTGGGGTGGCAAAATCATTAATCCAGCACTACCCCAGAGGAGCAGTGTCTTCACACATTAGATGACAGTCAACGTTTAGCTTTTTATCTGGAGAGAACTAAACCTTTCCATTCCTCGCCTCATATTTTTGTTTCATATGCAGCTCAAATGAAGGGCCAAGCAGTCTCTTCACAAACAGTCTCCAGGTGGATAACTTCCTGTATCATGACAGAGTACAAAGTAGACCAGGCTACACCTCCTCAGGGCGTATGACCTCATTCCACAAGAGCTCAGGTCACATCAATGGAATTTCTAAATGATATTCCTATATTGGACATTTGCAGAGCGGCTGCTGCATACTTTTTGCAAACCACCATGCCATTGCAGCTGCTCCAGATCAGATGCAAACTTGGGAAGGCAGTTCTCCTTTAAAAAGACTGAGCCCCCACCTCCTGCGAATATTGCTTGTGAGTCACCCACATGGAATACATGACTGCATCTACTTGAAGAAGAAAAATGGGTACTGATCTGTAACTCTTGTTTTTCTAGATGTGATGCAGATGTGTGTTCCACGACCCACCCTCTCTCCCTTCTGCATCGAGTCTCTATTTCTGATGCTCAGTGTGAAGGAACTGAGGAGGTCAGGGTGATGCTGTCCGTATACAGCCTGGGTAGAGTCTATGGCCACAGAGCGTCAGCACTGCCCGTACAGGTATTGCTAGGCAAGGTTTTCTCTGGCTCCAGTGTTCAGGGTGCTCATCCCACATGGAATACACATCTGCATCACGTCTTGAAGAACTACAGTTAAAGGTAGGTAACTGGGTTTTATTTTGGGGGGAAGGGATTGAGAGGGGATTGAGGATGAATACACCTAGCAGTATCAGTGAAACATTCCTCCAAGGTCCAGTTTGATCTAACAAGGTCTATGGGGCAGAGATATACAGTTGTTTATCTGTCCTATGTTTAAAAATTATCTCACAAAGAGGCCACTAATGTTGGAAAAAATGAGAGGACAGATCCTGGAAGGATGCTGCATTTAAAATGTCTGTGTATGGTGATATACAATTGTTCACCATGACCAACTGACTCATATTTTCTCAGGTCTCATTGGAAGTAACAGATATCCCAGCAACTAAATTCCTTAGTCACCAAAGCAATAATCCTGGTCATCCATAACAAAAGCTGTTGAGAGATCATGTGTGACTAAAAATGGCCAAGTGGCTGTCACCATGCCTCAGTGGGTTACAGCTGAGGATGCCGGATTCGGGACAAACTGCTGAGAAACAGGGCAGACTCACCTCAGACTGGTAGTTATTTTATCATTAGATATACCAAGGCAGTAACAAAAGTAAACTTCTGTCTCACCACACTGGTTAACAAGAAGTCAAAAATGCTGTCTCCTTAGGCATCCGAGCCCTTGTTTCACCATCCAGATACTAGATTTTCTGATGCGTTGTTATTGAAAACCAATTTAATCAAACAAAGGGTGGTTCTGATCTCAAGAGATCAGCCCCATAGCCAAGTCAATATATAACTCAGATATTACCCAATAATCATGCTACTACCGAGCTTTTACTAACTGAAATCTAAAGGTTTATTTAAAAGAGAAAAGAAGAAGAGAGGTAAAATGCTCAATAGATCATATACATAAAATAATGGCCAATGTTCTTATATCAGGTTGGTAGCAGTGATGTTATAGACTGCAGCTTGTAAAGTCACAGGGGCAACCATTGGCCATTTGGAGGCTAAGCCATCCACAGGAAGACTCTCATAGGGCAGGAGGAGTTTCTTCTATGGCCCATTGTTAGAGCAAAGTGTCCTTTAATGGTCTATCAAACTTGAATAGTCCATTCACAATGTGCTGGCTAGACTGGCTGTAAATTACCTTAGGGGTGTTATCCCAGGAACGACACATTTAACATATAGATACATAACCAATATTCATAACTTCAGATACAGTGATGATGCATGGTTTTAAACAGGATAATCATCTTTAGTACAGTAACTCCTCACTTAAAGTCGTCCCAGTTAACGTTGTTTCATTGTTACGTTGCTGACCAATTAGGGAACATGCTCATTTAACGTTGTGCAATGCTTCACTATTACGCTGTTTGGCTGCCTGCTTTCTCCACAACTGGCAGCCTCCCTATACCCCCTACCCTCCCCACAGCGCTGCCCGCCTGCTGGCAGACCCCAAGGATCAGCGCCTTCCACCTGCTCCCCCCTCCCGCCCGCAGCAATCAGTTGGCTGGTGGCGTTTTGGAGCAGGAGGGAGGGGGGAGGAGCGAGGACTCCACGCGCAGGCTCTCCCTCCCTTCCCTGTCGCAAACGAGCTGATTGTCCCGGGCAGGAGGCGGGGGGGAGGGAGGAGGAGTCTGCGCGCCAGGTCCTCGCTCCTCCCTCCCTCCCCGCTGCCTCCTAAACTCCGCAAGCCAGCTAATTGCCCTGGGAGGAGGGAGGAACGAGGACTCGGCACTCCTCTCCCCCCGCCTCCTGCCTGTGGCAATCAGCTGGCTGGCGGCATTGAATCAGCAGGGGAGGTAGGGGGAGCCTGCGCGCTGAGTCCTCGCTCCTCCCCTCTCCCCCCTTCCTCCTGTCTCCTAAACAGTACAGTACCGGATTTACCATGGCGCCGGTCCAAAGGGGCCCCGGCCTGGCCCGGCCTGCTCTTCTCCGTCTCCCCCCTCTCCCTCCCCCCCCCCATGGGGGAAGAAGCTTAATGCTGCCGGCTCTTGCTGTGGCAGCCAAACTCCTCCCCCACCTCTTTCCCCAGCATGCTACGTTCCCTCCCCTCCTGCTCTCTCCCTGCTGATCAGCTGCTTGCCGGCAGGAGGGGGAATTGAGGCATACCCCCTCCAGCCCCCTGCCGTGAGCACTCCCACGACCCCAGCCCACACCCCCAGCCCTCTGCCCTGACCCCTGCACCCGCCTCACACCTCCCCAGACCCCTGCACCCCGCTCACACCCCCCATCCCCCTGTACCATCCTCACACACCCCCTGCCCTGATCCCTGCACCCCCCTCACACACACCCAGCCCCCTGCACTGCCCTCACACACTCCCAGCCCCCGCCCTGACTCCTGCACCCCCTCACACCTCCCCAACCCACTTTCCTGACTCCTGCACCCCCCCCACACTCAACCCCTGCACCACCCTCACACATACCCAGCCCCCTACCCCGACCCCTGCACCCCCCCCACACACACAGCCCCCTGCCCTGACTCCTGCACCCCACACACACACACCAATATTAAATTGCTTGTTTAAAATTGTTTAAAATGTATACAATACCTTTTGTCTGGCAAACAATTTTTTCCCTGGAATCTAACCCCCCCTATTTACATTAATTCTTGTGAGGAAATTGGATTAGCTTAACATCGTTTCACTTAAAGTCGCATTTTTCAGGAACATAACTACAACGTTAAGTGAGAAGTTACTGTATATCATAACTTTTCCATGACACCTTACATGATATACTTTGTACAACTTTTGTTGCAATTGTCTAACAGTGGCAATATCAATTATATACATAGTCATATTTCAATCATCACAGTGGCCACCACATTTTAGAAACAGCAGAGGATCTTTCAAATCCTTAATCAGTGCACTCTCCATTCAAATAGAAGGCCACAACCCAGACTGGGACCTATCCTTCATGTCATTGGTATTGAGGTCTGTGTAGCTGAAAATAGAGTTTAATATGCTGTGTATGTATACCTTTACATCAATAGAGCCGTGGCTAGACATTTGTAGTGGAGGGAGGGGGCTTTGTCTTTGTATCAATCTCTTTTGGTTTGCAGTTTATCTGCTGATAGGATGGAGTGTTTAAAAGACACGCATTCAGTCCTTCCTTCTCTAGATTATCTGACCTTCTCAGTTTCCAGTCCCTGAATAGTTAAATCATGAAGCTCTAGTTCTGTTCTGAATTCTGGTTTCCTGTGTTGCAGTTTAGAGTGCCATTGGACCTTCAGGCTAGCCTGAGTCTTTCTCTTGTTTATGAATTCAAGATGTTGAAAGAATGGGAAAATGTCAAAAGAAATCACAGCTTAAAACAGTGAAGCTTCCATGTTTAAATTATTTCATGACTTAAAACATCCTGTTCATGTTCTTGCAGAAGGATGCAAGTGACTAGACAGATACCAGCAACACCCTGGGAACTTGTAAAACTATTTTTTATTCTCCTTCCTAAAATGAATTATTTTGAGACCAAAAGGAGCATATTCTGTATTAGACAAAATATATTCTTGCACAGTGAATCTTAAAGTTTCAGATGTGTACTTCGATTATGTCTCTTCATTTGTCTGTTTTCCTGGGAGCCTTATTTTAAAAAAACAAAAACAGAAGAAATCTACCGTCGTGTCCCAAAGAAAAAATGTCCTTGCCATGCTTTTGTTGACGTACCCAATGGTGGATTAAAATATACTAAAGGCAAAATGACTGGAAATACACATTTATGCAGTGTAATTGTAGCCATGTTGTCCCAGGATATTAGAGAGACAAGGTGGGTAAGGTAATACCTCTTATTGGAACAACTTTTGTTGGTGAGAGAGACAGGTTATTGAACCACACTGAGCTCTTCGTCAGGTTGTTTAAACTGTTGTTGTTAGCAATTTCATTGCTAGCCCCAATCCTTTATTTCTGTGGTTTCATGCCACAGGAGCCTTTTAAAGATCTTAAACTTGCCACTTTGTACAACTTTTTGAACACCTATATTTAAGGTTGCAAAATGGTTTCCACTAACTCTTTTCAGATGCTCATAACTTTCTGAAAATTCCTTTTGGGCTGCAGCTTTCCATGCTTGGAATTTCATTCTAACCACACATTCTGCATGTAGCTATTGCACAAATGGTTGAAGTTTGAAATCAGGCCCATGATTTCTTGAAAATGTATCTGGTCTTCACTTTTTTAAGATTTTCCTAACTGTTTTGGCTCATCATCTCTCTAAAATGGCTTGGCTTGAAAACTTTTTTTTGGTTTTGTTTGCCTTGTGGAAAATTGCTTTTTAATTTTCGAGAGGAGTGTATATGGGGCAAGAGAGAGATCATGGAAGGATAGTGCTTTAGAGGGATACATGAGAAATGCCAAATCTCTTCCTATAGGCATTATATGTCAACTCAATTAATTGTTTTTGCACTTACTCAAAAACAGGGACATTCCTAAACAAAATCTTGAGCAAAAGGTTTTAAAACTGTATATATCCAAAACCCAATACTACACATTTCTTACAGAAATCCTACAATTGCAAACAGTCAAAGCCTTACCAAGTTTGGAAATGAATAGTTAAAGGATCTCGGAATTTAGTATTACTGAAGGATCTCAAGGTCTCTGAGATCAGGGCCCCATTGTACAAGCCCATAGTGTGATGCAATCCCTGCCCCAAAGAGCTTGCATTCTAAATAGACAAGACGAAGGGAAACAGAGGATAGACGAGTTTTGCCTAAGTTCACATTGCAGGTCAGTGGCCAAGTAGGGACTAGAATCATGATCTCCTGGCTCCCAGTCCAGTTTTTTCTC
The DNA here is from genome assembly GCA_037349315.1 of Chelydra serpentina. Lineage (NCBI taxonomy): Eukaryota > Metazoa > Chordata > Testudines > Chelydridae > Chelydra > Chelydra serpentina. Next base: position 56,711,663 of record JBAIAC010000024.1, on the reverse strand, counting down.
CACTAGACTACACATGTTATATCACCCTTTATCTCACACGATCACCCTTCCTGATGTATGCCATCCACCCAACCTTAACTCTGCCCCCTAAAATTTGGAAAAATATATGCAATAGTGAAAGTAAACTACTCATTTATGCTATGGTTGATCTGTGAATCAGAATCAAGTATATATTACAGATTTTTATATAGAGGTACTATTCATTGTTGTATGTAGGGATGCAGAAACCACATACCCACAGGCTTGCATGGTGAACGTAAGCATAGGGTGCCGTAAAGCACTTCTAATTTCAGTGGTAAGTCTTTACTTTACTGTAGCAATTTGCTCATGTTACATGTGTAAACATTAATCTGCTACAGTATGGATTTAAGAGCAGCAAATGAGAGATTTCACTGGGAAGCTGACCTCCTGTATCTATCTGTACGTTATCCAATTCTAAAGGTATTTTTACAGGGCAGTTGCAAAAGATGTGGATACTTGATCACATGAAGAATTGCAGCACTAGGTATCAAGTAAACTAGAGAAATGAATACATGGTTTGACATAAAAAGGAGTTGATCTCCCACAACTTTTTCTTCATTGACACTATTTTCCCTGTTAAAATATTCTGTATATTGTCTTTTTTCCTCTGCCAGATGTTTCTTCTTCCAGTTTTCAAGTGTTGAAGATGTATGCACCAGCAAAAATTTGCTTCTTTACAACCATGTGTATATTCATTCAAGAGATTTCAGTTAAAAAGTCAATATAACTGCAACATTTTCAATCACTTAGATTATTTTAATGTGGCCTTTTCTTAACATAGATATTTATTATTTACAAAATGATGCTTTCTTTACGCATCAAATCTCCCATTAACTTTAGTGGGAGTCTTAGATTTGCAAGGAATCTTAGCTTGGTGGTTTTGCATGTCCAGTTTTTAGTTGTGGATTTTAATCAGAGCAATATCTAAAGCTCCAATCCTTCAAACTCTTAGTCTGATGCATAACGTACTTATAAGTAGTCCCATTATAATTAAGAGAAATGCACAGAAGCTTTAATAACTGTACTATTTGTATAGGATTATCACAAGTATAATTATGCATCTGCTTAAGTGTTTGCATGGTTGGGCTGAAGAGGATATATAACATGTTCAACAAAATCTTATGTCTAATCCCTACTTCATTCTTGATTGAAACTATTAAAATCCACAGTACGTTAAAGAAAAAATGGAAAGTGTGCTGTAGCTCCAGTTTGCCACATCATATCTAAAACTTTGCTTTTTCATGACAAGCAGATTAATTACCTGAGGCTTTATATTTAGGATAACTTGATTATATTTTCTTGTTATAAATCTGAGCTCCTCAAAGAAGAGATGAGACTTGTAACAAAATTGTGCTGCTTTACTTGACTACCAAAGTCCTTAATACATGTTTACTATATAGTATCTGGGTAACACACCGAAAAGAGCATAACCCTTCTAACAGGATATTGTTCTAGGGCTGATATATTTCTGTGAGACAAAGAGCACACTAATTTATCAATGTAATTACAATCTTTTGTATTTGTGATTGTGTAGAAATAGTCCAATGATTAATACTGTATATACTGCTCTCATTTGTAATTAAACAGTATATTGAACATTCTGAATTTCATTTTTGGAAGTGTAATATGACCACATATAAAGAAACTAATGGTACTAAAATATTATACAAGCAATTTATTAATAACTTTAATCATTATTTATTTGTTTTTATTAATCAGATCACGTAAAACTATAAAACTGCACAGTTAATTAACATATCTCAGAAAAAGTTGTGTAATAACTATATTTGACAGTTGAGTAGCTAGGATTTTCATATTTCTCTGCTGGGAGGACTTTGTTCCTATGCAGTCTAGTCAATAGTATCAGTTTACTCTGTAAACTGGGGCTCTTTAGGGGTAGTGATCTTATTTTAGGTTCAGACATTTATGTACCCCCTTTCTTTAAAGTAATGAGAACTTTGTGCTGGTGAAAGGGGCCAGTGCAATGTAATCATGTATGGGGAAATAGACAAACCTCTTGCAAGAGGCCTGCTTTGGGGCAACAAAGCCCCCACTCAGTTATATGGGAGGGATCAAAGGGAGTGGTCAAGTGAGGCCAATGGAGTGTGATCATGGGGGAGGGGGAGACACTGAGCAGGGAACTCCTCACAGTGATAAGAAAGGAACCGTCTTTCTCTGAGTGATGGGGACCCTGGACAGGCCTCTCCATGGAAAATGGCCTCCCTTTCAGGAGAGGGTAGGAGTGCAAGAGGCCACAAAGAAATAGAAGCCAGCTAAGTACATGGGACAAATTGAAAAATGGAGTGCACGGGATGAGGTCAGAGGTGTAACAATGGAGGACACCGAACAGAGAACCCCAAAGTGAAAGGGGCTATCTTATTTGAATTGGAAAAGTAGGTCCACCAGGAGCAGAAGGCCTGCCTCCTCGGATGAGGGGAGGGGCCACAGGACTAGAAATCAGTTAATTGAGTGGGCAACAAAAGAGGAACCCGAGTAAAGGTGAAAGAACTGATCAGCAGAGAACTCTGGACTACATCCACAGCTTTTTGAAGTAGTCCAAGGAATCGGTGGACGTTACCCAGAAGAATTTGGCCCAGATACATGCGACAATTAGGGAGTGGAACAAGGCCCCATACTCTCAGAGAATTTACCTGTCAAGCTTTCTCCTTCTGGATTGGTGGATGGCCATTTTGGCCAGTGCCAGGAGGTTGATTAGGTCTCTGACTTTGGTGGGCCACGGATGGGGAGTGCGTCCTGGGAGGAATGTGGAGAGAAGTGCAGTCAGAGCCTACGCAGATAGTTTTGGAGGTGCCAGAAGCGGGGCTGCTTCCTGACACACTGCAGGTAGATGTATGCAGGGTCTCCCCCTCTCTGCAGAAGGGTCAGGCATCAGGGGCAACCGTGAACCACATCAGCCATGTATCCATGCTCTCATGCCATGGGATGAAAATGGATTAGAGATGACCCAGCACGGGGTGATTTCCTTGCAAATGGTAGGATGTTGACAGCATGACAGGATGAAGAAGCCCTCTGTTTATCCACAGCATCTATTTCCATGGTCCATTCAGTCCTTGGCATTTCTGCTGTGATTATCATTATTGGATGCTAATCATGGTGGATGATTTTGCCTCTTGTAACTGAACTGAGAATACCAACTCATTTTACAAAGCAATAGAATACACAACAGCCCCTGAATGGCAATGACTTTGATGTACAAGTTTTATTTTAACATCACATCTGAGCCTTCAAACCTTGCAATCTTGTAATCTTCAGACTCTGGCTCAGCCTTCTTAACCAAGCTGTCTGCATGCCTTTATTAATACATAAAGTATATTGGTTTAAGAGGGCAGTATGCGCTCTTCCAAAAATACAATGTGAAGACTTTAGAAAATATATTTCCCTCAAAATGTTATGTTTCTTCAAAGAAGTGTGATCATATTTTTTCCACATAAACCAAGTTATGAAATGGTAGTGGAAACATTCCTTATAACATCTCAATCCTCCATTATTTCGTTAGCAAGATCTTTTTCAAATAAACTGGACAGATCTTCTATGGAATTTTTGGAGGTCACCAGCATTACTAGACAGTTTGTGTTGCAAGTGTTCATAAAGGTCTCTGTAGTGAGCAAAATAGGTTGAACTAGGAGGGGGAACTGCTGAGATTGCTGCTTACCCAGGCCAGAGAAAAGAGGGAGCCACCCCATAGCTGTTAACAGGAGATGAGGAGCTATATTCCCACCTTCTTTAACCTGTCTGCATCACTGAGTTGTTGTAATGATATGTTCAGCTGTAGCTTCTGGATGAAAGGTCTAGGAATTCACAAAAGCCCTTTATTGTTAGCTGGAGTCTTCAGATTTGTCACGGAGAAAGATTGTAAATTTAATTTGGCTTGTTGGCTCACTAAGCAATATTCAGTTTAATTTATATTCTTTTCAGTTTGAAATTTTTGTGTTAATTGCTCTCATGTTAAATCATAATTTGTACGACATAATACTGAATACTTTAAAGTTTAAATAAAATCTCTAATGCAATCTTGTAAGAAGAATACCTCATTTCAGGAAAGCGCATGTTCATTTGTGTATGAGAGGCTGTAAATATTCAAAGAATATTAAGTTGTTACTTAATACTGAATATTATTTAGAAACTTTTTTGTCACATATGTGCATGAGTTAACATGGCCTTTTGGTTACCTGAAATGATTCTACTTATTTTTGTGGAAGATGAATTTAAAGCTGTAGGACTAGACTACTATGTGGTTATAGGATTGTGCAATAGGCAAAAAGAAATTTATACCAGTTGTATTATTAATAGACTGCTTGCAGAATGTAAAGTGATCCTTGGAAATAGAGATGGGCCAAAACTGAAGCCTTTTAGCCTCATCCTCCTGAACTTTGGTTTAGATAACATTGAACCCAGATGCAAATTGCCCTGGTTTTGATCTTGCAAACCGAAATTCCACCTGAGGTTTACAAAACTAAACCCAAACCATGCCCTTGTCATCCCATCTTTAAGGAAGTTAGATCTCTTTATACAATATCTGTGTGAGAATGATTCAGGAGTGTACACAGTTAATCCCAGACGAACTACTTATTAGGCAGAAGCTGAATATGTGTGTTACATTCAAAGCAGATGTTTTTGTTAGTGCTCTGGGACTGGTAATGATCTGAAATTCTTGTTTTGCATGAGCAGTATTTTCCTTGGGATTTATTCTGCTTTCTGTGTCTTGGGAGTTGATCTGAAAACATTTTAATTCTGTTATGGTTATGTATTAAGTAGAGCAAGGCATAATTTTGGGGACTTTTATATTGCTTGCAATCTGAAATACAACACTTGTATATTAAGGAGCAAATCTTGCGTCCACGTAGATTCAGAGACTCCTCTAGCAGCAGATCTATGTAAGTACTTATTACCATCACCAGAGAATGTTAACGCTTCCCAAACATTAGTTTTTATCCTCACCCAAGTTTGAAAATGTTGGTTGTAAAATTTTCTTTTATCTAAGTATGAAGAAGAAAGGTATATAGAGAACACATTCTCCCTTCTTTGTGTTGGTGGCAAAAATTTAACCATTCGACCTTGGAGGTTTAAAATTAGTCTATAATGTATATTTTCTGTATTTACAGAAAACTAGTACTATTCTGCCTGCTATTATATCAGATCTAAACATCTCTCATCAGCAACTCTTCTGCTTTTTTTACAGGGTTATTTCATCTTATATTTTTCATTGCATATATACCATATTTCAGTACATACATTAATCATATTAATTTATTTAAAATTTCTGTCGCTTACTAAATTTTATCATGGTACTGGATTGTGTGTGGGCGGAATGTCAGAGGGCGGGCATGCACCCGTTTTGAGTGGGTGTTTTTTTGGTGTGGGTACTAGTTCAGCACTGCTGGGGTGCGTATTCGCTGACACGTGGGGCAGTTAAGAGTGAATCGTCCTGGTCCCACTCCACTGTTGATCCTCCTGGCCTCATATTCCTGTCATGACAGGACCAGGCTGACTACTTCAGCACCTCCACAGCTGGAGGGGGGAGCATCTTTCCTCTCCACTCTCCCAAACACAGAGATACTTTCTGGGATAGCCAGGATGTGCTGCAGATGGGATTTGGTACTAATCCAGTAAATTTTACAAATCCTTGAAGCAGACAGGACAAATTACAATGAAATATACCATAGGAAATCCTTCACTGGCAGAAAAATGCACTAGATGACCTAATGATTCTTTTCCATGTCCACTGTTTATGATGTCATAAAGCATCAAGTTCTCAGAGTAAAGTTCAGTGTTCTTAGTTGTGGATTGTTTTTTGGGGAGGTTTCAGTTATATTATCTAAGTAGCATGTTGGCTAAAAGCTTGTGTCTTATTTTTGAGAACATGTCTTTTGGAGTTGTCAGCTGTTCCCTTGCAGCATTGCTCTTTTTGTGCTTTTGGCTGATTAATTGATTTTCCTCAGCAGGACTCAACATGAAACAGGGGAGTGATTTACACAACCATCCCTGCATTTCCTGTCTCTCTCCATCCTCTAATCTCTCAATACTTTGATTTTTAGGAAAAAATCATTCTCTTGGCTCTGTTAACTGAAAGGTTACTCACAAGAGCGAGAATTACTTTCTTATTAGTATCTTTCATGGCTTTAAAATGACAATTGCTATAATTGCCCTTTTTTTTTTTGCTTTCCAAGAAATCTTTATGGGGCTTATGTTCATGTGTTCTGGCTTCTATTTTGGATACGTTTTTGTCGTCAGTCTCTCTTTCTTTTGCATTCTTTTAATTCTATTCTGTCCATGCCACCTAGACAGCCAGCCAGGTATAGGTTGTATGTCAATATTTATTGCTTTTACTGTGCTATGAAGATATTGTGTACACTGTGAAATATTATTATTATTATTATTATTATTATTCAGATCACATCAAGAACTGAACCAGTACAGTTTTAGGGGGGAGGGAAAAGCTTCAAACCTTAGTTTTAATAATGAGGAATCCTTGTGGCACCTAGGATTCCTCATTATTTTTGCTGATACAGACTAACGCGGCTACCCTTCTGAAACCTTAGTTTTGTCCCTTTAGCTCTTCCCTGAGCCAGAGCCTCAATTGAGTTGACCCTTTAAGCCCAGAGACTGTGCTCACATTCACAGGAGAAGCTTGCTCGCTTGCAAGCAGCCAGTCAGCAATGGGTGTTCACTCACAGAAGCCATAACACTTCTCCCCTTCAGCTACAAATTGGTCAGAGTTTCCCTTCCCACCCCGCAAACATTTTAGGGGGTGTAGGAGAGAGAGAGCCACAGGCTTCCTGGGCCTTAAAGGTCATTGCTGGGTGGTATAGAAAGGACTGAATAACTAGGGATTTTTAGGGAAAAGGTTACATCAAAAGATTTTCAATGCACGTAACTGGTGTACTGTTACATTTTGAAGACAGTCCCCACAGCAGAAAGAGCTAGGACAAAATTTTCAAACCTGGGTACCTAAAGTTAACATACTAATTCTATATTTAGGCATCTAGGTAGAGGTGGCCTGATTTTTCACTGTTGCTGAGCAACCCAATTTCCCATTGAAGTCGAGGGAGGTGTAGGCACCAGTGACTGAGGATTCACCCTGGTATATATTTTGGGGGAAATACAATCTATAAACAGTTTGATGGCATAGTAATGTGAGACTTTTCTTCTAGCCTTTCATCTTATATTGTAAATTATTTTACCTAAGTCAGGTTACTTGAGCTTTTACTACAGCTCCTTGCTACTTCCTGATGCTTGAAATGTTTTTTTCTTAAGCCGGTGCTTTTCTGTCTTTGATTTGTAAGAAGTTCTGTTTTTGGCAGGATGGATTACTGTTCGTGTCTCTGCCTTTCCTGTTTTCTTCCTTGTTTCTCCCCTCCTCCCCCGCATCCTTTTCACATTTCCTGAATTCTTCCTACTTTGCTTTTCTCTTTTCCTGTGTCTCTCCTCCCTCTCTCAATTTCTGAGATACTATGGTCAGTCTTTGCTCACTAATCATACAAGCTCTGCTAATTGGTGTGTTTATCTGCCCATCTGCTGGTCCTACTCTTCTAGGTGCACCCTGAACTGTAGTGTCTTGGCTTGACATTTCACTGTATGGAGTAGAAGAGAAAATGTGAAATGGTGGGGGGTCAGAGTAGCTGGACCTCTTGAATCACTTCCAACACCTTATCATCAGATCCTGACTGACTAGTAAAACTGTATCCATCTGTGTCACAACATGCCAGCATATAAATTGTGACACGAAAATAAGATGTTTTCATCTCTGATGATTGCAATTAAAAAAAAAATCTGCCACCTAGATTAAAATGGGCAGGGATTGGAGACTAGCAGAGAAGTGAAATAACTTTTGAATATGGGTTAAAGTTGTGACTTTGGTGTTTGGTGATCAGGAGTCTTAGAACAGCAAAATAGAAGTGCTGTAACATAAGTAGGTCCCTACTATGAAAATTCACAGCCATGAAAAACGCATCATGGACCCTGAAATCTGGTCTTTTGTGTGCTTTTACCCTATGCTATACAGACTTCACCAGGGAGACCAACCTTTCTCAGATTGGGGGTGCTGACCCAAAAGGGAGTTGCAGGGGTTTCAAGGTTATTTGGGGGGAGGGGGGTTGTCACGATATTGCCACCCTTCTGCACTGCCTTCAGAGCTGGGTGACTGGAGAGCGGCGGCTGCTGGGTGGCCAGCAGCAGCGCAGAAGTAAGGGTGGCAATACCATACCATGCCTCCCTTACTTTTGCGCTGCTGCCTTCAGAGCTGGGCGGCCAGAGAGTGACAGCTGCTGACTGAGGGCCCAGCTCTGCAGACAGCAGCGCAGAAGTAAAGGTGGCAATACCATACTATGCCATCCTTACTTCTGCACTGCTGCTGGCGGTGGCTCTGCCTTCAGAGCTGGGCTCACAGCCAGCAGCCACCGCTCTCCAGCTGCCCAGCCCTGAAGCCAGCACCACCGCCAGCAGCAGTGCAGAAGTAAGGGTAGCAGTACCACAAACCCCCCTACAGTAACCTTGCGACCCCCCCCCCAACTCCTTTTTGGGTCAGGACCCCTACAATTACAACACTGAAATTTCATATTTAAATAGCTGAAATCATGAAATTTACTGTTTTAAAAATCCTATGACCATGCAATGAGGTACTGCTTAGGCAAGTAGAATATAGAAATGCTAGAACCTTAGGTTGGTCTATAGCGTACATGGCTCTCTACCCAACAAAGCAGAGCCTCTCACATACACACTGCTGCTTTTAGCAGTGTAGTGTCCCGCTGCTGCTGGAGCCTTTCCCCACCGCAGTGAAAGGCTCCAGCAGTGGAGAAAGATTCTGGCAGGGGTAGACAGCAGGGAAAGGTTTCAGTAGTTCTCTATTGCTGGAACATTTCCCATCTGCCAGAGCCTTTTATTGCCACGTGTAGCTACATGAATCCTACACACCACTGCAAGTGTAGACAAGGCCTAAGTGGTGGATTTGAGACTGCCCATATTAGACAGTCTAGACTGGATTTTAGAGAAGATTGTACTTTATCGAGAAATGAACTGCATAAAGAATCGTGTGGAAGGACAGTTTGTCCAGGATCACATAATCTTCAAACAAGATCTGTATGATTACCTTTTACGTTATGAGGATGAAGAACATTTTGGCAAACATACTGAAACACATTGAGACAGATCCTTATGAGGAGTTAATGGATTAGGAGGTGAAAAAGAAAAACAGAACATGTTCTTCCTCCTCCCCTACTGCACCCCTTAAAATGTCATCATTCAGGATTTAGACGATAAGTAATGAGGAGGTATTACCTAACAGACATCATTGTTAGACTTTAGAAAATAAGGAATTCATAGTCAGCAGTAAAACAAATTAATTCATTTGTTATTTTTATTGTTGAAGGGTAGTTGGAGAGATTAAAAAAAAGATTTAGTAATAATATTAGTACTATACTGACTAGTAGATTTTTTTCTTTTTTTGTAGTAATAGTCCCAAACCTTTCTATCTAAAAATAAATCATATCAGAATACAAAGTACCGAGAACTTTTATGGGACAAATGCTCCTGCAATCTTTTTACTATTGTACATATTTAATCACAAGCATTTTATATAAAATGGCTTTCTGGCTAGTGTCAGTGTAAAAAGATGAGTTCACATCAGCAGCTTGATGAAAATCTGGAGTAGTATAGGAATTCTTATGCTACGTAACATGGTATTACCTCATCTTCAGCCATAATTTTCCTTTACATTTTCAAATGCTAATAACATATAAATCAGTGTTTTAATACATTTAAAGTTTGCCTGTGCAAGGCTGCATACATGTACAAAATAACACTGTTCCTACAATTGGGAACTGTAAGCAAGCGATATACTTGTTGCATCAGTGAACATAACAAACATCATACAAACGGCAAGATAGATAGGTTAGTTCTGAAAATCATAGAAATGTAGGACTGAAGGGACCTTGATATGTCATCTAGTCCTATCCCCTTCAGTGAGGCAGGACCAAGTATTATCTAGACCAGTGGTGTCCAATAGAAATTCGATGCTAGTTTTTCTTATTTGCCACATTATAAAAAAGGATTAAAAACATACTACAAATGACATTTAAAATTATTTGTATTAATATAAAAATAAGTAGATATTACAAAAAACATTAATAGGTACTACTAACACAAAATTACTTCAGTGTGACACTTTGCATTCTTTTTCTTGTACCATAACCCCGAAATCTGGTATGTAATTCATACTGACCGCACATAGGGTGACCAGATGTCCCAATTTTATAGGGATAGTCCCGATATTTGAGGCTTTTTCTTATATAGAAGCCTATTACCCCACACCCCCGTCCCGATTTTTCACCCTTGCTGTCTGGTCACCCTAACCGCGCATCTTAACTCAGCCTCCAGATTTTCATCCATAATACTTGATCTGTACTTGGATTTTATAAAATTTACTGCAGAAAAAGTGGATTCACAGACCGATGTGGTTCCGAATATACATAATAGCTTCACAATAGCTAAATTGAGTACCAAAAACTCATTTCCTTTTAAAAGGCGAGCCCACATCATCAGAATAGACTCGTCATTTACAGGACAATCGATTTGGCTTTGAAGCAAAAGCATATCTGTTTCAAGACTGCGCCTGTCCAAACAAAGCAGACTTACGATCTCTTGTACGGTGACCTGATGTCCCGATTTTATAGGGACAGTCCCGATTTTTGGGTCTTTTTCTTATATTGGCTCCTATTACCCCCCCACCCCCTGTCCCGATTTTTCACACTTGCTGTCTGGGCACCCTAATCTCTTGAGATAACTCAGAATTATTGATGTCAAACCGAAGTTTTTGTCAAACCGAATGAGGGGGAGGGATAGCTCAGTGGTTTGAGCATTGGCCTGCTAAACCCAGGGTTGTGAGTTCAATCCTTGAGGGGGCCATTTAGGGATCTGGGGCAAAAATTGGGGATTGGTCCTGCTTTGAGCAGGGGGTTGGACTAGATGACCTCCTAAGGTCCCTTCCAACCTTGATATTCTATGATTCTATGAAGTGGATTTTGCATAAATTGAAAGGCAGGTCTGAATTTTTCAAAATCGTTCTTTACATTTTTTTTGCAGATTCTGTCTTCAATACACCAACACATTGCTCATGCATTAGCCACAATTCAATAGCCTATTCGCCACATGTGGTTAGTGGCGAGCGTATTGGACACCGCTGGTCTAGACCGTCCCTGATAGGTGTTTGTCTAACCTGTTCTTAAAAACCTTGTATGGTGGAGATTCCACAACCTCCCTAGGTAATTTGTTCCAGTCCTTAACAACCTTTACATTAGGAAGTTTTTCCTAATGTCTAACCTAAATCTCTCTTGCTGCAATTTAAAATGGTGATGAAGATTTAAAATAATTAAAAAGGTGGTCAGTATATACAGAACTATATCTTTTTTGATTAAAAAGATAATATATGAATGTCACCAGAGCTAAAACTTAGCAAGGAATATTAAAATTATGGAAATGAAATGTATTTCTAAAATAGTCAAGCAACATTTTTCTATAATCTGATTCAAGAAAATAATATTTAGGAAAATAAAAAGAATAAAAATATCAGAATGGAAGTAAAGATATAATATATAGACTTGAGGTGAGGTTTATAATAAAAATGTATATCTGGTGGGTGAGAGTAAAGCCACAAGCTTAGTGAAAATAAGAAAGAAAAACTTGTAGCACCTTAGAGACTAACAAATTTATTTCGGCATAAGCTTTCGTGGGTTAATACCCACTTCATCGGATGCAAAGTGGGTACTAACCCACGAAAGCTTATGCTGAAATAAATTTGTTAGTCTCTAAGGTGCTACAAGTTTTTCTTTCTTATTTTCATTTTGCTGACACAGACTAACACGGCTACTACACTTAAACCTACCACAAGCTTAGGTTATTATTCCCTAATAGTGGTCACTTTCTTGACCCTAGGGACAGTAGCTTTTCCCTACAAGCTTAAACTTCAGTCTACATAAGGTATTTTTATTATTTCCTTTAAAAATGTTCCTTTACTTTATATATGCTGCCACTTGTTCCTTTCTGAAGCTTCTGTTTGAAATTCAGTGAGGCAAATTAAGTCCTAATGTGTGTGCAGCTCTCTTGTAATCAGTGGAGTTGAACTAGTTTACAGCAGGATTGAATTTTCCCCAGTAGGTTATGCTGATATTCAGTCCATATGAGAGCTTGAGCTGTATGGCAACTGCCATCTTGAATACATACAGTTATAAATATTTTCCTTGGTTTTTTACAATATTTTTTGTATTTCATTCAAACTTAATTTTTTCCCCATAGAATGTTTGTGGGCACCTCCTTGTGTCCCCTCGGGGAGAGGGGAAAAGAAGGGAAGGAAATAGATTATCTGTGACTTAATTTCAAGGGTCCACATTCAGATTCTTTAAATACCTTCAGTTTACAATAGGGACTGTTTGCAGTTTATTTGGCAAGGTCACCAGTAGTTGGTTCACAAATTCCTCTTGTGCTCACTGCTGTTTCAGTAATGTAGTTTGTTTTATCACAGGGGTAAGTGCATCTTCCCTGACATGCTGTTCCCTGACATTTCTGTAATTGTGTCTTCAGTAGTGCAGATCTCTAGCAGATAAGAATGGAATAGAGAAAGTTACTTGCCTACAGCTGCAGCACACTTTTTATTTTTTTATTTTTTGAGTATGCTCCAAGGAACATCTATCATCATTCATGTTTTCAGGTTGTTTCAAAGAGAGAATTAGTAGTAGTCAACTGGAAATGACATTGATATGCTATTAAGAAGGATTATTCATTTTAAATGTTGAAAATCCTATAACACTTTCTAATATTCTGAATACGTTATCTAATGTGTAGTATAAATTGAAGTAAATTGCTATAATTACAACCAAAAAGTCATTCTGCTCTAACGGGATGAATGGCATTTCATTTCTAAGTGTTTTATTATTTTTATGCTGTACAAGTTTCTTTTAGTATCATAATCAAACCTTTTCTATTTGCAGTTTCTTTTTAATCTCTTTATGAACTTTTCCAAACCTCCTTTGCATTATTATTATCTATTTGCATGTAACATGGTTCTCTTTACTCTACATCTGCTGCGTGCCTAGCTATGTAGTGGTCAGATTTACTGATTCAATTTCAGAGGTGGTAATATAGGATGTGGTCTCATTATTTTGATTTCTAGACACATCAACAGGCCGGGAACTACATGCATGAAAGATGCGATAGAAAAAGAAATACATTGGTTTATCTCACACCTACCTTCCTTGCCATGTGATCTGCTTTACTTTTTATATAATAAATAAATAAATACAAAAATAGTGTAGCAGTCTAGTCACTACTCCTCCTGTCAGTCCTCTGCCAGCTATTATCTCCACTAGCACAGTGGTTACTATTAAAAAGGCATTATTTATTAACTGTTATGAAACTGCAATATTTCCTGTAATTTGATAAGGAAATAAGATGTTGTAACTGTTGGTAAATGCTGATGTTTTAATGCAGACACCGTAAGTTGCTGCTCCCAGTGACGCTACCAGAGCATTCTGTGGTACCATAATTGCTTGCCTCTTCTGTCACTAGTTCCGATTGTATGCCGAGGAGAAAGAGAGGTGAAGAAATGCTGACATTTATCTCCTTAACAGAGAATCGCATTTGCTATAACACTGCAGTTTGTTTTCTATGAAAACATCTAAGGAGTTTCCAAAATGCATAAGGAAGCTGTTAAGGTTGTTCACAGCATTACTGATATTGGGACTTTCACAAACTCCATATGTATTTACCCCTTCTAAGCTTTGGGGGCAGGGATGGTGTCCCTACCTTCTTTGCCAAAAGCTGGGAATGGGATGGATCACTTGATCAATTACCTGTTCTGATCAGACTCATAGACTTTAAGGTCAGAAGGGACCATTATGATCATCTAGTCTGACCTCCTGCACAATGCAGGCCACAGAATCTCACCCACCCACTCCTGGAATAATCCTCTTACCTATGTCTCAGCTATTGAAGTCCTCAAATCATGGTTTAAAGACTTCAAGATGCAGAGAATCCTCCAGCAAGTGACCCATGCCCCATGCTGCAGAGGAAGGCGAAAAACCTCCAGGGCCTCTGCCAATCTACCATGGAGGAAAATTCCTTCCCGACCCCAAATATGGTGATCAGCTGAACCCTAAGCATGTGAGCAAGACTCACCAACCAGACACCCAGGAAAAAGTTCTCTGTAGTAACTTCTAACATCCCACCATTGGGCCTATTTACTACTGATAGTCCAAGGTCAATTCATTGCCAAAATCATGTTATCCCATCAAACCATCCCTTCCATAAACTTATCTAGTTTAATCTTGAAGCCAGATAGGTCTTTTGCCCCCACTGCTTTCCTTGGAAGGCTGTTCCAGAACTTTACTCCTCTAATGGTTAGAAACCTTCGTCTAATTTCAAGTCTAAACTTCCTGATGGCCAGTTTACATCCATTTGTTCTTGGGTCCACATTGGTACTGAACTTAAATAATTCCTCTCCCTCCCTGGTATTTATCCCTCTGATATATTTAAAGAGAGCAATCATATCTCCCCTCAGCCTTCTTTTGGTTAAGGTAAACAAACCAAGCTCCTTGAGTCTCCTTTCATAAGACAGGTTTTCCATTCCTTGGATCATCCTAGTGGCCCTTCTTTGTACCTGTTCCAGTTTGAATTCATCCTTCTTAAACATGGGAGACCAGAACTGCACACAGTATTCCAAATGAGGTCTCACCAATGCCTTGTATAACAGTACTAACACCTCCTTATCTCTACTGGAAATACCTCTCCTGATGCATCCCAAGACCGCCTTAGTTTTTTTCACAGCCATATCACATTGGCGGCTCATAGTCATCCTGTGATCAACCAGGACTCCGAGGTCCTTCTCCTCTTCCGTTACTTCCAACTGATGTGTCCCCAGCTTATAACTAAATTTCTTGTTGTTAATCCCTAAATGCATAACCTTACACTTCTCACTATTAAATGTCATCCTATTACTATTACTCCAGTTTACAAGGTCATCCAGATCTTCCTGTATGATATCCCGATCCTTTTCTGAATTGTCAATACCTCCCAACTTTATGTCATACGCAAACTTGATTAGCACACTCCCACTTTTGGTGCCGAGGTCAGTAATAAAAAGATTTAAATAAGATTGGTCCCAAAACCGATCCCTGAGGAACTCCACTGGTAACCTTCCTCCATCCTGACAGTTCACCTTTCAGTATGACCCGCTGTAGTCTCCCCTTTAACCAGTTCCTTATCCATCTCTCAATTTTCATATTGATCCCCACCTTTTCCAATTTATCCAATAATTCCCCATGTGGTACTGTATCAAATGCCTTACTGAAATCGAGGTAGATTAGATCCACTGCGTTTCCTTTATCTAAAAAATTTGAGAAATTGTTACTTTCTCAAAGAAGATCAGGTTGGTTTGGCACGATCTTCCTTTTGTAAAACCATGTTGTATTTTGTCCCAGTTGCCATTGACCTCAATGTCCTTCACTACTTTCTCCTTCAATTTTTTTTCCAAGGCCTTGCATACTACAGATGTCAAACTAACAGGCCTGTAGTTACCGGGTCACTTTTTTTCCCTTTCTTAAAAATAGGAACTATATTAGCAATTCTCCAGTCAAATGGTACAACCCCTGAGTTTAGAGATTCATTAAAAATTTTTGCTAAAGGGCTTGCAATTTCATGTGATAGTTCCTTTAATATTCTTGGATGAAGATTATCTGGGCCCCCCAATTTACTCCCATTAAGCTGTTTGAATTTGGCTTCTACCTCAGATACGGTAATATCTACCTCCATATCCTTATTCCCATTTGTCATGCTGCTATTACCCCTAAGCTCCTCATTAAAGACCGAGGCAAAGTATTTGTTTAGATATTGGGCCATGCCTAGATTATCCTTAACCTCCACTCCATCCTCAGAGTTTAGCGGTCCCACTTCTTTCTTTGTTTTCTTCCTATTTATATGGCTTTTACTATTGGTTTTAATTCCCTTTGCACGGTCCAACTCTACATGACTCTTAGCCTTTCTCACTTTACCCCTACATGCTCTGACCTCAATAAGGTAGGTTTCTTTGCTGACCCCTCCCATCTTCCACTCCTTATATGCTTTCCGTTTTTTCTTGATCACCTCTCTGAGATGCTTGCTCATCCAGCTTGGTCTAAAACTCCTGCCTATGAATTTTTTTCCCTTTCTTGGGATACAGGCTTCTGAATGCTTCTGCAACTGTAACTTGAAATAATCCCAGGCCGCCTCCGCCTTTAGATCCATACATTCTTTAGTCCAATCCACTTCCCTAACTAATTTTCTTAATTTATTAAAGTTAGCCCTTTTGAAATCAAAAACCCTAGTCTCAGATTTATTTTTGTTTATCCTTCCATTTAGTTTGAACTGAATTAGCTCGTGATCGCTCGAGCCAAGGTTGTCCCCTACAACCATTTCTTCAATGAGGTCCTCACTACTCACCAAAACCAAATCTAAAATGGCATCCCCCCTTGTTGGTTCAGCAACTACTTGATGAAGGAATTCATCAGCTATTACATCTAGGAAAATCTGAGCCCTATTATTATTACTAGCATATTCTCTACTAGTATTACTACATATCTCCAGTCTATATCTGAGAAGTTGAAGTCCCCCATGATCACACAGTTCCCATTAGTATTTACTTCATTAAAAATATTAAAGAGGTCTCTATCCATATCTAAATTAGATCCCGATGGTCTATAGCACACCCCAAGCACTATCCCAGGGGAGATTCTAGTAGTTTTCTTCCCTAATGTGATTTTTGCCCAGACAGACTCTGTCTTATCCATTCCATCACTTTTTATTTTTTTACAGTCTACCTCATCATTGAAATACAATGCTATTCCCCCACCTTTACCTTTATTTCTGTCTTTCCTAAACAGCACATACCCTTCAATACCTGTACTCCAGTCATGACTACTATTCCACCATGTTTCTGTTATTCCTATAATATCTGGTTTCACTTCCTGGACCAGTAGCTCTAGTTCCTTCATTTTGTTACCTAGGCTCCTCGCATTGGTGTACAAACATCTTAATTTTTGCTGTTTGGCCTTACTCACATTCTTTACCCAGTTTGGCATGGACATTGTACTGCCAATATAACCTATTAGACTAGTATCCACTCTGCTCTTCCTCCTTATGTCCATTCTCCTACCCCCAGCTATATCCTTTCTTAGTTCATTTTCTTCCCTCTCAATGTTAAAATACGGCGTGGAGATTACCTGGACATCTCCCAACCGTCTCCCCCAAATTCCTAGTTTAAAGCTCTCTTAATCAGTTGTGCCAGCCTCCATCCTAGAAGTCTATTTCCTTCCCTACTCAGGTGAAGTCCATTCAGAGAGTCCATTCAGAGAGAACAGTCCTCTGTCCATGAATGCCTCCCAGTGGCCATACATCCCAAAGCCCTCCTTATAGCACCACTCCCTGAGCCATCTATTGAGCATCATAATCCTGTCACACCTTTGTTGCCTTTCTCTAGGAACAGGCAGAATCCCACTGAAGGTCACCTGAGCCTTGATTTCCTTAAGCGTTTTCCCCAGCTTGGCATAGTCTCCCTTGATTCGTTCCAGCAAGAGTCTAGCTGTATCATTTGTTCCTACATGAAGGACGATCAGTGGATTCTTTCCCGCACCCTTTAGGATTCTCTTCAACCTCAGGTCCACATCCCATATCTTAGCACCTGGCAGACAGCACACCCTTCTGTTCTCTGGATCAGCTCTGGTTACAGGCCTGTGGAGGCCTATTCTTCTCATTAAGGAGTCCCCAATCACGTAGACCTGCCTTTTCCTGGTGACAGTGCGATTCTCCAGTCTATCCCCTGTTCCCTCTGGCTGCAAGTCCTTTCCATTCCTATTTTCCCTTGTAATCCTCTTCAACCCATCCTGTATCCTCCTGGGGCTCATATTTGGTGTTGTCTCCTTTGACTCTTCCCCCTTTTCTATGGGACTAGCTGCTCTTCTCTTCTTCCTTGCCCTTCCACCTTCAGTGACCACCTGCTGTACCCCTTCTTCATTCTCCAACTCCGCAAACCTGTTCTTGAGCTCTATTTCTCCTTCACTGGACCGTCTTTTCCTCTGCCTGGTTCTCTTAGTCACATGCTTCCACTGTCTGTTTTCTTCACCCATCAGTCCCCCCTCAGAAGCCTTTGTTCCTGCTTCCATCTGCATGTCTGAGCTTTCCCCTTCAGCCACCTCGTGCCTTTGCTCCATCATCTGCTCAAACCCCCTTCTAAACTCGACCAGATCCAATCCTCGGATCTTTTCTTCCATCAGCTCTATCAGGCGGCACTTCATGCAGACAAAACTCCTTTCAGGTACCCCCTGCAGAATCATGTACATACTGCAGCTGCCACATCCAGTCATCCTCATTGTGTCCTCCACTGCTTGGGTCATGACCACTGCTGCCTCTGTATCTGTCAGCCTTCTCACCTAAATCCTGGTAGTCCGGAAAACACAAACCAAAACACCACCACCCACAGCAAAAACAAACCCCAAACAAGCACCACAATACAAACTCCCCTTACAAACTCCCACTCAAACTCCCCTGTTTACAGCTCTGTTTGCTGGCTCCTGTGCCGCTGCAGCTGTCTATGCCACTGACTGACTGGCTGGCTACCTTTTATAGGACCCCCTAATCACAGAAGCCCCGCCACCTAATCTGGGCTCAGCTTCTCTCCCAGCAGAAAGCCCCTACAAGCCTTCATTTTCTCTGGGGCACCTGGCATTGGCCACTGTCGGAAGACAAGATACTGAGCTAGATGGACCTTTGGTCTGACCCAGTATGGCCGTTCTTATGTTCTTGTAGGTGTGAACCTGCATTTCTCACATAGGATCAATTCCCTCGCTTCTCAGCACCCTTGCCTTTCCTGCCTCTTTCTCCTACTTACAAGCTGCATTGTGATACCCCAGGATCATAACTGAGCTTTTGCTAACCAGAGTTGAGTCAAAGAAGAATGGTGTGTCTCTTGGCCTTCTAGTAATACAAGGTTAGGCATGGTTGAGGGCATACAATGGTATATTATAGTAGTTAGTATGTTAAAAAGATACCCACCATACCCTTTAGGAAAATAGATGTTTGGTTTGAGCGTTTAACTGTATTTAAGTACTGCAGTGCAAACACTGCATTCCCACTGTCCATGGAATTTTGTAATAAAGGCTGGGATTTTCAAAGGAGCAAAATGGGGGCTTGGCAACCAGCTTCTATTGAATTTCAGTGGGATTTGGGTGCCTGTCTTCCCTGAAACAAGTGAAAATTCAAAAGTGCTTTTGCTTGCCATAATGACTTTGTTCAACCATTTTAATGTATATTAAAATATAATATGAGAATAAGTGATCTTTTTTGGAACTAATATTATTTCACAATCAACTATAATATTTAGATGGAGGCCTGTAGACTAATTTATTCACACAACTGTTTGTGCATACATTTAGCATAAGAACATATAAGAACAGCCATAAAGGGTCAGACCAATGGTCCATCTAGTCCAGTATCCTGCATCTGACAGTGGCCAATGCCAGGTGCTTGAGAGGGAATGAACAGAACAGGGCAATTATCAAGTGATTTAGCCCCTGTCGTCCAGTCCCAGCTTCTGGTAGTTGGAGGTTTAGAGATACCTGGACCATGGGATTGCATCCCTGACCATCTTGGCTAACAGCCATTGATGGATCTATCCTTCATGAACTTACCTAGTTCTTCTTTGAACTCTGTTATAGTTTTGGCTTTCACAACATTCCCTGGCAACAAGTTCCACAGGTTGACTGTGCATTGTGTGAAGAAGTACTTCCTTTTGCTTGTTTTAAACCTGCTGCCTATTAATTTCATTTGGTGACCCCTAGTTCTTGTGTTACATGAAGGAGTAAATAACACTTCCTTATTTACTTTCTCCACACCATTTAAGGTTTTACAGACCGCTGTCATATTCCCTCTTAGTCGTCTCTTTTCTCAGATGAACATTCCCAGTCTTCTTAATCCTTCCTCATACAGAAGCTTTTCCATACCCCTAAACATTTTCCTTGCCCTTCTCTGTACCTTTTTCAATTCTAATATATCTTTTTTTGACATGGAGCGACCAGAACTGCATGCAGTATTCAAGGTGTGGGTGCACTGTGGATTTATATTGAGGCATTATGATATTTTCTGTCTTATCTATTTCTTTCCTAATGGTGCCTAACATTTTGTTAGCGTTTTTTACTGCAGCTGCCCATTGAACAGATGTGTTCAAAGAACTATCCACAGTGACGCCAAGATCTTTCCTGAGAGGTAACAGCTAATTTAGACCTCATCTTATATATGTATGTATAGTTGGGATTATTTTTTCCAATATGCATTACTTTGCATTTATCCGCATGGAATTTCATCTGCCATTTTGCCACCCAGTCAAGTGAGATCCCTTTGTAACTCTTTGCAGTCATCTTTGGACTTAACGATCTTGAGTAATTTTGTATCATCTGCAAATTTTATCACTTCACTTTTCCACATCATTTACGAATATGTTGAACAGCACAGGTCTCAGTACAGTTCTTTGGAGGATCTGCTCTTTACCCCTCTCCATAGCGAAAACTGACCATTTATTCCTACCCGTTTTTTCCTGTCTTTTAACCAGTTACTCATCCAGGAGAGGACCTTCCCTCTTATACCATGACTTCCTACTTTGCTTTAGTGAGGGACTTTGTCAGAGCTTTCTGAAAGTTCAAGTATACAACGTTGACCAGATCACCCTTGTCCACATGCTTGTTGACACAGTCGATAATCTCCTTGAGTATTTCACAATCACCATCAACATCCTGGTCAGGTGGTCAATAGTATATTCCAACTGCTATACTCTGATTGTACAAGCATGGAATTTCTATCCATAAAGATTTTATGGTACAGTTTATTTCATTAAGACTCTGTGCTTGTTTTCACCTATAGTGCCATTCCTCCACATGTGCAAGGAATGCTAGTTCACTAATCTTACTATTTAGACTTCAAGCGTTTGTATATAAGCATTTGTACATTTCCTCAATGCTCATGTGCCTTCATGTGCTATATTTAAACGAGACACTTTGACATTTGACTATTTCTCGCTACCTGTATTTTACCAACTTGTTTCCTATCCTCTTTACTTAGGATATAGAGTTTTCCCTTTGATAAATTAATCCCTAACGAATGTCTCCACCGGAACCCTGTGCTCCTCCACACTTGTTGGCTTTCTCCCAGATCTTACTAAAAATATTGTAGAGGATTTTTTATTTACATGGCAGCAGTCTGATTTCATTTTGGTTTAGGTGGAGCCCATCCTTTCTCTATAGCTGCCTCATTTCCCAAAAGGTTCCCCAGTTCCTAATAAACCTAAACCCCTCTTCCTTACACCATTGCCTCGTCCATGCTTTAAATTCTGCCTGTCTTTCTGGCCCCACATGTTTGGAACTGGAATGCCACCATGGCGGTCCTAGACTTCAAGCAGCCTAAATTTGACCTCCAGGGCCTCTTTCCTACCTTTCCGTATGTCATTGCTACGTACATATACCATGACTACCAGCTCCTCCCCAGCACTGCACATAAGTATGTCTAGATGTCTTGTGAGATCTGCAGCCTTTGCACCCAGCAGGCAATTCACCATGTGGTTCTCCCGGTCATCACAAACCCAACTATCTCTATTTGTAATAATTGAATACCCATTATTATTTCTTGGCTCTCCCTAGTACCTTGGGCTCCCTCCCCCAGAGGGGTAGAGTCATGGTAAGAGGATACCATGACATCATCTGGAAAGAGGATTCCTATTCCTACTATGGGATTGTTTCCCTTTCCTTCTCCAAGCCTTTCTTCCTCCTTAACGGCACAAAGGCTATCAGATCGGGGGTGGGACCATTCTACTGTGTCCTGGAAAGTCTTATCTATGTACCTCTCTGTCTCCTTTAGCTCCTCCAGTTCAGCCGCTCTGGCCTCAGGAGCTACCCACTCTCTCTCAGAGGGCCATGATTTGCTTGCACTGAATGCACACGTACAACACCTGCCCACAAGGCAGATACCATACATGCTGCATTCAGTGCAATTAACTGGATAGCCCCCACTCTGCTGCTTCCGTTTATTTTATTCTTACAGTGTGGTTTTTTGTGTGTTGAGGGGAATGTTATTGGCCTACGTTTAGCATATGTTTTTATGTATCTCTGCTTCTCTAAACTCCCTTGCAAAACTCCTGTTTGCTGCTCCTAGAATCAGCAAGCAAGTAAGCACACAATAAACAAACAAACTCACCCTAAGGATCACATAGTCCTTCCTCCTTCACCTGGAGAACTCCCTCACACAACTCCCATTTGCTGCTCCTGCTTGGGCTTAGGAGCTGGCTCTTTAAACCTCTGGCCTTCCTAAGTTAGCCCTGCTCCCTCGTCAAGGCTTTATTAAGGCTTCTGACAGTTCCCATTATAAAATCCTGTTCTCAGTGGCTTACAACTTTGTCAAATTTTAACTGTTTGGGCTGAAATTCTTCATCCCATGTGTCTGCCACAGGCTGACTTCTTTTTAATACTTCAACAAAAAAGATTTAGCTGTTTCCAAGAACAAGGTTAAGGAAAACTGTTCTTTTGCCTGTGGATGACATCTTCCATCACTACACAACCCTGATTCATCCTTACAGCAGCTCCATCCTGTGTGTTGAATGCAGCAGGGGGTCCTGTCGAAAAATATCATATGATCAAAGACTGTATCATCATGCATACACACAAGGAGATTTCCTAACCATTGAGTGCTTGACTTTGCAACCTTAATAATGTTCATTTAATGGCGTGTGTGTGTGTAATTAGACAATATTGTGTGTGTAATATTGATAGCTGATAGGTAAGGTCCCATGGGAATCAAGACTGAGGGGAAAAACAACTGAGGAGAGCTGGCAGTATTTCAAAGGGACACTATTAAGGGCCCAAAAGCAAAGTATTCCGCTGGGTAGGAAAGATAGAAAATGTGGCAAAAGACCACCTTGGCTTAACCACGAGATCTTGCAAGATCTAAAAAATAAAAAGGAGTCATATAAAAAATGGAAACTAGGACAAATTACAAAGGATGAATATAGGCAAACAACACGGGAATGCAGGGGCAAGATTAGAAAGGCAAAGGCACAAAATGAGCTCAAACTAGCTACAAGAATAAAGGGAAACAAGAAAACTTTTTATCAATACATTAGAAGCAAGAGGAAGACCAAGGACAGGGTAGGCCCACTACTCAGTGAGGAGGGAGAAAGAGTAACAGGAAACTTGGAAATGGCAGAGATGCTTAATGACTTCTTTGTTTTGGTCTTCACTGAGAAGTCTGAGGGAATGCCTAACATAGTGAATGCTAATGGGAAGGGGGAAGGTTTAGAAGATAAAATAAAAATCACTTAGATAAGTTAGATGCCTGCAAGTCACCAGGACCTGATGAAATGCATCCTAGAATACTCAAGGAGCTAATAGAGCGGGTATCGGAGCCTCTAGCTATTATCTTTGGTAAATCATGGGAGACAGGAGAGATTCCAGAAGACTGGAAAAGGGTAAATATAGTGCCCATCTATAAAAAGGGAAATAAAAACAATCCAGGAAACTACAGACCAGTTAGTTTAACTTCTGTGCCAGGGAAAATAATGGAGCAAGTAATTAAGGAAATCATCTGCAAACACTGGGAAGGTGGGAAGGTGATAGGGAATAGCAAGCATGGATTTGTAAAGAACAAATCATGTCAAACCAATCTGATAGCTTTCTTTGATAGGATAACGAGTCTTGTGGATAAGGGAGAAGCGGTGGATGTGGTATACCTAGACTTTAGTAAGGCATTTGATATGGTCTCGCATGATATTCTTATCAATAAACTAGGGAAATACAACTTAGATGGGGCTACTATAAGGTGGGTGTGCAACTGGCTGGATAACCATACTCAGAGAGTAGTTATTAATGGTTCCCAATCCTGCTGGAAAGGTATAACGAGTGGGGTTCCGCAAAGGTCTGTTTTGGGACCGGCTCTGTTCAATATCTTCATCAACGACTTGGATATTGGCATAGAAAGTACGCTTATTAAGTTTGCAGATGATACCAGACTGGGAGGGATTGCAACTGCTTTGGATGATAGGGTCATAATTCAAAATGATCTGGACAAATTGGAGAAATGGTCAGAGGTAAACAGGATGAAGTTTAATAAGGACAAATGCAAAGTGCTTCACTTAGGTAGGAACAATCAGTTTCACACATACAGAATGGGAGGAGACTGTCTAGGAAGGAGTACGGCAGAAAGGGATCTAGGGGTAATAGTGGACCACAAGCTAAATATGAGTCAACAGTGTGATGCTGTTGCAAAAAAAGCAAACATGATTCTGGGCTGCATTAACAGGTGTGTGGTGAGCAAGACACGAGAAGTCATTCTTCCGCTCTACTCTGCGCTGGTTAGGCCTCAACTGGAGTGTTGAGTCCAGTTCTGGGCACCGCATTTCAAGAAAGATGTGGAGAAATTGGAGAGGGTCCAGAGAAGAGCAACAAGAATGATTAAGGGTCTAGAGAACATGACCTATGAAGGAAGGCTGAAGGAATTGGGTTTGTTTAGTCTGGAAAAGAGAAGACTGAGAGGGGACATGATAGCGATCTTCAGGTATTTAAAAGGGTGTCATAAGGCGGAGGGAGAAAACGTGTTCATCTTAGCATCTGAGGATAGAACAAGAAGCAATGGGCTTAAACTGCAGCAAGGGAGGTTTAGGTTGGACATTAGGAAAAAGTTCCTAACTGTCAGGGTGGTTAAACACTGGAATAAACTGCCCAGGGAGGTTGTGGAATCTCCATCTCTGGAGATATTTAAGAGTAGGTTAGATAAATGTCTATCTGGGATGGTCTAGACAGTAATTGGTCCTGCCATGAGGGCAGGGGGCTGGACTCGATGACCTCTCGAGGTCCCTTCCAGCCCTAGAATCTATGAATCTATAATATTAGACAATATAGGAACTAGCTGACACTGGATCCTTATAGTTACTATCATAGGAGGTGTCACTTTTCACCAACACACAAAGCAGAAGCCCAAAAATGTCCATTTAATATATATATCTTAGCAGAACAAGGTTTAGTGAATGCTGCATTGATCTAAAAGGTTGGGTTTTCTTAATAACTGTTTAAATAACCACGTAATAGTATCAAATGATGTATTGTAGTTTGGATGTTTAAAAAAAAGTGCCGTTTTGTTCTTGTTTGAGATAAGGGATGCCTTGGGCTTTCACACAAATTCAAAGTACTATGGTTTTTTATGTTAATGGTGGGCACAGTAATAATTTTACTTTCTCCTCCAGAAGGAACATTTGTGGACAGTTTTGTCAGAATACTACATGTAAGCCAACATTTCATTGTTTATTAATCTGCTCAATTACAGTCGCCATCATGGGCCACAGCATTAGGTTTCAAGCCCTGATGTTTGTCATACAATCTCAACCATTTTGTTTTTGTTTTTTAATGAAAGTTTAATTGAAATAGGTACTTAGGAGTTATTGTATAGACACACTCTGGGAGGTGGTTATACATTTACTGTTCACCCTGCAGGCCTGGATTCAAGGCTGGATTGTTGCTAGATGATTAATAAATAGTAATTATTGAACGTCTTTACCAGCCCTCCCATTTGCTGTTTACCATTTCTTACATTGTTACTTGCTGGCAGGAATAACAGGTAGGAATCCCTTAAACTTTAGAATTTTAAAGCTGCTAAACTACCTCACCAGATTAGAAAAAAGGGGTTATAAGATAGAGATGGTTGTCTCTAGGACTTTAAGAACTAATCGTTTCCATTGGGCAGTCTTAAAAGACAACAAAAAGTATTTTTGTTGCTATTACTTTTATTAAAAACATATACATATTGAAAAGTAACTGAAAATATATAGGGATTTATATTAGAAGAAACATGATAATGGAAACATAAAGTATTCAGTTGCTGCAAATAAGGCCTACAGGATTCTGAGCTGCATCAAAATGAGAATGACGAACAAGGGCAGGGAAATATGTCATTGTACAAGGACATGGTGAAGTCCCTGCTGCTGCTGTGTCCATTTTTTGATCCCTAGTATAAATTCTAGGGAAGTCCAGGGAAGAACTGATGGTGTTCATCACTCAAATCTTTATAATTTTGCCTTTTTCCTAATTAATATGTCAATGATATTAACAGGGAATATTGAGAATACTATGGTAATATTAATTACTTAAAAAGAATAACTTAAATTGATCAAAGATTTCATGGACTTAATAGTAATGAAAGGCTGATGGTTTGGTTGTTTTCACACTTTAGAAAAGTGAAGTTTGTGGAGAAGTAACAGGCTAAGCTTTAGTAATTCATTGAACCCACATGTGGTGCCCTGAAGGTCAGTGCCCCATTTCTAGAGAGAAACCATGCTTCTTGCTGGGATTTGCTGATAGTTGTTACCTTGGGTTAGGACCAGCAGCACCACGGACAGCTCAAGCAGCTGCTCTTGCTCTAAGGCTAGGTCTACACTACCCCCCCTGTCGAACTAAGGTACGCAACTTCAGCTACGTGAATAACGTAGCTGAAGTCGAAGTACCTTAGTTCGAATGAAAAAGCACTTACCCGGGATCCACACGCGGTGCGCAGGCTCCCCCGTCGACTCCGCCTACTCCGTTCGTCGAGCTGGATTACCAGCGTCGACGAGGGAGCACTTCCTGGTTCGATTGATCGCGTCTTGACAAGACGCGATAAATCGAACCCAGAACATCGATCGCGCGCCTCCGACGGGACGCGTAAGTATAGACCTACCCTAAGAAAAATGTCTAGAAAGACATTTGTACAGGGAACACTTCCCATTCTGGGGGTATAGAAAAAAGCACCATTGCCCCTACAGTAGATGGGAGCTGTATCAAGAGCAAAGAACAGCTCTGCAGTAAGGGGGCAGTGGTGGGAAGCTGCTTTAGAGAGGATGCTCAGAGTATTTATTTTGGGAGTTCAGCAAGCAATGAGATTAGCAAGATCACTGAGCTCTCATGGTTCTGCTCGTTGCAGAATTGAGCCAAGTCCATCCATCTCTTATTCCCACCTGATAGCCCTTGAACTCTTGACAGGACCCTCTGTCCTATCTTTTCCCTCATGTCCTGTCTCAGAGTGGGGGGATTCAGAACTCCACAGAGGGAGAGAAATAAGGTCCAGGTTTTCTCCCAACACCAGATGAAAAGATCACCTGGAGAGGATTAGAGTGGGTGGTAATGGCTCTGTAGCTGGATTCAAAAGGGTGTGGGGTAAAGCTAAATGACTGGTCCAACTGCCTGCTACTCTGTCCATCTAGTATCCCTTTATATCCTACTCACTGTCTCTGGTTCTTCCAATACAGTTCACTCTAGCTTCCTTCTCTCAAGAGAGCATCTTTTGCCCTTCTCACCTATTCCCTATTTTGTGCAGGTTGTGGATGAGATTGCTTTTCTTCTCCCCCCTCTCCCCAGTTCACTACGAAGAGCCCTCCTTTGTTGGAGGTATTCCTTCTTTCATGCTGCTTTCTTAGAGAGCCACAACAGCAGCCAGAGATTGCTTTTGTCAAAGCCTCGGCTGCCTCTGGTGCTGTGGCTGACACTATCTCTGCTGATGATGTACGAGTAGGTGGTAACTTTTGGCAGGTGATCGGAATCTGCTCACTAGAAAAGGGGGAAATTAGAAATTTCTTTAAGGGCCCCCCAAATGGGATAAATTAATTTAGATAGCTATGTAAATTTAACTAATCTGCTACAGATACATGAAGGCCAGTCCTGGAAATTTAAAAAATAAAATTGAAATTAAATAGTCCAGGGCTTCCACTCCCAGGATGCGATCAGCCTTTGGAATTCTTTGATTTACAAGGCCTTGATAAAATCCACATTACTGGAATTCAAAAGAGTGGACAGTTATTTGACTGCTTTACCGATATGTGTATGGCATAAACGGGATTTGATGCTTAACTATGGATATCCTTGCTTACAGGGACAGATGATATCCTTATTTTTTACTGGATAAATAATCAGACACTGTTGTCTGTTTTGTTTTTATTTTCAGTGTTCACATTTTAAAAGTAATTGTTGAAAAACTTCAGAAGGATTGCACCCAGAATAAAGATCCCAGCAATCCTTCTGTTTCACAAACTACATTCTTCACTAGAGATGCTGACTAAAAATATAAGCTGCTTATCAGCTGTTTCCACTTTATTTGTGGCTGAGAGTCTCTGTTAATGTCAGGGAGATGTATGTTGTGGTATTAGCAACTCTGACATTGATTACTTAGAAATTAATTCCATTCTTTCTTATTCCCATCTTCAAGACCATGACAATTCAGTAATTACAGCAGTCTCTCCCAGAAGGGAAGACAAAAGGTCTGCAAACTCATTGCCTTACAGACTTGATTTGATCTTAGATCGTGTTAGTTTCATGGACTCAACCTCATTAGAGTTATTTTTTATTTCATTTCTTTCCATTAAATCTACACATGTTGTCTGCAGATTAGATATCTTCAGTTAATTTTTTTATTAGGTTTTATTAATTGGATTTGGAGATATTGATTTATATTTATCTTAATTTAGGGCCTAAAGTACAAGGTGCTAAGTGTTCCCAACCCCTTTGAATTGTAAAGAGAGTTGAGGGCTCTTAAACCCTTGTAGGATCAGGCTTTTAGTGTTGAAATGTGACAGTCATTCTAAAGGGTGTGTAGGTCAGTCTGGGGCACAGCAAAATAAACAACTATGTGTAATCTTTTGGAAGGGCAGTGTTCATATTTCTAAAATGCAAACTGATAATTATAGGTGGGGCTTGTAGCACTGCCTATTATTAAGGTTGCCCAACACTTCCCATTATAAGACCCTGTTTTAAGTTATTTTTAATTTTGCCAGATTTACCTGTTTAGGCTAAAATTTTCCATGCCAAGTGTCTGCCTCAGGCTCACCAGATTGTGCATGCTCCATCCCCACAGAGTGATTGTGCATGCTTCTTCCAGCCCAGGGCGAGAGGGATGAAGTGGGACTTTCCTGGGGATGGCTGATTCAGGCCAGGGTGGGGCTGGGCACTTGAACTGACAGCAGGGAGCCTGTCTCTCCTGTGCTCACTGGGAGGCGGGGGGAACAGTATGTAATTAAAGACTGTGTTACAATGCATGAGCACAAGGGGGTCAAATTAAAGTTGTGCAGGCCACCTTAATTCTGGCATTTGCTAACTTTTAAATGCTTGAAACTAGGGCTGGCAAGCCATTAAAAAAAGAAATCGCGATTAACCGAACTGTTAATAATTGAATGCCATTTATTTAAATATTTTTGGATTTTTTTCTACATTTTCAAATATACTGATTTCAATTACAACACAGAATACAAAGTGTACAGTGCTCACTTTATATGTATTTTTGATTACAAGTATTTGCACCGTAAAAAAAAAGACATAGTATTTTTTAATTTACCTAATTAAAGTACTGTAGTACAATCTCTTTATCATTAAAGTTGAACTTTAGAAATGTAGATTTATGTATAAAAAGTCTGCATTCAAAAATAAAACAATGTAAAACTTTAGAGCCTGCAAGTCCACTCAGTCCTACTTCTTGTTCAGCCAATCGCTCAGACAAACAAGTTTGTTTACATTTGCAGGTGATAATGCTGCCCGCTTTTTGTTTACAATGTCACCTGAAAGTGAGAACGGGCGTTCTGATGGCACTGTTGTAGCCAGGATCACAAGATATTTACATGCCAGATACACTAACACATCCTACTGCCTGATGACCCTTAATTGCCCATTTAATTTTAAGTGGTCTTCTTCAGCATGTGGGAAGCCCTTATTCCTAACAATCTGTCCCAAATTGTATTTAGTTCCGCAGCTCTGGTTACTTTTCCCAGGCCTGAAAAAGAGCTCCAAGCTCAAAACCTTGTCCCTTCCGCCAACAGAAGTTGTTCCCATAAAAGATATTATCTCACCCACCTTGTCTCATTCTGAGTAAGCAGAATACTTAAGAAAATTTGAAAGGCAGTTCAGATTGTATAATATATTGTTACTTTGGTAAGAGTTTGCTTCTGAAGACTAACAATTAATAATACAAGGAACTAATGTTCTCTTCTGATTTCCAAGGTACATATTTTCTTTCATGTTAATTTATAAAGATGGCCAGATTCCATTTAATCCAGGGGTTCTCAACTTTTTTCTTGCTGGTGCCCCCCTCAATGTGCTATAAAAAGACCGGGACTTGGGGCTGCAGGCCTGGGGCGGGACAGACCCTTGGGCATAGGCATAGTTTCACTTCTTTTGAGGGGGGGGAGGATTAGTGGGGCTC
This sequence comes from Chelydra serpentina, assembly GCA_037349315.1. Classification (NCBI taxonomy): domain Eukaryota; kingdom Metazoa; phylum Chordata; order Testudines; family Chelydridae; genus Chelydra; species Chelydra serpentina. The sequence goes on along the minus strand of JBAIAC010000024.1, from coordinate 56,681,360 downwards.
AGGCCAGTTCCATACTCCCTCCCTGGTCCCTGCTGTGCCACCTCCACCTCAGCAGGCCACCCAGCCTGTCTGGGTTGAGGGGTGGGGGGCGGTGCACAACCAAAATATATAACTCAAAGTGGGGACTCAGCTCAAAAGTTTGAAAACCGTTCAGGGTACAGGCAGGGAGTAGCTAGGGGCTGTGTGTGAGGAGAGGTGTAGCTTGGTGCAGGGAGGGAATAGCTAGGGGCTGTGTGCGGTCAGGGGAGCAGGTCAAGATACAGGGAGGGGGTAGCTAGAGACTGTGCTGACAGGGAGTTAGCTAGGGGCTGTGTGTGGGCAAGGGGGTAGCTCAGGGTGCAGGGAGAGGGTAGCTAGGGCCTGTGTGCCAGGAGGGCTCCCCCTGCAATGACTGTTCCCAGAGCCGGTGCAAGGAAGTTTCGCGCCCTAGGTGAAACTTCCTTGCACCAGCCATGCGCACCCCACCCCCACTGCAATTAAAGGGACCTACAGACAAGAATCAATTGGTTACAATCTGATGACACATTATGAATTAGTACATTATTTGCAATTGTGTAACCTGTCCAATAAATGGTCTTATATTTTGGCCATGTTTTCTAGTGAGGCGAATGACATCTAACCTTACACAAAGAGGTTAGTCCTCTATCAGAAATATTAGTCATACTAGTATAATTATTAACCTAAACTTCCTCATAGAGAGAGATTTTCCTTTTTAGGTACACCACAAGTATAAATTCATCTAACATCTCACCAGTGAACTTGACTGAAATGCGGGATGCATTTCTATTATGTTGGCTTGAAATGATATAATCTATTCCATATTAAATCTGTTCCAAAATTTAGATTTTGTTTAAAAATAAACAAAATCAAAAACCAACCCACACTTTTAAAAACATATACACAAAAAAAATCTATGATTAATAAAAATGTTACTTGTTTTTTTAAAGAAAAAATTCCAGTGGAAAACAGTTTTCTCAATAAATATTTCCATACCTGCAGTTATTGACAAGGTTTTCTGCAACTGAAAATTTAGTCTAAAGTGAAATTGACTAGAAACTGACTGTAAACAAAAGTAAAACTGACTCTTGTTTTCATTGTCCAGACTGAGGCATAGAAAAACCAAGCAACATAAATAGTTGTACATTAGTTTTAATGACATTTAATTTTAATATCAAGTTTTATTTGTAGCATATGTAATGAGTTATTTTAAAATAAGATTTTTAACTTGACCATATCTCTTTAATGATACTAAGTACACTTTATAAACAAAAATCACCTACTATCAAACTGTGTTGTAATGCTAAATCATTTTACTAGCATATATTTCCTTTTTACTTTTTTTGTGTGTCTGTTATTCTGAGAGCCTAACCATCTCCCAGCATGGTTTCTGAAATTAAGAAAACATACAAATTGGTGTTTTGCATTAAATTAGGTGGGATAAATATCATAATGAGCTCTCTACAGAAATGAATTTATAATCTTTAAATATGCAGAGAGCTCTATAGGTAGGGTTGAACTAATCTATTTCAAGGGAAGGTAATTACAGCATCACCGGTGAGAAGCAATCTTTTAAAAATAGCCAGTCTCAGGTGGTTGAGAAAAGTAATTAAAGCATAAAGAGTAATGATACGTACCTTTTTGCTGTGCTGCTCTACTTTACTGCTTTAGGCATAGTGTTTTACAATCAAAACTAGGTTCAAGCCCCGGAAGAATCACTGTGATGGAAACTAACTTGTTGCAAAAGGGGAAAAAGAATGGTATAAATTTATCTGATATATCACATCTAACATATCTTTAATGAAATATACCTCCACAAAAAGTAATAATACATAAGTTTTATATGCTAGGCATTTATGTCAATGTTCCTCGTGAAAAAGAAAGTGCCATCTTAAAATATTTTTAAAATTGTCTTATTATTCTTTTCTTACATGTCTTCATAGCTTTTCTTTTGTTTGCTAATATACTTAAAAGGAATGTGGTACTGGTTACATAATACATTTCTGGATGGTTGCTTTCTTGTGAAAGCATCACTTATTAGTAGCTATTGCCATGAATGTCCGTAAGTCTTATTGCATGCAAATGCAATTCCAATTCTGCTGTGAACAGAATATATAATATACATGCTGCTTATAGTCCCAACATTGTTCCTCCCTGGAATTTTGCTTTATTGGTCATTCAAATAATAACCAAACATAAGCATAATCTTTCTCCCCAAACTTGGCTGTAGAATTTTCCTTACAGGACCTCTTACATCCTGGTTGGAGTTAAGTCTATCTGTAGTGTGAATCAGCAGTAATTATACTTGCCATTCATATGTAGGGTTCAAATGCCTGACAATCAGGATGAGTCAACAGAGAAATCCTGCCTCCCTGTGCAGAGCCCTGAGCCTGCCATCCTTTAAAACTAGTTATAAATAGAAATATATGCAATTCTTCAAAACAGGCAGACCTTTTCTGTTGAGGCTAGGTAAGGAAGGGCACTCTACTGGAGTCACCAGATAAAAAGTTGATGTGATTTCCAGGAATAGTTACCAAAAAACAGTTATCCATTTGTGTGATGAAGCAAATGACACGTCATTACAAGAATCTGGATGAACGCAGTGGTTTTGTCTTAGTGAAATGTCTACAGGGAGGCTGTCTTCTCTCAAAAGCTGCATGTAACTCCTGGAAAAATGCTCTCAAGAAAGATGCAGCAGAGATTAAGAAGTCCCAAGGAGAGATGGTAAAAATATTTAGACCTATGGCATACAGGGAGATTGCAAAAGACTTAGGGCTGGTCCACACTAGAGGGGGGATCGATCTAAGATACGCAACTTCAGCTACATGAATAACGTAGCTGAAGTTGAATACCTTAGATCGATTTCAGAAGTACTTACCGCTGGGCCACATCGCAGCAGGCAGGCGCCCCCTTCTACTCCGCTTACTCCTCGCGCGGAGCTGGAGTTCCGGAGTCGACGGGGAGTGGCTCTGGGATCGATTTATCATGTCTAGACGAGACGTGATAAATCGATCCCAGAACATCGATCGCTACCCGCCGAATCAGGCGGGTAGTGTGGATGTAGCCTAAGAGCATAATGTTAGGACATAAAGGATTTAAGAGACTTGGCTGAGGTTTTCAAATTGATGAATGGTGAAGTGAAAAGTAATCAAAATGGCTGTGACCCTGCAAATATTGATGACCTTGTTTAAGTGTCTTCACATGAGTAGTCACACTGACTTCAGTGGGATTGCTGATTTGAATAAAGTTATTAAAATGCACAAATGTTTGTAGGATCAGGATGTGGCTTTTTGCCCTGTTGCTTACTGAGAAAAGTGAAATTAAAGTTCAGTGCCTTTAGAATAAGTAAAAGGAAATGCTTTTTTAGAGAGCATATAGTCAACCTGTAGCACTGAAAGCTCCAGGAGGTGAAGACAAATAAAGTGACTGAACTTAAGAAAAACATTGAACAATAAACAAAAGTCCCAAAGGTAATTTAATGACTGTTAACATTTCTAGCTATTCAAACTATAAGAATAAGAAGAGTGATCAAACATCATGTTTAAGAATGTCTTAAGTAATTGTTTTTCCCTCCAGATGAATAAAACATGTTGCAATTGTATAGGTGCATTATATTGTGGTTTGGGGGGCTGTATGCTGGGTTGAGTGTTTCCTTTGGTGTTCACTGCCACAGGTATAGTGCTGGACTAGGTGGACAAATGATCTGATATGACAAATTCTGTGTTTCCACGAAAGTGCTCTTGAGATAAATGTTTGTATGATTTGTTTTTTTAGAAATTGATCTTTGTTTTTCCTCTCACGTTCAATTTAAGGTAAACTTATTGTGCACTAGAAAAATCTGGACGAATTATCATTACAGTATTATTAGACATAAGAAAAAGTACAATGCGGTTTATTGGACCACTTGAGAGAAAAATTACTCAGAGGACTAGGAGAGTCAGGTAATTTAATCAGAGAAGAAACCAGCTCAGAACACATGCTGGTATTCCATTTGCTTTGTGAAAGCATTGATGTTCATTTTCTTTTTAGCTGAAAGATTAACTTTTTAATTAATTTAGTAATTGGAGTCCAAAATGTGTGTGTTGTGCAGAAGGCAGACTTGATGGTAAATTTACTGTGCCAAACATAGCATATTAAACTCCACTCCTACAAGTGACTTAATAAGGACAACATCAGCCTTGGTACAGAGTCCCATTGAAACCAGTGGGGTTCCACCCAGGTGCAGTAGTCCGTCTTCACAGTTACTTGCCGAACTGGGACTGATGTGTATAACATCTGTAAGTGCTAATTGGGTTGCTCACTTTGCTATGCATCTTACAGAAGACCTGATTGTCCTGTCTCACCCCTGTTACATTAGTACAGTGGTCCCCAACCTTTCTGTTGCAGTAGCATCTTCATGTTCCCAGAAGAGCGTGGCGGGAGCCGGACGACCAGCTACCGAAATGCCACCAAGAAGCGGCGTCATCGAGAAGCGTCACCACCGAAATGCCGCCAAGAAGTGTCGGCGACACTTCTTGGCGTTGCCACTTCTTGGAGGCATTTCGCCGCGCTCCTCAGTGGCAGGTTGTCCAGCAGAAGCACTCCCTTGTCGGTAGGCGGGCGCACATAAATGCCCCGGCGGGCGCCATGGCGCCCGCGGGCACCGCGTTGGGGACCACTGCATTAGTATAACTCTGCTGACCTCAGTTGGAATTACTCCTGCTATAAAAAAGAAATCCAAGCCCATAAACTGTAATGTAATATATACTCTATGGGCATGATCCCACAGTCTGTTTTAACACAATTTCCATTGTGTTCAACTAGAGTTAAGCATATAAAGAGACCACAGAATTGGGCCTAATGCTTCTTTGTACATTCAATCCACTTAGAGAACTGAGTCTTCTAAAAATTCACTTTCAGTTATTTCCGTGACAGTGTATGGCACAAACATAATGTCGTATCATCATGACCAAGGTATATGAAACGTTTGATCGCTTTTAACCATATAATTTTTTATATTAATGATTGTACTACAACTTAATTATTGTTGCCATTGACACACGTATTCCAGTTTTTGTTCTTTTGTGATGCCTATAAAACCCTGATGGCTGACCATGGCTAGGCAGATGGCAAATTGTGATTCCTACCTACCATGGAAAATGTAGCCCCATTTCACTCTTTTCCCCCATCCTTTCCTTTTACCTCATCTGCTGTTTGTTTTGTCCACCTGCTGCATCTTGTTAGCAACTAGAATTGTTCTTTGTGGCAGGGACTGTCTTTTTACTTCATATCTGTACACTGTCTAGTGCAGTGGGTCCCTATTTGAGAGCCTTCTGGGACTTCTGTAAAATACTAATGTCAGAATTTAGCTGCTTAAAATATTTGTAACTCAGTTAGTTTTGATCATATTAGTCCAGCATTGCACCTAACTGGTGGTGGTATTTTTCTTTTGAACAAAACATTTTATAGTTTTATTGAGTATACATGGAATGTTCTGTGGTTTTATTCCGATCTTATGGACTTAGTATACTCTGTGCTCTACTTCAAATATTGTTAAAAAGAGAGCGCTAAGAAGGGTATGTCTGCACTGCAGTAAAACAGCCGCACCTGGACTGTATCAGCTGATGTGGGCTTGCGGGGCTATCAAATTGCAGTGTAGATGTCTGCACTCAGGCTGGAGCCCAAGTCAGCTGACACAACCCAGCCGGAGTGTTTTACTGCTGTGCAGGCATACCCTCTTACTTATATTCAGACAGTTCAGGTGATCATTTTAGAGATAATATATTACCTCCTGACTAAGAAGATGTAATAACATGTTAATGTGAATGTACAACTGGGGGAAAGATTTATTTTATAAAAATAATGATGTAGTCGTAAAATTCTGTCTTTTCTGCATAAACGGCGTGTCCGTCTTTTACAGGGGTTGAAAGTTTTCAGTGCATTACCACATCCTGGGTAGGTGGAAATTTAAGATTCCAGGATTGTATAGGTTAAGTAAAGTGTTTGAATTAGGGCTAAGTTCTGATAATATGCTGTATTTATCTGGGATTTTTAATGGAAAAGGCAATAGATATTTTTTTACTGTTTAGATTCCAGAGGACTGAAAAGATCCCAGTTTAAGTCAATTAATTTAAGGAGGCCCAAGTTACAATACACCTTGTAGGACAGTAATTTCAACGTCACTTGTTAGGAAAATATTAAAAACAGGTTTGCTTGATTTAGTGAATTAGCTACTTTGAAACATATAGCTTCAGTAGATACAGCCAACATGGATTTATAAAAGGTAGGTCTTTAAAACTATTTCTCATTCTTCAAAGATCTTGCTATCATGGTAAAGAAAATACAGTAATGTCATGGTTTCCATATCAAATGAATTGGCTTAAGGCAGTCATGCTTTGGGAGTAAAACAATTTTTATGATAAAGGTTCTAAAACAGTGAAATAATTTTTCTGGATAAAAACAGAAAGTACCAATGGAACAAAACAGATGATAATTTTGGGAACCATGTAAATAATATAAATACATTTTATATGAGTTAACTGATATAAAATATGGAAAATGAGTTAATATTTCAGAAAGATTCTTAGCATTCATGTACATAAAATGAAAATTTAGTTTAATTTAGATAGGTGGCAACTAACCAGAAGGCTATTGTGCTTTGAAGGTACTCAAAGTGTGAAGGGGAATATGTGAAATATAGCACATTGACTCAAAGAAAAGCAATGGTGTATTTAAAAAAGCAAATCAAGGCAACATATATCCAATTACATGCATTGGTAAAAACTCCGCATACACATTTAAAAATGGAAAAATACATTTAATAAACCATACTCAATTTCCAAACGATTTCAGAAACACTCTCGGGGGATAGCTTGCTTAGCTAGTGGCCTGATCCTACTTCTGTTGAAGTCGATGAGAGTTTTGCCATTAACCAGAATGAGGGGAGGATCCAAGTCCCAAGCACTTCTCAAAAAAAAAAAGACATTTCTTTTCCACTTAGCCCCACTAAAGTAAGTGTAGGTTACAGCGATTAAAAGCCAAATCATCTGAAGAAGAGACCCAGACCCAATTGTGATAATTCCATTGCAATTTACATTGTTACTAACTTTATAACTGGGTCTCTTGTTTATCAGGCTGTGGTTTTGTAGCAATGTTACTTTATGCATGAAGATAGTTCCATGTGAAATGTATTGCTTAATTGTTTGTAAACTCCAGTGTTTAATAATGTTCTTGGGGTGGAGGGTAGTAAGTTCTGTAGTGAATTAATACAGTAAACGTTTACCTCTGAAGTACTGCGTTGCCATCTGGATTATGTAGAAATGAGAATGAGTTTGGTCATCTCAGCCTATCTATCTTGGCTGACATTTCTCCACATGTGAAAATAAAATTGCTGAAATCAGTCTCTGTTTGGAGATCACATCTTGAAGTCAATTGAGTGAGCCAACAGCTTGCCCTGTAAAACAAGCTGCTGTTGATTTGAAGGAATTGGAAAGATAAAGAAAATTCTCAGCTTTCATTAAAAAACAAAACAAAGGCCCCAATACAGCAAGTACTTAGGCAGGTGTCTAACTTTATGCATGTGAGTAGTCACCTTGAGGTCAGGCACATGCTTTAGTACCTTGCTGAGTCAGGGCTTAAATTTCTTACCCTTTTCCTTGCAAATATGGCCTTGAAAGCATAAATATAGATTGTTGTAAATGGATCTCTAAGGCTGAAAGAAATGAGCCCCTGAATTCCGCTTTGTAGATGTAGTGTGGGGAGACCTATGAAAACTCTTTCCCTATGTTTCTGGACACAATTTTTGGGCCAGATACTGGTCATTGGCAGGAGTGGTGCAAAAATAGTGGAAAGCTGCCTGAACACGGCAGCTGGGGATTCTCTTGACATAGGGGAACACATGGGTGACCAAAGACCAGCACAGTTTTCTCTAGACCACCTACATTCTGCCCTCTCCCTCCCCATTGTGGAAGAAAACGAGTCTTCACTGAGTTTGGTAGCAATAAGTCAGAGACAGTTTATTTTGAGCAGTTGCAAGGGAAGACTGCAGTTGGACAGGGGGGTTTCCCCGCCCCCCTTGTGCAGAACTTCAGATACAAGCAGCTTAAAGGCAAGTATTTATACTCTCCCGTTACATACATCAACGGCTAACTGCTTCCACGCCATATAGAGAGAGAATGCCAAAGCAGGCCAGGGGCATGAGGGGGAGGAATGGGGTGGATCTGGAGCACACTGCATTGGCAAACCCTGAACAGCCAGCAGGGGACAACAGTAACCAACTGCTGCTCTAAGTTACACTGGGGGCCAGGTTGGCCTCTAGGTCATGGGAGCCAAAAAGTGTCTAGAAGCACCTCCCCCCACCCCACCCCATTTCTTAGGTCCTGTGTCTTGCTCAGTTCAGTCAAACATAGCAATATGGTTCTTTATGTAAAATGTATCCATATAAATTTGGGGATTTGAAAATCATCTTATCGAACCCGTCTTAAAATCCTTAGGTTGGCCCTGTGTATAATGGCGGATACTTGTTGGAGGGGACAAAACCTTGTAAACCCACCCAGAAATGCTGAGTCTGGCTCTTATTTCAAAAGCGCAGTACCAAGGTTAGATTTGTTCCCCTGACTGGAGTATTGGGGGCGGCCACAGATCAGGATTGAGGTGCGTTATTGTACTTGTTACTGATTATGTGATAATTAAAGCAGAAGTGCTTGAGTGAATACTGTTACACTAAAGAATAATTCTGCAGTCTGTCTTACTGACAGGATATACACAATATTGCTAAATATGCTTTTAAGATTCTCTTAGCACCAGTATGAATTCTTTACAATAGTGAATATCAAAACACAGTTAATTATAGTAGTACCATTTCTGTTCCTCGCCTCATTATCTCTGTCTTGCACTATTATTTTCTATTGCTGCTGGCTATACAGCGTCAGGCCTGGCATCACTGAAGTGTGAACACAATGCCAGCACTGCATTCAGCACAAGAATAGAAAGGCAGATGGCAGAATGTGCTATTTATAGCTTGAGACAATCTGCCTGAGGTGAATGATGCTGAAATGGTTATCAGGAATAACTATTAAAGGGATAAGGAAAAATAAAACCAGATAAAAATCCAGAGATCCTGGGCCTCAGGAGCTTTGGTGGAAATGGGAAAGTAATTCAAAGTACTGATTACCTATTTCATAACTGGAAAAATAAAATTTTTTCCTCTTGCTTCCTCCACCTGCCAATCCCCCACAAACCTTTCAAATGCAGACTTCATTTCAGCATTGTAGCACTATTCATGATTGAGCTTGAGGAATTTATTGTTCTCTGGAACTACGGCTGCCATAGCAACTTAGGCACACTGCATTTTAATTGCAAGGCACTATGTAGGTTTATGAGAATAACTAATAAAAAAATTAGTATTGGAGATGATTTCAGTGGTGCTACTAGTATAGTTTCTTCCCTACTTAGGTCTTTCACTTCTGTTAGTTTTGGTAGAATGGAGGGACAACTTTTTTTCATTCCTAGTTTTAATTGTTTTATTGTGAGGAATCATCCATATGTCCACCTTCCTAAACATCGTTTTCATATAAAAACAGGCCTAGATTTTCAAACCCATGTAAATCTGTAACACACTTTTCTGATGGCTGGTCTACACTAACCCCATAATTCGAACTAAGATACGCAACTTCAGCTACGTGAATAACGTAGCTGAAGTCGAACTAGCTTTGTTCGAATGAAAAGGTACTTACCCGGGGTCCACACGCGGCGCGCAGGCTCCCCCGTCGACTCCGCCTACTCCGTTCGTCGAGCCGGATTACCAGCGTCGATGGCGGAGCACTTCCTGGTTCGATTTATCGCGTCTAGACAAGACGCGATAAATCGAACCCAGAACATTGATCCCGCGCCTCCGACCGGACGCGTAAGTATAGACGTACCCTGAGTGTGCAAATTGTGGCTTTTACGTACAAGTTGAGGTTCTTCTTTGAGTAGTGTCCCTATGGGTGCTCCACTGTAGGTATGTGCTCTTGATCAGAGATCTTTGATAGCAGTGTTTGTTCGGCCCGCACATGTGCTCTCCCCTCCTCGTGCTCTGTCTTGAGGCTAATTAGCACTGCGCAGGCGACCCACCCTCTGTCAGATGCATGCATTTCTGAAAATTGGGGCCATTAAGTAGTGTGAAAAGGGGGAATTGATAGCATTAATTTTAATGATCTAGGTATTATAACAGCAAACATACATTATACCTTCAATTTTTTTCTCATATTTTTGTTTCATATAAACATTTGTCTAATTGAAAGTACAGGTTCCTATGGAACTATGGACAAAAATCTATTTTTGCGTGTAAAGAGCTTCTAGCCTCATTCACGTAAGAGAAAGTTAGTGATTGCTGCTTAGTTTGTGAGCTCCTTTCTCCAGCCACCACATACAGCAAGCCTGAAGGGCAAAGCCAAATGACTCCACTGTGGGGAATGCTAGGCCCTGCCTCCAACTTGTTTTGAGCCGTACATTTGGGGAGGCAGGAGAAAGAGTGAATCAGGCTTAAAAAACTATGCATTGAGTTCAGTACCACATATGGGGGCTCCATTTCTCCAGCCTGAGAAGGCTGGTGGCAGGACAGAACTGAAAGTATTACTTAGGTTTTTTGGGGGGGTGGGGGTGAGAAATATACCCATTACCCTCCTCCCCTCAATCCTCCTTCCCCACCCTTCAGTTCAGGCTAGCTGCAGAGAGATTATAGGAAGTGCCAGAAGGGAAGCTTTCAAGTCCAATCATGAAAAAATTCACACAACTACTAATTATTTTTAAAAAATCAGTCTGACTCCATTTTCATTGATGGGGCAATACAAGTTAAGATTCAGAGGGATAGCTGTGTTACTCTGTATCCACAAAAACAACGAGGAGTCTGGTGGCACCTTAAAGACTAACAGATTTATTTGGGCATAAGGTTTCGTGGGTAAAAAACCCACTTCTTCAGACACATGGAGTGAAAATTACAGATGCAGGCATTATTATACTGACACATGAAGAGAAGAGAGTTACCTTACAAGTGGAGAACCAGTGGTGACAAGGCCAATTCAGTCAGGGTGGATGTGGTCCACTCCCAATAATTGATGAGGAGGTGTCAATACCAAGAGGGAAAATTGCTTTTGTAGTGAGCCAGCCACTCGCAGTCCCTATACAAGCCCAAATTAATGGTGTTAAATTTGCAAATGAATTGTAGCTCTGCGGTTTCTCTTTGAAATCTGTTTTTGACGTTTTTTTTGTTAAAGGATGGCTACTTTTAAATCTGTTATTGAATGTCCAGGGAGATTGAAGTGTTATCCTACTGGCTTTTGTATGTTACCGTTCCTGATGTCTGATTTGTGTCCATTTATTCTTTTACGTAGAGACTGTCCGGTTTGGCCAATGTACATGGCAGAGGGGCGTTGCTGGCACATGATGGCATATATCACATTAGTAGATGTGCAGGTGAATGAGCCCCTGATGGTGTGGCTCATGTGGTTGGATCATCTGATTGTGCTGCTAGAGTAGACATGGAGACATAGTAGACAACGGGGTTTGTTGCAGGGATTGGTTCCTGGGTTAGTGTTTCTGTGGTGTGGTGTGTAGTTGCTGGTGAGTATTTGCTTCAGGTTGAGGGGCTGTCTGTAAGTGAGGATTGACCTGCTTCCCAAGGTCTGTGAGAGTGAGGGATCGTTTTCCAGGATAGGTTGTAGATCACTGATGTGCTGGAGAGGTTTTAGCTGGGGGCTGTACGTGATGGCCAGTGCTGTTCTGTTATTTTCCTTGTTGGGCCTGTCCTGTTGTAGGTGACACCTACAAGTCCTGTTGTAGGGTACCCATCTCGCTCTGTCAATCTGTTTCCTCACTTCCCCAGGTGGGCATTGTAGTTTTAAGAATGCTTGATAAAGATCTTGTAGGTGTTTGTCTCTGCCTGAGGGATTGGAGCAAATTCGATTGTATCTTAGGGCTTGGATATAGACAATGAATCATGTGATGTGGTCTGGATGGAAGCTGGAGGCATGTAGGAAAGTATAGTGGTCAGTAGGTTTCCAGTATAGGGTGGTGTTTATGTGACCCTCACTTATTTGCATTGTAGTGTCCAGGAAGCGGATCTCTTGTGTGGACTGGTCCAAGCTGAGGTTAATGGAGGGGAGGAAATTGTTGAAATCCAGGTGGAATTATTCAAGGGCCTCCTTCCTATGGGTCCATATGATGAATATGTCATCAATGTAGCGCAAGTAGAGGAGGGGCGCTAGGGAACGAGAGCTGAGGAAGCGTTGTTCTAAGTCAGCCATGCTAAACAAGTTCCTAAAGAAAACAAAATTCCAGATAGTTACTCTAGGACACATGGCAGTGTGCACTTGTGTGGTGCAGCATGCCAGGCTACACCTCGCAGAACTAAGGATTGGCTAGTAGTGCAGCATTGGCCTGTCATCACGTGGACATGATGTTTCAAGTCTGAGGTCTTGTCCTCCCGGGACTGGTGGGTAGAAAACTGTCAGTGTTTTCAAGGGAGTTCCCTTTCCCCATCCATGACAGTCACTTGTTCTAGTCACAGATGCATTGAATCTAGGTTGGGAAGCTCCCTTAGGTCTGCTTCAGACTTGGGGTCTGATTGGAGATTCTGCTTGCCTTATCTAATAACCCCAGTGTGGCCCTGTCAACGTTGGTTTTCGACTGTACTAGCCAGACCTCCGCTGCTGCTCCCAAGAGAGGTGGATGTGATCTTCCAGGACCCAACTTTCAGGCCCTCCATTTGGCAGTGTGAATGCTTCATGGCTGACAACCTCAAAACGAGTTTGCTCTAAGGGAGCGCAGGAAGTTCTGCTAAATAGTAGGAAGCCTTCAACTAGTTCTACTTACTTTGCTACATGGAAAAGATTCTCCATTTGGTCCATAAAAAGAGGTGTCCCCCCAGCTCAGGCTCCAATTTGCCGTATCTTGGACTATCTTTCGTTTCTGAAACAACAAAGGTTAGCTCCTAGTTCCATCTGAGTCTATTTGGCACCCGTCTCAGCGTTCCACCCTCCTGTGGATAACCAGTCATTTTTTTCAAATCCGGTGTCTATCAGATTTATAAAGGGTTTGCACAGATTATACCCTTCACAGCCCAATTCCACAGTGGAATTAGTTCTAGCAAAGTTGATGGCTTCCCCCTTTGAGCCTCTAGTCACTTGTTCTCTGTAACAACCGTCTATGAAGGTTGCTTTCTTGGTTGCTATAACCTCCGCCAGTAGGGGAGCTGTGAGCTTTAGTATCAGAGCCTCCCTATACAATTTTATTTAGGGACAATATTTTCCTTTGACCTCACCCAAAATTCCTGTCTAAAGTTGTTTCTGATTTTTACATTTATCAAGCAGTTTGTTTATTGACTTTCTTTCCAAAGCTGCATTCAAGTCAAGGGCAAGAAAAGCTCCATATTCTAAATGTTAGAAGAACTTTGGTTTTTTACTTGAATCAGACTAGGCCTTTCAGATTTTCTTCTCAGCTCTTCATTGTGGTTTCAGACAGAGTAAAGGGCCACCCACTATCCACCCAAAACAGTGGTTCTCAAGCGTTTGTACTGGTGACCCCTTCACATAGCAAGCCTCTGAGTGCGGACCCCCCCATATAAATTAAAAATACATTTTTATATATTTAACACCATTATAAATGCTGGAGGAAAAGCGGAGTTTGGATTGGAGGCTGACAGCTCCCAACCCTCCATGTAATAACCTTGTGACCCCCCTGAGGGGTCCCGATCCCCAGTTTGAAAACCCCTGACTCAGAGGATCTCTTCCTGGATTTCCAGTTGTATTGGTTTATGCTACCGATTGGCTGATATGGCATCTCCAAGTAAAGTGATGACTCACTCTACCAAGTCGCAGGTAGCTTATGTAGCCTCTCTGGCTCGTGTACCCATATTGGACATTTGTAGGGTTGTCAGTCCATACATTTCCCTCTCAGTTTGCCATCTGTCATCACTCTAGAGATAATGCCAGATATGGATGAATGGTCCTACAAGTCCTGTTCAAGTAGACTCCGAGCCCACCTCCAGTTCAAACTGCTTGTGAATCACCTACAGAGGAATGGACATGTGCAATCACTCATAGAAAAAATAGTTACCTACGGTTCTGTAACTGTTCTTTGAGATGCGTTGTACATGTCCATTCTACGACACCCCTCCCTCCTTCCGCTCCCTATTGGAGTCTTTCCAGTAGAAAGGAACTAAGGGGAGTTGGGGCAGTACATCCCCTTATACCTGCGTGCAGTAACGTGAGGCACCAGTGGGAACTGCTGAGAGAGAAAAATGTCTGACACCTGTGCATAAGGCGCGCACACATCTACAGTGGAATGGACATGTGTAACACCTCTTGAAGAACATTTAGAGAAAGGTAGGTAACAGTTTTTTCTTGTGTCTGTAACCCTTAATTCTGTGTTGTTAGTTATTGTTTTGCTGTATTGTATTTGTCGTTTCAGTTTTAAAAGAATTAAAAAAACTTTATTATTGAAGGCTATATAGCTAAATTAGATGAATTAGCCAGAATGGTGATCATGGTACTAGCTTTTAGTTTAATTCTTTGTTGATTATTTTTAAAGTATGTTAACTTCCAAAGCTGCCATTTCTTTTTCCTTTTTTTAATCTGCTCCTCTTAAGTGTTAATGCTTTGTAAATGCCTTGTCATGACTTCATTATTGAGCAGGTAGCAGGAAAAGCCATCTCTAATGTAATTTAAAAAAATTAATGTAATTCATTATTCTGTCATGACTGTATCCCTCAGGTGTTTTAAGAATAGTGCATCTATTACCATCATGCATTTAGTTTGCTAGACTAATGGTTTGCAAGACTCTCTGATATTTTTCAAACTGGTAGGAAAGCAAGAATTCATTCTGTTCATTACAGTTGTGTGTTAAGTTCAATTTCATTAGTTTTGATTAGGGCTGAGTTTGTGCCATCTGTACTGTACGTCTCTTATATAAAAGATGCTAGATTTGAAATCAGCTGCAATTTTCTCATGATATAGTGGCCTTTATTTTGTGTGGTTTAGCATAAAATTAACTCAGATGGATTAAGTCAATTTCTGAGTTTATTTTTGGCTTCAATTAACTTGTAATTCAGTCTTTGGCAGATTCTGAATTTGTGCGTAAGTGGTTACAATTTACATTTTTTCTTCCTTTTAAATCAGTACCTCAGGCTTGTTGGATGCAACATAATACAGAGTTGGTTTGAGGAACACAGCAATACCCTGTGGAGATTAAAATAATTCTAACATGGCTGAGATACTTTTTAAACAATATTTTCTTAGTGAAGCAAATAATGAAGTATAGATTATTAGGAAGAGCTGAAAACATAAAAATATTTACTGATTTTAAATAGCAGCTACTGTATGGGAATCTAGTGGGAAAAAATAGCATAGAAACCATCTGGTTTAGATCATGAGCCAAGAGTTGCTAAATAAATTAGCTAATAAATGTAGTGAACCACTGACAATTATTATTAGAAATCATGGAGAACTGGAGAGCTACAAGAGGATTGGAAAACATCAAATGTAGTATTGATTTTCCATTATATCGCAATAAGTCTAACTTCAATGCTAAGTAAAATAGTAGAAAAAATATTGAGAGGAAAAAATCTGTAAAAGAGGTATACAAAAATCTAAGTAGTGGATCTATAAATGATAATAAATTGTGTGCATTTGTAATTCATGCCAGACAAACCTGGCCTATTTATTATTTATAGAATACCATCCATTGACATGGTGCTTCAGAGGCAGAAAGTCGTTGGCATTTACAGTACAATCTGAGTGATAAAACCAGTGGATGAAGGGATATAATATATCTGGACTCCAATAAAACATTTAATACAGACTCTCAAAATCCTACATAAAATATGTTCAGATTGGCCTGTAGCTTGTATATGAGCACTCTGACAGAGCCTGAAAATTGACATAACCAAATGATAATTGTAAACAGCAATGTTAGAGGAGAATCTAGATACTGCACAAGTTGTTGAATGTTATTTCTACTGTGGGCAGTATATGCTTCCCTCAAAGTTACTGCTACACTAAGGCCCCTGCATGGTTTAAGGGAGAACTGTGCTGCTGGAGGCTGAGATCTTTTGAATAAGATTTCAATGTGTGGTAATATGATCTTTAAAGATGTAGTGGCTGTGATACTTTTGGACATTACCAAGGGTGTCTAGGGTGAATCACTGACACCTGCTGTGGTAAATGAAGGGGGGTGGAGGAGAGCTCCATTTTATGGACACCCAGCCAGCCAGTTAGCTACAAAATCCCTGTTAGTAGCTGTTCTCTACTTGCTTTACCTGTAAAGGGTTAAAAAAAGCCCATAGGTAAAAGGAAGGGAGTGGGCACCTGACCATAAGAGCCAATGGGAGGGCTAGAACTTTTTAAAATTGCGAAAAAAACTTTCCCTTTGTCTGTCTGTGATTCTTCTCCTGGAGAGCAGGGACAGGGCTGCACTATGCTGTAAGAAGCTTTAAGTCAGATATGAAAAAACATAAAATCATACCTAGAAACTACTTATTGGAAAACCCAGATATGTAAGTAGATCAGGAAATGTCTAGGACGACACGATTAGGTTTATTTTTTATTTCTTTATTGCTTGTGGACTCCTCTGTGCTAACCCTCAAATGCTTTTGTTTTGCTTGTAACCATTAAGCTGGACCTCAAGAAAACCATTCTTGATGCTTAATTTTTATATTTGCTCTTTTAAAATCTAGCAATAGCCTAAGTTCCAGATGTATTTTCTTTCTTTTTGTTTTTAATAAAATTTACCTTTTTTAAGAACAAGATTGGGTTTTTGTGTCCTAAGAGGTTTGTGCGCATGTTGTTTAATTAGCTAGTGGCAACAGCTGATTTCCTTTGTTTTCTTTCTCGGCTCTTCCCCGGGGCTTGAGGGGATCCCAGAGAGAGGAATTCCCAAATGCGCCTTCCTGGGTTCAAAGGGATTTTTTTGCATTTGGGTGGTGGCAGCATCTACCAACCCAAGGTCAGAGAGAAGCTATAACCTTGGGAGTTTAATACCAGCCTGGAGTGGCCAGTATTAATGTTTAGAATCCTTTGCGGGCTCCCATCTTCTGCACTCAAAGTGCCAGAGTGGAGAATCAGCCTTGACATCTGCTCACAGCGGGAGGGAATTCTTCCTGAGCCCACCAGGGGAAATAATTCCCAGCCACTGGCTGCTTTGCAATACATGTGCTCTACTCCAGTCTCTGAGAACCCTGCTCTTTCTCTCTGCAGGCTAGCAATTTACACACCCCACTGTGTTACACTCAAGTGCTCACTTCTCTGTCTTCTGGACACCGCAGTGTATACTGGTCTGCTGTTTCTGTGGAAACGGCACCACAGTTCACTGGTTTCACATCAGTTCAACACTCTCCTTAGCACAAGGCACTTAAGTTTATAGTAAAACCAAATGAAAGTTTATTTAACAGAGCTTGAGATAAATAAAGGCAAGTAAAAGAATTTGAAAACATGAGGTTACTGGTAAAAGGAAACACAAAATGCAATCTATAGTCTATACTTATTAACAAGTTACTTTCCTGACTAATAAAGCATTTCTCACCCTATGGTTAGTTCTTCCAGAGCTTGTCCAACCCTTAAAGCTGGGATCCACTGTTGGTGACACCTCCATCTCCCCTCACAGAGGGTCCCCTCCTGTAATGGATAACACGTGGGACAATCTTCTGCTTTTATACAATCTTAGGCTATTGTCTCAGGAGTGGGTGGGTGAGGTTCTGTAGCCTGCAATATGCAGGAAGTCAGACTAGATTATCATGATGTCCTTTCTGACCTTAGAGTCTATGAGTCTCTTAGCCCACTGGCCTCTTTTTGAGAAGCTACTTGGGGTTCATTTATCTCTGTAGCTCTCCAGTTTGCATCTACTCCAGATATAGATCCAGTAACCACCCCAAATGCATCAAGAAATCTGTTATCTGCAGCCAGGCACTCAGATGCCACAGAATATGATCTGAGGAGAAAGTCCAGGGAATATGCACCATAACACACTCAAAGCTTCCTTCAACAAACAAGGACACTCCACCAGAGAAGTACATGGCATCATGGAATGAGCCAGCCGAATACCCCAATAGAATCTGCTTCAATACAGAAATAAAACCCCCTTCAACCTCACACCCCTAGTTGTCACCTACCACCCCACACTGGATCCCATACGGGGTATCATCAAACAACTACAACCCATACTTGATGGGGACCCCATCCTGAAATAAATGTTTCCTGAACCCCCTCTTCTGGCCTTCGAACAAACCCCCCAGCCTAGTTGACCATCCAGAAGCAAGGTCTCCACAGACCAGGACACACCAACTCAAAGCAGCACCAGACCTGTCAGAACAACAGATGCAAAACCTACAGACATATCTCCACTGCTACAATGATCAACACCCCTCACAACACCGCTTGGAATATCCATGGTCCGACAAATGCCTATCACAACGTGTGACGTATCTCATCCAGTGCACTAAATGCCCCAATAACAACTATGTGAGTGAAACCAGACAATCACTGCACTCTCGAATGAACTCACACAGGAAAATGATAAAAGACAAAAACACCACATTATCTGTGGATGAACACTTTTCACAAAACAATCACTCCCTATCTGACCTCTCAGTCCTCATCCTCAAAGGAAACCTGCACAACACTTTCAAAAGATGAGCCTGGGAGCTTAAATTCATAATTTTGCTAAACACTCAAAATCCTGGTCTTAATGAAGACACTGGATTTATGGCTTGTCACAACAATCTGTAGCCTAACCCCTGTGTTTGTCCTATGACTGCAGGGGTGTTAATGGGACCCTTCACCTTGAATGGTCCCTTAGAATATCTGCTAACTACTTATGCTAAACTATCTCTTCAATCTTGTATTTAGCTGTGACACTCTTAGGCCATGTCTACACTACCACTTACGTCAGGAAAACGTATGTCACTCAGGGGTGTGAAAAAAGCATCCCCCAAGTGACATACATTTCACCGGCATAAGTGGTAGTGTCAAGGCTGATTCCCCACTTTGGCACTTAAAGTGCAGAAGGTGGGAGCCCGCAAGGATTCTAAACATTAATACTGGCCACTCCAGGGTGGTATTAAACTTCCAAGGCTACAGTTTCTCTCTGACCTTGGATGGGTAGATGCTGCCACCACCCAAGTCCATAAAAACCCCTTGGGACCCAGGAAAGCACACTTGGGAATTCCTTCCTGTGGGGTACCCTCAAGCCCTTTCACCCTGGGGGAGAGCTGAGAAAGAAAATAAAGGAAATTCTCTGTTGTCCCCAGTTAATTAAACAACATATGCACAAACCTCTTAGGACACCAAAAATCCAATCCTTTTCTTTAAAAAGTTTTATTAAAAACAAAAAGGAAGAAAATACATCAGGAACTTAGGCTTTTGCTAGATTTAAAAAACTCACAAAACGTAAACATCAAGAATAACCTTCTTGAGGTCCAGCTTAAAGGTTACAAGCAAAACAAAAAGCACTTCGGGTTAGCACAGAGGAGTCCACAAGCCAATAAGAAATAAACAGAAATAAACCTAATTGCGTCTTTCTAAACATTCCTGAACTACTTACATATTTGGGTTGTTAAATAAGTAGTTCTAGATATGAGCTGATGATTTTCATATCTGGCCTTCAGCTTCTCACAGCATAACTGCTCCCTGTTCCCCTCTTTCCCGGAGAACCACAACAGAGACAAAGGGAAGTTTTTTTCCAATTTAAAAAGTTCTATCCCTCCCATTGGCTCTTTTGGTCTGATGCCCACTCCTTTCCCTTTACCTGTGGGCTTGTCAAACCTTTACAGGTAAAGCAAGTAGAAAACAGCTACTAAGAGGAATTTTATAGCTAACTGTCTGGCTGGATGTCCATAAAAGGGAGCTACCCGCATGCCCCCCCCCCACTTCATTTATCACAGGTAGTGTGCACAATGCTATGTTCTCCTGCCGACATAGTTACTTCCACTTGTTGGACCTCTCCCATCCGCATAGAACGACTACATGAGAGAACGTACAATGGCGCAGCTGCATTGGTACTGCTGCGCCACTGTAAGCTTGCTAATGTACACATGGCCTTAGTATCTTTCTCAGACCTGAAGAAGAGCTCTGTGTGGCTCGAAAGCCTGTCTCTCTCACCAGTAGAAGTTGGTCCAATAAAAGACATTACGTCCTCCACCTTGTGTGTCTACTCCAGATAATAAGCCTAGGCTGTCTCCATGACTGTCCATTGTTCTCATGTTGATTGGGTCAGCTTGCAGACTCCCCTTCCTCAAGTGATAGGTTTCCCACCCAGCAGATTTGGAACACAATATCCTACATATTGCATAGCTCTAAAATTATTTCCCATACCAACATCTCACAATAACGATGACAATAAACTAAAATTTAGCTTTCTGCAGAGACAGCGTGCACCCTCCTTTTAAAAGATATTACCTCACCCACCTTCTCTCTCTCATATCCTGGGAGCGACACGACACCCTTTGGTTTAATATTGAGAAAGTGGTCAGACATAGATATACTGTTTCTGCCAGGACATGCCTGGGCCTGTTGGAGCATGGCTATGTCACAGTGGCAGTTTTCCCAGAAGTTTAGGATGCCACCCCATATGTCCTACTCAACGTCCAGTTTGGGTAAGTACAGTCTGATGATCTAAACTTCTCTCTCCAGTGATAACTGGAAGAGAGGTTTTGTAATGTAGCTGGCAGTTGTTTATTTCACCTTTTAACTGCACGTAGTGATGGAGAACAGAGGTTTTCAGTGTTTTGTTTCTGAGGGCCCTCTAACACGCTATAAATAACAGGGCCCAACAGGGGGATGGCTGAGGCTCAGGGCTTCAGCCCTGCAGGCAGGGGGCTTAAGGCTTCTGCCCCGCAGGGTGAGGGAGGGTGTCTCAGGGGTCTGGGCTTCAGCTGCTAGGCAGGAGACTTGCGGCTTCAGCCCTGTGGGAGGTGAGAGGCTTTAGCCCTATGGAGGGGTGGGGGTGAGAGGCTTTAGACCCGCAGGGTGCTGGGACTTCAGGCTCTCGGCTTTAGCCCTGAGGGGCCTAGAGCTCTAGGCTCCCAGCTTCTTACCCCACAGTGCGCTGGGGTTTGGGGCTCTTGGTTTTAGCCGTATGGGGCTCTGGGGCTCGGGGTTCTCGGCTTTATCCACATGGGGTGCCAGGACCCAGGGCTCCTGGCTTTAGTGCTGCAGGGTGGGGGGCTCGGGATTCACAGAACTCCTAAAATGGCTCGCAGACCTCCGGGGGCCACGGACTCCCCAGTTGAGAACCACTGATGTAGAATGTGATCCTTATGTATAGTTATGCAGCCAGATTTTCAGAAGTGACTGATGACTTTGGGTGCCTCTATTTTTGGTGCTCAACTTTGGTACACCTTGGGCTGACCTTCCGAGGTACTGAGCACCTGCAGCTGCCATTTACTTCAGTTGGGATTGTGGGTACTCAGCAGTTCTAGACATCAAAGCTAAACTGTCTCAAAAGTGCAAGAACTGCAACTGTGAACTTGCTGTGGTGTGGGGGGGTTGCCCCTTTCACCTCATGCAACCATGCAGGGGCCAGCTGTAATATAACACCTAAGCATAATGTAGAGGCTTAAAGAAATGTTAATCTTAAAGTATTAACTGTGGGAAGGCTAACAGTGCTCAATATTTGGGACTTCTGTTTGCAAAGAACCAGTAATCATTTTTATTTTTTTCCAAAATAAACTGTCTACTTAAAATATAAATCCACACCACGAGCCCAGCAATTGGAAGAAACCCTATAATAACGAGGCAATGTGAAAAAATATATCTTAAAATGATTTAAAATATAGTTACAATATTGTTTAAATCACTTTAATTTGTCAGGACCTTTCGATTCTTTCAACATGTTGAGTGTCAACATTTTTTCAGTGAACTCAGGATGTAGCATGTGCTTTTTTAAATCCGTTATCAGACTTTGTATAGTTTCACGAACATAGAATTCTTTATGACCCAGAAAGGATGCATCTGGTTCACAACTTTACCATGTGACCACTGAAGTGATAATAATATCCGGGAATATTAGCTTGAACGGTAGTCCTGTAGTTTCTGTAAGCATTTTGTGTCCTTACTTCACTCCAGACCTTTCGACTACTGTTTATTTTTTTCTGTTGCAAGTCTCCTATCAGTTTATAAATTATTGATGCGGTTTGCACTTGGACCATTTGTTCATAATGAATAATTCCAAAGGCAGAAAAAAAACACTCTGCAAATTTAATGTATTGTCATTTTGTAATGTTTTATATTGCATTTTCTTAGACTGCTGAGTTGGGAATGAAAAATTCCAAAGCAGAAGCAATTTGTTTTGTTTGAAATGCATTGTGTACTGTATATTTCTTCTATGAAACTGTAATGCATGACCTATACCTACAATGACTAAGAATGGAAAATTGTGTGATTCCCAAATAGAAAAATATTGTCCCTTTATGTCACTCAGGCACTTTATTTCTTTCACTTTCTTATTGTTTTTCATTCAAACAAGCATTGTTACATGTGTAGCAAAGGATGGATCAAGAAGAATATAAAATGAGTGTTTGACTAGGGGGTAAAAATCATCTTCCAGAAATGATACTTCTATGAAAATCAAGTAAACAGAAACAAATTTTTATGACAGCATGTCTTCTCTGCCTTTTTAAATGAAGATTTGCTTATTTACTTTCAGTGCAAAGGGCATTGTTGTCCTCTTGAGAATTTAATTAAAACCTGAAATACTGACTAATTATATGGCAGGCCTGGGATTAGGGACTAGATTATCCAATTACCTGTCTTTTCTTTACAGATAGAGGGCTCGAATCATGACTGTGTGGTGCTGGATTCTGCGTCTGCTCTTGAGAGCCCCGCCCAAAAAATGAGCAATGCTTGGTTTGGGAAGGGTATGGCTAGGGCAGCTGGGCAATATACTGAATTAACATGTCTCCCGGACATTGTCCACCTGTAATTTTGTGTGCATGCATGGAATGTCAGCCACAACTAACAACTGCCTTCCTTGGTGGGGAAGGTAGTAGAGTCAGGCCCTTCTTAGGTTTTATTACCATCTCTTTTGCCCTCCTGAGGGTTGGTAGTTAATGCAAACAATATTTGACTCTCCTGGGGATGAATCACCCTTGGGGAACAAATCACTGATACTAGAGGTGTGATTTTTTTTTTTTACTCCTCTGCTCCTCTTGTGAATCAATTGAAGAAACAGCAGCATGTATGCATCACTTTGAAATAATTTAAAATTTAAATGAGTTTTGTACCATATTTGATATTTCTAGTGCTGTCTGGAATTTCAACCCAGGAGCATTTTTTCTTAAAGTAAATGGCCAACCATTTTAAACTTCCCATTTCTTTTTCCATAGTTGGCACTGCTCCTTAGATTGGCCAACGCTTTTATCTCACTTTTTTACTGCTTGCTTTGAAGCTGTGAATTTTGTCCCAGGAAAACCATGAAGGTAATTTTAAACCCTTCCTTCAAGCTGAACTTTTATGGTCTGTCTTTTTCTATGATAAAAAGCAAAAGTGAACTAAAAATAGATCTTAAACCTAAATGTGGGTAACTGCTGAATGAGCTGCTGTCACAATGTATTTTTAAGAAAACCAGTCACTTAACAGGATTTGATAAATTAAGTAAAATCATCCCGAAGTAACCAGCTCCTTGTCCTGGAATATGATGTATTTATTGTTGGATTTTTTGGTCTCATTTACTTTTTTTTAATAAGTGTCCTTAAGAAAGGGATAACCCTGGAAGATATGGTGTTTTGATAGTATTCTGTGGTGCTGTGCAGGAATCCAGGATCAGGCTAGGAGAGAATACTCTTTCACCCTGTGTAGGCTGTAATATTCTTGACCATTTAAAAAGGAAAGTACTGGCTGATTTGTTCTTCAGTTACCATTTGCATTGACTATAACGTGACATCAGATATCTTGCATCCTGGGGTAGCATTTGACAAATGGCAGCAATGTGGGGAGGATAAAGAAGGTGTCAGAAGATTATGATAAAGGGAATTTATAGAAAAAAAGGAGGCAACTCTACTTTAAGAAAGCCATGTGATCTTGTAGTTAGAGTATAGCACTGTGTCAAGAGCACTCTCCTGTGTTTTATTCCCATCTTTTCTGCTGACCCACTTTGTGGCCTTGGGCAAGTCACTTAAATGCTGAATGCCTGAGTTTTCCCACCTGTAAAATGAAGAGAATACTTAGCATACCTATCTTGCAGAGGTATTGTTAGGTTTAATCGCTATTTATGAAGCTCTTTGAGATCCTTGGATGGAAGGTAGCATTAAAGGGCCTACTATAACTACTAGTAGTATTCATTATGAAAAGGTGGTTTATAAAGTTCTCTTGGATATACAAAAGTCAGTTTTAAAAAAAATAGATTTTTCACATTTCCAAGTAGAAGAGCTGTGAATGTATTTCATCTGAAAGCATTTTTCCCCCTTCTGATATTTGTCATGTAGAGGTGAAGGACATAGAATCTGAGAATGAGAGATCCCAGGTGTTTTCCTGACTTACATTTTTTGTGTTGCCTATAAATAGCAATCCATGTTTATATTTACTGATTCTTCCCAGATAGAGCTGCTGATACTTCATGGAAAACTTTGTTCTACATTCTATTTAAAATCAAATCTGTCTGTATATAATATTTTCAATGTTTTCCTTCCTTTATTTTGCATCTTGAAGGACATTTATGTGCAAAAATGTTCATCTGCTTCTGTGTTTATTCGCCTCACCAGAAGTCATCTATCTATGCAACCATATTTAGACAGGAAGGCGGGAGGCCTTTATGCAGGGATTAGTTTGCGGGAGGAGGGGAGAGAGAGGTTGGAAACAGGGCTTGGAAGAGTACCACCAAGTAAGTTCTACCAGCTCTAGATCTAATTGCTATTAAGATTTATAAAGAAATCAGGAGATTCACCATGTTTTATAGCAGGAACCTGAGGATGCATGTTCCGGTGCAGTTTTGCCAGCAGGTAACATTGTGCCAGCAGAGACTTTTGTTTCTGCATCTAGCTCCCAGAGATTCTAATACTTGCAGAAAGAGGGAGTAGAGGGTTGGTGAATCTTCCATGTAAACACCAAAATTATAACCATAACCCAGATTAGCAAACAAGCATGTGACTGAAATTTGCTGATACTATTTGTTTTGTTCCTGAAAGAACATATTGAATCTATCAAAGCACAGCATAAAACTTTGCTGTTTGAAACTAGTGGTGGTGAAGACCTTGTAGGGGAGCCCTAGGCATCATAGTCTTACAAAGCTTTTTCTAAATGCATCAGTAAGTGGTGTACTCTGGTTGCTCTTCAGAATTATTTTACCTTATTATGGATCCATTGTAAGATATCCATTGAAGGACAATTTAGCAGTATCCAGAGATAGCGTGACTCCATTAGAGGAGTGTAATTCCCACCTTCTTTCAGATTGCTGGTAGAATTTGAAGAAAAGGCTTTGAGGGGCTCATCACATCAATGTTCAGAGTTCTTGTGGAACTATATTTACATTCTGCTGAAAAAAAATACAATTACTGGTAAGGGACCTTTGTTTCTCATACTATGTGATGTGACCTTGAGTAAATTCTGGGAGTAAGATTAATACTGAGTTCTAGTTGGGGCATGAAATAATTCCTTGAACTATAGATCCATATTTTCAGCATTAGTATGTAACCTAGCACAGAATGTTTCATTATAGTTCTATTGTGTTGTGCTAGGGAAGTAATCCATTTGTTTTGCTTTTTGTTAAGCAAGGTTAAATTTAGTTTGGCCTTGGGATGATAAATTTAGTCACACAGCACAATTGTAATTGCAACTAGTAGCTCAAAGATGGTCTCTATGGCAACATGTCTTTTTATACCAACCTTGATGTCTCTGCACTTCATTCAGTACCATCTAGCCTTTAGTTTCTTAAACATCTTTACTCAGATTATATAAACTCTGTTTTAGCACAGACCATGTTAGGAAGGACACTTTAAATTGTTTATCAAACCTTTATTCTGGGCCAGGGTGGTAGTTGCATGAGAGCATCAATGCACTTCAGAGTGGGGAAACCTGGTTCAAAAATTTGGATCCCAGGTTGTCAGAGCTCAAGTGTATCTCAGAGTTCATGTGCTTGGACTGTGAAAGTGCAGATTACTAGGCATTGCTTGCTGAACGAATGCCTTCTGCAGGCCAATCATTTGTTGTAAGAAGCTGGCTATGTAGATAGTATATGATCTTATCTTCAGATTTTTGGCAAATGATTCTAGGATTTAACTGACGACTGCCTTGTGGTATCCTTATTTAAATGATAATTTATTATTAATCTGTGTTTGCTGTGGTACTGCCTAGGGACCAATGCACATCAGGATTCTATCATGCTAGGCACTGTACAATCACAAAGTAAGACAGTCCCTGCTTCAAATAACCTACAGTTTAAGTGGATGAGACAGATGACGGGCGAAGGGGTGTAACACATAAGCAGATTGAACAATATGATGGCAGGAAACATCATGTTAGTTTCTTTTTGTTGTTGTTGTTTGGGTTTAGCTGGGAGAGGGTTAGCTAAATGGAAAGACAAAGAAAGGGAGAGGGGATGTTAACGGGAGGAAAGAGGATGGTAAGGACAGGTGGAGTGAGGCCAGGTGAAGAGGCTGTGTAGTTTGGTGGTGGTTGTCCCTCCCACTCTGGGTTGGAAGGAGGCCATGCCACCTCACTATGCCATCAGGACCGTGGCCTAGTATTTGGGGGGAATTAGCATTTATGCGTTAGTATCCCTACTGGCCTAACGGGGTTGAATTCCCAGATAGGCAATTAGCTTCAGCCCGTAGGCAGAAACAGATTCTCCCAGGAGCCCATATGCCTTCACCCCGAGGTGAGGGCTGAACAGTGAAGAGTCGATAGCCTTAGGGCTTTTTAAGCAGGGACTGTGCAAACACTGGAATCAATTGGCCCTGGTCTCTTGATGCACAGACAGAATACACCCAGTTGTCAATTAGCTCTGGTCTCTTGGTTCAGAAACAGAGCACACCCAGGAGCCAATTAGCCCTGGTCTCTTGATGCAGAGACAGGGCAAACCAGCACTCAATTAGCCCTGGTCTCTTGATACAGAGCCAGGGCAAAGCCAGTACTCAATCAGCTCTGGCCTCTGGTTGCAGAGACAGAGCAACCCCAGGGATCCAGGCATCCTAGCTCCGGTGGACGATCGACAAACACAGGCCACTGGATCTGGTGAGAGGAGGCTGCCACCTCAGGGGTGGGATTGCAGGCGGGTCCAGGCCCATCGTACTCCACCGGTCCCCGACCCAGGACCCTAGCAGTGGCAGCGTGGTCCACCACTGGGTCGGCGGGGATCCCAACCGCAACACACTGACTGTACCTCCGGCAGTGCTGTAGCCAGACTAAGGTCAGCTATCCCTGGGCCACTTCCTTGCCTCCCCTCGGGGTGTACTTGGATCAGCGGGGCGTTCTCTGGCTTTTCTGGGTAGGTGGTCCACAGCAGTCCCAGCAGGTCCATGGCAGAAGCAAGTTCCCCGGTGGGTAGGGCATCGCTGGGTTCAGCAGCAGGGGCCGGGAGCGAGCAGGATCCCTCTGCTTCCCTCGGTGTCCCAGCTCCAACTGAGTGGGAAGCCCTACCCTTTATACCCGGCGATGTACTTCTGGTGGGAGGGGCACGGAAGGCTTGGCTCTGCCCACTTGGGCAAGAAGGGTGGCTCCTTCCCCTCTAGCTTGGAGGGAGGCCACACCACCTTACTACAGGCTGTTTGGGAGACGGTAGGTGGAGGTTGGAGTAAACAGCCAATCATCACTGGACTGAGAAAGTGCAGTCAAAACCATAAAAAATACTCTGTCATCATCAGTATCCAAAACATCCTGCTTAAGCTACTGCTTCAGCTATTCCTCCCAACTTGTGTTTCTGGCTGGCTGTTCCTTTTTCCCCAAGACCACATTGATGTGGGGAGGGGGGAGGTATGTGGGTCCTAGTGCCCTCAGGGAAGGGGTTTCCCTGTATAAGTCTGAGTCATAGAGGTCCTAGTGGGAAGATATGTGCCTGGGTGGGCCCCATTTTACTCCCTACCCCCAGAGGTGCCCCTGAATACGCAGTAGAAAATGTATTAAATGTCAAATTCAGTCCTGGCACAAGTAAGTGCAGTTCCATTGATGTCAGGATTTTTGTGATATGGGCGTGATCCTTTGGGATCAGATGAGACTGGTGTAATAAACATGGGGGAATTTTAACACAATGAGGTAAAGATAAGTGTGTCTTACTCCAGTCCAGTCCTTTTAAAAGTTTTTAGAGGGGACAGATTTTGGGCCCAATGAAGTTGACAGGGCTGCTGTAAATGTACAGGTCTATTGAGAAATACCTTATTTGTTACAAAACTATTAACATTACAAACTACCATTAACTACGTTATAATAACAAAGGTTACATTCTACTTATTTATTCCAATGTAATGACTTTTGTCAAAGTGCTTTTGTTTTAAATATGTAGATGTTCCATCGCTGAGCTTTGAGTTTAGGGTTACATTTTCAGCACAAGAATTGTTAATTTTGGGAATTACTTGCCTTGTTGTTAACTTCCATGCTGAAATGTACCCAGCAGCATATAAACAAAAGACAAGGTGATAATATAGTATTCTTAGGGCCGGTCTATACTACGGCGGGGATCGACGCTGTGAGATCGATCTATTGGGGGTTGATTTATCGTGTCTAGTGTAGACGTGATAAATTGATCCCCGAGCGCTCACCTGTCGACTCCTGTACTCCGCCGCCGCGAGAGGCACAGGCAGAGTCGACGGGGGAGCGTCAGCAGTTGACTCACCGCCGTGAAGATGCCGCGGTAAATTGATCTAAGTACGTCAACTTCAGCTACACTATTCTCGTAGCTGAAGTTGCGTATCTTAGATCGTTCTTTCCCCCTTCCCTCCAGTGTAAACCAGGGCTTACTATACTTCTCCAAGACTTTAAACATCTAAATAATGACACCATCTATTTTAACAGTTCAAGAAGATATTTTGAAATCATGGCATGTGCAACAAGCACAAATTGTTGAATGTGAAAAAAATGCTAAATGAGTTGTTTCAGTTTCTGGGGACTCTTGCACATCTCTAGCTCAAATACTGTCCCTCCAAACATATTTATTCCATGCTTAAGGCGAAACTGGGCAGTGCTGCTAATGCAGAAGGCCAGCTTTCCAAAGAGGTTTAGGAATCCGAACA
This sequence comes from Chelydra serpentina, assembly GCA_037349315.1. Taxonomy (NCBI): domain Eukaryota; kingdom Metazoa; phylum Chordata; order Testudines; family Chelydridae; genus Chelydra; species Chelydra serpentina. Next base: position 56,652,199 of record JBAIAC010000024.1, on the reverse strand, counting down.
ATGGTTGACAAATGTCTTAGTATTTTGGGGCCAGAATGTGCTGTGGGTGAGGGAACGTGCAGTCTGGTTACTGTCGAATGGGATCTTTCTACGACTTAGGGTAATGCTAGAGAACTTTACATAAAGTCCTAGAGGAAGGCACAGAAGCCTGTGAACGCTGCATTGCTTCCTTAGGGAAACCGTTGCGACTGCAATTTGGGTTTTTTACAAAGGGTGTTATTTTAAAATGATAGCAGACTCATTACTTGGGAGCTCTCAGCTCACTAGTTATTGGCACACCCCAACCAATGAAGTCTGATGCAGGTTTGTAGACAAAGAAACCAAAAGCAGAATTTACTTCAAAGGTTTTACTTCAGTTCATTCAGGAAGTTGGTGGACGTCGAATTCTGTGGATTGCTTTGCAGTACTGAAATAGAAGAGAAAATTATAGTCCTTCATCACATGGCAAACATTTCTTAAGAAGTTTTTTAAAAACCAAAGAACACTACTCTGTTCCTAGAGGAACCCTTCAGCTGCACTATGGCCATGTAAGGACAGGATAAGAATTTCCTCACACCTTGACAGAAAAGATGCAACATTCAGAAAATACTATGATCCTTTAAGCACTGAAAGAGGAGGAGTGAAACAGGGCTCAAAACATCTTCCTTTTCAAAAGAAAGTTTGCAAGACATAGTGAAATTACAGAATTTTGCACACACCAAAATGGGAGTGGGGAGGAAAACCCCCAACTTTTTGCTTAAGGAATCAAAATTTTCAGTGGAAGACTTCAATGACCTTGAAACTTGGGTTCCTAGGGGCAAATCCTGCCCAGGTCTTTTCAACTACAGTGTATGGCAGTGGAACCAGTGTTGCTCTCCTGCATGGGATGTGGAGCAGTATTCCACCTCCCTGACTCCTATGTACTATTGCCCTTTGCTCTGGGTCTTATCCTTATTCATTCAAGTCAGGCTGTTTCCTCCTCTACACTTCTGGATTCCAGCAGGGGAAGCATTGAGAGCAGCGGAAAGACAGTCTCTTTTCTCTCAGTACCTAGCACCACTGCAGCTCCAGTTGCAGGGAATGTTCTGTTCAGTCCCAGGTTTGAGCATTCCTAGCACAGATGGACTCTTGAGGGAATCTAGCTGCCAAACTGTCCCGAACAAGTGAGAGAGTGGCCAAACTTGGGCATTTTTTCACAAGGAGCAGAAAAAGGCACATCTCGGGCAATAGCTTCTGAAAGAAAAGGTTGTAAGGACTTTTTTTTTTTTTACCATGAGCAAGCCAATTTATTTTTCTTAATTTTGTTTTCAAAATGACTGAACCAGTTTTGCCAAAACTTTCCAAATAAAAATTCAGCCTGAGGCAGTCAGGTACCTGGCATTGGAAATTTCAGCCTGAGCAGCTGAAGTTTGGCAAAGTTATAAGCAACTGAAACCAGGGTGTTATAATGTGTTGTGTCGGGCAGCTTAACTATTGGTGGAACAGGTAGTGCTGCCTGTAACACATTTTTTTTGTAATGTATATTATAAAAAGTAAGGCTGTGGAGAGGGGCACCTAAGGGTATCTAGTAGAATTGAATGTTTCTACATTAGAGCTTGTGTTACTGTAGAAAACTTTCTTTATAAAGCTGTTATTCATATCTGGAACTGGCTGATTTATAGTCTCCAAATCATAATTCATGAGAAAATTACAGGCCATTCATTTCAAACAATTTTTGCTGCCTTTCAGAAGAGTAGATCTCGAATTGTGTATGGTACTTTAAAATGCCACAAATTTGGTCAAATATTTTAACATAAGAACATAAGAATGGCCCTATTGGGTCAGACCAAAGGTCCATCTAGCCTAGTATCCTGTCTTCCAACAGTGGCCAGTGCTAAGTGCCCCAGAGGGAATGAACAAAACAGGTAATCATCCAGTGATCCATCCCCTGTCGCTCATTCCCAGCTTCTGGCAAACAGAGGCTAGGGACATCATGCCTGCCTATCCTGGCTAATAGCCATTGACGGACCTATCCTCCATGAATGTATCTAGTTCTTTTTTGAACCCTGCTATGGTCTTGCCCTTCACAACATCCTCTGGCAAGGAGTTCCAAGGGTTGACTGTGCGTTGTATGAAGAAATACTTCCTTTTATTTGTTTTAAACCTGCTGCCTGTTAATTTCATTCGGTGACCCCTAGTTCTTGTGTTATGAGAAGTAGTAAACAACACTTCCTTATCTACTTTCTCTACACCAGTCATGATTTTATAGACCTCAATCATATCTCCCCTTAGCCGTCTCTTTTCCAAGCTGAAAAGTCCCAGTTTTATTCATCTCCCCTCATACGGAAGCAGTTCCATACCCCAGTCATTTTTGTTGCCCTTTTCTGAACCTTTTCCAATTCTAATATATCTCTTTTGAGATGGGGCAACCACATCTGCACACAGTATGCAAGATGTGGGTGTACAATGGGATTTATATAGAGGCAACATAATATTTTCCTATTTTCTATCCCTTTCTTAATTATTCCCAGCATTCTGTTCGCTTTTTTGACTGCTTTTTTGAATGCACATTGAGTGGATGATTTCAAAGAAGTATCCACAATGACTCCAAGCAGGGGCGGCTCTAACATTTTTGCCGCTCCAAGCAAAAAAACCCCCCAAAACCCCCAAATGCCGCCCCCCCCAAACAAACAAAAAACAACCCCACCCCCAGAACAACCCCTGTCTCTCCCACTCGCGGGCAGCATGCCGGCTACCCTGCTCTCCCCGGCCGGCGGGGTGCGAGCGTGGCATGCCGGTGGCCCGGCTCTCCCTGGCAGGAGCGCCGGCGGGGAGCGAGCGGGACATGTCGGCTGCCCCGCTCTCCCCAGTCAGCGGGGAGCGAGCATGGCATGCCGGTGGCCCCACTCTCCCCGTCCGGAGCGCCTGTTTCGCGTGCTGCTGCCGAGCCGCTGGCGGCGCGCAAAAGCAGCGCAGAGCGGAGGTGAGCTGGGGCACATTTCTAGGGGCGGCATGGCCGGTGCCAGAATGCCGCCCCTAGAAATGTGCCGCCCCAAGCACCAGCTTGTTTTGCTGGTGCCTGGAGCCGGCCCTGACTCCAAGATCTTTCTTGCGTGGTAACAGCTAATTTAGACCCCTTAATTTTATATTTATAGTTGGGATTATGCTTTCCAATGTGCATTACTTTGCATTTATCAACATTAAATTTCATCTGCCATTTTGTTGCCCAGTCACTCAGTTTTGAGAGATCCTTTTGTAGCTCTTCGCAGTCTGCCTGGGTCTTAACTATCTTTAGTAATTTTGTATCCTCTGCAAATTTTGCCACCTCACTCTTTACCCCTTTTTCCAGATCATTTATGAATATGTTGAATAGGACTAGTCCCTGGGGGACATCACTATTTACCTCTCTTGATTCTGAAAACTGACTATTTATACCTACCCTTTGTAGGTATAAATTTTCTGTCTGTAATCTCGTGAACCTACTGTAGTCTGAGTATAATTTCTTTCATTGGGTCACTTTTTAAGCATTTACTTTATTAGATAACTATGGTGTTAGCCTATGTTGAGCAGCACTTAATCTGTATGCAACACTTTGTCTATAATTTTGTAATTTAAAAATGTATAATTCATGTATTAGAAAACTTTAAACGCTGCTTTTTTGATCAAACAAAATCCCTAGAGAACAGTGCCAAGCTTTCATGTAGTTGTGATTATATTTATTTCAATGTGTATTGTGAGTTGGACATAGTCACATTCGCCATGTTGATAAATTTCTTGGTAAAATCTTTCAATCTTTTATTTATCAGTGAAGGAGCTGAGTTACTTCAAATCAGGTCATTTTCATTCCTTATTTTGAAAGAGTTATGTCCTGCTCCTGTTGTCACAAGTTTCATTCTTTCTTCTAGATAATTCACCTTTTCCCACTTCCTTTTTAAAGAAATACTGTCAAGTAGTTTTGACCCAAAGTTTAGATTTTTTTGTAAGAAAAGAGGTTTACAAAACCCAATATAAATAGAAATGATTACACAAAATTGTGTGTAACAAATTCTCCTGCATTGTTTGGAATCCAAGCCTGACAGCACTATGTTTTAGAACTGGAAAAAGTGATACTGGCTGATATAGTTTTATTGCTCAATCTGACAAGAAAGCAAAATTAAGGACATAAATTGAGACATTTTTAAAACTTTGTTTTCATAATGTAAGATTTTCTTGAATAGAGGTAGAATTTGTTTTTATCTTGATAATATCCTTTACTCTATTTGTATATACCGTGTCCCCTTTGAAGGCATGGGTCACCCAAGGCCAAAATCTCAACAGCATTCTCAGCCCTAGTAGCTGGCCTGGTCAACGGACAGGTGTGTAATGGAGTAATGAGAAGAAATCTTCTTCCCAGGCTGCAGAGGCTATTTCAGACCAATGGCGCCCTGTGGCCTCCAGTACGTGGCCCGCCCCTCTCCTGTGGAAGTAAACACCAGAGGATCAGCACAGTGGCAGATCTTCTGGCCCCAGATTCCATCTGCGTCCTCCCTGATGCTGTGTAGAGCTCCTACACAGTAGGGCTCCATTCCACGCAAGGGCCATGTATTTCCTATGTAGTATCCACACACCCCCCTTTAATTCTGCCCATCCACGGTGTGCAGTGGAACTGCATCAATTACACTGCTAGAGCATTCACCCCATCCATGGTGAAGGAAGCAGGATTTTTCTCATAGTAAATTGTGGGGGTGGAGATTATGGATTGTTAAGGGAAATGTATCTTGTCTATTTACTTCACCTTCACCTGGAATAGGCATCATTCTAGTTACACAATCTCCAAGGATGAGTCCTTATCTGAAAGTATCATTCTGAGAACAGTAGGTCTATCCTCCCTAACCATCTTTACCATGTGGAGGTTTCAGTTGCTTCCTAGCCAGTATTTGGTCCAAATGGACCGGATATAGGAGAGCTTTCATGTGATACATTCCCTAGAGGCTTGAGCCATTGCACCTCCCCCGTACACAGTCATCAGTGTGGTCCTCTGGAGAGTAATACTTTCAGAGCACAGCAGTGATATAAGAAAACAAAACTATGTCAGTGCTACTGCCCTTTAATTCTATTGTTTTACATTTATAACAGGTATTAAAATTTACTAATGCTTTCTGTGTAACAAAGCAATGATCCCTGAGTATGACTGATTTTCCGCTTAGACTGATATTAGCTATGCAGAAACCTATAAGAAGCCATCTATTTGGCCTGCAGGTTGTCTCATTAATTCTAGCAGGAGATCAGCCTGGGTAGGCAAATAAATTGTTACTGTAGGTTTGGCTGCCACTAGAAAATCAGTTGTCACGTTTAGAAACCTCTCCGTACTTTTCAGAGTGATATATTTCAATGCCTTCTGTATATTAGTGTTGTCTTTTATGTAGGTACTGCTCTGCGTAGTGGGAAGAGAGATGTCAATAGGCTTTTAGAATTATGGACAGAGTCTCTTACCCTGGCACCTAGGCCCCAATTCTGCAAAGCATTGCAGTACTTTGCTGAATCACAGCTCTGTTTCCCAGAAAAACATTTTGACTTAAAATATTGGTTGCATGCATCTCACACAGTAACACTAAAATAATTTGAATACAATAATATTGTAATAGGATATTTGTGTTAAACAATGTTCTTAGGAAGTAAAATATATAAATGATTACTTATCCCAAACTGAATGTTGTCTTTCTATTACTTATTTCTCTTATGCATATATTTAATAAGGCAGGATACAAAGAACAACTAAAATAGCAACAAATACAGTTTTCAATAAGCCAGTTTAGCATCTTGAAAGGTGGTGAGCTCCGCAGTGCCAAGCAACTGCTTTGAGAGCTTTACCTGATGAGAGGGGAAGGTAAATATAAGATTAACAAGGGATCGCAAAGTTTTATGTAAGTAAATAAGCCCAAACTTTGTGATACTGAGGGCTGCACTGGTAACTTGCTGTGATGGGAGGCATTGCTCCCATATATATTTATATGCATTTCAAATTTTTAAGAAAAAAAATCACAAAGCTATAGTATTTGCACATAACCATAGTATTTCAGTTCTTCCTTGATAGATGAATTGCTTATGTTTATCAGCAATAGAAATAGCATCAGTAAACTAGTTTTGCCCTGACTTGTAGTTGCAGGAAGAGTGTACCTTGGGGTAGCATTTTGTGTCTCTGTGGGCCTCATTTGGCCCTTAGACCATATTCTGTGCATCTCTGACACAGTTATGTCTGATGTGCAAAATCCTATTCTGAATAATTTATACAGTATTTGTGTTTCAAAACAGAAGTAAGCATCTGTAAATAATAGGAATCCTAATAAACCATTTGACCTTTCCAGTGTAAACTTCTCGACTTGGAAGATCCCAAACTTGGACAGATATCATCTGAACTAAGCTAGGTTATAAATATCCTAAAAAACAGAAAAATACAAGTGTTATGTGAGTCAAATAATCTCTACATACAAATATAAATGCTAAAGAGTGCAGACTCCACAGTGGGCAAAAAGTAATTTATCTTTGATTTGCAACATTCTTTGATACCTTTATACGTTTTAAAAAAAATACAAATGTTGCTAGATATTTTATTCCTTTGATTTTACAAGTTAAGCCATAGCACCTAGAGGCAAAGATGTCAAACATATGATTATAAAAATACTGTATGATAAATACAACATGAGCATTGGGCATCCAGATAACCCATCACACCTAATAACCAAACCAAAGCAACCAAAAGCTATTTAGATGTGCAATGCTCATATAAAAAATTTAGGACATAAGTAACACTTGTCAGAAAGACAAAGAGATAGAAAGCGAGCCAAAGCACTTGTAATCTGGATCCATCTTCCTGCAATAAAAATAAATACACAAGATTCAAAAAGGAAACGTGTCACTAGGATGAGCCATATTGCTCACAATCTAATCTAATCCACTCACTCATAGCAATTAAATACAAGTAGTGAGCAATAGTATCCAGGACAGGAGCATCCATCTGCCTAAAGTAACTCTGGGGGTGGGGGGAGAGCAGAAATTTAAGCGCATCAGCATCTAGCTATTTAGATTTTAGGGTTTTGGAAGCAGTAGAATTTTGTAACAGATCTAGTGATAGATTCTATAGGGCTCAGAAAGGAAAAAGCCATTCTTCCATTTCATAACTATATGTGGCTCTTATAGATCTTTATAGCCTGGTCAAAGTAACAGAGTACAACTGATCTTAGTTGTCTTGCTGTCTCTTTTACCTTGGTTCAAACTGAAGGTAGGATGCTTGATTTATAGACTCCGTTTGTGAGTTAATGAGAGCAAAATATAATCAGTCTGATATCGCCTGTCTTTTTTTGTCTCTCTCATTTATCTTCTTCTGTTTCCCCTGTATGTCTTCCTTCTTCTATCATCTTTCTCACCATGTCCTGTTGATCCATTCCCATCCCTTTTATGCTATTCCTCTTTCCTTCTCTTCTGTCTTTAGCTCTTCCCTCCAGCTCCCCTCTTTTTCCTCTCTTGTTCTCTATTTTTTGTCTGTTGAGTATCTTGCAGAATTTCTTTCCTGTGCTAACACTGATCTGACTGTCATAATCACATCACATTTATAAAATATTCAAGGTCAAGACTTAACCACAGGTTAGAATCTTTTAGGCACAATGCAGATATATTTATAATAAAGGAACAAAATTGACATGGTAAAATATTTCAGATACAAAGCCATAAAAGTATAGGAGTAAAACAAAAAGTTAAGGCAATGATACCACATCACTGTAACTCTGTCACCATATGCCTAGACTCTGTTAAACAACACAGTATGTGCTGCAGTACCACAATGCTGAAGGATGTCATTACATGTAACACAGGGGTTAATTGGTTCTGCTTTATGAAAAGTCTTTTTTTTGCTATTGGCTGTTTTGTAAAAGTATCAGAATTATCAAACATTTCTTCTCCCCAGCTGTGTCTACCGAGCCCTGCATGATATTCCTGGTTACCTTCTGGGTTTGTCAGACATGATTACAAAGCTAGTTTCTTAGCACTGTGTCACCCCCAAAATCTTTGAGCACTTTTATATGCCTGGAGTTAAAAAGGACAGTGAGGTAGAAAAGTAATATGGCAACTGGTTGGCCAGGGGGGAGGGGGTGCTGTTTTTAGCTTACCGGGTATCTGTCAAATAATCATTGTGTTGTCCAGCCTTCCTAGAAGGGTTTTGTTTCATTTAGGTTTATGTTGACTGGTTTGGAAAGGAGTGAAATTCTCATGATAAATTGTATTTAAAGGGATACCATCTTGAAACATAATCAGTTACACCAATTGAGTTAAAAATAGTCTCAAATGCTACAACTACAACCACATTTTCCTGTTGAAAAAACCAAACAAAACAAGCTGTTCCCTGTTGTGGTGTGAAAGACCCACAGAAATAGTGATCTAACTATCTCCCTAGAGGAAATAGTTAAACTGACTATGGAAAAACGCCAAGTGCACAAAGTAAATAAATGTTTAAAAACATGAAAAAAAATTGTCTTTCAGTCATAGTATTCTAGTAACAATTTAAGTTAAAAATAAATTAGACAAAAGTGTTTTTAATTGATGGTGATCCTTTAAACATATTGTAAGAAAATGAACTCTTTGTTTAACTTCAGATCTCTGTTTTTAATCTGTTTATTAATGTAGCTTTAATTTGACAGGTTAAATAGTTGTTAACCTGTAATGCAGGAAAATGTGTAACTGGGCGGTATGTTATTAAATTAGTGAAAGTTGATTCTATAGCTTTCAAAGCAGGCCCTGTCTTCTGATATTTTCCCAACAATATCCTTTATGTGAAGGGATTAGATCTTTTTTGTGTGTGTGGTTTGTTTTTATTTTACAGTATAACTTTTTCATTCCTCCATGCCTGAGGGCACATACTGAATGTAGTTCACTGCATTTTCTGATAATGAAAGTAGCAGCTTTCATGTGTCTTAGGGTTATTTGCTTCTGTTGAGGTAGGAGATCAGCAGTTTTATATCTGTGCTGCTGACTGACATGAATGTTCAAGGGCACTGAGAAAAAGGGTATTGTCAGTTAATTTATAAATTTACATATTTAAACAGATTCTGGGGGTTATTTTAGTCATGGCAGAACATTCATATATTCAAGGAGTATGTTTATGTGCTATGTATTATTATTTTGAAAATGTCATTCAGTGAGAGGCAACTGAGAAGTGACAGTACTGTCTAATGAGAGAGCCTCCCCACATAACCAGAGCAATTAGAATAAATTAAGTTAATAAATGAATAGCAGGGAAGGAAAAAGAAAAGAAGTACCTACAACCCAGGAAAGGAGACGAGAAGAAGGCTTCCTGAAGTCCACTAGAAATCTCACAATGCCCATGTAGTTTATATGGGAAGTGCTTAGATATTATGATAATGGGTGCTATAGAAATAGATGGATTAAAATCAGTGATTAAAATGAGCTTTTTAAAATTTAAATTAAATACTTCTTTAAAAAAGTTATTTTAAATTAAATTTTAAATTATAACAATCTATTCTAAGACATAAAATTACTATTCTTCCTTGTATTTATCCATTCAGATGGGGTCCGCTATACCAATCCTCTCCCTCCAAAGTGCTCTTCAATGCCATGTCCTCTATCACAACCCATAACATGTTTTCCTTTATGACAGCTTGCCACTTTTCTTGGGTTGGACTCTCTTTTTCCTTAATCTTGATGAATTTACTATAATCTACTAAAATCATTTCAATTAAATAAAAAAAACAATATTCAGTTAATACTTGTTTACTGATGAAGTTTTAAAGAAAATCAAACTTCTGAACTGTTGGAAGTTACTGGCTAAGAACCTCGGTCCCCAGTTGGTTGAAGTGCTAAACCAGCTTTTTACAGCAGTATCCTCTCTTCTGCAGAAGCAGAGAGAATTTTTTTTTTCAGTTTATTGAACCAGTTCAGTTCTATGACTAGATAATTCAAAGTTGAGAAACCAATTGGGTGCTGAAAACACAGGAAATCTTGTTTTCCTCCTCTGATCTGTGAATACCAATGGGGTGTGACAGAATCTGATCTAGTAGGTCTAAAATCTTGAAAGACATGGTGACCAGCAACAAGCAATTCATTTCACAGCCTACAGATAATGCTTCTTTTGTTTAATAAATCAGTTAGTTTTCAGTGTTCATATGTTTTGATAAACCTTTTTCTGCTGTATCCAGCACAATTAAAGTAGGCATTTTTAAACTAACAACAATTTAAAATGCTGTTTTATGCATTTTTACTTGAATTCCAATTTCTATCCAAATACAGCTTGACACAAATCATGAATGTAGGGTCAAAAGGATTAGTTTTAAATTGTTGGATGTCAGGTAATTTTATTTTTGAAATTACTAAAAATATTTAGTTTAGAAGAACAAGAAATGGTAGGCCGGCTCTACTAATTGTTTCTCTGACCACCAGCTCAGGGGTGTGGTTCTCAGTATTTAATCACGGGCATTCTTTTACATGTCTTAGGGAATACTATGATCGAGTCGAAGTAAAACAATTACAGTTATTAACCATGACTATGTTGTTGTTAAAAAGAGGAAAATAAGGCATTGGACAAAACCACACAAATGACTGAACTCAAACAATAAACTGGTTACTTCTGGTACAGTCTCTTCCGCATGTCTGTCTGGAGAACTTTTAACAGAGTTTACATCCTTGAGAGTGAACTGCCTTTTGTGACATTTTTCACCTGATAAGTTTAGACCAAAATATATTATTTTCCGAAATTATTGTGAATTCAATTTTAGTATCTTATTAGATACTTAAAACTGTTTATGCATAGACAAAATAATGTCAGGGTAAGTGAAGTCTGTCTAGTTGTTAATAATCTTAACAGTTTATAGCTGGGCAAAGTAAGGAATTTTAACTAAACCCTATTAAATCAAAGAAGAAATTTAAATTAGTGGTTACTTAGAAGAAGCCATTTAAGGAGCTGTCTTAAGATAGACCATTTATGAATATTAAGAATCTTAAATCCAGTTACATTTCACTGTTTCTGTTTACCAATGTTTAGCCCCTGTCTCCTGTCCAGGAATACATTGTCTAACTGGTTGGTGATTAACAAAAGAAACTTAGTTTTTTAAGTTACAGCAGCATTTCAGTATTCTAACAAATCATTTAAAACGTTTTAAATATAATCCCTTGCCTGTGTTTTAGTTAATTTCCGCTCACCAATCCATGTTGAAATCTTGGGAAGGTTTTCCTTGCGTTGGTTTCTTCTTGAGTCTTCTGTTTTTCTTAATTGTTTTTGGCAGCTTGCTTGTGGAGGGAGACCTGTGTTTGAGCTGGGTAGCAGAAGGTGTGTGTGCGTGCTGCTCACTTCAGAGTTTTTATACCCTTCTTCTTCATATTTTCGTGAAATTCTAGAAAAACACACACCGCTTTCAGGCTTGTTAGATTCAGAGTTGCATTTTTATCAAAAGTAATTTAATATAAGGAGAAAGAACAGCCCCAGAGGGATGTCCATAGGCCTCTCGCCGTGGGAGCAGCCTGTATGGAAGGAAAGCTCAGCATGGTATGCCTTGAACTCTACCACTAAGCCTTCAGCCAAGGTTCACTCTCAGTGCTCCTTACACACACACAAGTAGAAAAATAGCTGCCAATTCTAGAAAGATCAGAGTCCTACTCCACAGGGCCAATTATGGAGGGCTCACACCACCCCCCATGCCTCCTCAAAGGCTGTGGTGATCTTGGCACAAGTCAGGGCAGCAGAGAGGGGATAGTTGCTGATGGAGATCATCTTCTCTGTATAGTTAACATTCAGCGAGCCATGGGCAAAAGCTCCCACAACAATTGCAACAGGCTCTGCAGTGGGAACCAGTTCACGCACGTCCGTCACGTTGGGGACTGAGAAAGAGGTGCCTATCTTCATGCAGCCCACAGGGAGATGATCAGTCACTGGATTCTTGATGACCTTCAACAGTTTCTGGGGCCCATCGGCTGCACGGACACTGAGTTTGGTTGTTGTCACCCTTTCATTGACATCCTGCCTTCAGGGTTGGCTAATGTGACACTTTCAGCTCCTGAATATGCAATCTGTTTGATGAATATGTAACATTTTTTTAATTGCCTTTATTCTTCTTGTGGCAGGGAAGATACAGATAACTTTTGAAGTTAGTTTTAACTCTTTCTTTTTATTCAGTCCAGTTTCTGAGAGATTCTTTCAATTTTATTGGAAATTGGAAGAAAATGAAATTGTTTTTTCAAAAAGTCCAAACACACTTTTTTTATACAAAGGTTTTTAGTTCTCAAAACATTCTTTTTAACTTAAGTAACTCTTACAAAATCTATAGCTTTAATAGGTAAAAGTTGTTGACTTTGGAGAGATGAGTTTTGTTTTACAGAATTGATTGACAGTTTGCTTGTGAACTGCCAGTAATTAAATCATTTCCCATTAATATAAGTATTCTGTGTTAAATAGGTTCTTACACTAGTTTAGTGTGGTCATTAGATTCGATGTTGGTACATAAAACATCTTACCATGTACATAGCAGTGAGAGTAGGAACTATATTAGGAGCTTTCCATTTAGCTAACATATTTGTAAGTATGTACTTGTCATTTGATATCTTTTTTTAATGAGGTTACAAGTTTGGTTGATAAAGGTAGTAATAATGATGTAATATATTTAGACTTCTGTAAGGTGTTTGACTTGGTACCACACGACATTTTGATTAAAAAAACTAGAAAGATATCAAATTAACATGACACACATTAAATAGATTAAAAGATGGCTGAATGATAGATCTCAAAATGTAATTGTAAATGAGGGTTGCCAACTTTCTAATTCCAGAAAACCGAACACCCTTTCCCCGCCTCCTTTCCCGCCCCTTCCTTGAGGCCCTGCTCCTTCCTGAGGCCCCGCCCCTGCTCACTCCATCCCCCTCCCTCCGTCGCTCTCCCCACCCTCATTCATGTGCTCATTTTCATTGCAAGGCACAAACAGGCACCAGGAGAAGGCCCTGAGCTGCAACAGTTTGAATGTGGGAGATGGAATGTGTGATTCAAATGCCCTTCATCTCACCAGGGAGAGATTTTAAACACTACTGGAAAATTAAACTTTTTAAACTTCTTCCTTTTCTACACCCTCTCCAGTTTTTCAACATTCTATTTAAAATGTAGACACCAGAAATAGATATGGTATTCCAGTATTTGTTTCACCAATGCCGTATACATATACTCCTGCATGCTGGTGTTGCTCTCCAAAATGGATGAATGATAAAAGGGTGAATAGGTCAAAGTGAATTTAAGCTTCAAATGCAGGTGAGTAAGACAGCTAGTAAGAATATAACTTGTAAAACAGAAATTGGGGATCTATTTTACTTTCTCGAGGGGATAATGGGTAATCCAAAAGGGAAACTAAGAATCTTCTCCAGCTTTAGCTCTATTTTCTTAATGACTTGTCAGATATTGCTCTGGACAATACAAAACCTGATTTGTTCATGTCACATTATCTGTATACATGTTTTGTATAATGCAACATTGGTGCAACAGTTCTGTTCCATCTATAAGAAAATGGACTATAGTTCACATTTGTCAATGGTAGTAAATTGTGGAAATGATAGACCAATTAATATATTTTGATTTCATAAATGCCTATATTGTAATTTTATGTTTGGAATTAGGACCACACATTATCACAGCTGCAATGGGTCTATTAAAGTCCCACTCCCGAAGCCCAAATACAAATCCATAGAGCACAACCACAGAAATGCACACCTGTCCAGATACCTATATAAATAAATATGTAGAACCTGACTCCCACACCTACAGGCAGATACACACGTTTATTCATGTGCACACATGTAGCATGCACTAACACATGTACTTCCACATTATTTATTATTACAATTGTTGTTTAGTCCCTAGAGACCCCAGCTAAGATCAGGGCTCCAGGGTGGTAGGTGCTGGACATACACCTACAAAGAGAGAGTCTGCAACAAAGAGTTTATAATGTAGCTAGACAAAGGTGGGGAGAAATGTATGATACATTGCAGAAGCGACAAAGGGTCCTGTGGCACCTTATAGACTAACAGAGGTATTGACGCATAAGCTTTCGTGGGTCAATACCCACTTCTTCGGATGCAAGCAGTGGAAATGTCCAGAGGCAATGATACATTGGCTCTTCTGCAAGTACTAGTCAACAAGTTTTAATTTTTAAGAAATAATACATTTCTTTTAGAGTTCCCTTCCTTTTAAAAACTTATGAAATGAATACATACATATTTTATGTCATCAATTTAGGGGCTGCCTAAATTACCCAGCCGGGAAGGGAGGAGGGTGGGCTGGAGAGGAAAAGATTGTGCGGGAGAGAGGATGGGGAGGGAAAGAGACCAAGGACGAGAGCAGGGTGGGAGTAAGAGGGGGCAGTGAAGGAGAGAGGAGAGGGTGCGAGGGTGTATGTGGGGTGGATGGAGATGCAGGGGGAAGCAGAAGGCTACAGTTACATGAGGTTGTGGGGGGGCACAAGGGTGTATAGGGACATAATGGGAGTGCAGCAGTGTATGGAGGTGAATGGGGTGCAGGGCTGTGGTGGGTGAGGGACATGGCGGCTCTGGGAGGTGGAGATGATGGGTGGGAGAACGCTGTAAGGGGTATAGGGCTGGGATGGGTAGGTGTGGCTGTGCAGGGTGGGATGGGACGGGGGAGGGATGCAGTGAGGAGGATGCGGGGGGTGGGATGCAGGGGGGGTTGGGGAGGGATGCAGTGAGGGGGGGATGGGGGTGCGAGGGGGGGGTTGGGACTGGGAGGGATGCAGTGAGGGGAATGGGGGTGCAGCCCCATTCCCAGCACTCAGAGATGGGGATATGCGTACCTCTCAAACTCCTGGGTGCCGGTGATGGAGCGACAGACTGCGGTTCGCCACAGGGCACGAGCGGCAGCTCCAGCCTAGCAGCCACAGGAGGAGCGTGAGGAGAAGAGAGCTAGCAGCAGCCGCCAGCTGAGCGCTCACGAGTCGTGCTAATTCATCCCCTGCCCTGACCCAGCCAATGGGAGCTGCGCCTGCAGGTGGGGAGCGGGGCAGCATGTGGACCCCCCTGGCCGCCCCTAAGCCTAGGAGCCGGGCATGCCAGCTGCTTCCTGGGAGCTGCGCGGCAGCTAGCAGGGGGCCTGCCAGCCCCATGGCATGGCGCCGCCAACTGGACAGTCAATGGCCCTGTCAGCGGTGCTGTCTGGAGCCGCCAGGATCCGTTTTCGACCGGGTGTTCCGATAAAAAAACGGACACCTGGTCACCCTATTGTAAATGGGGAATCATAATTGAGGTGTGAGTGGTTGCTGGACCCAGACTAGGAAGGAGTCCAGTCTGTGAAAGAAGCTTATTGGAACATCTCTGGGGGTGAGATTTCATCTGTTTTCAGTTTCCTACTGTATTAGGCTTAGATTTGCAAGTTTTGTTTTATTTTGCTTGGTAACTTACTTTGTTCTGTCTGTTATTACTTGGAACCACTTAAATCCTACATTTTATACTTCATAAAACCACTTTTAGCGTATTAATTAACCCAGAGTAAGTAATTATTTCCTGGGGGAGCAAACAGTTGTGCATCTCTCTCTGTCAGTGTTATAGAGAGTGGATGCGACCCCTGCAGCAATGGCTGCCGATGGTCTATTCACAGGCCAGAGATCATGTGGAGAAGATCGTTACCATCCCGTGGATGATACTTGCCTCACTGTGATGGTGGACCGATCACACGACGGTCTTAGAGGGGGTTCCGTTTGACACCCCCCCCCCCCCATTACTCCATCGAGTTGGTATCGGACACCTCAGACTTCGGCTGGGGCATGCACCCCGACGATCTCCAGACCCAGGGTATGTGGTCCCCGGAGGAGATGACGTTACACATAAATGTCAAAGAACTCAGGGTGGTCCACTTGGCATGTCAGGCAAGGTGGTGAAAGTCCTGATGTACAACACAGCCTCAGTGTTGTTCTACATCAACAGGCAAGGGGGAGCACGCTTGTTGACTCTCTGCCAAGAGGCACTCTATCTGTGGGACTTCTGCATCAGCCACGAAATCCATCTGGAAGCTTGTAACCTCCCTGGCGTCAAGATCACGCTAATGGATCACCTCAGCAGGGACTTCTCTCACCACGAGTGGTTGCTCCACCCGGAGGTAGCCTGCATGATCTTCCAGAGGTGGGGAACTCCCCAAGTGGACCTGCTTGCCACCAGACAAAACAGGAAATGTCACTGATTTTGTTCTTGGCAAGGCCTGGGCAAGGACTCCCTCTCCGATGCCTTCCTCCTGTGGTGGTCAGGGATCCTGATGTACACATTCCCTCTGATTCCTCTCATCAGCAGGGTTCTAGGAAGGATCAAGAAAGACAAGGCACAGATTATCATGATTGCCCTGGCATGGCCTCTCCAGCACTGGTTCGGCACTCTCATGAACCTGACAACGGTCCCTCCCTGGCCCCTGTAGGGCCACCAACCGACTGGACCTACTGTCACACGACCACGGTCGGCTCTTGCACCCCAACCTCGCGTCTCTCCACCTCTCTGCATGGATGCTTTGTGGCTGAACCCAGAGGAATGGACCTGCTCGGATGAGGTCCAACAGGTCCTCCTGAGGAATAGGAAGCCCTCAACCAGATTGACTTACCTGGCCAAATCGATGCTGGGCGTCCAAGAGTGTCATCTCTCCCTCACGCTCTTCCGTACACTCTATCTTAGACTACTTGCTTCATCTGAGGAACACAGTCTTCCATTAGAGTGTATCTCGCGGCCATCTCCGCTTTTCACCCACTGATCCAGGGCCAGACGGTGTTTTCTCATGACATGATGGTCAGATTCCTGAGAGGCCTTGAGAGACTCTTCCTGCAGGTATGGACCCCTGTCCCACAGTGGGATATTAACTTGCTCCTCTGCAGGCTCACGGGCCTGCCCTTTGAGCCACTGGGCTCCTGCTCCCTTTCCCACTTGTCATAGAAGGTCACTTTCCTGGTGGCGATGACATCAGCGAGGCAAGTCTCTGAGATTAAAGCCTTGACCTCAGAACCACCATACATGGTCTTCTACAAAGACAAAGTCCAGCTGAGGCCCCACTTGGCCTTCCTGCCGAAGGTGGTATCTACCTTCCATATGAACCAGGACATCTTCCTTCTGGTGTTCTGTCCTAAGCCACACAAGACCAGTGAGGAGAGGGAGCTGGACGTCCGAAGGGCCCTGGCTTTTTACCTAGAGTGTACCAAGCCTTTCCATAAGTCAACTCATCTCTTCATCGCCACAGTGGATAGGATGAAGGGCCTTCCGGTGTCCTCGCAGAGGATTTCTAACTGGATCACCTCTTGCATATGGACCTGTTACCATCTGGTGTGGGTCCCACTGCCACCGATTGTCAGAGACCACTCGACTAGACCTCAGGCATCCTCGGCGGCCTTCCTGGCACACATCCCTATCCAGGACATCTGTAGAGCCGCGACGTGGTCCTCTGTCCACACATTCACAACACATTATGCCATCATTCAGCAGGCTAGAGACGACGCTGGGTTCAGCAGAGCTGTGTTGCAATCTACACGTCCTTGAGCTCCTACCCGCCTTCAGGGGTACTACTTGGGAGTCACCTAATATGGAATGGACATGAGCAAGCACTTGAAGAAGAAAAGAGTTACCTTTTCTGTGACTGGTGTTCTTCGAGATGTGTTGCTCATATCCACTCCATGAGCTGCCCTCCTTCCCCACTGTCGGAGTTTCTGGCAAGAAGGAACTGAAGGTGGGGGGAGCCGGCGGCGCCCCTTATGCCGTCCATGTGGGTGCCACTCCAGAGGGTGCCAGAGCCAGTCCCCTATGGATACTGCTGGGGGAAAAACTTCCGGCACTGGTGCATGTGGCGAGCGCACACACCTAATATGGCATGGACATGAACAACACATATCGAAGAACACCAGTTACAGAAAAGGTAACTGTCTTTTCTGATAACACACTGTACATTCCTTTTTACACTTAGGTCTCTATTTAAAACATGTATGTTTTACAGGGTCTGTCTTCTCGAAGCATGGTTGTCCTTGGAAGATAGAGGCATAAACCTTCTGGAATTTATTTGATTAGCGTTAACATTTTGTAACATAACTAGTTAAACATATGCATTGTTATATTTCCAAGCATCCTGACTGTAATGTTCTTGTAGCTTTATCTTAATATTCAGTAAAGGTGCAAACAGGTTTGTAATTATTTAAAAATATATTGTTATAATAATTTTATTAATATAATTTTTGCATCAATTTTGAGGTCTCTTCCCCACAGTTTCCCACCCCACATGAGTAAATATGAAATGCATCGTTCACTATCTTCTAACTGAATAAAAAACATGTTAAGCATGTGTATAACTACAGTATATCCTTCTGGTTAGCAAAAAGTACCAAATTATACCAACCAATCAAAATAACCTTTCTTCAGGAAAATAACGAAAAAGTACAAATGCAAAACAAGATTAAAATCGGTGATTTAAACCAAGGTTTCCTGATTGCTGTTTTAGATCATGATTAAAATTGGTGATTTAAATCACTTTGATTCATTTTGATTTAAATCAATCCACCCTGTGTAGCGAACTAATAGATATAGTTTGAAAGGAACTTAAGGGAAGAGTATCTGTTTTCCCCAGTTCCTCCTTGCCACTATTTGGTCATTATTATGACTCCTGTGTATTCTCTGGGTCACAGATAACTGCTTTCTAGGGCTAATGTTAGTTAGCATTACAGAGACGCTGAGTATTGGTAGTTTAAGAATAATGCCCTGCACCTTTATAATGACTTCCATCTAATGTATCAAGATGACTTAAAAACATTAATTACTTTCCCTGTGAGTGTTATCACCCCAATTTTAGAAATGAGGGAACTGATGTACAGAAGCTAATATGCATCAGTCAGCCTATGCAGAGGTCTAACAGGTTGCATCAGAACCAGGACTAAAAGGCGTATTCTTTGATTCCCATTTCTGTTCCTTAACCCCAAGACCACCTCTCATCTCTTGGGATGCATGTTCTCCCACAGAGGAAAGTAAAGACTGTTTTTGGAATTGGCTGACAAGTGATGTTGAAAGAACATTGCAGCAAAATTCCACCAGCCTAAGGAGCTGGAGTCTTACTTTTCTTCCAAAGCAAATGTCATTGCCAAGTAATGCAAAGAGCTGCCAACCCAACACAGAAACACCAGGCCACCACTGATACTGGTTTTTCTTCTATAAAATGCAAAGATGATTGACTCCAAATAATTCTTCCCTTGATCCAAAAAATGTCTAGCTGATCTCCTGTCAGTGTACCTTCTTGTCATTGTACAGAGCTTACTCTAACTTATAATGAGATTGTTAATCCTTAACCATTCTGGGAGGAGGGTGGATTCAAGAGATGTTTCAGAATAACTTGTCTGTTTCCAAATTAGGGGACTGAAAAAGCAATGTTGTGATGGCAGATATTGACAGGAATATATTCGGGGTATCAGAATGCTTGCTGGACTGTATGCCTAGCACCGGAGAGCTGGCAGGTGATCAACTGGGTATCCTTATTGGTTGGAATAAGATACCCAATCAACTGAAAATACTTCTGTAGAGTTTCTGCTTGGATTATGGGGGGAACTAAACTGTCCCAGAAAGGTAGAAATCAAAAATACAAAAAAGCTCATGTCTCCTTTTGATAAGGATCACTATGTGCAAATAGACTGATTTAAAAATATGTTTATCAGCAACTCTTTCAGTCTGTGTAAAGCTGAAAGAATGCTGTTCCATGGCAAAACCCAGAAATACTGAAGACACAAGCTTAATAGACTTCTAAAATGAAAATGCTGTAACATCAAATATGAATGTTTTGCTAGCAGCAGGCAGTACAAATGTTAGTGGCTGCCATGCATTTGAAGGCCTATTAAACTGAATTTTATTAGGGCCATTCCTCAGAGCTGGAGTCGCTCAGCTTGCAAGTGAAAAATAAGCCAACTCTGGAGAACAGCAGTTCCTTAAAATCGAACCATTTACACTGGTCTTCTCATCTCCAAAACTAGGTTTAATTTTGGAACACATATAATAAATATGCAGAAAGAGACACAGCCAGTTGAACAGCCTCTCAGTCTGTTGAGTAAACATGTTTAAAAAAATACCCTCACTTTAGTGACCTTAACCTCTTTTTTTATTTGACTGAAGTTGTCTTCTGAAGCAATAAAAATACTTCGCCCTTGTATAGTGTCTTCCAGTGGAGCTCTCAAAGTGCCTTATAAAACTTGATAAGCCTTGCAACACTACCAATTTATAGATGAAGAAATTGAGGTGCATAGGAAGTAAGAGCCCAAATCTATCACCTTTGCCATATCTGCAATTAATCAGAAATCGGTACTCTGCAGTAATCCGATAGTGAAGTAAAGTACTATTTATTGTGAGTTAAGGTGGCTAATTGGATGTGAAGTGACTTGCCCAGAGTGGCACAATGAGTCAGTGGCACAGTCAGGAGTATTCTGACTCAGTCCAGTGCTTTAACGGCAAGAGTCTCCTTCAATTAAATTCCTTGAATCTGGTTATCTTCTACATTCTTTAGTCTGATGAAGGAGACCTAAACAAGGACATAATATAAAATTTAGGAGAGAAAAAGAAAACCAGGAACTTGGAAAAAAATTAATTTCATGCAAGCGCTAATAAATCCATGGAATAAGTTTTCAATTGCTTGTTCAGGAGGAACTGCTGAGATTTGCTTCTGGAAAAGGGAAGGGATTAAGAAGGCTGATAGACTTAAGAGCAGTATAAAAAGTGTAAGCAAGCATGTTGGATCAGATGGCCTTTACTTGGGCCTTAAATATCTTCCATATACAGAATCAGACCTTCCTAGTTAATAACAATGTTATTTTTTCAATATTCAGAGCTGCCCAAAAGCATCTCCTCACTTTAATTAAAGAAGATTAAAAGACATATTTATCAAATTTCAGTGTGACCCAAATAAAGCACAGGGCAGGACAAAAAGGAAAATAAAATTCTGTCATTTCGTCTCCATATACAGTGATTATACTGAGGTCATGTGCAATTTAAAAAGAAACCAAAAAGGTCTTGAGTTCGGTCCTCGAGGGCAACACAAATTATATATGAAGAAGAGCTCTCAGGAGCTCGGAAGCTTTTCTCCTTCACCAACAGAAGTTGGTTGAATAAAAGATATTACGTCATCCAACTTGTGTCTCAGATTGTCTCTGGCATTTGCTGAAGTGGAGAGGATTGTTTATAGTTTTGCACGTGTGTTTTTTATTATGGTTTTTTAATTTATCACATACACACCCACTGTAGACCATGGAGGGGCAGTTTTGAAATGAATATCAAAACTGCCCTTCCTGGTCTACAGTTATCATTCAGGTAATGTCTAATTGGCTTGTCTTGAAATTTGAAGTGCCACTCCTGTAGAAGAGTTAAAAAGAGATACCCTCCCCCCTACATCTTGATTATCTGTTGGAGATGAAAAGGAGGCGCTCAGTACCTCAAACCAGCTTGCTATTTCAGAATTTGGTCTTAAATTTCAGATCATCCATTCAGTTTCGCAGTGGTTTACAGCCATGATATTCTCATTAAGAATGAGAGTGGTACTCTCAATCATTTATCTCCATGCCCTCAGTTTTCCTTTTGGACTCTTAAACCAAAGTTTCTTAACTCTGTCTCCAGTGCAGTCACTTGAACTTTTTAGTAATATTTGCTGATTCGTTACTAAGTAAAATCATCAGCTTGATAAATCAAATCAATACCTTCTAATGGAACGAAGCAATCCAAATGCGCAGCTAATGGAAGCAGCATGAGAGCAAAATATAAAATATTTAGCAAGAGGCACTACAGTAATACAAATAAATAATAATAAGTAGTGCAGGATTGTCATCTGTTTATTTTTTATAATTAGATTTCTTATGGTTCTCAGTAGCAATCATTCAGAATCTCACTGCCACAGAATCATGTAAAAATAAGGAAAGTAGAAGTAGAAAAGAGCCTTCCAGAAGAACTAGAGGCTACTATAGCTTTATGCCTGGAAGAAATGTTGA
The DNA here is from genome assembly GCA_037349315.1 of Chelydra serpentina. Lineage (NCBI taxonomy): Eukaryota > Metazoa > Chordata > Testudines > Chelydridae > Chelydra > Chelydra serpentina. The sequence goes on along the minus strand of JBAIAC010000024.1, from coordinate 56,630,246 downwards.
ATGACACTGAGTATGCACACCATGGTCTGGGTAACTTCCAGAGGACAGACACCCCTCCTTTTTTTTTTTTTTTTTGTTTGTTTGCAAACCACACCTCCAACTCACCTATGCCACAGGCAGAAACACTCTGTGGTATACAGAGTCTTTGTCTTCTGCATGCAACTTCAAGAGGCTTGATAAGCTTTTAAGGACCACTTTAAATTTACAGTACTCCATCACAGTGGGTCATACCAACCACCGGGCACTCAATGTCTTGAAGCAAAAGGGACCTGTGGGATTTGTTGGGTTTTTTGAAAGTGCGAACAGATTGAGACAGACTAAAAGTATCAGTATGTAGCTGAAAAAAGAGAGTGTGCAGAATAGAGAGAGAAAAGGGAAAGAACAAAGACAAACTCAGGCAGAGTAAAGGGTTGTGGGGTTTGTTTGTTTTTAAAGAAATGTTGCATTATTAATTGTTTTGTATCAGATCTAATAGTATAATGAATGTTTACAGGAAAAAAAATTAAAATTCACCTAATCTTTTAGCTGGATGGTAACCTTTCTCTGGGTCTGACCAGCTGTTACCTGACCCCTTTGAACTCTGCATATTACCTTATTTTTTTGTTCTGAAAAATGGACATGAAACAGTATCTACATCTGTATTTAGCTCTTTTAAACTATTAGTATTATAATTTTGTATTTTGCAAAGTTCTTTGGCATGTAGGAATTGCCACACTGGATCAGACCGAAAGTCCATCTGGTCTGCTATCCTGTCTCTGCCAGAAGTGAGCATCTGATGTGCCAGAGAAAAGTTAAGGAAACCCCACTGTAAGCAGATGTGGTGGTATTTGTCCCCCACATTAGGTCCCATTCTGAGTTCTGATAGTTAGAGATTGTCTTAATATCCCTTCCAAAATGTTTGTTACTAATTATAGTTCTTTTCTTGATTTCTATATAAATATTCAAATGTCTTTGAATCGTGCTAAGTTCCTTGCCTCAATGATGTCCTGTGGCAATGAATTCCACTGTCTAATTATGCAATGTGTGAAAACATATTTTCATTTATCTGTTTTGAATTTCTGACCTTTGAATTTTGTTAAATGTCCCTTTGTTCTTGTGTTATGAGACAGGGAGAACAGAAGTTCCCATTCAACCTTCTCTAGGCCATTTCTTATTTTATATAGTTCACGAAGGTAAACAATCCTAATCTTTACAATTTCTCTTTTTTCACACACTCTTGATCATTCTTGTCACTCTTCTCTGAACCCCTTGTAATCCTGCAATATCCTTTTTGAGAATGAGTGACCAGTACTTGTACATTACTCCAGATGAGGCCATGTTTTGCAGTGCCACTGTTTACTTGTGAAATTCACACGTGATATATAAGGGTGGTACAGGTTACTTTCTCACATCAGTTTACTAATCTCTAAGGAAGAGCTGGTGTAAGTACACGCCGAGTAGAAGGAAGCAGTGGTGAGACGGTGTGAATTAAAGTAAGGTGTGGTCTGCTTTCACATATAGATTGTTACATCCTCGGTTGTTTTCTTTTCTAACCCCCTGCTCCCCTTCTAGCTCCTCAATGTATACCATCCTAAAGTCCTTTAATTGCACTTACATTTAGTTAGACTCTATTGGGCCAAATTCAGAAATGATGTGCAGTGGGTGATGTAAGTTACAAGATGGTAGGTGGTTCTGAGTATAAGTAGCTCTAAGAAAGCCTAGAGCAGGGGTGGGCAAACTTTCTGGTCTGAGGGCCACATCCGAGTGGGGAAATTGCATGCAGGGCCATGAATGTAGGGCTGGGGCAGGGAGTTGGGGTGCGGGAGTGAGGGCAGGGTGTGGTGAGGGGGTGCGGTGTGCAGGAAGGGGCTCAGGGCAAGGGATTGGGGCAGAGGAGGGGTGTGGGATGTACAAGGGGGCTCAGGGAAGGGGGTTGGGGTGTGGCAGGGGGCTGAGGATGGGGTCGGGGTGCAGGAAGGGTGCGGGGTACGACAGGAGGCTGGGGGGCAGTAGGGGTGCGGGGTGCGGCAGGGGGTTGGGGTGCACGAAAACATATTTTCCAGAAAGGCATTTGCTGTTGATCTGAAGACATCAAAAATGGATATCAACCGCTTTCCTTGGTAATTTGTTCCATTAGTTAATCACCCTCACTGTTTTAAAAAAAAACACAACTGGATCTAATTTGAATTTGTCAGTTTTACTCAGGACCAAACCAAATCCAAACTTCCTCCATATGAAAATGATCCACCTCCTTAACGGCAAGCTGTTATAATACCTAGAAGCCAAGATTTTTGGTTCCCAAACTGAGGGTCTTTTAAGGAGCCACATTTTCAGAGGAGAGGTGCTCATCTCTTCCTGAAAATTGGTCCATTTACAGTGTTTCAGTTTGGGTGCCTGTAAATCGAGGCATGAAAAATCACTTGTTGTTTTTGAAAATCTTGGCCAGAAAACAGGCTGAGGACAGTGGGAGACAGTTGGATGAAATAAGATTTCTACCGTCTTGAAAAAAGGTGAATTAATAGCTCACAGTACTGTAATGATCAGAGATGGGCCTAGGACACACAATTCATAGTCAGGTTTGAATTCTCTGAAGTTCAGGTCTGTTCAGATCTATGGTTTTGGTTTGGGCTCATTTCTAGCAAGACTATTATATTCTAATGCCAGTACAAGCTATTTTTGCTATGACTGCAGTTAATATGTTTGAGACTAAGGTAGCATACTACAGAATTAAATTGACCAGTGTATTTATTGGGCTAACCTAACCATTCTCTTCATCCAAGTAGCTTGATATCTAACTGTTAAAAGCCTCCCAGGAATAGCCCCTTCTGCTTTTTCTCAATTCCTGTCTCTCTCTTAATTAGTACAGTTGGATCAGTGCATTTTATACTCCCAGATGAATAAAAGATGATGATAATTGAGAAATGGTCTATTTATGGAAAGGAGCTGAACTGAACTACACACACAAAATCTTACAAAAATCTTGTCTTTCACTCAATACCAGGAGTGGCTCTAATCATTTCGCCGCCCCAAGCAGTCACCGCGGCCCCGCCCCCCGACGCAGACAGACGTTGCGGGCCCCCGACGCAGACAGACGTTGCGGGGCCCCGCCCCCGATGCAGGCAGTCCGAGTCCCGCGGCGGCAAGGGATGAGCGGCGGACCTGCCACCAAATTGCTGCCACGGCAGGCGAGAATGGGGCGGCAGTCCAAGTCCTGCGGCGGCAATTCGGCGGCAGGAAGAGCGGACCTGCCGCCGAATTGCTGCTGCAGGACTCGGACTGCCGCCCCATTCTCGATGCCGCCCCAAGCACCAGCTTGGAAAGCTGGTGCCTGGAGCCGGCCCTGCTCAATACACAAAACTCCAACATGTGACATACACATTCTAATGTGAGATATTTTAAAAGGAAAAAGCCTACTGAATTTTTAAAATAATAGCTGATAGTGAACCTGGGATTGTGTGGGATTATGTACATGCTGGGTCAATTTTATATATTTTTATATAAAAATGTGGAGAATGAGGAGAGGAAAGGGAGTGAAAGAATGCGCGTACAGGGTTGTGCGATGTAAAGTTTTATTGAGGCATGAGTTTGGGAAAGCCATATTAATCACAAGTGGCAAAGACATGTTGTCATCCCAAACCAATGCTGACAAAACCTTTATACTACACCACGTCTTCATATATTGTGTGTGTGTCACATTTACAAATATTGTAGGGAATTTTAACAAAATATGTTGAGATTGTTTTTCATATTCCTGAGCCTGTAAAGCCAGATGGCTTAGTTACTCTTGCTCAACTCTGTGGGGCCCAGAGGGAGCCATAAAAACTTCTGGAAGTGTCCTAAAGTAGCCTTTTAATATCTAAAAATGTCCACTTCAAAGATCCATATCTCTGGACCTTCCAGAACTGGAAACAAGTGATGAGCATCAATGAAAATCTGGGAATTCCCTTCTCAAAGATGTAAAGCTTTCATTTCTAGCCCTGCAGGAGCATGAGATATCAGACATCAAATGTATTATGTTTTCATATATAGAAATCTGATTGCTGGTCCAGGACTGAATCTTGGTTTTCCTGGGCCTCCAGAAGCTGTGGTTTTGAGGGTCAGAAGGAAGGAAACATTGCTAGGATAATTTCACAAATAAATATCAGTTGTTTGAAGTTACTTAGAGGTCTGGAGTGTTAGAATAGGTCCCGGGCAGATGGATTAATGGATAGGTGAAGCTGGCATAGGTATGTGATTAAAATACATGCCTGTGCAATTTGTCACGTCAACTTTACTTCATAAGGTATATCTGCTCGTTAAGTAAGGCCATTCATTCTGCGCACTGAATGAAGTGGAGGTCCTGTGTAAAAAAATAAATAAAAAAAATAAAAAATAGTGCATGATCATGTAATTAGAGACTGTGTCAAAGGCACAGGCAACCTTAATTCTGGCGTTTCCAAACTTTTGAGTATGTGACTTTGCAACTGTAATATGTTATTTTAACATAGCCTAGGTTTTTAAACCAGCAAACTGAAAAACCAGAAATGTCATCATGTGGCCTCATACTGGCACTCACGTGGGTCATCAGCAGGGTCAGAACCTTTAGATCCACCACTCGGGCCTTTGCCACTTGAGCTAATGTAATAGCTGATACCAGTAGCAGATTATCATTCTTTATTTGGAACAGCATTAGAGAGGTATTGGACATTTTGCCATTGAGTTTCACAGATGCTTGCAGACAGCAGAGGAATGAGGAGATTCAGAATTCATGGGTTCCAGTCGAGGTTCTGGAGGAATGTGCTCCAGTGGGCACAGATTCTTCTTCCAGTTCCCTGCAAGTGTGAGCCTTTCTGCCCCATCCCCTCCAATTTATTTCTCTCTTCCCCCTTCCCCTTGCTTCCAGTCTGTCTCCATGCTCATCTGTTCTAGGGCCTTCCCAGGTCCCTGACCCAAGTCTCGTTGCCCAGTTAGTCCCAGTTCCCCAACTACTACTCTTCATACATTCTGTCTTTCTTCCTTCTAATTGGCCTCCAGTCACCCCTTCCCCGGCCAACATTCCCTATCTCTGCTGGCTCCCAGGCCCATTCTTCCTTGTCCAGTCTCTTCTCCCTTTCGTCCCCCTGGTTCTTTGTCATAGTCTCTTTGCCCAGCCTGTCCCAGTTCTCCCCCTGCACCCTGGGTCCTCATAAAATCTGTGTTCCTTTCCCCACTCTCTCCCCCACTGGTTCCCAATCTTCTTGCCCAGCCAGTCCCACTCTCCCTTGCTGGCTCCTCGTCTGATCCCAGTCTCTTCCCGCCCCGCCCCCCCCCCCCCCCCCCACACACACCTTCGATTTCCTTCCCTGGCTTCCAGTCCCAGTTTCCTTTCCCAGCCAGTCCCAGTGCTTTGATGTTAGACTAAATGATATAATGGTTCCTTCTTCCCTTAAAATCTATCATTCCTCTCCCCCTACCCAGCTTCCAGTTTGAATCTCCTTGCCTAGCAAGTCCCTCTCTTCCCTTTCCCCCTCTGTCTCCCCCAACTCCCAGTCCCAGTCATATCTACCCCCATTCTTCAATTCCTTGTGCCAATTTGGTGCCCCCCCCTTCAGTCTACCTCTTATCCTCTCTGCATTTGAGTCAGGCCCCTTTCTCCTGCCCACTGGCTGGGCTCTGCCAGCAACGGGGTCATTGAGAGCATAGGAGAGGCCGCCTGATACAGCAGCCCATTAGCAGCAATTGCAGGGAAAGTTCTGCTCCACACCGGGCTGGAGCATGCTCAGTGCAGATGGAATCTTCAGTGCTTTTATCTGCAAAGCTCTAGCAAATTTCTGTTCAGCAGGTGTAAACTGTGAGTTTTCAAAGACTTATAACTTGGCCAAATTTGGACAGATTTTCACATGGGTGGTAAAAGCCACACACCCCTGCCAAATTTCAAGTCCCTGATCCAAAGCTTGGGGGCTTGCAGCTTTTCAAAGAAAAGGTCACCCAGAATTTTTTAACATGGGCAAAACCATGTATTTTCTCAGAAATGGCTGAACCGTGTTGGCTGACATTTTCTAAAAAATCCAGCTGGAGGCAGACACACAGCATGGAAAATTTCAGCCCAAACAGTTAGTTTGGCAAAGTTATAAGCAACTAAAAACAAGGACTTAAAATGGGATGTGTCAGGCAGCCTTAATAAAAGGTGGTGCTACCAGACCACCTATAATAATAATATAAACACATATTTGGTAAAGTTTTGTACTCACCTCTAAGAGGCACAGCACAGAACTCACAGTCCAGTAAGAGCAGGGGAGGAAGGTACTAATATGGTATTGTGCCTTCTTGACCCTGTGCTGCTTTGGGGGCTAGGAAGCCCTTGGTGTAACTTAGTAAGCCCCGAGAGCCTGTCAGGAGTTGCAGCAGCCTTCTGGGCCTGCCTGAGGGCTGCTGCATTGTTCAGCATGTCCGTGATGCTGCATTCGGCGACCCTGGCATATCCCGTGTGCCAAAGCTTGTAAGATGGTCTAAGAGGCTCCACAGTGTCTGCACCAGGGTATTTCTCTGACAGCCAAATCCAGGCTTTTAGGGCCTCTTTACACCACTGCAACCCTTTTATCTGGCATAAATGGGCTGGAGCAGAGTTGAGGATCTTGCCCATCGTATATATCCATTTTAATTTATCATAAGGCTCTGCCGTTTATCATATGGATATCACTGCCATATGTGTGGAGTGTGCGCAATTATATCTCACATATACATCTTGCCTGGAAAGAAGAGTGATCCTCTGGATAGGATACCAGATGGTAAATCAAGAGCCTTGAGTTTCTATTTCCAGCTCTACCATTGACATATAAAGTGTTACCAAGTCTCAAATCTGAAATGTGTAGGCAGATAATTCATTACCTCCGAAAGGAGATGTTGATTGAACTGAGGTGCTAAGCCACACCAGGATCTCTCATGTGTAAGTGCTAGGAATAGCTCTTTAGTTTAATGTTTCCTTTATGTAAATTGGGTCACAGACACATTCTTGTTGTATGATAACTAAAAAACAAAAACAAACCACATAACCCCTGGCCTCCATGTTATTTGTTACTTGACCACTGTCCTCAATGTCTGTGTTTATGGTATTTTTTGGTAGGGTAAATTATTTCCCTGTCCTAGCATTAGAAAGTGCTTGGTTATAGTTGTATTGCAATTTTTTATAATGTTCTCAGGTCAATTTTGCTTTAGTCTTTGTATGGTAGTTATTATGGAGTCGGGATGCTACCTATTATACCCCTGTCCTCTGATTCATCTTCTTGCTATGTCTTAGACCAGTAGTCCCCAAACTGTGGGACATACCCCCCGAATGTTCGGAGGGGTACATGGTGGGGCCGAGCCAGCCCACCCCACCCCACCCCAGAGGATGGGAAGGGGGTACCACACTTCCAGCCCCGCTCTGCCATCAGCCCAGCTCCAGCGGCAGCTCCACTCCACCCCCAGCCCAGCTCTGTCCTCATTCCCTCTCTGCCCCCAGGCCAGCTCTGCCTCTAGTACCAGCTCCTCCCCCATCCCCATTTTCTGCCCACCCTCAGCTCTACCTTCAGCCCAGTTTCCGCTGCTGAGGAAGCCTTGGCTGTGCAGTAATGGAGACAGGGTGCGGGCAGATTCTGCTACTAGTAAGGGGGGGTGGGGTGGCATGACAGGAAAAGTTTGGGCACCACTGTCTTAGACTATCTCCAATGAAGGTTGTGTTTTGTAGTGCAACATTGGGAACTTATTCCTAACATAATTTATTTGTCTGTCTTACCTGCTTCACTATTCACATAATTTAAAAATTATTGATTAAACTTGAAGAGAAAAATGCTCCTTCCATCCCCAGCGAGATGAAGGTAACCAAAAATTCTAACATTTCTATGTCTATTGTGCAAATTGGATCTGCTACTGTAAGCCCTGGGCTACACTAGGGGGCGGGGTCGATCTACGATACGCAACTTCAGCTACGTGAATAACGTAGCTGAAGTTGGCGTATCGTAATCGACTTACCTGGCCGTGAGAACGGCAGCGAGTCGATCGCTGCCGCTCCCCCGTCGACTCCGCTTCTGCCTTTCACCAAGGTGGATTTGCGGAGTCGACGAGGAGCGCGTTCGGGGATCGATTAAGCACGTCTAAACGAGATGCGATAAATCGATCCGCGATAGATCGATTGCTCCCCGCTGATCCGGTGGGTAGTGAAGACAAGTGTGATTAGAGGATACTCCAAGTGCACCTACCAGTGGCACTTCAGAGTAGACCTGCCTCCAACCTAAAACTAAAGGTAAGGGTCCCAAATATGGAGCTAATTTAAATAATTATAATTATAAAATAACCAACTAGTTTTATATACTGAATGAGGCTCATATTTTAAAATAAGTCTGTTGATGATAGCAACACTTTAACAATGTGAAGTAGCATTTAAAGGTTAAGGTACTAGCAGTGCCAGGGAGTATCTCAGTTCAGTTAATGCCATTGTAGTCTATGTTTAGCTGTTTTGGGAAAGTACAGCCAGAGAGTTCATCTGGATCTTACTTGTATAAATCTCCTGTATAGAGGATGAATGAAAATAGTCCTTCCCTCAATCATTCCTCTGAGTGGGCAGCACAGAAATCATTGTATGAAATATAATTAAGATTATCAGAACTGTTAATGCCAGGGCACCTGAATTTCTTTTCTCTTTCTCACGAGAAAGTAACTGTTTTCAAAATGATAAAAGAAACCTTCTAAGTATGCGAATTACAATAACCATAAACTGCTTTATATCCCAGATCTTTGCAGTAGAGTAGTGTGATTCTCCTAGCAGCAGAATTGTAAACTGAACTCATGTGAACTGGAAAGTTTAACGAGGTGCTTTTCATATATTTTACAACGTTGTCCTACACTGGCCTTTGTCACAGACTCTATAATGGCTTTTGTTGGAACGTAGGTTTTATCACACTTCAGACTCGTGGTCTTTTGAGAATAAGTTCATTCCTGTGCCATTTGCCCCAGATTATTTTTGGACTATCTAATTGCTTCCCTGTAATTATTCTAGGAACACCCGCTCTTAATACTGCTGGGTGATCTCACTTTGAATCCTGTTCGGTCTCCCTCAGTAAAGGATTTGAATTTGGGGCTTTATACAGCCAGAAAATCTCAATCTCTATCGCTTCTCTCCCTCCCCCCCACCCCCCAAGGAAAACTATGTTGTTAAATCTTATATACCTAATTAAATGTTCTGTTCTCAATAAAAGCCAGGGGCGGGGGGGTGCGGAGATGGAAGTCGAACCTGAACTCTCTTCCAGATAGAACAACAACAAAAAACTGGGTCTGGCAGCTTTCCTGTAACTTACTTTAAAATAGCCATGTGCTTTTCTTGTATAAGTACATGGTGAAGAATGAATGGGACAACTGGGTGTATTAATATGGAAAAGCAGCTTGTTCTGTAGAAAGATACTGATATGAAGTGCGTATGGGAGTGGGTGGGTGTTAATTTAGGTTGGTATGTAGGAGAGGTAGCTGAAAGGGAAATTAAAGCAATCTATGGCACATTCTAGATATTTTATCACAGTATCATATTGTTAGGCATTATCTTCTTTTCAGTCTCGTTTACTGTTTACATGATGTTTAAATGTTTTGGTTATGTGCTAGAACTGTCACTACGTCTGAACCAATAAAGAAAAGAAAAAAAAAGATTCCCTGATCGCATTCTTGAGACAAATTTGGATTGTAGTTCTATTGAAAAAGCACTAGAAAATATTGTAGCTAGAGTGAATGAAGCACTAGAAGTATATTGTAGGGTTCAATCTGGCCCTAGTTGGGAGGCCTCTGACCTAACAGGTTTCCAGTATCTCAATTTTAGTGGTCTGGATTGCCCTCTCTGGGATAAAAGCCACAGAAGTTGACAAAAACTCCACAAATATCTTCCAGAAATTCCCTCACATTGTTCCATTGGGAATGTGGGTCAGCTTGCCCTGTGGAATTAACTGTGTAGCCTGCCTAAAAACCCTGCATGCCCCAGTGGATTTATAGGAGCTCGAACTATGTATGCCTCTTCTGTTCTAGCGCTGGCACTTGACACCCTCCCTCATCTCTTGAGCATTGGCCTGCTAAACCCAGGGTTGTGAGTTCAATCCTTGAGGGGGCCGTTTGGGGATCTGGGGCAAAAATTAGGGATTGGTCCTGCTTTGAGCAGGGGGTTGGACTAGATGACCTCCTAAGGTCCCTTCCAACCCTGATATTCTATGATTCTATGAGATAACTGGGAGCTACACAGTTAGGGACTTCTCCGGGTGCAGCAATTGCTGATGACTGCTCCTTGTGGGAAGATCCCAGCCATGGCGGAGGCTTGGCAGGAAAGATAATACAACCTGATGCTGTACTAGCTTTTCCTGAAAAGTGTTTGTATGTTATCCCCCTTTGGCCATGCAGAACTGCTCACTCTTCTTTTCAGTGTGTAACAGCATTTGTGTGTTAGTGTCTCTGTGGGAGAAGACTGTTTTGCTGGCCCTCCTGCTTGAGAAATAAGTGGTCACAAAATATTTCCCTGAGTTCAGCATTGGAATGCATTGGTGAAACTGCTGTTGTAAGTTACAGTATTTGAAATTTGGTTAATTTATATTTAAAAAAGTAGAAAGAGAATGATGTACCTTCCATCCACTCTGAAAGTCTCCTCCTTTCTCATGAGTTCTAGTGGTGAGTGGCTCCCAGTCGATCTACATCATCACACAGTCAAGAATGTGGTTTCCAATTTATTTTGAACAATTTCTCTTTATTCTGGGATAAATCTTGAGTTTACAATCTGCCCTGAAAACAGGGTAGCCCTGAGATGGAGATTATGACTCTGAGTCACAATCTTCCTCTTGGTTTCCCTGCTGCTCTGAGGAGGGAATAAATTGCATTGGTTCTATACCTAGTACAGCATATGCTCCCTGATGTGCTGGTTTAGCTGGGTCTCTGGGTGTGTTGGGGGAGGTGGGGACTTGGCTCTGCCCTGCCCTTCCACCAGCGTGGGGAGGGGATGTAGCAACTTTGTAGAGCCTGCTTCCCTTCCTGTGCTGCTACCCATGATATAAGTAGCTAGCACCTGGCTGCAAGGGGGCACTGTGCGTTCCTTTAACCCCTGTGCCTCCATGCTAGCAAAGCCACACTTTGGCCCAATATTTGACATGCTTTTAAAGATTTGGGGTTTTTTAAATACAGAGGTACTGTCTTCTTTCTAACTGGACATAGGGGTTAGAATAGTTTGTGCTATCCTGGGATTTTTCTTCAACATTTGTACTGTGATGTTTTTTTTAAATAGACCAAGGATTCACTGTTGTTTAGTGTACGCATGCAATGTGAGACATTCTCATTTGAGTAGAAGAAAATAAAACTGTTTTCAAGGGTAGCTTTTAAATGCTGAAATGCATTCATTAAATTTCTTCCTCAATATACAAATAGTGTGGTTTGATTGCTACAGTAATTGTTGAACTGAATTACTATTTGACCTGTTACCTTAGGACTACATACTGGACCTATTGTTTATTCACTAGCCAGAAAAGTATAAGCAGTTCTTGTCAATGAGCTATTTTAGTGAAAATGTTCTACCTCTTGGCCTAAACTTCCATTAAAGGGATTACACAACCGTGTAACAGAACTGATAGACTCAGACTGAGTGAGGGATAAGAGAAGGGCTGCAGTTTATTTAGAGAGTTTGTCCTAATTTAGTCTAGGTTAGGGCGACCAAATACCAAGTATGAAAAATCGGGACAGGTGGGGTGGGGCCGGTGGCTATATAAAAAAAAAAAGCCCCAAATATCGGGACTATCCCAATAAAATCAGGACATCTAGTCACCCTAGTGTAGGGTGACCAAACATCCCGACCAAACCGTCTTTATCCCTGAAAAAAAGTGTTCTGATTTTTCACACTTGCTATCTGGTCACCCTAACTCAGTTGTGCTTAAAAATTATTCCCTCACGTGGTTTGAGAGCTATAACTAGGAAAATACTCATTTGAAAAAGGAGGCTAGGCATTCACACCAGGCTGAGAACCTTGTTAAGAAACTGTGTTTATTAACTATGGTTTTCTTGCTGTTTTGTTATGTATTTATGTAGCATGGTCAGTTGCTCTCTCTAATTGTTTCACGCTGCATAGATAATACAGTGATAGGTACCCTAGGAATACTTAGCATAGATTAGCAAACAAGATGCTTTTTATAAAATAGAGACTAGATCAAAGTCCCTGCACTGAAGAGTTACAGTTAAACAAAGGCAAAACAGCTGTTCAGAAAACTGAGGGTTAGGATTCATTGGTGAGGAGTCTAGTATGGAAAGGAATCATGGAATGGGTTTTAAGAAGGGATTTCAAAGAGAAAAGAGGGAGAGCTGGGTGTGTAAGAGAGGGAAGAGTGTTCCATAGGGAAGGTGGAGCTTGGAGGATGGAGTGAATCTCAGAGTAGGAAGAGGAGGTGAAGAAGCAGTTGGGAGTGAGGATTGGGAGGGTCATAAAAAGCAAATGAGAACTGAACTAGAACATTTTTAGAAGAAGTTTTAAAGAAGTTTTGGCCTTGTCTGCGCTCTTCAGTGCACTAGTGTTAGAAGCCAGTTTAAGCTTAGATTTCATTTATACAAAGTTACACCTGCGTCTGTCTTTTCAGCGGCAGCTGAAGAGTGCTCAGCACAGCTGGGTAGAGAGGTTCCTTTTGTGTTCCCCTAATCCTGCAATGGGTTGGGCACTTTTCCAATCCCTAGGTGCAGATTATAGCAGTCTGAAGTATGTTCTAACATGCACCAGCTGCTAATGGCCCCAACCGGCTATTACTGTTTCAAGGGAATGCTGTAGAAATCTGGCCATACCCCTACACTGCCAGCTGTATGATGGAGTGGCACAATTCTCTTACAAGGCTCTGAGACTCAAGGATCCACCTAAACAGAGGAGATTTTCTGGAAGCTGGAGGTACTGATTTTAGGGATGCTTTGTGCTGATGGCTGACAATCATGAACCCTGTTCCTAGCCCAGTTTAAGACAGGAGTTTAGACGCCTCTGTAGAGTGAACACAAGTGTTTTATTTTTATAGCAAATGTACTTTAAAGGAACCCTCTTCCATTTCATTCTGTGTAACATGCCAGGGTTCCTTGACATTTTACCTGTAAGGTCGCAACAAATAGAGAAGAGCAATTTCTGTCCTAGAGCAGTTTATTTGCAAATTTGACACCATCCGCTCAGGATTAAACAAAGACTGTGAATGGCTAGCCAACTACAAAAGCAGTTTCTCCTCTCTTGGTTTTCACACCTCCAGGTCAGCTGCTAGCAGTGGACCTCATCCTCCCTGACTGCATTAACCTTGTTATCTCAAACCTGATTCTGGCCTGCATATTTATACCTGCCTCTGGAAATTCTCACCAAATGCGTCTGACGAAGTGGGTCTTTGCCCACGAAAACTTATGCTCCAATATATCTGTTGGTCTATAAGGTGCTACAGGACTCTTTATCCTAGGGCAGGACATCCCACTCTACCTCCCCTCCACCCCCAATCTCCAAGGAACAAGTTTAAAGCTAAGGTGACTGATAGTGTTGTGTAGTGTAGTGATTTGGTGTCTGTAGTGTGTGTGTTTGTATTTGTGGTGTACTTACTGCTTGACTGAAATATACTGTGTGGTCTGTTTGTTTGGGGGACTATGTGCTGAGCCTAGTGGCCTGCTAGGCAAGACTGAGAGCTTTGTAATGAGACTTTGATACCTAAGCATTTAGCATCCATCAGCCCTTAACCAAGGGGCACGGCTACTCAGGAAGACCAGAGCTTTAAAAAGCCTGCTCTGAGCGACCATAAGCTGCTAACGGGAGTTTTGTGAGGGAGTTCTCCAGGTGAAGGAGGAGCGATTACATGACCGTTGGGGTAAAATTGTTGTCTGTAGTGTATGCGTTTGTGGTGCGCTTGCTGCCTTACTGAAATATACCGTGTGGTCTGTTTTTTGAGGGGACCTGTGTGCTGAGTCTAGCAGCCTGCTAGGCAAGGCTGAGAGCTTCTTAATGAGGCTTTGATACCTAAACCCTTTAGCACCCATTAATCCTTAACCAGGGGAGGGGGACTACTCAGGAAGACCAAGGCTTTAAAAAGCCTACTCCTAAGCCACCAGAGGAGCTAGCGAACAGGGGAGTTATGCGAGGGAGTTTAGGGGAAAGTGTGATGGGGGGGCTAGATACACTTAACATTCTTTAAACTTAAGGCCAAAAATACCCCCTGATAAAAACAAAACATCAACAAAGGAATGAGCTGCAGGAGTAAAAATAGAATGCAGGCAGAAGTCCAGCAACAGGGTGGGGGCTATCTAATTTATTACACTCAATGCAGCATGTATGATTACCTATCCTATGGGCAGGTGGCATATGTGTGCATTCGGGACAAGGAGCTCCTGGCTCTCAGAGACTGTGTACAGGCTTTGGAGGCCAGAGTGGCTGAACTTGATGAGCTAAGGGAGACAGAGAGGTACATAGATGAGATTTTCCAGGACACAGATGAGACTTTCCAGGACACAGTAGAACGGTCCCACCCCCGGTCTGACAGCCTCTATGCTATTGAGGAGGATGAAAGTCTCAGGAAAGGAGACCATTCAGCTGGAGCAGAGGGAAACCCCCATAGTTGGGACCCTCCTTCCAGATGATGTTTTTCAGATGCAGAAGTGGGGTGTTTGCCCACGAAAGCTTATGCCCAAATAAATCTGTTAGTCTTTAAGGTGCCACCGGACTCCTCGTTGTTTTTGTGGATACAGACTAACAGAGCAACCCCTCTGATACTTGGCAAAAATGAGGAGGTTAATTAAACAGAAATTAAAAGGTACAGTGCCAAAAATGAAATCCCTGCCAGCTGCATGGAAACTTTTTAAAGACACAATAATAGAGGCTCAACTTAAATGTATACCCCAAATTAAAAAACATAGTAAGAAAACCAAAAAAGTGCCACAGTGGCTAAACAACAAAGTAAAAGAAGCAGTGAGAGGCAAAAAGGTATCCTTTAAAAAGTGGAAGTTAAATCCTAGTGAGGAAAATAGAAAAGAGCATAAACTCTGGCAAGTGAAGTGTAAAAATATAATTAGGCCAAAAAAGAATTTTAAGAACAGATAGCCAAAGACTCAAAAAGTAATAGCAAAAAAAATGTAAATACATCAGAAAGCAGGAAGCCTGCTAAACAACCAGTGGGGCCACTGGACGATAGACACGCTAAAGGAGCACTCAAGGATAAGGCCATTGTAGAGAAACTAAATTAATTCTTTTCATCGGTCTTCACGGCTGAGGATGTGAGGGAGATTCCCAAACCTGAGCCATTCTTTTTTAGGTGACAAATCTGTCCCTTCTCTGACAAATCTCAATCCCAGATTGAGGTGTCATAAGAGGAGGTTTCAATACAATTTGATAAATTAAACAGTAATAAGTCACCAGGATCAGATGGTATTCACCTAAGAGTTCTGAAGGAACTCAAATGTGAAATTGCAGAATTACTGTGGTTTGTAACCTGTCATTTAAATCAGTTTCTATACCAGATGACTGGAGGATAGCTAATGTGATGCCAGTTTTTAAAAAGGGCTCCATAAATTATCCTGGCAATTACAGGCCAGTATGCCTGACTTCAGTACTGGGCAAACTGGTTGAAACTATAGTAAAGAACAGAATTGTCAGACACATAGATGAACATAATTTGTTGGAGAAGAGTCAACACAGATTTTGTAAAGGGAAATCATGCCTCACCAATCTACTAGAATTCTTTGAGGAGGTCAACAAGCATGTAGACAAGGGTGATCCAGTAGATATAGTGAATTTAGATTTTCAGAAAGCCTTTGACAAGGTCCTTCACCAAAGGCTCTTAAGTAAAGTAAGCTGTCCTGGGATAAGAGGGAAGGTCCTCTCATGGATTGGTAACTGGTTAAAAGATAAGAAACAAATGGTAGGAATAAATGGTCAGTTTTCAGAAAGGAGAGAGATAAATAGTGGTGTCCCCCAGATGTCTGTACTGGGACCAGTCCTATTCAACATATTCATAAATGATCTGGAAAAAGGGGTAAACAGTGAGGTAGCAAAATTTGCAGATGTTACAAAACTACTCAAGATAGTTAAGTCCAAAGCAGACTGCGGAGAGTTACAAAGGAATCTCACAAAACTGAGTGACCGGGCAACAAAATGGCAGATGAAATTCAATGTTGATAAATGCCAAGTAATGCACATTGGAAAATATAATCCCAAGTACACATATAAAATGATGGGGTCTAAATTAGCTGTTACCACTCAAGAAAGAGATCTTGGAGTCATTGTGGATACTTCTCTGAAAACATCCACTCAGTGTGCAGTAGCAGTCAAAAAAGGTAACAGAATGTTGGGAATCATTAGGAAAGGGATAGAAAATAGGACAGAAAATATCATGTTGCCTCTATATGAATACATGGTACACCCACATCTTGAATACTGCATGGAGATGTGGTTGCCCCATCTCAAAAAAAAAATATTGGAATTGGAAAAAGTTTTGAAAAGGGCAACAAAAATGATTAGGGGTATGGAACAGCTTCCATATGAGGAGAGATTAATAAGATTGGGACTTGTCAGCTTGGAAAAGAGATGTCTAAGGGGGGATATGATGACGTCTATAAAATAATGATGGGTGTGGAGAAAGTAAATAAGGCAGTGTTGTTTACTACATCTCATAACACAAGAACTAGGGGGTCACCAAATGAAATTAATAGGCAGCAGGTTTAAAAGAAAGTATTTCTTCACACAATGCACAGTCAACCTGTGGAACTCTTTGTCAGAGGATGTTGTGAAGGCCAAGACTATAACAGGGTTCAGAAAAGAACTAGATAAATTCATGGAGGATAGGTCCATCAATGGCTATTAGCCAGGATGGGCAGGGATGGTGGCCCTAGACTCTGTTTGCCAGAAGCTGGGAATGGGCGACGGGATGGATCTCTTGATTATTACCTGTTCTGTTCATTCCTCCTGGGTCACCTGGCATTGACCACTGTCAGAAGACAAGATACTGGGCTAGATGGACCTTTGGTGTGACCCAGTATGGCTGTTCTTATTGTAGAAGGAGGTTTAGGTTCTCCTCTTGTTGTAGCAATAACGGGTTCTTAACCCACGAAAGCTTATGCTGAAATACATTTGTTAGTCTTTAAGGTGCCACAGGTATTTTTCTTGTTTTCTTTTTGCTGACACAGACTAACACGGCTACTACACTGAAACCTGTCACCAATGCTTGGTTATCGCTCCTTGGTACAGAGATGCCAACCCTCCCTAATTTTCCACAATCCTCCTGATTTTTACATGTAATTACGAAATTATTAATTCCAGTGCAAATCTACTAATTTTGCAAGTGTGTGTTTGTGTCTCACTCACAACCACCAGGATCCGACAAACACAGGAAATAGTGCTGTGGCCTCGGGGAGGGTATTCTTCTCCACCACCCCTCTGGCAATATGCAGACTGTGCAGTGTGGCTCTGATAGGAGGCAAGCGACAGTGATTTTGAATGTGTTGGGTGCTGCAGGATTCACTGCCCAAGTCCCAGGCTATGTGTTGCATTCTACTTGCCCTGTGTGGACTCTGCTGGACTACGTTAGTACCCTCTAGGCACCTGGAGTGTGCCAGCAGGGTCCACATTGGGCAGGTATAGCACAACACGCAACCTGTGGCTTGGGTGATGAATCCAGCGCCCCAAGCCCGACTGAAGTCCCCGTGGCTTGCCTGATATCAGACACTTGCTGCGCAGTCTTCAGGGGAGGAGAAGCCAGAAGTGGAGAAGGTTGCAGTGGCAGAGGAAAGAGGGGAATGCAACAGAAGAATGAGAAGACAAGGAGTATCATCCCAAGAAGGAGGTCCAGGCCTGGGACTGGCCAAGGCAGTTAAGAGCCCTAGTGGCATAGGAGGGCAGCTTACCTAGGGCTATTCCTCCATTTCTCCATGTTTGGGGGTGGGGTACAAGGGGTCCAGGTGTCTCCCAGCCCATGGGCATAGACAGGAAGAAGAGGGGAGAGGGAGAGTTCCCAGTTTCTGTGGGGAGAGGGGAGAGAGAGGTCCAAGCAAGCCTCTAATTCCTTCCTAATTATTTTTACAAACATCCCTAAAAGTCTCAGAACCAGGTAGGCATCTCTGCTTGGTGTATGCTAGTAGAATTTTCTCAGGCTTGATTTGCAATAATTTGGCTGTTTTTTGACATACATAGCTTTCCAAGCAGTCTGCTTCCTTTTGCACACAGACAGACAGATCTAATTACTAGCCAGCATGAAAATTCAGCTGAATTAAAGAGGTACTGATACAAGGGAAAGTATGGACTTGTCTTACAATCACTTAATCCTTCCTTTTGCTGTTTTGAGAGAGGCAGGTTATGGATTCTAGTATAACAACATTTTCTGGCTTGATATGTTTTGAAGAATGCATCTATAAGGTTGCTCGAGGCAGTCTGACTCTGTTTTCTCGATATTCAGTGGGATGTAGTATGCAACATTTCCAGGGGAAAAGCAACTACAATAAAATGACTAACCATTTCCTTAAAGTGCTACCAGAGTTTAAGCTTTTTGGACCCTAAGCCTGGAGGAAGAAAAACTTGCCACGTTGCTCTTACTAAAGCAGCTGTCAACTGGTTATTGGAGTTGAGGTTTTTTTAAGTGCATTTTTGGGGGACGAGTCAGTAAGGCAGTTATGTGATGTATCCATGTTGATTGCAGATATAATTTTACATTCTGCATATTTAATTATACTGTAACCATTAATAGTATTTTTTTTTCTCTCACTAGGACTCTGCTCAGGAGAGCGTCATTACACGAGACATTCATCGAACATTTCCAGCACATGACTATTTCAAAGACACAGGAGGAGACGGTCAGGAATCGCTATACAAGATATGTAAGGTATGGTCAGTTTTTTTCAGTTAAAAAACAACAACGTTGTTTGAGATTTTGCTGTGATTTTACTCCCTTCTTGTAACTTTGGTCTGGTTCAAATCAGTGGTCAGTCAGATCTTAAAACTTATTTTGAATTACATATGTAATTTCAGTGTTCCTCAGGATTAGACCTACTAAAGTAGACCTTGTAACTTCCCTATATTCTCTATCTCCTCAAGTGAGACTGTGGGAATATTACAACCTCAAATCAGCTTTGCTGATGGGCAGTACAATCTCATAGATCTGTTGCAGTAGAAGCATAGGGCAATTGAGCTTTGTCACTTGTTCTGCAGTAGAGACCTGCCAGGGCAGTATGAGCCTCCAGACCCAGTTCTGCAGTGACAGTAGCAAAGAGCCTCCCTGCAGCAGCTAATTAAAGAGTAGGGCAGCTGACTCCCACAAATAACACTTAACTCTTATGTAGCACTTTCACTCATAGATCTCAAAGCACTTGTTGGAGGAGTGTATCATCAGCTCCATTTTACAGATGAAGAAGCTGAGGCACTAAGGGCTGGTCCACACTAACCCTCCTGGTTCGAACTAAGATACGCAACTTCAGCTGCGTGAATAACGTAGCTGAAGTCGAAGTATCTTAGTTCGAACTAAAAGGTACTTACCGCGGGTGCAGACGCAGCAGGCAGGCTCCCCCGTCGACTCTGCGTACTCCTCTCGCGGAGCAGGAGTACCGGTGTCGACGGTGAGCACTTCCGGGATCGATTTATCGCGTCTAGACAAGACGCGATAAATCGATCCCAGAAGATCAATTGCTTGCCGCCAAACCAGGAGGTAAGTATAGACATACCCTAAGTGAAGTAACTTGTTCCCAGGCACAAAAAACAGACCTGCCACAGTGGAGAGATGCACAAAGTGGGGCATCACAGCTAGATTTGTTATGTTCTTCCACCATCATAATTTTCAGCCATGGGTGGGAAATAAGATTAGATTTTATTTTATTTTTGTCAGCAGGAATTATTTTGGTGAAGCTGTGGTATTATTAGTTATGTTGAGTTATATCTCATCAAATGGCTTCTTGCAAGTTTAGGTATTCTGTTGCAAACTGACATGTCTGCCCTAAGTCAGTTACTGGCTATCCTATGACTTTCAACATGCAATTTGAGCTGATATACCAGGGGTGGGCAAACTTTTTGGCCTGAGGGCCATATCTGGAAATAGAAATTGTATGGCGGGCCATGAATGCTCACAAAATTGGGGTTGAGATGCGGGAGGGGGTGAGGGCTCTGCTTGGGGGTGCAGGCTCCAGGGTGGGGCCAGAAATGAGGAGTTCAGGGTGTGGGAGGGGGCTCCGGGCTGGGGCAGGAGTGGGGGGTGCAGGGGGGGTGAGGGCTCCGGATGAGTGTGAGGGCTCTGGGGTGGGGCTGGGGATGAGGAGTTTGGGGTGTAGGAGGGTGCTCTGGGCTGGGACCGAGGGGTTCAGAGGGTGGGAGGGAGATCAGGGCTGGGGCAGGGGGTTGGAGTGCATGAAGGGGTGCAGGCTCCAGCTGGGGGTGTGGGCTCTGGGCTGGGGCTGGGGATGAGGGTGATCTGGGCTGGGATCGAGGGGTTCGGAGGGTAGGAGTGGGAAGAGGGTTGAGGCGCGGGGAGAGGCTCAGGGTGCAGGCTATGGGCTGCGCTTACCTCAAGCGGCTCCCGGAAGCAGCAGCATGTCCCTTCTCTGGCTCCTATGTGGAGGCATGGCCAGGCGGCTCTGCGTGCAGTCAGGCGGTTCTGCGCGCTGCCCTTGTCTGCAGGCACAGCCCCTGCAGCTCCCATTGGCTGCAGTTTCTGGCCAACTGGAGCTGTGGGGGCAGTGCTTGGGGTGGGGGGCAGCATGCAGAGCGGAGGCTCCTGGCTGCCCCTAAGCATAGGAGCTGGAGGGGGAGCTATGCCACTGCTTCCGGGAGCTGTGTGGCGCGGTCCCCAGCCCTGCTCTCCGGCTGATGCGGGGCAAGCCCCAGACCCCGCTCCTCAGCAGGAACTCGAGGGCCAGATAAAAATGGCTAGCAGGCCGGATTTGGCCCACAGGCCATAGTTTGCCCACCCCTGTGATACACAGTAAAAAAAAAAAACTTCTGAGATCTGATTTAATGTAACCGAGTGTAACCTGTACAAGGGCCTTTCCCTTTACAATCTTTGATTTTATCCAGTTACCAAAACCAGGAGGCTCGTGTCTGCCCCTTTCACAGGTTTGCAAAGCCCAAAACACAGCAAGAGAGCTATGATTCTGCTGCATGGGGAACAGGCCAGAGAGAGGTCATCCAGGGAGTGCTGCATTCTTTGGCAGTTCTCTCCAGGACAGGTCAGAGTGGAGTTTTATTTGTGGATCTAGGTGGGGTGGCTGGATAACCAGTAGATTTACGAACTTTATGGATCCACTTGCCAAAACTTCATTGTGTATGAGAAATGTAGTGGCTGTGCGGGTGTTCTGTGGGTTGGGGAAGAGGATTCCATCCCTCAAATATTTATATAAGTCACTTGTCTAAAGCCAGTTTGAGCAAGTGACAAATTTCACACACACTTCATATTTTTACATCCCAAGAGATCTTAAATTTCTGCTTTAAATAATATATAACTATTCCGGTAGGCAGACACAAGTGTGTTAATTGTGTCTCCGTCCTTTTATAGGGATGAGGTGGGGGGCAGTAGTGACAACCTGTGCCCCCACAAAGACTTTTACTGGGGTGACATCACTGGGGGACCTCTGACACAGTGATCCATGCTCCTAAAGACGGGGCTGGCACCTTTTCCTAGGGACCCCTTTTGCAAGGGAGTGGGGGTTGCATCCGGTATTCCCTTTAATTCTTTTTGGTGTGCAGAATGAATAACTGCCTAAGCACTGCCTCTGCCAGTCCCCGTCCCTCTCCCGGTTACTTGTCTCGTCCTCCATTTCATTACTAGACAGAAATGGTAGAATTGTCTATAATAATGCAGAAAGGCAGAAGTGTTCAATTAATATTTCTGTTCTGTATTTGGGAAATAGCTGGATGATATATTCAAATTATATGATGATGGTGAAATTCTTTCCATTCCAACAGTAATTCACTAAGATGTTAAACATCAGCTACTAAATGTAGACATTTTAAAATCATCAGGTCCAGATCATTTGCATTCAAGAGTTTTAAAAGAGCTGGCCAAGGAGCTCACTGAAATGTTAATATTGGTTTTCAATGCGTCTTGGGACAGTTCCAGAGGACTAGAAGAAAGCTAATCTGCCACTATTTAAAAAGGATAAACAGGATGACCTGGGTTATTACACGTCTGTCAGCCTGAAATTAATCTTGGGGGAAAATGATGAAACTACTGATACAGGACTCAATTAAAGAAGAGTAACATTTTAATGTTATCAGCATGGTTTTGTGGAAAATAGATTTTGTCAAACTAATTTGATACCTTCTTTTGGATGAGATTATAAAGTTGGTTGATAAAAAGGGAATAGTATTTGACTTGTAATAAAAATAAATATAAAGTGAGCACTGTACACTTTGTATTCTGTGTTGTAATTAAAATAAATATATTTTAAAATATAGAAAACATCCAAAACTATTTACATAATAATGAAGAAATTAGAACAATGCACAAAAAACTCCAACATATCTCCAATGGATTAAATATGGCTAAGTGATAGGTCTCAACATGTGATTATAAATGGGGAATCATCATCAATGTTTCTAGTGGGGTCCTGCAGTGATCAGTTCTTGGCCCAATGCTCTTTAATGTTTTTATTAGGTCTGTCAGGTGATTAAAAATGTAATCGCGATGAATTGCACTGTTTAACAATAATAGAGTACCATCTATTTAAATAGTTTTGGATGTTTTCTATATTTTAAAATATATTTATTTTAATTACAACACAGAATACAAAGTGTACAGTGCTCACTTTATATTTATTTTTATTACAAGTATTTGCCCTGTAAAAAAAAAGAAATAGTATTTTTCAATTCATGTAATACAAGTACTGTAGTGCAATCTCTTTATCATGAAAGTTGAACTTACAAATGTAGAATTATGTAAAAAAAAAAAAGAAGCATTCAAAAATAAAACGATGGAAAATTTTAGAGCCTGCAAGTCCACTCAGTCCTACTTCTTGTTCAGCCAATCGCTCAGACAAACAAGTTGGTTTACATTTGCAGGCGATAATGCTGCCCACTTCTTGTTTACAATGAGAACAATGTCCCATAATCCCCTTAAGTCAAGTGGCCACTCTCGTCATTGTTTTGAACTTGGCTGTAGAAATGCGGATATCCCCTTTCAAAGCTCTGTTTCTGACAGCCGGCATGCTTATCTGCTCCGGGACAAAGCAGCCATTACTGCAGAATGCTGCTTGCTGTGAGTGTGTGAGAGAGAGGTGGGGGGAAGAGGGGGTCTACTGCTGTCTGAACTTGCAAGACAGCATGCTGACACACTCAGCGCCCCAAAAACCCACTCTCTCTCCCACCACATACATGCAACACACTCCCTGTCATACTCCACGCCCCCCCGCCATTTGAAAAGCATTTGCAGCCACTTGAACGCTGGGATAGCTACCACAATGAACTGCTTTCTGTGGTGTTGCAAGAGCTGCTAATGTGGCCACGCCAGTGCGCTTGAATCTGACAGTGTGAACACACTGCACCGCTTTCCCTACTGCGCTCTCAGAGAGCTGGTTTAACTCACAGCACTCTACATCTGCAAGTGTAGCCATGCCCTGATGCAGCTTGTTCAGGAAGGACAGTTAGGGAAGAAAGGGAAGAGGTGTTGCTTTGTATATTAAAGATGTATTCACTTGCACCAAGGTTGAGACAGAAGTGTAAGGCAGACATACTGAAAGTCTCTGCGTAAGGATAAAAGTGGTATAGAACAAGGGGGATATCATGGTAGGGGTTTCCTTCTTCCTAACCAGGAAGAAGATGTGGATCAGACTTTTTTTAAACAACTAACAAAATCATTCAAAATACAGGACTTAGTGATGATGGGGGACTTCAACTATCCAGACAACTGCAGCAGGGTATAGATTATCCAACAAGATCTTGGGATGCATTGGAGACAACTTCTTGTACAGGAAGTGGAGAAAGCCACTAGGGCAGGGGCTACTCTGGAGTTAATTCTGACAAACAAGGAGGAACTAGTTGAGAATCTGAAGGTGGAAGGCAGCTTGGGTGAAAGTGATCATGAAATCATTGAGTTCTTGATTTTAAGCAACAGTGGGAGGGAAAACAGCAGAATAACGACAGTGGTCTTCAAGAAGGCAGATTTCAACAAACTCAGAGTATTGGTAGGTAAGATCCTGTGGGAAGCAAGTCTAAGGGGAAAAAGAGAAAAGGACAGTTGGCAGTTTTTCAAAGAGATATTATTAAGGGCACAAAAGCAAACCATACCTATGCATATGAAAGATAGGAAGTATGGTAAGCAGCTACCCAGGCTTAACCAAGAGATCTTCAATGACCTGAAACTCAAATAAGATTCATACAAGAAGTGAAAAAGCGGTCAAATGGCAAAGAATGAGTATTAAAAAAAACACAAGTACGTAGAGACAAAATTAGAAAGGCCGAGGCACAAAATGAGATTAAACTAGCTAGAACATAAAGGGTAACAAGAAAGCATTTTACAAATACATGGGAAGCAAGAGGAAGACCAGAGATAGGGTATGCCCATTACTGAATGAGGAGGAAAAGACAATAACA
Organism: Chelydra serpentina; assembly: GCA_037349315.1. NCBI lineage: Eukaryota > Metazoa > Chordata > Testudines > Chelydridae > Chelydra > Chelydra serpentina. Next base: position 56,605,768 of record JBAIAC010000024.1, on the reverse strand, counting down.
GAAAACGCAGCAGTGGCTGAAGAGTTAAATGCCTTTTTGTTTCAGTTTTCACCAAAAAAGTTAGCATTGATCAATGACTAACATAGAGAACAACAGTGTAAATGAAGTAGGATCAGAGGCTAAAATAGCAGAATAACAAGTTAAGAATTACTTAGAAGAGTTTGATGTCTTCAAGTCCACAGGGCCTGAGGAAATACATCCTTGAACACTTAAGGAACTGACTAAAGAGATCTCTGAGCCATTAGCGATTACCTTTGAGAACTCGTGGAGGATGGGAGAGATACCTGAGGACTGAAAAAGGGCAAATATAATACCTATACATAAACTCTTTAGGTATCCCTCAATGCGAGGATGATGTCTGCCAAGGGGGTTCTTTGGTGGGTTTCTAAGTGGCCGAGGAGCCCAATTCATGCTGTGACATTACACTCCATATTCTTTATGGAAATGTGCTTATGATATGAATATGGCATAACAGATATACTTTATACAAGATGGATCATGGAAGATATCATTGGAAAGGTTATGATTTACTGAATGTGATAATCCAATTTGTATGCCTTTATCATTTCTGTATCTGAAGCTAGGAATATTGACTATGGCTATGGTTACACTCGCAGCTGCAGAGCGCTTTGGGTTAAACCAGCCTTCGGCGAGCATGCTAGGGAAAGTGCTCCAGTCGTCCACACTGACAGCTGCAAGCGCACTGGCGTGGCCACATTTGCAGCACTTGCAGTGGCACTGGGAGCAGTGCATTATGGGCAGCTATCCCAGCGTTCAAGTGGCTGTAACATGCTTTTCAAATGAGGGGGTGGGGTGGAGTGTGTTATGTGCATGTGGGGGGGAGAGAGAGAGTGGGTTTTTGGAGTGCTGAGTGTGTGTCAGCACACTGTCTTGTAAGTTCCGACCCCCCTACCTCTCTCTCTCTCTCTCATTCAAAGCAAACAGTAAATGTTTGTTGGATCAGATAAGCAGCCGCTGTCAGAAACAGAGCTTCGAAAAGGCACTTCCACATTCCTGCAGCGATATCACAACAAAGGGAAGAGTGACCACTTGGCTTAGGGGGATTATGGGATGTTTCCGGAGGTCAATCAGAGCGCAGTAACTGTTCACACTGACCCTGGGGCATCTCAGCCAATAGGCAACAGCAGTTCTCCCTCTCGTGGAGGTGGAATACCCAGGAGCACTCCAGCCGCGGAGTCAGAGCACTCTGCGTGTCTTGCCAGTGTGGACGGGGAGTGAGGTAGAGTGCTCTAGATGGCTTTATTGCGGTATAAAGTGCAAGTGTAGCCAAGGCCTTGGTATCTGTATTTCAAATGTGCTACTTTGGGTGTCACCCACAACTAGCCCTTCAGGTACAACAATGAAAAAGCCAGACAGGGCTGATGGCCCATTAGTAAAGACAATGAACTGTGAAAGAGCTTAGTCTTCCTGTGGATGCTCCAGACAGCCGGTGAGTAATGGCTGCTTCCACCCTGCAGAGACATGGGTCAAGTCACCTGGAACTGGAACTCCCCCTCTTGGAATGCCAGTATTTTTCCACTGGAAGAGAAAGGGTTCCCACCATACACAAAAGCTATATAAGGCAGGGGAGTGACAGCATTGTGGTTCTCCTCTGCCTCCCTGCCCAAAGAGATACTAGGAAACACCGGGAAGCAAGAACTGAACCCGGGGGAGAAGAGTTGAGCCCAGGCTGGAAGGGTGTCTAGCCTGTGAGGAGTAATACCTGAAGTTACAAGCTGCAGGCCAGTGCAGCGGGCTTTCAAGGATCTCTGTAATCTGCCTGAAACAACATTTAGGGCAGGCCTGCACAACATACGCAGGAGGCTCTCTGTGCGTCCTGCGGGAGGCTGGGGAAAAAAAATTTTTTTTTTTTTTTTTGCTCAACAACTTTCCTCGCATCCGGCCCTCGGCTTTTTTCTTTGGGGTAATGTGGCCCTCACCGCTTTACGAGTTGTGCAGGCCTGATTTAGGGTGAGAAATGACTATTTGTAGTCAATTTCTTTAGTGAATCAAGCTTAGTTTGTGTGTTTTGTTTTATTTGCTTAGTAATCTACTTTATTCTGTTTGCAATCCCTTATAACCTCTTAAAATCAGCATTTTATAGTTAATACATTTGTTTTGTTTATTATTAAACCCAGTTTGTGCAAATTTTAACTGGGGAGGGGACAAGAAAGGGTGCACTGCATATCTCTCTTCATATTGAGGAAGAAGGCACAATTTTATGAGCTCACGCTGTGCAGATTCTTTTATACAGTTCAAGACAATATACCTTTGGGTCTGCACTCTAAGGGAGGTGGGCACCTAAATGCTGAGGCAAGTCCCTTAAAATGAGTCTTCCCAGAGCTAATCTCAGTGTCTGTGTTTTTCTGCAGCTGGGTGTGGCCCTGCCTGTGTGTGTGCTAGAGGAGGTTTAAGAGCCTGGCTCAGCAAGAGGGGCCAATGCTGGCAGAAAGGCGGGCTCAGTGGTATCTCAGCACATCAGGTGGCACCTTGAAGTGGGGCAACCCATCACACATGCCCTGCAGATTTTCCCACAGAAGTGACAGGTGTAATCTTGGAGGAGACATAGTTGTTGGCTGGACAGTTGTGCCCTTTCTTTCCTCTTTTGTCACTTCTCTGTCTCATGAGTACATCTATTCTCCTCAAAATGAGCTGTGGCTTGATGTATGACAGTGGTCCCCAACGTGGTGCCCGCGGGCGCCGTGGTGCCCACCATCAGGGCCAGTGCCAAGGAAAGAAGAGGAGAGGAGCATCCGCCGGAGAAGCATCGCCACTGAAATGCCGCTGCGCAGCGCTTCCGGCGGAGAAGCTTTTCCGAAATGCCGCCGAGGAGCGCTTCCGGCGGAGAAGCGTTTCCGAAATGCCGCTGAGGAGCGCTTCCGGCGGAGAAGCTTTTCTGAAATGCCGCTGAGGAGCGCTTCCGGCAGAGAAGCTTTTCTGAAATGCCGCCGAGGAGCGCTTCCGGCGGAGAAGCTTTTCTGAAATGCCGCCGAGGAGCGCTTCCGGCAGAGAAGCTTTTCCGAAATGCCGCCGAGGAGCGCTTCCGGCAGAGAAGCTTTTCCGAAATGCCGCTGAGGAGTGCTTCCGGCGGAGAAGCTTTTCCGAAATGCCGCCGAGGAGCGCTTCCGGCAGAGAAGCTTTTCCGAAATGCCGCTGAGGAGCGCTTCCGGCGGAGAAGCTTTTCCGAAATGCCGCTGAGGAGCGCTTCCGGCGGAGAAGCTTTTCCGAAATGCTGCCGAGGAGCGCTTCTGGCGGAGAAGCTTTTCCGAAATGCCGCCGAGGAGCACTTCTGGCAGAGAAGCGTTTCCAAAATGCCGCTGAGGAGCGCTTCCCGCAGAGAAGCTTTTGCCGAAATGCTGCCGAGGAGCACTTCTGGCAGAGAAGCTTTTGCCGAAATGCTGCCGTGGAGCACTTCTGGCGGAGAAGCTTTCGCTGAAATGCCGCCAAGGAGCGCTTCCGGCGGAGAAGCTTTTGCCGAAATGCCGCCGAGGTGCGCTTCCGGCAGAGAACCATCGCCACCGAAATGCCGCCGAGAAGTGTCACTGCCCGCCACACTCTGATGAAGGGATGAATGTGCTCTTGGCCACAGAAAGGTTGGGGACCACTTATGTATGGTATGGTGCCACTGTTCTGTTCTGCGCGGAGTCCTCCCAGTTTGTTGGGTTGATGCCTCCCTTTTAAAGACGTCTTTGAAGTGCTTCCACTGCCCTCTGCGAGCCCTTCTTCCTTGACTTAATTGAGAGATTACTTGCTTCAGGGGCATACGTACACAGTGGACAGCCCAGCAGAGTTGGTGTTTCATGACCTGCGCTTCTATACTGCTGATGTTGGCTACAGAAAGCGCGCTGATGTTGATGAGTCAGTCTTCCCCCCTGATCCTGAGTTGGGGGACATAGCCTTCAAGTACTTAAAAGTTGTTGTAAGGAGAAGGGTGATAAATTATTCTCCTTAGCTACTAAGGACAGGACAAGAAGTAATGAGCTTATATTGTAGCAGGGGAGATTTAGGTTAGTCATCAGGAAAAACTTCCTAACAATCAGGGTCGTTAAGCACTGGAATAAATTGCCTAGGGAGGTTGTGGAATCTCTGTCATTGGCGGTTTTTAAGAACAGGTTAGACAAACACCTGTCAGGTGTCAAAGTCAGATTCAAGATTCACAAAATTTGTCAGACCACTGTTTATTAGCAAAGTGCTTTGCCAATGACCCAGATATATGTGAGTGCCATGCAAAGGCACAAGCCATCTTATTTATACAGATAAGAGGAGACAAACTTAACATAAGTAACAAAAAGAAGCAGAAACTGACAAAAATACATACATATCTTATTTGCATACTAACTTTTACCAATCTCCTAGCTCAGCAGGAGCTCTTTACGTTCATTAGTTTGAGGACTCATTGTCTCACACACCTTAATGTTTCTCTTCCTGACAACTATATTTCAACAAACCTTTCAGACAGCAAGAACAAGCAGCATTTCTTTAATGAATTATAATTACAATATAATTCATTCCACTTTCACACAGGGATGGCCTTGATAATACTTAGTCCTGCCTCAGTTTGGGGAACGGGACTAGATGATTTTTCGAGGTCTCTTTCAGTCCTACATTTCTATGATTCTATGATCACAGTGAGTCCGGCCAGAAAATCTATGAATCTATATACCCTCTCATAAACTCATTCCCACAACCTGTCCATTTCCTACTCCATCTTCATTATCAGCTCCTCACTGGCGCTTTTGCTCCTAGTTTTTCAACTTGACTGCTGACAATTATTGTGCATCCAGAAAAAGAAGGGGGAGGGAGGGACAAGGGGGAGGGGAAGCCCTAGGCTTCCACCCTGCTAGCTTGGGAGCAGCAGAGATATCAGGCTCTCCCCTCTCTCAGGAGCAGTAGTAGAGGATACCACCCCCCGCCCAAAGGCTGGAAATTGCAGGCAGAAGTGGTCCCTGCTCCTCCTGGCCAGCCAGGGACTGCAGATGCTGGACCTTCCCTTCTTCTGACCACTGGGAGATGGGACAGTGACTTTGGCCCCCTTTCCACCTCCTGTAGAGTGCCAGAACCAATGACCCTTGCCATCTCCCCCAGTAACTGGGGCTCTTGCTCATACGGACCCCTGCAGCAGGAGCCTGCTTCTTCCCCAGGCTGCTCTTGTTGTTACCTCAGCTGCCTGGAGGAACCAGGAGGCCCCTTCTCCTCTGGACTGTTGACTTTAGCTGCTCCCTGACCCTCCAGCCTTGCTGAGAGCACTGGCAGGGCTCTCTGAGAAATGGAAGGGTGCCCCTTAAACCTTGGCATAGTGCTCTCCTAGAATAGCTTGGTTTGCCCCAGTGAGTGCTCCTCCTACCTCTGCTGCAGGCTCTGTGCAGACTTGTGCAGACATGATTGCATTAGTTACACTAAGGGTCATGTTTTCAAGCTCTTATTCACACCTGTAACAGAATAACTGGCGCTTTATATGAAATCGTTCTGTTCTAGTCCAGGTGCATGCTAGTGGGAGACAGCCCAAAGTCAAGAGAGAGCTCAGAGTTGAGAAAGGGAGTGAATCCAGCGAAAAAGCTCATAAGAGCAGGACTAGGTTGAGAGCTTTAGCAAGGGGATGTCGCTGAAGGAGGGAGAGTTCACAGGTGAACAGTGGAGCCAAATCAGGCTGGTGGAAGCAGAAGGCAGGAAATAAATTAGGGGAGTCACCTACAGACTTCTCCAGGTTAGAGAGCTATGCCCAGAGATGGCTGGAGAGGGCTGAAGGCTGCGAGCAGAGGACGGCGATGCCTGTTGGCTCTCTGACCTAGAGAGCTGAAGCCGAAGGTCCAGAGCAGGCTGAATGCTGGTGAATGATGAACTTGCTGATGTCTCCGTGTGAGAGCTAGAGCCAGACCTGAAAATGAAGCAGGGCAGAGAAGCACCATAGCTAGTGGGGCTGGGGCAAGGCATAGTGTGAGACACCAGAGCCATACCTGGGGGAGGTATGGTGAGAAATGCCAGGACCGTACCTGAGAGTCTAAGGAGAGATGCTGGAGCATGGTGAGAGATGTTCAGAGCTGTACGTGGTGTGTTGGGATTTGAAAGAATGAATGTGCTGTTCTGACTGTGCTGGGGAAATCTGAATTGTGTTTGTGTGGGACCTTTTGTAATAAATTAACCCCGATAATAGCTATTTATACTTGGAAAGCTTGTGTGGAGTTACTGGGGACTCTGGAAGAAACAGGAAACTGAGGCTAGTGCGCTGGTTGTGCCGTGGCCTGCTTCAGGTACACCTGCCAGGCATGGCCTCTTTATCACATATGGTGGAGAATATGGGCGGGCGATCAGTGCCTGGAAGAGGAAAATAGAAGCTGTGGGCTGTTGAGGCCGCAAAGGGGCACCCAGGAGACAGCCACCTGATGATAGTACCATAAGAGCTAGAAACATAATTAAAAAAAAAAAAACCTCAGAACTCAGTCTGATAGCATCACATGTCTCTGCGAGCCAGGGCCCTGGGAATGTGCCTATTGTGCCTATATCTAATCTGGTCCAGCGTTTGTTACATAGTACAAGAGCCGTGTCAAGTTTTAGAAGAACTGTTTTTAAAAGTTAATGAACTTGCTTATAAGAGAGATGATTTCATGAAAACCTTCAGTTCTGAAAGCAATGGCCTGGCAGCTTTTTATTAGAGAGAGTCTTTTAACAGATACTGTGCACTCCTGCTGCTCTCCTCATGTGAAAACAGGAGACATTTGAAGAATGCTGCTGTTTAATAGGGCCAGGAAAGGTCTCTGTTTTCTGCAATAGGAGAGTAGAAAGCTGGAGAGGAGAGAGTTTCTCTGTGCCCCAGTGAAATGAGAAATGATCAGAGCCGTCAGATAAGAAGGAAGACTTCAAAGCTCACTGCCATGTTTTAATGGATCTGTCAGTTCTTGTTTCTTCTCTTAATCTCTTCAGAATAGAAGGAAATCAGGAAAGCTTGAAGCTTTTTCTCTTGCAGCACATGTGTGATGAAAGTAAGACTCTAAAAATGAACTTATAAGGCTGAAGATGGTGATGGGTGATGAGAAAAGAACCAGCAGTTACTGGCTATATAAGGCCTTGGCTACACTTGCAGATGTACAGCGCTGTTAGTTAAACCCATGTTCGTACAGCTGAGTAGGGAAAGCACTGCAGCCTGTCCACACTGGCAGCTGCCAGCGCAGTAAGGTGGCTACATGGATTTTTGGAATCTCCACAGAGTGTCAGCTCATTATTTCCACACCTCCACATCCCCTGCCTCTCTCTCAATCACTGAAAGCAAACAGCAGGGGCTTTGTTTGTTTTTAAAGAGCAGATAAAAGAGAGGAAACGGAGCCTTCCCCCTCCCCCCCCCGCCGTTCTTCTCCACACACCCCACACGCTGTCTCTGTCCAAGGCAACTTTGCTGCCGGCATTCCTAACGGAGCCCCTCCCCTCTTCCCCCCCCCCCCCCCCCTGCAAACAGTAGCTGTGTTTGGTTTTTTGTAAAGCACCTCAACAACAGAGCTCTGAACTCCAACCCGGAAGTGCCGTTTCAAAACAAAGGCAGCTTCCGGAGATCAGTAACTGCGTTGTTCCTCGACTACACTGAAAGACCAACGTTCCACCCACTTCGCAACAGCTGTTATTCCTCTTGGGCAGGTGGAGTACATGCAGCGCTGTATCTGAGGAGATACAGCGCTGCACGTGCCTTGCAAGTGTAGCCAGTTAGTGAGTTACAGCGCTGCAGGCAGTTTTATTGCGCTGTAACTCGTAAGTGTAGCCAAGGCCTAAGACTCATTTGGGGCTTCAGATTGGCTAGTCTTTTACAGATCAAGTGTTTTCTAAAAAGGGTTTTTATTTTGTGCACTTTTGTAAATTTTATGAAAATTTGTGCTATTTTTGGAGAGTTCATTTTCTGTGTCACTGGGTGTAATGAAATAGTGCTGGTGACCTACTTCCTACACATCTAGTTAAAGGCACTATGCTATAGGGATACAAAGCAATTGGCAGAAATAGTCTTCTCAGCTGTTTGGTTTGGAGTAGCTGCAGTGCACAATTTAATTTGAGGCATGTTGTTTTTTCTCATTTTCTGATTAAAGCAGCTCCTATTTGATGGAGAAACAACTGCTGTGACTTTAATAGGAAGTATCAAATACGTTACAGAGAAATCAATATCCCAGTTTGTCTAAGTTAATAATCTTATACAAAGAACTAAACAAAAATAAATGCAGCACTCGCCATGTTCTGCAAACATGGTTGTGTTTTATTTCACAGGCTCAAAGCGGGTGTCAGTGTTTCCAATAAAAACTGAGGCACTAGAGGAGGGTCCGCGTCATTTGTGACATGGCACCTTTCATTGCTGGACACTTTCTCTTTTTGCTCATCTAGTTTATAGTTTATTCTTAATCCTAACCATGCTTGTGGAAATGGGGATGAATTATTCAGCACAGCAGTTGGTTTACAATGGAATAACAATCCCACTGCAGCAATTGACCAAGTCTCTGGGTGTTTTGTCCTCAGAGAGAGAATTACAAGCTGTTTTAATGCAGCGGCTAGGACTGATCATGCCCAATGTACTTTCCTTTGGACTCTCTTAGCTATAGGAGATAATGTAATGGAAACGCTGTATTGATTCATGCTACTTTTATACCATAATGTGCCTATTTTGATTGTTTGCTCTTTGGCTCACTCTTCAGTGTGGCAAAGCTGCTCCATAATGCTATCCAGTTGATTTCTCTTTTGTTTATCCTTCAAACCTCTTTCCTGATTCACTCCATTAGAGTGTCCTCTCCTTCAGTGCTCTCTCTTCTTCTTTATATGCACTTGTCATAACCATACAGCTAAGGGTAGCCTAGAATTCCTCTTTACCTGTAAAGGGTTAAGAAGCTCAAATAACCTGGTTGGTACTTGACCAAAAGGACCAACGGGGAAAGAAGATACTTTCAAATCTTGGGGGGTGGAGGGAAGGCTTTGTTTGTGTGTTCTCTTGGGAAGCAGAGAAGCATCAGGTCAGAAAACTTCTTCTCTTATAAACCATCCTAAAAGTTTCTCATATTACAAAAAGTGTAAGTAACAGCCAGGCAAGGCGTGTTAGGTGTTTTTGCTTGTGAACTTTCCTTTGCTGGAGGGAGGTTTATTCCTGTTTTTTATAACTTTAAAGTTTTGCCTCGAGGGGAATCCTCTGTGTTTTGAATCTTATTACCCTGTAAAGTTATCTTCCATTCTGATTTTACAGAGGTGCTTCTTTTACCTTTTTTCTTTATAATAAAGTTCTGTTGTTTAAGAATCTGGTTTACCTATTTGGTTGGTATGTTATTCTCAAGCCTTCCCAGGAAGGGGGTTAGGGCTTGGGGGGATATTTTTGGGGAAAAGGAATTCCAAGTGGTCCTTTCCCTGATTCTTTGTCTAAATCACTTGGTGGTGGCAGCGTACCAACCAAGGACAAAGGATTTGTACCTCGGGGAAGTTTTTAACCTAAGCTGGTAGAAATAAGCTTAGGAGGCTTTCATGCGGGTCCCCACATCTATACCCTAGAGTTCAGAGTGGGGAGGGAACCCTGACAGCACGTATCCTTACTGTGACCCTAGGCATCCCCATGTTCACACCCTACACACTACTGTAATAATGTTTGGACAAAATATGCCTTGGGAGGTATCATGTGAAAGTTAATAACATGCTGGTTATTAATATCACTGTAAAATGCATGGTTTAATGCTATATATGAAATTATGAGTTCCCTTTCTTTGATGTTACTAGAACATGTTTAAGACCGGACAGCCTAACCTAGGTAAAGGTGATAAACAGGTGTGTCCTAGACAAAGGAATGTGGGTTTATCTCGATTTGTAGATTAGCCATAAACAAAGCTGTCAAGTTAAACTGGTAGGGGTTATCCTGATCCTGAATTCAAAAGACCGAGAATTACCATGGGTCCTGTACCCCAGAGAGAGACAGGAGACTGAATCCCCAAGAGGCCTTCCTGACTTGTTAAACAAAGACAGTCCTTTTGGGAATATAAGGGAGAGACTCCCTCTTTATCCTTCTCCTTAGGAGACAAAGGAACCAAGCAATTTGATCTCTGTGATAGGTCCTGGCCAGTAAAAATTGGAAAGGAGACTGAGTTAGAGAAACCATCTTTAAAAAAGACTGTATCGTTCTAGATTCAGTTTTAGTCTTTTAGATACATGTTTTCACGATTTGCTTGTAACCATCTCTACCTTTATCCTTTTTACTTGGTATCACTTAATCAATGATCTTGCTTTCATTATGCATCATCAGTGTGTAAGATCTGTACAGTGTGTGCTTCTAGAAGGCTAACAGGTTGGAAGGCTAACAGGTCTGTAAAGGCGGCAAACGGAACATTTTTTCTGTGAGGGTCCAGTGAGAGGGGCTGGTCCCTGCAGTAGGATGATTTGGGGGCTAGAAGGGTACTAAGGTCTGCCTGCCAGGAGTAGTAACCAGGTTGGGCAAAGCCAGCGTGAGGCTTGTGTGCTGCTGGCAGGCTGTTGGGGTCAGAGCTCTGAACCAAAGCTGCACGGCCACAAGACACCCAGGGCTACAAGGCAGTCGGTTACTGCAGGACTGGCCTTAGGGAAAATTGTGCCCTGAGTGAACTTTATTTTGCCATCCCTGGTGCCCATGGGCACATCTCTCCCATAGCTCCTGGTCCCCATGGGCACACTGGGCTTCCCCCCACCATCGCCTGCAGGAAGGGCTGCAGAAGGAGGCATTTAGGAGCCCAGCCATACGTCCCCTGAGAACTGTGCCCATGGGAAGCTGGCCCCCTGGCTCCAGCGGGGCAAGCCCTGCTGCCTGCGCCTCGCTGCCAGTCTGTTGGCATTGCTCACCTCATGGGGGAGACCTGGGGCTGGCCCGCTGGCTCTGCGGGGCAAACCCTGGTGCCTGTGCCTCCCTCCCAGGCTGGCAGCCCTGGCCGGCATCACCCATCCCCTGCCCGGCTGGCCAGGGCTCCAGCCCCGGGCTCTGCTTCACTCACCGCTGCTCCTGCAGCCTAGGCCTGCCAGTTTGCAGCATTTGGATGGCGTGTTCTCTCCCCCAGCCATGGTGCCCTGGACGTTCACCCACCTTGCCTACCCCTAAGGCTGGCCTTGGGTGACTGAATCCCTTAGTGGCCTGGGTGAGCCCCAAAACATCACACTTTCTTAATTGTCTCCCCAGTGTTCCCCATAAGTTACAGTATGAAAAGTTGCTTCCTTCATCTACTACCTTTTTGTTGCCAGTCAGTGGGCAGGCCTGACTCCTACAACAGCCTGTTGTGCCAGCCCGCGGAGATGCTTAAAGCATAAACAGTATCAGTTTAAGGATTTTTTAAATGTAATTTTAGTTGTTTTTTTTACTCCAGGGTTGAAAAGCGATTTTGTAAACATTTTCTTGTTTCAAGCAAAAAAAAAATATTGTAGTATTATCTTGTCCTCTTCAGTGTACACATTAATAAGACTCTCCCTCTGTGCATCAGCTGGGAAGGAGTAATGCTGGTCCCGCTTATGAATTTTCTGCTGAGACTGCACCAGTTAAAAGGTCAGGTTTGTGAGGCTACAGTGCTGGAAAGAAAATAAATGATGTATTGTGCTAGGAGGCCTGCCTGAAGAGATTGTAAATATTTCTCCATTCTCCTGGTCTCAGATTGTAGTTACAGCTCTGCATGAGGCTTATTGTGTGAAACTGAAATGCCTTGCAGTGGGTACTTCATAAATGGATTAAATAATTCAATAATCATAGCTATATGTAAACGCAGTGGTGTGGGAGGGTGTATTATATGAGATAGCCAAGATATCCCAGCTTGTTAGATAAAATAGTAGGAATACTGTTATTCTGCAACCTGGACATACATTTAGCTGTTCAACTGATTTGGGTGCAGAGCTGTAAATTACTGTACAACCAAAATTATTAAGAGATCAGACACGAAGTAAATCATTTTCTTCCTAAACTCTCAACGCTATAAACTGTTAAATGAGAGACCCAGCTCCAAGATCAGGTGGAATCTTGGGATAGTCACACTGCTGCCTGGGGACAGAAGACAGTTTCAGGGGTGATACTCCAAGACTTCAGCAGACTATGTTACAGCATGCACAGTCTGTTTGAATACCCCAGCCATTGGTGATAGAGCAGTGTTGCTTTTTCTGTGCAATATGCTTTCTCCTGCAACCCAATTATGAGAGCAACATACAGATTCTTGCAGTGGGTAGAGCAGAAGAAAGAAGAGAGGTGAATTATATGAGGGTCAGAAAAGGCAGTTCAGAGCAAAGAGAGGTAAAAACCCTACCGCTCCCACTTTGACACTACTTTAGGTGGGAGCCTGCCTGTGTATAAGGAAATGGCAAAGAGCTCAGATTCTTATATAAGACCCACTGTTGCACAGAAAAAAGAAACTTAATTCAAAATCAGCCCCTGGAAGTACGGTGTCATTGAAGTGCAGTATAATTTTGTTAATACAAGTATAATCCAAGGCCAGTTCTATTAGAGTAAAACTTGGGTAATATAAAGGTTTAATTCCTTCATCACACATTGTTGGCATATCCCTCAGACCATCCTTAGAAATAAGGTACTGACACAAAAATAGATAATACAAAGGTAGCTGGGATTGCAGTAGTCCTGAAAACCTGCCTTTGACTCCCAGTCTCTGGGTATCCTCTGCATCCAGTGTGCTTGATACTTACGGGAGAGGGAGCTTGCTGTGTTGTTCACCAATGACCCTGGCAGAGGAGAGAAAGATGCTGTTACCTGATTCTAAGGTGTACCCCATAATCACTTTTTACTTATTAAGTTACCTGGAGTACGAGTTAGTACCTGGGGGGGGCAAACAGCTGTGCATAGATCCTGTTCGACTACGCCACTGTGACGGGTTGGGATCACAGAAACCAGCTTGGTGCTGCCACCTGGTGTGCCAAGGCTACTTCTGCCCCTGCTTTCCTGCCTTTTCCAGCTTGGGACTCCCGAATCCTGTCTGTTTTGAGCCAGATCCACTGATCTGCTGCAAACACAGACCCAGGTCCGAACCACGTCCCCCCCTCAACTGTAAGGCTCCTGGAAGCAGTTCAGGAAGTGCGCTTGCCTTTGACACCCAGGTGCCCAACTCCCAATGAGGTTCAAACCCTTAATAAATCCGTTTTACCCTGTATAAAGCTTATACATGGTAAACTCATAAATAGTTCGCCTTCTATTTCAAAGATAGAAAGATATGCACAGCTGTTTGCCCCCCCAGGTACCAACTCGTACTCCAGGTAACTTAATAAGTAAAAAGTGATTTTAATAAGTACAGAAAGTAGGATTTAAGTGATTCCAAGTAGTGACAGACAGAACAAAGTGAATTACTAAGTAAAATAAAATAAAACACGCACGTCTATGTCTAATCAAACTTAACACAGATAAAAGCCTTGCCAGATTTAAGTCTTTTTCTTTTACAGGCTGTAGAACTAGCCTGGGTCCAGCAATCGCTCACACCCCCTATTGTCTTTGTCCTTTGTTCAGTCTCTCTCAGGTATGTCCTTGGGGGGTGGAGAGCCTCTCTCTTTAGCCAGCTGAAGACAACATGGAGGGGTCTTCCAAGGGTTTTTATAGCCTTTCCCCCACTCCCTGTGTAGCCTCATCTTACCCTGGAGTTTGGGGATCACATGGGCAAGTCACATGTCCATGCACCCTAACCAGTCCAGCCAGTTGCATTCCTGTCCAGGCCCAGATGTGGATTGGGGTCTGCACCTCCTATTGTCTGTGTAAGGGATTCTTGATAGGTATGTGCATGTAAAGAGACCATTCTCAAGACATGATCCCAGGCTCTTACAAAGGCTATGTACAAAACCAGCAAATATAAAACCAATATTCATAACTCCAACTACAACAATGATACATGCATACAAACAGGAGGAATAGATTCAGTAGGTCATAACTTTCACAGAGATATGTTACATGGCACATGTAGCATAAAACATATTCCAGTTACATCATGTATACATTTATAAGCCTCTCCCCATAAAGCTTTATGGGGTACACTGTCACAGCTCCATCCATGACTTTTGCCAGAAAGAGGGTAGTTCTGTTGTGTGCGTATACTGGTGTGAAGATGGGGGTAAATGCGAGCTCTTGAAAAAATACAGATCTTCCCGGAGCAGAAGCTATAGAAGGATATTTGAATGTCATCTATTGTAGTTTAGCGTGACTAACTCACTGTGTTAAAGACAGATTGGCAATATGATTGTAATTTCACATTTCCTAGTTAGTATGTTGAAGTTTTATGGGTTCTGAGTACAATGGAACCTTGCTGAGCTATCATGTTTGAATCAATTTTCTTGATTGGGAAGGCAAAATGATCAAAATCCATCTCACTTTGGAGCTTTGAGATGCATTCCTTAACCTGCTTTCGTGTTAGTGACATCATCCACAGTAGAAGCAGAATCACAGAAACCTGAGGGTTTAAGTTCAGGCCAGAAGTCTTTCTGTTTACCTTTGAAATGTATATATTTTTAATTTTTAAATCTACTTAATTCTGTTAAGGGCTAGAATCTCAATCAATTTTCTATAACAGTTTTTTAAAGAGCATTTATGTTGACCCTAGACTTCTGCATTCTTCTATTTGGATCAGCAGACTACTCCATATCAGTAGTGCTATTTTAGGAGGCTGTGTTGATCCCAAAAGGTGCTATAGATGTTGTGATAACTTGAAAATCCCTTACAAGTTCTAGAAGACTGATAGCTGTTATAAAGAAACTATTGATCGTGTAGAGGTGGCTCAGATTCTGTTTGTTATTAATGAGTTGAACAAGATTGCCCGGTAGAGACTTACAGCCTGTCTGTTGTTTTAATTTAAAAAACTCCTATATCATTGTGGGGGGAAGGGAAGGTGTAGGAATCTCACTCTTCACTTACAACAGTAAGCAAAGATTTCTGAATAGCAGTCAGAGAGGAATACTAGCATAAAAGTTTGCTAAATTGTCCCAGGTCATTAAAGGACAAATCCTGTTCCTATTCAAGTAAATGATAAAAGTCCCATTGACTTCACTGGGAGCATGAGTTTGTCTTAAGAGGTCTGGAAAAACAACCTAGGTGCTCCTAAAAGGATGTTGTCTTGAAAAATTGCTGTGGATGGTCTTGTTAGTTGCATAATATTGTGATAGTCCCTATAGGCAGCACCCTTATTATTGAGGGTAAATTGATGAAATAAAGCTTGCAGTGATGCTCTGCAATGTAAAGTTTTACAAGTTACTGAACAAAAAACAACTGAAACAAAAGAACAAGAACAATAAATAAATAAATAAATAAATAAATAAAACCTTGTCTTTTGAAATATCCTAAACATGAAGCTTGAAAACCACTCATCTGGGATGAGTATGAAACTTTCCTGGGTGAATGCTATTAATTTCTTCAGAATCAAATATTTCATTAACAAAATAAATCTCTAGCCCTCATGAATGTGTCTTTGGAACCTGGCAGCAGAAGTCTTTTTTACCCTGGCTCTAGAAGGCTTAGTGCTCAGACTAGCAGGTGCTAGGTAAATTACCCAAATCCTGCCTAAATATGACTGCCTGTCATTTCTTTAATTCATCACTAGCCACTACCAAAGTTTTTAATCTTTTCCGTACTATTTACATGTATCATGAAATTGTGGTTTTAATATCTTGTGGCAGTGAGTTCCAAGAGTGTATCAAGAATTTAAAAGGGGTTAGACATTTATGTGAACAATAAGAACATACAGTTACATAAGAAATGATTAAAAAAGTTACAGGGGATGTATATCCTTATGCTTCAGCGTATAAGCCAACCTCTAACTTCCTGAGGTTAGGCAGAAACTCCCCCGTTGGGCATGTTACTCCATAATTATCCATTTTGTGGTTTTTTGCACCTTCCTCTGAAGCATCTGGTAGAATACTGAAATAGAGGAAACATTAGTCTGATCTGTTATCACAGTTTCTATGTTTCTATCTACAAGTTCTGTACCATGAAATGAAAATCTGATGATGAAAAAGGAACATTTACCTCATGAATACTTCCTGTTTTATGTACCAGGATATTCTAACAATAATTAATTGACGTAGAATATACCTGTTTTAAAATCTCTTTGAACTAGTTAGCTGTAGCTATTTTAAAACCAATTAACTATTATGTAATTATTGCCCACCACAGATAGAACCCTGTGTAATGTCTATCCCTTGTTATTAGTTCTGTGTTGCGATTTAGATAACTTTTAAAAATAGCAATGTTTTTTCTTCAAAGTGTGAAAAAAATAGTGAATGTTGTTATAATGCTGAAAATAAATGGCTATTTCTTTGTGTATTTGCTACTGAAAGGCACTGCCCTTTAAAAGGCAGATATGAAACAACTTTCGGAAGTACTAAATAAATAAGGGATTAAGTACCCACAGACTGGTAGACATGTGGGAATTCAGATGAAAAAAACATATTCCCTTATTGCTTTTTCTTAATTAACACTCTTTTTTAACGAATCCTGGCACTGTTTAGGACATGTCCAGAATCCCTTCCATTTTAACTCTTAATTAAAAAAACATTTTATATTGATCCAATGCTTGGGGTTAGTAGACCAGGAGACCAATTTTAATTAAACACTTACCTAAACTAGCATCCATTTACAAGAATGACAGCTCCTGCCAATTATTAAGCACTATGGAGTTCTCCTACCTTGTAACCTCAGCAGCTAAATTTGTCGAAATTAGTAATCAGGTTTCAGTTTTAGTATTATGCTGTTTATATGAATGTTTCCTTATCTAATTGAGGATGTTCATCTCTTTGCATTTGAGCAGATGATAAAAAGAATGGATCTGGACTGTTGTGGTCTCCGTTCTGGTTACTCCATGTTTAATACAACCAAAAGATTAGTAAGCCATATAGACAAAAATATATTATCTCTGGGCCACAGCTAGTTTCCAGCAAGGGTAGCTGTAAATGCAGTAGGAAATATGAGTGCATGAGACCCCCTGTACAGGACACTTGTGGGCTCCTTTTAAGAGAGACATTTAATGAACACTCTTCATAGAAACTTTCTAAAATTGTTACTCTACAGAGGATTTCAGAGCTGCTTCTTCCTTAGTTTCTGCCAATCAGCGGCAAAAAGGGGGATAGTTTAGAGTCACTGCATGCTTTGCAGCTCCCATTTATATCAGTTTTAGACTTTCCCTGCAGAAATCATTGGTAATTGTGTTGGGGCTGTTGTCCAGAGAAGTTAACTGTCAGCTAGGATAAGTTTCTCTCAGCTTTTGAAAGAGGTAAGTAACCCATCCACTGAGACATTGTGTGATAGACCCAGATGGTTTTGATTTCATATGCCACAATGTATACATGAAACTGGAAACCCCTGATTTGGAAGATTTATAAGTGATATTTAAAAGCAATTATTTCCTTTCTTTGTAGCTGGTTGCTTCAGATGAGTAAGAGCAAGCATAGTTGTTTTTCAGACCACATTGATATTTTAAGAACCTGTCATCTTGTCTGGAGCTACGACAGTGAGAAACGTGCTAGTGAGTGTGACACATGACATTGTGGGCAATAGTGATGACATTTCTGAAATGAGGAATGCTATATTAGCTGCCCCTTTGTTACACCACAGCCCCTTTATTTGCTGCTGTGTATGTCGTTAACACCCTGAGTCTGCCTCAGATTGTGCTACTGTTGTTGCCAGCCTCAGTGCCAAAATGGAAGCAGTGAATTCAACAGATATTTTGCAGGACAAATGCTTTGTTAGCACTCATGACAAATCTGTTACTCTCATTTAAGTATTTGAGATGGTCACTATCAAATGTATTTAATTTTCAGCAGTAGCAAAGAACAGTTTATGGATATTTTCTTTGAGATGCAAGTTCACTTTTGTTGAAATTCCCAAAATATTTCAGTGTTTTGTGCTTTTGTTGGGCAAGCTAGGGGCTGTGGGAGAGCCATGCATTTCATGATTGAAATATGGACCAGCAGTAAAAGAATCTGATATGTATTTTAATGTTCCTTAGTTCCTCCCCCATCATCCACTGTAAGCACTGCGGCAAGACCCCAATAAAGATGCACTACATGAAAATTTTATATGGGTGGTCTTGCAATAAAAATCTGCCAAAAGAACTTGAAACAAAACTGGAAATGGCTTTCCTCCCCTGGACTGAGAAAAGGGTTCATTGCCACTGACTGCACTTGATGATGGCAACTTCACACGCAGCATCTTTTGCACTTTTTAGTTTAGAGGGGCTCCAGAAGAACAGAAAATACAGAATTTGGTTTCTGTGAAAACATTGTGGGTTATATTGGTAATTCTCCCAATGCTGTGAATATCCTTTTTGATACAAATGCAAGGGAAAGGTTGTCCAAAAAAATTTGATCCAAGATGTGACTACAATGTATAATTCTACCTTTCATTTGTTACCACACTTTTCAAAATATTGCCTACACTAGCCTATTCCCATGCTATCCAGTCTAACCCCAGCTAAGTAGAATTTGCAACCTTGTCTCATCTGAGATTTTTAGAAACAAAACACTTATGTAGGGTCCCAATTCAAACCATTATCTTGCAGGATCAGATGTTTGGGTGGGTGTGGGGACTGTTTTGTGATTCGCACTTATGGCAGTTTCATATTAAAATTAAATTTATTATTTGGGGCAGGACTATGTCTGTTTTATTTTGTGAGTTACTATCATATTTCTGGTTGTTCAAAATGTAATATCTCCCAAAGAAGAAAAAACTTCCTAAAAAACCACTTTCAGCTGAAGCAAAGTGCAAAATGTTAGCAGAGAATCAGAGACAGATGTTGAAATTTTTTTTTATTAGTCTTGTGTTTATCCTGTACTTTATGTCTATAGCAGATCATTTGTGTACAGAGGGCAATGCATCACTTACATTGATGGTTTAGTGAGAATGTTGTGTGGGTGTGGATTTGTTTTAAAATCACAATACATGTTTTACTTGTTTTGGAGGTGCAACAACATAATCAAAGCTACATTTGGGACATTCGTCAGATATTTGGATGACCTGGATGAATAGTGCTATAATAAAACTATTGCTGTGTGTCATTAATTGTACCCTCAGGAATACAGGCAACATGAAACTTCCATGTGAATTATATCACTAGGTTACTCATGGTACCCAGTTGCTCATAACATATCTGTAGAATTTATGGCTGAAGAGTTTGATTCTTCGCAGAGAGTGTGAGGGCTAGGCAGGGAGCTGTTTGCAACTCCCTGATTCAGAAATGCCCGGCTCCAGCACAAGTTAGAGCTACACAGGTGCAATGCTAACCTCATGATTGGCATACGATCTCTCAGGAACCGTACACCAGTGGAGGATAAGGTGAAGCAATTTTTCTCCAGTTTCATCTTTTTTTTCTTTTCTTTTTTTAAAGTAGTCTCTAGCTATTATGGTTGTGAAGAAACTTTTCAAAACATGAGCTAAAATGCAACTGATGTGATGTCTGCCTGAGCTTTCAGAGAGCTTGAAATGAAATCTCTCAGATCTGAACGGAACCATTCATTTCAGTGAGTTCCAGTTCAGATGTCGATGATATTTTATTTTCGTGTCTACAGTAACTGTTTCACTGCTTTTCAAAGCATGTAGGAAAGGAGAGTAAGTATCATTAAGATCTACAAAATAAAAATATAGGGACATAGATCAAATTGTATTTTAAAGCCCTTTAATTAAAATTCTAAAATATGGGTAGACTTTTAACAATGCCAGGATGGCTTGAAAGGAGGTGCGGTTGGTTTCATTTCCTGAAGGGAAGCTTTCAAATGTTTGGAAAACATTGTCTTTTAAGCCTCATTTCTATGATGTCACCTGAAATCCTCCGTGGAATTACAACCTTGTATCTGCAGTTGAGTATTATTATTCCTTTTCAGTATGCTAATAAGGCAGGGACAGCTGTCTTATGGAGAAAATTTCCGTTTCAAATTACCTTTGGTGGTTTTCTTCTTAACACCCTCAGGGCCCAGAATTTTATCATGTAACAGTTTGTTTGGCTTTTTTAAAGGTAACTGTTCTAATTCTCCTCTCATATCAGTTTTACACTGATGTAACTCTATTGATTTCAGTGGAATTATTGCTGATTCACACTGGTTAAAGTGGGCGGAGAATAAGGCCCAACATTTTCAGCACCTTTGCAAATATACAGTGTCAGTAAAGGACAAACAGCGATCTATGCATGTTTTATTTAATGCACATTAAGCCTACACCAAAGTGGTTACAATTCCATGCACTTCAGTGCCTCTAGCTCCAGAATATCACATGATCTGAATACTGCATTAGTTATGCTGCATTATGCGACAAGAGATACATGGATTTTAAATATTCAATAAAGAAATTAAACTTGCCTTTATTTTTTTCTAGGCATACTCTGTTTATGATGAAGACATTGGCTATTGTCAGGGACAGTCCTTCCTTGCTGCCGTGTTGCTGCTGCATGTGAGTAAATTACAAAGTGAAAGCTCTGACATGATGAAGCTGAAGCAGTTTTTAACATTTTAGTATTATAACTTGGTGTCAGTTAAATATTCACCAGTGCTAGTTTTTCTGTTCATTTTTTCCTTCCCTGTGGAATCCTTTTAGCCTGATGCCAAGAGAGAGTACATGTGGTTTGTTGGCGTCCGTTAGTCTCGAGAGACGATGGATATGCGCCCATGAGGAACGTTTAGTTGATGGTTGTGCAGCGTCTATTGTGGCTATAGAGCCCCACACGAGAGTGACAGTCTCGATTGCATTTGCTGCATTTGAAGGCGGTGTCAACTGTGGGTTGGAGCCGCTGCTTCCTTTTTCGTTGAACCTGTTTTTCCTCGGCAAGCTGCCGCAGCTTGTCTTCGCCAGTTTTCAATCCAGTGGTCAGAGCGTGTCTCCATCTGCATCTGTCCTGGGCGAGCTCTTCCCAGCTGTTGATGTCGATTTGAACAGTCTTCAGGTCCCTCTTACAGACATCCTTGAAGCGAAGGTGGGGCCGTCCTGTAGCTCTGTTTCCGGAGGCAAGTTCAGCATACAACAGGTCTTTGGGGATCCGTCCATCTTCCGTACGACTTAGATGGCCAAGCCATCTGAGACGGCGTTGACGGAGGAGAGTGAACATGCTGGAGATCTTGACACGTTCCAGCACCTCGTTGTTCGTCATTCGATCACTCCAAGTGATCCCGAGTATGCGACGGAGGCAGCGCATGTGGAAGGCGTTCAGTCTTTTTTCTTGCGAAGCGTAGAGGGTCCAAGTTTCGCTGGCGTAGAGAAGAATGTTTAGCACACATGCGCAGTACACAGCGACCTTTGTGTTGATGGTCAGCATGTTGTTGTTCCATACTCTGTGACAAACTGGCCAAAATTTTGAAGGCCTTGCCGATTCTACGGTTGATCTCAGGGTCCAGTGAGAGGTTGTCCGTGATGGTAGATCCAAGATAGGTGTACTGACTGACCACCTCTAGCACATAGTCATTGATGGCAATGCTTGGATGTTCTGCATCCTGGGCCATAACTTTGGTCTTCTGAAGACTGATTGTCAACCCGAACTCTTCGCAAGCTCTGGAAAAACGGTCAGTCAGATGCTGGAGATCGTTTTCTGTGTGAGTGGCCAGGGCAGCGTCATCTGCAAACAGCATGTCTCTGATTGTTGCCTCCCGTACCTTGCTTTTGGCCTTTAGTCGAGCCAGATTGAAAAGTCTCCCTCAGACCGGGTGTGGAGATAGACTTCCTCTGTGGAATTTCCAAAGGCATGTTTCAGCAACGCTGCAAAGAAGATGCCAAAGAGTGTGGGAGCGAGAACGCAGCCTTGTTTTACTCCAGTGTGGATGTCGAAGGCATCGGAGGACAAGCCATCATACAGTACTGTGCCTTTCATGTTGTCGTGAAAAGACTGGATCACGCTCAGCAACTTCGGTGGGCAGCCAATCTTTGCCAGGATCTTGAACAGCCCATCTCTGTTCACAAGGTCGAAAGCTTTGGTCAGGTCTGTGAAGGCAAGGAGTAGTGGCTTATGCTGTTCTCTGCATTTCTCTTGCAGCTGCCTTAAGGAGAAAACCATGTCGGTTGTAGATCTCCCTGCTCGGAACCCGCACTGTGACTCTAGGTAAACTCTGTCAGCAAGCTTCTGCAGTCTATTCAGGATCACGCGTGCAAAGACTTTACCCACAACACTCAGGAGCGATATACCTCTGTAGTTGTTGCAGTCGCTTCTAGCACCCTTGTTCTTGTAGAGGGTCACGATGTTGGAGTCTCTCATATCCTGAGGTACTGCACCTTCATCCCAGCACTGACAGAGCAGGTCGTGGAGGTGTTCTAGGAGGACGTTGATGCCACACTTGATAACTTCTGGTGGGATGCCATCCTTTCCTGGAGCCTTTCCTGTGGACAAGCTCTCAATGACTTTCTTCAATTCTTCCATGGTGGGCTTCTCGTCCAGCTCAATTTCAACGGGAAAACCATCCACAGTATTAAGGGCAGCTTCGGTGACAGTGTTTTGCCTGGAGTACACTTCAGAGTAGTGCTCCACCTATCTATCCATCTGCTTGCCCTTGTCCTGGATGTTTTCGCCTGTTGCAGACTTTAGTGACACACTCTACTTTCTTTGTGGGTCCCATGGCCTTCTTGATGCCATCATACATTGCCCTGTTTCCAGTGTCAGCAGATAGTTGAATGCTCCAGCAGAGCTGGAGCCAGTAATCATTTGCACACTGTCGAGCTAGTCTCTGTACTTTGCTCCTGGCAAATCGATACTCTTGTAGAGTCCTTTGACTGGGGGAACGCTTGTACTCCAGGTGAACAGCGCGGCGTTCTTTAATGGCTGGAGTGAGTGTGGCGGAATTAGCCTCAAACCAGTCATTGTTCATGTTTCGTTTCTTTCCAAAAACTTTCATGGCTGTGCTGTGTACTGCATCTCTGATGTGTCCCCATCTCTCTTTGGCGCAGCCACCGGGAGGCATACAGTTCAGCACCTCAGAGAGCTCATGGGTGAATTTCTCTGCCTTGTCTGGGTGTGCGGTCTTGCTCACATCGATGCGGGGTTTGCCCTCTGGCCTAGAGTGGTGGATCTTCTTTGGCTGTAGCCTCATCTTGCTGCACACCAGCAAGTGATCACTGTCGCAGTCAGCACTGTGGAAGGTGCGAGTAAGCAGGACGCACTTCAAGGCAGACCGCCTGATGATAATCAGGTCGAGTTGGTGCCAGTGCATGGAGTGAGGGTGTCTCCAGGACACTTTGTGTTGAGGCTTTGTCTGGAAGAATGAGTTGGTAATGCTGAGGTCATGGTACGAGCACAGTTCCAGAAGTCATTGTCCATTCTCATTTCATTTCTCCAACGCCAAACTTTCCAAGACAGGATGGCCAAAAGTCGTGGTCAGCGCCCACTCTGGCGTTGAAGTCACCCAGTAGTATCAAGTGCTCTTCTTTAGGGATACTCCTGATGATCATGTCTAACTGGTCATAGAACTCGTCCTTGGTATCCCTGGTGGCGCCGAGTGTTGGTGCATACACGCTGATCAGGTTGACGGGTCCAGTGGATGTGTGGAGTCGGAGTGATAAGTCTTTCAGTTCCTTGTTGACCAGGTTCCACCATCCCCAGTAAAGAATTTCTCACAGCAAATCCAACACCACACTCTCTGATTTCTTCGGCACTCTTCCCTTGCCAGAAGAACGTATAGTTCTTTTCTCTGAGAGTCCCAGCGTCTGGCAGCCGTGTCTCCTGCAAAGCGGCTATGTCGATTTGGAGTCGTGCTAGCTCATCGTTGATGACTTCAGTCTTCCGAACATCGCTAATTGCCTGAAGATCTTGTGATAGGCCAGTTGTCATGGTCCGTACGTTCCAGCATCCTAACTTGAGGGCTGGTTTCTTAAATGTTTTTGTTGTTGCCTGGTGCATGGTTCACAGTCCACTTGTCAGGTACTCATGTACACTAAGCCCCAC
Organism: Chelydra serpentina; assembly: GCA_037349315.1. Classification (NCBI taxonomy): domain Eukaryota; kingdom Metazoa; phylum Chordata; order Testudines; family Chelydridae; genus Chelydra; species Chelydra serpentina. The sequence goes on along the minus strand of JBAIAC010000024.1, from coordinate 56,581,940 downwards.
GCACCCAGTGAAGCAGGTGAACTGTGGCGGGACACCACCTTATTGGCTGGGGGCTGCCCAGCTTGAGGCGGGCGATAGTTGTCCGGTGAGACGTGGTGATCCCTCCCACTGTCGGAAGCAACCGCTGGCGCCACCTCTACGCCAATCGAGCAGGAGGCTTATAACCGGTAAACTGTTGCTTCCCATGTTGTGTCGACGCTGTGAGGCGAAGCTGGAGTGTCCTCTCCAGGGCGCAAGCCAGGGCAGGGTGATATGGAGGAACAGCTGTTGCCCATGCAGCAGAACCCCCCTCTCCACGCAACTGATGGATCCAAGGGAAAGACAATGTCGATACAACTTGACACCAGTGGCGTCGCAGGAGTTGCCGGAATGACGTTGAGGACAATGTCAGACTGCCATCGGGACTCCGACACCGGATTTGGTTTCAGGGTTGACTCTCTTAGCCTTTCCCATGAGTGGGTATTGCCACAGGGCAGCGGAGGCTTTAAATCAGAGTTTTCCTTCTCCTAGGTGGGCTGTCTTCCAGGGCTAACGAGCCCCACCTGCCCGACGTGGTTTATACCTCTACAAATGTGTGATTCATCTACAAATAAGAATATGAACTACTCAAATATGAAATTGCAGTGTTACTAACTGTAGTAGGTAACCTATTGCTTAAATCAGCCTCTGTATCAGATGACTGGGGGATGGCTAATGTAACTTCAATTTTTTTTAAAAGGCTCCAGAGGTGATCCCAGCAATTACAGACCAATTAGGCTGATTAGTTGAAACTATAATAAAGAACAAATGATTCAGACACATAGATGAACATGATATGTTGGGGAAGAGTCAACACTGCTTTTGTAAAGGGAAATTGTGCCTTGCCAATCAATTAGAATTCTTTGGTGTCAACAAGCATGCGGACAAGGGTGGCCCAGTGGATATAGTATACTTGGACTTTCAGAAAGCCTTTCCGAAGATCCCTCCCCAGAGTATCTGAAGCAAAGTAAGCAGTTATGGGATAAGAGGGAAGGCCCTCTCATGGCTCAGTAACTGGTTCACAATGGAAAGCAGTAAATATTGGGGTCCCCTAGGGATCTGTACTGGGACCAGTGCTGTTCAACATATTCATAACTAGGGCCCTACCAAATTCACGGTCCATTTTGGTTAATTTGACAGTCATAGGATTTTTAAAATCATAGATTTCATGATTTCAGATATTTAAATCTGAAATTTCACGGTGTTGGAACTGTAGGGATCCTGATCCAAAAAGGAGTTGGGGGGGCAGTCGTAAGATTATTGTAGGGGGGCTTTGCAGTACTGCTACCCTTACTTCTGCGCTGTTGCTGGCAGCAGTGCGGCTGTCAGAGCTGGGCAGGCGGAGAGCAGCAGCCGTTGGCCAGGAGCCCAACTCTGAAGGCAGAGTTGCCTCCAGCAGCAGCGCAGAAGTAAGGATGGTATGCTATGGTATTGCTACCCTTACTGCTGCTGGTGGGGTGCTGCCCTCAGAGCTGGGCGCCCAGCCAACAGCCACCGCTCGCCGGCCCCCCAGTTTTGAAGGCAGCGCAGAAGTAAGGATGGCAACACTGTAACCTCCCTACAATAATCTTGTGAGCCCCCTGCAACTCCCTTTTGGGTCAGGACCCCCAATTTGAGAAATGCTGGTCTTCTCCGTGAAATCTGTATAGCGTGGGTAAAAGCATACAAAAGACCAGATTTCAGAGTCTGTGATGCTTTTTTCATGGCAGTGAATTTGGTAGGGCCCTATTCATAAATGATCTGGAAAGAGGGGTGAAAAGTGAGGTTGCAAAGTTTGCAGACAATACTAAATTACTTGCCCGGTGTGGTGGCACGTGTCTGTAATCCCAGCTGCTTGGGAGGCTGTGGTTGGCGGAACGCTCAGGAGTTCTAGGCTGCTGTGAGCTATATCGATCGGGTGTCCGGTGCTACTGACGGCTTGGCCAGCGGGTAGTTGGAGGACTGGCTAGAACAACATGTCTGACGTGTTGTGATCGGCGCTCTCTCTGCGAGGGCTGATGGACCGATCAGTGACAGTGACTAAATTACTCAAGATCATTAAGTCTGAAGCTGACAGTGAAGAGTTACAAAGGGTACGTGGGTATGTCACAGGATCCCACTAAACTGGGTGTCTAGGCAACAAAATAGCAGATGAAATTCAATGTTAATAAATGAAAAATAATGCTCATTTCCAAACATAATCCCAACTATACATACAAAATGATGGGGGGTCTAAATTAGCTGTTACCAGTCAAGAATGATCTTGGCTAGTTCTCTGAAAACATCTGCTCAACGTGCAGCGGCAGTCAAAAAAGCTAACAGGAAGTTAGGAACTATTACGAAATGGATAGACAATGAAACAGAAAATATCATAATACCACTATATAAATCCATAGTACATCTATACTTGAATACTTTGTGCAGTTCAGGTCATCCCATCTCAAAAAAGATATTAGAATTCAAAAAGGAGCAGAGAAGGGCAACATAAATGATTAGGGTTATGAAACCGCTCCCATATGAGGACAGATTAAAAAGACTGGGACTGTTCAATTTAGGAGAGAGACAATTAAGGGGGGAGGATATGATAGTGGTCTATAAAATCATGAATGGTGTGGTGAAAGAGAATAAGGAAGTGTTATTTATCCCTTCACACAATACAAAACTGGGTCATCTAATGAAATTAATAGGCAGCAGGTTTAAAACAAACAGAAAGAAGTACTTCTTTACACAACATACAGTCAACCTGTAGAATATTTTGCCGGGGGATGTTGTGAACACCAAAAGTATGACTATGGGTTCAAAAAAGAATTAGATAGGCTCATCAATGGCTATTAGCCAAGATAGTCAGGAATGCCACCACAATCTCCGAGTGTCCCTAGCCTCTGAAGCTAGGACTGGATGACAGAGGATTGAAAACAGGGTAATTGCCCTGTTCTGTTCATTCCCTCTGAAGATTCTGGTACCAGCCACTGTCAGAAGACAGGATACTGGGCTGTATAGGTGGACCGTTGGTCTGACCCATTATAGCCATTCTTATGTTCTTAAGAAACCATTAGGTCAGGAATAATTTTGCTTTGTTATTATATATTTTGTAGTGGTCAGTTTTTATTTGATGGTAAAGAATACCTTTTTGAATAATTTGTGTGCCAAATTCTGAAGTTTTTAAATGGATTTTCATTTAATTTTTAAGCTAGTCTTCACCAGGCAAACTCTTATTGAAGTTAGTGGGCGCTTGTCTGAGGGTGGGATTCTCACCCAAATGGAGCATAAGTGCCATTGACTTTCAATAGGTCTTGTGCTCCCAAGTTACTTGAGCACTTTTGAAATCTCCTAATGAGCAAAAATTGAATAAAGGATTTGACCAATTCATTGAAAGACATACTTGGCATACTTGATTGTTAATTTGTATTGTCATCTTTCATTTCCAAGATACTAGAACAGTTGAAAAATACAAGATATTTACAAGCTGCTAAACAAATGTATTGATACATCTATGGAGTTAAGAAATGGGATATTGTGAAGAGCATTTTAAAAAAACAGTTATGCAGGCTGTTGCTTGTTTTCAGTGCCAGGCTTTTGTTGGTAACATCACATTAATCACTATCAGAATTTATTTCCATTTAGAGTATGGTTCTTTACAAGACCCCAAAAGATTTATCCCTCACAGGGACAACTCAAGAGGAAAGAAGTTACTAAGTAAGATGTCTAAAAGAAAAATTCAGACTGTTTCAGGCATAAGTATGATCTTATTAAAAGGCAACTAAGGGCTGGTCTACACTAACCCCCCTGTCGAACTAAGATACGCAACTTCAGCTACGTTAATAACGTAGCTGAAGTCGAAGTCTCTTAGTTCGAACTTACCTGTGGTCCACACGCGGCGCGCAGGCTCCCCCGTCGACAGCGCTTACTCCTCGCGGTGAGCTGGCTTACCAGCGTCGACGGGGGAGCACTTCCTGGTTCGATTTATCGCGTCTAGACAAGATGCGATAAATCGAACCCAGAAGATCGATCCGACGCCTCCAATCCAGCCGGTAAATGTAGACTAGCCCTATGATGTCTTGAAGATCTAGGCAGCTAATAACCCAATAAGAGCATTGTGGAGAGATGATAGTCTCTTCATAGACACACTTGAAACTAGAACCACATTATCACATACACACCCCCATATATTCCAAAATCAAACATTCCAACAGATATTTTACATGGCATTTCTTACCCAACAGTAGACTTTTTTTTTAAGTTTGGTTCAGATAAGATAAGCTATTTGTAGAGACACAAGTGTTCAAAAATGAATAAGCTGCCAAATTCCAAATATGATTAATTTTCGTTTGGCTCCCTTTATCTCCAAATGTGTGATGTTACATTGGCATTAGTATGTAGAATTGCCTTTGAGTGTTTTTAGAGTTCGTGATGAAATTTGAAAGATATTTCTAGGGTCCACCAAATGGCAATTACACCTATTTTAATATGTCTTTATAATACATACATTCATAATAAGAAATGAAACTGAAATGATCAGAGAAGGGGAGGAAGCAAATTCTCTTTGATGTAGCTTAGGCTACCTCCAGTGTGGGAGAGGTAGAAGATCACATCCTTCAAGCCCCTAGCTCCCCCAGATTGTCCATGCCCAACTAGTCCATTGTCCTGAATGCTTACTGACTCTGTTCTGTTTCAGATTAGCAGCCGTGTTAGTCTGTCAGCAAAAAGGAGTACTTGTGGCACCTTAGAGACTAACAGATGTATTAATTTGTTAGTCTCTAAGGGCTTGTCTTCACTACCCGCCGGATCGGCGGGTAGCAATCGATCTATCGGGGATCGATTTTTCGCGTCTCATTAAGACGCGCTTAATCGATCCCCGATCGCGCTCCCCGTCGGCTCCGGAAAACCACGTCATCGAGCGGCGCAAGCGGAGTCGACGGGGGAGCTGCAGCGTTCGACGCGCCGCCGTCTTCATGGTCAGGTAAGCCGATTACGATACGCCGATTTCAGCTACATTATTCACGTAGCTGAATCTGCGTATCGTAGATCGACCCCCCTCCCCTAGTGTAGCCCTGGGCTAAGATGCCACAAGTACTCCTGTTCTTTTTGCTGACTCTGTTCTGAACCTCTCTAAGGCTTGTTAATCTCGACATGGTTCCATCATCCCCAGTATGTATCTGGGATGGGGGTGCTTTCCTTCCCCTGCAGTTGTCTTCTAGGGGTGAATGGGTAGCCTGAACCTCCATCTTGAGTCTTCATAGTTCTCCTGTGCTGGAGAAATCCCCACCAAAATATGAGCAGAGAATTCCCAATCACAGGGAACCATTTGTCTCCAGCTGTCATGATTTTACCACAGGACTTGCAATATTTTGTGTGCTTCTTGAAGCCCAGCTCTTGCATTCATGTGAATATGTGAGAATCTTAGTTCTCATTATTAAAAAATTGATACGTTTTTAGCAATCATGGTTGGAAAAGGGGCTCACAAAAAAAAGGCAAATTAAAAGAAACCAAAATTTATTATTTTTTAAAATCTCATTCTTAACAATAATCTCATAAATTTTGGGGATTGATTCATGATTTTGGACTCTTGGGATTGGTAATACTGGGGAAATCCCTATCCCCAGAGAGTAAAGTCTCCATGGCCTCTCCCTATAAAAGACTTGTCCAAACAACAAACTCCCAATCCCTCCCTACTCCTTATAGATATGTCTTCATTGCAAAAGAAGGTCTATTCTTAACTTGGGTTAAAATACCAGTGAAGACACAGCAATTTGGCGTTTAACCTGGGTTAGCAGCTTGAGTTCAACCCCAGGTTCCCTTAGAGGTTTAAACTTCACCTGCTAACCCAAGTTAAAAACTGAGTTACTATGTCTTCACTGCTCTTTTAACCTGAGTTAAGAACACAAATTTTTTTATTTTTTTTATTTTTTTTTGCAGTGCAGACACACCATATGTGTTGGATGGGGATGAATGTGTGTGTGCATGCACGTGTTTGGTTGAACATGCATGTGTGTGAGAACATAATTTCCTTGATAGTATATGAACAAATAAAAGAAAGTTTACATTTATGTTTTAGAGAGAACAGACCCAGTTCCCCAAGCTCTTCATGCAGGATAAAGCTATTAATTTCTCTTCTTAACTTGGTCTCCAGCCTTTATCTGTCCTCCATAGGGGTTCATCTTTTCAGAAAAAATTGTGGCGAGAGATCTAAGATCTCATAACAGGTTATTATATCTGATCTTAGTCTGTACAGACACCTGGCAGCTGGGCTGGCAGTTCTTGAGGTTCAACAGCTACTTTCATGTAAACTGGCTAAAGACAAAGGACTCAGCACTAATTTAGGCCTAGAGGCAAGGCATGATCTTAGTCTGGGCACTAAAAAGTGAAACCCTAGAAGTCAATAAAAAGGGACTGAAATTCTCTTTGAAGAAAACTATTCAGCTTTTATGCACTGCTGACATTTGTCTAGAGAGAGATTCTGCGTGCAAGCGGAAATAGTAAAAGTAAAAGTTTTCACTCAGGCTATAGTAAATAGTAAAAAGTAAAGAAATAGTAAATAGTAAAAGTTGTCACTCAGGCTATGTCTACACTATGAAATTACTCCGATTTTACAGAAGTCGATTTTTGGGAACAGATTGTATAAAGTCGAGTGCGTGTGTCCCCACTACGCATATTAAGTCGGCGGTGTGTGTCCACCGTACCATGGCAAGCGTCGACATTCCGAGCGGTACACTGTGGGTAGCAATCGCACAGTTCCCGCAGTCCCCGCTGCCTGTTGGAATTCTGGGTTGAGCTCCCAATGCCTGATGGGGCAAAAACATTGTCGTGGGTGGTTTTGGGTAAATGTCGTCAGTCTACCCTCCCTCCCTCCATGAAAGCAACAGCAGACAATCATTTTGCGCCCTTTTCCATGGATTGCCCGAGCAGACGCCATAGAACTGCAAGCATGGAGCCTGTTCAGCTCACCACAGCAGTTATGACCGTTGTAAACACCTCGCGCATTATCGTGCAGTGTATGCAGAACCAGAATCTGAAAAACTAGGCAAGGAGGCGATGGCAGCGCGGTGACGAGAGTGATGAGGACATGGACACAGACTTCTCTCAAAGTACGGGCACTAGCAATTTGGACATCCTGGTGTCATTGGGGCAGGTTCATGCCTTGGAACACTGATTCTGGGCCCGGGAAACAAGCACAGACTAGACTGGTGGGACTGCATAGTGTTGCGGGTATGGGATGATTCCCAGTGGCTCCAAAACTTTCACATGCGTAAGGGCACTTTCATGGATTTTTGTGACTTGCTTTCCCCTGCCCTGAAGTGCAAGAATACGAAGATGAGAGCAGCCCTCACAGTTGAGAAGCGATAACCCTGTGGAAGTTTGCAACGCCAGACAGCTACCGGTCAGTCGGGAATCAATTTGGAGTGGGCAAATCTACTGTGGGAGCTGCTGTGATGCAAGTAGCCAATGCAGTCATTGAGCTGCTTCTATCAAGGGTAGTGACTCTCGGAAATGTGCAGGTCATAGTAGATGGCTTTGCTGCAATGAGGTTCCCTAACTGTGGTGGGACTACAGACGGAACGCATATTCCTATCTTGGGACCGGACCACCAGGGCAGCCAGTACATAAACCGCAAGGGGTACTTTTCAATGGTGCTAGAAGCACTGGTGGATCACAAGGGATGTTTCACCAACATCAACATGGGATGGCTGGGAAAGGTTCATGACGCTCGCGTCTTCAGGAACTCCGGTCTGTTTAAACGGCTGGAGGAAGGGACTTACTTCCCAGGCCAGAAAATTACCATTGGGGATGTTGAAATGCCTATAATTATCCTTGGGGACCCAGCCTACTCCTTAATGCCCTGGCTCATGAAGCCGTACACAGGCACCCTGGACAGTAGTAAGGAGCTGTTCAACTATAGGCTGAGCAAGTGCAGAATGGTGGTAGAGTGTGCATTTGGACGTTTGAAGGGTTGCTGGCGCAGTTTACTGACTCATTCAGACCTCAGCGAAACCAATATTCCCATTGTTATTGCTGCTTGCTGTGTGCTCCACAATCTCTGTGAGTTTAAGGGGGAGATGTTTATGGCGGGGTGGGAGGTTGAGGCAAATCGCCTGGCTGCTGATTATGTGCAGCCAGACACCAGGGCGATTAGAAGAGCACAGCAGGGTGCGCTGCGCATCAGAGAAGCTTTGAAAACCAGTTTCATGACTGGCCAGGGTACCGTATGACAGTCCTGTTTGTTTCTCCTTGATGAAAACCCACCCCCTTGGTTAACTCTAATTCCCTGTAAGTCACCTGCCCTCCCCGCTTCGATCACAGCTTGCTTGCAAAGGAAATAGTCACTATCATTTAAAAACCATGTATTCTTTATTAATTGATTATAAAAATAGGGAGATAACTCACAAGGTAGCCAGGGTGGGGTGGGGGAGGAGGGAAGGACAAGGCCACACTGCACTTCAAAACTTGTTGAATGCCAGCCTTCTGTTGCTCAGGCAGTTCTCTGGGGTGGAGTGGTTGGGTGCCCAGAGCCTCCCCCTCCTCCCCCCCACGCGTTCTTGGGAGTCTGGGTGAGGAGGCTATGGAACTTGGCTATGGAGGGAGGGCGGTTACACAGGGGCTGCAGCAATGGTCTGTGATCCTGCTGCCTTTCCTGAACCTCCCCCAGACGCTGGAACATGTCCGTTTGATCCCGCAGTAGCCCCAGCATTGCCTTCTGCCTCCTCTGATCTTCCTGCCGCCATCTCTCATCTCGATCGTCCCTCCTGTCCTCACGTTCATTGGCTGCTTTCCTGTTTTGTGCTATTGTTTCCCTCCACACATTCTGCTGAGCTCTTTCAGTGCGGGAGGACTGCATAAGCTCAGAGAACATTTCATCGCACGTGCGTTTTTTTCGCCGTCTTATCTGCGATAGCCTTTGGGATGGAGATGCTAGCGGGAGGATTGAAACATTTGCAGCTGTGGGAGGAAAAAAAAGGGAGAGTAGTATTTAAAAAGGTACATTTTGCAGAACAACCGGTGTACTCTTTCACGGTGAACAACACTATTCACATTACATAGCACATGTGCTTTCGATACAAGGTCGCATTTTGCATCTTATATTGAGTGCCAGCGGGTTTGGTGTCAGAGATCACACACACAGAGCCAGGCAACAGAATTCGGCTTGCAGGCGGCCACGGTAAGCCATAGTCTTTCGACTTCTGCAACCTTCTTAACAGCAGCGCCCTACTTTCCCATAGCAAGCAAAGCCCGTTGAGTTTGCCATTTAGTGCTGCGGTTTTCGGGTTAATGTGCAGCAGAAACCCAACTTAACACCACCACCCCTCCAATTCTCTGGGATGATCACTTCCCCCCCCCCCCACACACACACACACCCACCGCAGGGCTGGTATCAGGGAAGACCCCTGCTAGCCAAACACAAACAGCTAAGCGCCAACGGCCCCCCCACCCACCTCTTGGCTAACTGTGGGGAGGATTTCTTTTCAGCCACAGACAAACAGCCCAGTAGGAATGGCCACCTCTGAATGTCCCCTTAATAAAATTCCCCTATTTCAACCAGGTGACCATGACTGATATCACTCTCCTGAGGATAACACAGAGAGATAAAGAACAGATGTTGCTTGACTGCCAGCAAACACCGGGATCATACGCTGCTAGGCTTTCTTATGCAATGATACCAGACTACTTGCTACTAGCCTGGCATGATAAAGTGTCCTACCATGGAGGACGGAATAAGGCTGCTCTCCTCAGAAACCTTCTGCAAAAGCTTTTGGAGTACCTCCAGGAGAGCTTAATGGAGATGTCCCTAGGGGATTTCCGCTCCATCCCCAGACACGTTAACAGAATTTTCCAATAGCTGTACTGGCCACGAATGCATCCCAAGTCCTCAGGGCAAATTAATCATTAAAAAACGCTTGCTTTTAAACCATGTATTATATTTACAAAGGTACACTCACCAGAGGTGCCTTTTCTGGCTTCACGGTCCGGGATACCACCTTGGGAGGGTTCGGAGGGTACTCTAATCAGGGTGATCAAAAGATCCTGGCTGTCGGGGAGAATGGTGTGCTTTGTGCTATCCTTAACCTCGTCATCCTTCTCATCTTCCTCGTCCGCCAAATCCTCAGGCATGGTGAGTGAGAGTACCCCATCATCGGAGTCCACGGACAGGGGTGGGGTAGTGGTGGCGCCCCCCCTAGAATTGCATGCAGCTCAGCGTAGAAGCAGCATGTCCGGGGCTCTGACCCAGAGTGTCCATTTGACTCTTTCGTTTTCTAGTACGCTTGTCTGAACTCCTTAATTTTCACGCGGCACTGTGTGGCGTCCCTGCTGTAGCCTCTGTCCATCATGGCCTTGGAGATTTTGGCAAATATATTGGCATTTTGCCTTTTGGAACGTAGTTCTGATAGCACGGATTCATCTCCCCATACAGTGATCAGATCCAGTACCTCCCGTTCGGTCCATGCTGGAGCTCTTTTGCGATTCTGGGACTGCATGGTCACCTGTGCTGACAAGTTCTGCATGGTCATCTCTGTTGATGAGCTCACCACACTGGCCAAACAGGAAATGAAATTCAAAGGTTCCCTGGGCTTTTCCTGTATACCTGGCCAAGTTCAGAGTGCCATCCAGAGCGGTCACAATGGTGCACTGTGGGATAGCTCCCGGAGACCAATACCTTCAAATTGCGTCCACACTAACCCTATTTTGACCTGGCAATGTAAGTTTCAGCGCTAATCTCCTCGTCGGGGAGGAGTACAGAAATCGATTTTAAGAGCCCTTTAAGTCGACAAAAATGGCTTCGTTGTGTGGACGGGTGCAGGGTTAATTCGATTTAACGCTGCTAAATTCGACAAAAACTTGTAGTGTAGACCAGGCCTCAGATATTCAGAAGTAGTTTCTTCTCATTGGCACTTGCGTGGTATTTGCAGAAGTAAGACATTCTTGTGATTAAAGTCCTGATTTGTGTCTGCAATAGCTTCTACTCACACATACCCTGTTACGGTATCCCCTGAAGTCAGGGATTCTGTCAAGGGAGGTTATGATGACACAAGACTTCCCACAACCTCCCCTCCCATAGGGCATGCAGCCAGCCAGCACAACTCCAAAAGTGAGGTTGGCTGATTTAGTGCAGCCCCTAAGTGGGTCTTGAGTAGAGCCCCAGCAGGGATTAAAGCTTTCAGTATCATTTGGATGAGGAGGGGTGGCCATGGTGTAGCAGGGCTTCTGAGGGAGTCATGCTGCTGGGAGATGTCTCAGGATGGTCACATGTTTGGAGGGCCAACCTCATTGTTGCGTCCTCAGTCATGGAAAACCTGACCTGGGTCTGCTTTATGCACCTGGAAGTTGGCTGTAAATGGGCTCTTTCTGCATTTTTTTCCATGAGGGTCTGATATAGCCTAGAATTTTTTAGAAGTGTTTTTCTAATGTCCAGTTGACACAGACTGTTTTGATGACAATTTGTTTTTTACCATGGTTTTCTAGATGAGAACTACGTACCAGCTAAGCTAAATATTCTCATTTACCTTTGTAGTGGGAATGCTAATGGCAGTTGTGTGTTTACAGCCCCAACCATTGAATTGAGACTATAATACTGTTTACACTGTGTTTGAAGAAGGTTCTGAAGAAAGATCCTAACACTGTTTCAAATCAGTATAAACAAGGCCTAACTAATGTTTTCCTCAAGGAGAATACATTATTCCCCTAAGATGTTTTGGTACCTAATAGAACTGTGTGAATAACTCTTTTTTTCTGGTTTGCTAGCAGTTCAAATATTTATTTAAATTAGTTTCAGGTTGACTCAAAAACATTTTTTTTTCAAAAACTGTAATGAATTGAAAAGAGGAAAAAAATTAGTTTTGGATCAAACCAAACATTTCATTTGATTTAAAACAAAACATTTGGTTTTTATTTCAAGGTTTTTAATGTTTTAAAAAATAAAATTTCAGAAAATTTCAAAATTATAGAATTTTTAAAAATTGAAACCTTTAGATTTTTTTCAGAATCTCTTACAATCCCTTGGGCAAAGGGAATTTTAAAATTTTACAGCTATGGTATTTCAAATCTCTGCATTGTCGTTCAAAGTGTCTTTGTGTATTTCTCCCTGTAGATGCCAGAGGAGCAGGCCTTTTGTGTGCTGGTGAAGATCATGTATGACTATGGCTTGCGAGACCTCTACAAAAATAACTTTGAAGATCTTCACTGCAAATTTTACCAACTAGAGAAATTAATGCAGGTAGGACCAGGATCAAGAACTCCTGTCCTTTCATACGTGGTAATGTTGGGTGAGGAAGAGGTAAATTCTTCTCTTACAGCTTTAGAAAAATACAACTATCTCCTTTCAGAAGTGTATTGGACCAGATTCTTGAATCTTAAGAGCCCCAAAGTGAGGGACATTTAAGATCTGAAGCCAAACATTGCGGTTGGGTCTGTGTCTGTTTTCTTTTGGCTTCCATATACTTACTCTTGCTAACCTTTTTGATTCAGAGAGGATATTTATGGTTCTCTCTCCCCTTCTCTTTTTATTTGTTAAATTGATGTGTCTACAGTAGAACTTCTGAGTTCTAACAAAATATGAGAATATTTTGGTATAGGATTGTCTTAGTTTGCATGACTTGCATTATGAGTTAAGATATACACGCTGGGACAATTCTATGAATATGAAAAATAAGTCCAACACAGGTCATTTTGCAGGTCATGGGTCATCTTATTTTGACTCGATATGCATCTAGTTTTTCCTCACATTTTAATTTTTTATATTAAAAGCAATTTAACTCTGACTAAACCATTTCAAGTTTTATACGCCGTTGTCCTGACTAATAAGCCATTATTAACAGTCCATTAAGATTTGACCTGTGGTGCAGTTACAATAATGGAAGCTTTCTGTTGGAATCAGTTAACCAGAGTAAAAATACAACTGTTCTGCAAACTTCCCTTTCTGAGATTTAAAAACTAAAATACAATCTTGGGCACACAACCCCTTTGAACTCACTTTCCAGGATGACAATTTGTGTATGTTTACAATTTACTGATACTTTTCAGATAAAGTGTTATGTGGTGCTACAGAAAAAAACAACAACATTCATTTGTTTTCAGTATGTTTTTTTCAATATTTGTACCAAACAGCTACAATGAACTTTATCGAGTGAGTGTATTTTTAATGACCAATGTATATAATCTACAATTGACATTACTACATACCTGGTAGTTAATGTTTACTGCATTCCTGGCCTGTGGAACTTGCCTCGTTGTCTGATTGTTAATGTTTTTTAGTTTTTTGCTGATCTTTCATGATCCCTGAGGGTGATTTAAACTCCCTGCTCCAATGTCCATAATTTCATTGTTTTCCCAGAATAAACCATTTATAACAAAAGCATTAACGATTTTTTAAAATAGATAGTTACACACATGTTATACTTGGCACAACTACTCTACCTTTCCATATTTAATGTCCTATAATTTCTCTCTCTAATCTCATGGTAGATTATTGATTTGATTTTGCTTTTAGTAGCTAGCATGATAGAATCTGTGGTGGGAAACACAGAAGCCGCCAAAAAATGAGTGTGAACTCCTGTCCCCACTGAAGTCTGTGGCAAAACTCCCATTGGCTTTAATGGAGCCAGGATTTCACTTTGCTGTTTTCTCAAACCTCCAATAACCTTGCTGGCAGTGTGTTTCTGAAGCTGGAGGATCCTTGGGTGACATTTAAGCATTTCCCCTCATCCCCACCTTTTTTTTTTTTTTCTTCTTATTCTAGGAGCAGCTACCTGATTTATATAACCATTTCTCAGACTTGAACCTGGAAGCTCATATGTATGCATCCCAGTGGTTTCTCACCCTCTTTACTGCCAAGTTCCCACTCTGCATGGTCTTCCACATCATTGATTTACTACTCTGTGAGGTAAAATGACACTGTCCTTGAATCAGAAGAAATGCTTTTTGTCCAAAAAATGTTGTTGTTTTTCCTTTTTTTACCTCATTTGGTTGGAAGATTTAGTCATTTGTTGCTCAGTTTCTATCAGATTAATTTCTAAATGAATGCTGAATGTGTTAAACTGAAGATGCCAGAAAGGCACCTTGCTCTTTATAAATGTAGTTTCACACTAGCTGTAAGTGATTAATTTTTTCAGGATGGACTTTTAAATAAGTATAAGTTCAGTTAGTTAGCCAATTAATTTTTTTAATGGATAGTTCATTCAAGTTTAATAAATCTGGCTTCTGGCAACCATCCAATTGCTCACATAAGACTGCTGTGGTAGAACTTTACATTGTCTCCCCAGATCAGAGCATCCAAAGACAGTGTGAATATTACATGTTGTTTCTGATAGCCTGGTATTTCACAGATAGTGGAGAATTACCAAACAGTGCTGGTACATTAAACTCTTAGGTCTGACAGGTAGAAAATAATCAAGCACTGCCTTACTTCAGAAACAGAGTTGCAGTTTCTTGGGGCATGTCTGCACTATAAACTTGAGTCAACCTATGTTAGATCAACTTACAGCCACTGCAGGAATTACTATGGTGGTTGATGTCCACACTGCTCTCCTTCTGTTGATGGTACGCATCCTCACCAGGTGTGCTTCCTCCGACTTAAGAAGGGCAGTATGGGGGGCTGACAGCAAGGGCTGTCAGCACCGCACGCATCTCCCCACTGGTAGTCCACTAACCGCCGGGAGCTCAGCAGCCTCTCCCCACCTGGAACAGGGCAGCTGTACCCAGCTTCTCTGCTCCCCGCTGGGAATGAGGCAGTCACACCAGGCTTCTTGGCTCCCCTCCAGGAGCCTGGCTGCCCCACCAGGCTTTTGGCTCACCACTGGGAGCATGGCAGCCAACCATACTCTGGGCGCTGAGTTCCCAGCCGGGTGCAGCTGTGCTCCCAGTGAGGAGCGGGGAGCTGAGAGTCTGGGGGGTCTCCCGGCAAGGAGATCCATGCCTGTTGACCAGTCAGTAGGAACTGAGAAGCCCGATGCGGCTGCCCCATTTCCAGGGGGGAGCTGAGAAGGCTGGTGTGGCTCCCCCATTCCTGGTGGTGAGCAGAGAGCCCAGGGGGGCAGCTGGACTCCTGGCGGGGAGATCTGCGCCCAGAGTCTGGTCAGCTCCCGTGCTCCCAGCAAGGAGTGGGGAGCCTGGGTGGCAGCCTGACTTGGAGAAGAGACTGGGCAGCAGCCTGGCTGGGGAGCCGGCTTTTTTGTCACTGTCACGGCTGCAGCAGAGGTGGGGTAAAGATTATTTTATTTACTTTTCGGCATCACAGTGTGTTCCAGTTTGGGCTCAAACCATTTAGTCTTCTTTCTCTAACAATTTCTTAGTTGTGTTAGTAAAACAGAGGAGAAGAGAACATCAGTGCCACCCATTTCACGTGCGCGCATCCTATTCCTTACAGAGTAAATCACACACTGAGTTCAGCATTTTGATCTCTTTGGAATTAAGTTAGCAAGTTTATTTTCAAAACAGAATTGTGTCTGCGGGTGCGATCAGTCTCTGTCAATCTAATGTATCCCTACACTCTGGTTCTTGAAGAGAGTCATGTCTGTTCACTCCAGTCTCTTTCAGCCATTGTCATTGTAAGAAACAGTGCAGACAAGAATCCACAGCTTATCACAGAAGTGATTGCCTGTCTGACAGTTGAACCACACTTCACCCTTTATTGTATTAACCCCGATAAGAAAGTACAAATGCTGAAGAGAATGTAGATTTTTTTTTTTAAACTCAACTCTAGAAACATTGAAATACAGATGTCAGATCTCATCTTGTTTAGGAAAAACACAGAAAAAAAGATGAAAACCTTTTTTTTCCTTTTTGGGGGTATAAGTAAAGCTGTGTAAGAGGAAAAACTGGAATCTGCTAGAAAAGTAAACCTAGCATTTGAGGAAGGAAAACCCTTTAACTCTAAAGTAGCCTAATTTATGAGGCTAAACAATAATCAGAAATATTAAAGAAATGGAGGGCTAGTGGGAAGCAGGGCCGGCTCCAGCTTTTTGGCTGCCGAAGCAAAAAAAAAAAAAGGCTGGTGCCGAAGCAAAAAAAAAATTTTTTTAAATGGCCGCTGCCAAAGGGGGCGGGGGGAATGGACACTCCATATCCCCGGACTGCCGCCCCTTACAGGACGCCGCCCCAGGCACGTGCTTTGTCATCTGGTGCCGGGAGCCGGCCCTAGTGGGAAGTCATGTGTAAATATCTCAAGCACCAGCAGGAAAATGTCTGACAGAAAACCAAGCAACAGTAAAGACCAGCCAGAAAATAACTCTGACTTCCAGAAAGAATCCAGCCTAAAAATACTTGGGCTCCTGAGAATTTGTTAGAGGAGATAATGGTCAAAAATAGCATTAGGGTTGGCCTATGGTTAAATCAAAAATGTGTCTGGCCCTCAACAGAGAAGGAAAATTAAACCTAAGGGCATATGGAGCTTGAAAAAAAAAAAAGACAAGAAATAGGTCTTTAATTTAGGACTGCAGTCATATTGTCAAGGTATGTCTCCAAGCGGCCTCCAAGAAGAGCTATGCAGCATAGCATTGTCTGAATTAAATAGCTCTTTCCTTTATTTCTCAGCATATCTGTAATTCCAGCAACTGGAAGGAAAAAAATAGGTGCAGCAGTTAACAATGGAAAATGTCCATTTTAAAAAAACCTTTGAAGTGAGCTGTGTTGTGGCTTTTTTATGGGTTTCCAGCCTTTTCATTAACTTGTCTTTGTCATAAATACAGATGAATTTTGAATAGCTTTTAACTTCCTTCCTGGCTGTGCTTTCTCTGTGTCTCTATCCTGCCTGTAGTTGACAAAATATTTACATCTAAAGTAACTCTTTCATACAGGAAAAAATGTCTGAAGAAAGAAAAATGGGTAACAAAATGCTGACTAGATGGTCAGAGCTAGTCATTGGCAATGAGATTCTCTGGTCCCCATGAAAATGATGTTAATTATGGCTCTAATGGACTAACACTTTGTGCCAGACAGGGATAATTTCAGATGCAGTTTATCAATTTTGATTTTATCTGTGCTGGGAGAGGGAAGAACATTGATAATTCAAAGGGGTATTTTAAATCCTCATTCCAGAAAGGAAAAGCATTTTTTGGTGACAGCAGCATCTTACAACGAGCAAGTATGCTGCTTTCCACTGAAAGTCTCATGGAAGAGGTCACTAATGAACCTTAATATGTGGGGAAAATAAGAATTTTGGTGGATGGAGGATAGGAAAGAGGAGAAACTAAATGGCAAACTGGTAATATAGTAATAGATATTGAACTGCTGTTAAGGATTTTCTTTTTTTAGCATTATAGTGGTGTTTGTGCGTCTACAGCAAAGGTCTTTTAATCTTTTCCTTATACGTAGTTTGATGGAGACAATATCTTCCTTGTTAAAATTCATAGCAGTCTGGAACTTGCCATGCAAGGTCACAGTGAATGTTGGGAGAATATCAAATAGTTAGGGTTGAATGTGCGTTCAAAGGCTCAGATGTGTATCCAAACCACTGCCTTTTTTGAGCGTTCCCCCCCCCATCCCACCACCATCCTCCCTGTGACCTCCAATCATCAACTTCCCCTCTATTCATCTCCCAACTGTTTGAAGATGTGATGTAGGCCTAGGGTGCGCCACATTTCCAATGTCCCTACACTAATGCCTCCTAGGAATTCTTCATTATTTGTCACCTCGGTGTCAAAGATCTGTCTGGAATGGGGAGGATTTTACGGCTGAGGGACTTGAGCAGAGGCTATTGCTGCTGATGGCTGGAGAGGATTAGGGTTGGGGGTATGCTTGTCACTGTTGATTATTTATTTATTTATTTAGATTTTAGCAATAGTAAGAAATAAGCCAAACAAAATGCTCTAGGCACTCTTAATAATTAATCTTACAACAACACAGCAAAATTTTAAAAATCACATATGGGTTGCAAATGTAACCCGTCAGTAGAATTAAACAATCAAAAACTGTAACAAAGTAACAGGAATATATCCTCATACAAGAACAACAGGCTACAACGATCAGACATAAAGGAACATATCCATATCCTAAACCTTCCCCACAAACCCTGTGAAGTAAATGGCTTTTGAAGCTTAACGAGAACGTCATCAAGTTGGGGCTCTCTGGACCAGTCTGCAGGATATTGATAGTTGGAAGGTGAGCAGCAGAGAATTAAATCTAGGTTGAATTAAACCTGGATTTAAGGAGTGTGGAGTTCTACATAATGGAACAGAGTGTTAGGAGAGCTAAAGGTCTCCCCCATCTAATAGATCTCCATATAACATTCTTAAATAGCTTACTTTTGAGTAGATCACCCCAACCCCAAACGAGAAGTGCTCTCCTTTCAATGCAGTTCTCATAAAAGTAGGTAAGATAGGATCACCCTCTATTGTCGGCAATCCTTGAGACTCACATTCCTCAATCTCATTTTATCTCCAGTAACCTGATTCTTCACTGTGCTACATCGCTTGCCTTTAAACACTTACTCAAATTGGCTTATACCAACACTTTCTTCCCCATTGTTTGCATTTTAAAGTCAAACTTGCCATCCCTCCTTGATCATTGTGGAGATCCCAAGAGAACTGGTACTTCCTTTTTAAAAATTGTTGTTGTATTTGCTATGTAGGGCTTTCTTATTGTGATGTACATAAATTGGTTTAGAAATACTAAAGATCATATTTAATAGATCAAGGATCTCTTATCTTACTCTTTTTGTTTCTATTTGACAAGTTGCTTTCTTATGAGTGATCTTTCTTAGTATTTTGTGCCACACACTCAGTTCTTTCACAACACTGAAGTCTTGGTCCATGTATGTATGTATAATAGATATTTAGATAATTGTATTGGATCTCAGTGAGTTAACATTTTACATATTTTTTCATAAATATACATTTTTAAAAAATGTGTTTACACAAGTCTAACTACGCATTTATTAGAGAGCAAACAAAACAAAAAAATTCCTGACAGGTAAATTAGATGCCTTTTATAACCTTTTCATGACATTTTCTGTTAAAGGAAAATGTTCAATATGAGGAGTCGTGATACAAGCAGTATTGTCAAAAGCCAGGAAGTTCAATGCTAACGCTGTCACTCCATTATTAACTTTGAATTTCCTGGTGCTTGTTGGTTTGTGTCACAACTTTAATAATAACTTGAAATCTTATGTTTAGTTTTTGTGCAAAACTTTGAGGACGTTGAAGTGCATAAGGATTACGTTTCTCTCCTAAATATACATTAAATATTAGCACACATCTGGTGGGGCTTGGTGCATGTTCGGTAGTATCAATCATACCAGAAAGAGACAGTTGTCACAAAAATGAATGGTCTGGATGTCGAGCTGCCATTTTGGGATCAGCATTTCTGAGGACTGAGTAGAAATGACCTCAGAAATGAGTTACTGAGAAGTCAATCTGTTATTTGTAAATTGTGTGTGTTATAATTATAGTATTCAGAGACTGGAAAATCTGAGTCACAGAGAGGTGAAGCTAACTTTCCCAAAGTCACACAGCGACATAATGGTAGAGCCAGGAATAGAACAGATCTCGTGACTCCTTGTCCTATATTAGAACCCTGGGCCAGTCTCCTTCCATGCATATTCAGCCCAGAATTTGTGTAAAATAATGTTCAGAATTAGCCTTTGTAGATTATTGGTATAACATAATACACGGATAGATTTGATTGTAAATAAATCTTAGAAAATGTTATGTAAATCTAGTGAGTGGGCATGAATTCAGAGTTAAATTGTGGAGCTATATTGTATAGCTATGGTTCTTGAGGAGCGCTAGGTTTCATAATGAAATAGTTAAATTCTCAAAGGGATTATACACATTGGCATGGAAGGTTTGATTTTTCCAGTGCAGTGTCTTGCTGGAAATGTAGGGGCTGGGAAACACTAAGCAGAATGGTATAGCTTAGACCATAAGACTGATCGGCTCGGCACATTAGTTCTGACTCTAGGACTAGAAGTCATAATAGCCTGTTATTTTTTATCTATCGTTGTCAAACTCGGCTGTGATTCCATCAACAAAGCCAAGTTGAAAAAGAACAGATTAATATTTTAACCTGTTAAACTTCCTCAAGAATTGGATCTGGAACAAACCCACTTCCTTCCCAAATCTACAGTTGGGTAAAATGTGAATTTAAAAAAATAATGTACAATATTTTATCTTACCAAGGTTCTGTTGACAAAAATTATGGAACTTTTCAGAATTAGCTATATTGTCTATCAAACCTGTAATTAACCATCTGTCAGCATTTCCATTATGCATGTTTTATTAAAGCTTATTAAATGATGGAGAGGGTTCTCTAAAAATAAACTCTATTTTAGAGCTGTAACAGTTCAGACTTTAAAACTAGCTTTAGATCAAAGTTCTGTGCAGAAAGTTTCAGCATGAAAATATACATTGCAACAGTCGCACAGATGTGTGTTAGGTTCTGTTTCCTGTCAATCCTGTAAGTTAAAAACAACTTTATTTGCTTTAAATAAAAAAGGTGTAGATCAGTGTTCCCCAAACTGTGGGGTATGCTGAGGAACATTCAGGGGGCGCAGTGGGGCCTGGGCCCATCCCTATGGGGGGTAGGGAGGGAGCACCATCCAGCCCCACTCTGCCCCCAGCTTGCTCTCGGCCCACCCCCAGCCACAGTTCGGGCCCCAGCCTTAGCCCCGCTCCTAGCTGCAGCCCCGGTCCTGGCCTTGGCTCCCGGCCCCAGACATAGCTCTGCTTCCATCCCTGGCTCCCGACCACAGCTCCAGCCCTGCTCCTGTCCCTGGCTCCTGGGAGGGGCTGGAGGGGGAGGACATGGACAGGTTCCATTATGGGTAAGGGGCGGGCATAACAGAAAAAGTTGGGGGACCACTGGTACAGATGATCAGACTTGAGGCTAAATGCCCTTGCCACTTTTTATTTCTCTTTAGTTCACAGCCCTTCTTCCATATCTCTCTCAAATCCTATGAAGACGTTTTCTTTTCTTGTGTCAACCACCCTCACAGCATCCAGTGGGTGAGATTTTCTTCTGAGCCCATTAACATTAGTCTTTAATTGACCTAAGAGTTTATTCCAGGGTGAGCTGGGCAGGTTATCAGCAGCACTCAAGTTTAGGGTACTAAAGGGTAGGAGTTAAACCTGTATGTCCAATATGGTACGCCAAATCCACTAGACCCACTATTTACACACACTCTCTCTCTCTCACACTCTCTCTCTCTCTCTTAAGGTAGTGGAGTTAAGTCAAGTTTGCTATCTCTGAACTTTCTTGCTTTCATGGGTTTACGTCAGACACTGACACCTATTTTAAACATAACTGTAGTTGAATTTATCTGATGGTTACTACTTTACCCCATGGGGTGGGGAAGAGAGTTTCCAGTACTGGAACAGAAATAAATGCAAACAATTCAGCAATTGGTGTAGTATATGGCTGAATGAACCTTTAAAGTTTTTGTTTTAAATGGTTTAGATTAGAATCATAAAGGTCTTAAAACTAGTTTCAAACTAATGCTCACAAAAACAGAGGAAGACTAAATTGCTTGAGTGAATGAATATAAAACTGCAGCCACACACAGTACCAGTCTTTTTCATTGCCACTGGATCATCAGAAAACAGACCATAATTACCCACCTGTAAAGCTGTATAGAAAAAAAAATCAAAGCTTGGGTCTAAGAGATGACTACTTAATGGAGGACACCCATGAGGGCATGAGGTGGCCACAGGAAGACCCAAGATTCGACAAAACCCCTTTTGTTGCCATCCAACTAGTCCTGTGTGCCTCTGTAATTTAGGTACCTTTCATTCATAGATGCAGTTTATTTATCCCCCAAGTAATGTGCAGTTTCAGGACAAAGCTGATGACAAAATATGAGCAAAGTGAGAATTGTCACAGACCAATCTGTAACTCAGGATAACTTGTGTGAGCAGAAGTTGCCCTCTTGGTCTTGTTCATTTTATGACGAGGAGCAGATGAAGGGGAGAAGGGTTGGGAGTAACTTGCTTTGACTGTTTTTCTTTTTCTTTTTTTAAATTCCTTTTTGAAGATGTGTGTTGTGGGGCATCAGGTTGTGGGGGGATCAAAACTGAGATTTAGTGGCCCAAGTGGCCTTGCCTCCAGTATTGCCACAGCTACCCTGGCTCCCAGGACAGCACGGCCCAATGGCCAGACTCAATGCAATGCAGCCAGCCTTCGGTGCAGGGCAGCGCGGCCCAATGGCCAGACTCAATGCTATGCAGCCAGCCTTCGGTGCAGGGCAGCGCGGCCCAATGGCCAGACTCAATGCAATGCAGCCAGCCTTCGGTGCAGGGCAGCGCGGCCCAATGGCCAGACTCAATGCTATGCAGCCAGCCTTCGGTGCAGGGCAGCGCGGCCCAATGGCCAGACTCAATGCAATGCAGCCAGCCTTCGGTGCAGGGCAGCGCGGCCCAATGGCCAGACTCAATGCTATGCAGCCAGCCTTCGGTGCAGGGCAGCGCGGCCCAATGGCCAGACTCAATGCAATGCACCCGCCCGTCATAGAATCTCAGAAGATTAGGGTTGGAAGAGACCTCAGGAGGTCGTCTAGTCCAACCCCCTGCTCAAAGCAGGACCAATCCCCAACTAAATCATCCCAGCCAGGGCTTTGTCAAGCCAGGCCTTAAAAACCTCTAAGGATGGAGATTCCACCACCTCCCTAGGTAACCCATTCCAGTGCTTCACCACCCTCCTAGTGAAATACTGTTTCCTGATATCCAATCCAGACCTCCCCCACTGCAACTTGAGACCATTGCTCCTTGTTCTGTCATCTGCCACCACTGAGAACAGCCTAGCTCCATCCTCTTTGCAACCCCCTGCTATCAAATTCACACTCACTCTTCTCTTCTGCAGACTAAATAACCCCAGTTCCCTCAACCTCTCCTCGTAAATCATGTGCCCCAGCCCCCTAATCATTTTTGTTGCCCTCTGCTGGACTCTCCAATTTGTCCACATGCCTTCTGTAGTGGGGGGACCAAAACTGGACACAATACTCCAGGTGTGGCCTCACCAGTGCCGAATAGAGGGAAATAATCACTTCCCTCGATCTACTGGCAATGCTCCTACTAATACACCCCAATATGCTGTTAGCCTTCTTGGCAACGAGGGCACATTGCTGACTCATATCCAGCTTCTCGTCCACTGTAATCCCCAGGTCCTTTTCTGCGGAACTGCTTCTTAGCCAGTTGGTCCTCAGCCTGTAGCCGTGAATGGGATTCTTCCTTCCTAAGAGCAGGACTCTGCACTTGTCCTTGTTGAAACTCATCAGATTTCTTTCGGCCCAATCCTCCAATTTGTCTAGGTCACTCTGGACCCTATCTCTACTCTCCATCATATCTACCTCCCCCCCCAGCTTAGTGTCATCTGCAAACTTGCTGAGGGTGCAATTAATCCCATCATCCAGATAATTGATAAAGATGTTGAACAAAACCGGCCCCAGGACCGACCCCTGGGGCACTCCGCTTGATACTGGCTGCCAACTAGACATCAAGCTGTTGTTCACTACCGACAATCTAGTCAGCTTTCTATCCACCTTATAGTCCATTCATCCAATCCATGCTTTTTTAACTTGCTGGCAAGAATACTGTGGGAGACCGTATCAAAAGCTTTGCTAAAGTCAAGATATATCACATCCACTGCTTTCCCCATATCCACAGAACCAGTTACATCATTATAGAAGACAGTCAGGTTGGTCAGGCATGACTTGCCCCTGGTGAATCCATGTTGACTGTTCCTGATCACCTGCCACTCCTCCAAGTGCTTCAAAATGGATTCCTTGAGGACCTGCTCCATGATTTTGCCAGGGACTGAAGTGAAGCTGACCAGTCTGTAGTTCCCTGGGTTCTCTTTCTTCCCTTTTTAAAATGTGGGCACTATATTTGCCTTTTTCCAATTGTCCGGGACCTCCTCCAATCGCCACGAATTTTCAAAGATAATGGCCAATGGCTCTGCAATCGCATCAGCCAACTCCCTCAGCACCCTTGGATGCATTAGATCTGGACCCATGGACTTGTGCACGTCCAGCTTTTCTAAATAGTCCTTAACCTGTTCTTTTACCACTGAGGGCTGCTCACCTCCCCCCCCATACTGAGTTGCCCAGTGCAGGGCCAGCTTTAGTGGGTGTGGGGGCCCACGCAAAGAACGACAACAGGGCCCCGCACCCTTCGGCCGGACGTGTCGGAGCAAAAAAACCAAACAAACGCCAGAGCGGGGCCCGATTCCATGGAATAGGACGAATCGGCTTAAGGCTGGCCCTGGCCCAGTGCAGCAGTCTGAGAGCTGACCTTGTCTGTGAAGACTGAGGCAAAAAAAGCATTGAGTACTTCAGCCTTTTCCACATCATCTGTCACTATGTTGCCTCTCCCATTCAGTAAGGGTCCCACACTTTCCCTGACTTTTTTCTTGTTGCTAACATACCTGTAGAAACCCTTCTTGTTACCCTTCACATCCTTTGCTAGCTGCAACTCCAGTTGTGCCTTGGCCTTCCTGATTACGCCCCTGCATGCTCTAGCAATATTTTTATACTCCTCCCTAGTCATCTGTCCAAATTTCCGCTTCTTGTAAGCTTCCTTTTTGAGTTTAAGCTCACCGAAGATTTCACTGTTAAGCCAAGCTGGTCGCCTGCCATATTTGCTATTCTTTCTGCACTTCAGGATGGTATGTCCCTGCGCCTTCAATAAGGCTTCTTTAAAATACAGCCAGCTCTTCTGGACTCCTTGCCCCCCCATATTAGCTTCCCAGGGGATCCTGCCCATCAGTTCCCTAAGGGAGTCTAAGTCTGCTTTTCTGAAGTCGAGGGTCCATATTTTGCTACTTTCCTTTCTTCCTTTTGTGAGGATCCTGAACTCAACCATCTCATGGTCACTGCTGCCTAGGTTGCCACCCACTTCTACTTCCTCTACCAATTCTTCCCCGTTTATAAGCAGCAGGTCAAGAGGAGCGCAGCCCCTAGTCAGTTGCTCCAGCACTTGCACCAGGAAGTTGTCCCCAACACTCTCCAAAAACTTCCTGGATTGTCTGTGCACTGCTGTATTGCTCTCCCAGCAGATGTCAGAGTGATTGAAGTCCCCCATTAGTACCAGGGCCTGTGATCTGGAAACTTCAGTTAGTTGTCCGAAGAAAGCCTCGTCTGCCTCATCCTTCTGATCTGGTGGTCTCTAAACTTAACCCAAAGACTCTCAACAGGCTTTTCTCCATTTCAAACAGGAACTCTGAGCAATCATACCACTCTCTTACATACAATGCAACTCCTCCACCTTTCCTCCTGTACCTATCCTTCCTGAACAGTTTATACCTATCCATGACAGTGCTCCAGTCATATGAACTGCCCCACCAAGTTTCTGTTATTCCAGTCACGTCATAGTTCCTTGATTGTGCCAGGACTTCCAATTCTTCCTGCTTGTTTCCCAGGCTTCTTGCATTTGTGTACATGCCCTGCTTTCTCAGTATGAATCTGGAGGCTTCCCATCTTGTATCCTCCTCCTTATGTTTCCTCCCGGTATCCCACTCCCCCTCTTACGTCTAAGTTTAGGTCACCATCCCCTGGCGAACTTAGTTTAAAGCCCTCCTCATTAGGTTAGCAAGCCTGCCTGCAAAGATGCTCTTCCCTCTCTTCGTTAGGTGGATCCCATCTCTTCCTAGCAATCCTTCTTCCTGTAACAACATCCCATGGTTGAAGAATCCAAAGCGCTCTCTCCGACACCACCTGCATAACCATGCATTCACCTCCACAATTCGACGGTCCCTACCTGGGCTTACCTGAGCCTTCAGTGCAGCGCAGCGTGGCCCAACGGCCAGAGTTAATCTAGCAGCTCTGTAGATCAGAGCAGGATGGCCCAATGGCTAAGGTCAGTGGGGCAGTCCTGCTACTGCGCCATTCACTCTCCAGGTGCTGGCTGCCTCACTGGCAGGGCAGCTGGGGTAGGGAGGCCCGGACCCACCCTGCTCCACCGGGTCCTGACCCAGGGCCCTAGGAAACCAGTGTTTCCACAATCAGTCTTGGTCACCCAGTACCTCAGTCCCGCTCCCTGGGTTGCTTCCTACCCTTCCTTCCAAACAGGGGTGAAAATAACTTAAAGGACTTACCGGTATGCCGGAGTCCTGAGTGAGGGGCAGGGCCTCAATTGGAAGAGGCGGGGCCTTTAAACCCCTGGGCCCTTTAAATCAAGATTTCAAGGCCTGGGGCTCCGGCTGTGATAGAGGCGGCTGGGAGCCCCAGGCCCTTTAAATCACCATAGGAACTACCAGCTGCAGAGGAGGCTGGGAGCCCCAGGGCTCGGGCAGCAATTTAAAGGGCCCGGAGCTCTGGCCGCCGCTACCACAGCGGAGCCCCGGGCCCTTTAAATCACTGCCGGATCCCCGGGTCACCACCGCTACGCCAGGGCTCTGGCAGCGCGGCTCTGGCGGCAATTTAAAGGGCCCGGGGCTCTGGCCACTGCCAGGAGCCCCAGGCCCTTTAAATCGCCAGCCTGGGGAAGTCAGTACAGTTGACGGTATACCGGTTCTTGCCAGCTTACTTTCACCTCTGCTTCCAAGGCTGGTAGTCTCATGGCCTCGGCTGTCTCTCCTCCATCGTCGTCGGCTGGGGGTTTGTTGGAGCCCTAGCCTGACTTCTGGATCCTGGAGCTCTGGCAGTCTCCCTGTAGGAGCCCGCAACACATGTCTGCTCTTGTCAGCGGCCAGCCCAGCCTGAGCTGAGCTACTTCCTTTTATACTCTGGTTCCAGATGGAGCATGCCCAGCAGGAGTTAGGGGGACGTGGCTTCCTCAGCCCACAGAGTGAACCACTTCTGAACCAATGCGGGGTAAGTACGCCCCGTCACAACGTGGCTGAAAATTTAGCAGATTTCTGTGTCCTGTGCTGAATGCCCTGAATTATGGTGGAGAGGAGAGAGACATCCAGCACTTAATTTAAAAAGTAACTTTAAAAAAAATCTTTGATTCTAAATCAACTGGGTGGATCTCAGTTCTTTGTTGATGTCTCAGAAGTCATCTTTTTATGGCTTCAGTGCTACCCTGCTGGAAATCTTTGCTGTATCATTGAGCAGTCTCATGGGAGATTGGAAACATTTCCCCCCCCCCTTTTTTTTTCATGTAGCATATTTTTACATTTTGTCTTTTTCTTTTTAATTATTAATTTAAGGGTAAACCTAAAGATTAAACAGGGACTTACGTTAATTCTCAAGAGTCTGGTCATTGCTACAGCAAAGTTTCCTGATTTGGTGAAGCTCCAGAAAGACGCATTCAGGGACCTCCCAAGCAACCCACCTCTTGCTAACATACATAAAGAGTGCACATACATTTTGTTATAATATGCTGAATGCACCCCATAGCTTGAATGACATTGAGCATGTATTTCTGATCTTAGTTTAGTTTTAAACTTTGTTTTGTAGTTCATCATTAATAAAAATCCTCTAAATGTTTTCTAAGACTGTTGCTATGGCCAGAGTTTAAGGCCTTGTCTACACTAGAAAGTGTTTGTCAGTACAGCTATACCATTATAGATATGCCAGCAAGCCCTTCTACATGGGAGACAGATTAAAGAGTTCTTTGCTGGTTTAGCTTTATGCCAGTTTCCCCCACTGAAAAATAAGCTATACAAGCAAAAATAGTTTTGATGGTATAATTGTGTCTACACTTGTCTTTTGCTGGACATATCTATGTTGATTAGGGAAGTGATTCGCCCCCACCCCCACCCCCGGCTAATAACCGAGATAGGTAAAACTGGCAAAACTTCTAGGTGTAGCCCAGGCCTAAGAAAAAAGTTGCCATTGAGATCTGAGCACCCTATTTAACTTGCCTCACTCTTTCCTTCTCTAGCTGTGAGTTTTATTAGTTCTTTCCCTCTCTAGCTGTGAGTTTTATTAGTTTCCCTTGTATTAAACTTACTTGCTCTCTGATCATTTGACATTCATTAGACAGGTATTCTTCTGCAAAAAGGAACTATTCAGAAGTCGAATAATTCCCAAGTACAAGAAAGCAGTTGGTGAGAATGTCTTTATTAAGTTACTGAGCATGCCTGTTAAATTCCCACTGAAGTATGTACCGTAGGAGTACTGGTAATAATTGGAATAAGGGTCTAATACAGATTTCATTGAAACCAATTCCTAATTTGTCAGAATCAGGCCTTTATAGAGGCAAAGATAGCGTTATAAAAATGCAGTCAGTGCCTTTCAAATATATCAGTCTGTGGTCAGACCCAGATTAGACCCCGAGAGCAGAAGAGCATTTGTTGTCCTTTGGTGGATACTCTATTGTTACTAATATATACACTAATATACACACTAATATATTAATATATATACTAATCTGTATATATTTTCTCTTTATTTTTGTAGAACACTATACAGGCTTTCCTTTATTTTCTTCAGCACCAGCTGTGAACCACGTAGTGCATTATCACAACATGCTTTTGAACTCTGTCTCCATAATTTTACTTGAAAAGCTTTTGAGCCACTTTCTATCTAGTCTCCCTATGGACAATTTTTCTAGGAGTACAGTACATTTCTATTATTCCTACCTAACATGTACTGCCATCTGCTGCTTGTGGATAGGAGCAGATTCTAGTCATTCCAGGCAGAACATAAAGTAAAACCACAATTTCAAAAAGAACTTAAATAAATATTACAAATGGATAAATGACATTATATTAACCATTGTTGTATGCACTGTTGTTGTATCCGTGTCAGTCCCCGGATATTAGAGAGAGAAGGTGAGTGAGGTAATATCTTTTATTGGACCAAATTCTGTTGGTGAGAGAGACAAGCTTTCGAGCTTACACAGAGCTCTTCTTCAGGTCTGGGAAACTAACTCTGCGTTATACCCTGAGTTAGTTTCCCAGACCTGAGAGAAAGCTCTGTGTAAGCTCGAAAACTCGTCTCTCTCCCCAACAGAAATTGGTCCAATAAAACATTTTACCTTACCTACCTTGTCTCTGTTATATTAACCAGTCCAGCAAGATCAGCTGCTTTTTTTGTTTGTTTGTTTTTTTGGAGGATGATGCTATTGAAGCACGTACTATATTTCTTACTCTGAATACGGTGAAATACTGCCAGCCTCTCAGATACCAGTGTAGGCACTTAGTTTACGACATCCTTTTACCTTGACACTTGAGATTTACTGGGATGCTTGTGTTTCAGCCCTATTTGTAGGTAATCACTTTATACAATCATTTAATTGTGTTATCTATGGTTTTGGTTCATTCATATGTAATCAATGTGTGATGAATAGATTTAAGATGGCGGTATAGGAATAAGTAGGATTATATTATAGAGGTATAAGGCTGACAAGCATTTATGAGTGATTAAGTATATAAGCAAAGCAAAGTAAGGCTGTAACACAAGGCCTGCAGGCTGAGGCCTGTAAGGTTTTAACTTAGGCACATTAGGTCATGAGAAGGTAACCCAAGAGTAACCCTGTCCCAGTAAAGTTACAAGATTACTGTAAAATATGTGCTAATAGGTGGTGATTGGGAAAATATGCCACAATGAGCCACATGATGCCCAATTGTAACATCTTGGGAAATACTGCAGCAATCACAGGTTACAATGGGGACTTGTTGTTGTAAATGCTAATGAAAATAAGGGGTACTAAGAGGATAGCCTCTGAAAAGTGGGGCATCTCAAATTTTATAGGTATGGAAATCCAATTAAGGGAAAAGGGGTTGGAACCCTCAAGCGTATGTATAAGGGTTATGGGTGTGAGCGTATCAGAATAAAAGGACTGAATAGTGAGGAAGAATGCATCAGCAAACCCTCCACAGATGACCATTTGTTGAAAATTTCTCCCATCCTTATGGTACCCTTGGGGATATGAGTATGAAAACATTGATGCTGGACATCTTATGGTATTCCTCCACTTTACTAGGGTGTCTGTAACTGTGGCATGAATTATCTGTGTAGTAAAGTTTTTAATAAAGGGAATATTAATAACTTGTGAATGCTGTTGTGGTCACTACTATCATTCCTCATGTGCTCCTAGAGTCTCCTGCCCTAATGATATTTCTAATAGTGGATCTCACCTTGCTGATTCTGATAATGTAGCCTTTAGGAACTGCGAACCTTTGGCACAAGTTACTATGGTTTAAAATACCATTGGTAATATCAACCCCTCAATAATATAAAGGCACCGGAAGTAGCTGATTGGAAGACCTTTTCTCAACTTTGGAATCCATTTGATAATTGAATTTTTAATGTAATTGTAAAATGCACCTTGAGGTATGATGAGAGCTATATAAACTGGATTAAAGAGGTAGGAGCACGTCCTTTGAGTGTGCCAAGTGCATTTGGTATAATTAAAAACTCAACATGCATTGTTCCATGTACCATACTTACAGTCACAGCAGTATCTTCCTGTACTTTGGAACAGAGAAACTATGGTACAGCAATTACTTTTGTAATGGGAAATATACACATTTTAATGGCGTCCATTGTACTGTCATTCTGAGATCCTTCCCATGCAGTGTATGTAAATCAAATATAGGCAAGTTGAACTCATTCACTGACTGAATTCATCTATACCTCTTAAACTCACTGTACCAAAACATGTATCCCCAGTATGCCTGTTAAAGAAAAAACCCAGAATAATGAATTGGGGTAATGTTCCACTTACAGGGAAGAAAGAAGACCTGTATTGGGTGCCTGTGATTTACTGGATTAGGCATAAATCCGGAATCCTGGGTTCTTTTTCTTACCTTGCAACTGACTCGTATATATTTATGTAAGCGGGGGAATAGTCCCGCTATTGTGGGGAACTTTCCTCATCTCTGCACTACCCCGGTGAAATGGGCTAGCGGAAGGATCTGAGTCCTCGCTCCCACCTCCTTTACCCAGAGGCCTCCCTGCCCTCGAGGACTCCCCTTGCACTCTTCTGTCTGGCAGAGTCCTCGTAACCCCCAACAAGGCTGGGCCCAGGATTCCTGGGGGGCTCGACCCCCAACCTTGCTGTGGTCACCTAGGTCAGGGGGTAGGGTGTCCCCACTCCGGGGTACTCTCTCTGCACAGGATGCTTCCCTGACCCACTGATCACTGCATACAATTCAAAGCAAATGCAAATTATTTAATTAACAATTTTTTAACAGGAATAAGGAGAAATGGGAAAGGCTAATGAAAACATATCACCCCGCTCTGTGGCAGGGAACATCACAACAGTGTCTTTGAAATGTCAGGGCAGTTCAGTATGTTCCTGTGCAAGTCCCAGGCCTCCTTCTCAGGCCCTGGCTGTGCTGCAGGGACGCTGTGGCTTGGACACTTGCTCCGGCGGTGGCCACACGCTCGCAGGCTCTGTGTGGCAGGACCCTTCTTCCCAGCGTTGCCCCCGCCCTGTCGGGGTTTAGATCCCCCTGCAAGTCTGGCCTGCAGGGCCTCTTGGCTGAGGCGTCTCCCTGTGCTGGGCCCACTGCCCAGGGTCCCCCTTGCTCTCCCCAGCTGCTCACCGCACCCGGCTCCGGACTGCTCCAGCCCCAGCTCCACCGCTCTGCCTCTGCACGACTGCTGCTGCTCTGCCTCCAGCTGCCTGGGCTGCTGCCCTGGCCCCTCTGGCTCTGGCTGCTGCAGCTTCTCCCCCCAGGGCAGGTCTGTCTCCCTGGGCTGCAGCTCTGCTCCCAGGGCAGGTCTGTCTCTGGGCTGCACCTCTGCTCCCTCCAGATCTGGCCCAGCTCAGCTCTGCCCTCTCCTCAGCTCAGCCCCACTCACTCTGACTCAGGCAACTTCAGCTCACACGGAGGACGGGATCCACCCTGACCTCCTGACTCCCTGATTCGCCTGCCCGCCCTGTCAATCAGAGCTGACCTGGAGCATTGGCCTCTCCCCATTGCCCCTGGGGACCGTCAGTCCCATTGACCCTTCCCCTTTTGGTACTGGGAGCTCTGAATGTTAGTAAGGGGATAACAGTCCCCTTACATTTAGGCAAGTCACATGTTGGGAAGAACTCACAATTGGGACAAGATTGTCAAATGATCTCAATTCCTAGTTAGTAACCAAAATAATGGGTCACGTTTTCTAAAGAACTAGGAGTTAGGTGCTGACCTTTTTTTTGAAAATTTGGCAAAAAATGCCATAATGCGGACTGCTGGGGGGCTGAGCACTTTTAATAAATGTTGAATCCATTAATACTGTTTTTAGAATCTCGGTTATGTACCAAGCTATTCAATTTACTTGCCTGTTTAATCCAGTCAATTGAATCTAATTTAGATTCTTATACTAGTTACATCACCGTGGTATCTGAAAGAAATACCAATACAACAGAACCCCCGTTTATCCGATCTAATTGGGACTGGGGCAAAATCCTATTATCAAACATTTGGATAATCCAAGGAATGGGAAAGTGCGAGTCTGCAGCGCCATCTAGTGGCCATAGGGGAGATCCCCGCTTCTGGACCTGTGTGTGCTGGTTGTGAGAGCTGGCTAATGGAGGGTTGGATGAACAGGGTTCTATTGTATATTAAAAAATAGACATGAAGATTTCAATATTTTCCTTTCTCAGCCTTCTTACGATAGGGACTCCATTTTTTATTATTGTTATGTTTTTTATTATAGGTGATTTGGTGGGGCTATTGAAAAAGGCTAGGTTGAAGAAGTAAGTTATGCCTTCTACTTTGAAGACATCGGGGTTTGTGGTCATTTTGATTTCTTTCAGAAGTGAGTTCCATAGCTGAGGACTAGTTACTAAGAAAGCTGTGTCTGTTGCCTGCCAAGACTTACTCTCTTACAGAATTACAAGTTCAATGTTTTTTTCAAGCTGCCTGCCCTGGAAACTCACCCTGGAATGTGAGAATCAAGTAGGATTCTTTCTGGCTGTCAGAACAGTAACAAATATTTTGCAATTGAAATGTAGCAATTCTGTTAATGATAGAGGAGCCAAAATAGAATTCAGGTCTCTCTCCCTGACTTCTCCTAACAATAATCAACAATACTAACAGCTTATTTTAGTCAGTAAAGCAAGCAGCTATGACTCTGAATACACACAAGGAACAGATAGATCTTGTGAGTAAGAAGATACCATTTTTACATAGTCACTTTTCAGAGTTGGATTTAACCTCAGTATCCCTATTTTACTGATGAGACAACCGAGGCGCACATGTGCTTACCAAGCTATGAGAAGTGGTATGTAAGTGTAAATTATTATTATTTATTAAATTAATTCAAAACCAATCCCTGCAAAATGTTCAGCAGGCACCAGGACTTACAAATTGAAGACTGTGCCACAGACCTTTTACTCTATATAGTTATAGTCAGCAAAGAAGAATAACTTATTCCTTATTCCCCTTCATGTGCTCCCCACAAATCATAGCCACCAAACATTCAGCTGGACCCAATCCAAAATTTAAATAGAATTGTAATTCCCTTTTAGAATCTGTAACCCCAATTACCCTTTATGGCGCCTTTGAAAAAAGTTCAGCTGAACACACAATTACAAAACAGCTTCAAATTAGCTTCAGATGAATAGCTAAATTCTAAAAACCAGATTAGAAACATTTAAATATCAGAATTTTGAAACAGTGTTGCAATGACTGGTTCTCTTGATACTATCCATTTTGGTCTGAGATTTTTCAAATGTTATTTAAGAGCGATTCAGACATCTCTAACACATACCTGATACATCGGAATATAAGCTGTAGAGAATGTTTTGTCAATATCTCCTTTTTATTTCCTCCTAGAAGCCATCCTTATATAGGAGTAAAACCACATGTATTCACCTCCGTGCACTCCCAAATCAGAGATGAATATATTGAATGAATTTCCATTAAATCTGTTTGGCCAGATTCACTCTCTGTGCTGGTGGGTGGTAGAGTTAAGAACATTGCTCTGTGACCACAGAGGCATCTGTGTCAAAGTGGTGATGCCTCCTGGAGAGGGGAGGTACCAGTACCAACACTACCTTCCCTTGGGACTTCTGCCATGTGAGAACAGATTGAAAATCGGACATGGGTTCCATAAAAGCCCCACAAGCCAATGCTCTTCAGGAGATGTGCTGCGTCACAGTATTCTAGGTTACTTGGTCCTGCCTCAGTGTAGGGGGAACGACTAGTTGACCTCTTAACATCCATTGCAGACCTACATTTCTGTGATTCTATTATTCTGCTCCCACCCACTTGTGGCCAAGCTTCTTGCCCTGCTGTGAGTTTTCTTATTTTAGAATTATTTGAGCCTAAATTCTGCCCCAGAGCCTCAGTGAGGATTAATTGGTTTGACTTGTGAGAAGAAAGTATTTAAATTGAACCCAATGAACTGAGCAGAAGTATGAAGTGGTCAACAACTATGTTCAGCCAACAACAGGAATTTCAGACTCTCCCTCATGTCAGCAAGCTCCTCTGTTTGAAATAACTAACACAGATGGCATTTGCCTTGGGTTTTGATCAAGTTGAGGGAAACATTTTCTTTTTTCTTTTTTTTTTAATGGAACCTCAGCCTTTTACAACAGAACTAAAAATATTAGAAAAATAATCCCCATATTTCATCAGGTATATTGTTTACAATTCATGTTGCATTTGTTTCGAGAATACTATTCATTAGCATATATTTTATCAACATCACTTACTAACAAGCCAATACACCTGTTCAGCAGCCTCCTTGCTTCTGTTTCATTTCCTTATCGCCAGCTGTGCACTAAGTGTCAATGAGCTTTCTTTTCTAAAACTGGTTTTACTCACACTACCCATATGACCTTAAAGTTGTACTTTGTATGAATATGCTGCCCTACAGGAAACTCAGGATAGATTCTGGGGGTGTGTGGAAGGGTAATATCAGTTCCTCATTAGGAAAAGCCCTTTGGATAGGGCCTTGGGGAAAGGTAAACTTGTGAGTTTCCCCTTCCCTGAGTCTTACCCAAACTTTTCCATTGCAGGAGGGACGAGAGTTGCCCATTTTAGAACAGGTTCATTCCCCAAAACCCATGGAT
Organism: Chelydra serpentina; assembly: GCA_037349315.1. Classification (NCBI taxonomy): domain Eukaryota; kingdom Metazoa; phylum Chordata; order Testudines; family Chelydridae; genus Chelydra; species Chelydra serpentina. The sequence continues at coordinate 56,547,126 of JBAIAC010000024.1, read as the reverse complement.
CATATGAGACCTGCTTAAAAGCACTAGGCCTCTGCACAGGCTCACGCAGTTCTCCAGCACTAAGGGGCTTGCGGAGAAGTTGGTCTTTCCAGAGATTGTCATGCTGGCTGCTGGGGGGCATGCTATGCAGATGGCCATCCCCAAGGAGGGGTTGCATGTGATGCCATGAAGTCTGCTGACCTTTCTCTGTCTCTGTGGAGGAAGTGTGGGAGGTCAGTGCACAAAGGGTTAGTTCCAGGCATGGATCCTAGGGGAACAGTTCCCTCTCCCTCTGCTTCAGGGCTCTTGACATAGATGGTTGCCTTACAACTACTTGACTGGCTGTAGTCAAGGAGCACAGAGCACATCTCAGGAGGGCTGTATGTATAGGAGGTTTTAACTCACTTTGTGCTCTCCTGATCCTGGGCTGCCTATGTGTTTGACTGGTTGCCCAATGTAACTTGGAGCAATGTCAGGGCTGCTGTCAATTACACTGGCTGTCAGTCGCCCCAAGGGGCTATTAAAGCTGCTGGGGATCTTCAGGGCACAGGGAGGTGCTCATCACGTCCCTTTTGCTGTCCATTGGAAGAGAGGTGATATAAGAGGTGTTATACTAACCTCAATAACAAGAACATGGTAGAAGGGAGCTGAAAACAGTTTATGTTTAGAGCTGAGGCTGCCAGTTACAGAGAAGAGTTCTTGGGAAGACAAACCAACACTCTTGATTTTTTCATGGGACTTTTATAATGCCTGAAATTGCACACATGACAGTAATCATCAGTAATTCTGCAGGAGTAGGACAGTGTGTTGGCATAAGATAACAAAATCTGCTTCACCAGTCAATCTGTGCTGATTGTGGGGTTTTGTAATGCCCATTGGCCGAGGTGGGTTAGGGGGCAGTCCAGAACAGTAGTCAAGTGTGTGCTGGTGGTCAGGTAGCCGGGAGATGGATTGGTATCAGAGGTATTCTGGGGCAATGGTCGGAGTTCTTGCAGAGGTCAATAGCTGGAAGATCCAATCCAAGGGGTTGGGTCAGTGGGTTAGGGAGGTGAAGTCAGGTGAGGCAGGAGGCAACAAGGTAGGGTTAGGCAAAGCAGCAAGGCAAGGTGGTTTAGGCAGCAACCAGCAGGCAATGGTCTTGCTCAGATAGCTTCCTCTTCCTGTTGGGGTCTTCATATAGTCCAGGTGCCCAGTGAGAATGCTGCCTGTCCATCCAATCAGGGGCCTGAGGTAGGCTGATGTGGGTCTGTAGGCCTTCAGCACTAAGACTATTGGTCAAGGTGGTAGTTCAGTGCATTGCTGTGGTGCAGCAGCTCAGGATGCGGCCTATGGACCTAGCGAGCCTGGCTTTGATACTGGTTCCTGACAGTTTCTTGTTTGAGCACATCACTGTTCATTCTGACAGCAGTTATCACTTTGACACAGGTGACTGTTATGAGATACAGAAGCTTTTCATCTAGAGATCATGTGCTCAAACCTAGTCCAATTCACTTGTGGATAAAAGTTGTTACTATCTGATGACTATGTGAAATGAATTGTTGGTTTCAATTACATTTTTAAAGGATTGATATCACAAATGACCAAAAATTCCATACTTATTGGCACTCTTGTTGGCAGTCTCAGCAGAGAAGGCAAGGATTGAAAGGCTATGGAGCCTGAAATACCCTTTTTACCACTAAAAATGTTCTGTCTAGAATCGGGTTGAGAGATTCTGGAATGCCAATATTGGGAGCTTCGACTGCTATCAACGCTTTACCTGTTACATGAATTTCAGTTAGCTATTATTTAGTTATTAAATATATATAGTTATTAAATACAGAATTACCAAACAACTTGCTAGCTACTGCAACTTTTTTATTTTATTGTGGTAGCACCTATGAACCCCAGTCATGACACCACGCCATTATGCTCAGCACTGCATAAACATGACAAAAAAGACAGACCCTGCCGGACAGAGCTTACACTCTAAGAAAACTTCTTTCTAAAAGGTTCTGCAGCTTTTGATGAGGTCTGGATTGTGCAGGACATGACAAACTCCACAATTTTGCATTTATACTTAATATATTGAGCATCACGTTTAGGGGGAGGCTTGGAGGACTTCTCATCGGCAGAATCAGCAAGCTTCTCTAGGAGAAGGCTACTTCTACCTCCCCCAACCAGCAGCATTTTTCTAAGGGGCAGAGCAGATGGCTCCACAGCCCCTCCCTATGCTATTGGACCTTAGGGGTTACATGCTGCCTCTTTAATTTTGTGTCTCTGGGTTTTCCTAACAGAACCCACTCCTATAAATGACACAGCATGTCTGGAAACTCCTGACAACATGTGAACTAGTTTCCAAGGAGTGCTAGGCAATCTGAGGCCTTGGCTACACTTGCAGCTGTACAGCGCTGTTAGTTAAACCCGTGTTCGTACAGCTGAGTAGGGAAAGCGCTGCAGCCTGTCCACACTGGCAGCCGCCAGCGCAGTAACTAGCACTGATGTGGCTACATTTGCGGCACTTGCAGCTGTATTGGGAGCGGTGCATTATGGGCATTCAGGTAGCTGCAACGTGCTTTTCAAATGGGGGGGGTGAGGGGGACTTTGACAGGGAGCGTTTTGAGAGAGAGAGGGTTTTTTTGAAATCTCCACAGAGTGTCAGCTCGTTATTTCCACACCTCCACATCCCCTGCCTCTCTCTCAATCACTGAAAGCAAACAGCAGGGGCTTTGTTTGTTTTTAAAGAGCAGATAAAAGAGAGGAAACGGAGCCTCCCCCCCCCCCCCCCCCCCACCGTCTCTGTCCAAGGCAACTTTGCTGCCGGCATTCCTAACGGAGCCCCTCCCCCCCCCCCCCCCCCCCCCCCCCCGCCGCCTGCAAACAGTAGCTGTGGTTGTAAAGCTGTGTTTGTAGCAGCTCCAGACGGAGCTCTGAACTCCAACCCGGAAGTGCCGTTTCAAAACAAAGCAGCTTCCGGAGATCAGTAACTGCATTGTTCCTCGGCTACACTGAAAGACCAACGTTCCACCCACTTCGCAACAGTGGTTATTCCTCTCGGGGAGGTGGAGTACATGCAGCGCTGTATCTGAGGAGATACAGCGTTGCACGTGCCTTGCAAGTGTAGCCAGTTAATGAGTTACAGCGCTGCCGGCAGTTTTATTGCGCTGTAACTCGTAAGTGTAGCCAAGGCCTGATATGTCACGAACAGGGAAGCTTTAGACAGCAGGATAGATCTTGACAGCATATTGTTGGAGGTGAAATGTGATGGAGGGAATTTACATCAATATTTCTGAACCTTACAGAAGGCTTGGTTCAAGGGATTGGCAAAAGTTTAAGGGCTCTTATTCTTGCAAAAACCAATTCACTCAACCCTAATTAATAAAAATATGAGAGATTACCTCAGAAACTCCATTATGATACTGTTGAAACAAATTACTGAGTGAAATTAGCAAGGAACTCATTGAAATCTTGTTATTGTACAAGGGGAGATTACTAAAGAAATCCTGTGCTAATCCCGTAACAGTGTGTATTATAATGGCAACATTATTTCTGAGCAAGTCTGTTGGAACTCTTTCATATGTTAAATCTGAGTGAGGCAGTGTAGTAGGTAACCTGCTATTGAATAATCTACATTTGCGAAAAAATGTAAAGTTATAGTGATAAATACAAAAGAGAGTCAAAATAATTGTGGGTTTTATATAGTACAATATCTACCATACCCAGGGTATTGCAAAGCCCTGTAAAAAGTTAAATGGAGTTACGTATGGCAAAGAAGTCATAGAATCTGTTTTATTGACAGAGGGAATGTTTGATCCTGCACAATACAGCTGTACTGTACTAGCCTGGTCTATACTTGCAAGTTGTACTGGTATAACTATAGGTGAGGAGTGTGATATTTTTACTGATATAGTTGTACTGGGACAAACCCTCATGTGGATGCAGTTATACCAGTATAAAGGTGCCTTGTCATATAGGACTACCATTACTGGTATAAGCATCTTTATACTGACATAGCTGCATCCACACGAAGGTGATTGCACCGCTTTAACTATACCAGTTAAGCAGTACAACTTTTATGTATAGTCAGAAAGAGGCTCTAGATCTTTATCTTTGGACCCAGAACGGCACCAGATGAAGGCAGAGTTGTCCTGTTTAAGGTCTGTTAGAAAGGCTAGGAGGGAGCACTAGTACCTTTAATTCAGCTCCGCTGAGCCTAGAAATTCCAGCACTGTCTTCTCTCAGGGGATCTGAAATCAGTGGAGGATCATTATTTTATCATTATTTCCTTTATTATATGTATTCATGTATGTAGAGCCATATGTTTGCAATGTAGTGAAAGTGGCAGGCACAACAGGGCTGATTTACACATCTAGCTCCCTGACCTCTGAACTGTCTTGCATTTGAGTTGATATCAGAAAACGTATGTGTTTGACTTGGGATTTTTGTGAGTGTTTAATACAAAAAAATGTAGATACAAGCTGCTTTCTTTGGACTGGCAAAAATTGTATTGATTAGAATATTGGGTTCTGGTGGCTTTGAAGAAACAGGCTGTCCCAATGGTCTGTTGCTGGTAGTGTTCTGTACTGCTCCATGAGAGACCAGATTTGACTGATACTCAGCCAAAGGACAGAGGGCTGCCCAAAAGCACCTGTCTGACCAGTGAGAGAGCAAAATTGCTGGAGTCCAAAGAGTCTCAGTCCCCCTCAGCTATAAGTTTGGAAGCTGCATCATGGGGCCTTAAGCGTCAGATGTGAAGTGGGGGAAATTGGGGGTACCTCAGGACTCTGACAAAAATCTTGCAAAACTCCCTGGTAATAAATGGTGGGAACTAAGGGAGAACTAAAACCTGATACAGTGGGACTGATTCAACTTTTTTTTTTCTTCTTTTCCTTTTCAGGGTCTGCACATAATCTTTCATGTAGCCTTGGCACTCTTAAAGGTAAGTCATTTATTTTAACCCTTTTGTTTATTATAAAGTAGTATGAGATATTCACAATAAGGGATTGCTTAATTGAATATGCCACACCTTGTAATAAAACCACATTGAAAAGCCTCAGGCAATAGTGGTTGGTCTCTCAGAGTTATCATGGAGGAAAATGAAAATATTCTAATGGGTGAGGTGGGGGGAGCGGTTGTCCTTAAAAACTTCAGCTTTGTTGTTTGTATTAAACTGCTTCATCATGCAGTGAAGTTCCTGGAGACAAAGGTAATATAGTGATTAAGATGCCTCATAGATGTACCTGCTCAGAAGAAAACAACTTTGCTTCACTTCACAGTCCCATACTTCCGTGCTGAGGTATTTCATGAAGTTATTCAGGAAATGTATAATTGCATATGAAACACATTTGTAATGACAGGGGAGAAACTAGAAGTCTGTTAGTGTAAATGAAAATAATCTTTATTTTATGGCTATCTTAGATACAGAAAAATTCCACTTGACAGAACATTTGAGGTGAAATCCTGGCTCAGTTGATGTCAATTGCAGAATTCGCATTGACTTCATCAGGGCCAGGACTTCGTCTTTGCTTTTGTTTGGAAATGGAAGTGGTGCTGGAATTGGACAAGTGTTCTGCAGTATTCCCAACACGCTACTGTCAAAAAACCTCCATATTGTCCAACAGTCTGCTGTTTAAGACCTTGTCTTCACTGCAGTTCACTCAAGTTATAACTCACATCCTGACTCAAATCCTGTCCACACACAAAAACCCTTAATTTATGTGTGATGGTGCTTTTAACTGAAAGTGGCTGACCCCTCAAGGGGTAGACTACAGCTCAAATTAGCACAGCTCATCAGTTGTTAACGTACCTACTCTGTAATGTGTATGCAGGCTAGAGCCACTCAATTGTCACTAGTCCTCCAATGTCTTCCCACAATTCCCCATTTGTCCAGAAAGGACAGACAAGTTCTCCCACAATTTACTGGGAAATTATTCATAGAGCAGCTCAGCTTACTGTAGCTCAAAGAAGCATGGGATATACCCCCCGAAATCATAGCATCACACATGAGTGAGTGCAGCACCTTTGTGGACAAACCAACGTGAGGGTTATTTCACAGTGTGGCCATTGTCACTTGAGCTATGCTAATGTGAGATATGTAACTCAAACAAAGACAACGCGAATTAGCCTTGCAGTGAAGATGTATCTTCAGTAACTGGAGTTTCCTTAGCAGATAGCCAGTTTGTGCCAGACTGTGTGGCTACTTTATTATATTGACACATCTTCAAGGAATAGCCTGGAACAAGGAAATTCATTTCACATGCATTTCCACAGGGCTGTCAGTCTGCAATGCCACTAGCTTCCACTCTCAATTTTCAAAGTGACTGCAAAAGGTGAAAAAATGTTTGTGCTCTTATTGTTCTTGGGAAGTGGTGGGCAACCTGCGGTCTGCGGGGCATGAGACATTTTGCTGACGTTGACCATCCTCAGGCACGGCCCCCCCTGCAGAGCCCAGTGACCGCCGTTTGCCGTTCCCAGCCAATGGGAGCTGTGGGAAGTGGAGGCCAGCTCCCATTGGCCAGGAACAGCGAACTGCAGCCACTAGGAGCTGCGGGCGGGCTGTGCCTGCGGACGGTCAATGTCAGCAAAATGTCTCGTGGCCCGCAATCAGATTACCCTGATGGGCCACGTGCGGCCCACCACTGCTCTGGGATGTGTGTGTGTGTGAGAGAAAGACCAAGACCTGAAAGATTTTAAAAAACAACAAAACCTCATGTGTTTGCTGCTTGTTTCTTACATTACAAACTGAGAAGTTGATTACCTGGTGTGGGTTTTTTTCTGGGAGATTCTGTGGATGACTGGGAACTTAGCAGTTTGACATGACACATACCTTGTGAAAATTGAGTCCTAAATGGTCAAGCAGGATTGTGGGAGAGTATTGGAGGACTAGCAGCAATTGAGTAATGCTAGCTTGCATCCATGAGACAGAATGGTCATGTTAGCAGCTGTGAGTTGGTCACTAGGGTTTTGCCTATGCCCTTAGTTCTGGCGGCCAACTTGAGTTACTAGTACGGCAGTACAGAAGAGAGGAGTTTTTGAGTGTGAATGGGAGTCAAATTAACAGGATTACTTGAGCTATAACGTGGATCAGCTTTCCAGTGAAGACAAGCCCTGCAAGGGGGAAAGTGATTTTTATCCAGAGTGTTGAATGCTTTTTTGGTTTTGTTACTGCTCGTTTAACAATGTATTATGCCTAATGAACCGTTAACAGGCAAGCTCCCATTTTCAAAGATTCAGCATCCCGTTATAGCAGGGGTAGGCAACCTATGGCATGGGGCACGCGAGCTGATTTTCAGTAGCACTCACACTACCTGGGTCCTGGCCACAGGTCTGTGGGGCTTTCCATTTTTATTAATTTTAAGTGAAGCTTCTTAAACATTTTAAAAACCTTATTTACTTTACATACAACAATAGTTTAGTTATATATTAAAGACTTATAGAAAGGGACCTTCTACACACGTTAAAATGTATTACTGGCACGCGAAACCTTACATTAGAGTGAATAAATGAAGACTCAGCACACTACTTCTGAAACGTTGCCGACCCCTGCGTTATAGCAATGAAGGACCGAGAGAGAACCCAGTCCACTTCTTTGGGTTTTCCAAGGGAGACCTCCATCAAAAACAAGGAAGACAAGATATGTGATACCTGAGATTTCAAACATAAAAATCATGCAGAATAATCCCAGGATCCTCAAAGGATTTGTTTTTGCAATTGAAGTCAAAGGTTCTTACATGTTTTCCTCAAATATCTCTAGTTTCCAGAGTCGTCAGAAAGAGCAAGTGAGACAAAGTGTTATTGATAGCTCAAAACTGGATCGAACAGCTCTGGTTCTTGGATCTCATGGATCTAGAATTGGACCTTGAAGTCTCACTTCTCAATCTCCTGGGTGTATTCTCCCAGGATCAAAGCTATGTTCTTCACATGGAAGTTGCTCAGTCTTACAGGTTGGCTGCTGGCCTGTCAGGGGGTTTCAGCTCTGACTGTTCTGCAGAAGTTCAGGAGATCATTTCTGGAAGCAGAAAACCTTCTCATAGACAGCTGTTTATGCTGAAATAGAATAGCTTTTCTATATAGATTTCCCAAAGTTAGTGAGTTCCAAATCCTGATAGCTGGTCCCTATAGCCTCACCCAAAATGTATTTTACTAAAGTAGTCTTTTATTTCCATCTTAATCAGCTCATTAATTTACCTGTCTTCTTCCCTAAACCCCATTTGATTCTGAGAGACATTAGATTATACACCTTAAATGTTAAGAGAGCTTTTACTTATTTCCTAGACAAGACAAAGCCAATTAAATAAACTTTTAGGGCTTGTCTACACTACTCATCGGATCAGCGGGCAGCTTGTCTACACTACCCGCCAGATTGGGGCAGCGGGCAGGGGGGTCAATTTATGGTGTTTAGTATAGACACGATAAATCGACCGCTGAGCACTCTCCCGTCAATTCCGGTACTCCACCAGAACAAGAAGCGCAAGCAGAGTCGACGGGAGAGCGTCAGCTGTTGATTTACCACAGTGAAGACACCGCGGTATGTAGATCTAAGTACATCAACTTCAGCTATACTATTCATGTAGCTGAAGTTGCATATCTTAGATCGACCCCGTGCGGTAGTGTAGACAAGCCCTTAGACTTCTCATAGCTTGTGCGGCTAAGCTAGGGCCCTATTTATCTCAGCACAGAGTCTCTCTAATGGACTAGGTTACGTGTACACATGGGCTGTGACCTGGCAGATGTTTCACTATTTGGGGTATTGGAACATACTCTGCTACATCCAAAGATGTTTCAGCTGCCTGCCTCCATGACGTTTCTATCATAGACATATGGGTAGGCTGCTGGCCGTGTTTTAACACCATGTTGATTAGACTTGCTGTGAACAGGGTTACGTGATACGATTTTAAAAACATCTGCATCAGCTCAGTCTCCAGTAGTGCTTCCAACGTTGCTAACACTTGTGCAGCTGAGCTGATGTTAGCAACAGTAGTATGTTTCTAGAAAAAATGTCAAGTGTAGGCAAGGGCCTTGGTGTTACGTTAGGAAGAGGATTGAACCCCTAAACATCTACCTTTAGAAAGGCCTTGCTAAGATTAAGGAGACTTCTTGTTTAAATAATTAGCCCTGGTTATTTGTAACATAAAGCAATCAATCTAATTACTTGGTGATCATCTGTACATTCCACCTCCCTTACCCACTGAGTCAGTTCTGTATTGACTACCCCAGAAGATTAAAAGGGAAAACTTTTAAGAAGGTATTCTGAAATCACTTTGTTATAAGCACTTTATAAGCTTGTAACTGTCGGCATTTTGGTTTGTTACTCTGCTCTTAGCAACTCTTAAGATAATAGAGTATGTTGCATCCATCCTCATGTTGTGGCAGCAATAGGCACTAGACAGTAATAGAGAAGTTATCTTGATAAAATATTTCCCTATTGGAAAGCAGAAAATAAACACAAAGAGAATATAGTCATGTAAGATCAGGTCTAAATTAGAAACCACTTATTAGTTTTAAAGGATGTACCTTTCACTTTGTTACAGAAGACTCCATTTCCATAGCAGCAGCAACATGGAAATGATGATCTAAATTAGAGCTTGCTTTCAGCAGGAATCGCTCTCCTATTTGAGAGGAGAGGATTTTTGTACTCTGAGTTCTGGAATAAATATTTGCCACTTAAATGTATTTGTCCCCAACTTTTATAGCTTAGAAACCACATGTTTTTAGTTTATCTGTCTTTCAAATAACAGTAACCAAATCTGAGTGCTTCAGAACATCTTTATGAAACCATATGCTTCTGGGGAGCTTGTTCCTTACCAGAGCTGGAGTTGGATACTGCGTGTAGCCCAACAGCTCTGTGGGCTTGGTCTAGGTAGACCTCACCCCAGGCCTAATGGCAACTTTAGTCGTTTTCTCTCCCCCACAATCTTTTGGGTGATTTCTAATTTTAGGAATCATTAATCAACAGGCTATTAAAGAGCCTTTACCCAGTAAATGTCATTTCTTCCTGGCAGTGGTTTCCCCAGGAATTGAAATTGGGGTGGGGGGGTGTTCGAATTTACAGGGGGGGTGTCACTGAATTGGCATGTAACTAGTTCACAAAATTGGGGGAGTGTTGGGGAAATTCTGGGGGGGGGGGGCGGTGTAGGGAAATCACTGCTTCCTGGCATGTGAGTAATGTTCAGTAATGTCCTCTAATTACCAAGAGAATTATAACTCTGGTCCTGAACTGTCTACTAGCCTAGTAAATTTGGTGTCACTGCTCTACCAGGTGCCTAGATTAAAACTAAGCTTTCACTAGAGTTTAAAATGGCAGTGAAGCTCCTCTGACCAATAACCTGGGCGTGCTAACCTGCCTCAGGGGCGAACTAACCTGCCTCAGAGAATAAAATGATAGTCACAGGAATCAGGGCGGAACCTGCTCCCATCCCTACCTCCATGATCCAACACTTTCAGAGCAATGCACAGTTGATTAGGCACAATCATCATGTGTTTTGGTTGCTTTCCTCTGAACAACAGGCATTGGCCACTGCCATAGACTCCCAGACCTGATGAAGTATTAGTCTGATCTGGTATGGAAAATAGAGTGTTGAAGAAAATAAACTTTCCCTACAGTGTCCAAGTTGTAAGTGTTCCATTTCGTCACATCTTCCTCCAACAGTTACTACCTTTCAGATACTGATGTAGTTGTAGAATATATAGCAGGGGTGGCCAAACTTACTGATCCTCCAAGCTGCATCCGATAATCTTTAGAAGTTCGAGAGCCGGGCATACCTGCCGCACCTGCCGCGGCTCGGGACTTCCGCCTGGCAGGAAGGAGGGTTATCTTGGGGATCAGGGCTTCAGCAAAAGCGCCAAACCCTGGCAGGTGCACCCCATGGGGCTCAAGCCCTGAGAGCCCCCTCCCCACTGGGCAGAAGCACTGAGAGCCACCACCCTGCTGCAGGGCGGAAGTCCAGAGCTGCCCTCCCCATCCCCACCCCCGCCAAGTCTGGTAGGCGGAGAATGGGGTGGGGGCCATGGGAGGCTCTGCGAGTCACTCTTTAACTGTAAAGCGGCTTGCGAGCCATGGTTTGGCCACCCCGATATATAGCATCCACAAAGTATTCACAATTATAATTTTGTCCAGTTGGTGGCAGTATTATACAACTGCTTATTGTTTAGCTATTTAATATTGTAATTGTAACTGAAGCATTGTTAATAAGTTGAGCTCATTGATGTAAACAACTTTCTTTGCTCTCACCTCCCAGTTCCCATAAGAGAGACAGACTAAGGCATAGCAGCGTAAAATGAACATTCATGTTTAAATGGCAGATACGCTGTTAATGAAGGACAGTTTAGAGCACTTTCACAAGCAATTTACTATCTTGACGTTTTCATAAAAAGGACGCTCATTAAGATTATCGATTTAGAATGGTGAAAAGGAAAATGCATTCCTATTCCAGTGCATGGCACATATTCAAGTGCCTTTTATCCCCCGGACAGCCAGCTTCCTTGTTATGGATTGCAAAGTAAACATTACAATATTTGCATGTTAGGAAACCTGTTCCATTAAAAAGTGTCATTTGACACCCCATTTTAGACAAATCTGGAATGCAATTTTAGCCATTGCAGGCTTTTTTATTTCCACTCAAAAGTTCTTAATTGAGTGAGCTGCAAGCAGTGATTTCCCTACACCCCCCCTGAATTTTCCCAACACCCCCCCCCAGTTTTGTGAACTAGTTACATGCAATGTTACCAATTTAGTGATTGCTTGGGAATTTGAATTTAAATTGAAACATTAATACACACTTTAAAAGCATATAATGTATATGATAAAATATGTGTTTCTGAAAATGTATAATAGATTTGAAAAATATGAACATAGACTAGCTTCCTTATACAGCTTTTTTGTGTGTGTGACTGTCAGTGCATTCATTTCGGTGATGTTGGCTAACCTAATAATTTCAAATGATGATTTGTAAGCAAAGTCTAAAAGAGCTCTCCCTGACAGCTAGTGATGAGCTGGGAACTGAGGGGAAAGGCTTCAGGACCAGATTATATTTACATTCACACCTAATCTAGCTAGGTATCCACCAAACAGAGCTGTGGTCCCCAAGTGATAGATTTTGGCTGGGTTTGGGTTACAAATCACTTGAATGCGGGGTGGGGTGCGGTAATGAAATGTTGTTGTTTTTATTGTACGAGTAAAGGGCAGTAGAACTGTCCTTAGCCTGTGCTGATTGAGGGCATCAAGAGAGAGGGTGGGGACAGGTGTTTTGCTTTATGGTCTGCCTGAGTCACAAGTACTATTTGACCTGCGCATCTCCCCTGTTTAAAGACCGAGCTGATTAGGCTTCATAGAGAGTCTTTTGGTTTGTTAAGTGACCACTAGAGCGGAAATCTCTGATAATCAGGTCTAAGTGCTTAGACCTGCTATGGGACAGTGTTTCTGTGGAAGAGATGCCCCAGTCTGCACTAGCACCGAGGTTCCCCCCACCCTCGAAGAGCTGAAATCACTGAGAGTCAGGTGGAACCGCGAGAGACCGACTCACAGAGGTCACAGTGGCAGGTGGCAGCAGAAGGTGACAGTGTAGGGCTATTGGGGCACAGCAATAGAGTGAACGGTGGCATGACAAACAACAGCGGCCAGGAGCATTGGACTTAGGGTGACCAGATGTCCCGATTTTATAAGGACAGTCCCGATTTTTGGGTCTTTTTCTTATATAGGGTCCTATTACTCCCCACCCCCGTCCCGATTGTTCACACTTGCTTTCTGGTCACCCAAATTGGACTGTTTTAGTGACCTTTCTCCAGAAGCTATAGTTGTGACTGGGAAAGTTATATAAATATATGTTTCCTAGTAGGCCAAGATTTAAAAAATGCATTATTTGCCAAGATCATTATCTCACATCATCACTATCTCAAGAGGTCGTTATCTTGGGGAGTTTCTGTATTAAACTTTTTTATTATAATTTTTTATGTAAGAATGGCTATATTGGGTCAGATCAATGGTCCATCTATCCCAGTATCCTGTCTTCCGAAAGTGACTGTTCCACGTGCTTCAGAGGGAATGAACAGAACAGGGAATCATTGACTGATCCATCCCCTGTCTTCCACTCCCAGCTTCTGGTCAACAGAGGCTAGGGACTTTCAGATCATGATGTTGCATCCCTGCCCATCCTGGCTAATAGCCATTGATGGACCAATCTTCCATGAACTTATCTAGTTCTTTTTTGAACCCTGTTATAATTTTGGCCTTCACAACATCTCTGGCAAAAAGTTCCACGGGTGACTGTGCGTTGTGTGAAGAAATACTTCCTTTAAAACTTTGTTTTAAACTTACTGCCTATTAATTTCGTTGGGTGACCCCTGGTTCTTGTGTTAAGTGAAGGGATAAATAACACTTTCTTATTCATTTTCTCCTCACCAATCAAGATTTTATAAGACTCTATCATATCCACTCTTAGTCGTCTCTTTTCGAAGCTGAAAAGGCCCAGTCTTCACTCCTCATATGGAATCTGCTCCATACCCCTAATCACTTTTGTTACCCTTCTCTGTACCTTTTTCAATTCCAATATATATTTTTTGAGATGGTGTGACCAGAACTACACACAGTATTTAAGATGTGGATTTATGGATTTATATAGTAAAAGTGGAGGAGCTTGGTTTGCCACACTGATCAGCTAAGCCAATACTGACAACCTATATGAAAAGGCTGCAAAACACCATGCTTCTGGACTGCATCAACATGCAGAAAGCTTTATAAGCCAGTCACTGTCAAAGCCAATTTTAGAAGAACTTAATGAGGCTATTAAGAATGCTGGAGACAGAACTCAGTTTATGTGAACCAACATGGCTATTGCATCATACTTGCTATTTAAGCAAGAGATACCACACACTACACACTAGAGGCCTATGTTAAGTGCATTGTCACTTGTTAATCCTGAAGTTCGACATTGGTTCCGAACAAGACTGGCAAATGCTCACTATCTTTCTGCAAAAAACTCACCTGACTCTCTTGAAACATGTGGTGCAACAGTGAAAGACTCAGGAGTTGAAAAAGTGAAGAATTCTCTCACTATATTCAAAATATGTGTATACATGGCCGACAAATGCACGAATGCAAATAGGCATCAAGTATTAAGTCATTACGTATGTTATCTTGATGTCTGTGGTAGGCCAGTAGATGCATTCTAGATGTTCAGTTATAGAAGACACATCAGCTGCATCTGTGACATCTTAGAGTTAAATGCTTGTAAATTGAACCCCAAACAGATGGCTGCTTGTGCATTTGATGGAACTACAAACTTCTCTGGAAGACATAGTGGAGTACAAGCTTTGCTCAGAGAAAAGTGTAACCCTAATCTTTCCTATACATACTGTAGAGGCCATCTACTCCTAGCACTAGTACAAGCTGCAGAATCTTCAAAAGACATTAAAAAGCCACAAGTTTAATGGCTTTTTATACTCTCTTTTTTTTTCCCAGCAAGAGTCCAAAAGGACTGAACATTTTGGAAACAAATAGAAGATACACTGGGATTGAAGTTCAAATGAGTCCAACCTGGGAAAACCTGCTGGCTTTCTCATGAGTGATTCTTGGCAGTTGTCTTAAAATTACTGCAACCGTTATTACTGGCTTCAGAAAGTATCCACCAAGATAGGACAGATCTAAGTAGTGAGGCTGGTGGATTACTTTTGTTACTAAGTTCAGAGAAGACTATGGCAATTCTCTCTCTGGTAAGTCTACTGTTGAAACCACTTGGGTCATTAAACAATGTAATCCAGGCATCTACTACAACAGTAGTAGATCTTTGTCCAGAAATAGAAGCTATCCTTGGATCAATCAGAGATATCCATTGAAAATGTACTGGAAGAAGCAAAGACTTCAGTCCAGAAGTTGACTAATGAAGGTACTTATATTGACTCCATAAGTGAAGAGGACAAGAAGTGTTCGTTAAGCCACCTGAAAAAGTACAAAGACTTGATTCTTACAAATCTACAATAGAGATTTCTGGATTCTATTCAACCTCCATGTAGCTTTTACAGATGCCTGTCTTATAAAACACCTACAGTTGAGTGGAGTGAGGCACTACCAGCAATGGGGCTGCTATGTGATCAGGGCAGAATAGAGAATTTTGAACACAGAGTGGAATATCATATGATGAACGAATGAAGATTTAACTTCAACTTCTTTATCATCACTAGTGGTTCAACCCAATTTTTGTGCTATGTTTCCTGCCATGAAAGTAGGAATTCATCTCTTGCTAATCCCAGTCACAACAGCTACAGCTGAACATAATTTTTCCTCATTGAATAGAATTTTGTGTTCTGAAAGAAGTCACCTTCTGCCTGATCATGGGCATATCATGAAGGACTGGAAGTAACGGACACACAAGAAGACACCAAGGAGTGCAAAATTACAACAAGAAACCAAGACTGATGTAGATGTAGTGCTTCATAGTAGGCTTGAATAGCCAACTTTAATTTTTGTGATGGTTTTAAAACATGAGTTAAATCTAATAAAATGGTCGTGAAACATTTTTCAGTTTTTACTATAGTGCCATACAGCCCACTTTTGCCCTCACGGTCTCAGCCCTCATCGGCCCTGACACCCCCCCTGAATATTTCAACACCCCCCCTAATTTCAATTCCTGGGGAAGACACTGGCTGCAAGTGTAAAGTAAGGTTTAGGTTGAATTTACATTTTCGATTAATTGCATCCAAACTTATGTAGCTATATCACAAAGTGTGACTTCTGAGCAAGTGTTCTCTTGTTTATAGTTTAGTAAAGATCAAAGTAACATAGGGAGACTCAGGAAAGTCAGGTTTTTTATCAGATTTTTAAGTTCTACACATTATGTATTGTTTCTTTACTTTAATCTTCCTACTCTGTTACCTGGAAAATTAAATGCACACTTTTCAATTCCATTTTGGGGCTAGCAAAATGAGGCAAGTATAAAAATACATAATCATACAGAAGTAAATGTTTAAATTAAAATACAAGAAACTGAAACACAAAGAAAATAGTGTGCAATAACTAAAAGTGTAACAAAACATCGTGACTTCTTGGACATGCATACTCTCTTTATGGAGATGATCTCCTTACAGACTGTGGACAAAACAAAAATCTTATCCACAGTTCATAAAAATCCCCAAACCCTGGCTATTGATCAAGTGCATTGATCTAGGCAACCACTAAGAAAATATTGATTGGTTGCTAACAGATCAAGGCCCATCCTTTGGTCTGTAAAAAGATACTAAGTTCAAATGTACAGGGGTTGGAAATTTTTGTAGCATATGTTATCTAGAGTGTCTTAAAAATTAGTGATAGGGAGTACTTCAGACAGCTAGCTGGGGGGTGGGCAGGCTCAGAGGCTCCCCATTTCCAAAAATAAATGAAAACTAGAATGAAAAGGGTGTATTATTTGATATCATTATTCCTCTCTATCTCTCCTTTCCCGTCTTTATACTTTGCTACCTTCACTCATCAAACCAACCTGTTAGGGATAACTTGCTCTCATGCAGTGAAATGCATCACTATGCAGAGGGCCATCACAACTGGTGCACCTCTTAAAGCCAGGGTTATGTGGGAGGCAAGTGATGCATAAGGGTTATACTGGCCCTCTGCATAGGAGTAAATTTCCTCTATAGCGAACATCTTGCCAGTAATGCAGGGAGCCCTTTTCATTCTTCTCTCATGCTACCTTGTCAGCTCCTTTGGGTGGACACTTACACCTACCCAGTCCCAAATTATGTCTCTCGTCCTCTGGACGGTACCAGGACTTTAAAAATCAAGGATAAGATTTTGTTGTCTGCCTCTCAAGGCTTGTCTTCACTGCAGCGGTCAACTTGATGTAGTACACTCCAGTTACTGCTTTGGGGACAGCCTTGCTTGAGTGAAAGCGACCAACTTCAACATAGCACTGCAGTGCAAGCCAGAATGGCCATACCTGTGTCTTTTATGGCAACCACCTTTCATTGTCAGCCACTCCTCCTATGCCAGGATTTGCAGCGGGTACCTCGCAGGACAGCATAAATTGCCATGCACCAAGCCTGCACTAGGGGGAAATCTCTCCAGATTGGATTCAGGGCTCTTTTGGCCCTTAATTACTTGATACCAATAAAGTTATTGCAGACTCCTGCATTAGTAGGTATCAAATCTGCTAGTCATTTACAGTAGTTATGTAGTTTTAATTTCTGTTGTTTTAAACAATGATTTCTGGTAGAACCTTTAGAGTCTACCATTGTTTTTTGCAAGGTCCCATCACTTGCCAGTTGATGTGTTTGCCCTGGAGTATTAGTGGCCTAGTAATCACTACTACAGAGAGGGGAGTGGGGTGAATGGGGGAGGAGAGGAGAGTACTGGACTGGTAAGTTGTCTGAGTTTCACCCATGGTTTATTTAAAGTAGACATTGATTTCTTGGAATTCTACTAGCAGTACTACAGGTATGTCAGTGAAGCGTAGGCGGGGACAAGGAGGCACTGCATCTCTTTGTTCACTCTGAATAACATTTGCACTATTGCCAACCTCAGACGTTTAAAAATCACGAATCGGCCCTGAAAAATCTTGAGATTTTAAAATATATGTTCTGTCGTCTTTTTATTTGCCTTCTGATTCTGAGCCTTTAGAGTATACGAATGTCACATTTTCACCATTTCAACCAAGAGGGCTAGAGGCTTTTTTTTAATGGGAGCCAAGATTCTCATACAATCACGTGACTCCAAGTGCTTTAAAAATGTTGTGAGACTCACAATAAAATTGTATAAGTTGGCAACACTAGGCCAGCACAATGCTTGTGTCTCTTACTTAAATCCCACTTAAGCTCTACATATAGGCTTCTTAGGGTACTTTGCAGCTAGGAGTGTGCCTCCCATCCTGGGTAGACAAACACACACTAGCTCTGCTTGAGCTAGCGCACTAAAATAGCACTGTGGCCATTATGGCATGGGTGGCAACTCAAGCTAGCTTCCCATGTAGAAACCTACCCCACCCCTTGAGTCCATACATGGGTGGCTAACGCATGCCACAGCATCATCTTTTTAGCACGCTAACTTGAGCAGAGCTAGCATGTGTCTACCTACGCAGGCTCCCAGCTGCAGTGCAGACATACCCTGACTGACCTTCAGAATGAGGCTGGGAGAGTTGGGGCTAATTTCACCCCTTGCAAATGGCTGGGGTATTTCTGAGGCTTAGGCTGGCACAGGCCACTTCCCCAGGAAGACTGAGTGTTCTGGGAGCTGGGGTTATTTGTCCTTTCCTTATCTTTAGTTTACTCCAGGCTCTCTCTGAGCATTGTTGAAGATGTCTGACAGTCAATCCTCTCTTGATTATTTGTTGACACTGTTGATGTCATGCTGGATTTTCTTTCTGGTGAGTGTAACTTGCTTGGCAGGAACCATGAGACACAAGGATTTCCTGAGAAAAACTACACGAGAAGTAGATTTTTCAAAGATGTTGTTTTTGGGGCTGTCTCTAGACACGTCCAAGAGATACCTCTGAATTCTCAGCAAATTACAAGAACTGTCTAAGTGCAGAGCCAGCCTCATATCATTTTGGGTAGCCCTGCAAAACACCGACAATAATTTGTTTTCTCCCTCAGCATCCAAAGTGTAACCGATTCGTGTCCACCATTATCACACTACTATGCACAGGGCTGGCCTAAGGATTTGAGGCAGGGCTAGTGAGACAGTTTTTGGAGAGGCAGAACAAAGTTAAACTTACTCATTTTACATCAAAAATGTGTGCAAGGGGAGCAGGTGCGCAGGGGCTTGTTAGGTTCTTTCCCAAGGCTCCTGCTGCAGAAGTGGATTCCAGCTAATTATTCTGTTCAGCATTAGTGATCAGTGGATATTGTTCTGTGTTTTCAAGGCTGTCTTCACACGGGAGAGGCCTAGAAATTTACCTTTTTTAAAAAACAAAGCAGAGATTCTCCTTTACGTTTCTAGTTCCCCCAAGCTCAGGGAGGTCAACAGCAGCAGGTTTTGCGGGTTTCAAAGCCCAGCTCTACCGAGTATATTTATTGAAAATTGCCTCTTTAGACACACGGTCTGTAGATGAACCCTTTAACTCCCATGTGAAAATGTTTGCCACGGACAGTTTGTCCTAATAAGCTAAGGATCTAGGGACCACTATGCTGGAGTGTCATGTACACAATCATGTGAATTTTAAGCTATTTTTTGTCTTTGAAAAGGTTTGAGAATGAAAGCAGGAAAAATAACTCAAAATTCACCAGAATTCAGCCTTTTAGTGGCCCCA
The DNA here is from genome assembly GCA_037349315.1 of Chelydra serpentina. Classification (NCBI taxonomy): domain Eukaryota; kingdom Metazoa; phylum Chordata; order Testudines; family Chelydridae; genus Chelydra; species Chelydra serpentina. Next base: position 56,527,945 of record JBAIAC010000024.1, on the reverse strand, counting down.
AGCTCCTGGCTTATTTGATAAAGTAGCCTCTGAAAACTGCTGCCCACCATTCTGGTGTCCTTCCACCTCATTCTGCCGTCTCCTGTCTTCCAGTGTAAGAAAAACATGGTCTTCATGTATTTTCAAATTTATTCTCATTGCAGCCTGTGTTTTATCTTTTCATAGGAAGGCATTTTCATTAAAGAGAACATCTATTTTTTCAATGTTAGAGTCTCATTAGCTTTTTAGTGACTCAGTCATTTTTTGCTACTAAAATACTAATGGTAATCCAAAGAGACACTTTCTTTGGACAGCTCTGTAGCTCAGAAACTATCATACAAAAGCAATAGTTTATGATGTGGGAACTATTAGTGATGCTTGTTTTGTTATCAGGGCCGGCTCCAGGCACCAGCACAAGCTGGTGCTTGGGGCGGCAATGTTGAAGGGGCGGCAGTCCGTGTCCAGTTCGGATGGCTGGAGTAAACAAACCTGATTTTTTCAATCTTCCCTCATAGGTCATGTTTTCTAGACCTTTAATAATTTTTGTTGCTCTTCTCTGGACTCTCTCCAATTTGTCCAAATCCTTCCGAAATGTGGTGCCCAGAACTGGACACGATACTCCAGTTGAGGCCTAATCAGCACGGAGTAAAGCGGAAGAATTACTTCTCGTGTCTTGCTTACAACGCTCCTGCTAATACATCCCAGAATGATGTTCGCTTTTTTTGCAACAGCATTACACTGTTGACTCATATTTAGCTTGTGATCCACTATGACCCCCAGATCCTTTTCCGCAGTACTTCTTCCTAGGCAGTCATTTCCCATTTTGGATGTGTGCAACTGATTGTTCCTTCCTAAATGGAGTACTTTGCATTTGTCCCTATTGAATTTCATCCTATTTACTTCAAACTATTTCTCCAGTTTGTCCTAAACTAAAATTTCCCTTCTCAACTATCACAGAACCCTAATCTCCCCCAGATAGAAATCCACAACCTCATCTAGAATCCCTTGAACTTCATCCGTCCACAGATTCCTTCCCATATGTATGCTTGTTTTGATTGATATCCTAGTTCCATAAAAGAAGTACCTATCCTTTGTTTTAGGGGCTCCTTGACACATTTTCAAATACAATTATATATTAAAGTTACATCAGAGAGATGGTTTTGAACCATGCTCTAAAGGTCAACAAATGTGGGCTATTTTGAAACCAAGTTGGGGAGTGAATTCCGAAGTTGAGGAGCCCTCACAGAGAATGCCCTGCCAGCAGCTACTTCTCTAGCAGGCAAGGAGCTCTTTCTTCATCATGCATCTCTACTGAGCTCAACTGCGGCATTGTTGCATGGGCAGAGAGACAGTCTCTTGGAGGAGAAAGCCCTAGGCCAGTTAGGAATTTATAGGTCAGAACCAATACCTTAAAGTCCACTGAGAAGCAGGGCCGGCTCTAACTTTTTTGCTGCCCCAAGCAAAAAAACAAAAAACAAAACCGAGCGCCGCCCTCCCCAGCAAAAACAAAAAAACCCGAGTGCCGCCCCACTGAAACAACAACAACAAAAAACCCAGCGCCGCCCCACCGAAACAAAAAACAAAAAAAACCCCGAGCGCCGCCTCACCGAAGTTTAAAAAAAAAAAAAAAAAAAAAAAACACCCAAAAAACAAAACCCTGAACACTGCCCCAAGATTGGCCACCCTTTAGAAGGTGCCGCCCCAAGCACGTGCTTGGTTGGCTGGTGCCTGGAGCCAGCCCTGCTGAGAAGCTAATGAGCAGCTTGTGAGGATTCAGGGTACTAGTGCTGTGTGCTGACTGCAAGACAAGCGGCTTAACTTGCACACTTTGCGCTCAGTTGCACCAGCCTCAGTTTCTGAGTTGATTTAAGGAGTGGCCCTTTGAAGAGCGCATTGCAATAGTCTAATGTTGCATGAATGGCAGTAAGATCTGCATCAGAGAGAGAGGGCTGGAACTTCCTGACAAGAAACAGATGGAAATAAGATGTCCTGCTTACTTATGCTGTAAAACGGCAGCAGCTGGGAGTGTAACAAGACCATCAAATTGCAAATTTGAATGACAAACAGCAGACCCACTCTCAATCTGAGGGGTTAAGGTAATCATTGCCGTATCTTCCAGTTGTTTCTCCCAGCCTACTCATATCAGCTCAGTCGGGGTGGAGACTCGGCTCGCTCACGCTCATTCGTGTGCCAATTGCAGTAGGTTCTGCTTAATAACAACCTAGTTAATAACAGTTAATAGAACCATTCTGCCTGGAACCAATACCATAGAATGGGCTACAATGTTAATTGGTCTGGATACTGGCAACAGGCATGATGGCTATTGACAACTTTTTTGTGGAAAGCCCCAGTCACTGGCAGGTTTGCGGGGCTGCAGCCAGGGATGGAAGTCCTGGGACATGTGGAGCCCATGCTCCAGGGTAGGCTGCAGGCAGATGCCCAGATGCCGGGGCTTTGCATAGGGATCAGGGCACTGAGGACCCATGGGCCTGCACAGTTACCTCTCCCCGCGTTCTCCAGGTTGTGTCCTACCCTGGCACCAGGACCTGGATTCCACACATCCCAGCACCCCTGCTCCTCATGGAAAACCCCAGCTGCAGGCAGGATTGTGAGGCTGCAGCCAAGGAAGGAAAAGCTGACCTGTGCCAAGCCCAGGCCCCCTCTGCCAAGGCAGAATGCAGCCTGGAGAGTCCAGGGAGAAGTACCTATAGCCCCAGTGCTTCCTTCTCTGGCTACAGCTCCCACAAACCTGCCTGCGTCTGGAGCTCAGGATGTCCCAGCGCTTCCTTCCCTGGCTGCAGCTCCCACAAACCTGCCTGCATCTGGGGCTCAGGACATCCCAGCGCTTCCTTCTCTGGCTGCAGCCCCGACAAACCTGCCTGCGTCCAGAGCTCGGGATGTCCCAGAGCTTCCTTCTCTGGCTGCAGCCCCGACAAACCTGCCTGCGTCCAGAGCTCAGGATGTCCCAGCGCTTCCTTCCCTGGCTGCAGCCTTACAAATCTGCCTTTCGCATACTGACAACTGCTGGTTAATGGCAACTTTTGGCTGTCCACTGAGGGGTTGCTAATAAGCTGCATATACTGTACTCCATCCACAGAGGAAAACATTCCACTGTACCCTCTGGTTCAGATGCAATGGAGACACCAGAACATTATCGGCTTATTAGAAAAACACGCACTCCTCCAAAAAAAGAGATTATTTTCCCAAGGAAAAAACTGGGAGGGGGTATGCAGTGAAAAACAAAACAGAAAAAACCCTCAAACCTATAACTTCTTAGTTGAGTTAGTGTTAGAGTATGTCTCTTTTTAGCAAGACCATCAATCTTGATTTAAAGATTTCAAGGAATGAAGAATGCACCACATCCCTTGGGAAGCTGTTCCAGTGGTTAATTATCCTCACTGCTAAAAATTGCACTTTATCTCCAATCTGAAATTGTCTTGCTTCAGCCCCCAGCAATTGGATCTCATTATTTCTTTGCCTGTTAGAGTAAAGAGACGTCTTTGTATTCACTTCACAAGCATATTCATTCTTCATACATAAAAAGAAACAAACCTTGTCCAAAATGAAAAGTCTGTTTTACTTACAGAAATGCAAAAGAACACAATAGCTGAGGCCCCCCGCGTCTACTAAAATTAGCTTGAGGTCTGTTGATCAGAGTGCAGGTCTTTCAAAAATTGACAAATGCTGAATGGAACTGTTCTGCCTCCTGTTGATTCCACCCACTAGCCCTGCCTCTCTCACCAGTCATTCCACCCTCTATGCTTCTAGACAGTTCTGTAAGTTCCTTCGTGTTTCCCAGTAGGCATAACAAGAACCTTCATATTCGCACTGTTTCCTTTTTAATGTTTTTAGAGTAAAGTTTTCATTTTGAAAACTTTGATTATGATCATGGGCTCCTCAACCTAGCAAACAAAGGTTGAACAAGACTGAAAATTCAGACTGAATTTACATTTTTAAAAGTGAGGGGAATTAACCCTTGGAGCAACTTACTAAGGGTCATGGTGGATTCTTCATCATGGGAAATTTTAAAACCAAGATTGGATGTTTTACTAAAACATCTTCTCTAATTCAAACTGGAATTATTTTGGGAAAGTCCTATGGCCTGTGTTATACAGGAGGGCAGAGTAGAGGATCACAGTGGTCCCTTCTGGCCTTAGCATCCATGAATCTATTCGCAGATTGAAACTTGATTCTAATATTTTTAGTATCTGCAAACTCAAAACAAAATTGGAAAAAAAACCCACTGTGGTGGTGTTTTTGTTTTCCTGCGTGGAACCCCTCAGCTTTTTCCTAACCCGGTTAACTCATCCCTTTCTCACTAGCCCCCACAATGGACCCCACACATTGTATAGACGTCATAAGGTAGAACCTTCGGTAACCACACATGAAACCTTCCGTGCACTAAATCAATTACACAAGCGCATTCATTGGAATCATGTTACACGGCAGCCTTATATGTTCCTGCTTGGGCCTTAAGCAAGTCAGGACAACCTCATGATGAACAGTGCTGAAGTCTGCTAATAAATCTATGAATATGGACTCCTGATCTTTAGTCCTCAACCAGTACTTCCAGTGCAGTCTGAATTCCTAACTGGTCTGAAGCCAGTTCGGCAAGGATCAAAGATCTGAGGATTCTAGAATATCAGAGCTTTCTCCATAATCTTAACCCAAAATGGAAGATTATAGTTGGTCAGATTGTCTGTTACAAGTAAAGATTTATTGTGCAAAGGTCATATACACTTTCTCTTAAGAGTACTAGGACAATCTGCCAATCATGAACCTACTACTTCCCTACCAGCCTTCAACAGCCAGGTGCAGTGGGTGGATCAAAGTACTCCCTGTATATCCCAAACCTCGATGAGTATCACACTAACCTTAACTAAGTCAGAGATGATCTAGCTCCACTCCTTCAAAATTCTGTTCTCCAGACAGCCCAGTCCAAACATGAATGATTTGCTCTGCAAAATAAGATATTTCCTTGCAGCAGGATGTACTCAAATCAGCTGCCGGGAGAAGATGGCTTAGATTAAATAGGCTATACGCTGCTAGAGCAAATCTGTAGGTGCTGTAAGATGATGAATTTCTTTTTTGTCTCCTGCACAGCCATGCATAAGGGTTTAAGGAATCTTGGACACAGTCAGCCGTTGCTAGCCCGTAGTTTCTTCCACTGCTGCTCCAGCCATTTTCCCATACACTTCATCTGTCACAGTAAACCAAGATGATCTGTGAGGATGGAGTTATTTTTGCTAACACTTTTCCCGTAAAGTTCTTTGTCAGTCCAAGAAAATGTGTTCATGTTTTAATGGAGTTCAGTATAGATGGTGCATTAGCCTGAATTGTATCAACTTCAATTTAGTATTTTTCACCGCTGTTGCAGAGTTTATCCAGTTAATAAGTCAAATCTTCTTCACTTTTAGACTATACATATGAGAGCATTCTGACTGTGATTTCAGTTTGGTGACCGTGTATTGTGGAATTTCACTTTTTATAAAATAATGTTTTGGCCAGTAGCTCTGCTAAAGGGGTTTATCCTGAATATAGGAAGTCTAGGGACAAATGCTTTTTGCAAGCTAATCTGTATTTGCAGAAATGTGTGCAATTTTCAAGAATTAGAAATATGTAGAATTCCATTATGTGTCTGCCTAGGCAGGAGTATTATTTTAGTTTTCAGTCTAGTGTGTGAATTATTCCAAAGATATGCTCTGTTGTACAGTCAATTTTCTAACTGAATGATTTAAAGGCAGAACATCATAAAAGGCATGCTTTCTCAAGCTCCCAATGAGATGAAGCAGAACCTGGTACAATATATCTAGCCATATGGCAGAGGTACCTGGCCTGTTCCATGCATGGGAGAAATGCAAGATAATTGAAGGTGTGACATCACAGGATTTCCCCCATCAAATTTGCAGTTCTTTTTCTTTTCTATGATATTTTATACATTGTAGAAATTCTGTTCCATCAGTGCAAATCTTCTCCACATTCAGAAACACCTCCTGAAGTTACACTACCTGAAATTACCTACTGTAATTAGTGCTGTTCAAACATAGGGCGTGTCATTCCAGCTTCTTAGAATCCGGGTGTTGTGCTCTCTCTATCAGTAGTCCATCAGTGCGCCCTGGCATCTCTCACTGTTCCATGCAATAATCTAGGAGGGACTGTAGTGTCTTGCTCTACCCACATTTATGTGGACAGTATTGAATCTATTCATATCTGCTTTCGAAAAACACGAACAAAGTGTATATATTGGTTGGCAGTCTGTTGATTTCCTCTAAGCATCAAATGGTAAGAGGATGTAGTTCATATATCTGTGAGTTCAGGATCCAACAGCAGAAACTGTCTGACTAACATTGATTTAAGGTAGACTGGGAGGGGGAGCTCATCGGTTCAACAGCTCACTATTGGCTTCTTATTACAGCATTCTCCCCCGAGACACACACTGCATGCTCATTCACCTACCTCCTTCTCTCCCCTCCCCCTCCTTTCCTACCCCTTCATTACTGATTCACAGCAAGAGGCGGCGGCAGCAGCAGCAGCAGCCAGGATTGTCACGAATCAGGGATTGCAATGAGCTCATCCTTTTCTCTTTGCAGCTTCATAACTGCCCTGGTTTTATTGCTCTTATTGCTGCTCCTGTCTGCTCACACACACATTCATAGATGCACTGGGCCCTGCTAGCTATCCTTTGCCTTTCTCCCATCAGAGCTTTCCTGCTCTCGTTCTCTGCCATTTTCCTGCTTTCCAGATATATTTAGATGCATGTGTTCTTTGGTTTGTTTTTTGTAATCTACTTTGGACTCCTGCTAAGACATCAGAATGGATCATATTCTTCTTTGATTCATAGCAAGATGCCTTGCTCTTTCTGAGACATTAGCTCACATTCCTTGCTGTAGGGAGAAGTGTGAATCTATTTGGGAGACCTGAGGCTAGCTCCTATAATATTGTAGTTTTTCAGATTGTGGCTAAGAGACTGCTCTTCTCACTCTGGATCCTTACTGCTTATTGCTCATGGAAGAAGGGGTACCTTGCACAACCCCAGCTGCCAAGCTCACGCCACCCGTCAAAAAGTCACAGGACATGCATGACGAGAGGAGCAAGCTGGTGAATGAGTATGCATGTCGTGTGCTGGAACTTCTGGGGATGGGGCATCGCCTGTTTGTGCCTCGGCTGCTTGCGGTGAGATCACATTTTCTTGAAATTAATTCATAGCTTATCTGCCATCCTCCTTTCCCCTCTCTCTCTGCCTCCAAGGATCCTCTGCAGTTGCTAGATACATGAGGATTCCCCCATTTCCCCCCTGCTTTACACAGCCCACCTAAGAGCCACTGAATCCTGCTCACTGCCATTCTAGCCAAGGAAGACTGGATGGATACTCCCTTCTGAGCCCATCAGTGCCACTCCTTAACTGGTGTGAGGGGTCATAGTTAGGGCTGTATTAGAGAGGTGTGAATGTTTTTGTTCTCAATTTAATTGTGATTGCTAGTGCAGTATGTCCTACTCATTCCCAAATACTAATGCAGAATGCATTGGTGCTTAGCATTCGGAATTCTTAACTCCTGATGCCAATGGTTAATTTCAGACATGCAGGCAATTTCATCCATCATTTGAAGCAGTGATGCTGTATATTTGCTTACTTCTAACATTTCTGTGCTTGACTGTGAAAATCCAGCTGGCAAGGTATAAAATACCTAACTTATCTCTGCGAAGGAAATGGTTAAAGATGCTCTTATCTGCTGGAGCACCTGAGCTGTCTGTCTGTGAAATGGCCTGAAGCTAGTGTGGCTTGTTATGGTACAGAGATGCCTGACCTGCTTATCATTTGTACAGCAGCACAAGAACAAAGCCAAACACACAAAATAGTTAAGGTAAAAGATTGAAAATCACTAGCCAGTCCTGTCCAGTTCTCTTCCATGGTTCTGTAACTAAACCAGGCTATGCTTCTGTAGTATAATTGGTCCAAAGCAGTTCAGTTATCTAATATCCAGTATTTCATAGGTGAACATACATATTCCAACTGATCTGGTTATTGTGTGTTGGAGGGAGTTCTTTAGCTGGACCCAGACAGTTTTATAATGGGGAATTGGTTTTCTAGAGGGATAGGGGTTTTTCTTTACTGCAGAAAATGGAGATCAAGAATAGGTTTCTAAAGTACTTGTAAAAAAACAAGCTTAGGTCACTCTATGAATAGTACAGGATTAGTTAGAGGATGGCAATAGACACAGATAAGTGACAATTGGTTCCTTATAGGATGTTTACGGCATAAGAAGTTCACCAGAATATTCCCTTCCTTCTGCATCATGAGACATTAGATCAAAAACTAAGTAGTTTCAATTACTTGATGGCAAATTTGAATAACATCATTTGGTGTGAGTATGGATTTAGTGCTCATCATAGAGAGAGGCTAATAACAGGTTTGAATCAATCAAACTATAAGCATTATCCAAGCTTCCTCCCATAGCACTCCTAATGCGCCCAAATTCTGAGCTGTATGCAGAATGTATTCCATTAAGGAGTTATGTGAAAAATATGCTCTATAGCAATTACATCAGCCTATAAAATTATCACCTGAGTCAAGTACACTTGTTGAAAGGCAACTGAAATAGCATTAATTTCGTGTGGGTTTTTCCCTTCATTATCATCATGGTTAGACTGAGTATGTCTAGTCCTTGAATTTGTGTTTGGGCCTATACATTTTCATAATTATTTTGCAAGTCTTAACGTACAGTGCCTTTTGGAAGTCTGTGAGTACACATACTTGCACTGGAGAGATTTAGCAAGAGACGTGTATGTTCAGTCACAGAGTTATTAACAGTGCACTTGTGGATGTCAATCCATTGTGCATAAGACTTAGGACAGGTCTACACAAAAACTTTTGCTGGTACTGTTGGTTAGCATTGTGATTCTTCTTTTTTAACAACATTTTTATACTGGCAAAAAGTGCTTTTGCCAGTATAGCTTGTTTTGTTCCAGGAAACAGTGTAAGCTATACTGGCAAATGTACTCTTTTGCCGTATAAACTGCATGTACACTAAAAGACTATACAGGCAGATCATTTTCTAACATAGACAAGGCCTTGGTTCTCACAAAGGTTACTCACTACGCCAGTAGAAAGTACAGTAGTTCAGCTTTATCTTATTGGAGTGGCTAATGACGTGGGATCCATGACTAATACTTACAGGGCAGCGGTATGGGGAACCATGTCACATATAGCATTGCAGACTTTCTCCTATCAATGGAAAAGGAATGGATTCAAAGCTTTAAAAAAATTAGCAGATAATCCTTGATTTTAGCTTACCAGATTTAGAATATGTAAGAGGTTAAATAAGAGACATACAGTCTGACCTATTTGTCTTAGAAGAGTACATTTTATATTGTGAGAGATCAATAATAATAGTAATACCAAGCTCCGGTCTACGCGCTTTTCATCCATAGAGCTTAAAGCACCTTGCAAAAAGAGGTAAATATCATTATCTCCATTCTTCAGATGGGGAAACTGTATAGGATAAGATTATTTCGCATAGAAAACAGATATAATGGTAGGGAACTTAGTAATGAATTAGAGAGACTCTCCACTGCCTTGCACTCTGGACAGACATTCATCTCTGGTCAAAGAGGGTGTAAAATGCAACCATTTTGACGTGGTAGTGTTTTATATTCTCTACAAGTAGGCGTAAATGATTATACGAGATGCAAGACAATGAAGAATCAAGTCCAGAGAGTACAGTGTAGATGACATTACTGAAGCAGGCTGGAAATTTCTGCAAAGCAGGAAAGAGTAATTACATTTAAAAAAAAACAAGTCAGAGTTGCATGTTCCACTTTGCGTGTTCTTAACTATTTTGGGGAGCTTCATTGTGTACTCGCCAAAAAAAGTAATCAAGATGGATATGTTATACTGCCCATAATTTCAAAACTGTGCATTCTCTTCTCCTGTTTCATGCTTAGGGTTTTCCAAAACTGCACCTTTGCAGTGGAAAGTGCTTTTTCTGAGTTTCAGCAAAATCCCTTGAAGGGCTTTTACACATCTACAAAAACACACTTTATCCATTTAAAAAAAACCCTAAACATTTTTACCCACCCTTTTAAAGACACAGCTATGATGAAATAGGCTGAAGTTTAAAACTTCAACTTGATATGGCCATGGACATCTTTGAGAGCTAGTATTTTTGTTTGGTTTGAAAGAAAAATAGTTTAACAAAAACACAACCATTTGAAAGCTGCTTATTGAGTACTAGAAAGTCCCCACATACACAAAAACACAACATGGCTGCGCAGGTAATTAAGCTGGACTTGTTGGTTCACCAAGTTTACAATTTTTTTTGGTAAAACAAGCTGAGTCTGTCAGCTCCACAAGCTGATTGACTGCAGACCAAGACATTTACAGATCTTTGTATGCTGAATGGCTCCAGAATTCTTCCTTGATCCATCATTAAGGATCACAAAAAGTCAAAAAATGGAAGGCTTACGATGTCAACACCAGTATAATTTGTATTACACACTGCGATGGGTGTTCACCCCACACTTATCCTGAAAGGGTTAATGCAGATTGAGAAGGGGGCTAATTAACCCAAAAGGCCACAGCTGAAGGGAATCGGGTGGCTAAGTAGTCCCCTGACTTGAGGGAGTGGCACTGACTGGGCAGTGAGCGGGAAGAGTGCCTGAGCTGGTGCCACTTCCTCACTAGCTGGTAGGGAAACCCCTGGCCTGGGGTCCTCTAATCAGCAAAGTCTGCACTCCTATTTTTGCTGTTTTCTCCTGTGCCTTTCCTACCTTGCTGGCTCTCCCACCTCTCTGGGTATGCCAGCCCAAACTCCCTCCACCCAGGGAGTAACTGTAGGCTACTCTCTCTAGCCCCAAACACACCTCCCAGAGGGCGATTGTAGACTACTCCCCTGCAGCCTCCTCCTGTTCTCAGCTCCTGGACTTTTATACAGATAGGCTCTTACTGCTCCTGCCCAGCTGAGCCCCATTTAATCAATTCCTGCTCTCTGGCTCCTGTTCTAGGTGCAACCTGGGCAGTTAATTGGTCCACCTTAACCCTTTCCAGTTTTGTGTGGGGTGGACACTGTTTTCTATTGCTTTTTTCTTTCCTGTTCTAATGAGTAGCTAAATATTTCTGTTGGTTGAACAATTTAAAGCATAAGACGTACACAAATGCAATCAGTGAACATTATTCTTAGAATCTTTACTTTGGTATTTTTTGACTTCATGTGATTTTTCACTGCAAAACAATGTTTCAATTTACAGGGTCATTTTTTTAAAATTAAAAATGCACAGTGAAGTAGAAAAGTCCAAATATTAAGGCTTCAGCTAAACATTGTGTAGATGCTCTAAAACTTCATAACTTGTAATTTGGCTATAGGCTCAATCCAGCAAACTCTTACTCATATGAATAGTTCTTAATTACAGGAGTAGTAAATATTAGTAAATGAATAGCTTGGGAGAACAACAAAATAATACGTGTTAATTATACAAAACAGAATTTGGTTCTTTGCTTGCATCAAAGTTTGGTTCAGTGCTTTATAATGAACTATTGCTTTGGGAGTGTGCTGCTTTTGCAGTTCCAAGGGCTTGACTTTCTAGCTGCCTAGAAGAATTGCATTCATAATGGTCCCAGCAATGTCCTGAACCCCAAAAATGTATATGGAATACATTTGAAAAGTCCCATCGCTGGGTGGGGGGAAATTGCCTCACAGCATATTTGAAGACTGATACTTTGGTGCCTGTTTTCAAATAGCGCTTTCTCTTCTCTGCTACCCCTATATCATATTAAGACATACTGGAGCAATTGTAATGTGTATTTGAGTTGATTTAACTGATTTATAGGGCACCTATCTGGAGCTCTTGGTGCAATACATTAGTTAAGAAATACAAATAGAATACAGACAACACAAGTGAGCAGACTAACCCAGGCCAATTCAAACTAAAAAGTCACCTAAAAATAGGATCATCTAATTCCAGCACTCAATCTCCTGCTTTATCATAGTTTGGCAAAAAGATGGGATTTGCAGTGTGGCTCTGGCATCAACTTTTGAAAGCCAGAACCTGGATGGAAAGCATTCTGTCAGCAGTCCTTCCATCCGTTAGTGCTCCATCAGGGTAATATCTGAGCTCCTTCTACATAAAATCAGTAGCAATAGAAAAGTCCTTGGTGGACTTCAGGAGTCTCTGGCACGTCTCCCTTTACGGGGTCAGAACTGTACTTGGGGGTAAGTTTTGTTTGTTTGTGTGGGTTTTTTGAGGGGGGAGGGGTTTGGGAATAAATTGTGAATGACACTCATTGTGGAAATACTTTCTTAAAGAGGAAAGTTTTGCAATATAATGAGGGGCTGCAGCTCATATGCCTCCCTTGATTGCAAATGTGGCAGCAGTATCACACATGGGGGAGAGGTGATCATTCAGGTAGTCATTTACCAAATCATTTATGTTTTTTCAGTCAACACTAACCCTTTGAACTTGTACCTAAAAGCTGATAGGCAACCAGTACAGATCATTGGTACTGTATGCTCTCTGAATGAGGGACTGCTTAATAAGCAAGCCAACACATTCTACAAGTTCCATATAATAATCACAAAAGTGTCGCCCTATGTGGAATACACTACAGTAACCCTGTCTCGGGGGATAAAAATACAGATAGCTCAGGTGAAGCCTGCATCCAAAAGAAATGGTTTCATGTACAGTTTAAACCAAATATTTGTTTGGCCACAGCAGCATTGATGAATAGCCCCAGATCAGTTAAATGCATCAGCATTCCAGCAACATTGCCTTATTCCTGTCTGGATTGAGCCTCAGCCAGAGTCAGATATGATCGTTTGCAGGGCTGTTGGAGCAATTTGTGTAGTGGGGGTGTTGAGAGCACCCTGTATGTGATGGAAACTACTTCAAGCCAGGGGGTGCAGCAGCACCCCTAGCTCCAGCACCTATGATCGTTTGTATAGCTGCGTGTCATCAACACGCTGAAGGTACCTTTTCTAATGTTCCTTCACTAATGATCCCAGTGGCCTCATATACTATGAACAGAGGAGTAGCCAAATAGATCCCTGTGGAACCCTACATGAGAATTTTTGGGGCAGAACAACACTTGCTGTCTGGAATCACACACACAAGGGAACAGTGCTACTCAGGCAACTTAAACCATTCCTTGAGGGGTCATGAACCCTATCAACCATATCTTGTGATCAGTGGTGGCAAAGATTACCAACACACCCCAAAAAATCAGCATGGACATTTGATCTTCTTCTGTCATTAGGAGGAGATCATTAGTCAACACATCCAGTGTAGTTTGTCCCCCATACATGGGCCTTAAGCCTGACTGAGGAAATCCGAGGGCTCCAAAAACTGCCAGAGTTCCCCTACTACAACCTTCTCCATGACGTTTCCCAAAAAGGGAGATAAAAACAGGTCAATAACTGGCAACATTGTCAGTGTTGAAGTGGCATACTTCAGGTGCCATCCTCATGTGCTAAACTACTCAAGAGATTAGTGACCAGGAAAATTCACCCTGGCTCTTCCTACCACTTTAACAAATTAGATACACAATTTGAAGGAATTTTAAAACCTTTTTTTCTGATGTGTGCACTGTATTCTCTCACTATGAAAAATGGTTTATAATAGAAATGGGAGCAAAAATGTAAATACCTGCACAATCTTGAGTACTATTTAAAAATTGTATTAAGGTCAACTAGATTGTTCCTTTCAGGCCCCTCTTTCCATCTTTTCTGGGCCTAGCTGCTACTGCACTTTCAAAAGGGCTGTTGTTTGTGGCCAGCTGGGCCATTTCCTATGCTTGACTGTTTCTGGTTCATATAGTTAATTTAATTATTTATATGTAAATGAGCCAATCTGCAATAAGAATATCCAGGTTCACAAGGCGTGCAGCGCTGATTCATAACTGAAAGCATCAGGGTCATTTTCTTCAGTTAGATTTTCATAGATTTTAAGACCAGAAGGGATCATTAGACTGTCTAGTCTGATCTCCTGCATAGTACAGGCCATAGAATTTGATCCAGTTATGCATGTATTGAGCCCAGTCACTTGTGTATGACTAAAGCATATCTTCCAGAAAGGCATCCAATCTTCATTTGAAGACTTCAAGACATTTTGAACTGGTGAGGCTACATTTGTGAAACCAAGTAATTCACTTTGGGGATTTGTGCACACACACACCTATTGCATATGTGTAACCCTGACCTGTGTGCAAACATAGTGCAAACATAGTGCGTTGTACACATGGAAGTTGGGTATTCACACTTGAAAATTTTAGCTGTAGTCTTTTGTATTCTCTCAAATGCAGAAGTTAATCTTATTACATTTTACATACCTTTTTAGTAAAGTGTGAGTAACAGAAACAAATACTAATCTCCATGCTACTGTTCATATTACCCTGTCAGCAGCACTACTGGATTTCTGTTGAATCTTAATCTCTTTGCTTTTCCAAGTACAGTACTGGCTGTGGTTGTGGCTCAATACCACTGTGATAAGCATTAAATTGAAAAATATAGAGGTGGGGTGTAATGCTTTTTCTGGCACAGTGCTACATATGAATTTAGTGTCACAGGCTCCTTCACATTAATGATTTGCTGATACCTGTTATAACTCAGAAGCACTTTTACTTCTGCTGATCATGTCTGCAGCCATATACAGTGTCTTTCTAGCAGGGAGTTAATGAAATCAGCAACAATCTAAGAAGCACAAACCATCTCAAAAATACCATAATTCTCCTCCTAGCTTTTTCTGTCCCTGAGTTCCATCTCCACAGGCTTTGCCAGATTCACTTTCTCAGCCTCCAGGTATAGAAAGATAAGTACATCAGCTTGTTAAAGTCCTCTTATCATGCTGCTTTGCCTGGGATTTTTCTGGATGTGCTCTTGACTTTTTATTTCATCTTATATGGTATAGGTTAGAGAATCATTGTCCTAGAGAATGTTTTTTGAGCTAATGTGAACGCTGACTGTTTGGAATAAATTTAGCAGAAGATAAATCCAATAATAGAGCAGGTATGGATGTTCTGTGTGTTTATAATAGTTCTTATCTGTATTTCATTGCAGACCTCAAAGGAGGACCTTTTACAGGCTGATTTTGAAGGGGCTTTAAAATTCTTCAGAGTTCAGCTACCAAAGAGGTACAGAGCAGAAGAGAACGCTAGAAGACTGATGGAACAGGCCTGCAACATTAAGGTAAGAGTGATCTTCACCATCTCTAATTCAGCCAAAGTGTATAGTGGGAAAGAGGCAGCAGAGCATGGAAATAAGTGAAATTCTTACTCTTTATATTTAAACAAAATAATGCATCAGGCTTTTTTCCCTCAAAATCTGCTTTGAATAAAGCAACTAAGTAGAATAGGGAAATTGTTTTATAGTTGGAAAAGCAAAAGTAGAGATGTCACTTAATTAGTTAATTTATAAATAGTCAAAAGACTAAAAAGCTGGATGGTATGTCAGAGGCTCACACAGCCATTTGTCAATTTGGGCTACCAAGTGTCTTGCCTTTGGGGCTATTCATCTGCCAGGTATTGTTTTATAATGTAAATGTTTTGGAGTAGACGACAATCTCTCTTGCAGTTTAAGCTTACCGAGACAATGGTCCTCTGTCCAAATGGCACCCTAGCCAAAGCCTTATCTGCAAACAATGGGCTTCTTAGGAGCTCTGCACTAGGGTCGTGTTATTGTAGCAATGAATGGCTAACCTGGGGCAACTCACAGTTCTTCCATAAGTCTATGCTAGGGGAAATAATGATTTTAAATGGGTAAAATGCAAGAGGATGTAGAGGTGGGATGTTTGGTGGGGGGGTGGTCTTCTCTTCGATCTGGCATTTTTCTGTTGGAATGATTATAGAAGTAGAGCATAATCATTTGGTTGCAAATTTTGGTCCTAAATACAAAGGGGTATTATTCTTAACTCAAGTCTTGAGGCTTTTCTATTAATTGGAATTGTGTAAGTAATGCTCAGCAAAATGGGCTGAGAATGTATCACCGGAAAGTATGATCTTCCCACTGGGAAAAAAAATAGAAAATGAAGCTTTTATTTAATTACAGTACACTACTGAGAACTAATTTTTTTTCTGTTTTTCTAGTTTAATACTTTATTAGGCTAGTACTTCGTATGTATTTAATTAATACTAATATTAAAACACTTATCTCATGAAAGTGAGAGACTCTCAGCACTAGGTTGGGTCCAGCCTATAGAAGGCAAATGCTGTGCAAATTTTTCCAAACAATGCTGCCAATGCACCTCAGCCTTCATCTGGAACACCGCTGCTAACTCTAATTTACTTCTACATTTGAACGAAGATTGACAGTTATTCTTCAAAGTGATCGCCCATGTGCATTCCACTGGAGGTGAGTGTGCACTTGGTGAATGTTTCGCAGAGATTTTTTCGCTCAACAGAACCTGTCGGGGTGACTCAGGTGCTCTCTGCTGCTGTGCGCCATTGTGTGCAGGTATAAAAGGTGGAGCCAGTCCCTGACCCTTCTCAGTTCCTTCTAACTGCCCGTGACAATTGTTAGAATGAATTCAGTCTTGCGACTGCAAGTTCTTCCCTCATTCCAGTGTAAATTAGATCCATTTTGTTATAAATAGTAGTTAGTTGGTTAGTGTTAGTTGTAAGTTTCCGTTTTAGGTCTTTAGTCAGTTTAAATTTTGGTACTGCTACTGTGGGGGTCTGCAGCTTAGGATTGCATATCAACAGGCGCTCCTAGGTCAGTATGATTTCACCTTGTGGAATAACATGTTGAAGTTTAAGGACAGGTTACGAGACAGCTGAAGGCAGGACTTAAATGCGATGGTGGACAAGGGTAAGCTGGTGGCCAGAACAACTCTTCAGCTTGGCTTGGATGCAGCTGACTCAGCAGCTGAAGTCATGGTGTCTGCAATATCTTATGAGAAGGTGTTTGTGGCTGCAGTCTTCTGATCTCCCTCCAGAGGTTCAGGAGCCTATCCAAGACCTTCCATTTGCAGGTCTTCTCTTTTATCAGATAGGCTCCATAGCCTAAAGGATTTGAGACACTGAAGTTGCTTGGAAGTTGCATGATGGTGATGAAAAGGAAGCAGTTCTGCCCACAGCAGACCCACAGATTTCCAGACTTTGTATCTCAGTCCCAGAAATTACAGGAGGTGACCACCGCCACCCTTCTCTTCTGCAGACTCGGGTTCCCCCCATCTAGTGGCTTAGTCCAAGCAAGTGTTGGTCAAGGACAGACTACCTGTCCCCAGAGTGCAATCTGCTCCTACCCTTCCCCCCATTTGCCCAATGTTTACCCCACTTCCTAAATGCTTGGTCCCACATCATTTCAGTTCAGTGGGCCTTAAGCATGGTGGATTTGGGATTCATCCACCAATTTGTTTCTTTTCCCTCTTCCCAATCCCCTTCTCCCTCTCTCTTCAAGGACCACTCTCACGAGACCATTCTTCAACAGGAGGTCCAATCTCTTCTTCAAATGGGGGCAATAGAGGAAGTTACTCTCTTCCTCACGGGGAGGGGTTTTTAATCCCACTATTTTCTTAGTCTGAAAGCTAAAGGTGGTCTCACGCCTCTCTTAGATCTAAGAGAGTTAAACAAGTTCCTGAAGAAAATAAAATTTTGCCTGGTTACTCTAGTTTCCATTATTCCTTCCTTGGAACAAGGGAACTGGTATGCTGACCTCAGCTTGAAAGATGCTTACTTCCATGTGGTAATCCACCAGAACCACTGGAAGTTTCTCAAATTCATGGTAAAGGGGATCTACTACCAATTTACAGTGCTTCCAGTCAGACTGTAGGAAGCTTCATGCGTTTTCACAGAATGCATGTCAATGGTAGCAGCGTTCCTTTGAAGGTTTGGGGTATGTGTATTCCATTACCTAGATGACTGGCTGGCGAGAGGCCAGTCCAGGTCTCAGGTACTGGCCAGTGCAGCCATTATCTGGTCTAACTTTGATGTGCTGGGGCTCCTAGTCAACGTGGACAAATCAATTCTGAAACCAGTACACCAAAGAGAATTTATCAGAGCAATCCTGGACTCTACAAAAGTCAAAGCTTTTCTACCACAATCAAGATTTGAAATGCTGCAGAGTTTAGTTCTGCAACTAAAAGCACATCCTGTCACCTGAGAGTGCAGCTGCCTTGGAAACATGGCAGTGTGTACTTATGCACAGAGTGAAGCACGCCAGACTCCATCTCAGAAAGCTACAAGGGTGGCTAGCTTCAGTGTATTCCCTGAGTCATCATCATCTAGACATGGTGGTTCAAGTATCAGTGCTAATCTTGTCATCTCTGGACTGGTGGACAGACCCTCTGAAAGTTTGTGGGGGGTCCCCACTGCTCCCCTGCAACCAGCTTGCTCTTTAGATGCATCATCATTGAGTTGGGGAGTACATATGGGGTTGCTGCAGACTCAAGGTCTGTGGTCTTCCCAAGATCTAAAGGCTCATATAAATGTCAGAGAATTGCAAGCTGTCCATCTTGTGTGTTGGGCCTTTCTTCCACATATTAAGGGGAAAAATTAACAGACAACACAGCCATCATGTTTTATGTAAACAGACAAGGAGGAGCACATTTTATTTGGTTGTGTGTGGAGTTCTGCATAGCCAACTGTTCACATCAGAGCTGCTTTCCTTCCAGGGGTGCAGAATATGCTGGCAGATTAGTTGAGCAAATCCTTCTCAAGTGGTCACATTGTCCAGACATGGCCAGGTCCATCTTCTGACTGTAGGGCACTCCCCAAATGGACCTGGTTGCAGCAAGGACCAAAAGAAAGTGCCATCAGTTCTATTCCCAAGGAGGTCACAGCCTAGTTTGTTGACGGATGCATTCCTGTTGCCCTGGAAGAACACCCTACTGAATGCCTTCCCTCCGATCCTGTTACTGCCCAGAGTCTTGTCCAAGATCAAACGAAACCATGCTCGCCTCATACTTATAGTACCAGTGTGGCATCAGCAGCACTGGTTCTCGACCCTGATAACCTTGTCAATATACCTACATTGTCCCACCTGCTGAATCCAGACATAATTTCCCAGGAGCATGGCCGCCTCTTCCATCCCAACCTCCACATGACTGCATGGATGCTTCATGGCTAACACTGTTAGAAAAGACTTGCTCAAAGAACATGAAAGAAGTACTTCTAAATAGAAGAAGTCGAAAATCTTCAACTAAGAGTACTTACCTGGCTAAATGGAAGCGTTTTTCCATCTAGACCCACCAGAAAATTGTTCCTCTAGAGCAAGTCCCCATCCATCACATGTTGGGCTATCTTCTGTACTTGAAACATCAAGATGTAGCAGTTAGCTCTGTCAAAGTTCATCTGGCAACTATCTCTGCTTTCCACTCATCCATGAATAACATATCTCTTTTTTCCAATCCCATCGTTATCAAGTTTTTGAAAGGGCTGGATATGTACAAGAACTTCTGTCCCCCGTGGGATCTGAACCTCCTATTAGCAAAGTTAATGGGACCACCCTTTGAACCATTCAAGACTTGTTCTCTCTGTGAAAGTGTTGTTGTTTTTTATTGCAACTACCTCAGTTAGAAGAGTGGGCGAGTTGAGAGATCTGGTATCAGAGTCTCCTGTAAGATCTTTTTTAAGAACAAGGTTTACCTTTGCCCTCACCCAAAGTACCTGACAAAAGTTTTTTCCAACTTTCACATTAATCAGGCAATCTTTTTGCCAACTTTCTTCCGGTAGCCTCGTGCTCATAGAGATGAAGAAAAGCACCACTCTTTAGATGTCAGATGAGCTTCAGCTTTTTACCTAGAAGCGACAAAGGGTCCTGTGGCACCTTATAGACTAACAGAGGTATTGAAGCATAAGCTTTCGTGGGTGAATACCCACTTCTTCGGATGCAAGCAGTGCATCTATTTATCCTATCTGCCTCTGGACATTTCCACTGCTTGCATCCGAAGAAGTGGGTATTCACCCACGAAAGCTTATGCTTCAATACCTCTGTTAGTCTATAAGGTGCCACAGGACCCTTTGTCGCTTCTACAGATCCAGACTAACACGGCTACCCCTCTGATACTTGAGCTTTTTACCTAGACAGGACTAAATCATTTAGGTCATCGTCACAATTGTTTGTCACAGCGGTGGACAGAATGAAAGGTCACTCAGTATCCTCTCAGAGGATTTCGTCTTGCATTTCTTTGTATATGTGTTTATGTTGCCAATTGACTGTCATTCCACCGGCTCGCATGCTAGCCCATTCAACGAGGGCACACACACAACTGCGGCTTTCCTGGCACAAGTCCTACTCTGGACTTGGTCATCAGTGCTCTCGCTTGCTTCTAATCACACTGGAGCCCTTCAACCCAGGAATGATGCCAGATTTGGCCATGTTGGTCTACAGTCACTGTTCAAATAGACTCCAGGCCCACCTCCAGATCGTTCTGCTTGTGAATCACCTACAGTGGAATGGACCTGTGCAATCACTCAAAGAAGAAGAAACAGTTGCCTGCCTTTCCATAACTGTTGTTCTTTGAGATGTGTTGCAGATGTCCATTCCGTGACCTACCCCTCTCTATTGGAGTCTATGCAGTAGGAAGGAATTGAGGGCGGTAAAGGGCAGCTCCGCCCTTTATACCTGCATGCAGTGGCACATGGCAGCAGAGGACACTTGAACTACCCCAACGGGTACTAATGGAGGAGAAAATCTTCAACAACCATGTGCTGGGCATGGACATGTGCAATGCATCTTGAAGAACAACAGTTACAGAAAGGTGGGTTACCATTTCTGTGTCATGTTGGTTGACAGTTTTTTGTTGTGCAAAGACCAGATTTGTAAAGTGAACATAAGGTTGAGACTAAAATCCCTTTTACTTGACACCTATGCCGGGACTTGAATCTTTCCCTTCAGATATGAAAGTATGGGAGAGAGAGAGGCTTAAAAGGTTAGGCTTCAGGTTTGGCATACCTATATTCAGTCAGACCACGGTTCAAATCCTGGTTTGAATAATTTCTGCTGAGCTAAATGGTTTCTGCTGAGCTAAATAAATTGATTTCTATGCTGTTTACTTTGTATGCATTTTTCAGAGATCTTAAATATAGAAGTGCCTTAACTCTGGGTTGGCATCATGGAGATTCGTATGGCACTTTTTGTAAGAGTAGGTGTTTGCCCATTTTCTTAGGCCCAAATTTCCCTCACCTTGCTCTTGTGCAATTCATTTTGTGCCAGCTGATTGTATTTCACTGATTTTGTGTATATACCTAGTTTGTGAATTATTCTGGAATCATTCAATGTAGAAGGTAGTATATTAATTATGATATTATTAACTTACTTTCAGATACAGCTTTGTTATTATTACCACCCATATCATGGCTACTGTGATTTTGGCTACATATGCTTGAGTCTTTTTTTTTTCCAAATTTAGAATGGCTTTCACTCTATTTAGTAAATTAAATCTGTGCAGAGAATGGAATTCTCAGCATACTCATGCTGTGTCAATTTTTCTTCCAATCAGTTCATTATTCTTTTAAAGGATTTTGCATTAAAATCTTTTGTCATTCATTGTTTTTGTCCTCCTGCAGCTTTTCTAGCGGAGTATCTGTTTGCTGGTATGCAGCCAAAGCTATTAGACTATTTTGAGGTTAAAAAATTTTACAAAGTTTTTCCCACACAAATCACACATAAATGCAATCCCCAAACTAGTAGAAATTACCAAAACAGCACAGTTGCAATATGTCTTCTAATGAATTATTCTTAGAATAGTTAATCCTAGTTTTTAAAAATAAATTTCGATAGAGTACAATTTTATTTTCTATATAAGAACATCTTTTATATCTGTTGGGTTAGCAAACTGTATCTTTAAATGATTCACAACATTAATTAATACAAGATAATATTATGGTCTACATTACAAGAAACAGTGGTGTGTGGTGAATAGATGAAAGCAGTCTGCCAAAAGACCAGTAACCGAGGGAGAGAGCAATTAGGAGGGATAAGCAAGGGAGAACAGATACGACCTGTGAAAAGGGGAAGGAGATCAAATGAAGCAGATGTGCCGAGGAACACTCTTCCAGATAGCAAGAGCTGCAGAAAGGAGTGTTCTTTCATGAAAGGTAGCCATATTGTGGAGAGAAATGGAGCCCAATACTAGTTTAGCAAGGTAGGAGGAAACCAAGTCTGTGAGGTCAAGTCTAGCAAGAGCATGGGGTCTTTTTAAACCAGGGAAGGGAATTCTGAACTAAATCCCAAAATGAATTGGAAGTCAGCTGAGTTGTTTGAGGGTGTGATGTGGACACAGTTGTTTATATGGATAAGAAGGCAGAAAGTAGAATTCTGCACATACTGGTGTTTGAAGGGTGAGCTAAGGCACAACTGAGTTCAGCAGAGGTGGAATCAAGGCACTGTCCTACTTAGGCTATGTTGCAGAGGTATGCACATCCAGATAGGTAGTGTTGGAGGGAGGGGAAGGACAGCTCAAGGTTAAGAATGATGTCAAGTTCATCGGCAGTGGAGGGAAATGGGAGGGAAATGGAATTAAATTAAATTAAAAGAAAAATGTCAATTTAGATGTAGTGTCAGGCTGGCAGTGTGTATGTGAAACACCCCACACCACCCTGTTAGAAGGTATTATTCCTGCGAAGGAATGTTAAGTGGGTTCTGCTGACTCACTGAAGCAAGTGGTTCATTAGCTTACTTAAACAAAAGAGTGGTGGGAGGGGATCTAGCAATCCTGTTATAGGAAGCCTAGGAGCAGCCAGGCCTGGTGAAAAGATTTCAGATGAACTTCACTTATCATTAATTTATTCTTTGAGAGATGGCATATGAGCATTCCACTCTTGGGGTTGGTGGGCCCAGCGTAAGGCCGTCAGAAACTTTTTCTCTTAGCAGTACCCATTGGGCAGCTTGAGCTCCCCCTTGCTGTCGTGCACCACTGTTTGCAGTTATAAAGGGCAGAGCCGCCTCTAGCCCCCTCAGTTCCTTTTTAGCACCCATCACAGTCATTGGAACTCTGTTCAACCAGAATAGTGCTCGCTCATGTTTCATATTTGTTGTTTTCCCCATTTGGGTGGTTTCCTATTCACAAAACAGAGTTTTGTCACCAGGCTTCAAGCCATGCGCTTCTTGCTCGAGGCCGATGCTAGTGAGTGACTGCACACATAAGGGGCTGGAGTCAGATTTGCAGAGTTCAAGCCTACAACGAAGGAGGACAAGGAAGCTAGGCTGAAATTCCTGCTGATGGAGGTGGTGCTCAGGCCGTTGTGGAGCCGTCCTGGTCTGACTCAATGCCAAGTGCTGCAGCTTCAGTGAGAAACTTGCCTCCAGCTTTAGCAGAATATCAGCACCATTCTCTCTCGCCTGCACCAAGGAAGAAATACAAAACTTCCAGTGATACCCCAGCCAGGGGAATGTCTCCACCCTCTAAGTCTGTTAAGGAGTTGAGTACAGTGCACCTGCAACCTAAGCATTCTTTCTCCAAATCAGTGCCTAAATTGGCTCAGTCGGCTCTGGCACTGCAAGGAGCCATAGAGGAGGTTCCAGGTGGTTTCAGAGGGAAGGGATTTTATTCCTGATATTTCCTAATCCCAAAAGTGAAGGCGGGGGAGGGCGGATCTCAGACCAATTATAGACCTGCATCAATCTAACAGATTCTTAAAAAGATATCCCTGACAACTGGCTGGTCAGAGGCCAGTCCAGACTGCAAGTACATAAGTGTCGCCCTGATTCAGTCAGTATTCAATGTTTAGGGACTGTTAATCAACACAGAAAAATCTGTCCTCTCCGTGGTCCAGAAGATACACGGTTCATAGGGGCAGTACTGGACTCATCTCAAGTGAGTGCCTTTCTTCCAGACTCCAGGTTCCAGGCCACAACAGCACAAAACTGTTGGAGGTTTCTAAGTCACATGGCCTATTGCACCTACATGCACTCTTGCACCTGGTTCAATATGCCAGACTGTGCCTCAGAACTCAGCAGGGTTGGCTGTTACCAGTCTACTCGCCAAGCTGCCCTCAGTTAGACTTAGTGATAAGTTTGTCCTCCCATTGCCTCACATAGATTCGTGGACATATCCCGCCAATGTATGTGTAGGCATTCTGTTTACCTGCCCACAACTGACTCTCACACTAGTGACAGATGCTTCTGCTGTAGGATGGGAAGCCAGCCTGGGTTCTCTGCCGTGCCGCGGTCAATGGCCCTTAGAGGATTTAGCTTTTCACATCAGTGTCAGAGAACTGAAAGCTGTGACACTGGCGTGCCAAGTATTTCTACTGCAGATCAGGGGAAGCAGCCTGCTAGTCCTCACAGATAACACGGCGGCAATGTTTTACCTCAAGAAACAGGGGAGAGCCTGCACTTCTCCACTCTGTCAGGAAGCCACTCTACTGTGGGAGCTCTGTATTGCCTATTTGATAAATCTAGAAGCATCTTCTCTGCCAGGCATACAGAACAGCCTAGCAGACCACCTGAGCAGATTGTTTGAGTCACCACGAATGGTCTCTTTGCCTAGATGTGACCAGATACATCTTCCATTTCCTTTTAAGAGAGACACCTAATGAACACTGTTCATAGAATTGTTACTGTACAGAGGACTTCAGAGCTACTTCTTCCTTAGTTTCTGCCAAATAGGGGGATAGTTTAGAGAGACTGCATGCTTTGCAGCTCCCATTTATATCAGTTTTAGCCTTTCCCAGCAGAAATCATTGTGTTGGGGCTGTTGGCCAAAGAAGTTAACTGTCAGTTAGGACAAGTTTCTCTCAGCTTTTGAGGAGAGAGGTAAATAACTCATCCGCTGAGATATTGTATGATAGACCCAGATGGTTTTGATTTCATATGCCACAATGTATAAATGAGACTGGAAACCCCTGATTTGGAAGATTTATACATGATATTTAAAAGCAATTATTTCCTTTCTTTGTAGCTGGTTGCTTCAGTTGAGTAAGAGCAAGCATAGTTGTTTTTCAGACCACATTGATATTTTAAGAACCTGTCATCTTGCCTGGAGCTACGACAGTGAGAAACGTGCTAGTGAGTGTGACACATGACATTGTGGGCAATAGTGACGACATTTCTGAAATGAGGAATGCTATATTAGCTGCCCCTTTGTTACACCACAGCCCCTTTATTTGCTGCTGTGTATGTCGTTAATACCCTGAGTCTGCCTCAGATTGTGCTACAGTTGTTGCCAGCCTCAGTGCCAAAAAGGAAGCAGTTAATTCAACAAATGTTTTGTTAGAACTCATGACATGGGGGAGGGATAGCTCAGTGGTTTGAGCATTGGTCTGCTAAACCCAGGGTTGTGAGTTCAATCCTTGAGGGGGCCACTTAGGGATCTGAGGGGGAAAAAAATCTGTCAGTATTTGGTCCTGCTAGTGAAGTTAGGGGACTGGACTCAATGACCTTCCAGTTCTAGGGGATTGGCATATCTCCATTTTGGGGGGAGGGATAGCTCAGTGGTTTGAGCATTGGCCTGCTAAACCCAGGATTATGAGTTCAATCCTTGAGGGGGCCATTTGGGGATCTGGGGCAAAAATTGGGGATTGGTCCTGCTTTGAGCGGGGGGTTGGACTAGATGACCTACTAAGGTCCCTTCCAATCCTGATATTCTATGATTCTATGAAATCAGTTACTCTCACTGAAGTATGAGATGGTCACTATCAAATTTATTTAATTTTCAGCAGTAGCAAAGAACAGTTTCTGGATGTTTTCTTTGAGATGCAAGTTCACTTTTGTTGAAATTCCCCAAATATATCAGTGTTTTGTGCTTTTGTTGGGCAAGCATTGGGGGCTTTGGGAGAGCCATGCATTTCACAATTGAAATATGGACCAGCAGTAAAAGAATCTTGTATGTATCTGAATGCTCTTTAGCTCCTCCGTCATCATCCACTGAAAGTCTTACAGTAGAACCTCAGAGTTACAAACAGACAGGTCAACCACACGCCTCATTTGGAACTGGAAGTACACAGTCAGGTAGCAGCAGAGGCCAAAAAACCCCCCAGCTTTTGCAGGTTTCCTTTAGTTCCAAAACATCAATTTTCTGAGTGTTTGGAAATATACACAAAGGATTCTCTGCTCCCTTGCTTCTTGCACCTGTGAAAAATGGGTATAAAATGTTGCCATTCAGCATTTTACTGCTACTTTACCTAGGCCTAAGTTATTGTAAAGGGGGAAGGTGGGAGAATGTGGCCCGGAATGACCACAGAGTGTAAGCATCTGCTCTGAGAGAGAGACTGTGTGTTTTACTAATACGAAACTGGAAAGTGGCTATGTCAATAAATCAAACAAATATGGTTCTCTTTATGAATCTCAGAGTGTAAGTGCCATGGGGTGCTTTCTATAAATTGCTAAACTAGTGATTAACAGGACTGTTTCTAAATACACCCAATGCAGTAGCGCAGCCAGGTCCGGAGCGCAGGGGGAGCGGCGCGATAAAAAGGCGCCTCCCCCTGTACTCACCTGGCAGCGCTCCGGGTCTTCGGCGGCACTTCGGCGGCTCACTCCGGGTCTTCGGTGGTACCTGCCGCTGAAATGCCGCCGAAGACCCGGAGCGCCGCCGGGTGAGTGTAAGAAGCGGCGCTTAAAAAGAAGCGGCGCCTTTTTTTAGTGCTGCTAAAAAAAAGGCGCCGCTTCTGCCGCTTCTGCTCAAGGGGGAGCAGCCGCTCCCCCTGCTCCCCCCCAGCTACGCTACTGACCCAATGCCCTCAGTAGTTGTACCCAATAGGATAATTGGAAAATACACTGACCTGTGAAACTAACATGAGCAAAACTGTTTTATTCCCTGATCTTAAAAATGTGTTGTATAAAACAATACTGACGATTACTTGAAGTCAGATTGCATGACTAGTACCTTTACACAGCCAGTTCTAGCAAAAAGTTGTTGTTCTTTGATTGTCTTACATTTTGAAGTGTTCTAAATGGCCCAGTCCCAAACATATGTGAAAAGTGAGGTTGCTGTTAATGACTCAAGCCCTTTTTAAAGTTTTATTTCCTATGTTCTTGTTTTTAATCAGTGCTGCTCTTAGTGCTTTCTCGTCCTAGTAGCACAAATGTGAGAAATGCATAACTGCTGAAAATAACTTAACATTTCAGTGAATTAATCATTCGTCCCTTTCCGGATAGCACAAGCATATTCTCCATTATCTTATCTTCAAACTAGTAGTTCTCCATTTGGCCCCCTTATCCTCCATCTTCAATATCACGGCTAGAAAGTAGCATAACAGGCTGCTAAAGCCTGTTCATTAGTTTTTGAGAGATGACTGAGAAAGTGTCCTGAGGAAACCAAAAGTGAATGTAACTATCTCCAGGGCAGCTCTATGAGCTTGCTTCCCTGCAGCCTAAACATATTGGTTAATGGCTGCTCTTCTGCCTTTGTACAGGCGAGTCGCATCTTAAACGCATTTAACATGCGCGAATTCAGCTTTGCGCGGTTGGCAAAAACAGAAAAAAAAGAAAGAAAAATAAGTATTTTAAAACTGCATCTGTAGTGCGGGCCATTCAACTCAATGAGTGTTTCACTATACGCGGTTTTCGCTTTACGCGCTAACCGCGGAACGGAACCCCCATGTAAGATGAGACTTGCCTGTATAGTTCACATATGACAGACGGTTTCTCTTCTAATCCCTTCTCACCCTTTTCCCAGTGGGAGGAAAGACTTGGTAGCAGCAGCACATTAAGGCCCTGATGAGAGTAGCCCCAGCCAACCTTGTAACTGTTTTTTCCACCCACACTTCAGAGCAAGTAGGGTTCTCCCATTGGATTGGTAGTGTAAGAGGACAGAGTGCTGCTCTCGCCACCTCACATGAACAGCAGCTGACAGGTTCAACAAAATTGTGGCTTTTTGAATATGAAACAGTTACCCAAACTCTTGTCACAGGTGCATGTTAACAAGGTGATCTGTGCATCCTGGGAATAACCTTGGCTCTGCCTTGAGGCAAAACCTTTGTGGTACATAGCTAATAGTTTTACTAGCTGAGCCAAAAAGAACAAACTAATCTAGTAGGGACTATGCTAAATTTGTTTCAACTGGAAATTGTTCTTTATGTAGCTTAAAACAACATTCATTAATAATGTTGCTATTTAAATAGTTCCAACTAGGCTTTGAAGCTAACCGCTCTGAGGTGAATGAGTGATAATGTTCACACCTTTATTGAAACTGCTGTTTGGCCTGGAAACAGTTTCCTGCCAGGCTGGATTAGCAAGTAACCATGCATTGATTTGTGTGTAAGGGAATCTATCTTTGCAATGGGAAGGGCTAGAAATCTTGTTTTTTGCCATGAGAGGGAAAAAGCTCACCCAAAACCCAGCAGAAAAGTGAAGGAGATCCTTGTAGAAAGGCTCCAAGGTTGCAAGAGCTGTTCACCCTCCTGGCTCTGCCAGTGATGCATCAAATTAATTTTCTAACATAAGGGGCAGAAAAAAATTGCTCGTTTATCAATTTCTGAAGAAGAAGCCAAATCAAACTGGAGAGAATTGTTTTCAGGCCTATAGAAAGTGCTGCCGTGTCATGTGGTATTTCTTATTAAAAGCTGATGTTCAATTCCACTTATTATCCATGTGCTGTTATCTCCAGTTTGCAGAACTGCAATCCTGTCGTCATAATAAGGAGGGTCATGTTTTTTACTGCGCACTCTATTCTCTACTTGGGCTACATCTCTGATTCATAGTATAGCATCGTGCAATGAACAGGCACCTCTGAATGTCAGATTGAAGCACTACAAAAGAACAGTACTTTTCTTGCATAAGCCTCTAGATTCATAATTTCCCTTAACTCAGTTAAGATGGGACCTTTTTGTTAGGATGCTGTACATTTATTTCTGCATAAACAAATATATTTGTCTAGCAACATAGAATTTATCATACATATTTGGTATTTCTTTGATCTTTGCAGTCCCATCTTTTTGGGTATGGGTATTTGCTGTGGCTGTGCATGCACTCCATGCCCCTGGGACCAGAAATTCTCATTCGTCCACACCTATGCCCTGGATCTCGGATGCTGCAATCCGAGTGTATAATGGTGGAGTGGATTGACCTTCTCTCCAGTTCCTTTTCGTTACTGGCCATTTGGGACAGAACCCTCCTGTGTCCATTAGTCTTCTAACTTCTACTTGATCCATTATCTGTAAATATTGTACATAGTTTTAAGTTTTGTTATTTTGCTCTTTTTATTAGTTAGTGGTTTTTAAATAGTAGTTAGTTAGTGGACAGCAAGGGTTTCTGCCCCCTCCTCTTTATTTCCCCTATGACCAGGTTACTTATGCCCAAAGTCCCAGGTTTCAAACCTTGCCTTGCCTGCCCTCTGGTCTTCTTGGTAAGTGACCGGCACAAGATCTCTCTCTACTGTTTCAGGGAATCTCACATCCCTTCAAAGTGTGAGATCTGCTGCTCCTTCTCCCTTCATATAGGCAATCCTGGGAGTTCAATCTTTACAAGCACTTGATAGAGGTCTCCATGAGATCTTCATCTGATCCAAGCCCTTCCTGCTCACCACAGCATTGAGTGGAACCTGGAACTGATTGAGTTTGAATGAGAATGTGAAGTCTCCTATTCTGTAAAGACCGAGCAGCCCTTTGGTGAATGTCCTTCATCCATATATTTTAATCCAAATCCTCATTTGTAATCAATATTTTATTGCTGTAGGCCTCATAGCACTTGAAGCCCAACATTTTGCCAGCTTCAGCCATGATCCCTAAACACTAGGGTGGATAAAAATCAATGATTTTTTTTTAATCGGATTTTTTTTATAAAATGCTTTTTGAGGGAAAAACCTATCTAAAGATCATAGAATATCAGGGTTGGAAGGGACCTTAGGAGGTCATCTAGTCCAACCCCCTGCTCAAAGCAGGACCAATCCCCAATTTTTGCCCCAGATCCCTAAAGGGCCCCCTCAAGGATTGAACTCACAACCCTGGGTTTAGCAGGCCAATGCTCAAACCACTGAGCTATCCCTCCCCCTAATATATATCATTTTAATTAAGATATATTATAGGTCAAAAGATATCTCATCATGGAATAGGGATTATAAATTCTTATTCTATAGTAAGAGACAATATATTCATGTAATGTTTAAGAAAAGTTTTGTAAATGAGTTCCAATAGTTCATGGATTAGGGACCCAATCTTATGGGGTTCCAGGGGCTTCTGTATAGATTATTTAGCTTAATCTTTCTATCTACCCGATGGGACTCAGTGCTCAGTCCAGAAGATACCATCAGAGATGCTTAGTTTTGCAGTTCTCAAACTGAATTTGTGTCTCCAGAGATAACATGCTTGTTAACAGCAAAAAATGTTTTTAAATAAATAAATATATAGAGGTGAGAAATAACAGACCTCAACCCTATTGTCCCTCTGCAAATTTGTGTACACAGAGTCAATCCCTTACCTCTCTCTAAAAGTCAAAGTTTCAGAAAGTTAAAAAAGATTATTGGAGGCGGAATAGATCTGGACAATGAGAAGAAGTGTGGAGATAAATGTCAGAAGGGAGCAACAGGCAATAGAAACAAAAGTGAAACTGTTTGAGCAGCATATTCCAGAAGTCTTGAGGTCTTTCTAAGTGTAGCCTTCATTGATTTGAGATCTACCATACCATTCTCTCAGTAGACGGGAAAACCTAATGGCAGCAGGCCGTAAAAGAGAGAGAGTTTGGGAATAAGAACCATTCAAGAAATATATGTTTGCTGCTGATGTTTTAAAGAAAGTCACACCAGTGAACTGGTGGAAGTCACTTAAGCACTTGGATTCAGAGACTGTTGAAGTGATAATCTCACTTTTAACAGCAGTAGCTTCTTCTGCCGGTGTAGAAAGAATATTTTCTTCCTTTGGACTAATTCATTCCATATTGAGAAATTGTTCTGATATAGCTGTAAAACTAATCTAAAAAGTTTTCAAAATAAATCACTTTAAAAAAGCATAGTGTGTACCTTCTAAAAATGAAACCTATGTCTATCTCTGAGTTGTCAAGAATATGTATTAAGGTTATAACAACCAACAAGAATGCATTAAATCAAGTCTTCCTGATCAATTCAATCAATTTGATTTAAATCAAATGCACCCTGCTAAACACACATGGTCCTGTAATCAGAACCAATGACTGATGCCACAGAATAGCTCAGGAAAAGAACAACAATTAGTCTGACATTCCAATACAGAGGAGGAAAGTGGCCAGGCCTGTGCAATGGTGTGGACAAATAAAATGAACCAATGTATTCTGATTTGACTCAACGGTAAAATAAGAAACCTAAAGATTGGGGGGGAAGGGGAGTTAACAAAAGTGAAGGCAAAAAGATTAACAAGAAAGAGGTCCGTTGTGTTTTCAGCCCCATTGCTGATGGAGTTAAGAAAGATGCTGAGGGACCGTTGGGGCCATGGTCCTTATTACCTGCCCTTTTCAGTGAATGTTTGGTTTAGCTAGTAGGGTGACCAGATGTTCTGATTTTATAGCCCCATATTTGGGGCTTTTTCTAATATAGGCTCCTATTCTCTCCCCCCCCTCCCCCCCGGTCCTGATTTTTCACACTTGCTATCTGGTCACCCTATTAGCTAGGGACTGTGCATGAAGTTGAAGTTCACTGCTTTCCCAATAATTTTGAGCATGGAATGGTGAGGGCACATTCCAAGTGTTGTAGGGATTTTCAGTGACAGTGTACCCTGAGAATTTCAGTTCCAGGTGAGTAACTTTCCTTTACATACCTCAAATATTATTTCAGTTATTGGTACCTGTTCTGGGAAACTTCAGAATGAAATGCAAAGAATAATTTGCATCTCTGACAGACTGGAAGTCTGGCTGGAAGTTTCGTAGTAGTGGTATTAATATTTTCAGATTCCCCTTATATCACTGCTGTGGCTTTCCCCAGCTCTGTGTGATTAATATTGTTTTCTACCAGCCCAGGTTTCTTGTGGGGAAGTAAATGAGACAGATCTGATATTGTTAAATTGGGCCTTCTTTATAACCTGTGTAATAAAAAAATATGCCATGCTGGAACACAAGTGCAAAGATAGGGAGGCAGGGCTTCTGAACTGGCACAGAATGTGTCTAACAGCTGAGGTGTTGAAATATTCAGAGAAGAGGTTACTTAAGTAACCAGCTAGATGGAAAAGTCACAGTATTTTTTTTCACCTTTTACAGAGGTGTTTCCTTTTAATTGAGAGGCCTGTGTAGGACTATACTCCTTCCCCCTGTTTTCAGTGGTGTCATGGTGCCTGGGGTATTAGCATTGTTTAAAGCCGAAATATTTATCTCGTCGTTATCATTTGTTGTTATAGTTTGATTTTCTGTACAGCACCTTAAGCACCTAGGCAGGGAGAATCCACTTTGATGCCAACTCCTGACCACATTATAATAGGAAATTTCTCTCTGTCTCCCCAAGGCTGCTTCACATCCACTCCTGCAGCTTTTCCAGGAGGAATGGCCAATTTTGGAAACCCAGTTCTTTGTCAAAGTCATCAAACAAGATTTTCAGTAGTAGTGTTGAAGTGAATCCTTACACTCATAAGGGTCATTATCTCAGGGCGTGCTGCCCTGTGCAGTGGCTGTGCCAGATAGGGCCGGCTCTAGGATTTTTGCCGCCCCAAGCAAAAACAAATTTGGCCGCCCCCCGGTTTTTTTCTTACCCCACCCCCGCCTCAACTCCGCCCCTTCCCCAAATCCCCAGCCCTGCCTCCTCCCCGCAGGCTCTCAAGCCTAGGAGGGAGGGGGAGATCCCGAGCGGCCGCGGCGCGCGAAACAGCTGATTCGCACGCCGCTGTTCCCCCTCCCTCCCAGGCTTTGGGAGGGAGGGGGAGCAGCGGCGCGCGAATCAGCTGTTTCGCGCGCCGCAGCCGCTCGGGATCTCCCTCCCCCTCCCT
Source organism: Chelydra serpentina (assembly GCA_037349315.1). Taxonomy (NCBI): domain Eukaryota; kingdom Metazoa; phylum Chordata; order Testudines; family Chelydridae; genus Chelydra; species Chelydra serpentina. Next base: position 56,495,223 of record JBAIAC010000024.1, on the reverse strand, counting down.
CCCGGGCTCTCAAGCCCAGGAGGGAGGGGGAGAAGCAGCCGTTCAGGATCTCCCCCTCCCTCCTAGGCTCTCAAGCCTGGGAGGGAGGGGGAGCAGCGGCGCGCGAATCAGCTGTTTCGCGTGCCGCAGCCGCTCGGGATCTCCCTCCCTCCCAGGCTCTCAAGCCCATGAGGGAGGGGGAGAAGCGGCGCGCGCGCCGCAGCCGCTCAGGATCTCCCCCTCCCTCCTAGGCTCTCAAACCTGGGAGGGAGGGGGAGCAGCGGCGCGCGAATCAGCTGGTTCACGCGCCGCGGCCGCTCGGGATCTCCCCCTCCAGCAGCGGCGCGCGAATCAGCTGCGTGTGAGCCAGCGGCGGCAGCTGAGTTGAGCTAGGGCAGCCGGGGCACATTTTTAGGGGCGGCATGGCTGGCGCCAGAATGCCGCCCCTAGAAACATGCCGCCCCAAGCACCAGCTTGTTTTGCTGGTGCCTGGAGCTGGCCCTGGTGCCAGAACACGACCCTAAGGGGTGAAGGTGGTTGAAGGCGGAGAGTGGTCATCCTGCACTCTCTCAACCCCCACACTGCTCCAACAACCCTCACATTCCCTTCCCTTGCTCCAACCCCCATATTCCCTATCTGTGCTACCACAAAATCTATACAACTCTAAAAATGTATGAGCAGCTCATTTAGAGGGCTATATAGCAGTAATCCACTGACCAGATGATCCAGTGACTTGCTTTCCTTTTATTACAGTCTGATCCAGTGTTCAAGAAATGTTACTTTAACTGTGTGCTAGAGTCTTTCATCTTCCCTCTGTTCTATTAATGTGAATTTCCTTGACAGTACTTCTCTAAAATTTTACTTAAGAACTTTAAAACATAGCTCTTAAACCAGAACTTTTGGTCTCTGGGCAAAACATCCAGAAGGAGCCCCAGCAGGATGGAGTCAGAGAACACAATGCACAACATATATTCTCTGAAAGCTGCCAGAGGGTGCCCCTTAACGTCACAGGGCAAGGTCCAGCTCAGGTTCAATGACCATAGCATGTCCCCTTGAGCCACCCAGTTACTGTGAAAACAGACTGCCTGCAGAGCCCTGGTCTTGCTGCACATGCACATTTCACTCTTTTAGGTCATCGGTATATCTCATGCTGACCTAGATTCTACATCTTGCCCTTCATGATTTTTCAGTATTGTTTCCCCAAGGGGGCATTGGGTGCATGCACTAGCTGAGATAAATATTGAGTGGTTGAGGTCAGTATGGGGAAGGGGAGGGCCATAGTTTGAGCCCCAGATGGGCACAAAAATGGTCAGAAGAACTAGGTGATTTTGTACACAATCTATTTTTAGGAGGTGCTGTATCTTGGGAACCCCTTTCACAAATAACTCCAAATTTGGACTAATAACCCTACCCTTGACCCCCATGAAGCACAGCAAATTTCAAGATAATCAAAGTAAGCATGTGGATTTTTGAGCACTTAGAATAGCTGCCCTTTAAACAGTAAGCAAAGCTCAATATTAACGATAGCAGAGCTCCCACTCTGCTGTAATTTCAGAAAACTGAAACTAATCAGAACTTTGATTCCCAGACGTATGATCAGTCTCTTAAGGCCAGTCTATGCTCAAAATGCTGCAACGGCACACAGCTGCACCATTAATCCACCCCCGTGAGAGGTGGTAACTATGTTGCTGGGAGAAGCCCTGCTGTCGACATAGTGCTGTCTACACTGAGGTGTAGGTCGGTACAAGTGCATCGCCTGGCTGGGAGGCAGCGGTGGATATTTTCACACTCCTGAGCGATGTAGTTATACTGATGTAAGTTTATAGTGTAGAACTGATCTTAGACTTGCTCCTCTCTCTCCACCAAGTAACTTGTTCCTAGGTACCAGTAAACATGGCATGCAATATCTAATATAGTATTTTCCTGGCTTCTTCTCACTATCATCTTAAACCCACATTGGCACCATAAGGAAAGATATGTTACGAAGTTGTAACTCCAATGACCTTCCAGTCTGGCGTGATTGGCAGAGAGGGGGGAAAAACCTCTTCTTATCACTGCCTGAGTTATTTTAAAATACCGATTGGTTCCTACAGTGATTCCTTGTGACTTCTTCATTCCTGAAGTTGAAGAGAGAAGTGACTTTTGTATTGAAGGAAATTAGATAAAGTTTGGTGTCTAAAGAAAATAGATCCTGGCAAACTCATTGTCCACAATAGTATTTATGATGGTAATAATATCGTACACATTTGACAATAGGTATGTTGATATAATATTTGTACTATTGGGGGCTCTTTCTTTACGTGAAGTAGGGTAATTTTCCTCTTCTCCCTTCAACTTCACTTGGGCCCATTTCCGTCCTTAGATGTACATACACAGTTCCCATTGCCTTTAGTGGAAGCTGTGTACACACAAAGGCAGAATATGGCCCTTCGTTTCCTTCTAATATAAAGTGAGATTTGGGTTTACTTGTAGTAGAAACCGCAAATACACAGGATAGAACTTGTCCCATGCGTGAGTGCAGTTTGGAACAGGCAGTATCCGTGCTCTTTAAAGTGAAGGACCCAGCACAGAAAGTTCTCTGTTAGCCCAGTGCCTGGGATGGTGACAACAACAACCAGGCTGTCGTCATTTCCCCTTTCTGGCTTTTCAGTTCTGCATTGTGAGGCTGGCGTGTTTTGATGATGTGTGGACACAGAGGCAGGTGCCATCTAGTCCAGAAACAATATTTTTAATTCACTTTTTTGTGCCATATTCTGAGATTATGCAGAACCATCCACACAGACTGATGTGACACACCTGATAAATAAATTGCAGAGACAAGGTGCATGAGGTAACATCATTTATTGGACCAACTTCTGTTGGTGATAGAGAGAACTTTCAAGCTACACAGAGCTCTTCTTCAGTTCATTTCTTGCAGTTATCTGTCCAGAGAAATCACATGATGAAAACAAGAAAGATGCTGCATTTTGGACGCTTAGAAACCATTGAAAATCTTCCTCCTTTCCTTGCTCTTTGGTAACAAACAACCTTGCACTGCATGGAGTGAAAGGATTCTTTACAGAAACAATATTAATTGCTGAGGTGAAATATGAGGATGGATGGGGTTTGGGTGACTAGATGCCAAGAGTCCATCTTGTGTTCTGATTACTATTATAAATCTCTCTCCATTAGCCATTTTTTCTCAGGAAGTAGATTAAGGCCTAATGGCCTAAGCAAGCAGGAAACAAGCAACATACTTATAGATTTATTGCAGGATTGGAAGCTCATGTATTTGCCGACTGGGAATCCTGGCTCCAATGGAGAGAATCTTTTCATTCCTTAAAACCCCCTCCACATTCCAGTGGTTCCTCTTGCATCTGATCCTGACCTATGATTTCCAAGTATAGAATTTTTAGTAAAAATCATACTGAATTGAAGGGATTTAACTGAATGTAGCAATTAGCATTTGGTAGAATAACTTGTTTTTTATCTGGTGTTTTATTTATTTAAGGCAGTGGTCTCCAACCATTTTACGCCCAAGATCACTTTTTGAATTTAAGGGCAACCCAGGATCTGCCCCGCCCCGCTCACTCTATTTCCCACCCTCCACCCTGACAGGAAATTTTTCCTAATGTCCAACCTAAACCTCCCTTGCCGCAATTTAAGCCCATTGCTTCTTGGCCTATTCTCGGAGGTTTAGAAAAACAATTTTTCTTCTTCCTCCTTGTGACAGCCTTTTACATACTTGAAAACTGTTACATCCCCTCTCAGTCTTCTCTTTTCCACACTAAACAAACCCAATTTTTTCAATCTTCCCTCATAGGTCATGTTTTCTAGACCTTTAATCATTTTTGTTGCTCTTCTCTGGACTCGCTCCAATTTGTCCACAACCTTCCTGAAATGTGGCACCCAGACCTGGACACAATACTCCAGTTGAGGCCTAATCAGAGTGGAGTAAAGCGGAAGAATTACTTCTCGTGTCTTACTTACAATACTCCTACTAATACATCCCATTATGATGTTCACTTTTTTTGCAATAGCGTTACACTGTTAACTCATATTTAGCTTGTGGTCCACAATGACCCCCAGATCCCTTTCCACAGTACGCCTTCCTAGGCAGTCATTTCCCATTTTATATGTGTGCAACTGATTGTTCCTTCCTACGTCACAAGGACATACAAACAATCATATCACCCTTGCCCTACACATTTTTCAACAGGTTCCCCACCTACTTACTTTTATTTATACTGCGGTAGCACACAGTGGCTTCAATCAGGACTGTGCTGGGCACTGAACAAAGACAGAGATAGTCCCTGCCCTGCAATCTATGAATCATAGAACTGAAAGGGACCTTGAGAGATCATCTAGTCCAATCTCCTGCACTTGTGGAAGGACTAATTATCTAGATCATTCCTGACAGGGACAGTGGTGCCAGTGGACCCCTTGGCTCCCGGGACAGGCCCAGCCGGATACTCGATCGGTCGCAGGGGCATCCGTGGCTCCCTTGGCCACTATATCCAGGGCTCCAAGAGATAGATCTGCGGACCAAGGGTCCTCGGCACCGCATGCGGACTCCGAGCAAGGCGTCGAGCCCGTGGTGCCAGCAGTTTCACTAAGCTCTGTACCGGCGTCCTCCCCCGTACTGGAGGACAAGGTCGCAGCCCCGCCACCCTCCGCACCGCAGGAGGATTTCATGGCTCACCAGGACCTATTGAAGCGAGTCGCCTCAAACCTCCAGCTCCAAGCTGAGGAGATGGAAAGGCCTTCAGACTCGCTCTTCAATGTCCTTTCATCTTCGGCACCGGGCAGAGTGGCGCTCCCGCTACACGAAGGAGTTGCCAATATCACAAAAGCCCTTTGGCATACGCCAGCCTCACTTGCACCCATATCCAAAAAGGCAGAGCGCAAGTATTTTGTCCCTACGAAAGGACACGAATTCTTGTACACTCACCAGGCTCCCAACTCCTTGGTTGTAGAATCCGTAAACCACAGGGAGCGTCAGGGTCAACCGGGTCCTACTCCTAAGAATAAGGACTCGAAAAGGCTGGACTCATTTGGAAGGAAGTTTTATTCGTCCTCGAGTTTCCAGCTCAGGGTGGCAAATCACCAGGCCCTCCTCAGTCGCTACGACTTTAACCTGTGGGGGTCCCTACAAAAATTCGAGCCCTCCCTCCCAGAGCGCAGCCGCAAAGAGTTCAAGACGCTGGCGGAGGAGGGGGCTACCGTTGCGAAGGCTGCTCTACAGGCAGCATCGGATGCGGCGGACACGGCGGCGCGATCCATCGCCTTAGCGGTGTCCATGCGCAGGGCGTCGTGGCTCCTCCTGTCGGGGCTGTCCTCGGAGGCACAGTCGGTGATGCAGCATCTCCCGTTCGATGGCAAGGACCCCTGTTCCACAGTGGGACCTGAACTTAGTGTTATCTCGCCTCACGGGGCCCCCGTTCGAGCCCGTGGCCACATGCTCCTGGTCTCACCTCTCTTGGAAGGTAGCGTTCCTCGTGGCTATTACGTCAGCCCGTCTGGTGTCAGAGCTCCGGGCCTTGACCTCAGACCCCCACTTTACGGTCTTCTACAAGGACAAGGTCCAGCTCCGACCACATCCAGCTTTCCTTCCTAAAGTGGTCTCCGCTTTTCACATGAATCAGGATATTTTCCTCCCTGTCCTCTGCCCAAAGCCGCATGCCTCGGGCGAGGAGCGCCGCCTCCATACGTTGGACGTGCGCAGGGCGCTGGCTTTCTACTTGGATTGGACTAAGCCGTTCTGTAGGTCCCCGCAACTCTTTGTTGCCTCAGCCGAGCACATGAGGGGTCAGCCAATCTCTACCCAGAGGCTTTCCTGGTGGATCACTTCATGCATTCACACATGCTACGAGTTAGCGAAAGTCCCCTCACCGCCTATCATGAGGGCACACTCGACCAGGGCGCAAGCCTCGTCGGCTGCCTTTGTAGCCCATGTCCCTATCCAGGACCTCTGTAGGGCCACTACCTGGTCCTCAGTTCACATGTTCATCTCGCATTATGCGATCGTCTCCCATTCTAGGGATGATGCTGGCTTTGGTAGAGCTGTGCTCCGGCCAGACAGGTTGTGAACTCCTACTCTCCTCCATGGCATATTGCTTGGAATCACCTACTGTGGAATAGACATGAGCAATCACTCGAAGAAGAAAGGACAGTTACCTGTTCCGTAACTGGCGTTCTTCGAGATGTGTTGCTCAGGTCTATTCCACATCCCGCCCTCCTTCCCCTCTGTCGGAGTTGGTCCGGCAAGAAGAAACTGAGGGTGGGGGGAGTGCGCAGCCCCCTATATAGCGCGCGATAGCAGCGCCACTCCAGGGGTCGCAGTGGCGCTCCCCCCTACGGATACTGCTAAGGGAAAAACTTCCGGCACCGATGCACGTGGCGAGCACGCACACCTACAGTGGAATAGACCTGAGCAACACATCTCGAAGAGCGCCAGTTACGGCACAGGTAACTGTCCTTTCTTGTGACTCAAAAGAAAATTGTCTCAGTTTAGTTGCTCACGTTGTTCGAATACATAGAGCTGACAGTACTTTGCAGTTTTGCCAGACATTTTAACTATCACAATATACATTATAAATATTAATGAATTGAGCTTCATAACACCTCGGAAAGACGAAATATTGTTATCCCCCTCTCGCAGAGGGGGAATCTGAAGCGGAGAAAAGAAGTGACCTGTGCCAAGTCACAGTAGATCAGTCAGTGGCACAGCTGCAAGTAGAACCCAGGTATCTTGACATAGTTGCTGCTTTAACCGCAAGACCACACTGCTACCAATTAACTACTATATTGCATAACTCACTTCTCTGGCTTCTATGCTCTGAGAATCTCTCAGGACAGATTTTGCAGTCTCCATCTCTGTTTCTTTCCTGTGAGATCAGATAGACCCGATAGACCCCTTTGGCAGGTTCTCTTAATTGGCTCATTAAGGAAATGGATGCCATCTGTCCTAACTATCCACCTCACCAGTGAGCCTCAACTGCCTTCCATCAGGCCCCAGACAAACTGTGAAATACAGAAGAACATCAGAATTACAAAAACCAGTTACGAGCTGACCAGTCAAGCACACACCTCATTTGGAACCGGAAGTATGCAATCAGCAGCATCAGAATCACCCCTGACCCCCACCCCACCCCAAAAAATGGTAAATACAGTACTGTGTTAAATGTAAACCACTAGAAAAATAAAGGGAAAGTTTAAGAAAATTGACAAGGTAAGGAAACTGTTTCTGTGCTTGTTTCATTTAAATTAAGATGATTTAAAGCAGCATTTTTCTTCTGCATAAGTTTCAAAGTTTCAAAGCTGTATTACATCAATGTTCAATTGTAAACTTTTGAAAGAACGACCATAACATTTTGTTCAGCGTTAGGAATGTTTCAGTTACACGAACAACCTCCATTCCTGAGGTGTTCATAACTCTGAGGTTCTACTGTAATGTGGGGGTGTTTAGGTCATTTGCCCAGAGGATGAAAATGTCATCCATGGCTTGCATCCGAAGAAGTGGGTATTGACCCACGAAAGCTTATGCTTCAATACCTCTGTTAGGGCTGGTCTACACTAGCCCCGAAATTCGAACTAAGATACGCGACTTCAGCTACGTGAATAACGTAGCTGAAGTCGAACTATCTTAGTTCGAATGAAAAAGCACTTACCTGGGGTCCACACGCGGCGCGCAGGCTCCCCCGTCGACTCCGCCTACTACGTTCGTCGAGCTGGATTACCAGCGTCGACGGGGGAGCACTTCCTGGTTTGATTTATCGCGTCTAGACAAGACGCGATAAATCGAACCCAGAACATCGATCCCGCCCCTCCGACCGGACGCGTAAGTATAGACGTACCCTTGGTCTATAAGGTGCCACAGGACCCTTTGTCGCTTCTGCAGATCCAGACTAACACGGCTACCCCTCTGATACTTAATGTCAACCATGTATCTCTAGTAGATGTGGTATATAGTCAGCTGTCACTCCAGCAGGGAGTAATGGAGTTTGTCATTCAAGGTAGTTTAATAAATAATCACATAAGATGACTATAATGGACATCATTTTAATAATGATTACATTATTTACTTAGTACTCATGCCTTGGAATTTATCAGTACGCATCCAGAGCAAAACCTCTGCCACATCATTTAAGCTCCCTGAACACTCAGAAGATGCCCACCTTAGCTGATTAACAAGTTATTGCTTTTCTCCCTTTTGCCATTGAAATGGCACATCCCCAATTTTATATTAAATTTGTCTTTTTCTGAAAAGCTGCTAATTTCATGCTGCTTTAGTCCTGCAGCGCAGAGCCTGTTACTTAACAACCGCCAAAATAACAAATTGGCCAATATCTAGCTACTTGCTTGGAGCTTTTTATTTTTTTGTTTGTTTATAGTTCTTGGCCACCAGAGCTGAACAGATTTGTCCTTAACTTGCAAAGAAGGCTCTAAGCCTCTGTGTTTGAACATGTTAACTTTATTTGGATATTGCTTTGTCTTCTTTCTAACAGCATTATTTGTCAAATTTTTATCCTTTTCTTCCTGTCCATCATCTTAACAAACTTCTTGTCGTATTTGCTGAGCAAGAGAATCTCTCCAAAGATGCTGAATGTGAATTTTAGGAGCATAGCCTGCTACAGCTGGGGAGAATGTCTCATTCAACAAGAGATAGCAGCCCTGAATCTCTGTTCAGTCCCAGTGATTCTTGATACAGGAAAAGGGGATGGGAACAAAGGTGGCTTTATGCCACATTTGTGCTTCCTTTATACTCTGGCTGCTCTAACTTATGCTCAAGTGCATGTGGTGCTAGTCCATCAGACAATGAATACAGTGGTGTTCGTCATGCCCCTTTCTCCCTGGCCATAGCCCCTACACTACACTAGAATCCCCTTTTGCCAGAGGTATTTCCCCAGTGGTGAAGTCCGCTGACGTAATGGTCACCTTATACCAACAGAGCAGCATAAAAAGAGTTGTAACACAACAGAGAATCATCTGGCTGTAAGAGTCATGGTAACCCTGATTATGGAATCACAGTTGTTAGGTTGTGAAAGCTATTTCCTTACCACTAATAAAGTACTATATTATCAAGGCTCCAAACACTGAATGAATACTATTATAAGTTGCAGTTGTTTGCACCACAGCTGTAGGATAATACTGTATTCAATTAGAAAAAGGGAAAGCTGAATCCTGTGGAGAGTTATTTAAAACTAATACGGTATCATAAATTGCGTCTCTGGACTATGCTTGTCCTGTTGTGCTCTCTGGTGCCCTGCATCACACTACCTTTGGCGACACACTGATTCTTTCGTTGTCTGTCCATTGCAGTTTTGAGCGTACACTCCTTTTTGGTAGGAAAACATTTTTCTGCTTTGATGCTGCATCTCTCACTTGCCCCTCTCTTGAGAAGAACAAAGAGAAGCAGATAGATGCTTTTCAGCCTGCCTGTGATTCACTCAATATTTGGGCCTTAGCACAGTAAGCTCACACAGTACAATACAGTATTCCAGCATTGTGGGTTCAGAGGTCTGGATATTTACAGTGAAAATATTTGTAATAAAAAATAATAATATAAAATGAGCACTGTACTCTTGTATTCTGTTTTATAATTGGAATCAGTATATTTGAAAATGTAGAAAAATACCCAAAATATTTAATACATTTCAATTAGTATTCCATTGTTTAACAGTGCGATTAAAACTGTAATTAATTGCAGTTAATTTTTTGAGTTAATCGCATGAGTTAACTGCGATTAATCAACAGCCCTACAAATAATAAATAAATAATAAATTACCAACAGCACTTAGATGCCAAGTTAGGACTCTCATCCCTTAACCCACCCCAAGATTCTTTGTTGCTGCTGTTGTTTGGTATTGTTATGAGGGAAGGTACGAATGTGAACTTCTCTCTGAAATTTCTGTGCTTTCTCTGTTGCAACTTTAAACTGTGTGTGACGGAGTGCTGGGAGCTGTCAGGTGAGCCAGCACTCTGATCACTTAGGCATCAATCAGCTCCCTGGGAGATGACTGGGGATGTGCAAACTAATTGTGTGATTGGGCTCAGGGGCTAGATGAGCCAATTAGTCTGTCAGCTGAGGGGTGTAAGAGAGACAGGAAGGAAGTACCAGGGGGAGAGAAAGAGTAACCAGGGCTAGTTGAGCCAAGCACGTGCAGAGATCTCAAAAAAGGGAGACCTCTGGTCCTGTAGGAAAGGGCTAAAGGTAGAGAAGCTTTATATATAATATTGCTGCATGGGATTGTATTAGTATTGGTGATAGGAAAATAAATAAATCACACGAAGTTGCCACGCAGCAGACTGAGTCTGAGAGGTTCCTGGGGCATCTGAGGACAAGAAGGAGCGCACCCATGTTAGAAAAACAGGTATTTTCTCTTTCATGACAAGATCAGTAGAGAATAGCAATAATCACAATATTATGCAATGTATGAAATAGAACAAGCTGCATCAAAAGAACTACCAATGTGAAAGTCTACTTTCATACTCAAACACCGTGGAAAGTCCAGTTAATGTATCTGCTGAACTAATCACCCCTCCTTAGGGGGCTCCCTCAAATGCCAGTAGAATTGCCAAGTCTATTTGTAGTCCTCCATATTATTACAAAGAGCTGCAGCAAGACACTTCACTCCAGGACAGCTACGCCAACAGAAGAAATGCTGGTGTAGCATTCCGGTAAAGTAGCCATGGCATGTTTTGCAATGTGGATCAAATCCCTCACCTGTTTCACAGCATAATTAGAAATTGAGTCATTCTCCCACAAACATAGCAGGAACAATTCTTGAGACGACAGACATTTGTAACCCTTCTAAATGTTATAGGCCAGCGTTTCTCAAATGCAGCTACTGTGGCTGCAGGTGGCCACCAGGGGATTTTTCTGCAGACATGACAGCCTCCTGGGTGGAGATGAGGGGGAACGCAAAGCAGCAGCCCCTTCCTGCAGTGCCTAGCCATTGTTCCTGGCTGCTTTGGTGTTTGCTGGCACCACCAGCAGGGGATCAGCAGTCCTCACCAGGCAGCCTCCTGGGGGCTCCGGGCAGCACCACTGCGGACATATGGGGCCAGTGTGTGTGCTCAGTGGGCTTTGGGACCTGGGCTCCGGCTCTGGACTTCAGCCTGGGGCAGCGGGGCTCGGGTTTGGACAAATGTTCAGAGCGGCCACCAGCAAGGGTTGTCGGCCACACTCTGAGACCATCAGAAAAATTGTTCTGAGAACTGAGGTATCCACAGCACTAGATTTACATTATATGTGGTCAATCATATGGGAGACGACAAAATAATGTCTCTTTTTTCACATTAATTTTAACATTTGCTTGAAAGCACCTCATTTTCTGATCAACTTCATGTGTTAGTTTAAAGCAGTGCTATTATAGAGTAGAGAGAGAATTCTCAGAGCTTTTTCTTGAGATCCCAAATAGAGCCTTTTGTAAACAAAAGAAGACAAAGACTGATTTTCCCCTCTTTAATTTGAGTGGTGAACACAGACTTGGAATCTAATAAAACCTGAACCTTCTGCATACAAATTGATGTTAGACAGGAGCTGCCACATTCTTACAGTTCCTACCCAGCCTAGAGACTGACTGTTAGGAGCAAAAGAGCAAATCAGGGTTAAAGGGAATACTGTCAACTTGAAATGTAGCGAATTTTAAAGCAAATGTGTTAAAAGTCGTGTCAGGTACACACCTGCCTCAGAGTCTCCTGCACATTTTTATGGCTTTACAAACCAAATTTTCTTCTTTTAAACATTTTTTCTAAAGTTTTGTGAAAGCCCAAACGAGTGATGGGAAAATAGTGACACTGACCATACACGAAGTGCTGTCAAATTCAGAAAGTAAACCAACTCCACATATATATAGAAATGTTTTTATTTCTCTCATCTGCTAGAGTAATCCTAGGCGTTACTTGTAACAGGCAGAGGTATGATGGTGTCCCTTGAAAAATCAAGGGCGGGTATCTATATGAGGCTAAATCTACCCTCCATTATATCTGACAATCCCATTGTAATCTGTGCGGGAAGAATTAGGCCTGAAGAGTTTTTCTGCTTGTAGAAAGCATGCCGAAAATGCGGAGTAGGATTAAATATTATAGCTCTATTGTGCCTTTAAGACATAGCCCTGTTTGGGGTGATGTGGGGAGACACCACACCAGCAGGATTTCTAGGAGTCATTGAGCATCCAGGGAGTATGAGGGAGCACAGCCACTACATCACCACTGATGGAAGTGCAGTGTCCTCTTCTTTCTGCTGCCGGCCAGCTCTGCCACATGGCAAAAGCACTAGCTTTGAATAGTCCAAGTGGTAGATTTTGTCCAGCCCTTGCAGACAGATGCCAGGAGAAAAGACTCCCTACACTCCCATCTCTTCTCCTGTAGGTGCCTGCACTGGGCCGGGTATATTCCTTTGTCTTTCTTTAGGGAGTGGCTCGTTTCCATTAGCTACATAGACTTAATAGCAGTGATGATACTGGTGTCATGGTCCAGATCGTATCTTACTTGAATAAAAGGCAAAATGGAGTCAGAGGAGAAAAGCTGAGGAGATGCCAACAGGACATACAAATGTTTGAAAATGCCTGGGGTCTCTTTGATCGAGTCTGAGTAAAGAAATATTTCATTAGCATGGAAAGAATAGTTTCACTAAACTGTGTAAGATGCTCCCTTCCCCCTCACATACCACTCCAAGTCCAAAGATAAGCCAGTTCTGTCAAATCAAGAGAAATGTATCTTGAAAAAAATCATAGCTTTTCTAATTGCATTACATTTTATTGAACCATCGGGTAGTAGATACAGTTTCCACATTAGGAAACTGGATCGACACAATTAAGGATTGAAACAACTTGCATACTGACCCTCGGATAAAATAAACCTTTGAGGAGAAATTGTCCTTGCTTCTGAAATCTTATTTTCTTCCAAATGTGGACTACATTTCTTTCACTATAGAGTGCAATGATGAACAGAGACTTAGTGGCAAAGGATAACTTGACTCTTAGATTAAAGTGCGGTGTTGCTGGTCATTGTATATATAATTTAACATCTTGTGCAACATGACCGAATCTAAATAGTTTCCGAGGGAAAATGTTTAAAACTAGAATAAAATAGTCACTGAAAATTAAACAAACAAAAAAACCCTCCCAAAAATCTTGTGAATTTTTAGAGGTGCGTTTAATATAAACATTTCTCCTTGAAAGTTTCTCAGCATTCACTTCCTAGCGTTCACATCATTTTAATCAAACTAAGGGCTCGATTGGGGAATATGTGGACACACCTCTGCATGGAGTTGGCACAGTGCTTCTCACATTTCCACGAACATCACAGCCACTGCATCCCCATTGCAGAGGGTGCTGTCTCCTCTCCTCTGAACTGGTGAGCTCTTTTGGCTGGAGTGGAGGGAGTAATGTAATGACAGCAGCATTGCAGAACTCTTTCACTCTGTGGGTATGTCTCACAACACAGTTCACTCAAGTTAGAACTTCAATTTTGCCCTTAACCCAACTCCCGTCCACACACAAAAATCTCTAGCTTCAGTGTAGTGGCCTTTAAGCTCAAGCTAGCTAGCCTGTCAGTGGGGTGGGTTGAAGCTCAAGTGCTGCTGATGCTGGAGCTAGTAATGCAGTGGGGATGCACAGCTCAGGTTACACCAACTCAGCAGCAGCTAATGCAGTCACTTGGGGTATGTCTGCACTACGAGACTAGTTCGATTTTTGTGAAACCGAACTTGTGAACCCGATATTGCCAGGTCGATTGTTCGAATCCACATCAGGGATCTTAATTTGAATTTCCGAGTCCACAGTAAGGGGGGAAGCGTCGACATTGCAAGCTGTGCACTGTGGGTAGCTATCCCACAGTTCCCGCAGTCCCCGCTGCCCACTGGAATTCTGGGTGTAGCCCCCAGTGCCTTGTGGGACCGAAATTGTGTCAAGGGTTGTTATACGTAAATTTTGTCACTCGACCCACACTCCCGCCGTCCCTACGTGAAAGCGCCGGCGGGTAATGAATTCGCGCCCTTTTCCTGTGGCTGATAGCTCGGACGCCACAGGACAGTGAGCATGGAGCCCTCCGCGATTATTGCTGATGTTCTGTCCGTTGCCAACACCTCGCGCCTTATAGCGCACCTTTTCCAGACTCAGATGCAGAGAAATCGGGAGAGGAGGCAACGGAAGCTCCGGGAGTACTTGAACTCTGAGAGGGGCATGGACTTCTCGCAAAGCGCTGGACCCTGGCCCCTAGACATCATGGTGGCAATGGGTCACGTTGATCCTGTGGAACGGCGATTCTGGGCAAGGGAAACAAGCACTGACTGGTGGGACAGCATAGTGCTGCAGGTCTGGGATGAATCCCAGTGGCTGCGAAACTTTCGGATCCGTAAGGGCACTTTCATGGAACTTTGTGAGTTGCTGTCCCCTGCCCTGAATCGCCAGGACACCCGGATGCGAGCAGCCCTGAGTATCCAGAAGCGAGTGGCCATAGCCCTGTGGAAGCTTGCAACTCCTGACAGCTACCAGTCAGTAGCGAACCAATTTGGAGTGGGCAAGTCTACCGTGGGGGTTGCTGTGATGCAGGTAGCCCATGCAATCGTTGACCTGCTGCTCTCAAAGGTAGTGACCCTTGGAGACGTGCAGGTGATCATAGATGGCTTCGCTGCGATGGGATTCCCAAACTGCGGTGGGGCCATAGATGGGACACACATCCCTATCCTGGGACCGGAGCACCAGGGCAGCCGGTACATTAACCGAAAGGGCTATTTTTCTATGGTACTGCAAGCATTAGTGGACCACAAAGGACGTTTTACGAACATCAATGTTGGGTGGCCAGGCAAGGTTCATGATGCTCGTGTTTTCAAAAACTCTGGTCTGTTCAGACGGCTGCAACAGGGGGTTTATTTCCCGGACCGCAAAATCACTGTTGGGGATGTGGAGATGCCAACAGTGATCCTAGGGGACCCTGCCTACCCGCTAATGCCATGGCTCATGAAGCCATACACGGGAGCCCTGGACACTGAAAAGGAGCTCTTCAATTACCGCCTGAGCAAGTGCAGAATGGTGGTGGAGTGTGCCTTTGGGCGTCTGAAAGACAGATGGCGAAGCTTACTGACTCGCTCCGACCTCAGCCCTAAAAATATCCCCATTGTGATTGCAGCGTGCTCTGTGCTCCACAATCTCTGTGAGATCAAGGGGGAGACGTTTATGGTGGGCTGGGAGGTTGAGGCAAATCGCCTGGCAGCAGATTACGCTCAGCCGGACACCAGGGCGATTAGAAGATCACAGCGGGACGCGCTGCGCATCCGGGAAGCTTTGAAAGCTCGCTTCCAGACAGACCAGGGTAACCAGTGACTGTTACACTTCCTTAAACAGATACTGAACCTTCCCCTGTTTCTTTACACAGTTTCCGTTGCCTATCCTCTCCCATTACCAACCCCCTTCCCCCTCCTTCGCTCAACGCTCTAAAGGCACAATAAAGGAAACATTTTTTTATTTGGACCGTCTCCGGTACTGGTTTCTCATTTACGGTTTTAACCGTGGACGCATACCGCAGTTGGGGAGCGGGTGGAGTGTGGGAAAGTACGCTTCAAAGCTTGGGGAATGACATGCTCCTGCTCCCAGAGCAGTCCTAAGTGCTGTACTGCTTGTTTAAAGGGAGCCATTAACCTCTCCTAATCGCATGTTTGTGTGGTGGGGTCTCTGTGACTTTTTCGCTGTGAATATCGGCCACGGATCCCCCGGTGCATTGATCTATCATGCAGGCTATTGCCAGCCGCCAAAGATCAGCGGTCACCCTCCCCCACCAGACAGCGAACCACCCAACCACCAACCCCACGTAGAGAACCTGAAAACCCACACACAGAATGACAAGTGTGCTTACTGCATGCAATTTTTACTGTGCCTTTCAGTTGATCTGTTACCCTGTCTGTACCCTGGGTTGTGCTCCAGTCCTCTGCACTTACAAACCCCGTTACCCAATAACCCGAAAAACAAACGGTCCCGTTTAAGACACTCAGGGAAACATGAATGAACCAAAAAACCAGTTTTATTAAACAGAACATTTCTTTAACATGGAACCTGGGAAGGGAGGTGTTGAGGGGTGCGGCTGGAGGGAGGGGAAGGAAAAATCTAAGGTTTTGGGAATGAGAGCCTTCTGCTACTGGAGCAGTCTGCAGGGGTGGAGTGAATATTTCCACGGACCCTGCCTCCCCTCGTCCTAGTGACTTTGGGTGAGTAAACCACTGGACTTGGCGGCGGGGGGTGGGCGGTTGGAAAGAACATGTAGAGGGGCTCTTTCCTCCTGTCTCCTGTCCTGGAGAACATCCACCAGGCGCCGGAGCGTGTCGGTTTGCTCCCTCATTAGTCCCAGCATTGTTTGGGTCGCCTGCTGATCTTCCTGCCGTCACCTGTCCTCGCGCGCTTCAGCCCTCTGCTCCCGTTCCCTGGCTGCTCGCTCGGACCGTGAGACGTCCTCTCTCCGCTGTGCCGCCTCCCTTCGGGACAACATCATCAATTCCAAGAACATGTCGTCCCGGGTTCTCTTTTTGCGCCGCCTTATCTGTAGTAGCCCATGGGAGGGAGAAACACGGGTAGGGCGGGAGACACTCGCAGCTGTGGGATGAGGGAAAGGGAGTGAATTCCTCAGAAAGATACTTTTTCCAGAACAATGCCCATACTCTTTCACCGTGAATAGGACCAAACACAGTGCCTATCACATGGATACGTACTACAAGGTCAAATATTATGCCTTAATGCTGAGTGTCTGGGGTCCCGGTATACGGATCCCAGAAGCCTTGCCGAACAGTGAAAATCACCTCTCTGAAGACCATGGTAAGGTGATGAGTTAGGACTGATGAGAGATTGCTTCACAGCAGTGCTCTACTCCCATGTCTCACTCACTGTTCCTGGCGGCGGGCAGGAACTGCTGCTGGCCAAACCGCTCATCTGCAGCGGCTTTCCTAACCCCCCCCACTCCGCGTGGTCGCTCCCGGGAACCAAAAGTGCCCGCGAACCGCTCATCATGAACGGCTCGCCTACCCTTCCCCCCCCTCAGCGTGGTCGCTCCATGGAACCCAAAATGCCCGCGAACCGCTCTGCATGAACGGCTCACCTACCCTTCCCCCCCCCCTCCGCGTGGTCGCTCCATGGAACCCAAAATGCCCGCGAACCGCTCCGCATGAATGGCTCGCCTACCCTTCCCCCCCTCCCTTCGCGTGGCAGCTCCCGGGAACCAAGATCGCCCGCGAACCGCTGTGTTTGAACGGCTGGCCTACCCCTCCCCCCCCCCCCCCCCCCCTTCGCGTGGCCGCTCCCGGGAACCAAGATTGCCCGCAATCCGCTGTGTCTGAACGGCTCGCGTACACTTTCCCCGGCCTCCCGTGGCCGGTGCCCAGAACTGTCCCTGCACACGCACCGCTAAGTACTAATGGTTTGGCTCCCGACTCCCTACCACCACGCGTTAACGGAAACAGCCGGGTGTCTTTCTTTAAAGGGAAAAGGAAGCATTCACTATACTAATTATACCACTCATTTAAACCAGGACCCCATGACTGATATCACTCTGATGAGGATTACCGAGACAGAGAAATACTGCATGCTGCGTCAATGCCAGCAAACCCCGGGGCCGTATGCTGCCATGCTATGCAAGGCAATGATACCAGAGTACCTGCAGCTTGCATGGCGCGGGAAAGTATCCTACCATGGAGGAGACAATAAGGCTGCTCTCCCAGTGAACGTGCTAAACAAGCTCTCACTGTACCTCCAGGAGAGCTTCGCGGAGCTCTCAGATGGGGATTACACGTCTATCCCCATACATATTGACAGACTTTTCGAATAGTTGCACGGGAAAGCGACTCCAAGCTGAAGCGCATAAGGCCAATTAAGCCACAGTTACACAGTGCTAACACACCATACCTATTGTATTGCAAATAAATGTCTAACACACTGACCTGATGATCCTTCGCCTGATTCCTGGTCAGGAATGCTGCCTTGGGAGTGTTCGTAGGGCAGCTCAGTCAGGGTGAGGAATAGTTCCTGGCTGTCGGGGAAATCAGCAGTGAGACCGCTGTCTAGTGCCTCGTCCTCCTCCCCTCCCTCCTCTTCTTCGCCGTCCGCGAAAACCTCCTCCGACGTGGCCGTAGATAAGACCCCGTCGTCGGAGTCCACGGACACTGGTGGGGTAGTTGTGGCAGCACCACCGAGCATGGCATGCAGTGCCTCGTAAAATCGGTAAGTGTGTGGCTGCGACCCGGAGCGTCCGTTGGACTCCTTGGTCTTTTGGTACGCCTGCCGCAGCTCCTTGATTTTCACGCGGCACTGCGTAGCATCCCGGCTGTATCCTCTCTCCGTCATAGCCTGGGATATTTTCTCATAAATCTTTGCATTCCGTCTTTTGGAACAGAGCTCGGCTAGGATTGATTCATCTCCCCACACAGCGATCAGATCCAAAACATCCCGATCACTCCATGCTGGAGCCCTCTTTCTATTCTGCGATGGCATGGAAACCACTGCTGTAGAGCTCTGCATCGTTGCCAGTGCTGCTGAGCTTCGCCACGATGTCCAAACAGAAAATGGGATTCAAAATGGCCAGACAGGAAAAGGGATTCAAATTTTCCCGGGGATTTCTCTGAGTGGCAGGTCAGAGCATCCGAGTACAGATTACTGCCCTGAGCGTCCACTGAGTCGTGCACTGTGGGATAGCTCCCGGAGCTATTACCGTCGAATTCCGTCCACAGTACCTCGAATTCGACATGGCCATTTCAAATTTGGCGCTACTCCCCTCGTCGGGGTGGAGTACAGAAATCGATTCAAAGAGCCCTTTATGTTGAAATAAACTGCTTCATAATGTGGATGGGTGAGGGGTTAAATCGAGTTAACGCTGCTAAATTCGACATAAAGTCCTAGTGTAGACCTGGCCTTGGTGTAACTTGTTGTTCTGCAGTGTGGTCACTCTCACTCAAGCTAGGCTAACTCAAGTGCAGAACTGGAGTGTGCTAACTCAATCTAAGACCATGTGTACACTAGCAAGCTTACAGCGGTACAGCTGTACCGATGCAGATCACTTGTGTAGCCGCGTTATGCCAACAAGAGAGAGCTCTTCCATCGATGACATAAAACCACCTCAATGAGCGACATAGCGCTGTGCACACTACCACTTATGCCGGCAAAACTTATGTCACTCGGTGGTGTTTTTTGCCAACATAAGTGGTAGTGTAGACCTGGCCTAACTGTTGCAGTTAAGGCAAGCCCTGTGACTGAAAGAACTTCTCTTTGCATCTGGTTCCCCAGGTCTCCCCTTTTGCTCCCTCTCCTTCCCTTGTGCACAGTATGATCTGACCCTAGTAAGAGTACACTACACACGAGCTCAGAGGTGTAATTCCCAGTGTGTGTGGATATGTGCGTGCTAGCTCTGCTCAACATAGCCCCTAAAAGTAGCAGTGCGGCCCCAGTGGTATGGATGGCAGCTCATGCTAGCCAGCCTAGTATGTACCCAGCGGGTCAGGCGGGATTATGCCCATGCCACTGCAGCTGCACTGTTTTAGGTGCTAGCTCAAGCAAAGCTAGCATGTGGACATCTACCCCTGCTGTGAATTGCACCTTCCAGCTGCTTTATGGACATGCCCTCGATGATCAAATTAAAATTAAAACCAGTTGTGCTAGGAGGCACAGCACCAGTTGTGATGTGAGGCATCCAAATAAATATTTCATTGTAATCTTCTTCTGTGTCCTATTCACCCTGACGGGGTGGCAGTCTGCCAGTTAATAAGTTGTTTTGACAGCAATTTGGAGAGAACCTGACAGCCAATCTCCAAATAATTATACTTAGCATTTTATATTTTCAATGCAAATATTAACTAATTTTCACAATGAAATAGGCAGGTAATCTAACCTCCATTTTGTGGCTGGGAAAACAGAATCAGAGCAGTCCAACTAGCAGAAGGCCACACAGCAAGTCAGGTGCAAATTTTGGATTAGAACCAAGGACTCCTGGTCCACGGTGCCATGCTAACTTCGAGTTTCTTCATATTTGCAAATCTCACTTTATAATGTGTTGTTCAATGTTAATATTTGTTCTCATTTGCTATTCAAATACAGTATATGATGACAGTCATGGTAATTTAAGGACAATGGTAACAACACAGAAATAAGCTTATGAGTGTTTGTGAGGAGCCCATACCAGCTGCAGGTTCACTTTGCCCTGATAAGTCTTCTGTTTGATACAACCGTGTTCTGGTCATTCACATTTCTGAGGAGCCCCATTCAGATAGCACAGCTAGTCCCTGACTCAAACTATGCTGCCAGCTACCTGGGCCAAACCAGAATTAATTAAAAAATTTCAACTGCAAATCATTGTGGTGTTACATTTGTGTACAAAAATATATTTGAGCCTCAAAACTCTTTTAAAACACTAGATCAGCTGGCAAATGTTGCCATTTTAAACAGTTTTCATTTCAAAGGTTATTGTTTGGGATCCGTTTATTATTTAGTGCTTAAAATGTGCAAAGAGCTATGCACGCATTATTTAGTTCTTAGATTAATATCCTCTATAAGGTAGGTACGTACTATTATCCACATGTACAGGTGAAGCACAGAGATTTTTTGGTACCTTTACTCATTCCTCTGTCATGTGGACTTGCTTGGTCTGCTCTAAGATTGAGAGTGAAATGTATCTAAAATAGCCCTTTGCTTATCATGCAGCAGAACTGGGTAACATCTCTGGCTGCTGCAAGTAGCAAAAATGCCATATTGGTTTTGCATAATGAATCAGATGAGTGAATGGTAGACTGTACTCTATCGTACCACAGATTATGCTAGGTACTCTACAGTATCGCCCCACCCCGCCCCCAAATTGTAGTGCTAGTTTACAAATGACAAAGGGTATAATTTTCAAAAGCCTGCAGATATGTCTATTCTACAGTCAAATGTATGATTGCAGCATGGGTAGGTATACATAGGCCAGGTTTGCTCTAAAAAGTTAGGTCGACCCAGCTATGTCATTCAGGGGTGTGTAAAATCCAAACCCCTGAGTAATGTCGTTAAGCCAGCCAGAAGAGTGAGTGTCTACACTGAAGCACTGCGGCTGTGCTGCTGTAGCTGTTTAAGCCTTAGGCTCAAATCCCACCCAAACCGTAGGTGGAGGGTTGGGGAAAGGGCTGCTACACACACAAACATAGTGTTCAGGACAGTGGTTTGCAGAAATGATGATTTTTTTAAAAAAAATCTCTCTAAGCATTTTCTAGAGAAGAAGGACATGAAGTGAGAAATTCACCATTGATTTCTTGAGAAAGCTGAAGAGGGGAGAGGAAAGTAAGGAAATAAGGCACTAGCAATTAGGCCATGTCTACACTAGAGACCTTACAGCGTAATAGCTGTACTGATGCAGCTGCGCCGCTGTAAGATCTCTCGTGTAGCAGTTCTATGCTGACGGGGGAGAGCTTTCCCATCGACATCATTAAACCATCCCCAGCAAACTCTCCCACCGACCTAGCGCTGTCCTCACTGGTGCTTATGTCGGTGTAACTTATGTCTCTCGGGGGTGGTTTTTTACACCCCTGAGCGACGTAAATTATACCAACATAAGTGGTAGCATAGGTGCCAAGTTCCTAATCTGCTGGGGAGTGCTCCCCCCAGGCCTTGCCCCCACTCCACCCCTTCCCCCAATGCCCCACCCCACCCTGCTCTTCCCACCTCTTCCCTGCCTCTTCCTGCCCAGTTCTGCCCCTCCCCGGAGCACGCTGTGCCCTCTCTCTTCCACCCTCTCTCCCACCACCTCCTGATGCCGTGAAACAGCTGATCTGTGGCAGGCAGGAGGCACTGGGAGGGAGGGGGAGGTGCTGATCTGTGGGGCAGCAGGTGGGCAGGAAGCACTGGGGGAAGGAGGAGGTTCTGATGGGGGGCTGCCAGTGAGTACTCAGCACCCACCATCTTTTTCCCGTGGGTGCTCCAGCCCCGGAGAACCCATGGAGTTGGTGCCTATGAGAGGTAGTGTAGACATAGCCTTAAAAAGAAAATGAAATAGGGAATATAGGAAAGAAATGTCAAATATTTAAATTTAAAAATCTGGATTTAATTCAGTAAGAAATGAGAGAGCCATAATTGAAAAGGCTGGATGGAGCAGAATGTTGCTTGGTCTCAATATGTAGTTTAGAACAGTGGTTCTCAACCAGGGGTACGTGTACCCCTGCAGGTGCTAGGAGGTCTTCCAGGGAGTACTCAACTCATCTAGATCAATGTTTCTCAACCTGGGGATTGCAGTCCCCAGAGGGGTCATGGGACAGGTTTAGGGGGGTCACAAGGGCAGGGCCAGCATTAGGGGGTGGCAAGCAAGGCAGCTGTCAGGGGTTCCTTGCCACAGGGGGGGACCTGGCAAAGCTAAGTTACCTGCTTCAGTCCTGCCACCTGGGGCTCAGGCATCAGACAAGGCTCACAGGTGAAAAACAGACTCTAGTATTACATTGAAATGTAAGTACAATATTTATATTGCAATCGATTTATTTTATAATTATATGGTAAAAATGAGAAAGTCAGCAATTTGTCAGTAACAGTGTGCTGTGACACTTTTGTATTTTTATGTCTGATTTTGTAAGCAAGTAGATTTTAAGTAAGGAGAAACTTGAGATAGGCAAGAAAATCAGATTGCTGAAAGGAGTACAGTTGAAAGAGGTTGAGAACCACTGGGTTAGAATCACAGCTACAAAGCTTTATCACCTGTTTAAAGTCCACACAGGTTTTAGAAACCAAATGGGGTGGATTTGGTTTGGCCAGGTTCACATCCTGCAGGTTTACTTGAAGCTTCAGCTAAATGCAAAACCTGAAATTCCACATAAAGTTGAGATGAACCTTTTTACACCCTGTGTAGAAAGGAGTGGCCTTCAAAATCACTGTATCGCCAATGTCTTGGGGAGCCCACAGCTGGCCTACTCTCCTTCGCTTTTGCATTTCGGGGTGCTGAGGGATGTAATAGGTCTGCTGTTGTGCACAGCCAAGGAAAGAGCGTCTGGGAGGTGGGTCTCAGACAGATCTTTACTCAGCAATAACTACAGTGGGAACCTGGGTCACAGCGTTAGCTTTCTGTGTGGCAAACAGATGATTTGCAAGGATGGGGAAAGGAAAGGAGGAGTTTGGGTTTTGCAAATTTGCTTCCAAAGGCCTGAACAATTTTAAAGTTTTTGTTTTTGTTTTTTTGTATTTTATTATTTTTTTTACTTTAAAATAGGAGTAGAACAAAGTAAGTGAAACAAATCTAATCTCATCTCCCCTTCCTTCACCCACGCATACAGTAAATAATTCAAACACAGCCAGAGCACAGCCATAAAATAAAAAAGAAGCAAAAATTTTGACCTTTTCTCTAAAACTTGCTACAGATTTATATTGAGGGGGAGAGAATTCCACAGTCACCGGCTTGCTGGAAAAGGCCCTGCCTCAGCAATTCCAGTCCTGCTAACCTCTGCTACCACCTCAAGAATAACAGTAACTCTAAAGTATATTGGCTTGCTGTCTTAAATCTGTAAAACTGAGTGCACAATTTTGCCTGCACCCAAGTTACAAGGAAGGCAATACACTTGCAAAAGTCAAGGATTCGCATGCATATATATCTTACTGATTTGTACACATGCGGGTGGGATTTTTGCAGGCACAACTCAAGTACACACACACACTTTAGAAAATTTAGGCCATGTTATCTGACACTTAAAAGTAAACCCATGAAAAGCATTTGCCCAGAAATAGGCAGCTGGTGCAGCATTCACCATTGCTATGAAGTTACATATGACACTCTCCATGAATATCACTTTATACTTAATGTTTGTGTAAAAACAGGAAATCCCCAGAGGTTCCTAATTAATTATGTTTCTCTTAAAATTTGAATTAGTTCATAATTAGAATGAGCCTTTACTATGATCGTTTCCAGCCAGTTACTTTTTTAATGGTTAATATTCCTTCTCAAAGGTATGTCTACATAAGACTGTATTGATTATCACTTAACTTGAGGTAGTTAACTCCTAAATCAAGGCTGGTCTGGCATTCCCCAGGCTACAAAAGTTTGATTTACCCTAGGAATCAGTCTAATGAAGAGTGTGGGATTAAACTCTTTCTGGAGGGCAGCAGTGTTGTCTGGGGTTGCCCAGGTTTGATCAGCCATTTTACAGTCCTGAGGGGTTTTTCTGTGATATTTAGCTCTGTGGGGGAGTAATATTACTCCCTATGCAAATTAAGAGCTAGAATTTTTTTTTTTTTTTGGTCCACTCCTTTGGCTTCTTAATTGCCAGTAATCCTCTTGGGGTAAGGAGGAGGGTAGACCTTTGATGTGGGATAAACAAGCTTTCTATTCTAATCAGTTATTTTCCACTTTAATGGCTGCATTTGAAACAAATCTTACCTTTCATTATATGGTGGGGAAGTTATGAAAGGGGTATTATAGTATCATTGTTCATCCTATATTGGTTGAAAAACTATGCAAAAATCTCTTAAACGCTGCCAAGTAGCACTTCAAGTGCTATACAAACAGGTTTGAACATAATTGTCTGAAGTCTGTTATGTTAATGAATCTGGGAAGGTCACATGAAATCCAACTTGGAGTGACTGAAGAAAACTCCAAACTCTGCTTCATAAAAGGAGTGGCTGCAGTGAATGCTTAGCAAGAATCTGGAGATGGCACTTGCTCAGCATATATAACTCTTTTCATGTTAGTCCTAGGATATTAGAGAGACAAGCTGAGTGAGGTGGGTGGTGAAAGAGACAAGCTTTCTAGCTGCACTCTCTTTCACGTCTTTTTCAACAACACAAGTTACCTCACCCACCTTCTTTCTCTAATAACTCTTTTCAGTCATTCAGGGGAAAGGTCCCTTGTCATATGTTGCTGGAGGTAGGGTGGGAGGGAATCTTATCCGAGTAAGCAGAATTTTGTTGCATAAAGGCAAATGTTATGCAAAATTCAGTAATATTCCATTCATATTTTCTTTTCCTCCAGATATCCCAGCAAATGTGATTCAGGTCAATTATATTAGCCAGTGTAGTCTTGTGCTGCTTTCCTAGCCATCTGTTGGCTGGCTAAGATTGCCCTCCTGCCTCCCCATGGCCACCTGGTTGAAATACAAATGACACAGGAAAACTGCTTTACCACTTCCTTGATGACTGCTGCTGCAATACCTGTGTGGTGTTATGCAAAGCAGCAGCATTTGTTACAAAAGAGGGGGAGGAACGTGAGGCAGCTCTAGTCTGCACATAGATTTTACATCATGGTCTGATATGTTATTCATCAAAGGAGTGCTTACAAATCTTTGTTGCTGAGCGGCTCGGTATTCAAGATCAGAAAACACGTGGGCAGACTTGAAGAGATTATGAGCTGTTTCTGTAGAAAAGGCATATCCCCTCTCCCAGTTTCAGTGAAATGATACTCTGGGCCATGTCTTGATAGGCAGACAGGTTGTGTTTTTAATTATGTTGGCTCAATCAGGTTATCGTAATATGACTGAAAAGCCCTGTTAAGATGCAGGTGCTGGCCATGTTGCAGCCTAGACTCTTCCTGGGCTACAACCCAACCGGTCAGCACAACTCGCCTCTATTCTAACGGGACTTTTCTGTCACATCAGGCTAACTCGACTGAGCTCACATGTTTGAAAAAATATCCTTTTAAGTCAGTGATCTGTTCTGCTGTAAAATGAGAGTAAAATCTGCCCCAGAATCTCTGACCAGCAAAAAGTTGATTAGAAGAATTTAATGATCTGAGCTAGGTATTATTTTGCATATCTGCATTCTCTACCCCCTACCCTTGTTGTAGAATTAAGTTGTGCTCTCACTATCGCAGGAATGCTTGTTGTTGTACTGTGCTCACTCCCTCGGTACATACATGACTGTTCAAATGTAATTTCAGTCCCTGTTTACAGCCTCTGTACAGCTGCCAGCAAGGAGTGTGGAATTATGGGAAGTTTCTTTCTTCACCTCCTACAACAGGTGTCTTTGTCAGCACACCTCAGATACAGATACTATCCGCACATTAGTCACCATGACTGAGAGAAATGTGAATGCAGGAAGAACTGCTTTCAGTGCCAGCAAGTGTTGCTATAAGAAAAACCTGAAGCCATGAAGCAGAAGAGAATATATGTGAAGAAGTTCCCAGTACAAGCTACAGCACTTCTGAAAATATAAGAAGATTTTAGAATACAAGGTATGATCTATCGGCTGGACTCCTTGATAAACAAATTGTTTACTGGATATTACTCTAATTTTTGAATCTGAATTACCTCTACTGAGCGAAACAAGTACAAGAAATATTATAAGACAACCTCATCTAAGCAAAGCAGAAATATACAGCACAAAAGCTGCATTGCAGATAAATTTCAAGTGAAAATATTTTTCTTTCTCCTGCAAGGGTTAAACACGATCAGAAACTGTCTTAATCTCAAGGATTTCACCTCAAGTGCCTCATTTTTGTTTGCCATAAGCCTATTAGAACAGTCTTCTGTTTCCTAGCAATAACGTGTAATTTTTTTCCTCCCCTATTTAAGCAAAAGAGATGTTGGTTTTTAATCCTGAACACTACAGCTGTTGCTCAAGTTTTCTATTCAAATGCAAATAGCACGTGGTGCTATTTAAATACGCATGTTATCTTTGAAAGATACTTCAGGAAAAACAGGAAAAAGAGAAGAGCAACGTTGATCTTATCCTGTTTGTTCTGGAAAGCAAGCGTGTGACAATATGCTACTGGCAATTTGGACTGGAAATTTCTGTAAGGTTTGCAGTGTCCAGCATTCGCTCTGATTTGGGAAAAACACCCAACTGAATCCATTTACATTTCTTGCACAGGTCAGAGTTTTCATCGCTGGAAAAAAATGCTACCAGAGGGGGTAAAAATGTAATAGATGGGTCTAAATAGAAGCACAGACCATAAAAATATAATAGATGGGTCTAAATAGAAGCACAGACCATATAATTTTACTCTGTGTTCATTTGGCAGTGATTACTTTTCCTTGTAAAACTGAGCTTAAAGGAGTTTTTCTCAGAGGGTATGTTTTGTTTATATCTTTAAATCAATTCATACTTTTCTGTAGAGCTATATTTTCATTTATAGTTTGATAACTTTCAATTTCTTTATCATTTTCCAAACTATTTTTTTCTGTTTTGGCAGTTTTTCTTTGTCATCTGGATGTTTAAACAAACAATTTGACAAGACTGATTCTCCGGGAAGCAACCAACAGGGTTACTGTACATTATCTGTCTGAGACCCTATCACTTTTGTAATTAAAAGGAACAGAAGTCCTGGATATTTCATGCTAAGGACAGTCAAGCCTGGGAAAAATAATGTGGATTTCTGTTGGTTTTCTTTTGCTTGAAAATGTATATTTCCTTTTTAGAGTATACTGTAGATAGTTTAGATCAAAGATTATTGATTTTTCATCATATTCTTCCCTTTTTGAGGTGACTTTTACTCTCTGGGTTACAAAAGGAAACTAACATCTTTAAATCTCCACCATAGCTGGGACTCTTACTTGCTTGTAATTTGATATCATTGCTGTAGCAGCCCTACTTGTGCTTTAATTTTAATACAGGTTTTCCAAAAAACCCTAAGTGACACAAACGACAACCTAAAACTGTGCAGAAGAAAGTGACTACTATTCAGAGTATTTCTAAGGATAGATTTTATCAACTTGTGAAAAATTCCATGGAGGGCATACGAGAGGTCATTTATACACTCCTTTTCTTTGAATCTGCAGAATAAGCATAAAGCAAGAATTCAGTAGAAAACCAAACTCCCCCAACAAGAAGAATCATCTGCCTGTGGAGCATTTTGGATTTAAAGAGTGAATCATTACAAAGAATTTTGGGATGAACAGCGGGAATTAAATAGTTTCCTAGGATTTAAGAAAACTTCAGTAAATTACTTTTCTACTTTCTCTGAGAATGTGAGCAGGCGTTTATAATACACATTTCCTGTAAAGATAAGAGACCCCCCCACACACACACCTCAAGAGACAAACTACATACAGGAGCTGCTTTGGTTGGTTGGGGTTTTTCTTGTGACACTCCACCCACTCTAGCTTCTTCAGGTGGGTGTGGGCGACCATCGCCCACAAAGAACTGAGATAAGATTCATTGTTGTATAGTGAACCTGCTGCTGCTGCTAACGGCTGGGAGCTTGCTGACAAAATGATGGAAGAAATCTCCATAGTGGTGGCCTACAATTCCCATATTTTTAGCCAGCTGTATGATGAAGATTTTCTGGCCAGTCTGGTGGCAATCAGCAAACCCAAATCTGTGGTAGGTGTTGCTGTTGTGATTGTGAACTTTTGTTCACAGGTTGTTGATCCTTTGATTGTAACATGATGGTTGTACTCCTACAGGAGAGGAGTCCTTTAATTTAAAGCATTACAGTTATTCTAAAAAATTATATAAATCTCTCTGCAATTTGTCTATATGTACTGAGAAATAGCATACATAGTAATAATGATAATAGTAATTTAATTTGCAGTAATAATTTCAGCTGTTCATATTGAGTTAATGTCTTTGAGAGACTGAGGTGAAGAGAGGAGGAATTGCTCAGTAAAAAAGCTAGTTTTGTAGCGTGTATAATATATAAGTTTTCTGTGTAATTTTGATTTGAACTTTTATGGTTCTCAAGTTTGTTAAGCTCTCTAAAAGAAGTAAAAATGAGACTGGAACTAATTCCAAAGTATTTTTCTCCTAAAAACAGAACAAGTACTAAATAACCTCAACACTTCTAGGTCTTAGCATGACAGTTAAAGACTCAAGGACAGATTCTCAGCTGGTGTAAATCAACATAGTTCCTGTGAATCTGAGCTGTGAATTTGGCCCACATGATGGTTCATAAACTTCACACTCATTTTATAGGAGTTGTCCTTATATATCCTATTTACTATGCATAGTATAGTCATGATCCTGCATTGGGATCTGTTAACTTCAGTGGTACCCCACATATCCACAGGGGTCTGCTGCATTAACAGCTTTGTCTTCAATACAAAAAGAAAAAGGCAAGATAACACGTGCATTAGCTATCCTGCTGTAAAATCTTAGTCCAGACAAGATACAAGTAATTTTTACAGTGCTAATTAGGTGAACTCAACTGCTGGTTGGCGTTATAGGGTTGACCTCACCTAAGTATGTCAAAGTAAAAGCTCCCTGCACCTTGTCTTGTCTAGGATTTTCAGAGTGCCTAAAGTTGGCCTCCCAATTCCACATTTTTAGGGTCAGCTTCTGTGAATGACTTCATGCAAGGGTCTGCCAGCACTAAGTCATTGGTGAGATCGAGGGTTTGCAAAATACAAGCCTGATTTTTCAGAGGTGTTGAGCGTAATTTTTTATTGACAGATGCAGATGCTAAGCATCACTAAACATAAGGTTTTGTATCTAGGAGCCTGTGTTTAGGCACCCTGTTTGCAATTTTTGGTCTCTGTGTGTATACTACAGTATCTGTGTAAGTAACTATCAGAGGGAGAGACTTTATTTAGGTAGCAGTGCTTGGATTCCTCCATATGTGGCAGATCTATAATCTTCACAAAAGGAAAAATATGCCATATCCATGTATTTTAAAAATATATTAAATTCACGACTACTTTAGCCTCCCCTCACCACCAGTGGAAATTGCAGTTTATGTGCACCTTACCTCTCTCCATTACACCTGTTGAGGACTCCAAAGCTAAGCCAGTTTCCTTAGATTTTGTCCAATAACATTCATTCTGGTGCCATTTTTCTTCCTTGCCTTTAGACTAGACGATTTAAAGATATGTTGAAACATATTAGCTAACATTAGGGTGACCAGATGCCCTGATTTTATAGGGACAGTTCCGATATTCAGGGCTTTGTCTTATATAGGCACCTATTAGCCCCCACCCTCTGTCCCGATTTTTCACACTTGCTATCTGATCACCCTAGCTCAATGGCTCTCAATCTTTCCAGACTACTGTACCCCTTTCAGGAGTCTGATTTCTCTTGTGTACCCCAAGTTTCACCTCACTTAAAAAGTACTTGCGTATAAAATCAGACATAAAAATACAAAAGTGTCTCAGCACACTGTTACTGACAAATTGCTTACTTTCTCGTTTTTACCATATGATTATAAAATAAATCAATTGGAATATCAATAGTGTACTTACATATCGGTGTATAGTATATAGAGAGTATAAACTAGTCATTGTATGAAATTTTAGTTTGTACTGACTTCGCTATGGCTTTTTAGGTAGCCTGTTGTAAAACTAAGTATATATCTAGATGAATTGATGTACCTTCTGGAAGACCTCTGTGTACCCCGAGGGGTACGTGTACCCCTGGTTGAGAACCACTGCCCTAGCTAACATGTTTGAAAACTCTACTGTCGACAAGACAGTGCATTCTTTAACATGTGCTAAACTTGGTTGAGTAAAAGCCAAAGCACCTCCTAAGCTTTCACGTAACCAGCTTAGCACATGTTACAGGCTGTGTGCCTGGTCTACACTGGGCTTTTAAAATGTGTTAGCTAACATGTTCTAACTGCACACCATTAAATCTTAGTCTAGACGAAGCCCTGTCTTAGGCAATTGCCATAACAGCAACTGTCTTCCTGACCAAGAACACAGAATAAGATCAAGACATCTAGCACTGCTGTAAATTGGCTAGCAGAAGTACTGTTAGAGCAGTTGGTTGTCATGTTCATAGCTATACTTGGGTTCTCAAACTCTGGCCTGCTCTTGAGTTTCACCAGCCCAGAACCAAGAATATTTTCCTGAGTGTCTCCCATGCTGAATTGCTTCCATGCTACTAGGCTATTTCTCATGAATCATTTAGATAAAATTTTCATGGTAAGAAACACTGCATCTGAGCCTAAGCCTACAGTTTAATTACTTGGGAAGTTCCGCTTACATAGATCTAGCAATTGCATCCATGCTTTGTACAAATTCAGAGAAGTGCAGAGACAACACCTTGTGCACAGTTTAGTCTGGATTTTCTACAACATTTGTTTCCCTGGTCAGATGTGAGTCACTAGTGCTGAGTGGTTAGAGGAGGAATTGGTGTCAGAAATTCTGAGTTACAGCCTTGACTGATTCTACCACATTCTCTGTATGATGAAATAACACTGTGGTCACTTTTTTTTTTGGTTTCAGAGTAGCAGCTATGTTAGTCTGTGTCAGCAAAAAGAACAGGATTACTTGTGGCACCTTAGAGACTAACAAATTTATTTCAGCATAAGATTTAGTGGGCTACAATTTATGCTGAAATAAATTTGTTAGTCTCTAAGGGCTGGTCTACACTAACCCCCCAATTCGAACTAAGATACGCAACTTCAGCTACGTGAATAACGTAGCTGAAGTCGAACTATCTTAGTTCGAATGAAAAGGTACTTACCCGGGGTCCACACGCGATGCGCAGGCTCCCCCGTCGACTCCGCCTACTCCGTTCGTCGAGCTGGATTACCAGCATCGACGGGGGAGCACTTCCTGGTTCGATTTATCGCGTCTAGACAAGACGCGATAAATCGAACCCAGAACATCGATCCGACGCCTCCGACGCGACGGGTAAGTGTAGACCTACCCTTAGGTGTCAGAAGTACTCCTGTTCTTTTTACTTTTTTTTTTTTGCTCATCTGTGAAATGGAAATAGTGCCTTGCAGTATATTGCGATCTTTGGATGAACTACACTGTGGAAGGACAAAGTATTATTATCACTATATTATTTATTTTAACATAACAGAACATATGCGCTTATCAAGCGTACATGGTTTGGTTCTGAAGCACAGGTTGCTGCATGTGTTTCAGCACACTGGCCAAATCCTTAGCAAAGATGAAAACCTACAACTGTTAGTGGAGGGACTGAAAAATGCAGATACTTGACACCTCTGAAGTTGGTTAATTTTTAGTCATGTCAGGCTCCATTTTGATACTATAAGGCAAATACAGTACATCGTGAGTATTTCTGCTAGTGATTTCAGTCAGCCTTAAAATACATTTAACTGTCTCATACTGGACTGAACAGCATGTGATTTTGGAATGAAGTTAAATAGCAAATCCTGTTGGGTCTGCTTTGGTCACTTGTACCAGATAGCCCCACGAGATGGGTTTGCTACATTGAACGGGATTCTGCAGAAGTAGTTTGTAGGGATTTGACTTTGGAAATGGTTACAAGTTTGTTTGTTTTCTTTTAAATGGTAAGTAAGTTTAGAAGCAATGTTAAGTTCTTCCACTGTCAGACATAACAATTTACCTGTGGAGTTAATTGTACCCCTTCTTGGGAATAAGGTTCCCCTTACAGTTTCCTCTGCTTCTTCCTCTTTAATGCCAAGGCTTTGCCTTCCCACAGAAGTGACCGGCTGTTCTGGCTCAGACTGCTGCTTGCCCCTGCCCCCCATAGCCTGTCCCCAGGTGCAGATCCCTGGACTTCTCTTAAGCCCTTTGCAGGGAAAAGGAAGAGTGCTGCTGTGAAGGTGGTTTATCCCCCATTCCATGTGGGAGGGGGAAGGTCTGTGGAGGGAGAAATCCCAAAGTTACAAACTAACCTGATGTGGTTTATCTGAACTCCAGTGCCTCACAATTTTAAGTACCCCAAAGCTTCCAGCAAAGGTTTGTTCTGTGACTTCCTTTCCCTTTCCAGTCTCACTTTTGGATTGGGGTAAAGTACATCAGATTATGAGTTTCTAGTGTTGGCATCTTGCATGACTTTATCATGAAACTAGTGATACTTGGTGATTTTCTTAAAGCTCCAGCTTCTGGATTCATGCAATTACATGAGAATTTCAGCTTTTTTTTTTAAAGGCAGTTGCTAGCCCTCCCAGAGAAAACTTGCAGAGAAAAGCTTGAAAACATGAACTCTAAAGGCTCCAGCATTTGGAAAGCAAATAAAAAGATTCCAATATATATATATATATATTAAATCTCATGCTATTTTAAGACAATCTCATGATTTTGGGGGCCTGGGTCATGGTTTTTGAATGTGGAGTGTTGGCAGAACTAGTTTCATCATAATTCCTCTTGTCTACTAAGTCCTATCATAAGTGTGTGAGACACAGGAGTACTAGTAAGACAGTCATCTGACATGGGTCAGGGTCACAAAAGGTTAATGGTAAGTAAGAATAACAAACACACTTGTTTGCTATTGGTCCCAGTGCCAAGATGTACAGGAGGGAATCAGCCTAGCCTTTGAGTTGCCAAATTAGCGTAAAACTATAGGGCCACAGTCTGTTACTTATGTCTAAGACCAGCCTTACTTAACCTTCTGGTGCTGTTGAGTTCTAATCACTGTAACAGTAAGGACCTTGCATGAGCCCTCAGCAAGAGGGGAAACCACTTCCCCCACTACCATTCAGTTTCAGCTATTTCCCAGCTCACATCCATTTCAGCCACAGTTTCCACAGGAAATGGAACAACTTTTCTTTTGCCTCAGAAAAATACCAGTGAGTTAAGTGAGATTACAGCATTTACCATATAAAGAAATCTCTCTAAGGCATTGGCAATGTTTTACTTTGTGTTTGTTCAGCACCTAACACATTGAGGTCCAGCCATAGGTTCTGGAAACAGAGGTCCTGGGGGTGCTGCCGCACCCCCTGGCTTGAAGTGGTTTCCATTATATAAGTTTGGTTCAATGGATCTCAGCAACCCCATTATAAAAATTGTTCCAGCGTCCCTGGGTCCAGCTCCTAATTGGGACCTTTGGGCAGTCCCACAATACAAAGAATAAATAATTGAATACGTAAAGTGCCAAATATGTAGATTTCAGATAAGGTCTTCTTAAATTACATTCCAAAACCATCACTATGAGAGCAGTACTTCTGTATGTTTTTCATGCTGAAAGTTTATCATATATTGTAAGTAACATAATTTGCTATACTGCAGTTACATATCTAACATTATTACCGTGTACTAAATTAAAAAGAGGTTTATGGGCCTGATTTTCCACTTGTGTAAAGTGAGTGTAAAATGCTATCGTTAAGATGTAGTAGTGTTTTGCACCTGTTTTGCACTGGTGTAAATACCTACGGAAGGTGCAAGGCAATGGAGAATCAGTTGCATAGATTGCTAAATAAAAAGATATGAAGAAAAGAGCAAAATATTTTGAGCAAACAGCAAGCATAAGGCTGGAATGCATCTCTTTCTTTCAATTCAGTGTCATTAAAGAGGAAAGATGACTATTTGAAACTATTGTGCACTTAATATTCTGAACTTGACAGAAGTAAATCAAAGTTGGTCATTGTGCAGTTTGTACCAGTACTGAGTGGTTTTACTCGAGGGAATTTTAATTCTCAGTTTAGCTGCAGAAAACTTGGATCAAAGAGGTTTAAATGGTATAATCCGATGTAATCCAGAGTTCAGGTAAATTCCATTGGAAAGCTTAGTTGTATTTTCATTTGACTGCCTGTTCTATTGTTTTGCGCCTCTTTTGGGGGGACTTTGATTCATTTAATAGAACTCATTCGTTAGCCACTAGCCAGCACCATCATAATGGTTTTCATGGACACTATCTCCAAGCAAACACTGCAGCGTGAAAGGCTATTTTTAAAATACATGCTGCAAATGTTCTTTTTGACCCTCAGGCTTTTTCTACCCAGAGTGTGTAAGAATAATGTTGCTGTGGCATTATAGGGCTCCACTTTTTCGGCCAGTATATTTTGTATGTGCAGCAACCTAAGTAAAACTGATTTCTGAATAAATCACATGAAACCAAAATTTACACTAATCAGGTTATAGCCAACTTTTTGGGTACCTACTACAAATCAAGTTCTGAGCACAGCCACACCAAGTCAGGTGTTAGCCTGTTACAGATGGGGTGAATATACATCCCAGTTAGATTGGTGTACTGGTATTGAGACCTGTTTTGTTGAAATTGGGACTTTCATTCTGGATTTAGTGAAGCCTCATAATATCTAGTCATCTGTGTTGGCCTGTCTCCTATATGTACAGCTGCTGTGTTGTGGGCCTTAGATCATTTGTAAAGTTACCCTGCAAAGGAAAAATGTTGACTGTGCCCTTTTTATTCTTCTTTCATTCCTTCTCCCCCCACAAAAATGTTCCCTCTAATTTTCAAAAGTGCGCAAAAAAAAATTTCTGTGCAAATTTTTGAAGCAGAGTTCAAATTTGTGCGCCATGAGGCAAATGCGCCCAAGCAAGTTAAATGCTTATACAAGGAGATGTGTGGGTCCCGACTGTCCTGGATTTTTCAATATCCATGATCAACGTTCCACGTTTGAAATGCTGGTGGGGAGGGATACGATTCATTGCCCTCCTTTCCCTTCCCTCCCCTTGCCAGCTAGTAGAATCTGGCTGTGTTAATAGATGGCCCAATTTGGGAATTGGTCCTGCTTTGAGCAGGGGGTTGGACTAGATGACCTCCTAAGGTCCCTTCCAACACTGATATTCTATGATTCTATGATATATGGCGGGCGAACAATGTCAAAAGTCGCCCGTAAATGATATTTCAGCCTGGCTCTGATGTAGTATTTTATTTTTTGTGCGTGCGGTGTTTCGCCATGTGCGCTGGGTTTAGGATCTGTGTGTACACGCACAGCTTAGAGGGAACAGTGCCCATCACCCCCCCAAAAAGTAGTTTTTTCCAGCCTTTTTTTTAATATTAGCAGTATCAAGAGTGTCAAGTTTTATCTCCTCTGTGGCAGTGGTGGTTGTTTTCTGGAGGCCTTCTAGAAGGACTAGAAAAATGGAGTGGGAGTTCTTTGTTCATATGATTCTATATGATTCTATGAAGGGGAAGGTTATTGAAATTTTTAGAGAGCTTTTCTCCTAGGTGCTTTTCATGAGCTTGTGTTAAATTGGTGTTTTTAAAAAACCAAAGAAATTAAAACATTCTTTTTCTCTCTTCCCGCGTCACCCAGTTACTCAGAATTTAATCTTCTGACTTTTGTGATTTCACAAACCAATCACCCTTACTCTGATAGTTAAACACACCCTATGGCAAACCTCACCCAATCTCTTTAACTGCCAAGATTCTTCTCCGAAGTCCAAACTCCTCCACCCAATCTGACCTTTCCATCTACCAAATACTTCCTTATCACCATCTCCTGTGACGGTCTCCAACATACTACATAGGTTATGTCTACACTTTGGAATTTTCCTAGTAATTCCACTAGTACTGACAACTGTTCTGGGATGAGCCTTCATGTGGACAAGGCTCCAGTGGCTTCCCTGTTAGTTAAGGATTGATTGATTGTACATTAGAGCTACCACACTTCATGCTGGGGTTTTGTTTATTTTAAGGCCTTGTCTGCACACAAAAGTTGCACTCCTTTAATTTAAAGTGGTACAGTCCCTCTAGTGTGGACACAGTTATACAGTACTGGTATAAATCCTGTATGAAAAGACTGAAATAGTTACACTGGTCCAAACACTGTGTGGACCTGGCCTTAAATACCCCAGCGTAGACAAAGCCTAAAAGAAGCAAACATAGGCCTCGTGTTTTCTTTGTTCTCTATTTGCTCTTTCTCAATTATCTACTCCTGGAGAGGCCACAGTGATGTGTGAGATAGATAGATACTTCATTTGACAGATTGTTAAACATTCACAAATATATTTTTACTTTCATTGTGATGCCAGAGTTCTTAAGCATGTAACCATTATGACACATCACTTTTCCCTTAACAGCATCACGAAGAATGACAACTGCACAGAGACGACCTGTGAAATGTTGATCCTTTTGTTATGTACAGAGGCCTCAGCCTGTAATGAACTCTATCACCCACAAACCCATTGACTTCAGTGGGGTTCTCTGAGTGTAGGGATGTGCTTGTATGGTGCTAATTAAAGGATTGGGGCCAAAGTCACTGGATGCTATAGACAGACTTCAGCTTAGTAGTTCAGTAGCTTACCTTTTTATTTCAGTCTTTGAAAGTGAAAATATTTTCAATTACGATTTCTCCAGCACTCAAATAATTTTTATTCTTCTTTTCTGAACCCTCTCAAATTTTTCAATATCCTTTAAAAAATGTAGACTTTAGAACTTTATGCAGTATTCCAGTATCATTCTCACTGATGCTATATACAGAGGTAAATTCATCTTCCTACTCCCCTGTTTAAACATCCAAAGATCGTATTAGCCCTTTTTTGCCACAGCATCACACTGGG
The DNA here is from genome assembly GCA_037349315.1 of Chelydra serpentina. NCBI lineage: Eukaryota > Metazoa > Chordata > Testudines > Chelydridae > Chelydra > Chelydra serpentina. The sequence continues at coordinate 56,458,238 of JBAIAC010000024.1, read as the reverse complement.
AGCTCATGTTGAGCTTCTTGTCCACTATGACCCCTAATCCTTTTCAGAGTCACTGCTTTCCAGAATACAGTCCCCCTCTCTGTCGGTGTGGCCGGCCTGCATTCCTTGTTCCCAGAGGTATATGGGTATATTGCATTTGGCTGTATTAAAATGCATTTTGTTTAAATGGGCCCATCTTACCAAGTAGTCCAAATCACTCTGTATGCCTGCCCTGTCCTCATCGTTATTTAACTTTCCATCAATATTTGTGTCATCTGCAAATTTTATCAGCAGTGATTTTATATTTACTCCCAGATCATTGATGAAAGTATTAAATAGCATCAGGTCTAGTACCGATCCTGGCGGAACCCCACTAGACATCCCAACTCGCTGATGACTCCCAATCAACAACTAATTTTTTTATGTTTGTCAGTTAGCCAGTTCTTAATCAGTGTATCTTATGCTTTATTAATATTGTATAGTGCCAGTTTTTATCAAAATGTAATGTGGTTCAAAGTATATTCTATCTGAGCAGTTACCTTTATCAACCAAACTTGTAACCTCCTCAAAGAATGAAATCAGGTTTGTTTGACAAGACCTATTGTCCATAATACTGCGTTGGCTGCCATTAATTATATTCCTGTCCTTTAATTTTGTATCAGTTGAACCCTATGTCAGCGTTTGCATTATTTTGCCAAGGATTGATATCTGACTAACTTTCCTATAGTTACCTGGGTCATCCCACTTGCCCGTTATGAACCTTGGCACAAGATTAGTACTCTTCTGGTCTTCTGGAATGTCCCAAGATGTATTAAAAATGAACACCAGTGAGAGAGATCTCCTCAGCCAAGTCTTTTAGGATTCTTGGCTTCAAGTTATCTGGGCCTTCTGATTTAAAAATGTTTATCCCTTGTAGATATTGTTTAACGTCCTGTTTAATTACTAGTGGACTGGAAAGTACTTCTTCATTCTCATTCTCATCCTACTTATTTTCAAATATTTACTGAATATTTCTGCCTTTTCTATGTCATTAATAAAAAATTTACCATCTCCATCAAGTACTAGGCCTATGCTGTTGCTAAGAAATCTTTTGTTCCTAATCAACTTTAAAAACTCCTTATTGTCCTTAGCTCTGCCAGCCTGGATTTTTCCTTGGTATCGTTAACTTCCCTTATCAATTTTCTACACTTAATAACTTCCAATTTATATTGATTGCCATCTCTTTTCCCTTTTTTCCTTTTGTTATATATTGGTGGTTTTTTTAAATTTCTTAATGCTGCCTTCACTTCACCATTAACCAGGATAGGCTTTTAGCCAAGGCTTTCCTCTTCCTTGGTTCTGCATTTGTGGTTTTGACCATCTAATAAACTCTTCTTAAAGAACTTCCAGTTTTCATTCACATTTTTCTGTCTACATTTTTCCTCCCATTTAATTTCACTAATAATTTTCCTCAGCTTTGGGAAATTAGCCCTTTTGAAGTACGTGTGTGTGTGTGTATATATATATATAACTAGTTGGGACTGTCCTTTATTTGCCCATATTGAATGTAATCCGGTCATGATCCCTGGTTCCTAGGCAACCAACAACTTCCAGTCCAGTGATGAATTAATCCTTATGTATCATAATGAAGTCCAAAATAGTACCTTGTGTTTGGTGCTATGCCTTCTATGTTAGAAAATTATCATCCATAATTTTTAGAAGCTCTAATGATGTTTCACTGATGGCTACATGAGACCTCCAGCATATATGTCTCAAACTGAAGTCCCCTGTAACAGCAGCATTTTTCTTTCCGTGCATTACAGTGTGCTTGGAAGATGAAACATGATTCACTGCTGTAAGCACTAAGTATTTTTTGCATAAATAAGACAATAACAAATGCAAGCTTCACTTCTCTGTTTATGTTAGCTAAAAACCACCCTCTTTGGAGGGATTTTCATAAGAAAGTGAATTAGCTAGGATGACAAAAACAAACTTATCTGAAACCAGTTTCCAGTGGAAAAAGCAATAAAACTCTTTATAGAAGCCTGTCTTTTCCCTAACTGGTGGATGGAACAAAATGTAATGCTCGCCTATCTAGATGAAATTCTGAGTTAAAAATAACTCTCTCATTTAGCCCTCAGTTTTATGATACTGTTTTCACTCATTCTGAACCCATTTATTGCAAAAGTTTTATCATGTTGCTAATCAGTACAGAGGTTGAACAGTGCTTCAGTATTTTTTTTTATCCTTGCTCTTCAATTTGTGCTCTCTCGCCTCATTCACTGCACACCATTGATCCAATCTATATCTATTTGCTCTACTCCCCTAGCCCAGAAGATGCAGGAAGGGATACAGCTGGTATCTTCCACAGAGAACATCTGTGAATTCTCCTCTGGCACCTGCTATCCACAAACCCAGCTCTCCTTCGTGGCACTCAGTTCACAAATTGTCTGTCAGTCTGTGGTGCTTATAGCCTCCTTTACCGGAATATCTGAGCACCTCCTGGTCTTTAACGTTTGTGTGCTCACAACATCACTGTGAGGCAGGGAAGTGATATTACTGCCATGTTACAGAGGGGGAACTGAGGCACAGAGAGACTAAGTGACTTGCCCAAGATCACACAAGAAGTCTGGTGGAGCAGGGACTTGAAACCTGAGTTTCCCAAGTCCTAGGTTAATGCCATAACCACTACATATCCCTCATGTCAAGCACTGCGGTTTTTCAATAACCTTTTCTGTACGATCTGTAGACAACAAGCCATGCATTATGGCTTGTATCATTCAAAGGCATCTGCTTATCCAGTTTGCTGGGCAGATGGTTTTCACCAGTCTAATTGCAGGTTTCACAAGATGCACTCCGTTGATTGCTTGTTAGCTGAAAGCTGTTGGCTGTGCTAAATATGTTTAATGTGGAGTGTGTACAGCTTTTGCAATCTAGAAGTCACTGAACCTGGTTAAGGGCACATTGTTAATAGGATAGTGGCTGCTTACACACTGTGTGCCCACAAGTTGTAAGATGATAAAATTAATTTGCATTCGTTTCCACATACTGGAAGTAAGAGGTTGGGAAGTTAACCCTCACTCAGTTTAGTTGTGGTCTCTGGGCTTCAGGGATTTTTTTCCCCTTCCCAGTATAATTCCAGAAAATTGTGGAGGGTATTTTCCTAATTTTCTAGCACGCTTGCTCTCTTCTATGTTTGCTCTGGCTACCAATTGCAAAATCAACTTTTTCTTTTCCAACCAGTCCTTCAGCCTGGTGCTGTGGAAGTTAACAGGCACGGCAGCTCCACCATGGTAAAGTGAATAGGATCCAGAATTTGCTGATTCAGCCAATTCTCCTACCGCATATATTAGCCACTGGCCTCAGCTTTACACTCCCCTGCAATCCCTTCAAGGAGTCTGAACTGTTGTAAAGGGGGTTGGAAAGCCAGTTTAACTGGTTACCTAGGAATACCTAGCACAGGATTGTTTACTGTGCAGAGTGGGGCTGGCCCTGTGCAGCTCCTGGCATGGGGTGTGTCTGTCTGTCTGGAGATGGCTGGAGAACTCTGGCTATTCTTTGGGAAATTGCTGTCAGTTAGAGGTCTTTGGGACTGTCTCCTTCCCCTGGGTTCAGCGCTATATTTAACTCACATGTTACAGCACTGCCTCCTCTTCCCTGTGTACTGTGACACTGTTCTGCCGTCCTCTCCTAGCCCCCCAGCTGCCCTCCTTCTCATTGCAGTGACTAGCAGAAGGATGAGTGGATTGGGGGAAGCTGGGAGAAGAAAGCCTCAGCTCCTTTGGATATATTGCCCTCATTTTCTTTCTGAAGAATTGACAGGTCTGTCAGCAGAGCCAGCTGTGCCGTTCTCTAGTTAGCCCCGAGTGATCCTTTTCCTGGGACACATTTCTTTAATTTAGAGCCAAATTCTGAGTCCCATGCAGAGCCTGCATAAACCAGCTTGGAGCCAGGGTACAGAGTAGTAGCATTACCACGACAGGGCCACTATGGCAGTCTCCAAGTTGGAGTAGTGGCTGCAATCTACAATGTAACATGCCTTTTGTATTGGATATTTGGCTGGTGGACCTGTAGTGTTGGTGGGACCTGCTGACAACTCCCCTCACCAACCCCTGCATTACCATGGGTGGAGCTACCATACAGCAGTGCTCTGTGGCATACAGTGTGACAGCCTCCCTCTGCGGTGTCTCTGTGGTTTTTCTCCCCATGCAGAGTATAGCAGAACCCCAGCAATTCCACTCCTTTGTGAGCCTTGTGAACTTGCCCAAGGAGCAATCGCACCTTGTATGTAACATTCCCTTAGACTTTTCACTGACTTGGGCCTGGGGGAAAATTGAGTCAGAAGCGCTGGTGTTGGCAGCATTATGATGGTAGGAGATGCTTTCCTGCCCACACAGCTACTGCCGCTCGTTGGAAGTGGTTTAATTATGTTGACAGGAGAGCTCTAGACCTAGAGCATCGCTACAGCTGTGCCACTGTGTAGACATAGTCTAAACTTTAAAAGTGAGAGACATCCCTCATACTGAGTTGGAGCGTGATGCTACAATCACATAAGATAAACAGGAGCAACAGCAACAAATCCAAATATATGTTAAACTCGACATTTACAAAAATTAAAACATGGCAGTGGATTGATATGAACCAATGAACAAACCTGATGGTGGTACAACCGCAGTTATCCACAACTCTGTTATCCTGAACAGGATCCTGTGCCCGGTGCCTAAACAAAGTGACATTTCCCCCAATTATCTGATCTCATGCCACGTTCCCCAGGATAAACTTACTTGGATTATAATCTTTTGGAGGTTCTGGAATGTTGGTCCTGGCCTTCCTTAAATGACAGATAGTAAAAATATTCTTTTCACCTGGTACTTAACTATCTCACATGGGCATTCTGAGGCCTAATTAATAAAAACCTTAGATGAAAGGGCTATAGAAATGCAAAATGTCATGCCATTGATAGCAGGCTTTAGGTATATGGAGATCCTTTGGAAGGATTAACTCCCAACCTTAGACGTGTCCAAAGCATCTCATGTCACTGGCTCTGGAGACTGCCATCTGGAATCAGGATAACTCATCACCACCATACAGTGGAATATTTTCAAAATGTCTCTCTAGAATTCCGTGAGTTCCTCTTTGTAGTCTAATAGCAACCTATGCATTTAGATAGTGAATTGATGATCCTGTTGTTAGGATAAAATAAAAACTGACCCAAACTTCAGCCCAACCAGTTTTCCTTGGCTTCCAGTTTGGATTCAAATGGGATTCTTATTCTTTCTTTATTCATGAAATCTATGTATACAACATGGAAAATAAGGTGATTTGTTTTAACAAAAAAAAGTTCTCTCACTGTAATGAAAGAATATTGGTAGGTGTGATTGCTACGGGAAGGCTGCCTTGCTGCAAAAAAGGAGAATCTGTGTAAACTCCTCCTATCTGGAATACTAAATGGAGATTCATGCTACATGTAAAAGGAGCCTTTTCAAGTAGGTTTGCACCAAACAATTGGGCTTATGCAGCAAAACCTTGCCAGGAAGCTTTTACGGAATGTCCCCCTGTTGATAGTGTAGAAGGTAGAATGGCATGAGGCACTCAGATCCCATAGCGATGCATGCCATGCAAGAACCTGAATAGACTAGATTAGCATCATTGATTCACCTCTGTCCTTCACTATGCGGAGGTTGTTAAACAGAGCAACATGCACTGTTCTTTGAGTGCTCGTTCGTGTCCATTCCATATTAGGTGTGTGTGCTGGACGTTTTTCCCTCAGCAGTATCCGTAGGAGACCGGCTTTGGTGTTCTCTGGAGTGGTGCCCGCATGGCGTGGTATAAGGGGCGCCACCGACTCCTCCTACCCTCAGTTCCTTCTTGCCGCCAGTGATGGTGCTGGACCATCTGCTGCTTCAGCTAGCGTTGATTCCATCTCTGATCTTGCAAACTTTGAAATCCTGTAAAATAGTTATACGTAGTTAGTAGTTTTCTTAGTTACCCTTAGTCGTAGTTCTCAAACTCTCCATTAGTCCTGAATGGGACCCAGCCGGGGGTCGGGGCATGCCCCGGTCCCCAAGCATTAAGCCCTGTGATCACTGCAAACAGCCTGTGCCCATCAGCAATCCCCTTACCAGCTGTCTAAAGTACTTAGGTGAAGGGCACATAAATGACAAGTGCTGTATCTGCAAGTCCTTCAAACCTAGGACAAAGAAGGAGTGCAATATCCATCTAAGGGCTCCTAATGGAGTCAGCACGCATTCCGGCACCGGAGCAGCGGTCTGACTCCGCATCGAGCACCGCAGCCTCTGTGCGCAGTGCTCCCCCGGTGCCCTCCACGAGCCAGCACCGGTCTCCCTCCATGCGGAGGGCCTTTCATTCTACTTAGAATGTACCAAGCCTTTCCAAAAATCGACTCGACTTTTCATCACTACAGCAGATAGGATGAAGGGTCACCCAGTGTCCTCACAGAGGATTTCTAATTGGATTACCTCGTGTATAAGGATTTGTTACAACCTGGCGGGGGTTCCGCTGCTGCCGATTGTCAGAGCCCACTTGATGAGAGCGCAGGTGTCTTCGGTGGCCTCCCTGGCACACATCCCTATCCAGGACATCTGTAGAGCCACAACATGGTCTTCTGTCCACACGTTTACCGTTCATGATGCCATCCCTCAGCAGACCAGAGAAGACAACGCTGGGTTCGGCAGAGCTGTGTTGCAATCTACACGTCAGTGAACTCCTACCCGCCGTCAGGGGTACTGCTTTGGAGTCACCTAATATGGAATGGACATGAGCAAGCACTCGAAGAAGAAAAGACAGTTACCTTTTCCGTAACTGGTATTTTTCGAGATGTGTTGCTCATGTCCACTCCACAACCCGCCCTCCTTCCCCACTGTCAGAGTCCCGGCAAGAAGGAACTGAGGGTGGGGGGAGCCAGCGGCACCTCTTATACCATGCCGTGCGGGTGCCGCTCCAGAGCTGGTCCCCTATGGATACTGCTGAGGGAAAAACTTCCGGCACCGGTGCATGTGGCGAGCGCACACACCTAATATGGCATGGACATGAACAACACATCTCGAAGAACACCAGTTACAGAAAAGGTAACTGTCTTTTTCTGTGCCATGACCTGGCCTGAAGCTAGACTGTAAAGCATATTGTGGAAGGTGAGGTTCTGTTGCAAACTGCTCTCTGCCACCTTCTTGATAATCTTGCCTGAGAGAGGTAGGAGACTAGCCAATAGTTAGTGAGATTGTTGGCATCCGGTATTTTTTAGCAGGGCCGGCTCTGGCTTTTTTGCTGCCCCAGGCAAAAAAGCCACCCCCCACGCCGGAAGGGAGCCCGCTCCCCCGGCCGGGGCGGGGAGCGCGGCAGGCCCCGCTGCCCCGGCTGGGGCACGGAGCGCGGCAAGGGAGGGCGCCGAGCCCGGCCGCAGCCCCGCTCTCCCCGGCGGCCAGAGCGCAGCAGGGGAGGGCGCTGAGCCTGGCCGCAGCCCCGCTCTCCCCGGCAGCCGGAGCGACGCGGGGCGGGCGGTGAGCCAGGCCACGGCGCGGCTCTCTCCGGCGGCCGGGGGGAGGGCGCCGAGCCCGGCCGCGGCGCGGCTCTCTCCGGCGGCCGGGGGGAGGGCACTGAGCTTGGCCCCGGCGCCGCTCTCTCCGGCGGCCGGGGGGAGGGCGCCGAGCCCGGCCCCGGCGCCGCTCTCTCCGGCGGCCGGGGGGAGGGCGCCGAGCCCGGCCCCGGCGCCGCTCTCTCCGGCGGCCGGGGGGAGGGCGCCGAGCCCGGCCCCGGCGCCGCTCTCCCTGGCAGCTGGAGCGCGGCAGGGGCGGGCGGCGAGCCCGACTGCAGCCCCGCTCTCCCGGGTGGCCGGAGGGCTCAGGGGAGGGCGGCGAGCCTGGCTGTGGTCACGTTCTCCCGGCCGGGCGAGGGCGGCGAGCCCGGCCAGGGCCCTGCTCTCAGGCCGGAGCGCCGCGGGCGCCCGAACAACCGGCCAAATATGTTTTAAAAAACAAAAACAAAAAAACACCCCTGAGCGCCGTCCCCCTCCAGGTGCCGCCCCAAGCACGTGCTTGGTAGGCTGGTGCCTGGAGCCGGCCCTGTTTTTTAGAATGCATGTTTCAGGGCACTTGGTAGAGGGAAGCATTCTCTCTGAGGGAAGCATTGTCTGTAGTTTGATCTCAAGACTACTATGAAACAGCATGGTCACTGAGCCACCAGTGAGCTGTTCTCAAGACAGTCACAAAAGGAGAAATGTGGAATCCCTCTACCACTGTCCCAGTTGTTCCAACCTGTGAATTTTCCATGTGCACAGGCTACTTGTTATGATCTCCATATTTCTTCTTTAACAGCGAGTCAAAAGTTTTTCACTATAAACCTTAACTTTACCCAGTAAAAATAAAATGTTGCCAGTTCAAATTTTCCCTTTTTCTCCCATGGAGACTTGATGCTTGTGATTAAATTGAATCTCTCTGGAGAATTAAATTCTCTGGATTGCCTTGCATGGTATCATGTCTGGTATATTAGTCCTCTAGATTAGATTTCTTATAGATTACAAGAAGGATGAATGGAGTCTACTGTATTCTGCCAAAACCCCACTGTGGCTTCTTTTTCTTTTCCTAATTTTTTTTTTATGTGGACAGAATACTTATCTTATTTTGAATCTAATGCACTGTGACAAATATCTCAAGGTACTGCTTGAGCCCTCTTAGAAATCTTATTGTTATTGAAAGGACAGTTCAGTGATCTGCATCAATGATTACACAATGCAGTGAAGCTTTAAGACAATTTCATTGTAAGTTTCGCTATTACATTCAAGCCTTAAATAAGCTTAATCAACTGTTTGAATAGAGCTGTATTATCCTTCCTTGACCCTAGTTTAGGTGAATACATTATTTTTAATACAGGATATTAACTGGGAGAAACTGGTACAATAACTTGTAATACAAGCCAAGATACTACACATGATCTGAATTTGTTTTCACTACTCTGTATTCTGAGTATTGGTTTAGAATTTAGTCTAAACCTTCTGGTCCTCAGATGACATACTTCAATAAGCCAAACACCATTATAAAATTAACTGACTTTTAGCATTAGGTATTTTTAGACTGTAAGTGTGGAGAAAGTTAAGCATTCATTGGTCTAAAAAATCAACCCGCCCTCCAGATTATGGTGGCATCTTGACTTTGAAGTAATTTAATTTCTCCCCTTAATCTTGAAATACCAAGTAGGGTTGCCAACCCTCCTGGTTTTGCTGGGAGTCTCCTGGAATCGGATTCTATCTCCTGGAGGCTACTGTAGCCAAACTAGGAGATTTGAGACTGCTAAAAGTCAGGCGGTGCAGCGGGGCTAAAGCAGGCTCCCTACCTGCCCTGGCCCCGCGCCACTCCTGGAAGCAGACGGCATGTCCCTGCGGCCCCTGGGGGGGAGGGGCAGGGGGTCTCCGTGTGCTGCCCCAAGTGCTTACTTCGTAGCTCTCATTGGCCAGGAACTGCAGCCAATGGGATCTGCAGGGGCTGCGCTTGTGGGCAGCACATGGAGCCCGCCTGGCTCCCCTCCAGGGGCCACAGGGATGTGCCGGCTGCTTCCAGGAGCAGCGTGGGGCCAGGGCAGGCAGGGAGCCTGCCTTAGCCCCACTGCCCCGCCAGCCGGGAGCCACCTGAGGTAAGCGCTTCTCAGCTGGAGCCCAATCCCCTGCCCCAGCCCTGAGCCCCCTCCCACACCCAAACTCCCTCCCAGAGCCTGCATACCGCACCCCCTCCTGCACCCCAACACCCTGCCCCAGCCCGGAGCCCCCTCCTGCACCCAAATTCCCTCCCAGAGTCTGCACCCCAACCCCTTGCCCCAGCCCTGAGCCCCCTCCTGCACCCAAACTCCCTCCCAGAGCTTGCACCTCTCACCTCCTCCACCCCAACCTCCTGCCCCAGGCTCAGCCTCCTCCCACATTCCGAACTCCTCAGCCTCAGCCTTCAGCCCGCAACCCAGCCCGCACCCCAACTCCCTGCCCCAGCCCAGTGAAAGTGAGTGAGGGTGGGGAATAGTGAGAACAGAGGGAGTGGAGCCTCAGGGAAAGGGCGGGACAGGGGCGGAGCAAGGATGTTTGGGTTTGGGTGATTAGACAGTTGGCAACCCTAATACCAAGGAAAGAGAAACAAGTGGAGCCAAAAACTTAAATCACCTACTTCAAGGAAAGTGAGAGGAAAATATTAAATGCTTGGTTTATTTATTTTCCATATAGAAACCAGAGAGCGGTAGAAGACTGCAGAAATAAATCTAACGGAATATTAAAGTTAGCAAATTGAGTTGGCTATTCCGTTATTAGTGTGTATGAAGCAGTATATAGAAAGGCTATGAGGAGCTGTGGGTCTATGGTTAAAGGAAGACCACTAATAAATAAGAGGTAAAGAATGAAAATAATCTGCCATGGCAAGTCACATAACAGCTTTTTGCCTCAGTTTCCCTGTCTATAAAATGAGCATGATAATACAAACTCACATGGAACTGAGGCGTAATGACTGTTTGTAAAGCATTCTGAGATCCTTGGAGAAAAGGGGATGTAGATGCGGAATTCATTAATACAGCAGGATCGGTCTGGATTGTCCAATAATTACTAGAAATATTGTTGGATGAAAGAAAACTCTCCAGAAGTTGAGTGGATCCCTCCTTGTCCTGGCCACCCATGGCTGGTAGAGAGCAGTGTGTTGCCATGCCTCAGACTCCTCCTCAAAGAGGGTGACCTTATAGCAGTTGTAGATCTTTTTGTTCCTGTGAACCGGGAGAACAAGCTAAAGATGCAACGTATTATTTTTCCTTATCTGACAACTCATTGTAATGATCATTTGAATGTTCACTCCACTTGACAATGGCATTGTTTTTGCCCCACTGAGAGTCTTGTGCTTCTTCAGAGGGAAGTTTTGTTTGTTCAATTCCTTGTGTTTGAGTGTTTTATTGAGATCTGCTTGACTGGCTCTGTGTGTGTCTGGTTGTGAAGAATACAATACAATAAAATAAAAATCAAATGTATGGGAATGGAATATGAGATACACGGTTAAGCAAGGTTTATAAATCCTAAATTTGATACTGCACCATCCAGCCAGCATATGCCTCAAGGTGTTAAAGAAAGAAGAAATCAATATTGCAGAAGCTTTCATGGACACTTTTATGAGCATACTCAGTTCAGCCACAATCCATGAAGAGTGAAACATGGCTAACATAATGCAATTATTTATGAAAGGGTCTAGAGATGTGTCAGGTGTTTGTAAACTAATAGATCACAGTTTGAGATCATGTGTTGGGCAAACTGTATCAAGGAGTTAAAGTGCAAAACAGCATGGATCCAGGAAAAGAAAGAGCTATAATAATTTGTGAGACTCCTTGGAGACTACTACTACTGGATAGTAGTAGAGACCACATGTCAATTGTTACGCATATGTAAAGTTTATAATATATGGATTATTGTTCTGGAGTGGAATGTTTTCCTAGTGGAAACTTTTTCTCAAATTGCTGGAACAGTATTTTGCTGTATTTGGATATTCTTTTCCAGTGATGATAGGAATGTGGCATAAGTGGAGATATATTTGTCTGAATGGAGATATCTCTGAGCATTGAAGCCTCTTCTAACTACATTAGCCTTGTATCTTCCAACGTAATTCTATCCCTGTCTAGTAGTAGCGTTAGGGAGATTGTATTACTCACCTTTAGCACCAGTAAGAGAATACAAGTATAACATAGTGGGATACCAGGTGCGCAGCTTTTGCTCCCTCTCCCACACTCCAGTTGCAATTGGATTTGGTCCTAAGTAGATGGGGAGGGGGCCGTCTTCCCTGTACAGACACATAGGATCAGGGTATGATCCTGCCATTAGGAAATCAGAGGAGAGATTGTACAAATAGTTTGTATGGAAGCTGTGATAGACCCAGGCCAGTTGGGTACAGCAGAGTAGTAGAAAGCAGATATACTGGCCACTGGATAAGCAGTTTTCTGTTCCCTGAGTGACCAGAGCAGGGGCTGCCCTAGAGCAATCTGGAACCTGCTAGAACCCATTAAATCAGGCAAGCTAATTAAGACACCTGGAGCCAACTAAGAACATACTAGAATCAGTTATGGCAGGCAGACCAATCAGAACACCTGGTTTAAAAAGGACCTCCCATCAGTTAGTGGAGGGTGTGCACGGAGCAGGGAGTGAGAAGGTGTGCTGCTGGAGGACTGAGGAGTACAAGCGTGATCAGGCTTCAGGAGGAAGATCCTGCGGTGAGAATAAAGAAGGTGCTGGGGGACGGCCATGGGGAAGTAGCCCAGGGAGTTGTAGCTGTCACACAGCTGATACATAAGACATCGTAGACAGCTGCTATCCACAGGGCCCTGGGCTGGAACGTGGTGTAGAGGGCGGGCCCGGGTTCCCCCCATTTCCCCAACTCCTGATCAGACACAGGAGGAGCTGACCTGGTCTGTGAGCAATACCAGAAGGGAAGGTCTAATTTGGAAAGGGATCTGGCCTGTCCCCGACCCACTAGGTGGGACAACAGAGACTGTGGAGATTGTTCTCCGTTCCCCCCATGCTGGCAAGTGATGAGGTTAGCTGAGTGAATGGCAGGTTTGAGCCTCTAGCAGAAGCGGCCAAACTGAGGGCTGCCATGAACCTCTGAGGCGAGCAAATCCGCCAAAAAGCACAGGACTCACCAAGGCAGAGGAGGAACTTTGTCACAAAGCCTATAAAAAATCAAGAACTCATCACTGAACTCATCTGAACTCATCACTGATCAGGGCACTGGGGATGTTCAAGGTGGAAGTAGAAATTGATAGAGTCTGGTATTTTCTTTGACACTGTCTTGTTTATTTACAAGGTGTGACAGACCCTGAGGTACAACCTGGACTGTGGGACCTCTGTGTCCTCTTTAACGCTCTGGATCAGGGTACCTCTCATACTGCTCTGCTAGTGACAAGCAGCCCCTTCAGGCTTCGCTCTCACACAGCCATTAGCATGTGAGGGCACACCCAAAGTTACATGCAGGCTCTCACAGCCTCTCATGAACTTTACATAGGGAGACACCACCAAATCCCCCCAGCCCCAGCCTTGGATTCCATAAATGTACCATCTTACACTGCTCAAGACCTTCCCTTGAGCAATGCAAACTCATTAATTAGTTTGCCGTTTCACCAAAGGGTAGTAGGCATGCACTTTGTAATCTGAGCAGATTCCCCAAGCACTTTAGACAAACTCACTGGTAAAGATAAAACATTAAAATAAGTGTATTAACTACAGAAAGATAGATTTTAAGTGATTATAAATGTTAGGATAGTGGTCAGAGTTCGTTACATAAGAAATAAAAGAGTAATAAAATCACAGTCAAATCCTAAACTCTATCAGACTAAGCGAGATTTGAATCAAGCAGTTTTTCTCACCCCACTAGGCGTTGTAAGCAGTTCACCATTTTTAATACTCAGGCTGAATTCCCTGTTCAGCCTGGGACCAGTTTCCACAGTTCAGTCTTTTCTAAGCGTTCTTGCTACCTTCAGAGTAGGTGGGGGAGCAGAGAAGTGGACTCATGATGCCACTGTCTCTTATTTTATCCTCTCAGTTCATGTGCCTGGAAAAAGACTGGCTCAAACATGGAATCAAGCATCACAAGTCCTGATACTTGGCTGAGTCACGGAGTTAAGCAATCCTTATTGTGTAGAGCTTGAGCAACTGTCTCTTACTGAATTGTAAATCTCTTGTTTACAGTTCCCCTATTGGCCAATGGCTGGTGATGGTTGCTTAACACCTGTCTGGGATGTGGGTCACCCATTTTGTTGCCACTGGAGAGCTAGCTGTGGGCATCTCCCAGACTTGTAACATATTTCAATAACAACCATGTAGCAAAATCTCATAACTCCGTATACATTGATGATATACATATTTTAACAGCATGAGTTCCAGCAAATCATGACTTTCATAGGATACCTTAGAAAGCATTCTTTGTACAAATATCATAACCATATACAAGTGGTGAATGTGGTGGTTACGGGGTGCTATTTTGAGGTACAGTATATCACACAAGGAATGTATGAAGTCTTGCTTCTACAAATGCAGGAGGAACCAAGAACAAAAAGGAACCGTTTCTTAACTTACAGCCTCCAAGCCACTCTAGCCAACAGAAGAGGCTAGCTTTTCCCAGGTCCCACTATGCCCACAGATTACTGCTTGACTCTCTTGCTGTTTGCTTTTGGTTCCCTCTCTATTCTGTTTGTTCTCAGTTCCTGTGTTCTGTTTTTCTGCATGCACACCTACCTAAAACAATACTCAGCAAAAGCAGGTGCAGTGGCTGATTGCTTAAAGCACTCAACTACAATACTGAAGGTTGTGGGTTTGAGTCTTGCTCAATCTCATGCTGAAAGGCGACTTCCAGTTTACCCAGCTGCAAAATGGTACCTGCTCCTTTAGGTTAGGGCAGACTATGGCAGGTGGACATGAAGCTGGCCACATTGCTCCCTTGTGTACCATTGGCTATGAAATTGACATGCCTTAACCATGTCAGCCTGATGAACCATTGGCTATGGGGTACTTCACTTTTGTCCTAGATGGGGTCTTATCCTCATGTTAATTGAAGGGTGTGTTCACACCTCTCAATCTCAATGTGGTTTTAGCAACCTATAACAAGGTTTCAGCCAGCTCACAACAATACCCTAAACCAGACAAGTAAGGCTGCTCCCAGCAGGTGGCCAAGTATGTTTTAAAAATTTAACAAGGAGTTCTGCATACTACTGGCTTGTGTGTTTAGGTTCCTGTTAACGGCCTCTAACACAGTCCCAATAAGGAGAATGAGTCCTCATCCATTTCACTTACAGAACACTAAACTGGTGCCATAAAGCCTCGATACACTGCTCTTTGTAGTTGTTTGTTTCATGACGATGTCTCGCAGCCCTCCTCCAAACATCCTAGTATAGGTTATTGCTTACCCAGCCCATATCTTTATACTGCCTTTCTTCTGCCTATCTATCTTGTATTACAAAGAAGAGAATAAGGCTGGTCTTGCATTGAACTGGGACTCAGATGACCTGGGTTCAATTCTCAGCTCTACCACAAACTTCTTGTGTGAACTTTGGCTTTTTTGTACTTCAGTTACCCATATGTAACGTGGAGTAATAATCTATACACCTGTGAGGTGGAGACGTGATTAATGTTTGTGAGGCACTTGGATGCTGTAGTGATGGCAGCCATATAATTACCTAGTTAGATATCATAGAATCATAGAATATCAGGGTTGGAAGGGACCTTAGGAGGTCATCTAGTCCAACCCCCTGCTCAAAGCAGGACCAATCCCCAATTTTTGCCCCATATCCCTAAATGGCCCCCTCAAGGATTGAACTTCACAACCCTGGGTTTAGCAGGCTGGTGCTCAAACCACTGAGCTATCTCTCCCCCCTAAAAAAAAAAAAAAAAAAAAAAAAAGCTCTCCCCCCTATATCAAGATATAAAACACAGGAACTTGGGCCTCATGCTTCCTTTGTAAGCTGTGCAGAAACTCCCTCAGCTCTTTTAGATATTTGGACCTCTGAGGAACTGGTAGGTGTGTATGAGGCCATGCTTTAACCATCACAACCTTCCAGCAAGTCCCTTTCACCGTCCAGGAGGACTGCAGTGGTGGATGCAATAGAAGTGTGCATAATATAGAAAGTAATGATAATGGGCCTGCTTAATTGGTAGTTCTGTTGAACAGTAAATATGAAATAAACATTCATATGTGATTAAGGTTTCACTTAAACTCACAAATACCTGAAAGTAAGAAGTACAGGTGACCATGAAATCTTTCTCCGGCCTCTTCTGCTTATCTTCCTGTCTAGTCAATCTAATTTATTTGTATGCACCCTGTGTATGTAGAATGTGTGCCCATCACGGAGGTATGTACGTGAATGACTGTAGATATATGCATGTGTGCAAACCCAGACCTTGTGAGAGTAATGAGATTTAGCGCACACACTTTTGCATGTGCACCTTAAGAATTTGATCCACTATTAATTAAAAATATCAAGAAGCAGGTAAGTTGGTTGGTACAATTCATTTACTATTTTTCTCCCTCACTGTGCCCATTTCTTTACACTGGGGTCTGGTGGCTTTGTCCTGTCATTGATCTGAAATTTCCAATGCAGATCTGAAATTTTCAACGTTGTCCAAAAGAATTGTTTACCTTGCACTACAGCACTTCAAGGTGCAGCAATTTCTAGTCTAATTCTCCTTTTGCCTCATAAATACTCGTGCTTTTTATATCTGTACATGCTTCTCCGCCTGTCATTCCCTTCTTTTTCTCGCTCTGTTTTGGGCCAATAGCCGGTAGATGCAAAGCATCACACAACAGCGCAAGAGACATAAACTTGGAAGATATCCTAGCGACACGTCATTCTGGTGTCTATTTCTCTGAGCAAGATCAAAGTAAACATCATGGAATCCCCGCAGGGTGGGAATAGATTGGGTTTTGTGTAGGATTGGTTCATTTCCTTAAAATCTCACTTTGAAGTGTACATTTAGTGATGAATGTTAAGGTAGCCTTAACAGCCATAGCATGGTAGGAAAGAGGAAATGGTTTGTACTTTCCCAGGAAGCCCTGCTTTTCATATAGTTAGTAGGGGGCAATTGACGTATAAATGAGCATCTCCTGTTAAATTATTTTCATTCAAATATGTTTTCAGGTAGTAATAATAATACCATCTCCCTCTTATCACTTAGCACTTTTCATATATATTTATTTAAGAGGCATCCAAGTAGAATTCTTATGAACATTTATCCAGAATTATTGCATTGCTTGTATTCTTCCCTGTTCTCCTTATTCTCTTCAAAGTCTTTATTTTAGGGCTGTAGGTTTATGTTTAACAATAGGCTGCAACTGTTCCATTGTGCTGTATTAGCCCTTCCTGCGTCTAGCATAGAAACTCACTGTGACAGTGCACTGCACCTTGCAAGCAGGATTGGCTTCCACATCTCCCAGCTGTAACTCCCCCGACCCTTTCCGCTGTGACTTTGGGAACCACCTCGACCCTTTCCTATGGCAGGGGAAGAAAATCCCCAAATGGAAAATTGAAGAGAGAAATTATATTAAGCCCCACCCAAATGCACGCACACACATACTGTACCCTCTAGTGGCCACATGGCCCGATGGCCACCTTCTCTTCCCAACAACCCCTATGACAGGGTGGTTGTGGAGCAGCCGTGTCCTGCCAGTAGCTGCAATGCTGCTGTCACATGACGCTCTGTACTAGCATGTAATGCTCCTGATTTTAGTCAATTGCTTAATAACAAGGGGAGCGGGGACTAGAAGACTGACTAGAAGAGGAACAGATCAAGGAAAATCATGTATCGTTTTATAAATCACTGTGACGTATTCTTTCACTGATGTCTTTGCCTGATGCCAATGTATGCCGTACAGCTAGCAGCTTTGTTGTTGCCTATTCTGGGTTGTATGGGGACGTTAGAGTGCTGTTAACGGTCTGTCAAGGGAGAAATTAATGGGAGTATACACACAGCTACATTATAGCCAATTAAAAAATAAATGTAAAGCTGAATATCTCCATTCTACACCTTAGAAAAATACAGATGCTGTTTCTATATCTTGACTGATTTTTTTTTTTTTTTTTTGCAAAAAAACCAGATGGATGTTTTCGTGTTAATCCAGCTGTCTGTGACTTGACCTGTTTGCACAGTTGTTTACCAAATCTGTCTGTGATTTTCATCTGTGTAGCTGACTCACTGTTTCCCTGCTGTGGCTGGAAGTGAGCAATGCAGCTTTATCAGTGTCATAGGGCATCACTTAACTCTGGGACACAGATGCCCAGACTTGGTGTGGGCAGCGAGTGGGCAGGTGAATGAGAGCAGAGCCACCTCAGTCACTGGTAATCTTCTACCACAAACGTACCAACCATGTCTCCAATGAGACTTCACACAGACTAGGACAGGTCTGAGCTCACTATTTAAACAACAAGTAATGTAAGTGATGTGGGCAGTATATGATCTGTTCCTGTTTGATGGGAAAACTGATTCTCACTGGCAGGGAAAAAATCTCTTGATTCTCCCCTAATTCATTCCCCAACATCCTTCTGTTGGACACACAACATTTTGATAGTTCAATTTTCAAAGCATTTTGTCATCACCGCTCTCAAACTCTTCCCGTTAAAGTTTCAGTGGATCAAGGAAACCAAAAGAACCATGTTCTCCTTGCCATTCTTCGTTTATTCCCCATATTTATGCCTGTTCTCCTCCTCCTGATTCTTATTCAAAATGTTTCTACTTCAGGATGCTGGTTTCCGTTTGAAGTATTTAAAAATAAATGCCATTAAGCTTACTAAGGATCCTCTCCGCATGTGTTGTATTGATAACTGTTTGGTGTGCCTCTTTTTCCTGTCAACAAAAGTAGAGTGCAAAAATGTTACTTTTCCCCCAGCTTTCATCCCAGCTTTCTAGTGACAGTGGGATGAGGAATTAATTATTCAGTAGGGAATATCCAGAGCTTCCTCTACTTCATGTTTGCGAGTAAAGACTTCTGGCAGCCTTTTCCTGTGCTTCTCTAAGAGCATGTTTTTTCTGAATGTATTCCACAGGTGCCCACAAAGAAGCTGAAGAAATATGAGAGAGAGTATCAGACAATGCGAGAGAGTCAGCTGCAGCAGGAAGACCCAATGGACAGATACAAGGTAAAGGAGACACTATATGGAAACCTACTCCATTGACTAAATTACATGGACTAGTGATCAGATTTCACTAGTCAGCAAGTGGTGCTTATGTCAGTATTTCACACATACTGGGATATGCCAGTACAGTACAGAAAACTATACTGGGAATTAAAGTGGTGGGTCAAATTCATCTAATTTCTTTAATGATCACTTTGGCTACTTGGAGTCATTCTGATTTTCCAGGAGTATTTCAGTCAAGAAAGTTGAACATTTGAGAAGCCCTCAAATAGCCACATATAATATTTTTCTTCTTTCAGTTTATATGTTTGTAGGTAACTCTCCTGCTGTTGCGCTTTTACTGGGAATCTGCATGAGACGCTGAGAGACTGAGGGTGATTCTCAACTACTGACACAAAAAGGAGGAAATAATACTTACTGTTTAGCAAAAACTGCATAGTCACATCCACAAAGACTTTAGGAAGGTGAACTCTTCCAAGACTGACATACGGTCCTTTCATTAATCTCTGTTTGTTGCAAGGTTTAATAATTTTTGTTATTTTTGTTAGTACAAGGGGGCCCTGATCCCTGCTTGGGGTCCCTTGATGCTATTGCAATAGACATCATAATGAACAGAAAAAAAAATAAAGCCCCAGTGATGTGTGAAGCAGAATAATGTTGGTAGTTATTTTTACATTTATTTGAATGCATATCAATTACAGCTTAATGGGATCAACAACATATGGCCATAGGTTCAAAGTCAAATGTCTTGTTTACTGTGGAGCAGTCAAGTTGTTAGTCTGATAGGTTGATGGCTCACAAAAAAAGGATTAGCTCAACAGTATATCTGAATTTCTGATTTCCAGGGTAACTGGGCCCCAATGCTGAAAGCTGCTCTCTGCAGGCAGGACCCCACTTGCATGTAGCTCCAGCCACACACAGCAGCTTGCTGGGTGAGGGCCTGAGTGTGTGACTATCCAATATCTTGCCAGTTTTGTGTTATGTACAAGCAGATATAAGTATGCATGATGTTATCCTTTCTTGTGTTTGTTTTCTGATGCTGCATACACAGGCAGATCAGGAATCATTCAGTGAAGCAATTTGTGAATAATTTCAAATAATGAATACATTTGACAGTTCCATGATCTACTCATGCACAGCTATGAACAGGGGGAAAAGGCAAAAATGTGCTGAATACATTTACAAATTATGGCCCAGAACCTGCATTGAAAACCAGGTATGCAGACCCCTGCACCTGTATAGGGCCCCATTGGCTTCAGTGGGACTCTGTGCAGTTGGAGGGGGTTTGCCCATGCAATTCTCAGTGTAGGATCTGGGCCTAGAGAACACACTTTGATCAAGCTGTTGACATTTCATCATGCGGGTGGGGGGACTTTTTACTTTATAAAAGTCATTGCCCTGTTTATGGCAAAACTTGGAAAAATATTATTGCACATGTAGGGTACCTTGCCACTCTTACAGAATGGGGTTCGGAAAAACATTATTTTGCATCTACCAATGTTGGCCATTATTTGTGAAACAATACCGAGGGAACATTTGTCAGGAATGTTGCAGATAATGCACAGATAAGCCAACACAACAGACATTGTAAAACTTTGCTGAGGATTAACTCAGTACAGTGAAACCCCGCTATAATGCGCCCCACGATAACGCAAATTCGGTTATAACGCGGCGCGAGTCTGGCCCTGGCGGCTGAGGTGGGCGCGGGGCGAGTCTGGCGGACGCGGGGCATTTGGGATCCATGCCCCGGCGGCTGCAACAGGAGCGACTCTCCCTGCAGCCGTGGCACGCCCCCGGGGTTCTCACCTCTGTCCCCGGCGGGCGCGGGGCGAGTCCGGCAGGCGCGGGGCATTCCGGATCCATGCCCTGGCGGCTGCAGCAGGAGCGACTCTCCCTGCAGCCGCGGCACGCCTCTGGGGTTCTCGCTTCTGTCCCCGGTGGGCACGGGGCGAGTCCGACAGGCGCGGGGCATTCCGGATCCATGCTCCAGCGGCTGCAGCAGGAGCCGGGGCACTCCGGATCCATGCCCCGGCGGCTGCAGCCGTGGTGCACCCCTGAGGTACTTGCCATGCTGCTCCAGCAAACCCCTAGCTTCTGAATACTGTACAGTGAAACCCCGCTATAAAGCGACCCCGCATTTACCGCGATCGATTTTCTTGAACCCCAAATATCGCGTTATAACGGGGTTCCACTGTACTCATAAAGTCACCTTTCCGTACTCAGGTCCTACTCCTAGCACAGTTCAGTGGACTAGAGCCTCTGAGCTTTGATTACATGCCCAGATGTTGTGCCTCAGATAATACAATATAGTAATATGTCAGTTTTTTTCTACAAGCCCTAATAAACGTGGCACCTTGTAATATTTTTCAATTTTTTTATTGTAATATATTTGAATTTCATTATCGTTATGATGATGATGTATTCTATTGATTTAGACTTTTATAGGGTAAGTTCTTTCTAAGGTTTGTATTTCATTTAAAATTCAGGACCCTTTTACTCCCCCCCCCCCCCCCCCCCCCCCCCCCCCCCCCCCCCCAGCAGCAGCAGCAGCTGCTTAGCTTTCCCTAGGTGCATTTCTCAGGGATGAGGCACTGAACTACCTATTGGGTGACTTAGCTGTGAACTTATGTGGCCAGCATATGCCAGCAACTTTTTTACTGTTACTCAATATTATACATAATATATAAGTGCCATTTTCTATGTACTTTCTACATGAATTACATTCATGTATTCTGTCTGGCATACATAGAGTAGTAAACAGTTCTACAAGATACTACAATTGTGTACAGTATCTAAGGTTGTAGAAAATCATGTATGATGCTGAGGAATAGTATACGGTCATGTAGTGAAAGACTGTTGTAATGCATACACGTGAAGAGGCAGAGTTAAGACTGTGTGTGAAAGTGTAACTGGCTTTTCTTGATTTCTGAGGCTAAACTGCAAATTAACATTTTTTAACATAACTCGAATCCATCATAGATCTGATTTTCTGTCAGAACTAGGACTGCATTCATGGCCAAGGGTACGTCTATACTTACCTCCGGGTTCGGCGGTAAGCAATCGATCTTCTGGGATCGATTTATCGCGTCTTGTCTAGACGCAATAAATCAATCCCAGAGCCGCTCCCCGTCGACACCGGAACTCCTGCTCGCCGAGAGGAGTACGCAGAGTCGACGGGGGAGCCTGCCTGCACCGCGTGGACCCGAGGTAAGTGTGTTTCAGTTCGAACTAAGATACTTCGACTTCAGCTACGCTATTCACATAGCTGAAGTCGTGTATCTTAGTTCGAACTGCGGGGTTAGTGTGGACCAGCCCCAAGAGAATACTAGTTAATTTCCCTATTTAGAAATAACCATATTTACTGCTTGTTAACTTGGATTGTTTTCTTTCTTCAGTTCGTTCATTGAACTACAATAGAAAATGTAGGGTACTGTTCATCTTCAAAGCAGTGTGCAAGCATATTAGCTAATTAAACTTTACAGCACTCATGGAAAATGGATGAGCAAGGATTATTATTCCCATTTCGCAGATTGTGAAACAGGTGAAGTGATTTATTTGGCCACACTGGCCACACCCACAGTGAGTCACTGTCAGAGGCAGGACTAGAATTCAGGATTCTGGCTTGCAGTCATGCAACTCCTTGTGTAACTTTTATCGGGATTGGATCAGGTCAACATTTTGTTGATGCACTGATTAGTAGAGATACCTCACAACCAGCTGAGCCACATTTAGTTCAAGCTTTTTATTTGATAGGTTTCACACATGGGAAAGAGGTTCTCTCTCTTAATGGGAGACCGTCTTTTATGGTAAGTGTATTAACTCCAGTTTTGTATGTTTAATTTTATTAGTATGTCTTGATGAGAATGGTGAGAATCAACATTTGAAGACTATGCATATAGGGGTCAGTCAGTTATGATTGCAGGCCTACATGGATGTACAAGGGAGAGAAAGCAAAAAGCCCTGCTCATCCCTTAAAAGACACCATTGCAGCCCCTGTGTTCAGGAGTGCAAGGACTATATTCACACCACTGCTAGTGCTAGGTGCCTTAGAACTGGAAGATAGCACTCTGCACCTTGTCAAAGGGCCTAAGCTGTCCTTGCATGATGCTCCAAGAGCTCCCATTGGGGGTGATGCTCTCCATGTGGTGGTCCAGGGTTCAAGTCCCTGGTCAGGTGATGGGGGGGAGGGATAGCTCAGTGGTTTGAGCATTGGTCCGCTAAACCCAGGGTTGTGAGTTCAATCCTTGAGGAGGCCATTTAGGGATTTGGGGCAAAAATTGGGGATTGATCCTGCTTTGAGCAGGGGGTTGGACTAGATGACCTCCTAAGGTCCCCTTCCAACCCTGATATTCTATGATTCTATGTGGGTTGTGGCTTAAAGACTCAGTTTTCCTAGCAGAAAAAAATTATTTTCAGTTCATCATTCAGTAGTGGGGATGGCTTTTGTTTAATGATTTCTTCTGAGCTCCGTGGAGCAGGAGTCTGTGCAGCATGTTCACCTTTTAGATGCAGAACACATTTATTCTCTCCCTTGTTTTCAGCTTGTGTTTTGGTTTGTTTCACTACCTGTGCAACTTTGGGGTGATCATTTAGATATACACTGATAGCCTTCTTGTATGTCACTTTGCTCAGATCCATTACGGTTCTTAAAGACTAAAACTGTCCTATGCATTATCCTCCCCTCCCATGTGGGGGGCAGGGCTTGGGGGACTGCGGAGTGGTTCAAGCCTCCCAACTTTACAGATCATGTGGATCCACAGGAAGGGGCCTCTTAGACTGACAGAGCCAGGAGCTGTCTGTTCAGTGGGCCTTCTCTTCCTGTTGCTAGCAACATGGCTCTAGTCGAAACCATGCTGCTGTTGGCATGGTGGCTACTCAGTGGGAGTCATGGAGCGGATCTGGGAGAGCTGTACAGCACTCTTAGCCACATTTTCACAGCAATCCAGTGAACTCGAAGTGGTGATGATGCACAGAATGGCTAGTCTCCTTCTCCTGCCCACCCTGCTCAACATCCAGTGGAGTCTCTTCTGGGTAGTATACCTACAGAGGGGCATCCGGGTGTTCTGGTGAGGGGGAAAGGACTGCTGAGGAAGCACTCCTTCTCCCGCAATGCAGATCTCCAGAGGAACAAGCGTGGACGTGGAGATTAATTTTTCTGCAGTAGACTTTTTAAAATCAGATATAAACAATCCACATGACATTCTTCACCAGATACGGTAGAGTGGTATGTCCAAACTGACAATATCCCTATAAGGTACGGACAGAATTGTAAATTTATGATTATTACATTCTAAGAACTGTCCAACCCCAAACCATCTGTAAATTCTGAGATAATTTAAAATCGGGATTTTTACAACATCTGATTAATCATCAGCTAGCCAGATCCTACACAGACTGAGTGGAAGCAATGTAGTACACTATGCTACATGTACAGTATGATGCAAGAATTAGTTATTGGACATGCTTATTTTCTGCAAGTCAATTGTGGCAGATTTCATTCACCACACATACACGCACACACACAAAAATCAGAAATAGTGCTCTGAAATTCACTTTGGGGTTTATTTTCTTCTCAATTTAGAAATATTTCATTTAGGAAAACTAAATACATACAGACACATTTGTGCAACAGGATAACTTTACTGTTGGGTTTTTACATTCAGACAGATATAACGTCTGACATTTTCATAGAGTACAACAGAAACACAGCCTGAGTTGCCATCCTTCAGTAAATGAATTGACTCTTAGTTAAAACACATCACAAATTGTAAGTAGAAGCCAGTAAAAAAATGGGAGCTGCGTGTCCAAGAAAAGTACCAAAATAATTCAGACAAATATTTTCCCCATATTCTGGGTGATTTTTCCAGCCTCTGAGAACTTCTCACATATAATATGGGTTTATAGGCTGTATCAGTAAAGAAAACTTGGATCCTGTAAAAAAATGTCATGTACAGTTCTGCAAACAAAAGCTAGAATCCTACAGGTAGACCCTACAGCTACGCAGAATCCCATTGACTTTAGTGGCAGCTCTGTTTGCAAAAGAGTCTGCTCACACAGAGCTCACAGCAGATTAGGACCAAAAATGTTAAATGTCACTGCTCTATTTACCTTAATGAAATAAATTAGGAAAGTTTCCTATTCCTACAGTGTGACCTTGCTGCAATAAGGTAAATATATTCACTTCAGTTTTTACTGCGAAAATATGACCCTTAACAAAAGTTGTTCACATCCAAAATCGCTTTGATATCCTAATTTTGCACACAATAGCCTTGATCCTCCAAGGGGATCTGTGAGTGGGACAGTTACACCTCTGTGGATCCACTGCCATATAGGAGCAATTTTTTATCTGTATTAATGTATATTCCAGATGTATTAGCCTTTTTGTATGCCTGAACTGTCAATAAGTAAAAAATTAATATTCTAATAATTGTTATTTTGGTGCTAGTTGTTGCATTGGCATTCCTGAATACGAATGCAGGGGAAGAAACATTTGATAACTATTAGAGTGGTTTTCTTCTTTGTTTAAAAAAACCCACAAAACTTTGCACTATGTCAGTTGAAGGAATGTTTCTTTAAAACCAGAGCCAAGAGTTCATCATAGTAGCAGAGAACGCAGTGAAAAACTTTGTGACACCTTCCATAAAACCTCTTTTGTCCTGGATAACTGTTCCTTTAAAGCTTTGTGGCTTTTTAGCCATCTTACAGTTCTCAATTTTACTATCTTGGAATTAACCTAATTAACTGCTCTTTTGGATTGACTCATGAAACCTTCAACCTACTGCCATCCAGGATTGTGAATTCCAATCAATCTTTTCATTTCCATCAATAAGAAACTGTCCATGTTTAAATATCCGCTTTTTGGTACAACAAAATATGAAAATTAAGATTTCAGCAAGGTTTGTGACACAGTCACACCCAGTTTTAGTAGCAGCAGTGAAAACAATTTGCATCATCATTGGTAATGATGTATATTCATCCTTCATGCTAGCTTGATAGCAGAGGGTGGAGTTTATTAGCCTTTTAGTCTTCCTGAGTGGGGACTTGCCTGCAAGTTTCAAATCAGCTTTCTTCTTTAAATCAAATGTTTGTTTTAATAAGTGGAAGTTGGAGTAGACCATACCTTTAAAAAACAAAGTGAGAAAATCCCAGTGTAGGATTAGCAAGTCAGGAATTTTTGTTTGTTTTTTAATTTCCTAATTATTTTGTTTGGTATTTAAAATTCACTGGATATCCTGTTTTCACTGTGTTGACACCAATGATTGAAAGCAGTAGTTGGTCTGTGACTTTGCAGGAGGTAAGTTTATTTGTGTGTGTATGTAATGTAAGTGTTTGTCTCTATTGGAAATGCAGAATCCTCCTTTTACAGCCACTAACCAAATGTAACCAGCTGTCTCCTGTGACAAAAGGAAGGAGACTAATTTGGAAAGCTGCATCTTTTATTTTACTGCTTGTGGAAACAGTGATACCAACATGGAGGGAATACTTAGTGCAGTCGGTAAACTTCTATAAATGCTGTGTATTTAGAGACAAGGCAGGGAGTGATTGGGAGTCTCTCTCTACACCTGTAGACCATCTAGCAGGTCTGACTGGTCAGCTCATGTGAGGTTACAAAATGCTGGTTATGATGTTAGCCTGGTTGTAGCTAACAAACTACATTTAAAATGAATCTGAAGATTGCTCCCCCTGCAAATGAGACTGTAAAACTCTGAAAAACACTTGACAGGCAGCAAAAGTAGCTCATTTCCTTTTGTGAGAGGCACAGTTTAGTTGCTATCTTCCTCTTTTTTGTTAATATAATTGTTTCTTTGGATTTAAATAGATTTGAGAACTTGCTCTTGAGGAAGGATGCAGTTCTTCGTTGGTAGGGGGTGGGGAGGGGCTGGAGAAGACTAGTCATGGCTAATCATACGTTGCATCCTTGTTCTGAGGGAAAGGAAAGGCAACTTGATAAATTATCCTCAGCTAGAAAATAAATATGTAGAATCACAGAGACTAAATAGCTGTTGGCTGGTATAATGAATAGGACTCATCTAACATTTTAAAACTTGCCATGCAGATTCCTATTTAAGAGGAGGATAGTGCATTTCCAACAACATTGCTTGCTTTCCCACTTGTCTGTAAGTGCAGAGCAGGAGTTTGAAACCTCACGTTATGCTGCTTGCTTTGCAGACACTGAAGCTTCTGGCAAAAGCATAGCAAAGAATGTTAAAGCCAACCAACTTTCAGGGTTATTTCACACAGGTCTGTAAGGAGTCCAGCTGATTTCTTCCTTATCTTTAAACGGTATTTCTATAATCAGCATTACAGCAGCTATGTTAGTAATTTCTGTCTAGTGAGAAGTTTTTAGTTAATTTGGTCTCTTTTTCAGCTATATCTGCTGTCAGGCAGCTATCTCTGCTAATGAAATGGGCAATCCTTTGATAGTGTGAACAAAGTATTGAACTAAAGACACTTGATAGCTTTCTATAGAAGATTGTAATTTAGTTTTACATCCAAGTATATATTACCCTTACCTGAAGAACTAGTTTTAACAATTTTATATTTATAGCAGAGTACAGTGTAATTTCAATAAAAATTTAGCAGAGGTTTTTCTCTTTAAAAGATGTTTGCTTGACTTGTGTCAAATCATAATAAGGTTCTTTCATTTAAAGCTTCAGTGACCTTCAGTATCAGTTGTTTAATGTATGATGTCTTCAAAAGGAAACAAATCTACCTTCCTGTGCAGTGCAATATTTCAGGCACTGTTGCACATTAAGGTCACACTGAAGACTAGGTATTTGCAAAAACTCTACTTCCTGGCACAGAGGAAGCTGTTTAACAACAGGAGAGGGTTTTTTCTTTTTTTAAAACATCCTTTTTGAGCAGTAGTTCTCCTTGTTTGTTTTGGCAAGCATATGAAATACTCTTGCAGCAGGAGGATGTTGGAGCAAAAACAGGACTGTATCTCTGTTGTAGGGTTGCCAATTTTGGTTGGAGGTTTTTCTGTAGGTTTCATCATGACATAATCTCTACAGATTAATCTCTAATTCCTGGAGACTCCAGGGAAATCCTGGAGGGTTGGCAACCCTACTCTGAGATTTAAAGAGAGGAAATGCCTTACTCATATCTTCCATTAGGATTGTTAGGAACATAATTTTCCTCCTACTCCACAACTAAGAAAGCTGAGTAGCATGTTTATGCAGTGGGTTCAAGGATTCTTTGTTTTAAAGCAACGTATTGGTTGAGTAATTTATGAAAGTTTATTACAGAGGCAGTATCTTGCCATCTTAGAGGCTGTAATATATTTCATTTTATTTTTATTCAAAGGAAAACATTGACATCTGTCCTCAAGTGAAGAGATTATCTTTGTAAAATGTTATTCTGTGGAGAATTCCATTAGTCAGTCATAAGGAAGTTCTTCATAAAAACTTGAAATTTTGTCTTCATTTTACATAGCTCATAGATTTCCCCCATCCCTTCTTTGGTATGAAAGACTAGAGGCCATTAAGCAAGGGCTAAGGCAAGCAAATCTGCTGCTCTTTGCAAATTCATTTGATTAAGATCCCCATATTTAGCCCATTCTTCTGAAGCCAACTGCTTGATGGGGACTCTCAGAATATGTTTGGCAGCCTGTCTGCTCACCCTGAGACACCTTTAACAAATGTTTTTAGCCTTACAGCCCTTGGACAAGAAACATCATTCCATGATTTAAAAAATGCATTAGTTATTCCTCTCTCCCTTCTCCCCTAATTTACTTACACTGGTCTGGTAGTGTTTTACAACTACTTTGCACAGGGATAGGTGACTACACAAGGTGCAAGGCAGGGGAGAATCAGGCCATAGTCTTCTGTACATTGAATATTTTTTCATTTCTGAGTTGATCTGCATCACTGTTCTGGAGTCTGTATACATTTCAAAAAGAGAGGCCTTCTCCCCATTTGCACTCTTTCTTGGCAGATGTCATTTGAATACACTAGAATCCACTGGCACAGATTTTGGAGAAAGCAAGTCAACAGAGCTGTAGAAAGGTTCATTACTAGGCTGCCCTGTTTTGAGATCCAGCAGAGGAAGGACAGTTGATTCTACATCATTTTCAGAACATAATATTCCAGTGGAAAATTTGAAATCAGTATTTGGTAAAATGGGGCAGGACAGATTCTATTTTGGACCTGAATAGACTATTAAGAGCATCTCTTAAAAATGGCTCTTGTTCATTACCACTGTTTTGTGTGGGATTTTATTATCTAACCAATTTCCCTTAATGATCACCATGTAGAAGCAGAGTATTTTTGTGGTAAGAAGGGTGCTTTTGCACTCAGAGAAACCTACAATCAGCGTGTCATTTGGGCCTGAACATAAATGTTTGTAAAGAGCACCACAGGGATGGAATTGGAATCACTGCCCTTCAAGTTACATTTCCATAGCACTGTTTCAGTTTTTCTAAACAGGCCCTGTCAGATGGGATACTGCATCTGCTGGCTTAATTCAATGTTGTTTCCCACAGCAGCAATCCTGCCTTAACTGTGCACTCATGCCTTCTTGTTTTTTACACTTTTTCTCACTCTCATACAACCCCACAAAATATTCACTTCTCTTTGTTCTTTCATTTTAAAATGGATAAGAATTAACTTATTCTCCTATTTGTTCCTCTCTTTCTGCAGAGGGAGAACCGCAGGCTCCAGGAAGCCAGCATGCGACTGGAACAGGAGAATGATGACCTTGCCCATGAACTTGTAACGAGCAAAATAGCCCTCCGAAATGACTTGGACCAGGTAACACGGGCACTGATTTGTAGCCAGGCCTGAGCCTGAACTCCTAATGTTAAGTGGTGGGGAGGGCAACGGCAGCATTTTGCGTTCACAATTGAATGAGTGCAAAATTGAAGGCATTATTATTAGTGCCTTTATCTGCTCCCATTGAGATGCCTAACTACCTGATTTGTAACTGCAGTCAAGAAGTATCTAATGGATGCAGTTGTAGGCACAAATATTGGCACCAGTGGACACCAAATTACTTGTGCTATTGCAGTCTGTTTTGGAAAATGTAGGCCTTAACCTCTCATGCAAATATCAGAATATGGCTACTAACTTGAAAAATGTATGCCATGTTCTCCAAAACTTTACTTTGCTACATCATGCAGTATGTCTCTCACCTCACACATTCCTCTACTCTTCCAAAACCATCTAATCCTAGCTCCAGTTACCAAGAAAGCTGAGGGGGGCTAGCTCCAAAAGTTGAGATGTTTAATATTTCCATCAGTAATCTGATTCCTACACAACCTAAGCTATGGCACAAGGACCAGTGCTGGGGGAGCTGTTCACATGATTAGGCTGACTTTGGGAAGGTTATACACACAACTGGGGTGTTGTCTATATCTTTGCAATAATGCAGTGCACTTCAGAGCTTTGCAATGTATTCTGCTACATTCTTTAGAGGTGAACTGTTAGTTATTATTACTGTATTAAATAATAAACAGGACAGATTCTGCACTCGAGTAGCATCTTACTCAAACTGAAGCCAGTCGGCGCTGTTGTGGGGTAAGGTGCTCTTCAGTATGAGTAAGGGTATCTGAATCCAGCTGTGCATGACTGTGCTTTGACTGTTTACAATTCCCAACTTACATAAAGAAATACAGTCCATGCCACAACCCTGCAGTTACTCTACTTCTTGAAAGTCTGTGTCTGCTGTTTTGGGCTCAGTTATGACTAAGATCCTGAGCCATGCTGGTGGGGGAGATGCACAAGAGGCAGAGGATAGGGGCAATGTCTCTGGAGGCCAGGAGTAGACGATAAAACCTTGTGGGATGCTAGGAGATGTATCCTCCCCAGCAGCAGTTGAAATACATGCCAAATTGTAACACTTGCTAGCTCCACAGCTGCTTATTTTTCTGCCTATTCCTGCTCTCATATTTTAGCTGTCTTCTATGTAGGAGACTGAAGTGGCTCTTTTACCTGCAGTTCACCCCTGCTGGGGTAATAGCTTTGCCTCTCTATGTGCAACTGCTGTCTTCCTTCCCCACAAGAGTTAATGACACTTATGATGGCGCTAGGCAAATGAGCACCTGGGACTGAGCAAAGAGAAAGAGGAACTGATATTCAGATAGTTCTTTCAAGTGTTTTTAATATTTATGTTGAACCATGTATTATGTTACTGCTCCAGGACCTAAAACGGGTTTGTTTTTCTTTTTAAAGTTGGCAGGTCCCCTTTACTATCCCCTTACCTCCTTTGCTCCATCAGATGCTAACATCACTATCCCCTTCCTTTCACTATTCTCTTCTTTGTGCCCTCTTCCATACTGCCACTATGTGTGGAACGACCTACCGATCCTCCCACCTTCCTCTCATTCATAACCTTGCTAAAGACTTGCTTCATCTTCCCACCCTCCCTCCCCCGAATACTAACTCCTCTCACTGTGTTGGGGAGTGGGGGGAGAATCCTGTGGGTGTCCCCACTGCATTTTGGTTATTCTTGTAGATGTAAGCTTCTAAAGGTAGGGACATTCTTGTCTCATAGCACCTTGAGTGACATCCTGGCCCCATTGAAGTCACTGGCAAAACTCTCATTGACTTCAGTGGAGCCAGGATTTCACACATCCTCTGCATTTAACTGCTATTAATAACCAATGGCAGCATGGCAAAGAAGCAAGCCATAGTGCCAGTGATGGTGGGAAAACATGGTGCAGGTCACACACACAATTTCTGCATTAGGTAATCGATCATTTTGCAGTGCTTTTTCCCATGATTTTGCAGCGAGTTTTTTTTCTGGCTACAACCATTGCCTGTTCCATCAACCTGCTTATCAAACAGAGTGAGTGCTGCGATGCAATATATTTATCTATGAAATGGGGAAGTTAGCTAGTCAGTGAGTATACTTAACACTGACAAAACCTCTTTTTCATTGTAATCAGCTAGGCCAGCAAGGTACCCTCACCATACCAAGACATTTCTGGTACTCTTGAACATCTCATAGTCATGCCTAGCTCTTCAAATGGGGGACCAAATTCACACATCCTGACCAACATGTATTATCTGGCTTCTCCAGAAAATATTTTTGAATGTTTTTACAATGGTAGATAATGCTCTTCTGCCTCTTATATTGGCCTGCACACTAAGTATTGTAATACAAACAATACTTGAAAGTGTAAAGTGACACACAGACTCTCAACTCTTCTGTGATGTAAATATATTCCCCATTTTACAGATGTGGTACCCAATGCACAGAAAGATCAAGCCGCTTGCCCCAGGTCACACAGGAGCTTGATTGAGAACCTAGCCCACTATACCATGTTGCCTCCCTTCTGATTCATAGTCTTCCTTTTATTGACATCAGAGTCACACATATCCTAATATAAGCCAGGAGACTCACACGTGATCCAGGATCCTTAATTGCTCTTAATATGGCCCAGCACATTTTCTGTTAGAGTATCAAATAGTCGTGTGGCCTTTGCACAGCAGCTGAAACATAATGCAATAACCAAGCAAGCAGTTACTAGAAAAAAGTGAGTGTGGGAGAACATAGGAGGAAGAGTTGCATCACATTTTTTTAGCTCATCCCTTCTGATTGTCAGGCTGAAGACAAAGCAGATGTTCTGAACAAGGAGCTTCTCCTGACTAAACAGAAACTAGTGGAGACTGAGGAAGAAAAGCGGAAGCAAGAAGAAGAAACTGCCCAGGTAAGACTTGTTTGAGCGTTCCCACCTAAACAGACACACAAACCACAAGAATTTGAGGGTGGGTATTAAACAACAGTATCAAATGTTTGTAAATATTCATTCTTTAAGTCAGAGTGAAAATAAAAAATCCACATAAAGAGAAAAAATTAAAATTCTCTATTTCTGAGCATCTTTTGTGTTCCTACTGGAGCTCTGAGGGTCCCATTTTCCAACTTTAATCCCATCTCCCAATGTTGAATCCCGTCTCCCAACATCTTTTTTACTGCCACTATGTAAAACACCCACACCCAAGGAGGCCTAATCTGACCCTCTTCAGAACCTACAAAACTAGCTGGAGGCATGACTGTTGCATAGAATTTGCCATGCTGGATCAGCAAGTTAAAGCTATGAGCTGTTAAGTGCTTCCAGGCCCTAAGCCCAAGGACAGAATGAAAATGTTTTTCCCTACTGGTTCTCACCTGATACTGGTTTACAGATTATTATTTTTTTAAATGTTTAGCTATTTTAAATCCTGAACAATGCTATTGAAACACACTTATATGTAGGTCAAAAACCCCTCTCATCATCCTTGAGGATTTCTTTGCTACCTGTCTGTAAGCAGAAGCTGGAGCAATGAGACTTATTTGCTTCATTGCATTAACAAAAGGTTATCAGTCTCCCACACAAAAAAATATTTCATAGTTCTGTTTCTCTAAATTGGAGAGTCCCATGCTTTCTCCATGTGTTGCTAGAGCTTTGCTACCTCTGGCAAGAGAGACTTCTGTTGAAAGGTCTCTGTGTTCTTTATGGTGCTGAACGGCAGAATGGGATTTAATGACATTTTAATACACTGCCATATAGGTGGTCAGTACTGCGATTCTGAGCCATTTGGACTGGAGAGGTCATTGTGATAATCCTGGCAAGTTCCTCTTTCCTTTTCACCCAGGAGAAAATTATATTTGAGTATAGATCTGTGGAACCCAAAACACTAAACAACATTTGGCAGTCTAGTGGGCTTGTTTGTATTCAGTCATAATCAAAGATGTTCCCCATACTCTAGTGCAGAATTTCCCAACCAAAGATATGCAGTAAATGACCCTGTTCTTAAATGGCTGTTCATATTGCTGAGCATACAATCATACTACTAAAAGATAACTGCACATTGAGTGAAACAGAGGCTATAACAAGGCTTTTGAATGCCAGGCTTTATCAAGTAGTGGGAATTGGTAATGAAGAGCTATAGTGTTGTTATAGATGCAGAGTATGTTCAAGAGTGATGTCATCACTCACATGCTGGAAAATTCCTCAAAGCCCACCACTAATATGATTTCTCTCCTTGAACTTTCCAGCTGAAGGAAATCTTCAGGAAACAACTAGAGAAGGCGGAATCTGAAATAAAGAAAACCACAGCCATTATTGCGGAATATAAACAAGTAATGTGTATAGAGAAACTCCTGTTTCATACAGTTATTTGTAAACCATTTTTAATGTCTTCCTACTCTGCATCTCAGGCAAGCTGACTGTTCAGCGTTTTAGTATTAGTACCTTTGACCAGGGCATGTCTCATTTCAGGCTTTCTGAGAGTATGAATTGTAGACAGTTATATTCTTTCTGGAGTTGTCCAAGTGGAATCTGCCACTTTCTGTAGAGAAGAATACTTCCTTATCAAGCCATTCCAAACCCACTACAATGCAACTGCCTCTTTTGCCCTGCTCCTGGCTAAGAATGTAGGCTATCTCCCCATGAAATTAGTCAAATCAATCTCAGTGTTAAGGCTGCATCTCGAATACTACCATTTAGACCTTTTTTGTCAGCCTTGCTACCACTAATGGAT
This sequence comes from Chelydra serpentina, assembly GCA_037349315.1. Taxonomy (NCBI): domain Eukaryota; kingdom Metazoa; phylum Chordata; order Testudines; family Chelydridae; genus Chelydra; species Chelydra serpentina. The sequence continues at coordinate 56,424,180 of JBAIAC010000024.1, read as the reverse complement.
TAATTCTGAGGAAATGACTGTGTATGACTTCGGTAAAGTTGTAATAAAATACTGCTGAAATGTACCACAAGAATTTTTTTTTTTATAAACTTTATCAAAAGGGTTGTTTTCTCTCTTCCAGATTTGTTCCCAGCTGAGTACCAGGCTGGAGAAACAACAGACAGCAAGTAAGGAGGAACTGGAGGTTGTGAAGGTGAGAATGAGGCCTCTGTATGTGAGGTTTGCGTTTAGCAGGGTACCCACATTTCCCACAGGTGGACTTCTGGAGATGGTATGCCTTGGATCCGCAGCAACAGAACAAAGTGTGGGTCTTATTGCTGCGCTTACCGACTGACGAAGGGAACATTGTCATTCGGTAGGCGCCGCAATAAGACCCACATTTTGTGCCGTCACTGCGGATCCAAGGCATTGTATGTGAAGTGTCATTAATTCAAATATTCATAGATGCTGGCAGTAAAATACTGAAAGGAATTTGAACTGCAGCCATATAGTAGCAGCCTTGAGAGCCAGGAAGATGGTCTAAAATACTCTCTCAGATGTTTCACAGGATGGAAACAATTGTGGAATACATGTCCCTTCACCATGCTGTTGTGGATATCGGGTATGCTGGAGCTTCCAAACTGGAGTGCACAGAGTGCCTGTATTTTTCCCCGCAGAAATGTATGAATTTGGCAGGAAGCATGGAGGGATAAGTCTTTATACATTCTAATAAGATGAGAAAGGGAGCCCTTTGGGGGAGCTTTTGAACTGCACCTCCATTTTGCACAGTGCACACAGGCACAGCCCAAGACAGAGAGAGCAACGGTTGCTTTGGACCTGATGGATTCAGGCCAGGGAGCTGCTCTTAATTATGGTGGGCTGGCCTGGTCTGCCCCAGACTTTCCACAACCATCACCTTCCTGTCCTGAACACCAAGGCCTTGTAAGATCTACATAGAGCTGTCTCTGGTTGTCCTACATTGTCTCCCCACTGGGGGAATTTTCCCCAATAAGGGACTTCACAGCACCTGTATGCTGCCACAGCAACGTACATGGAATCCCTCCCTCTGTTTCTGTAGTTCTCAAACTTTCTGAAGTATATAATCTGTTGTTATGCAGTGGCAAATGTCTGCCTTGTGCTAGGGTTAAATATTTTACTGCCTACTATTTCTGATACATTAAACCAAGGGTTTTACACATGCTTTACAAGTAGTTGGCAGTATAGCAACATGCATATCTTCCCTTTCATACAAAAAAAGACATTTCTGAAATGAGAATGCCAGCCACTCACTGTTCTAAAATTACAGTTTCACAAGAATAAAGACTATGATTGACATTCTTTAAGTTTCTTAAAGTATTTCAATAATTTTTTTTTACTTGTTTACTCTTGCTAAGTGGTCTGAGAACCATGTCAGCAGGATTACATTAACAGACACTGGCTATTGTTAATGGTGACCAGATAGTCAACCCAATATTAACAAATATTTAGATAAATTAGATGTATTCAAGTCAGCAGGGCTTGATGACATTCATTCTAGAGTAGTTAAGGAAATAGCTGAAGCAACCATCTTTGAGAACTTATGGAGGACAGGTGAGGCCCCAGAAGATTGGAGAAAGACAAACATAGTACTGATCTTAAACTAGGGGAACAAAAAGGACTCGGGGAATTATAGACCAGCCAGCTTAATTTTGATACCTGAAAAGTTACTGGAACAAATTGTTAGTCAATTTGTAAGCACCTCTTCAAGCCAACCCAGTATGGAACTTGCTATTGTCAAGTGTTCTTGACACTAGGAGCATTCTGTAAGATAATATCACTATTACATGTCGGTATTAATAGCAAAGTAGTGGCCATTGCATCCAGCATAGAGTGCTTGCTTGTGACGAGTAGGGAAAACCTGGGTGGGAGCAGGTTTCTAAGCAATATCACATGGCTGTAATATTTCCTTTGCCAAAAGCCATATTAACCTTAATATTTGATCAAAGGTATTCTTCTTTTAAAGCAGCAAGTTTAGTCAGAGAAAAAACCCTGCAATCTACTTTATCAATAAATATGCTAACATTAATGCAGTACTGCAAAAATATCACAAGTCTTGACAAGAAGAGGGTAAATGTGACTTCCAAAGTCTAGATGTGTTGAAAAAATGCTGAAAGTATTAGGAATTCTTATCCTGGTGCATGCGCCCATATCTGTTGTTCATGAACTTCTAAAATCATTTGAGGTAACACTCCATGTGACAATCTCACATGCTTAATGGCTCTACCATTACCACCAAAAAGCAAATCTAACATAAGAGCGGCTCTTCCAGGAAACAGGACATCTGTAACATGGCTAAAAATGGATTCTCTGGCTGTTCCCAGGATAAAGTGATGGCTTGCAAACACTGCAGTGAGATTTTCAGTAAGGAAGGAGCATTGAAGCTGCCTGCTATAAGCAGAGAGGCCCAGGGAACAGAAAGAGATGATGAGAAGGATGCACTCAAGAAGCAGCTGAGGGAGATGGAGCTGGAACTGGCACAGACCAAATTGCAGCTTGTGGAAGCAAAGTGCAAAATTCAGGTATATGTACAGATATCCTACTGCAGAAAAGACTGATTGTATTAAGCCCTATCTACGCTATGGGGAATTTAGTTGCAATGTGACCGTCTCCTTGACTTTGGTTCTGTTCTGTAGTGTAGATGGTGGTAGAATGCTGCTGAGCTTTTATGCAGCGACACTAAGGGCTACGTTTACACTGGTACTTCTGTTGGTAAAACTTTTGTTGGTCAGGGGTATGAAAAAACACACGCCCCTCACTGACAAAAGTTTTATCAACAAAAAGTGCCAGTCTGGACAGAGCTTTGTCAGCTGGAGACTCTCTCCTGCCAACAAAGCTACTGCTGCTCGTTGGCGGTGGTTTTATTTTGCCGGCAGGAGAGCTCTGTCCTGCTGGCAAAGAGCAGCTATACAGGAGACCTTACAGAGGCATAACTGTGCCACTGTAAGATACGCCGTGTAGACAACAGCCAAATTGTAAGGAGTCTCCTCTTCCTTTCATTCCTGCACTAAAACTGAATAGTCATCCTTGCACTACCTACAAGGCTAGCCAAAGGGGGCTAAGACGACTGCAGAAGAATGCATACTGCACCCTCTAAAAGGGTGGCACAATGGCCACATTTAACCTACATGGTAGGGAGCTCTGGAAAGGGTATGAAACTCAGTGCCTCCTGTAGATCTGCTGGGGGTAAATGTAACTATACACCATTCCCAATCATGGCAGTGACTATAAAATACAATCCAGTCTTTTAGTAACATAGTGCTATGTCCAAAAAAAAGCTCTCATTTGTGGCCCTAACTTACCCCAGTCCTGTTTGGCATATGATTGTCTGTTGTCTACCCTTTTGTTCTTGAAGTACCCTCTCCTCTTCTGCTAAGCTTGTGGAGTCGTTCTCACCACAAGTCACTACCTCCGTCATGGATAGTAGTATCCCTTGCGGCATCCGTCAGTACCTATGGCAAGGACTTTCATGCAAGCAAGGCAGCCCTCCACTCCTCAGACACTACCATTTCTCTATTGGTTCAGTGGCAGCTCAAGATACGCCCTTCCTTTTATACTATTGTTCTACTTCTAGACATCTTTACACACAGCTGCCAAGCCATCCAGGCACCATACCATTGGTCTTTTACCCTCATATAGATTAAATTTTGTGTGCCTTCAGTGTGTGTATGTGTATATGCTTGTCTGTACCATTGCTACACCCACACATCACCTCTGAGGGTTTATTTTATGCCAATCTAATTGGACGTCACTGATTTTGTGAATTCCCAGGAAAATGGGATGTTATTTTTCACTCTTCCCTTCTGGTCTTCAAAGAAAAAGGGTTCTAATTTGCAGTAGTATCTTCTGTAGTTCTACTGCTGCCTCTCCCCTCCCCTCCCCTCCCCTCCCTACCCCCTGACTGTAGCAGGAAAGAACTGAGTTAAAGGGATTGACTTTGAAGATGCCTCTCTGTAATCAATGATTTTCAGATCAACTCTGACTATTCTACTTCCTTAGGAGCTGGAGCACCAGAGAGGAACCCTTATGAATGAAATCCAAGCTGCTAAAAACTCTTGGTTTAGCAAAACCCTGAACTCTATCAAAACGGCCACGAGCACACAGCCACCCCAGCAGCCTCCGCCATCCCAGCCACCCAAAGAGAGCAGTACATAGTTCCAGCCAGACCCCAGGCACAAGAGCACAAAGAACAAAGCAACTGAAACCCTGGAGGATTTTCCCAGGGGTCTCTCCTCTTGGGGAAAGGACAAAAGGCAGGAGTGCAGGCATTGAAATGAAATCCTTCAGTGTCTTTACTCATTCTGGTGTGACCCTTTCCAAAGGGAAGTTATTTAAAAAATCCAATTTTATGTTGAATACTTATTTCCCACCTGCCTTCCTGAAAGCCACGTTCCAATACTTTCATCCTTTTACACTTTATTTTATATGCTTAGATGTTAAGATGGATAATAAATAATTCAGAACTAAGTGTTTAGTATGTGAACTAATTATAACTACAATTATTTTTATCTTGCATAAAACAGATGTTTTCTTTTTGGGAAAGGAGGGCAGCATAAAGTACTGAAGCATAAATCTTGTCAAAGAAAGCACAGTATAATGCCAGGCTCTATACTCATGCCATGAGATCATCTCAAATTTACAGTGGTGATTGCATCCTGCAGCGAAGTATTTCCCATTCATTGTAAGTCTTAAGTCACAGCCAAGGTAGTCTTGTGCTCTCTCTGGCATAGCACAAGTGTTTATAATCTTCCCTGTGAATATTCTGTTTGATTATGGCAATTAGTTTCCTGCACAAATTCAAGGAGTGCAGGTCTTCCAGACGCTGAGTGGCAGCACTGTTTAATTCTTGTGCGTCGCACCTGAACTAGAATTTAAAGTGAAATCTTCTAGTTCCCGTCTTATTCTATGTTTTATTTTCAGAACTGGAGAAATTATTCCCTCCATTAGAACAAAGGAAAGGCTATATTCCTTGGTTTGTTGTTGTTGTTTTTTTGTTTGCCAATAAGTAGATTTGAAACCTTGCTTAGGTTTGACATTCTACTACCCCTGTGCAATAAAAGCTGTTTTTTTCAGGGTAAAGTTGGTGGAAACACTTTCACATGAAACACTGGGCCAAGGTTTAAGCATTGCACTTGGCACAAAACTGGAAGCATCGAATGAAAAAACTCTTTGCACAGGAGAAACAAACACCATTGAAAAGTTTATTTGCTTTTGACACTTTATTAGGGAACCCTAAGTTGCTATATCTTTTTTTTAAAAGGACAAAATATTAAAAATGCAAGATAATAGACTTTATTCATGAGGTAAACTTTTCTGATGATTATTCCCGAGTCTGTCTGAAAACACGATTGTCTTGTTTTATATCTCTAAGTTGAAGTGCAAAAGCAGTTGTGACATTTTTTTTTGATTGAACATAAATGTTTATAGAAATACTTATTTCATGAAAAATTAAACTATTGCTTAAACTGATGGAAATATTTTTTAATTATATTTAACATGTCTATAAGGTCTCGCAGATAAATATTGTTGCTGGACAAGAGGTTAGTTGTGCATTAAGTTTCCTCATGTTATAAAATGTTCCAGAGACATTAGCCCTGTTTTGATTTTAAACTTTAAGTAATGCAATATCTTACCAGCTCTGTACAATAAAGTTTAATGATATTCACATCTTGCTTCATTTTCAAGCATATTTTCAGAAGATTTTTACATGTAGTACAAGTTTAATATTTACCCTGTGCCAAATGAGACATTTTGAAGAGCAGTCAGCTGTTTGAAGTAGAGATCAAAATGTAGTCACTATCCTTAGGCAGCGAAAGTCCTGCAATTTGGTGATGTAGGTTCTTTTTTCAAAGAACAGAGCTGAATAAAGAGTTAAGTTCCTTGTCTAGATGTTGTTACAGAGTAGAACCAAAATAAGAGGGTTCTTCAAATGAAACTGAATTTTGGCATGCTTTCCATAATCAGCTTATTGCTAATAATACTTATCTGAATAAAGACCAATGTTCCTGTCCAGTGGAATTACTAATTTCAGCATTGAGATGTCACTGGCAAGTGAATTAACAAACTTGAACTAAGTTATGTAATAAACTGGAGGTGACAATTATATACAATTAAATACATTAGGATAATTACCATATTGTAATACTTGGAGTACTGTGCTCACAGCCAACATTATTACTGGTATCAAACCACCAGTTCTGTCCAAATTTCTCATTTAATATGTATCTGTTCAAACAGCACTGAAACAGTTAACATAACTCAAAGTGTGGAAGTAATTTTTTTTAAATTCAATATCAAAATGCATGCCCAGTTCCAACGGTTGTACTAAAGGTAATTTGTGTCCGTCCATATGTAAGGAACAAGTAGTATTGGGGATTTTTATTTTTACTTCAGTTCAGAACAAGTAATTTTGAAATATGGCCTTAATTTCACAAAGAAACAAATCTCTGTAAAATATATATTTTGGTGCAGTTATTAATCTTGTGGATACTAGTGCCTCACTGAGGTGCATAATGCAGAAAGAACAAGTACATTTTTTCACTTTATGTAGAAGTTTATTTGGGTGAAACAACAGGATAAATAAAAAGTTGGATTAATTACATGGTACATCAATTCACTAATCATATCTTTGTGGATCAAAGTTGAATTTATGTAAAATAGTAGTGCATACTTCATATCACTTTAAAAAAATTGAAAAGTTAACGACTTGCCTTCAATCAGATATACTGCTCAAGGTTCATATGCTTCAGTCCTCTGTGGAAGGAAAGCACTGAACCATGTACCCAATATAGCCAGCCAACACACATATCCCAGCCTCTGCCCTGCTCATTACATTGTACATCTTCCCTTTTGCTATAGCTAAGTTATCTTTAGATAAGCAGAAAAATCTTTTTGTATTATAAGTTGTATGGCAGGACTTATTTAGCCATTGAATTTCCTGTTTTATGCTGGCATACTTTGTTTTATTCTCTTATTTCATTAAAAAGCTATTTTGAAGCAGAAACCAAGCGTGAGGTATCTCTGTTCACTAGAACAAGAAAGGAGAGTCAGGCAGAGCAGAAACTCATCCGTCGATACCAGAGTATATTAGTCATAGCAGACTCTTGTAGTCTAAGAAGAGACAAATAGGTTTTGTTGCAAACACCTGGGGTGAAATCCTGGCCCCAGTAAGACAATGACAAAACTCCCACTGACTGCAGAGGGGCCAGGATTTCACCCATGGAGTTGAGTTTGTGATATGCTGACTAGCCTTGGTGATAGTGTTAACAAAGTAAAAAAACTGCCTGTACTGGCTGCTACAGTATCATGATTTACAAATTAAGTATGAAAAATCTTGCTTTATTAATGCCACAACCTCTTGCTAGGAAGTGTGCATGGCTGACTTCTGACATCCCCGTACTGAGTAATATCTACTGAATATGTGAACTTTGTCATATAATGGTATGTTATTTTTCATCTCCTAGAGAAGCCTTTAGTACATGTTTTACACTCTGAAGATCTAGGCAGTGGTTTTAACTAAGAGCTGAATGATAGTTCTCTCTTGAACCCACAGCAGCCTTGGATGATGCCTTGTAAAGTAGTCGATTCTTCAATAGCTGACTTTACCAGACATATGATACTGCATATGCCCATAGATGTAAACGTAGCACTGTACATTTTCCTCTTAAAAATACAGACTTGTTCTAAATTCCCTTTCTGGTTATTACACTAACCATTCCATGGAGAGCTGTCCCACTAAAAAAAAGGCATTTCCATCCAAATAGTGCTAAATGCTCACGCTACATCCCTTTCACTTTGAACGATTCAATGTAGAAAATGTCGCAAGTTGACTTCTGAACACCCCACAATGCACCCTCTAAAACTGGGCTATGATACACAGAAAGCATCCAGTTTTAAAGAGATTCATAATGAGAACTAAAAAATGGAGCATATAAGGGCACTACACACAAGCACTAATAACAACCCCACCTTTCCTAGTTCAGAGGCCTGCAAATCAACATTTCACGACCATTATTCACTATGTACAGGTTTGCCCTTCAGGAATACAGAGCTGTCATTAATTTCTTCCAGACTGCCAGTGGTCTGCTATTGAATGTATGTCATGCCTATTTGTACCTGGAAAAAATATGGCTCAAAAATAAGAACATTACTTCCTTCCCTTATTTTCTTATTCAGTGAGACTTGTTTTTATTTAACCTGTAAAGGAGCATATATGCATCTTTGAAAACTATATATTATATATAAAATAATATATAGGAAACCGAATTAGGAGATAAAATACATCAGAAGGGTCTAGTGTCACAAATTTCACTCATGTGATTTGATAACCACCAGAATCCTGGGCTGTACTAATTTCCTTTCAGTTTCTCTTATTTTTGTATTTTATATAATACATGGATCCTACTATCAATTCATATAATCAAGAGAAAATGTTATTGGCCTCTTTCCCTGATTCCATCCTTTCAACAATCCCCTGGAAGAAACTAATCTGGATGATGTTTTCAAGAATTGTATTGGGAGTCATTTCACTTAGAACCATCACCTTCTCTTAGAAAGCCCAACTCTGGAAAGAATCTTCTTTATAGTTTAAGTAGAAAATACAATGATGTCAAGTGCAAGCAGAGATGGGCCCTATCCAGATCCCTAGTTTTCCAAAATTTAAAGGGGGTTCAGTTCCAGGGGTTTTATTCAGCCTCTTGAAATAGGGACCAGCTGCAAAGCTTGGATCCAGAGTAAAGGTTCCCCATCCGTTGGGGTTATTCAGCTGCACAGTCTTGATTTGGGTCCATCCCTAATTATAAGAAAAATGCACTGCTAGTGGACTAGGGAGCTACAGGAGCTTTGTTGTGTTAGACCTATGATTTGGGAACATTTCTATACTGCCAATCAGTTGCTGTATAACCAATCCATGTATTATATGAAAATATAAATGTAACGCTTGTTATTAAAAGTGTAATTTAATGTACATCACAAGAAATGTTTACTTTTTTAATTGTTAGACATGTTTAGATCAGTATCTTGTTTTCATTGTGTGAATGATACCTTGTAAAATAAACAGAAATGCAAAGAAGATGGGAATGAGATGCTTGTTTTCATAAACTGCTCACATTACTGATACCCTCAATGTCTGCTCAAGAAATGGTTTGACCTCTATTTACAATAATAAATCTTATTAACACTGGCACTTTTGATATGCTTACAGCAACTCAATTTGATCACTCTCAGGCATGCAGCATTAGTGTATCAAGTCCTATCACTAAGGTTAAGATTTTGTCTGTTATTTTTAGTAAAAGTCAGGGACAGGTCATAGGCAATAAACAAAAATTCTGACTTTTACTAAAAATAACGGGAAGAGGCGCTGACTGCCTCGGGGGACTGAAGTGTATGTCCTGGGCGGAAGTGGGGAAAGGCACTGACAGCCCAAGCAGGGGGGGACGGAAGCCAAAGAAGTCACAGAGGTTTGTTAAAATATCACAGAATCCTTGACCCCCACAGGGGGAGGAGGGAGGGATAGCTCAGTGGTTTGAGCATTGGCCTGCTAAACCCAGGGTTGTGAGTTCAATCCTTGAGGGGGCCATTTAGGGATCTGGGGCAAAAATTGGGGATTGGTCCTGCTTTGAGCAGGGGGTTGGACTAGATGACCTCCTAAGGTCCCTTCCAACCCTGATATTCTATGATTCTATGACCTCTGACTAAATCGTATCCTTATCTATCATTGAATTCACACTTAGAAAGTCCGCTAATGGATGTTACATAGCAACCAACTAATTGCAAGGGTCTGGGGCAGAGGTAGTCAATAGGGAGACTTGTGGGCCAAATCTGGACCACCAGATACTTTAATGGACCCCAAAATCTTTTTACACTTAGTATCATCATTATTGTTATTTTTTTATTATTGTCTCTGGAGTCTAGATCTTGACTATATGTTGACCAAGAAATTTGTACCTTGACAAAAATAATTGACTACCCCTGGATGGGGTAATGCAGTACCGCACCTGTGTCTGTGGTCCACAGCTCAATTGCTGGCAGTCTGTGAAGAACTGATACATGACATGGCTCCTCTTTTCCAATTGTTTCTAGAGATGCCTGGGGTCTTCAGATTCTGCAGGCTTACGAAAGCTGCTGGAAGTAAAGGTGCCAGTCTGTCTATATACAGTATACACCACTCCTAGAGGCTGATGCTACAGAAGGTGTGATGTTACAGGGTCTTGCATATCTCCCTAGCAGAATACACAGTGGAAGCGGGCAATGGGGCAGCCAAGCGCTATACCCAAGAAGAGAAGGAGAAGGTGTCTGTGCAGTAAGGCCAAGGGAGCAGACTAGAAAAGAGACAGAAGCTTATGCTGGGGGAGAGGAGCAGAGAAGAAGAGGGCCAGACACCTGGGAAGCGCGGAGGAGGGAAGACACAGAATAAAAGTCAGACCACAAATCCATCTTCCTGTCTTCCAACAGTGGCCAATACCAGGTGCTTCATAGGGAATAAACAGAACAGGTAATCATCAAGTGATCCACCCCTCTCACCCATCCTAGGTTCTGGCAAACAAGGGACACTATCCCTGCCCATCCTGGCTAATAGCCACTGATGTATCCTCCATGAATTTATCTAGGTCTTTTTTGAACCCCATTATTGTCTTCACTTTCACAACATTCTCTGGCAACGAGTTCCACAGGTTAACTCTGCATTGTGTGAAGAAATACTTCCTTTTGTTTGTTTTAAACCTGTTGCCTATTAATTTCATTTGGTGACATCTAGTTCTTGTGTTATGAGGAGTGAATAACACTTCCTTATTTACTTTCTCCACACCAGTCATGATTTCATAGAACTCTATCATATCTCCCCGTAGTAGTCTCTTTTCCAAGCGGAAAAGTGTGTTTTATTAATCTCTCTTTATATGGAAGCTGTTCCATACCCCTAATAATTTGTGTTGCCCTTTTCTGTGCCTTTTCCAATTCCAATATATCTTTTTTGAGATGGGGCGACCACATCTGCACATAGTAGTCAAGATTTGGGCGTACCATGGATTTATATAGAGGGAATATATTTTCTGTCTTCTTATCTATCCCTTTCCTAATGATTCACAACATTCTGTTCGCTTTTTTGACTGCCACTGCACACTGAGTGGATGTTTTCAGAAAGCTATCCACAATGACTCCAAGATCTCTTTCTTGAATGATAACAGCTAATTTGGACCCCATCATTTTATATGTATAGTTGGGATTATGTTTTCCAATGTGCATTACTTGGCATTTAGCAACATTAAATTTCATCTGCCATTTTGTTGCCCAGTCACCCAGTTTTGTGAGATCCCTTTGTAACTCTTCAGTCTGCTTTGGGCTTAACTACCTTGAGTAGTTTTGTTTCATCTGCAAATTTTGCCACCTCACTGTTTATCCCTTTTTCCAGATCATTTATGAATATGTTGAATAGTACTGGTCCCAATGCAGACCCCTGTGATGCACACTGCTATTTACCTCTTCCTATTCTAAAAACTGGCCATTATTCCTACCATTTCCTATCTTTTACCAGTTACTGGTCCATGAGAGGACCTTCCTTCTTATCCCGCTAACTTCTTACTTTGCTTAAGAGCCTTTGGTGAAGGACTTTATCAAAGGCTTTCTGAAAAATCTAAATACAGTATAACCTCAAAGATACAAACACCAGAGTTACAGACTGACTGGTCAACCGGACACCATGTGAAACTGGATGTAACCAATCAGGCAGGAGCAGAGACCAAAAAAAAATTAAAAAGCAAGTACCATACTGTGCCTGTATTGCATTTTAAAGGGCCTCCATTATGCTGTCTTCAAAAGGTTTCCATGCAGCTTGCAGTTATTTCACTTTTGGCACGGTACCTTTTAATTTCTGTTTAACTAACTGCCTCATTTTTGTGTAGTTCCCCTTTCTGAAATTAAATGCTACCCTGATGGACTGCTGTGGTGTCGTCACCAGCACAGGGATGTTAAATTTAATTATATTATGTTCACTATTACCAAATGGTTCAGCTATAGTCACCTCTTGGCCCAGATCCTGTGCTCTATTTAGGATTAAATCAAGCATTGCCTCTCCTCTTGTGGATTCCAGGACTAGCTGCTCCAAGAAGCTATTATTTAAGATGTCAAGAAACTATCTCTGTATCTCATCCTGAGGTGACATGTACCCAGTCAATATGGGGATAGTTGAAATCCCCCATTATTATTGAATTTATTTTTATAGCCTCTCTAATCTTTCTGAGCATGTTGCAGTCAGTATCACCATCCTGGCCAGCTAGTCGGTAATATATCCCTACTGCTATAATCTTATTATTCGAGCATGGAATTACTATCCATAGAGATTCTATGGCAGAGTTGGGTTCATCTAAGATGTTCACTTCATTTGAGACTAAGCTTTCTTACACATACAGCGCCACCCTCCCGCCTGTCTGATCTGTTCTTTCCTTCCAATATATTTCATACCCTGGTATTCCTGTGTCCCGTTAATTATCCTCATTCCACCAACTTTCTGCAACGCCAATTACATCATTTAGTACCAGGCACTCACGTTCGTCCATCGTATTATTTAGACTTCTAGCATTGGTATACAAGCACGTCAAAAAACTGTCTAGGGCTAAGGGTGCTCTCACGTACCTTTCTCGGGCTACTGGTCCATGACTGCTGCAGTCACCAGCGCCCGCTGTGCAGGGGCCAACCGAAGAGCCCCCCAGGCGGGGGCAGCGAGCGCGGCTAGGAGGCAGCCTAGCCGGGTCTAAGGACGCTGCCAGCCTGGTGCCTGACCAGCACCGTTCTCCGCGGCTCTCCCCGCACGGCGCAACCCCTCCGCCGCCCCCCGCGGCGAGTGGGGGGCTCCTCGGCCCTTTCCTGTGGGCGGCCATGGGCCAACCAAGAGCGACCCCCCGTGCTCCGGCCAGAGGAAAGACTCGCTACCGCTGGGGTGACGGCCCCCAGCTGAAGGGGGTGGGGGCGGACCAGGGACACAGCCCCTCGGGGCGAGCGGCAGAGCCGGAACACCCTGACCAGAGGCTCCCACCTCCCCGCGGCGAACACCCCTTATCACAGCCCGGGCGCCGCCTCAGCTAGGCGGGGCCTTTGATAGCCCCGCCCACTCCGTTCCCGCTCGAAGCGCGCACGGCGATAAAATGGCCGCCGAGCGCCTAGGACGCCTCTACTCTCGCGAACTCGATGCCTCTTCCTGCCGGGAGTGAGAAGGGGCGTGGTTTATGTGACTCTGGTCGCCAAGGGGCGTGGTCCCGGCTCCTGCTCTGAAGCTGAAGCCTGAGAACGTTACTAGGGGGCGTGGCGGACGGGGGCTCCGGAAAGTTCCAGAGGGGCGGGGCGGGAGCAGCCGCCGCTGCGGCAGTGTCAGGCTGTCCCTCCCCCCAGATCGGGTGCTGCTCGTACGGAGCGGGCACCGCGGCATAGCATCCCCGACATGGCGTCTGCGCGGGAGGAGGTGAGGGGCGCGCGGGGAGTGAGTCTTAGGGGGGCCTGGCGGAGGGCGCAGTGCCCAGAGGGGGTTTTGGAGGGTATGGGAGGCACAGAGCCGGGGCGGGGGGGAGTGGGTCTGGCAGGGTGTGGGGAGCACAGCCCGGGGGGGAGCGGGTCTTGCACGGTGTGGGGGGCACAGCCCGGGTGGGGGGAGCGGGTCTTGCAGGGTGTGGGGGGCACAATGCCCAGAGGGGCTGGCAGAGGCACCGAGCTCAATGGGGGGAGCTGCAGAGCCCAGAGGGGCTGGCAGAGGGCACAGAGCTCAATAGGGGGGCGGGTATCTTGCAGGGAATGGGGGGCCACAGAGCCCAATGGAGGTCTGGTAGGGGCAGGTGTTGCTCCTGCCCCCGGGCCAGCTGGCTGGGTTCTGTTGTCCCTTCCCGGAAGCATGCCTCCCTGTGCCCTAACATGCCCTGCCCCTGCTCCAGGTGCGCGGGTAGCGCCTTGTTTCCAGCCAGGCACACACACGGGCTCTGAGAGGGCCACCACACCCCATACTCCTGCGAGCACAAGAAATCTGGCAAATGAGTGGCACCGTGCCTGCCTCCTTGCCCTCTGAGCTACTGGGCACTCAGCCCTGCTGGCCCTCCAGCCTCGAATTGGTGGCCCTGCAGACTGCGTGACTGAGCGACTTCCCGTGTGATTAGGAGTTACCGGGTACTCCCTGAGCTGCCGTTTTAAATGGATGGGTTTGGTCCTATCCCCACCGGAGTCAGTGACCCCCCCCCCCCACCCACCTCACTTCCCCTTACTGCAGCTGCTGGTCCTTTCCTGCTGCAGCTGTTCAGAGTGCCTGCCCTGCTTCCCTGCCTAGCTGTAGGAGCCCCACAGAGAACAGCTAGGAGCTCTGCCTCCAAGGGGAGTGCCTTGGAAGGGATGGCTCTCCTCCCCGCCAGCAAAAATAGAGGAGAAGCTCCCTGAATCTGCCCCAGCCCAGGTCCACATTAGCTTGTTCCAGCTGCCTGTGGTCCACATTAGCTTGTTCCAGCTGCCTGTGGTCCACAGGGTACATATCCAGTTGGGGATAGCTGGGGTACAGGGTGATTCCAACCACCTCCACCAGGGTGCACCCATTAAGGTAAGTCCAATACCTAACAACCTTTCAAAGCTAGAAACTGGAACTTTGTGCCATTAGAAGGGGGAAATTGACAGCTTTTTCCAGTGTGGAACACTGGAATGTAATGGTTGTAACTGCTCTGAAGACAAAAGGCATTGCATTAGTGCTTCACGAAGTAGTATTAACCCATTGCCCTTTAACCCTTCTTCTGTCCAGCTTCCCTTAGATACTTAGCAGTTCAGCACCCCCATAGGAAGGGTCCTCACCCAATCCTCTTCTCCTCTGCCCCAAAAAGAACGGAGGAACAAAAAGTGTAATTAGTTATCTGTAATTCAGTTTCTGTGAAAGTATTTTGCACATCTCACTTCTGGTCTCTGCTCCCTGTCATCAAACAAGTGGAATTCCCACTCTAAAGAGGTTTTTCTAGGCCCACGGGGTAGTTGTAGAGGTTGGAATGTGTGATCCTGTGCTACTATGGAGCTTAACTATTGCACTTAAACCTTTCCATTCAGTTCCTGAGTTGGGAGTCTGTCTACACAGGGAAACTTACTGGCATAACTATACTGTTGATGGTCCAAAACTGACTCATGGGATGGGATGGGGGTGACTCTAGGAGGCAAGAGAGCTTGAGCTCCCCTACTTTGGAAGGAGGTCTGCCAGACAGAGAACAAAGCAGGATTCCTCCCTAGAGGCAAAGTCCAAGTAATAGTTCTTTGTAAATGTATGGAGCAAAGAGCAGGCAAGAAAGGCTGTTTTGCCTAAGTCTGCAACAGAAACATCCCTGAAGCAACCAGTAGCCCTGCTTTTCCTTGTCTCAGACAGAATGAGCCTAGAGATTGTGATGGCCTGTCTGGCTTAAAGCTTAACAACTTGAAATGCAGTCCGCCATTTAGACATGGTCCTCCTAATGACGAGGTTGTGTAAGGAATTAATATCAAAACAATGCCCAGTGGCATTGCTATATAGTCAGTATCTTTTTGCTGCACAGACACTTCTTGAAGACACTGAATGGTCTTCCCCTTTCCACCCAGCTGAGCAGGTGGGGGCAAGACTGAACAACATGCTAAGATGATGAAGAAAGCAAGCACATAGTTTTGGGTTTGAACTCAAAACACCTTGAGCTGAGGCTTGGTGTGATGCCTTCTGCGTGTGCCCAAAATAAAGGACCAGACCATGGCACCAACATTCTTTAAGGCCCAGCATCCTTTTGGACAGGGTGGATTTGATTTAAATCACTAGTCAGGAAGACTTGACTTAATCATGGATTGCTACATAAAAGTGCATTCTTGTTGGTTGTTAGAAACTTAATACATATTCTTCACAACTCGGAGATAGATGTAGGTTTCATTTTTTAGAAGGTACACACTATACATTTTTTAAGTGATGTTCCTTTCATCATCATCAACGCAGCTTCCTTCTGAGAAGGAACACTTCTCATGATGATGTTTCATTTGGGCAACCAGGCCTTGCATTTCTTTGTTGCACTGTTTGCGTTTTGCACGCATGCCTGTCTTACCCACAGGTAGAGGAACTTCATTAAAATATTCCCAAACTGGGTCTCTTTTCCAGCCTTCTGCAATTATAGGTTTTCCCTTCCAGTGAGAGAATGGTATGGTAGATCTCAAATCAATGAAGGCTACACTCAGACCTCAACGACTTCTGGAATATGCTGCTCAAACAGTTTCACTTTTGTTTCTACTGCCTGTGCCTCCCTTCTCACATTTATCTCCAGACTTCTCCTTGTCCAGATCTATTCTGCCCCCAACGATCTTCTATTCATTGAACTTTTTGAAACTTTGCACTTTTATAGAGGTAAGGGATTGACTCTGTACACATTCGCGGAGGGACAATAGGGTTGAGGTCTGTTATTTTCTCACCTCTCATTTATTTAAAAACATTTGTGCTGTTAACAAGCATGTTCTCTCTGGAGACACAAATCCACCATTTGAGAACTGCAAAACTAAGCATCTCTGATGGTACCTGCTAGATTCAGCACTGAGTCCCATTGGGTAGATAGAAAGATTAACCTAAATAAACGATACAGAAGGCCCTGGAACCCTATAAGATTGGGTCCCTAATCCATGAACTATTGGAACTCATTTACAAAATTCTTAAACATTACATGAATATATTGTCTCATACTATACTATAGAATTAGATTTTATAATCCCTATTCCATGATGAGATATCTGAGCTATAATGTATCAATTAAAATTCTTTTTAGATTGGATTTTTTTGATAAAATGCTTTTGATTTTTATCCACCCTGCTTTTGGAACTGCTGGGCCTGTGGTGGACAAAAGGCCATGGGATCACCGAAATAAAAAGGGCTGAAAATAACCTGACTAGAAGGCACAGAGAAAGATAACTGAAGAGTCAGAGCGATGTAAGTGTGACTAGGGATCTGGGTGTTTTTAGGGCTGTCAAGCAATTAAAAAAATTAATCGCAATTAATCATGGGATTAATCACACTGTTAAACAATAGAATACCATTTAAATATTGATATTTTCTACATTTTCAAATATATTGATTTCAGTTACAACACAGAATAAAGCGTACAGTGCTCACTTAATTTTTTTATTATAAATATTTGTGCTGTAAAAAATAGTATTTTTCAATTCCCCTAATACAAGTACTGTAATGCAATCTCTTATCGTGAAAGTTGAACTTACAAAGGTAGATGTACAAAAAATAACTGCATTCAAAAACAATGTAAAACTTTAGAGCCTACAAGTCCACTCAGTCCTACTTCTTGTTCAGCCAATCGCTTAGACAAACATTTGTTTACATTTGCAGGAGATAGTGCTGCCCACTTCTTGTTTACAATGTCATCTGAAAGTGAGAACAGACATTTGCATGGCACTGTTGTAGCCGGTGTTGCAAGATATTTATGTACCAGATGTGCTAATGTTTCATATGTCCTTCCATCTTCAACCACCATTCCAGAGGACATGCATCCATGCTGATGATGGTTCTGCTTGATAACGATTCAAAGCAGTGCACTTTCATCATCTGAGTCAGATGCCACCAGCAGAAGGTTGATTTTCTTTTTTGATGGTTTGGGTGCTGTAGTTTCCGCATCGGAGTGTTGCTCTTTTAAGACATCTGAAAGCATGCTCCACATGCTGTCCTGATCAGATTTTGGAAGGCACTTCAGATTCTTAAACCTTGGGTTGAGTGCTGTTGCTATCTTTAGAAATGTCACATTGATACCTTCTTTGCTTTTGTCAAATCTGCAGTAAAAGTGTGCTTAAAATGAACAACATGTGCTGGGTCATCATCCGAGACTGCTAACAACATGAAATACATGGCAGAATGTGGGTAAAACAGAGCAGGAGACATACAATTCTCCCCCAAAGAGTTCAGTCAAAATGTAATTAACGCTTTTTTTTTTTTTTTAAACTAGCATAGCATGGAAGCATGTCCTCTGAATGGTGGCCGAAGCATGAAAGGGCATACCAATGTTTAGCATATCTGGCACATAAATACCATGCAACTACAAAAGTGCCTTGCGAATGCCTGTTCTCACTTTCAGGTGACATTGTAAATAAGAAGCCAGCAGCATTATCTCCCATAAATATAAACAAACTTGTTTCTCTTACTTCTTGTTCAGCCAATCGCTAGGACTGAGTGGACTTGTAGGTGCTAAAGTTGTACATTGTTTTGTTTTTGAGTTCAGTTATATAACAACAAAAATCTACATTTCTAAGTTGCACTTTCACGATAAAGAGATTGCACTACGGTATTTGTATGAGGTGAATTGAAAAGTACTATTTCTTGTTTCATTTTTACAGTGCAAATATTTGTAATAAAAATATAAAGTGAGCACAGTACACTATTCTGTGTTGTAATAGAAATCAATATATTTGAAAATGTAGAAAAACATCTGAAAAATTTAATTTCAATTGGTATTCTATTTTTTAATAGTGTGATTAAAACTGATTACTTGTGATTAATTTTTTTTTGAGTTAATCGCAAGAGTTAACAGCGACTAATTGACCGCCCTACTTTGTTTTATTAGTTGGCTGAGGTGTCCGGTTTCAAAGCTAAAATCTGAAACAGTAGATTTGCTAATTTTATAAACATTAATCAATATTGGAATGGAATTAGGATAACCCCTGCTTTATTGAGTCTGGGGAGTACTAGCTTACTAACGTCAATGCCAGGTTTTTTTCAGGGTTATTTTTATTTTGAATGCTACTCTTCAAATCAGGATACTTAGGCTGTGTCTACACTGTGCACCTTCCAACGGCATGGCTGTGCTGCCACAGCCACCCCATTGTAAGGTACGCAGTGTAGCCGTTCTTTGTCGCCAGGAGAGAGCTCTCCTGATAAAATAAAACCACCCGTCCTGCTGATGAAGCGCTGTCCACACGGGCACTTTGTCGTTAAAACTTGATATTGTTCGTGGGGGCAGGGGGAGAGAGAGGCACTGTTCCCTCTAAGCTGTGTGCGTGTGTGCCGTGCACACAGCAAAACACCATGCACACAAAAATTTGCACAGAAGACATTTTTTGTGCACATGGCCTGTCAAAATAGAGGGAACGTTGGCGGGGGGATTTTTTTTCCCCCCACACCTCTGAGTGACAAAGTTTTAATGACAAAAGTGCAGTGTAGACATAGCCTTAGTTATTAAAAAGTTTATTCCTACAGTGTTATTGAGTTTGATATAGAATATTCTAGGCATGTATTGAATACAACATACTGTTTTGCCTCAATGCTGTTCTACTACTGAACAGGAATCACTTCCCACCAGGCATCATCAATTCCTTAGTATCTCTAGTGCATTTATTGTGCTTTAAGTAATTTTCCAAAAAGGATACCCTTGTCTTAAGGTGCTCTTATGAATATGGTTCCTGTTCTTTCCAATGTTTGGTTTGAATTGGATAAGTTTAAAACATGAAAAGGAATTGCTAAAAGTTATTGTTTGAGGTTCTCTTAGGCCAATATGCTTTGACTTACAAAGGAGAAACATACAGCTAGCATTGCTTAGTTAAAATCCAAAATATGGTTACTTGAGGTCTCACTAGAAAGTGTGGACTCAACACGAGAACTTTCAGTTACTTACATTAAAAACAAAGCAAAACGTACTATCTCTGGAGTGAGTCTCACCACTTCTCAGTTTTGTTAACTCTGATAGGGGAGTTCTCTTTGTGCAGTTAGTCCAAGCGTCAATAGTGCTTCTGAATTTTGCAGCTTCTTTTGAGAATTCAGCAAAACTGTGGGGTCACACATGGTGACCTCAGTCTATATATGCTCTTTCAGGGTTCATTGGGGGCCGGGCAGGACTCATGCACATGAAATTCTTATTTCTGTTGTCAATTTGCCAGATAGGCTCTTGGATTTTAGTTCTCACAGTTTCTCTGCTGTTGCCATTGATATCCAGTAGATGGCATCAGTGTATAATATTTCTTTGATATTTTTCTTAAGAGGGTTTTTTCATTCATTTCACAGTCTATAGTTCAGTAATTTTCTGCATTATCCAGACTCTTACTTGGAATTTACCCTTTAAGCAATTTATTTTAATATTTCAAGGCTATATACAGATGCTTATCTTTCAATATTTTTTTCCTTCTTGTGCCATACAATTCATACCCCTTCTACAGGAACGCCTCACTTAACATTGTAGTTATGTTCCTGAAAAATGTGACTTTAAGCAAAACAATGTTAAGCGAATCCAATTTCCCCATAAGAATTAATGTAAATGGGGGGTTAGGATCCAGGGAAATTTTTTTCACCTGACAAAAGACTATTATATTTACACACAACAGTATAAGTTTTAAACAAACAATTTAACACTGGTACACAGCAATGATGGTTGAGGTGGTGAAGTCAGAGGGTGGGATATTTCCCAGGGAATGCCTTACTGCTAAATGACGAACTAGCAATTGGCTGAGCCCTCAAGGATTAACTCATTGTTAATGTAGCCTCACACTCTACAAGGCAGAAGGAATGAAGGGAGGGGAGACAGCATAGCAGACAGACAGACACACACAGTGTGTGTGCGTGCGTGCGCGATGTGCATTTCCCCTTTCAGTATGCTGATCCCTGTCTTAAGTACACTGCCTTGTTAATTAGATCAGCAAGCTGATACCCACCTCAGCTGCTGCCTCTGGGACTGTTGTGTGTCCCTGCTGCTCTATGGAAGATGGGGTAAGTGGGGTGCAGGGGAACACCCTGACATTAACCCCCATCTCCCAAAGCAAACAGGAGGCTCAGGGAGCAGCTCCAAGGCAGAGGGCAGGAACAGCGCATGGCAGTGAGGGTGGGAAAGTTGAACGGCCAGCAATTGATAGCCTGCTGGGCACCTGCTGCACAGGGAACTTAGGGGAGCAGGGAGCTGATGGGGGGCTGCCGGTCCACCCTAGTTCCAAGCCCCCACCAGCTAGCTCCATCGGGCTGCTCTTCCTGCAAGCAGTGGACAAAACAGGCGGCTGCCAAATGACATTAGAAGGGAGCATTGCACAGCTTTAAACAAGCATTTTCCTTAATTGATCAGCAATGAAACAACATTAACCAGGATGACTAAGTGAGGAGTTCCTGTATAATGTCACTATCACTTAGAGAAACAAAATTCCATATAATTTCTGTCACTCACTGCTGGAGTGCATGGAGTTGCGGTCTCTCTCCACATCTGGCACCCTCTGCTGATAGAGACGGACCACTACAGCAGCTTTCTGTGACTTGGCCCTCCAGCGAGGTCATGATTTAGTCCACTCTTTCCAGGAGAAAAAAGTCCAACAGAAAGCAGTCCAATGCCCTCACAAAAAGATCTACCCCACATCTGGGCCCCATGATTTTCACACTCTTCTCTCTGGGCTTTCCACTGTTTCTCTCTTTCTGAGGAGTCTCTCCCTTGGAATCCCCATAAAAAAAAATAAATCACAAATTAAAAATACACAAATTAAAACCAATTTCTTCCCTCCTTCAGTTTGATCTCTTATCCCTGCTGTTCCTCAAATGAACACCTCCCTGGGCTCTCCCCCGGTAGTCCAAATCCTGTCCTTTTATTAGGGCTGACCACTGGAGCCTGCTCTACTCCCAGACCCTGCTTAGTTAGTCCCTCTCCTGGCCTCTTACCAGACTTCCCCACTAGGAAAGGATCCCAGGGCACGTGCTCACTCTCTCAGTTTTCCTTTCATAACCTCTCTACTCCCAGAGTTCTTCACTTTCTACAAGCCACTCCTTTCCACTCTCAACTTCCTGCCTTTATAATTGCTCCTCCCCAGCTGGGCTTCATCCTCATTTAAGCCTAGCCCACTCTCCAGGTGCAGGCTGGTATATAAATTGGCTTCTCAGGCCCACATTAACTTTTTCACAGTCTGTGTGGAGTACACATCCCATCACAGTTTCTCTAAATTAAGTGGACGCAGTCCATACATTTTGATTATATTTAATACCTTTCATTTCACATCTTTCAGGGCTTACACTAGAAAAAGAAACATTGTGAAAGAACAAGTTAACCTCATACAAAGAGTGAGTGCCTTTGATTCATAAAGCAGACAAATATACAACTTTTAATTTGGGGTGGTTTGGATTTCTTGGCATAACAGGTAGTTTGTTGTAATTGATCTTTGGTTTGTTCTGGGATCAACTAACTAGTTATTTCTAGTCACCTTACCTCCTATATAGTTTCTATACTCATCTGTGGTTCTTGATTAACACATAGGAGGAGATGATAGAGCACTTTGAACAGGACGTGAGGAAGTTATTCTTGTCTCTCTCTTTAGCTTGACCAAAAGAGGTAGGAGTCACTGCTTTGAGTAGCCGGAAGACTCCTTTCCAGGGGAATGTGTATTTCAACTTCAGCTTAATTGATGGTCCTTGGGCAAGTGTCGCGTATGTTGGGACGGGCATATTGATTTCTATTGTCTTTAGCTCTAAGTGGAAGCTAACATTTTGGAATATGCTTTGGGGTGATTGGTTACAATCTTAGTTGTCATGGAGAAAAACTACTTGTCTGCATTTTAAGATCTGATCCTTCAGAGCCTACCAGTAATAGAATAGTTGCTGTGTCCCCCACTGGGAAAAGCTGTCAGTTTTCCCCCTTCTATTGGCACAAAGTTCCAGTTTCTACCTTGAAAAGGTTGTATGGTATTGACTACCATGTTGCTGGTCCAAGACTGAATATTGTCTGTCTTGTATCTTAAAGCAGTGTAACTTTTGCAGGGGAATTTCACATCTGAGAAGTGGTTAGAACTGAGGAACCACTTCTCCAGTAGGTTGATTTTTAAGGCTGCTGTTTGAAAGTGCTCAGGTGGTTAAAATAAGTGTCCCAAGAAACATTTAGTGGGCAGAGTGCAGGTGACATGGCCAAAAATGCAGGATAAATAGTTACCATATGTTTCTGAAATTTATCATGTGGGTATCACCATAATCTTCTCATTGATCAGTAACTGGTTAAAAGACAGGAAACAAAGTATTGAAATAAATGGTCACTTTTCATAATGAAGAGAGATTAACAGCATGGCCCCCTAAAGATCTGTTCTGGAACCTGTGCTGTTCAACATATTCATTAATGATATGGAAAATGGAGTGAACAGTGAAATGGCAAAGTTTGCAAATGATACAAAATTATTCAAGATAGTAAAGTTCAAAGCTGATTGCAAAGAATTACAGGGGAATCTCACAAAACTGAGTGACTAGGCAACAAAATGGCAGATGAAATTGAGCACTGATAAGTGCAAAGTAATGCACATTGGAAAAAGTAATCCCAACTGTACATATAAAATGGGGGTCTAAATTGGCTGTTCTGTTATTACTCAAGAAAGATCTTGGAGTGATTGTGGATATTTCTCTGAAAAGTTCAGCTCAATGCCCAGCAGCAGTTAAAAATGCAAACAGGATGTCAGGAACTATCAGGAAAGGGATAGAAAATATCATAATGCCACTATATAAACCCATGGTGCACCCATATCTTGAATACTGTGTCCAGTTCTGGTTCTCCCCCCCCCCCCCCCCCCCCATCTCAAAAAGGGTATAATGGAACTGGAAAAGGTTCAGAGATGGACAACAAAAATTATCAAGGATATGGAACATCTTCCAAACAATGACAGACTAGAGGATTAGGGCTCTTCATTTTAGAAAAGAGACAATTAAGCGGGGATATGATAGAGATCTGTTAAATCATCAGTGATGTGGAAAAGTGAATAGAGGAGTATTATTTACTCTTTCACACAATACAAAAACCAGGGGGCACCCAATGAAATTAATAGGCAGCAGGTTTAATACAAACAAGAGGAAATAATTCTTCATGTAACACACAATTAACCTGTGGAACTGGTTGCCAGGGGATTTTGTGATGGCCAAAAGTATAACTGGGTTAAAAAGAATTAGATAAGTTCATGGTGGATAGGTCCATCTATGGTTATTAGCCAAGATGGTCAGGGATGTAATTCCATGCTTGGAGGACCCTCAACCTCTGACTGCCAGGAAGAGAAAACAGGTGGAGCTTTCCAAATTGCCCTGCTCTGTACGGTCTGGTATTGGCCACTGTCAGAGACAGGATAGTAGGCTTGATGAACCATTGGTCTGACCCAGTGTGGGAGCTCATATTTTCTTATTTATTATTTGTATCATAGCACCTAGGAGCCCAAGTCCTGGACCAGGATCCTGTTATGCTAGTAGAAACACAGAAGAAAAAGTCTCTGCCCCAATGAGTAAAAACAATTTAAAACATCTGTTTGGAGTTTTTAGAGGGAAAATGCAAGTTAAACATTGGGAGAAATTTGCAGACTGTTGAATAGGGAAGTGGCAATATTCTTGTTGCTTTGCAATATTTAATATTAGACTGGACAAAGCACTATAGATAGCAGTCCTACATTGGCCCCAAGGTATGGGGTTGGGATGGACAAGACCTGTTCAGTCATCTAATCCATCTCCAGTTTCTGTGACTGAGATGAGTGAATGGGTTCAGCAGTAAACCGCAGATAAAGAGGCATGTGTCTAATGTACATATATGGTCTTCTATTCTTAAACCCAGCTAGAGAAAGATTTGGAAGAGGTGAAAGAGCTCCTGAAAAAAGCCACAAGGAAAAGAACTCATGATGTCTTGATGGCAGAAAAGTGCAAGCTAGAGATGGAAATCAAGAACCAGCCGCCACCCAAGCTAAAAGAAGATACTACAGAGGAAGAGAAACCACCAGCTGGGGGATACACAGTGAAAATCAACAGTTATGGTAGGATTGCTCTTCCACCCCCCACTTCCTGCAGAGCTAAGTGTGACTGAAGTCTCAGGGGGGCCACACTGAGGTTACTTAATTAGGGTAAACTGCAGAATGGGGCAGACAATCTGCAAAGCTGGTGGTCATTCCAATACTTAGATCCACCAAGCTAGCCACAAAACAGCTTCTATAATACCTTACTGGTTACCCAGAAGACAAAACACAGTTCCCTTAAAGCAACCCAGCCGTGGGCTTCCACCCAGACTGCCAAGTCAAATATGAAAGTTCTGCCAATCCCAAAGGATTGTACACATTACCTCTCAGGTTAATGACTATTTCAGATCTTACCCAAATACGTGCTTACAGCCAATTCTTATTAACTAAACTAAAAATTATTAAAAAAGAAAAGAGAGAGTATTGGTTAAAAGATCATTATACATACAGACATAAGTACAGTTCTGAGATCAGTGTCATAGTAGAGATGGTGAGTTTGTGTTGCAAAGAGTTCTTGGATAAGGCTTGAAGCAGTGATGGCATAAACTGCTAACTGGTTAAGTCTCTGGTTGCTCCCAAATCATTGGAAGGTCCTCAGTCCCTTGGTTAGAGTGCTTCCATTAGTATAAGTCCATAGTCCAGAGATCAGAGCAGGAAAGAGGCAAAATGGAGATGTTTCCAGGGCCTTTGATAGTTTCTGCCATGTAGAGGGAAACCCATTGCTTCAAACAAAGCCCTCCGCACAGTTTGTGGAAAAATACAGGTAACAAGATGGAATTTAGGGTCACGATTTAGTCACATGCCCTTGCATGCTTTGCTGAGTTATAGTAGAGGCCATTACCCATACTCTAGTTAGAACAGTCGCATGAAAGTCCATCAGGTGTGGATAGGGTTGCCAGGCATCTGGTTTTCAACCAGAACGCCTGGTCAAAATAGGACCCTGGCAACTCCGGTCAGCACAGCTGACTGGGCCACCAAAAGTCCAGTTGGCTGCAACAGCCAGCGCTGTGTAGCTCCTGGAAACTGCTGGCATGTCCCTCCGACTCCTTGGCACGGGCACTGCCCTGAGCGCCGGCCCCGCAGCTCCCATTGGAACTCCCAGAGCCCCCTGGCCTGAGCAACTCCCTGCCCCCGCCCTGAGCAACCTCCAGCACCCAAACTCCCTCCTAGAGCCCGCACCCCAACCCTCTTCCCCAGCCCAGAGCCCCCTCCCACACTCTGAACCCCTCATTTGTGGCCCGAACCCCCATCCCAGATCCTGTACCTCCCATAACCCAACCCCTGCCTCAGTCTGGTGAAAATGAGCAAGAGAGGAGGGGGGGGGGGTGGAGTGAGCAAGGGTGGGGTAGAGGGTGGGACAAGAATGTCCTGTTTTCTGCAATCAGAAAATTAGCAACCCTAGGTGTGGATAGGCGTCTTCCATGGTGAGTTAAGTGTTCCTTGATGGGCCATTCAATTTGAATAGTCCTTTCACAATGTGCTGGCTAAATACCTTGTGGGTATTACCCAGAAACAAACGCATTTGAAATACAGGTATAGAGACAATACTCATAACTTTAGATATAAAAATGATGCACGCATACAAATAGGATAATCATATTAAGCAGATCATAACTTTTCCATATACCCCTTACATGACATACTTTGTACAAGATTTGTTGCAATTGTATAACAGTGGTAACAACAATGATTCACATGGTCATATTTTAATCCTATAACATCAAACTAAGATTAATGGAACAGAGCATTAGTGCCAACTGGTGGTTAACTGGTTATCTCAATTTGTCACTTGTACTCACCTTGTGTGTTTGTTTAAATTACAGGGATGATAATTGCCCAATATGGGCATTGGGTTTTAAAGGTGGGAGGATTTAAGGGATCCCAAGAGCTCTGGCTCCAAAGCAAAAATAAGCCTCCATCCCCACTTTCTCTGAGGAGGAACCCCTTTCCTGGCACCAGCAGGAGGTCCAGCGGGCTAGGTAGCCCAGCAGCTGCCATTGTGGGGGCATTGAGAATCTCTTCAGTTGTAGCTGCAGTGTAGAGGGAGAGTGGCAGGTTTAAGCAGTCCCAAATCCTCCAGCATTAATAGGGAGGGGATTACTGGTCCCTGTCCTGCTCACCCCTAACCCCTCCCAGTATTTGGCAGATATAGGGAAAGAGCAGGTGCTCTTCATTTACAATCCAGGCAAAAGGTGCAGGGAGTGTCCAACATGCTGATCTGTGGAGATATGGCCTACAGTCCAGTACCCTGCCCCAATTGAACAGAGTACTGTGTGAAAGTGGGCATCAAAGGAGGAGGCCTGGAGAGATGCAGCCAAACCTGCCACTCGGCTCTGATCCTGCCCACCCCTTTCCACTAAGTCAGGCAGAGGTGCCTTGCTTCTCCCTGCTGTGGTAGAGTTGCTCTTTGATGCTGTCAGGGTTCCCTCCCCACTCTAAACTCTAGGGTAAAGACGTGGGGACCCGCATTCAGAGCCCCTAAGCCTATTTTTACCAGCTTAGGGTAAACCCCCCCAAGGTACAAAATTCCCTGCACCCCGAGAAATGCTTCTTGCTGCCACCATCAAATGTCTAACAGGAATCCAGGAAAGGAATCACTTGAACTTCCCTCCCCCCCAAAATGCCCCCTCAAGCCGTACACCCCCTTTCCTGGGGAAGCTTGAGAACAATCTCCCAACCAATTGGTTACACAGTGATCTAAAAACCCACCCCCTGGGTTTTAACACTATAGAAAACAGTCAACTTCTTAAAAGAAGGATTTTATTAAACATAAAGAAGGTAAAATCATCTCTGTAAAATCAGGATGGTAACTATTTCACAGGGCACTATATTTCTAAACTCAGAGAGATTTCCCCCTCTGGACAAAACCTTAACGTTACAGAAAACCATCAATACCTCCCCCCCCCCCCCCCCTTGCCCTTTCTAACACAGGGGATACACCAAGCAAAATAAACAGAAATCTATATGCTATGCTATCTAAACTTACTTCAGAAAAGGGAGGTTTGATTTTCTGTAGGTTCCTTCTGTCTTCCAAGATCACTCTCTCTCAGACAAAGACACTCACTAAAACCTTCCCCCCTCCCAAAGTTTGAAAGTATCTTGTCCCCTTATTGGTCAGAGCCCAGCCAGGTCAGGTGTCAGTCTGGCTACCTGCATTTCTTAACCCTTTACTGGAAGGAGGATTTTATAGCACTGCATCAGACCCTCTCCCCCTTCCCTTCATATTTATGACAGATGCACTATGGGGACCAGGAGAACAGAGCCCCAAAGGGCATTCCTGGCTTCCCTCTGAAGGCAGTTTTAGTAATGTATGGCCTATAGTGGAAGGCATGCTCTCTTTTGGGGGAGCTATGGTTGTTTCAGAGGAACACCACTCATGAACAGGCAGAGGAAGGCTGGAAGAAACCAATCTGATTTTCTCCCTTTCAGGTTGGGATCAGTCGGATAAGTTTGTGAAGATTTACATCACTTTAAATGGAGTGCAGCAGCTTCCAGCTGAGAATGTGCAGGTCCACTTTACAGAGAGGTGAGTCCAGACTGTTGCTATGCGGTACCAGGAAGAGCATATTGGAAGAGCTGTATCTGAGATTCAGAGGCCTGTTGTATTGAGTCCCCTTCTGGGTTAAAATCTTAAATTGTCCAACAATACTTTGGCACATACATATGTAGCTGTCTTCAGAGGATCTCAAAGCATTTTACTAATGCTAATTAAGCTATAAAACACTGTCATAAGGGATGTGTTATTAGCCCCATTTTATGAGCGACAAAACTGAAATACCTGAGAGGTTACGTGATTTCCCCAAGGTCCCACAGCAAGTCTGTGGCAGAGGCATAAAAAGAACTCTGAGCAGGACTTCTGCCTTGTAGTTCCCTGTAATCTTTAGACAATAGTCCTTTCAAGGAATCTTCCAATATTGCAACAAGTAGGGAATTGGAAAGTCCTGGAGAAACAACAAACGTTTGTGGGTTCAGTTTCCCAAGGAGTGGGGCTGTATCCCTCTCTTGTTAAGGGTCAGTTTGCATATCGTATATGATAGGGAAGTAAAGTGTGTGCATTCATTACACACTTCCTTTCTTTCTCCATTCTAGGTCATTTGATCTGCTAGTGAAGAATCTGAATGGGAAGAATTACTCCATGACATTCAATAACCTTCTGAAACCCATCTCTGTGGAAGGCAGCTCAAGGAAGGTCTGTGTATCTTATCTTTGTAGGTACTTATATAGACCCCCCTCACTATCTGAGTCATCTTAGCCTGATTCAGCAGAATCCTCCAATTTAGCCTTATAGGATTGCTCTAACCTCAAACCTTCTCTCTTGCTCTCTTCAGCCTCTAAAGGGAATTATTCTGTGGCTGCAAAATCGACTCCTTGCTGCAGAATTGTGTGCCAGAATCCATGCTTTTATTTTAAAACATCAAGGGACAGATTTTCATAGGTATATAGGTGCCTGAAGCTGCAGAAAGATGCTTAGGGCTTGTCTTCACTACCCGCCGGATCGGCGGGTAGCAATCGATCTATCGGGGATCGATTTATCGCGTCTCATTTAGACGCGATTAATCGATTCCCGAATGCGCTCCCCGTCGACTCCAGAAATCCACCTCGGTGAAAGGCAGAAGCGGAGTCGATGTGGGAGCGGCAGCGATCGACTCACCGCCGTCCTCACGGCCAGGTAAGTCGATCTACGATACGCCGACTTCAGCTACGCTATTCACGTAGCTGAAGTTGCGTATCGTAGATCGACCCCCCTCTAGTGTAGCCCAGGGCTATGTGGGATTTTAAAAAGCGCCTAAACACTTTGAGGGTCTGGGCCCTAACTTCTACTGAAATCAATAGGAGTTAAGCACCCAACCTGCTTAGGTGCTTTTGAAAATCCTGTTAAGTGTCTGTGTGATCTTTAGGCTCCTAAATATCCCCATGTCTAGCCCTTATGGTTACAAAGAAAAATTTTCCAAACATGAAGAGAGGGCTTGTCTACACACACTTAGTTCGTGGCAAGCGAGAGTGTGAATTTACCCCGTTCTAGCCTGCTATGCACTACCTGTCCATATGGGCCCTACTGAGCTGCGCTAAGTGTTTGTTAGGTTTCAGAGTAGTAGCCATGTTAGTCTGTATCCGCAAAAAGAACGAGGAGTACTTGTAGCACCTTAGAGACTAACACATTTATTTGGGCATAAGCTTTCGTGGGCTAGAACCCACTTCATCAGATGCATAGAGTGGAACTTACAATAGGAAGATATATACACACACAGAGAACATGAAAGGATGGAGATGGTTGCCATACCAACTTTAGTGGCTAATCAATTAAGGTGAGCTATTATCAGGATTAAAAAAACTTTTGTGGTGATAATCAGGATGGCCTATTTCAAACAGTTGACAAGAAGGTGCGAGTAACATCAGGAATCATAACATTCAAAAACCAGTAGGAGAACACTTCAATCTTTCTGGTCACTCAGTAACAGACTTAAAAGTGGCAATTCTGCAACAAAAAAACTTCAAAAACAGACTCCAATGAGAAACTGCTGAACTGGAATTAATTTGCAAACTGGATACCATTAAATTAGGCTTGAATAAAGACTGGGAGTGGATGGGTCATTACACAAACTATTTCCTCATGCTAATTTTTCCCCCTACTGTTACTTACACCTTCTTGTCAACTGTTTGAAATAGGCCATCCTGATTATCACTACAAATTTTTTCTCCTGATAATAGCTCACCTTAATTGATTAGCCACTTAAAGTTGGTATGGCAACCATCTGTGTGTGTGTGTGTGTTCGTTCGTTCCACTCTATGCATCTGATGAAGTGGGTTCTAGCCCACGAAAGCTTATGCCCAAATAAATGTGTTAGTCTCTAAGGTGCCACAAGTACTCCTCGTTCTTTAAGTGTTTGTTAGTGTGCTTTGATATATCCTGAACAAGCTCTTAGTGCGCCTCAGCAGGGTCCAAATGGACACATAGTGCGCCGCAGGCTGGTGCGGAGTAGATTCACGTCCCGGCTTTCCTTGACACACACAAAATATTTGGGTAGACAAGCCCAGAAAGTAAATAGATGCTTGAATCTGTACACAGCCTCAAACAAGAGCTGAGCTACCCCATTTGTCTCAGTGGGATGTTGGCTTTGAAGTTGAAGATAATCAATGCTGGAATAGTTAATGACATTTTCTATCTTAACCTCCAGCTAATCTGCCTATCTGCAAACCCAAATCAC
Source organism: Chelydra serpentina (assembly GCA_037349315.1). Classification (NCBI taxonomy): domain Eukaryota; kingdom Metazoa; phylum Chordata; order Testudines; family Chelydridae; genus Chelydra; species Chelydra serpentina. Next base: position 56,393,263 of record JBAIAC010000024.1, on the reverse strand, counting down.
CTCTCATACATTCCTATGTGCCAAAAGCCACATGTGCCCCATACTCAACTGCCAACATTTGCAGCTTCCCCCAATGACATATATAGAGTGACCAGATAGCAAGTGTGAAAAATCGGGACAGGAGGTGGAAGGCAATAAGCATCTATATAAGACAAACCCCAAAATATCGGGACTGTCCCTTTAAAATCAGGACACCTGGTCATCCTAGACCAGTGGATCTCAACCTATTTACAATTGTGGGCTATATGCAATACTACCTCTATGGCCCTAAGGATGTCACATGGGCCGCAGCTCTGTGCTGATTGGGCCCCAAGCGGCCCGCAGGTTGAGAACACTCTCCTAGACAGATATAACATAAAAACGTGGGTTGTGGTCCACAATTCTGTAGAGCAGTGTAAAATGAATTGAATTTAACATCAGCTTAAATAATGAGGGGATACTCTAGAGATATTCATTTTTCATATTGTATTGAATTAAAAAACTGAGGTTTTTATTGATCTGAAGCAGAATGCAGGGGTCTGATTACAGAATTTAGGTCAAGGTTACAGCTGAGAACACAGGGTCTTGCTTGTAATTCACGGGGTACTGCACTGAGGCTTGGTGGTGTCTTCGGACTAGCTTTTTATCCCTAGAGATATGGGTTCAAATAGAGTTGCCCCTGATTTAAATGTTATCAGTACTGGACTCTTAGGCCATTTATCCTCATCACAAAATACTGGAATAGCAGAGGAAGGTGCAGATCAGATTAGAAGTGGGTTGTGGGTCTGAAGTGGAAAAGCAGAGGCTGTTGAGAGTCTAGACTGAGATGCATTGTGTGCCTCTGCAGGTTTTTTTTTTGAGTCCTTAAACCAAAATCCACATACTCTTCGAGTAAAAATTGCAGAGGTGGACTGGCTGGAGTCATAAGATGGGATGCTGTGCTACTAGCACAGACCATAGCAGATAACGTCTTCTAATTCCAGGTGCTAAGTAGTGCTGGGGGTTAGGTGGGTGGTGTGCCTGAGTTCCAGGGGTCAAAAAGGTCATATCTGATCATTGATTCTGAGACAGTCCTTAGAAAAGCTCATACTAATACTTTTCCCCAGTTTTCCACTGGAGTGTAATATTTATGAACCACCACAGAAAGAAACTAGGTATAGGATCTTTAACTTTGATTGGTCTCCAGTCCCTCTGACCAGGAAAAAAGGTTGTTGACCAGACAGACCACGATGTTTTCAGGATCTCAAGTATTGTAGGCTAGTCTGCTCCTGCAGTGCGAGTGTGTTTTGGAATTCATAGAGTATTTTCCATCTCCCTTTTAATACTGACTGCTGTTAGACATGACTGTGTCCCTTTTAGAGTGTTCAAAACAAAGTAACCCTTAGTGCCCCAGAGCCAAATACTTACTATTGATTTAAAAATGTCCTATATAAGAGAAAACTAGCCCAGACTGCAACTCTCTGAGAAAGTTATGAGCATCCAGCAATAGAATAATACCAGAAACTGTTCTGCTACTTTAATTATTGTGGATGCAACGAGTATCTCCTATAATAAGTATCCTTAATTCACCTCTTACCGTCAGATTTTTTTTTCTTTGCCTCCCTTTACAGATCAAGACGGACATGATCCTTGTGTTATGTAGGAAGAGACGGGAGGAAAAATGGGATTGCCTGACTCAGGTGGAAAAAGAGAGCAAGGAGAAAGAGTGAGTGTCCCTCCCTTCACTACACCCCTAACAAAATTGCATTAGTGTCACCAAAGAAAGTGGATGTGGACTGTGACTTTAACATCTCTAGTCTACAAAATGAGAATTGTTGGTCCAAGGGCCTAGCATATAAGCTGTTTTACGGCCTGAGAATTATTTAATAGCTGTTTCCCTGATCTTAGTAATCAACTGATCTGGGGATTCCTTTGGCACTAAAGATTAGTGCACTGGGACGGAATTTGCACTGAGTTGATAAAATCCTTCTGCCTTCTACTGTTTGAATACTCCAGGTGGGATACACCTAGTACATCCTTAAATGGTTTTAATAGGATATTGGTGAATGGTGCAGCACAGGAAGTGTGGTGGTGAAGACCAGCAATGAGAGGCTTAAAGTTAACTGTTCATCAAGCCACATGTTCCTATCTTGGAGGCTGTATTCCTGAATAGGAGCTTTGCTAATTGGGACTAAATGCTCTTAGGCTAAGGCTACACTTGCAGCTGTACAGCGCTGTGAGTTAAACCCGCCTTTGTACAGCTGAGTAGGGAAAGCGCTGCAGTCTGTCCACACTGACAGCTGCCAGCGCACTCAGGACCGGCTCCAGGCACCAGCCTACCAAGCATGTGCTTGGGGCGGCACCTTAAGCGGGGCGGCGCTCAGGTGGTTGGGGTTTTTTTTTTTTAAACATATAGTGGAGCCGCCCTCAGGGCTACGGCCGGCTGGGAGAGCGGGGCTGGGACCGGGCTGGCCGCCCGGCCCCCAGCACTCCAGCCGCGAGAGCGGGACCAGGGCCGGGCTGGCCGCCCTGCCCCCAGCGCTGCAGCAGCAGCCGGGAGAGTGGGGCCCGGGCCGCACTGGCCGCCCTACCCGCGGCACTCTGGCCGCGTCCGGGAGAGCGGGGCCCGGGCTGGGCTGCTTGCGGCGCTCCGGCAGGGACAGGCGGTGGGGAGAGGGAATTGTTGCGGCGCAACACTGGGCGGGGTGGGGTGGGGGTGGAGTGTGACAGGGAGCGTGGGGGGAGAGAGAGTGGGTTTTTGGGATACCCACAGACTGTCAGCTCGTGATCTCCTAAGTTTACAACTCACTCCCTCCCCGCCTCTCTCACTCACCGAAAGCAAACAGCAGCTGCTTGTTTTTTTCTCATAGACCAGATAAGCAGCCGCTCGCCGAAACGGACCCCAACCCCTCCCCTCCCCCTCTTCAAGCAAACATTTGCTGTCAGCATTCCAAACAGTGCCCCCCTGCCCGCCTCACTCATTCAAAGCAAACAGTAGCTGTGTTTGTTTTTTTGATAAGCAGCCCCCAGAATGGAGCACTGAACTCCAGACCCGGAAGTGCCGTTTCAAAACAAAGATAGCTTCCGGAGGACAGTCAGTGCATACTCCCCGACTATACTGGAGCTGCAGCGTCCGAGCCTATACGCAACAGCTGTTATTCCTCTCGGGGAGGTGGAGTACCAGCAGCGTTGTAGCCACAGAGACACAGTGCTGTACGTGCCTTGCCAGTGTAGACGGGGAGTGAGGTGCAGCGCTCTGGGAGGCTTTATTGCACTGTAACTCGCAAGTGTAGCCAAGGCCTTAGAGGCTTTTTCCCTGCAGGTGGTAGTGGAGTGTTTTTCACATCTCTGTTGATGGCCTGAGGCTCTTTATGTCCCTCCTTTGTAGCTCAGCCCTGCAACCTTTTGAGGAGGAATAAACAGGAGCCTGTCAGCATTGCCAGCAAATCCTCTGAGGGCTCACTGGTAGAGATTGGGCCTACCTGCAAAGTTTGGATTCAGATCAAAACTACCTTCTTTCTGCATCCATATCTCAGAATTCATTAGCAGTTTGTTTCTTCCTTCTGGTGCATGCTGCACAAAGGATTGGGTACTGGTCATTGAACCTATGTCTCCTGCAATGCAGTACTTTACAACTAAGCCAGCCTCTAGTGGGGTAGTTACCCCACTCCTGCCCTGAGGGTCTTAAAACAACCCTGGGAGAGGGCTGGGCTGATTGACAAAGCAGCCACGGCTGTGGCCAGTTTAATCAGGGCCCAGCTGGCCCTTATAAGAGGGCAGTGGGCCTGGAGCAAAGAGACACTCTCTGAATGCAGAGAGGGAGGGCCTGGCTGCGCTGGGGAAAGCCAGAGGAGCAAGGGGGCTCCAGGCTGGCAATTCCCCAGGCTGCAGGGCCTGGTCTAAGGCCCATAGCGGTACTGGGAGGGAGAGGAAGGTAGCAGGTCCAAACCCCTGTGCCTATGATGACTGGCTATTACAGACTGCAGTCCGCCCCAGGGAACAGGGGCTTGATGATGACTAGCAGTAGCCCATAGGCTGAGGCATGGTGAGGATAGAGGGTGGATGGGTTCCCCTGGGAGGGGAGACCCAGTGACTGAGGGGGTAATGCCAAGGGGCAGCACCTCAGTTAAAGGGGCACTGGGGTCTGGGAGGGAAACAGGGCCAAGCGGCAAGCGGGACACCGACTGGCAGATGGTGCTCCAGTGGCTGGTGAGCTGATTCCCCAGAGAGACCAGCAGGGGGCGCCACTGGGGTGAGTCGCCGCACGCTTACACAGCCCTATGGAGGTCTGCACTGACTCCCTATTCAAGGTGTTATTAGCACAATATATAAGTTGCAGGACCCAGCCACTTCGTAGATCATAGAATCTCAGGGTTGGAAGGGACCTCAGGAGGTCATCTAGTCCAACCCCCTGCTCAAAGCAGGACCAACCCCAACTAGATCATCCCAGCCAGGGCTTTGTCAAGCCTGACCTTAAAAACCTCTAAGGAAGGAGATTCCACCACCTCCCTAGGTAACCCATTCCAGTGCTTCACCACCCTACTAGTGAAAAAGTTTTTCCTAATATCCAACCTAAACCTCCCGCTCTGCAACTTGAGACCATTACTCCTTGTTCTGTCATCTTCTACCACTGAGAACAGTCTAGATCCATCCTCTTTGGAACCCCCTTTTAGGTAGTTGAAAGCAGCTATCAAATCCCCCCTCACTCTTCTCTTCTGCAGGCTAAACAATCCCAGTTCCCTCAGCCTCTCCTCATAAGTCATGTGCTCCAGCCCCCTAATCATTTTTGTTGCCCTCCGTTGGACTCTTTCCAATTTATCCACATCCTTCTTGTAGTGTGGGGCCCAAAACTGGACACAGTACTCCAAATGAGGCCTCACCAGTGCCGAATAGAGGGGAATAATCACGTCCCTCGATCTGCTGGAAATGCCCCTACTTATACAGCCCAAAATGCCGTTAGCCTTCTTGGCAACAAGGGCACACTGTTGACTCATATTCAGCTTTTCGTCCACTGTAACCGCTAGGTCCTTTTCTGCAGAACTGCTGCCCAGCCATTCAGTCCCTAGTCTGTAGCAGTGCATGGGATTCTTCCGTCCTAAGTGCAGGACTCTGCACTTGTCCTTGTTGAACCTCATCAGATTTCTTTTGGCCCAATCCTCTAATTTGTCTAGGTCCCTCTGTATCCTATCCCTACCCTCCAGCATATCAACCACTCCTCCCAGTTTAGTGTCATCTACAAACTTGCTAAGGGTGCAGTCCACACCATCCTCCAGGTCGTTGATGAAGATATTGAACAAAACCAGCCCCAGCACCGACCCTTGGGGCACTCCACTTGATACCGGCTGCCAACTAGACATGGAGCCATTGATCACTACCCGTTGAGCACGACCATCCAGCCAGTTTTCTATCCACCTTACCGTCCATTCATCCAGCCCATACTTCTTTAACTTGCTGGCAAGAATACTGTGGGAGACTGTATCAAAAGCTTTGCTAAAGTCAAGAAATAGCACATCCACTGCTTTCCCCTCATCCACAGAGCCGGTTATTTCATCATAGAAGGCAATTAGGTTAGTCAGGCATGACTTGCCCTTGGTGAATCCATGCTGACTGTTCCTGATCACTTTCCCCTCCTTTAAGTGGTTCAGAATTGATTCCTTGAGGACCTGTTCCATGATTTTTCCAGGGACTGAGGTGAGACTGGCCTGTAGTTCCCCGGATCTTCCTTCTTCCCTTTTTTAAAGATGGGCACTACATTAGCTTTTTTCCAGTCATCCGGGACCTCCCCCGATTGCCATGATTTGTCAAAGATAATGGCCAATGGCTCTGCAATCACATCGGCCAACTCCTTTAGCACCCTCGGATGCAGTGCATCCGGCCCCATGGACTTGTGTTCGTCCAGCTTTTCTAAATAGTCCCGAACTACTTCTTTCTCCACAGAGGGCTGGTCACCTCCTCCCCATACCGTGCTGCGGAGTGCAGCCGCCTGGGAGCTGACCTTGTCTGTGAAGACAGAGGCAAAAAAAGCATTGAGTACACTAGCTTTCTCCACATCCTCTGTCACAAGGTTCCCTCCCTCATTCAGCAAGGGGCCCACCCTTTCCTTGATCAGCTCGGACAATCTTGCTGTCACACTCTAGGGCAGTGGTTCTCAACAGGGGGTCCATGAACCCTTTCAGGGGAGCCACTGGGCCCTGTGGCTAAAAGCCAGAGCCCCAGCTCCTCCAGATGGGCTGAAGCCAGGAGCCGCGCGATTGGAGCCACAGGGTTGAAGCCCCAATCCTTGGAGCTCCCAGTGGGGCTGAAGCTGGGAGCAGCTGGGCTGAATTCCCAAGCCCCGGCGCTCCTCACGGGAAAGAAGCCCTGAGCCCATGGGCAGAGTTGAAGGGACATGGGGATGTTCCGCCCCCTGCTCCCCTCCTTCCCCGAAGCTACAGTGCAAGAACAGGGCAGTCGTGGGGCAGGTCCACACACACCCCCTCCCTCCACCTCCTCTCGCTGCCCACTGGTCAGGTTGGAGGCGGGAAGCCAGAGCCGGGCAGTGCAGGACAGCTGCTACTCTCTGGCTGGTGCCATGGAGCAGGCAACTGCAGTATTCCCTTGTCTCCTGCTGATGCGGGGGGGTTGAAGCTGCTCCTCAGCTCCCAGCCTCCTTTGCTCACGCAGCCAGTAAGAGCCGCATGGGCAGGGAGACCTGGTTCCCTGGCTGGCAGAGCCCTTGGGGAAGGGCAGAGCCCTCCCGGCACACAGCCCCTAGCTCCCCCCTCCCTGCACCCTGAGCTACCTCCCAGCAAACAGCCCCTAGCTTCTCTGTACCCTGAGCTACCCCCTCTCTGCACCCTAATCTACCCCTCTCCCGGCACACAGCCCCTAGCTACTCCCTGCCCACACACAGCCCCTAGCTACCCCTCTCCCTGCACCCTGAGCTGTTTTCAGACTTTTTGAGCTGAGCCCCCCACTTTTGAGTTATAATGTTTAGTTGTGCGCGGGGGGAGGGATAGCTCAGTGGTTTGAGCATTGGCCTGCTAAACCCAGGGTTGTGAGTTCAATCCTTGAGGGGGCCATTTGGGGATATGAGGCAAAAATTGGGGATTGGTCCTGCTTTGAGCAGGGGGTTGGACTAGATGACCTCCTAAGGTCCCTTCCAACCCTGATATTCTATGATTCTATGTGTGCACTTCCACCCCCCCCAACCCAGGCAGGTGGGTGGCCTGCTCAGGTGAGTCAGGGAATGGAGGTGACATGACCTCCCTGTGCGGAGCTGGCTCAAGCACCACTGGCCCCTGCCCACCCAAAATAGAAGTCAAACTACACCTATGCCCACGCTCCCCCCTCGCCCAGAGCCTCCCCCTCCCTTGCTGAGCCCTGTAGTTTTTATAGCATGTTGTGTGTGTGGGGGGGGGGGGGCTCAGAAAGAAAAAGGTTGAGAACCCCTGCTCTAGGGATCAACTTTTGGAGACTGGTACTCATCATAGAGTCCTGTAACTGGGGAACTTGCTCCCCCTGCTGGTCTAACAGAGCTTAGTTCAACCCTTTGCTTTTTAGTTAGCCCTTCAGCTGATTAGTACTGTAGCCAAGGGGTTTCAAAGGCAAGATAAGGGGAGAAGCTATGGGGCAGGTTTCCCTATGCTAGCCAGTAAGGACAATGTATGTGCTTATGCTTTATATTTGTGATGATATGCAGGTGGTAAAATTGGGTACCAAATAAGGTAGGTGCCATTTACGTATCAAAGTAGGTGCCGTTTATCCTTTGGCTTCTTTAGCCGTGAAAAACTCAGTGAAATATGTCTTAAGGGGCCAGGCCATTGGTGGTTTAACAGGTGTGATCTAGTAAAGGTGGGGGATACTTTAGGATTGTCACCTTGGTAGGAGGCTGATTAAGACATAAGCACTTGCACCAATTTCATGGTAATAGCAGAGATTGATTTTTTTTGGTATTTCCTGGATCCAGTGCTAAATTTAGTTACCATCTCCATGAACTTAATCTACACCTGTTTCAAACCCTAATGCCCTCTGCAAGGTTCTTCCTACCCCCCTTACTGAGACAGCTCCAACATAATGTTTGTTTTTATTTTCCACTTAGTCTAGACAATGCCCTCTCTCTTTTTGAAGATGCCAAGCTCAGAGGACTCCACTAGAGACTCCATAACACCTTTTCCCCAAACCCAAGACAAAATTCTACATAATGTCAATTTTTTGCATAAGAATTGTTAAAGCATTTAAAGTTTGGCAGAGAATTGTTACAAATGACTGAGGCGCCTTCCTAGGCATTATGATAAGTAATACAGTGATAAGCTTTTTTCATGCATATCCACCTGTCTTACAGGAAAGCCTCCTATGACACCTCAGACCCTGGTGAGGGGCTGATGAACCTTCTGAAAAAGATGTATTCAGAGGGAGATGATGAAATGAAAAGAACCATTAACAAGGCCTGGGTTGAAAGCAGAGAGAAACAAGGCAAAGGGGATATGCCATTAGATATCTGAAACTACTCCAAAGGCTGCCTTGACATGGACCTTCCATATGGGACTTTTGCTGTGCTGCAGAGATCAGTTCTAGAAGTGCATTGTTTACACAACCTTCTTCCAAGCAAAGACACTTACCTGTTTTCCATTTCAGGTTGGAGAAAATATTTAAATAAAATACTTATAAAGCATTTCTTTCCATCAAGTGGTTTCCTCCTCTTCCCTGAAGAGTACGAAGTGTTTGTATCTCTTCTCTTCCCTCCCCTTCCCCCAAGAGCTTTTTATTGGTCTGCTCATCTGAAACATTTGTGAAACTGACAATTATGCAAACGTAAAAAGGAAAAAAAAATCCTACGGTGTTGTGTGTTAGTCAACATGTCGCTTGGCTGCCTTTGGCTATTTGGTTCCTAGCCCTAATGCATTTAACCCAGCTCAAGCGATTTTGTACATGCAGGAAGCAGGAGAAACTGTCAAACAAACCTCAAAAGGACAGACGTCTTAATTGCTGAAGACAGCTTAATTATAGAAGTGGAATCTGCATCTTTGACTCTAGTTACTAGCTCACTGAGCTGAAAAGTAGCTCTTAGCTACAGTTCTTTACAGAAGGGCAATGGCATGAATCCTGTAGAAAGCATGCTGAGCAGATGTGTTGCTAGTCGATAGACTTGCTTAAGTGCACTCAGGAGAAGTTGAATGTGACAAGATTACCCAGCATCTGCCTGCACCAGGCAATCCACCCATTTTTCCAACTGCCTCCCCAAAATGCAGGAGCCATGGCTGAGTAACAGCACTGCAGTTAGTAGCCATAGAAAGGAAAGATGCAAGAACAATGTCTGGACTAGCACAAGCGTAACTACTCTCTACCCTTTGTAAAGTTCTTGAGCGTTGACAGGAAGGTTCTGTACCAAACTAATGAATTAATAAGCTGCCATAAGCATGACCCCCTTTCTTTAAAAAAGGTGGTGCTGTCTACAACTCATGACTTCCTCCTGCCCTACTTTGACATGTTTAGGAGCCTACAGGTCAACAGAACTAAGTGTTAGACCCCATGTTGGTAAATGTGGAATTCATTGTAGCTTCCCATATTAGCTGCAGGAAGCTGCTCAAGAACATGAGCCTCTGCAGGCCTGGCAACTGGCATGTGAGTAAAAGGTAGGATCGAACACACGCTCCTCCCAGCAATGTGAGGGATGGGGAAGGGATCCTTTACACACCAAAACATCTCCTTGAATGTGGAGGGTGTTACCTATCAGCTCTATGTTCTTGGGGAAGCAGGGTGCAGTACCCAGCCTGTCTCACGAAAGACCTTCCCCCCCACAGCCTTTGCTTGAACCAAAGCTGATCAGAAGACTTACAAAAAGCAATGAAAAGGCCATAGGAGACACACCTAAACCCTGGGACAAGGGTGACAGGATTAAGGAAACTCCCCTAGCCTCATTTAATGGCTATTAACCAGGATGGGTAAAGAATGGTGTCCTTAGCCTTTGTTTGTCAGAGGGGGGTGATGGATGGCAGGAGAGAGATCACTTGATCATTTTAGGTCCACTCACTCCGGGGCACCTGGCATTGGCCACTCGGTGGACAGGATACTGGGCTGGATGGATCTTTGGTCTGACCGCGTACGGCCATTCTTATGTTCTTACAGCAAAGATGGGACAGGGAGGCATCTCTGTTAGCATACAGAATGGAGAACGGAGATTCCAAGGCAAGAACTGCATGGAACTCTGGGACCAGGAAAGCACTGCATGATGGGGAATCTCTGCTCCAGATGTTAATGAACCCACAGTTGCACACACCCAGCTCAGTAGTTGTCAGACCAATTCTAGTAATAATCCTTTATTGGTATCCAAAATAGTGAAGCTCCCTAATTGCATTCTGAGCTCCCTCCAAGGAACACGGGTTCCTATTGTCTAGCCTGAACAAAACAACTTTGGTATACTCCTTTGAGCCATCAGTTCACCCATAAACAAATCTAGTGTGGTGTTTCCCTACAAAAACCCCTACCCTTGCTCAAGTAAGTGTTCTGATGCCTGGATCCAAAATCTGCATCAGTTCCATTGGGACTTCATCTTCTCCTGACCATGCTGGGGGCTCTGCCTGGCTCCAGCGATCTGGCCCCTCAGTTACCACCACCACCTGGAACGTCCAACCGATTCAAGCTTCATGGAGTGGTGAGAACCCAGCTCTCTCTCTCGATACAGCCTTCTGACCGTGACTTGTGTGATCAGTTACAGTTTTCTAAACCTGACTTTTATAATCAAATTTGTTAGATGGAATAGAATTTTTCTGTTTGTTTGGCTCCACTATGGTTATTACCTGGCGATAAATAACTTTCATGGTTAAGCTGGTTGCTTCTCTCTCTCCCCCCGCTCTTTCCCAAATGTTTTTTTGGCTTCCTCATTTGCCCTGCAGCAATGCTGCTTGTACCTAAGCTAAAGATCCCTGCAGCACCCAAAAATCCTGTGGGGTTTGCTAATCAAGTGGGTTACTATCAGAACAATTGTAACATGGGAGTGGAGATAGGGACATGCTGAACCTGGGACATATAAGGGTGGCAGCTTGGAAGTGCTGCTCAGGCATACTCTATTCCAATGCAGTGCCCATGGCAGATGAGGGTGACAGCTTGGAAATGCTGCTTGACCCAGCCTGAGTCCAGGGACATATAAGGGGTCAGCTTGGGAGTGCTGATTAACTCGGTCCTCTCGGACGTGTTCTGTTAACGTGTGTGTGTTCATCTGATTCTGGGGCTGGAAGAACCCAGCCCTGGGGAACCTAGGTACTGCAGGATAGCTCCATTGGGAGGGAACTTGCAGCAGGGAGAAGTAGCGCACCGTAACACAAGTGACACAAGCAGTACATTGATAGAAGTACAGAACATCCCCGCCCCCCAGAAGAGTAACCCTAATAAATGAGCATACCCCCAAGTAATGGGCAAATCTGGTAACAAGGACTACTGCCAAATTCACTACCTGTGCTGCTTCACCATAGCAGTGAGGACGGCCTCTGCACACATTGCCTACAGTAGGGTATTCCTTTGCAGTGTGAAGACAGGGAAGCTACAGGCGGTGACTAGCTCACTATTGCAGTACTCCCTGTGCCACATTCCTTTCCCACAGTCTACTGCAGCAGGAGAGGGAGGTTGAGTACACATTGCAGCATTATAGCTCTGACTGAAGGAGGCAGCAGCTCTCTGCTCTTCCACCCCTGTGCCCCAAAGCAGAGGTAGCATTTGGTGTTAGTTCACCTAACTCTCAGGGGATATGATGCTCTTGTTCCTATTTTGCAGATGAAGGAAAAAGCTAAGGCCCAGAGATGTTAGTTCAGTGACATGATTCAGGGGGTCGATAGTAGAGCAAGGTCTAGGATCCAGGTCATCTACCCCGGCCTGCTCTTGAACTACTGCACCAGGCTCCCTAACTGAACGAAGGAGAGGAACCTCAGTACACTTCAGCTTGATGGGATGTTTGTACACTGCCATGCCTGGCCTGCCCATAACATATAGAGGAACTGAACAGGTGCAGTGTCTAAATACCTAAACTGAGGGTGGGCATACTGTCAGCTATTTGGCCGCAGTAGTTGGAGCTTGTCTTCATATTCACTGCAGCATACTTCCCTGCTACATTGTGAGATTTCTTGTTTTTAGTGATACTTTTGACCAGAGAACTATGCAAAAGAGGTCATTGCAATCTGAATGTAAAGAGTGAACAGGAATCACTGAACAAGTCTTGTACTGTAATGTGTTTTTAATGTAGATGTTCCTTTTAATTACACATCCCAGCTTGATTTTATAACAGGGTAGCAACTCTTCCTGGCAAAATAAAACTGCCTCTAGCACAGCCTGGCTTGGTGCATTCCTACTCGCCCCTACACATATCTCTTTGCCATCAGATTTGCAGTAGTCCCCTCACAGTGGTATCCCAGTGACAGAACTGCAATGACTGCTCTTTGCATCCCTCTCTATCCCCTCCCCCTACTTGTTTCTGGTACATTTATGCTAGACTTTAAACAAAAGGACAGTCTTGCTTTTTCAGTTACAGGAATGCGTAAATTGGGCCCAGTCTGCCTCTTTTTGACTGAGCAAACAAGTCCTGGTGGTGATTTACCACATAGCTCTCTGTATCCCAGACATCTGACTGTGGTCAGCCAGGTGGCGGAAAACAATTCGACTAAGTCTCCAGCGCCGCTTCACGCCTCGTGGACGGGATGTCAGGACACATCTATTCCGGATCCTCACTGGGCAGCTGTCACGTGGCAGGGCAGCAATCTCTTTATCAGCTATTTCCTGGAGCCAAAGGAAGGGCAATTACACACACACACACACTGAAGTTGCTATGCTGTATTTTGCCCAGGGTTAGGGTTTTTAAGACAGTTTAGTGAATAGGGTAGTGATGGACAGGCCTGAAGGCTCCTTTACCCACAGCAGAGGTACCAGCATGTGCCTCCTTCCTACCCTGGGGCCATCACCTCTCCACTAATGAGAAGTCAGTTTGCTCTCCATGCTCTTTTAGGGTCTCTCTCCTCAGACTTCCCACGGGATTTAATGGCTCCACTTGCTGGATGAGAACCCTGCTCCATTAGGAACTGAAAGTGTCCTCATGCATTTCACACAAGTCACTGAACAGTCCAGTTGGACAATTACAACTTGTCAATAGTGTCTCTGTTAGAGGGTGGGCTGGCCCTTTAAGGGAGTTGAGATCAGCCCCATCTGTTTCATGTTAGCTACCTCCCCAGCTGAGAGGCTTCCAGGCAGATAAAGGAGTCTGCTCAGTAGGGGAAAGAGACCTACAGCGAGCAGGACAATACTTGCAGAGGACCCAGTGCCAGAAGAGATTGGGGAAGGTATCTCAACTCCAGCCAAAAGTTAGGACCTGGCTGGAGGCAAGGAGGGGGAGGAGTAGAAGCTGTGAGAAGAAGAGGCTTGAAAAAAGCAGCAGGAGATGGGTTTTGACAAAGAACTATTGAGCCCAGCAAGGGGCTGTGAAACTGGTAGTCAGAGAGAGGCTTGTTTTGAAGTAAGTTGACATTTGAACTGTGATGTTTTTATATCCTAAACTCCAAGAAGAGGGGTTTGATTCAGAAGAATCTGGGTATAGTCACACTGGGAAACCAAAAACAGGGAAACTGAGGCAGTGGCAGGGTCCAATGCTGGATCAGGTAAAATGGTGTTGCATTCAATTACTGTTTCCCTGAGGCTTGCAGTACCCCTGCAAAATGTCCTGCTAAAAAGGCCATGTGATCTCAAAGGGATAAAAGGTCAAGAAACCACACAGATACACTGACTTTGCAAAGATAAGAAACAGAAGTAGGCTAACTGTATGTTTTACCTTCAAACCAGATGCTTCAGGGCTTTATGTACAAAGCCTAATACTTTCAAACAACCCTACAAGAGCAAGACAGTGCAACCACATTGGGGAGTGAAGGTAGGTAGTTAGGGAAACAAGTCTTTAAGGAAATACATTTCAAGCCACAATTTGTCACAGATAGCAAAAAAAGATTTTAGAAAATCATGGTGTCCTTTAAATTAGCAAATTAAAATTTTCAATAGGGAGTTTGTAGCATCAGCTTTTGGAGGCTGTAAGTTGTTATATTTTTTTCCACATTACAGCTACACTAGATAAACAAGTCTGATGTGTACAGTGGGGTTGCTCAGAATTAACTGGTGCCTTTCTGATGCTACTCAAAGAGGAACAGTTTCTGAAAGGCACATGTCTGGAGTCTTGCTTAAGTGTTTCTTTAGAGCCCAAGTATCATGCTGTGGAAAGCAATAGCATAGATCTTGTTTTCCATGCTCCTCTTCCCTACTTCTGAAGACTAGTAGGGGCACTAGAATGACAAGGGGATTTTATACTAAACAGTTCATTCCCCAACTAAAGTCACATTCACTACTACACTAGCTAGCTGTGACTCTGAAAGATGACCACCACCAGCTGGGTAATAGCATGAGCAGATATACCAATCCTTATTTTTATACAAAATGTCCACTGCAGGCTGGTGCTTCCTCAATATTGCTGGGTTAATATGGCATGTAAAGGCCAGTTCATAGCAATGAGTACAATTCATGCAATATTTCACTCAAAAGGGTAGGTAAAGCCATCCCTGTGAAGGAAACTCCACAGAAAATGGAGAGAGAGAGAGAAGGAAGAATGTTCCCCATGAGATATCAATTGTTCCTTTGATCTGAATTAGTTTCTATTAGGAAATGAGTTTATATGCTAGTTATGTGAGCAACCACCTAGAAAATACTAGGGCACTCACTCATCCAGAGAAGTCAGAAGGTTCTCTACTACAAATCAATGCTTTCTGCACCCCTTTAACAAACTAGTCAGAGCAGAATCCTAACTTATTCCCATGATCACCCCTCACAGCAGCAGCTCGGGTGCATTACTCCCTGGTAAATCTATAAGGAAGATTGCTAGCATTATTTTAGAATATAAGTAAAGCTTCCAGACAAATAACTGCTCAAGACAGAGTTCTGAGGGGAAGAAGTCTTGCTTCCTGTTCTCTCAGTCCCTCATTGGTTTGAGTCAGCATCTCCTGTTGTAAATGCTGGCACTGGGAAATAAGGAAACTGATGGCTTAGCTAGGGGAAAAAAGCTACCTCCAACAGGATGTTTTAACTACAGAGTTAGATCAGCAGCACTAATCTTTCTCCTTTTTTCCCCACTCTAGCAATTTCCATAGCTCTGGTGACACGTGCTGGCTTTATTAGGGTTTTCAGATGGGTCGGTTGAGGTAGTGGTGACTAGACAATAAAAATCCAGAAATGTGTATCTAAAGGTCCTGATCCTGGAAAAACTTGTAAAAATCTAATTTTAATAGTGCAAACAGCCCTGTTGAAATCAATGAGACTATTTACATATTTGAGATTAAGCATATGGATAAGTCTTTTCAGCATCATGTCCCAAGATTTTAAACTAGTGTGGGAGCAGAAATCAGCATGGATGTACAGCAGGGGTCCAGACCCATCCAACCCTTCCTGCTCCTTGTCCCCTGACAGCCCCCTCCCAGGACCCCACTCCCTATCCAACCCCCACTATTCCCTGACTGCCGTGCCCCCATTCACACCCCTGCCCCCTGACAGGCCCCCCCACAACTCCGCTATCCAACTGTCCCCTGACCGCCCGCCTCCCAGAACCTCACCCCGCCCATCCGACCGCCTGCCTCCCAGAACCTCTCCCCGCCCCCCCATCCAACTGCTCCCTGTCCCCTAACTGCCCTCCCCCCACCCCGGACTCCCTGCCCCTTATCCAACCCCCCACCCCATCCCTTACCATGCAGCTCAGAGCAGCAGGAGCTCACAGCCCCACCGCCTGCCCAGAGCCAGCTGCGTTGCCCGTGCAGGGGCATTGCTGCAGGGGAAGGGGGACAGCAGGGGAGGCCAGGAGCTCAAGGGCAGGGCAGGATGGTCCCGCGAGCCGAATGTGGGCTGTAGTTTGCCCACCTCTGATGTACAGAGTTTCTTTAGAAACTAGTAAACTAGACCTGTGGTGAGCAAAACTGTGGGGCACACCCCCCTGGGGGGCATAGAGGAATGTGCAGGGCTGAGTGGCAATGCCAGACAGCTTGTGCCAGCCCCCTTGGGGGCAGGGAGAGAACACCTACGCCCCCAAGTCACTTCAGTGGGCCACCTAGCCCATGGGTCAGTGTGCTGTGCCAATTTCCGCTCCCAGCATCCTCTGCAGAGTGCTGGCTCCACCCCCAGGCTGAAAACCCGAGAGGGGAGGGGGGCAGGTATTTGCCCTGTCCTAGCGGTGCAGCCTGTTTGCAAGGTAGAAGCAGCTTGTAGCTGAGGAAGCCTTGGCTGTGCAGTAATGGAGGGGGAAGGCACGAACAGATTCCATTAATGGTAAGTGGGGGCGCGACTGGAAAAGTTTGTGCACCACTGAACTAGACAGGGAACCATTAGTGACAGTTACAGAAGGAAAAACAAGACTTCAGGAACATCCATAGGAACAATGAGGCTATTCACTGTACCCCTGAAGGACATAACCACTTCCTGTTCTAATACCCTCTGATGACTTCTGATTTTAGCAGTGGCAAAGGCGTTCTACTCAAGAGATTTTATTCCTGTTGAGAATGACCCAAAAGGGACAAGGCTCTGGAGCTGAGTATTAATACTAAGTAGATAGCTACATGATGTGAAGTGAGCTTGTGAACAAGATGGATGCAGGTATTCTAGACTGAACCCCCCCCAGAATCTGAAGCCTGGCATTGGCTGCACAATTAGATTCATACAAAGTACCCTGTGATGCTCAGAGAATGCTGCTGCTGCTGCAGCAGTGTGGGTGTGCAGACCTTCTCCCTAAAGTTATGGTCCCGCAGGAAAGTACAGATGGACTTGACTTTACCTGCAGTTCTTTAGGCAGGATGTTGTTTTTTCGGAGAGCGTTGATCCGCAACCTCTCATCTGCATATTCATAAGCCATTTTCCGTCTCTTAACATCACGCAGCATCCTCCAGTTCACGTAGTAACCCCGCACTTGCCCTCTACAGGGCAAAGGGAATATCTAACAAAAGGGAAAATAAAGGTTAAATCTGCAGCTTCCAGTATTTTATCACTCACACAATTCCAAATACTCTTTCTAGCCTCTACCTCATTTGGATTCAATCAGTGCCTTCTCTGACTCCTCTGGTCTTCAGGCCTGACAATACTGGCAACAGTCACCCTCTTCACCCATCCAGAGAATTTTGCTAAACTACAGGATTAATCACACCAGCTAGCTCTCTTGTTGGCCTGGTCTAGGTCATGAAATTCTATCATGTCTAAGGACATAATTGTTGACAATGGCGATCTGTCATGTTTAACAGTCAGCGTAGACCAGGACAAACTGTATGTAGTTTCAAGTGTTAACATGGTGGTTGACAGCTATGTTCAGACACAAAATTCTGTAGCATAGACAAGGCCTGCAGGATCATACATCTCAGCACAGGTGTGTTTCTTACACGGCATACAATGGAGTCTTTTAAGACTGTCAAGATTTAAATAGAAGCGACAGAGTCCTGTGGCACCTTATAGACTAACAGACGTATTGGAGCATAAGCTTTCGTGGGTGAATACCCACTTCTTCAGATGCATGCAGTGGAAATGTCTGGGGCAGGTATAAATATGCAGGGAAGAGTCAGGCTAGAGATAATGAGGTTAGTTCAATCAGGGAGGATGAGGCCCTGTTCCAGCAGTTGAGGTGTGAACACCAAGGGAGAAGAAATTGCTTTTGTAGTTGGCTAGCCATTCAGTCTTTGTTTAATCCTGAGTTGATGGTGTCAAATTTGCAAATGAACTGAAGCTCAGCAGTTTCTCTTTGAAGTCTGGTCCTGAAGTTTTTTTTGCTGCAGGATGGCTACCTTAAATCTGTAATTGTGTGTCCAGGGAGATTGAAGTGTTCTCCTACAGGTTTTTGTATATTGCCATTCCTAATATCTGATTTGTGTCCATTTATCCTTTTGCGTAGGGACTGTTCAGTTTGGCCGATGTACATAGCAGAGGGGCATTGCTGGCACATGCTGGCATATATTACATTGGTGGATGTGCAGGTGAATGAACCGGTGATGGTATGGCTGATCTGGTTAGGTCCTGTGATGGTGTCCCTGATGTAGATATGTGGGCAGAGTTGGCATCGAGGTTTGTTGCATGGATTGGTTCCTGAGTTAGAGTTGTTATGGTGCAGTGTGTAGTTGCTGGTGAGAATATGCTTCAGGTTGGTGGTTTGTCTGTGGGCGAGGACTGGCCTGCCTCCCAAGGTCTGTGAAAGTGAGGGATTGTTGTCCAGGATGGGTTGTAGATCACTGATGATCTGTTGGAGAAGTTTGAGCTGAGGACTGTAAGTGATGGCAGTTCTGTTGGTTTCTTTCTTCGGCTTGTCTTGCAGCAGGAGGCTTCTGGGTACATGTCTGGCCCTGTTGATCTGTTTCCTTATTTCCTCATGCGGGTATCGTAGTTTTGAGAAGATTTAAATACACAGTCCATAGTCTTAATAAAATGCCCTACTAACACATAGCACAAGGGGACTTTTATCTTCGTTAAGGCCTGTAGGCACTATGGGAATACAAATCATCATAATAAATAAAAAGGCTGTTGGCACCGCCTAGAACCCGTATAACAAAATCTAGTTTTTGGGGGGGTTGGTGCTGGGATCCAGTGTAATATCCTCTATTGAGACTATTAAACTATGTCATGTGAGACACACACACACACATAAAATATCCTAAAGGGCCTTTTATCACTAGGAATCTCCATGAAAACAGGATTTTTTCTGTAGCTGAATCTCTTCTCCTGCTGCTGGTTCTTCACCTGCAGTAGTTTGGAAAGGTTGAGAGTCACTGTCCTAGACAACACTGCCGCTCTCTAAAGCCAAGTGTCACACTCCTGCTTCTCCAGACAAGTCACCACAATCCTTCCCGCCTAAATTAACCAATCTGAAGACAGGCGCACTGTAATTCACCCAGGGGCGAACCCAGCGGGGCACCCTCTGCGCTGCACGGAGAGCTGAAGATTAGACACAGACCAACCCAGGGGCGGGACAGGGGCCACTAGGCAGCGCCGCAGGGGCGGGCAAGGGTCCAGGGGCTGCCGGGAAGGGCTCCCTAGGGCAGGAATACAGGGTGGGGACTGAAGGGGACCCGTGGGGACCGGGCGGGGCCAGGGGCAGGCAGAGAGGTTGGGCCCGGGGGCGCCGGCGGCGCGCGCTCAGCGGCCGGGCGGTGGCGGGACAGTGACCGGGGGCCCGGCCCAGGGAAGTTACCAGCCCCAGCGCGAGCCCCGGGGAGTCCCCGAGCCGGCCGCTGCCGCCCGACGGGCCTGACCTGCCGAGCGGCCCGCAGCGCCCAGCCCAGCATGGAGGCCGCCATCTTCCCCGCCTGCGCATGCGCCTACAGCCACCCGCCGGGCGGAGGGAAGTGGGGGGAGCTGGGAGGCGCCGGGGGCTGGCGTGGGAGAGTGAGGGGTTCGTAGGAGGAGGGGGGGCTTTGGGGTGATGGGCGGTTGGGGGAGGAAGGGGGGTTGGGAGAGAGGTTTAGGGGTGAGGGGGTGGCTGGGAGGGGATTTAAGGGGGCTTGGCGGGAGGGAGAGGTTTGGTGGAGCCAGGCAGAGCCATGGGTTTGGCTGATAGGACACCTTGTTCGTTTCCCTTCTGCCCCCACCCCCTGGCACCGCTCCTGTTTGAGGCCCACAGGACAAAGCTGCTGATGCTGACCTGTGTGACAGCGTGAAATCCACGGGAGGTGAAAGCTCCTGTCCCGTCTCCCCATGAAGCCTGGAGTTCACAGCCCCGAATGGCACCTTCGAGTTTGTCAGTCTCCGCCAGCATGCTCAGCGCTGTTATGAACAAAGAAGGACACAGGCCCTGCCCCGTGGGTCATGCCCCACACAACGGGCTCAACTAAAGAGATGAGGCCCGGAGGTGTCTGTGACAAATTAACCATTAGACCTATGCGAGCAGCTGGGCTCCTCTGGCTAGTCTAGCTAGCTATATAGCATGCTCTGCTCAGACCTGCACTGTGGCATTACGGGGTCACTCCTGCTTTACCTCCTCCATGGGCTGAGACTTCCCCACACCCATGGGCAGCAGTAACACCACCATGTACACCATACACTAGCTTTAGACACGGATGGCCTGATGTTCCTTGGCTCTCTGTAGAGAACATAAAGATGCACACAAGGGTGTGCATCTGGAATTGGGGCAAATTCCCAATATAGACAAGGCCAAAGTGGAGGAAAGTCGGCACCTTGCTGGGGAAGGGAGAAGAATCCCTAGTTCCTGATCTTGTTGCAGCTGCTTCTATATATAGGGAGCAAAGAAGAGCTGGGTTAGACTTGCTATAG
Source organism: Chelydra serpentina (assembly GCA_037349315.1). Lineage (NCBI taxonomy): Eukaryota > Metazoa > Chordata > Testudines > Chelydridae > Chelydra > Chelydra serpentina. Next base: position 56,373,025 of record JBAIAC010000024.1, on the reverse strand, counting down.
CTGCTTCCTAATGTGACTGAAGATACTGCTTTCAGAGTCCATCATTACTGAGGCTGCTGGCAACCCGCTACCACTGCAGGGCTGATGAGAACTCTTGCCACCACTCTTGGAGTAAAAGGGGTGGATCTTTTGCTCTGTATGTCTTTCCTTTTATAGTGAAACTCCACTTTAAAGTGCTTTTGTGGGGGAAGAAAAAAACCCAAACTGTTTTCGAGGTTACACTGTGTAGGAACTTCATCCCCGTGCTGATGTCAGTCTGAATAAATACCTCCCTCATTAGATTAAACTGGTAGCCTTTGCAAAACCTCAGGCTAAGCCTTTGTGCAGACCACAATGATCTGATGTTGGGAGGGGAGAGCTTGTAAAAATGATGGGGATGGAGTTCCAACAGGAAAATATGATGCAATGCGATTCAGCAATACACCACACAATGTGGTCACTTTCCATTTAAGTATGTCTGTGCTGCATGTCCATAATTACTACACATTTGGTTTATCTCTCAGTCTCTTTTTCTCATCTCTGTCTCTCAAGCTGCCTCTTCATCAGCCTGGCTAGTCATAGGTCTTGTTCTTGGTTTTTAGTAGCCAATTTACAGTGGCAAAATTTCACACCACCTCAACTCACAAATGTTGATAAAGTATGTGTGGTTTACAGACAAAAGAACAATCATGACCCTCTCACCAATGAAAAATTACTGGGAAATTCTGCATGTGTGGGTGTGTTTCTTCCTATACTATATTACCTCAAAAGAGTAACTCCCCTTTTGTACTGTGTGGAATCTCAATTGAAGTGCGTTAAAATAACTTTTTGCTGCAGTAAACAGAGTTGTGACTTCAGGTGGAACGTATTTCGGGCTCTTCACTTTGAACTCGACCTCTTGATGAAATTAACAATTAATATCTACTGGCTGGAGCATCCAAAAAGTCTTGCCTTTGAAATTATCTCCTTTCACAGGCCTGACCTGCTGCCTTTTGTCCATGTGACAGGTTTCCTGTTGAGACGTCTGAGTAGAGACAGAGGGGTTCTAATGTGTTACAACGGAAGCACAGTTCCTTGCGGTTTGAATCCTGGGTATTGAAGTCTATTTATGCACAGCAGAGTCAGTAGCATAATGAACCCTGACACTGCCAAAGAACATCAACCTTGTCCATGGCCTGATGGGACTGATTTTATAGTTGAGAGGATAGTTCAGTCTCCAGAGCCTATTATATCCTTGATCTCCCTGCCAACCTCGGTGTTACTTGTGGTGGATCGTTTCTGTCATGTGGACGTCTGTCTTCTAGGCACTGGACTGAAGACAACTAACTTGCATCACATAGGCTACCAAAGTGTCATAATATGGTAGCAATTTTCAGTCACTACTCACCTGATATGGCTCAGGACCAGCAACCGAGAGGTTGCAAGGCAATGGGCTAAATCCTGGCAAAACAGTGAGAAAGCTTACCTAGGAGGGTAATTGAGGTCTGGTATAGGAGACACTACAGCTGTTCTTACATCAAATGAAGATTCCCCTACACTGAAGGAATCCCCCAGCAAGTGAGGAGCACACAGCTCTGGAAATATGGCATAGCCAGGCTCTTGGTCTGCAACTCATTTATGAGCAGTTTGTTGTGAGTATCTGATACTAAAAACTCAAGCTATTTGCATCTGAACACCTAAGTTATGTGTTTCTGGTCCCTGACTGGCTGAATGGAATGCTTAAAATCAAGTTTCTGGTGCTTGCAGAAAGAATGAAATATTTGCTTTTCATAGATATTTTCTAGTATTTGCTTGAATTCTCTGGTTCTGAAATCCTGCTGGCCGGTGAGCTCATTTGCTACAATATTTGTGAAATGCAAAAAGGGACACAGTCACAGTCAAAGAGATTTTGTTTAAAAAGCAGGTTATCTGCTCACAAACCCGAGATCCAAATTCTCCTCCCCAGTATAGCCCCTTTATACCACTCACAAGATGCAACGGGGCCAAAGCAGGACAGGACAGGGCATGTCTGGAGCCATACTGCTGTGCTCCAGCAATTCTTAGCTGTGGATGCTTCCTTGGAGACCATTGTTAGCTAGTGTAGGTTAGAGCAGCCCCCATGCTAGAGCTGGAGCCGCTCAAGGGAAAGAATCAGGGAACTGTAGCTGGATCTCTGATAGCCACACTCCTCTTCCTCCGCCCTGGGCAGATCTCAGCACAAGAGAATCTGCCCCTGAGCTGTTTTATTTTCTCCAATAGTTTGAGAATAATACAGTTTGTCATGGATATAGAGCATAACATCATGGGGTAAATACTGCTCTCGGAGCAGTCTGATGGATTGTGATTCTGCTGTTCTCTGCCTGTGTGGGCAGAGCCTGCTGGAGTTCTCAGGTCAAGTTGAGATCCATTGTGCTTATCAGAAAGGTCAGGCTTGACAAAGCCCTGGCTGGGATGATCTAGTTGGGGTTGGTCCTGCTTTGAGCAGGGGGTTGGACTAGATGACCTCCTGAGGTCCCTTCCAACCCTGAGATTCTATGATTCTAAGCACAGTTTTGCCTTTTCCTGAACTTCTCTTGGAGTCCTTTCTGCTCTCCTGTTGCAGCAACCATTTGGAAAAAGCAAATGAACAAATATGGCATATCGGAGTCCTTTAAACCAGGAGAGCCAATAGTTTCTTTAATATGGATCTTCAGGATGTCCGTCAGCATAAAAAGTTATGTTCAAGTGGTTTCAAACAATGTCCAGAATCTCTTAAAAGTATGACTTTGAATTCAATTCGCCTTAGCTGACACAGTTTTCAGAATGTCTTTTTTTCCCCTTCTAGCAGTCCACTGTTGTTGAGAATTATTTACCCCAACAGCTCAGACATGACACCTTGACTTGTAGTCATAGGGAGTGTTTGGAAAAATACGCTCAGTGCAACAAAGTGCACCATACTTCATAGCAGATCGCAGCAGATGAGAGAAGGAGTGATCGATACATGTCTATGATACTTAGCATTTGCATAGTGCCTTGTATTCCAGAGCGCTGGAATCCTCAACATCCCCATGAGGCAGGTAAGTGTGATTGGGTCAGATCACGAGCCCGTTCTGAGCCAGGGTGGTCCCCTAGTGTAAGTTAGGGACAGCCTGCACTCTAAATTGCTCCAGCGGCCATTGGTTCCAAGAAGCCTGTGTGGTAGATGGGAATCAGCAGGGCCCAGAGACAACCTGGACATGGCCCCTTTCTCCTAACTATGCCCCCTGTGCCAACAATCATAGGCGCTGACTCCATGGGTGCTCCGGGGCTGGAGCACCCACTGGGAAAGATTGGTGGGTGCAGAGCACCCACCGGCAGCTCCCCACCATTCCCAGGGCCCGCGCCCAGCTCCCCACCAGTCCCGGGACCCGAGGCAAGCTTACTTCAGCACCGGGAGAGATTGCAGGGCCCCGCCCCCGACGCTGGGCGACGTTGGGGCGGGGGCCCGCAACATCACCCGGCGTCGGGGGGCGGGGCCCCGCAACGTCACCCGGCGTCAGCCCCCACCAGCGCCACCGGAAGTCGGCGCCTATGCCAGCAATAGGAAAAGATGGTGGCATACAAATTAGGCTAGTGGAGAATTGGTCATGGCCAGCTCTGCTGGTTCTCACTCCCCTAGTGGGGAGGCATAAAGTACTGCACAATACTGGAAGATCTGGGCCATTGTCACCATGTCATGGACTGGGAAACTGATATTGAGAAAGATTAATTGACTTGCACAAGGCCACGCAGTTTTTTCAAAATAAAAAAGGGGCTAGAATGCAGCTACTCCTGACTCAGAGTCCTATGCTTAGACATTTGGACCATGCTACCTCCTCTGAATCAGTTCCCTGTAGGCAAAAGATCAAGTGATAATGAATAAAGAAGGCAAGAAGTAAACCCAGAGTTCCAAGCCTCAGAAATAAAGGTACCCAAGGCAGCCTCTGGTTACAATAGGGTTCAATCTGGAGTTTTGGAACAAAAGTGGTGTAACTTTCCCTGGCCCCCCAAAATGGCTCCCCATGTACGCGGCAGAAATCTTTTGTCATGCTTGTGTTAGAGTCCCCTTTCCTTCGCTCCCCCCTATGAATCCCCACTCCAGTGGTGTAGTATCATAAATTCATAAGGCCTCTGCCATTATGAAGCTTGTCATTTGTTTGTGGGTTTTCCCTAGTGCCTAACAGTTGCCAGACTCCACCCTAGAAAATGGCAAAGTCTTGGAGGCTGGGTTATGCCCCTGCCAAAATCTGTGTAGGCTGCAGGCTTCATTTGAGAACTATTTCAATAACATTTTCAACAATTATGTTGATACAAAGTTAGATTTTTGTTTAAAAGGTATTACATTTTTGCAAAAAATTGGCAACATTGTTGACTTTTCCTGTGAAAAATGTGTCTGTTTTTGGTACAATAAAATTATAGAAAACATTTAAATGGGAATAGAAATATCTAATTTACCAAAAATCAGGTTTTTGAAAAAAAAAATGTATATTTTTTATATATATCATTTTTTAAAATCTATTTTAAAAGGTCCATTTCAAATCTTCTGAAATGAAAAGAGCTTCAACATTCTGAAAATGTTCATGAAAATATGTTTTTATATTTCAGTCAGCTCTAGTACTTTGTAAGAATAATGGCTCAGATTCTATGGAACTGTGCCAATTTACTCTAGTTTAGGATTTGCCTTGTAGGTATATAATTTCATTTTGTGGGTGATATAAAAGAAGTGGTATCCTTAACTTTTAATTTGCTTTCTTTTAGGTACTTGAGTTTTGCAAATGATGTGATTAGATAAAGTGGATGAGGTAATATCTTTATTGGATCAGCTTCTGTTTGTGAAAGAGACAAGCTTTTGAGCCCCAGTGTTGCGCAGTGGCAGTATCATAGTCAATGAGGTTAATCTGAGGCGTGATTATTGCTAGTTGATACTTTTCCTTTCTTTTTTTTTTTTTGGTGTTGAATACACCCAGGCCTCAGCAAAATAATGCTTTTAAAAGTGCTTCTCCGTATATGGGACTTCACACAATTCTGAGATCTCTGCTCCTATTTTTGCAAAAATATAAACATCTGCTGGTTTTTAGTCAAAATCTAAACATAAAGTGATAGGGTCTGATAGAATGAGAGAGTGAGACACAGTGAAGAATGTTTCACCATCTCTCAAACCTTCTTCATTCCTTATGAAAAGCTCAGAAGGGAAACACCCAAGTGTCTCTATTGGCTCCTTTCATCTAGTCTGTAGGAGATTTAAACTCCCAGAGGGGAAAAGAGGCATCAGAAGCTGAGCTGGGAAGAGAAGAGCAGTTGCTAACCTTTAGCTTGCTCCAGTTTCCCATTGCAGGAAGCAGCTGAAACAGAAGGACCCTACTGTTTATTGGACAGCTGAAGAATATCCCAGAGGTAAGGGGAACATTTTTCTACAGTTTCCTTTAGGACAAGAAATGGGAATACTCTTAGACCTTGATGAAGCATGAATAATCATTCTTTCCCCTTTTATAGCACCTTTCACCTAAAGACCTCAAAGCACTTTACAAACTCTAATGAAATAAGCCTCACAACACACCTGTGTGGCAGGTAAATGTTATTAGAATACATATTTCACAGAAAATGGTGGTCTAGTTAATATATAATATATATTCCAAGTTAAAAGGTTTAAACTTGCTCAGAGTGTTTTCCTTCAAAGAAACAAATATCTAGAGTGAAATGCTGTCTCCATTGAAGTCAATGGGAGTTGCCATTGACTTCAATTGAGTCAGGATTTCACTCCTAGACTGGTTATTTCAGGATCTGTGGTGTTCTTTACACTTTCTATTTCAGACACTAATTTCTATGGTTTTTCATTTGTTTTAAAATGCTCTTCCTTTTGTCATGGGATCATACTAATGTTGTTTACTAATATTTACATGTTACAACTGCAACACAAACTAATAACAAAATGCTTGATATATAAATTATCTACCTGCTCAGCAGCCTCTTTCATGCCTTACAGTGCACATGTCTCTTCACAAACTCCATAGGGCCAAATTATTTGAAGCTCTTTATCATCAGGTCAAATTAAATAGACTATTTTCCTTAATAAGTATTTTATTTATTATACTGTTTATGTCAAAAAGATGACATACCACTAGCAAAACAAAACTAAAGAAAATAGACAGAAGTGATCAGTTATAATAATTACAAAAATTGTGAATTATACAGCATTTTAAAAAATTCTTTTCTCTTAAAGAGAGAGGCTTACTTTAATAAAATAACAATCACAGGTAAAAAACCCCAACCATATGCTGAATGAATAATGTAAATATCTAATTGGTAATTAATATATATAATAAAAGGAAGCCTCGTAGCTAGTGTTACACCCTTGCTGCAAAAACCTTATTATATTAAACAACTCAGTCAGGAAATAAATAAATAAAGCAAAGAGGCAGAGATTTTCAAAGCAGTCTAGGGGATTCAGACATAAATCAGTCAAACTAATTAGGAAGCCAGGTACATACAAAAATGTAGACTTTGTAGAAGAGAAAACACATGAGAAGGAAAAGAAAGATTGGGCTTATCTTACCCGACTGGTTTCCATTCTGTTTTCTAATAACTGAAATCATCCCAAACTTTTGTAGACTTAGGTAAAGAGTCAATTGGTGAGTAATGTCCTTGAAAAAGGCAATAGACTCATGCAGAGAACAGTCTAACCAAGTTGGCTTCGGCTGTATTCAAGCAGAATGTGGTCAGCTCATATTGTAGCTACGATAACCCATTCCTTTTAGAGCCCCAGATGTGTTTTGTGTTTCACTAAAATCAGAATTAAACTTAAACGTGCATGCACACACAAATCCTATTCAAAACATCATCCCACACAGGAAATAAAATTGTTAGGAGCAGCTTTCTACAGGAAATGGTGTTGGAAATAGCAGCACAGCCTCAGTGCAGAAAGTCAAGATGAGAAATTCAGTCATTTACATTAAATGAAGTTTATGGAAACTCTGTAAAATAAGTAACTTCTCTCTTCAATCCACATGGCTGAGTGCCCCACTAGACTGGATAAAACGAGCAAATGTATAATAGGAAGAAAATGACTGGGAGATGGACTAGAATATTAGAGAACTGAATAGATATTTTTGATTTCTAGATTCTGTGAAACTTGGGCACAGTGGATATTGGGTATTTTGTGTGGTGCCAATGAATATAGAAAACCTTCATGAATGAGTTCTGCTTTTCACTGTGGCTGGTAGCTATTTAAGCATTTTTCATTGCTACAAAGTTGCAATATCAACAACACAAAATGGGCCAGATTCTGCTCTCATTTACACTAAGATAAATCGGGAGCAACTTAACTGATTGATTGCAATGGCATTACTTCAGATCTATTCCAGCGTAACTGGGAACAGGATTTTGCCATGTACCTCTGAGGATGCACCCCTTTCCTATCTGCAAGCTGCTATTGCACATCACCGTGCTTCAGAGCTATTGAACTCTTAGGGTCTTAATACAGCAAATAATTTTATAGCCAGTGTCTGTGTTATGGACACTAAGGTGGAGCTAATGGTGGCTATTCATACTCTATAGCATTTGAGTCTCCTGAACCCAACCCTGACGTTCCCAGGTTCAGTTAACCAGGGATGGAATTACTACTTTGCACAATATTGGTTGCAACATACGTGGAAAATGTTTGGCCACTTCCCCTTAGCTAGCCCAGAAAAGGGCCTCTTCGAGGAGCCAATCCCCACCACCTTCTTCAAGAAATGTCCCCTGACCTTGATGCTCAGACCTGTCTGCGACCTTCCCTTTCTCAGCAAAGAGGTTTAGAAGCAGCCTTCTCTCACCTCTCCAATAACCACAATATCCTTGGCACTTTCATTCTGGCCTTCTCACAGAAACTGCTCTTCTTTGGGAATAGCACAGCACTATGGAGTCCCACAAGGTTCAATTCTCAGCCCCCTGCTCTTTCTCCTATTTCATGGCCATTTTTCCTCTCCCTTTAATTTGAGCTAACACTGCTAACTTTTACAGTATGCACATATTCACCGCCTCACTGCCTGTCTTGACTACTGTGTCTCAACTTCCTTTAGCTAAATATCTCAAAGACTGATGTGCTTCCTTTGGGGAAAAGGACCATCCTCAAATATTACTCCATTTCCTCGGTTTCTCTCCTGGATGGAGACGACATATTTGACTTCACTGTCTGCAATGTTGAAGTTACCCTTCACTCTGGACTCTCCTTCTCCCAGGCTTCCTGTGTCTGTCTGTGAATCTCCCTATCTCCACCTTAGCAGCACTGCCTGCATATGCTCTTCTCAGTCCTACCTCTGCTGAAATCAACATCCGTGGTTTCATCATCCCTTGCCTTGATTATAGTAGCTTCCATCCCTGCAGTGTTCCCATGCTTTAACTAACTCATGCATGTACTGAACACTGCTCACTACCTTCTTGCCTATAAAAAGACTTGTAACCATATCACCTACATCTTCAAACAACACCCCTATTTTCCCTCCACTTCAGGATCTGGTTGAAAATTAACCCCCTTATTTTTAAAACCCTTCATAGATTTGCTGCATAGACTCTGGGCCAGACCCTCCGCTGATGTAGATCATTATAATTCCAGCAAAGTCAATCAGGCCATGACGATTTACACCAGCCAAGCAGCTGGCTCTTTGTTGCTCCCGTCCACTTTCTGTTCATCCCACTTGCCTAGTGCCAGCATCTTCCCTGCCTCATATTACAATCTCACCATTATTGATCCAAGACCCTTCTCCTTTGCATCTCCTGCCATCTGGAACAACCTTTGTGCATCTCTTCACTTTCCTGACTGTGCATCTATTTTCATCTGAAAATGTCTCTCTTCCACCGCAATTATTTTTTTTTAAACTTTGTAAATCTAGTATTTAATTTATGGAGTGTTTTGGGGGTACAATTAGTACGTCAGGCACTATTCCAAGATAAGTTGTGTTATATTTTACAGAGTACAGAGAAGTTATGTCATTTCCTTCCAGGTCACAAAGCGAGTCAGTGACAGAAATGGGAATAGAACCCAGGAGTACTGATCCTTATGGGTATGGTTTAAGAACTAGTTAAATGAGACTTAAATTATTCTTTCATTTCATTAGGGTTGGCAGAGCATGATGGGAGCTAGGGAGGCAGTTTGTCCAGCATCTGCTGACACTATATCTGGCTCAACTAGTAAACTCTTGCTCTCGGGGGCACTGAAAGTTGCCAAATTATTATTTTTAATTAACTAATTAATTAAAAACCAAAAATGTTCTAGTTCAAGAAGGTTGCTACCTTTGGAGAAGATACAGACATTTGAGTCCATGCTAGGAATCATCCAGCTGGATCAGTAACTTTTATCTAACATTTCTATTGTGCTAGCACCTACAGGCCTGAAGCTATTTGGGCCCCATTGTACTAGGCACTGTACAAACATATTGTAAATTCTAGTCCTTTCCCTGAAGAGCTTACAATCCAAAATGGTTAGGTATGTACAGCTATCTCATTAACAGCCTATCGAGTGGCTTTGTGGTTTAGGTACATCAGACTTGCATAAGAGGTTGTGGGTTTAAATCCTATGAAAGCACTCATAGTAGATGTTAAAACTATGGTACCTTTTAGATGTTTGCTTAGATAGGAAATTCCATGGGGCAAGGACCTATTTTGCTTTATGCTTGTACAGTGCCTAGCACAAAGGAGCTGAGGCGATAAAGTGGCACTGCAGTACAAGTAATATATACAACGGCCAGTTAACTTGAAGAAATACTGTTGTCCATAACAGCCAATTGCAAAATTCAGTACTGTACACTAAAATACGCAGGCATAGACATTAGGAATGGAAAAGATCTACAGGATTAGATCATCTTCTCCTTCTCATGAGAATCCTGTCTGTTCTCTACAGTGTCTTATTGTCTAGTGTGTTACTAAATTGAGGTTTAAATGTCACAAGCAATGTATCTTCCACCACTTTCCTTAGGCGACTATTCCATTGTCTAATAGATCTGACTGTTAGGAAAAAAAATTCCTGTTGTTCAATCTAAACCTTTCCTTTGCTCGGTTTCACCCTATTACTTCCAGTTACATGAGCTTATACATATGACATAATTTTCTCAATGAAGGATTGGTTACATCCACCCTCTTTTTCTTAAACAGCAGGGGAAAATCTCTTTATTACATGATGTTGAAGCCAGAAGTACTGTTATCCTCTTTCATTACACTTGACAGAAGTGCTATGTTCAGGAGTTTTTCTCTTGAGTGATCTGCTTGCCCAGGAAAATCTGAGATCAATTTGTGGTGCTCAAGAGAGCCTAATTAGTAGAGACATCATGTTACAACACAGAATGGCATGCGATACCCAGAGATGAGAAAAGGGCTTTACGTGTGTGTGTTTTTTTTCATTTCCAGAGCTTTGAAAATAAGCCCTGTAAAACAAGGTTCTGGACACCCTGTCTGTGGTCTATGGTGAGAATCTGTGGATCTCAAGTACTATGTTGGTTCAAAGCCTTGAGACAAGGGCAACCCTTATTACTTGATATGTTTCAGAGGGCTAAAGAGAGATGAAGGTAGTTAATTTCTGTGGCTCTTTGCCTAAGAAAGGGGAGGTTTGGAAATGAAATGGAATAGCAGATGATTGGGGATTGGAGAGAGGATTAAAAGCCTCATCTTCCTCGGCTAACAGGTGGTTGCAAAACCTCAGAACAAGGATGAAGAAGTCCTGTGTCAGCAGAATAATGTGCTGAGAGACAAAAAATAGATTAGATAGAGTTTGACAAATGCTGGAAGGAAAAAGCTACAGATTGTTTGTTTGTTTTTCTCATTTTTAAATTTTCTTTGTACATAATAAAGGCTCATGGACTGAATCCTGAAGTCCTTATGCTATTTCACTCACTCTTTCCCCTGGCAAAACTGCTGTTAACTTCAGTGAGTGTTCTGCCTAAGCGTGTGCTGAATAAGGTGTTGAACATTTGGCCCTACATACATTTGTTATTGGGGTTTTGGGGTTTTTTTAGGAGCCAGAGCCCCAAGCTGCTGAATAAATAGGGTAGTCTTCCTGAACTCTGCTTAGGTTATAAGCCAAGGAGGCTCTAAAGGACAACTCCATATGCCATGATTTCAGGCTCTGGATAGTCAAAGTGAGGATCTGTAATGACATGGGGAGATCTCATCCATTTTCCTAGGCAGGATTTGGGACATGAAAAGTAAGTTTGTCCCTGGTACGTGTGTGTTTGTGTGTGTGTGTGTGTTTCTATAACAATCTTCGCTCTTAACTACAAGTGCCACCATGATTAAACCTGCCAGAGATTATCTTTCCCATTGGCATCAGTGAGTGACAACAGGTCTGACAAACCAAATCTAACAATGAGGTTACCTGGTGTGGCTCCTGGAGTAACCTTTGCAGTGACTATAAAGCAAATCTGACATCCAGTTATAGCAAGCACTTCAAATCCTTAAAGAGACCTCAAAACTCAGGATGGCACCATGTCGTCATACAGTAGTTTAAAATATACTGTGGGGTAACATCTTGACTTCCCCAGGTTCACGACAATGCAAGGGTCAAGATGTGCAGCAACCCTAAGAAGAAGCAGAATTAATTTTCCAAGAGCATGCACAAATTGAGTCCCATTCTTTATTTCACAGTGGCCAATAACATGACTTAGACGGGAAAGGAGTCTTTGGAGTGGTAGACTGAATGGCTAAAGAATTGGTAGTACGAGGCCTTGAACCTTTAGATACTGGTTCAAATAGCACCAGGCTGATGGTAACCAAAATCATGACCAGCTGATAGTTATTCAGTGACCCATATAAAATGAGCTGATGTCTCAGTCCAGTTCATAATGTACAAGTGTCCTCATCACAGTTAGTGCCCTTGTCTGCATGCCCAGCATGGAAGCTGTGCTTCCTCTCTCTTAGAAGAGGGACTTCCAGGTCAGGGTTCAGGCACACAGACAGGGCAGTATGTGAAAATCTTGCCCTGGCATTGTCTGCACTGATTTTGTTGTGTGGAGAGAACTATTCAGCCTCCCGGGTTGTGAGCCTGGTACCTTATACCAGCACTAAATTCACTGTACACTGAATAAAAATATTTGTATATTTGTACAGTGCAGCTCCTCCCAAAGGATTCCGTGATATTTTCCAATTAACAAACCGCTATGTAAACTATATGCAGTGAAATCTATGCAAGACACCATCTGTATTAGCCAACCTCTTTTCATAAGAGTCTGCCCCACAATATTATCCTGAATGTGCCGAGAACAATTCTGCTACAGCCTTTATTGGAAAATCACCTCTGTTAAGGAGCTGATTTTTGTCAGTCTCTTGAATGGCTGCCTTAAAGCATGTTTCACTGTATAGGGTTTACTCCATCCACCACAGAAATGCAGCAATCTCTGTGGTGAACTATGTTTAACAGCACACTGCAACAGTGTACAGCAGCTTAATGTAATAAGTGAGGGGAAAATAGTATATATGGGGATATACAGGGGAATTTAGTTAGACCTAATTTCAGGTAGGGCCAACACCTTTACTTGTACTAAAATTGCAACGGGATAGTTAATAATCATGATAGAGCACAGTGCCTGCTAATGATGGGTCAGAACTCTTAATTCAGTACTGACTCATAAGGAAGAGTGTCGCCTACTGAGTCAACACAATTACCATTTTCTGTATCACCCTAGGTATTCTTTGTATATGTCGTATCCAAATACTGACCAACTTGTCACTGATGGACTTGTGAGCTCACAGCACCAGGTAGTATCGCAGCAGGCCATGGTCTCCTATGGTTTTATGGTAGAATTTTTTCATCTTTTTTTTTTCCCCCTCCTTGAAACCAGCTTCACTGTTTTTATAGGATCAGCCTTCCCTCTGAAGAACTACAAGATGAGTGTCTGGAGTTGGCTTACTTTCCCTCAGGGGATGTTACTGTACCTTGCTCTCCAAACAGCTGCTGTTCAGCTCCCCCCTGAACCTCACAACTGTACCAGCAATGGTCAGAAAATCTCCTTCAGCCACTCATACAAGATTGACCTTCCCAAATCATCCCAGATCAAGGTGGAGGCAGACCCGTTGCCACTCAAAGACGACAGTCATGTGCTGCTTGCTGCTGGGGATGCGGACGAGGAGGAGGAGCAGAATATCATATTCAGGCACAACATCCGAGTTCAGACACCGAGAGGTGACTGTGAAGCTTTGGGACACATCAAAGATCTGCTGGAAAGGATGGAAAAGATGGAGAAAGAAATGATGGTGCTCAAGGAGGCCTGCAGTATACAGAGGTGCTGTGGGGGAGTCCAAGGTGTGCATCATACTGTGATTTATTTTTTTGTAGGTGTTCTCTCTAACTCCAGTAGCTTTAATTGTATATCTCTTTTTGTGCTGTGCTATTCCCTACTGGAAAAGTCTTGACCTGGAGCCCATATAAAGCAAATCTTTAAAGCAATGGAGCCCAGGTTTCTTACATTGGGGTATGAAAGTCTGAGGCCATATGGAAAGAGGGATTAATGGGAGCAATTAGTTTCCTGAGTTTGAGGTAGGGAATCCTGGAGTTCCTGACATGGAGACAGCCAAAGTCCAGTGAAGCCAATGGAAAGACTCCCGTTGACTTCACTGGGCTTTGCGGGGACTCAGGTTCCAGAGCTTGGGCTGGAATTCTAGTGTTTGAGTGATGGAGTGCTTGGTTTGCTGTGCTCCCCCGTGGTGATGTGCTCCCCTGATGGGCAGGGGTAGGGGTGATTTCAAGTGTCCTCACAGTGGCAAGGAGCTCAGACTCAGCAGCGGGGTGTGGAATTCTGGGGTTTCTGGAAGAGTTTGGGCTTGGATTAGACTCCTGCAGATCCAAGATTTCTTGATCTTGAGGGAGTGGAACTCTGGAATCTCCAAGGTGAGGTGGGGCTTAGGTTCCTGGGCTTGGTGAGGAAAGCTGACGTTCCCAAAATATGCTAACACGTGTCTTTCAGCTTTGAGAGGAATTCTGGAGTGTCTGAGAAGTCAGGGCTTGGAGTTCTTGAGCTTGTGAGAGGGGACATTCTGGAATTCCACATCAGCAGGAGGCATGGTTGTAAAATTCCTAGGTTTTTTGTTTTGTTTCCAGTCCCAGAATTTTTCATTTTAACGGAAAATGTTGAGAATCTGTTTGTTTGTTTTTTCTTTTCTAGGTAACTGTCCAAAACAAAGGAGAATGCCCAGGTGATGGTCTCATATGACACTAGTGGGTGCAGCTATAATCAGTCCATTTAGTTTCTCTTTCCTACCAGTGGTTTTGACTAGACCTTCTCTATATCTGTCTATGGCTCTATTTCTAATGCGGTTTTGTCTGCCTCTTTCTCTCCTGCATGCTACCTGCTGATGTCGGCTCTGGGTCCCCAACTGGACAGATGTCTCGAATTGCAGTGGCCATGGAACTTTCATCCAAGAGATCTGTGGATGTGACTGTGATGAAGGCTGGGAGGGCAGCGATTGCTCCCGCCCCAGCTGCCCCAACAATTGCAATGGCAATGGACGCTGCGTTGATGGCAAATGCATCTGCAGCAAACCCTACATTGGTGCAGACTGCAGCCAGCGGCTGTGCCCTACGAACTGCAGTGGCAATGGGATCTGCAACAATGGTGTGTGCCAGTGCTATGAGGAGTTCATTGGAGATGACTGCAGCGAGAAGAGATGCCCCAATGACTGCAGCGGCAACGGTTTCTGTGACAGTGGCGAGTGCTACTGCCACGATGGTTTCATTGGGCTTGACTGCTCTCAGGGTGAGAAGCACCTTCCTTTTATTCCTTCCCTCTGTCTTTTTATCCTGGAGTGTCCCCTGTATCCCACTTCCTTCCTGTCCACTGTGGCATATGTTTGGTTCCTTCTGCAGCTAACCGCACCCAATATCCATTCGCTGGAGAGGATGCTATCCAGTCTTTGGCTATGGGATGGGGATATGGAGGTCTATAACCAAGGAGGGATGCTAACCAAGCCCATTTATCACTCCTGGGAATAAAGGCAAGGGGGTCAGCCAGGTCTGCCTGCCTGCTGCAGTCTGCACTGGTTGTGAGTAAGCCAGAGGATTCAGTACAAGCTGTGACCAATGGTACATGAAAACCTTCAATAATCTACTCTGAGCTGAGGCAGTTAGGAATTTAGGATTGGAAGGTACCTTGCAGGTCCAGTCTCCTGCTGTCTCAGGCAATGTCATCATATAATCCTGTTTATAAACTGATCAAGCTCTATCTTAAATCTAGCTAGGTCGTTTGCTCCCACTGTTGCTGTTGGAAACTCCCATTTGAGAAGCAATTTCTTGTCCTGTATCTTCACAAGGCAGTGAGGGTTGACTGATTAGACCTGAGGTGAGCTGACCCTGCTCTCTGCCCAGAGATTCCAACTGGACGGGGCCAGGAGCAGAACCTCCTTAGTTTAAAGACACTATCGGTGGGGCTCCTTGCTGCAGGATGTCTGCTAAAGTCCTTTTGTAGCTGTACTCAAGGCTTAGCACACGGCCTTGCTCTTTGGGTCATTAACCTTAGCCTGCATTTGTCTGGTTTAACACAGAATGACAAAGCTGTAAACAGTTACCATAATCCCCTTCCTTGTGCAGGTCTGCCTTCGCTGGAGAGTCTCTACTAGGGAAGGTTTTATGTTGCTGTTTCTCCAAATGTATCTATTAAGTTGAATCCATAGCCTGAGATTTTTCAAAGGGACCTAAGGGAGTTAGGTGCCCAAATCCCATTGACTTTCAGTAGGAGTTGGGCACCTCATTCCAGTAGGTCTTCTCTGAAATCTCAGCCTCAGTCTCATTCAAGGTCTTTTAGCATAAAAAGTGCCCTAGGAGCCCTAGTCAAGTAGTGAGTGAATCCCGCTATGGACAACCAGCTCAACCCCAGCTGCCAGTTTGAGGCCTGGCTACTATTACTACTTCCCATCCTTGAAAAGCCTTAACGCCCATAAGAATGGCTCAGTGGCCTAGTCATCCAGTTTGAAATGTCTTTAAAATCCCTATAACTGCAAGTTCATATCCCAGCCATGTCACCTCAGCCCTTCAACCTTCTGAGGCAGGTGAATTGAGTTCATGCAGATTATTGTAAGTGAAATACCTTATAAATCAAGATCCCCAGTGCTCTGAATCAGCATCAAAGCTCTGATTTTGCTCCTCAAAAACTACATTTGCTCATTGGTTCACCTTGTTTAAAAAAAAGTGCTGGAGACAAAATTCTCCCCCTATACCAAAGCTTTTAACCAACACCTCACCTGATTCAACCCCCAGTCTTTCTTTCCAGGTTCTCTATTTGCCTCTCTGTGTATGATCATTCTGTGTACAGAAATGAGCAAGGAGTGCATGCTGTCAGAGGGGCAGCCAGGTCTGTGAAGGGGACAGCCAGAATTGTCTCTGGTCTCCCAAGGGGGTTCTGGCCCTGCCTCCCAAGGAGAAGGGTCTGAATGTAACCTGGCTTCCTCCTCCCCATGCTGTTGTTCCTGCTGTTGCTCCAGTAGTGGCATGGACACGTTGTACAATTAATACACATTGTACAATTCATTTTGTATTGTAACTTACGACTAGATCAGTAAGGTCACAAAAAGGAAAAATCGTTTTCCTAAGTCCTGTGTGAAATGGTTTACATTTCTGCAGCATCTGCCAAGCTCTCCTCTTCCAATGTCATTAAAGTGGCTTTTATATTCTGAGAAAGAGACTTCTGGATTCTGAAGGATTACTAGCGAGTGCTGCTGTGATACAGTTTCACTGGTGTTTACATCTCTTTGCACACAACAAGACACATTTAATAATTTATTGTCATTATTACTGGCATATCTGAGCAACTAGAACGTATCTACTCCCCAAAGTGCACAATTATTTGCACTCATTAATTTTTACAATTCATTTATGATCAGTAAGGAGCTATGGAGGGAACTAGATGTTAAACCTCAGGTACTGACTTGTGCTCTTTTTGAACATCACTCTATAGAGCACTTTGGGATACCTTAAATAAACGTGGCACCTGATTAAAACCAAATTTTTCTATCAAGTTATTGCCTTTGCTTGAAAATCATTGTGTTGAGCAGAAGCAATAGGAATGGTGGAAAGTGGAACAGGTTTTAAAGAATGAGAAGCTGAGACTCTCCAATGGGGCCAGGATTCCTAACAGGCAGATATGTAAGCTTTCAACCCAGCAGTGAATTTAGAAACATGTTGCTGGTTTCCTGCTTGTTTAGGCCATAGGACCTTTATCTATTTTCTGAGTAGCAACTGGCTAATGGAGAGAGATTTATAATAGTAATTAGAACACAAGATGGACTCTTGGCATCTAGTCCCCCAAGCCTCATCTGTCCTCATACTTCTCTCAGCAATTAGCATTGTTTATGTAAAGAATCCTTTCACTCCATACAGTGCAAGTTTGTTTGTTACCAAAGAGGAGGGAAAGGAGGAGGATTTTCAGTGGTTTCTAAGTAAGTGTCCAAAATACAGCACTTGTTTACCTTTCTTGTTTTCATCATGCCATTTCCCTGGACAAGTGACTGCAATTTATTGATCAGGCCCAGAAGGGCTTTGGTTTGTCACATCTGGCTGGGTGAATGGCTCTAGCTGATCTCAGAATTTGTATTGTTTCTGGATGAGAGGCAGGTGCCTCTGTGTCAACACCTCATCAAAACACGCCGCTGATGATGCAGAACTGAAAAGCCAGGAAGGGGAAATAGTGACAGCTTGTTGATGTCTTGTTGCAGCCACCTGGGTCACTATTCCATGCAATTGGCTAATAGACAACTTTGTTTTCCTGTGCTGGGTCCTTCACTTTAAAGGGTGCAGATAGTGCCTGCTCCATCCAAACTGCACTTAGATACAGAACAAGATCTATCCTGTGTGTTTGGGGTTATTTTACCACAAGTAAACCCAAATTCCATGTATGTTCCAGGGCAATGAAGGGCCATATTCTGCCCTTGCTTTACATAGCTTCAACTAAAAGCAATGGGAACTGTGTACGTGCCTCTAAGGATGGACTTTGGCTAGAGCTGTGGATGAAGTGAGGCGAGATCGCTGGGAAAATAGCCCAATTAGTTTCAAGAGGGAGCCTTTCCCAGTAGGACACATTACACTACCGTCATATTTAGTGGCTTCATGATTGCTGAAGCAATGTATCTTTTGACCAAATGGGTAAAATGTTATTCCCATCAGAAGGGCTGTGGTGTACACTGGATTTTCCAAGATCTGTTTTCTGCAGGGATCAAACTTCCTTTAGTTTTCTTCACTACCGTGATGCTCTCCTCAGGGCACCCACAGCCGTAAACCACTGTGTTACCTCTCTGCATCAGCAAGAGAGAGCTTTGCTGGAACTTAGACTGTGTGTCAGCTCTCTGTCATGCCTGCCTGTCTGTTTCACCAGCAAACTCCCTGAGACTCTGCCAATCTTAACCTCGCCTTGCAGGTAACAATCAGTGAACCCCATTTCCTGAATTCCCCAGAGACATCTCTGCAGTGTCCAGTCCCTCTCACTGAGCACTCACAGAAATTATTAAGTTCGCTGCCTCTAAAGAGACAGAGCACACACCAGCCTGTTAGTTTAATTGAGGACTCGCATTTAATTCAATATAGCAGCACTGAGATGGTTTTCTAATAAAACAAGGATTCATTTATTAATAAAGGACAGAGGTTTAAGTGATACTAAGCAAGAGAAAAAGAGACAGGTCTGGTTACCAACCAAACCAAACCGTACACGTTTTCTAGTGACTAGACTTAATTCTAGCAAGTTATAGTCTTTGCCTAAATAGGTTTCTCATTTACGAATTACCAGCAGCTCCTGCCCTTCAAGCCAGGAGGATCCATTTTTTACAGATGCAGAGGGTTGTGTTCTTTGTTCCTTAAGTGATGGATCCTCTGCCAGTAATCCAGCCAGTCAGCCAGGAAAATCCAAATTTCTGTATTGCTTCTGAAACACATTTTAAGAACATATTTCCAGCACACACATGTAATTCTTTATGTACAACTCATACATACATCACACAATGATATTGATGACCAGTGTATAACCAGCCTTCATAATATACTATCAAACTGCGAGTTCCAATGATTTTGCAGAGGGAAAGAAAACTCTCTCCTTGTCCCTGAGTTATTTCAAAGGCCCAAATAATCCCTAAAATTTGTGCATGTGACTTCTTCATTCCTGATGATGTAAACT
This sequence comes from Chelydra serpentina, assembly GCA_037349315.1. Taxonomy (NCBI): domain Eukaryota; kingdom Metazoa; phylum Chordata; order Testudines; family Chelydridae; genus Chelydra; species Chelydra serpentina. The sequence goes on along the minus strand of JBAIAC010000024.1, from coordinate 56,353,958 downwards.
GACTTCTGTAGTTGTGACAATCAGGGTCCAGACACCCCAGAGGGAGGACAGAGGGCCGGAAACTAAAATAATAAGCAATAGAATCAACTGGTTGTACACATTATTACTGTACTATAAGAAGTGTATCAAGTAACTCTTTTTTTTTTTTTTTTTTTTTTTTTTTTGGTGCCAATGTGAGCTAAAGAAGATAGTGGGAAGAAGCCAGGAAAATATTGTAGTAGATACAGCAAGCAGTATTTATGGCAGTTAGCAATAGGCTATTTGGTGGGGAGAGAGAGGCAAGAAGATCATGCAATTGGGAACCCCAGCTCTGGTTAGTCTAAACTGTGTTTAACAAATTTTTACTTGGTCAATGTAGACCAGAGTGACTGTAAAGCATTTTAAACCTACAATAAAGTAACTTTAAGAGTGAAGATCTAAAGGTTGGTTTAGTACAATAAAATAAACCATTAAAACCAGCACATTAATCCACTGGAATAAACTGTAACACTTGTTTCCCAGCATAGGAAGAGGAACTGAGACAGTCTTGTATAGTGATGGGCCAACCTCAACAGATTCAGAAGTTCAGTTCCGTCGCCGAAAGTTCAGTTGTTGCTTATCTGAGCCTATGTGTTACTGAAATCTGAGTAGATGTTCACTATTTCCTGGTTTGGGCTGTGATACGGAATAGCACCAAGAAATACCCTGGAGGTATTTCTGCTTTTACTCTTGGACAAAATCAGGGAGTTCCAAGATGTGAAATATAAAAATAAAAAGCCCTACGTATATTAAAAAGTTAATCCAGCTTTTTTGGTGCTGGAAAAATCATTGGGTGTTTTGATTCAAGTTTTGGGAAAGGTTCAAAAAGGTTTCGGGTAAAATTCTCAAAAGTGCCTAAGTGACTTAGTCAATTCAATAAGACATAGGCTCCTAAGTGCCTAAGTCATTCTTAAAAGTGGAACTTAGGCTCCTCAATAGTGTAAGCTCTTCTGAAAAGTTTATCCCAGACGTATTGTATCTGAACTGGTGGTTCTTCCTCCTTCCTTGGAAAGGAACTGATGGTATCCCTTTAAAATAGAATTTACAGTTATAAAGAAGAGTGTATAAAAATGTACTAACTTAAAAGCATGAGAATGGTTAGTTTTCTGAATCCTTCAGAAAGGTATAAAAATATACTGCACAAAACTTGAGTTAATTAAGGCTGGATCCTGTTGAGCGTCTGTCACCATTATTTGCTATCACTTATCACTTTTTGTAAACTTAGTGGGCTGAGGTGTCCTTACAGTGTAAATTGACTGTCAAAGAGCAAGTGTGGGATTTACTCAGCTCAAGATGTGATAGAACCCAAACTGCTACTGAGAAGGTTCTCTTTGACCTGAGGTGCATCAAATATCGAGCAGGATTTCTGCAGAAACTGAAGGCACAGGGTCTGTGCCCAATGGATAGAGCAGGGGTAGGCAACCTATGGCACGGGTGCCAAAGGCAGCACGCGAGCTGATTTTCAGTGGCACTCACACTGCCCAGGTCCTGGCCAGCGGTTTGGGGGGCTCTGCATTTTAATTTAATTTTAAATGAAGCTTCTTAAACATTTTAAAACCCTTATTTACTTTACATACAACAATAGTTTAGTTATATATTAAAGACTTATAGAAAGAGACCTTCTAAAAACGTTAAAATGTATTACTGGCATGTGAAACCTTAAATTAGAGTGAATAAGTGAAGTCTCGGCGCACCACTTCTGAAAGGTTGCCAACCCCTGGGATAGAGAATTGTTATTGATGCAAGGGGAGCATCAATATTGACTTCATGAAACAACCAAACTAGAGATTCTGGATTTTTATTTCTCTCATGCATATACACATATGTGCATTCCGACATACTCATTTATATACATACGTGCAGTCTGGTGCACTTGTTCTTTCTCTCTCATACATGGACTTTCTCCTTCATGCTCCCTCGCATCTTAACTTCTCTGTACACCCTTGAAATCACTTTTCTAGTAAGCAGTTAGTTCCTGCAGTAGCCACCTGTGACTGTCTTTCACTGTGCGACTGACAGCTGTAACTCATCTCTGTGTTTGGTCTCCTTCCAGCAGCAGCAGTGGAAGTCAGTGCATTGAAAGTGCCTGATTTACCTTCAGAACTGCAGTTTTGGTTTTTTGTAAGTGACTGAGCAATTGTAGAGTGAGGAGAGTTCTGTTTAGCTGCTGCGATAGCTAGGTAGTCTTTCTGAGGTTCAGGATCAAATGTCATGAGAAGCGTTAAGGCCTGTTTTTGCTGCCGCTTGAATTCTGTGATGAAGTCATTCCCCGGCTGTAGTTGAACTTTGCAGTACTATTGCAGAGTTACTGCTTTGGGTGCCAGTGAAAATGTAGGCCATGGATTACAACACCAGAGCACTGGCTTTAGAGAATAACCTGCTACCAGCTATCTCCAGTGTAGAACATTGAGATGTGCTGCCCTTCCTAGAGTTCTGTTCCTGCCCCCAGATCTCCAAGACAGTCTTGATCTTCCTGGGTCCATATTTCTTACAAGCCTCTTTGACTAGGCAATTAGAGGGTCCTGCACTTATTCTGGATGTTGTAACATCAGCACAGAATTATTTAGTGCCACAAAACAAGAATGATTAAATGGCAACTGCACTCGTCCAGCCAAGCAAGGAAGAGCGTCTTTCCTCGACAGACACACCTGGTACCATGGGTGACACTGAGAGTGTTAAGGAAGTTGTTTCTTGGCATTATTTTGATGCTTGACATGTCCGCTACAATGTGGCGCTAAGTATACCCAGGTTATTGCAGTGCTGAGCATTCTCAATTCCCATTGGCCACTGCAACTATACCTCTTTGTGGATAAGCAGAGGACTTCAGCCTCCAGGGCTGTCTATATAGTCCTGTTCATCAGCAGTTCATTCATTGTACCAATGCAAAATATGGGCCTGATCCAAACCCCATTGAAGTCAGTGGAAAAACTCTCATTGACTTCAGTGGACTTTGGACCATGCCCCAAGATGAGATATCAGTCTTATAATTTCTTCTCCTTTTTTCCTGTAGTCATTGCTCCTCAGAATGTGCAGCTGCTGAAGACCACGGAAGATTCTTTGACCTTCAGCTGGGATCAGGTGCTTGATGTGGATTATTACCTCCTCAGCTATTATCCGATAGGGCATGAGGCCTCTGCAGTTCAAGTCCGAGTGCCCAAAGGACAGCTCAGCTATGAGATCCCGGGCCTTCGTCCTAGCACAAAGTATCAGGTCACACTTCGTTATGTGAAGAAGGGGATTTCCAGTAACCCAGAACACCTACAAGCAAGGACAGGTGGGAGCACTAGAAAGTCCCTTTCCTCCAACAAAGGATTGGCTGGTCTTCAAAGTCAGGTTCAAACTATAGGGGGAGCAAACTGCTAGGCTTTGGGTGTGTATGGCACTTCACATGACTTCCTGTCTGAGCTTTTGGAAAGGCCCATTCTCTAAGACTTTCTTCTCCCATTTAAAGATGTTTTTCCCAAAAGGTTTTTTGGGGTGAATTTTCCATCCCCACAAAGTCCCAGACTTCGTTCCTTGCTTCTGAATTCAAGGGAGTTCACAGTGCTGGGGCCAGTTTACTCTCTGAGTCCAGGAAGCAGGAATGTTTCACTGTCACGCTGTCTGGAGTGGCTCACGACCGTGAGTGCCTACCTCAGGGCAGACACCCCAAATTGGTGGTATGTTCTATAATTAGATTTCACTGACCTAGTAACAAATGTGAACTCCTGGATCACTATAACAGTCTTACTAAGGAGTCACAGACAGTCCCCTTAGACTCTCCAGTCTATCGTGCCACCCAGGAAATCCGGACTTGGTGATAAATGGTCACTTACACCAAAAATCACAGAATGTTCAGTTTGCTCCCAGTCCCAAGAGACCAGTCTCTTATCTCAGATCAATTTGCATCTTAGATCTCACGCTAAAGACAATGCCTGTAGCCAATCCTGTAATCAATTAACTAAAGTTTTATTAACTAGGAAAAAGAAATGAGAGAATTATTTACAGGTTAAAGCAAGCAAACATGTACACGCAAATGAGTTACTGTCTATGGTTCCTAAAGACGACAGAAATGTAGTAATCTGTCAATTCAATGTGTCTTTCAGGGCAGACCCAGGCGTAACCCCTGGGATCCCTGCCTAAGTTTAGTGTCTTTGGCCCTGTGAAAGTTCAAACAGCAAAGGAGGAACAATTTTCTTGTGACCCTGTTTTATATTTTACATTTCGCCTTATAGTCCATGAGATGAGCTCCCTTGCACATGGCATTTCCAAGGTGTGATAGGGCCGTTCAGCAATCCTTTGTATTGTGATATTCATTAATGGCCTGTTTAATCTTGAGGATTCCTGTGCCTGGGTTCACAAGTTCAGAGCAAATATTTTCAAAGTTATAAAGTGAAATTTACGTATTTCCTGATAGCTCGGAATACTGAGATTACAAGTGTGATTAATGCATGCAGCAATTTACAAGCTTTCCATAGAGTCTAAACCCTCAATACATTCTTATAAGGCTGCTACCTATTTTGAACAAAATTAACATAAGATGAGCTGATTTGGTTTCCAGCTATGAGTTTGTCAGCTCTTAGCTAACACTTATGACCTTGGCCAGATCTGGCACTAGGTTTACCACCATCATAGACACATCTCCCACACAATCTTCTGTCACCTTCATTGTCCTCCTGTCAATCTCAAATTCCCTGCTTGCCTTCAGAATTCTCCATGGACTCTTTCCACCTGACCCCTCAGAACTTATATTGACCTATAACCTTGCCCGCTCTCTCCACTCCACCAATCTCTGCCTGAGCGATTTTTCCTCATATATACTTCCTCACTCCACTCTTTTGATCTTAGCCTTCTCTCTGCTCCCTCTCTGCCATTGGAGGTAGAGGAATTTGCTTTTTAATTTGTGCCATCCTCTCTCCAAGAAATTGCAGCTCCTTACTGTCTGAGAACCATCCATTTGAATGGACACAGAAGGGTTTCAAAGAAGGAGAATGTAATTACCCAGGTGGGGTTTGGCTAGGGGATGAGAGGTACTACCTAGGCAGTACAGCATGCTATGAAGAGCCTTAAAGAGTACAAGTAGCCAGGACTTCATTGGTACGTATGGCAATGCCAGGTGCGCAGCACTTCTTAACATCATGCTGGAGTGTTGTAGCATTATGGACGCAGAGGGCCAGTTTTGAATTGTCAGCACCATTCCCGGCAGTAGCTATGTTTTCCTCAGGCATCGCTGGGCCAGACCTGAATTAGTCTGACCCTACTTAGGTGATGAGATCTTCATACTGTGCTACCTCAGTGCCCTTGATAAAGCCAGTAAAAGGTTGGATTATGGGGAGTGTGTATTTATTTGTAACAGAAGACATAGGAGCCGGAGTCTTCTATGGCTGGGATAGAGCTTTACAGTGAGTACAGGCAGGCCTGTTGAAAGAATAATTGCATTCTGCCTAGTTAACAATCCTTCAGTTCATCTGAGAAATTGTATCTCGTTTTGAGGCCTGAGACCCCTGGTGGAGGTAGTTTGGCTCTTTCCTGTCTTGTGTGCACATATGGAGGAGGGGTGGCTTTGCTGCTGCTGAAATGATAATGTGCTGCTTGCTCATCACCCTCCCCACTCTGTCTTCCGTAGCCCTATCTGCAGTTAGCGCTGCCTGGGTGACAGAGGAGATGGAGGACTCACTGGAAGTGGAGTGGGAGAACCCCCCAACAGAGCCGGACTATTTTAAACTGAGGTTCAGCTCACCACAAGGACAGGAGAAGGAGGTGATGGTGCCTACAAGCAGTGACCTGAAGAGCAGATACATCATCAGCGGTAAGTGATTGGGTACAGCCCAAACGGGACACGGCCAGGGAGAAATGGGGAGAGACAGACACAAGAGAGAGGTTGACTCTTGAACTATAACCTGAGAAGAGCATCTCTTTTGTTTCTGTGTGGCTGATGCTCAGAGCAGACACAGACAGTTAGCAGAACTCTTTCACTTCATGCCCAGGCTGCTGCTGTGAGACACCTACAATGCACCCCTCCCCCCGAAAAAAACCACCCAGATGAGCCTTTATCCACGAACCTTGTAGTACATAGATGAAAGTCTGCCAGGTTAACCACCTCTAGCACCCACTGGCCAAGTTAGTTTGAAACTATACTGAGTTCCCTTCAGCACATATGTTCGCTAATGAGGGATTGGGGCTGGAATTTAATTGGCAGAACCCAAGGATAGGACCCATTTCCATTCAATCTGATCTCAAATCACGAGAGATTCTGAGACTCCTTTGTGAATGACCAGAGCACTTTATTTAGCTTGCTCTTATAGCAAAAGAGGAGGTATTATTTACTTTTTGTCTGGCTGGAGTCTCACTTTCAATATCGCCAATCATATGGGGCAGATCCTCTGCTGGTATACACTGATTCAGTGATTTACACCAGCTGTGAATCTGACTCTACAGCTTTACTTGCTTCTTTGCACCAAGTCCAGCACTTGTTCACATCTTCACAGGTAGCCAGCATGAGGATATTCTGTGTGTGTGTTGAAGGGTGATACCGGACATCACATGGAAAAGCTCCCCATGTGGTATGGATAGTAAATGTCAATGCACGTTCATTCAACTTTAATTCTACTCTCATATAAATAAAATTTACTCTCTCATTTCAGACCTGGGAACAGGTAAAATGGAATTCCCCTCAATTTATGACCAGTATGACCTGTAGAGATGAGCCTAAACCAAAACATCATATCCACATATTCTCCAAACAAGAAGTACAAATCCCAGTCCCACAACTCAAACTCCTCTGTAATGTAAAATCAGAGAGCAGAAGATGCAATTTCTTTAAGAAAATGTTTATGTACTTTATTCCCTAATTGTTGGGACTGCTCTTTTTGTTTTCGTATAGGCCTGAAGCCTGGCACAGAGTATAAGATCACTGTCATATCCGTGAAGGATGAGATTGAAGGAAAGCCATCTATAGTGAATGGCCGGACTGGTATGTATCCAAAAGTCCCAAGGAGGAGCAAAGCTCCATTGTGCTCAGCGCTGTACAGACACAAAGGGATACAAGGTCCCTAGGTGATGATGCTTGTTTTGAGTTGATTCATGTTTTCAAGCTTCTCTCCACAATCATGAGGGTTAGAAACTTAAAAAACAAACAAAAAATAAAAACAAAACCACCCAACCTGAAATTCTCAGGTGGTCACCAGACTGCGGGAGCTGGGGCTTTAAGACAAACACCAAATATCGTGAGACTCAGCAACACTGCATTGTAACTTACTATGTAAAACATCATCAGTCCAGATGAGCGTGTGGGTTACAGATGGGAGGTGAGGAACAGTAGCAAGGGGAAGTGACTGGGATTCATAGAAGGTGGAGAGAGCCTGGGTCCTCTTCTCAGAGGAGTGAGGAAGGCATATAGGGGGGATGTTGCCCTGCTCACCACACTGCAGAGGACAGCTAGCTGGCCAGGTCCTCCGTCAGCCAGCAATCAAATGCTGCATGCAAACAGCAGGGCAATTCCACCTTGTTCTCACTCTGACTGCATCTGTTTCTCATCTGTGAGATGGGAATCCAGGATTCCCACACTACTGGAAACCTACAGATCCCCAAATGGAATCAGCATTCCATCCCTCCCACATCTCTTCTCTGTTAATGGCATAGCTGGGTGGGTTTGGCACTGCCGAGGTCTCTTTTGTTGGCCGCTGCCTGGCCGGAGTCTGCTGGACTTTTCTTTTGATCAGAGCTCTTGTTTACTCTTGACATCTGATTCTAGTTACCCTTGGAAGGAAGCGGGGTTGGGAACACTGCTGCCTTCGGAACATGACGGCTCCATCTGTCATCTGTGTTTTCAAACATTGGGAACGTATAGATTCTGTCTCCTTTTTAGCTGTTATTACTTGAACGCTCTCTGCTTTGCATAGGACCATTCTAGTGCTGCACAGCCCCAAGGATTTTCATGAACGTATTAGTTCCTCTAATATTTTCCTCTCGTTCTCTTCAGTGTGACCAAATCAGCCAATTCATAGAAGTTTAAGGGAATTTGTAGAACGTAAGTGCAACACTGCTGCATAAAGTGTGCTGCCTGGAGTGCCAGCTGTGTAGTGGTTTTGTGGAACAAGAGCTCCTTTGGGAGAGACCCGCCCAGGCTGGCTGGCTGCACAGATGCTGCAGAGTACATGAGTTGTTTGCATAGCCTCTCCCAACACTCCAGAGTTAGTACCAGAGAAGGGGTGGAGAAGACCATCCTCCATTGCCAGCACTGGGTGCAGTTCCTCAATAAAGGCCATCTCAGATGTTAAAGTGATCTTAAACTAGGTCTCCAAAAGCATTAACAAAACGCATAATGAAATCCAGCGGCTGGAAGTTGAAGTTAGACAAATGGAGACTGGAATTAAGGTGCAAAATGTTAAGTGACGCTAATCATTGGAGCAACTTGTCTAGGGGATTCGCCATCACTCGAACTTTTTGTATCAAAACTGGATATCTTTTTCTAAAGGAGATGCTGTAGCTCAACCAGAAATTCCTAGGTGAAGTTCCTTGGCCTGGATGGTTCAGGAGGTCAAACTAGTATTGATCATCACAATGGTCCTTTTTGACCTGAACATCTATGAATTATTCAATATTCAAGGCTACCAGTTTTCCTTTAAGATGGTTCTCCTGCCATCTCTGGATCATTCTCTCTCCTCCCTTCCCCATGGTAGTGCGTGGAGAACCCAAGGGGCCCCTGGGATGCTTTAATGGAGAATACTAATTTCTTCTTTAAAGGATCCCTGTGTCAGGCACTTAATAAGTGGACTAGTCCATTCCTCCGAGTATAAAGCTGGGAACCAGGAACTTCTGATATTGACTCCTGTGTGTTTGGGAAGTCACTTAGCCCTTCTCTCTCGCTGTCCTCATCCGCAGATAACAATACTTGCCTCTGTGGTGCTATTGTGAGGATGGATGGGTTGTTGCTGGTTAACTAATTTGAAAATGAAACATACTGAGTATTATTATTTTCCCTAAATTTCCATTCTCTTGAAATGGTATCAGTCTAGTAAGGAGTGCCTCCTGGATTCAAAACAGCTATTTAAAAGATAATTCTGCCATTTTGTCCACAGATAAGGTATTTCAAGTTTTTAAAGGCCACCATATTTATAGGAACCACCAGTAATATACTCTGAGCCCTGCTCTCTGGCTTTGCACCAGGATTTAACTCACTAATTGTATTCTCAAAGCTACTGCCTTCCTGCTGACCAGACCAGAAAGTAAACCAAATAAAGCTAGGTGTGTCTCTGCATTGTCAGGAAGAGAATAAAATTGGGTGATGGAAAATACTTTTAAATTCTTGAAAGAGTTTGCTGAGCACTGTAGAGTAAAAGAAATGCAGAAATGCTACACATGACAAGGAATGTGACTGTTGGGATCAGGCGGAATATTGTTCGGGGAGTCTTTTAACACTGCACTTTCAAACTCTCCCTTGAAAGGAATAGACAGCCCAACTCACCTGGAGACCGACCGAGTGACAGAGGACACAGCCGCCATCTCCTGGAACAGGGTCCAGGCTCCCATAGACACATATATGGTGAGCTACACCTCAGCGGATGGGGACACCAGAGAGATAGCTGTAGGGAAAGACCAGAATACCACCACCCTGATGGGTCTGAAGCCAGGCATGGAGTACGTGATCTACATCTGGGCTGAGAAGGAAGGCCTGCAGAGCAAGAAAGCAAACACTAAAGCTGAGACAGGTAACTAATGGCAGAGGAAGAAATGTGGAGCTTGATCATGACCTCACACCAGTTTATCAACTCCATTGACTTCACTGAAGTTACTCCTGATCTACACTGGTATTAGTGAGACAAGAATCTGTCCTGTGAATTGTAATTCTCATTGGTAGGCTGAACTGGCCTTTAGTTGTGAAAATGAAGCCTTTTAATCACAAGTGCTGGTAGGGATCCCTATTCACAGATGCTAGTCATTAATATCAGTACAATAGTCAGCTGAACATGGAGTTAATGACTTGCCTTCAGAATGCCATAAACAACCTCAGAAACCTTCCCTAGATCACCATTTTGACCTTTCCAAGAACTACCCTGGAAATTGAGAGATAACTGGTGTAAGGGCTGCTCTCCCTGTGATTTAGTGTCTGCTCAGTGTGCTGAGGCTTAGCACATCTGGCGCTCATGGGATGTTTTTTTTTAACAGAACTGATACAGTTGCTCTCAGGGTAGATGGAGGAAGCAGCCAGTCCCTAAGAGGGCTTTTTCCTGTGTGCTAATTCATGTAGGAGCTTTGTTGTTGTCCAAACACACAGTATCATCTTCACAGCTGTGGAAGGGGCAAGAACGATGAAAAGTGGGGAAGGACTGATGGGTCTCTCCTAATGAAGTGTTGGGGAGAATCCTCACTGTAGCTCTTCACTGTTAAACCTTCTCTAAAAGAAATTGACAGCCCAACTAACCTGGTGACCAATCGAGTGACAGAGGACACAGCCACCATCTCCTGGAATGAGGTGCAGGCTCCCATAGACAGATACGTGGTGAGCTACACCTCAGCTGATGGGGACACCAGAGAGAGAGCCGTGGGGAAAGACCAGAGCACCATCATGCTGACAGGTCTGAAGCCAGGCCTGGAGTACATCATCTACATCTGGGCTGAGAAGGGAGGCCAGCAGAGCAAAAGGGCAAACACTAAAGCTGTGACAGGTAACCAGGGGAATCTTTGGGGTGTGATACTCAGGGGCGGCTCCAAGCACCAGCGCAGCAAGCGTGTGCCTGGGGCGGCCAACCGCGGGGGTGGGCGGCGCTCTTCTTTGGGATGTGATACTAGCTAACTGCATACCACAAACTGCTCCCTGAAGATTAGCTGTGTTTTGTTCTGTTTTCTTCCAGCTTATTGCACGGTGTACATTATAGAACTATTTGTCATGTGGCCAAACATGGCATAGGTACATACATGCTGCAGGCCATTCCAAGATTGAGATTTAGGATTTACCCCTACTCCCATTTACTCAGTTGCAAAATTTCATTGACTTTAATGGGGTGCTTGACTGGTCTCATATTGCACATAGGTCAGGGGTGGGAAAACTTTGGCCTGAGGGCCACAGCTGAGTATAGAAATTGTATGGCGGGCCATGAACGCTCACAAAATTGGGGTTGGGGTGCAGGGGGGTGATGAGGGCTCGAGCTGGGAGAGCGGGCTCTGGGGTGGGGCTGGAGATAAGGGATTTGAGATGCAAGAGGGTACTCTGGTCTGGGACCGAGGGATTCAGAGGGCAGGAGGGGGATCGGGGCTGGGGCAGGGGGCTGGAGGGATGAGGGGGTTGAGGGCTCCAGCTGTGGGTGCAGGCTCTGGGGTGGGGTTGGGGATGAGGGGTTTGGAATGCAGGAAGGTGCTCCGGGCTGGGATCGAGGGGTTTGGAGGGTTGGAGAGGGATCAAGGTTGAGGCAGGGCATTGGGACATGGGGTGTGTGTGTCTCAGGGGTACAGGCCCTGGGTGCTTACCTCAAGCAGCTCCTGGAAGCAGCAGCATGCCATCCTCCGGCTCCTACATGGAGGGTGCGACCAGGCAGCTCTGCGCGCTGCCCTGTCCACAGACACCGCCCCCGCAGCTCCCGGAAGCAGCATCATGCCTCCCTCTGGCTCTTATGTGGAGGCATGGCGCTGGCCAGATGGATCTGTGCGCTGCCCCGTCTGCAGGCACCGCTCCTGCAGCTCCCATTGGCCACGGTTCCCGGCCAATGGGAGCTGCGGGAGGGCAGCTCTTGGGGTAGGGGCAGCGTGCGGAGCCCCCTGGCTGCCCCTACCCGTAGGAGCTGGAGCGGGGACATGCCGCTGCTTCCGGGAGCCGCACAGAAAGCCCCTGACTCCGCTGTCTGGCGGGAGCTCGAGGTCCAAATTAAAAGTTCTGATGGGCCAGACACGTCCCGCGGGCCGTAGTTTGCCCACCCCTGACATAGGTTCTGTGTAAACTTCCCCCACAGGGCTGTGCCAGTGCACCACAATCTTCCCCTATGGCATCTCCTGCTATTTTAGTCCTGGAGTATGCACAGCTCTGCCAATGTATCTAAATCCTGACCCACAACAAGCTTATTACTCCAGGCTAGAGCCCCCTAAAAGTTCTGCCAAGTTCTGAGTCCTCCAATCATGAGTCCTGAACCACTGATAGCAAGAGCAATATTTACCTAGTGAGACGTGAGTGATAGAGCTGACAAGTAAGCAGCCTTCTGTTTTCCTCCACCTCACACAATATCTAAGGATGTGGAAAGGTTTGAGTCTAGAAGACATGGTGCCCTAGGGGAGTCATTTGAGAATCAGTCAATAACATTGTAATAATCAAGGCATTTACTCACAGAAATTGACAGCCCAACGAACCTGGTGACCAATCGAGTGACAGAGGACACAGCCACCATCTCCTGGAACAGGGTCCAGGCTCCCATAGACAGATACATGGTGAGCTACACCTCAGCTGATGGGGACACCAGAGAGAGAGCCGTGGGGAAAGACCAGAGCACCATCACGCTGACAGGTCTGAAGCCAGGCCTGGAGTACGTCATCTACATCTGGGCTGAGAAGGGAGGCCAGCAGAGCAAAAGGGCAAACACTAAAGCTGTGACAGGTAACCAGGGGAATCTTTGGGATGTGATACTCCGGGGCGGCTCCAGGCACCAGCGCAGCAAGCGCGTGCCTGGGGCGGCTAACCGCGGGGGGCAGCGCTCTTCCCCGTCAGCGCCCGGCCTGGGGAGCGGGGCCACGGGCATGCCGCCCGCCCCGTGGCGCTCCTCCGGCCGGGGGAGAGGGGGCCACAGGCCGGCATACCGCCACCCTCCCAGTGGTGCTCCTCCGGCCGGGGGAGAGCGAGTCATGCCACGCTCCCCACCGGCGCCCGGAGCGGGGCCACGGGCAAGCCGTGCTCTTCGTCGGCGCCCCAGCCGGGGCAGCGGGATGTCGGGCATGCTGCGCTCCCTGGCGCCACGGCCGGGGGAGAGGGGCGGACGGTGGTTTTTTTGCCTGGGGCAGCAAAAAAGCCAGAGCCAGCCCTGGTGATACTAGCTTACTGCATACCACAAACTGCTCCCTGAAGATTAGCTGTGTTTTGTTCTGTTTTCTTCCAGCTTATTGCGCGGTGTACATTATAGAACTATTTGTCATGTGGCCAAACATGGCATAGGTACATACCTGCTGCAGGCCATTCCAAGATTGAGATTTAGGATTTACCCCCACTCCCATTTACTCAGTTGCAAAATTTCATTGACTTTAATGGGGTGCTTGACTGGTCCCATATTGCACATAGGTCAGGGGTGGGAAAACGTTTTGGCCTGAGGGCCACAGCTGAGTATAGAAGTTGTATGGCGGGCCATGAACGCTCACAAAATTGGGGTTGGGGTGCAGGGGGGTGATGAGGGCTCGAGCTGGGAGAGCGGGCTCTGGGGTGGGGCTGGAGATAAGGGATTTGAGATGCAAGAGGGTACTCTGGTCTGGGACCGAGGGGTTCAGAGGGCAGGAGGGGGATCGGGGCTGGGGGGATGAGGGTGTTGAGGGCTCCAGCTGTGGGTGCAGGCTCTGGGGTGGGGCTGGGGATGAGGGGTTTGGAGGGTGGGAGAGGGATCAGGGTTGAGGCAGGGGGTTAGAACGTGTGGGGGGGGCGGAGTTCTCAGGGGTGCAGGTTCTGGGTGGCGCTTAGCTCAAGCAGCTCCTGGAAGCAGCAGCATGCCATCCTCCGGCTTCTACACGGAGGGTGCGGCCAGGCAGCTCTGCACGCTGCCCTGTCCGCAGGCACCGCCCCCGCAGCTCCCGGAAGCAGCATCATGCCCCCCTCTGGCTCCTACGTGGAGGCATGGCGCTGGCCAGATGGATTTGCGCGCTGCCTCGTCTGCAGGCACCGCTCCTGCAGCTCCCATTGGCCACGGTTCCCGGCCAATGGGAGCTGCGGGAGGGCAGCTCTTGGGGTAGGGGCAGCGTGCGGAGCCCCCTGGCTGCCCCTACACGTAGGAGCTGGAATGGGGACATGCCGCTGCTTCCGGGAGCTGCACAGAAAGCCCCTGACTCCGCTGTCTGGCGGGAGCTCGAGGTCCAAATTAAAAGTTCTGATGGGCCAGACACGTCCCGCGGGCCGTAGTTTGCCCACCCCTGACATAGGTTCTGTGCAAACTTCCCCCACAGGGCTGTGCCAGTGCACCACAATCTTCCCCTATGGCATCTCCTGCTATTTTAGTCCTGGAGTATGCACAGCTCTGCCAATGTATCTAAATCCTGACCCACAACAAGCTTATTACTCCAGGCTAGAGCCCCCTAAAAGTTCTGCCAAGTTCTGAGTCCTCCAATCATGAGTCCTGAACCACTGATAGCAAGAGCAATATTTACCTAGTGAGACGTGAGTGATAGAGCTGACAAGTAAGCAGCCTTCTGTTTTCCTCCATCTCACACAATATCTAAGGGTGTGGAAAGGTTTGAGTCTAGAAGACATGGTGCCCTAGGGGAGTCATTTGAGAATCAGTCAATAACATTGTAATAATCAAGGCATTTACTCACAGAAATCGACAGCCCAACGAACCTGGTGACCAATCGAGTGACAGAGGACACAGCCACCATCTCCTGGAACAGGGTCCAGGCTCCCATAGACAGATACATGGTGAGCTACACCTCAGCTGATGGGGACACCAGAGAGAGAGCCGTGGGGAAAGACCAGAGCACCATCACGCTGACAGGTCTGAAGCCAGGCCTGGAGTACGTCATCTACATCTGGGCTGAGAAGGGAGGCCAGCAGAGCAGAAGGGCAAACACTAAAGCTGTGACAGGTAACCAGGGGAATCTTTGGGATGTGATACTCCGGGGCGGCTCCAGGCACCAGCGCAGCAAGCGCGTGCCTGGGGCGGCTAACCGCGGGGGGCAGCGCTCTTCCCCGTCAGCGCCCGGCCTGGGGAGCGGGGCCACGGGCATGCCGCCCGCCCCGTGGCGCTCCTCCGGCCGGGGGAGAGGGGGCCACAGGCCGGCATACCGCCACCCTCCCAGTGGTGCTCCTCCGGCCGGGGGAGAGCGAGTCATGCCACGCTCCCCACCGGCGCCCGGAGCGGGGCCGCGGGCAAGCCGTGCTCTCCGTCGGCGCCCCAGCCGGGGCAGCGGGATGTCGGGCATGCTGCGCTCCCTGGCGCCACGGCCTGGGGAGAGGGGCGGACGGTGGTTTTTTTGCCTGGGGCAGCAAAAAAGCCAGAGCCAGCCCTGGTGATACTAGCTAACTGCATACCACAAACTGCTCCCTGAAGATTAGCTGTGTTTTGTTCTGTTTTCTTCCAGCTTATTGCACGGTGTACATTACAGAACTATTTGTCATGTGGCCAAACATGGCATAGGTACATACCTGCTGCAGGCCATTCCAAGATTGAGATTTAGGATTTACCCCCACTCCCATTTACTCAGTTGCAAAATTTCATTGACTTTAATGGGGTGCTTGACTGGTCCTATATTGCACATAGGTCAGGGGTGGGAAAACGTTTTGGCCTGAGGGCCACAGCTGAGTATAGAAGTTGTATGGCGGGCCATGAACGCTCACAAAATTGGGGTTGGGGTGCAGGGGGGTGATGAGGGCTCGAGCTGGGAGAGCGGGCTCTGGGGTGGGGCTGGAGATAAGGGATTTGAGATGCAAGAGGGTACTCTGGTCTGGGACCGAGGGGTTCAGAGGGCAGGAGGGGGATCGGGGCTGGGGGGATGAGGGTGTTGAGGGCTCCAGCTGTGGGTGCAGGCTCTGGGGTGGGGCTGGGGATGAGGGGTTTGGAGGGTGGGAGAGGGATCAGGGTTGAGGCAGGGGGTTAGAACGTGGGGGGGGGCGGAGTTCTCAGGGGTGCAAGTTCTGGGTGGCGCTTAGCTCAAGCAGCTCCTGGAAGCAGCAGCATGCCATCCTCCGGCTTCTACACGGAGGGTGCGGCCAGGCAGCTCTGCGCGCTGCCCTGTCCGCAGGCACCGCCCCCGCAGCTCCCGGAAGCAGCATCATGCCCCCCTCTGGCTCCTACGTGGAGGCATGGCGCTGGCCAGATGGATTTGCGCGCTGCCTCGTCTGCAGGCACCGCTCCTGCAGCTCCCATTGGCCACGGTTCCCGGCCAATGGGAGCTGCGGGAGGGCAGCTCTTGGGGTAGGGGCAGCGTGCGGAGCCCCCTGGCTGCCCCTACACGTAGGAGCTGGAATGGGGACATGCCGCTGCTTCTGGGAGCCGCACAGAAAGCCCCTGACTCCGCTGTCTGGCGGGAGCTCGAGGGCCAAATTAAAAGTTCTGATGGGCCAGACACGTCCCGCGGGCCGTAGTTTGCCCACCCCTGACATAGGTTCTGTGCAAACTTCCCCCACAGGGCTGTGCCAGTGCACCACAATCTTCCCCTATGGCATCTCCTGCTATTTTAGTCCTGGAGTATGCACAGCTCTGCCAATGTATCTAAATCCTGACCCACAACAAGCTTATTACTCCAGGCTAGAGCCCCCTAAAAGTTCTGCCAAGTTCTGAGTCCTCCAATCATGAGTCCTGAACCACTGATAGCAAGAGCAATATTTACCTAGTGAGACGTGAGTGATAGAGCTGACAAGTAAGCAGACTTCTGTTTTCCTCCATCTCACACAATATCTAAGGGTGTGGAAAGGTTTGAGTCTAGAAGACATGGTGCCCTAGGGGAGTCATTTGAGAATCAGTCAATAACATTGTAATAATCAAGGCATTTACTCACAGAAATTGACAGCCCAACGAACCTGGTGACCAATCGAGTGACAGAGGACACCGCCACCATCTCCTGGAACAGGGTCCAGGCTCCCATAGACAGATACATGGTGAGCTACACCTCAGCTGATGGGGACACCAGAGAGAGAGCCGTGGGGAAAGACCAGAGCACCATCACGCTGACAGGTCTGAAGCCAGGCCTGGAGTACGTCATCTACATCTGGGCTGAGAAGGGAGGCCAGCAGAGCAAGAGGACAAACACTAAAGCTGTGACAGGTAACCAGGGGAATTTTTGGAATGCGATACTACAGTAGCAGACTGGCTTCACACTGGATTAGCTGTGAACGTGTCCTCCCCCTAATTTGTTACACAAAATATAAAACATAGGACTTTTTGCCACACAGCTATGTGCTGTGGGAGTGTGCCCTTTGAAGGCATCTCAAAGCTCTCAGAAACTGGTTCTCCTGTGAGAGGAAATAGAACTGGCAGAAGTGAGATGTAGCATGGGTAAATGCTATGTGTACTTCTCCCTCACACCTCTGCCAGTGTACCCCAACTGTAGTCTGTAGGACTCCTACTGATTTAGTTCTGTCCGAGCTGTTGGGCCTCATTCCTGACCTGCAGCTCCCTTGCTATTCCAGTCCCAAGTCCTTTCACAGCTCAGTTTTGAGCTTGAACCCCTAGCCAAAAATTCCACTCCTGGCTTTCCCAGGGAGTTCAGCCATTGCACTTTACCTGCAGCATCACTTGCAGTACCAGTGCTGGGGCATCTGCCAATGCACCTCAGTTCTGACCTTCAATTGTCCCAATATTTCAGTCCTAAAACCCCAGTACCAAGAATGATGCTTAGCCATTGAGACATGAATACTGAAACCTATGTACATATTGTCCTTTACCTGACTAAAGTTCTGAGAGTATGAAAATAAAGTTTAGCAACCAAAAGAAACAAGCTTCAAGGAGACAGTTTGGAACAGGGGTGTCAAACACGTGGCCCGTGGGCCGCATGCAGCACGTGGAGTTATTTCCTGTGGCCCGCCAAGCTCCCCTCACCCCCTCCCGAGTATGCTGCGTCCCCGCTCCTCTGCCTACCTCCCAGTGCTTCCCACTGCCAAACAGCCGTTTGGCGGCTCTTAGGACTTTCCAGGAGGGAGGGTGAGGAGTGGGGACGCGGCATGCTCAGGGGAGGAGGTGGAGAAGAGGCGGGATTGGGGTGGGGATTTGGGGAAGGGGTTGGAATAGGAGCATGGAGGGGGTTGAGTTGGGGCGAGGACTTTGGGGAAGGGGTTGGAATGGGGGCGGGGAAGGGGTGGGAAGAGGCAGGACAGGGGCGGGGCCTCATGGAAGGGGTGGAGTGGGGGAGGGGCCGGGGGCAGGGGAGGAGGCTTTAACAGAAGTAACACTAAAATAAATGCGTGTTTTGTCGTTTGAGTGAGGTGCATTACTGGGTGTTTATATTTTATTAAAACCCTTCTTCGCATTACAATTTTAAAAAAGTTAATATTGACTTTTAATAGCATACTATATTACTCTTCATTTTTTTTCATTTTTGACTATACTTTTGTATCATTGTATGAAAAGGTTTCAGTGATGCAGCCCTTGGGCCAATGTACTAGTCCTCATGTGGCCCTCGTGGTGATTTGAGTTTGAGATCCCTGGTTTAGAATCTGTTAATAATGTTCTAATAATCCACACTTTTACTCAGACATTGACAGCCCAATTAATCTGGTGACTGACCGAGTGACCGAGGACACAGCCACCATCTCCTGGAACAGAGTCCAGGCTCCCATAGACAGATACATGGTGAGCTACACCTCAGCTGATGGGGACACCAGAGAGATATCTGTGGGGAAAGACAAGAGCATCACCACTCTAACAGATCTGATGCCAGGCATGGAGTACATCATCTACATCTGGGCTGAGAAGGGAGGCCAGCAGAGCAAGAGAGCAAACACGAAAGCTGTGACAGGTAATGGGGTACAGGAGTGAAGGGAAGTTAGATGGAGACACCTCTATCCCTTTCTTATCTGGTGTTGCATGATCTCTTTTGGTATCACTGTGTATAAAGGTAACTTTGCCAATCAGGTATTGCCTCCTTGAAATTCTGCAGTGGCCAAATCATCATGAAGATAACTGGATAACTATGAGCTGTTAGCAATGGCACAGAAAGCAGAACTAGATGAGGCAAGAGCTATATGCACCCTGAAAACTTGCAGATTCAAGGGTAACCTCACTTTTAACCCACCTCCTCTGTGGTCTACTCCAGCAGTACCCCTGAAGGCTGAGGCCCCTAGCCTTCACTTCTCTCTGGGCAGGGCCCCATGTCCCACTCCCTTCCAACTTGGAGTTTTAGGCTGCAGCCCCCTGCTCTTACTGTGATTATCCTAGGCATGCCTGACAAATGTCCAGCCCCGGCTCCTTAGTTTCTTTCCAAGGACAACGACCCTGTTTTTACCAGTGACCACACAACTCATCCAAAGTAAGCACATTTATTCAAAGACAAAAGCATCACAGAAAAAAGGTAAAACAAAACAGACTCTAAATGCACACTAAATGAAACAGAAACCGCCCATCAGTTCTATAGGGCCCTGGTAGTCCTAAGTCCTTCCAACCCTTCAGCGTGGGTTGGGGCTGCCTTAGGACCACAGGTCCTGTCCATTTCCTGAATCCAAAGAAAGACCCTAAGGCTTGGTCTACACTTAAAATGTAGGTTGACATAGCTACGTTGCTCAGGAGTGTGAAAAATCCACACCCCTGATTGCAATAGCTATGCTGACCTAAGCCCCAATGTAGACACAGCTGTGCTAATGGAAGAATATTTCCATTATCTTAGCTGCAATTGCTTGGGAAGGTGATGTTCCCACAGTGATGGAAAAACCCCTGCCATTGGTATAGGTTGTACCTATACAATGGGGTTATGCTAGCATAGCTACAGTGCTGTAGCTATGCCGCTGTAGTCTCTGTAGAGTAGACATGCCCTGAGTCTGTGTAAACTCAGCCTTTTAAATACCAAGTTCTTCCTTTTTCTCTTGCCTCTCCTTTGGTACTTCCCTAAATGAGTACACGCAAACCACCCCAGGAGGTGATACTTCTCTGGAGCTGTTTGCAATCTCAATCTGTTGGGCAGTAATCTCCCCCCACTTTTTTAGTTCTTGGAGGAGCTGTGGTACCCCTCCCTCCATGGATCTGCATACAATCCCTGGTCCATAATGCTACATAAAACATTAATAAACTTTATACAATATGGTCCCCAAAGATATTGCATATGGTTTCAATTTCTGACATCTAACTTATCCTGATACTCTTTGAATTTGGTAGCATTTTACACCCTCTTTGCACCGGTATAAATGACTGCACAGGGCAATGGAGAACCAGGACCCTTATATTTTATCAGAGTTACTCAGGTCAGGCTATGCCTGCTATCGTAATGAAAGTAGATGGCACTACCTGTGGCTTATCAAACTCACTGCCTTGTGGGTAGCCCAGGAGGGCGTAAGGCTAAGGGAGCACCCCAGATAGAAAAGCCCCACTGCGTCGTGGGTGAATTCAGGTGAATGAAAGTCTATGAGAGTAAACTCAGACAGAAAATCTGGAGTGGAGCCCCAAAGGTGGTCAGACTAACATCTTAGTATCTTTCCGGCAACTCCTGCAATGGATCGGGGACCAGATGTATTGATTCTTCCTCTCCTTTGGATTTTATCGGTGATGCCGAGAGAAGGGGGGTTGCAAAACATGTTGGTGTCAACAAAATGGCATTTTTCAATGCCAGAAAATTCTCGACCTGCTCTGCAAATATCTTTAAAATCTTACTCAAGACAATGGCTATGTATTCCCAATGATTAAAATAATAGGCTTGTAAAAGAGACCTTGTATGGAAAGTTTTTAGGCCAAGAGGCAGTTTGTTTTTGGTGTCCAAGTTGTAACAGCTCCCTGCACCTCAGACCCTTAACAGTAGCACTGTGAATTGATTGGGAGAGCACAGGTAATGCTGACAGCAATATCACTGGAGTAGGACAGTGGATTCCAATACCCTATAGCTCCCTCTGCTGTCCACGTTTCCACAGTACTAATCTGAGAGGATTTCTGCTTCCATACGTAATAAAAATTGATTTTTTTTCTTAATCTCGGGAGTTCAGTAAATAGTTATTTTAATTAATGGGAATAACAGCTCATTGAATATATGGTGTTTCATTCACAGTTAATAGCTCCTTATGTGCACTTTAATATACCAGTTCCTGCCTCTCTCCCTGATAAGGGATCTTTGTGTAGATATCTTCTCTCTCTTTCTATTTTATGAAACAAAAACTCTCTAAACATAAGAGAATGAAGGTGCTCCTGCCTCTCAACCCTGTGTTCAAGCCACTGCTGCTCCACTCTTTCCATCTGTCTAACGTAGGTACTTATATGGCCCCCATTACTGTAGTATCTGAATGCCTCACAGTCTTTAATGGATTTATCTATCCTCACAACATCCTGTGAGGGAGGGCAGCCCCATTGACGGATGGGGAACCGAGGCACAGAGAGTAAGTGACTCGCCCCAGGTCACACAGGAAGCCTGTTGTGGAGCAGGGGATTGAGCTGAGTATTTCTGTGAGCGCCATGACGCTCTGCCGGGTATGTGTGTGTGTGTGTGTGTGTGTGTGTGTGTGTGTGCATGTGTGCGTGCGTGCATAGGCTCCCGTGTCAATAGTTCTGCGATAAGTGAGCGTGTGTGTGTATGCGCATGTACATAGGCTCTCATGTCAGTAGTTGGTGCTCTTTCCTGAATACCAGCACTGCCCATCCGACACCCTCAGATTGAAACAGGGAGGGACCGTATGGATGGAGGTCTTTGTGAAATTAACGACAGGTTTTCAAAGAGCCCTATCCCAGAATGCACCAAGCATTGTGTGAAAACTGGGACAGATTCTTCAGCGGCTGCCTCTGCTTCTGTTATTGAAAAATTCTGATCAGGAGCTAAGAGGGGATCATTCTAGGGAACAAGTGTCAGAAACCACCCTGGTCATAAAGGATGCCTCCTACCCTTCGTGCTTGTTTGTCCAGTATAAAACAATATCAGAGGCTATTTATGATTGCAGTGAAATGGTATTGGTTAAAAATAAAGCCAGCCTGCTTGTCACACTCGGGAAACAACCACACAGATATTTGAATGTATGGCTTAGTCTTTGCTGTTAGTGAAGGCGGTCTGGATCACACAAAATACCAGAGACCAGAACCATAGAGATGTGGGTTATTTTGTACTTGTAAATTGTTAAAGTAAGCAAACACATTAAAATAAAATGTTTCTGGTGCCTGCAAAGGGAGCTGCTTTGCCATGGATGGGTTATGTGGTTATAGATAGTTAATGCAAAGCCCCCAGGTTTGGGGAAGAGAACCCCAAGTGTGTTGCAGTGTTTACCTCTGGAGAAAGAGAAGGACCACCTTAATTCATGTCCCTGCACCATAACTGTAAGGGTCCGTGAGACTAGAATCTGGGTTTGTGGAGCCCGTTGCCACATCACCAGGAAGTGGCCATAGAGCCACATTCAAGGGGCACTGTGGAGATTAGGCACTACCACCCAAAGGATGCAGAGCGACAGCACCCTGTGGCCTTCTGATTGGCCCATGTTCACTATTTAATCCTAGAGGGTGCCCCAGGAAGTTGTCTGGGCAACCACACAGATCTCTGGCTTGTGTGACTCCAGACCTCACCTCGCTTTCTGATCTCCAGTCTCTGACCCCAGCCTGACTCTAAGCCTTACTATGGCCTCCTGATCCCAGTCTTGTAACAATCTCTGAGCTCAGGCCTCCAGCCCCAGCCTGACTCTTGCCACCTGGTCCCAGCCTGATAGCTACCTCTGGTCTCGGGTCTTTGACCCTGGGCTGACTCTGACCCTTCCTTATCAATCTTGGCTCTAGTGATTACTTTGATCCCTGCTTGCTGATTCTGCCTCATGGCCATCCTTGACTGATGGCCACCAGCCCAGCCATGATAACTAGGCCAGAGCACCTATGCCCCAGTCCCTTACACCGACCCTTAACTCCTCAGTCTTTAGAAGTGAGAAATACATATTTGCTTTCAGGCCGGTTAGCTTGTTTTTAAGGAAAAAGGGGTGTATTTTGGTGATCATAAACATGTGGGACAGGTAATACTGGCTGAAGATGAGCTTGGTGTTGGCTCAGGGTGCAGGCACACGCTGTGTGAGCTTCTCCGATGTAGTTCTGCCAGTGAACCCAAATTCAGATCATCAGTTGTTCCAGCTCTGGATGCCCTCACAGCTTTGCCAATGCAATCCCATCTTCACTCGGTAGCACCCTATGCTATTTCAGTCCAGCCTGCCACCTCATATCTGACCTACAACACCCCATGCTATTTCCATTTCAGCTCCCGTGCCAGTGCATCTGAAGCCTGATCTGCAGCAGTCTTTACTATCTCAGTTCTGGGCCCCAACACTCTTGTACCTCACGCATTCCTCCTTGTTAACCATGAAATATAGTTTATGTAGTTGCAGAGTCCCAGTTAACAATACTGGGAACTAAAAGCTCTATGCCTCCATGCCCTATGCTGAAGATCCACTCTATGGGTTGCTTCTTCTCAGAGGTGCTTGTACAATCAGAGAGTTTGATTCTGTTCTCTGCTTTTTGTTTGAAATAGAAATTGACCCTCCCAAGAACCTCCGTGTATCAGATGTGACACAGTCCAGTGGTGTAGTTACCTGGACACCGCCTGCTGCACAGATCAATGGCTACACTCTGTCCTACCAGGCTCCAGATGGCACCAGCAAGGTACTGTGAGCTCTTCAGTTCCTGCTTGTTACAAACCACCCCAGTTTAAAGTGCACATGGGATGTTGGGTTTAGCCAATCAGATCCCATTATCAAGAACACATGCACAACTTTAGAATTTAAGTGAGAAGGTGCCTTGGAGAGTGGAATATTCCATCTTAATTACACTTGTTGGGAGGAGCTGGTGCCCTACTGGACGGTACATACCACTGTGACTGCAGCTGGGTGTTGTGGATTGGGCAGATCCTTCATGCAATAGGAGAGTTCCATCGTAACTGGCCTTGATGTTGGGGGCAGGGATGTGTTTTTAACTTTGCTTTTCCAGTGTGTTTATACATGTCAGAGGGCACCTTGCACGTGAGGTATCTCATTCATGAATGTGCATACAGCCTATTCTCTGTGGATACAGTTGTCTGTAGGGTCTGTGCAAGTTCACTCTTTCCCCCAAATCCTCATTCCAGGGACAGGGAATCCTCAACCTACCCACTATTATGCAGATAGCCCTGTATTTACGGGGTACACCCTGCTACCAGCATTCTTCTGACTGTGCCCTGCTCACCTCTAAAAGCATGCAGAGAATGGAAGCAGCATGGCTGGGAATAGATGATGCGGACCATGGAGCTGGGCAGATCTTTAGTCTATCTTTTCTTTTTTTGGCAGGAAGTGCAACTGGGTCCTAATGAGCAAAGGTTCATACTGGAAGGCCTGGGACAAGGAGTGAGGTACACCGTCTACGTGGTGGCCTTTAAGGGAGACCGCCGGAGCAGAAAGGCAGCCAACACCTTCTTGACAGGTAGGGCTTGGCACTAATAATACTTAGCACATCTCATCTGTAGCATTTCACAGTTAAGGGTTAGTGGTGATGGTTCCACTTTACAGAGGCCCAGAGAGATTAAATGACTCATCAAAGGTCATCCAGTAAGCCAGTGAGTTGGGAATAGAACACAGATCTCTTGACTCCCAGTTCGGTGCCTTGAGCCAGGCTGCATGGTGGGTTGGCGATGCAGTTGGGGAAGAGTGTGAGGTGACAGTGTTATGGTTTATATGGAGATTCAGATCGGTCTGGATGATGTTGCTGACAGAGCCCACCAGTTGAGTATAGTAGATCGACTCATTGTGAAAAGCTGATTGGAGGTAGGGAAGGTGATCACCAACTCTGGATCTGCTTGCATCATCCCAGTAGCTTGGGGGCAACTTGTATCTTGCAAACACTGCTTGTGGCATTCAAGAGGTGCCCAAATTCACTAACAGGGTCCAGGAAACTTGCATCAAAATGGCATCCTGTTAAGGTGCCTTTCATGCTAATGTGATGCAGGAGTTTGTCCTATTGGGGAAGGTCACAAAGGCATTGCCCGTTCCGGACAAATGGTGTAAGTGGGGAGGGGTTAGTGAGCTCCCTCTCCATCTAGAACCAGTATTTCTCTACACATCCATCCCCACACAAATCCTGCTTTCCCTGAGACCCTCTCGAGGACCAGGCTGCCTCCTGCAGCCTCCAGTGACCCCATTCCTGGGCCAGGTAGACAGCAGGTAAAGCTAATATGCAGCCTAGGTGGAGGTCAGTCTTTACCGGAGCATGGCAGGACCCAGGGCATCCGGATTTGTGCTCCAGCTGACAGGTGCCTGTGGGTGTGTATATACTGCAGGACTCTATCTGATCCCATAAGCCTAAGGCTATCATTCCTGTGCTCCTGTTCAAACCACATCCTCTTTAGGAGACTCAGTTGGGAATGCCTCTCCAGCTTCCTTTTCAGACTTGCTGATGTGAGTTTTTCCCTGTCTTGTTCCCACAGTTGCCTTCCTCTACCCATATCCTGCTGACTGCAGCCAGACCCAGCAAAATGGGAATGCCACCAGCAGCATATACACTATCTATCTGAATGGTGATGCTGGCAAGCCCATGCAGGTGTACTGCGACATGACCACCGACGGAGGCGGATGGATAGTGAGTGGTGCTGGGGTCTTTGCACATCTGTTTACTTTTTAAAAAAATCAAGTGACTCTAACGTGCGCTGACATCCCTGGAGACTGAAATCTTCTGTTTATGGCCAGCACAGGCATGGCATGGGCAGCAGCACGGAAAGTATCCCTCCTCTTACTCTGCAGCTCCACATCAGTGTTTCTCAACTCTTGCCTGGGAAGTACCATCTTTAGGGGCAAGGGGATAGTTGCCTATATGCCTGTTCAGTCCTTGGCCTCTGCTGAGACTGCCAATGAGGATGCCAGTTGTGGTGTCATGGCATGCTCTACTCACTGCAGGTGGCGCCTCCTCCTGGCTGTTCTGGGGATTAGCTCTCTTCCAGATCCAACTCCTCCTTTTGTGGTCTCTCTCTCCATTGTTCTCTCCCTCACTCTGCAGCCCACCTCTTGCTCCAGGAGCTGCAGCTTTGTCTTCATGACTCAGCTCTCTGGCCAGATCATTATGTGGTTTTCCCTTCTGGGGTATGGAGTCTCACTAGGCCTGCTGTCCAGGCACTGCCACTCTGTCAGTGGCAGGTAGGGGAACCCGGGGCCGCCCACTACTTCAGGTTCCAGTCAAGGGCCCCTGCAACATGCAGCCAAAGTCTGCTCAGTGTTCAAGCTTGCTTCTTTCTCCCTGGGATGCTTCCTACTCTGCCTCAAACAGGCTTTCTTCTCTGCCCTTTTTTCTCCCAGGTATGCCCTTCCCTCAGGGCCAGGGTCCCACTCCTTCTCTGGCCTCCCTCCTTCCCTCTCTAATACACAGAGGGTGGATGCAGACGTCCTCACTGCAGCCATTTCTGTTGCCAGCTTCCTGGCTTTGTATTAGCCCAGCCCAGCCCCCCTCCCTCGCTACACACACCTGCTCAGCTGAGCTCCCTCTTTCAATTAGGAGTTGCTTCTCCAGCCTAATCCCCTCATGTGGCCTATCTCACTATCAGGCCCTTTCTTAGCTTCCTTAACCCTTTTGGGACCGATGTGGGGTGAACGCCAATCACAGGTGTGGTGGTTGAACCTGACCCAGTCCCCATTGAGATGCAAAGCATTTCACTGGTTCGTCCCTTACTCCAGTCAGGCCAGTGGTGTTAGTGACTGAATGTCCTTAGCACCTGATAACTGCATGATGGCTCATGTGAAATGAATGAGCAGTCTTGAGTCCAGTTCCTAGTGGACTGCTGGCCACAGCACAGAAACCATGACCTAAGGGCATTGTACCTACGGGTACCCTGCCTAAGGGCAGGAGCATAAAACTGTGTGAATCTGGGAGTGTGTCTCTGTGCAGTGACCCCATTCTCCACTAGAGTAAGATTATCTTCATCTCTCTTTTTTTTAACGTTTTTATTTTAGTGACGTAATAATGCAAACAGTTTCTCATGAATATTTATTCACATGTCAAAAAAAAGTTCTTGGTGGTCCTAGTGTATATCTAGTACCTGCTTATTTACGTGTTTATACCACGTTTGGGAGGTTTATGTTCCTTTAATCCTCACTATTCACAAACACGAGTGTGATTTGAGTTATACTAGGGCAAACATTTGTGGAAAGCAAATTTTAAATTTCCAGTCACAAGTATATGCATTGGAAGAGCTTCTGTGCTTATCCAATCAGAGAACATTTTTAAAAAGCATGTGAAATCATCTGGCCAATCCCATTTTTCCAACAGCTTGAATTCTGAACTCTCATTAATGCCCCCTCTTTGTGGGCAGATCGGAATCATGGATAAATGGGAGGAAAGTGCAATCTGCTAGTGAATATTCTACCCACAGAAAATGAGGATAATTTACCCAATGGTTCGTGACTCATGCAGCAGTGCTTGTTTTGCAGGTGTTTCAGAGGCGGAACACAGGGCAGCTGGATTTCTACAAGCGCTGGAGGAATTATGTCGAAGGCTTTGGAGATCCCCTGGGGGAATTCTGGCTTGGTACTGTATCTGTATGTGGCAGGTGAAGGGTGGACAGTTAAAGACAGGCTTTGTAGAGGCTGGCTGGCATTTTGATGCTTATCTGAAATATGCAAACTTCTCAGGTCTGCAGTCAGGTTAAAAATACCATGGGAACAGCTTTGGGCTTGGCTGCTTCTGCTCTTGCCTGGAAGCGCATAGGCAAATGAAACAAATCCAGTGCCCACTGAATTTCATCAGGCTTTCACTCAGCGTGAACCAATGTTTTCCATACCTCAGAAAAGGTTCAGTTCAGGGGTTTTGTGATCCTGTACCAGGAGAGGAATTACAAGATATTAGCGCACTTATTTAAAAGAGAACGTGGCGTTCACTGAAACATGAAGAATAGGAACAAAAAGTACTGTATTTGGAAAGTCATTTTCTATGTTTCCTTTCCTGCTGTTTCAGCTGACTGTGCTTAGACTGGCAAATTCAGCACCTAGATCAGGGGTCGGCAACCCAAGTCTTCATTTATTCACTCTCATTTAAGGTTTTGCATGCCAGTAATATATTTTAATGTTTTTAGAAGGTCTCTTTCTATAAGTCTATAATATATAACTAAACTATTGTTGTATGTAAAGTAAATAAGGTTTTTTAAATGTTTAAGAAGCTTAATTTAAAATTAAATTTAAATGCAGAGCCCCCCAGACCGGTGGCCAAGACCTGGGCAGTGTGAGTGCCACTGAAAATCAGCTCGCATGCCGCCTTCGGCACGCATGCCATAGGTTGCCTACCCCTGACCTAGATATAACAGTGGTTGGGGTCTTTAGATTTGCTTAGAGATAGTGAATGTTCCTTTGGAGTCTGGATTATTCTCCTTGATCCAGAAGTGACATTAGACTCCTGTGTTTCTGATGTCATTCTCTGCTGCCATGAAGCCGCATGCGATGGCGTAAACTCATCCTTATCAGTACGATGTAACTTCAGGATCAAGTAGGGGGAGAAGGTGGGATGAGGAGGAGCAAACCACTGATTTAACCACAAATGTGGCAAGAAGAAACCTTGGAACAGAGAAAGTGAATTAATTTTGACACCTGTTTTCCCTCTATAGAATAATTACTTTGGATTCTTCTCCCAGGTCTTGACAAGCTGCACAACCTCACTAGCAGTACTCCCATCCAATATGAGATCCGAGTGGATTTGCGGACCTCCAATGACTCTGCCTATGCTGTCTATGACTTCTTCCGGGTGGCTTCGAGCAAGGATAAGTACAAGCTCTCTGTGGGGAATTACCAAGGCACTGCTGGTAAGGAATGCTTTGTATCCTTGCTGCTTCGGTCTCCCATAATGGAAGCAAGCACTGGAATCTGGGACGCTTGTTTCCCCATCAGCATGTGGGTTGGAATAGACTGGGATGCATTAGAAGTCCCATAAGCCAGGTTGCTTCCTGGTGCTTCTCTAAGGAGAGAAATATACATTGGTATTTCTGGCTGGACCTTGGGAGCGGGCCCGCCAAGCCATCTCCTGAGAAGCGGGGACTAGAGGTGGCTCACCTGCCACTGGATAAAGAGGCAGAGAAGAGGGAGGAGGCCCATGGAACTGTCCTCAGACTGGATTGGGGGGAGCAGGCCCAGCAGGCCACCGGCTGAAGAATACAGAGTAGGGAGTGGTTCCAGCAGATGAGCCTGTGAAAACATGGGAGGGGCTGTTGGGCATTCCCAATCAAAGACGACAATATTGGGTGGGGGCGGGGGTGAGGAGAAGGTGTGGGGAGGAATGGCAACCTGATCCTGAACTGAACTGGAATTCAGGCTCCTTGGGAGTTTGCCCAGCATTACTTCCCATCCTGATGATATCATGGCCTTTGCCATCTGTACTCCAGGTATTCCCTGCCATGGTGATGCCTGTGCCTTTGGCTTCCAATCCTCTCACCTGCCCCATTTACCACCTACCCCTCCATCCCTTCGAACCCCCACCCTCCGGGGATTGCCAACTCTGTGGAACTGTACCCTCCTAGCACCCACCCCCCTAGCAGTGTGATAGTGGCACCCCCAGATTGCTGTACCTAACGTTTCCTTCTCCCCTCTTTTAGGGGATGCGCTGACTTACCACAATGGCTGGAAATTCACCACCTGGGACAGGGACAATGATGTGGCTCTGAGCAACTGTGCGAGGTCGCACCATGGCGCCTGGTGGTACAAGAACTGCCACTTAGCTAACCTCAATGGCAAATATGGAGAAACAAAGCACAGTGAGGCGAGTGCCCGTGTTCTGCTGCATGTGTGCTTCTTCTCACCAACTGCAGGGACACGTGTGATGCTGGACAGCTCAGATGGTGTCTGAGTCAGGAAGGGCTGTCCAGACTCATCCAGTGGTTATAGATCAGGCAGACTTCTTCCCTTTAAAAAGGGTTTATTGTAATCAATCCATGGCAGCCCAGGAACCTCACAGTCGTTACCAAGGTTCTCACCATAACCACCTGTAACTTCAGAGTGACTGCAGGGATGGAACTCGCAGCATTCAGCCCAGACAGCACAGAGCCTACTGCTTAGTGTCCATTTATAGTAATCGGTATAGGGCCTACGAGACAGACAGACACAGGCCCACTGAGTGGTTCCAGTTCTATCCTTTGAAACACAGCTGAAGACACACTGCCACTAGCTAGCTGATCACAGTACTGAACGGTGAATTTAGTGGTGCTGAAAGGTGCTGGATTGACAGCCTGGAGACTGGAATCCTGTGTTTATCCAGAGAGCAAGGGCCTTGGCTACACTTGCAGATGTACAGCGCTGTGAGTTAAACCCGTCTTCGTACAGCTGAGTAGGGAAAGCGCTGCAGCCTGTCCACACTGGCAGCTGCCAGCGCAGTAAGGTGGCTACATTTGAGGCATTTGCAGCTATATTGGGAGCGGTGCATTATGGGCATTCAAGTGGCTGCAATGTGCTTTTCAAATAGGGGGGGGTGAGGGGGACTTTGACAGGGAGCGTTTTGGGAGAGAGAGTGGATTTTTGGAATCTCCACAGAGTGTCAGCTCATTATTTCCCCACCTCCACATCCCCTGCCTCTCTCTCAATCACTGAAAGCAAACAGCAGGGGCTTTGTTTGTTTTTAAAGAGCAGATAAAAGAGAACTTGGGGAAACGGAGCCCTCCCCCACCCCCCACCCCCGCCGTTCTTCTCCCCCTCCCCGTCTCTGTCCAAGGCAACTTTGCTGCCGGCATTCCTAACGGAGCCCCCTTTCCCCCCCCCCCCCCCCCCGCCTGCAAACAGTAGCTGTGTTTGTAAAGCTGTGTTTGTAGCAGCTAGCAGCTCCAGACAGAGCTCTGAACTCCAACCCGGAAGTGCCGTTTCAAAACAAAGGGAGCTTCCGGAGATCAGTAACTGCGTTGTTCCTCGGCTACACTGAAAGACCAGCGTTCCACCCACTTCGCAACAGTTGCTATTTCTCTCCGGGAGGTGGAGTACATGCAGCGCTGTATCTGAGGAGATACAGCGCTGCACGTGCCTTGCAAGTGTAGCCAGTTAGTGAGTTACTGCGCTGCAGGCAGTTTTATTGCGCTGTAACTCGTAAGTGTAGCCAAGGAGCATGAGTAGTGGAACCTCTCTCATGTGATCTAAGCCAGGATTTGAACCCTTGTCTCTAGAGGTAAAAGGCTGGGGCATTATCTCAGACAAGTTGCTTCATCTTTCTGCCTCCGCTGACCCATCCATAAAGTGGAGATCCTGCTACCTGCCTTCCTTTGTGATACGCTGTAGCTCTGCATATGAAAAGCGCTGTATACGTGATACTCAGGGCAGGGGCCCACCTAATTAGGTGGTGGCAAGATATGTCACTGCTGCCCCATGTTCTGCGCTGGCTGCTGATTGAATTCAAAGTGGCACTTTTAACCTATAAAGCCGCAGAAGATGTGGGACCTTGCTACTTGTGGGTATGTCTATACTGAGGCAGTGTGGGCATTGTGGCACAGGCTGTGGCTTGGACTAGGCACCTGAGATTAGACCCGGGGGAGGGGAGGGCAGGGCAGGCGGGCTTGGACTCTGGCGACCAGCCTCAGCTTCTACCGGTGTTGCAACCCCCCCACTGCTATTTTTAGCTTGCTAGCTCAAGCAGAGCTAGCGTGAATCTGTCTACCTAGGGGCTGGGAATCACACCTCCCAGTGCAGTGTAAACACACCCTGAGAAACCACCTCTCTCTTTATGCCATGCTGCTACAGCTGCAAATGGGTAGGAACGTTTGAACTGGAACTTCCTAATTTTCAAAGGTGGGGCGGTTGGCAGTATAACACACTCCGCAAGGGGAACCTCAGCTCAGAAATGGGCTCCCCCCTCAGACACCTTTTCTGAAATAGTCCCGGTCTGTTGGTGTCAGGGCATGACACAAAATACATCTATTTACATAGGTTTCTGTATGTGTTATGCATGTAGGGGGTTCAATCCTGGTGGGTGCCCAACTGTATGTATATTCACTTGTATTAGAGGTGTCCAGAGGGCTGGTTGGGACTCCCTCTTCTTATGGTAGAAATCTAAATAAATAACAACCCTCCCAATATCTGAGTTATGTATTATAGTATCCCAGTGCCCCACACAGGGTTTACATGCTTAATAAAGGGAATTCCTTGTTCTCTTTCCAGGGGGTCAACTGGGCGCCATGGAAAGGCCATTTGTTCTCCATCCCTTACACTGAAATGAAGATCCGTCCTCAATCATCCAGCAATGAACCAATCCTGGGGAGGAAAAAAAGGTCTCAGGCAGGGAAGAGGAAGACGACCAGGGCCTAAAATGGCCTCCAAGCAGGGCCGAGCCTGTCAATTCCTGACAATGGAATTCCATTATTTTGTAACAAAGTGTAAGGACTTGAACAGCATGTTCCAATACTTATGTAACCAATGGCCAGCCTGCTTCAGCCCCTGCTCAGAGCTCTCTGGGTTCACAACCCAGCCTGCTTTAAGCATTGGGAGGCTATTGACTAAAGTCACCAGTCAGAGTGTGAGGGGATTGATGGGGAATATTAACATTTACAGCTATCCTGATTGGCTGAACTCGACAAGGACCTGACTGGTCCAATGCACACAGATGACCTATTTTCCCTAAACATTATGAACCTTACAAGCAAGCTTTAAACTCATGCTGCTGCTTCCCACAACCCAAGTTGCTGACCCTCATATTTGCAAATGCCCTTCACTACTAGATATTGCTACCAGCTACTACTGTAACTTCTCAGGCCTCAAGGGGGCATTGTAAGTTAAAATGCATCATCTTGTCAAGTTAAGTAAAAATGCACCCGCATCTATGTTGGAAATAATCCCGTGGGTTGATAATTTAAAGAGTCTAGTTTACTTGCTTCTGTTTTTGCTCCGTGTTTTTCTTCTTCTGGTTTCCAGCTTGGATGATGAAAAGAGGCCATTGCGCTTCACTTTTATTAATAATCAGCCTCTAGTCAGTTTCTCTTTCAGGTCCTCATGCGCTAGCACAACGCCACAGTCTTTGGGTTGTCTACACTATGGAGAAAGATTTGGTTTTCAAACACTGCTTTTTTTTTAATTTTAAAAACAACATGGGAACATTTCACCTAGTTTTAAGTTTTTGTATAAGCTTCTTTTTATAAAAACCTACATTTCCAATATAAATTAAACCTAACAGTGTCACTTTAAAGCCTCTGGTTATGAGGCCCCTGAGTTCAGGTTTATTTGTAGCTCACCCCTGAGCTGCTCCATAATTCTCTTTGTCTACAGGTTGGCCGTTTTAGTGCCACCTCCAGGTGCCCTGTGTAATGCTCCCCTTGCTGACATGGGTTCTGCTGTGACAAGAGGAATGGCTCTCCCTCTAGTTGGTTGGAAAGGAAAACAAGGACTGGAATGAGGAATATATACCAATAGGGGATTTATTATCAGATGGCATCAACATCAGAATAGCTGAGAGCACATGAGTTCTCTGAATAGGATTCTCTTGGTGACCTCGGACAACTCATTTAATCCCTCTGCCTCAGTGTTCTGATCTGCA
Source organism: Chelydra serpentina (assembly GCA_037349315.1). Classification (NCBI taxonomy): domain Eukaryota; kingdom Metazoa; phylum Chordata; order Testudines; family Chelydridae; genus Chelydra; species Chelydra serpentina. The sequence continues at coordinate 56,320,701 of JBAIAC010000024.1, read as the reverse complement.
AGATGGGGAGAATAATAGTCACCAACCTACCTCAGAGGGGTGTTTTGCGTGTTACTTAGGTCTTGTCTACACTTACATTTTATAGCGCTCTAACTTGCTGGGTTGGGTGTGAAAAATCACTCCCCTGAGCACAGCAAGTCTGAGCACTTTAAAGCGCTAGTGTAGACAGGCTCCGAGCGCTAGGAGCTGTGCTCCCAGCGCTTGGAGCTAATCACCTCATGTTTTGAAGTTTCCAGTATAGCCATGTCCTTAGTTAATTCTGGCAAAGCGCTTTAAAGATAATTAAATACTAAATATTTTGAATACAACAGCTAATTCTTCACAAGAGAGAAATCTCTTCACTCATCCCTCTCTCTTCCTTGGTCCATGCAGTACCTGTCTCCTGTTCCTTCACCTCTCAGTGCCAGATGCAGAACATTCTCTACTCTTAAAGGTACAGTCCCACCAGGACAGGCGTTGAGCATCATGAAATGCTTTCTGTTAAACTGCTGATAAAGTTAATCAACCCTGGTATAAACTCTGTTGTCTTGGGTCCTCTAATTCCAGCTCCACGTCTCTTCATGCTAAAATCCTTCCGTATAATTTAATTGTAACCTTTAGAAAGCTGGTGTCTTCCAGCCAAAACAAATGCCTAGGAGGGAGTATAGTATATTCACGTTCACAAACTCCTAGGCAGGCTTCATAAAGAGGTGGAGGGGCAGAAAAAAGTGTTTGTGCTATCCTAAACTCTGCGTGCTCATGATGCCAAAATAAGATGTCACTCACAGGTGACTGTGAAGAATTTTCACAGTATAAGGCTTGTCTTCACATACAGCACTAGTGCACTTAAGTGAAGACAAGACACTCCTATGCTGACAAGAGAGCTTCTCCCATCGGTGTAGTTAATCCACCTTCCCAAGAGGTGGTAGCTATATATCGATGGGAGAAACTCTCCTGCTGACAAAACCTCCCATGTAGACAGCGCTAAGTCAGTATAACTGTACTGCTCAAGGCTGTGGATTTTTCACACCTCTGTGCGACATAGTTATACTGATATAGGTTTGTAGTGTAGACCAGGCCTGATTGTCCCTCTCTTTCCTTGCATCCTTTTCATCAGCGCTGAAATAATTACAATGGTGACATTTAAATGGTCATAATTAGGCCTCAGAATTAGCACATTGACATGAACAAGGGTAGTTCACGCTATTCTTTGACCTGTTGTTTCCAGCAGATGGGCTTGTCTTTACTACCCGCCGGATTGGCGGGTAGCAATCGATCTTTCGGGGATCGATTTTTCACGTCTCGTTTAGACGCGATTAATCGATCCCCGAAAGCGCTCCCCGTCGGCTCCGGAAATCCACCTCATCAAAAGGTGGAAGTGGAGTCGACGGGGGAGCGGCAGCAATCGACTCGCCGCCATCCTCAGGGCCAGGTAAGCCGATTACGATATGCCGACTTCAGCTACGTTATTCATGTAGCTGAAGCTGCGTATCGTAGATCGACCCTCTCCCCTAGTGTAGCCCTGGGCTGAGATTATAAACCCATGCAGTGCTGTCTATCAGTTCACAATGTAAAGGTTTTCTTCACAGTCTTAAGGGTGAGACATCATTCGCTTTTGAAGAAAAGCTCAGATCCTGGAGCACACGATGCAGGTAGCAGGGGAAAGTACCAGCTCACCAAGAGTGGTGTGAGCCAGTCACATTCAATCACTACCCCAAAGGGTTAATCAGCTGTGGCAGTTGGAACATGTGCATCCTGTGTAGCGGTGTCTCTTGCTAGTTCATAATGCTGAATTGAAATGGTTCTTAAATAGAAAGAATGCCTAGGAATCATAAATCATTCACAGACCACATGGAGCCCCTTAAACATTACCAATTAAGACACTTCGAAACAAAAATCTTGCCCTCCTGGGAGCCTTTCACACCTACTTTGCCCTGGTATAAATGAGAACACAAGGGGTAGGATTCTCATTTACACTAAGGTGCCTTTATGCTGCTTGGGCCCTGACACCCCCCCACTTTTGGACCCCTTTTCTTTCCTCCCCCAGCCTGCCGCCAAGCAAGGGGGGATAGTTCTTCTGCCCCTCCCCACAACACCCAGACTGGGAAAGGGGTGAGGGGACCTTGCGGCAGCCCCATGCCCAGTTTGGAATGGGGTGGGGGTGAAGAAGCCCAGGGTCTACAGGAGGAACAGAGGTGAGGCTGAGGGTCAGAATTGGGGGGGCACAACTAATGTGGGGATGGGATTCATTTGGGGGTTGGTGGGCTGAATTAGCTGCTGGGAAGGGGGAGGGGCAGATGTGGGGGTGAGAGCTCCTGCAGCAGGGGACAACTCACCTCAATAAATCGGGGAGGGGGCAACATGAATTGTCTCACACACTGGGGATGGGCGGGGGGAGGGTTTCAAATATCAAAAGCCATGCCAAACCCACAATATAATAACAATAAACAGAATTTTAGGGGGGTCTGAGTCATGATTTTTAAACCATTGAAGTTGGCATGGGCCCCTGGTGTCTGCTCCCAGAAGGGGATGAGGACTGTGTGGGGGATAATCACTGGCTTAAGGTCTGAAGGCTGTGAACTGATCTGAGACTAATAGGGTATGTCTACACTGTGACAAAAAACCCCTTGGCACAGAGTCTCAGGGCCTGGGTCAGCTGACTCAGGCTCACAGGGCTAAAAATTGCAGTGTAGACCTTCTGGCTTGAGCCCAGGCTCTGAGACTCCTCCCACAAATCTCAAGGCCCCAACTCCTGAGCCCCAAAACATTGACACTGCAATTTTATAGCCCTGCAAGCCTGAGTCAGCTGACCCAGGCCAGCCATGGGTCTTTTATCACAGTGTAGACATTACCCTTAGGGTCTATTCGGGTCATTGGAACAGCTTCCCAAGGCATATGGTAAAGTCTCTTGGAGTCTTTAAATCATGACTGGATGCCTTTCTAAACGAGGCGCTTCAGTTCACCCAGAAGCGCTGGCTACTGTGGATCTACCCTTTGTGGAAGGGAAGCGGCAATTGCTGGAGGAAGGCGTGTTTCTCTTCAAAGTGCCCTTGTCCCACTTAGGCTACGTTGTCCAGCGCTAGCCAGAGACAGGTGCATTGTTTTCCACATTGTAACTGTGGTGGAAATTCCCCTTCTTCTCTCTCAGTGCTAATACTGAAGATCCCCCCCTCCTAACCAGCCTTTGGTGGGCTCTGCAGAGGCCCCAGGACCCCATGGGAGCCAGGTGAATGGTCCTGGCCTGTAGAGATGACCCCTGGAAATAAACCCCACAAGTCTCATTTCTCAGCTGTTGCTTTTAGCTTCTGGGCATTTCCAGAGCTGCTGCTTTCTGTACTACCACTGACGGCTTTCGCCCAGGCCTTTACTAAGCGCTTTCAAACACGCTTTCTGTACATTGCAATCTCACTCTCCTACAACTCAGATAAGGTTTTGTTGCCACGGAAACATGTAGTTTCCCTTTCAGGTGTGTATGGAGCGATGCGTGGTAATTACCATGGCCCATGCTGGGGGAACCCACCAAAGCCATAAGCTTCAGCTACCTCCAGAACTGGGGACTCAGTAGCGTAGCCAGGTCTGGAGCACAGGGGGAGCGGCGCTATAAAAAGGCGCCTCCCCTGTACTCACCCTGCAGCGCTTTAAAGGGCCCAGGGCTCCAGCTGCTGCGGAGCCCTGGGCCCTTTAAAGCGCTGCCGCCGGAGCTCCGGCAGCAGGGCTCCGGCGGCGCTTTAAAAGGCCCACGGCTCCCCGCAGCGGCAGGAGCCGCTGGCAGGGCCGGTGCGCCCACTAGGCAACCCTAGGTGGTCGCCTAGGGTGCCAAGATTTGGGGGGCGGCGAGCAGCTGCCCGCTGCCTCCCCACTCAGTGGCTGAGCTGCTGAGCGGAGAGACAAGGGGCGGCTTGCCGTGGCTGCTCCTTGTCTCCCCGCTGAGCAGAGAGATAAGGGGCGGCTCGCCGCGGCTGCTCCTTGTCTCCCCGCTGAGCAGAGAGACAAGGGGCGGCTTGCCGCGGCTGCCCCTTGTCTCCCCGCTGAGCGGAGAGATAAGGGGCGGCTTGCCGCGGCTGCTCCTTGTCTCCCCGCTGAGCAGAGAGACAAGGGGCGGCTTGCCGCGGCTGCTCCTTGTCTCCCCGCTGAGCAGAGAGACAAGGGGCGGCTTGCCGCGGCTGCTCCTTGTCTCCCCGCTGAGCAGAGAGACAAGGGGTGGCTTGCCGCGGCTGCCCCTTGTCTCCCCGCTGAGCTGCTGAGCGGGGAGACAAGGGGCAGCTTGCTGTGGCTGCCCGCTGCCTCCCCACTCAGTGGCTGAGCTGCTGAGCGGAGAGACAAGGGGCGGCTTGCCGTGGCTGCTCCTTGTCTCCCCGCTGAGCAGAGAGACAAGGGGTGGCTTGCCGCGGCTGCCCCTTGTCTCCCCGCTGAGCTGCTGAGCGGGGAGACAAGGGGCAGCTTGCTGTGGCTGCCCGCTGCCTCCCCACTCAGTGGCTGAGCTGCTGAGCGGAGAGACAAGGGGCGGCTTGCCGCGGCTGCCCCTTGTCTCCCCGCTGAGCGGAGAGACAAGGGGCGGCTCGCCGTGGCTGCTCCTTGTCTCCCCGCTGAGCAGAGAGACAAGGGGTGGCTTGCCGCGGCTGCCCCTTGTCTCCCTGCTGAGCAGAGAGACAAGGGGCGGCTCGCCGTGGCTGCTCCTTGTCTCCCCGCTGAGCAGAGAGACAAGGGGTGGCTTGCCGCGGCTGCCCCTTGTCTCCCCGCTGAGCTGCTGAGCGGGGAGACAAGGGGCAGCTTGCTGTGGCTGCCCGCTGCCTCCCCGCTGAGCTGGGAGACAAGGGGCGGCTTGCCGGGGCTGCTCCTTGTCTCCCCGCTGAGCAGGGAGACAAGGGGCGGCTTGCCGGGGCTGCTCCTTGTCTCCCCGCTGAGCAGAGAGACAAGGGGCGGCTTGCCGGGGCTGCCCCTTGTCTCCCCACTGAGCTGCTGAGCGGGGAGACAAGGGGCAGCTTGCTGTGGCTGCCCGCTGCCTCCCCACTCAGTGGCTGAGCTGCTGAGCGGAGAGACAAGGGGCGGCTTGCCGCGGCTGCCCCTTGTCTCCCCGCTGAGCGGAGAGACAAGGGGCGGCTCGCCGTGGCTGCTCCTTGTCTCCCCGCTGAGCAGAGAGACAAGGGGTGGCTTGCCGCGGCTGCCCCTTGTCTCCCCGCTGAGCTGCTGAGCGGGGAGACAAGGGGCAGCTTGCTGTGGCTGCCCGCTGCCTCCCCGCTGAGCTGGGAGACAAGGGGCGGCTTGCTGGAGCTGCAGGCCTTTTAAAGCCCCCCCCCCCGCGTCCGGCTCTGGCAGTGGGGCTGGGGGTGGGGGAGCGCTTTAAAAGGCCCCTGGCTCCCCGCAGCGGCAGGAGCCGAGGGCTTTTTAAAGCGTCGCCCTAGTGAGGCTCTGGCGGCGCTTTAGCGCCGCTTTTCCTCATAGGGGGAGCGGCCGCTCCCCCTGCTCCCCCCCTGGCTATGCTACTGACTGGTGTTCAGTGTGAAAGTCAGGGGGAAGAAAGGGGGTGGGGGGGAAGCTGTAGATACAAATGAAGGGAGTTTTCCCAGACCCTGCTCTCAGTGCGTGCGAGGCTGGAGCTTGAAATGAACAGCACATATGAAGGGATTATATCACTCTATGAGCTGCTAGAGGCAGCTTTTGGGGGATGGGGTTGGAAGGAGGCTGAGCTGGGTCACCCCCAGAGCTCTTCAGGGCCAGATTTTCTGGACAGGCAGCATGAGTGAGTCATAGGGGCCAACATCTGTCATGGAAGGCAGGGCTGCTGTAGCCTCTGCCAGGGAGCACTGCCAGTTCCACCCCCCTCCCTCCCAGCAGTGGACCCAACACAGGTGCAGCCTCAGAAAGGATTACCGGCCCCAAGTGTGTGTGGCTTATTCTGAGTGAAATTCCTTCCAACACTTCGGGGGGAGGTAGTTAGAGAGGCTGCTGGTTAAAGACAATCCCCTTCCCAGTCTGCCAGGGGTTATTCCTGAAAAAGGGGTCTCCCGGATTCCCACTATCCCCTCCCTCCTGCCTAATAAGGGTCACCCGGAGAGACATTAGCCCCTGCTGTCACTTCTCAGCAGAGCTGCAGGCAGGAATGAGCTGCAGCACCAGCTTTGTTGCCCCTGCTGGCTGCTCTCGGGGCTTCTGAGCAGGCAGCCAAGGCTCCTTCTTCCTCCTCCCTGGCTCACAGCTCTCCCGCCCTCACCCTGCTGCTCCTCTCAGCGCAGCACAGCTAAGGCAGGCCATGGAGAGGAGAAATCAGCACACAGAACTGCTGCAGTTCCTCGCACTGAGAAAAGTTTAGAGCAGATCTTCATACCTGCTCTGTCCTCAAAGGGCCGAAGCTGTATAACCTGCTTAACTCGCTCATTGTGGATCTGGGACAATACACAGATGGGTGCTTTCCGGTGTCTGACCAGCTCTTCAGCTGCTGTAAATCACCATAGCTCCATTGGCGTCAATGCGGATTCCCACCAGCTGGGGACTTAGGCCTCTAGTCATCACTTCCCCAATTCCTGGTCTGATGTTTCTAAGGCTACAGCTGTGTGAATAGAGGCCAGCAGCTAGGGACTTAGCAGGGTGCTATTGCAGTTACCTGGAGAGGCTTGGAAGCCCACAGCATGTTTCCCCAGCTGCTGAATCAAAGATACCCAAAGAAAGAAGGAGAATGCCTGGCAAACCTATGGGTGTGTCAGAGGGTCTCAGGTAAGTGACTCTTGACTATGGTGATGTGACAACCCCACACTGGCCTGTATGTGATGAGCTATTCCACTAAATCACCCAGTTCAGGGAACTGTATAGGTATGAGTAGGTGCAATTGGGGCTGGGTAAGGGACTGTGTGTGGCAAATGAGGCTATAATTTTAGCTACTGCTGGCTCTAGAGCAAAATTCAAAGGCAGCATATACATACTGAGTTGGAAAAATGTATTGTAAAGGTGCACCATGTCACTGTATTAAATTTAGATAATCTGATAGAGAGACTCATGTATCTCTTCTTGCGGAGCAGGAGACTCAGCTGCTGCCAGCAGCTCTCTGAGCAAATCTCAGAGGACAAAGTGGTCCACTCTAAAAGCTGGACCTTAGGGAAGGCTGTCAATGCAGGAGAATTCAATAGGCGAGGTGGGCTTTGTATGCGACATTGGACAGTTTCTGCTTCTTTCCAAAATGGAGCCCTCCACAAAATATGAGAACCACACATTTATGTGTAGCTCCAGATGGAATTTTATTTTTGCCTGATTATTTTGGGTTCCTATCTTTCACCAGGAGTGGCGCTCAACATGGGATATGTTTTAATCCCCTGGAAAAGCCATTTAACATGGGAATAGGGCACTGCTATACTCACAAATGGCCACAAGATGGAACCCTAGGTCCACTTCATTTTGGGGAACCTGGCCATGAAACATCTGACCCAATGAAAAGATCTTTCAATGTTATATCCTGTCCACGCGGAAATCTTGATGTCACTCTGCTGCCCAGCCCAGACAGTGCAGATGTTTTGCTCTGTTGCCAGGGAGTTAGTGAAGTCAGTTCATAAAAGGGAGGGACTAGTTGTTTTGCTTAGAGTCAGGGCTGGCATAAGTAAGTGCTATGAAAGCTTCCTGTCCTCTCCTCTCACTGGCTTTGCCTATACACCTAGATTGGTTATCATAGAATATCAGAGTTGGAAGGGACCTTAGGAGGTCATCTAGTCCAACCCCCTGCTCAAAGCAGGACCAATCCCCAATTTTTGCCCCAGATCCCTAAATGGCCCCCTCAAGGATTGAACTCACAACCCTGGGTTTAGCAGGCCAATAGCTCTGCCTATGCCCCTCACTCCTGATGTGAAGCACCCTCTGCCATTCCAGTCCTGAGAGGCACATAGCTCTCCCAATACACCCCAAGCCTGGCCTGATCAGTCCTCGGTCTTTGTTAAGGACTAGATTTTTTTTCAAAAGAGCTCAGGGCCTTATTTTCAGACATGCTCAGTACCCCTAAACAGGAGAGATTTTCAGGAGTGCAGCACCCATTAATGCATGAGAACAGGAGAATGGCCATACTGGGTCCATCTCGCCCAGTATCCTGTCTTTCGACTGCGGCCAGGGCCAGATACTTCAGAGGGAATTAACAGAACAGTGCAATTATTGAGGGATCCATCCCCCGTTGTCCAGTCCCAGCTTCTGCAAATTGGAGGTTTAGAGGCACCCAGAGCATGGGGTTGCATCCCTGACCATCTTGGCTGATAGCCATTAAAGGACCTATCCGCCATGAATTTATCTAGTTCTCTTTTGAACCCAGTTATACTTTTTGGCCTGCACAACATCCCATGGAAAAGAGTTCTACAAGTTGACTGTGCATTGTGTGAAGAAGTACTTTCTTTTGTTTGTTTTTTAACCTGCTGCCTATTAATTTATTGGATGATCCCTGGTTCTTGTGTTAAGTGAAGAGGTAAATAACACTTCCTTATTCACTTTCTCCACACGATTCATGATTTTATAGACATCGATCACATCCCCCCCCCTAGTTGTCCCTTTTCCAAGCTGAACAGCCTCAGTCTTTTTAATCTTTCCTCATATGGAAGCTGTTCCATCTGGTGCCTTTCTCTGCACCTTTGCCATGTCTAATATATCATTTTTGAGATGGGGCCACAAGAACTATATGCAGTATTCAAGGTGTGGGTGTACCATGGATTTATGTAGTAGCATTAGGATATTTTCTGTCTTATCAGGAAAGGTATTGATGATGATTCCTAACACGGTTACCTTTTTTTGTCTGCTGCTGCACATTGAGCAGATGTTTTCAGGGAACTATCCACAATAACTCCAAAATCTCTTTCCTGAGTGGTAATAGATAACTTAGACTATCATTTTCTATGTGTAGTTGGGATTATGTTTTCCAATGTGCATTACATTTATGAACATTTGAATTTCCTCTTCAATTTTGTTGCTCAGTCACCCAGTTTAGTGAGTTCCCTTTGTAACTCTTCTCAGTTGCTTTGTACTTAACTATCTGGAGTAGCTTTGTATCAGCTGCAAATTTTGTCACCTCACTGTTTGCCCCCTTTCCCAGATCACTTATGAATATGTTAAACAGTACTAGTCCCAGTACAGATCCTTGGGGGACCCTGCTGTTTATCTCTCTCCACTGTGAAAACTGACCATTTATTCGTCCCCTTTGTTTCCTGTCTTTTAACCTGTTATTGACCCATGAGAGGACCTTCCCTCTCATCCCATGATTGCTTACTTTGCTTAAGAGTCTTTGAGGAGGACCTTCTTAAAGGCTTCTGAAAGTTCAAGCACATTGGATCACCCTTATCCACAGTCTTGTTGACCCCCTCAAAAAATTCTAATAGATTGGTGAGGCATGATTTCCCTTTACAAAAGCTGTGTTGACTCTTCTCCAACAAATTGTGTTCATCTGTGTGTCTGATAATTTTGTTCTTTGTTGTAGTTTCAACCAATTTGCCTGGTTCTGAAGTTAGGCTGACTGGCCTGGAATTGCCAGAATCCCCTCTGGAGCCTTTTAAAAAAAACAGATGTCACATTAACGCTACTCCAGTACAGATCTGGTACAGAGGTTGATTTAAGCAATAGGTTACTGTAAGCAGTGCGACTCACCCCTGAGAAGCGTCTCCCACTGGTCAGGTGGGAATTAGCTCATCCAGCCTCTGGAGCGCCCCCTGCAGGCTGGTGTCCCGCCTGTCTTGCTGGCCCCAGGTCCCTCCCAGACCCCAGTGCCCCTTATTCTTGGGTGCTGCCCCCCCAGCAGTACCCCCACTCTCAGGGTCTCCCCACCCACTATCCTCCCGTCACCTCAGTCTTGGCTACTGCCAGTCACCATCTAGCCCCCACTCCCTGGGGCAGACTGCAGTCTATAAGCCAATTATCACAGGCAAGGTGGATTTTGGTCCTGCTGTCCTTGCCTACCCTGGGCTGCCCCTGCAACCCCTGTACCACTCTGTGCCCTGAACCAGGCCCTGCAACCTGGGGGACTGCCAGCATGGGGCCTCCCTGGCCCTTCCCCAGCCCTGCTTCCTTTCTAGTACCCTTTCTACAGCCAGCCAGGCCTTGCTTCCTCCAAGACTAGAGAGAGCCTTCTAAGTGCCTGACTGCCCTGGCCTTTATAGGGCCAACTGGGTCCGTTTGGGGCGTGGCCCCCAGCTGAGGCTGCCTTCACCATCAGCCTAGCCTCCGGCTCAGCCCCAGCCCTCTCCCAGGGTGGGCTGTAACCCTTTCATGTCCGGAGTGGGTGACCAACTTAGTAGTTCTGCAATTTCGTATTTGAGTTCCTTCACAACTCGTGGGTGAATCCTATCTGGTCCTGGTGACCTATTACTGTTTAGTTTATATTTGTATATTGTTTATATTTGTTCCAAAACCTCCTCTAATGACCCCTAAATAAGTTGCATGTAAATAAGGTCACATTTTGAAAAATGCTTAGCACCTCACATCTAGCCAACACGCTAAGCTCTTTTGGCATCTCCACTTCGGCCCAGCTTTTCAATCTGGGTGTTTGTGATATATACAATACAAAGAGCTACGAGGGACTGGATGAGCGCCATTAAGCTTTCCTCACTTGTGACCTAAACCAGACTGGAACTAAGATCGACTGAACCCCTGGAAGGAAAATATTGCATGCATCCTAACTCATGCAGAGCAGAGCAGAAGCATAACTCTTCTTCCTCCCACTTTTTTTTCCTGCCAAGAGAGGTTTGCCTGCACTCATTTACAAGGAGACACATTAAACATTACATTATTCTTAAAAGGGCAGTTTCCGATTAGTATCTGTGACTGGCTGAAAAGAGGTGCCCTTCAGCATTCCTCTCCACTGATGTCAACAAAGGTCCCATCCAAGGCCTGTGAGATGGTGCAAAAAGATTTTCCCAAACAAAGAAATGGCTGAGATCTGGAGACAGAACCTCTCTCAGGAGTTTGAAAAAAAAGTTTTATTTTAAAAAATTTCTTGAGCATGAACTGTGCAGAAGAGGCTGATGCTGAAATCCAGATCCATGCACGTGAAGAACTGCCTGCAAGGCAGAGGCTGTTCACAGTGGCAGAGCAGAGCTAGCTGTAGGAACCAGGTGGGCCTTATCAGGGTGTACTGAACATGCATCCGACACTGCCTTGTCATTGGCTGTGTAGATAGAACCTGCTGGTTAGCATGTGTCTCACAGACCCATAGAGGACGTGGGTATTCTGCAGCTCAAGCTACAGGCTCTCTCACTTTCAGTTCTGGAAGTGCTGGTTCGATCCCGGTATTGGCCATGGGAATGGCTCTCATTCAAGCAGCTTCCTAAGCTTTGCTCTTTTGACTGAATGTGGTGGGTAGAGATGGGGCCAAGTCATCGGGAGCTGGAGTTCTGGGCAGGTGGGTTCAGTCCATTAATGAGATGACTCAGGGCTATAAAGTTTGGGTAGGGTTTTGAACTTCCCCAAAGTTTGGGTGTGTTTGGATTTAATGGTTTGGGCCTGTGGTAAAGTGCTGATATGCAGACACGGCCCTTTCCTTTGACTTTCTGGTCCTGACAGGGTTGAGGGCCCTCACAGGAAATATTTTTCCAGCATGCCTTTCTGGGTCTTTTAACTATATGGCAGAGCAAAACAGCTGTAGCCCTAAGGTAGCCATGTCACAACTAGCTATATTTTCCTTTCTGCCAGCCAGTAAGTGCTTGTACCGCCAGTTATGATTTCCTCTAGCTTTTTGTGTGTGTGTGTGTGTGTGGGAGCCAGAGATGTTCAAGGAGAGTTGGTATCTAGGATCAGGCTCCCCTTAAAGCTGTTAAAGCTCAAATCTGACTCTTCTTTGTTGCCTCTCAGCCTTGAAATTGGGGGTCCCTGTGTTTTTAATGGAGATGAAGTGAAGGAGCTCAGTGGCATTAAGGGCCTGGGTGAGGAGGAGTCTGGGGTTGAGGCCCCGAACAACATAGTTGAGTGAGGGCCAAACCCCATGAAGTGATGTCACAAAGTCGGACAAACTGGGCTGCACTTTGAGGGTGCAACAGAAGTGGCTGATTCCATAAGCCCCAGGCCCAGCTCTCCCTGCTGCCCGCATACCCTAGCAGAAGGGTATCCTAGGGACAGAGTTCTTCTAGTGGAGGGTGCGTGAGACACTATGCTGCAGATGAGGTCACCACACTGGAGTCTGCCATGCTGGAGGCTGTGCCGTTTGGCACGCTCCGCCAGGGCTGGTCCGGATGGGTTTGTGTGTTTCCCTGAACTGTCTGGGCAGTCTGCTCTGGGGGCTAAAAATAAACTAAAGCAGAATGTTCCCAGCAAAACCTTTAGAGCAAAAATATTTGTCTCTTGCTCTGGCTTGTTGGAAAGACGATGGTGTCCACCCACTGTTTATTTGCAAATCATGTAAATGAGAGTTAAATAAGCTTTGATGATACAGTAACTACAATTGTGCATAGAGGGGAAGGAGTCAGGCAGGACCCCTGGGAAATAGACTTTGCAGTCAAAGAGGGCGTGGGTGGGGTCAGCGGTGGAGCAGGGGGCACAGATGGCTGTGCCCTGCTGACTGGCTTACCTGCGGGGATGGGATGAGCTGCTTTGCTTGAGAAGAAAAGGAAGGTCTCAGGAATGGGAGGAAGACACTTTTGTGAAGTGTGTGTGTGTGGGAGGAGCGGGTTCTGTCTGGGACAATCTCTCTTGGGGCTGGATGGGGAGGGAGGGAAGTTTTGGTGGGCAGGAGCTATGAAGTGTATCTGGATTTCAGGCTCCCTTCTATGTCTTTGTGCTGGATTCCAGAGCCAGCTGCCCTTGCAGTGATCCCTGGACCAGCGGCATGACAGGAGCTACTCCCCACCAGTGTGTGCCCATTTGTGTGTACCAGTCTGGGTGTGCTACATGGGCATGCCTGTGTGTCAGGGGGAGTGTGGCTTGCTGCGTGTGTGTCTAGTGTGCCGGGGGGTGCATGGCCTGAGTTACTGCATGGAGTCAATGTTACAAGGCCCGACTAGTATACATGGGCCTTTGGTCCACGAATGAACCCTTTCTAGCCGACATTAAATAAATAACTCTAATGCTGGAGCCAAGCTTCTTTGCAGCATCAGCTGGAGTCTCCTTTCTCGCTGCAGTATAGAAATGAAGCCACCTTCCCTGCAGCAGAACGAGCTGCCAAAGGACCAGTCTGCACTGAGACCAGTCCTAGACGGGCTTTGTAGTGCCAGTGCAAAGGTTTCAGTCCCTTACTGTGCCACGTTTGATCTGTTCTTGCTGTCCTCTGTTCTGGGGGTGGCTGCCAGCAGTAGGGGTGGCTGCTTTGCTGCCTTGGGGGAGCGTCTTTTGGTCTGTAAGGCAGGGCTGGGGTAGGAAGCCCCATGGGAAGTTCCAGCAGTGGGCTGGATACCTGTGTCTTCAGGAGCTGTGAAGCAATAGCTTGCCAGGGTGTGGAGGAAAACCCTTTTCATTGTGCTGTAACTTGTGCTCATCTCTGCACAGGAGCATGTGCCCGTGTGCACACAGAGGAGTGCCAGGGTGGGTTAGTTTTCAAGTGCATATGTGTATGTTCTTGTGTACATGTATGTCCATGTGCCTGTCAGGGTGCACGTTCCTGGGCACGCGTGGCTTTGTGCACGGTGCATTGGGCATGTTTGCATGGCAGTGCAGGTATGTTGTACACATGAAGGTGAATTTTGATATGCTCATAGCTGCGTGAATGCTTGTACATGAGAGCGCATGCATGTCCTTGCACACATGGATGTGTGTGTCCTGGAGCACGCTGCCTAGTGCAATGCTGGGTGTGCATGTAAAGATATGCAGGACTGCATGCCCTCTAGTGATGTCTCCGTGCTCTCACTAGTTGTTTGGCTTGTGCTGAAAGTCCTGGTTTTAAAGTCATTATCAAAGGAGATGGAGCCAACACAGCAGCTCCTTGCAGCGCATGGCCAGAAGGGCTCACTGGGAGGAGGGTCTTTGCTCCGTCCCTCCGACTAGACCGGCAGTGACGGTGTCTTGTCCAGCAGGAGCAGCTTGGGCTGAGCTGAGATCCACAGGTCCTCTTCACCCTTCTTCTTCCTCTTTTTGTTCCTCTCTGCTGGGACCTGCCCATTGCTGCTGTTGATGCTGCCTTTGCTCTGCCGTCTACAGAAGCAGCAGTGACAGCAGATGACGAGGACGACGAGGAGGACGAGGAAGGGCAGCCCCAACAGCACGGCCAGGCAGACAGTGTTGAAGATACCTTCCTGGTGCTTGGTGTGAATGAGATTCCAGAGTGAGTCAAAGAAGGAGCTGACCCGCTCCATGGCGGTTGGCTGGCTGGGCACCTGTTCTCCCCACCTGTGGCTGGTGCAGTCCCCTTGTTGGGCATTCAGCCCTGAGGGAAGGCAAATGGAACCCAGCAGCAGCTCCGGTCAGTGCCTGTGAAGACAGAGGAAACAACAGGAAATCAGGAGGCTGCCCTGAAATCCACGTTTGATCAACAAAGCTTGAAAGCTCTCCCTGGGGCCTGCCAGCCCGGTGAGTGCTCAGCCAGCTGCAGAGATGAGTCTGCAGCTCCCAAACAGGCAATGGTTCGGGACGCTTGGTCTGTGGCCTGAATCACGCAAACCTTCTGCCCAGCAGTGCTGAAGAGCCTCCAGCAAACCTGCTGTGTCCAGGTTCCCAGAGAATTCCCCACTGGTCGCAGCAATGGTGTAAACCCAACACTATAGCTGTCTTCCTAAAACTACTGAGTTCCCCGAAGGGCTTGAGTTCTGAGGGGCCTGGCTTACACTGCCTAGGCCATTCTCACTGCTTCTGCTGAACCACAGGACTTCTGCAGAGTAATGCCCATGGATCCCCTCCTCCTATGGACTGAAGGTGCTCCTTGCACCATATTCCCAGACCCCTTCTGGGCCAGAGCAAATGGGACCAGAGTCAGGCATCAAACTCCCGCCTCTGGCATGGCAGAATAGCGTTCGAGCCGCAGGTGGACGTACTGCTTTGAATGCAATAAGCACTCCAGACACTATGTTTGAATATGGGCATTTTCAGAGTTTGGGGAGTGTTTGGGTCTGGGCTTTTGTTTGGGGCTCAGCTCTAATAAGAATTAATAAGAACATCTAATAAGTTCAAAGTAGTTTGAATAACATTTTTCACCCCAGTTTTCCTTGTTGCACAGCTCTGTGCTTCTGGGTTCCCCTGGAGACCAGAAGCAGTGAAATACATGAGAGAGGCTTGGAGAGGATAAGATAGTTATCCAAACGTGTGAGTGCTTTATCTGGACTGACTCCTGAAACCTTTTGAGGCTTGCTCATTCCTACCTTGACTACTGGGCTGTACATCTGTATGGGCCACTGCCCCCTAAGAAAAGGGGTAGCATGTGTCCGCGGCTGGAAAAACAAACTGAAATGGTGGAGTGATGGTAAACAACGCAGATGGGGAGGGACGGTTTCATTTCTTCACTTGCTTTTACAATGATCTTTTGCAAAGGAAAGTTAGTGCAAGTTTCCAGTTCTATTCTATTCAGGTTCCTATGCTACCCTCAATATGGTAGTGTCTGAGCACCTTCCAGTCATGCATTATGTGACATGACTCATGGGGTAGAAGTTGGTCAGGCTTTAGCTGGGAGTCTCTAGTCTTCCCACAATGCCTCAACCTTGGTTAGGCACGACAGCCGCTTCTGGTGAGCTTTGAGTGCAGCCTACACAGTGCACTCAGCAGTTCACCTCTGGGCTGAGACTGTGATGTTGGCTTCCATAATGAGGACCAGAAAGTGGGCTGACCCCTCCAGCATACCGACTACCACACAGGGTATGTCTGTGCTGCAGTCCAAGGTGTGATTGCAGGTTGGGTAGAAAGGTGGCTAAAAACAGCACAGAGAAGTGGTGGCACAGGCTAGCATGTAAGTACACCCCAGGGTTCCAGCGGGCTTGCACAGCATCTATTCTGCTATTTTTTAGCCGTTCTAGCGTGGGTAAACCTAGCCCGGGTTTGCCTCCCTGAGCTGCAATCACCGCTCAGATTTAGATAGTAACATTGCTCAGCCTGTGTAGACTGGCACTAGATTTCAACTTATGACTCTGAAGTTAAAGGCTTTGTAGCTCGTCCCCCAAGCCACCCACTCCCTGCAGCCCTCAGTTTTATTTTTTAACCAAGTGTTTCTCGCAGTCGAGGTTTCTTGTACAGAGGATAATGGTTCGCCTCTCACAAGTTTAAACAAAGGTTGACGTAACAATGGAATTCCCCTAGCTGTGCACATAACCAGCAGAGCACTGCATTCTTGGCAGCGGCCCAGACCACTTTCCCCCTTGTCAGCGTGCTGCATTGCTCCTGCCTCTCCTGGTCCAACTCTTACCATCATGTTTCATATGGGTGATGGCCAAGTTGTCAATGAATCCCCAAGGCCTGCTTTCAAGTGATTCCACAGGGGTTGTGTCGGCATCCTGATTAGTCCCCGAGCTCCCAGCAGTTAATCTGGACTAATTTTTTTGGGGTGAATTTACTATTCACTGAAAATGCATTTTCCGGGGAACCGAAATGCTTAACAAATTTGAGTTGAATTAAGTGAAGAGCTTTGGCTGAAAAAACACCTGAAATTTTTTCTGGGGGAAATGTTAAAACATTTAGTTTCAACTTTTTTTTTTTTTAATGAAGTGTTTCAACATTTTGTTCCAAAAATGTCAATTCGAATCAACATTTGAATAGTGTCATTTGATCCAAACAAAATGTTGGTTTTTCGTTTCAGTGAGAGAAAGGAAAAAAATTCAATTTTGGTTCAAAACTAACTGAATTTTTGTGTGTGGTTTTGGTTTGGTGGCCAAACCAGAAAATCATCATCTATTTCAGTGGCTCGCAACCTTTCCAGACTGCTGTATCCCTTCCTGGAGTCTGGTTTGTCTTGCGTACCCCCAAGTTACACCTCATTTAAAAACTACTTGTTGACAAAATCAGACCTAAAAATAGAAAAGTGTCACAGCACACTAGTACTGAAAAATTGATTACTTTCTCATTTTTGCCATATAATTATAAAATCAAATTGGAATATAGTGTACTTACATTTCAGTGTATAGTATATAGAGCAGTATAAACAAGTTATTGTATGACATTTTAGTTTGTACTGACTTTACTATAGCTTTTTATGTAGCTTGTTGTAAAACTAGGCAAATATCTAGATGAGCTGATGTATCCCTTGAAAGACCTCTGTGTACCCCCACTGGGACATAGACCAGTGGTTCTCAATCTGAGGTGCATTTGCTCAGAATGTGTGTAAATATGGTCCCATCCCCCAATGTGCCTAGGGAATTGTGGGGTTTGTTTTATTTTTTTATTACCCCTTGTCCTACCGCTAGTTTAATGCTGTCCTACTTGGTTTAACTTGGAAGGTAGCCAGCTCTATGGAAGGCTGCTCTGACTAGAGCTGACAGACAGTAGCTGGGCTCCTGGTGGGCTTGGATGGGATACAAAGCCTTTAATCACCAGGTCACTGGTTCCGGTCTAGATTGGTGATGACCGAACATTGCTACTGACTGATGCCTGTTTGGCTGTCTGAGGGAGGGTAGTAACATCTACCCAGGAGGTCAGGAGATGAGCTGTAGACTGAATTTTCTTCCCAACTCAAGGTGATCCCAGCAGGTCATGGCCTGAGGTGCATGACGTGGCTTGATCTAATACCCACTGAAATCAGTGGGAGTCTTTCTATGGACCTTAGTGGGCGTTGGAGTATGTCTGGAGGTAGGTAGGTGGGAGAAGCAGGTCCTTGTGGCTACAGTAACAGAGGACCTCAGTCTCCAGGAGTATCCGAGAAGCACCTTTCACTCAGGGCTCAAGTCTCTTAAAGAAGAGTGTCAGAAAATGCGGTGGGGTGAGCACGTCTCTTTGACCCAGGGCAGAGCCTGACAGATGATGCAGCTGCTGTGACTCACCTAGCAATTATTGCAAAAGGGGGTGGGGTTGTGGAGGGGAAGAAGCAGCATTTTTGTGGCCTCGTGTAAGGTTTCCTTCCCTGTGGGAGAGGGTGAGGTGCTGCTGACCTGCAGGTTCCCTCAGGGAAGCTCACCTCTTCCTGGGACAAGGTCAGAGGGCTGGCTCTGCCTCTTGGGCATAGGCGCCAACTTCCTGTGGGACCGGTGGGGGCTGATGCCAGGCCCCGCCCCCAACGCCGGGTGACGTTGCGGGACGCCGACGCAACGTTGCCCAGCGTCGGGGGCGGGGCCCCGCAACGTCTCCCGGTGCTCCGGTGAGTTTGCCGCGGGTCCGGGGCGGGCGGGGAGTTGCCGGTGGGTGCTAATTTTTCCCCGTGGGTGCTCCAGCACCGGAGCACCCACGGAGTCGGTGCCTATGCTCTTGGGTTCACACTCAGCTTGCCCAGAGACCTAACAAAGCCCTTTGAGGGGCTGCATGAGGTGGTGCCTCATGGCAGTGTTTCTCAAACGGGGGGGTACTGACCCAAAAGGGGGGTCACAAGACTATGGGGTGGGGGGAAGGCAAGAGCAGCATCTGGTGGCAAGGCACCCAGGCCCAGCAGCAGCAGTGCAGAAGTAGGGCTGCATGGGATGGGGGGGGGATCGTCACAGCTTGAAATATTTTTTAAAGAAGGTCCCAGCAAAAAAACAAACAAAAAAAAAAAGTTTGAGAACCCCCTGCCTTATGGGCTTGAGCTGTCTGAAAGGGCGGTGCCTCGGGAGGCTTTGATTTCCCACAGAGGTGACCAGGTTGAGGATGATGCTGGGGTTGTGGTTGGAGAGCTGCTAGAAGAACTGGCAGGTGACTTGGGGGCTAATAAATCGAACCTCGTGCTTACCTAGTGTTTTCCACTCAAGGGCTAGAAGTGCTTTGAGATCTCTGGCTGAAGAGCTGCTATATGAGAGCTAGGTATTGTTATTTATTAAAGGGCTTGACCTGCATTAACAACTCAAGTCCCAGAGCCTCTTTGGGAGGCAGGGTGAGTATTGGAACACCTGTTTTACAGAGAGGGGAAACCGAGGCAGAGAGGGTCAGGTCCATATCTTTCAACCATGGATGCCTTAAACACGCCCACACTTAACTTCAGAGGTTTCAGTGTGGGTTGTACTTGCTCTCCTCCTTTGACAATCAGACCTTGCTCACACACAGTCTGTTGTAGAGACAGAACCCGGTTATCTCTGCTGTGGTGTGTTTGTTTTGGGGATCACCAGGGATCCTAGTTTATTAAAGGACCCATGTTTGTATTGCTGTTGTCCTGTTGTGGGCGGCATTTATTGCTGTCTGACCCTTTCTGTATCTCTCACAAGCAAAGATACCCAAGGTTTTACCCTCTCGCTCATGTCTGTGGTGCCGGCTAGTACATTTGGCCTGTGGACCAGTACATCTCGTTAGTGGATGGATGCTGCTACTTGCCCAGGGCTCTGGATTTGCAGTCACGTCCTCTGTTTTAATGAACAGCAAAACCTGGGCTCTGTTTTTTCTAAACAGTAACTCAACATGTATGGTCTCCCTTCAGAGTCTTTCACTGACCTGCCTGGCCACAGGGGGGATGTGACACCCTTGCAGGAGGTATTAATCTGTCACAGAGCATCTTTGTCTGCCCAAAATAGGGCTCCTCACTGCAGTTTGGGCCATGTGTGCACCCTGGCCTGTCCTTTGCTACCCTCCACCTGCAGTGACATCCTACTCTCCACCAAGTCAAACCTGCCATTTTGCACTACCACAGTAGGCCCGGTGCGTTCCGTGGCCTGAAAGAGAATGAAGACATCTGCCATTAGAAATTCTGCCCCCGGGAAATTAAACACTGTCTGGAATCCAGATCCACGTCTGTCCATCCCTGGCTATGTCTCTTGTGCTGAATCACAGAAAACCAAGAGACAAATTCTCAAGGGCTCAGCACCCACCGAGGAAGCTAGATTTTCAAAAGAGTTCAGGTCTTATTTAAACACCAAAACAAGGGACAGATTTTTCCAAAGTGCTCAGCACTTAGCTGCTCCCACTGGGATACTTACAGCTGGATTTTTAAAACACTGCAGCATTACAGCTGCATGGGAACTGGTTTTGATTTTTTTTAACAGTGAAACAACAGATTATGATGAAAACAATTTTTAAAATTCTTTTCATTTAAATTTTCTACATTTTTTGGGTGGCGGATGCTTTTTTTAAAAAAAATCCGTTTTCAGCAGTCAAAACAGAAACATTTCAAAGTTTTGGTTTTTGGCGACTTGAAAATGTGGAGCCAATTTTATTTTTTTTATTAATAAATGACAATTTTGGTTGAAATCTTCAGGTTCTGGATGCTGAAAACAGAAATATTTTTGGAGTTTAGTTGCCAAAAAACTGAAACAGTTTCAGTATTTCAACACCCCCAACCCCATTTAATCAGAAATGGACATTCTGGCAAACATTTCTGCTTTGACAAAACACTATTTTTTTCATTAAAAATATATATGTGTGTGTGTGTAATTCTGAATGAAAAATTGCAGCCAGCTCTACACAACACCCAGTGGACAACCAGGCTGCTCTTTTGATGATCTGTCCCCCTCAAACAGTGTAACTCCTAAGGCCCTAAAGAGGAAAGGAAGCATTCATCTGGAGCAGTTGGTTATAATTTATATCAGTAGCAGACTAGAGTCTATGATGAGCATTAATTCTTCTGGGTAGTGTCCCTTCTCATGACCCATGTCAACCTAGGCAAGCTACCCCCTTTAACTGCATGCACATACAAACCCAAATGTTCTGTGATGCTTTGGCCTTGGCTGAATATCATTGACACTGAATCCTGGCCCCAAGCCCCATGTCACTGTTCTGGTGCAGAGTTGGCTCTCTGAGGTGGTGCACTCTGCTTGTATATTTCACAAGCAGCAGCAGGAGGAGAACCCATGCCATGGCACAAGACCACATGGGTGGAAGGGCGTTTGCACTCTCCTGACCCTACTTGCTTGCATTTTGAGTGGTCCCTGAAAGTAGGTGTATTGTGTGATGCCAACCCAAACCTGATCTGCATATGGTGAACACATCATAACTTTGCTAAGCATGTTCATGTTTGAACCACGTGGCTTTATTTGCATGTGACTCTGCAATGCCTGGATGTGGCTGGAATCAGAAGCAGAAATGCCAGAAAACTAGGGGGGAGAGATTTTGGGGAGAATGATCTGGTGGTACAGGACTGGCAGCTAGGAGATCTGGGTTCTCTCCCCGCCTCTGCCACTGAGTGCTCTGTGACCTTAGACAAGTCACTTACTTGCTCTGTGTCTCAGTTTCCCTACCTGTAACATGGGGATAGTGCTGCTGCTCTACCCCAAAAGGGGATCATGAGGTTTAATTCATTAAAGTTTTAAGACGGGCTACACTGAAAACTCTCTCTCTTTAGGCTCTGTAGAAGTATGAGGCACCTGACCTGGCGTCACGCCTTGGCACATGGAAAGTTATTATTGCCTCCAGGAGCAAGTGCATCACTGCCTTGCACAATGTGACTGGCTGACTTAGAGATGTCACTTCTGGAAGCTTTCAGGAGCAGCATTTCCCAAATCAACACGTAACCCCATGTACCCTAGCCAAGCAGAGCGAGTGTCTGTGGGCACCTGTGGCTGGGTGGACTGATTAGCTGACAAATACATAAATGGCCTTCATTTGTCCACAGACAATGACCGTAGCCCCTTGTCACAGTGGGGCTGCTTTATGCTGCATGGAGGGGTGTATAGTGTGTGGACAGCATCACAGCACATCAACTAGGGGTTAAACAGCATGCAAGGGGTAGAGCAGGATTTGAAAAAAGAAGGCAAACCAGGCTGGTGTCCAACTACTCCCCCGGTTTCCAGCCTCGAGGGTTGCCAAGTGGCGTGACTACAGCCGCCTTAGCAACAGTCAGACAGATTACACCATCACAGCCACCACTCCTCCTCCTTCCTGCATTCCAGCCAGGAGGAGCTTTTATTGTGACACAATCCCGTCGAGGGCAGCCTTTGGGACAAACTTGTCATGCCTGATGTTTGCATCTTAAGGAAGGGAAGTGTCACCCCCTGGCAATGCAGGGGGGTGGTAAAGTGGAGCTGCCTCAGCCCCAAAGAGCTTGGGGGAGGGTTTCCCTCCAGCACCAAGGCAGAGTGTCGCAACTGGGAATGGCTGGCAAAGCTAACTGAGAGGAGCTAGATGCCTGTATCCATCCATGTGCCCCCCTCGGGCACGCAGTGTCCCCACTTGCCTTCCAACACCTATGGGTTACTGGCAAAAGCCAGCTGGATCGCAACAGGGCAACCCCAGTTACTAGGTTCTATAGAGGGGACCAATCTGGCCAAAACCTGCATACTGCATGCCCCCCCACACATGCGGGCATGGTGTGAACATGTGCCATACATACCGGCACAAATGTGTGTACATGGCACATTCCATCACAGCCCACACCTCGCCCAAGGTAAGAAGGAGACTATAGAGGAAAACTACCATATATGGGGTGCTGAGGAAGGGAGGGCAAAAATATCCAGCCTGGAATTTCCCTCTGGCAGTTACAGATGAAGCTGCCTTCTGTCTGTTCGCTCACTTGGAACTGGGCAAAGATCCCACCTTAGATTTCTGTGCTACCGGGGATGGACTGTGGGAGTAGCCCCTGGTGATGGAAAAACCAGATCTGGATTACCGTACCTGTCTGGCATAGACCCAAGGTACATCTGTGGATTCTGGTGCACCCTTTACAGGCCTAACTGTAGGAGTGCACCCGAGACCCATTGCTTCAGGGTGAAGGCCTAAATGGCTGAAGTTGGATTTAATTCAGTGGGTCCAAATCTAGAGGAAGAGACTCCCTCGGTACATTGTGAATGTACAGGGCCGAACACAATGGGGCTGTCATCTCAGTTGGGACCTCTAGGGCTACTGTAATGGAAATAATAAATAACATTAATAACCTACAATAGGGAATGAACACTTGCAGCAAAATGTTGCTTCAGTCAAGTTTGGTGCCTCTCTCCTTGATTATTGTTATTTAAATAGGAAAATGAATGAATGACGATACCTAGCTTGTTAATAGCACTTTTCATCAGTGGATCTCAAAGTGCTTCACAAAGAAGCTGTTTCAACATCCCCATTTTACAGATAGGCAAATTGAGGCACGGAAAAGTGACATGACTTGTCCAAGGTCACCCAGCACACTAGTGGGTGAGATGGGAATAGAACCCATGTGTCCCAAGTCTTAGACCAGTGCCCTAGCTATTAAACAACACTGTCTCCCTGGCATGCCTAGATTCCTACCCTCCTGCACAGGGGCACCACGGGGACAAATTTGAGAGCCTCTTGTTTAAAATATTAGAATCCCAACACTCATCCCCTCCCTTCCCCCCCCCCCCCCTCCCCGGTCTCCTGTAAATAAGGTAATTTTTAGAACTGATTGTATTTCCCTATTGACTTTATCTTTGTGGAACTGAAAAAAATAGTAATCAATCTTCAAAACAAACAAACAGAATATCTTGTTTTTGTCTGGATATTCTGTGTGAAGCTGTATTGCCATTTATCCATAAACGGGAAGTCAAACTCCCATAACACTCTACTCCATAAGAAAAGTAATTTTAGCCAAAACAGGATGTATATTTTAATTCCTGCATCAAGACGCTTTAGATTTACTGCCTTGAAAGTTTTAAGGGGGTTGGAATTTTCTTTTTAAAATTGTAAGTACTTGGTTACAGAAAAGCAGAGCTGTTTAAAATGCTGCCACGGCAGTCTTTTCCCTTTAAAACATAGCTGAATAAACTGAACGTGACTCTTAATGTGTGTGTAAAGTATGTAGCCCAAGTGGACCCTAATTTCTTGCCATAAGCCCTGAGT
Organism: Chelydra serpentina; assembly: GCA_037349315.1. NCBI lineage: Eukaryota > Metazoa > Chordata > Testudines > Chelydridae > Chelydra > Chelydra serpentina. Next base: position 56,297,040 of record JBAIAC010000024.1, on the reverse strand, counting down.
AAGGGGCGGTGTACAGCTGTGCTGCTCCAGGAGCAGACCACAAGCCACACTGTGGTTCTCCCCTTACTTGAAGGGGAAGTAACATGCATCAGCCCTGGATCTGGTGAGGTGTAAATTACTTCCCCCCGCTCCGTGCTGGCTCAGGTGTGCTGGTGATGCATTGTGGGAGGTGGAGCCTGCAGAAATTCTCTCCCCACACAGCTACTAGGATCACAGGTAGTTGGCCCAGGGCAGTAGGGGGACTTTCCACACCCATAAGGCCTAGCTGCCAGGGTCCCAATCTGACCCTCCATTAAGTCTGACACACAACTGACTTTAAATGATTATTTAGGGCCCATGTTGCCTTTTGCTCTGTAGATGAAGATTGTTAATGCAATAATTGGGGGGGCTCATTGAAATGTTTGTTGGCATCCCTGGCTAGAAAATTTCAGTTTAGAGCTGGCAAGGCTCAGATCAGTCACAAACCGCCTTGTCAGTAAGGCTGCTGAAGGGTGTGCCTCACTAGTCTACACCCCCATGCAGCCAGAGGGGGTTTGTTGCACAGATCCCTGCATATGCACCTTTCTAACTAGCAAGGAAGTTTGATGTAACTGACTTTCTTTTGATGCTCCAGGCCCACATCTGGAGGAGCAGGGGGTGCTGCAAGTTGGGACTGAGGAGCTGTGTCTTGAGTGCTCAGGGCTGGAATAGGACAGGGATCTACAGACTGATTCATTTGGATAGTCAGAGTTTTTTTGGGAGGGTGTCAGAACTGATTAGAGCTGAGGATGGTACAAGCAGGTACTGTGCAAATGCAATCAGAGCCCTGATTTCAGGAGAGCCACTTAGTTCACTTGTAAAGCAGTTATGGAAAAGAGAAATGAGTGCATTATAATGACCCTTTCATAGCACTAGGCATGGAGTAAGAATGAGTCAGAGAAAAGTTTGTTGTAACTTGGTCTTGAAGAATTTGCTGCAACCAGAGCTTCAGGCACCTACTTGATGTATCAATAGGACATGTTTGTGTTTTTGTCTCTTATATATAAATTGTCAAACTTAGTTGTCTAAAGTTAGGCTCCTAAATAAAGGATGTGACTTTTTTTCCCCCAAAGGTGCTGAGCACTTGCAGCTCCTATTAAAGTTAATGTTAGCGACAGGTTTCCAGAACCTTTGAAAATCAAGTCACTTATTTAGGTACTTCAATGTGGATTTAGGCATCTTATTTTAGAGATCTTCATTTGACAACTTGGACCTACAAAACCCAAATAATTAGCATTGATACTCTGTAAAGGTTGCAAGGTCAAGGACTAAAAGTGTCAGGAAATTTAAAATTATAAAAGTTGTTCCGGCAACGTGAGTTGGACACATCCTGTATATTTTGTAATAACCATGTATTTTTAAAAAGAAGTTTAAGATTTACACTGAACAATGGGAAAAGGACTGGAAAGCACTATATCTGTGTAATGTGGCCGAGTTAATAGGACTGCAGCAACCTCAAACCCTGATCCTACAAATTGATCTATGCTCTTATGTCTCATTTCACTGGGACTTCTTGCAGGCTCGTCTGGATTCCTTTGCAGAACTGAGGCTTTAACTTGTGGAATATGGTGACTTTTGAGTGCTTGTTCTCACAACGCTGATGCTTTGTATATTTAATGTCCTAGAGGTGGTGGCTGTTTTTAAGGGAGGGGAATTGGAAGAAAATAGAAAACTTAAAATCTGGAGGGTAATAGCTTGAGCAATTCCCTGCCCTGCAGTGGAACAATTCACCAAGGTTCATCATGAATTCTTCTCCATCACTGACAATTTTAAAATCAAGATGGGCTCTTTTTCTAAAAGCTCTGCTCTAGAAATAATTGGTGGGGCGGGGGGAAGTTCTCTGGCCTGTGCTATACAGGAGGCCAGTCTAGATAATCACAATGGTCTCTTCTGGCCTTGGAATCTGTGAAATATATACATATAAGATCCTGTCTACATTTAAGAAAAAATTTGCCCTGGTGTAACTGCATGGATGTAGTTAACACCACTGCAAACCCACAATGGAGATGGCGCGCGGGGGGGGGGGGGGGTACTGCACTGCCCCAAAGTGGGACTTATGTACTTTAATTGGGTAATTTATCAAAAAGCTACACTGTGTCCCACTTTGTGCTAGAACAACCTGCCTGCATTTGGAGTTTGCATCACTGTAAGGGCTTATTTACACAGAGACCTAGGGCATGGCAAGCCGGGGTGTAAATCTACACAAACTAGCTTGTTGTGCATTGACTGTGTGGACCCTACTACTGTGTACTAAAAGGTCAAAGTGCACTACAGAACTTTTGGGGCATGGTAGCAGGTTTCATGTGGCCAGTTAGTGGGCTAGAGCACTGTAGATTTACACCCTGGCTTGCCACATACTAAGTCTCTATATAGACCAGTCTTGATCAATGCACTTACACTGACTCACGTTTTCTTAACGTAGACAAGGCCTAACCTCTATTGCCCTGCACTGCACTGTTACACTGGTGCAAAGCGCTAGCATTCTGATCCGGTGGTGTTCCCCTTCCCTTCCTTTCCCTTCCCTTTGCACAGGCTCTGCTGACTTCACCAGGAGAGCTTGTGTAACACCCACACCTTCTGGGTGTGTTCTGTCCCATCTAGTGGCACTGAGACCACTTGAGAGTGAGAGAAAATTAGTCTGCTCTACAGCCTTAGCTAACAGCCAGTTGGCTTTTAGCCAGTAGCGTAGCCGGGGGGGAGCAGGGGGAGCGGCCGCTCCCCCTGTGAGGAGAAGCGGCGCCTTAAAAAGCGCCGCCTGAGCCCCACTGCCGGAGCTGGGCTCGGGCGGGGATTTAAAAGGTCCGCGGTTCCCTGCGGCTGCAAGAGCTGCGGGCCTTTTAAATCCCCACCCGAGCCCCGCTGCCGGAGCCAGGCTCGGGGGGAGGAGGGGCGCTTTAAAAGGCCTGTGGCTCCTGCAGCCGTGGGGAGCTGAGGGCCTTTTAAAGCGCTTCTGGAGCCAGGCGCCGGTGGTGCTTAAAAAGGCCTGGGGCTCCTGCCACTGCGGGGAGCCGCGGTCCTTTTAAAGCGCCGCCGGAGCCCCGCTGCTGGAGCTCCGGCGGCGCTTTAAAGGACCTGGGGCTCCGCAGCGACTGGAGCCCCGGCCCTTTAAAGTGCCGCCGGGTGAATACAGGGAGAGAGGGGAGGCGCCTTTTTATAGCGCCGCTCCCCCTGTGCTCCAGAGCTGCCTACACTACTGCTTCTAGCTCATGCTGTAGAGACTCATGCACTAAGCTCCAGAGGTCCCTGGTTCGATCCTGCCCGACAACAACCAGGGTCTGTGGAGATTACACTTGCAAGTTCTTTCTTGGACCAACATGGACTTAACTTGCCACACCTATGTACTGGGGCTATTTTTCAGTGCATACCTGAAGACTTAAGGAAATGTTTCATTGCTCATGGTCAGTGCAAGTTTCACAGTCAGCCGGTTTCCTTGTAACATTACCTAAGAGAGCCTGGTTTGGGTGTTTTTGAAATGGTGAATAGTATGTTCCCTTTGCTCTTCCAGAGCTCACAAACAGCTCATGGGATTTTGATCAAACTTCCATCCCCTGCCCCCCTGAAAAAATCAGACAGAAGTCAAGCATAGATAATTTTATCCCCAAAGGTAAATGATTTGGCAAGTTATGAATGTTTAAAAACATGAGGTTAAAAGTGAAACTATTTTGAAAATGTAACCATAGAAGCATGCACAGGCCCAGACATAAAATGTAGGTACTGTCTACAGTATGTAGATACTGATAGTGCAATAAAATTAAAGAACAATGATCAATTTGACCCTTTTTATAATCATTCAAACAACAATAAAATGATACTGTTTCTATCTGACTTTGCATGTTCTTAATGTTATTAATGAATTTTGTCCAAAACAGCTTCTAAAATGAGATTTAGTAAATGGTCTATCCTTCACAATATGCTATAACAGAGGTGGGCAAACTACGGCCCGCGGGCCACATCTGGCCCTTTGGACTGTCCTGCCTGGCCCTTGAGCTCCCGGCCGGGGGGGGGGGGGGTAGCCCCTACTGTCCCCCCTCCCCTGCAGCTGCACGGGCAGCGTGGCTTGCACCTACCCACCTCCTAGGCTTTCCAATAAGCCAGTCCTGCTGCTGTGAATGGCATGGCAAGGGGGCGGGGAGGTTGGATAAGGGGCAGGAGGTCCCGGGGGGTAGTCAGGGGACATGTAGCAGGGGGCGGTTGGATGAGGCAGCGGTTCGGGGTGGTGGTCAGGGGACGGGGAACAGGGCGGTTGGATAGGAGTGGGAGTCCCGGGGGGGCTGTCAGGGGGCATGGGTGTGGATAGGGGTCGGAGGGGCAGTCATGGGACAGGGAGCGGGGGGGTTGCATAGCGGGTGGGGTCCCGGGGGGGTCCCGGGAGGGGGCGGTCAGGGGACAAGGAGCAGGGGGGGTTGGAGGGGTTGAGGGTTCTGAGGGGGGCCATCAGGGGGCAGGAAGTGGAAGGGGGTGGATAGGGGGCAGAGTCCAGGCTGTTTGGGGAGGCACCTACCCGGCTCTCCATACAGTTTTGGAACCCCGATTTGGCCCGAGGGCCAAAAAGTTTGCCCACCCCTGTGCTATAAAATACCATCCCCTAGTGTATCTACTATCTACTGTTCGTGGCCCAGCGGCTCCAATCCAGCAGAGATTCACCTGCATGGAGTTTATTGCAGGAGTGGGACCCTAATAAGCATTGATGATGCTATTTGATACCAGCTGATCTCTGTACAGGGCTGATCCCTTCCTATAGTCTGTGAGAGCTTTTCTGGTGACTTAAATAGGTTCCATGCATCTACACAGGATATATTTAATTGATGGCTCTCGTGAGCTCTGGCTAGATCTATGTAAAACCCGTATAATCAACCTGGCATGACTCCTCTGCTTACCTTTTTCTTTCGGACTGATCTGAAACTTGGGCTGGGTTTGCTGTAAGCTTTACCAAAGCTCGCAAGCCCTTTGAGAGGATTCTCCAGGCAACCTGGGCTGCTTGAAGATTTGAGGTGGCAGCCCTGTGAATGTTGGGAGGCTTTGGCTGAATATTGCTTGGAGCTGTGGGGCATCACTCCTTACTGAGAATTGTCTGTGTGAAACTGACAATAAAAGTTCTAACTAGAGATTGGCTGGAACCAGCAGCCTTGGGATCTGCCCCCGCCTGCCACCCCCTCTGCCCCCAACATTGGAGCTAAAATTTATGGCTTAGCCCCATCTCTAGATCTTGTGACTCCCTGTGAACTGAAACCCTCATGCTCAGCAAAGCTCTTGTTCTGACCCATGTTCCAGTACCCTGGGGGAAAAGGCAGATTTTCATCAACAAAACTCTAAAGCACTGAAGTGTTTAGCCACTCAGATTGACTGAAGGCTGGGCAGCCCTGCTCCTGCTATTCCCAACTCTTGAAGTCTTTCTCCAGCCTTCTTTTGGACAGGGCTGGCTCCAGGCACCAGCCTACCAAGCACGTGCTTGGGATGGCACCTGGAGGGGGGGCGGCACTCAAGGTTTTTAGTTTTTTTTGTAAATTAAAAAAAAAAACCTTCCTCTGGGGCCCCTGCCGGGGCACCGGGGCGGCGGTGTGCTCCGCTCCCCGCCCACGCCCCGGCCGGGGCAGCGGGGCGGCCGGCGTGCTCCGCTCCCGGCCGGGGCAGCGGGGCGGCCGGCGTGCTCCGCTCCCGGCCGGGGCAGCGGGGCGGCCGGCGTGCTCCGCTCCCGGCCGGGGCAGCGGGGCGGCCGGCGTGCTCCGCTCCCGGCCGGGGCAGCGGGGTGGCCGGCGTTCCGCGCTCCCCACTGGCAGGGGGAGCGGGGCGGCGGGCATGCTGCCCTCCCCGCTGCCCCCCCCTCGCATTTTGGCGGGGCTGCGGTTTTTTGGGGGGGGGTGTTTTGGCTGGCGTTGGGGGGGCAGCGCTTGTGGGTTGTTTTTTTTTTGCTTGGGGCGGCCAAAAAGATAGGGCCGGCCCTGCTTTTGGAAGCCTGAAGTGCCCTGCCTCTGCTTGATGAATGCCCTGGCTTAGAGATGGCTGCACCTCTCCGGTGCACCAAGCTACTTCCAGATCAGCCCCAGAGGCCTTGTCAACACAATGTTTTGTATCTGTTCTGCAGCACTGCTGCTAGCCATAGATGCAAGCACCGATGCAGCCTGAGCTCTGGCACGTCCAGCACTATGTCACAAAACTCTGCCCTCAACACCAGCGCTGCAAACTGGAATGAAATTTTGTAGTGCGCGGGGACCCAGAAATGGAAGCCAGACATCCCCATCCTCTTCCCCCTTGGGCAGGGCCTACACACTTTGCCTTCACAGTGTGACCAGCCCCTATCATTCCAGGAAGCATAGAATCATAGGACTGGAAGGGACCTTGAGAAGTCATCTAGTCCAGTCCCCTGCACTCATGGAAGGACTAAGTATTTTCTAGACCATCCCTGACGGGTGTTTGTCTAACCTGCTCTTAAAAATCTCCAATGACGGAGATTCCACAACCTCCCTTGGCAATTTATTCCAGTGCTTAGCCATCCTGACAGGAAGTTTTTCCGAATGTTCAACCTAAATCTCCCTTGATGCAATTTAAGCCCATTGCTTCTTGTCCTATCCTCAGAGGTTAAGGAGAACAATTTACCTCCCACCTCCTTGTAAACAACCTTTTATGTACTTTATAAGTATTATCATGTCGTCCCCCCCGCAGTCTTCTCTAGACTAACCAAACCCAATTTTTTCAATCGTCCTTCACAGGTCATGTTTTCTAGACCTTCAAATCACTTTTGTTGCCCCTTCTCTGGACTTTCTCCAATTTGTCCACATCTTTCCTGAGATGTGGCGCCCAGAACTGGATACCAGTTGAGGCTTAAGCAACACGGAGTAAAGCAGAAGAATTACTACTTGTGTCTTGCTTACAACAGTGGCTCTCAACCTTTCCAGACTACTGTACCCCTTTCAGAAGTCTGACTTGTCTTGCCTACCCAAGCTTCACCTCACTTAAACTGCTTGCTTACAGAATCAGACATAAAAATACAAAAGTGTCACAGCACACTATTACTGAAAAATTGCTTACTTTCTCCTTTTTACAATATAATTATAAAATAAATCAGTTGGGATATAAATATTGTACTTATATTTCAGTGTATAGTATATAGAGCAAACAAGTCATTGTTGTATGACATTTTAGTTTGTACTGACTTTGGTAGTGCTTTTTATGTAGCCTATTATGAAACTAGGCAAATATCTAGATGAGTTATTGTAACTCCTGGAAGATCTCTGCGTACCCCCAGGGGTACACATACCCTGGTTGAGAATCCCTGGCTTACAACACTCATGCTAATACAACCCAGGTTTGCTTTTTTGCAACAGTGTTACACTGTTGACTCATATTTTGCTTGTGATCCACTATGACCCACCCCCCCATGCCTTTCCACAGTACTCCTTCCCAGGCAGTCATTTCCCATTTTGGATGTGTGCAACAGATTGTTTCTTCCTAGGTGGAGTACTTTGCATTTGTCCTGATTGAAGTTCATCCTATTTACTTCAGACCATTTCTCCAGTTTGTCCAGATCATTTTGAATTTTAATCCTATCCTCCAATGCACTTGCAACCCCTCCCAGCTTGGTATCGTCCGTAAACTTTATAAGTGTACTCTCTGTGCCATTATCTAAATCACTAAAGAGCATGGGGGAGGAATAGCTCAGTGGTTTGAGCATTGGTCTGCTAAACCCAAGGTTGTGAGTTCAATCTTTGAGGGGGCCACTTAGGGATCTGAGGAAAAAAAAAATCTGTCAGGGGACAGTATTTGGTCCTGCTAGTGAAGGCAGGGGACTGGACTCAATGACCTTCCAGTTCTAGGAGATTGGCATATCTCCATTTATTTTATTTTTTTTAATATTGAACAGAACCAGACTCAGAACTAACTGATCCCCGTGAGACCCCACGCAATATGCCCTTCCAGCTTGAGTGTGAACCACTGATAGCTACTCTCTGTTTTCCAACCAGTTATGCACCCAGTTTATAGTAGCTCTGTCTAGGCTGCATTCCCCTAGTTTGTTTTATGAGAAGGTCATGCAACACAGTATTAAAAGCCTTACTCAAGTCAAGATATAAGATCCAAGAACCTGAGTATGAGTTGAGTCTTGAACTAGGATCCCTGCAGGATAGCGTCCTTTATGTAGGCTAGGTCAGATAGGTCCTCTGACTGGCACAGCCAATGTAGAAGAATGTTTGTAACAACTGTGGGTCAAATATTCCCGTTACACCAGGCTCAGCTCCCAGCAGAGGCATCTGAGGTCTGGGAGAGATGCCCCATGCCTTTTAAAACTCAAGGAATTTTATTTAGAAAGAAACTCTACTTTACAGCTCATGTCAGTTTCCATACCTCTCTAGGCTCCAGCTGCTGGAATGGGAGAAGGGCCCAGGCAGACATGGGGGGCACAGGGTCACTCCTGTTGGACTCAGGAGGAGACCCTTTGGCCAGCTCACAGAGGGGAGAGGATGTGTCCCCTGATGTCTGAACTGCTCATAGTGGAAACAGCCCCAGGGCAATACCAAGTCAGGAACCCCGGAGCTGTTCATTATAAACAAGGACAACTGTGCTAAAAGGTTCAGCATGCGCCACTTTAATAATGAAGCTAACCTACCCCCCCATCCTCCCAGTACAGTACTGAGGAATGGCAGCTCCCAATTTCTGAATCTGCTGTACATGGTTGTTTCCAAGCTCACAGCTAAATAACAGTGCAGAATCCAGAGCACCAGCAGGTTATTATTATTTATTTGGATTCCTGTAGCTGCCAGAGGCTGTAATGGGGCTCCGGGCCCCATCATGCTGGGCACTGTACACAATCCCTGGCCCAAAGATTTTAGAGTGGAATAGACAGGACCAGCAAATGGGGTGGGGAAACTGAGGCACAGAGCGGGGAAGTAATGTACCTATGGTCACCCCCCAAGGCCAGTGGCAAATCCAGCTCCCCTGCCTCCCAATCCAGTGCCCTAGGGGCTGGATCACAGTTCTGGCAGCTGGCTGCTGCATAGGTTCAGTGTTGTTTACAGAGCCGAGGCGGGGCGCTCAGGCTGCATGCCGGGTTCCGGCGCTCGGGACCTCAGGGAAACCCCTGGCAGCGCCGCTGCCGTGCCTCAGTTTCCCTTTAGCCAAAGGAGGACAATACTTTAGCTCGCTCCCGGTGGTGTCCGCCCAGCCCCGGGAGCGCGCCTTGGATAAAAGGGGTCCCAGAGCAGCAGGGCTAAGCAGGCTGCTCGCTCCGCCAGCCCACGGTCTGTGAGCACAGGGCGCAGTGACCAAGCGCTCCAACGGGGAGCCGCTTCCCAGGAGCGCCCCGCGCGTCCACACGCCCCGGCACGGCCGCCAGCGGCTTACCTGCACGCCCCGGGGCGCCTGCCCCTGCCCCGCTGCCGCTGCCGCCGCCTGAGAAGTTTCGCAGCAGCCAGAGGAAGTGGTGAGCTGACGGCTCGGGGTGTTTGCTGCCAGCGGCCTCCCAGCGCTCCGCCCCTTGCCCTGCCCGCCCTCCCCGCGGGCCCTGGGGCTGCTACCAGCTCAGGCCGCCCCCGGGGCTCCCGCCCTGCCTGTTTGAGCTTTCCCGCTCAGCTCTGCTCCCGCTGGCTCCCTCTGCCCCGCGCGGCAGCTTTCCACGCGTGACCCACCCCCAGCCCTTCTGTCCCACGCAGGGCCCAGGCCACGGGGGGGCACCTCGTCCTCCGGCCATGGGACACGCTGTACAGACGCTGGCCCGCGGGCCACCAGTCTGCACATAGGGTGACCAGCAGCAAATGTGAAAAGTCAGGACAGAGGGTGGGGGGTAATAGGAGCCCATATAAGAAAAACACCCCAAAATCGGGACTGTCCCTATAAAATTGGGACATCTGGTCACCCTATCTGCACATGCTGCAGCAAGAGACCTGGGGCCACCCACCCAGAGCCAGATAAGAAAACACACCACCTGGCACAGATGCACCCCACAACACACAGGCACGTGCTATCTTGCAAGGCAACAGGTACATTCTAGCCACAGGCGCACATGCTACCGGGAAGAGAGACACCCACACTCTCAGGTACACAGAGCCACACACACAAATACACAGCATTACACACAGAGCCATGCGCTATACACACAGGCATACATAACACACATGCTACAGGCAGAGAGACACACGACGACCACACACAGAGCTACGTTTCCACTATACACACAGGCATACACAACACACAGACATACTATCCACAGACATGTGCTACAAGCAGAGAGACACACACCGCACACAGATCCATGTGCTGTACATACAGCATACACAAAACACACACACACACACACACAGATGTTATCCACAGGTACATGCTACAGGCAGAGAGAGACACACGCCACACATACAGCCATGTGCTATACACACAGGTGTACACAACACATGTACACAGACATGCTGTCCATGGACACGCATGCTACAAGCAGAGAGACATACTACCGTACACCAAGCCATGCACTGTACACACAGCATACACAGACATACACACAGACATGCTATTCACAGATACATGCTATAGAGACACACCAGTGCGCACACATACAGATACCCCCTCACAAAGATACACATACCCTAACGTATGTGGAGAGAGATCTGGTAGCTGCTTCCCTGAGTAAGATACTGTATTATTAACAGAACAAGCTAGGTAACAAACACGGGGGGAAGGAATTAGATTGCTGATAGGGAAGAATGGGACGTGTGTGGCCAGCCTTATCAGCTGGCTCAGGGACATTATGCAAGCATTTCAAACCACATGGCAGAGAGACCTGGGTGGTTCAGGCCTCCTTTGCCTACTCTCAGAGCATCTGAGCTCAAACTGTCCAGCAATGAGAGTGGCTGTGCGTTAGGAAATTTGGCAGCAGGTACAAATCGCTCCCACCTGACCCTGGCTCTTGAGAGTGGTGCTAGTTTGAGAGAGAGGAGAAACGCTGGTCAGAAGATCAGGGTGGCTGGAAAGTACCCCGGGGGCCATATTTTTCAGTCTGGCCTTTATCAAGACTGTGTTTTTTCACCTGTAATATTGTGGGTACAAATAAACACAGGTGGGATTTTGTCCCATAGTTTAAGAGCTTTAAGTCCAGCAGGTACCTGGTTTGTGGGCGCAGTCGGGGCTGAGGTGTCCGAATGACATGAACTGTGGCTACAAGTCATTGCTGGTGCAAAATTGCACCAGCAATTATTTACATCCAGAGTTTGCAGGTCCTAATGGGGAGGCTGGTGTTTGAGAACCTGGCTTGGGACCTTTAACTTCTGCCTGCCCAAGCAGATGAATGACATAGAGAGGCCATTTAATAACAATCATAGAATATCAGGGTTAGAAGGGACCTTAGGAGGTCATCTAGTCCAACCCCCTGCTCAAAGCAGGACCAATCCCCAGTTTTTGCCCCAGATCCCTAAATGGCCCCCTCAAGGATTGAACTCACAACCCCCAGGCCAATGCTCAAACCACTGAGCTATCCCTCCCTCCCCCAACAATGACCAAGGCTCACAGCTGATAGGCTACAGGGCAAAAACTGAGCACCAGCGGAGGGACAGGAAGACAGTTATAGAGTACGTAGTATAGCGTATCCCAGGGAGGATAACTACACATCTAGGTGAGAGACAGAGGACTCAGTCTTCATTCACTGAATCTGGTCATCACATGCCTGACCCTATCCACGTAGGCATCTGGCAAGCTAGGGGCGCATTACAATGGGTGCTGCTGTCTCTGGATGGAGGGAGTGTGGTGCCCTGTGAGCTGGCATGTGCATGTGCATGTCTCAGCTGCTGACTCAGGGACATAACTTGAACCAGCCTCAAGTGAGAGGAAAGAAACCGTTGCTGCAAAAGCAGTGTGGGTCCGCCTTCCAGCTGGAGAAACCAGTGGCTTGCCCCTGTGGGTCACCTGGAATAAAAGTTTCTTACACTAGTTTGCAGAGGGTGTGAATCGATTGACCGAATGGTGTGATGCTAGCTCAGAGCCCATAAATGTGTATTATTCTAGGGTGCACTCATGCCACTCTTAAAATAGGTGCCAGATACTTGTGGCATAAGCGGAATGGATCATGCTGATGTCTATACTGATGAGGAAGCTATGCAGTTATCAGCGAACTCTCTAAATGAAGTTTAATAGCAGCTACTGGGTTGTGGATGGTAACCAGAACTTCTGGAGTGGCACATTGGAATGGACCTTGGTGCACTGCCTCTGACAGTGGCCGATTCTAGAGGCTCCCTCCTCCCACGTAATGCACCCAGTTTTTCAATCCTGCACTAGTGTGAGTGTTTCTTCCAGCCCAATGATGTGCCTCTGGCTTGGCTTCTGCTCCAGAAGGATTGGCAGCTGCTGTGACTTTTGTCCCAGTGCAGATTGACTGATGGTTTTAGATTTATAACAAGCAAAAAGCCTCTATCCTGGGCCCTAGGTGTCTCTGAGATAAAAAAAAAATCAGCCACTTCCCCAAGCCAGCAATTGACCACCCCCCCAAATTATGAAATGGACGATACCCCATGAAAGTCACACCCTGATCATCCCTCCCTCCTCAAAAGAGGGGCCTTGCAGCTTGCCCTGACACTCAGATTTGGCCTATTTGAGAGCCAGGGAGGGAGGAGGAAGGTGAAGTACAAAGGTGAAGGGTCCCTTATGGAGCGCAGGGGCTCTGTCTCTTTATACTGAAAGCCCCTGCTGGGAGACACTGTCCTGATTTATAGCTTTTGAAACTTCCTAAGCTATTTGTCTCAATGATCTCCTGTAGTGTTAAATCCTCCCAACTGCTGGCATGTACAGATTGTATTTCACAGCAGCATTGCAAAAGGCTTTAAGCCCCATGGCTGTCAGGCCTGAGCAGCGCTACAGCATGGCGTGGTAATGGAGATCTTGTGACTTGGCAGAAGTCAAGTAACCTCTGTCACAGTCTGAGTGCATTCATGCCCCAACCCCTTGAATCCCCGAAAGACTGTCCCTTTAAAAAAGATGCTACAGTTCAACTGCAAGCGATGGGGCTGGATGCAGGAATCACTGGGTGAAATTCTATGTCCTGTGCTATGCAGGAGGTCAGACTACATGATCGTTTTTGTTCTGTGTTTGTACAGCACCTAGCAGAAAGGGGTTCTGGTCCAAGACTGGGGGGGTCTTAGGTGCTACTGCAATACAAATAATTATAATGGTTCTTTCTGGACTGAAAACCTATGAGCCTACTCCTCCAGTTGTCAGTCTGCTGAGAATTCAGCTTGGGTTTGGAGGCGGCTGAAATTGTGCGAGAATTGTCTGTCTTCTGTAAGAATTGTGCTCTTTGAGGCCCTTGCCATGCAGTATCAGCGATGCCTTTGCTGGTGATAGACACATGGAGAATGATTGACTCTGGCCATGTTGATCATATGGCTTATTTTTTCTGGGACTACCTTGAAAGAGACATTGGTCTGGGAATGAGGAGATCTGAGTTCAGTTCCCAGTGCCAAGACAGCCTTTGGGCAGGTCTCTCGGTGCTTCAGTTCCTCATCTGCAAAATGGGGATAATCTTTCTCCTACCCTTTGTCTGTCTTGTCTATTTAGACTGGTTCTCACCATGTATCTGTTCAGCACCTAGCACCATGGGGCTCCAATCTTGCCTGGGACTTCCTGGTGCTACTGTCATGTAAATAATCTCTTTCTTGCTGGTTCAGTAAAGAACTCTTGCTGTTTCAGAAAAGCACCTGTGCCCATTGCCCATCCCACCTTCTGTATTGCTGGATCACTCCTTGCAGCTGCACACCACACGCAGTGCTGGTTACAGAGACACCCTGCGCTGCTCTGTACCAGAGCTGCAATTACAGGATGTGACCATCGGAGTCAGTGTGGGAAGCCCGCGCACATGTGCCTTGTGAACATCCCAGGGCAGCACTAGGAGCACAGTCAAGGAGAAAATGGATGAAAACCAGAGGAGGGGGGCAGAGGAGCAGACAATAAGGTGGCAACATGGGAATGAGGACAAAGGAAGGAAAAGGATAATAAAGACAGGCATAGATGAAAACATTGGGGACTCAGGGGTGAAGGGAGGGTCTGTGCTGGTACTGAATTTAGGAATATGGCCCATGCCACATTGCAAACACCCAAAGGTCCATCTAGGGTTGTCTCCCAATGGTGGTCAGTGCAGGATGCTTTAGTGGGAGGAGTAACCTGGCCGTAAGACACCTACGTGTGCAATTTATACCAGGAATTATCTTCCTGACCCCACAGCTGGGGACTCATTTATGCCCTGAAGCATGTGGACTGTTAGCCCCAGTCATTGCTATCCTAGCTATGTCACAAGCAGATGTTGTTTTTTATTCATACTAGTCATAGAATCATAGAATATCAGGGTTGGAAGGGACCTTAGGAGGTCATCTAGTCCAACCCCCTGCTCAAAGCAGGACCAATCCCCAATGTTTGCCCCAGATCCCTAAATGGCCCCCTCAAGGATTGAACTCACAACCCTGGGTTTAGCAGGTCAATGCTCAAACCACTGAGCTATCCCACCCCCTAATCTCTTTTTTGAATCCTGCTGACCTGTTATCAGTTGCTAAGAACTGGTGGTGTGCTCGGTGCTGCACCAGACTCAGCTAAAGAGAGTCCCTAGTTTAGAGCCCAATCTCATTGTCTCAATAATATCCTGTGGCAGGGAGTTCACATGCTAAACAAATACATTCTTCTTCTTACCCACTTTAAATTTGCTGCCTGTTGATTCCATTCTGTTTCCTGTTGGTTTGGTGTTATGGAAGGGCTGGGAAGAAGCTTCCAGCTGTGCATAGCACTCAGCTCATCTGTCAGGAACCTCTGCCCTGTCTCTTCTAGCTTGGCTTCTTTCCAAGCGATGCTAATTAGCCTGTCTCTTTAATCTCCGAGTATGGAATCCCCCCTCCTTCCTCCACTTGCTCCTCTTGAGAGCTCTTTAAAATGAATAACTTTTGAAGCCACAGTTTAATTTCTTACAGGGCATCAGAGGTGAGAGGGAAAAATGTTCTGATTATCTCTCCGGGCATCTGAGCTAATGGGGGCCTGGCAGCTAATGGGGAAGGCTGGGCAGTGTCTCGGTCCCTCCCTTTTTAGTTGGTGTGGCTCAGTTTTTAATGACTAAAATACGATCACCTTAAAATCAGTAGCTTTGAAGATTCTTGAGCAGGTAAGTGGCTGTATGTGAAGCAAAGGGGAAGCTGGCAAGGGGATGTTCAGTGGCCTGTGAGAGATGGAGGCTTGTTCACCACTAGTGAAAGCAGCCGGAATATAGATACGGCCAGGTATTTTCAAGAGAGCTCAGCTCCCATTTAGCCACCTCAGGGAATCCTCCCTGGTTCTCAACAGCAGGTGAATTCTCCTTTGTTCTCAGTGGGAGCTGCTGGGTATGGCTCATGTCTGTAGATTTGGGCCACTTCATTTAGCTAAGAGCTAAACTCTTTTAAAAATCTGTCCAATAGGGATTGATGCTGCTCTGCTCAGGCAAAGCTCCCATTGATTTCAGCCCATAAAGGTGCCTGCCGGTTTCCCTGCCTCGTTTATTACGGTGGGGTAACATCCGCTCACAGTTCTCCCTTTCATAACTGTTTATGCTGCTCCACTGACGGCAGGCGTTAAGCCGGGCAGCTCCGCAGTTCAGGCTCTTCCCAGAGATTCAGACATGCCCTTTGTTCTCTGTGTAAACCGTGTGTGTGTCAGGGTCTCAGGTTCTTGGCACACCCACGTCATTCCCATTGTATGCAGTGCCTCTCTTGGATCCCTGCTCAGCACAGCATTTAAGCATGAGTGTAAGTCACTAAGGCACTTAAGTCTGTTGTCTTCAGTTGGACATTAGCACTTGCTTAAGTCCTTTGCTGAACTGAGGCTTCAACTTGCAACGTTACCAAACTCCACCATGGATTTATGTCCTTGAACCATAGGTCCTCATTAGAATTCCTGTACTTGGTAAATATTAAGGCTTTATAAACTGGAGATGGGGCCCTAACCACAGCATCTGCTCTAACCCACGTGTCTGAGACTTTAGGACAAGTCCAGTTCTGGAGCCAGTCTAGCAGCAGTGCAGCGATCTGAATCCGCATCCCAGAATTGTGGGGCTTTGATCTCAGGCCTGAGAACAAACTTCTCATCTATTTATTGTTTGTCCTCTGGGACGAAAATAATTGGGTCTGCAAATTGCAGTGCAGTCTCTGCCAGGGAGTGCTGAGAAATGAGCACGCATAGGTCCTAGGAATAAGCAAAAAGCGCCTGATGTTGCTGTGTAGCACCCCCTTCTGGATGGGCTTGGCACAGCACTGCATGATTCTGGAGGAAGCTGCATGCAGTTCTGCTTGGCCAGATGTATGGGCCAATCCCATGGAATATCTGGGGTGGAGGTAGAATGAAGGTGAAACTAAAGGGATAGCAGAGTAACCTTGGGATTTAAACACAAGACTGGGAGTCTGGAGACCTGGCTGTCCTTCCTGCCTCTGCCACCGACTCACTGTGTGACCTTGGGCAAGTCCCTTAGTTAAACTCTCTGTGCCTCCGTTTCCCCATCTGTAAAATACTGATTGATTACTGAGCACCCAGAACTCCAGATGAACTCAGTGGGAGCTGTGGGTGCTCTGTTCTTCTGAAAATCAGGCCCAAGGCATCTCAATTTGGGCACCCGAAAACAAATGGCTGTTTTTGGAAGGTTGCTCCTGACTGTGCCTTATGGTGTTAATGTTAGTTCTTAAATCGGCAAGGAGGGGAATGAAACCCAGGGTTTTCCTCTTTTGAAGCATGAGCTGGTGGTTAGGGAGGAGCACAACTCCGTGTGGCCCCTTCGTACCCCCTGGGGCATTGTCTGGTGTCCGCTTCTGAGGTCATGTAGCTGAATTCCCCTCAGGCGGGTGTGCACCCTGTCTGCTCTTCAGCCATTGCAGGGACTTATTCCTATGTCAACTAGGGTCCTTTCCGGATAGGGAAGTCGTTTCGGCCTAGTGAGTGGTCTGTAGGAGCTCCCAGGAGAGGAAAGCCATTCAGCACCTCACCCCACTGTGGCAGGTAAGGGGCTATGCTCAGTACAGAATGCAGAGCAGCAAGTGCTAACGAACAGTTCCTGGCAATCAGGGGTTATGAGCAGGATAGATGCTAGCCTGGGGCCTGGCTTTCATTCCTTGCTCCACCCCAGCTTTTCTGTGTGACCAGCAAGTCTGGTCTCCCTGTGCCTCAGTTCCTCATCTGCACAATGGGGATAACAGCCCTGCCCTGCCTTGCAGGGGCGTTGTGAGGTAAATACGCTAAAGATTGTGAGGCGCTCAGGCACTACAGTAATGGGGGCCATGTAAGTACCTTAGCCAGACAGAGTGCGGAGGGGGGTGAAGCCTCATAGTCCTCATCACTTCCTTATGGCCCATCAGACCGAGGGTCAGAACCCCACCCCCTTTCTAGACCCAAGTTCTTCTGCAAAGTGTTCTCTCCATTTTCCTTGGGCTGTGTGGAAACCATTGAGCAAAGGGGCTCTCAGGGAGCCTAGTACTGGTGGTATATACAGGGTGCACCCCTGGGTTCAGAGTGCTGCTGGAGTGTTCTCACTATCGTGCAAGCCTAGTTCAGGGTGAGGGAATGGGAGTTATCCCGTGCAGACTGGGGGCAGGCGGCAAGGTGCTGTGCAAAGACAGAGGGGCCAAACGAGCGATCCAATCCCTGGAGCGTCACCAAGTCACTCCAGCAACAGGAGACAGTTATTTGGTTTTATAACCTTGAAGGAAGAGGAGGCATGTACGTGGGGGAGGCTTCCCCCAGAGCAAGAGTTGGGCCCTTTTACCTCACACGAGCATTCTGACCTCTACATAACTGTTGTCTGGCTTGTGGGAAGAGAGGGTCTCTCTCTCTCTCTCCCTGCCCCAAGCAGTATGAGGGGTGGGGACAGGCAGGTCTGAAGGTTTTAACCTTGTTGTACCGCACAATCCACCGCAATTCTCTTCTCTAATCTGCCCCTCCCAGCAAGAATGTGTTAATCTTTGCTTAGATATTACATTTTAGGGTTTTCTGTGGCACCCATCAGTGTAATATCTAAATGCTTCCCAGATAAATCTTCATAGTGGATTTCAAGATGGTTTTTCTGCTCTTCTGTCTTCCCTCTGCCCAAGTTCACTCAAGAGGCTGACATGCCTTGGTTTTGGTCTGCGTTTGGCATGGTTTGGGATTTTGGAACAAAATGTTTGCAGTGGCTCTAATTGTGAAGTATAGGAAGTTAGTTAATAGTAGAAATGAGCCCTTGATCTGCTCACAGAACCACATGTCTGAAAATCCTCAGACTTTGGGTTCTGTTTTATACATAAGTGAGATCCCCATCCCTATAATGGGCCAATGCAAAATCCCAGATCCAGCCCCTCTTTCCCGTCCATTGGGAATATTGAGATGTAGGCCCAAATTTTGTGGGTTGTTTCGGACTCTTCTCCAGGACTCCTTGCATCTCTCACTACAGTAATGTTTTTACCACCTAATATCTTATACAAGGTCTGAATCGCCTCTCTTCCCCCAGTTTTACATGGGAGGGACCTGCTCCTGATTTACACCAATATGAGAGCAGAATTAGGCTCACAATGTCATGGGCCAAAGCCACTTCTGGGATAAATCGATTCAGCTCCATTTAATCCAGGGGAGTTTCATTCATTTCTACCAGCTGAGAATTTTGCCCCATCTCCTTGCAGCACATAAAACAGTGTTAAAAACATGAGCAAATATAATACACTTTTTATTTTAACATCTGGGTAGAAGCCAGAGTGGAGGAAATGTGGCCCAACCACAGGTTAAACTTCAGGCAGGAACATACCTTGTTTGCCTGCAGCTCTGTTGGCTGTCTGGATAGC
This sequence comes from Chelydra serpentina, assembly GCA_037349315.1. NCBI lineage: Eukaryota > Metazoa > Chordata > Testudines > Chelydridae > Chelydra > Chelydra serpentina. The sequence continues at coordinate 56,278,246 of JBAIAC010000024.1, read as the reverse complement.
TATGAGTTCTCTTTGCACATACTGGCTGGGATTAAAGTAAGCAATGGAAAATTCGACTCCCGGAGCTGCATGCCTCTCGTTTTTCCAGGGCGCCTCCTCCTTCTCTTCTTCTCTGCCCCTCACCTCCAGGGCTTCATGTTAAACACTAAAAATAAAACTCACCCATCTGTAGGCCAGCTAAAAATAGACCCGTCAGTTATTTGTTTATTTATTGCATCAGCAAAGGCCTTTCCTGCCGCTGCTCCGGAACAAAACTCCAAAGTTGGGAGCTGGATGGGATGTATGACCCCTCGGAGAGCAGTCCAGCCTCTCAAAGAATAAACACAGAGCTCTATGTTGGCTGAGATCCATGCAGCCCAGGACTGACAGGCTCCAAGTCAGCCGTTCTGCTGCCTCCTGTCTTCTTTTCGTTTTTTTTTTTGTTTCCTGTCCTGAACAACCAGGCCAGCTTCTCTGACTGTCTCTCCTGAGCTCTCAGCTGAGCTCTAACTTCTATGCGAGCTGTAGAGGCATATGGACAGGCGGAGATGCTTGACAGTGGCATAACATACAGGCCAAATCCTGCAGCCGGCCAGAGTATTCAGGCTGGGGGGAGGGGGGCAACTTGTCCCCAGGCAGCTCTGTAGCTGTAAATCAGTATTCAGGCTGGTGGGAGTGACGACGCGAGGTGCAGGGCGAAGGAGGCTAGCCCACTGGGGAGATCATCTTTAGAGCTGGTGGGAAAACTCCCAGATTTCACATTTTTCAAGGGAAGCCAGGGACACGTTTTTCAGGAAAATGTTTGCGACAAAGTCTCTGTTTTTCGAGGGGCTCCAGTTGCTGTTCAGCCAAAGCTCTCAGAGCACATTGCCAGTATTAGGCCTCAACAGCCCTGCGGGGTGAGCGATTTCCCCATGTTAGAGGCAGGGCCGGCTCGAACTTTTTTGCCACCCCAAGCAAAAAAAACCCAAACCGAGCGCTGCGCGCCCCCCCCCCAGCAAAAAAACCAAAACCAAGCGCTGCCCCGCCGAAAGAACCCCCCCAAGCACCGCACCGCTGAAACAGCCCCGCCCCAGTGCTGCCCCGCCAAAACACCCCCCCGCCCCCGAGCACCACCCCGCCGAAGTAAAAAAAACAAAAAAAACCCCCTGAGCGCTGCCCCACCGCCCCAAGAGTGGCCGCACCTTAGAAGGTGCCGCCCCAAGCACGTGCTTGGTCGGCTGGTGCCTGGAGCCGGCACTGGTTAGAGGGGTCACGTGACTTTCCCATAGACATACAGCAAGGCACGGGCAGAGCAGGGGCTAGAATGCAGTGGTTAGCGCTCTAACCTGGTGTTAGGGGAATCCAGGTTCAACTCTCCTCCAACTTCCTGCGTGACCTGGGGCAAGTTGCTTAGGGTCAGATTCCTAAAGGGATTTAGGCACCCACTGGGATTTTCAAAAGCAATCCATTGATTTCAGTTGGGGGGTAGGTGCTTAAATGCTTTTGAAAATTCTGCCAGGCACCTAAATACTTTTTAAAAATCTAGCCTTTACCCTCTCTGTGCCTCAGTTCCCCATCTGTCCAATGGAATAATATCACTGACCTGTCTCCCAGGGGTGTCTTGAGGCTAAATACCTCAAAGACTGTGAGTTGCTCAGATACTAAGGGGATGGGGGCCATACCTACGTTGGATGATACTCACTCCATTAAAATGCAACCTGTGCTGTAGCGAATTCTTAGATAGCATGGTCTGTTTCAGGGCCAGAGCCTGAGGGTCCAAAGAAAGCAGAGTTCTTCTTTAGTGCTGTCAGAGAAATGTGATGCTTAGGGACCTAGGGAAACATCTCCAGGGTTGGGAGTGGACAGAACCGTCCTTAGAGACATTCCTAAGTCCCTGCTGCGGGTGCTGCAGCACTTGGAAAGATGGCAGTGGTGGTGGTTGTTTGTTTTCTGACAAGACCCATTTATTTTGCTGGTTTTTTGGCTACGAATAGGAATTCCTTCCTGAGGAAATCCTAAGAGCAAAGCTCTCTGTGGGAGCAGAGGGAGGGGGTGAGGGGCAGGCTGAAGAAGCCAAGAGAGGTGGGGCAAAGAGGGGGTGAGCAAGCCCAGGCAGGATGATTTCATGTGTTTAATTTAGGAATTGCTTAACGATCAGCCTCATTAATGCTGAAGGATAAAACCAGCTCTGTTAACGGCTGGGACACTCACTTCCCAGTGGAGCCTGAGCGGGGCGGGGGGCAGCATGTTCTGATGCTTCATTTATTTGAATGGGCATTTGTACCAGCAGCAGTGAAGGGGTTAGAAAGCAATCTCTCCATTCCCCCCCCCCCCACTCCATGACTAAGAGGGGAATGGAAGTATAACTGATGGGACAGATAATGTGAGTACTTTGCATGTATACAGCCCCCGCTCTCTGGGGCTCTCCGTGTGTTTTGCAGACATTACTGGCCATGCCTGTGAACTTAAAACGAAGTTGCAGACTGCTCGGCCCGTCGTTTCGCATTCACACTGGTGGTGACACTGTAACCAGCCTCCAATAAGGAGAAATAAATGGCGTGGTCCAACCTTCGCCCCTCTGCTGCAGCCCATCTCTAAGGCACTTCCGCTGCGACCCAGCTGCACAGCAAGAGAGGCAGCACATCTGCAATAGGTCCGTAAAGTTCGGACACAGCCTCCAGCCAGGGATGAGAAGGAAGGTGATGAGGATGGCATCTCCCCAGAAGCAGGCTCAGAGACTGCAGCACCCACTCTAGTGAGGGTGAACCTTAGACCTCTGTGCAGCTGGACAATGAGATGTGGCTCTCTGCAGAGATGAGTCCCTCCCCCGCATTGTCCCCTGCCAGTGTAAGGCATGTCTGCATAGCTCCTAGAGGGAAGTGGTGGGATTGCAAGCCAGAACATGGGTAGGAGGGGAGGCTGATCTGACCGCTGGCCTGTGCTCTGAAACGGTTTTGAGAGTCTGTGGTAGGGGACTTGTCCAGAAGGGTTATTTTATGAGATCTGGCATACTCCATCCCTGATTACTAGCAGCTCTGCAATCCCCCACCTTGAGTCTATGCACTTTGCTCCAGCTCCCCAGGGGTTAATGCACTCTTCCCCTGCATTAGGTTTTGTTATTTCCGTTTGGTGCTCTGAACTCCTGGTTTCTGCATTACAGTCTCACTGAGAGCTCCCGACACTGCTTTTAGGTATAAACAGGAGTTACTCTTTGTACAGGATCCACAACTCTTCTGGATGGGCTCCCACCCTTTTTGCTCAGCCTTGAACTCTCCCTGACACTGGTTTTTATTCATTCTTGGGGGCGAGCACGGAGCGTTTGGGGAAAGGAGATGTGAACTGTTGCGAATGCATCTGAGCCTGGAGTGTCACGTCGCATGGTCCCCGATGGACCCTGCTTTTGTCCTGTTCTGCACTGCACAGATGGTTTGTGTTGCACTTTTGGCCTAGTAGTAGGAGGGAGAATGCTGAATAGTATTTTTAAAGGAGGTCATTTGTGAAATTGAGGAGTTTGTAGTTTTGCTAATAAAATATCAAACTTCCTCACATACTGTCGCTCTGCTAATGCACCTCAGTCCTGATCTGCCGCACCCCCTAATACCCTAGCCCTGGATCCTATCCTCCTACCCCTTGACCAACGCAGCAGACTGCCGGTGTGAGGCTGAAGCCCTCCCCCCCGCAGTCCTGGTGCCATCCAGAACAGTTACTGCTAATGAGGGCAATATTAGGTAGTGACTTGGTGATGCAGACTCAGGGGGCGGGTCTCCTAGTAGGAACCAGGCTGAGATCTCCAAGCTTCTCATGTACTAGTGACCGTTTAACCTTTGGTCTTCACAGGTGAAATGCGCTGCTTAGCGTCCCTCCTCTCCAGCTCATTTGTTAATGGGTTCCCCCCGAAATTCTCCTGGGGAGGATGCATCTGTGGTTCCAAGGCTCAGTCAGGGTGTGTTGCACTAAAGTCACTTCTGCAAATCATTACAGCTGTCAGTGGAACCCACCCACAGTGGGAAGGAAAGTGAAACGCAGATTGAGTCTGTTGAAAGAAAGAAACAGAACTCGGGAGGGGAAGTGGTGGGTCTGTCCGCTCGCTGGAGGAGAACTGCTTGGTATACTTCATTTGGATTTTCAAAAAGCTGTTGACCAAGGTCCTGCTCAAGAGGCTGTTAAGGAAACTAAGAGGTCAAGGGGTGAGAGGTGGAGTTTGATCACAGATGAGCAACCGAGCAAGAGACAGTAACAGACCGACCGGTGTTCAGTTCCCAGCGTGTCTGACGGGTGACAGTGGGTGCTCCCACGATTCTGTCCTAGGCCTGGTATTCGTCACAAAACTAGCCAACAGTTAGGCAGCAGTTACTGGTGGAGGGAAGGCGGGAGGGAAGCCAGTTAGTAACTTCTGGGACCAGAGACTCCAGGGAAGGCCCTGGACTGTGGCTAAGGCCCCACTGGGCAGCCAAGGTTCTGACCCCTTTTTCTCTCCCCTTCTCCCTAACAAGGGGGAAATCCCTGGATGCTGCGAAGGGAGCTGGGAAGCATGATGGACTGTCTGAATCACTGAGGCTGCTTGAGCAACCCTCTGCAAGGAGGGAAGCCGAGGGCTGTGACCATGCCCAAACTGAAGAGAGCACTCGGGGGGGGGGGGGGGGGTAGGAAGTGGCCTAGGAGAGGATGGTCTGGGGTATCAGCTAGAGGGAATGAAAACAATCCCATCCTTCCCCCGCTTGGGCCAGGAACCAGTGGACAAGGAGGGGTTGGGTCGCCTTATTCTTCCCTTGGCCCTTAGTCCAACCGGGGGGGTGGGGAAGGGGAATGGGGAGAATAACAGACTGTGAGTTGGCCGCCAGGCCCCCAGTTGGCCTGACAAGACCCCCAAGACTTTGGAGATTGTTGAGCTGTGGCCTGCTCCCAAGGCCTGCTGGCTCCTAAGTGAACTCTGCTACATGGAGATGTGACAGGGTAACAAGCCTTGTGGCTGCGGGGGAAGCAGTAGACATGTATATCTTGACTTTAGTAAGGCTTTTGATATTGTCTCCTATGACCTTCACATAAACAAACTAGGGAAATACAACCTAGATGGAGCCACTATAAGCTGGATGCAAAACTGGTTGGAAAACCGTTCCCAGAGAGTAGTTATCAGTGGTTCACAGTCATGCTGGAAGGACATAATGAGTGGGGTCCCACAGGGATCGGTTCTGGGTCCGGTTCTGTTCAACGTCTTCATCAATGATTTAGATAATGACAGAAAGAGTATACTTATAAAGTTTGCGGATGATACCAAGCTGGGAGGGGTTGCAAGTGCTTTGGGGGATAGGATTAAAATTCAAAATGATCTGGACAAACTGGAGAAATGATCTGAAGTAAATATGAAATTCAAAAAGGACAAATGCAAGGTACTCCATTTAGGAAGGAACAATCAGTTGCACACATACAAAATGGGAAATGACTGCCTAGGAATGAGTAGTATGGAAAGGGGAATCTGGGGTCATAGTGGGTCACAAGTGAAATATGAGTGAACAGTGTAACACTGTTGCAAAAGGAAAAAAAGGAAACATTCTGGGATGTATCAGCAGGAGTGTTGTAAGCAAGACATGAGAAGTAATTCTTCCTCTATACTCCGCTCTGATTAGGCGTCAACTGGAGTATTGTGTCCAGTTCTGGGTGCCACATTTCAGGAAAGATGTGGACAAATTGGAGAAAGTCCAGGGAAGAGCAACAAAAATGATCAAAGGTCTAGAAAACAACCTATGAGGGAAGATTGAAAAAATTGGGTTTGTTTAGTCTGGAGAAGAGATGACTGAGAGGGGACATAACTGTTTACAAATACATAAAAGGAGGAAGGAGGTAAATTGTTCTTCTTAACCTCTGAGGATAGGACAAGAAGCAATGAACTTAAATTGCAGCAAGGTCAGCTTAGGTTGGACATTAGGAAAAAGGTGGAAAAAGCATTAGGAAAAAACACTGGAATAAATTGCCTAGGGAAATTGTGGAATCTCCATCATTGGAGATTGTATAACCTGCTTTTAAAAAACACCTGTCAGGGATGGTCTAGATAATACTTAGTCCTGCCATGAGTGCAGGGGACTGGAGTAGATGACCTCTCAAGGTCCCTTCAAGTCCTATGATTCTGTGATGACCTAATGGAAATGAATTCTGGTTGTAGGAATAACTGCTGCAGTTGATTGCTGAGTACTTGATGACGCGTAACCACTGAGGAGAAAGACCCAAGTGTCATTGTGGGTGGGTTAATGAAAGCCTCTGCATGGTGATAGCCAAAAATCAATCACAATGTGAAGGTATGTAAAAAATGCGATAGAAAATAATACTGAGTGTATTAGAATGCCATGCTATGTATCAATGGGATGGGCTCACCTGGAACATTGTGTTCAGTTCTGGTCACTCGACCTCAAAAATAAATAATAAAAGGGTCCTAGAGACAGGTGCTGAAAATGATGAAAGGCATGAGAATAGCTCCATCTGGAGAGAAACTGACGAGACTAGGACTGCTGGATTTAGTGAGGGGAAGACCAAAACGATACATGCTAGAGTTATGTAAGGTAAAGAATGGTACAGAGAAGGGAAATCGGGTACTCTCTTTGGCCCATTCTCATAATATAAGCAACAGGTTACTTTGATGAAACTTAAAAGCAAAATGGAAATACTGATTCACACAATGCATAATTGTGCTAAAGAGCTCACTGCCACCGAACCCAAAAACTTGGTAGATTCAAAATAGGATGAGATTTTTATATGGGTAATGAAACCATCTATGGTTCTAGAAGAATAAAAATGAAATAAATAGATGTGTTATAAACTCTCATGCTTCAAGGCATAAACCAGCCACTAACTGAAGGGTCCAGAAGAAATGTTCTGCTGGGAAGGTTTTTCCAAAATTGTCCACTGCAGGGTTTCTTGCACCTTCCTGTGAAGCAGCCGGTACTGGGCATTATTGGAGACAGGATATTGGATGAGATGGCCTGCATGTGATCCAGTTTGGCAGTGGTGGATTACTGGCAGGGATTATGTAGCTGTGTTGGTGTTAGGGCTCATGCCATGGCATTTTCATAGCTGGCCCTAGGCCTGAGGTGTAAATGGTTAGGGGGACATGTTCCCCTGCTAATACTATTTCAGGATGATATACACAAATTTCACCAGAGGGCAAAGTACATGGTTATGAAAGCCCCACCCCACCTAACCCACCAGCAGGTGCTGTATGAAACACTGGAGAAGCACTGACTGAAAAGTGTGTGCTGTCCCCTTCTCCAACTCAGCCTCTTCCAGCAGGAGGGAATATAGCAAATGCTGGAGGAGTGCTAGCTGGGAGGTAGCTAGTCCTGGTCTATCCCTGCAGGGATCACTGCAGGGAAGTGTCTGATGTCAATAGTCCCAGCCTTTCCCAGTAGGAATTCTTGTAAAGTGCTCATGCGGTGGCAGGGAGGATGCCGTTCTGGTTGTGTGAAAGGGTTAAATGTCAACAGGGACAGTCTGGCCCTTCACTTAAAAACTCTTTTTAACTTCTCTAAATACCAAGTTCTCTCTTGGTTGTTTATGGGAGAGGCCCAGAGCACAAGGCGATATACCCAGATCACATCTCCACCCCCTTCTTCCGCAGATCGGTGGGTGGAGAGGGGAAAGTCCTGAGCAGAACAGGAGAGCCCTGGGTTGACCTTTCAGAAAGGGAGTTTGGTTCTGGTGTCATCTTCCATGTGGAAGCTCTCGGCCGTGAAAGGTGGGGCTGCCACTGCCTTGTACGGCTGATTTCACAACCCGCAATGTCACGGGTCTGTGGTTAGCGCAAGAATAAAAACAAGTGGTGTGAAAAGGCATTTCTTTTGGTCAGTTTTGAATTTTCCATCTTTTCTTTTCATTGAATGTCCCTGTGCTCTTGGGTTAGGAGACAGGGAGAACAGAAGCTAGCTCCCTTTTCTAGCCCCTTTATTATTTTATAGATTTTCGTGACATCCTCTCATTCTTTTTTTTTGCCAAGGTAAGCAATCCCCGTCTTTTCCATCTCTGTTCACATGGGAGCTTTTCCATGTCCTTGATCGTCCTTGTTGCTCTTTGCTGACCCTCCTTTAGTTCTGCAATATCCTTTTAGAGATGGGCTGGCCAGAATGGCACATAGTATCCAGACGAGGCCACACCATTGATTTTATATAAAAGACTTTATAATATGCTTTGTATTAGTCACCAGGCATTCCTCATGCCTGCTAACATCTTGTGTGCTTTTTTGACCACAGCTGCACATTGAACTCAGGTTTTCATTGAGCTGTCTACAGGGACACCCAATCCTTTCTTCTGAGTGGGTACAGTAATTTAGAACCCCGTCAGGTGTATGAATAGTTTAATTCCCCCCCCTCTAATCTGCTTTCTGAATCTTTACTGTCCTACCTGACATAGTTTAAGGTGTGAACAAGGCTCCGCAATCCCTGTCTATCACGCTGTTTGCCAGAATGGCTACCGTGTTGTGTTTCTATAACTCAGGTCTTTTACAAGGTTGTTGGTCAATTGCTGAACCCACAACCCAGAGTGCTTTTCAGCTGGTCCTTTCCCTTCGACCTGTCTAGCTTGGGTGGCCCTTCCAGGAATTAAAACTCCATGTTGTGTAGCTCCCAGGGCCCTTGGTGCACACACGCCTTCCCACCACATCAAAGCGCAGTCTCCAGGGAAGGGCCAATCTGAACGACTTTGCGTTTATCGATGCTGAATTTCAACTGCCATCATGTTTCCCATTCACCTCTTTTGTTCCTCACAGTTCTCTCTTGTCCTGATCATCCTGAATTGTCATCTGCACATTTTGCTTCCTCTCAGCTCCCTCACCCACTGCAGATCAGGAATAAATACATTAAACACCATGGGACCAAATACGGAACTTTGAGGCGCCTTCTGTTAACCCTTTTCCATGATGAAAACCAGCCATTCATTCCTACTCTTTGTTTCCTGTCTCTTAGCCAGGTTTGGATCCTGAGAATGTTTAGCCTCTCGCACAGGAAGTTGTGAGCTTCTTTAGTAGCCTCTTGTGCGGAACCAAAGACCTTTTGGAAGTCTTAAATGAATTATGCCAACCAGCTCTGCTTTACCCACTGCATTACTGACGTGTTCAGAGCAGGTGCACAGTGACTGTGTGCCACAGGCTAGATCCCGCTGCTGGCGAACTCAGTGGCCATGCTGATGTTGACTCTAACAGCAGCAGGTGCCATGTGGAGTAGGAATAACTTTGTAGGCTCCAGCATGGCATGAGGGTATTTCTGAGGGAATACTCCTGTTTCAGTATATGCCACGGAGGAGACGGATGACACCATCTTGTGGTCCAGCTTAATTAGCTCCTCTGCACTCCATACCAATCCCATTAGGGCACACTTCCTGCCCTTTATATGGGACTGTCAAGGATCCCACTTCTTGTTCAGCCATGAGGTCTGGAGGTGCATTATAGAGGTGGGAAAACCATCCTGGAGAGAAAACCAAAGCCACCTAGACTCTTAGGTGAAGAAGCTCAATGTTCTGGTGGTGGCAGTTCCCAGGGAGGTAATTAGCCCATAACACTTTAAAGAGCCTGCACTGAAATCCACCTCCCCAGCTGCTTGTGTCTTGCAGCTCCGACCCCCATCATCTCCCAAGAGCAACCACTGCCTCTGGGAATGTTGACACTGCACAGCAGAGCAGCAGGCCTCTTCTCCCCTGTGGGAGGGAAGGGTGGGCTGTGCATTGGTGGGAGGAGGCGGGTCCTCTGGGAGAAGCTAAGTTCTTTCTCTCCTTTGCGGCTGACGCCGCTTGCAGTTTCTCCACAGCTGGGCTCTTTTCAAGGGGAACCGGAAAGTCAAATTAAATTATCAACGTCCTTCCCCTCCATAAACAGTTATTTTCAGGACTGTCCACTTCTCCCTCCTCTCTCTTTGCGAGGAGGACTGAAAGAGTGAGTTCACCTGAGGGTTACCTGAACTGCAGCCCCCTCTTGTCAGGGGCATGTTTAGTACTAAATGGACTAAAACCACCATTTGTGGCTGCAGCTCAGGCTGTGCCCCGTGTGTCATCACAGTTCAGGCTACCTTTGGAGATGTGGTTTTGAGACAATAAACTAAACTAAACACTTCGTAGCTGGGCAGGAAATGAAGGGTGAGTCCCTGTACACCCGAAACGCTGCAGCTGCAGCATCCGTACGTTTCAAGCACATGCTACTTGCAGGCTCAGGGCACTTTGTCTTCAGCTGCAAAGGACTTTTTACTGGCCCAGCAGGCTTTGAAGGGAAAGGAGATTGGCTTTGATTGAGATGTGGTGAGGTCTTGCCTAGAAGACAGCCTGACCGGTGATTGTGCGGCATGTGCTGTGTGGGCACTGTGAAGGGGAGTGTGTTTATCTGTTATTTTCTCTACCCAAGTGTGGGGCTAGATCTCTTAGGCATTAGGCAGAGAGTAGAGACTTTCACCTTCAGTCGCTGTTCCCACCTAGGCCATGGGATATCTGCTTGGCCAATGTGAAATTGCTGTTTATCAGCGCTGAGCGAGATTCATTATTTCCATCCAACAGCAAATTCCGAAATATTCAATGTTTGTTTTCATTCCAAAGTGGGGCAAAAAGCTGAAATTTCAAAAATTTTCACAGAAAAGAAATTCTGAAACGTTTCCATGGGGAAGTATCAGAACGTTTCATTTCAACATCTCTGATAGAAACCAAACATTTTGACATTCCCCAAACTGAAATGTTCCATTCTGGTTTATTCAACTGATCCAAAACACAGAATTTTGTGTCAGTTCAATACTAAACTGCATTTTCCCACGGTGACACATTGCCTTATGGGAATTGTCATTCAGGAGTCTGATGCCCCTCCCACCCCATTTTCTCTAAGCTCCTTGGCCAGACTACATCTTCCATAATGCACCATGAGGCTGAGTCACCTGGATATCCACATTGCATTATGGGAGATGTAGTCCTCTAGGGAGCTCAGCTCAGGAGAGAATGGGGGCTTGAATTACAACTCCCATCCAGCAGTGTGCTGATAGAGAAATACATTTTAATATTTTGTTGAATTGATTCAAAACAAAACATTTAGGATCAGTTAAAAAAACCCAAAAATATTCCCTTGTGGATCGAACTGACCTGAAATGAAATACTTAACTTGATTTTCTGTTGGAGTAAATTAAAATTTTCAGCAAAATAAAAATTTAGATTTTGCGGAAATGGCATTTTCTGTTGGGAAATCATTCCAATGGCAAATTCCTGTCCAGTTCTGCTATTCATATCACCCACTTTATGTGTAAGTAAATAACACAAGGTGCTGCCCCTTTAAATCAGCAATCAAATTAGACCTAGCAACATGAGAAGGGAAGATGAATGAAGGCTGGTGTCTGGGGCTGGGGGAAGGACAGGGGCCGTGCCTGTAGAAGAGAATTATAGTTTGTTTAGTGTGCAGTGTACTAAGTGTGTGTTGAGATGCTATGCTTGGTTACTTTCATACTGTACCTGGTCAGTTCATCCCTGCTTAGCCTGTAATTTATGTTTTAAGTTATTATATTATAGTTCTGAGGGGGCAAAGGTAGGGCAGAGCTGTATTGGTTGCGCTGGCTGGAAATTAGTTATTACCTTTTTATTATTTGTATTGGGCCCCAATCATGGACATGGACCCCATTTGTAGCAACCTTCATGGGACTTGGAGGGCGGAGCACAGGCTGCAGTGGGAAGAATTTGGGCGTGGCACTGGGAAGTCAGTCTGCGTGCATGTGGCTGGAATGCCACCTCCAGCCAGAGCACCTGTGTTAACAGTTCACTTAATAAGGAGCCAGCTAAGTTGTAATGAAACATGGAGTCCTTGTGGTTATTCAGCACTTGGTACATGAAACACCATTGTGCTAGGTGCTGTAAAAATAAAGATCTGCTCCAAAGAGCTACCAATCTAAGAACAAGACAAGAGACAACGGCTGGATGCAGACAGACAGACAGGAAAGACAAGGAAACAATGAGACAATATTGCGATTGAGTTGATATTGTCATTGTTGGTCTCAGTCCAGTTCCTAGTGGCCACATCACCACCTTATACAGGTCAGACTTGGGGTGTATTGTGGGGACAAGCTTCAACGGGTTCTGCCTGGGCTGGACCTGTCCAGTGGCCATCAGTCCAGCCCATGGCTGCATATGAGTAATGCGTTGACTGGAGATGGGCAGTAGCACAAGGAGGAGGAGGAGAAGGGAAGGGGGTGCAGCAGCATGGGGTGTGTGAGGCAGTGGCATGGGGAGAGGGTGAAAGGGCAGTGCAGCAGTACGGGGGGAAGAGTGACAATGTGGAACAACAGGAGTGTGCAGGGAGGGCGAAGGGGGCGGACTGCCAGCCTGGGAGGGTGGTGGAGGGGAGCATGGGAAGAAAGGTAAGCCATGCAGTGGGGACTTGATGGTGCAAGTGCCTATGCGTTCACTGCTGTCGGGAACCAGTTAGGAGGCAGGAAAGTCCCAACCTCAGTGACTGACTTTAACCGAGTCTCCAGAGGTGGCTGCTTTAACTGTCAGTGTTAAAGTCAAGGGGAGCAAAGCTAAAAGCAGAGGGAGAGGACCCATGCCTTGGCTTGAAGGCTGCAGCTCCCCCCAGGCTTCCCTGCTGGCTCCCTTCTGGCTGGTGATGTGCGGACTCTCCCGGAAGGGGAGTCTGAGGTGGGAAGCTGTAGAGGAGAGGGGAGAACAGTGCCTAGCACAACTCTGCCCCGGTGTGCCGGGGAACACTAGGAGCAGTTTCACTTTTTTGCACAGTATTTTCTGAGCTCTCCTGAAATCTCCCAAAGTGCAGGGAATCTTGGGGGGTACTCCAGACCTTCAGCCCTTGTTGCTGTTTTTGCATTGGTGTGGATTCTCCTTCCCAGCTGAGGCTAAATGCTGGTGCTGCAAGGAAGGGGCAAGAGGAGCACCAGGTATGTACCCAGTGAGCCCAGCCAGGCACCAGCCACGGTGGTGGGAAAAGAGCCTCGATCCAGGCCCAGAAGGTGATTTGGGAGCTAGGCTTCCAGGGAGCTGCCAGGCCAGGACTTGTGGTGTTGAGGTGGGTAGGCAGGAACCCCAGAGCCCCATGGGAGCAGCAGCTGGGGTGCTGGTAGATGCCTTTCAGTGATGTTTCTTTTCTTGTCCCCATTCTCATTGGCACGGTGTATTGTGTGACCATCAGACGACACACGGCCATGTTGCCCCGGGCTTGGGAGCCACCAGCGATAGGGAGTGAGTGCCCCGTCCTCGGATGATCAGTTTGGGGGAGGATTGTGTGTGCACTCCTTGCCACGGAGGGCTGTATGGGGGTGTGCGTGCCTACCCATACGCTGCCTAACATTCCTAGATTATTTACAAAGCAGTATCCAGCTGCTGTGGCTGTTTAGCAGGCCAGGTACTGTCCTCCTCTTGCGGAAATCTCTTCCTGGCAACCATGAGATTTGACCTGTGGTGCTGATTTTTGAAACAAACAAACAGCCTTGTGGGGAGCCTGTTCCCTTTGTGGGTCGGTTCAGAAGAGCTGCCTTGTTCCTTCCCTGCCCTGGAGAACGGTAACAGCTGTCTGATTTTTATCCAGCACTCAGCTGCTGCGTTCAAGTTGGTGCTCTCTGACACGCACCAACATGGAGCTTTGTATGTGTGCGCTCTCTCTTGGATCTTTGACATTTCCCTTCCCCTCGCCCCTATGTCAGCTTTGCATTGCGTTGGCAGCTGCTCAGACCTGGGTTCCCCCTTGTGAGGCACAGCATGGGCGGTGGTGCAGACTGGGATGGGGGCCTGTGCCATTGGTTTGGGAGTTGGCCTCAGAAGGCCAGATGTGGTGATTCATGCTGCACAGTCTGCAGGAACAAAGTCTGCCGCTGGCGCTGAGCAGTGCCATGGGCTTCACGTGTGTGTGTGTGTGTGTGTGTGGGGGGGAATTGGGCACACCTTGAAACAAAACACATCTGTGTAAACAAGGCGGGGTAGGGGAGGGAGTTAAAGACACAGAATGAGAGGGTAAGAGGGAGGCAAATGAAGAAAGAAAGAGTAAGTTAGACAGAGGAGGCCAGAGAGTGGGGACAAAAAAGCAGAGAGAAGAAAAAGCAGGGAGAGAAGGGGAAAGCTGAATCTAGTGCCGGATGAGCAGACCAGGAGCGAGTGCAATTCTTTCTAGAGAACACCGGAGGGAGCTTAGGAATCAGGAGAAGACTGAACATTCAATTGATGGAGCTGTTTGGTTTTGTTAAATACAGGCTCCATTTGGCTCTTACTCACTGCCTGCTTGATCCAGCTGCCATTCATCTGGGGCAGAGAGGGAGCGACTTAGGGCTGGTCTGCACACAAGTTGTACTGACTGTACTAAAAAAGGGTTTTCAATCGATTGAGCTAAATCACTGTGAGTCCCTTGCGTGGATGCTTCTTAAACGGGTTTGGGCAGCTAAGGTCAATTTGGTAACAAGCCAGTCTAGTTGGATTGGTGCTGCGTGCACGTGTGTGCAGAGACAGGGCCTCAGAAAGAGTGTCTCTTGGGAAACAGAAGGAGTAAGTGGCAGAAAGAGCAGTGAATCAAGGAGAGCGAGAGAAGGCAGAACAGAAAATCTCGTTGCCAGACCCAGAGGATAGGGTAAGAGGGGGAGAGATCAAGAGCCTGAGTAAGGAGTTGTCAGTCTCTTTCCTCACAGTTCTCCCCATTCACTGACCAGACATACACATTGCTCCTTTGGAATCTTTTATTAACGTATAGAAAATGCATTTAAAAAAAGGAACTATACATAGGCTAAGAGAAGTCAGGACTAAAAATACTAGTTAACAATGGTCAACAAGCGTAGATCCCATTCTCCCAGCCATGTTTCCATGACAGGGTTGGGAGGGTGGTTATGTTTTCTCTCCCCGCTTCAGTTGTGTAGATTTAGTTCAGTTCATGTGGGGGAGCTTTCTGCCTCCTTTCTTCCTTTTTTAAATAATAAACACAATTCCAGAGTAATGTATGTACAGAGGGGGTGGGGCCAGGGTTGTTGTTTTGTTGTTGTTGTTGCCATCCCCCTGAAAAAGCACCGGCGGCCGAAGTCTGGAGGGTTCAGAGTTTGTCTCCCCAGGTGGCGAGTGAGGAGGGTCTGTTCCCGTGGACTCACACTGAAAGACGCTGGCTCCCCGCACCTTCCCTGCCCCCTCCTCTTTCTTTGAAACAGCAGTGCCACAGCTATATTCCATAGCAGGGTGTAGCAGATTATGTGGAGTTAACGGGTACCAAAATTCCATCGAGCGCCTTATCTAGTTCCTAGGCAGGACAAGAAGTAAGCGCTGTATGGAAGGCCCACAATAAACCGGGGGAAATGTTTATTACCGTACCAACCCATGGCATCTGCCTTATTTGTAGGAACATAAAGATCATGCTGGGCAGCTGGGGGCATTTCCAGGGGCGCTGCCTTCAGCTGGGAAAGGAGAGCATCCTGGTGTGTGGAATGTGATCCTCTCTCTCTTGCAGAGAATCAATGCCTCTGAGCAAATTTCCTAGAGGGACTGGGGTAGGGGGGGTGGGGTTGGAATCTGAGCAGATGAGCACTTTGTTGGCAGTGTCCGGAGCACTACACTTAGGCCGGTGAGCTTGTTTGCTTGTATTAATATGTGTATATATGTATATCTTCATGTACAGTGTATATACATGCCCAGGAAAATGTATTAAGCAGTGAGGCCAATAGACTTGCCCCCATCCTCCTGCTTCTGTCCCATGCACCTTTAGTGCGCTAGAAAATTGTCAGGAGGGAGAGGGTGAAGTCTGAACCAAACCTTGACTTTACCTGATCTACAGGAAGGAAAGATGAGGCAAGAGGGGAAGGACGAGAGCGCCCGCTGGGATTTAATAAACTGCACTTCTCCTATCTCCCTACAGGGGCCACTCTTACTCTGTGCTTTGCTCACCTGAGCCAGTTGTGTTTCTCTAGCCTCAGGGGCTATATAACTGGTTTGCTGGCCTTGTTATTTTCTGGCTGGTATTTGTCACTGCCAGTTGTTCCATTACAGGGTGAGAGGAAGTGATATCAGTGAACCAGAGATGCCAAAGGAAATGACAAGAATGTTCCTTCCTTGCGTGTCTCCACAGATAAGACACTGCTTTGGTCCTGCTTTGAGCAGGGGGTTGGACTAGATGACCTCCTGAGGTCCCTTCCAACCCTGATAGTCTATGATTCTATGATAACTCGAGAAGGTGGCCTCACCCTTTGGTGAGCTCAGTTGCAGTTTTTGCTCCTTGATATTTTAATTCCCAGTTGTCTGGACCTGATGCACACCTTAGAAACCAGCGTTTCAGTCCTGGCACTGATGATGTGAAGACGTGACATCTGAGCCATCAGTAGTGTTAGGGAACCAAGGACCGACAGACGTCACTCATTTGGCTATATGCATTGAGGGGTATCTTGACCTCTGACCTGTACAGTATGCTCCACAGGCTGCCCTGTAGCATGGCATTTATCCACGCAGGGCTATGGACACCTTCAGAGGAAAAGACCTCTTTAGACATGGACTTCCCAGGTTGGTGAAGGTCGGATTTATCACAGAAATACCTGGTGATACAAAGCCAGTACAAACCAGGCCTGCTAGGCCATGCCCTCAGCTGATGTTACACTGCCTAGTTCCAGGGAAGTTGGAGATGTGCCAGTTTCCAGTAGGTGAGGATCTGGCTCCTTGTGTGACCTTCAACAAGTCACTTCAGCCTCCTCATCCCCCACCCTCCCCTTGTCTCCTGGGACTCAGTTCTCTCTGCTCTAAATTGGGGACAAATAATGCTTGAGGGGGAAGGCGAGGGTTAGTTCATTTATGTTTGCAATGTGATTTGAGACCCTCAGGGTATTGCTGTTATAAACTGGCGCAAAGGCAAAGGTTTCTTGAAACTCCTTGGGTAGCAATTAACTCTGACAAACTATCAGAGCTCATCCTATGAATGGTCCTGCCTGCGGGAGAGGACCGGCCCTCGTTTTATCACCAGATTCCTCACATTTATGTGCTTTTAGCAAAGCCAGGAAAGGCAGCTCTCCCTTCACTAGCTTCTGATTTTTTTCAGGCACTTCTTAAGCCACTGCAGAATGAATAACAGAGCGAGGGTGGGTGAACTGGCTGAGATGAAATAGGAATGGAGCTGAGCTTTCCCTTAAAGCTGACCCAAACCCAAACAGAACCTTTGTAGGAAAAAGTCCCCCCACAGCCCCACATGTTTAATATTCAGGTCTCTCTGCAAGTGCAGATGGGACCAGAAGCAGAAATGCTGAAATACCCCTGAGGCAAGTTCTTGAACCATTGGGGCCGCGATCATGGTTGTGGCCTTTGGACATGTTGCACATAGGAATAATACCATTTCTGGCCTGGTTAGGAGCAGGATGCCCCAAGACAGCCTGTCTGGCTCATGGTTTGGGGAAACATCTGGCCTTAAAGCCCTCTTAGCCAAACCTAACCCAGTCATTATGGAGGTTCATCCGCTACCAGAAAAGATACAGCTGCTAAGCTCTACTTCCACTTCTTCAGTCACTAAAGCAGCCCGAGCAAAGGAAAACAAGTCCATCCCCTCAGAAAGCCTGTCCTCTCTCCCCTCATATCCTCCCTAGTACTACTGAACAGGCCACTACTGAACAGGGCTCATTGTCTAACAGCTGCCAGGTACTTTGTTGTAAGTACAGGCATCTCTTCCGTGATGAGAGAGTTCAGTGAGAGTTTAGCCTTCTTCTCAAGGGCAGGAGGGACTCTAGGGTCCTGGCTTAAAGGAATGTTATAGGTTCATAGATTCTAGGGCTGGAAGGGACCTCGAGAGGTCATCGAGTCCAGCCCCCTGCCCTCATGGCAGGACCAAATACTGTCTAGACCATCCCTGACAGACATTTATCTAACCTACTCTTAAATATCTCCAGAGATGGAGATTCCACAACCTCCCTGGGCAGTTTATTCCAGTGTTTAACCACCCTGACAGTTAGGAACTTTTTCCTAATGTCCAACCTAAACCTCCCTTGCTGCAGTTTAAGCCCATTGCTTCTTGTTCTATCCTCAGAGGCTAAGATGAACAAGTTTTCTCCCTCCTTCTTATGACACCCTTTTAGATACCTGAAGACTGCTATCATGTCCCCTCTCAGTCTTCTCTTTTCCAAACTAAGCAAACCCAATTCCTTCAGCCTTCCTTCATAGGTCATGTTCTCTAGACCCTTAATCATTCTTGTTGCTCTTCTCTGGACCCTCTCCAATTTTTCCACATCTTTCTTGAAATGCGGTGCCCAGAACTGGACACAATACTCCAGTTGAGGCCTAACCAGCGCAGAGTAGAGCGGAAGAATGACTTCTCGTGTCTTGCTCACAACACACCTGTTAATGCAGCCCAGAATCATGTTTGCTTTTTTTGCAACAGCATCACACTGTTGACTCATATTTAGCTTGTGGTCCACTATAACCCCTAGATCCCTTTCTGCCGTACTCCTTCCTAGACCGTCTCCTCCCATTCTGTATATACAAAGAACATTCCCTCCCTATCTTACTTATAGCACCTCAGGAAAGAATATTAAAATCCTGCCACGCAAGGGACTTTTGCTTCCATTCAAGTCAATAGCTATAGGGCATGCTCAGCCCTTTCCAGGGCAAACCCCAAATTCCCTTCTCACTATTGATGCTGAGAGTTTTCCTGGACCAGTCTGGACCATTACTTCAAATTCATTTCAAATCAAATCCTGGGTCTGATCTTGCAAGTCCTGTATGCGGAACACCTCCCCTTGACTTCATGGAGGCCTCTGGCTTGCTGCGAGTTAAAGGCTTGAGCCAGAGCTCACTGAAATCAGTGAGTCCTTTCGTTGACTTCAGGATGGCTGGGGGGGAACCAAGCCTAGAAAGAGATCCAGCCTAGAGCTCAGTGATCTCCTTAGGACGAGAACTGGATAAATACAGAGCCAAAAAGCCATGACCATCTCAGCAACATCTGTATAGATTTTACCTTCAGTTGAGTTTGCTCCCTCTTGTATTAGTTTCTTCTGAATGCTTGGAGGAGCCAAGTTTGTTTCATGTGCATTTTCAAGCCAAGATTAGTTCAGTTATGAAGCAGAACTAATTGGCTGAGAAAACCAAATTTGTTGTGACTAGCGAAGTAGTTTATATAAAGGGTCATCCAATGTGACGGGGCAAGGCCAGAGGGCTATAGGAAAGTGGTAAGGAACCAGTATGTTCGCCCCAGGCTAAACAAATCCCTGATACCTTATGGCAGTTGCTCCAGGTTAATCAAGACACCTGGGGCCAATTAAGAACTTTCCAGAAGGCAGGGAGGTTGATTGGGACACCTGAAGCCAATCAAGGACTGGCTGGAACTAGTTAAAAGCCTCCCAGTTAGTCAGTGAGAGGGGAGGAGCTGTGGAAGGAGGTTGCGTGTGAGAAGCTGGGAGCAAGAGGCACTAGGAGCTGAGAGTAAGAGGACGTACTGCTGGAAGATCCTGTGGTGAGGATAAAGAAAGTGTTGGGAGGAGTCCATGGGGAAGTAGCCCAAGGAGTTGTAGCTGTCGTGCAGTTGTTCCAGGAGGCACTCTAAACAGCTGCAATCCACAGGGCCCTGGGCTGGAACCCGGAGTAGAGGGCGGGCCCGGGTTCCCCCCAAAACTCCCAACTCCTTATCAGACACAGGAGGAGTTGATCTGGACTGGGGGTTCTACCAGAGGGGAAAATCTCTGAGGCAAACAAAAATCCACCAATAAGCGCAGGACCCACCAAGGTAGAGGAGGAACTTTGTCACACCAGTGAGGGAGCAGGAAAAGAGGCCATGTTTAATAAGGTGGCCAATCCCATAGCACCAGTGCAGAACACAATTTGCACATAACCACTAGCTGAACCATTAGCTTTAATTGCAGCCTGTTCATGGGCAAGTCTTCATGGAGGAAAATGGCCAGATTTTGCCAGATATTCATTGATTGGTTGCCTCGATGTTCCCAAGATACCCCCAAGGCACCAGAAACGTAACATTATAGGCATCTCTCCTTTGAGGGGTCTAATAGTCTCAGAGACTGAGGGTGAGGGGTGGGGCAGCAGCAGTGGTCCTGAGGGAAGGTGGTCTCTGATTAGCATGGGGGCCAGCGCTGAGAATCTATGCAGGTAGACCGCATGTAGGGTGGCTGAGATAGTGAAGAAGAGGAAGGAAGAAGCAAAGATTCCTCAGCAACTTACTCCAGGTGGGAGCCCTTGCTGAGCCTCTCAGCTACAAGGGAAGTGGGAGGATGGAGAGAAGGGAATTTCCACCAAGCGCCAGAGGAATAAAACCAGGTTCAACTTGGAGTAGGCAAGAGATAGTTTGAAAAACTTTAGCTTGTGCCACGTGTGGATAAAAAAATCCCTGCTCAGGGGGCTCAATGCTCATCCCGCCCTGGCTACACCACACTGCTCATTCCTTTTCATGTCGGTGTTGATTGCCAAAACCTCGTGCCATGATGCAGCGTTGGTAACATCATGTCAAGTCTATTGTAATGACTTGTCGTGGGATATGCTCGGGTTGGAAGTTAGACTTCGAATTGCCCTTCATCCTGCAGTGTGTTCTGCTGGTCAGATAATGGAGTACTATCATTAGGACTCTCCTGTCCCAGTTAGGAGGCAGCTAGGGAGGGGTGTGTAGTGGGGAAATATATTGAGAGAATAATGATCCTTTCCTGGAGAAATGATGCCTGCTAGCAACACTAGGCTTAAAGAAAGATCAATCTGAGTTTCTGTGGAGGGATGGGGATAAGATTGGCTGGGTTTGTGATTTAGAAGAGTGGTGTTTTGTTTTGCTTTTTGGTACCAATCCAAAGAAACAGGTTTTTTCCCCTCTGCTGTATCTCTACTGCTGAGCAGCAGTATTTACAGTGAGGTTTCTTGCTTCCACCTGAATGGACAATGGAGACAACGAAAGCCCAATCAAGCCAAGTGACTTGTCCAACTTGAAGTCACCCAGAGAACCACTGCCTCAAATGGGAATTGAAGCCAAGACACTCTCAGTTGCTGCACTTAATTCTAACCGTTAAACTACCCTGCTTTGTCATTTCATAGGGTCACCTCTTGTTTGTGGGCTGCCAATGGGTGGGGGCAGTTTTCATACAAATAATTGCTAGGGTTTTCCCTAAACTTCTGTCAGTCCTAACTGGTGCTTCTCGTCGGCTTTTGGAATTCCAAAGTGATACGGATAGCTAAGGATAGAAGAGATTTTCTACCTCTCATGAGAGTCTCATCCATCCTACTCTTCCCCCCCGCCCCAAACCAGGTCTAGTTCTTTATTGAGGCCTTCTTGTTCCTCCTTGATCTCCTTACACCTCCTCCGGTTCATGGTGATTTACCTAGGGCCTTGTAGAAAGCCCGCTAAAATCCACAGGAGACTCTGCTGGCTTCAGTGGGCTGTGGATCCATCTCTACATCCAACATGTGTGCAGAACTACCACTAGCTGACCACCACCCTCTCACCCATTCATGTGCTCAATGGGAAGGAAACCCCCTGGGTTCAGGACTGAAAGCAAGGCTTAGTACCCTTATAATGCTAGGCCATACCAGTGCCACATCACTGGAAGAGGTAACGGCGTGTTTAAAGGACAGGGCAGCTGCAGCACCGTTTCACCAGACCAGACTAGCAACAGATGGGGTCTTTCCCCTTGACCTTACAGCCAGGGGGTTGAGGGTTGTACCTAATCCTGAACCCAGGGTTAGTTAGGTTTTTATGTCCCAATGCATGGCACGGGGGAGGGGCAGACTACATTCCCAGCTTAGTCTCCCGTCTCTCCACTGGACACAGGGTGGATGGGAACAGATGGGAGTTAGTCACATTCCTTGAATCTGTTAAAGAGACTCTGTCCTGAATTCTCTGTTCCACTCAGGCTCCTTTACATGCTCTCTGAAAGTGGGCGTAAACTGCAATTTAGTGCAAAGCAGCCTTGGTGTAAACGAGACTCAGGCCCACTATCAAATAGCGATAGTCCCCAGTAACCTTTCCTCTACAGTATGGTGAGCCCACACACAACCGCCTCGTGCTAGTGCATGGGACACAGCAGGGGAAAGTGCCTGATCTGTTCTCATTGGCCAAACTGATTAAAGTGCAAAACATAAGCAGCATCAAAGTTAAGGAGTAAATTCAGTGTTTGAAAATCACTTTTAATAATTAAAGGTGTTGTTAGTAACAACAGGCAGGGATGGGAGGGAGAGAGCTTTAAAATATCAGGTTTTAACTAGGGCAGTGTCCCTTTATAAGGAGGGAAAACATAATGTTTGGAACGTATATGGGGCCTTTCGTCCAAGGTGAAAGTGCTTCACAAATGTCAATGAATTAAGCCTCGCGACAACACTGTGAGGGAGGGAAGAGTTCAGTTCCCCAGTGGAGAGCTGGTGGAAACAGCTCCCAGTCACGGTGTGACTCACCCAAGATCACAGAGGAGGCCGATGGGAAGAGAATCTACATTGAGGTCTTTTGCCTCAACCACCCAAACCATCCTTCCTCCATAACCCCAGGGAACATGAACAGGATGACTAGATGTCACAGCACATGGCTGCAATTTACTCTGCAAGCTTCAGGATGAACTGCGGCCACTTGCCAGTTCTTCTGCTCGCTGCTCTTCCTCCAATACTCTTTGGTTTAGGACCAATAACAACTATGAGACACAACATTACCGTATGTAAAAATAATAGTGAAAGGGGAACCTAAATGAACTTACTTCAGAATGACATTAAAGATTCCTAGAAGCTGTTTTCTCTGATTCCTTCTCTCCTCTCCTCTTCCCTGAGCTAGGCCTTAGAAGAATAACAGCAAAAACCCACCAAAGGGTTTATGATGAAGTCAACATGCAGAGTAGATGGGCCACCCTTGTACCCCAGAAAACACTAGAGCGGCTCACATCTACAGGCAGAGGTTGTGCACCATCCATTATGTTATTACCCATGCGCCTACCATAAATAGGGGGTGACCTTAGGCATGTTAGAAGCATGGTGATGGTGGGGTTCATAAGTAGGCAGTGGTCGCTCTAAAGGAAAGGAGAGATGGATACAATGCAGACAAGCATCTCACACTCCTTGTGAGATCTATGACTTGCAGTAACACAATGCCAAGCATGAAATTCACTTCTCCCCACTGTGTATGTGTGCGCTCATGGGGATAAGGGACACTATGTGTTCTTGGTCAAAGGGAAAGGGACAGCTGCATCATCTTGGCTAACAGAGGGATTGGGCATTATGTTGGGGAGGGGGGAAGGCTCTCCCTGGCTGGTATGACAGGGAGGAGGTGGAGTCTATGTCCCTGGGATGAAGGGGCATCAGACTGGTTGCCTCTGAGTATGATCAGATGACAGGGCACTATGTGTGGTCCCTCTTGCCCAGGTGCAGCTGGTGCTACATGCCGCCTCAGCTGCAGGCCGTAGTCCAACAGCTCAGCCAAAAAGCGAGCCTGCCCACACAGCGTGGCCGGGCCAGCCTCCATCACTGTCCCTGGCTGACAGGACCTGCAGCATGAAGGAGGCCCTGCTGCAGCGGAGATGGTGGTGAGGGAGCACCTTCAACAAAAACATGTCCTACGGGGTTCACCTGGGATTTATAAGTCTTTAAAAAAATACTAAAAATCCATCTCCCTCTCTCTTTCCACGTTGTGGGCAGGGGGAGCGGGCACTCGGCATTTCACAGGGAAGGCGTTGAGGTCCTTCCCTTTCCAAAGCCTACCAGCCGCTCAGTCAGCCCTTCCAGGACTCCTATGGACCAGGTTGCTAGCTCAGAGTGGTAGTATTTCTTTTCCCTTTTCATATTATAAAATACAAACGAATGACAGAAAAGGTCGGGTGGCTGGGGCGGGGAGGGGCAGGATTCCTGCTGGCTCACAGCTGTAGGGACCGTCGTTTCCTTCCCGAGACGTTACGGTGGTTGTAGGGTCGCATCTTCATTTCCACAAAGGGTATGGAGAACTCGTGGCCTTTCCAGTGGAACCAGTTAATCCCCTGTGGGCAGGAAGGAGAGCAAGGCACAGGGCAAAAACAACAAAACAGGTGGAGAAGGAGAAAAAGAAGGAAACACATTTGAACTTGGAAGTTAAGAGGGATGAAAGAAAAGAGCCTGTTTAATGAAGCAGCTTCTGTTATTACTCTGTGGGCAAGAAATGTGTAGGTTTCTCTCTCTGGCTTGTTATCTCCCCGCTGCTTTCACAAATGTGCTAACTCGTTAGTTTTCCTGCGTCTCCCACTCATAAGGCAAGAGACGTTGCTTTAAAGTTTCCCTCTTGAAACCAGATGGAATCTGCCCAGTGTAATGAAAGGGAAGGGCCAGGGAAAGGCACCTCAGGACTCCTGGTTTTGAGAAGCGCCGTCTCTCTGCTGCGTGGTTCCGCGCTTACCTGGCTGTGCCTGGACTCGCCGTACTTGCCGTTGAGGTTGGTCCGGTGGCAGTTCTTATACCACCAGGCCCCTTTGTATGACATGGCGCAGTTTGTAACAGCAACGTCATTGTCTCTGTCCTTGGTGGAGAACGGACGTCCCTGGTGATAGGTGAGTGAATCTCCTGTAGAAAGAGAGATACTGTGAGGACAGGCTCAGGGGTGCGCCAGTGGTGTGTAAGCACGACTCCATGTCTGGCCTGGCTAGTCTCTCTACAACAAGTAAATTATATAATGCAATAACATTGTTCATTCTGCTAATCCAGGGGTAGGCAACCTATGGCACGCGTGCTGATTTTCTGTGGCACTCACACTGCCCGGGTCCTGGCCACTGGTCCGGGGGGGCTCTGGATTTTAATTTAATTTTAAATGAAGCTTCTTAAACATTTTAAAAACCTTATTTACTTTATATACAACAATAGTTTAGTTATATATTATAGACTTATAGAAAGAGACCTTCTAAAAACGTTAAAATGTATTACTGGCATGCGAAACCTTAAATTAGAGTGAATAAATGAAGACTCGGCGCACCACTTCTGAAAGGTTGCCGACTCCTGTGCTAATCTATAGCTCTCCAGCTCAAAGAGTTGAAGACTGTCAGAAGGCTATGGGAATAAGATTAGTTTGAGTTTCTAACCCCTGACCTCATGGATCCTAGATCTTTCTGCTGACACTCTGGGGTTGAGATGGACCTGAACAAAACCTAGAGCCTTGGATCTGAACCCATCTGGGCTTTGGAGATGGTAGAAACCTGCAGCCAGGTCCAGTTCAGAATTTCATGGCTTTAGAAGAGGCTAAAGCAAATTCCTGGATCCAAACAGCCCAGGACTGGAAATCTAGATGTAGGTGTGAGGTGAGGGCCCATCACTGCTCTGATGAAGGGTTTCTGTTTCCTCACATTGGCCAAAGAGATCGTTTTCTCCTCTAAACATTGGTCCCTTCAAACTGTGGTCTGACTGGCTCAAAAAATAAAGGGTAATGAATATGGTAATTAGTGATAAGCCTGGGTTTGCAAAGTTTGGGGCTTTTCAAATCCGGGGAGGTGGTTTGGCTCTTTGTAGGCTGGTGTTGGTTGCAGAGTTTGGCTCCTGATGTAAACTTTCCTACAGTTGGGAGATTTTCTGATCTAAGGTCTTTGGGTTGGGCCCATCTTCTACTTCACTTCTGTCATGTTTCTATGTTTCCAAAATAACCCTAAATGCATGATGGGTAATAAGAAGCGAATAAACTCTTTGTAATGCCCAAGAGAATACCAAAGAGACCAGAAAATATTAATTATGCATAGTCCTGAAAAAAGAACACAGAAATGTGCGTGCGCGTACACACACAGTGTACACATGTAGGAAAACCCAAGGGAAATGTACTGTCTGGGAAATCTTTACTCCTCTTTCTAGGGGCAAAAAGGGGGTTCTCCTCTGTGCCATTATTAATAAGGGTTTGAAGCACAAAGGGACTTGTTGCATTATAATTCAGCCAGTTTGGGGATAGGAGAGGAGTGTCAGACTCCTAGATATGATAGAAACATAGGCCAGGATCCTCAAAGGTATTGAAGTGCCTAACTCCCCTTGCTTTCAATGGGAATTAGGTGCCTCAATACCTTTGAGGGTCTAGTCCATAGGAACTGCTATGCTGTGTCAAACTAACGGTTCACCTAGTCCACTGTCTTTCCTCTCTCAGTACTAGATGTCTTACAGGCATGGACAATTCTGCATCTTACAGATGGTGGGGGGTTTCTTGCTAGCCCCAGGCAGAGAGTAGTTGCCTTGTACCTGGAGTCTGGGTGTTTATGGTCATTAGACATTTTTATTCAAGCTAGAATAGCTGTATTCTGACTCCCCCCTCCATCTTGAACCTGGGGCCACAGGGTTCCCACTCATCTAACGCCTCCCTGCTCGCACCCAGTTTGCTACTCACTGACTGAGTGGAGAAAGCATGAAACCTGAAGTGACATCAGGGAGCCCTGATTGGAGGAACACCGGAAGCTCTGATTGGTCAAGGCATGTTATATAAACCCAAAGAGAGGCACAGGAAATGGTTTGCACAAGTAGGCCCTAGGTGGCTGCTGCTCGGACATCTCACCCAGTGCTTCAGCTGCTGATCTGCTTGCTTCCTGGTGACCTGAGTTGTGCCTGACCCTGTCTGGATTGGTGTGTCTGGCTCCTGCCTGAGTCCCGGTAACCCAAACATGACCTTCTGCTAACCACTAGACCCGGCTGCCTAAGTCTGTCCCTGACAAGCTACGGCTAATCTTGTTATTCATTGAAATGTCTAGTCTTAGTTGTGGAAGTGAGTTTCCCCCGCTCCCTTGCAAGGTATCTCGATGTTAGAACATCGCCATGCCAACATTGTGGTAGGTGAAGCTTAGCAGTTCTGTCTCATCCAAGAACAGTGGCTGGGCTAACGTTCTAGCAAAAGCAGCAAATGTTTGGCACGTATATCATGGTACTGTATGGATTACTTCAGCTTTTCAGTTCATATGGAAGCGTGACATTAATGGGCTGATCCGCTATTATTGTGGTAAAAGGCACCAGCTCTCATTATTGATCCGATTAGCTGAACAGCAATGGGTGTTGTATAGTACTGCTCATCCCCCATGGAAAATTCCATGTGCTGATTAAACATTTGCCTCCCGGTGATTACCATACTGGTTTATCTGATTAGTCACAAGGAAGCAGAGACAACTAAGGGCGTCTATTTGGATGGGCCAGAATGGTAGTAGCATCCAGAAAGAGAATTAATCCTTTGGGTGCTGGGATTTCCTTACACTGCTCAAGCTTATGCACTGTAGGCATTTCAGACCCACCAGTCCAGAAAGCTTCCTACTGCACTTAGGTGCTTGTTAGTGTGTACCGGAAGTGCCGTTGTAGTCTCCTATCCGGAGCTTGTACAAACTCCTGGCGTCACTGAGGGAGAACTTGTCGTAATAGGCATAAGTCGCCTCTTGGCCATCTCGCATATCTATTCGTAGCTCGTAGCGTCCCTGTGATGTGATCTTGTGAATGTTATCCAGCCCTGCAGAGAAAAGCAGAGGGTTCAGGTGAGATCTGGTACCTGGTGGCAACTCTGGGAGGAAAATGGAAGGAGATTCAGGGCTCAGTGAAAATGCACGGCAAGCAAATGCAGAGAAGAACCCAGAAATCATCAGTGCTTTGAAGAAAAGCCACACTGCCTCAGTTCATGTCTCTGCACTTAGTGACTGAATGTGGACTTTTACACTTATGTACAGAACAAGACACAGTCATGTATTTATTAGAGATGGGATCCAGCCATTGAAATCAGGTCTGGTCCCAGATTTCTAGCTTCACTAAGTCTGGAGTGTTTGGCTCTGGAGTTTTGGGGTTTAACTCATTGTCTTAGGAATCATTTGCAAAATCCGAATCTGGCTTCTGATGTCAAACACCTTAAATTTGGAGGGTGTTTGCACCTTATGCCCACCTCCAGCGTGTACATGCACTAGTCCTGTCCCTGTGTGACAGCATTCCGGTCTGAAGCAATGCTAGATCATCAATATCCATTTTTTACATTTCCTCAGGTGAATATTCTCACTCATTACGGTCAGGGATGAGCAACGCCAGTTACAGCCATCCATTGAGGGTATTAGTTGTATATGCTCCACTCACGCAGAGCTTTGCCAATGCCTCGCCCACTCATTCCTCAATTTCCACCATTCTAGGCTGAGGCCTCTTTTGAGAAGAAATTGCCAATCATGTTAAATTGCAGAGTGTATTTATAATACAGACAAAAACCTTCCAGAGAATTGGACAGAATGGCCATGCTCCATTCCTTTTGTGACCTAAGGAGATTTGAAACCAGGTCTCTATGCGTGAAAGGCCACTGAAAAAGCCTACTGTGCCACCTAACAAATCAGGAACTGCTGCACCTTTGTGATCTCCTTTTATGTCACATTTCCTCCACATGACACATCGCTAATGATATGAGCGCAGACAGAACAAAGGAGGAAACACCATGGTGAAGAAAAGCAGATCAATAGGGGAGAGATGGACAGATAACCTCTCTAATGATACGCAGACACAGAGAGATGGAAATTAAGCTTGCAGAGATAAGTGTCCGATTGAAAGATGCAAAGCGTCCACTGATCACAGCCTGGCTGACAGTGTCAGTGACAGACAAAGAGGTGAGGACATTACCCAGCCAAAACTCATCCTCTAGGTTTCCAAAGCCAATGCGGTAATCCATCCACTTTCGAAAGAAATCTGTCAGCCCATTCTGCCGTCTCTGGAACACCTACAAAGGGAGAAGGAATGAAGCCACATGGAAGAATTTTTGCTCTATGCAGAAACAATGATAGATCATAGCCGAATGGGCTTTGCTATATGTGAAATTAGAAGAGAGTGCTTTGCCTTTATATACCATCCTTCAAGTGAAGAGCTCAGAGCTTGAGAGGTTAATGTATTAATTCTCACTACAGTCCTGGAAGTTAGACATGTATGGCAACAGTCAATTTACAGATGGATAAACTGAAGTTGAGTGATATCCACAGCAAATCAGTTGCAGAGCTGGGAACAGAATCCAAAAATCCTGATGTCAAGTCCCCTGCTCTAACCAATGGATAACACTGCCCACTTTTCAGCATGTGATTTTGTTTTTAACTAGTTATTTCTGTAAGCCCTTCAGCATGAAATCAGATGTGAGGCTTTGAGGTAGAGTGAAAAAGGAGGTAAAAGTTTTGGCAAAAGAATCCACACCAGCAGTGTTAGGAATTTAGATTTTGATTTAGGAGGTCCTTTTCTGACTGCTCATATACTAGCATTTATATGTAATAAAGTGTGAGAGAGAAAGTGTGACAACACAGTCCAGTTGGAACAGCAAAGTATACTCTAGTTCTGGTGCCAGTCCACCCGAGTCAGGCTGTGTTTATGCGATTCAGCTAAAAAGCATTTGCCTCTAAAAGCACTGTACAAAGTCACTCTAGCTGATGGCTGACACCAGCAGATGGTGAGCCCCGTGAGTGCAAATCATTTACTTTGAAAGCTAGTATCCATTTAATTTCATGTGTAGGACAATAGATCAGTTTCAGCTTCAGGCTATGCTTTACTTCCAAAAGGAGCTGCAAACATTTCAAATCAATCAAAGGGAATTTCTCCAAGTGCAGCTGCTATTAACAGCTCAGGACCCATTCCTTAAGACGTGGAAAATGAAGTAGACTGTATTAAGCCTCTTTTGGTGCATTTCTTTGCTGTCTTTCATAGCAGTGTTGGCCAGAGCTGTGCTTTACTTTCATTTATTATGGGCATACAGTGTTTCTCTGTTGTGGCTTATAGTCACACATCCAAGGGTTGTGGTCTCCTCTGAACTCCAAAACTAAGCAGCATAAGGCTTGGTTTGTTCTTGGATGGGAGATTTGAAGGATAAACCCCATTTCGCAGGGAGTAGTGCTGGTTATTCAGGAAACATCACTGTTTCCATTGTACCAGTGCCCTAGCATAGAGTTGGAGCCACCATGCTGCTGGAGACGCTATTGGAGGAGTAATGACATGAAGGTCCTATGGCATATTTTGGACTCGTTGGGTTTTTTAGCCTTATCCTTGCATAGGGGGTGGTGCAGGGCTGCAGTGCCCGGCACTAGGATGCTGGGCGCTGAGAAGGAGTGTGGCTGCTGCTATGCCTTGCATTGCTGACCTGCGCCACTGCTGATACATGTGGGAACTTGGACACAGCTTCTCCCTGCCTTCTTTGGGGTGGCTTGTGCCCCAGTAGCTGTTAGCAGGGAGCTGTCCCTGCAATCAGAAGGGCATGGGGACTTTGATTATAGCCAGAGTGAAAGGAGTACGAAGGGTTCTTGCACCTTTGCCCCTCTTTGCACAACCACTCAAAGGCCAGCCGCAATCTAGCCCTGATATAGAGTAGTGATATTAAACCTGGTGTCCCACCCAAATTACATTCTGCCTAGCTGGTGCGTTCCTTCACTTGGATTAGGACAACTTTTCCTTTCTCCCCGTAACTATTGCCATGTGCTGCCAAACAGCTGCTGCATTCCTCCCCAGAGATGGCTGCTTGGCCTTTGTGAATGATGTGGCCCTGCATGGTGTCTAAAGCGTTGTGGGGGATCCTCTGGAATAGAAAGATGGTGCTGGGAAATGGAAAACCATTAGTAGAGCTGTGCAAATAACAGATGTTTCCATTTTCCTGTCCACATTGAAAAAATAGGAAAAAAATGGTTTTTTTCACCCTTCCAAATTTTATTTAAAGAACTTGAAATAAAATTCAAATGAAAATCATTTTGAATTTTAAAAAATCTAAACCTTTTGGATTTGGGGTGAATTTCCTTCCCCCCCCCCCACATGAAACATTTTGCCAAATCCAACAAAACTTTGCACAATGTTTCAGTCAACCCGAAACTGCAGTTTTCAATGGGAAAAAAAGTTTTGTGTCCTAAAAATGTGCC
Source organism: Chelydra serpentina (assembly GCA_037349315.1). NCBI lineage: Eukaryota > Metazoa > Chordata > Testudines > Chelydridae > Chelydra > Chelydra serpentina. The sequence goes on along the minus strand of JBAIAC010000024.1, from coordinate 56,247,572 downwards.
CCAGCTCTAATTGTTCTGATGATGAGTTCTACGTGGAGGCTTACAATCCATCCTCCTCCATCCGTGGTCATGTCGCAGTACACCTGCACTCGCTGGCTGAGGTCCCCATTGATGGAGATGGTGTAGATTCCACTCATGGTGTCACCATTCATCAAATGCTGGGCACAGTCCTGAGGATTAGCGAACACGCGGCCTCCTGTGAAATTAGAGAGGCAAAGCTTTGAAGAGGGCACAGCACCTCCCTACACATATCACATGACATATCTTCCAAGGTCATGAATCAGCCTGATAAATCATGGTAACTCCATCAAGTGCATAAGCTATTTCTTTGCTTACTTCACATGTCATGCTGCTTCATGCGATAAGGTCATTGCTTGTACTAATTAACTCAGTGGTGGTGACCCCTTTCACACAGCAAGCCTCTGAGTGCGACCTCCCCCCATCAATGTAAAACACGTTTTTTATATGTAACACTATTATAAATGCTGGAGGTGAAGCAGGGTTTGGGATGGAGGCTGACAGCTTGCAACCCCCCTGTAATAACCTTGTGACCCCCTGAGGGGTCACGACCCCCAGTTTGAGAACCCCTGGATTAACTCATCATATGCCACAAGGTATAATGGCATGACACTCAGTAACTCTACTGGGTACAATGAATGAACGTGTGACATCTTGTGATAGTTTTCCATGGATCTTGTTAAATTAATTGTCCCCATTATACGCAGATAGTTTGGGAAATACCAATGTTCTTTCCTCATCAACACTGGTTCTACAACTATGTAACCAGACTGATTTCAATGGAGTTACTACATCCATGTAAGTGTCAGGACAATCCAGTTCATGCAGCGCTCGTCTTTGTTAGAAAATTCAACAGGGTGTACCCATGACATGGTGTTGAACACAACTGATCCATGTCTGAACACAACTGGTCCATGTCTATGCAGACTGCAAAGTCATGGTCAGTGTTGTGGTAGGTAGCATGATTCTTCGTGGACATGTTCTAGCTTGATGCAATTTTCAAATGAAGACACGCTCACAGTGAGGGGCCTGAGGTAATGGTTTACCAGTCCTATATGATCTCAACAGGTCTGCAGTATCAGGAACCTGCATCTGAGTCTTAGCTCACAAAAGTTGCACACTAGCTTAGCACTAGCGTAGGAGCTGTACTGATTTACACTTTTGTACATGAGAGGGGGGATTTGCCCTGTCCAGTGGAGTTATTTGTGATCTAGTGTAACTGCGAGAAGAATAAGGTCCAGTGGCCACAGCTGTGATCATCCTCAGTGAAAAATATTAATTATAGTGGACCAGATTTCATACTCAAGTCCAGATTCTGTTTTCATTCATGCCAAGGGTAAATAAGGAGCAACTCCCCTGAAGTCTGTGGACTTACACTGGTTTACACTAGTATGTGTGTGAGGAGAATCTGGACCATGGCACAAATGGGCACAAACTTGCAGGGAAATCTTTGGTTCAGTTTCAACGATGGTTTAAATGGCAGTGTCAGTTACACAGGGAATAGGTGTAAACTGTATTCACTGTGTGTGCAATGCCCGTGTAAGTTTAACGTCAAAGGGGGTGTGATTAAAAAGTGAGAAGACACTTACAAACCCTGGTTTTGTTGTTGGCTTTTCTATTCAGCCCCCCCGCACCCATTCTTGGGGCATGAATAGTCAAGTGATTTCATTTTGGCCAAAAGGCAAAGAGGCCCTATTTTACAGTTGCTGTGCTTTTTAACACAAGATCTATTGAGAGACTTGTCATGTACAGCACTAAACACACAACGAAATCTGTTTCAAAGACACACACATTGGAGTCCCTGGTGCTTTGTGAAGACCACATTTCTTAATTTATATTCAGATCTTTAAAATCAAAGCTGACTTTGAAAGACATTTTAAACTACAAATTATAAACAGTGTATCGATTTTCCCCCTTTGTACTATTTGTATACAATTTCCCCAGAACCTTATGCAAATATGAAAGACAAATGGAACAGACAGCTATTAATATGCCAGGAAGAATGAAAAAGCCCTGTTATGTGTGAACACAAAGAAGCAAAACATCTTCAATAAAGGTGTTTTTTTTAAACAAACCAACAAAAACAACCTATTGTTCTCCTGGAAAGTGCCCAGATATGTTGTTAGAGTAAATGTAATGTGATGCCCTGGCTCTTAAACAAGGGAATGGTGCAAGCAACCGCAGTCTACAGATCTCATTGTTTCAGTGTTCATCCCCAGATGCTTCTGTTTCATAGCTATATTAGAAAAGAAACAGGTTTATTGTGCTTGTTACTCGCTTCTATTTTCATTTAAACCGACATCTAACATGTCTCTTGGGGAAGAAGCCAACCACAGCACATTCTCTGACTCTGTATAGGGCCGGATCCTCAGCTGCTGTAAATCGCAACATACTCTCCCTTGCCAATGGAGCCTCTCTGAGTTACACCAGCTGGGGATCTGGCCCTGTCTGTTTTCATCCTGAACTCAAGTTCATCCCCAACAAGTATATCTACTTTCCCATCCCCTATTGCATATGCTGTAATCCTTTGTGCCCAATGGAGTCGAGGCAAGAATAGCGTAAGAGGCCCTGATCTATAGACATATAAGAAAAGGAGGGTTTTTGTTGTCGCAAGCTTCTGTTCTCACATAAAAGCAGGTTACAAGGCCTTTGCATGTGCCTTGACTGGTGTGTATGTCTGTAGTGGATTCAAAGCCAGCCCTTTTACTATGAGTACAGAGGAAGTGATTTCAGCACTGTAGAGTGGACAGCATCTTCAGGCTTTTTTCTCCTCTCTTTTGAAGAGCAGAGGTACAAATGTAATTGGATTCAGCTCCGTACAATGTGCATAGTGTCTATTGAGTGCTGCTTTCTGAATAAAACTCTCCCACACTAGACGCTATACTCGGCCCACATTTTTAACACGAGTGTTTTCAACATGCAGTGTTTCAGGGCAGATTGCTTCTTGTAAGCACTCTGACAATAGGGCCATGGGGACCGTGAGTTTCAATCAGCTTAATGCAACATCCATTCCATGAGGGTAGAATATTTAATAAATAGGACTGCTCTAAAGAACAGGAAAGCAGGGCTGTCTGGCAGTGAGAACATCATAGGGACTGGTTCTGGCCTTACACAGGTTGTATACCACGGTAATTCTATTGACCTCAGTGGAGTTGTTCCTGATATAGATCAGGATGAGATCAGAATCATGTCCATGGAGTTTAGACCCATGGGAAAAGACCCATTAAGTCATTTAGTCCATCCCCTGGTCACTACAAGAGTATCTCTTGCACTGAATTTTCTAATTCTTTGGAGCAGGAGCAAGAACAAGGTAAAAGGATCTGTATGAAATAGGTGATCTCTGTATTAGACATGGGGTCTGAATTCAAAGCCTAGATCCAAATACCCTTGGACTAAGGCAGAATCCAGATCTGGTTCCCATCTCTGCTTTACACCCTTTGTAGGGAGAAGGGAGGGTAATGGCTGTGGTAATGGAAATTGAGATAGAACTTAAGTCTTGGCTTTGTGTATCTGGGTGAGTTGAGGGGCAGGGGGCCAAGCCCCTGGAAGATGAGCAGGCATGGGGTTAGGGGAGGAGTTGCCTTCCTTAGCACTGGGAAGTAATAGACAATCTCCTTGAGACACTTAGGGGAGTCTGCGGCTGGCGCAGCATGGCACACCTGGTCAAACGAGGTGGGGAATAAACTCCTGACCTGTGATGAAGCTGGTGGAAGTGAATCCACTCCTCATCGCATCCTGGGCTGCCTGCAAGCGTACGGTGTATTCTGTGGTCTCCGAAAGACCCTCTAGGCGGATCCAGGTGTCCTCAGCGTCGACTATCAGCTCCTAGACGCGGGTCACAAAAGTAGGTGGAAGCCAAGAGCAACGGACTAGACAAGCTACAGGGAACCCAGACAGCATGTAAAGAGGAAGCAGAAGCCAGGAACATCTATAGTGCATGCTGTCTGACTGAGGATCTTAAAGCCATTTACTCCCGGTAAGCTCTCAGCACCCTGGTAGTATTGCCACCCCCATTTCCCCAAGGAGTAAACAGAGGGAAAGTGACTTACCTTAAGACACAGTATGTTGGGGCAAAACTGAGATTAGATTCTACATTGCCTGACTCCTAGACTTGGCTTTAGCTGCTCAGCCATGTTTCCTCTTTCAACTTCAGCTGGGGAGATTTAGGGTGACTAGACAGAGCAAGTCCTCCAGAACAGGGGATGATGTGCAGATGCTATTCATTGTCCCTATGTACATGGATTTACTGATTCCCATAGGCCCAGGGAACATGTTGTGTAACCTCATTGGAAGGTGACTGAGGTGCTTCATGGAAAAATGAGTAGTTCAAAAAGCCTCTTCAATCATTTAGCATGATCCTAATAATTTAGCATGAAGTTCAGCCCTCGGCAGAGATCTATGTATCACTTACTCTATTGGGGTGGCGGTGGTGGGGTTAAGTGGTATACAGGTGATTTCCTGTTTCTCTGCAGAGGGGTGTATTTCACTCTTCCCTGTAGACTCGATAACCAAAACTGATGGTCTGTTTACTGTACCTGCTAGGACCTGAATTCAGGACATCGTCTTTCCCTTGAAACAGGGCATCCGTGATGCCCAAAGCAGCATAAAGAGTGGAGCTGGCCAGCTCTGTTAACCAATGCCTAGTTTGTGCTCTCCATTGTTTTAATCTAACTGGTGTTCACCCAGATCATGTGGCTCTTATTGAATCCCTTACTGAAATGCCAACATCCTATGTCCCTTGAGAACTAGTAATACTGTCAAAGGAAACTATTAGGCATGTTTGCAATGACCTATTTCCGATAAAGCAATGTTCATAGGCAGGTTTCTTCCACATAGTCAGATATTGATACACTCATTAAATGATCAAACACACTGTGCTGTAGGGTGAATTAGTTGCCTGCATCTCTCTTTCTACTCTCCCTAAAGATAAGTACCATATTAGCCTCCTTCCATTGCTCAGATACCCTTCTCCAGGCTCCAATGACTAATTTTCAGAGATTCTGAAAGTTTCTCCACTACTTCTTCCAGGTGTATCTTGCCCATTTGGACCTGCAGATGCGGACACTGATTTTTGTCTCCATCTCCTGGCTTACCCCATGGATTGTGGCCTATCTAAGCATTGTCTAATAGTAGTGACTATGAGGAAACTTGTGTCTGTCATCCGAGTCAGCCTGAGCCTCAGTATTTATGCAAAACCCTCAGAAACATTGTCCTTCCTCTGGTGACTTGGATTGCCTCATTTATAAGTCTTCCCGCCCTGCCACACCACACCGATCTCTGATTCTTGTTTTAGTGCAATCCCCTTTATCAGTGAAACCTCACCTTCCGGCTTCCATCAGTTGATCTATAGGTCATGATGTAGTTCTCGATCTCTGCCATTGGAGGTTGCCATGAAAGGAGGGCGCTCCGGCGGGTGACCTCAGTGGCAGTCAAGTTAGTCGGGGGATCCAGAACTGCAAAGGTCAATAGGAACCCAGGGAATTGGGAGTCTGACACACTAGCATTGCTATTACAGCTGATTGAAACAGCATGCTGGATCCATGAATCATGTGGACAGGAGTGCTGGCTAAACCACAGAAGTCTGGGATTTCTCACAATCCTGTGCTCAGCCCATCCTTCCCTTTGCTCTCCTGGCCAGTTTGCCCACCCCTAGCTTGGAGCTCCACTTACAGGGCACTAGGAACCAGATAAATATTCTCCACATGGACTTTTTTTTGTCATGCAATTGCTCTGAACGGCATGAAGCACAATATCTGTCAAGCAGCTATTTAATAGTGAAACAGATTCCATTGCTCTCCTGGATACAGCCTTACAGCAATGGGCAGGGAAAGGATCTGATAAGGGTCTCCTCTTGAAGTCATCAGGAAATCTTATCTAGGGGGATCAGCAGAAAGGAACTGCTGGGTGTTTGAAAAGCATCTTCCTGAACCTGACATCTCACATGTATCAGGATAGTCTGGTTCTTATACCATGCCTATCATCCTGGTATCTGGGTGCCTTTGTGGTCCCTGAGCACATAAAACAGACTGTTTTAAACAACTTATTTGACTTCTGTTCCCCAGCTGGACAAATTAAAAACCGCTAAGGACACTTAGTTGGAGAAGGGAAGAAATTACCGTACGTACAAGTCGTAAAGTTGGTGCTGATGGTGCTGCTAGTGAGAGGCCCATTGGTGGCATACATGGTGACCATGTAGCTGGTACTGGGCATCAGGTTGATCAGCTGGTACTCTTGGTTGGCCCCGTCCACTAGAATGGTCTCCCCTGCAACTGAAATCAGAGCTGGCTTGGACTGAATACGGAGCTGTTCTGTTGTTAAAATATGACTAGGAAAGAACCATTTGAAACAAAAGCCTATCATGGCGGGTTGCCTGGGCACAACAGGTGGCATTTTACCATGTTGTGTCGCCAGCATATCTCTGTTCTTTGGGTGAATGATGTCCTCCTTCCTTCAGATCGCAGAAGAATGAGGATGGCCATTGCCCACACTCCTTACAAAAGCCATGCCAACACCTAGGCTGTACATAGATAGCACTTCCCATCCCAGGTTCTCCAAGCAACTTACAAAGAGCATAAGAATTATGATTGCCATTTTACAGCTGGGGAAACAGGCTTAGAGACGAAGGGTGAGTGAGTTGTGCAAGGTCACAAAGCAAGTCAGCAGGATTAAAACCCAGCTCCCTCCCCACTGGATTATGCTGCCTCCTTTCTTGCTACTAACTTGTAAACTCGCTGCCCTGCAATATGTGAGCAAAGCAATTTTGTTTGGTGTGAGAAGCAGGCTTGGGCAGGAGTGGGTTTAAAGCAACAGATGTCAATGTCAATTTCAGCCGCCACACTGAAATCAACGAAAAAATATCCACCCTCAGTTGGTGGGAGTGCAGACCTCTCCCCCACCTTGCACCTGCAGGAATTGGGTGTCACCGGCCCTGAAGCAGTACAGGGAGCTCTGCGGGGCCAGTGAAACCTGATTTCCTGTCTGGGGATGGAGCCATTCAGCAGCGAGATGGCCTCCCCACGGCCAGCTGCTTGTCCTCCTCCTTGCAGTCTTGGCCAGGGTCTCTACTGTGCTGGGCCATGATCACAGCCTCCCTGGCACCTTACGCTCCAGTGTCTTGGGCCCTTCAGCCATGCAGTGAGCCCCCTGTAGCCCTGCTGTCAATTCTGGGAACTCCCTACAGCCCCCCTTTATTTCCCTCAACTGTGAAAATAAAAATATTTTAAAATTGGGGGGGAAATAAAAAATAAAAAATCAATATTGATCCTCAAAATTGTCAAAAAAAAAAAAATTTCAGCCAGGCCTATGCATAGGGGACTCTCTCTTTACCCACTGGCTGCATCTTCTCCATTTTCCCCCTCTTCAGTACTGGGGCTAACTGGAGGCCCTCTCATGTTCATGTCTAGTTTTGGTGAGCTGGGCTAGCTGTGAGGGTGTCTGGAGCTCAGATTTCAGGGTCAGCCCCAGGATTCCTTGTCCTCAGAGTGCTGGGGCTGGGAGCATCGCAGGGGGGGATGGTCCCTGTTGGTACAGTGTTGGGGCACCTCTCTCTGGGTTGACGGAACACTCAGGTAGGAGTAGGCTGTGTAATGTGTGTGTGAAAAAGTCAAGCAGGAATAGATATCGGTTTGAAATCAGGATGTGACTGGCCCCTCTGCCATCCTGTCCCAGCTGTTCTGGTCTTTGCGTGGCTTTGCCAACCAACTCAGAGAGCAAAATCCACCTTCTGATTTCCCGTAATGATAGAATCCCTTTAAACCAGCTGTCTTTGGGCTAGGGGGTCAGGTTAATTAATTAATTTATGATGCAGCTAATAGAGTTTAGCTAGTGGTGCTAAAGCCATGTGCAAATCTTGCTGCTTACAGGCTGGAGGCAAACCAGATCGGCTTCCTGGCTTCACAGACGTACCCATGTAGTGCGTTAGCACAATGACGTAGTTCTCGACTTCAGAAAGAGGCGGGTTCCACTGAAGCAGGGCTTCTGTTGGGGTGACATTGGTGGCACTCAGACCTAGAGGGTGGTCCATGGCTGAGAAGGAAACATAAATTCATCAGGTGAAGGGTGTGAAGAGGAACTGGACTCTCTGGGGTGGGGGTGGGGGGTCAGGGGTGAATTCCAGATTAAATCCTAGGAAAACCTTCCTAACAGTAAGAACAGTAGGACAATGGAACAGACTGCCTCGGGAAATCATCAAAGCTCCTTCACTAGAGGTGTGCAAAAGAAGGCTGGGGAGCCATCTGTCTGGGATGGTTTAGACACAACAAATCCTGCATCTTGGCAGAGGTTAGACTAGATGACCCTTGCAGCCCCTTCTAACTTTCTGGTTCTATGATTCTAACTCCACTGCATATGGGTTCAATAGCTTCTATTCCTGCTAGGCAGATTTTTTTTTAATCCACAGGGGCTTTTCTATGCTTCTGCTGCTGCTAACTCTGTGGGGTAGAAAACCCTTGGAGTAGGTGAAATTTCTGCACTCACTTCCTACAGGTCAGGTCAGGTTCTGTTTAAGGGTCCTAGACACAACTTGACCTTTCCTCTCTCCATGGTATAATAAAAGAGCTAATTTAGACTCAATTGAGAGTTTTGTTACATGCTGCAGAGCTGAAATCACTGATAAGTATTAGACCTACTTTGGGACAGTGTCTCTATTGCAAGAGACTGCCCAGTGTGCACCAGCAGTGAAGCTCGCCCACTAACAGCTGAAATCACTGAGAGTTGTGTTAATTAGGGGGGGCTCTGAAGACATCTTGGCAAGTGACCAGCTGGACAGCTGGTGGAGAGGTGTGGCAAGTGGCCATCAGGGCAGCTGGTGGAGAGGCATGGCCAGCAGGGCAGCTGGCAGAGAGGCGTGGCAAGCGGCCAGCAGCAAGAAGCTGGTGGAGAGGGCCAGAGCAGAGGTGTGGCAATCGGCTGTTGGGGTGATGAGCGAGTGCCTGAGCAGTGTAGCATGTAAGGTGCCTCCTTACCCCCCATGTCTTCCACACAGGATGGGAGGTGAACTCTGCGGATGAACCTCTGAACTCTGGGGCTGCACTGGCCAAGGACAGCAACTGTGAGTGGGGCACTTAGAAGGGTACAGAGAAGGGACTGGCACGTTAAAGGGACTTTTGGGTTGCTGGACTTAAGACCCTGAGGGGAAAAGGACACTGCCCAACTTACCTGGGGGTGGGTCTTTTGCTCATGGTTTGTGTTTATGAACCCTAGTTGCAGTGTTTTCCCAAATTAATGCTGAGTTAATTCCCTCCTTTTATTATACGTTTTTGCTACACTCAGATGCTGTGCTTGTGAGAGGGGACATATTGCCTCTTAGAGGCACCCAGGGGGTGGTGTGTAATTGTCCCAGGTCACTGGGTGGGGGCTTGAGCCGGTTTTGTGTTGTATTGTTGAAAAGGAACCCCTAGATACTGAACCCGGCCCTTGTTGCTGCTGGCTCCACCTGGCAGAAGGGTTACACATGCCTTAGCATTGTGAAGTTATTTCAAAGTGTGGAAATAGCATTGGATGCCTTCATAGTGCCCCTTTCCCTGAACCAGTCGTGCAGCACAAGTCACCAGGAACAGAGGCTGCAGTTTGAGTTCAAACCCCTTTTAAGCTGTGGTCATCCAAACAATGAGGTCACCCCACTCCTCTCGCCTCTCTGCACATCACGCCCTGCCAGAGCACGTGCACAGCACAACCCCCGATCTCGTCAATGAAAATGTCCCCCACCTGTATACACGGTGCTGGAGACCCGCTCACTCTCCTCCCGGCCCCGCACGCTGCTCAGGCTGATCTCGTACTTGGTCGCTGGCTGCAGGCGGCTGAGGGTGTATTCGGCGACGTCATTGGCGACTGCCGTGCTGTCCACTCTTCCTGCAAAGTGCGGGCAGAGCAAAGAGCTTCATGGTCGCTCATCAGACCATCCTGCTCTGAGCACGAGCCTAAAGAAGCTCAGGCTGCTGTGCAAAGAGCAGAGACCCAGGCACACTTCTAGGGAACAGGCATGTTAGAGGATATTGAAAGTACTTACTTGGAGGAGACACACGGACAGTAATGTGAGTGGCCCTTTGCCACCTGCCTGGCAAGCCCCAGCGTCGAGGGCATGCCAGCGGGGCCGGTGCAAGGACGTTTCGCGCCCTAGGCGAAACGTCCTTGCACCAGCCCTGCGCTGCCCCCACTCCTATGCCACCCTCCCAGCCTGCTCCCCCACCCGCGGGCACTCAGCCCCCCACCATGACCCGTGGGCTGCGGGAGCTGAGCGGGGAGCCGGAGGCAGGGGGCGGCTCTTTCCCCACTCAGGAGCTGAGCGGGGGCACAGGGGGTGGCTCGTGGCGGCTGCCCGGCGGCTCCCCGCTCAGGTGCTGAGCGAGGGGCCGGGGGGGGCGGCTTGCGGCAGCTGCCCCGCGGCTCCCCGCTCAGTGGCTGAGCGGGGATCTGGGAGGCAGCTGCCCGCTGCCTCCCAAATCTTGGCACCCTAGGCAACCGCCTAGGGTCGCCTAGTGGACACGCCAGCCCTGCATGCCAGGATAGTGGGGATATGGCCATTGTGCTGAACACTGGGTATTTGGGGCTGCTGTGGGTTGGAACAGCCCTGTGGGGCTGCTCTAACTTATGCCGGAGCTATTTCATCCCCTGGAGCAGTGCCAGATCTGGAGGGCTCGCAGCCACCTTTCCCTTGGGATGGCGATCAGTGCCTTGCATCTCACGAGGTGCAGCAGAGTGGGTCAATAACACTGGGGCCAAATTCACCCCTTGTTCTTGCTGGCTTTGGCACCGGCTGCTGGTGGCGGGGTGCCTGCTCACAGGGAGGATGTAGCAGTGCGCAGTGAGGGCACTGTTTCCTCCATTGACTTTGGGCACTGCACTGCCCCCTAATCTGGGCATCTCCATCTCTGGCTTAGCTCCTAGCGAGACCCCAGAGTTGCTCTGGAATCGTTCTAGTAGGGCGAGATCCCTTAGGGTATGTCTGCACTGCAGCTGGGCACATGCACGGACAGATGCCGCGCTAGCGCTGCTCGGGTTAGCTCGCTCAACAGAGTACTCATCACGGGGGTCTGGGCGGGCTTGTCCTTGGGAGGCTGGCCTGAGCCATCACCTGCACCACGCGGCCACGCTGCTACATTTAGTGCGCCAGCTCTGCCAGAGCTAGCGCGAGTCTGCCTACCTGTGCCCGGAAATGTGCTCCCAGCAGCTGGGTAGACACACCCTTGTGCCTGAGAGGTGCGGGACCCCCACCCCTTCCATGGGACCTGTTCCCAGCAGGTGTGGAAGTTAGAGCTCCGTGTGTATTACCAGCCACATCATGGTGCATCCCTGCGGGGGCTTTAACTTATTATGCCAAGGCTGAACTGACCCACATCAGCTGGGCAGAGGGATTTGGTGGCCTGTGCCCTCTGCAGCTCAGCCAGAACTGAGGCCTGGACCCTGAACTTGCAGATCAGTGGATGGGAAACGTCTGCTCCAATCAATGGACTCTCTGCTCCTCCGGTGGGAGCATTGGTTTGAGAGCTTTCACCGTAAGAGACTTGTTCCCATTCATCCTCTCTCCTGGGGGGAGGCAGACAGTGCCAGGGCTGCCCTTGGGCAGACTGGTTCCATAGGACCCCCCCCCTCTGCTTCACCCCCAGCAGATCCCCCAGCTCTTTCCCTCATGGTTTCCTATGTCACCCCTCCATCTGCCTTCCCCACAGCCTCTTTCCCCACCGCTGGCCTCTCTAGGGTTGGGAGCTACCCCGTGAGCTGCCTGCCCCCTCTCCCATTCCTACCATGCACTCTGCAGTGCTGGCTTCTCCCTGCTGCATACCTCCCCCTGTGGTCACGGCCTGTGGGGTGGCTGGCTGTTACACTATGCCAGAAGCGACCCAGGAAAGCCCACAGCCAGCCCGCTTCAGAACTGCCTTTAGAGCTGGCAGCTAGGTTACCTTGTACAGATCGGTAGGACACTCTGTAGTGGTCAAAAGCTGCGACAGGAGGGGCCCAGGAGATCATCACTGAGTCCTTGGTTATGTTGCCCACGGTGAGGTTCTTCGGGGGGTCGATCCCTAGAGGAGACAGGCAGAGGCGAAATCAAGCCTGCGAAGCAGTCACAGAACACTGATTGCTGGCTGAGCCAGCAGTCAATCCAGCCGAACACTCCTGCATGGAGAATTTCATAGCACAGTCACCCCAGCTGCCAGAAAGGGGGGGCTGCGTCTATCAGACTCCTCACCTATAAGAAAAGCCAGGTTATGAGGACAGTATGGGTGTTTGCAAAGGAGTGACATCAAGACAACTCACCGGGGGAGCTGTTTAAATAGCCAAACTCAACAAGGAACGCTGACATCGAACCTTATTCTAGGGTTCAAAACCCGCCAGGGCTCTGCACGTGAGCTGGGGAAACAAAAGGCCTGATGCAAAGCTCAGGGAAAGAGTCCCACTTACTGACTCCAAAGGAAGGTCTGACCCTCAGCCCCTCTCTGGAGCTCTGCCGTGTGTCTGGAAATGGGTTAGCACCCACAACTCCCATCTCTCTAAGCCCATTGTGCATTTGTTTGTGGCTGCTTTATCCTAAACTGGAAAGAGGAGGTTGGCTATAAAGCGATTTCAGACCACAAGCTAAACACATTCATTTTTTTGGCCACGGTGGAGATTCCAGGATTAAGGGAAGCTAAATGTTTAATCCCCTTGTATTGTTTTGGGTTCTGTTGCCACAGCAAAGACAACAATACGAAACTGGATATGTAGTGTGCTGCAATGGGAGCCCAAGGCGGATTATGTGGTTCGGAAGCATGCAGAACAGGAGGCCTGAGACAAACAGTCTAGCTATAGGGCATGTGGAATTGGAGCCTGAGATGAATAAATCCTTTAAAATAATGATCCGTAGGGGCAGCAACTTTTTTTGGTAAAGAAAATTATTTTGTTAGCTCCAGTTCTGGAGGATGGTTTCGAGACAGGAGTCTCCATTACCTCCCATGTGTATCTTGGATCTTTTCTCCAGCCGGAGATTAGGCATGATGAGCATTATACCCCATCAGACGGCTGCTGACTTTACCTGTTGTGATGGAGCCCACTATGGGCTCGGAGCTGACCAAACCATGCACAGCCACCAGTGACACGATATACTCTGTAGATGGCTGCAAGCCAGATAAGGTGGCATGTCTCTTGGTGGCATCTAGTGTGACCTGCTTGGTCTCCTCCTTATCTCTGGGATTGTAGTTCAAGATAAACCTGTCTGCCGGAGGGGAGGGGTCACTCCAGGTGATGTTCAGGCTGGAGGAAGTCACATGAGAAAAGTGCAGCTGTGTGATTGGTCGGAACCCTGGAAACCAAAGAGAGGTGTTGCAAGTCTGTCATGAATGGTTACACACAAGGGCAGGAGCGTTGCTTATGACAAGACATCCATCATGCAGAATTAATAAGATAAAAGTCTCATTCAAGGAGTGTCCCAGGCAGAAGTATGGCTACATGCTGAACCACTTTTCGCCGGGTTATGTCACTATGTGACATGATGCTACTGTAAAATACTGGGATTCACTGCCCAGCAGTGTCAGATCGAGAGAGGCCAGCCCTGGTCTCCCCATTAACTTGAACCGGAGTTGAGAACAAGAGGAAAACTGAGGAAAAAAGGTGCTCAACCCAATAAGCTCCACCCAGAGACGACTGGTACCTGCTGAGAGTGTGAGGGGGCACAATTTAAAGGTTCCCCCCCCCAACAGCTTGAGTCACGCACCCCTTAAGCATGCCCCCCCTCAGCAGCCCCTCCCTGCAGCTCCCAGCTATTTGGTGCTCCCTCTCCCTGCAGCCGCAGTTTGCAGCTCACTAGCTCCAGGAGCTGCTGCAAAGGGAGGGAGCCTAGCCAGCAACCCGTGGCAGAAATCTGGGGTGGGGAGACACATGACCCCGCGTGCCCCCCCATGCATCGCCTCTGGCTCTACCTACAATAGCTGCCAGACACTCTTAGTGGATTGGGCAGATATTCAAAATCTGATTGTATGTACTGTCTTGGTTCCTTGAGCATGGGCTCTGCAAGCTTCTAGGGCCTGGCCCCATTGACTGAGTCAAAAATGGAAGTGGTGGTATCTCACCAAGGCCACCCCCCATGGTGCTAGAATGAGACATCCCTCACAGTAGATTGTGTGGATCTGTGATTCCCCCCTCCACTCTTTCTTACAGGCTTTCCCAAGCAATGACACAGTGAACAATGCTGCTATTTCAGTGATCATCACCGGGTATCTGAGTTCACCACACTGAGATGTATGGACAGTTTACACCTCTTGGATGAGCTATTCCAGACTCCGGCAGACATCTCTGCATCAGTTATGCTCAGCTCACATTTGCAACCATAACAGCTAGAGACTTTTTTTTTCCAAACAAAATGTTGAGATTTGGGAGCACAAGATGTCAGGTCGTGAGATGTGCCAGCACGTTGCACCAATCTGATCCCTGGCGGAGTTTGTCCCGGCCCCTCCCTACCTGTGAATGCATCGACTGTGGACTCCAAGCTCTGCTGACGGCCTCTCTCGGCAATGACTGAGATGGTATATTCTGTCCCGGGATCCAGGTCTGAGAGTGTCAGCTCAGACTTGTCTTTGGGTGCAGTCACCTCGGAGGCCATCCCGGAGGCTGGAGTGAAGGTGATGCGGTAATGGTCGATGGGGCCCTTGGCCTGGGTCCAGGCCAGGGAGATAGACGTTTCCGTGGAGGCTGTCACCACGAGGTTCCGAGGGCTGTCAAGCTCTGTGTGAGGAGACAGTTATGAGGTAAATCAGTGTCACTCAACCTTTCCAGACTACTGTACCCCTTTCAGGAGTCTGATTTGTCTCGCGTACCCCCAAGTGTCACCTCACTTTAAAACCACTTGCTTACAAAATCAGACATGAAAATACAAAAGTGTCACAGCACCCTATTTCTGAAAAATTGCTTTCTTTCTCATTTTTACCATATATTATAAAATAAACCTATTGGAATATAAATGTTGTACTTACATTTCAGTATATAGTATATAGAGCAGTAGAAACAAGTCGTTGTCTGTATGACATTTTAGTTTGTATTGACTTCGCTAGTGCTTTTTATGTAACTTGTTGTAAAACTAGACAAATATCTAGATGAGTTGATGTACCCCCTGGAATACCCCTGAGCAGGGGGTATTTGCCCTAGGCGAAACTTCCTTGCACCAGCCCTGCGCCCCCCCCAAAGTAACACGCCCCCCCCACAGCCAGTACCCCCCGCGGCGGCTCCCTCCCCTGCGGGGCGGCAGCCTCCCCTTGCCCGCAGCGCCCCCCCAGCTCAGCTGCGGAGCCGGGAAGCAGGAGGCAGCCACGGCCAGGCGCCCCCCCAGCTCAGCTGCGGAGCCGAGATGGCGGGCTTCAGCTGTGGCCCGGCACCCCCCGGGAGGGCGGGCTGCAGCCACGGTCAGGTGCCCCCCTGAGAGGGCGGGCTGCAGCCACGGCCAGGCGCCCTCTGGCTCCCAGCGCCCTAGGCGACCACCTAGGGTCGCCTAGTGGGCGCGCCGGCCCTGCCCCTGAGTACCCCCAGGGGTACATGTACCCTTGGTTGAGAAGCACTGAGGTAAATTGTAATGCAAGCCACAGGGCTCAGCACACTGGAGTTGGGCTAGTTGAATTGTGCGCACTGCAGCCTAGGACACTGAGCAGGCTGCTGAGCATTGCTGAATGGTGCATGGCTTCCAGGCGTGCCCAGAGGTGACTTTAGAGAGTCTCTGGTGTGTGACTCGGCTGAGCGGGGCAGGAAGGGGAACTGGCTAGTGCTTTTGGTACATGAAGTGACACTCCCCTAGTCACAAGACATAAGCATACTTAGGAAGACTGTGGCTATGGCTGCACTAGAGAGATGACAGCGGCAAATCTGGCAGCTCCCTAATGTAGCCACTCTAAGCCGACAGGAGAGAGCGCTCCCATCAGCTCAACTACTCCAGCCCCTGCAAGCGGCAGTAGCTGTGTTGGCAGGAGAAGCATAGGCGCGGGAACTAAGGGTACGGGGGGTGCTGCAGCACCCCCAGGTTTTATGCGGGGTCCCAGCCCCACCCCTGGGGCTGCGCTCCTGGCCCCTCACGTGGGGTCCTGGCTGCCACCCCACGCCTAGGGCTCTGCTCCCAGACCCACATGAAAGGTCCCGGCTGCTGGACCCACGCCCTCCCCCAGCCTTGGCCCCCTTACTCCTGACTGGGTCCCCTGCTCCTGTAGACACGCCCTTGTTCCCGGTCCCAGCTCGGGGGTGGGGGTGGGGTCGGGTCGTCGACAGGGGTAAAGGGGCTGGCTTTCGGGACCCCCACTAGTAAAAGTGTTCCAGCACCACTGAGGAGAAGCTCTCCCACCGATATAGCGCAGTCCACATCGGCACTTACGTTGTTCAGGGGGCTGATTTATTCACACCCGAGCGACATATGTTATGCCGACATAAGCTGTAGTATAGACACAGCCTGTGACAGGTTAGCTGGCAGGATCCTATAGCAGAGGCTGCACCAGGCAGCATTGGCTCTCCCTGGCTCTGCACAGGCTAAGGCTGGGTGTGTTTTAAAGGAAGCAGTGCTGTGCTTTAAGAATGATGCCAGTGAGTACCATGCTGTGTGTTTTATTTTGCCTGTTTATAGGTTTGTGATCTGATGGCACATGGAACTCACCAGTCCTCGCGTTCATGGTGGCTGGGACGCTCTGCTTGCTATCCATGATGGCCGATATCCCAATTCCATATTCGGTTCCTGGCACCAGATCTGCCAGCAGATACAAAAAAAGACAGGTTATGCTTATGTGTGTGTGCATGAGTGTGTGTGTATTACCAACCACAAGATTGTATCTCCTTTGCTTTGCCTCACCCTCTGGCATTCTCTCTTCACTATCAACCTTGTCATGGCAACTCCATGTTCTCCTGTTGCTGTCTAAGTGCTTATAAAGGGCACAGTATTTATGGTATCTAGGTGCTAAGGTTGCTGCTGAAAATTTTCCAATAAAACTATTAGGCAGTGCTGAATTATTTTCTGGGGTGTCAACTGCCATCTTCTGAGATGTCTCTAAAGTGAAGCAACTTAGGGAAATCTTAGGAGAAATGGAACAGGACCTCAGAAAACAGCTTCCTATTGTGAGAGTTCACGTGAACAGGTGTCTGAGGAAGCCATTGGCCATGCATAACGATTTCTGATGGCCCTCCAAAGGCCGGGAAGTGGAATCATGCTACATATTCTTGATCGCCATCTACTGGTGCCTTATCTATTAGCTATTTATATATGTACTGTGACAGATGCAGACGAGTGGGGTACAGAAGTCTGGTAGAAGGCAAATATACTGGCCATTGGATGAATAGTTTTCTGTTCCCTGAGTGACCAGAGCAGGGGCTGCACTAGAACAAGCAGGAATTTGTTGGAACCAATTTAAGGCAGGCAAGCTAATTAGGACACCTGGAGCCAATTAAGAACCTGCTAGAATCAGTTAGGTCAGGCTGGCTAATCAGGGCACCTGAGTTTAAAAAGAACCTCACTTCAGTTTGTGATGTGTGTGCGAGGAGCTGTGAGCAAGAGGCACTAGGAGCTGAGAGTGAGAGGGCGTACTGCTGGAAGATCCTGTGGTGAGGATAAAGAAGGTGTGGGGAGGAGTCCATGGGGAAGTAGCCCAGGGAGTTGTAGCTGTTGTGCAGCTGTTCCAGGAGGCATTCTAAACAGCTGCAGTCCACAGGGCCCTGGGCTGGAACCCGGAGTAGACGGCGGGCCCGGGTTTCCCCCAAACCTCCCAACTCCTGATCAGACACAGGAGGAGTTGACCTGGACTGTGGGTTCCACCAGAGGGGAAAATCTCTGAGGTAAGCAAAAATCCGCCAATAAGTGCAGGACCCACCAAGGTAGAGGAGGAACTTTGTCACAGTACCTATAGAGACCACCCCTGTAGCACCTATCACCACAACATTTTATTTTGCTTTGCTACTGTTAGAGATGTCCCAATTTCTCCAAGACTGCTCGGTTGCTCTATGACAAGGATAGGCCTCTAGCTTAGAACATAGCATGCTGTTCAGTGCAAAATCTGGAGTTGTGTCTATCTGTAAAATTAGGGGAGTAACACTTTTATACCTCGCAAGAGTGTTGTGAGTATGATTCAGGGCTTGCAGCTAGCTGGGGTGTAAATCTACCCAGCCCTAGCCTGCCGCGCACTAAGTGTCTGATGCACACTAACAGTTCCTTAGTGCACTCTGATCTACTCCTGTTTCAAAGCGGGGTACATCAAACACGCTAGGGTACTGTTAGTGCATGGCAGCAGGGTCCACATGGCAAGTGAGTACAGGGTAGATTCATGCCCCAGCTTGCCATGGACTAAATGTTTGCGTAAATCAGCACTGAGTTAATATTTTAGACCCTGCTTTGAAAATGGAGAGCACTACAGAAGCGCTAAGTAATATTCTTAGAGGTCAACAAATGCCCATGTAAGTTGTGTCTTGATTTGAGCTGGAGTGGTTGGCTCTTTTGGGAGCACTGCATACATTGTTGGCTGAGGAAATTGGATTATTCTAACAAAGACAAGGCAATGTTTTCAAAGCAACTACTGAGACCTGCTGTAGTTTGCCTGTAAAAAGACAGAAATTCAGAGCGAGAGATTCAGCCAGAGAGAGCTGGAAATGATAAGTTAGCTTTATTTGTTACCAAAATTATTTGACATCTAACATTGTCATCTGCGTTTCTTATTTTTGAGGTGTAGATGAAATGGTCGATAATGAATGAAGGGACAGTCTTTTGCTCTGAGAGCTGAAACAAGCAGGTTCTAGACTGCGGTAGGCACAACCTGTGATTTCTGACTCAGGAGATTGAAATCTAGCTAATTTCCTGGGCACCGATCGCAGATCACTATTTTATCTAGATGGAATATCTCATGGGTTTGTCTGTCACTTCCTTTTGGTTTCTGATGGGTTTATTTCTCTCCTGCCTGGCCATTATTGATCTTTCCCATCAAGTTAGATAAAGCTGTAAAAAACCAGCAGCCAAGCAAAACTCATTTCCACAGAAGCAGCATTGCCAAAATGTGACACAGCAGCGTGTGGGAGCCCTGACTGGGGACAATCTCTGACCCCTCCCTGTCCTTCTGTGGACTAAGAGGCAGGGAACACTGCCACTGAACTGCTAGGTGGCCTTCAAGTCACATCATCTCTTTGGGCCTCTGTTTTCCCTGCCACCCGTTGCCTGTCTTGTCTATTTAGGTTGTACGCTCTGTCTCTCTCACAATGTGTTTGTGCAGCACCGAGCACAATGGAGCCCTGATCTCAGCTGGGGATTGTAAATGCTACTGTAACACAAGTAATAATGATAATTTAGGCACTAAAGTAAGTGTCATAATTGGGGCTGATGGGTGCTGAGCCCTGTTGAAAATCTGGCCCCAATTGTGGGTGCTGAGCACTTGGAAATACGGCTCAAAGCCGCTTTGAAAATCTGGCCCATAGTGCTCACAGGCATCTGTTCCATTGCTACTTCTCCATCTGGTCCCACCTTGATCAAGAAAGAGAGCATGGTCTGGTCACCGTTAAGGCCTAGGGCAGCAGGGAGGTCAGGGCAGGTGGTGTGGCATTCTCTCAGGTTCTTAGTAAGTGCTCAGAGTCCTCATGGTGACACATGTAATTGGATCACAAAGTACTTAATTCTTTTCTCTGGCCAGCGGCACAAGGACAGTGAAGCTGAGCTGCTAATCCTTCACCAGCTTTAGTTAGGCACTGTGTAATTAGTGAGGGGTGAACAGGGCATGTGGCCACTCCAGAGGTCCCATTCTGTGCACATTCCCTCTCGGCACAATTATGAACAGGGGAACCCAACCCTTACCTGTCCTTTTAACAGCTGCCAAAACGTTCCTCCACCCCAACCCCGTGTTCCCCACAGTCATAAGAGCACCAATCCCTCTGCGAGCTATACATAATGGCAGTCTCCTGACTTCCCACCCAGCCCTCAGAGTGCTGAGCCCACCCTCTTTGCCCCCATCTGTGTGTACAGAAAAAGGAGACCCCCCCCCAGGGCTGTGTAAATGCCAGGGCCAGTGCTGCAAAAGGATGGATGTACCATGCCTGAATTCAGATACTGCCTGCACCATATGCTGCAAACCACTTGGGTTTGCAAAACTGGCCTGGCAATCTGTCCATCTTGTGAGATTTCCAGTACTTTCTGCTACTTCATGCTGGAAATACTAGGAGATGGCCTTTTCCTGTCCAGGTATGATCCAGGAAGTGCGGATGCACATGAAAGGTTTTTTTTTAAAAAGTGAAATAACGAATGGAAACTTCTGCTACTCCCAGGGTTCTGAATTTCAAGGGCTGCTATGAGCTCTGAAGAGGCATCGGAGAGCCAGCACCCCATAAACCATGCTGAAACTTTAAGGGTCGCAGGGTCCCCACCACCAGGCTGTAGCTGTGCAAGAAGACAAGAAGTGGAGGCAGCCAGTTTCGCACCAAGAGAGACAGACAAAACAAACACTGAAAATAAATCCCGCATTAGGGTGGAACGTCCTTGCCAATGGAATTAAAGGAAACACGTTTCATGCTTCTGTGTAGCACGGAGATGCAGCACAGACCAGCTACTGAATCTGTGCAGCACCTGAGTGCTGCTTTCCCAAGCAGTTAAACAGAGATGAGTAATATCTTCTCCTCTGGCTCCTTCCTTCCTTTTGTACTCAGGATAGGGAATCCCACAAGGCCCATGTGTGGTTGTGTATGAGGATGAGTGATGGACAGCAGTTCCATGCCAATCTCCACAGTAGAGCGGGCCAAAAACCAGGGAGGAAGTTGCCCCAAGATTAAGAATAACCGTCAAGGTTATTTTTGTTTTGCCAGTTTTCAAAAGAAACAGTGTTTTCAGTTATTGGACATTTTTTTGCAAAAATGTTCATTTGGAATTTTTCATTTGCTCTTCCACCTCCCGTTTCCATTTTTGCCACTGCAAAGGGGAAGGAAGAGAGACAGAGGCAAGGAAGGGAGAGGCTAAGGGATCAGCGGAGAAGGACCAAATAAAAACGACAATGTGTGTGTTTCGATTTCATGGGGGAAAAGACCCTGGAAAATTAAAAAATTCCCCACAACAATTTCTGATTTTGAAAAAAGACTAGTCTAACTAAAATGTTTAATTCCAGTACCTACTCTGCTCATTTGCCAGGGTCACAAAAGTGATCTTCAGTCCTTTCTACTCCACAGCTCTGTCTGGGCCAGATCCTTGGCTGATGTAAAGAGAGTCCAATGGAGTTACACCAGTTTACACCAGCTGAGGATCTTGCCCTAAGCGTCTATTAATTTTCATTGCCGCCAGCACTGGCAGTTAATAAAGCTATAGGAGAGGGAGCCGGAGTATGTTCTGGATCATGTATCAACAACAGAATGGTTAACTAAGTTCCGTTTGCAGAACCTTGATTACTGTGAGGGAGTGCTAGAAAGGAAGGACACAGCTTGACTTTCAGATCCCAGGCTTGGGTTACAGGGATAGCACCTAAGAATCCCTACTTTCACCTTTGTTACCGAAATATTGGGTCTACTTAGCTGAGAGCCAATAACAGCCAGACAGGGATAAGGAAAGAGGGTTACTTTATTCTGCAGAAAAAAGGAGAGTCTGTACCTTGGTACAGAACTCTAATTTACACAGAAATTACAGGTCTTATATATATATACAGGTCTTATATATATAAGCTGTCCCAGCAGAAATCACTGTCCCAGACCAGTTTTTACTGACCAGATAGCAAACATCCGAGGTCTGGCAACCACCAATCAGGTATATTATTATTTAATATACCAGGCGCAATGGAGTTTAGTAAGTTGGAATGTCAAAGGAGCCGTACTCGGACAATCAGTACCCAGGGCTGGCCAATCTTGAGTGCAAAGTTGTGAAAAGCATTTTTTTAATATCCTTTTTTGAACACCTGGCAGTGGCCATTTACTTAACATATAATTCAAAGGACTATTCTTAGAGGGTTTGCTTTGAAATCTACCTATCTTTTCTCTTGACACTTAAACAGAGAATTAAACAGAAAACAGAGGGAATTACGGTCTAAAAAAAAAAAACTGGTACAGATTTTCCCTACTCACACTGACTGCTACAAGAGACGGGACAGAAGGATCTCAATTTGACCTCAGCGCTTCATTGCATGCTATGGCTTCCACTCTGAGGAATTATGAACGAGAGGCTCAGTCCCGCCCACACACCCAACACCCAAGTGTATGAGACAGAAAATATTAACCAGGTAACCAATAACAGAACCAGAACAGATAGTGTTTCTTTATTTTATTAGGACTTACCTTATTGGAGCACAAACCCCAGGGGCTGCGGTGAAGTCAGAAAGAGGGGCTAAGCACCCCGTTGGCGCCGTTCCTAGTTCGCCGCAGCCGTCCGGAGTCCAGTGTCCGAGCTAGGAGGTCCCTTTGTGGTCGCCAGAAACTGTTACCGAAATATTGGGTCTACTTAGCTGAGAGCCAATAACAGCCAGACAGGGATAAGGAAAGAGGGTTACTTTATTCTGTAGAAAAAAGGAGAGTCTGTACCTTGGTACAGAACTCTAATTTACACAGAGATTACAGGTCTTTTATACACACTTAGACAAAGCCCTGGTCGTGTTAATATCTGATTGGTGGTTGCCAGACCTCGGATGTTTGCTATCTGGTCAGTAAAAACTGGTCTGGGACAGTGATTTCTGCTGGGACAGCTTTTCCTATGTAAAGCGAAGGGTGACTATAAAAGTTTAGGGTCTTGCGTAGGCGAGGCATCTACTTCTCCCTAGTGGCCTCTGGTTGCCATAGCTGCTGGTTGTTAAGGGGGGTTCATTGTACTTTATGACTTTTACACCTTCAAATGGAGCAAAGCTGGCAGGCACCCCCACCAGACAATTATGTGGAGCCCACTGTGGGAAAGACCTGATTTTGCCACCTGTTGTAGGGGATGGGCATGAGCTAGTTCACTGAACTGGCCACTTGGTGGCAATGCTGTTCCACACACCAGGCTTTCCCCTAACCCAACAAAAACAGCTGGACTGTGAAAGCATTGGGCACCTTGGCACACATGGCACTGGTATATCAATATCCAGATGTGGGGATGGGCAGTAGCTAAGACTTAGGCCAAAGGCAAAGATCATTAGATTAGGAGATATCCTGGGTCACTGGACTGGCTTTAAGTGTGGGCTGACCAAGAGGCTGCGTTTCAGGGAGCACCATGATGCTGGCTGGAATTCAGCTGCAGGAAGAAGCCATCTGGCCAGAAGACCCCATGTGCTGTGATCCCCTCTCAAAATCATGTGCTGCAAGTAGAGGCCAAATGGCCAGTAGACAGGTCCGCTGCTCTCCCCCGGGGGAAGGAAATGGAAACCAACAGGCTGCAGGAAAAGAGAGACAGGAGGGGAACTTGGGAAGGGAAAGAGATGGAGGGCTGGAGGGAGAGCCCGAAATATTCTTTAGCCAGGTGTCAGCCCACCTAGGGCTGATTCCACTGGGGTATTTGATTCCCTTCGTGTGAACATACCATTCTTTCTTCACTGCAGCACCCAGCAATGTACTGGATAAACTCAGAAGCACAGCTCTTTCCAGAGAGTAAAGAAGATAAATCTGTTTTCCAGGCAACCGATGGCAACATTACAGCCCCATCCAAATAGCTGCATCACGGCTTCCCCTCCAGAGGCTATCCTACTGCCCACTGCTCATGGTGTGCTGAATCCTGGCTAGAGCTGCAACTGTAGTGGATGTTGGTATCCCAGGGGCTGGGCAGGCTGATGAGATAGCTGAAGGCAAATGCTGTTACTAGCAGTACAAAACCTGACCCAGTTCTCTCCCTCTGCATCCCCCGCAAAACAAGGACGAGTTGCACATTGACAGGGCCAGCAGGATGTTCCTTGAAACTCAGTTCTCTCCTGCTCCGTCTGAGTGCCTGGAGGCATGAATGCAAGGCCACCTACATAGAGCTCTTCGCGGCAGCAGAACTTCTTCCCTTCACGCTCTCTGCCATCTGCTCCTCGCTGACTCCAGTCCAGTTAGACTCCCTCGAGGCGGGGTGAGAGAAGCAGAGTTAGCCTTGGCCGTTATTTGGCTGGGAGCTCTCTAGGGTAACCTCTGATGCTGAGGAAGTGGGGTTAGATATTCAGCAGAAGCCACGCATCCCCTGGAGTCGGCGGTGGCGCAGTTCTCAGTCATGGTGTTAGGAGTTCTGTGCTAGTGCATGTGCTAGCATTTGGGTGGCATATAACCCCCACGGCCTACCCAGTTGTGATCATTACAGATGTTACGACACTCATTGCAAAAGTAGGGACATTAGCTCTGGAGACCTGCTCAGCTTCCAGTTTGGCTAATTGCCTTCTGCTGACCTAAATTCTTCCCACAGTTTAAGTGGATACTGCTAGCCGCCTTCCCTTCCCTTCCCTCCCCTGGCGGGGGTGCAGTGTGGCTGGGCTGTTAAAGAGCTGCCAGACTTCAGTGATGGGCAAAGTGATTCCTCTCTGTCAATTGCAGTGATTTCTGTTATAACAGAGCAGTGTTTTACTGTGCTATAATTACACTGTATTTGTTTTCCTTATACGGTGCCCTGAGGCTTTCCATGAGAGTTAGAATATGATGATGATGGAAGAAAGACATTATATAAAAATGAGTCACTTACACTGAGTCAGCTTCCAACTCTCTGGAGCTGACATGTAAAGGAAAAGTAACTAAAGAGCACGGGGAAAGAATCATTACAGAGAGTGCTAAAAGACAGTGCTCCCTAGGGACACAAGGTGGGTGGGGTAATATCTTTGATTGGACCAGCTGCTGTTGGTGAGAGAGACAAGCTTCCGAGCTTGCACAGAGCTCTAAGTTTCCCAGACCCAAAGAAACACTCCATGTAAGCTCACAGGCTTGTCTCTTTCACCGACAAAAGTTGGTCCAATGAAAGACATGACCTCACCCTCCTTCTCTCT
The DNA here is from genome assembly GCA_037349315.1 of Chelydra serpentina. Classification (NCBI taxonomy): domain Eukaryota; kingdom Metazoa; phylum Chordata; order Testudines; family Chelydridae; genus Chelydra; species Chelydra serpentina. The sequence continues at coordinate 56,222,709 of JBAIAC010000024.1, read as the reverse complement.
TGACTATCCTGGGACCGACATGGCTACAATACTGGAGCTATCTAGGAACACATTCTTAACACGACCCAGAGTGAAATTTCTTCGCACTGTATAGGAGATTGGTAATGGTAGAGACACCATAGCAATAGGATGTTAATTTTGGCCTCTGCATTGTATAAAGGAGATCATCAATATGGGGCTAGAGAGAGACCTGATCCAAGACCCCGGATCTGAATCCCTTTGGGTTTGAAGGGAGATTTGAGTACAGATCTAGTTGTTTTAGCTCTGGGCCATCTCAGCTAGAGAGACTAGGTTGGGATTCATGGGAAAGAGTGGATTAACAGGTGACCTTGTGGAAGGGAACACGTTTCTGAGGGGAACAGAAAGCCTAGCTGTTATGAAACTTCCGGTGCTGATATTAACAGCAAGAACAAAGGGTGCCAAATGGCCCCAGCTAAACCAGGGGAGACGTCATACCCTGCAGAATTTCAGGTGGAATTTCTTTATATGGAGCAACTAAAGGGAGACGCTAAGATACTCAGACCCTTTACTCTCTATATAAGCCTTTCAGTCGAATCTATCAGTCACCAACATTGTCCTCAGTATGGCTCTGATCCAAAGCCCGGAAAGTCTCCCATTGATTCCAACGGGTTATGAATCCGGCCCCAACTCCATGTAGAATTTGGGGCCTAAATGACTTTGGCAGCATCCCTTTAGTATAAGGAGTAGACTCACCATGGCAACAACATGGAAAACACATATAAAGAATTTACAAAGGAATAGGACAAATGAAATAGCCATGGGGTGAGAGCCTGGTTCCACCCAAGTCAATGGGAGTTTTGCAATCTCTTCAGCTGCTGTGGTAATGGACTTTTGGTGCTTGCCTGTCTTCACTGTCCATAATTCCCTCTCTCGGAATCACAGACAGAAAATAGATTCTTCATCCAGTCTCAGCCTCTAGTGCCAGCTTGTGCCTTATGATTTTTACTATTATAGATATTTGCATTGTGGGAACACCTGGACACTCTAGCTGAGATCAGAGGCTCATTGTGCTAGATGCAGCACAGACACATTGACAAGCCATTCCCTGCCTCAAAGAGCTAACAATCCAAACAGACAAGACAGACTGAAGGGTGAGGGGAGGAAGTGTTGTTATTCCCTACAATAGACTGATCTAAGATTTTGTCTAGTCTAGTTTTCAGTGGCTTAGGCTCTCCAGAGAGGCCATTTGACACCACCAGCCTGTTCGCTTTAAGCCGGTCACAGTTCTTCAGCATGTCTCTCAACCCTTCCTTCTCCACAAATGCATGTCCGGGAAACCCCTTTATTGTGTTTGTTTTAATTGGCTTTACTTGGCAACAGCTCTCAGTGAAATATTTCAGTAACAGATTCTGCTCTTAATTACATAGATGTAAATCCAGAGTGACTCCATGGGGTGATATTCATGTCAAGGGATGTAACACCAGATTTACACCAGTGTAACTGACAGCAGAATTTGGCCCCTTTGCAGTAGTTACCTTTCACTGCTTGTCTGCAAAGCTAGTAAACGTCTCTGAAGAATGCTGGCAGGTAAATTAAGCCAGACCCTTGTTTCATGAGTCTGTGAAGTCTCCCTCTAATCAAATTCTGCTTCTCAAGGCAGTTCCCCTCGAGAAATGCAGCAAAAATGACATCTAATATTGTATTTTTCACACACCCCATTGTCACACTCACTGCTCTAATTGCTTTCCGGCCCTGCAGTCTTTTTTGTGATTAATCCTGTTGTGTTTGCAACTTTCTAATTGAGCAGAGTATGACCTGGGCTTTCCCCAAAAAATCACTTGGTTTGCCCAGAACCAGATGGCACAGACACATGGGGGTTCCAGCTAGACAAGTGCCAGACCACGGTGGTATCCGCTAGATTAGGGGTGGTCAAACTACTGCCCGCGGTCCAGATCCGGCCCCTCAGGACTTTGGATCCGGCCCGTGGGATTGCCACCACCGTGGTGCCGCAGGCGCCGCGCTGCTCCCAGAAGCAGCTGGCACCACGTCCCTGTGGCCCCTGGGGGGGCAGAGGGCTCTGTGAGCTGCCCTTGCCTGTGGGTACCTCCCCTGAAGCTCCCATTGGCTGCAGTTCCCCATTCCTGGCCAATGGGAGCTTTGGGGGAGGTACTCACAGGCAAGGGCAGTGCGTGGAGCCCTCTGCCCCCGCTCCTCCAGGGGCTGCAGGGATGTGGTTCCGGCCACTTCTGGGAGCGGCACAGGGCCGGGGCCAGTGCAAGCAGGTAGGGAGCCTGCCCTGGCCCCGGTGCATGCCGCTGCCACCCCGGAACCGCTCCAGGTAGGTGGCACCGGGCTGAAGCGTGAACCCCTTCTGCACCCCACACTCTAACTCCCTGCCCTGAGCCCCCTGCCTGCACCCCAACCCCCTGCCGCACTCTGCACCCCTCCTGCACCCCAACTCCCTTCCCTGAGCCCCCTGCCTGCACCCCAACCCCCTGCCACACTCCGCACCCCACCTGCACCCCAACCCCCTGCCCTGAGCCCCCTGCTGCACCTCACACCCCTCCCTGTACCCCAACCCCCTGCCCTGAGCCCCCTCCTGCACTACTGCCCTGATCCCCCTCCCACACTGTGCACCCCCTCCTGCACCCCAACCCCCTTCCCTGAGCCCCCTCGTACACTCCGCACCCCTCTGCTCCAACCCCTTGCCCTTAGCCCCTTCCTGCACACCACACTCCCTCCCGCACCTCAACCCCCTGCCCCAGCCCTACATTCATGGCCCTGCATGTAATTTCCTCACCCAGATGTGGCCCTTGGGCCAAAAAGTTTGCCCACCCCTGCGCTAGATAGATGTCAGAGATGCAGGAGGGTACCACGGAGAGTGCATGGTTTTATGTGCGGGGCAAGACCTGGCAGAGGTGTGGCTTCACTGCTATTTTTAGCCACGGTTGCTAGATCAAAGCTAGTTCGGGTATGTCTGCAGGTGCGGCAACACACTTCCTAAGTCTCACCAGTGTCAATCAGGAAACTCCACTGAAGTCCGTGATGAGCTAATCAGGCCCAAGTTGTCCCAAGAGCATCTCCGTACATAGGGAGTGGGATGGAAGAAGCTGTATGTTGGATGGGCTTGGTCTCCCTCCCTGGTCTCCTGAATGGGGCCCAGCGCATGGAGAAGAACAGGCTGCCCAGCATGATCCATGTAGATCCTGGCACGTCCACAGAGGGATTTACCTGTGAGGGTGGCTCGGGTTGTCAGGCCAGCATTCCGTGGCACCAGCACCTCATGGTACTGCTCGCCTGCTAGCGTGCTGTACACCACCCTGTAGTTCTGCACCTCTGCCTCACTGTTGTCCCACTCCAGTTCCAGGCTGGCCAACGTTCGCAAGCCCACCCGGAGGTTCTTGGGTGCATCGATCTCTATACAAGATAAGAAAACAAATGCAGTTCCATCTGCCGGGATTGCCCCCATCTGCAGCTGAGGAAACGCTTTCATGTGTTGGCAAGGAATCCAAGCTGTGTTATTGTGAGACCATGGTATTCTACCACCCCAGACACTAACCGTGATCTAACCTGCATGGAGTTGCACTTGCTGAGCTGTCTGGCTACCAAGGTACTCATATGATCCCTGTCTCTGTGGTAGCTCAGCCCCTTACATTAATTCATAGATTTTAAGGTCAGAAGGCTCTATTGTGATCATCTAGTCTGGCCTCCATAGCACAGGCCAGTGAATGGAGATGGACAGTAGAGCATCTCTTTTGTAAAAAGACACCCGATTTTGATCGAAAGATTTCAGGTGATGGCGAATGCACCACATCCTTCAGTAAATTGTTCCAGTGATGAATTACCCTCGCTGTTTTTTTTTTTAAAAAGCATGTTGAAATTGAATCCACCCAATACCTCAACGAGGTAAGGAATTATTATTATTATTCCCATTTTACAGGGGAAACCGAGGCACAGTAAGACAAGAAATCTATGGCAGAGCCAAGATTTGAATCTAGGACTCCTCCTGAGTGCCTTAACCACAAGATCTCATGCCTCATCACAGACTCATCTGCAGGTAAATCCCGCCTTGATAGCATTCCTTGTTGTTTAGCACTGCTACATATTACTGTACACATTGTAGCAAATTCTGCCCTCATTTACACTCATGCAACCCTACTCTGATCAACAGGATTGCACAGGCATAGCTGAGGGCAGGATTTGGCCATTTTATATCCAGGGTATCACTACTTTCGGTTCACAGGTAAAATTATACTCAGTAGATCCCATCTGACTATAGATTTTTGTTCATTTGTTTTTGGAGGGATTTTTTTGATCATAACAACACAGAGAGATAATACAAGGAAAGGCAAATTCAGCAAATTGATAGAACTGTACATCTCATTCTAAATATATACAGTTGAGACACTACAGTTACTGTCATAGAAGCACTGGTATCCACTGATAATATATATGACAGGTAATTTATAAACCATAAAATAGCACTGAAATATGCTCTCTAGCTTCTCCTTTATGACACGGTAAATTAAACCTGTTAGCCATCCACAGGCTTAGCATTAATTAAAGTTTTACCGACCGGTTAGAGTATTCATATAAAGTATCAAAATAAGATAACCACATTTTTAACTGTGTCACTTTCAGTTGCTTGACAGCAGATTGTCTCAGGTGACACCCCCCATCTCCTCTCTCTTAATTTGAATAGCTATAGATGGGGCAATTTTTTTTCAAAAAATGGGTACCTAAAGTTAGACTCCTAACTCCTTCTTTAGGCATCTAAAGAAGTGCCCTGATTTTCTAAAGTACTTAGCTTCCAGTAGCTTAGTGCTTTTGAAAAACCAGGCGACTTATTTAGGTTCTTAAATATGGATTTAGGAGTTTAATTTCCATTTTTGCAAATCTTGGTAATGGGCTCAAACTAATCGGAAGATCTGAATGTTCTTTGAACTTGCAGGGGCTGGCTCCTATCACTATAATAATCCAAACCCATGCCCTTGTGATGTGCTTACATACTACGGGGATGGGGTTGTACTAAAACATAGGTCTGAACTTTGGGAAAATGAGGTCCTGGATCCAGGCGCACAACATACACTCATGGGAATTAATTCCTGTACCTTGTTGCATCTTGCAGCAAATCAATATCTCTGGGTTACAAAGCATTATCTTAATGCAATGCTTACTGGGCAAAAATCAGCATTGCTCCATTAACTTCAATAGAACTACACCGATTTATACCAGCTGAGAATCTAAACCATTGTATTACACCACAGACCTAGGATTTTTTTCTTCTGCCAAATACATATTGCAAATAGGACAGGCAAACAGATTCTGTAGATAGAGAGACAAGTATTTCCTGTAAAATTCTGATAGATGGGTATATACCGTAGAGGGGAACATACAGAGATACTATACAGATCTGTCAGAGTAGAAAAATCCTTCACCCAAGAAGTATTTACCATGATGCTATGCAGAATCAGAGATTATGCATTGAGTCAGAGAGTCACAGTACAGTCAGCTTATATCTAAGGTGATAATAAAACAGGGTCTCATGGAGCTCAGTGGTGTTGGTTCAGCGGTGCACATACAGGCAGCAGATGGCAGTGGAGGAGTGAGACGTTGTGTCTGGTCACTGCTCTAGTGAGAGGAGAAGGCACTGGGCGTGACCCTGAAGGAAAGAGGCTCTACTTCCATTACAAGTAGAGGAAGTGTGTTTAGTGTGGCAGCGTCTGTCTGGCAGTCCATTGTGTCAAAGCCAGTTGCCTACCCAGTTTGTCAGTCCATGAACTGACCAGCTAGCTGGGTGTGTCTGAGTCTGTCAGTCAGTGCGTTGGCCTGTTTGTGGGGGCAGTCAAGCAGAAGGCCCTGATAAGTCTGTCAGAAAGGGAATCAATCTGTTTGTGAGGGCAGCTGGGTTTCAGCCTGTGCGTCACTGATTCAAGTCGATCTGTTTGTCTGTCATCCAATGAGCCGACCTGTTTGTTGTGCGGGTCTCTCGATGGCTGGCTGCATAGTGGACTAAACTCTAGCCAGCGGGCTTTTAAATGGCACCGACTTACCTGTTGTGAAGGTGGTAACAGCAGGGTCGCTCTCATTGGTCCCTCGGACCCCGGAGATGGAGACTTCGTACTGCGAGCCAGGCCTCAGGGCCTGCATTGAGTACTGGCTCAGTGGAGGTTGCAGTCGGAACGTGGTCTTCCCCCCTTCCCCATTCACCAGGCCGTACTTCAGCAGGATGTAGTCTACTTTAGCTCGGGGTGGGGTCCACTCCACGAAGGCCACCGTGTCCGAGACATCTCGCACCAGGATTTGGGTTGGCCCATCAATTACTGGACACCAAAGAAGCATGTTAGTTGCAGGAGTTAAACACAGACAGAAAACATGTCAATTGCATGGCATCTGGCCCCGGGGAAAGAGGGGGCTCAGTCTCGCTACATCTGATATTTGAAGTGGCCCATCACTGCTTTCAACTTAGTATCCAGGCAATAGCAGGAGGAAAAGAACTAATATGAGTTGTGACCCAAGATCCCAGCTCAGGGTCCATGGATTACAGATAGGCCTCCAGGCTATGCCATGCTGCTTAGATGAGTTGTTTGTGGCTGCCAAACAATAGGATGTAGGGGAAGGGGTCTGTTAAAGGGTGGATGGATCTGAATAGATCCCTGGGTTTGGTTCAGGTTTAGGATGTCCATGGGAACCTTCTTCCGATATGCCAAGATTCATATGGAGTGGGACTAAACCAAGAAGAGTAAGCCATTCATCATAGATTCCAAGGCCAAAAGGGACCATTGTGATCATCTAGTCTGGCCTCCTGTATAGCACAGGCCAGAGAACTTCCCGGAATCAATTAATAATAATAAAATAATAATAAATGGAGATATGCAAATCTCCTAGAACTGGAAAGACCTTGAAAGGTCATCAAGTCCAGTCCCCTGCCTACACTAGCAGGACCAAGTACTGTCCCCTGACAGATTTTGTTTTTCCCCCAGATCCCTAAATGGCCCCCTCAAGGATTGAACTCACAACCCTGGGTTTAGTAGGCCAATGCTCAAACCACTGAGCTATCCCTCCCCCCCTTTATGGTCAAACTAAAGCAGATCTTTTAGAAAAACATCCTATCTTGATTTAAAAATGTCCACAGATGGAAAACCCTCCACAACTCCCAGTAAGTTGTTCCAAATGTTAATTGCCCTCACTGTTAAAAAATTGTGCCTCATTTCTAGTCTGAATTTGTCTAGCTTCAACATCTAGCCATTCTATCTTGTCATACCTTTTTCTGCTAGACTGAAGAGTTCTCTTCCGTCTGTCAGTTATTATAGATTATGATCAAGTCACCCCTTAACCTTCTCTTTGTTAAAGTAGACGGATTCAATGCCTGTGCAGTCTTCCACTAAAAGGCATGTTTTCCAAACCTCTGATCATTCTCATGGCTCTTCTCTGAACCTTCTTCAATTTATCAGCATCCTTCTTGATTTGTGGACTCAAGGACTGGACAGTGTTCCGGCAGTGGTCACACCAGTGCCAAATACAGAGAAAATATCATCTCCCTACTCCTACTCAATATTCCCCTGTTTCTACATCCAAGTATCATATTAGCCCCTTTGGCCAACAGTATTGCATGGGAAGCTCATGTTCACCATTACCACCAAGTTCTTTTCAGAGTTGCTGCTTCTCAGGATAGAGTTCCCTATTCTGTAAGTAAAGCCTGCATTATTTATTCCTAGACGTATGGCCTTACATTTGGTCACATTAAAATGCATATTGTTTAAGATCCAGATCGCTCTGTATCAATGACTCTTCTCTTCATTATTTACTGCTTCCCCTATCTTTGTGTCATCTGTAACCTTTACCAGTGATGACTTTATGTTTTCTTCCAGGTCTTTGATAAAAATGTTAAATAGCCTAGGGCCAAGAACTGATCCCTGCAGGATCCTTCTAGAAACGTCCAGGCTTAATGATAATTCCCCATTTACAATTAAATCTTGACACCTGTCAACCAATTTTTAATAATCTGTGGATTTCCAGTGTGCTGAAAATATGAGAAGAGTTGAGAAAACAACTAGCACTTTCAAGAGACTTTTCAAAATTTGACATTAGTTACAATATTCCAGAAGTTCTACCCATCCTTTACAAAAGAGAAAGGAGTTGTAGCCAGATCTCTAGAGCTTGGAATAATTGCACTGGGACTCACAAGAGAGAAGCAAGACCCCTTGGGATTTCCATTGCTCCCTGTTTGATCTGGAAATCCCACAAGGTTGTGTTGACATTTCTACTTCCTCTCTTAGAAGCAATCCAGAAGTGCAGGAATAAAAAATGGAAATAAAAAATAATCTAAAGAAAAAAGTGACATGGTGAAAAGTTTGGGTTCAAATTCTGGGTTGCTGCTGTTTGGTTCTAACTGCTTTGCCTGGCTGTAGCTATTGTAATGACAGGAGCCAAGCATCTGTGTGTATTGTTCATGTACTGTAGCAGCATTAACATGTAGTACCTGCTGCTCAGCCAATTCTGAGACTTATTTTCTACCTGGGGAGCTGAGATCTATAATCCAGGTTCATATTATATGGGGACTTGTTTGTTTGTTTTACTAGTGACAGCTTAACTTGTATTCTGTAACTGTTACTAAATGCCCTGGTCTTGTAAGCCAGAGTTTAGTTAGTGCAAAGCAAAAATGTTATTTTTTTAAAGTGCATTTTGTATGTTGGACAGGTTTCATTGGATAATAAACCTATACTGAATATCTAGATCTCCAGCAGGGGCTGAGGTGTTGGCGTGATCTAAGAGGTTTCTACACGCACAGTTATTTTGAAATAGCTCTTCCTGATTAACTCCAGATGTGGATGCTCTTATTCCAGAATAGAGAACCTTATTCCAAATTAGTTTAGTGGATTAAGATTGTAGGTGTTGTATTAATGGGGCATGAATACAATGCCTACAAGTCCTGCATGTTTTGCTGCTCAGGTGGATAGACTAATTAGTGGCTAAAAAAAATCAAGAGTTTTCAGCCACGGAAACTGCTGTTGCTACAGCAGAAAATGCTGAGCTTGCATTTTGGCTTGGATTTTGAAAGCCGCCTAAGGGGGTTAGATTCCCAAACCTCAATGAAATTCAATGGGATTTGGGCTCCTATCTCCCTTATGCACCTTTGAAAATTTAACATGAGAGTGTTCATAGACTGTAACCCGGTCAGCAGTCTGTCTCGAATCTGGTGAATTCCTTGTGACCAGAGTTGGGCAAAACTTCAGTGAAGAAAGTTTAAACTACATCAGCAAAGGTGTAGAGGTTCCAGCCACACCAACTGGGGTCTCTCAAAGGTTGGTGCGCCTGGACTGCACAATGGCTTTGGGTGGAAAATCCTGTTTCTGCTTAAAACAATAAAAGTTTTGGCTGTTTCAGCTGAGCTTCATGCTGAGATTTTGGGTTCATTGCAATTTAAAACCAAACGGATGGGGTTCTGTCCTCCCATAATCAAAATAGAACAGAAAGGCTTGCATTAGAGATGGTGAACCAAATCTCCAGATTCAAAAATCTCTGGCGCTTTAGGAGACCTATCCAGATCCAGACTCTATGGCTGACCCCTCTCCGTATAATGGGCCAAGCCAAACCAAACCCCCAGATCTAAACCCCCACATGCTGGGAAAGCTGGGATCCAGCAGCTTGAACCCATCTCTTTGCAGTTGGATCCTATCAAGAACCACACGTTGTTGAGTTAGAGGAGAGGATTGTGGGGTGAAATTCTATGGCTTGTGTTTTGCAGGAGGTCAGGCTAGATGATTGCAATGATCCCTTCTGGCCGGAAGATTTATGAATCTACTAATCTACTTTGCACGATCCCTTATGAACTGAAAGCACTGTGAGTTTGAGGCTGCTCTATGTGCAACAGCTTCACTAGTTAGGGGAATGGAAACACTTTGTCATGACCAGTAGGTGTCTCTGTTAAGCCACATTGCTCAAGCAGCTGCTAAACACACAAACAAAACAATAGGAAAGAATGTGTTTGTTTGCGGAGATCAGGTAGACTAGCATCTGCAGCAAGATGATAGATTCTCTCCTCTAATGTTAGAAAGACCCTCCTGTGCTGACTGTAGAGACCTCTCTGTTATATTGTGCTTTTTAGGATAACTTCCTTTCCTAGGAGCCCTTCAGTCTCCAGCTCCATTAAAGCCCTAATTAGCAACCTCATTAGAACACATCTCTTTGTAACCTTCACAGAGCTATTTAAATGTGTGTTTCTGTTTGTAAATGGTGTGGCTGGAGGGAGCTATCTGACTGGCTTGCAAGGATTCAGAGTGAGAACTTAGATATGTGCTTTGCCCAGTGTTACCTTTGACTCAGCAATGAAAGGGTTAATTAGCTCTTGGTGTACGCACCTGGAGACTCTAATCTGGCTGTCTGTGGGGGAAAGTGATGGGCTTGTGGCTAGCATAAAAAAATGGTTCTGAAGAGACCTGAGTCCATCAATGTGAAGCTGGGAACGATGATTATCTGTTCTGTTCATTTCCTCAGGGGCACCTGGCAGTTGACACTGTCGGAAGACAAGATACTGGGCTAGATGGACCTTTGATCTGACCCAGTATGGCCGTTCTTATGTTCTTGAGGGCCCTCAGCACTTCCCAGGATTTGGACCTTAACCTGTTATCTGGGTGTGCTGGGGGACTACATGGGTACAAGCGCTTTTGGGGAACTGGGAACACTCAGTCTCCAACCTCAGAAATGTGCCTAATGTGAGATCACTAGAGGGGGGAAATTTACTTGGACAGAACAATAATTGATCTGAGCCTTCACTTAGAACTCAAACTGGGCCTTGTTTGAGCTCAGTTAACGTTTCTCCATGCTTTCCCTGAATGAGCATCAGGCCAGGAGTGGCGGCGGGGGGGGGGGGAATTGTATCTATCTAGGGGCGCATAGCTACCCCAGTCTGTAAGTTTGCTCCTAGATGAGTCCTGGAGCTTTGAGCCCAGGAACTACAATTCCCAGGATGCATTGGGGAGCATGGGGGAGAGAGGAGAAGGAAAGGAAGCACTGTTATCAAGCTCACTGAGTCTTCCTCAAAGGGGTTTAGGTACAAAAGAAGTGTCAAAATACTGTGAGAAGGGCTGTTCTTGTGGTGCTTCTGCACCTGGTTTGCAGTCCAGATGGAATTAGATCGTTCAGATAAGCCCCCAGATTTCAGGGTGTTTGTTTAACCCAAATCACCATTCAGTTTAGAAGTTCATCCATCTTTAGTGTGTCTTTGAGACTGAAATTGTGCAACTCAGTCAGGTGTTATTAGCATAACTGGGCCTGTGCCACAGAATTTGCATTTGAGTCTGACTTTCCTCCAAGTTCAAAATGGGAGAATTTGGCTCTGATGTTCCAGTCCAGAGCTGTCTCTAACTATTTCTTTCTTTGCAGAAATGATGTAGACCGAAGTAATCCCTGGTGTAATTCAATGGTGTTACTCCATGGGTGAATTTGCCCTCTGAGTTTATCTAGCAGAGAGTAAATCCAGTGTTGCAAGTTACCCTCAATAAAGAGGGTGTATTTGGATAAAATGATCAGAACTTTCACTTGACCCTCCAAGCAAACCTAAACCTGCGTCTTTTCAGAGGTTAAAAACATTTCAGTTTTAAGGCAATGGAGCGACACTGATTTACACCAGCTGGGGATTTGGCCCATTGTTTGAATGTATTGTTGGTGAAAGGTGCATGAACAAAACTCTGGAGACTGGATTTTTCTTCTAACCCAGGGAACTAGTACAACATTGGCAGCAGAAATGTAAACTACCCCACATCCACCCATCGAAAGCGCCCCTGCCATGCTCTGGTGGAACCATCTCTAACTGTGAGAGGGGAGTTCAGTCTCCAGGGCTATTCATTCCTTGGTGCCTCTGCTGATGCAGCCAATGAATGCCAATTGTGGTGGTGTTTTCTGTGGTGTGAACGCACATCCGCTGGGATCTGTGTTGAGACCAGCACCTCATTTCACTGGGCCCAAATGATCCCCACCATCAGGTGATACCAGCCTTCAGCCTCTGCCGAACTGGATTCGATCTGACCTGCTGAGCTGGAGGTGAAAGGATAGCTACACAGCGCTGGGACCATGCCCTGTTCTGGGTCTGGAACGACAGAGCATGCCTGAGGGCTAAAGGATGTGCGTGACTCACAGGTGGAGATGCTGTCGGAGGTTGGGGGGCTCCTGGCTTGCTCCTTAAGGGCTACCACATTGACGATGTATTCTTCCCCAGGCTTCAGTCCTGTCTGGTTGAAGGTGGTGACACTGCTAGGAAGCTGTGTGATGAAGCCACCTTCGTTGTTCTAGGGAGATTAGAAAAGAAATCCACACAAAAAGTTGGGGAGGGGGAAGTCTGGAACAGGTAATGTATTAAAAGGTTGCAGCAGTAGTTGGAGTTAGATGCCAGGTCAACTTGGCCCCAAATATAGAGCATCAACAATCAGGGGGGATAATGTACCCACCTGGGGAAAACTTACATACTCTCTGCATGTCTGTTTCATAAGTGACCCTTATTCACAGTGGCGAGATCTTACTCATTCAATTATTCCCATTGTTTTCAATGGGCCTACAGGTCTGGGGAAGTGCTCATAAATGTGCATAAGGGCTGTACAGTCTGTTCAAAAGGTATTACATGCCACAGGATGGGTGGACTCTTTTGCCAAGGGTCCCAATGCCCTCTCGCAGCCAGCAGTGGCTCACAGAGTCAGATGCATCTCACGCCGCTCACCCCTCAGTTGTTGCTTCCAGATGGCTGGTGGGCAGACAGCATTTTTCTCAATCCCCGTTTTTAACGAGTGTGCGTGAATGCGTGTGTTCAAGCTGGTAGAGCGACTCCACATGAGAACAGGCAGTGAAAACGGTCCAGGATTAATTCCTCTCTCTTTGCTGGCACTTCTCGGCTGCCAGGAGTATCTTGTGGTTTATATATAGCTATGAAACTGCAAGGCCTTTGTTTTTGGCACACAATGCTTTTGAAATATCTCTATTAAGTCTTTATACTCCATGTATTTCCTCTGGAAAACATAAGTCTTTAAGCAACTGCAAATATCACCTTTCCTGCCAGTGTTAGCCAAATGAAACTTTTCTTGTCATTGTCTTCACTAATAATATACTAAGCAAATCTTTGCACATAGATTTCCATTCACATTCTTCCTTTTTCTCATTAAACTAGAAATCTTCCACTTTACCCCAAATTGCCATTTTACCGTTTCTAATATTCTTTTCTTTTTTTTTTAACCTCTTTGTGGCTTTGTCATTTTCTCTGAGCTCTATTGTTTTGCAGAGCTGTTCCCACTATTGCTGCAAATCTCATTGTGTTTTTTTCCTTTCACACAGAGCCACCATATATTTGCCATCTGAAATCACTTTTATTTTATATTATGGAGCACAGCAACAAGAAAGACCAGAATTAAAGTCTCCTTACAAGAGCACAGGGGATCTATCCTTATAGCAGTCTGCAGGGATTGTGAGAACAAAAATGTTGCTGTCTCACACAGAGTTCTTAGAAATATGATGGTACAGTGCACAGAAAGAAATGGTATCCTAGTTTCGTAGCCACATAAACCACAGCTTTAATGTGATATTATTGCTGTAGCCTATATTAACTTCTCACTCTTGATGCTGTTTGTTTAATGTTTGCATTTCTTGCTAAACAATGAAGATAGCTGGTCAGTTTCATTTTAGTTATAGTCAGTGTCTAGTCGCTTTTCACTTTCAGGGTTTTAGAATGGCAGTGCAATGCCGTGATGTTTTGGAGGGAAATATTGCTATCTGGAATGTTTTAAAATACCTTGGAAATGGTTTTGTTGGTCTTAGGATTTTAAGAATTTAGTTTTACAAAATTTAAAGTTGGGATACATTTCACCTGAAAAGTTCACTTGAAATTTACAGATAATGCATTTAGGCTGAGATTTTCAAAGCCACTGGAGGGACTTGCCTGCCTTTATTAATCACACATTGCAGCATGATTAAAAGCTATATTTTTATTTCTCCTATCATGTAAAGCACCACTGTTTATAAAATTCAGATGCCTCACAAACTTTTTCTACTGTACCTGTCCTGTTCCATTCCAAGGTGTTACTTAATTGTACCTGTACCTACTTGGGAAAATTAAACTGCATTTGTATAATGGGGACAAAGGTCTAATAGGAAAATGGTGGCCAGTGGTTTGTCTTTCTTGTGCAAGCTGAAATAAAAATGTCACAGATTGCATTGCATCGTGACATCATTATGCTTGTGGCTCCACCTCACGATGTCAAGTTAAGGCAGGGCTACTTGTGACATTGAGTCTGGCTGCATTGCAACCCTGCACTGTCATGCCTGAGACAAACAAGGGACTATTTCCTTGGGACATGGGACAGAGCCATGAACATTAGGACTATGCAGTGACTCTAGGGAGGGATGATGATCTTCACAAAGAAATTGGGTGAGACAGCCAAGTGCACTTCTGAGACTCCGTTTCCCCATCTTAAAATGGATATCCTAGCATTCATGTCAATCCTTATGTTGTGAGGATTGATTCACTAGTGTTTGTAAAATGTTTTAAAGATGTGCTAGTTTAGTTCACTTATGGCTCTGGTAGTGTTTCCATTAGAATTTCTTATTTTTTAGTGGTTTATCCTGATTTTGACTGAAAATGACCTCTGGGCTTATAAATGCAATACATGAACTGCGACTCATAAGAGAATTTTGCGTGTGTGTGTGTGTATACACACATAAAATTACAAAAATATCCCTCCAGCCCTTTTGGAAACCAAAGTTAGAAAACAGTTTTTTTTGTCAATTTCTGCTCATCTTGATTTTGTGTTTGTACTGGTTCTGATGGTATGTTTTCGTTTTCACACCTTCAGGGGCCCAGTTCTGCAGTTCTTTATTTCACAGAACCCTTGTTTACTTCAGTGGGAGTTTTTCCTGAGTCAAGGCAATATAATTGAACTCTTCATCCACATTTCTTTTATTGTAAGATGTGTAGGATATGCTTGTAGAGAGTTGCCAGATACAATTTGAGCTGTAGTTCTATACAAGTGGTACAATAACTGAGAATAAATATTAAATATAACATCAGTGACAACTTTATTGTTGTTTTGTCTATGCAGATAAAATGTTTGAAATTCAGGGCAACAGTTTCAGCCCTCAACCTTCATTTTTGCAAGCACAAATTGTACCTGTTCTATAATTGTGGTTATAATTTTGCAGCGGAATTATTTGTAATTGTGATTTAGGCTGCTTGGAGTCTGAGAGCTACTAAGTGCTCAATACCTCTGAAAATCAGGCCACACACATATTTGGGTGGCTAAAAATGGATTTAGGTGCCTAGCTTTAGACACCCAAGCAGGTTTCTATAATGGGTTTTTAGAGGGGGTGATCAAATGCCTCATCTTCACACTGATAAGTTAGAACAGATGAATCAATTGCTGAATTGTTCAGAAAAGTCTGATCAAAGTCAGAGCAAAAAGGTGGGAGAAAGAAAATAGACTGGAGAAGGGAGAGAGAGAAAGGTTTGCGAAAGGAGATGGAGGGAAAGAGGAAGGGAAGAGAGCAAGAGGACAGATAGAGGAAGAGAGGGAAGGAGAGTTAGAGGACCCATTTGTTTATATGGTAAATGTAGGATCTTTATAGGGATGCATGCCCTGATACTGAGAATCCATGGAAAATAGTGTTCAGTGCAGAGCTGAGATTAATTGATCCAGATTGTGACCTGGTGTTTTAGTGCTTTGTTTTGGGGTGGGTAGGTGGGGGGCAGAGTAGGGGTATTGTTCAGATGGTGTTTATCCAGCCCTGCACCGTGCCCTGTTCTGTGTGTGTGATTGCTCCTTTAAACGGGACCTATTATTGTGACTATCCCACAGAGCTGACTTTGGGTGGCCAGAGTGGCAGGGCAGAGGCATGGCGGTCCCCGTTGTTGTTACCTTGGGAATGAAGCTGATCTCCCAGCCATCAAAAGAGAAAGAGAAGGGTTCCCACTGCACCTCCACGGTGGTCTCTGTGATCGTCTTGAACTGCAGCCCTTGTGGAGTGGAGAGATCTGGAACGCAGCAATGCGGATCACATTAGCTAGGCTGTGGCTCTGTTCCTGCTTTAATGACACAGCTCCCCACAGCGCGTGGCACTGGACACCCTACATCCCTGACAGCTCAGTTCTCCTTTGACTATGCGCATTTAGGAGGGAACAGGGTAGGTAAACTTGACTGCTAGTGTCAAGGCGGGTGTCATGAAGTAGATACTGACAGCTGGTCGGCAGTTTTCTGTTGGAATGAGTTTCCAGGGGAAAATGCCCTTTTTTCCCCTTCAAAATCAAACTTTTTTGTGGGAAAATTTTCATTTTTGCTGAAAAATGTTAATTTTACATTGGGAAAATCCAAATGATTGGCGCCCTGTCTACCTGGCTGGAAGGATCTTGTCAGTGTCTCTTTCCCTTGGGAGCCACAGCCAGGGTGATAGGGAAGTGGGAAATCTGAGAGCGGGAGAGGTGGAGAGTTGGGGCACTTGACTTCTGTCAGCCTGTCTGGAAGACTCTTGTCTATTTCAGGTTCTCCCTGCAGGCAGAAAGTGAAATTGACATGAGCCTCCAGGAGGGCAGATGAGCAGCTGAAAAATTCCATTTTGATTCTGCCAGAATGGATTTTTCTGGAATTTTTGCCCTGTGAAAAATGTTGAGGTTTCTCCTTTTCATCCTTAATTTTTTTCCAAATCCTCAAATTTTTCCTTGGATCGAAATTCCATGTTCCAAACAGTTCTCCTGTCAGCAACTTCCTCTCTCCCCTGCATTCATGATGGCAGCATGTGACAGTTGGTCATTAAGAGGAAGCATCATTTCCAGAATCAATTTAATAAAGAGAGAAATGAAGTGGGATTATTTCCCCCCTCCCGACAAAACTGTTCCCTGTGTCAAATGGAAACTCAGTGATGAGAGGAGGAAAGCACTGCTGAAAGTGAAAAAGGGGCAGTTTTAATGCTTTTAATGAGTCATCATCACACTCAGATACATTTATAATAGCACTGTGGATATTATCAAGGCCACGTGTCTAATATGGCTGTGATAGAGAGGAAGAATGTTCCAGTGGATAGGGTGCTTGCCTGGAATTTGGGAGACATAGGTTCAGTTTTTTTGCTCTGACACAGATTCCCTCCGTGACCTTGGCCAAGTCACTTAGTCTCTCTGTGCCTCAGTTCCCCCATCTGTACAATGGGAAAATGGAGATAATGCTATTGTCCTTTCCTAATTCACAGGGCTGCTGTGAGGAGAAACACACTGAAGATTGTGAGGTGCTCAGATATTATGGTAATAAAGGCCATAGAAGTACCTCAAATAGCTAAAGCTGTGTAAGGAAGGGCCTTGGGAGGGGGCAGTGCTTCAGGGTAAGTTTGGATAAGCTTTTGAGAATTAAGAACATTAGAATGGCCCTTGTGGGTCAGACCAATATCTAGCCTAGTATCCTTTCTTCTGACAGTGGCCGATGCCAGATGCTTCAGAGGGAATGAACAGAACAGGGCAATTATTGAGTGATCCATCCCCCGTCGTCCAGTCCCAGCTTCTGGCAGGTGGAGGTTTAGGGAAAGCCAGAGCGTGGGGTTGCATCCCTGGCCATCCTGGCTAATAGTCATTGATGGACTCGTCCTCCATGAATTGTAGGAGTGTACTCAAAATGAATCTGAACTCCTGAGATTCGCTTCTCATTATTCAATCCTAGAGATGGACTGAACCAAAATCACAGACCAACCTTTGGGGATGTAGATGTGATTTTTTGATGCTCAGGTCCGTCTCTATTATAAAACAGATTTCAAGGAAAATAAACAAGAAAAGGCATCCATGTATCAGGTGCAGCCTTGTATGAGAGATAGCCTTGTAACCTGTGTGTTTGTGAGGTTGAGGGGAAAACTACACATAGGGCAATCCTAGACCAGAATTTTAGTCCCTTTTGACAACATTATATGCGTGATCCAAACCCCACTGACATCAATGGAAAGGCACCCATTAACTTTCATGGGTTTTGGATCAGGTTCTGTATTAGCAAAGGCATCACTGGCATTTCTTCCACAAGAGCATTATGTCAATAATAGCTAGCTTTAATTCAGGAAGAGTTCTGTATGGGGTTAGCTTTATTTCAGAGATGTTCTGGTGCCATCAAAGCATTATTTTACAAGCAGCGGAGCTGGTTGGAAAATGTCCCCTCCCCCCAAGGAAAATTTTAACTTTTCAGCAAAAAAATTGAAAGCTGAAAATTTTCAGCTGTAAACTTTGTTTTAAAATGGAAAATTTGATTTGGAAATGCTGTGGTGGTGTCAAATGGGAGTTGTATTTCAAGCACGTTGTGTCCCCATTCTCCTCTATGGGCCAAATTTCTCAGTTGGACTACATCTCCCATGATGCACCACAACCCTTACTTACTGACCCATCACCTGTGTGCATCCTGGGAATCGCCGGTCATGGAACAGCATGAAAGATGCAATGTGGCTAGGGAATCCAGTCCTAGAGGAGAACGGGGGGCAGGAGGCGCTGTGATAGTATTTCCTATTAGAAATATTTTTGATTTTGGTCAAAACCTGAAAGCTTTTTGGTTTTCAGGTGTTCAAGTTTTTGACAACATTGTAAATTTTCTGTGGAAAGTGGACACTTTTTGTGTGAAAAAAATTAGATTTGTCAAAAACCCACTTTTCTGTTGAAAAACTGTTTTGATGGAAAAGTTTCAACCAGCCTTAAATAAGCAATTTTAAATGATGGCAACCATGTACCAGAAACTGTATTAGACTGGGAAAGCTGTCTATCAGGGTCCACGGGTATATATGAGACTGCTTTTCTTTCTATTACTTCTGGCCAATGGGGATAAAATTGTATGGTGGAGAAGCAATACTTACGGGTAGTCACCTTGGTAGTGACGGGGACACTAAGGATGTCGCTGATGACAGCGTAGATGCTGATGTTATATGTTTGGCTCGGCTCCAGCTCCTTGATGGTGACAGCGCTCCAGTCCCCAGGCACCCGTTGCTGGAGCTGAAGGCCCCCCGGCTCCACTGGCTGGTAGGAGATCACATATTCTGTCACTGCCATCGGCCCATCCCATTCCAGGTCAATGGAACTGTCGCTGATCCCAGCCACTCGCAGATCCTCGGGTGTGGCAACTAAAGGGAGAGGTGATAGACAGGGAGTGTCAGAGAGTGCATGGCTTATCCGTTCTCCATCTCGCTACTTCAAGCATGATGTTCTTCTTAGGCTAGGGACTAGGATCACATTTAGAATCGGTGTGAGGTGTGATATGGTCTCTCCTGAAGCTTTTCATCCATTCCTCGTAGGGGGCTAGTCAGTATTTATCTGTGGCGTGGACAGGGTATTAGGCTGGGGGCCCTGAGGCCCCATTCTAATTCCAGTTCTGCTTCACCTCTCTGTGCCTCTTTTCTTCCACTCCTTTGTGTCATGACTCGTGGCTCTCAAACCTGGGTCTGTAGGGTTCCTAGAGGTCATCATGCTCCAATCCTCCACCCATTGGGTTACTGGCATCAGTGCGAACTGGGACCTCTTGAAGCCCAGCTCAGATAGGTGTGATGTTTCACTCCATATTCTTTATGAAAATATGCTTATGATATGAAGATGACATAACTGAGATTTACTTTATGAAAGATAGGTCTTGTAAGATATCATTGGAAATATTATAATTTACTGAATATGATTATCCAATTTGTATGCCTGTATATTTTTATATCTGAAGTTAGGAATATTGGCTATGTATCTGTATTTCAACTATGCGTCTTTGGGTGACGCCCACTGCTAACACTTCAGGTACAACAATGGAAAATCCAGACAGGGTTGATGGCCCATCAGCGAGGACAATGGACTGTGAAAAGGCTTGGCAGTCCTGCAGACCCTCCATACTGCCACTGACTCATGGACGCTGTGATACTACAGAGTCAGGTGGTCTTGTCACCTGATTCTAAACATTACCTGGGACTTCTTGTAACTTTCCACTGGAAGGGAAAGGGGGTCAAGTTTGGGAAACAAAGGATTCCTGCCTTATGTAAATCCTATTTCAGGGTGGGGAGGAAGGCAAACGGGATTCCTCCTCTCCATGACCTGTCTCCCCAAGAAGAAAGAAAGGTAAAGCCACCTGGAGGGAAGGCAAAAGGGGAGTCCAGACTGAGACAGGGGTCCAGTCTGAAAAGGAATATAACTTGAACTCTGAACCACAGGAACTTTGCAACCTGCCTAAAATAACTTTTAGGGTGAGAATTTACATTTTTAAACCTGTTTCATAAGCATATTGAGCTTAGCTTGTGTATTTTGCTTTATTTGGTCAATAATCTGCTTTGTTCTGTCTGTTCTCTCTTATGTTCACCTAAAATTCACCTTTTGTAGTTAATAAACTTATTTCTTGTTAATAATATAACCCAGTTTATGTAATTTCTAATTGGGGGGTGGAGAAGCTGTGCCTATCTCCCTCCACATTGAGGGCACCAGAGTGTTGGGGCGAGCCCTAAGATTGAATCTTTCCAGAGCAGATATCTGTCTCTTTGTGTAGCTGGGTGTGGCCCTGCCTGTGTGCTTGGCTGGAAGAGGCTTGTGAGCCTAACCCAGCAAGGCCAGGTAAAGGGGACCCAGGCTGGCAGAATAGGCTGATTCAGTGGCATCCCAGCACATCAGGTGACATCCCAAAGGGCCCACACCCGTCACAGAAGGCTCTACCCCAACTGGTGGATCATGAGAGCTTCTGATTGGCCTGCTCCCCCTACTTAAGCCAGAAGGAGGAACAGGAAGTTGTCTGTACAGGTGGGTTCCACTCTGCTTTGGACTGCTCATCCAGTGCTATCTGCTCTCGTCTCTTGACCATGACTTCCTTGTTTCCTGAATTTGCCTGATTCCTGGTATCTGACTCTTGGTTCCTGATCACGGCTCCTGACCTCCTGGTTCTGAACCCCGGCTGGCAGGGTGACCTGGCCCCCTGCCCTATGCTAACCACTAGGCATGGCTGCCTACGTGCCAGCCCTGACACTTTGTCTGCCTTGTCAATTCAATCTCTTCAGGAAAGGGCTGTATGTGGTTGTCCAATGTGTAGTACAACAGGGACCCAATCTTGGTGGGGGCCCCTTGGTCCTGCAAATAATAATAGTCCTGCACAACGGGAATGTTGTTCAGTAAACAAAAGTCAATGGGTCTCTGTGTGTGTCTGTGTGTGTGTGTATGAGGGGGAGGGTGTTAAACAGTACGTTATCATGGGACAAACTTGGGAATGACTCACACTTTGTGAACAACAGTTATTCCAAGCCAGTGTTAATAGCACAGAATATGAGGGGGAGGAATGAATGCAATTTTCAGTATATGTATTTTCAAATAAACGCTTGTTAACTATATCTTCACTAGGGAGTATTCCTAACTCAGTGCCCTGTAGTGCTGTCCAGCCTCAATCACCCACTGGTTAAATTTTCAAACAAGCACCCTTGTGGTTCCTCCCATGCTGCCCCTCATGCTTGGGAGGAGCTACCTAAAAACATCCACAAAGGTACCTTATTATCTTCCTTCAAATCCCTCCTTAAAACTCCTTCGACCTGAGGCCCACAAAAAACTTGACAAGAGTTAGGCTACTGGTGCTCTTAGTCCACTGCCGATCATTTTGACCAATATTGTCTCATTGTTTCCTTTTACTTCTCATCTGTCTGTATCCACCTGTTATCTCTTATTTTATACTTATTGGGAACTCTTTAGGGCAGGCACAGTTGTCTTGTTCTGTGTTTGCACAGCACCAAGCTATCGTGATACTTGGAATTAAAGTTGAGGCAATCAGCTGAGGGTGTCGTCCTGCTTCTGCTAAGTCTTAAAACCCACCTTGGCAGGGTGAGGACTGATGTCTGAGTGCCACATCAGGGTGTGTAATGCTAGTGATGGGATGAGCAGTCAAACTGTGATGGCCCTGGACTCTGAAATTCAGATCTGGATGTGACTATTTTTCCCAAGTTTGGGGGTGTCTGGACTCCAGGCTTTGTTTTGACCTATTGCAGAGGTGCAGCCAGCCATAGATCCTGCTTCAAAGCTGAATGTCCTCAAAGTTTGGAGGTACTCAGATGCAGGGATTTGCTTTGGGGTCATCTCTCATTATTATCATTAGTAGTGTTGCAGTAGCACCTGGAGCCCTCCTCATGGAGCAGGATCCACTGTGATAGGCACTGTACAAACACAGACAGTCCCTACCAGGATGAAGGAATTCCTGACCGTGTGCTGGGTTTGCCTTCGAGACAGCTCATTTGCTTGTCATTCAACCACTTTTAATGTCATAGAATCATAGAATATCAGGGTTGGAAGGGACCTCAGGAGATCATGTCACTCGCTCACAGGTGCCCGAGAACCGAGAAGTGTTGCTTTTCATAAAATCATAGAAATGAAGGGCTGGAAGGGACCTCAAGAGGTCCAGCCCCCTTTGCTGAGGTAGGACCAAGCCCATGTAGGCCATCCCTGACAGGTATTTGTGCAACCCCTTCTTAAAAACCTCTAATGATGGCAATTCCACAACCTCCTTTGGTAACTTATTCCAGAGTTCAACAACCCACATAGTTAGAACGTTTTTACTAATTTCTAATCGGAATATCCCTTGCTGCAGATTAAGTCAATTATTTCTTCTCCGACCTTCAGTGGACGTGGAGAACAACTGATCACAGTCCTCTTTATAGCAGCCCATAACATATTTGAAGACTGTTATCAGGTCCCGCCTCAGTCTTCTGTTCTCAAGACTAAACATGGCCAGTTTTTTTAACCTTTCCTCACAGGTCAGGTTTTCTAAACTTTTTATCATTTTTGTGGCTCTCCTCTGGACTCTCTCCAGTTTGTCCACATCCTTCCTAAAGTGGGCACCTAGAACTGGATGCAGTACTCCAGCTGAGGCCTCATCAGTGCTGAGTAGAGCCAGACAATTACCTCCTGTGTCTTACAAACAACCTCCCTGTTATTGATATTAGCCTTTTTTGCAACTGTGTCACATTGTTGGGTCATATTCAATTTGTGATCCACTATAACCTCCAGATCCTTTTCAGCAGTACTCCCACCTACCCAGTTATTCCCCATTTTATAGCCGTGTATTTGATTTTTCCTTCCTAAGTGAAGGACTTTGCACTTGTCTTTATTGACTTTCATCTTGTTAAATTCAGACCAATTTGCCAATAGTTCAAGGTCATTTTGAATTCTAATCTTGTCTTCCAAAGTGCTTGCAACCTCTCTTGGCTTGGTGTCATTTGCAAATTTCATAAGCATGCTCTCCTCTCCATTATTCAAGTCATTAATGAAACTATTGAATACTGACGGACCCAGGATTGACCCTTGTGGCACTCCATTAGATACATCCTCCCAGTTTGACAACTAACCATTGATAACTACTGTTTGAATATGGTCTTTCAATCAGTTGCACACTCACCTTATAGTAATTTCACCTAGACCGCATTTCCCTAGTGTGTTTATGAGAATGTTAAGTGGAACTGTGCCAAAATCCAGATATATCATGATTACTGCTTCCTCCATACACTATGCCAGTATTCCTGTCAAAGAAGGAATTTAGATTGGTTTGGCATGATTTGTTTTTGCGAAATCCATGCTGGCTACTGCTTGTAATCCTGTTATCCTCTAGGTGTTTAGAAATTGTTTAATAATTTGTTCCAGTATCTTTCAAGATATTAAGGTTAGGCTGACTGGGTTATAATTCCTGGGGTCCTTTTTGTTTCCCTTTCTAAAGACAGGCACTATGTTTGCCCTTCTCCAGTCCTCTGGGATCTCACCTGTCCTCCAGGAGTTCTCAAAGATAATTGCTAATGATTCAGAGATTGCTTTAGCTCATTCCTTAAGTACCCTAGGATGAATTTTCATAGAATCTCAGGGTTGGAAGGGACCTCAGGAGGTCATCTAGTCCCACCCCCTGCTTAAAGCAGGACCACAACCAAGTACTGTCCCCACTCCCCTGACAGATTTTTGCCCCAAATCGCCCCCTCAAGAATTGAACTCACAACCCTGGGTTTAGCAGGCCAATGCTCAAACCACTGAGCTATCCCGCCTCCCTATTTTATCTGGCTCTTCCGATTTGAACACATCTAACTTTAAATATTCTCTAACCAGTTCTTTTCCTATTTTGGCTTGCAGTCCTTCCTTCTTGTTGCTAGTATTAATTGTGTTGGGTATCTAGCAAAACAGGCATTAAACAACTGAGCTTTTTGATGTCATCAGTTATTAGTTCTCCTTCCCCGCTAATTATTTTTTGCTTTTAATTGCTTTCAATGAAATAAAAAAATAAAGAGGCCATAGGTGACTGAGAGAGAAACATGCCTTCTTTGGGGCTGCATAAAGCTTCTAAAAATAGTCCTAAACTGCATCCAAAACACCCCTTGTTAGGATTTCCACTGAAGGCAGCAGAAGAGGGGCTTTGGGAGGTGAACCAGTATTGAAATAATGGCTTTCTCACCCCTCTTTCACCTCTCCCAGTCCCGCCCAACCCAGTCACATTATGCAGCATGTTTCCTGTTGATGTGAAAAGCAGCAGTGCAGCTGTTAAGGGGCTAAGCGAAAGGGGGAATTGGGCAGATATAGGGAATGCAGGTCCAGAAAGCAGGGGGTGCAGAAGCAAGAACAAGGTGGAGGGGAGTGGTGAATGGGGCAGAAGCTGGGCAGACAGCAGAGCAACAGCGAGGGTCGTGGGATGGACAGAGGGAATCAGGAGAAGTGGTTGGTTGCTGGCCAGCACCTGTGTAGTAGCTGCAGCAGCCTATACTAAAAAGGAGCAGTGTTGCATGTTGGCCATGCACAGCTCAGAGTCTTGGGGAGGAGTGAAGAGGCTGAGCCTCTAGGGAGAGGTGCTGAGGAGACCGGGCTCTGTGAGCGGCGAGGTTCGCCGATGTAGAAATGCTGCAGTCCTTTCCTCTCTGCTCTGTGACCGAGGCACCATTGTAGCGGGGATGAAAGGGTTAAATTGCATCTTGGCAGAGGGGTGCCCAAAGCTGCAGGCCCAGTGGGCACTCATTGGGGTGAGCACGTCCTTGTTGTCTGGAACTATGCAGCTCTGGTGCCTAACTGTGCGATTTGGGGAGATGGCAGCCGCGAAAGAAAGATCAGCAGTGAGGTGAATGCATATAAACCTGTGAGCGTCATGTGCCCCCAGCAAACACCCACATGCTGCCTTCCCGCCGGGAGATGGGAAACGTATGGATGACAAATATGGCATCACTTTGGTTGGGATGGAGACTGCTTCCCTTCCCAGCCGCTCCCCGCATCCCCTGCAGCGCCAGGCCTGCTATCTGGGCACTTGGCATGAGATGCCAAACATAGCTTTTATCCTCGTTCTCAAGTAGCCCTGGTCAGGAGAGACAAGTGGAAAAGCACTTTGGATAATGACCCAGATGCTCCTGCGCAAAAGGCCGAGGGCAGGTGCTTTCCAGACAGATGGTAATAGCCCCAAGAAGGAGCAGCACTTTACCTTGGCCTTACTGGGTGGACTACAGTTGCCATAGCAACAGCCGTTGGTTACACAGTGATCTTATCCTGTGATGCTGGCAGAGGGTCCCCATGTGAACTATTGCAACAGCTGTCATGGTCCTTCCACTGGTGTCAGTGGGGGTCCTGAGCTGGCAGGCAGCGCAGAATGCTGGGGCTCAGGTCCCTTGCACAGTGCACAGCGTGGAGACCCTGGCTGAGCTAGGGAACTGCGACAAGCGCACGATGGTATTTTCTGTTTCCCTCCCCAAACAAATTACTCTACAGTAATCACCTCTGGAATGTCCGACAGCTTTGTCTGCGTGCAATGGCAGGCTTGGGCCTGGCCATGTGTGGGCCTGAGTCTCAGTTACTGTGTTCCTGTTCTCATGGCAAGGACTGAGGGAGGTGGGCAAGGGGAGCTTAAAGCTCTGCCCGTATGCTAGGCTTGGGCAGGGCCCTGATGTAAGTCAGAGCAACCTCAGGGCTGCTCTAACTTGTACTTTGCATCCCATGGCTCCCTATGGGCCCCAGGGAGCAGAGAACAGCAGTAGTGTGGTGCCTTCCTGCCAAGACAACCCATCCTGACATGCCCCGATCCACCCACTTCACAAGCAGGCTGAGAGCAGGGCCTACCCTTGCACCAGCTCTGTGACAGGCAGGGAGGCCACTCCTACCTGCTGAGCAGTCCTGTCCCTTGTAACCTTCCTCACAAGCGCACATCCCCTCCTGGCAGAACCCACGTCCACTGCAGGCATTCAGGCACCTCAGCTGACCACAGTCTTCCCCTACGTATCCCTCCTGACAGACGCAGGTGCCATTGGCACATCTCCCCTTTCCCAAGCAGTCATCGGGGCACCTCAATTCACTGCAGTCTTCCCCTGCATAACCTTCTTCGCAGATGCACTCCCCGTCCACGCAGAGGCCTCGGGAGCTACAGTCCGTCAGGCAGCGGAGCTCTGAGCAATCATCCCCACTGTAGTCGTTGTCACAGATGCACTGGCCTTCTACGCAGATGCCCCGGCTGGAACAGCCCATGGGGCAGTGGGGCTCTGAGCAGTTTTTTCCAGCCCATCCTTCATTGCAGATGCAGCCGCAGGACTCCAGGCTAAAGTTACCGTGCCCGCTGCAGTGGGGGATGTAATCTAGCTGCCCTGGAATGATCAAAATCAACAAGTCAGCTATCAGAAGGGGCTATGTGGTGGGGACAGAGGAAGCCCCACAACTGCTGCAGCCACAGTATGATGATATCCTTCCAATAGCGCTGTAGTTTCATATGGCATTTGCTAGAGGACATTAATGCTCATAGGAGTAGGAGCCTGATTACACTGTGCATTATTCTCCTGAATAGCTCTGCCACTTGCAGAGACAACACGTGGGGGAAGGCTCGCAGGGTCACGTGCCCCCCCCCCATTTCTACCAGGGTTTAGATGCCCTGCCATGCCCCCCGTGGCATACCGCCAGAACCTTTAAGTTGTGCCTCCCGCCCACTGTCAACAGTTACGCGTCGTCTCTATCTGCCAGGACACTTTGGTCTTGACCTGCAATGCTCCTCCGCTATTCCAGCCATGGGCTAGTGCCAGTCATGCTGAATTGCCCCCAAGCTGTGAAATGGTTTTTCTGACATGCTTAAAAGGTCCATTTGGAGCTAGGACAAGATGCACTTAACACAATTTTCACTTAGGATTATTATATATTATTTGGAAAATTCCGATCTCAGTCCAGGTTTGCATTCAAAGGGTTTTGATTTGGCACATGCTATGCAGGCCTGGACAAGAGTTGCTAACTGTGGATGACATGAGATATAGAAAAGCTGTTTCTAGTGGTTTTTATGGCCTCTCTGAACCATGTGCCGCTACTAGACCTGCAGGGCCGCAAAACGTTGGACTTTGAGGCCCCAGTCTGCACTGGTGCATGGGTCCATCAGCACTAAACTTGGTGCAAGATTGGGCCCTGGGTTTGTGGCATTTTTATGTATGGAAAACCTGTGACTTGCTGAGAACGGAATCTCTAGTCCATCCTGGGCCTTGGGTAGAGTGGAAGAGAGGAAGGATATCTCGGTCAGGCTGATTTAAAACAAAAGGGTATTTGTTTGAAATTGCTCGGGGGGGTTGGAGAGCATTAGATGTAGCCTCCAGGGGAGATGGAGGGCAGAGGGCAGGTGGGGTAATCAAAGATGAGTGCTAAGTGCAATTGTTACATAGCTGAATTGCAAGATGTGACGAACTAGGACTGTTGTTAAGGTTTCCCTGAGTACTGTGTGGGTGCCTCAGTTTCCCCTATGCGGTGCTTGAGTATCTAGGTGGTGGGACAATGGTGCATGATTGTTACAAAGCCCTAGAAGGCAGAGGCCTGGACACAGAGAATGGCCCTATCTCCTGGCAACAGATGGCCCGGCCCCTCCCCGGCAAAGGTGCGAGCTGAAGGTGTTGGAACACAGGGATCAGGTGACCTCCTGGCCCGGGAAGGAGACAAAGGGGTAGGCGAGGCTGGTGAGTTTCAGTTTGGAGCTGGCTTGGGAAGAGGAGGGGAGAGGGGCAGACAGGGTCTGGCCTCCCTGCCCCGTTTGGAGCTGTGGGGTGAAATGCAGGGAGCCCCGAGCTGGGGTCTAAGCTCCCTGCCCCCCGGAAGGGCCCGACTGAGGGGTCCTGGATGTACTGACAAGCTCTGTTTGGACTGTGTTCCTGGCATCTCTAATAAACCTTCTGTTCTACTGGCTGGCTGAGACTCCCAGTGACTCCGGGGAAGAGGGGTGCAGGGCCGGACTCCCCTATACTCCGTGACAGCTCGGGGGGGTTGGAGAGCATTAGATGTAGCCTCCAGGGGAGATGGAGGGCAGAGGGCAGGTGGGGTAATCAAAGATGAGTGAGTGCTAAGTGCAATTGTTACATAGCTCAATTGCAACATGCAATTACAACATAGCTCTGCAGCATATCACATGATTACCATCTCCTACTGGCCTTTGGAATTGGGAAAACCAAACCCTAGAAACATTTTATTGGGCTTCAAAATCCGAATCATTTGTGTTCAAATGTTTTGCTCTCTCTCTCTCTCTCTCTCTGTATGTGTGTATATATATCTATATCTATATATGTATGTGTATATCTATATATGTATGTGTGTATATATATATATATATATATATATATAAAATAATATGCTCATTGGAAGATTCAGCTTTCTTCCATCTCACTTCACCCTTCTTAAATTGCATGGTTGTTCCCTGAATTCAACATCCTCAAACTGGAAGGGTTCTGTGGAAAACATAGTATGTGGTCAAGTCATTAAAGACTGTATCATAATGCATATGCACCAGGGGGCTGAATTTAGGTTGCATGGGCAATCTTAATTCTGGCATTGCCTAATTTTTCCATGCTTGGCTTTGCAATTGTAAAGACCTTCTGATGTATTTTTTTAGATGTAATTTCTTAATTCGTTAAAAACCAAACCAAACTGAAAAAACCCTCCAGAAATTCTATAATACGGAACCATATCCACCTCCAGTCTGGGTCATCAGCAGAATTTAGACCTTTAGATTCACAGCACAGACCTCTACCACTTGAGTTAATGGAGTCCCCGATGATGGTAGTAGGCTGTTATCTTCTGTGTGAGCCATCCACCAGAGGGGGATAAGACTCTTTGGCAGGGGTCTTGACAGCTGTTTGCTGTCAGCAGAAGAATGTAGACTCAGGACACTTGGGTTCAATTCAGATTCTGGAGGGGTTGCCCTAGGTTACAGACCATTCTGACCCTCTGTTCCTACCCAACTCCACCTCCTCAATCATTGGCTCCTATCCCCAGCCCCTCTGCTCCTATCTAAACCCTGCAAGTACCTGCCCCTATATAACTCCAGCTCCTTCCTCTATCCCTCTATTCTTGTCCAACACCCCCACACCATCAGTTTCTGTGCCCTCTGCTCCTTTTCACCTCCCATCCCCTGACTCCTACCCCTTCCCCGCTGCACCTAAATACTCCCAATCCTCTTTCCCTCCCTCTTCTCCTGTCTGTCCCACCCCTGGCTCCTGCAACACCCTCTATCCTGCTGCCTGTCCTCCCCATTGGACTGCTGGGTGGGGGTGGAGGTAATATGTGCCTATATAATACAAAGCCCCGAATATTGGGACTGTCCCTATAAAATCGGACCATCTGGTCACCCAAGTGCCAGCAGTGGGGAGCCAGGAGAGCACAGGAGAGACGGTTTCCCTGCTCTCAGTTCCCGTGCCTGGCACCACACCTGAGCCCCCTGGCTGGAGGTACAATTGCAGGAAAAGTGCTGTGCAGCCCCTGCAGGCCTGGGACAGAGCACGCTCAGCTGTTCTGGGGGGATGGCACGTATGCAGTCTGGTTGGCATGTAGGAGCTGTGCAGGGATGGCGCATGCTCAGTGCAGACAGAATTTTTGAAGAGTTTAGCTACCAAACAAGTCTCTGCTTAGTACATGCAAAATTAGATTTTTTTGTGGCTTATTGTTTGGCTAAATCTGGGCAAATTTTCACAGGGACAGAAAAAGGCACATCCCAGACCTAAGCACAAAAGGGATAGTGCAGTGGTTTAAGCATTGGCCTGCTAAACCCAGGGTTGTGAGTTCAATCCTTGAGGGGGGGATATGGGGCAAAAAAAATAATAATTGGGGATTGGTCCTGCTTTGAGCAGGGACTAGATGACCTCCTGAGGTCCCTTCCAACCCTGAGGCTAGGTCTACACTAACCCCCCCTGTCGAACTAAGATACGCAACTTCAGCTACGTTAATAACGTAGCTGAAGTCGAAGTTTCTTAGTTCGAACTTACCTGTGGTGCACACGCGGCGCGCAGGCTCCCCCGTCGACTCCGCCTGCTCCGTTCGTGGAGCAGGATTACCAGCGTCGACGGGGGAGCACTTCCTGGTTCGATTTATCGCGTCTAGACAAGACGCGATAAATCGAACCCAGAAGATCGATTGGACTCCTCTGACGCGACGGGTAAGTATAGACGTACCCTGAGATTCTATGATTCTATGGTTGTGAGCTCAATCATTGAGGGGGCCATTTAGGGATCTGGGGCAAAAGTTGGAGATTGGTCCTGCTTTGAGCAGGGGGTTGAACTAGATGATCTCCTAAGGTCCTTTCCAACCCTAATATTCTATGACACCAGGGCAGTCCTGTTACCTAATTTCAGTCCCTTGCTCCAGTGCATGGAGTCACTAGAGCTTCTCAGTGAGATGGTGTAAGAGTTATTTGAACATGGGCAAAACAATGTATTTTCCCCTAAACTCATTCTTGGAAATGGTTGAACCATTTGACTGAAACTTTTCCAAAATATTCAGCCTGATACAGACACATGGTGTGGAAAATGTCAACCTGAATGGTTGAAGTTTGGCAAAGTTATAAGCAAGTGAAAACAGAGTATTATAATGGAAAATGTTAAGCAATCTTAACTATAGGTGGTGCTATCACCTCCACCTATCATATATATTGCTGATCAACAAACATAAAAGTGGTTGGTTAAAAGTGTGATAGGACCATTTAGGCTATGCACACATCGGGGTGGTGTTCACGTGTTCAGACTCTTGTTAAGTTGTCAGTAGATGAGCGAGGATGCCGGAAAGTGGAGGACAGTTGCCGGAAAGTGGAGGATCATTTATGGAAACGTCTGGCACTGGGGAGGGGTAGGGGTGGATGACCGATTCTTGTCTGATTTACACTGCTGTTAATTCAGAATAACTCCACTGAATTTAACGAAGTTACTCCAGATCACCCTGGTGTAGCTGAGATTGGAGATTCCATAGAGTGATAAATATTTTGCAAGTTAATTTGCATACATTTTAAATAACCCAAATAGACCTACAACTATTTTTACAACTAGCTCCTTTCATGTTTTATCTCTTGAATTTTATTACTTGATTTTAACAGTGATTATTCAGCACATAAGTTTAATGGTGGAATAGTTTACATTTTATTTTTACCTACCGCAGTTATTAATATGTATGTCTGGATATAAGGGTTTGGTGCCAGACCTTCAGCTGGTGTAAATTGACATCGCTTGCTTTGAACTGGGGCAGATTTACACCAGCTGCCGATCTGACCCATACACATTTCTCTGTGTGTTGCTGTGTTCTCTCTGTATGGTGATGATGTGTGCATATAATCCCCCCTCACACACATAGAGCATGAGCCTGATTCTCCTATTATCTATTGATATAACTTTGTTGGCTTCAGTGTCGTTACTCCTGATTTACATTGCTGTGTGACTAAGAGCAGGGTTAGTCCCAGTGTAATTATGTATTATGCCAATTACAAAATAACAAGTTAAAAAAGGAGAAGGCATGGGGGAGCAAAGTTTGGGGTTTTTTTATTGTAGCCAATTCCTGTCTTCTCCCTACACTGGACAGTAGTTTTCTGCCCCTGGGATAGGGCTTTGGATACCTTCGTACCTTGACATTTTCTCCCCTTGAGGAGTTCTCATATGCCCCATTAGAGAGTTCATTTTCTACGCTTCACCATTCAGAGACCAGGATGCATGCTGTGAAGGAGTCGAGCAGAAACTCTTTGCCAAAACATCCCGTTTTTTATGAAGCTCCCTCCGATGTAAAAAATGATCTTGGCTCTGGTTCCTCACTCGGTTTAAATTCATTGTATCAACACCCCCCTTCATAACCCATTTCATTACAGCAACCCGCTATTTCCTTGGTTTTGAAGAACTGCCTTGTAGAGATGATGAACTCAACTGTGTCTTTTGAAACAGTAACCCTAACGGAAGGGTTATAGAAAGCTTCACAAAGCTTGTGCATTATTATTCAGATGGAATACTCTGTTGATAGTTTGGGGCCTTCATTATAAAAGGGTTTGTTTGTCTTTCATGGCAGCTAAAGTTATTTCCTGATTTTTTTTTTTAACTGTGATTTTCATATCCACTCAGTCCTTCTAGGGAGAGGATAGAGAACTCATTTATTGCTGACTCCTGCGGTGCTGTATTGCATGAAGGGACTACTTAGGAAATCAGTAGATTTTCTCTTCTACCGATCCCATGAAAAGTTACAGAACTGGCCTAACGATTGCTAAGGAGCAAGGGGTATACAAGACGGACTTGCTGCCTTGTCACCTTGCTAGCATCATGCAGTTGTTTTTTAACCTGGCTTTAGCTGTGGTTGTGAATACGTTACTGGTGAAGGGACTTGAGCTGCAATGATATCATACAATGGTTGCTCTTGGCGGGAATCTCTGGATTAATCTCGCTGTTCAGTTCAGTTCCTGTTTACCTGTAGTTCTTTAGAATGCTCGCACCTAAGCAGTCGCCTAGGGCACCAGGATTTGGGGGGCGGCTCGCCGTGGCTGCCTCCCACCTCTGCAGCTGAGCTGGGCAGGGGGAGGGGGGGAACGGCTGCCTCCTGCTTCCCGGCTCCGTGGCTGAGCTGGGAGCTGGGGAGGCGCCGCGGGCGGGGGGCTGAGCTGCCGGCCCGCGGGGGTGGGGAGGTGGGGAGCTGCCGTGGCGGGGGGGACTGGCTGCCATGGGGGGGGGGTGGTATTAGCTGGTGTGGGGGGGGGGAGCGTAGGGCTGGTGCAAGGAAGTTTCGCCTAGGGAGCGAAACTTCCTTACACCGGCCCTGCTCGCTGGTGATACATGGGAAAAGGCCCCGGTGGTTCAGTGTAGAGAGTTAAGGCTAGATTGTGACTTGGATTACATGCCCATATCGGGGATTAAGCATCCCACTCCCCCCCCCCACTTCCCAACCTTGGGTCTGGGATGCATTGTTCTAGGAAGGGAGCAAGCTGGCATGGGTAGGAATGGAGGGGTGAAGAAGGAGCAGGGCCTTGACCCTACCTTCCCACTTGCTGAGCAGAGCCGCAGAGTCAGGGCAGGGGGTGTTGTATCTCACTGCCAGTATAGGCTAGTAGCAAAAAGCCACTCCCTCACCATGAACAAGGAGGAAGCAGGGAAGGAATTGTGACTCAGGGTGTGTCTCAGGGTCACACTGCCTTCTGGGGCTACTCCAGGGCTGCTGAAATTTAGACACCACTCCAGTGCCTAAAAGTCAAATCTAGGCCCAAGAGAAGCTAATTTCTCTAGGTCAGTCACAGTTTATTGAAGGAGTGTGGGGAAGCCTGGGATGGAGTGAGTGAAGGGACTGGAGTCCCATCTCTTCCCAGAAGAGGAAAGTCTTTCTAGGCCAGTAGGGAGAGGTACATTGATAGAAGGTTGTAGGTCTTGGTCAGGGTACAGGGCCATTGGTGGAGCAGTGGGGGGAAGACCAAGATGCAAAGAGCAATGAAGTTCAGCTCTCTTCTCACCTGAGCAGACAGTGATTCCTCTAGGTCACTGCTGAATATATTGAAGAGCTTGGGGAAAGCTCAACACTTCGTGACCACAGAGAGGGGGCCAGATTCAGTGGTGATGTACATGGCTGGGTAAGTCGCATGTAGGGTCTAAGCTGGTCAGCAAATGAGCTCAAGTGACAAAGTGGTGTCTGGTAACTTGCACCAATCCAGCAGTCAGCATGAGTGTCCAAAACAGGTGTGAGTGTAACCTACACCAGTTCAATTTCTTGTGGGGACCAAAATCAGCCCTTGGTAAGTGGGCCCAGTTCCATTCCGTTACATGAGGGTAAATCAGCAGGCATTCCACTGAAGCTAATAGGAGTTGCATCCTTTTACACCCTGGGGCAGTGGTGGGCAACCTGTGGCCCGCAGGCCGCACGCAACCAATCAGGGTAATCTGCTGGTGGTTCGCCAGACAGTTTGTTTACATTAGCATGGCCGCCTGCAGCTCCCAGTGGCTGCAGTTCACCATTCCCAGTCAATGGGAGCTGCGGGAAGTGGCGGGCCACAGGGATGTGCTGGCCGCTGCTTCCTGCAGCTCCCATTGGCCGGGAATGGCAAACTGCGGCCATGCCAATGTAAACAAACTGTCTGGCAGACTGCCAGCGGATTACCCTGATGGGCCATGTGTGGCCTGCAGGCTGCAGGTTGCCCACCACTGTCCTAGGGTTATCTCCATCTTCTGCCTCTGCCAGCCAGGTTACACTCACTTTGCATTATCTGCCGAGTTCAAAATTGATGCACTTTGCCAATTGCACCTGTCTTCTGACCAACTTATATCCGATGTGTAACTTACATCCAGCACCATTTATCTCTGAATTTGACCCCAAGTCTTCCATGGGAATTGTTCCCACTTTACCAAGCTGCACTTGGGCCAGCGACTGAATTTCACTGTCAGTCTAGAAGAAGATATTTCCCCTATGTATAAACATTGACAAATCCATGTCACAGGTTGGGATGCTCAAGAATCAATGAACCTGGAGACTGAATCTCTTTTTTAGGGGATGAAGAACTGTCACCACACACACTTAGGAGTTTTACCAGGGGAGGGAGCTTTAAATTTCATCAAGGGCTCCGCAGGGCAGCTGAGGAAGCCCGGGAGATACCCTGAATGAGCATATTTCCTGAATGCCCTGAGCCTGCCTCTCCCCAGTCAGTCCCACCCTCTTTCTGGGCTATGCAGGCTGGCTTTGGGATTCCCAGCATTGTGGAGACTTGTGCTTTTATACCCAACTCCTGATGGACTTTCTACCTCCCAGAACCTGTAGCCTGGGTTCTAGCTAGTGAATCTGGCCCTCTCTGTTTAGGTTGATGAGTAATATTGACAGTGCTAAGTATATGAACTGTCGTGGCACCATTAGCAAATGCAAAATTTCCTCCATTAATACTCTGAGTAAGGTCACCCACACTAACTCATGCGTCTTCCTCTCTTGAGACCTTAGTCCCCAGCAAGATCTAACAGCATCAGTTACTACCTGTAGCTGCATTTTCTTGGCAGCAATTGGAGTTGCATTGGTCCCGTAGCATGGACACCTCCCTCTCCAGCATCTCAATTCTGCTCTGAAGCTCCTGCATGACCTGGGCAGAGGTGAAGCACTTGCAAGCCTGCTTGGGGAGGTTTATCCTGTGGGTGAAGGTGACCTGGCTCTCGCTGTCTGAGGTCTGCTCCGTATATTCCGTCATCCTGTCGTCTTCTGAACTCACCTCCTGGTCAGATGATGCCTCAAGTGCTGATGAGCAAAAGCTGTCCAGGGGGACGTTAATGTTGTATACATGGTTGAAGACCATGGATTGCTCTTTGATAGGTAGGCTGTAGTTGGCAAAGTTGCCTTCCTCGTCCACTACCTGCCTCCTCATCCGCTCTGTTGTCACCTCTAGCCGGCACTCAAAGGGCTTGAGGACTGATCCCAGGAGAAGCAAGTTGAGACCGATAAGCATGTTCCTCAGGACTAAGTTTTCACTGTCAGCCCCCATTTTATTGAGCAGAGAAAGCAACTTCTAAGCCAGCCTTGGCCAACAGAGCTGTCTGAGAACCTGGAGACCCTGAACGAGAAGAACATGAATGATATTAGCCTTTAAACGGGATCACTGTGCTCAGATCACAGGAGGAGTCTTTTGCAGTGTGGCGTAAGGGGCTAGATTCTGCATAGATGTAACCAAGTGACATCCCATTGGCCTCAGTGTGATTGCATAGGGTGCAAATCAGCCTGGAATCTCACCCATTGCTGGCAAGGAAATCGCTGTGTTTTTAAGGAAAGGTTAAATGTGAGTCATCAGCTGTTGAAATGGTGCAGTCAGATAATGCGGTAGCCTATTGTAGCTGGAGGACTTAGGTCACTACTGAAGGACCAAATTCTGGCTGCTTGGGGTGTAAATCAGAGCAGAATTTGTCCTGTCATGCAATTGGCCAGCTCAACAGAGTCCAGTGCTCACATTGGTCTGTCTCATCACCAAGGACCTGACCTAATGCCCACTGAGGTCAATGGGGGTCTTTCAGTGAGCACTGGCTCTGGCCCCAACAGCTGGATCCTGCAAGGTGCTTAGCACTTCTGAGGTGGCGCTCAGGACCTTGAAGGACTGGGCCAACATCTGGTGCAGTTTGCCAATACTGGAAGTCTTTGCTCATGCGAAAGTCCATAGACTGGAATAGAAGGGAGATGGTCGTTCCTGGCTGGGGCGTACTGGGATGCTGGTTGGTAACCAGCTGGCAGAGTGATGCTGTCTCGTTTATACTCGGTCTCATTTAGCCAGGCGATCAGTACCTCACTTTTGTGAGCTGTCATATACCTCCAGGGTGGAATCTGGGCCCACTGAAGTCAGTGCCATTAAGTTCGGGGGGATAGGATTTCATTTCAAATTTTTACACAGGGACGTGAACATTTTGCTTTTTACGTGGCTGATTTTTTTTTGGTACTGAAATGGTTCATTTGGTAGAAGCACATCATCTACTCGCTAATATGTTTGGGGCATAAATTCCCAGATGGGGACCTATTCAGGTTGCATTAACAAATACAATACGGGAGGGGGAAAAGGAGTTAAAAGCATGGGTGGTGATTACACATGTTCTCATATCAGTATGGTATCTCAAATGGCATTTCATGCCCCAGAAACTGAGCACTAGATTGCCAGGTTTAATTCAGTGGCTGTAGTAACACTGTTAAATTAGACTGTACAGTATTAAGTTTGTTTAGGTTTATGTTCTGGACAGAACAATATCTCCCGTTG
Organism: Chelydra serpentina; assembly: GCA_037349315.1. Classification (NCBI taxonomy): domain Eukaryota; kingdom Metazoa; phylum Chordata; order Testudines; family Chelydridae; genus Chelydra; species Chelydra serpentina. Next base: position 56,185,822 of record JBAIAC010000024.1, on the reverse strand, counting down.
AAGTCATTTCATCCCCTACCTGTGCCCTGGATTATGGGGTAAAGTGTCTTTATTTGGAATAAGACAACTTTTCATTTTCTTATTGATTTGTGGTCTCCAGGTGGTAATCCCAACTCTAAGGGCTACACTTATCCCTGGTATAAAATCACTGACTTCAGTGGAGTTGCCCAGGGATGAATTTCCCTCTAGAACTCTGGCTGGGACTATTGTATGTTGACCAACAGTTAACTCCATCTGTTTTGCTTTAAAGAATTGCAGCTTAACATAGCAGAGAGGATGAAGCCAGCAGACGGACAGGACTGCAACTGTGAGCCCAAGGACTGTAATTGCTCCTAGTGCAGCAGAAAGGATGAGTTGATTGCACATTGGTTACCAGCTGCCAATCTGTTTGCCTTGCATTTTGTTTTCATTGGATCATTAGTTTATGGTTTGTGTCGTATAATTGGAGTGCAGTTGTTTTGAGGAAGGAGAGTTTAGCAGTAAGAGCAGGGGCTGAGGGACAGAATTGCTGCAGTTTATATTCAGTTCTGTCACCATCTCACTGTGTGTGTACATAGAGGGCAATTCACGTTGACCTCCTTGTGCCTCAGTTTACCCACCTGTAAAAGAGGGATGATAATAAAGGTTAGCTGGAAATAGTTTATCTTATTTTTGTGGCCCTCCCCCTCTTTTTTTCTGGGCAGCTGTAATCATAGTGTTTTTCATTACAGCTTGGTGGGAAACTTCCCCCCCACTATAATTTGAGATGTTTTGTCTCAAATCGGGACCAAAAGCAGAAATCTTGAATAGTTTTTACGAACCAAATCCAAACCAAAATTTCAGTTCACGTCAATCACAACATTTCATTTCAGTAATTTCGAAATGCTTCATTTTGATTTGGACTATTTTTATTTTTTTACTATAATTAGCTTAAACTTCTAAATGAAAAGTCATTTTGAACTGGAAAACTGGAATTTTTCATTTAGAAAATGTTGCGACAAAAGCTTTTGACAATTTAAAAACTTTTTTCCTGGAAATATTTGTAGTCGAAAAACTCTTCGAAACAGATCCTGTCCCGTGACAAGTTTGGGTTTCGTTCAGTTGGCATTTGCAATTGAAAAAATGTTTTATCGAAAAATTCCTGACTGGCTCTAGTTATTCATCTAACCTCCCTGAGGGCTTGTAAGGCTTGAATTAATTAAAACTGGTAAAATGCTCGTGGTTCTTTATTAAAGGGTTCAACAGAAATGCAAAATATTATTGAATTTTAGCATCGTTTCCTGTAGTAATTACTACAAATATAGACTGAAGTCAGTGGAAATATGGATGATCAATTGGAGCTCAGCACTTTTCAGGATTGTGGCCTAATAATTTTTAATATAAAAGATGATGTTTTCAAATATTGCAAAGTGACTTAGGTGTCTTGCTCCCATTGAACGTCAATGGGACCTAGATGCCGAAATCCTGCAGGCCCTTTTGAAAATATTACCCAACGTCTCCCCAGTCTGCTCCTTCCTGCTTCCCCTCCACCATTAGGGCATAACAAGCACTAAGCACATAACTGAAATACAGTAATAAATACGCTGTAAAGCATCATAAAATATACAGTATAAGAAGCAAATGATAAAAAAATGTCAGTGTAACATCACACACAAGAAAAAGGAAGGAAACAAAAGAAGATAGATTTCATGGCAAGTGCGGATATATATCCAAGGGCAGGAAATGGTTATGTCAGCCAGGGTCTGAATGAGCTGTACCCTGACATTGACTGATGAACGGGGTGGGAGGGGGGAGATCTCATAGGGCAAAAGACTTTGCACAGATCCACCTACTCTGCCTTGGTGACGGGCAGAGTGATCAACGTGATCAGTTTTGGCTGTTTTGGGTTAAAATTCACTTTAGTCTTGAATGCAGGGTTAATGGATTGTTATTAGCTTATGGTACGACTAAAGGGCAGCAGAACTGTACTTACGATGCCCTAATTGAGGGGGTCACCCTCGCTGTAACCTACTTGCTAAGCAGGAGATAGTGATGCCAAATCCAGGTACAAGTCAGAGGGGGTGGGGGAGAGGTGTTCCTCCTTGGTGGTGTGGGGTCTCTTTAAAGCGGCATGGATACCATCTGTCCCTCCCCCTCCTGTGTTTAAAGGTAAAGCCAATCAGACTCAATTTAGAGGCCTTGTTTCACTAGAGCTGAAATCACTGATGAGTAGCACTAGGGGGCTGAACCTTAGACCTTGCTGGGGACAGTGTAGCAGAGAAAGACAGCGCGGAGGATGCAACTGAACGTAGGTGGTGCCATCCCATGCAGACCAGGACAGATAAAGGATATCGTGTGAGCCTAAATGCAGCTCTTTGCATTTCTATTCCTCTATTTCTTTCAAAGCAATCTTGTGACTGCTGAGCCTCCTCCTGAGAGCCCCGCTACAGTCCTTGAACCTTTGGCTGTTGGTACTGTGAACTATTATTGGATTACATTGGATAGTGTTTGTAGCATGTGCAACTTTCAAGCTGGAAGCTGTTTTGTTTCCATGTGGAAAATAGTAGGCCTGATCTTCCTCGTGTGTCTATTGGTTTTACCCCCATGTAACCACAATTGGACCTGATTCTCCATTGGCTTGGACTCATTTGCACCGCAGGGAGCATTTTCCACTTGCTTTGCACGCAGGTTGCACTGGTGTAAGTGATGAGGCAAGGTGCGGGGCAATGGGGAGGCAGGCCCACTGATGTGCGTTTGTGTTGCTCCCGATTTACAGAGCTGTGAGAGCGCAAACAGGCCTTTGTGTTTTAACAATCAAAACTCAGTAGGGCGATATAGTGTAATGGCATGTTGAAAAAGAGATGGCTGAGCTGCTGCGCCAGCCCTCTTGAATTAAACTAGAATTTGGCCAAGGAGGTGGAGTTCCCACCCAAATCCGGATGAGGCTTAATCTACAATTTGGGGTGGGGACTGAAGACTGAATCCAGGTGAAGGTTCAGGTCCAACCTGTGATACATATTGCTGAACCCTAAATTGTGCTCCCCGCTCCTGCCTGCTGGTTCCAACCTGGCTACTGGGCCAGAAACCAGCAGGTGGGTGGTGGCTGAGGGGCAAACATGCATCTGGGAGGATGGAGGAGGCCTGTTAGTGGTGAGGCCGGTGTGATAGTGGGGCGAGTGCATGTGGATGGAGAGAGGTGGCAGCCGGCTTACTGCACTCTGTCAGGGGTTGCAACAGGCTAGGGAGGTTGGGAGCGAGCTTGGATCTGGTTTTGCAAAGGAATGAAGAGCTGGGAAGAAAGGTGGGGGGTTTTTCTGGGAGGCTGGGAGCTGAAGATAGGAACGCTGGTCCTCACTGTAATTCCCTCATCTGCCCCGCTCGAAGCCTTGCCACGCCAAGGAACTGAAAATGAGCAGACTCCTGCATGCAGTGCTCCCCCCACTTTGCCTAGCCAAGCGATCAGAGAGTTGCCCAGCTGTGCACGGTTTTGCCAACACCAGTCGTTCAGAAACCATGAGCCAGGCCTCAAAAATCATGAGATAATTTTTTTTAAAAAAAGGTTTGGCTTCATTTCATTTGTCTTCTGCTTTCTGGGTGCAGGTCACATTTCCAAGCTTTTCTTCACAACCACGACAGCTAGAAACTCAACTGTTTATTAATGAAAGCCAAGCGTCTCACATAATCCCCTAACTTTAAGAAAAGCACCAAATATTAGGAGGCTCAGGAGAAAATCATGAGAATTGGCAACTCTGTAAACTGTGCATACCAGCCAGTAGCAGCCTTGTGACCCCACTGACAGGCCACTATTCTAGGGATCGTGCCCATGGAGACGCTGTGGGAAAGGAAGCAGAGTACAAATTCGTCTGGAACTCATTTGCCAATCCGGACTGGGGACTGTTATCGAAGTCTTAGCTCTACCAGTAACTGCAGTAATCATGTGAAATTGCCCTATATTATTGATAATTATGTTTGTGCCTTGCACCTTGTCTTTGTTTCCCGTGGGAATGGCAGCACATATCCGCCTCTCCCCTCTGACCCCCCCGTAAATACCTGTTTACTGCTTTCTCTCTCTCACACTGCCGTGCCTGAAAGGTTAACTGTTCAGCCACCTCTTCAGCATTTACAGGGTTGTTATCGTATATTATCTAAATATTTCTGTTGTGCTTTCCCTTCCCTTGCTTGGTGCATGCGGCCTGTGGCTACCGAGCATGCACGTTAGTATAGTTCCTCTCTTTCCTAATGTTCCCTGGAAAAGCAAGAGAAGTCTATTTAATTCAGACCAGATGTCAGTAGATCCAGCCTCCAAGGATGGCTCTGGCCAAATTCCCTAGTGCAAGTGACACATCAGGTGTACATTGGCCAGAAAATGGGAGTCAGTGGTGTAAATGACAAAGAGGCAGTGTGAACTAGTGGGTAGGACACTGGTCTGGATGTCAAAGAGCCTGTTTCCTGGGGTCCTGATCTCAGCTGGGGGCCTCTAGGCACTATGGTAATACAAGTCATAAGATCAAAGGAGTGTATCTTGCACCCATTTAGTATTCAGTAGGTGTGGGAAATGACCACAACTTGCACACCAGTGGCCAAATTCTACCCTCACTTACACTCCATGTGACATTGTTGAAATCTGCAGGAGAGGAAATGAAGGTAATTTTTTACTACAAGGAGGTGGGTGGGGGAGGTAGCAGTTGTGACTGGGCACCACTCTCATTGACTTGACATTGTGCTTGCTAATACCTGGGTGAATTTGGTTCCCCCCAGATCTGAACTTCATCATTTGGACCTGGCTCTATCACATGGATCCCAACTGGAAGTTCTTATCTTAACACCCTCAAACTTCACTGAAGTTTAGATCTATGTCCAAACTTCTTGGCTCAGCCTCATATCTAGTGATGAGGAGCATGCATTTCCACCGCTGTTCATGTAGAACCAGGATATCTCAGCCTACAGCAGCACCTTCCCTGCGTTATACAGTGTCTTCTCCTCACTGGTGGTCTTTGCTGTGACTCTGATTTCTCTTGGTGGTAGCTGGTCCCGTACTACTGCCCACCGCTGTCACAAAGAGCTCAGGTGCTCTGACGCTCATATGTGTGCTACTAACTGTGTGACTGAACAGCCTTCACCTTGACCTGACCCTGGGACGTGCCCATCCCAGCGCGTTGCAGTTCTCTAACCTCCTTTCCTGGAGTTCTTGGTGACACCTCAAAAGAAAATCAATGCTCTTGCTCTCAGCCTCCCCAGGAATGAAACTCTCTAGCTTTCCTCTTTTGCTTGATCTCAGCTTCATTTGCCAGTGTGACTTGGAGGTGTGAAGGCACTTTCTTCAATTAGTGTGTTCGCTAGGTAGCCTCCTATATCTTTGGGGTCTCTAGTGACTCCACAGTGGCCTCACTGACCCTGGGAGAGAAGCTTCTCTTCAGCAATGGCTGGCAGCGGTGGGAGGAGCCCAGGGACTAATTAGTGCTCACTGTCTTTGATGGACTTGTGTTTGTTAGAAGCTAACTACCTGTTCTTTGGCCCTCTCTGCATTTTGTGGGGGAGTGGAAGATGCAAGGTGGTAATTGTGACTCTGAGCTAGCTGTACAAAGCCAGGCTGGAAGGTCAAATAAAACCTCATTGCAGGATTATAGACATGGCTTAGGTGTGTGAATATAAAATTGCCCCTGCTCTTCTCTCCAGAGCAGAATTCAGTCTGGTTCAATAGGAACACAAGAGTTGGTCAGAAGAGCAAACAGAAATCTACCAGCTGAGGAAATGAGAGAGGGAGAGAGAAGAAGATGAAAGACTGAGATATGAAAGAGCGAGACTAACAGAACAAGGATACAGTGGTTAGATGGATAGACACAGTGGAGAGATAACTGATGCAGGACAGAGATTACTATCTAATGACCATAAGCAGGTCAGATAGTTAATGCCTGTATAAACTAGAGAAAGAGAGAGAGTAATTTGACAGACTGATACAGTAGAAATCTGTGCCGCCTCATTGATCCAATCCTCCTTATCAATATAATTATCACAGCAGACGTCAGCAGGCATGGGACGGTGGCCTGTAGTAATTTATAAGCAGCAGATAATAGGATCTCCCATAATTCCAATTGAATACAGTGTTAATGAGGTGGACTGGGGGCGCGGCAGAGTCAGCAGGATTGCCAGAGCCAGCAGGGTTCATATCACGTCTGCCGAGTCCTTGCTGCCTAATGAGATGTGCTTGGCACTGAGCTGTGATCTTCCCCTCCTGCTTCCTCTTTCTTCCCTCCCCCCCACCTGCGGATATTTCAAAGGGGAACAGAAATGTGCTCGTACCTCACCAACTTCGTTACGGCAGCAGCCAGACGAGAGCAGGCAAGAACTTTCACACACGCTCGACCCTGGAGATGAGCCATGTTTCTGTTGGGACCCACCTTCACCACTGGCTGTCCTAGACACTTGGGACCAGATCCTGGGCTGCAGCGTGTCTGCTTTGCACCATGTCGCCGACTGAGTTTGGCCTTAACATTGGTGTAACCAGCCACGAGAGGATCACCCAGCGTAACAGCCACCCTCCGTACTCCCCTTCTGTCGCTGGCATATAGGGTGTGACCAAAGCGAAGGTGGGAGTGGCCAGGTGCTGTGTGCATGGTGCTGATCCCTGACTGCCTGTTGGGGCCTTTGTTAGCAGCTGATGTGAGTTATAGCAGCTGTTTGATTGCTGTAGTGCCCCGTGGGCACAAGGCTGGCCCCGAGATCGGCGAATGTACTCCTTTGCACTGCAGGAGCCGGGACTGCTGCCAAGGAAAAGGCCAGTGGTGGCTTTTAGCTCTCCAAGTAAAAATGCCGACGGAAGCGCCACCTTCTGCTATGTATTTATGTATTTATTTATTTATTTCTGTAAATGGAATCATTTTAAAAATGGGTTTCTCCATTTGCTCGCCTGCCCTGTCAGGCTGAGCAGGCCGATAATTGCAGCGGCTGGGGGTGGAATGCGATTGTGTTGGCCCCATTGTGTCAGCAGAGAGATTTCCATAAGAAGCCAGGTCTCTCCTCTCCTCCCCCAACAAGGAATGGTCTTCATGGGGCCTGTCATATGTCAGAAAAAGCCCAGAGGGCAGGAAATTGCCTGCAGGGAAAGGTTCAGCAGCTGAGTGTAAACTGGTTGGAAATGATACGTAAGGGGATGTGCTAAATGGTTTTACGGAGCCTCCACTTCCTGATCTAGCCCCCACTCTGGAAATATCTTCCCAGTCCTGTCAGTAATTCTGTTTAATTCTGGGCAGTTGATCTGTTTGAAGTACTGGTATGTGAAGAGTCAGAGACGTAACAGCTGAGTTTGTGGAGAGTAAGGCTTGGTCTATGCTACCAACCTGGCCGACCCTGGAGCCACGGCTATGTCGACGGAAGGGCTTCTCCTAGCAACGTATCGGAGAGGTGGAGCCCCTACGCTGACAGGAGACGGACTCCCGTTGGCATGGGAAGCGTCTTCACTAAGCACTACAGCTGCACCGGTGCAGTGCTGTAAGTGTAGACAGGTCCTGAGTGATCGTATCCTGAGGGTACGACCCTGTTTCCATCACATTAACCTTATGGTGTTACATATGCTGCCCTGCTAAAATCGGGAGCCCAAAGCCCTTCGCTCAGAGCCCTGGAACTCAAGTGCCTCAAACACAGAGTTCGGTCCTGGCTTCAGATCCCGATCCAAAGCTTTCTCACGTGGGCCATTCTCTGCGGAGACCCAAAATGGGGGCAGCTATAAAGTGTTCACTTTGGGGGTCTAGTCGCAAAACTCTGTGACCTCCAATCAAAAAAAAAAAATCAAAAATTTTTGATTAAAAAAACTTCAGTTGAAAATGTAGAAAATGAAAAAATCAGGTTGCTGGGAAACATAAAGCACTAAAAATGCATTGGAATTCACCAATTCCCCCTGCCCCGCCCTGCCCCATTTCTCCAGCAGTTCTAGTAGGCTCTGTTCGTATCAAGGATTCCCCCAGTTTCAGCTAGCGATGCAGCAGCATCAATGCAAACCCTTAGTACAGGCATGCAAAGCCTCTGTGGGTCTGTCTACACTGCATTTTAAAACCCACGGCTGGCCTGTGCCTGCTGACTTGGGCTCACAGGGCTCGGGCTAAGGGGCTATTTAATTGCAGTGTAGGTAATTGGGTTCAGCTGCAGCCCGAGCTCTGGGACCCTCCCCCCTCACAGGGTCCTAGAGCGCAGGCTCCAGCCCCACAAGCCCGAGTCAGCTGGCACATGACGGCTGTGGGCTTTTAAATGCAGCGTAGACATATCCCATAAGCCACAATTTGCCCCAGAGCAGTTTGCCTTGGCTGCAAGCCGCTGTAGGGGTGCACTGTGCAATTAGTAGCTTTGTCTGTCTCTGTGTAGAGGTTTGTACTGGTGCAACTACACTGGTGGCTGGCTGCTGACAGCTATAATTGGGGCAAATCTCCAGTATAGATAAGGCCTAATTAACTCTTATGAGTAGAACTGAGTGAATAACTGATGTTTTTGGTTTGCTGGGAAGCTCTGTCTCCTGTGCTGCTACCCTCAAACCATGTAGCCAGCAGAAGGGGGTACCTTACACCCCTGTAACTCCCTTGTGTTGCTGCGCAAACTGGGCCACAATCGAGCACTGTCTTTGGGCTCCTCCCCACAGAAGAGCAGTTCCCTGCTGTCTGCCTTTAACAACAGCCATGTTGACTGAAAAGGTTAAGTGGCTGCAAGGGAACGTTCCGCAGTAGCACAGAAAAATAAGAGACCAGAAACCAGTTCACAGAAGTAGACGTTCTTCTTTAAAGCTGGATGGATCAGAAGACTCCAGGCTCTGGACTTCATATCCACACACAAGACTCTTCTCCCTCCCTCCTCTCTCCTTATCCCAATTCCCCAATCCTCTGGAGGAGGAAAAACAATATTTATCTACAACTCTCTGAACCAAAGCAAATCAAAGGAGAAAGGATCAAAGGCGGGAGAAGAAAAAGGAAATCACTTTACGAGACCTTTCTGTGAAGGAGTGAAAAGAGAGATGAGTTTAAATGAAAAGAGCTACCTCAAGGAATCCCACTCCAGGGCAGGCTGAGAGGGGAAGTGACAACAAGTCAGGTCGTCAATGAGTGTGTTAGCCGGAGCTGGGGCACTGGAAGTTAAAGTTCACATCCAAAGAAATGAGAATCAGCAAGACAAGGTAGGAAAGCCGGTAATGTCTTTTGTTGGACCAATTTCTGTTGGTGAGAGAGGCAAGCTTCTGAGCTTACATGGAGCTCTTCTTCAGGTCTGGGAAAGGTACGCAGAGTGCCCCAGAGACTCAGCAGGGAAGTCCAGCCATGCTTAGCATGGAGCCGGCGATTAACTCATTGCTGGCAATGGCAACACTGGAAAATGGGGACTTGCTAATATCCAACAAGATGAATAAATCCAGGAGGTGGACTGATGATCCCAACAAGCGATTTGGCTATTGCACAAGGCACCCATTCTCTAGAAATTCCTGTGTAATGGGCTGGTATTGGCTAGGGTACCACTGCCCTGGGTTGGGTGGAATTACAACCACCCAGCTTTGTAGATTTGAAGGCCAGAAGGGACCATTAGGAACATCTAGTCTGATCTCCTGCATAACGTAGGCCATAGACCCTCACCTAGTAAACTCTGCCCCAAACCCATAACTTCGGGTTGAGCCATGGTGAGTCTTTTGGAAAGATATCCCGTATTGAATCAAAGACTTCAAGTGACGGGGAAGCCCCCATATTCCCCCACTGTCAAAAATCTGTGTCTGAATTTGTTTAGCTGTCAGCCATTGGATCAGCTGTGTCCTAGGCTGTGATGCGGCTACAACTAAAGGAGAGGCTCCTTTGCTTGGTAAAGGTCTGTGTCTGTGTTCTCACCCTGCTGTCGTCGTGGCGCGTTTAGTATCTGTGCTGCAAAACATGGTAAACTCTGAACTGACTATGGATCTGTCATAGAGACCAAATGAACCCACACAGCTCCAAAAATGGTGCACACTTCTGTGTCTTTGACTTTCAACTTTAGAATAGCAATTATTCAGAGATTCACAGATTTTTAGCCCAGAAGGTTAAGGCTCCCCTGCATTGCATTCCTCCCACTGATTCCTGCATCAAGCACAAGTAACTTGAAGTGGAACTGGGGCATATCCCTTAGAAAGGCATCCAGTGATGAATGAAGAGCTAGGCACTGCTGGGAATTAATGAGCGTCTAGGAGGAGCCTCTGACATTGTGAGCATAACTGCAGCTGTTAGCTCCTCCCAGCTGGTCATTAAAGGATCTCTTTCTATTAACTTTCAGGATCTGGCTCTAATCCCCAGTTAAAACTCAGCACCAAGTTTGTTAGGGTAGAAAACCTGAAGGCCCATGTTACACCTCAGAGTTATCGTCACTTCTGTGGCCTGGTGGATCCGGTGTCTGGCCACTGCATGATCGACAAGAACAATTCCAGCATCAAGAACAGGGATGGAGAAATCTGGCTCATTCTGCACACAACATTCCTCAGCAGCAACAGAAGGAAAGCAACAGGATGCTGCTGAATTTGCTGTAATTGGCATTAGCTGTTTTAGGTAATCCATCCCTATTAATCCCTAGTTTCTTTACAGAAAATGTCTTCAGCTGTGACTAAGATTTGGCTGGTGACTCCCAACCTCTGCCAAACATGTGGATACATTATCACAGTCTATCAGGCTACAGCTTCTTTTTCATTTTGTGTCTCTCTCATCCTGGCTTGGACTAAATTTCTTTTTTCTGATGGTTAGGCAGCTTCTGACTTATTCCATCCCATTCTGAGCAATTTGCTTTTTTCCGTAGGGGCTTTCCTTATCCTGGTAGGTTTAGGTCTACATTGGCCACTGCAGATTAATTCTGAGGTTGGCTTTAAGACTTTGCATCCTTCAGTTCAAATTAGATGAAAGATCTGGAAGCCAAGACTCAGGGCTTGTGTACAAAGGAAGTTAAACCAAATTAACGGATGAACTTTCACATCACACCTTTAGTGAAAGGGCACTAAACTCTTAGTTTGCTTGAGTGAATTCAGCTAAAGTGAACTAAATTATTTCAGATTAATATAGGGTATAAATTTAAAGCTCCGTGTGTAGATGCTATTGTTCTGGAACAAGAGTGTTAATTCAGAATAAGACACTTGTGCTGGAGTAAGAGCATCCATAGATGCAGTTAATCAGGAATATGTAATCAGGAAAAGCTGTTCCAGAATGACTCCCAGCATAAACAAGTCCTAAATCCACTTTAATTCTGAATGAGTGTGTCCACACTGGGGTTTAATGCATGTTAATTTCCTACCTTTCATTAAGTCGGTTTAACTTCCTGTGTGGACAAGCCCTCAGAATAAATCTGCAGTGGCAGATACAGAGTGAAATCAGCATTTCCCCAAGCACGCTTTGGAAATTTCTCTTTTTGAAATGTGCACATGAATTTCTCAGTGTATTTCTCCTGCTCGCAGAGGGAGTCACACTTTGGATTGAATGCTGCAGGCTTCACTGACAGATCATTGGTGAATAGTTGAATAAAGGGTTCATGCAGGAGTCCAGAGCTGCCAGAATGACGTAGTGCAGTTCATCTTGTAGCACACCCCTCATTACATTCTGGGTTGGGTGTCATCAAAATTTTGTGGCTAGTATTCACAACTGAACTTCTCTGGGTCACCTAGTCTTAATATGCCTGCCCGACGTTGATTTGGATGGGAAACTCTGGCTTGTCTCTTCTACGTCTCCTGGTTTTGGAGAAACCCTTGTAGCCACTTTGGGAGATGCTAATGGTGGGTTTCAGTGCCGGGTTCTCTGGGCATGGCCTACACCTGCAGTGCATTCTGCGAGCAGCTGTGAAGTGGCCTGGACAGCTGTGCATTGAAGGACACTCGTTCCCTGGATGGCCTGAGTCTTGACCTGTCCCTTCCTGTCTCCTTGGACATGTGCTGGAGAAGCTGGAGGAGAACGAAGCAGGACGTGAGGAAAAGAGAAGCTGCCAAGATCACAGTTGTTTGCACCCAGCTCACTGCACTCTACACTCCTTCCCCCAAAAGGGGAGTGGGGCAGAATAACAGGAAGGGTACTTTGTACCCGCTGGGCAGTGCTTCATGGAGAACCCATGTCCTATCCTCCCTCCCCAGCAGGCAGCTGCTGGAGAGGACAGCATGCTATTACCCCTTCAAAGGGGGGCATAGCAGCCAGTCCTGCAAGTATTTGGGGAATTCTGGCTAAGTCAGTTGGAATTCATCCTGGGTCTGTCTGCAGTGCTGCCCCTCCTCAATAGCCCGATGCAAGCTGTGGTTTAAAGTCACATCATGGACCGTACTATACGGTCCCTTCTGTTACATCTTCTCTCTGATCGCTAGTGGACTGTGGGCTCATTTTTCTTCTTGAGTGTGTCTGCACTGTGGGTGAGCGCAGGGCCGGCGCTCGCCGCGGCTGCCCACTGCCTCCCCGCTCAGCGGCTGAGCTGCTGAGCGGGGAGACAAGGGGCGGCTCGCCGCGGCTGCCTGCTGCTGAGCAGGGAGGCAGGAGTCAGTTGCAGCGAGCCGCCCCTTGCCTCCCCGTGGCTGCCTCCTGGCTCCACGCTCAGCTCCCGGGGCCCGCGGGCTGGGGGAGGGGGCTGAGTGCCCACAGGCGGGGGGGGGGCTTAGCTTCTGGGGGCAGGTGAGCTGGCTGGGGGGTGGCGTTGGGGGGGAGGGGGGGAGGCGGCGCAGGGCCGGTGCAAGGACGTTTCGCCTAGGGCCTGGGTGAGCGTCTGACTGTGGCATGCGTAGGTGCATAGGGAAGAAGGAGGATCCGGGGAACTACAGGCCAGTCAGCCTCAACTCAATCCCTAGAAAAATCATGGAGCAGGTCCTCAAGGAATCAATTCTGAAGCACTCGGAGGCAGGGCCGGCTCTAACATTTTTGCCGCCCCAAGCAAAAAAAACAACAACCACCCAAGCGCCGCCCCACCGAAACAAAAAAACAACACCCCCCCAGCTCCCGTGGAAACAACCCCCCCCAGTGATGCGCCGCAACAACACCCCCCCAGCGCCTCTTCCAGTCGCATGAGCGCCGCGGGGAGGAGCGGCATGCCCGCCCGCGGCCCCGCTCTCCCCTGGCCGGAGGAGCACGCGGGGAGGGTGGCATGCCCGCTCTCCCCTGGCCGGAGGAGCGCCGCAGGGAGGGCAGCATGCCCTGCTCTCCCCCGGCCGGAGGCAGCGCTGGTGCCTGGAGCCGCCCCTGCTTAGAGGAGAGGAAAGTGATCAGGAACAGTCAGCATGGATTCACTAAGGGCAAGTCATGCCTGACTAACCTAATTGCCTTCTATGATGAGATAACTGGCTCTGTGGATGAGGGGAAAGCAGTGGACGTGTTATTCCTTGACTTTAGCAAAGCTTTTGATACGGTCTCCGACAGTATTCTTGCCAGCAAGTTAAAGTAGTATGGGCTGAATGAATGGATTATAAGGTGGATAGAAAGCTGGCTAGGTTGTTGGGCTCAACGGGTAGTGATCAATGGCTCCATGTCTAGTTGGCAGCCGGTATCAAGCGGAGTGCCCCAAAGGTCGGTCCTGGGGCCGGTTTTGTTCAATATCTTCATTAATGATCTGGAGGATGATGTGGACTGCACCTTCAGCAAGTTTGCAGATGACACTTAACTGGGAGGAGTGGTAGATACGGTGGAGGGTAGGGACAGGATACAGAGGGACCTAGACAAATTACAGGATTGGGCCAAAAGAAATATGATGAGGTTCAACAAGGACAAGTGCAGGGTCCTGCACTTAGGATGGAAGAATCCCATGCACTGCTACAGACTAGGGACTGAGTGGCTAGGCAGCAGTTCTGCAGAAAAGGACCTAGGGGTTACAGTGGACGAGAAGCTGGATAAGAGTCAACAGTGTGCCCTTGTTGCCAAGAAGGCTAATGGCATTTTGGGCTGTATAAGTAGGGGCATTTCCAGCAGCTCGAGGGACATGATCATTCTCCTCTATTCGGCACTGGTGAGGCCTCATTTGGAGTACTGTGTCCAGTTTTGGGCCCCACACTACAAGAAGGATGTGGAAAAATTGGAAAGAGTCCAGTGGAGGGCAACAAAAATGATTAGGGGGCTGGAGCACATGATTTATGAGGAGAGGCTGAGGGAACTGCGATTATTTAGTCTGCAGCAGAGAAGAATGAGGGGGCATTTGATAGTTGCTTTCAACTACCTGAAAGGGGGTTCCAAAGAGGATGGATCTAGACTGTTCTCAGTGGTACCAGATGACAAAACAAGGAGTAATGGTCTCAAGTTGCAGTGGGGGAGGTTTAGGTTCGATATTAGGAAAAACTTTTTCACTAGTAGGGTGGTGAAGCACTGGAATGAGTTACCTAAGGAGGTGGTGGAATCTCCTTCCTTAGAGGTTTTTAAGGTCAGGCTTGACAAAGGCCTGGCTGGGATGACTTAGTTGGGGATTGGTCCTGCTTTGAGCAGGGGGCTGGATTAGATGACCTCCTGAGGTCCCTTCCAACCCTGATATTCTATGATTCTATGATAGCGGTGCTCGCTTTAATCTAGCAAGCACAGGTAACAGCAGTACTGCATATGTACCAGGCTCCCTGGTGGGCTTGTACTTGTATCTGTACTTTGTCCAGATGTGCCCTTTCTGAGGTACCCCGTCTCTTTCACCCCCCTTTCATCTTTTCCCCTTCTCCCAGGCACCTCCCATCTCTCTCCTCTCAGCACCCTCTTCTGTCTTTCCTCTATCTAGGATGGAGAACTGGTCTTCTGGCCCATCTGCCTCCTCCTGCACTTGGGGTGTTACAGTCTATGGTTTTGATTTGGGCCCACGGCCCTCTTGAGCTGCTACAGAGGTTCCCTCATCCCTAATAATACTAACAATGGCTTTCAAAGGGCAGCCACTGCATGTTCTTCATTTTATTGTTCCAGGGGCAAGATCACTTGGAACCATTGATTCAGCTAACTGAGCCAGAACAGAGGTTTCCCCCCGTCCAGTTACAGACTCTCTGTAGGAATGAGCAGTAAGTTTCTGCTTTCCTTCGTGGATAAAATTAGTAACATCTGGCCAAATTTACCCTCCAGAGGGGCAGAGCTGCTCCTGAATGCTCTCTGTTCCTTTTACATTAGGGTTGCCAACGTTGTGTTTCAAAAATAAGGGACTGTTTTCCCAGGACCCCTGCCCAACCCCTCCTCCTGCTATTGTTGTTATTATTATAATCATTATTAATAATAAGCAGTACTCGCTTGCATTCACCAGGGGGATTTCTTGCTGCTTTTTGCAGCACTCAGCAACTCTCAATCTTGTTGTACAGAGAGGAAATAATAAGGGACTGTTGGCAACCCTAATTATTGCCTTCAACAGCTGGGAGATCAGTTTGTGGTGCTGCTGCTCCATCCTACTGTGGGGCTCAGCTTCACTGATTCCCTTTACCCCATGTAGTTATGTTAACAGACTGTACTGATATCAGGGTTTCCTTTCTTGGGTGGGCAAAGAACAGCGGAAGGTTTGGAATAAACATGGAAGCACACCTCAAAGTTCAGACTCGTATCGAGTCAGAGATGTATTCAGAACTTGGGTTTGGCGTGTTACATAGAGAAAGGCCAGCCACAAAGTTTGGATCCAAATGCAGACTTTTCTAACATTCAGGAGCTTGGTTTTGGTTCATTTCAGAGAATCATGGGATACTTGGCTGAACTATCTCAACCTCTTGTATTTGTAACACTGGGCTGAAAATCTTAAAAGAAGGTGGAACAGATCCAGCAGAAAAGTCAAAGTTATGTTGATTTCTAAACCTACTATTTCCAGGGGGTCCACTATAGACATTGTAATTCTTTCTCTGATTTCATTGTCTCTGATTTGTTCCCTTCAAGAACAGAGGAGCTAAACCTCCCATGGTTATTTTGGTTTAATGTTCATGATGAGTGCAGTGGCTCTGTAGCTCTGTGTTTTTAGAAGCAAAATGAAGTGGATCCTTCTCCACACTTCCTTAATGTACTGCCAGTTCTTCAGGCCTTGTGGCACCAGAGTAGGACAGAATAGACCCTGGCTGTATTGACAATTTAAAGAAAGGCTGGCATACACAGCATTGTCATTAGCTAATTCCCATGGAATGCTTATGGTTGGCATAGGAGGTGTAAGAATCTGTTCTCAGGTTCTAGTCACTGCTTTGACTTGTTTGTTTTTTATGTGTGCTGAGGGTAGAGATGAAGGAGGGGCATAGAGAGTGGGCGGCAGATGAAAGGATGGGATGAATGCCTTTTACTTACTGCATTGATTTGGTGCTGGGTGACACTGCAAGTCAAATCTGTCTGCTATTTTGTTGCATCTTCTTAGGAGTTTTAAACTTGTCCAAAAGGACTTTGCTTTGTTTTGACACATACAGACGGGGATTCTCGCTCTGGTACCCATCTGAAGTTAAGATGGCAAACTTCACCTAGGTTTTTATCTCTGACACTAAAGCAACGGATTATTCTGAAGAAGATACGTACAAGGCTTCGGACAGCCTGATCAACTCAGTTCAAGCTTTTCAGCTAGAGACAGGAAAATTCACTTAGTCCTATGTAGAACCCACTTGAAAATCATGGCTTCTAGAGTTAGAACAGGATGGGAAACATTTGAGGTTCAATTTCCAAGTGCCTCTGGCAAAGCGCTAGCTTCACAGATTTATAATTTTATTCCCTAGATATCCTAGAAGCCAGGAAAAAATTATTCTCAGTAAGAATCTGTATTCCTTGCAAAGCACAAGCTTTCATTTGGTTTGAAAAACAGAGCTGATTATTACATTTCCCTAGAAAAACTATTGTTTACATGAAAAATGGGCACAAACCAAACTCTCCAGTCCTAACGAAATATGGATCTGGATCCCAGTTAGTTGCACAAAGCTCAGTAAAAAGGCACATAATATGCAACTTAAAAAATATTCAAGAGGCTTTGCAAATCCTATAACACAACTGGGGTCTCCCACGCTACTCTTAATGGCTCCTCTCTGTCCAAGGTTGTGTCTTATGGACCATTGAGGTTAGAGATAGAAAAGACTTAATAAATCATCTCGTGCACACAGCTTCATTCTTTTGCTTATTAGATGTATTTGTGTTAGCTCTTTAATGTTGCGAGTGCATAAAAGGGAGGAAGCCTGTGTTAACAGATGACATAAAGAACTGCACAGAGGAAGCCATTTGCTGTGCACGACAAGTTTTATTGGCCCTACAAAACCCAGGAACTATGCTCCGTGTTCTTGAGCACCATTGACTGGCAGTTCAGCTGTTACCTATGTAGACCATTCTCATTACAGTCCCAGAAGATAGGGAATTGAGATGGCAGTCAAGAGACATGGGTTCTATTGCTCCCTCTGCTGGTGACCTGCTGAGTGACCTTGGGCAAGTCACATCACTGCTCTGTGCCTCAGTTTCCCCATCTGTAAAATTAGGGTAATGATCACTACTGTGCTTTGTAAAGCATTTTGAGCTCTATGGGTGTAAAGAGCGAAGGGTTGTTATTATATAGTCTAGTGTCATTGGGTAAGGATTTGCTAGCCACTTCAGTTTTTGTTGGGCAAGTCCTACATCTGAAGCAACCAACCTCATTCCAAGCAAGGCTTGTAAGAGATTAAAAGTAGCCTGAAACGTGGGGAGAACCTCACCCAACAGCAGCTGTGTGACGATGTGCCAGCATTTGCATTGCGAAGCGGTGACATTTCATAATGTGATGGCTTAACATATGAGACATATGCTTCCTGCGTGTCATGAACACTGTGGTTGGCTGAGTTTATTGGGTGGCTATATCTGTACTTCAGAAGGGGGCATTTTATCAATGTTAGCTTTAGTGATTTATATCTTACTCACCAAAATTATTGTACTTTATTTTGCAACTACTTATTTGTGCTTTAAAAGGTATTTTGAGGTGGGTACATTTATAATTCACTGCACAGCTCCACACTGAGGGGTATTACCTGTTTGTATTGTTTTGGTATGGCACTGCTGTGTAATTGGTTGCTGTACACATGCAATGCTGTTACATCTAGGTACCAAAGCATGTATATGGCCTAGCATAGTTACATATGAAGTATAGCAGGGACATAAAATCATAAGTGGCATAGAGAAAGTAAATAAGGAAGTGTTATTTACTCCTTCTCATAATACAAGAACAAGGAGCCACCAAATGAAATTAATAGGCAGCAGGCTTAAAACAAACACAAGAAAGTATTTTTTCATGCAATACACTGTGAACCTCTGGAACTCCTTGCCAGAGGGTGTTGTGAAGGCCAATACTATAACGGGGTTCAAAAGGGAGCTACATAGATTCATGGAAGATAGGTCCATCAATGGCTATTAGCCAGGATGGGCAGGAATGGTGTCCCTAGCCTCTGTTTGCCAGAAGCTGGGATTGGATGACAGGGCATGGATCACTTGATGATAACCTGTCTGTTCATTCCCTTTGGGGCACCTGCCATTGGCCACTGTTGGAAGACAGGATACTGGGCTTGATGGACCTTTGGTCTGACCCAGTATGGCCGTTCTTATGTTCTTACTATTATTTAAGTTCCAAGAGCACCAAAGGTCCCAGACGACATCATGACCCCTTTGTGTTTAATGCTGTACTGAGCAATAGTGAGAAACAGCGCTCAGTGTTAGATAAGAAAGCTGTAGCAGAGTTAGGACTCAAACCCAGATCTCTTGAGTCCTAAGCCAGCAGCTTAACCACAAAACCATGCTTCCACCTTAGGTTTATGTGACAGAATTATTATATATGGGTTGCAGCTAGGTGCATGAATGACTGGAACAGTGCAGGGGTGAAGAACAAAATGAGTGGCTTTTAGCTCGAGGCTGTTGTTATATCTCTTAGTTTATTGTGTGATATGTTGCAAACAGAGTATTAGTTAGTGCCCAGGGGTCTCTGAACTGATTTTGGGGCTGTCTCATTTGAGCTGTGATTTGTTCCACATCTCCCTTTTTTTTTGTATATTCTTTAGCCACGTCTCAACTGTAGGGTTTTCTCTTGGCAGCCATAGCATGTTGATGGATTTCCTTGCAACTCCTGCTAATGCTTTGAATGAGGATGGGGCTTGCTTGTTCAGAGGACTTTTGGAAGCCCCAAAACATATTAGGCTGGGTTTTAGATCCAAATATAGGTCAGAAGTTTTCTGTAAGCCAGAACCATCATGAAAATGAACTCAGTCTGGAGCTTGGAGGTTGTTCACCAGCACACACATCTTTCCAGACTGCTTGCCTTATACCTAGATTATTATTTTTTAATGTGGAGCAACATATATAAATACCAGAATGACAAAATAAATATTTAACTAACTTTTATTTATGCTGCTCAACATAGATCGCCTAAGGTTTAAACCAGGGGTCTCAAACACGCGGCCCGCTGGGCTCCCCGCACCCCCTCCCATTTTTATTTTTATTTTTTTTTTACCCCCAGGCAGTTCCCGCCACCAGAACAGCTGTCTGGCGGCTTCGCGGTTTCTGGGAGGGAGGGGGGAGGAGCGGGAAGCGCGTACACAGGGGAGGAGGGGGGAGAAGAGGCGGAGCTCCTCTGGGCTCCCCGTGCCCCCCCGATCCCCGAATTTACGTTCTGAAGTTCTGCCACCAGAACAGCTGTCTGGTGGTTTCTGGGAGGGAGGGGGGAGGAGTGGGAAGCGCGCACACAGGGGAGGAGGGGGGGAGAAGAGGCGGGCCGCCGGGCTCCCCCCCGCCCCCCTCCCAGTTATGTCCTATGGCCACCAACTCCCCTCACCCCCGCCTCCCCCACAGTTATGTTCTGTGGCCGCTAAGATCCCCGTTCCCTCCGCGCTGCTCCAAGGTTCTATTTTTACCTCCAGGCAGTTCCCGCCGCCAGAACAGCTGTCTGGCGGCTTTGTGGTTTCTGGGAGGGAGGGGGGAGGAGCGGGAAGCCGCGCACACAGGGGAGGAGGCGGATAAGGGGCGGGGCCTAATGGAAGGGGTGGAGTGGGGGTGGGGTCGGGGGCAGCGATGCGGCCCTCAGGCCAATGCACTAGTCCTCATGCGGCCCTTGTGGTAATTTGAGTTTGAGACCCCTGGTTTAAAGGGAAAAGATGTGGAAAACCTGAAAGCAACAATATGGAAATACCCATTTCCCTCTTTATTTCCCCCCACCCATTGGACTTTCTTATCACTCCATAGAAAAAGCACATCAGGGCTAGATCCTCCACTGTTAGAACATCAGTGTACCTCTAGTAAAGTCGATTTACATCTGTAGATCTCAAAGTGCTTTACAAAGTACAGCAGTTATGACTACCCCCATTTCACAGATGGGGAAACTGAGGTACACAAGTGATGTGCCTTTCCATGGCCACCCAGCAGATCCTCTGTCTCCTGACTACCGCTCTATCACCCTATTTCATAGGCCAGAGCATTATGACAGTGCTCTGGGTGTGTACAGATGTATGTAGCTAGTTGATTAAGCCCCAGAGGAAAGTTTACTTTCCCAAAGCCAAGAGATGGATTCACCAGCCCGCTAGAAACAGGCACTAAACCTGCTAGCAGGCAGCCTGCCAGGTAGGCCCAGGTTGCACATACTGAGAGGATGTGACTCGCCATGGGCCCCTAGCCCAAGGATGAAGCCATATGAGAAGAGTTACTACAGCTCGAGCTGGGGTTTCCCATCTCAGTGTTTCAGTTGCTTACGAAAGGCCTACGTGAGGCCGAGATGCCAAGTAGATCTGTGGATGCCGTGCAGGAGAAGGCCTGGTTGCTGATATGTTTACAGGGTTTATGGTTCCCTTGGCAACATGGGATGGTTTTGATTCTAAATGTGGTCACGCCCTCCCTGGGGTATCACTGGGTTAAGGACGACCTTGTGCTCATGGGACATCCTAGCAGGGAGGGGGCGATCATGGCGTCAGGAGTTAGGTGATTGTCCCTCTGTTTTAAATGGTGTTTTCCCTGTGCATTCGCCCAACGCTGGCTTCCCGTTATTCCCTGCCCCACTGAGCGGTGTCTCACTCTGTGGCATCAAACATCTGCACGATGGATTCCATTGGTCGTGTCCTATTTGCGGGTCCCATCACCTCCCACTTAGACCATGATTCTCCCCAATGATCCTGGCACTCTCTAGTCCTCACTTCTTCCTCAGGAATACCTCATCACCCCACCATATCACTATACAGCTCCCCACCCCAACAGGCTGCCGGCATCCCCTCAGCCCTCATTCATAGAATCATAGAATCATAGAATCTCAGGGTTGGAAAGGACCTCAGGAGGTCATCTAGTCCAACCCCCTGCTCAAAGCAGGACCAACCCCAACTAGATCATCCCAGCCAGGGCTTTGTCAAGCCTGACCTTAAAAACCTCTAAGGAAGGAGATTCCACCACCTCCCTAGGTAACCCATTCCAGTGCTTCACCACCCTACTAGTGAAAAAGTTTTTCCTAATATCCAACCTAAACCTCCCCCTCTGCAACTTGAGACCATTACTCCTTGTTCTGTCATCTTCTACCACTGAGAACAGTCTAGATCCATCCTCTTTGGAACCCCCTTTTAGGTAGTTGAAAGCAGCTATCAAATCCCCCCTCACTCTTCTCTTCTGCAGGCTAAACAATCTCAGTTCCCTCAGCCTCTCCTCATAAGTCATGTGCTCCAGCCCCCTAATCATTTTTGTTGCCCTCCGTTGGACTCTTTCCAATTTATCCACATCCTTTTTGTAGTGTGGGGCCCAAAACTGGACACAGTACTCCAAATGAGGCCTCACCAGTGCCGAATAGAGGGGAATAATCACGTCCCTCGATCTGCTGGAAATGCCCCTACTTATACAGCCCAAAATGCCGTTAGCCTTCTTGGCAACAAGGGCATTCCTTTACAGCCACTGCAGCGCCTAGACTTTCATGCCCTAACAGGCTCCAAAGACCCTGACATGAGCTAAGAGCCCTGCCACTCTAAGTGCACCCACCCCTTCACTGAGAGACTCCCAGTGCCTGAGGCAGAATGTGTCTGATCCTATTCTCTCTTGTGGAATTATGGGCTTTGGGAAGGAAGGAGACCACATTCCCTACTACCCAGAGCTAAGGGCGTAAGGGAGGATTGAGTGGAAAGGGGTAAAATATGCAGCCCTGTAAAAGCAGCTTGTGAAAAATTAGGCCTCTTTTTCAAGCGGCTGTCCCTTTGCCTTACCAAACGATCCTTGTGCCAGATGCATGTGGATTTACAGGGGCAATTTTCATCCCTGGCTTTGAAGGTGGATTCCCTTGACTTCCTGTGGTATTTTCCTGATTCACTGATGAGCCAGTGCATTTAATCTCTCTGAAGTGGAAGCCCTGGAGAAAGTATGTGAGGTGTGTGGGACACTAAATTTAAACCTGCCTCGCTTCTTTATACCTTTCTGCCTTTTTTAAAAAAAATCTGCTTTGCCCACTCAACTTGGTTTGTGAAACCAGGGACCGAGAGGCATAAAATAGGCCAATAAATCAGAGCAAGGCTAGTCTATCAGTTTTACTTACTAAGGACTGGCAGTGGCGTTATACCACAGAAGTGACTGTTAGCCACACAGGCCACGGGTTATTCATGTGAGAGGAGTGTTCAGATAGCCATGGTCTGAGGGACGTGGGCCAGGCGAGGTGGGCTCGATAACAGAAGATATTGCTGGTAAAAATGGAGGTGCATTGGTAGAATTGTGTGAAAACAGAAGACTGGAATAGCAAAGAGTGCGGCAGGTAAGGACAGAGGGACACTAGGAGAACTATGTGTGGAGATGTGCAGGTGGAATAGCGGGGAGGTGATGCAGGTCATGAGTGAGATATATTGGCAGAGTTTTCTGTTAGTGCCTGCCAACAATCTGCCTCATTGTAGCCACTGCTGCTAGAGTGAGCCTGAAAATTACCCAACCAAGACATGAAAAGGAAACAAAAGTCTCAACGGAGATGTGCAAAAATACTTGGGTGGGAGGGAGACAGGTACCAGAACCAGGTGCCAACAGTTAGGCATTGTCTTTCTAGTCAGGAAACTGAAATGTTAAGGGCTAAACGTAAAAGTGTGTGTGTGTGTGTGTGTGAATATATATGAGCAGTTGCTTTTTCAGACAGTCTGTGTAAAGTATGCACATGTTTCTGTGGGTAAAAAATGGGCTTTCTTTTGAAAAGCTGTAATAGGTGTGCAATGGCTTGTGAAGACAGCCACATAGTCACCCATTATATATTTCTGAGAACATTCCTGTCAGCAACCCATAGATCTATTGAGCACTTATTTTATAGCATCATTTTTTAAAAGATTAAATTATATGCACTGTGATAAATGAAGGGAGGGGGGTAAACTCCCTTTTATGGACCCAGCCAGCCAGTTAGCTATAAAATCCCTCTTAGTAGCTGTTCTCTAATTGCTCTACCTGTAGAGGGTTAAAAGAAGTGAGTGGGCACCTGGCCAAAGGAGCCAATGGGAAGGCTAGAACTTTTTACAATTAAAACAAGACTCCCCCTTTGTCTGTCTGTTGTTGTTTTCCGGAGAGAGGAAACAGAGCAGCGATGCTGTAAAAAGCTTGGGCAAGGTATGAAAAATCATCAAATCATACCTAGAAACTACTCATTTGAAACCCCAGATATGTAAGTAGATCAGGAAATGTCTAGGAAGACACAATTAGGTTTAATTCTGTTTATTTCTTTATGGCTTGTGGACTCCTCTGTGCTAACCCCAAATGCTTTTGTTTTGCTTGTGACCTTTAAGCTAGACCTCAAGATGGTTATTCTTGATGCTAAAATATTGTAAGTGGGGTTTTTAACTCTAGCAATAGCCTAAGTTTTCAAATGTATTTTCTTTCTTTTTGTTTTTAGTAAAATTTACCTTTTTTAAGAACAGGATTGGATTTTGTGTCCCAAGAGGTTTGTGCACGTGTTGTTTAATTAGCTGGTGGCAACCGCTGATTTCCTTTGTTTTCTTTCTCAGCTCTTCCCCAGACTGGGGGCGAAGGGGCTTTAAGGTACCCCACAGGAAGGAATTCCCAAGGGTGCCTTCCTGGGTTCTCAAAGGGATTTTTGCTCTTGGGTGGTGGTGGCAGAATCTACCAATCCAAGGTCAGAGAATAGCTGTAACCTTGGAAGTTTAATACAAGCCTGGAGTGGCCAGTATTAATTTTTAGAGTCCTTGCAGGCCCCCACCTTCTGCACTTGAAGTGCCAGAGTGGGAAATCAGCCTTGACATGCACTAATAAAAGTAATTTAGCAGCCTAAGGTATATACTTCCATTGTTTTTTGCAGTGTTGTTTTAGCCGTGTGGTCCCAGGATATTAGACAGACAAGTTGGGTGAAGTCGTATCTTTTATTGGATGAGATTCTGTTGGTGAAAGAGTGTAGCTTGAAAGCTTGTCTTTCACCAGCAGGAGTTGGTCCAATTAAAGATATGACCTCACCCACCTTGTCTTTCTAAGGAGAAACACTGGATGGCTGTTACACATAGACAAACAACAGCACTCTGTATTCAGTGTCTCTAAATCACTCCTAAATAAAAGAGCTCCCTTTGGCTGAGTGTAGGAATTTTTGCTATCACATCCAGGGGGATGTTTTGAATCACATATAAATTGTATACGAGTCTAAAGTGAGTATAGAGCTGGCAAAACGAGATAGACTGAAAGCCCTGCAGATGGGAATCCCCTTTTTATCCAGAGAGCAGCTACAGTATGAGCTGTATGAGTGTAATCCTTCCCCCACCCACACTGTCCTGTCACTGCATATCCAAAGTGACCCAGAAGAAACATCTCAGGCAATTAGAGGAGAGTTCAGTGTCTTTAGCCCTGTCAGGCCTAGGCCTGTCTGCAGCAGTCAAAAACCTTTGCTCACTTTAAATTAAGGCTGCTACTAGGTATGTGTACCGTTGAAACTCCCTAAGCAATTAAAGGTAAGGAAATGAACATGTATGGGAAGAAAGGGAAACGTTTAAATACACTCCCACTTCATACAATTCTTAAATAAATAACGTGTGAAATATACATATTTCAAAATCTACCTTAACTCTGCCCCATATAGCTGTCACCTACCCACGTCAGAACAAACGCTACTTCGGACATTTTTGAAAATGCTGGGCCAGATCCTCTGCGGGTGTAAATTGGTGTAACTCCATGGACTTCAATGCCGATTTACCCCAGTTGGGGATACGACTCAGCTGAGTAGATATAAAAATGTAGTATGTCCTACAGACAGAGGTCCATTTGACAAGCTCACAGTGGGGAAATCTGTTCTCTCCTAAGTTGTCCCTAGCCCAACAAAGGGCCATTATTATAATTGTTTAATATTTCTATTACCGTCAGCACCTAGAGACCCCAGGCAGGATTGGGTTCCATTATGCTAGGTGCTGTGTGTACATACAAACAGGTAAATACAGTCCATGCCTGGAAGAACTTACAGGCTAGTTGCTTATGCACACACTACAACGTATACAGTGTATACAAATATATGGCAGTCGTTAATGACTTTGCTTATTACAAGCCCTTTTCTTTTTAATCTACAGTCTGTGTGAGAGTTTTTATGGAACTTTAACTCTATGGGAAATTTACAGGAGTAATAGCAAGCACTTTTGTGCTAGAGAGATAGAAAGAAAGATTGGACACAAGTAAACATGTCAAGTCTGGGTAATTTTTTCATAACCCATAACACAAAAAGAGCCTTAAGACTTTGTTGAAAAATTCATCTTTGCTTACAGAGAAACTTAGCAATTTTCAGACCAAATCCACTTTGCTAGCTATAGTTATAGGTGGAGCTAAAAATAGGGCTTATAATGGGAGCTGAACTATGGAGTGTCTCATGGGGCCTGATGCTCACTTGCCCTGCATTTTGTGTTGGCATTTATAACTGTCCAAGGTAAGTGGGTGTAAAGGGCGACCATTCTGATTTGTGAGAGGATCAAGGTAATGGCAGATTGGGCCCATTGTCTCTTCATAACGGTGCTTAACTGTGGGCCAGATCCTCAGAGCTGCTGAGTTCCAACAACTCCCATTGACTTCAAATGGGCCGCTGTCTCTGAGGATCAGTACCTGGAAAGGATGTTTTTGTGTGACTCAGCCACCTATCTTATACCATGGGACTGGACTGAGACCAGCAAGGCATTTCTCACAGGCTACCAAACAGCCCTTAGATGGTTCATGATTTTCATATCTGCTGACTACATGCATATTTAAGGATGAACTACTTCGCTGCTTTTAACAGCGTGCTCTAACTATATATGGAGGCAGAAATCTATAATTCCCTGAACTGACTGTAAATTCTCCAGGCTTAATAATTCATGTATGCCATTGTGATTGCAGCTGTACATTACACCTTTCTTTCATTATATATTCTTTTTTTTATTGAATTTTCACAGCATACATCAATAGCCTCTATAAGCTCCCGTAGGAAAGAAGCCAGTGGCTTAATACAAAGGTTCTGGGTGATATAATTTCATTTGCACCTTAACAGGTAAAGCACGACTCCTGCATGTTTGACTTCAAATCTTCTTACAGTGATATTCAAAATGGTTTGTCGGATTGCTATCTAAAGCTTGTTCCTGTGTGAGGCCCAAAGAAGTGCTGCCATAGTCTTATGTATAAATTTGCCTCCTGTGGGATATTGCCTTTTGATCTTTGCGATGGCGCTGCTTGTAATCCAAATCCATCCTGCCATGTTAGCAGCTCTACAATGAATAACTTGTGGTTTTCCTGCCTTCTTATATGTACATCTACAGGCTGAATAAATACAAATTAATTCGCTTCCCGTTTAATTAAAGCCTACATTTTCCCATGCAGATTGATAGCTACCGGCTCGATTTTCGGTTGGAAAATTGCACATGGAGGGTTAAATTTCTCAACTGTGTTTCTGCTTTTCAGATGTGGACACTTTATTTAGTGCCTGCAGTAATGCACTGGGCACTCAGGTCAGCACTTAGTCCCTGACATACCAGTTTTATTATTATTATTTAATTGTATTGTAGTAGGGCCTGGTAGCCCTGGTTATAAACCAGGAGCCCGCTGTGCTTAGCGCTGTACAAAAACAGAACCAAAAGATAGGCCCTGCCCCAAGTAGCTCGTAGTCTAATCTAGACACTTAAATTCTGATCTGAGCATGTGAACACCGAATTTGGTGCTGTTCATTAGGCACCAGGGTCTGAAAACCAGGCTGCCCTCACCATCTAGGGCCCGATCCAGGCACAGGCTGAGCAAGTGCAACTCCTGATGTGTGGGATGTGGGTGCTCCACCCTTTGCAAGATTATCCTCATTTCATAAGAGCTCAGCACCCAGGTAAGTTCATAAATAAGAGGCCAGAGTGGAGGCTGCTTTCAAATCTGTCTCTTATATAGGTGCCTAATGGGAAGTGAGTTCTTCTGGAAACCGAGTCCCAGTTGTGGGCATGTCAGAGGGCAGCTGGCCAGGGGCTGAGCCCCTACCTCTGACAGGCTCCACAAGGGAGAATGAGGCAGCTCAGGTTCACCTGGGAGTAATTAACTCACTGAGGGCTTGTCTTCACTACCCGCCGGATCGGCGGGTAGCAATCGATCTTTCGGGGATCGATTTTTCGCATCTCGTTTAGACGCGATTAATCAATCCCCGAAAGCGCTCCCCATCGGCTCCGGAAAGCCACCTCATCGAAAGGTGGAAGCGGAGTCGACGGGGGAGTGGCAGCGATCGACTCGCCGCCGTCCTCATGGCCAGGTAAGCCAATTATGATATGCCGACTTCAGCTACGTTATTCACGTAGCTGAAGCTGCGTATTGTAGATTGACTCCCTCCTCTAGTGTAGCCCTGGGCTGAGTAACTGGGAGGCAGCTAATTAGGCAGGGACGCACCTGGGCATGATAAAAAGTTAAGGAGCTTAGTTTAGAGAGGGAACGCCTACGGGATAAAGGGGGACGAGAGGG
Source organism: Chelydra serpentina (assembly GCA_037349315.1). Lineage (NCBI taxonomy): Eukaryota > Metazoa > Chordata > Testudines > Chelydridae > Chelydra > Chelydra serpentina. The sequence continues at coordinate 56,158,097 of JBAIAC010000024.1, read as the reverse complement.
AGGTGGGTGGGTGGATGGACGGATGGATGGAGGGACAGCCGGACCCTTCCAGTAGATGGGTGAGAAGCTGGCAGACAAACTGTCCCTCTAAAGAGGGAGAAGCAGGGCAGGAGGCTGGAGAAGACTACAGAGATAGTCAGTAGGTCAGGGAACAGCAAGGGGCTGAGGACTGGTTCTGGCTGTTCCAAACAAAGGCCCGAAGCTGGAACCCACTGGAGTGGGCTGACCTGTTCCCTACCTACCCTTGCCAGGAGTTTTCAGAGAAGAAGCTCCTAAACCCAGGGGACCTACTAGAGCCACAGTCAGTCAGATGGGGGGTGCTCAGGAGGTGACGATGCCCCTTCTACAGGGTGCAGAGCACTTGGAAACGTGGCCCTTTGGGCAGAGCCTTCTTTAAGGCCGCCAGACCTACATATGCAGTGTCTGTAAAAAGTGAAGCAACCTTCTGTATTCTTACATCCACCCCTGTGCCCTGATAAATACATGCCCCCTCCTTGCATTAGAGGTGACTCTGATGGCTGAGCACAGAGAGCAGTAGCGTAGCCAGGGGGGGAGCAGGGGGAGCGGCCGCTCCCCCCTGTGAAGAGAAGCGGCACTTAGGCACCCCCCGAGCCCCGCTGCGTGAGCTGGGCTTGGGGGTGCTTTAAAAGGCCGGCGGCTCCTGCCGCTGCGGGAGCCAGGGGCCCTTTAAAGCGCCCCCCCCAGCCCCGCTGCTGGACCCGGGCTGGGGGGTGGGGACGGACGCTTTAAAAGGCCCGCGTCTCCTGCTGCTGCGGGGAGCTGCGGACCTTTTAAAGTGTCCCCGGCCAGCCCTGCTGCCGGAGCCGGGCTCGGGCGGGGATTTAAAAGGCCCCGGGGCTCCGCAGTGGCTGGAGCCGTGGGCCCTTTAAAGCGCCGCTGGGGTGACTACAGGGGGAGCAGGGAGGCGCCTTTTTATAGCGCCGCTCCCCCTGTGCTCTAAACCTGGCTATGCCACTGACAGAAAGGCTTGCTTTCAAGGCTAAGGGCTAGGAGAAGGTGAGGGGCTAGGATAGCGGCTAGCCAACACAGCCTCCCAAACATATTGAACTAAGGGTTAGACCATGTTTCAGGGCATATGTCTATTTCCACAATGGTCAGGAAGGAATTCTCCAGACATGCCCTACACTCCTAACTGCCTGTCTGCATTGCAAAAGGATTAAATTTTCTTCTGTGTTGTATACTGCAGACTCACGAAGTACTTCTCTGGCACATCCATAAACTAAATCACTTTTGTGAGAAAGAAAAGGTGAGACAGAGATTGAAACATCAGCTTAACCATCTCGAGAGCTCTCTTTCATAGAGCTGTGTGAAATGTTCAGTGCAAAATTAAAATCACTTGCCTGTGCGTTCACAGAGCCTCCATGAACACATTGGCCATGACTAATGATTTTGGGTACCCATCTTGAGGCAGTTTAAAGGGGCCTCGTTTTTGAAAAGTGCTCAGCACCCACCCTCTGGAAAAAAGGCCCCTTTAAGGCATTTCAAGTTGGGGCCCCAAAAACGGAGTCGCTTTTGGAAATATATAGGTGGTAACATTTCATTTCGGCATCCAAAAAAAATAACAACCTGGATTCTCCAGTCAGCCCACCTAGGCACTCCTGCAAGAGTGAGCCTGTTTTGCCTCCATGATTTTCTGGTTGGTTTTATGCTGACCACAGGCCTGATACAGTTTGGAACCACCCCTAGGGTGCTCTACGCTCTGCCAGCTGGCTGCTGTCCCCAAAGGATTGTCTGTCAGCTGGGAATTGCCTACACAGCTGGAGGTGCTGAAGAGGCCAGTTTTGCTGGTCCTACACCTGATGGAAATCCCACCATGCCCAGAGAGGAAGATATGGACAGCTCCTGCTCTCTTTGTGCCATTTCTCTGAAGGAAAAGGGTTCCTTTCCAATGAATCTTAGAGGAGAGGGTGGGAGCAGGAGCTAGATTGGGGGGCATTCCCCTCCTCTCTGTGGGCTTCCTGATACCTGCAAGAGGGGATGAGCTCCAGAGATTGTTGCCCCCTCTCAGGCCTTTAGAGGAAAAAATTCTCCTTTGTCCTCCATTGATAACCCTCCCTGGTTAAATTTTGAGATCTGTCCCTGATATGCAAAGGGCTGGAGAGGAAGGATGTATTTGTGTTTACGACAGGAGAGCTGAACATGTTTCCCAGCTCTGCCACAGATTCCCTGTGTGACCTGGGCCAAGTCACTTACTGTCTCGGTGCCTCAGTCTCTAATATGGCACTGTCTGTTTAGGCCCTGATCCTACAAATGCTTAGCTTCATGTACTGTGAGGAATTGCAAAGGGCTGGAGAGGAAGGATGTACTTGTGTTTACGACAGGAGAGCTGAACATGTTTCCCAGCTCTGCCACAGATTCCCTGTGTGACCTGGGCCAAGTCACTTACTGTCTCGGTGCCTCAGTCTCTAATATGGCACTGTCTGTTTAGGCCCTGATCCTACAAATGCTTAGCTTCATGTACTGTGAGGAATTGCAAAGGGCTGGAGAGGAAGGATGTACTTGTGTTTACGACAGGAGAGCTGAACATGTTTCCCAGCTCTGCCACAGATTCCCTGTGTGACCTGGGCCAAGTCACTTACTGTCTCGGTGCCTCAGTCTCTAATATGGCACTGTCTGTTTAGGCCCTGATCCTACAAATGCTTAGCTTCATGTACTGTGAGGAATCCAACTACCCATCTTATACCAGGTTTTCTAGGGCCGATGTTCAATAGCCATGTTCCAAATTTGGGAACTAATGCAATTAGACTTTGGATGCCACATCAGCCAGGGGAGTTGGCAAAGTGAAGTTATACTTCTCATCCTTCTGGTTTTTTCTCTGTGGGGAGGGGTTTATAGGGGAAAAATATTTCCTGGCCTCAGTGAGCAGCTCAGATTTTAGGGTGTCATAATCAGGTACCCCGTGTCCGATCCACTTCAAACTTTGCAGAAAAATCCCATCTTGGCCCCACGTCCCACCTACCCGTTGTGAGGCCTATACAGCATTTTTGAGTGGATTTTAGGAGGCTCAGGTAAAATTGGGCTCATGATGGAAATTCCATCTGTAGTCATGGAGCAACTGCCTTTGCTCCATGATACTTATATTGACTTGTCGGCATTGCTCCTGTAACAGTCTGTGTACCGTGTACAAGTCATGAGAATCAGTAATGCTTTGAGTACGCCGCAGGGGCTGGCCAGGAGGCAATGCCTGCTTATCAGCTGCAGCTGCTCTTGTAGACAAGGTGCAGTTGTGTATTCTTGTAGTTTATTTTTTCAGTTCTCCCGCGGCTTGTGTTTGCTGCCGAACGTTCTAATCTCTGCATCCTGTGGCCAATATCCAATCATAGTCAGCTCATACATGCCTCTCTCGCTTAATGCATAGTGGGCAAAAACGTTCACTCGTGATTAAGCCTGCGAGTCTGTCACAGAGGTCATGGAAGTCATGGAGATGATCATTATGGGCTAGCTCCACAAAAGGACTTGGCTCTGAGCACACCTCTTGGACTGGGCCCCCACAGGTGAGATAGGTGGGGGAATGCCTAGGTTGAGGATCCCATAGGGCTTAAGCATGAGACAGGTGCCTGGGTGCCTAGACCCAGGTGGCTCTGTGCATACGCACTGGCAGAAATGTAGGTGTCTAGCGGACTTTAACAGTGGAAATTTGAGTGCCTAGGGATGCTGGGCAGCAGCCTACGTGGTAGTTTTGAGGCTCTCGGTGTTGCCTGAATGTTGGATATAGATGCCTGTGTTACTCCTGTGCAAAACTTTGTCAGCATAAAATGTCAAGCAAAACTGTGCGAGTGTGTTTCCAAGCAATAAAATAACCACTCATCTGAAATGTCACTGAAAAATCAACTTTCAGCTGCACCACTGGCCACAAGAAAATAGTGATAATTTTTATGAGAAATCCCATGAAAACCATTATACTACTTTACGCGGGGCTACTACTGAATTAAATACATGGGCGGGCTACAACATTGGTTGCAACAGCATATAACCTCTTATCGTTCTTTGAGCCAATGGGAATAAGATCAGCAGGTTAGCCCCATGGGAATTCATGATGCGATAGTAACCTATTGAGATGAGTTTTTCAAAAGTGCTTAGCTCCCCTACAGAGACAAGGTGAGAGATATTACCAAGATATTACCTCACCTACCTTGTCTCTAATATTCTGGGAGCATCAATACTTCAGTGACAGGCGCTCCCTTAATTATCTGATTAAAACTGCGCACAGGGCAGGGGCAAGGATGTTTCGCGCCCTAGGCAAAACTTCCTTGCATCAGCCCTGTGCCGCCCACCCCCTCAACCCCCGCCCCAGCCAGCTCCTCCGCCCGCGGGAGCTCAGCCCTCCCATGTGCAGGCTGCGGCAGCTGAGCGTGGAGCCGGGAGGCAGGGGGGCGGGTTGCCACGGCTGCCTCCCAGCTCCATGCTCAGCCGCTGAACTTGGAGCTGGGAGGCAGGAGGCAGCCACCCGCCACCCCGCAAATCCTGGTGCCCTAGGCGACCACCTAGGGTCTCCTAGTGATAGCGCTGGCCTTGACTGTGCAATCCACATATCTGAAGACAGAAGTGTTGGCAGGGCCGGTGTAACTACTAGGTGAACTAGGCGTCCGTCTAGGGCGCCAAGATTTGGGGGGGCCAAAAAGCGGTGCCCCCCCCCCCAAATTTTACACTATTGCTGGAAAACGAATGAATAAAGAAAAGAGAAACGTTGTTGAACTTGCATTTTAACTTGTTGTTCTCTTGTACATTACAGCTATAGCCTACGCCAGCTCTGCGTTGTGGACACAAGCGTACTGCTTCACACTACGGTACAAAGTGGCAATGACGTCATTTTTCTCGTCGCGCGCAGCTAGGGAGAGGGAAAAGGAGGGGGGGCACAAGGTGGAAGTTTCGCCTAGGGCGCAAAATATCCTTGCACCGGCCCTGAGTGTTGGCTACTGGCCAGTGCTGGAGCTAGGATCACAGTCTTGATGGACCTATGGCATGATCTGCTAAGGCAAATCCTCTATTCCTGTGTTTAACCGAGTATAGCTTAGTCAACAATACTCTGAAGTCATAAAGGAAGAATTAACAATAATTATGTTAAGTCACAGGGCATAAACACTCTGTAAATCCCCTTTAATTATGTGGTAGCACTTGATTATTTAATTACATGGCAAGTAAAATGTAAGTACAAAAATAAATACGGTTTTATTTTTATCTTCAACAGAGGACATGGTGTTCATGGCAATTAATTTGAGGGTGATCTAGTCAAATACAGACACATGTAATTACCATGTAGCTACTGTGCAAATGATGGTAAAACCTGAAGAGGCCTTGCAAAATGGTCTGACCTTTGAGGACAGATCTAGAGGTCTTGTGTAATATCTGGAGCTCGCTGTCTATGGCACCCATTAGCATAGCATCTGAGCACCTTGAAATCTTTTATATATTTTCCCTCATAACACCCCTGTGAGGTAGGGCAGTGCTATTATCACCACGGTACAGATGGGAAACTGAGGCACACAGTGGCTAAGTGACTTGCCCAAGATTGCCCAGGAAGTCTGTGGCAGCCAGCAGGGCACTGAGTTCCAGGCTAGTGTCATAATCCTTGATCAGCCTTCTTACCCTTACCTTTCAGCTTCACAACAAGAGACTCAAAAAGGTTCTAAATACTGGAACCCATGGAGGTCTGACAATAAAACAATCGTATATTTAATTGCAGTGATAGGTGCCAGCCTATTTGATCTCTATGGAGGGTGGCAGGATGCCCAAAAGGGGCCTGCTGCCAAGAACAACAATGGCCTCCCAGTCTGGTTCTCTCTTTGCAATAAAGAAAGAGAATGTCCATGATATTCTGCCCCGTGGCAGAGAACATATTTAACTGCTGCTTAGTTCGCTAAAACAAATGGCCTTTTAATTGTCGTCTTCCTCAGACTTGTCTGATTTGGCTGTCCTAATGGCTTTCAGCAGTAAAGCCCAAACTGACTGCCCCATGACATTGTACTACCAGCTAAACCCAGCATCGGGGAGATAGACAGGAGATCCTGTGAATGGAGGATCAACACTTGAGGGTTTGGAGCTGGGGAGAGGAATCCAGCGAGGAGCTCTCTCAAAACCTCTTGGATTAGCACGTCAGGTAGTGTCCAGTGCAAGAGGACAAGAGATCTCTGGGCTCAAGAGGGTGGAGTGCTCAGTGGATCTGCTTGTCTCACCCCTAAATGTCCTGTTTCTGAGTGTGACCTACCAGCTCCTGATAGGGGTTCTGATGTCAGCAGTAGGTAGGGAACCAGTGGCTGTGTGTGCGTTATGGCCACTCCGTCAACCTCACCTCACGAAGCACAGCTCCTCCTCTGATCACATCACAGCACAGTTCTCTATCCCCGAGTATCACCTCATTTCCTGTAGCACCACACACCTGAGCCTCCACTTAACCCTCTCACGATCTCTCGTCCATCAGTGTCCTCAACGTCTGTGCATCTCTTAATCACCTCATTTCTCTCTCCGCCCCATTCTCTCCTTCACAGAGTCAAAGAGAAGATTCACCCCCCTGCACCACCCCTCACTGCTACCCCGTCACTTATCCCACCAACTCTCAACCTTGGCTCACCCACAACATCTGCTTCCGCTGCTGCTCCCTGGCCACTGAATGCTTCATGTGGGCTTCCTCTGGTACAGAGTCACTCTCGTCCTTCAGTTCTGCCATCTACTCCATCCAGTGTTTCTCTACTGTCATAGACTCAGCTGGCTAGTCATCACTCTTCCCTCCTCAAACTCTTCCACCAGCCCCTTCTGTGCCCACCAACCTCTCCAGGCAGGAACTTGTTGGCTTTTTTAAAGGGAAGCGCAATAAGAGTTGATGCGTTAACCCTGTGCCATAAAGCTTGATAAAAACTAAACACAAGGACTTGAGTCCATGGCCAGTGTCATCCTATTACTGTGTGTATATGCACCAAATACGGATTGGCACCTGCCTGTGGCAGTGTGTGAATCCATTGCCATTGAGAGCTTGAACATGGCATTCCGCCTTCCTTCCCCCGCTGCCACTCCTTTCATGCTAAAACAATAACACAATAATGTCCCTATCATAGCAATCATTTGTGATTTTATTGTTAGTGCCGGTGAAGGATGCTGGACAGAGAGCCCTGCAGAGCAAAGACCTCCAGCAACACGTCAGGAAGAGAATGGTCAGCAGAAATCCAAGCTGCTCCACACACTGCCATGTCAATGTCGCTCCACTGGAACCAAGAGGTGAGAGGAGTATTCGCTCTCTGTGCCCATTTGAACCGTGGTCTCTGCTGAGATTCCTGGTTCCCACCTGTCCTCTGGGAACTGAGTTGAGATGATCAAAACCCAGTTCACAGAGGCCACCCCGTGTCCACCAGGTGATAATGACTTTTGGTCACTATCAATCTGGACTGGGCACTGAATTTTTTTTCTCTATCATTCTCATTCAACTGAGGTGAAAGCAGTGAGTGAGGGCTCGTGCTCATGCATCTAATACATAGTTGTCACGTTTAGAGTCTTGGAGGCAACGCAGCCCTCCTCGGGGCCTCTCCACTTAGCTTAGTGTGCTTCCTGTCAGATGCAAATTACATAGCTTGGGATGCTGCCTTCCAGACGCCATCAGAACGCTGTCATGTATTATCCATATGAACAGTGTATGCTGTGTCAGCTCAGATCTGTTGCGTGTACTGGATTTTTTTTCTAATTGCAATGATGTATAAAATGCATTGAACATACTGGAAACAGGGCTAGTTTCTATGTTGAACATAAAGGAGATGAAAAGATCAGGCAAATTTAGGACAGACTTTAAATTAGGTATTGTACACAATGGGACCACCATCCTCCCCACCCCCATCTCCCCAAACCTCCTCAAAATCCTTTCCATGCAGAATCACATGGAAATATAAACTATGTCAGTAGTTCTGAAGCAGCAGAAAATGTGAAGTTTGAGAAATTAAGCTAAATCCATAGAGTTCTTGGTCCTCTAGGTGGGTGGGGCTTGATAAAATGAGGCACATTGGGGTAGAAGGCCAGTGGAAAGTCAGCTGGTTTGGAGGAGTCCATACCACCTAGAGCAGTTGTCTCCCATCTCCATTATACCAGCTATGCAGTCCCCCTGGAAGACCTTGAGAGCCCCAGCAGTGTGATCCTCTTGTGGCAGGGCTTCCACCATATTATGAGGATCGGAGATAAAGCCCCTTGAAGTTCCACTCCCTGCTTTTGTGTGTATTGGCCAGAATGGTCCAGTATTTAAGCTTGTTTCAGCCCCATTGTGCCTCTCTGTGTAGGTGATGATCAGACCCCATTTAACTGCACAAGCACTATGATACTGAGCCAATGTAACACTAAGTAGAGGCACTGCACGCCAGTTATAAAGAGGGTCCCATTACTATTGCTGTGGAACAGGATAAAAATCTGGGGTACCTGTCCAGAAAGGACCAAGCATTGAAATTTTGTTCTTTTAGCCACATCCTGAAGTCTTTACCCAGGTAAAACTCTAATGGAAGTCAAGGGAGCTGATTTTCCCTTGCCGTTCACCTTGTGTAGTCATTTACACCTGGGCAGTGGGTTTAAAACACTGACTGTTATAAATGGAAAATTCTGACTGGGTGCATTTCGTATTCATTTTACACAGGTGTGAATTTCTACAGCAGAGGAGAATCTGGTCCGATATGATTATAGCATCAGGCCTGATATGTGTTCCTTAGGTTGTTGTGTATAGGCTCCATGTGGGAAAAAATTTATTTTTCTCAAAACATACATGAAGGTTGATTTGTGTGCACATAAATTTTTGGTATGTAACTGCAGGGATCAGGCGATTTGAACTCTGCAGAACTGGTGTTAGCTTTGTTTTTTATTAGGGCTTGGCTACACTTACAAGTTACAGCGTAATAAAACTCCCCGCAGCGCTGTAACTCATTAACTGGCTACACTTGCAAGGCACGTGCAACGCTGTATCTCCTCAGATACAGCGCTGCATGTACTCCACCTCCCCGAGAGGAATAACAGCTGCTGCGAAGTGGGTGCAACGTTCGTCTTTCAGTATAGCCGAGGAACAACGGAGTTAATGATCTTCCGAAGTTGCCTTTGTTTTGAAACGGCACTTCCGGGTTGGAGATCAGAGCTGCATTCTTTAAGCTGCTGATCACAGGCTCCGTTTCCTCTCTTTTATCTGCTCTTTAAAAACAAACAAAGCCCCTGCTGTTTGCTTTCAGTGATTGAGAGAGAGGCAGGGGATGTGGAGGTGTGGAAATAATGAGCTGACACTCTGTGGCTATTCCAAAAATCCACTCTTTTTCCAAAAACGCTCCCTGTCAAAGTCCCCCTCACCCCCCCCCGATTTGAAAAGCACGTTGCAGCTACCTGAATGCCCATAATGCACCGCTCCCAATACAGCTGCAAGTGCCGCAAATGTAGCCACGTCAGTGGTAGTTACTGCGCTGGCCGCTGCCAGTGTGGACAGGCTGCAGCGCTTTCCCTACTCAGCTGTACGAACACGGGTTTAACTAACAGCGCTGTACATCTGCAAGTGTAGCCTAGGCCTTAGTCTTTCCATTGTAATTTTTACTATTCTTCCTTTGGGGCTTGTGAGAAGAGATTATGTACGCCACTTGACAAGTGCGTACTGCCCGTTGCAAAGTTCAAATCCTGCAGGGGCTGGGTGTTTCTAAGAATTGAATAGATTGCTGCTTTTTCAGCATTGAATCATCTTTCTCATTTCCAAATATTATGGAGACACCGGCTGGGGCTCTGTCGTTAAGGCTGGGGCGGTTAAAAGGTGTCTATTTGGTGGAGGAGCAAAATACGCTAGACTGTATTGGAATTTAATGTTGCAAAAATGTAGTGATCTTGGCACAATATAAGTGATGCCCTTGGAATGGCCTTTTATAGCCCTTTTATTCAGTGTAGGATCATTCTCAGTCTGTTTCTGTGGTATCTAGGGGGAAAATGTGAGATCCCTTCACCAGGCAAGCACTGGCTACCCCCACACAGGTATCTTCTTGTGGAGTTTCCTTCTGTCTGGGATGGGGGTGGAGTATGCTCCACCATCCCCCTGCAGAAATGCTGGCGAGTGGTTCTTGTCTCCTGAACCGTTAGCTCTGAGGACATGTTAGATCCAAAGCCCACTGAAGCCAGTAGATGACAGTGGGCTTTGGATCAGACCCCACACATCACTTCATGGTTCTTTCTATTTCATAACAACACGGCTCCCTCAGCAGTACTTCTACCATGGGCTCCGAGCCACGGTAGCTGTGCTACTCTGTGTGCGTGTGCGTGTGTGTGCGCGCGCGCGCTGGGGAGTTACTGCTGGTGTGATAAGCGGTAACTCCCAGGTGTATATCTGGGGTGAAATCCTGGCCCCGTTTAAGTCACTGGAAAAACTCCCATTGATTTTGAAGGAACCAGGATTTTACTCCATATCTGCATTACCTTGGCTAGATTATGGTGTGCAGAGTGACACTCTCCCCATGGTGCTCGGAGTGTCAGATGCCACAGAGGGGCTTTTGCTCTGTCAGAGAAGGAGGGGGAATGCACTGGAAATGTTGTGCCTGGAGAATGGTGGAATTAGGGCTTTGCCAACCAGCTCTGCACAGTGGCAGGTGGCCCTAATACCATTTAAAGCATAGCTGCTATCCAAATGCTACCCAGCCTATCCCAGATAAGTTTCCTAACTTGTATATCCTGGGACTGGCATTAAACTATAATCCTTTTAAAATTGTGCTCATATTACAATTTCCTTTACCTTCTGGATTTATTCCCGCTGTTTTTCTACATCTAAACAGGGAAATTATATCTGCTATTTTGGCACTTCTGGCCCTGCCAGGAATCAAGAAGTGCAGCGGCAGCAGCAAATGTGAAAAATAATGATGAAGGGAAACTTAGCCAAACTTTGTGGGTTGTTGGAACAAAAAAGATTTGCTTTGAGTGTTAGACAAAGGTTATTCTGCCTGCATGAAGGTGTCCTTCCCTCACTGTTCAGATGAGCTCAAGCCATCAGATTAGGATGTAGATTGTGAATGCCCCCAAAGTTTGAGGTTGTTTGTAGCCAGGAGATTAGTGCAGGCTCATTGCTATGTATCTGTAGTGACAAAAGTTCTGGCAGCTGGGACTGGACAAGAGGAGAGTGGCTGGTATTGAAGGAAGCTTCTGTGAGTGCCAGAAATTGTAAACAGTGTCAATGGGGAAGGGACTGCAGGAGAAACGCATTGACACTTATTTGGAAATGTAGGTCTAAATGACACCTGGATCCATTCAAATATCAAGTTTCCTCTTAGAGAAAAATGCCTCCCTTCATCTCCAGATTTATCTGTCCTTCTTTCACCTGAGGCAGCAAATTTCCTTAGCAAGTAGCCAGTTGGCCTCAGTCAGTTGTGTCCTGCACTGCTGCCTGTTTGTCTCTGGTTCACTGCCCTAAGCTGCCTCCAGGGGCGGCTCTAGGCACCAGCGCAGCAAGCGCGTGCCTGGGGCGGCAAGCTGCGGGGGGGCGGCGCTCTTCCCCGCCGGCGCCCCAGCTGGGGGAGCGGGGCCACGGGCATGCTGCCCTCCCCGCCGATGCTCCGGCTGGGGCAGCAGGCATGCCACCCTCCCCGCCGGCGCCCTCCGGCCGGAGGACAGCAGGGCCGTGGGCGGGCATGCCGCCCTCCCCGTGGCGCTCCTCTGGCTGGGAGAGAGCTGGGCCACGGGCGGGCATGCTGCCCTCCCCGCGGCGCTCCTCCAGCCAGGGGAGCGGGGCGGCGGGCATGCCACCCTCCCCGTGGCGCTCCTCCAGCCGGGGGAGAGCGGGGCCGTGGGTGGGCATGCTGCCCTCCCCGCGGCGCTCCTCCAGCCAGGGGAGCGGGGCGGCGGGCATGCCACCCTCCCCGTGGCGCTCCTCCAGCCGGGGGAGAGCGGGGCCGTGGGTGGGCATGCTGCCCTCCCCGTGGCGCTCCTCCGGCCAGGGGAGCGGGGCGGCGGGCATGCCACCCTCCCCGTGGCGCTCCTCCAGCCTGGGGAGAGCGGGGCCGTGGGTGGGCATGCCACCCTCCCCGTGGTGCTCCTCTGGCCAGGGGAGAGCGGGGCCATGGGTGGGCATGCCACCCTCCCCGTGGCGCTCCTCTGGCCAGGGGAGAGCGGGGCCGCAGACAGGCATGCTGCCCTCCCCGCAGCGCTCCTGTGGGTGGGAGAGGCGTTGGGGGGTGGGGAGGGTTGTTGCGGCGCAACACTGGGAGGGGGGTTGTTTCTGCGGGCGCGGGTTGTTTTTTGTTTCGGTGGTGTGGTGCTTGGGTTTTTGTTTTGTTTTTTGCTTGGGGCGGCAAAAATGTTAAATCCGGCCCTAGCTGCCTCTGACCATGGATCCTAAAGATCCTGCTTAAATCTTGCCCCTGCTTTTAGGGGAGGTTGGCCTGGATGTGCCAGTGGCTCTTATTCCAAACATTTCCCATGGTACGTCTCCTAGCTCAGACACACCCATGGATGCTGCACGTGTAATGTCCACAAAGAGTCCATAAATGGGTTCTTTCATCTTCTATTGAAACAACATAGAAAGAGCGAGCGCCGGGGAGAGTGAAAATGAATTGTATTCCTGCTGCAGAGACTTCATTTGATAAATAATGTATATAGAGTTTGCAGTAATAAGTGCTTTTTTCCAACTCAGCCGGCTCGGGTGCGTTTTGACACATACTGTTTGTATTCCTCGCAGACAGTGAATGATTGGAGCCTGCTCCTGCGTTATGAAGGGAAGACGCAGGCTGTTAACATGCTGTGTTGTGGCAGATAGGTTAATCTGGCGTTCTACCTGAGCCAGTGAGACTGGCGTAGGAGTTCTGTTGGCTGGAAGGAAAAAAAGGGGACGTGTGGCATGTGTACTGCTAGGCATTTAGGAAAGATCATGAGTTAATACATAGCACCAAGGCAGGCCGACTGAATGGAGAAGGGGGGAAGTGCAGCCTTGGGCTGTGTCTGACTGTGGCAACGTCACTCGACTGATCCCGGGGTTCAGGGCAGGTACACATGGCATACTGGTCGTGCAGAAGATCATAGGAAGCTAGGATGGTCTCATCTCTAAGAAGGCTTAGAGAAGCCCGAAGGTGGTGTCTTTAATTCTCCCCTCTGTAATGTAGTTCAGTCCATTCCATGGTGGCATGGTTCAGCTCGGGATTTATGAACACGCTGGGTGGTGACCCTCAGTATCGCAGGCTGTGTTAGCCAGGAGATGGAGGGAAACCACTCAGATCTTAGACTGCCCAACAAGCCAAAAAAAAGTGATAAGAGCATGGGATGGGGACCTGGACTCTATTCCGGGTTCTGCCACTGGCCTGTTTGGTGACCTTGGGCAAGTCACGTCCCTTTTCCATGCCTCAGTTTCCCCTGCTGTGCAATGGGGGTAATGATCCAGACCTCCTTTGTAAAGAGCTTTGAGATCTACCGTGATTTAAGACCTAGGTGGTGGTATCATTATTTCTCGTTTACTACAGTGCCGACCCGCCTGCCCATTTTGTAACCAGAGAGAACAGTATACCTCTTTTCTCTCTTCCACACTCTCCTTCTGGCTGTGATCCTCCACGCAAATCTGACACATTCTTTGTTAAAAACATGTGAAATGTGGCTGTCTCTATAAAGGGCATGTGAAATTCTCCCTGCCTTGGTTGCCTCCTGCAGACCACAACCTGACTGTTGCAAATAAATTGGTGCCATACTTGTTAAGAGATGATGGGCTATTTTGGAAAGCAACCTAAAAGAACTCCTATTTTGTTTGTATAAACGGCTCAGCATACAGTCTCTTCTCCCTGAGCTCACGCTGATATTATTATAGTGTGAACCTAGGGGCGTTCATGATGGGCAGCTTTCCTGCCTCCACAATTTATTGTTCCTTTGACTATAAACAACATGGTGAAGCAAAATTAAAAAGCCACCTTTATACTTCGTTCTTGTTATTTCACAGTGCAAAGGAGCCATAGAGCAGGACAGGATCTGTTCCCAAATCTCCAAGGAACTAGGAGTAGAGTTCTGCCTTCAAAGCAAACCATTTCTTACAGATTTGCAACTGATAAACTGTTCGGTCTCTCTTAGGTGTAAGAATCAGATGATCGAGATTCTATCCATTCCGTATATCGAAGAGAGTCCAAGAAGCTACTCAATTGCAAATACATGAACAATTCTAGCATGGAATTTGAACTAAAACGACCTTAATCAAGGTATGCTGAAGGGCATGTGCAGAAATCATTTTTTATTGCAGGCGTAGAGCCTTTTGTTGGACCTATTGGGTAAAAAACCCGATATTTGTGCCTGATAGACTTTGGTCACCCTATAACCCAGAGAGACTGGGAAACTGCATTAATCCATGCACATTTTGTGTCGCTATGTAACAATTAGAAACAAGCGTGGTGCTTTATTGCCAAGAGAGGATCAGCTCCTCAGCTTCTGTGAAAAGTCAGTAGTGCTACACTGATTTACACCAGCTAACTGAAGCAGAACTTACTATCCACTTGTGTTGAACTGTAAGAATATAATTAAGTAGCAAAGCGAAATATGCACCATGATCTCATTGAGCCCAGAGCTGGGAAAGATTGAAGACATTTGGAAGCCAATATACTGGTTTGCCATGTATTTCTTAGGCAAAGGTTTTTATCTGCTTGCTCAAGAACTCTGGACAGTATCGCGGGGATGGATAGTAAACAGTTTACAAGTGAGCAACTGGAAATGGTTCCTGTATTTTCTTTTATGCTAAAGAAATACATTATGTTATGAGCCATTGGATAGATAAATAATGATAAATAATAAACTCTGGCCTTGAAAGTGTGGTTTGCTGAACTGAGAAATTACATAACTGTGCGTACAATTGCACATTGCTGGAAAATGGGAAATAGCAAAACATTGTCATTGTTGGAGTTCAGTAATGTAAAAGCTAGGGATGAATGGCTCAGGCATACTGTCACTGTCACTTTAGTGGGAGCACGGTACAGTCCTAAGAGATTAGGGTAAATTCTGGCATTTTCTGAGTTGGTAACATTTGAGCTATAACAGAAATCTTCAGAAATTGACCAACACTGCCCGTGTGCCCTGACTATTACGGTAGTGATCAGCGATTGGTTATGCAGTGTAACACGATGGCTGCCTTTCACTGAAAGTCAGAGGGGAGGGAGGTGGCTAACTGCCACTAATGCCTGTGAAAATCTCCCTCCAGAGGGTTTGGAACACATGGCGATATATTGGTTTAAACTGCACTCATTGTACACTTCTGGTGACCAGGGGCCAGCTCCTGGGGGTGGAAATCCATAGGGGGCTCCCAGTGGGGATGCTAGCAGATCAAACTGTGTATGATGGCCAGATTTTCATGGGACTCCTTTCGTGGGAAGAGAGGGTGCGGCTGAAGACACAGACGGAACATTATGGATGGGCAGCAGGGAGCTATGCATGGACAGATGAGAGAGATGGCTGCCTACTTCACCCCTCCCTCCTCAGCTCAGCAACACCCTGCTGCCCTATTACACAATGCTCAAGCAGTAGCGCAGCCAGGTCCGGAGCGCAGGGGGAGCGGCGCTATAAAAGGCGCCTCCCCCTGTACTCACGCGGCGGCGCTCCGGGTCTTCGGCTTCACTTCGGCAGCTCACTCTGAGTCTTCGGTGGTACCTGCTGCTGAAATGCCGCCGAAGACCTGGAGCGCCACCGGGTGAGTGCAAGAAGCGGCGCTTAAAAAGAAGCGGCGCCTTTTTTTAGTGCTGCTAAAAAAAGGCGCCGCTTCCGCCGCTTCTGCTCAAGGGGGAGCAGCTGCTCCCCCTGCTCCCCCCCCGGCTACACTACTGTGCTCAAGATTTTCAAAAGTGTCTAGTGCCTTTGGGTGCTTCAGTCTGTGGTTGCCCAACCTGAGATCCTTTAAAGGGGCCTGATTTTTTAGAATGTGCTGAGTACCTGCCCACTGAAAGTCAAGTCCCCTTAAGGTGTCTAAAGCTGAGCATCTGAAATCAGTAGATCCTTTGGAACATTTTGGCCTGTGGATGCAACTATGTGATAACATGCGCCAGGCCTGGTGGAGGGTGTTTCTTGAGGCGTATGTGCTGTGCTCAGCCAGCCTGTCATCAGTTTCCTCAGCTCCTTTATAGATCTTGTCAGACCCTGCCAAGGTCTATAAAGACTGGGACAAAAATCTTGCTCTGAAACTGACAGGGCACCGAGGCAGACCCTGAGAACGGGACATTCATAGTTTTCAGGGATATATGTTGTCTTAGTTCTGATCATCAGTGTTAAGAGAAGAGCTGGCATGCAACAAACACTGGTTGTTTCTTCCTGTAAATGAAAGACTTATGTATGTTTTGAAGTAGCAGTGGTCCATTTGGTACTGTGGAGGGGGAAAAGATACCACCAATTATTTAATTTAAAAAATTACACTTCCAGTCTCATTGATCTCAGTAGGAGGGATAGGCAGTCTTGTGGAGTGGGAAGCACGGCAAATTGCCCATACTTGTGGTTTTGCACAGGTAGTTCAAATTCAGAGCGATTCTTTTTTCTCTGCAGTTGAAATCCCTGGGGCATCATAAATCCCTTTCTGAGGCAGTGGAGCCCAGTGGGACCGGACATCAGTAGCCGAGCACTCAGTTACCAGCTGTCCTGCTGGATGACCTTGGCCAAGTCACGTCACTGCTCTCTGCATCAGTTTCCCCATCTGGAAAATGGGGATAGCCTAACACTATCCGATCTAAGGGTGAAAATATAATAACAATAATACTTATAGGATGAAATTCACCTCTGTGCAGAGTCTATTTTGTAGGCTTCAGTGAGTGTTTTTACATGGCCAATAATCCTTATTCAGGTCCTCTGCATGGAGGTAAATGTCACCCGTAGAATCCTTTTCATCCATTGATCTCAAAGCGTCCTAACACAGAATACCTGAGCTATGAAGACAGGAAGCTACCTGGCAGACCTACAGGATGGCGGCAGCCTGTTGAGCAGGAACAGGGAGACGAAGGAAGGTGGGGTTCTATATCTGAGCTATTAAAATGGTTAGTTTTGAGATCTGTGCTGAAATTTAGTTGGGTCCTTATCATATTTCCACTGGCCCACACATCTCTAATCAGTTGTCTAGCTGGTGTCTGAGAGATAAGACTGAACCACAGTGCCTTTGATATTACATCCTCTTTTATGTGTAAAGCAGGGAAACTGGGAGAGAACGCTCTTTTAATGCACGATCTGCTGGAAGATCAATAGCAGCTTAACAGGCATTTTTGTCTAATATGCGGTGTGCAGAGCTTTGTAATAAAAATGCTGCTTTTCATGCAGTACATTGGGATGACTGGCTCCATCTCCGGGTTGTCCGCTTTCATTACAGCCGCCTCCCACTGAGCTGTCAGAGCAATAACCATGTTGCAGGGCGGATGGAGGCACATTGTTTTAGTCATTGCAAACATCCCCCCACGGCTGCAAAGCACCAGGCATTATGGGGTTGATATGAGGGCACAAGTTGGCCTGGTTGTTTATTTGACACGAAGCAGGCTGGGCTAGATCTTCAGCATCTGTAAATCTGGGTAACTCCTTTGAAGTCTATGAAGCCCTGACCCCAGTTGAGGAGTCGTATCTCCTGTGTGTTGTTTGGGGATTTAACAGGAGTTATCACAGGAAGATTAAAATAATACCTTAACATGTGTCTTAAAAATAATTGTAAAAGATCAGCAATCAAAGCAAGAGCTGCCCTTGTTATCTTCTGGTGGCCCAGGCTGGCATCTGTCTCTCAGACTGCATAGGGAATCTCCACTTTTGTAAGGAAGTTCTAGTATTTTTTTTTTAATTCTGGGCTGGGGGCATTAGATTAATTTACCTAGAGGAAATATTCTCAGGTAGTTACAGCAGGAGACTGGGACTCCTGGGCTCTCTTTCTGGCTCTGACCTCAACTTGTTGATAAATATCTGAGGCCAAAAAGGGTCCACCGATTTTCAGTGACTTGGTGTTTGGGTGCCCTACATGATTTACAGATTCTGAGGCTAAAAGGGACCGTTGTGACCAGCTAGTCTGACTTCCTGTGACACACAGATCAGAGAACCATCCCAAAACAATTCCTAAAGCAGATCTTTTAGAGAAACAGCCCATCTTGATTTAAAAGTGGTCAGTGATGGAGAATCCACCATGACCCTTGGTAAGTTGTTCCAATGGTTAATTACTCTCACTGTTAAAACGTATGCCTTATTTCCAGTCTGAATTTATCTAGCTTCAACTTCCAGACACTGGAGAGTATTAGACCTTTCTCTGCTAGATTGAAGAGCCCATTATCAAATATTTCTGTTCCCCATGTAGATCCTTATTGACTGTCCTTATTGATTTGTTAAGCTAAATAGTTTGAGCTCCTTGAGTCTTTCACTATAAGGCATGTTTTTCTAATCCTTTGATCATTCTTGTGGCTCTTCTCTGAAGCCTCCACAATTTGTCAACATCCTTCTTGAATTGTGGACACAAGAATGGGACTCAGTAATTCAGCAGCCGTTGCATCAGTGCCAAATACAGAGATAATTTTCAGAGTAGCAGCCATGTTAGTCTGTATCCGTAAAAAGAACAGGAGTACTTGTGGCACCTTAGAGACTAACAAATTTATTTCAGCATAAGCTTTCGTAGGCTACAGCCCACTACATCGGATGCATAGAATGGAACACACAGAAGTAAGGTGTGTATATATACACACAGAAAACTTGGAAGCTGCCATACCAATTCTAAGAGGCTAATAGCTCATCTAAATTAAATGGCCTCTTAGAATTGGTATGGCAGCTTCCAAGTTTTCTGTGTGTATATATACACCTTACTTCTGTGTGTTCCATTCTATGCATCCGATGAAGTTGGCTATAGCCTATGAAAGCTTACACTGAAATAAATTTGTTAGTCTCTAAGGTGCCACAAGTATCTTAAGATGGTTCCCATCTTAAACCTGTAGCTTTTCCATTTAGAAGGTGGGGTGGGAACCCAGAAAGCCAAAAGATTCCTGCCTTGTGCCAAAGCTATATAAGGGGATGGAACAGAACAAAGGAGGTTTCAGTCATGAGAAATCCCCTAGCTACCACCTGAGCTGGAGCTAACAAGGACTGTAACAGGGGAAAGGATTGGGCCCAGCCTAGGAAGGAGTCCAGTCTCTGAAATAAGCTTATTGGAACATCTCTGAGGGTGAGATTTTATCTATATTCCGTTTCCTACTGTATTAGGCTTAGACTTGTGTGTTTTTGTTTTATTTTGCTTGGTAGAATCATCATAGAATCATAGAATCTCAGGATTGGAAGGGACCTCAGGAGGTCATCTAGTCCAACCCCCTGCTCAAAGCGGGATCAACCCCAACTAAATCATCCCAGCCAGGGCTTTGTCAAGTCTGACCTTAAAAACCCCTAAGGAAGGAGATTCCACCACTTCCCTAGGTAACCCATTCCAGTTCTTCACCACCCTCCTAGTGAAAAAGTTTTTCCTAATATCCAACGTAAACCTCCCCCTCTGCAACTTGAAACCATTATTCCTTGTTCTGTCATCTTCTACCACGGAGAACAGTCTAGACCCATCCTCTTTGGAACCCCCTTTCAGGTAGTTGAAAGCAGCTATCAAATCCCCCCCATTCTTCTCTTCTGCAGGCTAAACAATCCCAGTTCCCTCAGCCTCTCCTCATAAGCCATGTGCTCCAGCGCCCTAATCATTTTTGTTGCCCTCCGCTGGACTCTTTCCAATTTATCCACATCCTTCTTGTAGTGTGGGGCCCACAACTGGACACAGTACTCCAAATGAGGCCTCACCAGTGCCGAATAGAGGGGAATGATCACGTCCCTCGATCTGCTGGAAATGCCCCTACTTATACAACCCAAAATGCCGTTAGCCTTCTTGGCAACAAGGGCACACTGTTGACTCATATTCAGCTTTTCATCCACTGTAACCCCTAGGTCCTTTTCTGCAGAACTGCTGCCCAGCCATTCAATCCCTAGTCTGTAGCAGTGCATGGGATTCTTCCGTCCTAAGTGCAGGACTCTGCACTTGTCCTTGTTGAACCTCATCAGATTTCTTTTGGCCCAATCCTCTAATTTGTCTAGGTCCCTCTGTATCCTATCCCTACCCTCCAGCGTATCAACCACTCCTCCCAGTTTAGTGTCATCTGCAAACTTGCTAAGGGTGCAGTCCTTACTTACTTTGTTCTGTCTGTTATTATTTGGAACCACTTAAATCCTACTTTTTATATTTAATAAAATCACTTTTGCTTATCAATGTCCCCCAAAAGTTAACTCAGAGTAAATAATTAATTCCTGGGGGAGCAAACAGCTGTACGTATCTCTCTATCAGTGTTATAGAGGGCAGACAATTTATGAGTTTACCCTGTATAAGCTTTATACAGAGCTTTGAGTCAAATGGATTCATATGGGGTTTGGATCCCATTGGGAGCTGGGTGTCTGGGTGCTAGAGACAGGAGCACTTCTTAAGCTGTTTTCAGTTAAGTCTGCAGCTTTTGGGGGACATGGTTCAGACCTGGGTCTGTGTTTGCAGCAGGCTAGCGTGTCTGGCTCAACAAGCTGACAGGGAAAATGGGCTCAGAGGTAGTCTCAGCATGTCAGTTGGCAGTCCCAAGGGGAGTCTCTATGACCGAACCTGTCACAACTACTTCCCAGGATAGAATCCCCCAGTCTTGTAAGTATGGCCTACGTGCTTTGTTCCTAGATATATACATTTATATTTAGCTGTACTAAAATGTATATTGTTTGCTTCTGCCCCGCTTACCAAGCAATCCAGATACCTCTATAACAGTGACCTGGCCTCTTCATTATATACTACTCCAAGATTTACCACCAAATTGTGTTATCTGCAAACTTTCACTTGTGATTTTATGTTGACTTCTAGGTCATTGATAAAAATGTTAAATTATGTAGGGCCAAGAACCAGTCCTTGCAGGACCCCACCGGAAACACTCCCACTCAATGATGATTCCCCATTTACAATTACATTTTGAGAACTGTGAGTTACCCATCTTTTAATCCTTTTAATGTGTGCCATCTTACTTTTATATTGTTCTAGTTTTTTAATCAAAATGTCATGCAGTACCAAGCCAAAGTATATTACATCAACACTATTATCTTTATCAACCAAACTTGTAATCACATTAAAAATATCAAGTTCGTTTGACAGGATCTATTTTCCTTAAACCGATGTTGATTGGCATTAATTATATTACCTTGGTTAAATTCTTATTAATTGAGTCTCATATCAGCCGCTCCATTATCTTGCCTGGGATTGATGTCAGACTGACAGAAATATAATTACCTGGATCATCCCATTTACCCTCTTTAAATATTGGCACAAGGTTAGTATTCTAAAACTTTCCCAGTGTTCCAAGTCTTATTGAAAAATCCACATGAATGATTCAGCCAGCGCTTTTAAACCCCTTGGATGTAAGTTATCTGGGCCTGCTGATTTAAAAATGTCCTACCTTTAGCAGCTCCTGTCCTCGTGAGACACTAGTGGCACCTAGGTCCTGATTTTCAGAGGCACAGATCAGCGCAGCTCCCATTGACTTCAAATGGAGTTGTGGGAGCTGAGCATCTCTGGAAATAGGGCACTAGATGTCTCAAGCTGGATACCCAGACATGGAGGCATCCAAAATAAGGGGACGTTTGAAAGTGTTGGCGTTTACCGTATTGGTTCCTCAGTACCCTGGCCACAAAAAGCTGGCTCCAGTGCACCTCTCGGGGGGGGGGGGGGGCGGGTTATGAATAGGCTTTACACAATTTGATTTTTTTTAAATAATTGTGCCAGATAATATCAAGGTTATTTTTAAGCAGTTTTTTATTAATGCAAATGTTCACAGATGCGTGAAATTATGGGACGAGGCCAGAAAATTATTTAATGACAGTAGACATTGAGATTCAAAAAGCTAAAGCTCTATAAGCTTAAAACACACGCTGTCCATTTCACATATCAAAGTAAATAGCCTTAAACTGGCAAATCATATTGTTTTTTAACTAGTCATTCACTAGTGCATTTGTAACAAGCCTAATTAAAAAGTCTAACCCACTACGGTGATGCTGCGCTTCAGTGTAGTCACTACCTACATTAATGGGAGGGGTTCTCCCATCGCTGTAGGCAATCCACCTCCCTGAGAGGTGGTAGCTAGGTCGATGGAGGCATTCTTCCGTCGACCTAGTGCTGTCTACATCAAACAGCCACACCCCTGAGAGAGGTACTTATGCCGATGTTGGTTCCTAATGGAAACCAGCCTTAAATTGTTGGATTTTGACTCTAAGTTCTCAAGCCACATTTTTCTCACTTTGCCTATCTGTAAATTTTGATTATTGATGGAAATATGTTTTCGTTGGTTTGTGTGTGTACAATGACATCGAGGTTTGCCAACATTTACCCATTAAAAAATCGAACCTTTCCAAGCCGAGTTATGAGGCTAAATTCATTAACGTTTGTAAAGCACTCTGAGGTCCTCTGATGGAAGGCTCTGTGTAAGTACAAAGTATTATCATCATTCTAAAGTATGACTAGACTTCTGAGCAGGAGGTCTAGTCTCCTAGATACTGTCATGCCATTCACTGTTAGAGAGATACTGAAAGAACAACAGGCATTTCTAATAATAGTTTTGAACTTCATCTTTTAAATATACTTCTATTTTGAATACTTTGTATAGGTAGCTCTCAAAGGTATTAGAATTGATCATGGATGCACCAGCGGTCATAAGTATCAGACCAGCTCCTCAGCTGCAGTAAATCAGTGTAGCTCTGTTGACGTTAATTCTAATTTACACCAGCTGCGGATCTGGCCCATTTTCTGCTGCTGTGAGCAGAACATAAGAGCAACGCTACAGTGCTGGGAATGAGGTGCAGTGGCTGAGTGGTTAAGGAGCTTGACTATAACGATGAAGGTTGAGGGTCAAGTCTCACATGATCTCCACATCACTTCCTTGCGTGCTTTTATCTGTGAAACTGAGCCATTGGCTCTAGGGACCTTTGACTGTTCTGGGAAGGGTGGTTCCATGGTGGTTGGGGAATCATAGCTAAAACTGGGCAGAGAAGGAGAATTGTTCTGGGAAAAGTTATTAAAAAATAGATGGGAGTGAGGAAAATAAACACATTGTGGGGGATGGGACAGTTTTTAAAAAGGAGCATAAAGTTCCATCAGTTGCTCAGTGCTACGTTGAAAAGGAAGGAGCAGAGGTGGGAGTTTGTTACATTAGAAATATAAGGTCAAGCAGAAGGGAGTAAGGCGTTTGGCTGTAGTTGCAGTGGTACCCTCTATCTCCTGACCAACAAGCCTGGCATACAGTAGCACATATGGCTTTTGGGATTGATGCGCTTACCTGTGACCCTAGTTACCACTGCAGATTAAATAGAATCCAGACTTTGCAATGAGACAGTTGTTCCCCTTCACCCAAACCACTTGGGAGAAGGGAGAGAGTGCCAAGTAATCAAAGGGCGGGCGGGTTAATCTCCTATTAAGCAGCTTCACCAATTTCTATATGCAGCAGACAGCGAGGATGATTTAGATAATGGCATAGAGAATACACTTATAAAGTTTGCAGATGATACCAAGCTGGGAGGGGTTGCAAGTGCTTTGGAGGATAGGACTATAATTCAAAATGATTTGGACAAACTGGAGAAATGGTCTGAAGTAAATAGGATAAAATTCAATAAGGACAAATGCAAAGTACTCCATTTAGGAAGGATCAATCAGTTGCACACATATAAAATGGGAAATGACTGCCTAGGAAGGAGTACTGTGGAAAGGGATCTGGGGGTCATAGTGGACCACAAGCTAAGTATGAGTCAACAGTGTAACGCTGTTGCAAAAAAAGCAAACATCATTCTGGGATGTATTAGCAGGAGTGTTGTAAGCAAGACACGAGAAGTAATTGTTCCGCTCTACTCCGCGCTGATTAGGCTCAACTGGAGTATTGTGTCTAGGTCCGGGCGCCACATTTCAGGAAGGATGTGGACAAATTGGAGAGAGTCCAAAGAAGAGCAACAAAAATGATTAAAGGTCTAGAAAACATGATCCATGAGGGAAGATTGAAAAAATTAGGTTTGTTTAGTCTGGAATAGAGAAGACTGAGAGGAGACATGATAACAGTTTTCAAGTATGTGAAAGGTTATTACAAGGAGGAGGAAAAAAAATTGTTTTTCTTAACCTCTCTGGATAGGACAAAAAGCAATGGGCTTAATTTGCGGTAAGGGAGGTTTAGGTTGGACATTAGGAAAGGTAAGGGAGGTTTGCAGTAAGGGAGGTTTGCGGTAAGGGAGGTTTAGGTTGGACAATAGGAAAAACTTCCTAACTGTCAGGGTGGTTAAGCACTGGAATAAATTGCCTAGGGAGCAGTAGTGTAGGCAGGTCTGGAGCACAGGGGGAGCAGCGCTATAAAAAGGCGCCTCCCCGCTCCCCCTGTACTCACCCGGGGCGCTTTAAAGGGCCCGGGGCTCCAGTCGCTGCGGAGCCCCGGGCCCTTTAAAGCGCCGCCGGAGCTCCAGCAGCGGGGCTCCGGCAGCGCTTTAAAAGGCCCGCGGCTCCCCGTGGCTGCAGGAGCCGCAGGCCTTTTAAAGCGCCCCCCTCCCCCCCCACCCCCCACGAGCCCGGCTCTGGCAGCGGGGCTCGGGCGGGGATTTAAAAGACCCGCAGCTACAAGAGCCGCGGGCCTTTTAAATCCCCGCCCGAGCCCGGCTCCGGCAGTGGGGTTGGGGGGGGGGCGCTTTAAAAGGCCCGTGGCTCCTGCTGCTGTGGGGAGCCGCAGGCCTTTTAAATCCCCGCCCAAGCCCTGCTCCGGCAGCGGGGCTCGGGGGAGCCGCGGGCCGTTTAAAGCGCCGCCTGAGCCCCGCTGCCGGAGCCGGGCTGCAGCCGCGGGGAGCCGCCCGCAGGCCTTTTAACGCACCGCCCGAGCCCGGCTCCGGCAGTGGGGCTCGGGCGGCGCTTTTTAAGGCACCGCTTCTCCTCACAGCGGGAGCGGCCACTAACCCCTGCTCCCCCCCGGCTACGCTACTGCTAGGGAGGTTGTGGAATCTCCACCATTGGAGATTTTTAAGAGCAGGTTGGACAAACAACTGCCAGGGATGGTCTAGATAATACTTAGTCCTGCAACGAGTGCAAGGGACTGGACTAGATGACCAGTTCTATGATTCTATGATTCATTGTTGACATGCACCATGTTGGGATATTGAACACACTATACAACTGTCCCATAGAAGCCTCATGTAAGGGGCTCTTTTGGGTATTTGGAGTGGGTTTTTTTTTATTAATTATTTTTTCCTATCCCAAGGAGTATAAGATTTTTTTAAAAAAATATTGTTTTGCAATCTTCCCTTGCTGTTGGCTGTAAATATGACATTATACCATGGGCCATGCTAGTGGTGTCAAAGTGGACCTGGCCAGCATGATGACTTGTGAGGGTGCAAAAATGGGACACCTTTCTTAGAACATCTGTTTGATCGCCTGTACATAGTTTTAACATTGCTGGATGATTTTCCAGCAGTGGCCTGAGCAGAGATGTGGGTTTGTGTGTATGTCTGTGTTTATGTGTGTGTATGTGGGTTTTTTTAGTATGGGTAAGGAGCAGGTGGTTATATGGGCTGGATTTTCAAAATCTCCTAAATCATTTAAGAAGCGTAAATCCTGTTGATTTGGTCTCCTAAATTGATGTGCATTTGAAAATCCCAGTTTGTATGCTGGGATACTGAGCGATGCAAATAAAATATCAAGTATCTTTGGGAAACTTTGAATGCAGGTAGATGTTCTTGATGTGCAAAAGCCAGGGATCCAATTGATTTTAAAAGAGACATGGTTCACTCTGGTTTTAAGAATCAGCCAGTAAACCAGAGGTCTCTGAAGGCACTGAAATGTACAGTGCTAAGATGGGAGACACTGAAAGATGGATTATCCACTGACTTTGAGGACTTCAGAGTATCCCATGAGACTTTTTAGATATAGCACAAAACACAGATCGGCTTTATTTGTCTGTTTTGGGTTTTTTTAAAGTATCTTCCAGAAGTGGTTGAAAAAATAGAGTAGGAAGTCAAATGAGATTTGGAACAGTGCTGCAGGGTGACTTTAGCGCAATCCCCTAGCTATGGTACCTCACAGTCAGTTTGTAAGCTATGCAGGGGCTAACCTGGTAGGTGCTTGGATAGGAGACCTCCACGAAAACCTGGGTGGTATTGAGAGTCAGTAGATGGTACTCTCCCTGCACCAGATGCATACACTTAAAGCCCTTCATTGTTAGTTTTTATTTATAAATACATATCCTGGGAATGTATCAGGGTTTATCCTAAAATTTAAAAGCAGATGAAAAATGGTGAAAACCAAAACATCAGCAGTATAGAGGAGGAGTGCTCATGATAAAGCAGTCAAGTGGGCTTGGCTGCCGGGACCTGGCTCCCTGCCAATCTTGCTCCTCTACAGCATAGACCAAGTGTACAGGGCTGCCCTGAAGGGTCCAGGTCAGCATGGGAGCAGAAGGCTGCACCCTGTGAGTACTGGCCCCCTGCCGGACAGATCCTTTTCCTGACCCCAGTCCTTTAGCACTTCCCTGTCCACTTCCTGGGACTGTACTGAAGGGCTGAGGCCAGGAGGGGCTCTGGCCAGCAGGGGAAGCTGGCAGTCCTGGCTGCCAGACCCAGCTCCCTGCTGGTTTTGGTTCCCAGGGCACAGAGTCCCATCCTCTTCCCCTGCTCAACAGAGCCCCCTTCTGATCCTTGTCCTTCAGCATGGCTTTGTTCACTTCCTTTGCAAAAAATTCCTGGGTCCCCCAAAAAGACAAATTTGGGTGAAAATCAGAATACTGACTTTTTAAAAACCCAGGATTTTTTCAGGGCAAATCAGTAAGTACCTAAATTGATGGGCCTTGTATACACTGTTCTTCCTTGTATACCTTTTTGACAAGAGGTAAAACCTAGGTCCTTCTCACTTGTGGCTATTACAAAGGCTGTGGTGCTTTTCGCTCTCCAAATTCCTTTTTGGGCAACGATATTTTGCTTATTTAACAAGGTTCCTACAGTTCCTTACTGGATACAGCATTGTGCTTCCTTTCTTTTCCTAAGCCATTCGATAAAGTTCCAGTCATACAGGTGATGGATTCCACCCCAGAAGAGGCTGCATTTCAAGAGGGCTTATTTTTTTATTTTTTTTTAATAAAGCTTTTTGGGAACCTTTGACATGAAAAGCACTACGTTGTATATAGCATAGAATTTTAGTACTGTATTATGAATCCAGCTCTGAAAAAGCTTTTACATTGATTTATTGGTGGGTGGGGTGTGCGTGCCGGCTTTGGAGACACAGAAACTAAGGAGAGTCATTATTGGATTTGTGCAGTATTGCTTGAGAGGCACTAAACAAGGAGAGACAATGGTTCTCTCATTCCGCGTAACAAATGGCTCTCGGTTTCTGCTCACGCAGCCAAGAAAAGAGGGCACAAGAAAGAAAGAAGGGTTACTTTTTCTGTTTGTGCTTTGGAGTTTATTTTGCATGTTGCTTTTGAATATTGTGTGTGTATGTGATACTTCACATCAAGAAACTCATTTAAAAGTACATTACTTTTAGAGCTGAGTGAAAATCACCATTTCCATCCTGCAGGAAATTGTGATGTTTCACCATTTTATTTTTTCCTGAATCAGGGTTTTTCACAGAACAAAAAGTTTTCCAAAAAGACTCCTTCAGAAATGATGAAACATTTCATTTTGTAGTTTTTGATCAAAACAAAACATTTTGATACTCCTGATTCAAAATCTTTCCTTTTAGTTTACTGAACTGGCCCACAGTATTTTGAGTCAGGTCAATATTAAACTGCATTGCTCTGTGGTGACACATTGCTTCATGGGAGTTGCAATTCAGGTGTCTAAGGCCCCAGTTTTCCCCTGTGGGTCAGGCTCCCTGGCCAATATACATCTCCTTTGATGCACTTGCAGCCATATGATTCCCATGATGCACCATGCTCGGGGGGGAGGGGCTGTGTTGCATCATAGCCAAGGAGTGTAGCCCATAGGGTAGAATGGGGAGGCACTAGGCACCGCAGACTAACAACTCCCATGAGGCAATGCGCTACTTTAGTGAAATGCAGTTTAATGTTGAACTGACTCTATCAAAACATTTTAGGTCAGTTCAACAAACCAAAATATTTCAACTCCCATTGAGATCAGCGCGCTGAATTTCAGTCAGACCCTTAAGGCATTCTGTAGCTGGATCAGCAGTATTAAACACCTACAGCTGGCTACATCTGGCACACAGGTGTTTAATTATGAGCTTGTTAGCTAGCAAGATGATTTTTGTGGAGAAGGAGATGGAAAATCACCTACAGTTCTTACCCACATCCCTTGGTACTTTATATATATATATATATATATAATTTACCACACCAGCATGGCAATAAATCAAAGCTTAAATACTCATAAAAATTCTGCAATCACAAAAGTCACACACTTTCTGAGGGGGCAGAGAAGGAAAAAAACAAGATCTTGATAGTAGGGGATTTTGATGATAGAGTGTGAGGAGAGACAAAAGCATGTTAGAGGGTGGAAGAAACAAAGGCAATGAATTTGATTACAAACAATTGTAATCCAGGGGGGAGGGATAGCTCAGTGGTTTGAGCATTGGCCTGCTAAACCCAGGGTTGTGAGTTCAATCTTTGAGGGGGCCATTTAGGGCTCTGGGGCAAAAATTGGGGATTGGTCCTGCTTTGCGCAGGGGGTTGGACTAGATGACCTCCTAAGGTCCCTTCCAACCCTGATATTCTATTCTATGATTCAGTTGATCTACAAATATTTGAAAGGTATCAACACTGAGGCAGAATTTGCCTCTTCATGACACTGCTATAGCTGCAAAATAACTTAACCGACTTCAGGTTTCAGAGTGGTAGCTGTGTTAGTTTGTATCAGCAAAAACAATGAGGAGGCCTTGTGGCACCTTAGACTAACAAATTTATTTGGGCATAAGCTTTCGTGGGAAAAAACCCACTAAAACCATGGGTTTTAGCCCACAAAAGCTTATGCCCAAATAAATGTGTTAGTCTCTAGGTGCCACAAGGATTCCTCGTTGTTTTAACTGACCAGTGGATTTACTGGGGATTTTGTATTGGTCTCACTGAGAGAAGAACTTTGTGCTAAGGAAGAATTGTTCTAGAGAAGGCCCAGGAGAAATAACTGGGCGTAAATGGATGAAAGTTAAAGGAAAACGTGGGCTGAAGAGTATTCCAGACTGTCAGGCTACATTGTGGGCTAGTCTCCCAAGGGCAAGAATGAAAACCCAGTCACTTGGGCTATTTAAAACAATATTGGAGAAAACACTGTAAAGCACAAGCCTATGTGGGCTGGGGAATGACGAGGTCGTTTCTACCTCTGACTTCTATAACTCTGTGGCTTAGAGGGAGAGAGAAATTCGCTGAGCTAGAACAGTCTCAGGAGTAGAACCGGGTGCACGTTTTGGACAAAAAGAACGCAGATTCGTTGGCTGAAACATTTTATGAATTTGTGTTGAATTTGCCGAATTGTTTTGGTTGGGAAAAGGCCAAAAACAAATTTTTTTAAAAAATCAAAAAGTCTAGTTCTGACACTATTGAAATGAAACATTTTGATTTTTTCAATTCACAACTTTTTTGTTTGAGTTTTACTTCAATTTTTTTGGAAAGGGGTGGGATGGGGGGAATAAATAACCCTCAAACCCATAATGCAGCATTTCATTTGTGGGGGGAAAATATCTTCTTTGACCCAAAATGAATTTTTTTTCAATTTTTTCAGTTCGCTGAAAAAATTTCATTTCGGGTTGACCCAATATGAATCCTCCCCGCTCCTCCCCCGCCCTTGCAATTTTTCAGGAGCTTACTGTACGAGCCTAAGCTTGCTGTCCAGGCATCTGCAGTAGGTGCTAAGGGTAGCTGTCTAGGAGCAGGTCCATCTGGCCCTAGATCTGCCAGTCCAGGAGCAGCACTAACAACCCTGCTATCCCATAACAGGTTTGTACCAGATCCATGCTGCTGTCACGCTCTGCCTCCAACTCTCAGCTGCTGTTGGAGTCTCTCCTGCTCTCAGGCTCCAGCCCTTCACGCTCTGCAGCTGGGAACTTGGGTGAGGAGACTTTGGTCTGGAATTCCCTGGACACAGATGGCACCAGCAGCGGCAAGTCCTTTTCGTTCTTGTTGGTAAACAGCCCAGATTTTATTTACATATTCAGCAGGAAAGGACTTTGCCTGAATGTTGATCCAGGATGGGAGATGGTCCCTCATCTGACTCGAGGCTGCTAGCCTCAGAGATTCCCCTTCACAGCCACCAGCAGGAGACTCAGAGACGATGCATTTTAACTTGGTATTTTAATTTCAAATCCATGTGGGGCTGTGTCCCTCTGCCAGGCAGACTCCCTGTGCTGGGAGCAATGGGGCAGCAGATGACAGCTCTCTCGTGGGGCTAGGCTTTCTCATGAGATGCCTCTCTCTCTTCCTGGCTCTGTGAGCTCAGCTGGCACCAGGCATTGGGAATGACTTGCTCAGCTGCCCAGGTGCTTTTGTGGGGTGAGTGGGGGAAGAAAAGGCAACGGAACCTAGAGGGGCGCTTTGAAGAGCTCCCATCTTTTCTCAGTCCCCTGAATTCTTTCTCTTAATCCCTCTTCATCTCTCTTCCTCCCACCGCGCTCTCATAATGCTGTATGTGTGTGCGTGTGCGTGCACACACACCTGGTCTCTGGATGTGTGCATGCACATGTTTGTATGTGTCTGAGTGTTCCTTGTTTGGGAGAGATGTGTGTGTCAGGATGTAGGTCACATGTCTCTGGGTGTGTGTCTTGGACTGTGGGTACATGGATCTGTGTTTGTGCCTCAGGGT
Organism: Chelydra serpentina; assembly: GCA_037349315.1. Classification (NCBI taxonomy): domain Eukaryota; kingdom Metazoa; phylum Chordata; order Testudines; family Chelydridae; genus Chelydra; species Chelydra serpentina. The sequence continues at coordinate 56,127,347 of JBAIAC010000024.1, read as the reverse complement.
GTGTGTGTGTGTGTGTGTGTGTGTGTGTGTGTGTGTGTGTGTGTGTGTGTGTGTGTGTGTGTGTGTGTGTGTGTGTGAGAGAGAGAGAGAGAGAGAGAAGATGAGGGGTGTGTGTGTATTTGTGCCTGTGTAACTGTTTCCTTCTGGCATGGCTGTGTCAGGATGCCTGCCTGCCCATGAAATCTAAACTACCTACCTACCTAGTGACCCTGCGACCACTAATGGATCATAATAAATAAGAGCTATTGGTCTAAAGGCCCGTGAGCCTGGACGAATGGACAAGAGTGACTAACTGCTCTGTGCCCTGGAGGCCTCAGAAGGGAGCTCCCTGTGGCTCCGCCAAATGTGGCTGGAGATTTTACAAAGCAGTGCAAACTTTGCTGTGAACCAGATGCAGATCACATCAAACTTTGCTGCGAACCAGATGCAGATCACATCAAAGCCGAGTGCTACAGGAGCACAAAAGGGAATTTACAGCCAAACAGGTTGTATTTCGTGTCATATTACCTTGAAATGTAGAGCTCCTTCGGGCTTCATGGCTGCCTTGATTTGCTCATCTGATTGCCGTGTTAATGGTAAGTAGAGCGGCTCTAGGAAATGTCACTTCCCTGAGCAGCCTGCCCATGTCTCTTCTCCTTAGCAGGCAGATGTATCTACGCCCACTATACCCAGCAGATAAATATATAAACACACTCACCTAACAGTGAGCTCAGCTAGTGTGACTCTCCAATTAGTGATCTCCCAGTGCTTGAGAATGACAACATTTGGATCTGGATTTCAATCCTCTCTGATTTTGGGGTGTTCGCATCTCAGGGGTTTGGGCCCCTTTGGGGTTCTGGGCTTTTGGCCCATGACAAAGCTGGGAGCCAACTGTGAAATTAAATCTGGGCCCTATAAGGTCCTAGTGGATGCTCCACTAAGCCTAATTCTTGGTTAAATACACACCTTATATTGAAATCTGCTGAATTCCAGAAGCCAGCAATTTGCTCTTTAGGAGACTCTTTGAGTCCGGAATAGTAGCCATCTTCTGCCAGTATCATTAAGAGATCATCCAGATCTGGACTGTCCCAGAGCATTCAGCCCATTATATAATATTACCTCACTCTTCTATGGTGCTTTTCATTAGTAGATCTTAAATTTTTTTTACAAAGGAGGCCAGTATCATCCCCATTTATAGATGGGGAAACTGAGGCATGGAGCAAGATGAAGTGACTTGCTCAAGGTCACCCAGCAGGCAAACGGCAGCGCAGACAACAGAAGCTAGAGCGGTACCATTGGCTAATTTCAGATCCAGATTTGTCTCCAGCCAAATTCAGAGGTGTTTGGTGCTGGGGTTTTGGCTTGGGCCTAACTCTAGTGCAGAGAGGGTATGGTGGACTCCACCACGGCAGGAGAATACTTCCTATTCCTTCCTCCCATTCAAACACGGCCTTCAGTGGAGTTGTTCTGGGAAAAGAATACTCCACTACTGGAGGCTTCCACTGTATAAGTCCAGAGAGGGGTCAGCGAGCTGAGGATGTGATAATAGGTACATCCTCAATTCAGTCTCAGAGGAGTCCTGGAGATATGAAGACAGGAGAGAGGCCAGTCTGGGGCTGGAGAATAGACATCTCGATACTGGGCCAAAAGCAAGCCCTAGTGTTTGCTCTTTCATGGACCTGTGCACAGCCCTGCCCCCGCAGCTCTGCAGTCACTGTTCAGTGAGTCAGTCTGATCACTTCCGTTCAGCACGGCACGGCACTGCCAGGTGCAGTATAGCCAATGCCAAGAACTTCACTGCGGTCAACACGATCCCATCCATTTCATTAGCGGAGAACGCTATAAAGCAGCATCCCTTGGGGGAACGGAAATCAAGTGACACTCAGCGCCCCCGAGGATGGTGCATTAAGCTGATTGAGTTTAAACCTGCTGCCTGTCTAGCACCAGCTGATTTCTAAGCATGGGCAACTTCCCCTGTACAATGAAACAATGCAAGGAGCCTTTGCAATCCTCCTAGGGGCTGTGGAAAGCTGCCTTTTGCCTATCTGCCTTATCAGTATCAGTGTGACAGAGAGAGCTCATCTTTCAGCTAAGGAGACTCCTTTTCATTCCTTAACACAACCCTCCCCCACTACCCCCCTCCCCTTCCTCTGTGATGGCTGGCGTTTTGTATTCCTGAGGCCCCTCCAGCCAGCTGAATGCCTTCCTTTACATGGCAGGGAGGAGGCTGTCCCTGCCAGAAATTGCTCCTGAACTATTTATCAGGCTTCCGCAGGCAGGAGGAATGAATGAATGACTGAGAGGCTGCTTGGCCTTAATCTTGCTAAGCGGTTCCAAACGAGGGTTGTCAAACCAGACAGCGGAACAGCTTCTGCTAAGTGTGTGTTCTCGTTCCCTACATGCACAGGGATGCGCGCGTGGTTTCTGGTTGCAAATGAGGCCAGCCAGAATGCTTCAGGATTTCCCACGCCATGCTGCTGCGGCAGTGGGAGCCCCCAAGTATTTTTAGCACAGGTTTTCCTGGCCAGATCCAGGCTCCTTGTCCAGCCCAAGAAACGTGACATGAAGGCAGAGACTTCAGCCTCTTGAACACCATGTTGCAATTTATGTCACCCTTCCTCCATTTAATAGCATCGTGTCATGGCAGCAGGTCATCTATAGGACTGGCCATTTTCTTTAACCCTTTGGGATGTACACACACATGCGCTGCTAATGACACCTCTGGGTTTCTGCATCGACTGAATCCCGCCCGGACCTCTGGATCTGAACTCCTGAGCCCCTACAGCTGCAGCTGAAGGACCACGGCTGGGATCCACAATGGGACTTAGGTGCTGCAATGCTGAGCGTCATGGCGCTGAACGTTTAGACACCTAGAAAATCACAGGAACACTGCAATCCACGAAGCCTGACTTAGGTGCCTTGGCTCCCTATACAACAACTGGGGAGAGATAGGTTTCTCCCCGCCTAGGGGGCTGGCTTTTGTGGTTTGCATTCTAAGCGATACTGACGAGGGGCATGTGCTGAGTCCTCCACTCTAGGTGCCTAAGTCTGGGCTGCAGGGAGGCACCGAGCTCTGCTTAGAGATCCACGAACAGGAACCCGCTGCCTGCGGTCAGGGGGTTCGGTGCCTAAGCCACTTTTGGAGGCAATGAGTTAGGTGCCTGCCTCGCTCCACACAGACCAGCCAGAGGAGGAAGTGCCCACCTTATAGCTTGGCTCATAGTGCTTAGAGCACTCACCAAGGATGCGGGAGACCCAGGCTCAATTCCACCCTCTCTCCCAAAGGGAGAGAAACAATGTGAACAGTGGTGCTTTCCTACCTCCCTGACCTGTGGGTTATTCTGATGTAGGGCACCCTCAACCTCACCTGTTGAATGGATACATAGTGACGGACATGGTACATGTTGCAATGCTGAGTTACTCCAGCTGGGGGAGGGGGGGGTGGGGTGTGTGTGTGTGTGTGTGTAAAGTCTGGCCCTTGTGGGGGGGGGTAGAAGTGTAACACGGCTGCTGTTTGATAGTACATGACAACAGATTAGGAGGTACAGTGACGCATGCCTCAGGGGCACTTGACATTGGCAGCCTGCAATTACCCCAACTAGAATTTGGCCAGGACATCAAGATTTGAGCCCCATCTCTTGCCAAAAATAACCATGGTGTCATTGAGGTCACCTCTAGCAGCGCCATGACACTATGTCAGGGTACTGGTTCAACGCTGACTCAGAAAGAAGAGTGCAACCTTCTTTCTGAGTCATCACTCATCACTACCTGCAGCCAGTGGCGTAGCCAGGTTTAAAGTACAGGGGGGAGCGGAGCTAAAAAAAGGCGCCTCCCTTTGTACTCACCTGGCGGTGCTCCAGCTCTTCGGCGTGGCACTTCGGCGGCCGGTCCCATGCCGTCCCTTCACTCGCTCCGGGTCTTCGGTGGTACCCGCCGCCAAAATGCCGCCGAAGACCCAGAGCGAGTGAAGGACCCCCCGCCGCCAAAGTGCCGCCGAACAGCTGGAGCGCCGCCGGAGCGCTGCCGGGTGAGTACAAGGAGAGGTGCCTTTTTAAAGCTCTGCTCCCCCTGTAGTTGCCCCAGAGCTGCTGAAGCAAAAAAAAAAAAAAAAGCGCCAAAATGTTTTAAAGGCGCCGCTTCTCCTCAGTGGGGGAGCAGCCACTCCGCTCGTTCCCCCCGGCTATGCTACTGCCTGCAGCCGGGTTTTCCTTAGAGCTCCTCCATCCAAATTATAAGTAGGTCCATCCCTGGTTCATGTATGAAATGTGACGCATGTACAGCCTGAGGGGCAATGGCTGCAGGCCGAGCTACAGGAAGACTTGGCTCAAGTCTTGGCTGCTACATCATTTTGTCCATTTCTTTTTCAACAGGAGAATGAGCAATTTAACTTGACTTAATGATGCCTTGTGGTGCTGATAGTGGTGGCAAATCGGAAAGGGAATATTGTGATATGGAAAGGATGTTTCTGCGTGGTCTACGGGGCAGAATGAAGACCCAGGCCCCTCCCAATATGGTGTACATGATGTATTCCGTGATTACTACATTCTGATTAAAGAACATGGCTACGTTCACTCTGGTAGCAGGTAGAATTCTGGCTGGCTGACTGAGCTGCTGGAGTGTTTTATACTGAGCTAAGATTCGAACCAGCATCTTATGCACTCTCACTGAGTGAGTATAGGGGTGTGTGTGTGTAAAAACAACTCCTTTTCGAGGTCAGCCGGGCGATGTCTGGGCCTGAGGCAAGGCTCCTCATGAATTAACCATCTGGCCCGGATGCAATGCTGTACAGATGCTTCAGTGTTTAAAACAGAAGACCAGGAGCAAGAACTCCAGCACTTGAGGCTTGGTGGGTATCTATCTAATTGCAGAGCAGAAGTGATGCATTATATTTCTGCAAACTGCCCCTTCAAAATAGGAGGAGGAGTCCTGCCTGTCTGCTGTGAGATGCTCCATTCTGGAAAGCAGTTTTGGATTCTGTGACCAGGTCAGACTCACTGTGCTTTGCCTCATGCAGACACTACATTTGTTCTTTCTTGGTGTGTTGTTTTCCTTCATGTACAATCAATGCCCTTCTATCTGAAAGCCCAAGCCTGCCCTTTGTGTGTAGAAAAGCTTGACACTGGACATGGATGTAGGTCAATGACATTGTTACAGCATTTAGACCTGCAGCGCACAGAACTGGGTGGGTAAGTGGTCTCAGAACAGTGGAAATTCTTTATATTAGGCATAGGGGAGTGAGTTGATTGTGTTCCACGCTGCCTCGTAACAGCAAAGAACGTGGTGGTCGTGCAACACCAAGAAAAGCAGAGCAAGCAGCTCAGCAGTAATGAGCAGAGTGATTTGAAGGCTTTAAATTGGAGAGATTGTGGTCAGATGATTTGTGTGTGTCTTTTTGGTTGGCTGGAGAACTTTATATAAAGTCATTTTGGGGTTTTCCCCCCAGCCCTGACAGTCCGAGGCACTGCTGTTTTGCATGGTGCCAAAGAGGTCTAACTCAGGCTGCGCACATGGGAAAAACAGTGCAGGCTGCATGAAAACAGCAATGCTGTTTTCCTGCCCCACTGATTAATGCCCTGGAGTGAGAAGTGTGCAATAGCTGTACAGACTATAAGCATAGGCAACATGGGGAGACTGGGCAGCCAGAAAGGGAGCCTGGCCCAAGGAAAGAGCCCTTCACTGCCTCTTCCACTAGCTTATAAACCCTCCAGAGGCTCCATGGTACACGGCACAACTGGAGGGCGGGTGTGCTTGTCTGCCTTATGGTGACCACCCTTTTCAAAATGCAAAAGTGGGATGCATGCAGGAGCCCTGCCCCCTGCTCCTCTTTCCCCTGAGACCCCGCCCCTGGCTAGGCAAGAGCCACCCAGGGAACCTGGCCTGCTGTGGGGCACCCCAGACTCTCCACCTGCCCTGAGAGGGCGGGAAGGGGGTCCCCAGAGCAGTCCCAGTCCATGTCCCTGCCCAGGACAGGTGGAGGGTCCAGGGCTCCTGGGCAGTGCTTACCACAGCCTCGCTTCAGCTTCTGATCTGGGGCGGGGCCTCGTAATAAGGTGGAACTTCTCACTGGGAAGAGGCTGGCACCATCCCTGAGCCTTGGGCAGGTGTGGAGATGTGCCACAGGGAATCTAGGACACCATTTGTCCCAGAGTCATTCAGGCTGGAACCAGGACTTGAAATGTACATTTTGGGACTGTCCCAACCAATTAGGAACAGATGGTAACCCTAGTCTGCTCCCAGCTACTGGAAGTGTGCTGGTGGATATCCTCATTCCAGCGGCTGATGAAAGAGATGGGAGCAAGGCAGGAAGTGATGGTGGATGGATGTAATATGGCTCACATGGAGTTACTAATGGCGGGCAACCGTGGACTAGGTGAAAGCACATACAGAGATCTACAACCCATATGTAAGCAGAGTCAGGATGAGCTCTACCCTGACCCTGAGAGGAGCGGAGTGGAGCCGAGCAGAGCCCCATGAAGGGATGGGGCAATCAGCTTTCGAGCCACGTAAGGTGCCCCTTACCTCTCCCCTCCCCATTTCTACCCAGACTGGGGGTGTGTGTGTAGCACTCTGCAGATGAACTTTTGAACTCTGGGTCTGGACTTTTGGGTTGTTGGACTTTTGGGACTTTGGGTGATTTTTGGGGTTGCTGGACTCAAGAACCAAAGGGAAAGGACATGGCCAATTTGCTGGGGTGGGTCTTTGCTCACAGTTTGGTTTACGAATCCTAGATGTGGTGTTTCCCCAACAAAATGCCGCATTGTTTCTCTCTGTCATTAAAAGGTTTTTGCTACACTCAGACTCTGTGCTTGCGAGAGGGGAAGTACTGCCGCTTAGAGGCGCTCAGGGGGGTGATATATATTTGTCACTGGGTGGGGGCTCAAGCCGGTTTTGCATTGTGTCGTTGGAATGGAACCCCTAGATACTGAACCCTGCCCTTGTTGCTGCCAACTCTGACTGGCAGAAGGGTTACACATACATGGATGGCGAAGCACTGATACTGAGGGGCAGGGCCGGCTCCAGGCACCAGATGGCCAAGCGCGTGCCTGGGGCGGTGTTTTTTGTTTTTTTTTGCTTTGGGGCTTTGGCGGCGGCCATTTTGTATTTATTTTTTTGCTTGGGGCGGCCGAAAAGCTGGAGCCGGCCCTGCTGAGGGGAGGCAGTGTGGATTAGTGGCTAGCACAGCAGACTAGGATTCAGGAGGCCTGGCTCTGGCTCGCTGAGTGACTGTAGGCAAGCCACTTCTTTTATCTGTGCCTCAGTTTCCCCATGTGTAAAATAGGGACCTTGATAGTAAGTTCCTTTGTAAGGTGCTTTAACACCTACTGCTGAAACAGGCTATCGAAGAGCCCAGTATTATATTTATTATTATAATTGAAACCCAGGGTTTGTTAAGCCAGGCAACAGCACCAGAGTCACCTGGCAAGCTCAAAATCCCATCTCCTGCTGATTAATTTACCCCTCCCACCCTAGAGCAACTGGTCATTGTTAGTTTCACTCTCTGCTCAGCACCTCCCCTGTGAGCATCCATGGGCTTGTTTCACTTCATTCTGACCTACTCCTCACAACTGGCCAGTAGTGAGCGATTGCTTGGGCCCTGCTCTTGCTGCCTGTTGCTGTGGTGGTTTGACAGGAAATCCACCATCCACAGGCTCTGGCGCTCGGCCCTGTGCTGCCTGGGCCGCCGCTGGCTGAAACGCTTTTAAAGGGGATACTTATGGTCACAATGTGTTCATCTTTGTATCTGCTTTTTTCTCCTGCTGGCCTGGTCCGCTCACTTGGCACGGCCGTGCTCCCTGTTGCTAGGTGTTTGCTGAGAAAGGCCCTCTTTCTTTATAGGCCTCATCCAAGACTCACTGCAGTCAATGGGAGCCTCTCCTGTGACTTCAGGGGGCACTGGCTCAGGCTCTAGTCTCTTTTTCGCAATCAGAAGATGCCTGGCTCCTTTTCAGGGCTTCTGTGCGCATCCCAGTTGCAAGCTAATGTGGACATCACAAAGTCTGGCCAAGTTTAGTGCCAGTTTCATGGCTAGTCCTAATATCTATAATGGAGCAATTGGAAGACCCCCAGATCCAAACATCCCTGCCAGGATCAATATTATCGCCTTGTTAAATTAAACCATGACTCTTTAAGATCTGCCCTGCCTTCCATTTTGATTACTCTATAGTGCCCACAAATGTGGCTACTAATTTTTAGGGCCTGATCCTGCATTATTGAATCTGATGGGCATTTTTTTATTGCCTTCAATGGGAGCAGGACCATGCGCCTAAGCATGCTCGTCACTATGGTATCTGTGTTTAAATTGCTTCTGAACTTGGGCAGGGTTTTTTCGCCCATGTTTTTGGGAGAGTTGTTGCAAAAAAAAATTTTCTCTTTACATCAAAGTTTTAGGCGGCAATTGGCTAGCAAAGGAACTTCCAGTTGCTTTGTCCTTTGGTACGCTGGGTTATTTTGACTTCACTTTTTTTTTTTGTTTCAAAACTGATTAAAAATAATCAAGTCCCTTCTGGGACTACAAATGAACATTTGGTGATAAAGGATGTTCCTAGGTTATCTTGGAGGAAAGTGCAATCTACTGTATTCTTCTCTTTCCAGTTTTTCTCCATTTCATTGATTTTTGTTAGCTCTTATCTTCCATTCTTTATTTCACAGTTGCCTGAGCATTAAAGGACATTTCTTCTTCTCCTCAGGCATGTGTAGACAGCACCTTAAACCTCTGCACATTAAAATATTGGCTCCCAGCAGGCAGACAGAAATGCTCAGTGAGCTCTGAGTGAAATGGCCAAATGAGTGTTCATATCATACGCTACCATCCACCCCAGACTGCAGCCGGCTGCTGCTAGTTACTTCCCCCTCTCTGGATCAGTTATACAACTATAAGGCCTGATCATGCAATCCTTACTCAGACAAGTAGTCCTTATTCATGGAAGTAATCCCATTGACTACAAGTTGCAGAATTGTGCTGTAGGGCCTGATCCAACATCTCCTGTAGTCATTGAGAGTCTTTCCAGTGACATCAGTGCCAAATGAAGCTGATCCGTAGGGGGTTTGCTGGTGGGTATTTGTGACCATTGTCAAGGCCGTAAGAACTCCTATTGCCAAAATGACCTGCAGGAAGCTCGCTCTTCTCCCTGGGGAATGGTGGAGTAGGGAAAGGTGTGCTTAAGGGGCATAGAATCATAGAATATCAGGGTTGGAAGGGACCTTAGGAGGTCATCTAGTTCAACCCCCTGCTCAAAGCAGGACCAATCCCCAATTCCTAAATGGCCCCCTCAAGGATTGAACTCACAACCCTGGGTTTAGCAGGCCAATGCTCAAACCACTGAGCTATCCCTCCCCCCCAAGGCAAGTAATAAAGCTATGTCAGAACCACTCCCCCTACCTGTCCCATTACTGGGGTTCAGATGTTTAAAGAGGCCCAGCACCTCCAACTCCAGTTGGTTTTAGAGGAAGCAGCTGGTGCTCAGCACCTCTGAAAACCAGACTGCTTATTTAGGAGCCTAAATATGAAGCCAGCAGCTTAACTTGAAAAAGGCCCCCACATGTGACGATGTTGGCCAGTGGGTCTAGCAGCAATGGAGAGTCATGTGGACTTGTAGGAGAGCTGTGCTGGAGGCAGTTTCAGTTCCTCTGCTGCCTTGCAGAGGCAGGAAAAATAATCCTCGAAGGAGACCCTCCAAACTAACCATACAAGGGAGGGGAGACCTCCCAGCACATCAGGGGTGCGTGAGAAGGTAAAGAGGAGCCTTGCTCTGCCTCAGGCATTTGATGCTGATGCAGTTGGCCTAAAATAGTCATGCACTGAGCCCTTTTATCTTAGTAAAACTCACGTGGCATGAGCCAGCACTTAGAGAACAAATAAACCCTTCCACGCAAGCTATGGAATAATAATACACACACTTTACAGGCTGGATTAGTGACTGTGCTAAAGCCGAGGGCCAGGAGAGAATAGCAAGACTTTCTTTCCTATGTTGGAACCCACAAATACCTTGTTCAGGGCTAATATTTATTCCCTAAGTGTAATATTGATGCTGGGTTTTCTAGGGTGTAGCTTCAAACCATGGTACCTAGGAACAAAGCAGTTCATTTCCATATCTTGGGTGTATTTGATGTTCAAAACAAGTGCTCAGATACTATGATGGCGTAGTCAGAACCCGAACAGAGGAGAGCAGAGCCCTTTCTGTGTTATTCTCAGGGGCGGCTCCAGGCACCAGCGCATGAAGCACGTGCCTGGGGCGGCAAGCCGCCGGGGGCAGCGTGACGGTCGCTGAGAGGGCAGCAGTCAGACAGCCTTCAGCGGCGTTTCTGTGGGAGGTCCGCCGGTCCCACGGTTTCAGCGGCAATTCAGCGGCGGAGACGCCGATGGTGCGGGACTGGCAGATCACCCGCAGGAACACCGTCAAATCTGCGGGACCAGGGACCGCCTGCAGGTGTGCCACCGAAGGCTGCCTGACTGCCGTGCTTGGGGCAGCAGAAAACACAGAATAACCCCCTGGTTATTCTGGGGGTTATTTTTTGCCCACTTGAGAATCGTTCTGATGACACCAGGACTTTGGTATGCTGTAATCCACTTCTCCATTTGAAGGTTGTCATTCTTCTGCTGCCCCTCCTAATTTCCCTGGCTGTATCAACCCACAATCATATTATTTTTCTTTCCTTGGTCTGGAAGGGGGAAACAGATGGTCTTTTCCCAGATCCCCATTCAAAGTAAGCATCAGAGATACTACTACCTTTGAAAAACGTGGCCCATCCATGTCATTTCATCTGTGACTTCCCAGGGCCTTAGGTATTCCCAATGCACAATCCTTGTGGCAATCCCCATGCTATGGGTTGGGTGTACCTGGACTTCTACAAATGCTACTGTGAAGGTTAATTTTGGTATAATATTTCCAACTGAGATAGAGTAATATATTCTTCCTCCATAGAAGTGAACTTACTAAAGCCATTATCTGAATCATTACCACCACTGTAATACTTCTATTCCCATTAATTCCTTGACATTTACACACATTTCTATCCCGTTCAGTCACTGATCAACTTTTGGAATGTTAAATTGAGACCCTGTCATCAAACATCATCACAGCTTCCATGAGAAGGATCTGTGTCCCATCATCACTGACTAGTTACAGCCATCCTCCTCTTCACTGCAGTCATCCGCAATCTCCTGCCGTCCTTTCCCATCACGTTTTGCATTTCCACTGCCCATCTTCATTATCATCACTGTTATCACCACAGCCCCCATTTTCAACATTCCCACTCCAGTTCTTAGCAAAGCCCTCCCAGTGCCTTATCCTTGCTGGGCTCCAGGCTCCAAAGGGCAGCATACCCTTAGTGCATAAAGCACTACAATGGCCATTTAATATGTCCCTGTCAGCAGTCACATCTGTTACAGACTTCCTCCGCCGGTACAGCTCTGAACAGCACTACAATGATCTGGACTTCTGTTGTGTTTCCAGTTATACAGTCCCTCCTGCCCCATCTTTCTCTCAGTTTCACTTTTGTTTCAGAAACTGACAGCTTCAGTGCATCCATTCTTCATTAGCCTCATGGTCGCCTTCACCACCACTTATGAAGCGTGAGCAACATAATCCTCACTTGCATCACTGTCCTCATTTCTTCCATAACAACAATCATCTTTGCTACTACTGCAGTCATTACCTCATTATACCCCATTCCCTTTTTGCATCCTCTCCATTAGAACCCCATTACCTTGAACAACAACTCCATTCCAATCTATTATCTTCCTTATCTTCTTTACTATAGTTATCTGCACCTCCTTCTTTACAGCTATCACCTCCTCGATTACCATTCCATTATCTTTATTACTACCCCTGTTACAGTCATAATTATGCCCTTTACAGTTTTAATATCTGCATCTCCACCCATCCAATTCCATATCTCCGGCACCTCTGTTATCAGCAGCAGCACAGCATTAGAACTCAGTTATCTTCATTGTCCCCATTAGATAATCCACTTATCTTCACCATCACCACCTTTATTATAGTCATAATTATCTCCATCCTGATTTTCAGACTTTAATGATTTTTCCATTACAGATTTATTGTCTTTCATGATCACATCCTTCATCAGTCAACCTCTCTTCTACTACAGAGTCACAGGCCACAGTATTAGCTGATGGCAAGTGACACTGAAGTCAATGGAGATCTGCCGATTTACACTAGCTGAAGATCTGGCCCGGTATCTTCATCACCGTTATCTCTGTGATAGAGATCATCCCCTCCACTTCACTGCCACCATCTCCACCAACACCCCTCTATTACAATTCCATCATCTCAGCCTCTATTACAGTCATAATTATCTCCATTACACGTCCATTATCCCCAGATTTATCTCCAGTGCAGATTTTATGATCATCATGACCTGCTCCTCCACAGTCGTCAGCATCCCTATCGCTGTTCCATCCAGTCCCTCCAGTCGCTCCTCTAGCACAGTGAGAAGCACAGCAGCTCCTCTGCTAAAATACTATTATCTTAATTGTCATTTCTACTGCAGCCAGCACCTCCATTACAGCCCCATTCTTTTCATTATCGCCTTGATTACAGTTAGAAGTGCTTCCATTACAATGCTACTCTTTTGATTCATTTGTCTATTACAGTCTGCGGGAGCCCACCCCCCACACATCATAATTCTATTGTCTCCAATGACTCAATTAGAGTTTAATCACACCCCCTTTGCAGCCGCTCATTGCTGACGGTGCCTCTGTAACCATCTGCATTACCACCACCACAATTCCATGTGCCTTCTTGGAACCATCTTTCCTACCTGGGGTGTGCTTTTGAGCAGAACACCCTGTACTACTGCTGGTAACAGGCCTGCTTTCCGCAGCGCACAGCATAGATCCACGGTGTAAATGGAAGCCATTGAAAGGCACAGTGCTGACACGATGGGTGGAGGGGAAAACTTGTGCAGCAAATTCTAGGCAGTTCTCTTCATTGTATAAGCCCTCATATAGGAAGGGATGGCAGCTGAGGCAGAAGGCGTGGCCTGTGATACTTGCATTGACTGGTGAACCACCTCTAGCTCATGCCCCACTGGCTCCCTGGTCAGACAAGCAGAGCTGAAGTCTGTGCAGGCCCCCTTTGATGCCACAGAGAAAAAGCCTAATCCAAAGCCTGCTGCAGTCAGTGGGAGTCTCGCATTGAGTACAGTAGGCTTTGGATCAGGCCCCGAAAGACACAGCCCTGTGGCATGCTGCCTGTAGCTCTCCCGCCGAGACTCTGCACAGAGATCATGCCCTAGAGAGCAGCTTCTCCCTGGTTCCACCCGTTCCTAGTGGCGGCCCAAACACATTTTGTCTGCATTGAGGGGCTCTAGGCAGACAGGGCGGAGACCCCACACTGCCTTATCTGCCCTTCCCCAATGCTAATCTGCCCCCAGTTTCCATGGACATTTTTTCCCTTCCATGCTATGCACCTGGTCTTTGTTTGGGAATTTCAGTTCTAATAAGTTCAGCTGCTTAGAACTGAGCTGCTGCTCTCCTTAGAATCATAGAAATGTTGGGCTGGAAGGGACTTCGGGAGAGCATCTACTCCACCCCCTGCCCTGAGCCAGCACCAAGTACACTTAGACCGCCCCTGACAGGTGTTTCTCTCCAGGGCCGGTGCTTCCACTTGGCGACCCTAGGCAGTCGCCTAGGGTGCCAGGATTTGGGGGGCAACATTTTGGCGGCGGCAACTCCCGGCGGCGATTCGATGGCAATAAAAGTGGCCACCGAAACGCTGCCGAGAACGCAGCTTCAGAGGAGCTACTGGCGCCGGCAGAGGTGAGCTGCTGCCATGCGGGGGGGGAGGCGCCGCGGGCGGGGGGTTAACTGCTGCGGGCGGGTGGGGAGCCGGCTGCCACGGGCGGGGCAACTTCCTTGCACCGGCCCTGTTTGTCTCATCTGTTCTTAAAAACCTCCAATGACAGGGATGTCGCAACCCCCCTTGGGAACCTGTTCCAGTGCTTAACATTCCTTAAATAAGCCTCTTAAGGTTGGTCTATGCACTTCCACCTTATCATGTTTCTCTGACTGTATAAATATCTGTCTACTGTATGTTTCATTCCATGCATCCGATGAATCATAGAATCATAGAATCATAGAATCTCAGGGCTGGAAGGGACCTCAGGTCATCTAGTCCAACCCCCTGCTCAAAGCAGGACCAACCCCAACTAGATCATCCCAGCCAGGGCTTTGTCAAGCCTGACCTTAAAAACCTCTAAGGACGGAGATTCCACCACCTCCCTAGGTAACCCATTCCAGTGCTTCACCACCCTACTAGTGAAAAAGTTTTTCCTAATATCCAACCTAAACCTCTCCCTCTGCAACTTGAGACCGTTACTCCTTGTTCTGTCATCTTCTACCACTGAGAACAGTCTAGATCCATCCTCTTTGGAACCCCCTTTTAGGTAGTTGAAAGCAGCTATCAAATCCCCCCTCACTCTTCTCTTCTGCAGGCTAAACAATCCCAGTTCCCTCAGCCTCTCCTCATAAGTCATGTGCTCCAGCCCCCTAATCATTTTTGTTGCCCTCCGTTGGACTCTTTCCAATTTATCTACATCCTTCTTGTAGCGTGGTGCCCCAAACTGGACACAGTACTCCAAATGAGGCCTCACCAGTGCCAAATAGAGGGGAATAATCACGTCCCTCGATCTGCTGGAAATGCCCCTACTTATACAGCCCAAAATGCCGTTAGCCTTCTTGGCAACAAGGGCACACTGTTGACTCATATTCAGCTTTTCGTCCACTGTAACCCCTAGGTCCTTTTCTGCAGAACTGCTGCCCAGCCATTTGGTCCCTAGTCTGTAGCAGTGCATGGGATTCTTCCGTCCTAAGTGTAGGACTCTGCACTTGTCCTTGTTGAACCTCATCAGATTTCTTTTGGCCCAATCCTCTAATTTGTCTAGGTCCCTTTGTATCCTGTCCCTACCCTCTAGCGTATCAACCACTCCTGCCAGTTTAGTGTCATCTGCAAACTTGCTAAGGGTGCAGTCCACACCATCCTCCAGATCGTTGATGAAGATATTGAACAAAACCGGCCCCAGCACCGACCCTTGGGGCACTCCACTTGATACCGGCTCCCAACTAGACATGGAGCCATTGATTACTACCCGTTGAGCACGACCATCCAGCCAGTTTTCTATCCACCTTACCGTCCATTCATCGAGCCCATACTTCTTTAACTTGCTGGCAAGAACACCGTGGGAGACTGTATCAAAAGCTTTGCTAAAGTCAAGAAATAGCACATCCACTGCTTTCCCCTCATCCACAGAGCCAGTTATCTCATCATAGAAGGCAATTAGGTTAGTCAGGCATGACTTGCCCTTGGTGAATCCATGCTGACTGTTTCTGATTACTTTCCCCTCCTTTAAGTGGTTCAGAATTGATTCCTTGAGAACCTGTTCCATGATTTTTCCAGGGACTGAGGTGAGACTGACTGGCCTGTAGTTCCCCGGATCTTCCTTCTTCCCTTTTTTAAAGATGGGCACTACATTAGCTTTTTTCCAGTCACCCGGGACCTCCCCCGATTGCCATGATTTGTCAAAGATAATGGCCAATGGCTCTGCAATCACATCGGCCAACTCCTTTAGCACCCTCGGATGCAGTGCATCCGGCCCCATGGACTTGTGTTCGTCCAGCTTTTCTAAATAGTCCCGAACTACTTCTTTCTCCACAGAGGGCTGGTCACCTCCTCCCCATACCGTGCTGCGGAGTGCAGCCGCCTGGGAGCTGACCTTGTCTGTGAAGACAGAGGCAAAAAAAGCATTGAGTACACTAGCTTTCTCCACATCCTCTGTCACTAGGTTCCCTCCCTCATTCAGCAAGGGGCCCACACTTTCCTTGACTTTCTTCTTGTTGCTCACATACCTGAAGAAACCCTTCTTGTTACTCCTAACATCTCCGTCTAGCTGCAACTCCAAGTGTGATTTGGCCTTCCTAATTTCACTCCTGCATGCCTGAACAATATTTTTATACTCCTCCCTGGTCATTTGTCCAATCTTCCACTTCTTGTAAGCTGCTTTTTTGTGTTTAAGACGAGCAAGGATTTCACTGTTAAGCCAAGCTGGTCGCCTGCCATATTTACTTTTCTTTCTACACATCGGGATGGTTTGTTTCTGCAACCTCAATAAGGATTCTTTAAAATACAGCCAGCTTTCCTCGACTCCTTTCCCCCTCATGTTATTCTCCCAGGGGACCTTGCCCATCAGTTCCCTGAGGGAGTCAAAGTCTGCTTTTCTGAAGTCCAGGCTCTGTATTCTACTGCTCTCCTTTCTTCCTTGTGTCAGGATCCTGAACTCGACCGTCTCATGGTCACTGCCTCCCAGGTTCCCATCCACTATTGCTTCCTCTACTATTTCCTCCCTGTTTGTGAGCAGCAGGTCAAGTGGGTTCTAACCCACGAAAGCTTATGCTGAAATAAATTTGTTAGTCTCTAAGGTGCCACAGGTATTTCTTTCTTTCTTATTTTCTTTTCTCTTAGCATTAGAGTTTTTCTTTGCTGTAAACCAAGCCAGTTGCTTCTTGTCATACCCACAGTGGACAAGGAGAACAATTGATGCCTTTTTATAACACTTTAGATAGTTGAAGACTTATCATATTCCCCCTTCATGACATGTTAATTAAATGTTTTAGGATTTCAAATCAAGTTACATTCTGGTTTTGTGTGAAAGTCAGGCTTAGTCATTGTCTCATCCAATGTAATTCACTGAATACCCTATTCCTTTCCAGTCCAACCAATTGTTAATAAAGGCTTGCCTATATCTTATGTTCCCTCATCCTGTTAGCCGGACTGTTTCAGTGTTAGCTGTACAGAACTAGTTTATGGTTGAAATATATCATTTGGCCAGCATGCACAGAAAATGTATGACTATACTCCCTGTAACAAGTTCTTGCAAAGAACAAACATGTCAGAATGGGGATAAGTTAGATGAGAAGAGGTGAGACCTATTGGTGGACAAACCAGCCGCACCATGCCCATGGGACTAATTACCAGCTGGACCAGGGTTCACTTCACAGCAGGCTGGACTGATTGTTAGCCAAAGCTATAGGAGACCGACACGGAGTACAGACAATGTGCAAACAATTCATGGACAGGGTGGTCGGGAATTTCAAAGGAGCCTAAAGCAGCTAGGGGTCCTCCCATAATCTCTAGCCTGGCATAGGAGTGGCAGACACTATGGCAGTAAACTGGATTAAATCCACACATTTTGTAAATGCTGAGTATTTCAACATCCTGCATTGACCTCATTACATCCACAGCATCCTGCTTCCATTATGAATCTATGCTCTCTTTGTCCAGTGTCATCAGCATAGCAGGGCATTTTGCTAAAAAGCATGTCACAGTTCTCACTCGCAAAACCAGGCATGTGAATTCGCTGTGACCAGTGTTACTGTCCTGCGTATAGGTAATTGCCATTCACCTCCGCCTGTTCACACACTGCTTTGCTAGGCTGACACCTGAACCTCCCTGGAGGACAGCCACACTCCACTGAGCTGATGCTAGATACTGGTTCAGCTGTGTCATGTCGGTGGGAATCTTTGTACCTGCCCTGTTTTCAGAGCGGGCATCTTACAGAACTGAAACTCTCCTTGGTGACGTACTGGAAGAAAATCAGCCCTTTGCCAGGGTTGTCTTATGGCGAGTACACGTGTCACCAGTGCAAAGTTCCATCACGGGAAAATGGACCATTTCACTGCTTTTAACATGAGAGTTGCTAATGCACATGCACAGAATGTTCCTGTCTGCTTAACCCCTGACTCTGCTGTGACACACAGTAGTGACTCAGGCATGCTTGCCTGTGCAAATGCATTTGTGCATAAAGTCAATCCCTTCCCACCAGCAGAAGAAACTCAGATGCTTGCTTCTGTCTGTCTGGGAAGCTGGGTCCTAGGAGCTACAAACACGTGAGCCGGATTTGGGAAAAAGAGAATAAAGCAATCCAGCACAGCAATGTGTATAAGGAAGATAAACAGAGCCATGCTGTAATTTCAGTGGCCAGAACTCCAGTGGGATTCTTTAGGGAGCGTTCGTAAACCCAGATTTGTTTAAAGCAAACAAAAAGAAAGCTAGATTTAAATGGGCTGTTTCATGGTATTATTTCTTTGTCATAGAGTAGCACCTAAGGGCCCCAATTGCCTATGGCAAATGCTGTACACACACAGACATGGTCCCTGCGCCAAGGCACAAGGCATTTAAGTGGTTTGCCCATGAGCATCACACGGAAGAGCTGGGAATCAAACCCAGACCTCCTACGTCCTAGTCTAGTGCCATCAACAAACATGGAGAAAGGCTTGTCTACCGTACATGTCATCAGAAAGGAAACTCTGGCCTCCTCTTCACCTTCCACTTGTACTTCAGAGCAGAGGCGTGGGGGCTCTTGCTTCTTTTGATGGCATGGGCCAATAGTGGAGCTAAGGGGGGCGGCCTTTAGGTGTATGTGTGGCACCTTTTCACAGGGGGCTGGAGAGTGAACCTGCCCTCCACTCACCCGGCCTGTCCTGCAGGGCTGAGCCTGGCTCCCTGCTCTGGGTGTTGTGACATGGCACACGGCTACGTGTGGTGCTGTGACCCCATGCACCACGTCGCGACGCCACTCATTCAAATTTGGCCTGGCCACCCCTTGGGCATGACAGGCCAAATGGGAATGGTGCTGCAACCCCATGTGCCAGGTTGAAATGCCTGGGTAGGGAGCTGGGGCCTGCCCCATGGGACAGGAGATGCTGCTGCCGGGTGAGCCGTGGGCACTACACGTTGCTCCCCTGATTGCAAAACCTGGCTCTGCCACTGGTCTGGGCTCTGGTGATTTCGTACCACTTATTTATATAACAGCAGCCCCTAGAAGTGCCAACCAGACCGAAGGGCTATGCTAGGGGCTGTCCTTAGAGATAAAAAAACAGAGTCCCTGCTCCAAGGACCTTACAATCTTAGTTTACAAGATGCAACAGGTAGATGAAACCAACAAATAAGGAAAGGGAAGGCGTAGCAGCAATACATGTGTTTTTGCACAGGCTGGCTGTGTGTACAGTATGCAGGCACAGCCTCTTTTCTTTAATGGTGCTAGACAAGCAGATCAGTAATAGTAACCGCATTTACCATCTGCTTAGCCATTATCAGCTTGGCAGCATTTTGTCGGCATCACGTACCGCTCGTCCCCAACAAAATGAAGTTGTGTGATGTCACTGTAGCATCAGAACATGGAGTATGCCCATATAGAACAGAGATTATGTAACAAAATACCTATGACCTCTATGGCTGCTTTATGATGCTGATGCAGGATGACCAGATGTCCCGATTTTATAGGGACAGTCCCAATTTTGGGGTCTTTTTCTCACATAGGTACCTATTTCCCCCCCCCCCCCCCCCCCCAACCTCCTGTCCCGATTTTTGACACTTGCTATCTGGTCAGCCTGTGCTGATGTTGTGTTTGCTGTATTGATTCCTTCACATTAGAAATTCTTCTGGCTAATTTGTACCTGTGCTTATTAGTTTGACAGCTGCCCCAAAACCTTAACAGATTTATTACTCTAGCTGGTGCAAGTCTGGCCGTCATTATGACCTTTTCATTTGCTGTTCATTAGAGCTGTTTTTTTGAAAGATGCTAATACATTTTCATGAAAAATGTCAAAATAATTGGCTCACAAATGTAAAAAAGGAATATTTTAATAGATTTTTCAAGGAATTTTTTACCCAGACTGTCCAAAGAGAAACCTGTAGACCATGTGTCCTTCCAAAAACCCAGAGGGCCAGATACTCAGGTGGTGTGCCTTGGAATGGAAGTCTCTTGAGCTGTAGCAATTTATACCAACTAAGGAGCTGTTCCACTGACTTCAGTGGAGTGGTGGTGTTTTACACCAGTTGGGTACCGGGCCCGGACACTTTATTCTTTCATAAACATGAGCAAAGACTCTTTGGAAAGCAGAGAGAAGTGGGGAAATGCTGAGAAGACTAAAATATCAGTGTAAATAACTCATTCTTACAAGAGTTTTCCACTGTCTGGTTCTTTATGCTCTGTATGAAGGAAAAACGAGAACATCTGGAAATCTTTGGAATGAAAAGGAAACATGAGTTTTCCTTCGATGTCAGAAAAAGTTATGGTGGATGCTAAAGGGACGTAGAGATGTTTTATTATGGGCTTTGAGGCACTGGAAGTTTTTGGTTAGGTTTGTAAATAATTCAAAAAATGATTTGTGCTGGCCCATCTGAGCTCAGGTATTGCAGGAATAAAGAACAAACCCCTGGCATCACTGAGCACAGTAATACACTTTTATTACCAGCCACATAATCACTAGCTTCCCGAAGTACATTATTAAAAACAAGGTTAGTATTAGCTGCCACAGACCCCATCAATCCAGAGCCCCAGCTTGTGAGGCGGCCAATAAATAAAGTACCATTTGGGGCCATTTCATTACGGCTGTGATAGCCAGGCATGAAGCTGAGTTCTGCTTGGACTATCTGCAGAACCACCCAGTGCAAAGCACCAAGGGACAATGAACCCCACCTGGGGAAGTTGGAGATTTGGACGGGAGGGGAAAGAACAAAGTAAGACTGTCCGGTACCTGCTGGAGTAGGTGGTTTGGTTTTTCCTTCCTCGGCACCCTCTCCTGGACCCAGTTCTCAAATGGAAGCAGCCCGTTTATCAACGTAAGATGCTGTAACCACCTGTAGAGAGAAAGGTATCAAGGTGTTACCTTTTCATCTCAAGGCAGAGGCTTGCACTTGTGCAGATATCCAGCTTTCAGTGACATGTACATTTCAAGCCTGTTTCCCACTTGTAGCAGGAGGATGGCACATCTTGGCTTGTCTCCCTCCCTGCCTGCTCTGTTAACTCTTTAAGCTCCCATCCACCTGAGGGCGGTCAGTGCATTGTCCTCTGCAGCGATGTACCACCATATGGCATTTCATCGTCAAAGAGGAGGCTGTAAAAGCCCGCAGTTTGGAGGGCAGTAGTCAGGTACCCAGCTATTACAGGACTCTGGTGGGGATAACAGTATCAAAAAAGTGTTCTGATTTTTCATTGTGTTAGTCAACACCCCTTGGTCTCAAAATAAGACCAGCACAGTGGCTCTCAACCTTTCCAGACTACTGTACCCCTTTCAGGAGTCTGATTTGTCTCACGTACCCCCAAGTTTCACCTCACTTACAAACTACTTGCTTACAAAATCAGACATAAAAATACAGAAGTGTCACAGCATATTCTTACTGACAAGTTGTTTACTTTCTCATTTTTACCATACAATTATAAAATAAATCAATTGGAATATAAATACTATACTTAAATTTCAGTGTATAGCATATAGAGCAGTATAAACAAGTCATTGTCTGTATGACATTTTAGTTTGTACTGACTTCACTATGGCTTTTTATGTAGCCCATTGTAAAACGAGGCAACTGTCTAGATGACTCAATATACCCCCTGGAAAACCGCTGTGTACCGCCCAGGGTTACGTGTACCCCTGGTTGAGAACCACTGCCCTAGGGAAGGGCTGGAAGGCCAGAAGGAATGGAATCGTCCCCCACACTTTCTGCTTTGCTGCATGATTGCCGCTCAGCAAAGACAGAACCATCTCTTGTCCACAGAATATTTCTGCTGCATCCCAGATATACTATGCTGCAGTACATTGCCCCCAGCAAAAATGAAATAATTCGGATTATTCTGATCAGGTTCCTACAGAGTCACGGAAATTAGAAATGGAAACTACCTGTTACATTCTAATACTGTAATATAATTACTTTGCAATTGACCACCTACAGCTTTCAGAAACTTTAATGAATTAAGCTGTACAACACCCCTGTGACGTACGTAAATACTGTTATCCTCATGTGGCAGGTTGGGAAACTGAGGCATAGAGCGAGCAGATGACTTCCCCAAGTTCACACGGTGAGTTAGTGATAGAACCCAGATTTCCCTGAGTCTTGCTTCCACCTTTAAAGAGATGCAAAGGGGTAGATTCTGGCCATAAATGGCCAATGGTGAATTCCCCTGGTGGAAGGGTATACCCCACTGATGTAAAGTGGGCACAGCCATCTGACCAGCTCCTAGGTCAGCTGCTCTGCTGACCCCCAGCATAATGGGTGTACCTAGGGAAGAAGAAGAGGTAGGTGTGTGGCAGAGGTCCATTCTGCTAAACTGGTTCCCTAATGGTGTAGGGTCCCTCTGTGACCTTATACCGGTGGTGTAGGTTAGAGCAACCCATAACTTCCTTCCCTATGCTGAGCAGGGCTTAGGTCAGGGGCGAATTGAGTCTAGACGCGTGCTGTCACTGGTATGAGATCCAGAAGAGAGGCCATCTCCCTGCTCTGTGACGTGGTGCCTCTGTGTTCTCTCACGGAGTGGGTGAATGTTTGGAGCCAGATTCAGCAGTGTTGCTAGCTCAAGAACTGTCCTGCTGAGATTACGGCTCACAGGGGGGAAGAGGAGGGAAATCTCATCCAAGCAGCTTAAGATCTCACCACATTGCACCCTGAATCCATAAAGAGGTGACTTCTGAGTTTGGAGCTGACCCGAAACTGAAATGAAAAGCAGAGGGAATTGGTTTGAATCTGGAGATCTGAATTGATCTTCCCCACCAATGTGAAAGGATTTGGACCCTAGACTCTGATGACAAGCTGTCCCTAATTTGATGCGCCGAAGAGCATGAGTTTGGACACCATCTCACAGTGGAATCCAATTTGCTGCCCACTATCATCCACAAGTAGCTGCTGTGTTACTACTTTCCAAGGTCTAGCTTATGACATTCCTTGTGTGGGTGTAGGCGGGAGAACCTTAGGGGCATGCTCCATGGATGCGTCCCAAAAAGGAGGATGAGGAGCGGTTGCCTCTAGGGAGGCTTGGCCAGCACCTCTCCTCCCTAGAGCGCCCCTGAATTGGCGCGGTTCCCCAGCACCCCCTGCTCAGGGCTGTGCGTTATTGACTCAATCTTGCTGCATATATCTGCCTCTTAATGAATATTGAGCCTAGAGTGTCACCCCCCTGGCTGAGCACTTCCACTGACTTCAGTGGAACTACTCGTGCGAGCAGCCACTTCCTAAGTGAGTAGCGGGATCACAGCCTTGGCCTGGGAGTATTTCCCCCTGTATTTCCAGTAGTAAACTTCTATTTTACAGATGGAATCTCGCTGCATTATTTCCTCTTTATATTTCTAGCCCCATTCTATGATTTCTCTCTCCTCGCCCTTTTTTGCAACACCTCCCAATATAGCATCAGCTATGCAGCACTTCAGACAGGCCCTGTTCACCGCCTTCCTGCCCTCTCATTAATGACGATGTTAAATAAAACGGGGCCTGCCAGCCGTCCCTGCAGAGGCACCCCGCCGGCCAGCCCCCACTGCCTGCTGCTTTGCTGTTCATCATTACCCTGCATCTGTGGTAGTCCAGCCAGTTTTCAGGCTATGGGAGAGGGCTCAGCAGCCCCTAGGAATGAATTATTCAAGGAAGCTTGTGTGAGGCTTTACTGAGTTCTAAATACATTACACATCCGTCACATTTCCTTCATGTGCTCATTTGGCAATCCATTACAAAGTTAATTAATTTTAATGTCTGGCTTTCCGTACTGATGCCTGGAATGGGCTTTAAAAATAAAACACATCCAAATCTGTCTGAAACAATCACACAGGGGGACTGATGGGAACTGGCTGTCTCGCAGAGGTGGTCTCCCTCCCTTGTATTATTCTCTGCGTGGTTTCAGATAGAGGTCTTGTTCCTCTTGAACTGTTCTAGTTAGCTGCTAAAATAGTTTGGGGCTCTGCTTCAGAGGTGGCTGCATTTCAGAACTGTGATGTATACAGTGTTATAGGTGGGTCTGAGCTGTAAAATTTGGATCTATATTTTGAAACCACGCAAAGGGACTGATCCTAAGGGTAAAATATTCAAAAGTGCCTAAGTCCCATTTTCAAAAGTGAGTTAGGAGCCTAAGTGTCTCATTGCAAGTCAATGGGACTTTGACTTCAAGGAGCCTCTTTAGAAATTTAGGTTCCTAATAACAGTTGCTAACTTTCACGCGGTAAATAAGCACCCCGACTTTCACAATAAGCCAAAAATCAAGCTAATCCCATTTCAAAACAAGGCCAAAACAAGCCAATCCCTAAGAACCCCAACACTCTATGTGACTAGATCCCCCCGAAGTGCAGTCTGGGACTGTGGTGGGCCTGCTGGACACCTCTGACTCTCTCCCCCCCTTGCCCCTGGTTGCCCCCGCTTGCCGGGAGCCGATCAAAAAAAAGGAGCAACAAGTAACAAGCCATAAACTAGCCAACAAGCAACTCACAAGCCAATTAAGCTAAAAACAAACCCAATTTCTGTGTTTTTTCCGGGGGTTAGACATGTCTGGTCCTAACTCACTTCAGGCACATATGAAAATGTTACCCAAAGTGCTGTGGGGAGCCTCCCACAGTTTGAGATTTTTCCAGCCTGACTTCACTCACTGACGAAGGCTGGGACATTCTGATCCAGATCTGGAATCTGAAACTACCATCCGTACTCTTAGAGTTATGATTCTTTAAGGCCAGAAGAGACCATTCTGGTCATCTAGTTTGTCCTCTTGTATAACACAGACTGTAACCCACCACCCAGTATATTGGTTATCCGTTAATTCCTGCGTTGAGCCTCTGGCAGGAAGATTTCAAGCGAAGGCCAAGTTTTCTAGAGTGATCTCCAAATGTGCCCATGCAATCACTCTGTGGGCGCAAAAATCCCCACTCTGGCCCCCAGTTCAAGACAGCACTTAAAGTTAAGCATCTGGTTAAGTTTCGCTGACTTCAATGCAACTTACGCAAGGCTTAAAGTTAAGCCTGTGCTTAAGTGCTGGCCTGAGTAGGGCTGCTTTCCTGATGTGGGGCTATCGTGTGCCAAAATATCATTTGAGTTGCTTTGGAGTCTTTCAAGTTCCTATCCTCTGCTTTGGGCACATTTACCACATTTAAACAGACATTTAATTCTAAACACCATATAATAAACTCCTCCCCCCAGCAGTGAAGTATTTATGGTTACCTACCACTCTAATCACAGTCATCACATTGCTCCCATTTCCTTACCCCGTCATTCAGCCCTCTGTCCCAAATGCCTAGCGGGGCACTGCAGTACGGCCAGAAAGCTAACCAATCCAGGCCCTGCTGGACCAAGGAGGGAAGCAGATTCCAGGGGAGGACTCTTCGGGAGAACTTGTGAGAGCAGTCTCCTTCCAGTTCAGCCTGCAGCGGGTTCCATCTCACATGTCCCTTCTAGGCAGCATTGCACATGAAGGGAGCGGGTGTCCCAGACAAGCAGCTCCCATGTCTATGCACACATTTAATCTGGGAGTCCGTAAATTTGCAGGCTCAAATTCTGGGCCTGATCCTGAGATGCGCTGAGTGCCTCCTGGGTGGTATGGAGCACCTGCAGTTTCCCCTGGAGTTCCAGGGTATTGAGGTGCTGAGCATGTCCGCGTAGCTCATGCTGAGGCCCTTCGAAAATCTGTCGGTGTAAAGTGCCTTGGGATCCTTTGGCATGGAAAGGTCTGGAGTCATATAGTCGTGCTGCGTGTTATAACAATCACAGTCATCCCTTGCGCTCTCCCTGTCTGCTTGTTGTACCTGTGGTTGGATACTTAGCAAGCTCTTTGGGGGCCGGGACCATCTTTTCATTGTGGCCTCTAGGAATCACCATAATACAAATAAATAATAGAGAATCAATATAAACGATCACGCTGTAAAAAGGGAAGTTCTGGATACACACCCATCCTTCTCTGCAGACGGCAGGGATCTAATCTGGATGTTTGGCAGCCTTTGAATAGATCTGATTGGTGTCCCCTATGAGTGGGCAATTTCCATTATACACAGATGATTGCAGACTGCAAATAATTCATTACCTTCTGTTTGGGAGTTTAAATGGGCTCTATGAGCTCAGTAGAGCAGCTTCCATAATCTGCCTGCGCTAACTTGTTGAAACTTGCTGGTCCACCAGGAGCATTCCGCTGGCTGTTCTGCAGCGGAACACTGCTGCCTGCTGCCTAGATCACTGCTCGGGGGACATTGTTAAAGCAGGACATTATTCTAGCCTCCTGTTTCTCTGTTGCCCAGTGGGGATAGCCCCTCGGCAAAAATCCCACCAGCCCCATCACGAGCTTCTGACAACACGGATTTCAGTAGAATGCAATGGAAACTCTGTTTTACACCCTCTGATTTGGACACATCCTCCAGCATTAAAAGGCCTCTGGTGCATAATGGTTAAGCAAGAACAAAATGTGAAACGCTACATTGAAAAGGGCGCACCTTGGAGAGCTCTTAAATGTAGCTTAATTACATTAGTTACACACCAATCGAGGGGGTAATTTAGCATCTTGAGACATATGCTTTGCTCACTAAAATGAGACATATCCCAAAAGTGAACACAGACTGTGCACGTGCTGTTGTTTCCCTGGGACCGGGGAGGCTGCAGGCTCTGGATCTGTCTGATAATGAGAGATGCATTGTCTGTAGTGCTCTAAATATGCATAACTTCTTGTGTCCTGTACAGATGGAGAGTGATAAGTGATATCTTTAAAAATCTGGGGTTAAACTCTTTGGCGCAGGGATTGTCTCTGGCTGTGTTTGCAGGGCACCTAGCACAATGGGGCTCTGAGGTTGGTTGGGGTTTCTAGAGGCTATTGCAATGCAATTCATAATCATTATGAGTTGCCCTATTGAAATGAGTAGGATTACTGATGGGAGTGAAATAAAAGGGATCGGGGCTCTGGCATGCATCATTTCAGTAAAGGAAAATCAAGCATCTCGTAAGAAAACAGGAATTTTGCAATCATTTTAAAAGATGGCAACAATCCATCCCAATAGCTGGGTACACAAGATTGCCCCTTCCCCTCCTGGATAGGAACTAAGGCTTAGAGCCTCAAAAGAATGTAGGCACCTAACTCCCATTGATTCCAATGAGATTTAGGCACCTTCGAGGATCTGGCCCTAAAGCCCTTTTCAAAATTTGGGCAGTGGATGATTTTTCCTCTCCATTCTGGACAGAAGGCTTCACACCACATTTTTGCTGACTTGCTTTTTTGTTACTTTTCCATATCTGTTTGTCTGTCTAGTCTTTTACAGTGTATGCTTTCTGGGGCAGGGACAGTCTTTTCTGTTTGCAAAGCACCTAGCAAAATGGGGCCCCAATCCTTACTGGGGCCTATTAGGCACTACCAGAATACACATCACCAATACTACCATGGAGAAGAAATTTTACTTGTGCTTCGGGAAGGATCCTTCCCCACGGGCACCAAGGAAGCATTAGCAATTGGACAGAAATTGTCGGGGGAAAGATTTTTTTGCTGGGTGGCGGTTTCTGTGTATGAAAGAAGCAACAAATGCATCATGTGATCCCCATGACTATTGGCTGCAGCTGATGAATATATTTCATTCTTGAATGAGAATTTAGTCCCTTTTGGCATTTGACACCATAGTGCATAAGCCCATCTCCTCCTTTTGGAATGGCCCCATCTTGAACCACAGAATTTGGATTCAGGTCTGGATTTCTGACATCTCCATATTCTGGGAGGTTTGGATCTGGTGTCAGTCCCTTAGAGAAATAGAGGTCAATTCAAAATTCAGATCTGGATCCGGAGTTTAGGGGATGATACAAATGAAGATGTTGGGTTCAGCCGTGTCTCTAATTTGCATTGGTAACTTGTTGCACATAGTAAAGGCTAAATTTATGGGGGAAACCATTGGTACCCTCCATATTGTAGATTTATTTAAGCAAAAAATTAGCTCTGACTGACAGATGGTGTCCTCCTTCACAGCCTATTTGCATGCAGGACGTGAATGTTAATGACTTACCTGAATCTCCTTCCAGCTGGTGAACCCACATGCAACTTAATCCAACCTCCCAGCTGCCAGACCTGCCCACAATTCCCCAACGAACAACCCAACCTGATCCTGGACACCAAATCTATTTGCAACTGTCCACCTGAAAATGGACTCTGGCTATCCCACCTGCCTCACCACTTCCCCTCCCTAATCACTGCCGGGCATGGCGGCAAATCGACGGAGGGTCGGCGGGGGCAATTCGGTGATGACTGCTTGGGGCGGCAAAATTGGTAGACCCTGTTCATGGCTATTGTTACTTGAGCTAGCTTTGCTCTCGCTATATATGGGTGTGGATATAGATAGCGGTATGTCTACATGTGCTGCAAACACACCTCCCAGTGGCAGAGACTGGTTTAAGGGACAGCTCCTCAGCTGATGTTCCTCGGCTTGAAATCAATGGAGTAATGCCAGTTTACATCTGAGACTATGGCCCCATGTGACTGTAGAAATGAATTGCCACTCTCAGAACCCACACATCCCATATCAAGTCACCAGCGTGCTATAGCACGTTGAGGCTACTGAGAAGAGGAAGAACAGAGGCTACTGGGGTGAACAACTGTGCCTCCCTTTTAAGTTACACTGGGCTGTGTTAGTCCTGCTCCTTGCGACTGAACCCAGATGGTATGAAAAGATTACTGCAGCCTCCAAGCCTATCAATTTGGTGTCTTTCAGCGTTACTAACTTCACCATAAATAGTAATAAATAAATACAACGCCTCTGCATTAAATTCTGAAAAGCCCATTGAAAACTGTGTACAGTGAAAACAAATACATGATTAAATAATGTCTCTAACAATATTTCTATAAAAATCCTCCTCTCGAAATAACATGGTGTGAAAGGGGCGTTCAAGTGCTGGTTAACCTCTGTTCAGAAATATCATTTTTATCACATCATTACAGTCAACTGTTTAAAACTGAATTAATTCCTACAGAGCACCATTTCCAAATATTGCCTCGTCTCGTAAATTCAGCACCCAAAAAAAAAAATCTTGATTAATATTAAAGAGCACACACAACCCTACATCGCTATAAAATCCAGCGCATGAGACCACATGACCAAGAACTCAAATGGATACAAACAATAAAACAGCTCT
Source organism: Chelydra serpentina (assembly GCA_037349315.1). Classification (NCBI taxonomy): domain Eukaryota; kingdom Metazoa; phylum Chordata; order Testudines; family Chelydridae; genus Chelydra; species Chelydra serpentina. The sequence continues at coordinate 56,098,458 of JBAIAC010000024.1, read as the reverse complement.
GGTTAGAGATCAGTGAATGTCAAAGCCCTTTACAAAGGAGGTCAGTTTCATCACCCCCATTTTACAGATGGGAAAACTGAGGTATAGGAAGTGACTTGTCCAAGGTCACCTAGCAGAAGCATCAGGAATAGACCCTCACATCTCGTAAATTCCAGTCTGGTCTCCTAGCTACTAGGCCACAGTGGTTAGGGGTAAGGGATTTGGGTAAATGAAAACCAATCTGAACCGTCACACCACTCAAACCAAATGCCTCAGTCAGCATTTATTTTCCCTGTATTTACTTCCAACCCAAAGAACTGGTCCAGGATGTTCACCGAGATTGCCTGTGCGCATTGCAAGGCAGAAAGGGCTCTGGGCCACTGTGTTAGAGACATCTTCCTTGTGGATGTCAAACTGTCATGGGATGAGGAGGTGTGGGAAAGTCTGGCACAAGCCTCAGCCATCATCTTCTAGGAGCCTTCTCTTTGGCATTCCATGACGGGCTGACATTCATAGTTCACTTTGGGTGACTATTCAAGCTTAAAAGTCACTTGTGCTGGGTATTTACACGAGCAAAGTGCAAGCGCTTGAATGCTCTCAGCATGCACAGCCAACGCAGTCAGGAATTAAAATTGTATTTGAATTGAAATGATGATTCTCTGAGCTCTGGCTATGAAAAGGAGTCTCACATTGTCTCCTCTCCCCTTCCCTTAAGTCTTCTTTACGCTTCCTCCTTCACCTCCCATATTTCTGACCCCATCTCCCTAAAGATCAGGCGATCCAAAGGAAGCATGCCTCACCACATGTTCCAGCAGGCTGGCTACCTCCGTTGCCATATTTGCTAATTCTTCCAGCTCTTTGCTCCCTAGCTCACAATCTATCTGCTGCTCCTATTCAGTTAAAGGTCAAGTCATAATGCAGGATATCAAAATCAGCTTTGTGGCAACAGACCGTAATGTTGTAAACGCACGGTTCTCAGTCAGAATTTATGACTTGGCTGCAGGATCGAGCAGGAAGAACAGCCGGCTGCCAGAGAGAGAGCTCTGTTTTGGAACATGATGGAGGTCCACAAAAATGATGGGAAAATAGGTTTCTTTGTGCATAATCTTTCCCCCACCCTAAGTGAAACACTGTAAAAAAGAGGCCTGCCCACCATGGCATTTAGCATGTACATTTGGGACTCCTGAAGTATTTGGTGGTAAAGGTTAGATGAGCCATTAGTTTGATGAACTATAAAATATTGAGTCTGTTTCACCTGGCTGCACACAGAACATCTAAAACCATTTCGGAATCATGACTAGCCATTTATCCTCATCTTCCCACTCCTCAGAGCAATTCACATCCCTCAAGGTTCTGTCCTTAGTTCGTTTTTGTCTCCGTGTGTACTCGCAGCTTACTCATCTACCACCTCTCTGTGGATGATTGCCAAACCTGCCTCTCTCCCCCAACCTGTGTCATTGTACATCTCCAGCTTTCCCTCAGGCCTGGTTTGTACTACAGAACAAGGTCAATGTAAGGCAGCTCACATCAACCTACCTTTGTAAGCATCTACACTACAATGTTCCTCCCGCTGATTTAACTCGCCTGCTACATCGACCTCATAACTCCACCTCCGTGAGAGGCGTAGCACTCCCGCTTAGGTCAATGTAGTTAGGTCAGTGCAGTGTCAATGTAGACACTGCGTTGCTTACATGACAATGGTCCCCCGTTTACTACTGAGACGTTTTAAGAGGTTTCAGAGACCTACAGTTTCAATCACATCACATCCAGCTCCCTGTTCCCCCAGAGTAACAGGGAATCAAAATACACAGTAAAGACTCTAGAACAACGCCTTTCTAATGCTCAGATCCTCATCGTGGCCTTTTAGCTCACTGCCCGACATCTCTAGTAAACAGCTTAATCCCTGCAGAGCTGGTGATGGGAAGGAAACTGTGGTTCATCTCAGCCATCCCTTCCCAACTTAACCCTTGTTGGCTTGACTTCCTGAGGCTACAGAAGAAGGAAGATCAATATAAAACTTGCCAGAAGGACTTTGACAGGTGCCATGGAGTCCAATCCTTGAAAGTACTGAGTCCAGGAGATTACATTTGGGTGAAAGACTCTCAATAGAGCTTGGCCAGCTGTAAGTGGGGGAGTGCGTTACAGCCCACCATGGGATATAGCAGTGTGTAATGCCGAGGGGTTCCGGGAGGCATTCTGCAGCCTCACTGACACCAGTGGACCTTCTGGGTTATGAAGCAGCTGCAAGATCTGGCCCTAAATGATTTGGGGCTCCCTGGTTTGGGGTGCAACAGGCTTAGCAAACCCCCTGCCTGAAATGCCATGCCTTCTATAACAGGGGTTCTCAACCTTTTTCTTTCTGAGCCCCCCCCCGCCCCGCCCATGCTATAAAAACTCCAGGGCCCAGTGAAGAGGAGCAGGGGGCTTGGGCATAGGTGTAGTTTAACTTCTATTTTGGGTGGGCAGGGGCCAGTGGGGCTCGAGCCAGCTCTGCACGATGGGGGTTCAGGAAGAGAGTGTCACCTCCACCCCCGACTCACCTGAGCAGGCCAGCCGCTGCCTGGGTTGTGGGGTGCGGGGGGTGCAACCAAAAATTATAACTCAGGGTGCAGGGAGGGGGTAGCTAGGGGCTGTGTGCCCGGAGGGGGGAGCTCAGGGTGCAGGGAGGGGGTAGCTAAGGGCTGTGTGCCGGGAGCGGGGAGCAGGGATGGGGGTAGCTAGGGGCTGTGTGCTGGGAGCGGGGAGCTCAGGGTGCAGGAAAGGGGGAGCTAGGGGCTGTGTGCCGGGAGGGGGGAGCTCAGGGTGCAGGGAGGAGGTAGCTAGGGGCTGTGTGCCGGGAGGGGGGAGCTAGGGGCTGTGTGCCATGCCGGGAGGGGGGAGCTCAGGGTGAAGGGAGGGGGTAGCTCAGGGTGAAGGGAGCTAGGGGCTATGTGCCGGGAGTGGGGAGCTCAGGGTGCAGTGAGGGGGTAGCTCAGGGTGAAGGGAGGTAGGGGCTATGTGCCGGGAGGGGGTAGCTCAGGGTGAAGGGAGGAGGTAGCTTGGGGCTATGTGCCGGGAGTGGGGAGCTCAGGGTGCAGGGACGGGGGAGCTCAGGGTGCAGGGAGGGGGGTGGCTAGTGTCTGTGTGCTGGGAAGGGGAGCTCAGGGTGCAGGGAGGGGGGTAGCTAAGGGCTGTGTGCTGGGAGGGGGAGCTCAGGGTGCAGGGAGGGGGGTAGCTAGGAGCTGTGTGCCGGAAGGGGGGTAGCTAGGAGCTGTGTGCCGGGAGGGGGAGCTCAGGGTGCAGGGAGGGGGGTAGCTAGGAGCTGTGTGCCGGGAGGGGGGAGCTCAGGGTGCAGGGAGGGGGGGTAGCTAGGGGCTGTGTGCCGGGAGGGGGAGCTCAGGGTGCAGGGAGGGGGGTAGCTAGGAGCTGTGTGCCGGGAGGGGGGAGCTCAGGGTGCAGGGAGGGGGGTAGCTAGGGGCTGTGTGCCGGGAGGGGGGAGCTCAGGGTGCAGGGAGGGGAGTAGCTAGGGGCTGTGTGCCGGGAGGGGGAGCTCAGGGTGCAGGGAGGGGGGGTAGCTAGGAGCTGTGTGCCGGGAGGGGGAGCTCAGGGTGCAGGGAGGGGGGTAGCTAGGGGCTGTGTGCCGGGAGGGGGGAGCTCAGGGTGCAGGGAGGGGGGTAGCTAGGGGCTGTGTGCCGGGAGGGGGGAGCTCAGGGTGCAGGGAGGGGAGTAGCTAGGGGCTGTGTGCCGGGAGGGGGAGCTCAGGGTGCAGGGAGGGGAGTAGCTAGGGGCTGTGTGCCGGGAGGGGGAGCTCAGGGTGCAGGGAGGGGGGTAGCTAGGAGCTGTGTGCCGGGAGGGGGAGCTCAGGGTGCAGGGAGGGGGGTAGCTAGGAGCTGTGTGCCGGGAGGGGGGAGCTCAGGGTGCAGGGAGGGGGGTAGCTAGGGGCTGTGTGCCGGGAGGGGGAGCTCAGGGTGCAGGGAGGGGGGTAGCTAGGGGCTAACCCCTCCGGGGGCGGGGAGGGAAGGAGGTGGAGTGAGTGGGGGTGGAGCAGCCTTGGGATTGCCCTGCTCTTGCCCTGCAGTTTGGGGCAGGGCTACGCCCCCCAACTCCCCCCCCCCTTCCAACTCTGCCCATGGGCTCAGGGCTTCTGCCCCACGCGGTTGGGGGGCAGGGATCGGGGCTTCAGCCCCACGGCTCCTGGCTTCAGGCTCTTGGGTCTCAGGATCTGGGTTTCCGCTGTGGGGCCCCGCGCCCCCCGGGAACGGCTCGCGGGCCCCGTGGGGGGGGGGGGGGCGCGGTGCTAGGACACCCCGGCGCTTGGGTTTATGGCTTGTTTGCAGGACGGTGCCTCCGGCCGCACAGCGCCACCTAGCGCCCGGCTGGCCCCCGGACTCGGAAGCCGCCGGGCTCAGTTCTTGCCCCCCGGGCTCTTCTGGGAGGGCCCAGCACGCGCTAGGCGACGGGCTCACAGCACGGGACGCGGCGGCTGCAGGCAGCCTTCTGACATCTTATTAGAAATTGTTACTCCCAGAGATTTAATTTCCTTTCAGCCCTTCTGATAAGTGTCAACAAAAATGTACAAGTGTAATAATCCTCCAGTCTCTTATTATCCTCCTCTGCAAGTTGCTGGCTGCCGCTAACAGCCGCTGGAAAATAACGCTACGTCTTTGATCCTCCAACAAATCCCCAGCTCTCGTTCCCCTTGTTTCTAATTACCAGGGTTTCTGTATTAATTAAAGCGGAAGGAGAGCCGGAGTTCACAGCTTTTTGGAAGGAGTTTCGATCTTTAAACCCCCATCCAAAAGAGAGCGAGAGAAGCAGGCGCTGAGATCAGTTCAAGTCTCTGCAAAGGGGCTCAGCGCAGATATCAGGATTTCACAAGCAGGACGCGTCGAAACATGCGCCTCGATGGACTATTGGAATCGGCACTTCCCCTGGGGAGGGCCGGGAAATGCATCTTCTTGAAGACTTGACTTTCAGTTATGCCGGCTCCCTGCTAAAGCAGCGCATGGGAGGAGACAGGCTGTTTGGCGAGCCAAAGCCTGGAGACGTGACGGGCCTGATTCATTATTGTGCTATGGCGCCTTTGTGCCAGCTGAGCCAGCCCCAAAGACTGCGGGCCAGGCGTGAGACCTGGCCCCTGAGAATACCCCCTGTGCCAGGCTCAGAGCCAGCGCCAGCGGATGTGAGCTGCCTCCACAACAGCCCTAGGTGCCAGGGCCGGTGCAAGGATCTTTTGCGCCCTAGGCGAAAATTCCACCTTGTGCCTCCCTCCTCCCCCCACACACATCAGTTCATTGAGGGGCAAATCCCAACGAGCCTTTATAGACCCCAGGGGACAGCCTGCCTAGGGGCTGCTCCCCAGATCATGTTCACCCCTCCCCACCCCATCCACTCCCTCCCACTTCCCACCCCCTGACTGCCCCCCTCAGAACCCTTAACCCCCCTGCTCCTTGTCCCCTGACTGCCCCCTCCTGGGACCCCTGCCCCTAACTGCCCCCCTAGGAACCTACCCCCTATCTGTCCCCCTGACTGCCCCAACCTTCTCCACACCCCCGCCCCGACAGCCCCCCCAGAACTCCCGACCCATCCAACCCCCCCCGCTCCCTGTCCCCTGACTTCCCCGACCCCTCTCCACACCCCCGCCCCCTGACAGCCCCCCCGAACTCCTAACCCTACCAACCCTCCCCCTGCTCCCTGACTGCCCCCGGGACTCCCCTTACCAGGCCCAGGCCATTGGAGCTGCGGCTCCACATGGAGGCAACACACTGCCTGTGTGCACAGCCCCCCCCCCCCAGAGTGCTGTGGAGCCACAGAACCCGAACATGATGAGGGGGGAGCCGGGGACACGCCTCCCTGGGCTGTGGCCCGGCACCCCCCCCCCCGGGGGATCCTGCAGCAGATGCATGCGGGCGCCAGCCCCCGTGCGCCCCCGGCTACCCACTTGCTGCGCTCAGGCTCTGTGGCTCCGGGAGGAGTGTGAGGAGCTGCCGCCGCTGCCCCTCCCGGGGAGCTGCAGAGCCCGAGGGGGGAGCCAGGGGGCACACGGGGGCTGGCGCCCGCATGCATCTGCTGCAGGAGCCCTGGGTGGGAGGGGGCGCTGGACTGCAGCCTGGGCAGGAGGGGCGGGGCGTGTGGCTGCTCCCTGCTAGCGGTGCTGCCGCCTTTGCAGTGCTGCTGCCCCCTCTGCACCGCGCCAGCTCCTCCATGGCTGGCGCCCCCAACCACTAGGCACCCTAGGTGACCACCTAGTTTGCCTAGTGGTTGCACCGGCCCTGCTGGATGCCGGGGGCATTCTGGAGCAGGAGCAGGTCAGAAGAAGAAGGGGGCAGGTTTGGCATAGAAAGGGGCATCGTCAGGGTGGGCCTATGACCCTGCAAAGCCCCATCAGGGTCGCTACAGCAGAGGGCAGCCCCTACAGACTGTGAACAGGGAAGGTGCCAACTGCCCTCCCTTGTTTCCTGCAGCAGTACAGGGATGGGTCTGGGGGAGGGAGCTTGTTGCAGCGGGTCTCTAGCTGGACCTTACGGCTGAATTAGCCCTGCCTATATGCTGGTACATTAGAGGTGGCAGAAAGCGCAGGGAGTCTCCCCTTACCTCCAGCAAAGTGCCCATGCAGTAAACAGGCATAATCTGTCTGCAGGGCTCAAGGGAGGGAAGCAGCTACCACCACCTGCACGTGCCTGGCCTCAGAGGAGGTGTTTCTGAGCAGGAGCTAGGCAGGAGGACAGGATGCCTGTGCTGCTGTAGACGTATCCACTCTGCAACATGCTGCCCTCCCCCATGCCAAGGCAGATTCAGACCAGGGCAGATCCAGACCCTGCTCCTTGGGCCGTCTCCGGACCTCAGTGCAAAGTGGGTGTAAAATGGTACCCCTGGGCCAAGTGGAGCTTTCTGCACTCAGTTTGCTCAGGTGTCAAAGATCCCGAGAGGCAGGGTAATGGTGAATCAGGCTCATAATGCTTCCAGCGGCTGGTTCTCCTCGCCACGCCGCTCCTCCAGCGCGGCTCGGCCTTGCGTGGGACGGCACTGAGCCCATAGCCAGGAAGTGCCACCTCCGCAGCACAGTGCCAGTCAGTGCTGTCGGCAGTGCAGCCTGGCACTGGGAGGCAGCTTATCCCAGCCCCTTGCAGGGGCGTGCTGTGGGGGAAGGGCGTGCTGTGGAGCCCTGGCTGTCCCTTAATACGACCCTCTAGTGAGCTGAGTGCTGATGAGCCTGGCCCGTTGCCACATTTCCTGAGTGCCGCGACCAAAGATGGGCCAATTTGTTCCCTGATCGTTCTTCAGATACCGGAAGGGGGACGTGGCCTTTTCACAGATTTTCAAAGGCTGCTGCACGTGCTCGTATTGGGGGCTCGTATCGGGGGTGGGGGGGGAGAGGCGGCTCTGTGAACAAAGACTGGCCCTGCAGGCTGAGCAAAGCAGGCCACAGCTTCCGGATTTCAGCAGCGCAGCCACTGCTAGCATTTGTGCACGTCCTCGTGCTCCTGCCCCTGCTCTTACGGCATCACTTGAAAAGTAGCTGTTAGTTCCCGGTTTGACTGAAAATGCCATGAGAACCAGGCAAAGGGCCCCGCGGCCCATTCGATCAGTTGCCGAAATGTGCAACTGCGCCCTCATGTGGCGGCAGCGGGAGTGGGGGGGCCTTTTGTTGCCATTTTTGTTGTTCTCTCACCTGCTGCTCAGCATGTACCGCTTGGGGCATTGATAAGGGTGTGTCCTGCCATCTGCCAGAGCTTCCTGACCAGACACCCCCAGGATGCGTGAGCTATTGTGGGTCAGAGAAGTTAAACGTCTCCCCGTAACTCTGACCAAATGCAACCCCTTATACAACGTTCCTCCTGCCCCAAGTCTGATGCCAGGCAGGGCCTCCTCCTTGCTACGCTGGCAGGCAAGCTGACGAGGGGCCTGCTTCCCCGTCCCACCAGTGGCTATCCTGGCTAGAGGCAGCTCCTTGGGAAGCTGAGCACTTCTCTCTGTAGGAGCCAGGAGAGGCGGCGAAGCCTTCATCCCCCCTCCGGTGATCACAGGCCCCAGTCCTACCTGCTGCCGGGGCTCGCTGAGCTCAGCCTTTTGACATTTAAAGACACACTGGGCTTTCCTGGCTGTTGACGCCCCCTGAGCACATTGCCCACATGCTTGGAAATACCAGCGCTCCCCTCCCTCCCTTTCTGTCAGAGATGATCCTAAACTGGAACACCGGAGCCAAATCCACATTCTGAGCCGTTTTGGATCCATACCTGAACTTCCCTGCTTGGGCATCTCTATCACGGGCTTGAACCGGAACTCAGCAGCTGAGTTTGGAATACATTTGAGTTAGGACTCGGGTCCAGGTGCCATGGCTCGGACCCATTGTTGCTTCCTGTCTGGGTAACAACTAGAACATATTCATGGGCTTGGGTTGATGCCTCAGACACAGCCAATGATCCTAGAGCTTAGCAGATGCCTTTTGGGCTACTGAACAGCCGGAGTTAGATACTATAATGGAAACAAACTGAAATTCAATAGATACATGTACAGTATTGAGCCAGTGAGTCCAGAGAGTAGCCTTCTCTTCCAGAGAGAAAGGTTACAAAGCAGGCTGACGGAGAAAGCAAGCGAGGGCTGAGATATGATGGCAAATCCTAATCCTGTTTACTCTCTTCTCATTGCCCCAAAGCAGGTCGTAGTTTATCCTGGGGAAATCTACTAATTCTTCTTGCACAGGGGACAAGGCAGTTCTGACGAGGTCGCATTGAACTGTTTGGAGATGACAATCTCGAGCTGCTCCCCCTTTAGCAACCCCCTTTTAACTGCCAGTTTAAAAAAATACTCAACAAAAAATACATATAATTTAACAGCCAGAGTCTGCTTAGGTGAGCAGCAAGGAAACATCTGAAGGATTGTTGAGTCTAATCTAATCTATTTAGATATTTTATGCATCCAGCATGCAACCCTGTGATACTGTATCTGGGAGACAGTATAAAAAGCCACAGTCATAAAGGATCATACTATATGCCAGTCATTGATGCTTCACTTCTCTACCACTGAACTCTGTGTAACACAACATTGACAGCAGTGAGGACAGAGCCGGGGACTTCTGGATCTAAAACCATGAACCTGCTGAGCTCTGCTAGCAAAAAGACGGCACAGACGTCTACGCCTCTGTGTTGTCCAGCCACGAGAGGGTGCTGGAGAGCCCGACTGTGTAAGTATGTGTGAGACACTGCATGGCTTTCTGCTCCATCTGGCGAATCCAGACCCAATTGACAAGGCCACGGCGGGTCCCCTGGCAGTGGAACGTGTGCAGCGCAGATGTGGAAGAAAGGCAGGATTTTGGGGGGCGCTGCGCAGGGAGTATGCACCCCTATAATGTCTGGAGTGTCATTGCAGGGGGCTCTCTGGCTGGTTGTGCTCAGGGGCAGATGGGCTAGATTACAGGCGAGAGAGAATCCAGTCCTGCATATGCTCTAGTCCTCTACTCAGTGGGGGGGAGGGTGCATAAGGAGTGTGTGGTGCTGCTTCAGCCACTACCATGGAGGTTTCTGCAGCTGGAGGTAGGGTGACCAGACAGCAAGTATGAAAAATCGGGACAGGGGTAGAGGGTAATAGGCACCTATATAACACTCAGCCCCAAATATCGGGACTGTCCCTATAAAATTGGGACATCTGGTCACCCTAGCTGGAGGAAGCAGTCCACTGCCAATGTATCCAGCTATTTGAGCTGGGCATTGGCTTACGGATTTGACTCATGAGGAGTCCAATGAAAGAAAGACCATTGTATGTAATCGGATTCCAATTTTGTTTTTTAAAAAAGTCTTGTCCTTATTTATCCATCAGTAGCACACTATGAAACATCTGAGCATCTCTCAAGACCCACTGGAGCCTTCTCGGATTTCTCTTCCTGCATAATACATAAAACTGCACAACATTAAAGAACTTGTAGCAATGTCTGTTTGGGAGAAGAAGCAGACTCATCTTTCACAGGGATTCCCAACAGAACCAACCCTGGATGTAGTGGAGAACTTTCATCACGCTTCAGTAGTTGTATATTTCCCCAGTAGTATATATGAAGCCAGCATTTTCTATATGACAGCATAGGCAACTGCGGATCTCTAATACATGTTCCTGGCGTTTGGATTATTTTTAAGTTCAATAAATCAATAAAGTTCCCTTTTAATTGCTCATTTTGTGTTAATACATGATTCTCCCTTTTTGTTCCAGTATAATGGAAAAGTTCTCAAATATGTTTCTCACACATTTTGGTGGTTCCAATTTTCTTAGCCATTACCTCGATAATTGCATTATAAGCATGTGTAACAAAGGGAGGTGCAGTTAGCATGAAGTATTCTGTTCCATTAGTGAAGGGGAGGCATTTCCGTCTCTCTGACGGACACAGTGCCCTATTTGGGGGCATTGATACAAATTTAGGATCAGCAGAGAAAAGCTGGGTCTTGAGTTGCTGGAGGGATTTAAAACAATTTGATTCACAAAAGTGGCTTGCAATATTAATGCCCTCTCTGCCTTCTGTCCCCTGAAATCTGAATGACTGGGGAAAAGGGCTTGTCTCACATGGGAAGTTAGAGCAACCGCTCTGGTGTTGTTAGTGCCCATGCACATGTGTTCTGGCAACTTTGAAACCTGAGGTCTGATTCTGCTTGCACATATACCTATCGCTTATAGCAACTCTGTTATTATTATTGATATCACAGCAATGCTCGTATATCACAGATTTTGAGATTTTTAAGTCCCAGAGGGACTGCCAGGATCATCATTTAGATTGCAAACTCTTTGTGGCAGGCGCTGTTTTTTATTGTGTGTTCACAAAGAGCCTATCACAACAAAGCTGATCTTGACTGATGTCTCCAGGCACTGCTCCAATGTAAATTACGCTAATACTCCTGCTCCAAAAAGGGCCCCACCCAACAACAATGCTGCAGAGGCTCTGGGGGCCTTGTCATGCAGCCAGCTCATCTGATCGTGCCCCCTTGGGGATACAGGGCGCAACTGGCTGCATTAGCTGGATCCTCAGCCTATTAATTATTGGGTAAGGTTTTATGGCCCGTGTTATGCAGGAGGTCAGATTGGATTAGCATAATGGTCCTTTCTGGCCTTAAAACCTACGAGTCAAGGGAAGAGTGCGACTGCTGGCTCACCCCTCATTTTTGCCCGGGATAGGAGAAACAGTCCCTCCTTGTGCCCTGAGCAGTGCCCAGCAGGCAGCCAGCACACGTCGCCCAAAATGAAAATCTGGTTGTTTGCAGGTCTACTGGAGCAATTGTAAATTCACACACAGCGCTGTGTGCCTGCCGGGAAAATTCATTATGGCAATGCTTCTTTAAAGGAAAACTGCAGTGTCACATGAAAGAGATTCTAATCACTACATCGCATTACAAAGGGGAGTAAATCACCTAGATTTTTTTTAGTGTGTCTTAAATATAATAAAAAAGAATAATTAACAATCAAAAGGGGAACAGCCATCTTGACACTTTAATGACAGACTCTATTTTGAGACACTGAAAATGCAACTCAGCGTTTCAGTGCCTGAGAACAGCAGGCGGCTGGAAACGCTGGTGCCAGTGAAGTTCTTTGTGGGTGTTGCTGGCTTTTGACTCCACTGAAACTTTTAAAAATACATGGCTCAAAGCAGCCTCATTCTGATGGGAATTGGGCATCCAGATCTCCTGGGCAGCTTTGAAAATCTCAGCCTCAAAATCTATGAGCCAGATCTAGCCCCTGGTCTGTTTTCTTTGTGAAGCTCCAGTAGTGTAAAGCAAGCAGAGAACTGGCTTAACAGGCCAGTTGGAGATTTCCTAACGTAGGAAATCTCCCAGAGTGTTCAGAACTGGCTCCATGCCACCCTTCCTCCTGGAGCCCAGGGCATACTCCAGTGGCCCCAGGTAGCTGGAACAGCTCCTTGGAGCCACGGGCAGAACTTAGAGCAGTCTCAAGGCTGCTCTAAGTCATGCCAGGCACTGAACTGTCCATTGGCCTCCCCTAGTCCTGCACAAGCACAGCTTAGCTGCACCAGAGCATCCAGCCCTGAATCTAGGAAACCATTTTGGTTGAATGGATAAAACCTTTATTAACCATTTGCTGACAAAGTTCTGGCCATTTCAAACATTCTGCCTGTCCCTTTGCAGCACACTGTTCCCACTCAGCCCTCATAGCAAGGGGGAATCTGCACTCAAAAGCCCAAACACCTGCTGCTTGAATACAAGGAGGCTCCAGTTAGTTGCTCAACAGTTCTGCTTCCTTCCAGCAGAGGACAGTGATATACACATGCACAGAGAGACATACACAAAGCACGCAGTCCATTACCATATAAAACTTGCAGAAGAAAGAAATCACTTGGCAGGGGTTACTTATCTACAAATGAAGAGGTCAGCGTACAGAGGTTCCATTAAAACTCAACACGCTCTGGCCCAAAGCCCTTTAATAACTATGATCTCATCCCGGACTTAGAATAGCACATCCCATGATTCCACAGCCATTGCAGAGTGGCACGGGCTGAGTTTCTGCCTGGCATCCACTGCACATTGCATAGGAGACACCTTTAGGAAGGTGGCGGTGGCAGGGCAAGACTAGAAGATTAAGCTGAGAGATGAAAATAAATGAGCAAAGGCATAGAAAAGGAAGAGAAGACAAGAAATAGAGGGCACCGAGTCATCCCATGGGCCTCAGCCAGAATTCTTTGTGCACTTCAAACTTGTACTGACGTCACTGTAACTGGTGCAAGGGATTTAATAGGCTAACAGAACCCAAGTTGCTTGGCTTATCCGTATCCAAAGCTGGTGTTTCTTTTCTGGAGGACTGAATTGGGAATGGATAGTACCCCCTAAATCCCATGCACACACACTTGCCGTGCTGTGAAGCCATATTGACTCCATTGCAGCCTGTGCTGGACGATGATGATGGTTATGGCAGCCGACCGACTGAGCTCAAGGCTGCCTGGTGCTGGGGCCCAAGCGCTCAAAGAGACAGGCCCTGACTGGAGGAGCTGACAGTCTAAACGCGAATGATGGAGATAAAGAGTGAAATATGGCTCCGAAGTGTCTTCAGGCACGGGCCGGATTTTAGCCATGGCCTGCTAATTGCCGTTTAAAAGCCTAATGAGGAATCTTGCCCATGCTGATTAACCCAGGCAAGGCCAAATGGATGGAGGAGGGTAATAAAGCTTAGCACAGGGCTCTTCCTTCCTGTTGGCAAACACTGAAGGAATGAATGGCTTTTTCTGGTCCTAGGGCACTGCATAAGTTCAGCTATTACAGGTGATCTGTAAAGGAGAAACTCGCTGACTGGAAGCATTTTGGGGCAGGCCCCATCTTTCTGTTTGGTCTGAACAGTGCCTAGCACAGCAGGGTCCTGGTTCTGCTACTGCAATGCGGCGGAAGACGGAGAAGAAGAAAACTGGGCTTGTCCCCTTGTTTGGTGCTTTGGGAGAAGGCCTGATAGGATTTTTGTTGGGGCTGATTTTTTCCTCTGCTTGTTTTTAGGAGAAACATTCAGGTCCTGTGGACCCTTGAAGATTCCATGGCAACGGGAGACATGGCAACATGGTGGCATCGCAAGTGCCTGACCCCAAGCAATGGAGAGAAGGAGGGATTTGTGAGGCGGTTTGAGATTTGTTGGGCCCGTTCTCCCTTGATCCAGACACAGAGGCAATCATCTGCCTTCTGTGGCAGCGCTCTCTCCTCCTCCAGAGCCTGTGGAGAGCTCCCCACAAGTCTGTATAGCGTGAGGGGCATGTAGTGGCCGATCATTTTTCCTTCCCTGCTCTACAGCTTTAAAGGGGGCTGTAGGGAGCAGCTCCTGGATTGGGACGCTTGGTAGTGCAGTCCCAGTGCAGCTGTGCTGCCGGGGATTGGGGGCAGGGGCAACTGGGAACACAGAGTCATTGATTCAGGGGACTCAGGAGACTTGAGAGCCCATTCTTTTGAATGGTAACTCCCCCCCGCCACTCCCTGGAATGGTTCAGGAGGAAACTCCATGAGGACAACAGATTTCCCCCAGCACCCTCTCCTGGATTTTCCCAAGGGAGGGAGAGATCAGACTCTTCTGGTTTGTTAACCCCTATTTAACTCCACTGCCTTATGGACACTTGGGAGAAAACAGGTCCTGATTAAAAATGTGACACCCTGCCCCTTTCCAATAAGGTGCAATAGTTCACAATGCACATGTCCAAGGGCCTCCCAAAAAGAAAAATCACAGCAGAGCATATTCCTGCTATGTCTAAGGTAAGAAAACAGGTCAGAAAAATCGTCTGTAAAGAAGAAACAGGAGAACCCTTCCAGGCGTTCCTTATCCAGCATACAGAAGACAAAACCCAAGCCCAATTTAAACAAAATCGTCTGCAGGTCACTGTTAAGATGGAGATATTTATCAGTCTGCTTGTCTGGCCAGTGGCAATCGTGCCGACGCTGTATAAATGACTTTATGATGTGATGTTCCAGAACACCGTCCAGAGGATAAATGCAATGGTTCACCCAGGTACTATGTGCCAGCTGAATCAAATTTTTCTCATCTGCAGAAGAGGTTCAAATCGTAGCGTAGCTCAAAGACCCCAAGAGGGGTAAAATAACAGCAGTTTGGTGATCTGGGAGGTAGTGGGTAACTTGTTCATGGTACAGCCCACCTTCAGTAGTGCTAGACAAACAAAAAATAGCCATATTTCCCTGGCCAAAGAGCTTGCCATCTCAATAAGAAACAAACAAGGGGAAGGGCCTACAACATATTAGCAAAGCAATCTTGGTGCCGCAGAACGGCCACCACTCATGATTTTATCACAGCTCATAATAATTGACGTTTGTCTTAAAGCTCCAGCTCCTGGAGTCATGTTACGTGAGACTCTCAGCTTTCATTAAAAAAAAAAAAGGACACGTCTAGTGATTGGGATTGTGTAGAAAAGCTTGAAAATGGACCTCTACAAGCTTAAAACACCCCAGAAGGTGAATTAAAAAGAACCCAACACTGATTGTTTTTAAAAATCATATGATGATTTTTGGGGCCTTACTCATGATATTTGAACACTTGGGGTTGGCAATACTAAGAACTGGATGCTCTGGGTAATCTTGTATTAATAATACAATGAAATGAAGGGAAACCTAGGACGTGGTGATGCCATTCAAGACTTTATTATAATGGAGACTAAATTAAGGCTGCTGGGGCAACCATACTTCTGGCATTTCCTAACTTTGCAGTATTTGACTTTGCAACTTTAATACTGTTCTTTTTCACATAGCTTTGTTGTGTGTAATAGCTCTTTAGGTTACCCCTAAGTCCACAACCTCCCCATAATCAGCTGGTGAGTTGCGTGGAGGCTTCATGATAGACGGGAAATATTTGAATGTGGCCTTGCAAAGTAGCTTAGGAAGGGTGATCCATGAGTAGAGGAGGTGGCTTGGAAGAAAATATGGAGGAGCTGCTTGTGGGAGGAGTGAATCAGTGAAGGTGACATACCTAGATTGTGTTTTCCTACTGGGATTTACGTCCTGTTTGGAGGCTGAGGTTGTGGGTGATGCTCTGGTGACGTCTGGGACAGATGTCTATAGGGCAGCACTGGGTGTCAGATGGACAGAGACAGCTGCTAAGCTAGTGCTCTGCCTGTGGAAAGCAGTGTAACGTGGTACCATTCTAGCATTTTACACCCATTTTGCACTGATGTGACGGTCTGACCCAGGGGCAGAATGACAGTGAATCAGAGCCCCAGATTCTCAGGTATCGATTCAAATAGAGTCTTCAGAGAAATCCTTATTATACGACTGTGAGCCTGCTTCCCTGGAGTGTGTGGATATATTGGGGTAGTCCAGTCTCCATGCCCTCACCTTTCCTCTGCACCAAACTCACTTAGAAAGACAGAAATGCGTGGACTCATTCCCCCAGCAAAAATCTGGGTGACACATGGGGAGAAGGAAAAGGATGGTGCATGCTAATTATAGAGAGGAAGGCCAGAAGATGGCCATATAGGAACAGCCAGCATGACCCACAGCTGGGGCAGAATTGTACTCTAAAGCACAATATTTGGGAAACGCTGGAAAAGGGACCATTGTATCTCCCTATCAGTGAGTGTGGGACTGAGAAATGAGCAATGCACAAGGGAGGGAACAGCCTGGGAACTGCAGGGAGCTGCTCTGCACAGCTAGATCTACAGCTGTTCTCAAAGGCCTGTTACAGGGAGAGGCCTGGGGCTGGTCTGGAGGTTGGTGCTCTCTCCGGACGGGCAAGACAGGAAATGGTTCTGTTGCCATCCTCTGTCTGCTCCCTGAGTCACATACACCTGAGGTAAAGGGAGATTCCACAACCGCAGCCTGTTTTGCTGATTGAGAGGGAGACATGGGGACATCCTCATAGCTTCACAGAGGATGCAGGAAATTTTCACTTTGTTCCACCTCCCGAGAGCTGAAGACAGCAATGAGCCTGCTGAGTGACTTAGGTGGGGACATCTCTAAACCACTAGGAAATATAAACACATCCATTATTAGTAGCAGCACACACAGAGGACCCGTGCTAGGCCCTGTACACACATAGTAACAGTTAGTCCCCATAGATATTACAAGCTAACTTAACAATTCAGACAATGGATAGGAGGGGAAACTGAGGCACGGGCAGGGACGTGAGTTGACCAAGGTCACACAGCAGGTCAGTAGCAGAGCCAGGAATAGGCGCAAGGTCTCCTTAGTCCCAGGCCAGTTCCCTAACCACTGTACCACACTGTCTCTCCAGTCAGCTCCTTCAGATCTTTACCTTCATCCCCAAAGTGGGGGGCTCACACCCCAACACCTCTAGATTGTTACCTCAGCCTCAGAGTGGGGAGTCGCACACCCCAACATCTCCAGACCTTTACCTCAGCCCCAGAGTGTGTGTGTGTGTGGGGGGGGGCGGGATTTGCACACCTCAACAGCTCCAGACCTTTACTTCAGCCCTGGAGTGAGGGCTCACACCCCAATGCCTCCATACCTTTACTGATGTCCCCCTGGCTTGAGCATTCAAACCCACTTTTCCTGCCATCACCCAGATTTTTGTTCTCGCCCCCAAAAAACCCAACTGTCTCCCACCATTGCCACCATCCGTACATTGCCTCACAGTCTTAGCACAAACAGGCTGCCCCCTGGTATAATGACAGCAGGCACAAGTTCCTTCCATGCCAGAAGCAGGGCTGCGTGTTGCAAACCAACAGTTACCCCTGTTGCTGGAGTGGAGTCACTGGGAAATGCACAAGTTCCCTCTCCCCGAAGAGCAGGAAGAACAGAGAATTCCTCTCAGAATGGCTCCCTCAGCCAGGAGTCCTCCCGCTATGGGAAAAGGCACATGTCTGGGGGCTGTCAGCAGAGCAGGGCTATGGAGCATTGGCCCACACAGTACCTGTTACACCGTCACAGCTGCTTTACAGACCCAGCTGTGCCCCTGTGCCCCCCAAGCCGAGGGACATACCAGAGCAATGATTGATCATAAAGCGCTAACCCAAGGGAGACATTAGCTACCAGTTAGATCGCGTGGCAAGAATCCCGTCGCTAATAACATTAGAGGGCACACGGCTGCCTCAGTATTCCCCCAGCAGCCGCGGAAGGGTTTATCGCTTACATTATTTATACCCAATGCGGCGCGAAACCTGTGAGCAGATCCGTCTAGGCGTCTGCTCCTGCCGCAGGTGGGGAAAGCAGCTCTCGGGGGGACGGCAGCCTTTGCCCTCGGCAGCGTCTTTGGCAATAGTCATAAACAAGAGCATCTGGTTGGCTGTCATTGAGCAAAAGCAGCCCCCACTGGGCCTGGGAGGGGAGCAGGGACTCTTGTCCTTTGAAAGGCCATGCAATTAATAGGCAGGCCTCTTTGCAGGCTGCGTGCAGAGCTGGGGCGGGAGCGGGGAGGAGGCTCGTTAATTTGAGTGGGGGAGGAGGAAATCCTGGTATTTGTTTATGGTATCTTTCCACTGTGGGAAATGAGCGCGTACACAACGCTTGCTTTTCTGAGGAATATAGCTTTGGGTGTGGGCTGCAAAATTCATGTCAGAATGGAGGGTGGTGAAGCTGAAAATAATGTAAAATAATTCTGAGCTGGGCTGGGGAATAGAGATGAGCAGGCGTTTTCCCCTGTTTCTTGTGAAAAATGCCAGCCAGAGTGAAAAGCTGCCCCTAACCGTGGGAGAGACGCAGCGCTCTACCTAGCAACCTGCCACCAGATCAGGAACGGAGATTTGGGACAAAGGGATATTGGGGACCAGGCCCCAGACA
Organism: Chelydra serpentina; assembly: GCA_037349315.1. Classification (NCBI taxonomy): domain Eukaryota; kingdom Metazoa; phylum Chordata; order Testudines; family Chelydridae; genus Chelydra; species Chelydra serpentina. The sequence continues at coordinate 56,080,297 of JBAIAC010000024.1, read as the reverse complement.
CAGCGTGTTGGCCCGTAGGGGCCATCTGCAGATAGCTGAGAGGAGGGGGGTTGTTTAGAGCTTGGCACACCAATCAGGTCCCATGGAATTGAACTGACAGGGTCGGGGACTGAAATAGTATGTGCAGAACACATCCCAGCAGCGAACCTGGACGGCACGAGTGGAGAACGTGCCATCTAAGCACAGACATCCAAGCGCCCCTTCTTGAGAGCATAGAACTAGAGCGGGGTGGAGAACGGTGATGCCATGTCATGGAAAACTTTGGAGTTGTAAAATGTGGGTTTGTTCAGATTTGGGACGAAAGCCCCAAATTTCAAAATTCTCTGAATGACACAAAATCTGAAAATGTTAGTTACGAAAATATAAAATGTTTTATTTTAATAATTTCTACACAAAATTCTGCCTGGAGGGCAGAAGGGGGAGCTGGGAGCTTGGAAGCCCTGGGAGGTTGGAGCCAGCATCTCGGCTCCCCATCACCCTGCCATGGGAGTTGCTAAAGAGCCGGGAACCTGGAGTGCTGGGCTGCTGAGTATCCAGGCAGGGCTCTGTCGGACCTCTACTGAACCAGCTCTGTTAAAGGGTTTGATTTTGACTACTCTGAATTTTCTCTCAGAAAACTGTTCCATTGGGGACGTTCTGACCAGCTCTCCCCAGACCTGCGGTGTTACCTCAATGGAGTACTAGTGGCTGGCGCAGCATTGCTTAGTGCCAGCAAGACTAAGAATATATTACAGAGCTGTCATTTGCCCATTGCCCACTGGGAGTGAATGAAACTGAAACAGCTCCAGGGCTGCAAGGCTCAGCACAGGCGTCAGCGTTCGCTCTTACGTATTGCTCCTTTGACTGGATACAGAGCTTGTGCAAGAACTGGGTGCCGGCTGTAACTCCCTGAACTGCCCTACAACTGCTCAGCATGGCAGTCGGTTCTTTGAGGATGCCCCTCATTGCTAGCTCTAGGAGAGATGTGCCCATTGATAATCTTCAGCCCCCGGGATTCCTTAGCTCAAGCCAATCAAGACACTTTGCAATGATTTTACCCCTAATTCTTTGCAATCAGGCTTGCAAAAGAGCCTTGTTGTGGTGCTCTAACAACAGTACAGCGGTGTCCCCTCCATGGCCACCCCAACATACAAGTTCAGTTGTCCAAGGACTGAGTACACTGATAATACGCTACACAGCTCCTTTCAGCCCACCGGCTCAAAGGTCTTAATTAATTCAGCCTCATAAGAACAGCCATATTGGGTCAAACCAAAGGTCCATCAAGCCCAGTATCCTGTCCTCTGACAGTGGCCAATGGCAGGTGCCCCAAAGGGAATGAACAGACAGGTTATCATCAAGTGATCCATGCCCTGTCACCCAATCCCAGCTTCTGGCAGACAGAGGCTAGGGACATCATTCCTGCCTATCCTGGCTAATAGCCTCCCTACGCTCACTCAAGGTGGACACCTACTAATGAGTATTATTCCCGTTTAATAGATGGGGAAACTGAGGCACAAAGCAGCACCATGACTTGCCCAAGGTCACACAGTGAGTCAGTGGCAGACCTGGGAACACAAGCTCTAATGCCATGTCTGCCAATTTGCCCAGGAGGCAACACCACCATGTTTTATGACTGGGTTAATCTCTCTGATCTCAGACACACTGCTCTGCCTTCCACTTTCCTTCTCACTGTCTGCCCCCACGCAATGGGTCCCCAGCATGGCTTCTAGGTTCCCCCTCCCTCCTGTCTTCCTCTGGGCATGTGTCATGGGGCCTGGCCTGGAGCATTTGGAATCCCTGATTCCACTCGGCGAGCCGCAGGCTGAGACACTAATTGCCACGCTGGTTCTGATTGAAATTCCTCTCAATGACAAGCCTGGGGAAGGTAACCAAATCCCAGCAGGGCTTCCGTGTGTTTTCAGTTCTGCTCCAGGGATCTCATCATTAAAGACACATCGCCAGAGCCATTAGGGACTGGATTCCGCTAGCTGAAAATTGTTAACTAACTGTGCTAAAGCCTGACGCTTTTCTACTGTTCAGTGTCTCTCTTTACAGTCCTCATCCCTCTGCTGGGCTTACTCGTTTTCCTAGAATCCCCCTGCCTCCCTCGTTATGTTCTCTATCTGTCTTGCTGTTTATTTATTCCCCTTGTTTTTTCTCTATACACACTGTCACTTTCATATTCTATGCCTATCTAGCCCTCCGGCTATTTCAGCCCCTTTGTTTTTTCTGTCTCTGCTGCCTGCTATTTCCTGCCTACCTCTCCTCTTTATAGCCCTACCTCTATATTCTTAACCTTTGCTGAACTACCGGGTATCAGGTATTAGTCCAGGCATCAATCGCGTTTATTCCCTCCATCGCTCTGGGCACCTTGCTTACATTATCCAGCGAGTTCAGATGACCCACCTTCCCTCATCTCCATGTCCAGCCATTACCCAGATCAGACCTACATTCCACCAGAGGGGAAGTCATTGCTTTGGAAGAGATCTACTCAGTCCACAGCGGAGCCTGGAGCCAGCACTAAAGGTAGAGCAGAACTGCCTTTCTGAGCCCTGCCAATGCACCACAGAAGAATGGAAGGCAAATATTTAGCATCAGGCTGCACAGGACTCCTTTGGAGAGAGATCATCATCACAGGAGTAACTGTGGGCAGGGGAGCTCCTTGCTTGTAACTCTCACTGCTGCTAGGACAACACTCCCGGGAGAGCAGCCGGGCGGCTGCTATCACTGAATGTCTCTACCTCTCCTTCCTTCCTTTCCCCATGTGCAATTGCTAATGGCTCTGCAGAGCACCCAAGAGCTGTGAGGAAGAGATGGGGAGGCTCCCTCTTCAGGAGCCTCCAGCATGCAAGAGCTAAGGAATATTCCCTCCCACCACCCTCCAACTATGGTGAGAGTTGGGCACATCCCTGCCTGTGGGAGGGGGGACTATGCATGGGTTGGGGAGAGGGGCCTAGCTCTGGTAGATGCAGCCCTCCTCTTTCCAGTATTGCCCAGTTGCTGGTATTTGGCATTTTTCCTATTGACCCTGCTCCTGGAGTCAGGTGATTACAGGAGAATCTCACCTTTCCTTTTTAAAAAGGTACATTTCTAGCCCTCGTGGAGAAAAGCTTGGAAATGTGCCCCAAATTATGACATTTAAAGATCTCGTGATATCTCAGCCAATCGCATGATTTATTTTTAGGCCCAGCTCACTTGGGGTGGGCAATGCCATATTCCCATGGGAGTTTTCCCTGGCAGAACCAACAAGCGCTGCTCACACACCAATACTGTGCCCTGAAGGAGGAAACTCACTTGGGGTCAGCACAGCCCTGAACCTCAGAAGAGAGCTGTTGGAAGCATAGGCGGCGAGTTATATGGGTCCGTGGTGCGTGTGCTCCACCAATATTCAGGAATGTGGGCCTGGCTCCACCAGTGTTTGGGCTTATATTTAATCAGAGCTGTCCCGTCCATAGGATGTACCGGGGCAACCACGCTGGGCCCCACGCTTTGGGGGGCCCCACACTTCAGGGGGATGCAGGGTCCAGAGCAGCTTGGGGGATTAGCGGGGGGCCTGGTGCCGGCAGCAGTGAGAGACCCGGCTCCAGCCCAGCCCGCCTCCTCCCACCCCTGCCCCGGCTCCACTCGACCCCTTTCCCCAAGCTCCCACCCCGCCTCTTTCTGTCTTTCACCCCCTCCCCCGAGCAACACCGGGAGCTGGCAGGGCGGGGCAGAGCGGGCTGGGGCTGGGTCACTCGCTGCTGCTTGCACTCGTTCTGGGCACCACCAAAAATTACACAAACCTGGCACCCATGGTTGGAAGTTCACTTCGGGCTGAGTGAACCTGCCCACATGGCGTTTGTGGGGATTCCAAAGTTTTGCTCCAATAGCAGTGTTTTGTTTAAAGAGCCCAGATTCCTGGAGCCCCCAAATCAATGTGAAGTGGTGGCAGGGGATCAACATCAAAAAGTGCTCTCATGAAACCCTTCAGGACAAAACTCCAGAGTTTCACAGTTCAGAAAACGTGGGTGCCTGCCAGGAATGCCCTCGCTGTACTATGGGTGCATACAATAACCATTCATGGCCATATAGGGACAATGATGCAATGACAGACTCTCACACATGGGGCTGATGACTTCTTCATACCACCCTCCACCTGCCAGGAAACATCTGCTGGAGGAGTCTTAGATGGTGCAAACTCCACAGGGATCCCTCCTGAAGAGTCCCACACACTGTCCCAGCTGGGGGGCAGCAGTTGCCCCCTCGTTCCCATGGAGCAATCCAGCTTCCCATATGGATCCATGGGAAGCTGAGCCATCCCTGTTAAAGGCCCCAGGCCTCTACTGCAGCTCTGGGCCCCTTTGAAGTATCTCTAGTATTCCACAGTCTGGGAGGAGTTTTGCTAATATTCGACAGAGTGGGTTTGGGTGTTATTGCTATTCCCCAGCATGGGTCCATGGCTCTCAAAGATCATGCCGTGGACCCGATCGTAAGCTGGAGAGACGTTTGTGGACAGCTCTGCTTCTAACCTTCCAAACCCGCACCTTTCCATGGGCCATGGTTAATGATCAGCACAGTATGGCGACCAGAGGAAAAGAAATGCAATTCAATGCAATGGGTTAGATACACCCCCGGACATTATTTATCTGTGGGCTGCAGTTCTTCTGCCTGATGGTTGGCGTTACAGTCACTGGTACCAAATTTCCCCTTGTTGCCTCCATCCTGCCCTGCTGTGAGTTTTCCTGGTCGCTTTGCAGTTTGCTTCAGCATCACCATTTCCATGGGTTGGGCTGGTGCTCTGCCAGCCTCACAGACTGTGGGCTGTGACGCGGTGAGCTTTGCCAGGCTGGTGGGCAGTAATTTATAGTCACATTTATCAAGTGTACAGCGGTTAATCCTGGAGCCTTTGCCCGGTTTGCAGGAAATGTTCCCTAGTTAGTTACAATATGGCAGTTGCTAGCCCCTGTCTCAAGCTTGGATTTGTCCCTTGGATTTGTGTTTCTTTTCAACTGGAGTTAGCTCCCAGGATCGGACTCTGCTGCGGCTTGTGAAATCTTCCCACACTCTGCAGGAGATTTAATGCTCTCCCGTTGCACAATTATAACACCTGCTCCCTGGATCTGAGCAGACAGGCGGGGGGAGAGTGCTAAAGGTTAAGTACAGATGTTGCATTGCTGTAGGTGGCACTCTGAGTCCATTGCCAAATTTGCCTGGGATCTGAGCTGCTTCTAATTAATGATCCAGGTGGCATCTCAGGTAACTGGATGGTGCAACGAATGAGATCCTGCTGAGAGCCACAGGTCACACGAGTTTGGTGGCTGAGCTCTGGGTGGTACCAGTGAATTGGGGGGAAATTTAGCTTCCACAACGGTGTCTAAGCTTGCGACTGAGAAGCAGCATAGTTCAGTGCCTAGGATGCTAGAATGCGAATCAGGAGGTGGGTGCTCTATTCTCAACTCTGCCCGACCTGCTGTGTGATGTAAGTCACCGCATGGCTCTGTGCCTCAGTTTCCCCTCCTACCCTGTGACTTGTCTATTTAAATTGTAATCTCTTTGGGGTAGGGACTCTCTCTCACTGGGTGCATGTCCAGGGCTTAATACAATTGGGCCTTGATCTTAGATGGGGCCTCAGGATGCTACTGTACTGCTAATAATAAAGAATATGATCAGCCAGTGAGAATTTGTCTGATGATGTAATGATTCCAATCTGGCTGAGTGAGTTCTTTCTGGATAGCCTGCTGGGCAGGAGGAGGACACTGAGGGTACATCTAACAGCAATTAAACATCCGGGTCAGCTGACTTGGGCTCATGAGAGACGTACCCTTAAGGAGCTTGGCCTGTTTAGCCTAACCGAATGAAGGGTGAGGGGAGATATGATTGCACGCTACAAACACATCAGAGGGATAAACACCAGGGAGGGAGAGGAGTTATTTAAGGGCCAATGTTGGCATAAGAACAAATGGATATAAACTGGCCATCAACAAGTTTAGGCTTGAAATTAGATGATGGTTTCTAACCATCAGAGGAGTGACGTTCTGGAACAACCTGCCAAGGGGAGAGGAGGGAGGGGGAGAAAAACTCAACTGGCTTCAAGACTGAGCTTGATAAGTGTTTGGAGGGGATGGGATGATGAGACTGCCTACAATGGCATGGCCCATCTGCAACTGCCAGTAGCAAGCATCTTTGATGGCCAGAAATGGGACACTGAATGGGGAGGGCTCTGAGTTACTAAGGCAAATTCTTTCCCAGGTGTCTGGCTGGTGGATCTTGCCCACATGCACAGTGTCTAACTGATCACCAGATTTGGGGTTGGGAAGGAATTTTCCCCCAGGTCAGATCAGCAGAGACCCTGGGGTATTTTTTGCCTTCCTCCACAGCATGGGGCAGGGGTCACTTGCTGGTTTGAACTAGAGTAAATGATCGATTCTCTGTAACTTGAAGTTTTTAAACCATGGTTTGAGGACTTCAGTAACTCAGCCAGAGGTTAGGGGTCTATTACATGAGTGGGTGGGTGCATAGGCACTGACTTTTGTTGGCACCGGTGGGTGCTCATGCCCCTCCTCCCCCCCCATGCCCCAACTCACCTCTCAGAGGCTCAGCCAGATGCGAACCACTTTTCATGGCTCCCTCTAGCTGGTCGGGGGAGAGAAGGGTATGAGGAGGAGGTGGAGGCAGAGAGGCCTGGCTCCATCTCCGCCTCCTCCCCATACCCCTCCCTCCCCCGAGGCACCGCTGACCAGCTGGAGGGAGCCAAGAAAAGTGGTTGGCGGCTGCCGCTTCATGTCTGGCTGAGACTGGAGGTGCAGAGGTGAGTTGGGCGCGCAGCGGGGGGAGAGGGGCTGGCAGGGAGCTGCCGGTGGGTGCTGAGCACCCACCAATTTTTCCCCGTGGATGCTCCAGCCCTGGAGCACCCACAGAGTCGGCGCCTATGGGTGGTGGGTGAGGTTCTGTGGCCTGGGACATGCAGGAGTTCAGACTAGATGACCATGATGGTCCCTTCTGGCCTTAAAGTCTATGAGACAGTGCAGGAGCTAGAGTTCTCTGGCATTTCAAACTCCTTTTCTCAACCACATGCGACTTAGTTCAGTTCTTACAGAGCTCAGTGGGGAGTTTTCTATGATGCCTGGTGACTCCTAGTAGCGATCACTCCAAAGCCAGCATTGGTCTCACCCTTGAGTCTGGGGGCCATCTACAGCAACCGTATCACAAAGCATCTGCTGAGGAAACCCTCAGCAACAGAGAAGCAGGGGTTCATGAAGATCAGCACCGAGACGCTTTGCGAGGGCTGGCTATGAGAGGCCAGGTTTGAAATAACAGGGGGAATGGCCGACCTATGGAGGCTGTGGGCAGCCAATGTAGATTTGATCTGGTTTATGCAACCTGAGTCCATTGCCAGAACTGCCTTTGGTCTGTGGCAGCACCAGAGCAATCCGATGCCAGACCTCTCAGGGGGCTTAGTAACAAAATAAATAAATGAACAGGAAGAGAGGACAGGCTGGGTGTGTCACACATGAACACACCCACACAAAAATGAAGGCAGCACCTGTCCCAGGCCTATGTCTATGTCCCAGGAGTGATTGTGCCTGCTTGTTGGTCCTTTCCCGTCTTTCAGACGTCTGAACAGAGTCATCAGGCTCAGGAAAGAGGGATTATTCCAACTGCAGCCCTTGCCTATTGCTGTATATTTAGCCGAAGATGGTTAAAAGGAAATGAAAGGATCCTTCCTCTGGATTCACATTGGATCTGGACACAGGTGAGCAGGTAAAGATGAAAGATCTAGATACAGCAGATACACCCTGTAATACATGCAAGGCTCCCAATGTGGAAGTTAAGCAAAACAAAATCGGTGAGCAGAGGGATCGGGGGTATTAGAGAGGCAGGTAAAGACAGGAACCTAATGGAGACTGCAGATGGAGAGAGATATAACGCTATTCAGCTTTACCACCTTTTGTAACTCGCTAAATAGCAGCCGCTGCAAGGACAGGAGGAGCCATTAGAAGAAGGGATCAGTCGCACAGTAATGCCCACAGAACCTGTGCTATCCAGACAGAGCTCCTTAAACTATTCTCTGAAATATGGATATGCTTGTTCTGGAGAGGGGAAGGAAAATCCCGCGATCAAAGCTGTCTATTTAAAGGAAAACTCCAGTGATTCCTCCAGCGCCCCATCTAACTAAACACGGAGACCCACGTTTTCAGAGAGAGACTCTGACTATGAGATAGCCTGGACCCTGATTTTCACAAGTGCTGAGCTCCCACCGCTCCAGGAGCTGCACGTGCTCAGCACCTTTGACAATCAGACCCAGCGTGTAGCATGTTGGGCACCCAGATATCGAGGCACCACAAAATCAGTGGCCACATTTGTACAAGTTGGCCAAACTGTTCAGCTAGCTGAGGGTAGGGAGATCTCCCTGGGTTTCCCTTCAATGCACAGCTTGTGATCCGGCATATCTGCAATTCATGAACTTTGACCCATAAGGCTAACACGTAGGACTTGTGAACATTTTCTTATTACAAGATAGAAGGGGACGTAATAACTTCATGGATAAATAGAAGCAATCCACAGCTGGGCGTATTAAGCATTGGATTGCTGCTGATCATCCCAGTTCTATCCAAGGTGGAGTGTACTTGTTCTGCTTCTGAATGCTCTGGGTACACCCAGATGGAGCTCACCTGCCTTGGTTCTCTGTATTCCAGGTACACCCAGGTGGAGCTCACCTGCCTTGCTCCCGGAAGCCCCAGGTACATCTAGGTGGAATTCACCAACTTTGTTGTTTAGCGTTCCATTGATTTCAGCAGAATGCTGACAGCTAAAGGCAGCACAGGAGGGAAGCTGGACAAGGATCAGCAAAGGGGGTTAAAATGCATTACCAAGTAACTGGTGAGTTTGTGCCTGTTAGTATATTTAGCCCCCCTTGGCTTTTGTGCAGAGCTCAAAGGAAGTTCCCTGCTTTGTTTGCATGAATTTCTTCACAATAACAAAAGAGAGAGAGCGAGAGAAATAAAAAGAAAGAATAGGGAATCTGGGGTGGGGTGGGGAAGGAGAGAGAGAAAGCCTGGGAAGGGACAGGGGAGATAGGGACTTTCAGTCCCTTCCTGGGAAATAAAACCCAACAGCTGCGGCTCATGCTCCATAAACTAGAGGGTGATCGGGGATACCCTGTGTGGGTGGCCGGGTCCCTTGATTGGCACATAGGACTCCAGCCCATTGCTGTCCCTCACAATAGAGAACAAATGGCTTCTTCCTGGTGGCATAAACCGTCCCCAGCTGACATGAGCGAGCGGTGGGATATTTCACACTGGTGGCTGAGTGCCTGCATTGACACCAGCGCTGAATTTCTTTTAATGGACTCTCAATTTTCCCCAGAAATTACTCTCCATAAAGCTGCACAACAGAGCTCGGGAGGGACTGCCCTTGTGCAGGTTTGGACTTAATTTCTGTACCACGGCTCCCTTCCTGGCACTGGATGACCTGTGCTCTTCCCTAATGTCTCTGTTGCTTCATCTGTTTCCCTGACGCTGATTTGGTTCACCCCAGAAACAGTTTGTTTCAGTGTCTGGAAAGGACCAGATGGGGATTTTCTGTAGCGCAGATGGCACAAGGAACTGGGGTCAAAGAAGATAGCATCTGTCTCTAGCTGGCTCTCGGCCCTTAGAAAGATGGGGTTCCACAGGAGGTGAGCTACAAGTTTTGCCTAGGAACAGCAGAGGGCGCTGCAGGCCAGGAGTGGGTCTATCAGAGATGTGTGCATGTGTTAGTTTGACACAGCACCCTCCCACCATGCTCCCCCTGGCATGCAGGCCCTGTACCCAACATACAGCCTGCACAATTTGAAAAAGTCCAGACCCAACCTGAGTGGCTCAATTAACAAAGATAAAGATCGGTTCAGACTTACTCCTCGGGCTCGGCTGCTCCTAAGGTTCCTCCCTGAGGACTGCTCAGCCCACACTCTCAATCCTCTCTCCCCCATTGAGCCACTCCCACCTCTTTTATACCAAGTCAGGTTATGAGTCACCTGCCTCAATGAGTCAGCAGAAGCCATTTAACCCTTCCCCAGATGGTTCTACATTTGTTAGCAGGATGTGGTGTGTCAGGCAAACACAGTCAATCTGTTACAGTCACTTATTTTCAGTGGGATTAATAGTCACCTGAAATTAAAAATAAAAATCCTCCCAATATCCCAATGGCATATGTTTCTCCTCAGGTAGTAAAAGGCTCAGCAGAGCATTGCTAAAAGTTGCCATAGTAACAGAATCAGGCCCTTGGCAGAAGGATTTTAATGTTTGAATCCTGAGATGTTGCATAGGGTGATTGGATAATTCACCCAAATTACAGCAGTGGCTAGGGTAAGGATTATTAGAGGGTCTTTGGCATTCAGACTGTGTGAGCAAGTCCTATTAACTATAATAGAAGCAACATGTGCCCTTTCAGGCCGGTAAGCATCTATGAATGTCTAAGCAACAGCATTGGCAGCACCGTATCCTCCCTTGAGATCCTTGGCTCGATCTGTGCTGAGCTGCTGATTATCTAGGATGTAATGTGGAGTTTCTCCACCTACCTCCCATGCTCTGAAACAGGATTTTCACAGCCTTTGGTCTGACGCTGGCCTAGAGAGAACAGGTCTCCAGCTGGGGGCGTGGGCTGTCTGGAAAGAGGTGTCTCAGTACAGATTCTGCTGGCTTGGGGGAGAAATGCCATGTCTGCAGGAAAAGTTCCTATATCCTTTAGGTGGATTAACAGGTGTGGAGCCATGTGGCAGCTTCTCACACCTGCATTTGGCAATTCCTGATGACTCATCTCTCAGCCTAAAGCCTCCTGGATACAGAGATGGAAATGGCTGGGCACCCCCAGGGAAGCATTCACACATCAGAGAGCAGCCCTGGGGAAAAACTAGGCTGTGATGCAGTTGAACCCCCCTATCCTGGTTGAGGAAACCACCTAATAACACCCACTTATCAGCTGTACCCTGCTGTGAATGCATGCCAGTGAAAGGCCTGTGTGGTATGTGCCCAGTGTGTACTTCACACATGAGCACAGTGGGTTTGACACTCCTCCCATGCCCGTGTCAATCAGGAATAACTCCACTGATGTTACTCAGGTTTGAGAAGAGCATCAAGCCCTGTGTTCCTTTGCGTATGAGATGTGACACATCTGCCTGCTGCAGAAGTTCCCACTTGCATTGCAGTACTCTCTGACGGAAGGTAGCATGGGCTAGTGGCTTTCATGCAGGCCTGGGAGCTGGGAACTCTTTAGCTCTAATGCCATTTCTTGACACGAACTCCCTCTGTGGCGATGGGCAAGGCACTCAGCCTCACTGCCTCAGTTTTCCCATCTGTAAAATGGGGCTGATAAAGCTCACCTAGGCATTGGGAGGCTTGATCTGTTAATCTTTGTTGTGTGCTACGTAAGTATTGTTCCCATGGAGGGCAGGTGCCAGTGATTCACACGGGAGGGAAAGTCCTGCTTTGTCATTAATGCAATCTGCCTTTTTGGAGATTAGTTCCACTGGGCTCCCACGCTCTGGAGATGATGGCTCTGCTAGCCTTCTGGAGCCTGTTATAGGGTTTGGAACTGTCCTTGGTCCTGAGGGATGACCCCAGGCCCTATGGCTTCAGGACACAGGGGATGGGAATTGAAGAAAAAACTCTGTGTTCACCCGAATATGGTGTCCTGTACCAGCAAGACTCAATCTACACCCCACTGCAGGACTTGCTACTGGTTTGACTGCCCATGGGCAAGGTGGAGCATGCACACAGAAAGCGAAGGATGCACAAACAGATCTTCCAGCAGCGGGGACAGAGCCCTCCCATAGCCTTGGCTGCTTTAGCAGAGCTGTTTTCCTGCCCCCCTGGAACTGGTGCCCAGCTGAGCACTGTATGGAATAAGATGGTCACACTTTGGCTAGAAAGGAGAAATGCAGTCTCTTAAAGTGAATGCCTTCTCCTGTCTTTGGATTCCATCCCTATCTGTCAGGGGAGTGATAAGAGCGAGAAGGTTCAGCTAAGAGATTGTTCCTGCCTCTACATGTGCCATATCTCCAAGATCAGAAGAACACACAGTACTTGGGTGATTATATCAGAGCTATAGAACGGGTTTCACTGGGAGATAATGGAACAGCTCCCAAGACACAAGCTGTAGCTAAAAAGTGACAACACAATTTAAACTAGTGGCTAGAACTGTGCAGTAATTTAACCAAGATGAGACAATCAGAAAGTGTGTGTGTGTATGTGTGTGTGTCTACACCCCCCCACACACACACATACTATGTGCTGTTTATATACACACACAAACCACACAGTACAGTTGGCTGGGTCAGGATCATGTGATCCAGAATAGTTTTGCACTGTTACCTTCCTAGCGGGTCAATAAACAGGGAGGGAAGGAGAAAGGTGTGATAAAGGTCAGACACAGGAATGCTGGGATCTTGATTTCATGGCCTCTTTCATATGACAGGGGTTAGGGTTACAAAACGGCTACAGTCCCCTTTCACTGACTCTTTCACTCGGATCCAGGGGCAAAGAGGCCCTGGATCTGAGACAGTTAAGTGTGTTTCTCAGGGGCAAGAGCCCATTGTAGCTGGGAAGAGAAAAGACTCTGTTGTTGCAAATCCATGGATGAGTCTTTATTTCAGCTCCTGGATACAGACAGACTCTGTACATTCTCCTTGAGTGTGACATGAAGCCCAAGCTTCTTCATCCGGCAAATTGACACTAGTTCCTGAATCAATCACCACCTGGACAGGGATGATGCAAACGCGGATTCCAGCCAATCAGGGGTTTGGAACATGCTGTGCTGAGAGTCACAACTGACCCACTCTTGTCTGTGTCTGGCAGCCTCAGTGAAGGATCCCCTTTATATTGATTTCAGAGGCCTCTCTCTGCTCTGCTAGAAGGGACTCTATGAGACACTTGGATATTATAGCAATGGAGGCAATAAAAATACACATCCCATTGGCCACAGGCTGTCTCAGACCCAAGCATGCCACTTCTGTAGGCACCAATAGGTGCTCCTTGAATACTACAGTCACCATATTATCGGGAAGATATTGACAAACCAGAGGGAGCTGGCGAGAAGCAAAAAGGATGGAGGGCTAGAGGGCGTGTTAACTGTCTACAACTGTTTGAACAGCTGGTACACCAAGGAACAGCGCGTAGGAGAAGGGAATGCTAGAAAAAGCAGGTTGAATATGAGGGAAACCACCCTGAAATGGTGAAATATATTCAGCCATGTCATCTCCATGGGGAAGTGACAGAAGCCCTGTTGCTTGGGACATTTAAAAGACTAGAGACCAAACTGCAGGGCAGAATCCTGCACTGGCAGAAGATGGAGCGAGCTAGGCACTGTACAAACAGAACAAAAAGAGAGCTCCTGTCCCAAGGAGCTTACAACCTAACCATTACCCCTTGGGTTTACGAGGTGACCAGTAGCATAGCCAGGGGAGGAGCAGGGGGAGCGGCCGCTCCCCCTGTGAGCAGAAGTGGTGCCTTAAAAAGGAAACGGCGCCTTTTTTTAGCGCTAAGTGCCGCTTCTTGCACTCACCCAGCAGCGCTCCGGGTCTTCGGCAGCATTTCGGCGGCGGGTACCAATGAAGACCCGGAGTGAGCGAGGACCCGCCGCCGAAATGCCGCCGAAGACCCGGAGTGAGCGAGGACCCGCCGCCGAAGTGCCGCCGAAGACCCGGAGCGCCGCCGGGTGAGTCCAGGGGGAGGCGCCTTTTGATAGCGCCGCTCCCCCTGCGCTCCGGACCTGGCTGTGCTACTGGAGGTGACTGCCACGCCCAGCACTGCTGCTATGAACCCTCTCTCCAACTGGATTGCCCACTGTTTGCTCAGCCCAGGGACCCACCCTGAAGCTCTTTTCTCACTGTGTATCATCGTAGCCAGCTCCTGCTGCTGTCACGCAAGGTTCTTCCAATAAATGGAAAGCAAGGCAAGGTACCCTCCGTTCATGATAGAGAATTGGGGGGGGGCTGCTGCCAGTCAAGCGAGTTAACTGCTGATTGGCCTTCAAGAGCTCTGTCATGAGACACAGAGATGCCCTCCACCACCAGGAAGAGGAGAGATTCCAGAAATACACTGCTGTTGCTAACCCAGGCACGACACTGGCCAGTGGACTCCTTGCGGGACGTGCAAGAGCTGAAACTGGAGAGGAACTTTTTGATTTGAACTGGAGAGATTAAGGAGGGATTAGCTAGCACTCTCCTCTCTGTGACTTGACAGCAAGCAGGCTGTGCTCTGGAGCGGTGCATCTCTGCTGATTATCTCTCACTCCTACTGAGAGCGAATATTGGATTCACATCGCTTGTATATTTCTCCACAGCAGACGGGGAGAATCAGGGCAGCTGTGAGAGCTGCGTTCCCCACTCACCTCCCATTGAGGGAGAGGCTCTGGCTCTAGCAAAGACGCTAGCCAGCTGCAGTGAAAGCCCTTCTGCTCCTCCAGGAGGAGCTGAGGCGGATGAACATTCAAACATCTGGTGCTCAGGTGCAGGTCCCTCATTCCCACTTGCAAACAAGCAGAGTTTTCTGCCTCACTCTCACAGCTTCCAGGCATTTGAAGCATGGTTGGAGCTGGCCAGCTTTGATGACTACAATCTGCCTTCACATTCACCTGGGGCTCAGAGAAGTTAGCCAGAGCCACACAGACACATGTCAGGGCAGGAGGCTGGTGTAGTCACTGCTTCACCAATGGCGCCTGTACACAGAAATCTGTACTTATCTGGTCTGTCACGATAGCATCCAAGCACTTCCCTCATTAACCTGGATCCTCCTAGTAACTCCCACCTCCATGCGATCGGGAGGGGTTATTACTACCATTTTACAAATGGGGCATTGAGGGATTAAGCCTGGGATTTTCAAAAGCGCTTAGCATTGGCCTGACTCTGCTCCCGTCCATGTCAATGGGAGCATCGCCACTCACTTCAGGAGGAGCAGAGTTAGGCCAAAGCTGAGCACCCATGAACATTTCACCCTCCGTGACTTGCTCAAGGAGGTTGTGATAGAACAAGGACTTGAAACCAGATCTCTGAAGTCCCCCTTCAGTGCCTCATCCCAGCAAACAGAGGCCTGATGTCATTAGATGGACCTGATCCAAACACCCAGAGCCAAACTCAAAATCTTGACACAAGTGTCCAAAGGCTGGAGCCAAATTTCACAGCTGGCCCCTATCTCGGTAGTAGGCTGAACCCAAACATCAGATACAGAGATTCCTGCACTGAGGGGTTTGGGATTCAAATCTGGGCTCAGATTCACATTTCACATCTGGCCCCATGCTCTAGAACAGGCCAAAATGAAGCTTCAGATTCCAACACTTTGAACTTTGGGTTGTTCTGAATCTTGCCACCTGGGTGTAGTTCTGACTAGCCGCCTGTGTATACAGCTACCCCATTAGCCCACAGAAATGCCTGTCTGAATATGCTAATATGGGATATGGGCAAATTTTACAGTTGCATTTTATGCCCTTGACTTTCAGTGAGAGAGCGAGCGAGCGATGCCCTTCACCTCCAGCCTTCCTGTATTAAGTGACCAATTAAACACATCCACATGGCTTCTGGTACAGTTGTCTTTGACCTTCTCTACTCAGCAAGTGATTTTCACTAGTCCCTTAGGCAGTCCCTTTAAACAGAGTTCACTGCACATGGCTCTGAAGAAATTTCCAGTCTGGTTTGACTGATTGATTGATTATCCTACCTGATAATTCCTTGTTGCTATAGTAATCCCTGTCAATCTTCTCCTTCTGATAAACAGCCAAGTCAATTTCCTCCCACTGCACTCTCCTTCCCACCAAAGCCATCACGGCATCTCAAAGTCAGTCATAACCCCTCCTAAGATACCAGCTGGTCTGTTGTCCCAACTCAGGAGTAAGCCAGGTGTTAGGACAGACAGAAAAGAGAAGGGATGATCTGCTTCCCAGCTTGCTTTTCTAGCCCAGGAGGGTTTCACTTTTTTAGGCTACATTTACACTTGGAGCTGGGGGTGGGGTGGGGGTGATCCTCAGTTCGAGTTGACATACTTGCGCTATCTCACTAAAACCAGTAGTGTAACCGTGGGAGCACAGGCTCTGGCTCGTGGTGGCATGGGCTAGTGGCCCCAAATACACGCCCACAGGGTCTGGGGGAGTTTGTCCTCAGCACAGCTAGCCTGTGCCACTGTTACCCTGGGTACCCTGCTATTTTGAGTGCGCTAGCCCTCATTGAGCTAGCGTGAGCATGTCTCCATAAGCGGGGAATCGCATGCCCAGCTCCAAGTGTAGATGTAGCCAAGAATAGACAATAATGTATTTGATGGGGTTTGCTGTTTATTTCATAGCTCAGTAGACTAGAGATTCTTTTGTACTAAAAATCTGTCAAAATCTGTCATCTCCAGAGCTCCTGCTCCAGGAGCGGGGTTACATCACATTACCTGCTGCATTCGTCTCTTTCAGCTGCACCGCATAGACTTACTAGTGGAGTCCTCACCCATAATGTGGGTCAATTTAAGTTGTGGTCCATACAAATGTATTACCACCACACAGGGAGGGATTACTGGGCTGTGGAAGGAATGTCCCTTGAGTCCTTGCACACTCCATATCACTTGACGTGACCATAGTGACTAAGCTACATTTGAGAAATGAACGAGTTCTACTAATTCAGCTTATTCTGGTCAATAAATCACATCCTAGCAACTCTACCAAAAACATTATGTTCCCCTGTCTGCTTGGAGAGCCTGATCCTGAGGGCTATCGACATCCTTAGCCAAAGCTGAGACCTTTTAAAAAATGTTAGCCTTGAAGCTCCAACCACAATCAGGGCCACATGGTGCTGTGCAAACCCCTGGCAAGAGACAGCCCCTGGCCCGAAGAACTTTGAATCCAAATAAAGGGTGGGCGAAAAGAAGGATAATTATCTCTATTTTACAGGTGGTCCACTAGTACACAGAGGTATTTAGGCACCTAACTCCCATTGATTGCAGTAACTCATGGGCTTTACACACTGTTTTGTTATTGTAGGGTGGCTGATATGTATTGTGCTGCTGGCATCACAATTCATTTTTTATTTGGGAAGACACCTTTGCTAGACAAAGAACTACATTGACATTTACAATTAGGAGTTACATTACAATTAGGAGTCATGATGCCCTGGCAGCCTCACCAGCATTCTTTTAATCTTCCAGCGGGTGTCTCTCAAAATCCCATATCACTGATGAGCTGAGAGAGGGGAAAAAAACCTGCAAATTGTCTCTAATCTCTCTCTTTATATTTCTGGATTAAACACGTCAGGACCCCATTGTGTCCATCCAAATGCATTTCCTCTAGCCAGGGTATAAAGATAGCTGGCTTCATTTTCACCTGCCAGGGTGGTTACACAGGTGGGGCAGAGAGCAGAATTGTGCCAGGGTATTGTCAGGAGTCTGGATGTCAGAAGTCTTGACTTAGAGCACAGCATGGCCTAATGGGGAGAGCTAGGAGGGGAGAGGTCTAAACCCACCTTGGTCACTCAATGGCCTTGGGCAAAGCCCTGAGGGCTGGACCGTGCCCAACCAGTGTGGGGAAGGCACCATGTGCCCCCATGCAAGAGCCAGGCACAAAGGGGGCAGAGAAGAGGGGCCATTCCCTCCTAGCATCCCCAGGGAAACAAACCTTTCCGAAGGCCATGGCCCTGCTGCAGCCTCTCAATCCCAACCTGTGAGAGGGAGAGCAGATTGGCCCACTCGAAGGGATGGTGCAGCCTGAACGCTGTGCGCTCCAGGGTGGTCTCCCACTCTTGGATGGTGCTGCTGTGCATCTTCTGATGGAGGATGTCGTGTAAATCACACACTCCTGCCCGTGGTTTCTCCGTGCCTCAGTTTCCCCCACAGTAAAATGGGGATAGCAATACTCACCTCTCCCCCAGAGTGGGGTGGTGAGGCTAATCAGGTAACATGGGTAACATACTTTGACTAGAAGGTGCTGCATAGCAGGACTGCATCTTATTTCGAGATGGGCCCGAGCCACAGTGTCTAGAACTGTATCTAACTTTCTCTGTCTAAGCTGGGAGTGTTCAGGTCTGGGATTTTCATTGGGGCCCATCCCCGTTCCCATGGCAGGATGCTGGCGGGGACACAGCTACAGTGGGGTATAGACATGGACACACTACCAGCCCCTTCAGCCTACAAAAGAGCAGGGCCAGCATGAAGGGAGGAAGAAAGGTTCATCCACATGGAACCCAGCAAGACGTCCGAGAGCAGAAGAGAGTCTCGTGGAACGCCAGAGGGGAGAATGTCTCAGCTGGGTTTGCAATGTGAAAGGGAGGACTGGCCAGCACAGGAGGTTAGTGACTGGCCCTACAGTCTTACACACCCCACATTGCTATTGGAGCCTGGCCTCAGCAAGTCATCTCTGTAGTGGTTGCCATCTGAGAGCTCTTTCATGACCAACGTGAAATGAATGTGGTGGGTCTCAGGCAAACTCCCAGAGGAGAGGCGTCCATATCCCCAAGTCTCCACAGTCAGGACTACCTTGGCTCTTAGCTGAAAGGCCATGGAGACCAAAATTCTCCTCTCCCCCTGAGAGAAGGGCCCTTCAGACCTAGTATGAAGCGCTGTACAGGGAAGCTGACACTGCTTCTCTTAATGCCCATCTCCGTGGATCTGCTGCCTGTGTGGCACGTTTCAAGCAGCAATAAATTCATTAAGGAAAAACTGCACAGCCCGTTAACTCATTTTTCTCTTTATGGAGATTTGAAAGGTTTTCTTCCTGCTCAGACTTGCACTCTGACTCCTAGCTCTGCAGCTGTTTCTTCCACCCCTCACAAGGGAAAGACCACCATACTTAGCTTTTGGGGATGCTGTTGAGCATAGCAACAAAGGCAGATCTGGGCCAGATCTGGAGCTCCATTGACTTCAGTGGGGCTACATTTATTTACATCAGTCACAAGCGAAGGTTAAAGAGGTGGCAGGTAAGTGAAGGAGAAGATCCCTATTTTGTTTCAGAGTTGCATTATATTAGTGTGGGTGCGCATGTGGGGACTATGTATTAGAACAGTGTGCGGGGGCGGGTATGTAGTAGAACAGTGGCTTGGCACTCCAGTTTTGGACCCTGGAATCAGTTCTGCTCCAGATCCAAAATGCGAACCACACCAATTACAGAATCAGTGCAGAGACTTGCCGCAGTTCATCTCTATAGAGAAACTCTATCAACGCTTCACTGATTGCCTTTCCTTGGACGTTTTACTGCAGATAGAGGTGCAGAGGGAAAGCAATTTTTTTTGCATTTTTTTTATCTGCATCTCCATTTCACTCTACAACCATAAGCCTTGTGTTCTGTGAGAGTTATGATTCCCCTCTGCAGCGTGATGTTAGAAGCATTTCCCAGCTGCAGCTGTTCTGCACTGAGTTTAGGTCCAGAAAGAAAAGTAACACTGTACGTGGCTGGCTGATGCATTAGATCAGTGCAACTATCATTTCATCTTAAGAGACCTAGGTCAACTCCTGAGTCAATATGAAGGAGCATTTGCCCTGCGTGGTTATGAACCCAGGGTACAGTTGGCAGTCTCTGCTCAAGGGATGTACACTGGACCGGAATGGAAAGGGGATGTTTCCTTATGGCTCAGAGAGGAAGTATATTAGCCAGCTTTCAGGCCTGAAGTGAAGTGAAGAACACTGGCCAAAGTACACGAAAGTGCAGGACTGTAATAGCAGGCAAAGCATGATGTGCATTTGCAGACATTGTGGTAGTCTAGTGTGGGAGCCCAAGGGCAGGTTTGAAGGTCTCTGGTGGCACTAGAGGAGAGCACGGGACTGCACTAGCCCAGATGCTGCAACGCAGGAATGTGGTGTGTTGGCAGAGACCACTGCGATCATCTAGTCTGCCCCCCTCTATAACACAGGTCATAGGACTTCCCTGAATTGATTCCTGTGTGAATTAGAGCAGATCTTTTAGAAAAACAGCCAATCTGGATTAAAAATCGCCAGTGATGGCCAGGGCCGGTGCAAGGAAGTTTCCCGCCCTAGGTGAAACTTCCTTGCACCAGCCCTGCACCCCCCTCCCCAAATGCTGCCTCCCCCAGCCAGTTCCCCCGCCCGCGGGAGATCAGCCTCTCCCCGCCCGCGGGCGCTCAACCGCCCCCCCACCACCACCACCTGCGGGCCGCGAGAGCTAAGCGGGGAGCCGGTGGAGGGGGGCGGCTCGCGGCGGCTGCCCCGCGGCTCCCCGCTCAGGCGCTGAGCAGGGGGGCAAGGGGGCGGCTCGCAACGGCTGCCCCCCAGCTCCCCGCTCAGGCGCTGAGCAGAGGGGCAGTGGGGCGGGGCTCCCCGCTCAGGCGCTGAGCGGAGGGGCAGGGCTCCCCGCTCAGGTGCTGAGCGGAGGGGCGGGGGGGGCGGGGCTCCCCGCTCAGGCGCTGAGCGGAGGGGCAGGGGGGGCGGGGCTCCCCACTTAGGCGCTGAGTAGGGGGCAGGGGGCAGAGAATGGGAACACCATGGGTGCTGGAGAGGAGGATGAACTGGGCTTGGCAGCACCACACAAGGAAAGCTTCCATCCATGCTGCCTGTCTCCACCAAGTGCTATTCACCCCTCACTAAACTCCCTCCCTAATGTATTGTAGAGATACCATCTCAGTGGGCCACATTCATTCTTCAGACTTGGCTCCCACATCATCGGTGCTCAGCTTACAAGTGGAAGCAAGAAGGGGTTTTCTGTGCCCGCCAGCCCTGCTGGCTCAGCCCTAGTATCTGGAAATCAAGCAATGTTCTCCCAGCTTTGCACATCAGCCCTGACACTATCCTGGAATCAGAGCATAGGATGCAGCTCCCTGCCTTTCCCCAACTGTTACTGGCTTTGGAGTGCACACAAGGGTAACCTGTTCCTGGCAGGGAGCTAAACAGATGTGACTGAGCTGAGGATGAACACCCAGGAAGCAGATGTTAGGCCTGATCCTGCAGTTCATACACGAACCATTCAATGGGACTTCTCACTGGAGCCACAGCTGCAGGATTGGAACTTATTTTGTATTGCTAACCAAACACATCTCCCAATGGCCTCCCTTGAAATTGCAGGACACGTGTGTCTCAGGATAGCTCTTTCCTTGCCAGGTAACTGTTTACCACTTAATCAGATCCCTCATACAGGAGAAGCCGGAGGATAATTAGAGGGTAGCTAGCCCTGCAACAACAAAGCCAGCATGGTTTTCGCTCTGTCTCCTACACCACAGTGCAAATTACAGGGAAATTGTTTTTGGACTCGGTTTAAGTGTGATCATTACCAAATATCAAGGGGCACCTGTGATTAGAATGCAGTTAGGAGGGGTTTTGAGTGTAATAGCTTTGTAGTTACCATGTAATTAAAGAGTAATGATGGCTGATTAGTGCTTGTGCCCTGTAATTTAAAGTGATGGCATTTAAACTCACCTCCTGATTGGAGTAACCATTCATCACTGTGCCGGTGCATAACCAAAAAAATTTCCCTCTTTTGGGCCCTGAGACTCAGTTACCTCATTCCTTGCTTGGGTCAGAAATGGATTGGACAGGTGTGACATACCAGGGTACAATCCAGACCAGTGAGTAGCTGTGACACCCCTGCCCCATAACCTGGGGTGCCCTTGACAGAACCTTGCTGCCGTAGCCTCCAAGCTGGACTGCTCAGAAACAGCCTCCAGCATGAAGTCACTCCCAGCCAGCCAGCCAGCCACACTTTGGCTCTCACCAGCCCTAAAGAGTCCACAAGGTGAACCCAATATACTCCCAGTACTAGATTCCCCGCACCCACCCCTGAAACATATGTCCTGTATTGCCCAGCCCTCTCCTGGACAGTGCAAATATACTGAGTCCGTTCTTCATTTGAGGCAATAATACGCACACAACTTGTTACCCCAAATGGAGTTACCCTGATACTTCCACTTGAACACACTGAATTACATAAAACAGTAAATCGAGTTTATTAGCTACAAAGAGAGATTTGAAGTGAGCAAGTAATGAGGCATAAGAGTCAGAAATGGTTGCAAGAAAAATAAAGATAAAATGTTTACTAATGGTGAACTTAAACTATCAGATTCAAGCAAAGTTTCTCACCACATGCTTTCAGCAGTTTTACTACCTCCCCCAAAGTCCAACAGCTGTCTCCTTTGAGTTTTCAGGTGCAGAGAATGCGATGGGCAGGGAAGGAGAGACAGATGAGTATTTTGGGGTGTCTTCCCCTTCTTTTTATAGTCCTGTCCCCCCTTTGAGAAGCATTTCCAGCTGGGAGCATGGCGACAGGCAGGCTGGCTGTGGGGAAGGAAGCTCCAAGCTGTTTCTTTGCTAAAATGCAGATTTCCCCCGTCCTCTTCCCTGCCAAAGCATGGCCACTTAGCAGGTAATGGCCCAGCAGCCTTGTTCACACCTGGCTGAGGCCTCAGCTTGCCCTTAGTCTCTGAGGAACTGGTTTGGCCACTCCTCAGATTTCTCTGGAAAATGTATTTTTAGGTTACAGTTTCAGCTGGTGTTCATAACGTCACATACAATGCTGCTACCTGCTTTTTTGCCATGCTCAGCAAATTATGAGTTTTGAAATGACACCTCACGAGGCATACCTTCTACAGACATTAGTATGCAGGCTGTGAACACAGGGCTGTATTCTGGTAGTCACCACAGGGCAACAGTAGCTCTAAGCCATCTTTGAGCTCCCAAAACTCAAGGGACAGCCAGCAGTTAGCCCAGCTCCCAGCATCAACTAGAGCAGCCTCATGGCTTCTCTAAGTTTTGCTCTGCTTTCCATGGCCCCCTATTGGCTCTGGGCAGCAGAGAGTAGCTGTAGAGCAGTGTATTCTATCTACATCCTCTCCCCACCCCACGTGCCGGGGGCTGTGAGCCGGACTGGTATAGAGCCATTATGCCAACGTTACCCCAGCCAAGGCAGGGCTCTGAACCCGGGTATTCTCAGGGAGCCATTTCTACCCCCTTCAAAGCTCCTTTATGCTACCACAGTGGCCTGAGAGCCTGTGTTTTCAGCACCTCCCCCGCTCCACCTCCTGGAGTGGTACATTTACCACTGTTTATTCCCCACGCACTACTAAACTGCATACAGGGGAAAAGCAGGCCTGGCAAATAAACCCTGCCCACAGGTTCCCCTCTTCTGTGGGAAGAGGCAGGGAAAAAAGACGTTGGAAAGGGGTGAATACAGGGAAGGGGAAGCTGGGTGTTGAGGAAAGGAAGGTGGATCAGAAGGAAGTGCTGGACAAATCCAAAGCCGGGGATCACCTGGCACCCAAGGCTGGCCAAACTAGAGGGTTTGGGGAGTGAACTCCAAGTTCAACTCCTGCAGCAACTCCTCCTGTGGGCTGAGGTGGCTCTGCACCAAACCAATCTAGCTGTACAAGTCTGAGTGCACAGGGAAGGGTGGGCATGGGTTAAGGCACTAGATGGGACTCGGGAGTTATGGCTTCAGTCTCTGGCTCTGTCATCAACCTGTGCCTCAATTCCCCATCTGTAAAATGGGGATGATGCTCCTTCCTTTCGCCCACCCTTTACCTTGTCTATTAGACTGTTCAGATCAGGGCCTCTCCCTCACTGTCTGCGCAATGCCTAACGCACCGGAGCCCTGATCTCAGCCGGGGCCACTAAGCATCACTCTCTTACAAATCATCGTTTGCTGGGGACACTGCTTCTTGTGGTGACGGATACGTTTGTTTAGTCTCTATTAGGCCTTTAATTGGCATTCTGCTCGCCCGCTCTCTAACTGCTCCCACTCGGAGCGAAGAGATTGAGCGTGATAGCAGGTTTGCACGGCACATTAGGGGGGTGGTAGTTAATGAATGATTATATCTGTCAGTTTAAATGGATAGCCACAGCCTGATCTCAGTCCCAGAGCTCACCACAGCACTGTTCGGTGCAAATTCAACTTCCCAGTGAGCACACCAATTGCCCTGGGAGGGAGGTGGCTTTCATATCCAAGTCATTTACCCATCTCTATTCATATGCCCTGTCTCTGCCCACCCCCCACCTCTAGAAAGTAAAGGTGAGCTTGCAAGACTTCCTATGCCTCCAGCCAAGTCCCTTCTCCAGTGATGATACAAGATGTTGCACAGCTGTATTTGGCGATTCACAGAGCACAGCTGCCTGGCTAGGCTCTTAACACTTAGGAAAACAACAAAGGATGTTTAGAGCCAAAACTGCATTATCACAAAGCAAACAGCTGCAAGGAGCGCAACTCAGCAATGGGAAATAAGAAGTTAAAACTTAGTTTACATATCCCCGACTGGAAGAGAATGCATCTGTTTACTACTAATAGCCCCATGACCCCACCCCCAGACTCCAAGAGCTGAAGATTTGCCTTTGGAGCTATCCCAATGGGAATTTTTTTGCTAAATAATCTACAGCTGTGCGAAACAACAGTGCCTCTCCTCTCCTTCCTTTGCAGAGAAAGCGTCGCTCCCCAGTGCCAACACATGAAAGCAAGAGCAGATGCAGGGGTTTGAGCCTAGAGGCCAGGACTGGGAATGGGATTGTCAAGCGGAACTTGTTAACACTGACACCAGAGGGTATGCGGGGAGGTTGGGACATTGGAACATAACAAATCCCTTCCTCCATAACATAAGCAGCTTTCTGCTGTAAAGCGCGAAGCCAGGGAATCAGCCATGTGCTGGAAGGGCCTTAGCACAGTTCCCCTTATTCAAATACTGCTGCCAAATGAACTGAAGGGCAGGCCTCCTGCCCATCTCTGGGTACTACTGAACCCGGCTTATCTCAGGGGCCATCCCTGGGGTGCCTAGAAATCCTCCCAAAGAGCAAAGTGGAATGTGCCGAGTGTCAGGTGTTCTCCAAATAACTTCACTGGTGGATGATCTCTGTGAACTCCCCTCGCGCGTCACCCCTCCTCCCATTTCAATTTACAGCCGTGCAACACGGTGCTAGACTATCAATACATGTGGGAGATGTCTATACATACAGGGGTGATGTATAAAGAGGTCCAGGGAGACGCAGTTAATCAACATTTGTTTGCTGTGTCCTGGTGCCTCCTTCCCCATGGCGGGGGGGCGGGGGGGAGGTTGTTTAAAGGTGAAAAAAACCAAGTCTCTCACCCCTGCAGTGCATGCTCTGCCAGTGCGGGGGAAGGGGGGGATGCAGGTGAAGGCAGGATGACTTTCTTAAGCTTGTTAAAATATTGCCACACGTTGCTGCTTGGAATGCAAAAAGACCGTAATTGGCAGGGCCGCCAGGAGCTGTAAGGTATGAGACTGGGAGGAGCTCTCTGTTACTGCAGTTCCAGCCTTCCCCAGCAGGATAGGGAATGTGGGAGGAAGGCTGGCTGAGAGTGGGGGTGGGGGAAGCTAGGGTGACCAGATGTCCCGATATTATAGGGACAGTCCCAATTTTGGGGTCTTTTTTCTTATATAGGCTCCTATTACCCCCCACTCCCATCCCGATTTTTCACATTTGCTGTCTGGTCACCCTAGGGGAAGCTGCCAGTTACTGTATCACAGGAAGCTTGGTAGGGAAGGCTGCCGGGGAGCTCATCAGCGCGCAGAGCAGAGGGGCTCTGGCTGCCAACATCCGCTCACCATGCAGCGGCAGTCAAAAAAGCTACCAATGTTAGAAGCCATTAGGAAAGGGATAGATAACAAGACAGAAAATATCATAAATCCCTGGCACAGCCACACCTTGAATTCTGTGTGCAGATCTGGATGCCCAATCTCAAAAATATATATTAGAATTGGAAAAGGTTCACAGGAGGGCAATCGTACTGATTGGGGGTATGGAACAGCTTCTGTATGTGAAGAGATTAAAAAGACTGGTACTGTTCAGCTTGGAAAAGATACGACTAAGGGGGTGGGGGGAGTATGGTAGAGGTCTATACAATCATGAATGAGGCGGAGAAAGTGAATAAGGAAGTGTTATTTACCTGTACACATAACACAGGAACCAGTAATTTCCAATGAAATCAATAGACAGCAGCTTTAAAACAAACAAAAGGACATACTTCACACAACGCACAGTCCACCTGGGGAACTCCTTGCCAAAGGATGTTGTGAAGGCCAAAAAATATAACTGGGCTCAAAACAGAACGAGAAGTTCCTGGAGGATCAGTCCATCAAGGGTTATTAGCCAAGATGATCAGAGACTCAACCCCAAGCTCTGGGTGTCTCTAACCCTCTGACTGCCAGAAGCTGGGACTGGACAACAGGGGATGGATCACTCGATAACTGCCCTGTTCATTCCCTCTGAAGCATTTGACACTTGCCATTGTCAGAAGGTAGGATACTGGGCTAGATGGACATTGGTCTGACCTTCTATGGCCGTTCTTATGTAGAGGTTAAGGGTATCTGCACCTGTCTTTTCCTGCAGGAAGCACTATAGGAACTGGGAGAAGAGCACTGGCTGGTGAGGGGCTCACCTTGTCTGCAGCCCCAGCCCCTTCCAGCAGGAGTCACTGTGGAGAATGGATTAGGATGCAGTGCTGGCTGCGGGACAGCTTGTATCTACTCCCATTGCAGAATCTGCCCTGAAGACGCCATGTAAGGACATTGGCCGGAAAGGAGCGATGGGCTGCTCTAGCCCTGGCTCCCCACAGCAGCAGTCACCAAGGCATAGGAACACGACCAGAGTAACCCATTAAGTTAATTTGTGCATCCGCTCTCCTTTGGAGACTGTGGCCTGGCTCCTTGCTTTTATCAAGGTCAAGCCATCATGACTATATATGGGCAGGAGCCAAGAGGAAACGAAAGAAAGCTCGTTTTCTCTCAGATTTAATTGTACCCTGTTTAGAAAGCACGATGGTATCAGCTCTGGCGTGTAAGAGCCCAGCTGGAGCAGATCAGATCGGATTTTTGATTGTGCTGCTTCCCATCCCACGTGATCTCAGGCTCTAGCCATGAGGATGGGAGATTCTGCCACTGGGGGAGATTGTTCTGCTAACATGTTCTCTGTCTGGCTCAACTGGCTGATCTTGTCGGGGCTTTGCTGGAGCATGGGGCCAACAGAACTGTGACGGTGTCGGCACCTCGCCGGCTCAGAGAAAAGGATACGCTGCGTGTTTTCCTGGTTCGCTGCATGCTGGGGCTGCTAGAGCCATGTGGGGAAAGCACGCTCACGGGGACAAGGGAATGAGTCACGTTCTGTGGCTTCATTCATTCCACAGGCACAAAGGGCCATTTTACCATTTCTCCTGGGCAGGATTTGTTCCAAGGTGGAATTTTGCCAGGAAAAGGTAAAGCCACATTACGCAGCAGGATCAATTCCTAGGAATAGGTGCAGAAAATTCAGAGAGACCAAAACAGGAGACATCACCCCCATACTCCTGTGTTCTGTCTGTTCTCCCGCCCCTCTGGGCTCTCTCCACACTCAGGGTAAAGAATGGGTGTGAGCCTCCTCAACCAGTGTAAACTGGCACCACTCCGCTGAAGTCCATGGAGCCGTGGTGGCTTACAGCAGCTGAGGGGTCGGCCCGGTGCCATTCACCGTCCAGAAGCATAAGTCAGGTGGAGAACTCTACGCTGAGTGGCCCACCACCAAGTGCACTGTGGCAATGCAGCATTGGGGAGGCCTGAGGCCTTCTGAGGGGACGGGTGTGAGGAACTGACTCTTCAGAGGATGAACTCCCCCAACACAGCTTTGAGTTAAATGCCAATGAGACATCGTGGGAGAGAAGGACCCCCAAAGTGCGATGAATCCTGGGCCTCCCTGCACTTTGGAATGGAAGGGGACCCACTGATTCATCCCCTGCCCTCCAACAAGCTGGGAGTAAAGGGGCAGGGACTTATCTAGAGGAAGAGGATCCCCTTCTCCCAACTCCAGATTTGGATGTGGGAACCCCAACCCCCTCAGCATCTCTGCTCAGGGGACGCAGATTCCTCTTTGGGGACACCAGCCCCACCCTGTCTCTGATTGGTTTTCTCGGGATGGGGGGTGAAGGCTCCCACTTTCTCTGAATAGGAAGCACAGAGCTATTCTAGGCGTGAAGCCTTCCCCCTCCCCCTCCCTGCTGCCCTGGAAGCAGCTCTGAGTACAGTCTGGATGGGAGCGGTATTTAGCGCTCTCGCCGTGGCACCGGGAAAACCTGGGCTCCATTTCACGCGAATCTCCTCAGAGGCTTCCAGGCTCTCTTCCCTCTGTTACATTTATCTTCACTGTCAGCCCTTTTTTAATAAATAAAACACGACCCATATAACTGTCAGGACTATTTCACACTGAATTTACCTGGGATGCTAACTCTCTCTGAGCACCCTGCTGGCCTAACAGTGCCTGGGCTCTGCTTGGCTGCTGCGCTTTCTTGCAACTGGACCTGGACCAACCCCAAGAGGGGCTGTCAGGAGAAGGGGCTCTTGTATAGGCCACTGGCCCCTATGCCTGTGAGCTTCTTAAGACCTGGAGTGTGGTGAGAGGGGGAAGATGGGTGTTCTTGGAAGTGAGCAGGTAATGGCCCATGGCTAGAGAGAGCCGCGTGGCAGTGGGCAGCCCCCTCTGAATATTTTCTCTACTATAGCATTGCTGATGCACCCGTCCTAATCGGTGTCCCCAGCTATTGCAGTACTGACCCCTTCCCAGCCCTGCCAATGCCCCTCTAACCTGACCTGCAGCAAACCCTGCCAGCAGCAGGCTGCAGTTCCAGTCGTGGGCACACATGGCTCTGCCAAAACATTTCAGTCCTGACCGTCAACTGTGTCCCCTCCTGCCTGCTCTTCCAGTCCTGGGCTCCCCACTGCTCTGTCAATGCATCCCCACCTCGATGAGACTCCCCTTGCTATTCCAGTCCTGTCGAAAAGCACCTCGGTCTGGACCTCCAGCATTCCCCAAACACTGCCCTTCCCCCCACTCCTTCAAGGAGAGCCTGGCCTCTGTGCCACAGACTTCCATCAGAGTCCAGAAAACTCCTCTCTGCTCTGACCTCTGCGAGCCAATCCGGGTTCATTCAAGGGCGAAAGGCACCTGAGCTAGCTCCAATAGGTCTGTGGTTAGATTGCTGACACAAAGCTGGCTGGTCCGATTACATCACAGTGGGATGTTGGTGTGGCAGCATGGGGAGTCTGGCTGAGCCCACAGTTCGGGGACTGGACCCACAGGGAAATGGTGGACTCTCATCTCCCCATTTCCCCTGGGAGGGAGAGAGATCTTTCACGTCATGCTACTGAGCTGGCTAAACCCCTCGCTATGGTCCAGATCACAAAGGCAGGCTCAGCCAGTGCCGCTTGGCCTGCTGCTGAGCTACTCTCAACACCTAGCACTGTACGAGTAAGATCTTAACTGGTGGAAATCAGTAGAACTCCATTGAAGTCAATGGACCTACCCACACCTTTACACCAGCTGTGGATCCGTGCCTCTCTCTCTGCAAACATTAGCCACTCCTCCCAAGAGCTCTGAGATGGGTGGGTGGGGTAACAGGCACAGAGAGTCGGTGACTTGCCCCAGGTCACCTAGCAGCAGAGTTGGGATTGGAACTCGGACTTGCTGGCTCCCTGCCCCAAGCTCTAGACCACACAGAACGCCTGAGCTCTGCACCTACGGTATTTACTGTACGGCTGGTCGGGGACGGCAGAAGACAGTGTAATTTCTGGTTCAAAGGCTGTATTTTACCTCTGACCCCATGTCACCAGCCTATCAAATCTGCCGCAGCCTGCTTGTGCCTTCCAGCATCCTGTATTCTCCTGCCCATTGCACGTTCCTTTTTACTAGTGTTTTATAAATCCCAGCGGAGCGCAGCAAACAGTAAACAAATGCCGATTCGTGTAACCTCAGCCTGAGCCCAGTTTGTTCCCCCAGCAGGTTTAACCCTGGGTCAGGCATTCGTTTAATGGGAGGGAAGAGAGACCAGGCAGCTGGGGGCCTGGGAAGCACTAACTTTAATTGGTACATGGCAAAGCCATTTGTCTTGCTCGTGCTCTGCACTCTGTGGGAGTGAGGGGCTTCTGCTCCGAAGATGCGCAGGCAGCATGTAGAAGAGGAAGCCGGGACGGCCATGGCACTATGGGCGGGTCAGCTGCGTTCACCTCCTGCAGTAGCAAGGCCTTTCAGAGCTGGCAAGTGGCACTTTGGAGCAGCGGCTGCCAGAGTCAGTTGACCCTTGGCATGCCAAAAG
Organism: Chelydra serpentina; assembly: GCA_037349315.1. Taxonomy (NCBI): domain Eukaryota; kingdom Metazoa; phylum Chordata; order Testudines; family Chelydridae; genus Chelydra; species Chelydra serpentina. Next base: position 56,050,342 of record JBAIAC010000024.1, on the reverse strand, counting down.
GACAAATACAGCTCAGCAGGGAGGGGCCGATTGTTTCTGAGGCCTAGTTTCTTGGCAGGGCCTCAGAGCAGACTTAGCCTTTTAGTGCTTAGCGAGGAAGGGTGGCCAGGTGGCTAAGGTGCTAGACAAGGCTTAGGAGAGCTGCACTCAATTCTTGTCTCTGCCACAAACGCCCTGGATGACCCTGAGTACCTCCATTTCCTCTTTGTAAAAGAGGAACGATAACACCACGTCTCTCACCTCTTGTCTCTTTAGACTGGCAGCTGTTCGGGGCAGGGACGGCCTCTCACAGTGTGTACATACATCACCGAGCGCCGGGGGGGGGGGGGGGGGGGGGGGTTGGGGAGGGGGGGCTGAGCACCTTCAGAGCCTCTAGACACGACCATAACAATAATAATACTTAGAGCCCTTAGAAGGGGCTGCTGCTTTCTCGAGTGCACACCACGGGAACGAGACCTGTTCACCGCTGGGCACCGAGACTCCAAACCATGTCCTTCCCCGGCAGCACGATCCTAACATGGCCATAAGTGCAGGTGGTGGTGTTTGACACGGACACCAGGCCACAGGGAGACAGAGCGAGCTCCCCTCCTCAATTCACTTCACACAAGGCCCTGAATAGCCCCCATCTCGCTGCAGTGGGGTCCTGTTTGAGAAGAGATCGCAGACAGCCACCTGCAGCTGCTTCCCTTTGACGTCAGGCTGCTGTTAAATGGGCTTGTCCTGCATTAGAAATAAGTTTCCTTATGGAGAAGTCAGGCTCCGGTTTCCTCCGCCCCACAGCTCTGCTGCTGGCTTCATCAAGACCCTCTCCATGTTCTCTGGCACGGGTGCACCAGGGAGAGAAGAAAAATGCACATTAGTGTAGTGATCCAGCCGGTGCTAAATGGGAGGCTTGCTAGATGGCATGGGTAATTACAATTCATTAAATATTCTGTAACCCAAATTATTTAATTACCAGGGCTTCCCCACAGTAGCGGAGTTGATTTAATCACGCAGGCTATCAAAATTAGAAACGCTGCAAATGGGATCTTATTGCCTCACACGTTTCAAATAAACTGTTTTGCATGAAATGAAATGAGCAGGCAGGGGTGGGAAGCAGCTGCAGCCCTGGATGGATATGGAGCTGGGCGGCTCGCGGGAGGAAGGAATCAACAAAGCCTCTATGAAGGTGTCAGCCGTGGCACTGTAGCATGTAAATTACCAGCATGTTCATGTAAAGCATCAGGATAGGGAACGGCAGCTTGTTACTGCTGGTTTCCAGAGTGTCGAGGTGCTGCTGGGTCTCTTCGAGGCAATTTCTGAGTCAATCGAGCCCGACTCACCAATTCAGCATGACCTGAGCTGGGTGCAAGGGCAGAACTTAAACAGAGAGAGCCAGCTGGGAAGGCGTGCCAGTGCTGTGGTTTGCAGCAGGGTGCTGGGCTGTCCCGTGTAGGGACTAGTGAGGGCACAGGGAGCCTCTCACGTTTAGATTCCAGGAGAGAGGCAGGATGGGCTTGGGAGAACTAGACTCAGTGCCTGGCTCTATTACAGACACTCCCTGTGACTTTGGGCTAGTCACTTCATCTCTTCATGTTTCAGTTCCTCCTCTGTAAACTGGAGATAAGAGCCCCTTCTCCCACTCTTGTTTATTTCTCATGTGATGTGTAAGAACAGGGCCCCAATCCTGGTCAAGGCCTCCAGGCCCCAGCGTAATGGAAATGATAAAGAGAAAAATCTAGCCCAAGTACATTGTGGCCCCAAGCCATCTACAGCTTATTGGCTGGCCCACCTGAACAGGGCTGGTTGCCTCAAGTCAGTTTCCAAGTGTCTTCCGTCAAAAACATGCCATCACACCTGCTCCCTTGCTGGCAGGCTCAACAAAGAGGCTTAGGATGGATAAGATGGAGCCTCTCCCTGCAAGAGATGGTCCCTCCACACCAAGCTTGAGGCCCATTGCAAGGCAGTGTGGGGAGGGGAGCTTACACTGCTGCAGCCCTGACGTTCTCTGGACAGAGGACTTTAGGCTGACCTTGTTCAACGCACACCTGTTGTAGTAAGATGCAGAGAACTATCTGCAGAAGAGAGCGTGATGCTACAGGGAATTCACACTGCTGAATCAGTGGATCTGTACTGCCTCCCCATTATTATTTTGGAAATGACATTGCACCCCTCTCTCTGCATCCATCGGTAACCACAGGACACAAGATTCCAGTCAAAGTTGTTGGCGAAGGATGAGGTGGGGTGGGGTAGAATGGACAGGGATGGCTTCCTCTATTAAACCCCTAAACCCACACAGTTAGATTGCTACCATTCGGAGGCTCTTGCCCATCTGCATGCTGATTTGACCTATAGAATACTCATGATAAATCAAACAGCTCTGAATATCTCGACCCCAAATTTGAACATGATCTGTGTACAAATATCGGAGTCTGCAAACATCTGTGCCAGGAGCTTAGCAGGACTCGAGAAAGGATTAGACATTGATATGGTGTGACGTTATTGACAATAACTGGGACCATATAGATCATTGTTACAACCAAGATCCTGTAGTGGCACCAAATCTTATCTAAAGGGGGTCAAATGAGGTGTCTAAGACCGGGTTATGCTTGGCTGGTTATGATTATGCCATTTATATGCATGTATCAGTTTTGTAGTTGAAGTTATGAATATTGGCTTTATACTGTCTGTAGTTCAATGGCTTTATACTGTATGTCTGTATTTCAAACTGGGGCTGGGCTTCTGGGACCCAGGACAAGCTATCAGCTCTGCCAGGCATGCTGATGGCCCATTAAGGACCATCGACTATACAATTAGCCCATTGAGAGGAGGCAGACACACCTTATGATTTAGTAAGGTATGCAGAGACTTGCCCATGTGACTCCAGACTCCATTTTGCTGTGATTTTCCACAGTAAGGAAAGAGGTGTCTTACACCTGGAAGAAACTATAAAAGGCAGCTGCCTCATCTCCATTTTGTCTTCATTCCTGCTTCTTATCTCTCGAGGAACCTTTCTACAAATGGAAGCGCTGAACAAAGGACTGAAGGACCCATCCATGCTGGGGATGTAATCCAGAGACTTGATTTGAACCTGCAGCTTATTTCATCTTTACTGCAAGCCTGAACCAAGAGCTTTGCCATTACTGTATGTAATTGATTCCTTTTAACCAATTCTAGCTCTCACCTATACCTTTTTCCTTTTATGAATAAACCTTTAGATTTTAGATTCTAAAGGATTGGCAACAGCGTGATTTGTGGGTAAGATTTAAGTTGTATATTGACCTGGCTCTGAGGTTCGGTCCGTTGGGATCGGGAGAACCTATTTTCTTTTACTGGGGCATTGGTTTTCATGACCATTTGTCCCCATAACGAGTGGCACTGGTGGTGAGACTGGGAAACTGGAGTGTCTTAGGGGATTTCTTGGGATGACTTGTGGTTAGCCAGTGGGGTAAAACCAAAGTCTCCTCTGTCTGGCTGGTTTGGTTTGCCTTAGAGGTGGAAAAACCCCAGCCTTGGGCTGTAGTTACCCTGCTTGAAGCAATTTGTCCTGAACTGGCACTCTCAGTTAGGTCCCGCCAGAACCAGCATCGTTACATATGGATATGTAACATCCTCTGCTACGTTAGAGAAGATAAAAACGCAGAAAGGACAAAAGCCCTCATGCATCCGGGCACGAGTCAAGTACTAACTGCCCCAGGTTAGAAAGAAACTCCCCTTATGGGAAGGTTATTTATTGAATAATTACCCTCGATCGGGGGTTTACACCTCTATGAATTTTCTACAACCAGAGCAGATGAAGCATCTGGGATGGCAACTCCTACGTTTCGATGACTCTTTGTTCAAGAGTCTCCAAGTATGTTTTGCATCTACTCACTTCTACTCTGTTAAATTACCCTTATATGCAGCATTTCCGCGTGGCTGTAAATAAGGCTCTGGGTACACTGTGACCAGGGCCGGTTCCAGGCACCAGCCTACCAAGCATGTGTTTGGGACGGCACCTGGAGGGGGGCGGCGCTCAGGGATTTAAAAAAAAACAAACAAAAACCCCCAAAACCATATTGCACCCCATGGCACTCTGGGAGAGTGGGGCCGTGGCTGGGCTCACCGCCCTCCCCCTGGCGCTCCGGCCGGCAGGGAGAGCGGGGCCGCGGCCGGGCTCGCTGCCCACCCCACGGCACTCAGGCCGCCCGGGGGCCGCGGCTGGGCTCGGCACCCTCGCCGCAGCGCTCCCCGGCCGGGGCAGCGGAGCCTGCCGTGGACCCGCCGCCCGCGCGCCGCTCCCCAGCCAGGGCAGCGGGGCCTGCCGCGGGCGCGACGTCCTCCTCGCCGGTGCTCCAGGTAGGAGAGGGAGGACGTTGTTTTGGCAGGCGTTGGGGGGTGGTGGTTTTTTTTGTTTGGGGGGGCGGCGTTTAGGTTTTTGGGTTTTTTTTTTCTTGGGGCGGCAAAATGTTAGAGCCACCCCTGACTGTGACACATACATTTTGCCTACCCCATTCTGGACCTCACCAATCTCCACTGCTTAAGAGCAACGGATGCAGCTGATTTCATCAGATGAAAAGAACTGAACTTAAATAAAACAGTTTTTCCATCTACAGCACCTGTGTTTGAGGATCTCAATGCACTTTAAACATCAATTAATGAAGTTGCTCACATAATCTGATTCAGTTAAGGGATAGACAGGGATCACATCACCCAACTTGGAAATGTATCCTTCTCTGGACTGAAATGTGTCGTGTGTTTTACATCACTAGGAATACATCGCAAGTTTAGATCAGGAAGTGAAGAACACCATATTAAAATGCATTCTGCAATTTCAACTGAAGCAGGCAGAATGTAATTAGAGGACCTAGAATTTCACCAAGACACCACGATTAACACTCCTATATTGAGGGGGGAAGCCCTGGGAAGTATCGCCAACCCCAAAAGTTCAAAAACCACAAGTCAGACTGATGATGATTGGCCCAAAAATCATGAGTTAAAACAAAAACCGATGACTGTTTTTGAAGCAGTCTTTTGATTTTTAAACCCCGCCCCTCTGCCAATGTGTAGCCAGTTTATAGTGAGAAACACTATTTTGGACATTGCACTTCTATGTCAACTAATTTTGTACCCCATTCCCACATTAACTTTGCATCTCAGTGCCACATCAGTTCGGTGTGCCCCCCGGCCTCACGTCTCCCAGCCTCACATCCATTCCACCCACCCGGTCACACAACCCTGTTCTCCCCTTTGCCCTCAAGCTCCACGTCTGCCCCTGGTCCCATGAGGTGGTTTTTCCCACTGCCCCCATGCTAGGCCGGGTGAGGCAGCTCCAAAGGTGGTTTCTTCTCCCCCTTTCCAGGTCCCATGCTGCAGCATTAGAAAGCAGGAGAACAGAAGGGGAGGAGCAGTGAATGGGACCCATTTTTCACAAGAGTGGAAGGAGGAGAAAGGATCAAAGCTGCTCTGAGCTGTTGGGCCCCTTCTGCTCCCTCTTATGAGACTAGCATCAGCTGCTTTCTCTTCCCCATCCAAAACCTCCTTCAGTTGCTAAGGGCCAGGGAGAGCTCTGCCTGCCTCCTGTCATGGGTTGTTCTCCCCAGGTGGCAGGAAAGTGGGGAACTCGGACAGACAGACAGACAGAGGGAATTTTCACCTGTGCAGCCCTAAAATCTCTTGAATGGTGTCAATGTCAGACTGGCTCTGGCAGGGGCCAGTTGAAAGCTGGCAACACTGCAGGTTGGTCTTTAAACAGTCAAGACACTTGAAGTGTCACTTATCAGAATGATGGCACAGCCAGCAGCTCAGCGCCCCCTAGCACCAGGCGGGGGAATTACTCCCGGAGACAGATGCATCACCTCCTGAAGGACCAACCCCACTTCTTGCCACACCGAGACTCTCCCCCACCCAAGCACTGATTCCTCCATAGCTCACATAGTTTACAAGAGCTAATAGGATTGCTGCACAAGGTGCTTCCACACTGCAGGCCAGAAACTAACCATAAAAATAGTGTATTGGAAGACTCCCTTGCTGTTGGGTGGGAGGAATACCTTCAAAGGAAAGGATCAGGAACCCATACAAAGAGCTTGGTGCTTTAATCCCTGCTGAATTATCAAGCCTAGCCTCAATCCTGTGGGATCAAGACATGTCAATTTCATCTGTCATGAGCCACATGACACTGTATCAGTCTATCCATCCTCCTTAGCGTCTCTATCCCATTAGCCAGACACCCTTCTGATTTCTCTAACATGTTTCTCTATCCATTTATACTGTTCCTCTGTCTTGCTTCCCCATCCATGCTGTTTTTTGTCTTGCCTAAGCTATTTATTTACCCACTACTATCACCACCACCCGAGTGAGGCTGTCTATCCATCTCTGTTATATTTGTATAGATCCCTCTCTCCTATGTACAGCCTACTGTGCTAAGTGCTTGCTCATGTCCTAAGCCCGCCCCAATAAGCAGTAAAAACATCTTGTGCATGAGACACGGCACCAGGATTCAGAAGCTCGGAGTTCAATTCTTGGCTCTGTCACAGAATTCCTGTGGTGACCGTAGTGCCTTCATTCCCCACTTATAAAGTCAGACTTCCCTGATTCTGGGGGGTTCTGAGCAAGGCTAATTCAATAATATTTAAGGCACTTAAATATTACAGTGATAAGGGCCATGTAGGTACCTAGATAAGGTGATAACTCAGCAGTCTGTCTCTATTCAGTGAGACATTGACTTCAGCATGTTTGTGAAGTTAAACAAATGCTTAAATGTGCTGAATAGGAATGCACTTTAGCATGTACTCAAGATTTGTTAAATTGGGACCTAGATGAGCAATACACAGTTTTCAAATTCTCCTAACTTTGCTAAAACCAAACCATTCGTTTTTAAAGCTAGCAAGATATCTATTCCTTGTTACACTTGCCATGCTAAATTTGCACTTTTTAACAGCAGCAATTTTTTACATATTCCCGTTCAAAATGACTGGGTTAAAATTTTAAGCAGGAAAAATGTCCTTTAAAAATAAAATTAGTACTGAACTAAGCAATGGAAGAAGAAATTTTGCTCAGGCTTTCAAAAAAATTCAGCTTCAGGCAGAAACCCATGCATATTCAAATTCAAGATGTTGTATGCAATTTAAAACAAGTTCTGAAAAATGATTTTGCAACAGTAATTATAGTAGATGCTGTAAGTGACCACCAGATAGATAGATGTATGGATGGATTTATGGACGGACAGTCAGAGGGTACATTATATATATATTTGTAATGCATTTGATAAAAATATATGAATTCAGTATAGCCCTGGTTTTCTGGAGGTCTTACAAACATCTGAGTATAGTAACAGTCATTCCATTTAAGACCAGGACCCATTAGTCTGATATCTTATCTCCAACAGTGGGCATTACCAAATGTTTCCTAAGAAGGAGACAAACTCCACAATAGACTATTATGGAATAAGTTGTCCCATAGGAGAAGTTACTTCCTAACCATAGGCAGTTACCGGTTCATTTATGCCCTGAAGCATGAAGGTTTATACCTCTTCTAGCTCTTTTTTTATTCCATTGGCTACAACTCTGAATGGTGTCATTAATCATACAAATTACCACTCCGTTTTTGAATTCTACTCTTGGCTTCAGGAAGAATTCTCTTGGCCTCAAAAGATAACCTGGAGAATACTCTGTCACAAGGTAATTGTGACTGTTTTAAGAAATGTTAATATTAAATAAATAAGAAATGTTTCCATGTGTCAGTTTTACCTGTATTACCTTTGAATTTTACCATCAATCCATTTGTTCTCATATTATGAGACAGAATAAATACAGGCACCTAATTCACTTTCTCTGCACCATTCATTATTTTGCATACCTCTGTTTTGTCCACATTTATCAATCTTCATGCCAAACTAAACACTTTGAAAAGTTTCCATCTCTCCTTATATGGAAATCACTCCACATCTCAGATCATTTAGTCACCTGTCTCTGGACCCTCTCTATTTCTGCTAAATATTTTTGAACTGTACACAGTATTCCAGGCAATTCCATTGAGTTACATAATGGCACTCTGATATTTTCAGAATTATTTCTTTATGCAGCTTCACAGCTCTTTACACACGAGTGAATTTAGTCTCACAACATCCACGTGAGTATTATTATGCTAATTTTTATAAATGGGGAAACTGAGGTGCAAAGAGGTGTCTTGCCCTAGGTCACAGAGCCCAACTAATCTGAGGCCCTCTTCTTTCCCCCTTCCTGAAAATCTATGGTCATTCCTGATACGGCCATGATTGAATATGCAAGCAATAAGAAACAGCTAACAAATGCAAGTAAAAACACATCTTTCCACGGCTGGAAGCATAATTTCTCCTGGATTAGAAATGAGTGGAGGATTTCTATAATACACAGCCATCCCTTTCAAATGTCTTATTTTGAGGGACATCACTCTTTTTGCTACTAAAATTCTCTAGCCTCTCTCACTTTTATTGTTGAGGATTATTTATTCCGGAAACAAAGAATCAAGAAGCTGGGGCTGGAGACAGAGTCAGCTACTTGAAACGAAGGAATCGCACCACCCGGTGATTTTCATGCATTTTTGCCCCTTTGGACCTTGGCAGGCAGAGAATTGGGAAGCCCACCAAGTCTCTCCCATCAACACCATGATTGGTGTCTATTTCCCCCTGAGACTCAGCCACAACTCAGATAACTACGTGTTGATGAGCGTCACTGGGCATATGGACCCTCACTATAACGAACCCTTTATTTCACCGGGAAGAAAACATCGAAAACAAGTTCTTATTGACACTGGAGACCTCTTGCTGCAATGACTCACCATCTCCAATAAATCTAGTATTGTTTAGCAGACATAGAGAATGGATTATGTAGCAACATACAGACATTAAAAATAAAACAAAGATGAGCACACCAAGCCCAGCAGGACACATGTGACAGCTACAGCCTGGGTAACTCACAAGACTAGCAGTAGCTGGGAGATACAGGACACTTTAACTCTAGGTCACTGGATCAAACCTGTCTCATGTCCTAGTGATCAATGTTGATTACCAAAGAGGACAAGGATTGAAAGGGCACAAAGGCCGAGATGTTCCAAAGCGACTAGTGATTTTGGATGCTTTGGTTCTCAGGCTCACCAGTTTCTGAACATCGGGTCCATTCAAGGTGTCTCGTGATGGGCATCCAGAAGTTACTGGTTGCTTTTGAATTTCTTGGTTAAAAGATGAATGCGCCACGACAGGTGGTCCTTCCACGTCAGGAATGAGGTATGTTAGCAGGGAGCTGTATGGAGACCTGAGCAAACCCTGCTATTTCACACCTGAACCACACTCAGAGATGCCCGTGTCTCTCAGGGCTCACCGGTAGCACCCCCTGTTGTTCCAGTCCTGGGAGTCTCTGTCTAGGAGTGCATCAGCTGAATCAAATTGCTTGGTGGTTTTGTGATGTGGACAAACATCCAAAATAAAGTAGACTCAAGCCACCAAGCTCAGGTCAGCTATAACTTCAGTCACCCTTGAGACCAGGTGCCCAGAAATAAAAGGTACAAGAATTAACCCACTCAGCTCTACTGCTCCTGACTTCATGTCATAAGTGTCCAGGCTGACTCCAGCCATATGCTGCAACAGTTCTTTGCGTTGGGCCACGTTTGGGCCTTGTGTTTGCAGTCCTGCGCGTAAGGTCAGCACAAGACCTATGTGCCACTTAATGCTTCAAAATAGGGCCGAATTGGGACTTAAAGTGGTGTATAGGTTGTGAGCTGGCTCTCTGCATGGGGCGAGTCAAACCTCAGAAAAAAACCCTCTCTTTTCTTGCAGACTATGCTCTCACCCTTCATGAACATCGCTGGAAAGTCTAAAGGGGCAGCAGTTGGACAAACCTTCTGAACACTAACATGAGCAAACCATCCATTTTTTCGTGTTTAAAGCTGCTGTATGCGGACTCCTCTTTTCTCTTGCAATGTAACTGGAATAATGCTCACGGCAAAGGAGACCACTCACAATAAATGCCTACAAAACTCCACATGACACTCCTCTCTGCCAGGGACCTAGCCTTTAACTATGCGCTACTGTCCTCAGAAGCAGCCAGGAACATCTAGGAATGTTGGCAGGACAAAGAAATTGTGGCAAGTTTCCCCGAGTACCTGTAAAAATTCCTGGATCCCACAATTCCCCCATTTCTTTTGAGATATCTGCCAGTTCAACCCCATGTGACTGGGCTCATGCAGGTGCCACTGGAAAGAACTCTATGACCAGTGGTATTCATGAGGTCAGGCTCGATGATCACAGAAGTCCCTTCTGGCCTTGTGTCCATAACTCTTCTTGGTAGATTATTGGGATACGTGACCAGCAGAGGGGGGGGGGGCGGGATTTCAACTGTCTGGTAGAAAGCTCTAGATAGTTTCATCTCTTTATCAAACATTTCTTTCCGAGTGATTTTTTAAAGCACTAATGAGAGGAGCCAGCTTGGAGATCTGTATCTTATTAATTTATTCTATTTAGATTCTGCAACTTATCCCCAGAATGGGCAGAAGCTGGGCAAGCATCTCCACCACTTTTCTCCATTAACATGCCTCAATTCTGACCTATGGCATCCACCTCTAAGACTAGTCTCCAGGGTCTAGTCAATCCTTAGGCTCTCTGCCAAGCCAGTGTCAATTGTCAAGGTGGGTTCCTTTTGTGGATCCTTGTCCATTAGGAACTGGATGGAGACCATCAACTCATTTCATATTGGCCACCAATAGTCTGCTGAGGGTAATAACTTTGAATCACAATTGACCTGGACTTGGACAGATTTCACCCAACGACTTAGAGAGACGAAAAAACTACTTTGCAAAATTGTGTGTGTATGTGCACCCCCTTTTTCCATAGGGAATCAGGTGAGTTTCTTATATGTCCCATCTGATTTACATACACCATAATGAAGTCCAGGACAAAAATGTACAGGAAAACATACTTCTTCCCACATGGATACCATACAACATGAGTTCCATAGCTCTTGAAACAAGTCCATCAAGGGAATGTAAACAAACGGAGGTGGATCCAAACACCATCCTAGCTTCAGATTATAATAATAATGGAAGATGCCATCCTTTTCCTGGTGCATTAAGGGACTTCTTTGTTCTGCCAATAAGAGGCCTCCCCTTGTGAAGCAATACATGGCAGCATTAGCACTGTGCGTTTCCCTAGCTGACTGATAGTGCTGTACCTTGCCTGGTTAGTACAAAAGTAAACACTGCCATGGTTATTTAACATTGGACAGAGATGTATGGGAGTGCACGGAGGAGCTCAGGTGGAAGACAGCTGTGGAAATCAGTGTTGGAGGATGCTGTTTCTCTCGCCTCGTATCATCCCCAGGAAGCAAAGATTGCACGTCTCTGAAAAATGGAACTTTGTGCCAGACTGACAGTCCTGGGCCCAAGTCTTCAATCTACAGAGCAGGTACAGCACAGGCTGGTGCAGTGTCCCTTGGGCTGTCTGCGACGTGTGTCAACAATGTCCTGGAGGGACTACTTCTGGTGGGGGAGCCAGTAGCTCACTCTGTGGGCCGCTCAAATACTTGACCTCTACTAGGACTGCAAACACAAGGGCCAAACGTGACCCAAACACAGACACCTGTCCATTTAGAACTGAACTGAGAACACCTGGTCATTTCACATGAGACACCAGTCAGCAGATGGGAAGAGCTTTAGATGACTACTCAACTGGTCTGATTTAAACCAAGCTCCAGATCCTACTAGCAACCCCCTGCACCGTTCATGTCTGGAAACGATTATTTATCAGCATTGCTTTCACTCTTGTAGTCCGCCTGGCCATTGTTCTAGCTGAGCAGTTTGGGACGGGAGGCTATTTTGTTGGTGAGAGCGTGCACGGTCTGCGGACCAGTGACCACCACATATCCATCTGGTGCTGCCCTTCCCCACAATCAACCCTGGCAAAGGGACAACATAAAATCAGTGGGGACACTGAAGGCCTCCGAAGACCATCAGGTAGAGCAATGGTCTGAGCTGGGCCTCACACACTTGGCAATCAGGAGCCAGGGGAGACAGGAAGAATGTGGGGGTGGAAAAAAGAGACAAGTGTAAAAAAAAAAAGAGAGACAAAGAGAACAATTAAGGAAAAATGCAGGAGAGATGAGGACATAATTTGGTTCAATGGTCATGACAAGACAGGGTCCCCATTCTCGGCCCCCAGGACATCACTATTACCCAATGGGAATAATATATATCCTGTCCAGGGAGAAAAGTTCTGGGGATGTTCAGATCCAAAGTTTTGCTTCAACCCATCTCTGGAAACAAGAGCCCCCATGTTGCACCTGGCTGAATGCTGCTGTGTAGGACACACACACACACACACACACACACACGGGCAGCAGGTTTGTAGACATTTTGGTGGTGCCCAGAACCTGTGCCCGCCCCCCCGAATCTCCGCCCCCAAACTCTGACCCCCCCCCACCTGCCTAAGGCTCTGGGAGTGAGTTTGGGTGGGGGAGGGGGTCTGGGGTGCAGGCTCTGTGGTGGGGGGTGGGTGTGCAGGAGGGGGTGAGGGGTGCAGGCTCCGGGCTAGGGCATGGGGTGGGTGTGCAGGAGGGGGTGAGGGGTGCAGGCTCTGGGATGGAGTTTGGGTGATGGGTGCAGGCTCCGGGCTAGGGCAGGTGGTGGGTGTTCAGGAGGGGGTGAGGGGTGCAGGCTCTGGGACAGAGTTTGGGTGCTGACTCTGGGCTGGAGGTGGGGGTGCAGGCTCTGGGAGGGAGTTTGGGGGCCAGAGGGGGTGTGTGGGAAAGGGGTGTGGGTGCAGGCTCTGGGAGTTTGGGGATGGGAGGGGGTGCAGAGGGATAGGTTGCAGGCTCTGGGAGGGAGTTTGGGGGCCGAAGGGGGAGGTGCTGGCTTTGGGAGGGGGCGGGGGGCGCAGCGCTTACCTGGGGCTCCTAGGCAGGGCGGGCCGGGAATCTCCATGTGCTGCTACTCCCAGGCACCGCCACTGCAGCTTCCTATTGGCCACAGGGGGCTTGGGGAGGGACGGACCCACCCCGCCCAGGGGCCGCAGGGAGGGGCCGGCAGCCATGAGGAGCGAGCAGGCAGGAAGCTGCTCAGCTCCACTGCGCTGCCAGTGGTGATTGGGGCCCCGGGCCATTTTTAATGGCCCAATGGATGCGGGGGGAAGGAGGTGGAAGGCGGGGCTGAGGGAGAGACCCGGCCTGAGACAGTGCTGGAGCTGGGCCCATGGTGCCTGAGCACCGGGAATATTCCTGGTGCCCAGGCACCACGGGCCCATAGAACTCACCACCCACCCACGCACACACGTGCACACCTATTTACAGTGAAAGCTTTAGCTCTGCTCTATTAGGATCGTGCTCCCCCCCTCCAGCAAGACCTATTGCCGGCCTTTTAAAGGGACACCACCATCCTGAGAATCTGAGTGAACATATTGCTCCTGCTACTGTTACAAATAACCTCAAAAATTACTATGCCAAATTTTTCAAAAATAGGCGACTACAGTTAGGAACCTAAATCTCTATATTTACGTACCTAGATATCAGAAGCCTGGTTTTCAGATGTGCTCAGCACCCACAGCTGCCAGATAATGGACCTGATTCTGGCCTCACTCCAGTTCCACAAGATTGACTTTGGTGGAATCGCTCCAGATTGTCACTGATGTGAGTGAAATCAGAAGAGAACCCGAGATTGCGGGTACACAATAGCTCTTAAAAATCAGGTCTCTCCTGATTAAGAGCCTAAATCTGGATTTTGATGCCTAACTTTAGTTAATTCCAGTTGACTTGAACAGAGCTGGAATTTCACCCTCAGTTCTTTGGATACCACGCAAGACCAAAGTCCTTACTGGTGATAGTCATTAAAAGTTCCAGGGTACATTTTGCAGAGGATAGGCCTGTTGAACTGGCTACATTCTCCCTAGCTAAGTTCCCCTTGCAGTTTAAATGGGTAGAGTAATCTTCTTCTCTTTCTGTCTTCAACTGATGCGTGGTGTTGCTGTGAGATGTTACAGAGGTGGCTGTATTTCAGTGCTGGGCGAGGTAATTTCTGTATGTTTTATTTGTACATTTCAGTGGGATCCCTTAGCACAAATGATGCTAGGCACATGAGATATTAAAAAGAAAAGACCCATAACTAAAGTATCTGGTATAAACACAGCTACCTCATAAAAGATGAGGGCATTTTTTCCCCTCAAGAAATAACCTAAAAATGAGCTAACAGAAAGAAAAGAAACAGGCCACTGAGCGAGAGTCCCATGCATGGGGCAACCTTTGAGGGTACATCATCATCAAAGTGGTTATTAGGTCATTGCATCTTGCACCACAGAACTGATTACAGACCTTCATCAAGGCCTTTTCCATGCACAGAGCCCATGTCCTATTCTGCTTGGCTGAGGATTTGACAGGTCATAAGCTGGAAGAGACGGGAGAAATTAACTAGAGAAAGATTCAACACAGGGAGCAAAAAACTTGCAATTTGACAACACAGTGAGTGAAACTGATGCCTGGTATTAATGCCATTGACCTGAGAAAGGATGAGTTGGGCCCAGCATTCCTCTCTCAGGACACACTCCTTCCTTCCCCTGAACTGTGCCTCGCAGCATAGAAAGGAGAATATATTGCCTGTTTAAGGGGTAGGCTTAGCCATGGCCACTCCCCGGCACAAAGAAGCCTACAGCTGAGATATCAAAAGGAACTGCCTCATGAGATGGATCCCAGTGCACCTGACAATTCTCACTCTCCACACACATATACACCCTAGAGTCACACTCAGATACACCTTTAGAGACTGCAAGAGGCACTCAGCTATTTAACCCTCGGTGAGGAGAACAGGACCATGAGAGAGAAAACAAAAGGAGGGACCAAAAATAGATCAGGTCTGATCAAGTGGGGAGACAAAAGGGGAAAAAATGGAGAGGGCACAATTTAGGGTCAGAGGCGTAACCAAAGAGTGCCACTGTGGGACAGCGAGTAGAGCAGCACAGAGAGGAAGGTTAGAGTTGGCAACTTTCTAACTGCACAAAACTGAACACCTGTGCCCTACCCCCTTCCTCAAGGCCCCACCCCTTCTCAGAGGCGCTGCCCCTACTCACTCCATCCCCGCTCACTCTGTCGCTTGCTCCCCCCCACCCTCACTCACTCATTTTCACCGGGCTGGGGCAGGGGGTTGGGGTGTGGGAGGGGGTGAGGGCGTCAGCTGGGGGTGCGGGCTCTGGGGTGGGGCTGGGGATAAGGGGTTTGCGGTGTGGGAGGGGGCTCTGGACTGGGGTCAAGGGGTTCAGAGTGTGGGAGGGGGCTCCAGGCTGAGGCAGGGGGTTGGGTTGTGGGTGGAGCCAGAAATGAGGGGTTCAGGGTGTGGGAGGGGGATCCAGGCTGGGGTAGGGTGTTAGGGTGCGAGAGGGGAGGGTGTGAGGGCTCTGGGGTGGGGCCAGGGATGATGGGTTTCAGGTGTAGGAGGGGGTTCTGAGCTGGGGCAGGGTGTTGGGACGCAGAAGGGGGTTCAGGGTGTGGGCTCTGGGAGAAAGTTTGGGTGTGGGAGGGGGCTTGGTGCCGGGGGTTAGGGTGCAGGAGGGGGCTCAGGGCTGGGACAGGGGGTTGGGGTGCTGGAGGCGGTGTGGGGTACGGGCTCTGGGAGGGAGTTTGGGTGCAGGAGGGGGCTCAGGAGGGGAAGCAGGGTGCAGGCTCTGGGTGGGAGTTTGGGTGTGGGAGGGGGCTCAGGGCGGAGGCAGGGGAGCGGGACGGGTTTCAGGGTGCGGGTTCCGCGCAGCACTCACATTGGGCAGCTCCCTGCAAGCGGCAACATGTCCCCTGGGCGTTCTGGTTGAAAACTGGACACGTGGCAACCCTAAGAAGGTGCTGGCCTATCTGACCTCCAGTTTATGGAGGGGAACTCCCATGTTACCAGAGTGCTCTACAGAAAAGCGGCCTGTATATATGTAGTTAGTAGTTACTGTACCTGCAGATGGCACATAGGGATATGCAGCATTGTTCTTAGGTTAATGAGGACTGATAGAAGTGGTTTTTGTGCACTGCAGATGGCTTCCTCTGTTCAGCTCATTCTGCCTCACAGCGGCAGCAATGGCCATCCCTTCAGAGGAAAGGGGCGGCCAAAAGAAATCGGGATCAAAGGTTACAGGAGACAGATCAGAGGCGCAGGAGTGGGCTGGGGGTGAGAGTTGAACAGGTACCTCAGCACAGGTCCGACACAGGCGGGGGCAGTAAGTGTCCCACCTGAGCACTACAGAGAAGAGACCCCTGGGCGGATTCCCACTCACTGCTCTTAGGCTGGCATGGGAGCAGGGATATGGGCATGCAGATAATGCTGGAACTATTTAGCTCCTGGGCAGATCCCCAAAGATATTTAGGTGCCTGACTCCCACTGATTTGAATGGCAGACACCCAAATATCTTTGAAGATCTGGGCCTAGGTACCTCCCGTAGCCCAGTCCCTGCTCGGAGAGGAGTCGGGTGGAAGGAGATGAATTATGCAATGAAAGCACCATTAATGTCACTGTTAGCTCAGCACATGGCTGGCATCCCGGCCTCACTCATCTAGTCTCTTGTGCTAAGGTGCAGCATGGGATAGCTGTCCCCACTGAGTACACCCCTGCTGCCTTAGCTGTGATGCATTCACATCCCAGCAAAACATATCCTGATCAATACACCACTCTCTTTTCCTTCTTTCCTCCCCACTGCACCTCCCTTTGCTCTATCATTTCATTCTCTCTCCTCTTCTCCCCACCACTCTCATTTCCATGGAAATCCCGTCCTTCATCAACCCCCCCCCCCCCCCACTTCTTGCTTCTACACTTTTTCCTCTTTTCTACACACAATCTGGAACTGGTTTAGTTAAACTGGTGCAAGCCCCTGTGTGGATGATCTGAGCTGGTATACAGTAGCTTCTTGCAGTTCCTAATCAACTTGAACTAAACAGAAATAAAGTCACGTCTACACTAGAAGTGTTTTACTGGTATAGGGAATCCAGTACACTATATGGCAGAGCATGCCTATTGTGAACGTAGCTATGGCAACAAAAAACTGTGCTTTGAACCAGTGTAGCAAAACAAGCTATACTGACGTAGCTTTGCTGGTGTAGCTGCAACTACTACACTAGGGGCTTCTGCCGGCACAGCTATGTCAAGATCACACCTTTTCACAGCCACAAGTGATGTAGCTGTGCTGGCAGAAGCCTGTAGAATAGACCTGGCCTAAGAGAGCCCATCCAGGGGTTTTCACTGGGTTAACTAAACCAGTTTAAATTAACCCTGTAGGCGCTTAAGGCTTTGCCTGCCCAGTTTGACTATGTCCATTAGAGGTGTGATTTTAAATGCTATATTATACCAGTACATATTATACCAGAATGCAATCAGACTTCTGCCTTATACCTGTAGGGAAGGGGAATATGCTACTGGAATAGCTATCCAGAGATAAGGCTTCTTTAGACTGCTGTAACTGTGTCTACCCTACCAGTATAGATACGGCACTACAATGTGTCCGTGTAGACAAGGCCTCTCTCTCCTTCCCTCCATTCTTTTGCTTCTGTCTCCAACTGCAATTACAATACCTAGCACTTCCATGGCGCTGTACACTTTAAAGCACTTCATACACATTCACTCCTTTCTCTCTCCTGAGCTCTTCCCCTTCCATTTCCTCCCTCTTACATTCCTTTATATTGCTGGCTTTCTGCCCCTTCCCCACCCCCCTCCCGCTTATCTCTTCCTCCCTCTCTCCTGGTTTGTTCACATTGCTAAAAACACTTGTCTCAGTCAAACATGCTTTTCTGATAAACACATTTCATTGATCGCTTGAAAGCAAGTCCTCAAAAAGTAGCAGATGCTCTGCTCTCAGGATCAACACCACATCGGAATCTCCTTTTCCCTCGTCCCCAATGGATCAGCCTGGGGGATGTGAGAGTGCATTGGAGGCGGCCTTTTGGGACTACCCCATCCCCAAAGATGGCAGTGCAGTGGAACAGCCACAGGTGGGGCAGGCAGAGGAAGACCTGTAGGAGGTTTGCAACAGGAAGTGCTTCCTGCCTGCATCGGAGGGGAAGAGAGATCAGTGCCCTCACAGGGCAAATTCACTCCCTGGTGTGTCACTAATTAATCCAAAACAAAGGTGCAGATCTGAAAAATACAAGCCAGGTACAATATGCACAAGCTCAGAGCTGCGGACTGGCTTCAAGCAGGTACATTCTATAATACAATGAAACCTACCTCCCGGGCAGCCAGCAACGCGCATCCCAGAGGAGCGGAAAGCGCCTGACTGAGCTTTGGACCAGTTTCCCCACCACGTTGTCCTCCCCGTCTGCGCAAAGCGACTGTATGACACTGCAGCCCTGAGTCTGTCCTTGCTCCTGTTCACTTTATCCCTAGGGCCCACCACTGGCTTCATGGCCTGGTTTTAAACCCATTTCGCCCTACTCTAAGGGACTGCACAAGAGGCGGGGCAATGGAGAATCAGGCCTTTGTAAGCAGCTCGCTGTCATGAGCTCTAAAAGGACACCCCACTCTCTAGAGGGTCCTAGACAGTAGCCGGTTGCAGGAAGTCCAGCTCCTACTGCCTGCCTGACCGGGTGGTGATACCATGATACGGGGATTCTAAATCACAGTGGAGTCAGGAACACAGCGGGGTAATGCTATAGGACGTAGGGGTTTGCAGCTGGAGATTCAAATGCATTGGCCCATGATCTGTGCATTTATTGGTGTATTTGAAGCTGTTTGGGATTTCCACCTGCCACAGGTTCATCACCAGAGTCCCTCATCAGCTGACTGAGCAAGGCTTGAAGGCATACAAAGTGTGCAGGCTCTTAGAGTTCAGCACCAACCATCCCCACTCCCTCCTCTGTTATTGTCAGGACCTGGTGCTACTAGCCATGGTGCTGAAGTGCCCATCTGGGGAGGGTGCCCTGGGAATGCAGTCTACGTTGATTCTGGGCTGGCAGTAAGCCACCTGGGGCCATTTTGCTTTTCTTCCGACCACTGATCTCTTGGGTTTGGGATATTTGCCCTTTGCCAGTCGGGGATCAGTACCACGCCAGCCAGTTGCATTGCTGATTTGGACCTACGATCCCCAGCTGGCCTCTGAGGGTATGACTACACTGCAAAAAACAAACAAAACCATAACCCCTTGTGGCTGCCCCACTCCCCTCGCCAGAATTCAGAGCCCAAGTGGGAATATCTACACTGCTATTTTTAGCCCCATAGCGTGACCCTGACTCAGCTGACCCAGGCTCTGAGACTCACTGCCATGGGTCTTTTGTTACAGTGTAGACATATGTGAAATGGACTGACGCATCCAAGCGTGCTCCCCAGCGGGGGGAATTCCAACCATTTCACCTCCATACCCACTCAGCTTCTGCTCTCTAGCTTTCAGAAATCCCCTCCTTCCCCCAGCAAAGTGAACAATGCCAAGCCCACTAACGTCTGCTGCAAACAAATGGAATCCCATCACTGGGCAATGGCCGACTCGGCAGTTCTTCGTGGCCAATTTAAGCCCTGTCAGGGTCAGATGATGTGTTCTGGGATTTCCTCTGGACTGTGCCAAGTGCTGTGTGCTAAGCACTCCTTAATGCGGTCAGCAGCACCGGTGCCAGTGCTGGGCGGGTAGAGGACTCCCTCAGTCTGTTAATACACTTGGAATAAGGACGCGAATGCATTTCTATAGAAAGTGATTTCGCTGTAAATCCGCAATCAATAAAGAGAAATTTAAAGGGATTAAGCTTTCTGCCTTCGCTGCAAATGAGATACTCCCCATCGGGCTCTCTTTTCTAGAGCCCATTCTGCAGCAGAGAATTGACCCCTTCGCCGCTGCTAGCTCAAGGCCCCTCCGTGACTGCTGGGTTCATTGGGTTTTTATACAAATACGGGTGAGCATTCATTCTGGGGAATGGTGCCTGACCAACAGGCCCGGACTAGAGAGTCTTTGGCTTATGAACATGGCTGTCCCCAGCTAATGTGCCACCAACCAGAGTGTAAGGGACCCCTTAATGTAGTGAGGGAGGAGTCTGCTCTCCAGGCTTGGACAAGATCAGCCCATGGGTGCAGAACAGCTAGTTGAAGCTGAACTGTAGGTGATGCTGGTGGGCAGAGGAAAGCATTGTGAAGAGTTTGCAGTCATGGTGCAGTCTCCTTTGGGCACCAACCCATAATTGGTCAGTTCAGTCTATGGCTCAGGAGGGATTCCTCGCTGATGCTAAGCTCTTGTATTGCAGCCTCCATTCTGCAATCTCTGGTTGACTAGAATCCTTTGTCCCATCCTGGGGGACAATGACCTGGTCTCAGTTAATCATGCCTTCATAGAAGAGTAGGACAGGAAGGGACTTCAATAGGCCATCTAATGCAATCCCCTGCACTCAAGGCAGGGCCACATAGATCATTCCTAGACCATTTGTCACCTCTCAGCTGGATTACAGCAACACAATACACCTGGGCATGAAGCCTTCAGCATTTAGGAAACTCCACTTGGTACAAAATGCCACAGCCCATCTCCACAGTGACATTGGCTACCGAGAGCTCAGCAAACCAGTCTTCTGCGCTCTATGCTGGCTTCCCAGAGAATAGCACGTCATGTTCAAGGTATCATGGCCCAGGTCCAGCATATCTAAAAGAGCCTAAAGCACCTGGATGAAGATGGTGGTCAATCACTCCCCTCCTCTGGCACAGTGGAACTATCTACCATTAGGGTGACTCTCATCTGTGCGGGAGATGGGGGTTTCTCCGGTTTGGCTCAAGACTGTGGAATGAACCCCCCCAGGAACTAAGGTCCATCAAATAACCTCACCACCTTCTGCTGCAAGTGGAAGTGTCCCTCCTTCAACCTGCCTTCTCCAACATGCACCCACAGAGCAGAGTGTACATGTAACCCCCCTTCCCAGAAAAACCCTATCAAAACACAACACTCCACCACACCCCCAATTCTCCCTCTGGGGAGGGCATGACAGAGAGGGAACCACGTGTGACATGTTAGTTATACTGCTTAATGCGTGACTGGAAGGTGCTCAGACACTACAGTGATAAAGGTGCTAGGAGAAACAATATAGAACAGGACAGAATACCCCTCATTCCCTCCGCTCTGACTGCCAGCAATAAAGCCAGCTAGGGAAGAGGTTTTGTGATAGGATCACTTGTCCACCAGACTCAGCGGAGACACCATCTCAATCATAGCCCTCCAATATCTGCTCGGATACCTAGGTCCTCATTAACTGGGCTAGATTCCACCCAGAGATATAGAGGTGAGAGCCTCTCTACTCCATTACTGATCTCTCCACCCCCCAGCATCTCAACTCTGCCATGGTTCAATGAGATAAGCTAGTCACAAGTCATCCCAAAAGGATATTAATGAGCATGGACACATGATTCTAGGTTGCATGTTTAAAGTGAGCACTGCAGCAGCAGCCCCTGGGTAATCCTAGTGCAACTGAGCAGTGACCCCTGCCTAATTCCCCAGTCGTTTGCACTCCAAAAATGTGCCTTCGTAGACAGGGGGGGCTTTGGGAGGAGCTGAAGGTGGATGTTTTATAACCACACCCGTTTGTTCCCTGGACTCTGCAGTAGTGGTACTGACATCTCTGAATTGCTGCTGCTGCTCAGGGAATGCAGAACGTTAGCACAAGGATAAAAGGCTCTAAACTGGCTGTATGTGAGCCCAGGCAAACACTGACTACATCTGCAGAGAGAAATTACCTCCCTGGAAAAGCTTCACTCCCCAATTCACAACTGCTGTAAAGTTTCCCCTCAATCTACCCTTGTGCAATGGTCAGGTATCAGCCTGCAAAACAGCCCTCCTCTCTGCTGACAGCCACTGGGTAAAAAGTGAGGGACCCACCTTGCCAACCAATAATCTACTCTGCTGCCTTGCCCCTTGTCCATCCCTCCTGTATTGCCTGTCTGCACAAGTCTTTGATGGCTTTTGGATGCTGTCCTCATGTACATGTATTCTGTGAGGGTAATCCTCTAGATTACACAAAAGCAAATAGATTGCCGTTTCCCTGGTCTACATGCAAGGGAAGGATTGTGTAGAAATAAAGCACTACTGAAAGGAGAGCATGAAAAGCGACATGTGTCATCAGCAGAGGGGTAGGCATGCAGCATGGCACTGGGTAGATATTATTGAATAGGAGCCATGCACAATAATTGTGTGCTTGTGGTTAGAGCAGCCTTGCGGTCACTCTAGTTTGCACCAGTAATTTACATCAACTTTACCCAGGGAACATGTGCAGTGTAGAATTTTGCTAACCACACTCATTTTGCTTTCAGTCACACCCCTTTGGGCATTAACCCCTCAGCTCACAGAACCAGCCAGCGTCCCTACCACAGCACCCTCTTTGCGTACGCACAAGAATCCCCTCATCAGCGTAGAGTGGGCTCAGATCACTAGGGTGAGATTTAATGCAGACTCCCTACAGACACAATTGCCTATACATAGTGCAACAGAGTGGAGATCTGAACCCAGCAGCTCTGATAACAGACTGTTTGCGCAGCACTACAGCATGGAGAACTGGCCTGAACCACTAGCAAAGCACATGCTCGTTTGTGGATCCACCTCTGACGAAAGCTCTGTACCTCCATGGTCAAGCCCTAGCCATCCCTTCTTCCTTCAGAGGGAATATAGGAGTCGATCACAGCTCAGTACTGGACCCCCTCCCCTACCTGTGCTTCTGGCAGCAGTAAGAAGGGGAGACTCCAGGCTGGATTCCCTCCTCCCATCCCCTACTGGCAGGGGAAGGCAGCAGGCTGGGGTGCTGATTTTGCTCAGAGCCCTGCATACGGCAAGCCTGAGTCCCGCCGGCATCGTTCTCCCTCTCTGTGAGCAGCAGGAAGCTGTGATTAGACACGTCCCATGCGTTGTAGCACATCGCTGTTGTTCGGAAGGCGCTCCCTAGCCCAGCACACTCTGGTGTGAGAAATTTAACGTTGTCAGGAAATTGAGGATCTTCCATTAGTGAAGGGACTGGATTTTTCCCCGTCCAGCACTCAGTCAGGGAGCTACTGGCTGGCGGAGACATAGCAGCTGCAGGATGGGAAGCAGCCACTGGGGTGGGGAGAGGGAGTAGGGGTTCTGTCACTCTCCCCGTGCCATCCATTGCTGTCTGTCAAAGGGAAGCAGGTTCAGATATTTGGCTGAGGAAAGACAGCCAGGTTCAAAGCTGTTCTCATCTGAAGCTGACTGAACAGGCAACATGCCAAGGGAGGGAAGGCAGGGAATTCCCCTGATGCAGCCTCAGGGCACAGCAGCTTTATCACCACCAGAGGATGGAAAGGGGGCTGTGGTGTCAATCAGACACCAGCCAGAGCCCACAGCAGACACATCAGCTTAGAGGAAATTTCTGATCCCCCTGCGTGGGTGCATCCTGCATGTTGCTACAGTTGAGGGACCATCGTGATCATCTAATCTGACCTCCTGCTTGCTGCTGGCCACAGAACCCCACCCACCCACTCCTGTAGTAGACCGCTAACCTCTGTCTGGGTTACTGAACTCCTCAAACCACGGTTTAAAGACTTCAAGTTACAGAGAATCCATCATTTACTCTAGTTCAAACCAGCAAGTGACCCCTGCTCCACGCTGCAGCGGAAAGTGAAAAATCCCCAGGGCCTCTGCCAATCTGACCCTGGGGAAAATTCCTTCCTGACTCCAAATATGGTGACCAGTTAGACCCCGAGCATGTGGGCAAGACCTGCCAGGCAGACACCTGGGACAGAATTCTCTGTGGAGCCCTCTCCATCCAGCCTCCCTTCTCCAGAAGTTGCATTTTTTTGCTACTGGCAGTCGCCAAAGGGCTATATGCTGCTAAGCTGTTCTCTGCTGTGAGGACAGGGGGTGGGGGGTAATAGGAGCCTATATAAGAAAAAGACCCAAAAATCGGGACTGTCCCTATAAAATCGGGACATCTGGTCACCCTAAAAAAAAGTGCTGTGGGATTGTTCATTTCCACGAAAGGTCAGAGGCTCTGCTTCAAACCCTAACCAGGATATGAAACTTCCAGCATTCTCATAGTACCTAATGCGAAGCAAGCACATTGCGGGGACAATACTGGCTCGCAGGGAAGAGTACCGCCTGGTGAGGAAGCAGCACACTTCCGGAAGCAGGGCCGGCTTTAGCGGGTGTGGGGCCCCACGTGAAGAACGACGGCGGGGCCCCGCACCCTTCCAGCCGAGCAAAAAAAACCCTCCTGCGAAACCTCCCGTGGGGCTCGATTCTGGGGAATCGGTGGAATCAGCTTAAAGCCGGCCCTGTCCGGAAGCACCTTGGATGTTTCCCAGATGGTTACTTTCAGAGGTGGAGGTGTAACAACAAACCGATTGGTGTATTGGCAATAACTCACTAGGACCAGAACGGCTTCAGCCAAGAGTTCTGAAGAACGCTAAGAATACAGAAGCCAATTTGCTAAAAACAATATGCAGTCGATCATCAACTACTAGCGCAGCAGTCTGGCGGGTGGTTTTCTTAGCCTTCAATAAAGCACAAAGGAGGATCCTGGGGATTACAGCCCAGTGAGCTTTAAAATTAGTTGTGAAAATGACTAGAGTAATAAAACACCCAGCTGAATATGATAGGGATAAACCAGCCCAACGTCTGTAAAGGCAAACTGCATCACTATTTGAGTTCTGGGAGGGAGCCAGCAGAACAGTGCCTACTGGAAAATGGGTAGATCCCATTTATCTGAACTTTCCTGAAAGCTTTGACAACGTCCCTCTCAAAGGGCTATTGAGAAAACTAAGGTGAGAAGTAAAATTCTATCTTGGATCAGAAACTGACTATAAGACAGGAGATAAAAGACATTGCCTCACTTACCTTGTCTCTATAAATCAGAAGACAAAGAGCAGGATTAATGATCAGTTCTCAGCATGGAACTAGATTAACAGTGGGGTGCCCCAGTGATCCGCAGTAGGTCAGAACATTATTCAGAGCAGTTGTGTCTAGAGAGAATTGTGAGGAACTTCAGAGGGATTTAATAAAGCTAGAAAATTGGGTGACACGATGCAGATGGAATTCAATGCCGACAAGTGCAAGGTAAGGAACAATTTGAACTACTCATACACATTGATGGGTTCTAAATGAGCTGTAACCACTCAGGGAAAAATATGCCATGCAGTAGCAAACATGATATTTGGCTGCATTAAGAAAAGGGAAAAACAGAATAATAGTGAAAAATATTATAATGTTATTCCATAAATCAATGGCACAGCATCAGCGTGCACAATCTTTGTCATCTCTTCTCAAAAACAATAGAGCAGGAATAGAAAAGTTCCAGAGAACAGCAATTTTAGTAGAACAATAGAAAGATTCTCATATGAAGAGAGTGCAAAAATAGTAGCTTCTTAGAGATGAAATGTCTAGGAGGCAACAGGACAGAGGTACTGTATTTACAATAAAAAATGGTATAGAGGAGATAAATCAGTAGCTCCTGTTTGCCATTTCTTATGATACAGGAACAAGGGAACACCCTGTGAAACTGAAACACCTAAAATACAAAACATTTACACAAGATATCATTTACCTGTGGAACTCACTGGCACTAGATATTATGGAGGATAAAAGCTTGGCAATAGTACAACTGGATGAGATATTTATATGAATAATATTCACAGTTGCACTAGCTAGGATAATAAAATGTATAAAGAACAGAAATCCCTATTTTATCATCTGCCTGTCTGTTTTAGATATTTATAGAGCACCAATCACCATAGTATCATGCTTTAGGGCATAAGCTGATTACCAAACTCCTTTACATTTCAGTGCTTTACATTTCCCCTTGAAGTAGCTGTTACTAGTGCCTGTCAGAGAAAGGATACTGGACTAGATGAGCAATTGGACTCGCCCAGAATGACAACTCCTGTTTAATTTGAGAGATCTGATAACATTACAGCCAAAAGAGGCAAGGAGTCTGGACCCTAAGCCTCCCAGCGGGCACTGATTTCATCAGCTCGACCCAAGCACAGCTGGGATGGGGAGGTCTGATCTAAAGCCTGTTGATTTCAATGGACGGTGGATCAGGCCATGAATGCATTAAAAAAAAAAAAAGTGTGTGTGTGTGGGGACAACTCCAAAACTAAGCTACAGAAATGAGCTCAGTTAATTCATGCCCCACAGGGACCATGGCACTTTTACAAGTTCTGAGAATTTGCAAAGACCATGGGATGAAGAGTTCTAATCCCTAAACCCACCAGCTGCCTGGCTGCACAGTGCAGTTGGGTGGATCTTTTCCACAAAGGGTAAAATACATTAAATAATTTTCACCACCCCCAAATTACCCTCATTTTAAGTGTTTACATTTTCCAGGGCTTAGAGTCATCTCCCTGGATTCCACTTATATTAGTGAGTAGCTTGCATCAGGGGTTGTCATGTCAGACCGCATTTGGTATATTACTGCTGATGTTTCATTTCAAACAATTTCCACTGGATGGGGGAAAACCAGATTTAAAAGATGCAGTGTACGGATGGAGTCTATCGCCAGGAATGGGCTATATACAAATTTAGAGACGGCAACTGAGCCCAGCTTGAAAGAAGGAAGCTAAAATGAGGCTGGACTGTAACAATAACGTAGTCCCTAACTAATGTCCCTTATGGTACATCCACACTACCCGCCCGATTCGGTAGACGTGATAAATCGATCCCAGAAGCGCTCCCCGTCGACTCTGGAACTCCAGCTCGGCGCGAGGAGTAAGCGGAGTCGACGGGGGAGCCTGCCTGCGCCGCGTGGACCCGAGGTAAGTACATTGTAATTTGATCTAAGATACTTTGACTTCAGCTACGCTATTCACATAGCTGAAGTTGCGTATCTTAGATCGATCCCGCCCCCTAGTGTGGACCAGGCCTTAAATGAACTAGGTTTCTCTTGCCTCCAACTTCTGCCTTGAGAATTGGAGATGTTACCACTTAAAGATGTCAATATCAAAACCTACAGCTTGTCCTGGCTTTCCTTCTCAGGGAGTGACAACTGAGATGTTAAGCGAAGCTCGCAGACTTTCAGGTCACTTACTGGATGGGACTTTGCTTCCCTTAAAAGTACTGCTTCCACCCAGACTCTCTTAACTGGCTGATCTTTCCCCTTAAGAGTCCTTTGGGAGCATACAGCCCGTGAGTGCGCACGACAACTGGTTCATGCCCATAAAACTTCACCAACTGCATCAACCTTAAAATTGATCATGGGATGTTGGGGATGCTTGGAGGAAAAACAGACAGCGCAACCTTCCCCCGCGCAGCTCTGTCAAGGCACCTGAGTCTGGAACTACAGCATTTCCTGCAACGCCACTGCCGGTCGGCTGCACAGCTCTGCCGATGCATCTCAGTCCTGATCTCCAGCGGTCCCTGCTATTGCATATTAGGCTATACACAGCTCTGCCAAAACACCTCAGAATTGACCTGCAATTATACTAGTCTCTGGGCTTCTCCTGAGATGAAACACTCAATAGTGCGAAATTGTGCTGTGAGCTTCTGAGGTAGGTTTTTCCAAAATAAGTTGAGTTTCTTTTGGGAAGCTGTCCCCTCCCTCCCCGACAAAAAGGTCGATGAAAAAAAGATTAGATAGGTCTACTGAGTAGCATAGTACTGCTGACCACAGAGTGGAACATGGATGCAGAAGGGACTCGGCCAAAACAGGGCTAATTAGAAGGAGAAAGAATTCTGACAGAAAACTTAGTTCACTCCAACTCTTTCTGCCTCCACCAAATCCTTCATCCACCATCTTTGAACCAGGTCACAGCACTCAAAGTAGATGTGTGAGGGAAGACAGCTCATTCTCTCCAGGTCTGCTTTAAAATACTGACTCAGTAATAGCTGTTCTTAGTCGTATATGCCTCTCTCCCCTCTCCCCATCTGACAGGACAGCTACATTTCTCCAAGAAGTTTGAATACAAGAAGATAAAGCCAAGCCAAAAGCAATACCTAACTGCAAGCTTCCCTTTCCCTCAGTAGTTCTCTCGCTCTCTTTCTCAGACCATAGATGCAAGTTTCAAAGGCCCTTTCCAAAGGCTATTAACCCTCAGAATGCTGCCATTTCCCAGAGCACCAGCCACATGCAAGCTGAGAGAGAGATTTTTTTGCTAGCAGTTTTAAAGATATAGAGCGTAACACAGCAGTTCCACCTGTAGTAACCTACAGATCTAGAAGCTGGCCCAAAGCAAACCTGGATGCGAAGCCCTACAATTACAGGAGGTTTGGCTCTGCATCCAAACTTTGTGTTTGGAGCCTTTTATAACAAGAACAGGAAGGAGAGGAAATTTACACAGCGGAACCAGATAGCAGATGGTCCCCATGGTCAGATACATGGTCACTGTTAGGATCTCTACCATAGCAACATATTGAGATGTCAACAGATCAGTACAACTGTATCCTGATGATCAACGCAGAAAGTGAATGAACACGTTTGTGATTATTTTCAGGTCTCTCATCAAGCATGGCTGAAGAGCCATTAAAATTTCACACACACATTCCATCTTGCACAGACCACGCCTCCCTGTCCAATGAGTGACTTGATCTCCTCTTCACAGACCCACAAACACACTGGGGCTGGTTGAAAATTTGTCAAAACTATGCCCCCGCCCCCCCATGGAAAATTGGGTTGAAAACAAACCAAACAAAAATTGTCATGGAACACGTCTGTTTTCCTTTTAAACCCCCCACCCCACAACTGAAGCTTTTCAGCTTCCAGCAGCCTTCGGCCAAACAAATTTGGTTTCGGGGTGTTTGGTTTTTCAACAAAAAATTGAAATTTCCTGCTAAAATTCCAACGATGAAAACAAACAACAATGCCCCTGATAAAAGTCTCTGCTTTGATCAGGTGCCCAGGGACTCAACCCTAGGTTTTCTACATCTTGGGTAATTGGCTTAACTGCCACACTATAAAGGGACACACTTCAGGTTTCAGTTGAAAAACAGACATTTTGACAATTCCATATTTTGCAAAATCATGCGAAAGGATTTGGTTTTGTTCCAATGCGGAATGAGACCAAATTTCAAAAACTCGAAAGTTACCATGAAATGGAAGTGTTGTCCTCTGGCTGGCTCTGTTAAAAGCGCTCAGCTTTAATGTGTCAGAGAGAGAAAGGAGCTGGGTCTGGTATTTCATATCCTAATGGGCCCTGGACGGGTAAATATGGTAAAACTGGCTGTGAAGAAGTGAGGAGAATAGTGGGGGCAAAGAAAAAGCTAGAGGATGGAGAGCCAGGATTATTATGAGCATTTAGGATGATCTGGGTTAGCCTTTTCTTGGAACAAAGGCCCAGCTCTTCTTTGTGTAAATCAGCATAGCTCTATTGAAATAAATGGAGCTATACCTGTTTACACCAGCTAAAGATCTGGCCCAGGAAGTTTTAAATGCAGACGCCCAGGAGGCCCTAATTAGGAAAGGCAGCTAATCATCTCCGTTTGTACCCCTCACCTTCCCTCCCCACCCTGCTAGATTGGGGCAAAATCTCCCTAGAGGAGAGCTGCCCTGAGACATCCCCTCCTGCCATTAAACTGTGGATGTGAATGTGACCGCATCCAGGTCACGATTCCAAGGGAAGATTTTGAGACAGTCAGTTCCTTGGGTGGGGGAGGAGAGGACGCCTTTATCTGTGGGGTGCTGAGGACGACCCCCTGATCTTCATACTTGCATGTCATGAGGGCTGCAGCCCAGTCTACATGACTGCGAAGTGCTCAGAAGGGTGTAAAGGGGGAAAAGCAGAGAGTATTTGCTCTCGTTGCCCAGGGAGGAAATGAAACCTGTCACTCTGACCCAGCAGCTCCCTCCCCAGTGGCCCAGCCTCATGTTCCCAATTGCCAGCTGAGAGAGCTGTAAACACAGCCCCGCGAGCTGCAGCCTGGAAAACCTGCCCTGCTGAGATGGATTTTTTAATTGGATTGTGACAAACATTTAATACCTAATAGAGCTCGCACTGGCACAGTTAATTAAGAATGTGACTAATCCAATTCACTATTGGGAGCTCAGGAGGAGAAGGGAAGTGTGTGTAAGGGGGGGGGAGGGACGAGGGGAGGAATCTGCTAAATTGCTATTGTAGTTAATTTGATTTTGTGCGTGTGCATGTTTGAGGGCATATAAATGATGAGGAAGGGCTCTCCCCCTCTCCCCCGCTTCTAAGCCCAGGAGCTCCTGGGTAGAAGCAGAACAAGGCTCCATCACCTCCAAATCCCTCTGCATCCAGTCATGCTGGCTTGTTAGCAATACGCAGCATTGTAGAGCCTGTTCATGAGGAGAATGATTGAGTTTTACTGGAATCACTGCTGGACGCGCCTTATAGCGTGCCACTGTGCGGGACGGCATCCTCCAGGGAGCGTGGCAGTTAACTCTGGAGAGGCGTATTAACATTTCAGTCGCAGCCACAGGTCGCCGCCACAATCAGAGACCCACAGTGCTCGGTGCTGCACAAAACACAGTCAGGGACAGCCCCGGCCTCAAGAATTTACAATGTAAATAAACAAAACAAAGGATGGGAGGGGAAACAGAAGTCCAGGGACTTGCCCAGTAGATCAGCGCTGAAACCAGGAAGAGAATCCAGGTCCCTGAATCACTAGACCATGCTACCTCTGCTAAGGTGCTATCTACGACTGCCTCCATTCATACACATACAAGAATAGAGATGTCTTCTTACAGAAGTTAGCTGAATTGATCTTTTCCATCTTTATCTAATCCCTCGCTTTGCCAACACAGCGTTAGTCGTAGTAGTATTCTGGTAGCACATCAAATGTCATTGTCCACACACATGCAGCATCTGCACCAAAGAGCCTACCATCTAAAAAGATAAAAAGCATCCAAAGTGTGGGGGAGAGTAATACAGTTAAAACATACACTGTGTTATATACATTTTAAGGTAGATATCAACTATACCTGATTGCCCATCAAACTGAACAACACTAGTAAATTTATTACAATACAATAGATAAAAATAGATTTAATTTCTCATTCTCTGTTGCACTGGGCACACAGTAGGGTTTGCTTATTATGATACATGGGTTAATTATTACACATTTACTAGTGTTTTACCTAGTTTAGTTTTACATCCTTGAATGCGTGTCTCTTACTTGTCCCTGTGAGTACATAAACACACGCACACACACACAGGCGATCTATGGATGTGTAAGGTTGTTTAGTTAGAATGTAGGAAGAACCTCTGTTCTAATGCTATCTCCACACACCCCCTTGCAGTTTCAGTTAAACCATATATCTTAATTTCCTGTATGAAATTCTCAGGCAGTGTTGTTGCCGAATCTCGCCCCAGAGCTGGTTGCATTTCAGCAGTGGGTGAAATGATGCTTGGCTGCGTGAGTAAAAGGTCCGCTCCTTCCCACTCGCAGTGACAGGCTCGGACGGTCTTATTGCCCACGCTGCGATGTCAGGCACAAGACACCAGCATAAGTGACTTGCCCAAATTTACACAGGAAGTCAGTTGCAAAGCTGGAAATGTAATGCAGCTCCTCCGAGTACTGGTCAAATGCTTTAAGCACAAGGTCATCTTTTCTCTCCTTCCCCCTCCCATTTCCTTGCCATTCTCCTCTATTTAATTTCTTCCAGTAACTCTTTTTATTTTTATGTATGTATGTTCGGTTTTACTTCAGAAGCAGCGCAGGCCACTCAGGCGCCTGCTGAGGGGAGAGAATGCCAGAGCTCATCAGATCCAACTTGCTTTGAGGCCTGGACATGACATGTAGATTGTGAGGGTGTTTGAAGAGATTTCTGCCATCCCCCTGCTACGGCAAAATGGCTTGAAAAATTCCCAGGTTGCTTATTTCTTAGGAAGATGACAAAGAGAGCGAGAGAGACATTGACAGAGGAAAAGAGAGAGAGAGAGAAATTGAGAGTGAGCATATCAAATGAGAAAGGATGGCTGTTTGCAAATAATAAAGCTGATGTTTACATTAGGCATCTGTGGGGAGCTTTGTTCAGACTCAGTTATCAGAGAGTATAAAATACACCCACTGGGTAACAATTCTAAGGCTGGGCTGTTACATCAGGGCTCTAGTGACAAGAAGAAACCACTCATGGCTTTATAGCATTGCTGGAAAATCCCCAGCAAATCGCAGCTTTTTATCGTAGACAGTTGCTGGCCAGGTGCCTGATCATGGGAGTCCAAACCAGAAACTCCTGCTTCTGGTCGGGCTAGAAACATCAGGAAAGGAGGGAATGGAAATCAATGGGAACTCGTGCCTCCTGCTGATCACCATGGTTATAGTAAGGGGGGGCAGGAAGGGGGCCTTGAGAGATCCAGGTTCAATTCCCAGCTCTGCCAATTATGATCATTTTCCCCAAAGAAACTTATCCACGCCCAGCTCTTATTTCAGGAGCCGAATGAAGTGACCAGATTTGTGGAAGTTCTCCTCACACAGCAGCACATTGTCTCAAGAAGGGGAAAATGGGTGGATTCCCACCCCCACCACCTTCCTCTCAGTGGGAGCTACTGCGTGTTGAGCACTTCGGAAAACCTGGCTCCTGTTTTGGGGCCAGATCTGTAAAGACATTTAGGCACCTACAGCTGCAGATAAAGCAGGAGATCAGACTAGATAATTACGATGGTCCCTTCTGACCTTAAAGTCTATGAATGTAGGTGTCTCACGGCCATTGATTTCAATGGGAGCTGTGTGTCTAAGCACTTTTGAAAATGTCATGAGGCCCCTATCTGGATCTTTGGGGTGCCTAAATATCTCTGAAAAGCTTGGTACCAAGTTTGTTTGAATACCCAGCCCTTCATCTCTCTGGGGTCCAGCTTCCCAGCTGTACAATGGGGATAATAATTCCTTTCTCCCCCACTTTCTCTGTCACATCGATTTAGCCTGTAAACTCTTTGGGGCAGGGCTGCCTCTCACTAGATGTTGGCACAGTGCCTAACACAACGGGGCTCGGTTACTTGACTGGGCCTTGACTGTCATAGACACAATAGGAGCTACCACCTCTACCAATGGTAATGATAAGGACCTAATAAGTATTTAGACCCTTAGGCTTCATCGGGGCCTGAACCACCTGCAGAGGGGCAGGAAAGGGAAAGTTACTAGGGTGGAGAAGGGATTTATTGGAACTTTATAAGACCTCAGAAAAGTTCTAATTTGCATTGGTATTCTAAATACTTGGAGTCTCTATAGCATGCCCCATTCGAGGATCTCAAAGCACTTCACAGGCATTAACATGGCCTTGGGACCTCCGTCTAATGTCAATAAGCTTTATCCTCCTCCTTGTACAGATGGGGAAACTGAGGCACAAATAAGGCAAGCGACCTCCAACCGAGCCTGTAGCAGAGTTGAAACTAGACTCCTGACTTCCATTCTTGTAGTTTAATCACATCACCATCCTTCCTCCCAGAAATGCTTTTTGCCAAAGTTTTGGGCTGGTTCTTATTTATCCCGAACCTGTCTCCCTCATCCCTAACACTGGACAATCGCAGTTGTTAGGCATTCACCAGCCAGTCCTCCCCTTTACCGGAGTTTGCTTCCTAGATAATTCAGAGTCCCAAGCCTTTGCCATAAACAGGGAACCTAGCTGGACACAGCCTCTCACTTCAAAAGCATTAAAGACTGCTTCGAACACCCCAACTGGAGGAAAAACCAACCCCTCCATGGGTCCAAAAATCACACCAGGCCCACGTACGATCAACAGCCCCAGCTGGGACAACATCTGTATGCCAGTCACTCCCGGTCCCTGTGAGTTTATAAATAAAACAAGTGAAGTTATTTTGACCCCCGAGACAGAGATGTCTCTTGAAACACAGAGATGGGCTTTCTCTGTCTCTCTGCAGCGCCCGAGTTCATTGTTATTCTTTAGCAGAGAACAGGACTTGGATTGAACAAGGATGCCATCTGCAGTGGGGGGGAGGGAAGAGAGAGAGAGACTTCATGTTAGGGTGTAATGTAATAAATAGTGCTTTTAAATGAAGCCCGGGGCGGGCGGGGGGGGGGGGGGAAAGAGGGGAGAGAGAGGCAGGCTGAAAGTGAGCAGGGCCAGGAGGCGGGGGGGGGGGGGGAGGAGGGGGAAGGAGGAAATGAGAGAGCAATTAAAGGCAGAAGGAAAAAGGAGTCTACAGCTCAGAGAAAGGAAAGGGAGATGGATGGAGGGGAGAGAGGAGAGTCAGAGAGCAGAGGTGTGGAAGCACGTAGGAGAGGACTCAGAGGCAGAATGAAAGAATGCAGAAGAGGAGAGGGAGGGATAGTGAGGGCTGGACAGAAGAGAGGAAAGTGAGGATGAGATGGGACACGAGAAAGAAAACAAACAGGAGAAAGGAGGATGAGAGAGAGAGAGAGAGAGAGAGAGAAACAAAGAGGCAAAGGAGGAGAGGAACACGCTGGGTGACAAGGAATGGGAGAAGTAAGCAGAACCAAAGGCACAGTGCAGGAACAGCTCTGGAAATGGGAATGGTGTGAGGGTGTGGGCATGGGGTGGGTGGGGGTGGAAGGAGAATGGCGTCTGCTGGCTACGCAGGGCCTCCAGGCTCTAGAGGGATGAGGCAAAGTAGAACTGAACTGGCCTCAGATAGCAGCTGCAACAGGGCTGAGCAGAGAAGCTGGGAGGGAAACATTCCAGCATCAACGCAAGACCCTCCCGAAGCCTGTTTACTGGAGATAATAAGGTGGCACTGAGGAATACAAACCAAGAGCATGAAGGGGAGAGGGAGAGGACACTATAAAACACTGGGAAAAATCAGCATTGAAGTCAATGTGGCTCTGCCAGTTCACACCCACTGGGCCATATACATTTCTACCTTCAACCCCTAAGGAAACAATACAGGTATGAGGCAGAGATAAAAGATGCTCTACTTCTGAGAGCAGCCCCACAACTGTCTGCCAAAGCAGAGGGTCAGCTCCTCAGCTGGTGTAGGTCCATTGCTTGCAATGGAGTCATGCTGATTAACACCAGCTGAGGATCTGGCCCAGCGTCCTCTCTAAAGCCTGGTCTACACTTAAGCTGATGTAGCCACTGGGCGCAAGCTGTGAAAAATCCACACCCGAGTGCTGCTGCTGTGCCGACCCGACCCTGGCGTAGACACAAGTACGTCAGCAGAAGAATGCTTCCATCGATCTAGCTCCCTTCGCTCGGGAAGGAGCTGTTCCTGCAGTGAGGACAAATCCCTGCTGCTGGTCGCTACGGGGTTACACCAGCATTGCCAGGGTGCTGTAGTAGAGTCCCTGTAGCGTAGGCATGGCCCGAGCGTCTCAAAATTCCCGAGGTTCCGAATAATCTCCCCACTGCACCTGCTGTATTACACCCGCGGAACAGCTGACCCACTTTCCCCAGCGCAGAGGGCTTTATTTGGTTCAGGCCATTTGTCTTCTGGCTTCCCGCGGGGAAAGTGTGCTATATTCCAGAGGCGGCGGCAGAAGGTGTATGGCTGGTGCCTTGCCATCTTGGGCCAGGATTACAAACTAAGCAGGGGTGGACCTGGCCAGTACGTAGCTAGGAAAAGTCCAGGAGGGATCAGGCTGCTGCAGGAAACCTCTTGCCCACCAGAGTCAGTACAGATCCAATACTATGGTGTGCCCCTATGGGGCACAAGGCAGCGGGAGGTGCTGTAAAACAGATCTTGAGTGCTAATGGTCATTAAAGATCGCGTTGCACTTTTCATAACGAGTTTGAAGCCTTAGCCCCGGTGTTCTGGCGGAACTCCAATGT
Organism: Chelydra serpentina; assembly: GCA_037349315.1. Classification (NCBI taxonomy): domain Eukaryota; kingdom Metazoa; phylum Chordata; order Testudines; family Chelydridae; genus Chelydra; species Chelydra serpentina. The sequence continues at coordinate 56,014,805 of JBAIAC010000024.1, read as the reverse complement.
AAGTAATTGCATTCTGTTCACCCAAACTCCCCTGCGGTTTCACTTGAATACGGCATGCTCCGCTTCATGATCCAAAGCAGAGCGCGGCTAGGTACCGGTTGCATTTCAGCGGGGTGAATTAGCTCCTTATTGAATACGTGTACGGAGCGCCACAGGTAGGCCAGGCACTTGATAGAGCAAACAGACATTTAGCCCAATCCTCCTCTCACTTACATCATGGTAAACCAGGAGTAGCAGCACTCTTCAAACCGCCCCCAGCCTGTAACAACCTGCAGTCCCTAATGAGCTGGGCCATACTTGAACTGGCAGGCAGTCAGTCCTGACAGGCTTCCTAGCTCAGCCCTACACCTGCCAATTTCTCTTCCCTGGGGCTGAGGGAGCCCCTGGGTGCAGCTCCTGCTGGGGTGCAGGAGTTACAAAGCAGCCCTGCCTCGCCTGACGGTTGGTATCGTGGTGGGGCCAGTGCAGTTGGTTGACCTCCGGCTGGAGAAGCGGGGCAGTCACATGGCCACATGTGCCGGTGTCTGCCCTGAAGCGGATACATCTATAGTGGGCAGAGAGAAAAAGAGCGAGTGTGTGTAAGTGTAAGAGAATGAGGGAGGAGACCCCAGGAGATCAGCTTCCACCTGCAGTTAATGTAGTGAACGAAGATAGCATCCCTGGGGCCAGCTCTTGAGCCCACCGGTGCTGGCAGTCAGTGCTCCTGGTTGGTGGCTCACATAGGCAATTGCTCTGCAGCCAAAACCAGAGCATGCACACAGGCCAACAGGAAAAGGGTGGTGGAGGTTGATGCCTGGGCCACAGAAAGTCACAGCACAAGGGGCAGTGATGGGATTTGCAGTCCGCCCCAGCTTAGAGTTCCCCCATCTCTCTCTCCCCAGTCCCATGGCTACTGTAGAAGGCCCCACTGCTACCTTCTCACTCCCCCTCCTAGCATAGCCACTGTAGGAGTACCCCTACCTTCAGTCTCTCCTTCCTTCCTACCTGTTGCCAACTGCCGTGTGTGATGGATAGAGAAACGCACTGGAACTGTTCTGATTTGCTCTTATGTTTGTGTACAGCCACTCTCCATTTCTAAACAGCGAACACAGGCAGCCATTTTGTATTCCGTTCAGTGCAGACTGTTAGACACACACACTATGTTCTTTCACTGAGAATTTACTTTCACCCCTCTCCTCTATGGGTTGCCTGGTCAACATAAAATAAAGCTCATTCTGACTGAACATACATATGGGAAAGCACCACACACCTGAGAGCCCAGAACAGGAGCACCCCTCCCCTTCCACAGTTACTCCCTTTGCAAGGGCGTGTGCCAGCCACTTACACTCCCCTCTCTCTTCCTCGAATTATCTCTTGCAGCTGGGTCAGATAGCGGATACAGATAAGATCCCTGTTCATTGCTCTGTATGGCTGACTTTTTGACTGTCATGTCATACTGATACAAATGTGGGGCAGAAAGAAAGAGCAACACCCCAGAGCTAACAGGCATGCACGGGTACAGCAGGGCCAATACCACTTGTGCAGTGTTTTTAGGCACAGGACATGCAGGTGAATTGCACATTCACCTTCAAGTCAGCTGAGCTTTCCTCTGCCTACATCTTGGGTTTGTCTCAGCTGTGATGGGTTCTAATCTCTCCTGGGATCAGGGACTGTTTTCCCATTTTCCGTTAATCTTCCATGCTGTCTGTCTACCTGCTTCTGCTGATACTATCAGCTTCCCCGATCTCTGTGCTATGCACAATAGAGAGCCTTCATGTTTTAACTGGTTGCTGTGGTTACAGACACATCGGCTGGGTCTCTGAAAGCTGTAAATGATGATACTTTTGCAGCATTGGGGTATACATTGCCGCTTCCTTATGGGGAACATTCACCCTCACTTAAATCACACCTATGAGTGGTTGCTCACATTGCAGACTGATGTGGATGGTAGATGGGATAAATCGGGGCATGTTACACTTTCATGTAATTAAAAGGAGTATTTCCCCTTGCCCATTTTCCCCCCCATTACTCCCAAACGGATTGTCTGACCCCAGATCTCCTGATTCCCAGTTCTGTGACTTCATCCCAGGTCCATCATTTTTCCTCGCTTCCTCGCATAGTAATATAGATGTACTAACGCAACTTTCTGACTGCGGTGGTTAGCACTGGGGCTGGTTGCTGGTAAACTCTGTTTATTTCACTTGCCTAAAGCTCTGTCACTGGAACTGCCATTTCTCATCGCCACTCATCCAGCCGGAAATCACAACACATGTTAATCTTTGTCCCCCTGCGATTAGTCTTCATTATGCAAAACTAACAAAAGGAAATGACACTTCAGCGAGAGATACAGATTTTCACCAGATTTGTCTCCTACTCATTCATGACCCAGATCAGGAATCAGAACCATGACCCAGCCGCTAATGGGCCAGAAATAATAACGCGATGGCTCTGCAGATAAATCAGCAAATAGCGATGCAATAATTAATCCCTGACCACTTAGCAACTTCACGGCTGTCACTGTGCAACACTCCATCGCTACTTGGAACTCCAGGGTGTCAGCAGCGTTGGAACTCTGCTCTAAAGGGCTTACGTGGCTTGAGCTATATGAGAAACTTTTAGACATAAGCAGTATAGAGTCCGTGACATGCAACTGAATCCTTCCAATGCTGTCCAGCAGATGGCAGTGGTGCACATACACACTTATTATAACACTAACTTTAAACCCTATCTGGAAACACAAGGCAAAATCCACGTATGTATTCTTATTCTGTATCTCCATCTTCCCTTATCATGGGACATTTGTGCTTCTTTTATCCCTGGACTACTTCATTTGTTGACAACTCCTTCCCAAAAAGAGTTTACAATCTAAGTAGACAAGACACCGAAAAAACTAGGAGGAGCAATTCCACCCTGTTGACAGCAGTACAGAGAGGGGAATGACATGCCCAAGCACTCAAAGCAGAACCCAGGCCTCCTGTGTCCCAGTTCAGTGTCTTAGCCACTAGGCAACACTGCTTTCCTACAGGAGCCTAGCAGCACTTAAAAGCCTGACAGCAAAAGGTATTTCCTAAGCTGCACCATAAGCTCTGCCCAGGAGAGAGAACACCCCAGGGGCTCAAGCCCTCTGCTGAGGACAACCTGCCATGAAGAGTTCAGGTCTAAGAGCTGGATCCTGCAAGGGGCTGGGTACCCTTAAGTGCCATTGATTTTAGCGGCAGGTGCTGATCAGGCCTCAGGTGAAACAAGCTGGGAGTCTCAGTAGATTTATAGTGCACAGGTGTCCACATGACAACAGCCACCACCCCTCTGCCGGTGGCCTCAGCAAATGGGGGAAGGAGCGAATATGCCACAAAGACATAACTTCCTTCTCGTTTCTTGTGCCGGAAGGGCCCTTTGCGGTCAGTGTCCATTGACTAGGTCTTTTGGCTGGGAGCAGCAGCAGGCAGCTGTGTGAGCATGAGAGAGAGAGAGAGAGAGAGAAAGAGACAGATTGACCAGTGGGTTACACAGAGCAGTGGAGAATGGGGCCCATTGGCTTTAGGGAAGATACTCTCTTACACAGGTGTAAATGAGAAGCAGGGCGGACCCACTGGACTCCCAGCTGCTCCCCCTGTGGCTGTCAGCGCCAGCCCCTCTCATCAGCCACACAGCAAATGAACGAACCAAAACCCCAGGAGCACAAAGGACCTGGCCCTCCTCAGAGCAATCCCTGTATGAATCAGGAGCAAGTGCACCGAAGGTGGTGGCGTCTGCTTGGCGTCGAACTGGTGTTGTGAGAGGAGAATCAGAGACAGTGTGGAAAGGCTGCAATTAATTGCCCCTCTCCCCAGAGCTGCTGGGGGGGAATCAGGGAGGGGCCCATCACTGCATTTAGTTCACAAAAGCTCTGACACTTGCTGCTTCATCTCTAGGAGAGCTGTTGACAGGGTGGAATTAATTACAGACTCATCCACAAAAGGGGTCGCATTGCTGCTGCTGAGAGACACATGCTGAGACTGAATTGCATGCCGCAGACTAGGCTCCAGAGTCTGTGGAGATCCCCCACCCCATCACACACACCCCATCTTCTAGCCACTGAACAAGCCAGGCGTGACCTTATGAGCAATTCAAATACCAAGAGACTATGGGGAAAGTAAACAATATGGACTAATTGCTGCTGCATCACAAGCTGTACATTAAATCAGATGTACTGGAGGGAAACATGCATCCCCTCCAACCCCCTTCCTCATGGAGCTATCCTGGCAGCTCCCCGTTCTCAGTTACTGCATTGACACCACATACATTAGATCAGCCTCCACATGTTGCAATTTTGTCGTAAGCTCTTCCAAATACACAGTGTGTGGAGGGCCTGGACCTTTACATGCATTCAGTGGGAAGTGTTCTATCAAATAACCGCCCCCCCCTCCATTTAATTTCATCCACAGCTGGTCTCAAAGCAGAGCCCTGGATCCAGACATCCCTGACTTGGAGCACACCTCACCAACACCCGGCATTCTGCATGTTGATTGTACCAGGTTGTCCGTCCCATCGTACAGGGGGGCAGCACTGCACACACAGAAGAGCAACTTCTCAACATACCCCACAGACTAGTGGAATGTGCACTGAACCAAGAGTTTAAATCTCACTTCTACAGATTATATTTCCATGTGCTTATGAGCTGACACCTCATGCCCCAGCCCTAGAAGGCAGGTAAGTATTAGCACACTGTTCCAACCCTTGATTTTACATATGAATTAACAGCAGCTGCACATGGTCACAGAGCTATGAAGAGAACTTAACATTTTTAGTATAACAAACCCAGGTTTAAGTCACTCAGCCACACAGCTTTTCATATGGAACAGCCTATCAATGAGAGTTAGCCTCTAACTGCTGCCCTGCATTGCCCACCCAAAGCCAGCCATCCTGGGTTCTCTCTCTGATCTCCCCTACTCTATTACCGACTCGCCAATAACTTTTTCTATTGGTGGGATCTGTTCACTAGCCTGATGTTAAAAGCTCTAACTGCGGAGCAGTATTGGTCTTAAACACAATGTTGTAAGCGGTCTGGTTTTTGTTTTGTTTCCCCTGCTCCAACCTTAGACACGCACACATCCCTACACACACTGTTGCACAAAGGGCCGTGTACATTCTGGGGTTGTTTTCCGTACTATCCTCAGTTAGTAGCCTTGGATATTGATCAGGGTCAGACTCAGATTGAATGGACCCACCCACAGTCTGATTGGACATAAGAAATCCTGTGCTGCTTAAGCTCTTTGCATTGCATTTCTCAAGCTTTCCAATAACCATTCAATAATCTATTTTTTTTGAGACAGAGGTTTATTTTTAATGGGTGCCATGACCATGAGTTGCCAAGCACAGAATGCTGCATTTTTAGTGCTGATGAGGTCTCTAGATAGGGGAGAGCTAGAAGGAACCGAACACACAGGTTTGAGTTTTCTGATATGGAGGAGAATAAGAAACATTCAGGTGAAGACTTTCCAGATCAAAATCTTGAAGGAAGATATGGGGGAAGGAATTACATTTCCCCTCCTTTACCCACCAAAGACAGATACACACGCACAATCAGAACATGGAGAGAGAGAGATCATTCATATACCTCCCAGCTCTACGTAACTCAGGCTAGTCCACTGAATATCTGACCTACATCAGTAAACCAATGCATAGACTGGCATAATTGGTAGTCTCTGTTCAGGAGAGTTTCAAGACTGGACTAACAGGGGACGTGCGGTTAGGAATGAGGTGCATTAGCTACAGCTTTAATGGGACCCAGGACCAGAATGGCAGGGAGAGATGTAGGTTAGCATGGAGGGCTTTCAAACAACTGTGTCGAAGGCCCAGGCTGAAAAGCATGGGGTGCTCAGTACCGCAATGAGGTGCATTGGCAGAGCTCTGTGGGCAGCCCCACTGAAACATCAGGGGAAGCTGCAGGCCCAGGCTGAGGTGCAGTATCACAACTATGGGGGAGAGGGGGCGGCGTCTACATCTGGGAGGGCAGGGAGCAGTTCAGCATCCAGCTGCATGAGAGTCCAGGCCTGGAAGAACAAGAGATTCTGTGGGTCAGGCCTGAGGTGCCCAGGCAGAGGATTTGGGGGTTGAGGCTCACACAAAACTTTGGCTCTAGCCACTGTTCTCAACCCTTCACTTTCAGGAGCTCCAGCTTCACACCTCAATTCAAATCAAGTCTTTGTTAAAAGAGAATCGGAATTGGGGTAGAAGAATCGGGCCCTGAAGCAGGAGCAGGCATCTCTCTCCTGCAGGGGGAGCTGTCAGCAAGAAGCAGGAATCTCACCACCCCCACTCTGCCTGGACACTATGAAATGTAAATAAAAAGAAAAGGGGCCAGCGATGTAGCAGGAGAGCCGCCAACATCCCTGACCAAATGAGGCGGCTACAGGGTCTCGGCCGGGAGCATGCACCGACTCCCTAAGGCCTGGGCCTGTGTCTGCCAGCTCCCCTTGGATGAAGGCCTTCAGTTGGCTTGATGAGACTTTGGGATACTTGTTACCACGCTGGCCTGGCTCCTCCAGAGGCCCTTAGACCGACATCAATAACCTTCCCTCTCAGTGCCACCATTGTCAGTGTGGCAGTTTCTATTAGAGCACGCCAATATTTATGTATATTGAAACACCAATATCAATGGCGTCATTGTAACGAGCCACTCGGCCTTTGTACGTGAGAGCAGGGCTCGCTCACTCACTGCTCCCACCCCTCATCTCTCTCCCTTACATTCTCCTCCTTCCCCTCTCTTCTCCCTCCTTTTCTTCTCTCCCCTCTCTATCTTCCCCCTTCACCTCCATCTAATCTCCTCTCCGCTCTCCCCTTCCCGTGTGTCTCATTCACCTCCTGTATTATCCATCTTTCTGTCCTCTATAACCCTTCACTCCCCTTCCCCCTCTCCCTGCTTTGCTGAATCTCACTTTCCTGTCCACTTTGGAAAAGCGGTGTCCCCCCGACCCGATATGCTGAGGCCAATGGTGGTGGGCAAAGGAAAAAAAAGGAGGCAGATGTCACTGCTGAAAGTCAGGCACAGCATGAGAGATACTGGGTCAATTTCCCACCCAGCTCTGCTAGCGCACCTCAGTTCTGGCCCCCGGCCAGGGCCAGTGCAACCACGAGGCGAACTAGGCGGCCGCCTAGGGTGCCAAGATTTGAGGGCACCAAAAAGTGGTGCCTAAAATGTCTGGGATGCTCACCCGGCGCCAGCTAAACGTGTAACCTTCTTCCCACTGCTGTGCGAGGGGGCGCTGCCGCTTTGATGGGCTCCGGCCGGCCGGGAAGTGTTGTCATCCCTCCTCTGGCCGCCGGGGGCGCTGCGCTGCTTCGCGCTGCGGGAGCCATGCGGGCCGCCGCCTGGCCCTGGGGCCAGGCCCTGCTGCTGCTGCTCCCCCTGGCCCTGGGGCCAGGCCCTGCTGCTGCTGCTCCCCCTGGCCCTGGGGCTCCCGCTGCTGCCCGGCGGGTCCCCGGCTGCTCTGCTGGGCCTGGGCTGAGTCCTGCTGCTCGGGCTGCTCCATGCGCTGCTGCCCCGAGCCGCTCTCCCCGTGAGTACCCGCCAGGTCCTTACCCATAGCAAAGCAAGCAGCTGCATAGGGCACCAGGAGATTTGGGGCACCAAACTTCCTGGTCCCCTGCGCAGCTCCCTGCTGCTCTGGCTCTTCCCCAGGGCCCCCACCCATGCTCCGCCCCAGCCCTGCCCTGCCCCCACTCCCCTGAGCTCACCGGCGGCAGGAAGTGCAGAGACTCGGCCCCAGCTGCGCTGCCAGTGAGTGCTGGGGATGGTTCCCCGCTGCCCTCCAAGCCAGCCCTGCCCCCCCCACGGAGGCCTAGGGCCCTCCGCTCCCGCACGCCCCCACGCCGAGGAGGCCTGGGGCACACCCCCCCCATGGTGGGGGCTGCGTAGGGACCTAGAATATTTAGGGACAGCCCTGGTACCTGCCACCTTGCCCACAGCCAGCCCCTGCCGCACCCTCTGCCCTGCCTCCAGCCAGCCCCACACCCCCGTGTCTCCAGCCAACCCCGCACCCCATCTCCAACCAGCTCCGCACCCCCTGCCCTGCCCAAAGCCAGCCAGCCCCCCACCCTGTCAGGTTATTCATTTATTTTCATTAAATACGTAGACTAAATAATTAAATCAATAAATGTTCAAGCCGAAAGTGTATTAATTCTAATGAACAATGCCACATTATGCAGTATTCATTTTTTGAAAGTTTATAATAAGCGATGCTCCGGGGGGAGGGGTGGGGGAGTGGGGGGGCGCAAGGTGGAAGTTTTGCCTAGGGCGCAAAATATCCTTGCACCAGCCCTGCCCCCGGCCCCCAGCTCCCTGGTCTTCCAGTCTCAGGCTCCACCTGGCTCTGCTAGCGCATATGTCCTGCTACTTCCCCACCCTCCGCAAAGCTCTGCCACTACATCTCAATCCTGACGCGAGCCAGCCCCTCGTGTGCTACCCCCTTTCATTGCCGGCTTGGCTGCACTGCATTCAGTGGAGACACCCCTCATTTGCACGGGTGTCAATGAGAGGAGAATCAAGCCTTGGGCCTGAAGCACTTACACTGCTCAGCCTGTCCCCATCGGCTCCCTGGGCACAAGATCGTAGCCAAGCAAAGCGGCACATCGGTTCAGACACGCACACAGGCGCTGCTCTCATATCACCGGCCACCCACGCTCCCTTTAACCTTTGCCCTGCACGCGAGCGAATGCTGCTGTGAGGATACAGCGGCTGCTCTTTCACCCTGGGCTCGCTATCAGTCCTTTATTCTTCATTCCTACTTCACCCCAGACACAGCGGGCTCAGGAGACGGATAGCTTCACTTATTTAATCAAGGAAAGAGCCCTGGCTGGAAGGAGCGAGAACCAGAGATAAAAGACATGAGAAAACCCTCAACTCTCCAGCTAAAAGCCTAAGTGAAAAGCAACAAACAGATCCTGCTGGTGTTTTATTTTAAGTCCATGCCAGACTGAGGGGGTAAACCAGCTCCCATTTGCAGAATCGCCTCTCGCTTTTCTCCTGGATCGATGTCCACGTTCTGACAACTGAAATATACAAGGACTTGGCGTCTCTTTTTTTTTAAGCTCATCTGCTGCCATCTCCACAAACACCTAGGAGTTGGAGCCCGACTGGGCCGGATTTGGGCATCAATGGAGTTTTTGCCAGCAGCTCAGATGGCAGCAGGAACTGGCTTAGACGAGACCTGTTGGGTCAGTTTGGTGTTCCTCCTCCCACGCCCCTGAGGCCAGCACAGGCCTGTCCCCTGGCTACCAACAAACCCCTCCCTCCTTCTAAGTGTGGGAGGAAGGGTGATCCTGTGGTGAATGAATTGGACTAGGACCCAGGAGATCTGGATTCAATTCCCAGCTGTGTGACCTTGGGCAAGTTAATCTGTGCCTCAGCTCCCCCTCTGTAAGCCGGGGATAAGAATATATCCCTCCCTGAGCCGGGTGTTGTGAGACTAAAGCCATCAGCGATGAGAGGCGCTCCGAGATGGATACACTGCAGGGGCCCCACCTTGCAGTAGCGTAGCTGGGGGGGAGCAGGGGAAGAGGCCGCTCCCCCTGTGAGGAAAAGTGGCGCTAAGGCGCCGCCCGAGCCCAGCTGCGGGAGCCGGGCTCCGGGGGTGCTTTAAAGGGCCAGCGGCTTCCCGCAGAGGCAGGAGTCACCGGCCTTTTAAAGCACCCCCCCCCTGCCTAGCTCCGGCAGCGGGGTTGGGGGTGGCGCTTTAAAAGGCCGGCGGCTCCTGCCTCTGCGGGGAACCGCTGGCCTTTTAAAGCGCCCCCCCCCAGCCCCGGTGCCGGAGCTAGGCGGGGGGGGGGGGGGTGTGCTTAAGAAGGCCGGCAGGAGCCCTTTAAAGCGCCCCCCAAGCCCGGCTCCCGCAGCTGGGCTCGGGCGGCGCCTTAGCGCCGCTTTTCCTCACAGGGGGAGCGGCCTCTCCCCCTGCTCCCCCCCAGCTACGCTACTGCAAGGTGGGGCCCCTGCAGTGTATCCATCTCGGAGCGCCTCTCATCGCTGATGGCTTTAGTCTCACAACACCCAGCTCAGGGAGGGATATAGTCTTATCCCCGGCTTACAGAGGGGGAGCTGAGGCACAGATTAACTTGCCCAAGGTCACACAGCTGGGAATTGAATCCAGATCTCCTGGGTCCTAGTCCAATTCATTCACCACAGGATCACCCTTCCTCCCACACTTAGAAGGAGGGAGGGGTTTGTTGGTAGCCAGGGGACAGGCCTGTGCTGGCCTCAGGGGCGTGGGAGGAGGAACACCAAACTGACCCAACAGGTCTCGTCTAAGCCAGTTCCTGCTGCCATCTGAGCTGCTGGCAAAAACTCCATTGATGCCCAAATCCGGCCCAGTCGGGCTCCAACTCCTAGGTGTTTGTGGAGATGGCAGCAGATGAGCTTTAAAAAAAAGAGACGCCAAGTCCTTGTATATTTCAGTTGTCAGAACGTGGACATCGATCCAGGAGAAAAGCGAGAGGCGATTCTGCAAATGGGAGCTGGTTTACCCCCTCAGTCTGGCATGGACTTAAAATAAAACACCAGCAGGATCTGTTTGTTGCTTTTCACTTAGGCTTTTAGCTGGAGAGTTGAGGGTTTTCTCATGTCTTTTATCTCTGGCTCTTGCTCCTTCCAGCCAGGGCTCTTTCCTTGATTAAAGTGAAGCTATCCTTCTCCTGAGCCCTCTGCGGGGAGCCGCCGGCCTTTTAAAGTGCACCCCCCACTCCCAGCCCAGCCCAGCTCAGCTCCGGTAGTGGGGCTGGGGGGGGGGGGGGCGCTTTAAAAGGCCCAGGGCTCCAGCCGCTGCAGAGCCCCCGGGCCTTTTAAAGCGCCCCCTCCCAGCCCCGCTCTGGCAGCGGGGCTGGGGGGGGGGCGCTTTAAAGGGCCAGCAGCTCCCCGCAGCGGCAGGAGCCGCCGGGGAGCTGCTTTAAAGTGCTGCCGGGTGAGTACAGGGGGAGGGGGAGGCGCCTTTTTATAGCGCCGCCGCTCCCCCTGTGCTCTAAACCTGGCTACGCCACTGCCACCTTGGTCCCTATGAAGCTCACTTGGTGAGAGGCAAATCCTCTCACGGGTCCCCGCTTGTCCCCACAGTGCAACCCCATGGGTTGGTTTCACTCAATGGCTTACCAGGAAAGGCTCCAACTGCTGCTGTTCTGTGGAGCACAGGTGGGAAACGGGCAGTCCCTCTTCTCCAGGGCTTTCCCCAGCTGAAGACAGGATGGTGCTAAGGTGGCAGAGCTGTGCAGGGACCCAGCACAACAGGAGGTGCGGCCACTCAAGCCCCAGAGCTGGTGTTTGGACCAGGGTTTGAAGATTAGGGGATGCTGCCAGTCAGGTACTTTGGTGGAGCTGGGTGAGGGCCCAGAGATGCTGGGAGGGGACTACGGGATTTAAATAGAGTTTGCAACCAGTCAGGACTGAGGTACATTAGACAGACTGAAGTGAGGAGGCTTCCGTCCTCTTGGGGCACTATTCCATGGCTGAGGGACAGTCTTTGTTACAAGAGTTCTCAGCCTAAATGTTCTGATTTCATTCCATTAGCAGAAGCATGCCCTATGAGCTCTGAATAATCCCCTCCCTCGGCGGCGTTCCTCCATCCAGGTACTCCCGGCTGGTTATCATGCCGCCCCCACTCTGGGGCCATGAGCTGCAGATTTTCCAAAAAGACCTCAGGGTCAGATTTTCAACTGCTCTGCACCCACAGTGCATCTGACATGGAAAGTCTGGCCAGCCTGCTCATCTTTCAGATTCAGCTCTAGGTCAAGTCTGGAAATTAATTTTTTTTCCTGCAAAGAGTGACAATTAAAAAGGAATTTATTCTCCCCAAAATTTGGAAGGTTTTTGTAGAAAATCTGAACTGCAAAAATGCGTCCTTTTTTTTTTAATGAAAACCTCCAATTCTTTGGCAGGCATGGATTTTTGGATGAGAGTTTCCGTTTTGTTGAAGGTCAGTTTCCATCTCAATAAGTGTTCAGATGGACTATTTCCAACTAGTTCTACATAAGCCATTCTCCTTCCAGTCCCTCCATCATGACTGCAGTCTCCAGCCTTCGTCCCTCAGCCTCCCATTCTGCATGGCACATAGCACCTTCAGCAGCACTTGCTCTCCAGGAAAGAGGCACTGATTTCGCAGGCAGACACTACCTCATGGACAGCTGGGTGAGAGTCAGACAGAAAAGAGGGCTTTGCCTTGAAGAGCTATCAGGGCCCGGATGACAGGTTCCACCCAGCACAGGGCTGAGGGTATGACTGTGTATTGACCTCATGCACACAGCGCCTCTGTGCAGAACAATAGCATAAGAAAATGACCTATCTGGGCTGCTCCATTCAGTAATGCTAGAGCTGCTCCCACTCTCACACCAGTACCAGAAAGCTCTTAGGTTGAAGCTCACTATGCGGAAATCAGCCCAAACCAACATCCACAGGCTTCAAGGCAGCTCTGATCTGGATCTGAATCCTGCAGCTTCATCTCTACAGTGCAGAGAGTCCAGGCCAAATGCATTTCTTTGCAAGACAGAAGGACAATTCATTCATTAGTCATACAACACACATACCCCAACAACTTAGCATCTAACATACCACAAGCACCAGACAAGCATTCAATCTAATCAGCTGCATCTAGATACTTATCACCATAAAATGTAGGGGCCTGACTCAGAAGCCGTAACTGGAATGGACCATTGCTAATTAATCCTCACTGAACCACTCAGGGACAGGTCAACTGTATGAACCCCTTTTTAGAGACGGGGCAGTGAAGGTGAAGTGTCACAAAGGGAGTCTGTGACAGAACCGGGAGTAGAACCGAGGAGCCATGGCTGCTACTAGGACCGTGCCTGGCTCCGTACTTGGGTCTGATTATCCATTGCCCTGCAACTCACATCATGGATTACAAAGCAGGCATCAACGATACGTTGACCTTTCCCTTTGCACTGGTGTAAGTGACAAGAACTGTAGAGAATCAGGCCCCTTGTGTTCATGTTTCCCCCCCAAGCATATTTTTAAATATTTCAGGGAGGCAAAAGAACCCCCAGATCTAGCCTTAGGTGACATTTCAGACATCCAGAAACAGAAGTACTATGAGAAGAACAGATCTGTTTTGAGATATGCACAGAGACCAACAAGGCTGTGAAAAAAACCAAACAACTCTCAAGCTAGCTGGCTTTATTCAGGTTCCTGGAGGATCCTGGGCCAGGATTTCCACAAGTGACTAGTGATTTGGGTTGCCTCCATTTTTGGGTGCCCAATTTGACACATCTCAGAGAGGCTTGATTTTCAGAGTGCTGAGAACCCGCCCTCTGTAAGTCAGGGCCCTTTGAGGCAGCACAAGCTGAGGGCCCAAACCTGCATCACCCTAAATTGCTAGCCATTTCTGAAAATCTCAGCCTTAATGCTTAGCCCCCCCCATCCCTAACCACCAGACAACCCCTGCCCCCCTTGAAGTTTCCATTCCCACCCCCCCAATCTGTAGGTGCAGATCAGCCCCTGTGCAGCGGGGTATAGAAAGAGAGGGTTTCTTCTCCCCACTTTTGCCTCTGGATCCCCCTCCCCCTTGGAGCAAATTAACCTCAGTGGTGGTTTCATTCACGTGTGGTTGGAGGAGAATCTCAGATAATCAAAGGAGACTCTCCGTAAGAGTTTGCATTGCTGCGGCAGCTGCTCTTTGAAAGCGCTTCCCCACACCTGGAGGGAACTCGATTTTCTTCGGAGAATGTACCTTTCAAGTAGATTAAAAAACTATTTTCATGAGTCGCGGCTGTTTACATGCAAACCTGTCACTCAGACAGAGAATTGCCAGCTCAGGCACCTACTGAGACTTATCAACAGCTCCCTTCTTTTTTGGCTAGTTTCTCTCCCGCACATGGGAAGCATGGGGTGTGTGAAGAGTCTTGCTTTAATTTCACCAAAAAACAAAAACAACAATTTGAATGCTGACATTTTTATTTGAAAAGGGACGGTGCGTGAAATGAGACCCCACCAGGTGGGGATGCTTTTCTGGCCAGCTGCAAAACAGCTGGGCTGGTGCAGGGGTGGCAATTTTTCAAACAGCAAAGCTACACATACATTCCTACGCCCTGATCCTGCAATTTGGTCCAAGAGAACGGCTCCTCTTGCCTTTGCAGAGTCGCGTGACTTTCACTGGCATGCCGCACAGGGAAAAAGGTCCACGGGCACAGAGCAGGCAACTGCACATGGCAATGATTAGTTATGCAACTAGTGGCACATGCACCGTGACTGTCAGCTTTTGTGCACGTTCATAGTAGCTGTGCAATTGCAAGAACAGTTTTGCAAATACACTTTTTAAACTTGGGCTCTGAGAATTCATCTCCTAGATTTCCACCCTGCCCTACAGAGGGAAGGGCTGCCCTTTTTTATTGCCAGAGGTCCTAAAATACAATTAAACACACACAGCAGCCATTGGGTGCGGGAGACTGTGCGTCACAAGTGCCTGGTTTGCATGGGGATTTTTCCACCACTCGAATTAATGACCTCACTCATCCTTCCCCCAGGTGCTGGCTGTTAGAGGCTGGCACTCAGCGGGATGGGGGGGAAGCAGGAGAGAGGCAGGCAACATAACCTGTCACAGAGTAGTCTGCTTGCCTCGGATTTGGGGCACGTGTGATAGTTTTCCTAGCAGACACAGCCCAATAGCAATGAAAGCTTGCCATACTGCTCTTTCCAATGTGCCCAGCTAGGAGGGACAATCTGGAGAGGAGAGAGCGGGGAGTTCTGTGTCCAGGCACATTCAGTCCTTGGCTTTTCTCCTGCTCCTGCTAAGGTCAGTTGTGTTGGTTTGATCGCGTGGACGCCTGTCCACTGGGAATTGGATGGAAACCACCAAGCTTGTTTCACATGGGCCAGCAGACAGACAGTCGAGGGTAAGAACTTTCAGTCACAGCTGGCCTGGGCTGTATAGGAATGCGCAGCCCATCTCCTCCCCCAATACCCAGAGCCATCCTGCTCCCCTTTTAACTGATCCTTGCTTAATCAAAACTTCTAGTCACCCAAAGCTCAGCTAGAAGCCATGATGCCAATAGCCATGCCTGGCCCGTCTGTCCAAAAAACCCTTTGCCAGAAAATCTTGGTCTTCTCCATTCCCCCGTGACGATGAATGGGCTGGTGCTATGGAAGCACTGACACACCAGCCCAATGGATCACATGATGCCTGATCCCAAGTGAGGGCAATGGGGGTGGGCGGGAGGAGTCTGTCCATTGGCTTCAATGGGCTTTGAATCAAGCCTGCAGTGTTCAAAGCTTGCCCACTGTGTCAGTAAAAGCCTGAGGAGCTCACAAAGGCTGGGGGATGGGGAAGCACAAGGCACGTAGGACAAAAGCCACATGGGAAGTGCCAGACACAGGAAGCCACTTAACTTTTCTAGAACCAGTAAAAGTTATGCCCAGCGCTGCCTGTTCTTGAGTGCCACCCCTGGCACCTTACCCACCCACTGGCTCCATGCATGCAGCCATCTCCTTTGTACACTACGCTTGTAACAAGCGCCTCCTAAGAGGACCCTCAGAGTCAGTTCCCATTGAACTCACTAGGAAATTGGGGCACATGGCACTCTGATGAGGCAGATGGGGAGCCTGCACTGAGCTAAGCTCGCCCCCTATTGCCCAGGAGGCTGTACTACCAGTGTGATTGTGAGAGGAGTGAAGGTCAGGAAGGAAAGGAGTAATTCAAGTGCTACCTCTTTTCTTTTAATTCCCTTTACCGTTCAAAGTAAACAATGTGCGGGTCACGTAAAGTAATTAATCAGGAATTACACACAGAGTTTGTTAGGTGGTCAGGAGTAAAGAGTCCCCTGAGGTGCTCCAGCAAATTCTTCCTTTCAGTAAATAATTACTTTGGTTAAAATTATTTACTAAATTAAATAATTCTTCGAGTGCTATCTCTGAGATGTCGAGTCATTTGTCTGGTTTACTTTGGTACCAGTGCTACATAATAAATTAACTGTGTAATTAGAGACAACTTTTTAAAAAATCCCTTTGTGAAGAACAGCATTAAAAACAAAGTAAAACTCTGCTTTTAAAATATGTATATTATTATACAAATAAAATGGGTGTGTGCATTATTATTTAGATTACTGTAGCAGCTAGAGGCCACACACCATTATTTATATTAGCATATAAGTCAGAGGTCCTAGCCAAAATCAGGTCCCCGTTGTGCTAGGTGCTGTGTGTTCACTGAGACATGGTCCCTGCACTGGAGAGTTTACAATCTAAAGAGACCAGACAGAAAAGGAAGGATTATTCTCCCCATTGTATGGATGGCAAGTTGTGGCACAGAGAGACAGCCATTTGCCCAAGGTGTCACAGAGTATCTGTGGCAGACCAGGGAAGTGAACGGAGTTCTCCTGAGACCCAGTCCACTGCCTCAACTCAAAGATGATGCTCCCTCATGAAACCAGCATAAAATGGCAGCCCAGAGTGACTAGGAGCCTAAGATACTCTCTCTCCCAGCTCCTGGGCTCTGTGCCATTGAGAGGCCTCTTGTTTCTAGACAACATCAAGATTCCTATGGCCATGTTTCATGCTGCATGGACTTAAGGGTTGTAAACACAGCTAGACCTCCTGCTCCAAAAGTCACAGGCCTCAACCATGTCGGCTAAAAGAGAATCTCTCTTAGTTATGTTTTCTCCTGCTGAGTCTAGGGCTTAGTCACCATGTTCTGTTAAAGGTCTCCCTCATCTACACCTCGAACCTGCCCTACAACCCAAACCCAAAACCTTTGCAGGGATCCAGATGAATTTGGGTCACTTTTTTCCTTCCGTTTACTTGCATCCCTGCACTCTCCACTTCCAGCCAGGACCAGAAGCACCCACATAGCACGAGATGGCCTGTTCTTGTGCTACCTCCAGTCCAAATGGAAAGAGGATGTGCCAGAAGTGACAGCAAGAGGCCTGTGAGCGACTGCTCTCCAGCCTGTCCAGCATTGAGCATCCTGACTTCAGTCCTTATCTGTGCCAGACGACTTCTCTCCCATCACTAACAGAAACAATGAGGAGTCTGGTGGCACCTTAAAGACTAACAGATTTATTTGGGCATAAGCTTTCATGGGTAAAAAAAACCAAAAACACTTTGCCATGCATCAGAAGAAGTGGGTTTTTTACCCACGAAAGCTTATGCCCAAATAAATCTGTTAGTCTTTAAGGTGCCACCGGACTCCTTGTTGTTTTTGTGGATACAGACTAACACGGCTACCCCCTGATACTTGGTATTACTAACAGACACGTCCGGTCATCAGATCCCAATCCCGTCTTCCATAGGGGAACTTTGTATCTGCTGGAGTGTTTCTCCAGGGGCACTGGGCACAGCAGCAGTAAACAGAAGTCTCACCAACACTATGCTATTCAGACTGACCTTGGGTTGACATTACAGGGGCTGAGTGCCTCGGTTGCACACTACTAGCTAAGATGATTAGCTTTCTGCGTGCACGTGTCACTGTGCAATAGCACATCTCATCTCAGTTCAGCTTTTGTTCTAAAGTAGTAGCCTGAAGCGGTGGCCAGAAACAGAGGAGATTTTGCGGGGAAAGAAGGGCACACAAAACCAGTTGCAATTATAGAAACAATTACAATGCAGAGTGAGACTCTGTGTAGCTCCTAATGCTGCAGCGGAAAAAAATTCCTCCACTGAATTTGCCCACTATGTGCAGACCATGCAGGGGGATTCTGGAGGTCACAGATACGGTTCAGTCATGTGACTATGACAGTCATGCCAACTCTTATGCACCCTAATGGCTCAGAAGCTAGATAAATAGCCCCCAAGTTTATCAATTTTTTAAAAATACCGGATTATTTTTGAACACTTGCAGCTGGTTATACTCTGACTCCTGTGGAACAAGAATAAAGTTCTTCTTTCTACCTGCCAATACTAGGGCAATTGGCATTTTTGCTCCCCTCCATGACCAAGAGATGAAAAATGGATGCACAAGGTTCTTGTCCCCTGGTCACTGACACTTCCTACGTGGGGTGGAGTGCACCAACCTGGCTATAATAAGAGCTAACCTTTGCCCCAAATGCTAACCCAGATACAAACTAGAGGGGGTTGAAAAACATCTCAAAGAAAAATGTTGGCTTCTTCTTGAAACTGGAAATTTTCGGCGGGAGGCGTCTCCTTCCCGTGGGAACCCGGAAGGTGAGTTGGGCGCTGGTGGGGGGGGGGCGGGAAGCTGCCAGTGGGTGCTCAGCACCCACCAATTTTTCCCCAGGGGAGGAGGCGGGGGCGGGGATTTGGGGAGGGGCCAGGGCGCAAGCACCCACTGGTGCCGACAAAAGTCAGTGCCTGTGCTCTGGGGCAGCATTCAGAAAAAGCAAGCAAGCAAAGGAAGCTTTTCTATTTATCCAAGCAGGAAGGAGCTTTCCTGAGATACATAGACACAAAATGTTCATGGTGAACCTTTCGGCCCCAGTGAGGATGTGAGTGGTGAGGAGATGCCTGATCTTCCAGTTAGTCAGAATGCAGGTGACCTGGCAGCTACTACAGCATCCATATCTCCATCTCAAAAGGATGTAATCATGCACATTCCTCAAGAAAAGTGTAGATCAGAGAAGAGTGTGGTGGAGGCGTGTGGTGGGGCGGGTGCCCCACCCCCCTGCAAGAGTGGGCTGCAGCAGGCCAGTGCGCCTGCACAGAAGGGCAACCAATGGGAGGAGGGCTTATTGGGAGCCAATCGGGGCCCAGATTGGAGACAGCCAATCAGGGCCAGGCTCAGCCCTATAAAAAGGCTGCCCAGGAGCGAAGCAGGTAGTCTCTCCCAGGCCTTCGGAGGGGAAGGCCTGTCTCCTGCTCAGGAGACCAGCACCTCGGACAGCGCAGTGCTGGGCAGATGCAGGGGAGCCTAGGAGAGCTTCAGCCTGTTACCTGCCAGGCTGCGGGCCCTGACTGGAAGGGCCTGGAGGGTGCAAAGGGGTCAGCAGGGAAGTGACCCAGGGAGAGCGAGCAGACGAGGGGAGAGAAGGAGGGCAGGGAGGCTGCCGCTAGAGGGTCCCTGTGTCGGGACCCAGAGTAGTGGGTGGGCCTGGGTCCCCCCCGCTTCCCCCTTATCGTGCACCTGGCCGTGAGAAGTGGCCATAACAGACTGCACCAGACCCCTGACAGAAGGGGATAGACTTTGGGGTGTGGTTGGCCACTGCGGCAGGGGTGAACCAGAGGACTGCTGTTAACACCCCCGGAAGGGGGAGAGCGTGGACTAGGGGCCACTGCCGGAGGGCAGTGTCCTGAAGAGGATGCCGTGAGCCAGGAGCAACGCAGGTCCAGACGCCGGCAAGAGAGCGGCGGATGGGACACCACCAGCGGAGGGCACTCCAGGACTGCTGTGAGCTAATTCCCAGACCGACCAGCAGAGGGTGCTGTGGTGGTGAGTCGTAACCCCGTCACACGGCGCAAGAAACATCTCCTGCTGAGTTTAGTTCCTTAAGTCTAGATGATCCAGGACTCTGGACCTACTTGAGCAGTAGCCTGAGGGACTTCCTTGTACTGCATGGGCCACAGCAAATGAAAAACTTCATGTTCCCCAAAGACAAAGAAAATAGAAGTTTCCATCCAACACATTACTGGCATGAAATCCCCAATGGTGACAAGGCGGAGAGGCCATGGCATTTGTACTCAAAACCCCAGAATGCTGCATACTGTTTTTGTTGCAAACTCTTCCAGTCTAATGTTCCAGCCACATTGGACTCTACAGGAACAAAGGACTGGAAAAATCTGGCATGCCATGAGAAGGCAGCAAATCACCAGAGAGCACTCCATAGGTGGAAAAAGCTTGAGATGAGACAAGGGTTAAAGGCCACCAGCATCAAGAGAAGATTGCATCAGAGTCTCTTTACTGGCAAAATGTTCTGAAAAGGCTCATTGCCATTGTGAGAATGCTTGCTACCCAAAACCTAGCACTGCGTGGCACTTCAGATCAGCTGTACGTGCCAAACAATGGAAACTTCCTTAAAATTGTGGAGCTGATGGCTGAGTTTGATGCTGTACTCCAGGAGCATCTAAGAGTCACCACCCAAGAAATGTACACACACCACTACCTTGGAAAAGCAATTCAAAATGAGATGATACAGTTACTGGCAACAAAAGTCAAACAGAAAATTGTGGCAGATCTGAAGTCAGCAAGATATTACTCTGTTATTCTGGACTGCACACCTGACATCAGCCATACGGAACAAATTACTTTAATAGTGCATTTTGTAACAACAGAACCTAGAGAAAATGTTCCTGCAATGGTGACTGTCAGAGAGCATTTTCTAGAATTTATTGACATTGATGATACTACAGGAGTTGGTATGACAAATGCTTCTTAAAAAGCTGGAAGATATGGGAATTGCGATAGCTGGCATGAGAGGTCAGGGCTACGATAATGGTGCCAACATGAGAGGAATGAACAGAGGAGTGCAGATACGGATCCGAGAGTTAAACCCTCGAGCTTTTTTTATCCCATGCAGTTCTCATTCATTGAATTTAGTGGTCAGTGATGCAGCATCAGCTTCTTGTGAGGCTGCTGAATTTTTTAATGTAATTTAAAGCATCTGTGTATTTTTTTTCTGCATCAATTCATCGATGGCAAATTTTGAAGCAACATCTGGGAACATCGTCTCTGACACTGAAACCACTGAGTGTCATATGATGGGAAAGTCGAGTGGAGGCGATAAAGCCTATCAAACACCAAATTGGGAAGATAGATGATGCCATAGTTGCCATTATGGAGGATAATGCTATGACAGGAACTGTTTGTTGGAGAACAGTGGCAGAGGGAAATGGAATCACCAGAAACATACATAACTTCAAATTTCTGTGTGGCTTAGTGTTGTGGCATGACATACTGTTTGAAATAAGTGTTGTAAGCAAGAGACTCCAAGGTGTTGACCTTGATATATCTGGAGCAATGGAACCACTAGACAAAGCAAAGTCATACCTACAGTCTTACCGGTCAGATGAAGAATTTCAAAACGTTCTGAAGAGTGCACAGAACTTGGCAGAGGAACTTCACACTGAAGCTATTTCCCCACCCATTCAAGAATACAAAAGTCACCAAAGAAGATGACATTTTGATTATGAGGCTCGGGATAATCCCATAAGAGTCCCCAAACAACAATTCAAAGTTGAATTCTTTAACCAGGTGCTAGATCGTTCTTCAGCTGACTGTATTGCACATTTCATGCAGCTCAAGGAACAGCAGTATATTTGGGATGTTGTATGATATTCCAAAACTCCTCACTATACCTGAAGAAGACCTACACCAGCAATGCAGTGCACTAGAGACAGTGTTGACACATGATGACATGTGTGATATTGATGCATGTGATTTAGGTGATGAACTGAAAGCCCTTTCAAGATACATTTCAGTATCTTGGATCAACTCCAAAGGCTGTTCTGGAATATATGTGCACAAATAAGATGACCACCGTCTTTCCAAATGCTTTTGTTGCTCTGCACATACTTCTAACACTCCCGTAACTGTTGCCAGTGGAGAATGCAGCTTCTCCAAGCTGAAGTTAATAAAAACACATCTACGCGCCACAATGACACAGGACAGGCTGGCTGGCCTTGCAAACATCTCAATAGAGCATGTGCTGGCCCAGACCGTGGATCTTCAGGAAGCAGTTCAAATCTTTGTAACCAAGAAAGCAGGAA
This sequence comes from Chelydra serpentina, assembly GCA_037349315.1. Taxonomy (NCBI): domain Eukaryota; kingdom Metazoa; phylum Chordata; order Testudines; family Chelydridae; genus Chelydra; species Chelydra serpentina. Next base: position 55,993,207 of record JBAIAC010000024.1, on the reverse strand, counting down.
ACCACCACTTTGATTATTCAAAACAGATAAAAATGCCAGTGTTTACTATGCAGACAAGAAAAGTTAACTTTCAAACGCCTGAACAGCAAATGTAAGTGTTAACTTAAAATGCCTTGTTCAAAAATTTTAAGTGTTAGTTCTCCTTTATTGGGGCAGGTAGCAGAGCAGTACCATGAGAGAAATAGAACAGGAAGAAGGCAGAATTGAGACCTTTCAAAGTTTTGGCCCAAACGAGGGGGCATAGGGGCGTCATTTGAGCTCCCCACCTCAGGTCCCAAAATGTTGTGGGCCGGCCCGAGCACCAATGAAAAAAAAAAATCAGGCCTATAGTGTCTCTAGTCAGACACTCAAATGAAGAAGGCACCCAAATTCAGGGGTCATTTGTGCACATTTTGGATTGAGCACATGCCTGGTCCCCACACATCGCTTCTGGATGGAGCAAATGCTGAGGAAGTATCACCTCAGATCCAACCAATGCTGCAGGATTTGCAGTAATTCCGTACACTGAAGATCTAAGTGTCCCTGGTTCAATCCTAGATTTTGGCTGGCTTTCTTGCACTTTTCTTTGAAGCATGTGGCCCTGGCCACACCGGTGGCATGATGCTGGACCAGCTTGCTGGATCTGGCATGGTCACTTCTATGCCACCTGCAAAATTGGAGGACAAACTCAAAGCAGCAGACTAAGAGCCAGAAATTATGCTGCTGGACACTGATTTTTACAGAATTTGTGCAAACACCCATCTCCCGTTGCCGCTGCTGCCTAATGAGTTTTAAAATAAATTGTATCCAAGGCAGGGCAATCCTGTACTGTAAGGAGATGCACAAAGTGACCTGTAAACATCTCAGAGTCTGACTAGTCAAGCTCCCCGCACCAATGAAACCGAAGAAGCAGCTGATAGCTGGAAATGAGGGGGAAGAAAGTGACTGAGATGGGCAGAGTTCAGGAAATGGAAGAGTATAAATGTCTCGAAATGATGAAATCTGGAGTGATGGTGCCTGGGTGGGAATAGATCTTGAGTGTAGCCTGGAAAATAAGCTGGCAGATCCTTTACTGATTAGCCTGTCTTTTAAAGGCTACACATTAGCTGCATGAAAAGGAAGCGAAATTAAGACTTAAATGCACCCAAATGACTTAAGGAATCTTTAAGTAAGACTGAAAATGAACCTTTCATTGAAGTCTCTTGCTGCATCATTTTCATCTCGACTCTAATCCTTACCACCTCTGTGTCCCCTCCCTGATATCCTACCCCTTTCTCTCCACCTCTTCCCCCCTCTGTGTGCATGAGCCAAACCTCCTTGACTTTCAGAAGTTTGGCTCATGCTATCTGGGAGGAGGTCCACCCGTGCTTTGACTGCAGGAATGTTCCCAGTAAATGCCATTGCTGCTTGATGAGCACAGACAATAAAAAAGGAGCCAATTACACACGATACATAATTCAAGCAAACCAGCCAACCAACCAAGTCCTGGAAAGAGGCACGTTCATGGCTGGGCTGGCTGAGCAGGCTGGCTGAGGTGACCCCACCCCCTAGCTGGTGCTTTCAGCTAGACCCATATCGATTGGATGATCAATTTTCAAATTCCAGGCGGAAAGGCCGAGTGAAAAATGATGGTGTCACCCAGTTGCAGGCCCTGGCTAATGCAAATGGAATAAGCCTCCCTTCAGAAATTACCTTCCTGGGGTTGTTTATCCCTTCCCCGCCCCCTCATTGTTTGTAGCTACAGGGAACTCCAAAGTAGAAAAATCAATAAGAGCTTTAATTACTGGCCCCCAAATTCATCAGGGCCTCAGCTGTAATTATTCTGTGCATGCCAGGAGCCTAGAGATCGTAAGCGCACCAGCAAACCGAGGCATAGCTGTGGATTTGGAGTTATTAAAGATCAGCTGACAGCACCTGGAAACCCATGCAAAGCCATTTAGAGGCAATTCGGCTTCAATATATATGGTGTGTTTTCTCCTCCCTTGTTATTTATCAGGGACATCTGCCTACTCTGTAAACAGGCTCTTTATTTCAATTTGAGAGCTCATCAGGCAGTGGTTAAGGAGGAAGGATGGGCTGGTGGTTGAGGGATGAGCCTGAGAGTTAGAGGATTTCAGTTCTATTCCTTTCCTCTGTCACTGCCTTGCTGTATGACCTTGGGCAAATCACTTACCTCTCCCCACAGAGTTCCCTGCCCATAAATTGGAAACAACACCACCACCTAGCCCCTAACAGACATGTTGTGAGGCTATGCCTGAACAGTCAGAGCTGAAGGACAGAAGGGGCCACCAGCTCGCCTGATCTCCTGCTCATCACAGGCAACCAACATCCACACATGAAACCCAACAATTGAAATGAGGCTTCAGTATTACAGCCCACAGGAGATTATCTATTACATGCCACAGGCAGAGAATAAGAGGAACCAAAGCGCATCAATGCCAGAGACCCCTGCAGTCTCAGGGAATCAGTTACACTTGTTAACATCTGCCCAGTGCTTGGAGTACATCTCACAGCTCTTTCCATCAGAGAAAGAGAGAACAGCTATACTCATCTTCCCAGTGACATCATAGTCCTCAATGAGGCACATCACTTAGTGCCGATGACATCTGGGGTCTCTCAGAACTGATTTTAGGTGGGCGAGAAGCCTCAGGAGAAAACAAAATCGACCCTGCTCCATTCACAATCATCCAACTGCCCATTTAGAGCCACCCCCTGCATAGCCCCCCCATGGAACTCCGTGGACTCATGTGGGGACCCCAACCTGAGCCCCCGATTTGCAGCAACTCAATGGTCTATGCCATTCCGCCTTGGTGTCCGATTGCACACTTACCCATGTTTTGACTCATGTTTAATCATCTCGAAGAGTTAATTAAATAAGATTTGATGAAAGAGACAGTGAATCTGAGTGGTTTCAGTGTAGTAGCCGTGTTAATCTGTGTCAGCAAAACGAAAATAAGAAAGAAAAACTTGTAGCACCTTAGAGACTAACAAATTTATTTCAGCATAAGCTTTTGTGGGTTAGTACCCACTTCATCGGATGCATGGAATGAAACATACAGTAGACAGATATTTATATAGTCAGAGAAACATGATAAGGTGGAGGTGCATAGACCAACCTTAAGAGGCTCATTAATTGAGAGGAACCATAACAGCAGGGGAAGAAAAACCTTTGAAGTGATAAACAAGATGGTCACACAGGTGTGAATGAGGATCGTTAACTTAAGGGAAATAGATTCAATTAACGTAATGGCCGAGCCATTCCAAGTCCTTATTTAATCCTGAGGTAATGCAATCTAGTTTGCATATCAATTCGAGTTCAACAGTTTCTCTTTGAAGTCTGTTTTTGGAGTTAATCTGTCGCAACACTGCTACCCTCAAGTCTGTCACTGAGTGATTAGGGAGGTTGAAGTGCTCTCCTACTGGTTTTTGAATGTTATGATTCCTGATGTCAGATTTATGTCCATTTATTCTTTTGCGTAGAGACTGTCCGGTTTGGCCAATGTACATGGCAGAGGGGCATTGCTGGCACATGATGGCATATATCACATTGGTAGATGTGCAGGTGAATGAGCCCCTGATGGCATGGCGGATGTGATTAGGCCCTGTGATGGTATCACTTGAATCGATATGTGGACAGAGTTGGCATCGGGCTTTGTTGCAAGGATAGGTTCCTGGGTTAGTGTTTTTGTTGTATGGTGTGTGGTTGCTGGTGAGTATTTGCTTCAGGTTGGGGGGCTGTCTGTAAGCAAGGATTGGTCTGTCCTCCAAGATCTGTGAGAGTGAGGGATCATCTTTTAGGATAGGTTGTAGATCTTTGATGATGCGCTGGAGAGGTTTTAGTTGGGGGCTAAAGGTGACGGCTAGTGGTGTTCTGTTATTTTCTTTTTTGGGCCTGTCTTGTAGTAGGTGACTCCTGGGTACTCTTTTGGCCCTGTCAATCTGTTTTTTCACTTCAGCAGGTGGGTATTGTAGTTGTAAGAATGCTTGATAGAGATCTTGTAGGTGTTTGTCTCTGTCTGAGGGATTGGAGCAAATGCGGTTGTATCTTAGAGCTTGGCTGTAAACAATGGATCGTGTGGTGTGCTTCCAGCTTCCATCCTGGACATGTAGGTAAGTATAGCGGTCAGTAGGTTTCCGGTATAGGGTGGTGTTTATGTAACCATTACTTATTAGCACAGTGCTGTCTAGGAAATGGACCTCTTGTGTGGACTGGTCTAGGCTGAGGTTGATGGTGGGATGGAAATTGTTGAAATCATGGTGGAATTCCTCAAGGGCTTCTTTTCCATGGGTCCAAATGATGACGATATCATCAATGTAGCACAAGTAGAGTAGGGGTGTTAGGTGACGAGAGCTGAGGAAGCGTTGTTCTAAGTCAGCCATAAAAATGTTGGCATACTGTGGGGCCATACGGGTACCCATAGCAGTGCCACTGACTTGAAGGTATATATTGTGAATCTGAGGTGAGCAAGAAACCCAGCAGCCAGGGATAATTTACAAGCCATGCAAGAGGAAGAAACAAACCGATTGGGTATGGTCAAGAGATACAGGCCTAAACCAGGACATGAGGGTGCCAGGTGGGCATGGCCCAGATGCACCAACTTCTAGAGGTTCATTTCCTCTCTAAGCTGCTCAAAATAAAATGGTTGCTACCCTCCTCACAGCACTGCAGACTCAGCAGCCTTCTGGGCGACTGCCAGCAGGGATTCCGCTCCAGCCCACCAGCAAGTTCAGTGCTTGTGACAGACTTCCTGTTTGCCAAATCCTCCCATGGTAACCGAACACCAGGAGTTGCAGGCACCCGCTCAGAACACAAATGAGGAGCACCAAGCAAAGGTGCCGAGAACCCAGGAGAGGCCAAGTGCAGAATCCATTAGAAGGGTCCACTGTAAAGAGTGTGACACAAAAAAACTTCAGCTGAGCTTGGCTCCTGGTTAGGCAGTGAAATAAGTAAGGGCCCGAATTTCACATGAGCTCAGCGTGTTGGCTGCATGCTGGGTGTTGCGCTCTTTTGAAAATGGTGATTTGGAAAATCTGGCTCTTGTTTGGGTGCTTGGCTTGAGCTGAGTTGTGCTGAAAATCTGCACCCCACAGTGGATGCTGAGCACTTGAAAATCTGCCCTGAGCTTTTTTGAAAATTTGGGCTCACGGGACTGGTATTCAGATATTCTAGTGGTGGGTGCCCTTGAAATGTGTGCATGCGCTCACCCACACACGAGAGCACATACACAGCCCTACCTTGCAGATAGCCTTTTCAATTTTGAGCAAAACATGCAGCGCCTAACACGTTGCTTTTGCCCTGCTAAACGGAGTTGGTCCTGAGGAAAATGGACCCACATTGTAAAAATCAGGCTCTGACTTCAGATTCCAACACACCCCAAAACTGAAGTGTTCAGATGTGAGCCAACTCTAACGTGAGATACAAACACCTGGCTCTGGCTGTACAGAAAGGGAGTCTAATGCCCTACTTGGTTCTTGGTAAGGAAGTCCCATGCGATAGATGAGTTGCTAACATGAGAAGGAATGGGGTGCGTGATTTGAGGCCATAGAGCAAAAATCCCCATTCCCCAAGTATTTCTTCAGCTATTATAGTATATGAAATAACAGTGAGACTATATGGGGAAAGGGTCACTGCTGCTCTCTTGCTGGGACAGGTGGGAATATGGATGTTGATATGATGATCCTTCTAGTGATCCCCTGCATATTCCTGAACAGGCCTTTAAAACCAAGGGAGACTTTTCCCAAATAATCCTCCCTGGGTTTTAGATGGGACCTGGCTGTGACACTGCACCCCATAATGCTTTATAGAAATATGCTTATGAATGTAATATGACATAAATGGAATATGTTTTATGCTACATATGCCACGTAACATATCTTTGCAAAGGTTATGTTCTACTGAATGTATTCATCCTATTCGTATGCATGTATCATTTTTATATCTGAAATTATAAGTGTTGGCTCTATGCTTGTATTTAAAGTGTTTGCTGTAGGAAGCACCTAAGGCAAATCTGGTTGACATAGTGTGAAGGCGTTATTCAAGTAATTGGGAGTACTTGGCTAACAACGGACCTTGATAGATGCCAATCCACATCTGAGCTTTCCTGGGAACGTTCAAACTAGCATATGGACAATGCCTGTAAAGAACTGAGTCATGCATGGACATGTGACTTGCCTATGTGACTCCAAAACTCCATCTTGTAGCTGTAATTCTACACAGGGGGAGAGAAGGGTTTCCACCCACAAGAGAGACTATATAAGCCCCTGGGAAACCCCTCCATTTTGTCTTCAGCTGGCTCAAGAGATAGCCTCTCCACCCCAAAGGATGCCTGAAAGAAACTGGAACAAAGGCCAGTAACTACAGGGCTGTGAGTGATTGCTGAACCCAGACTAGAAGGAGACTAGTCTGTCAAATAAGCTTATTGGAACATCTCTGAGGGTGTGATTTACCTGCATTTAGTTTCCTACTGTATTAGACTTCGACTTGCATGTTTTATTTTATTTTGTTTGGTAATTTACTTTGTTCTGTCTGTTATTATTTGGAACCACTTAAATCCTACTTTTGTATTTAATAAAATCACTTTGTAAGTATTAATTAACCCAGATTAAGCATTAATACCTGGCGGGGGGGAAAGAGCTATGAATCTCTCCCCATTGGGAGCTGGGTATCTGAGTGCTGGAGACAGGAGCACTTCTTAAACTGTTTTCAGTTAAGCCTGCAGCTTGTGTGGGACGTGGTTCGGACTTTGATCTGTGTTTGCAGCAGGCAAGCGTGTCTGGCTCAAACAAGGCAAGGTCCTGAAGTCCCACGCTGGCAGGGAAAATGGGCTCAGAAGTAGTCTAGGCACATCAGGTGGCAGTCCCAAAGGGGTTTCTGTGACCCAACCCGTCACGCTGGCCAAGCAGAGACAGAATGGGAGCGTTTGGCCTGCTCTATGCCTCCTTCCATAATAGCTGGGTGCTCTTAAGAAAGCTGCTAGTTCTTTACCTTCATACTGGATCTCAGCGTATTAACTCAAGGCCTCCCATAACCAGGGAGGCAGCACTTGCCTTGCTTCTGGCAGCCAGCCCTCCATGTTCAAATGCATTGGTATTGACTCGGCAATCAATTTTCAAATTCCAGGCGGCCAGGCCAATGAAGAGTAATTATGTCACCCAGTCACATGCCCCAACTAATGCAAATTGAGCAACTCTCCCTTTAGACATTACCTCCATATCATTGCTTGTTGTGCCCTTTTGTTTCTAGTCACAGAGATCTCCTCAGGAGAAAAATCAGCAGGCAAAACTGTTTTAGGACAACTTGTAGGACACAGCAAAATGATCAAGAAGGGCAGAGTGTCAAATGGTTAAAGCAAAGGCCTGGGAGTCAGGGCTCTGGGGGTCTATTCCTGGTGTTACCATGCAGTCATTGTGACAAGTCACCTAGCCTCTTTGAGTCTCAATCTCCCTATCTAGGAGAATGGGTGTAATAATTACTTATTCCCCTTTATACAACATTTTGACAGGCTTGGATGAAAGGTGCTATTTACCTATGCCCTCCATTACCCTAAAGTCTGAGCACCTCTGATCTAATGTATTTATCTTGCAAACATCCCTGTGAGGCAGGGCAGTGCTATTATCCCCATTGTACAGATGGGGGAACAGAGGCCAGATTTTCAGGGATATTCAGATGCTGATCAGCACACAGATCTCTTCAGAAGTCTGGCCCTAAGTGACTTGCCCAGGGTCACACAGGAATTGTGTGGCAGAGCAAGGACTTAAAACACAAGCTTCAAAAGTCCCAGGACAGTTCCCTAATCATTGGACCATCATCCTTCCTCTCTCTAACTATATACGTGCAAAGTATGAATGGGTGCTCTTCTCTCCACAGTTGAGCTCAAAAGATGTGTGTCCATTTTAAGGGCACTTTTCAACTCTCATGACCACTACCCAAACCAACCGGCCTGAAACTTCACAAAGCACTTCTCTTCCCGGCCAAGATTTTCCTGAAAAAAAGCTTCAGGTAAATCCCGGAAGGCTTCTAGCCAGACTATTTCACAAATGCACCTTTAGTCTTGGTTTCATTCTCTCCCCCCGTCACTCCATTCTCCACTTCAAACAATTTTCCTACTGTTCTTTGGCTCATATCTCCAAAACAGCTGTATCTACAATATCAGAAAGTGCACATCTCTTGAGTTGAGCTGCTTTTGATGGGGGTCTGCTGGAAACAGTAGGAGATTGCAACAGATTTTTAAAAGGGTTTTCATGTGAGTACGAAAGCACAGATGGACTATTCATGTAAAAAGTATATACACAAGGGGCACGACTGACCTGTGTGCTAGGTATTTCATTGGGAATTGTTAAGGTAATTCTCTTCCCATGGCTATACAGACAGATGGAGTTTGCACAACTGCTGCATGACAAGGAGAAAAGATATTGCTGTTCGTGTGTTCTTCAGGCAAAATTTTGCTATGAATCAATAATTGCCATAGTATCTTGATTGTTCTCAGGATGGCACTACAGGGCAGAGTTAAGGTCGTTTGGGTTCTCTTAACTGTACATCTGCATGTTGTTGTATGGAATCTTCATTTGGGATTTCACACCTTTCTAATACTTGGGGGTTGATTTAAGTGTTCACTGGCTGAAGTGAGGGATAAATTATCTCTGTTCTTGACTCCAGTGAAAGTCTTCTTCCTGGGAACTATTATTTACTACACAGTTTAGGTGTTACCTTCTAAGCTTCATGCAAACCAGCTAATTGTGTGATTTTTAGAGAGAAACAAATGCAATATATTATACTCAACTAAAATAAAGGTGAACGTTATACATTTGCCGTAATGACTGGCTCAGGGCCTATAAAAATGGCAGATAGAGTAGCTGAAGTGTTGCCCTCTGGTAAACACAGTTTGCCAGCTACCAGTCTGCTCTGCCCTTTTTCTGTTTCCAGTGAGTTTGTCCCACCTTATTTATTTGGTGTGTGCAATCTGGTCAAGCCAAGCCACATCTGATCAACCATGTCAAGGCACGAAGACCTCCAGGAAGTTGAGTCATTTTGTAATCCTCAACAATGTCCCACCTATCCCAGCAGAGACTTTTCTCATGGAAGTACCTTGATTGGGTTCTGGGTGAGGTAGCGGGTTGTTATTCCAGACTTTCCACGGGTGGTTTCCAATCCTGTCCACAACCACAAATTCAGCTCATTTGGTAAGCTCAGTCTAGTCCCCAAAGGATAAATGCAAAGGACAAATGGGCAGGATCCTCTCAACAAAGGTCGGAAGACTGGAACAGCAATGCACAGCAAAGACTGTTGCTAGAGCCAGTCACAGGAAAGTACACAAGTTTTCAAGCATGGCTCTGTTAATACTCCTTAATCCTTATTTACAGCACCACCTATTTTAGCCCAGAGCCACTGGCTCTGCCAACATACATCTGCCCAGGTCCAGATCTGCAACAACCTTGGTTCTCCCAGTGCACCTCCATCCTGGCAGGAAGCACCCATAGGTATTCTGGTGCTGGATCTCTCCTAGGTGCTAGTTGTGTATTGCAAGTGACCACTAGGCTCTGGATTAGCATGTCCCTTCAAGTGTTACATTAAAACCATCCACTCCTCAGATCTGCTTAGCACCCTAAGCAGCTGTAGGATCCCTATCTAGCTGGTGGGTTGAATGTAGATGCAGGACGTGGCCTGTATTTAGAAGTCAGTCCTTTCAGAGTGCTCTTTGGTCCCAAATAATATTTAAATTTCATTCAAAAAATCCACTGAGTTTTTTGACAAAGAAAAAAACTTTCCCTTTTGTTTCAAATGGTGAAGTTTCATTGTGGCAAAATAGAGAAATTTAACTAAAAATGTAGAAAATTTTCTGCAAAAAATTATCAAGTTCCAAAGTCGTGTTGGGCAACATTTTGCACAGCGTTACTGAACTGAATAGAGGGGGAATGGAGACCCGAGTCTTGTCCCGGTAATGAGTGTCTTTCCCATTGGCTTCAATGGGCTTTGGATCAGGCCCTAAGAATGATTCGGAGTCTTGCCACCCAGAGACACTCAAAATAGGACAGAGCAGGGTCTTAATTGAAATGAAATGTATTTGATGCCATTTACCCACCTCTGGGAGACAGAAAACCCAGCTCTGACCACGATGACCATAGCAGGATTTTCAATGTCCCACTGTAGCCATGAATGTCAAGCTACCAGTCCTAAAATTAAAGGGACCCTCAAGATAAAAAATTGCACAGGACAAAACAAATCCCTTCCCTGTGTAACTAATAACCTGAATGATTAAAACCAGAATGGAGCTGGTAAAACTCATTTACCCTTTGCCCCTTGATGCTCATTCAGCTTTGACAGCGAAACGAGCTCATTGTTTTCTGAAGCTGGGCCCAGGCATCATTGAAAGCACTTGAGCACCTCCCTGGTTACATCTCAAAACGCCCCCAGGAGGGAAATATTTCCCCATTTTGCAGTTATGGGGAAGCCGAGCATAGACGTCTGTGGTTCACCAAAGGATGCTGGAGCAGAGGGGCTGGCCATAAATTGAGCAACACTTTTTTTGGCCATTTTGAAGTCCCACCTAGTCCTTGCAACAGTTTAACACGGACCTAAATACACAAAATTAAGGACCCACCCACCCTCTGATGAGTTATGTAATTTATGGACAGCCCTGGTGCCCCGTATCCCACAGCTGCCTGTTACCTGCATAAACATCTGTCCAGATCCCCAAATCTGTCCAGATTGTTTAATTAGACAATGATCCAGGTTAAATATCCCACCCCCTTCTTCTCTATTCTGTTTTCACTGAATGTTTAAAAATCATTCAAATGTTTCTAGTCACATCACCTTCCCACCCCCATCTCAGGGACTCTCAAGGTAGGCTTTCTAACTAACATGACAGCCTGCCAGAAGGGAAGGGTACTCTTGTAGCTAGGGCATGGGAGTGGGATGTAGCCGATCCCAGGCTCTCCACTGGTGACACTGACCAAGTGTCTGGAAAATAGCACCACTCCCTTTGCCTGCCTTGCCTATTTAGATTGTGAATTCTCGGGGGCCAGCACAGTCTCTCACTAGGAGTTAGGGTGACCAGACAGCAAATGTGAAAAATCGGGAGAGGGGGCGAGGGGGCAATAGGAGCCTATATAAGAAAAAGACCCAAAAGTTGGGACTGCCCTATAAAATCAGGACATCTGGTCACCCTACTAGGAGTTTGTGCAGTCCCTGGCACAATGGATTTCTGGTCTCAGCTGTGACCTCTAGCTGCTACTGCAATCATCATCATCCCTTTAACTTTGCTACACAATCCCTCAGATCAGCTGTGCTTTAGAATGATTCTCCTCCCATCGTCTTTGAGGACCAGGGATGCCCCTCCCACACCCTTTTCCCAAGCCACCCATACAGAACTGCTGGAAGCCCCTGGCACAGGACCATCCTCTGCTGCCTGTGTTTGTGATTTGTTTCCTCCCTTTTTGCAATTCGAAAGCTGGCTGGGCCACTCCCTGGGCTTTTAACCTCACCCACCTGCTACAATAGCCGGGAGTGAGTTTAGATGTATGGATGCAGCATTGGTTGATATGCTCTGTGATAGCAGTGCTGCTCGGGCTCCCAGGAGGTGCTCTCCCGATACCTTTCCATATGATGAGTGGAATCTCTTTTCTCTACTCCTGGTTTCATTCTCTGTCCTGTCACTCCTTCCTCCACTCATTCACTGCTGGGATCTTCATTTTCTTGACACATCCCAGGAGTTCCCCCCACACTTTGGTGTCTTGAGTAATTCACGTGCTTTCATGCTCTGATCATATTCCCCCCCCTACACACAAATCAAGACCTCACATCTGAGTGGTTTTTCTAAGCTTGCCCTGTGAATCTCCAACTGGAGCAATTACTTACAGTCTTATGCTGGATTTTTGGACTGAGTGGTATCGTAGTGAAATTTAGGGCATAAGCTAGAGCCCACCACTGCCCAAACTTCTTGTACACGGCTCTGCTAAAGCAATTTTGTCCTGACCTGCAAGGCCCCGGCTGTCCCAGTATTGGGCCTCAGAGTTCTACCCATGCAGCTTGCTACTGTTGCACTCACTACTCCTCCAATCTTGGCTCACTATCTCGGCCCCATCAGCCTACCTGCAGATGCCACAACGTTCTGCAAATCCCTGAGCACCTCCAGTTTTGCCTGCAAGAACCAAGATAATTACCACCAGGGAGTGGAAGGAAGCTTCATACCAATGTGCGTTGCAATGAAGAATTAGGAAAATGAACTCAGACAGCTAGATTCTCAGCTGTGTAAATCAACATCACTCCACTGAAGTCAGTGGAGTGATGTTGATTTACACCAGTCAGAGATTTTGCCCTTTGCTTCTAACGGCATAAGTAGGGAGGGGCAATTCTTCTCTGGAGTTTGAATTTGCAGGAAAGGTGTCAGATGAGAGACACAGATCCAGCTTCTTCCTCTTTGTTACTTGCATTGGGCATTAGCATTTTACACTTCTTTTGTCCTCGTTGCTCAGCCACTTTCCCTCGTTTGTTTTTTTAACAATAATTTGAATTTTTATTAGGTGCTCGGCTCCAGTCTAACTACCCCCATTTGAATTGCTGACACACAAATCAATAGGAACATGCTCTGGCAGAGTGGATTCCCTGGCATTAGAGACAGCGTGCAAGCTGCAGATTCTTTCGAGATGAAAACGAGTTGAATAAACAGAACAGACAATTTTCTTAAATAAAGCCGCAGCAGCCTCCATGGTTATGCTGCACGGAGCGAGTGTTTAGAGGTATTCTTTCCCCTCTCCTTGTGCTCATTAGACACCATTTCTTCTTTAACCATCTCTCCTCCACTTTGGAGCTATTGAAGAGGGGTTGGGGAAGCACAAACAACTAGTGAACCTGCCTATTATTTAGCAAAGACACTTGAGACCAGCAAAGAGGATTCTGAAGATACAGGAGACTATTAAACCCCATTGTATCTTACACCCCGACGTTAGCCCCTCACATACTCTGTTTCCATACCAGGGACCTTTGGGGTTTTTGGCTCCCATCATGCCTGAAATGGCCTTCCTTGTGGCACTCTTGTAGGGGAGGGATCCCACAGCCTCGTCCATCTCTGACATCTTGTACCCAAACACAGCCCAGGGCTACACTAGGGAGGGGGTCGATCTACGATACGCAGCTTCAGCTACGTGAATAGCGTAGCTGAAGTCGGCGTATCGTAATCGACTTACCTGGCCATGAGGACGGCGGCGAGTCGATCGCTACCGCTCCCCCGTCGACTCCGCTTCCACCTTTCGATGAGGTGGATTTCCGGAGCCAACGGGGAGCGCTTTCGGGGATCGATTAATCGTGTCTAAATGAGACGCGAAAAATCGATCCCTGAAAGATCGATTGCTACCCGCCGGATCGGCGGGTAGTGAAGACAAGCCCACAGTAATTCAAGGCCTGAGCAAAAGCCAATGGACTTGATGCCCATTGACTTCAATGGATCCAGCCCTTCCATATTCCTTGAGAAACCAGCTTACTTATTCTCTCTCCAGGTGTGTCAACCAGTAACAACCCCAGTGTGTGTGTATGTATATACACACGATTAAGGACAGCAGAAAAAGAGAAATAATAACAAATAAGATGGGTTAAGCAAGCTAAACACAATGGGAAGACCATGGGAAGCATCACTAGACAGGCACAGGGTATTACAGAATTACCTGCAGCATGGCAGAAAGAGTCCTGTCCCAGCTAGCTAGCTAGTAACTTATAGGGTTGCAATCATTGTACTAGCTGAATGCAACCCAAGTGTTTAAACAGAAATAATTTACTTCCCTTTCTTCCTTCGCAGGCAGTAGGAGAAACAGCTCCATTACAATGTGTGTGTCTGTGTGTGAGAGGCAAGACAATCTAACAGAGGGAAAGCCAAGCAGAGACAGGAGTTTTGCATTTGGTTTTGGACACAGTGGGGAGCTCTGCACTGCCGCTGGGAGATGTAATTTCCAGCTCAGGTACGTACTCCTGCTAGCTTCGATTGAGCTAGCGAGCTAAAAATAGCAGCATGGCCCCAGCAGCTCAGCCTGAGTACAATCCCATTGGAGATTCTAGGCATATACTCCGATGGTTCGCTCAAGCTACCACGCATTCCGCTGTAGCCACGCTGCCATTCGATCAAAGCTAGCATGTGTACATCTACCCGAGCTGGGAGCTACACCTCTCAGCTGCAACGTAGCTGTTTCTAGCAAGGCCTGTGTTCTTGCAGGAGTGTGTTCCCGTCCTATGAAAATTCTGCCTCCTGACCTCACAAGCCTCTCCCTATCAATCAGCATATGGGAGGTCACAGTAGCAGAGCCAGCCACTCTCTCCAGTAGCTATGTCCAGTCCTGTGAAGGGTTCTGAACATCAGTGCAGACTCTTTGAACTGGGCCTTGTGTTCTATGGGAAACTAATGCAGAGAGATGTGATCATGCTGACTTGTGGCGCTAACCAAATGGGCTGCTGTATTCTGTTCCGACTGGAGCTTTTGGAGTGGGGGGGGGGGGGGGGGGGGAGGACGGGGGCAGAGATCTTTCTTTGTAGCGATGAAGCCTGGAGATCATGAGTGTGTAGGTCACCATGGCTGTGAGTGCATAGATAGGACATGCTGCGGTCTTTTTCCAGACACAAATGAAAGTGGGCACTTTTTGCTGCCACAGCTATTTGAGCATCCAAGAGCATTGAGGTGTCCAGAAGGAACCCAAGGCTGCAGATAGACTGCAGCTGGGAACAGATGACCTTGATGTGAAATCTTCTAGGAGCATTGGATTCAAACAGGTTTAAGCCCACCCTTTGTGAACATGTTGGCTTGTAGGAACCAGACAATTAACAATAGTACAGCATGTTCAGAGAGAGAGAATTGGGCCAGCTTATTCCCTAGGATATTCCATTGGAGAGAATGCAGTTACTCAACAGTTTCTCCAGTAAGCAGAAGTTACTTAGTTAAGAGAACAGATGCTGGAAGCTCATACAGTAAATTAAAAAAAAAAAAAAGCTTAACTAATGCAACCAGAGTGTCACATTTGTAATAGTCTGGGGATGGGTGGCAGAGTTGTCTCCTTAACTTGGGTGGAAATCATGAGGCACTCAAGATGCATCAACTGATCCAGGTTGACTTAACTCAGCCCAGGTTCTCAAAACACATTTGGGATCCTCAGTGAGCCCATCAGGGAACATGAGCTGAGTTTCTGCTCTGTAACAAAATCCAGAACCAGGTGAGTTTGGGTTTCATTACGACAGGCTAGCATAGCTCCTGCTGAGATTCCAGAATTGTGTTCTTGACTCTACATGGATATGCTCTACAATCTTTGGAAAGCCAATTAACATTAAATTTTTTCAGATATCCACCACTTTTGGATGCCTTGATTTTGGATTATCCAGCTTGAGGCTCCTAAAGCCTGTAAATCATAGGTACTGAGTACCTACAATGCCACCTGAAGTCAATGGGAGCTGGCTTAATGGTCAGTCATGTACCATATACCTCAAGGATCTAATAGGAGGAGAATAGGCTGAAAGCACTCATGGTGCTTGAACAGCCAGCCCACTCCACCAATTTACCAGCAGAGAAAGAGCAACACTAAGGAAACTTGGCTTACCTGCCTTTCAGACAGAGGCAGGAGAGAGACGGTGTTCCCCAGGGACAGCAAGCAGAACCTCAGCTCTCAGGCTCACTAAATTAAGCCGACAAAATACAAATAGGGGAGGGGATGGGAAGAAAGGCAGGGAGTGAGGGTCAGCTCCTGCTTTGCATGTTAATAACTCTGGCTTTTCAGCCTCAGACAATTTTAATAAGAGATTAACTGATAGGCATTTTAAAAACTGCATATCAACATCTAGATCTGAGCTGCAAAGCCCCTTGATAGGAGAACTCCACTCCCTCCCTCCCTGGGCAGTAGCTCCTTGCATGTCCACAACAGAAATTCTGAATTCCCACATGCAGAAATTGGGCCAAGTCTTCGTGGCAAAGCTTGTGCTGAGGAATGCTGCATCTCTGCTAAACACTCATTTACTCACACCCCACTCCCTGCTTCTTACCTAGCTAGTGTCACCGGCCACTATTAAGAACACAGGAGACCAGAGTTCTGCCCCCCCTCCCCACACACACACACACCCCTTATTAAACAATCCACAACCTTCAAGGGGTTAACAAGTGGTCTGTATTATGGTAGGTGCCTAGAGACCTGAACCAGCATCAGGGCCCCTCCTGTGCTAGGTGCTGGACAGACAGAGTGAGAAGCGTGCTCTCGGCTAGAGGCTAAACAATGGACATACACAAGGCAGACAAAAGCAGCAGCATCCCCATTTTATGGATGGGGAGCAGAGACACAGAGATGAAGTGACTTGGCCAAGGTTACATGGGGAATCCGTGACAGAGCCAAGAACTGACTCTAGATCTCCTGAGTTGCCCATCGAGTACCTTAACCACAGGCCCATCCTTTCCCTCACAGCTATCCAGAGGACTAAAGTCAGTGTGTGATTTGTACTGAAAGAGGTGCCAGGGCTCAAGCAATTTTTTTTTATATTCATAACTGATGCAGCAAGCCCAGAGGTGCCGGGGCTCTGAACTGCCAAGCCCTGACACAAATTAAGCCCAATCTAAAGTAGTGGTATAACTCTCATTTCCTGGAGAGCTGTTGAAATCTTTAGCATATGGCTGGAGCCAGACAGGGCCCTTTGGAGATTTGTGCTCAGCATCCCACCCCCAGAGGGGAGTGCTGACTTCCCAGCCTATGAACCAGCTCCTACCATTCTCAAAATGATGACAGCTGGCTGGCTTGTTCCAGGCCACTCTACATCATGAGGAGACGACTCTGGCCTTGGGAACCCAGAGTGCAGAGAAGATGCAGTGAGAAGCGCCACAGTCCAATGGATAAGGTCCTGTTACTCAGGAAACCTGGATTCTAGTCCCAGCTCTGCCAATGACCTGCTGTGTGACCTTGGGCAAGTGCCTCAGTTTCCCCTCCTGCCACTTCATCAGTCTCGCCTGCTTAGATCGTGAGCTCTTTGCGGCAGGGATGCTCCGCTTGGTTTGTGCAGCACTTAGCCCAGTGGAGCCGCCAGGTGTTATCGAGATATGGCTGGCTAGCTAGTGTTAGATGGTTTGAGAGCCCCAGGGTTGGCAGAAGCAGAAGGCTAGGCAGCTTATGCTGCAGGATAAAGAGGCAGAGGGTGACGCCACTGCACAGCATAGGAAAGCTATGGGGACATAACTAAACATGGGCTAACTGAACATTCCCATCAGCAGGACTCGGACTGCGAACACACACACCACACACATATCACAGCGTAAGTGTTCGCAGGGCCGACAGCCTGGGAAATGCCACCATCCTCACTGCTAAAGGGGCACAGAAAAGCTCAAGCTCCATCATTAACAGACTGCGCGTACATCGAACAGTTACAGCTGTCTGAGGTCGGAGGACGCATCCCCCTCTGCCCGCATGCCTGAAGCCGAGTGTAGATCTGGTGCAAACTAGCATCTCCATGGAGTCAGTGCTGACTTACCCCACCTGGGGGTCTGACCCATTAGCTTTCAGCCCCCTGCTTGTCATTTCCTTCATGCACTGCTCCCCACCTGCTAGCCTAGTGTAGGTGAACCTGAAGGCCTAGCATTCTTCTGCCTGTCGCTATCAGCAACTTCAGTTATCTCAATCCCCACCCCATGTTCTCTGGGACTCTCAGTGCCTCTCCCAGGCCAGGCCCCACCACACCCAGCCCCGTTTTGCTCCTTACTGGCTTGTCTCTGACCCATCCCTCTTTGTTGCCACTCCATGCTTCTCAGACAATCAGCCCCCTTATGCTGCTCCCAGCCTGCCCCTGGCCGTCTTCTACCTGCACTAGGAGCACCACCGTGTGTACCCCTGCCTCTAGGAGTCTCCTACCTCCCTGTCAGCACCACCCCGTGCACTCCTCTCCCTTCATCAGCACCACCAACCTTAAGCTCTCCAAAGTCATCATCATTTGGGGGCCTGACTCATGAGACAATTTTTAAGCCAGAGATTTTTCTTTTTAAAAGCAATTTGAGGTTCTTTTCCATTTGCCTTGCAGTTGCTGAGCCTTTAGGCTGCACTTGCTTTGCACTTTCAAGCTTTTCTCTGCAACCACGAGGGCTAGAAGCTCACTTAAAAATATAAAGTTGAGATTTTTCACGCAAACTCACCACTGCAGGAACCGGGGCTTTAAGAAATGCACCAAAATAATTGCCAAACTCATGAACAAATCACAAGAGCTGGCAACACCGCTTCATCCTTTCAGCAGCTCCACCAAACCACTCCCCCTTCACTGTCTGCAACGTTTGGCTCCTCTTACTCCGCTCACTTCTTGCGTTCACCACGTCCTTTCCAGTGGGAAGTCCTCTAGACACGCCAAGGTGCTCAGGTACTACAGTCACGAGGGCCATAGAGGTAGATGGATAAATCAGACAGGGCCAACTGTACAGCAGAGACCAGAGTTTGTGTAAAGCCCACATCGAAGTGCGCTGGCTTTCATTTCTGCTGCCTTCTGTGGGTTGGTAGAATAAAAGTTTTACGATTTTTATAAGCCTTCTACAAAGTCTGAATTTGGCCATAGCATTGAAACAGCCCTCCTCAAACCACAGCGCACTCCCACACACAGAGCTCTTCCATCATAATCTGTTGCAGCAGCATTCAGCGGCATCATGGACCATCAAGCCCAAGCTTCCACCTTATGCCCCATGCTGCAGCGGATACATAACCCCGTATAAGGGGAGCACAGTCCATAGCATACTAGCACACCGAGATATGGCCTCCTCGGAGGACTGCGAACAACCAGACAAATTTAAGCTAACTATAGCTGCGAATAAAAACAGCGTTTAGAAGTATTTGCTTTTTAAATCCGCTTCTTTTTTTTTTTTTTTTGGCAAGTCTCTAGGGAGATCAGAGCATTTCTCAGCGACACCTTCATTCCCTATCACACCCTGGAGACCCCTCCGCCGCTCTCCTCCCAGTGAGGTTTGCTTTAATCGTTATGTGCGCTTGTGTATGTAGAAAGGATACGCCCACATGCTGTGGCCAGGAAATTGCAGACACACACTGGATGTCTATTGATCTCCACCTGCTGTAGAGATACAAATGAAGCCTTTTGCTTTTTATGGCGACTTTCAGCCGCATTAAACTTCATTTCTACATCTATAAACATAGATGGCTTTGAATGGGAGGTTTGATTGTGGAGTTTACAAGTTCCATCTATCTCGGTTAGAGACGCTGTTTTGTGCGACAGACAGCACTTTTATAGGGGACTTGTGCTGCTGTCCCTTTAAGTTTTCCACCCGACTGTACTTTAATCACACTTCCAGCTCTTTGGTGTCAGCTATCACTCTGCCCCCAGTGGCTATCCTTATGGACGCTCACTCCAAGAGCTCACTTGTCTCTGAGTTTTGAAACCCAGTGGGGGCAGGGGAAAGGAGAAGAACCTTGTAACATCACCTAACCTAATATCCACACCTCTTTGCTACTTTACCAGCCAAGGCTAACCTTGATATTTACAAGCTGGCAGGAAGGTCTCCATCGCCACTTAAACAGGCAGGGCTGACAAAACTGACTTATTAAAGTGTATGTTTTACTGAAATCCATTTAGGCGAACACAGAATACACAAGTACTGCTGTTCCCTGCACCGCAGTGTTTACAATGCCTCACATGGCAGGCTCCATCCTCGCTCGCTCTCTCTCTCTGGATGCATTTGCTGGAGATAAATTCACAGTAATCTATATAAACTCCAGGCTTTGACATCGCAAAGCATCAAAAAATCTAGACAATTACTGGGCCCCACCAGGAGGCTGCTGAGAGAGGTTGTTCCAATGGAAAACATCACTGTAAAGCAAGGACGATGGTTTTGAAATAAAACGCAGAGACAGAATTAGAAGAGAGGGGAAGCGAGAAACATAAAACTGAAGAGCGTAAAGACCAGCTTGACCCTAGGTTGAGCGAGCAACAGCTAGTACAGACCCAGTGGGAGCAAATCTGGTTAAGTTTAGCATCAGGGTAGGGCACTGGTTAATTGTAGTAAAATGCCATTTCCAGACAATTAGCTGAGGCCAAATAGCACCAAAGGCAGCCTAAGCTATAGCATAAAGGAAATGCAATAGGCGAGCACGCTCAAGCTGTGTGTGCCTAAAGAGATATGAAAAGTCAACCAGTTTAGGTTTATTAAAGCCCCAGAGATATGAAATATCAGCCAGCACAGGCTGTTAGTGCCAAGGAGACCTAGAATACCAGCCAGCCAGGCCGGGGATATAGAATACCAGCCAAGCCACACTATTCATGCCAGGGAGATATAAAATGCCAGCCAACCCAGACCATTAATGCTGAGAGACATAAAATACCAGCTGTGAATTAACGCCAAGGAGGACTAAACCGAGCCTCATGAATAAGCAATAGTCACTGGTCGCATGAAGAAGCTGCTGGAAAGCCAATGCAAAGGGATGCAGTGAGTGACACTGCTCATGAATGAAGTAGCAGCATGGCTAAGTGCCCGATTCTGCCACACTTATTGATAATAACATAAGCAGCAGCTTATTCTGCCAGTAGGCTCACTGTGGTTCAGTGGGAGTATCTGTGGAGAAGTGCAGTGTTCCACATGGGTTAAAGCTGGAAGAACCGTGCCCTGAAGAACGCAGTTGCAGAGGGAAGCTGGGCTGCCCGTTGCTCCCCTCAGGGATTATAAACAAGTGTCAGGGCATCCCATTGTTCAGCCACTGACACAGCGAGTGACATTGGGAGCCATCAGTTCCAATGACGACAGGAACTCGGCAACCTTTCTGCCTGCCTTTAAAATGATGGATGGGTAGAGTAGGCATTGTTCCTGATACCTTTGGAAACCTCTCTGGCTGGCAGTCCCAGCACCATACAGTACAGGTTTCTGTGATGCTGCAAACTGGGTCTGTACCCAGCTAGTTGGCTCGCATAAGTTAAATGCTAGTTACAAGTTGGCATTTTGCTCAGTCACCTGTTGCATTTTGTGGTAACATGGCCACATACCCTAGATCGCAGAAAGGAGTATCACGGATTCAGACAGCTGATGTAGGATGTGCCTTGTGTATTTCAAAGGGAAGGTACGGCTGAGATTTGGAAACATCTTAGCCCCAAAGTTTGCTGTCTCCTGCATTGACAGGGATCAAAGGTTGCTCATAACGTCTAATGAAACTTTTCGTATTTAGAATTTGGTGCTCATGAGCCCCTGAAAAATTGCCTCTCTTTCTCCTGGGGCTCACAAAGGGATGTGGTCTCAATGTTTTGTCTCAAATTCCAGCCACACAACTCTCACTAGAGAGACTTCCTCTCAGCCCACCAGATGAGTTCCCATCTTCCTCCCCCAAGAAGCAGCCTTCACCCCTCAGACAGTTGGACGTGATCACCTATGCCCTACTGTGCCACCTATTCTTTTGCCTCAGACTCACTGCTCCATCCAGGACTCCTCTGATCATGGGGCCCAGATCCCGCATATCTTGCTTTAATCTGCCCCTTGTTATGTCAAGCTAAGTAGGGAAAGGTGGAGCCTCAACATGGCTGAGTTCTGACTGGGACTCAAGCCAATGCATGGTAAACTCAGGCATATCTCCAGAGCTGACAGGAGGAAGCTGGCGTCATGGGGAATAAACCGACCTCTCTCTTTCCCAGTGCTCCATGGATAAACTCAAGAAGGATAAACTCTTTCTGGACAAGTACTCCTCTTCTCCAGTCAGCCAGGCTCCAGGGGTAAGGTCCTGGAGCTTAAGACCTTTTGGGCAGTGGCAAAGACCACCACTTTGCTGCTGGGCAACACTACTTTTGTTGCACCTCAACGCACAGAAACTGACCTATTAATGGATTGTTTATATATACACTGACAGTAATGGGATTCCCACCGACAGGGCAACTGCTCAGGCCTATGGTGATGGACTTCCACTGAATGAAAAGCCCACAGGCCACCAGCTGCTCAGGTCTATGGTGATGGACTGATAAGACAGTACAACGGCAGACAGATCTAACCTGGCACAGCTTGGTCACTCCTTGAGGTGACCAGCTAATCTCACACAGGTTCCCACATGCTGAACAGCCACACTGCAAGTGAAGAGACTTAGCAGGAGGCTTGGTGGTCTGTAGTGAGTTATTTCATATAGTTTTACTTATGTATCAGACCACTCTTGTATGTGTTTTAATGCTATGCATGCACTGGTCTATGTGACTCACTTCCACCTTTGTAGGGACAACCCTATGGCCTGGATTCCTTAGTTTGTCTTGAAATGAGACAGAGGGTCATCCCTCAAGAAGGATAATCAAAGGGTCCTTAAATTACAATGAAAGCTGATTGAAACAACCACTCATGGGGCCAACAAAAGTTAGGGGCTGGGTAGAGACAGTCTTTAACTAGAGGTCAATTTAGATTGTACTGGACACCATGAGATTGCTTTAAGTCAGGGCATGCCTATGTAAGAGGGAAGTCATGTGAGAGACTATCAGAAGAAAACAATTATAGAGCAACAGGTACAAATGGCAACTATGCAGGAGGACATAATGACAGAAAGGGAAGTTATGAAGTATAGCTAGAATGGTAGATTGTGAGGGAATCGTGCTACTGTAAGAGACTGAGTTGCTTCTGTCTCTGCTAGAATCTATCAGACATGGATGGATTGTGTGTCAGAGAGAACGTGTCTCCCTTTGTCCTTTTATTCTCTTCATAAACCTTCCAATAAGGGACTAGAGGAAAGAATGATCCACCACCTTGGCTCATTTAAATACACTGAGCTTCTAGCGTGTTCTGCCCGACATACGACAGCACAGCAGCTAGCGCTGCGTAGTTTGGGGATGATGCGATACCAATTCTATTATCAGGTGGGTGGACTCTCTACTGTCCTTGGGGAGTGCTGATCGCCATCCCTCCACCTTTCAAGTACGTAAGAGCCAGCAAGCTTAGTGATCACTCCCAGCTAGCTCCACAGCAGAGTTAGGCCCCACATGCCCAGTTAAAGCCATTGTGGAGGTGTTGGGATATGGGAGAGTGGTGACCGGGTCTCATGCTGGTCCCACCCGATTCCAGCCTTGTCTGCGCTGGGATTTTAGCCACTGGCATAGCAGCAGCAGTGCAAGCCACACCTGAGGTCATCGGCATCTGTGCCAGTCATTCACTGGCACAGTGTGACATGTCACACTGGGGGTTTTCCACTACCGCAGT
Source organism: Chelydra serpentina (assembly GCA_037349315.1). NCBI lineage: Eukaryota > Metazoa > Chordata > Testudines > Chelydridae > Chelydra > Chelydra serpentina. The sequence continues at coordinate 55,970,090 of JBAIAC010000024.1, read as the reverse complement.
GATAAGAGCTCAATCCCCAAGCAGGCTAAATCACATAACACCACTGTAAATTGTGTCACTCTAGGAGTTTCCACCAATGCAGCTACACCTGTAGGCAAAATCCCATTGTGACCAGGCATGCATGTTCTCTCTTTGGGGGAGCAGCATCCAATGAAGTTGACATTTAATTTCTCATTACAGACATAATTAAAGAAAAAAGGGATTACAAATGAATACTGTATCACGTCACACAGTGCCTCGGCTCCTGCGTGCCGGGTTTCTCTCTCTTCTGCTTGGGCAGTTTCATCAATTAATTGACTTCTTCCACCATCTAATTTATGATTACTTTATGTTTGCTTATATAATATGCTCCAAGCCCTGCTTTATACCCTACACGGTTACACTGCTAATGATCCCTCTCGCACAGTGTTTATTGCATTTTGCTACGTAGTCAAGAAAGATTCAGACACAAATGTAATGAGGACTGGTGATCAGTCGTAAAGTCCCTTCACTTCTAGGTCACCTGCCCCAGAGCAGCAGTGAGCGAAGTTCTTACCCTCGAGTGGCCTGTGTGCAAAGAGCTCGCATCCCCCATGCCAGCTGGTTCTAATTCACACCCTCCTTAGCCATTCCCAGCCAACAGGCCAAGGACTGAGTGGCCTGTGGAGAAAGACCTTTGTGGTAGTGGGGATTGAGACATGTTAGTAGAGGGAACCCTTGCACTCCCCTTGCCTGCCCTATAGATGGTCTGGGGACTGAAGTGAGGCCTGGTCCATGCATAGATTTTGCACTGGTATTATGATATGATTGGGGGGAGGGATAGCTCAATGGTTTGAGCATTGGCCTGCTAAACCCAGGCTTGTGAGTTCAATCCTTGAGGGGGCCATTTAGGGATCTGGGGCAAAAATTGGGGATTGGTCCTGCTTTGAGCAGGGGGTTGGACTAGATGACCTCCTAAGGTCCCTTCCAACCCTGATATTCTATGATTCGGCTTAGGGCTGTGATAGTTTACTGATCTAGTTAGACTGGAATAAGCCCCAGGGTGGACACTGTTACACTAGTATAAGTGTGCATTATACCAGTATAGCTTAGTCTCCATCCCATTTGGGAACAGCTATACCTGTATAAGCACATTTAGACCCATATAACAGCACCCACACTACAGAGGCTGCACTGCTTTAACTATAGGAGTACGGTGGTACAACTTGTTGGTGGGGCAAGGTCTCAGGTGGACTTTGTTCTCCAGGGCTCATGGTGGTACCTCTCACCATCCCTGAATTCACTTTGAACAATAATCCACAAACATTCCTCTCCTCCTACAATGGGCCCAAAAGGAGGACCCAGTATGTGGGGACACAACCATTACTCCTACTGGAAACAGAATGGGGTCTTTCTTCTTGCCTTGTAAGCAGCTCTTTCCACAGCCTCCCCTTCCTGCTCTGTTATTTTTGATGTGAAGAAGGTTAAGGAACAGGAACGAGGGAATAGCAGGTTTGGGTAGAACTTTGGGACTAAACTGAGTGACTGCCCTCCAAATGTTGCACCCACAACAAGCAGACGGGAGATTTCCCAAGGAGGTTAGCCACAGACGCAGCTCGAGGGTGGAGTAGTGGGACTGCAAAGGGCACGGAGATTTTACAATGAAAACAACATCTAAAACCATCACTCCCCCAAGAATACTTTATTTGGGTCACTCCAGGTACAGAGGAGATTGGGCAATTTAACTTTTCTGAAAAAGCTAGAGTTGCATCTGGGGGTGGAGACCACAGTTCAGGTTTCAATACACCGAAATATCCAAGGGCTTGTCTACACTAGACAGGGGTTTCTGCTATATTTATGCCAGCAAACCCTCCTAGAAGAGGGACAGCTTATATCAGCAAAATCGTTCAAGTGCTAGTGTAGCTTATACCAGTTCCCCAAATGAAATAAACTATACTAGTGAAAAGGCTCCTAGCCTAGGGCTTCAGCTGGCATAGCTACATAGATTAGGGGTGACATTTAGTGGTACGTATACTGCCCTAGGGTATCAACTCAGCCTAGAGCATTTCCATAGGGGTCTGGACTAGCACAGTCACCCGCACATGGAAAGCAGCATTGTGCTGCTAGCTGAAGAACCGCAACATAGGACGGTTGCACTTCTACAGCACCTTCCATCCAAGGGTCGCCAAGCCTCTATAAGCCTTAATGAGCAGCCCCGTGTGAGTCAGGTAGATTGGTATCATTGCCCCCTTTCTACATATTCAAGGGGAGATTGGGGCAGAGACATTAAGGGCCTGCAGAAGCGACAAAGGGTCCTGTGGCACCTTATAGACTAACAGAGGTATTGAAGCATAAGCTTTCGTGGGTCAATACCCACTTAGAATCATAGAATATCAGGGTTGGAAGGGACCTTAGGAGGTCATCTAGTCCAACCCCCTGCTCAAAGCAGGACCAATCCCCAATTTTTGCCCCAGATCCCCAAATGGCCCCCTCAAGGATTGAACTCACAACCCTGGGTTTAGCAGGCCAATGCTCAAACCACTGAGCTATCCCTCCCCCCAATATCCCCCAGATATGCCTCTGGACATTTCCACTGCTTGCATCCGAAGAAGTGGGTATTGACCCACGAAAGCTTATGCTTCAATACCTCTGTTAGTCTATAAGGTGCCACAGGACCCTTTGTCGCTTCTGCAGATCCAGACTAACACGGCTACCCCTCTGATAATTAAGGGCCTGATTCTCAGAGGTTCTGGACTCCACTGTAAAGTGGTGAAAGAGTTTGGAATCAGGCCTTTACAAGGCCTAGCCTAAAGCCACACAGGAAGTCAGAGCCCAAAAGTCCTTCCTCCCACTGCAGTGCTTTAGCCACTAGCCCATACTCCTTTGTACTCCAAAGAGCCAGCAGACTCCATAGCTAGCAGAGTCAGGCTAGGGCTGAGTTTTCTTCTTTGCCCTGGATCTCAGAGCTTTGAGTATTCTACTTCCCAGCCCCTTTCTAACCTAGGTCTTCTCCCTTATGCCTCCAGACTTGCACCCAGACCCCATCACTACATTGCTGAGATAGCTAAAGCTGAGGAAGAGCGGATGCCCCCCTCCCCCCCCCCCGCCTTTCACCCTCATGGGCCCTATGAGAGAGTGACACTCTCTGCAATCCTGAGTATGCCACTCATGAGAGCAGCCCTCCTAAGCTCAGTAGGAAGCACTGCAGAATTTGGCCTTTAATTATCAGGAGGGATCATTGCACCAGGAAGCGCCCTTTCTGTCTCAGAAGCTGAGGTGCTGCCCATAAGGCAAACCCAGGAACTGCAAGCATGAAACGGGACCAGCAGTTGAACCCATTTTCCCACATGCCAACACAGGGTGCTGCCTGCTAGGTAGCAGGCTGTCCTCTTCTTTCAAAGCAAATTCTTTCCTGATGACCAGGCAACTCCCTGAGAGTGGTGCTGGAGCCTGCTGCCTGTGCACACAACTGGCAGCAGCCAGGGAAGCTTCTCCCCCTCTGCCCCGGAGGGACTGCCTCTAGGCACTCAACCCCCAGCGTTTGGCACCTCTGGTGAGATTGCCAAGTAGGATGCCAGCTGCAAGGGTGGTTTGCGCAATAAGAAGACCTAACCACTAGGCACCCAAACTCATTGCCCACAGATCACCAAGCAGGGTCATATGCTGCTGATTTGGACCAGATTATATCTGGGGACCTGGGGTCCAAAAACTCTTCACAACATTTTGTTTCCAGTTTCTTTGATTAAGTCTCTTATTTCCCAGTAGTTATGCAGGGGACCAAGATCACAAAGGCCAAGTAAATGGGCTTGGTCCAGGAGGTCACGGCAGGATTGGACAGGGCAACATCAGCCTTTCCTACAGCATTAGCTTTGGCTAGTGCATCCACAGTCATCGGCCCACATGCCCAACCCATGGACCTCTCTTGGTCCAGCCAGCTGCTCTTTATGCTCCACATGGTTACAGTAGAAGCTGCTGGGAAATGCTGCTCTCCAGCATGAAGGGAGAGCAGCCCTAAAGCAATTCAGGCAGAAGATCTTCCCAAACTCTTTACAAGTTGACAGCACAAATGGAGCTCAGGAGCCACTACGTCCACCACTTAATTCCCAGTTCTGCTGATCATCTGCTCCAGAAACTCATGTCCTGCACTGAGCCCCAGGCCCAAAGATAGGGTAAGTTTAGGAGCAGGAACGCCAAATCTCTTGCAGCAAATTGACATGTTGGTTCAATAGAACTGTGTGTTTAATCCCCAACATCCTAATGAACAAACAGACTGGAGGCCACATTCTGCCAAGGCTGCGGAGCTAGCTGCAGTGTTTGTCCATCGCCAGAGTTTATGTTCCCCTGTCTGTTTGTCCTTGCCCAGCCTTTATGTGCATGCATTAAACTGCTGCTTCCCTGCCCAGCGATATAACTCATGCGTGTACACCATCAGAAAGGTGTCCAAAAAATCCAAGGGTAAAACAGACATTCCTTTAGTAATACAGGCCCTGGCAAGCTAGCCGGGAAATGCAGACAGGGAACTGCCTTGTTCCCAGAGAGCAAGGCGCTGTCAAGCCCTGAAAGCTGGCCCACAAACAGAAAGAGCTTCAGAGTTCGTTATTCCTTTCATTTGGAATTTATTTTGTTTTATATTTCTCATGAATTTATCAGTGATTATTTAAAGTTAAAAAAGGGGTTGGAAATCAGTGCCAACAAAAAATAAAAAGACACTTTACAGTTTTCTGGGTAACTATTGGGTTAATACTGGGGGACAGGAGGACGAAAAAGCAGCATTTAGAGAAAAGTAAAAGCAGTTTAATGCCGTGGTTTCTTTAATGAGCTGTATATTAGCAGTATGTACACTTACAAATAACACACATCTTCCACTGCATTGCCTTAGTTTAAAAGCCTCATATTTACACTTAGACTAACATTAACAGAACAGAACAGTAATGTACTGGATTTTCTTAGTAATCAATATATTCTTGTACTTGAGAGGGTCCAAATTTGGGACAGAAAAAAAGTCAAAACCATACAATAGCTTTTGTAAAACCCAGGGATTTCTCATTTTTTACTGATTCTTTATTTTACTGAAAACAAATGGCCTTAGTTATCCCCCCGCAGTGCATGGTCCCTGAATAGGGTTGGGAGACAGCTATTAAACGTACAGGAGATCTCTGTCTAAAGCGGTGCACGAAGGTGCAGCCACCAGAGAGGAAGAAATACACTTTCCTAGTCCTCCACCACACTGGGCCTGATTCTACCAGCCTTACCTCAGGCTGTTTGCATGAGATCTTTAATCAGGGATGTACTTTCCACGGGGGAGACCAGAAAAAGAAAACCAGACTGAAACCCTGCCCTCTGCAATGCCCAGCCCCTGGGAATCAAGCTCTCCGATTCTCCAGTAAGCATCTTACATTGGGCCCCATTCCTCCCCGTTAGAAGCGGTAACAGGTAACTGTGAATGGAGTGCATTTAATTCATTTGTGCCTTGGAAACGCCCAACTCTCCACTTCACCCAACCCTCCCCAACCTCCCTCCGCGGGAAACCTACAGGAAGCCTGCAAAATGAGAGCGGTGTTACACAGCAAGGAAAACCAAATCAGCTAAACTTCCTGGGTGGCAATTTCAGGCACTTCAGACTCATTTCCAGGGACAGCTCTAGGGGTGGTCAAGCCAGGCAGGCGTCCCCTGGAATGGCCAGAGTTCAGATGGGAAGGAAAAAAGGGACAAATTCACCAACTCAGTGCTTCTTGTCCAGGTTTGTCAGTTGCATCCATGTCTTTCCCTCCTGGGTCCCATCCACCCCAACCTTCATTCTACTTCCTGCAGCCAGGTTCTGGCTTCCCCTCTAAAATCAGTGAGGTCTTATAGGATCCCCAAGTGCTTTACAAAATATCAGGCCAGATCCTCAGCTGATGTGAATCCATTTAGCTCCATTGACTTTGCTGGAAAGCTGCTGATTTACACCAGTGTATGATCTGGCCCAAACAACATGCCAAAAAAATCCCTTTGCCTACCGCTATCTGCAGCCAGTTCTTGGGTGGAAGGTGGCAGCTGTGTAAGGCATATCACCCGACAGTTAGGGCAAAAAACAAAGAGCACCATATCTGGGGGGAAATGCAGGGGGATTTAATGAAACAAACTTTAGCTCTCCAAGTTGGGATTTCGGGGGTCCCAGAAGCACCATGGGACCAAGCCGTGGGGACCTCCACATGGCACTTCCCTGAGCCCAGTGCCCCACACCATACTGGGGGGGGGCTGGGTCCCCAGACTCAGAGGGGAGCACGGCACCTCTCCAGCCCCCACCGGCCCTTCCCAGACGGGGCTCTGGATTTGGGAAGGCGGAGGGAAAGCAGGCGGCGGAGGAAGGAAGGCGGTCAGGTAGGAGCTTGCCATTGGGGGCTCGCCGTGGCTGGGGACTAACCTACAGCGCACAGAGGAACCGGGCTTGTCCCGGACGGTGTCCAATGAAGGCCTGGCCCTGCCGCCTTGGCATGCAGGAGGGAGCATTTCCCCAGGGCGGGCGCGGCAGAGGCTCCTTGCAGAGAAGCGCACCCAGCCTGGCAACTCCCTCAGGCCCTTCCACTAGCCAAAGCGGCCCCTCGCTAGCCATCACCGAGTCACTGAGGGCCCGATCCTCGGCGAGCGCCCGCGGTAGCCTCCGCCCTGCCCCGGGCAGGGACACGCCACTTGTGGCATCCCCTTTCGGCCAGGCTGCGTGGCGGGTCCGCCCGGGGGGAGCCCCTCATGCGCTGTGCCAGGAGCTCCGGGCTCGCCCTCGGGCGGGGCTGCCCGGCCAGCGCACGGGGCTCGCAGCGAGGCCGGCTCCCTGTAGCGCTCTCCGAGGTGCTGAAAGCCAGCGGGGGCCGCCCCGCACTTACCGGCAGCCGCTGCAGCCAGGCTCCGGTGCTCCGCGGTCCCGGCTCTCCCGCGCCCCTCTCCCGGGGGGCGAGCGGGGACAGCAAGTCGGGGGCCCGCTCCGGCGGCGGCAGGTGCCCAGGGGATCGGCGGCTCCCAGCTCCAGCCGGCTGCCCCGCTCAGCCTGCCGGCGCGCAGCGCAAATCCCCGGCGCAGGCTGCGGCGGAGGGCGCCCGCGATGGCTCGGCTGTGGCTGGCTCTGGCTTAAATTTCAGCAGCATGGCTTTCCCCCCCTCCGCTCCTCCCTGCCCGCCCCCCGCCGCCTCGCCCGGCCTGGCCCCGCACGCAGCCCCCTAGCGGGCACGGGGGGAGCCTGCACCCGCCACGGCCGAGCCAGCGCCAGGAGCGGAGCCTGGGGCAGGGACCGCCGCTCCTGGCGCTGGGGTGTGCTCCCTGACACCCCACTTTGGGCGCCATCTGTGGGTCCCCTCAGCGCGGGGAGGGGAAGAGAAGCGCCTGGGTTTGGACAAGGGATGGGGGAACAGCTCCGCGGACACTCCCGGAATAAGCAGGGGGGTGGAGGGTAGGTTAAATCCCATGCCCTCCCTGGCTCGCCGGGGAAGAGCTCGCTCAGGACTCCCTGCAGCCGTGTGATGGGGTCTCTAACGCCGCTGGGAACAAGTCTGTGTCCAGCAGGCGGCCACCCTCATTACACAGGTCACAGCCCCCGGTCCCTTAGCCGCAAAACGCCCGCTCCTGAGTGAGCCGAACAAGATCCGTCTCGTAGCTACAATTAACCACCAGACCCTCCGCTCCTGCTAAGTCACTAGCCTGGGACTCTTCCACAGGTTTCCTATGAGACGTTGGGGGTAAACTGCGTAAGCTGCCTCGCGGGTCCCCAGCTGTAAAATGGGGATATCGCCTCCTAGTTCCCAGAGGTGTTGAGAGACTAGAATCCATTATCGTGAGCTGCTCAGACACTGCCCATTAGGGCCAGCTGGATACAGGAAGGTTCCTTCCCCTCGGTGGGCCAGCCAGTAGAGAAGCCCCACCAATGCACAAAGCTAATAGGCGACTAGGAACCCAACATACCTGAAGTCAACATGAGGACAAGTGAACCCCCCCCCCCCACACACACCCACACAGAGATCTTCCATAGGACCTGGTCCAAAATTCACATCTTATTTTCCTTCCCATCCCCCATTTCAAGTTCCATTTACATTTAGCAACTGCTCTCATAAATCGCTATGGGGTAGAGCTAGGTGAAGTTTTTCCATTCAAAGCTTTTAACAAGAAATCCGTCCCCCCTCCCTCCATTCAGGAACGAACATTGTGAATTTGTGCCAATTTTGAAAAAAAAAATTAAGCCAAGACAAGGAGTCGAAATGTTTCATTGACATTTTCAAAATTAAGTGTTTTGATTCAAAAATTACTTTTCAGTTTGACGTTTCCTTCCATTTTATTTTTCAAAATGCTGGCGTTAAACAATGCTCAAATCTAAAAAAAGTTCCAAATCATATAGAATTTTCAGAATTGCCAGTGACCCAAATAATTCAGTATTCACCACGCTGTTCTACAGAGTCCTGCACTAGCACCCACTGAAGCCAATGGAAACACCATTAACATTGATCCATGCTGGATCACAACTTGTGCCACTGAAAAGCTGGAAGACTCCATGGCTTCAGGTAATATAAATGATTAGCTTTAAATACAGAAATCCAAGGTATTGCTCACTGGGGGCCAAATTCAAAGCCTACTGGCATCAATTTGATTTCAATGGATCAGGCCCTAAAATTTTCAGTTGAAGTTATTTGATTTCCGTCTCTCTCCCTCTTTCCCCCCTTCTCTAGGCTAATAATACACTGTAGAACCAATAGCTTGTATTACAGGAAAACTGAAACTCTCAGCATGATAAAGCACATCTAGTCCCAGTTACACCCTCACTGATCCCTCAGTCTAGCAGTTCATTTTTGACACTGATCAAGGAGAGGCTTTTGGCTGTTTAGACCAACCATGGTAATTTTCAGGTTCTACAATGGGAAAGCATTTTAAAAGGGAAACTGATTCCAGAGAAGAAAAAAACCTGATGGTCTGCATCCAGAGGTCATTTGGGGACCCTACAACAGAGTGCAGCTAAGGAGTGGACACTTCCTAACACCACCTTGACGTTAGGAAGGAGACCTCCACCAGAGTTGCTTGGGGCCTGATCCAAAGCCCATTGAAAGAGTTTCTATTGACTTGAGTGGGCTTTGGATCGGGCCTGTCCAGGAACAGCAGTGAGGCAGTCTTTGAGCTGGGGAAGGTTTTTGTTTAATGGTTTCAGTGGGAGTGTCCTGATAGGGAAGTTTGGAGACGGATACAGCATTAGACCGAGACCTAGGCTCTATCACTGACCTCCAGTAGGAGAGAACAATAATATATGGAGATATACCTATCTCATAGAACTGGAAGGACCTTGAAAGGTCATCGAGTCCAGTCTCCTACCTTCACTAGCAGGACCAAGTACTGTCCCCTGACAGATTTTTGCCCCAGATCCCTAAATGGCCCCCTCAAGGATTAAACTCACAACCATGGGTTTAGCAGGCCAATGCTCAAACCACTGAGCTATCCCTCCCCCTTAGTTGGGAATTTTTTTTCTAAAACTGTTGGAAAATTTTGCTTTGTCTAATCCAAAGCTTTTAGTGGGAAAGGGCCAGTTTTGACAGTTCCGGATGGAAATTCAGATCACCTCACCCGGGATATAGAAACATGGGTTCAAATCTGCCTGATTCAGAGCAAGGGTTCTGAAAGCCCATGATGGGAAGAGGAGGAAAGAGGGTCATCAGAGGCAGAGCTGTAACATCTTCATCACTTTTTTTTTAGCTCCGCATCATGAGCCAGAGTCTGTAGAGCTGGTCTCGGAGACTTGCCACTGCGGGTTTTCAAATGCAGCATAGACATACTGTGAGTCTCCCCTGTCCCAAGCAAGGGTTCTACCCACCACTATGGAGTCAGTTGGTTTCTGGAAAAGCTCTAGAATGTCTTGCTTTCAGCCCAGTGGAAAAATGTTTTGAAGTCTCAAAAATTCCCAGGATGGGAAAACTGTTCCCCACCCAGCACTATGACCATGGGCAGGACACCTGACTTTTCTTTCCTCTCCCACCCTTTGTTTTGTGAGTGTTCTTCGGGGCAGGGACTATGCATATGCACAACACCCAGCTCAATGGGACCCAGATCTCAGCTGAGGCCCCTTAGCAGTACTGTAACCAATAACTGCCTGCTTTGCCAGAGGAAAGGCAAGGCTGCCCAATAGCAAGGTGAAGCATCTCGGTTGGTCTGAAAGGAGGCTTTTACTATGGGCCACTTGGCAGTAATGCCCAGCTATGAGCTGCCTGCTGTGCATCTTCACACCTCATTGCAACAGAAAATTCCCTGCAACGCTCCCCATGTACAGGACCCTGAGGGTTTTATGCATGTGGCCCTGTAAACAAACAGCAACAGAACAGCAGTTAGTGGCTGTGGCCATTAGGAAAATCATGTTGAAGGCAGAATCAATCAGCTGAATGAGGTAGTTCAGGTCTCATTAGGCAAACACCCCAGCAAGTGAGTTAAGAAGCAAGTCACTTCTTCACTAGCACAAAAGAAGCAGGACACAAGAGTCTCTGTGATCACAATTCCTTATTCAGTTTGCTGGGAGGTTTCCAGTCACAGCAGCGAGCTGCTGCCACATCTGCGTCATTTTGCTAGACACATACTAGCTTTGCTCAAGATAGCAGTTTTGCCACTGAGACAGCAGCAGAGGCTCAGGCTAGCCCCCTGTATACATCCCCAGGAGGGTCAGTTGGGCTCATACTGGGCAAGCATGGGCTAGCTACCCATGGCCACACTGCTACTTTAATGCACTAGCTCAAGCAGGACTAGCACAATGCCAGCAAGTGCCCTTGCAGCTGCTGTGTAGATGTACCCTTAGTCACTTCCCACAGACGGCTAGCAGAGCTGAGTGTATTGAACAAAGCTGCTAATTCTTTTAGCTCAACCATGAGGCTGAGAGTGCTAATTACAAGCTCCCAGTAACCTGTGACTGAACAGTCAGTGCTTTGGCAAGCACTTCCTTACTCAGAAAAGTCACTTGGTTGGCAGCTGTCTAGTCACAACTGTGTGTGTCCAAGTGGCATCCTGAAATGCTGCTGGCCGTGCAAAGCAGGGAGGAGAGGCCTCTGCTGCCCTCTCTCTAGAGGTCTGTGAAGATGGGGATCTGGACACCATGTTCCTCCAGCCCCAGACTAGACAATAAGGGGTTAAACAGGAGCCCGTGAAACGAGAAGCTCCCCTAGCTGAGCAGAGATGTTCTCACATGAGCTCACTCAGCCATGTTCCAGCACGGAGGGCCTTGGTACGAGGCACGGTACATAAAGCCAGCTTAGCACATGCTCTCCCCCCCCCAGACAGAGGCACAGCCAGCTCTGAAGCTCCCAGCCAAACAGCTGAGGGTCACAAGCGTTCAATCCAATGGATGGGTGCCATTCTGTAGACAGTAGTGGTTGCATAAATACATGCACTATGGTCAGCGGCCAAGCACATACAGTCAGACTTGGCATCTCTTGTCCCTCACACACAGGCTCCCATCTAGTGAATTAAAGGAACAGATCCATGTGTTCAGCTGGTACAGAGGACTTTTCTAACAGAACAGCCTTATTTTGGGAGCAAGCAATGCAGCACGCAGGGCATGCAGAAAAACCAGTTAGTCACAGACCCATGTCCATGGAGGATTCTAACCCAGGCTCTAGTGTTTTTCCATTCAAGTGTCACAGATGGAAGCTCCAGCAGAAAGCTACTGTACAAACCGGTGCATATCAAGCAGGGAGGCCTCTTGCCAGGGGTGATCATTATTTGTGCACTAGAGAATGAGCCAGAGCTCCCAGACTGAATTAACAGAAAATTAAACATATGTCTCCATTCACCAAGGTAAAGAATGATACGTGGATTCATTCTGATTCCATCTATTTCAATTACCGTCAAGGACATACCGAGTCTATCCCGCAGGAGCACAGAAATCCAGGTCAGATTCCGCTTGTCACCTGGCTTCCACACTGGGCTAGTCTTAGAACAAGGACTTGTGGGACCCTGCACTTTGAGGCTCTGCCTTGCCCGGTTAGCCTGAAGCTCAGTCTGCTCCCCACAGCTGGCAGTGGGGCTGGAGGAACACAAAACTCACAGCTCTGCCTCTCCCATGACCTGGCAGGCTGGTCCCAGAGATGCTTGTACTACTGTAGAAATCCAGACTGCCTTTAGCTCCATGTGTCTCCCGGACTGGACAGCTATGCCTGCCTCAGATGGACTAGGATTAGGAAGATGGTCTGCCTGTCAAAGCAGCTTTTAATGGCGATCAGTTAAATGTAATCTTAGCCCCGAACACCACATTGGCATCCCCAATGTGTTACATGCGCCCTACCCCAGCAAACACTTTATGTATACACAGTAACAACAGCGCCCCCTGCTGGCATGAAGAATTCACACACCTAGAGTTATACTGAAAACTGTACAGGAAATTGCCTTTTCTATCTTTAAAGCATGTGCTACTAGAGAAGCTGTGTGGCTCTGGGGACTGAATACAGGGCTAGGAATCATATTCCAAGTACCAATTCCAGCCCTAACAGTGAATCTCTGTTGACCATGGTCCTTGGACCTTTCAGTGCCTCAGTTTTACCATCACAATATGGGGGCTAGTACTTCACTCACAGGGATGAGGTGAATAATTAGTTCATGTCTGTGTGGTTCTAAATATTATTATTGAGGTATCACTGGATGGGTCCCTACATCTCTTGGTAAATGCAGAGTTTGGCTCCACACCACCTATGCTGCTGAGCCCTCTCCAGGCCATAGGTCAATGTTTGATGAAGCGGATAGGTGGATACCCAGAGCCCATTGTTCTAGTGGCTGATTCAATGGCCCGTGATGCAATTGCAAAAAAACAAAACAAAAAAAGGTTAATATAACTCCAGGGTGTATAACAGGAGTGTCACATGGAGATAGTTGTCCTGTCTACTTTGCACTGGTAAGGCCTCAGTTGGAGTACTGTGCCCAGTTCTAGGTGCCACACTTTAGGAAAGATGTGGACAAATTGTAGAGAGCCCAGAGGAGAGCAACAAAAATGATAAGGGGCTTAGAAAACCCGACCTGTGAGGAAATGTTATAAGAACTGGGCATGTTTAATCTTGAGAAAAAAGACAACTGAGGTGGGACCTGATAAGTCTTCAAATATGTTAAGGGCTGTTATAAAGAGGACTGATCAATTGACTGACCAACTGAAGGTAGGACAAGCAGCAATGGGCGTAATCTGCAGCAAGGGAGATGTAGGTTAGACATTAGGAAAAGGTTTAACTATAAAGATAGTTAACTCTAGATTTGGCTTCCAAAGCAAGTTGTGGGTTCCCCATCACTGGAGGTTTAAGAACAGGTTAGACACATTTATCAAGGATGGTCTAGGTTTACTTGGTCCTGCCTCAGCACAGGGGGCTTGACTAGATGACTTCTTGAGGTCCCTTCCAGCCTTACATCGCTATGATTCTGTGTCACCACATAACAGTCTGAGCTGGGGAAAAGTGGGGATATCTGGTAATGGCTTAGTGGGGACCAGCACAACCACCTTTGCATTGCAATGCTGTAGTTCCAAGCTGTAGCAAAACAGCTACAAGCAATTTGTCCCAGAAGGAAGTGCCAACCCCCAGGTCTAAGCAATCTATGGGAGTTGGGCACTCACTGACTCTTCTGGCCTTCAGGGTGCAATCCCAGCCATTGAGGGGTTGGACACCACTTGCCCTACATCCTTGGGTGCCTTATGACGCTTTGCTGCAGTAGTTCGAAGCCTGGGATGCTCATAACCAGCCTATAAGCATGCAATTCACACAATGAAGTGTCTGCGTGCTAGATAACCCTGGTCCAGCAGCTCAGACCCCAACAGGTCTGTCTACAGCCCCACACTGGCTTCCACGAGCCTTGGGGCCCCGTTGCTGGTTGCAACCAACACATCCCCAAGTCCCAATTTTCCCAAAGCCATGTGCTCTGCAACATCCAGCCCTCTCCTAGACAGTTCAGAGAAATAAGGTTCCTTCGTTCTTCTAAAGGCACAAAAGAATACTGCAGCTGATGTTAACTGGGCAAAATACACCCTTCCATCTAAACACAGCACCAAGTTAGTTTTTTAGCTTTACTATAAACTAATGAACTATAGAGAGACAAGTTGGCCCAATAAAAGATATTATCTCACCAACCTGTGTCAAATATTCTGGGACTGACAAGGCTTTAACAACATGTAGGTTAAGCAATGCCAAACGAAAGTGTAAGGGGATGGACTCACCCCTGCAGCGCCTCCTGCTGGTCATCCGTGGGAATTAGCTCATCCAGCTCCAGAGCACCCTCCTCAGGCCGGTGATCCTCCTTACCACTCTGGCCCCCATGTCCCTCCCAGGACCCAGTGCCCCTTTCTCTGGGGTGCTGCCCCTCCTGGAAGTACCCCCACAGCCTTATCCTCAGGGTCTCCCTCCTCCCAGGGGAACCCCCCACCCACTATCCCCACTTCTCCTCAGTTGTAGGCTACTGCCAGTCACCATCAAGCCCCCGCTCACTGGGGTGGACTGCAGTATCAGCCACTCATCACTGACAAAGGGGGTTTGGACCTGCTGTCTATGCCTACCCGTGGGTTGCCCCTGCAACCCCAGTACCTGGTCTGGCCTTACCAGGCCTGCAGCCTGGGGTTTTCCTGGGCTGGAGCTCCCCGGCTCCCTTAGCCTTTCCCCCAGCTCTGCTCCACTTCAGGTCCCTGCTTAGCTCCTAGCAGCCAGGCCCTTCTCCCTCTACAAGCAGAGGAAGACTCCTGGAGCTCCTGGCTGCCCGGACCTTTATAAGGCCAGGCTTGTCTGTTTGGGGCGTAGCCCCCAGTTGAAGTTACTTCTCCACTCAGCCTAGCTTACCTTCCCGCCCTCCAGTCCTTCCCCCAGGGCTGACTCTGACCCTGTCAGGGCTGGAGCGAGTGGCCATCCCGCTACAGAAAGGAATAAAATTAGAAAGGGTTACAAGCAAATAAACATGAACACGCATGTAAGGGTATGTCTACACTACGGTACTAGTTCGATTTCTGTGAAACCGAACTTGTGAACCCGATATTTCCAGGTCGATTGTTTGAATCCACACCAGGGATGTTTATTCGAATGTCCGAGTCCACAGTAGGGGGGCAAGCGTCGACATTGCAAGCGGTGCACTGTGGGTAGCTATCCCACAGTTCCCGCAGTCCCGCCTGCCCACTGGAATTCTGGGTGTAGCCCCCAGTGCCTTGTGGGAACGAAATTGTGTCGAGGGTCGGTATACATACATTTCATCACTCGACCCACACTTCCGCCTTCCCTACGTGAAAGCGCCGGCGGGGAATGAATTCGCGCCCTTTTCCTGTGGCTGATAGCTCGGACGCCACTGGACAGTGAGCATGGAGCCCTCCGCGATTATCGCAGATGTTCTGTCCGTAGCCAACAACTCGCGCCTTATAGCGCACCTTTTCCAGACTCTGATGCAGAGAAATCGGGAGAGGAGACAACGTAATCTCCGGGAGTACTTAAACTGTGAAAGGGGCATTGATCTCTTGCAAAGCGCTGGACCCCGGACCCTAGACATCATGGTGGCAATGGGTCACGTTGATCCCGTGGAACGGCGATGCTGGGCAAGGGAAACAAGCACTGACTGGTGGGACCGCATAGTGCTGCAGGTATGGGATGAGTCCCAGTGGCTGCGAAACTTTCGGATGCGTACGTGCACTTTTATGGAACTTTGTGAGTTGCTGTCCCCTGCCCTGAAGCGCCAGGACACCCGGATGCGAGCTGCCCTCACTATCCAGAAGCGAGTGGCCATAGCCCTCTGGAAGCTTGCAACCCCTGACAGCTACCGGTCAGTAGCGAACCAATTTGGAGTGGGCAAGTCTACCGTGGGGGTTGCTGTGATGCAGGTAGCCCGTGCAATCGTTGACCTTCTGCTCCACAAAGTAGTGACCCTGGGAGACGTGCAGGCGATCATAGATGGCTTCGCTGCAATGGGATTCCCAAACTGCGGTGGGGCCATAGATGGGACACACATCCCTATCCTGGGACCGGAGCACCAGGGCGGCCAGTATATTAACCGAAAGGGCTATTTTTCTATGGTTCTGCAAGCACTAGTGGACCACAAAGGACGTTTTACAAACATCAATGTTGGGTGGCCAGGAAAGGTTCATGATGCTCGTGTTTTCAAGAACTCTGGTCTGTTTAGACGCCTGCAACAGGGGGTTTATTTCCCCGACCACAAAATCACTGTTGGGGAGGTGGAGATGCCAACAGTGATCCTGGGGGACCCTGCCTACCCGCTAATGCCATGGCTCATGAAGCCATACACGGGAGCCCTGGACACTGAAAAGGAGCTCTTTAATTACCGCCTCAGCAAGTGCAGAATGGTGGTGGAGTGTGCCTTTGGCCGTCTCAAGGCAAGATGGCGAAGCTTACTTACTCGCTCCGACCTCAGCCCTAAAAATATCCCCATTGTGATTGCGGCGTGCTGTGTGCTCCACAATCTCTGTGAGATCAAGGGGGAGACATTTATGCAGGGCTGGGAGGTTGAGGCAAATCGACTATCAGCAGATTACGCTCAGCCAGACACCAGAGCCATTCGAAGATCACAGCGGGAGGCGGTCCGCATCCGGGAAGCTTTGAAAGCTCGCTTCCAGACAGAGCGGGTTAACCAGTGACTGCTACACTTCCGTAAACAGATACTGGACCTTCCCCTGTCCCTTTACACATGTCCCGTTGCCCATCCTCCCATTACCAACCGCCTTCCCCCTACTTGGATCAACGCTGCAAAGTCACAATAAAGGAAAGATTTTTTTGTTTGAACCTGTTCCTGTACTTCTTCTTGGGTAATGATTATCACTGTGTAGGCATACGGCGGTTGGGGGGCGGTTTGGTTGGGGGACACTTCCCTTCAAAGGGGAAGCTGTTGATCCTGCCCAAAGCGCAGTGCCAAGAGGTGTTCCGCTTGCTTAAAGGGACCATCAACCTCTCCTAATCCCATGTGTGTGTGGTGGTGTCTATGTGCCTTGTACGTATTGAGTATCGCCAACGGATCACACAGTGCATTGATCTATCCAGCAGGCTACTGTCAGCCGCAAAAGATCAGCGACCACCCTCCCCAAACATACAGTGCACCACCCAACCCCCAACCCTACGTTTAGAACGTAGAAACCAGCACAACGAAGGAAAGGTGTGCTTAATGCATGCAATGTGTACTGTGCTTGTCACTTCAGCAGTTAACCTGTCTGCACCCTCGTTTGTGCTCCCATTCTCTGCACTTAAAAACCATGTTAACCACTACCCAGAGATACAAACGGTCCCATTTAAAACACTCAGGGAAACATTGGTGAACCAAAAAACAAGATTTATTCAACAAAACAGAAACTTAACATGGAACCTGGGAAGGGAGGTGCTCAGGGGTGCTGCTAGATGGAGAGGAGGGAAAAGTCTATGGTTTTGGGAATGACAGCCTTCTGCTACTGCAGCGGTCTGCAGGGGTGGATTGAGTATTTCCACGCACCCTGGCTCCCCTTGTCCTAGTGACTTTTGGGGAGGAAGCCACTGGACTTGGTGGCGGGGGAGGGCGGCTTGAAAGAACGTACAGAGGCGCTCTTTCCTCATGTCTCCTGTCCTGGAGAATATCCACTAGGCGCCGGAGCGTGTCTGTTTGCTCCCTCATTATTCCCAGCATTGTTTGGGTCGCCTGCTGATCCTCCTGCCGCCACCTGTCCTCGCGCGCTTCAGCCCTCTGCTCCCGTTCCCTGGCTGCTCGCTCGTAACGTGCGAAGTCCTCTCTGCGCTGTGCCGCCTCCCTCTGTGACAGCATCACTAATTCCGAGAACATGTCGTCCCTGGTTCTCTTTTTGCGCCGCCTTATCTGGACTAGGCCATGGGTGGGAGAAGCACTGGTAGGGCGGGAGACAGTCACAGCTGTGGGATAAATGAAAGGGAGTGAATTCCTCAGAATGATACTTTTTCAAGAACAATGACCATACTCTTTCACCGTGAATAGGACCAAAGACAGTGCCTATCACATGTACACGTACTACAAGGTCAAATACTATGCCTTAAGGCTGAGTGAGTGTCTGGGGTCCCGGTATACGGATCCCAGAAGCCTTGCCGTACACAGAAAATCACCTCTCTGACAACCATGGTAAGGTGCTTACTTTGGACTGCTGCGAGATTGCTTCACAGCACTGCTCTACTCCCATGTCTCCCTCAGTGTTCCTGGCGGCGGTCAGTAACTGCTGCTGGCCAAACCGATAATCTACGGTGGCTGTCCTAAACCCCCCCCCCCCCCCCCCGTCGCCGCTCCAGGGAACCAAAAATGCCCGCGAACCGCTCAGCGTGAACGGCTCGCCTACCCTTCCCCCCCCTCAGCGTGGCCGCTCCAGGGAACCAAAAATGCCCGCGAACCGCTCAGCGTGAACGGCTCGCCTACCCTCCCCCCCCTCAGCGTGGCCGCTCCAGGGAACCAAATATGCCCGCGAACCGCTCAGCGTGAACGGCTCGCCTATCCTATCCCCGGTTTAGCGTTGCCGGTCCCCGGGACTGTCCCTACCCGCGCACCGATATGTACTACTGGTTTTGCTCCCGACCCCCTACCACCACGCGTTAACGTAAACAGCCGGGTGTCTGTCTGTAAGGGGAAAAGGAAGCATGCAGTATACTAATTATACCACTCATTCGAACCAGGACCCCATGACTGATATCACTCTGATGAGGATTACGGAGACAGAGAAAATCTGCATGCTGAGTCAATGCAAGCAAACCCCGGGGCCGTATGCTGCCATGCTATGCAAGGCAATGATACCAGAGTACCTGCTGCTCGCATGGCGCGGGAAAGTATCCTACCATGGAGGAGACAATAAGGCAGCTCTCCCAGTGAACGTGCTAAACAAGCTATCGCTGTACCTTCAAGACAGCTTCTCTGAGATCTCTGCTGGTGATTACACCTCTATCCCCATACATATTGACAGACTTTTCGAATAGTTGCACGGGAAAGCGACTCCAAGGTGAAGCGCATAAGGCCAATGAAGCCACAGTTACAGAGCGCTAACACACCATAACTATTGTATTGAAAATAAATGTCTAAAACACTGACCTGATGATCCCTCTCCTGATTCCTGGTCAGGAATGCTGCCTTGGGAGTGTTCGAAGGGCAGCACAGTCAGGGTCAGGAATAGTTCCTGGCTGTCGGGGAAATCTCCAGGGTGACCGCTTTCGATTGCCTCGTCCCCCTGCCCTCCTTCCTCTTCTTCGCCGTCAGCGAAAACCTCCTCCGATGTGTCCGTAGAATGGACCCCATCATCGGTGTCCACGGACACTGGTGGGGTAGTTGTTGCCGCACCACCGAGCATGGCGTGCAGTGCCTCGTAAAATCGGCAAGTCTGAGGCGCTGAGCCGGAGCGTCCGTTGGACTCTTTGGTCTTTTGGTACGCCTGACGTAGCTCCTTGATTTTGACGCGGCACTGTGTAGCATCCCGGCTGTACCCTCTCTCCGTCATAGCCTGTGAAATCTTCTCGTAAATTTTGGCATTCCGTCTTTTTGAACGGAGCTCGGCTAGGATCGATTCATCGCCCCACACAGCGATCAGATCCAAAACCTCACGATCACTCCATGTTGGAGCCCTCTTTCTATTCAGTGATGGCATCGAAACCACCGCTGTAGAGCTCTGCATCATTGCCAGTGCTGCTGAGCTTGCCACTATGTCCAAAGAGGCAATGGGATTCAAAATGGCCACAGAGGAAAAAGCATTCAAATTTTCGCGGGGATTTCTCTGAGTGGCAGGTCAGAGCATCCGAGTACACAACACTGCCCTGAGCGTCCACCGAGTGGTGCACTGTGGGATAGCTCCCGGAGCTATTAGCGTCGAATTCCGTCCACAGTACCTCGCATTCGACATGCCCATTTCGAATTTGGCGCTACTCCCCTCGTCAGGGTGGAGTACCGAAATCGATTCAAGGAGCCCTTAATGTCGAAATAAACTGCTTCCTAATGTGGACGGGTGAGGGATTAAATCGAGTTAACGCTGATAAATTCGACATAAAGTCCTAGTGTAGACCTGGCCTAAGAGTCAAACAATCTAGCAAGGTACAGGTTTGTTTAAGATTGTTTCTGACCTATATTCAGGTTCCAGAACCTTCAGCCCCCTCTCCCCTTGGTTGAAGGACCCATCTTTCTCAGCTTGCCAAAACTCTGTTCCCTTGTGTCTGTCTAGTGATGGATGCCAAAGGTGGCTTTTGTCCTTGCTTATGTCTTCAGAAGTTCAATGACCTCATGCTGTTTTTCCCTGCTTGTGGGGCTCCCATCCCCCCCATATGTAAATGGGGATTCCATTGTTCTGATTCCACCATACTTAATTTACATAGGAGACCAGTAGATAGATGCCTTCTCTCCAGTCTGGGAGGGAACCTGTTTCTCCCTGTCCACACGCTTCAAAGCATAAAACCATTGAGTACCCATGTTTCCTCCTATAGCGTTAATATGTTCATTTCAGTGATACCATGAGTGTCAGTAGCTTTCAAAAGAAACAACTTTACTCAATATACTTCATATAAAAATATTACTGTATTATAAAAATCAGTTGATTGTTGTTTATCACTTAAGGTTCAGGGCCCCCCACCTCCATCTTTATTGACCAGTAAAGACTTGCAATGTATTCTTTGAAAAGTAAAACCCAGACCAACCTTCTCTCTCCTGCAAGTTCCTTTGTCTATGGCAGACCTGCTTAAACCAGGCAACAAGAGGAGCTGGTAAACACACGTTAGTAATAATTCCAGCATATAGCCACGTCTCTTAATACACACTATATACTTACACCATGCAAGAATAGTAATAATCAGTGAGTTATGAGTTTTTAAATGATACCCCAAGACACATTTTGTACAAAGGATATTACAACAGCAGGCAGGGTGTGAATACAGGGGTGCTTACGGTTACATGCCCCTTGTGCCAAAAAGTGTAAGGATCCCCTTTTGGAGAGGGGCCCCAAGTCTTGTATTCTAGAAAGCTCCAACATTGAAGGAGCAGGGTGGGAATAGTGTCTCGGGGGGCGGGGAGGCTAAATGGTCAAATCCTCAGAGAAAGCAGCCTAACAGTCTGAATGGCAGCTTCACGCATCTTAAGAGCGTTTCCTGGGGGAGAGTGCAATGCAGAAATGTCACACATGACATGTGCAAGGAAAACAGGGTCTCTTTGAATGGTTTCATGAAAAGGTAAAAGCAACACAATTTCACTAGACCCAGTGCTCAAGTTTTACCCTAAGCACTAAGGGCAGCAAGAACTGGTGGCTGGGGGATTCTCTTAAAGGATGCAGATCAGGTAAGTCACCTCCTTCCAGAGGGATTTTCATTTCCTTACCTAGTTAGTTTAGTGCTGAGCTGACAGTAAGTCCTCTAGTTAGTGTCAGAACAGGCAGCAAGAGTGTAAACGTTCCTATATCACCCCAACAATGGAGCTTGTCCTGGCTCGTGGTTGCAGCAGGGTTTGCTCACCACCGGACACAAGTCCCTAGCCACATGGACTGCAAAGCCATATTTGACATTATGTTAGGGAACGCAACTTCTCCAGGGCATGTTCTACCATGATCCCATTTTCTAGTGGGGAGAAGGCCCACAAGTGGGAGGAGAATGTGCTCCACACTGAGCACCCAGCCTTTGGCCTGTGGGAAGAGGCAAGAACAAATTACATCATCCTGTCACATGTCTGGGCTTCACAGGGAAACCTGTCCCCTTGGAACTGGGCTGAGACCATGAACTGATTTCTCTCAGGCCTCCATGGTGAAAGGCTGAGTCAACCCTTTAACTGTCACCGAAGCCATGCACTCCCTGTTCATGACTAGAACATACCAGCCGTGGAGACACAAGGAGGGGAAGAATATAAAGTTTTACTCGAGAAAGGTTTGATATATGAACAGGAGATGGCAGAAAGACAGAGCTTATTAGAATCTGCCAAGTACATTGGCGTAATGCTGTCAGGCCCTTTCAGTGTCTCGCGGGGGCGCAGACACGCTGGAACGCCAAGAAGAGTTGACAATCACCAGAGTCACCTCCTATGGAATGGTACGTGCTCAGGGGGTTGGAGATTTGTGGATAATAAGAGGGAGCGTGTTATAAACCAGGAGTGATATTAAGAGGGTTTGACTATAATCGTGAAAGCAATAAACCCAAATCTTTAAATCCATCTAATACCCTACAATCAACTGCCAAATTATCTGTTATCCTGTGACAGCTGAATAAGCAGCAGGCACTGCTAGGTGTGCTGAGAGGAGAGGGGAGTGCAGGGAGGGAGGGCAAATCAGGGATTAGGCAACAAGGAAGCCAGCCAATGGAACTGGGAAATAAATGCCCACTTTAGAGAGGCTGAGACAGAACCTGGCCTGCTAGATGGTGCTGCGGACAGAAGACCTCATAAGACCTCATAACCAGAGTGAGGTGAAACTCAAAGGGTTTGATGACACTGGTGCATACAGCATCTGGAGAACTAGGCTAGGGATCTGGTGGGAATGGGCCATGAGACAAAAATGGATTTACAGGCCTGGGGAGGTCCCAAGTTAGTGAGCCAAAGCAGTAGCATCATTATACCGACCATTCCATACAAGAGGGAATCGCTGAACAGAGACAGAGCCCCTGCCCCAGCTCAGTGAATTCTGCAAGCGCAAGTCAGAGATAGGGCATCCTCTGAAGTGGAAGGCCACCAGTAGCCCTTAACTGAGCTCAATACCCATAGGAGAGCAGCCTTCCTTTCCCTCTCTCTCCCTGGTGCCTCTGCATGGCTGAACTTGAGATAGTCAGTGGCCAGACCTGACAAGCTGGCCTTGGGAAAAAACCCACATGGACAAGTGACCCAAAGTGAAGGACTAAAATAGAAGTTATTAGAGCAGGAAATTCTAAATGAGGTGGGAGTAATTTCTTAAAAGGCTTTTGCAATAAGTGAAGTTTTCATAATTTCTCCCTAAAAGGCCAGAAGCTGAGACAATAGCAGGTCAGCAGGGGTTGGGATAATTAGCGTAATGTTGTTTTGACCTTTCAAGACAGCCCAGAAATAGAGCAGGAATGCAAAGGCTTCCAACACCACTATAACCTTCAATACTGAGACTGTTATGGGAACACCAATTGGAACGCAGCATTACCATGCCTCAGGCTTGTCCCCCACACACCCTGGACCAAGGATCAGGTCTTGAAATATTGTATTAGATGTAACATACTGCTTCCATTCCAGTTTTACAATGGATCCTGCCCAGGTTTTGTACTATGTTTAGATCCAAGGCTCATTTATACCAGCGAGCCCCCACTTTAAAACCAGGCTTAAAGTAGGATAGTGACCATCTAGGTTTTGACTGGCCAGCCATTATGGATGGCAACAAATCATGTTAGCTCATTCCCTACCTGGCCCAGACCACATCGACCACAATTTCACCCTATTTGCACTGATCAGCTCCACCCACACTCAACTATAATTGAGGCAGGGGGCTGGCTACAAAGTGGGTTAAAGCTGTAATACCCACAGGACCGATCCATGTTTTAGTCATTGAGCTTCTAAAGCCTCAGACTGACAGGTTTTAACTCAGCTGCAAGAACAGTTAGCTCGCATGTGCTTGGCAGCTTTTAGCAGAGCTGTAGCTGGGGACAGGGAGAACTGTAGGATCTGGGAGTCCTTACTTTGTACAGATGTACAAGGCGCCTGCCTAGGGATTCACCTTTTGCAGAGTGTTGAGGCCCAGTCAGAATATACATGTAATCTAATGCAGTGATTTGTTTGCTATTACTAGTCACTCTCACTTGTAGAGCATAACTGCATATTTTAGATACAGGGTTGTTACCATCATCCACTCCCCACTGATTTTGGGACATATTAACTGTCCAGTACTAGGGGAAATCAGAGACCTTGTTGAAAATCCAGGGAAAGTTCCTTTTTATGAAAAATTCATGTGTCATTTAATACATGTATAATGTATTTAATATACGGTTTTGTTATTGTATGGCATTATCTTAAAGGTCAAGTAGTTGGGTGGGGTGTCATCTGATAGGTATAAGACGTGGAGATGCCAAACGTGCATATACTATTTCATGAGGTTACATTTCCACAATATCCAACATGAGTGAGTTTCTGCACTCGGGGAAGCATGGGATAATATGCATAGAATTTTCATCTGTTGCATTTTAAGTCATTAAATGTCATTGGTGATTGAAACACATCATTGCAGGTGGGGCGGTAGGGTTGTGTGGGTTTTTTTTGGCTTGCATTTATTTACAAATGCTTCAAGCTTGCAGAGATTCAAGACACGTACCATGATCCACACTGGTGAATTCTACTCTCAGGCTGGGGAGTGCAGGACTTGCATTGACTTTAAAGGGCCATAGCGCACAAACAAAGCTTCCCTCCTCATCCCCCCCACCTAATAAAAACATGTCAGTCTAGTATGATTATTCATATTGCAGTGAAGACTAGGAGCCCTAATCACGGACCAGGACCCCATTGTGCTAGGCCAGGGGTGGGCAAACTTTTTGGCCCGAGGGCCACATTGGGGTTGCAAAACTGTATGGACGTCCGGGTAGGGAAGGCTGTGCCCCCGCAAACAGCCTGGCCCCTCACCCCCTGACTGCCCCCCTCAAAACCCCCAACCCATCCAACCCCCCCCCCCCTTGTCCCCTGCCACTCCCTCCTGGGACCCCCACCCCTAACTGCACCCTGGGACCCCACCCCCCTGACTGCCCTGACCCATATCCACTCCCCCTGACAGGCCTCCCGGGACCCCTCCATTCCCCATCCCTGACTGCCCCCCCCCCGAACCTCCGCCCCATCCAACCACCCCCGCTCCCCACCCATGCCTTACCATGCCGCTCAGAGCAGGAGCCAGCCACGCCACCCAGAGAGCTGCAGCACGGTGAGCGGAGGCTGCAGGGGAGGGGTCAGGGGCTAGTCTCCTCAGCCGGGAGCCCTAGGGCCAGGCAGGACAGTCCCATAGTTTGCCCACCTCTGGCCAGACAGAACAAAAAGTTGGTTCCTCTCTAAAAGATTTTAGAGTCCAAGTATCAGGAGATGATACATGGATGAGATGGGAGAGCACAAGGAAACAAAGACTATCTTGGTCAGCATGGTAGGTAGGGGTCTCCACACACCAGCTGTCTTTGTGCTGAAATATGCCAAGTGAACACAGTTTTGCTCCCATGCCAGCTTGGTTTATATTTTTTCTTGTCTCCATTAAACTAGCCCGAAAAACACCTTTAGTTAAAAAAAAAAAAAGTTACTTATCTGGGTAACTGATTCTTTGAGATGACTTGAAGAACATCTAATAGGCAAGAATCTTTAAGTTAAGGGATTGTTCACTTCCAACCCTGTATTCATTTAGATTCGTAGACTGAGGGAAGGACCATTATGATCATCTAGTCTTACCCTTTGCATGGCACAGGCCATAGCAGGGTGACCAGATGTCCAGATTTTATAGGGACAGTCCCAATTTTGGGGTCTTTTTCTTATATAGGCTCCTATTACCCCCATCCCAATTTTTCACGCTTGCTGTCTGGTCACCCTAGGCCATAGATCCACTCATATTTGACTCAAACCAAGATTTCCTGAATCCTCGTGAAATAGTTTGGAAAGGGCCCAATTTCCTTGGCTGCCCTAGAGTCAGCTGTATACAAGTCCCAGCTCGATGAGCTCATTGTACTGTTTATCTAAGGCAGAATTCATGACCAGCATTAATACTACAAAATAAACAAGGCAGATTTAGTCTAGATTCGGGCAGCCAGCCACACGCCCACTACAATAATAGGACTATTCGTGAATTATAAGGATAAAAAGCTGCATTATTAGCAGCATAGGTAGGGCTTTTCACAAGGCTAAAGAAGCTCTGCAGAACTGCAAACAAGAATACAATGTACTCTGGTCCAAAACCCAGTTGCAAAGGGCCCTCATTCCTAGAGCTAACTAGAATTTGTACGGCAGTCTCAAGTAAATCCATACTCAGTGGTTTCTACTCCAGACAATTGGGAAATGAATCAATGCAATACGAGTGGCCTCCCTTGTGCTATTTATTTTCATATTACATTAAACCCTGATTTTCATGGCACCGCAGGATTTTAGTACTGATGATGCAGAAGGACATTGCCCAGAGGGTAAGCTAAAGGTTTGACAGCTGAGCAGCTAATGACTGGCACACACAGCACTCTGGGAAGGTGGTTTGGGCACATGGGGCAGATCCTCAGCCAGTGCAATCTTTCACCATTCCAGTGACATAAATGAATCTTTTGGTATTGGGGAGAAAATACAGCTCCTCTTTCCTTGCCCACTGTAGGCAAGCATGGAAGTGACTTGAAGTGCGTTTGGTTGGGGCTTGGACTCTTTGTTCCCTCTCCAGGAACCCACAACAAGCAGCATCCCGCACCATCCACCCCCTCATTGTCTGCCACTGGATTCAGCTATGATGGATAAGCATGTTAGCTTGAGGTTTCTGCTACAGAAATCAGCAGGAAAATTGCTAACAATGTTGACTTTGAAGACCCCCCAAGCTTGGGACAGTTTTGCTCTCAGACTCCTCTCTGCTAGATCACTCTCTGGTTTTGATCGTCTCTGGGCCTTACTCAGAGACAGTAGATGATCTTTGCTTCCTGTCTAGCATGACAGCCAATAAATAAGAAGCACAGTCCAGTAGTTAGGCATCTGTTAATATTTGCACTGGCCACAAAGGCTGGGTGCAAAAGTTATCAGTGTCAGTTATCTGCAGGAGGAGAACACCACTTACATAACGGAGACCAGCTGAGATTCTCAAAGCACTTTGGAAACCCTCACCAAAAGACCAGCATGAGATTGGGGCCGTTATACCAATATGTCCATGGTAAACTGAGGCAAGAAGTTCAAATATAGTCTGCTCATGCCCACAAAGCAATTCAGTGTCAGAATTAGGAGTCAAGTTACACAGTCCTGGCCCCCAGCCTCCTGCTTGGGCCACTAGACCTACTTTCTGATATGCAAGTTATTAATCAGGGATAGGTAACTTTAGTGATGAGAGCAGTACACTATCTAACGCAATTGCTAGTAATCATGTTGTCCACAAAACAGAGCCCTCTAAAGACATGAAGCCAGAAGCACAGCAGGTCTGAATCAGTGTAGCACCATTGAGTCAAAGGAATGCCAGCTAAGAATCTCACTCACTGTGTGCATCTAGCACGATCTGTTTGGAACATATACTGGTAAATATAAAGTCACTACAGACTCTGAGTTTTTCCCAGCTGCCCAAAGGGGCCAGTAGCGTAGCCAGGGGCAGAGCAGGGGGAGCCGCTCCCCCTGTGAGCGGAAGCAGCGCCTTAAAAAGGAAGCTTCTTGCACTCACCCAGTGGCGCTCCGGGTCTTCGGTAGCATTTCGGCGGCGGGTACCACCGAAGACCCGGAGCGAGTGAGGACCCCCCGCCGAAGACCTGGAGCACCGGCGGGTGAGTACAGGGGGAGCCTGGGGAGGCGCCTTTTTATAGCGTCCCTCCCCCTGTGCTCCGGACCTGCCTATGCTACTGAAAGGGGCTAGATGCCTAGTTCCCATTAACTGGGAAAGAATCCCAAAATCCTCTAGGCAGCTTTGAAAACACCCATTTTAGGACATTGTTACAGTTTGTACTTCCAAGTTTGCTGGGTTCTTCCCGGTACAGACTGCATCTTCACTGGCCCATTTCCTACTCCCCAGCTGTGCTACTGACTACTCCAATCGCTCTCCAGGTAGTTCACACTCCTGTGTGGATGCTACTGTTACTTTTCTTGCATGTTTCTGGAACAGAGCCATTGGCAAAAGTTTCACTCCCCAACAGGAAGCCAGAAAATTAAGCCTTGTCATTTCACTGCAACCCTTCCCGCAATAGCAGTGTTGTCAATCCCAGTGGCCTGGCCAAATTCCAGCTGGGTACTAGTTGCTGCAGAATGGTGGATTCACTGCTGGCACACCCCCTCACATCCAGGCATGATGTAGCAGGCTCTCCTCCTCCAGCACCTTCTCCCAGCAGCCACTCTGGTCCCTGTAATGGTCCAGGTAACATTTAATCCCACCCCTACCAGAATCCGGTAAAAACAACTAGCCAATCACTCCATCGGGTCTGCCACCCTTCATTCTGGCCTGAAAGGCCCCATATACCCTTTACTCAGGATTTCCAGTAGCTGATAGCCCTTCCCAGGTGCTTCCTGCCACCTTACCAGTAGCAGGTAGGGGAACCTAGGCTCACACACTGGATTCCAATCCAGGGGCCCCAGGTCAGGCACTCAAGCTTCACCCCACCACACTCCTTGCTACTGTCTCCCTGGTTTTCTTCCTAGCAAACCTTTCCCCAGGCTGTCTCCTCACCCTGCTAGAGCTCTCCTGTTCCCTACAGGTTTCTTCACTCCCTGCTACCAGGAGAGCGAGTGCAGCATCCCTCTCTCTCTGCAGCCACCCCTCCACCCAGACCAAATACCCCTTGGGTATCACAATTACTTCTGTCTGGCTCAGGACCACCCACCTCCTGGCTTCCTTCTGGCTCAGGACCCTCTTCTTCTAGCTCCAAACATCAGGCCTCCCCCTCAAGTTGTAGCCCACAGAAGGAAACTCTTATCTGGGTCTCCTCATTGGCATTTTTGCAATGCCCTGAGCTTCTTCCTGTGTGAAGACCCAGCTTCTCCCCAGCTGGGTTTGATCACCAATTATGCCTAAGACCCCTCCAGGTGCCACCGACTGGCCTAATTGTGCGCAGGCTCCTGCTAACCCACGGTTAACCAGTGTGGGGTTTATAAACCCCATTGCGTTATGTTTTGCCTCCCTAACATTCTCACTGCATAATCAACTAGCTATTTGCTGTCTGGGCTAAATATTATACTGTTGCTGTGTGCCGGCAGATGGCTGCTGCAATCTACCCCAAAGACAGCTGCATTTCAGTGAGGTTGGGGGTGCGCCTGGAGCAATTCCTGAACACATTGTGTAAAGTCAGTAAAGCTCTTTGGGACGTGATGCTAGCCACATGTAAGCTATCATTATTTATATCATAGTGGCACTTAGAGGCCCCAAATGAGATTGGAGCCCCATTATACTGTGTGCTATATGTACTCATATTAAGAGGTAGCCCCAACCCTAAAGAGCTGACAGTCTAAATAGACAAGAGAGAAAGGCAGCATCATTATCCTCATTTTATAAATAGGAAACTGAGGCACAGAGAGGCTAAGGGCTAAATTCACAAAAGGACATAGGTGCCTAACTGCCTCTTTAGGCACCTAAGGGCTAGTCCACACTACCCACCCGATTTGGCGGGTAGAGATCGATCTTCTGGGATCGATTTATCGTGTCTCATCTGGATGCGATAAATCGATCCCAGAAGCGCTTCCCCGTCGACTACGGAACTCCAACTCGCCGAGAGGAGGAAGCACTGTCGACGGGGGAGCCTGCCTGCGCCGCGTGGACCCGCAGTAAGTATAGTTAGTTCAATCTAGGAAACGTCGACTTCAGCTACGCTATTCTCGTAGCTGAAGTTGCGTTTCCTAGATCGATTCCCCCCCCCCCACACACACACACAGTGTGGACCAGCCCTTAATCCCAGAATCCTGCCCCTCTGGGATTCACAACCCCCCCTCAGCTGCCCCTGAACTCTGGAGGTGCCTAACAATTACTTGGTGCCTTTAATTTTCACAGTCAAAGTCCCCTAGCCCCCTATGTATCTGCTTTTGAGCATGCACCTGCGAACTGCAGTCCCATGCTGGGCATTTGGCTGACTAAGGCCCTGAGCACGTCACAAAGCTGGGGAAGAGCAGTGCTCCTCTGCCTAGCTCGCCTGCAGGGCCCAATTCGGTCAGTGCAAGCAGATCTCACCAACCAGAGCAGGCCCCTATAGATTGGATGTAGCGATCCCTCTGTCTCTCCTGTTGAAGCAGAGGGTATGAGGGAGGTGGTCCTCCCCCCTGCCACCGCCAGCTTTGTTCTAAACCCACGCGGGCACCTAACACCAAGCGAGGTTTGCAGCTGAGAATCCCAAGCAGAGGGAGACATCTCCCTGCAGCCCGGACTTAGGTGCCTGAGGGGGTGGGATGTGCCCCTTGCTGGCTTTTGTGAATCCCATTCAGCAGCGCCTGTCTCTCCCCAGACAGCGTACGGGGAGCTTAGGTGCTGTACTCAGGCATCGAGAATCCCTGTGATTCTCTAGGCACCTAAAAGTTATGCCTTTGTGAACCTAGACCTACAGGACTTGCCCAAGGAGCCTGTGGTAGAGGCAGGTCTCTCCAGTCCCAGTCCAGCGCCCGCCTCACAAGACCATCCTTATTCCAGGTGCCCTCAGCGTGGCTCATCCAGGTGAACAATATACTCTGCAAAGTCCCCACTACAGCATAGAATCAGAGAAAAGCAGGGCTGGACCAGACCTCGAGAAGTCATCACGTCCAACCCCCGGCACCCAGGCAGGATCACCTAAACCTGGGTAACTCCAGTGCAAGCAGGAGCTCGACAAGTCCACAGCAAGCGAATGCCAGTGGAGACATGCAGAC
Source organism: Chelydra serpentina (assembly GCA_037349315.1). Lineage (NCBI taxonomy): Eukaryota > Metazoa > Chordata > Testudines > Chelydridae > Chelydra > Chelydra serpentina. The sequence continues at coordinate 55,939,742 of JBAIAC010000024.1, read as the reverse complement.
AGCAGTGGAAGGTGTGAAGAACTCCCCCCACCCCTTGCCTCTCCATTCAGTGATGCAGGAGACGGTAGGGCCTGGATGCAAGGGCATCTGAGCAGAGATTTGGGTATGCATTTTGTTTGGTTTTCCTTTAAAAAGGAAGCTAAATTTAGCCACTGGAACAGAACATATTCCCCAGGGAGTCCTTGCCCTTTACAGCAGTAATGACACAGACCTAATTCCTGCCCAGAGAAATCTACCAGCCTCTGAGGTGAAGTCATGGAGGCAGCCAGCATGGGAGGCTGCTACTTTGGGCAGGAATAGCTGAGGCTACTGTATGGCTCTGAAGGTGGGCGGGGCATCCTCTGACACCCATGTACCTTAGGCAGTGTCAGGACGGGCCCACATAGGTCCACAAGCCTGGATCAAGGCAGGTGTGGTACTGGGGCCCATGGTCAGAATCAGGGCAGAGATTCAAAGGGAAGCAAAGTTGAAGGCTGCCAGCACGCTGCCTGCCAGGATGGGCTGAATATCTCAGGACAGGGGGAAAAACTGGCATCCCTCTGAGGAGGGGGAACACTGGGAGGGCTGAAGGGACGGGAGAAAGGAAGGAGAGCTGAATCATTTTGCTGGGTCCACTCCTGTGGTCCCATATCATTCCAGACAGGGCTGGCCAGCAGCTTGATCTGGCTGCGCAAGTCACACAGAGGAGGGTGTGATGTCACTCAGCTACACCCGGGCTGCCCCAGCTTCTATGTTTCTCTTCCCAGCTGCTGATCCTCTGCAGCTGATGCATGTGTAATCAGCTGTCGCAGCACAAATGCATCCAGGAGAGTGAGACAGAGAGAGACAGACTGGAGCAGAAGGGCAGTGCTGGCCCATGGAGAGGCAGAGCAGGGGGCGGCAGAAGTCTGGGTAAAGAAGGGGCAGGGGAAGATACCATATGTAGCATTGCCCAAAGCGTGCAAATAGAGATCCCCCTCTACTGAAAGCTAATGGTCTGCTCGTGCCCCAGAGGCAGGGCCCAGCACACCCTGTGGGGGACCCTTCCCTGTCATCACTGAGAGGCCAGCAGAATAAAGGACAGAGTGAAGAAGCAACAGGTACTTTGAGGGACAAGGTTTTCGCTCTGGGCGAAGTCCCCCTTGCTTGAAATGGCTGGCTCCTGAGCTTGAAAGCTGCAGAGAAACCTGGATAGGATTTTCTTCCCCTCAGGAAATCCCACATTATAAAAACCCAACTGCCCCTTGTTGGCAGTGCCAGCAGAGGCAGCCAGGGCTGAGTAGCCATCGAGACAGAACTCCCATCCCATCCCTAGAGATGCTGCACTCTAGGTCAGGATACAGGCACTTGCCCGGGGCACTGGGGGGAAGCAGGCACTGCTGCTGCTGTTACCATGCCTGTTCTGGGGCTAAACTCCAGTTTCCAGCGCTCCAAATCCAGCACCCTTCACCTGTACTAGAGCCACTACAAATAACCCGCTTCACCTGAGTGTCCCCCTGTGCTTGCTGAAATTGTTGAAACAGGACTTCTCTGCATCACAGGAGCGTGGGGAGATAAATGCATGAATGATTGTGAGGTGCTCAGATATGACGGTGATGGTGGACCTCCATGACTCGATAGATATGAATCAATAGAGGGGGAAGAACTTGCCAGCTTCTCTTATTTCAATGACTAGCAGCAACCTGCACTATATAAGAACGGCCATACTGGGTCAGATCAAAGGTCCATCTAGCCCAGTATCCTGTCTTCCAACAGTGGCCAGTGCCATGTTGAGACACCTTTGAAAAAGCCCTTTACCAGCCTGGTTTAGAATGATCTGCCTCCCTAGGGCTTGAGAGAAAGCTAGCAGAACCTGGAGGGAATTTTTAGCTCCAAACGCCACCAGAATAATGACCCCCAAGTTTGTGTTGCAGTGAAGTTTGTTTCCATACCAATGAACGGTTTTCTGCCATTAGTCTGAGAAGCAGAACTTTTGGGAACATTAAAACAGGGGCACATTTAGCCTTAGCAGTGAAGTTAATGCCTGGGACTTTCCCCGCACCATTGCAAGGCACTCTACAAACCAATTTGCAAAGACAAAGGATCACTTCCACTGGAATACTATCACTTCTGAGATGGAATATAGCAGCTGCTTTGCAGCACACAGCAGTACTACATAGCCATTTAGGAGAGGGAGTGAAGAGGAATTCAACTGACATTGCAGGGTTGATTTAGGCAGGCACAGTTCAATTGCCCAGGAGGCTCCTCCAGGGGACTGAACCCAGAGGGCTCTTGCAAAATATGCCACATGAGCTTTACTGCGCATGAGGATGCAGAGCCTTGGTTTTACATCTTACCTAAAATTGAGGGGGTTTGATACAGAGGGAAATTGAGAGAGAGCCACAGAGTGTTTATCTGCAGGCAGGGGACTTGGCAGCTTGTGGTGGCACAAGACGGGGGGAAAAGCTAAATCTAACAGCCATAGCGGGAAGGAGACTTTCCCAGCAATGTGATACTAGCAGAGGCTCACCAAGGGCATAGTGTTGGGCTATAAACATGCAGCATGGTCACCTCACACTTGGAGAAACCCACAACTCAAGATGGGTCCAAAGTGACACTCTGTCCTCACACAACCCCAAACTTTGGAGAGGTTTAGATCTGGATCTAAACTGCACAAGTGGCGCCAAACGCGTCAAACCAGGTGTGACGTTATTGACATAAGCTGGGACTGTATAGATCATTGTTGCAACCAAGGTCCTGTAATGGCATCAAATCTGATATAAAAGGGGTCTTATAAGGTGTCTAAGACCAGGTTATGGTTTGCTGGTTGTTATTATTATGCTATCTGTATGTGTGTATCATTTTTGTAGTTGAAGTTATGAATATTGGCTCTATGCGGTCTGTATTTCAAACTTATGCTATGCTTCTGGGTGAAACCCCAGACAAGTTGGTGTCAGCTCTGCTAAGCTGCTTGAGGGCCCATTGAGGACCATCAGCTACACAACTGACCCATTGAGAGAAGGTAGACACGCCTTGTGACTCAGCAAGGTATGCAGGGACCTGCCTATGGACAGAACAGAAAAACAGGGTTTTTTCCATGCCATGTGTGGGTAGCTTGTCTTTGGAACAAAGAAAGAAAGACCACATGGCAAGAGACTATAAAAGGCTGATGCCTCATCTCCATCTTGTCTTCAATCCTGCTTCATACCTCTGGAGGGACTTTGCTACAAACTGAAGCTCTACACAAAGGACGGAAGGACCCATCCCAGCAGTGGATGTACTCCAGAGACTTGATTTGAACCTGCAGCTCATTCCATCACTGCTACAAGCCTGAACCAAGAACTTTGCCATTACTGTATGTAATTTATTCCATTTAACCAATTCTATCTATATCTTTTCCTTTTATAAATAAACCTTTAGATTTTAGATTCTAAAGGATTGGCAACAGCGTGATTTGTGGGTAAGATTCAATTTGTATATTGACCTGAGTCTGGGGCTTGGTCCTTTGGGATCGGGAGAACCTTTTTTCTTTTACTGGGGCATTGGTTTTCATAACAATTCACCCCCATAACGAGTGGCACTGGTGGTGATACTGGGAAACTGGAGTGTCTAAGGGAATTGCTTGTGTGACTTGTGGTTAGCCAGTGGGGTAAAACCAAAGTCTTCTCTGTTTGGCTGGTTTGGTTTGCCTTAGAGGTGGAAAAACCCCAGCCTTGGGCTGTAGTTGCCCTGCTTGAAGCAATTTGTCCTGAATTGGCACTCTCAGTTGGGTACCGCCAGAACTAGCATTGTTACACCAGGATCCTGGCTCTGAAGACCCCTGAATTCTAGGAAAGAGCCTGATTTCTTTTTGCTCCATTGCTGCTGTGCGCTCACACCTGATCTTTTAATGAACCACTGTCTTGATCACCTTTGAACCCTATTGTGTCATCCTCTCTTTGATTTCTTCCCATTGTTCCTTTTCCCCTCTTCATTTCCCAACAGCGGCTTCTCTTTCTGCAGCCAGGTGCCACTCACACTTTGGGCTCTATCCCTTTTGTCCAGGGGATGGTGGTCTGAAGGGACATATGGGGATAAACCCAACAGTGATGTCACAACCGCATAGTGTCCTGCTGCCACTGGGGGACTCACACAGAGCTGGAGCACATCGACTGCAGGCAGCAGAGTCAGAATATGGGAAACAGGCTTCAGTGGAGCAGAGATCTTCCCTACAGAAGAAGAGCATGGGACTGTCTGCACATGCCCCTTGCAGCATCCAGACCTACACGTCCATGCAGTTTGCTACCTGCAGTCCCACCAATTATTCTGAGCACCAGCTGCCGCTGACTATATTGACAAAGGACAGAACCAAAACTCTGGATCTGGGGACCCCCAGTTTTGGTAAGTTTGGATCCAGATGCACATTTTGCAGCTGCGGCCCATCTCTACTTACAGTTCAGCAAGAGGAGCCAGACCTGGGTGTTCCAGACAGCTAGGGAACAATTGGGAAAGAGGGCAGCAGCTGGTTGGTTAGCGACACCAGGGCAAGTGTAGAGCAGGGACCTGTGGGGAGGGCTCCAGCTGTAAGAATGGCAGGTGAAGTCAGTTGGGAGCAGCTGAGAAAACACCCAAATGTGGCCAAATTATGAGCCTCTGAAAAAAAGTCTGTTTGCACATGCTCAGTAGAGACTTGTTAGCATCTTACAACTAAATTCTCTGAAGATTCTGTCTCCACTGAGCATGCTCCAGCCCCTCACAGCTCCTAGGTGCTGACTGATTGAGCATGCACCATCCTCATAGAGCAACTGAGCATGCTCGAATCCCAGGCTGAAGAGGCTGAGCAGGCCTTTCCCTGCAGGGGCTCCTATTGGCAGGTGCAATGTCTGGGCGAGGAGACTGGGACTGAGAGCCAGAGGATGGCAGGCAGGGGACAACTGAGATCAGACAAGAAGCCAGAGGGGTACAGTGCCAGGCTGTGTACCACCATCAGTGGAAATGGACTCAGAGGGCCCATGTTCCCCGGCAGAATGGTTATTGACGGGACAGTAGGGGAAACAGCCAACATGGGAGTTCAGCTGGGAGCAGCTCAGCCACGTGGACAAAGCACTGCATAGGGCTTAATACAGCTCCACTTGTTCAACTTCACCTGCATTCAGCTTCACTCCTTGCGACTGAAACAGGGCAGACCTGCTCTGGGGATGGATCAGGAGAGTGCAGCGAAGGAGGCTGTTGTCCATTGAGCCCTACCTCAGTTGCTGCAGAAGTTGGAAGGTGTGTAGTGAAGGAGGCAGGGGACTGCAGCAAGAGAATGCTGCCCGGTAGATTCTGTTGCCCCTGCCACAGAGTTCCTGTGTGATGCTGGGCAAGCCACTTAAATCCAGCTTTTCACACACCGTCACTAATTGTGTGATCTTCAGTATCCGTGTGCCCGGCTTGAGACCCTGGCGTGTGATTTGCAGAAGTGGTGAGTGTTCACAGGTGCACCCAAAGTCAATGGGAGCTGGGCCTGAGTAGATAAAGTGCTGTCTATACTGCTGAGTATGCTGAAAAATTGGGACCTAGCATCTCAGATTGGGCACCCAAATTAGTGGACACCTTTGACCTTAATCTTCCTGTTTCTCAGTTCCCCATCTGTAAAATGGGGATAATACCCCCATATCTCCCAGGGATGGAGTGAAGATAAACTCATTAAAGTCTGTGAAGCAGGCGGACACTGTAGTGATGAGCACTGTAGAAAAGCCCATGAGAAAACAATTTTCACCACAGCAGGATTGGAATAGCATGCAGTATATAAGGCCTGGGGCCACCCATTGAACGAGGAGAAAACAAAATCTGGGCTAGGTGCTCCTTCAGTGAGCGCTGCGCATCCTGTGCACTGAGTGAGGCAGGGGTACCATGGAAAATTCTGATCACATAATTAACAGACTGTATCATGCTGCATACACACGCGGGGGCAGACCTAAGGTCACACCAGCAACCTTAATTTGGGTATTTCCTAGCATTGGAGTGCTCGATTTTGCAACCTTCATACTGTTTAGGTACTTTGGGGGATGTTATCTATACATATGATACAAAACCCTTAAAGAGACAGTTGCTCTGTGGTGCTGAAAGAAAAAGTTGGCACAAAGGTGCCGCATCTAAACTCCTGAAATGTCTCTTTTTGTTTTTTACAGTCCTCCAAGGGCTCCCGTCTGTCTCAGACAATCAGATTTGGAATGCAAACCACTAATGTGTTCTCAGTTAGAAGCAGCGCATGGCTGCAGGCTATAGACACAACAGAGACTTGAAATGGCATCTGCTTCTGTGTCTGGAAGTATCTCTCTATTCAGCACGTCAGCCTCTCGAGGATGAAATACTGGAGACATCTAGGGCTTCCTTATGAAATGATGGATATGCCCCTCTTCCTAGATAGAGATTCACAGCCATCCCTGCCCCATACTCTAGGCAAAGGCATCTCCTGTGGTCTATGACTCTTTACTGTGTGCACATGAGTTGGGCACATGCGGAGCTCCAGCAAATGATCAACAACCACATTTTGGGGGAATTCAGCTTTATTTAGGACCTGGTTCAGCAATGTACTTATGCACCTGTCTCTCTAAATATGAGTAGTGTGTTTGAAGTCAGTGGAATTACTCACATGCTTCAAGTCAGGCATGTGCTTATGTACTTTGCTGCATTCTGACAATTCTGTTAGTAAGAAAAGTTGAGTGCGATTCAGTAAAGATAAGTCTGGGAACTGTGACTCAAAAACCTCTTGCTGCCAACTGGCAGAGGGCACAAGATGCATCAGAGTTACAGGAGTAACAAGAAGGGTTTCTTCAAGTATGTTAGCAACAAGAAGAAAGTCAAGGAACGTGTGGGCCCCTTGCTGAATGAGGGAGGGAACCTAGTGACAGAGGATGTGGAGAAAGCTAGTGTACTCAATGCTTTTTTTGCCTCTGTCTTCACAGACAAGGTCAGCTCCCAGACAGCTGTACTCTGCAGCACGGTATGGGGAGGAGGTGACCAGCCCTCTGTGGAGAAAGAAGTAGTTTGGAACTATTTAGAAAAGCTGGACGAGCACAAGTCCATGGGGCCGGATGCACTGCATCCGAGGGTGCTAAAGGAGTTGGCCAATGAGATTGCAGAGCCATTGACCATTATCTTTGAAAAATCATGGCAATCGGGGGAGGTCCCGGATGACTGGAAAAAAGCTAATGTAGTGCCCATCTTTAAAAAAGGGAAGAAGGAAGATCCGGGGAACTACAGCCCAGTCAGTCTCAACTCAGTCCCTGGAAAAATCATGGAACAGGTCCTCAACGAATCAATTCTGAACCACTTAAAGGAGGGGAAAGTGATCAGGAACAGTCAGCATGGATTCACCAAGGGCAAGTCATGCCTGACTAACCTAATTGCCTTCTATGATGAGATAACTGGCTCTGTGGATGAGGGGAAAGCAGTGGATGTGCTATTTCTTGACTTTAGCAAAGCTTTTGATACAGTCTCCCACAGTATTCTTGCCACAAGTTAAAGAAGTATGGACTGGATGAATGGACGGTAAGGTGGATAGAAAACTGGCTAGATGGTCGGGCTCAACGGCTAGTGATCAATGGTTCCATGTCTAGTTGGCAGCCGGTATCAAGTGGAGTGCCCCAAGGGTCGGTGCTGGGGCCTGTTTTGTTTAATATCTTCATTAACGATCTGGAGGATGGTGTGGACTGCACCCTTAGCAAGTTTGCAGATGACACTAAACTGGGAGGAGTGGTTGATACGCTGGAGGGTAGGGATAGGATACAGAGGGACCTAAACAAATTAGAGGATTGGGCCAAAAGAAATATGATGAGGTTCAACAAGGACAAGTGCAGAGTCCTGCACTTAGGACGGAAGAATCCCATGCACTGCTACAGACTAGGGACCGAATGGCTGGGCAGCAGTTCTGCAGAAAAGGACCTAGGGGTTACGGTGGACGAAAAGCTGAATATGAGTCAACAGTGTGCCCTTGTTGCCAAGAAGGCTAATGGCATTTTGGGCTGTATAAGTAGGGGCATTTACAGCAGATCAAGGGACGTGATTATTCCCCTCTATTCGGCACTGGTGAGGCCTCATTTGGAGTACTGTGTCCAGTTTTGGGCCCCACACTACAAGAAGGATGTGGATAAATTGGAAAGAGTCCAGCAGAGGGCAACAAAAATGATTAGGGGGCTGGAGCACATGACTTATGAGGCGAGGCTGAGGGAACTGGGATTGTTTAGCCTGCAGAAGAGAAGAGTGAGGGGGGATTTGATAGCTGCTTTCAACTACCTGAAAGGGGGTTCCAAAGAGGATGGATCTAGACTGTTCTCAGTGGTAGAAGATGACAGAACAAGGAGTAATGGTCTCAAGTTGCAGAGGGGGAGGTTTAGGTTGGATATTAGGAAAAACTTTTTCACTAGTAGGGTGGTGAAGAACTGGAATGGGTTACCTAGGAAGGTGGTGGAATCTCCATCCTTAGAGGTTTTTAAGGTCAGGCTTGACAAAGCCCTGGCTGGGATGATTTAGTTGGGTTTGGTCCTGCTTTGAGCAGGGGGTTGGACTAGATGACCTCCTGAGGTCCCTTCCAACCCTGAGATTCTATGGTTCATGGGATTTACAGACTAGTTTACCACAAAGGGTCATGTGTGGTCTCTACCGAAAGCCTGTGTCACAGTGGTCAGCATCATCTTTGCAAAACGTATGTGTAGATCGTATGTAAGGAGATATGATATGTCTGTATATTGGAAATTATGTTCTCAATGCCTTTCAGTTAAAGGTAGGTCACCCAGAGGTAAGCTGCCTTCAGACAAGTTATAGGGTGACCAGACAGCAAATGTGAAACATCGGGACAGGGGGTGGGGGGTAATAGGAGCCCATATAAGAAAAACACCCCAAAATCGGGACTGTCCCTATTAAATCAGGACATCTGGTCACCCTACCAGACAGGAGGTGGGAGGCACTTACCTCTCCGGCTGACCATTGTGTATCTTTCATATAATGGAAGTTGGGTTGCATACTGAGTCAAATGCTAATGAAGAGATTGCAGGGACTTCAGGGGAAAATTAACAGAAAGAGGTGAACAGCAGGGGGCACCCTACAAACAAACATAAGAACGGCCATACTGGGTCTTCTGACAGTGGACAATGCCAGATGCTTCAGAGGGAATGAACAAAATAGGTAATCATCAAGTGATCCATCTCCTGTCGTCTATTCCCAGCTTCTGGTAAACAGAGGCTTGGGACATCATCCCTGCCCATCCTGGCTAATAGCCATTGATGGACCTATCCTCCATGAACTTATCTAGTTCTTTTTTTAATCCTGTTGTCGTCTTGGCCTTCAAAACATCCTCTGGCAAGGAGTTCCAAAGACTGACTGTGCATTGTGTGACGAAATACTTCATTTTGTTTGTTTAAAACCTGCTGCCTATTAATTTCATTTGGTGACCCCTAGTTTTTGTGTTATGAGAAGGAGTAAATAACACTTCCTTATTTACTTTCTCCACACCCGTCATGATTTTATAGACCTATATCATATCCCCCCCCCCGTAGTTGTCTCTTTTCCACCCTACTTTACAGGTGGAGAATAATGGACTGGTCTAATATATCTAGGGGTGCGGAGAGAGGTCCTGGCATTCTGCCTCTGGGGGAAAAGATGCCAATGGGCTTGGCCATCCTGGTGGAAAAACCCTGTGAGAAGAGCCTTGGGGGGAGCAGGACCTTGATAGACAAGAGCAGTGGCAGATTAGCCATTGGGCCAACGGGGCCTGTGTTCAGGGATCCTGGCCAACTGGGGGCACCCCAGAAAAATGGGTTCCCCCATGCCCTGACCTGCTTCGCCCACCTTCCTGCATGCCGGGGAGCGGGGTTGGGGGCTTGCCTCACTCTGCCAGGCGCTCCTGCATGCCAGAGAGTAGGGTAAACCCCCGCACCCAACCCCACTCCCTGGCAGGAGCACTGGGCAGGTGGGGCAGGGCAAGCCCCCACGCTCCCCAGCAGGAGCGCGGAGGAACAGGGGAGACTGCAGACAGAAGGGGAGGGGAGGGGCCCCCCACTTGCTCTGGCCCAGGGTCCCATAAACCTCTAATCCACCTCTGGACAAGAGGGCATCTTCTCAGTTATGTTGAGGTGCTAGGATGCAGGGGATGATTTTACTTTCTATGTAACCTTTTGTTTCCAATATTTATGTTGCTGTTATTGGAATCTCTGTTCCTTGCTCTCTAAACTTAGCCTTGCTTTCTCTATAAACATGTCTAAATGCGGCGTGCTACGCAGAGCTGAGCTCTAAGGTGTACCTAGGAACCAGTGGTGTTCTGTTCTGTTTGGGGCCAGCAGCAATACTGTGCGCATCCACTGGAACAGGGGCTGGACGGCCCGGGGGGTGCTTGGAGGACTCAGGTTGGACTGTGCCTACCGCTAGCCTGCATGAAGGCTACTGGAGCCCACACAAGATGAGAAAGGGGGTGATTATGTTGCTTGGCAGGCACAGACATGCTTTGGTTTCCTCACGCTAAAGGCCTGGGGATAGGGAGGTGCCCCACAATCTTAGGTACCCCTTCCCTTTTCAACCTCCTTTTCCTTCCCTTCCCATTGGAGGGTGTGAGGTTTAAATTGCCCTCTCATCACCCTTCCAGTGCAGCCATATAGAAAGGTACGCCGAAACAAAAACAAAAAAAAAACAAAAAAAAAACAAATCCCCCTGAGCGCTGCCCCGCCGAAGTAAAAAAAACAAAAAAACCCAAGCGCCGCCCCAAGATTGGCCGCCCCTTAGGAGGTGCTGCCCCAAGCACGTGCTTGGTCGGCTGGTGCCCGGAGCTGACCATGGCCAAGGGTATAAACAGCCGACCTTCTCCGACTGTCGTTCAGTGCTCCCTCCACCAGCCAGAGCAGTTGTCCAACGATCCACACCTTGGTCTCCGTCAGGCAGGCCAAACAAATTATAGGTAGTTTAAGAGTAGTATATAGATTTAAGTTAATAAATATCAGTTTACTATTTGATTATTTTCCCCTGCTTGGAGTCTTTTGTAATTTTAGACCACCACAGGCCTTGCCCATAAGGGCAGAAGTATCATTACAAAGAGGGTTGAATGGGTGTTCCTCTTGCCCCATGATGTTCCCCATGGAAAGTGCCCTCTAGGCCCTGAGGAACGGCACTTGGCTAAAGGCAGAGAAGCCTGCGAGGCCTCCTCCAAAAGGATCGTAAGACTTGGCACCAGAACCTGCTCCCGCAAGAAGCCCTGGTAGAGCGTGCATCTGGGAGACCATCCCCATAAAAGGCAGCGCCTGGCCAGACCAGTGTGTTGTCTAAGCCTTCCAGAGCACTGACATCTGTTGCAAAATCTGAGACTAAAAGGAACACTGTCACCTTGGTAGGATGACCCCCATGCCTATAAGAAACAGTGGTAGCTGGCTCCACCAGCTAAGTTCTCTGGACAAAGCTGAAGCGAGCATCTCCAATGGTTCCAAGAGGCTGCACAGTGGGGATCCAACCAGACTCCCATGCATGCAGCCTGCTTCCCAGGATCCTGGGGTCCAGAGTAGAAAAAGGATCTAGGATCTAGGCTGGCTCGATAGTTCATCCACATTGGTGCATTCATTGGAACTGTCAGGCCATGCCAGTAGGGTCCAACATGCTCCAGAGACCAGTCGAAGAAGCATTGAGGGCTTGGAACCTTCACTGGTGCTGAGTCCCAGTGATTCTCCCATAGGATCCATTGGGTTGGCTCCTGAGAAATTCTCTTACTTGTGGCCAACCTAGTCTAAACCATTGTTCCCCAAGGACCAAGTGGCACTTTAGGTCCCAAATTTCCATTAGATTTTCATCTCAATCCATCTAGTTGCTGCCTAGGTTTTTTCCAAGGTCCTATGGCCACGCTGTGGAGGGTGAGCTGCACAACCCCAGGCAATGCTAAATAGTTCAGGTGGAAACAGAACTGATCTGACCTTTCAGTTACCCTGGGAATCCATCCTCTACAGTGGCGTAGCCAGGTTTAGAGCACAGGGGGAGCGGCGGCGTACTCACCTGGCGACGCTTTAAAGGGCCCGGGGCTCCAGCCGCTGTGGAGCCCCCAGGCCCTTTAAAGCGCCCCCCAGCCCAGCTCTGGCAGCGGGGCTGGAGGGGGGGCGCTTTTTAAAGGGCCAGCAGCTCCCTGCAGCGGCAGAAGCCGCCTGCCTTTTAAAGCGCCCCCCCCAGCCCCGCTGCCGGAGCTAGGCTCGGGGGTGGGGGGGGGGCGCTTTAAAAGGCCCGGCGGCTCCGCAGCGGCTGGAGCCCCGGGCCCTTTAAAGCGCCCCCTCCCCAGACCCGCTGCTGGAGTTAGGCTGGGGGAGGGGGGGAGGCGCTTTAAAGGGCCAGCGGCTCCCTGCAGCGGCAGGATCCGCCGGCCTTTTAAAGCGCCCCCTCCCAGCCCCGCTGCCGGAGCCAGGCTGGGGGGACGCTTTAAAAGGCCGGCGGCTCCTGCCGCTGCGGGGATCTGCTGGCCCTTTAAAGCGCCCCCCTGAGCCCAGCTCCCGCAGCCGGGCTCGGGCGGCACCTTAGCGCCGCTTTTCCTCACAGGGGGAGCGGTCGCTCCCCCTCTAGCTACGCTACTGATCCTCTACTGAGATTTTAAAAAGTTTGCACTTAGTTGTGTTTCCTTTTCTGCCTGCCTCTGAACTCCTTGGTTTGGGCGAGGGCTAGAAGTGGAATCTGAGACAGGCTCTTTCTTCTGTTCCTAGAAATTCTCTTCAAGTGAGATTTCACGAGAAAGGCTGGGGCGGGGGGGAGGTCTGATAGACTCAGATCTGAATTCCCACTCCCACTGCCACAGGGTTTGGGATTTGTCAAGACGTACTTCCTGGGAGAGCTCCCGCTATTCCTGCTCTTGCATCCTCACAACCTCCACCAATTCTCTGTCCACTTGTGCCTCTGCAGCTCTCTTATGAACAGCTGATTGCATTACTCCTACGTTGTATCCCAGGCTCTCGGTTATGCCAGCCACCTCCATTGAAATCAATTGCACCAAAGCAACTGTGAGGAGACAGTGCAGACACACATAGACAAATAGCTATGTAAACAACTAACAAAAATCACCGGGGGGCTTTAGAAGAGCATATTAAAAGCATGAAATTTAAAACAACATGAATTTTATTACAAACAAATCTAAGATGTTCGTAGCTGGATATTTAATATACTTTAATCTAGTTTTGTGGTCTCTTGCTTTTTAATATCCACTTTCTCAAGCCTCAGGGGTAACCGAATAATAGAGAGTTGTTCACTCGTTTTACATACAGCAGCACTGAGGAAAGGCTAAATCCCCGGCTGATGTAAGCTAGCACTGACTTAAAAGGAACTTTATCAATGTACACTAGCTGACAATCGGGCTGCTGAGGAATTGGGGGCTGCTGCATAGGTGGCTAGAAGATGTTTGGATATGTAGCCAGACAACCCCTCTCCAAACAGCTTCATGGTGCTATGATCATCGCAAAGATGGGTATTTCTATTCGTTGAGCATCCAGAGAATCCAATGAAGAAAAAAGTCCCCATTGTGCTAGGCACTGTAGAAACAGTGATAGAGGACCTGCCACAAAGTTTAGCATCTAGCTAGACAAAGGCAGTGTTATTATCTCCAACTCCCCAGAGGGGGAATTGAGACCAAGAGAGACTAAGTGACTTGTCCAAGGTCCCGCAGGGAGCTTGTGACAATACAAAGACTTGACCTCCAGGTCTCCTGAGTCCCAGTGCAGTGTCTTAACCATAAGAACATTCTTTCTCTGACAAAGAGTGATGCTTGATCCCTGTGTGCCATCGTCTGAACCCCGAGGGGTGTGTGGCTGTGCCTTTAGTCACAGATTTCTTGTGCTGGGCTCCATTGGCTAGAGACCATAATGTTCTAATAGGCAAAGATATATTTTTATTAGCAGTACCTGCACAGACCGGCTCCTGGATCTGAGCCCATCCGCATGGTTGTTTTGTTTGCAAAGGAGTGCATGCCTAGGGAGGGGAGAGGAATGCAAAGAATGGATTTTTTTTTTAAACTTAGTTTGATTTCAAGGCAACAACTCATTCTTGGCTGACATCCAAGGTATTCTAATGATCTGGGAGTGCCAATTCAGATTCCACAGGAATCCAGCTAAAAGTGGTTAGCGGTTTGAGGATAAACCAGGGTAAAGCCAAGGAGGCGGTTGACCCAGGAGAGACTGGGCCCAAAATTGCTCCAACCTGCCTGGGCTTCATTAGCAGCCTTGATGGGGTCTGACAGCAGATCTCTGGCTCCTTATAGGGAACAGGGAGAGGAAGTGGTTGCAGACAGGAGTTGCAGAGAAGTAGGAGGCTCTTGCAGGAGGCCCAAGTTGGGAAAATGGCTTCCAGACCCAAGGCTGGGCTCCAGCTCAGAAGGGCTGGGAGTGATGGCTACATGAAGAGCAGACCGTGACAGAAGACGAGCTCTGAGTGGGGTAGAAGATGCCAGAGCTGAGTGTGAACTTTTGCGTGGTGGCGATGGATGTTCTTTAGGGACCTTGAGGATAGTTTTGAGCTGACTCTGTTGTTAAACCAGGCAGGAGCGGTGTTAGCCATGAGAAATACGGGTGGAGTTCTTAAGGGGTCCTGAAGAAGGGAGGTGGAGGCAGGGGCCTGCAGAACTGACCCTGGCCACGAGGCAGCACTCAGGAGGCAGCTGACCATGTTACACCAGTAATTTGTGTTTGCTTTCCTAAATGCTTAAGGAGCCAGGGTTGATGTGGATTATTTGTGGTATTTCCACAATCCTGGCGATGATGAAGGTGAAGAACTTCAAATCCATAAATGGATCACTGGGGCATTAAACAAGCCTGTGAACAATGAAAACAAATACTAGAGCCCTTAGCCCATTTTCCTTGTGTGCGCACTTAGGGACAATCTTATCTAGTGCACTTTGCAGATATGTGGGTGGAGGGCTTGGAGGTCAAACCTGTTCCTGACCATTCTGCTCACGGTTACACAGTTACCAGCCAATCACCATCCATCTCATCTGGGGGGTTTTGCATAGTCTCATCCTACTGGTTTCTAAGTATGTAATGGGTTTTTGTCAGGCTTGGAAGTTGTCCTGTTCTTGGCTAGGATGCCACACAAAATGAGGCTCTTTAACCTGCGAGACATCAGGGTGCAAGGAAACCGACGGTGGCTGCATTCTGTGGCCAGGAACAGACCCCCCAGAGGAGTTGAACTGCTGCAGTCATGCTGAGCATAGTCCGGTGCCTAGAATTGTAGAGCCCGCCCACGAGAGTCCTAGGGGGTGACACGGTCAGTGGATGGACAGCTATGCAGCTCCAATGGCCAAACTCCCTGTGCAAGGGGACTGGAGGGTAGCCCTAAGGTGACATTAATGGCTTCAGAGGTGCGGCATGGCTTGGAGCTGGGGAACTCCATTCCCATCTTGACTGTCACAAAAACCCAGTGCACGTCCCATTGACTCAGGCTTTGTGCTGGGCCCAGGATTCGGTCCCACTGACTCCAGCATTGTGGCTGTTATCTCACCTAACAAGGCAGCTGTCCCTTGCGGCCTGGCAATCAAACTGTGAATGTAAATAATCCCCAGAACCTTCTCTCTCCTGTGAGAGCGAAGGCTTTCATTGATTCCTCCAGAAAATGGACATCCTCAGAGCCATCTGCTGGATCCAGGAATAGAGATCTCGGCTCACCCTGTTCACAGGCACCAATGCCAGCACTGCCCCATGCTGGTGCTCTTAACAGTCTCCTTGCGCTCCTGAAACGTTGGCTAGGAGCGGAGACGGGAAACATGTCAGATTGCAATCGACAAAATCGTGGTCGTCTTGCAGCCTGACGGCTGAGCACACACACAGGTTTGCTTCCTGGCTGCTGTGGCATTTCCTCATTCCCCCTCCACCGCCCAAAGTGGAAGAGGCGGTAGTAGAAAAATATATACTCATCCCCGGCCCCTGGCAGCACTATCCCGGGAACGGGAAGACGGATGGAATGTTCACCTGTCTGTGGCAGGGAGATTTGTCTGGTTTCTCCTGTTCAGCCCTTCAGCACGCTGCACGTGTGCGCAGGTAGCAATGAAGACAGGCTATGGGGGCTGAGAAAAGAGAGACATCTGATGGGAGGGAGTTTTCTGCACACAAGGGGCTAGACTGTAGCTTGCAAGTCACAGCCCTGTGTAGAGAGTGATGTGAAGTGGCCCTGCTCTACGGGAGGCCTCAAGTAGACAGTTTCCCTAGGGTTCCTCTTTATCCTAGCACGCCCCCATAGGCACAAAGGGGATTGCTCTCCAGCACGCTGGCCCTCTTCGACAGCCTTTGGTGGTGATGGGGTGGTGGAGCCATAGCCTTGCCTGCCCCCCACCCCTAATTCAGCATGGAGCAGGAACAAGGAGCCCCAGTGTTCCTCAGAACTCAGGGACTGGCCACGTACTTCTTGGCCCTCATCCTCCCTGCGTGGCCACTCCGGGGCGGCTCACAGTCTAGCCCAGAGCATGGTGTCAGACCAAAGCCTGGTCCAGCCTGCTGCGACTTGGAGGACTCCATCTCCCTGGTCGGGGCTGGGGCTTAGATGTGTTTCATGTTGTCGCTCAGTGAGAGTGGAACTGCACCCACACCCTCCAAGCATTGACTCAGTCAGGTGCACAGTTCGGTAAGGAGGAGGAGTTGGGGGGGGAAACGTTCATGGCGCTGCTTCTGAGAGTGCTATTACACCCTCCCCTCAGCAAGTTTGGTGGATTTGCTGGGGTGAGGACACCAGACTGGAGAGGCAAGAACCATAGAAACTCACAGGAGCGGGGCAGTAACTGAGAAGAGGGGAATCTGAACTGGGCTCTTGGGCTCAGATGTGTTGGCCTGAGGATCTGGCCTGGCAGAGCTCACACCAAGATCCTTTGAGACACAAACACATCCAGGCAATGCCCCCCAGTTGCCAGTGAAGAATTAGTCACAGCACAGAGCTGTTGCTGCATTATGCAAGCTCTGCTCAGTTCAGGGGTGGGCAAACTTTTTGGCCCGAGGGCCACCTCGGGGAATAGAAATTGTATGGTGGGCCATGAATGGTCACACAGTTGGGGTTTGGGTGCGGGAGGGGGTGCGGGCTCTGGGGTGAGGCTAGGGATGAGGAGTTTGGGGTGTAGGAGGGTGCTCTGGAACCAAGGGGTTTGGAGGGCGGGAGCGGGATCAGGGCTGGGGAAGGGGTGCGGGAAAACGTCCAAGTTCCATCTGGGGGGTGCGGGCTCTGGGGTGGGGCTGGGGCTGAGAGGTTTGGGGTGCAGGAGTGTGCTTCAGGCTGGGATCGAGGTGTTTGGAGAGTGGGAGGGGGATCAGGGCTGGGGCAGGGGGTTGGGGAGTGGGGAGAGGCTCAGGGCATGCAGGTTCCAAGCAGGGCTGGCTCCAGGCACCAGCCAAGGAAGCAGGTGCCTGGGGCGGCAAATCTTAAGGGGCGGCACTCCGTCCATTCTTGGGGCAGCACTCCGGCCCCTTTGGTTTTCGGCGGCTCTCAGCTACCTTCTTTCTTCAGCGGCACTTTGGCAGCAGCTCCTTCAGTCCCCTTCTTTCTTCGGCAGCACGTCGGCAGCAGCTCTTGAGCGGCACGACTTGGGGTTTTCTTTTTTTTTTTGCTTTGCCGCTTGGGCGGCAAAAACGCTGGAGCCAGCCCTGGCTCCAAGCGACGCTTACCTTAAGTGGCTCCCAGAAGAAGCGGCATGTCCCTTCTGCGGCTCCTATGCGGAGGTGCGGCCAGGTAGCTCTGCACACTGCCCCATCCACAGGCACCACCCCTGCAGCTCCCGTTGGAGCATGTAGGAGCTGGAGCGGAGCCATGCACACCTTCCAGGAGCCGCGTGGTGCGGCCCCCGACCCAGTGCCCCACCCTGAGCTCGGGAGCAGGGCCGAGCCACATGGTGCAGCTCGCAGGCCAGCTTGATCCGGCCCGCGGGCCGTAGTTTGTCCACCCCTGGCTTAGTTAGCTTGCGGTCCTGGCACCCGGAGGCCTCCAACAGCATACTGTACCCAGGGTCAGTTCCACTGCGGTGACAAAGAGCCCCATGGAGGACGGCAGATACCCCATCCCAAATGTGGACAGTGGAGTTTAAATCTCCCATACTCCTCCTATGGAGAATGGGGTAAGAAGAACCTCCAGTGCTCTGCACTACAGTGAGGTAAATCTGCAGAGCAAACAACTAATCCAAGGGCCAGGAAAGATCTTGGAGACCATTAGGAAACAGGGCATGGCAGACGCATGTGTTTATAATGCAGCTGTGCACTTGGGTGCTCCTGCTTTATCAGCGTAGCGTACCCTGCGTAGCGCCAAGAACTGCCTGTGCCTGTCTGGTCGACACAAACTTTGCTCCAGCCTTGGGAGCGGAACTGCGAGGCAAAACTGTTCTCCCAGCTGGAAAACACCTCTCCACAGCGCCCTCTGGCTGAGAAAACCCCACCCGTATTTGATTGTAGCAGCACCCAGAATGTGCCGGGTGCTGAACAGACATAAAAGAAATCACAGCCCTCAGCCCAAGGAGTTTACAATCTAAGAAGTGACAAGCACCCGGTCTCTCATATGCATAGATATCAATATCCGTCTGCATCCCCCTAAATAAGAGGCCTGTTGACCCAGCTGCCAGCTTTCCACTCTTCTAGCCCCCAAATTCTACAGCAAAAGCAACAGTAATTAATTAATTAATTGATGTCTCGACTCCTTGGCCACTGGAGCACATGGCCTCAAGGAATCAAACCCCTACCTCTGAATATACAGTTTGTGCCCTCAGTCTCACTGGCATATGGCATGATTGTAAGTGCTGTCGCTCCATTGCTGAGCTGTGGAAACAGCTGCTAAAACCCCAAGGAAAACTCAGAATACATTCTCTTTGGAGACAATTTGGCTTCTCTCTCATGCAGATTCTCTGTCTCTCTTTCCCTGGGCTTTTTCCTTGAAACTATTATTAGAGACATTTGCATGAAAACAAGACCTTTTTCTTATTAAAGCATCCACTGGCTCTACAGCTAAGACCCCCTCCTGATGTCAAATAATTCTGGTATCATGCCATCATAATCACTTCCATGGCAACCAGCTGTGATGTCACAACCAGAGGATATGACTTCAGATGTGGCAATAACCACTGGGGGGGATGAAATCTGGATGCCTCCTGGAAAAACGTGAAAAGCATTCTGCTTAGAGACAGATTTGCTTTGCTTTGCTTTGCTCCTTGTTTAAATTACCAGCCGGGGCTGCATAACAAGATCTTTGCTGCAGAGGTAATTCCTCTCCTGTTGCTTATTTCCTCCTTCTGAAGTCAGACCTCTTGTGCTAGGACATCACCATTATTGGCTGAAGAGAACCTTACGAAGTTACAAGGAGAAGAGGGAAGACAGAGGAGCAGAGGCCTGTTCCTAGCTTATGATAATGACTGAATGCCCACCAATCCAAAGGATCACAGTGCATTTTGCAACTCTATAAATCACACACTGTACCGTTGAAATGCAGCCACCTCCGGGTTGTGGAGAGGAAGTTTTGGCCAAGGCCAACAAGACAAATCTCTGTAGGAAAGTGCTACAGGATGTCAACACAGAATCTTGGTTTCTAAAGGGATCAACTTGAAAAAAAATACTGTTGCTGAGCCCCTATGCTGCGCTTTAAGCCACCTTTGGACTGTTCTAATTTACACGGAGCACTCCATGTGCTATAGTCCAGCCCTGCCCTCTGTGCGGCAGTGAAGCCCCTCTTCACTGGCAGAGCAGGGGGGCAGAATCCCTCCCCTCTGTAATCCAGGTGTGACCGGCTGAGCGGACACTGCTGGGATCTGAACCCCTTGTTCCAGGGAGTAAAGATGTTTCAAACCTACAGCTTAGGCCACTCCAGCAATACAACGCTTCGTAGGAGAGGGAGGAAATCCTGCCTCGCTAGAGCTGAGATTCCCAATGCAGCCTTGGGGATTTCGACACACGCTCCCATTGATGCTCATGGCAGCCGTGTCTCTAAATTCCCTCGGTTGCTTTGAAAGCCTCAGCCATGGCACAATGGCTCAAATGGCTTCCAATCACAGTGTTTGTTGACGAGTCTCATGAGGTCTTTAAGCAGCAAAGCTGCCTGGTAATCGAACTGCTGCAAAAGAAAAAACAGACCCTCCATTCCCTGCTTACTAGCATTGCCTGAGAACTGACTATTCCTCCTCTCCAGACACAGCTGGCCGCCTGAGCGAGAGTGCATGGGGCTCTCCGCCACCAAACGGTTAATTCCTCATTGCTGAGGCTAGTTACCTGGGTCCAGGCTTGGGGAAAACAGAGGGAGTTTTTCTTTCAGCACTTGGGATTTCTGATTTTTAAAAACCCACTCCTAATTCCATAAAATAAAGGAGGGAATGAAAAAAAGAGACTGTAGGAAGGCAAAGGGCACTGGAGAAAGGGCAGTGAGAAGCTTTCTGCCATTCCTCCCCGGGAAAAACACCAGGTTTCATGGCAGAAAATCACAGCGTCAAGCAAGCCGCTGATAATTTAGCAGGAGACAGAGACCGGCTGAAGCTTACACCCACAAACGAGAGATGTCAGCTCAACATCTGCTCCTGACACCTCAGCAACTAATTATTTTGCAGCGCACTGGGGTTGGCTTGTTGGAAAAGCCCAGGGGCTGCCTCGGCCCTGTCAATAAACCAGAGTTTGACTGGCTGAAGAGGGAGGGGGAGGAAGAGAGCCCTCAAAATGATCACCAAGGGATCAATTGAACTTTGTGAAGGTCACACAGTGCTTGGAGGGAGGGAGGGAGGGAGGAGGAGGAGAAGCGGGGGTAACCACAGGAGGGGATGGAAGGCTTTCATGGGCCCGAGTCACGGCGTTGCCAATTAAAGGGATGCTGGCAAGAGGCGTTAGATGCAGGCAATTGGAGGTGGTTCTGAGCTGAGCTACCAGCATGATCAGAGATGGATTCCTGAGGAAAGATGAAGGCTCCGTTTCAGCCATGTTCTTAAGAACATTAACTTCAAGCAGGTGCCAAGGCCCCTTGAAGCCAGTGAGCCAAAGGGTGGCTCGGAGGTGATCTAAGTAGTGGGGGGAAACATGATAACAGCCTGGAAATATTCCAAAAGGTGTAAACACCCAGGAGTGGGCCAGACAAGGGGTTAAAACTGAGGATAACGGGGTGGAGTTAAGAAAAGGAGCAGTTAGGCTAGAGCTGCTCTGCCTCTTTTAGAGCGTGGTCACCTCTCTCCCACACACGGCAGGGTTGGTTTATGACAACAAGCATTCCCAGGCACACCTGGCATGCAGACAATGCCATTAGGAAGGGATTGACAATAGATTTATCCTGTTAATGGGATTTACCAGATGGAAATAGAGGAGGAGGAGCTGGCTCCATGAGATCAGCCAGCAGCTATGGATTTAGGTCTTGAGGCTCAATTCATACCTGAGGTAGAGCTGTGTTTGGTCAATATTGCCAGGAAGAACTTCCTAATGGTGACTCTGAGACTGGGAGTGATCTAGGAGGGGAACCCCAGCAGTTGGGTCTTATAAACACCAGCGTAGTGGGGGAAAACATGACAACAACCTGGAAATATTCCAAAAGGCCACAGCGCTAGGTAAATGTGCAATGGGAAACAATCCTTCACTGGCAGGGAGATGGACTGGGTGGCCTGCTAGGTTTTTTCCATGTCTAACACCTGTGATTCATCTATATATATGTACACACTTCTACACAGTGGCACATGCTATCAGCCATTGTCCTCTCTCATCTCCCGTTCTTTGGTTTCAGTAACACATGTCGATCTCTAAAAAATGGAAAGTAAATTATTTGTATAGCTATTCATAGGCCCCAATCAAAAACACTGTTGCATTATGTCATCTATAACTGCATGGAGATGTGTGACTTGCAGCGATATGCCCCTGGATAATGTGTAGGTGGGTCTCCACAAAGCAATGGGGTTGGTGGTGTTGCCTCGCATGCATTAGGCATCTCTCACAATACAAGTCTCAGGAAGCACTGATGGATGCATGCCCTGAAAGGGACAAAGTCCACCGAATGAATGGTGTATGGCTTTCAGCCCTGCCCCAATTCATGCCAGCCCCCTGTACAACTCTGTGTCCATTCCTCGTGCCCTTAAACCAGGGATGGGCAAACTTTTTGGCCCAAGGGCCACATCTGGGAATAGAAATGGCCTTGAATGCTCACAAAATTGGGGTTGGGGTGTGGGAAGGGTTGAGGGCTCTGGTTGGGGGTGCAGGCTCCAGGGTAGGGCCAGAAATGAGGATTTCAGAGTTTGGGAGGGGGCAGGGAGTCGGGTGCGGGGGTGGGGGTGAGGGCTCCAGCTGGGGGTATGGGCTCTGGGGTGGGGCTGGGGATGAGGAGTTTGGGGTGCAGGAGGGTGTTCCAGGCTGGGATTGAGGCATTCAGCAGGCAGGAGGGGTATCAGGGGTGGGGCAGGGGTGCAAGGAGAGGCTCAGGGGTGCAGGCTCCAGGCGGCACTTACCTCAAGCAGCTCCTGGAAGCAGCGGCATGTCCCTTCTCTGGCTCTTACACGGAGGCGCGGCCAGGCAGCTCTGCACGCTGCCCCATCCGCAGGCACCGCCCCTGTAGCTCCCATTGGCTGCGTGCAGAGCGGAGTTCCCTGGCTGCCCCCACACGTAGGAGCTGGAAAGGAGCCATGCCGCTGCTTCCGGGAGCCGTGTGGCGCAGCCACCAACCCTGATACCAGCTGGAGTGGGGCAAGCCCCAGACCCCACTCCCCAGCAGGAGCTTGAGGGCTGGATTAAAATGTCTGGCAGGCCAGATCCAGCCCGTGGGCCATAGTTTGCCCACCCCTGCTTTAAACCAACACCCTTTAAGCCCCCATCCCCCTCTCCTCACAACCCCTCTGCGGTCACAAAATGTTAATTTCCCAATCCACAGAATAAAGTTCAGGCCATTATTTCAAGTAACTTGAGTCTACCCCTTTGGATCTCACCAAACTCCATCGGTGTAAATGACACTGTTTCCATAGTAATTAACGGACTACAAAGGCACAAAAACACAACCCACCAAGCGATGACGTGAAAAAAGGACAAAACCCAAAGAAAAGAAGGTGCATAAAGAAATACCAGAATAGACCCACGATGGCGCTTTGAGATTTCTTTACCACTCATTTGTGGAGATAGTATTAATGGTCATGGCTCAGTAATGCAGACCCCCTAATCATGTGGTGAGAACAATTGTGTAGCTCCCTTGCTGTTATAGCATCTACACCTAAATAAGAACATAAGATTCCCTGATGACAGAGAGACAGACCCTGATTTTATAAAAGTTGTGGGAAACTTTCAAAACCTTTACAATTGTCGGAGGGAAAAAGCAGCTTCGAAATTCAGGAGAGACTGGAAATATCCTAGAGAGACATCAGTATTCAGGGTATTATAAATTCAGTTTTTAAAAATGCAAAGCACCCTTTATTGCTGCTATTATCAAGTGCAATGCATTCAAATGTTACAGCATATTAAAGAGTATATTAAAGCAATTAGAATCTATGTTCAAATCTAGAAGCCAGTATTAAAATCTGACAGCTCTGGATGTTCCAGTGATGATGAGCTCTCCTCTAGGCAGGGGGACACAAAGGCATTTGGGATGGGATGGATCGGGAGGTTTTATAAAATCAGTGTTATTATAGAAATGGTTAATGGATCCAGCTGAGATTGGGGCCTCATTGTGCCTAGCACTGTATGAATGGGACTCACTTAAAACATTTTATAATCTGACTAGACAAGACAGACAAAGGAAGGATTATTAATAGAGCAGGTTAGGATTTTTTCCAACAAAAATGTATTTTTGTTGAAAAATGCCGGTTTACCAAAACCAAAACTTTTCACAGGAAAAAGGGTCAGTTTCGTTGAATTGTTTGATTTTTTAAAAGCTTTGAAATTGTTGGGAAAAAAAAAGTTTCAACATTTTCTAAATGAAAAATTCCAATTTTTTGGTTTAAAACTTTTTGTTTAGAAATATAAGCTAATTATAGTAAAAAAAAAATTAAAATAGTCAAAATTGAAACAAAATATTTTGACTGACCAGAACCGGACTTTTATTTTCTGTTGGGAATGTTGTTGGTTTATTTTTTTTTCAATTTGACTTTGTCCCAATTTGATATGGGAATTTTTTTTTGATATCTTGAAAATTTTTGCAAGCTAGGAAAACCACTTCACACCCAGCTCTAATGATTGTCTCCAG
Source organism: Chelydra serpentina (assembly GCA_037349315.1). NCBI lineage: Eukaryota > Metazoa > Chordata > Testudines > Chelydridae > Chelydra > Chelydra serpentina. Next base: position 55,915,685 of record JBAIAC010000024.1, on the reverse strand, counting down.
TGTACAGATGGCAAATGGAGGCAGTGAGAGTTAGTGCCTTGCCCATGGTCTCGCAAGGACTCTGTGATGGAACCAGGAATTAGATCTCCTGATTCCCATTCCAGAGCTTTCACTACAAGATCCATCCTTCCTCTTTTCCATCTACTGTATTTATATCTATGCGTTTTGATACAGTCTGATATGCCTTCACCTACAGCATGGCAATATCACATTAACTTTCCAGTGTATTACAATTATAATGAAATATACTTCAACAGCACCTTTCACGAGAAGATCTCAAAGCACCTATTGTTTATGTTTGTTTTTAAGGGTTACCTCATTTTACAGGTGGGCAAACTGAAGTCCAGATAGGGCCACTAAAATGCCCAAGGTCACAGAGGAAGCCACTAGCAGATCTGATGGGGGGAAATGCTACTGGATCCTAACTCCCAGGCCCCTTACTCCATTTTACCATAATTCTTTATTTCCTGGTTTTCAGATGTTCACCTATAGGGGGTGTTTGACCTTTCTGGAAGGAAGGCACAAGACACTGCCAGTCAGCCTTATCTCTGCCTTAACACCAGGTTTCAGCCAGCCTGGGGGTCTGTGTACAATGTGTTCTCTTCTCCCAGTGTTAACCCTTAGCTCACGTTTCAGTTTCTACTACATATAGACATCCGCCCCCCCTCCCCCTCCCCCCCCCCGAATCTAGTTGTTGTTGCTGCTGCTTTCATGACACATGGCTGGCTGCATTGCCCAAACAGCATTGCTTGTTAATAACAGCATGGAAAGGGGGAAAAAAACTGATTTAGCTAGACAAGCAGGCAGAGAGATAGATAGATAGATTTCTACTGCTAGACATGTATAAATAGCCTTAAGGGATATTGCCACAGTCAAGAAGCCCAAAATTTGCCCTGATTTTTCTTGTCTCCTTGTAGAGCCCATATTCTTCTGTCTCTACTGGCTTCCATCCCTCATCCCCGGAAACAAGATATTCTGTACCTCTTCCTTTTAAACACAAGCTAGTCCTAGTGCCCTTGCAATCATGAGCCTAGTTTAGTGGCTAGGGTACTGGATTGGGAGCCAGGAGACATGCATTCTACTTCTAGCTCAGCCACTGTGGAATCCTGGGCAAATCTCTTTGCCTCCCACCTGTTTCCCCTCCCAACTGTAAGCTCTTCGGAGCAGGAACAGGCTCTTACTATGTGTATTCAAAGTGCCTAACACAATGCAGGCCCTGACCTCTGTTGGGTCATCTTAGCTGCTACGGTGTTGTCATTTATAATTCGTATTGAATGGCTGTGGACAGCCCTGGGTTTACGTGCAACTCTACAAGAGGAGTCCCTCGCAGGGCCAGGCCTATGACAAGAAGCCTGCATGCGCACTTGCAATAGATCTAAATGTGTTCAGGGAGACAATATTTTGTTTTTCAATATTTCATAGGCAATTAAAACATTATAAAGACCCAAATTGTAAAAGGAGCCTAAAGTTAGGCCCCCAAATCCAGGCTCATCATTTCTGAAAATTGGGCTATTTATTTAGACACCCACATGTGGAGAATTTAGTGATATTCAGCAAATAAAGGGAATATTCCACAATTAGCCTGTGGAACTCAATGCCACAAGATATCATTGAAGTCAAGATTTTAGCAGGATTGAAAAAAAAAAGGATTGAACATTTGTACAGATAGCAAGAATGCCCAACGATGCATCAATGGCATGGCAGGTGTCACCAGGTGGTGCTGTTACACATAATTTTCCAAGTTCTTTTTCTGAGCACGCAAGCAAGATTTTAGGCATGGATGGAGGAAATGCTTATGTCATTGTTATGTTTTGATTATGCATGGTGCTGAGGGGAAGGAGCTGTATGAGCCTGTGACGGGTCCAGCACCGCAGCGCCCCTTTGTGGCAGGGGTGGCTGAGGTGTCGGGGCCTCGCCACTCTTACGTCTTCACGCCCGTCTCTTTAAGGGCATCCTGTGGTAGCCTAATGGCCTAGTTCTGTGCAACTAACTCGCCCTGCAGATCAGGGCAGTGTGGCCTAGCGGCCAGAGTCCAGGTAACTTGCCCCAATATCCAGGGCAGTATGGCCCAACGGCCAGAGTCCATACAACTCGCCCCGCAGGTCAGGGCAGTGTGGCCTAGTGGCCAGAGGCCATACAACTCGCCCTGAGGTTCAGGGAAGTGCGGCCTAGCGGCCAGAGTGCATACAACGCGCCCCAAGGCTCAGGGCCGTGTGGCCCAATGGCCGGAGTAGTAGGGGGACCCGGGCCCACCTTCTCCACATGGTCCTGACCCAGGGTTCACCTATTAGCGGGGTTCCCCCTTGTGATTAGCTCAGCGGGGGTCCACCCGCAACACGCTGAGCGTCAGTGCGGCTTTAACGCTGCTGGCTTCTAAAGTCTCCCTGGGTCACTTCCTACCGTCAACCGGGTTCTCCGGTCCATCCCCTCCACTCGCCGCCTCCGTCCGGGCTGCCAAGGGCGTCACGGCTTGGTTGGCCCCTGGGGCGTTGGCTGTCCCACCTCGGGAGCTGGTGGTGTGCTTCCTTCTCCTCCGGCGGTCAGCCCAGACTGAGCCTCTTTGCAGGCCTTTATACCTGGGCTCCAGTTGGAGCATGCCCAGCAGGACTTCTGGGGCGGGGCTTCCTCTACCAGGAAGGAAGGGTTAACCCCTGCTGTACCAGTGCGGGACCGCTCTGCCCCATCACAGAGCCCCAGGAGATGGCTGGGCTTTTAATTAGAATTAATTAGAATTAATTCTTGGGGCAGAGTTGCTCCCAGAGACACAGGGGTTGGGCTGAAATTCTTGGGAGAAGGGATTGCCTGCATCTCTACTCCAGGACTGGTATGTGTGTAAATGAAGCGAATCACAGGTAGAATGCTACATCATTCTCCCTCCTCCACTGGGAAACTGACCTATAAGGCCCTGACATCTACTGCTCAGCTAAGGGGACACTGCTGTCAGAAGAGGGACAATAATTATAAGGATTAACCCAATGTAACTAAAAGCTTTGGATGGGGTAGAAACCCTCCTGGTTCAGAGCAGGAACCCACCTTTAAGAGATGGGGGTCAGGAGGGAACTTTCCTGGGGGGCAGCTTATCCCCTCACTGCTGCTGCATGGTTCTGCCTCTGAAGCATCTGGAGCCGGCCGCTGCCAGAGAGAGGATGCCAGAGAAGGCTGGCAATTCCTGTTTGAAAAAAAGTCTTTTTTAAAAGTCCCGCTCAGCCTGTCAATTGTAATAGGGGCCTGTTTCGCCTTCTGTCTCCAATTCAGGTAGGAGGCCAGTGGGAAAACATGTCTAGAAAACATGACCTATAAGGGGAGATTGAAAAAATTGGTGTCACAGGGTAAGCGCGACTTGTCCCCTTTGGGGCAGTGTAAGGGTTGCTATAGCCCAGCGACTAAGTTTGCCCAAGCACCCTTAGTCTCAGGGTGGTGTGGCCTAAGTGGTTAAAGTCAATATGGTTGCCCTCTCCCTCAGGGCTGTGTGCCCCAATCGCCAGATCCAATATGACTACCCTCTCCATTGGGGCGGTGTGGCCCAATGGTCGAAGTCAATATGGCCACTCTCTCCCTCAGGGTTGTATGGTCCATGGCCAGAGTCAACACATTGGCCCTCTCTTTCAGGACTGGCCATCCCCCCATGGGACCACAGAGGGCCATGAGATGTGCTGACAAGCCCCATGCACTGGTGCTTTAAGGAGTGGTAATGCAGTGTTGTGTCTGGCTCCCGCATGAGAGTGCCGGGTGAGGGGAGGAGAGAAACCCAGCACCCCTCCCCTGCCACCAGTTCATCTGGGGATGGACAGCCAGGATTTTGCTCTGTCTCTCCTTCCCCATTCCTACAGCAGCTGCCATCCCATGCGCTCTGGTTCTTTCGGACTGACAAGGAAACACTACGGCCAAGATGCCATCCAGGCCCCGAGCACAGAAACAGATGCTCTGTGCAGGGGGAGTTGGCTGATGGCAAACACAGTGTGACCGGGCCTATGCTCCCGATTTCAAACCTGCAGGGTGCCCCTGGCTCCGGAGGGCAGACACCTTGGTTGTTCTCGCAGGTTGCACTTCATTGACATGCCCTTAGTGTGCCCACTGCCCAGCCTGCACCTGCTGCTCAGTAGGAATCCGTGTAGTCAGGGTGCCTCACACTCGGAGTCTTACATTTGTAACTGCAGCCTTATTCTACCCTTGGTCTGGGGCAGAATGGCTGGAGCCCAGGATGTAGGACCCTGAGAGGTGGGAGGGCCCCAGAGTTCAGGCTGAGGCCTGGTCCAGAACATCTACACTGCAATGAAACAGCCCCTTAGCCTGAGCTGTCACAGGGCAGCCGCAGGTGTCTGACTGTAGTGTAAACAGATGCCTTTCTTGCTCCTCCCACCCTTGACCTGTCTAGTCTGTTTAGATCATAAGCCTTTCAGGGCCTGGGCTATATTGTGCCTGTACAGCCCCTGACACCACAGGGCCTCTCGCTGCTACTGTAATACACTAATTAATAATCACCACCTTTGTAACCACAGTTCCGGGTTTGTTAGTTTTGGTGGTGGGTGGTGATGGATCAGGGGCAGGTGTTCTGGCAGCGTGTGTCTCTGGGATGCTGGCTGGGATGCAGTGCTGATGGTGGTTTATCCCCTGAGCTCAGTTATATCGGCGTGTTCTGCCCCAGCTTTGATAAGCCCTATTTTTAGGGAACGTTGAATGAAGCCATCCCAAGGCCTTTGGGCAGGATGGCGTAGAGCTGGAAATGCAGGCCTAGGGCTAATAGCACATTCAATTCTTGTTAGTTACCACCCTGGCTAATGGGGGGAAGGTTAATAGGGATCAGTGCTAACACAGCTCAGTGGGCACTAGACACTCCTGAAAAGTGTGCTAGACATGGCAGGGACGTGGCTGCGGTTCTGCTGCTGCAAGAGATGACTAATGGCCATTGCCCAGGACCGTCAATGGGAGTTGTTTATATCTCACAAGGATGAAATTGGGCCTGTGGTCCGTGCTGACCAAGCAAACCGCTTGTAATCTTGTATTTAAAGAAGTTCCCCAGGCTATTTTCACTGTGGATGGAGCCTGTCAAGAGCTTAGTGAAAAGAGCTGCAGGAGGACACCGCTAGCAGTGCACAGACAAGGAATGCTGCTCCTACAAAACCCAGGAACCACGTGAAATCCTTGTGTGGCATCAGCTGGCATCTCATGTATTAACTCATTATTGCCCTCTCTACAGAGCTCTCTTGCAGCAGGGCCATCATACAGATGAGAGGGAGGATATGTGGGAGGGATGTGAGGCTGAGTGTATGGAGAGGTTCACACTTCTCCTCCCTGAGTCACCTCCCATTCCAACGTGTGACATCACAGTCTCTTCTTGGGCACTGAAATGCTGTACGTAAACACACATGTCATGTATTCTAGGGGGAGAAGGGGAACACAACAAGGGAGAGGCTGAACAAGCTGTAAAAAAAGTCTTCGTTTTTTAATTCTGCAGGAAAACGTTTGTTTGCAGACAGGCGAGATCCTCCGCAGGTACCACCACACACTGTGGTGCTACTGCTTGGATATAGTGTTTATGTACAGAGGACCAACCACTACCTTCTCCTGGCATGTGATGGATAAATACCACCAGGAATATCCATCCACATGCTCCAAGGCAGAAACTGATTAGCAGCTGCGGTCAGAAAGAAAGCTCTCCCGTTGGTGTAGTATTACACCATTAGATTGTGGGGTGTTCAGACATTCCTGTGGAGGAACTATCATTGGTCAGTGATGGAGGCATGCTATTAGCTTGGAATCTCTTCTAATATAGCAATTGCTACTTACTCGTACCAATTCTCTCTTGCAGCCTGCCTAGTGAGGCTTTCCTCCACATCACTGGGCAAAGGTCTGCGGCTTTCAAGCAGAAGTTTGAGTTCCAGTGTGGTATGTTTGAAGCAAAAGTGATGCCCTGCTGGAGCACCAGGAGAAAGGCAGCCACTACAATTCAGGAGAGCTGAATTGAGCAGCATGGAGTGGAGGGAGAAAGCTAAGAGCAATCCAAAGGATTCCTCCCCCACTGTTCCCCACCAGTGAACTGCAAGTTGGAACATGACTTCATCAGATCAGTGCCCACTGGCATAGCCATCCTGAGTGATGTCCCGGAGAAGGGTTTTATGCCTAGCAGGGGTGTTTGCTCACACTACAATTAGCTCCATTAACACATGGATCAATTAAGCATAGGCTTAAAATCCATCCATGAAGCTTAGTAATGACGTATGGCAATTAATGCATTAACCTGATGAGATCTCTTAGGGTATGCTGGCTTTCTTAGCCTGGCGAAGTGGGGATAGAGACAGTGCTTATGTCCTGGGGGTCCTTCTGGTTTGATCCAAACTTTGGTGACACCACCCCTTTGGTCTGAAACTAGATGAATTGGAGGCTTCCCTGGTTTGTGTGCATGGGAAAACAGATCAGCCAGCTCTTTGCAACTTCCGTCGCTCCATGCATGCAGATGATTAGGAAAAGATGATCAAGACAAATGGAGGAGAGTGAAGTGTGCTGGCAGGCCTCCTCCATCACGCTCTTTCTTTCCTAAGCAGATCAAATTATGACCTGAAATCACTGACTACATATTTTATTATGTGGATAATTTAAGGATGAGGGTGAGACAGAGAATTCATAAGCTACCGTCACATTAGAAGACAAAGTGTTACCATTAATCTCTTAAGGAAAACAGTAGAGGAGAGAGAAAGGGGGAAAAAAGAGGAATGTAATAGATGTTCCCCTGGTCTCGCTGGGCAAGCTCATAAACAAGCCACACTTGCTCCAAATAAGCCTGATTTGCATTGCAGATTTATCTCAGCTGCAGTTTGCTCTTCTTGGCAGCGAGCAATCGTGTAAATAACATGCATTGTTCTCACTGCTTGTTTATGCAAATGATCTCTGCGTATTTGTTATTCCTGAATAATTTCCAAGCCCTGATGTCCAGGCCGGCTGGTAAAGCTCTCTCTCTCTCTCTGTGTCTGTGCTAGCCCTTCTTTCAGCGCCGGCATCACATTATTTCTTATACCAAATGGCCTTCACTGTGGATTGCCAAAGCGCTTGGGACAGCAAGAGAAAGGACCCATCTTTGACTCTAGAAAGGAAGAGGTGGAAACTTCAATACTTGAGTCCTTTAATCAACCATGGGTTGGAGAATCTTCAGTAACACAATCATGCATTGATCACTGCGGGGGTGAACTAAACAACTCTGCTATGAACCCTTTCCATTTCTAACTTCTGAGTCAGCAACCCTTTCCCATCAAAGCTCTCCAAGATACCCACTGCCACCTGGTACCAATCTCAAAACAGGGAGTGGGATTTACTGCTCCACCTTCTTACTCCTCCTTTGGTCTTTTATATCCTTCTCCAGCTCCTTTCTCCATTATTCTTTCCCTTCCGGCATATTCTGTGCTCTGTTCCAGCACTATTCCCTGGGTTGGTCCCCTCTGGAAGATGCACTCTGCCCCTTTCCCTCCCTCAATGCTAAGTAGATACAGGCAGGCAACGCCACATCTGGAAAGGACCATCCCAACATGGCATCACTCCTACTCGGGGGCCACGTCTAGGCTACAAAATGAAAGGATTGAACCGGGGAGATCACACCACCCAATTGGATAGGCCAGAGAGTCGCCCAAGGCCATGACCTGTCAATGCAGAATCCCACAGGGTTTGTCCCCCAGATCAGAAATGCTCTGTGCATATATTTAGCCAGTATGGGAACATATCAGGGTGGAGGATGTTGATGACAGATGTAGGCAGAATGAAATGTTAGCAATCGTTACTGCTAAATAAGGGCGTGGCTGCCCTTTGGGGCTGGTGGATTTAACCGTGGGCAGTAGAAATATGCTTCTCTATACCTCATCCTTTCGACAGAACCCCTGTGAGTCTGGGAACGCTGACAGCAAATGAACTGGCATATGGAGAGCAAAGCATCCTTGATGGCCCTTGCCACAGAGATAAACACTGCAAATCAACTTCATTAACACACTCAGACTGAGGCCAGCTGCACTAAGTAACCAGCAAAACAGAGGGGAAAACTTGTCTTGTGAACTACAGGGACATGAAACACATGCCCTTCGGGTCCACGTTTCTGTTTCATGCTACTGGGGGAGGTGGAACATCAAGAGAAGGCCCGATAGGGAGCTGGTAGGCCTGGGACAGAAGGAGAAAGAGTCCAGCACTACATTGAAATTGGACACCAATCTCTGGGAGTAAAATCTTGATCCCTTGGTGTCATTTGGAATTTTATCACTGACTTCAGTGGGGCCAGGATTTCACCCCCAGTGTATTATGTGTCTGGACAGTGGTATGTGACCTTACTAGACAGTAGAGAATTGTATCTCCTCTCCCTATTATGCAACACTGAGCAGGCAAATGGCATTCAGCAAATAACTAATATCTGATGGAGAGAGAGAGAGAGAGAGAGAGAGAGAGAGAGAGAGAGAGTGTGTGTGTGTGTATGTGTCCCCACTCCCAATGGATATCATTGGGAGCACTGCCATTGTCTATGGACTACTTGGTATTCCATTCACAACATCCATGGGCATATTGTACATGCCATCTGCATGCAGAGCTTCTCCTCACAGCCCTGGGAATGGGGCATGAAGAGTGAGCTAGTCCGGAGCATCAGCATGTGTTTTGATAATCTTTATCCACTGTCCCCATCATTGTAGCATCTGTGTGTCTTACAATCATTAACGTATTTGTCCTCGCAACGCTCCTGTGAGGTTGAGCACTGCTGTTATCCCCTTTGTACAGGTGGGGAACAGAGATTAAGTGACTCACCCAGTTACACAGGAAGAGGGACCTGGCTCTCCTGGGTCCCAGGCTACAGCGCTAACCACCAGGCCATCCTTCCTTTATGTGTATTTCTAATGAGCATGTAATGTTAGTTATTGGCTCAGATAAACATCCCGGCACCTGGCTTGTACAGAAGATGCTTATATACAACACAGTTTGTTGTGAGCTCCTCAGGACAGTCCTCGCACAGTCCGAGTTCACCACTATTAAACAACTAAATTATTTGTATTGTATTTAAATGGAATTAAAATTGGCTATTGACCAAACCACAGAATTTAAAGCTACTGGAGGTGCCTGAAGATGAAATGGTCACTAATGATCTTGGCAATTAATTGACCTTTGTCTATCAGTGGTAAATAGGCCCAATGGCCGGTGATGGGATGTTAGAAGTTACTACAGAGAACTTTTTCCTGGGTGTCTGGCTGGTGAATCTTGCCCACATGCTCAGGGTTCAGCTGATCGCCGTATTTGGGGTCGGGAAGGAATTTTCCTCCAGGGTAGATTGGCAGAGGCCCTGGAGATTTTTCACCTTCCTCTGCAGCACGGGGCACGGGTCACTTGCTGGAAGATTCTCTGCATCTTGAAGTCTTTAAACCATGATTTGAGGACTTGAATAGCTGAAACATAGGTGAGAGGATTATTGCAGGAGTGGGTGGGTGAGATTCTGTGGCCTGCATTGTGCAGGGAGGTCAGATTAGATGATCATAATGGTCTCTTCTGACCTTAAAGTCTATGAGTCGAACCCTAAAGTAACTGGGGCTCTTCAAGATACATTGTCCATACATATGTCTCTTCCAACATGCATGTGCTCAGGGTTGGATTCTTTTGGCCAGCTGTGGCCATTGATTCTGTGCTTGTGTGATAAGTATCCTTGGTCTCCAGCCAGAGGGCTTAAAGATTCTTTGGCATGTAGATCCTCCTCCTCAGAGCCCTGCTCATGCAATCCCCCCAGAGAAGGAATTGCCACTTGAGCTCCTTGCAGCACTCTACAGTGTCACATAGGAGAAGGGAGACTTGACCTAAGAGGGGCAGAAGCAGCCGGTTCCTGGCTGGCTGTATGCCCTAAGGGGCCCAGCAGGTCCAAGGCTGCTGCTAAAGGTAAGAGGCAGTGGGCCGTTTGAGTGGGAACCATGGGCAATGCCTCTAGAATCCATAGGTCTATGAAAATAACAAGGGGCTGTAGATTCCCTCTCAGAGCCATAGGGATCATGAGATCAGGACCTTGGAGAGTGGGGAGGTGATGCTTCCCCGCTGTGCTCAGAGGCTGGAAAAGAGTATCCCTCTTCCAGAGGCATGGCTACCTTATGCCAGGGGTTGGAGGAAGGCAGCAGTCTCTGCCCTGACCAGCACTGGTGAAGCGGGCAGTACCACAACAGCACCAGAGCCTGGAACTGTGAAGGGTAATTTCACTATATGGGAGAGCAGAGGCGATCTGGGCTCAGTAGAGAACACACAGCTGCTGGGGGCCAGGACTGACGGTGCCGAGGGAAGACAGATGGAGGTGTGGTGGGTATTAACAATGGGGGTTCTGAGAGACCGGTACCAGGCAAGGCATGGAACTCAGGCTGAGGCACATCAGTGGGACCCATTCTGGGCCTTGAACCACCCTTTAAGGAGGCCAGAGGAGGTGGTACTCTGCCTTTTCCTCACAAGACCCAGACATGGAGTGGGTGACCTACTCTTATGCTCCTTAGTGGAGCGGCGCACCTGCCTCCCTCTAACCGCAGCAGTTTTTCTAGTCTAGAGGATGTCATCTTAGAGGCATAAACCCTGGAGCGACAGCCTGAGACCAAGCTCACTAGAGCACTGTGTAAAGAGGTTTGCTCTGGTCCATCTGTCCTAAAATGCCTGAATCTGAAGACGACTGCTCTGCAAAAAAGACTTAGGTGAGCCGGCCTCTCATGCTTTCTTTGTTCTCTTAGAGAACCACATGTATCAGGAACGTGCCCCACCCCGAGGCACCTTGCATGCCCCTCGTCACAAGAAGGGCAGTTCTTATAACCAGGAGACTTCGATTCAGCTGTAAGGGCTGGAACCTGGGGGCTGTCAGCTAACCAAGAAAAACATTTTGTTTTTTTAAAAGGGGGAAACAACTAATAACTAAGCAAAACACACTAGCCGTTAACTAGGTCTGCTACCTGGATGTAGGGGATAGTTAATCGCACAGCACGTGACAGGTGCGCAGTCTGCTATGAACCCTGTCCATTTCTAAGGAAAGGGTTCATAGCAGAGATAAAGAACCAAGGACCATCTGCAGGGCCGGTGTAAGGAAGTTTCGCGCCCTAGGCGAAACTTCCTTGCACCAGCCTTGCGCCGCCACCCCCCCCCCCACAGCCAGCCCTCCCGCCTGTGGCTCGCCGCGGCTGCCTCCCGGCTCCATGCTCAATGGCTGAGCGTGGAGCTGGGAGGCAGCCACCTGCCACCCCCCAAATCCTGGCGCCCTAGGCAACTGCCTAGGGTTGCCTAGTGATCGCGCCGGCCCTGACCATCTGGGCCTGCTCCACCCTTTATGCCCTGGAGTGGGAGGCACAAGCAGGCAGGTGTGGCCCCAGTGGATGCTGCTGGGCAAAATAATACAAACTGGAGCTCACAAGGTGGATGCACCACAGAAGGGAAATCCATGGAGATCAGCATTTGAACTATGAAATACATAGAACTGCTATGGACCATTTATTATCTATATGAAGACACAAACAGAGTCACACACCTCAGTTCATGTTCTGTGCAGGCCGTGCTATAGCTAGTATCGGGGAGCTGTCTCAGGCATGAGATTCACCATGCTGGAAGCACCATTGCTGGAGCGTGACCCATAGCTAGAGGCAGCATCCCCTTTCCCCCACTCCACCCCCAGTATTTGTCATCTTCTGTGCTATGAACTAACTACATCCAGGCTTATCCTTATCCCATATCCTGCAGCAGATTGACTCTGTGGACCATTTGATGTTGAGGAGTTTAGATTGTTTTGTTTCCCCTTCCTTCCCCTGAGGGCTTTGAGGCCTGCGAGTTATAGGTTGTTTAATTCTCACCAATCAATTGCAGATGCTGTATGTTCCCGTCAGCCTAACGGCACTGAAAGGCCCCCCTCCCCATATCTCAGTCAATAGAGGGACATCAATAGCCATCGTAGGGGTAGGAGCGTGTGGATGTGTTAAAATAAGTTTGGCTGTGTGTGTACAGTGCGGATATATAATGCAGACAGCTATGCTTGTGTGTGTGTGTGTGTGTATATCCCACTCACGCGTATGCCCATATCAGGCATGGCCACAGAGTTTGAGAGATTCTTTGACACTTGCACCCCAGGAGCCACGGGCCAAGTCAGAGATCTGTGCTAGGCGCTGTACACCCTCTCCTCTCCTCCCCCCAAAGACAGCTCTCCTGCTCCCACGAGACAATGCAAGTAATCAGGCCCGGCCAATTGGATAAACCCAGCCCTTGCAGCAGCAGACAATCCCCACAGACTTTACCAGGGGACACAGGTCTTACACATTCCTGAGGGCTTGTAACACATTGTCCCTCTTCACATTGCCCACAATCCAGCTGCCTCCAGAGCCGCATGGCAATAGGACAACTGAAAAGGAAACTAGCCCCTTTTCTATTGGAGACCTTCCCAAAGGACAGACCCAGGCTCTGCACACCCAGAGTGCAAATGCAGCAGGACATTGTGTCTGAATCTGGCCCCACTGCAGATTGTACCTGGCAGTAAGAACTGTCTGCAAGGGGAGGCGATAAAGGGTCACTGCTAGGCCAGGGGGTCCATGTGAGCCAGGGCCCCCATTGAGAGCCATCTCCTGGCACCTTAATTAACTAACTATTGACATAAACACTGATACAAAGTGCTCATGACACCCCTTCGCCCCTCAATGCCCCTTTGTGTCTCCTGGCACAGTGACCTTGCGTTTTGGGGAGAGGCAGGCTGAGAACAGACATTTCCAGCCTGCACCTCCCCTGGTGGAGTGGAGCTCTCTTTCCACCCAGAGCCCTGCTCGGATCTGGCCAGAGACATGCACAGTATCTCTAGTCCTCAGCCTTCCCTTCCAGGTTCCCCTCCAGGCCCGAGATCAAGCAAAACAGGATGCGGAGCCAGCCAATGTCACTCCTGCATTGGCCAGCAGGGGTCACTGCAGAGCCACACACAGCGCTCCCTAGCCTCATGGCCTGGGGAGGGAGGGGGCAGAGCCCTGCGGCGGTTCCAAGCTGCGGCTTTGACTTCGCCATGACAGGAGAAGTGAGGACTGGTGGTGAATCCCTAACATCTATCGCATTGATTCAGTGCCAACTCCAGTGAAACGTGGGGCTAGTTGCTCTGCTCTAGAGATAAAGGTTATGACGATAAGAGAGGCAGGCTCCCTGCGCAATGCACATTGACGCAGGATGGCATGTCCCGAGGGGGAACTAAACCACTGATGTGTAAAATACATTCAGGTGCTTGCCTGTCCCAGGAAATAAAGCATGTAAAGCCAGGTCCTCCTACTGCCCTTTTGCAGACAGACAGGGAATGACTCTGGTCCCCATAAACATTTCGCCCTCGCCTCAGAACTATTTCTAATGTCAGAGGAGGGGAGGGGGGCGAGGCGGAAGTTTAAGACAAGGAACGGCCATGGCAGTCGTCTCTGCATTGCCAGCATCTAACTCGCTAATGTACAAAGCAAAATACACCAGAAGCCAGATCCTCAGCTCGCGTAAGTGAGCAGAACTCTAGCGCCATCACACTATTAAGAGGGCAGCCAAGTTACAGAGAGGGTTAGCTCCCTGCCTATGACCACGCAAAGAGAGGGGCAGAGCCAGCAAGAGAAGTCAGCCTTCCTGGCCCCTCCTCACCTGATCATCCTTCAGCTATCACCAAATTCAACCCAGTCGCCTTCCAGGGGACTGGAGGATCTCTCTTTTCCCACACCTCGAGGATTCCAGGCACCTGCCCAGGCCTTGCTGTTTTAATTAAAACTCCCTGAACTGGCTGTGCCTAGAATGTCTTTGTCAATCACTAAATAATGGTCTAAATCGTGGGGGAACTAGACTTGTATGAGTTGCTGGACTTTTCGTATCACTGGGAAGGGAGTTTTCCTTTTATACGCAACAAGGTCTTGGATTTGAACTCTGATCTCCGGCCTGCTCTCTCGGACACATACCTCCTCTGCATCTGGTCGCCCATCTTTGTATAACCATGGGTATCTCTTTTCCTTTTAGATGAGGGTGTAACTCCTACTTACATCCATTTGTTTCCTAGGGCAGAAACAGATCCCAGCAAAAAATGGTCACAGGAAGCGTTATGATGCCCCATATTCCCCACAAGTGCAAATTTTAATTCAGTCATCGACAATAATAAGATAAATAAATGCAAAAAGCGGACAAAATACCATCTTAGGATCAGCCATTCAGCTGGGTGAATCCACCTAGCTCTACCGAAAAGCTCTATTTTGGTAGTGCAAACATCTGTCCCACAGGAGAACAGGGCTCATCTGACTCTCACAGACCCCCCCCCCCCCCCAAGCAGCCATCAGATGGTGACAACCATAGGTGCAGACTCTGTGGACTAGAGCCTGGGCTCAGCACCCACCAGCCGCCCCATGGATCAGCGCCTCCCCCCGCCCCCAGCGTCTCCTGCCTGCCACGGATCAGCTGTTCAGAGGCACTCAGGAGGCATTGTGGGGAGGGGGTGATTGGGTGGAGCGGGCACTTAGGGGAATGGGTGAAGTGGGGGTGGGGCTTGTGGCGGAACAGGGGTACAAGCACCCCCCAGGATCTGAGCATGTTGGCTCCTATAGTGACAACCTTTGCTCACTGCAAACCCATGCTGGATTGGAACTGGCACCATAGTGCGGAACAGGTAAGGGTCTGGCCCTCTGTCTTTTTCACCTCACTGCATTTCCATTCCCTGCTTGCATTAGAGCATGTACTTGTGGCTGAACGTGCTCTGTGACTGAGCTCTTCCCAGCCATGTGCTAGGACAGGATTTCACAGCAGCATGTGCACCGGAGCCAGATTCCCACTGCTGGAAAGTGCTAAGGAATAAGGGTGACTGACGGGGAGGAGCATGGTCACTGACCAAGTGTTTGAAGGGGATCAACATCCAGGCTGGAGAGTTGTTGAGGGAGAGCCCAGCTGGCATAATTAGAAGTAATAGGATGAAATGAGGCAAAAGAAAATGTAGGCAGAGGGTCAGGCCTCCTTTCCCAGCAGAGAGCTCTCTGGCTGTGGGGCAGCTGCCCGGGGGAAGTGGTGGAAGCCTCATTGTTTGAGAGCTGTAAAACGGACGGCGCTCAGCTGCAATGCGCGTACTGTGGGGAATAATTCTGCACTGTGCAGCGCCAGCCCATGCAAACTCAGCAAGGCCAAGTGTTGCCAGGCCGTTTGATGGCAATTGGGGGCGTGACGGGAGGGAAGCGGCGCAGTCCCAGCTCCGTTCCTGTCGAACGATGTCTGCAGCATCAAAACCATCACCGCCAGCAGTGCCACCAGCTGCTCGGTTGTGCATACTCTAGGCCAGGGGTCAGCAACCTCTCAGAAGTGTTGTGCTGAGTCTTCATTTATTCACTCTCATGTAAGGTTTCACGTGCCAGTAATACATTTTAATGTTTTTAGAAGGTCTCTTTCTATAAGTCTTTAATATATAACTAAACTATTGTTGTATGTAAAGTAAATAAAGGTTTTAAAAATGTTTAAGAAGCTTCATTTAAAATTAAATGCAGAGCCCCCCGGACCGGTGGCCAGGACCTGGGCAGTGTGAGTGCCACTGAAAATCAGCTCGTGTGCCGCCTTTGGCACGCGTGCCATAGGTTGCCTACCCCTGCCCTAGAGGCTGCTGCACATTTCCCAGCACCCTTTGTGCCACGTGCCACCTGCCCTCCCATCAGAGACCCAACACAGCCAGCGCAGAGAGCTCAGGGGGAGGCTGAGAGCAGCTCAGTTCCTTCCTGTAGAGGGTGGAGTAGATTAAGTGAGTGGGAGAAACAGCCCCATTTAGGAACCTGAGAGTTTTGCTCAGCTGGGTAGTCTCAGAGGCAAGGATGAACTATCTGGGGGCCCAAGGCACCGAGGCCCTGCCATGGGTCAAAAGCCCGTCTCCACCCCCTCTTGTAGCTGCTATTCTGAGTAGCGGGATCCAGGGGGCATAACGTGTGCATGCAGGGAAAGGAGCATTTACGGCTATGCTGCATCGCAGGCCAGCCCATTTCCCTGCCTGTGTATCCACCAGCCCTGCTTTTCCTGTGGGGAATTTCCCCAGCCTTCATGTGGCTGACAACCGCTCTTCAACAGAGACATCGGGCATCGCATGCACACAACAGCTGGCTAGGAACGTTTCATTAGCTGTTATGTATGAAGCATAACCGCACAGCAAACAGCATCTGCCTCCAGTCCCTCCTGCTTGAGATCTCACGGGCTATGTATACGCTACAGCCCGAGCAACGTAAGTGACGTCGGCGTGTGGGCTGGAGTAAATTACACCAACAGGAGAGCTCTCCCGTCTGCTGAGAGTGTCTGCACTAGCAGCGCTACAGCGGTGTAAGCACAGTAGTGGAGCCAGAGCCATGGTCAGTTCTAGTTCAGCGGGTGCAAGGAAAACAGTCTCCCTGACTCATGCAGAATACGTGGTTACAGTCACGACGGTGACTTCTTTGGTCCCAACACTCCAGCTGGACTTTGGATGTATAATGATGCAGAATGACTATTCACCACATTCCCAACCTAGGAAAGATACTTTTCTCTCGCCTGCTTAGACGTGTGCAGAGGGGGACACTGCCAGCCCGTGCAGGCTTGGCTTGCTTTCTCCCCAAACCATGCTTCTGCCAATTGCATACTCCTCATGACCAAGTCTCCACTCAGCCCTGGGCCAGGCCATTTTCCTAGGAGAACTGAGGTGTCCGGGTGTCTCCAGAGAGCTTGGGTGGTTCCCAGGGTGCAGGGGGGAGGCAGGGGCAGCTATGCTTTTATTATGCCCACATGGGCCTTTGGCCATGAGCTGTGAAAGGCAGAAATTGGAGTTCAGAAATTCGCTGCTGGTGCAAGATTGATACGGGGGGGGGGTGTGTGTGTGGAGAATATGAGTGTAGAATTGTTTTTAAAAGGGAAGGTTTAAGCAGCTGTCACTTCTCTTTTTGCACCTTTCAGGACCCATCTGGGGTGAGCAGGCAGCCCCTCTCCCCGCTGGCTGCCCTAGGAGTTAGAACCAAGTCATGCAGGGCTGAGCGTAGTCTTTGAGTCTCAGGGATGAAGGAAGGGTGATGGGTTTGGGGGCTCAAGAAAATGAAGGGAAGCAAAATGGAAGCCAGCCCTGCATAGGTTTCCCCAAACAGCTCTGCTGATGTGCCCTGTCTTGCACGGGCCCTCCTGACCTGTGCTAGCCCAGCTGGAGGCTGTATGTGCAGCTCTGCCAATGCACCAGCTCCTGTCCCTACAATGAAAAGAGAAGCAGGAAAACACCTAGGACCCCGTGCGCGGCTAAGTCCAAACTAGGCCAGATCTGTTCTGCCGAGGTGTAAACTCCTGCAGCAGCAGGTTGCACAGCAACGAGGACTATGGGGAAGCGTGTTTAAAATAAAACACTTGTGAACATGCACGCCGGGAAGGTGCACCGACGTCACGCTGCTTCCCCTGGGCTAAACAATCACATCAGGATTCTGCAAACACATGGCTAACATGTTGGTCCGTTGTGTCCAGCCCTGCGTGGGTCTTCCCCACTCCCCTGATTTCTTTCTGCTTTTTGGGTGGGCTAAGTCTATGGGAGGGCTAGCACAGAGCAGACACCTGGTACAGTCAACCTTGGATGCTAGCAGCCAGATTTCTAGGCAGCTAGGAAGTTGGAATGGGATTTCACAAGGATCTCTCCCAGCTAAGGTCTGAAAGTCCTTGGGGGAGGTGGACCCCGTGTAGCTGCTAAGTGAGAGCTGCCTGCAGCATAATAGCTTGTCTACACGGGGCAGTTAGTGTGCAGCAGGCCCGGGTGTGAATCTACAGGGCACACTAGCTACTCCACGCTACCTCCCCACGTGGACACACTGTGCGCTAACAGTGCCTGTATGTGCATTAGCTTAACACGTGTTAAGGCCTCATCTGCAAGGCGAGTTACTGCACAGCCAGTCGGGGGGATAGGGGGGAAGAGGGGGATCTCTAGTGCTCCAGCTTGCTGTGCGGTAACGTCCAGTATGGGGCTCGCTACACTTCCATACCTAGCACATTAAGCCATGCTGCAGTACTTCCACTGCGCCGTAGATTTCTCCCCCTCCTCCCAGCTTGCTGTGCATTAACTTGCTGTTGGTACTGGGTTCCTTCCCTACGGTGCCCCTTGGGCCGGGCCCCTGCACTCACCTGGGCCTCATCCTGGTGTTCCACCACGCCAGAGGCTCAGGCCTCCAGCTGAGCCCCAGCCAATCCACCCCTTCCTTTGGGGTTGTCAAAAGAGGCAACGGGATTGTCCCACAGCTGCGCTAAGTTCTTCTGCTGCGCTGTGGCCCCTGGGGAGGCTCACAGGCTAGTGTGGAGAAATAGTTCCATATGGCAAGTCACCGTCAGGCCCTCCTACACCAAAGGCTCTGAAGCAAAGTAAGCTGTCATGGGATAAGAGGGAAGATCCACTCACGGATCAGTAACTGGTTAAAAGATAGAAAACAAAGGGTAGGAATAAATGGTCAGTTTTCACAATGGAAAGAGGTAAGTAGTGGGATCTCCCAAGGATCTGTACTGGGACCAGTACTGTTTAACATATTCATAGATGATCTGGAAAAGGGAGTAAAAACAGTGAGGTGGCAAGGTTTGCAAATGATAAATTACTCAGCATAGTTAAGTCCAAAGTTGACCTCGAAGAGTTACAAAGGGATCTCACAAAACTGGGTGACAGGGCAACAAAATGGCAGATGAAATTCAATGTCTATAAATGCAAAGCAAGGCACACTGGAAAACTACCACAACACCACATACACAATGATGGGGTCTAAATCAGCTGTTACCACTCAAGAAAGATCATGGAATCATCTGTATTGTTCCCTGAAAACATCAGCTCAATGTGCAGCTGCAGTCAAAAAGAAAGCAAACAGAGTGTTAGGACCCATGAGGAAAGGGATAGATAAAACATAGAAAATATCAGAATGCCTGTACATAAATTCTGGGCAGGCCCACACCTTGAATACTGCATGCAGATCTGGTTGCCCCATCTCAAAAAAAAAAAAAAAATTATTAGAACCAGAAAAGGCACAGAGAAGGGCAACAAAAATGGTTAGGGGTTTGGAACAGCTTTCATATGAGGAGAGATTAAAAAAAAGACTGGGACTGTTCAGCTTTGAAAAGACAACTAAGGGGGGATATGATAGAGGTCTATAAAATCATGAATGGTGTGAAGAAAGTAAGTGTAATTTATCCCTTCACATAATACAAGAACCAGGGATCACCCAATGAAATGAAAGGGCAGCAGGTTTTAAACAAACTAATGGAAGTATTTTTTCACACTGCCCAGTTAACCCAGGGAACTCATTGCCAGAGGATGTTGTGAAAGCCAAAAATATAACAGGGTTCAAAAAAGAATTAGAAGTTCCTGGAAGATAGATCCATCAATGGCTATTAGCCAACATGGTCAGGGATGCAACCCCATGCTCTGGGTGTCCCTAAACCTATAACTGCCAGAAGCTGGGAGTGTATAACAGGGGATGGATCATTCGATAAATGCTCTGTTCTGTTGGTTCCCTCTGAAGAATCTGGCATTGGCCACTGTGAGAAGACAGGATACTGGGTTAGATGGAGCATTGGTCTGACCCAGTGTGGCCGTTTCATGAGATTAAGAAAATAAAAAACAGCTGTTCTTGAAGAATTTCTGTCTCTTGGGCTAAAATATGGCAAGAACGGCTCTTCATGGGAGATACCAACTCTATCCAAACCAGGAGAACAGGAGACTTCTAGCTTGGGATCTGACCTGGAACCAAACCACAGCTGCTAGTTCAGACCTAGGAATTCAAAGCTGAGCTGCACCAACCCTGCTCCTCCCCACTCTGGGAATCTGTCAGGATTCAGATGTGATGTTTTTATTTTGGCCCAGCTCCAGTTTTGCCCTAGGAAGAAACGATGTCCCTTCAGATGAAAACACTGAGCTAGGCCTCCACAGAGCAGGATTCAATTCCCTTAGGCAAGTCCCTTTGTCCCTCGGAGTCTCGATTTCCCACCTGTACAATGAGGATGGCATGCTTTCTGCCTCGCCATTTATATTGCAAGCTCTTTGGGCAGGGACCAGCTCTCACTCCATGTGCAGCTTCCAACACAATGCGACCCAAATCTCAGTGCTCTAGGCACTACTGGAATAGAAATAAAAACAGTGCTACCTCATCACTCTCTTGCCTGTGCCTGGCCTTGCAGCCATCCCAAAAATAATATGACCAATGCAGGTGGAGAGGTTGGGAAGCAGGTGTGTGTGTGTGTGTGTGTGTGTGTGTGGTGGGGGGGGGGGGACGCGCGGGGGAAGGGAGACTGTTATTCTTTGCTCCCTGGTTTTTCGGCTTGTTCCCATAAGAACGATAATCATAAAAAAATAAATAACCAACTCTTACGTGGTACTTTTCCTCAGTAGATCTCAAAGCACTTTACAAAAGGTCAGTATCTGTATCCCCATTTTACAGGTGGTGAAACTGAGGCACAGGGAGGGGCAACGACTTGCCCAAAGGTCACCCAGCAGGCCAGTGGCATCCTGAGTCCCAGTCCACTATTCTGTGAACTGCAGAGAGCCCTCTCCTCCCTTCCTCTAGAGCCCTGAGGCTTTTCACAGGCGAGCGAGTTGAGGATGGAGCACAGGAGTCAGGCCGGCCCTAGCTTTTTGGCCGCCCTAAGCAAAAAAAAAAAAAAAAAAAACCCCACAAGCACTGCCCCCCCCCAACGCCGGCCAAAACACGCCCCCCCCCCCCCCAACAGTGCCACCCCGCCAAAACGCCGGCGGCCCCGCTGCCCTGGCCGGGGCGCCAGAGGAAGATTAGGTTTTTTTGTAAATTAAAAAAAACACAAACAAAAAAACCCAAACCTTGAGTGCCGCCGCCGCCCCCCTCCAGGTGCCGCCCCAAGCACGTGCTTGGTAGGCTGGTGCCTGGAGCCGGCCCTGACAGGAGTTGTTGTCGGCAGCTTCCCCGCTTTGGCGGGTCAGAGTTGCATTCTCTATGTTGCTCTTGTGCAGCATCTGCCATGCTAACAGCCAGAGTGCGAGAGCCCAATCAACTACAGCTTCCTCGCGAGCGTGCCCACAGCCACCTGCTGCAAGGTTATTATTTTCCTCCTTAAAGACCCACATTGTTTGTTGGGGATTTTGACATGTCGAATTAGATGCTGTAATTAAGATAAAGCCGTTATTTAAAGAAGGCCCCTGTGGACAAATACAGGCTCCCACACCTGCGCTCGCTGGCAGTCTCTCTTCAGATGGGGGTTCCTGGGAGCTGTCATTTTCCAATACACACCTTTGCTCCTGCTTGTCAGCTGCACCCACCTGGCCCATCCATTTTTAATACATTGTTTCCCAGCGCCGCAGTCTCCAGGGGCCCCTCTGTACACACATTTATTCCCCTCTCCAGGAGCTGCCTCTTCTCTTTGGTGGCTTTCCAGGGTGCTCCTGAGATGTGGGACAAAGGGCACAGAGGGAGCAGTAAGCCACAGGGTTAAGGGATTAAAATCAGAAGCCATGGCCCAGCGGCCTAACCCAGTAGCCACGCATCCCAGAATCACGTCAAAGGTTACAAATGGGGGGAGTTTGGCAGGCTGCGCCTACCTCTGCGGCTGGATCACGACACATGGCTCAGGAGAAGCCCGCACGGGGATAGCAGGGACCGCAGGGCAGGTATGAAGGGCATGGCAGTGCATTAGAGGCCCAGGATGGGAACAAGCCAGGGGGCTGTGGGTTTGTACTGAGGTGCAGTTGAAGCAGCGCGTGTGAGCCTGGCTTGGGGATAGCAGCCAGGTCTGTAGTTCAATGCTGACCTGCGTATTGGCCCACAAGCATAGGCGCCAACTTTAGTTGGTGTAGGTAGGTGCTCACGCCCCCAGCCCTGCCCCAACTCCACCCCCGGCACCGTCCCTTCCCCAAATCCCCGCCCTTGCCTCCTCCCCCAGGCACGCTGCATTCCCCCCCTCCCTGGCTTGCAAGCCGGGGGGGGTGGGGGGAGGGAGGAGAGAAGCAGCAGAGCACCCACCAGGCCTGGCAGCTCCCCGCCAGCCCCCCCCACGCCCAGCTCACCTCTCCGCCTCAGCCTCCTCCCCATACCCCCTCCCTCAAGGTGCCGCCGACCAGCTGGAGCCAGGAAAAGCTGCTTCGGCTTAGCGTCAGGTGGAGCCTCAGGAGGCGGAGAGTCCGAGGCGGAGAGGTGAGCTGGGCGCGAGGGGGCTGGCGGGGAGCTGCCGGGGGGTGCTCTGCACCCACCAATTTTTCCCCGTGGGTGCTCCAGCCCCGGAGCCAGGGGCGTCTTTAACGTTTCTGCCGCCCCAAGCAAAAAAAAAACCACAAAAAACCCCACTCCAAACGCCGCCCCCCCAACCACCCCCCCCCAAAACCCCGTCTCTCGAAGCGCGGGCGGCATGCCCGCGGCCCCCGCTCTCCCCGGACGGCGGGGAGTGAGTGCTTCATGCCGGTAGCCCTGCTCTCCCTGGCCGGAGCGCCGGCGGGGAGCGAGGGCGGGGAGCGAGCGAGGCATGCCGGCTGCCCCGCACTCCCCAGCCGGCGGGGAGGGAGCGCGGCATGCTAGCAGCCCCCGCTCTCCCTGGCAGGCGGGGAGGGAGCGGGCATGCCGGCTACCCCTCTCTCCCCGGCCGGAGCGCCGGGACATGCCTAGGAGGGAGGGAGGGGGAGATGCGCGCCACGGCCGCTCGGGTTCTCTTCTGCCCCTCCCTCCCAGGCTCTTAAGCCTGGGAGGGAGGGATAGGAGCGGCGCATGAAACAGCTGATTCATGCGCCGCCACCAAGCCGGTGGCGGCGTGTGAAAGCAGCGCAGAGTGGAGGTGAGCTGGGGTGGCCGGGGCACATTTCTAGGGGCGGCATGGCCAGTGCCAGAATGCCGCCCCTAGAAATGTGCCACCCCAAGCACCAGCTTGTTTTGCTGGTGCCTGGAGCCGGCCCTGGCCGGAGCACCCACGGAGTCGGCGCCTATGCTCACAAGTGCAGTGGTAAACAGCAGCAGGGGGTGCAAACCAGACGGGAAGGGTTTGAACCACTGAGGCCAGGCCCGTGTTAGACGTGCAAAGCCCTGCGGGAGGGTGCATCAGAAGATGGGGGATGTGCGTGGCAAGGGCTCAATGACTGGAACTGGAGGGGTTACGGCAGGGCATGAGTAAGAACCAGTGTCTGCACTGTCCAGAGGCAGCTTGTACAGGGGCTGTCTTGTCTGTGCCACACTCTGGTCACAGCAGGGCTCAGACTTGTCAGATCACCAGAATTAGTTAGTCCAGGTATTTGTGGGTGAATGTATCTGCCTGTGAGTGAACAGGGAAAGGGCAGCAGGTGAAAGACCCTCAGGGATGCACTACTTGCTTTAATACATACACTGAGAACAGCCTGTGACATGGGCACCAGCTTGGGGGGAGACACCGAGGGTACATCTATATGGCACGCTTCGCCCAGGCTTGGAGTCAGGTTTGAGCCCAAGGCCCCCTTCTGCCCACACACAAATCAGTCAGACTCAGGTTAGCAAGCACTCAGGACCTCGACCGGGGGAGGTGGGGGTGGGGTGTCCAAGCTTGGTCATTTTGCAGTGTGGACCAAGCTTGAGCCGCGGACCCGCATTAGAAGGTCTGCGTAGAGCCGTACTGACGCATTTGCGTGGCTGAGACACCCGGGTGCAGCGATTGTAAGCCCAGGTTTAGAACGCAGCACAGATGCTCAAGCACGGGCTAGGACACACCGAGTAAGACACAGCTGAAACGAGGCCTTGAAGAAGCAGAGCTCCAGGCTAAGCCTTACAGGGAAGCAGAAGTGGGAACCTCTTAAGGATCAAAAGAGGATGCTCTCCAGGATTGGAGGTGCGAGTGTGTGTGGGAGACAGACCGAGGCAGGACTTCGCACTGATTCTAGCTGGCGAAGCAGCCGGGACTGCGGCACTTCCAGGCTGATCAGGGCCCTAGATGCTGTCCTGGCATGGCCCTGCTTTGTCCCATGAAAGCCCTAGAAAGCTGGCCCAAGCTGCAAACTCATTACCACTCCCCATTCAGGAGAGGTGAGGGCAGTACAGTCCGGTACGCCGTACCAGTAGGATATTTATAGCTGATACGGCGTACCGGAAAGACACAGGAGGAACCTGCCTCCAGCCCTGCGGTTCAGGGTTCTCCCAGGAACCGCAGCTGCGAAAGGAGAAGAATGTGGGGCCACCTGTACCGCCCCCAGCCCAGCCCTTCCACATAGCTGCGTCTCCTGAGTCCTCCTGCCCGGCGGCTGTACAGCAGAAGTCTCCGGTACAGTGGGAGGACAGAGCCCTCCCCACCAGGTAATGTAGGATGGATCATTGGGAGGGGACGGGACGGGGAGAGCACGGGGCCTCGAGCTGGGCGGTCACGTGCCCTCCCCTGTGTGTCCCTCCCATGAGTACAGCGTACCGGCAAGAAATGATTTCTACTTGCACCACTGGGCGAGCATGAGATGGTTCCTAGGACACTCCTTTCCAGACCTGCCCATCTGCCAAGGCCGTAGGAGAGGATTAGTATCCTGCAGTTAGCAAAGGCAGCAGCGGTACAGCAGGGTGGGGGACAGAAGGGGGAAGGCTGGCCACAGTGGGGCTGGCAGATCCAGACTGAAAAGTGTAACCACTGAATCTTTAAGGCAGGAATGCCCAGATTCAGGATGCTGGAGGGGTTACTACAGCCAGAGGAGCCTGGGGGGCACAATGGACAAACAAAGCTCAGAGACGAACTCTCAGGGAAAGGGGTGTGGGTTAGTAGCAGAGCTCTGCACCTGCAACCCCTTTGGGGCATCTCCTTCTCCAGCTCGCCTTTGCCCACATTGCCACTAATCCTGGAGCAGCCTCCCATGAGGACTGGTGTTGATCCCCAAACTTCTCAGGGTTGCACCCCTCCTTACCCGTTTGCATCCCCCTCCAGAGCTGGGGCTGGAGGCAGGCCCATGGCTCCTGGGGCAGGGGCCAGGGGGCTGAGGTTGGTGCTGCAGCTGGGGGTGGGTCGGGAGCCAGAGGCGCAGCCAGGGGCCGAGGCTGGGGATGGAGCTGTAGCGGGAGCCAGCAGCCGGGCCTGGGTGTGGAGCTGTGCAGAGGCTGGGGCTGGGGGCAGGGCCAGAGCAGAACTGGGGGCGGTACTCCCTCTGGCCCCCCCACTCCCATGGGGGCTGGCCTGGGTCCACTGCAACCCCCCCCCCCCAGAACGTTCCTCTAAGTCTCTTAGGGGCTTGCGCCCCACAGTTTGGGGACCGCTGGGCTAGACTGCATGCGGCTCATGGAAAACCCAGCAGGTGGCTTCAAGGCAACAGCGTGTGAGCCCCAACACCGAGACGACACGGCAACGCACCCCCAAGAATACTAACGTCAGCTCAGCCCTGGGTCTCTCTCAGCCTAGCACCCTCCGACTCGCTGTCACTGCCCACAAGCCAGGGACGGGCAGAGCGTTTTTAAACACACAGAAGTGGCTGTTCTACTAAAGGGGAGTTTTCTGGGGACTATTCTCATTGGTCAGAACGGTTCTGTTTTCAAGACCCAAAACCATCCCAGCCCCTTCCCCATTTCCCCCCTTTTACAATGGCACCATGGAAAAAGCGGGGAAATTTCACAGGAAATTTCTAACACAGTGTAAAAAAAGTAATTTTTTCCTCAGAAAACACTCACTTTTCATACAGCTCTAGGCGCAGACCAGTGCCTGCTCGCTCATGCTGGTTTAAGCCGCTCTCCTGCTTGAAGGCCAATGATCTGGCTCCCCTGGACTTAGGTAAGTCTAGTAAATGTTTGTGATGCTGGTTAGCTCCTGCTTAGACTAACCTTAATCCCTTATGTAGCCGAAGGGCAGCTCCTATGCTGGCTGCTGCAGTGCATTGTGGGAAGATTCTCTTCCTTCTCGGCTTTGTCCCAGGTGCTCGCGTTCTCAGAGGAGATTCCTCTTTGTTATCTTTTTCACCTTGTTTGGAGGAGAAATGCCTTATTTGAAACCAGGAAGGCTGCTTTTGCGAGGCAGTGACGTATTCATCTCCTCCTGCTGACAGGGAGCTCTGTTAGATTGTGGAAGAGTCTTCCACACAGGAGTGGTGAGAGCCCCAGCGCCTGAGAGAACTAGGGGGAAAAAATCCTTCCTTGGCACTCTGTGGATATAGCATGTGATTGAGTCAGTTTATCCCTTCTGTCATTTCTATGAACCCCCCTCAGATCCGGGTGTGGCAGCTCAAAGTGTGCAGCACATAGCAAAGGGTCTATAAAGCTCCGTGTCAGATACCTAGGGCAGCCACAGCACTGCAATACCGTAACCTGGGTTTGGAATCTCATGGCTGAATTGCATGGATTTAAAATCTCACCAGGCTAAGGAGTCACTAAGGGTATGTCTACACTGCAATTAGACACTCACAACTGGCTCCATTATACTCCCCGAGGCCCAATGCATTGAACTGCTAATGTAGGGAGAGCCGATGGACCTTTAATCAGAATCGGATTTAACTATGCTTCCCAACCCCACCCAGCAGCGTGAATCATCCCTACACTGGGCAGAGAGCTGGCGCTAGAGATCCGTGGTAATAACCAGGAATCTATACAGTTGTCACTAGTATGATTCTGCTTCCAGCATGAACAAGGCCTCCAGGAGGGACATTGGGAGCTATATCAGAGAAGTTAAACATGAGTGAAGGAAAGACACATTCAACAGTTGAGCTTTTACTGCATCCATCACATACCAAGGGCACAGCCTCTCTGCTTGCATTGCTTTGGAAACCATCAGTCTCATTCATCCTGAGCTATTGAGTACGTGCTCTACAGCCAGAGGCAACAGAGAAGTGCTAATTCAGTGGCAGAAACAGGCAAACTAGTTGCCAAAAGAGCAGTGAAAGGAAAAAGCAGGAGCTGCTACTTGCCCTGCTGGGACACTCCAGGCAATTCTACTAGTTACCAGAGGACTAGGCCCCCCGCATCTACCTCTGGCTCTGATCTGGGCTACAACAGATTCACTGTCACAGTGTGATTTGTTCCCAGGCCCATGGAGAAGACCAACGCTATTACAACACAAACAGGGAACTACTATGTTTAAAGCATGTTACTAATACATAGAATCATAGAATATCAGGGTTGGAAGGGACCTTAGGAGGTCATCTAGTCCAACCCCCTGCTCAAAGTAGGACCAATCCCCAATTTTTGCCCCAGATCCCTACATGGACCCCTCAAGGACTGAACTCACAACCATGGGTTTAGCAGGCCAGTGCTCAAACCACTGAGCTATCCCTCCCCCCCTTGGTAAATGGTAAAAGGTAAAATGCAGTGTTATATAGCGTCCCAGTCATGCTGGTTTCTGCAAGTACAATCCAATGCACAGGTACAGCGGGAGTTAAACTACCTCCCTTCTGGGAGAATCGCACACAGAAGGCAGGCGACCAACCCTCCTTCAGAGTGAATCCGCTCCAGGGAGCAGCCTGGCAGAGAGGAAGCATAACGTGCACCTCCCTAGGCCAGCCATAGCAAATGTGGTTCAATATAATTTCTAAATCCAGCATTACCATGGAACAGACAGATTATTTTAAAGCATCCCTCAGAAGGACCATTAGATCACTCAGACAGGAAAAGTATCTGTCGGGTTTGTAGGAAAGATTTCCGAAAGCAAAATGGGAACCCTTAACATTTGCACAAAACTATCTCCATCAACACTTGGATTGCTTTCTTTCCAACGCCCAATTAGTCTGGCCTTCTCCTGGGCTAGGATGGAGAGTAGTGGAGAAGATGAGCATAGAGATGTAATGCAGCGGAGGTTTGTGCAAGCAAGCGGGCACTTGCTAGCTGGCACTGTTGGGTTAATATTAGCGGTCACATGCTATTATTCTCGCATTCTAAGGATGGCCTTTATATTTTTATAAAATCTCTAAATTATTTTCTTTTTGAGGACTGATGGCTCCTCAGCCCTTTTCTTGCCATCACATACTAGATTAATTCAGCCTCTCTTTAAAAGTTGAAATGTGAGGTTGGAGGGTGCAGAAGAACACAAGGATCCCAGAGAGGAGCCAAGAAAGAGCAGTAGGTTAGAGACGCTCACAGCATGTCCCATATTTCACTGAAGTTACCCAGGTTTTAAGTGCTGGAATCAAATTCAAGCCCGACTGAGAAATCAAACTACTGGAGCACCATAAATGGTTAATCACCTCCCTAAAAGAGACTGCAGGGCAGTAACAATTGTGAGCCTTTTAAAAGGGGGATTAAAAAAACCCATGCTCAATTGAACCTATGGTTTGAATCTGATATTCTAAAATTCTCCATCCTCACAAACCTGGGAAGAAAAAAACAACAAACCCTGACATTCTACTTGTCACCAAGTTAAAGCTAAACAACTAGCTATTAAAGTAGTTCTTGCCCAACAGAGGGTGTTAAAACAAACTATGAGCAGGAGGAAGGGCTGCCGGGTAAAGCAGATCAGTCACTATGCTGAGTGTGCACATGGACATCAGATGCTACATCGGTGACAATGGTCTGATGAGTGGAATTCATTAAATAAAATATTTCACGGTCTGATGATGATTTTGGAAAAGTTTGAATGTAATTGGCCATCAGCCTATACCACTTCCCTCGACACCTTTTAAAGGTGACCAGCAAGGGAAAAGTCTCCAAGTTTTTCCCCTGAATGACTGTTACATTGGAAATTCAGGTCCTGGGGAGGCTGGGAGAATGACTGTGGGGAACTAGAGATACAGCAACATCATAAGAGCTAAACAAGTGAAAGCTGAGCAATAAAGCAGGGAAGGGATGTTTAGTCTGTTTAAAACTCTTGGTTTTGGCCTAACTTTTCCCTCCAATGCTTAATTAATATTTTGAACAAAGCCTTTGTTGTAGATTCAACCCCTTTGCCCCTTCAATTAAGGTGTTAAGGACTCATCATAAGTTCCCTTATACCTCGGAGCAGGTCTTCAGCAAAGCCAAGGAAGAGAAGACCATATTCCTGATATGTCTAAGGTAAAAACCAAACTGGAAAATAAAAATGTAAAAAATAAAGGATTCAATGTACTGTACAAAACACGCAGAGAGACCCAAACAGTCATCCCTCATATTTATGTAATAATGTTCCATTCTGAAGGACAACAAAGCACTTTCTAGACTATTATAGGAATTGTTTACTCCCCACAGAAACACAGTCAGTGTTGGAGTGGAATACACCTGCCACTCTGTTCCAGCAACACCAAACAAGCCTTTAAGCAAAAAGTTCTTCACTTGAACTGGGGAATTTAGGTAGGCAGAACTTAATTACCCAAGTTGGCAATCAGCCAGGACATCAGTGTTAATACCACTATGTGCATGCGTAGGTACTCTCAGTGCTCAGTAGAAGTTGTCAAAACAACAAAATGATTTCTCAAGCCACACATTAGAGTACATTGCCCTGTGGCCATTGGAGGTCCTGGTGGGCATTTGCTAGTGCTGTGAAAAGAGCGCTTGTATGCACAGAAATGTGATGGAAGAGTAAGAGAATTTCCTTTCCAATAATTGCTGCAGTCTTTGGCAAAACACCAGCATTAACATCTGGTCCACGCTCATGGTCTAAGAGCCTTGACATATAGTCACTAATTGACATTTCCCCTTGACCATCACCTCACATTCCCTCTAGCAACGAACTTCTTTCAGTTCAGAAGCATCCTTCTAACTAGTAAATGAATGTTCAAATATTTCATAAAGAGGACTGGCTTGCTGCACAGGATTTTGAAGTTTTTGCTCGTTGAGAGAGAATTTACTAACACACCATCTATGGGGATGCACGGTAGTTTAGTTGAAGTAATTCAATGGGCTGCCCAAAACTATTGCTTTTTCAAAAAAGGGGACTACAAAGCAAACAGATTTCCTGGTGTAACAATAATTCTCTAGATTGCATTCACAGCATTTCATTGAAATTTGGTATCCTTTTGCATTTGAACTTTTCAACACTTTATGATGCGGTAGTCCACAGCCTAGTTTGAAACATCTGTGGGTAAACGTATACATCACTGTTGTCAATATGCTGGAAGATATTTGTGTGTGCATATACACACAGAGTACATCCTTTGTATGCACTAGTGATACATTTATTCATAGCATACCTGTTTGCTAGCAATACATACAAGTGCTAGAATAGACAGCCTTCAAGCATTTCTGTCTCCTTGCCATAACTTTCAAACAGGATTTCATGACACACTGGTTATATGCCTGAGCCCTGTTTATACTAGCAGTTGCACACTGCTAGACAAAGTTATCAGCGGGTGTGCCTGCACTAGACAATGTGCACACTGCCGCTAAAAGGCATGTTGTGGGGAGGCTGTCCCAGCATCTCAGGTGTGCCTACACATTTACACATTCAATCCTGACAGGGATAATCTCTTTTCTGTATCTGTACAGCACCATGCACAAGGGTCCCAAGTGGGACATTTGGGTCCTACCATAATATAAACATTTACCTCTACTACCTGGCCTCATAACACCAAGCTAGGCTACAGACCTCAGAGAAGGATGGGGCTTTAGAAACAGATTGCAATACCACTGATCAAAGGACTTTAGCCAAATGCTGCTAACACCGCTTATGGTAAATAATTATATGACATATATACTGTGACAGACCCAGACGAGTAGGGTACAGAAGTCTGGTAGAAGGCAAATATACTGGCCACTGGATGAATAGTTTTCTGTTCCCTGAGTGACCAGAGCAGGGGCTGCACTAGAACAAGCAGGAACTTTCTGGAACCAATTTAAGGCAGGCAGGTTAATTAGGACACCTGGAGCTAATTAAAAAGAACCTGCTAGAATCAATTAGGTCAGGCTGGCTAATCAGAGCACCTGAGTTTAAAAAGAACCTCACTTCAGTTTGTGGTGTGCGTGCGAGGAGCTGGGAGCAAGAGGCACTAGGAGCTGAGAGTGAGAGGGCATACTGCTGGAAGATCCTGTGGTGAGGATAAAGAAGGTGTTGGGAGGAGTCCATGGGGAAGTAGCCCAGGGAGTTGTAGCTGTCGTGCAGTTGTTCCAGGAGGCACTCTAAACAGCTGCAGTCCACAGGGCCTTGGGCTGGAACCCAGAGTAGAGGGCGGGCCCGGGTTCCCCCCAAACCTCCCAACTCCTGATCAGACACAGGAGGACTTGATCTGGACTGTGGGTTCTACCAGAGGGGAAGATCTCTGAGGCAAACAAAAATCTGCCAATAAGCGCAGGATCCACCGAAGTAGAGGAGGAACTTTGTCACAATACATAGAAGGGTTACCTGGAGGAAAGAAAATTAAGGGGATTAAAGCAGAGAACATCTTCCAAAAGCAACAGCATCACTCCATTCATGAGTTGCTATGCTTCTAATTAGAGCCAGACACTGAATTTGCATTTATCTTGATTGTAATAGAGTGGAAACT
Organism: Chelydra serpentina; assembly: GCA_037349315.1. Lineage (NCBI taxonomy): Eukaryota > Metazoa > Chordata > Testudines > Chelydridae > Chelydra > Chelydra serpentina. The sequence goes on along the minus strand of JBAIAC010000024.1, from coordinate 55,884,427 downwards.
TAAAAACAAGGAACTTAAACTGTTTCCCATTTAATTTGCAAAGTAGCCCCAGAGCATACATGGTATGTGTTTTGCTTCTCGTTTTAAGAGCTCAGCCTCGCCGGACCAATTTTCAATTAAAAAACCAACAACAGATTTTCAATGTGTGTGCGGGAGGGGAAAGGGAACTGTAATGTCACCTATTGAGAATGGCTGCTTGGGCACAGAGCTGGGGAAGTACAACCAAGTTTTGGTCTATGCTGATCCTATGTTCCCTGCTGTGCAAACGCAGGGAAGGGGTTTTACTTCTTCAGAATAACAGATCGATATGCCCTGTTGATGGCAACCTCTTTAAACAAAATCGGCAGGCACCCAAAAGCTATTATGTGAAAACAGCCCCATCAAAATGGAGCTTGGGGAAAATCCACTTGCAAAATGATAGGTCCAAAAACTAGGAAGCCTATAAGAGCAAAGACTGCCACACCACCCACCAAATCAGACATCAAGGAAACCCACTTGCTAAATATAAGGCATGGCAACTGACAATTATGCAAAGCCACCTGGGATAAGATATTGAATTGAGGAAATCAATGAAAAAATGTGTCCCTGATAGAGCTGAGTCTGGGAGAAACATCTGGAAGCAGTCACTGATCTGCAAAATAATTTTTTTTTTTTTTAAAGCAGCGAGATGAAAATCAAGAGCTGCTGCTTTGCTGGGCATTTCATGCACACCAACCCTGTGACAGAGGAAACGCCCACAGCCAGGGGTGCCATCTGAACTTCCTTCCCATGGCTCATATGGCTGAGATCTGAAGATGGCACCTTAAAGTGGGGCAGTTGCTGTCATGCGCCCTCTTGCTTCTGATTGGTCCTTCCCCAGCTGAACATTCCCCATCCCTCCCTGCTCTCACACCCACACACACCTGAAGCCAGGGAAGAAAACAAAGCACTTGAAATCGAGGACCCTCATCTCCTCCCTGCCAGATGCAATCCTAAGGACGATGATAGTAATTTTGTTCATCTACAGCATCTTCCCAGTTGGGATTGTCAAAGCACTTTATAAGCAAATTAGCACTAGTAAACCTCACGATTCCTGTCAGTTATGGCTAGCACGGCTCACCCTCACCAATGGATAATATTGGCATGCGAAGAAGTTAAGTGACTCACCAAATGTCACTCGGGATATCTATGGCAGTCAGCATTAGACTCCACAATGCTCAACCCCAACTCCTTTGCTTTAACCTCAAGCCCACTTTTACTCTCTCTCTCTCCTCTGTCCCTATGATAGGGGTCACAAGGATCTCACACCTCATCCTTCCAGGAAGCTCCAACCAAGCCGTTAATCTTTGGATGAGCTAGGATGCCTTTCACAGACAGGCAACACTAGTTCCCAAATGGGATGCGAGGGAATGCAAGACTCTCCCTTCTACCAAGTGAAGCCCAGCACCCATGCAGTACTCCCAGACTGAAAGGGAGAAGTTGAATGTGGGACCAAAGTGAATTCAAGCGAGATGTTTGTAAATAAAACATTTTCATTTGGCTTCACTATGCACACAGCAAGTCTTCAGACAGATAAGAGTGGAAACAGGTAAAACGGTGTACCTTCTAATTCAACTTTAAACATACACTGGGGTGGTGGTACTGGCAGCTCTGTATTATTGTCATGCATGAAAATGTGATCTATCTTCTTGAACCCTCACAAAGTAACAACTTAACACTCAGCATCATGGTTTATTCCCCCTCTCCATATGTACAATTAAGTGTATGCCTGGTTATTAAAAATAAAGCTCCCGTATCGCAGCTTTGAAACACGTTACAATCAATTAAATTCCCCCCTCATTACAACATTCAAAAGGCTTGGCTTCCCCACATGATATGAACTGGGGACAAAACAGGCCATGTGGCAGACTGGATGACCCAGCAGAGCTCTGGTAACAGGATCTGGAGCCTTTCACCTCTAGCTGAATTATTCAAATCCAGCCCTGCTCAGCAGTGGAGGAAGTCGTTAGCTAATGGCAGTTTGGTGGCCTATGAGAAACAGTTTGGTGGAGTCAGTCCAGTCTGCAGTCAACAGATGTCCACGTCACAGTTGGTACCCTTGTTTTGTTGGCAGGCTGCAGAGGCGCCAAGGATTTTGTGGGCACGGAGACAGAATGACCCCATCCTTACAAGCAGTCCCTCCAGGTCAGGGTTGAGGCATACTAGCAGTGGGAGGGGGAAGCTGCCACTTTCCTGTTGATATCTGGAGGACTTCAGTCTCCAGAACTGTCAACCTGGCAATTTTCATGAACACTGAATGCATCTTTAAAAAACCAACACACAACTAAACCACAAACATCTTATGCTCTCAAAGCAAACTGCTTCGATGTCCAGGTAAGGCTCAGAGAGATTTTTTCCGCCCCCTATGGGGATGAAGGAAAAGCTCAGATAAGGTAACCCAAAAGTGTGTGATTCCATAGTACAGCCCTTGTGTGGTCCTGTTAGCTCCCTTCCCAAGTAAATCTGTTCCCATATGCAACAAGAGAGAATCTTCCAGCTTCACCTTGTGGCTCAATAATCTTTATTATTCCTTTTTGTTATTTGTTTTTATTTAAAAGAATTTGTTTCCCTATCATAAAAATTAGACAACCATACAAGCAGCAGCAAAGTCCGTGAAGTTAACCTTGATGGCAGACAGTTCACTGGTGTTCCCAGTGTTTCAAAAGGTCTTATAGAGTCCGTAAATGGAAAAAAACCCCCAAACATGATGGCTGTGGAGAGGAATATCAAGGTGGTTTTGGCTTCTTGCCCCACTGAGGATCCCAAATGAAAGCTGTAGCATGTCAGCAGGACCAAGTACCTCACGCCTTGAAATAAAACACTTCATACCAGCTCCAGTACCTGGTGAAAAAGTGGGAGCGAACAAGCAATTAGAACAGGAATTTACTGTGTTCATTATCTCCTACATCACTAGGAGGTGAGCTGACCCTTTCTCTGCCTCCCTTATTCTCTGTTCACCAGCATACAGTAGTGACACTGAAGGGCCTTGGGTCCTGGCAAGCAACACTTGCATGGCCTTGCATGCCTTTCGTTTTTCAAAATGGCATGCATCATGTCGTGATGTATCAAAACATAATGTAAGACTGCCCAATCACCTCTCATCTTCTTTGCTCCTAATGAGCACTTTTCATCAGTGCACTAGGAAGACGCCAGATTGAGACAGCCGAGCAGACCCTTCTGTTCAGACATGCATGAACTAACTCTTCCAAGCTCTGACAGCACCATGATCTGGGGCCCTGAAAGGCAGGACGTCCCCCAGCAGGATACAGTTTGCACACTGTACAGAGCTGCGTGGGTACTCATCGGCTGAGCAACCAATGGAGTTCCTATTAATTCTTCCTAAACCTGGTCCCATCCCACTGACCACCAATTAAAAAAGACAACACCAGAGTTCTAATATCTGTTAGGGTAGGTCTATACTTACGCGTCGCGTCAAACGCGTCGGATCGATGTTCTGGGTTCGATTTATCGCGTCTTGTCAAGACGCGATAAATCGAACCAGGAAGTGCTCCGTTGTCGACGCTGGTACTCCAGCTCGACGAACGGAGTAGGCGGAGTCGACGGGGGAGCCTGCGCGCCGCGTCTGGACCCCGGGTAAGTGCTTTTTCCTTCGAACTAAGGTACTTCGACTTCAGCTACGTTATTCACGTAGCTGAAGTTGCGTACCTTAGTTCGATATGGGGGGGTAGTGTAGACCTAGCCTTAGTGTTTACACATTTCTCTTCAGATCTTCATTAATTAACAAACTAGGTGTATGTGCAAAATCTCCTCTTTACAACCAATTTTTCCCTGCTGCTGGATTCACTTAAGGATGTCATAAGCCTCCGTGCGAGTCACCAATTTCACTAACAGGAAAGTGACTGAAGTAATGAACAACAAATTGCAACCATACTAAATGAATCACGGAGGAGCAAAAGGCAGCAGGTGCAACATACTACTGCAGCAGGGGTTACCAGGGAGCTAATGCAGAATACTGCACTGCAAAGAAAAAAAACAACTACACACATCACTGGGGCCTTTTGAGGTGGGGGCTTCTTTCTGATTAATAAGAATGAACTGAGAGGTGAAATTTTTCCTATTCTGTTTCCCCATTTTTTGTTTTTAACATAAAAGTATCAGGACTATTAAATCCAGTCAGGTTTTGTCAGAGAACTAGAGTGGTCACTAAAGGTCACAGTAACTTGGTTGCACAGAAGGGAAAAGAACCCAGGTCTTTCAAGGGGTGGAAACCTCTGGGTAAGTTTGAAAATGGATTGTGAAACACTAATCAACAATTACAAGAAAAGACTAGAGCTTGACTACAAAGCCATTTAGGCACCAAGCCTCTAGGGCTAAGGGGATTACGTCCCAATGGAGGCTAATGTCGCCAATCACGCTCTGGGGCCAGTCTGTGTGGCATGCCCTATGATGTGTAGTTCTGACAATCAGAAAGTGGAAAGTGTGCAAGTTCTGAGGTTCATGGAACAACAAGGTCGACAAGCAAGAGTGTCAGCATCACCATTTGGTGATAAAGTGCCAGGGATAGATTCATTTACAGAGTGCTTGTGAAGAGAGAGGTCCTGAAGACAGGAGACCAAATCACAGCTATTAACCTAGTGTCCTGTTTACTATCTTGCTGGAGACTGAGCTCAAATTTTGACATTTTAAGAAATCTGACTTTAAATTCAAGTTTAAAAGGTAAGTTTGCAGTGCTAATTAGCAGTCATAACACACACAGTCCCTGTGGGAAAAGGAAGGAGATCTCTGAGCGAGTTCACGGATTGTTGAACACTAGCCTCTTCATGCAAGAGGAAGCCAGTCGAGTTTTACAAGCTGTCTATAGGCGCAGATTCTTGCGCTAGAAATAAAAAAAGGTGAATGGAGCAAGTGCTCGTTTGGAACATCAATTCCTATTGCTGAGAGTTTGGATTTCAGCATGATTCATTATGACACCCTAACTCAGTGGTAGTAGCCAGAGGACTGTATTTGGCTAACACAGGGGTTCTCAAACTTCATTGCACCATGACCCCCTTCTGACAACAAAGTTACTACATGATCCTGAGAGTGGGGTGGAGTCCAAGCCCGCCACCTCAGGTGGGGGATGATGGGGCCGCAGCCTGAGCCCCACACGGGGGTGGAACTTAGGCGTCATGACCCACATCTTGAGAACCGCTGGGCTAACACTTGAGGAGTTAAGATAAAGCCTCCTCAATTCGTGGCTCATAATCCGAGATTAGCATGCAAACATGAATGCACATGCAGGTGCGTGTGTGTGAGCAGCATAGCATTACATTAGTCTTGCACTTCAAAAGTAAAGCCATGGTCACTTTTGGATTGATGACAAAACTCTAATGGCTTTTGTGGCAAATGAAACACAGAGCCTATTTGTTAGTACAGGAACACACACCATATGTGAAAACAGAACAGCATTACATGGCTAATCTCAAGGGTAACATACTGCAAAATGTTTCAAGCTTTCCCATTCCATGTCGGTGTCTCTCTCATGCTGCAGAGCCCTTGAGCCCTGGCAACGGCACATTGGCTGCTGGACAGTTGCCACCATCTTTTCCACACCTGCCTCCTAACTTGGCTTCTCTGCCTTCAGTTCGCTTTATTCTCCTCTCCAGCTACAAACACCCACAGTTGGGATGACCTCTTCTAACTGCTTCTCCTGGCTGCAGAGTTATGACCTTGCTCCCTAAGAACGAATTCAAGCGTTTAAAAATGGAGATGCGGGAAATAACTTACCTTAATTGTACCCTGACTGTTAGCAGCGATGAGCACATTGGATTCCTGAAAAAGAAGAGGAGCTATCAGAGTTTGCAATGTGGGTTCGGAGGGGGCATAGAGTAGGGGACTGATGTAAAACATTAAACACTTGTCTGATTTCAAAGGAATTTAAATCTTGCCATTTCTGTTGGGCTTTTGCGGCCAGAAATCTTATTTTGAAAGATTACCTCAGCTTGAAGAATTAGGAAGCAACAATCCTTAGTGCTTGCACAGACATTTAATTTGTGTTTGTAATTTACTTTCAAGATTTAATCGTCACAATACGCCTCTGAAGACAAGAAGTATAATCATCACTCATCTCTCGGCAGTATGTATACAAAGGTCACTGGTGCCTAAACTAAACCAAAGTGAACTGAATAATTAACATGACCCCAAAACCCTCCAACTAAGGCAACATGCCCAATTAAACAGCCAAGAAATCTGAAATAGAAAATGAAATAAGAGGAATACAACAGATTCTCTCACACAAATCGGAAGGGTCAGAAAATACAGCAGTTCAAAAGGAAGAGAATCAGAGGACTTGGGCTCTAGTCTGAAGGATGCTGGACTTCAGAAAAGCAGACTTTGATTCCCTTAGGGAACTGATGGGCAGGATCCCTGGGAAGCTAATATGAGGGGGCAAGGAGTCTAGGAGAGCTGACTGTATTTTAAAGAAGCCTTATTAGGGGGCAGGAACAAACCATCCCAAAGTGCAGCAGGAATAGCAAATATGGCAGGCGACGAGTTTGGCTTAACAGTGAAATCTTCGGTGATCTTAAACTCAAAAAGGAAGCTTACAAGAAGCAGACATTTGGACAGATGACTAGGGAGGAGTATAAAAATATTGCTAGAGCATGCAGGGGTGTAATCAGGAAGGCCAAGGCACAATTGGAGTTTCAGCTAGCAAGGGATGTGAAGGGTAACAAGAAGGGTTTCTACAGGTATGTTAGCAATAAGAAGGTGGTCAGGGAAAGTGTGGGACCCTTACTGAATGGGGAAGGCAACATAATGACACATGATGTGGAAAACGCTGAAGTACTCAATGCTTTTTTTGCCTCGGTCTTCACAGACATGGTCAGCTCCCAGACTGCTGCACTGGGTAACACGGTATGGGGAAGAGGTGAGCGGACCTCAGTGGTGAAAAAACAGATTAAGGACTATTTAGAAAAGCTGGAAGTGCACAAACCCATGAGTCCAGATCTAATGCATCCAAGGGTGCTGAGGGAGTTGCCTGATGTGATTGCAGAGTCATTGGTCATTATATTTGAAAATTCGTGGCGATCAGGGGAGGTCCCGGACGATTGGAAAAAGGCAAATATAGTACCCATATTTCAAAAAAAGGGAAGAAAGAACCTAGGAAACTACAGACCCGTCAGCCTCACTTCAGTCCCCGGCAAAATCATGGAGCAGGTCTTCAAGGAATCCATTTTGAAGCACTTGGAGGAGAGGAAGGTGATCAGGAACAGCCAACATGGATTCACCAAGGGCAAGTCATGCCTGACCAACCTGATTGCCTTTTATGATGAGATAACTGGCTCTGTGGCTATAGGGAAAGCAGTGGATGTGATATATCTTGACTTTAGCAAAGCTTTTGATACGGTCTCCCACAGTATTCTTGCCAGCAAGTATGGATTGGATGAATGGACTATAAGGTGGATAGAAAGCTGGCTAGATTGTCGGGCTCAACGGCTCGATGTCTCGTTGGCAGCCGGTATCAATCGGAGTGCCCCGGGGGTCAGTCCTGGGGCTGGTTTTGTTCAACATCTTTATTAATGATCTGGATGATGAGATTAATTGCACCCTCAGCAAGTTCGCAGATGACACTAAGATGGGGGAAGAGGTAGATACGCTGGAGGGTAGGGATAGGGTCCAGAGTGATCTAGACAAATTGGAGGATTGGGCCAAAAGAAATCTGAGGAGGTTCAACAAGGACAAGTGCAGCGCCTTGCACTTAGGAAGGAAGAATCCCATGCACCACTACAGGCTGGGGATCAACTGGCTAAGCAGCAGTTCTGCAGAAAAGTGGATGAGAAGCTGGATGAGTCAGCAGTGTGCCCTCGTTGCCAAGAAGGCCAACGGCATATAGGGCTGTATTAATAGAGCACTGCCAGCAGATCAAGGGAAGTGATTATTCCCTTCTATTTGGCACTGGTGAGGCCACACCTGGAGTACTGCATCCAGTTTTGGTCCCCCCACTACAGAAAGGATGTGGACAAATTGGAGAGAGTACAGTGGAGGGCAACGGAAATGATTAGGGGGCTGGGACACATGACTTATGAGGAGAAGCTGAGGGAACTGGGGTCATTTAGTCTGCAGAAGAGAAGAGTGAGGGGGGATTTGATAGCAGCCTTCAACTAGCTGAAGGGGGGTTCCCAAAGAGGATGAAGCTCGGCTGTTCTCAGTGGTAGCAAATGACAGAAAAAGGAGCAATGGTCTCAAGTTGCAGTGGGGGAGGTCTAGGTTGGATATTAGGAAACACTTTCTCTAGGAGGGTGGTGAAGCACTGGAATGCATTACCTAGGGAGGTGGTGGGATCTCCATCTTTAGAGGTTTTTAAGGACCGGCTTGACAAAGCCTTGGTTGGGATGATTTAGTTGGTGTTGGTCCTGCTTTGAGCAGGGGATTGGACTAGCTGACCTCCTGAGGTCAACCAACCCTAATATTCTATGCTAGAGATATTCGATGCAGGTACCTCTAGGTAGTATAGAGCAGTGGTTCTCAACCTATTTACCACTGTGGGCCACATATGCAGCTCACTATGTGTTACGTGAACCGCATACACACACACTCTATATGGCCCTGAGGATGTCACTTGGATCGCAGCTGTGCTGAGTGGGCCATAAGTAGTCCCCAGGCTGAGAACCACTGGTTTAGAGAGTCAAACTAGGCACACCTCGGTTGTCTATTTATATGGCCTGCTTCACCAGTCGGATAGATCCCCAGGAAAATAAAGTTCCCAAATTGCAGGCTCTGGATGGGAGTGGGCCTGCCGTCTCCTACACACTCAAGTCCACCCACTTCGGATACTTTGGCGGGAGACAAGGTAGGGGGAAAGATCCAAAAAGAAAGACAAAAAGGAGAGAGATTATCAATAAGTTAAAATAAATAACTCCTGGAGGGAGGAAGAACCCTGAAAAAGAAATCAGAGGCAAAATCACACTTCTCAGAATGGTTTTCCACATCCCTTCTTTTCCAGCCGTGCAATACGAGCAATTGTAGTGTTTACTGCCAAACTGCTTGGTCAAAAAGCAGCTGATATTAGAAGCAGCAAGATAAACTGAAAGATCTGTCTCAGAAACCTCAGATGAATTTGGCTTAATTATCCCATCACTTCATGCATACATTTTTAATAATCTCAATGAACAGAATATCCCCACTTCAAAGGCACATTCTGTGTGAGAGTTGGAGGAAAACAGCTAGCCTAAACCAGCTGAGTGTAAAACTGGTAGATGCTGGCACTTTGTAGCATCAGAGGTGAACACATTGTTAGCTCAGCATATAGCAAGATTAGGCTACAAACTGCCTCATCATGAGGTTCTGAAGTCTGCAAGACCTCCAGCTTTGAAACAAAGGGAGAGAAAACTGGTATATTATTCAACATAAAAAGCTAGTTATCTAACAATAGTTGCCTTTTGGTAAACCACTGGACTACTGTGTTACAAATGGATTTGCTCATCCCTGGATAGCGGCCATTACAGGATTAGCAAGAACTCTTGATAGCATCTCACATGTGACCCTCTAAGCCAAAGCACTTGTATAGAAAATATGCCCTAAAAAGAACCAATAAAGTCCCCATTTCAATTCTTACACTGGATAAGAGGACAGTCTTGATATTGGCATTGTCTGAGAATGCCACAACTTCTCAATTTAAAGCATCAGAACATTATGCCAAAACACAAGGACACTTATATGTCATTAAGGAAAATCTTTGATAAACATGTACAGACTAAAATGCCCGAGAACTAGATTACTTTGAGATATCTGACTCATTTTTGGAGACAAGGGGGGAGCATAAACAGATATCAAATGTTTAACACAAAGGGCTGGAGCTGATAAGTGCAAGATTGTTGGTTGTGAACAATTCTTGTTTGCATTGTGAATGACTGGTAATTCAGCATCGCTGCTGCAGTCTGCCAGGGCACCACTGTAAATGAGCTCTGGCTCAATGGGTTGCTTTACCAGCTAAATAAAACAAAATGTCAGAGGGTAATACACTCTTTCCTGGGAACCTGCCGTTTTTCCAGCAGAACTCCTCTCTGGGTCTGAGATAATCACTGATCTGCTGCTTTCATCCCCAGCACACACAGACAAACAGGAGCAGACACAAGGGAAATTAGCACCAAGTCTGTCACTGAACAAATGGCCACTTGCTTGTCAAAGCACTCTAGCACTGTGGTTGCTTCTACGGGGGCACAATCCAAGTAACTTTTATTCCCTGGAGGAGCAATTCTCTTCCCCTTTGTATTGCCTATAAAACAGCCATTATGCTCAAAGCATTAAAAACCTAAGCAGGCTGTGAAATAAAAATTATTCACGTGGCATGTGATCTGTAGATTTACAACTGGTGACAGATGCACATGTGTTTAATCAATATTTTTGCCCGTGTATACATAAAAAATTGCCCAGTTTGCGCCATCTCTAGGGTTGATTTTACTGCTTAACAGGAGCCATAAACTCGATTTTAAGGTTCTTTGATTTATGCCCAGAACATACCATGGCCTTTATCAGCATATCTTAGATGCCATCAAAAGGCAGCACAACAACTTACTATGAGAGCAGGAACCTCCGCTCTGCCAGACTGAATTGTATAAAGGACTGTTGCTTACCCTACAGTATCTGTAATTCTTTGAGGTGTTGGATCCCACTCTAGAGGCGCTGGATCCCACTCTAGAGGTGCATGCACCTCACACACAACAGAATAGCAGGATCCATTGAGGGCTCACGTGCACTCAATGACACCACAATCTCCTGCACAAGGACAAAGGCCAGGGAGGCAGTGACACCCACTCCACCCGAGTTCCCTCCCAAATCAAAGGCATTTACCATGGACTCTGAACATCAAGGATGGAAGGCAGGTCATGGGATCCACAACTACAACATCTCAGAGAACCAGTTACTGTAGGATAAATAACTTTTCTTCCAGTCTAGGTGGCTGGCAACCAGCATCCTCTCTGGATGATAGGAATGAGGAATGTCAGCAGCAGTAGTCAAAAATTGAAGTACCAGCTCTTCTGAACTTGGCATTGGACCTGGCTGCCACACAAAAGCATAATGTTTGACAAAAGTCCGCGGGCTGCTCCCTACTGCTGTCTCTCTGAAGCAGGGCAAAGAAACTGTATGTCCCCTAGTGAAGTGTGTCCTGGAATTTGGAGGGAAAAGGCACTACATGATCCGCGTAGAGATTCCCTGGTCTTTTGATGAGCCCCAAATAGCCACAAAGAAAGGAGAAGACGGTCTGAATGGTTTGGTTCTGCCAAGGTAACAGAGAAAGGAAATGTCCTAGGTATGTACCCTCTTCTTTCCTGGAGTCAAGTGTTGCTTCAGGAGGAAGACTGATAGTGTAACTGACCGATTTAGGTGAAACTCCAAGATCACCTTAGAGATAAAGCTAGGGGGTGAGCTCAAACATCTTGTCGCTGAAAGGATGCATATAGAGGTCTGGCCATAAGGACTTGGAACTCTCCAACCTTCAATGCAGAGGCTAGGGCGGCCAGAAAGATGGATTTAAGGGAAAGGTGGCACACTGAATGACCCAAAACTGTACTGAATGGCGGCTCAGTGAGTTTCAGGAGAACAATACACAGTCCAACTCACTGAAGCCAATCCCACTGGTGCCACAGACAGCGTTGGCACTGAACACAACACTGACACCTACAGTAGGGATTGTGAACCTTTGCATTTCGTAGCCTCCCCCACCCGCCCCAAACATGCTATAAAGACTGCGGGGAAGGGAGGGCCCTTAGGCACAGGTGTAGTTTGACTTCTATGGGGGGGGGCATAGAGTAGAGAGAGGGCGAGCCTGTCTGGGGTGTGTGCCTGGGGTATGTGTAACCAAAAATAAAAAACTGAAGGGGGGGGGGCTCAACTCAAAAAGTTTGAAAGCACTCAGAATGCAGGCAGGGGGTGGCTAGGGGCTGTGTGAGGACAGGGGTTAGCTCAGGGTGCAGGTAGGGGGTTAGCTTGGGGCTGTGTGTGGACAGAGGGGCAGGGAGGGGTGCAGGGAGGGGCTGTGTGCAGATAGGGGGGCAGCTCAGGGTGCAAGGAGGGGTTAGCTAGAGGTTGTGTGCAGGCACGAGGGTAGCTTCGGGTGCAAGGAAGGGATAACTAGGGGCTGTGTGCAGACAGGGGGGCAGCTCAGGGTGCAGGGAGGAGTTAGCTAGGGGCTGTGTGCTGGGTCCCCCTACAGTTGCTGCTCCCTGAGGGCTCTGTCGTCCCGGAACCAGGTCCCTCCTCCCAGACACCCCTTACCGGCTGTGTGAGCAGTCAAAGGAGGCTGGGAGCTGAGGAGCAGCTGCAACCCTGGGTACCAGCAGATGACAGGGGAATGCTGTGGCTGTCCCCCTGCATGGCACCAGCCAAAGCAGTAGCTCTCTGCATTGCCCAGCTCCAGCTTCCCATCTCTGACCTGACCAGGGGGTAGGGCCTCAGGGGGAGAAGGAGAAGGAGGAGTTAGTGAGTGGAGTGAGTGAGTGGAGCTGCCCCCTAGGACAGCCTTGCTCTGGGTAAGGCACTGCCGTTTGATGGGGCAATGCCCCCCGTGTCTGTCCATGGGCTCAGGGCTTCTGCCTGATGGGGAGCACCAGGGCTCTGGCCCTGCGGCTCACGGCTTTAGCCCCACAGGGGGTACTGGGGCTTCAGCAATGGGGCCCTTTGAGTCCCCCTAAAGGGCTTGCAGCCCCCAGGGCACTGTGGACCCCTAGTTGAGAACCACTGACCTATGGAACTGAGGTCTGGCACTCAGAGGGGCTGCTCCAAACAGAGAGAGAGACCCTAGGCAGAGCTCCATGTCTTCTCACAAGGACAGAGCACCTAAAGTGTTCTGGAAGTTTTGAGGAGATTGAAGAAATTCTCAAAGCTAAGAACTAGAAGGTCAAACACACACCAGATTCTGTCTCACTGCCATAGGTGGTAAAGGGGAACTGAGGGAGAGTCAACTGTCCTGTCCTTTATGTATTCGTATGAGAATATGAGGCAGCACAAGTGTGTATGTGCCCTAACAGATGCTGCTATTCAAAAGGCTGATCTTGGGCGCCTGCATATCTACCGTGGGATCCACACTGACGTACTCAAAGACAAACACTGTTTCAGACAGCAACTGAAAGCTCCACTCAACCACTCATAGGGTACGTCTATACTTACTTCCTGGTTCGGCGGGAAGCAATCCATCTTCTGGGATCAATTTATTGCGTCTTGTCTAGACGTGATAAATCAATCCCAGAAGTGCTCGCCGTCGACACCAGTACTCCTCCTCCGCAAGAGGAGTACGCGGAGTTGACAGGGGAGCCTGCCTGCTGCGTCTGGACCCGCGGTAAGTACCTTTTCGTTCGAACTAAGATACTTCAACTTCAGCTACGTTATTCACGTAGCTGAAGTTGCGTATCTTGGTTCGAACCGGGGGGGGGGGGGGGGGGGGGGGTTAGTGTGGACCAGCCCATACACAACTGTATAATGAGCCTCTCGATAGCCAAGGCACTCACCTGTGCCCAATCTTGTCATTAATGAAAGACAGCTGTGAGAGAATCATCAAGTACTGAGTCTCTCTCCCCCTTTGCTCCCCACAACCTCAGGCACTTTGGGTGAGTTGTAGCATTCCTAAAAATGAAAACTAGATGGGCATTGATGAGAATCAAGCATGGCACAGGCACTGGCTGTCTAAGCTTCCCCAGTACAGCTCTGCCAAATGCTGGTCCCTAGTATTGGAGCTGCCGGGACAGGGATCTCAACCCTTCATGCTGGATCTACAGGCATAAAACACCCATTATTTATTTTTTTGGCGGGGGCTTGGAGAAAGCAAAAAGGGAGGGGAAAAACTGCCCCTTTCCTGTTTTTGCATTTGCTCTGTCTCTCAAACCAAAATTTCAGAGGCCATAGATTAAAACCTAAGCCGATGCACCAAAGCACCTTCCTGCCATATTTCTTTCCAAGAAACATGTAATCTTCCTAGGAGTTGGCGATACAAAACCCTGTAAAATGCCAGGCTTGGAAATGGAAAGCTCTGCAATTTAACATTTTTTTTCCCCATTAGAGATCAATAAAAAAATTCAAGCTGTAGCTATCTTAAATGCCCCAGAACATTAGTATTCACCCTGCCAAAGGTGCTCTCCTGAGACTATAAACGTGTGCTTCACATGTTTTCTCCCTGATATAAAAATGTGATCCTATCCTGAAGAGGCTCAAAATAAAAAGGATTAACACATACACCATGCAGATCATTTCTTTTTCTTGATATAACCCTGTCTGTGAGGACACCTCTTTCTTGTCTACAAAACTCAAATGCAAAATATCACAGCCTGGTGCAAATATGCCTGAAGAAATAGTTGCAAGTTGTCTGAGGAATAGGAAAGCCAGGGTGCTGATTTCTAAGCACATTCTCAATTACTCTGTTTGAAATGAGATACTAAATTAGGGTATTTTTTATGTACCAATTACACAGATTATCTCTGAGTGTGGTAGCTAAAAAAACCAACACAAAACACACCACATGAAATGTAGTCTTATTGAGAACAAAAAGAGTACTTGAACTGAAAGAACTGTATTGAGTGTCTAAACAAAAAAAGCTCTTCAGCCATGTAAACTAGCAAGTCCAAGAGAAAATGCATAAATAATGCACGGGCATTTCATAAGGGCAGTTAATCTTTTAAAGTTTGGTTGTGTCAGACTAACAAACTGGAAGCTGATTTAGCTACATTTTCCACTGAAGGTAAAATTGCTACATTATGTTATACACGTGGCCCCGACTGCTACCATGTGAACTACAGAAATAACTTATCGCCTACAGGAGGACTAATGTATTGTGTGTAGCGCTTTTGTTTATCTTTTGGAGGCAGAATTTATTTGTGACGATGCAGAGTCTGTAGCCGTCAGTGGAAACATGCTGTGTGGCGTTTTAGGGAATAGTTAAACGGTGTCTGACTAACAGGACACAAGGATCTTTCAGGGGATGGCTCTGACAGACCTGGCACAGGTTCTGGAGGCAGTGATCCCTTTTTCTCAGCCACTAGGAGGAGCTTCTCCCCCCGAACATCTTCTAGCAGGTTTGGTACCAAAGAACTGAGGAGGGCCTGTGCCTTTTCTTCAGCGCCAGCGAAAGGGATCAAGGAACCTCACACATCTCTGGTGCGGCGCTCTGTATTGAAGCCAAGGTATTTGCGGCACTCTCCACATGCACCAGCTCCAATACAGGGCAAAGTGCTACCCCCATAAGCAGACACTTGAGCCTGGCCGCTCTATCTTTGAGTGGGGCTTAAAACCTTTACAAACATGACATGTGTCACTGCTATGGGATTCTCCCAAAGATTGCAGACGAGATGGATGTGAGTCATTGACCAGCACAGGCTTGTTGCAAGACCAGCAGGACTTAAACCCCTGAGAGTGAGGCATCGTTCTGACACCAAAAGATTAATTTTAATCAAAAAGACCTAAAAACTAAAACCCAGCACTAAAATTGAACACAGCTAACTTTAACTAGCTAACTCACTTCCAATAGTAACAGGAAATATATACAAAAGAGCGAGGGAAGAATTAGGCACAAGAAGTCTGAAACTGCTCCAACAAAAGTAACCAGTGGTAAGAAGGAAATGAAGGACGTCGGGGGCAGCACTATGCTCGTATACCTACACGATGCCTCATGTAACAACAGAGGGCACACAGGCCACCCCAATAGGTACCGTTGAGAGAAAAAGGTTCCCTGACAACTGTGCATGGAGTGCACACATACCCACAGTGGAATGGACATGTGCAAACACTTGAAGAAAATCTATTACCTCACCCATGCTGTCTCTCGAAATTCCTGGGACCAACACTGCTAACATGAATCCTATACATCATTCTAACATTTTCCTTTTCACATGTGAAGATCAAGTCTCTTCAACACAAAGAAAGATCAAATTAGGATTATTTGGAAAAAAATGTGCAACAGCCCTGCAAATGCAAGAATGCACCCAGGCGTCTCTTTCCAGCTTTAGCTGTTAATATAAAACATGGGATATTTTTTTTTTAAAGTTTATATTTGCTACCTTATAACTGCATATTTTTTAACAATGAAATTATTCACAGAGAGACACAATGTGTGTGTGTGTGTAAAAATAAAGAGAGGGAGTTGCCCAATTTGTGTCATGTCTGGTACAAACGTGTGTATGTTTTCTTATCACACAGACGTTCACAGACTCTACAGGATCCTACATCAGAAGAAAGCTTTCAAATTAGTGCTTTCATCATCTTAACATAAGCACAACCTGCAATTCCTATAGAAGACGAGATGTGGATGAAGCAGAAATTCACTTCCCAGCCTGTTAAATCCCTCCACACCATTTTAATACAGACCAATGCCTTAAACCTCTCTCTTATTCAGACTTTCCTTTAGATAAAATAAATCCCTCAAAACCAAAAATGTTTTCTGGCATTTTTTTGCCCTGCAGTTTCCATCTGAGCCACATGTGGATCCCTTGACATAAGGAACATCTATCCCCGCTTTATTAAAGCCTCGATACTGAAGGCACCCTTTACTAGGGCCTCTTTTTTTGATTTCACAGTTAAAGCATTTTTTCTGCTTTTATTTAGGCTGAATACCATATAACTGGAAGCTCATTTACTATCATACATACACAAATCTATGCCTTCACTCACAGCATATGGGGGCACAGCAGAAAGTAGTCAAACGCTCACTCCAATGAGAAACACTCGCATAAGAAGAAAACCTTTTGCCAGCCAAGTGTGAAATAATTTTTTCTTAGCATGAACTTTCCTTTCAGCATGTGCTTTTCTGAAAAGCAAGACCAACAGGGCAATTCAGGACCTGGCTGGAACAAAAAAGTGTGTCTAACTGCATGTATGTAGGTAGCTGCCCACAGGTTGCTATTGATTTATCCCATTTTACGAGGTCCTCTGAACTCTTGACAGAAACTCAGGCCCACCAATAAGAGAGGGAGGGGCTGTAAAAAATGGGGGGGATTTGGGGATCCTCTCTGAAATTTTTATGCAGCAGGTGCAATTCTCTATGTATTTCAGTCAGTCTGACACAAAAATGTATACAAATAAGCACCTAACTGGAATTTACTTGGAATTCAGTCTGGAATAATTTGTCAGTGACAAATTATGCTACAAACACCACAAACTACAGAGGCAGAGAGACATAGTAAAAACAATGTATGTCAGTGTCAGCATTAAGAACATTCCTCCCTCCCCAGATGAGGGAATGCTGAGCTTCACTACCCATCTCCTATCCAAAACAAGGTCTCCAAAACCCCCCTCTTCCTACATAGCCATATCTCCTGGGACAGACTTACATTTCAGACACTCTCCATAAGGAGCAAGTTTGAGGCCCTGAACGAAAACTCAACTTTATACAAATACAGCATGTAATAAGCCTGCAACACTACGTACAATCAAGTTAGCATCGGTATTGCAATACCACAAGAAATGGCTAGGTAAAGGCCTAGTGTGGTTTGCCTTTGCCCATCTACTGATATTTGAAAGCCCCAAACACCTATTTGGTGATTTCAAACCAAGTTACGCACCAGCTAGTCTGAGGACTGCACAGGCCCAGGAGGAACCAGACATTATCACTGTTGTATTTGTCCTCTCCCCGCTTCCTCCTCTCCGACTGTTTGTTACTTTCACTTTTCACATCTTGTCTTAAACTAGAGTCACTTCTTCAGGACACAGGCCAGGCTGTCGTGTGTGTTTGTGCAGGGCCCAGCAGAATGGGGCCCCCAGGCACTGTTCATTACCGCTGCTATTCTTGTTCTTATTCCCGGGTTCCTCCCCCAAATGCTCACTCCACCAGAAGGTAACTAAAAGATCAAATACACACATTGCACTGCTCTATAAGATGCTCTCAGGTCCTGAAAAAACTAACGTTTAGAACCATAATGGCAATAATTCTGTTAAAAAACAACAGTGCACAATAGACTAAGGGTACGTCTACATTCGGAGCTCGGGCTGTGGTTCCCAGCTTGCATAGACATGCTCATGCTAGCTCGCTAAAGATAGTAGTGTAGCCACAGCAGCATGGGCAGCCATGAGCAATGGCAAGGGCTAGCCAGGCCAAGTACAAACCTGCCTGGACCCTATGGGTAAGTACTTGGTCCAGTTAACCCATTGCTGCTGCCCATGTACTGCGGCTCCAATACTGTTTTTAGGCACCGCAGCTTGATGAGACCTATCACGAATGTGTCAGAGAGCTGGGAATCACAGTCCCAGTTCCAATGGCAGACATAGCCTAAGGGCTTATCTACATTTAAAATGCTAGAGCGGCACAGCTGTGCTATGGCGACAGGAGGGATTCTCCTGTCTGTGTAGGCAATCCACCTCCCCGAGAGGCAGTAGCTAGGTCGATGAAGAATTCTTCTGTCACCCTAGTGCTATCTACATGGGGATTGAGATCAGCCTAACTATGCCGCTCAGAACTATGGACTTTTCACACCCTGACTGACGTAGTTAAACTGACCTGATTTTCTAGTGTAGACCAGGCCTATGAGACCTAATCCTAAAAGCACCCCAGTGTACTGGCATTTGGGTAGGGGAAGAAAAGAAACCCAACAAGGTAGGGAGCTTCAGATTTTTGTGCAGAAATTGCACTGCAAGATCTACGACAGGGAATCACTCATCAAAAACCAGAAAGAGAAAGCAGGAGACTAAAGGCAGACTGTAAATCAAACAAAACCACCTGAAATCAAAGGGTCAGTGTGCACTATAATCACAGATATTACAGCAGAACTGCTAACACCACAGTTGCAGCCCAAGCTGGTTAAAACATGGTCCTGGTCTTGTATCATACAGGGGACCAAATCATGCCCCATAACCATGCTAGCCTTGGATAGTGTACATGGGCCCAGATACCTGTGTACACCCCCATATATTTTCCTTCTCTTTCCTGTTCTCTCTTAACCACACAAAGATGGATATTGTGCACCACCTACAAAACTCTGGCTGAAGACAACTGGAGCATGCTCCCACTGAAGAGTGATGAACCGTACTAGACCCATTTAGAAACCATTTATTCTTGAATTACACAAAGCTCTTTCCAGTCTGCTTTGTGGAGCCCAATTCACTGTCTCGACACTACTTGAGGCTCCCTTGGACCAGGCACAAAAGTTTGGGTCAAACATTAAAGTGAAGTCTCCTGCATACAGACACTGACCAGCGAAAAGCTTGCTTCTCCCACTCTGCCAGTGCTAAGTTTCATCCTCTAATTAGGTGAATGATATAGATTTAAACACTGACCTAACAACCTTGACATTAATATTTTAAATTATTAAATCTCAATTCCATAATGCCAATAAGTCACGTATATGTGCGGATTTAATGAACAATGCAATCAGTAAAAAATAATACTTTGATTTTATATTGCACATTTCACCAGAGGATCCAAAGACATGATACAAATACTAATTAAGCCTCATGAAGTCCCCATTAGGTATCTTAGGGTACGTCTATACTTACCTCTCGCGTCGGAGGCGCGGGATCGATGTTCTGGGTTCGATTTATCGCGTCTTGTCAGGACGCGATAAATCGAACCAGGAAGTGCTCCGCCGTCGACGCTGGTAATCCAGCTCGACGAGCGGAGTAGGCGGAGTCGACGGGGGAGCCTGCGCGCCGCGTGTGGACCACAGGTAAGTTCGAACTAAGGTACTTCGACTTCAGCTACGTTAATAACGTAGCTGAAGTTGCGTATCTTAGTTCGACAGGGGGCGTTACTGTAGACCTAGCTTAAGTACTAACCTGATTTTACAACTGGGGAAACTGAGGCAGTGCATTCACCTGACTTGGCCTAAGCTGCAGAGTAAATTGGTGACAAAGACATCAATAGAACCTAGGGAGTTTTTACTGAGGAGATGGAATAAATATGCAGGGATGAATATAAAGGGTTAGTTTCCCTTATATAAATTCTGCTTCTGGAGTACAACATGGACTTACAAACTGAAGGAAAACCCATTTCGAAGTTTACTCTTCGCCAAGCAGGTTAAGAGCCCACATTAATACCATAAAGCCAGTTACAAACTAGCCCCGTACTCCACTATATGGTTG
Organism: Chelydra serpentina; assembly: GCA_037349315.1. Lineage (NCBI taxonomy): Eukaryota > Metazoa > Chordata > Testudines > Chelydridae > Chelydra > Chelydra serpentina. The sequence goes on along the minus strand of JBAIAC010000024.1, from coordinate 55,864,414 downwards.
AGTCATACAATGCTTTCAAGCCAGCTGGATCAGGGTTGAATCTAGTCACTGTTTCTAGCTCTGGACTCTAGGATACACACCCAGGCCCAGACCACTTAGCCAATGCCCTTCCTTAGGATGTGGAATCCACGCTCTCCAACCAACCTAAATCTGTGTTTTAGACTTACTGAGCCTCTGTCACTAAGGGTATGTCTATACTTACGCGTCGCGTCGAACGAGTCGGATCGATGTTCTGGGTTCGATTTATCGCGTCTTGTCAAGACGCGATAAATCGAACCAGGAAGTGCTCCGTTGTCGACGCTGGTACTCCAGCTCGACGAACGGAGTAGGCGGAGTCGACGGGGGAGCCTGCGCGCCGCGTCTGGACCCCGGGTAAGTGCTTTTTCCTTCGAACTAAGGTACTTCGACTTCAGCTACGTTATTCACGTAGCTGAAGTTGCGTACCTTAGTTCGATAGGGGGGGGTAGTGTAGACCTAGCCTAACATACATGCCCTCAGAGTTCCACCCAGACTGGGCACTCTGGGCTTTTAGTCTAGATCCTTCAGAGACAACATGGCAGGAAAACAAGGAATGTAGTCTTAGGAAAGGAATTTCTTAACTACTTTACTCTTATAAAGCACTGGAGAGCTTAAACACATCCTCCCCATGACGTCTGATCTACCCTTCTGTGAGTCTACGGTTTGTCAGCATTTCAGGCTGGGCAGAGTCCATCCTGCTTGCTATCTCCTGCAAGTCCTCCTTACATGTGGTAAACGCCGGCCCCTGGCACAGACCAGAACCCCACTCTTACACATAAGAATGGCCATACAGGGTCAGACCAAAGGTCCATCTAGCCAAGTACCTGGTCTTCCGACAATGGCCAATGCCAGGTGCCCCAGAAGGAATGAACAGAAAAGGGAATCAAGTGATCCATTCCCTGTCGCTCATTCCCAGCTTCTGTCAAAGAGAGGCTAGGGACACCATCCCTGTCCATGCTGATCATTAGCCACTGATGTACCTATCCTCCATGAATTTATCTAGTTCTTTTTTGAACCCTGTTATAGTCTTGGCCTTCACAAGATCCTCTGGCAAAGAGTTCCATAGGTTGACTGTGCATTGTGTGAAGAAATACTTCCTTTTGTTTGTTTTAAACCTGCTGCCTATTAATTTTATTTGGTGACCCCAAGTTCTTTTGTTGAGAAGGCGTAAATAACACTTCCTTATTTACTTTCTCCATACCAGTCATGATTTTATAGACTTCTATCATATCTCCCCCAGTCATCTTTTCCAATCTGAAAAGTCAGTCTTATTAATCTCTCCTCATACAGAAGCCATTCTATACCCCTAATCATTTTTGTTGCCCTTTTCTGAACCTTTTCCAATTTTAATATATTTTTTTGAGATGGGGCGACCCCATCTGCATGCAGTATTCAAGATGTGGGCATACCAGGGATTTATACCTAGGTAATATAATATTTTCTGTCTTATTATCTATCCCTTTCTTAATGATGCCCAAAATTCTGTTCGCTTTTTTGACTGCTGCTGCACATTGAGTGGATGTTTTCAGAGAACTATTCACAAGGACTCCAAGATCTCTTTCTTGAGTGGTAACAGCTAATTTAGACCCCATCATTTTATATGTAGAGTTGGGATTATGTTCTCCAATGTGCATTACTTTGCATTTATCAACACTGAATTTCAACTGCCATTTTGTTACCCATTCACCTAGATTTCAGAGATCCTTTTGTAGCTCTTCACAGTCTGCCTGGGACTATCTTGAGTAGCTTTGTACCATTTGCAAATTTTGCCACCTCACTGTTTACCCCTTTTTCCAGATTGTTTATGAATATGTTGAATAGGACTGGGCCCAGTACAGATCCCTGGGGGACACCATTATTTACCCCTCTCCATTGTGAGAATGGATGATTTATTCCTACCCTTTGTTTCCTATCTTTTAACCAGTTACCAATCCATGAGAGGACCTTCCTGCTTAACCCATGACAGCTTACTTTGCTTAAGAGCCTTTGGTGAGGGACCTTGTCAAAGGCTTTCTGAAAAATCAAAGTACACTATATCCACTGGATCCCCCTTGTCCACATGCTTTTTGACCCCCTCAAAGAATTCTAGTAGATTGGTGAGGCATGATCCCTTTGCAAAAACCACATTGACTCTTTCCTAACAAATTATGTTCATCTATCTGACAATTTTGTTCTTTACTATAGTTTCAACCAGTTTGCCTGGTACTGAAGTCAGGCTTACCAGCCTGTAGTTGCTGAGATCTGGAACCCTTTTAAAAAACTGGCATCACATTAGCTATCCTCCAGTCATTTGGTACAGAAGCTGATTTAAATGATAGGTTTCAGATGACCGTTAGTAGTTCCGCAATTTCACATCTGAGTTCCTTCAGAACTCTTGGGTGAATACCATCTCTGGTCCTGGTGACTTATTACTGTTTAGTTTATCAATTTGTTCCAAAACTTCTTCTAATGACACCTCAATCTGGGACAGTTCCTGAGATTTGTCACCTAAAAAGAATGGCTCAGGTTTGGGAATCTCCCTCATATCCTCAGCCGTGAAGACACATGCAAAGAATTCATTTATTTTCAAGCTGCGTCCTTATCGTCCTTGAGTGCCCCTTTTTCATCTCAACCACCCAGTGGCCCCGCTGGTTGTTTAGCAGGCTTCCTGCTTCTGATATACTTAATTTTTTTGCTATTACTTTGTGTCTTTGGCTAGCTGTTCTTCAAATTCTTTTTTGGCCGTCCTAATTATACTTTTACACTTCATTTGCCAGAGTTTATGCTCCTCTCTATTTTCCTCAGTAGGATTTAACTTCCACTTTTTAAAGGATGCTTTTTGCCTCTCACTGCTTCTTTTACTTTGCTGTTTAGCCACTGTGGCACTTTTTTGGTTTTCTTACTATGTTTTTTAATTTGGGGTATACATTTAATTTGAGCCTCTATTATGGTGTCTTTAAAAAGTTTCCATGCAGCTTGCAGGGCTTTCAATTTTTGTGCTGTACCTTTTAATTTCGGTTTTACTAACTTCCTCATTTTTATGTAGTACCCCTTTCTGAAATTAAATGCTGCGGTGTTGGACTGCTGTGTTTTTTTCCCCCACCACAGGGATGTTACATTTAATTATATTATGGTCACTATTAGCAAGTGGTCCAGCTATATTCACTTCTTGAACCAGATCTTGTACTCCATTTAGGACTAAATCAAGAATTGCCTCTCCTCTTGTAGGTTTCAGGGCTAACTACTCCAAGAAGCAGTCATTTAAGGTGTCAAGAAACTTTCTCTGCATCCTGTCCTGAGGTGACATGTCCCCAGTCAATATGGGGATAGTTGAAATCCCCCATTATTATTGAGTTTTTTATTTGAATAGCCTATCTAATCTCCCTGAATATTTCATAGTGATTATCACCATCCTGGTCAGGTGGTCGGTAATATATCCCTACTGCGGGGCCTCCACCTCTCTGCTATGTGCTTCAGAGCCATCAGTCATGCTGCCCCCTGCCCCTCCCCCTGACTCCACCCTACCTGCTATGCAGGTGACTGTGTAAAAAGGCCATTGTTCCATGGGAACGGCCTAGTAGTTGAGTCATTCAAGTTGACTGAATGCTCTCTGTGATGGTCCTTTAATGAGATTTCCTGGGCAGGGCACCAATCTATAATGCAGTACAATAATCTGCCTTCGGGCAAATCCAAACTTGGGCTCAACCAATGATACAAAACAGAATTCATAATTTGATAAAGAAATAGCCCACTCTGTTACAAAGCTTTTTTCTGGGGAAACTCATTGCATACTCATTGAGATACTTTTCCTGATTACATGTATAAAATTGTGTGGTCAAAATTTTTAAACCTAAGTGCCTGAGGTTCCTAAAATCCATATTTAGGCAGCTAAATAAGACTGGCCTGATTGTAAGTAGTGTTGAGCATTGACAAATCCCACTGAAGTCAATGGGAGTTAACCTGCTCAGCATCTTTGATAATCAGGTCATTATTATTCAAGTTCCTAAGTATGGATTTAGGAGTCAAAACTCACATGGGCAGGGTTCAGCACCTTCCTCCTCTTGGGGATGGTCCACAAGGTCCTGGCTCCCTTGAGGGTCATCAGAGGGAAGGCACAACTGCCAGAGCTGTAGCAGGAATATACCGTTAAGAGACTTGGGATCATTTAGAACCCTGTGAAATCATCAGAACCAGAAAAATGTACCAAACTCATTTGGACAGTCAAAGCATAAATGAGGGGAGTGGAAGGACATGGCTGCTAAATGGGAATTAAAACCACCCTCAGAATAAGAAAAAGTTGAAGCATGAGCATGTTTATTTTAATGCTCAAATGGAGGTAGTCAGATATATTAGCATAGGTTAACAGGGAAGACAGAAATAGGGTCAACACTAAGGGAGTACTTTGGCAGAGACACATGGAATAATTTTTTCAGCCCACCTCTCAATCGTTTTAAAGACTGACTGACTTTTTGTTACTGTTCATCTTATCTGGTTAGGCTGTCAGCCATTTGGGGTCAGGGCCGTCAGTTTGTAAGCCCCCCAGCACAATAAGATCCTGATGCTGATTGCATTAGGGTAGCAATTAGAATCCCTGAACACTCATCACTACCTCACAACTTTGAAAATTTTGGACACACGTTTGTTATAAACAGACCTACACAATTTCATTTTGTGCTTCAGCATCAATGTACCAAGGGGATTACAGAGGGCTCAAGTATATATGAGGAACACACACTAATTATTCAGAATGTTTGGATATCATGCCAGCTGGAAAAGAAATGTGAGGGGTTCATTGAATCTGCAAGCGTTCTAATTATCCTTCTGGAAGGGCTAGATACCTGGCAGCAATGAAAAGTCAAAGCCTCCATTTCTTTTTTAGCCAGTAATGATATTGTTAATGACAAGAGGAGCATAATGCTCTAAAAGTGGGCATGGAAGATACCATCATCTCATGGCACTGTGCACCAGCGAGTGGCATGTGTGTGTGTGTGTGGGGGGGGGGGGGGGGTGAGGAGGGGGGGGAGGAGTAGGGATGGGGCGCGTAAGAGTGGCACTCAGGAAATAGTGCAGTTTCTGCAAGGGGAGAGAAGCTGTATTACTGCATGGGGGCTGAATGTGGGCCTAAGATGTTTTCATAACAGAGTTTGCGGGTAGATGAGAGAGAGATGAGGCAAGTGTCAGGAAAGCCAGAAGAGCAGCCAGAGTCCAGGCACAGGATGATCAAGACCTAGACAATGTTTTAAGAAGTGGGGGAGGACTTTTTAACGATGAAGAAATTAGACCAGCAAGACTCAGTGATAGAATCTATTTGGGTGAAGGGAAGGAATAGGCAAAGCCAAACATGGTACCTGCTGCTAGAATGGGGCGCAGGCAGCACTATCCTATACTTGAAGGCCCGAATCCCCCAAGTCTGTCTGCACACTGGTGAATACACTGGTTTGACTGAACTAGACACACAAGTAGTGCTACGCCATACACCAGTTCACGACAAATGCCTCTGAGTTTTAAAGATTGATTTTATCTACATTAAAGTTGAAAATCTGTGTTAACGCTGAAAAAAAGTCACTACAAGAATTATGAGATCCTTCAAAATTCAGTTCTGCAAATTTCTAACAAAAAAGGACCAAGCACGATGCTACAGGACTGAAAACTTTGCTACTGCAATACAGACAAGGTAGTGCAACCTTTACAGCACAATACTGTCTCCACTAGTCTCCAGAGATAGGAAGCTCTTTTCTGAAAATACTGGTGCAGAAGGCTGAAGTGCCTTGGGGGTAGTGTGCAGTTATAGATTTTGACCAGCCAGAGCATTTTTTTCTAATGTGAAGGTAAGTTATGCAGGAGGGGATGTGTCGATAGATTTGAGACAGACTGGAAAATGGTTAGAACCCATGTGCATAGACAGAGGTTTTGATGTTATCTTCTACTGTGCTTTTAAATGTCTTAGCCTTAAAAGTACAGTTTTAATCTGAAAAGTTTTTAAAAAGGTCACATTTTTACTTAACAGGTCCATTGGTTCCCTGTGCATATTTGAGAGTCATACATTTAGAGTCATAAGGTTTACTTATTTCCTTTCTAGTACTGTTTGCCCTGCAGAGAGAGGTTGTCCTATATATCAACATAATTGTTTCCAAATTCCCCCAGTTACACCAGAGAAAATCCACAGAAGAGAATGGGGTGCAGAGGTGTAACAAGGAAACACACCCTGCTTGACTCACAGAACTCTGGCTGAGTTTGCAGAGCTGACAGTTACAAAAAAGTATCTTTTTACTTGTAAACTGAAGATGTTTGCTCTGGGAATCAATAGAGGATAAGCGTGGAACCCCAATATGCCATTTTAAAAGAGTTATTCTTCAGAGTAAAGTCACATTGTTTAATATTGCTACTAATCACCAAAACACAACTGTTTGCAGTGTTGTTGTAGTCTTGTTGGTCCCAGGATATTAGAGACACAAGGTCGGTGAGGTAATATCTTTTATTGTACCAACTTCTGTTCATGAAAGACACAAGATTCTGAGTTACACAGAGCTCTTCAGGTTTGAAGAAGAGCTCTGTGTAGCTCAAAAGCTCATCTCTTTCACCAGTACAATCAGGTCCAATTTAAAAAAAAACCATCTTAGGTATTGAGAGAAATTGTAATGAACTGAAGTTTAGTTGGAGCTGATTTTTTATAGGAATAAAGGAGTGTCTGTCCATAAAATGTAAAGCACTGTATTAATCCAAACAGCTGTGTATAGTATAGATGACAAATATTTAATTTCTCCTTAACATCTCACTATTGATCTTTCTTTCTTCTTTTTTTTTTTGCAAGGAGGAAAGAGAAAATGGAGGACAACTACTCTTAAGAGCTTAAGGGTGTTAAGAGCTACAAGCAGAAGTTCAACTTCACACATTTTTGCACAAATGGAAACAAGAATGATTGCTCATTAGTCACATTAGAAGTCAGACAAACTGTTAAAAGTTGCCATCTTTCCCATTTTTCAGAAGATATCCCAAGTTTGAAAGTATCTCACAAACTTGGCTTGTAGCACATTAAACTATTTGAAACAGACACAGTGCAATACATATGCCATGCACGACTCCTTCAGGTTGTCTTGCAGAATAAACTATTAAAGATGGTAATCCTACCTTCTCATGAACTGAAAGATTTAAATGTGGACTACTGCCTGCATCTGAATTAATGCCGAAGGGGACAAGGAATCAGTGCCTTACATAACTTTGGCTGCTAGACTGGTCCAATGAACCTAAACCTTTTCTGCATGCAGAGGAGCAACTCAAGTTAGTAACATGCACTAGATACACAGCTCAATAGCTAGAAGTCATTTCTAGTCTCATTCTTTTGCAATGTTTTACAGATACAAAAATGAGAACTTTACAAAATTTCACCATAGACTGAGTTTAAAGGCAGGTAGTTTATATTCTGCCTCATTTTATTTTGACAGATTTACTGATTGTGATAGCAAAGGATGAGACAGAGATGCATGAGTCCCCAACACCACAGGGGAATTCCCTATTTCTGTCATACTGAAAAATCATTTCCTTTCATTCACCCCTCACTTCTAACTCAAACTAATACTTTGAATATACTAGTCTGTCTGCAATTTTATCATCAAATAATTGTAAGTTAGTTGCAAAAAGATGACAGGACCATACATCCTGCCACGTAACGGTGCCAACATATATAAAAATTCCCACCTAAAAATATGTTAGATTCAGTTATGATTGCTAGATTGCATAAAAAGGAAGGAACTAAACTTAAATCATTCAATATACCATCTATGCTCCCTTCTTAACCCTAATTACTACTTTTCTATCACTCACAGCCCACAGGTATCTCCACGAATATTGGCCACGTGAACTGATGAATAGCAGAGTTAGTGTGGCTTTCATACGTTACAAGGTATGTAGTTTTGCATGGTTCTGCATGGGCTCTGCCTCAGCTCCTTCACATGCCAGGCAGAATGTCTGTGCCAAAGCATTGGTACATCAAGGGCTTCACTTTTCTATCCTACACAGGTTCTTATACCTGCCACATCAGCACAGCATGAGTGCCGTCCAGTCATGCATTAAGTACCATAATGCCTAGCTGTAATGTGTGGTTCGTTTTTTCGTGCATAGCACTACAGCCTCTGTGTGTCAGGGCAGCAGTGCTGAGGGAGCCCTTCGAGCACCAATGTCGAGGCACAGGCACCCTGGGCTCTCCTCACAACTTTAGTTCCCTGCATGCTTATGGACAGACCCTCTCCCACAGCCTTGCTCAAACGCTCCTAATTCCTCAAAGTTCTGCTCAACCCCTCATGCCCACTCAAGATCCATTTACTCTGCTTACCCCCCACATCTCTAGTCACAACACTACTTATATCCCTACTTGCCCCATGTCGCCCCAAAGCCTCACCTCTCCCCTGAGCCTAACCGCATGCTTCCGCCTACATATCCAGCAACCTTGCTCAGCAGAAATACATGTAGAGCAAAGGAAATCACATACTTTGTTGTGTCGATTGCACGCCAAGATTCAGGGAGATAGTCTGGCAGCATTGGAATACTGAAAATAGCTGATGGATCTGAACAGTTCCATCAGTGAGTCTAATTATCCCAAATAAGGAAAAAAAATTTATCTTTACATTTTAAAATCCCAGGAATGGTTTATGGCCAAGATGGTTTCAGACTGTGAAAGAATTTTGGAGCTTGTGGGAAGTATGGCTATACAACAGTGAACGCAAAAGAAAGTGAGGAAAACAGGAGCATTTTAAAATCTTTTCTTTGCAAAAGTTAGTAATTTTTTCACTACAATAATTTTACAGAAAATTCAACTTTTCTCTGAAGACACAAAATTGATCTGGACACTAAATTAAATGCAAAAGCATTACACAGAGTTTTGAGTCTTGTTTTAAGGAAAAATTTCAGTGCAACCTTATCAACGAAGTCTGTTGATACTGCTGTAATACCGCGTTGGTCATGCTGGCATTTTCACATGAGCATTTTTATAATGTCCATTAAATACCTAAAGGGCAGTGAAGCCCAAGACCCAAAGCTCCCTGGAGTTCATACTTATGGTATTGGGCATTGACTGTTCATTTAAAAATAAACCAAACAAGGTAATAAAACAGGATCACGTCTGCATAAGGGTATGTCTATACTTACCCGTCGCGTCGGAGGCGCGGGATCGATGTTCTGGGTTCGATTTATCGCGTCTTGTCAAGACGTGATAAATCGAACCAGGAAGTGCTCCCTCGTCGACGCTGGTAATCCAGCTCGACGAGCGGAGCAGGCAGAGTCAACGGGGGAGCCTGCGCGCCGCGTCTGGACCACAGGTAAGTTCGAACTAAGGTACTTCGACTTCAGCTACGTTATTAACGTAGCTGAAGTTGCGTATCTTAGTTCGACGGGGGGGTTAGTGTAGACCTGGGCTAAGAGAATCAGGACTAGAACAGTAAGGGTGTCAGGCGTCAGGTGCTTTGGTAAAGCCAAGCCCAATGAACCTAAACCTTTCCAGCGGTCAGAGAGAATTCCGAACACAGATGCACTGGCACAGCTGCAAAGGTAGCCTGTGGGTTGTCCTCCATATATTTCCTTTTTAAAAACAGCAAATTATTCACTTGGAATTATTAATCATATGCCCTCCCTGAACTCATCCATTAGGTCATTAGCTTCTCTTCCAAATCTATCAAGTCCTACTTGTGTCCCTATGTCTGTAAGAAATCAACCAATTCATGACTCAAAAGGGCAGATGTGGCTAGTTGGAACTTGTAACCATTAAAAAAAGGAAAATTTAGGTAACAATTGTTTATTTTATTGTCGCTCTCCTCACTGCCCACTTTTTGACGTCAATTTTCTTTTTAAACTACATGGTCTTTGTGTTTCAGTAGTTTTCATTGCACTTCGCACCCTGGGGTCCCAATACTGACTGAGGCCTAAGGGTGCTACACCAATATTTCAAAAATATTCAGAGCAGGAATATCTGGATATCAGGGCCTACAGAAGGCCCTTCCCTAAGAGAAATGTACTGACTGCAACGGCCAGCTTGCTTAGCCTAATGAGTGCCTTAAAAAAAAAGAAAAAGAAAGGAGAATTTTCACACAAAGCCTGACAGCTATGATTATAGCCTTAGTTAAAACATAAGGAGCTGGGTAACTACTGGCAATTCTACTCAGCTCTGAAAATTACAGAGGGAACCTTGCCCAGTGGCACTCCCTCACCCCCAATCCATTACAGCTGCATTGTACCACTGTCTGTGGCCTTGTCTACACTTCAGGAAAAAGTCAATCTAACCTATGCAATTTAAGTTACGTGAATAGCGTAACTCAAGTCGACGTAGCTTAGATCTACTTACTGCAGGGTCCACACTACGCGATGTCGACAGGAGATGCTCTCCCATCGACTCCCCTTACTCTTATCGATCCAGTGGAGTACACGAGTCGACAGGAGAGAGATCTGCGGTCAATTTAGCGGGTCTTTACTAGATTCGCTAAATCGACCGCCGATCCATCAATCGCTGCGTGTCGATCCCCCGCTAAGTGTAGACAAGCCCTGTGGAGACAGCTATAGGAGTGGGGAACAGGTCTGGATGAAACACTGTGTATGGAGGGGAACGATCAGGTTTAGCTAGCTGTCCTAAACCAGACAGAGACCTCCACTTTACTCTAGGAAGACTGCAAATGCAGACAAAAGACATTTCATTTGTCCACATGGTCAGACCGTGCAGCTTCCAGTTCTAGTAAGTTTCATTATTAAAAGGCCTTTTGTAACGTGATCTTTTTTTAATCCAGGCCCTGACTGCATCAAATCCTAAATTAAATACATTTTAATGGATGCAAATAACCTAAAGAAAAAAGGATTCAGATTACAGACAAATATAATTAAGTAGGCAAATTTAACCCAGAAGGTCAAAACCATTATTAGCCAGTGTGTGAAAGGTTGCAAAGAACACAGAGGGAAAGATGTGCACACCACACACATACATAATGGCATTAAACAAGGCGCTCAAGTCTCCTTTGCAATTAACTTGGGGGGAACAACTCATTGGAAATTTTAAGAAGTTTACTTCTGCTAGCCTGACATCAGGTCGGAAACAGCTCTGATTTTATTTTAGGCCAAAAGACCTCCTGGCCTTGACTGTGCTCTAAACCATGCAGAGCAGCAAGCTATTGGTGCATTGAAAAGCCAATGTTCTTACAGTAATGCCATTGAACATCAAGCTGCCTTTGAACAAGGATATGCATATTAAATGATTTAGAATATATGATCTGTCACAGGATGGTAGAAAAGGGGACAGGGGTTTGGATTCCCCATGGCATTGACTGGTGAGTCAGGGCTACCCAGGCTCTCTGGGTATGTCTGCAATACAACACCCATGGTTGGCCTACATCAGCTGACTCGAGCTCGGTGTGTGGGGCAATAAAACTGCAATGCAGATGTTTGGGCTTGGGCTGAAGCCTGGACTCAGGGACCTACGAGAGGGTGCCAGAGCCCATGATCCAGACCAAGCCCAAATATCTGCACTGCAGTTTATAGCCCCACACCCCAAGCCAGAATCAGATGACACAGGCCAGCCATAGGTGTTTTATTTTAGTGTTGACATATCTTTTATGCCAGGACTTCCAGAAACCTCACTTGGGAACAAGGGGTTAAATAAATGGATTGTGTTTTAAAAAAAAAATATTTTTGTATGTGAATTTCACTTCACTTGAAGTTGAAGGAAAGATCATGCTAGCTAAGACCAGGTATAACGAAAGGAAACAATGTATAAGCATCAAAGTCTGTTCTTTAGTTCTGTCCTGCAGCACATACTGCTATAACAGTCCTGGAGCTCTCCTGAGCCAAGAGTGCCCATTACACATAACTGCCTGGTGGTTTGGGGATAATCTGGAGACTACATTCATTCTCATTTAGTCAGGATTAGAATCCAGATCCCAAAAGCTGAACAGCAAATGCATTATATTGATTCCAGCAAACCTCACAAATAGCAGTGACCTGGTAACAATAGACTTTTCTGATGTCTGAGTTCTTCACAGATAAAATGAATCCTGTTTATTGGATGCCAAAATAATTTCCGTCTGCCTAGTAACATACTGCACTGACTTAACCTATTCCATTCCATAGCTTACAATGGTAACTTTTGTCTGTCAAACAGAAGCTTGCTCATTTTTAACAGACACCAAAGCAGGGGGGAAAAAACCCCTCTGCCTACTCATGGTGCCACTTAGCACTGTGCATATCAGAGAAGTGAGTGCATGGAATCTGTATAGACTGATAATTTCTTCACATTGTAGGACCATAAACGTTTCACTAAGGTGAGATACTGTTGGGTAAAGTTTATCATCATATTTGAAGACAACTCAATCATTTTTGTTGAGCATTAAGTCTCACCACAGATTACTCTCTATTCAGAGCAATGAATAGGAAATCAGGTTCTCAACAGTTGGAGAGGATTTTATCTTTAAGCCCAATTCATAGGACAAGTGAAATCACCTCTCCTTATCATGAATAATTTTGATACAGTTGGAGTCAATTTTGCACAATGGCTGTAAAAAATCTTCAGATAAAAAAAAACTACTGTCACTTCAATTTCAGTTAACACGCAATGTCATTTTGAATGCATGTGGAGATTACCCATAATATATGATCAAAAAGGAAAGAAAATTCCAGCAACAACAGAAATGCATTAAGATACCGAAGATTCTAATAACAAAAGGCAAGTTTAAAAGGATTCAAGCAAATAAGGATTAAAATAATCTAGTATTTGTGCTTCAATGATACAGGCGAACAAAACTCTGTTGAGAGACATGGTATCGGCCTAGATATTCTTCAGCTGCATAAATATTAGAAAAGCCAACTTGAAGATAGGAGGGGTGAAAGAAGTAGTATTTCTCCTATATTTGATTACTTGTCTAATCTATATCATTCTCTCTGGACTAGTGCCCTTTAAATATTCCTCCTGCACAGCTGTTGCTGTTGATTTACTCCTCAATAGAAGTCATGGTGACTGAAGCCAGAGCGAATGGCAATTATACAGTGCCATTCTATCGGCCTGCTGATTCCGCAAAACAGATTAACACAGACAGTAAGAAAGGACTGGACAGAACACAATGGACTTCTGAGGAAAGGAACTGTGTGTTTTACCAGGACTGAATACTACGGATTTCAATTTACAATGAACTTGTGTGTGTTTTTATCAGTAATAGAAAAGATAATATCTAAATACGGTCATCTGCAATTGTAGATCATGACTTCAAATGGAGAACTGTTGCTGTAAGAAGTGGCTTTTAAGAAACTATGCATATGGCACATACAGTATGTGGTTTTCTGAATGGGGAGGGGTAAAGGGAGAGAAAACATGGCACAATGTGTGTTAGACTACTTCACTAACTTTTGTCTCAGGAAAACTGGGTTCAAATTTAGATTCACTACATGAAATTCATGTAACAATCTCAACCTCTCTCAGAGTACACTTGTCCATATCACAAAACCACCATGCAACATGACAGTCTGCTCAGAAACACGTAATCGCTTATGGCACTTTAATTTTTATACAGAGCTTTGAAACTATAATCCTCTCAGCACCCATCTGAGGAAGGTAAATATAATTCTCAGTTTACAAATGAAGCAACTGAAGCACAAAGAAGGTAAGTACGTTGCCAAATGTCAGCGGAGTCAGTGGCACAAGTGGGATTAGAAACCAGAAATTCCTAGCGCTCAGGCCCATGTTCAGTATATTGAACTACAGTGGCCTGGTCTACAGTACACAGGTAGGTTGACGTAAGGCAGCTTACGTCAACCTAATGTCATCTGTGTCTACGCTACCAGGTTCCTTCCGATGATGTAACACCTGCTATGACGACTTAATTACTCCTCCTCTGTGAGAGACCGTGCTTAATTCGACGTAGTTAGGTCGACGAAGTGGCAGCGTAGATGCTGTGTTGCTTATGTCGACTTATCTGTCCTCCAGGAGATGTCCCACAATGCTCCGCTGTGACCACTCTGGTCACCATTCTCAACTCCACTGCCCAGCAACCAGGTACACAGGAAACAGCCCCTCCCCTGTTAAACAACCAGGACCTTTTGAATTTTAATTTCCTGTTTGTTCGGTGTGGAAAGCTCACCTGCCCAGCTGATCATGCCAGCTCCACACTTCAAATATGCTCCTGCCTGAAGTACATAGGAGGTAGTGGATCTTCTGGGTCTGTGGGAAGGAGAGGCTGTGCAGGCACAGCTCTGATCCAGCCATAGAAACAGACATATACAAGCAGATCACTCGCGGCATGGAAGAGAAGGGCTACACTAGGGACACACAGCGGTGCCATGTGAAAATCAAGAAACTGCAGCAGGCATAGCAGAAGGCAAGGGAGGTGAACAGTCACTCTGGTTCAGTACCGCAGACATGCCATTTTTACAAGGAGCTGCATGCTATTCTCAGCTGCGACCCCACCACGACCCCCAAGAGCAGCATAGTACCTCTGAGGAGTTGGAGACGTGGGCCACCGCAGACAACACTGAGAAGATAGTCTTGGACAAGGAAGAGGAGAATGGGAGACAGGTGAGCACTGGATCATTGTCCCAGAGAGCCAGGAGCTGTTTATAACCCCGGAGCAGTCCAGCCAGTTGCAGCAGAGTGGCATGGCCGAGAGTGATGCCAGGGAAGGAACCTCTGGTGAGTATGCAATTCCAATAAATATTTTGGGGTCACATGTTCTTGTATTCTACTTTTTATTTAAAAAAAGCCAATTGAGGTAGAGTGGCTATTTGCTTCCCAATGGCTACACCAGATAGGCAGAGGGTGCCCTGCAAAAAAGATTGCTTATGTACACAGGGATGTCCTGGGATTCCTTCCTAGAGATCTCCATGAAACTCTCACGGAAGTACTCTGTAATCCATTGCAGAAGGTTTCTGGGAAGGTCTGCCTTATTTCTTCCATTGCAGTAGGACACTTTCCCACCCCACTCCAGTATTAATTCACTTGGCATCATCGCAGTACACAGCACAGCAAAGTCCTGGCATGTACCTGGATGCTTGCAGCAGCTGTTCCCTTGCCGCCTGTTACCCTCAGGAGCATGATATCAGCTAGGGTCACCTATGGGAGACAGTGGTAGTTTTCATTTAAGTTACTCGAAGTGCAAACAGTAGTGCCTCTGCCTGCAACCTCGTGCCATTTTCTGCCCATTCACCCAAGCTTTATAAAACATGGGCATAGTTAGGGTAGCAGGGGTCAGTGCTGACCTCAGAAACTGCAAGCCTCGGGCACTAGAGAGCAGCAGTAATGGGGAAATAAGGAAAATGTTGTGGTGACCACATGCCACCGCAAGCGCACACACCTCCCCCCGTGCCGCCTCTGCCAAGGCTTGCAGTTTGGTTGGTGGAATGCTGGTCCCCGACCTCCAGACAACATCCATGTTACAAAGGGAAGGTGGCATGGCCCCCGGCCACATACGGTTCCACTATGGGTTGTCCACCCAATGCTGCAGATGGTCTGGTGCCCCTGCCCCCAGACCATACACATCATAGCTGGGACAGCAAACTGGTTCAATTAATACCTTGTAGAAATGAAAATGTTCTGCTTTACCCTTGCACAGATTAAGGGGAGCGATTTTTATATAGCAACTGTGCACTAGACCCTGGGTCTGCACTGATAATGGTTCCTTTCTGCTTTGCATGGTTTACAGCTGAAACTGGGGCCTTCAGTTCTTCTTCCACACCAGCAGAGAGAGTCTCCTAGATAAGACAAAGGCGAACGAATGCACAATGACATGTTTAATGAGATAATAAACGCCTCCAAGACAGCGGACAGATTGCGCTCTGAAAAACTGGACATGGATATTATGAGCAGGACAGGAGCCCCGGAGAATGAGCGTGGCACACAGTAGGAGATGCTGGGGATTCTGAAGGAACAGACATGTTGAGGTGTCTGGGTGACCTTCAGGAGAAGCATCTTGAGGCTCAACTCCCTCTGCAGAACAGCATTCCAACATCACTACACTCCCCCTCCTGCCCTCAGACATGTTCCACTAGGTGAGGGGGGGCTAATACTATATCCCTTCCACTCAAGCCCAGGGGAGGGTGTCAAGAACAACAGCTGCACATATGCTGAGGTATGACAGGCAAGGCCGTTGTTCTTTTAAAGACAAGATTAAGGTGTTTTCCCCTCCCAATTTTATTCCACCATATTTCCAAGATTTAATTCTTATGACAGATCTTTCGGTGTCTATATCTGCATGCAATGAAAGTCCAGATCTTGAAAATGAAATCTTTATTAAATCAAAGCAAAAGGGGAGGAGAGGAACAGGGAATCTGAGGCACTGGGGGTGATATGCATGGAGAAGGAACGTAGCAGTCACATCAAGGTTCAGATTATGGTTAGGCCCAGTACAGAAAAGCAGCACACATTACTGTGGGTCATTACTAAAAAGGGTTTTCAAAGCCCCACTGAGACGCATTGCTCCACGCTGAGCTCTTCTTATAGGCCTGATATCTGGCTGCTCAAAATTAGCAGACAGCCTATCCACCTCCACATTCCACCCCTGTGGAAACTTTTCTCCCTTTGCTTCACGGATGTTATGAGGCACACAGCAGGCAGCTATAACCATAGGGATATTTTTTCCACTGAGGTCTCATCTAGTGAGCAAACTGTGCCAGCGACTCTTCAAATGGCCAAAGACACTTTCAACCACCATTCTGTATTTGCTAAACCTATTGTTGAACTGCTCCTTGCTAGTATCCAGGTGTCCGGCTTCATGAGCCATGGGAATAAAAGGTAGGCTGGCTCTCCCAGGATAACTATTGGCATTTCAACACCACCACTGGTAATTTTGCGGTCCGGAAAGTAAGTCCTTGCTTGCAGCTTTCTGAACAGACCTATGTCTTAAAGATGCGCGCATCATGCACCTTCCGGTGCATCCGGACCATCCCATGTTGATGTCGGTATAAAACCTCTGGTGATCCACCAGTGCTTGCAAAACAATAGAAAAGTATCACTTTTTGTTTAGGTACTTTTTGGCACGGTAGTCTTGTCCCAAGATAGGGAAATGCATGCCATCCATTGACCCACCACAATTAGGGAACCCCACTGTGGCAAAACCATCCACTATGTCCTGCACATTGCCCAGAGTCACTAACCTTCTTAGCAGAAGACGACTAATGGCTCTGCATACCTGGATCACAGCAACCCCCCATAGTGGATTTACTAATTCCAAATTGATTCCCCACTGACTGGTAGAAGTCTGGCATTGCAAGTTTTCACACAGAAATTTGCCACTCGTTTCTCCACTGTCAAAGCAGGTCTCATTTTAGTGTTGCTGAACAGCAGGGCTGGGGAGAGCTCCACACACAGTTCCTGAAAAGTGGCCTTGCACATACAAACATTCTGCAATCACTGATCATCATCCCATAATGGCAGTAACGATGTGATCCCACTAGTTAGCGCTTGTTTCTCAGGACCAGAACCAGTGCTCCATTGTGTTCAACTGTTGTGCGACTGCCAATAGCAACTGGGAATTGTTTCATTCCAGCAGGGCTACTTGAAGGATATGGCAGCTCCTCTGGCAGCTCTGGAAATACTGCAGAGTAAGCCGTGTGGTGTTTGCGACACTTGCCACAATTGTACGCAGCTGAGCAGGGTCCATGCGTCTCTGCAGATGCCATATGCACAGCTTTGCCCGCTTTTTGAAAAAAAGGCATGAAATATGGATTGCAGATTAAATCAGGGAGAAAACTGCATCATGGGATGTTGAAGCCATGTTCCCAGTCACCCCTGCGAGAATGTTTTGATCCCATGAAGCACTGCAAGCCCTTCCCAAAACCTCACTGCTCTCTGCATCGATGCAGGCGCTGCTAGTGAGGACACGCTCCATCGACACAAGGAGTGTGGACATGCACAGCCGACTTAATTACTGTGGCAGCTGGATGTCGACTTACATTTGTAGTCGAGACATGGCCACTATCTCTTGGGAGAGGCCTGCTACTGGAATAGTAAAGACTTCTGTGGGTCAGACTGAGCTGCTTTGGGCTCAGGAGCAGAATGGCAAAAGTGATGCAGGTTAGTACTGAAGTCTATGGCTGAAACAATATCTGAGAGGAAGCTTTTACAGCTTGCCAATGAACTATACATCTCTAACCACAATCTTGCATTCACCCTAAAAGGTAAAAGCATGACAAAAAATGTACAGGTATATTTTAGTTTTACAAACACTTATAAATAAGCCTCAGCAACCCAACATAATGTGGACAGCTGTATATTGCTTAACTGCATGCTATGGATTAATTGACAGGCATTAGGGAAAAGTCTAAGGGTATGTCTACACTTACTGTGGATTGACGCTGCAGCGATCAATGCACCGGGGGTGGTGGTCTCGATTTATGCTAAATTGACCATAGATCGCTCTCCCATCGACTCCGGTACTCCACCGGAACAAGAAGCGTAAGGTAAGTTGATGGGAGATGCTTTCCCGTCGACCCAGCGCAGCGTAGACCCTGCAGTAAGTCGAACTAAGCTAAATCAACTCCAGCTACGTTATTCATGTAGGGCTACTTACCCTACATGAATAATGGTACCCCGGTAGTGTAGACAAGGCCTAAGGGACAAAGTATCCACTTCAACCTGTGCATAGTTGCTTGTAAAACATTTGTTACTTTTGTAACAGGTT
Source organism: Chelydra serpentina (assembly GCA_037349315.1). Taxonomy (NCBI): domain Eukaryota; kingdom Metazoa; phylum Chordata; order Testudines; family Chelydridae; genus Chelydra; species Chelydra serpentina. The sequence goes on along the minus strand of JBAIAC010000024.1, from coordinate 55,845,785 downwards.
GCTAGCAAGTGCTGACCTGTGTGTTACCTCAAATTTTCACAGGTCTTCCAACGAATTCAGAATACTTGTTTTGTCATGTAAACTCAGATGTGAGGCAATAATTTCCTGTACAGTAACCAATTTTGCACTAGTGAAAATAACAAGTACACTGCAAAATGAACCCAAGCCCCTTCTTTTAATACGAATATGCTGCTTTTACTTTCAGCTCATCTCTTTCCTGTTTTTACCACGGCTTGTGCAAATCGATCTGTCTCTTGGTATGTTCAAATCAACATACAAGTTCTGAAACACACTATGGAAATGGAAGCACCACTCACTTTCAATTCTAAATGAAAGGGATTTTTTGTATTCAGAAGAGATGTAACACTTTCCACAAGTACATTCTTGATAAACTGTATCGGTTTCCACTGTTCAGAGGACATGAGGAGATCTCTAATTCAGCCAGAGCAGACTGCTGCACAGCAAGTCTCTTTCAGTAGCATCAGGCAGCCTGGCCGCAGACAATCAAGCTTACCAACCTAGGAGCTGTGGAAAAACTATGCCAGACTCACATTTAGCAGTCTGGAGAACAATGCTAAGCTTCTGTCTATGATGACATTCGTGAGGGATGCAATCACTTCCTTCCTCTGAATTGCATTTACATGCTCTCCGCAGATTGCAGGCCAAAGGAATTTTTATGGATCTGAACCAACCCTTCCTCCCAATATCTCTTTTTTCCCCCTTCCAGTATCTCTCATTATTATGAGTAAGTGGGAAACAATGCCATTGTCTTCTCCGCCAGCTCCCCAGACAGTGTCGACTACACTTATCCCTTTAACTTAATATTCACTTCAGACACACTGAAGTGAATTTAAAAAACCTTAGCACACTGAACCCCTGGCAATGCAGTAAGTCGTTTGCTTCATTCCAGGTTCGGAAATCCAGAACAAGAGTTTGGGGTAAATGATCATGGCATGCAATAAAATACAAAAGACTAAAGTAGCTTGAGCATTATTTGCTTTATAAAAAATTCTTTCAAATTTGTATAATCAAAACACCCTGAAAGAGTGCTGCACAATCCTGTTTAGCTGCAACAACCCCGATGTTATGAGTAACATTTAGCTGTGTTTAACAGAGATCCATTGTTTTATGAAATATAACTTGGTTTGGTTCAGATTTATTTTTAAATGACTCCCTGCTGTGCTGGGTATGTGTTTGTAAATCATTCCTCAAAGCAGTTGTTAATGTAAATCTATTTCCAAATTTATTTGGTTTGGCCAGATGGCTTGTTCTGTACAGGTACTTTCAATTAAGACTCATTGTGCCCTCCAAAGCAAGGTCCATCTTTTACTCTGTAGGTACAGCACCTAGCACATGGAGGGCAGTAGGAACAACAATAATCAGCAGAAGGTCAAGGTAAACCCCAACGAGGAATGAGCAACTCTTCTTCAAAGATGTAAAATAAAGGACACAAGACTAAGAAAAGTGAACTGTTCATCAGATCTGCCTGAGTGCCTTGTTTAATATGCAGCTTAGCACCAAAGTTTTATTATTGCTTAAGGCTGGGCAACTTGATTGACATTAGACTGACCTGAAGCTATTGGGTTCTAATCCATTTAGATCCAGACCATAGTAGGAGAGAGGGTGTGAAATCTATAGTACAGGGGGCTCTGATACTAAAATGATGGACACAGTATAGAAGCCTACATAAACAAAAGCTTTTGTTATTATAAAGCTAGGTGCGTGACTAGTTCTGCATCAGTGCTTCCATTTCACTCAAGAGGTGAAACTGTCTGATCAAAATCTTAAAATTGAACGCTGGAAGGAAAAAAATTAGTTTTATTTTTCCACCTCATTTGAGCACTATAGAATGTTAAAACATCTGTGGTCTTGTGTCACTTGCAGCAGGTAAATATACACAATCTGAACAAGCACCAGCTTTATAAAACGGCATAAGTTAATTTCATATAATGCAGCTACCATTGCTGTATCATTGGCAATGTTACCTGTTAAAAGGAAGGAAGGGAATAGGTCTATAAAATAACGTTCAAACAAGAGGCTGTAGTATACTCAGAGTGGGGTTTTCAAAAATCTTCAACGTGGGCCTAATTCTGCTCCCAGTGAAGTCAAATGGAACTTTATTATTGACTTCAATAGGAACAGTTATTTCAACGAGTGCTTTTGAAAAATCCCACTCAAACCACACACTTTAGAAGAGTTTCCTCTGTTTAGAAGAGCCTAACACACCTCCTGTTTATACATATGGATTTCACACATACCTGTGCATATATAGGGGCAAAATTCATGCAATAAAACTGTAGAATCATGTGAAATGTATCTTGCGAGCCTCAATCTGCACCTTCGTCCTGGCAGAGATGTGTTAGTGGACTGTGCCCACTAACGCATCTCTGCCAGGACTACTTCAGGTGTTGAAACCCCTCATCAGATTCAAGGAGCCACCTAGTTAAACTGCTAGCAATTCCTCTGCAAAGAATATTCCTCTATTTCCATTTATTCTGAAATGTTGTCATGAAAAATTCTCACCAGCTAATTTCCAAGAGTTAGGTGTAAACTGTTCTAAGATATTTTTGTTTTAAAGCTTACAATAGCAGCTGTCTTGCACTAACAGAAGGAGAACCAGCCTAAAGCATGGTATGCATTGTTGTTCCTCAAGGATGAGCTTTTAAGAAACCCTCAGCATTGGCATTAGACGAACACCAATTACTTTTGGAGAAAAAATACACTGCAACTTTACAAAACTTCAAGGTAAAGAATTACAGACATATTGAGTACCTATTGACTAATTCATTCCAAAAAGATGTTATTTTAAATAAGAGTTTAATTGCTAAGTGTTGTTGATTTATAGAGTTTAAGCTGTGATTGCAAGAAACTGGTGTTCCAGTAGTCTATGTTTATTGGCATCAAAACTGTAGCTCAAAATTAAAAAGGCCTGCCCCAGGTAAGGTCAGAGGTGGGATTAACTACTCACTTCCTGCTAACGGCTTTAGAGGCTGCCAGAAATTTCATTAGGAACTAAAATTTTTGCCTGGTACCTGAAGGGAAAACACACATTTACTCGATTAATTCAAATTCTAGCAACAACAAAACAAAAACAAAAACAAAAAAATAAAATAAAAAAAGAAGGTTTCAGGGCCATTACACTTCCAGGGCATTCATTCCCCAGTCAGTTCAAAGCAAAGTTCAAAACTGACCTCATTTTTTAAAACCCTTCTTGGACTTATTTCAGTCTGTCCCAGGGACTTTGTCATTTCATCCCGCTCATCCACCGTCAGCCTCCTGTACCAACCCTGAAAACTTGTGTGGCGACAACAGTCTTGTCATCTGTAGCTCCTATAATCTTCTTGAACCACCCCCTTTTATCTGCTTCACTTGACTTTCCATCTTTTTGCAAATCTCAGGAAGAGGACATTTTCTCCCTGATTTATGACAATTTCTTTGTCTGCCTTTTGGAAAATATAGTTATGCCGTGTTTTATTAATGTCCAGAGGTTGGCCAGGACTGCCCAGAAATTTTAAGCATTAGCCAAGGGGCACTCAGTCCCAACCTGAGTCATGGGCTCAGTTACTTAAAAAAAAACAAACAAAAAAAAACCGAGTGATACAAGGCGGCAGAAGGCTAGAGGCTGCCCATCTAGCCTTTACCTTGATTCGACCATGAGTTTGCCCTTTGCTGGAGCATGAGACCCAGGGAGTAGATGGAAGGAGAGTAGGCAGAGTGCCCACACATCCTGGCTGGCACCTGCAGAGATGCATTGTTTTGGAGGGGGCAGTTCTCCATTCCACCCTAGAGACTCTCCATATCAGGGCTGAGAGGAACAGAGATGGTGATGCAGAAAGGGGGACCACATCACAGGCAGAGGTGACATAAGGAATGGGGAGACATCAAACATACTCCATTTCCATGAGGGAAACCTGTGGGCTCCTTTCATACAGAGTATGGGAGGATGTTGCTGGAAGGTTGCTGGGGGAGAGTAACAAATATCTCCACTCACATAAAGGCAAATGGTTGGGGGAAATCTGGGGCACAGGGGAAAAGAGCCTCCAAAGGTTCCAACAAGTATCAGAACTTCTGGATGTTTACTTGAAACCCAAACCTCATGATGCCTTTATAATTAAGGTATTAATTAAATAATTAAAATATATGAGCATGTATATGAACCCTCTGGGAGCAGGGGGCCTCATGGAAATTCTCCTGGGAAGCGGTGGAATTGACAACTATCTTTAAAACTAACATTTGTAAACTCTTTGGGGCTGAGACTGTGAACACTTCCAGATGTGGACAGTGCCTAACACAAGAGTGCTCTGAGCTTGACTCTGGCCCCGGATGCTACTTAAAAATAGTTCGGAACACATTTTACGTGAAAGACTACACAAACTAAAGTGGTATATTATATTTTGTAATAAAATGGTACAATGGGGAATTAAGGACAGAGTTTGTCTCATCTCTGAATTTCGTGGTTTAATTCTAACCTTTATTTTATAATAGTTAAACCACAATTTAACCACATTCTTTGTTTAATAATTAATTGCTACTTATTAAAATACCAGAGATCCAGCAGAAGAGAAACTTCTACTCACAAATTTAACAAGAACTGTGCAGAGGGATTTCTTTGTGTTCCCATTCACAATGAATACTGTAACAATACGATTCTTGCTGTGCAAGTTCGCATGCCTCAAGATCAGGAAATAACAGGAATACTAAGACCCTGGTTACATTAGCAGTGAAATATAATCCACACTCACTGCAACTCTACCAGTGGGCTCAATGGCTGAAAAGGTAATGTCAACAGTTCTCAGGTTTCTACCACTATACCATTCATTAATGACTGAAAAACAGATGACTGATAAAAATGCCTCTGGCCGATCTAATGGTTAGCATTGCTGTACATGCACTGGTGATGAATTACAGCAAAGTAGTCTGCTGGTGTAAATGCTGCCTCAGTTCAAAAAAAACCCTTCAACTTTGATATCTCTTTTAAACTCACAGAAGACCCCTAGGCAATTTATAAAGGCCAAGTTTAAAAATGCCCCCTGCTCCCTTCTTTTTTGAAAAGGGGAAAAAAGACTTTAGATTAAGTTTGTGAAAATAGACTTGGAACCCAAGAGGAAAAACGAGGACCCATTCCTTTGATAAGACTATTCACAAATCCAAGCTAGAGTGATTTCAGAGCACTGCAGTGGAGGCAGTGGGGACGAATAGACCTTTTAGTGCTGAACAATAGCATCAGTGTGGTCAATCAATTGACACAGGAGTATAAGAACAGTTAATCTGAATCTAGGGAAGGAAGGATTAAAAATGATGCATTATTGCATCAACTAGCAGTCCTCAAACCAGCTGGAAACCTGGAACAGCAACACAAATGCTGCAATACAGTTTCTCCAATTGCACTTTTGACGGGGAAGAGATGTCAATTTTAGTAGTAAAATGGCTAGTCCCAGAGGAAGAGGAAAGACTGAAATGGATGGTCTCCTGGCACAGGATTTACCCCTACATACACCAAATAGCAGCAGATGAGGAATTTGTGAAAATTCTGAGACCCATTCATGTCAGCAAGTATCACCTTTGCAGGAGAAACCTCAGGTTCCTGGGCCCGGGGAGAGAATAAATGAAAAAATACTGGAGATTTTTTTTTTTTCCATAAAAGGGATGAAAAATAAAATTCTTCTAAATCCTGTAATTTGCATAAGGACTGAGGTGTCAAAACACTGAAATTTCAAGATAGCTAGTGAGCCACTAATAATAGAGTATAATTTTCTCACATAGCTCTCAATAGTTGGACTCCTAGGGCGGTAATGATGAGTAAAGAGTTGCTACATACAGCTGGGTATTTTCTTTGCTTAATTCTCTCTTTTCATGCAAGAAGAGGAATCCAAGATCAAATATCTCTAAAAGGATATTTGCACTGTACAAATGTAACATGCATTATATACAAATACACACACCTTACTAAGTTTTCCTGAAGACAAGAATGTGCCTCATGAAATTACTTTATGCACAAAATTAGAAACTTTCAGCAATGGGTATGTGGAAGGAAATGTTACACATATTATTGCATTTTCAATCTAGGAACTTTACAAGCCAAGCAAGTCTCAAGTGTATTTTATGATGCTCTGGGTTAGATTTAAAAAATAAAGATTTAACATTCTCTGTTTAAGAAAATGAGATTGACAAGACTTGCATAGCTCCTTTAAGAGGCTTGATGAAAATAGAATGGAAAGAAATAAAACGCAGTAACAATATCTTGCTGTAAGGTGCTAAGCAAAAAGTAGAGGAATCTGCTTGAGTGAAAGGATGAAAAAGCTGTTGGGCTAAACACAACTAGAAAGAACTTGGTGCGGCCAGAGTGAAAAGTGTGTGTGCAGCCAGTGGCGTAGCCAGGTTTACAGCACAGGGGGAGCGGCGCTATAAAAAGGCGCCTCCCCGCTCCCCCTGTACTCACCCCGGCGGCGCTTTAAAGGGCCTGGGGCTCAAGTCGCTCCAGAGCCCCCGGGCCTTTTAAATCCCCACCCGAGCCCGGCTCCGGCAGCGGGGCTGGGGCGCGCTTTAAAAGGCCCGCAGCTCCCCGCAGCGGCAGGAGCCGTGGGCCTTTTAAAGCGCCCCACCCCCCCCCAGGTCCGGCAGTGGGGCTGGAGGGGGGGGAGGGGGGAAGGAAAGTGCTTTAAAGGGTCGTGGCTCCCCGCAGCGGCAGGAGCCGCCGGCCTTTTAAAGCGCTGCCCCCCACCCGCCGGGGTCCGGCAGCGGGGCTGGGGGTGCTTTAAAGGGCTCGTGGCTCCCCGCAGTGGCAGGAGCTGCCGGCCTTTTAAAGCGCCTCCTCCCCCCTCCCCCCAGCCGGACCCAGGCTGGGGGGGGGGCACTTTAAAAGGACGGCGGCTCCTGCCACTGCGGGGCCTTTTAAAGCGCCCCCCCCCAAGCTCGGGTCCAGCAGCGGGGTTCGGGGGGTGGGCACTTTAAAGGGCCCGTGGCTCCCCGCAGGAGCAGCGGGCCTTTTAAAGCGCCCCCGAACCCGGCTCCCGCAGCGGGGCTCGGGCGGCGCCTTAGCGTCGCTTCTCCTCACAGGGGGAGCGGCTGCTCCCCCTGCTCCCCCCCGGCTACGCTACTGTGTGCAGCAGAGAATTGCTGGGAGCCATCATGTTGGCACGTCAGCTTCTCAGCAGGTCTAAACTCCAAAGCAGGCAAACTCCACAAGGAGGAGTGAAGCATTTGAAGAAATTCTAGGCAAAGGCAGAGGGACTCTGAGCGCATTCAAGCATATCTCATTTTTCTGGCAAAGGATTCTCAGATTGCCACAACCTTGATAAACTGTTATGTATTTCAACCAAAAGAGTGAAGAGGGAGCCAAACACCAGCCCTCTTGTGGCTGTACGAAGAAGATGCAAGGCACCCTAAGAGTGAAGACCTAGAACGCAGTGCAACAAAAGATCAGAGTGCATGATTAGGTTTGACCAGTGAAGAAGCAATGTCAGGATAAAGTGGAGGCAGACTTGTGAGAAGTGTAACCTATGATAATGACTCAACAGTTGTGAGTAGGAGAGGAGAAACTTGGATAAAGCAGGGAATGGCAGAGGCCCTCACAGAGATGCTTGGAATGGGACAGCAAGTACTACAGCTGTCAGTGATCACCTGGAGACAGGTTCTGATTGAGAGGCCAGAGGGATCAGAAAGGACAGTACAGTTCTGGTATTGTGAGTACCTCTCACACAGAAATCTCAGATTACTTTCTAGATAAACTTCAACTGCTATCTAAACAACTCCATTTGAGAATTCTGCATGAAATATATTGGTTTAATTTGTAAATCAAAGCTGCTAGCTGTCTTGAGATTATTTTAAACCCCAGTTTTTTCAACAGACCACAGCTAAGTGGAGTGAAAAAGAAAATCCTTTGAATTTTTGGAAATCTTAACTGAAACTAAGGGTACGTCTATACTTACCCGCTGCTTCGGCGGCGAGTAATCGATCTTCTGAGATCGATTTATCGCGTCTTGTCTAGACGCGATAAATTGATCCCGGAAGTGCGGGACATCGACAACGGTACTCCTGCTTGCCGCGAGGAGTAAGCGCCGTCAACGGGGGAGCCTGCCCGCCACGTGTGGACCTGCGGTAAGTGCTTTGAAGATCGAACTAAGATACTTCGACTTCAGCTACGTTATTAACATAGCTGAAGTTGTGTATCTTAGTTTGACATGGGGGGTTAGTGTAGACCAGCCCTAAGATTTCAGATTAATAGAACTACAATTAAAATCAGGGCAGGTTATTTTAGATTAGAGTAAGGATTTGGTTATTTTGGAATAGCAAGGGAAGTTTGATAATTACTTTGGAAGAGCTATTAATATTAACAGCTAAGAACCGCAATGGATCACTTTCTGAAATAATCTGAGATGGCTGGATTAAATCCAGCAAAAGGGAGTCAATTTGCGATTGTAAATTATCGAAGTCCCATGTGTACTAGCTAGCTCACATGTATCATTTATTTACTCTGTGGGAAACAAAACGGATAACTACTTTCCATGGGTTAACAGAAAATAAGGGTACTTGTAAATGAAGATTTACTGTAGAATAATTACATGTTTTTAAATAACATGTAATTAATAAAATGAATTACTAATAACACATTTAGGGAACTGAAGTCTGAGATGCTACATAGGATTGTCAAGTTGTAATTTTGGCTAAAGAAAAGAAACTAGCCATCCAAAAAGGTGTGCAACATGACCCTTTCTGAAGAGTTGTTTACAAAACCTAGAACAGGGTAACCTGAAATTCAGAGTAAGGAATCCACGGGTGTTTGCTATCTTAGTCAGAGTAGGTGATGGGAAGTCATTTCTCTAACGTTTCATGGTAAGTGGCTTAGAACAACTTGGGTAAAAGGACCTGGCACACAAACTTGTGACCCGTTTTACCTTCTGTAGGGGACAACTACGATCTTACCAGAAGCCCCCAAGAGATAATACAGCAGTGGTGCAGGGATGGATGGATATGGAGACACTTGTGCATTTATAACAGCATCTAAATGAGCTTGGATACCTCCTGAAAAGTCAGTTCCTGTGCCTCTCATTGGTGGTTAGAGGTTAGCTTCCCAGACTGCTAAACTAACACTGATCTGAAGAACAACCCTTACACAGGAACACACCGACCAGTTTTCTATTCGCCCAGCCTGCATCTCAGCTCTTCAAGATGTTTTTACAAAGCTGCAAAGCTACTTCTCTATCATCTAGTGAATACACAATTAAAAGCATTCCACTCAAATGTCAGATGCCCTTTAAACAAAGTACAGTATATAGTCCCAATGCTCCTCCAGTTAAGAGAACTGGAAGACCTAATTTAAAACAAAAAATACACAATGCTATTGTCAATATAATTTTCTTTTTTGTCTTTAAAGATAGAAACCTTTGCTTAGGCTAATTTACTTAGCATATTCTTCTCTTATCTGCATCTCCTTGCTGCTTATCAAAGCCCTGATATTTCTACTTGGAAAGTCGTTCCCAGGCTAACCTGCTTATCTGCGGTAATGAACACTCATGCAAACAGGCACAAAATTAAATGGCTTCTTTACAGCGATTATGATAGATTGAGCCCTGCTTAATCTACATAATCAAATTGCTTCTGTGTTCAGCAATAATATCTTTTCTGCTGTCCAGGGAGCAGCCAATGCTAAACCTGCTCTCCCAATAGCTCCCTTCTGAGAAATGCCAACTGCAGTGAAAGGGAGGAGGGTTATTTAAGATGTAATGGAGCAGCAGATGTACGAGGTGCACCTTTAACTCTGAACATAACAAGCCAGTTCAGAGTGAAGGGTGTCTACCTCTCCGGAGGCGTGGAAATATTATGCAGGAGAATAAGGAGAAACCAAGTACAAGAGGTTCTCCTCAGGATACTACCTACATTCCAATGTCTATCGCCGACAAACACCTTACATTGACTCTCCCCCACAGACATGCATTTTAAGAAGACAGACATTTCTGCTTGCCTAGCATTGTTCTAGAAGTAATACTTCATTTCCTTTCCCTCAGTAAGAAAGCCATGTGTGTTTCCACTAGTTTTCTTATGGTGTTTACACTCTAATAGAACAGCAGAATTTATTAACAACGCCAATACTAGAATTGAAGTTTTACATCAAGCTGGCTGTCTTGCCAGTGTTAGGGAGTATTTTTTTTCTTCTGTTAAGGAGAGACTTCTTAGAGCCAGGCATATACATTATAAAGCTCTCAGCTTAGAAGTTAGAGGTACTTTATGTGTTTAGGGTAAGATGACAGGGTCAGAAGTTCTGGAGCATATCCCTGACTGCCATTTACTTATTGTGCAACTCATTGTGGGTAAAAATTTCTAGACTGGCTTCTAATTTTAGATGGCCTATCAATTTTCAGAGTTGCTGAGCATCAGCAGTTCCCACCAACTTCAACTGAAAGCCACTTTAGAAAAAGTGTATATTAGAATTTCTGTGCCTCAATTTACCGATCTATAAAAGGTGTGTATACTTACCAAAACAAGTGCTCAGAGAATTAGTTCACTGATTTACCTAAAGTGTTTAAGATCTCCAAAAGGCACGATACAAGACCAAAGTATTCGTATACTAACTACTGTATGTTTAATAGAAACTATTACCGCTTAAAAATTAGCCTGATCCAAAATGTACAATTTTCTGGCCGCTCTAGTGTCTCAGAGGCAGTGCTCTGGCAGGGAGCACTGCGCTCAGCTTTTTGGGAAGGGAATGGTCTTGATCAATCTGGCCAATTATGGATTGGTATTGACAGATGCAGAAGAAACACCATATCCAGCCCTCTTCAGATGGAAAGATGAGAGCTGTGACAGAGGATCTCAAGAGGATAGAAAGAGGGAACAGAAAGAAGCTCAGGACTCCAAAGAGGATTCCTCCCCCCCGCCCCACCCACCCCCACACCTGCCACCTTCTCTCGAATCCCTTATGGCAGAAGGAAGCATAAATTAATCTGTCAGTTTCAGTGGGAATTTGATGGGAAAGTGGATGCAGATGTTAGGAATCACATGAAAAGCACTTGGTGCAAATGGAGGGAGTTGGTGGGAATTCTCTGTGACAAAAATGTGCCAAGCAAATTAGGCCAGCGGTGATGTATGGGTTCGAATGCTGGCCAAGGAGGAAAAGAGAACAAATTCACACTGCAGAAATGAGATTGCTCAGGTGGATGCTGGGTAAGACAAGGGCTGAGATACACCATGAAATGGTATGAGTCACGATGCAGGTAGCCGCCATCATAGAAAAGCTGAGGGGAAAATCAATTGAGATGGCTGGGCCAGCTGAGACAATGAGGTGTGAGATATGTTGGCAAAAGGGTACAAGAACTAGTAGTTACAGGACAAAGACCATGAGGAAGACCCTGAAAAAGGTGGTTTGAGATGCTGAAGAAGGACATGAAGGTTGGTATCACCTTGGAAGACGCACTTGACAGGAATGCCTGGAACCACAGAACTAGAGCTGCCAACCCCGACTAACAGGACAAGGTAAAGCAGCTGCCGCTTCCTTGGGCATTTTAACTATCTGAAGGGTTTTTATTTTTCTTGCCTCTCAGATTTTGCACTTTAAGTAGATACAGATTCTTACACTTTGAGGAAAGCGTCAGAACTTAAACTTGCTCCTCCCGACTCTGTTGGTAAGGCTACTGAATTAAAGAACGGTCCGCAGCAAAACTACAGGGAAACTGAATCAACTCGGTTACGTTGGAGAATCCTGAGGCACAGCTAATACTGTATTTCTATGCTGCCCTCCATTTGAAACAGTTTACAAATAGAAGCAAGCTAAGTCTGAACACTCATGTGAGATAGGTAGACTACGTTTTATAGATAGGGATACAGAAGAAGAGCGAGTAAGAGACTTCCTCAAGGTCAAAAAGTCTGTGGCAAAGCCAGGAATAGAACTTCTTGACTCCCATACCGGGGAGACTGCCACAATACCATCACCTCTTCCAAGCATATTCCATGATTCATTAAAACACATGTCATCTTCCAGGGGTATTCACATAGGTCCGAAGTCTCCTTAGAAAAGAACATGACACTGCAAGAAAATGTAAGGGAGTGAAGAATAAGGAAACATTCTCCTTGAAAGGTGCATTGTGGATGTAGACTAGCTTTCTGAATCTCTCTCTCTGCAATACAATAATCCAACACGCCAAGTGCACTAGTGAGATTGGAGCAAGATCCTCTGCACCATGGCAAGTGACGTTTGTTTGAAAATAAGCATGTGTGGGAACATTCAGAAGGAATAGCACTTAGCTCAGTGATAGCTGGATGTACTATAAAAAGAGATACGCGAGGGCCTCCTGGCAAAAAGCAAATCACATTGCTGGCTGACTCATGAAACAGTGCAAGTGCAGTATGTAGAGAAGTATGGAAGGTACTACATTCAGAGGTAAAATGTTGAAGCAGAAATACTCAGCCTGTGGCTCTAGCCACATGCAGCTTTTCATAGCTCTCTTTCCAAACCAGAAGGTGGTACTCTGGTTACCACCAGAGAAAAATATGGTAATTTAAAACAAAGCCCAGGGAGAAATGTGGGAACTAATGACAGACAAAAATCAGGCTTCTCAAGAATGGTGACAGGCTGAATGTCAGAGAGCTCTCACTATTGTAATAATTGCTTTATTGAGCTGATTTCATTGTTACTTTATTAGACATTTGTTACATAAAATTTTGCATTCGAGTTGTGTTGAATACCCTAGTAGCGCTCTACAACTCTGTTCAACAGCTTTTTAACTGCTTACATTAGAGTGGCAAAGAGTCCTGTGGCACCTTATAGACTAACAGATGTATTGGAACATAAGCTTTCGTGGGTGAATATCCACTTCTTCAGACGCATCTGAAGAAGTGGGTATTCACCCACAAAAGCTTATGCTCCAATATGTCTGTTAGTCTATAAGGTGCCACAGGACTCTTTGCTGCTTTTACAGATCCAGACTAACATGGCTACTCCTCTGGTACTTTACATTAGAGTGCCACTCAGACTAAAAGCACAATAGAAGTAGGAGAGATCGAGAGCAATGAGAATCAGAGGAAGAGGTAAGGAGAAGTAATCAAAAGGGCACAATTGATCCCTATTGTCTGGAGCAAAGGTGTACATTGTAGTCAGAGAACAGGCTGGCTGGAATATTGCAGCAAAGGAAAGAAAGGTGAAAGGGAAGCTTACGGATGCAGTGGGTTACTTCAAGGCTTTCACCAGTGGAGATCTGGGTTGAAAGTCACATAGTTTCTATTGTCCACTTGAAACTTCGTATCCATTTATCTACACAACAAAGTCACCTCAAAACCTAGCTTATGATCCAAAAGAATATTAGCCTATTTGTATCCTTAAAATTAAAGCAGCCCATTTTTTCCTTTGACTTTAAAATTACAGATACAAAGTTCAGATCCAGATCCAAATTCTCCCAACACTAGAAAGTTTTAGTTTTGGGGGCTTGGTTCAGGACAATGTATTTGAAATAATCTCATGCTAGTTATGATTGTGAGGACACTTTCAGTATACTGTAAATACAGATAAGCAGTTAACTTGCTACAAATATTACCTTTCAGGCTGCAATTTCTCAGGTTTGTTCTCAGTCCAAACGTTCTCTCCACAAGTTAAGTAAAATTCCATTTAGCTATTTAAAATACCCAAGAATGAATTCCCCACCCGTCAATTAAGGACCTTATCTGCAAACACTTATGCACATGAGTACATTTACAGAGGTGTTTTTTACATGTAACTTTACAAAGCTCTTTTTAAACACTCCAGCTCAAAACCAGCATATTTTTCAATACAGTCATGAGCTTTAGATTAAAAAAACACTGAAAGTGCAGTGTGAACACAAGAGGAGCATGCATTCTGTATATTTGGAACAAGCCCATTGAAATAGTAACTGAGATAATGTAGCTGGTGCTTATCTCAGACATTTAATCATCTACACATAGTGCATGTATTAGAGTGTGAAATCCCATATAGATGAGATAACATTTAAATATGCATGGTGAATTTACTTGAATGTGATCATATACAAAATTCATATAAAAATGAAACAACTGTATTAATGCATCACTGTGGTTGAGATTTTAAATGCACAAACTCTTTGTGATCACCACAACCTTTTGAATTTCCCAATTTTAGCCACCATTACACTGCAGTCCCTTTTAAATATATATACAGTGAAACCACGCTATAACTCACCCCGCGATAACGTGAATTCGGATACAACACGATCATAAGGCGGCTCCGGCCGCCCCAAGCACAAAAAAAAAAAAAGCATCTGGAACGTGCTTCCTCGGCTGGTGCCTGGAGCCGATCCTTGCTCCATCTCCTCCCCATCTCCCGCCCGTTCCTTCCCCCCTGCCTCTGCTTCCCCTTTTGGCAAGAAGAGAAGAGACCAGCTTGAAACTTCTCAGCTTTGGGGAGAAGAGACCGGCTTGAAACTGACCGGCTTGAAACGGTAAATTTTCGTAAACCCGCTATAACACCACCCCGCATTTATTGCGATTTAATTTTTTGGACCCCAATTATCGTGTTATAGCGAGGTTTCACCATAATCCTTTCAATTACTCTGCAAATGTGTACTTTCTACTGCTGACCTGCAAAATACCTTGGAATGTAACTGGGGAAAAAACAAAAGTGGAGCCAAACCTTCAATGACACCCGTTAAATGAACTTAAGACATTCACCCAGCAGCAATCTTGGTAAAAATAAGCAGAAAACTCACCCCATCTGGCAGTGCCCTCCAGCACACAGCACTGACAAACTCATTTGTGTCATCCTCTTTCCGGTCCTTGTCCAGGACACTTTTGACTGTGTCAAATTTGAAAGTCAGAAGTGTCTTTGAGAGGCCCTTGTAGTACAGGTAGAGGGAATTATTTTCACTTCCTATAAATACAAGCAAATCAATAAAATAAGCTCTAGAAATGGACCCCTGATAAGCAAGTCTTTTTAGATCTTTTACTGTGAGTAGAGAATTATTTCAGCCTAGTTCCTGCGAGTGTAATTGCCCCCTCTACCTCCCATCACAGACAGCTGCTGCAACTAGACTACAGGATCACTACAGGGTGCATGTCCAGGTTACTAGGTTATAATTACAAGGGAATCAATACACAATTACAACACTGTTCTGGTGAGACTTTAACCTTGTTCCGTAACTTTGGAAGAGGCTTGAAAAGGCATTGAACATAATTAAAGGCCCCATGTGCAAATTGCACAGATGTCAGTGGAACTCAGATGGGAGATAGCAGCACAGCAGCAATATTTAGGGGTATCTTTTCACCAGTGTTGGAACTGTTTCAACTCCTAATCCAGCAATAACTGGTTTAACTATCCCAGAGTGGCGAGTCCACCACTGAGCACTGCAGCAGGAGATGCAGACTTACGTAGGTCTGACTATCAGTTTTAACAGTAGGAAGAGAGAAATCTCCTAAGTGGGAGCTAGTTGTGGTTTAAAAAGGATTTATTTGGTCTTCTAGAAAGCTGTCTGAATACAGTGAACTGGACTGATTTGTCTATGTAAAGTGCTGTGCTAAATGACACACAAGACTGCCCACACCCGGGACCGTCCAACTGGTATAGAATCCTGACCTTCCCTAAAAGGACTTAGAGGGATTTTTTAGTTTAACCACTGAAAAGTCCACAGGTAAGTCCACAGTCCCTACATAGTTTCCATGAATATGACACACGTCTTTTAAAAATAATAATTAAACTAAAAAATCCCTCTAAGTCCTTTTAGGAAAGGTAAGTGCACACTGCCGTACTGCTACTACTTTTTATACTATTCTCTAGGGCAAAGGCTGAGGGGAGAGGCTAAGAATAATCCTGTATTTTCTAAGATGTCTCAAGTACTGAGTTCATTTTTACGCATACTTTTCATTAGAAGCAGTGCAAGCTTTGAGGAGCCATGCAAACATTTCTTTGGGTGGATGCTCTACTCACCACAGGCGATGTAGTCTCCGTTGGACGCCAGGCCTACAAAATTCTTCTCATTGATGTGACCCTTGAAAGAGCGCAGGCAGTGTGGTTTCCCTACATTCCATAGCTTCAGCTGACTGTCTGTTGACCTGCAATCATCAGTACAGAAAACACAGAATGCTATCATAAGGCAGGAGACCCCAATTTGAATTGTGATTCCTTAGTGTGATACTTACAACTCTCATATAGCATACCTGATGAACTCAAGGAGGCTTTACCTGATTTCATGTCTTGCTCAAACTGAACAAGCGAAAGTATCACATTAGATTAAAGCCTGTCAGATGGGTGACTAGGCTGCACAAAAAAACTATCCCAACAAGGTTATTCCTTTCTCCAATGCTGCCGTTAATACCACTGTCCTCCACTTCACTCATTCTCATAACCCATCTTTGATTCCTTATCCGCACACATCCAGGACATTATCAGATGTTTCTTCCTCTACAATACAGCCACAATCTGTTCCTTCCTTTCTGCCCTGCTAGTGAAAATACTTGTCCATGCACTTACCTCCCACCTTGAATATTGTGACTTCCTCCTCTAGGTGCCCTGAGAGTATGGCACTCACCTCTAGTCCATCCAAACTTCAGTAGCTAAAATTAACCTCTTGTTTATGAGATGTCACTTATTTTTAAATCTCTCCACTGCATCCCCTATTTCTCAGTCTGCTCTCAAGCCTCTGCACAGGTTCTGGGCAGGGTTAACATCTCTGATCTCTTTTATTGTGTTCCCTTTAACCCACAAATAAAACCAGCCTCAACAGCCCTTTTTCCACTGACTCCAGCCTTCATGTCTTCTTTTTCTTTGCCCTCTATGCACGAAATGTCCTTCCAATCCCACTGCAAAAGGCTTCCACACCTCTCCTCATTCAAATTCTTATTGACTCCACAAACACTATCCCACATCAAGCTCCTCTATTCCATCACTATCCAAGGAAGCAGGAAAAACAAGTTAACTCAGTTCTTTGGATCTCCCAGTATTGTCCTGTCTTCATTATGCCTCAGGATTTTATAGTAATATTAAATATTTATAGTATGGTTGCATCTAGAGCCCATGACTAGGATCAAGCTCCATTGTTCTAGGTATAGGTGCAGTTCCTGCCCCAAAGTTTCTTGTACAAATTTCAAATATATTTTCCACCCACCCCCATGCCTACAAATTGGTGGTGATAGTTTCATTTACTAAATATCTTTGATTGATTCAATTGCACACGGACCATTAAGTTATCACCACTGGGACTACTTTTAACAATACAATCCTTCAGCATCTCGCAACCCATCAGAACTAGAAATGGAAGGTTTATACTTCTGGAACAGGGATATTTCCAAGTGTTGCACAAGGCCACAGCTCTTCTCTACCCAGCAGGTCCTAAGACATTACATTTGTTCCATTGTGAATAAAATATCTGGGTAGTTTCTAAAATGTATCATAATTCCTCTCTCCCTCAGAGTCCTGAAATATTGGGACTTGGGGTAATAATGCCAAGCAGCAGGATAAGACAAAAACCCTATTTAACTCAGATTTTTTTTATTGCAGTGAGTGGTATATGAAGAATCCATGATGGTGTAGTATAGAGGTTTTATTAGCACTAAACTCTCATAGCTTACTCACAAGTGAGTAACATGCCAATCTAGTATGCATATGCTAATCAACATATTCCCATAGACAAAAACTCTTTAAAAGCAGCTAACATTGCTTCAGGGCACATCCCAAGTCATCCTAACCCTTACAATGCAGGAAGCAACAAGTAAGGGGAAAATCTCCTATATTCACCCATAGAATATCGCCAATGGCACAATTCCTGCCTCCAAAGGAACAATCATTTTTATCTCCAAAATATACCCCAAAACCCTACATACTGCAACATGCATGTAACTCATGCAAACCTTATCTCAGACCTCAAACATAGTTACATTTATAACAGATGAGGAGAGAGGTGCTGTTTGATTTGTCAGATATTTGTAACAATACCATGAAATCAGAGTGAACGTTCCGATTTATATCTTTTGTTACTGGGACTCCGGTAGCCTTCAACCACCTGAAGGGGGGATCAACAGAGCCCTGGATTTCTGGGTTTTCTTGTCGTGACCCCGAGACTTCGGACATGTTAAGTCCCCTCATGGGCTGAGCAGAAAGTCTTGCTCAACTTAGGCAGGTTGGTATCTGACTTCTTTGGAGTAAACTTGGAGGATTTGCTTTCATGGTTATGAGAATGCTCCCTGCCTTCTTGACAAGTCCCTCTACAGAGGATCTGTTGGAGTAGATTCCCTCGCTCCCAAGTCAGACCTCGTGGCAGGAGGTACTTTGAAGCCTGGAAGCACAACAGGATATGGGGAGCAGAGTGCAGAATTCCCCAGGACAGTTGTTCTATCTAATTATAAAACTTAACTAAAACTATAGAGTAAACTTCTAAACTATTTACAGACAGAAGAATAAAGGAAGACAAAGCTCTTGGCACACTGGAGGATTCAACCCAGGCCACGTGGCGTTAAGAACTGGAGAGGCGGTCAGTCCACTCTATCTCCTCGTTGGAGGCATGAGGAGAGTGAGGGTACATGAGCAGAACAACGGACGCTGTTTTCAAAAATTCACCGACTCAATACACATCAGGACCATCACTCAAAGAAGGTGGTGTGTTCTCCCTTTGATCTTATAAGCCTTAGCCAAGAGAGTTTGTCAGACATTTCCCTTTGCTGTGCTTTCACATTTGTACAGTGCTGCAGTAGTTTCTAGAAATGGAGAGGGGTTACAATTTCATTTTGCCTGTCCTCCCAGAGACATAGGGGCTCTTTGTAATATTAGGGAAGCTACGACTACTGATTTTAAACATAAGTTACTGTACCTTCTATGGGCTGCTACCAGTCATAGACTAGCTAACCCCACATCTATGAGTCACCAACACAATGGTTCCCCAGCTCCTAAACTGTCAGAATTCTATGACTGCTGCTGCTCGCTTGTGCTATCAGCCAGCTCATCAGGAAGGTCCTAATATATAGGCATGTAATTCTGTGTTTTATTAGTATCACACAGTCTAAATCCTTGTTCCTTAAAATAAAAATACTTAAAATCTATTGATGGGCTGCATTTAATGCTAACAAATTCATCTCAACCTTTAATCATGTTTTCATTGCTCAAGATATGAGCACCATAATGCAAGAACAATCTACCTACCACTACACAGCAGGGAGAGGAAGAAAACACTGATCCTCTCTCTGTTACCTTACACTCCTCCACTTCACATCCTCTCCAAAAAATTATCCTGAATATACTGCTCTGTCAAAATCAGACTCTCTGTAAAGCAGCACCATGATCAATGGACCCTGCTAAACATTAGGCAGTTCTGAACACTGCTGGAGGTCAAAACCTAACTTAACAAGGCTGAACAAATCAATACAATCTATTAAATGACTTTAGTTGGAAATAAAGAGAATTTTATTTGTACGTATATTTTGATTAAAGCAGTTCATCTTTGGTACTCAGAAACCTTACTATCATCTCTTCTCCCAAATTTTGAGAAGCTAAAAATGAACGCAATCTACTTTTTATAAATTAATTTCAGCACGCAGTGGAAAAAGATGTCCCAGCTCTACACGCACAATCCCCGCAACCCTGCTGTTGCCTTATCAGAGGCTGACAGCTCTATCAATATCCCTCCCGGGGTTGTGGAATGAGCATTCTCAGATGGCCAGCTCTCAAGCAGGACAGTGCCATTTCGTCCTTCTATGTCTCATGGGTGATATGCCATCTCATCATGCATCTACAATATTTCCTGCCTTCCACTTTTTCAAAATACTTCATTTCTACACAGCATTCAGTTGAACAAAAGCATGCGATTAATTTGATTTAAATTCTAAAAACAAATGTGCACCTTTTAGAGAGTAGTAATGCTAATGAAAATGAAACTGATTAAAATCAGACATCACTGGAAAGCACTGTGGAAGTTTCCATCACACAGCTCTGCCTATAAGCTACTTTGACCTCCATGCTGTAGTACTGAACAGTATACCTCAGTACGGACTTAAAACATCCCATTCTGTTCTAGCCCTAGGCCTCTAGAGCAGAAAATGCTGGTTTAATTAAGATGTGAAACTATGGTATGGTTTCGAATATGGACAATTGTCCATTAGGCCACTAAACTCAGCCCCACCTCTCCTTTATTTCTGACCCAAGTTAAATTTGCATTCAGGGCTTTGGAGGAGACTAATATATCACCACACCATGGCACCCAGCTACTCCTTCCAGAACAGCTGTATTACAGGAAGGGGGGGGGGGGAGAATCATGATTATAAGCCATAATCTAGTTGTATTGGTATTTTTCTTAAACTCTTTGCTATATGAGACAGCAGAGCCAAGCAAGACCGGAAATTGTTTTCTATTTTTGTTCTACAAAGCACAGCAATCTGCCATTTAACAGAATGACAATTTGCAAGTCCGTGGTATACACCCACCCACACAGACTTGTATGTACAACAGTCAAGAATGATTCTTAGCAGCTTTCTAAGCCTATGACTGTAATGCTTTTAGCCCACATGAAAGGAAATACTTACGCAGAGACAATTTCTTCTCCACTCACAAACTTTGCATAGGAGACTGCCTTGCGATGCCCTTTGAACACCATGATTGGCTGCTTAGTGTTGCGAAGATCATAGTAGTGAACACAGTGATCTAGAGACAAGCGGGGAAGAGAGAGTACAGAGGCAGAACTTGTTAGGAGGTAATATTTGTGATAATCGATCTCTTGTGTCTAATCAATCAGTTCAAAATAAGACATGAGACAATGCCACAAGATACTAAAGTAGAGGAAGAAGCATAGAAATCCAGTCTAAGGGTTTCCTGACTCTGACCTACGTGAAGCTTGTTAACGAACAGTCTGCACTGGATTTAGATAGGCTGAAGACTCAGCCTGCTGCTGAACTTGGAACGTGGAAAATATGGGCTAGATTTTTCATGTTTATCCAAAATGGACTCTTGCATATTACACTTCTGCTTCCTTACTCTCCCACCTTCCCTCCACCTTAATTTCAAATCGAGAGAATTGGCATTTTGGCTAATGAGGGAAAGCAGACTAGATTTCAGCTTCTTTTAAGAACTATTTCAGATGTACTGCACAGCCATAACCACATAAAAGGAATCACTACACAAGTAACACTGCATTTTAAATTTCTGTGCAGCTAAATCTCAATTCCCAGAAAAGAGTAGGGAAAACCCAACTGACCTAAACCCAAGACACACCAAACAGTCTCTTCAGTCCAACAAGATCAATCAACTCCTTCCTTCCCACTTTTCAATTATTTATGCTGAGCTTTATTTAATCAATGACTAGTATTATTAAAGGGGGGGGGGAATAAATGGGGGGGGAGGGGGAAGAGGTTATACGCAGGTTGAAACTGAATAAAAAATCCCATTCCCACATTCTAGATATGCCATAGATCTAGATCTCAACCGAAAACTTAAGTTGATCCTCCTCTCACTATCCTCCCAACAAACCAACCTCCTCCCCGCAAAAAAACCACCCGAAACCCAAAACTGGGGTTTATTACAAAGAGTAAATTTAAATGGGTTTTAATGCCAATAGACATTCAATAAGTTGTGCGTTCACTTAGAATTTCAAGGCAATATTCAGAGTTAAAAATTATACCCAGTTTGTCTGGAAATCTAAGTGGTTAGAGAGAGAACTGGATTTAAACCTATTAGGTTACAGTTACAAAAACTGCCATTGAACAAGCAAAGGCAGCTTTTCACCTGGCTAAGCACATAAATCATTTGTCTGGGGCTAGAGAGGTGGTTCTGTCAAGCACAGCTTCAGTAAAATGAGAAACAGGTAGACGTGTCAGTTTATACCCAACATCCTTTATGATTTGTTTTCTCTCTATGTCAACATGGAAAGAGTATTTTGGTAAAAGGAGAGGTTTCCTTATCTCTTTTTCAAACCATGTCCTCTCGTCCATGTATATCGCAAATGCTCGAAAGCACTCACTTCATGTTATTTCCACCACGTAACTGCTTGATAAGATTCCAGTGTAATTCCTGCTGTACTGAAATTCAACTGTTGCACCCACCACCACTGGCACTCAAAACTATTTGAAAGACTGCCTTCAGCTTTTGGCAGCTCTCTCTCAGGAACTATTGTTTCTACTACAACCAAATATTAGCCCACTATCCATCAAAACCCAGGTAATTTCTTCAGTTTTAATAGCATAATCTGCTTCAGAATGAAATGATGCACCAAACTCACGCAGTAAGGGAGAGACTTTCAAAGGTGCTTAGGAGAATTAAGTGCTCAGGTCTCATTAATGGGATTTGGGGCCTAACTCCCTTTGGCTCCTTTGAAAAAATCCCAGTCTAAATATTGTAAGTGTTCTGTATTCTGGCAAACATGCATAATTTGGCAACCCTGAAACACTGAATTGGCTGCAGTTACTTTAACTAGTTGGATGGTTCCAACAAGTCTTTCATTAAGAACTTGTTACTGTATAAGCCATTTAAAAGCTATTTTTATTTAGAATCTGCCTCCTCTCCAGCTGGACAGTCATTATTGAAACAGAATATACCTTCTGAGTGCTCCAGATTTCATACTTCAGGTGGTGATAGGGAGAGGTGTGGGTGGGGAGGGAAATGGAATAAGCAGCTGGAATAATGTAGACGGGAGGTTGCATCCATTTGCGCAGATAAGATGTGAAGTTGCACGTACCTTCTAAACACTGCAATAAACAACCCCAAGCGTGCTGGCATCTGGCCCCAGCACAATGCGCCTATCTGTGCTGGCAGGATAATCAATCACTGTCTGCTTGGATCAGTGAAAGTCCAAGGGAACAGGAAGGCCACAGGGTTCTAAAATTAGCCACTTAATTATTAATTGCTTATTTCGGCAGTGGAAGTATTTGTGCCCAACCAAGGTGTTTTTTTTTATTAAACTGAAGTAGCTATTTTAAAGTAGATATATCAAGACTAAAGCTCATTGCATTCATTAAAATCAGAACAGGTGGTCACATTTTACAATTAAAGAGAGACTCTCTCTTTCAGGCCATATGGACCGCCATAAAACAAGAAAAAAATGCCATCTGCTAAGAAAGCAGAGATCTTTAAAACCAAGCAAAATGAGAAAAATAAGAATTTCTGATATTCCAGAAGAAGCCTCTCCCTGTGAACTATAATGAACTGAGATTGTCCACAACTGGCAAAATTTCTGGCATTCCCCTCTACCTTGGGTTAGACATTACTGAGCTTTTTAGAACACTTCTAATCATGAAAGCCAAGTACAGCACCCAAAAAAACCCACTGAATATTCCCTCTCCATGCACACATCCCTTCCAAAACTCTGTGTTCCTTAAAACCCCACCTGTAATAACTCAGCTTTCCATACAGCTCTATAAAATACACTTCAATTCTGACCTGCAGCACCCGCTGCTATTTTTGCCTTTAGTTTTTTCCTTAGCCACAAACATTGGAATTACACAGATTCTCTGTGGAATTTTGCCACGATACTGCGATGTGCATAAACACAAAGGTTTTTCCCCAGACCAGCAGACAGACGTACTTACATCAGTTTCAAGTTTGAATCCACTTTTCTACAGTCAAAAGCCTCATGCTGAATGCCACTCAAACGCCAAGCTCCTTATCTTGCTTATTTCTTATGCAGTATGATTTGCCTGAGATATACAAATGCTTTGCCCTATTCTGGGTTACTATATCAACCATATAAATTTTAAGACATTGTAATAATTCCTGTTGACTTGAATGTTACTGGAAGCAGCTCCCCTGCTATTCACTTCTAAAAAAGCTTCAGGTTTTTTGAGCCAGGTCACACTATACACAACAGTTTTCCTTTAATTGCCTCAGAAGGCAAAAAGAGCCGCCAAGATCAACTACAGTTATTGGAAAAGTCCCAGGCTCTAGATCATTGTATTAAATAATGTTTCTTCAAAGTGGTCAAAGATAGTCTACCTCAAAAGGGAATAGACTATGCTTTGGGCTTTGAGGTATAAGTGACATCTGACCAAGAAGTGTCTCTCTCCACCACAAAACTTCTCACCACAAAGTGCATGGTATTTATCAATCAGTGGTGACCTTAGAAGCAGTTTATTTTGTAATACGGGTTAGAGAAGAATGGGTAATGTATGAGCAGTTTTATACATTTCCCTGGATTCTGAAACATCTAGAGTAGTGATACACACAAACTGAAGGCCAGAACAACTGATCTCTCCAGTCATCCAGAAACTCTAGGTAATGCTCACTATCCACATCAACTACTTTATCACTTCCACCATTAGCTCTTCTAATACAGTGTTAGCTAAACATTGGACAATTGCAAGCCTTTTCCAACGTTTCCAGAAATGGAAGACTGAGAGGATAATTCAAATTACATTTTCAAATTTTTATGCACATAAATTCACTTCAAGAAGCAAGAAGCAATTGTTTATTTAAATTGTTTTTCAAAGTTATTTACATTTACAAAGTATACATTACGTCAGCAATTAGGAATATAGGTTATGTGCTGCTTGGCGTACATGAAGTCAGACAGGTGAAATGTAAATTCAAGAAAATATATAGGTTTGGTTTGTGAAGAGAGCCATAGGATAGGATATCAGTTAGCATGCAAGTAGCAGAAGTTTGGAGTGGAGCAAAGTTAGCTGCAATTTTCATGTATGGTGGGTCAACAGTATAGTGTTTTGGTTCATGCTCTAGGCAGCTGCCTTACTGTACTTGAAGTATGAAGTAATTGGTCTGTTAGAACCTCTCTGTTCTCAAAGCAGTCTTTGGACTGGGATTTGCACAACTCTTGCATACGGTTGCCAATTTCATTCTATGCAAGAACCACATTACATTTTTAACTACCGTCTGGATCTACAAAAGTAGGGCCATACATGGCTCTGGATGCACAGCAGTTTCTCCCACTGAAACAACTGAAGTTTGGTCAGAGAGAATATAGCTCTTATGTGGTAACTTTTAGTTAGAGAAAGTACTGCTGCGTTCTGCTTCAAACAATGGAGTACTACCTATCTGCTCTTTATTTGCTCATTTGCACATTGCCCAATTTACACAGACGATAGCAATTGGACACCTAAAGGTAATTCCAAATAATGTGGGTGTCAAACTTAAATCTAAGGATTAGCACCCTTTAAGATTAAGGTCATAATTAAGTCAGGGCCTCGATAATTACCCCAAGTGGGCAAGAACCAGTCCATGGGCTGGTTGACCCCTCTAATACAAGAGTTTCATTGGCAACCCATAGTATAGCATCACAATGTCTTTCCTAGCAGATATTAATATATTGAATATCTCTGCTCTTCTGAGTATACGTAAGTGGGGCTTTTATTATAGGATATGCTCCCACACCCCACTTCACCTTCCCAGTCTGTTGTGTCCAGGTAATTGGAATATGTGGATTGGAGGAAGGTGCCCAAAATGTGTATATGGCAACCCATCAGCTCAGAGTCCCTTCAGAAGTGACAAGAGGTGGTAGGCTGCATTTTGTTTTCGGTAACTGGTGTGCAGAAAAAAAAAAAAGTGGTCACTGCACCAGAATTCTCTTAATGATAAGAGGTGGAGGTAGTATGGAGTGTCTGGAAAACATTAATCCGGGAGTATTCTATGGTACTAAAACTCAGCTTTATTTATTTGGCACCCAGGAAGTGCAGTCTGATTATTGGCCTATTTGTGTAAGTCTCCTCCACTGAATTTCAAATTTGGACACTAGTTGTCTGGTTTCATTCCAATGACAGATAGTATGAAAGTAGCAACCACTAGAGACATTTGGGGAAGCCTGACCTTTTTTTGTCCGTTGTTGGGTCAGCTGTTTTAAATTATTTCAAATCAGAGGCAAGGGAGATCTGGTCTAAGTGAGTCAGCTATACTCTCCCCTCTGGTCATATCATCATGGGAGAGAGCAACAATAAAGTCACAAATGTCAGATGTGTAGAAGTCAGGATAGGGGAGTTAACATTTCTTGCATTTTCACTCTGTTCTTTTAAGAGGTATTGATTTCAGAGGTACCAAGAGAAGTGCTCACTGTTCCAGAGAGGCTTTACGTGTTGAAATCCAGTCAAGTATATTTAGACATTTATCTGCAGACGCTTATGTAATTAATGCTACCTTTTTGCTCCCGCAGAATAAATCTGGACATGAGTGCCCAGCACACACACAACTGAGAAGCAGAATCTTGAAGTGATACAGCATATGTCTGAACAAATTTTACTTGGTCGTAAAACCAGTGGGTATGCAGTCATGCCACTGTCAAATCTGAAGAGTTGAGAAAGCCGAGGTTCTGACTAAACACCGCACTGCAGATGCTTCCAGAGGGAAAATGGTGGTAATTCCCCCATGGGAAAGCATGGTCTAATTTAATAGATTTTTGCTGAACAGGCACAAAATGATGGACTAGCAGAATTTGAACATCAACACAAATTGGCCAAAGGCTTATGTTAGCAGGCAGGCCTAGAATGAATGCCATATTGCTTGATAAAAAAGGGAAACTTAAATGCTTAGAGGTAACATCCCTGGCTGGAATAAAAATCGCAACAAAAATAAGGGGAATAGATATAATTGCATGGCCCTCCGACAGCTTTTTTGAAGCTTCCTCCCTTATATTACTGACAAGAAAAAGGAATAAGGGAAGAAAAGCCATCTCCTGATTCTGAAAAAAAATAAATCAACAATGCATTGAAGATGGCATAATACGCAAGACACCTTTGTCTTGATGGAAACCTAAATAGAGGACATGTAAGCACGGGCTGTTATCTCAGAAACCTGACAAGCAAAGGCAATTGCTACTAGAAACAGAAGCTTAAAAGAAGAGATACCACCACTGCTCTGAGACATGTAGGGATATTTATGAAAAAAACCAGGGAGCAATTAGGGAAGATGCTTGGACCTCTTCTTTCCCCCGGTTGAAACCGGGACCCTGACCTCTGATGCCCATATAGAGAGAAGGGGAGGACTGGTCCTAGAAAAGATGCCTTTCTAGGTCACCTAGGACCCTTAATTAACTTGGTGAGTCCTAGGACCTGGACCACCTTCCTGGGATGATCCTTCTCCTCCTCACTCTGTCGCATCCCCTCTCTCCCCTGCCGCTACCACCTCCTCCCCCTTTGGCTTCTTCTCGCTTGCAGACTGCACAGGGAAGGTCTAGTAGGAGGCAAATCTCAGTGACTGTCAGTGAGTTTGGGACACTGGATTCATTGCTCAAACCACAAGCTTCCTATTGCGCTCTAACTGCCCCGTGTGAGCCCTGCTGGTGCACTCCAGGTATCTACAACATTGGTACATACTTAATACCTACAATTTTAAGGCGATCATCTGAATTGGTATGAGGTTGCAATTCAGGAGACTGAAGAACTGCAAAGAAAAGTAATGTGAGAATCCACTGAGAAAGACGACATAGTTAAACCAATTTACCATCATTAACACCGACATGTTCCTTGAGAGCCAGGCATTTTGAACGTTGTGGCAAAGATAATTGAAGCTGGGTTCAATGTAGTTGGGAAGCAAAGGGCTTTTTAACAGTGATAGTATTAAACAGAACACTTATACTGAGGAGGAGGAACAGATTAAACTTTTTAAACACACTATGCTATTTTCCCCCTTGCAACATGACAATAGTCACATGACTGGGAGAGAACAGAGATAAAACTACATCACACCAGTGTCTGCCTGTACGTATATTATTACTAGGAGCCACCAATGGCATTGGGAGAGCTCAGATATGCACCTTTCATTTCTCCTAGCCCTGCCTTCTCCTTAGGACAACAGTACAAGGAATTTTACTCTAGCATAGCCATCTTCATTACATGCATCATTTAATGGTTATGAAACCACATTAATATCCAAGCTGCCTTCTTCTGTACTAGCAGAAACAGTCACAAATACAAGAACTTATTTTCTGCAACTAAAACTAAAAAACTTATTTGATTTATCTGCTGTATTTCACTTCTATTTTTACCGAGTTTCCTCACTTTGTATTACGAGGACAGCCTCCCTGTGAATAACCATTTTCTTTCATATTATGGGACTCCTAGCAATCTTTTCTAGAAGTGAAACCCTAGTGATACAGCAGTGAACCAGAACGTTCTTGTTCTGTATTTCACGACTGCACCTGAAATGACTTAGTATATTGGGCTCACTGTGCATTTCTTATGTCCCTTGTCTATATATTGACCAGTTTCACAAACATCAAACCCATAGTCCAATGAGCTCTTAAGTATTGTTTCTCTTAAGTGGTTGCCCCAGGTGCTTAACAATGGTTACGCAATAAGGGGCATTAAAGTGGGATAATGCAACCAATGCAAGTTTTAGCTGCAGGCTGACTCTCTGAGGTGCTGTGCTGGTATCTGACAGCCCAAAGTCCACATAAGAGCTGCGTAACTCAAGGTTTCTTTGGATTTATTTTCCCCGTTGCCTAGGTCTGGAAATGTGACAACTGAGGAAACCACAGAATTGCCAGAGTTTGCAATATGGTTGAGTTACATTAAATAAGCCTGGCCACTGAATCCTTGGCAGTGCCATCAGAGCTAACAACTGGCACATGGCTCCTGAGAAGCTCATGACCAGGCCAGCAGGGTGTTACAGGCTAGCAGTTTTGTTCTTTGACAGAACTCTGTGGAGATAACTGCACAGCACTTGCCTGCACCACATGCCTTGCTTCATTCAATGGTTTTCATTTCTTTCACTAGCACCAAATTCACTGCATTTTTTTAAGTGTGGCTCAACATTAGCATTTCATTATATAGCTGTATCTCCCTCTGCTGAATAGATGAAGGGAACAGCAGCCTTGATAGGAACTGCCAGAGTGGTTTTTAACCTTCACATTCGATAGGCTCCCTATGGCTTGAGGTTACAGATGACATTCATCAGGCTATGGATAATGGTCTTTACCCACTGGGGACATTTTTTATTGACTTTGTCTAAAGCTTTTGACACAGCAGCCCATAAAATCTCCACTAAATAACTTGTCTCATATTAAGAAGGAAAAGAGACATACAGCATTTGAGATCTTAATCTGCTGGGGCAAGGGCTCAGATGGGGAGGGGAAAGAAATGTAGGGTTTTGGGGGGGAATTCTTGTGAATTTTTGACTGCAAAAGGATTCTCACATAAAAAGACAATTCAAAGATTGGTTTCTTGTCAGACAGTCAGGCTGTCTGGAGTGGCTCACAAACGTGGGTGCAAACCTAAGGGCAGACTGTTACAAACCAGGGCACAAACCCCAAACTGGTTTCATGTTCTATAATTAGATTTCATCAATCAAGTATCAAGTGTGAACTCTTCAAGAATAGTAACGGCCTTAACGTGGACTCTCAGACAGTCCCCTTTGGACACTCCGGTCTATCTTGTCACCCACGCAAGCCTGCCTTTGCGACAGATGGTTCCTTATACCAAAAATCACAATATTCAGGTTACTCTCAGTCCCACAGGACCAGTCATTTACTCCAGGTTAATTGCAGGTTAGATATCTTACCAAAGACTATTCTTGTACCCCTGTAATAAACTAACTAAAAGTTAACTAGGAAAAATAAATTAGTTATTTACAAGGTTAAAGCAGATAAATATATACACACACACACGAGTTACAGATTTAGGTTCCAAAAGGTGATAGTAGCTGCTACATATACACACTTTATATGTTCTTTAGGGCTAAACAAAACTCAGCAGCTTGGGGATCCCTTATGCTTAGGCGTATTGCCCTCTCTGAATTCTAAACAGCATAGTGATAATTTTTCTTGACAGGGTGGTTGAGCCTGTAGCTGGTTGATTAGATCTACCATACAGTCTTGAATCTCTCCTGTGGTAGATATACTCTGGCTGATGTGGAATCTATAGAGCCCCCATGAACTCTATTCTCTGGTTTGGGTAAAGTGATGACTTTTCTTTGTTGATCCTAAGACTTAGCATGGTGAAGAGACATAGGATTAGGTGAATGGAATTGTTCACCTGCAGCATTAATCTTTTTCAAGATGTGTCAGTCGTCACAGTTCGATTCTTGGATCCTTTGTCATCTTATATGAGCTTCTACATATCAAGAGCTCATGAGAGGGGTCCCTGAAGGGAGGGGAAGGAAGCTGAGAAAATCTATGCCTTGTTTTACTAGGTGCCGGGGAGCATGACCTAGGTCTGCATTCACTGTGGAAACAATGTTTTCCTACCCTTCTCGGGCTGGGCAGAGGAGGACTTAGCTTCTTTGCTGTTCTCAGTTGATGAAGGTTTCAGTCACTTAAAAGTCAGCAGCAACTCCCGGGAGCATTATCTGAGGAAGCCTATTCAGGCCTGATAGGCTCTCATTGAGCTCTCCAGGAGAAAGAGTTTAAGACAAGCCTCGCTCTACCTGTGTCCTCTTGGAGATGGAGCAACAGATTGAGTATCTAACAGAGATATGCCTCTCTCAAAGGCAAAAGAGGCACCACCATTAAGTGGAACAGCTGCATAATAGAAGGGCCAACTTTTGAATCCCAGGGACTTGTTTCAGGGTAGCAGTAAATCCCAGTACCAGGGAAGTCACTAACAAATCAGAGGTTTTTTAGTATCTAGCCAACTGGAGTAGAAAAAAAAAGGAGAAACGACGATTGCTTTACTACCTACACACACAATGGTATCAAAACCGCACAGCGCACAAAGAGGAAATCGCAAGGGTTCCATTTCTCAGCCACGGAGGGTAAAAAGGAACCGAGGGATGGTTTTGCCCGCTCCACCTTTTATGCCCTTGGAGAGGGAGGCACTGTGCAGGCATGGCCCCAATGTACAAGCTCACGTATAAGAAAAAAAGTATTACCAAGATAATTCACATATTTATGTAAGGAAAAACAATTTAAGACAATCTGCAATGTAATTAGATTGTATGAAAGCATATACGAGGGGACAGATTTACAGTTGCACATGCAACCTTAGTTTTGACATTTCCTGACATTTGGCTGCCTATCCATGAAACTTTCAGGAAATGTTCTCAACGCAGCTTTAGGTGCGGAATTCTAGTAGAATCATCTTCCCTTAGAATTCTTATTATGCTTAAGTGATCAGATGATGATAAAAATCTCTATGAAATATAGATATAATCTGTAGTAAACTAACTCTAGCATCAGCATATTTCACACTCAGGGGCCACAGGCTTTACTACCTCTGTACCAAGCTTCAGTGAAATGCAGCAAATGGTACACATTAAAAAGGCCTAAATGGTACTGCACCGGAATAAGGAACTGGAGTTAATTTGGGTCTAAGCAGCAGCCTATACAGCATAGTATTATGATACCAAATATATGATGTGTTGAAGCATTACAGAAGGTGTCATTCCATCAAGCAATTCCTTTGAGACAATTGCTGGAAGACTCCCAAATGAAACTGCTGCCTCGGGAACTCCTAAAATGGGAAAGCATTCTTCTCTCTCTAAGGGATACAGCAATAGCTGGTAGTGACAGCAATTTGAAAAAGATGAATCTGGATTTGCCTTTTCTATTCCTGAATTACGAGGTTCATTTCAATTTTAATTTGAATAATTTTGTGACAATGACTAAATGACTTCAACTAAGTTGTAAGAAAATGTTTAGGAAAAGAGTATTTAAGCAAAACAATTAACACATCAATTTCTGCTAATGACAGATTTATCCTTTTTTCTGGATAATCAAATGAAGCTTTTCAAAACTGATTTTATCACTTCACCCACTACTGAAGAGCAGCCACTTCTGGGATGAAATCTAGCAACTGTTTAACATTTCTCCAAACGGTTACACAATAGTTGTGTGTTAACCCTTTATGCTTAAGGATCTGTCCCATTGTGCATTTTAGTTTGGATAATCTAATTACCTTCTCCAAACCTGATGAACTCTGAAGCTCAAAAGCTTGTCCCTTCCAATAAAAGGTATTACCCCACCTAACTTGTCTTATATCCTGGGAACAACACAGATACAACACTGTAAACAACAGTTAGGAGAAAAACACTTTATCCAGCTGAATTTAGTGTGCGGTTTTTTTTTAAACTAGGAGGAACATAATTACACAAACTTTTAACTACTCTACTCTTCTGAAGAGTTCTTCAGATGATCACAAGAGGTGACTGCCTTTACCAAATCTGTTTCTCAAATTGTTGCTGACCAAGGTAAGATTCATCTTCTGCATCATCAATGCTATTTTCTTCACCATTTGGGCTTCTCCTTGGTGGTCTTCATTTCAAGTGCTGGCTACAAATGAACCAGCTTTTCTACAAGTAAAAGATAATACAATATGGCTGCAACTCGTGTGTTTGTTAGACTACAATTAAACTGGTTTATAACCTAGTACTAGATTCTGACACTACTGGTGCCATAAAAAAGATTTTCAGCAAGTGCGTGTCAAGGCAGCAGTAGGTGCAAAATGGAAGTTGAAAGTAAGTAAGTACATTCTACAATTTATATGAGGGGAAGACCACTAAAAATTGAAACTTTCAGAACACTGTGCTAAGAAAAATGGACCCAGTTTACTTTTAAGAGTAAGCAATATGTTTAAATATTCAAGGCAGATTTAGGTGAAACACTACACACTTTCAGAACAACACAGATTTCCCTCAACCCAATAGGAACTGGACTCTCAGTATCCTCCAAGGAAAGGGTGAGGAAACAATGAGGATTCCATCAATGAAAATAAGAACAAATATGGTACTTGGGTTTCATCTGTTGGCTGTTTTTTTATCACCTCAGTGGAATGAGTTAGTTTCAGTTTCCAAGAGGACAAGAGTCCACTTACCTAACCCACCACCAAAACTGGTATGCTTGTTGGTGGTTTCAGAGACTAAAGACTGGGTGCAGAAACTGAACACCCCAAAAGAACAACTCCTACAGGTCAAGGCTGATGTACAGTGATGGGGACACTCTGTACATCCCCCATACCATACCTATTCTGCAGGTGAAGACTTCAGTCTACAATGTCACCAGTTTGGGACTTTCCAAGAGCACGGAGGGAGACACAAAAGTGAGTTCAGTGCTTAATCGTCCTTTGTTCCTTTGAAAAAACTCTCTCCATAAATGTACAGAAAAAGGTGACTTGCACCTCAACTATAAAGTATCAACCTGCTCCCACCCCAAACACACCATGTGTCTGCTCACAATAGACGCTTTGGGAATCAATTTAGGTTTTCAATATAGCTAAGTACTTACCAGTGAGAGCCTATTAAGGGAAGAATTTGCTTTAACTGAAAAGCCTTCACATTCTCTTAGAAAAATCCCAATCTATCTTCTGGGTCATTAATATCACATTGCTCCTCCATTAACAGCTGGAAGTGACACAAAGCAGTCGAAGCACACAAATCTAAAGCAGCCTGAAAGACTGGTTTTACAACAGGACATTGGAGAAAGTCGGTGCTCCACTTATTGTAGTAATCAATATTCCACTGGATATGGATGGGCCAAGAAGTGGTCTGTCCTGGACATACAGTGCATTATCAGCTTCATTCAAGGCTGCTGAAGCAGCCGGATGCGGTCCTGAATTGGAAGTGCATCAGGACTTTTTGTTTACAGGCTACAGGTCTTCAGGGATAGGAGAATACTTGTAAATGAAAACAAAGATACTGGCATAGCAACGTATGTCTTGCATGTTTTAACATGAGCCATTATCACTGGCCTGGCATCCTGCATCTTCAGTTATACGTCAATACCACTGGATAAACGTTCATTTGATTTATAAATTTAAGAATTTAAGGCTATATTATTCAAAGTCTGCGAGTATCCTGAATTTCTGAGATACTGAAGACTGTTGAATGTGTTCTGTTCCCTGCAGAGGCCTTCCATATTGTGACAGGCCCTCCTATTCTGAACGTTAGTCACTAAAGTACTCTTCTAGTCCTAGCTCCTCTATTCTCTTCAGCACAACAGCAACCTGACAAACTAAACATGAACAAGCAAATAAAAGTCTGATAACTTGAGCAACTTTACTTTTAGAAAAATCAAGGTGTTCTGAAGGCATTTCAAGCATGTAAGTTTTCAGAGTAACCACACAGCTTACAACAATTTTACTGCATTTGGGAAAGCTCAATTTTAAAAGTGGCTCTCTCTAGGCATGAGGAAGATGCCACAATCCCTAATATGCAGTTGCTAGAGAATCCCAGTGATTCGTTTCCTCCTACTTTTTAGTTCCCTAGGAAACTGGTCTCTGGATTATGGGGCCCTCTAAAGACCCTAAAAGAGAGGACTGGCTACCTGGCACCCCTTGAAAACCCAAAGAAGGAGATAATGATCTTGTGGTTAATGCAAAGTGGGAGATCTGGGTTCAAATCTTGGCTCCGCTACAACCTAGGGAAAGTCACTTCATCTTTTTGTGCCTCAGCTGACCATCTCTAAAATGGGATAATACTTTCCCTACCTCACAGGGGTGCTGCAAGTATGAACTCAATGTTCTGAGGAGCTCAGATACTATGGTGACCATAGAGTAGATATGTAGAGAGTGGACAATAAACAGACAGCCCTTTCCCCCCAGAAAACATAGAAAGGGGTTCTTAGTTTAAGCTCATGTATAACCCCATGAACGTGAAGATGCTGGTATGCTACCGACTCTTACATGTGGACTCTAAAGAGTTATATTTTGTGCATCTTGCATTAAGAACATCCTGGATTTAAATAGCTCTACTATGGATTTAGACTCAATTTCCTCGGAAAGCAATCTTGAAAATGATGCAGAGGGGGAAAAAAAACAACCATGCACTTGATAAACATGCAGGATAACAAAATTCACTTTTAGTATCATCCCATTTGGACAACTATAGCATAAACCAATTCTTCACGCCTGGTAATAGGTGCAAAAAACGCAGTGAAAATGTCACTTTAGAAATTTTTGACTAGAGGCACTAAAACGAGTTAAATACAAACATTCCTTCCCCTGTGCCATTTCACTATGTAATTGAATGAAAGAAGGAGCAGAACATAGCAGTTTAAGATGCAAGAGTGGTAGTAAGTGTGTGTGTGTGTGTGTGTGTGTGTGTGTGTGTGTGTGTGTGTGTGTGTGTGTGTGTGTGTGTGTGTGTGTGTGTGTGTGTGTGTGTGTGGTGTTTTTTTAAAAGGCCCTGCTGTGTATTCAGAATAAGTGAGAGGGGGAGCAGAGAAAGGGGCTGAGAAAATGCAGAATGGTTTACTGATTTTTCAGGGAGTCTTCATTGGACCGCACTACTAAAAAACCTATTTTCTACATGTTGTGTAAAATCCTCTCTGTTGGTCTAGGGTAAAGGGGACTTTAAAGAAAAGGTTTTTCTTGGGAAGTGTTCAAGTCCAGTACCATTGTGAGGTGAGAGGAACAGAGTAGTAGGAGGAGGAGGAGGGCAAAAAACTACAAATGGATAGAAGAAAAAGGTGAGAGACCTGTTAGTGCTGATGGCTAGAGTCTGTGATGCTTACTGCTAGGCTGTTGGTGGGCTGAGACCACTACCAATCATGCTGACCAATAACGGTCTGATTGTTTCCCTGTAATCTCATTCACTGGTATCCATGTGTTACCTAATCTTAGATTGTAAACCTATTCCTCCAAAGAACTCTCTTTGTTCTGTATTTGTAAAGCACTCAGCACAATGGGATTGTGGTTTATGGCTAAGGCTCTTAGGCACACGGGTAATACAAATACATAATAATGGTGCCAACAGGAGATCATTCTAGTGTCAAGAGCTAGGAATCAGGGAATTTTTGATGTTTGATCTCTATACTACATATGGGAAATAAAGGGTCAATGGTAGCTGTTAACAGCATTACAGCACTATTTTATTCTCACCATGCTATCAGCTATATTTAGCTCACTGAAGTTAACAGACAGCCTAGCCGCACCGAATCTGGACAAGCAGAACAATAATCTAGTTGCAAATTGCATACATTTTCAGTCAACTTGTTGTTCTAAGCTGTGCTACTGGAAAATATATGGGCAGAAGGCATCAGTGTGTTACTGCTGGGGCAGAATAACAACTTTGGTCATGATTTATATCACTAATTTCAGGATAAAAAAATGCTCTCTTGTTTAAAAAAAGAGGAAGAGACCACAAAATTACCTCTATTTTGTATTCGGCTGTGGTTACAGTTTATACTGCAGAATGTTTCAACTCAGTAAGCATGCAAATAGAATATTTTATTAAAACCAGACAGCTGGGATCTTTCCCTCTTTAAATGTCCTTTCCCCTGTGGCAGATCCTGTCAGGTTGCAGTTAAATAGTTTCTTACCTCCTCCCTTTGCCATGGTGAGGCTGTGCTTTTAAGAGATGGGTTTCAGTTTTATGAAATATAAGTCCTACATCAAGCAGAGTCAGTCAGTGTCTCTCTCTCACACACACACTTTTTCTACTTTGTCTTGTCAAAATGAGCTTTAGGTGATGCTTTCAGAGAGTCAACAGTGCAAAAAACAAAAAAAAATCATCAGCATTAGCCACAGAAAGTCATTGTGGGTTTGCTCCTAGAGGAGTGGCTAAAGTGCCAGTTGTGGGCCAGATGTACTTTTCCAGGGCACCTAATGTGAACTTAGTTCAATACTTGATATGGAAGCAGAAGTGCTTGTAAATAAATATTTTATGTTTATGGAATATAATTATACAACCCCTTTCATCAAAGGTATCTCAAAATCTTTACAGCCTGCTATGTCTCACAACACCCCTTTCCTGTGGCTATTTCCAATAGATAAAATGAGGCACAGAGGGTATCAGTGACTCGCCCAAAGCGTCTAATGCCCGAGTTACAGAGGCACACTCTGTCTCGACTCTCAGTGCATAGTTCTGCCTACCAAACCACATGTCCTCCTTTTAGAAATGACCATTAAGTCACCTGCTTCCATTTTCTTCTCTTGCAACCCATCAATTAAGGGACAGAGCCAGGACAAGAGCTCAATACAAAGGAATGTTCTGCATCAAAAGGAATTGTGTGATATGAACTACAATGGGCAGACTAGCAGAGTCAGCAGAGTTTTAACAGTAAGTAAACAGTAGCCAAAGCTATTAGAGCAAAGAGCCCTAATTCACAGTGACTGTGCCAAAAAGTTTGCTGCCTGGCCTCTGACCACAATCAAATCACCTCAGTACTTCAATACATTCCTTTTATTTGGTGATCAATACAGACAGCATATACACAGAGCACAAGGGTGCAAGTTTCCTTTATGCATGCCCCCACACCAGACTTCATTAAGAATACATTGGATTGCAAGTAATATGCACCTCAAGCAAGGACAAGGTAGCTTTCCAAAAAAATGATGCTAAACACAAATTCCAAGAAATATAGTTAAGATTGTATTTCACAAAGGACCTAAACCACCTTAATTTCCCCACATAGTCGTCAGCCTGTAATCTACTCAGCATACATGAAAAGAATTGAAAATGTGCTCCACACCACATTGGTTTTATAATTTGCTTCATCCATTTATGTCTCCAGTATCAAGCATGAAGCTCTGTAACCACACAAACCTTTGCTCTTCTCCTGAAAGCATTCTAATTCCGTTGTTCTCAAACTGTGGTATGCATACCACTGATAACAGGTGGGTTAGAAAACCCCACTAGTATATCATTAATAGAAGGATCCTTCATAACTACACCGATTAAAATCATAAAGGCTGTATTGCAAAGTACTCTGGAGTTTTAGATATGGGAAGCTGACTCTTGAAGTTTGAGAACTGCTGTTCTAATTTCATGATCTGAGCTCATGAAGTTGGTATACAGAGGCACACTGTGTTCCATGTTTAACACCTGCATAATTGGCTGTTACATGAGCTCTCAGTCCTGCAAGGTGCACAACATTTCCCCCCCTCCCTGGGTAAGATAATGCAAACCAAAAAGTAGCAGAGGAAAAGTAATGGAATGTGAGTGCTGGAGTAGGATTTCTACTCATATAATTTAAGAATACTGTAAAAAATTCTACTGCATGTGTAATGCCAAGAAGTATGGGCTATTTTGTTACAAATTAATTATACCATTGAAAAGTAACAAACATCAATTCATCTAACAGGAAAAAAACCTGCCATGAATGTATATGGAGTTGAGGACAGAGATGCTATATTTTACATAATGGTAGCCCATTACTTTAGTTCTCAATGAGTTTGTTTTAGAACATAAGAACGGCCATACTGGGTGAGACCAAAAAGGTCCATCTAGCCCAGTATCCTGTCCTCTGACAGTGGCCAATGGCAGGTGCTCCAAAGGGAATGAACAGACAGGTTATCATCAAGTGATCCATGAATCTATCTAGCTCCCTTTTGAACCCCGTTATAGTATTGGTCTTCACAACACCCTCTGGCAAGGAGTTCCAGAGGTTGACAGTGCGTTGTGTGAAAAAATATGTTGTCTTTGTTTTAAACCTGCTACCTATTAATTTCATTTGGTGACATTTTTCATTTTACAGACAGTCTTAGGTTTTCACAGGGTGCTGAGAGGGATGGCAAAATGGGATTGTATGTTTTTGATCAAAGGGGGTTTCATTTACAATATTGCTCTCTTGAAGGCCTTTATTAGTCCCTTATTAGTTTTACAGCCGAAAAGCAGCTCTAAAACTGTTAAATTTATAATCTACATTTCCTTCCTTCTAAAATAAATGTTATAATGCTTACAAATTTCATTTGAAATTGGTATATGCAAGAGAAATACGAGAAATAAAATAACTTTGCCTATCCAACAATCCCTTTGTCTACCGAACAATACAATGAACTGTATGCACAGCCTGTATCTGCACTTGACATCAAAATTTTGTTTCACTGTAAAGTTTAAAAATGGGTTCCAGAACTTAAATTATTCCATTCTGTTCTACTATGCCTTAAATTATTTTCATACAAGTTGGTGACTGCAAGATCCATTAGAAGTGCCCTTTTGGGCAAGTCATTCCTATCATTTCAGTGCCTCCACAGGATTCTTATAGCAAATCATTAAGTGGCCAGATATCCATTTTAACTTGGATTTATAGACTTAGCTCCCCCAAGTACCAAGCAGAATTGAGACACATCGATCTCAGAATGTAGACACATCTGATTCCTTCCCTACCCCCAGCTACTTTTCCCCATTATTAATGCCATTTTGCTCCACAGCATTTTAGTCAAACATTTCTGCTACTCTCAAAATGCAGAGTCATCTAAAAACCTCCAATAATTCTAACACGTTACTGCCTCTTAATCCAATCTTGCTCATAGGATGAAAGTCCAATATGGCTTATGGAATATTTTTAACTGCTTTAATGCCATGTCTTGCAGTTTTAACATTTTCCCTAGATTTTGATCTGTGCTTTGTAAGTTTAGGCCCCAGTACATTTTAGATAAATGGCAATTATGGTTATCTGATTTAACAGGAAAAAATGCTGGTGCTTGATGTCTTTTACGCCTATATTTTATTCACAGCTGTTCAGAGTGTACAAAACATTAGAAATTCTTGTTACAAGTGCATTAAAACCACAAGGAAGAAGGAAATGTAGTTATTTTTATGCCACCAAAACAGTTGTGGGCACCACATGTTGTTGTCAGCCTTTCCATATAGAATAATAAACTACGTTTACACACTCTTCAAAACAACATCCACTTTGAAGTTCTAGTGAGGTCATCAACTTAAACTATTTTAAATCAATGTCATTTCCTCCCCACAGTGTTGACACTATAAAGTCACAGTTAGCGAAGATCCCTCTTCTGCCCCAAAGGACCAGAAACAGGAAAATGGTAGTGGTAGGAAGACAGTAAAACTCCAGATGTTGGATGCATACATTAAACCTATGTCTCACAGGGCATCTGAGGTGCAATCACAACTGCACCCCTAGTTCTGTATTATTTACAGAGCCTCACACGCAGTGATACATACCTGCAACTATTCATCAAGCAAGAAAGACCAACAAAATAATTATGTGTAATAAAGTATCTCAGACTGGGGGATATTAGTTTCTTATAGTAGCTTAGTATTTGTGTAGACAAGCCATTACATAACAGCAAACTGAGGTAGGAATCTACCTCACATTAGCCTGCAGCCACCTAACTGTCCATGTGCTGCCTGCTGATAAGAGTTTGTTGGAGCACTATGATCTAGTCCCCTTAGTTGAGACTAGCTCAAAGCACATTAACAAACTGTTAAGACGTCAGCAAGGTGCAGATAGATAATTAGGTTTCAGAATGGTAGCTGTGTTAGTCTGTATCAGCAAAAACAATGATGAGTCCTTGTAGCACCTTAGAGACTAACAAATTTATTTGGGCATAAGCTTTCGTGGGCAAAAACCCACTTCAGCAGATGCATGGAGTGAAAAATACAGTAAGCAGTATAAATATTACAGCACATGAAAAGATGAAAGTTGCCTTACCAAGTGGGTTGGGGGGGGGGGGGGGGGGGTTTGTCAGTGCTAACAAGGCCGATGCGATCAAGGTGGACGTCACCCATTTCCACACCTTCTTGTCAACTGTTGAGAATAGGCCACTTTCACCTTAATTGAATTGGCCTCATTAGCACTGACCCCCCACTTGGTAAGGCAACTCCCATCTTTTCATGAGCTGTAATACTTATACTGCTTACTGTATTTTTCACTCCATGCATCTGATGAAGTGGGTTTTAGCCCATGAAAGCTTATGCCCAAATAAATTTGTTAGTCTCTAAGGTGCCACAAGGACTCCTCGTTATAGATAATTAGGTGGCAGCAGGCTACTGCAGGGCAGATTCACCACCCAGCGTGTGGTGGTCTAATTGGCCCTGTACAAAAGGCCTTAGTTTCTTCATAGGTCAGAATTTTCAAGAGATCTCAGTTTCTATTTAAGTATCAATATTACTGGTCAGATTTTCAAAAAGCTTGCCACCTCAGTGTCACAATGGCAGCCTGGTGGGCACAAAGCACTTGTAGAAATCCAACCCCAGCTGTGGGGTCTGAGCAATTGAAAATCTGGCCCAGAAGTCTTTTGAAGAATCTGGCCTCAGAGGGGTATCTTGTTTGGTTGCAAATAAGAATAATCAGAAACTTGACAGATTCTGCTCTTTCCCTACCCCTTCTGTTCCTCTATAAAACACACTTGTTACCTACCTGCACAGCCAAAAGCCAGATGGTATCTAGAAGAGGGGCTGAATTTGACACAACACACATTAGCCTTGGCCTCAATACTTGCAACTGAATTATCCAGGTTGGTAGACCACAGCTTCACTGAGGAGAAACAAAACAAAAAAGGCAGAAATGAGTAAGTGAGGCTGAAAATGCTTTTTGAAAGATTTACAAACATGGTCAGTACTCAAATATGGTCTATGCACTTCCACCTTATCATGTTTCTCTGACTGTATAAATATCTGTCTACTGTAGGTTTCATTCCATGCATCCGATGAAGTGAGTTCTAACCCACGAAAGCTTATGCTGAAATAAATTTGTTAGTTTAAGGTGCTACAAGTTTTTCTCTCTTATTTTCGCAGTATTCAAATAGGTTCCCACACAAACTCATCACACACTTGCTTGTAGGGATTTTCATGAATATTAATATCTTTGAGAAGGTAAACAAAATTAGTGGGTAAAAAAAGGCGGCTTTTGGTTGATGATCAATTTTCAGCACATTGTCAAGCACAATAGTAGTTTACCAATTCTACACACCCGATGAAACCGCATGCAGGTGTCTAGCTGTGCCCCAGGCTACCGGACCGCAGACTTGTACAACCAAGAGCAATGAGGCTGATATTCTACCTACTCTTTGTCACCCAGCTGTGCTCTGAAGAACTACTGCTCAGTGCGCTCGGTTGTAACCAGGCTGCATAGATTTCATTTAAATGTACCTGTAAGCACAACTAGTAAGAACAATTTGTTTTCCATTCTTCAAAGATTGGTACCAGGAGAACAAAAGCTGCTTTTTATTGTTACATTTTAATTCAATCCACGTGAATGACTATTGTGTAGAGGTAAATATAAATAAAGATTAACCTGTACTGGACTACTCTACAAGAGGAAATGGTATACACAAACACTCATGTATATGTGATTGTATTTTAAGCCTGCTTTGACAAGCCTCTTTCACAAATACAAAGCGATGGAGAGTCTTTGAGGCCCTTCAGTTTTTCCCCTTAATAGCTTCATGTACACATTTAATGTACATATTTAAACCCACAAAGATAAGGCGTATTAAGCACTATCAACACAGTCGGTCAATTGTGAACCTTAAGGAAGGTTATACACTGCAAATTGTGGGCTAACTCCCAGCTTTGCCAGGAGCCCAGAGGAAGGGGTGTTGTGTTGTTGCACTCTTCCAGGAGCAGCCTTTGACTCTAAGGGTATGTCTACACTTACCCGCTGCTTTGGAGGCGAGCAATCGCTCTTCTGGGATCGATTTATCGCGTCTTGTCTAGACGCAATAAATCGAACCCGGAAGTGCTCACCGTCGACACCAATAATCCTGCTCCGCGA
Organism: Chelydra serpentina; assembly: GCA_037349315.1. Classification (NCBI taxonomy): domain Eukaryota; kingdom Metazoa; phylum Chordata; order Testudines; family Chelydridae; genus Chelydra; species Chelydra serpentina. The sequence continues at coordinate 55,803,564 of JBAIAC010000024.1, read as the reverse complement.
ACGGAGCAGGCAGAGTCGACGGGGGAGCCTGCGCGCCGCTGTGTGGACCAGCAGTAAGTACTTTTAAGTTTGAACTAAGATACTTCGACTTCAGCTACATTATTCACGTAGCTGAAGTTGTGTATCTTAGTTCGAACTTGGGGGGTAGTGTAGACCAGGCCTAAGAGTCAGAATATACCTCCTGATTTCCCCCTTGTGCTCTAGTGGGGGATAAGACAACTACGTACTGGATAGTAGCTACGCAGAGAGGCTGTTCTCCCCAGCCAGGGTATGAAAACAGACAGGGCTCACATAGATTTGCATGTGACAGGTCCTCTATAGACAGATCTCCCTTCTCTGTGTGGAAGGGGTACTCTGGTCCCTCTGTGGAGGGGAAGGGGAGGACATGCGGTGATATAGGAGAGGGCTGGCCAGAAGGAAGGTGGGGAAAAACACCATTCTGCTTTGGCTCCAAGAAAGATGCACAAAAATATTGCTACAGCCCCAGTCTTATTAGCTTTTCCCCATATTACCCAACTCCACAGGAGCTTTGGGGGAGGGGAGAGACAGCCTCTGGGCAGATGCCTATAGAACCACTACGCTTGGGGACAGCTCATCCACAGGAAGGGTAGTGGACTCTTCCCCCCCACCCCACCCCACTTTTTTTTTTTTTTTTTTAAATAGTTCACACAAAGGAAGGGGAGGGAGTGCTACTCCTGGCCTGCCCTAATTCTGGTCATCTTTGTAGGACTGTTTCAAAGATGTGAGAGGAACAACAATGCTTGGAGCATATTGAGGCATCCTTTAAAAACAGCACAGTGGGAATATCAGACAGCTGTCTGGAACCATTACAAAGTATCACATATACCCATCAAACGCAGATGTTGATGCATACTACATTTGCATACAAGAATTATGGAGAGAGATAAATTACATGCACCTATCCGTTTCCAGACAGTAATAATCCATTCTCTTATTTACCAAAAGCCTAATATACATTATAAACAACCAGCTACATTAAAAATAATGAACAGCTTTGCAAGGATGGCCTGGACCTTGTTTTGCTCCACGTGACACTAGATGATCTAGTGCCTCACCTGGAGTCTGGGGGTAGGAGAGAATTTTTCAAGCAAATAAAAGCTTTAGCTTCTCGCTTTAAAGAAGAGATGGCCAACAGAAGTGCAGTATATGTCACAGTGATAGCAGAGGACATTATCGATCTGATGGCACAGGAAGCAAGTAATTCTGATTTCTGTGGTTTAAAAAAAATGTAATGCCAGCAGACAATGCTTCTTAGCCCAGGGCTACACTAGGGGAGGGGGGGGTCGATCTACGATACGCAGCTTCAGCTACGTGAATAATGTAGCTGAAGTCGGCGTATCGTAATCGACTTACCTGACCATGAGGACGGCGGCGAGTCGATCGCTGCCGCTCCCCCGTCGACTCCGCTTCCGCTGCTCGATGACGTGGATTTCCGGAGCCGACGGGGAGCGTGATCGGGGATCGATTAATCGCGTCTTAACGAGACGCGAAAAATCGATCCCCGATAGATCGATTGCTACCCGCCGATCCGGCGGGTAGTGAAGACAAGCACTTAGATTGAAAGCTATAAGGTCTACGGGTATTTGTGGGAGTCAAATGAAGTCACAGCTCATAGTAGTGCCACTCGCAAATGTATGTCCCATGCAGCTACTTGTTTTGAATGCTCATTAGGCAGCCTTCCAAGTAAGTTCTACAAGTTAGAAACTGTGTTCAATATGGGTACTTCTCTTTTTGGCATCACATCAATATAATGAGCAGATACTTTATCTTAATTTTGTAACAAATAAATCAGGGGCTCAGTTTTCAGCACACCAGCCTTTCACCTTTGCACAATTTCATTCAAATCCTCTTCAGATCACAAAGAGTAGAATGAGCTTGATGAGCTCATCTGCTGTTTAATCAATATGGGTGCTCATAAAAACCAACGTGAAATTTGCTACAATTGGTAGGCCAGGGTTAGATTTGGTAATTTCCTCCCCCTACCAACTCCTGCCCCCTAACTTTAAAAAACATAAAACCACATCACAAGTCACGTTTTAGCTGGAAATAAATGTGTATACAACAGGTTCATAAACTCTGGTTGTATGAATTTTGCTTCACTTACTGTGAATTTTAGCAGTTTTGTTGAAACTGAGGTGGTAATTATAAAACATACAGTTGCCCTAACAACACTTAGAACTGTGTTGATGAGGCAAACTACCCTATGAGATCAACTGTTCTTAAAACATGCGTTGCCTAATTTTGTTGCTGCCGAGAGCTGCATCTCTCCATGTGGCCAAGCATCCACACCTCACAAAACAAATGAGATGATGTCTGGGAAGCAGCTCTTGGTTTAAATTGATTTAATTTTATCAAGTTTCTGTTTAATTGACTGATGCTTTGGTTCAAATGGTATGCAGAGCTCTGGCATGCTGTCTAATTACATCAGACTCAATCTTTGTTCCAGTGGGGTTCCGTTGCTCAGTGCTCTCTTTGCTGTGTCTGATCTTTGGCAGAGAAGGGTGCCGATGAGTGATCACAGGGTTACTCTCCTCAGTGTGTGTATAGCTGGCAAAGGGCATTGCAGTGCACCAAGTATCCAGGCATCCAACACCTTGTCACCACTTTGAAAGGGGGAAGGGGGAGAGAGACAGACAGGAACATCCTGCAGCAGGGATGAGGGAGGGAGGTTTAGTAAAGCTGCCACACTCAGCAATCAGGAAAGGAGCTGGGGGAGAAAAAGATCTCACCTCCAACCGCTCCCACTAGGGACCAGACAGCAAATGTGAAAAATCGGAACAGGGGGTGGGTGGTAATTGGAGCCTATATAAGAAAAAGACCCAAAAATCAGGACTGTCCCTATAAAATCGGGACATATGGTCACCCTAGCTCCCACCATGCCAGGAAAGGGAAAATGCATTACAGTTCCCATCATTCCAGACAAGGCCAATAACTACAGATAGAAAGATCAATGCCCACACATCCAAGCATTGGGGGTAGTTGCGAGGAAGAGGGGAATGGTAGTGCCGGGCTTCCCACCAGGTGTTAACCCAGACCAGATAGTCTCTATGAGCTTTGGGTAGCAGGTTTTGACATTTGGCTAACAGATGTCTGGCAAACTGAGTTCTCCACTATAGCATTTAAAAAAGAGCTATTCTTATTTAAAATACTTTTAAATACGTCTCCAATTCTGGCATTCACCTCTGATGTCCTTGTTATATATGCAAATAGTGAAAAGACTGCATGAGGAGGGGGATGAAATACTCTAGCCTAGGTTTGATCAGAAAAAAAAAACGATATATACCTTCAAAGAAAGAACTACTATTTGAATAGAAATGCAGGATGTGTATAGAAAATGCAGGTCTTTATTAATACATAATGTATGTGTGTAAACACTGCACTTTTTAAAACAGTTCCTGCAGAAAGGAATTGTTAAGCTGTGAGGTGAGGCCCTGTTTTGTAAAGTCAGCTCAGGCAGACAGCTCTTTACCGTGCTAATAAATGCATGTCTATTTGGAAGATAAGCTCTTTTTAAAATGCACAGCATGAATGGGGAGCAAAATGATGAAAAGGTTGCTCATTTATACAGAGGGACTTTTTCTTACTACATTTAATTGTAAAGGAAACAGTCTTGACTTCCACCATAAAGAAGAAGAAAAAAAATCTATTAAAAGCCATTTAAAAAAATCTCCATAATATGAAATTATCATAAAGGCTGCATTTTGTAAGTGAAATTACCAATTACCTCGAGAACGTCAAACACATTTAAGAAACGCTACTATGACTTCCTTTTGAAACAGAATTTAAAAGCAATTTAGGGGGCAGAGGCTTGAAAGGTTTAATGTTTTATGAAAAAATTAATTTGTCATTCAAAGTAAATCATGAACAGCTCTGTCCAAAGCTGCTTGCGCCCATTTGGGAGAGTTGATCCCCAGCGGCTGCAGAAGGAACCCAAAAGCAATGGTTGCCTACTAACTAATGTGATATTGTAAATTGACTGCAGATAAAGTTCTGTTCTGTAGGGAAGGAGAAATTATGTATTTCAATTCTATCCATTCCCCCTTTATAGAAATCGTATTGCTTCCAATGTGCAGTTCTCAACCGGTGGGACACAATGGTGTGCCTGGTGAGAGCTCCAAAATCCTGGGTCATTAGGGCCCAGCAGAAGTCTTGGGAGGAGGGAAAGCAAGGAGAAGCTATTTCCCAACATCTACTCCTGCAGTTCCCATGCCTTCCTGCCCACTACCCAATTTTGTTCACACTGCTAAGATTTCTCAAAAAACATGTCACACATCCTCAAACTGGGGGTTGCGAGGTAATTACATGGGGGGTCGTGAGCTGTCAGCCTCCACAACAAACCCCGCTTTGCCTCCAGCATTTATAATGTTAAAAATATAAAAAGTGTTTTTAATTTATAAGGGGGGGTGTCGCACTCAGAGGCTTGCTATGAGAAAGGGGTCACCAGTACAAAAGTTTTAGAAGCACTTCTATAGGACAAGGTATTTCTCGCTGTGCATGATCTGTAATGCTTTATCATCATTTACTAGAAAGCCATTTTACTAGACAAAAGGAAGAGAGAACATTCTCAGTCTTCACCCATTTATCTGTAGCCACTCCCTTTCTTCTGTACACATTTAAAAAAAACAAAAAACAAAATCAAAGCTCCCCAAATCTTCAACCATCAGTCTGGCACACACTGAAGTAAAACTTGCCTTGTTTACACTAGAGTTTAAGAAGATGTTAGTTGGATTGTACTAGCTAACATGATATACAACCTTCCCCGTAAATCCTAGACTAGACTAAAGCTGGTCCATAATTTTCATCTGAATGATTTTTCCAATAAAACATGCCCACTTCACAAAAGTCCCCAAGAGAATATTTCAATTTTTCTGAAAGATTTTGATTTTCTATTGGTAAAAAAAAAATCAAAATGACAGCTTCCTGGCTGCCCACCTGGAAGGCTCTTGTTATTTTCACCTTCGGCAAGTGAAATTGACAAAAGTTTTCACAGAGGACTGCCAAGGCAGAGTGCCAGGGGACTGTTTCCCATACCAGCTCCAGGCGACAGTCAGAGACATAGTGCTCTGCCTCTCCAGTTCCAGGAGCTGCAGGTGCAGGCTGAGTATCCAGGCTCTCTACCTCTATGGCAATTCAGCAATTGACAAGTGAGGGCAACACTGACTTGTCCTCACTTGACAATTGACAAGTGAGGACAAGTAAGGGCAGCGAGAAAGCTAAAAAATATTATTTCAGTTCCCCTGAAACGGGTTTTGTCAAAAAACACAAAATTTTTCAAGGAAAGGGATGACTTTTTTTCCAGCTAGCTCTAGACAAAAGCTCTCTCCCCACTTTTCATTTGATCCTAAATGGTTCTATAATACCCTGGGCAAGTCAGTTACACTATCTACATAAGCCAAGGAATCAGTTACTTGACACATCCTATATTGACAACCATAAGGAATACACAATGAGTTCAGCCTTTGGCACTAGAATTAAAAATCAAAATACCTTTTGCATCATCAGAGCCTGAAGCCAGCAGTTTAGGGTCCATCAAGTTAAAGTCAACACTCCAGCATCTTTTCTCATGCTCCTGTTTTGAGAAAGAGGAAAATATTTGGAGTGTAGTACATTATAAATCCCAGCACTAAAATACGCAGTAAAGCAAAACATATGCAGTTTGGTATGAATTAAGATGGAATTTCTGGATATGGACATTCACTATGTATAGCAGTGATCTTAAATACATTTTTCTCTCACACAAACTAATGCTTGTGTGATTTAAGAGAAGCCCCAAAAGATGCAACACTAGCGAGCTACATCCAGGATTTTTATTTTTTTTTAAAGTACTGCTTATTTGCTCATCTCAGAGAATACTTCTCACGACAGTATATTTTGGTTTGTTACTACTCCCTTGTGGCCCTTCATTCTCTTTGAGCAAAACATGCATGAATTTTCTAAATACCATTCAAATGCATCTTTCAACAAGGAGATTGAATTTGTTTAGAAAGTCCAAAAAGAGGAGTATCATTCAATCAGGTATTAAAAGTTTAAGTGGCCACAGGAACTGTAGTTTATCAGTCATATATACGTGTCATTTCGAGTCTGAGTGCTCTTTCCTTATAAGTGATGAGGAAGGTTTAATATACTAGCAGGACAACATTCTGTTAAATTAAACTTGAAGGTTAGTCAAGTCATTTCAAACTTTCACAAAACTTGAGAAGAGAAGTGAAGTGAAGAGGGCATGAAAAAGAACATCCAGCACAATGTTCCAAGCAGCATTTCAAATATGTCTGTGCACATACCTCAACTTATGAAAATCTAGAAGAAGGGACAAAAGAATCGATAGGGAGCTTAAATAATGAAGTGGAGTTAATTTCTTTTAGTACAAGTAACAGTTGGAATATAACTCCAGTTTCACCATTTCGCATTCATAATGAAAATGTATACTATTTAAATAAATTGTCCTCAAATTCATTATATTAAGATTCATTGTGTCCAGTGAAATCTCTTTCTAGTTGGCATACACATGATAAAAGGATGTCAACACAGAATCTTATGATAGAGATTAATATACAATAATAAGAGAGCTGCTGTTTAACTGAAGGAAAAATCTTATATTCCTATTTAACTGTCAAAGGGAGAGGCATACTCTATGGCAGCAGTTTGCATCTACTCTTAAGAAGTGGTCCACCACCTCCTCACCCAACTTCTCAGTTCCGATCACACACCTTCCTAGTGGCCCTCATTACAACTGACTAAATGGAAAAGTAATGTTAGGACAGGATTAAGGAGACAAGATGAAAATAAATTCTAATGTATAGGTGTTTGATTACATTCACCTATTCTGTGTTTGTGCTGCTAGTTTACTGTCCCATGTGCAGGGCTTTATATTTACTAGCATCAAATCTGCCGTGGCTGCCTGCAGCTCCACTACTTCAATCTTTTCAAGTGACTTGGCATTTTGCTTTTCTCTCTCTCTGCAATGTGTGCGCGCGCCAGTCTCCTATTTTTTAGGCCTTCTGCAAATAGGATCATGGTTAAATGTACAGCAACAAAACTTCTAAGATGGAAATGAAGCAGCCATGCAGAGGTTGTTGTTTTTTTAAAAATTCACATAAAAAAGTCTCCAGTAACTCCTCTTCCTTTTCCCAGATCTGTGCACCAACAGCAGGGTTTTTGCTAGCCACAGAATCATCACTGCTTAAAGGCTACTGTGTGCCTCACTATTGTGACAAAAAGCTACATTGGTCACTGCTGGAGAATCACGGCTCAATGGAGTTATAGAAAAGTCAAACACATGGTAACTCCCTCCCAGCCAAGGGAATTCATCTACTGTAAAAGTTCAATTAACCTACTGTAGATGCAGCCACTTTGCCTCATGCAGCTATCAAGCCAAACAACCATCAATGCACTACTAGAAACACCCTAATTAGAACATTAATATGCACACAAACCTGAAGCCATGGCCCTTGCAAAGAGGAAAATGGTAATGCTTGGTGACTGCACTTTACCTGGTAGACCTTTGACCTCTGTCCTGTGAACCCATCCCACAGGATGACGGTGCCTTCATAGTCACTGCTGGCTAACAGGTTCTTGTGGTAGCTACTCCAGCTGATACAGCTTTAAAAAGAGAAAATCCCAAACAATCTTACTTTAAACTATATTATATACACCTTAAAAATAATTATTGCAATAGCTCAAGTCAATTAGGATCTTTGCTTTGGGCTGTCCCAAAGTACACAATCTTGCCTTTTATTAAAATAATCAGACAAGGAAAAAACAAAAAGCATCAGAAACTTGGAAAACTTTTCAGCATACAAACTACAGAAGTGTTTATGTCTTTGTTACGCAGTTTACCATCTCAAGATATTATTTGCAACTTATATAATGTTTTATGCTGCTGTTTCTAGGATATACGTTTGTACTCGCACAGAGACCCAGAATTTTAAAAAAAGGAAAAGACATTTTAACCTTTTAGCTCCTTAAAAGCCACAATTTTAACCATGATACCAAAAGCAGAAGTCTACAAATGCAATCTACAGCTGTAAGATATAGAACTACATTGGCATCAAAGGATTAAAAAAAAAAAAAAAAAGCAAGGAGACTATGACCTCTTTAACACAGAAGAAAGACTATTCATTGCATTCTTAGTTTAAAGAGTGCCCTCTTCTGTCACTTGAGAAAGGAAGGTTTGAGGGAGATATCTAAACAGGGATCAGAGAAAATACATAGGTTATGTTTGTATTTTATATTGAATTGAGCAGTCCTGAAGGATACAGCATCTGATTAATACGGAAGAGTGAAATCCTTTAACAGGCACAACATGGACAATAATAGAGCCAGCTTCCTCTGACTGGTCTGGCAATATGCTTCAAGCCTGGTGCCCAAAAATATTTCAATAAGGGTAAGAGAATTTAGAACACACATTCACCCAATTTTTGGCCCATCTGGTGTAAAAAAGAGCCAGCTGTCAACTGTGATGCATATAGCAGGAATTGAACTGACACTGATACATTTCACATAGGTCACCAAATAGTTGAGAGAGTAACTAGCTTAGATTATTAAACCTTGATAAATCAGTCAGTCTACGCTAGCATTCCCATTGTCGCTGGAATGGTGTGAATGCAACGCAGGGAAATTTCTGTAAAACTGGCAGCCCAGATAGGGTCTTAGAGGCTGTCACCATAACCCAGTTAGAGCATGTCTACCCTAGGAAAACAGGAGATGTTTTGAAGTGTGTTAGCTAGCATGTTTTAATTAACTTTTTTTTTAAATGCTACCTATAGCCTTATATACACACAGGGTTTAACACCTTTAAAAGTGTGTTTGCTAACCTGCAATTTTCTGCATTGTTCTCAGTGTCCATTTCTTTCTCTATCATACCTCAACCCTTGTATTATCTCTTCTACTTCTTTCCCTCCCCGCCATGCAGAACACCTCATTTCTAATCTATCCCATCAATCTCACTCCTTCCATCCACCCACATCTGCATCCCTGTTCACACCCTCACCTCCATCTCTTTGCTCATTTGTACCTCCCCCTTCATATATAGATTTTTCAAGCCTTAGCAGCCAGAAAACTGAAATAAGATGTAGAGTACTAATGTTAGAGGCAATGCCCAGGCAAGAATTCAAGCCACTCTTCAACATCAGCTGCTAAGAAAGAATGAAGCTGAACTGTATCTTCAGAACAGTAGTAAGCTTTTAATTAGAAAACATGCACGCCTCTAGGCCAGGGGTAGGCAACCTATGGCATGTGTGCCAAAGGTGGCACGTGAGCTGATTTTCAGTGGCACAGTCCTGGCCACCGGTCTGGGGAGCTCTGCATTTTAATTTAATTTTAAATGAAGCTTCTTAAACATTTTAAAAACCTTATTTACTTTACATACAATAATAGTTTAGTTATATATTATAGACTTACAGAAAGAGACCTTCTAAAAATGTTAAAATGTGTTACTGGCATGCAAAACCTTAAATTCGAGTGAATAAATGAAGACTCAGCACACCACTTCTGAAAGGTTGCCGACCCCTGCTCTAGTCCTTATAGTTGCAAAGGACCTTCAAAATGTGAATGATGCAGTGACATCTGCAGCAAACAGTCTGAAACAATAGTGAAGAGAACTGTCCTAGTTAATTTAAAAACTTGATAAATCTGAAGCCTAAGGATAACCATATAAACAAAGAAATTCCCATATTAAAGCAAATTAGAACTATGTAGTTCAATATCCTGTTTCTGATAGTGGTAAGTACCAACTGCTTCAGAAAAACATTAAAGAAACTTTATAGTAGGAATTTATAGAATAATCTACCCACAGGGAAAATTCCTTCCTAACCTCCAACAGATGAGTGACTTGTGCCCTGAAGCACAATTAAAAATATGTCAGCATTAGTTATTTTACTGCTAATCAAATCATGTAAGAAAGGAGAAGGACAACCATATTATGAAAGCTCTGCATGATCTATTGTGAGCTGCACGTTATAGCTGTATAACAAGTGGGTGGAACTTGGGAAAGTACCACCAGTAATTCTTTTCTTCCAATCTAACTCCTGGAGAAAGAAAAGTGTTGGGCTTCCTCTAGGATGCCATCCTAGGACCCTGCTCAAGGGCTCTACCTTTTGCTGCCTCCAGCTGGTAGGTGAATAAAAATCTGCTTTTCTCCCACCTAGTTGCAGAGTGAGACTGACATGGTTCTTGTCAGTTTCACTTCTGCCCACAACATTGTTTTTAGTAGCAATGAAAACTGACTAGAAGCTGGTCTGTTTTAAGTTTCATATGTCATAAATCTTTGAACACAATCCTTAAAAAAAATTAAAGGGTCTTAATTCGATAAAAACAAATAATTTCCTTCATCTTCCTGACTGGATTCTCCCCTCACCATCACCAAGCTTCCTTTAGATCTTAAACAACCTGGAATATTCTATTAAACAGTACAATGCATGAGGTTTCGTATAGCTTATCATTAGACTAACTTTTATGAAACAGCATACTCAAGGGATATATCAGACTAATAGAACAGCTGTTCCTCCAGATGTGTTAAGAGCTTTCTTCATTCTTAAAGCTTCCTTTTTAAATCTAGAAATAGTCACACTATCATGTTCATATGCCCTTACTATTTGTGCTGCTGTATTTATTTATAACCTTTTTTCCTGTGAGTACTATCATCATAGATCTCCATTCCTGGGAGATTAACTATCAGAAATAATCTCACATGAGGTGCATCTGAGAACTAGTTGTCAACTGCTAGCTTGCTCTCATGAATTGGGCATCAGATCTGCACCGTAGGGCTTGTCTACATGGCCTGCAGTTTAGTCTTCTTTAAACAGGACTACCTTAATACAAACTATATACCTTTTTGTTCATGCCCACGGCATCCACATGGGAGACTTACAGCCCAGCACACTAGCTCACACTGTAATTCACAGCCCTATAGTCCAAACTGTGGGCCATGTAGACAGCTTGAGATTCCGATCTTAGAAAGACTTGTGCACCGACTTCACTTTACAAACAGTAGCCCCATTCACCTGAATAGGGACTACTCACACACAGTGTGTAAAGTGAAAGAGAGAGAGTAGTTCTGTGTGGTAAGTACATAAATTGAGTTCCAGGTAGAAGCCTTACATGCTCAAACATTACAGCTGTAAGACTGGCTTCTGAAAGACAATGCAAATGACAGCATGACCGAACGCTGCAGTGGCACAGAACTAAATTACTATTAAAATAATGTTTTAAATACATTTTAGCTGTTTAACCAAACTATAGCTATGACAGCAGACAGATATTGTTTCCTGAGGTTTTTCTCCAAAACTATGACAAGACAGAAGGGGAGACAGCTCTGAGATGATTACTTCAATAAGTGAAAGCGAGGGGAATTCAATGCTACAAATCCTTACATCACATTTGGTCCAAACATTCTGTGTTTCATGGGAGTGTGAGAGGTTCCAAGGTGATTATTTTCTAAAGGGCTCCAACAGCAATGCAGAGTCCACATGGACCCAGTGAGTAGGGAATCTAGGTTGAGAATTTTAGCTTAACTTTATTTTGGTGCTTAGAAATAGTGAGAGTCTATTGCCCTTTCAAAACCTGACAGTAATGAACACATCAATTGTGATTAGGATGGAAGAGCCATGCATGTGATTTATGGACACTGAAAAATAAACACACATCCTAGGAATAATTTTAAAAACAAAATAACCTATTCTTATAGTTTTTGCTTTTAATGTAGTTAACTAAAGAGATGCAGCTGATTTTGGAGTTGTGGTACCATTTATCACAGAGTACTGCTGCTGCAAACATACACTGCGGTGAACATGCAGAATATTAAAGATGTATTTCATAAGTGTTTTCCTACCCACATTTGGTATGCTGCCTACTGTAGATCAGGCAGCCATGAAACTAATTTCTCTTTTTGTTGAACACTAGATCTTCACATTTATCTCAACCTATGGCAAAGCAACAATTCTGCCTCCTGAATAAATCACAGAAGCAGCGCTAGCATTATCTGCTACCTGTTCACCCTTTCTCTCCCTCTTTCCCTTCTCCCTCTGCACCAAGGAGGAGAGATCACCACCTGTCATAGCTAGGGACATTGCAAATCATAGTTAGATCATAGGGTGCTGTTTATGGTTACTACACAATGCCAGGATTTGTTCCGTGTACTACAGCTATGAATCTGTAAATGGGATTTTTATAAGGATTTATGCCATCATCTGTTTTTCCTGGAAGCATTTAGTACTTCTGGGGGAGCTGTGCAAATTTAACAAAAAATGCAAATGCTTACTTCCTCCCTATTCTTAGCAAAGAGAGATCAGAAAGCACATATAGGCAAGAATGAATTTAGGAAGCAGGTGGGAGAAAGAGGTGAGAGAGACACACAGATACAGCTGGTTTAAGGGCCCTGCTCCAAAAAGGTTTACAATGAATTACTCTGAATGAAGCAGAATCTTTCAACAAGCACCCAGCTGGCACTCAGCAGAGCAGGGCTGGGATGGTGCCAGCCCGACACTGGGCAAGGGCTTCCCTTTTCACAGCTGCTCTAGGACACCAGACTTGCTCTTGGCCAGACATAAGTCCTCACAAATGCAGTCAAATGCCTGCTTCCATAAATGCCTGTCACAGCTAGGGTGACCAGACAGCAAGTATGAAAAATCGGGACAGGGGGTGGGGGGTAATAGGAGCCTATATAAGAAAAAGACCCAAAAATCGGGACTGTCCCTATAAAATAGGGACATCTGGTCACCCTAGTCACAGCCACTGTTTAGAACAGCAGTAACAGCCTTTTTGGGGGGGCGGGGGGGAAGGCAGTGGGACAAGCTTTGGACAAGGTTAACAGGTCAATTTAGGATAAGTTTCCTATAATGTTAAATTCAGAAAGAAAAACCCCCCTGCAGAAGTGCAGTTTATTGTTATGTGAAGAAAAGGAACGGAACGGAACGTACAGGGAAACTAAAACTCATCTTCATAGACCAATTTCACTGTAAGAATTTTCACTGGAACTGCAAATTGCATCTCACTGACCATTCTGTATCTTCAGTCTGCCACACCAATATGCCTCTCTAGCATGCGTATTACTAGGTTGTTCACACATAACTGGAAAACTTTGTGAAGCATGAGGTTAACTGTCAATTGCCTTCAATGACCTGCGAAGTCATCACTATGTTCCACTTGGTGATAGTAGAGCACCATTTCTTAAATGCTGCCACCAGGGACTTTTCTTGCAGCCACCACCTCCTAGGCAGTAAGGGGAGTTGGAGGGGGGAGGGGAGGAGCCCCTCCCCCAGGTCTGCCAGCAGGGGTTGGGCCTTGCCCCCTGAGCCAGAAACACCAGAGGAGTAGGCAGCCAGTGTGAGTTCCCGACCTTTCTGGCAGCGGCTTCAGGCCTTGTGTGGTGGGTGGCAGGCTCTGGTCGCACAGCTTCAGGCTCACCACTCCCCCAATCACCTTTGGCCCCCACTGCCTCCTCTGGTCATGGGCTCCGGCTGTGGGGCTTTGGGCTCTGGCCCTAGCCTCACCACCCCCTGCCTGTTGCCCCTGGCCAGAGCTGTCCCATCCATAGGATGGACCAGGGTATGAAGAAGGGATGCAGGTGGGGGAAGGGGAGGACAGGGCAGCCTGGGGGACTAGCAGGAGGCCTGGTACCGGCAGCAGGGGTCAGGCCTGCGCTCCGCACTCACCGGCCTGGGCATTTATTTCTTTTTCTTGCCCGCAGCCCCCTGGGCTCAGGCGCAAGCGACCTGGTCCCAGCCCACTCTGCTGGCTCCCAGCACCACCTGCCGCCACAGGGTCCTAGAACCCTCCGCTCCCCAACCACTAGTGCCAGGGCAGGCTGACCCTGACCCTACCCTTCCGCCTCGGACGGAGCCTTCCCTTTTCCAGAGGGACCCTCCACTAGCACAGGGGGGCCCCTCATCCCTAGCACAGGCGAGGGCCAGCCAGTAGTCTCCATCATCCCTTGCCTGTCGCCCAGACCTGGTATTCCCCCAGTGCCCCACACCTCCCGCTTCCACTGTGGTCCTCCAATGCTACCTTCAGGCCAGGACCAGCCCTTATCACCCCCGCTACCTTAGGGTCCTCCTTGCCTTTCAGCTCTCCAGCCTTGGGGTTCCCTTCCCCACAGTACCAGGAACTGGGGTCCCACAACTCTGCTCTCTCCACCACCCACCAGGACTGGGGTCCTCTATCCATCTGCTTTTCCACCTCCTCTCCCCTCCCCCAGAAAAAATAGATCTTAGAGCCTGTCCTCCACGCTGGAGGGTTCTGGGGTCCCACAGCACCATAGCACATATAGGCCCTCCAAGAGCCACCCAGTTCAAGACATGGGCTCTCCGTGTTGCGACTGTGTAATTACATTTAAAAAAATCCACTGAGGGTAGCAAGACCATATGCACCTGGGAAGTGAGTTTGCTGCAAGGAAGTCCAGGAAGGTGGATTTCAGAATGTAAGCGGCGCGACACTGATCGTGAATAGTGAGGGTTTTTTTAATTATATGAACTTCACTATAATTATAGAAAAAGAACCACAGTATAACATTATAATTATACAGCTGGGCACTATCAATATTTAACCTGTGGCCAGCAGCTGCCCTTGAAGTTCACTGTAACCAGATTTCACCTGTATAAAAAATGTTAAGGGGAGGCCCCATACAGGCTGATTTCCCCCAGGCCTTGCACCCCCCCCCCCCCACTCGGGATGGCCTGGCCCCGGCCCCCACAGCCTACTCTATCACCAGGCTCTGGCCATGGGACTTTGGGCTCTGGCCCCAGCAGCATGATGGCAGGCCTCCACCCGGACCCAAGGCACTGGCCACGCCGCCATCCCCCCACATCGCCCCTAACTCCCACTGCCTCCTCCAGCCTCCCATCCATTGCCCCTGGCCCCTGCTGCCTCCCTACCCACCTCCCCATCCAGGGCTTAATTTGTCCCACAGCTTGCGGTGAAAAAGTGATATTTGCATGTTTGTTAATATCACTTTTCGCTGCCTCCCAGCTAGCTAGCTAGTCTGTTTCTACAATATGACATTAACATACAAATGTCACTTTTCACAGCAGCAGACTTACTAGCTAGCAAGTCTTTAAAAAAGCAACCCAAAAAAAACAAAAGCAGCAACAACAGACAAGAACATGCAAAGGACCTTATTTTTGTTTCTATTCTGTTTGAGTCCAGTAAAGAATAGAGACAACTGTACATTATTTTTAATATTGAGTTTGCAAAAAGCCCTACATAAACAAACAATGATTTGGGCACGTATATGTGCATATTTGTTTTTCCTGAAGTTAATTAAGAGTTTTAGGGAAAATTGTCAGAGTGGCCATGGCAAGAGTTGGTGGCCGCACTCTGAGGCCACCAACATTTTTGTTGAGAGAACCCCTGTATTAGAGTAAGGCTCACTTATACATAAATGTCTAAAAACAATTTGGGGATGAGAACATTCTGTAACGTGGATTTCCCACTACAAAATATAGTTCCTAGAAAGAAAATAGTAGCAACAAGGATAATTCCACCAGGTGCCCTCATCCTGGTTTTAAGAACTTCAGCAGAATTCTTTAACATAACAGACAGATTTCCTGCTTTTTTTGGTGAGGTCCCAACCACGCACCATTACAGTTGGTGTATGGTTGTGACATCTAAAAAAGACCCAACTGGCAAATCAGAACCTGGGTTTGGACGATCGTTCTCTCTACTTAAACTATGAAGATGCATTAAACCAGAGCTTATTGTAAAACAGGTTCCACTTATTTAGGTTTTTATTAAATATGGATTTTTTTGGATAATATGTTACCAAACAATACAAGTGTGGTCTTCACTACACCAATGTTCCTCCAAGCCAAGCAATTTAGAATAACTATTTATTATCTGTGCCACATTGTAAGAGTGAGTGATGGCATAGTTAATGGGCACACCAAGAGTGCATTTGGTCAATGATCACCAAACATCTATCAAAACTAATAGCACCCCCATGCTGGAGGGAGTTGATGGGTTAAGGAGCTGCCAATAGACAAATGTATTTGTTTAGGAGGAAGGGGGGGAAAACAGAGCAAGGAAATGAAATAAATGGACCTTCTCCTCCCACCCACGCTTACAGAGTGCCAGGGAACTTTACTTTAAATTTTAATTTGGTCACATCTCTGGGTGCACATGCACATATATAAATATAGCAAATGAGGGAAAAGGAAAAATCTTGAAGCTGTGAAAAAATGTCTCATCTCATGCACAAAGTTGACATGGTAGACATCCCTAAATGTGTTAATGTGGCTCTCTCCTCACTGGAGGCTGGCAGAGAAGCGAGAGCAAACAATTACCTTCTACTGAGAAGATTGTCAGGGTTAGATTATCAAATTTAGAAGTAGTGAGTTCAGTTTGGAAGTAGTCTCAGAGGAACAGAAAAACATCAAATACACTTTAAAAGCTCTCTTTCTGCTTGAAGTGCAATAAGAGCACCTAATCCACGGCTAGATTCCCAAACAAACCTGTTGAAACTAAGGGTACGTCTATACTTACGCGTCCGGTCGGAGGCGCGCGATCGATGTTCTGGGTTCGATTTATCGCGTCTTGTCAAGACGCAATAAATCGAACCAGGAAGTGCTCCGTCGTCGACGCTGGTAATCCAGCTCGACGAACGGAGTAGGCGGAGTCGACGGGGGAGCCTGCGCGCCGCGTGTGGACCCCGGGTAAGTGCTTTTTCATTCGAACTAAGATAGTTCGACTTCAGCTACGTTATTCACGTAGCTGAAGTCGCGTATCTTAGTTCGAATTTCGGGGCTAGTGTAGACCTGCCCTAAGTTTCAGTGACATTACGCTAACATTCCCACCAAAAAAAAGTTACTGTCCTTATGAAAATTCCATACCTTTAGAAAATCGTCATGTTTTAAAGCCTGGTAAACAGTTTATGGAACCAACCAGTTCCCCATAGTTCTATAATCCTTCCATCATCTACCAATTTATACTGCCCACCCAGGAAGGTGGAAACAATTGATTTTGTTGGGGGAGAAAATGGCAAGCCAATGAACATTTAAAACAGTTGGGTTTAAAATATAAACCTCAATGCTAGAGGTTCTAGACCAATCAACGCTGATTTCTCTCAAAAGAATGGTTTTACTGATCTCTGTAAAGAATATCACAGTAGTTAAAGATAGAAACGACATAGTATAACCATGATAGGCCCAAACATCACCTCTTGAACACTTCACCAGCATGTTGTGCCCCTTCGCCCTAACCTGTGATTTTTTATACGCAAGTTCTTTGGATCAGAGCGTGCCTCTTGTACATTTGTACAATGCCTAGCAAACACTGGGTTTTGAAAGGAATATAGCCCCATTCGGTCAGAATTCTGTATGTTTTCTCATAGTAATACAACATATTGCAGTAGAAGAATATTTCTCTGAATAAAATTGGATTGACTGACTGTTTGGTGTTATGAAATATACTGATTATATAGTGTGAGGTTGTAGGCGAAAATGTGTATTGTGTAACATCCATAGCTTCCTGTTGTAACACTGTAGTATGTGCTAGTATTCTATTGGAAACTGTTCCCATGGATAGAAAATGGGATTTTATAATTAAATTTGATATTTTTAGTGTTGCATGTGTTTTTGTTAATTTTAGAAGGTAAAAATATAGGCTGGGGAGTCCAAATAAGTTCAGTAAGGCGACCAATAGATGAAGATTTATACTATTGTGCTGAATTGGTTTGGTCCTTCCAGATTTTTTTCCCAGACTTTAATGTATGTTTTTGAAATGGTCAGAATTTTTGTATTAAAATATAATTTTAAGGTGTTAACTGGATTCTATGGAAACATTTTCAACCAAAATTCAAACAGCTTGTTTGGGAATTTCCCTGGGGTTTTTTGTGCATGTTAGTAAGCAAGCACAAACGATTAAATTGAGTTGAGGCATCAGGAGTCCAGGAAGGATGTTCTACTCTGGCAGATCTTACGATGACCAGCAAAATGGGACCTCCCTCATGTAGATGTTAACAAGTCCATAGGAAAAGCGTGTGCGAGGGAGGGGGGGGAGAAGTGGGGGAGAGATATCACACCGAGGATTAGGTACATCTCAGTTGGATGGGGGCATAAGGGACAATGGAGGAGAATTGAGTAGGCAAGGCTCCTAGCCATGGGAGTACAGGGGAGACTTTAAGCACTTTAAAGCTCTTTAAATTTATGTCTCTTCCAGTGTATTGTCATCCGCAACTGCTTCTCCCCACCTGTGGCTCAGCAGGTCATTTTTAATAAAAAATGAATGTTTGGAAATAATACTATTACACTACAAATAGTAAAATAATAAAGAATCAGGATTTTCCTCAATCTGCTGAAAAAGAAAAAGCAGAATGATAAAGCACGTGCTGCTTAAGTCGAGACAAAAAAGGAACTGTATCTAGTTAAATAGGTCTCCTGGTAAGAAGGTTAGCCCTTCTGTATAAACAGGACAATTTCCCAGTTCCTCATTTCTTTCTAGTCCAAGCTCCAGGCAATTCCCCTCTAGAACAGGTTAAGTTTGGAAGAGAGAACACAAGCTTCCTCTTCATCTCAGAGACCCTCCACACTCCTCTACTATTTCTGTCTCTCTCTCTCATGAACTCTTTGTTAGCCCCTTCCTTGAAAAATCATAGCATGGGATAAACACTCTCGGTGTTCAATATATAAATTCATTATATATCAGTGCAATTCTTCCACTAGCATTCATTCCTTAGAATGGCTACTGCCGCGCCAGACCAATGGAGGGGGAGGTCTCTTTTTCAAGCGAGAAGGAATCTTTCAATGGGTGGCTGGTGAGAGATCATTATTCACACCAACCATAATGAGCCTCTGCAGTAACAATGGTTTCAGCATCTGTAGAAGCAGTGGTCAGAGCACTGAGTAATCCACATAGTATTTCTGCCATTATGAAGAGATACTGCCATTAATATTTCCTTCACTAAGCCTCTTTTCATAGAGAATCTGAAGAGCCAAACAGCCTCTGACAACCCATTTCCTCAAATGAAATGGGATCTGAACAAACAATGGTTACAGACTCTGGAACAAATATGGTGCAAATTAATTATACTCCCATACTTCCCAATCCCTGAACCACAGTGATGCCCACTGCTCAATATCTTTATTCTGAAGCCTCTTCCCTAAACCATACTGCCTTTCCTCTCCTTTCCTTTTTAGGACATATATCCTTCCCAACCCAGATCAATTCCTTCATCTGGAATCTTGACCATGCTGTTTATAAACTCTTTTTACAGAGTAGCTTTTTTGCTGAATACAGCTCTCTCAAGAAAGAGCTAATCATTCAATTGCATCACATGCCCCTTCTCCACTAGCTATGGCAATACATCTTTGAGTATTTTTAAATGTAATGTCTGGGTGTGAGGATCTGACATTATAGTCCATATAATTTTATGTGAACTGAGACGGTACCTGAACTGCCCACCACCAGTTTGAATACAAATAAAGCTCAAATATAACTTTTCCATCTCCTCCTCACCAGCAGAGTGCAAAGGATAAAGAAAGCAATGCTCTATTTACTGTGTGTAAGGGACACTAATTAACAGCATGCTGGGACTCAAGGCAAAGGCAATGCATACCTGATTTTGGAATTACAGGTCATTTCATTCTCAGGGTAATGAATGTCCACTGCGTCCTGAATGACTGTGCCGTACTCATAGACTTTAATCTTCTTCGTCACCCCGGCAATAGCAAAATAGTCACAGTCCCGGTCGAATTCGATACTGAGGAGCAAAAGCAGAAAACAAGGACTACGTAAAACACATGCACTTATGAACAGGACATTTTACTGCCTGAATGATATCAGGGTTTGGTACTTGAAGAGTACAGTTACAAAAATATTTAACATTCTACCTGCACCAGGATAAATCAGTTGCTTCAAATGGACTCAAACAGCACAGAGTTCCTATTCCTAGGCACAGTTGCATCAAGAGATCATGATATGCAAGCCCCCCACTCAATTGATTTATTGAAAATGGACATTCGTGGCTGCACAATATCCCTCCTGCAGATGGTACCTTTGTTCACACATTTGAAATGTTTTTCAGTTCAACTCTACCTTCTACATTACGATGTACCCAAATGTCAAAGCTGAGAGCTCACACTGGGAAGGTAAGAAAATTTGACCACATAGTGTAGGAATAATATGTCACAGGATATTACTGGATTTATTTTACAGTTTGACTCTGTTGCACCCATTGTCCCCTTTAGTATGGTAGTTTGGATTTTCCAGGGTTAATGCGAAGCAAATTAGTACTCATGGTAAAGACCTCCAAACTCCCTGAGCAACAGGAAAATGAAAAATATATTATCAAAACTATAAAAGCCACACACACAAGATGCCGTCTATCTAGCGCTGTTCTCGTGAACCAAGGCATTTTCTGTCTTGAAATGCTAGACATGTTTGTAACAGATGTCAGTGGAGATGGAAGAAAAAGCAGTCACTTTATAATGAGGTTAACCCTTAAACGAGAAAGCTCTCTGATCACACATAAAAGACATCTGAAGGGAAGAAAGGGAGAGTGGGGTTATGAACAGTGAGCATCATTATCAAATTAATATATTGAAAAGCCTTGAAAAAAGTATACCAGACACTTAACAATCAGAGAAACTACAACTACTATCCAGAGGCAACTCCCTGGTGAAAAGCTGAGCACCCTGCCTTCAAATTACGGGGGGGGGGGGGGAGAGGGGAGAGGAAAATGCAGGGATTCCTTCGAGGATTATGTCTTTTACAGACTGGTAGGATGGAAATGTGGAGCTCCTCACCCTTGTCTGAAAGAAGGAAAACTCCCCCTGCAGACCTAGAGTCTCTCTGCTGCTATGATTGACAGTGGTATCACTCCCCAGAGGCTCTCGGCTGATATAGTATTTTTCCACTACTACCCCAGCTGCCTCATTTTGGGCTTTCCTCCCCGGTGAACAAAATTCAGCGCACAACTATGCAGCTGCTCATAAGCTTTCCAAGCAACAGTAAGTGATGCTATTGTAACTGTCAGTTTCATACTATGCTCCATGTTCTGAATAGCAGCAAAGTAAAATGACAACATATTGGTCAGTTTTCACTTTAATACAGTTGAGAAAAGCTCTGAACCACCAGAGGCACCGAAGCCATCTTTCCACATACTTAAACAGCATTGCATCCTTCTACATTCTTTGCATGTTCAGAAGATTATCTTAGTGGCTAATGACTGGATTCTCTCCCTCCCCACCAATGAAAGCTTACATACTGTAGAAGTTGATGGAATTGCACCCTTTCAGCAAGAAAATAGTGCCAATAGTGAGAGAATATGTAAATCCCTATAATTAAGATACTGCCAAGTTGTGGGTTGTTGTTTTTTTAAGAAGAAACAGAATTACCCACTGATATGTGATTTGACTGTATAAATCATGGAACATTTTCTAACTTGGATGCCTAAAATTAGGCACCTAGAACTCTCAAGCAGTGGCAAGAAATGGACACAATCCTTTATAGTTTCTTGCTGCCCACAGGGGAATCTGACTAGTCTTGTTTTAAACGACTGCTACTTGGTGGAACCCTAAGCAGCAGCAGAGGCCCTTGGGCACTTTGCAAGCAGATTCAGTATGACATCAGATTCAAAGATTGAGTGTAAACTGGTAAATTGTAGAGCCATAAACTTAAAAGGGAATACACTGTCAAACTTTACATCTAGTCAGTTGTAGTTTCAGGTTTACACTTGCTCTCGACTCTACCAATTTGTGTGGATTTACATTAGTTTCTACTTTTTAAAGTGTTTTTCCCCCCATAGCTATTGAAAGGCCCCCACAACAAACAGTTCCATGAAAAATGGAGCCTGACCAGCCACAGATATCAGGACAGATACCAGCCAGAGCCCCTCCCCAAGCCTTTCCCCAGACTTCAGAGGGAACCTCCAGCCTTGGGTATCCCAGACCCCAACAGAACACCCTCCCTGAGCCGGATGGGCAGGAAAAAAAAAAAATCTCTTACAGAACAGTCTGCTTACAGGAGCAGCACAGGCTGCCTGGCCAAAGCTGGAAGCAGCAGAAAGGAGAGGTGGCCAATACAGGAATTCCACCAAGGTGGACCTCCTTGCGGATACCTGACCCCAGAGGAACCCTCCTCCTCCAGCTCCGTGGGAAATCACGGCAGCACTTCCAGAAGCAGATTAATGGTTGATGAGCAAGATTAGTGAATATGGTCTGGCATTGTTTTAGGAGAAAACGGGACATGGCAAGATGATTTCTCAGGACTGGTTGTTTTTGTAGAAGTATCCTAGCCAAGCTGCTTTTTGCAGAACACTATGTCAAAGCAGTTCAGCATCGCACTGACATGTCAACTCTCCGCCCCAAGAAAGAGGTTTACAACCAGAAACCTATATAACGTTGCAATGGATTTATTTGTACCGCAATCTTAATTGAACTGCTGTCTCAGCTACTGTTTGCTGCCCTGTGGATTCTAGTACAGCATAACTAAACTGATGGCAGCTATTCATCTACTTGGATTCAATTTATACCCTCAGCCTTCTGCTGCTGAAGGAGAAATATTACTACGTCTGGTGAAGGGCCAGGTTATTAAAACTAAAAATCCTTTCTTATCTGAGGAGATTTTGTTACTGTTAGCTGTACAAACTTTGACTAGCATTACTCCCATGCTATACATTTTTTTCTTTGAATCAGTAGTTCAAGGTCTAAAAATTAATGTACCATTAAAAACCAATTTATTTATTTATTTATTTTTTAAAATAAAGAGCATGAGCACCAACCAGTGAAACTGATTCTCAGACCTCTGACCTTCAAAGACATTGCAGGGAGAAAACCAATGCAGAAGCAAACTACCATCCGTACAGATGTACATTTTTTCCCTCCCTTCCAGCAGATGAACACCTCTCCCCCTTTATTAAAGCATATAGCTGCATCTTGGCTTGAATTCTCCATCAATAGTATATACAACAGTAGCTATTTACAGCTACTACAGTCCGACTGTGAAAAACTGAGTTTGATGGCACAATGAAAAATAAAATGAAGTACAAGCTCGGCATTCTAATCAAATTGATTATTTACCATCAAGCAAAATAACCTTCGAGAGCATTTGCAAAGCTCCACTTCCTCGACCAGTCCTGACTATGACAGACAGCACATTGGCACAGTGACAATTATTTCAATGATTTTTGCTCAGAACAGTTGATAGCATAAACACCAGTACACATCGAAGTAAGTTTAATTTGTGGTTTTAAAAAAAAAGTTTGCTTGGGCTGTGTGATATAATACAAAGTAATTTGTGTCTAACTAGCTTGACAGTCTACTTTTCCACAAGTATTTGAAGAATGTTTTGTTTTAATATAAATTCTCACGCATGCATAGTTTATCTATAGGAAAAATCACAGGAGCTGTAACAGTTCTTACATACCGTTTTTAAGCCACCATAGGATTAACCTTTGAGAGGGTCATGTTTCGGTTGCATATATAAAATGTATTTCTACAGTTGAAATAAATCTATTTGAACAATGGAAAGGTGTAATCAAGCAGTCAGAAACAAACTGTACTGTGTCAAAAAGGTCATCAGGCAAGTGATTAAGCAGTAAGACAACAGACCATGTGATACAGCTGATTAATGCTTACCTCAGGTGCATTGAGAGACACAAGTCCATCAATCAACACTGCCCTACAGCCTGTTGGGTCTTATTATAATGACAGAAAAATTGGCTTTAGTAAATGTCTATTTTAAGTGACTAATGCTGGTGCAAGGAGCTGGACTGACAGCCCTGGAGACTGAAATCCTCTATATATTACCAGACCAGATATAAAAGGACAGGGAGACTGCAATCCTCTTCCACACCCCCCACTAATACACTTCAACCCCTAGCTTGAAAGAACCACCTCTAGGAGATGAGCAGGTAGTTTGGGCTTCATACCTATTCATTCACTGGCCTCTCTACTGAAACTGCCAATTAGCACAAATTGTGGAGGTGCTGTCACTTGAAACATCTGTTCGTTGGGAATTGGACACATCAAACTCATTTCTCACAGGCCACTGAACAGACAAGATAGCTAATTTCCACGTTGAATGGACATGTTCAGGATGAAACTGATGCATGGTTGTTAGCTGAAATGCAGAAAAGGAAATAAAGCTTATTTATGAGCAACTATAGCCACAAAAAGCACCAGTAAAGCCCAGTGCCTAGGTGGCACGAGAGAGGGTAGAAGAGAAGACTCTGTTACAGTGGTATCAGAACTGTTAATTCTGATATTTTCCCTATTCTTAATTTGGGAAGCCAAAAAGATCCCTCCCGGCCCCAAATCACCCAAGTGAAAAAAAACCAAAAACAAAACAAAATGCAGAATGCTTTTAAATGAATCAATCTAAGCTTGGCAGGGAAGAGAACAAGAGTAGAGGGATGAAGTGCAGTAGTAGTATGGGTAGCTTTAGATATGCCTGGAAATCTTCCTTCTCTCCCCCTCCTCCATTCTACCTAATGTTTTCATTATTTTTTTTAACTGCCACTCTTGCTCTCCATCATAGAACCATATAAACACTGCGGCGAAGATTGTCAAAAATTAGTTTCTAAAGTTAGTTAAGGAGTAAGGAGCCTAACTTTAAGACCTCTTAAAAAAATTGGCGAACAAAAGATTTTTCTGAAGATTTAGATACAGAATCTCTTTTGGGTAAATTCTGGGGATTTTTAATGTTTGGAGGAAAGGATCAAAGTCTAGCAAAGAATGTAATGAGAGCAATACAAAAAGTTAGTTGGCTCTGCTCCTACATGCCAATGGCAGACTCAATATGTGGATATTAGATGCTTCTGAAGTTTTCTAAATTCCTTATTTTCCAAGGGATTATCTCCAATTAAGACATTGGTTAACAACCTAGCGCTAATTCTTCCATTCCTAAATTAATACATTCTCCTTATGTGGAAGTTTCTTTATTGTTTCCAGCTAAATTTCAATCTAGGAGATTAGCTAAAAGTCAAATTTAACATCAAAAGAATCAAATGAGCCTTCAAAAATAATAGTAACAGTGAGAAGTGACTGAAGAGCTGCATCAGATGCATTAACTGCTTCCTAAGCCCACCAAGTTGATAGCTTCTAGCTCTGTAATTGATAAGGGAAAACATGGTGAAGAATGTAGTGCAAGGGAGCATCTCCTTCAAGAATTGAAATATTCTTCCAAAGAAGCACCATTTTTTTTCCCTGTCTGTGCTTTGTTGGCATTATGACTACATTAATCAAAAACAATACAAAAATATGAGATGGAGACTTGTGATTCCATAAACCAAGGAAAGTTGGCTTGTGAATTACAAACAGAAGTTATCTCAAAGTGGAATGCTCACCCCCCCCCGGGCAACATAAAAGCCAAATGGTTCCAAAGGCAGAAAGAAATCAAATCAAATCCCACATAAGACAGTCCTCCACCCCCACCCCCGTAACAAGTAAGAGTCCGCAATATTGCAGGGAAAAGGTACCTCTTCTGCAGTGCATGCAAGATACACTATTGTTCTGCCCGCTTCACCCTTTGGCAACCCATATGTGGAACCTGAGTAGAGTGGGAGTGTCTTATAGAGGCTCTCTGCACCACAGCACAAATTCACTCAGTGTAAATAGGCACATCTCTTCTGTTATATTATTGTTACTTAACATTTGTAGTGCCTAGAGGACAACCAAGTCAGGCCCCCACTTATGCTAGGTGCTGTACAAATATGACATTCTACAGCTGTTTACTTCCGGAAACAAAAAAACCCCACCTGAATAAAAGAATAAACAGTTTTCTTTTTTTTAGAAAATGTTTAAAGCTTTCAACATGTATCAACAAGGCATTCAAAAGCGGCACAAGTCCAGTCTTTCCCCTATCCTGCCCACCTAGGGCACCTTTAAAGTTGAAAAACACCTTTGACTCATTTCCCTTCTTCCTTTCATTCCTCCCCCTTTCAACCACTTTCCTTCTTTGCTGGCCAATAGCACTGGTAGCCCTTATATCCAGACTAAGTGCCATTTATGTACGCCTTGAGGGAATCCTAGAACTCACTCCCAATTTAGTTTTTAATACAATGCAAAAAATTGATTGCACTTATTCTCAAGGAAAAGTCTTGCTGAACTATAGGGAGAGAATGAGAAAATGAAAAGAAGAAATTATCTTATTTTTATACAGCTTGCCTTTCAGTAAAATGGTATCCATTTTGTGTTCTCCTTCATTTATTCCACTTTTAAATTTAAAAATTACAGCGCAACAACCAACATAAATAGGATGATTTCTATTTACTCTGTAATAGAAATACTAGTTAGCCCACTATATAGCTTTGTGGTAGGTCCTTGTGTGCCTTCAGAGCCACACAAGTTTCAGACAACCATGAAGAAAAATGTTGGTGAGTGGACCTACAGTAAGTAATACTAGGTCATCACTCTATTGTTAAGAAATTCTAGCTTTTTTTTTTTCTTCTGCACACTTATTTGCATAGTGTAGTACAGGATTACAAAACACAAATCAGGTGAGTAGGAGTAAGATGTGCTGCCAACAACAGTCCAGTTCTGCTCTCCCAATGATCCCTCTGAACTCAGTGAAATGTTCAGGTGTCAAAGAAATGCAGATTTGGATCCCGAATGAGTTCAAATGAAGTAGCATCCCCAACAATCACAAAACCTTCCACCCACTAGATATGACAGACTACAAGACCCTTCCCACAATTCTGCCATATGGCCCTGTCTGCAAATTGGGTCCCTTCCAGTTCTATGATTCTATTATGACTCAAAGTGTACACTGACATACAGAGTTGCAAGTTTTAAAACAAAGCCATATTCATGCATGCAAAGCCACAATTAAAAGGATCAATTTTTGCATTCCAAAGTCTATCTAGATTTGTCATACAAAAAATAAAAGTTACTGAGACAAAGCACATACAATTTCACTCTGAAAGGATTGTTTTTGCTAAAATTATGACTGGCAGAAAAGAAGGTATTTCTTTTTTATAGAAACCACTTCTCAAACTTAACTGCTAGTATGATACCCATAATCCACACAAAATTAAACATTAGCTCAAACTGAAGAAGTGCTAGTCAGACAATTTATACTATAATTTAGAGTTGC
This sequence comes from Chelydra serpentina, assembly GCA_037349315.1. Classification (NCBI taxonomy): domain Eukaryota; kingdom Metazoa; phylum Chordata; order Testudines; family Chelydridae; genus Chelydra; species Chelydra serpentina. The sequence goes on along the minus strand of JBAIAC010000024.1, from coordinate 55,776,522 downwards.
TATTAGATATATCTAAACCATTTATTTGTATAGGCTGCTCACTTGTAGCTCTGGTGTAAGTAACCACTTAGCTAAAAGTTAGGGAACTATAATGTACGAATTGTGTCAATTTGTATAGTAAACCATACTTTTTAATAAATAGACTATAACCTATCACTCTATAAGCAGCTCAGCACAAGCCCTAGATTTGGCAAGAGATGGCTGTATTACATTCCTTTATTCCAAAATGTCAGTTTCACAAGCATTCTGGGAACCATAGTTCAAACCACCCATTAAAAAGAATCATTCAACACTAAGTAAACAAGAACTTTTTTTTCTTGCCTATAAATGTATCTTCTCAATGATGGAAGCCATTGGCCCCCAAAGTGGAGATTAATACTGATTAGATACATACAATGGTCTTGGACAGAGTTGTGCTGGAAAAAAGTGGACACATTTCCCCCATGTATAATTGGATGAATTGCACCACAATTCCAGGAAAAGCTTTTAAAGATTCAACACCGAGAAGAGTACTAATCAGACAAACAAATTTCTAGTCTTCTAAACTCTAACAGGCAAACAAACAACACACAACAGAGTGAGGGGACCTTCACTTAGAGATGAATGCATGACCATCTATTAAGAATCCATTAATTTGAAGATAGATTTGACTAGGAATTAGCATAAACTGCCCAATTTGCTCTCTGTTCAGGTCATAGGAGTCACAGAGCCTCTAAAACAGTGGTAGGCAACCTGCGGCTTTCCGCAGCTCCCATTGGCCGCCGGGAACGACGAACCATGGCCAGTGGGAGCTGCAGGGGGGAGGGGAGGGCGTAAATGTCTGGCAGCCCGCAATCAGCTTACACTGATGGGTCGCATGCGGCCTGCAAGCTGCCCACCACTGCTCTAAAATGACACACTACAATTATGGGAATCTATAGGATGACTAACAAAAATTTCCTTCATAAAACAGGGCATATGACACAAGATCAATAACAACCTCCTTTGTCATGTGGGATTAGCTCCTCCTATCTATCCTCTCAATCGGTAAAGCAACAACCTTGTTGACTGTATACTCACCCACCTGTCACCAGAAAACAGATGCGCCTTCTTCCACCAATGCCACCTTTGGGCACGGAATTCTGTAAATTACTCTAACTTCTTTCCTATAACTTCCTCCCTTCTCATTTGCTAATTCCTAGTAATCTCTACCTCCAAATTGGAGTCTCATGGACACCCCTGTACATGAAGAGAACAGATGCTTGGGTCTGTTTAATGGACCTCCAGTAGAAAATTGAGGGAGTCTTTCACAGGCACTTTCTTGCCATTGCTTCCATGAGATGGACCATACAAAGACATCCCATATTGTATAGTAATCCTTAGAAGTAAGTTTCTTCCTGTACTTAAGTAGACTGCTAGCTGGTAAGCCAACCCAAAAATTAACAGGTTTAGCTTTCAAAGTTCCAGGCTGCTATCTTGAACGTCTTTGGATTCTGGCATCCACATAGTTGACATTTCAAGGTGGTAATGGGCAACTAGTAGGAAACTCTGAGGATATTAGCATTGTCCCCCCATATTTCCCCAGCCACTTAAGCCAGCAGAGAGAAAGGTGGGAAGAGATTTAACAGGCAGCTGTGTACAGCTGGACCACTCGAATGAGTGCTTCTGTCCTCAATGCCATCTTGTCCTAAGAGCTTGATGGAAAACAATTTAGTTTCCTACAGAGGGTTTGGCAGCTCAGGTAGTCGACTCAGTGATTTTGTCCTGAATGTAATTCAGTTATTCAATTTCTTCTGTTCTGCCCATGGGAGGATTCTAAGGGATTCCACATTGAGTATGGGACTCCAGAGGCCCCTCCTGATGCGTATGCTTTAAAAATACATGACTGTTACTCTGCAGAAAAGCAGATCTGAATGTCAGGTGAGCGACTAGACTTCATATTATACTGCTCATGCACCTCAACTGTCTTCTCTGACGAAGACTGTTTGGCCTGTGAAGTAAGTGCTCCCACAAAAGGCTCCCATCCAAATCAAAGTATATGTAGTCACCCTCAATGGAGAAAGATCTGTTAACAGTTTTTCTATGGCAAGGGCCAGGATCTTTGCTGTTAAAACACCATTTTGGAGATTTCAAGGAAGGAGGGAATAATTCACTTTTCCTGGCGATCCCAAGTAGATAGGAGCAATACCTGGAGAAGTCTCATGCAATGAAGACCCACTGCACTGTGTCTGTGCAAGAGATCAATTATATGAGTTGCAGAAACTCCCAGGTTGATGTAGCAGGATTCTTGGATCTGGTACCTGATCCTGACTACTTAGTCCTAAGAGGTGGATATATCTTGGGTAGACAACAGTAAGCTCTATTCAGTGTGCATAAGGTAAACTGATTCTGTCAGAAGACACCAGAGAGAAAGCAAAATCTTTCAGTGGGCTTCTCTTCACTAGTTTATTAGCCTTTGGTTTACCATGGCTGGACTTGTGGACAGCTTTGAGACAGGAAATGATTATACAGGAGGCAGTCTCCAGCAGAGGGAGAAGAAGCAGCCATTAGAGCCGAAGAGCAAGACACCTGGCCCCACACTCACTACTCCAGTAAAGCAGTACCCTGCTGGGGGGGTTGGGAGGGAAGTGCCAACCTGCCACTTCTTCCACCAGTCTGGTGATGAGCAGGATACCACCAACAGTACAGCCTCTGCTGGGGTTGTGACCATGGGATATCTTCATGTGAAGGTGCCCCTTAAATTGGCCCTGTGCTCTGCTGAGTTACCTGGGTTAGGATGTCCCACTGGGCTCTGCAGGATTGGTTCCTGTTTCAGTAAAGCTCTGATGCCACCATCCCCATGCTCCCAATTCCACTCTTTATCTGACGTTTTGGCTCCACAATCAGATTGGAGGGGAAAAAAACTCCCCCAAATAACCTGCACATGGGGCACCAAAATAAGGCAGTATTCTGTAGCCTGTTCTGATCTTCATGTTACGATTACACCTCTCCTTCCTTACAGACTATGAAATAGTCAAAGACATGAAAATTATCACCAATAGCCATTTAAGATCACACACTTAATAGAGATAAAAGGCAATTCATAACTCAAAGCTATTGTTTCAGGCTCTCTGAAGACTCAGGCAGACATCACTGCACTGGCACACTCTGATGACATTTTCAAGATTATCTTCACAACCAGAATAGCAAGAGACCCATGTTTTTCCAGTTTAGGAGAGGAAGATGACAACTTTAAAAAAAAAAAAAAAAAAAAAAAAGTACCAGGTTGTCAACCCAGTGTGATTTGGCTTAATTCTAGTCCTGCTTGCATATGGAAAAATACTTTTACTTTGATGCACAATGCAATACCATCATTTCTACTAAAGGTTGCTCTAGCAATGCTTCCAATCTATAATATACACTTTAAAAAAAAAATCAAATGGGATTCAGTAGATTTAGTTACAGTGTAGTAGCCGTGTTAGTCTGTGTCAGCAAAAAGAAAAGAAAGAAAAAGGAAGAAATACTTGTGGCACCTTAGAGACTAACAAATTTATTTCAGCATAAGCTTTCGTGGGTTAGAACCCACTTTGGGTTCTAACCCATGAAAGCTTATGCTGCAATAAAATTTGTTAGTCTCTAAGGTGCTACAAGTATTTCTTTCTTTCTTATTTTCTTTTTAGTAGATTTAGTGGGTTTAGTTCCATCCCAGAGTTCTGGAGGTCAAATCCAATAATTATACTTTTGTGGTTTATATCATTAGAATAAAGGGAAATTATTCCTTTGTAACTTAATACAGCATAACTCATTTCCTAACTAGCTATGACGGCTGCAGCAGCTAAGTTTTCTGAAGCAGGAACATTTTCCTAGTTTGAGAGGAAAAAACTGGACCCAACTTCCACAAAATGGACAACCCACTTGAGAAAAATCCAGACATTGCAGAAAGTCATAATGGACTTTTTTTGGAGTCTACAGACCATGGTTTGAGAACACCTAGTCTACTGCATGAGCTTTACTTATATATGCATTCTGTAGAACCTTGCTTAATTAGCACTAATGATGAGAAAACCTATGGGGAACTACTACATTTTGCAAGCAACTGAACACAAAATGTATTGATAAAAAGTCAGTTTACTGCTAGAAGATACTGTTTTGCATGTTGAAGATCAGATGACGACAGACCCAAGGTTTGTATGCCAGATATACAAAAGTACACAGATCCAAAGTTAATGCAGTTTTCCTACAGGGTTTATTTTCCCCTCCTTAAATAAATTGAGAAAAATTAAATAAAGTTAAAAACAGATGTTTTATAAAAATGTTTGAAGTTAATGCCAAATAATTATCTGGTCTGCTGTAATATTATGGATACCCTACCAATATTATTTTTTTTTTTAAATCCCTTTCATTTCTCTCAACAGCAGCTCTGCAGGAGAGAGGGTTACCAACAGCTATGGATGCACTACAGGTTTGGCCTGAAAGTACATTCAATTGCCACCTGCATACAATCTCCAACTGCGATTAATTTTTCCTTATGAGTCAAGCTTGGGAAATATGTTCTGGAGTGGGAATCCCACTGCCCCATCCCACACAACTCAGAGTGAACAGGTTCTGAAGAGACAGCTTGAGAGGACAGAGTGCTCTCCCAAAGAAAAAAAGAGTGGTTCCAGAAGCCCAGCAGAGACTGAGAATCAGAGAACTACTACGGTAATAGATGCCGGATTAAAAATTATAAATTTATATCATTTGAAGTTTCATACCAAGCTTGTTAAACTACCACATTTTTTGTTGTGCCAACAAGGTTTTCATCACAGCTGGCAGGCTCTGCTCAGAAGAAACCTAGGACTGGAATAACAGAGAGCTAAAGACTGAGGTACATTAAATGAGCTCTGTTTGGGAAGCCTCTACAATGCCAGAGTTGTAACTAGTACTATCAAAGGGTACGTCTATACTTACCCGCTGCTTCAGCGGCGAGTAATCGATCTTCTGAGATCGATTTATTGCATCTTGTCTAGACACGATAAATCGATCCCGGAAGTGCGCGACGTCGACGACAACGGTACTCCTGCTCGCTGCGAGGAGTAAGCGCTGTCGACGGGGGAGCCTGCCCGCCACGTGTGGACCCGCGGTAAGTGCTTTGAAGATCAAACTAAGATACTTCGACTTCAGCTACGTTATTAACGTAGCTGAAGTTGCGTATCTTAGTTTGACACGGGGGGTTAGTGTAGACCAGCCCTAACTTTCATAAGTACCAAAATTCAGAGAAGCACATACACTACAGTTGTGCAGTCTAGAAAAGCCAGGGGATTTAACTGGAAATAGTTGCTGCTTCTGGTCCTGCTGGTTAGCATTGACTGAATGACGTTAAAATGCCATTTGAAGCACTTCAGTCTGATTGCCAGCTGAGATTTTTATTTTGACATTTATTTTGAATGTTTTTTGACAGAGCATTTTACATGCTACACACCCCTCAAGGTGTTTTAGAGAAATGATGAAGCCATTAACTGATACCCTTTGCTTCATCCATCAATTTCACAAACAGATGGGTCAAATATTTAACCCAAGTCTGCCATTTCTTGAATGAACTTTTAGCTTAGGGGTGGGCAAACTTTTTGGCCCGAGGGCCACATCTGGGTATGAAAATTGTATGGTGGGCCATGAATGCTCACGAAATTGGGGGTTGGGGTATGGGAAGGGGTGTGGGCTCTGGCTGGGGGTGCAGGCTCTGGGGTGGGGCCAGAAATGAGGAGTTCAGGGTGCGGGGGGGGGATCCAGGCTGGGGCAGGGGTTGGAGTGCGGGGGGGGGGGGGGCCTCCGGCTGGGAGTACGGGGGTGGGGCTGGGGATGAGGAGTTGGGCATGCAGGAGGGTGCTCTGGGCTGGGGCAGGGAGTTGGGGTACGGGAAGGAGTCAGAGGTGCAGACTCCAAACTCCAGGTGGCGCTTACCTCAAGCAGCTCCCAGAAGCAGCGGCATGTTCCCCCTCCGGCTCCTACGTGGAGGTGCAGCCAGGTGGCTCAGCGCGCTGCTCTGTCCGCAGGCACCGCCCCTGCAGCTCCCATTGGCCATCATTCCTGGCCAATAGGAGCTGCGGGGGTGGCGCTTGAGGCAGGGACAGCATGCGGAGCCCCCTGGCTGCCCCTATGCGTAGGAGCCGGAGTAGGGACATGCCGCTGTTTCTGGAAGTTGCGCAGAGCCACAGCACACATGGAGCGGGGCAAGCACCTGGACCCCACTTCCCAGCAGGAGCTCAAGGGCCAGATTAAAATGTCTGAAGGGCCGGGGGCCATAGTTTGCCCACCCGTTTTAGCTGCTTCTCCCTAGGTTAGGGAGTGTGAACATCTAACTTTCCCCAACTTGCTCTACACAAACTCTAAACTGGACCTATCCTGGAGTTTGGCTTTATTAATGAAGAAAACAATAAGATAATATAATGATTAGCTCAATCCTTCTCTTAGGGTTCCTCCCTCAGAATTTAGGAGGAACTGCTTGGTACACACCATGAAGCCTCTCCTAATGTAGAGAGCCACCCCACTTCCTTAATATCCTGATTTAACTCTACAAATTAGACAAATTAGAAAACTCATCTAATTATCTGCAAATGGAGACAGCTTTGAAGTATTAAGAGTTTAATAGGAAATGGATCCCAGAATTACCAGATATTCTAGAATTACTAGAAAAACACAAGGTCCCACTGGTGGCTCTGTAGCTTTTGTTTACTAACTTCTCAATTTCATATTATGCAAATTTTGTCCCTAATAATTAAAGCTCTCTCAAGCGTAGATATAAGGACAATTTTCTGACTCATCCTGGGACACTATATGGAGTATCAACAAAATTATTATAAGATTCAGGTTTTTTCCAATCAAGATTTGAGATACCAGCCAAAATGTTCTTTGCAGGTCTCACAATTATTGTTTGTTGGTGCTGCACAACTAATCCTGGTACTTTAATGTATCAACTATGGGAGTCAAGACTGCCCTAAATTCAGAGTTCAGGAATGACAAACGTACTGCCCTTTCCTGGATACAAACCATCCTTAGCCTCTGCCACACGATCCAGCCCAAAATGATATTTTAGGAGACTTATCAGCTCTGCCCTCAAGAAGGAATACAAGAAACAAAAAAGCTCAGTAAATATAGTTAGTTTTGATTAAACCAAAACCCACTTCTATCGGGCATACAGGCATCAGCAAATTAGCCTATTGGAAATAAGGTATAGTAATATTATAAAAGGAACACTGTAAACGTAAGTTCACGTACTATACTTGTTGCCAAATCTGTTACCATTTTTGCAGTTTTAGTCCCCTTTACCATAAATGCATTTAAAAGTAATTGCTTTACCATACCAAGAAAAAAAAAAAAAAAAAGGTGCACCCCTCACTTCTCATCTTCCAGGGAACAGTCATCTACTGCACCCAGATACATCAATCCCATGAAGAACAAACTCATTCATATGTTCCTTTCCCTTATTTTTACTACCCCAAAGGCAGAAGTGTTGGTAGGGCACACAAACCTTTGGTGTATCAGCTCAGAAGAGACTAACCATCCCACTGTGCTAAATAAAGGCTACAGTGATGCAGGACGCAGTCCTGTAGAGTGCCTTACTAAGGTGGCACTAAGGTACCCAGAATTTACATGGTAAGGCAATTTTAGCCCATAATAAGAGATGAGGAATGGAAATGATTCAGTGAGTAGATGGAAACATTACTCTTAATAGATTTGTTCTTTTAGTCCTCTTTAAAGGGGTTTCAATACATTATACTCAAGAGGTCAAAATTGGGCCAGATTTTACAAGGCCAGAAATATGATCATGAAATAGTAGAATAACTATTATTTGAATGCTAATATCTCTCAAACCCCTCCATTACTTTGACATGACCATACAGACGCTCCCCGACATACGGAAATCAGAGTTACAGAAATTCGTGCTTACGGAAAAAGCTCCGTAAGCTAAAAATAGGAGTGTTGGGAGAGGGAAGGGGTTGGGGTTTTTTTTGCGTAATGGTCGGAGATACGTCTCCGACTTACGCAAATTCCGAGTTACGTAAGGCGTTCCGGAACGGAATGCTTGCGTAAGTCGGGGAGTGTCTGTAAAAAAAAAATATCAGAGCTAACTTCAACATTGCTGTTATTGTGGCAAAAAGTGAAATCCAAAAGGTTTTTAAAAAGCTGTCTCTAGACTTATTGGACCAGACAAATTAGGTTTCAGGGGTCAGGCACAACTTATTAGGACTCTTTTACAGTTTATTAGCCAGTCACTGACATTGGGAATTATAACCTTGATTACCCAATGGTCTCAAAAGGCTACTCAAAACTTTTCAAACAATCAGGGAGGCAACCCAGCAGATGGAAGTCTGTGCAGATTATAGAACTCCTGACATATTCCCCAAAGGCTTGTGGCTCTGAAGAACAAGTGCTAGTCAATCATGAGGATCATACTCAGCTTTTGCTAGCCAGCCTTCAGGTAATTGAGGTCTAGACTGTAGTCTGCTTCTGGGATTTTTCTGTGCACAGTGTCTTTACATTATGAAAGGCTCTGCCATATTATTCTTCCAAGGGCTCTGCTTGACAGTGCTAAAGCAATTTTCTATATACATCAGAGTAATGCTAACACAGCAGCTTATATTCTCTCCTTTAGAAGAAAGCTTTCTACTATTTACTTCCACAGTAGGTGAAGAGAAAAGTTAAGCCCCAATGAGTTGACCTGCCATAGATGGGTGCCATAATACATTACAAATTTAACTCCTCAGACAAATCTTAAAAAAACATTTGATTGTATTTGAGAAGACTACAGATGCCTGAGTACTAAAGGGCTGCCTGATCACAGCTACACACATGTGTGCGCGCACACACACCCATAAAGACTAATAAATATAACAGTATGCGCACACGTACACTCGAGTTGAAAATCTTTCAAAACCAACATTGGATGACCAGCCACTATAAAGCCCTGAACATGTTTCTATTGTACACACTCTTCTCTAACTACATTTCTCTATTTCTTTGAAACAATAAAGGGAGACTACAATTCTCACTTGTGAGGGACTCTATGCTTCAAAAAGAAGTAACCCAATTCTCTCTCATCCTTCTAATGATCTTATTTAACAAAGACCACATGGCAGTCAGAAAAATTTCCATCAAGGAATGTAGGATATATGCTTGTGCAAGTCATTAACACTGGTGCGCACTGCTTGCAAAGTAAATAAAGGCTGCCACCTTGTGGACTGAGGACTACAGAACTGGCTAAACGAGAACACCACAATGCAGAGGGGTAAAACCTCAACACAGAATATTGGGATGGAGTGGGAAAGGGAGTACAAAAAAGGGGTACCTGTTTAAGAAATTTGCCTTTCGGGTTCGAACCACTCTCCTCATTACAAAACCTGCAATCATACATCCAAGCTCAGCTTATCATTTATTTCCGTGGTTTTCAACCCTTTTTTCATTTGCGGATGCCTAAAAAATTTCAAATGGAGGTGTGGACCCCTTCGGAAATCTTAGACATAGTCTGCAGACCACTATGGGTCTGCAGGCAGGTTGAAGACAATGGATTTATTTTGATAGAAAATAATAATTTTAAACTTTTTTACATTACTCCATATTAATTATACTACAATTTCTGTTGTGCTAACTATGTACTTAAAAATCTATCACTCTTGGTTAAAAAACATTAAATGGAGTACTGATAATTGTTTTTTGTATTTTGTTCTGAATCAGAAGGTTCTATTGCCCTAGGTTCATTATCTATTTCATTTCTTCAGCTATGTGCTCTCCGTGCTCTTTTCTTTCCTTTACTGCCAGTTCCTTAACTACCACCCCTTCCTGTCCTGCCACAAAATGCAATTTTATGTACTTGTAAATGTATTTCCATTTTTTAAAATACTGGAAACACTATTTGGCAGTCCTCTTCTTTGGAAACTGAAAAACGAATAGCTCTTGAAGAACTTTCTTTTGAAATAAACAGGAAGTTCCACAGAGGGCAGTTTTTTAAGTCCAATGGGCATACTCCAAAGAAAATTTTTAAGGGCACTGCAAAAAAAAAAATAAAATAATTTTTTCCAACTTGAGACACCTTATTTTATATAAATTTCTTATTTACCAGAGTGAAAATAATTTTTACTTTTTAATATTAAAGCAAGAAAGACAAGTAATTTTAAGACTTGTATTCTTAAAACAAGTATCTTGATAGTAAGTATTTACAAAAAATGGACAAGATTTGCTTTTCTGTAGCATGTATTGGCAGCATGCTTAGGATCTACTTACTGGACCAATTCAACTACACATTTCTCCCCAACCCCTCCCACATCACCTTTATCACTGACGTTTTTAAAGAAAAAAGCCCCCTGACAATCAGTTACTTTCACCCACCCATTCAGTCACTGCTGGGCTGTCCCTTTCTACCACCTTGAGTTGCCACCTCTCCAAAACATGAGTCCCATTACCACTCTGGATGGACTTTTTCCAGAGTTACAGATTCTATCAGTTGGGAACAGAGAAATGGATGGTAAAATGCAGAAAGCAGGGCTGACTGACGAGAGCTTTTCAAGAACTATACACTGTTCTTGGTTGCAGCTTCAACTTTAAAAAGGAACAGCTTGGGTACTTGAAAGCCAACAGAGCTTCAATGGGGCAACATACTCTCTCAGTGTGGTCATATTTACTCAAATATAGAATCCATGTCAGTAAATCCTTGAAATACATGCTAAAAACTAAGCACTTTGACAGCTCAACTCAGCTTTGAAGGGACTACTTACATACTTAAAATTAAACACATGTTGACTTGCTTTGCTAAATCAGAGCTACTAATAGAAAAATATGAAATTGTCAGATCAAATTATTTTCTTGGCTAAAATCAGCAAGATCTAACAGCAACAGCTAAGCACTAGTCTAAAATAGGTAGAAAGGGGACCCAAAAAATCTTAGCTTTAACACTGTGAAAAGCATCACTGTCATTGTACCATGAATCTAATTCCTTCAAAGAAAATAGTGAGATTTATTGCCATTCCAGTATTTTTTAACCAAATACCAGTCTTGCAAAATGCCCAGGAAGGGCACAAGAGCAAGATCCAATCCAATATGAACTCAGTGGCTAAAGAAGCTTGTCTATCCTCTGCTCACAGTCCCACAATTACTCTTTCAATAGTATGGTATCATTTTGAATGTTGATTTTAACCAGAACCTCCCCCATGCTAGGCAAAGTTTAGGCTTAGTGAAGCTGTAACACACCATTAACCCTTTACTGTGACTATTATTGCTACACCCACCAGTGACTGCTAACACAACAGCAACACTCGGATTCTTTAGCAAAATTGCTGACAATGACTAGATCAGGGATCTCAAACTCAGACCACCACGAGGGCCACATGAGACCTGGTAAATTGGCCCGAGGGCCGCATCACTGAAACCTTTTCATACAAGGATACAAAAATATAGTCAAAAATGAAAAAAATGAAGAGTAATATAGCATTCTATTAAAATCCAATGTATTAACTTTTTAAAAACTGTAATGCAAAGAGGGGTTTTAATAAAATATAAACACTCAGTAATGTTTGGAGCTTGGCTGCCAGTGGAGTCGGTGCCTATGGCGGGCCGCAGGAAATAACTCCGCGGGCCACATGTGGCCCGCGGGCCACGTGTTTGAGACCCCTGGACTAGATAGTGGCTTCAATATACAAATGACATTAGCAGCCACTTGAGAAACCGCTTTTTAAAGTTTTAATATAAGGAGATATGCCTATCTCATAGAACTGGAAAGACCTTGAAAGGTCATCGAGCCTAGTCCCCTGCCTTCACTAGCAAGACCAAGTACTGTCCCGACAGATTTTTGCCCCAGATCCCTAAATGGCCCCCTCATGGATTGAACTCACAACCCTGGGTTTAGCAGGCCAATGCTCAAACCACTGAGCTATCACACATCACATTTTACCAAAATGCATTAATGCAAAGAGGATAAACAGGCAGTCTCCCACCACCCTCTGCTTCTTTCGTTTTCAACATAGGGATTTAAGATTTCCACTGGTCCCACAAGGGTTTTAAATCCAGTGTCTTGACAGATGCTAGAGTAAAATTTACAAAAAGGAAGCAGTCCAGTATTTATAGGTCAATGACAACCAATGAGTTTGCCAAATAAGACTAAGAGCATTTAGCTCTTTTCAGTTGCAATGCCATAATCTTGTACTTGTGTATGACTGGGGTTTCCCTCCCCCCTGAAATGTTTGGTAATCTCCCTCATTGCATCGCGTATTTCACTTGCATCACATTTCTTACCTGGATACTATGCTGGAGCCATTATAGAGATCGCTAGCATAAGACAGTGTTGCCAGAGGTCGGACGGAATTGTAGCGAGTGAACTTGGATAAGCACTCCTGAAATTCATCCAGCTGGCTTGTGGTTCTGCTGTCATCTAGACAAAGGTAGCAGAATTGTTGATGATAGAAAAGAAAGAATGAGAGGGAGGTAAATAAAGTTTAACAGTAAACAAAAAATCCTAAGGCCTAAGTAGTCACATGACATTTCCTACACAAGGCATCTGGGGATGAACACTTGTCAACAAACATATTAATTGACTTTTCACTTCAGCATAAACCTCTGAATACTAATTCACTTTAGTGGAAAATAAGTCTTTATAATACCACGTTAGGAGAGACTACAGTAAAAGTTTTTATATCCGGCACATTCCCGTTAACTAAGAGAGAGTTTGGATGAGGGAGGGGCTCGGGGCAGGGGTGCAGAGGGATTTTGGGGTGCCAGATCCAGGGTGCACTCACCTCAGGCAGTCCCCCGCAAGCAGCAACTTGTCCCTGCTGCTCCTAGGCAGAAGCGTGGTTCCCAGCCAATGGGAGCCGCAGAGCGGCACTTGGGGCAGGGCAGAGGCAGCAGGCAGAGACTCCTGCCACGCTTCTGCCTAGGACCAGCAGGTACAGGTTGCCACTTGCGGGGAGCCGCCCAAGATGAGCACCCCCCATATCTGGGATGCCTAAACCCCTCCCGCGCCCCAATCCCCTGCCCTGAGCCCACTCCCGCACCCAAACTCCCTCCCAGAGCCTGCTCTCCGCACCCCCTCCTGCACTCTGAACTCCTAATGGCCGTTCCTCCGCCTAGGAGCAGCAGGGACATGTCACCACTTCTGGGCAGCCACACAGAGCCAGGTAGGGAGCCTGACAGCCCCACACCAATCAGACTATAAACCGGACTTTCTATGAAGATTGGTACAGGGCTGGATAACCCAGCTTTTACTGTATTATACTTCTTCTATCAAGAACCATGAATATGCCCTCCCTTGTGTAAAGGTCCCCTAATTTAACATAAAGGCAGAGGTGCTGGGCAATTAGGATTACCATTATTTAAAACAAAAACTGATGCAAGTGTAAGCAAACCTATATACCATCAAGAATATGTACAGTTACAACATGCTATAGAGGTAAACACATATTTACCTTCCTCCATCTCCCAATGCAATATGCTCTAAAGAGATGGTCTATTACACCAAAGAAATGATTATAGAAAAATTTCCCTCTCACTCCAAAAGCAACAGAGCTAATAGTGTGGGGGAAAACCCACAAAATAGAGATGCCTGCCTTAGAACTCAATGCAAAATGATGTCCTTCTGTAGTCAAGGGGAAATTAAATCAACTTGAAATACAATTACATGAGAAATATTTGGTGAAAAATTGAAAGTGGCAACTATAAAAGTTAATAAAATACAGTAAGCAATAAAAAAAGACGAACATTCAAATTCCTCCTGAGTCACAACTTTAATCACTATGAATAGAGGTGTTTAATCATTTTGTTGTTAAGATTTCCCATAGAAGAAAACACTTTTATTGCAGTGCCACACAGATGAGCTAGCCTTCATAAAATGATCAAGTACCAGAAACCAACAGGCTGAGATTATAGCCTTCAGGTTTGTAATACCCACCAGACTTGGTAAGAATTATACTTTGCCTTCTCAAACAGGCCCAAGAGGAGGAAGCTCACTTTTGCATTGTGCATCAAAGTGATGTACCAACAATTTCAACTACTGAGTCTAACAACCATCACTACCCTTATACTGTACCTATAACATATGTCAGCCCAAAGCCGTTTACAAACAATCCAGTATTCTGGTACATACCATACACTTCACCCACCATTCAAATACAGTAGCATTTGGGGTGGAGTGCAGCAATTAGTAGTACAGTACATACCAACACCACACAGAGTTGAGAATAAAAATTTCATGAACCATTAAAAAAGTTACAGCTCAGTGGTGTAAAGGGAAAGGGTAGCTCACCTTAGAAGAACTTTCTGAATGTTTTGTGGGAGTGAAGAAAGCAAGGACAGCATAATACGTGGAAAAGTACTGGAAGGGAAAAAAAATACTTTCTGCACTCTCCCAAATTCCTGTCCCTCAAATATCAAGAAAGACCATTTCAATCACAAATCTGCATCCCAGCTACATTTTAAAATATAGTCAGTAAATAAGACTGACATTTTAATGTCTGTATTAAAAAGGGTAGAAGGCAACAGGTTAGTAGAGCCCTGCGTGGATACAAAATTTGCCTCTGCATCCGATCGGTAAAAATGGGCCGCTGACATCCGCGGATATAAGGTGGATATCCATAAGGCTCTAGAGACAAAATTCATATCTGCATCCGACCCATGAGCCGCAAAAACGGTCTGTGGATATCCACAGATTTGCAGGGCTCTCAGGCAGAGGTTTGAAGGGATTGGCTGTGTGTCTCTCGTGTCCTTCACAGTTGCTCTTTTCACTAGGTTTAAAGTCCCACTTTCAATAAAACAAGGGCCAGACTTGTTTTGTGGGGAATCTACTGGAGGGAGAGGAGGTTTGGGAAGGAGAAAGCAGGTGAACACCAGTAGGTGTCTTCAAAAAGATGTCTTGATGTAACTGTCAGTCAATGGTGAAAGCAAAGAAGGAGCTATTCTTTCATTTCCCTCTAATCTAGATAGCACGTACCTCCTTCTTCTCGAATGTATTCTATACCCATACCTGCAAATTGGGATGCTACTTTTCAAGATGCTTACCTTGTTAAAGTTGAAAGGCACTTCATAATTAAAGTTATTTTTCCCCCACCTTTGACTACAGGATAGTCAAAGCTCTTGGACAAAGCTTCTCTATTCATTTTAAATGACAGTTCTTACACCACCTCTTTATACTAAAGATGTTTAAATAATCAGCAGCAGAATTTAAACTGTTTAAAAAAAAAAAAAAAAAAGGAACCCCTGGGATCAGAGAACCAGCAAGTTATCTTACTCTGCTGTTCCTTGACCTATGGGAAAAAAGCACTGCCACATAGACACTTCTACTATCCCAGATCTCCCCACAAAGAACGTCACCACCTCATGCCAGTTCCACAACTGGCTCAGATACCAGTCATGGCTCTGACTCAAGCACTCCATGTCGCCAACTATTTTAATTTCCATAGGGAGTCATGCACCTCACACATCCCTTTGTCACCAGCCAAAATTCACATCGGACTTATCAGACAGCTGAAATTCCCAGACAGATGCTTGCAGGGCACTAGTTCTGTTTTTTATTAAACTGGAGCAGCAACAGAAGCTAGCCAGGGTGCATAAAAATCAATGATTTTTTTCTTAAATAAAAAAAGATTTTATTCAAATTGGATTTTTCTGATAAAATGCTTAATTGAGATATCTTTGAGCTATAATGCATCTTATCATGGAATAGGGATTATAAATTCTAATTCTATAGTATGAGACAATATATTCATGTAACGTTTAAGAAAAGTTTTGTAAATGAGTTCCAATAGTTCATGGATTCGGGACCCAATCTTATGGGGTTCCAGCGGTTTCTGTATAGATTATTTAGGTTAATCTTTCTATCTACCCAATGGGTTCTCAGTGCTCAGTCTAGAAGATACCATCAGAGATGCTTGGTTTTGCAGTTCTCAAACTATGGATTTGTGTCTTCAAGGATAACATGCTTAACAGCAAAATAATTTTTAAATAAAATAAATAAATATATAGATGTAAGAAATAACAGACCTCAACCCTATTGTCCCTCTGCAAATTTGTGTACACAGTCAATCCCTTACCTCTCTCTAAAAGTTTTTAAAAGTTCAATTAATAGAAGATCATTGGGGGTGGAATAGATCTGGACAAGGAGCAGTCTGTAGATAAATGTGAGAAGGGAGGGACAGGCAGTAGAAACAAAGGTGAAACTGTATGAGCAGCATATTCCAGAAGCCTTGAGGTCTTTGAGTGTAGCCTTCATTGAGTTGAGATCTAACATACCTTTCTCTCACTGGAAGGGAAAACCTATAATGGCAGCAGGCCGTAAAAGAAACCCAGTTTGGGAATATTTTAATGAAGTTCCTCTACGTGTGGGTAAGACAGGCATGCGTGCAAAATGCAAACAGCGCAACGAATAAATGCAAGGCCTGGTTGCCCGAATGAAACAACATCATGAGAAGTGTTCCCTCTCAGGAGGAAGCTGCGTTGAAGATGATGAAAGGAACATGCCTGAACATGCAGGATCATTAGGGTGGTAAACTTTTTTATTTCATACTTCTTTCTTAAGGACTGCCTGTCTTCCTTCTGGACTATGCTTGAATTCTCATGTTTGAGCAACAACTATATTTTTGATACTGTTGTGATCAAAAATAAATAGCTGAAATAGGCAGATCTTCCTTTTACGATTTCACCTTTAAAATAGTACTGAGTGTCAGTGAATGCAATAAGTAATATTTTATTATTATTACCATACTGCTCATTTAGTAACTGCATTGACTTATTTTAGGTGAATCCATCCTCAACATACAGAATTCTGAAGACTATCCACCTTCAAGAGCACCATCATTTTCTATAGTTTTAGAGTTATCTGACAATGATAGTGTTTAAGTCACATGATGCATGTCACATAGCCAGAGTACATCACCTGTAGCAAAAAAGAAAAAAAAAAAATCTCCATCATCCAGAAACAACCATAGATAAGTATGTGATAAGAACCAGCAGATTACAAAAAGAGATAATTGATTAAAAATTGCCCGGTTTGTTTATGAAACAAACTCTCCTTTCTGTATGATTGAGAACCCACACTTCATTAGCATGGTTCAGTCATTAAGACCAGGATACAGTCCACACAACAGAGCAGATGTCACAGGCAAATTGATGGATAAAGTGTATGAAAGAGAAATTGAGCAGTGTGCAAAAAGGTCTAGACTCTAGAGGGTAAAATTGTTAACCTGAGTCTTGATGGGTGGAGCAATGTCCACAATGGTCCTATTGTATGTGCTTGTGTGACAACAGAAGAAGGGAATGTCTTCCTTACAGAAACAATTGATGCATTAGGAAATGTGTACACAGCAGAATACTTACAAGAAGTAGCAGTAAAGCTATAACAAACTGTGGAAAAAAAATTTAAATGTCTAGTATGCAGCTTGGTCACAGACAATGCTGCAAATGTATCCAAGATGAGAAGAAATTATTTAGAAGAGTCCTAAGCTAATAACATACGGTTGCAGTGCTCATTTGATGCACCTCCTAGCCAAAGAATTCAGCGTTCCAGAAATAAAGCCTAATGTTGTTGAAATTGCAAAATACTTCCGTAACAACCACTTTGCAGCAGCTGCTCTGAAAAACGTGGAGGAACCAAGCTAACTCTCCCACAAGACGTGCGATGGAACTCAGTAGTGGACTGTTTTGAGCACTATATCAAGAACTGGTCTAATCTAATGACCGTTTGAGAACAAAACTGTGAAAAAGAAATAGGTGGCACTGTCACAGCCAAAGTTCTCAAACTGGGCTTAAGAGAAATGTTGAACACATGCCGAGTATCCTGAAGCTTATTTCTGCAGCCTTGAACAAAATGCGGGGAAATAGCTGTTTTATTGCTGACTCTGTTGAAATGTGGAAGGAACTGAGTGAGATCTTAAAGAGAAATATGCAATGGCAGATTTAAATTACAAACATCAGAAAAACGAATGGGACAAGCACCATCTCCAGCTCATTTTCTTGCAAATATTCTCAATACTCAGTACCAGGGTCAAACCTTAACTGCTGAAGAAGAGGTGTTAGCTATGAAATGGACATCCAGCAATCATCCCTCCATAATGCCAACTATAAAACTTCAGAGCTAAGGGTGAACCATTCAAGAAATGTGCGTTTGCTGATGTTTTAAAGAAAGTCATACCAGTGAACTGGTGGAAGTCACTTAAGCACTTGGATTCAGAGACTGTTGAAGTGATAATCTCACTTTTAACAGCAGTAGCTTCTTCTGCCAGTGTAGAAAGAATATTTTCTTCCTTTGGACTAATTCATTCCAAATGAGAAATCATTTGGGACCTGAAAAAGCAGAAAAGCTTGTTTTTCTTTTCCAGATTATGAACAAACAGGAAAATGAAGGTGAAGATAACTCTGTTAGCTGCGGAAGCCAATATCTTAAGTTTCTCATGTTGACCTGGCTGACAGTCGATTTAATTTTTGTTTTTTAAATTAATTTAAACTATTTTAGTTAAACAATTTTAACCAAAAAAAACCCCCGATTTTAAAAACTTGAATGTTTAAATTCAAAAATTCATATGCCTGTTTTGTTAAAATATTATGTTTGCTGTTGAAGAAAACAAAAATCCAGAATACATAATGTTGTTTTATTTAACTAAAACAACAATTTAAATGTCTGTCTGGTGATGTTCTCCTCCTAATACACAGTGGCAAGAAAATCCTCCAAATAATGATGAACCTGTTGAATTGGAGATAGTTCACCTCCCAGTGACTTCAAATACCTGTTTCAATTACCCTTGGTAATTGAAATAACCAATCATTCATTTTCTGATATGGCTGTAAAACTAATCTGAAAAGTTTTCAAAATAAATAACTTTAAAAATGTATAGTGTGTACCTTCTAAAAATGAAACCTACATCTCCCTCTGAGTTGCGAAGAATATGTATTAAGGTTATAACAACCAACAAGAATGCACTTTTATGTAGAAAATCATAGTTTAATCAAGTCTTCCTGACTAGTGATTTAAATCACTAACTTAATTTAAATCAAATCCACCCTGAAGCTAGCATAATGTATCTTCTACTGAAGCAGAAAATAATTTAAACGTACTCCAAAGTAATGTATAAAGTAAGCTTATTTGTGATCTCCTGCTATGAAAAGTTAGGGATACGTCTTATCCCAAATACATCTAAAATTCCATATATTTAAAGAGCCAACGGCCAAAAACAAAATCAAACAAATAGTGATACACACAGATCTCATACTCAAAATGCACTGAAGCGCATGAGTGAAATCTAAGAGGGGAAAGGGCTAAACAAATGCCACAGATTTTTCCTTGTTTGGGGTGGGGGGGGGGGGAGGGGGGAAGAACTGTGCCCCTTTTATCTTGTAATCCTCCACACAACGTGTGGCTAATGTTATATTTTAGAACACTTGTAGAAGTTCTGGTAATCAGATAAAACATTTGCAGTTTCAATTTCTGAAGAGAAGATTTCTCAAGTGAGGACTGATGGCACTATTTTCATTGCACAATGGGTGAAGAAATATTGTATTTTATCATACATTTATACATTGTCTCCAGGAGTTATCTATTACTCCTGGGGGAATTCTGCACCCCAAAAAAAAAAAATTCTGCAAAATTCTGCACATTTTATTTGTCAAAACAACACTATATAATCATGCCAGTTTCAATTATTTTCATAATTTATTTCAAAATACCTGCCAGCAACTATATCTGTAACAACACAGACGACAAAAAAATTTCCCCCAGAAGTAAAGAATTAAAGAAACCACTAGGACAACAGAGTTCCTGTTTCTCTGACCACCCCACAGAGGCCAGTCACTCACCCCCCCAGCCCAGACACTCGCTCCCATACCACCCACCCACCCAAGAGTCCAGGCGCTGGGTGATGCCCCCCCATACCAGACATCCACACCTTCTACCCCTCTAGAGCCCAGGGACCCAGAGGGAGAAACAGCCTGATGCTGGGTCCAAGATTGCATGGCGTTTCCTGCATGCTGCCTCCTTCTTTCAGGGCATGCCAGGAACTGCAGCTGCCAGGACCCTCCATCTCCTTCGCCCCCTGGCAGTATCTTCTATTTCTGAGCTGCAGAACTGGGCTCTTCCGGATCCAGTGGCCCCTAGTGGCAGCTAGCAGCTCGGCAGTGCTAATTCTGCGCTAATTCTGCATTGCACAGAATTCTCCCAAGAGTAATCTATATACCAGAGTTTCTTACAATTTGTGTGGATTACTACAGCCTGCAGAACACTTGCTGAAGGGTCTGTGGAAAGCTGGCTGCTTAAAGGATACAAGCTCCTCCGCTTCTTCCAGCTGCTCAATTTTAATTTCAATGCACTAGAGACTTGGGTAATAATTACTTTTCTATGGAAGCAACTGTTGTTCTTACCAAAAAGATATTATGCAGTCGTGAATGACAGGAGATGTTGCCCAAGCAAATGTGAATAAAAGGGTTTCCATTGCCACAGGACAATTTGTATTTAAAACATTGTCCACACTATGAACAAATTTGAGACCCTCAACACACAAAATACTGCTGCAAATAATTTGAACATCAACACTTCACAGCCTTTTGACCCATGATCTGGGCTGCCCATAAGGTATCGTATGTAATTAAACAAACGGACTTTTTACAGAGAGTAAAATCCAAGGCCTCTTTCCATTCAGAAAGAGTGTTGTTAAATCCAGATAATATACTCAAGGAACACGATGTTGAAACATTCTTCAAAGCTCATATCTAGTTCCATTTGTGTTTTAAGTACAGGAGAACATGCCAAGTTATCTTCCTGCCTCCTTCAATAGCCTTTGAGTTGTAATCAATACATGCCTGTTTGAGTGAAAAGGCTCCTCACAATGGTATCTCAAACCCTTTTTATGCCTCAGTACATTTTCAAAAGGATGTACTAGGTACAGACTAAAGTCCTATTGTTCATTAGGAGGATTGTTGTACGTGTCTTTCATGCACTGCCTTTGTAAATATACCCCCTTGAGCCTCTTCTAAAACGCCAAGAACATATTTGATTTAAAAAGCCAACCCAAGACTGGACAAGAGATGATGTTCTGCCAGTCAGCTCAGGTGTACGTGCATACAGAACTTGGAGGAGAGACGTGAGATGTGATCTCTCAAAAGCAAGTCAATTTCTTTGATCCAAGTACTTAAGACAGGCAACTGGAAGCACCTCAGACATTCAACTCCAAATTAATTAATGCAAAAGAAACATACCTGATACACGAGTCATCCTGGTGGAAAAATAGCACTGCTCCAAGTCCTCAAAATGAGCTGTAAGCCTCTTCCGCCTTGATGCCAACGTGCTGTTATACCATGGCTGTTTTTTAGTCTGAGTGGAGACCAAGAAATAAATACTTATTCAGAAACGAGGCCGAGGCCTTGCTTTACTTATTTTGGTACATTTTAACCAAAATTTATAGACATGCTCATTTATAAGAGGCTATGAATCTGGAAAAAGACCAAAGGCCTTATTTCTACATTTTTCTGCCTCTTATGGGTCTCTCATCACATCTGGTTATCTTATGGACGAGAAAGTCAGTCACATACCTGTAATTCTTGTTTTCTGAAGGTAGCAATGATAATTGGATAACTCATGGGCTTCAGCTTCAGGCATGAGATTCAGAAGCCAACAAGCAAACAAAAACAACAAAGTCTTTGCTGGGGGGAAGGGGGTCACAGATCATGTTACTCATGGATCTAGAGAACATAATATCAACTTCTCCTAACTATCAGCTCCTTTTCAAACAGAAGAAAATGTGCAAGAATCACCACTCAGATGACCAGAAGAGATGGCTGGGCAAGAGGTTTTTTTAATCTATCTTAGAAGAACAAGAATTATCTAGTAAGTAATTCTATTTTATCTTAATGACAAGCAGATAGAGTATAGGAGTCGGTCTACTACAGAACAACCAAGTTCAAGGGGTGGCTACCATAAAGAAAGATCCAAATGCATCTGAAGTTTAGAATATTGCATACAGGGCCAGCTTTGGGAAGTGCGGGGCCCCATTTTAACCATTTCGATGGGGCCCCTCCACCGAAATGCCACCGAACACAGCGGCAGCGATTGAGCTGCCGCCAAAGTGCTGCCAAAGAGACGGATGTTGCGGGGCCCTCTTCGGCACGGGGCCTAATTCGGGGGAATCGACCTAAAGCCGGCCCTGATTGCATATGAAGTCTGGAAAACTTTACAAAAGTACCTCCCATACCCCACCACCAATTAAAAAACTGAGGGGAGAGAGAGAGGTCTGAAACTTTAAAAAAATTGTTTATAAACTACCCTCACCACTGAAGGAGTAGGAGAAAATAAAGAATCTCTCTTGCTCCCCCTCATGTATTTGTATTACTGCTAAGAAAAAAAGAACAGGAAATTTCTCTGCTATATGAGTCACATTCTCTTTATTTGATCTTACAAAAGATAAGCTTACATATAAAAACTTCACCCCATTATATCAGGGCACATAAAAAAAGAATTGATATAAAAACTCAAACATACATGGGCAGAGACAGTCTCTTTGTTCTGTGTTTGTACAGGGACTAGCACAACGGGGTCCTGGTCCATGACTATGGCTCCTAGGCACTACAAAAAGGTCCTACTGAGTCATTAGCAGTAGCAATGGTGGTACACAAAAAGGTTTATCGCATGATAATACACAAGCCAAGTGTGAAATCTTGGCTTCACTGAAGTCAATGGGAGCATTGCCACTCACTTCAAAAGGTGCCAGGATTTCAGCCTAAGAAGTTAAAACATCCAACATGCTCCTTGCTTGCATAATTAGCAATTTACTCTCAGTTCAGAAATAAAAATAAGTCACTCTCACATTACAACCAGCAAGAAGCCAACAAGGATGTAATTAAGTTGAAATTAAAGGAATACACCTCATGAAGAGTACACTGTATGAACAAGTAACCTGGAACAAAATAAAGCAATGAAAACGTCAAGTACTACCCATCATGTAACATCCCTGACTGTATATTGACTGGATGAACCATAAGTTCACAACTTCCATTTCATGCTGATTGCACATATCTTGTAGGTAGGTACTCATTTTATACTGACAGCAATTCAGCTTTATGCCAAATGCACCTGACATTAAGCATCTCAACTTCACTGTAGTTTTGACAAACTACACATGACAACTTTACAAATATTGAATGGGACATGCTAATGCCAGCTTTATGTTAATTACATGAACCAGGCTGCAACTGCTTTAGCCTCAGCAAATTGTGCCTACCATATTGCAAATGACTCAGGTTCAAGATGACTGCAAACAGCAATGAGCAATCACTTCAATTTCAACTTGACAACCGTCTGGAATAGGATGAGCAATATAACCTAAACCTGGATCTTCTAAGTGGTTCCAGTCTGTACTGAGATGAAATCAATCACATTCTAAGTAGTTAATATGATTAGCACAGGTATTACTAGATCTTAAGAGCCAAATTCCACTCCAACAGATCTCAGACTAGCAAACTGAATTGTGCTGGGAATCAGTCTGCATTAACCTGTTTTGATCAGCTAAAAGCTCAACTCTGCCTACTCTAATGAAGCACCTATCAAGCTTCTCGGCAAGGAAGTCTGCTCCTAGGCTACTCAATCAGTTGCTAAGCAACACTGGAAAGGGGGGGGGTAGGAGAGGGAGAGACAAGCAAGCAGCTGGCCCAAGAGGGAAAAAAAGCAAAATCTTGCTTCTTCCCATCAAGGAAGAAAAGGTTTAGGGGGAATTCTCCGAGACCAAAGGGCCAAACACAATGAGGAGATGTTGAACTCAACACTTGCTGCTAAGGCGAACTATGCTGTACGGGAGCCAGGAGTGAGATTTTTTTATTTATTTATTTTTGAGCCCTGTGTTTTGGGGCCAAGGCTTAGAGCCTGTATTTCTCTTTACTTTGGGACCCGAATGAAGAACGCCAGCTATACATAGCTTGAGGTCAGACTGGCTAAAGCCCTGCTAGGGCTTGTGGGAGCCTTAGGGCACTGGTTCTCAACCACAGGTCCATGTACCCTTGGGGGCACACAGATGTCTTCCATGCAGTACATAAACTCATCTAGATATTTGCCTAGTTTTACAACAAGCTACATAAAAGGCACTAGCAAAGGTAGTGTATGAATTTTTAGTTTGCAAACAATGACTTGTTTATACTGCCCTATATACACTATACACTGAAATGCAAGTACAATTTTTATATTCCAATTTATTTTATAATATGATAAAAATGAGACAGTAAGCAATTTTTCAGTAATAGGGTGCTGTAATACTTAGGTCTGATTTTGTAAGCAAGTAGTTTTTAAATGAGGTGAAACTTGGGGTAGCCAGGACAAATCAGACTCCGGGTACAGGAGTTTGGAAAGGTTGAGAACCACTGCCTTACAGGATGACTTTTTTCCTCTATAATAAAGAGATGAAAACTAAGGAACCATTTAGGATCCTCTAGATGAGGATAGTAGTTTGGAGCACCACACTAGCAAAAACTGTCAGCACCTGGCTTCCCACAGGTCATCCCAAAGTAAGTACCATTAGAAACAACTGTCAATCTAGTGACTACAGTCCCATGGTATCTCCTATCCACAGGAAACATAGAAAAACACCGTAATTATTTCAAATACCCGAAGTGTTGAAATGAGTTTTCTTATGGAGCCTATTGTATCTAATAAGTATTTTCATATATCTTATTAATGAGATAACTATAAGAAGTTAGGGGGAAAAGCCAAAGCTTAAAATATTAACCCTACTAGGGATAAACCTCAGTCAAAAGACCAACACTCATTTTCTACATAGAAATGAGCTTGTAAATTATTCGAGGCTAGATAGTTTATCCAAACCCGAGGTCATATGGTAGGCAACTCTCCAAAGATCCCAAATGCCTTTTTCTTATAATCCAGCTTCTGAATATCAAATCTAGGCTGGAAATAATCTAGTTACCCTAGAAGAATGTTTGTCACCAGTGCAATACTAATTAAGGTGTGAAAAGAACTGGATGGTACATTCTGACCCAGTGTCTTGCTTCTAGTATTAGCAAATATCTGATCTTACCATGACTGATCATTAACAAAAAATGCAGCTCAGTTTACATTTATATTTTTACTGGAGATTTCTTGTGCAAATGAAAATTTAACTAAATGTTTCTTAACATTAAGAATTATTTCTAGATTCCCAACCCAAAATATATTAAAATGTAATTAACAATCCGCTCTAGAGAGCAGACTTCAGTATATATGATTTTCATGCTAACAGGCTGTTATCCAGAGTGATGGGAAAACCTAGCTCAGGTTGGGGATAGAAGGAGGGGATAGTAGAATTATGCTGTTCCTTTCTATTTCAAAGGTGAAATTAAAGTATTAAAACAAGTAGCTTCCATGGCAGCAACAAATAAAGAACATGCTAGATTAGAGTTTTGAACATAAAACTCTCCAGCCGTATTTTATACTCCCTTTAAAACCCGATAGATAAAAGGTATTTATACAGAGCCAATCACCATGGTATCTAGCTACCAATAACACAGCAATAAAATGTCTCGGAAAAAGAGAACCTCCTCTATCCATTTACTAAATGCTAACTGATTTTACCACAAAATATGCTACAGAAATGCTGTCTCAGGATTCTTATTACAATGTATTTACTCTAATTTTTGTATCATAGCTAACTCTAAAACTTAAGTTTCAAAAGCATTTTTACCTGTACATTACATCGCCACGTGGACCCTGCTACTGCGCACTAAAAGTTACACAGGAAACTTACATACTGTATAGTTTCCAGCAAAGAAAAATGAGGCTTCAAACTGATTCCCCTATCTAAGGCTATGGCTACACTTGCACATGAGTTAAACCAGCCTTCGGAGAGCGCACTAGGGAAAGCGCTGCAGTCTGTCCACACTGACAGCAGCAAGCGCACTGGCGTGGCCACATTTGCAGCGACATTGGGAGCGGTGCATTATGGGCAGCTATCCCAGCTTTCAAGTGGCTGCAACGTGCTTTTCAAATGCAGGGGGTGGGGTGGAGTGTGACAGGAGTGTGTTGTGTGTATGTGGGGAGGGGGAGGAAGAGAGAGAGAGTGGGTTTTTTGGAGTGCTGAGAGTGTGTCAGCACGCTGTCTTGTAAGTTCAGACTCCCCTCTCCTCCCCCCTCTCTGTCACTCACAGCAAACATTTACTGTTGCAGAAAAACAGCCAGCTGTTTGAAACGGAGCTTTGAAACAGCACTTCCGCATTCCTCAGCCGATTTCACAACAAAGAGAGGAGAGGCCACTTGATTTAAGGGGATCATGGAACGTTTCCGGAGGTCAGAGCGCGCTAACGTAACTCCTCGTTCACACTGACCCTGGGGCGTCTCACCCAAGCCGTTATCTCTCTCAGGGAGGTGGAGTACCAGGAGCACTCTAGCCAGGGAGTCAGAGCGCTCTACGTGCCTTGCCAATGTGGAACAGGGAGTAAGGTAGAGCGCTCTAGGTGGCTTTATTGCGGCATAAAGTGCAAGTGTAGCCAAAGCCTAATACAGTCACAAGAAAAATCAACTTTGGAAATGAAGTCAGGTACCTAAAATTTATGTAGAGAGCATGTACCTGAATATGACCTGATTCATGAGTATATGCAATTATTCCTATAGCTTAGTCTCTGCCACAGAAAACTAGGTGACCATTTAAGGATTCAGATTTATAAAAGAGACAGTTTGGCCAATGTCCTGGAGATTGAAAATCTTTGGCCTTTGTCCCTCCCTCCACACACATGTATTATCTTACCTGAGAACTGCCACTGAATCCTGGAGGCTGGCTGTACTCCGTGGAATCGATAATATTACTGTAAAACCAAGAGAAACAGTCACTATGCACTCATCCTTTATCATTTTCAACCTACTTATTTTTCCTCTTACATCTAGCAGCAAGATTGTGTTTGAAATTCATTTTGTAGGCATGAAACATAAGCCTTTTTAAATATACAGAATGTGGATGTCTTATGTCTACAAGAAATTCTAAATTACTGTTAAACACACTTCTATCCAAGTACAGTCAAGTATGATAGTGTTAAAACAAAATTTGAGGACAGACATGTCCTGTATGTAAAGCACGCAGTGTAAAGCACACCTTCTACACATTGCTATTACAAAATAATTGTGTAGGTACCCCTTCCTTCCTTCCTTCAGGGAGCAAGAAGGAGCAAATTTTGAGACAAAGAACTGGAGTCAATGGACAAAAAATACTACTTGAAAAAAGTGAACCCTTGGCTACCATGTAATTAATTTTTATTGGGTCTCTTTCCCAGGAACTCATGACAGAATGGTTAAATTTTCTATTACTGCCTCATAAACTAGAGATGTATTTCCCCCCCCTCTCCCCCATGTCATTCACCATCCAAAAGACACAGGATGGCTAGGTTTCGTTTGTTTGTTTTATTTGGGGGAGGGTGAAGAGAAACTGAGAAGTATTAGTTTTTAACCTTCCTCATAATTGTTTGTATTTCCCTAATACACAAAACTAGAAAACTTTAATCCTGTAAAAAAAAGTACTGTACCATTACCACACAATGTTTAATCACATCGTGCAGAAGTGCACGAAAAAAGTTTTGATTTCTTTTAAGCATTCGTTACACATGCTAAATACAAATTCAGCAAAGTTCCTCCAACAGTATTCACCTACAAAAAAATATAGGGTTATTTTAAAGTTCGAGAGTGTGGATATAAATAAGATGGAAATAGAAAGTACATAGCCAAAAAAGTGATTGTTGCTTATGACGACTAAGACAAATGTGGAAAATGAAGAAAAAAGTTGAACTGGTCTTCAAACAGGGTCTGGAGACATTTAAGCAGGAAAAAAAAAAAAAGAAAAAACAAGAGTACTGGTGGAGTGGACCACTGAATCGGAAGTAAAAGTGGATTAAAGGATAAATCAGACAGGGCACAAGCCTGAGGGTGCTAAATTTCAAGGGAATACTATAAATCTGAAGGAAAAATAGAACAAAATAAATTGAACAGTATGACAGACAAAAGGAAAAGTCTGTTTTCTATCAGCACATATTTAAGGTAACTTTATGCTATTTTATAAAATGCATTAGTAACATATGCTGACCAGATAAGTTACAACAGGACAGAAAGTATGCTGACAAGGTATGTACTGGTTTAAAAACATTTTAATTAACAGCAAAGTTGAAAATATCCATATAATTTAATAAAGTATTTGAAAATGGAAAATTATATATTATAACTATAATACATGAAAATATAAATACATTTCATTCTTACTGGTTTACTGCATCTCTAAAAAAGTGTGTTTTTAGGATGAAGTATTTCAGTTAACAAAACTGGAGGACTCAGCAAATTTTAAAGCTCACATCAATTATTCTGTAGTACTCTTTCCAAGGAAAGATCTAGGTTGCAGTTTTTGAACTATTCACCACAACATATGTTTAGTGCTGAAAACCAAATTAATTTCAAAGAGTAGGAGGTTTCTAGAAAATAAACGCAAAGAATTCAAGTCTTTGGTCATATGAAACCAGACACACGACCACTATGTGTCAAGAGATACAGGCTCCAGAAGTCACCCAGCAAGCGAAGTCTCTTAAGAACCTTCACATGCCACTTCTCATTTTAGCAGAGAAACTACAGAACAAGCCCTGATTTTGGCAGGGTCACTGAGTACAGGAAGGGACCTCTCTCAAAAGCTTGGTGAGAGACTACCCCACGTGCATTCTGTATAAGTCCCTACTAGTCTCTTCTACCAGGTTCAGTTAATGCCACACTAAATAATGCTTCATTCAAGTCTCACGTTCTGGAGAACAGAGTAGCAGTAAGTGGATCTTGTTACAAAAGGAATGCTGGGTCACCGCAGTGTAACCGTCACATTTCTAAACTCAAGAAGCCCAATGGGCCTACAAGATACATATTTTGCAATGTCAAAGACTAAAGTAAAGCAGTTTTATCAACTTAGCTGTGAATTATGAGAGTAGTTTTGGGACCAAGGTCTATAGTGGCCCAAGCACATGTACTCTACACAGACCTGAAAGAATGCCAGAAAAGCCTTGCTAGACTGGCCTACACAGGTTTCAGACCAGATTTTTAAAACGGTTTTCAAACAACTTCTTGAGCTAGAAAATTATTATTCCAGGCTCCAAATGGTATAAAACAGTGCTTGAAAAATTGACTTGTTAACTTGCTTCATGTGACAGAACTAGACCATCTACTTCTACAGAACTTAAGCTTCCATTTTAAGGAAGAGTTTCTAGCCCTTATACTTAAAGATAATGGTCCAAATGTGAAAAATGTGAAGTAGTGCAGTATCAACTTACTGATCCTGAAACTCCCAGCTTTCCCAAGCATCAGAAGCATGAAATTAACAAAGACTCATCAGTTTCACTGCTATTTAGAATCCTGTGAGCCGCACAAACTATCAAGAATCATGGCAATTTCATGTAGCTACTGCTTGCAGAAGCAATGAGACGCAGCAGAGAAGAGAGATACTAGAGTTATTCACTGGTTTAAAAAGCCCCAGAAGATGAGAACTTGCAGAGGGATAGAGTATCAGACCCCTCTTTTTCCCCAAACTTTACCTATGACATGATTATGAAAGATTAGAGTCCCAAATAGGATCCAGGGGTAACAACTTGGTACAAATCAAATACCAGCAGCTGTTGGAAGGGCTCCTCACCAATCCATTGTCCCTGAAACTCTCCAGTGTAGTACCTCCTAACATCTTTCACATATACCTCTGGCCTATTAGGTTTAGTTCTCCAGTTAGCAGACATGTAGAAAAGTACCAATCAATACCTGTGCTGGTAACTTCTGGTTTAAAGAGCTACTAAAACAAGTGTTCACAGAAAGAAAAAAAATATTCATTGAATATGCAAGATGAGAGCTTGGGGGCATCAGAACTTATTTCAGTTGAATGAATATAGGAATGTATGCACAGTGAAATGCACTTTAAACCGAATCGCTGACGTGTGCAACTTGGACACAAAAGGTTATTCACAATTTTATCTGTAATCCAGGGCACATAATATCCCAGACTGAAAAAATCCCATCAACAATACACCAGGGAAATGACATTTCAATCTACCCACAGAGAGCAGGCAGGTGGGTAGAACCAATGAGTCTGTTAAATTTAAAAATCTGACCAAGGGAACATGCAAATTTAACCTTTCATATTGAACAAGAAATCAAAGGTCATTCACTTATTTAATGTGAAATTGTTTTGGACATTGTATTTGCCAAACACCACAAAGTAAATACATGATGTTAAAAGCACAGGTGTACGTTTAACACTAATGTTTTACACCCAGCAACTCAGATTGTCTGCAGACTTACCTGTACAGTACTGAAAAGCTGAACGTTTTGCAAAGCATTCTGGAAAAGGAAGATCTTTAATCCAGCTGTGAATTCACAACACAGCATTCTCTTCACTAATTTATTGGCATGAAAATAAATACCACTGAGAAAACAGATGGCCATGTGAATGTTATTTTTATATGATCCAAGAACTAGTGGAGTTCTGTGTATGGCATGGCTGAGGACTAGAGCCATGCGGGATCTGCAGCACAAATTTTGAGCAGCTGCAAGCTTTGTACCTGTTTGAAGGTGAGGGGGCTTCGAATTGAGGCACCGTACTATCCTCACTGACTGGGGAATACAAGCCACTCATTTCCTGAAACAGAGAGCCAAGTTACAACAAAACGAAAGAGACATGCATACAATGGACATCTTTCAAATACATAGTTTTGGTGTATAAATTAATTTTTGTAGTAGTAACCACAGGCATCTAATTTTGCTTAATTCATATAAAGGAATCTTTCCTCTTTCCCTAGTAACAGATTCCTATTTCCTGCTATCATTCCAGTTGATCTTCTCAGGGCCTGCTGCCAATGCATCTTGCTCAAGGATCAGGGCGGCTTGCATCTTACATATTCGAGAACAATGGTTCTATCTGAGAGATATCCTGTTGCCACCAGCTCAGAAGCAGGAATCTGACCATTTCCCCCCCACCAAAATGCATATTACATGGTGGTTCACTTGTTCTGCAATCATTAAGACAGATATAAACTTATTCCTAAAACAGCCTTTGCATCTGCAAAGGAATGTGGAATTTGGGTCAAGGCAAGAATACATGGGGAACTGAACAGAACCAGAGAAGATTTAGTTACCCACTAGGCTTTAGCAGCATCACCTGCCACTGATGGGGTAGATGCACAATATAGTAGTCTGGTTAAATTCCTAGTTGCTATTGAAAAATCAGGTAGAAGCTATGGCCTGGTCACCTCCCTGCAACACACCTTTTAAAATCTACATATTGCCAAGATGTTGCACCTGTTTCTTTCAGAGGTGGACAGATCTTGCAACTATCATGCATGACTGTCACCTCCAGATCAGATCACTGCAATGTACTCTACATGGGGCTACATCTTAAAATCTGTCTAGAAACTGAAGCTGGTGTAGAATGCTGCAGCTCATTAGGTACTGGGTACATGATCTGAGAGCACACAACCAGCACTTTTGGACCTACACAGACGACCAATTCTTTACTGGATAGAATTTAAGGTGTTTGTTTTGATGTATAAAGCCCTAAATGGCCTGAGATCCCTTTATCTGAAAGACC
Organism: Chelydra serpentina; assembly: GCA_037349315.1. Lineage (NCBI taxonomy): Eukaryota > Metazoa > Chordata > Testudines > Chelydridae > Chelydra > Chelydra serpentina. Next base: position 55,745,008 of record JBAIAC010000024.1, on the reverse strand, counting down.
ATTTCTCTCCCCCATGTTATACAGCCACAGCTGTACAGCCAATCAGTGGAAGCCCCACTCATAACCGAGAGGAGTAAGTGGCAGGATGTTCTCCAAGAGGGCGTGTCTACTTTGGAACTTGCTCTCCCCTTCACCTGAAACAGACCCACTTTAATCAGCCTCAGGAACACACTGCAAAGCACATTTGTTTTTCCTAAATGAAGAAAGACTGGGTGGGCTCTTGGATTAGACTGAATTTTTTTCATAGACTGAAATATGTTTCTATCTGATGGATTGATTTGAGTTAGTTATTGGGTGAAGGAAAGTTCCTGGAATTGTTTGTTTTATTTGTATTTTATAATGGAGCAAAGTGCCTAGAGTAAATGATACTCTTTTACAGAACATGTATACAGTGAAAGTAAATAAAGAAATCTAGATACGGGGGCCTGTGGGTACTGGTTGGAGGGCCATTGCTGAAGAGGGATGACAGGTGCAGGAGCTCAGCTGGTGCCCGAGTAGCTTTTTGGGCAGCGCCACTTCATGAAGCTACAGAATTAGCTCCACAGCCTCTTAAAGCACTAATTCTCCACTCCCAGAGTTGAGCACTGGACAGGACAGAGCAGAAAGTAGTCCAGGGAGTGGTCTAGAGAATGAGTGGGGATAGTGGGAGCAAGGTGGCAGGTTTAGAAATACTTGGGAAACAAACCCTTAGACTACAGAGTGCCCTATAAAGATCCAAGAACACCATAGAGAAATGAGAAAAATGCATTGTGGTATGCCTTTTATATAGAAGGGTTTTCTACTTCTGCTTTTCCCAATGCACCCCACTGGAAGACCGCTCCCCTCCCATCCCTCCCCACACACACTTAACTTGGGATGTTACAAGGCTCTTAGATGACTTAGTTTGCAATAGTAAAACAATTTTTTAAAAATATTTTAAAAAAAAATATTTTTATCATCAATACAATGACTTCCAATGCCAATTTATTATGCTGAAGTTCTTATAAAAAAAAGGGGGGGAAACTTGGAAAAAATAACTTGAGTAGTTGGTTTGTATGGATCCCTTTCACCAAGCTGCAGCCTGTAGGCATTCAGTAAATAAATTAAAGAAAGAGCATCTGTTCATTTTCCCATTATTGAAGCAATGGCCATAAATTTCATGCAGCATCATACAGAGAAGCAAACAGTTTGATGGAAATGAAACACTGCCAGAGTTGCAACAAATGTCTAGGCTCCTCACCTCCACTCGTTTAATATCCTCTTCCAGAACACTTAGCTCTTTCTGGATCTGCTCCAGTTGCTGTAGATGAAAGAATAAAGGAAATCTAAACCAATTTGTACTGGAACCACCATAGACATCAAGTAATGGATTTAATTTACGGTACCGTAACTAAATTAACACATTTCATATAGCCACTATGCACAGAAGTGTAAACATTACCTAGACGAGCAAACAAACGACATTAAATGAAACTTACAGTTGTGAAATAAAAACAGTACAAGCAAGATTATGTTCTTCAAAAGTCACAAAAGACTCCAGATTATTAAAATGTACTTCTCTAAACACCTTCTTTACAAGGATCTAACAGTTCTTTACAAATAATTGTGGCTTGAAACCTCCTGAGAGCCACAGGGATCACAGGACCTTCAATAAAATGCAGACCTCTAACAAAAAACAACTCTTCAAAATCCTTAATAAAGAGAGAATAATTAGTACTCACTTTTCATAAAAACATGCCAAGGGTAATCATATCCAGTTTAAATTACATTCTGCCTATCCAAAAAGTTTGCCATTACATTGCCAGAGCAGGGATCCGTCCAGGACACTAATGTTACATCTCCATGAAACATTTTAAGGGAGTGGCTTTGGACGTACTTCTTATTCAAAGATGGAAACTTAATAAGCTAGCACCCCCTAAAACTATGCTGGTCTTCAGTAGCTATTCAGAGGAAAGAGCAGCATCACTAACAACTTCACATAGCTCCTATGCATCCTGTGATTAAGTAGTTTCAGAAATTCAACCCAGACACAACAGAAGGTGGGATATTTGTAAGTTGGCTTCGCTAATAGGCTCTACTAGGACTATACATACTGGTAACAGACAAAAGAAAAGCTTCACTGTAGGTCTGGTTCCCCGAGACATATAGGACTAGAGAGGACTTTACAGCAGGCAGCCTGGCTGTCTCAGCACTATTTCAGCATCAGCTTAATTCATTAAGTTAAATGCCATTGATGAACAGCTTTGGGGTTGTGTTTTAAAAATTGTTACTAACTGGGCAGTTCCACTAAAGAGTGCCAAAATTTCTGGAGCTGAAGTACAATGCATCTTTTTAAACATAGATATGTAGAAGCCTCTCAAGTCACCCAAACTCAAAGGCATCTGTATGGTTCATCATAAACTCCAATGCTGATCAGCAAACTGCTCCCAGAAACACAGCAGCTTGAGTACTTGAGTTTGGTTCTTATAGCAATAAAATACTTGCAGAAAACAAAGCAGACTTCTCTAAAGTACCAGCCACTGAACAGAGTCCACACTATGTCGACTCTGCTATAGGTAACTCATCACATTAAGAATTAACTATTTAACATTTTATGGTCTTTGAAGAGAAAAGCCTTTTTAGAGAAGGAAAGGAAAAACAGGTATTGATTTTTAGAAGATTTCTCTTTCCCTGGAGCTAGGTGACACTGTGTTAATGCACTGATCTCACCCCTCTAAAGTTCTGAGCTCATATATTTTGGTCACAAATGCCGTTAGTTTAGGGATTTAAAACTAAACTGCAGCAGATGATTTACAAAACCAGCACATGCAGCATTGTATAAGTGGCAGCATCAGCTTGAGAAAGCCATAACTAGAATACTAATGGGTACTGTTGGTCTGATTAGAGGTAATATTAGCAAGGCTGTCTGTAGGGGAAGCTTACACAGCATGTGTCCTAGTTATGCTCAACTCTAGCTGTCAGCATCATTAATCCCTCACTTTCATAAACTCCATTTAAAAAAAATCACATTAAAACAGTTCAGAAAGGTAGCATGGAGATGAATATCAGGAAATCTGCTCTAAAATTATTATTTTAGAACATATTGGCTTGCAGCCAGAGATTAGAAAATGGCAAAGAAACAAGTGGGAGGTGTTGCAGTCATCTGGAAAAAAAGTGGGCTCCATTATATGTACCTAATAGAGACTTGTTAGTTTCCAACTCCTATTAACTGTTGCATAAACCTAGAAATGGGAGATCTGGAACGTCCTTTACTATCTATCTGTAGAAGGACAAATCTTTTAAAGAAAGCATAGGCTTATCAGACAGTTGTTTTTACATTCACTAAGGGCTTGTCTACACGGGCACTTTACAGTGCTGAAACTTGCAGCGCTCAGGGGTGTGTTTTTTCACACCCCATAGCGAGAAAGTTGCAGCGCTGTAAAGTGCCAGTGTAGACAGTGCACCAGTGCTGGGAGCCGTGCTCCAGAGCGGATAGCTATTCCCCTCGTGGAGGTGGGTTTTTTAGAGCTCTTGGAGAGCTCTCTCCCAGTGCTATGCCGCGACTACACAAGCCAAGTTAAAGCGCTGCCGTGGCAGTGCTTTAACATTGCTAGTGAATACGTGCCCTAAGTAAGGATCCTACTCCCTGGAGAGTTCATCCTACTAGCTAGAGAGTTCATATTGCTAAAAACAAACCATACTATTTAACACAATTGGCAGTCTTTGGAATAGCTGTGGGCATTTCAGGTGAGGACAGGCTTGTCGGGAGAGCTTTGTAAGAGCCCAGAGACTATATGAGGAGGGGTGTGGTGAATCAAGACTGAAGTGTACTACAGTCAGGTGGTGCTGCTATAATGTTTAAGCGGCAGATGATAGTATTTGTCTCATTTTTGTGAGTACTAAGTCTATGCACAAACATTTTAAAAGAAACAAGTCTACAGCAAACATTCAGCCAACTAAGATAAGTAGCTGAACATTCAAACAGATCAATTTAAATGTCATCTTGTGCCATGACATGTCTAAAGAACTGTTTTCAACAAATATTTTATGTGGTTTAGCTTTAGTCTAACAAAAACCCTTAAGTCAGTTTGTTGTCATTTTGATTACACTCTTCAATGGATAATTGAATTACGCTTTTCATCCATTGTAGGAGGTTTTAGGGCCAGGTAGTTCTTATCTGATCATTTCTTTTCTCTGACTAGATGCTTCACTATTCACAGTACAGTAACTCCTCACTTAAACTCGTCCCAGTTAATGCTGTTTCGCTGTTACTTTGCTGATCAATTAGAGAACATGCTCGTTTAAAGTTGCGCAATGCTCCCTTATAACATTGTTTAGCAGCCACCTGCTTTGTCCACGGCTTGCAGAAGGAGCAGCCCGTTGCAGCTATCTGGTAGGGACTTGGGACCAGGGTGGACCAGCAGCCCTCTATCAGCTCCCCGCTCCCCTAAGTTCCCTGTGCGGCAGCCGCCCAGCAGGCTATCAATTGCCAGCATAGATAGGGGGTGGGATCTCAGGGTGGTGGTTAGGGGCAGCGGGGTCTCTGGAGGGGGTAGTCAGGGGACAAGGAGTGGGGGAGCGGCGGGTTGGATGGGTCAGGGATTCTGAGGGGGCACAGTCAGGAAATGGGAGGGGTGGATGGGGGTGGGGCCAGGCTGTTGGGGGGCGGGGGGGGAAGATACAACCTTCCCTACCCAGCCCTCCACACAATTTTGCAACCCCGATGTGGCCCTCGGGCCAAAACGTTTGCCCACCCCTGTTCTACAGAGCTAAAAAGGACCAATGCAATCAGGACTAATTAGAGGGGGAAATTTCAATCCAGTGGGCCTTAAAAAAAAAAGTTAACCTAGCTATACAGAGACCATACTATCTACAACCAGGTCCATTATTCCTAGTCTGGGACTAATTAGCAGTGAAACCCTCAAGTCAGAAAACAAAGATTGTATGGACTTTGTGTAGTGCACAACAGCTTAAAGCTGTGCTTACAGAAGTCTCTACATCCAATTTATAACATCTGATGAATGCGTGAACTTAATACCAAGTAGCTGTCTTGCAAGTGTGTAAAACACATAAAAGTTTTCAGACCATGAAGTCTGATGATCTCTTGTACTGTTTTGTTTGGAAAGGATGTGGATTTTATAAGCTTCTTTGCTACAGAATTTCACCCACCTGGCAATGGAGAACTTTGATACCTTGGCTTCCTTCTATTACAGAATAATAGAGGGTGAAAGACGTGTGATTTTCTAAATCATTTAACCCTTTTGAAGTTAAGTTCTTTGAATCTCCACAATGTACCGTAATTTTTCTTTTCAGTGAACAGGGTAAGGATAACAGAATGGAAGCCAACTTTATCTTTAAAACAAGTCCATAATTTGAGTAAAATGTGCACTAATGAGATGCCACTGACAGAGCTTCAGTCACCATGACTAGGAAAGTCACCATAAAGAGAAATATAGCAATAGGGTGAATGCTTCAAATGGAAGTTTTATTATAAACATCCAAAGTTGAGTTTTTAGGGGGCTACTGAAAAACTCACTGAAGATTCGACAAAGAGTTCTGTGGCACCGTATAGACTAACAGACGTATTGGAGCATAAGCTTTCATGGGTGAATACCCACTTCTTCAGATGCATGCCATCTGAAGAAGTGGGTATTCACCCATGAAAGCTTATGCTCCAATACGTCTGTTAGTCTATAAGGTGCCACAGAATTCTTTGTCGCTTCTACAGATCCAGACTAACACGGCTACCCCTCTGATCACTGAAGATTAATAAGGATGCCACCCTCATAAATCACTTGCTCTGAGGATGGTCAATTCACTTTTGTTTGTCCATGCCCTCCTATTGCAGAAACAGAAAACTGTATATTTGTGCAGGATATTCACTTTCAGACCTAGGAAAATTCCATGTGTTTACTTCTAGGGCATGGGGAAGATTCAGGGCATGGAGCATGGCTAAATGGCATAGCCCTCTGACAAAATTCGTGATCTGCTGACAAGAACTCAAATTAGAATTGGTTCTAGGGCCTCTGGCAAAACTGAATTTTCAGTTTAGCTGAACCTAAGGCAGCCCACATTTCTAGCAACCTCTAGGAAAGAACGAATCCAGAATGATCAAGTCAAGAAATGTGCTGGATTAAATCCCTTGAATATAAGTGCAAGTCCCTCCGATATCAGATCAAGGGCTGCTGCTTCATTACAAAAAAAAATTAATCTCAGTGATTTAAGTGTTAATCTGGCTGCAAAATTCCATGCCTGAGGACAAAGACAGCCATGGCCACTGACAACCACGCAGACATACGAGACCCTCAAGAAATATCTTGCAAGTTCTTGAGATTTCCCAACAGTCAAAGTCTCAAATAAAGGCTGCAGGATAATGTGCCTTCCTCTAAATTGAACCTTTCAGAGGCAGCTGACATAACTAAAGAACAAAGATGAAATCACATGTGGTAAGAAGAGACAACCTTCTTGTTCTTCCAGGGAAGAGAGACTGGGTAGTGAAAGGTCAAAACACTGAAGAAAAGCAAAATCCCAGAGGAGAAAATAATTTTAGAGGGGTAGAACTGCATGTTGGGTAGTCACAGCAGAAAAGGAGACACGGAAGGATGCCTGCTGGGATTCAGGCCCTTCCCTTTGTGGATCCAGGGAATATCCAATTCTTGTCAGATATGAGAAAAGGAGGGGATCTGACACAAAGGCATCTGCAGGAAAAGCAGGTCCCCCAAAGAGCCATTGGAACTGAGTGTGGATAAGGGTCCAGACTACTCCAAAGAGCCCTCAAGACAACTTTCTGTATAGCTTATTTGGGGAAAGCCAGTTCCACAACCCCTTCCACACAAAGGATCTGAGTATCTTGGATCCAAGGAGATTCCATTATCCTTAGACTCATAGGATACCTCAAAGGAGACCCCATTACCTTTGAACCCACAGGATCCAAGGTGGCCACCTACTCTAGCACATAATCGGAAGCAATTTTTAACTGAATCTCTACTAGATTTAGAGAACCAATACCCATCACTGGACGTATGTTCATCCTCATGCTTCCTACTGTTCTTAGATCCCCACAGTGTAGGGATCGTGTTCTTAGTGTTCACGCAGCGCAGTGCACAAAGTGGCTCAGATCCTTATTGAGGCCTCTTGGTGCTAAAGTTAAATAATTAAAATAAAAAGCAGCTGCAACACCACCATTATTCAAAGAGACCTCCAAAGTCTTTGGGTCTGTCTACACTGGAAACACATATCTAGGTCAATTGTATGGGGCCCAACGGGCTTGGGCTGCAGGGCTAAAAACAGTAGTGTAGACACTCAGGCTGGAGCCTGGGGTCCAAGCCCCTCCACCCGGTTTCAAACCTGGTTTCCAGCCCGAGCCCAAATGTCTACCATGCCATTATTAGCCTCATAGCCCAAGCCAAACTAGCCAGGCTCTGAGATTCAACACTGCAGGTTTTTCCTTGCAGTGTAGACATACCCTTTGAAGACCTGACTGTTCTACTCACATGCAAGACATTCAAAGACTACTCTCCTAATGAATGCAAAAACCTTGGCTAGGCTTAAACCCAAAAGAGCTTCTCAGCACCATACAACTGACCACAAAGGGACATTTTGCCAGGGAAAGAAGACCTGTATGCTGATGGTTTTCCTCAGAATCCAGACAATCAAGGGGAGAAAATCCTATAAGTCTACTACTAGACAATACTTTAAACTATCCTAACAAAAGCTGAGTTCAGGGAAAGGTGAAGTACCACTTTTATGCTTATGTATTTGGAGACCACTTTGTCTGAACATGCACTTTCAGGTATTTCATGCAAAAAAGTGTCACTTACTACAATGTAAACAATAGCTCCTAGGCAAAACTAAGATTCCTGCAAACAGCCTGAAACCAATGATCCTGCCACTGAAATTTTACAAAGCACAAATGTCAGATCTTTTCCTCTTTGGGATAAGTCTCTGGAGATCATTGGTCAGAAGAACCTCAGCAAGACAGACTGAAGCTGTTGATGTCTTGAATGTCCCGATGTGGAATCTTTTGCCACATCCATTGTGGAAGAGCTTAGTTTGCAAAGAATTTGAGCCAGTTTTGCCAGAGGCCCTAGAACCAATTCCAATTGCTTTTGATATCACCACCTCTGTTATGTCAGGTTATGAAGCCTTTGACCAACAAGTGAGAAGGAATACAAAGCTTTTTGGAAGAAGACAGGAGTATATCCCAGTGGTTTTACTGTTTTATCCTTACTTGTGAAGTTTGGAATCTGGAGGTTCCAGCCAGATATGTAGATAGTTGATGAATCTGGGGCACCCACTCAGGACAATTCACCTTTCTCTGCACAGGAGTGGTTTCACCCCGCCCTCTAGTTGGATTCCCCCAAGAAGAAGAAGAAACTTTCCCTCTTTATTGATTTGTGGAGTGGTGCGAGGATCAAAGCCCCGAATTCAGGATCTTTTAAAGCAGAAAGCAGAAGTCTTGAGGGAGAAACGAGACAACATGTGAATCATTAAGAAGGTTAAGTTTCTCTCTTCCTTTTCTATTTAAAAAAAAATCCTGTCAAGCTTTGGTAAGGGAAAATGACTTTGGAGGCTCTTGGACAGAGCTAGGTGGAGTAATGCTCCTTCAAGCTCAGCTAGGAAAAGTGACAGCAGGAGATTGCCTACAGTGAGTAAATTCACTATTGCCTTTGCTTAGAGAAAAAGAAAGAATGGGAGATGAAAGTAACACCACAGACTCCTTAAAAAAAATAGAATCACTGAATAGGCACCACAGAATGAGACTGGACAGTTAGCAGTAACAGCAGCTGAGGCAAGGGCTATGGTGGGGGGGGGGGGGGGGGGAGAGGAGGAGGAGGAGAAGAGTGGTACAGCTGTTCAGGAGAATGAGAAGCCCCAACAACTTTTTCTGCTCTGGGAAAGATACCAGAAAGTACCCTTGTAAGAAGTGGTGCTGTGACTGTACCAGTAGAAACTGAAGTGGCTGGAGATAAAGAGGAACTGGACAACACACAGAGGGAAACTCTCCCATATGACGAGAAAGATTTGTTTCTCCCTCCATGAAGGACTGAGCAGATTGGCATTTCCTCTCCACTTTATCTTCATCACAGTCTTATACCTCTATTTCAGGGGTGGGCAAACTATGGCCCGCGGGCCGCATCCAGCCCTCGAGCTCCAGCTGGGGAGCGGGATCTGGGGCTTGCCCTGCTCTGTGCGGCTCCCGCTAAGGAGCAGGATCAGGGGCCGCTCCCAGAAGCAGCAGCATGTTCCCCCTCTGGCTCCTAGGCATAGGGAGAGCCAGGGGGTTCTGGTCCGCACACCGCTCCCGCCCCAAGTGTCACCCCTACAGCTCCCATTGGCTGGGAATTGTGGTCAATGGGGGCTACAGAGGTGGTGCCTGCAGACGGGGCGGCGTGCAGCAGAGCCGCCTGGCTGCACCTCTGCGTAGGAGCCAGACGGGGGACATGCTGCTGCTTCCGGGAGCTGCTTGAGGTAAGCGCCGCCTGGAGCCTGCACCCCTGAGCCACCTCCCTGTGGCCCAACCCCTACCCCAGCCTTCATCCCCCTCCAAAACCCTCGGTTTCAGCCTGGAACACCCTCCTACACCCCAAACTCCTCATCCCCAGCCCCACCCCAGAGCCCGCACCCCTCACTCGCTCGCTCCCACGCCCCAATCCCCTGCTCCAGGCCTGATTCCCCTCCCACCCTCCAAACCCCTCTGTCTCAGCCTGGAGCAACCTCCTACATCACAAACCCCCCCATCCTCAGCCCCACCTCAGAGTCCGCACCCCCAGCCAAAGCCCTCACCCCCTCCCGCACCCCAACTCCAATTTAGTGAACATGCATGGCCTGCCATACAATCTCTATACCCAGATATGACCCTCGGATCAAAACGTTTGCCCACCCCTGCTCTATTTTGTGGTCTCCCTGAGGGGGAATATTGCTGTTAGCTGTGGAGGAGAAAATCCCTATGCTCTGCAGAAAAACCAGAGATGTCCACAAGTCTATGGGAACAGAACTGGCTGAGTCCTGAAATGGGTGGAGCCAATCCTATCCCAATCTGGCTCTGCGGTTGGAAGGGACCTCAGGAGGTCATCTAGTCCAATCCCCTGTTCAAAGCAGGACCAACCCCAACTAAATCATCCCAGCCAGCGCTTTGTCAAGCCTGACCTTAAAAACCTCTAAGGAAGGAGATTCCACCACCTCCCTAGGTAACCCATTCCAGTTCTTCACCACCCTACTAGTGAAAAAGTTTTTCCTAATATCCAACCTAAACCTCCCCAAGTCAATGCAGCACAGAGAAAACCATAGTAGAAACAGTTAATATGAGAATTTAGTTTTGGTAATATTAACATAACCAAGTACTATTATAAAAATCATATTACAAAAGGTATTGAACTCCAAGCACTATCAAAGTATATGAGTCCAATAAGGTCCCTTTTAGTATGAGACAGCATCACCAATTTTTCATTTGAGAAAAAAAACCCTACCAAAACAAAGTGAGTCAGACACATGTATCAATGAATACATAACAGATTAAAGTCTATCATTTTGTTCCCTACATACTAGCAATTTTCTTGGCTTACCGTCATCTAATTCAGTTCCAACATCCCCTATTAAAAAGCTGGATATGTAAAGAAGCATAAATAACTGAGTTTTTAAAGATGGGGGCTAGGAAAGTCCTACAACAACTGTACATCCACCTCAGGAGTCTTGGAATGTAATCAAGAATTTGAGCCATCATGGGAGAATGATGGGTTGAAATCAATGTCACCTCCCCATGCCTACTCATTATCCTGTCCACATGTGTAGATACTAAGTAATAAGATTTGACAGGTAAAGTGATTAGCAAGAGCTAAATCACAACCCCTGAAGAATTCGTGCTTCTAATTCCTTGCGATTATCCCACAGTAACTATCTTTATTTCTACAATTTCACATCGTTGTTATAAGGAAGGAACAAAGAGTTTGCGACATATTGATGAGGCAGAAAGATGACTATTCTGAAATACTGAACAGGCAATTTCAGCAGAGCACAGCTATGCAACACTTCAGGATTACTGTGCTCCTCTGGGATACTCACCTGCTGAAAAATAATACTCATCACATGACCCATGGAATAAGAGGCCTCATTAATTAAATTCAAAAGACTTAAATACAGCATTAAGAGTATTCTATTAGAAAAATCACAAATTCCAATAAAGGTGTGTGACAAAGTTCCTCCTCTACCTCGGTGGGTCCTGCGCTTATTGGCGGATTCTGCTTGCCTCAGAGATCTTCCCCTCTGGTAGAACCCACAGTCCAGGTCAACTCCTCCTGTGTCTGATCAGGAGTTGGGAGTTTTGGGGGGAACCTGGGCCCGCCCTCTACTCCGGGTTCCAGCCCAGGGCCCTGTGGATTGCAGCTGTTTAGAGTGCCTCCTGGAACAACTGCACGACAGCTACAACTCCCTGGGCTACTTCCCCATGGACTCCTCCCAACACCTTCTTTATCCTCACCACAGGATCTCCCAGCAGTATGCCCTCTCACTTTCAGCTCCTAGTGCCTCTTGCTCCCAGCTTCTCACACGCAACCTCCTTCCACAGCTCCTGACATGCGCCCCTCACTGAGAGGCTTTTGACTAGTTTCAGCCAGCCCCTGATTGGCTGCAGCTGTCTCAATCAACCTCCCTGCCTTCTGGAAAGTTCTTAATTGGCCCCAGGTGTCTTGATTAACCTGGAGCAACTGCCATAAGGTATCAGGGATTTGTTTAGCCTGGGGCTAACATACTGGTTCCTTACCACTTTCCTATAGCCCTCTGGCCTTGCCCCATCACAGGTGAAAAAACAACTGTCAGAGCTCTAAAAGCTGTGTTCTTGGATATGGATATTAATAGACCTCTTTTTCCCTATGCACAAATATGATACTTGAGATAGGCTAATGCGCTCACACCTACAGATCCTACATTTGGATATATGGGGTCAAAACATTTCCTGCCGATGACAAGACTTGGGACATGATCATTTTCTCATATCCTACAATAAGTTTGTTATGGTGGACTTCATAATAGTGAAAAAACACAGGAATCTGTCTAAGGAGCAACTGGTAAGGTCTTTCTTTATAGCTAAGTGTACGATTAAGAGATTTTTTTCCCCCTTTTGTTGTAAATGACATTGGCCAAGTAAATTTAGAAGTGTTTTTAAATTAAATGTAGGTAAATACACCATGAGACAGTGTGATTTTTTTTTTAAATATCTAAAATTAAATTAAACCAGACCAAAAAAATTTGTATGTGCGCAATGTGGCTGAGTTAACAATGCTGTTGTGAAACCTTAACTTTTAACATTGTTATTTTAACTGTGCAACTGGTTTTTGCATTTGTTTTCTTTTTTGGAAAAAGCTAAAAAATATTCCAGAGCTATTCAGCTTGACCTTAACAAGCCCCTTGGCTCTACACTTTTTTCACCAGAAGAGATTGTTGGATCAAGGAATTAAGAAGTGTACACTTAGGCCTGGTCTACACTAAGAATTTGTCGAATTTAGCAGCATTAAATCGAATTAACCCTGCACCCATCCACACAATGAAGCAGTTTATTTCGACATAAAGGGCTCTTTAAATTGATTTTTGTATTCCTCCCCGATGAGGGGATTAGCGCTGAAATCGACATGGCCATGTCGAATTAGGGTTAGTGTGGACGGAATTCGACACTAATAGCTCCGGGAGGTATCCCACAGTGCACCACTGTCGCCTCTCTGGACAGCAGTCCGAGCTCGGATGCTCTGCCCAGCCACACAGGAAAAGACCCGGGAACATTTGAATTCCATTTCCTGTTTGGACATCGTGGCGAGCTCCGCAGCACTAGTAACAATGCAGAGCTCTCCAACAGAGGTGACCATGCAATCCCAGATTCGAAAGAGGGCTCCAGCATGGACTGATCGGGAAGTGTTAGATCTGATAGCACGGATTCATCTCCCCATACAGCTATCAGAGCTACGATCGAAAAAAAGGAATGCAAAAATCTACTAAAAAAAATCTCCAAGGCCACGACGGACAGAGGATACAGCAGGGATGCAACGCAGTGCCGCGTGAAAATTAAGGAGCCGAGACAAGCGTACCAGAAGACCAAAGAATCCAACGGACACTCCGGGTCACAGCCCCAGACATGCCGTTTCTATGCCGCGCTGCATGCCATCCTAGGGGGGGCCGCCACCACTACCCCTCCCCTGTCCGTGGACTCCGAGGATGGGGTATTCTCATCAGTCGCTTCCTCTGCGGTTTTTGCAGACGGGGAAGATGAAGGAGATGAGGACGAGGCAGTCAACAGCGCTTTGCACACCGATTTCCCCGAAAGCCAGGATCTCTTCATCACCCTGACAGAGATCCCCTACCAACCCTCCCAAGGCGGTATCCCAGACCGTGAAGCCGGAGAAGGAACATTAGGTGAGTGTATCTTTTGAACAGAATAGACATATTAAAGCAATTGTTTTTTAATGATTAATTTGACCTGAGGCCTTGGGATGCATTCGTAGCCAGTACAGCTACTGGAAAAGTCTGTTAACATGTGTGGGGATGGAGCAGAAATCCTCCTGGGACATCTCCATGAAGCTCTCCTGGAGGTACTGTGAAAGCCTTTGCAGAAGGTTTCTGGGGACAGCAGCCTTATTGCGTCCTCCATGGTAGGAGACTTTACCGCGCCAGGCCAGTAGCAGGTACTCCGGTATCATCGCCTGACAAAGCATGGCAGCATATGGCCCCAGTGTTTGCTGGCATTCACGCAACATCTGTTCTTTCTCTGTCTGTGTAATCCTCATCAGAGTGATATCAGTCATGGTTACCTGGTTGGAATACGGGAATTTAATTACGGGGACTGTTTGCCTGTGCCTTTTAAGAAATCCTCCCTGCAGTTTCCAGCCACGCGGTGGGCGTGGGGAGGAGGACCGTTCATGCCGAGCGGTCTGCGGTCAGCTAGCAGGGATCTTCCCCGAGACGAGCCACGTGGTGGGGGCGGGGAGGAGGACCGTTCATGCTGAGCGGTTCGCAGTCAGCTAGCAGGGATCTTCCCCGAGACCAGCCACACAGTGGGGGCAGGGAGGAGGACCGTTCATGCCGAGCGGTCTGCGGTCGGCTAGCAGGGATCTTCCCCAAGACCAGTCACGCGGAGGGGTGAAGGCTAAAGCGACCATACCAGAGAATGGGATGGCTGGGGTTACTTTGGTTTCTGCCGCTGCACGTTAACCCGCACAGCGCAGCAGTAACTGGCCAACTCTAGAGCTCTGCTTGGAACGGGAAAGGAGGGCGCTGCTGTTAAGTAAGGTTTCAGCAGCTGAAAGTCTACGGCTTACCATGGCCGCCTGCTAGCCGAATTCTGTTGCCCAGCCCTGCTTGTGTGATCTGTACACCAAAGCCCCAGGCACTTAATATAAAGATGCAAAATGCGACCTTGTACTGAAAGCACATGTGGTAGGTACTGTGAATGGTCTTGTTCACTGCGAAAAACTATATTCATTGTTCTGTAAAATGTATTTTTTTAAAGAATTCGCTCCCTTTTTTTCATCCCACAGCTGCAACTGTATCTAGGCTTCCTCTGGCATCTCCCTCCCAAAGGCTGTCACAGATAAGGCAGTGAAAAAAACGCATGTGAGACGAGATGTTCTGAGCTAATGCCGTGCTCCCGCACTGAGGTAGCTCAGCAGAATGAGTGGAGGGACACAATTTCCCAGTTCAAGCGAGCGGCCAGCGAATGGGAGGACAGGAGGGACCCCCGTGAGGACAGGAGGGACGCTCGAGACGAGAGGTGGCGGCAGGAAGACCAGAGGGTAACTGAGGGGATGCTTGGGCTATTGCGGGAGCAAACCGACACGCTGCGGCGTCTGGTGGATGTTCTGCAGGAACGGAAGCAGGATGACAGAGCGCTGCTGCAGCACATCTATAACCGCCCTCCCCCGCCCCCAAGTCCCATAGCCCCCTCACCCAGAGTCCCAAAAATGCGGGTGGGGAGGCTCCATGCGAGCAACCAGTCCACCCCTGCGGATTGCTCAAGCAGCAGAAGGCTGTCATTCCCCAAGTTTTGAAGCGGCCTTTCCCTCCCTCCACCCGCACCCCACCCTTGCCACCATCCCAGTTCTCTCCCTTTATTGATAAATCTTGAATAAAAAATACTTGTTTGTTGAACAATGTTGCCTTTATTTCCTTTCAAAGCAAGGTGTGCTTGAAGGGGGGGAAGGGAGGTGGTAATTAGAGAGGATAGGCAATATAAACAGAGTAAACAAATGGGGGCAGGTTCTCATCAAGGAGAAACAAACGTAAGAGTCGCTGGTTACCCTGGTCAGTCTGGAAGCTAGTTTTCAAAGCTTCCCTGATGCGCAGTGCATCCTGCTGTGCTCTTCTAATTGCCCTGGTGTCTGGCCGCGCATAATCAGCGGCCAGGCGATTTGCCTCAACCTCCCACCTCGCCATAAACGTCTCCCCCTTACTCTCACAGAGATTGTGGAGCACACAGCAAGCAGCCATAACAATGGGTATATTGGTTTCGCTGAGACCTGAACAAGTCAATAAGCTGCGCCATCGCTCTTTCAAACGTCCAAAAGCACACTCCACCACCGTTCTGCACTTGCTCAGCCTGTAGTTGAAGAGCTCCTTATCACTGCCCAGGGCGCCTGTGTACGGCTTCATGAGCCAGGGCATTAGTGGGTAGGCTGGGTCCCCAAGGATCACTATAGGCATCTCCACATCCCCAACAGTTCTTTTCTGGTCCGGGAAGTAAATACCTTCCTGCAGCCGTCTAAACAAACCAGAGTTCCTGAAGATGCGAGCGTCATGAACCTTTCCCGGCCATCCAACGCTGATGTTGGTGAAATGTCCCTTATGATCCACCAGTGCTTGCAGCACCATTGAAAAGTAGCCCTTTCGGTTAATGTACTGGCTGGCCTGGTGGTCCGGTCCCAGGATGGGGATGTGCGTTCCGTCTATAGCCCCACCACAGTTAGGGAATCCCATCGCAGCGAAGCCATCTACTATCGCCTGCACATTTCCCAGGGTCACTACCTTTGATAGCAGCAGCTCAACGATTGCGTTGGCTACTTGCATCACAGCAACCCCCACAGTAGATTTGCCCACTCCAAATTGATTCGCGACTGACCGGTAGCTGTCAGGCGTTGCAAGCTTCCAGAAGGCTATCGCCACTCGCTTCTGGACTGTGAGGGCTGCTCTCATCCTGGTGTCCTGGCACTTCAGGGCAGGGGACAGCAAGTCAAAGTTCCAGGAAAGTGCCCTTACGCATGCAGAAGTTTCGCAGCCACTGGGATTCATCCCAGACCTGCAGCACTATGCGGTCCCACCAGTCTGTGCTTGTTTCACAGGCCCAGAATCGGCGTCCCATGGCATGAGCCTGCCCCATTGTCACCAGGATGTCCAATTTGCGGGGTCCCCTGCTTTGAGAGAGGTCTGTGTCCCTGTCATCGTCACCATGGTGCCGTAGCCTCCTCACCTGCTTTCTCAAGTTCAGCCTCTGCATAAAGTGCACGATAAGGCGCGAGGTGTTAACGGCCATAACTGCTGCGATGATCTCACTGGGCTCCATGCTCGCCGCGCTATGGTGTCCGCGATGTCAATCCAGGGAAAAGGGCCCGAAATGATTGTCTGCCACCGCTTTCACGGAGGGAGGGGGGGAGTGAGGGTTGAATGACGACAGTTACGCAAAACCACCCGCAACAAATTTCTTGTCCCATCAGGCATTGGGAGCTCGACCCAGAATTCAAATGGGCAGCAGGGACTGCAGGAACTGTGGGATAGCTACCCACAGTACACCGCTTGGAATGTCAACGCTTGCCCCTGTACTGTGGACTCACAACGCTGAATTAATGTGCTTAGTGTGGACACACACGTTCGACTTTGTAATATCGGTTTCAAAAAGTCTGTTTATGTAAAATCGAACTAGTATTGTAGTGCAGACATACCCCAATTAACCATGCACACATATGGAAAACACATCCATGTTAAATTTGCACTGAATACAAATAGATTTTCTATTATGAATGATTAATACATACTTTTCAAACAGTTGTACCTCTGCTTTGT
This sequence comes from Chelydra serpentina, assembly GCA_037349315.1. Lineage (NCBI taxonomy): Eukaryota > Metazoa > Chordata > Testudines > Chelydridae > Chelydra > Chelydra serpentina. The sequence continues at coordinate 55,728,016 of JBAIAC010000024.1, read as the reverse complement.
TTAAAAGTTAGTTTTGTTTCAGAGCCATTAGTATCCATGAGTTTCAAACTTAAGTCATTTTTGTCCATAGGATTTTTTCAAAGAAAGATGGTTAGAATATTTTAATTACACAGGGAAAGTTGGTATTTTTGCACCATGTTTCCAAACTCAAAAGTATTTTTCTCAAAATTAAAAAAAAAAAAAAAAAAAAAAAACACCTTTGTGACGAGATCATGCATGGATAACTTCAGCCCCAAAAGATCAGTGTTTTAAGAAGTCATGAGCATGTGAAAACAAGGAACTCTAATGGGAGATTCTTCTGCCATTGCTACAACTTACATTTCCCTTTTAGAGGACCAATGAATGTGAAATTGAGAGATGTTTTTTCAACTTAAGAAGTGAGTCTTGTTCTACTCCAAAGTGCAAGTACATAAAAGTATAAATATAGACCTTCTCCTCAAGAGCATCCAGGAGCATTTGGTTACTTTTCTGATCAAAATAAAAGCTGTATTATTTATTTCTATTTCACACCCAACACAACTAAGGCAATGAGTTGGAGTCTGTGCTGGCTCACACTCAGTTATCAAATTCCAATTGCAGAACTTTTATTGTTGATGTGAGAGCCCAAAAGTACTGAGCTCGATGTTCTGAATTCAGGCTGAGTTTTCAGTTTTGGGAGTTGAAAAAAACATTTTATAAACACAAACTGAGCCAATCTGATCTGGAGCCATCAAGAGACTGAATATAGAAACCGAAGAAGCTACTTTTACAAAGTAACGTAAGACAATCTTAGGACTTACAGCTTCACAAGTAATAGTATCTAACCTATTTGGTGGTTTATAATACACGTTATTCCAACCATTTTATAGGCATATAACTTGTTCCAATCTCCTTGCAACAAGGACTGTAGATGTTTTTTGTATTATGTACTTGAATATGCTGGTACCCAGAATTGCACCGGTAAATTTACTCTGGGACCTTATCACACATATAGTATCAGACAAGGAATTTATCTAGCTTGTTTAGGAACTGCAACACAAGTGTTATGTACAAATCAACCTCTGTTTAGAAAATCCTGCAATAATAATGTACTGGGGCGGGTTAGGAAATGTCACTTCCAAACAATATAGTATCTTAAAGGAATATCAAATTATGCAAAAAAAATCAAATCAAAAGACACCTGCCACTCTAAAGAAAGAGAGCTCTTTTCTAACCTAAGGTTACAACTTGCTCTTAGGGTACATTTATGCTGCAATTAGACACCTGCAGCTGGCCTATGTCAGCTAACTTGGGCTTGTGGGGTTGTAAAACTGCAGTGTAGATGTTTGATCTCAGGATGGAGCCCAGACTCTGGGACCCCCCCGCCACCCATGGGGTTCCAGAGCTCGAGCTCCAGCCCACCCCTGAATGTCTATATCATAATTTTACAGCCCTGTAAGCTTGAGCCCAAGTCAGCTGACAAGGGCCAGCCATGGCCTTTAATAGCAGTGTAGACATACCTTAGTTACTGAGTCAAGTTACAATTAGTCTTCAAACGAACATTTTTACCATGACATTTATTCATTATCAGGCTTCTGAATTAGCACCTGAACTAGATGAATGGGGCAGCTCCCAGTAGCTCTATCTAAAAAGTGATTACAATAGAGATGGGGTGGGCAAACGTTTTGGCCGGGTATAGAAATTGTATGGTAGGCCATGAATGCTCACGAAATTGGGCTTGGAGTGCGGAAGGGGGTTAGAGCTCTCTGGCTGGTCATGCGAGCTCTGGGGTGGGGCTGCAGATGAGGGGTTTGTGGTGTAGCAGGGTGCTCTGGACTGAGACCGAGAGGTTCGGAGGGGGATCAGGGCTATAGCAGGGGGCTGGGGCGCGGGGGGAGTGAGGGCTCCAGCTGGGGGTGCTGGCTCTGGGGTGGGGCTGGGGGATGAGGCTTGGGGTGCAGGAGGTTGCTACAGGCTGGGACCAAGGAGTTCGGAGGGGGATCAAGGCTGGGTTAGGGGCTCAGGGAGGGGTAGCTAAGGGGTGCAGGCTCCAGGCAGCGCTTACCTCAAGCAGCTCTCAGAAGCAGCAGCATGTCCCCCCTCTGGCTCCTTCGCAGAGGCACAGCCAGGTGGCGCTGTCCCATCCGCAGGCGCTGCCCCTGCAGCTCCCATTGGCCACAGTTCCCAGCCAATGAGAGCTGCGGGGGTAGCACTTGGGGCAGGGTCAGAGTGCGGAGCAGAGCCCCCTGGCTGCACCTATGAGTAGGAGCCGGAGGGGGGACATGATGCTGCTTCTGGGAGCTGTGCGGAGCGGCCCCCGACCCTGCTTCCCAGGAGCCACACATAGCGGGGCAAGCCCCAGACCCCATTCCCCAGCGGGAGCTCGAGGGCCAGATTGAAACAGTTCGTGGGCCGAGTTTGCCCACACTGCACTAGAGGCATGCCTCCATGCAAAGTTAATTCAGGTGACCAGCACTCAAGGTTAGCCTCAGCTGGGAATGAGCAGCCACGGCGCAAAGCGATACTAGAATTACTGTGTCGTCACTGGTGCCACACTCACCCGGGTGCATTGCTAGGAATTCTTTGTACTGCTGCAAGCTGAGCCACTCTGATTCTTTTGGGAGAATTTGTTTGTCCTTCTGGGCATAAAGGAAGAACTGTGGGAAGGCACTGAAGGACTATCAGCACTCAAGTGGTTTAGCCGTGCATTCTCACTGCAAAGTGGGAGGGTTAACAGCCCAAATGGAAGCCTCACTCAGGTTTTAGCCTTCAGCCACAGACAAGCCAGCTAGCCTGGGTTGAAGGCGTCAAACTCAGGTGAAAGGATTGTGTGTGTGGGTAGGAGGGGAGCGGGGTAATGCCAAAGTCAGAGCCAAGTTAACTGCAGTGAAGACCAATCTTGATTCAAATTTTTGAAATTTTCTTCACAACCGTAACAACTAGAGGTTTTTGTTTATTTAAGATGAAAGCAGAGATACTGAAGATGGGTGACCAGATAGCAAATGTGAAAAAAATCGGGACGGGGATGGGAGGTAATCGGTGCCCATATAAGAAAAAACCCCAAATAAATATTGGGACTGTCCCTATAAAAATCAGGACATCTGGTCACCTTAACTGAATACAAAGATAGGTGCTAAACACAGGAACAAACCAATCCAAGTTCTTCTATCACCCAAAATGAACATACTTCTCTGAGCAAAGTTTTTTTCCCCTTCCTTCTTTTAAATTGTGCATTAAAACGTTTAAGAGAAGCAGGTTTAAGAACTATAAGGGGCATGCTTTATAAAGTACAGAAATTAGAGAGGGAAAAGATCCATTAGGTTATCGAAGACCATGCCCAGCCAATGCAGAACTGCAGTCTATGTTAGAATCTAGTTTTAAACTACATAAGTGATAGTGCTTTCACCATTTCATATTGGAAGTTACTCCTAGTCTAAAACTCTGTATTTAAGAAATTATTCCTGATATTGAACTTAAATTTCTCTCTCAGTTCCATCCCATTACTCCTTCCCAGCCTCATCCACTGAAGAGTGCCATCAACTTCAATGGGCTTTGGATCAGGCCTTATAACTTGCTTGGCCACTCTGGAGAGTTCCTCTACTATCATTGGTGTTTACACCCTACAAATATTTTAGGCTTGCACCCTTGTTGCTCTCCTCACAAGACAAACAGCAAAGCTATACATGTTCTACTTTAAATAATCAGAAGTCAGCTCCTCCTGATCCCCAGCCATTTTGGAGACTTGTTATTGCAATTCTTTCTAATTGGTTGGTATATTTCTGATACTAACTCACGCAGCATTGTATAATATTCCAGGTGCAGTTTCATTACTCATGTAGCAAATCATCCCAAACCATGGAAGTGTGGTCCATGATACCTACACATCAACTCTCTCCCTCTCAAAAAAAAAAAAAAAAAAAAGGGGTGGGGGGGGGGAGGGAGGGAAGAAATCCACATGAAATAGGAGTTTGTAATGCTATATGTTGGTAGAAGAGCCAATTTTCTGTCCACCATCACTTCCATGTCTTGTTCCATTTTGGCATTATTACTTTCTAAGTCTCACTTCCCACACTTTTCATTATCCGTGTTTTGGATTTTTTCTGTGCTTCTTTTTATTTTTCCTATTTTAATTTCATTTTGTTATTTCTCATAGGAATTTAAGGTCAGAAGGGACCATTTCCTGCCCATTTAAAAAAAAAAAAAACCAAACAAAAACCACAACATCCTGAGTGCCTTTATATTAATTCTTTGTTCTTACTGATCTTTGCAACTTATCCCCATTTGGTATTGTGACTGAGTGAAATTAACATTCTTCCAGATCCTGAAAGCACGGACATTTTTGATACATTTTGGAAACAATTTTTAAAAGGTGCCTACCAGCCTTCCCTCCCTCACTTTCCATTTTCCCCTCACACATGCATCTTGTTTCAAGAATTTACCACAAGTTGTCAGCGCGGACTCTTTCCTTAACAATTTCCCCTCTCCACATGTATGTAACCAACAATATGAAACAAAAAGACAATGCAGGTTAAAGACTGAAGCGGTCGTATTTAAACTGACCTATTCTTCTTGAAATCCAGGTATTTCAAATATCCTTCTGCAGATGAGAATTTTCTCCTCAGTGAGGAGATCATTTTAGGCTGACCTCTCTTTTTTTTTTTTTAAATAAAGAAGGCAAAAGCCTCACCCAGTAGCAAAAACAAAAGCAAAATCTGCTACCTCTCTTTTATTTCTCCTGGCAACCTTGAGGAATTCCATAAGGATCTGTAGTTGGGCAGCATGGGATTCCTGTAACAGAAAATTAAATTTAAAGAGAAAGAGAAAAAGTAGATTAATTTTATGCACAATTCATAGCAGGCATGAAAACAAATCACTTTAACTTAGAAGTAGGGGAAAGGAGCAGCACATTAAGTCACAATTACAAGTAAGGTGGCTTTGCTTTGCTTCTAGGTTTCAAAGTTCTGGTTGGCACATGGCAAAGTTTTACATTATATTATTCTCCTTCTGTGTATTACAGGTGGTTAATAGGCAAAGCACATTTTTCATTCTCCTCCCAGTTGGAGTGATTTCAGACCCTTTTGGAACAAAGGTTGCTCATCTTCCACTGTTGGCAGATCTTGAGCTTTCACCTCTAATCAATCAACATGCTCAAGTGGAATAATTTAGTTTCAGAAAATGACCACCTTTTCCCCAGATGAACATTTCACAGAAGCACAAAACGAGCTTCTATAATGGAAAATAAATTTGCTAGTGAAGATTAGCTGTTTTGGGAAAGGGAAAGAGGTGTTTCAGTTTCCTAAATAAATTAATTCTTTATATTTTCCTTTGCAATGACCAGAAAGTTGGAGGCAAGAAGGAAACAGGAATGTAGATTCTCTCTCTACTCCTAACATCAGTGCAGCACTAATACTAGACTGGCACATGGAAGAGCAATTTGTACAGATCTTAGAAAAACTCATTTACTGTAGGACTGAGTATGAGCTCAAAGGTGGGCCAGGGGAAGGGGCATCAGGGATCCATTAAAGAGGAAAACAGCTGAGAAGGATGGGATAAACTACTTTTCTGGTCTGGCTCTTTTGCTATTGTAATATGTTTCCACAATAACCAGAAAAGGAGGTAGGTAAAATTTACAGAGGAACACTTAGTTTTTAAATCTGAATGAGTACCTCCAAAAGTGAAAGTGAAGCATTACTATTCTTACACCTAGATGATGCTTCTATTCTGAAGATGATAGTCCTATAACTGAACAGGATATCAGTTCTCCATTTCAAAGCTCTCTCCTCAATCATATTTGTGGTGACAACCTGATGTGTTTCACATGTGTCATTCCAAGGCGTCCAGAAGAAAACAGATTTACTACGAAGTCTGACCCCAGCCCAATGGAGAACTTTAAACAATACCCCCAAGGTGTCTTTCCTCTATACACAGGAAAGTACACATGTAAATCCCCACACAATCTGAATAAAAAACCTCTTACATTTAATATAGCAATTTTGTTACCAGAAATGTAAAAGGGATTTTATTTTAGTGTATTTCGTTTCCCCACAGGACGCCAAAGCCAACCAAAAATATTATGACTTAATTGATCTTGAAAGCCTCTAAGACAGGGGTCCAGACCCCCAGTTTAAGAACCCCTCAGGGGGTCACGAGGTTATTACATGGGGAGTCACGAGCTGTCAGCCTCTACCCCAAACCTCACTTTGCATCCAGCATTTATAATGTGTTAAAATACATTAAAAAAAAGTGTTTTTAATTTATAAGGGGAGGGGGGGCCGCACTCAGAGGTTTGAACGGGTCACCAGTACAAAAGTCTGAGAACTACTGCTCTAAGAGTTCTTAATCAAAAATTATTGTTCTAATGTACATGCCACTGGCATAAAGTCTGCCCACTCATGTATCAACTGCCATGTAATTCCACTTCCAACGTTAGATCACTGACCCTCCTACACACACTTCTTCATAGACTGGGTTGCATTAGGCCTGTCTCCTCTCACATTGTTGGTTTCAGCGGATAGTTTTCCAGCAAGATACCCAGTTCCAGAATTATACACAAATACCAATTATAACAAAATAATTGTTGGGGGGGAGGGATAGCTCAGTGGTTTGAGCATTGGCCTGCTAAACCCAGGGTTGTGAGTTCAATCCTTGAGGGGGCCATTTGGGGATCTGGGGCAAAAATTGGGGATTGGTCCTGCTTTGAGCAGGGGGTTGGACTAGATGACCTACTAAGGTCCCTTCCAACCCTGATATTCTATGATTCTATGAAAATTATACAAAAACAAAGACTTCAGTTTATTCATAGTGACAGACTGCTTTGTACCTTATAAACTTGCATCCTGCTATGATACACAAGGCAAGGCAACTACAGTTTTCCTTTAAGCATAAAAAGGGAAAGGTCCTGATTTTCAGAGATGCTGATCACTCAAATTCTCTTGGCTTCACATTGGGAGCTGTAAGAGCTAAAAATCTCATGTTTCACAGTAACTCCTTCAAGGTGCAAATAAATTAATAAACATATGGAGCTGTCCTTAAAGGATTATTGTTAAATTAGATCCTCAAATTTTACATATCTTGAAGTCAAATGTTCACTTAGCAAATGTCTAATTATATCAAAGAGACAGTGTACTCTAACTGCCACTTGCTTGGCAGGTCACTTTCTGTATTCCCTTTCCCACTGATATTTTCTCTCAGCTTTCCATTCAGCATGATCCTGCCTCAAGTGAGATCATAAATAAATGTTTATTGTATCATACTCCAATACTGACGTAGTTTGCTGTCATGCAAGTCAGTGAGATGGAGAAGCGCTCAATATTAGAGCAATGGGATCCTATAGAAAACCTTAAGATTAATTCTGCATTACGATTCCACTGCAGAAACAAGGAAATATTTTTGGAAGGAAGATGCCTGTGATTAATCACAATTAATTTATTTAGTAAATTAAATAAGATAAGAAAAGCTACTTACTGCCTCCAACTGCTTCTTCTTTTGCACAAGCAGCTCCAACATCAAGTTAACATTGGCCAAGTCAAGGTTATCTTGATCAGTTCCCAATAAGTCTTGAAATATCTGCCATCTGTGTCCATTCTGAAAAGAGGACAAGAGAGCAGAGGAAGAGAAGGTAAATACCAGAGTTGTTTGACACAAGATATTTAAACTAGTATTGCAGTATTTCATCCTTTGTAAAGTACACAACAAAGTAATTTTCAGAAAGAAGAATTCCCAAAAAGTATAGGAAACAATTGTTTATCCTGTGATGTATCACACCCCCACAGCAACTTATCTTGTTGGGAAAGTATTTTGAGGAACTACCCTATGCTAGGGTAGAGCTGTAAGGTAGATTTGTGTGTTTACCACAAGTCTGGTGCCATTAACAACTTCAGGAATTGGCAAAACAAGTAGAGAAATATCTTTAGCTCTCACTAAGAAACAAAGTCCTATCTAGGTCAGTTTTATCTGGCTATCTGACTCAATAATTCAAGATGTTTTGTTACGCTGCGGGATCTAAAAGATTGGTGAAAGTTCTCCGACTTTCCTTTATTGACTACTCACGTACTTCCAGCTAAGTATATGCGTTCCCAGGACTGGGGATAAAAGCTGTCAACAACCCAATATTGCCGGTTGGCAAAATTTATTGTTTTGCTATGACATGTGTGCGTTACAGCACTAAATATGAGTAATGTAACAAGAATATAGTACATTTATCAAGTAAAGAAAAGCAGATTTTCATTTCAAGATGTTCATTTCTGAAGTGATAGGTTCCATTTCTCCTTCACAATTCTCTTACACTGTAACACATTGGATTTTAATATAATAGAAAAAGTTGAAATAATTCCTAATAGGTGGCTTGTAGGGTTAGGAGAGGGTACATGTGTGTGAGATAAACATAATCCTATTTCAGCACTTTTAAATCATCCATATTTTAATAATTAGGGCTATTTGGACAGCAGCAACAATTCTTTACACTGTGGTTAATCCATTTCTACATACAACTATTTCCATATGGGACAATTCAGTTTTCAAATAAAAAAAAAGTGATCTTGTCAGAGTGAAATTAACTGACGTGAGAAATATTTTTTTTTAAGTGTTTCAACAACCAAAAAATCTTTGGTTTAGAAATAAATTGACAATACTTACAACTCAAAGAATAAACTACACTTAAATTAGAAGTGTTCGAAATAACCTACTCAACCCAAATATTTTAGCCATAGGGAAAAAAATGAGCGTCATCCACATACAACTGTATTTCCTTTTATAAGATGCTTAGTAGACAGTTTAAGGAAATCATGAACACAAAATATCTCAATTTTAATCTGGCACGAAGATACTGGAAAAAGTTATGTAATGTTAAAACAAGTCCATTTGATTTGAAACTAATAGAACCTGAAGTATCTTATAACACATGCTGGATTCCAGTAAAAATGGAAAAAATAGGAAGAACAGAATAAATGTTGGGAGTTACGGAAAAGAAAATAATTTTTTCTCATTTGATTTGACATTACCCCACACAGTTAATTTTGAACAAAATATTACAGAAGTTTCCTGCCCAACAGCTGTGTGTATACATTCTGGTCCTAACTCACCAGATCCTCTACACTATTCCAGTCCAGGGACTCTAATCAGCAGAAACTACTCATTATGCTAAACTGCATTCTCATTTTGTGATACAAACAATATCTAGAATGGAACCAGGTCATTTTACCTGGGATCAGAGCCAGGATTTCAATGCTCCAAAAGATTTCCTTATCCTTTTATGGCTGGCCTGATCATATATATTAGTTGACTGGTGCCACAAACTTGCTACCAGTCTCAACATAGCTAATATAGTGCCAACAACGAATGCCTGATTATTCCCTTTTGACAAGTATGCTTTTTTTCAGGTAACTTCCCAACCTCTATTAATCACGTGATCAAAAAATTGATTAATCGTTTTGTTAAACAATAGAATACCTTTTAAATATTTGTGAATGTTTTCTACATTTTCAAGTATATTTATTTCAATTAGAACACAGAATACAAAGTATACGGTGCTCACTTTATACTTATGTTTTATTACAAATATTTGTACTGTAAAAAAGAAAAAAAATTATATTTTTCAATTCACCTAATACAAGTACTGTAGTGCAACCTCTTTATCATGGAAGTTGAACTTACAAATGAGGAATTATGTACAAAAAAAACTGCACTCAAAAATAAAACAATGTAAAAAACTTTAGAGCCTACAAGTCCACTCAGTCCTACTTCTTGTTCAGCCAATCAAGTTTGTTTACATTTATGGTAGATAATGCTGCCTGCTTCTTGTTTACGTCACCTGAAAATGAGAAGAGGCGTTTGCATGGCACTGCTGTAGCCGGCATTGCTAGGTATTTACGTGTTGGGTATGCTAAACATTCGTATGTCCCTTCATGCTTCAGCCACCATTCCAGAGGACATGCTTCCATGCCGATGACACTCCTTTAATGCAGGATTTCTTTAATTAAAATTGTGACAACTCCTGCACTCTGCCATATATTTCATGTTATGGCAATCTCAGATGACGACCCAGCACATGTTCGCTTTAAAAACACTTTCACTGCAGATTTGACAAAATGCAAAGAAGGTACCAATGTGAGATTTCTAAAAAGTAGCTACAGCACTCGACCCAAGGTTTAAGAATCTGAAGTGCCGTCCAAAACCTGAGAAGGATGCGATGTTTTCAGAAGCCTTAAAAGAGCAACAGTCTTATGCGGAAACTACAGAATCCAAACCACCAAAAAAGAAAATCAGCCTTTTGTGGGGGGAATCTGCTCGGATGATGAAAATGAACGTGCGTCAGTCTGCACTGCTTTGGATCGTTTTTGAGCAGAACCTGTCATTAGCATGGAAGCATGTCCTCTGGAATGGTGGTTGAAGCATGAAGGGACATATGAATCTTTAGTGCATCTGACACAAATATCTTGTCATGCCGGCTACAACAGTGCCATGCAAACACCTGTTCTCATTTTCAGGTGACATTGTAATTAAGAAGTAGGCAGAGTTATCTCCCATAAATGTAAACAAACTTGCTTGTTTGGGCAATTGGCTGAACAAGTAGTAGGACTGAGTGGACGTGTAGGCCCTAAAGTTTTACATAATTGCACTCAAAAACAAAACAACGTAACAAAAAAAAAAAAATCTACATTTGTAAATTGCACTTTCGCAATAAAGAGATAGCATTACAATACTTGTATGAGGTGAATTGAAAAATACTATTTCTTGTGTTTATCATTTTTACAGTGCAAATATTCATAATAAAAATTATAAAGTGAGCACTGTACACTTTGAATTCTGTGTTGTAAACTGAAATCAAATATTTGAAAGTGTACAAAAACATCCAAATCATTTAATAAATTTCAATTGGTATTCCATTGTTTAACACCGTGACTAAACCTGCGATTAATCACGATTAATTTTTTTAGTTAATCGTGTAAATTAACTGAGATTAATCGACGGCCCTACTATTAAGTATGTTTGATGACATCAAAGGTAGGGCAACTGCTTGCTTCTAGAATTCATGATGGAAGGCAGAGAAGAAAGGGACAGCTAGAATGAACACAGCTGCTGTGATCCAAAGCTACTGATATAGGCTTATTCCCCCTAAAGTAAACTGTTCCCTTCACATCAATAGTGAGATTTGTCCTGCATTTACCTAGGCTATGGAGCAATTCCCATACAAAACCATTAATAAAAACAAAATAAGAAGAGTTGAAACATACGGTGCTACTCACTGAATGGTCCAGTTTGAATCGCTTTTCCTCAAATCTTTGCTTCTGTTTGAGGATGAGCTCATTCACTACAAATCAGAAAGAAAACACCATGTTAAGGCAAGAGATGGGTGGATAACTTAATGAACATTTAAAAAAAAATTCTGCTTGAAGACTGTTTTACCTACTAAGTATTAATTGTAACAAGATTAACATAACTGAAAGATTAGAGGAAAAAAATTTCAGGTTACTGGGAACATTTGACAATGTTATCTACAAGCAGTTTCACTGATTTTCCCTACCTAGTCACTTTCCCTCTTTTGTCTGTGTCTTTCCTATAGCAACATGGGAGAGACTTTTTTATTATTAATTATTATTATTATATTATTAAAGAAAATGTGACTGTAAAGATTTTAAAAAAAAAAAAAAAACAGCAAGACCAGGAGTTAGGGGCAGGTGTAGTTCCCAAAGCTTCTTTAGTTCATCTTTCTAAATTACTATGATCATTTAATTAGACTAATTATTTCAGCTATGGGGTTAAAGTACAATCAGGAAAGAGTGAAAGAGATGAAGTGGTAACTGATTCACTGCAGATTAGTAGCATCAAACAGGCCAAAAAAATTTTAAAAGCCCCCAAACAACAACTAGCTTCTAGCAACATATTCTTTCAATATTTGTTTTTTGGTACATTTTTGTTTCACATATTGATTTAGTCTCCCCCTACTCACTCTTTGACTAACAACCCCTGTTCTCCATAAACCCAACACCCGCTTTTCTTCTGAGCGCCTTTAAAATCCTCAAAAAGCTTTATTAAAGAAAAGATTATATCAGAGTAGTTCACTCTCTCACCGTAATGGCCAAAAAAATATTTCCACATTTCAGTCTATAATTGTAACAAAGGAAGTTTGTGCATGCACAGGAGCACTCTCTAAATAGGAATGCCTCTTTCCACATTCTTGATGGGGGAGAATCTCGGAAATATGATTTATCTAGGTGCACAGCTGCATAAATATTGGAGAGTCAATGTGAATCAGGAAGATTCAGTGTGAATAAAAAGGCATGAAAAAATAGAACGGAAGATTTTAAATCATCTCAAATATCCAACTGCAATTGTTGCATTTTTCAGAAAGAATTCAGTGGAGCTCTGTTTGGGGCAGAGGGGTTCACCCTCTAAATATAACCTGCAGAACAAAGCCCTTTCGGCTTGTGTACATGGGGAAATTAGTGTGAGGTAATTTGGGGTGTGAATTTAAATTGCACTAGCTACCTTGCACTAACTCACCATGTAGACATATTTACTGTGCACTAATAGAGTCCTCAGCTTGTTTAAACTTAATGCATTTCCAAAGTGCATTAAGCTAATGCACTCAAAAGGCACTCAATGCATGGTAAGAGTGTCCACACAGGGAGATCGTGCAGCGTAATTAGCACATGCTAGTTACTGCATGATTTTTTCCTGCGTAGACAAGCTCTTATATAGGGTATCCCCCCCCATCCAGATCTAAATGCACTTTACAAAAGAGAGACAAGTATCTGAAACACTATAGCTTCCTTCTTTCCTCCTGAAATGGACTAGTTCCATGATTAAGAATATCCAGTCCATCATTTTAGGTTCCCACCCTGACTGAGGAAGGAAAGGAACTGTCCTTTATTTTTTAACTTAATACATTTTGGATTTGAGATAATTGCTTTTGAAATGTTCTCACGTCGCTGTGACCTTTCATTTGTTATTTTACTTAAAATTAAAATAGCAGCTCAACACATGAAACTACTAAAGTTTACATATTTCTCAAATCCGGAGTATTTCCTAGTCCAACTGTCTTCTCTCCTTTAAATCTTTTCTTTTCCCTTGCCTCAATCTTTAAATTTTTATTCAATACGATAGAAATACATGGGAAAATTAAGATATACATGCCCTATGGTGCCTTATGGCACATGCAACCCAAGTCTAAACCCCAGGTAAAATTGTAAGATACTAGACTGTGTGTAATACAATGGCTGCACCTTGTAAATACCTTATAGCCGAAAATATGGTGCAAGAGGTAGAGTAAAATCAGTTCATAAAGTTTTAATCTATGGTCTTAATTTTGCTTCTTATAGAGCACCAATAATAATGGGCCAGATCCTCATCTAATGTAAATTGGCATAGCTCCATTGATGTCAGGGGTGGTATGTCAATTTACACCACCTGCCCCTCCCCACCGGATATAGTCACAAGCATGAGGGCTGATGAGTAGATTTTGTACCCGGAATTGTAAGTTTACAGGACAATTTTGCAAGGCTGTCTTTACTACTGCTAAATTCTTATCCTGAGACGGTGTTTCTAATGCAAACAATTAAGCCTAAGACTCACCTAAAAAGTTGGGGTAAAGATGGTCTATGTTATCAACCACATAGTTACATTTAGGGCATCTGTTGTTATCCTCCAGACTCTGATGAATACATTTATAGCTGTTCAAGGAAAGCAAGAAATAAAACAAGTTAGAGGCCATGAGGAAAAAGGCACAATAAAAGTGTAGTACAGATAACACCAGAAAAATAATATATGAGCACTTGATGAGGTGTTCCATACGCCCTGTTAAGTAACAGCTGTAAATGGAACACAAGGACGGATCTAGAAAGGAGTGATACCAGGCTGTTCCAATATTAACAAGTAATGTCCTAAAGCAAAAGGGCAATTTAAAGCTTCATATCCAAAACTTGGATAGGCCAAATCATGTTTCTGCCACGGGTTAAGGAAGAGTCACTCAGCTCATACATCAGGTTGAAGGACGTATAATACACTAAGTGTCTGTGCCAACCAGGAGACCCATATCTTACATCTGAAGTCAACAAATGCTCTGCATAGCACAGACTGGCAGCTTTTACAATTTTTGTAAGCCACAGTACCTGATAGCAGTGTCTGGAGTCTATATAAAGTAACTTTGCCAGAATTGTCAAAAGCTTAGTAAACGGCATTATCCCTAGGCTACAGGATTATCTGGCACCCACAGTAACTTTAAATGAAACACAGACAAAGCATCTTTGGTCTCAGCTTCTCCCACTTCCTTTCAGCAGAGTGGATTAATAAAGGTTATGCCATAAGGGGCTTTCTGCTTCACTGCTAGGAATCCCAGGGACACACTAATCAGACACTGCACCTTGCTGGCAAGGACAATCATCCATCTCTGTGACATTACTATTGTAGTATCTCACTCCTCAGATTAGTGACTGGAACAACGGACTGATATTATTGGATTGGTGCTGTATCATGGACACTTCAAAGGACTTGCAACAAGCACAAGATTCTGCATATGGCACATAGTTGAAAAAGTCAGCAGCTACTTCTCCTGGAAGCATAATACTGCAGGGGAGAAGTATATTCCACACTAAAAAACTTAATCTGTAGGATAAGCCTAGTGTTAAGCGTTACTAAAAAAATCAGTTAATGTACCAAAAGAATGAGAGAACTCTTGTGAGTTTTCTCATTCTATTCTAACTGTATGCAAAATGCACATGGGATATTAAGCTTTATGCTTCAGGGCTTAAGCCAGAGGTCGGCAAACTACGGCCCGTGGGTCCGTCCTGCCCAGCCCTTGAGCTCCCAGCCCGGGAAGCTACCCCCAGCCTTTCCCCTACTGTGCCCCTCGCCTGCAGTCTCAGCTCGCCATGCCGCCAGTGCTCTGGGCGGCGGGGCTGCAAGCTCCTGCTGGGCAGCACGGCGGCATGGCTGGCTCCGACCGGCCGGCTGCCAGTCTTGCTGCTCTGAGCAGCATGGTAAGGGTGTGGAAAGGGGAGCGGGGGGAGGAAGTTGGATAAGGAGCAGGGAGTCCCAGGGGGCAGTCAGGGTACAGGGAGCAGGAGGCGGTTGGATGGGGCAGAAGTTTGGGGGGGGCGGTCAGGGGATGGGGAACGGGGGGTTGGATAGGCGTGGGAGTCCCGGGAGGGCGGGGGTGTGGATAGGGGTCGGGGCAGTCAGGGGGGGTTGGATAGGGGGTCAGGTCCCAGGAGGGGGCGGACAGGGGACAAGCAGCAGGGGGGTTGGATAGGTCGGGGAGTCTAAGGTGGGCAGTCAGGGGGCGGGAAGTGGGAGGGGATGAGGGCCAGGCTGTTTGGGGAGGCACAGCCTTCCCTATCCAGCCCTCCAAACAATTTCAGAACCCCGATGTGGACCTCAGGCCAAAAAAAGTTTGCCCACTCCGGCTTAAGCTGACCTCTAACTATCAGATCATAAGGAGGACTGATGTGGGGGGGCAAATTATACCACATCTGCCTTCTGCAGGATTCTTATGCCCTCCTCTGAAGCATCTAGCCCTACCCACTGCAGGAGACAGGATACTGCACTAGATGGACGTTGGGTATGATCCAATATGGCAATTCCCAGTAAAACTTTGCAAAAAACAGATACTTGAAGACAAGAGAAGGGGAATACCACGGTTTCAAAAGTGACAAGTAAATTCTCCCCTCAAAAAGGAGTTTGTTAACCAAATCACATCCTCTACAATTTTTAAAACTTTACTAAATAGGAAGTTGACTGACAATATTTTACCTATAAGTACAGTATACTATAAACAATATACAAGTGCTTTAAGTTACAAGTGATGTGGTAGCAGAAATATTTGTCACTCTGGCCATGCAGCCTTAGAGCCCTCTGACTAGTAGGTATCAAAATTTTAAATCCTGGTTTTACCCATTAATTCAGTCACAATTAACATGGGTCAAGCAGGAAAACAAAATGATGAAGAAACAATATTAAGTTCCAAGTGTCAGTGCAAATCAATCTAACCACACTATAATGAAAGTATTTACAGAATGATCAACGGACATTTTACTTAACATAAAATCTTACCAGAAACTGTGTCCACATTTCGTCATGTATGCTTCTTCAATCATATCAAAACAGATGGGGCTACAAGTAAAAAATAAAAAAAAATAAAATGGTGCCTTTTTAAGTGTAAGAAAAGCAAACAAGAAAAAAAAAACAATTGTAGTAAAAAAGTTCAAAGCAGCCATCCAATCATTAAGAGGGAATATTTTCTGTTTGTCAAAGGGATACAAAAAAAAAAAAAAAAGACAGCAACAGCACCTTGGCAATTTAAAGATCAAATGGACACTCAACAGTTATTCTGTGAACACTGAAAGATGTTGTGAAATTGAAGATTTACTACAATTAGAAACCAGGACAAGGTCTACTCACAGAGCTTTCAACAGTTACAAACAACCTCAAACACAATTACAGAATCTTTATAACAAGCCATTTTAAAAAAGAAAGAACCTCCTGACAAGCAATGTGAAGTCTAAAACAATAGTTTCAAAGTCAAAAACCTGCTTCTTTTTACACTGCTCAGTTACTGCACAAGACTGAGCATGAATCCAAAATTGTAGGCCAGGAGAACAGGGATGACAAAAAAAAAAAGAGAGAAGTGAAACTCTAGTTTTGCTAAAACTCTAAACTGACAGCAGGACATGTCAAAAAGAATGTGATATTAACAGAGGGGGAAGAATTAGACTTTGGAATCATCAGCACAGTGATGGGAATGCAACCATGAGACAGGGATAAAAAGGAATAAAAACAGAAAGAAGCTGCTGATGGAACCTTGCATGACACTAGCAGAGAGTAGGAAGAGGTGAAATAACCACTGGAGACTATGAAGGAGCAGTCCAAGAAGCACACACAAAAAACACCCCACAACAAAAAAACAAAACAAAAAAACACCAGTCAAGCATAGAGTTGTGAAAGCCCAAAGGGAAAAGAAATAAAGGAAAGTGGAATAGTTGAGAGTGTTAAAAGCACTGGACAGGTCAAAGAGAATGGGGATGGAATTAAGGCTTTTGGATTTACCCAGAAAGAAGTCACCAGTGTTTTTAGTTAGTGCAGTCTCAGCAGAGCAGAAAGGGTTGAAACAGACAGTAAAGGATTAAGAACAAAAGAACGGCCATACTGGGTCAGACCAAAGGTCCATCCAGTCCAGTATCGTGTCTTCCAACAGTGGCCAATGCCAGGTGCCCCAGGAGGAATTAACAGAACAGGTAATCATCAAGTGATCCATCCATCGTCGCCCATTCCCAGCTTCTGCCAAACAGAGGCTAGGGACACCATCCCTGCCCATCTTGGCTAACAGCCATTGAGACATATCCTCTATGAATTTATCTAGTTCTTTTTTGAATCCTCTTATAGTCTTGGCCTTCACAACATTCTCTGGCAAAGAGTTCCACAGGTTGACTGTGCGTTGTGTGAAAAAATACTTCCTTTTGTTTGTTTAAAACCTGCTGCCTATTAATTTCATTTGGTGACCCCTAGTTTTTGTGTTATGAGAAGGAGTAAATAACACTTCCTTATTTACTTTCTCCACACCCGTCATGATTTTATAGACCTCTATCATATACCCCCTTAATCATCTCTTTTCCAAGCTGAAAACTCCCAGTCTTATTAATCTCTCCTCATACAGAAGCTGTTCCATACCCCTAATCATTTTTGTTGCCCTTTGCTGAACCTTTTACAAGTCATATATATCTTTTTTGAGATGGGGCGACCACATCTGCACACAGTATTCAAGATGTGAGCATACCATGGATTTATATAGAGGCAATATATTTTCTGTCTTATTATCTATCCCTTTCTTAATGATTCCCAACATTGTTTGCTTTTTTGACTGCCACTGCACACTGAGTGGATGATTTCAGAAAACTATCCACAATGACTCCAAGATCTCTTTCTTGAGTGGTAACAGCTAATTTAGGCCCCATCATAGTATATGTATAGCTAGGATTATGTTTTCCAATGTTCATTACTTTGCATTTATCAACATTGAATTTCATCTGCCATTTTGTTTCCCAGTCACCCAGTTTTGAGAGATGCTTTTGTAGCTCTTCGCAGTCTGCCTGGGACTTAACTATCTTGAGTAGTTTTGTATCATCTGCAAATTTTGCCACGTCACGGTTTATCCCTTTTTCCAGATCATTTATGAATATGTTAAATAGGACTGGACCCAATACAGACCCATGGGGGACACCACTATTTACCTCTCTCCATTCTGAAAACTGACCATTTATTCCTACCCTTTGTTTCCTATCTTTTAACCAGTTACCAATCCATGAGAGAACCTTCCCTCTTATCTTATGACTGCTTACTTTGCTTAAGAGCCTTTGGTGAGAGACCTTGTCAAAGGCTTTCTGGACATCTAAATACACTATATCCACTGGATCCCCCCTTGTCCACGTGCTTGTTGACCCCCTCAAAGAATTCTAGTAGATTGGTGAGGCATGATTTCCCTTTACAAAAAACACGTTGACTATTCCCCAACAAATTATGTTCATCTCTATGTGTCTGACAATTTTGTTCTTTACTGTAGTTTCAACCAGTTTGCCCGGTACTGAAGTCAGGCTTGCCCATAGTTGCCAGGGTCCCCTCTGGAGCCTTTTTTAAAAATTGGCATCACATTAGCTATCCTCCAGTCATTTGGTACAGAAGCAGATTTAAATGATAGGTTACAGATGACCGTTAGTAGTCCTAAATTTCACATTTGCGTTCCTTCAGAACTCTTGGTGAATACCATCTGGTCCTGGTGACTTATTACTGTTTAGTTTATCAATTTGTTTCAAAACCCCCTCTAACGACACCTCCATCGGGGACAGTTCCTCAGATTTGTCACCTAAAAAGAATGGCGCAGGTTTAGGAATCTCCTCCATCCTCAACCGTGAAGACCGATGAAAATAATGTAGTTTCTCTGCAATGACCGTATCGTCCTTGAGTGCTCCTTTAGCATCTCGATCGTTCAGTGGCACCACTGGTTGTTTAGCAGGCTTCCTGCTTCTGATGTACTTTAAAAAAAAATTGCTATTACGTTGAGTCTTTGGCTAGCTTCAAATTCTTTTTTTGGCCTTCCTAATTATATTTTTACACTTCGTTTGCCAGAGTTTATGCTCCTTTCTATTTTCCTCATTAGAATTTAACATCCACTTTTTAAAGGATGCCTTTTTGCCTCACTTCTTTTACTTTGTTGCTTAGCCACAGTGGCTCTTTTTTGGTTCTCTTACTATGTTTTTTAAATTGGGGTATACATTTAAGTTGAGCCTCTATTATGGTGTCTTTAAAAAGTTTCCATGGAGCTTGCACTGATTTTACTCTTGGCACTGTACCTTTTAATTTCTGTTTAACTGACCTCCTCATTTTTGTATAGTTCCCCTTTCTGAAATTAAATGCTACAGTGTTGGGCCGCTGTGGTGTTTTCCCTGCCACAAGGATGTTAAATTTAATTATATTATGGTCACTATTACCAAGTGGTCCAGTTATATTAATCTCTTGGACCTGATCCTATGCTCTATTTAGGACTAAATCAAGAATTGCCTCTCCTCTTGTGGGTTTCCAGGACTAGCTGCTCCAAGAAGCAGTAATTTAAGGTGTCAAGAAACTTTATCTCTGCATCCCTTCCTGAGGTGACATGTAGCCAGTCAAAATGGAGATAGTTGAAATCCCCCATTATTATTGAGTTTTTTATTTTAGTAGACTCTCTAATCTCCCATAGTATTTCACAGTCACTATCACCATCCTGGTCAGGCGGTCTGTAATGTATCCCTACTGCTATATTCTTATTATTCAAGCATGGAATTACGATCCACAGAGATTCCATGGTACAGTTTGCTTCATTTAAAATGTTTACTTCATTTCATTCTATGCTTTTTTCCCCACATGTACTGCCACTCCCCCCACCAGCACGACCTGTTCTGTCCTTCCGATATATTTTGTACCCTGGTATTACTGTGTTCCATTAATTATTCTCATTCCACCACGTTTCTGTGATACCTATTATATCAATATTCTAATTTAATATGAGGAACTCTAGCTCACCCATCTCATTATTTAGACGTCTAGCATTGGTATATAAGCATTTTAAAAAACGTATCACTTTTTAGCTGCCTGCCATTACATGATGTAATTGAATGGGACTTTTTTTCATTTGACTGTTTCTCATCAGATCCTACCTGTATTTTATCATCTTCCATCCTCTCCTCCTTATTAGGACATAGGGAATCTTCATTTATAGATCCTCCCTTAAGGTATCCTTAAGGGAGGATCTATAAATCACCATTAAAAAGTTGATGGTGAGAAAACAAAGATTATGAGAATCAATGGCACTCACCAGGAGCATGAGCATGAAGAGAAGAAGGAAAATGGAGCAACAGTTGGGGAGACAAGAGGAAGTGAGGAAAGTCTTGGGCTTCTAGAATAAGAGGCAGTGGTATGTTTGAAGGCCAGATGAAAGTGGGATTAAGAAGAAGAAAGTAATCCCCATCTGTAACGATGCTGGTTCCGGCAGGATCCAACTGTGAGTGCCAATTCATGACAAATTGCTTCAAGCAGGGCAGTTAAAGCCCAAGGCTGGGGTTTTTCCACCTCTAAGGCAAACCAAACCAGCCAAACAGAGAAGACTTCAGTTTTACCCCACTGGGTAACCACAAGTCACACAAGCAATTCCCTTAGACACTCCAGTTTCCCAGTATCACCACCAGTGCCACTCGTTATATGGACGAACGGTTATGAAAACCAATGCCCCAGTAAAAGAAAAAAGGTTCTCCTGATCCCAAAGTACCAAGCCGTAAACTCAGGTCAATATACAAATCAGATCTTACCCACAAATCACGCTGTTGCCAATCCTTTAGAATCTAAAATCTAAAGGTTTACTCATAAAAGGAAAAAGATATAGATGAGAGCTAGAATTGGTTAAATGGAATCAATTACATACAGTAATGGCAAAGTTCTTGGTTCAGGCTTGTACCAGTGATAGAATAAACTGCAAGTTCAAATCAAGTCTCTGGAGTACATCCACAGCTGGGATGGGTCATTCAGTCCTTTGTTCAAAGCTTCAGTGTAGCAAAGTCCCTCCAGAGGTAAGAAGCAGGATTGAAGACAAGATGGAGGAGCAGCAGCTTTTTATATTATCTTGCCATGTGGTCTCTGCTTTCACATGACATGGAAAAACCTCAGAGTTCTGTCTATAGGCATGTCCCTGCATGCCTTGCTGAGTCACAGGGTATATCTGTCTTCTCTCAATGGGTCAATTGTATAGCTCAGTGTTTCCCAAACTTGGGATGACGCTTGTTCAGGGAAAGCCTCTGGCGCGCCCAGACAGTTTGTTTACCTGTCGCGTCCACAGGTTCAGCCGATCACAGCTCCCACTGGCCGAGGTTCACTGTGCCCGGCCAATGGGGGCTGCAGGAAGCGGCGTGGGCTGAGGGACGTACTGGCCGCCTGTGACGGAGTAGAGAGCGAGATGGATTTGACCTGAGAGGCTGGCTGCATTGGGAAAGGCTGCATCGGGAATGCGAGACTTTACCTGAGGCTGTAACATGAGCCAGGACGGGGGTTGGGAGGTGACACCTTTGGCTGGGAGAATGGTAAAAGGCTAGAGGAGGGGCCCCGGGGGAGGCGAAGAGCCTGCTGGAGGTTTGGCTGGTTTTTTGTCAGTTTGGAGTTGGGTGGTGAAACGCAGGGAGCCCCAGAGCCGGGGTCTAAGCTCCCTGCTCCCCCCCCCCCCCCCCAGAAGGCCCCAGCTGAGGGGTCCTGGTCATACTTACAAGCTCTGTTTGGACTCTTTCCTGACAACCCTAATAAACCTTCTGTTCTACTGGCTGGCTGAGAGTCACATTGAATCCCGGGAAGAGGGGTGCAGGACCCGACTCCCCCACACTCCGTGACACCGCCCCCACTGGCCAGGCACAACGAACCGCAGCCAGTTGGAGCCGCGATCGGCCGAACCTGTGGACGCAGCAGGTAGGTAAACCAGCCGGGCGCACCAGGGGCTTTCCCTGAACAAGCGACATCCCAAGTTTGGGAAATACTGGTATAGCTGATGGTCCTTAATTGGCCATCAAGCAAGCGAAGCAGAGCTGACACCAACCTGTCTGGGGCGTCACCCAGAAGCATAGCACAAGTTTGAAATACAGACAGTATAGAGCCAATACTTATAACTTTAAATCCAAAAATTTGATACATGCATACAGATAGCATAATCATAACCAGCAAACCATAACCTGGTCTTAGACACCTTATTTGACCCCCTTTATAAGATTTGGTGCCACTACAGGACCTTGGTTGCAACAATGATCTATATGGTCCCAGTTCATGTCAATAACGTCACACCATCTCGTATAATCATCCAACAGAAAAGATAAGCAATAGAACACACAAATTTTAAGATTCTGAATGGTTGTCTAGCAAGACGCAGCAAGTAGGAAGACTACAACAATTTTGTATCTAATGCATGTGTCAACTAATGTCAAATTTCAAGGTTAACAGTTAAATGAATACATTTTTTAAGGAACCTTTACAAATAAGTATCGCTCTTGATAGGATGCAAAATATGCTAGTCTCCAGCCAGTAAGTCTCTAACAAGGGTGTGCTCCCTTCACAAGCATCCTCCCATGGTTTGCCAACAAAGCAACATCTTTGCATGTCAAAGATACCCTGTCCTGTTTTAGAAAAATGTATCTGATGGGGAAAAAAAACCAACCTCAGATAGATACAAGTAGGGTTTGACAGAACACACTACATACATGAACTGTTATTTTTCTTTCTTTACCCCACTCTTCCCACTTCAGCATAGTTTAAGTGGGTAATAATTTCCCACAAGTTGATGCCCCTTTCCACCATCCACTCAAGAGGAGAAGTGGGGTCTTCTCCCAGCCTTATCTCCTCCATCCTGAAGCAGGAAGGAGGACAGTGCCTCCCAGTCCATCTCAAATTTCTTAAACCCACTGAAAATGGAAGTGGAAGCAATAGCCTCCTCTGGGTCAATTATCCTCCTAACAATGATCCAGATTGGACAAGTATTGCCCTGAAAACTAGATGGAATCTAAATGTATAAACTACACTGGTTCTCAGTATTCTGCAACTGAATCATGCATTCAGAAGAATTTAGTTTGAGGCCCATAACACTACACTTAAAACACCTCAACAGCTTGGACGAAAACTACAGACTATCTAGCCCCTTCCTTAGCATGAGAACCACAAAAGAAATGAGAAAGTAGCATGGAGTATCCTTAATATGAAGTGGCAGGTTCATTTTGGATTGCATATTGTTTTTGTTCATTTTGATTAGCATCCAACTTCAGAGTTGAAACCAATGTCTCGCGGCTAATAATCGCTTAATGTGAAGGCATTATTCAGCTTAGAATAATTATAAAAATAAAGTTAGCCAGCAAGAATATATTAATAGTAGGATAGGAAGAGATCATTAAAGACTAAAAATAATCAAGGTATTGCAATGATTTGAGGTTCCCAGACTGGTTGCTCCCCATGTTTAAATAAAAATAAAAAAATAATTTAAAAAAACCTTCACTCATTCACTTTCTTCTTGATACCAGGTTCCTTAGCATGGAGGTAGAGAGTGTGTCCATGGAATGGAATGTCCAAACAAGAGATTCTAAAACACACACATTTATAAAACCATTTCTACCATGAGAACAAAGTCACTTCCAGTATGCCCCTAATGTTCAGAGTTTGGTAAGTGCAGTGTGCAAGGTCTGTAACGTGATACAGAGTTGAGCTAACTCAGAGTTTCCCTTAACATGCTAGCAATCCAAGATTGTGCTGTTCTCCAAATTACTATTCTTCATACCAGTCTGACTGGATAAGTGGCAGAGCCAAAATAGTTGAGGAAGAGACCAATCAGATCCTGCAAAACACACATATGACGTGCCAGATCATTCTTAACGGAGGCTGACATTTCCATTATTAAAAGATTGCTTCCCAGCAGTGCTCACTGTTTTATAAGCAGAAACTAGATTAGCCCTTTTAATACTTATCACAGTCACTACTGGCTACCTGAAATGTAAGTGGCGATGCAAAAATGTGTCTTAAACTAAGTTTAAAAATATAACAAAGTCATAAATAGTATCTGTTTACCTAACTGACCTTACAAATAAAGGCTAAAACTTCCTAATTCACTGACTTCAATGGCATCACCAGTATCACAAAGGCAAGAAACCAAAAGGCTCAGGAAACCACATGGACGTAGTATAAAATGATTCCCTGTCTGAGACCATATAGAATCATGCAAAGCCTTGCTTTGAAGCTCTGAACAACTCAATGTTGGGAGCAGAACTCAACTGTACAACAAACGAAGATTTTCATTTGTCATAGTACTTATTGAAACCTGGTTTCCCATGTGCTTCAACAGTAGAAGGTTCATATCACTATAAATACATTTCCTCTTTCAGCTAGTGCACAGAACATTACAAATGTATTCTAAGACGCACACCTTTTAAATACCTAACTCAGATACACAGCCAAAAACAAAAATTAAGGCAGAAATGCATAGAGAGCTGAGTGAACAGTTAAAATGAATCCAAACTGAGGTTGACTGGTAGTGTTTTGCCAAAGGGAACCAACACTATGGCACAAACTTGGGAAAGAACGGGAAAAATTGGCTGCTTTGTTTTACACCAGCTGTATAGTGTTTGTGGATGCATTCCCCAAATACAGCACATTACAAATTGAATTACTGTGGACAGGTATAGGTCTGATATTAGGATTAACAGGTTTCTGAACACTCCTGTGGTTAGATGTGGATAGATGTTTGGCTGTATGTGTGTGTGGTCCCTCCGTGTACCGCCCCAGCCCTGCACAGACAGCGGGCACAGCAGACCTTGAGCCCAGTGAGCACAAGATCCGTTAAGGGGTGAAGGTACCTAGCCAGGTTTATTGTTGACAAAGCACGGTACCAGTATCCCGCAGACTCTACCGGGCCACTAATACATGTATGCCCGTAACAATGGACTATCTTAGTGAATGGCTTATATTTTCTTATCATTTGGAGGTCTATCATCCTGTAATCCTGACTTTTCAAATGAAAGGAAGACAATAAACAGAACAATGAGCTTCCAGAATTCAAGTCTGCAAACAAAACTCAGTGCATAAAGCAATGCCCAAGTCTTGCTGTTTGTTCTCAGAGCTCAGAAACAAGTACTGCTATGAAACATTACAGTCACTGAAGAAGCAACATACTCTGCTCCCAAGCAGCAGCAGCACGACACCACTCTGGAAAGAGTTCTGTCCAGCATCCTGTTCAGAGTTAATGTGGGGCCTAGAAAGGAGTACTAAAGAGTAAAGTGTGTCACGAGGTCAGGGTAGGATATCCTTCATGATCAGAGACTTCCTTCTCCCATCAACTTCCCTTTAGACAATTGGAGAAAAAAAGCCTGATAGAACTGTTATCCTGTGTTTAAACACACTTTCCTCTCTGTGTTAATACAGGATGTAAACTCCTGATAGTACTGCGCTAGAGAAAACTATTCACCAACACAAAAAGCTCATATCCTGTATACAGTTTTTTCCACTCTGTATCCCCAGATATTGGCTGAAATGTACTACAAATTGTACCCAAGAGATACTCCAACAACGTACTGTTTGCTAAATATTTCACAATCCAAACTAGCAACCTAGGCCAAACGTTGCATTGCAGCTTAGCTATCACACTGCTGAGTAAGCATTTGTAAAGTACTGCACAGAGGTTATGGGCATAAACACCACTAATATTAAGCATGATTTCTGCATGCACCTTTGCAAATCCCACTCACTAAACCCATTTGTCTACTTCTCAACTTCAGCCTGGTATCGACAGAAGTCACCATAGATCTTGCAGGTGTACCTTTAGTTACAACTCATGGTCCACATGCAGAGGAATCACCAACTGTTCCCACTAGCATACTGTCTTTTGGAAAATGTCTCGTTTATTGTGTCTTTTCTTTATGGGAAGTTTTTGCTTCTCAGATTGGCCATAATCAAAGCTTATTTATTTAAACTGAAGTGTAGGGCTCTGAAATCACACACATTTGACTTTTCATACATTGTCCACAACTCCAAAGAGAGTCACCCAGTTTAGATTCTTACCTCTGTGTCACAGATATAGCATTATCTCAATGTTGTTACTGTAATTAATTGACAGAGCAGCTATGTTTTGGGGATGACATTATTTCATAAATGTTAAAAAGACTACGGAAATACCTACTGCCCACAGAAGTCCATGACAATTGAAAACCCAAACAAATAATGTAAATCACGGTCTGCCCTTTAAGCCAGTGGTCTCCAAACTTTTTTGATCACACACCCCCAGGGGAAAAAAAATTGCTGCAGGTGTGCCGCCGAAGGGAAAAAAGTGGAAGAGCTGCCGCAGGCGTGCCACCGAATTAAAAAAATAAATAAATAAAAAGAGAAAAGAAAAAAGGGAAGAGCTGCTACGTAAAAGAGTTGCTGCCGACGTTCCGGCAGCACTCCTCCATTCGCGGAAGAATCAAAAGGTAGAAAAGCTGCCGCAGGCGTGCCGGCAGTGCTCCTCTGCAGCGCACCTCCAGGGATCGTCTTGCACCCCACTTTGGGGACCACTGTTTTAAGCAGCTGTCAGCACATAAAAACCCAAATATAGTTTCTCTATAAATGCCACTGAACAGCAAAATATATAATAGTTTTTCCCTGCTTGTCACTTTGTTAAATTCTTCCTCTTGCTCTGCTTAGCCAACTGTACATTGAAGAGAGACTATAACTAATTATGTATGTGCTCTCTTCAAAATGTGTATTGGACTCAACTGAGAAAGTTTTAAAGTAAGGTTGGTTTTGAATCTTTTAAAAAGAAAGAATAACTGCTAAATCATCAAGAGTTTTCAACAAGCCACATGTTCTTGTATCCAGGGATTTGGAGCAATCAAATTTTTAAATTGCTCCGCTCCGGCTCCGGTCCAGCTCCAGGCACAAACCTACTGCTCTGTGCTCCAGCTCCGGGCTCCGCTCCAAAGCCCAGCTTGTATCCTTTGACCACTCTTCCCTCTAACCTTCTTTCTCCCAGCTCCATTTAGCCCTGTGCTGTGCCTAAATTGATCATAAGTACTCTAAATAGGGGATCGTGTCCCGCAACCATCAATTCCTCAACAATGTCTCCTTCCAACCATCTCCCCTCACTAACATCCACTCCAACAGTGCTATCTTCCAACCAAACCATCCCGCTTCTCACAAAAAGTTGTCAACACACCAGTTGAACCCACCTACCAAGCTTCTCAATCAAAAGCCCCAATCCAACCACATCTCCTTAATCTTGGTGTTGAGTGTATGGAGGGGAATGGGAGTTAACAGACATGGGTTCTACTCCATCCCCAGTTCTGCCACTAACACTGACCCTCACTGAGCAAGCCACTCAACCTCTGTGGCTGCTTCTCTCAAAATATAATTACTCCACTTGATAGCTTCAGTTCTCCATATGTTGTTGGCATCCGTTAGTCTCGAGAGACTATGGATATGCGCCCATGGGGAATATTTAGTTGATGGTTGTGCAGCGTCTGTTGTGGCTGTAGAGCCCCACACGAGAGTGGCAGTCTCGATTGCATTTGCTGCATTTGAAGGCGGTGTCAGCTGTGGGTTGGAGCCGCTGTTCCTTTTTCGTTGAACCCGCTTTTCCTCGGCAAGCTGCCGCAGCTTGTCTTCACCAGTTTTCAATCCAGCAGTCAGAGCGTGTCTCCATCTGCATCTGTCCTGGGTGAGCTCTTCCCAGCTGTTGATGTCGATTTGAACAGTCTTCAGGTCCCTCTTACAGACATCCTTGAAGCGAAGGTGGGGCCGTCCTGCAGCTCTGTTTCCGGAGGCAAGTTCAGCATACAACAGGTCTTTGGGGATCCGTCCATCTTCTATGCGACTTAGATGGCCAAGCCATCTGAGGCGGCGTTGACAGAGGAGAGTGAACATGCTGGAGATCTTGGCACGTTCCAGCACCTCGTTCGTTATTCGATCACTCCAAGTGATCCCGAGTATGCGACGGAGGCAGCGCATGTGGAAGGCATTCAGTCTCTTTTCTTGCGAAGCATAGGGGGTCCAAGTTTCGCTGGCGTAGAGAAGAGTGTTTAGCACACATGCGCGGTACACAGCGACCTTTGTGTTGATAGTCAGCATATTGTTGTTCCACACACTCTGTGACAGACTGGCCAAAATTGTGAAGGCCTTGCCAATTCTACAGTTGATCTCAGGGTCCAGTGAGAGGTTGTCCGTGATGGTCGATCCGAGGTAGGTGAACTGACTGACCACCTCTAGCACATAGTCATTGATGGCAATGCTTGGATGTTCCGCATCCTGGGCCATAACTTTGGTCTTCTGAAGACTGATTGTCAACCCGAACTCTTCGCAAGCTCTGGAAAAGTGTACAACAAGTGAACAGAGATGGGCTGTTCAAGATCCTGGCAAAGATTGGCTGCCCACTGAAGCTGCTGAGCGTAATCCAGTCTTTTCACAACAACATGAAAGGCACAGTACTGTATGATGGCTCGTCCTCCGATGCCTTCGATATCCACAGTGCAGTAAAACAAGGCTGCGTTCTCGCTCCCACACTCTTCGGCATCTTCTTCGCAGCGTTGCTGAAACGTGCCTTTGGAAATTCCACAGAGGGAGTCTATCTCCACACCCGGTCTGACGGGAGACTTTTCAATCTGGCTTGACTAAAGGCCAAAAGCAAGGTACGGGAGGCAACAAGAGACATGCTGTTTGCAGACGACGTTGCCCTGGCCACCCACACAGAAATCAATCTCCAGCGTCTGATTGACCGCTTCTCCATATGTACAATAGCAATACTACTTCCTTTGTACCACCCTTTGCCTGTCTTGTCTATTTAGCTAGCAAGACAATCGACACTCTGAGGAGCTTACAATGTGTATCTACAGCATCCAACACAATGGGGACCCCCAAGCCTGACTGGAGCCTGCGTGTGCTACTATAGCACAAATAGTAATAGATATCTTCCACCGAATCTTAAACCCAAATATTAACGTCCATACAGAGCAGTCTTGTAAGCAACCACTCCCTACAAAAATCATTAACAGCCCACCAGCCTGACTTCAGCAAAGAGCCTAAACCTTCAACATATACTATCAATACACCACCATCACATTTACCACCCTAAAAATGGTGCACTACCACCCGCCCATATCTAGTTATATTTTATTGTATTCAACCATTTGTTAATTAAAACTTTGCCTCTTGTAGCTGATTGAGACCAGCTGGAAGGTTTTGGGCCTATTAATGATAGGAATTGTTAATGCTTTATTTTTTAAAGGCAGATTGCAACCAGTGACAGCAAGGCCCTGCCTCAAGAAACTATCTTATTGTTAATGCCTAACCCATTACTACAAATTAACTTAAAATTTTTGGAAAACTACAGGTACATCTTTATCATCACTGTTCACATTTCCTACTGATCTGGTTTTAGGCATTGGTCTGATACACATGCAATTGTTATTGACCTTCCAAAAAACAGAACTAACAAAATCAGCATGGACTTGTCTATCAGCAGGTTTCAATACCAGTGACTAAAAGATTATTGACTCCCCTTCAGAATCTCATAGGAGTGGACAGGAAAGCCCTTCAGTGGGTTCTTTCCTGTCCAAGAGATAGAGCCCTACAAATCTGTGCATATCCGCTTTAAACCTGGAGGTGCAGTTATCCTCAGACCATTTTTACAGATCACGGATCGGATGCAGATACAAATTTTGTACCCGCACAGGGCTCTACCAAGAGGTGCTAAAGGATAACAAAGAGTGCTTACTCTTTCTCCTTAAAAGACATGTCATATGTGCAGTTATAAATGACTCAACATAGGTAAGAAGAAAGCAATGCCAAATATGTAAGGGGAAGAATTTAGGCACTGGACAAGAGCTGTGAGCGCATTCTCTCTTGGAGATACATGACTGACCTTTGCCTATATGTTTTATATTTTGTAGTGAAAAGGGCTCTATTACTCTTTCTGGATGCTTAGGTAGCAGTCATGGCATTTAGTTTTTCCATCTAAAGTTTGCTGCAAACCATTCTTTCCTGATGTGGATCTCATCACAGTGATCTCCGCCATTATAACTTAACAGTTCGCTATTGCAACATGCTGTACTTGAGCACCTTGGAACTTCAGCTAGGCAAAATGCTTGTCTCAAGTGGCATGAGACACTACTGCCACATACAACCAGTTCTCTGTGCTCTATACTGGTTACCAGTTTGTTAACCAGAAGACTGGACTGCACCTGTAAGTAATCAGGGCTTATCTCTACAGCAAAAATGCATTGTACTGTATTAGAAAACATTAACTCACCCAATGTACAACACTAGCACTGATGAGGATAACCATGTTTAAAGTCAAGTTAAGGTTAAACACAGCCAACTAACCATTTTAAAACTCAACTATTCTCATAAAGCATTCACTGTAAACATACTGTACACACTAACACACTGCTTTTTCCCCACAGTAGGCGAGCTCTCCCCTGGTACCTTATAACTAGAACTATGGTCAGCTGGGCCCCTACTCTACTTGCGCTACATTGATGACATCATCTGGACCCACGGAAAAGAAACCCTTGAGGAATTCCACCATGATTTCAACAATTTCCATCCCACCATCAACCTCAGCCTAGACCAGTCCACACAACCGGTCCATTTCCTAGACACTACTGTGCTAATAAGCGATGGTCACATAAACACCACCCTATACCAGAAACCTACTGACCGCTATACTTACCTACATGCCTCCAGCTTCCATCCAGAACACACCACACGAACCATTGTCTACAGCCAAGCTCTAAGATACAACCGCATTTGCTCCAATCCCTCAGACAGAGACAAACACCTACAAGATCTCTATCAAGCATTCTTAAAACTACAATACCCACCTGCTGAAGTGAAAAAACAGACTGAGAGCCAGAAGAGTACCCAGAAGTCACCTACTACAGGATAGGCCCAACAAAGAACATAACAGAACACCACTAGCCGTCACCTTCAGCCCCCAACTAAAACCTCTCCAGTGCATCATCAAAGATCTACAACCTATCCTGAAAGATGATCCCTCACTCTCACAGATCTTGGGACACAGACCAGTCCTTGCTTACAGACAGCCCCCCAACCTGAAGCAAATACTCACCAGCAACCACACACCAAACAAAAACACTATCCCAGGAACCTATCCTTGCAACAAAGCCCGATGCCAACTCTGTCCACATATCTATTCAAGTGACACCATCATAGGACCTATTAACATCAGCCACACCATCAGGGGCTCATTCACCTGCACATCTACCAATGTGATATATGCCATCATGTGCCAGCAATGCCCCTCTGCCATGTACATTGGCCAAACTGGACAGTCTCTACGCAAAAGAATAAATGGACACAAATCTGACATCAGGAATCATCACATTCAAAAGCCAGTAGGTGAACACTTCAACCTCTCTAATCACTCAATGACAGACTTAAAGGTGGCAATTTTGCAACAGAAAAACTTCAAAAACAGACTCCAACGAGAAGCTGCCGAACTTGAATTAATATGCAAACTAGATACCATTACCTTAGGTTTGAATATTGACTGGGAATGGCTTGGTCATTACGTTAATTGAATCTATTTCCCCCAGTTAAATCACCTTAACACCTGTGTGTCAACTGTCTGTAATGGGCCATATTGATTATCACTTCAAAAGTTTCTTTCCTACTGATAACAGTTCCTTTCAATTAATTAGCCTTTTACAGTTGGTATGGTTACTTCCACCTTTTCATGTTTCTCTGAATGTATAAATATCATCCCACTGTATGTTCCATCCTATGCATCCGATGAAGCGGACTGTAGTTCACGAAAGCTTATGCTGAAATAAATTTGTTAGTCTCTAAGGTGCTACTAGTATTCCTTTCTTATTTTCTTTTTGTGGGCACTTACTGTCACCCTCCCAGGGCTGAAATCTTGAGTGCTAGGCACATTCCCAACGGGAAGCTTGTATCTCTGAAACCTGTTCCTGGCCACCACCTGCTAGGGCCCAAGTGTACTGAGCATCAGGTGAAAACGCCATAATTTGCTCGGTCAGGATTCATTAATTTGTGGTCCCAGTGACATCTGCAGAGGCGGCACCTCGGGGAATAGGAGAGATCTTCTGCAGGGGGATGCGGGTGGAAAGTCTTACCGAGTCTTGTTAGGCACACAAAGGGCAAGCAAGAGGCAGGAACGCCGCCCCTCCCCCCCGTGCTCCAGCCAACCCCAGCTGCCCAGACAACCCGTCAACGCCCCGCAGCTTCCCCCAACGCCCGCACCATCCCCAGCCCTGCCCCCCGGGACAGCCTAGGTGGCAGCGGGGAGGGGCGGGCTCCTGCCCCCCGCCTCGGTCCGGCCGCACTCACCACACGAAGTCGTTGCTCTTGTCCTCGTACGAGTTGAGGAGCCCGTTGCAGAGCGGGGTCAGCAGCGGCCTCTTCCTGCTCCCGCCGCCCGACGAGGAGCCGCCGCCGCTCCCGCCGGGCCTAGCCGCCCCCGCCAGCCGGGAAAGCCCAGAGGCCGCAGCCCCGGAGCCCGAGACGGCGGCCGCCACCAGCACAGGCCGCGCGGGGGCCCCCAGCCCCGCGGACGAGGAGCAGGAGCCCGGCGCCACTGCCGACGACGAGGAAGCCGAAGTGACGGCGGAGGAGGCGGAGGCCGCGGCGCCCTGCCCGGCCGGGGGGTGCTGCTGCGGCTGCTGCCGGCTGCCTGACATGCCGAGGCCGGGCGGGCGAAGCCTCAGCGCATCCTGCGCGCCGCCGCTAGCACCACGGCGAAACAATAAAGTTTTGTTCGAAGTAAGCTCCGCCCACCCAGCGGGGCCGCGCGCGCAACTTTATCAGCACCCCCAGCGGTGGCAACACGGCAGAGCCGGCCTTGTTCAATCTTTATTGACAGGCCCCCTGCGGGAGACAGCAGGCCGGGCGGGGGTGAGGGGGGACGCTCGGCGGCCACGGCGCACGCGCAGTCTGCCGTGGCGAATGGGGTTCCGCCTGGACGGGGGCGAGGGAAGGGCGGCGCGTGCGCAGCTCGCCGAGGGAGGATGAAGGGGCCGAGTGGGGCGCAGTTGCCAGTAGCCGGGGTTGGCTGAGGGGCTCGTTACCCTCGAGCTGGGGGGTCTCCCCCTCAGTTCAGATGGCCCAGGGGGGCCTGTCTGTCCGTCCCAGCCCCCACTCGCGGGCCAGCAGCTGAGGAAGGCGCTGGTACTGGCAGGCCCATGTCACCTGGCCAAGGAGGAACTTCCCCAAGGCAAGGCCCAGTGCGGGCGGCGGGGCTCAGCACCAACCTGAGGCAGTGAGTGGGGCGAGCCCCCCAGGACCCCAACCAGCATCGCTCCCCCACTCCATCCTCTTTGTATACTGCTCCCCCACATGGTCATGATGGAGGAGCAGCAGGGCCAAATTGGAGTGGGGGTGTGACCCTTTTCACCTGGTTGCAATACCACTTGCTTAGATTTGGCCCGGCCACCCATTCTGACGGACTGGTGCCGGGCTGATGAAGAGGAGGCGGATCAAAGTCAAGTGAGGAACATTGTAACCTGGCACAAGGGGGTCACACCACCACTCAAATTTGCGGCAACTCTAAAAATTAAGGTGTGTGCTAACACAGTTTCCTCAACAATCACAGGCCACTATTTTCTTACAGCCTCGTCCACGTGATGATGGCACAAATGGAAGCCCTAGGCCCCCTGGGGTCTGTACCCACCTTGCTGTGCAACCTTGAGCAAATCACTAGAGCCTGATTTTCAGAGATGCTGAGCACGTATTGATTGATTTCAGCTAGAGCAATGGATGCTCAAATCAGGCCATTAACCAATCCATACCTCAGCTTCCCCATCAGTAAAACGGGGTGATGCCCTTCACTGCCTCTTGGGGTTGTTGTGAGGACTTAGTAGTTGACATTTGTAAAGCACTTTTCAATTTATCAGTGAAAGATGCTGTGGAAAGAGAATGCGCTGTTATTTACTTGTTTTTAATGTAGAAGAAACAGCTTCTGTTTTTATAATCATCCCTGAAATCTATTAAATTTCTGCCTAGTCCAATATACTTTTTTTTTTTTTTACTTTAATTAGGATAAAGGCACACAAAAAAGGGATCCTCCCATCCTGGCTGTTTGAATGGGGACTCCATTCATCCTTTCTTAAAGCTCTGCAATGGTAATAGTTTCTGTAACCTGTTCCTCCTCCCTTATCACTGCACTGCCTCCCTCCCCCTCCTCCCAGCCGTTCCCTTTCTCCTCTGTTGCTATGTCCATCCTGGTGTCTCTCCCGCCATGCTTTTCCATAGTTTTTGCCCCACGTGTTCCCGCACTTCTCCATCTCTATCCCCTTTTTCCTTGCCCCCTTTAGTCTCCTTGTATTCTACAATCCCATTAATCGCCATTGTTTTCTTTCCTGAACCCCACATTCCCAGGTATCTTCCCTCAGTATTCCTCTAGCCCCACTCCCACATTCTCATGTTTACCCTCCTACCAGTACCACCACCCAGATCTTGTTCAGCTCAACACACCTGTGGAAATCTAGCACAGGGTGTCTCAGATTGGACACCCAAAATTGAAGCACACCAAATTAGTGAAAATGTGACCTGGCTGCAGTTCTAGCTTGTGAAGAGAAACTGACCAGGGTTATTCAGTTTATCTGTACATCTAGTGCTTTACATATGGACAAACATAGTCTGTTTCACTAAGTTTCCTTTTGCAGCCATCCCCATGTGAAAATAAATTGATACTAAGAAATAACACCATTTTCCTTCTGCAAGCTCTGTACATTGGGAGCCCAGCAAAAAAATTGGCGGGGGGGACACACACACCAAATGAGAGTAAAGTAGGGAAAGCGCAAAATAAAAGCAAAAGAAGAGCAAATGAGGAAAGAAATTCAGAATATAACACAGCCACGATACAAAGGTATTTTTATGTGAAGGGGGAAAAGATTTAAAAGAGAAAGATATATTCTAACAGTACCATTTACTTTTCACATCTTCAGTTTTGGAGGAGTAGGAGTAGATCAAGACAGAACCAAAATTTACAGGCTGAGAGCAACTAGTGGAATGTCTATAACCTACCTTGCTCCCAAAGTTCCTATGAATAACTTTTAGATATTTGCGTTGATCCCCGAAAAATTGCAGAGATTAAAAACAAAATTGTATCTTTGAAGAATGTTATTGCAGTGAAATAAACCAATCAAAGCCAATGCATGTGCGGAAGGCCACCCATTACTGTACATGATAACTAGCCTTTGCAGCATATGCATATAAACACCATGGTTGTGAGTAAGGATTGAACCCAGCACTGTCAGCATCAAAAAAACAAGCCACTTGAGTTTAAGATTTTCTCTACCTATGCAGTGTACTTTTAGCCATGTTCGTCCCAGGATATGAGACAAGATAAATGAGGTAATAACTTTTATTAGACCAACTTCTGTTGGTGAGAGAGACAAACTTTCAAGACATACAGAGCCTAGACCTGAAGAAGAGCTCTGTGCGGCTTGAAAGCTTGTCTCTGTCACCGAAAGAAGTTGGTCCAATAAAAGACATTATCTCACTCACCTTGTCTCTCTAATCATCTCTGTAATGGATTGTATGGTCACTGTGACCAGCCTCCAGAGGGTGCTATGATCAAACTCATTAGGCCAGTGTACTGCACATGCATTTATGGTAATTGTATACACAAATCAGACAAATTACCCTCCAAACTCCACATTGGCATCTGTAATCATTTGCATTGTCTATGCAACTGCAGTAAATGCACACACAATTGAGGGTACATCTTTGCAGGAACACACACATGGATTTCTACCTCTTGCAAATTTGTCCTTTAGAGTCTCCTGTCTGCCACACTCACAATATTCTGTATTCCAGTCCCCACAGTATTATAGAGTCAAGGCTACTTGTGTAGTTATTTTCCTGCTCAGAAGATGATGTACTAAGAATACATTCCAAAACAAAAAGAGATACTCCCCATCCTAGTCAAATATTACTGGGAGATCTTAATATTAGAAGGAAGGAAGTGAGAGAGGATTTGCAGCTGAAATGGACATAAATCTGACATCAGGAATCATAACATTCAAAAACCAGTAGGAGAACACTTCAACCTCCCTAACCACTCAGTGACAGACTTGAGGGTCGCAGTGTTGCGACAGATTCACTCCACAAACAGGCTTCAAAGAGAAGCTGTTGAACTCGAATTGATATGCAAACTAGATTGCATCACCTCCGGATTAAATAGGGACTTGGAATGGCTTGGCCATTACGTTAATTGAATCTATTTCCCTTAAGTTAATGATCCTCATTCACACCTGTGTGGCCATCTTGTTTATCACTTCAAAGGTTTTTTCTTCCCCTGCTGTTATGGTTCCTCTCAATTAATTAGCCTCTTAAGGTTGGTCTATGCACCTCCACCTTATCATGTTTCTCTGACTGTATAAATATCTGTCTACTGTATGTTTCATTCCATGCATCCGATGAAGTGGGTTCTAACCCACGAAAGCTTATGCTGAAATAAATTTGTTAGTCTCTAAGGCTAGGTCTACACTAACCCCCCCCGTCGAACTAAGATACGCAACTTCAGCTACGTTAATAACGTAGCTGAAGTCGAAGTATCTTAGTTCGAACTTACCTGTGGTCCACACGCGGCGCGCAGGCTCCCCCGTCGACTCCGCCTGCTCCGTTCGCAGAGCAGGATTACCGGCGTCGACGGGGGAGCACTTCCTGGTTCGATTTATCGCGTCTAGACAAGACGCGATAAATCGAACCCAGAAGATCAATTGGACTCCTCCGACGCGACGGGTAAGTATAGACGTACCCTAAGGTGCTACAAGTTTTTCTTTCTTATTTTCATTTTGCTGATACAGACTAACACGGCTACTACACTGAAACCTTAATAGAAATATATGTTTCTGCACTTTTGCACACATCAATCCTCCTTACTATAAATTGTGTTTGTGACTTTTATGACACTGTCTCCATTTACCTACACCGTTTTCCACCAGAGCTGTAATGATCACACCTAGCCCAACTATTGAAGCAACTGGGAACAACATGCATCTCATCTGTCCTTCAACACAAGAGAGACCGGCACTTTTTCTAAATAAAAGGATGTGTCGGCTAGTTATTTGAGACTGAGGACTGGCAGTCAAGTGTCTAAGGCTCAGTTCATGACTGCCACTGACTCACTCTGTAAACTTGAACAAGGCACTTAACTTCACGTTCCTCAAGTTCCCTACCTGTAAAATAATAATAGGCACTGTATAACAGTGAGTATTATAGTACCTAGTAAGGGCTATAATAACACTTACCTCAGCAGAGTGTTGTAAGGAGGCTTAACAAATGAATGTTAGGAAAGCTCTTGCATATCTTTCTATGAAAAGTGCTATAGAGGTGCAAAGCATTATTATTATTATGTATTTGTGTTACAAACATATAGCACCTTCCATCAGAGGACCTAAGAGAACTTTATAAATAATACTTGATTCAGATGCTCAATTATCCAGGTGATATTAGAGATGGTATTTTACAGATTGGGAAACTGAGGCATAGATAGATTAATAGCCTGATTTTAAAGTCAGTGGATGCTCAGAGTGCTCAATGCCTTGGAAAATCAGGCTGTAAGTGACTTCCCCAAATCACAAAGTAAGTCAGTGGCAGAGCCAGCCAGGACGTCTGGCTCTCGGGTGTATGTTCCAAGCACTAAATATGCCCCTTCCTGAATTTACAAAAGGGAATTGGGAGAAACTTGACTGAGTCCTTCTGAGCTTTAAATTCTACAAGAAATTAGACTCAAAGATCAAAGGTTCTGAGACCTCCAAGAACTTTATCCAGTCATTTAACACATAGGTTGCTCAGAATATAAGAAAAGGAGTCAGAGCAGAAGTGAAAGAGAAAGATAAACATAGCAGAAGTTCTAAGAACTTTTTTTTGTTATTCTTTGTTTGATGGATTTTAGTCTGGGTGCAAGTCAGGCTTAGAATGTGGAGTATATGGTGACATAGGCGCCGACTCTGTGGGTGCTCCGGGGCTGGAGCACCCACGGGGAAAAATTGGTGGGTGCTCAGCACCCACCGGCAGCTCCCCGCCAACCCCGGGGCCCGCGCCTAGCTCCCCGCCAGCCCCGGGACCCACGGCAAGCTCACCTCAGCACCGGGAGACGTGGGGCCCCGCCCCCAACGCTGGGCGACGTGGCGTCGGGGGCTGGGCCCCACAACGTCACCCGGCATCGGGGGCGGGGCTCGGCATCAGGGCAGGGCTCCGCCCCCGACGCCGGGCGTGAGCCCCCACCGGTGCCACCAGAAGTCGGCGCCTGTGTATGGTGATGTCTATTACAGTGAAGACTACAAGAGTTTCCATCTAAAGGGTTTTTTCCAGTATTTATAAATAAGTCCAACTTTTACCTTTTGGGCTGAAATTTTGGAAAGTCTGAGCAAAAATGGTTCAGAATGACAAGAGTGAGGAAAATAGTTTCACTCTCTCTGTATATATACTGGTGATCTTTTTTTAATAGCTCTAATTCCTCAATGGTGGGTAGTAGAAAGTTAACGTGTGGAAGAGATGTGGTCCCTTGGTCACAGATATGCCTTTCAGTGTTCTGGTGAAATTTTGTTTTGATTTGACGGAGTTATGAGATTTTTAAATACAGTACTTTATGCACATGCACCGATTTTGATGTGGGATAATGGTGGCGTTGTTTTTAGTAATTATCTCACAAGGTTCCATTGGCACTGCAGATCTGTGCCTATATCAGAGGGCTGAAAGAGATCTGTGTATATGTGTGTGAAAGAAAGATGAGTGGGGGTTAAATTGTAATGTGTGGATTGAGGCAGGACTACAGAAGAGCCCTGCCTCATTTATGATCTATTAATGTATGAATTCTCAATTGGTGCCCAATACTGTGGAGCCCTGTTTACAAGGAAAAATATACATGATCATGTAATTAAAGACCACATCATAATGAGTATGCACGAGGAGAGAGTTAAGTTTGCACGAGCAACCTTTTGAGTGCTTTGCTTTGCACTCTTACCGTCCTTTCAGAAGTGTAATAGGGTGATTCACCCCTTAAGGGCTGGAGGGATGGGTCTAGCCAACCCTGATTACTAAAGAAGCACACCTAGGTTGGATCAGGGGCTTCCTTATAAAGAGCAGGAGGAAGCTACTGAGTATGGCTGATAGGAGAAGGAAGCTGTGGCAATAGGTGCAACTGGTAGCTTTGGGTAGAGCAGACTGGTACCGAGGAAGCTGTATGTGATGGACGAATCAGGGCTGGGTATGAACTTTTGTGTTATCAGTATTGCCAGCTTCAAGAGATCAAAAATCATGAGATCAGCCCAAAAATCATGACAGTCTAACAAAAGATTGTATTGTGGAGTGTTTTTTTTTCAGTCTCTTGACTTTTGAACTCCCCCTGCCCATTCCCAGGGTGTGTGCATGTGACAATTAGTGTTGCCCACTCTCCCACATGTACTGGATAAGGTGATTTTGGCCCCTGCTGCAGGAGCTCTCACCCCCAACATCTTCCCGTCTCCTGCCCAGCAATTAATCCTCTCCCCCAGCCCCTCATCAGTTCTATCCCCACCCAAACCCCCTCTATTCTGCCTCCCTCAGTTCAGTCCCCAGCCCCTATCATCACCATCTCATCAGTTCAGCTGATTGACCCCCACCACCCTCAGTTCACCCTCCCAGCACTCACCCCATCTGCTCAGAACCCATCATCAATATATCCCCCCCCCCAACCCTATCAGCCCTCACCCTCCTCACTTCAGCCCCTCACCTCACCTCTGCTCCTTAGGGTTCTTCACCCTCCCCAGGCCTGGTGTGGGGTCTCCTCTCCCACTTCCCAGGCTGACAGCTGGAGCCCGGCTGCCCGAGGCTGACACTGCCTGGAGTGGCTCACGAGCATGAGTGCCTACCTTAGGACAGACTGTCAAAAACAGGGCAGACATCTCAAAATGGTGGTGTGTTCTATCATTAGATTTTACCAAGCCAGTTGCAAATGTGAACTCCTGGATCACTATAACAGTCTTACCATGACAGTCCCCTTAGGCTCTCCAGTCTATCTTGCCAGCCAGGCAGACTGGACTTAGTGATGAATAGTCACTTACACCAAAAATCACACCACATTCAGGTTGCTTCCAGTCCCAAGAGACCAGTCACTTACGCTACATCAATCAGTACCCTAGATTTTATACCAAAGACAACGCCTGTAGAAAATCCTGTAAAAAACTAGCTAAAGATTTAGCAGTTTGTCAATTCAAAGTGTCTTTCAGGGTGGACCCAGGAGGCAGCCCCTGGGGATCTCTGGCTTCAGTTTGGTGGCTCTGGCCCTTGGAGAGTTCAAACAGTGAAGAGATGGAAAATTTTTCTGTGACTTTGTTTTATTTCCTTCATTCGGCTTCCAAGTCCACTGGACGAGCTTCCTTGCATGTAGCATTTCCCAGGTATGATAGGGCCATTAACCAATCCTCTGTATTGTGATGTTCCTTGATGGCCTGTCTGATTTTGATTATCCTTCTGGGTGGGTGGGGAGAACGATTCCTGTGCCTGGGTTCACAAGTTCAGAGCAAACATTTTCAAAGTTATGAAGCAAAACATACATATATTCTTATAGCATGGAATACAGACATTACAAGTGAGATTAGTGCATGCAGCAGCTTACAAGCATTCCATAAAGTCTAAACTCTAAATTCATTCTTATAAGACTAATACATATTTTGAGCAACACTAACATACAGGTGAACTGGTCTGGTCTCCAGCTATGAGTCTGTCAGTTCTCAGCTAATGTCTGTAGCCTGGATAAGAGCTAGCATCTGGCCTGCCAGCATCACAGTATTGATGGTGAGTATTTGTTATCCTTTATGCATGGAACAGATCTATTTAAGGTATCACCATTATTTTTAGAAGCTAATATGTGCTGCTAACTGAATTCTGTTGTGGACTCCCTTCTCTATGTCACTGTGACATTCCCCAGGGTACAATCTGGATTATTGAACAGCTGTGTCCCCTTAATTCTCTTGCTTGGAGTGCTTTTTACACTGCTATGCTATCAGAACATCCACTCATGGCCTCACTTCCACCTAAATACATGAGCTTTCTGACTGGTCACTCATGAATTACATTCAGGGCGATACCAGCAAGTTCTTAGTCCCAGCCTTGTTCTCCCAGAAATATGTGTCTTGTACTGTCCAGCACACTACTGAACAATGCAAGTTCATAGAAGGTCTGTCATTTCATCAAAGGAAAACGGTACATGCACCAGCCTTGTTATCCCAAATGGAGTTTCCCATGCACTTTAATCCAAACATGCAGGTTAAGATAAAACAATAAGAGAAGTTTATTAACTACAGAAAGATAGATTTTAAGTGATTACAAATGAAGATGCATAAAAGTCAGGATTGGTCACAAAAGAAAATAAAAGAGTAATATGCAAGCTAATACCTAATTTAACAAGCTAAGTGAATTTAAAAGCGAAAGGTTTTGTCTCAGCATAGGCTGTTGTAAATTTCACTGGGTCTCCTTTTAGCCTGGGACCACTCCCCCTTAGTTCAGTTCTTTGAAAGTCTTTGATGTCATGAGCAGAGAGATGGGAGGAGGAGAGGTGAAGTCAACTGTTTTCCTCCCTCTTTATAACTCAATCTCTTGTGCTAGAAAGATTTTTGCTGAGTCATGGTGACACACAGTCCGTTATGGACCTGAGGTTTGAATCATCCCTGTGATGAAATGCAAATGTATTGTTTACAGCTCCCCCCTGCTGGAGGATGGCCGCTTAAGTAGGTGATGGCACTTTAACACCTGTCTGGGCTGCTAGTGTATCTTTGTCTCTGAGAAACTGGTTTGTGGGTGTTACCCTGAATTACAACATATATCAGTAACAGTCAGAAAGTAAAATCTTATAATTTTCACTTTTCAAATGATGCTTCACAAGGCATACTTTGTACAAAATTTATCATAGTCTTGTAAAAGAGGTGACCATAATAGTATAGACAGTCACAGTCACACACTGGTAAAATCACATGACTTGCAGTGTTGCTAACTCTCGTGATTTTATTGTGGGTCTTGAAATATTTGTTGTTTGTTATTTGTTATTAAAGTTCCAGCTGTTGGAGTCAGATGACTGCACAAGAAACTCAGCTTTCAGATTTTAAAACTAGCAAGTTTCTAGCCTTTACAATTGTGGAGAAAAGCTTGAAAATGTGACTTCTAACAGCTCAAAAACCAGAAGGTAAATACACTCCCCTCCCATTTCTCTTAAGGCCACTGGGACCTGAAAATTTTGACCTTCCACAGAAGACAATTTCCAATAGGAATATCATGGGGACTTACGGATTTGTTTGCTCCCCACTTTAGTTCCTCCCCACTCAGTTCTGCAAGAGACAGGCAGAGAACAGAACTGTATACTGTTTTGCCAAAGCCAAGACATGGACAGGGTTCTGAAGCTGATGGGCACAGATCTAATGATAATGGTTCATCTCAGCCCTTGACACAGTGTCAATAGTGCAATCTCACAGATAACAGACAACTTCAGGGACCTCAGAAGTGTGCTGAAGAAGTAGAATGTCCAAGTGATCTTCTCCCAAATCCTTTCTGTCCCATAACTGAAGAAACATAGAAGGCAGAAGATTTTGGAAGTGAACCGCTGCTTAGGTAAGTGAAGTAGTGTGGAAAGTTTTGGGTTTGTGGAATATTGGTCCACCTTCTATGAGGAGAGGGGGCTATATAGTTTGGGTGGCCTTCACCTCAGTAAATGGGGAACCAATCTCCTTGGGGACAGGCTGGCTAGAGTAGTCAGGAAGTCGTTAAACTAATAACAAAAGGGGAGGGTAAAAAGAGAGAAGACGTGAGCACTTATTTAGCATAAAATCGAAATGTTGAGAACAAAATTAATTAAGGAATCAAAGGATCTGAAGAGAAAAAAATTATTTAATTGCCTATTCATCAATGCTAGGAGCCTGGGTAGCAAACAAGAGGAACTGCTCATTTATTAGCATATATTTGATCAATTTTGTATTCCTGAAACTTGGTGGGATGATTTGCGTGGCTGGAATGTTAAAATCAATGGTTATAATAACCCATTTAGGAAGGATTGATTGGGCAAAAAGGGAGGGCTGGTGGCAGTCTATGTAAAAAATGACATCTGTTCCTGAGTCACTGACAGCTCAGAAGAAAATTATCTTGAATGCTTATCGTGGTGTCTACACTGATACGTTGTCGATCTAACTTTGCCACAAAAAGCTCAATGCCTCTCGTTGAGGTGGTTTTATTTTGTTGGCAAAACAGGAGATTTTTGCAAGCGGGAGGAGCATTGTAGTGTGTACACCGCCACTGTTTTGTCGACGAAACCTGACTTTTGTCAACAAAACTTTGTAGTATAGAAAAGGCCTATGGCTCAATGTCTTAACAAATAAACCTGAAGTCTTCAAATCTGTAACGTGAAGTCTTTAAATTGTGATTTGAGGACTTCAGTAACTCAGCCAAAGTTTATGGGTCTATTTCAGGAATTGCTGGATGCGGTTCAGTGGCCTGTCATGTGCAGGAGGTCAGACTAGATGATCATGATGTCCCTTCTGACCTTACAGTCTATGAGTCTATAGAGCACAAGATGGGGTATTAGCTGATGTCTACTGGAGACCACCAAATCACTTTTACAGAACAGGGTGATCAGCTCTTGACCTATAACGTGTATGGAGAAAAAAGCCATGTGATCATGGAGGACTTCAATTTGAGTGACAAATCTGGAGGTTTCACACTGCCTGTACTAATACATCCTTGGAATTTCTAAATATTATAAGTGACCATTTCCTAACTCAAAACAGTGTTCCATCAAACATGGGGGAATTCTATATTAGACCTTGCTTTGACAGATAAAAAGGAACAGATCACAGAACTAAAAATGAATGATAGCTTAGTTACAAGTGATCATGACTTGGTCATATTTATGATGTGAAAACAGAATA
Source organism: Chelydra serpentina (assembly GCA_037349315.1). Classification (NCBI taxonomy): domain Eukaryota; kingdom Metazoa; phylum Chordata; order Testudines; family Chelydridae; genus Chelydra; species Chelydra serpentina. Next base: position 55,684,118 of record JBAIAC010000024.1, on the reverse strand, counting down.
AAGTCCAGACCAATTATATATTTACTTGGTGCTTCAAAAGGACCAGTTTCACAAAGCTGAAAACAATCATGACACAAATCAGCTGGGAGGAAGAATTTAATCAGAAAAATTTGAATGATAATTGGTTATTGTTTAAAAACATTTTATGAGATGCCCCAAATGCCACAATTATGTATTATATTTAATTTCATGGGGGAAGGTGACCACAGCCTTCCAGGAATTAAGAAAAGCAGGGAGGTGGTTAAGCAAATTCACTAAGGCTGTACACCTCCAGAGAGGTACATCCCCTAGAGAAGTTCACATATACTGGCTCAAACTGGATTCTCCAGAGACCAACAGACAACGAAAGGACGTTTGGATAAACCGCCCGAGTTTAAACTGATACAGGGCCTTCATTCTTATACAGCAAACAGACAGGACCTTTTGTCCAAAGGGTTAGAAGGATAGCAGTCTCCTGAGGCCCCGTAAGACTGATGGGTGATTTCCGATAAGCTTTTAGCATGAGATGTAGGAACTCTTGCTGAGTTGTATTTATATGTTTTCTCTGTAATACTTTTGCCTTAAGGGTGACTGTGCTTGCTTAGAAGGAGCTTTGTGGTAACATATAACGAGGGGCAATGACACTGTTTGTGGCCTCTGAGGAGAAAGCAAAGCGCGGACATTGGCCTACCTAGGCAGTCTGGGAATAACACATTGTAGGCAGGTAACTGGGCAGCCTAGAAAACCCCCGCTCAGGAGTGGGAGAGAGGCATGTCTCTGCCCAAGAGAAGCGACATCTGAGGAGCTGGGAGCCTAGAGTGGGTGCCCTTGGTGGACTGCGGAGAGGAAACAGAGGTGCAGTTGCCCAGAACTGTACGGCCTTCAATCCCAACATATTACACAACTATTTCAGCACTAGCAGTATTGCCCTGAGCCCCATACCTCCACCCCACACCCCCTCAACACACACATACACTAAAACTATCTAATCGCTGTCTAAGGGCCTGCTCACATGAGCTATTACGAGCTCCCAGTGCCCCTCACAGGATTGGGCCCTCCCAGCAAGAATTTACTCCTTGGTGGAAGTGGTATCAGGCAGCGAACCCTGCCTCACTTGGAGCCATGAGGGAATGTGGAGCTCCCCCTGGGTCAGTTGATTTCTGTTACTCTCTCCCTTTCCCTTCATTCCCCTCACCCTGGGCAAACTCCAGCTTTGGTAATTATGTTGTGTTTACCTAAAATCCAGTATTTTAGCCAGATGCAGTAAGGTGGATCCTGATCTTAGTTATACTGGTGTAAATCAAGAATAACTCCACCCAAGTCATTTACAGTGTTGCTGTAGCCATGTTGGTCCTGGGATATCAGGGAGACAAGGCAGGTGAGGTCATATCTTTTACTGGGCCAACTTCTGTTGGTGAAAGAGGCATGCTTTCGAGACATACAGAGTTCTTCAGTCCTGTGTAACTCGAAAGCTTGTCTCTTTCACCAACAGAAGTTGGTCCACCTAAGGTAACAGTTGACTCCAGATTCACTCTAGGTTAACTAGTTCTAGAATCTGCTCCTGTATTTTTCGCTTCCTGATTTACACAGCATAGTAAGTAGAGCTGGGTGGGGAAACAATTTTTTCTGTCCCATTAAATTTTCAAGATTTCAAAAAGAGATTTCTACTCCCAACAAAGGGTGAAAAGTCAAAATCTTGAAAATTTTGCAAACCAAAAATAAAGAGAAAATTTCAGTTCAGATCAGTTGAAACATTTTGATTTGATAATTTCAAAATATTTCATTTTGATTTTGACCATTTTAAGGTTTGTCTGTTTTTTTAAATCAAATTAGCTTAAATTTTGAAACAAAAAGTCATTTTGAACCAGAAAAACTGGACTTTTTCTTTTAAAAAAATGTCAAAACTCAACGTTTTGACAATGTTGAAACATTTTTCAAACAAATGCTTTAGTAAAAAAAAAACCCTGACTTTTTCAGCAAAAAGTTTTAGTTTTGATGAATTGCCATTTGCTGACACACACACCTCAAAAATGTTTAGTCTAAATATTCCCAACCAGCTCTACTCCATTGTGTTTTGGGACACTGCTGCATCCTACAGCCGAGATGTCTCCAATTAAGTAATGGAAATTATTTCTCTCTATCTAGTTGGTAAAGTTTGCAGAACACTTTGGGATCTGTAGATGAAAGGTGCTCTATTTTACTGTCAGTTGTTGTGTGCCTACTTTTTACATGTTTGCCCATCTTTCTGTTTATTCTTCCACAATGTGTCCTATCACCATCTCCCTCTACTGGATGGAATGTCAGCTTTGCTGAAGTACATTGGCACAACCCTTCTGCAGAAGATACCAATCTGACATCTCTGAAGTGTCTCAGAGAGAGACAGAGATCATAACACTCTCTAGTGGTTGCAGCCTACAGAAGGCCATAAACCTTTAATCTGCTGCACAAGCATGAATGTTTCACCGAGTTATTCTTAATATTACATCATCTTTCTTTCAGTTATTAAGGGTTATTATTTTTTCTTTTGCTGCACTGTGAGAATGGAAGGATACACACCACATAAATCAGTCCTACATGCTATCCCTCTCAGCATACTAAATAGGGTCAGCTATTGGAAGTATTCTGTGTACATCTGGGCATCCCATAAGGCTGCAGGCAAAACAGGCCTTTGCTTTGAGTAATGTTTTCCCCATTGGATGCCCCTCATTTTCCCTGTTAGAGTTAAAAGATTCTTCCTTGCATCCATTGGTTCCCATCATTCATCCTACAAAGCTCTGTATTGCAGCTTCTGCTGCTGGACTGGACTTCTGCTGGAACTCATCCATGCTGCTCCTTCTGAGCTAGGGGGGCTGAGCCATGCCTAGCACCTTCTGGAGCAGAGCATGTTGCTTCATGTCCATCTCCACAATACAAAGGGGTATCCTAAAGAATCGCCACTGCCAAGTAACATCTCACATGATAGTCTGAGGAGGCTCTGATTGCATCTGCATCTGTAGGCATCTTATGAAACTGTCATACTAGCAACAGGGCCCTCCTATGGAAAAACTAGGGCAACCCCACAGTAGAGCAATGAAGAGAACTGGGTTTGGAGAGGACTACTGAGTCTTAGCACCAACTTTAACCACCAGAGGGCAAACTTAGCCCAAGAGAAAAGACAACACCTCACACACCCTGCAGGAGTTCTGCCAGTCTGCAGCTTCTCAGATCATGTGTCAGAGTCTGGAATCTTGACTGCTTGGATGCATTCTGATAATGGCGATGGAGAGCAATGTCCCCCAACCTCCATCTGAAAGAGAGAGCCCAAGAGAGCTTCACAAAGAAATGGAATTGGGATTCTCTGGATGCTGCAAAACCAGCATCGCCAGGGATGACTTTTAGCCCCATATTCCTGACGAACAAATATTTTGCCTTTGGAATGCAATAGACCATCACAAACAGCAAGGGTTTTCCAACAAGGATACCCCTAGACTCGCTCCTCCTCTCCAGATTACTCAATTCAGACTGTGCCTAGGTCAGACCAGTTCAACAACATAGCACAGAAGATCATAGCCTCCTAAATCAGGGTTTCATATGCTTTTCCCTTTCAGGACCTTCTTTTAACAGTCCAAACACTTGTGTCCCTCCCACCTCCCCCACCCCACACATCCCCTCATTATAGGATTTTATATTTTTAATAACACATGTTGTGAAGCTAAAGTTATTAACATTCACTTGTCATCTGAGGATCCTGAAGCTCTTTAAAACATTAATAAATTTTGCTTCACAAGATCCATGAGCTAGGTGTTATTATCCCTATTTTATACATGGGGAAACTGAGGCACGGAGCAGTTTGGTGACTGCAAGGCAGTAGCAGAGCCAGGAATTCAACCAAGGAGTGTTGTGCTCTGGTCACTAGATGATGTCCATCCCTTTGAAATGTAAAGCACTAGCAGAGGAGAGGAATGGTAAAGGGTATAAAACATGGGTAAAGTCAGTGATTCATGAAGGTTGGAATATCAACTCCTGTAAACTGCGGGGGAGGGGGAAACTGGCTTTCTTCACCTCCTTCTTACTGGTGATGGGTGAAACCTCAAAAAATTCAAGACTCATTTGAGAAAAGCTCTCACAGAAAAGCCACACAAACTTCATCCAAACTACTTGGAGGACCAGACCCTCAGCTGGTGTACTTCAGTGGCGCTGTGCTGATTTTCACCAGCTGAGAATCTGACCTTGAGTTCGCAAATTTGGGCTGGAAACCTTATAAGAGAGATCTTAGGGGGAATTCCTGTTACTTCCTGCTTCTGCTGCACAGATGCAATCTCTCTCAGGCCATGCTGGTTCTTTAGATTAAAAACCAGGAAGTACAACTGTGAATGAAAATGGAAATAGAAAAACATCACCTTTTAATCTCAAAAGTGTTTCAACTTCACCCTGTGGCATGGGTGAAAATTTGGGCTAGCCCCTGCTATTCCAACCCTGAGCTCTGCCCATAGACCTCAGTCCTGATATGCTGCACCTGCTGCTATTCCAGGCCTGGGCCCCCATACATTTGATTGGTGCACCTAGGTACTGACCTACATATCCCTTCTAATTCCAGCCCCGATCCCCTCTCCCCAGCTTTGCCAATGAGTCTCAGTCCTAATCTACAACCCCACATGTTAGTCCAGAGCCTTATTTTTTTTAAAATAGTGTTTTTCAGTGTTGATCACTGAAAAGAGGATTGTACTTTAGTCTTTACCTGTAATACTCCATTATTCCAGTCTCAGATCTCCACCAAGCACAGATGGCCATCTGTGCCAACCATGCTCACTTCTCAAGAGGGAAGGACAACCGCCAAGTAGGTGCTGCATTAAACTCATTTGATTTTGCACCTATTCTGAAATTGCCCTAGTGCCCATTACTAGTGCATTAGCCTCTCGGCTGAGTCGCTGTCTGCACTTAGGAACTATGAGGTAGTAACTTTAGTTACTTCCAGGGGATGGATGATACACTTGGTTATTAAGTACCATTTTCCTGTGTATACATTATACATTCAAAGGGTATGTGGCTGCCATCTTTTCTCCTGTCTATTTTGAATGTGGAATCAAGCCACATTTTATTCTCCAAATGGCCAGTAATTGAATAAAATTTGCATTTTGAATTAACTTAAAAAACCCAAGTAGCATATGCTACCCACTGGAAGTCAGTCCATTTGCTGTGTACCAATTTTGCCTGCCATTATTTCTTAAGTTGTAATATCAACCTCTAGCTTTTTTTTTTTTTTAGGGGGTGAGTGGGTGGGAGGTGGAAAAATGTTCAAGGAATGTAAGTTTTGCCCAACTTGTTATATATCTTTCAAAAACTTCAAAAGATAGTCACACTTTTATTCCCTGTTAAAAGTGAAATCTGGAACACGCCCTTCACTATGGTCTCGCAACCACTTGTCTGTCATAAGTAGCATGTTTCCTTGGTGATTTGATGAAAAACATTGTATTTACTATTTATTGCAGTGAATATTTATTTTGTCAGGCTTCACCTCTTGTACAGATACCTACAGAACACAGATGTCTGAAGCCTGACAAAATAAATATTAACTGCAAAAAACAAACATCTTTCATATTTTAAAATAACATTTGCCTGAATGGAGTTGGCTTGTTTGTATACACTTTCTATAAACATTCTAAAAAATGCATTCACAGGCAAGAGTGTTAATGGAAACAGCCAATTCAGTTTGGAAACATGGGTCTTTGCACCAAAAACTTGATTCCATGAGTTATTCCCATGCAATCAGCAAACAAACATACCAGGTGATTTGTGTCCAATCAGAACTAACCAACACAGCTCAAGTTTTGAATTTCAAATAGCAACTAATTGTTTACGCTCAATCTACAGACCAAGAACTATTAATAGAAAGGATTCAATTAATAATTTGGAATAATGGATAAATTGGAGAAAATTGTAAACCAGCCACAGACAATTTACAAAGAGAAAAAAAAGAGAGGCAACATTTATCAAATAAACTGGTCAGTGAAAATGATTTACTCAGCTCTCCTATACATCCACATGGTATTTCACACACATGCACAAACACCCACAACAGGCCAACCTTTTCAAGCATAGGTTCCTAAGGTCAGGCTCCTAAATCAAAGTGACCTTTCATAGGTGCTGAGAACCCACAGTTCTTATCAAATTCACTGGGATCTGTGGATGTTCAGCACTTCTGAAAAGCAGACTGAGACTTTCTGGGTGCCTAAATATGGATTTAGGAGCCTGGTTTTAGGCTCCCCTGTTTGAAATGTTGGCCACAGAGCTGGAAGAAATCTGTATTTCAAGATGCTCAGAGAGATTGGCAATAACATCCGATGCTTCAGAATAAATGAGAAAAAATTAAATTCAGAACTTTATCTCAGACTCATGGAATATAGAGATGGAAAAGACTGGCTCAGTTGCTCTCTGTGCGGGATCCTTCCCTAGTGTCTATGTGTGTGCTGTGAAGCACTTAGCAAATTTTTAGGAGCTATAAAATCAATAATAAACAGTATTTACTGATGGTTTATGCAGTCACGTCTTCAATACCCTGAAGCAATTGGACTCCCACAGCTTCCCTGGGGAGATTATTCCACAGGTCTATACATCTTTATTGGTTTTGAACGTTGTATGTCTGTAGTCTCTCTCTCTCTCACACACACACATACATATAAAATGCCTAGGTATATCTGTGAGGAAAGGGGTTGGGACTCCAAAAATGTGGGTTCAATTCTTGGCTCTGACACAGGCTTCCTGTCATGGAATTGGCCCTTTTGGGGAGTCAGATGCCCAGTCAATCTGTGACAGACTCCACTGTAGGGAATGAACCAACGCAGGTCCACCTGGGCATAGTTAATAACCTAAGTAGCTGGAAGGAAGTTAATTAAGCCAGGAACACCTGGGCCTAATATAAGGCTTAGGAGCACTTTCTCTCTCTCTCTCAAAACAAACAAACAAACAAAAAACACTGTTGAGGTGAAAGGCAGGCTCCTGAGGGGCCTAAACTAGGCAAAATCTTTCCAGGTAGGGAGACTTGGGAGAGACCTTGGCCAAGCAGGGGGAAGACCACAGAGCTCTCCAGGCAGTGGAGAAGCCTGAGGCCTTACAGTAGAAGTAGCTGCTGCTAGAACCTAGAGTCTTTTGGGACTTTTAAGATTAGTTTTATCTCAGCTTAGAGGTAAGAGCCTTTAAACTCTTGTGTGAATGCTCCTTTCAGAAGGCTTATATGCTGCTGTAAAGTAGAGTGTTTGGCTTCCTGTTGACTGCTAAGTGGCCTCATTATATGTGGGGAACTGAGGCAGGCCACAGCAGAGCCTCTCTCCACCTCAAGAGCGTACTCAGGTGCCTCTTCTACACTCCCTGCATAGACCTTAGTCATAGATTCCAAGACCAGAAGGGACCACAGTGATCATCTAAGCTGACCTCCTGAGTAACCCAGACCATAGAACTTCTCCCATATAATTCCTGTAGGGACCTTGGGCAAGTCATTTAATCTTTCTGTGCCTCAGTTCCCCCGCTGTAAAATAGGGATACTAATTCTTTGTCTCTTCAATTTACATTGTCAGCTGGTGGAGGTGGTGGCTGTCTCTTACTATGTTTATATACAGTGCCTAGCACAATAGGGTCCTGGCAGCCTAAAGAACGAGGCTCATAACAGACTCAACAGATGCCAGTGAACTGAAGATCTTGAGAAGGGGAATCAAAATGCTGCTTCCACTGAAATTTGGTAAAACACCCAGTGACTTCAGTGGGAGTAGAGTTAGGCTGAGCACCTCTGCAAATCCCGCCCTCGCTGTCTTCAGTTTGAGTCTGTTGTGTGATCCAAGAACACCTTAATGCCAACTGGCAATGGGGCTCCAGGAAACTCCTGATTCTGGTATGTACATTCGGGTTCACCAAAGAATGTCATGTGAGGTCTCAAACGAAAGCTGCAGTCAAACTTGGCTATTAATATCACTGTGAAATGTTTGTACAGATGTGATGTAAGGAGTTAAGTGTCGGTATACTGAAAACTTGGTCTTAAAGTCTGCATTAAAGTATCAGTCACGAGCAAGGGTGAAAAACAGGTTTTCTGCCAGACGAGAGATGTCTATTCATCTTTGTTACCATGTATTTTGAGTATTGTCTCGTTTACAGTGGGTCAGCAGTCTGAACTGAATGCAAATGAAGGATTATGAGGACTTCAGAGGGAAAAAAGGCTCTCTGGAAGAGAAAAGCAGGGGTGAGGAGAGGGAACGCCATATGGTGGGTGCACTTCAGAGGCTTGCTTGTCTGTGTTGGGGGGTGGAGAAGGCATCCTTCCCTGATAAAGTAACAGAACAGGGGTGTTTTCCTGCATGGAAAATGGGCCTCAGCCAGGCTTGGTTGAAAATGCTGAAGAGAATTTGGGCTGAGAGAACTCTTTTAGACAAGAGGACTATTAATTCAGTTTGTTCTCTAGAAAGCGGGTTATGATTTTGTTTGCTATGTAACCATTTGTTTCCAGCATTCTTACTCTTTGTGACTTGAATCTTTGAACATATTCATGTTCTCACCATTCCTACAGCTACATGCTGTGATGTTAAGCAAGATGGAGGTCCTGAACAGAACGCACCAGCTTGTAAGATTCAGGTCCTTTGGGAACAGCAGGCCTGGTAATTCTGCAAGTGTTAGTGGATAAGTGGCTGGAGAGAATGCTCTGAGGATTCAGGGGTTACTGCATGCTTGTGGCTACCTGTACAGAGAGAGCAAAGCCTGTAAGGTAGTGCTTGTGTTGCCTGGGCTGGTGGATTCAGGGAGCTGATCCACACAACTGCTTCACGCTAATGGTAGGTGGTGGTGAGGTGCTACCCAACCCCAAGTACTGTTGCAGTAAGATATGCTTTCTAAGCTGTCAGTCTCTCTCTTTGCAGTGTATATGTAATGTAACGCCACACTTTGGGGTGGGTCATCGGCAGGAGGGATTGAATCCAGGAGGACCTCTGCATCTAAATGACCCACTTTTGTTAGTCAAGACTGTTGGAGACTCCTCATCAATCTCTATACATGGCCCAGCCACTAGTAGAGGGGGACAGAGCACTACACTGAGTGAGTGTGGGTTACATATACCTAGGGTAATGCTGTAATATGTTTGTATCAAGCAAACATTGTTCAGTGTTTCTTTCGAGATTTGCAAATGTACATTGTTCATTTGCTTTTTCTTCTGTATCTATTTCTTTAACTTTGTGGGCTTCATTCCTTTCCTCTTCCCACCCTTCTCATTTTCATTTTCCTTTCCTTCCCCTGGGGCTACCTCCCCCTTCCCTTTCTTACCTTCAGTCATTGTTAACTTTACTTGTAACTTTTCTTAACCAAATGAGAAAAGGTTTGTACTGTCGCATGTGCAATGCAACAATAGTGGTAAGATGACCGCCACAACAGCAGTTGCAGGGCAATAGTAAGTGATGTTTGCTCAGTGGACCATGACCTTGTGTAACATCAACAGACCCTGGTCGTTGGTGGGCAGGATCGAACCTGGGGCCTCTGGAGCTAAATGCATGAGCCTCTACTGCATGAGCTAAAAGCCAGCTGCCTGCTAGCTAAGGCTGTAGAGTAGGCTCATTAACTCTCTCTCTCTAAGTGGTCTTGGTGCTACTAAAGGGGACAGAACACCACACCCTGTCCCCTCTAGAGGTACCATACTATCTACACTCATAATTCAATGTACAGTGTTTTACTCTTCTTGTACTGAAAATGTGTAGGCCAACTGGGAAAGGGGAGCATGGGGAATCAATATGTTCAGAGGGGGAGATTTGCAAAGACACAAATTGCAATTCAACACCTACCAGCTGCTGACTAGCAAAGGGAATTAGGCACCTACCTTTGTGCTTTTGATTATCTCCACTAGACTATATGCATGGTGGCGGCTGCCATGTGACAAATGCATCTTCTCAAGCATCCTTGATCTCTTCACCAGCACTATGCCCACCAATCTGTCTCTGTGACTTGTTCTCAGCAGAGCTGGGCTGTTGCTGCAAAAGATCATCCCACAAATATTCATTCCAATCTGTAAACAAATTCCTTTCAATGGGGCTGTGCTTAGGCCTTCTGCCTTCCCAGGAGTAGCTTAGCAAGCTCATTTACTGGCATGAATGTTTAGCAACACATGGAATTTGAAGGGAATATCAGACTAGTTGTGGAGAGCAAATCGTGAGCACTGTATTTGGATTGGGAAAACTGATTCCAAGGGCTGTGCTTATCTAGGGTCTAATCCAGAACCCAATGAAGTGGAAAGACTGAGTTCAGGTCACCAGCCAGAGAAGAGAAACATACTAAGGCCCTGATACTGGAAAGTAGTTAACCACGTGCTGCAAGCTAAGCACATCCTGAAGGCCAATCAGTGTTGTATGCTTAAGTTAAGCGCGTGTTCAAACATTGAACTGAATAGGGATGCTTTACTGAATAGAACCAAGTGATCCATGCATCCAGTCAAAATAATTGGAGTGCAGAATATCAGAACCTAAACAAACTGCTCATGCATAAGCTGTAGACTATTATTCCAGGAATAATTTTGAGTAAATTGTGGTCTCCTCACAGACAATTCACACACAGCACAAGACATGAAATTCATCAGCTCCATTATTTCTAAAAATTATTTTCCCTGTGGTACTTCAAACCTCTGAGCAGCTTGCAACAACCTACCCTTTAAGTGAAACCCTACCTGTTGGGGAAATCTTTCTGTCATTCCTCCTGACTAGGGAATGTTCCTCCAAACACTTGTACACTGGTCAGGTTAGGCAGTAGTGAACCCTGATGGAATGCATTAAGCTCACTGTTGTGGGTTTCTTGCATTTGTAAAGTTTCAGAAGCATATAACAATGTGAGTATTACAAAGGCACTGTCTAGGTTTACCTTGGTTCTTGTGTGAACCCTGCTGCCTGGATATCTGCTGATCCATGAGGACTAGAAATTGGATCCTTAAGCAAAATAGAGATTCTTGGCTTTTCAAAGAGCTATGACAGAGGAAGGATAGTTTGGTGGTTAGGATGCAAGCTTGGGCTCTGGGAGACTCAAGTTGGATTCCCTGGTCTACCACAGACTTTCTGTATGTGTGCCTGTAAAAAATGGTATTGTAGTACTGCCTGCTTCATCGGGGTGTTTCATGGTGCTCATGTATTTTGATGATATGGGGACCATATAAGCAAGTACCTTATAGCACCTGCTTTTGCCATGCTAGGTCTTGAGGTATTGGACTCCACCTTGTGGTGGTGTATGTGGACAAATCATCCTGGGGAATTTTGAAGAATTTAGATTGTATTTGTTATAACTTGAGCTAGTCCCCAAAAAAGTTTAAAAAAAAATATTCAAGGGAATCTTGTCAAAATGGTGACAACATCTTTAGTCCTAAAACTTTGGACTTTTCTTCCCTGAAAATCAATTTGTGTTATCATAGAATATCCGGGTTGGAAGGGACCTTAGTAGGTCATCTAGTCCAACCCCCTGCTCAAAGCAGGACCAATCCCCAATTTTTGCCCCAGATCCCCAAATGGCCCCCTCAAGGATTGAACTCACAACCCTGGGTTTAGCAGGCCAATGCTCAAACCACTGAGCTATCCCCCCCCCGCTGAATAATAGTGGGGGATTTTAATTATCCCCCTTTTTTTTTTTTTTTTTTTTTAAATGGAGATATGCCAATCTCCTAGAACTGGAAAAACTTTGAAGGTCATCGAGTCCAGTCCCCTGCAGGACCAAGTACTGTCCTCTGACAGATTTTTGCCCCAGATCCCTAAATGGCCCCCTCAAGGATTGAACTCACAACCCTGGGTTTAGTAGGCCAATGCTCAAACCACTGAGCTATCCCTCCCCAACATTATGAAAAATGTTGTCCAAAATGCAAGACTTGTGAAATTTTGACCAGCTGTAACTTTAACTGATGTCTTTATTCCTGGACTTGTGGTACTAATGGCTTGGCTGCATGGGAAATTTTTCCGGTTATGCCAGTATAACTATACTGTATAGTTATACTGCAATAGCAGTTTAATGCTGCATATGTATGCTCTTATTCTGGAATAAGAACAGCTCTTTTCATCTTCGTTTAAACCTCTTCCATAGTGGCATAAACTAAATTGGAAAAAGGCTCCTCTTATACTGGAATAAGTGTGTCCACACCAGGAATTATACCAGTGTAAGCAGAGTCAGGATGAGCTCCACCCTGACATCTGATGGTGAGTTGTGGCAAGTTGTGGAAAAGAACTTCAGGGGCTGACCTCATTTACATAGGCACACCCACCCCGCCTAGCATGAGCCCATAGCAGCCCCAATGGTCTGGTTACAGGCAGCTGAGTTGAAATCACTTTGGGCTAATGGTGCAAAAGAGCACTAAGGCTCCCCTTACTGCAAGCTGAAATCACTAAAGTTCTAAAATTATTATGAGCTGAAATCACTGAGCACTGTCTTAAGTAGTCGGGGAGCCTGAAGATATATTGCTGAGTGGCTGGAGCAGTTGGCAGGACGGCTGGTGGAGTGGAGCTGCTGGCGGAGAGGAGCAGTTTGCGGGACAGCTGGAGCAGCTTGCAGGACGGCTGGTGGAGTGGAGCTGCTGGTGGTGTGGAGAAGTTTGTGGGACAGCTGGAGCTGCTTACGGGAGAGCTGGTGGAGCAGAGTGGTTCGTGGGATGGCTGGCGGAGCGAAGCCCCATGAAGGGGTGGGTGTGACGAACTAGGACTGTTGTTAAGGTTTCCCTGAGTACTGTGTGGGTGCCTCGGTTTCCCCTATGCGGGGCTTGAGTTTCTAGGTGGTGGGACAACGGTGCATAATTGTTACAAAGCCCTAGAAGGCAGAGGCCTGGACACAGAGAATGGCTCTGTCTCCTGGCAAGAGATGGCCCGGCCCCTCCCCCAGCAAAGGTATGAGCTGAAGGCGTTCGAACAAAGGGATCAGGTGACCTCCTGGCCCGGGAGGCGGACGGGGGGGAGGAGGGGCTGGAGAGTTGGAGTTTGGAGCTGGCCGGAGAAGAGGGGAGAGAGGCAGACAGGGTCTGGCCTCCCTGCCCATTTGGAGCTGTGGGGCAAAATGCAGGGAGCCCCCAGGCTGGGGTCTAAGCTCCCTGCCCCCGGGAAGGGCCCGGCTGAGGGGTCCTGGATGTACTGACAAGCTCTGGTTGGACTGTGTTCCTGGCATCTCTAATAAACCTTCTGTTCTACTGGCTGGCTGAGACTCCCAGTGACTCCGGGGAAGAGGGGTGCAGGGCCGGACTCCCCTATACTCCATGACAACTGGTGGCAGCGGCGGGATGTTCTGCACCCCGTGAACGGCGCTTCCTGCAGTAAGTAACTGGGGAGCAGTAGAACGAAGGGGGGCTAACGAGGACCAGGCGTGCTGAAGGCTCACTGAGGAGCGGTTTCGGGGAGCGGAGGAGCTACGCTTAACCCCTGGGAGTGTGTGACCAGCAAGAAGGACTGTGCAATGATGGGGTCCCCCTGGGGACTGCAGTGAGCAGTCCCAGGGGCGGAGGAGCCTACGGCTTGGCCCTGGGAGAGAGAAGGAATTTTGCAGGGACAGGGTTCCCCTGGGGGTGCCGTGAGTGGACCCAGGGGCGGAGGAGCTGCAGCTCGACCCTGGCAAAGAGGCGGTGACCTGGAGAAGGGCTGGCACACTTGGGGTTCTTCCTGGAAACCGTGGGGAGCTAAGAGCACACAGGCCTGCGGATCCACAGCAACTTGGGAGCAGTGAAGTGATGGCCTATCGCCTTCTCCTTAAGAAGAGCATTGTAACCCTGTGCAAAAAGAGAGGGATACACATTGGAAAGCTCACTAAAGCCCAGTTAATCACACAGCTGGAGGAGGATGACCATTCCAGGGAGCAGATTCCTGACCCCAATGGGGCTACAGCAGGATCTGGGAGCAGCTGGAGTGATAGCCTGGCATCCCCAAGAGTCTGGTCCCCAACCAGACGGGGGTCTTCACGATCGGGTTCCCCAGCAGGGGATCGGAGACGGATGGGACTGGAGCTGAGTCCGAGAGAGCAAGAGGACGGTGAGAGACAGCAAGAGCCCGAGAGAGACCAGAAGAAGCAGCAGCGTGAACTTGCGGTGGTGGAACGGAGAGGCATAGGGGACTGGCCAGGGGTAAGTGGGGACAGATCCCGGGGTGCCAGCTCCGCAGGGAACCTCGATCCTAAATTGCTGCCCCTGGCTAAGGAGGGTGGGGATGTGGAGGCCCACCTCATTGCCTTGGAGCAGGCTGGTGATTGGAACCAGGGAGACCCTGCGGAAAAGCCCCGGAATCTAACCCCCTTGCTGGGTCCCAAGGCCATAAACTCCACCAGCCAGATGGGTGGGATGGTGGACGGATTTCCACTCCTGGCCCTGGACTCAAGCCCTATGGACCCCCAGTGGGAGCGGAAGGTGATGGTCAATGGAGAGACATTCGGGGGGTGGCAAGACCCCGGGACAGAGAGAATTGTGGTCAGGCCCCAGGTGGTGCACCCCCACCAGATGCTGAGGGGCTGTGTGACCTGGGTGAGGGTCCCAGGGACGGACCCATTCGCCCTGCCTATGGCCCAGATCCCTGTGCAGACCCAGGAGGGGTCGGGCTGGCTGGTGGTTGGGGGTCTCCAGGATATCAGTGGTGAGGTGCTGTTGGGGGGTGACTGTGTATCTTTGGGACAGGATCCAGGCCCTGGCCCTGTAACGGCCGAGGATTTGAATTTGAACTCAGGAAACCAATTGGCTAAGAGGGAAATGGTCAGTGAAAATGCAAATGACCTGGCTGGCAGTGGGGAGGAGCTGCCAGGCTCCGGTTACCTGCCTGCCTGTAACCAGACCCCTAGGGCGGGGTGGGACAGAGAGATGCTCCCCACCCCCCTACACAATGGAGAGGTGGCTCAGGCAGTCTCTGATGCTGTGACCAAAGCAGCGAGCTCGCTGCCTGGCCCCACAGGGACAGCCAAGGCAGCGCTGAGCACCAGGGGAGCAGAGACCCCAGCTGAGTGGGGGGACACACAGGCAGGGCAGGACAGCTGCCAACCAGGCTTGCCTGGTCCAGAGGTGCTGCCGGGAAGTGATTCCACGGCAGGGAGGAAGCCACCAGGGACAGGGCTCAGTGGGGCGGTGACCCCAGGCCTGGCCAGTGAGCTGCAGAGGGATCCCGCTTTGGAGAAGCTAAGGGAACTTGCTGGCCACAGCGCTGCAAACCCCCTTGGGGAAGACTGCAGAGACAGATCCCTGTGGGAGAAGGGATTCCTGTGCCGGGAATGGGCTTCCCAAGGGGAAGCAGAACTGTGGGGAATCAGGAGGCAGCCAGTGAGGCCCCAGAAGTATCATCACCGGTTATTACACCTGGCCCAGGGGAAGGAAGAAGATCCCTGGAGGTCCCTGCCCATCAGAGAGGAACCTTTCCAGAAGGTGGCTATGAATAGGGTGGGCCCGCTCAGCAGGGCAACCCAGTCGGGGAAGAAGTACATTCTGGTGGTGGTAGATTTCGCCACCCGCTACCCCGAGGCGGTGCCCTTATCCTCCATTGAAGCAGACACCGTGGCGGATGCGCTGCTGACCATTTTCAGCTGAGTGGGGTTCCCCAAGGAAGGCCTGACAGACCAAGGGTCCAACTTCATGTTGGCCCTGCTCCAGTGCTTGTGGGAGAAATGTGGGGTCCGGCACAATTGGGCCTCTGCATATCACCCTCAGTCCAACGGGCTGGTGGAGAGAGTTCAGGGGACCGTGAGGCTGATGCTGAAGACTTGCATAAATCAGCATCCACAGGACTGGGACAAGTACCTGCCCCACCGATGGCAAAGGGAAGTGCCCCAGGAATCACCAGGGGGCTTCCCTTTCAAGCTGTGGTATGGGAGGAGAGTAAGGGGACCCCTAGAACCGGTAAGGGACGATTGGGAGGAGAAGGGGGAAGACCCCCTGATGGATCTCTCCCCTGAGATGGGAGGCCATCCTCCCATCAGGTGTCCCCCATTCAGAGTAACTGGGAAAAGAGCCCAGAACCTGGAGAGAGAGGCCAAGGACAGGCTGGCTTTAGAGGTGAACCAGTCATTCAACAGCCCAGGGCTGGCCAAGGTGGAGGCGATCAGAGATTGGCCTGTTCCCCAGACCAAGAAACAGGTCCAGGCCTTTAGCGGGATGGCAGGGTACTACCAGAAGTTTGTACCCCCCTTTAGCTCCCTAGCTGCCCCCATCACAGAGCTAGGTAAGAAGGGGAAGCCAGACGAGGCAGTCTGGACCGAGCAGGGCCAGAGGGCTCTCTGTGCGCTGAAGGAGGCTCTAATCCAGGGCCCAATAGATTGAGTAAACCCAGATCGGGCCAAGCCCTGTACAGTGTTCACCGAAGCCTCAGACACAGGGCTGGGCGCGGTGCTGATGCAGGCCTATGCGAAGAGGGGGAGACACCCCATCGGGTATCTGAGCAAGGAGCTGCTGCCCTGGAGGCAGAACGGTCCGGCCATAGAGAGGGAATGCCTGGCCATGGTGCAGGCCCTTAAGAAGCAGCAGCCGGATCTATTTGGGTGGCGCTTTACAGTGTATATTCACCACCTCGCCCCGACGTGGCTGCATCCAGGAAAAGGGGCCGATGCCGAGTGGCTGGTGATACAGACACGTGGTCAGAGAAGGGACCAGATCAAGAGGGAGGCTCTTAACCAAGAGAGCCCGAATTACAGCCCTCCAGACTGGAGCGCTGGGAAGAGACCTGATCTCAGCTTGAACCCCAGGGGTTTTGGGATGGGAAAAGGGCACGGGCCGCATAAACCTTCCCACATGCGGCCTGCAGGTGCCATCAAGCCCACCCGACCTAAGGGAGCTTGTCGAACTGTAACGGCCTGGTGTGACCGGGTTCGAACTTCCCCAGGTCACTAGCTAAAGTGACCCCGCTCAGTTCGGTCTCGAAGGGGGGAGAGATGTGACGAACTAGGACTGTTGTTAAGGTTTCCCTGAGTACTGTGTGGGTGCCTCGGTTTCCCCTATGCTGGGCTTGAGTTTCTAGGTGGTGGGACAACGGTGCATGATTGTTACAAAGCCCTAGAAGGCAGAGGCCTGGACACAGAGAATGGCTCTGTCTCCTGGCAAGAGATGGCCCGGCCCCTCCCCCAGCAAAGGTATGAGCTGAAGGCGTTCGAACAAAGGGATCAGGTGACCTCCTGGCCCGGGAGGCGGACAGGGGGGGAGGAGGGGCTGGAGAGTTGGAGTTTGGAGCTGGCCGGAGAAGAGGGGAGAGAGGCAGACAGGGTCTGGCCTCCCTGCCCATTTGGAGCTGTGGGGCAAAATGCAGGGAGCCCCCAGGCTGGGGTCTAAGCTCCCTGCCCCCGGGAAGGGCCCGGCTGAGGGGTCCTGGATGTACTGACAAGCTCTGGTTGGACTGTGTTCCTGGCATCTCTAATAAACCTTCTGTTCTACTGGCTGGCTGAGACTCCCAGTGACTCCGGGGAAGAGGGGTGCAGGGCCGGACTCCCCTATACTCCGTGACAGTGGGGCAGTCAGCTTCGAGCCATGTAAGGTTCCCCTTACCTCTCCCCTCCCCATTGCCACCCAGACTGGGTGTGTGTGTGGGGGGGGAGTGTAACACTCTGCAGATGAACTTTTGAACTCTGGGGCTGGACTTTTGGGTTGTTGGACTTTTGGGACTTTGGGTGATTTTTGGGTTGCTGGACTCAAGAACCAAAGGGAAAGGACATGACCCAATTTTCTGGGGTGGGTCTTTGCTCACAGTTTGGTTTATGAATCCTAGTTGTGGTGTTTTCCCAGTTCAATGCTGATGTCGTTTACCTCCTGTTAAAGATTTTCTCCTACACCGAGGCTCTGTGCTTGCGAGAGCGGAAGTAATGCCTATTTGAGGCGCTCAGGGGTGTGTGTAAGTTTTTCCCAGGTCACTGTGGGGGCGCTTGAGCCAGTTTTGCATTGCATTGTTGAGAGGGAACCCCTATGTACTGAACCCGGCCCTTGCTGCTATCAACTTGTCCTGGCAGAAGGGTTACACCAGTATAACCATAGCACTTTAAACTCTATAGCTTTCCAGTGAAGATAAGCCCAAAGATTCAAGGTCATTTAAAGCTTTTCTCACTGAACTCAAATGCTGCACATCTGGTTGAACACCATCAATCCGTGCAGACCATCTAGTTTTGGACATCTCATGCAGTGAAACAGGAAGATATTGCTTCAGAATTTCCCACCTTTGTGGACTGCTACTGAAGAGAGAGTACATTTGCTGAACAGTTCCAAAGTAAGTAATTGCCTGCTTGCATGATTCAGCACAGTCAACACCTACAAGGTTCAGTGTGTGGTTTCCACAGCTGGAGAAAATACAGTCTGAATTATGCTCAAGCAGAACTGCTTGAACATCTTTGTACTTCTCAGCCATATTAGATCCATTGTCATAGGCTTGACCAATGCAGACTTGAAAATCTAACTGAAAACCTTTTAGAATTGTTAGTACTCAAGCAGCAATTTCTTTACCAGCTTTTCTCGTGAAATTATCAAACAAAATAAACCTTTCTTCAATTGAAAATTTTGAGCTGTGTACCATCTTAACCTATCAAATAACCCTGGCAGTCTGTTCTTTGTGAGAACAATCTGGAGGGGCATCAACAGTGATTGGAAAAATACTTGACATTTCAAATCTCATCAAGAATTGTTGTTTGTACGAATGACCCACATAGTTCAATAAACTCGTTTTGTATGCGTGTGGAGAGATAATTGACTTGCATGCACTTTTGACTCTCTTGCGATTCTCGAACACATTTAATATGCTCTGATAAAAGTGGGTCATATTTTCTGAGGAGCTCAACTATGCCTAGAAAGTTTCCATTTGCACAATCACCAATACGTTGACTGGAACCAAAGAGAGCCAATCCCCGCTCAGAGAAAAAGGATGACATTCAGGATGTGCTCAAGAAGTTTTTTTTTCCAGTTATTAGTTTCTGTAGAGAGTTTAGTCAAGAGTAGATTCTCAACTGAACTTTCAGCTGATGCTGCCCTTCTGGCTGATTTCCATGCAACATAGTTTTTTCTGTGACATTGAACTCATGTGATGGTATTCGGTCTTTCAGCTTTCTCCAACATCTTGATGCTCCATCCTGACTGATCAGAGAGAACTGATGCATTTGCAGCACTTTTGTTCAAAATGAAGCAGAATGCACAGTACAGAGATTGTTTTTCCATACTCCAGCATAACCAGTCTCTTGTGCAAGTCTGACCATTTGGAAGAGTTTTTGTCAGCTGACGAGTAGGGAAAGCATGATTATGAGCATCTCATGGAATGTTACTTGGAATTTTAAAACAACTAATTTGAAGAAAAGATTGCATTTAGGCAGCATTGCTCTTGTCAATAATTCCAATGTCAGTCACAGTCAAAACTGTAGTACTCATGAATTGCTCTTGCTGCATAAGATCTACATCTTTCTGTTGCTGTTGAGTTTCTTGATCATACACAGGATCTTCTGCTGCATCTGTTACTGTTGGCACATCTTCTTGACTACTGTCCTCATGTTCAGGTATTGGCATTGAAATATCACCTGTTGCAGTAGTGGAGTTTTAATTATCCATAGCATTGTTTGTTGGGTAAGGTGTGTTTTTCAGTGGTTTGATAAATGAAGTTATTGGCTTTGAGCTCGTAGCTGCTGCTTCACTCAGTTGTTTTAGCTGTCTCTTGCTTGCACCACTGTCAAATCTCCTCTCCATAGTGATCTGTCTGGTCAATATGCAGCCTATTCGCACTAGAAATATTCTGCTGTAAATAAGTAGCTTATCTACACTTGAAATCTACTGTAAACATGCTGAAAAAAAATAAAATGAAGGAATACTTATTAAGAACACAAAATGAAACAGATTAGTATCCTTATCACTGAATCAAAACTCAAGCCCGCAAGGTATAATATAACAGGCTGAGCTGAAGACAAAGGGATGACACATTTTATTTATATATAGTAAACACAGACACGGCTACAGACAGAGGGATAATGTCCAAAAATTTCAAATGTGTGTCCTCACGAAACTCACTGTACAAGACTGTCCTCACAAATTTTCATCTTGAATCTGAGCCTATAGACTACGAAAGTCTATGATGATGGCCAAGCTAGGACTCAACCAACCAACCAGTCATCTCTTTTAGCTACTATATGAAGATAATGAGGAATTCTCACACCTAAATAATTCCTTGGTCAACTAGACATAAAACTATAGAGACACTAAAATGTAACAGTTCTCTACCTTTCAAAACGCACTTGATCCAGCACCAGCCACCAGTAGTGGCTTGTTTATATAATCAGCTGATCTGAGAGGACACGGTCTAATCTTGTGCCATCAGAACCAATATATTTTTATTAATATTTATAAACATTTTTAACTCTTAATGACAACATCTATATCAGTTAACAAAAAAAGTCTTTTTCCAAATCAGATCTCTTATTTGCTTAAATGTGCAGCTCTAAGCCGAGAGAGTATGTCACATTTTGGTCCGATAAAGATGCGCATAAAAACAAGTTACGAAACTTATCAAATGCCAAACAATTAACAAGTGTCTAAATTTGAGGCCCCCTTTTAAGCTTGAAGCCCAGGCCAAATGGCCCTCCTTGCTCCCCCTCCCCCCCCCGCCTCATTGGCCCTGGGAGCTGCTACATTGCCCTTTACTGTTATTCCCCGCAAAATGCTGTGGAAGGCATGGAAAAACCAGCGGCGGAGCTGGATTGGCTCCCACTCCTTATTGCGGGGACAAATGGTTATACAGCAGAGTGGGCATTCAGCAGGATGCTGGATGGAATTTGGGCAGCATTTGCTGCCATATTGAAAATGTCTGAGGGACAGTGATAATTCATTCAGCTCCCGGTGTACAGATGGCTAATGCCGGTATTATCACGGTGTGCTCTTTCAGTGACTGTTGCTTCTAGTACAGGAGAACCAGTACAGCATGGTGGAAGGGTCACATAGTTTTGGAACCCTGGGATGACTAGCAGTAGCCTCAGAACTTCCACTTGAGGAAACAGACCTTCCTGGAGTTGTGTGAGGACCGTGCACCAGAGCACTCGAGTAGCAGAAGCTATATTGGTTCCCAAGCAGGTGGCTATTGCCCTGTGGAAGCTGGCAACCCCAGACAGCTATCGGTGCATAACAAACCACTGTGTGATTGAAAAGTCCACTGTTGGGGCAGGAGCTATACAGGTTTCTGAGGCAGTTTAACACTCTGGGTTACTCATGGGTGGCTGCCATAAAAGAAGTTCCAAAAATAATAGCTGGATTGCAGAGGATGGGGTTTCGAACTGTGCAGAGGCCATCGATGGCATTCCTATCCAAATGCCTTGCCCGCCAGAAGGGGCAAGTGAGTAGGTGACCCAAGAAGGTTACTATTGGCTCATTCTGCAAGACTTCAAGATTCCTGAATATCATTGTGGGGAACCCTGGAGAGTTCCTGGTGCCAAGGTGCTGAGGAGATCAGGAGCGTACTTGAAGCGGGGGAGAAGGGAGTTTATTCCCCAGAAATGATATGGCTCCATATGCCATGTCTGTGCCAACTGTTATTTGAGGGGACCCCACATACCGACTCCTGCCTTGGCTCATGGCATTGTACTCTGACAACAATGACCCTGGAAAAAGAGACTTCAGTTACAAGCTAAGTAACTGCAACACAGGCATGAAGTACGTGTTTGCTAGGCTGAAAGCTTACTGTCACTGCCTATGCCCCCGCCTGGATGCCAATGTGGCAAATGTCATTCATATAATTCTCACCTGCTGCACACTTCATAACCTAGATGATAAAAGGGAGTATGCTTCCATCCCCAGTGGGCTCTGAACAAGTCTGGTTTATGAATCCTGGCTAGGAAGCTGGAGCCCATCTACGTGTACACTTGTCCTGGTTTCTAGCAGGCAAGGGGAATCCAGGGTACTGTAGGTGCTCATGTGCTGGTACAGCAGGGACGCAGAGGATGACGTGAAGGTGTCCCTTGGCACAGGCAGACATCCTGTAAAATGGCTAGAAATGCACATGAAGGCCCATTGGTACATACTTATGGGGCGACACAGCTTTGTGAGGGTTTTGTTCCCTTGTAGGTGAAGGGTTTGTGTGCCCTGGCACGTGCTAAAGACAATTATAACGTGGCACCTCCATTGGGTTATCCCCTTGAGGTTGGGTTTGGTGGCAGGCTGAGTTATGTAGTCATTCTGCGATTTATTAATGTTAAGTCTTCACTAATCACACTTGAACTGTTTAATGAGCTTCTAACCATTTGCTGTGGATGAGGAGCACTGCACCCATTGTGTGTGCTGGAGTTTGATTTCTTTTTACTTTTAATTGCACTTACCATTGCTATAAGAAACAGCTCTTTAGAGAGCACTAATCACTAGTGTGGTCAAAAGCCCTTCAAGTTTGGAGGGGCTGGGGTATCGACAGATGCTGTTCTTGCCGGTATGCTCCCTTGTTCTTGGGGTTTTGATTTTCAACCTGGATAATAAACCCCTCTTTGTGCGCTGTGTAGAAAAATAGCAATGCCTTCTAAAGCACATAACGCCATGCACCTCACTTTCCCCATCCCTCACTTGTGTCCATCCGACTTAAGATATTTCTGAACTTTGTGGGGGGAGACTCAAATATTTACACTTCAGATGCCACCAGATTTTTCACACCATTCCATTCGTGAAGTAGGAAGTTTGCGGCCCATTCAGGAATGAAAAACACCTTTGTCTCATCGTTCGGGAGGAGGACCAACACACAGTCAAAGCAGAACATTTATTAAAAAGTATGAGGTAGGAGGTTTAATGGAATGTGTCAGGGGAGTGAACTCCTTCAACTGAGCCTCAGGACTAGTGAGTCCCGCCTCCAGGCAGATTAATATGCTCAGCTGGACTGTGGTAGGACCCACCTGCTGGTCTGAAGGGAGTCAGGAGGACTGCTTTTAAGCACAGCATCAGATCACTTGCTGCTCAATGCTTATACCGGCAGCTGTGCTCACTCTGTTCCCAGCCTTGATCTGGTTCTGCTTGTCCCCGACTCTGGCTCTGACCCTTGACTCTGGTTCCAGGCTCATGACTCTTGCTCCAACCACTAGGCTTCCTCTGGCTCAGCAGATGCTGGGTGGCAACTGGAGGAGGAGGAGGAGGAGGTGGTGGTGGTGAAGAGTTGACCCTGGGGCCTCAGCACACAGAAACCAGTTTGATGAGCCTCTCCATTTGGGAATGCTCCCATTCCCTATGGCATGTCTCCATGACCAGGAACAGGTCATAAGTGTGTTCTTCTACTGAAGAGACCAGTACTCCCATGCCCTGAAGAATTCAAATTGCTCCTAGTTTCTCCTGTCCATCCCTATGAGCGGCTCCTCCAGAGTCTTTTTCTCCCTCTACCTCTGGGGTGCTGCTCCTGCTTGCTGGGTGACATGGTTTAGCTCTAAAGAGCTGAAGGTCCTGCCAAGTCAAATAGGAGAGCATTATATTTTTAACCCATGGAACAAGCAGAGAAATCTCCCACACCCCCATAACACAATTCTGCTATAAAAGGCCACAATTTTGATACTTTTCAGCACTGCAGGAATGTAGCTCTCACTAGCCTTGCTTTTCAAACTCCTTTTGCAGCCCATGAGAAAGAAGAAGAAGAAGCTAATAATGGTTTTAAAAAACAAAACAAACCCCCCCTATACTAGTGGGTTTTTTAACAATATATAATGTTCATACTGTCTCAGTGGGAGGAAGTGGGGTAATTCCCAATTTCTTCCCTGAGGGCTGGCCAATGTTGGAGAACATGGCAGTTTTCAAAGTACCAAAATGGAAAAGAGAAGTCACTTTCTGGTTCTGTGGAGGAGATCCGCCGATCTATGTCAGAGAGATGCTTCTGCTAATTGTCACCCCTCTATATTGCTGAGTGAAGGGGTTTAGTCAGCTATGATTAGACCAAGCAGATGTGCACTGCCAGTGAACCTGAAAAACCAGCTGGAGCTTTTTTCTGCAACAGAAACTTGCTGAAATAGACATATAGGATTGAGGCAATTTGATTTGAAACTGTACCTACGTTCTCAGCAAGCCTAGGGAGACTTCATGCAAAAGGAGATCTGCTTCCACCCCTTCCTCTACCTGAAAATCCTAGATCGGTGCCTGCCTGACAATGGTGAAATGGGCCGGGAAAGAAAGACACCACAACTTTTGTAGGTTTCCTGAAGATTCAGCTCAGCATCACAACCCCCCCCACCCCCAAACAACTGGAAAGGGATGCTGCACTATCTTTATCCGACCACCAGACCAGATCCTTCTCCCACCCCCGCTCCCTGCGGCTTGTGCAGCATGACTTTGTGTGGGGACAGGGCAGACACCAGGGATAGAGCCTGGAAAGACTTGTTTCAGAGGGTTAGCCGTGGTTTTTTTTTTGCTGATACAGACTGAGAAGTCCTTGTGGTACCTTAGAGACTAATACATTTATTTGGGCGTAAGCTTTCATGGGCTAAAACTCACTTCATCAGATGCATGGAGTGAAAAACACAGTAGGCAGGTATATATATTACAGCACACGAAAAGATGGGAATTGCCTTACCAAGTGGGGGGGTCCATGCTAACAAGGCCAATTCAATCAAGGTGGATGTGGCCTATTCCCAACAGTTGACAAGAAGGTGTGAGTATCAACAGAGGGAAAATTACTTTTTGTAGTGACCCAGCCACTCCCAGGCTTTATTCAGGCCTAATTTGATGGTGTCAAGTTTGCAAATTAATTCCAGTTCTACAGTTTCTCATTGAAGTCTGTTTTTGAAGTGTTTTTGTTGAAAAATGGTCACTTTTAAGTCTGGTATTGAGCGTCCAGGGAGATTGAAGTGCTCTCCTACTGGTTTTTTAATGTTACAGTTCTTGATGTCTGATTTGTGTCCATTTTATTCTTTTGCGTAGAAACTGTCCAGTTTGGCAAATGTACGTGGTAGAGGGGCATTGCTGGCACATGATGGCATATATCACATTGGTAGATGTGCAGGTGAATGAGCCCCTGGTGGTGTGGCTGATGTGGTTTAGACAATTTATACCTTCAAGTCAGAGACACTACTATGGGTCCCGCATGGCCCCACAGTATGCCAACATTTTTATGGCTCACTTAGAACAACGCTTCCTCAGCTCTAATCCCCTAGCACCCCTACGATACTTGCGCTACATTGATGACATCTTCATCATCTAGATCCATGGGAAGGAGGCCCTTGAAGAATTCCACCAGGATTTCAACAATTTCCATTCCCCCATCAACCTCAGCCTGGACCACCAATCCACACAAGAGATCCAGTTCCTGGACACTACAGTGCAAATAAGCAATGGTCACATAAACACCACCCTATACCAGAAACCTACTGACCGCTATACTTACCTACATGCCTCCAGCTTTCATCCAGACCACATCACACGATCCATCATCTACAGCCAAGCTCTAAGACAACCGCATTTGCTCCAATCCCTCTGACAGAGACAAACACCTACAGGATCTCTATCAAGTGTTCTTAAAACTACAATACCCCCCTGGGGAAGTGAATAAACAGATTGACAGAGCCAGAAGGGTACCCAGAAGTCACTTACTACACGACAGGCCCAACACGAAAGTAACAGAACGCCACTAGCCTTCACCTACAGCCCCCAACTAAAACCTCTCCAGCGCATTATCAAGGATCTACAACCTATCCTGAAGGATGATCTCTCTCAGACCTTGGGAGGCAGGCCAGTCCTTGTTTACAGATAGCACCCCCTCCAACCTGAAGCAAATACTCACTCACCAGCAACTACACACTACACAACAAAAACACTAACCCAGGAACCAATCCCTGCAACAAACCTCATTGCCAACTCTGTCCACATATCTATTCAAGGGACACCATCATAGGACCTAACCACATCGGCAACACCATCAGAGGCTCATTCACTTGCACATCTACCAATGTGATATATGCCATCATGTGCCAGCACTTCAATCTCCCTGGACACTCAATACCAGACTTAAAAATGGCCATTCTTCAACAAAAAAACTTCAAAAACAGACTTCAAAGAGAAACTGAAGTGGGTTTTAGCCCACGAAAGCTTCTGCCCAATACATGTATTAGTCTCTAAGGTGCCACAAGGACTCCTTGTTCTTTTTGGAAAGACTTGGCACTCCTCTAAGGGAGACCAGACTGCTGTCGCTAACTTTTTGCTTAGACAACCAACTGTAATTTTTCTGCATCTATGTCCTGTTCCCTTTCCAAACCCCTTCCTCCAGTCTGCCCCGGGACCATCACTGCCTGACTGCTGGCTGAGAATGCACAAACGCTGGGCCACACTGACTTTTTCCTTTATAATTTGTGTAGGGAAAATTATACATTTGGCTTTGAAAGCTAACTGTGGTTCATCAGAAATCAATAAATGGATGGACTGAGAAGTCTGTCTTGTTTGAGGACCATTTTTGAGGTGGAGCAGGAGAGGTCTGGATGGAGAGAGGGGAAATAATGGAAGGGTAGGACTGGAAGGAACCTCGAGAGGTCATCTAATCCAGCCCCCTGCACTCAAGGCAGGGCTACATAATAACTAGACTGTCCCTGACAGGTGTTCGTCTAACCTGTTCTGAAAAATCTCCAATGATTGAGATTCATAACCTCCTTAGGAAAGTTGGAGGAGTTTTGGCAAGGGGATGAGGCACAACAGTGCTTTGGTTTCGGCATTGCAGTTCAAAGACAGACAGAGCAACGCCTGGCATGTTATCCAGAGAGGAGGAGTTGGTGTACAGGACTTTAAACGCCTTGATCTTAAAATCAGGCATCTGGCACCAGAGCAAGAGAGTGTATTGGTGGGAGTCCATTGTAACTTAGCAGGTTCTGGTAAATAGGTTGAGAACCACTTCTGTAGGGTGTGGTTCCCAGAGCTGTAGGTAATTCACACCTGAACCTTAGCCATCCTCTCCGGCATTTTAGATGTGCCCTGTACAGTTGAAACTGAGCTCTTCTTATAAAGATTTGTTATGCCATTGATCTGGGCATTGCCTGGGCCCCTCCCAGCTGGTTAATCCATCCCCAGGAAACATCCTGTTGAAGGTGATTCCTGCACTAATTAAAGACACATAGCATTTGAACCTCACATTGTACAAAGCTGAGACCTTCCCTCTGGCCGAGCTCCAGGAACTGCCCCTTTTCTTCCCTCAGTGAGAACCAAGGAGTGTGCTTTAAGGTCCTGGGGAGAGCGGGGCCACGGGCAACATGCCGGGCTCCGGCCGGGGGAGCGGGGCCGTGGGCGTATTAATTTTGTGAACCTTCATGGCCAGTCATGAGGCAGTCAGGGGCGGGAAGTGGGAGGGGGCGGAGGCCAGGCTGTTTGGGGAGGCACAGCCTTCCCTACCCGGCCCTCCAAACAGTTTTACAGCGCCGATGTGGCCCTCGGGCCAAAAAGTTTGTCCACCTCTGCTTTACAGGTAGGTCCATGAAATGGGGATGGTACCACCTAGGCATGCTGTGAGTATTAGTAGGCTGAAAGGGAGTCGGGTGCAGTTTCCTGAGCCTGGGGACAGTTCAGAATAACCTGGAGATTTCTCTAAACTGTGTTGGATGGCTGTAGCCTCCCAAGAGACCATTGCTAGCGAAGGAGAGCCAGCGTGCCTGATCCCCGATGTGCCTCTGTCATAGGGGCTGTGGTGGAGGAGCTGCCTTTGTCAGTTCTAGCGCCACTGGGGACTTCCTCCTCTCGGGATCTGCCCAGTAGGGGAGATGTGGCAGCTTTCCTCTCTCTTGGCCCTGCCGGAGATGCTGGGCCAGTACTTATAAGGCACTTTGCAGAGGGAAAGGGCTACGTTATTTTTTTGTATTACAGTCTAAATGAACAAGACAAAAGTGGCGGAGGGGAAACAGGCTTTTGTGGAAAGCAGCTTAATAATGACTGGAAATATCATTGCGTTCTCAATCCTGCAACCACTATGAGTCACTTTACTCCTGTGAGGAGTGGTATGCAACTGCTTAAGACTGAGATTTGTCAGAGGCGTCTTATTGAGTTAGGTGCCCAACTAGGGTTGGCCAATTTTTTTCTTCAGTATTGTTTCTGATGGAAAATTAGGGTGTTGAACTTTTTTTCTCCAAGAAGTGTCAGCTTTCCACCCCAAAACAATTCAACTTTGCATAAAAAAAAAACCCCTGAGCATCAAAGCTTTTGTTTTTTGGCCAAAACATAACACGTATCTAGTCTAAAAATCTTTGGGCCAAAACCCCAAAATTTCCAGGCGTGTGTGAAAATTTACAAACTGCCATAGGGCATCAATGGCAGTTAACGGCTTAACTCTGTGTTTGCAGGATTGGAGCCATGGACACCTGAAGGTAAAAAAAATGAAAACTCTGTGTATTACCTCTGGAGAAATCCAGCTATTTAACCTGCATTGGTTGGATAATGTCACCTACCTTCCCAGCCCGAAGGGTCCCAGGATTTAGATTCTAAACTCCTTGTGGTGGGTGAAGTGACTCTTGCATATGCAGTTGGGACTACGATTACTTAGGCAGTGCCCAAGGTCTTGCATATGCAGAAGTCCATTCATCCACAAAAGAAGAGCAGCTACCCCTGGAGTGGAACAGGGAAGCTTGTTTAATAGCACACAGCAGTTTAAAATAGAGGAGAACAGCATATCCAGTTGCAATTGCAGAAGAAATTCTAGGAAGTCCACATGTCATTTTCCAAACTGGAATTTGGCCAAGGCACAGACTAACACCCAGACTCTTATATAAACTATAAAGATTTTTTTTTAATGACTGCAATTAAGCAGGCCCTCTGTTTCACTTGTCCTCCAATGGACAGTGTCTCCAGCAGCAGAACTGCGGCACTTGTCCAGCCTTGATTCAGATGGAGGAGTGCCACCTACTAAATCAACAGCGTCACTCTCCAAAGATGGTTTTTTGCTTGGAGGATGTGACCAAATCCCAGTCAGAGGTGTTCTTACACCCAGCTTTGCCAGTAGGTTTCTCTTGCTGCTCCCCTGGTGATGTTTCTCCTGTTGTTGACAGGCCCCAGGCCATGAGCCACTTGGCATTAGTAATCCAGGAAGTGTGCTTTGCTCTTGCCACTCGGGCACTGGCCCTCAGATGGCTGATTTCCTTCTCCCTGGAAAAAGACACACACCTACTTCGATGCAACCTATCCACAGGGCTGGCTCCAGTCACCGGCAAAGGAAGCAGGTGCTTGGGGCGACATAGCTGAAGGGGCAGCATTCGGGCCATTCCTGGGGTGGCGCATTTTTTGCTTCGGCAGCTCCGGCCGCACCTTTTTTTTTTTTTTTTTTTTTTTGTTTGTTTGTTGTTGCTTTGGCAGCTTGGTGCTTGGGGTGGCAAAAAAGCTAGAGCCGGCCCTGCCCACACAGGAGCATTGCTCACCCTCAATACACAGTCCCTGCTTTTGATCAAGGTTGGCATTTCTAAGCCTGCTGCTGGTGGCTAGCTCTGATGCTCCTGCTAAGGGTATCAATTTGTGACCCTGGAAGGGCCCAGCATGGGAGACTGCGGTAAAGCAGCTTTCTGATTTGGCTATACAAAGGGTTTGCAAAATCCAATTCAAAGAGGCATTTTCAGAAGATGCAATTGATCTGCTTTGGTTTGTCTCTGGGATTGAAATGCACAATAAACAAACATCAACGGGGCAATGCGTAAATCATGTTGATTTTTTTTAATCCTTGAATTTTTAATAATCAAAGGTGATATCATCATCCTAGGAAAAGCTCCCACTCGGCATTCGCAAAGCTGCTACTCTTCTGAATCCCTCCTTAAAACTTCTCTTTGCCGTGATGTCTATAAATCACCACAGCATTGGTAAAACAAATGACAAGCTGTGTCCTGCTTTTTTGTTCATTTTGTTACTCATCCTCCCATCTTTGCGGGGGGGCTGGTTTGGGGGGTTCTTTTGTTCTCTTATCTGACATGTAGATTGTGAGTGCTCTAGAACAGGGACTGTCTGTGTTGTGGGGGTTCCCTTCTCAACAACGCAATGCAAAACCAGCTCGAGCCCCCACCCAGTAACCTGGGAAAATCTTTTACACACCCCTGGGCGCCTCAAAGAGGCAATACTTCCCCTCTCGCAAGCACAGAGCCTCGGTGTAACAGAAAATCTTTAATAGCAGCAGTGCTTTTTTCTAAGCATGCCAGGACTTGTTACAAATTTCCCAGTTGCTTTTTAATGAAAAAACCCTGATGGATCTGGACCTATAGCTAAAACACAGCGTGATGATTGGGGACCGAGATCTGCAGGTTGTTCCTTGTTCTTTGTGAAACGAGATGGGTGGTCAGTCTGGTTTCTAGTGAAGAGGAGTCCATCTCCTAAAATATGCCACCACAATGGGCGCTGGCGCTACTGTTGAGGCATCTCAGCAGAAAGGACAAGTTTTGAGGGAGTCTTTCCATTGACTTAAATGGGCTTTGGATACATGGGTATACAGAGCTGCCCTATCATCCCTCTGGATTAAGGTCGAGACCCGTTGAAAGGACAGCATGGAGGGGAGCTCGTTGGACCTAGTTCATGGATAAATAGAGGGCTTCCATTTCCAGGGCTGTCCATCCAACATCTTTTGCCAGAACTAAATTAATCTATTTTTAAAAAGAAGTTGAGAGAGAATGTAGGATCAAACTGATCCCCTCTGCTCTTGCATCCCCCACCCCCCACTTGGCATCTGGTCCCCAAAAGAAAATCCAGAGCCCAGCCACCTCCTAGCCATAGGCACCGACTCTGTGGGTGCTCTGGGGCTGGAGCACCCACGGGGAAAAATTGGTGGGTGCTCAGCACCCACCGGCAGCTCCCCGCCAGCCCCGGGGCCCGCGCCAAGCTCACCTCAGCACCCGGCGATGTTGCGGGGCCCCGCCCCTGACGCCGGGCGACGTTGCGTTGGGGGCGGGGCCCTGCAACGTTGCCTAGCTTCGGGGGCGGGGCCATTCACACCTGGCCCTTGGTCTGTCATATGGCTAGGAGCACAGGCGACTGCACCCAGCAGCACCACCGGAAGGCGGCGCCTGTGCTCCTAGCCATATGACAGACCAAGGGCCAGGTGTGAATCAGCATTATTGCATTGACACCAATGTGGCTGCCCCCACTTGCACTAGCTGATAATCTAGCTCCCAAACCTACCGGGGTCATGGGTTGTTTTTTTAAATGACTTAGGCGTGATTGCTCCTGACCAGCTAGCCAAACTTTACCAGCGGGTTTTGTGTCTCCGCTCCCCCCCCAGGATACAAATAGTAGCTCCCAGCCTAGCTCTTGTCTTCCATCCCTCCCTCTCTTCCACCCTGCCTGCTCTGCCATCCAGCCGTCCGTTCTCTCCTCCGCTAATGGAGCAGGAACGCACAAGCAAGGTTTCCGAAAAGAACTCTGAACCTGAAGCGACAGGAGAGAGAGGCTTTTTGAATATTGAATTAAGGCTGTCTCCAGCAGTATTGATATTCCCATAAGAAAGCAGTTAGCTGCCTTAGTGCCCCATGAATATTTCATCGCTTGATTTAAGCACTGTGAAAATTTGACCACACAAAGCACCTTCTTGGCATACAGACCTCATTCCAATCAAGTGCACACGGCTCCCACGTCTCGCATCGGCTATGAGGTCACCATGGCTGGCAGTCGGAGCCATCCGACACTTAGGCATCTAAATATGTCTAACCAGGGCAATCTTTCTGGCAGAAGCAAAGCAGGAATTTCCAGGAGATAACTGGTTGGGGTTCAAAATGCATTAGTGGCTGGCTGAATAAGACTGCTTGAGAGCTGTGAATGTCAGGGCCATGAGCTCACGGTGGCTTCTTAGGCTGCTTGCTTCAGCATTGGCTTCTCACTCTGCTTCAGAGGAAGGAGAAATGAGAGGGTGTCTATAACACTAGCTCAAGGGAGTCTTTCCTGGGGCAAGTTTCCATGGGATATTTAGATGTCAGGGAGCTGATTCTCCACTCGCGTATGCTGGAGTCACTCATGCTTTATACCAGTGTTAGTGAATAGAAACTAAACCCCAAAGGGCTGAGGTGTTTAAGTCTGAGGGGGTGGTCAGGGACTTGGGGAGGTTTCTATGGGACTAACATCGTTGGATGTTAGTGCCGAGTTGTTTCTCTCAGGCTGTTTTCATGGGGAGATAAGCCTGGTCTCAGCCGGATGCCTTTAATATGGATTTCAGTGCAAACAAGAGGTCTATGTACTTGAACTGCTCTGGGACAATCCTCAGTGACTGAATTCTCTGCCCCGCTCCTAGAGCTGGTAGCATATTGCTCTTCAGTGGCTGTAAACTTCACAGAACAAAGCATGGGCCCCAGCCTCACGCATTGCTGGTAGTTATGCTGATGCGTGACCATAGGCAGCTGAGGGCCTTTTTCCTCCCAGCATCTCATATGCTTTCAAGCTGTTGCTGATGCAGGTTTCACAATACACCTGTGCGGTGGGTAAGTGTCATTACCCCTGTATTACAGATGAAGTCAATGAGGGACAGAGATCATCTAGCAGTTCAGTGACAAAACCGAGGTCGAAGCCCAGACACCCTGACACCCATTCTTACCCACTGCCCGGTAGGCCATGCTGTCACTCAATTTCCAAAGCTTTGGATGCTTCGCTATAGTTCTCTACTCTCCAAAGCTCTGGAATCTGCCAAATTAGACAGGAAATCTCCCAAGAGTGGGCTCTTTCCAGAGACTACCCCTTTATTTCCAGCTACGCCACTGATTCTCCAGAGCCTCGCGCCTTGTGGAGTCACTTACATCCATCCAAAACGGAGGTGAAAATGCTACCACTGGGATAAGCAACTGGGCCCAGATTCACTAAGAATTCATCTACAGTACCAGAAAACCCCAGCAGCAGCGAGTCTCCGAGCCCGGAGCTACAGCCTCGGGCTCACGGGGCTTGTGCTTCAGTGCTACACATAGCAGTGTTGATGTTCCTGCATGGGCTGGAGCTCAGGATTTGAGACCCACCCACCTAGCTGAGGTTCAGAGCCTGAGTGGGAAGGTCTATGCTGCTATTTTGAGGGCTGTAGCACAAGCCTGAGTCCATTGGGACTTGCTGTGGGGTTGTTGGTTTGTTTTTTTCAGATGTACCCTAAGGGACTTCAGAGTTAGGCATTGCAACACCTGGAATCTGCAAACCCTGGGTTAGGTGCCTAGGCCCCCTAGGCAATACAGGGGGACAGACAGGGGCCTGAGAAGATGATCCACAAAAGCAGGCATGCTAGATTGGGAACTGTCTAAGGTAGCTAATAGACGTCGCTTATGAGAGGGGTGTGTCCTAAGCCCTGCCCCTCTCACAGCCCTGCCCCTCTAAGTCCAGGCTGCAGGGAGGCACTTATCTCTGCTTGCAATGCACAGCCGGAAACCCCTCCTCTGGCGTCAGGCACCTAGGCCATTCGTGAAAGAACAGCACAGGTGCCAAAATGGCTGGTGGGAGGAAGAGGAGCCCAGGGGTTAGAGCATTCACATGGGATGTGGGAGACCCCGTTTCAGTTCCTCCCTGTGTCTGAGGAGGAAAATGGATTTCCCATTGCTCAGGCGAGCGTCCTACCCACTGGGCTACAGAATGATTCTCACTCTCTCTAGCCCAATTTTTATTTATTAATCTGAAGTAGCATGACTTCAACAGTAGTTTTTGTGAGAGCAAAGATCAGAATATCCCATAGCACCCACTTGAGAGGTGGGAGACCCCTGCTCAAAGCCTTCTGCCTAATAAGGAGAAGAGGGGAATTGAACCTGGGTCTCCCACATCCTCGGTTAGCGCACTAACCAGAGGGCTAAAGGTTATGATGGCAGCTGCTGCCCCCTTGGCCGCCTGGTGTAAAGTGAGGCAAGCGCTGAGCTAGGCAGGTGGGTGCCTACCTAAGGCACCAGTGCATGTGCCCAGAGGGAGGTGCCTAAGGCACTTTCACCCTGCCAGCATGGGTGCTGAGTGGGTGAGGCACCTCCAAGGTTAGGTGGCAGTGGAATGGGGGTTTTGTGGATCCCAGTGGGTCCTCAATCTGAGGCGTCGGTGCCCAGGTCCCTTTGTGGATCTGGGCCCCGACGGAACCTGTTTGGATCACATTTCACATCCACTTTGCACAGGTGTACAGGACTGCGCAAATGCCTCAGGGTTGGGCTTTGTTTTTCATAGTATTTCAGCATTTCTATGTTGCCCGACAGGAAAGTAAAAAAGAACACTACCGAGGAAACAAAATTCCCTGAACTGGCAGAAATTATCTTGCTCTAGTTCTGTGAGGAGGCTCTGGCTGGTTCTGATTTTCACTGGGCTTGTTCACCCCATCCTTAAGTATTTGCTCTTCTGTCGCAGACTTGTGTTTTGGAAGTGCCAACGATCGGCTCTTTCCCCAGGATCCAAGAGAGTCGTCTGAAATCATTTACTCAGCAAACATTCTAGGCAGACACTGCTGTGGTAAGATTCCATTCTCTACATTACACGCTGGGTTCAGAGGCCTCCTAACCGCAGCATTTAACATCTCTCTTTGCTGTTGCCAGACGCTTCTAGGCTGATCTGGCGTTACCTGACTTGGTCACTTCAACACTGTTAGCTCTCCCTCCTTGTCTATTTAGACTGTAAGCTCTCCAGTGCTGGGCCTGTCTCATGCTGTGTTCAGCACAGTTTTAGGTGCTACTGAAATACAAGTGATAACTTATCATAATAATGGCCCAAAACAACATGGAGAATTCGGAAGAGCTGGAATAGTTCCCTCAGCGAGTGCAACCAGCTTCCATGCCTCCATTCCTAGCACCAGCTTGGGGACGAATCCTGGCTTCTTGGCCACTCCCTATAACAGAGCTGTGATAAAGCACTTGAACTTTTTCCCTTAACCCTGATGAGAGGAAAGATGAGCTAGTGGTGAGAAGAGTCTGGAACTCTAGTTTCATTCCTAGCTTTGCCGCAGATTTCCTTTTACATCCTATACATTTTGCATCTCCAAAATGGCGGTTCTACAAGTCTCCTGGGATTAATTCAGCCAGGTGAAGGCCTTTGAGATTCTGGGATGCATGGTTCAAAGTATTGTTACTAGAGTAACCCAGCTTCAGGAATTACAATGCACTTGGCAGTAGTTCAGCAGATGCCAAGTCATACCACATATCCTGCCATATGCCATCCTCCAGCCACCCATATTGCGAGCCCTGCCGGCAGCATTCTGCTTCCAGCAGCTTTGGGTAGCGGCTAGCCAGGTTAGTATCCTGGGTTGAGCTCATTAAGGATGAACAAGTGCTACTGACTGTTTCCTGCAGTCTGCCTCTTCCTCGTGTGTGTGATGTGAGAGCAGCATGTTCTTTCAATAATAAATGAGAACATACTGCTGTAGGACCGAAATATTCATATTCTTTTGCAATTTAATTTGGAGAAACGAGACCCCCAGGTTAAAAGGGCACACATGTTTTTATGCATACACTCTCTATTTTATTATTTCTGACATCAAAATGGCATCTGCAAAGTATCTCTCATCCCAGGAAAAAGACACATGGCCAGATTTTCAAAAGGGCTTATCATATTGGGAGCTGAGCTCTTTTGGTAATCTGGGCCCAATGATGGATGCTGATCATTTGAGAACCTGACCGTGATCAGGTCTGTGAGGCCTGATATTCAGAGGTGTAGCACACTAGCAGCTCCAATTCACTTCCAAGCAATTTTTCAGTAGTGTTGAAAACTGGGCCCATGTTGTCTACGACAGCAGAGCCCTAAAGTAAAACAATGTATCATGCAGTCATTTAGACTGCATTAGTTTTGGTGAAATGGATTGCAAGGCTCATAAATAGGACAGCTAGATAAGCATGATGGATGGACGGTCACAGAGCAAGTATGCTGTAGACAGATGACTAGGTGACTTTGGCTGTTAATATACTAATGGGAGATGCAGACAGAACTCAACTCTTAAATTTGGGCACCAAAGTTCAAGTTTAAGCACCTCCAATGGTACCTAGGCACCTCAAACTGGTATTTTAAATGCCTACAATTAATTAGGATAGATAAAAGCCCAGAAGTGTCCATCCTGGGTTTGGGGCAAGTTGGCAATTGATGTTATCCAAGCGCTAAACATTTAGGTTGAGGAATGGCACCACCAAAGTGAAATAACCATCCTCATCCTCCTCCTCCCAGCAGTTATACTAATAGGCCTTCCTTCCAGCCTTCAACCTGCTCCCTCCCCGATTGTCCCAGAGAAACGATGAGCCTTGCAGCATGCCTGAAAAGTTTATGGAGATGGGCTCAAGTCACCCCGGGGGAAGTGAATTCCAGGGGCCTTGACACACACACTGCCTCCACTGATCACAGCTAAGCATGAAAATTGGGACCAAGCAGGTTACTCACAGTAAACACTGGGCCTCTACCATAATGGTTGTGCCCATCTTGCTACAGAACCGAGTCTATATTAGCTGCAAGTTGTGTGTTCAGAGGTGATCAGTTGGTCAAAATGTGGGCACGTTTTTTGCAGAAAAAAAGTTTGAAAATATGTGTCCCTCTTTTGTGTGCAAAATGTTGAAGTGTGAAATTTTTCAGCCAGTTCTGATGATCGGGTCTTGGTGATGCAGACAGCCTCATATCTATGAAAAACAGGTACTTGGGGCCTTTACTTTTGGGTGTATCCCACCAATACTTCAGGAAAAGATAACTTGAAGCTGAGGCAAGTTGTCTCCTCAGCATGGCACATCAGAGTTGCGTGGATTTGAGCCTCAGGGTGTCCTCTCCTGATGATGAACTACTTAAGTGTGGATTTTGCAGAATTGTGATAATTCAAAAGGTCAGCATGACTTCGAGTTTCCTGGACCCCAGCTTAGCAAAGTGCTTAAGAATGATCTTACCTTCAAACACTTGGCTAAATCCCATTGAAATCAATGGCACTTCAGTGCATGCCTTGCTTTGCCAAGGTGGGGCCCTGGTGTCTTATCTGGATGGCTCACAAGGAGTGTGTGCCTTTGAATTTCAGGGCACTGTACTAATAGCAAGGCTTAGGTCTGTTGCAAGCTAAGTGTGGAGTATCTCTGGTAACTTCCCAGCACACAAGGGAAAGAAGTGGGTATCTCACTTCTGTCCTTTCCCAGAGCTCTTTTGTCTTTTTCCCTTCCCAAGGTCACCACCCACCTCTTTCCCTGCAGCCTCCACATCTTGCTATCCTTCCCCTTGGAGAGAGTAGTCAGCTTGTTGGGCAGCCTGCCTGCTCCTGTAGCCCATGCTTTAGGGATGGGGATCCTAGAAAACAGGCCTTTTCTGCAATGGAACTTGTCAGTCATGTTGCTTTCCTGAGAGGCGCGGCTCGATCCAGCACCCACTGAACTCAATAGAAAGATTCCAGAAGGTTTTGAATCAGCCCTATGGTTCTCTAGCTACCCATCTACTCACTCTATGCCTAATGACAGCCTTCACTATCCTGATGCCCTTCCATGTAAGCATGGCTCTGAATTTTGGGGTCTCTTGCCCCAATTACACCCCAGATGAGCATGGCTTCGTGTTCTGTAATAGACATCATTTCATTAATTCCAATTCCAGTTAAATGGGGCAATGATTTAGAAGGCACACAGGGAAACCAAACAATTGGCAACATCTCCTGGCTTTATTCTCACTCCCTTCTGGTTCATCCTTTTCAGTCTGGTTACATAGACCCTCTTTCCTCAGAGCTGAAGAAAGCTCTGAAAGATTACTGGAACTGATGGGAAAAGTCTGTCTCTTAGGTATTCCCAGCTCTGTCTATAGCCATCACCAGTCTGTTAATTTCACTAAGCAATACAATAAAAACATCCATTACTCAGCCCTCCCCACTCCAAACCAGTCTGGATTTTGCATGAAATTTCACTCTGCTATCAAAAGCTGATACGGTTGTTTTCCCTCAGTCAGCTCCCCCCTTTCTTTTGTCTGGCTTAATTACCCTATGATCAATCTCATAAAGACACAGCAATGCGGGAATGGCAGATGGGGGAGCAGAACATGAATATTAATTAGCAAAGAATTCCAAACAGAGGACTTTAATTACATTGAAAACGCAGGCTTGCAGGCAGCGACTGACTTCCTGCTGCAAAGCTTTTGAAAGGTCATCGCCTCAGCTGTGACAGTGCATGTATGTATGTTTCAAGTGGGGGGGGGGGGGGCAGAAATCTATTCCTGGTTTCAAATTAAAAAGAAAACAGTCACGTCAGTGAGAGCACTTCTCCTACTGGGCGCATATAGGGAGACAATTATTTTGTGATGACATCCTTCCACTGGGGGGTCTGAACCAGACACCACTGAATCTAAAAGTATGATGCCTGAATGTTGGAATACACATGATGGGGACCTACTGGCTTGTATGTAGTAGCAGACCCAGGAAACTTCATAGCTGGTTTAGCCACTAGGGGGGCCCAAAGAGCCACATTGTGTGAGTTTGGGTTACAATTTTCATAGATTCCAAGGCCAGAAGGGACTATTGTGGTCATCTAGTCTGACCCCCTGTATAGCACAGGCCATGGGACTTCCCCAAAATGGTTCCTGGAGTAGATTTTTTTTTTTAAAACAAATCTCATCTTGATTTAAAAATGGTCAGTGATGGCAAATCCACCGGGATACTTGGTAAATTGTTCCAATGGTTAATTACCACTATTAAAACATTTATGCCTTGTTTCCAGTCTGAATTTGTCTAGCTTCAACCGGCCATTGGATCACGTTATACCTTTCTCTGGTAGATATTTGTTCTCCTTGTAGATACTTGGTGACTATGCT
Organism: Chelydra serpentina; assembly: GCA_037349315.1. Taxonomy (NCBI): domain Eukaryota; kingdom Metazoa; phylum Chordata; order Testudines; family Chelydridae; genus Chelydra; species Chelydra serpentina. Next base: position 55,645,600 of record JBAIAC010000024.1, on the reverse strand, counting down.
CAAGTCACCCACCTAACCTTCTTCTAGTTCAACTCAATCTATTTATCTTCTCTATTTTATGATGTTTTTCAGAAGCACTGTTAAGTGCGTATAATGCTTGCTAATCACTTAAACATCCCAGAGAAGGAATAAGATCCCTGCCTTGAAGAGCTTACATATTCAAGTCTCCAGTCCTGCAGCCCCTTCTAGAGCAGCGGCAATGAAACCATCCATCCTGAATCTTATCTCACACGGGTATAAATCTCGTATCTATTATTATTTTAATTGATGATGTGTATTGCTGTAGCACCTAGAGGCCCTAACTGAGATCAGGGCCACATTGTGCCAGGTGCCCGCAAGGGATTTACAATCCAAATAGACAAGGCAGACACTATGCAGAAAAGAGGAAGAATTACTGTCCCCGTTTTTCATATGGGTAATCGAGGCAGAGAGAGATGTGGGGCTAAGTTTTCAAAAATCTGCCCCAGGTTACAAGAATTGAAACCAGGCCTTCTGAACTGCAAGCCAGTGCCTTACCTACTTTCTGCTCCTAGAGCCTGCTGATAATCACTGGAATTACCTTAATATAAATGCAGAGTAGTGAGATCCGACACCAGCCTCATGTTGACTTAACTGCAATTACATTAGGAGTGAATGTGGCCTACCAATCCCTTTATTCGCACTGGGGGCGGTTTCATCCCTGATGTGGAAATAGCCCTTCCTGACCAGCAGGGTAACCATCGAATTCTGGTGGCCAACACAACAGGAACAAGCATGACTGCTGCCCTCTCCTTACAAGTGATAGACTCTTCAATGGTAATACCCATGTTTCTTCCTGAGGAGGGATATCACTGGTGTATTACTGACCAGAGGATCATATTGGCCATATTGGCTCTTTTGCAAAACTCTCTTGGGGGAGTTATTTTCCCCTTCCTTATTTAGGTATGCACCTTTAAGGATTAGGGGGTTAGGAGAGACCCTGCCTTGGGGTGTGAGAAGCGGCTTACCCAAACTGTCTCAGTTCCATTGTCAGCTGTGGCTTTGATAGACCTGAGAGGCTAGAAGATGAGTAGACCCTTGCAAGGTTCCTGAAAGGCAGAGCTGAGAATCATGACTCTCTCCTGGATTGCTCTGGTAGGTTTGATCCCTTGCCATTGTTTGGAGGAAATATGGGCACCTCGCCACTTTGTTTGGAGGGAGAGGAGGAATGCCCTGGACCTCGTTTTCCTCAAGATTCAGGCTCTTTTCTCCCACAGGCCCCCAAGGAGTGGACTCGGTAGGACGGCCATGAGGCTGGCTTGTCTGGGCGTTCACTTTGGATCATTGCTGTTCCGTCAGGAGCACACGGCAGGTGGCTGGCACGCCCAGCACATTGGCAATGGAATGCAGCTCTCTTTGCATTTAGTGCATTGTTTCAAATCCACCTGGGTCAGGGCTGGAATACCAGGACATGGGGTCAGTCGGGACTGAGGTGCACTGGCAGAGCTGTGTGTAGGGTCCAGGAGTCGAAAGGCAAACCAGCAGATTGGCAGCATTCTGCGCTTCCACCCAAAAGAGCAGGGTCAGGGGTGGTCTTGGGCCATCCCTCCACAGAATCTAAACATACATGGAAACTGGGGACCAGATCCTGAGCTGCTGTAACGCAGTGCAGCCCCACTGACTGCAGAGGAGCTAGGACACTTTACACCAGCGATGGATCTGGCCTAACATAACTGGGCTCCATGGGGTGGTGTTATACACTGTCCTACCATCACCACCACGTACGCTCTCCCCTCAATCCACCCAGCCAACCTACAGAACACCAGTGAGCAGCAAATGTCTGCTAGCCCCCACTAGCTCAGCGGGCTGCAGAGTCCAGGACAGCAGCTGCTCAGGAGGGGAAGAGACGGTAAATGGTGGTCTCTAGCATGGGGCTCGAACAGTGAGAGAGTTTGGACTCGAACTCTATGGCTCTCGTTGCTTCAGAATGTGAGTGGCCAAAAATCCCCAGCCCCTGTTTGAGACTGAGCTTTGGGTTAGGGTCCCACCACCCACAAGGAACTGTTCAGATAGACAAAGCCATCTTCTCTGTCTGCAAAGCCTGGATTCTCTGCAGAGCCTTCCCAGCCCTTGGAGGGAGCACAAGGGAGGACAGGACAGAGCCCACCAGAACGCATCCCCAGTGGCTCCGTGAACCACTGCCTCACCCTAGCAGATGTTAAAGGAGCGCTGTCTCCTCGGCTGCAGCATTGTCTGGCAAGCCGGGGAGCGCAATCAATCCTCACAGATGGGCAGACTGTGGTTATTGATGAAGCCAATGAGCTAATACAAAATGCTTTCTAGCCTCTTTGCATCAGTATCCTCGCTCCGCAGCAGCTCTCAGTGGGTTGTTTAAAATCATGCTAATAGCCGAATAGGGACAGCTGAGGCCTAGACATTTCCTGGCAACTTCCAGGATATTCCCTGGGCTGCACGGCCACCTCTGGGAAAGAGTGTCTGGATCAATGAATAGCTGGTGGCTGAGCGGACTTGTGCCTTAGCCTCCTGCTTGCCTGTGTGATAGCCAAGCCGGGGTAGTTCTGTGGCATCACCGTGCCTCGCAGAGTGCTGTGTAATCACTAAGGCCAGCATTTTCCGCAGCCGCAAGTGGGGTCCGAATTTCAGAAGTGCTTGGCTCCTGTTGAAGACAGTGGAGAATCTGACCCCTCCTCCACATTGAGAGCACTAGGAGCTGCTGGGGGGGGGGGGTGTCTCTTTTTTGAAAATCTGGCCCTGAGAAGGTACCCCTGTCATTTCCACACCCTGGCCCCAGGCAGGCTGAGAGGTGGAACCTGCAGCATCTTTGCTGCCAGAGACTGCCTGACTAGCTCTGCTCCTGGGCCTGTATAAACTTTTCCTTGTCATTTTACACTGGGTGCCCAGCAGATGCCAAGGGAACCACAAGGACCAGTGTTAATAAACCACAGGGGGACCAGAATGTCTGAGCTTTTGCCTTAGCACAATCCTCCACACATTTCCTGGGGGGTGTTTCCAGGTAGCGATATGATCTGTCCTTGTCCCCCAGAGAAAGCTGTCCCCTGATCTCCCCATGGTTTGAGGGAGTGACAAAGATTCACAGAAAGAATCACTTTCTTCTAGCACTGAACAAAGAGCTACTCCCTGACTCCTCCATCTGCTTCACTAGAACCTTCCCCAGCCCCTTCCTGCTACAGATTTAAAGACCATCTCCTCTGGTTTTCTGCTCTCATTCCACCACTCCCATGCTTTTTGGGGGGGGCCTGATCCTGTGAGGTGCTGAGCACCCAACAATATCCACTGACTTCAGTGGGAGTTGCAGGTGCCTAGCACTACTTCAGATCTGAACCTGAGGGTTTGCCTGCACTAGGATACCGTGTTTCTTAACATCTTTGTGAAACCCTACCGTAGACAGGCCAGAGATGCTAGCTGGTAACTGTCCACCCGAGACTCTCCACTAGGGCCAACCCCTACCAGCTAACCCCTGTTAGCTAACACATGTCTAAACACCTTTTCACCCAAGTGAAGATGTACCCTAAAGCCTTATCCAGCCTAGATGGGATGTTAAATGTTAACTCACATGTTTTACAGGACTAGTGCAGCCAAACCAGTGCTGACTTTAACATGTGCTAACATGGGCGAGATAAAGCCTATACCTCATATTATGAAAGTTGTACGTGACCGGGTCAATGAGGGGATGTGATTGCATACTGGGGTTATAAGACATTCCTGTATGAATGCATTGATCTAGATACTAAAGGTCTGTGGGAAGAATAAACAAGAAGTCAACATGCTGGTCCCAGACAAGCAGGCTCCTAGCAAACATCCAGGGTAGTTATAAGACTGGCATCCTTCACAGCTTTAGGCTGAGTGACACAGCTGTTTGGCCAGGCTGGGAGGCTAGAGATCAAAAGGGCTATAAACAGTTAAACAGAGACTTAATTCCTGACAAGGGGGTGTTGAGTCGCCAGAGGCTGTGCAGGGTGTTGTCAGGGACAGGGAGACCAGCTGACACGGAGAGGGCCGCAGCAGAAGAGTCTATAGGGAGTTGGGCCCAGATCCTCAAGCATTGAGGCTCCTAAATCCCATTGATTTTAAGAACCTAAATACCATTGAGGATCTAGACTTAGTCCTCCCAGGGTCCCTGCGTGGAAGATGGTGATCCACCTGGTCAGACAGACAGACAGGCTGGTTGATTGGTTTTAGGCTATGTTGTCTCTGAGAAGCTTTCATGTTACATGAATGATGCTTTGCATTGAGGTGACTATTTGGTCACTGACTGCTGTCGTCATTGCTCCCGAGGGAGATGAGGCTGCAGGGGAACTCAAAAAGGCTCCGAGAAGGGCAACAAAGATGATCTAGGATGTGGAATGGCTTCTGCACAAGGACACTAAAAAGAGCAGAGCTGTTCATCTTAGAATAGAGACGACTAAGGGGGGATGTGACAGAGGTCCACAAAATCATGACTGGTGTGTAGAAAGTGAATAGAGGAGTGTTATTTACCCCTTCACACAATACAAAAACCAGGGGTCACCCAAGGAAAATAGGCAGCAGGCTTAAAACAAACATAAGAAAATATTTCTTCACACAACACACAGTCAACCTGTGCCATTCATTGCTAGGGAACATTGCGAAGACCAAAAGTATAACTGGGTTCATAAAAGAACTAGATAAGTTCATGAAGGATAGGTCCATCTATGGCTCTTAGCCTAAACTTCTGGCTGCCAGAAGCTGGAAGGGGAAAACGGGGGTGGATCACTCAGTAATTGCCCTCTTCTGTGCACCTCCCTGAAGCTCTGGCATGGGCCACTGTCAGACACAGATACTGCATCAGAAGGACAATTGGTCTAGCTCAGTATGGCAGCTCTTATGTTCTAAATCAGACCAGTAGAGGCAACCGCGGTTAGTGCCAGGGGACTGCAGGCCAGGGCCCCATCTGAGAGTGGGAGAGTCGTGTGAGTTCTCCCTGAGCTGGATGACAGCTAGCGGCCCCAGGCCAAGGAAGGCGTGCGTTTGATAGGAGCAGGAGGGGTAGTAACCGCAGCACTGGCATGCAATACAGGAGCTTTCTGAGGGAAGCAATGCAGTTAAGCCTTTATTTCTTGTGGGGCAGGGGGCACATTTAAAGGCCAGCAATTATGGCTTGTAGGCTAGCTATGAATGGCATAGCCCTGTGTAAAGAGCCAGTCAGTAAATACGCAGATCACTTTGTGTAACTACAGAGATCGGTTATTGCAGCTGAGAAATTATAATTCAGACAACAGCAACCAAAATGACGAGGGGGGTTGGAGGGAACAAAGATTGAAAGGGCTAAATATGTATCACTTGGCTAAAATGAGGGACATGATAACAGTCTGCAAATATTTGACGGGTATAAACGCCAAAGAAGGAACTGAACTGAGTGGGATGGTACAAAGGGCAGCGCTGGGGTAATAGGGTGCCGTTAAGTATGGGAAGCTTTCAGCTGAATCCTGGCAGTGAGCTCTAGTAGTCTGCGAAGCTGTCTCTCAAGGGAAGTGGAGGAAACCCCAGTCACTTGGCATATTGGACAGTAGACTAAACAAACCACTCAAGTACACGGCAGTGTATGGAAGGAGGGGTTTGTGGGTCAGGCACTGGACTGGAACTCAGGAGATCTGGATGCAGTTCCTGGCTCTGCCCCAGACGCTCTGTGTGACCTTGGGCAAGTAATTGAGACTCTCTGGGCCTCTGTTCCTCATCTGTAAAATGGGGCTAATAATACTCCCTTTCTCTCATCCTTTGTCTGTTTAGACTGGACGCTCCCTGGGGCAGGGACTGTCTCTTGGTATGTGTATGTACAACGCTAGCACAATGGGGCCTGATCTGGTTTGGGACCTCGAGGCTATGCTGCAGTACAGGTAAGAAAGGGAGTAATCCTGCAGTGGCAGGGAGATGTGCTAGAGGAACAAACAGATCTGGAGCTAGGCACAGCGATCCACTCCTGTTGCTCCGCCCCACTCCTTCAATGCAAAGCAGCTCTCAACAGGGTTTCACCTTAAAATGGTTTGGGGGCTGCTTTTGCACTCCCAGAGCAGCACGAAGCAGTGAATTCATGCTGGTGAATCTGGGCCCTGCATTCTGTGCTGGGAACAAAGTAACATGCCAGACACTTGTGTTCCTACCTGTACATTTAAAAAAAAATCCCCTCAAAACAAAACCCTCCACTACACACACAATTCTCCCCTGGAGAGAGGATGAGAGAATCCATCACATGTGACAGGTGTTCATCACCTTGCTTAACGCTGTAGTGTGGAAAGTGCTGAGATACTGATGAGGGCAGTGTAAGAGCCGGAATAGAATAGAAGACTAAGTGTAAATACCAAATAACCCGCAGGGACACATAGCTAACATGGCTGCTGCAATCATACTTTACAAGTCTAGAGCTTGCTTCCTCCAGGGATCTTAAAACTCTCCACCAATATTAACTGAACATTCAGAACACCGTTGTAAGGAAGACATTGTTTTCCCTGCATTAAAGATGGGAGAAGCTGAAGCCCAAAGCGATTAAAGTAGCATGCCCCAGGTTGGAGGAGGAGTTGAGCAAAGACCCCTGCAGTTCTGCCCTTTGGTCCCCTGCTCTAAACAGCCATTTGCTGCATTACCAAATAAAAGCTGTGTGGAAACCATGGCCGGTTGTTAGATATGTTGGATTTAATCATGCTGACATTGGCAGTGGATAGATGGCTTGAATGGAACTATTGGATCAACACCATTGCCTTTCACATCCCACCATTCTGTTTATAATGGGACCTACATGACAGATTTGACCATGAAGATGCTGCTGTGCCATGGGAACGCTATGAAAAGCCAAGTATACTGGTTTGGTTCAGAATGTCAGGTACGTTTTTGCAGCCTTGAGCAATGCTGGTGCTAGTGTCCTGGCTCTATGCCTGTCTCATGTCTTGTTGCTCCTTCTAATCTCAGTTGTCAATGTTCCACACCAAGTCCAGGTGATATGACCAAAAAACCCCATTCAACTCACTTATCCCTTTTCTTATATCAACTTCTCACTCTTCTAGACATTAAAGATATTGCAAATGGGGAATGTCTTAGCGTGATCTTGCCAGGCAGGTTTTGTGTAGTTGGCCTCCTCTTTCTCCTCCGTCGTTGGGTTGCTTCCTCATCTGAGAACTCCTCTTGCTGTCTACTTTTCCTTTAAAGCTACAGATTTTCCTCATTTTTCCTAGCGAAAGTACAGTTGCACACCGCCTGCCAATCCGAGTCGTTAGGTGGGCATGGAGTACAAAACAACTTCTAGTTTCCACCATCTCCCTCATTCCCACTGCTGGGTCGTGCTGCTAGTATGACAGACTTTGAGAGATTGGTTCCCTTTAGAGAGGGGCCTGAGCTACGGAATTTGCATCTGGATTTTGGACCCTCCAAAGGTTGAAATGGTTTGCATCAGCAGCTTTTGATCAGCCCATTGCAACAATAGAGTCCAGCTGCACAATTCACAGCAGCATCCAGTTTGGATTCAAATAATCTGCCCTCAAAGTTTGGTGGCATTTAGATAGGAGATTGTGATTTGGCTCCAAATGTCATTTATACATGCTTCCCGTGGCATGATGGCCAAGGATGCATCTACTTTAAGAGATTCCTTTTGGGAAGGCACAAGAATTCGGACTGGACCTGAATGTGCAGCTATTGTCCTTAGTGCAAAGGCGATAGAAAGATATCAGACTGCAATGAGGGATGGTATATTTTATAGGAACTATATCTCATACTCTTTACATAGTTAAATAATGACAAGTCAGTATGTGGTATAAGTTACAGGAACAACAAAGTAAGTACACAGCGTGTGGAATATCTTTTGAGGATCTTGGCCTGAGACCCGTTTACTTGGGAGAGTGCACATGCATATTGCAGGAAGTCCAATGGATTTTAGTTAATGTGTAAGAGCTGGTGGAATATGATCTGTGATGATGCAGAAGTAGGGTCTGAGGGAGGCTGCCTTCTTCCACACCATGCATGAAGGTGGGAGCCCTGCCTCATCCTCTCCAATATATAAAGATGTATAAGGAAAGACATTCAGTTCTGAAGAAACCTTGGCTTATTCCCCTTTAACTCATTGCGTTCAGGTTTTGTGCAGGACAGAGCATTCTACTGCTGAATTTTTCTTTGAGGGGGAAAAAAATCTAGGAAACTCCACAGAGAGAAGACATAAAGAGAACACTGAGGTTGCAAAGTGAAGCTCTCAAAAGCCTGGAAAAGCCAAAGTGAAGGTTGTGTTCATAACCTTATCTCTGCCGCTTTGTATGTGTCCATTACAATACAGTCTTAACTACATGATCACATTTCCCCACCCCCCCCGCCCATTCAGCATGCAGTTGAGATGCCAAATGAAGCAAGGTTATGTAACAAACAGGACTGGGGTCTGCAGGACTCCTGCACTATGCCACACAGCAAACAATGAAGAGGAAAAGTCAATCTCAAAAAGTTGCCACTTTCACAGAGCACTGTCCCATCTTCACACTGCATGAGATGACAGTCATACAAAGATACCATGTGATCATGTCATTCAAGAATGCATTGGCTGGCACACCCACGAGGGGCAGAACTAAGGCTGCATGCACACCTTCAACATTGGAATTTCTAGACTATAAAGACAGCTGCACTTTGCAGCCTCAACAGTCTAATAATATAGTTATTTTTCATATGATCAGGAGACACTTGTCTTCAGTGCAACAGTTAGCTCAAATTACTAGATTCGAGTTACTCCATTCTAGCTAGTTTGAGTGACCATGCTGTGACGCTACGCTCAAGCTACACAGAGTGATTTGATTAGCAGTTGATGAGTCGTAACTTGAGTTGCTGCATCCCACTGCCTTACCTAGTTCAAGCATCAGCAGGACTGGAGCTCCAAACTCCTCCCCCACCCCATTTTCCACCCTGATGGGCCAGCTAGTTTGATCGTAACTCAAGCCAGTGATTTTTGTGTGTAGATGGGAGTGGGGTTGGAGGCAAAACTCGAATTATAGCTTGAGATAACACTGCGGTGAAAACAAGCCCTGAGCTGAGAAAGTGACCGTAGGTGAAAAGAGATTTTGCTGCATGTAGAATAGCTTAAATGGTGTCGACCCAGAGAGAATGTAAACACAATCTCTCATGTTAGGCTTTGTCTACATGCAAAATAAATTCTGGTTTTGCATCAAGATAGCTAACTCGAGAACTATCTGATGGACAGTCCCAGTGGAGACCAAGGCACTGTAGTTTTCACTTCAATGTAGCTACTCTAGGTCAGCCCCAAGTGGGTAGGTGTCAGGTTGACCTCGACTCATTACAACAAATTAGAAACTTCCCTTGCTTTGTTTCCACTAGGATTTTCCAGCATGATAGCTACCTGGGGCCTTGGCTACACTTGCAAATGTACAGCGCTGTGAGTTAAACCCGTCTTCGTACAGCTGAGTAGGGAAAGCGCTGCAGCCTGTCCACACTGGCAGCCGCCAGCGCAGTAACGAGCACTAACGTGGCTACATTTGCGGCACTTGCAGCGGTTTTGGGAGAGGTGCATTATGGGCAGGTATTCCACAGAACACCTCTTCCAATTCTGGCGCCGTGGGTTGTCGGAAGGGGGCGTGGGGTATGGTGCATTCTGGGTCCTGTCCCAACGCCCCATGATGCATCACTTTGCATCCCAGCAATCCCTGTGTTTCCAGCCACAATTTGAGCCATCTTTCAATGGTTTCTTTGTAGCGCGATCTGTGCTCCGTTTCGGTCAGCGGGGAAATGGATCCCGACCTGCTGAGCAAAATACTGATGAGTCTCGCCAGCACGTCACGTTTGGCAGTCGAGCTCTTCCTTAAGATCCACAGTGACAGCGAGGAGTCCGACGATGACGATGAAATTGTCACGCAAAATGCGTACGACACGAACTTGCTTGTGGCATTCACGGACATGCTATGCACCATGGAACGCCGCTTTTGGGCTCGGGAAACCAGCACAGAGTGGTGGGATCACATTGTCATGCAAGTCTGGGATGACGAGCAGTGGGTGCAGAACTTTCGGATGAGAAAAGCTGCTTTCATGGGACTGTGTGAGGAGCTCACCCCCGCCCTGCGGCGCAAGGACACGAGATTGAGAGCTGCCCTGACGGTGGAGAAGCGGGTGGCTATTGCAATCTGGAAGCTCGCAACTTTGGACTGCTATCGATCAGTAGCGAACCAGTTTGGAGTGGGAAAGTCGAGCGTTGGAATCGTGCTGATGCCAGTTTGCAAGGCCATTAATCGCATCCTGCTCAGAAGAACCGTGACTCTGGGTAACGTGCAGGACATTTTGGCTGGCTTTGAACAAATGGGTTTCCCTAACTGTGGAGGGGCGATAGATGGGACGCATATTCCTATTCTGGCACCACCCCACCTAACATCCGAGTACATTAATCGGAAGGGGTATTTCTCCATGGTTCTCCAGGCGCTTGTGGATCACCGTGGGCGTTTCATTGACATCAGCGCAGGCTGGCCCGGAAAGGTGCATGACGCACGCATCTTTCGGAACACTGCCCTGTTCCGGAAGATGCAGTCCGGGACTTTTTTCCCCAGACCGGAAGATCACGGTAGGGGAAATTGAAATGCCCACTGTGATCCTTGGAGACCCCGCGTACCCTTTAATGCCGTGGCTCATGAAACCCTACACAGGGAGCCTTGACACCAGCAAGGAACGGTTCAACTACAGGCTGAGCCGGTGCAGAATGACTGTGGAGTGTGCTTTTGGCCGTTTGAAGGGCCGCTGGCGATCTCTATATGGGAAGCTGGACTTGGCCGAACACAGCATCCCCGCGGTTATATCCGCGTGCTGTACCCTCCATAATATTTGTGAAGGGAAGGGTGAAATGTTCACTCAGGCGTGGACCTCAGAGGTTCAACACCTGGAGGCTGAATTTGCACAGCCAGAGAGCAGGGCTATTACAGGGGCCCAGTGTGGGGCTGCAAGGATTAGGGATGCCTTGAGGGAGAAATTTGAGGCTGACAACCACCAGTAATGTGTGCTGCCCTGCACAACCCTGAAGTGAAGTGGTTCCAATGTTATCAGTTATCTGTCTTTGCTTATCTGATTTGTTTGCTCAGCTCACTTGCGTTGCCTGTTTCTTTCCTGGGCTAAGGTATCTTTTTTCCTTATGCAATAATAAAGACTGTTTTCACATCCAAAGAATCCGTTTATTACAGAGAAAATACATGTATTAAAAAGAAACACAACTGCTTGTGAGACAGAAAGGGCAAGTGGGTGGTGAGTGGTGTGGGGAAGGGTTCAATCACAGGGTATGGTATGTCCTGCTTTCATACTCGGGCTTCCTGTCTGGAGTGCTGTGCAGTGAGTGCTGCACTTCAGGATGTCTATAATTTGGGATGGGAGTTGAGTGCAGTGGGTAAGGGTCATAGTTTCCAGGGCTGTCTGGTGAAGCTACAGGTGTTGGGGGCATCTGGTGTGGGCGATAAGAACCTGGATGTTGGGTGAAGTGGGCAGGTGGTGACATGGGGGCACAAGTGTTTTGGGACACTGGCTGCAGGGGGGGGCGGGTGCGGTACTGCTCCGCCTGCATGGCGACGAGCGCCTGGATAGAGTCCGCTTGGCGCGCCAAGATGCTAATGAGTTCCTTTGTGCTTTCCTGCCAGAGCTGCATGCTTTGCTGCCGCTGCGCTGCGTTTTCCTGGCGGAGCCTGCTTTCACTCTCCCTCCACTCCCGAGCCTTTTGATTCTCTTTAAGAGACTGTTTCATAACTTCCTGCAGCATGTCTTCTTTCGTTCTTTGGGGCCTCTTCCTGAGCCTTTGGAGTCTCTCAGCCGGTGATAAGAAGGATGGCGGAGATCTCAAGGTTGCATCTTGAAGGCAAAATGCAACATTTAACAGAGGCATCATTGTTTTATGCCAGACAGAGCAATGATTCCCCCACACGTAAGGAGGGCGCACACAGTCTCCAAAACAGCACAATTTTCCCGTCCCAAACAGAGCGCACAGAACCCACGGGAGCCCCAAAATGGTGAGTAAGCACAGGATAAAGGGGGACTGATTGTTTCACGGATGTACTGTCTGGCGGGTTTCTGTGCCTTGGGGAGAGCCAACAGCTGCAGGGGGAACCTACACTGAACACTATCCCCACATTTTCCACAGGAGTTCGTCCTGGAAGATATCTCACTGCTGAGGGTGTCCGGGGAAGCAAGGGAGGGTCTTCTACTGCAATGCAGCTTCCGCCCTGGCCCATATGCAGCTTGCCTGTGTGCAGCAATGGTCCCCCCGCCCCTCGTGGCACAGTGGCGCGGACATGTTACTCTGAATGGGACAAGGACCACAGCGGCTCTCCCAATAAACCTGCGCAAGCGCATTGCCCACGTCCTGGCTGAGACTTTCGAAGAGATTACAGTGGCCGATTTCTCCGATGTGATAGACCACATCAATGCGCTCTTCCACATCTAGGCATGCATGCAGCCCAAACCCTCCTCACCCAAGGACCCCACACCGAAAAAACTCCTTCCCGAAAATAAAAGCTGCTTACCGCGAACCTGCTCTTCTCTTTCTCTCCCAGCACGTACCGGCCGCTGTGACTGGCTCCCTTCCTCCTGGCTCGAGAAGAGCTCCTGGCTGCATGCACCCAGGGAGTCAGGGGTGTCTCCCCCAGCCACAGCACCCTCGCTTCTGTTTTCTTCAACCCCGTCCTCCTCCTCCTCTCCCTCTCCCTCCTCTTCATCCCGCTCTCCCGTGTCCACGGTGGTGCTCGGAACAGTAGTGGGGTCACCCCCAAGTATTGCATCCAGCTCTTTGTAGAATCGGCAGGTTTTGGGGGGAGCACACAAGCGGCTGTTTGCCTTGCGGGCTTTGCGGTACGCACTCCGCAGCTCCTTTACTTTTATCCTGCACTGCATTGCGTCCCGGTCATGGCCCCTTTCAATCATGGCCCTTGATATCTGGCCGAAAGTATCGAAATTCCTCCGGCTGGATCGCAGCTGGGACTGGACAGCTTCCTCCCCCCAAACAGCGATGAGGTCCAGCAACTCGCCATTGCTCCATACTGGGGCTCGTCTGGCACATGGAGGCATGGTTACCTGGAAAGATGCGCTGAGAGCACTCCACGCCTGGCTGAGCAAACAGGAAGGGGATATTTAAAATTCCAAGGGAATTTAAAGGGTCGGAGTGGCAGTTGGTCACCTGAGGCCAGGGCAGTAGAGTTCTAATTGATGACCAGAGTGGCTAGAACAGGCATTGTGGGATACTTCCGAATACTTCTGGAGGCCAATAACAGCGCATTGGGTGGCCACACTGTAGTCGCAGCGCACCAGCAGCAGCGCAACAAACGTTATTCCTCTCGGGGAGGTGGAGTACATGCAGCGCTGTACCTGAGGAGATGCAGCGCTGCACGTGCCTTGCGAGTGTAGCCAGTTACTGAGTTACAGCGCTGCAGGCAGTTTTATTGCGCTGTAACTCATGAGTGTAGCCTGGGTGTAAAAACACCCCTCTTTGGTGCAGTGAAACACCACCTTTGATTTAATCAAGATACAAAACTGGAGTTAAGAAGGAAGCTAACTGTGTGGTCAAGGCAAGGCCCAAATGGGAAAGGTCTGTTTTCAGTGTGGAGTGAAATCAAGTTGAATGTTAATCCCCTACTAGAAGATTTCATAACGCCAGGCACAGTGGTCACGTTCCATACAAGCTGTATAGTAACTGCAATGCATAACTGCTCCATCCTTTCTCCTTGGGCCAGGGTTGGGGTTTTTTTTTGTTTTTGTTTTTTGTTTTTTTGCCAGCTGTGCCATATTTCTTCAGAGATTTTCTCCTCTAATCCCTTCCCTAATGCCAGGAGAAATATTACCAGCAACACTGGAGTCGCTCCAAGCAATTGATGCACTAATAAGAAACTGGCTACAGAACTGACCAACATTACTTCATACATGCCCTGGAAACTTTTTTTTTCCATGGAAAGCCAGGGAAATGAGATAAGGCCTCAAAATTCAGTGTAATGGATCAGAACAAAGTGGAGGGAGAGGGGAACAAAACAATTAAACCAAAACTGATTTTCCTGTCCTGTATCATCCAAAGAAATGAACAGGAGCTGATGGTTCCGCAGCAAGAAGATTGGAGACAGCCCTGGGCACTGTGTTTGGATCCAGATAACTAACTTCCCAAAAGTTTAGAGGTGCTCAGCTCCTTGCTTTTGGTTCAAACCACTGTAGGCATGGGGGCTGGGCATGGAGTAGGCAGGCTTGTTAGAGTCAAGGATTTTTCCTCCTGCTAACAGGTTCCAACTTATTGCTAAAATATACTTTACTTTGGAGATGGTAGAGATTGGTTTCCACAAGGAGAGCATCAAATTGGGGTTCCTACAGTGTAGTGGTTATCTCATCTGTCTCACACAGGAACAGTCCCCAGCTGAAAACACAAGGGGAAGTTCTCTAATTTAGATGATAAAACTCATTGGACCAAGAATTGTCTCTGATTCTATATTTGTACAGCACCTAGCTCAACGAGGCCCCATTCTCGATTGGCCCCAATCCTAATAAACATACCAAATACTAACATTTATGTATTTAGATTTAAATATAAGTAACAAAACACCTATCAAAGGCTCTAGGCACCCAAACATACCATTAATAATACACTAAAATCCACTCAGCCAGCCAGCCTCTTAGAGAAATTTCACTGCACGCCTTCATCATCTGGGAAACATACATTCAGCCCTCTCCAAGAACCCTATCAGTCGTATGCTCCTTGGTATCTAGATGCTAAATACAAACTTTAACAAGTTGCATTAGTGGTGTTTTTTCAGGGGGACACCCAAAGGCACTTCTTTTACTCAAAGGCCACCCCTGCTAAATTTAAAGGCCTCCAAAGCATCGAAGTGTTAGAGCTTTCTAAAGAAAAGGTTGCTGGAATTTTTTTAACATGGGCAAAACTATGTGTCCTTCCCTAGCCTCATTCTCTGAAGCAGCTGAACTGTTTTGGCTGGAATTTTCCTAAAGTATTCCTCCTGAGGCAGATACCTGGCATGGAAAATTTCAGCCCAAACCATTACAGTTTAGCAAAGTTATAAGCAAAATGGCCTTAGAATGGGAAGTCTAGGTAACCCCAGTAAGAGGAGGTGCTGCCAGCCCCACCTATAATATGTCTCTTGGTCAGACACTCTGCATGGGGATGACCCTGCTCCTGCCTCCTGATTCACCAGTTGCTATTTTTAACTTCTGTATGATTTTCTGTGTGATGGATATGACGTTCTCCCTTCTTGAGACGCAACCTCCATCTCCATTATTTCCAGTGTTTGTTTGGGTCATTTACACAGCTGAGATCTGCTCTGGAAATGAGACCCAAATTAGCCGAACAGTGTAGCTGGGTGAAAAATCCGAGCTGGAAGTCAACTGAATTGTTTCTGCTTATGCCAGATTCAAATTTGGCTCCTTGTGTTTATTCTGTATAGTTGCCGCACTTCCTGAGACAACAGAGCAAAATGCTGAGTTTGGGACATCAATTGTGCATCTTGATCTCCACTTTTGTAAGCCATGAGAGAGAGAGAGAGAGAGAGAGAGAGAGAGAGAGAGAGAGAGAGATCAGTTATTGTTCAGTGAAGGATAGATGCACGTTTCTGAGTTGTTGGTAAGGTAGGATGTCTCGGGATAAATCTATTTTATGGGTTTTCACAGAGATAAGGGAGCTGGTTAGGATTAAATACGAACTGAGCCTGAACCTTTCATGTTTCTGTTTTGTTGGTCTGTGCCAAACTCTAAACAGGCGTTACACAACTGGCTGCATAGTAGGACATAAGACATCATGGCTACACGTACATATTTGGAGCAATGTGGTGGATTCATCTTTAATTCACAATGCCAGCCAGTGCAAAATACTACTCCATCTTGGAAACAACTAAATCCTTAACATCATTCACGGGCAATCTACCTGCTTGGATTTCTGCTGCACTCATTATCACCAGAGCAGCTGTTCTCTGAGTCTATGGTTTTGGCTGGAGAAATAAGATATTAGGATGGGATTTTCAAAAGTGTCTAAGGCCAGGGGTGGGCAAACGTTTTGGCCCGAGGGCCACATCAGGATTGCAAAACTGTATGGAGGGCCGGGTAGGGAAGGCTGTGCCTCCCCAAACAGGCTGGCCCCTGCCTCCTATCTGCCCCCTCCCACTTCCCGCCCCCTAACTGCCCCCCTCAGAATCCCCAACCCATCCAACCCCCACCCCGCTCCTTGTCCCCTGACTGCCCCCTTCCGAGACCCCCCGCCCCCCGACCCTAATCACCTGAACCTTTCATGTTTCTGTTTTGTTGGTCAGTGCCAAACTCTAAACAGGTGTTACACAACTCGCTGAATAGTAGGACATAAGACATCATGGCTACGCGATCAGACTCTGCTAGTGTTTGTGGAAACTCCTGCAAACATCTATTCTTTGTCATCCAGCAGCCATATGCAAGGAACAGGCCTATTGCATGAAATGTGGCGCAATGTAAGGGGCAGCTTGATGTAAGGCTTTGTTTTGCATCTGTCTGTATTTTTGTGCTGCTGCTTCTGCAGTGGCAGACCCAGCAACATTGATGATATCAAGAGACTGCCAATAATGAGGAAAAAAAAGGGATCTAATTCTCTGTTGCCCTGCACCTTGTGCACTTGTGCAAGATGCTCCCATTCTGTTTTACTAGCCTTTTTCACCTATTTTGCACTTGTATAAATGACTGCAAAGGAGCAGGATGATGGAGAATCGGGCCCAAGATCTCTCTACCATATTACTAGCACTGATATGTTTGCTAGACTTCATTGCACAGATATAGGTGTCTGCGTTCTCATGCATTCGTCACATGTAAAGGCACCTCAGTAATTGCTAATTTCATTTGAAATATGCAGCTTACCTCCATGCATTTTCAAATTATTGAAATGCCAGTGGAGCCATGAAAACTGGCCACACTTGTCATTTATGAATTTATTTTTATGTATGTTTTCACAATACTTTGCACTTATTGTCCATAGCATTTTTTCACCTGAGGATCTCAAAGCACTGCTGCAGATTGTAGGACTCACAGCATCCCCTGTTCTGCTGACATCAGTGAGAGTTACTCAGACCTGCACCTGGAGAATAGGGGCCAGGGACCTGGGTCAGTATTATTACACCCAGTTTAGGGAACTGAAACACAAAGGAGATACGTGAATCATTCAAGGCTACACAGTCGGGGCAAAGCCAGGATGAGAATTCAGGAATCTCAATTCCCAACTAGCAAGAAGCTTGAACTGCAAAATGTTGATCCCAATCTGAATTCTGACCCCTCCCATCCCCACTGCCTTAGTTCCGGATGATTGGATCTGGTGGGAGTCGCTCAGGATCTGTTCTAACCACAGTAGAGAATGCTTCCTCTTCTGTGCATTGTCTTCTCTATCTTATCTGCACAGTGGTGGGGGGCAGTGGCTCTGGCATAAACGTACCCATTGTCAGTGGAGAATGCACTAGAGCTAGCACAAGTTAATATTCACTGTCCACTGTTGTCAGCCGAGGTTGTGTCTTCATTTCTGCATTCCAACTCCATGTTGTGGGTTCAAGACTCACCCAGGGCTTGGCCTCAGCTTTATATCCATGTGCATTCCAGGGGCTATTAAAAGTGCCAGACAGCTAGGGGGGGACCTCTTTCGGTTGAGACATTAAGCCACCAGCCCTTATGCTGGCCTCTGGAGGCCACAGAGTTAAAAGTTAAAAACACCATGGCACATTTTGAAATCTGCAGAGAATACTGACAGCTCTACATGGCATCCTGTTCTGTAACAATGGTAGGTCCGTAGCTGTGTGTGAGCTATTGCTGAACACACGATGGCAGCTGCTTGATCTACAAAGCCATCCTCACTGAAGTCAGTTGGTTGGCATGGTGCCGGTTTGCACTAGTAATGGATTTGGGTCCTGCTAGCTACCTCACTGCTTTGTAAGGCACTTCACAATATCTTGAAATGATCATGTAAATGTCTATGTAAAACCAAATGCTCTTTTATTCCACTACAATTGCATTAACTCTGCCGCGTTCTGGCACCCCCTCAGTACATGTGCAAGCAATTTTATACTAAGGCACAGGACAAGTATATGGAGAAATCACTCTGTGTTCAGTATAGACGACAGAGGCGAGAAGCGGGAACAATAAATCAGTCTTTCCCTGAGAAAGGAGACCCTTAACAGGATTTCTCTTCTTCCAACCCAACACTTGCTGAATAAGATTCCAGTAAATGGCGCTGCAGAAATATTTGTTTCCTGGTGTCATTTTTTCAAGCAAGCAGCTAAAACTGCTCCAGATCCTATATATAGATCCTTCATTTTAGTGCATATTTTGGAGACTTTTATTGCTACAGCCTCTGGATCAGTCCCAGACAGGCTGTCCCCAAGGAGTCCAGTTTTGAATCAGAACCTCAGTGATCAGAAACCATTTTAAGGGTCTCTCAGCTGTCGCTTCTGTGGACTCTGAACTCCACATGGAGTGGTAATCTAGCTAGTTTAGGGTTTTGTGGGGCATGATGATCATTAATAATAATAATTAATCATACCACTACCACCAAACTAAAATAAACAATCTGGTGGGCTTTGCATTTGTCGAGCTATATTACATCTAGGACTGAACTAAGCTCACACTGATACAAACTGGCACACCCTTTAGACAATAACTGCTGGCAATGGCCCAGTGCGTCCTGTAGACAGACCATTTGGCAGACACAAGCAGAAGCCAACAGGTAACATTATATGTCCTGCACTAACAGAAAGCTTTCAAAGGTAGATTTGCAATATTTTGTATTTGCCTGATGACTGGAAATCCCTATCGCTCTCTCTTATCTAATCTAATTATTTTGTTGGTGATCCTGTTCTATCTTTTTCTTTCTGTCTTTTTTTTCCTCTGACTTCTTCATTTCTTTCTTGGTTCCCAGATTCTGATCCACCCTTTTCATTTTCTGTCTCAATATTCTGCCTGTCTTTGTTTGCTTTGTATATGAGTGTGTCCTCCCCTGTTTCTCGGTGAGCTGAACTCTAATTCTTCCCCCTATACATTTACCTGCCGGATGAGACACTTCTTAAGCAGTCCTCAATGAAGAAATGTGCTGTCTTTCTCCTTTCATCCCTCGAGTTTTCCCAACAGTGATATTCCTCCCCATCCCTTTCACCCCTCCCACCTCTTAAACGCAGCCTGCTCCTGCTGTGTGTCCTTAAATCCATTCCCTCCAGCTTTGCCAGTTTGAAAGCCGGTACCCTGGAAGGGGCCTCCCAGCTTTTGTTGGCAACCCAGCTCCAGTCTGATCGACACAGATAGTGCTTTGGGGTGAAGGAGGGGGGGAAAATCCCTTCTCGTTGAGATTTCAAAACAGAACGTGCCCACCTTGAGAGCCCCGCGCTTGTGTGAGTGCGGGACCCGGGCTTTTCATAAACAAACGACTTCGGAAGTTTGTTTTTCTTCACTTTAAATGGGTTTCCTTTGGCACATACTGCGTCTTTTCCTCTGGCACGGCGGGCGGGTTCTATGCACTCCTCGCTCGCGTGTCTCTTTTGATGCGACCCCCGCCCCCCTCCCCGCGGCGTGTTGTGGAATGAAGTAATTAATTGATTGGTATGGATTAATTTTGTGGGGTGCCCCCCCCCCCCGGCCGACTCGAATCCAGCCCACCTTTCCGCACATGTCAGACAGATGGGATCATTGGGAGATGCCTAGTGCTTGGATCGGTGCGGAGGGAACGGGGCACCCTGGTCTCTCGGCTTTGTAAATTTCACACATTGGAACTGGCATGAGCACTTCCCCGCTTGACAAGGGATTTTCGCTCCCCCCTAGGTGAGGGGTGGGATGGAAAGGAGGAGCAGAGGGAAAGAGGGCGGGTAGATCTATGATGTCACAGCAAAAGTTACAGGAGGAGGAAAACACAGACATGGTTCAAGTTTAAAAATAATAATAATAAAAAACCTTTGGACTGCCAAGGACGGGCGAGTGGTGAGCTTTGGAATGAGAGAGAGAGAGAGAGAGAGAGAGAGAGAGGCTAAGCTGGAGACCTGTGCAGATGCTTGTTGAAACCTTATGAATGGATGCTGAACTGCAGTGACCCAGCTTGTGATCCCCAATAACAGGCAAGGACAGTGGCAGTGATACAAACTCACTTCCCATTTTAAACGGGGGACAAGCCAGCCTGCACGTTATTCTTTCTCGTGCAAGGGGTGCTATGAAGCCTCCCTTCTGGGAAGGGGGAGGAGCCCTCGATTCTTCCTTGCACCTGGTTCTCTCGCTCCGCTTGTTGTCTCTGCCCTTCTCCCACCCAGTCACTTTCCCCAGCGCCCCGTTTTCCTGGGTTGCATTTTCCTCTTCCCACCTTTCGCCAACAGCGCCCGTTTCCACCACTAAGGGTCAGCAAGGGAGGGGGGAGGGGAAGCAGCCCGGAGGGACCAGAGAGCACGGAGAGTGGGACCAGAGATGGGAACACTCACAGACCACCAGCCAAGAAGACCCAGAAGACTATCCTCAGCCCCGCTCGCGTACGGATTGCACAATGGTGCCTGCTACGCTCTGGGAAGCGCATTTTAAGCCTCTCCTGGGGACACCCATTCCATGGAACGAGGTGTTTTATTTCGGGGTGGGCGGACTGGAGGTGGGGGGGTGCGGTTCGTGTCTAGCAAATGTAAAGAAACCCCCCAGGCTAGAAAAGGGGCATGCTGTCAAAATAGCTCTCTGTGCGCGACTTCAGCAGAGAAAGGGAGAAGAAAGGGGTTTCCATTGCCCATCAAAGGGAAGTCACGCAGGCTTCTACCTGCAGCGCCGGGCAGAAGTAGCGAAGGTGTGGGCGCCTCTGTGTAACAGGGATGGAGCGTGAGAAATCGCCGGGATCTAAGAATAACCACGTGGCAAAACGGGGAGAAAGACTCTTTGCCCGTTTACCTCTGTCCCGTGTGAGACCTCCCTGTCTGGTTCCTGGTCTGATCCCTGTCCTCTGCATTTTTGTAGCTGATGCTTTAGCAGTGTCTCAGGGGCACTTCCCGTAAGAGAGAGAGAGATTCATGCAACCTCAGAACGATGCTTCCCACAGAATAACTACGCCTGAGCTCTTAGCGATACATTAATAATAATAATAATTAATTATTATTATTATTGTGCCCCCCCCCCCGCGACTGCCCATCCCCAGTAGCATACAGACCACTTGGACTCTGAAGAGCAAGCGTGAAGAAAACCAGTCGCAAAAAGGCATTGCTTACATGGAACTGAAAAGCGAGCTAGACTGGGGGTGGGGTGGGGTGCTGCAAGTGTGTTAATTTAGTGTCTCTGAGCAAGAGTTTGGCCGGATCACTCTAGAATGGGGGCGGGAGGGGGGTGAGAGAAGAGATTATTGGTGGGTTGTTATTGATTGTCTGGGCTGAACAAGAGTGAAAACAAGAGGTGCGGCATCCACCAGTGCCCGTGTGAGGAGGTGATGATTTCCAGAAGGGAGGAGGGGACGAGGAGGACGGAAGGAGGTGGAGTGATGCGCATCGGACATCAATCATCATTTTAAAATAAAGCAAACAAACAGGGCGAGGGGGAGAGCCAGACTTTCTAGATAAGTACATCTGATGCGCTGCCCTCGTCTCTTTTCCTTCGCAGGAGCCTACAGGACCCCAAGAAGGGCGCCGATCTCTCGGGGACCTCAGAGCCAGACAGTGACTGGGCGTCACCTGAAAAGAACGTGGACCCTCTGCAGGAAGGGAAGATCCCCCAAAACCAACCCGGGGAATGAGCTGCAAACAGAGGACAAGCCCCGATGATAGAAGTTAAGCACTAGCTTGCGTTGCATGCTCCCAACTCCTCTGTGGAGAGGGGGAGGCTATTGCTCGTGTTTGTAGTTGCCCCTCGGCCACCCCGAGGGTGATCCCAAGACCAACCCGAGGGGAGCGGGGAGAGAGAAGAACGAACGTCTTGCAAAGGGAAGGCGAGGGGAAAGGAGCCCGGAAAGATGCTGAGGGGAAGTTTATGAAGTGAACCTGAGAAGGGATGCGCAAGCCGGAGAGCCATGTGGGAACATGACCAGGCGCTCATTTGCTAGCAGCAGCTGTCCAACAAAGCAACCCTGAGCGGTGTGTCCTGAGCAGGCAGGGGAAAGGCGAGACGTAGGGAAAGGCACAGAGCAGAGCAGGAACTGCAGGAGATCAGTGGGCAAGGGCAGAGAGCCACCTGGGCTTGCATCCCAACGGGGAGAGACGATTCCCTGACCCCACTGGGTGAAGCGCGCTGCACAGGAGATCAAGCGGCGCCAAGTGTATTAGTTAAAAGCCCGTGTGTTTCTCTCCTTGCCCCGTCCACCTGCCCCGTTGGCTCGAGGTCCTGGGTGCGCAGGAGCATGCTGCTGGCAACACCCCTGCTCCTAGCTACCTGGGTGCTCAGCGCTGTTGACTCTGACCCAGCCGCGAGACACCCCCGGTCGCTGGCGCTGAGGAGGGACCACAAGCAGGGCTCCCTGGAGGCGGAACGATGCTGGCTAGGGACCCAGCTCCGCCGAGCCAGGGCCATTCCGCAGCACCACCCCCGTGCGCTCTACCCGGGCAGAGGCGCGCAAAGCCCGGGCGCACAGCCCCGCCGAGAGGGGGTGCGCAGCGCCGGCGCCCCGGAGTCTCTCAGCAGCACCGGGTCCACGAGCAAAGCCGCCGCCGCCGCGTGGAGCCCCGGGGAAGGCCCGGGGCTGGAGCGGCTCCGGTACCCCAGGAGCGCGGAGCCCAGCAGCGTGGAGGACACGTGGGAAGAGCCGGATGCCTTACACCAGCGCGCACGCCCCAGGGCTAGGCCCCGCCAGCTCTCCCGGCGGCGCAGCAGCTCGGGCTGGGGAGGGCCAAGCTCCCCGCCTCCAGGCGGCCTCTCCACCCTCTACTTCTCCGGGAGCCGGGAGCAGCTGCTGGTGCGGCCCGAGGTCCTGCCCGAGGTCCCCAGGGGCCAGTTCACCATCGAGGTCTGGGTGAAGCCCGAGGGAGGACAAAGCAACCCGGCCATCATAGCAGGTGAGGTGACCCTGTGCAGCGCCCTGCCTGGGGAGTGGGGTGTGTGCCAGCCTGTGGCCAATGGGGGTCAAACCCCACAGAGTGCACGAGGGAGCGCTGCCTGCTCAGCATAAGCTCCCACATAGCAATGGGTGCAGGTCCCCAGGGGAAAGGTCTCTCCCGGAGCAGTGCTGCATGGGAGGCAAAGCGCCAGCCCCAGGCAGAGATGTGTAAAGCCAGGGATGGGCTAGAACTAGGCTCCCTTGGATCTGAAACCCCAGCACCTTAGGGAGAAAAGTGGCCAGATGAATAGACTCCATTTAGGTCCAACCATAGAACTGCATGCAGAGTGCCATGGTTAATGAATCAATCTCTTCAGACTGGGTACCCCTGGGCTGCCCCTTGGTAACCTCTCCCCCAGCTGCAAACTGGGCTTGTGCATCCAGAGCATGCAGATGCTGGGCGGTTTAAGATGTAGCAGGTGAAGAGGCATCCAACTGTGTGAGCCAAGCCATGCCGGTCATAAAATACAATCCTGGCTGTCTGATCCAGAGCCAGCAGAACTTTCCAGCAGAATCCCTCAAAGCGCCTACTGCCTGATACTAAAGGTGCAGAGTTTAGACTTGGTTCAAATTGGCACCTCTGGACCTGATTCCCCATTGCCTTGCACCCTGTGATCACCCACCATTCTGATTCGGTAGCGCTTTACACCCAGTTTGCACCAGTGTAAATGTCTACACAGGGTGCAGGGCTATGAGGAGCTGGGCCCAACCATTGTCAGACTCAGAGATTTAGCTCCAGACGGCAACTCTGTGTGGTCTGGGAGTTTTCCTGCAGGAGACCCTTGGGGAAATACATATCTGAGAATTGCTTAACCTGCTGCTGGCACCAGTACTGAATAGAAAACAGCATCTGGGACTGATCAGTGGAGGTATGTCCTTATGGGATAAACACCTGGCAGCTACTAGCTGGATGGTGTGATACCTTGAAACA
The DNA here is from genome assembly GCA_037349315.1 of Chelydra serpentina. Lineage (NCBI taxonomy): Eukaryota > Metazoa > Chordata > Testudines > Chelydridae > Chelydra > Chelydra serpentina. Next base: position 55,621,700 of record JBAIAC010000024.1, on the reverse strand, counting down.
GGAAACAAGGTTATTAATCTTTCCCATCAAGGAGTCATTGGGAACATGTGGGCCTGACATGCTCCTCAGGTATCTGAGGTCTGTCCCTAATCTTAAATGATAGGTCAACCCAAAAGGTTTGGAGTTCAGATTCAGTTCCAATAAGTGCCGAAAAGGTTGGATGCATCTCTAAACCTTGCACGAACTATGCAAACCTCTTGAGTCTGCAACATAGGTCGAGAAATCTCGTGTCCCTCAGGAGATTTGGTGACTTCTCACTTCCAGTCAGTCCAGAAATACTGTGAGACAAACCTTCCTCCTGGCATTCTGGAAATTCCAGACCTGAATGGGGGCTGAAAAGAGGAGGCGCACAGGGGAAATGGAAGGATAATGGTTGGGAAAGTTAATCAAACTGGGTGGTTGTGAGTGTTTGTTTGGTTTGTTTGTTTGTTTGTTTGTTTGTTTTGAGCTTCTAAGCAGTTTTGAGTGAAGGTTGGGATCAATTCCTGTTGTAGCTAAACTGGTCCACTTGTCCCTACTAAGTTAGACCAAGTTGACCTCTCTCCCATACTCATCTGGTCTTATAACTATCGTCATTACTGAAAAAAATTACTGCCATTTAGAAACATCTGAAGAATAATATGTACATGCAAGAAATGAACCTCACCTAATTTCCACCTCTCTGTGCTGTTGTGTTTTGTCTGAGCTGTGGCAGGTGACAGCTTGACGGTGACACCTCAGGTTACTTGAACCTGGTCACTGGCCATCGCAGAGAGATCCCCTGAGTGAAATACCCGTAGGCTGTCATTAGAGATGTGTCTGAAATAACCTCCCCATAGCCCCAAACACCACTCAGCATTGGGGAAGTTCAGACCAAAATCTAGATTGGATCCAAACTATTATCTAGTTTCTATGTTTCCTTTCATCAGCTGGTTCTGGGCTAGGTGAAGGAAGGGCAAGTGAAAAGATTCTTTGGGGGCATATCTTGAGCTCATAGGGTTCCTTTAAAAGCCCCCACTGCATCCCGCTGCTGTTCTGCAGGCTTGGGGGGAAGGTTCTCGTTCCTCCCAGTTGAGTTAGCCACTGCTGTTCTCCCACATTCCCAGCCTTACTTGGCAGGGCTCCCGTGTTTAGTTCCCTTCAACAGAACATAGCAGCAAAGTTCCTCCTGGTATTTGTCCAAGGAACCCCCTGGGAGATCTGACTGCAGGGAATACATGCCTGATGGCCACAGGGTGGCACTATTGCCATGCATAAAGGTAGCCAGACCAGTCTGGTTATGACCAGAGGAATCATAAGGACAGGGCGAGCTCCCCAGCCTGCACCTGTGCAGAACGATGTCTTCCCTTGGGGCCTTGCTCGCTGGCTAGAGAGAGGTGTTTTGGGGGAAAAGAGGAGAAGAGCTTTGCGGCGGGAGCATGGCTGATAAACTTTTAAGGAGTCCTTTTTCCACCAGCCATTGGTGAATTTAGTGCTGGGGAAAGATGCTGACCCACCCGCCCTGGAGACAACAAGGCCTTTATTTTGCAACAGAGCAGGTACAACACAAGTGACAGCAGCTAGGCCAGGCTTCCCTCACCTCTCCCCAGCACCCTGCTTCTGTCTTGCTCTTGAGTGAGCCCTTCTAGCAGGGTAAGGGAGTTCAGTCTCCATGGCGCGACATATTCTGGGCCTCTTTGCTGAGGCTGCCAACAAAGGGTCTGATGTGTTGGTAGCGTTTGTACTATAGACACTTGTCCACTCTGAACTAGGCCACCAAATCCTTTCTTAGAGGTCACGAAACAGCTGTGAGATGGTGCTGGGCTTGGCTGATGCGGATCAGGAGATCAGAACTTGGAATGAAAACATGAGAGCTGGCTCTGTATGGTGGGTTGGTGAGGAGAGGCTCACAGACCTGCTTAGAGAAGGAGCCACTCTCTGAGGCCAGGGTGGTGCTGTGGGTGGGGTTTGGTATTAGATAGGCGGTCAAGATTTGTGTCTGGCCTGCAGAGGCCAGCCGGTGTCTGGCGTGGTATACGCCAAAGGTGGGAATGGCAGCGAAAGAGTTTACAGGTTAAGGGGGTTCAGTTATGGGTGTGTAGAAGACTTTTCTGCTTCTTCTCTTCCTGTTTGATCTTGCGTGTGTTCATCCCCTCCCTGCAGCCCACTGTGAGAGTTTATGGATGGTCTCCTTCGTCTGCGAAGCGGTGGCTGCATCTTTGCTGCGGTAGCAGCCACAGGCGCTGGGTGAGAGGCGAGGAGGGGAAAAGAGACGAGCAGCACAAAAGGAAACAGAACCCTGGTGTTAATTGTGCTCCCTGCTGGCCCTCTGAGGGGTTCCATGCCCTCCCCACTCTGTTCGCAGCAGGTTGAGGCTGGCGGGGCGCTCCACAGATACACCAGCAGGGCAGCTGTGTGGATCTGGCTCTCTGGCCTGCAGGTGTCGGGTTTGGCCTGCCTGGCTAGCCAGATTTTCAAGGGGCTGGGCCCGTTGTTATGCAGAGAGGAGAGAGCTGTCCATGGCTGCTGGCACCGAGGTTAGTAACTAGCTCCAGGGTTTCAGGGCTTGAGTCAGCCGAACGCTACTCTCCCTTTCCACCCCAGCTTGAGCCACTGTCTGATTGGCTCCCTCTGACCACAGCTGGGAGCTCTGTCTGCATGTGGGAGGAGCAGTTTCCTCGGCACAGGTGGCACTGCCAGTGCTTTCGTGCATGTTGAGCTTATGCCGGTTCTTGGTCTCTTCAGTGTTTCCTCCCCACCCCCATCAGTGCAGGAGCCTGAGGACGGGACTGTCATAGTGTCCCAGGGTGCCTGTGGGGTTGTCAGGGGTTCTCCCTACCTGAAGATGTTATAGGCAGCAGTGGAGGAAGATAACAGAACTGGATCCCTCACATTGTTTTTGTTACCTGCTAAGCGAGGTCACCCGGGCTTAGTCATCCTAGGCCTGAACCTCCCTGCAGCGCTGTCCTTCTAGCATCTCCACACCCTCAGAACTCTCCCCTCTCAGCTGGTTCTGTTGCACCAGGGATTGTTCCTTTGTCAGTGACTCCTGGCTTTGGCTTCCCTGTGAGTTCCCCCATGCATCCTGCCAGCATGGCCCACCTGGGCTGAGTCATTACTCCATTGCTACCCCTCTCGCTTTGCTAGCAGTCTGTGTTAGGGAGTAGCAGGCTGTGCCTCTTCATGGCCCAGGGGATTGGTTCCCAGGACCCGTGCATTTTTTAAACTCCTCCCCTTCTCCCGCAGGAGGCATCACAGTGCTGGGGACAGGGCACCACTGTGTGGCTTAAGGAAACGTCATTTGCCCTTTCCGTGCCTCAGTCTCCCCATCTGTAAAAGGGGAATTATAAGGCTCAGCCCCCTTGTAAAGCATGCTGAGATCCAGAGATGAATGGTTATTATTTGTATTATTACTTGGTTTTCTTTTCTTTTCTTTCACGCCTCATGTTCACCACTCTTTTGGCTTCTATCCACATTCTCCTTCACCCACCTCACCCTCATTCTGCTTCCACGACCACTTCAAGCCCCTTCTGTGGCCCCCTTCAAACTTCTCCTCTCCCTCTTTCCACCTTCTAATCCCCCCTCTGCCCACTCCCTTCTACCTTGCGGCTCCCTGCTAAAGTTGCCCTACTCCCCTACATCTTTGTTCCATGCTGACACCACTCACTCATGGCTGGGGCAGGAGGGAGCACTTGCTGGACCCCTGAGAGGGGATGGTCCAAATCAGTGCAAAGATGTGTGGAAGGTCCAGCCCACTATCACTTGCTGTTCTGATCCAGTTTCTTTCACCAGGCGTCACTCAACATCCTGCCTATTGACTCTCCACTGTCCCAATGAACACTTCTCCCAACCACCCTTCCTCTGCTCAGATGTTTGTTACATTCTAACTTTTGCAGCTGGAAAAGATTCCACCATGGCATTTGAATTCTGGTGTCTCATCTTCCCTGATCCTCCTGAAACCCAGCACCTCTGCCAGCTCTTCCTGCCTTACCCAACCCTCTGTGCTCCCTAACTAACCTCCCATCTACATCCCCCTTTCATTAGCAAGTGCTATTCTCTGCCCGTGAGGCATTCAGGCTTTCCTCCTATCCAGAGTACCTTTCTCTAGGAGTTGAAGATGCCTTGTTCCTCGCATCTGAGCATGGATCCTGCTCTCTCCCTGTTGCTGCTCTTGAGACTATTGATTATTCTCTCCCTCTTTTGCAGCGTCCCCAGCACTCTGCTCTCTTGGCTGGGCTCTATTTTCCTGCCTTCCTAGGGCGTTACTACTTCACCTTGTCCCTTCCACTGTGGAATGGCCCAATACACATGCCTTGTCCTAGTTCCTGTCTCCTCTGGGACACATGTCTAGCATTAGCCCGGGTTATCAGTTATGCGAATAGCAGCTTCTGTTCCTCTTTTCTCCCCTCTCTTCTTGTCTCAGTTCTTGAAAACATCACAACAGGCAGCTGCTGTGGATTATTTTCTAAACTGTAGTTCTCCATGTCATCGCCTCCAAAACTTGGGTCAGAATTCCTTTTTAACTTGGCCCTGCCTTCACTGAAATCTTTGAAGGTCAGGTGCAAGGGCAGAGCTGCTGGCCTGGATTATCAAGAGGTATTATAGGTCAGAACTGAAGTGCAGTGGTGGCGTGCCTGGTCATAGCGTGGCAGTGGATGACCTGTACATGCAAGGAACATCCATTCTGATATCGTATATGAGATGTATTAGCAGCCTTTGGCATAGCTGACCACAAGGCTGGCTTGTTTATGAGACCTGGCAGGAATGAGTGGAGTCATCTTAACCTGGTTCTGCTTGTTTTCCTTGGACATGTTCCAAAGGGTCAGGATGAGTGGCTCCTCCTCCTCCTCCACATCTCTTTGCACAGGCCTCTCTGAAATAGAGAAGACCACAGAACGCCCAGCTACGACTTCCCCAGGGAACATAAGCAAGAGGAAAACCATGACGGCTGTGGAGGGATAGAAAGTATGAGCTTTCCAGATCACTGTTGCTCCTTCGTTCGTGTACATAATGTCTAGATACCATGGTGATGGCCAGGGTCGGATATGCAATAGGCAGAAAGACAGGCCTGGAATGGCAGAGGGTGCTGTGAACTTGAGATGCATTGGTCTGTGTGTAGAGAAGATTGTACAATTTTGGTTGCTAGTAAGTCTCAGGCCAGGTCTACAAACCAGTTTAGTTGAGCCAATGCACCCTTGCGTGTGGACCCTCTTAATCAGTTTAAACCTGGCTTGTATCGATTTGGCCTGCACTTGCAAATTACAGGCAATTGACAGGCGAAAGGGAAATTGATTCAAGCCAGATTTAAGGCAATATGAGCGTGTCAACATAGGTCGATGTCAGTTTAACTAAGGGCTTGTCTACACACAAACCACTATGGTGGCACTACTGCAGCTGCACCGCTATAGCGTTTAGTGAAAATGCTACCTCTCATTGGCATAGGTAATCCACCTCCGTGAAGGGGGTCTTGGCCCTCTGCGCGGTGGTGGGGCACCACCCCGCCTCACTACACACACTCAGCTGGGTTGGGGAATCCTCAGTCTATGGCCCTAAACTTCAGGTAGGGCCCTGCAAGCGGTACAAGATACGCCCAGGCCCTGGGTCAGGGCGGGGCAGTCAGCAAACAGTTAGAAGCTCAGGCCCTCAGGCAGGGACTGAGCAAATAGCCCAATAGAAAGCACCAGGCTCCTGGCTCTGAGCGACCAGGAAGAGGGGGAGACTGCCACTCACGAGGTGGGTGGCAGGGGGGACGCAGGCCCACCCACTCCACTGCATCCCAGCCTGGGGCCCTAGCAGCAGCAGAAGACCCGCTGCTGAGTCAGTGGGGATCCTGGCCGCAACACACTGACATCAGGTCTGGCAGTGCTGCAGCCAGACTAGGGTCGGCTGCCCCCGGGCTACTTCCGGACTCGCCCTCGGAGGGTACCTGGGTCAGGGTTCCAGCACCATGGGTTCCTCCTCTGGGTAGCGGCCGCTCAGCAGGTCCGGCCAGTCTTGGCGTGTACGCGGGGCCACAGGGTTTTCCCAGTCGCAGGCTAGGCTGGCTGCATCTGGCCCCCCCGGCAGCTGGTCCCCAAGTGAGTTCTGAGGGCTCGCCTTTCTACTTCCGGGTCGCGGCCTGTCTCTCTGAGGGGCGGGCCCAGAGCTTACTGGCTCCGCCCACTCTGGCGTCCGGGGAGGTTCTTCCCTCTGCAGAATGATGGGGCACCACCCTGCCTCGCTACACTCCCCGAGAGGCCGCAGCTCAGGAATTCTCCTGTCGACCTAGCGCTGTCTACACCTGGGGTTAGGTTGGTTGAACTGAGTTGTTCAGGGAGTTATACTGGCCAAGTTTCCTAGTATAGACCAGGCCTTGATCTGTTTAACTGATTTAAATTAATCCAGGGCAACGTCTGTGTGTAGACTAGACCTTAGCAAAAAGGGAGCCATTCTGTAGTACAGGAGCAGAAAGAGATGCGTTGAGGCAGGAGACTGAGAAGAGGAGGCTCTGAAAGTGCCCCAGGCAGACTCAGGAGCGGTACTGAAGCACGGGACATCTTGGAGATGTGAGCAAGAGGAAAGGGTGCGCGTGTGAGAGGCATGTATATAACGCACTGTAGGTACACTTAGCAGTGTCTGACGTCTCTACGTGGGAGCCACCACATCTGGCAATGATGTGTCTCGGTGGTGAACGGGAGGGCAAGGGGCTCTGAGAGGCAGGGAGCGTAGTGGTGTTGAAGAGTTATCATGAACTCTCCCTTCAAGGCGGGATCCCCAGACAGGGGTTGGAGGGCTCAGTTGCTTTTCTGTTTGCTGGGTTTTCTAGACGGTTTGAATTCCGTGAACTGTTGGGCTTAGGTGAAAGCCAAGATTTTAAAAAGGGAGCTGTGATTCTGGGTGCCTCAGATTTCGTGCACCCAATTAGGGACCCTTGAAAATATGTCTGGGGCAGAGCATCCGCTCTCTCGAAAGGTATTTCAAACTGGCCACCCAAACATTGATGCCCTCCGAGGTCCCAGTCACTTTGGAAAATCTCGGCCAAACTTGTCTACACGAGAAAGTGACCCTGGCTTAATTTGAAGGTGTGATTTAAAAAAAAAAGACGATTTAGTTAAATTGGTGCAAAAGGGCTGTGTGGACACACTGATGTCAGCGTAAACCAGGCTAATTACAGGTTAGCTCAGGTCAGTTAACACTGTCATACTCCAGCGATGGACAGCAATATAAAACCCTAAAATAGACAGACTAGGAATTGGTTTAAGCCAAACTGACATTGGCCTGCTTTATACAGAATGTGTCCACACAGGGCTTTGCACCGCTTTGGCTAAATCTCTTTAAACACTGATTGAAGGCCCTGTCTGCAGGAGAAAGTTTCACCAGTTTAACGTAAGCTGGTTTTGAAGCACAAAGGGTAACGTTTCCAAAATGCCGAAGAGCCAGCTATTTGTAGGCATTTAGGCTCCTAGCTGGATATTTGCAGGCATTTATTGATTTCAACAGGTGTTAGGAGCCTACAGGCTTCTGAACATTTCATTAGGCATGTACATACCTTTAAAGATCTGGCCTTGAGTGACTTAGGAGCCCAAGGCCCATTTCCAAAAGTTACATCCTTAGGAGGCTGTCTCAGTCACTTAGGCACTTTTGAAAATTGCCCTCCTCCCCCAAATGCATGTAAGGGTAGGTGCAAAGAGACCTGAGGCCAAACCCACTGCTAGTGCAAACCCACCAAAAGTGAATGATACCTGGGAAAAATATGGAGACTTGGAGACTGACCTGCCCTGCCCGGCCAGCTTTCCTCTAGCTGGGCTGAGGTACATTGCTGCGGCATACAGGTGGCTTGAATCACACCTGTCTGTGCTGTACCAGGTCTGGGGATGGGGAATGAGTCCTTCCTTTCCCTCTCTGATCCTCACCCACCCATGCTGAGTGCATGACTGAGAAGAAAACTAGAGCGTGAAGGAAAGCTGTAAATCTGTCTAGAAGCTGTTAGGGAAACAATTCCTGGAGGATTCTATTTTGCTCGGGGTTGCTGTGTTCTAATTCTTAAAAGCTTTGGCCTGCAGATAAAAAGCTTAGCATCTAATCCCGTCCCAGAGGAACACTGTACGGAGAGCTGCTCAAAAACACCTCGCTCGTTTCAGACTTGCTCTCTTGCCTCTCACACTTTCTCCTTCCCTCCCTTCTCCCCCTTCCCTCTCTTCCTCCTTTTGCTTACTCTCTGTCCTGTTCTCCCACCAGTCTCTCTCCACCCCTAGCTGTCCCTCCACCTGCTAATTGCTTCTGCAGACAGCAGTGGCACCCGGCAGAGCACCGGCGGCCTGTTCTCTTGACTCAGATAAGGTTCATTTACGCTTGTGTTTTCAATCTGGCCAAGATTCCCCTTCCCTGCCCCTTTCCCCAACAGAAAAACAGATGACATGTGTTTTGAGTTATTGCTTCTGGAGTTGCTCTCCTGACTGCGCTGCTGCTTTAGATACCTCCTCCCTACCCGGAGAGACAGCAATGCTTTCTGGGTCGGCTAAGGGCTTGGGAACACGGGCAGCATGAGAACCGCATGTTTGAGGAGGCTAGCCCCCGGCTTTGCCCCTTCTGCCGAAGGCCCCACCCCTACCTCACCCCTTCTGCCCCCCTTCCCTGCCGGAGCCCCTACTCCCCACCGTGGCTGGAGGAGCCCAGCCCCAGCCACCCCAAGTCCCGGCCTGCCAGCCCATCCACTCTCACTCCAGCCCCAGTCCCCGCCAGCTTCGGGGGAGAAGTTGAGCGAGAGCGGGAAGAGGAGCAGCGTGGGCAGGGCCTCGGAGCGGAGCAAGGGAGGGGCCACGCCTGGCTGTTTGGGGAGACTTAGCCTCCCCATGGCCTATGATACCCACCGCCCATGCCTGGGAAGTGCCAGAGGATTCCACTGGTGGAAGGTTCTCTAGCCGACCTGGTGGCGTGGGTTCCTGCAGCGTATCTTGCCGGTGGCAGCTGTGAATTTCAAGGAAATGCAAAGCATCCTTAGGCCATTGCTTTAGTGTGCCAGCTAGGCAGTGTCTCCAGGGAAGCACCCGCCAGGCCCAGCTGCGGCGAGCAGGGCAAGATTCCACCCCACAGTGCTTGGTCAACAAAAGTTATGACTCTAGTGGCAGCAGCTCTGTGCCAGTGCCAGGTGTGGGCGCTTGCCCTCGTTCAGGGCCTCGTGTCAAGGAAGCGCAGCGCGTGGCCCTTGGAAGCACTCCAAGCACACTGGGGAGTGGGAAGAGCATGTGTAGGCCTTGAGAAAGGGCCTGCATTAGCCATGAGCTCACCCACCCTCCGCGAGATGTGGGCAGTGCTGGGCAGCTGGGCAGGAGGGGGAGAAATCCCGATGGGGGATTCTGTGGAATGGCTGCAGCCTCGGGACAGGGCACCAGGACATGGAGCCCTCTGGTTCCCATAGCAGGCCCCAGAGCATTCTTTAGCTCAGCAGCAGAGTGAGGGTTTAAGAGGTTCTGCCAGGTTCCACCAGATCCTCCTCCCCATGCCTCTGAACCTGTGGGGCAGAGCAGCAGGAGTCCCAGCTCTCCTGTCTCTTGGCCGGGCTGCTTTCCGGTCACAGTCTCTCGTGTCCCTCGCTTTACGAGTCCCTTCTCTGCTCTCTTCTTCTGCCCCCTGCAGGTGTGTTTGACAATTGTTCCCACACGGCCAGCGACAAGGGCTGGGCGCTGGGCATTCGCACGCTGCAGCGCCCAGGGAAGAAGGATGCCCGCTTCTTCTTCTCGCTCAGGACAGACCGGATGAGGAGAGCCACCGTGGTGTCTGGCTACCGCCGCTATCAGCTCAACACCTGGACTCACGTGGCCGCCACGTACGATGGGCAGTGGATGACGCTCTACCTGGATGGTGTGCGGGTGAGCAACAGTGACTGGCAGGCAGGCGCCCTGCATAGTCCCTTCATGGCCTCCTGCCGCAGCTTGATTCTGGGAGGGGACAGCTCTGAGGACGGGCACAACTTCCGCGGGCACCTGGTGTCACCGGTGCTCTGGAGTGTGGCTCTGCCCCAGGCCAGGCTGCAACGCGGCTTCTTACGGAAGAGCGAGAGTGGGGAGGCTGCCATGGTGCTTGGGGCCGGCTTCGCCCGCCTGGAGGAGCAGTGGGTGGCCTTCAAGGATGGGGGTTACCCGCTGCTCGAGTCCCTCCATGCGCCGGAGCCTGAGCTGCTGTCTCCAATGGCGCCCCCTGCCTGCGGACAAATGGCCTGCGACAACGTGGAGCTGATCTCCCACTACAACGGGCACTGGCCGCTGCGCAGTGAGAAGGTGGTGCGGTATCGGGTGGTCAATATCCACGATGACCAGGGGCTCCACCCCATCGTCAGCCGGGAGCAGGTGGCGCGCCAGCACCAGGCCCTGAGCGAGGCCTTCGCCCGCTACAACATCAGCTGGCAGCTGAGCCTGCATGAGGTGCACAACTCCTCCCTGCGCCACCGCACCATCCTGGTGAACTGCGAGCCCAGCAAGATCGGCAACGACCACTGCGACCCTGAGTGTGAGCACCCGCTGACCGGCTACGACGGGGGCGACTGCCGCCTGCAGGGGCGCTGCTACTCCTGGAAGAGACGGGACGGCGTCTGCCACATGGAGTGCAACAACATGCTGGACGACTTCGACGATGGGGACTGCTGTGACCCCGAGGTGGCTGATGTCCGGAGGACCTGCTTCGACCCAGACTCACCCCAACGGTAGGCTCATGGGCGGTGTAGGCTCCCACCCAGCTCTCCCAGGGCACCTGTGTGCAGGCAAGGCAATACCTCTGCTAGTTCAGTGCTGGGCTCCCCATACTCATGGCTCTGCCAGTGTACCTCTGTCCAGACCGCCAATACCCCTTGCTGTTCCATTCTCACGTCCACATCTTCTAGTGACCTGTAGCTCCACCATTGCAGTCCTGACACAGCCCCTTCTTCCACACACCTCTCCAGAGCCGGTGCTAGCTCATGGGGGGCCTTAGCAGGAATATTCCCCCCCAATACTAAAACAGGCAAGTTCTTATAATCAAAAGCAAATAGGGGCCCCTTGCGCTGCTCAGGGCCCTAAGCAATCACTTAGCCTGCTTATGCCTAGCGCCGGCTTTACACCTCTCTCTCAGCATACCTTATCCCTCATCTGTAGCCCCTGCTATTCCAGTCCTGGGCCTGTTCTGAGGGGCTCCTGCCATTTGCCAAATTCACAGTGGTTGTTTTTTCGGTGGACAAACATCCAATAGGAACCAGGAAATTCATTTCATTTTTACATAACTAGGATTTGGGACCAGGTGAGCAGAGATGAAACAAATTTAGCATCAGGCTATAGAACTCATCTGGTTTAAAAATCTCTGAATCAGATTCACCGGTGCCCTCCAGCTTCTTGGCGTCGCTGCAGTTGAGCCAAGTTCACTGCTGCTTTGCCATGTCAGCGTGGTACCAAGAAGCCAGAGCGCACCAGTGAATCTGTCCATTTATGCGAGTAATTGTGGGATTACAGAGAGCTGGGGTGTGTACTACAAACACTTCTCCATCAGTACCCTTTCAGTGTTGTTAAAAAACCCACACATTCAATAAGCTGAACTATCTCGGTGCAAGATACAAACAAAAATAAAAGATGGGAGGGGGGATGCATAAAAAGAAGGAGCTGCAACTCGTCAGGGTTTCAGAGCTCTGCAGAAAAACTGGGAAACACACGAATCAATTCCATAATCTGGAAACATCTGGAAAGATCCCCCTGGAATGCCCTGTCCCATGCTGTAGGGAAGAGAGAGCCCACCTCCTGTGAATTTCAAGGGGCCTTTAAGGGCAGGTTTCCCGCCTGCAAACTGTACAAGATGGCAGATCTCTTGGCTCAGCCTTTGTGCACCTCTAGCACCACTGTAACCCTGCCTGCGATGACTCAAGAGAGTGGGTACCAACCTCAGGGCAGATGGTTAGGGACCAGGGCACAAACCCCTAATTGGCTCTGAGTTCTATACTTAGATTTCACCAACCACTCATCAGGTGTACTGTACACTCCTCAGGAACTATGACAACCTAAACATGGAGTCACAGACAGCCCATCACTTGCCCCTGAGGAAAGCTTATCTTTGTGATAGATGGTCCCTGACATTAAGAATCACAGCAATATTCAGGTGGCTCCCAGTCCCTTACCCCAGGTCACTTGCACCTTAGATCTTACACCAAAGAGAGTGCAATAATAAAGTACATACAGATTTATTAAGTAAGAAAAGGAAACAAGAGTTATTTACAGGTTTAAAGCAGGTAAGCATACATACACAAATGAGTTACAATATTAAGTTTCAAAAAATAATAGAAGCTTCTATAATAATAAGCAATCTCTGTATGACCCTTAGGGCTAACTAGGGCTAAATACTGGGGATCTCTTGCTTATACCTAGTAAACTTGCCCTTTAGAGTCCAAGCAGCATAGGGATCCTCAGTTCCTTCTGTTTGGGGGTTTTATCCCCCTCCTGCCATGTGCACTGAGCTGCAAACTCAACTGAAGGGAGGAATCCATTTGCATGACTTGTCTTCATGGGGGGAAGGGCAGAACAACCAATGTCTTTTGTCCTTTTTAACCTCCCACAATAGTCCGTCTGGTGTCGATGGACCTTTCCTGTTGGACAGGACGTAGCACTTTCTGTTGGAGACCAGCAGCTCACGCTACTTAATGTCTTGCTCCTGTCTGGTGGTTTACACAGAGGCTCACAATACAACCACTCCAATGTTATCTTACGGTTGTGGGATACAGAGGTTATAAGGGAGATTACTGCAGGTGGCAACTCCCCAGCATCCACTCAAGTCTAAACATTAAACACATTCTTATAATTCCAATACCCATTTTACCACCACCAACACACAGGTGAGCCAGATTGATCCCAGCTATGCATTTGTCAGTGTTCAGTGGAGACCTGAAGACTTCGGCATGCGCTGGCACCTGGTTTGCCAGCGTCACACCCACCTTGCCTCCGGAAGGAGTCATGCAGACCATCCTCTGCATTTTCATCAACGGAATGGGGTTTGCTCCCTCTTGTGGAAAAGGCTGTGGGACCCACCCCCAAGCCATGCACATCCCCAGGGATCCGCACCGATCCTGGGTACCCATGAGGCCAGGGCTGTCCATGCAGATGCCCCATGGCCCCACTGCAGCTCTGTGCTCATGGCAGCCCTCCCCCACCTCTTCCTGGCAGCCCGGCTGTTAAGTTCAACACCATCAATCACACTGTACGAGGTGTCTCTTTCCAGCTGTCTCCGCGGGGCATTCGATGCTGTGCCAACGAGGGAGCAGTTGCCATTAATCATTACTGCAGGGATTGTTATTAATTGTTTGCCCTGAGCCAGCAGTGTGCCGAGCAGGGTCTGCATTGCCAGAAAGGGGGGGCGTGGCTCCCTACCCTGAGATACAATAGAGCCCTAGGCTGCATCACCTTCCCCAGGGCTGGGAGAAGCAGGGATGAAGAAACAATGTGCATTATCCCAGGAGCCAGCTCACTCAGCCTCGCCCTCTGGGCATGCCCTGCCCCACTAAAGGGAGCTGTTGGGTCAAGGGGAGGCAGCTGAGCGGGCACGAGGGAGAATCATGCACAGTGCTAAGGGGCATGGTCCCCTTTTGGCCTAGCGTGCAGGGCAGCAATCCCTACCCCTCTCACGCTGTGTCACAGGATCTAAGCACAAGAGGGAGCAAACCCCATTCTGCTGATGAAAATGGGGGGGGGGAGAGGGGGGATGGGTCTCCATAGCGCCTCCTGATCCCTGGACCCACGCTGAGTAGTTCCTGCTGGCTTCCATGGTGACTGTTCCCACAGTGAGAAACAACCCAGTGTAAGTAAGCATATGGGAATCTATCCCCTAGTGAAGATCTCCACGGCAGGATAGCCCAAGGGTTAGATCAGAGCCAAATGCTGGCAGAGTTCTCAAAGGCATGTTTTTGCCCTGAGTTCAGCTCCCAACCAGGTTGGCGTGAGAGGAGCTAAAAGAAAGAAAAAAAAAGCAGAAGGAAAATGACGTTTCTGCTCTGTCTTTGTATGGCAGAACCCAGAGGGTTTGCTTAAACCTGACCTGTGGGCACATGCTGGGCCTAGCAGATCTCAGCGTGAACGGGGAAGCTTGGAGGGAGTCAGTAGCATCTTCAAACAGGGGTGTGGAGTGGGACCCATAATTCAACCTCCACTCCAGGAGAGCGGGAGGGGAGAGAGAGAGAGAGCCTGCCCCATTTCGGTACGTTGTGGGCCTGGTTCTCACTGCCCTGCCATTGCTGTTGTCAATCACAGTTCTACAAACCGGACTAAAATGCTACCATCATCCACACGGCACACCACATCTGCACGGGTCATTGACTTCGCGAGAGGAGAGACAGAGGAGAACCCCACCCTGCATCCTTGTATTGATATGATCTACGTTTGCAAAAGTGCACAGTGGTTTGGGAGGGCCTATGCTTCTTGAGGCCTGGCTGGAGACACCTGAAAGGGGATATGGATTATCTGCTCTCTGCAAATCAGGCCTCTTTCAGGTGTCCTAGTTTGGGCACCCAACTCATCAAGTCACTTTTGAACCTCTCAATTGTATCCGTACCGACACTGGCACAGATGGGATCACTGGGGTCGCAGACAAGCCTGCTCGTTCCAGGCTAACCTCTGCGCACTGAGAGCACTAGGATTCCCTGCTAGAGGTGGGGCACTACCCACTGCCTCCCAAGAGACAGGCAGATGGTGCCGCTGTTGGAGATAGATGTGGCATCAAGAATCCATGCAGCCTATGCCGCTGGGTGGGTGAAGGGAGGAGACAGGTGCTTGCACAGATCTCCCTGAGTCAACAAACAAAACCACAGCAAAAGCAGCCTGCTTCCTTCCCAGGCTCTCTGTCAGCTAGGAGCTGAGCCCAGGGAAGTCCGTGGCCCAGAAGGGACATGGGCTGCCCGGTTTCATTCCAGCCATTGGGGCTATGCCAAAGGTGCCCTTTGGATTGCGATTGGGAGGACATGTCCTGTTTTCTTTAGTACTTTCTTTCTTCACATCAGAGCAAACCTCCTCCTCTCTCTCTGCCTTGGCCTAGCTGGCTTTCCCTTGCATCGGGCGCTCACTGAGACTCTCCTGGAGGAGGGGCAGGTCTCAGTGGCTCTGGAGGGAGTAATCTGTCAAAGCGAGTGGAACGCAGTGAGTGGAAGTCACCAGTGGCCAAGCCAAGTAGGTGAAGTAGCAGAACCTGGTGGGAAAAGGTGCAACATGGACTTCTAAAGATCCGCGACACCTCCCCACCAGGGGCTGGAGAGCCTGGGGCTGAGCGAGCGCTAATTCCGTGCTAAGCCTCACTGGGGAGGTTTTGGGTAACTGAAGATGAAGGGCAGCAAGGAGCTGCGGGGAGAGGTGGGGGTGTGCGTGATCAGAGGGGCAGCCAGGCTAGGGAAGCCAGGAAATGGAAAACTGTAAAGAGCCAGGATTGACGCAGGACTATGTGTTTGTTTGGAATTGAGGAAGGTTTGCGTTCGGTGAGTTTTGATTTGACACCCTCGGGAGAAGGAGGAGTGAAAGAGGACTGTGAAGGTGACTGGAATTCACGTGAGTTTTAAATGGGCCCTGCTGAGTGGGAGAAAGAGGCGGCCAGAGGCGTATAGGAAGGCAGAGGGAAGTGGAAATGGGGGAGGACAGGCCGCGAAGGGCTGACAGGTGTGAGATGAGTGAGGGGAAGAAAGACCAGACACTGCTGGCCTTCAGTTTTCCTTCATAGGCTCCTTGAGTGTTTCTTGCATTTATTTGGACGGGCTGAGGAAATACTAGGGGAAGGTGGAAGAGCTGTCTGTCAAATGGTCACTTTCCCACCCCAGCTACTGTCTGAGTAATACAGCTGGAATTGTGTTAGAGCTCCCTGTCATGAGACGTTCCTCCTGCCACTGCAGTCACCCAGGTGGCAATAATATTCACCATGCCGCGTCTCTAGGTCTTTACATTTTCCAAGTGCTTTCCAAGCACTAACTCATTTATGTGAGGCTGTGGCCACTTGAGGTCACTGAAAATCCCCGGGCATTTTTCCCAAGAGCAGGGAAGATAAATCTTATTTCCCAGTGAAATGCTAATGTGGACAATAATTCTGCCAACCGAAATTCCTTTTAGAGTTTCACATGGTTCACTTCCTGTTCTTGGCTGCTATGTAGCATTGCTGCATGCTGTCCAACAGCATTCTATCCCCAGAGGTGGCTGCATTTTACTGTGTGTAATGGGGTGGTGGTGAATTGATTCTTGTTATTTATGCGTCATTAATGAAGTGCTTTCAGTCTTTGAGGAGAAAGGGCCTATCTTAAATAAGAGAGGCCACATTTTTTGCGGGTATAAATTGGTGCAGTTCCATTGGTGCTTGTCCATTGACTTCAATGTGGACAACAAAATGGCAGATGAAATTTAGTGTTGATAAGTGCAAAATTATGCACATTAGAAAAAATAATCCCAACTATGTATACAAAATGATGGCGTCTAAATTAGTTTTACCACTCAAGAAAGAGATCCTGGAGTCACTGTGGATAGTTCTCTGAAAATATCTGCTCAATATCTGCAGCAGCAGTTGAAAAAGTTAACACAATGTTGGGAATCATTAGGAAAGGGATAGTTAATAAGACAGAAAATATCATAATACCACTATATAAATCCATGGTACGCCCACACCTTGAATACTGCATGCAGTTCTGGTGTCCCCATCTCAAAAAAGATATATTGGAATTGGAAAGTACAGAGAAGGATGTCACAGGGTGTATAAACCCCTCATTGGACAGGAGGAGAATAAAGAGCAGCTCTGGGCTAAGGAGACTCCACCCCCTGCCCTTGCTGAGCATGCTCGGGTTGGAGGCGGAGTTTTAAAGCCAGCCAGGCAGCTCAGTCTGGGGCTGGCAAGCCAGGGAGGATGACGTTCCCTAGGAGCTCCAGGAGAGGACCGGAGCTGAACCTGCACCGATCCGGGGAGTAGAGGAGCGACAGCACACAGCGACTGAGCCTGGGTCTGGAAGCACAGAAGGCAACGTTCCCCAGGGAAGGACGGTGACCAGATGGGTTGCAGACCGAGGTAGGAAGTGACCCAGGGAAGCTGACTTGAGGCTGACACCAGACAGAGATGGGTGAGCAGCCGAACCAGCCTCCCAGGGCCCTGGGTTGGAACCTGGTGGAGTGGGAGGGCCCGGGTTCCCCTCTCCTTCCCTGCACCATATCCACTAAGTAGGTGGTTTTGCTGCCCCACAAACTGTAGCCACTAGATGGATTTCCCCCTTTCCTCCCCACAGACTGCACCCATTGGGGTGACTGCCGCTGTAGGTGCTAATCATTAGGTAGGATTCCCTGCTCCCCGATCACAAAGGGTAACAAAAATGATTAGGGGTATGGAACAGCTTCCATATGGAGGAGAGATTAAAAAGTCTGGGACTGTTCATCTTAGATAACATATGACTCAGGAGGGATAATGATAGAGGTCTATAAATTCATGAGTAATATGGAGAAAGCAAATTGGGAAGTGTTATTTACCCCTTCACATAACACAAGCACCAGGGGTCATCCATGAAATTAATCAGCAGTAAGTTTACAACAAACATAAGGAAGTACTACTTCACACAACACACAGTCAACCTGTGGAACTCGTTGCCAGGGATGTTGTGAAGGCCAAAAGTATAACTGGGTTCAAAAAAGAATTAAATGAATTCATGGAGGATAGGTCCATCAATGGCTGTTAGCCCATGCTCTGGATGTCCCTAAACCTCCAATTGCCAGAAGCTGATACTGGACATGAGAGGATGGATCACTCGATAATTGCCCTGTTCTGTTCATTCCCTCTGAAGCACCTGGCATTGGCCACTGTCAGAAGACAGGATACTGGGCAAGATGGACCATTGGTCTGATCCAGTATGGCCATTCTTAATATACATGAGCAGAGAATTTAGCCCAAGAAATTTTTCTTAGGCAAAACTCCCACTCATTGAAGTCCTCAGGATTTTGGCCCTAAAATACTGTAATTAAGTGAACATTTATGAGGAGAGGGGGGTGTCATGGGAACTTAAAGAGGGATTTGCCTAATGTGGGGGTAGGTGAGGGGAGAACTGGAATAAAAATAAAATGAACAACCAAGAGAAAGCAGTAAAATGGGAAACTGGTGCTTATATCTGGACAGAGTCTTTTAGTCCCATGATTACAAGAGACAAAGGGCGAGATCCTGGTGTAAACTATTGCAGCTGATTTACACTATCTGAGGATCTCTAGGCCAAAGAGTTCAGTATTTATTTCAGAGATATCGGAGCCTCTAGTGAAGCTGGCAAAAACCCCAAACCCCAAAATTTCCATCCTGTGAGAATTTCAGAGACTTCAGCGTTTCATTTTGTCCAAAATCAGGATGAAAAGTTGAAACTTGGAATTTTTAGTGAAATGAAATATTTGGGAATGTTTTGCTTCAATCTTATCATTTTAATTATTATGTTATATGAGTTGAAAAATTGTGACGTTGGTATTGTAATATAACACAAAAGTTGAAATGAGATGGTTGAAATGAAATGTTTTGATAATTTCCCGTTGAAAAAATTGACGAAATCGGTCCCTTCCCGGGAACGGGTTTGATTGAATCTGATCAGCGGTTTCTGAGGGAGAACAGTTCTGTCCGCACTTGTGCGGCCGGCTCTAGTCCGGAGGTGGGGAGGTGCAGCTAGCAGTTGGAGCGTGGACGTGCATGCTGGTGAATGCATTGCTCGCCTGGGCCCATGGCCCTCTCCCAAGGCCGGCCTTGTGCGGTCTGCTCACCAACACAGCTGTGTGTAAATAAAAAGACCCCCTAAGGAACCAAGAGAACCTGCCAGTTGCCACTGGAAAAGCTCCCTCCTGGATGGTAACAATCGTAGGCCAGTGTGTGTGTCGTGTATGTCCCTGCACCCTGGGGCAAGATGCCAGCCTGGGGATTAATACAAGCTGGTTCCATTTGGAAGAGGGGCTAATGTATCAGCCACCTGCCCATCGTGTCCTGTGCTGTAGCACACTGGGAGCAGCCCGTGTGTAGGGGCACACAAGAACCCTTATATGAGCTCTGCATTACCTGTGGTCTGGGCAGCACAGGGACTGCTTGATTTCTGCTCTGACAAATACAGACAGAAAGGGAGGCAGGCTGGGGTGGAGGCAGGGCCATGGTGTCATAGTCTGAGGCAACTGCACCTGTATTCCCTTTCTGTGGTCCAGCAAGGGCACCTGCTCTAGGCTCCAGGCTCCTCAGCCATCACCTCTCTTGCGTGGTGACAGGTGGCTCTTTCCCTCCCCAGCGGGGTGGTTTCAGACTGCTCAGTTCCTTGACTCTGCTGTGATATCCCCTGCAAAAGACAGCCTGGCTAAGCAGGCCTGCTTCCCTTCTGTCCTGCGAGACAGTACACAGCGTGCCTGCCACCGTTGAGTTCCCACACAGCTCTGTCTAAGCACGCTCTTTGAGCACTCCAGAGAAAATGTATTTAAATCAATGAAGGGACCTGCCTGCCTGCTACTAAGCTCACCAGAGATCACCCTCTGTCCCAATCCCCACATGGGATCTGGCTGTTGATTAGTCCTTCAAACCCCACTCAGACTCACAAGTTCATCCCAACTGCAGCTGAGAACAAGCCTCTCAGTGTTAGGGGGCATCCAGGGACCAAAGTCCTGCCAACCCTTCCCTAAGGATTGGGGCCCTCCTTGGACAGAAGGTCCTGCCCTTTTGCTGGCTCAGAATGAAAGCCTCGAGTCAGTTTGAACTCAAGAGGTTTATCCAAATGTCCTTTCTTTGTCTGTTGGTCCCTGGAGAACCCAGTTTGAACCAGTATATGTGAGCCTCTCTGGAGGTGTTACAACCTGAACGAATTTGCCTAGCCACCCCCCTGAAGACGCTGCAGTCACCCTTCCCCATGGAAATTCATACAATCCCTCAAGAGTACGTACGCTTTTGCATTTTGAATACAGTGAACTCCTAAGAGACTTACTGCAGCACGGAGTGTCCAGGATATAGTCATATCTGTCACACACAGCAGCAGTCACTTACAGAGCGGGGCTTGGGCAGCATGCCGCTCCGTCTTGGACAGTCTGCCTGGGGCCCTGCAGGTGTGCACCGTCCCCTCGGCAGGGCTGGGGCATGGACACCACTGTCTGGCCCTGAGGGAGGGAGGGTTGAGCAGAAAGGCCATTGTTGGTTTCACTCCAGCTGAGCAGTTCCATCGCTGGCTACTGCCATACAGCGTTAGCACAGACGCATGGCTGGCCCCAAATCTGCGACACAGAGGACAATGCTGGCAGCTTTGCAGAGAACTCTAACTTGCATAGATATCTAAAATTCAGAATAACAGCCGCCACACCTAATATTTGCCTATTGCCATGCCGAGCTTGTTAGTTTGGCTTCCCTGGGTTGCATGTAAACCTGTGCTTCAGTCTCACTCTGCAGTGATCGATGCCCCCTGTGGGGGCAGCGAGTTATATGGGCCCGTGGTGCCCGGGCTCCAGCAAATTCAGGGCCCAAGAGGCCCAGCTCCACCAATGTTCGGGGCCGGGTCTCTCTCCTGTCCCCACCTCCTTGCCCCCACGCGCCTCCCCTGGAGCGTCCCCCGGCCCCGCCTGCTGCCCCCACGTGCCTCCCCCGAGGGTCCCTGCCTGCCCTGGGTAGCAGGCGGCTGCCTCCTGCCGCTCCCTCGCCGGCCACTCGCACCTCCTGCCACTCCCTCGCCGGCTACAAGGGAGCAGCGATGGGGGAAGGCTGAGACGGCTGCTGTGCCTGAGGAGGGAAGGAGGTGCATGGCAGCCTCCCGCCCCCCCGGCAGGTGACTCCAAGTCATCTCTGAGGGGAGGGGGGGCTTATCCTGGCTGGACCTCCTGAGCAGCAGCCTGTGGGGGGGGGGGGGGGGGCTTAGGAGAGTGTTGTGCTGGGGGGGGCTGGGGAAGGGCTCCCTTTCCCCCCAGATCTCGCTGCTGCCGGCGGGGAGAGTGCCGGGGGAGTCTTCCTCTCTGGCCCCCCGTCCCAGCCTGCTGCACCCCAAACATCTCCTCCCTGACCCAGCCCCATGCCCTGCACCTCCCCCTACACCCCAACCCTCTGTCCCAGCCCAGAGCCCGCACCAAGCACCCAAACCCCCCCCCGCACCCAGAACCCCAAACCCCCTCCATCACCCCCTCCTGCAACCCAACCCCCAGCCCAGAGCCTGCACCCAGCACCCAAACTCCCTCCCAGAGCCCTTACCCTTCACCCCTTCCTGAACCCCAACCCCCTGCCCCAGCCCAGAGCCTGCACCCAGCACCCAAACACCGTCCCAGAGCCTGCACCCCTCACACACCCAAACGTCCTCCCAGAGCCTTAGTCAGGTGTGTGTGTGTGTGTGTGGAGGAGGGGCGGGACTTGGACCTGTCGCCCCTGCCCCCCGAGCTTTGCACTTGGAGTTTCAGGTGTGAACAAACCCAAAATTTCATAGCCAAACTCTGTCAAAACCACAGCAGTATTTTCCTGATTTCATGTTGACACCCTCATTCATGCTTGATGCCAAAGCCTAAATCACTCTGGTTTGTTGCACACTGGCCCCAGATCTCTGCTAAGGCTTGCTTGTTTTTCTGATGGGAGTTTCAAGTTTGTAATGACTCCCCAAACCAAAGGAACTTTGCGTGGTTTGTGGTTTTGTTGTGAACATTTCAAACAGCTCTGGTGCTTTTATCTTTCTTGGGGGAGGAACAAAAATTGTGTGGTCACATTGACTTTAAGGCCAGAAGGGATCATCATGATCATCTAGTCTGACCTCCTGCACGTCTCAGGCCACAGAACCTTGCCCACCACTACTGAAATAGACCCATAACCTCTGGCTGAGTTACTGAAGTCCTCAAATCTTGACTGAAAGACTTCAAGTTACAGAGAATTCATCATTTACACTAGTTTAAGCCAGCAAGTGATTGGTGCCCCATGCTGCAGAAGAAGGTGAACCTCCCACCCCCAGGGTCTCTGCCAGTCTGACCCAGGGGGGAAATTCCTTCTTGACCCCAAATATGGTGATCTATTAGACCCTGAGCACATGGGCAAGACCTGCCAGCCAGACACTTAGGAAGGAATTCTCTGTAGTCACTCAGAGACCTCCACATCTAATGTCCCATATCTGGCTGTTGGAGATATTTGATACCAGCAGTTGCAGATTGGCTACATGCCATGGTAGGTGCTCTCATCATACCATCACCGTTATAAATGTATTAAGATCAGTCTTGAAGCCAGTAAAGTTTTTTACCCCCATTGCTCCCCTTGGAAGACTGTTCCAGTATTTCACTTCTCTAATGGCCCATTCTATACATGCAGGTTTTATTTTTTGTTGTAAGGAAACGCAGACACACTAAGATCTGCAGCCCCCAACCCCTCCCCCCGCGTGCTTTATTTTTCAATCAGCAATATTTTAGATGATGCAAAATTAAATTATTTAAGGCAGTTGAGATTAGCGTAAACTCAGAGGAAGTCAGAGGGGCCTAACAAAGTTAGGGGAGTGGGCAACATGATGTTCAATGATAATCAGTATTGACAAATACACGGGTAATGCATATTGCAAGGAATAATTTGAACGCATCGCTGGATTCTAAATTAATTGTAACCACTCAAGAAGATGCTTGTGTCATAGTGGGCAGCTCAATTAAAACCCCTGTTTAGTGTGCAGTAATGGTTGAAAAAGCAAAGTCTTAGGATGGATAGATTTTTAGGGTAGAAAATAATACTGAAAGCATTGTAATGTCACTATATAAATCAATGATATGCCTTTACCTGGAATACAGGGTTCCATTTTGGTCACCTTCTCTGGAAAAGATCTAGCAGAAATAGAGGGGGTTAAGCGATGGGCAGCAAGAATGATCAGAAACTTGGAAGCCTTCCTTGGGAGAAGCGATTGAGAAGGTTGGGACTGGAGGGATCTGTAGAAAGAGGAGACAAATAAGGCTATGTCTGCGTGGCACAGTTAACTCGACACCCAGGTCTGTTCACCTGGGTTAGCTTAATCTGGGTGTGAACTGCCACACTGCAAACCCTACCCATGTGACTGTGGGCTCATGGCTGCTGGACTCATGTGTGTTGGGGACATAGACCAGAGTTCTTTGTGGTGTGATGTTCTAGGATTCTTTTTTGTTTGGTCGTGCCGATTGTGGGAGAATTTGTCTGCCCTTTAGGAGAAATTGTGTGAAGGGCATTGGAGAACTACCAGCACTCAAGGGCGTCCTTACTGCAAAGCGGACAGGTTCCATCCCGAGTTAAAGAGGCTCTTGGTCTCTAATCCACACGTCCAGCTGGGTATGTTAGCTTGGGTTTCAAGCGCCTCCAAACCTGGGTCGGTGGGTTTTGTGTGTGCTGGGGAAGGTGGGGGGTTAAGGCTGAAACCCAGGTAAGAGTCTGAGTTAACTGTGGAGAAGGGACATGCTAGAGGATGCAAAATGATGAATGTTTACAGAAGAGGTGAATGAGGAGCTCCTGTTTTATCCTGTCTCATAATACAAGACCCAGGGGACCCCCAATGAAATTGAAAGGCAACAGATGGATCTTCTGAAATGATAGAACCTAATTCAGCCACAAACTGTCATGCTTAATGCAGGAATGACAAGGTGAGGTTCTGTGGCTCGTGTGATGCAGGAGGTCAGACTATGTGTTTGTAAAGGGCTCTCTTGGCCTTACAAATCTAAGCCTCTCTAAAGTTGATAAAAGGAAATTTGCCCTTTTTTACCCAATGCATAATTAGCTTATGGAACTCCCTGTCACAAGATGTCCTAGAGGCCAAGAGCTTAGCAGGAGTCAAAAAATGATTGGGCATTTATAGAAATAATGAAAACATCCAAAGTTGCATTAGGTAGGATACATTTTTTAAAAAGAGGTAAAACCCCTCATGCTGAATGGCACAAGTCAGCCACTAACTGATGGGATCTGAGAGGGGCTTTCCCTATGGGCAGGTTGTGCCATGACTGTCCATTTCAGGGTTGTTTGCACCTTCCTGGTCAGAGGGAGGAGACTGGGCTGGATGGAGCACAGGTCTGATCTGGTCAGGTAATTCCTGTTCTTACTTACACACCAAAGTTCTGCTTTTGGACCCTTGGTTAGCGAAATCCGGCATGTACTTTGGGTAAATGCTAGAAACTCACCATAAGATTGAGGACATTGGCAGAGCAGTGTGGAAGAAGCTTCTACTTTGATTCCCCATGCTGTCCTTGTCTGTGAGGGGGACAATGCAGAGGGCCAGTGGGTCTCAAGTGTTAGCTCTGGATTTTGTCATATCTTCTGCACAGAGGTGAATTTCACACTGGGTGAAAAGAAGACTTACTCTCCAGGGATGTCAATTCAGCACCTTTCCACGCTGCCTACTTCAGATTTAAAACTGTTTGAAAAGTCATTTAAAGTCAGCAGCATCTTTTTAATAATTGAAAGTCGCAGCCAATGAACGCCTCTAAAAGCAATGCTATCTGGCATTATTTTGCACTAGAAATTTTTCCACTGGTCCAGCAGCTCCCCAAGCCGGCCAGCCATCTGCCTTGCATAGGTTTAGAAGGCCTTTAAGGGTGTGTTGCTTGTCTGTTCATTGTAGTGGTGAGTAACCGAAACACAAACACTGCCAGGAAAGCTGTTCTCTCTCTGCCTTTTTCTCTTCTGATCCTGATTAAAAGCATTTGTAAGAGTTATTACAGTGCAGTGCCAGAGTCTTCCGTAAACTTGCTTTGATTTGCTGCAGCTTACTGTGCTTGTGTGCTGTTCTAACTGATCCTCTTGGGGAAAAAAGCAGCAACAGCTCATTAGCAGCAACTGTTTACATGACACGGAAAGCCACTGGTGTCTGGATGGCTAAAGAGGATGAAGATGGGGTTCGAGAGCTTTTCACCTCCGGGTTGCCAGCTGGAATCCGGGCAAGGTAGGAGGGACCAGAAGTTGTGATCTGATTTGAGATGACTTGGTGAGTCTCAATCCAGTTCCCAGAGGACAAATGTCCATATCTCATATCCACCCCCAGACCTGGCAGCCTAAGCAGAGAGGCCAAAGGGATGGCTGGGCCATGAACTGCTCTCTCAGGCTTGGTCTACACTAGAAAAATCCACCGACAGTTGTGTGTTCAGCCACTGCAAATGTAGAGCAAGGCGAATTCGAGTCAGGAAATCTGGACCGAGCCAATGTCTGCTTCCAGCACTTCTTAACTATGGTTTCCTGGTGCCGTGCATGACTGTCCTGATCTGTGCTTGCAGCTAAACTGTGTGCAGTTGAACCTGTTGTTGAGTCTTGTCAACAACAGGCAATTCTGCCGGTGTAGAGCAGGGCTCATGAGGTGCCTCCAGAAGGAGTCTGAGACCTGTTTATGGGGCAGAATGTGGAGATTTCCTGGCCACTGCCCTTGTTCTGTGCATGTGGAGAGCCCTTCAGTCCTAGAGCTGGGGATTCAACACGCTTCTTCAGCAGAAAGTTCAATAAGGAAAAAGAACTGACCAGAGACACTTGCCCCGGATTCTGTTACCAGGCAGCGGTGCAGAACTGGGTGGAGACTGAAAACCCTGCCCCCTGAATAGCCATTTGAATGTTTCCGTCATTTGCTTTGATGCTACTGTGCTTTGAAGCCCATTTGGGCTCCTTTCCTGCAGAAGTGAAAGGGTGAGAGTTGTACTGGAACCAGTGTTGGCAGACAGCACATCTCACATTCGTATGAGGGATCTTTAACTGGCACACGACTGTTCATGCAGGAAAGGAAGGGCGAGATTGTGACTCTGGCTGAGTGAGGTGTCCTGGGACGTCCTTGCAGTCACTACCCCTATCACAAGTAGCAGCACGGTGGGGAGAGCAGCTTTGCAGGGCTGTTGCTTTCCCTCCCTGTAGGTGGGCAGGGAGTGGGAAGAGCTATAGCACCACCTTTTCCCACTGCAATGCACTGCCTATATCGTCAGGGTAGGGGAAGTCATCTGCACCACGAACTGGGCTGGCATAGGAAGAAGGTAGGAACCAGGGATAGATTATAACTGAGTCACAATCTCATTCCTTCTGGGTCATCATAACTATGCATTGTCCCTTGCTTAGGATTTATGGCACCGCCACAGTGTGACCTAAGTGTGGCCGAAACTGAGCTCCCCATTGCTTCTCCCACTCCTCTCTGCCTCCTCCATCACTTCGAACACCATCACCATGCTTCCCATGGCTCAGGCTCCCAAATTCAGCAACACTCAGGGGACAATGTAAAGCTCCTGGATAGAACTCCGAGAACTCTCTGCTGGCAGATGCACTGTAAGTGCTAAAGGGGAAGTAAAACATTAGCTTATAAGCAGAGGCAAGAGAGAAGAAGAAGTGCATGCTCAGTAAGGGATGGGAAAGGCAGATTTAGGCCAGGTCTACACTACCAAGTTGTGTCAACCTAACTTAAGTCAACATACAGCCATCACAGTTATAAAATTGCTTGTGTGTGCACACTCGGCTCTCTGTATCGGTGATGCGCGTCCTCACCAGGAACACTTGTCTCTATTGTATTGTCAGCGTGGGGCATTGTGGGATGGCTCCTGAAAGCCACTAACAGTCCGTGTCAACAACTCAGTGTCTATGCTGAAACTGCGTCGTCCTAATTATATCAACCGTGACCAGGGGTGAAAGTATCTTAAAGGACTTGCCGGTACTCCGGAGTCCTGAGGAGGGGGCGTGGCCTCTACCGGAAGAGGCAGGGCCTTTAAATCCCAGGGCCCTTTAAATCAGGATTTAAAGGGCCCGGGGTTAGGGCTGTGATAGCAGCAGCTGGGAGCCCCGGGCCCTTTAAATCACCCCCCTGAGCTCCCAGCTGCAGAGGTGGCTGGGAGCCCTGGGGCTTGGGGGCGATTTAAAGGGGGCAATTTAAAGGGCCCAGGGCTCTGGCTGCCACTACCCTCCAGGGCCCTTTAAAGGGCCTGGGGTGGTAGAGGCAGCAGGAGCCCTGGACCCTTTAAATAGCTGCTGGAGCCCCACTGCTACCCCAGGGCTCCGGCAGGCTCCGGGAGCTATTTAAAGGTCCCGGGGCTCCCACTGCCTCTACCGCCCTGGGCCCTTTAAATAGTTCCCGGAGTCCTGCTGCTGGAGCCCTGGGGTAGCGGTGGTGGGGATCCAGCAGCTATTTAAAGGGCCCAGGGCTCCCACTGCCTCTACCGCCCTGGGCCCTTTAAATAGTTCCCGGAGTCCTGCTGCTGGAGCCCTGGGGTAGCGGTGGTGGGGATCCAGCAGCTATTTAAAGGGCCCAGGGCTCCCGCTGCCTCTACCACCCCAGGCCCTTTAAATTGTCCTCGGAGCTCTGGGGTAGTGGCAGCAGGGCTCCAGTGGCGATTTAAAGGGCCCGGGGCAGTAGCGGTGTCAGGAGCCCTGGGCCCTTTAAATCGCACCCGAGCCCTGCCACTGCTACCCCAGGGCTCTGGCAGCAGGGCTCTAGCGGCAATTTAAAGGGCCCGGGGCTCCAGCCGCTGCTTTAAATTGCCACGTGGGGAAGCCGGTCTGCCCCAGTACGGCGCACTGGCTCTTGCCGGCAGGGGTGGTAGGTTTGTAGAAATTTTGGTGGTGCCCAGAACCCGCCCCTGCCCAAACTCTGCCCCCACAAACTCTGCCCCCCCACCTGCCCAAGGCTCTGAGAGGGAGTTTGAGGTGGGGGAGGAGGTCTGGGGTGCAGGCTCTGGGCTGGGGCAGGGGATTGGGTGCAGGAGGGGTGCAGGGTGCAGGCTCTGAGGGGGAGTTTGGGGTTGGGAGGGAGGGGGTGCAGTGTGAGGGCTGTGAGGTGAGGCTGGGGATAGGTTTGGGTTGTGGCTGGGAATGAGGGGTTTGGGGTGAGTGAGGGGTTGAGGCAGAGGGTTAGGGTGCAGGGGGATGAGGGCTCTGGCTGGGGCTGGAGATGAGGGGTTTGGGGTGTTGGAGAGGCTCAGGGCTAGGGCAGAGTGTTGGGGTGAGGGGGGATGAGGGCTCTGGCTGGGGGTGTGGGTTCTGGGGTGGGGCAGGGATGGGGCTGAGTTTGAGGTGCATGCAGGCTGCCTCGGGACTGGAGCCAGAGAGGAGGACTCCCCCCAGCCCTCTCCCCGCTGGCAGCAGCGAGCTCTGGGATAGGGGCCCCCCTCCCCCCCCGGCAGCACACTCATCCCCATCACTGTCACTGCACATGCTCCTAGGGCCCCTCTTAGGTCCAGGAATCTCCCTCGCCTCCCCTGTGGTGGGTGCCGTGGGGGGCGGGGGCTGCCATCATACGTGTGCCTCCTCCCCTGCTGCTGCCCCTCACTGTAGCCTCACTGGGGGTGGGGGATGGGGCTGCCCCTTGCCCAGCATGGGGCAGGAGCAGTGACTGCGGGCAGAGGGTGCGGCTGTACTGGTGGAGGGTCCTGCCACAAAATGAAAGGGTCTGAGGGTAAGGGCAGGGTAAGGGCAGCCTGCCCTGCCACTAGTGGACGGGGGCACTAGGACCCTGCGGCATCAGTTGATGCAAGGAGGCAGCATGGAGCTGCAGGGGCGAGACAGATGCTCTGTTCTGGGGCCCAGGGAAGGGCGCGGGGGCAGCAAGGGGGGGCCCATATAACTCACCACTGCTGCTTGCTGGTACGCCATACTGGGGCGTACCGGCTTACTTTCACCTCTGACCGTGACTCTACGCTGCTCGGGGAGGTGGTGTTACTAAGGGTACGTCTACACTACCCACCAGATCGGCATAGAGAGGCACTTACATTTGCGGGAGCCAAATTTAAGTGAAGACACTTCCACAGCTAGGTCAGCTCAAGGCAGCTTACATCTACAGCTTACTACTAAACTTGTAGTATAGACCAGGCTCTAGCGACTGAGCAAAAGGAATATGAGACGTGCCGTGGGTTTTGATTAGAGCTGACTGGGGAAAAGAAGGAAAATATTTTTTGAAACTAAAAATTTCTCTTTTCAAAATTTGAAATGTTAAAATGTTGTTCAGCTCTGTGAAGTTGGATGAAAAACAGGGAGGAAAGTTCATGAAAATTTAAACATTTTCCTGATTTTTTTTCCCCCTTGGAATTTCAGAATTTTGTCAGAATTTGAAAAATTTCAACCAGCTGTCATTTTAATATCTCATGATGCGCAAGTGAAAGCCAGCTAGGTGAAGACCAGGTATGGAAAGTGCTAATTTACCATCTCTGCAATGGAAGCTATTTCTGGATCTATTGATGCCAAGGAGATATAGTGTAATTAAACCAACGTCTGAGGACAAGTGGCCGGTTGCCTGATGGATTCCCATGTGGATTATATAAAGCTTCCACAGAGGCGTAATGTAGTTGAACAGTTTCCTAGAATCCTCATGAATTCCAGAATCAATGGAAGAAGCCCATAGCTTATTGATTTTGAAACCCAACAAAGATAAAATTGATTGTGCCTCTTCAGGTATATTTGCCTATTACCCAGTGATGCCAGGATAACTGGCAAGATGCTTGCTAATAAGCTAGACTCACTGCTGCATGGTTAATTGAGGCCAGACAGAGTGTAAGAAAGGAGGAGTGTAGTGGATCCATTTGGCCCTGTCAAAGTGTATGCCTGGTATATTGCAGAGAAGGCCTTTGATCGGGTCGAATGGAATTATTTAAGAGGAACACGTGGACAAATAGAATCTCTTTCTATAATCCATTCAGCCGGAGTCAGAGTTAATAGTAGCCACTCTGAACCTATTGACCTGAACAGAGTCACCTCGCTAGAGTGCCCTCTCTGACTGCAATGGTCATGGAATCTTTTGCAAAGAAAAAGTCAGGAAAAATGACATTATCTTGTCAATAAATGGAGGAGGCTTGGAGCACCAGGTGGTGTTTTATGGAGGTGAGGTTTAGTGATGACTATGGACCCCCTCCGAGCCTCATGTGACAGAACGTACTATGGAATTATCAAAAGAATGCCCAGATAAGAAGACCAGTCCATTCCATAGTACTAACTTCTTCTCACCCTTTCCGATAGCAGCCCTGGCAGAATTTGGGAAGAGGAGAGAATCCCCTGATAATAGATATTGGTTCTTGGAGTAGGAATATGCTAAGAATGGACTAATTCATGGATGATCGGAGACCCAAAGAGCGTAGTTTTCTGGCTTCCTTTTCAAGAGTAGAAATAACATAAGATAAAAGAAACAGAAAGACCTGAGAAATACAGACATTTTGTTTCACTTTGAAGCATCTACACTGTTGAGCCGCCATATTAAAAATGGACAGAATTAATAGAAAGGATGGCCAGGTCACTATCATCTCTTAAAAAAACAGTGCTGGAGTGTAATTTGAAATGTAACAATGATTTTCCCTTGTAGCTTCTCAAAAGCCCCAATCTAACAAAGCAAGCCCATGCTTAACTTTCAGCATGGGGGTTGTCTCATTGAAATCAGTGGGACTACTTGTGTTTAAACATGTGTTAAAGTGATGTGGAAAATCAGAGCCAAAATCTGTGAAACATTAAAAAGGTTTTTAAAAGTTTTTAAAAAGGTTCTGTACTGCACCCTCTGTCTACGACAGAGACCAGTGAGTTTCATTCTGCAGACCTTTGAAGACAAAACTGTATTCCCGTTTGCTCTAAGGCCTCTTTACTCTTCTAGAGTGCTGTAAACGTGCCTTAGTGTAAAGGAGAACAAGGCCCCGAATCTAAAAACACAGCACTGATCTCACATCCCTTGTTTCCCATTCAATGATCTCCCCTTACCCATACATACTGTATACGCCCTCCCATTCACACACGCTTTTGCGATATACGTATTTCACACACATATACTCCCACATTTTCCTTATGCTGAACTATCACGAGATGGGAGGGAAATCCCTTTTTTATTTTCAAAAGTGACCATTTTCCCATTCTGCACTTCCAGTGAGCTTCTTCCCCAAGATGTCTATGCTCAAATGATTTCACACTCACCCTTCAGCCATTCACTGACATATGCTCTTATAGTCCTGGCTGGTGGAACAATTTTCTGGGTGTTCTCATCCCACAGTGATAAAAACCTAGATAGAGAGACAAAGGAGGGAGATTTCTCAATCATTGGCCAAAGAGAATGAGGAAGGTACTGTATTCACATTTTATACCTATGCCACCTTTGGATAGTTAAAGGGAATTGCATAGTCTGACTCCAGCAGCCGTATTTAGTGGTTTGTTATTGCCTTATCTTTCCTGTGATTACACTGTTGGTTTACTTAGGTTTTCTAATTTTTACCACTATTTTTCATGATTCCTTATGTTTTTATGGCAATTTATCCTGAGTTTCTTGTGCTAGTTTGTTTATTTTTTCCTTTCTGTCGAAAAGCAAATTCCATTAATCCATCCCACTGCCATACTGAATGTGACATCCATTTCCTTTTCCCTCGCAAGTCGTCTCGTGCTGGGGGAGTATCTAGATTAATATCACATGGTGTATAGTTTTGTTCGGTGATAACGTCCTTATATGATGGATGAGGTTGTGCGATTGATGTTTCTAATGGCACTTTGTAGCTTTTGATCTCCCCAGGTTTACAGGAGTTCCAAAGGAGGATGTAAAAGAGGAAAGTCTGGGAAAGGGCAATGGAAGCTGATAGCTACACTGCCGTGGGCTGTGACCTTGTCAGAGTGACATGCTAAGCATGGCAGGCCCACTTGGGTTTTGGATGTGGGATCATCCAGGGAAAGGGCAAGGCAGGGTGTGGCCATGATTCATGAAGCCACAGGAAGCTCTGAGGCCCTGATTCTGCAAACACTTTCAGATTCCATTTACCATGGGAGCAGTCCCAGTGAATTCAGTGGGACAGCTCATGTTGTTGCCATATTCAGGTGTGAGCTTTGCAGGGTCAGGATCGAGGTCATTAGTGAACGTGCCCCTCCGGCATGGCATTAGGAGGGGCTGTGTTGCTGGGTGTTCTTCTTTCAGATGGAAGAGGAAATTGATGCGCAGACCAGTCTAGATCCTCTAGTGCATTTTGCAAGGATGGGGGTGTTAGCCTCATGTACTGGCCTAACACCACTGTGAGTAATACCACAGCACCTTCCTCAAATACCTTGCAGAGTTTCGGTCGAATCAGTGGGTTTAATATGCCACTGTGTTACTCCAGGTTCAGGCCCATCTAACTCCACCAGTATCAGTGAAGTGGACTGGAGGAGTGCAGGAATGAAGCAAACCCAGTATTCATTTTCAGTCCCCAATTCAGCAAACATTTAAGCACTGCTGAATTAGGGCCTTAAACCCGTACGGGCAACTCCTATTGAATTTAACAGAGCATGACAGCCTTTGTGCAGAATCTTTAAGCCAGGCTTTAGAATTCTACTGCTAGAATATCATCCTCAATTAAATTGTGTAGGATAATTTAAGAATTTGATAGCAAGTTTGGGAGGCAATTTCTATAGAACTCTACTGGTTTCATGCCTATTAAATTCCCTTGGAGTTTTCTGTACGTTTCAAACTATTGGGCAGTGTAGCTTTGTGCTGTCACACAGCTGCCATGCCCCACCCCAGAGGTGGCTGCATTGCAGCAAGAGATGGATGAAATGATCCCTGTGTACAATAGAATACCTGGGTTTCTATGGGAGGAGAGGGTAGCAAAATGCTCGCTGTTGTTACAGCAAACGTGTTTGTAATGGAGAAAACCATAAGAAACAGGGGTGATTTTATAGGGATAACAATTGTGAAAGAACAATATGTGTTTGAGCAGTTAGGGAGGTTGCGGGGGATCAAATTTTGCCCTTGCTTTAATTTTTGTATAAGGCCCTGCATCGTGGTGACCATCTTTCTGGCTGCAGACAGCTGAATGCTGCTGTCTTCATCCCATTGATGCTGCAGAGCAACCTTGGGGGCACAGCCTCTGCTTTCCTCCCAGCCGCATAGAGTTTAAAGTCCAGCATGGGACTGGACACCAGTCTCTCATCCTGTTGGCTAGAGAGACCCCCCCCAAAAAAACAAAAATGAGTGTCAGCAAAGAGACTGGCAGAGAATTGGTGGGATTCCTTCAGCTCCCAGTAGAAAGTCTCTCTGGAATGACTTATCCAGCATTTGGGTTGGCAGGCTCCATTGAAGCCATTGGAATTGTTAAATGAATGTATTGTTTTTAGTTTTCTTTGGCTCAGCAAACCCCCTTATTTAGGAAATAGGATTGTCCATTTTGCACGGGGAGAGCGTACTGAGGGCCACCGAGCTCAAGCCGTCCAGAACGGTACAATGCAAACAAAGCTGATTGAAGACTTGGGGGAGAGAATTCACAAAGCTAGCAATTATCGCCTGCCAAGGGCAACACTGGGGATGATAGGCGGCCTTGGGTTTTTTTTGCCTGTGGTTAAAATGCAGTCGTTACATTACAAAACTTCCCCAATAAATTATCGAGTGTCCTTTTTATAGCCAAGAATGAGGCATTATTAGAATGCTGGCTTGAGTGTGCCCTGCTCCCAGCTGGAACACCCAATCTCTCAGACCTAAAAATAAATCTGAGATTTGACTTTATTTTTTACGATTGGGAAGAAAACAATCCCCCTCCACCCACCCCCTTCTTTCCTTAACAGATATTGAGGCTGCAAAAATTGTCCTTGGATGAGAGAGCTTTAGGAGTAACTGCATCTAAATGGGAGGCAGTGTGGACAGAGCACTGATCTGTGACTTGGGAATCCTGGGTTCTATTCCCAGCTCTATCATTGGCCTGCTGGGTGACCTTGGGCAAGTTGCTTCCTATCCCTGTGCCTCAGTTTTCCCATATATAAAATGGGAATAATGATACTGGCCTCGTTTGTAAAGTGCTTTGAGAGCTGCTGAGGAAAAGGTATTATTAAATTTTAGGTTTAATCCTGTTGCCAAGCAGCCCGCAGACTCTGCTGATGGGGGTGGAAGCTGGTGATGCTCAGTCCCACTCAGGGGAAGGCCCCTTAGCTCCAAGTCGCATCTTTATTATTATTCAATGGCAAAAAAGTCCATGTTCATGCAGAGTTAAGGTTGCTTGGGGGGGTGATGTCCCCTTGCAGAACGCTGAGCTGAACTCAAACTTTTGAAAACCAGGAAATGGGAGTTAAGGTTGTCCGTGTACCCGTAACTCTGCCCTCATTCACCAATGCCCCATTATGCCCTATTAACACACAGACCTTTACTCTGCTAACCCTATAGTTCACCTCCTTTTACAACTCACAGGGTTCCATCTAACACTATTAAAGGGAAAATAAAGGTTGGTCATGCCACCTTCCCTCTGTTCTCCTGGCAATAGCCAATGGTAATTATTTGGATACACACCAAGCAGAGTCAGTGTGTTAGGTCTACCTACAGTAAGTGGTGGAGGCAGTAGCTGGCCCTGCTTGGTAAAGGTGTGTTTGTGATATGAGGATGTGTGTGAATTACTTTGAGGAGTGTGACAGCTGTGGTATTATGTTCTGCACCTCTGTGTGTGAGCAAAGGGAGAAGCAACAGGTCTTCAGTGCATCATTTCAGCATAGAATTGTGCATGCTGTATAATTAGCAGGACACAAGAGTTTTATTAGAAAGGGTCCTGTTAGTAGTGAGCTGGGTTAGGCGAGCCATCTATGTGTTTGTTATCAGCATGTATTCCAGGTACAGCGAGTGTGGTCTGTGTCCAGTGTAGCTGTGCTGAACAGTCAAGGCAATAGAGAGCTCTGCTTGGTAGAGGGGTGTTTGCGAGATCTGTGGATTACTCTGAGGGGTGTGAGAGAGCCGTGACTGTGATAGAGGCAGATGTATGTTTTCCACCCTCTAATGTGTGCAAGGAAAGGGGAGAGGTATAAATCAGCACAACTTCAATAGAGCTAGGCTGATTTACACCGGATGAGGGTCTGGCCCTAAAATGGGAATCAGAGGGTCCTTTCACTGGAACATTTTGGAACTCCCATTTTGAACCATTTTGAAACAGTACAATGTATCCAAAAAGTGAAACCTACCTGGGATTCTTTATCTTGGTGTCTGTACTAGAATGAGTCGCCTCTGTCAAAGCCTGCACGCTGAAACGACATGGCTGCAAACAGCCTTGCGTGTTTCCCCCGTCCTCCTCCCTCTCTGTACGTGTTCTGTATAAGCCAGACATTCAAAAAGTTAGCATCAACCTATTATCCCCTCCCAGACAGGGCCTGATCCAAAGGCCGGGGAAGTCAGTGGGAGTCTTTCCATTGACTTCAATAGACTTTGGGTCAAAGCCATAAAGAGGAGTCCAGTGCTCCTATCCTCCCCTCCCATCACAAGCATGAGTGCCAATCTGCACCTTTTCTACTGTCTCATGTCACTGGCTCCTGGTATATACCAAATGAAATGTGCGTTTCTAAGATTTCAGCAGCCAGCCCTCTGTAAAGTAGTTGAACATCTGATATTGCTGTTTCTCTTTCTTCCATTTCCTTTATTTCTTTCCATGTCTGCTCCCAACTCTTTCCCCTCTGTCTTTTCCATTGTGAGTTTTATCTTTTACTAATGGATTTATTTCCCCGCTCCTCTCTGTAAAGGCCAAATGTTCAGCCAGGCCTCAGGCTGTCGTCAGGAACGTGGTGTAAATGCTTCGATTGCTAGGTGAATCGCTAGATGCGTTTGGGTGCGTTTTGGAGCTGCAGACGCCTGTGCATGCACTTCAGACGGGGGGATTTTCAAAAGAACTCAGTAGCTACGTCTGCACTGCGGCTGGAAAGTATCATTTCCACCTTGGGGAGAGGTACCTGGGCTGGCATTGGTTGAGCTCGTGTGTTAAACCAGGGGTGTCGCCGGGGCAGCACGGGCGGTGGCATGGGCTAGCCACCTGTGCACAATCCCATCCCAGAACCTAGGTAAGTACTTGGGCGGCTATGCCTCTAGCTGCAGTGTAGACATGCCCTTTGTTGGGCTAATTCTGCCCTCAGTGGGAAAGCTCCTGTGATTTCAGTGGGAACAGAGTTGGGCCTGCACTGAGAGCTTTCGAAAAGCCCGCCCTTCAAATCCTCACTCCAGTGTACGTGCAAGTGTTAGAATTTGCACCCACAAGCTCCATTTGTCCAGTGGCAGATCTCCCGCACAAGGGCTAGGATTGCTGCAAGTACATGAAAAGGTTACTGCCCCTAGGACCTTGTAGTCATATCTTCTGCAAAAACCATGGCAAATATGGCACAGGTTGTCCACAGGTAAAAGTTTACAAGGTGTTAGGTGCTTCCATTTGCCTGGATTCTTGGCTAATCCCCCAAGTGTATTTATTGTTTAGGGTCTGTCTACACTGCAGTTAGATACCCATGGCTGGCCTGTGCCAGCTGACTTGGGCTAAGGGGCTGTTTAATTGCGGTATAGACATTCTGGCCTAGGCTGCAGCCCGAGCTCTGGGATCCTCCCATCTCGCAGGGCCCTAGAGCCCAGGGTCCAGCCCAAGCCTGGTTCACTGGGACTTAGGAGACTTGGGTTCAATTTCTAGCTCTGCCACAGATTCCCTGCATGACCTTGGACAAATCATTTAAATCTCCCTGTGCCTCAGGTTTCCATCTGTAAAATGGGAATATTAGTTCTTCCTTTGACTGTCTTATCTATTTCGATTGTAAGCTCTTTGGGGCAGGGACTGTCTGTGTTCGCGCACTGCCTAGTACAATGGGGCCCTGATCTAGGCTGCTGCTGTGATGCAAAGATAGTGGGGAGAGAGCAGGTGTGGTACAACCCTGAGGATTGCTTCAGGGGAAAGGAGAAGCACTGGAAGTGGGAATGTATGGGGCCTGCAGATTGCATTGTGGTAAGAGGTATGCACTGAGAACCCGTAGCCCTGCTGATTGAGTCAGGATGAGCGCAGTTGCATTAGTAATGAAAGAAGTTGGGAGCGCTGCAGAGCATGGAGGGGTTGCAGTGGTAATAAGGAGAGAGCAGAGATGCTGCACCATTGTGGGTTGCCTCAGGGGGTTTCATTGTGAATGCAAGTCTGGGCGCTCCATGAATTGGTAACTGGAGTGTGGGGCTCTGGAAGCAATGGAGACTGCACTGTGGCTTGTGGATCGCCATGGGTAGAGGGATGCACTGCAGGTGTGTATGTGTGGCGGCGGAGGAGTAGGGCACGCATGCTGCAGTGCTGTGGATTGCCTCTTGGTACTTAAGTTGCAGTGGTGATGGGGAAAGGGTTATGGTTGCCCCAAAGCCCATACAGGCAGCGATTTGCGGGTATGGGGCAGGGAGGGCATTGTTATAGCTGCAGTTGGAGAGAGAGGGGGGACGTGAGAGCCCTGTGGGTTGCACACAGGAGAGGCACTGGGAATGGGGGATGATAGCAGAGCAGGAGAGAGGATTTGCATCCCATGCATCGCCTCGGCAGACAGCGAGAGAGCTCTGCGATCCAGCTGTCCCTTCCCATTAGGCCTCTGCAGCTCGCACTCTCCGCTGAAGAGAAATAGTTTGCAACACGCAGGCTGGCTGCTGGCGTCAGCCGCGGTCTGCTGTGCCCCATCTGAGGAGAGGTCAGGTGGTTCCTATTGAGTCAGAGGCTTGATCTCTCTCGTCTGTCTCCCTTCATGCCTCCTTTAATCAGCCTCACTGCAGCCTTGCTTTCTCTGTTGACAGCCTCCGGTTTCCATGCTGTGCCTGTGTGCTCGACCCCACCCCCATCCCATCTTTCACTCTGCTTTCTAGGAAATGTGAGTCTGGAGTTCAGGGCTCGGTCTCTGAGCCTCCTTCCTCATCCGGCACCCCTACCCTGGGGAGCCCGGGAACGGCCCCGCTCCCCTGTCCCCTGTGACATGGTGCTACCATGCGGCATTTGGGCTGGAAATCGATGGGACAGCCCAGTGAATTGGTTTTCTGTTTTGTAAGAGAATTCAGCTCTGGGGGAGGAGTGTGCTGGATTCGCAGCCCTGGAGGCTGGACCCCTCTCTCCCCAGAGCTGGCATTGGGCAAGGTTCCGCCATGGAGGGACCTCTTACAGAGTGGATCCTTCAGTGGACCCTTGGCAACGCTGGTGAGATTGGCAACAACTCTACCCGTCGGTGCGGGGGTCTCCGCGGTGTAGATCCCTCTCCTCTGGGAACTCCACCGAAACCCCAGGTCACCCCGCAGCAAACAGAAAATGACGTTTGGTCACTTAATGCCCCAGGCCAGATTCAGTCCAGTGACTCAGAGGAAAGTGATGAGGGGAGACAGCTTGGAAGCTTGTCTAGCTTTGGGTTTATTGGAGGGTGTGGAGGAGTGTGGAAATGGATGCAAACATCATAAAAGCAGCGTTATTCAGTGATCCAAGCCTCTGATCCACATCTGATCCATAGGAGATTCAAAGCCAGCAAGCTAAGCGGCAGCATAATGCTCAAAGCACTGGCAGAGGAAGGAGGAAAATGAGGCAAAGGAAGGTGGTTAGCAGAGCATCCAGTCTGATTTGAAACTGGACTACCCTCAGATATGATTTGCAAACCGTCCCGTCTTTTCCATGGAGGGGTGGAGGGAATTCCCCCCTTACGGTAACGACCAGAAACTTGGGGGCCGGCGACTGATTGATGCGGATGGTTTGGCATCGTGCGAGAGAAGCATCAAAGTCTGCAAAATATAACGTGAAAAGCAAAGCAAAGGTTTTATTTGAAGGTGATGTGTGTTCCTTGCCAGCGAGGGCCTTCCGAGCTGAACATCTGTCTGTGGTTTGTGCGGGTATGTGTGTACACACAGGGCTGCTTATCATGTGCAAGGGTGCAGCTTGGAACAAACTACCCTAGAGGCATGATGCTAATCAGACCCAGCCGGCTCCTTCTCCTACTCCCTCAGACAGCTGTGTGCACTGCTGGAAGCTCCCATCTGTAAATGCATCTGGATTTTCTGCTCTTGCTCTCTGATAGCCAGAGCGACTCCCTGGCCGGCAGCAAATAGAAATGCTTCATCTGCACTTGCTTATATTTCCATTTCTTAAAAGCATGTCGGCAGGCTCCCATCCTGTGCCCAGAGCAGTATTGCCTAATGATCTGCTCCCCAGCTCAGGCAGGTGGATACCCATGTGTAAATCTAAAAGGGATCTCTATAGTTTTCCAGAGTCAGAGCCAAACCCTGCTCTTTCCGGGCATAATCCAGCCTCTAACTATTGGGGATCAGGAAGGAACCTTCCCTGGGGGCAGATTATCCATTCGCCTGTAACTGCAGAGTTCTTCCTCTGGAGCAGCTGGTGCTTTGCACGGTCAGAGACAGGACACAGGATGAGATGCGCCCCTGCTCTGATCCATTCTGGCACTTCCTATCTACCTATCTCAAGGCTCCAGCCGTTCCCTCCTCATCCCTTGCCCAAAAGGAAAAGGTGGGCCTTAAGAACATAAGAAAGGCCATACTGGGTCAGACCAAAGGTCCATCCAGCCCAGTATTCTGTCCACCGACAATGGCCAATGCCAGGTGACCCGGAGTGAGTGGACCCAACAGGTAATGATCAAGTGATCTCTCTCCTTCCATCCATCACCCACCTCTGACAAACAGAGGCTAAGGACACCATTCCTTACCCATTCTGGCTAATAGCCATTAATGGACTTCATCTCCATGAATTTATCCAGTTCTCTTTTAAACCCTGTTATAGTCCTAGCCTTCACAGCCTCCTCAGGCAAGGAGTTCCACAGGTTGACTGTGCGCTGTGTGAAGAAGAACTTCCTTTTATTTGTTTTAAACCTGCTGCCCACTAATTTCATTGGGTGGCCCCTAGTTCTTTTATTATGAGAACAAGTAAATAACTTTTCCTTATTCACTTCCTCCACACCACTCATAATTTTATATACCTCTATCATATCCCCCCTTAGTCTCCTCTTTTCCAAGCTAAAAAGTCCTAGCCTCTTTAATCTCTCCTCATATGGGACCCGTTCCAGACCCCTAATCATTTTAGTTGCCCTTCTCTGAACCTTTTCTAATGCCAGTATATCCTTTTTGAGATGAGGAGACCACAATTGTACGCAGTATTCAAGATGTGGGTGCACTATGGATTTGTATAAGGGCAGTAAGATATTCTCCGTCTTATTCTCTATCCCTTTTTAATGATTCCTAACATCCCGTTTGCTTTTTTGACTGCCGCTGCACACTGCATGGACGTCTTTAGAGAACTATCCACGATGACTCCAAGATCTTTTTCCTGATTAGTTGTAGCTAAATTAGCCCCCATCATATTGTATGTATAGTTGGGATTATTTTTTCCAATGTGCATTACTTTACATTTATCCACATTAAATTTCATTTCCCATTTTATTGCCCAATCATTTAGTTTTGTGAGATCTTTTTGTAGTTCTTCACAGTCTGCTTTGGTCTTAACTCTCTTGAGCAGCTTAGTATCATCTGCAAACTTTGCCACCTCACTGTTTACCCCTTCTTCCAAATCATTTATGAATAAGTTGAATAGGATTGGTCCTAGGACTGACCCTTGGGGGACACCACCAGTTACCCCTCTCCATTGTGAAAATTTACCATTTATTCCTACCCTTTGTTCCCTGTTTTTTAACCAGTTCTCAATCCATGAAAGGATCTTCCCTCTTATCCCATGGCAACTTAATTTACACAAGAGCCTTTGGTGAGGGACTTTGTCAAAGGCTTTCTGGAAATCTAAGTCTATGTCTAAGTACACTATGTCTACTGGATCACCCTTGTCCACATGTTTGTTGACCCCTTCAAAGAACTCTAATAGATTAGCAAGGCATGATTTCCCTTTACAGAAACCATGTTGACTTTTGCCCAACAATTTATGTTCTTCTATGTGCCTGACAATTTTATTTTTAACTATTGTTTCAACTAATTTGCCCGGTACGGACGTTAGACTTACCGGTCTGTAATTGCCGGGATCACCTCTAGAGCCCTTTTGAAATATTGGCGTTACATTAGCTATCTTCCAGTCATCGGGTACAGAAGCCGATTTAAAGGACAGGTTACAAACCCTAGTTAATAGTTCGGCAATTTCACATTTGAGTTCTTTCAGAACTCTTGGGTGAATGCCATCTGGTCCCGGTGACTTGTTACAGTTAAGTTTATCAATTAGTTCCAAAACCTCCTCTACTGACACTTCAATCTGTGACAATTCCTCAGATTTGTCACCTACAAAAGACGGCTCAGGTTGGGGAATCTCCCTAACGTCCTCAGCCGTGAAGACCGAAGCAAAGAATTCGTTTAGTTTCTCCGCAATGACTTTATCATCTTTAAGTGCTCCTTTTGTATCTCTATCGTCCAGGGGCCCCACTGGTTGTTTAGCAGGCTTCCTGCTTCTGATGTATTTAAAAAATGTTTTGTCATTAGCTTTTGAGTTTTTGGCTAGCTGTTCTTCAAACTCCATTTTGGCTTTTCTTATTACATTTTTACACTTAATTTGGCAGTGTTTATGCTCTTCTCTAGTTACCTCACTAGGATTTGACTTCCACTTTTTAAAAGATGCGTTTTTATCTTTCACTGCTTCTTTTACATGGTTGTTAAGCCACGGTGGCTCTTTTTTAGTTCTTTGACGTTGTTTTTTAATTTGGGGTATAGATTTAAGTTGGGCCTCTATTATGGTGTCTTTGAAGAGTGTCCATGCAGCTTGCAGGGATTTCACTTTAGTCACTTTACCTTTTAATTTCTGCTTAACTAACCCCCTCATTTTTGCATAGCTGCCCTTTTTGAAATTAAATGCCACTGTGTTGGGCTGTTGATGTGTTCTTCGCACCACAGGAATGTTAAATGTTATTATATTATGGTCACTATTTCCAAGCGGTCCTGTTATAGTTATCTCTTGGACCAGATCCTGCGCTCCACTCAGTACTAAATCAAGTGTTGACTCTTCCCTTGTGGGTTCCTGTACCAGCTGCTCCAAGAAGCAGTCATTTAAAGTATCGAGGAATTTTGTCTCCGCATTACGTCCTGCGGTGACATGTACCCAGTCAATATGGGGATAATTGAAATCTCCCACTATTATTGAGTTCTTTATTTTGATAGCCTCTCTAATCTCCCTTAGCATTTCATCATCACTATCACTGTCCTGATCAGGTGGTCGATAATAGATCCCTATTGTTATGTTCTTATTAGAGCATGTAATTACTATCCATAGAGATTCTATGGAACATGTGGATTCATTTAAGATTTTTATTTCATTTGATTCTACATTTTCTTTCACATATAGTGCCACTCCCCCGCCCCCCGCACCACGACCTGTTCTGTCCTTCCGATATATTTTATACCCCGGAGTGATTGTGTCCCATTGATTGTCCTCACTCCACCAGGTTTCTGTGATGCCTATTATGTCAATATCCTCCTTTAACACGAGGCACTCTAGTTCACCCATTTTATTATTTATACTTCTGGCATTTGTGTACAAGCACTTTAAAAACTGGTCACTGTTTAATTGTCTGCCTTTTTCAGATGTGTGAGATTCTTTTTTATGTGAAAGTTTCTCATCTGGCCCCTCCTTTATCCTTTTGCACCCTCTCCTCCTGACTAAAACCTAGAGAATCTCTATCAGTAGACCCTCCTGTAAGAGAAGTCGCTGTCCGATGCATGTGCTTCTCTGCAGCAGTCGGCTTTCCCCCATCTCTTAGTTTAAAAACTGCTCTACAACCTTTTTAATGTTAAGTGCCAGCAATCTGGTTCCACTTTGGTTTAGGTGGAGCCCATCCTTCCTGTATAGGCTTCGTCCATCCCAAAAGTTTCCCTAGTTCCTAATAAATCTAAACCCCTCCTCTCTACACCATCGTCTCATCCACGCATTAAGACTCTGAAGCTCTGTCTGCTTACCTGGCCCTGCGCATGGAACTGGAAGCATTTCTGAGAATGCCACCATAGATGTCCTGGATTTCAGTCTCTTTCCTAGCAGCCTAAATTTGGCCTCCAGGACATCTCTCCTATCCTTCCCTATGTCATTGGTACCTACATGTACCACGACCACTGGCTCCTCCCCAGCACTACTCATAAGTCTATCTAGATGCCTCGAGAGATCCGCAACCTTTGCAGCAGGCAGGCAAGTGACCATACGGTTCTCCTGGTCATCACAAACCCAGCTATCTATGTTTCTAATGATCGAATCTCCCATTACTAACACCTGCCTTTTCCTACTTTCCCTCCCCCGGAGAGGTGACCTCAGTGCGAGAGGATACCTCAACACTACCTGGAAGGAGGGTCCCAACTATGGGAAGGTTTCCCTCTGCTCCCGTTGACTGCTCTCCTTCCCTGGGGCTTTCATCCTCCTCAACAGTGCAGGGGCTGTCTGACTGGAGGTGGGACAAGTCTACAATGTCCCTGAAAGCCTCATCAGCATACCTCTCTGCCTCCCTTAGCTCCTCCAGTTCCACCACCCTGGCCTCCAAAGCCCGTACACGGTCTCTGAGGACCAGGAGCTCCTTGCACCGAATGCACACATACGCCACCCGCCCACAGGGCAGGTAATCATACATGCTACATTGAGTGCAATGAACTGGATAGCCCCCACTCTGCTGCTGGGCTTCTGCCTGCATTCTCTTTTACAGCTACCTAGGCTAACAGTAAAGTATTTGTTTAAATCAAGAAGTTCTGGTTATAGTTTGGGTTAAAGGTTTTAGGAATGGCAAGTATACCTCACCCCCTTCCCAACTCCCTCTCAAAACTCCCTGTTAGCAGCCCTGTTCGCAAAGCTGAACCTTCCAACATGTCCACAAGGATCAGGGGCCAGCAGCCATGGGACCTTCAGGTAGAATGTCCTGCTAGCACCTCCATCCTGCTTATAGTCACTCAACCACCTGTGTTGCTTAGGGCACCGGCTCAGTGCAGTTGATGGTGAAGGGGCCGCCAATGGTAAATCACTCTGCCTTTACCCAGGGAAATACGTCGATGGGTTTTTCTCTCTCTCAAAATCGGTGGAACTTGGTGCTTATGAAAGTGATGGATGAGTAGCACTGGCTAGAGCATGCTGCTCTCACAGTGCACCTCAATCCACGCCCACAGCTCGCCTACTGTTCCAGTCCTGGCTCCCATGTAGTGCCGGTGCACCTGATCTGCAACCCCACGACCATTCCAGTGCTGCATAGCCACACGGCTCTCCCTGTGCACCTCTGTCCTCACTCACAGCACCCCTTGCTATTGCAGTGCTGGGTCCCACATACGCCTCTGCCAGTGCACTTCAGTCCTGACCTGCTGCCCCACCACTCTCCCCAGGCTGAATACGCTCACAGCTCTGCCAGTGCGCTTCATCCCATACCTGCCGCGCCCACCTGCTGTGCCAGTTCAGAAGCCAGATTTCCCTCCCGCAGGGTACAAATAACTCCTCTTAAAGTAAACAGGAATGCCCCATGCTGTAGGGAACACCTGGGGCCCTTGGCCCCTCACGAACCTGCACTGCATCTCCGTTT
The DNA here is from genome assembly GCA_037349315.1 of Chelydra serpentina. NCBI lineage: Eukaryota > Metazoa > Chordata > Testudines > Chelydridae > Chelydra > Chelydra serpentina. The sequence goes on along the minus strand of JBAIAC010000024.1, from coordinate 55,577,669 downwards.
TGCCCCCCCTTCACACAGCGCCTTTTCTTGAATGTGAAATGATGTCTTTGACTCCACACTGGCAGCAACAGCTGCGTTCTAGGTCCCCCATCAACTGGCAGTGTCTGTCCCTAAGAGATGTGACCTCAGGCCCATGTGGCTATGTGATCCTCTTATCCCATGTGCACACACCCGCATTTAAGCTCTTGGGCCTTAGTCCAAACCCATTAAAGTTAGTGGGGGGGGTGGTGGTTTCTATTGATGGCAATGGACATTGGTTCAGGAACTTTGTGCTTCTCTAGATCCTGAGAGAATGTCTGGCTGTCCTTCAAGCATCCCTGATCCTCTCGGGCATGCTTTATCCTTCCCATGCAACCGGACTCTCCCAGCTTAGCGGCAGCGCTTTGGATGTGACGACATTGTGCTGTTGCCGTGACGCGTCCACGGATGTGGATGGCACCTTGACAGGCGCTGCCCTGGGGACTGAGCTGTTAATCTGGAGTTTCCAAGCCGAGTTGGCTGTGAGACCCTCTCACTTGACCAACAAAGGAGAACCTCAGCGAAACAAACCAACCCTGGCCACGACACTGCGATGCCTCAGGCGGGTCCGGTGTGATGACCAAGGGATCTCAGGGATGCTCTGTACTATGAGATCACCCTATCACTGTAAGGATGGGTGGGAGCCTTATGCCAGGGACCAGCGCTAGGCAGGAGCTCAAGCGCCTTAGACACCGCTCTCTTCTACCTTTGGATGTAGCTTCAGAGAGACAAGGCTGCTCTTGGCTGCATTCACCCTTGGCACACTGCAAATGCTCTGCCGAAATGCCCACCTAATCACGAGCGCCACAGGCAGCCCAGCGCCAGCTGCTGGGAAGCCCTTCCTGGAAACTCCTCTTCCGTCAGCTGGGGCCAGGGAACAGAGAGCCTCCCTGGTTGGCAGGGGCAGGAGAGAGGATTTTCCCTTCAGAATGGGAGGACATAATAAGACAACCAGAGTCTCAGATGACTTCAGCAGCCTGGGCGCTTAGCTTGGAGCTGGCTGGCTCTCAAGTATTTCCCAGTGTCCATGGAGGGTAATTGGGGAGCTTGCTCCCAGCCCCACAGGCCTGTCGGCGGGGAAGGAGCTCCTACTTTTGAACGGCAGTGGAATTCCTGTGGAGTTACACACTGCGTCCTTAGCAATACCCAGAGAATTCAGCATGATTTAAGTTATGGCATGGGATATGTGCTGGTCTCAAAGTGCCACCAGCTGCCTCTTCCTAATGGGCTGTTTTGTGCCCTTGCCATCGACAGGGTCCTGAATCTTCCTATCATATAGTTAAGTCTCCTTATTCCCTCCTCCCTCCTAGAGAAGGGCTTGTGTAACGCTAACAGACCCCGGTCGTCGGCGGGCGGGATTGAACCTGGGATCTCTGGAGCTTAGTGCTGGCTGTTAGCTAAGGCTGTAGAGCAGACTCATTTAACTCTCTCTCTAAGTGGTCTCGGTGCCACTAGATAGGACAGAATATCACACCCAGAAGGTATGTGGGTTACACTTGCATCACAGATGCACCCTCCAGCTTGTAGACCCTGCACTGACCAATAGAGCACCGCACCCCTTCCCTTCTCCTGACTGCTCACAAAAACGCTCCCTCCCCTGAGGTGGAGAAGCCTAAGCAGATGAAAGCAGCAGCAGCCCTGTCCCTGCAGGCTGTGGTGTTAACTCCCCTGTAGAGCCACATGCCCCAGTGCATGGCACAGAGCAAGCAGAGTAACACCTCCACTCCTGCAGGCTGTGAGGGCATTGCAGCGGCAAAGGTGCAGAGCTGAATGCATGGCACAACACAATGAGAGTGGCACCTCTACCCCTGCAGGCTGCGGTGCCTAGTGCATGGCATAGCGTGAGGAGATGCGCACCTGTAGTGTGGGAGGATGTTTTCTTTGCAAGAACACAACAGTCATATTCATTCTCTACCCCTGCTTACTAAATTCTCCTCCAGTTGATTTCAGCAGGGTTGTACTGGGATAACCCAGGGGAGAGCTTGGCTGATGCTCACCAGTAGCCTGCGTACTTGGATGAAGAAACACTTGTTTTGCTTCATTTGGAAAACCCGATGGCTCTTCCTTTTTCTCCTTCAGCCTGTGTTTTATTCCTCGTTGTTTTTGTCCTCCTTACTCAAGGATGTCAGCTCACACCAGCCTGCCGGCCGTGTGTGTCATCCAATTTGGAATCCTCCCATTTGGGGGAGCTGGGAAGTTATTTGGGGAATGGAGGAGGGTTGTAGCTTAACCAGTTTGTGGAGGCAGAGGGAGGTTGGAGGCTGATCCCCCATCCCTCAAGAGAAAATAACGGAACTGCCGAGGACGAGGGCTAGCATAACATTGGCAGCTGAGCCAACGACAAGCAGAGACGCCAGTTGCATGCTCATAGGGGGATTGAGGGAAATCAGAGAATTGTCCATTCCGGAGATGTTTTGGTCTCTCTAGCGTCTTTGGGGAGATTGGCGGGAAGATCTGTGTACTTACCCTGCTGCTGTGGGAGAAATCAGGGACCATTCCTCTCTCTAGCCCATCACTCACCCCCTAACATGGCCCTGAACTGCACAAGTCTCTCGAGGGAGGAAATTATAGTTCCTCACAATTAAGGGTAGAAAAAAAATGTTGCTGGTGTCAGGGGACCAGCAGGCGACGGCCAGAAAAACATCATGTCTCTAGAAGAGAGGCGTCAGGAATATCCCTCTGAACATGGCTGACGTCAGTCCCCGGAAACTGGATGGCTCGGGAGGGCTTGGGGCTGTTTTTCCAAGATATCACAGGTCAAGAAGCAATGTTATTTTTAAAACCTGGGTCCCCCGAGCAGCCCATGTTCAGGAGGGAGCTTTTCTCCTCCCTCCATTCCTGTTATGTTTGTGCTTCTGTTCCTTCTGAGTCATGCCACAGAAATGTCCTCCAGGTTTATTTATGGGCTCAGGAAGGGATTTTCTCCCCCCCCCAATGTATTCTGTGTGGTTTTTGGTTGGTTGTTTTTTGTCTCCTTCCTCTGAAGCAATAGAGATGGGACACTGGACGGGGTCAGCCGGTGCTCTGAGGTAGCACCGAGTGTTCTCTCTCTCAGGTGCTTGGCTGGCTGGTTCTTGCTCATGTGCCCAGGTTTAACTGATCACCATCTGTGAGGTCAGGAAGGAATTTCCCCCAGGTCAGATCAGCAGTGAGGTTTGGGGGGTTTCACCTTCCTCTGCAGCTGGAGGTACAGGACATTTGTCGGGATCGTGTGGGTACATCTCACCTAATCAATTGCCTGACATTGCAGGGGCCTCAGGCATTGGTGCATCTCGGTCCCTTCTGTTCTCAGCCTGTGGCACATAACGGTGTAGTTTCCAGAGGGTTTCTATACTTGGTCTAGTTGATGTGGTGGTGTTTAGTGTGCGAGTGGCGGGTGCTGTCAGGTGGGGTGATCTGGGGGTCCCCTTTCCTGATCACTCCTGCCCTGATGGGGTTGAAGAGATGGTGTCATTATGGCACGTGTTGGGGAAAGCCCGGCGAGGCGATGCAGAAGGATCAGATTGTCCTAACTTTGCTGCATCTGGGTGGGGAGTGGCTGCTGTCTGCGATTTACATGGCAGGGGAAGTGTTTTCTGGGAATGCTGCTTGTGATGAGAAGTAGGGAGAACGTGGTAAGAAATGGGGTCCTCTCAGCCCCACCCTAGAGCACCACCACTGGCTCCAGCCAAGATTTACCAAAGTGACTAATGATTTGGGGGTGACTCTGTTTTTGGGGGCACCTGAGACACCATCAAAGGGCTTGATTCTCAGAGGAAACAGACTCAGTGCTTTGTGAAAACCAGGCACCTGGAGGCGGTCTCAGTTCAGGTACCCAAAAATAGAGATGCCTGATATCGCTAGTCAATATTGAAAATTTTGGCCATTTCAGAATCCAATTCAAGATGTCCTCTTTGGTTTTCTTGTGCCCCAGGGACCTGCTTTTAGCATGCTTCAGGGGCCTTGTTTCTCTCTTCCAATCCCTTTCTGCTCCCGCATTCTGCCAGCCACAGCCTCCTCTCTGTCTCTCCATCCTCTCCTGGGTGTGTGTGTGTGTGTGTGTGAGCTTTCACTGCAGTCCCTGGCATCCAGAGCAGCGTATTTGCTCTAGGTCTCATTGAGTCTTCTCCTCATTCCAGATATCAGATGGGAAAGTATCTTTTCACCCTGGCCCATGCGTAGTTTTTCGGTCCCTCTGCCGTCACTGAGTGCTGCAGTACATTATATACTGTTAAAGCCGGTATATAAAGTACAGTTGCATTTTTTGTTTGCCTGCATGAATGGTTCTGGGAGGTCTGGGGAGGGCGGGAAGTTCCATTGGTATCTAACCCCCAGTAGGGAAAAGTGGCTGCATTCCCCTCACAATATCTCCCTGCCATGTAACTTACAAGCTGCCAATTGCTATGGAAAGATCATGATAGCATGTGATAAATAAGGCCTTTTTCACCATTAATGATTTTATCAGCATTGTGCCGTATATTTATTCCCTAAAATGCTACATTCCCATGGTGGTGTGTTTTCCCCCCCAGAAATCTGTTGCTCCAGGTCACTCAGGGCCTGATCCAAAGACTTTCTAGTCAATGGGACTCTTTCCACTGACTTCAGTGGGTCGTGGATCAGATACTGTGTCCTTTGAGTGTACACAGAAAATATGTCCCTCTTATTTGCTGGGGCTGGCTATCACCATATTGCGGTGGCTAATGGGGTTCATGGATGCATTAGCAGTGAGAGCTTTAATACATGAGGATAATGAATCCCTTGGACTGATGGCTAGCTTCGCTCAGGCACCCGCCCAATTGCAGCTGGAAAAGGGAGCCGCTCAAGTGGCATTGGCAGGTGCCTCACAGAGTCTGCCAGGGTAGCCAAGCTCTGGATGCCAGGAGCTGCATCCCAGGGTAGGATGGAGGGGCAGAGAGGAGGCTGCTGCTAGCAGAATGCAGGAGCAGAAAGTAATTGGATTCTGAAATGGCCAAAACTTTCAAAAGTGACTCGTGATTTCAGGCACCTCCATTTTTGGGTGCCCAAATTCAGAGGCCCTCGAGGTGTCTTGGCATGCCTGTATGTGCATATCTGCTGGTCTGATTGATTCTTCTCCTCACTTCAGATATCAGACAGGAACGTATCATTTCACCCTGGCCCATGCTCAGTTCTTTGGTGCCTCTGCCATCGCTAAACGCTGCAAAGTGAAGGCAGGAGTCCGGATGGGGCAGGGCAGAGATCCAGGTACAGAGCTGGGAGGAGAGCAGAGAAGGGTCAGCCCTGAAAGAAGGTGGGTGAGGTATGAATGGAGGAACAGAGAGAGAGAGCAAGGATCTTACTTCAGGTCTATTTCAGGGAGAGCCTGGCCTCTTGAGAAACCTGGGGTGTCTCATTGAAATCAGCACAGTTATAAGCACCTTTCTCTCTCCTTTCTCCCTTTGGGCGAACACCCTTTCTCTCCTTTGAGTTCCCCCTTCTCTCTTTCCCAGAGCAAGTCCCCTTCTCTTCCCCACAGTGGGGGTGGTCTCTTCCTTTCCTCTCTCCTCCCATTTCCTCACCTCATTTTTCTCTCTTTCCGCCTTTTCTCTCTTCCTAGGGGTCCCCTGGATTCCTGTGCCCCAGGACAGGTACGTTCTCTAAGAGCAGAATTCAGTCTTAACTAGGGAGAGACTATAAATAGCAAGAATTATTTATATTTGCTTGGTTGCATCTCTGCCCAAGTCCTTTAACTAACATGATATGACTCAGCATTAAGGTAACGAATTAACAGTCTGGTTGGACGTCTCCCTAAAACTGGCCAAACATTTCCAGACTTTCCCAGAATGCACTGGGTGTCAAGGGATGGATTCTCTGGGGCTGCTTCTGCTCTGGTTGTTCCCAGGCCTCTCCCAGGGCCCTGTTCTACACCGGTTCAGCACACTCCTACTCCTTCCTGCTGCACTGAGATATCTGCTGACTGTCTCCCATTCCCTGTTCCTGCAGGGCGTACATGAGCGTGAAGGAGCTGAAGGAGGCACTGCAGCTGAACAGCACACACTTCCTCAATGTCTACTTTGCCAGCTCGGTGCGGGAGGAGCTGGCCGGTGCCGCCACCTGGCCATGGGATAAAGAGGCCCTCAGCCACCTGGGTAAGCCAGTCCCCTTATGTGACTCCCATGTGTCAGTTTCTTCCTCTGTGGCTAGTGCACAGTGGACAACGGCCTGCTACAACTCTCATAGGGCGTGGGGAGGCAGGTAGGGCCAGTGGTCTGATCCAAAGCCCAATGGAGTCAGTGGCAAGACTCTGATTGACTTGAGTGGGCTCTGGATCAGACCCTGTGGCCTTCAGCATATGCAGTAGAGTCCTATGCTTTGGAGCTAGGAGCCCTGCATTCATCCCAACCAGGGGCTGTTATACTTGAGATGGCCAGCCCCTCGGGGTGGGGACGGAGCACAGGAAGAGCCCTTCCTTAGGACAGGCGCTCCTCTCCGGGGAAGCTGTGATTGGGGGTTCATCTGGAAAGGAGCAAGAGAATCTTAACTTCAGGCCTGACTGTGGCCACACCAAGAGAGTTGGCGCGGATGTGCCAGGGAGGCTCAGAGTAAGAAGGTAAGTGATGTGGATCCATTCAAATTCACTGCCGTGAGCCCCAAGAGAAGGTTTGGAGAGAGGTTCAGAAAAGTTCCTTTTTCTCGTTTTGAGAGCAGAGGGGCTACAATTCTGGCCAACATGGGGGAGGGGGCAGGCCGGGCTGCCCTATGGGCTGTGCAGCTTCCAAGGGGGCTGCTTGTTCTCTCCCCACCCCAGCATGGCTTCTGTCTAGCCCTACAGAGAGCTAGAATCCCCCCGCTGGGGTAGCAGCAGGGGCTGGAGTAATAGCAACACTGGGTTGCACAGATTAGCTGTGTGTATAATTCGCAGGCTTCCTTTTGTGATTTCAAGAGCACTAAAGAAGAGATTTGAATGCTTCCAGAGCAGGCCATCAGCACCAGGCATTAGCATCGACCACTCCTCTGGGCAAACCTCAGTACAGATCTCAGATCTAGTCACTTTTTTAGAGCCTGATCCAACACCCAGCGAAGTCAATGGAAAGATTCCCACTGTCTTCAGTAGGCTTGGGAGCAGGCCCCTAAATCAGCCCCAGTAAAAAGGGGTGAGCAGGAGGTGATCCCCCAATGGGGCACAGACAGCTGCTGTTCAAACAGAACTGATGTGGTTCATGTTTCCTTCTTTTCTGCATGTCTTTTTCTTTTTGTCTTTCTTCTATTTCCCTCTTTCCCCCCTCCCCCCATCTTCCCTCCCTCTCTCTGCTCTCAGACATTTCTGGCAGAGCCCTTTACTCTTTGCAGTCAAAACATCTTACTGAACAACACACAAGTAACTGGAAGTAATTGCTCCCGGCACCTGCTCACCAGACCTTGACCTTCTGCTTTTATAGCGTGGGATGGTCAAACCTTCAAATTTTAAACAGCCATTGGAGCGCTGTTTGAAAGTTATTTTTACCAGTTTCCTTTCTTCAGCGTGCTGAATGCTCACAGTGCCGTGGATGTTGGGGCTGGCTTCTCAGCTGCAGAGTGCTCCACTCGCTTGTTGAGGAAGGCAGATCTCCGTCGAATCCATTCCTTCGGCTACCAAGAATCATTTTCAAGGTTCAGCCACTTGTGACTGACACTAATTTTCCTACAACCAGCTCCTCAGTCATACTCCTTCTCTTCAACCCCCTCTGAGTGTCCATATGTGTCCCCTATCCCCTCCCTTCATCACCAGGCCTTTCTCGGCTCCTTTTCAGTGCACACCTCTGACTCTGTGTTCACTAAGATGCGGGCAGGAGGGCAGCGGGGTAGTCTGATGTCTCAAAGCCTTGCATTTACCTCTGAGATCATCCAGCCTGAAATCGTAAGCAGAACTACGCACCTGCTGCAACGTTTGAGTCAAGCCCTTCAACTAAAGGTCCGGGGGTGGGAAGGGGTTAGCTTGGCATTAGAGCCAGAGCTGGGAAGTTTGAATCTGGACCTGAACTTTGCCATAACTCAGGCATGGATTGAAGGCTTTGGTTCAAGCCCCTCTCTTCTTTTGTGAGGGAGGGTGACAGCTTTGCATTCAATCAACAGGTGTTTCCACCACACAGACATCACTTCACACATTGTAGCATGCATACCTGTCTCAGTTCAGAAGAGGCCTAGGAACAAGCAGGTAGTTTGTTCGGTCTTCAAAAAACAAAGCTTTTGACAAAGATCCAGATCCTCAAAGGTGCCTAATGCCCATTGGTTTTAATGGGAGTTAGGCACCTAAATACCTTGAGAATCTGGATCAAAGTCCCTCACATGAGGCTATTAAAGAAAATAAGTAAACATGAAGTGAAAGGCAAAGAGGTGTCAAGGATCAGAAGCTGGTTAAGAGATATCAGAGAGGTAGCCGTGTTAGTCTGTATCCACAAAAACAATGAGGAGTCCAGTGGCACCTTAAAGACTAACAGATTTATTTGGGCATAAGCTTTCGTGAGTAAAAAAACCACTTCTCCATGCATCTGAAGAAGTGGGTTTTTTACCCACGAAAGCTTATGCCTAAAAAAATCTGTTAGTCTTTAAGGTCCCACCGGACTCTTCGTTAGTTAAGAGATAGAGAACCGAGTAGGGATAAATGGTCAACTTTTGACATGGCAGAAAAGTGATCATGTGGGATGGCCGAAGGTTCTGGTGGTCTTTTATGTATTTACTAATATTCTAGAGGTAAAGGGGTAAGCAATGAGGGGTCAAAATTTGCAGATGACACAAAATTATTTAACTCAGTCAAGAGTGGAGAAGACTGCATCTTCAGAGGGATGTAACCAAGACAGTTGAGTGGAAACGTGACAGCAGATGAAATTCACTTCTGACAAGCACATGGTAATGCACATTGGAAGGAATACACTGAACAACACAGACCTTCCACTCAGGAAGAAGCCCACAACAGCTCAATAAAAACCCCTGCCCAATGCACAGCAGTGATCGAAACCACAAACAAAACGTTGGGGTGAATATAAGTGATGAGATAGAAAACAATGCCAGTTTATCCTTCAGTGAGAAGCCCTCACCTGGAATATTATTGTGTTTAGTTCTGATCATATTGGGGGCACTGGGACTAGTACCACCCTTCAGAGTCTGTCCACTTTGCCAGGCAGTCACCACCTATTTCCCCTTGGAGGGAACCTGTAGCAGGGTGGAACCCTGCTCCTGCCTGGAGGGGCTGGAGGCGGAGAAGCTGGGCTGAGTGGTAAAGCAGCCACAGCTGTGGCCAGTTAATCAGGGCCCAGCTGGCCCTTATAAGAGGGCAGTGGGCCTGGAGCAAGTAGAGAGGGAAGGGCCTGGCTGCAGGACCTGACCAGGTACCTAGGTTGGAGCAGGGCTGGGGAAGGGCCTGAGGAGCTGGGGAGCTCCGGCTAGGAAAGCCCCAGGCTGTGGCCTAGGGTTAGGCCCCACTAGGTACAGGGGCTGCAGGGGGCAACCCATGGGTAGGCTGAGGCAGCAGGTCCAAACCCCCTTTTGCCTGTGATGAGTGGCTTATACTGCAGTCTGCCCCAGGGCGTGGGGGCTAGCTGGTGACTGGCAGTAGCCTACGACTGAGGCGAGGTGGGGATAGTGGGTTGGGGGTTCCCCTGGGGAGGGGAGACCCAGATCTAAGGGTACTGCCAGGGGGCAGCACCCCAGTTGAAAGGGCACCGGGTCCTGGGAGGGACACGGGGCCAGAGTGGACAGGTGGATCACTGGCCTGCAGAGGGCGCTCCAGAGGCTGGTGAGCTAATTCCCTGGAGAAACCAGCAGGAGGCGCCGCAGGGGTGAGTCCGACCCTGTTACAGAACCATTGACAGAGGAGGAGTACTACGCTCTGGTTACAGCGGTTACACTGCAACTGGCTAGACTACCATCGTCATCCCTGGATGAAGTGGTGACTTTGACATACCCTTCCCCCCCAGATGACTTCAAGTAGTTCCAAGACCTTCTGCGCCATCTCAAGTGAATTTCAGATTCCACTAGAGGAAATCCAGGACTTCCAACACAAGCTCTTGGACATCCTCCACACCTCGGGATCTACGGTGTGGCACCCCCCTGCCACCTGTGCTCCTACCCCCAAAGGGATGGAGAGACACTGTTATGTGCCAGCTAAGGGGTCAGAATTTTTATGCTTGCGCCCAGCTCCCAATTAGCTTTTGGTTCAAGTTGCTTTGGAAAGGTCCACGTAGCAACATCTTGGATCTATACCCAAAGATAAAGAAGGGGAACACTTAGAGCCACTGGGGAGGAAGGTTTTCTTGTCCTCTAGTTTACAGTTCAGGATAGCCAATTATCAAGCACTATTGGCTAAATATGATTTCCTGAACTATGCTAAATTCGATGAATTTTCCAGCAGCCTTCCACAGCAGGTTCATACTCATTTCCAAGCTCTCGTTGAGGAAGCTAAATTAATAGCCAGAACTGCCCTCCAAGCTACAGTCGATATGGACAGTACTTCCTCTAGAGCCATGGCTATGGCCATTGTTATGAGAAAGGGGTCCTAGTTTCATACCTCAGAGTTCCCCAGGGAGGTCCAGAACACCATCGAGGACCTCCCCTTCAATGAATCTCACCTTTTCAATCAGATGATGAAAGAGTTCCTATACACCCTAAAGGACTCTAGGGCTATGCTTTGATCGCTGGGCATCTGCACACCTGCCCATAAGAGGAAGTTTCATCATAAGTCAACTACACCGTGGTATAGTTCTCAACACTTTTACCATCAGAGACCCTATGAACTGCTTCCCCAGTGGGCTCAACATCTCAGTCCCAACCCCTGACCAGAAGATATTTTTGATGTGAGCTTGAGAGCTGCAAACCACTGAGCCTAACACCTCACAACTCAACTATTCCATTCAGTGGTCATCTAGCACTTTTTTTGACACCTGGAGTCCGATAACAATGGACAAGTGGGTGCTGAACATCATCTCCTATGGCTAGATGATCAAGTTGGTAATGCTACCTCCTCTAAAACCCATGTTCCCATCCCCCTTTGGGTACCACTCTCACACCAGTATCCTCACTCAATAGGCAAGCTCCTTACTGTAGCAAGGAGAAATAGTGTTCCTCCACAAGGAACAGGTTTTTACTCGACCAACCTACTAATACCCGAGAAGAAGGGCGGGTGGAGACCCAATCTGTGACCTCCATCACCTCAATCACTTCATTTGCAAACACAAATTTCACATGGTCACGTTAGCAGCAATAATTCCATCGTTAGAAATGGGCATGTGATTCACACCTCTTGATAAGAAGGATGCTTACTTTTATGTCAATATTCATCCCTCTCACAGACATTTTCTCAGATTTATGGTGGCATCTGACCATTTCCAATACAGAGTACTACCCTTCAGGATAGCTACGACCCCTAGAGTCTTTACCAAGGTATTTTCAATGGTGGTAGCTCACATCAGATGTTATGGCATCATTGTTTTTCCGTACCTCGACAACTGGCTCCTCACTGCCAGATCCTGCCAAAAGGCTTACACATTGACCTCTATAATGCTCCACCTCCTCTCCTCACTGGGAGTCAGTATAAACATCAAAGAGTCTGTTCTCACCCCCACACAGTCTTTGGACTTCATCGGGGCAACTTTGAACACTCTCACCACAAGGTGTACTTGCCCACAGACAAGTTGTAGACTATGAACGAGACCATAGCTCGCATCATGAGCAAACCTTGGGTAATGGCCAAGGCATGTCTGTCTCTACTCAATCACATGGGCTTCTGCACTTAGGTCACTCTGTTCACAAGACTCCACCTTTGTTGTCTTCAAGCATGACTGCAGTTGGTATACTCATCTAGCCGTCATTCGGTGAACCTTCTGTTCACAGTTCCCGCCAAGGTTCTAGCTTCCTTCCTATATTGGACAAATCCTTCTCATGTTTGCATGGGAGTCCACTTTATCCCCTCTTCTCTGGACAAAACGATAATTACCAACACATCCCTAATAGACTCGGGAGCCCATATGGACAACCGCATGACACAAGGGATGTGGACATCTTGAGAGTCCAGAATGCACATTGATGTCCTAGAACTTTGAACAGTATGAAAGGCATGCAAGTTCCTTTTAACATTCATCCACTGTCACCATGTCAAACAACACTACAACCATATTCTACATCAACAAGCAAGGGGAAGCAAAGTCTGCCGCCCTGTGCGCAGAAGCAGTCAACCTCTGCAACCGGTGCATCACCCTATCTGCAGCCTACCTTCTGGGGAAGCAGAAAATGCTTGCAGACTCCCTCCAGCAGATACTTTGGGATCGACCACGAGTGGGAACTCCACAACAGGTTACTACATGACTTTTCACGCAATGGAGAATCCCAACGAGAGATCTGTTGACTTCTCAAACCAATAGCAAGTGCTCCACATATTGCTTCAGAGGAGCTCTAGGTTAACGCTCCCAGGGCAATGCTCTCCTTCTCTCCTGGTCAGACCAGCTCAATTATGCTACCATTCTTATCATGGGTGCTGCACAAGATCCGACAAGACAAGGTGACTGTCATCCTCATCACCCCATTCTGGCCTAAACAGTTTGGTTCCCCAGCCTCCTGCACACATGTCATCTCGCCTACCGATTGCCATCCTGACCTTTCCAGAGCTCCTGACCCTAGAACGTCCATGCTCCTCAGCCATGCAGAACATCCTTTCTATTAGCAGAAAGGATTCTACTAGAAAATGTTACCTGGCTAAATCAAAACGCTTCTGCACTTGGTCACAGCTAAGCAGCATTATGTTAGAAGCCGCAGACATTCCCTTCATTTTAGACTATAGCCTGTCTTTAAAGACATCAGGTCTCTCCCTTAGCTCTTAGCAGCAATCAGTGTGTTCTGTCCTCCTACTGAGGGGTACTCCAGTTTTGCACGCCCTCTAACCAACCAAGTCTGGAAAGGGCTCAGAAGAACCTTCTCACCTCCTCAAAAGATCACACCTCAGTGGGACCAGAATCTTGTTCTCTCAGCACTAATAAGCCCTCCCCCTCCCACCCTTTGAGCCTTTAGCTACTTGCTACATGGCCCTTCTCTCCATGAAGGTCGCCTTCCTTGTAGCCATCACTTCAGCAAAAAGGGTTGGTGAACTTGGAACAAGGGTGGCAGACCCTCCATTCACTGTGTTCCACAAAGATAAAGTTTCCTTACATTTATACCCCAAAGTAGTTTAGGAGATTCACAGTAATCAATCCATTCACTTACTTGTATTCTTCCCGAAATTTCACGCTTCTGTGGAACGTAGACTCCACTCCCTCGATGTGCGATGAGCTTTGGCGTTTTCCCTACAGAGAACAAGACCAATCAGGAAGTCCCCAAGATGGTTTATCGTGATAGCAGAGAAAGTCAGTGGGCACACTGCCTCCTCGCAGAGAACTTCTAAATGACTGCGTTCTACTCGGCTCTCAGCTCTCGAACCTTCCACCCCCTACAGGGGTATGAGCTCACTCCACTAAAAGGCAAGCAACTACCAGGTTATCTCTTCAGGACGTACACCCCCTAGACATCTGTAAAGCAGTCACATGGAATTCCATCCACACATTTTCAAAACATTACACCCTGGTGCAGAACTCAACTGCTGATGCCTCCTTTGGAACAGCAGTGCTCCGCTCAACCCTACTGTCCTCATCCTCAAACCCTCATCTTGCTTTGGTACTGCTTGTCAGTCACCCACAGTGGAATACAATAGGGACCATCGCTCAAAGAAGAAGAGGTTACTTACCTGTAACTGGAGGTTCTTTGAGATGCATGGTCCCTCTCTGTATTCCACTACCCGCTCTCCTTCTCCTTTGCTTTGGGTCTCCTCTTGATTTATGGCAGAGAAGGAACTGAAGAGTTGGTTGGTCAGCCCCACCCTTTATCACCTCGGTCAAAAGGACAAGGTGAGCCAGGGCGCACGCATAGACCAGCAGACGCTGCTTTCAAAATTCTTTGACTCCAGGTGCATAGCACGCATGAGTGATACACAGTGGAATACAATAGGGACCACCCATCTCGAAGAACCTCCAGTTGCAGATAAGTTACCTCCTTTTAGTCCAGGACATCACTACAGGGCAGAGTAAACTTGTTTGAGTGCCTTAGTGTAGCATGTTTCCTATAAGTGTAAACTTAACTCTGAATTTCCTGGGTTTATAATGCTTGGTTTTGGGATAATAACAGCATCCCTGTAATTTCTTTTTCCTTTATTTATTTTTTATTCTCAAGTTACTGTTAGTTACTTTCAACCTTCCATCCAACCAGAAGGCAACAAATTTAAAACTAATGAAAATAAATACTTTTTATAGTTACCTAATTAACCATTGGAACGCACAGCCACAAGCTATAGAGGCCGAGAGCTCAGCACAGAATGATTCAAGAGGGGGTCAGAGATTTCTGTGGCTAGTAAGGCTATCCACAGTTACTCAGCCTGCCTGCCTCAGGATGGAAGCCAGCCGATTAATGCCCTAGGATTTGGAAAAAGTTTCCTTCGTGAGCACGTTAGTGTGGTAATGATCCATTCTGGAGACTTGACATCTGTCTCTAAACCAGGCCTGGGTGAGGCGGGAGTGTTACATGGGTGGCACTCCACTGGCTGAGAGTAGTAAAGTCCCTGGGTCTATAGGTTCCAGGGAGAGTAGAGAAGGAGCAGCTGGCTCCCTCCCTCCTCCTCCTGCTGTGGGTTCTGTCTGGATCTTTGCTCTGGCCCCTCTCGCCCCCTCACCCAATCTGAGAGCAGCCCCTCCCCTCCAAATGCAGAGCGCTTAGCTCCAGGGTCCAGGGGGTGGGCACAAGGAGAGTGGCAGGAGACTCCCTGCCAGCTGCCTGCAGCCCTTGTCCCCCTCGCACCTCCAGGCCCCGGCCCAGCCCACACCTCAGCTGTGCCTCCCTCCCCCTATCATCCCCAACCCCCAGCTCAGCTGTACTGCCCTTGCCCAGCACTCCCCAGTCCCCACCCCACCCCCAACCCCAGCTGTACCATCTTCCCTCAGCACCCCAGTCCAACTCCCACCCCACCAGCCCCATCCCCCATACCACTCCCCATCACTCCTCATCCCACCAGCCCATCCCCCTCCCCAGCTGTACCATTTTCCCTCAGCACCCCCAGTCCCCAACTCACTAGCCCATCGCCCACCCCAGCTGTACCACCCTGCCTGGTGCTCCAAGCCCCCACCCCCTAGCTGAACCACCCTCCCCCGGCATCCCCAGATGCCACCCCAGCATCCTGGCTCAATGCCCCCCACAAACCGCCCGCATACTGTTTGGATATGTGCCATACAAAATGACCAAAACCCGTGTCTCGTGACCCAAGTCCCACAATCCTTTGCACCTTTGATTGGGTGGGTTGCAGTTTGATTTTTTTGACCATCGTGCGAGTCGCAGACCAATGATGGTTGGGAACCAGAGCTCTACAGCATCTGTCATTGGTCACAGTGAGAGGCAGGAGACAGGCCTTGGGCTGGGGACCTCTGAGGGAAGCCCAGGTGCTGCAGAAGTGGTGCTGGTGACTCAATTCTGTCTTCCCTTGGAGTCAGTACAGCAACGCCCCAGCACGGTGGTTGGAGGCACTGCCTCCTGGAGGTGCAAATTGTCAGATGCTACGTAACAACAGAGTCCTGGAGCACTGGGGAGCCTCCTTGTGCTTTTCCCCAGGAGTTGGGATGTGAGTGAGCACCTGTGGCAAACCCCAACTCGATGGGTTATGCTGTTCCCTGAAATCCCCTCTGCAGTCTCCAGGCAGTGGAGGTTATTCTTCATGCCCCCTTCTCCCCCCCAAAGGCAGGGCCATTTTGTTTCTCTGGGATTCTGACTAGGAGAGGCTGGGACCAGCCTCCCTTTCCCCCTCACACTGAGGGAGAGCTGGAGACAGCAGGCTCTCCTTTCCCTCTCTGCCTCCCAGGAGCAGGCGGTGGACCCAGGGAGACAAAAGGAGGAAGAAAGGGACTCCCAAGTAGGCAAGCCTCCGTGAGCTCCCTGGCTCAGCACTGGCAACTGGCTAGTCTGATATCACGGCACAGGGCCTTTGGGAGGTCACTAGTCCACCCAGATTAGCACACAGGGCTATGGTCGATGCAAAGGCCTTTGTTACAGTTATTGACTAGACACCTCTAGCGTGCTGAGCGATCTTGAGGCTCAGACCTTATTGAGTTTATTGTCTCAGCACCCATAGCTAGCAGGTCTGGTCTCCTGGGACAGGCTGCCATAGGTCATTGGCTCAGCTTCTCCAGCTTGCTGGGGTAATTTTGAGGCACAGCATTGTGGGATGTCTCTGATTCCCCATCTCTAGCTTGCTGGGCTTATGTCAAGGCACAGGCCTGGGGGAAATCATTGGAACAACACCTCTATGTTGCTAGCCTGATGTGAAAGCACAGGCCTCTGGGACATCACTGGCTGAGCACCTCTATCTTTTTGGGCTTCTGTGTGAGGCCTCTGGCTTGCTGGAATGATGCAAAGGCACAAGACTCTGGGAGATAAGGGTTAGCTCGCTCATCTGATGTCAAGGGCTCTTGTGAGCTCACTCGCTGGGCACCTCTAGCCTGCAGGCCTGATATGAGGATTTCATTTAAAGCCAATTGAAATCTGTGCCAACAGGACTGCATAAGATGGAGGTGAAGGAGGGGAGGAGGGAGAGACAGCAGTGAAAGCAGGGAGTGGGGGGAAGGCAAGGTGGGGGAGCGGTTCTGCCGCAGTAGATGTCTATCCTTCCAGCAGCAGCAGATTTTGAACCACTTTCTCCCACTTTCAGGGGCACTGCATTGGGAGACCCCACCCGGGTCCCAAACAGTCAGCATGCTGAAATTTATCTCACCAGGGAGCAGGAGGGAAGGTGGGGGGATTTCTGGAAGTAGTGCAGCATTCTCCCTCTATTTCAGCTCCATCCATCCATCCATCCATTCATCCATTAGCTTTACCAAAAATTGGCTTTCCTTTTGCTGGTGGTGGGGAGATCAGGTCTGGGGTCTTGGCAAATGCTCTCTGCAGCAGCATTCTCTCCTTATTAGAATAATTCTTTATTCCTCTCCCGAGGAAGGGGTTTCAGATTTCAGCTCAAAGGTGGGAATATTAGATTTCAGGGCCTCTGGTGCCCTGAACAATCAGACTCGAATGGATCGGTTTGCCATTCCTCGCGGTTAGCACCGCGGGATCAGTGCAAGGCTTTCACATCCCATTCATTTCTTTCTGAGCATTGTTTTCTTTCTGCACGTGCGTCGTTCCCGCCCCCCCCCGCCCCCTTCCAGCTCTCAGGCAGGGAGCTTCCCTCCTCGCCCAGACTGGGGTTTGGCTGGAGAGAGGCTTTTTTCTCTTGCACTTTTGTTTGGATTGAAATGCGAAGAAGCTTTGTGTTGGTTTGCTGGCATCTCCATTGACGGAGCGCCCTCTCTTACCCACCTCCACCACTGCAGCTCCCCGGACATCTCTGGGACATGGAGAGTGGTGGAAGCTGCATGCCGGGTGCAACTGGATCAGAAAATGGGAGGAAGGGCTCAAACGGTGTAACTTGCACCGAACTGGTGCAGAGCAAGGCTCCAATTCATCCCTGGGTCAGTGCAAAGTCCAGCGCAGCTTTTGAGCTCTCAGGGCCATGTCTCTCTCTAGCCCACTTTTACAAGATACCTGCAGGGCCCACAAGAAATGCATCAGCCCACCCCCCTCGCCAGCTCACCCACCCCGGCATGCCCTCTCTGCTGGAGGCTCCGGCAGGGGAAGAGAGGCAGCGGGACATGAGGAGGTGTTTTCTGCTCTGGGAGTATTCACCGGGGGGGCCATGCAGTCACTTTGTGGCCCATTTTCACCAACACAAAGGAGCTGCAGGGTAACTAAATCCAGCTGCTGGCATGCAAGACAAGTGTAATTTACACACCAGTGGGCGCACTGGGGGAACAGTAGAAAAAACAACTGACAGGCGCAGTGGAGCTGCAGAACGGTGCCAAGCCTGCACAGTGCTTTAAATGTGTCAAGTGCTGCATGGGGGCTGTCACTTCGTTACTGGTGGCTGTTATGATTTGAATTCTCTCCTGGGGCCGCAGCATGCTCTCTATTGCACTTGGGTCAGTGTCGAGCCGCTCCAGCAAGTCATCCTGAGTTCAGGCTGGCGGAGCAGAGAGCAAATTCCGACCCTCCAAACCAAATCCTGCACTTCCTAAGCCGCCCTCCCACACCCCTGTTGGGATCCGGAGGACCACTTCCCTGCACTGGTGCCCCTCAGCCCCTCCTGTGACCTGCCTCCAGTCTCCTGAGGGCTGTAATACTTTGGTCTGATTCTAGTCGCTGGGCTTGGCATGGGGTGGGCTGGGTGGAGTTGGTGGCCTGTGAGATACAGGCGGTCCGACCGGATGATCTAGTAGCCCGACTCTAAGGATTGCTTAGGGTGTAAATAGGGCAGAATCTAGCCCTGTGCATCTGTCGTACCCTGGAAATAGTCAGAGTCTCCTGGGTGTAAATCTGGACACACTAAGTTAGAGTCATGCCACCCTTCAGCAGGAATGCCTGCACTTCCTAGGGCTGAGGCAAGCACAAGCGGCACGGGTACTGCGGCTGGCAAACTGGTGTTGCGATAGCACAGGCAGAGCCATGAGGTAGAGTAGCAGATTGGTCCATTGAGAGTAGAGTTCAAGCTTGCCCTGGGGCATCTGTCCTGTAATCATGGGTGGGATTGGAGCACGTGTCGGCACATCCAAGCCAGCTTCAGTGTAGCTAGCTCGGGTACTGGAGGAGTGAGGCCGCGGAGGTACGGGGTTCAGTGTGAGCTAGCCCTGGGAATAATTATCTGGCATTCCTGGGAGGCTTGTACAGCCTGGGCTGATGGGCAGGCTGCTACTGCTTCACCGCCATCGGTAGCTGAGCTAGCTAGAGTAAAGCTGTCTACAGGCGCTGCAGTCACACCCGCCATGCAGTATGGACGGACACTCAGACAGCATTGCTGGCCCTAAGAATGTGTTTGGGTTTTGGCTTTTCCCTCTCTTTTTTTTCTTTCCCCCCTTTTCCAGTAGCAAAATGAAAAAAGGGAAACAAGGAAAAAGCAGGAAGGGGCGGAGGGAGGAAAAACTTACTTAGTTTTGTACATTTTGTTGGTTGAAAACCTGGAAAATGTCAAAAGAAACCAAGATTTTCTGCAAAAGTTTTCACTGGGGCCAGGGAGGGAGTTTTCCATTGGAAAATGTTCCCAGTGGGATATTCGGAACCAGGGCTAGCACAGCCCTGGAACTGTAAGAGGAGAGAGGGCGCTGAGGGTCAGGATTGCCGTGCATTTGAACAGGGCCTGGGGAATGCTCACATGCCTGTGCTATGCTTGGCTGTGACCAGTGGTGTTAGCTCTGTGACTTTTGTAAGCATTAAACCCACATATAGTTTTCAAGAAAGAAGCAAACACCTTCGTCAAAGCAGGGGATGGCGTGGGGGGCTTGACTTTGGAGCCATTCCTCTCTGGGTGAGTGACTCGGGAGTCTCCACGGGGGACTCAGTAAGCAACGAGGAACCAGTGGTGGGTCTCAGTTCTGTGTCTAGTCAGCAGGTGTCTGTCTTGCCCCCAAAAGCCACATCTAATTTCTACCTTCGTTGGCAGTCTCAGCAGAGAGACCAGGGATTGCCTGAGCAAGGAGCAACCGGGCCATCTCTCTAGGGCCCCTTGTTGGGATAGAGCGGGGAAGCTTGTGCTTGTGTTGCTATGACCAGCAGGTTCCAGTGCATTCAGTCTCGCAACTTTCACCAGCTTGAGAAGTCCACTGCCCAGAAAGGGCGGGACTTTCAAAAGCATGCAAGTGAGGTAGGAGCACAAATCCCATTGGCCATTATTGGGACTCATGCTCTTGAAAAGCCCACCCCAAATGGGTCATGGATTTAGGGCCAATTTCAATCCTGGTGTAAGCAGGCCCTGCTCCGCCAGCTTCTTTGGATCTGCACCTGGGTTTGAATGTAGCCCTTAGTCTCCGGGGAGGAGTGAAGACTGTCATGGCATGAGCATCGCACATCTCAGTTGGGCGCACCAGGTCGGAAATACATTTAGAGAGTACGCAAGGCTGTAAACGAGAGTTTTATCTCAGAATAGACATTAAAGGAAACCGCAGCTGAAATGATCTGATGACCCAGGTGTTGGAATATCAAAGGACCTGACCCAGCGAGGTGCCGATCAGCTCCTGCAAGGCGCTGAGTGCCTTCAACCTTCCTGAAAGTCTGTCTTGCGACACTTTGTTTGTGATCACTAAGAAAACTGAGACATGAGCATTAGCTGGACTAAACCATTAGAGGTTGGAGTAGTTACTTTCCTGCATCTCTCTTAATGATACTGAATGTGCTTGCAATTCCAGGTGGCGTGGTCCTCAATCCAGCCTATTATGGCATGCCCGGCCATACCAACACCATGATCCATGAAGTAGGACATATCCTGGGACTCTACCATGTCTTTAAGGGAGTGAGCGAAAGGGAATCTTGTGATGATCCCTGCAGGGAGACTACACCTTCCATGGAGACCGGAGACCTCTGTGCCGACACAGCCCCTACTCCCAAAAGTAAACTCTGCCGAGATCCAGATCCTACCAATGACACTTGTGGCCACACCCACTTCTCCGGAACGCCGTTCAACAACTACATGAGCTACACAGGTAACGGGAGGGAATTGTTATTATATCAGCTAGAAATTCAGCTTGTATTTCATTCCCATCCATGTATGTTTTTTCACTCCCTGGATATTTCCTTCCTTTCAGGAATTTGGGCCCCGCAGGTATCCAGGCCCACCTAGAACCTCAAGTGGCATAAAATAAGCACTGGGGCTATACAGATTTATACCAGCCCAGGATCTGGCCCCTGGTGTGTAGGCAATACCCTGCTCACCCCTTTGTTCTTGGTATCAGTGATTTTTTCCCCTCCTGGCTTGACTTTCTCTGGATGACCAAAACAGTATTGAGATCAACATGTGCAAATCTAGGTGACTATGTTCAGGGATTTAAATCCATATTTAAGCACCTAATTAAATGTGTGATTTAGGCACCTACTCTGGGTTGAGATGCCTGGTTTTAAGTCACCTCTGCCCTGATTTCCAAATGTGCAGCGCACCGACAGCAATCATTGACTTCTACTGGCATTGTGAATGCTTGGCACTTCTGAAAATCAGGCTGCCCTCTGCCAACCCACCAGGCCAATTCTCCTCTCACCCCACTGCCCGGCAGGAGTTACTCCATTGCAATCAGGGGTGTGCAACTGGGGTAAGTGAGCTGAAACTCAGATCCCTGGACTCAGCTGAGACCATCACCACTCCATGGATACAACTACAGACAGTATTCTAGGCGCAGCAAGCATCTAAGCACCAGCGAGTTAGTCCATCAGCTCACCTCCTTTCTCTCTGAAGCTGGAGATCAGAACACACAATGGATCTTTCTTCCAGGGTTTTCTAAAGCGATGGCAGGCTGCTTGGTTAGAGGGGCTCCCTTTAGTTGTACGGTAGCTGGACAAATGGATACAGAGGGTAATAGCGCTTGCTTTCTCCCACCGCTTGTCTTCCTTGCTTGTTTAGATTGTAAATTCTCCAGAGTAGGGACTGTCTCTCATTATGTGTCCATACACCGCCTAACGCAGTAGGGCCTTGATCTCAGCTGGGGCCTCCAGCTTCGACAGTAATTCAGCTGATAAATTATCATAAAGGACCAGATCCCTGTGAATCGGCACCTTTGACTTCACCGGAACTCTGGCAGTTTATATCCGCTGGGGAGTTGGGCCAGTAATAATCCTCTGGCACTTTGGGGGCAGAACAAATGGAACATCTCAGCATTTGGGTCAACATTCCCTCTGAAGAAAACCAGGGTCCTAAGTCCAGTGATGCAAGGGTAAGGGCTGAGCCCCTACAGACTGGTGCTTTGGCCTGCACAACCACTGCATAGCGATACGATTGAATTAATTACCCTGTGCAAGTGTTTCGTGGTGCCGCTGGACTGAAAGGTGCTATACAAACATATAACCAACATCTGTTCTTCTGCTGACAGTCAATGAAATGGGCCAAATCCTAAAGACCTTGCTGAGTTTTTACTCAGGCCTAACTCCTCCAAATTCCAATTAACTTAAAGCTCTGAGGCAGAGGTGCTTTAGATACAGCAGCGGCTTTGATGAGTGAGGAGCTCTTTGCGGTATAAGATGGTCACCCACTGGGCTCAGGAAGGCGTACGCTTCCCACGCGCCGTCCACACCATTGCACAGTGGGTTGATTGGCTTCTGGGACTCCTCACCTTCCTCGGCAGCATCAGGTCATGGCAGGCACTGAATGCAGGATCCTACATCAGATGAAGTGCTGTGGGCCCATGCTGTGGGCTGGAAGCTCAGCGGATGTAAATTGGCATAGCTCCATGGAAGCCAGTCCAACAGCGTTGGCTCTGGTTCTGTGCTCCTTCTGTGCATGTGCTGGAGGAGCTCAACGGAGCTTGCGGAAATGCCTGGTCTGCCTCATCATGGCAGCCACGCAGTGTCACTAGCAGCGACGCCCTTTCTGTCCTTAACGAGGTTTGATGAGAGCCATCTGTCCGTTTCATCCGTCCGTTCGTTTTTTTAAAAGAACCTTGCGGTGTGTCACGCCCCACAGCTTCATCCCCATGTGGCTTAACAAGGTTACTGGCCATAGGCATGCCCCTGTGCTGAGGAGAAGTCTATTCAGAAAAACAAACAGCTGCTGAAATAGTGCCATCTTGCGGCCGACTGGAGAAATAACATGAGAGGAGTCATGTAGGACAAGCCATGGGGAATCTCTCTAGCCCAGGGCATTTGTGTTCTTCTCTGGTCCTCCAGGAGAGCCTTAAAACAGGGCTATATTTAGTAATAAATACTGCTAATACTGCTGATGACCACTTATATAATGCCTTTCACACGAAGATCTCAAAACGTTTCACAAACAAGTCCCCTCCCTCCTTTCTTTCTCAGACGATGACTGCACGGACAGTTTTACCCCCAACCAAGTGGCTCGAATGCATTGCTATTTGGATCTGGTGTACCAGCGATGGAGCCAAAGCAGAAAGCCCACTCCGATCCCCATGCCTCCAGTGGTCACTGGGCAGGGCCAAGACTCCCTCACCATCCACTGGCTGCCTCCCATTAGCGGCATTCTCTATGAAAGGTAAGAGGCATTGTTGCTGAAAAGGTCCCATGCTTGGCTGAGCATGCCGGAAAACTGGTGTAAACTAAAACGTGCTGGCCTGTCTGATGGCCTCTTGCTTCTTCTAAATCAATTCGGCCGGAGACCAGTTTTGTAGTCTTACCACTGACCTTGGCCCGTAACTGGATCCCTAAACAACTGCCTGTGCTTGCTTCCACTGGGAATTGCCTGTCATGATTTATTTGTCCGTGGTTCCCTAGGAAAAGTCATTTGGCACTGAACCAGGGAATTTCAGAAGTTAGTGAAGGTGATGAAGATGAGTTGGCAAAACCCTCAAGCTCTTTGCCAACTGGCAAACCCTTGCTGGTTTTTTTGTGTGTGTGTCTTTGAGTGGGTGGGGAGCGGGCAGCTATTTGCGCAGCTGCCTTGTAGAAATAGAGGAATGAGGCAGCTCCGCCCCCCCAGTTATGTCCACCAGAATAACACGTCTGGTTACAAGTTTACTACTGTGATGGCAGTGTGTGCTGGGGTGTCAAGCAAGCATCCTCCGAAAAGCATTCCATTATTGGGGGGCTCAAGGAGCATGCCAAAGGGTTGTGTGCCATCAGGAGACAATGCCAAATGCAACCTGAGAGCACAATTACTGACTGAAAAATGAGCTTCACTTAGCACTTACTGGATAAACTACTGATTTATGAGGAGGGAATATGGTCTTGTGGTTAACACACAGGACCAGGCGCCAGAAGATTGGGATTTGGAGCCTTGCTTTGTGACTTGGGCACGTCAGTAGTATTTTCAGACGTCAGTATCTTAAGTTAGCTCCTTCAGTTCCTAACTAGGCACCTAACTAAACGGAGCCTGACTTTCAGGGGTGCTGAACAGTCACATTTATCTGGAATTGTGGAGACTCATCATTCTGAAGATCAAGCCTCTTTTGTCTGAGTGCCTGACTATAGATTTAGGCACCTAACATCAGGCATTCAAGTTTGCACATATCGTCAACACTAAATGAATATTTAATATTTAAATCCTCTGAGACCCTGAGCTGGGAAGCGCTCAAGATCGGCAGTGGGTTATTGCTCTGACGTAGAATTTGCGTCGCATATATTTTAAAAAATCACGTGGGCCAGGGTCCTAATCATGAAGTCAGTGAAAAGCCAGTGTGACCCAATTGATAGAGCACCGGACTGGGATTCAGGGGACCTGCTATCTAGCCCTGGCTCTGCCAGGGTGAGTGACCTTGATCAAGTCACTTCCCCTCTCTGTGTCTTAGTTTTCCTATCTGTAAAATGGGGATAAGGATATTTATGTCCTGTGTAAAGAGCGTTGAGACCTATGAAATGTGTCATATAAGAGCTAGGTAATATTTATTTATTTATTACTCCCTTTGACTTCAGTGGGCTTTGGAGAGAACTGTACTAATCTGTCCATTTCTTTATTAATGCCCTGGGAAATGTTTGTATATACCTGACATTGACAGTAGCCGAGGCCCTGATTCATGAATCCATCCATGTTCACCAAAGCACTTAACCATGCGCTCATCTTTAGGCATGTGCTTCTCCGGTCCCATTGACTTTAATGGGTCTTACACACATCCTGAAAATTAAGCATGTTTAATTGTGTAGGTGAATAGGGCTTAAACATTGTCTTCATTTGGGGCTTTACAAAGCTTAGCGGCTTGTGAAAGCTGTGAGTTACAATGGTGGTGCAAAGCGGATATGCCCATAAGCCGTTTGGAAAAGAATAAGAATAATACTTCACACTTCTCTAACAGCTATCAGCTCAAAGCCCTTTGTGAAGGTGAGCGAAGTCTTGCATCCCCCTGAAAGCATTTTACAAATCTGGCCTTTCAAATGCCTTTTAATTCATAGACAATTGATGCTGAGGACATCCTCGCCAGTTATGGAATAATTGCTCCCTAGCTGCACCAAATGGCTCATATGCAGAGCTGTTCCTGGCTCCCGTATGGCATATGTCACCCAGTGAGGGCACAGACTGGTATCTGAACCATCAAATGGGCTTGCATCATTAAAAGAATGGCCCGAGAAGGAAAGCGGGGGCTTATGATTGAAAAATACTGCAGAGCGTTCAGGACTAACTGAATGGAATGTTTTGACATTGTCTTTGGAGCAGGAAATATTCCCCGGTCCCTCATTAGCTTAATGCTGGCACTTTAATTAAACATGATCACTTATTTGTATTATGGGGGCACCTAGAGGCCAAAGCTGAGTGCACGGCTCCATTTGTGCCAGGCGCTGTACGTAAGCATAGTAT
The DNA here is from genome assembly GCA_037349315.1 of Chelydra serpentina. Taxonomy (NCBI): domain Eukaryota; kingdom Metazoa; phylum Chordata; order Testudines; family Chelydridae; genus Chelydra; species Chelydra serpentina. Next base: position 55,552,372 of record JBAIAC010000024.1, on the reverse strand, counting down.
GAGACACACTCTGGCCCAGACTGCTTGCAGTCTAAAGAGTCAAGGCAGACGCAGGAAGGGCTATTCTCCCCATTTTAGAGAGGGGGAACTGAGACACAGAGCTTTTACTGACCTGTCCGAGATCACATGAGAAATCTGTAGACAAGCTGGGGATCCAACCCAGATGGCCAGTACGGTACCTTAACCAGAAGGTTTCCCTTTCCCTCCCCGGCCTCTGCCAGAGCTGGCTGTGAGAACAGGCAAGCCAAGCAGCTGGCTCTTGTGGGCTTCCCATGTCATGTAGAGATGGGGATTGAGTGAGAAGAGTCCAAGTCTGATCAGAAACTGGGGGGGAAAGAGTCTTCCTCATTCTCTCTCTCTCTATTCTACAGGGACCCCAACACCCTCTGCGGGGACTGTGCTGAAGATGGTACTTTCAGCCAATACGTGCATGAGGCCTCTTCCCCGCGAGTCTGTGACTCCTCCGGCTACTGGACCCCTGAGGAGGCAGTAGGTAAATTGCCTTGTCCTCTCTCACTCACGGTGACTGCGTGAGAGACTCCATCTCATTGGTGAAGATGAGATCATCTGAGACCCAATTTTCCATATCGATCTGATCTATCTAAATTTAAATATGCAAAATAAAAATCCTCTTGGGAGAAGATTGCATAAGGTAAAGCTCAGCTCCCGGGGAGCATACCGGAGACTTTGACTTTGAGGTGCAGGGAGCTCATCAGTGTTACTAACAGCTTCCCAAGGAGGGTGTCGGAGAGAGAAAAGAGGCACCTGGGAACCTGTTCAGTTGGACTGATGTCACCAAAAGAAAAGCCAGTGTATGGTGCACCCAGGTCTTAGGGTCTGATCCAAAGCCAATAGGAGCCTTCTTGTGGACTTCCATGGGCTTTGATCCAGCCCTAGAGAGTGGCATACTCTGCCCAAGGTGTTGGGGAGAATCTCATTTCTTGAGTCATTTAGGTCCAGGCAGAGCCCTGGAGAACACAGCGTAGGGAACAGTCCTTCTTCCCCACCAACGGGATGGATGGGATGAACTGATAGGTCTATCCAGTTTCAAGTGTTTATGAGCCAGGGAGATCAGTTTAAAAAGCACCCTAGGGCAGGTTATCTTGCCCCAGGCCTTGCCTTCCAGACAAGTTACAACATGAATCACACTGGTATGCACGTGCCCCTGGCATAGGAAAGAGCCAAGGGTTTCATGGTGTCACTGGAAACTTCACCTCGAGACTGGAGTGGGGTGGAAACGTCTCTCGCAATCAGAGAAAGTGACAAAATGAGGAAAAAAAGAGTTTTGTGCCAATTTGGTTAAACAGCAGAACATTTGGAACTGTCAGCTTCAGCATTTCCCATTTCCCAGGCTGTCAGATGGCCGTGTTGTCCCTTGCAGATCAGAACTGGCTTAGCAGATGCTAAACTTTTCTCCACACCAGTGTGCAGTTTTCACCAGCACGTATCAGCTGGCGTGAGAGAGGGGCACGTCTGCACAACCTGGGGGATTTCATGGGGACAGTGGCACAAGTCCAGGCCATGGATGGGCACTAAATAGGACAAGTGTTTGTGGCCTTGGGGAAAATTGGGCATTTTCAGCAGAATCCGTGAACTTGAAACTGGTTGTTACACTCAGCTTCTCTTTCCATGGCTCAGAGCACATCTGTGTTGGTTTCCCTTGCTGACTGCATAGGGCTTAATCCTGAGCAAGCTTTGCTGTCGCTGATGGGTGGAGGCAAAGGTGGCTCTCGGCCCAGTCTGCTCCCGGGCTGAGATGGGCCCCTGATGAACAGGACCTACACTAAGTGGAGTGGTCCCCTTGGGACTACTCTGCTGGCTTGGGATCACCAGCGTACAGCCATGCCCTCTCCTGCCCTTGGCCCGCCCCAGAATGCCCCTCATGCTTTACCCACTCCCTGTGACAGAAGAACCTCCAGCTGCCCCTATAGAAAAGCATCAAGTTCCTTTTGTGTCGCTTAGCCTGGGCAAATGATCTAGCCCCCGACCCCTTCAGCCTTGGGACGTTTGGAGATCAAATAAGAATTCAGAGGCAAACTTGGTAGCATGGGCCCATCTGTACTGATGACACTCAGAGCCAGCCGGGTGCGCTCCCCTGCTCCCCCTCACTCGAACGCACTCACCTAACAGGGCCACGAGCCCTGCATTGAGATCTGCCTGAAAACTAGTTTCCTTAACTTCTCCTCTCTCAGCTTGTGCCTAAGAATGGGAGGGATGGTCAGAACGAATCTTAGCACTGCTGCAGGGTGAGAGGTGCCGGCATTGAACTCATGCTCATTTCTCTCCATCTCAGGTGTATAGTTAGTATGCCGGTGACACAATCACAGAATCCTGCTTGGTGCAGTCTGGGTCTGTGTGTGTCCAGGCATGTGTGGGTTTGTGTGTGTGTGTGTGTGTGTGTGTGTGTGTGTGTGTGTGTGCGTGCAGGTATAGCTGTGTTTCTGACAAAATGCACGTGTGTGTCTGCAAGTGTTCCTGTGGATACACAGGTATATAGAGTATGTGTTTGTGCCTGAGTCATTGTACACTTCTGTGCAAAGGGGGGGATGTCTGCACCGACCTGTTTGATAATATTGGGGGAGGAGGGGTTCCTGTCTTGTGAGTTTTTGAGATTTTGAACATTTTTCCCCTCCCAGATTGGAACAAAAAGTCAAAATCGTAAACATTTTTCTGAACCGGTGAACTGAAAAATATTCTGGTTTGGGATGATTTCAAAACATTTAGCTTTGGACCTTTTTTCATTTTTGAAACATTTTTTAGTATAAATGAAGTTAAATTTTGAAACAAAAAAAAAGCTGTTTTGAATGGAAAAACCCAAACATTTTGTTTAGCCAATGGAGAAGTGACCCATTTCGACAATGTCAAAACTTTTGTTCAACTTTTTATCAGTCGCGCAATCCATGGAGATTGGCCCGTCCCAAATTGGTTTCAACAAATCAGCCAAAACCATTTTGTTGAAAAATTCCTAGATATGCATGTTCAGGCCTGTGTATGTCTGAGCTGGCATGTATGTCGGGTGGGATACGTCTGTTTGTTTCTTCCTGCTGTTCGGGATCTGAGGATTTATGTGTGGAAACACAAGTGTGTTTGCTATCTGTATACTCTGAGACATTTTGAGCACACACTGTGTGTTGATGCCTATGTATGGATGTGTACATATGATGGCATTGTTGTATGCACGTGTGCGTATGTATCTGTGTTTAAATGTGCCTGGGGGGGGCGGTGTTCACCTCGATGTGTGTGCATGCAAATGTACAGACCATCATATATCTGTTTGCTACTGAAATGAACTGCCCTGTTCCTTATAGGGATCTATATTCTCCCCTTGTCTAGGCCCCCCAGATGTGGATCAGCCCTGTGAGCCCAGCCTGCAGGCCTGGAGCCCAGAGCTCCATCTGTACCACATGAACATGACTGTTCCTTGCCCCCAGCCGCATGGTTGTATCCTGGAGCTGCATTTCCTGCATCCCGTGTACCCGGAGTCTCTCATACTGTGGACCACCTACCTCTCCACAGACTCACCCAAGGCCTTGTCTGACATCGAAATCCTGACGGAGCATGGGGAGTCCGTCCACTTGGGCCCCCTGGACACTTTCTGCGACACCCCCCTCACTGTTAGGCTCAATGTCAACAGGAAGGTGTCTGGGGTAAAGGTCTACACCTTTGATGAACGGATGGAGATAGATGCGGCTCTCTTAACCTCCATGCCCCAGAGCTCCCTCTGCTCCAGCTGCAAGCCTGTGCGGTACAGGATCCTGCGGGACCCCCCGTTTGCTAGCGGCTCCCCCATAAAGGGGTTGCACATGCACCGAAAGTTCACCGACACGTGAGTAGCCATATTGGTCCACCAAAGGCTGGGGGGTGGGGTGCTTTTCTATTTCTCCTTGCTTTTCTGGCTTCTGCATTTGGCTTCATTGACATGTTTAGAACTCAGTCTCTCTGTGGTGAGCAGTGCCATGAATGCCCAGCCTCAGAGCTTGTCCAAAACACCCCATTGCATATGACAGTTCCATGACACTAGCATGATACTCACCAGGAAGCTGTATCCCACTAGAGAGAACTCTTTAACGTGGACACATTTCCCCATCTGTGGAACCAGAGTAATGACTGTTGAAGTCACATAGGGTAGGGGATAATTTCATGTGATGGTCCCCCTAGAGCAGGGATGGGCAACCGGACCGTGGGCCGTTTTTATCCAGCTGCGGGCTTGCCGCGCTCCGCCCGGCGCTTCGGCGGGGGGAGCGGGGCAAGCCCGCGGCCCCGCTCCCCTGGCTGGAGCACCACAAGCCCGCGGCCCCACTCCCCCAACCGGAGTGCCAGGCGGAGCGCAGCATGCTACTGGCCCCGCTCTCCGGGCCGGAGCGCGGGAAGCCCGCGGCCCCGCTCCCCCGACTGGAGCGCCGGGCAGAGCGTGGCATGCCAGTGGCCCCGCTCCCCCAGCCGGAGCGCGGGAAGCCCGCGGCCCCGCTCCCTTGGCTGGAGCACGGGAAGCCTGCGGCCCCACTCCCCCGGCCGGAGAGCGGCAAGCCTGCGGCCCCGCTCCCCCAGCCAGAGCTGCAGCAAGCCTGCAGCCCCGCTTCCCCCGGCCAGAGCTGCGGCAAGCCCGCGGCCCCGTTCCCCTGGCCGGCTTGCGCTCCGGCCGGGGGAGTGGAGCCACGAGCTTGTTAATTTTGTGAGCGTTCATGGCCCGCCATGAGGCAGTCAGGGGTGGGAAGTGGGAGGGGGCAGGGGCCAGGCTGTTTGGGGAGGCACAGCCTTCCCTACACACCCCTCCATATAGTTTCGCAGCGCCGATGTGGCCCTCAGGCCAAAAAGTTTGCCCACCCCTGCCTAGAGGGAAAAGTGGCAGGCTCCTCTGATTACTTGCCACAGATCCTCTTTCTATAGCCTCAGCTCACGGCAATTGTAGAATTGGAGGGGGCGGAACCTACCTGTGTTTTTGGCTTTGAGTGTGTGCATGTGCCACAGTGCAATACATTCTAGTGGCTTGAATATAGTCTCACCCTGAATGTTTTATTGATATAGAGATGGGCCATAACCAAAACCTCAGATCCAAATACCCCCAGACTTTGGGGACATGGGAGATTGGAATCTGGATTGGAATTTGCCAAATTATCCCTGTCTGCCTACCTGGCTACATTTACATGCTGGTTTCAAACACCCTGAACTTTGAAGGGATCTGGATTCAGATTTGAACTGTGTTGCTTCTTTCCATCTATCCATCCATGCCCAAGCCAGGCAAATTTCATTGAGGTTCTGAGGACCATCTCTCCCACTCCTTGCCTCTCTTGTTCCCCTTCACCCCTCACACACACCAGCTTACCCTTCTCTTCCTTGTAAAACCCAGGATCCTGTGTCCAGAGCATCATTAGACACTAGGTGCAAATTTTAGAAACTACTTAGGACCCTAACTCATGTTTCCAAAAGTGACTTAGCCTAATTCTCATTGAAAGTCAATGGGAATTAGGTGTTCCGGAAAATGGTACCTGTTAACTCTTCTGCACATTCTGTATCATATTCCTAGTGCCCGTGGCTGCACACCTAAGAAACAGAAGGGCGTTTAGGACCAGATTTTCAGCTTTGGCTGAACTCTGCTCCAAGTGCAGCCAGTGAGAGTTACATGTGTTGAAAATCCCACCTTAAACCTTCTCCCAAGGCCATGCTTCACTTGGCTGGGGAAACACGCCATGCTCTGGTGTTGGTCCCCAGCTCTGAAGAGGAAGTGGATGAGCTCAGGACTGTGCCTCTGGCTTCTGATGCATTAATTTTAAGGGCTAAAAGAGTTAAGGTGTTTATAAACTTTGTTATTGTTTAACATTAAACCAGTGATATTGTACAGACAGACCCTGGTCGTAGTTGGCCAGGATCAAGCTTGGGACCTCTGGAGCTTAATGCAATGACCGTCTACTGCACGAGCTAAAAGATACCTATCTCAAGGATGTAGCAGACTCAATCACTAGCTGGTCTAGCCACCCCTAGAGAGGACAGAGTGCCACACCGAGCAGGCATGGGTTGTTTAAGTGTGATGTTTTGGGCAGGCCACTAAGGAATTCAGTCACCGTCTGCCTTGTATCCCTACATGTCTTGTGGCTGTGCAGCTTTGGTCCAGAGGTCCAGCAGCCTGCCAGTAGGACATAAGCCTCATCCTGGCTTTGCCCAACCTGGTTACTACTGTTTGCAGCCTGACCTTAGTACCCTTCTAGCCCCAAATTCATCCCAAAATCTTCCTACTGTAAGGACCAGCCCCTCTCACTGGACCCTCCCAGAGAAAGTCTGTCTCTCCAGAGACACTCCAACCTGTTAGCTTTCTAGAAACACACACGTTTAGAAAAGCTTCAACCCACTGAGGAAAATAGAAAGGAACATAAAACTCTGGCAAGCCAAGTATAAAAGCCCCAAAAAGAATTTGAAGAGCAACTAGCAAAAGACACAAAAACTAACTGAAATTGTTTAATGTACATCAGAAGCAGGAAGCTTCCCAAACAATCAGTGGGGCCACTGGACGATCAAGGTGCTAAAGGAGCACTCAAGGAAAACAAGGCTGTTTTTGCATCAGTCTTTAATGCAGAGGCTGTGAAGGAGTTTTCCACACCTGAGCCATTCTTTTTAGATGAAAAATCTGAGGAACTGTCCAAGATTGAGGGGTCAATAGAGGAGGTTTTGTAACAAACTGATTGATTAAACAGTAATAAGTCACCAGAACTAGAAGGTATTCACCCAAGAGTTCTAAAGGAACTCAGATATGAAATTGCAGAACTACTAACTGTGGTATGTAACTTATCATTTAAATCAGCCTTTGTACCAGATGACTGGAGGATAGCTAATGTAACACCGATTTTTTAAAAGGCTCCAGAGGCCAACCTGGCAATTCCAGGCCAGTTAGCTTAACTTCAGTTGCAGGCAAATTGGTTGAAACTTGAAACTATAGCAACCTGTAGTCTGGGACCCCTGGGGCTCCGCAGACTATGTCTAAGATTTCCAAAGAGGTCCACATTTCCATTTGAAATTTTTTAGGGGCCCATAAATGAAAAAGGGTGAAAACCACGGGCATAGATGAACATGATATGTTGGAGGATAGTCAACAGGGCTTTTGTAGAGGGTAATCATGCCTCACCTTTGGATTGTCTTTGTCTTACAAGTCAGGAAGGCCTCTTGGGGATTTAGTTTCCTGTGTCTTTCTGGGGTGTAGGACCCATGTTCATTCTCTGTCTCTTGAGCTCAGGATCAGGAACCCCCGCTCTCAGTTTAGCTTGATGGCTTTGAATACTGCTAATATGTAAATCGAGGTACACTCACATTCCTTTGCCTAGGCCACACCAGTTTATCACCTTTACCTAGACTCGGCTGTCTGGTCTTCAACGTGTTCTGGTAACATCATACAGAGGGAATTCATAACTTCACATGTAACATTAACACATTAATTTTACAATGATATTAATAACCTGCATGTTATTAGCTTTCACATGGTACCTTACACAACGCCTTTTGGATAAATATCATGACAACAAAGATTTGGGTGTAGTGAGTTGGTTGGGTCTGAAGATAGACAGTGTACCCTATGCCAGTGGGCATTAAGGGCTCCTAGGGTCACACTTAGGTTTGGGATTGTTCATATAGAGCTCTTAGCCTGCTTAGTACAAATACACCATTAAAAATTCTTTTAACCTTTTATTAAAGATCCAGAGAGGAAGGGAAAACAATTAAAGTATTTGAAATGTAAAGTATCAAGTAGGGCTTTTATTTTATAAACAGATTTTTTCCCCTTTTCCATTAGTTGGAGAGAGTTTTTAGAAGGAAAAACTCCCTTGTTTGACAGTCTCTTAGTTGGTATCAGATAGTTATCACTGCCCTGTGGGGGAAAAGAGAAGTAATTAGTTGCAATGGGCTGGAGCCGTTGCTGATTATACTGCTGTTAAAGTCCAATCCTGTTGCATCCCAAGTTGTGTTGGGGATTCAGCTGGAGCCAACAGAGGCAGTGATGTTTTCTGGAGCCCTCTCTCTGGCCTGGGCTGGTCAGGACATCTCTCAGGATTAGGATGCCGAAGGCCCCAGGAGATGGTGGGTGTGGCAGCCATGACTGTGAAGCTTGCTTCAGTAGCCTCCATCTTTATTTTAAAATTATTTTCTTCCCCCCAGACTCTTTCTTTAAGGACCCACAAAGGGAATGGTGGGTGGAATAGCCCATGTCTCCATTATTTTGCCCACAATTAGGCCTAATATCAGATACTTCAGTTTTTATTTATTAATTTCCAGTTCCACATGTTCTGTTTTTACCAAGCATGATTTCAACATGGTCCTTGACTTATATCAACGTGGCCTTTTTTGTTTGGACTAATTTAGTCTCTCTGGTTCTCTTGTACCTGTTTACAACACTCACTACTGAAAGCAACTTGACCTATTTTTCATTAACATTTATTATAGGTCATTGTATTACTTAATAAACTTTGATATTCTCTTTACAACTGAGCAACAATTAGGGTAAATTCATCAGCCAATTATTGCAACACTTCCTACCTAGCAAGGCAGCATCCACAGGACTGTTACCTTTCCATTCTGCTTAGGTACAACACACATGCTTTTTATAACCTATAGCAGCCCCTTTGCCTCTAATGAATCCACTGCAAATGGCCATATACAGACCTATGTTTCCCACATGGTATTTGTTCTCTCCTAGTTCGATTGATTCCTCTGTGTTTCTGCAGGGATGTCATACCGGGCCAGTTGTACCGGTACCAGGTGCAGGCCATGGCTGGGGCAGCTGTGGGAGAACCCTCTCCACCTTTGATCCATACCCACGGCGCTCCCTATTGTGGAGATGGAAAAGTGACCATGTAAGTGCTGAATTCTACACAGGTTTGGGAGATGTTTTTAAAGCCGTTTGGTCTAGTAGGGTAGATCCAAACAGAAGACCTGATTCTTCACTCCATGACATGAGATTTATGCCAGCATAACTCCACTCCTGTCAGTGGTGCCAAACCATTGCAAAAGAATGAAGGTTCAAACTCAAAGTGTTTTGCAAAATCTAGTGCTTCTTAGAAGGTAAAGATGGGCCTTGCGAGGTGCGGACTTTGGATCTGGATTCTGATCTGAACTTCCCCAAAGTCAGTGGGTGCTTAGTCCAATGCTTAGGCCAGTACCAATCTCTATAAAGTGTCATAAATTTTTAAACCACAAAAGGAGCATTCTGATCATCTAGTCTGGCCTCCTGCATAGAGCAGGCCAGAGAACTTCACCCAGTGATTCTGCATTGTGCCCAGTAACTTGTGGCTCTCTGCTAGAGCATATATTTTAGACTGACATCCAATCTTGATTTAAAGACCCCAAATGATGGGAAACTTACAGCATCCCGTGGTAAGCCAGTCTAATGGTTAACTATCCTCTCTGGTAAAAATGTGTGTCATGTTTCCAGTTTGAATTTTTCTGACTTCAACTTGATTGTTTTCCAGTGAAAACAGCTTTGTAAATTGTTACCCTCACCCTGCAGTGTTGTGAAACCCAATGCAAAGTGATTGTGCTAAGTGCATGAGACCCAACAGGGGAAACTGGCTAGAAGGGCCAGATCCTCAGCTGGTGTAATTCAGCATAGCTCCATTGACTTCACTGCTGATTTACTACAGTTAAGGGTCTGGGCCTCTGGAGAGTGAATGACCACTTTAGTTCCACTGTCCAAGCTGAGTGAAGTTGAAAAAACTGAACAAGTAGCGTAAATGGGAGGCAAGTAGTGGAGATTTGTGATTTGCTTTTAATGTGACTGATCTAAAGGGCAGTTGGGAACACAGCTTAGGAAGTCTTGTTTAGTAAACAATTTTAAACCGTCGGGAAATAACAGTGAGTCAAAGTCAAGAGTGTGGAGAGACCTGGTTGATTTTCACATTGTGCATCTTTGTGTATGAAGAGTGTGTGTGAAGCAAAGTTGCTTGAATATTTGAAGTTTTGAGTGTGAAGGGGTGTGTGTGCATGTGCATGTGCGTGCTTGTGTGTGTGTGGGTGCACACATGAGAATAAACCTGATTTAACCTAAGCATGTAATTGTCCCTATTTTTGCTATCAGACCAGCTTTTTGCAGCACACCGACAGATGCTGCTTGTGAAAATTGCTTGTGGTTTTCTCATGAAATGTAGCACATGGCTATTGCTTTTCCCCCCTCACTAAACTCATCCCTATCCCCTACCCAACCTTGACTTGTCCAACTCTCAGTGGAAAAACTGACCATTCTTCACATCTGACATCACTGGTGGGTCTTCTCCTCTGACATAGGCTTGGTAGTTGCACTTGCTCCACCCTGAGTTCCCCAGGGAAGATGGTGGTGGGGTGGGGCCTCTTTTCTCCCACTCTGGCTTTCCCAACTCCTTCCTCACCTGGCAAGAGTCAGACTCTTCTCTCCATCCATGTAGCTGGCATCCCATGATTCCTCCAGTGAAATCTGACTTGAGGGTTGTACTTAAACATGGGGTCTTGACCCTTACGGAGCTGAAAAGCTCGAAGGGCAGCTAGTCAAGAGGGCGTTAACGTTTCTTGCTGATGGTCTCTTAGGAGCTTGGAAGAGGAGTGCGATGATGGAGACCTGTTAGATGGAGATGGCTGCTCTGGGAAGTGTAAAAGGGAAAAAGGCTTCAACTGTGTTGGTAAGTCATGTGCTGAGTCAGCCCATTCCTTCTCTCCTTGGCCACCCCCTTTTTGGGCCGTGATGGCCACCTGGGGGAAGGGTATAGTTTTTTCTCCTGTCGTAACATCCCTGCAGTGGACTGTCCTGCCTGCCAGGACCCTCTTCAGGGATCTGCCCCCAGCAGAAGCATTGTAGACACTAAAATTCTAGTCTTTGGCCTCTCTGCAGGAGAGCCGAGCCTGTGTTATGTTCACGACGGGGATGGGGTGTGTGAGCCCTTCGAGAGGAGAAGCAGCATCCAGGACTGTGGCCTCTACACTCCCAAAGGGTACATGGATCAGTGGGCAGCACAGGCCTACACCTCCCACCAGGACAAGAAGTCATGTCCCGTTTCCATGGTGACCGGAGAGCCTGTTGTGAAGGTGAGGCTCGGCATTTCCTTGTACCTGATGTGATCTCCACAGTGTCCTTGCCTTTCCTGTCCCTCCCGATGGAGCACCTATTCCCAAAGGCCTCTGCGACTCAGTCCTCCCAGCAGAGCAGCTTTCATGCATCGGGCAGCTTAAAATGAGCCATATAAACTGGAAAAGAAAATCCAGACAACAATCCTGGAATTGCCATGACGTGCTAAGCTTCACTGTCCATCGAACCTCATGGGGCCTCCCGAAAAGACACCACTTCACCAAGGGAAAGGCTGTTTAACAAACCCCCAGCACTGTTAACCCTTGGCATTCACTGCCACAAGATTGCATTGAGGCCAGGAGCTTAACAAAGGATTCAGAAAGTATTGTGCACTTCTAACTTCAGCCCTACTTGGGGTGGGCCATAGGCTTTGGGCTGGCCCTCTGTGTAGGGGTGAATTTCATCCTGATAGGAATAGGCAGCACATTACTGTTACACCAGATATGATGAGAAACTATGACCCTGATCCAGCAAAGCACTTAAGTACATGCATGACTTTAAGCCCATGAGTTGCCCCACTGCAGTCATAAAAATTAGCATGGGCCTAAATGCTTATAGGATCAGGGTGTGAAAGGATATAAACCCTCATGCTTCAGGACATATGCCCACCACTTAGTGTCTGAAGCAAAGCCCCTTGAAGTTAGTGGGCATCTTTCCATTGATTTCAATGGGCTGTGGATCAGGGCTGAATGGCCTGGAAGAAACTTTTCCCTTAGGCGTGTTTGTGCATACTTCTCATTGCATCTTCATCTGAAACATTTGGTACTGGTCTTTGTCTAAGACAGGATGCTGGCCTAGATGGATCTGCTGTGGTCTGTAAGTTCCTATAGCTCTGTGCTCCATCCTCTTAAATAATATATCATCTTAGTTTGTAAAGTAAATTCTTTGAGACATGGTCCCTCTCTGGAGAGAGGCAGTGTGGCCCAGTGGATGGTGCACTGGACTGGGACTCAGGAGACTTGGGTTCTATTCCTGTCTTATGTGCTGGGGGACCTTGGACAAGTCACTTCACAGCTCTGTGCCTCAGTTTCCTCCTCTCTAAAATAAAATTAATGACACCAACCTCCTTTGTAAATCACTTTCTGATCAACTGATGAAAAATGCAATAGAAGAGCCAGGTGTTATTCTTACATCTGTCTGTACAGTGCTTTGTGCCTTTTTGGTGCAATAATTGTCATCAACCCAATAAGGAATTGAGATAAATTTGCAATATCGTATCAGTATTTCATACAAAGAAACTAAGAAAGGGGAACAGGGAGCATGGAGAAAAGTGCAAATATTGTAGCCACTTGTGGGCGCTCTTCTCTGGCCAGACTTGGTACAGTGGACAATCTTAAGACCCCATGTCCCTTGTTCCAGAGGAATCAAGATTTCAAGGGCCAGGTTCTCATCTGGTGTAAATTTGTGTTGATCCACAGGACTATGCTGATTTATGCCAATTGAGGATACGACCCTGTATATTGATTATTCAGAACGTTTTTGCTTCTAGACTATTGAGCCCGAGTCTCAGCTGATGTAAGTTGGGGTCCCTGTGCTGAAATCAGTGGATTTGTACTGATTTACACTGATGATTTAGCCCATAGTCTTTCCCTCAATCCCACAGGTACCCTGAAATAGTCTTTATTCAAGCAGATGACTTCTGTTGCCCCTCCCCTTCTGCTCTGGTTAAAGCTGTGGTGCCTCTTTCCTGGCGGGCATGTAGGAGGCTGGTAGTTCTCTTCCTCCCTTTCCTTCCATGCCCAACATTGCTGCTGCTGGGGTTGAAAATCTCTCCTTTCCAGGTGTGCAGATCCCACCTTCAAGATATGCCAGAGCATCATTCCCTCGCTGCTTGGTTCCCCTGCACCACCAGCCGCAACGATGCTCAGGTTGTCGATGGGGAGAAAATGCCCTTGGATGATGAGAGAGTTTGGCTCAAAGTAAGTGGCGTTGGGCACCGGGGCTTAATAGGGAGGATACTTTGTAGGGGTGGGGAAGGGCTTTCCTATTCTTGTCCCACACTTTCAGGGATAAAGGCCAATTCTTTTCCTTCCTCCTGTCCTGGAGTAATGAAGAGCTCTCCCTCAGCTAGGTCACGAACTCATCAGCTACAGCCAGGCATTCTACAGGTGAGTCGTAGCAACCGAAAGCCAATGACTGGCATGTGTATCACTCATTTCATCCCATTAGTATATGAGCCTGTGGCAGCAATCCATCTTGGAGGCTGCCAGTGCAGGGATCACCACGGCGAGGGAGACAGAACCCTACAACAGTGTTCTGTAAATGAAAAAGCCATTGCCAGGCAAATACAGTAACTCCTCGCTTAACGTTATAGTTGTATTCATGAAAAATGCTACTTCAAGCGAAACGATGTTAAGCAAATCTAATTTCCCCATAAGAATTAATGTAAATGTGGGGGTTAGGTTCCAGGGATATATTTTTTATATATATATATATAATATAATATAATATTATATATATATATATATATATATACACACACACACACATATATACACAGTATAAGTTTTAAACAAACAGTTTAATACTGTACACAGCTATGATGATTGTGAAGCTTGGTTGAGGTGGTGAAGTCAGAGGGTGGGATATTTCCCAGGGAATGCCTTACTGCTAAATGATGAACTAGCACTCGGCTGTGCCCTCAAGGGTTAACATATTGTTGTTAATGTAGCCTCACACTCTACAAGGCAGCACGAATGGAGGGAGGGGAGACAGCATGGCGGGGAGAGACAGAGACACACTGTGTGTGTGTGTGTGTGTGTGTGTGTGTGTGTGTGTGTGTGTGTGTGTGTGAAAGAGAGAGAGAGAGAGAGAGGTGTATTGCCCCTTTATGTATGCTGACCCCACTCTAAATACATTGCCTTTTTAAGTAGATCAGCAAGTTGAGACAGCAGCTGCTGCCAGCAAGCTCCCTCCATCCTCAGCCCTGTGTGTCCCTCCCCCACCCCCGTGGAGATAAGGTACAGAAGAAGGGGGGCAAGAGCGAGGGGGAGGGGGACACTCTGACATTAGCACCCCTTTCCCCCCCTCTCCCCCGCACAGCAAGCAGACGGCTCCCGGGAGCAGCTCCAAGGCAGAGGCCAGGAGCAGCAGATGGCAGTGAGGGAGGGAAAGTTGAATTGCCTGGCAATTGATAGCCTGCTGGACGGCTGCTGCACAGGGAACTTAGGGGAGCAGGGAGCTGATAGGGGGCCTCCCGGTCCACCCTGGTTCCAAGCCCCGACCAGCTAGCTGCAAGGGCTGCTTGTTCTGCAAGCAGTGGACAAAGCAGGCAGCTGCCAAACAACGTTATAAGGGAGCATTGCGCAACTTTAAACAAGCGTGTTCTCTAATTGATCAGCAACATAACAACGAAACAGCGTTAACCGGGACGACTTTAAGTGAGGAGTTACTGTACCGAGAGGGGTTATTTGAGATTTAACTGTTAGTCTTCAAGGGCACCTTTAGCATCACCCTTGCTGCTGCTGTTCTGCTTTAGCTCAGTTTTCACTCACGTGGCACTGGTGTAAATGACTGCACAAGGAGCAGTGTGGCCCCAAGGCCTTGGAGCCGGTCTCTTCTGGGAGGGGAGAGGGCTGACCTGGAATTCCTGACCATGCCCACAGACATGTTAGAGAGGATGGGAGTCAGGGCCTTTCTGACTTAGCATCTGAGACTCTGTCCCACAACTGCATTGGCCTCAACTCCACCAGGGAGAGTAAAATCGGGGTTTTAGTCACATAAGGAGGACATGAGTAGAAGAGACACAGGGAGCTGATACATCTATTAGGAAGATGCAGTTCATACAGTGCTGATTTTCTGATTGTAACCACAGTTTAATTTTATGTGGCTGCTGCCTTCTATTATTGGGACATTGTTATTTGTCTTTGCTCTTTCCGTACAGTTTATATGGGGCATGTTGCCCTGTTTAGTCCTAGATTGTCTATAATTACCTTTTGTTAAGGCGCTTGGAAGACTTAATGCATCATTAATCATTGGTCAATAAACAGTGTTATTACTTTTCTGTCCCTAATACCCATGTATCCCTAACGTCCTATGCCTCTACAGAGAGCTCTACCTACATAGCCTTCATTCTCTTCTGTCTCTATCTCTTGGACCTTCCCTCTGGGTTCCCTACTGTCCTTATGCCAGGGCAAATGCCCTCCATTTCTTCCTTTGCTCACAAGAAAGAGAAAAGCCCCCTCTTTGTGCTGCCCTGATGGAGGCTCGCTTTCCACTTCTCACCAGGATTAACTCATGTTCCAGTGCATTGGAACTTGTGGGCAGATGTTTATATGAAAGACTTTCATTACTAGCTCCACACGCTCATTTTAGGTGCGCTATTATTTTCCGCCCATAAAATTATTTATGGGCTAGTAATAAATATAACCATGTTCTTTCTCTTTTATAATGTTTGCCTGATTGCTAACAGATTGGTCTGGGAAGCAGGTTTCTTATTCACACATGTGTATGAAAAAACACTCTCCCATACAAATATAGCTGTTTACACACACATCTCAGTAACACATCTCAGTGCATACACCTCCACTTACAGGACTATTTTAATGTTTCATGTCACATGCTTTAAAAGAGCAGTCACATTGCTCATTAGGTACAGGATTCCAGTTGTATGGAATGAAACATTTTCAACAGGTGGCACTAAAGGGCAAAGAAATCATTGTGCCCCTACATGAAGGCACAGACATAAGTGGGCGTGGCCATCTGCTGAAGAATGCAAATGTCTGTGCAACATAACTAGCCTCCCATAGTGCACCTTAGCATAGCTGGTATACTTGCAGATATGAGTTATTCTGATTTGTGGAGGAGCACCTTCCAGTGGCAGTGCTTTGTTCTCTATATCCTACACATCAGATTCAGGGAAGATTTGGAGTCATGTCAGAATGTAACAAGCAGGAAATTAAGCAAAAGAAATTTTTTTTAAATATAGCCAACTGCAGCTCAATCCATAATAAGAAAAAGGAAGCACACGCAGGGAATATTTAGTGAGATAAGCCAGATACTGCAGTTTTAATTCAGAAACAGATTTTGCCAAGTTCCTGCACAGGGGAGGAGTGGGGAGGGATGGAATAAGGAGTGTCCCCCAAATTGGCACAAGCTGAGGATCTGGCCCTCACAAGTTAGGTTGGGATGAGCTCTCAATATTGAGGTGCTTATCCAAACCACCCAAGCTTCTTGGGTGTGCAGAACTGGAACTCTCCGTGGTAATGTGCTTCCTGCTTTGGAGCAGGCTGTGGTGCTGACGGGATTGACCTTCACGGTGTCTCGGGGCTTCCAGTCCTGGACAGGAGGTGGAAATGAAACAAGCATGAAATAATAACGGGAGGGAAATGTTACTGGGAAATTGCCCAGCCTCAGTGATGATTAAGTGGTAATTTGGGGCAAAGGTGCAAAAAGATATTTCCTCTGCCTTGCTTTGCCCCATGCCTGTGCCAGCTCTTTGTGGGCCCCAGTGAGTGGCTGCGAACCTGAAATACTTGTCCCACCCTCTGATCATTGTATCCCCCCTCACAGTGCTGAGCTCCCAGGGGGGCTCCTGGGTTATTCCTCATTATGAGGCGATGCTAGGGTGACCAGGTGCCAGTTTTCGACCAGAACACCAAGTCAAAAAGGGATCCTGGCGGCTCCAGTCAGCACTGCTGATCGAGCTGTTGACTGTCCGGTTGGTGGCGCCGTGCAGTGGGGCTGGCAGGCTCCCTGCTAG
Source organism: Chelydra serpentina (assembly GCA_037349315.1). Taxonomy (NCBI): domain Eukaryota; kingdom Metazoa; phylum Chordata; order Testudines; family Chelydridae; genus Chelydra; species Chelydra serpentina. The sequence continues at coordinate 55,535,603 of JBAIAC010000024.1, read as the reverse complement.
CCTTCATGCCACGCAACTCCTGGGAAGAAGCGCATGTCCCCCCTCTGGCTCCTACACGTAGAGGCAGCCAGAGGGCTCCGCACGCTGCCCCCGCCCCAAGTGCCACCCCCGCAGCTCCCATTGGTCAGAAACCGCAGTCAATGGGAGCTGCTGTGGCGACGCCTGCAGACGGCAGCACGGAGAGCCACCTGGCCGTGCCTCCGCATAGGAGCTGGAGGGGGGACATGCCGCTGCTTCCGGAAGCTGCTTGAGGTAAGCACCTCCCGGACCCTGCACCCCTGATCCCCCTCCCAGGCCCCAACCCCCTGTCCCAGCCCTGATCCCTCTCCCATCCTCCAAACCCCTTGATTCCAGCCCAGAGCACCCTCCTGCACCTCAAACCCCTAATCCTCAGCTCCACCCCAGAGTCTGCACCCCCAGCCAGAGCCCTCACACCCCACCAACCCCCTGCCCCAGCCCGGAGTCCCCTCCTGCACCCCAAATCCCTCAGCTCTGGCCCCACATCAGAGCCTGCACTCCCAGCTGAAGCCCTCACTCCCCCCGCATCCCAATCCCTTGCCCCAGCCTGGAGCTGCCTCCCGCACCCTGAATGCCTCATTTCTGGCCCCACCCCAGAGCCTTCACCCCCAGCCAGAGCCCTCACTCCCTCCTGCACCCCAGCCCCCTGAGCCAGCCTGGTGAAAATGAGCGAGTGAGTGAGTGTGGGGAGAGCGAGCAACAGGGAGGGGGTGATGGAGTGAGCAGGGGCGGGGCCACGGAGAAGGGGAGGAGCAGGGGGCGGGCAAGGGTGTTCAGTTTTGTTCAAGTAGAAAGTTGGCAATCCTAGGCAACGCTCAATATACACCAGTCCTCTTCAGGCATGGAGGGCCATCACCATGACAGACTCCGGGGAGCAGAGTCAGGATTTGAGGAACCTGCATGATGGGCTCTCTCTGTTTACCACAAAGTGTCTCTCTCAGTGGTGGAGTGAAGCCAGGCTAGGCCAGAGGAGAGTAGGGCCAGTGCATCTGCAGTTATAGGGCTCCAGCAGTCAACCCTCCTCTGCGGGTGAGGGCTGCAGAGGAGCTGCAGGCTCCTGGGGGCTGTATTCAGTGGGCAGCCCATTGGCCCAGACCCCTGGGTTCTGCTCTGCCAGTTTGGGTAAGTCACTTCACCTCTCTCTGCTTTCATTCCCCTCCACCTCGTCTGTTTACATTGTCAGCTCTTCAGAACGAGGACTGGCTGTTGCTATGTGTGTGAGCAGCACCTAGCGCAATGGGGCCCTGACCTTGGCTGGGGCCTCCAGGCACCACAGTCATTTAATTCATAATAGCAGGGCCCTGAGGCTGCAGTGGGGGGCAGGGGAGGGGGGGAGATTCCTGCTCCTTAGCCTGGCTAGCTGGGCTGTCTGCTGCTGATGGATTTGTGCCCATGTGAAGTGTTGCTTTACCTGGAATCTTTTTCCCCTTGTCTTTGGCCTGATTTTAGCGAGAGCGTTGCATGGGGTGGATCTGAATCAAAAGCTTCCGAACGCCAGGGGGAGGGAGAGGGGGGTTATGTCCCCCGCACTTTCCAAGAGTGCCTGTTCTCCAGTGATTGATACTGAGTTTCACTGCTGTCTCCTGCAGCCTTTGTGGCTCGTAGAGGAGTCAGTGGAAGTGGTGGCTTTCCTACTAGATGTTGTCTCCTGCTCCAGATTGTTCAGTTCCTTGGCTGGCAGCTGCTTTCGAGTCACTTGTGGTATTTTGCTTTAAATGGAAGCATTTCAGTGACACAGTTTGTTATTCCACCAGCCTGCCACCTCAAGGTTCATATCAGTGGGATGAATTGTATGGTCTCAGACTGGTGGGGAGAGGCCTGCAACTGGATCCTCAGGGTCAGGGAGTGAGATGCATTGGCAGAGCTGTCTGAGGAACCTAGACTGGAAAAGCAAAACTGTTATAAGTCATGACTGGTGTGTGCTGGGAATGCTGTGTGGGGCTTCCAGAATGAGCAGGACGTATCTAATTTATCTATTTAGACATCTATCAATCTGTCCATCCCATTTGTCTGTTTGTCTGATCAACAGCATTGCTTCTAAAACGCAAAGCCCTATCCCATGTAGCTCTGTCTGCTTCGCCATAACCCCCCACCCTAATGTCCCCTCTGGCGTTGTACCCTCATGCCCAGATGTGCTTCGACAGACCTGGACTGGCCACCTCAGTCTTTATTTTCCTGGCCTCTGATGGCGTTGCCCCGGGCGACCAGCACAAGCCAACTGTGACCGTCCAGCTTGGGGATGAGAGGAGGCACAACCACTCGCTGGGTGAGTGCACTCAGAGCTGATGTGAGGAGGGGAGCAATGAGGAGAGCTCCCATTTCCCTTCTCCTCCTCCGCTCCCTTGGCACCTGAGTCCCTCTCTGCTTTGCCCTGGGCTTTCCTTTGCAGGGGGCGAGCAGTTTAGCAGGGTCTGAGGAAGCGCCTGAGCAGCTAAGGCAGGGCTGTGTCAGACAGCTCCTAGCAAATGGCCCAAATTGTTATGGCCTCTTTGGCTCGCTCTGAGTTCAATGGGAGCTGGCAGATCTCCCCACCTCTCTGATAGTGTCCTCCTTGAGCTCCTCCCTGCCTCTTTTGTTGGCTGAGACAGTCTGTGCCACATGGCAGACCAGGATGAAGGAGGCTGTGGTACCTTCTCTCTGGTGGGATCCTCTCTGCATCTCGTTTCTCTCGGCACTGGCTCTCCTTTTCCTGCCTTCTTGACCCTAGTCTAGTTGCTGGTTGGCCCGAAGCAGAAGGGTTTGCCTTTGCCTTGGACGTGTCCTGTCTGACTTCCTCGCTGGGAAGGAATCCCTTGCAGGTTGCTTAGTGGAAAAGGCAGACCACAGCAGTAGCGTCTGAGCTGTGGAATAACCCAGGGCAAGCTAAACAATCCCAGAGTTGGGCTAATGGCATTTCTGTCTTGTTATCTCATAGGGACGCATGAGCTGTCATGTCAGTGGAACCCGTTGGTCATCAATGTGACCCACAGCCAGGATTTCCTTTTCAACCGGATCACCTCGGTGCTGCTCAATTTCTCCTCCCCATTAGTGGGTGTCTCAGCCGTGGCCTTGCGGACTTCCTCCCTCCTCAGCTCTTCCGTGCCGAACACCTGCCTCCTGGAACATGAGGGACATGGCCTCCAGAGACAAAGGTACCACATTGCCTCAGATTCTTCTGTGTTGCTGCTGGGGGAGGGCCATCACCCTGCTGGCTTTGGGTCTGTCACTGCTGCAGAAGTGACATCCAGCTTAGAGCATAGCTCCTAAGGGCTCAGCCAGAGGGAGACATCCTTTCGCTCAACTAGAGCTGCTACCTCCTTGTTCCTGGACAAACACTGTCCAGGTATAACTAGACTCGAGCTGGAGCTGTGAATTCCAGCTTGAGGAGCCAGACCTGATCTGGCTGTGATTTCCTCAGCGCTAAAAATAGAGAATGTCTCGGTGGCACAAGGGGTGTGAAGGATGATCCGCCCCAGGTGCATGCCAGCCATCTCGGACGGGGCGGCTAGTCCTCCTGCTACTCATGGTGCCATGGCTGCGCTCTATTCTGGATCAGAGCTAGAGCAGGCGTGTCTCCTCGAACTGGGATTTACATCTCCAGCTCCAAGTGTGGACATAGAGCGTAAGGAGTAATCCTGGGTTGATAGCTCTTTCCCATCTCTAATTTCTGCTTCAGTAAAGAGTTGTGGCTGGAGTAGAATATAAAGGGCCCATGCAGCCACCAGATGAAGGGCTTTGCAAGTGGGTGAAGTCCACACCAGGTGTGGACATCAGCTGGAAATCACAGCAGTTCCTGCACCCAGCCTACCCCTCTTCCCTTCTCCCTCCACTGCTAAACAATAGAGATCCTCTCTGGAGTTAGCACTACACTTTTACCTTGGCTCCCTGTCCCTTTATACATGTATGCACACATTCCCCATCACCCTTTCTGCTCAAATGGTTCAGCGTTGCACTCCGACAAAAGGCATCGAGGTTTGATTCACTATCTGATTGCAGGGAAAAATAGTTAGGAAAATAGTTCAGTTTGGGGTGTGTGTGTGTGAGAGACACACAAACTCAGTGTTCAAAGAATGTCATTAGGATTAAGTCAAGCACTCAATAGTGAGACAATGCTAATATTAAGGTCCCATGAGCAGCCCTAATTCAGCCCCTCATTGCATAGCATTATGATACAGTCTTTAATTACATGATCACATACTATTTGTCCTAAGAAACCCTGCCTCTGTCAGGCCTTGATCCAGCAAAGATCATGTACTAAACTTTTAGCATGTGAGCAGTCCTGTTGACTTGAAAGATCTACTCACATGCTTAGAATGATGCACGTACTTGTCTCAGCGTGCTCTGTGCCTTGCGGGATCGAGCCCTGGACATCCTGGCGTTAAACACAACATACTGGTTAACAGCGTCCCTCGGGAGATAGAGTTGAAACTTCCCAAGTCAGCTTTGGCACCCACCACTTTCTCGTTAAACTCGGAGAGAGAGAAACACGAGGAGAGCGACTCTCCATAAAACAGACCATTGGCGGGAGCTTGACAGATGCCTGCCTTTCCATTTGTGTTTTGGTTTCCTTCCACTTTACCACCGGATGTCCCAGTCCTGTTCCAAAAAGCTCCACTGGGGAGGGGAATCTCCTCTCTTCCTACTTGGATTTGGGTACCATGCTAGATTCCTCAAATATCTCTGCCCAGAGCTCCCACCCCATCCCTCAGAGGCTGCTCCTTTACCAAGTCTCATGTGACTGCTTCAGTAATAATACTAATAATTTATTAATAATAACAACACAAATGTTAGTAAAGTATGTAACTGAGGAGCAGTATTTGCAGAATAGGGCAGCATGTTCCAAATAAATCACACTGCAAAGGAAAAGAGGGAAGAACTGACATCCAAGATTGAATGAATAAATAAATAATGCAGAAAGCACATCCAGAGCCAAAGACACAGAGCTGAGAAGGAATTAAAGAAAGGTGGTAAGATTTGTTCTAATGACGATAACAGATGATGATGATGATTGATGATGCAAAGTTTGGCTGTGGATCCAGATCCTAATTTTTCCAAAATTTGGAAGAGTCCAGATCCAGGGTTCTCATTCAAGCAATTATACAGATAGCGTCCAACTGGGAATTTTGGATTTTGTCCATGCTCATCTCTAATACTAACTGTTACTGTTGTTATAAGTTTTCTTTATGAATGGCACTGCATGAAAGAATGAAGTAGGAGTGTGTGTGTGTGTGTGTATATGAGAGAGAGAGAGAGAGAGAACACTAATGTGATGTAAGTGAGTTATACAGAGTTCTGGAATGCATAACCAGAGTTTCAGGGTGAATGCGATTTGCATAGAAACAGAAATCGGAGTTTTCTAAGTGAATAAACTTGTAAGTGTTGGTCTCAGGCCCTCACTGAAGGTGCATCATCCACCTGAAATCGAGTCAGTTTCCTTTTGGGAGTAGTCACAGGTGTTACACATGCCCCTCAGCTGTTGCCAATGGTGTGATTTTACAATCACGTTTTTCCAGACTTAAATATATATTTCTTTCTCCAGTTGCTGTGTGAAAGACCCACACAAACAAGATGAGAAACTGATTGATACTGAAGGAACGGTGGAATGGGCCATACACAAAGGCTGCCAAATACACAAAACAAATTGAAAATATAGGGAATGGCATATTTTTTTCCCTATGATCTCTTTAGTGAAATCTCAGAGAGGTTATTTGTTGCAATAATAGATACATTTCAGGCAGAAGTATCATTTTTCAATGTGTGGTGCCCCTTTAAGTACTGCCATGAGCATGCAAAGAGACATATCACATGGCCTTCACACCGTACGAAAGCGGATTTTAAAGTACATACTGCCCGCTAATGAATAGCATAGCTTTACAAATCCTGTGTCTGAGTCCTCTCTAGCGTAGCTCCCCTGAAATCAGCGGACTCATGCAAGGCATAGAACTTCATGAGTTGATGTACATCTGCTGGGGTTTCTGGGAATCGGATTGAATCCACAGCGTAAGCTTTGGAAGCCTCACTCATCATGCCAAGTGGAATCCACACCTTCCATGATTTTTCTGTGGGTCAGGCTCACTCAGTGAGGTGCTGAGCTGCATGAATGCGTCATCTGCTAGCAGTAGCAATGTACTCACCAGCAGCAATGGGAATCATGGTGCTAGTGGTACCTCATCATACTCCCTTTGAAGGAAGGAGAGTTTATGGGACGAAGGGATCACAGGGGGAGGGAGACAGCTGGGGATGGGGAGTCACACCTCTGAGCTCTTGGGGTTTGGACAGGTGTGTGGAGGCAGGTCCTGGGGAAAGGGGCAGGTTTGCACGGACAGAAGGGATGATCCATTTCTACCCCTCCTCAGGCTTTTGGCTGAGCTCTAGGAGAGGGGATAAAATTGTGGAGGGAGAGATGCCCCCTTCTGGCTCTGGAAGAGAAGCCAGCCTCCTTGTCATCAGTGTGCTGAGTTTGTCCTGCTGGGCGGTAGGGGCAGGAGCCCACATAGGTCTTTAAACCTTCTCTTTCTTCAGACATCATATGGTCTGTGATGCTGGCCAGGCCTCTTTGTCTTGGCTCAGTTCAGCGTGGTGCTGACACCGCAATCCGTGGCAGCTGTGTATTCCCTTTCCTCGCTCTGCGACTTCCCAGCACTGGGGGTGGGGAGGGGGTGGTGGCTCTTCCTCCACCCTCTCCAGGAGGCATCATGATTAGGAAGGGCACTAGGAGCCAAGACTCTGGGATCTAATCCCCTGTTCTGCCACTGACCCTCATCAGGCGAGCCATTCTGGGGGCTGATTCAAAGAGATGAGTGCCTGCCACCTCAGGTGAAAGGAAGACTGCTCAGCACCTCTGGCCATCAGGCCCCCAGGACTGGATATTCCAATGAGCTCCTCAGGGTAGGTGCTGTACTTGTTTGAAAATCAGGATGTGCTGGGCACTTTGGAAAATCTGGCCCGTCTTTAAATGGGAGCCAAGCTTTTTTTGAACCCTCATGAGAGTGCTGAGAACTTGGAAATCTTGCCCTCTGTGCATAAATGTGGGCATTCAGGAAATGGGACATTCAACATTAGGGCCTTTGCTTCTTTTTGCCTCATTGTTACCACCTATAAACCCAGTATAACATCACTTACCTTCCAACCAGGGGTCTCATTAGGAGTCAGGAAAGTGCTTTGGGTAGTTCGGATGACATAGGCTTTAGAAGTGCAACATATTCATATCATCCCCATCTTGTGGACAACAGGGTCCCATACTTGGGGGGCAGAGGACCCATAAAGCCCGGCTCCCCCTGATTCCCAGTCTGCAGAAGCCATAATAACAATAACAGAGCCTCTTTATCAGCTCTGGAAGCGCCTGGCTAATTATTTCCCCCTTTCTTTCATTTTAAAAATGATTTTCAAGTCCAAAACAAACATACAAGAGTATTAAAACAAAGCCTAATAATACATTGGGTATAAATGCAGGTGGAGTCTGGGAAGAAAATACCCCATAAAAGTTCAGGAATATAACGTATTAGCAGGTTCAGAGACTTCCACTCACCAGTAAAAGACGAAATCTGTGGTGTTCCAGTAAAGAATTGAACTGACCACACACACACTGTGTATGTAAGCCTATTATTAAAAATAACCCCACAAAAGTAACAAAGGAGACTCGGAAAAAGAGGTTTCCTGGCTTTAGTCTAGTTTCATTTCCAGTATAATAAAAATAACATCCCTGTGTTTCTCTTGCATCTTTCATCCTGAAGGATCCCAAAGAGATCACACACCCGCACATGAAGTGCAGGCGTCTCCAGGGAACATGGCAGTTGTTCTGCACTGGCAACGAGACATAGTTGTTTCAAAGAGGGGAAGCGATTAGTCTCCCCGGGTGAAACTGCAGGAGGAATTATAGGGAGTACAGAAACTGCCTTAAGGATCACAAGCGGTCAGGCCTTTGAATGTTGTCTCATCCAAAAGACGCTCCCACCCTCAGTCCCCTCTGACACCGTGCTGGGTCGGGGGTGCAGAGTGGATGGCAGCACGTTGACTCCCCTCTTCACCTGGCACTCCAGGAGCACAAGGTTGTGCTTGCGCCCTGTGCCAATGCTGGGAGACTGAGTTGCTGTCCTCCCCGAGCCCACGTGGGGTCAGCCATCGAAAGCTCCCAGTAGCACGGAAGGAACGACTTCAGCATGTACCTCGTTAGGACCTGAGCCAAAGCGCACTGAAGCCAGTGGGAGTCTTTCTGTTGACTTCAATGGATCTTCCCTTAATCCCTTAGGATCCACGCGCAGGTCTACACGACCGCTTACGTCGCTGTAACTTACAGGGGTGTGAAGAAGCCACCCCCGCAAGTGACGCAAGTTACAACGACCGAACGGTGCTATGTCAGCGGGAGACGCTCTCCCGTCGGCATAGAGCGTCTTCACCAGGCACGCTGCATCAATGTAGCGCTTCTAGTGTAGACTAGGGGCATGGCTACACTGCAGCTGGGAGCAAGCCTCCCAGTCCCGGTAGACAGACTCGCGCTGGCTAGTGTGCTGAAAATAGCCAGGGAGATGGGTGGGCTTGAGAGCCCACACTGCAATGCTCACAGTGCTATTTTTAACGGGCTGTCTTGAGCCCCGCTAGCGTGAGTCTGCCTACCCGGGTTGGTGTAGACATACCCTTGTTGCACCCAAAGTATCTGAAATGGCGCCTCTGCCTAGTACTTCAGCCCCTTCCAGTTAATTGCTTTTGTTCTCCATCCAGCCTTTCCCTTTGCATGTGAACACTGAGCCACATTTCCCCCTGTTTTCTTTGGTATGGACTGTGCATCAAGTCAGGGCAGCAGATTTTATTTATTGACTTTTTAAACTGCATTTTATTTTTAGCCTGTTGGAGTTTGTTTGCTTGTGCTGGGAAGTGCCTTGGCGCTATTGAAATCCAGTCTGCGTTGTATTCTTATCAGCCCCTCCTCCCCTCCAAAGTTTTAAAGGATTACAGAGAAATCTGGTTTTGGTTTTTTGGAAGTTTTTAATTTTTGCCTTTTCTTGTTCAGCAAGGGAAGAATTGCAGTTCCCTAAGCTGTTCCTTTAGCTTTCGGGCCCAAGTATCTGACTTTTACCCAGGAATGATTTGGCCTTAGGTTTTGGTAATTAACTCCCAGGCCCCTCCAAAGCTGGGCTATCCCCTACTGAGCGGGTGAACCTCAAAAGGAGAGCTGGACCTAACCAGAGCCCCAGAGCCAGCCTCTTGGTGGGGATGATAATGAGAGGACTAGGGCAATATGTGGGTCAGGAAGGGAAGGCAGAGTCGGGGAGGGGAGAAGGAAAAGAAAAGGAGAAGGACTGGAGGGAAACAAAGGAAGGAGGGAGAGGATAGGAGTGGGGGGAAGAGCCAGGGAAGTGTTAGAGGGAGGGGATGCAAATGAAATAGAAAGGGATACACAAGTTTGTTTGAAAAACATTTGTTCCGGGCTAGTTTAGCACTGGTGAAAGGTGTGGGACTGAGAGCCCCGTCATACAGCCTGGGCTGCATCACAGCAAGCTTCCTCCAGGCTGCCCCACCCACGTGTTTGTCACCAGACCTGGAGGGACCCACATACACACACACATTTCTAGGGGAGAGATTCAGATCTTGATAATCCTAGTTTGTAGGGCTGGATTTTGAACTTGGCATGAATAGACTCCAGCTTTGCCCTGGAGTCTTCTTCCAGCTGCTTCTCCTCAGGTAGTGGTGAGGGTGACTGACCCATGGGGCATTCCGTGGGCATTAGTGACAGGCAGGTAGGACTTGATGGCTGAGCTGTGCCACTTGGGGAACTCATTCCGGTGAGCTGTTCGCCCGTCCCCAGAATGCCCAGGGCCAGGGCCGTAATATGGCAATGCAGACAAACAGAGGTGCATGTGGCTTTTTTGTGGGCAATGCTCTTTCTTCTGCTATATGCAGGCCATTTCCAGAGCTTAATGCCTTGTACATCAGCTATTCCAAATGCTTGAGCCATCTCGCTCCATTCCACTCAATTTATAATCTACAATAAATCGTAGCTCAGGGTACACGATTGCACTGAAAAGGTCTCTGCCTTTGTCATAGACTCTTAGATTCATAGATTCGAAGGCCAGAATGGACCATTAGATCATCTAATCTGCCCTCCTGTATAGCGCAGGCCACAGAATTTCAGCCAGTTATTCCTGTACTGAGCCCAGTAACTTATGTTTGACTAAAGCATCTCTTCCAGAAAGCCATTTTTAAAGGGGTAGGGGTGGTAGACTCGATTTCCAGCAGTACATTCAAGGATGTTGCATTCCTTGCCCAGAGGCAGAGAGGTGGGCAAAGTAGTCCAGCTCCAGCCTTCTTTGTGATTGTCACATAGGCCCTGTCTACACCAGAGAAGTCACTAACATTGAGTCATTGGTAGAAATCAGAGCAAAGCTGGCACACCAGCTATCTGCCGTTTCCAGCACAGCATCATCTAACCCTGCTGGGAGCAAATCTAACCAACGAGTACTTAAAACTAGGTCAGCGGCTGGAACGGCCTCTACACTAGGGCTCCTAATGTTGCCAACAGCAGTGGACCTAAGCAATGTAAAGAACGGTGGGAGATTTTTTCCTCCAAGGCCTTGCGGCTTCTATGTTAGATACCATCCCCTACCCATTTAGTGCATATATGTGTCAGTGAAATGCACCTTAGAAATGCAAAAGAAAGGGGGAAGGTTAAACATTGTGTCAGGGCTGAAGGTGACTCGCCTTCCCAGTGAGAAACATACTTGTTAGCATGAGGAAATGAGATATCGCGTGATTGGTCAACTCTAAAAAAGGAGACACTAGCTTAAATAATAGGACAGGAAAGGCCCTCTTCATCCTAGGAACTAGGAGCCCACTTGCAGAAGCCTTGAAGGCAATTTGGGGAGTCCCTGTCAGTGAGCTCCCAGGACGTAAGGGGATTACTCAGTGCTGGATTTCTCAGTGTGGCACTTGGGATGAGAATAAACTGCATGAGATTCCTGTGGCCACTTGAAATGGGCTTTGGGGAGAACCCTTGTTAGTTGGTTGTGCACGTCTGTGAGAAGGGACCACAACTTGTTGGTGGAATGTGCAGTGTAAGGAGAGATTGAAATTTCTCTTGGAGGCTTGGATAGGTGGATGTTTTATTTTTTAAAATATCAAAAATCTTTTTAAAAGAGTCCAATGTTTCATTTCACCCAAAACAACATTTGTATCCTCTTTTTCAATTCATAAACATTTAATTTTCAGTTTGACCAGAAACAGTTTTTTTAATTACTAGCTAACTAAGCAATTGTGACTCAAGTAAACTCAGTTTATAGACATTTTTCCAGTTTGTGTCATAGTATGTCTATTATAGGTGTTGATGTGATGCTTAGTATGACCATGTATTATAAATGGGATGGATAGATGGATAGATAGATAACCTCACAGTGACAAAGGCATGTATAACTGTAGTGAGGTTCTCATCTGTAATGAAAAAAAATCATAACCTTCTAGCCAAATGTGATATCAAATCAGTGATGTTGGCTGATGCTGCTCGTTAGCCAATCAGAAGCAGCTGAGAAGCCAGCAGGACCCCCAAATCTGCCAGTTCTTTTCAGTGGCTTCCTGTAACCTACAAGTGCCATTCTAATGCTGTCCAGGTTGAGTCTCACCAGCTAGCTGTCATCAGTATCTCAGGGTGTTGGCCAATTAATCTCAACTATAACATCTGGCAGGGGGAGGCCCTGTGTATACACGGCCCCTTTGTGTATACCTCAGAAGTGAAAGACTTGCTGTTGCTCTCAAAGAGGGAATCAGGAATCCGTTCCCACCAATCCTGCTCTAGTGTTGAGCCCGACTGGGAGTCAGGACTCTTGGGTTCAGTCCCTGGCTCCGCCATTGCCCTCCTGAGCTGTTTGGCAAGTCATGTCACTTCTCATTGCTATATTCCTCTATCTGTGTAGTAGGGATAATGACACTTACCTGCCCCACAGGGACTTTGAGACTTAATTAGTTATTGTCCGTAAGGTGCCATGAGAGTCCTTGATAGAAGGTGATATCTTGGTTGGGGAACGTACTATAGTTATTAGAAAAGGAGTCACCCTGCTCAACTCTCCCTGTACTTACCCAAACGAGTGGGGCAAAGAGAATGAAATTGTATTAAAGTAACAGGAACAAGCACCTTCCTCAAAGAAGCTGCTTTGGTTTGAGGGAAAAGAGAACATCAGAGAAGACCTCTCCTAACCATCACACCACGTTGCATCATGCTCCACCAAGGAGAGAAATCTCCACCACTGCTATAGAAACATGAGATCCCAGAGGAAAAGTCTTTTTCCTTCCGCAAAAGACCATGGAGATTTCCAATAGAAACTGCACCGAAGGAACTTCTCACACATATACAATCACCTCTCTTCATTTATCCATCAATCTGTTTTTGCCAGATTGCTTTGGGGTAGGCATCTCTTATTTGATTGGCAGCATGGCCCTGATCCAAAGCCCACCGAAGTCAATTCCAAGACTCCCTATGACTTCAGTAGCCTTGAGATTCCATTGTCCATCACCCTGTACATTGACAGCAGTATAGAAATCACTTTTAATAATACTTTTCACTTGTTAAAATTGCAGCTTAATTGTAAAGGCTGTTTTGATAGCAGCCGACGAGACTGCAGCCTGGGCAGATGTTACAGCAGATTTATGGATGATTTATGGTGCCTTAGAAGGTTCTGTTTGGTTTGGTTAAGCCCACGAGTATTTTCTGGGCTCTTTGAAATATTCACAATAAAATCCAAATTGTCATGTTTTCAGAAATTTGAGGTTTTCATATTTTGCTTTGCTTGCAAAATTGGTCCAATTTCCTGAAAAACCTGCACAGTTTCACAGCTATTAGAGCCATCTTTGAGCAGTTTCAGATATTTCCAGATTTGAAATTCTGTTTGGTTGATGAGTTTTGTCCTGAAGACCCAGGAGATGGTTCAAAGCATCACATAATTGTTTGCCAAAATGGCCATTTGCCAAAATGTCACAACAACTCATTTGTTTGGGCTGCAAAAGAGGCTGGGATACGAACACCAGTATTTTTCGAGATGTTGCATGGAGGAAAAAAATAATATTGGCGACTTGATTTTTCTTGCAAGACCCTCATCCAAAATATCTAAGTATCATGGGACTGCAAGAGTGGGTTGACGGGATAAGCTGTATCCATCTGTTATAATCAACAAGAGAAAGAAAGATCTATTTCACTCTGAGGTCAGAGCTGTGCTGTCTATGGCATGTCCCACAGATACTGCTAGGGGAGTATAGATTCCATAGGTCATTCTGGACAGACACTTGTTCCTGGGAATCATGCCAAACCATGATATGCTATAGATTCTAGCCTCTAAGCTGGCTGTAACACGTAGACCATCTTTTGCGTGTTTGTAGAGTGCCTAGCATAATGGGATCCTAAGGGCTGCCACAGTACATGGTGTTCTTTTTAAGAATAATATTCTCCTAAAAGGAAAGCTGTGATCAGTGAGCATTGAAACCATTCTGGAGACAACCAGGCCAAGTCCCCTCCCTCGATATAACTCCTCTGAGGTTTATGCCAGCAGAGCTTTTGACCCACCATTTTTAAGCACTGTTGTAGCTGGCATAATTCTGATCCCACAGCCTAGGCTTGTCACCCCATCCCCACTACTGACATGACCCTGTTCTGTATTAGAACTGGCAAGCAGCATATTAAATGGTCTCCAAACGTATCCACAGCATCATTGCAGCGCAGCATGCTGACACTGCGTCACTTGCTCAGGAGCTTGCGAAGTTGCGTCACAACATGGGTGTGCTGCAGACGTCACGGTGCTGTGGCACAGAAGTCAATATTGCAGGCTTCCTAGTTTGGTCACCCCAATATTCCTCTTCCAGCTTGATGTCTTTACCTGCCTTTCTATAGTAGATTTTAACATCTTTGTGGCATGGACCTGGTCTTATCAAGTGCCAGAGACGTAAGAACAGGACAAACTCCTAGTGACTGTAAGCATCTCAGGGCAGGGACCATTTTTTTGTTCTATGTTTGTACAGTGTTTAGCACAGTGGGGTCCTGGTCCAGGACTGGGGCCCCATGGTGCTACACCAATGCAAATAATCAGTAGTAATAAAAGTGGCATCCTTAGGGTGGCTTGCAGAAAATAAGCAAATTCCCTTGTCACGTTCCTTGTGTGAGACTGGAGACAAGAAAATGTCCCAAGAGAAAAGAATCCCCCCCACCCACACACCCATACACCTGAGAAGGTTACATTGAATAAGAGCTCAGATTATTCAATGGGAGGTAAACACGGGGATGGGGAAGGGTTGTGCCCTTGGGTATTGGGGACACAGTTATGGAGCAGTACAACCGCCTGGAGAGAGAGGAGAGGCAGGTCTACAATTGGTACCAGATGCACTCGGAAGCTAATGACCTGACAAGCGCTGCGCTCATAAAACAAATTCTTTCAAAAGGAAGCAAATGGAAATATAAGCTAGTGAAAGAATTTGCAGTGGCTGCCCTGAAACCATTTCTCACTTCATAAACAGGTCTGTGCAGGAAAAACAGCCTTTTTTTTGTGGTCCTTTCTCTTGCCATTTTCCCCTCCTCCATCCGCCCCCAACCCTGAATGGGCTGTTCCGCGCGGGTTTCCATGGCAATTTTGGCTAATGGGACGTGGCTGGAGTCAGCAATGAGTTCTGTTCATTCTATGCATAAGTCCGCAGCATTTTTTGGTGACTTCGCTCAATGAGTATTTGTTTGGTGGCTGAGTGGGAGCCTTCCACACAGATGGGTCCTGCAGCTGTACCACCTGGTGCTAGCAGTCTGTGAGCTCTCACAAGCTGAGCTGGCTTGGGTCAGCTTGGGATTTGGATGGGAGACCTTCGGGGCCAGGGGGTCCCCAGCTCTTACAGGAAGATGTGTGGCTGATTCACTAGGTAGTGCTCTTCCCTCTGAGCAGCTTAAGGGGTGCTGTGCCTCTTGGAGGTACTTCCTTTTGGGGGAGCCATAAAACCAAGGTCTTGAGCACTTGCAATCACTAAATATCCCCTGACACCTTTTTGTAAGAGTCGGAGCATAAACCCCAAAGTCTTGGCCAAATTCCATTCCAGGTAATTACATTCTGTGTATTTAATTTCCCTCTGCAATTTTAAATGGATCCAGCCTTCCCTCTTCATTTACTCGGTTGTTGCTCAGTATTGCTGTGGTCAGTGACAGAGTAGCTGTGTTTTATCCAAGCAGTGGCTGCGTTTCCTTGGCGGGGGAAGTGAACCCTCTCTGCAAACAGGGAGCAGTGTGATGGTAAATCACACTTTGAAAGCTGCCCCACTCTCTCCCTGATCACTCTGAATATCTTTTGTACAGAATGCGGTGTAATTATTTTTGTTTGTGGTACAGTAGCACCTCGAGACTCCAGCTGAGAGACCAAGGCCCCGTTGTGCTGGGTGCTGTCCAGACACACACTGAGAGATGGTCCCTGCCCTGAAGAGCTTAGATTCAAAATAGATAAGACAGGATGTGTGTGTGTGACGGGGAAAGGTTAAGGAAATGAGACACAGAAAGAGCACACGTTGCCTGAGATCACACAGGGCGTCTATGGCAGAGCCAGGAGTGAACTCTGAGCACCAGGCCAGCACCTTAATCACAAAGCCATCCTTCCTCTTACTCGTCTTTTACTATAAGTAGACTAAATTCCTCACTGCATGCATGATGGTGCTAATGGGTAGCAAGGACATTTCCTGTTGAGAGTAGGTAAAGCCCAAACCCTTGACCAATAATTACTCCATAGTCAGTTTTTAGCACATTTCCCTTTTTAACGCTACTACTTGACAGTTTCCTTGCCGGGCCTGGTGCTGAACCAAAGTAGAGATGGCCCCGTGGGGAGATAAGAGGGACAGGAGAAGTAGCAGAGGGGGGAAGATGTGCTGAGAGGAACGAGGGAGAGTGTCTGAGGCCATGTCTACGTAGTGTCATAGCAATGGCTCCAGAGCTAAGCCGCTGTAACCCCATAGTGTAGACACAGACTACAGCTACAGAAGGGGTTTTCCTGTCACTGTAGGAACACCACCTCCCTATATGATGGTATCCAGGATGATAGAAGCATTCTTCCACCAACCTAGCTGTGTCTACACCAGGAGTTGAGTGCTGGAGCTATGCCAGCCTAAGGAGTGTTGAGGCCTGAGCTCTGTAGCTATGTTGACCTGAGTTGTAAGTGTAGACCCGGCCTGAGCTTCCACACACTGTTCAGTCCAGGATGTATTTAGCTGCAGTGTATAAGTGTCCAGTACGCAAACCCCTCAGCTCAGTGCTTTGCTGACGCAGCCTTTGCAGAAGCTGGCTACATGTGTATTGGGTTTGTTCAGGTCTCCATAAGGGAGAGTGTGTTTTTTGGGGGTGTACCCGCACACAAGAGTGACCCTAGGAGAGGAAGGCTGGTCGAGTGGTTACGGGATAGCCTGGGACTCGAGAGACCCCTATATGTTTGTGTGTCTGAATGTGATTGGATGTTTTAATTCAGTTCACAAGCCTTTAATAGCATGACAAGCTATACAAGAGTTGTCACCGTGTATACGAAACACAGATCTCCCTCCCCCGATGCTGGTATCGCTCGCTCTGAGGCAGGTGTGACAGTGTGTGTGTGCATGAGGCTGTGTGTGAGTGCAGAAGAGCACTGTGTCGCTCGGGGCAAGTGTGAGAGAACGTGGGAGACTGTGTGTGAGCGCAGCTGAGTACTGTACTGGTTTAACTTGTGTAGCTCAATTATGAGCTATTTCCCCGGGGATTTGCTCGGTAGCCTAGCCCCCGCCCCCATTTCCATCTGATGACCATTAACACATGGCTTAGAGAGGCATGCTTGCATTAGAGGTGAGAAGCATCAGCTTGCACATTTGTAGAGTAAACCCAAACCTCGGGGGAGGTCCCTGGTGTGGGGGCTGCGTGCCATGGAACAACTCACCGCTCCACTTGTGGCTGTGGGTTGTGCTGGGATTCTTTCAGGCAGGGCTGGGGCTCCTTAAACTCCATAGGGTTGCCTCAAAGCCCCTCATTTGTACATCCCCACTCAGCTGTCACAGCTTTTCTGAGTTTCCAGGGGGCTCTGATTTCCTGGGGCCAGCAGGGTCCCCTTAGGGATGCAGAGATGTGGGAAGCAGATCCCCAAGCAGTAGCATTTTATGTTCTGATCCTGTGAGATGCCAAGCACCTGCAGCTCCCATGGAAGTGCAAGATGCTCAGCGCCTCGCAGGATGTGCCCTTAGTTATTATTTTCTAATGAAGAGCTGAGGGGGCGAAATGGTGCGAATCCTCAAGTAGCATAAATTCAGCGCTGAAGTCAGCGGAGCTACACTGATTGACAACAGCTGAGGATCTGGCCCAGCATTTCTTAAAGGGAGAGTCTCCAGGGGAGGGGGGGGGGGGGATATCAGAACAATCCCCTTACCTGCAAAAGGAACCTTGGATCTTTTAAAATTGTCATGTGCGGTTTTTGTTTCCCATTTTTACCTTTTGCACTCAAAGCCTGCTCTTGCTAGTCTCTTATTATGTGTTTGAACAGCTCCATAATGTCCTGGAAATGTGGCTTTGAAAAACATGCCTGCTTGGGCCCTGATCCTGCGATTGGATTCACATGGGCCAATCCTGGTGCCTGTGAATCTCACTAACTAAAATGCTGTTCCCCAGGGTTTCAAGGGTCTGATTCACACTGCACCTAGTAGCTAAAACTGAGATCAGGGCCCCATTGCACCAGGTGCGTCACATACCCATAGTGAGAGGCAGTCCACACCTCTAAAGGCTTACAACCCAAATAGGTCAGACAGATGAAGACTGAGAGGGGAAACAGAAGCACAAAGGGGTGAAGTGAGGAGTCCAGGGTCACGCACATGGCAGGTCAGTGGAAGAGCTGGGAACAGAACTTAGATTCTCTGGCTGTCACTGCATTGCTCTGTTCACTAGACAGCACTGCCTCTCGCCCAAGCATAGGACTGGGGCCTTAACTGTTAGTGTGGGAGTTTGTGTGCTGGGAGCAGGTGAAGATTAAACTGAGGCAGCGATGGGGGATATGCTGGGATCCAGTAACTCCTGGGCAGAAGAACACATCTCCTGCCCCCAGAGCAAACCTTTGCAAGTGCATGCCTAAATAAGAAGCTGTTGGATATGGGGTGGTTTGAGCCCCCTCACTCCATTCTTCCGCTGGTACTGCCACCTCTGCAGATTAATTAAAACAGGACTAGACTGCGGGGAAACTCCCTGTGTTAACCATCAGCCATCCAGCGTCTCCCTTAGGAAACCAAAGGGGCTGGTGTAGAATGAGCTGAGCTTTGCAGCCTACCAATCCGCGAGAACCCCAAATCCAACCACAGTGTGGTCTGCACCGATCCATCCTGGGCTGGACATTGGAGCTCTGGACACTGACTGCACTGACCCATCTCAAGCAGGGTGCTGGCGCACAGGGCGTTTGTTTGTGATGCTGCAAGGGAGGAGCTCCTCCTGCTGCAGAAGCCCTGGGAGTCCCCACCATGGGGTACTGCCTTTTGATTCTCTTCTCCCACCTTTGTCTCCTCTACAGCTGTGCCCGCCGGACCTGCGGGGAGCAGGGAAGCTGCATGCCACTGCAGCTCGACCATGCCTTGGTGAACTGCACGTCCAGTGGCCCAGGACACATGAAATGCGCTGTCGCCTGTGAGAAGGGATTTGTCCTCCAGTCCAGCAGCGGGAAGGGTCTGAGCCCCAGTGAGGTGAGTTGGTAGCGAGTTCTGGTGGAAATAACCATGCAACCTGGGTGAGTGACTGCTAGCTGAGACCGGCTGCTACCCAGCTCCCTCCAGCTTGCTTGAGGCACCCCCAGCTCTGCCAGTGCACCTTAGTCCTGACCCACGGCACCCCCTGCTTTATTCCAATGCAGGACCACCACCCTCAGTAAGCCCAGTGCTCTTCAGTCTCAATCCGTGGCACATTGCTGTTCCAGACCTGGGCCCCTCACAGCCCTGCTAATGCACCTCAGTCCTGACCTGTGCCACCTACTGCTCTGTAAGTCTGGGGCCTGTTTGGCACTGGGGCTGCCATTCAAGCCGAACTGAAGGACGTTATTGTGAAGTGAAGAAATATCCCCCAGGGTGTAAAGGTACTCCTGAGGGGTGTGGGGAGAGAAGTTTTCCTGGGAATCTCTCTTCTGGGTTCCAAATACAGGAACACTTTCAATAAGGGGGAACATCTGTCATGGGTATAGGATCACCCCTTGATTTGGTTTCTTCTGGAATGCAGAAGAAAGGCGCCTCCTTCATTCCCCACCTCTCCCCCCTGGTTGTAGTCTCTTCATAGGTGTGGGGCTGAGGTGAACCAGAAGGGAAGAAAGCAACCACCGTTACCCTGATGCTCCCCTGTGGTCTGCCTTTCCTACTGCAAGTCACACTTGGATCTCTGTGTCTCTGCAAAGAGCAAACACCTTTCCCTACCTCATTGTTAAACATGCAGCACATAGGGGAAACTGAGGCACACACAATAGTCATACAAAATATCATGAAAATTCCCCACTTCATCACAGTGTGCAAATCTGACCTCAGTACGTGGGCATAAGGGAGTCTAACTGAGTGAGAGCGTATCTAAATTGGTGTCATTTGCACAATGAGGGGTTGGACAGTGTGAATACCGAAATTCAGAATTAAACTCACCTCAGTCTTCAAAGTGAATTAAACCAAATTAAGGTCACTTTAATTCTGATTACCAGTGTCTGCACAGGGGTTTAGTGAGGTTTAACTAATCCACTTCAAATTCACACCTTTCCTTAATTCAGATTAATTTTCCTGGATGTCCCCATGTAGACAAGCCCTCAGACTCAAGGTCATGTCTGATGGAACTTCATTAAAGTCAGTGGAAGTACATCAGGGATGATTTCAGCCCAACTAAACTCCCTCTTGCCCATGCCTGAGCTCACTTCTGAATATATCTCTGTGACCTGTGGGTCAATCCTATGCCACACGCCCTCCTGCTTGCCTAGCAGCACTAGCATGGAAGCTGCTGATGAGCAGCCAAGCCCTTGTATGGCAATATGCTGCCCTCTCCACCCCAGAGGGCCAGTCCTGATGAATGAATTAAATTGCCACATACAGCATTTGCAAACTCAATCTGTTAGACAAGCGTATTATCCAGAGAGGAACTCAAGGCCAAGCGGAAGTGATGGCTGTGGCATTGGGCGAAGGCCCAGAGAATACTCTGGGTGGCGCACCAGAGGAACAGATGACATGAGCCCATGACAGTTCCGGAGGGAGAGACTAGAATGACAGGTGTCTCCAGAGTGTTGTCGCTGTTAAAGGGCAAGGTACTTGCTTGTGTTTTGATCAGAAAAAAAGTAGGCTAAGAGAGACGCATTTGAAGGAATCTGGATGAGGAGCTAGGTAATAGGATATGGAGCCTTTCTTCCTCTGTCGGTCACTGGTTCTAGTCTGCATGACATGAGTTTGGTCTAGTTCCTAGCAGGCAAGGGTCTGTGTTATAAGCCACCACTATTTCTAGCCCCCTTGTTAGCTGGCAGACCAAGGACTGAAGGGCCTGGATATTGAATTGCCCTAGAAATGATCCTTGCAGATCGAGGTAGAGTCCCTTTGGCAGGGCGCTGGGCACAATCCACACTGTATTTGCGGTACCAATAAATATGGACTGCTGGACTTGAGTCTGTCAAGGTGGCTTTCTCTCTCCAGCTCCGGACAAGAGAGCACAGAGTGAAGCGAGGTGAAGATAGATGTAGGTATAAGGAACGTTTAGGAGACTTTTTCCTGAGGCTGGAAGCAGTTCATGTCTGGAAGGGACCATGCAACTGTGAATGTGTTTCCCTTCAGTAGTAGTTAGATGGGCACTTAGAGAACTATTAGAGTACGAAGATTAATCAAGCAGATGGATGAATCTAGACGGGCTGCTTGGCCCCTGTCTCTCCTAAAATGCCATTAATCATATGGCCTTCCAGCTGATCCCTAGGTGGGATGAGGCAGATGTCATTGGATGGAAGATCCCGTAACACACACTGGTCCGTTCTCAAGAGAAACAAAATGTTCTTTTTGCCTCTAAAATGAAGCCACACAACATAAATCTGCCTGGTGGGAGTGCTCAACATTTGGCAGTCAAATGGGAAGTGTATGGGCAGGGCTGGGCTTGAGGCTGTGACCCAGCAGATGGGATGTTGCAGGTGACCTGTGGTGAGTTTTGCAATGGCTCTAGCACTGCTCTGCTAACTCATCACAGGGCAGTGGTAGCCATGGGGGGTCTCCATTATTGGGTGAGCATTTGGTGGGACGGTGATGCTTTGGGAATGCTTCTGTTGTGATTTCCCATGCTGCTGGGCAGGTAAGTGTCACTGTCCTAGGCTGCTCCACATAGGCCTTGTCTATGCTACAGAAGAAATCCTGCTTCATGTAGCCAGGGGTATGGTTATAGCTAATGCAGCTCTCCACATCCACACATTTTTAGAGGGTAACCCATGTGCCACGCAACTAGATTTATTTCAGTGCATTCTGAGAAAATCCAAGTGGCTATCCCATCCAGCCCCACTTCCCCATGCAAGGGGCAAAGAGTTATAGGTGGCTTTAAAATTGGTGCAGTGCATTTTCAGATGTCCTCCGCCACAGTGATAGATATTGTATTGCAATTCCTACACTACAGAAAAAACATTGTTTATTTGACTCCATCTTAAATTGTGTCTCAGCATGTGTACAATGCAACGGTGCCCCTGAACTGGGCTACATATGTAAGGACCTGTTTGTTCTGCAGTTATTCAGTGAGTTTGCAGCCAGGTTGTAACATGGTTGACTACACACACACCATGGGTGTACCGCATTTCGAACCTGATCGTGATCAGGGTTATAATGTGATTGACAGATCGTAACCAGAGTCTCAGATGGTTCTTCTGTTGTGTAAAGGGAATTTCTTAACTATGTTTATTTACCTGGTTATCCAGTAATCCAAATTCCCATGTGTCTGTGGGTCTATACAGAATAGAAAAATAAGCTTGGAAGACCCACTTTGATATGGTTAAAATAAGGCTCCGTTTTGCAGCGTAGAAAAGACCAAGTCATGTTTTCTAACATATTACAGCCTGACTTAGGAGCCGTGTGCTAACCATGTGTTTTGCGGAGTTCGCCACACTACTAACTGATTGCAAACATCTCTAATGTAGATGACCCTTATGTTACCACAAAGGCCCCACTGTGTAGCATGGGGCCACACATGCATTGTGCTCCCGGAGACGGCAACACGGCCACATGCCTTGTGCAGGACAAGGGATGGTTTGAGCATGGTGTCCCAATGAAGGAAGGGAGAGATACTGCTATTCTTTGAAACCTAGGCCAGCCTTTTTGCCACTGTGATAACTTCTAGGCTGTGTCTATGCTGCACACCATTGGCGGCAGTGTGTAGAGTACGTGTCGCTACACACTGCAGTGACAAGCAAGCTGTGTCCATGCTGCAATGTGTAGCTACACACATCAGTGAAAGGCTCCAGCTGTGGGGAGCTGCTGGAATCT
The DNA here is from genome assembly GCA_037349315.1 of Chelydra serpentina. Classification (NCBI taxonomy): domain Eukaryota; kingdom Metazoa; phylum Chordata; order Testudines; family Chelydridae; genus Chelydra; species Chelydra serpentina. The sequence goes on along the minus strand of JBAIAC010000024.1, from coordinate 55,513,163 downwards.
TTCCCTGCAGCAGGGAGGCAAAGGGACGTTAGACTGCTAAAAACAGCTGTGTAGACGGGTGTGTAGAGCCATGTAGGGTACATACAGATAATGTTCAGGCTTGTCTTTACTCTCCTCACCGAAGCTGTGCCTCACTGTCTACACTGTTTTTTATACGCATGCTGGGGGAGCTTGCAGTGTATGTACTCTACATGCCACCATAAGGTCTGTTCAATGTAGACCTACCTTTAGACTACAACTCATTTGTAAAAATCAGAAGCAGGCATGTTTTCTTCTTAGAAAGAGTTTCTGCTGACATGCAACTCCGGGAGGTGGGACAGATCCGTGACCTGCAACCCCGTGGACTGCGGAGTTCCTGACCAGTCACACGTGTACTATGCTGAGTTCTCCTGCCCCACCGGGACCACGTTCCTGGAGCGCTGCTCCTTCGCTTGCATCAAGCCAGCTAAGCTTCAAGGTACGGGATGCCACAAGCGTCCATCCTTGTCCTATTCAGAGCTGAGCTTTGCCTCTCCATCTCTACCAGTGTTCTGACTGTGCTGGCCAAGCAGGCTTTAGTTCTTCTGAGGCCACCTCGGAAGATGTGTTTTGTCTGTCTCCTTCCCCCCAAGTACTAATGGCAACCCCCATGCCTGAGGAGCATGTGTATGTATGTGGCACTAGACTTCTAGAAGCACAGGGCCTTTTGTAGCCACAGAGGCCACTACTGCAGCCTATGGCATTATGCCTCCATATGTTGCTTCCTGCCCACCACCTCCCTCAATCCCTAATTTGTGGTTTGAAGCCAAGGTAAGAAAAGAGAGCTGCTGTTACTGTCTCTACAGGATGGAGATGGATGGGATTTGGGGGTTATTGTCCTGACAGTTCCAAGCACTGGGGCTTTGTGTGAGTTTCCACTAGCTTATTCACTCTAACATCACCTACAATAAATCATTTTAATGGGTGTCCTATTTAACGAGACATTTATAGCTGAAATGTAGGAAAATTGTTCCTCTTTTTATCGAAGGTACAAACCACAGTCAATGAATCTGATTTTCCTGACAGTGAGCATGCCTGCAGATCCCAGCATGAACTGAGCAGTGCAGCGTGTGAGACTGCCTGTAGTCAACAGGCCAAATTTTGACCTTCAGTGGGGCTGCTCAGCTGCAAAGGAGGGCAGGATTGAACCTCCTAGTGCATCCAGATGTCTTTGTTTTCGTTTCACCTGCTCTTGCTCCCATTGAAGTCAGTAGAAGGCTTGCTTCGGCTTCAGTGGAAGAGGAGCAGGACAATCCATAAATGCTATGGTCTTCTCCAGTGGCTGAAACAATGCCTGCCAAGTGGATAAAATCAGAGAGAGTCCCATGAACTTCACTAAGCACTAGATTGTAAGCTTAGATTGTAAACTATTAAGATAGGGACCTGCTGGCTTCCTGGTCTCATTGAAGTACCTTGCATCCTGGTGGGCATTAGATCAATAATAATAAATACTATAGATAGACTATATGATCTGTGTGGCATCAGTCCTGGGCACTACCTTGCAGGAGATCCAAAGTAAGGAGAAACCTTATGACTAGCTCCTTGGGACGCAGGCTCTCTGGGAACACCATCACATGTCGGAGGGGTCGCCCACGCAGCATCTTAAGCTTAGTTAAGAGTTGTGGGAATGCCATGCCAGCCAGAACTGATGTCTGCTCACTTCTCCAGGCTGGGTGGGCTCCGTTTTGTCCAGCACAGGAACCAGATATGAGGGTGTAGAAATGTGTTGGAAGATGGTGCTATATTTCCCATCGTTTGTCTAACTGTTCCTATTCATTTATCTTAGGAGTTTCTGAGGTGCCAGTTGTAGTGACAGCTAAGCACTGACACAGGCCTTAAGGAGAACGATGGCAATAATTAATTAATTCATTATTATTGATGATGTATTAATTGCATAGCACTTAGGGGCCTCAGTTAGGGATCATGGCTCCATTGCATGAGGCACTGTCCCACAGAGCTGCCCCTGTCCCACAGAGCTGCCAGTTTAAGACAAGTTACAACAGGTGGCTACAACAAACAGACAGGGGAACGCATGAGGAAACAAGGCGATTGTGCCTGGCATGATAAACCAGCTATGTAGCCATTGCTGAGTTTTCCACAGGCATCATAGCAGAGGAGAGTTTTAAGGAGGATGTGAAGGAGGTTTAAAGAGCTTGTCAAATTCCTTTATAGAGAGGTGTCCCTCCTCCCCTAGGACTTGTTTCATTGACTTCCCACTGCGCTCAAATGGTCAGTTTCAGTAAGGGCCTGACCTAATGTCAAGTGAAGTCAATGAGTTTCTTTCCATTGACTTCATTGGCAATGGCATTTGACTGTATAAGAGCAGCTCTGGCTGGTTTCCATGTCTGTAGGGTTATGTCTGCTTCAGGGAGTCCTGCTAGAATTCTCCTGTGTTCTGAGCATGCTCTGCTTCTCTCTCATGGAGTCAGGACTGAGTCAATGGCTGACCTGCCTGGAGGATGGGCTCTGGTCACTCCCAGAAGCTTACTGCAAACTGGAATGTGATGCACCTCATGTGGTCGCCAATGCCAAGCTGCTGGTGCCCCGGTGCCTGCAAGGGAACCATGATGTGGGTTCTGTCTGCCGCTATAAGTGTAAACCTGGATACCACGTGGCGGAAAGCATGGAGAGCAAACCCAGAAAGTAAGTCTGAAGCTCTTCTGTCTCAGAAGCTTTTCCCATGTTCCTTTAATCTTCATCTCCATTACTGCTTACCCTAGGAGAGTCACTGGGGACAGAGATGTTTGCACACTGGCTTTGCAAGTTAGCTTGGTTGCCTGTGTGTACAATTCATTGCCATTTTCTAGTGTTCACACATGTCGCTGCATAAAAATCAAGTTAACCTGTTTGTGGGGAAACTGATGGGAGCAAGATGTAAATCTCCATTGTACTCGTGTGCGCACATGAATTGCAGTCCTGCCGTCTTACAGACTAAGCAGGATTGTACTGGCTCTGTACTCCGCAAGAGACCTCAAAGAAAAACTAAGGTTCTCCCAGAAGTGCTAGCAGTGGTTCCACAGATGGTGCTTGTCTCTCTTCTCTCTTAGGTTCTTAACTATAAATATGTGACTTCAGTGGGACTCTTCACTGGCTTAACAATAAACATCTGTGTGAGTGTTGCAGAATCAGGGCCTTAGGCGGTAATTAGCTGATGCTCTACCATGAGCTCAGTGTGCTGCTGCAGTAGCTGTCTTTGAAATGAGGGATAAAATCTTAGTCTTGACTGTTTGTGGGAATGAAAGAGCTTGTGGTGATTTTCTGTGGGGACAGAGACGTTAACCCTAGTGTCCTGGCAAAATTTCAGTCCAGTAATTACATTGCAGTTGGAAAATACTTCCTCTGCAAGAGATGGTGCTGGTGATCTCTGGAGATGGGGCACTGATCTCTGTACTGAGCCAATACCCTCCCAGGGTGCTGTAGTGTATTTTGGGGTGAGACCCACTGAGGTCTAGCTTGTTATGGTCATTAGAGATTCCGAGCCAGGGGCTTGGCTCAATTCCAAATCAGGTTATTACCTTCTGATTATTTAATCTTCTCTTTCAGTTTTAATTGGATGCAGCTTCCTTCTTCCCTGGCTCTCCTTAGCCATGGTGTAGTGCTGCTGTGCACTGTGAAATGGTTGTCATATTCCCCCTCCCCCCACCCCATAATGGATAAAGTGATTACTGCACACACCTTTGTCAAGTACTGTTAAGGTTCCTGGGACTGTGAGGAGCCAGACAGAAGTACAGTCATTATTGTCATGCATAATGATAGGCACATGGGATTGAGACAACATTGCAAATCAAGGCTTTCTCAGCAATTAAAATTGTGTAAACTAGAGTGAATTTCAGGGTTGTATACTGAGTATTTGTGTGCATTGCTATAGCATGTAGGAGCCCAAGTCCTGGCCCAGCACCTCTTTGTGTTGGGCACTGTACAAACCCAGAAGAAAAAGATGGTCCCTGATTAACATCTGCATTAACAAATACAGTGAGGGCCTGATCCAAAGCCCATTGAGCTCAGTGGGAGTCATTCCTTGGATGAGTAACTGTTGATGTGTGATTAAATCTTGGTTTACACATGTTTACTTAAGAGTTTACTGATTAGTTAATTATACTTATAAAGCATCTGGAATCAGTGGGACACAGTAACTTACATACCCAGTATAAACTGTGCAGACTTTATTTTTCCATGCACTCTCCAGCCTGTCAGATCTGGCAAATGCACTGACTGAGCTGTTATGGGGTTTTCCCTTCATTGCACCTGGACAGACTATGGGCAGTTGGAGGTTTTTGCAAATCTATCGAGCTCTCTTTGGGTTCACAAACCTTCCTCCTGTGACATTTAAACTTAGAAGGGGTTAAAGGTGCCCTTTGGCTACTTTAACGTATCTCCTAATCCTGGGGCAGCCAGTGGCTTAACCCCAGCACAAGTTAGAGAAGTCACAGGTTTGATTAGTTCTGCTGGCCGGAGATGAGTAGAGCGCATTGCACTCCAACTCTGCCCCCTTATCTCTGGAGGACTTGGTGTAAAATGCCCTGTAGGCGACTCTCTGCTGTTCTAGTGATGCACGTGATCTTAGTGAGGCCCGGAGTTGTGGGGTTTTTTTCCATGGTGATTCATTTAAAATAAAGCATGCTGCTTTAGCTATAGGGAACCCTGTGTTATGTAAGGATGAGAGAACCCACCTTCCCTCCACAGCTCCGCTTATGCAAATAGATGCTTTTTAGGTGGTATATTTCTGCAGTGATGCTTTTGTTAGACATTTTCTCTTTAATCCATTTTTCACCCTGATAGTTAAACGGATTATGACTGACAGTAGCTCCTAAGCCCCCCATGAGGATCAGGGCCTCTATTGTGCTAGGTGCTGTATGGACATATTAAGAAACAGTCCCTGCCCCCAAAGAAGGGATCATGCAAGTAGACAAAAGATGGAGGAAGGCAGTATCACTACCCTCCTTTTCCCTGTGGGAAAGCCAGGCGGAGAGAGGAAGTGCTAGGTTTTTAAAGGTATTTTGGTGCCTAGATGCTTTTGAAAATCTCACTAGGCACCTATCTGCCTCCTTAGGCACCTAAATACCTTTAAAAAACTGGCCTGAAGCAACTTATCCAAGGTCATACAGGGAATCTGTGGCCAAGCTAGGAAATGATCTCAGATATACTCAGTCCCAGGCCAGTATCTTAACTACAAGGCCAGCCTTCCTCCCTCTTTCTGCTCCTTTTTTTCCCAGTCCTTCCTAAGCAGATGCAAGACCACTAGTGTGCATGTCAAACTCCCAGACCTATGTTGTTTGAGTGGCTTCAGAAGCTATCCGTATCCTTGCACATTGCCGGATGTGTGAGATGCTGCCTCCCCCGCCCCTCAGCCCCAGTGCCATTCACCTGATCGTCGCTGCGTAGTCATCCCCTCAGACTGAACATTCTGGAGCTGTCGTTCCAGCTGGGCCGGAATTCCCTCTGCTTTGTTTGGTTTTTATTTGATTTTTACCAGTGGGAAAGCAATTACACAAAGATATGTTTTTAAATATGTACATACATTTTGCCTCCTCATCTCCTGCTCAGATCCCCCTAATTCCCTAACAAACACCGCCATGACTGATTACAGAAAGGTGGAATGCAATTAGGGAACAATGATTGGATTGCTACGTGCAGCACATGGGGAATCTAGGCTGGGCTGTCAATGCTCATTCTGAACTTCCCAACTTTTGTAGGTTTCTGCTCTAATAAGGAAGAGTTGAGAGCCCCAATGACCTTAATTTAAGGACATTTCTCATTCCCTTGGTGGAGGGGCGGGATGTACTAGGAAATTTTTTCTGATAGAAAAGGCTGTTCAAGAGCTGCTCCAAGTAGATAGATGCCCCTTAGAGATGTTTATTGACAAGGAATCTCTTAGGAGATTGTGAGTGTACAGTTAAAGGTCTGTGCAACGATTATTTGATTGCAAGGGACACTGGAATGGCATGACTGAGGATTGTGAGAGGGGAGGTTAGAAGCATCTTGAGCTTTTGTCTGCACTAGGGAAACCTAACGATATCCAGCTGTTGGCAACACTGGTGCAACTGACCAGCTGTCAGCCACATGGGGAGCTGTCACATAGACCGGCCTCCACCACTGCGCCCTCTGAGGAGTCTGACGGACAAGGGATTACAAACAGCAGCGGCTGTGGGAGCCATGGCTAGTGCTCACGCTTGTGCTGACAGTGGTTTAGCCATACCAGCATTAGCAGCAGTGGGGAAATTTGTAGGAAATGGCCTTTGTGTGGAGAGCCCCTGAAGTCTCCTGTTGCTTGGGGGATGACAGGAAGATTCCTAAACGAACACACGCTTCAGAGGCCTTGTCCTCACTGCCAAAGCCTGCTCTAAAGAGAGAACCCTGCCACGGTGCTGTGAAGGCCTCCAAGCTCAGAGAATAACAGGTCCACGGGCAGGAGGCCACCGCGGAGGAGAGCTCTATCCCAGGGGCCAGCAGCAGTGGCATCCCAGCTCATCTTAACAGCTGCCATGACAGGGCAGAGTGGGAATGGCGGGTTCTCAGGTGACTGGGCCCTGGACCATTTGGGATTTTGTAGATGAGAGTAAATATCCTGGAGGAGAATGGGCAGTGAGTGCAAAGTGTGGCACACTAGGGTTATATGCTCACAGCAACCTGTCCCGCTTAGGAGGTGGACAGCCCCATCCTGCGCCAGCCATAGCTTCCAGTGTAATGCCTTGCCATTATTGGCATGGGTAAGTGTCCGATGTCGACCCCAGTGACTGAGCCAACAGAGTATAATGGCCCTATTGCTTCTGCCAGCTGTGGAGGTTTTCCTATAGCTCAAGGGGTGGGGCCCTGTGTTTTTTGGAGTGGAAGGGCCAGAACCCTGTGTGATTTCTGTGATAAGTGTATCCTCTGCTGCACAGGAATTCATTCCGCTGGCTGATTTCAAGGACAGCGTGAAGGAAGGTCTATTCACTCGGGATGGGATTTGCAAAGCTGCCTAAGGGAATAAAACTAATGGGAACCAAATTTCCAAATCCTCTAGGTGCTTTAGAAAGCCTCGGCCTACATTCCTTTCAGCCCCTGCCTGTTTCCATTCTCTGTTGCTTCCGTCCGCCACAGGCGTTGACACTGGAGCCGTCCCCTCACGCTCCAGTAGGGTAGATATAAGATGCCAGAGCGGCTGAGCAGCAGATGGGTGGGTGAGCATTTGAGGCACCGGCCAAAGAATGATTTGCATCTCGCCCCTTGACTAAATTCAACGCAGCCCTGAGCTGGCCCAGGAAATCCAGCCTGTAATGAACTTCACCCCTTCAAGTGGGACATCTGATGTCTCTAGCTCCCTGCGTTGTCCGAATACTACAGGGGACTGAAGTAGACCATGAAAGGGGAAGAAAGGTGGATGTGGGGAAAGTGAAATGGAAAGAGTTAGCAGGATAGGGGCTGGAAGCACTTCAAAAAGGCCACAGTGGGCAAACAAAGACAGACTAGTCCAGGAGCCATCCAAGCGCACCAGGGCACACAGCCATCTTACATTAGCTGGGTATGAACATGGGCTTTAGCTCCTAAGCCATAGATTCACCATCCCAGATAAAATACAAATGTCCTGCCATAAAGCGGGGGAAAGAAAACATAGACTGACAAACGGATTCCCATGTATTTACATCTCTAATAGCACCAATAAAGATTTACACCCCATTAGCTTGGGGCTGGGTGGTTATGTTTTTTTTGTCCCTCTATCATTACAAGGGGAGAGAGGCAGAAATCCAGTTACCCAGCATTTCTGTCTTTTAGTTTACCAATAAGCAACCCCCCTCTCCTTTTAGACTGGGAATCCTTACATTATCTGCCAATGGCAGGAGATTCAAGCTTTCAGCTGATTTACGGCAGTCGCTCTTGGCCTTGGTGCAGTGGATCCTCTGCTCCAAGTCCTGGCCACTCTAATACACATCTGGGCGCTAGCCAAGCTCCCCGCTGCATGGTTTGTGGAGCTTTAGAGACCGACATTCATACCTTTCACATCAAACGCAGCTCCTGCAGGCCTCATAAATCTTCCCTGCGGCCTTCACCTTCTGCCCATTAAACATCTGCTTGAAACACTTGATTTTTGATTTTATTTTCCTTGGGCTCCCAGTTCCCCCGCTAATCCTAAGTAAATGTCGCTCTCTGAGATCAGAAGGAGTCAAGGTGTTTTTCTTGTACAGCGAAGTTTAGGGCTGCAGGTTTTAAAAGTCTTTCCCCCCATCCCTCCCTCCCAGCATCTCTCTGGAAACAGGCTGCTTAGCATTCCTGGGTCAGCGGTATCAGCACTGGTATAGCGGCCACCTTCTACCTCGGGGTCAGGGAAGGACACCCCTATTGGGAAGTAGCCTGAAATGAGAAATTTGCCTTGGGCGGGTCCCCGAAGATATGAGTTATTGTTTAGGATTCATAAGATGTGCCTTTTTCACATTGGACAGCGGGTAGGGTGGGGTGCATCTGGTGCCAAACTCTTTCTTATCCCTGGAATATTCCACTGCTTATGAGGAAAGTCGGCATGCTCCTGATAAGCCCCTGCTTTAGTAATCGGTGGCAGATGTAGTTCAGATCCAGCAGGCAGAGAGCTGCAGTGTTTTCAACCAGCTCCATTCCCTCTCCTGGTTCCGTCTGACAAAGCGTGATTTTTCCCCTGTGTGGCTTGGGCAGACTGGCAGGCAGCTGGAAGCCCCAGGGTGTTAATTCCAGCGCCACATCAAAGCGAGACAGTGAGTGACGAGTAAGGATCTCACTCCCTACACAGGGCATCTGTGCAAATCCCACATTCCTTGGGCATATTGCAGGCTACCAGCCCTTTCGATATTAAGGGCTTGTCTACGTGGCGAGTTACTGCACTGTAAGCCAGAGTGTGAGTCTGCAGCACTTCAGAATCACACCTTGGGTTGCTGAGTAGTAACTCACCATACTGACAAGACCTCTGGCTCTCTCCTTATGGAGTTACCTGGCTCCTGCTTAAGGGCCCTTGGATGCATTTTTGAAGAGCAACAGTGACATATAGTGGCTGGATCAGTTATTCCCAGGTGTTTGTCTAGTGAGTGTCTGCACGTCGCTGTTCAAGCCCAAAGGGATGCTGCTTGTTTAAAGGACATTGCTGAATGATTGAGGCCCGGTTTATGAAGCCCCTTCAGAGCCTTATCTCACAGGATTTATTTATACTACAACCCACTTTAGCTTCCCCATGAGACACTGCCACCTGGTGAAATGCTATAGTAGAAACACAGGGCTAAATTGTAGCTGTAAGGTCATGCCACACGAAGCGTTATGCAAGAGGCATGCAGAATGGGCCAGACTGACTCTCCTCTAGCTCTTTTGCTGATATAAAACCTAGCATCACCTTTTGCCAGTGCAACCTGATGCTGTGAGGACACACTGCGCTGGTGAGGGCAGCCAAATAGGAATGTACCCTGCTGAAATAGCTATGTCAGTGGCAAGACTTTTGCCAGTTAAAACTTCCTAGTGTAGACAAGGCCTCGTAGGCACAATTCAGTCCCTGCACCACAACTGATGGAAAGCAGCTATGCGCTGCCCCTTGTTTGAGCTGGATTGTAAGGTGCTGATTTGACCTTTTGTCTCCTGCCCCTATTTCTGCAGCACACAATAGCTCCCGTGCTTTTCAGATCCTATAATCACACTCGAAGATGTGCAAGGAAATTAAAACTGGCTGGCTGGCTGGCTACCTATTGTGTCCTAGAAACTTTTAGCTGCTGTCTCCTAGGACTGTGTCTGCTGGAGGTGAGGGGTGGAGAAGGAAAAGGTGAGGGATTGGTCCTGGACAATGAAAATCATCATTAAACTCGTAAAAAAGTCCAACAGTAAAGGAGTATGACTAGTAAAAAATCTGGGAAACTTACAAGCGGTCAAAAGATTCCAGAGCAGGGTCAGCCAAGAATAATTAAACATTGAATTTAATAAGGGTCCTGTCTGCAATTAGCTAGGGTAAAACTCACCAGAGCTACCAGTCCTAATGCATCAAGGGGTGTAAACTCATTAGTGGCTAGAGTCACAAAGACACTTCTCCCCCATGATATGAGTACTGCTCAGTTGTCCCAGTACATCCTGGGGTTTTTATGCCTTCCTGTGAAGTATGTGGTATGTAGATGGTTGCCAGCAATGGAATACTTGAGTAAATGGACTGTTGTTCTGTACATTTTTCTTTTTCATTATTTTTTCGGCAAAGATTTTAATGTTATATTGTTTTAGCAATACAAGCTGATATGCGTCTGTTCTGGTATGGCAATTCCTATACCAGAAAGATATTTACAAATTGGATGGAGTACAGAGAAGAGCCACAAAAATGATAAAGAGGCCAGAGGGATTTACTGATGAGGTACATTTGAATGAGCTAAGTATATATCGCTTGGCTACGAGATAGGGCACAGAGATGGAGTGCACATATCAGAAGGGTTTGAGCAGCATGGAGGGAGAAGAATTGTTGGGGTGGCACAAGGGGAAATAGCTGGGAGGGGGCGAGGGGATGAAATTGAGGAATAGAAAATTTCAACTAGAGAAGGAAAAATTTCCTGATAGTGAGATCTGTTAGATTGGCATAATCTCCCAATTTAAGTGAAGGAAGCACCACGACTTTGGACATTTAAACCTGTACTGGGCAAAGCACTAGGAAATGTGCTGTAGGAAGCAGTGCTACATAGGGAAATGCCTGGATAATTAAGTCCCTGATTAAGCAACACAGCGAATTCATGCTGAAATCAAGGCGAGTTCAGCACATGCTGAGAGGTAAGAGTTTTGCTGAACAGGGATGGATTTAAGCATGTGATTAAGTGTGTGGCTGAAGTGGGGCTTAAATGAGTTGGAGCCCGATCCAGCAAATCACCTAAGCATGTGCTTAACTTTCAGCACGTGCTTAAACCCTGGAGCTCAAGCAGAGGTTTCAGTGCTTTGCTGAATGGAGGCCTTAAAGTCGTTTCTCTGATTCTATGCTCAGACGAAGGCAGCTCTATGTGCAGAACTATGTGTTATTCAATATTGATTACTATTTGCAATCCTAATAACAAAAGCTGCTAAACATCCACTCAAATTTGCTTGCAGGGGTATTGGTGCTCTCTTCTCCACTCCCCTCCCTTTCCCTTCTCCTGGCCCCCACTCCACTTGATCAGCAGGTGTTGTGGGTTTGAACACTGTTGCAGCCAGGAGCTTAATGTGAACTTCCTGTAGTCCAGGGGAAAAGGTATAAGCTGAAGCCACAGAACGAACAGCGTCCCCTTTCGTAGGGGAGCATTTGCAGCTTTGGGATTGCCCTTTGGGTGTGCGGTACAGTAACTGTCTTGTGCGTGTGTTCCCCAGAAAGTTATTGAAGATCCACTGCCTGGAAAGTGGAGTCTGGGAGGAAGGCAGCTGCGTCCCAGTGCTGTGCGAGCCACCCCCTCCCGTCTTTGAGGGGATGTACAACTGCACCCATGGCTTTGAGCTGGACACCCAGTGCATGCTCAGCTGCAACCCGCAGAGCAAAAGGGTAAGAATGACTTCTTTAAGGCGGAATGCAAGAGCACAGCAAGCCAGCTGGAGGACACTCTGGCAACCTTGTTTGGGTATGGCTTTGAGCTGGCCTGAAATAGCGTGGCTGGCTAACAGGGTGCGTTGCAAAGGATATTCCGTGCCCTGGTTCTGAATTTATTTGCTGAACTACAAATCCATGGTGTACTTGGTGCAATCAGCATCTAGGGTGGGATTTCCTTGGGAGCCGGCCAGAGACTTTAAGCACATGCTTAAGGGCTTTGCAGAAATGAAGTTGGATTTCTGTGCTTGGCTTGAATGGACATCAAGAAAACTCCTGGGAATTAGAGCAGAACCTGGTCTGGATTTCCTGGCCTACCTGGGATAGATGCTGGTGCCTGCATCCGAAACCAGCATCTGCCACAATGCTCTGCTACTGACCCAATCCATCTCCTGTGAAAGGGGGACATTATTTAGAAGTCTAAATAATAAGATGGGTGAACTAGAGTTCCTAGTATTAAATGAGGATATTGATATAATAGGCATCACAGAAACCTGGTAGAATGAGGACAATCAATGGGACACAGTAATACCAGGGTACAAAATATATCGGAAGGACAGAACAGGTTGTGCTGGTGGGGGGGTGGCATTATATGTGAAAGAAAGCGTAGAATCAAATGAAGTAGAAATCTTAAATGAACTAAATTGTACTATAGAATCTCTATGGATAGTAATTCCATGCTTGAAAAATAAGAATATATCAGTAGGGCTATATTACAGACCGCCTGACCAGGATGGTACTAGTGACTCTGAAATGTTCAGGGAGATTAGAGAGGCTATTAAAATAAACTCAATAATAATAATGGGGGGTTTCAGCTATCCCCATATAGACTGGGTACATACCACCTCAGGAAGGGATGCTGAGATAAAGTTTCTTGACACCTTAAATGACTGCTTCTTGGAGCAGCTAGTCCTGGAACCCACAAGAGGAGAGGCAATGCTTGATTTAGTCCTAAGTGGAGGACAGGATCAGGTCCAAAAGGTGAATATAGCTGGACCGCTTGGTAATAGTGACCATAATATAATTAAAGTTGCAGCACAGACAGCTGCAGCGGCACAGGAGCTAGCAAACAGAGCTGGAAACAGGGGAGTTTGAGGGGGAGTTTGCAAGGGGAGTTTGTATTTTGGGACTGTTTGGGGTTTGTTCTTGCTGTGGGTGGTGGTGTTTTGGTTTGGTTTGTGTTTTCCGGACTAACAGGGTTTAGGTGAGAAGGCTGACAGATACAGAGGCAGCCGTGGTCATGAGCCAAGCAGTGGAGGACACAATGAGGATGACTAGATGTGGCAGCTGCGGCATGTACATGATTCTGGAGGGGGTACCTGAAAGGAGTTTCGTTTGCATGAAGTGCCGCCTGAGAGAGCTGATGGAAGAAAAGATCCAAGGATTGGATCTGGTCGAATTTAGAAGGGGGTTCGAGCAGATGATGGAGCAAAGGCACGAGGTGGCTGAAGGGGAAAACTCAGACATGCAGATGGAAGCAGGATCAAAGGCCTCTGAGGGGGGACTGCCGGGTGAAGAAAATGGACAGTGGAAGCATGTGACTAAGAGAAGCAGGCAGAGGAAAAGACGGGCCAGTGAAGGAGAAATAGAGCTCGAGAACAGGTTTGCGGAGTTGGAGAATAAAGAAAGGGTAGAGCAGGTGGTCACTGAAGGTGGAAGGGCAATGAAGAAAAGAGCGGCTAGTCCCATAGAAAAAGGGGAAGAGTCGATGGAGACAACACCAAATATGAGCCCCAGGAGGATACAGGATGGGTTGAAGAGGATTACAAGGGAAAATGGGAATGGAAAGGACTTGCAGCCAGAGGGAACAGGGGATAGACCAGAGAATCGCACTGTCGCCAGGAAAAGGCAGGTCTACATGATTGGGGACTCCTTACTGTGAAGAATAGACAGGCCTGTAACCAGAGCTGCTCCAGAGAACAGAAAGGTGTGCTGTCTACCGGGTGCTAAGATACGGGATGTGGACCTGAGATTGAAGAGGATCCTAAAGGGAGCGGGAAAGAATCCATTGATCATCCTTCATGTAGCAACAAATGACACGGCTAGATTCTCACTGGAACGAATCAAGGGAGACTATGCCAGGCTGGGGAAGACGCTTAAGGAAATCGAGGCTCAGGTGATCTTCAGTGGGATTCTTCCTGTTCCTAGAGAAGGGCAACCAAGGTGTGACAGGATTATGACGATCAACAGATGGCTCAGGGAGTGGTGCTATAAGGAGGGCTTTGGGATGTATGGCCACTGGGAGGCATTCATGGACAGAGGACTGTTCTCTCAGGATGGACTTCGCCTGAGTAGGGAGGGAAATACACTTCTAGGATGGAGGCTGGCACAACTGATCAAGAGAGCTTTAAACTAGGAATTTGCGGGAGATGGTTGGGAGATGTCCAGGTAATCTCCACGCTGGATTTTAACATTGAGAGGGAAGAAAACGAAGTAAGAGAGGATATAGCCGGGGGTAGGAGAATGGACATAAAGAGGAAGGGCAGAGTGGATACTAGTCTAATAGGTCAGGCTGGCAGTACAATGTCCATACCAAATTGGGTAAAGAATGTGAGTGAGGCCAAACAGCAAAAATTAAGATGTTTGTACACCAATGCGAGGAGCCTAGGTAACAAAATGGAGGAATTAGAGCTACTGGTCCAGGAAGTGAAACCAGATATCATAGGAATAACCGAAACATGGTGGAATAGTAGTCATGACTGGAGTACAGGTATTGAAGGTATGTGCTGTTTAGGAAAGACAGAAATAAAGGTAAAGGTGGGGGAATAGCATTGTATATCAATGATGAGGTAGACTGTAACGAAATAAAAAGTGATGGAATGGATAAGACAGAGTCTGTCTGGACAAAAATCACATTGGGGAAGAAAACTACTAGAGCCTCCCCTGGGATAGTGCTTGGGGTGTGCTATAGACCATCGGGATCTAATTTGGATATGGATAGAGACCTCTTTAATGTTTTTAAGGAAGTAAATACTAATGGGAACTGCGTGATCATGGGAGACTTCAACTTCCCAGTTATAGATTGGAGAACAAGTGCTAGTAATAGGGCTCAGATTTTCCTTCATCAATTAGTTGCTGAACCAACAAGGGGAGATGCCATTTTAGATTTGGTTTTGGTGAGTAGTGAGGACCTCATTGAAGAAATGGTTGTAGGGGACAACCTTGGCTCGAGCGATCATGAGCTAATTCAGTTCAAACTAAATGGAAGGATAAACAAAAATAAATCTGACACTAGGGTGTTTGATTTCAAAAGGGCTAACTTTAATAAATTAAGGACATTAGTTAGGGAAGTGGATTGAACTAAAGAATGTATGGATCTAAAGGCGGAGGAGGCCTGGGATTATTTCAAGTTAAAGTTGCAGAAGCTATCAGAAGCCTGTATCCCAAGAAAGGGGAAACAATTCATAGGCAGGAGTTTTAGACCAAGCTGGATGAGCAAGCATCTCAGAGAGGTGATTAAGAAAAAACAGAAAGCATACAAGGAGTGGAAGATGGGAGGGATCAGCAAAGAAACCTACCTTATTGAGGTCAGAGCATGTAGGGATAAAGTGAGACAGGCTAAAAGTCATGTAGAATTGGAACTTGCAAAGGGAATTAAAACCAATAGTAAAAGGTTTTATAGCCATATAAATAGGAAGAAAAGAAAGAAAGAAAGAAGTGGGACCGCTAAACACTGAGGATGGAGTGGAGGTTAAGGATAATCTAGGCATGGCCCAATATCTAAACAAATACTTTGCCTCCGTCTTTAAGGAGGCTAATGAGGAGCTTAGGGATAGTGGCAGCATGACAAATGGGAATAAGGATGTGGGGGTAGATATTACCATATCTGAGGTAGAAGCCAAACTTGAACAGCTTAATGGGAGTAAATCAGGCGGCCCAGATAATCTTCATCCAAGAATATTAAAGGAACTGGCACATGAAATTGCAAGCCCATTATCAAAAAATTTTAATGAATCTCTAAACTCAGGGGTTGTACCATTTGACTGGAGAATAGCTAATATAGTTCCTATTTTGAAGAAAGAGGAAAAAATGTGACCCGGGTAACTACAGGCCTGTTAGTTTGACATCTGTAGTATGCAAGGTCTTAGAAAACTTTTTGAAGGAGAAAGTAGTTAAGGACCTTGAGGTCAATGGCAATTGGGACAAATTACAACATGGTTTTACAAAAGGTAGATCGTGCCAAACCAACTTGATCTCCTTCTTTGAGAAAGTAACAGATTTTTTAGATAAAGGAAATGCAGTGGATCTAATCTACCTCGATTTCAGTAAGGCATTTGATACAGTACCACATGAGGAATTATTGGTTAAATTGGAAAAGATGGGGATCAATATGAAAATTGAGAGGTGGATAAGGAACTGGTTAAAGGGAACACTACAGCGGGTCATACTGAAAGGTGAACTGTCAGGTTGGAGGGAGGTTACTAGTGGAGTTCCTCAAGGTTCCGTTTTGGGACCAATTTTATTTAATCTTTTTATTACTGACCTTGGAACCAAAAGTGGGAGTGTGCTAATAAAGTTTGTGGATGACACGAAGTTGGGAGGTATTGCCAATTCAGAAAAGGATCGGGATATCCTACAGGAAGATCTGGATGACCTTGTAAACTGGAGTAATAGTAATAGAATGAAATTTAATAGTGAGAAGTGTAAGGTTATGCATTTAGGGATTAATAACAAGAATTTTAGTTATAAGCTGGGGACACATCAGTTGGAAGTAACGGAAGAGGAAAAGGACCTCGGAGTCCTGGTTGATCACAGGATGACTATGAGTCGCCAATGTGATGTGGCCGTGAAAAAAGCTAATGCGGTCTTGGGATGCATTAGGCGAGGTATTTCTAGTAGAGATAAGGAGGTGTTAGTACCGTTATACAAGGCATTGGTGAGACCTCATTTGGAATACTGTGTGCAGTTCTGGTCTCCCATGTTTAAGAAGGATGAATTCAAACTGGAACAGGTACAAAGAAGGGCCACTAGGATGATCCGAGGAATGGAAAACCTGTCGTATGAAAGGAGATTCAAAGAACTTGGTTTGTTTACCTTAACCACAAGAAGGCTGAGGGGAGATATGATTGCTCTCTTTAAATATATCAGAGGGATAAATACCAGGGAGGGAGAGGAATTATTTCAGCTCAGTACCAATGTGGACACAAGAACAAATGGATATAAACTGGCCATCAGGAAGTTTAGACTTGAAATTAGATGAAGGTTTCTAACCATCAGAGGAGTGAAGTTCTGGAACAGCCTTCCAAGGGAAGCAGTGGGGACAAAAGACCTATCTGGCTTCAAGATTAAGCTAGATAAGTTTATAGAGGGGATGGTTTGATGGGATAACATGATCTTAGTCAAAGGTCAATTAATTGCCATCAGTGGTAAATAGGACCAATGGTCCATGATGGGATGTTAGAAGTTACTACAGAGAACTTTTGCCTGGGTTTCTGGCTGGTGAGTCTTGCCCACATGCTCGGGGTTCAGCTGATCGCCATATTTGGTGTCGGGAAGGAATTTTCCTCCAGGGTAGATCGGCAGAGGCCCTGGAGGTTTTTCGCCTTTCTCTGCAGCATGGGGCA
This sequence comes from Chelydra serpentina, assembly GCA_037349315.1. Classification (NCBI taxonomy): domain Eukaryota; kingdom Metazoa; phylum Chordata; order Testudines; family Chelydridae; genus Chelydra; species Chelydra serpentina. The sequence continues at coordinate 55,496,075 of JBAIAC010000024.1, read as the reverse complement.
CGGGTCACTTACTGGAGGATTCTCTGCATCTTGAAGTCTTTAAACCAAGATTTGAGGACTTCAATAGCTGAGACATAGGGGAGAGAATTATTCCAGGAGTGGGTGGGTGAGATTCTGTGGCCTGCATTGTGCAGGAGATCAGACTATATGATCATAATGGTCCCTTCTGACCTTAAAGTCTATGAGTCTATAAAGTTAGCATCCCTGTGACAGGGAAAACTCCACAGAGGCCCAACACTGTAGCATTTAATTTCAGAAAGAGGAACTACACAAAAATGAGGAGGTTAGTGAAACAGAAATTAAAAGGTACAGTACCAAAAGTAAAATCTCTGCAAGCTTCATGGAAACCATAATAGAGGCGCAACTTAAATGTATACCACAATTTAAAAAACATAGTAAGAGAACCAAAAAAGAGCCACAGTGGTTAAACAACAAAGTAAAAGAAGCAGTGAGAGGCAAAAAGGCATCCTTTAAAAAGTGGAAGATAAATCCTAATGAGGAAAATAGAAAAGAGCATAAACTCTGGCAAATAAAGTGTAAAAATATAATTATAAAGACCAAAAAAGAATTTGAAGAACAGCTAGCCAAAGACTCCAAAAGTAATAGCAATTTTTTTTTAACATCAGAAGCAGAAAGCCTGCTAAACAACAAGTGGGGCCACTGGACGATCAAGATGCTAAAGGAGCACTCAAAGACAATAAGGCCATTGCGGAGAAAGTAAACGAATTCTTTCCATTGGTCTTCACTGTTGAGGATGGGAGGGAGATTCCCAAACCTGAGCCATTCTTTCTGGGTGACAGATCTGAGGAACTGTCCCAAACTGAGGTGTCATTAGAGGTGGTTTTGGAACAAATTGATAAACTAAACAGTAATAAGTCTCCAGGATGTGATGGTATTCACCCAAGAGTTCTGAAGGAACCCAAATGTGAAATTGCAGGACTACTAACTGTCATCTGTAACCTATCATTTAAATCAGCTTCTGTACCAAATGACTGGAGGACAGCTAATGTGATGCCAATTTTTTAAAAAAGGCTCCCGAGGTGACCCTGGCAACTACAGGCCAGTAAACCTCACTTCAGTACTGGGAAAATTGGTTGAAACTATAGTAAAGAACAAAAGTGTCAGACACATAGATGAACATAATTTGTTGGGAAATAGTCAACATGATTTTTGTAAAGGGAAATCATGCCTCACCAATCTACTAGAATTCTTTGAGGGGGTCAACAAGCATGCGGACAAAGGAGATCAAGTGGTTATAGTGTATTTAGATTTTCAGAAAGTCTTTGACAAGGTCCCTCACCAAAGGCTCTTAAGCAAAATAAGCAGTCATAAGGGATAAGAGGGAAGGTTCTCTCATGGATTGGTAACTGGTTAAAAGATAGGAAACAAAGGGCAGGAATAAATGGTCAGTTTTCAGAATGGAGAGAGGCAAATAGTGATGTCCCCCAGGGATCTGTACTGGGCCTAGTGCTATTTAAAATATTCATAAACAATCTGGAAAAAGAGGTAAACAGTGAGGTGGCAAAATTTGCAGATGATACAAACCTACTCAAGATAGTTAAGTCCCAGGCAGACTGCGAAGAGCTACAAAAGGATCTCACAAAACTGGATGACTGGGCAACAAAATGGCAGATGAAATTTAATGTTGATAAATGCAAAGTAATGCACATTGGAAAACATAATCCTAACTATACATATACAATGATGTATAGTCTAAGTTAGCTGTTACCACTCAAGAAAGAGATCTTGGAGTCCTTGCGGATAGTTCTCTGAAATCATCCGCTCAATGTGCAGCGGCAGTCAAAAAATCGAACAGAATGTTGGGAATCATCAAGAAAGGGATAGATAATAAGACCGAAAATATCATATTGTCTCTATATAAATCTATTGTATGCCCACATCTTGAATACTGCGTGCAGATGTGGTTGCCCCATCTCAAAAAAGATATATTGGAAAAGGTTCAGAAAAAGTCAACAAAAATGATTAGGGGTATAGAACGGCTTCCGTAAGAGGAGAGATTAATAAGACTGGGACTTTTCAGCTTGGAAAAGAGGCGACTAAGGGGGGATATAATAGTCTATAAAATCATGAGTGGTATAGAGAAAGTAAATAAGGAAGTGTTATTTACTCCTTCTCATAATACAAGAACAAGGGGCCACCAAATAAAATTAATAGGTAGCAGGTTTAAAACAAACACAAGAAAGTATTTTTTCACGCAACGCATTGTCAACCTCTGGAACTCCTTGCCAGAGGGTGTTGTGAAGGCCAATACTATAACGGGGTTCAAAAGGGAGCTAGATAGATTCATGGAAGATAGGTCCATCAATGGCTATTAGCCAGAATGGGCAGGAATGGTGTCCCTAGCCTCTGTTTGCCAGAATCTGGGATTGGGTGATAGGGCATGGATCACTTTATGATAACTTGTCTGTTCATTCCCTTTGGGGCACCTGCCATTGGCCACTGTTGGAAGACAGGATACTGGGCTTGATGGACCTTTGGTCTGACCCAGTATGGCTGTTCTTATGACATGAACCAATATACAAGCCCATAGAAAAGCTGAAAGTGAGCAATATTTCATGACTTATCCAACTGTTTAGCACAATAGCTATAGGATCCACACCTCAGTCATCTTGCTACGCTGCTTTATTTTGTTGAAGTGTTGTGCGCATGCGCACGCATGTACACACAAACCATAGGGGCCGGTTGGGTTAAGAACGCTAAAAAGGGGGCACCTTTGGCCCCTGGTGTAGGAGAGTGGGAGGCAAGTTTGTGTCCTATTTTTGTTCCATTCCAAACTGAGCCCCATGCATTACCCAGCCCTAGGCAACATGACCTGAAAGCTGCTTGAATTATTCAGTATAAAATAATTCAACAAGCTCAACTTCAACCCAACAGGTATTTAACAAATGTAGGCCTCTCTTCTGTTCACAAAATATCTGCAAAGCCATCATAATTTATTTTAAAGGTTAGTTTGTCATTTACAGTTGTTCAACAAATAGTTTTGCAAAGAATTTTTTGCCTATATTTGTATGCACACTGGTCATGGTGAGCATTCCCTAGCTGCTATTGGTGCCCAAAGACTGTCTCCCTAACTCATGTGGCACTGGTCTGTCTCTTAATTGGGTGAGCTAGACATTGGTTTACACTTCAGAGCACCATATAGAACTTTTTGTGGGCTGTAGCAGGGTCCACACAGCGAGTCAATGTGCGGCAAGCTAGTGCGCTGAAGATCCACACTCTGGCTTGCTACGTGCTAACTCGCTGTGTAGACAAACCCTCAATAAACCAGAGGAGCCAGCGTTGTCTGTGGACATTCAGAACTGTTTGTTGAATCTGGCGTGCAGCTAATGGAGAGCCTTTCAGAATGGGTGTGAGTGCATTTCCATTGCAGAACCCCATGAATGTTTCTTTGCACTGGTATTTGCAATGCTCTCTGCCCATGTTCTTGCAAATGAAAATTTACTCGCTCAAATGCTCATGAAGGAGCAGAAGTACTGAGATGCTTACTGACCTTTGATCTGTGGGCCAGGTAACCTGCTATCACCTGATCCCTGGCCTTAAAGCCATCCCGGGGAGATGAGTTACTAGGCTCAAGTGGCACTGAGGCCAGCTCCCCTTGGAGGGCCAGCCAACTTTGTGACAGCAGGATGCAGATGTAGCATTGGCAGCTGCTCTGCAGATTCTGTTTATTTTGGTATATTTGGTTTTGCAGTTAACCTGTAAGCACCTGGCCTGGGATTCCTTTCTCTCCCATCCAGTTGTAGGAAATCTCAGGTCTGTTGTCAATGTCCTTGTGATGCAATGGTTTTCATGGGCTCTTGTAGACCTTAAGACCCGAGGGGCAGTAGCGTAGCCAGAGGGGGAGCAGGGGGAGCGGCCGCTTCCCCACTGAGCAGAAGCGGTGCCTTTTTTGTGCTCCCGTTGCCTTTTGCTCCTGCGCTGCAGCCGGAGCGGAGCATTTTTTTTTTGCTCTGGCGCCTTTTGCTCCCAGCGCCTTTTTTTGCTCCTGACGCTTTTTGCTCCCATTGCCGGTGCCTTTTTTTGCTCCTGGCGCTTTTTGCCCCCATTGCCGGCACCTTTTTTTAGCTCCGCTCCCCCTGTGCTCTAAACCTGGCTACGCCACTGCCAAGGGGACCATCGTGATCCTCTAGTCTGACCTCCTGCACATCACAGGTCACAGAGCCTCGCCCACCCACTCCTGCAATAGGCCCACAACCTCTGGCTGAGTTGCGGTGAGGACCAATAAAACCCAACAACTGGGAGGCAGCTAATGGGTCACAAGTGGAGCTAAGCTCACTCTCCCAAAAGGGCCAGCCCACCCAGCGATGGTCACATGCTCTTGTAATACTCATGGAAGAAAATAATTTGTACTGTCAACAGTTCTGCTTGTTTTTAAGTGAAAGGTTAATAACCTTTCAATTAAAAGGTTAGAAGCAGCTGAAAAGTCCCTTTTAAGCATGCCCTGGGAGCATTACTAATGTTTTAGCAGAGCTTAGCAGAACCCTGACTGGTTTGTGACATAGTCTCTGGCAAGGGCTTGCTCAAGGAGAGGGGCTTCTCACTGGCCAGCTGCTGCTGGGGAAATTTGCAGAAGGACTGTTGCAAGTGTCTCATTGAAATACATGTGACGAATTTCCTGTGATGGGATCAGATTGCAATGTGGAACAGTTTGCTTTATAAGCATTCGGTACTGGCCATCATAGATTGGATTCCCCATTTTGGCATAACTTATAAAAGGCTGCATCCTGCTCTCACTGTGGTTGATGGAGAATTTTGCCTTTGATTTCAGTGGGGGAAGGGCCATCCTAAACTTCATTTTGTGAAATTGATGGTAGTGGGGAAAAGGATAACATGGTTTAAATGGGCTTCAGTGGGAGGCAGGTTATGCTTTCTGGTATAACTACATGTGGCTAGCGCAAGGGGAATAGACACAAAAGCCATTGCAGAGCTTCTTGTACTGGCTGTACAGTGCAGTAATGTGGATTCCTCTCTCTTTGCTTCTCTAGGTTCCTATCCATTGTACTAAAGAAGGCTTATGGACAGAGGAGTTTAAATTGTGTGAGAACCTGCAAGGCAATTGTCCTCCACCTCCAGAGCTGAATTTAGTGGAGTACAAGTGTGAAGAAGGCTATGGCATTGGTAAGGGCAAAAAAGGATGTTGATTTCTGATCCAAACCCGCTTCTCTTGGAACAGGCTGTTTGTTGAGTCAGCTGGGTCTATTGCGGTCCCAGAGGACTAAGTGAAAGGTCACACTGACTCCTTTGCTGCTCCAGTAACATTTAAATTTATGACAAAGTTCCATTTTGTTTTTAGTCTTCTGTCTGCACATAAAGCCAGTTGGGCGGTTTATGGATGTACATAACATCTGGCCATGTTAGCAGTAGAGCTTTAATCCTAATGCTGGCTTCAGGATAAGGATGTGTAGTTTCATGAGGCGAAGGAATATGTCAGCGAGGCAAACCACAGCCATTTGCAGTATTCTTCCACCCTTTGCAGATGTTTTTACTGTGGGTGGTTGTGGTGGTGGTGGTAATTTCTAGAGGGATGACCTGAGTTACCTGACCTGTGAAACTGGGCAATTTTACTGTTCATGGGTCCATGCAAACTGTTTCTTTGGTCTAAATCCGCTTGGGTTTATATCCCTCCCACTTTAAAGCAACACTCAATCATAGCTGCCACATCGCACTTGGCTTAGTGCCTAAATTGAGTGTTAATGCAAAACCCACATAGTTTTCAGTGCAAAACCGTAAATCACATAGGGTTTGATCAAAACTGGGCCCAGGCTGGTGAAAAAGGCCCATTAAGTTTAGCAAAACTTCTGACAAGCCTGGTATGAGTTTGGGGTGTGTGATGAAACCCAGGCATTTTCCCATGGCTTCAGGCTCCATTAGGAACATTTTGCACAGCTGTAATTTTTTAAAATTCTTTATTAAATTTAAGAAATAAAAAGATCAAGGGCTAGATCCACAAAGGAATTTAGGCACCAAACTGCCACTGTAGGCGCCTACATTCAAAAGTTAGATCCTCAAAAACCCTGCTCAGCTGCCCCCTAACCCTTTAGAAACCTATATTTCCTAGGCACCTAAGTTTCCACCAGGGAAGTGCCCTAGGTGCCTACATTTCTGCCAGTGGGTACGCACGCAGTCATCTATATCGTGATGCAACCAAGCTGGTGGGCACCTCAAAGTAGGCATTCCCCCTCTGCTTCACCTGTGGGGCCAATCCTGTCGATGTGTTCACAGGCAGCCTCTCAGCATACCTGCCAGATTAAGCCCCCCACAAAACATGGCAGCAGTTGTGACCCTGCAGCCCACGTTCAAATCCTCAGTCTGCCTGATTCAGATCATGGATGTGAACCTCCCAGGCGCGTGCCCTACCCACCAGGGCCAGCTCTAGGCACCAGCAAAACAAGCAGGTCCTTGGGGCGGCACATTTCTAGGGGCGGCATTCTGGTGCCAGCCATGCTGCCCCTAGAAATGTGCCCCCACCGCCCCAGCTCACCTCCGCTCTGCGCCACCGCTGCTTGGCTTCTCCCCCTCCCTCCCAGGCTTTCACGCACGGCAAGCGTGGGGGGAGGGGGAGAAGCCGAGCGGCGGCTGCAGAGCGGAGGTGAGCTGGGGTGGGGAGCGGTTCCTGTTCCTCTACCCCCGTTACTTCCTGCGCCCCCCTCGCCCTAGCTCACTTCCACTCCGCCTGCTCCCCTGAAGGCGCAGCCGGTTCGCTTCTCCCCACTCCCTGTCAGGTGAGGGAGTGGGGAGAAGTGGAGTGGCAACATGTTCAGGAGAGCAAGCAGAGCGGAGGTGAGCTAGGGTGGGAGGTTGCGGGGGTGGGGGCACAGGAAGCAAGGGAGTGGGGGAAATGCAGCACGTGCGGGGGAGGAGGCGGGGCTGGGGATTTGGGGAAGGGGCAGAATTGAGGCAGGGCCGGGGCTGGGGGGGGCAAGAAAAAAACGGGGGGCAGGCAAAACATTTTTTTGCTTGGGGCGGCAAAAATCCTAGAGCCGGCCCTGCTACCCACTAGGATATAGGGTACGCTGAGGTAAGTCTCGTTGGTTGAAGCTGTTCCACTTTGTGTGCAGTGTTTTAAATAGTAATTGGAGCAGGGATTGAAACTTGGGTCTCTACGGTGCCTACCCGAACTGCTGGGCTGCTGAGTCATTCTCACTCTCTCTGACCCGATGACTGCTGAAAGTCTTTCCTACCAAGTGGAACAGCTCCCCCAGGAGAGATGGAGGAGCATGCCAGAATACGCTGTAGCCCAGTGGTAGTGCACTCACATGGGAAGCGCAGACCTGGGTTCAAGTCCCTGCTCCCCATCCAGCAGAGGAGGGATTTGATCCCAGCTCTCCCACAGCCTGGTGAGTGCTCTAACCACTGCGCTGTAGCGCATAAGGCAGCTGCCATCACCACTGTTTTTTGTGAGACTGGGCTGGCCTGGCTTAGGTGCCTACCTGCAGGAGTAGGTTCACGGCTCTGAATCAGGAGTGGAGACAGGTGCCTGCCTCCAGCCAAGAGAGAATCCCCTAACTCCCTCTGCAGAGTGGGTCTTAGGCCGCACCCCTCTCCTCACCACGTCCTACTAGCTATCTTACAGGGCTCCCTGCTCAGCTTGGGTTTTGAGGACCCTGTCTTAGATGCCGAACTCTCCCCGTTCATTGCATAGGGAGCCTGGGCACCTAACTCAGGGCAGTGAATTCCGCTGGGTGGCAGGTGGCCTACAGTAGGCACTGCAAGGCTGAGCCTAAGTCTGTGGATCTAGCCCCAACAGTGCAAACACACCGACATATTGCCTGAACTTATCAAAACATGTTAAAGAGGCAGCGCCATCTAGTGGAAAACACATTGGACTGATGCTCAGAATACCTGGGTTCTAGTCCCACCTCTGCCGCTGACTCGCTGTGCGACCTTACACAAATGATTGCACCTCTCTGTGCCTCAGTTTCTCCTCCCACCCTTCCTCTTTCTTGTCTATTTAGATTGTAAGTTCTCTGGCCCAAGGATGGCCTCTTATGATGTGTTTGTACAATTCTCAGTACAATGGGGCCCCGACCTCAGCTGGGGCCTTTAGGCATTATTGTCACAATAATAATAATAGTTGTTGTTAGTTGATATAACAACAATACAAAGCAATCACAGCAAAATAAACTGAATAACACTAATCTCCTCTTCCCCACAAAAAAACAAATACTCCCTCCAGCCTTCAGATACAGCACATAGACCAGACAAGCTGAGCCATCCCAAAGCTCCCCTGGTTTGGAATGCTCTGGTATATGGAAGAGTAAATCGCCTCTATCCGTGGCATTATGTAAATTGACATTGGTCATAACATTCGTACAATGAAAGCTGCTTCATTAACCCTAAAGCATCACAGTAAAGGTCCCTGTGGGAATGTCCCATGTACAGTTCAGTGCCTTCAAAGGATAGTTCATTTTGTGTCTTCCTCCTGGGGGAATTCTGTGCCAAAATCTTTTTTTAAATTCTGCACACAACATGTTAAAATTCTGTATATTTTATTTGTCAAAATAACACTATATAATCCATGCCAGTTTCAATTATACCTGTCAACAACTATGTTGGTAACAATACGGACGCAAAGCCCCCCCCCCCCCCCCCCTGCCCCGCCCAGGAGTAGAGAGTTAAAGAAACCCCTATGACAACCCAGTTTCTTTTTCTCTGCTCCCTTCCCACCAGAGCCCAGCTGGGGAGGGGCAGACACCCACACTCCTTCCCCGAGAGCCCAGCCATGGGGCACCCTTTTGCCCAGACACTTGCAGTCCCTTCCCCCCAAAGCCCAGCTGTGTGCCCCCCCGCAGCCCAGACACCCACACCCCATACTCCTCCAGAGCCCAGGGATCCAGAGGGAGAAACAGCCTGATGCTGAGTCCTGGGTTTGTATGGAGTTTCCTGCATGCTACCTTCTTCCTTCAGGGTGTGTGGGGAACTGCAGCTGCCGGGGACTCTCCAGCTCCATCTTCCTCCCCCTGGCAGTGTCTTCTATTTGTGAGCTGGGGAATTGGGCTCTGCTAGGTCCAGAGGTCCCTAGTGGTGGCCAGCAGCTCTGCAGTGCCAATTCTGTTGGGGGAAAAGGAAATTCTGTGCAGAATATTAATTCTGTGCAAATTCTGCATTGTGCAGTGGCGCAGAATTCCCCCAGGAGTAGTGTTTGTACCTTTTTACCTGTGTAGCTGCCTCCACGCTAGTGATTTATATTAAGCTGAGATAATTTTTTTCCATTCTGATAAACCTTTTAGCCTCAAGATAATCAATCTTTTAGCCTTCAGCTCTTAGGAGCCAGGCCTTATTATACTGCCATAGGACAATAAGTCAGTAGTTGTGGCCAACTTGCATTCCATAGAATCATAGAATCTCAGGGTTGGAAGGGACCTTAGGAGGTTCATCTAGTCCAACCCCTTGCTCAAAGCAGGACCAATCCCCAATTTTTGCCCCAGATCCCTAAATGGCCCCCTCAAGGATTGAACTCACAACCCTGGGTTTAGCAGGCCAATGCTCAAACCACTGAGCTATCCCATGCCCCAGGATGGAATCTCAGAATCCATCCTGAGATTCTCATTTAATACCCCGTTGATTGTGTAGAACACAGTGCTGTTCTGTGCTCAGCTGTCCTTCCTGAAGTTTCCAGGAGGCTGGAAGACATAAACTATGGACAGCTCTCTAGTTCCAGAATTTTCAAGCAAAGATCTGCACTGCAAGGTCTGGGGGGAGGGATAGCTCAGTGGTTTGAGCATTGGCCTGCTAAATCCAGGGTTGTGAGTTCAATCCTTGAGGGGCCATTTGGGGATCTGGGGCAAAAATTGGGGATTGGTCCTGCTTTGAGCAGGGGGTTGGACTAGATGACCTCCTAAGGTCCCTGACATTCTATGATTTGTGGGGATGTTTTTCAGAAAGTCCAAATGTTACAGCTTATATAATCAGTTGCATAATCAATATATTTTATTCCCTTAGGGCTAAATCCCAGTTCCACTGAAGTCAATGGGAATTTTGCCTCTAACATTATTTGGACCATGGTTTGGACCATGGTAGGAATCACAGTAGGATCATCGCTAGATATATAAGACAGTCCTATTTTTATGGGTCTGTCCCGTGTCCTGCCAGCCGAGCTTGAAGGACAATATAGAGTCACCAGTGCACAAAAGTCACATCACCACTGTCTAGGTGCTTCCTTCTGCAGAACATTTGACTTTGTGTCCTCTGACTTTTCAGTTCAGTTCTGGGGTGGGCAGCATAGCTGTGTGAACCCCAAGATTCTCCCATGATTGGGATTTTGGAAGGGAATTCTAGCCCAATCCCCAGAACTGGCAAATAGAAGGTCTCTCCTGGGTCTGCCTCTATCACACTGTAGTGCCTAGTTCTTAGCACGAGTGGAACCCCATTCCCCCTAGACATAAGTCCCTTGTCACCAAAGAAAGCGCTACAGAGTGTGTAGCCCATAAATGTAATGATCTATTGGCGAGTCTCCAATCCTGTGTCTCTTCTACCCCAGGTGCAGTGTGCATACCATCCTGTATAATCCCCCCCAGCGACGCAGTGATGCTCCCTGAAAACATTACTGCTGACACTATGGACCACCGTCTGGAACCTACCAGAGTCCAGGTAAAGGGTGTGTGTGTGGGGGGGGGTGTCTCTCTGATTAAGGTACACTGAGGCAGAATGATTCCTGAGATGTGAAGGGATCATTTTGATTCCATTGTAGCTGACTCCTGGAGCAGCTTTCAGCAAATTCTGGGGATTAAAGGTGAGGCTTAGCTTATTTACTGATTGCCTACGTGGTACCTCCCACCCCGCACCTCCCGTAGCATTAGATCTTTATGATTAGTAACAAATGGCAGAAGAAGGAAGAGAGAGATTGGGAGAAGGAGGGAGCTTGGGAGAGACACACACGTTCTAAGGAGGGGAGTGTTCATCAGGGAGACACCCCAGATTTCATTCAGAGAATGGTGAGCGAGTTGGAGAAGCCCTTCCTGCTACCAGCTGCGAACGTGGAGCGAGCAGCCATCTGTGCCTAAAGAGCAGTTCTATCTTGAAACACCCAGAGCTGGATTTAAAGGCATTGGACTTCTGCAGGCCAATCCTTCCCTTTCCTGAGAGCATGTCGGGGCCTTAGTGACCCTGACAATCAAGCCACCTATTTACATGCCTGAATATGGAATTAAGTGCTTCCCCTTAGACATCTGTTATGGAATGGCCATAATGTATTAAAGGCAGGGCTGGTAGTGCTGTCTATAGTTAACTTCCCGCAACACATCCCATTATAAAACTCTGTTTTCAGTTGTTTATACTTTTGCCAACCTTTAACCATTAAGGGTGACATTTTCCAGGCTGGGTGTCAAATTGTTTTGAAACGTTTCAGCACAAATGACAAACCAGATTAGGGAAAAATACATTGGTTTGCCCATGTTAAAAAAAATTATTTCTGGAGGAGCTCTAGCACCCCGATGCTTTGGAGCAGACACTTGACGTTTTGCAGGGGGTGGCCTTTGTGTCAGAGCTTGGCCTTGCGCCATCTGTGTGAAAATCCATCCAAATTTGTCCAAGTTATAAGCCCTTTTAAAGACTCCGTTCACACATGCTCTGTAGAGTCTTGTTAGACTTTGGCAGCTAAATTCTCCAAAGATTCTGTCTTCACTGGGCATGCTCCAGCCCAGGGATGCAGGGGCTGAACAGGACTATTCCTGCAATTGCTGCTCCCTGCTGCTTCTAGCTAGAGTGGGGCCAGGCACCGGAACTATGACCACAGAGCTGTTTCTCCTAAGCTCTCAATGACCCTCTGCCTGGCACCCAGGCAGCCCGGAGGAGGAGGAAACCACCTGACTGAAATGCCGGGGGGAGGACAAGAGCTGGGGTCTGAGAATGGAGTGGTGTGCTGGAAGGAGTAGATTGGAATAAGGAGCATGGGAGGGGGTGTTGCGCAGGGTTTTCAGAACCCCCAACAGGGGCAACTTAACTATTTTACTTTAGGTGGTGTAAGGAATAAATCAACAGGAACTTAGCAATTCTGTCTGATCAAGGAGTAATGCAAGTAAGCATGCTCTATCTAAAACTGCAGGTTATTTGATTTAAGCACACACAAACATAAGCAATAGGTTTAGAACATTCCAGATGTTTACCTAACATCTGGAACAGTATTGAGTAATTAACAGCAGGTTCGCAGTGTCCAGTTGCTCACCCACTGGAGAGAAAGGGTGTCAGGAAAAACATCTCTCAAGGTGGCTTCAGAGGACTGCTCCAAAGTATACTTTATTAGCTAATTTTTTATAATTAACTTTTATAAAACACACAGGTTATAATGACCCCTACTATATTATTATTTTTTAAATTTGTAATAAACTGTTAATATTAGAGGCATCTAGACATAAGGTTTTTTTCATTAAGGTTTTTAGACTTAGTTGTTTACTTGTTTGTTTTTGTTTTTGATTAGCAGAAACTGCCAGCTAGATATGACCTTGTTTTTGAAAGCCTGTTTTTAAATTAACCCTTAACTATGTGGTATTCTATTTTATTAATTTAGGGTGACTGAATGCACATACTATGGTTGCAATTAACTTGATTACATTTTGGGGTATACAAACCCTTTAAATCCAGGGCAACAGGGGAACTGGAACAGGGGAGCACAGGGGAGTGTGGGAGTCTGAGACAGAGGGGTGCAGGGTAAGACTGAGATCAGATGAGGACCTGGGATTGGCTGGGAGGGGAGCTGGTGTGGAGACTGGAACTGACTGGGGTGAAGAGCTGCTGGGGTGGAGGAGGAGAGACAGGACTAGTACAGGGACAGGCTAGAGCTTGGGTGGGCAAACTACGTCCTGCAGGCTGGATCCGGCCCCTCAGGGCTATGGATCTGGTCCGTGGGATTGCCACCCCCATTGCGCCACAGGCCCAGAAGCGGCCGGCAGCACGTCCCCGCGGCCCCTGTGTGTGTGTGGGCGGGGGGGCAGAGGGCTCCGCGTATTGCCCTCGCCTGCAAATAGGGTGACCAGACAGCAAATGTGAAAAATCGGGACAGAGGGTGGGGGGTAATAGGAGCCTATATTAAAAAAAAGACCCAAAAATCGGAACTGTCCCTATAAAATCAGGACATCTGGTCACCCTACCTGCAGACACCGCCCCCCGCAGTTCCCATTGGCTGGGAACAGGGAACTGCGGCCAATGGGAGCTTAGGGGGAGGTACCTGCAGGCGAGGGCAGCGCACGGAGCCCTCTGCCCCCGCCCCCCGCAGGGACCGCAGGGACGTGGTGCCGGCCCCTTCCGGGAGTGGCGCGGGGCTAGGGCAGGCAGGCAGGGAGCCTGCCCTGGCCCTGGTGCACACCACTACCACCCCAGAGCCGCTTCAGGTAAGCGGCACTGGGCTGGAGCCCGAACCCCTCCTGCACCCCACACCCAACCCCCTGCCCTGAGCCCCCTGCCGCACCCCAACCCCCTGCCAGACTCTGCATCCCTCCTGCACCCCAATCCCCTGCCCTGAGCCTCCTGCTGCCCCGACTGCACCCCAACCCCCTGCCACACCCCGCACCCCAACCCCCATCCCTGAGCCCCCTCATATACCCCACACCTCTTCTCTGCCCCAACCCCTTACCCTGAGCCCCTTCCTGCACACCGCACTCCCTCCCGCACCCCAACCCGCTGCCCCAGCCCTACATTCATGGCCCTACATGCAATTTCCCCACTCAGATATGGCCCTCGGGCCAAAAAGTTTGCCCACCCCAGGGCTAGACGGTACATTGACAGAAGGGGTCAGTCTTGAGGGGAACAGGCCCACTAGAGCACACTCCCCTCTAAAACCTGGACTGGAACCTGAGAATCCAGAGCCTCACCATTCCCTTGCTGTCACCAAATAGCTGTGAAACCCGCTGCCAAAGTGTGTCCCCCGAGAGTCTAGTGGCTGGCTCACAAAGAGGACAGTAACCTACTACTGCTATCAGTCTAGTCTCTCTCTTCCCCTTGGTGTCTCATCCCAGTATCTCCTGATGTGCACACTGGAAAAACAGAAATTCCATCACGTGGAATCTCATTGACACCACATGGGTCATCAGCAGGAACCTTTAGATCTGCCACAAAGACCTCTGCCATTTGAGCTACAGTGATGAGTACCAGGAGAAAAGCCCATGAGAAAACTAATAATTCTGTCTTCAGAGCAGCGTTTGAGAAGTGTGCAGTAAATAAGGCCTGGGGTCACCCTTTAAGCAAAGAGGAGAAAACCAAATATTGGCTAGCCGCTCCGTCAATGAGCGCTGTCCATCCTGCGCACTGAGTAAGGCATGTCATTGAATACTTTGTCATACAACATATGCACGAGGGGGCCAAATCAGGATTGCACGGGCAACCTTAATTCAGGCGTTTCCTAACTGGCAAGTGCTTGAGCTTGCAACTTTAATGTTCTTGTAACAGTTTCTGTGTGGTAATATAATATGCTGTACAAAGACACAGATGAGAAAGTGTCCATCGACAGCTTGGGCTCTCGGGGGTGGAAGGTGCTGCAGAAATCCAGGCGGAGATTTACGAGCGTGAATCCCACTGATTCTTCAGTTGGACGTGTGCTTCTAAATCCCTTAGGTGTTTTTGGAAAGTCTCTCCCCATGGGCCACTGTCTTTAGAAAATACACAAAACAACATAGATACTGGAGCTGCAGCCACACACAAAGCCAAAGCAACACTCGTGTCTGGCAGACTCTCTAGCAGCTCAGACTAAACTGCCAGGCGTCTGAGGGCACTCTCACCTGTTGACAACTCTCACCTGTTGACAGCTCATTGGAGACTGTTTCCCATGCCTGATAGTGAAGTGTGGAGCCTCCCCCTCCCCCCGACTGCCCTCTCTCCTTCCCTCCCCTCATGCGCTTTCCAGCAGAAAGGCTCAAATACTTGGGATTATAACATCCAAAAGCGGCTCCGCCAGGGGTAATATTTCTTAAAATAAAAATGAAACGCGTCAGAGGGGGTGGAAGAGAAGCAAGTAATGTTATTGGGAGCCAGCGTTCTCCTCCAGCCACCTTTCTCCCCTCCTGGGAGCCCATAGGAGGCTCAGGGTTACCAGAACTTCATGCCTGTGGATACTCCCATGCGTCAGTTTGAATCAGACTTGCTGCAAATCGCCGGCCTGGGAAGGGCCCAGTCAGGGGCTGTGGGAGGGCTGTGGCATGTGGGATCGTTAGCTGGGTCTTGGAAGGAGGCCTTGGGTATGAAGGATCATATCACTCAGCTCTGTGGGATGCTGGCTTTTGGCTTTCCTTCTTCCAGCACCATCGCCTCTCATGAATGGGGGGCGGAGGAGAGCAGGGGAAGGAGTTATTTTAAGAAAATGTCTTCCCTGTGCCAGGACCTGTCACTGAAACATATTGTTTTATTTGCTCCCTTTGCCTCTGCTCCTTCCTCCCTCCCTGCTGATAGATAGACATTTCTTTCTTCCCTCAGAGCATGCTTTCCTCTCGCGGCATTGGCCGTTGGTCAGGCACCTCCGCAGCAAGAGCTGCCATTCCAGCGGAGAAGGAAAGGGTGGGGTCCCACAAGTGACACAGGTGAAATTAGCAGGGTTATGTTCCAGTTCTGACTCCGCCACTGACTGGCTTTATGCCTTAGGCAGGTCACTCCATCTCTCTGCCTTAATATCCTCATCTAGACTATGGCGGGAGGGGTAATACTGCCTTCATCTGACAGGGCTGTGGGGAGGATCAGTTACTTAATGGCTGTATGCTGCCGAATCGTTCTGCATGGCTGTTAAGTAGAAGGAACTGAACAGGCTTGGCTCCCTCAGCCAGTGCTCTGTGCTGCTGTCCTGGCTGGAATTTGGAGACCCTGAGTGGAGGGTGATGGCCTAGAGGTAGACTCTGCCCTGGTGACTGAAGAGGTTGGAACTGAGGAGGGGGCACAGTGAGAACAAAGTCAGGCGATGGGTGAGAGGCTGAGAAAAGCTATGGCGATTGGGGGCGGAGGGACACGTTAAACAGAGGGGCTGCTCTTTTAGCCCCTGGGAAAACTGAGAATGGCAGGGGTGATTGGAAGGCCATCGCTGCAGGGGTAAGCGCTGTGGGACAGAGCTGAGAGCACGCTCAGTGCAATGATTATTAACGTGCCCTTGGGCTGCCGTCTTCTATTCAAAGATATGTATATGTCAAGCAGAGGGAAGCCCAGCCAATAGGACTGCCCAGCTAGGTGGAACATCCTCACGCACAGCTCGGCTGATAGCTCAGCTAAGCCATGGGCCACTCGATCGCCCAGCCAGACATTTCAATTCACAGCCATGGGATTGCTCAGCTTCTGCCTCTCTCTTCCTACTTGAGATTCCCCTGTTTATACATCCCAGGATTGCAGTAGCTCTGTTGGCAGCAGAGTCATACTGGTAGCTCATGTTTAGCTGATTAGCCACTAGTGCTGAAGCCAGACCTTCTTATCTGTGGCCATCTAACTGGCGAACCAGTCGAGCATCTCTAGAGGAGTTGACCCGAGTGTGACAAGCCAGTGCATTTGAGCTGCCACATCCCTGGCCTCCACCACCATCCGACGAAGTGGGTATTCACCCACGAAAGCTTATGCTCCAATACGTCTGTTAGTCTATAAGGTGCCACAGGACTCTGTCTCCACCACCTCTCTGTTGCTCTGGAGAGTTTAATTCCTTTTTATTCTGTAATCATCTTCTTCAAAGATGCCAAGTCTCAGTCCCTGCTCTCTTCAAACTCAACAGCACTAGTACTTGGATAGGCGTGGAAGGAAGGGCCGCATCCAGACCTCCTCAGCTGGCTGTGACACAGGATCTGAGGGGTGGTGAGAGAGTGGAATCCTTGGGTTGTGCAGCAGATGCACAGAAACCCATTGCAGAACCTGAGCAGACCACTGGCGATGCAGAGAGATGTGGTGGTGTAATAATTCTAATAGGCTCCCAGGGCACCTTTGCCTTTC
This sequence comes from Chelydra serpentina, assembly GCA_037349315.1. Lineage (NCBI taxonomy): Eukaryota > Metazoa > Chordata > Testudines > Chelydridae > Chelydra > Chelydra serpentina. The sequence continues at coordinate 55,479,173 of JBAIAC010000024.1, read as the reverse complement.
CTGAGTCACCTGACAGCTGTTTTCTCCTTTTTCTCCATAGAACATTGTGTGCACTGGTAGGTTGCGATGGCACCCAGACCCTACAGTCATTCACTGCATCCAGTCATGTGAGGTAAGGCCCCTGGCATGAACAGCACTTCGGGCTGGGGTTTCAGACTCAGTCCATCATAAGGGTGGGGCTAGTTTCCCTTGACAAGGGTTTGGATGGTCTACGGCAGGGTTTTCTGGCTTAGCAAAGAAGCCAGGGTGAATGTTCTTCATAAGCAAAGGAAAAGCCTATGCACCAGTTGAGTAACATGGCAATGACAAGTTTGGATTTTCAAAGCACCTTCTCCTGCTAAGATGTCTCCCCTGGTGGGCAAAGCCCAAAAGGTTGGAATAAGTGCCCAGCCTGACTGATCTGAACTCTCCAGATGATGTGAGTTCAGAAGTTTTGGTCTTGAAATCTTGTGAACACAGGCTTCCTCGTGTGATTTCTGGCACTCTGGACCCAGGCTAGCAACAGGAAGTGTGAAATGAACAACAGTTCAAGCTGAGGTCCACACCACAGAGTTTGGAGGCAGATCAGAACTTTCCCAAAGCTTGGGGGTGTAGGGATGAATTTATTCACACTTCTTTGAAGTTCAGGTTCTGGGAGAAGGCTCCTGTCATCTCTTGTATGCTGTCCTTTATCTCCTGTATCCATAAGACAAGCTGGACAGGAATTTAATTCTACAGGCCACAGCGCAGAGCTAATGAATGAATGCAAAAGGGTGAAATAAACGAGTGACGAGAGAGTATGTATGCCTAACGTGTGTGAGCCGCAAGCTCCAGAGAGAGGGGGCCGAATGACTTAATTGGTTACCAGTCGATGGAGTGCTGCTGGGCACGAGAATGACACAGACCCATGAGCACAAGACATGTTGCCTCATTGAAGGCATCTTGCGTTTGGAAGCAACTTTACACTGTTTTATCCTGTTGTATGGTGCTCCATGTGCTTCTCTTGACTGTATAGTGTCTCCATTTACTGTATTTATTACAACAGGTGAGTTTGAGGAGGAACTTAAGGACACAGAGACTGTCAGGTCACCAGCAAGTGGATGTCGTTACCGTCTCAGGGCTATTTGGTGGCCTAGGTGAAATTAGTTTGCTGGTTTCAGCCTATCTCCCAGGTAGCCCCTAACCAGTTGCTGCTGTTGGCAGTTTCAGCAGAGAAGTAAAAGCCTCAATACTTGTGAAATACCTGCTTCCCCATCCAGGTCAGGAACAAGGCCTGTGGCAGGGCTGCGTGAGGCTCTGCCCTATTCCATGGCTAAGTAGGAGACTTGAGTCTCCAGGGCTGCCAATCTGGCACATTTCACAAGCAGGGCTTTAAATTAAATGGCGTGATTCCTCCCCTGAGTCCAGTGAAGCACTGTAAGTGTCAATAAAGAATTGGGTAATTATACGGATATCAAGACTATCCAAATTTATCATAACTAAAGACAACGAAAATGGTATGGAAGAGCCATTGAGCCTCATGCTTCAGGGCTTAAGATGGTCTCTAACTAGGATAGGTCAGTAGGAGACCTAATGGATAGGTGGAGGGGACAAATTATCCCACACCTGTCTAGTTCAGTGTTGTTGCACCTTTCTCTGAAGCATCTGGTATGGACCACTGTTGGAGAGGAGCTAGTGGGAGAGATGGATGTCATGTGATCCAGCCTGGCGGTGCCTGTGTTCCTACGAGTTGTTAGTTCTACAGGGGGAGGCATCCCCTAAAGGCAAAATTGTGCTGTAAGTCTCCCTGTGGTCAGATACTCCAGTGGGGAGCACTCTAGAGCAGCAGCAATCCCAGTCCCCAGTGGGACAGTCAGATAGCACCAGTGTACTTAATATGCTTCTAGTACAGTAGAAGTATGTTTAACAGCCAGGGTAAATAACCATTGGAACATGGTGGATTCTCCATCACCTGATGGCTTTAAATCATGAGCTAGTGTCTTTCTAAAGCATATCCTATAACTGTTAGCTGTTGGGCCTGAAGCAGGAATCAGCAGGGGAGGTTCTCTGGCCGGTGTTCTGCGGGAGGTCAGGCTAGATGATCATATTGGTTCCTTCTGGCCTCTAAGATTTGGCAGCCCTCTAAAGCTGCCCAGATAGAACTGGGCATTCCTCTGAATCCAAATTTGAGATACAAGCAAACACTGATCCTTTCAGTGGTGGTTAGAAGGGACTGAGGGAGTCCTCCAACCCCCACTCCCTCTTTTCTGCTCCCTAAAAGGAAACTGTTTTTACACAGTGTGTAAGAGGGAATCTCTTCACCTGCATGAGCCTAGTGGGTGACCATAGCAGAGACTCTAGCAAAAGGGGGCAGTTCCATGCTTGCCCAGCTTGGCACACGCAAGCCAAGTCTTAGGTCATTAGCTCTGCACCTCACCTCTTGTTTTGAGCAAGAGCCTTGTAGGGAATGGTGCAGGAGTGCTGGCTGTGGGGCAGCTACAAGCGACTGCAGTCCCAGCCTCCGCCGGCAGGAGCATGGGGTGCAAGAGAGAGCACCTAGCCCCCCCACGGCCTCTGATCGTGAGGGAATCGCTGGCTGTGCAGGAACTCTTGCTGACTAGACTTGCAGCCTCTTCCAACAGGAGTCACTAGCAGGTGGGGTGCAGGAGTGCTGGCCGAGGGCAGGCTCCAAGCTGTCCCAGCCCTAGCCGGAGTAATCCGAGGGAGCTCTAGCTTCCGAGCCTACAGCTGGAAATATCAAGTCACTTTGTGATGACATTGGAATAATTTACCTTGTCTCCATCATGCGTCTGGCACTGGAGCAGTCCGACTGCCCCGTCTCTCCCAGTCTTACTTCTCCACGCATTAATCTTGCTGTCCATCGGACACTCTCTCTCTGGCTCTTGCCAAATTCCCCATCCAGAGGGTGGTGAGGCACATAATGCAAAGAGTGAGAGAGGGATCGAGAGTGTTTGGAGTGCTCATCAGGAATTCAATTTAGTGTGGAGTGGGCTCAAAGGCCGGCGGAACAGCTCATCCTGTGCCATCAGTAGAAAAACAGATGGCTGGGAGGGGGAAGGGAGATGGCATGCAGAGTGTGCTGGGGAGATAAACACCCAGAGGACAGTGTGAGTTGGGAAGAGAGATCAGAAAGCCCAGTGCTTTGGGCACTTTGTGGCATTATTTCCTAGGCCACTACATTACCCTCTTTGCTGGCGAAGGCTCAGCCCCACACCTCCCAGGCCAAGGGCAGGGTGTAGCCCAGGAGGGACCATCAACTCCTCCTGATAAGGGAAGAATAAACAGGCTGCTTCTTCCCCCACCTTCAATGATTGCTCGGTTGACCTGTGTTGCTGCTCGGGGCTGAGAATTGGCTGCCACCTACAGACTGCTCCCTTTGCCTCATCCTACTGAATGAAAATGTGGCAGGTCAACAGTGCTCCTCCCTTCCTGGAATCCTTCCTCCAGGGGATGAATCCAGGCTGCACTGCAGAGACCTGGAATGCTGCTGCAAGCTGCTGTTCAAGGCCCCACACAGCCTGTCTCTGCATAGCTCCAAAATCTGGCCTCACTTCTATCCAGGCAGTCCCACTCGCAATCAGAATATGGCCCCTATCAGTTAGATTTGCATCTCCCGTACCATGCATGCCTCCCTCTAGCTCTCTGCCGCTGTCCCTCTGGCTGCATGGTCTCTTATTCACACTGCATTGTGGGAGCGGTTTAGGCAGCCGTTTTACTGCCCATCTCACTGTTCTTCACCACAAGGCTCTCAAAACACCACCCAATCCAAACAATGCAGTGAAACAAACATGTCTTGGTTCCATGTAGCAGGGGTGGGGTGGTTTGAAAAAACAAATTGAGCACTGGTTTTGAACTACCAGTACCAGATGTGAGTGCATGAGAACCCACCTATGGCTTGCATTCCTTCCCCTCATGGCACCTGTCTCCACGTCACCATTGCAGGCAGACAGCAAGGGCTAGCTGCATGAGAACTAAGAGCAACATGACAGATGGGACTTCAGCAGATGGTTTCCCATGACAGATGGGACATCAGCGCAGATGGTTTCTGCGCTGCTGCCTTCAGAGCTGGGCTCCCAGCCAGCAGCTGCTGCTCTCCAGCTGCCCAGCTCTGAAGGCAGCACTGCCAGCAGCAGCAGCAGCACAGAAGTAAGGGTAGCAATACCGCAACCCCACCTACAATAACCTTGCGGGCCCCCTCCCCCACAATTTCTTTTTGGATCAGGACCCCTGCAATTACAACCCCATGGAATTTCAGATTTAAATAGCTGAAATCATGAAATTTACTATTTTTAAAATCCTATGACTGTGAAATTGACCAAAATGGACTGTGAATTTGGTAGGGCCCTAGTTATAAGGACTATTGATTCTGAAGCTTCTAGGAAACACATTATCGCCAGCTGGAGTCAGGAAGCCACTTCTCTTCTATGACATCGGATGGCACAATTGGTTGTATCGGGAGGATTATGCGCCTCACTTGGAATCTTCTGGTCCTGGCCACTCTTGGAGGCAGGATTGCAGATTTGATGGGCCATTGGTCTGACCCAGTGTAGCAATTTCTATGTTCCTGGTTGTAAATTAGCTCTTAACAAAGGCGGTTCTGTAGTCAAATCTGTTCTGGCATGTGATGACTCACTCCCTCTGTGCGAGTGGCCAGCAGGAGCTCTGTGTTGCTGCATTTCAGCCGACACCTCTTGCTGTACTCTTTCTAGGAAAAGGAGGAAATTGGACATCCTTTATTTGACTTAGTCTTGTAACAGTTTTAAGTCTCTCCCCTTGGATCTCACAAGCCTTGGATGCTGCGTTTTGCGGGACTCCTTAACACTCCATGCCCTCAGCTCTGTTCTGAAAGCAATTCTCATGCCGGGTGACGGCCTGTGATGAGTAATTGGATGGTCACACGATCACCAGCCTTCACAGCATAGCATAGGGAGATGTGGCATCAACTTTAGCCCATGTTTTAAGTCAGCTGTCAGGCTGTTGAGATGAAGGTATTGATCCACCTCTGAAATCAGGACTTTGCTCCCAGGAATCTGCAATAGATACTTGGCAAAGGGGCACTGGAGGGACGGAGGGAGAGGGAACTGAGTGTGTTTGTGCAATAACAGCAGCATTGTGTGTGCGTGAGTGAGTGATCTGTACCTAGGCATGTACACACACGTGAGTGTACTTTCTCTGAGGTTAGTAGTAGATCCTAGCAATATTTCAATCCCTAATCCAATCCATCTGTGGCTGCATTCCACAAATTCTCTCTAATCCTGGCCCTGCTTTTATGCCCTTTCCCTTCTCTCTCTCCTGCTTGTCTTCTACATATTCCAGACCCAGGCCTTAGGTGGCCAGTCTGTGACTCCTGCTCACCATACAGTAACCTGGGAAGCATTGTCTTCTTGCAGCATCTGGGGGTGGGGAAAGCCCCTGAAGTAGTCTTTGGTGCCAAGTCAGAGCCACTGTAGCACAGAGTTCATGTGTTCCTGTGCTGAGACGGTGACAACTAAATCATTCTTCCTCCAGGTCTGTGAAAGGTCTGGCTCTAAAGCTTGTCTCTCTCCCCAAAAGAAGTGGGTCCAATAACAGATATTACCTCACCCACCTTGTCTCTCTAATAGCCTGGAACTGTCACAGCTACAACTACACTGCATACAACTGTGTAAATATGGCAGGGGCTCAATTGTGCAATAGGATGGGTGCCCCCAACTTCCAGTGGAGTCAACAAGAGTCAGACGTGGTCCTGCCCCTTGCAGGACTGGGATCGCCCTTGTCTTCAAATCACAGCTGATTGAAAAAGCTAAAGTTTGACAAGCTGGGTTCTGTTCTACCACATGTGGCAGCACTAAAACCGCCCACTGTCCCAGCTCCAAGTTCCCCATTCCTGGTGATGCTGCAAGATGCAGACACAATACAGCCTGGCCTCTAGAAAATTCATCTTTTGTCTTGCAAACAGAGAGAAAATAAAACAATGGGGGGCAGGTTACTGTTTGCAGTCACTTCTCTGACTGGAACCCTATCATACCGGACTCAAGATAAATTATTTCTGGTACCAATAGCACATTCCCTCCCCCTGCTGTGTTCAAACAATTCCTCGCTTGCTCATTTGTCAAGAACTTCTGGAAGAAAAAACCATCCTCCTTTTTTGAATCCTGTTTGACTTAGTTTTAGGAGGGTTCATGAGGGACAGGGAGGGTTCAGAGGTCAAAATCCCCCTCTCCAGGGAGCTATATAGTTAAAGGGATAGATAAATATGATTAAGAAACCTCAAGGGGCTGTTATTTGAAGAGGAAGAATTACCTCCTCTTGGCCTTGCTGTTTTTCTAGGGAACCCTAGTGTTTGATGTGTTGGGGTCAGGACCATGGGCTCTTGGTTGGAAAGTGGAAGTGTCTATATTCAAATCTTTCCACTCCTGTAAAGTTCCTTCCACAGTGCAAATAGAACAATGTTGTGTGCAACCCGTCTTTGATATGCTCATCTGACGTCATCCTAGTTCATATCAGGGCTACCCTGCAATGCTTTTCCTGGCACAAGTATAGAAGTATAGGACTGGAAGGGACCTCAAAAGGTCATCTAGTCCAGTCCCCTGCACTCGTGGGAGGACTAAGTATTATCTAGACCATCCCTGACCGGTGTTTGTCTAACCTGCTCTTAAAAATCTCCAATGATGGAGATTCCACAGCCTCCCAAGGTAATTTATTCCAGTGCTTAACGACCCTGACAGATGGAATAAATTACATTGTATGTGTCAGTTACATTGTCCTGTCTGCTTCTACCTCATTGTACAGGTCCATTTGCATGAATGCACTGTAGACAGCTATCCCATACTGCCTCAGCCACTGATGCTAGGAGCAGAGGATTGAGAATGCTTTTCAGAGAGGGTAATGCGCCTTGAGACGCTCTCCTTCATGGAAAGTTGGAAGGAAAGGCGGACTAAGCTGGTTACACACAAATGTGGTCATGTCTGTACATGTGCTGAAAGCTGGTTACAGTCTGACAGTCATGTTAGAGCCCTGCTCCTAGGCAGGATCAAAACACAAGACAATCACACAGGACATACCAAGGATTTAGCCTGGCTGCAGAACATGATTAAAGTCCCATCCACACTACAGCTTAGAAAGGAGTTGTAACCAAGACCCCCTGGCTCAGTTGTGTTTGTAGGGTAGGTGGGTCCTAGAAACCCTGGGTTAATATGTTTTGTGTGCGGAATCAACCGTGATACAACCCGATTACAAAGTTGCTAGAAATCTGTTGTGTAGACAGACCCTTCAACTCATAGCTCTGTTTATTCTGCCTGCAGCCGAACTGCGCTGGGCTGTGATCTCCCCTGAATTCCTAAGCATAACTAAGGTTGGGCCTTTGTCTGCTCGTGGATGAGGGAATCTCCTTGGTGTTGCAGAAAGTGGCGCTGATGTTTCATTAGGTAGCTCATTCCCCTCTGACTCAGTACTGAACCCGTGCTCCAGTATGGTATATAGAAAGGCTGTGCTACAGTGCGTGACATCTTTTGTAGGAGATGCAAGACCAATATGCTGGTCATTAAAGACTACACGGCAGCTTTGAGAGCATGGGTGTTAACATGGGTGTCCTGGCCAAATAGTAGTTTGAGTGGCAAAATGTTGTCTTGCTAAATAGTGTTCTCCTTCCCTTCCTGCCATGTGATGTTGCTGTGCACTTTTAGACAGATGCCTTGTTCTGCCTCAGAAGTGACTGCACTTCAGTGGTGGGAGAACTGATTCCTCTCTAAATTCGGCAAAGCTCCGAAAGTCCTTTGCAATGAAAGGGGTGATGTACCAGAAAGGTGATTGTGGAAGTAGTGTTATAAAAGAAGAGGATGGTGGCCTCTAGAGGACAGGTGTGTGCAATGAAGTTATCATGCTGCCCTCTGCATGGGGACGGCTGGGCTGGTTAGCAATGAATTTGGCCTTTCAAAGGGACATCAAGGGATCTTGCTCTTTCTCCCAGGCCAGGTTTATGGGGAAGAAGCTCCTCATATCACTCATAAGTGCAACATCCAGTTGGCTAAGGAATGGTGATAATGGGCTCTGAAGAGAGTCATCTCTAATTCTCTTTAGCCACTTAGTTGGTCTCTGGTGTTGAAGACCTCCAGAGAGGGTGGTTTGAAGTGGTGAGTAATGGGGGAGAGGGCAGGAGAGAGGAAAAATAATCCTCACCCATTTCCAAAACCCAGTCACCATCTGGCATGGGCCAAGGCAAGTACCTTTCCTCTCTTCTCCAGGGTCATTTTCCACCTGCTACCATACTGCTATTCACAGAGCTGCACTTTCAGCACCATGAATACCATGTTCTCCCCCTCCCCAGTATTAGGAACCTGGAAATGCCAAGGCAAATCTCAGTGCTTTTTTTTTAGTAACGTTCTAGCCCTTTTCCTGTGCAAAGACCAGGAGTTTGTCATGGTTCCCCATGCTACTGATGGTTCCAGAGCAGCCAACCTGGCATCTAGTCACAAGGAGGAGCAGCTCAAGAGCATGGAGAGCAGCACAGGCTGTGGAGGAAGCTCAAGTCTGATGGCAAGAGAGTCCTGGGTTCTAAGCCAGGCTCTGGCACTTACCCTCTCCCTGCCTGCTGTGGCATCAGCTAAGTGAAGTCACTCCACTGCCTGAGGTCCAAGTAAGTGATTTGGGTGTCCCAATTCCCTGGGTGCCCCACTGGAAATCCCCAGGGCTTGATGCCTGCTGCGCCCATTGACTTCAGATGGAGGTCGGGGGGTGCTCAGCACTCGGGAGAACCAGCCCCAAACATGGCAAGTTAGGCACCTAGAATCTGAGGCACCCCCAATCGCTGGCCGCTTTAGACAGTGCGGGCCTGAGTGTGTAAAACGGGCTCAGGGATGGCCGCTATACAAGGGAGCGGGGAGGGTTAACCTGCCAGTGATTGGGGTCTAATGGCCCTCATTTCCTATTTGGAAAACTGCTGCTGGAAAACTTTACTGCTGCTGACAGATTAAGGGCTGGATCGCAGCCTAACACATTCCTGAAGGGGGAGGGAATAAGGCACCCCATTGCACCAGCTACCTCCAGCACAAGAGCCTTGGTTCTGGCAACTCATTGCGCCAGGCAATGCAGATGTGCCAGGGTAGATATATATTGCCGGGAGTATCCTCCGGAGCAGGGGGGGAAATCCAGGAAGTAGCTTGTTACACTGCCCCAGAAGCAGAGTAACTCCTCACTGCCCCTTACGCAGCACTTGGGCTGCCAAAGCCATTACTGGGCCCGAGACAGACAATGGACAGAAAGGGAAAGCGAGGTGAAGGGACTTGCCCATGGTCGCAGAGTAGGTCAGAAGCAGAGCAGGGAATAGACCCAACTGTCCTGATTCCAGTCTAGGGGCATGGATAAAATGCTTGCTGTTGAGAGATTTAAAAGCTAAGAATTGTTTAGCTTAGAGAGGGGACATGTTAGTGGTGGAAAGAAGGTAAATCAGACATTCCTATTGGTCATCCAAAACCAAGGGGACTCTGCAGATAGGGAAAATGAAAGACAAGGAGGTGAAATGACTCGCCCTAACTCAGTGGCTTCCAACCTTTCCAGACTACTGTACCCCTTTCAGGAGTCTGATTTGTCTTGCTACCCCCAAGTTTCACCCCCCCCTAAAAACTACTTGCTTACAAAATCAGATATAAAAATACCAGTGTCACAGCACAAGGTTACTGAAAACTTGCTTACTTTCTCATTTGTCTGTATGAAATTTTAGTTTGTACTGACTTCAGTAGTGCTTTTTCTGTAGCCTGTTGTAAAACTAGGCAGTTGATGTACCCCCTGGAAGACCTTTGCGTACCCCCTAGGGATATGCGTACCCCTAGTTGAGAACCACTGCATACTGCAAGCTGGAGGCAGAGCCAGGAATACAGTATCCCATGACTCCCATTCTGTCCTCTGCCTGCTAGACACCCCCACATCCCCAGTGACACTGTGCGTATTGTAAGACCTCCTTTAGATAATCAGCACTGGGCACTTTCTACACAGGCATTCTGGATCCTCAGACCCCCAGCATCACTGGCTACCTGTTGTTCCTCATCTCGTCTCTCTTCCTCAGCATCTGTCACCTTCCCTGTCTCATTTGCCTGCTCTCTCTCGCGCTCTCTCTCTCTCTCTATTGGCTGATCACTGTCTCTCGGCTAATGACAGATGGAAAATCAATGACCCTTCTTCTGATAATAACTAACCTCCCTCGCCACAGCCAACTGCTATTACAACATGAATATCTTCAGCTCCTCCAGCCTTGTACATTGTTTTTCTTTTTGTGTAAGATCTGTACAAGGACTTGGCAGAAACCAGATACAAGTGGGTCAGGAGGCCCTGGTGGTTTTTAGGGCTTGTTTTCCATAACCCGTTCTATCCTGTAGCATACTTAGCGGGAATGGCTTGGCAAGAGATCTAACCCACAGCAAGAGGCAGGCTGCTGAGGGCAGCATTTCAGGCTGGGTGCTGCTGGAGTACAAAGCCCTGGTGTTTCCTTACACATGCAGTACCAGCACATGAGCAGCAGGCACTGGGGACTTGTCTTTGAGAGCAGAGGAGTGCTAGTCGGGCCGTGCTAGTCGTGGCATCTTCTTGTTTAGTGTCTCTTGCCAATTCTGGTTTGTCTCTTCTTCCCACTGGGGCTGCTCTGAGCAAGACAGGGAGGGTTCACTGCAAACGAAGGACTAGTCCAAGGATGCACACCCTGGTGCCCCCCAGACAATCCATGTACTCGCCCAGAGACACAGACGATCCTATGAACACCATGAAGGATGCACCCGCCATCAGACACTGCTTAACTACAGACTCCAGCACTGTCATTCTAAGAAACAAACCAAGCGGAGGCTTGATCCTGCGTTGTCTTCCCCCCCCCAGAGCTCCCAGAAAGCGCAGGAGCACCAGAAGGGCAGGATGGGGCCCCGGGTTTGCGCTTCTGTCTGCACATTGCACCAATTCACATCAGAAATTGTGCTGGTTCTTCGGTATTCCCCTCCCCCAAGTGGATGTTGGAACCATTGACCTGCAGTTAATTGATGCCACCTGCACGGGCATCCAGCAGAGCCACCGGGTACCAAATATGTTTGGATTTGGTTTTATTTTTACACCCTGGACTGTTTCTCGTAACTAGGGCATTGAGATTGGCTGCTGCCGCCATGCCAACAAGATATGGAGTGGCGTCCACCTCAGCACTGCATGTCCTATTGAATTGCCACAGCAAACCCCCACCAGTGTCCTGGAGTTGTGCTCCCATCCATTCTGCTCTTGCCGGGCTGCGTGTCCTGGCAGAGGCAGCATTCAATCCCCGAGAGTTCTCTGCTGCCAGGCCGCAGCACTTCAGAGGAGCAAGGCAGAGGAAATGTCAAGATGCATTTTTTTTAACATCCCAGTAGATTTGCAGATATCATCCCTAACTCAGTAGCCCTACATGTGAAATAGGCTGACCTTTGCAATGGAGGCACGTCTGAGCCAAATCCAGGATTCAGACGCCACACTCCTTTCCCCAGATTCTGGCCAAGGTCGGCTTCAGTTCAGGGTCCAGATGTTTGCAGCTGGGGCCCATCACTGCTGTGCAATTCCACTTCCCAAACATCCCCGTAGCGCCGTAGAACCTCCTGAAGTCTCCTCCTTCTCCTCCTCGCCCCCTGGCACCACCACCAAGCAAGCAGCCTCCTGGGCATACTTGCCCAAGGGTGCCTGATGCCTGCCCAGCCCTCAGTTTGCTATTGTCGGCATTGTCAGTTATCTTGCATCGCCTCTTTCCCCCAGGGTGTCCGAGAGCTGGTGTCATGAGGCTGACCCTGCATCTCCATGGTAAACCTGCCCCTCCATCAGAGCTAACTACAGTGTCATGGCACTGGTGCTAGAGTAATTTAGCGAGGGCCACAGGCTTGACTCTGAGAGTATGTCTGCATGCTAAGTCCAGGTTTGTGGGACCCAAGCTTGTGGGCTCGGTGTTCCCAAGCCATGTTTGAGCATCGACACTGCATTGTAAACCTGGGTTTACAATTGCTGGACCCAGGTCTCACAGCCATGCTAACACATCCATATTGCACTGTGCAGACCATCTGACTCGGATCTGCCTGCTTGACATGAGTCCACACTGCAGAATGACAGGGTTTGGACCTGAGTTTCAGTGGGACTCGGACTCTAAGCCACCCCCCTAGCAGGTTCCTAGGACCTGAGTCCTGAGTGCTTGCTGACCTGGGTCAAACTGATTTGTGTGTGGATGGGAGGAGGACTTGGACTCAAACCTGAGTCAGAGTCTGGGATTATTGTGCAGTGTAGACATACCCCGAGTGACTGAGTAGTGACTTCAAGATCTGGCCCATAGATATGAGGATCATGTGCTCCCCTCCTCAGACAAAATGGGTTGAGTTGGGGGGGGTTTAGAGTTCAGAGAGTTTCCTTTGGTTTGGTTTTTAAGGAAGCTCCTTTTATTTGTTTACATTTTAATTAAAAGTTTTCTGGATCGAATTCCCCTCTTTCTGTGCAAACCTGGTGGCACTGATCCCGAGGTGCACTCACTAACCTGGCCTCCCTGCAGCAGTTAAAATGCACGGCTGGGAAAGTCCTGTGATACTATTGCTCCACCTACTGGGATTAACAGTCCTCATCCAATGGGAGTCATTCCATTGATGTCAGTGTGCTTTGGATCAGAGCCGTGGTGATGTTCCACCCAACAGTGCAAAACTCCAGGAATGCTGGTGCAGGTGCCAGTGCCATACCCCTGAACACTGATTCAAGTCTCCCCCTTTATCATTCTGAATTGCTGACTTCCAAGGTCATTCAGGGTATGACTACGCTGCAGTGTAAGCCCAGGGTTAGTAAAACTCGAGTTAGCGGCCCCTGGGTTTGTTAACCTAGGGCTTGAGCATCTACACTCCTTTGTAACCCTGGGTTAGGAATTGTTAAACCCAACCTGGGGCTCCAGTGTCTACAATGGGCCCAAGTCCAACCACCCGTATCCCAGACGTCCTAGCGCCCTCCCAAAATGTGGCCGCTCTAGCTCTGTTTGTGGTGCAGTGTTGGAAAACTTGACTGTCTACCAAATTTGACTGTGCAGAGGACAAAGAAAGTTGGCCCATGGAGTTGTGGGATACTTTTGGTGGACTCCAAGAGCATGAGCTCAGTGGGGCTGTGTCTATACTGCAATTCAATAGGGCTTGAACCTTGGATCCAGCTTGACTCAGGCTCGGACCCTCCATCTTTGTGAGGTCCTGGGACGCTAGTTCCGAGTCGTGGGTTAGCGCAATTTATGTGTCAATGGAAGGGGGGCTAGGTCTTTGTTGTCTTCTTTCATATGGAAATAGCAACATTTACAAGCTAATAGAAAGGTTTGAAATCCATTTGAGGGTTTCAGGAGAAGCCGAGTGCCCCTTTGCTATACCTCCTGGAAATGAAAAGATGGGGCGTTCCTTCACAATGCATTTGATGGTTTGGAGGTCTCCACATTCACACTGTGGCCATCCTTCATTCTCCAGTTGTGCATCAGTTTCGCGCATCTTCCATGTAATGTCTTAATTCCATGATGGTCATTCACTGTCTTCGGTGGAGCAAGAACCCAGACAGTTCGACGGTGGGATCATCTGTGTGGGAAACCAGGTTAGGCAATTGTAATAGTACCTTGACCTTAAAATCTGTGAAACTGTATCAACACATTATTTACAGACTGGGTCTGAGCTGGGCTTTTCCTTCTAGCCATTGAGAAAATGTAATTGTGGGGATAGAAGGAGCAGACTGCCCACTGGTGTCAAGAAACTTTCTAGAGAGCTCTGATGTTCGTTACTGGGTGAGCCGTTCACTGCATGGACATGGACAAAGCACATTTTTAAGCCAATGGTACCAGAGCCAACAGAAACCAGAACTGATATTTGTACGTGGAGTGTTAGGTTTCAAACAGAAATATCCCGTTTTCTCGGTGTGTGATTGTGTAGTGAAGCAGAGTGGGGACAGAGATCTGGGGAGCTGCTAAGCTGGGAGCTTGAGAAGAGCCCAGAGTAAATCAGAGGAAGACTGTGTAGCATGTTTGTCTGAAGCTTTCTCACTCACTGCAGTCAGCTTAGCAATGTAGTGCAATGGCTTTACAAATCCATTGGGTAGCAGTTGCAGGGTCCTGAGACGTCTAAGGGTCATGGGGGGCCTCCCTGGCCTCAATGGAGAGAAGTGTGCAGGGGCTTTGGCCGGTGTTTAGCTCTGTTACCTTCTGGGCCCTCACTGTGTGGCTCGGAGCTGATTTCCTCTCTACATGCCTGACTGCCTCAGGAGGGGGAAGAGGGAGAGAAAAAATAATAAAATAAACGACACTCAGCAACAGAGGGATGGCCAAGAAAAATATTGAATCCAAACAATGAACTTTGATGTTTCCTCCCACAGTCTGCATTCTGAGCCAGCTTCCATGGGCAGGCGGGAGGAGCCAAGAAATGCCGGGCTTGCTGCCTCGCCAGCTCGTGTGTGTATATGTGCGTGCAGCACACGCGCGGCGAGGACGCTGCGGTGTAGCATTACTGCAACTGGCTCCTGCTTTCGCTGCTGCCCTCCCATGTGCTGAGAAGAGGCCAAGATTATCAGAAGGGACTAGTGGTTTTGGAGGGCCTGGATTTCCAGGAGCCCAGCTTGTGGGCCCTGGAGGAGGGGGCTCAGTGCTTTCTGAAAATGGGCTCCTTTTCATCTGTCAAAGAGGCAGCCAGAATAATTGGACATTTGTGAAGATGTTAGTTAGAAAGCGTGCGGCAGGAAGGAAGCAAGGGAGAGTGTGCAGCATAGGGGGCTGGGAAAGGGGAACAGTGGGGCTGCTGCTGACATTGACAGGAGCCCCCTCCAGCATGTGCATCCTTCATTCCACTACCCGCTCCCTCTCTCTGCCCCTTCTCCGGGGCCAGCCCATACTGTAAAGCATATGGGAACAGCATAAGCCTGAGGTGACAATAATTCCCTTGGACTCGTGTCCTGATCTGACAAGACCCTGAAATTCACTTAGTGACGCACCACCTGGAGCTGGAGGGTGCTTGTGGCAAGTGTCCTAAAATCCTTTGATTCAGTTTCACCTGCTCCTACAGTGCAGGTTCGTAACCAGCCGCTCCATGGAAGCCCAGTGATCACAGACTGTAGTGATGGCATAAGGATGCTCGCTTGGCTTTCTGACCTTGTGTGATTTGCAATCACTGGCCTGGTGTGGGATCCCTCCTCCTGCCACGCAGACATGGGTATCTGGTCTGTCTAAGTCCAGTATCTCAGCTCTTGCAGTTGCAGGTAACTTGGCTCCAGTGCTTTAGTCTACACTGCTGCCATTGTGGGCCTGTATGTGCTTGCAGTTGTTGGATGTAACATGAAGCTTGAGGCAGAAAAAGGTGTGTGTGTGTGGGGGGGCGGATACATGGGGGAGTGGGCCAGAGCTTGTTTGATAGTTTATCTAGAATGTGAATATCAAAGGGGTTTTCTGAACTCAGCGGCACTTGCTCATTTGTCCCTCAGTTTTCACTTGAAGCCCAAGGATCAATGCTGATGTGCAGCGATAGCTGCAGTATTGGCATGACCAGCCTGGGATTCGAGGTAATGACAAAACTTGTCCCTATCTGCCGCCTTGCACACGAGGATCTCAAAGCCCTTTACCACCAGTGATGGGCCTGGAAGGTAGCTGTTAATGGACACACAAACTATGGCTCAGAGAGGTGCATCCAAGGTCTGCACAGAGTCTGTGTCAGATGCACACTAGACTCCCAGACATGAGCCTTACTCACAGTCCTTTCCTCCTTGTTATCCCTCCTCCCTGACAAATATCCTTGCAACAGCTCCAGAGACCCATTCTGCATTGTTCCCCCTCCAACTCATCTAATGCAGTCTCCCAGCTCCATCACCCCAGGGTGGCCATGGAACCATGACGGTACCAAGGGCGGTAACGAGTGAGGAAGTGGTATTAGAAGAGCAGTAGCAAGAGCAACCGTGACAGTGGGACTGTAACAGCATGGCAGCTCTACTTTCTCTCTGGCTGTTCATGTTAGCAGTTGTCCATCTTCAATCCCGAAATGTGGCTTGTGGACTGTTGAGTTTTCTCTCCAGCCTCGTAATATATTTCTCAGTCCTTTACTGCCTGGTCATCTGTCTCTGATATTGGTTTGGAATGTACAGCGGACAAGGAGTACGACACACAATAATCATTAGCTCTCTTGCCTAACTATCCAATTTGCATGGGCAAATGATTTGTGCAGGCATGTCCAAGGTTTTGCATGTGCAAAACCAAAGGCACAATATAGAAGTGTCAAAGAGTGAGTGTGCAAGATCATACAAACTCCTGCCACTTTTACCCAATTTTCTAAGATAGGATATTGAAGCAAATTCCTTAGTAGGACCTTTAAAAGGATTTGATTCATGCAGTATCATTAAGGATAAAGGGCCACATGTTGCTGTCAGTTACACTGGTATAAATCTGGAATCATTCCAATGAGGTAGGAATCTGGAATTCCTCTAGTAGAATAGGATAGAGATCACAGGCATTTTCAGTCCCCGTTCTACAGTGCAGAAGTGAATCAGCAGCTGGGGTTAGGAAGGAATTCACCCGTCCTGCTGGGGTAGTATTACATAATTGGCCAGGTGCACTGTGTACTTCTTTTTATCACCTTCCCCTGAAGCATCTGGTCTATGCCACTGCCAGAGGCTAGATACTGGAACTAGATGGACTACAGATCTGTTCTGCTATGGCAAATCCTACTTGCCTAAGAAATCATTTTCATCAAAATGTCCATGGCAGAGCTCCAAACACGCTGATATTTATGATATCCATAATTTATTTTTCACATTCAAGAGCATTCCTGGGATCCATCATCTTTATTCATCTGCCTTGTTTATCTTCTCTGTCACTCTGTGTGTGTCACTTTCTCATGTAACTCAGCCCATCATATGGTCTTGTAGGACTGATTTGAATCCTGATCCAACTGCTCCTGATGGTGGAAAGACCCCCCCCCATCAATTTCAGTGGGAAATAGATTGGACCCAGGATGAGCATGCATTTTACGCATGTCTCTACAGTGTATAGCTGGCTCTGCCCACCTGGGAAGGGAGCCAACTCAGAGCCAATAAGCTCTGCAATGTATCGCAAGAATCTGCAGAAGTAGTGGACTGAAAAGTGGGTGTTGCACAAGACATTCTTCCCCCCGGGGCATCTCTCTGCATAGGGTGAAACCGTACAACAAAGCCCTCTGAAGTGTCCCCGTTCAGTAGATTTTATTATCTAAATAGACTGTGCAAACACACAAGGAGTGGGGTGGGGCACAGCATGAGATTTGTAACAGCCCTTTCCTGGTTTTCTTCTTTCCTGATTTTTTTAAATTTTATTTTTAACTCTTCCCTATTCTGTTGTTGTAAAGGCTATTTCCATATTCAGTCATTTGATATATTATCATTATTATTGATTACGGTAACAGCTAGAGATCCCGAGTAAGATCAGGGCCCTGTTGTACTAGGCACTGTACAAACACACAATGAGAGACAGTCCCTGCCCCAAAGAACATGCAGTCTACATAGACAGGGCAGACAAAGGAGGGTGAGATTTACTGAAACAGTCCAGCTTATTTGCTCTGCTCCGCCAAAGCAAAGCAGCCACCAATCCAGCTTAAGCTTCACATGGCCAATGGAGCCAGCGTAAATATCCATTTCCCCCGTCCATGTAGTTCATTTCCTTTCTGATTATCTCTAGTTCTGGACAATGAAACCCAGCTCGTCATTTTCACTGGTTCACGTGCACTAGATCACTGTTGTTGTATTTGGAGATCCATCTCTTCTTCAATTGCTTAAATCCAAAGAAGCTGTTTGCACTGAATTTTTTAGATTTCTATTAATAGCTGATGTGCATAAACCTTCCTTTTTAAAACTTTCTATTTGCTTCCCATGAATCCTAAATTAGAGTCAAACGTAGTCTGTGTGTCTGTCTGTCTCACACACCCACACCCCTGCACCGGCCGAGAAATTGTACTAGAACAGGGCTGGGCAAACTTTTTGGCCCGAGGGCCACATCTCAGTATAGAAATTGTATGGTGGGCCATGAATGCTCATGAAATTGGGGTTGGGGTACAGGAGAGGGTGAGGACTCCGGGGTGGGGCTGTGGATAAGAGGTTTGGGGTGTAGGAGGGTGCTGTAGGCTGGGACCGAGGGGTTTGGAGGATGGGAGGGGAATCAAGGCTGGAGCAGGGGGTTTGGGCACGGGGCGGGGGAGGGCTCCAGCTGGGGATGCAGGCTCTGGGGTGGGGCTGGGGATGATGAGTTTGAGGTGCAGGAGGGTGCTCTGGGCTAGGATCAAGGGGTTTGGAGGGCAGGAGGGGGATCAGGGCTGGGGCCCGGTCGGGAGGTCAGGGGTGCAGGCTCCATGCTCCAGGTGGTGCCTACCAGAAGCAGCAGCATATCCCCTTTCCGGCTCCTCTGCAGAGGCATGGACAGGCAGCTCTGCTGCGTGCTGCCCTGTCTGCAGGCACCACCCCTGCCGCTCCCATTGGCCACAATTCCCAGCCAATAGGAGCAGCGGGGGTGGCACTTGGGGCGGGGGCAGTGTGCGGAGCGGAGCTCCCTGGCTGCCCCTATGAGTAGAAGCCAGAGAGGGGACATGTCACTGCTTCCGGGAGCCGCGTGGAGAGGCCACTGACCCTGCTCCCCGGCTGGTGCACTGGAGCAGGGCAAGCCCCAGACCCCACTCCCCAGCGGGAGCTCGAGGGCCGGATTAAAATGGCTGGTGGGCTGGATTCGGCCGGCGGGCTGGATGCGGCCCACGGGCCATAGTTTGCCCACCCCTATATTAGAACCTCCTATCTTCACACATAGAATCATAGGACTGGAAGGGACTTTGAGAGGTCATCTAGTCCAGTCCACTTCACTCGTGGCAGGACTAATTATCTAGACCATTCCTAACAGGTGTTTGTCTAACCTGCTCTTAGAAATCTCTAATGATGGAGATACCACAACCTCCTTAGACAATTTATTCCAGTGCTTAAACACCCTGACAGGAAGTTTTTCTTAATGTCCAACCTAAACTTCCCTTTCTGCAATTTAAGCCCGTTGCTTCTTGTCCTATCCTCAGCGGTTAAGAAAAACAACTTTTCTTCCTCCTTCTTGTAACAACCTTTTGCATACTTGAAAACTGTTATGTCCCCTCTCAGTCTTCTCTTTTCCAGATGAAACAAACCCAATTTTCTCTCATAGGTCATGTTTTCTAGACCTTTAATCATTTTTGTTGCTCTTCTCTGGACTCTTTCCAATTTGTCCACATCCTTTGGTGCCCAGAACTGGACACACTATTCCAGTTGAGGCCTAATCAGAGCAGAGTAGAGCGGAAGAATTACTTCTCTTGTCTTGCTTACAACATTCCTGCTAATAAATCCCAGAATGATGATCACTTTTTTTGCAACAGCGTTACACTGTTGACTCATATTTAGCTTGTGGTCCACTATGACCCTCAGATCCCTTTCCACAGTACTCCTTCCTAGGCAGTCATTTCCCATTTTGTATGTGTGCAACTGATTGTTCCTTCCTAAATGGAGTACTTTACATTTCTCCTCATTGAATTTCATCCTATTTACTTCAGACCATTTCTCCAGTTTTTCCAGATCATTTTGAATGTTAATCCTATCCTCCACAGCACTTGTAAGTGTACTCTGTATGCCATTATCTAAATGATTGATGAAGATATTGAACAGAACCGGACCCAGAACTGATCCCTGTGGGACCCCACTCGTTATGGGATGAACCACTGATAACTACTCTTTGGGAACGGTTTTTCAACCAGTTTTGCATCTACCTTATGCAGCTCCACCTAGGTTGCATTTCCCTAGTTTATTTATGAGACGGTCATGCAGGACAGTATCAAAAGCTTTACTAAAATCAAGATATACCACGGCTACCGCTTCTCCCCTATCCACAAGGCTTGTTACCCTGTCAAAGAAAGCTATCAGGTTGGTTTGACACAATTTGTTTTTGACAAATCCATGCTGATGGTTACTTATCACCTTATTGTCTTCTAGATGTTTGCTAATTGATTGCTTAATTATTTGCTCCATTATCTTTCTGGGTACAGAGGTTAAGCTGACTGGTCTGTAATTCCTGAGTTGTCCTTATTTCCCTTTTTACATCTATAGTCAGAGCCTGATTCTCCACTGCTTTGCATGACTGTTTACACCAGTGCCAAGGAGGTTTTGCACTCACTTTGCATAGGTGGGAATGAGTGGAAAATGAGGCCCACAGTCGTAACTGGTAGGTTTAGGAGCTGATACATTGCAGATCTAAACAGTTCTGTTCCTCTTTTCACTTATGAAGATTGAAACCAGATGCAGTCTCTTTAGAAGCAAAAACAACCAGCTTCAATTTATCTCCATATAAAAGTTAACAAGAGTCGCACCGACTTACTCCAGGTCTGGCTTTGGCCGATTGTCTTGATTTGCTTCAGGTCTGTGTTGTAACAGAACTCGCCCACCCCTATCTCATCTATCAAGTCAGGCACTGATTTGTGGCTGTTTGTAGGACAAAGTAACCCTGAGGTTGCTCCTTGCTGTTGCAATGCAATTTTATGCATCTTGATATTGTAACATTGCAAAGTCACCTCATTATGCCGCATCAGGACCTAAAGTAGGAAAGATCGTCAGTAGTTAAGACCCTAGTCTAGTACATGGGAGACCTCAATGTGATTCCTTGCTGTGCCACAGACTTCCTATGTGATGTTGGACAAGTCCCTTAGTCTCTCTCTGCCTCAGTTCGATAATAGCACTGCCTTGCCTCATGGGAGTGTTGTAAGGATAAGTGCATTAAAGACTGTGAGGTGCTCAGATGCTAGGGCGAAGGGGGCCTTGGGATACCATAGAAGGATAAACCCTTTACACTGCATCCTGCCCTCCTGTGAACTGATATGCACTCAAGACTATTCAAATATCTTACAAGATGTAGTGTTCAGTGACTATAAAGATCACTGAGGTGCAGCCATGCCTGAGGTAAAAGACAGCAGCTGTGGGGTTGCAAACAGCTGTGCTAGACAACGCATTAGGATGGGATGGGAAAAAGAATAGTGGATCAGATGCTCAGCTTGTGTACCTCAGCGTTGCCCTGTAGAAGTCAATGGTGCTAATCCAGGTTGCACCAGCTGAGGACCAGCCCACCCTCTCCAGGCAAACTACAATCGGGAGTAGGAAGAATGTAATGAGTTGATTTGAAATTTGGTCCAGACCCGAGATTAGCACAGCTGCTCTTTCAAAAAGCCTCTTAACGAACACAAGTCAGCAGGAGAACTGTGGTTGTGCATCTCATGGGAAAGACCAAGGTAATGTGTTTTATTAACGATATGGGTACAGAATGGATTTGCTGTATCTGGTCAGAGCTAGGACACCTTTCACTCACTGAGACACAGGTCACGGAACTGGGCTTCTAGCTCTTTCAAGCCTTCGGTTCAATCAGTCATTTTTTTTCCCCTCTTGTATGTTTTTCCAATGTAATTTTGAGCATGAGCTGTCAAAGTTTCCCCAACAGATGTTGCCATAGGAGCCTGTATTTGTTTAGGGTGGGGACTTTTGTGGGGGAGGGAAGGAGCAATTAGTTCTAGTAGGTATACAGAGAGAGAAAAAATCTCCCCTCTTCAGCCCCTTCCCCCATAACTAGACACTGCACATGAGAAATGATCTGGAAATCATTGAGACCCATGCATCTGAGACAGGCAATTCTTTGCAATAATTACATGGAAACTAAATAAGAAATAGATTTTTGTTTTTCCAGTGACTCATGACATATGGAGCAGAGTCGAAGGAAAAACTACAGCATGGAATTGTGCAGAAGAATTCAGACCCCACATCACACCCTTCCCTGGATGCTGCACTAGGGTGATGCAGTAGATAGCACTCTTCACTCTGAGGCAGGGCCCAAGCATGGTGCTAATGCACAGGGTGCCCTTTCTCAAATGGGACAGAGGACTGACATCCTCACCCACGGTCAGTTAAGACCCCTTGGCACTTTTCACAAGTGTACGAGTATTAACCCTGCTGCTGCTCATATTCCAGTTTGGGTAATTACAGGCTGGCAGGCTATTCCCCCGACAGTTTTAGCTGGATACAGTGTTCTTCATTTCCTGCCCTAAACGGTTGTGTAGCATTACTGTTAAACCCGGACAATGGATCCGAATGCTCAGGAGCCTTGACTGCCAATCCCAACTTTGACAACGACCAGCTGGGTGGCCTTGAGCAAGTCACCCAATGTCTCGTCCTCAGTTTCCCTGTGTTGAGGGGATTAATGGAGGTCTGTGAAGCACAATATACGGGCTAAGTATTATTAAACAGCTTTTGCCTTCTATCCCACAGGCGTCTGCATTTCAGTGATGGGTGTGTATGCACGGTATGAAAACTTGGTAAATTGCTTTGCTTCCAGGAATGAAAAGTATTCGATAAATACAAGTTGTTGCTATTCTTCTTCTTGGGTCCCAGGCTGTAAGGTCAAGGGGTAGGAGGAGGGGCAAATGTAAAGAGGCAGTTGGGGTGCAGGGTAATACCAGCCTGAAGCCATTGACCATGCCTATGTAATAAGACAAAGTATGGAACATGTGGGTAAGATGCTGGACTGGAACTCGGGGAGATGGGCTCAGTTCCCGGCTCTGCCACAGACATTGTGTGACGTTGGGCCAGTCACTTCACTTCTCTGTGTTTCGATTTCTCAACTGTATCATACAGTATGTGCTTTCTCCCACCCTGTACCTATCTGGTGTATGTAGAGTGTAAGCTTTTGAGGGCAGGGGCTGGCTCTTACTCTGTGTTTGTCTGCTAGGTCCCTGAGCTTGGTTAGGTACTGCAGCTGCTACTGATACTGGGAGTGGGGCATTAGTCCACTGATGCATTGATTTTCCACCTGTCCTAGCTCACTCCATCCTCCCTTTTGTGGCAAAATTACATCTGGTTTGTCTTGGGTCTGTCACATGGTGCTCTACGGACCACTGGGTGACGCCTCCTTCTGGGGATTAGCTCCACCCAGTTGAGTGCCCGCTTCAGGTCTTCCAACGTACAGTTTTCTTCCTGCTCCCACAGTCTCTGTCCCTGAGGTAAGGGAGAAGGAACAGGGGGAGGGGGAACTAGGAACTCCTGAGAGAGGATTTACCTAGTAGGCCTAAGAAAGAGGGGTCTGACTAGGAAGGCTGAAGAGTGAGAAGCTTGCAGAAGTATGGTAGGAAGTAGTCCGGGTAATAGCAGTAAGGTTGGTGTAGATGCAGACCATCACTGGTCGCTGTAGGGCCCTGGACTGGAACCCAGAGTAGAGGGCAGGCTGGGTTCCCCTACCAGCCACTGCAGAGTATTGTTGCTGGGGCAGTGAATGGGAAGTCAGCCTGAGTCACTGTGGGAACGACATAGAGCAGCGGGCATGAGGACTGCCTGTCGTTGCTTGTGTGGAGAGACTCCCCCAGAAGGGGAAAACACAGAGCTGCCTGGCTTTATAGAAGCCCCGCCTGTTCCCTCACAGGGAGCCTCCTTCTAATTAGCACCCTCCTCATAGCCTAAATCTCCCCCCTTTGCAGCTTAATTGGTTGATTGGGCTCACCTGGCCTAATTCAACTCTTTTGGGGCCAATGTAGGGAGTAGACTCCATCACAGGCCCATTCCCAGGTTCTGTTCCTATTAAGTTGTAAGGACAAAACTAGGCAGATGGAGACCATTGATGGAAACACAGGCTGTTATCATTTGGCCTAGCTGCGGTTGGTGGTTATTGTGATGTATTGGGCAGAATGTTGAATCTATTTATGTGACTTTGCAGGTATAGTTTTGTAAGCAGTTGCTTATGTTGAATCCATTGTTCTGTAGGGGTTACTACGTTTTTCATCTGTCTCTATGCAATACAGAGTCAGTCGCCATCAAGGCTCCAGCTGTCTGCGCATGTCTGTGTTTATAATTAGGAATTTGTGCCAGGTTCACAATACACAATAGCTGACAATGAGGATTTCAAGGACCTTCTATGCATCAGAGTAGCATCAGTCTGTGACATTACGTGCAGTCCTTGTGGGGGAAGAGGAGTCTGCTACGATCGGAAATACTCGGAACAACTAAACTAACAGCAGCAAGATGAAATGTCAAGCTATATTGGAAAAACGGAGGCCTTCGTCAATGCCATGAAGGACTGGCCTACATATAGAGAGAGGCTGGAGCAATATTTTGAAGTAAATGAGATTTCCCCCAGAAAAAACATGTAGTAGCATGTCTGAGTGTGATGGGAGGAAAAACATAGCGTTTAGTACGCAGTCTGATGCCCCAGAGAAGTCAGCCAGTAAAACCTTTCAAGAGAGAGTGCAAATAGTTCAAGGGCACTTGTCATCCAAGTCCCTGAGTATAGGAGAATCATTCAGGTTTCATAAACAGAATCAGCTTGAAGATTAATCTATTTCCTCCTTTGCAACAGAGTTAAAAAAATTATCAGAACAATGTGGCTTAACGAGGCCCTAAGAGACAAAATTGTGTGTGGACTGCTTAATGAAAGCATACAGAAGAGGCTCTGAACTGAGGAAAATCTTACCTTTAAACGCACAGTAGAAATTGGAGTAGCAATGAAAACTGCAGCAAGGGATGCAACAGAATTGTATAGCAGCCCTCAAACAAAAGTAGGAAAGCACAAACTATCTGTAACCCAAGGCAAGAACCAGTCCACTCAACAGACAGACACATCATCAGTGTGGAAAAAGGTTCCATGCTCCTTCTGACTGCCAATTTACAGATGCCTACTGCAGAAGCTGTAATAAAAAGTCATAGCCACGCAGTTTGCCACGCTCAGAGAAATAAGGAAGAGACTAACACAGGGTATAGAAAAAGGAATATCAATGTATATTCTGTAGACCGAGGCAGAAGTGATACATACTGGGAGAGTGGAGTAGCCAGCCTCAGTATATATAGTGTGAGCAAAAATGACAAGGCAGCAATCTGGTTGACACCCCAGGTGGCAGGGAAAAACACTTAAAATGGAATAGGACACCATCTCTGCAGTGTCTGTTATCTCACATTCAGAATATGGAAAAAAACTTTTAAAAATACAAACTGAGGAAGACACCAATGTTACTAAAAAGTTATACAGAAGGAAATACAATGCCGATTGGAGTGATGCACGTGAATGTGGAGTATAAACACCGCTTATCATTATTAGACTTGTATGTCATTGAGAGGGGGGGCTGGCCCTGTGAGGCCATGAACGGTTATGTAAGGACCCTCTGGAATGGATATCTATAAAGATGCTGCAGTCACTTTCAGCAGACTCCACTAAAACAGCTGAACAGCAGCTGGAAGGGATACTGAATCGGCCTTGGGATTTTCAAGGAGAGCGTAGGAACTCTAAAACACATGAAGGCTGAAATAATCCTAGATGAGAAAGCTCAGCCCAAGTTTCACAAAGCTCAACCTGTCCCTACGGTATCCGCTCAAAGGTAGATGCTGAATTGGAACATCTGGAAAGGGAGGGCATACTTTCAGAAGTATCCAGGAGTGAGTGGGGAACTCCTATCATTCCAATTGTAAAAACGAATGTGGTGCAGTAAGGGTGTATGGAGTGTTTAAGAACACCATAAACCCTGTACTGAAAGTTGAAAAATATCCCCGCCTCTATATTTTTGCTACACTGGCAGGAGGACAACGATTCAGCAAAACCGATTTGTCACAGGCCTACCTACAGATGGAAGCTGAGGAAGAGTCTAAGGCATACCTCACAGTCAGCACTCAAAAGGGTCTGTACCAGCATAACTGGCTAGTGTTTGGTATTGCTTTAGTTCCTGCTATATGGCAACGGGCAATGGACCAAGTTTTGCAAGGTGTCCTGAGAACACAGTGTTATTTGGATGACATTACTGTGACCGGTGGAAGTGATGATGAACATCTGGAAACCCTGAAAAGGGTATTAAAACGTCTAGGAGAATATGGGTTACGAGCTAATTGCATAAAATGTGAATTTTTCAAGGACTCAGTGGCTTATTGTGGGCACGTTATTGATGTGCAGGGCCTACATAAATCTCAGGAGAAGATTAAAGCAGTCCTGGAAGCTCCACCGCCAAAAGATGTGTCACATCTTAGATCATTTCTGGGATTTATCAACTACTATAGTCGATTTGCACCAAACCCAGCAACCGTATTGCATCCACTGAACTGTTTACTGCAGACTGGTCAAAAGAGGGTTTGGTCAGCTGAGTGTCAAAAAATTTTCCTGGAAGCAAAACAATTGGTCCCATCAGACAGTGCATTTTAACCCATCCTTGCCTATTAAGTTCCCCACGTGGAATTGGGGTAATTATATGGCTCAGAACGGAACTATGTGGCAGAACTGAATTATGTGGCAGAACTGAACTATGCACAAATAGACAAGGAGGCTTTAAGTCTGGTATGGGGTGTGAAGAAATTCATCCAGTATCTATATAGGAGAAAATTCACCCTTTTCACGGACCACCAACCAATCTGAGGGAAGGAGTTTCTGTGACAATGGCAGCACGTATGCAACACTGGGCTCTCTTCTTAGCTGATTGCATCTGTGACATAGATTTCAAATGCAGATGGGCTTTCCCGCCTGCCCGTGCTAGCTGAAGGACAACCTGGAAGAGAGACATAATCTGTTGAATTTGTTTCAGATTGAGTGATCCCGGTGACTTGTAGTTTGATCAAGCAAGAAACCAGGAGGAATCCCACACTAGCTCAGGTTTATGAAGCCGTAAATAGACTGATAGCCCTAATTTGGCACCCTTTTACACACACAAAGGTGATCTTACCATACATCAAGGGAGTGTCATATGCGGAATTTGTGTTATCATACCTAGTAAACTATGCGCAAAAATGTTAGAAGAGCTCCATGTAGGACATGTAGGGCTAGTAAAAATGAAGGGACTCGCCAGAAGTTTTGTATGGTGGCCAGGCATTGACCAACAAATACAGCAGCTCGCTCAGGGAATGTTTGTGATGCCAACAGGTGCAGCACATGCCTAAACCAGCGCCATTACACCCCTGGGAATGGCCATCAGCTCTCTGGCCATGTCTGCATACTGATTGTGCAGGAACGTTTTTAGGAATGATGTATCTAATAGTGGCGGATGCCCATTCCAAATGGCCAGAAGTTGTTTTTTTATTTTTTCATGAAAACCACCACAGCTGTACAAACAGGAGAAAAACTTCTAAGTTTGTTTGCAAGAACTGGACTGCCAGATCAAGCTGTGAGTGACAACGGTCCTCAGTTTAGTTCAGAAGAGTTTCAGCGAGACATGAAGAAAAACGGTATTAGCCATATTCCCTCAGCATCATATCACTCAGACACAAATGGCTTTGTTGAAAGGTTAGTACAAACTTTTAAGCAAGCCCTGCGATCCATGACAGATAAGCGGTCATTACAGCTGAAGCTGTCATGCTTCTTGCTAGCACATCGAAACACAGTACATACCACAACGAACCAAACACCTGCAATGCTGTTTATTGGCTGAAATTTCAGGTCACCCTTGGATTTATTAACGCCAGATCTACATCTACAAGTTAGAAATCATCTAATAAGTCAAGCGATGGCGAAGGACCAGTGCACCTCGTCAGCTACAAGTGGGCCAAACAGTACTGGTGGGTTATTACTGGGGACACAGTACATGGCTTCCAGCAATTGTTAATGCACAAACAGGTCCTTTGTCCTACACAGTACAAGTGGCACCCAATATGTTTTGGTGCCACCACACTGACCAGTTGCGAGATTTGGGTGCAACTCCGTGACTGACAAAAGAGGCAAAATTTGGAGAACTGCCAGTTGTTCCAACATCGGTGCCCCACTTTGACACAACCACCAATAACATTACGCCAGAAAGCAGCTTTGCTGAATGACCGGCATCGTCCGAGGGAACATCTGAGTCAGACATTGCTGGAAACACACCGCTTCCTCAAGGGAGTACTCAAAATGTTGGCAGATGCTATCCAGAAAGAAAACGCAAGCCACCTGAAAGCCTTGACTTGTAACTGGACCTTGTTTCCCTCCCCCTCCCCCCACCCACACACCCACGTACTTCTGAAGTTGATATGCCCATTTCATTTCAGGGAGCAGGATAGAGGTGATGTAGGGAATGTTTTGAGCAGAGTGTTGAATCTGTTTACATGAATTTGCAGGTATAGCTTCTTAAGCAGTTGCTTATGTTGAATCCGCTATTATATAGTGGTTACTATGTTTTTCATCTAATGCAATACAGAGTCAGTTAGTCCTCATGGTTCCAACTCTATGTACGTCAGGGATTTGTGCTGTGTCCACAATACACAACAGTTACATCTGTCAACATTGCTTCTGCATCGGGAGAGCTGCGGCACTTGTGGTGCCCAGTTCTGTGTTTTGGCTTCCACTGTTGTGGGGATAATGCCATTGTGTTTTACTGCTCATTCTCAGTAACACATGCCTTGGCTAGACGGGGAGGACTCTGCTAATGGGAGGTGAACCTCGGAGGTTTGGAAGTTTGGTTTAGATCAGTGCTCAAAAGGCTGGATGTCCATTTGGGCCATCAAATCCACTTTGCTCTGCAAAATGGAACTGGTAATCTCACAAGATCAGGATTTCTGGCTGTATTTCCAATATGTCCAGCTCCTGATGGGAATAATCTTTCCAGGGGATTTTGGTGCAGGTCAGTACCCAACAGCATGGAGACTAGAGCCAGGTGAATATTTATTGAATATCCGAATAATTTATTCAATGAATGCTGCTTCCTTTCTGTTATGACCAGAGTGTGACGACATATTTATGTGTTACTCAAATTTGTTCATGAATTTCTTTGGTAAATATTTCTCAGTTGCTGCTTGTTCCTGAACAGTTCATTGCAAATACTTCAAATTCATGCAATGGTGTTTAGTTACACAAGTCACATTTCATTGTTTCTCATCCCTGATTGGGTATTTCTCTTCCATGATTATATGACTCATGTAACTAACCTGCAATGGTGCAAATTTTGACTTGTGTGTTTGAGTGTAAGCTTTGCAGTCAGAGAGCTACCCTGTTGGGTAGTTGTACAATCTGAAATTCCCTTTTGTCTGTGAGTGAAGTTTATTCACTAGAGGCTTATCTGGTCTGGGGATTTTTTTAGCTACACCGAAAGAAGTGCACCAATGCTAACCCACAATGAACACATGCTGCATTATTGTAAAAAGTGACCTGTGTGGCTACTGGGGTAACCCACACCAGTGCCAGCCACTTTTTACATCCATGCAGTGCATTTGTACTAGGGGTGTGTAGCAATGTAGCTACATCAACCTAACTACACCGTGGAAAAAAAATCTCACTGTAGGACAAGAGAGGTGTTTTCCAAGGCACCTACGTGATTTAGGAGCACAACAATGGGAAGTGTGCTCCTAAATCACTTAGGTTCTGCGTATCCCACCCCAAGCCTTGAATATTCCCAGAACATAAACACAAAAGGGGGGTTGGAGTGAATTTGTTTAGCAATTCCAGCAAATGTTCCTGGGCACTTGTTTTGCAGTATTGGCCAAAACTTTTACAAAATTGTTGTGTAAAAGGCTGAGTTTTGGCTGAAGGTAAAGACAGGGGTGGGGGCAGTTTTCTAGCACCTCTAGTCATCATTAGGCTGGGGCCCTCTGCACTGAATCACAGTCACAAATCAGGGGCTGAATTTTGCCTTGCCCCCTGCATGCATGCAGAAAAATGAAGCAAAATTGCATGAGAACCTCCTCTCTCCTTGGTGCACTGGCCAAGCATGGCTGTGGTCCTTGTGCTCCCATCTGGCAGGGACTGGAGGAGTTTAGTGTGGAAGATGGTGATAGATTCCCCAAAGGAGGGTTGTGATGAGGTTGGGGCCCTGGCCGTGTCCCCTTTCCTGTGCACCAGAGATGCAGTGGGGCTGGCACACAGGTGGGAGCATTTTGCACTCTGGATAAGGTTATCATTAGGATCCGTGCTGTGTGACTCTCCCCAGTGCTCCTACGGATACTTGAGAGCTAAGATATAGCATCTTGGATGGATTTGCCTGCCCTTTTTCCTAGTCCCAGGCAGATTTACCATGTTCTGTACTGAGCTCTGACTGTGTGATCAACAGGCAGAAACTACACAGCCTCTCTCATACTTAGCTGTACAGCCTAACCACGAAGCTCAGATGTGGAGCAAAGATTTCTCAAAGTCTGGGCTGGGGAGATTTGGGGGTATGCAGTCAGTCTAGGGCCCTGATTGCACCGTGACATTGACTTCAGTGGAGCCGCATCGAACTGGAGTAACTCAGTGGAAGAGCAGGCCCACGTAGCTCAGAACTGGTTCTGAACTCACCCAGAGTTCAGTGGCATTTGATTCCGAGGTTTGGTTTGCTCCACTGTAGAGCTAGAGCTGGCTGTGAAGCTCACCTCTGGATTTGACCTTCCCTGAATTTCAGGGGGTTTGGTTTGGGCCCGTTTCTAGTGGTAGGTGGCATTCTAACCCACTTCCCTCACTTTTCATGGCTGTACAGAATTGCTGCTCAAGCCATGGCCTACACCCCCTTCAGAACTGAGCCTCACACTGGCCAGCTGATAGACTGCTCTTCTGGGGACACTTTCACTGTCAAAGCTGTGGGGAAATGTGGCAGGATTGTGTAGACAGTGATGGTGATGCATGAGGGCTTTGTTGAAGACCCGTAGTTGCGGGTCTTGGGAGGAGTTTTCCATTCATGAAGCATCCTAGCCAGTCTCCACTCAGCAGTTACTCATTTCTCTCCCTAGCCTTTCCAAGCAGACGGCTGGTGTGACACCATCAATAACCGGGCGTATTGCCAGTACGATGGGGGTGACTGCTGCTCCTCCACACTGTCCTCTAGGAAGGTAAGTGAGCTTCCCACAGGAGGCAGATGGGAACGTGCCGAATTAAGAATAAGAGCTCAAGGCAGCCAATGGTTACAGGCTTCGCTGCACCTTGGAACGGAGCCTGCAGGCTGATACCCATGCAAGTGGAAAGCATACCTCAAGGGGCTTGATCCAAAACCTACTGGGGTCAGTAATTGACCTAAATGGGCTTGGGGTCAGGGCCAGTGGGACTAAATGCTCAATCCAACTCCCACAGACATCCATGGGACTCTTTTCCCTTCAGGAAATTGGTCACTCAGACAGCATTAAGTTACTACAGTAAGATTTGGCGTTATAGTCTTGCGTGACTCAGCATTTCAGTGATTCAGTGATTTTGTCATCCCACCCAGTTTCTTTCTTTTTCTTTCTTTCTTTCACTCCTGCGGGACTTGGCCTTTGTATTTCACCTTAGAAAGCTGTGCCTGTGGGTAATTTAGCAGTTGTCTCTCTTGATTTGTGAATCAAGCTGGTCCCTCTTTTTCTCCCATCCCTAGCTCCCTTCTTTACTACCCCTGCCATCCCACCCAGGTTTCACAACGTTTCCTTCCAAAAGACATCCAAGAGAAAAACAAACCTTAGGGCACAGTTACTTTCTCATTCCAAAAATATGTGGGTCTGATTCTTTTCTTCCTTCCCTTTATTATGGCTCTCGAATCATTTGTCCTTTCATCACTTATAAAATAAATGAAAATCAACTGCTAATGTGTAAGCTGGATGACAGGAAATGGGTGTTGTGCTAAAATAACTAGAGCAGGGCACCTACAATTTCACTTGGCGATCTTACAGAATTGCGGTGATACATTGTAGGGATAGGACTGAGTGAAACTCTGATGATCCCAATAATATTGGCATCTTGGGGATGGAGAGAGGTGATGTGGTGGAGGGTGGGGGTCGGTGAGGGAGAGGGGGGTAGCAGTCATCTAGCTCCATTGTGAATCCTCCAAAAAGCAGCCAAATCAAACCGCTGAAAAGAACGACCCGTTCCATCTCCTCAGAGCCCCACTAGCTTTTCGCATGAGCACAAAAACCCACTGAACTGCTTTGTTCATATGATCAGAAATGGAGGAGAACAAGACGTTAGGCTCAAATACAAAACAACTGGCACAGACTTTTCATCAGATCAGATTGAAAGAACCCAACACGTCTCTAAATAACAAAGAATTCCCAGCTCCGAGTTTGGTTTGTATGAAGATCTCCAGGAGGAAGAATGGCTTCCAAGACCCTCATCTGTCAACTCCCTTGCCTGTGGTACCCCCGCTACAGTGTTACTACGGCCCAGCTTGGAAAGCTCCCAATCGCAAACTGCTGCATGCAGCAACACTGGGAGTCTTGCTGCTACCAATTAAGCCACATAGCAAAACAAGCTTACTTGGTTGTGCGAGGTCAAGGACTGGAATAGGAGGGGGTGCTGCAAATTGGGATACATGGGCATTGGCAGAACTGGAGGATTCAGTGTGGTTAGAGAAGGGGGTGCAGGTCAGGACAGAGACCCCCCTAAGTGCAAATGCACTACACAGATCTAACCCTACCCCCCCACACATACACCCATACACACCACCACCCAATTTTTTTCCTGGAAATCTTTTGTTTTAGCTAAAAAAACTCTCTCTCTCTTTTAATCAATCCTCCCCAATTTTCAGTTTTTTGTCAAAAATTGAGAAAATTCCACCCCAAAAAATTTGAAAAAATACCATTACATTTGCAGAAAATACCAATTGTAACAGTTCTAACCAGCACCTCTCCCAAGCTGCCTCTGTGTTTTATAGCCTTTCGGCTTTCATTTATTAACAATAGTCTGTAGCTGTGATGATTGCAAAATATACCTTGACAACATGAACCCAGTGCAAACATCTGCCTGAGTTTGCACACAGCATGAAACAATAGCACTGAGAGGGGTGAACTGCCTCATTCGACTCTGTGGTTGTTAACTCAGATGCCAGGCTTGATCGTGAACATATGAACCGTGGCCTCTCAGATAGTAGGAGCTTATTATGTGGGTAGAGTTTGGAGAAGTACCTCTACTTCCCCCCCACTCTCCACCATTCAACCCTTCTAGGGCACGGAACATGTCTTACGGTATGGGCTGCATCCAGTATAATGTGCCCTAAAACCTGATTGAGCCATTTGGGTGCTACTGTAATACATAAGAAGAACCATACTGACCTTGGCTGGCTCCTATACTGGCTATCTGGGTGACCAGTCCCTGCCTAACTTCATTCCTGACCCAACTCTCACTGAATCATGGAAAGACCCCAATTGACTACAGTGAGAGCCCTAGGTTAAGCCCTAGTTATTGGAACCAATTAAAAAGCCATTGGTCCTTGTATTCTACCTTCTTGATCCTCAGAGCGGCTCATTGTAATGAGGTTTCACATCCCTTTTCCAGTGAGCGACTCTGCAAACCCATTTGCTTCTTTCCTTCCCCTCAGGTGATCCCATTTGCTGCTGACTGTGACCAAGATGAGTGCACCTGCCGAGACCCAGCAGCCGAAGAGAATCAGTAATGGCACCACGAGCGGCTTCTGTGGGCGAGGCGCGCACCAGAGGAATAAATGGGAAACAACTGGGGCCGGTGGGCGAGTGAAAGGCGGCTTGGGAGAGGACGGAGGAGAGTTGGGAGGAGAAGATGGGAAGGGGTCAGAATCAAAATAAGGACGATCTCTGCATGAAATTGGGCACAGGCACCCAGCATTCTGAGGCATCGTGTGGAAGGAGGGATGTACATAATGAAGAGAGGGGTGAAAACAAGTGACGAGACAGAGGATCGAGAGCAGGAAGATGAATCTGCTCAACACATAGTTACACCTCCTACTCTTCTATCACCCCCTTCCAGAACCAAAACCGAGATCCAGGACCTGAGCCAAAGCAAAGTGAACTCAGCAAGGATGAGTCTTTCCATTGACTTCAGCTGGCTTTGGATCAGGCCCTAGAGCCAACAGATGAGAAGCTCCCATGGACACTTTATGTTACTGTATCAATGGTTTGCCACCTACGAGTGTCTGTGTTTGCTCTGAATTTCCTCACTACTCACTTCCTCTACTGTATATGCTTCTTTTAGCAAGGTTGAGGTAGTTGTGATCTCTCTGCAAATATTTAAACATAATTCTATATATATATATATATATATATATATAAATATATATATAAAATATATATATTATATTTTTTTTGCTGTTTATTAAGCTGAGAAAGAATACCCTTTGTAACACCCATGCTGCTGTGAAGTACAAACTATTGGGAAAAGTGGTTGGAGGTTGGAAAAGAAGTGAACTTCCCATAATTTTCTGGGAGGGAGACGGAAACAGAGAGACACCAAGCAGGGCCTTTAATTCTAATAGGAGATGCCTTGCCAGTAACCCAAAATTAGGGGCAAATGCTAAGAAGTACTGAGCACCTACAAATCCCAGGGACTTCAATGGGATTTGAAGGTGCTCAGCTTCATTCAGAATTTAGCCCTAAGACAGTATTTGAAATATGGTTATCCTTCAAAATATATGACAGTACTCTTGAATAGCTCTACCAAACACTACATCTTACTATAGTGTTACTACATGATGGTTACTCTTGAATACTATAGTGCTATCACTTGAGAATACTTCACTATGGCCTATTACTCCAGAATTTTCTAGGGTGGTTCAGTATGCCAGAATACTCTAGTATGTTCCAGTGTTATAGAATACTCTCATATGGTCCATTACTCCAGAAGTTTCTAGTATTGCTCGTTTTTACTCCAGTATATTCTACTATGGGCCATTATTCTAGAATACTCTCGAATGAGCCATCTCACACTGTGTTATCATCCTAGTCACTGCTTTGTTCACACTGTCTCTCTCCCCCTTCAGCTGTTGGTGACCTGGGTTGGAAAGGAAAGTGTAAGAGCCAGGCAACCAAGAACATCCCATCCATAAAGATACGGTCCATTCTCCTTAAAACCTCCTCTCTGGTCATGGGATTTCCATGATCCAAACATGGTATTGGCAGCTTCTCAGAGGACACTTGGGAGATGCTGCACTAGCTTAAACCACTTCCCAGGAGAATTTTTGTGTCTTTACTTTTTTTCCCCTCCTGGGGTTCATTTTTCTGGTCTTCATTGCCCTTAGTTTATACCATAAAATATCAAGAGATCTCTTAGCCTGACCTTTCCCTTCTGTAGGTCATCAGTGAAATAATTCAGATGAATTTCTAACCAAGTATGATCCCAACCAACAATGTTTGGACCCAGAACCAGACTTCCCGGAAGTTCACATAAGTGAAATCAGCCCTTTGGAGACAGATGCCAGACTTGGGACTTAGAGCCAGATGTGAATTGCCCCAGTATTTGAGCTTTTTCAGACCTGGGGTTTAGATGAGCCCCCTTTCAATTCAGAACAGATTTTTGGAATCACTTTACAGCGGGAGGGAGGTGGGTAATTGAAGAGAAATGGAAAATGGGGGTTGAGGGAAGGAGAGAAAGGGGATAGAAAGATGGGGAAAGAGGAGTAGGGAGAGAAAATGTGACTGTCTCAGGGTGTCTCTGCTGTTGGGTTCGGGCTGAGGAAAGATCTAGCCAGAGTTTTTCCTTTGACAGTGGAAGGCTGGAGGAATGGAGCAAGCTGTGAAGCCAGTCTTGACCAGGCCCATTTCAATGCGGAAACGCTCCTCCGGCTGAGGAGCACGTGGAGGGAGAGTGACTCTGTAGGGAGACCAGGGAAATTCAAAGGCCAGCATGCAGTTTCTGTGATTTTGGCTCTTGCCGGTCTGTTTGTCAGACCTGTCAAAAGGGGACCTTAAGGGTAAACCCCCCTGCTCTATGGTGTGGGACCCTACATCAAGTCCCATGTCTTGGTCTCTCTCCCTTCCCTGAGCTGGGAGGGGCAGGATACATGCGCAGCTTCAGGGGATAGGTGGAAGAAGTCAGTGTGTCACTTCACTCAACAGTAGGGCTGCTCAAAACGTTTCTGTTGAAACTACTTATTTGATGGAAGAATTGAGGTTTTGACCAAGCAGAATGTTTCGCAAGAAGGGTCTGCTTTCTGCGGAAAATTTTGACTGAACACCTGAAAACCAAAAAGTTTGCAGTTTTCAGCCAAAATCTGAAAAATTTTGATTTGGAAATCCTGTTATGGTGCCTCATGCCCCCATTCTTCTCCATTGCCAGGCCCCCAGCTGGACTACATATCCCATGATGCACTGTGGTGAGGGACTCTTCGGATATACCACAGTGGCTCAGCAAGAGGGCAGATTGTAGTGCATCATAGGAGAAGGAGTTTAGAACATAAGAACGGCCATACTGGCCATTGTCAGACCAATGTCCATCTAGCCCAGTATCCTGTCTTCTGACAGTGGCCAATGCCAGATGCTTCAGAGGGAATGAACAGAACAGGACAATTATTGAGTGATCCATCCCCTGTCATCCAGTTCCAGCTTCTAGCAGTCAGAGGATTAGGACACCCACAGCATGGGATTGCATCCCTGACCATCTTGGCTAATAGTCATTGGTGGACCTATCCTCCATGAACTTATCTAGTCCTTTCTTGAACCTTTCTTGGCCTTCACAACATCCCCTGGCAACGAGTTCCATAGGTTGACTGTGCTTTGTGTGAAGAAGTACTTCCTTTTGTTTGTTTTAAACATGCTGCCTAGCTATTTCATTGGGTAACCACTGGTTCTTGTGTTATGTGAAGGGGCAAATAACACTTCCTTATTCATTTTCTCCATACCATTCATGATTTTATAGACCTCTATAATATCCCCCCGTTAGCTGTCTCTTTTCCAAACTGAACAGCCTTTGACTTTTTAATCTGTCCTCATATCAAAGCTGTTCCATCCCCCTAATCATTTTTGTTGCCCTTCTCTGTACCTTTTCCAATTCTAATATATCTTTCTTGAGATGGGACGACCACAACTGCACACAGTATTCAAAGTGTGGTTGTACCATGGATTTATATAGTCACATTATATTTTCTATTTATTATCTATGCCCTTCTTAATGGTTTATAACATTCTGTTAGCTTTTTTGACTGCCACTGCACATTGAGCGGATGTTTTCAGATAACCATCTACAATGAGGAGAGCTGGCAGTATTTCAAAGGGACACTATTAAGAGCCCAAAAGCAAACTATTCCGCTGAGCAGGAAAGATAGAAAATGTGGCAAAAGACCACGTTGGCTTAACCACGAGATCTTGCAAGATCTAAATAATAAAAAGGAGTCATATAAAAAATGGAAACTAGGACAAAATACAAAGGATGAATATAGGCAAACAACACAGGAATGCAGGGGCAAGATTAGAAAGGCAAAGGCACAAAATGAGCTCAAACTAGCTACAGGAATAAAGGGAAACAAGAAAACTTTTTATCAATACATTAGAAGCAAGAGGAAGACCAAGGACAGGGTAGGCCCACTACTCAGTGAGGAGGGAGAAAGAGTAACAGGAAACTTGGAAATGGCAGAGATTCTTAATGACTTCTTTGTTTCGGTCTTCACCGAGAAGTCTGAGGGAATGCCTAACATAGTAAATGCAAATGGGAAGGGAGAAGGTTTAGAAGATAAAATAAAAAAAAGAACAAGTTAAAAATCACTTAGATAAGTTAGATGCCTGCAAGTCACCAGGACCTGATGAAATGCATCCTAGAATACTCAAGGAGCTAATAGAGGAGGTATCTGAGCCTCTAGCTATTATCTTTGGTAAATCATGGGAGACAGGAGAGATTCCAGAAGACTGGAAAAGGGCAAATATCGTGCCCATCTATAAAAAGGGAAATAAAAACAACCCAGGAAACTACAGACCAGTTAGTTTAACTTCTGTGCCAGGGAAAATAATGGAGCAAGTAATTAAGGAAATCATCTGCAAACACTTGGAAGGTGGTAAGGTGATAGGGAATAACCAGCATGGATTTGTAAAGAACAAATCATGTCAAACCAATCTGATAGCTTTCTTTGATAGGATAACGAGTCTTGTGGATAAGGGAGAAGCGGTGGATGTGGTATACCTAGACTTTAGTAAGGCATTTGATACGGTCTCGCATGATAGTCTTATCAATAAACTAGGGAAATACAACTTAGATGGGGCTACTATAAGGTGGGTGCGCAACTGGCTGGAGAATCGTACGCAGACAGTAGTTATTAATGGTTCCCAATCCTGCTGGAAAGGTATAACGAGTGGGGTTCCGCAAGGGTCTGTTTTGGGACCGGCTCTGTTCAATATCTTCATCAACGACTTGGATATTGGCATAGAAAGTACGCTTATTAAGTTTGCAGATGATACCAAACTGGGAGGGATTGCAACTGCTTTGGAGAATAGGGTCATAATTCAAAATGATCTGGACAAATTGGAGAAATGGTCAGAGGTAAACAGGATGAAGTTTAATAAGGACAAATGCAAAGTGCTCCACTTAGGTAGGAACAATCAGTTTCACACATACAGAATGGGAGGAGACTGTCTAGGAAGGAGTACGGCAGAAAGGGATCTAGGGGTTATAGAGGCCCACAAGCTAAATATGAGTCAACAGTGTGATGCTGTTGCAAAAAAAGCAAACTTGATTCTGGGCTGTATTAACAGGTGTGTTGTGAGCAAGACACGAGAAGTCATTCTTCCGCTCTACTCTGCGCTGGTTAGGCCTCAACTGGAGTATTGTGTCCAGTTCTGGGCACCGCATTTCAAGAAAGATGTGGAGAAATTGGAGAGGGTCCAGAGAAGAGCAACAAGAATGATTAAGGGTCTAGAGAACATGACCTATGAAGGAAGGCTGAAGGAATTGGGTTGTTTAGTTTGGAAAAGAGAAGACTGGGAGGGGACATGATAGCGGTCTTCAGGTATCTAAAAGGGTGTCATAAGGAGGAGGGAGAAAACTTGTTCATCTTAGCCTCTGAGGATAGAACAAGAAGCAATGGGCTTACACTGCAGCAAGGGAGGTTTAGGTTGGACATTAGGAAAAAGTTCCTAACTGTCAGGGTGGTTAACACTGGAATAAACTGCCCAGGGAGGTTGTGGAATCTCCATCTCTGGAGATATTTAAGAGTAGGTTAGATAAATGTCTATCAGGGATGGTCTAGACAGTAATTGGTCCTGCCATGAGGGCAGGGGGCTGGACTCGATGACGTCTCGAGGTCCCTTCCAGCCCTAGAATCTATGAATGACTCCAAGATCTCTTTCTTGAGTGATAATTTAGAACACATCATTTTGTATGTATTGTGGGGATTGTTTTCCAATGTGCATTACTTTGCATTTATCAACATTGAATTTCAACTGCCATTTTGTTGCCCAGTGACCCAGTTTTGTGAGATCCCTTTGTAGCTCTTTGCAGACTGATTTGGACTTAACTATCTTGAGTAGTTTTGTATCATCTGCAAATGTTGCCACCTCACTGTTTATCTCTTTTTCTAGATCTTTTATGAATATGTTGAACAGCACTGGTCCCAGTACAGATCCCAGAGGGATCCCATTGTTTACCTCTCTCAGTTCTGAAAACTGATCATTTATTCCTATCCTTTGTTTCCTATCTTTTTAACCAGTTCTCAATCCATGAGAGGACCTTCCCTCTTATCCCATGACTGCTTACTTTGCTTAAGAGCCTTTGGTGAGGGACTTTGTCAAAGGCTTTCTGAAAGTCCAAGTACACTATATCCACTGGATCACCCTTGTCAACATGTTGGTTGACACCCACCACTCCACCCCAACCAAAGAATTCTAATAGATTGGTGAGGCATTATTTCCTTTTACAAAAGCCGTGTTGACTCTTCCCCGACAAATCACGTTCATCTGTTGTTTGCTATAGTTTCAACCAATTTGCTTGGTACTGAAGTTAGACTTATTGGCCTGGAATTGCCAGGTTCGCCTCTGGAGCCATTTTTTAAAATTGGCATCACATTAACTATGCTCCAGTCATCTGGCAGAGAAGCTGATTTAAATGATAGGTTACATATCATAGTTAGCAGTTCTGCAATTTCATTTTTAGTTCCTTCAGAACTCTTGGTGAATACCATCTGGTCCTGGTGACTTATTACTGTTTAATTTATCAATTTGTTCCAAAACCTCCTTTACTGACACCTCAGTTCCTCAGATTTGTCACCTAAAAAGAATGGCTCAGGTGTGGGAATCCCCCTCACATCCTCTGCCATGAAGAGCAGGAGCTGAGCCCATAGAAAAGTGTGGGGGCATAAGGCCCCTGAACTACAATTCCCATGATGCACCACAATGGTATTTCTGAATCATAATTTTTCTGGGTTTTGGCCAACAATTTTAGATTTTTGAATTTTTGCTGGAAAGTTGACATTTTCCAAGGAAAGAATGTTTTTCCTACAGCCCTACTCAACAGCCATATAAGGAGTTGTGCTGATGGGCCCATCCAGTCTTCTAGATTTCTGATGCCTTCAGAATAAAGGGAAGGGGTTGGAAAGTGGGGAATCCTCTGATAAGAAGCTTCCTCTTTGACAGCTGCTCAATGCCAAGTCCCCTCTTCAAAACAAGCTGCAAGAGGAGCGAGGGGGAGATGCAGCCCTGGTGTAAGTGAGCAGAACTCCATTGATATCAATGGAATGACTGCTGCTAGCACCAAGGCTGAGTCTGGCCCAGAATGAGAACCCAAGCTTTTCAAGATTGTGCAGGACACACATTCTGCACCCTTCGGGTTGGATGGCAGAGCGCCATATGAGGCTGCTTGCATGTTCCCTCCCCGTTCGAGCTGCCACGTCCCTTTGGTTCATGCATTGTGACTATTCAAGGCCCCAATTCTAGCAGGAAGCTCGGCAGTGAGACCACAAACCAAGTTCAGATCCTTGCCACAGGGGCAGTGACGTGCCAACAAAGAGGGGTCATTGCAGCTAGAATGCTGTAGGCCCAGCTACCGTGGCACAATTCCACTGACTTCAGCAGCACTTGCCCTGATGTCACTGAGAGCAGAGTTTAGCATGGTGGTGGTGGTGGTTTTTTGAATCAGCACTAATCTGTAGTGATGAATGAATTTTGGCATCACGGGTTTGGATGAACACCCAGAGAAAGGGATGCCTATCATAACCTCTTCGTTCTGTGGCATTGAGCTGGGAATCTCTTGGGAACAGGCTCTGCTGTGAGATTTCCAGGACAGCAAAACGTGGGTTAACTGAACTCACCAGAGGTCAGTAATGTCCCCCAGGTGTGAAGCTACTAAGCAGCATTCAGGACCTAGTGCTGCCCAAACAGAGACGGAGCTGATGATAGGCTCTGAGGGCAGCTGGAGTGGCCCTGTGTGCAGGCTGGGGACTGCAGAAATGCTGCTCAGGCTCAGGATGTGTAGAGTAAGGGTGACACTCAGTGGGGAGATGGGAGAATTTCAAATATCTGCATCCTACCGCTGCTGCCCTTCCCAGCCTGACTTCAATAGGAGCTGCAGGTGCCTCTGAAATCCAGGCCACCAACGTAGGTGGGGAATTTGAGGCTCTCAGGTTTGAAAAGCTTTGCCTTATGGACTAGCCCCGGGTCCCATCACTGATGGGAGTGTTTGTCACATGCATGCTGTGAGCAGATGCTAGCATGTTACACAATAGGCACAGAGAAGAGCATTCTGGCAAAAAGAGGATGCCATGGGGTGGGAAAGCTGTACGGAATGCCCGGGTGAGAGCAGCTGAGGACAGAGCTGATGGAGTTTGCTTCTCGTGAATCAATAACTTTTATGTAACAAGAATCTCATTCTTCTGTAGCAACACTGAGCATTTTGTTGCCTTAGGGTTTCATTCACAACTGAGGCTGCTGCTATTTTTTTTTTTTTTTTTGTATTTGATAATTATTTTTTATAAAAATCTATGGAAATAAATAATCTTCTCATCTTCTGCCTCTTCCTCCTCCTCATCACTGCATGTAATCTGAAGACTCAACATTGCCAGCTAGGAATGGGGCACCCAGCCTGAT
Organism: Chelydra serpentina; assembly: GCA_037349315.1. Taxonomy (NCBI): domain Eukaryota; kingdom Metazoa; phylum Chordata; order Testudines; family Chelydridae; genus Chelydra; species Chelydra serpentina. The sequence goes on along the minus strand of JBAIAC010000024.1, from coordinate 55,437,578 downwards.
CCTGCAGGGACACACCTGTCTATGTGTACTCTAAGATGTGGGGGAAAGGCTCCTAGCTCTGTGTTGTGTATGGTGGTGGTGGTTTTAATTTCTTATGCCATGGAGCAGAGATGGGCTCAAGCCACAAAATCTGGACCAAGAGCCAGGGTTCGACCCTCTCCCTAGGATCAAGGGGTTTAGTTTGGCTGATTATAAAGAAGATCCCAGAGAGACTTCTCAGAAAGCCATTGTGCTTGGTTGCTGTCTGTCTGTCCCTGGCATAGCATTGCTTGTAAGTCAGTATCCACAGCGGCACCTGTCTGGCCACCCTTGTATAGATCCTTGGCCTGATTCTTCTTTCGCATACACTGGTGTAAATCAGGAGTAGTGCCATTGAAGTCAGTGAAATTACAAACTGGTATGAGATCAGAAGAAACCTGGCTTTCTTAGCTCACTTTAATAACAAAAGGCAGCGAATACACATCAATATATCCTGAATGATCCCATGTCTCTCTATGATTCTTTTCTTAATTAGGATTATTATTTAAAAGCACTGCCTCTCACCCCTTTACTCCAGGAACAATGTATGATCATTCAGTGAATGAGTGAAAATTTGCTTTCTAAAAAGTACAGCTGACCCCAATCCAAACCTTTCCAAAGCTCCAGCACGGGGAGGGTTTCAGATCCAGGATTTTGTTTCAGACCTGTCCCTACCAAAAGGAGGTGTGACAAGGTTCAGACAGTGGAGCAAGCTGGATGAGCATTCAGTTTGTGCCATCATCTGAGCATTTTTGAATAATCTATCATAAAGGTGGGGAGAAAGGACCATGATCTTGAACTGTCACAATTTTCAATTATTGCTGTGGTCAGCACTTGGGTTGCTACATCCTTGGAAGAGAATGCATCTGAATCCAGATATTCTGGGAACCAAATTTACGTGGACATATTAGAGTTGCCCAGAGACACTAATTTAGAGACGAGTTTGGATGAAAAACCATCTATCTTACATTTCCATTTAGCCCGGAACCTCTTTTGCACTGACTGGAGCTATGGAGGGGCAGTGGATGCTGTTCACAGAGCTAGATAAGTGTTTCTCAAACCCAGCTGAGCCTTAAAGATCTTGCAGCACTGTATGCACTGCATTTTATCACATCCTCAACACAGAGGTTTTCCTTAGCTGTAGGAAAGTGGTGTTGGAGATCATCAGTACTATCTATCTTTCTAAATAGTGATGATCCATATTTAGATCATAGCTGCACGTTCACCCCCAGGCACATTATTAGTTAACTAATTGCTGATTTTTTGCCTCTCTGAAAATGCTGCTAATCTTAATGGGGAGAGCTCCTCAGTTGCTCTATATTGATATACCTCTGTTTGAGTCAATGGAGCTACACTGAGGATCTGGCCCAGGTTTTATAACTAGGGTTCTCCTTTGACTGTGGAAATAAACAATCACCGTTAACTTCTTGTCTACTAATGGTGGCTTCACATAGATGAGCACAGAAATCTAGTTTAGCTTCTTCTCCTCATGTAGGCTGTTCCTAGAGTCCTTTCTTTGTAACATGGGAAGGGGTGGTGTTGTTCCTTTGGTAACCAATTGTCCTCTGAGATGGTCACATGTTCATCATGGCCTTGGCTTTGATACCAATATAAACTGGACTCTTGATCAGTGCCTGCCGTATCCACCTTTCGTTGCGTTTCATTTTGTCACCAGGGGGATTGTAGGAACTGGCTGAGAGTGCTGGCAAACATATGGCAGATACCACTGCACAGTTACTAATGCAACAGGAAACGTCTGTCCTGCTGTTCATTGGTATGGATGAAATGAGTAAAATTGCTGGCAGAGTGGGGTATGCATTATAAAAACACTATTGTCACAACCAGGACTAACTGGTCCCATTGGCCTTTCTTACACTGGTAAATTTTGCCTAAAATCCCCCATTGTGGCTACCCCAAATTCAACGGCCCCAGTGCTAGCTATGATGAGTGCAATAGTGTGGATGAGACAACAGCCATGGCATTGGAAGACCCATGCCATGTAGGTCTGTGATGGGCAGAGGTAAACAGCATGGTGCAGAATGGTACCCTGCAAAGCTTTTTGCAGTTTGTTCACGTCTACAGCTTAGGAGACTAATGGTCTATAAAGAGCCACTCCTGCTGGATCTGTTTTTGTCTGAAATCTTGTTTTTAAGTTTTTGGGTTTTTTTTAAGAATTAAAATTCGTGGCTCTTCTCCCCCTCCCACCTCAGGGAAGAAAATGAGTGCAAGCGACTAAGCTCTGCCCCTTGCTGACATCACTGCTATCTGCATACCAAACTGATGCAAATACCATCCCCCTCTCTTTATTTATATACACTGCTTCACTATCGTCATCCTGGTTATAGCTGCTACACTTTTTTGGTTACAGCCATTCCACTGTCTTGATTAAAGCTGCGACATTGCTGCCTCCCAGCACAGAGAGCAGAGGAGGGGGGTAAATCTCACTGACTAGCAGGAGCTCAGATCACATCTCATGGATTAACATGGCCTGTGGTTTGTGATGTCACTATTTAACAGGACAGGACATTACACCAACTATGGAGGCCAAAAGAGTGTGTCCGAAAGGTACATTTTTCATAGAGGTAAAAGAGAAAAGAAAAGTTTGTTCCTTTAAAATTATTAGGAGGACTTAAAAACATAACTGCTGATCATATGAAGGCTGGCTGAAGATTTCCAAGCAGCTTTGCAGGTTACCTTTCAAGCGCTGGAGTTCACTGGCACTCCATCTCATATTGCTTCCCTTATTGCTGCCATGGCTGGGGCTAAACTAATGGTGGAAAATTTTAGTACAATTGTCCTAGCGTATACACAGCTTTTGTGGGCAGCCTGAGCAGGGAGGCCAAGGAGCAACTGGGCTCTTGATTGACTCAGGCCATCTATCCAAAAGTGTGACTGAGCAGAGGACTTCATCCTTCAGATCACCCGGCAGCCCAGGGCACAAACCTTTGGTCAATCTAGCATGTCTCTATGACTACGAGTAACTCAGAAAACATAACAGCCGTGCAGCTCAGCTGGCATTGTAGCTCTGTTCAAAATGCCCATCAGCACCAGCACTGCATGACCAAGTTAATCTCCGAGTCTAACATTCTTGTGTTGCTAAAGTACAGAGCAACCAGCACAAAAAAAACCTTTTCCCCTTTCACTTGAAATGCAACATGCCTTGCCCTATAACCAAAATGAAAGATCAACAGCTGACTGGTATTCTTCATGACTATAATAAAATAAAAGTCCTTGTAGCTTTGGCAGAGCTACCCAGAAAATGGGGCAAAAATTATTGGAAAACATTTTTTTTTAATTCCCAGCAAAAATTTGAAAATTTTGAAATTCAAAATATTCCGACCAGCTCTGTTCCTCAGGCTGGGCCGATTGGTTTTACATTTTGGCGCAGCCACACTGCTGTCTTTGAGCCGACTGGGGGAATGGATACCTGTGATGGGAGGGGAGAGATGGGCCATGACCACAAAAGCAGAATCTGGATTCAGATCCATATTTTCCCAAAGTGAATCAGAAGTGTTTTGATCTGAGGAATTGGTTTGATCCATTCCAGAGATAAGTGCCAGGACCGGACAAAGATTGATATTTGAATTTCCCTGAAGCTCCAGCATGTTGTGATTCGTATATCAGAGCTGGAATAGACCTGTAAAATCATCCACTCCTTTGTGAGACTGTTGCCTACATGAATTGGTATGCTGTCCAGTCTAGTTTTAAATGTCTCAAAGCAATGAGTCTGCCACCACTTCCCTTAGCAATTCAGGCCACAGCTGAATACATTGCACTGTCTGGGTGGCTAACCCTGAGATTCAGCCTAAATTCTGGGGTTTGGTTTGGGACCGTCTCTTAATTTTTGCTGGAAAGAAAATCTTGGAGGTCAGAGAGTGATGGGGGCAGTGGGGTAGGTTGTTTCTCCTTGTGTCTGAATCCTGCCAAGCTCAAGCTGGTATTTCTAAAGAAACAGGCTGCACCTCAGCCACAGATTATTGAGCTGGCTGCAGGAACCGTGCGGCGAAATCCTATGGCCTGGGCTAGGAAGGAGGTCAGACTGCATGAGCAGAGGAGTCTCTTCTGGCCTGTGAATCTGGGACTCTACATCCCTAGGGCATTTGGGGTGGAGGATACTCCCTACACTGGCTGAAAGAAGCAGAGGTAGGGGCAGAGACGTTTATTGGGTAGGGCTCTCTTCTCCCCAGCAAGGACTGAAGGATTATGTCTGGTCTCTCCCACAGAGTCACAGTGAATGGGGTTTCAGTTTGTACTTCTGTATTTTGAAATGTACATTTGTTTGTTTGCTCATATTCCTCCTACCCCCTCATTGTCAGCCCAGTCCTGTACCACCACTACTTGTCTCCAGCCACGCCGGTTCCACAGGGGAATGCTGTATGCAGAACTGCAACCGCGGGGGATGTATATTCACCATATCAGAAGGGGGAGGGAGAGAGGCAGGTGCTCATTTCCTCAGGGCTGCACTGGACTCACAAAGGCCTCTCTGGCTGATTTGTGCTTTCCATGCCAAGTGAGCACCACCCGCTTACATGAGAGAATAGACTTGGAATTGGGACGCCACTGCCACGAATTCCAGGGGATCGCCACAAGACCATGCCCAGTGCTGTTCAGCTCTGTAGGCAAGCATGTAATGGAATCATCCTCTAGGCCAGGGATCCCTTTAGCTGACCTTTACTCCCAGACCGTCATGTCCTCTGAATGACCACAAAATGCCTCCTTTCTCCAGTGTTCCCCTGCAAGGAGTCTTGCTGTTTCGCCAGCCTTTGTCTTGGAAATGAATCTCTCTCACACCATCACTACAGTCCCTGGTGTAGCATCCCAGAGCACATGGGTATGGATGAAGGGCTGACCTACTGCACCTGAAACCAAGCCTGCTGCCCACAGTGCGCTCCGCCCAGCTAGCAATCCTAGCTCCTGTGAAAAGGCCACCCATGCTTGTCAGTTCGAACCCCATGGAAACAGCATGGCCGGGGATACCAATACAGGAACTGATCTGTGCTGAGAAACCGCTAAAGCCAGTTATTTTGTAAGAGTGTAATATGTTAATAACCACACCACACACACACACACCCCAAAAAAGTGAAAGGCCTGCCTGGGTTCTTCTTCAGCCCAAACTCAGCATTAGTCCCCTTTTCTCCCCTAGGATCACTCTTCCATAGAATCATAGAATATCAGGGTTGGAAGGGACCTTAGGAGGTCATCTAGTCCAACCCCCTGCTCAAAGCAGGACCAAGCCCCATTTTTTGCCCCAGATCCCTAAGTGGCCCCCTCAAGGATTAAACTCACAACCCTGGGTTTAGCAGGCCAATGCACAAACCACTGAGCTATCCCTCCCCGTTGAGCTATCCCTCTTGCACTCCCATTTCCAGTGTCTCATGGGACTAGATCCAGGGCCCTAACATTTTGTGTGCCCACTTCTGTGATCTGCAGGCTTCACCTTTTATTTCTCATGCAGCACTGCCACAGGCTAGGGGGGAAGAGGGGCCCTTTAAGGAGACTCAGACTCAGCTTGCTGTAACAACCAGGTACCCCCGCAACTGTTCCTAATTGGTTGGGGAGGGGCGGTGTCCGATGGCCTGGGGAAATGATTGGACCCACCTGAGGGAGTGAGGTGGATTTACACAAAGGCTGAGTGTGCTCCTCTGTAGATAGGTGCTGCTGCAGAGTGCTTTTGTTTTGGGACTGCCCCTGATGAGTGCAAGCAGTAGGGGTAAGAGACTCCTTGAGCAGGCTCACCCCTAAGCATCTGACCTTGGGGCAGGGTGGAGTTGAGGATCCAGCGGAGAGGGAGGCACTCCAGGGCTAGCCTGGGGAGGCAATGCTGTGAGGGCATGGGAGAGCAGTCTGCTGAGTCCCAGAGGGGTGGAGAGTCTGGTGCAGCAAGTACTGAAAGGAGCTGTGGGAAAGGCCTAGGACCAAGCTAAGGTAGGCACTGATAGCTGGAGCTTGCTGCTGTCTAGTGGAGCTCTGGACTGGAACCCAGAGGAGAAGGAGGGTCTGGGTTCCCCTACTGGCCATTGAGGAGGGTGGTGTGACACCCCCCCCCCCTCCCCTGAGACAAGGCCTAGGGGAAGCCCTGAGACTGGGGTGGGGGTGTAATGACACCTGGGCCTGGTGCCAGAAGGCTGGAGGTCTGGTGGAAGGATGTTGCACTGTCTGGCCTCCTGGAAAGGTGGGGAAAGACTGTAAGTGATCTGGCTAGAGCATGCAGACCTGGAGTGACTCTTGGTAGGGGGCACTAGATGGGCAGAGCCTGCCATGCCTGAACTGCCCCATGTATGCCAGCCTGGCCTCTCCCTGCCTTTCCTAACTGCTGCTGCTCCCTGTACACACCACCCATAGGCTTGTCTCTCTGAAAGGCTCCCCAATCCCAGTCAGTGCCCTGGGCCTACAGGTTAATGCAATCCTGCTTGCTCCTCGGTCACAAAATGTCTACCAGCCCCTCTGTCAGACAGGGCCCTGTCTGAGCAGAGCAATTCCCCTTCTCAGAGCCTATTTAAATGGCTCCCCTGTCAACCTGCTGTAGTGTCAATTTATTGAACTGCTAAAAGGGTGCTAGTCCTTATGCTCTAGGCACCCTTGACCTAACTGAAAAATACACCATCGTTGTATTGATGTTAATGGGTGACAGGCACCCAACTACTTTTGAGGATCTGGGCCCTAAGGCCCAGCTCTGCTCTTGCTTGCTTGTAAGGCCCTGATTCAGCCAGGCACTAATTAAGCACAGAGGTAACTCAAACTGTGCTTAGTCCCTTGAAGGCAGCCTATGCTACTTGACTTCCATGCTTCCAAGCTTTCCTGCAGGCTTAAAAGCCCTGCTGATATGGACTCTGAATGAGTCAGAACTCTGTTGAAATCAATAGAATCCAGTGTCTCTAAATGGAATCCCCATTAGTGTGGCTTTTGTTAGGGGCCTTATCCAAATGACAGTCTTGTGCATGGTTATTACTGTTTGCTGGGTGCATTCAAATCTGCTAGTGCCGTCAATCATTCTCCCTTGGTTGTCACTGCTTAGCATTGCTGCTGGTGGTCCCTCCTGGAACAGCATTGGGCTGAACTGGGCCTTTGCAGGGCATCGCTGCCTGACAAAAGGTGCAGACATGTGCTCCTTTCTCCGGGAATGAGGCCAAGGCGAGTTTGCCTGAATGAGGGGGCAGAGTCCATGCTGCTCCTTTGGAGAGGCACCATGTGGAAGGCACATTCCGAGAGTTTAGAGTTTGGGCTGCTAGAGGGGCCAAAACAGCCTTTGGTGTAAGCCCTGGAGGCTGCTCTAATTGATGACAATGCCCCGTTAGCTGCTTGTTTGACTGAGCTGTAGTCTGCACTCTATAGGGCCAAATGCATTGGTGACTACTCCCAACCCAGCCTACCTGTCCTGCCCCACATGTACCTTCTATGTGGTGGCCTGGGGGGGCTTTTATTGACCCTATTCTGTTCTTGCACTGAGGGAGTCTCCTAGAGCTCGTCATGGCTCTTTATAGCCCCTGCATTGTAGCATATAGAGGCTTGGATGGGGCCCCCGTGAATTGCAGGATTGGGCCCCCCTAGATGGGAGGGGAGAGCTAGGAGAAGGACACTGAGAAGATATGGGGCGATGAGACAGAGTCTGGAATATGGGCCTAGACCAGGGGTCTCAAACACGTGGCCCACAGGGTTGTTTTCTGCAGCTCCCCGCGGCCCCCCGCCCCCTCTCCCGTGTTTACATAGAGCGGCTCTGACCCAGCGTGCACTGGGGGCAGGGCAGGGAACCTGCCCCCAGTGCATGCCGGGCCAGAGCCTGCACCCCACATCCCTCCCCCTGCTGCACCCCTCCTGTGCCCTGACCCCCTACCCTGAGCCCCCTGCCGCACCCCTCCTGCACCTCACACCCCAACTCCATGCCCTGAGCCCCCACCACATCCCTCCTGCACACCCTGGGGGCAGGAAGGGGGCAGAGTTGGGGTGGGGATTTCAGGGAAGGGGCAGGGCCTCATGGAAGGGGTGGAGTGGGGGCGTGACTGAAGGCGGTGGGCGGGGTAGGTGTCAGTAATGCGGCCCTGGGCCAATGTACTAATCCTCATGTGGCCCTCGTGGTCATTTGAGTTTGAGACCCCTGGCCTAGACTTCCCCTTCAACTCAATGGCACCAACAGCACAGGCTGGGCCTTGGAGCCATGTGCGAGCCCAGATGAGAATAAGGTGGATGACCAGCCCATGCCTTGGATTCCATTTACCCTCCTAGGAGCTGTATGTGCAAACTCCCTTTGGCTCTGCAGCCATTTCCCAGACTCCCCTCGCCCACCCCAACACTCCCCACTGCGAGTGTGGGGGAGGGCACAGCCTTGGGATAGGCTCTGCTGCTTCCTTTGAGTCCCTTCTAATCCTGCTGGGTACCCGCCATTCCTCTATCCCGCTCTGAGCAGAGCAGACCTCGTCCAAGCAAGCCCTAGCTGGGCTGGGCTGCCTGCAAGCATTCCAGCTGCCATGCTGCCACGGAGGCACATAGTTAAGGCCCAGGACGGGCCTATTCCCTGCATGTTTCCACAGGTTGCCTTGGTGACACAATGGCCTTTCTGTACACAATACACCCAGCCATTTCCCCCACAGGGCTCTTCCTCACTTCATCTACATGGAGATGAGGTGTGGGGGGGCTGTTTCCATTTTACAATGGGCAGAACAAACTGACACTGATGGAGTGAAAGGCGATTGGCTGGCAGGCTGGTGCTCTTCTGAACCAGGAGAGGCCCTCTGGCTATGGGAGGGATGGGGATGGCTCTGGTTGTGGATCCCCTTGGCTGTGAATGACTGTTGCACTTTCCTTCCTCTGGGTGGCTACAGCCAAGCAGGGGCAATGGGCCTAGCGGGGAAGGCCGGTCCCTCTATGGCACACAGGCCTAAGCTTGTCAAGGACACAATTGATTTGAGTTGCCGTAACTTCTGAGGGTCTCCGCTGAGCCACCTCAAGGGCTGAGCATCCACCCTCTGCAAATCAGGCCCCTTTGAGGAGTTTCAAGTTGGGACCCCAAAATCACTGGGAACTCTTCACAATGTAGGTCATTCCTCGTTAGCAACAAGCAGTGAGGCCTGTTCCATAGTTATTGACCATGCTGGGCTATGGGTAGGGTGACCAGATGCCCCAAATATCATGACTGTCTCTATAAAATCAGGACTTCTTTTATATGGGTTCCTATTGCCTCCCACCCCCTGTCCTGATTTTTTCACACTTGTTATCTGGTCACACTAGCTATGGGTGATGGTGAGGAACATTGGGCGGTACCAGCCCAGCCGCAAGTACACGTGGCTGCAGTCACTTGTCCTCTTCCCCAAAGCGTATGGGATTACTCTGCATGGCCTCCCTGGGAGGTCAGGCCTTGGACTGGGGCACCACTCCTCCCTAGCTAAAGCCAAGAGAGGTTTAGTTGTGCAAGGCGCAGCCCTAAGCCACACGCTCCGAATACTGACCAAGACAACCTTTCCGTGGACAACGCAGCTGTGCCCCCTGGCTTTCCCCTTCCTGGTCTCTTCTCCCTGCCGTGCGCCCCCCCCCTCTCCCCACTCACTTTCTTCTGCATGTGGGATACCTTTTCTTCAGTGCCTGTTTTTCCCCTCAGACTCACTCTGAAATGCATTTCACTCTGTTTTCCCCCTCTTAAATCTTTCTGTCCCAGGGTGACTGGCCCTTTAAGAGGAGATGGGTCCAGCTTCACCTGCAGCACAATGTAACTTCCCTCTGGAGGGACCAAGGAATGTCATGGGACAGGCAGGTCATGTGGGGGATAGATAGGGGAAGCCCCTGGAGAGCCAGAAATGAAAGGGGGGGGGGGGAGTCTATTGCTTGACAGGGAGCAGAAGGACAGTGGGCACAGCCTCCCCAAAGACTTTTCCTGGCTCCCAGGGAAAGAGCCTGCATGCAGGGGGGGAGGAAGACCTTTCCAACCAAGCAGGCTGGAGTGCAGGAAACAAGGTGGCTGGTGGAAGAGCCTCAGGCAGTTTTTCCTTTGGAGAGGTATGTGAACAAACCAGCCCCTAAGAAGGAGTGTTGCTACTGGACATGTGAAAGCCTTTGTGGGTGAGTGAAGAGTCCAAGAGGGGAAACTGAGGCAGGAGAGTTAGCCCTCTCTGCAAGTTCTCACCTTCAGTGTTTCTTTTCAATCCTTGTCCTCTTCTTTCCTTCAGTGTGAAATCCCCTCCCCGCTTTATGGGAAGGGAGAGCAGAGCTCGTTTACCCTCAGGGCCGGCCTTATGGAAAATGGTGCCCTGGGCGAACCTGTATTTTGACACACACCCCCAATCACCCCTGGTTCCCACAGGCTCCCTGGGGTTCCCTTCCCTCCATCACCTTTGGGCTCCACTCTCTCCACAAGCACTTAATTTGTATTGAAAGACATGCCGAAACTCAGCCCTGGCACAAATTAAGCACTGGCAGGGCGGCCTGATACTGGCAGGTGCTGGCCGGGTGCCCAGCTCTGAAGGCAACACCACGGCCAGCAGCAGCACAGAAGTAAGAGTGGCCTGGTATATGGTGTATTGCCACCCTTACTTCTGCGCTGCTGCTGTGGCTCGTGGTGCTTGGCTTGGCATGTGGCTCAAGGTGGGCTTTGTGCTGTCACATGGGAGCTGCATCATGCCAGAGACCACGGCTCTCCTGCAGCCCTTGGCCCATTCCTGGCTCGCTGGGGCACCATTTCAGATTTTGGGGGGTGGAAGGAAACTTTAACCGTGATTCCAGGGACTACTTAGGAACCTGAAAATCTAGATTTATTTTGCAGATAATCACTTGGGAATTGGCTGACAGAAGCACTGTATCTTTTTGTTATATAAATGTAAGCGGGGGAATAGTCCCGCTATTGTGGGGAACTTTCCTCGTCTCTGCACTACCCCGGTGAAATGGGCTAGCGGAAGGATCTCAGTCCTCGCTCCCACCTCCTTTACCCCAGAGGCCTCCCTGCCCTCAAGGACTCCCCTTGTACTCTCCTGTCTGGCAGAGTCCTCGTAACCCCAACAAGGCTGGGCTCAGGATTCCTGGGGGGCTCAACCCCCAACCTTGCTGTGGTCACCTAGGTCAGGGGCTAGGGTGTCCCCACTCCGGGGTACTCTCTCTGTACAGGATGCTTCCCTGACCCACTGATCACTGCATACAATTCAAAGCAAATGCAAATTATTTAATTAACAATTAATTTGTAACAGGAATAAGGAAAAATGGGAAAGGCTAATGGAAACACTTCACCCCGCTCTGTGGCAGGGAACATCACAACAGTGTCTCTAAAATGTCAGGGCAGTTCAGTCTGTTCCTGTGCAAGTTCCAGGCTCCTTCTCAGGCCCTGGCTGTGCTGCAGGGACGCTGTGGCTTGGACACTTGTTCTGGCGGTGGCCACACGCTCGCAGGCTCTGGGTGGCAGGACCCTTCTTCCCAGCGTTGCCCCAGCCCTGTCAGGGTTTAGATCCCCCTGCAAGTCTGGCCTGCAGGGCCCCTTGGCTGAGGCCTCACCCTGTGCTGGGCCCACTGCCCAGGGTCCCCCTCGCTCTCCCCAGCTGCTCACCGCACCCGGCTCCGGACTGCTCCAGCCCCAGCTCCACCGCTCTGCCTCAGCTCCAGCTCCTCTGCCTCTGCACGGCTGCTGCTGCTCTGCCTCCAGCTCCCTGGGCTGCTGCCCTGGCCCCTCTGGCTCTGGCTGTTGCAGCTTCTCCCCCAGGGCAGGTCTGTGTCTCTGGGCTGCACCTCTGCTCCCAGGGCAGGTCTGTGTCTCTGGGCTGCACCTCTGCTCCCAGGGCAGGTCTGTGTCTCTGGGCTGCTTTCCTGGCCCCTCCAGATCTGGCCCAGCTCAGCTCAGCTCTGGCCTCTGGCTTCTGCCCTCTCCTCAGCTCGGCCCCACTCACTCTGACTCGGGCAACTTCAGCTCACACGGAGGACGGGATCCACTCTGACCTCCTGACTCCCTGATTCGCCTGCCCGCCCTGTCAATCAGGCTGACCTGGAGCATTGGCCTCTCCCCATTGCCCCTGGGGACTGTCAGTCCCATCGACCCTTCCCCTTTTGGTACTGGGAGCTCTGAATGTTAGTAAGGGGATAACAGTCCCCTTACACTCCCCCTTGCTAAAATTCTGCCACAACCACAAGGTTTACACTAATACCTCCGGACCCATTATTAACAACATATACCCACATCATATCAAAAGAACATTTAACATATTAAACATTTCACATCTACTTCCTCATACTATACAGAATAATATTAATTAAAACACTACATAGAACCAATAACATAATCATCTCTAAATTTAACAGGCAGTACACCCTTATTAGCCCTCTGGGATCTTCTTAAAACTGGTGGTTCATTACCCATATTTTCTATTTCCCTGTCCTCGGGTAATACTGGGTCAGCTTGAGGGATCTGGCCATTCTCATTAGGGTTTGGGTTTGCCCCACTCTGTTCCCCTCTGTATTCAGTTTGTGAGACTAGAACCATCCCCCAATCGGTTTCTCTCTCCTCAGGGTGTGCTGATGTACGCCTCCTATGGTCCCTGACTGGACTAAGAGTGCAATGTTTTAGTTGATCCCTATGTACTAGTCTCTGAGGGCCTCCTCGCTCAGGCCGGATGGTGTAAACTGGTAGCTCGGGATTGTTGTGAGCAACTACAATGTGGGGATTTGACTCCCACTTGTCCTGTATTTTATTACTCCCCTGTTGTCCATGGTTACGAACTAGTACACAGTCACCAGGCCTGATGAGAGCCCCACTGGACTTGCGATCATAAGTCTTTTTCCTACTTTGGGCTGTGTCTTTAGCTGTACGGAGAGCAACTTTGCTGGTTGTCTTTGGCCTGTAATGGACACCTTTGACCCCGTCATCAAAACTGGTCACCTCATCATTAGAAAAGGGTTCTTGATGCTTCTCTGGCAACACCCTTAAGTTAGTCACCTGTGCAGGAATCAGCCCTTGGCATGCCGCTTGAACTGGAACTGGCAGTCTGCCACCACATCTTTCTTGAGGAAAGGTAACTTGTTCTCCCTTCTCCCCAAATGTTACCTTCACCTGAGGGATCGCCTCCTCAGGCTGCAACTCCATAGCCTTCACGCTTGGGTTGAAAAGACTCACTGGTACTCTTCCTTTGATGGCACTAGTCAATACATTGGCTGACTGAAGTCCCTTAGGTAGGCTTGACCCAGATGTAGGCTCTACCAGCACTCGATTTTCATTGGTATTTCCTGGCATCCAGCAGCGTTCATGAAGGATCTTCTCTCTCCAAGGAGAAATAATGGTCTTCCGGTTTCTGCCGACTTTAACATTTCCAATCCACTTTGTGGGGCCCAGGGAATGACTCTGCGTCTCCGCTCGAGCCAGTACTCCACTCAGCACAGCATTCTTCTTAGCATGCCCATGACGGTTCATCCTCCTGGTTCCTTTTACTGGCAACTGTAGCTCTTTCAGCTCACTAATGATGTTCATCCCTAGAATCCCTGGGACTCCTTCTCCTATATGGCTCCCTTCAGAGGCCTTGTCTTTCAGGATGAAGATGCATTTCCCTGGCAGTGTCTGGCCCATGTAGTCGATGTCTGCTTCGAGGCATCCCACCACTGGGATTGCCAGTCCATTAACTGCTGTTAGATGTACAAACTGTGTGTTGTGCATGGTCAGCTCTTTGTCTTTCAAATATTTTTGAAAATGTGATTCAGTAATGGTGGTGACTTCTGAGCCAGTATCTAACAAACATCTGGTTTTTACCCCTGCTATACATACATCAGCAGTTAGTCTCCAAATGCTCGCTTACAGAAGTCACTAGATATGCTGGTGCTGCCCATGTTCCTCTCAACACTGTATGCAGAGTGATTTTCCACCAAGGACAGGCCTAGGAATCCTTCTGCCACTGCTTGGCCTTTTACTGTAGATGGACCACTCGCTCCTGGTGCCCCATCGATTTCGAGTGCCTGGGACTCTGGTCTCCTTCTCAGTGTACAATCTCGGCTAGTATGTCCTGGCCTTTCACAGGTGTAACAAATGTACCTCCCTAGCTCATCCTTCAGTGGAGATCTTCGGGATCCTGGAGCTCTTGGATATTTTGGCACATTAGTGGAGGTATTTCCTTTCATCACCTCAGTCATCACTTTCATCATCTCCCCCTGTTGGACAGCCAGTTTTTGGACAGCTTCACTTAGGCTTTCCAATGTTAGCTGTGTTTGGGGCAGGGCCTTTTCCCCAGCAGCTGCATTCACTAGGCCCCCACTTTGTGTATGGGGGTTAGGCTTGGCCCTCTCTGCCCCAGGAACTTCCTCTTCTTCTGACCACATAATGGCAGCCTGCATGAGTTCATGGAACTTTTTACTGGGCTCTTCCTTAAACCTCCTTTTCATTTCACGTCGGAGGGAGTTGTCCCGGAGCCCCAACACCAACTGCTCTTTTAGAAACATATCTGGGTCTGGAACTCGTTGAGAATCTCGCCGCTCCACTTTGCTCATTCTCTCCTGAAGATCATATGCGTATGCCCGGATAGTTTCACCGGGTTCCTGCTTTCTCTCAAAGAACTCCTTTAGTCGAGTTCCAATAGGTACCTTGTCTCCGTACACTTCCAGGAGGAGTTCAAACACCTTTTTCACATCTTTCTTGTCTGCCATTGCCATGAACTTTACTGTGGCCTTCGCCTGGTCCTTGAGGTGTTCCTCTATGAAGTCCACATGGTCTTCCTCAGGTACTCTTAGCACACGCAGAGCCGTCTTCACAGACTTGACCCACTCCTCTACTGTAATGTCTCCTGCTCTGGTCGGGAAGCCACCAAACTCTGTGACTTTCTGCTTCCGTGGGACATAAATAGTAGGGGGTTTCTTAGCTTCTGCTGCCTGTTGGTCTATTACAGCCTTAGCCAGTGATAAGGCTTCTCTCTGTTCTGTTCTAGCTTGTTGTAATGCCTCAGCTTGGTCTGACAATCTGCGCTGAAGTTCAGCGACCTGGGCTTGTAGTTGTTCAATTCGAGCCATGGTAGGGTTCTTGACTAGGCCTGGACAGTGCTACCAGAACTCAACCAGTAAACCAATGGGGTGGACCCTGTGGATAGGATCCTGTTCGTGACGCCAATTATGTAAGCGGGGGAATAGTCCCGCTATTGTGGGGAACTTTCCTCGTCTCTGCACTACCCCGGTGAAATGGGCTAGCGGAAGGATCTCAGTCCTCGCTCCCACCTCCTTTACCCCAGAGGCCTCCCTGCCCTCAAGGACTCCCCTTGTACGCTCCTGTCTGGCAGAGTCCTCGTAACCCCAACAAGGCTGGGCCCAGGATTCCTGGGGGGCTCGACCCCCAACCTTGCTGTGGTCACCTAGGTCAGGGGCTAGGGTGTCCCCACTCCGGGGTACTCTCTCTGTACAGGATGCTTCCCTGACCCACTGATCACTGCATACAATTCAAAGCAAATGCAAATTATTTAATTAACAATTAATTTGTAACAGGAATAAGGAAAAATGGGAAAGGCTAATGGAAACACTTCACCCCGCTCTGTGGCAGGGAACATCACAACAGTGTCTCTAAAATGTCAGGGCAGTTCAGTCTGTTCCTGTGCAAGTTCCAGGCTCCTTCTCAGGCCCTGGCTGTGCTGCAGGGACGCTGCTTGGACACTTGTTCTGGCGGTGGCCACACGCTCGCAGGCTCTGGGTGGCAGGACCCTTCTTCCCAGCGTTGCCCCAGCCCTGTCGGGGTTTAGATCCCCCTGCAAGTCTGGCCTGCAGGGCCCCTTGGCTGAGGCCTCTCCCTGTGCTGGGCCCACTGCCCAGGGTTCCCCTCGCTCTCCCCAGCTGCTCACCGCACCCGGCTCCGGACTGCTCCAGCCCCACCGCTCTGCCTCAGCTCCAGCTCCTCTGCCTCTGCACGGCTGCTGCTGCTCTGCCTCCAGCTCCCTGGGCTGCTGCCCTGGCCCCTCTGGCTGCTGCAGCTTCTCCCCCAAGGCAGGTCTGTGTCTCTGGGCTGCACCTCTGCTCCCAGGGCAGGTCTGTCTCACTGGGCTGCACCTCTGCTCCCAGGGCAGGTCTGTGTCTCTGGGCTGCACCTCTGCTCCCAGGGCAGGTCTGTGTCTCTGGGCTGCACCTCTGCTCCCAGGGCAGGTCTGTGTCTCTGGGCTGCACCTCTGCTCCCAGGGCAGGTCTGTGTCTCTGGGCTGCACCTCTGCTCCCAGGGCAGGTCTGCCTCACTGGGCTGCATCCCTGCTCCCAGGGCAGGTCTGCCTCACTGGGCTGCACCTCTGCTCCCAGGGCAGGTCTGTGTCTCTGGGCTGCTTTCCTGGCCCCTCCAGATCTGGCCCAGCTCAGCTCAGCTCTGGCCTCTGGCTTCTGCCCTCTCCTCAGCTCGGCCCCACTCACTCTGACTCAGGCAACTTCAGCTCACACGGAGGACGGGATCCACTCTGACCTCCTGACTCCCTGATTCGCCTGCCCGCCCTGTCAATCAGGCTGACCTGGAGCATTGGCCTCTCCCCATTGCCCCTGGGGACTGTCAGTCCCATCGACCCTTCCCCTTTTGGTACTGGGAGCTCTGAATGTTAGTAAGGGGATAACAGTCCCCTTACATAAAGAAAGAAAAAATGTACAGACACTCCAATTAAAGCCATGTTTAAAGTTTATAAGTGAATTTAGAACAACCAGGAGATAAAACAGCAAAATATTCCCAATCCCAAGCCTTGAGATATCCGTTCTGGAGCTCTAACACCGATTTCAGAAACACACGTTTGATACTTTGTACACTCTCTTTAGTAGAGAGAAATAAAATGTGCTTACTTTCTCTAACATGCACACTCTGTTACTGCTATTATCTACTCTATTTTAGTCAACTGTGTTTCACTCCACTAAAAACATACTTAATTTTAACCGACATGATTAAGGTTTCTTTTTTATTAAGAAAGGGAATTTATTTTTTTATTATTTTTGCATTTATGTTTACCAATCACAATCATGTACGTGACTGACTAACATTTGACTCCATCATTGCTATTAGTATAATAGTTGGAACTGTGCATTTATTTCCATGCACATTTTAAGTTACTTTACAGATATAACTAAGAATTAGGGCTGTCAATTAATCACAGTTAACTCACACAATTATCTCAAATAATTGCAATTAAAAAAATTAATCATGATGAATTAGTTTTAATTGCACTGTTAAACAATAATAGAATATCATTTATTTAAATATTGTGGATGTTTTCTACATTTTCAAATATATTGATTTAAATTACAACACAGAATACGAAGTATACAGTGCTCACTTTGCAAATATTTGTAATAAAAATATAATGTAAAAATGATAAAGAAAAGAGATAATATTTTTCAATTCATCTCCTACAAGTACTATAATGCAATCTCTTTATTGCGAAAGTGCAACTTAAAAATGTAGATGTTTGTTTGTTTTTGTTTGTTTGAGTGCAGTTATGTAACAATGTCAACCTTTAGGGCCTACAAGTCCACTCAATTCTACTTCTTATTCAGCCAATCGCTAAGACAAACAAGTTTGTTTACATTTATGGGAGATAATGCTGCCCGCTTCTTGTTTACAATGTCACCTGTAAGTGAGAACAGATGTTCGCATGGCACTGTTGTAGCTGGCGTTGCAAGATATTTACATGCCAGATGCGCTAAAGATTCATATGTCGTTTCATGCTTCAACCACCATTACAGATGACATGCTTCCATGCTGATGATGCTCATTTAAAAAAAATGCATTAATTAAATTTGTGACTGAACTCCTTGGGGGAGAATTGTGTCCTGCTCTTTTACCCACATTCTGTGTATTTCATGTTATAGCAGTCTCAGATGATGACCCAGCACATGTTTGTTTTAAGAACACTTTCACTGCAGATTTGACAAAACGCAAAGAAGGTACCAATGTGAGATTTGGAAAGATGGCTACAGCACTGGACCCAAGGTTTAAGAATCTGAAGTGCCTTCCAAAATCTGTTTGGTTCAGGGTGTGGAGCATGCTTTTAGAAGCCTTAAAAGAGCAACACTCCCATGCAGAAACTACAGAACCTGAACCAAAAAAAAAGAAAATCAACCTTCTGCTGGTGGCATCTGACTCAGATGATGAAAGTGAACATGTTTTCGTCTGCACGGCTTTGGATCGTTATTGAGCAGAATCTGTCATCAACATGGATGCACGTCCTCTGGAATGGTGGCTGAAGATGAAGGGATATATGAATCTTCAGTGCATCTGGCATGTACATTTCTTGCAACGCTGGCTACAACAGTGCCATGCAAACTTCTATTCTCACTTACAGGTAACATTTGTAAACAAGAAGTGGGCAGCATTGTTTACATTTGCAGGAGATAATCTTGTTTTGTCTGAGCGACTGGCTGAACAAGAAGTAGGACTGAGTGGACTTGTAGGCTCTAAAGTTTTACATTGTTTTGTTCTTGAGTGCAGTTATTTTTTGTACATAGTTGAATTTACAAATGTAGAACTTCCATGATAGAGAGTGCATGACAGTACTTGTATTTTTCAATTCACCTCATACTACTTTTCTTTCTTTTACAGCACAAATATTTGTAATTAAAAATAAATATGAAGTGAGCACTGTACACATTGTATTCTGTGTTGTAATTGAAATCAATATATTTGAAAATGTAGAAAACATCCAAAAATATTTAAATAAATGGTATTATATTGTTTAACAGTACCATTAATCATGTGATTAATCACAATTAATCTTTTTAATCGCTTGACAGCTCTACTAAGAATACAATTTGAAAATAAGAACCCTTCATCTGCCCAGTGTCTAAAGTTATGTGTTTAGCTAATGTTTTTAAACTGGCTAGTACAAGCTAAAGCTACATTCTATAAGTGTACTCTTATTTGATAGTACCACTTTAACTAATGAATGACAAAGCACAAAATAATGATAAAAGTAATAATAATTACTCCAACCAGGACATGTTAGGCATTTTAGAACTCACTACCCAAAGAATTACATTTACGCAGAAGAGAAATAAAATTATGAAATGCACAAACCAATCAGAAAACTAAAATAACACTCTAATCCTTAACAATTTTGAAAGAATAAAATTACAGAGCATATATGTACATTGTAGGAAGTACTAAGAAGTAATAACACTAAGGGTAGGTCTACACTACCTGCCCGATTTGCTGGGTAGAGATCGATCTTCTGGGATCGATTATCGCGTCTCATCTAGACGCGATAAATCGATCCAAGAAGCGCTCCCCATTGACTCTGGAACTCCTGCTCGGCGAGAGGAGGAAGCACAGTCGACGGGGGAGCGAGCCCGCGCTGCGTGGACGCGAAGTAAGTAAAATTTCTTTCGATCTAGGAAACGTCGACTTCAGCTACACTATTCTCGTAGCTGAAGTTGCGTATCCTAGATCGATCCCCCGCCCCAGTGTGGACCAGCCCTAATACAAGTTTGTGTTGGCGGGGGAGGGGGGGAAGGGGAGACCCTCTCTCTTCTCTTTCTCCCCCCCCCCCCCCCAGTGGGTGCTGCAGGGCTGGAGCACCCATGGGGAAAAAATGGTGGGTGCGGCAGCCCCCGTGTCAGCTCCCCTCCACCCACTGAGCACCTGCGGCCAGGCCCTGCTGATCAGCACCTCCCTCTCTTTTCTCCCCCCGCCCCCCCCCATGCCTCCCTCCTACCACAATCAGCTGTTTCACAGGAGGCTGAGAGGGAAGGGGGAGGAGTGAGGATGCAGCACACTCAGGGGAGGGGGTGGGGCAGGAAGAGGTGGGATGTGGGTGGGGCCATGGGGGAAGGGGTGGAGTTGGGGCAGGGCTTGGGGCAGAGCTGTGGGTCAAGCACCCCCCCCCCCCCCCAGCACTTTGGAAAGTTGGCATCTGTGGGCGTGTGAGAGAGAGACTGTGTGTGTGTGTGTGTGTCTCTGTACCTAAGTGACATTTAGCAATGGCACTTGGCCACAGTGGGCTGAATCCATCTCTGCTGTACCCCTAGTGAATTAAATGGATTCACCCCAGGAGCAAATTAGGCCCTATGATGCTAAGTGCATTAGAAAGAGCCTTGTCACAAACCTGTGCTGTGAGCTCTCTGGGGCAGGTCCTGTGTTTTATATTACGTCTGTGCAGTACCTTGAGCCTTTGGCGGTACCTGCAATACAAATACCAAACAAATGCCATGTTTAGCCCCTCCACCCATAAAGCTTAAAAGCAGGAAAATGAGAAGCTAAGAGGAAAGACTTGTGTCTTCCTTTTCACAGTGTCTCCAGCCCTACTCATCATGCCCTCAATGCACCCTGAGGCTTTCGCGTCCATCTCCAACAGGTACCCAAAAGTACTATGGAACCCAGTTTCGTTAAACTCGCACTGTACCCGAAAACCTGAACGCGATTCTGTATCAATGCTATCCGCAGCTCAGCCTAGCTGCCTGTCACACACTCAGTGCATGTGGGACAGTGTTTTGCCTTAACACTGCTGAGGCCATTTAAGGTTTGGCATTTGCGTGTTTGCTGAAGATGGGGTGCATAGGATTTTAAGGTTTCTGTTGGAGATGGCAGTGCAAGCTACTGCTGCACCATAATTAGATTAGGCTGGGCCAGGGCAAATGAAACAAAGTTGCAAACACTGGCGATGAGTGGGTGTCAGTGTGAACCCGCAGTTCTGTTGAATAAACCACAAAGATCTAAATAGTTCAAGGGCTCGTGCCAAATAACTTAGCTCCAGATCCAAAGGGATTTAGATGCCTACCTCCATTGAAATCACTGGGCGTTAGGTGCCTAAACCTCTTTTAGGATTTGGGCCTTAGACCCAAACTTCAGGCTTTGTACTAAATCAAAAATAAGGGTTTAGAAAATGGGTAGAAATGTTTTCATGTTCTTTAAAAAAGTGCCAATCAATGAAAATGGCTTTTCAACAATGTTCCCTGCCCCTGCTGAGGCACTCACTGCAAGACCAAAACATCCTGCTGCTGCACAAGAGATTATCTGTTTTGCTTGCTGAGTGTAGCACAAAGTTGAACAAGAAGATAGCAAAAAAGCAAATTCGATTTTAAAAGCTCTGGGAACACTAATAATCTAGAGGTGTCAGCTGTACCACGTGCTGCGTGAGAAAGGTGTGCAAGCTAGTGGGGCTGGGATGCCATTCTCCAATATACACACACACAAAATGGGTGTGCATAAATGCTTCCTCACCACAGTTTTCAGGTGTGATTTAGGCACTCATTGGCATTGGATAAATGCCTGTTAGTAATAGTTTTATACCAGGATTTAACAAGGATGTCAAAAGCATACGTTGTTTCTACAATTTGCTGACTTTTATATAGGCTGATTTCAGGTTTTTGCAAGCCCAGATTTAGCAAAACAATTCAGAGCATGCTCAGGTGCTTTTCTTGGCCTTCAGCATATGCTTAAGTCACTGTGCGTTAGTCACATGCATTGCTGAATGAGGACCCCGGGCAGTGCATTCTGAGGAAATCTGGCTCTAGGGTGGAGCGTGATTGGTAGTGGGTCAGTGCAGTTACTCCACTATTCCCTTTCTCCCACTGTAGAGCCACTCAATAGAGGGAACCTCCGCAAATCTATTCTCCACAACATGGTCTCACCTGTAGAGGCAGCTGTGATGCACTGGACCTCAAAGTAGCCCCCTGTAGCCTCCATATTTAGCATTTGTATATGGTTGTGATATGTCATACAAAGCATGCCATGTAAGATACTCATTGTTCTGTCAAGATATGTATATTGTTAGTGTGTATGCTCTTATGAGATTTTGCTATGCGGTTGTTGTTGAAATATGTGCGTTTGGGAGCCGCCCACTGCTAGCTTTCCAGTGACTGAAAGGGTGGTGACCCACACCCAGGCTGACCATTGGATAGGAATTGCATTGCAGGTTCAATGCAAACTCCTGGCAGACTGGAGTGGCGGGGGCGTGGGGCTGAGAAAACCCTCAGCCCAGCAGCTAGCAGAAATGTTCTCCTATAATGCAAGGAATTTTGCATTTAAAGAGTAGGCCCATACCTAACAGTGCTACTACTGTATTTAACCTACGTATCCTGAAGAGTCTGCTTCACTCGTCCTTTGGGTGATTTTTCCATCACATGCTCCCAAAAGCTTTGCTCTTTTGAAGGTGGTGTTGGGGTAAAGGGGAGGGAGAAGATAGATGAGATGACCTCCTGAGGTCCCTTCCGCCCCTCCAGTTCTCTGATTATAAGGCATCTGGAACTGGTGGTATGGGCCCACTGTGTGTAAACCTTGCCAAGTGTGGCCCGTAGCGGAATAGCACGCCCCCCTGTGCCCCATTTCAAGCACACAGACCATCTCTGCTCCCATATGTAGTTGTATGGGCCACCTCTCCTCATGGCTTATTGTGTAACATCCCCGTGGCAGTGACAGTAATCCCTCATGTGGAGCATTAGCACAAGGAAGGTATTTTATTCTAATGTAATTGAGCACCTGGAAAAAAAGGCAAGACAGCCCCATGGGGTATGATCCTGTGATCACTGCAGTTAATGGGCACTTAGACCCCATTTTTAGGCTCCATTGGGATTCACTGAACTCGCATCTAATCCTGTAAATGCCTAAACTCACTTGGGGCCTACGTTTTTAGAGTAAAAACTCCCTTGGCACCTATGTTTCTGCCTCAGAGCATGTGTGCTGCCACCTCGTTCTTGGCATTTAGATGCTTGTCTCCCCTCCAGCCACCTGTTAAGCCCCAGACCAGCTCTCAAACCAGGAGGGAGAGAGGCAGCCAAACAGCTACCGGGCATGTGGGGCACAAGCCAGTAAATCTGCTCAGAGACCCCCTGCTGGAGCTGCTCCCATCCAAACTCTGGCTGGTGGCAGTAGGGCTCCTGCCCACCGCATCACTTTTAGCCCAATGCTATCACATTCAGCTGGGACACAGCAGACCCAGGTTCACTTCGCCCCTCTGCTTAATGGAGAAGGGAGATTTGAACAGGAATCTCCTGATGATACATAATGAAAGAGTGATTAGAATAGGGGGACTGGACCCTGCATTGCCCACTGCCCAACTTAAACCACCAGGCCACAGCGTCATTCTCCTTCACGCCTGATGACTCCAAGTATTTATCCAAAGGGGCACAACGTTAACAGGAAAGATGGAGGGAGCTCTACATCACAATACCCTATTTCTCATTGGTTAGAGCCCTCTCCTGAGCAGTAGGATTCGAGCAGTGGGCTATGCCTCCCTATGAGGCAGAGGGATGAATTGAATCTGGGTCTCCCATGTCTGTGTGCTAAGCATGGGGCTACAAGTTATAAGGTTGGTGGTACTACCACATCCAACTTCTGCCACCATCCTGTGTGGGGTGAGGTAGGTGCCTAACTCATTCTTGCAAGAAACCTTAGGTGCCTAAGCCACCTGAGTCCAGGCGATGGGTTCCTGGTTGTCGATCACTAGCAGAGACAGGCTCCTCCCTGCAGCCCAGACTTGGGCACCAAACTCCATGAGAGGGGCAGGGCTTAGGACACAGCCCATTTGTTGGTGTCTCCCATTGGCTAGTTTAGGCAGCTACACACCTTGCCTGCTGGCTTCTGGGGATTGTATTCTAAGGCACCTACCTCTCCCCATTTGTTTTATAGGGAGCTAGGCCCTGAACTTAGGCTTTGTGGATCACAGTGTTGTTCCTGTGATTATTTTTTCCAGGCACCTGAAAGTTAGGCATTGCAACTCTCAGGGTCTGGTGCCCGGCGCCCTTGGTGAATCCTGGCCCACATGGTTAACACCTTTGTGGTCTAGGTTGGGTACCAGTGGTATGGACTGTGGGATAAGTAGTGCTGGATATTTCTCAAGGAAGAAAGCTGACTTCAGACCTTTAACAAAGGCTAGGTTAGAAGTAATATTGTTTGATCACTTGGTCAAAAGCAGGAGAACTCTGGGGCATGACCCTACAACAGCAATGCAAGGAGGCAAGCTAGACCCAGGAAGTGTTACCTTGGGCTGTTGTAACTATGCTTAATGGTCTGTGAAGCAAGGATTTAAATGACTTTCCCTGATGTGTGTAATAAATAGGATACATTTCCTTGTTGTTATAAACCTGACATAGTCACCAATGCTAATTTACAGTTTTCCAGGGTGGGAAATCATACGCCCTCCAGAAACATTTGAACCACATGCCCAGGGCCAAATTCACAACTGATGCAAATTGGCAGTGATGTTGACAGAGCTCTGGTGATTTACACCATCTGAGAGGCTAGCGACCAATTCTTTACCCACACACGCACTGTTCCTTTCTCATGCCGTGCCAGGCATTCACCTAGAATTCAACTACTGCAGGGCAAATGGGTAGCTAATATCTGTGTGCACTGCAGTAACTTTGCCTTGATGGGAGCTATTGGTCTTGCTTTGTTTATTGAGGAGTTGCTTAATCTGGTGGACAGCCGGGCTCATGGCAACTTGTGTGAGGCGGGAATGGAGTTCAAAGGCAAGGCAGTTACAGTCTGAACTCTTCATCTAGTGCCAAAAGTGACATCAATGGGACCAAAACTATAAACAAACATTCCAATTCACCAAACCCACAACTTACTAACAGCTCTGTTTAATAGTCACTTAAATTTTCATCTGGATTTTTACACAGTGTTACAATTATTTTTTTAAAACCTTTTTAAAATAATACTGTAATTCCTTATGGTTTTGCCATGGCTCCCGCCCCTCACCCCACTTTCAATCTACAGTAGTAAAACATCACAGAATTCTAATAGAACATCAAGAAACAAGAATTGTAGTAATTAAAAATAAAAATAAAAAACCCCCAAAACAGCCCAACCATTTTCATGTTAAATAACTGCACGACAAGTAAAAGATATTAATGCTAGTACAGCGGTACAGCTACAGCCAAGAAACTAACTCAGAGGTTCATCTCAAGTGAATCATCTGCCATTAATGCAGAAGGGAGGGGGAGACTGTGGCCACAGACATATAAAAGCATTCATTTGGTTGGCACCATGGTCAATGCCGTCTTTTTAAGGGTTAATACTTTGTTAATGTCATTTCTCATTGTCCAGGCATCATAGCCATTGACAAAACCCATTTGCAACTAAAAATCTCCCCCATGAGCAAATGTGGTATGTGACTGTGGCCCAAATTCACAAAAGTATTTGGGCACCTAATGCCCAATGATTTCAAGGGGAGTTAAGCAACTAAGTACTTTCTGTGAATCGGGAACTTTTGGGGCCAGACTTCCAGGTGGTGTACATCAATGGCCCAGAAGCCAATAGTCTCCATGGAAATCACTGGGTGATTTGATCAGCAGGTCACGTGCAATTGCAACGCAGCTGGGCTGCAATGCAGATGCTTGGTGTTTGGTGCCAGGACACTGTAATACACAGCCAGGTCTAGTTTAAAATGTTCCATGGCTTAAAGCATCTGTTGACGTGTTAATTCAGGCTTAGCCGCCACAAAGTACAACCAGGGTCATGATCCTACCAGGGAAACCAGACCCCATAAGAATAAAGAAACTGGTGTTAAAACCTGTGCGTTAAGGGGCCTCCTCAAGACAGCACTGAGCGGCAGTCTGGCCTCCTCCTCCAGCCGCTCACGCCAGCTTGTGTTCTCACTTGTGCAGGGCTGGCAAGGGGGGGGCTTGTCATTGGGCTCCAAGGCCTTCTCACCTTATCCTGCACCAGGAAGAGGCGCTGTTGCATCCCTTGATGCGCCTCACCTAGAAGGGCCACGCATGGAAATGGTGCTAGAGAAATAATGCTAGTCAGTGGGTGACACCCCTGCTTCTGTTCAGTACCACAGGCAGGCAACAGAGTCTAGTGGGTAGGGCCCTGGACTGGGAGTCGAGAGAGCTGGGTTCTAGATGTGGCTCTGCCACTGTCCTACTGTGTGCCACTGGGCAAGTCAATTCCCCTCTCACCCTTTGTCTACTTAGATTGTAAGCGCCCACTCTGCGTGTTCAGCACCTCGCAAAATGGGGACTCCGGCTCAGTTGGCGCATCCAAGTATTCGTGTAATATCAATAACTGTTCCCCATGTGGTGTATCGGGGTGCTCCTGTAATTCAAACAGCAGCAGGTACCCATGCTGTCCCAACACCTGGAAGCTGGGCTTACAGTGGTGTTGCCGGGGGGTATGTGATGCTCAGCGAGCAACAGTCTCCTGTGAGGTCAACCATAAAGCTCTGCTAGAAACCCCACCGCCTTAGTCCTTTTAAAAAGGGAACCAGACAAAGCGCTGAAGCGTACAGGGGACACCAGTACCAGAGAGAAACCTTATCTGGCCATGGCTTGGCCTGGATAACCAATTAGGGCTTTGCCATGTATAGTCACGGTGACAAGACAGGGGGCTTCTTGGGAAGGCAGAGCTGCCTGGTGGGGGGCTCTGTGATGCAAGTAGTTCAAAATGCAAAGGGCAGAAGCAATCTGGAAATGGCTGTGAAGCCCAGTCACAAGTCACGGGTGGGACAAATCAGTTACCTCGGCAGGTGTGAGCGCCCAGTGTCTGGCAGATGAAGGGGTTTCTTGGCAGAATCCCATTCTCTAGGCTGACCAAGCCTGCCTCCTACACTGCTGTACCTGGGAAGTGATAAAAGGGGGATGAGGCTGCTATAGAGGAAAAGTCTCTTATAAAAATGCCATGTATGCAGTACGGCTTGGTGAGCAACAGACTCACTTCTGGGCCAAAGATATATGTGTTCAAGGGTCCTTCAGAGAAGATAACAAGCTAAGGTCTCTTTTGCCCATGCCCTGGGGGCTGCCCATGTGAAATCCAAAGCTGTCCTGGCATTTGCTGAAAAGAGTAAGATAAACCCAGGTGTCTTGGCCAAGATTCCGTCTCACTGAACCCAGCTTAAATATCCCAGGCTGTGTATGAATTATAGCCGAGTGTACCAATGAGTGCTTCAAGGTTACTGCACTCCTGGCAACTAGCTTATCCTTGCTTTGTAAAGTGTCTTGAGATCTCTTGAGTGGGATGCACTGGCCCTGAGAGGCAGGGAGACAAATAACTAAGCACGATTGCGATACGGGCCAAGGTTAGTTTAAGGGTTTTTATAACACCTGGGACTCTGCAAGTGGAGATGATTTTATAACAGAAATCAGCCCTCAGGTCTGGGGCATAAACCACCTTGGAGCTGCTAAAACCTTTCTCCTGTTTCCCCAGCTGGGCAAGAGCATCGTCGGAGGCATTTAAAGCACCAATGATATACCCTTCTGCCCCCAGCAGTAGACAAAGACCTTTATGACCAAGAGCATGAAAAGTGTGATCTGGGATCCGTATGGATTCCATTGCTTTGTTGCATATAGCAGACTTTCTTTTGCATGGAGACGCTCATTGGCTGCATTTAGTACCTCATTGTTACTCTTCCAGGTAATGGTCAAACTATGGTACTGGCTGCTCTTCTCGACTCCGCTGTCTAAGTCAGCTCTCCTGAGGTCAAGTTTGTCCACACAACTGGCAATATGTTATAATGCTACTGGTATGCCAGAGGGAGTTTTATCTTGCATCTGCCTGTCTGAAAAAGGTCAGGAGCACTAACATATCTAATGTGCAAAATTCTCAGGGCATGGTGGCTGCTGATATGCAAATACTGTTAGGTAACGCTGTTGGCTGTGGGCAGAGCTCTTTAACTCAACACTAGATACAAAACAACCAGATTTGTGTCCTTGGCACTTAGTGGGAGAAAAGAAGGTTGGCAGGAAGCATAATGTGTAGGCTCAGATAGCTTCTGCCAGCACTAAAATATTAAAAGGAGATTCTATTTTGAAAGCTGCTATAAATATTCCATCATGGGGCCCCATGTTCATCTCGCAGTTGTTCCAAATCAAAAGTTCTCAGCTGGCAGGGTCAAAGATGTTTCTCTACCTGCCACCTCTGTAGCCTTACTCCAGGACTGGAGAATCTGTCTCCCTCACTGGTAATAAAGATCCCATCTGCCAATGAACTGGAATTCAACTAAGCCCCGTCTCCCCTAGTGCTAATGGGTGTTTAAAAGAGCAAAGCTGTGACTTTAAGTAGAGGTGAAGAGCCTTGCTGGCATGGCATGAATTCTTGTGCCGCAAGGGCTGTACAAACCCAGTGCTCATCTCAGTCCCCTCAGGGGTTAGCCTCTCATGCCACCGGTACCTTCTTTTCTTTTTCCCTGGGAGTGCTCCACCCCTGCTTTGCCCCGAGGCCACACCTTCACTCTGCCTCTTCCCACCCACCCCCACTCTCCACCCTCACCCAAGCCCCTCCCCAAGCCGCCCCCCCATCAGCTGTTGAGCAGGGGCAGGGAACAGGTGTGGCTGGTGGGTGCTGAGCCCTCACAGAGCTGGCGCTGATGCCTCATGCTGCAGTAACCTCAACGAACATGCTTGTGAGCTGTGGCAAGAAAGAGCAATCAAACTAGGGAAGAGCAGCCCTGTTCTGGGGCATGGGTGCGAAGCGCTCTTAAAAGAGCCAGATTCATCCCAAGTGCTCTACTGAAGTCACTTTTCAAATGCTTCACCTTTCATGAAAGAATAAGCCAAAGATCAGGTTTTTAGAAGGGAATCTCCCAAGGGTTGGACTGCATCTCTTCAGTAGGTAGCCAAGTGTCTCTGAAGCTGCTCCTAGGTGTGTGTTCAGAGCTCTCCCCCCCCCCCATGCATTCCACACTCAGGGTGGAGTTTCACTTTCTGCTAAGTGGAGAAGGAGCCAAAGATAAGGAGACAACCCCTGCTGCAAGTGGAAACAATCCCACAGTTCCTCTCACCCCCACTTCCCCAAATCCTACTGGTCACACGGGGTGGCACCTTTGAAGCTGATACTGTGCCATGGGCTGAGGTTTGGTACTAGGGTAAATGCTCCGCAAGCATCTACATTTTAGCCAGAGCTCTGCCCAAACTCATCACTGCTTAGCAGCTGTTATTGTGGCAAAAAAGGACATACATGTGGTCCAGTGAAAAGTACATTGCTACTGCCCTGTTAACCTCAGTGACCACCCCACATGCCATTTGGGGCTGACTACAAACTGGAAGGACCTTGCAGGATCCCAGCACAGAGCCAAGATCAGGGACTCTGGAGAATGAGCAAGGAATGAAGGGGGCGGGGGGAGGGTGCTACAAGCCCTCCCTACCTTGTAATGGGTCAAAGATTATTGCTGCTGCGGTCCAGAGCTTGTGCTTTACAACTGCAGCAATCTTTTTGTTATCAGATCTAATCTCAGAGCTGGATCCTTATGGGGAAGAGCTAAATCTGATACCGATGCCCTATTTCTGCTTTTCCAGATCTGATGTTAATTGAGAGGCTGGGTTTATTAATTCTAAATAGGAGATTCCTCTCCCTGCCTGGCTTCTGTTGTTCTGATTTTGTTCTCTTTGGAAACTGAGGTTCACGCTGCATGGGGAATGTGGGTGGGAGTTGCGGGCTGGAACCTTTAAAAGTGTATCTTTCATTCTGGAGTATGTGTTCACCTACACAGTCCAAGGAACCTCTTGGTAAAATGAGCAAAACAAACAAAAACTGGGTCTCACGAGACCTCCAACTAGAAAGGCTATTGGCCGAGTTGAAGAGTCTAATACCGGGTAAGTCCTGCAAAGAGCAGTAGCTTCCCTCCCTGGTTTAAATTTTGTCTTGGGAGATTTCAGTGACCTCCTGCAGATCCATTTATAAAACTCCCACAAATGCTCTTTTCTCCCGCTTGCCTCTTAGGGGCCTGAGAGTGGTTCCTCAACCCCTCAGTTGTCTTTGTCTCCATAGTCATTATAGAGGACGCTTAGCGCTTGCTCTTCACATGTCTTCTTGAGGTCCCGGCTCAGCTCTGACCAGTTAAGTCCATATGGCTTGATCTCGCTGTAGCGGCACGCGAGATACCTGAGCGACGTGCGCTGGAGGCTGATCTTGGGCTCCTGAAGGAGGCTGTTGCACCAGCCGCTGAGGTCCCCAAGCTGGGAGAGAATGAGGCCGGCCTTCCTGCAGACGGGGCAGAGGAGAAGCCAGAGAGGTGGTGGGACAAGAGGTAAGACGGGGGGAGGGAAAGGGAGAGAAGGTGTAAAAAGAGAGAAGCAGGTAAGGTTAAACAGACCATGAAAAAGCCCAGGAGAATGAGGATAACAGTCCTGTGGCAGATAAAGTCTCTTGGTTACCCTAAATCTCCATGCCACATGAACGCAATGTCTCCCTGCTGAAGGGGGCAGCGCGGACCAGCGTCAATGCTGAGGATGAAAAGCGAGGCTGGCACCAACCCCACATCCAGCCTCCATGCTTCTGTCCCCATCTCAGCCCCCTAGTCACTCGCAGCTTTTGTTTCTCTGAGGGTGGGGGCTAAGCTCATGTAGGACAAGAGGCCCACCCCGCTCAAACAAGGGAGGGGCCCCAGAGCCCAGAAAACAACTGAGTCTGTAGGACAACAGATGATAAGCTGGGAGTGGAGATCAAAAGTTTACGCGGAGGGCTCTGGATGGGGACATTGAGCAGAGAACACAGGACAGCGCCCACTGCTCCACAAAGGAGTCCGAGGAGTTGCGGGCACCATCCGAAGGAGGAAAAGTGCAGCCAGAACCTAGGCAGGAGGCTGTGGAGGAACCAGAAGAGGAGCTTCAACCTGGTGCACTGCAGGTAGGCGTGTGCCAGGATCTCCCACTTGCCACGGAGAGGGCAGGGGGTCGGTGAACCAGGCCAGACAACTGTCCCCATTCCGGAGCTGCCAACTACTATCCCTGGTGGGCTAAGAGCAAGGTGGAATCAAGGCTGGCCCACCGCAGTGCTCTCCCTTGCAAGGTGGTAGAATGTCCCACCACCTGCTCCTTGCAGGCTTCAGATGGTTGCTACTGACATGGGTGGTTTTGAGGTGGCTACCTTGAGGTACCAGGCTGCAGAAGCCTCTTCCCAATCCCCGACAGCACCCTCCCTTTAGGCCCAGATTAGCAAGGTGATGAGCACTTGGCTAGCAATGCAGGAGCTCAGCACTCCCCAGCTGGCTGAGCACCATACAGCATGAGGCCCGGAGTCACTAAGGCCCAGATCCAAAGCCTACAGAAGTTGAGCGACTCCCATTAACTTCAGTGGGCTTTGGACCAGGCACTAACACCCACTGTTGGTCTGCTGGGGGGCAACCTGTCCCTCCGTGCTGGTTCTTCTCTAGGGCAGGTGGTTGGCTAACTGCACTCTGCGTGCCTTCACGGGGCGGGAGGGAATGGCCACGGTTCTAGCCCCAAACCTCTTGCTTACAAACCAGCGTTGCCGAGAAGTGACACAAGCGCGTTCTGACACAGCATGCCCAGGAACAGCATAGCAGGATGGAAGGTGCTGACTCCTGACAGCTCACCCAGGAGTCCGAGTGGCCTGGGTTTGAATCCAGGACACCCAAGGAGTACCAGAGAGCAGTCAAATGAACACTCTGCTGGCTAAATGATGTCATCTGCAAATGATTTCTCCAGTCCCCACCACCCTGCATGCTTCACTCTAGCAGAGGATCAACCAAGAGGTCCGGCTTCTGAGCTGTCCTCACCAGAGACCTCTGCAGCTGCCTCAGCGTTCCTTTCCAACAGCACGAGCTGCAAACATTTCATCAGAAATTGTGTCATTCATGTCAAATGCTCGAACATCTCCAGGGGATGATGGTAACCTGCCCGCATTGTCGCCCTCTCCTCTTTGAAATTCAAACCAACCAAAAGGTTCAGTGGATTCAGTGCTGATCACCGCCAGCCCTGGAGACTGAACTTCTCCCATATATTGTGCACCACACCGTGCCGGTTTACCTCCACCATGACTCTAGGGCCGACAGGGGAGTTCCCCTCTCCACATTCCAGTCAGCCCTTGGCACCTCTGCTGAGAGTGCCCAAGGGGAGGATAATCAGGACCAGTTCTGGTACTGGCTCTGTGACAGTCTCTAGTTGAGTTACCAGCAACTGGCTGCTCTCACAAAAGCCACCATTGGAGGGGAATGATGTTTGGTCACTACCTCCTGGTGCTCAGTTTCAAGAAAGGAGACAGAGGAAGAGCAGCATGAAACCTGCAGGGGTCAGTATGTGTATGAAAAATACCAGCCCTCCCCCAGCAGGGCACATGGCCAAAGATGGCAACGTACCTACCTACCTCTTGGAACACCCACTTCTACAAGAACGTGGACCTTGAAAAGAAGCTGCAACCCCCTCCCAGAACATCTAACCGCTCAGGCCTTGGGAACCCCATGCCACACCTTTAAATGTCTTGGGGCGAGGCCCTTTTTAGCTGTCTTCCCCCCCATATAGCTTTGTGGGAGCTGCCAGGTAGGGGGGTGTCTATGAATCTTTTCTGGTAGGGCCAGAATAGCCCAGACCCCAGGCACAGAGAGGAAACAGCCCCAATGATCATCTGGGGTACGGAAGGCTTAATAGTCTTTTTAGCATTGGGCAGTTAAGGTGGCCTTGGAGGTTCCCTAGCAACTGTACACAAGAGGAGACACCCACTAATACTTGAATGCAACCATGGGGATGACTGAGTGCTGCCTGCCCCTGCGGAGTCTCACACAGCTTTTGCAGCAGGAGAGGCTCTTTCCCAGCTTCTCGGTGCTGTGTCTGTCTGCGGGCTCTGGGCCATTCTGGCCTCACCAGGAGATGTGCTGAGGATACAGGGGGCAGAGGCCCTCCCTGGGAATCTGCTGGAGAGCCACGCAAGGACAGGGAGGAACCACTCAGTGCCCCCTGGCAACTGGGGAGGAGGGGATGAGAAAAGCTCCCCAGGCCCAGGGGAGGCAGTGGGCCAAGCTGATACTCCCTGAAGCCCAGCAGATGGAAGCCCCAGTCCTACGTGAAGACACCTCAAGGTAAGATGTGGGGAGGGTGGAGCTGGAGCTTGGGGTGAGGGAGAATGTGGTTGTGGGAACGCTGTCGTTCCCAGGCCCACCTGCATCTCCTAGACCAGGGCTGGTGGCTGTGGGTTTGTCTGGGACTTAAAGCCACCCTGATTTTGGCTGGGGTCTGAGCGCTAGTTTACCTATTCCATGGTTGTGCCTGAAGGTGAAAAGCTCTTAGTCCCACTGCCTCCTGTCTGAGTTACCCCTTGCCCCGCTTCAAGCTGCCTGCAGGTGCAGGCTGGGAAATCACCCCGCCAAAGCACACGCAGGAAGACACTGAGCCAGCTTCAGCCCGGAGCTATATACTGGCTTCTACTGCTCTCACCCAGCATGCAGGACTCCTCAGCAGGTGAATGGTTGCCATGGGACAAGGCGCCTACAAGCAGATTCACAGATGGCCAGTGAAAGGGTGAGGGCTGGGCAGTCAAGGGATGTGCTGTGAATACTTGGAGCTACTAGTCAGAGTACCCAGGAGGGGGCACAGAGAAAGGAGGTTAAGGGTCTATGGAAACAGCAACTAAAGACAGCCTTGCATTCACCCTGACCCCAGTGTTCTGGTCTCTGATCTCTAGCTGGTGTTCATCGTAGCATAGAAAGGGTCTGGCCCTTCCTGCACTGTCCCCTTTCTGTGAGAATCATTCACCCAGATGTAATCTCCTGGACTCAGTAGTCTCAAGGATTGGACTCCATGGTGCCTGTCAAAGTCCCTCTTCTCATGGGTTTTTTATTGATCTTCCTTATTCTCCAGTCTCAGGAAGTCCCATCAACAAGGGTCAAGTTGGCCAAGGAGGGCTGCGATGGTGGACCTCACCCTCTCTTTCTGTATCTTCTACAACCACATCCTATGCAGCCCTAGACCCAGTCTGAAGCTGCCCTTCCTGGGAAGGGTGGCAGTGCAAATGCCACATGCTCTCCCCTACATCCGAGTCCCCCTTGGAACGCTGCAGCAGTGCAGTTCGTAACTGCAGCGAGGCGTGGATCTCATTTTGGGCCTATCTGTGCCACAGTAATACAATCTGTCAAATCTAATCTTCCTAACGGTAAAGGACAGTTACCTGTTCCATAACTGGCGTTCTTCAAGACGTGTTGCTCAGGTCTATTCCACAGTAGGTGTGCGTGCTCGTCACGTGGATTGGTGCCGGAAGATTTTCCCCTAGCAGTACCCATAGGGGGAGCGCTGCTGCGACCCCTGGAGTGGCGCCTCTATAGCGCGCTATAAGGGGAGCCGTGTGCTCCCCCCACCCTCAGTTCCTTCTTGCCAGACCAACTCTGACAGAGGGGAAGGAGGGCGGGATGTGGAATAGACCTGAGCAACACATCTCGAAGAACGCCAGTTACGGAACAGGTAACTGTCCTTTCTTCTTCTTCGTGTGCTTGCTCATGTCTATTCCACAGTAGGTGATTGCAAGCTATGAGGAAGATATCCTGGCCCATGTGAAAAGCGGAGACCACTTTAGGGAGGAAAGCCGGGTGTGGGCGGAGTTGGACCTTGTCCTTGTAGAAGACCGTGAAAGGGGGGTCTGAGGTCAGGGCCTTAAGCTCCGACACCCTTCGGGCTGACGTAATAGCTACTAGGAAGGCTATCTTCCAGGAAAGGTGAGACCAGGAGCAAGTGGCCAGGGGCTCGAACGGGGGCCCCGTAAAGCGAGATAACACCAAGTTTAAATCCCACTGGAGAACGGGGGTTCTAGCATATGGAAAGGATCGGTCTAGACCCTTGAGGAAGCGCCCGGTCATGACATGAGAGAAGACCGCGTGGCCCTGGACCAGCAGATGGAACGCCGATATAGCCACCAGGTGCAC
This sequence comes from Chelydra serpentina, assembly GCA_037349315.1. Taxonomy (NCBI): domain Eukaryota; kingdom Metazoa; phylum Chordata; order Testudines; family Chelydridae; genus Chelydra; species Chelydra serpentina. The sequence goes on along the minus strand of JBAIAC010000024.1, from coordinate 55,403,094 downwards.
CCTGATGGAGGAAGGTGCTAGACCTTGAGTTATAAGGTGAAGGAGGTACTCGAGGATAAGCTGGAGCGGGGAGCATCTTGGGGAGGTGCCCGCCCACCTATAGAACCTGGACCACTTTGCCAGGTAGGCCTGGCGCATGGACGGTTTTCTACTTTCCAGGAGGACGCTCCTGACTCCTTCCGAACACATTGTTTCCTCCGCGTCTAGCCGCTGTAAAGTGTAGGGAGGCTAGGTTGGGGTGGAGGAGGCGGCCCTGGTCCTGGGATAGCAGGTCCGGCCGGAGCAGCAACGGACGCGGGGGGGCCGCTAGCAATCCCAGGAGGGTCCCGTACCAATGCTGTCTGGCCCAAGCTGGGGCGATCAGAAGGACACGAGTCTTGTCCCTCTTTACCTTTTCCAGGACCTTGTCTATAAGGGGGGAAACGCATAGTGGAGCTGGGCCAACCATGACAAGAGGAAGGCATCTGCGATTGCATCCCCCCCAGCCCGCCCCTGGAGCAGAACCGGTGGCAACGTCGGTTCTGGCGGGTCGCAAACAGGTCTATCTGGCGAGTACCCCACGCTTGGAAGAGCCGACCCGTGACCTCCGAGTGGAGCGACCACTCGTGTTGGGAGGAGAAGACCCTGCTCAGGCGATCGGCCTGGGTGTTGCTGACACCCGGCAGGTGGAATGCCTTGAGGGAGATATTGTGGGCTATACACAACTCCCAGAGACTGAGGGCTTCCTGTAGAACATCACAGCGGTGTTGTTCGCAAGGACTCTAACTGCCCTGTCATGCAGTTGCGAGCTGAACGCCGCACAGGCTAAGCGTACTGCCCTGAGCTCCTTGCCATTTATGTGCAGGGAGAGCTCTGCGGCCAACCACATTCCCTGGGTTTGAGAGGACCCTATGTGGGCCCCCCAGCCCAAGTCCGACGCATCTGACACTAGGTCCAGTGACGGAAGCGGGTCCCGGAAGGGGATCCCTTGTAGCATACTGACCAGGGAGGTCCACCACTGAATGGAGGTGATTACCTGACCCGGGACCATTAGGACTTTGTCCAGGCTGTCCCGAGCCTGGGAGAACTCTTAGGCTAGCCAGAGTTGGAGGGGCCTCATTCGAAGTCTGGCATGACGGACTACGTATGTGTACGCCGCCATGTGGCCCAGGAGCTGCAGGTAGGCCCTGGCCATGGGAAACTCTGTGACCGTGGCTATGAGACCCTTGAGGGACTGGAATCTGCCTGGGGGGAGAGATGCTGTGGCTTTGGAAGCAGCCAGTAGAGCGCCTATGTGCTGAACCGGAACCAACGTTGACTTGGCCTTGTTTACCAGGAGGCCCAGGTTGGCACAGGTAGCCAAGAGCAGCTTCAGGTGGTTTTGTACCTGCGACCTCGAATTGCCCTTGAGCAGCCAGTCATCGAGGTAAGGGAATAGCTAGACCCCTCGGCGTCTGAGATAGGCCGCCACGACCGCCTTGCACTTTGTGAATACCCTGGGCGCTGTGGACAGGCCAAAGGGGAGGACCGTAAACTGGTAGTGGTCCTGCCCCACCAGGAAACGAAGGAAACATCTGTGCCCTTCGAATATGTGAATGTGGAAATATGCGTCCTGGAGGTCCAGTGCCGCATACCAGTTGCCCGGGTCCAAGGAGGGTATAATCTTTACTAGGGAAACCATGCGGAATCGGCATTTTACCATGAACCGATTGAGGCCACGTAAATCTAGGATAGGCCTGAGGCCCCCTTTCGCTTTCGGGATAAGGAAGTAACGGGAGTAGAACCCCTTTCCTTGAAATTCCCTTGGAACTCCCTCTATGGCTCCCAGACTGAGGAGCTGGCCCACCTCCTGCTGCAGCAGGGGTAGATGTGACGGGTCTACCGTGCCATATGCGGGAGCGGGGGTGGGAGGGTGGGGGAGACACAAACTGGAGCGTGTTGCCCCAGGCAATGGTATTCAGGACCCAGCAGTCCGATGTTATACAGGACCATTGCGCAAGGAACGCACACAAGCGGTTGCTGAAGGCTAACTTTATTTGTAGGAGGGTCTTCTCGGGAAATGCCCGGACACCCTCCTGCCCCCAGTCAAAACCGCCTTTGCCCTGCTGCTTGCCCCTGGAGGGCCCAGGCTGCGGGCCGGAGCGGGACTGCCTCTGAGGTCGCCTCTTTTGTGATCTGGACCTCTTATAGGCTGACTCGTAGCGCGGCTGGGGCGCCGGGGCGGGAGCCTGCGGCTTGGGGTTCTCCTTGGCCGGCGGGACATAGAGCCCAAGGGTTTGCAGGGTAGTACGTGAGTCCTTTATGCCATGGAGTCTCACGTCTGTTTGCTCCGCGAACAGGTCTTTGCCGTCGAACGGGAGATCCTGCATCACCGACTGTGCCTCCGTGGACAGCCCAGACAGGAGTAGCCACGACGCTCTACGCATGGACACCACCGAAGCCATGGACCGAGCCGCCGTGTCGGCTGCGTCCAACGCCACCTGCAGAGTGGCCTTTGCGGCGGCGGCACCTTCTTCCACCAATGCCTTGAATTTCTTCCTCTTGTGCTCTGGGAGGGAGGGCTCAAATTTTTGGAGCGATCCCCACAGGCTGAAGTCATAGCGACTGAGGAGGGCCTGGTGGTTGGCCACCCGGAGCTGGAAACTCGAGGACGAATAAAACTTCCTGCCGAATGAGTCCAGTCTCTTTGAGTCCTTATTCTTAGGTGTAGGACCTGGTTTACCCTGCCACTCCCTGTGGTTTATGGATTCCACAACCAGGGAGTTGGGCGCCGGGTGGGTATATAAGAATTCGTGTCCCTTCGTGGGTACGAAGTATTTGCGCTCTGCCTTTTTGGATATGGGCGCAAGTGAGGTCGGCGTTTGCCAAAGGGCGTTTGAGATGTTGGCAACCCCTTCGTGTAGCGGGAGCGCCACTCTGCCCAGTGCTGAGGACAAAAGGACGTTAAAGAGCGAGTCTGAAGGCCCTTCCATCTCCTCAGCTTGGAGCTGGAGGTTTGAGGCTACTCGCTTTAATAGCTCCTGGTGAGCCCTGAAGTCCTCCTGCGGTGCAGAGGGTGGTGGGGCTGCGACCTTGTCCTCTGGCACAGGGGAGGACGCTGGTACGGAGCTCTGCGCATCGGCTGGCACCGCAGGGTCGACACCTCGTTTGGAGTCCGGTTGCGGTGCCGAGGACCCTTGGTCCGCCGATCTGTCCCTTGGGGCCCTGGATAGCGTGGCTGAGAGAGTCTCGGATGCTCCTGCCACGGAACGAGTATCCGGCTGGGCCTGTCATGGGGGCCAAGGGGTCCATTGGCACCACTGTCCCTGCCATGGAGCCCCTTGCCATTGACCTTGCTGCGGCACCGGTGGCACAAGCTGGTCAGGTTGAAACACGGTGGCGCTTCTGTGGCTCACCGTTGGCGTGAACGTCGACCTCTCAGTGCTATGAGAGTGATAAGATCTACGGTGCCGACGACGGCGTTTGTCTTGAGACCGGGACTCCGACATCGAGGAGCGGTACCGTCTCAAGCTACTGCCCCTGGAGACGCTGCGGCGCCTAGTACCGTGACAGTGCCGAACCGGCGCTCTCCGACGGGAGTCGCAGGCCCGGTGCCTCGAAGAGAAAGAGCTGGAGCGTGAGCGGCGGCGGCGGGAACGGCTGCGGTAGCTCCGACTTGAACGGGAGCGTCTACGGCGCCGGTGTCTGCCATGTTGCGACTCCCTGCTCTGCCTGGAGCGGTGCCCGGAGCTGTGATCCGACGGCACCTTACCAGAGAGCCTCGCAGGCGATGACAGCGGAGGCTGTGGGCTATGGCCTGACTGAGCGCTGAGCGACGAGCGGTCCCGGAACCGGTCCCTTGACCTGGATCTGCGCCTAGTCGGGGTCGACTGCCTGGAGCCTAGTGGCGGCCTGTCTCTAGAGCGGGGCCCCAGTGCCGGTACTGCCGGCACCTGCAGCGACATAATGTCCTTAGCTGCTTGGAAGGCCTCCGGCGTCAAAGGCATCCGGGCGTCCGGAGAGGCCTGCGTCGACGCGACCGGGCTGCTCCGCTCGACGTGAGTCGGAGCTCTGGGGTCCGGGGGAGAATCAGGGCTCCCCGACGCGGATCTAGCCTCTCCCTTTTCCTTCTCTCGACGCCAATGAGACGACGGCACCTTCCTTTGCTTTTCCGACAGGGAGCGGTGCCGGCCACCCGAAGGTGCCGGAGGATTGCCGCGCACCGAAGACAAGGTACCGGGTGCCGACTCTGTTCGGCGCACCAGGGTGAGAGCCAACACTGACTCCATGAGAAGGGCCCAAAGTCTAATGTCTCTTTCCTTCTTGGTCCTGGGCTTAAAGGACCTGCAGATCTTACAGCGGATGCTGATATGGGATTCACCCAGGCAGCGGAGACAATCGGAGTGCGGGTCGCTTCTGGGCATGGAGCACCTGCAGGACTCGCACGATTTAACGCCCGGGGCCCGGGGCATGCCCCTGGACGCTAACTACTTAAACTAAACTTTATAGACTAACAGGTACCACTAACAGTGAACAGCAAACAACGAGTTCTAGGAAAAGCTGCAGCAAGAAGTGGAGCAGAAGTTCCGACGCACCTACACTGGCGGCAGGAAGGAACTGAGGGTGTGGGGAGCGCGCGGCTCCCCTTATAGCACGCTATAGAGGCGCCACTCCAGGGGTCGCAGCAGCGCTCCCCCTACGGGTACTGCTAAGGGAAAATCTTCCGGCACCGATGCACGTGGCGAGCACGCACACCTACGGTGGAATAGACCTGAGCAATCACTCGAAGAAGAACTAAGTCTCAGGGGTGTGCTGGTCAGGCAGAGCTGCTACGCTAGCCGGCATTGCTATCGGGCTTACCTGGGTCCTAATTCATCTTCACACCGCCAGGTGAACTCCCCAAAGCTCTCATAGTGCTGGTTGTAGTGGTAGAGCACCCGGTGCAGGCTGGGCGAGCCCAGGTCCAACAGAGTGTTGTAGGCTGTTTGCTGCTCCTTGCCACTGGTGTAGCCATTGAAGAGATTGTAGATCTTGTCTGCTATTTCTGGGTAGGATGACAGAGAGGGCTGTCAGTGTGTTTGTCAGAGAGAAAGGAAATGTAGCCTCAAACCAGCTCAGATATCAAGTAAAGAGCCCTGGGGCAAAATCCTGGACCCACTGGAGTCCAGAGCAAACTCTTACTGACTTCAATAAGGCCAGGATTTCCCCCCCACCCCTCCCGGGTGTCCTGGAATTTACACTGTCACCAGGTCATATTCTAAAAGGAGGGACAGTGGAACACACAGGATTTCCCAGACTGGATTAGACCTGGTTGGTCCCTATAGTCCAGTGGTATGTCTCTGACACTGGCCAATACCAGCTTCTGGAGAGGAAGGTGCAAGGAACCCAGCTACAGGGATAACCTGTGCCCATGTGAAGATGCCTCCTAACCCCCATCGCTCAGGCTGGCTTATGCCCTGAAGCAGGAGGGTTTCTATTCCTGTCAAAGCTCATGGACTCTGTATTTTTTTGTACTAGCTATACACATGTCCAACCCTTTGGGGACTTTTCTAACACTTCGCCATCGGCCTGAACAGGCAACGGCAAGGCAAGTTTCCATCCACTCACCCTCCCACCAGCCTCGATCCTAACCTGGAGGGACTCCAGCCACAGTTCCTGAAACCGTTCACACCCTGGACTCTCTAGTGAGTCGGACTTCCAATTACTGCTGGCTCTGGTGCTCGGTTTTCCGGCAAGATACCATGCTCTGAGAACCATAGATGGAAGATGCTGTCTATTGGGACAGCAAATTATTGCTGTAATAATGGGAACGGGGCTGAGATCTGATGCCTGGGAGAGGCCACCTAACCGACAGCCATCATGAGGGAACTACTTGATTACTGAACTGGTTTATTCAGAAGGGCTGTCACCCCATCACCAGTCATCCCATTCCACACTCAGAACAAGACTTCCCATTACCTCCCACCCAAGCGGAATGAGATGTTATTTTTAAACAAACACACTCATTCACATACCTGCACAATCTAGATGTATTGACCTGATTCCCACGGCCTCTAACAAGGTTCTGTCCCGGTATGAAGAACAGAAAAGCAGCTGTGCATCCTCTGGCAATAATTCTACCAAGAGCCTCCAAAGTCCCCATAACCCTTGAGATCGGACACATGGAGCCCCAAGAGGGGGCTTCGTTCTCATCACGCTTTATCGTCATTATTTATGAATGCAGTGCCGTAGGTAGGCATGGACAAAGGTGATGACAAAGGCCCAGAACCTCAGAGATGTTTAGGTGCCTAGTTCCCATTGAGGATCTGGGCCAAAGTGCCTACCCTAAGGGTCTTGCAGTCTGAATCAGACAGGTAACTAGGGATGGGCTGGATCTGAGAAGCTTCGATCCAAATCCAACCACCAGTGTTTATGGGGGTGTTCAGTTCTGGAGTTTCAGGTGCGCCCGTTACAGAGATGCCAAAAGCAACCAAGGTTTCCACCCAACTTCAGGGCCGTTCACACCTAAGGTTTGGCTTGGGCACACCTCTTCAACTAGCCCAACAAAAAAAAGAGTGGGGGTTTGCCTGCTCTGTGTTCTGCTTAACCATGCTCTGACAAGCCACTGCAGTGAAGTCCAGCATGTCAGACCAGGGCTTTGCCGGGGAGAGGGCAGCACCCCCCCTTAAGCACCCTCATTGTTACCTTGAGCCTTCACATCATCTACCACTGGGCAGGGGGTCTTGACTGTCACATCACTTGACCTGGAGCGTCTCCCCGTGTTATCAACTCCCCAAAGAGTGAACCTGGGGGAGAGGGGAGATGTTATCACAGCACGGAGACAGCGAATAGACTGGGGAATCCGGAGCTCACACACGCAGGTGCACACGGCAGACCCCTGTCAGGAGACATGTATGCAACTAACTGCCTAGGAGATAAGGGGCTGTCCTACCATGCATGTCACTTCACTCTGCTTGACACAAGTGCCCCAAACTGCCCAGCGCAGCTTTTCTATGCAGACCCAGTGGGAGGTGAGAACTCAATACAAGAGGCTTGGCATTCCCTTTGCAGCATGGTGACCTCAAGCTAGTGCGGGCAGCTCTCTGCTGGGGCTGGCACTCGGGGCACTGACAGCCCTGCCAATTCACAAGAGCCCTGGTGCATGATGCAGGGGGATCACGGCGTTGCCATCAGCAGCTGGGTCATGACTGCAAATGGGAAATAGCCTTCCAGGGCAGGTGAGGAGGATACCCACATGCTGCTGTGCCCAGATTACCCTCCCCCACACCACTGACGCCCCCAGGGGATAAAAAAACAACAAGGGGGATGCACCCTTTGCAGCCTGTGTAGGCCCAGCTCCTGGAGTACACCAGGGGCTCCTTGCCCCACGCAACCTCTCTGTGTGCCACCCTCCACCCCAATCTATTTCAGAGACTCCCTCATCCATGGGGCTCTGGGTGCCCCTCATTACCTCCTCCCAAACCAGGGTTCCCCATTCTTCCTCTGCTCATGCCAGCTGCTCTGCATGCCCCACATTCCTAATCTCTTCAATCTCCCCCACCCCATGTACCAGGGGCTTTGTCGGCCCCTTCCCCCATGTGAGGGGCTGTGTTCCCTCTTTTCCTGCATGTCCCCCCACTCTCCTCCCTCCACCATTATTCCTTCTGCCTGGGAGAGCAATCATTCCGGGTGTAAGCATGTTAAACCCTAGTGGGAGGTAGGCACAGATGAGATGGGGTATCGTTAGGCTGGAAGACATTAACAGGTGCCATCAAACAGTTCTTTGGTCTTCAGACAACTGCAGAGGTGCATGAAGCTGTGGCTGTGCTGAACAGCTGATGGGGCTCCATCCGTTTGTCCCCATTTTGGTTTCCTCATTTTCCCAAAAATCAATAGGGTTCTGGCCCTTGAGGTCTTGAACATTTTCCGGACTTGATCAAACATGGCATTCAAGAGTTATCGCGTCACCGACAGGGAAATGCTGTCTAGCTGAGTGGACAGCCCTGGCAAGCTTAGCCAACAAGGTGGTGATGATAATTTAATATTTGTGCATCGTTCCTGCAGCACATCCAGCATGAACCAATAGGGGGGTGCTTGCCACGCAAGGGGACGGAGAATGAACGCTCCCTTTCTCCATGCCCCACAAAAAGATGAGGTGAAAGCTTGGGAGTAACCAATCAGAAGCGGCAGTGCTTCTCATGAGGTTGGGCGTAGCCAATTAGCGGCAGTGTCACTCACGTGTAGGTGGTGTCAGGCTCCAGGCAGCGAATGATCAAGGAGATGGTGGTGGACAGCTTGTCGGGTACTTGTGCCGGCATCGCGCAGGGGGATTTTGCTCCAGAGATGATGTCATCCACCAAACTCAGCACCGTCTCTAGGGAAAGAGGGGAAAAAGGAGATTTCAGGCAATTATCTTTCCATGCCCCAGAACCTAAACAGGGGACGATCATAGAATCATAGAATCATAGAATCTCAGGGTTGGAAGGGACCTCAGGAGGTCATCTAGTCCAACCCCCTGCTCAAAGCAGGACCAACCCCAACTAGATCATCCCAGCCAGGGCTTTGTCAAGCCTGACCTTAAAAACCTCTAAGGAAGGAGATTCCACGACCTCCGTAGGTAACCCATTCCAGTGCTTCACCACCCTACTAGTGAAAAAGTTTTTCCTAATATCCAACCTAAACCTCCCCCTCTGCAACTTGAGACCATTACTCCTTGTTCTGTCATCTTCTACCACTGAGAACAGTCTAGATCCATCCTCTTTGGAACCCCCTTTTAGGTAGTTGAAAGCAGCTATCAAATCCCCCCTCACTCTTCTCACGATGGGTGAGAAGAGGCTACAATGGGCCACAAGACCAGCCAAGCGAGCCCAATACCTAGTGATGGATCAGAAATTTCCCGGAGGGTCAGGAGCAATGAGGAAAGGACCTTGTAACAGGCTGACTATTGGTGATTTGGACTGGTGCATCATGCACTGCCTCCGGTGTGACATTAGCCAATTGGGAGCTATGGAAAGGGAGAAAATGCATTGGTGGGAAGGGTAGGAAAAACGTTTATTTTGCTCTTTTGTCCTGCCTTGACCCGGAGCTGCAGCACATGATCAAGGCTCTTAGGCCGGTGACCTCTCTGCTAGGGGGCAAATGGAAGTTCTATGGAGCTTTTTCAGGTGAGGAAAAACCTTTGTGTCCCCGTTGCAGACAGAGAAATACAAATAGCCTCACCATCACTGAGTCTCCAGCATAAGAAGTGAGGAGGAGACTGGTGTGATTGTGAATGGTTACTTGCCTGTAACCGGATGTGTGGTGGTCCCTGTCTGTATTCCACATGTGGGTGGGGATGCACGGCTTGCACCTGAGGCTGGAAATGCTAACAAATGGTGTCCGTTGGCCCACACAGTTCTCCTCGTCCCCCAGACTGAGGGAATAAGAGCCAATGCAAGTTGACACCTCTCCAGTTCCTTTTCTTACCACGAATCCAGTAGGATCAGAAGCAGAGGGGAAGGAGGGTGGGCAGTGGAATACAGTCAGGGACCACACATTTCAAAGAATCTCCAGTTATGGCTAAGTAATCTCCACTTCTTCAAGCGCTGGTCCCTATGTGTATCCCAAGCGTGGGCAGTGGGCAAGCGTATTCTGTCAGGAGGAGGGTGTGAGGATGCTGGCAAGAGAGATGTGTTGAAGCACTGCAGTTCCCACGGGTGTGTTCTGCTTTGGGACTGTGTGACTGGAACTCCAGTCTGCCGCTCTGCATGTGCCCAGTAATGGCACTTCCTGCAAAGATGCTGTAGAGGCAGTGTGTGCTCTGGTGGAGTGGTATGTGCTAATCGGTAGCACACCATGATGCACCCAGGAATCCATTTAGAGATTCCCTGAGAGGATATAGTTCATCCTAGTGACCTTTGCGCTATAGCAAGAAATAGGCGAGGTGATTTTTCTGATGGATTTGGTTCTCTGCAGGTAGAATGCTAAGGCATATCTGAGGTCGAGGGAATGAAGTCTCCTCTCCTCAGCAGAGGCACAGAGTTTTGGGATGAAAACAGACACATAGAATTCAGAAATACCTTGGGGAGGAATTTAGGGTGCAGGCTTTCAGACCAAGAAGAGACGGATTTCGGAATGCCGCAAGTAAGTGAAAACAGACAGCTATGACCCCAATCCAGCAAAGCAGTTAAGCATGGGCTTAAAGTTAAGCCTGGGCTTAAGTACTTTGCTGGATTGGGGCCCACCCCTTGCCATTGAAAGCATTCTGCTCTTGATTTCAGCCTTTGCTACCAAGCCAATGCTGCAAAACGCAGAGCTGTGATGAGGGTGTTCCTCACCCAGCCGTGAATGAACTCTTGGCTGCCGGTGCCGCTACCCCGCCCCCCAGAGCAAAGGAGGAGCCCGAGCAGAGCCCAGTTCTGGCTGCAGGAGGAGCAGCACCCTCCATCACTGCCCTCACCGGTCTCCACTTTGGAATGATCCATCCGGTCGGTGATCTTCTCCTGACGAATGAGGTAATCGACGATCTGCACTCCGATTGGCGGCTCTGAGTGCTCCCATTCCAACACCACCAAGGTGCTGCTGGGCTCGTGCACCGTGGAGAGCCGCAGCCTGAGGAAGAGGGAAAACCAAGGTGAGTCAGGCCCTGTGAATAGGCAGCTCCCGCCCGCCCCTAACGGCACCGTTCTTTTCTTCCCAACCCTCTTCAGTGTGGGGCTGGCTCCACCCATTGCTCCCTCTCAGCTACTGGAGACTCACTGTCCTCTGCAACCACATCAAGGGTTGGCTTATGCCCTGTGCCTCCCAGGAGGCAGGGCTGTGAAGACGTGATCCGTAGGGTAGGGGGCAAAGGTGGCAGCCAGTGCACAGAGCCAGCTGCTTCCCCTCCTCATCCAGCCAATCCTGTGCCTAAGTTGCTCCTGCACTGGGGTTGGGGTTGGGGTTGGGGTTGGGGTTGGGGTTGGGGTTGGGGTTCCCCCCCCCACTCCCCCCCCACTCCCCCCCCCAGCATTCGTTTAATGTAGGAAAGCTGCAGCACCAGTCAAGCCTGGTGTAGTTTTCCTTTGTGCAGACGTCCCACTGATTTCTGAGACCGCCCAGCCCTGCCTGGGGAAGGCAGCTGGTTTCAAGCGAGTGCTGCTGAAACCTTTCTGCCACATTCAACTCCCCCGCCACGCCAGGAGGTCATCACTCGAGGTCAGGGATCAAGACCTTCTACAGGGTGGAGCGGGGAAAGCTCAAGCTGCTGCCGCCACCCCAGCTTCCAGCTACACGCTGGTTCTAGGCCTGTGACCGGCACCTTGCACCAGCACCGAAGTCCCCTTCAAGAGGAATAATCCCTGCGGAGGAGGGGGTGAAATCAGCGTGGGAGAGACGTACACCGGGTGTGGGAGGGGTGCGCAGGTCGGGAGCCCGTCAGCGCCAAAAGCACTCGAGTCGCACCGGCACCAGTCTTCGATGACATCCCCACTCCCGGAACACCACAGGGTGCTCATGGTGGCCTCCTGCAACAGCTGAGATAGAGAAGGAGGGTTAAGGCCCGGCAAGCAGGAACACTCATCACCCGCTGTGCTACTGGGTGAACCCTCATCACCCGCTGTGCCACTGGCATCTGAAAACCTGTAACTTTCTGTGCATGCCGCTCCCCACACAGCCCTAAGTGCTCTGTCAGCAGCTGGGAGCTTGGAGACCTCCTAGCAAAGAGGGAACACAGAGAGAAGTCAAAGGGGATGGGGGCCATTCACAGGGTGGGGCAGAAGTGTTCAGCCTTCACCCATCTGCAACTGGTTTCAAGTGGCAATTGCTGAGCCAGGCCTGGGTCCGTTTATTCCCGCGCATGCTGAATGGTGGCTGGTGCTCTGACCTGATAAGCTAGATGGCAGCGTGACAGCCCCGCCAAGGCAGATGCCTGTCTCTGGGATGCTCTCTGGCTGTTACTCACTGCATGCTACACCCCTTTGAGCTGTACCTACGTGCTCCACGTGGCAAACACCAGGCTGGCTCAATAAGGGGAGGTGGAAAGGCCAGTGGGCAGGCCAGTGGGCAAGTGGCAATGCTGCCAGCCGGCCATGCCACACAAGGGCTGGCTGTCATTCCAGGCCCGCCAGAGCCATTCACTGCTAATAACCTCAGCTCAGCCAATCACAACCCTGCCACATTCTACCCCTCTCTCAGCAACCGGCCCCTCACCCTCTGGGTTTGGTTGTTGGTGACCAGCTCATAGATGGGCGCTGCTTTGGTGACCTCCAGCAGAATTGGCTCGGCTGGCGTGTCTGGGCTCGAAGTCACATGGCAAAGTGGGCAAGAGGAAGGGCAGCGGCCTCTGCTCTGGCACTCCATGCGGACCCCAGCTGCCATCCGCTTGGTGCCTGACTCGGACAGGCTGGCGATGTATTCAGGGAAGGTGAGAACCTTGGGGTCCCGCTCTCGCTCCTCAGACTCATCAGAGGGGGAATTGCCTGTGAAATGAGAGAGAGAGGGGGGATAGGAAATCAGGCCCACCCATAATGCCCTCACCTGTTCTCCCTCTACAGCCCATGGCTCTTCCAGTACCATAGATGGCCACACTTCATTTCATAGACATGAAATACTGACTGGTGATTAGACCAGAATACCAGGCATCATGACCTCTGAGTTCCTTTCCCTGTTCTGTCACTGGCAAGTGACCTAAACGTGTCTGTGCTTCCATTTCCCCACATCCTGGCCTCCGGCTGAGGGTTTGCTTCCCTGGCTGGCCTCCATGCCGCTTACACGCAGATAGCCTGGGGACTCGGGCTCTGCAAGTGGGCTGAATTCCATCTGAAGTGATTGAAATCTCCACTGGAGGGAGCCTTTCTCCTGCGGATGGGGCGGGGGCATAGTGAGAGTTAAGGTTTATTCTGGCTTCCACTTGGACCTGCTTTCACATCCCGAGAACTTCCTTAAAAATCCTCCTTTTGGAGTGAAACATTCCATGCTTGGTCTCAAGCCCAGGAGTAATTCTTGTTAGGTTTGAAGGAAATCCTTTTAGCCCTTTGTGGGTAAGAACGGAGTGAAAAGAATAGAGTTTTTTCAACTCAAAACATTAAAACTTTTGTTTTGGGGGGGAAGGGGATTATTAATTCAAAGCAAGCATTTAATCCACTCTCATTCCACCCGCTAGAGGGCAATGTAGCAGAGTCTCCACATTGTGCATTTCACTTTAGGTTTTTATGTAAGACAACTAGGTAGACCTGATCCTAAGCCTTCTGAATTTAAAGAAAAGGGACTTTGACTCAAGCCCCTCCTTTGGAAATTCTGGCATAAACCTCTCTGTACCTCAGTTCCCCCATCTAGAAAATGGAGGATAATGATGCTTACCAACCTTTGTAAAGCACTTTGGAATCTAGGAGTGGAAAACACCACAACCCTTTGTAAGCTGCTCCAGTGGCTAATTACCCCCATTGTAAAAAAACGGGCACCTACTTTTCAGCTGGAGTTCTTCTAGCTTGAACTTCCAGCCACTGGATCTCATTATACCTTTGTCTTCTCGCCTGGAGAGCCCATGATCAATTTTTAAATTTTTTTATCTATTTCCATTTTCACGGTTGTGCAAAATTATGAGTTTTAAGCATTTTTTTTTATTTGTATTAATTTAAATGTTCACAGTTGCAAGCAATTATGGGAGGTTCTATAATAGTTATTTAATGACAGATGTTGCGATTCAAAAACTTTCCACTTTACAACGGTTAAAAAACACAAATTGTCAACATCAAATGTCAAATATATAAAGTAACTATCCTTCAATCAAACTCTAGTAAGTACTTACTTTGCCTATCCATACATTTCTATCATTGATGGAGATGTTTTTTCATGGGTTTGTGTTTATACACACACAACACACAACAGTAAATCAACATTTACTGAAAAAAATCTAACCCTGCCAAGCCTAATTATGAAGTATTTAATAAAAATGGGACTTGCATACAATGTTAATAGCCAAAAAGGAGCACTGTAATAGTGTTAAAAAACATTTTATTTTCCTCCCCAAAAGCCTCTCTCCTTGTTCTCTCTCTCTCTCTCTCTCTCTCTCTCGGAAATCTTGTTGGAAAGGTGGATAAAAATCACTTCAAAATAAATAAATAAAATCAGATTTTTTAAAAGTTTTTAAATCATTTTTTAAATTTAAAATCAGATTTAAATTCAGTGTTGTTTTTTTTTTAAAAAAAACCTATTTAAAATTAAATTTGAAATTATGACAACCTATGTTCAGGCTTAAACTTGCTATAATTTATTAAAACCATTCAAATTAACTAACAAATAATATTAAGCAGTACGTATTTGTTGTCAATGCTTAAAGAAAGTCAAACCACTGAACTGGTGGCTGTCACTGGCTAAGCACCTGGAAATTGTCACCTTGGGAGACAGACCAGTCCTCGCTTACAGACAGCCCCTCAACCTGAAGCAAATACTCACCAGCAACCACACACAAAAACACTAACCCAGGAACCTATCCTTGCAACAAAACCCGATGCCAACTCTGTCCACATATTTATTCAACTGACACCATCATAGGACCTAATACCATCAGCCACACCATCTCCTGCACATCTACCAATATGATATATGCCATCATGTACCAGCAATGCCCCTCTGCCATGTACATTGGACAAACTGGACAGTCTCTATGCAAAAGAATAAATGGACACAAATCTGGCATCAGGAATCATAACATCAAATCAAAAACCAGTAGGAGAACACTTCAGCCTCCCTGGTCACTCAATAACAGACTTGAAGGTGACAATTTTAAAACCGAAAAACTTCAAAAACAGACTCCAACGAGAAGCTGCTGAACTTGAATTAATTTGCAAATTGGATACCATCAACCTAGGGTTAAACAGAGACTGGGAATGGTTGGGTCATTACACTCATCGAATCTATTTCCCCAAAGTTAAGTATCTTCACACCTCCTTGTCAACTGTCTGATCTAGGCCTTCTTGATTATCACTACAAAAGTTTTTTTTTCTCCTGCTGATAATAGCTCATCTAAATTAAATAGCCTCTTAGAATTGGTATGGCAGCTTCCAAGTTTTCTGTGTGTATATATACACATCTTACTTCTGTGTTGTCCATTCTATGCATCCGATGAAGTGGGCTATAGCCTATGAAAGCTTATGCTGAAATAAATTTGTTAGTCTCTAAGGTGCCACAAGTACTCCTGTTTTTTGGGGGGGGGTTTTCTTCAGCAAAGAGACCACTAGGTGGTGCTGTGATGCCATGAATTGTTCCAGGCCTGGGAATAACATATGACAGCAATGATTTAAAAGACCTATTTAAGATCAATTCCACTCCTGCAGCAATGTGCAGTATAGTTCCTCCAAAAGCTCCTGGATCAAACAGCAGAGATGAGCTGCAGGCTGATAGGAGGGAATGGGCTCATGTCCTCGGAAGCTGGACAATCTCCACTAACAAGTGAATTAAGTGAAGTGTTGTTCTTTTCAAAGAAAGTTTCTATCGAATAACACTGCATGGGGTGAAACAGCCCAATATACCCAGGGGGGGAAATCTTCAAATGAAACTTCTTGATTGAAAAGAAAGGCAGCGGGCTTTTCTTGCCACTGCTGTGCTCTGAAAATATGAGGCCAGATTGTCAAAAGACCTCCGCACCCAGCAGTTCCTGCTGTCTGTGTGCGCGGGTTCTTTATGCGAGGTGCTGGGTGCTGAGATGTCTGAAAATCCTACCCGGGAGGCAGATCCGTATTAGATGCTGGGCAGACATAGTGAGTGTGTGGAGAGTCCTAATCTGGAACAGGGAACTGAGAAGAGCGAGGGCTCCATCAAAGAGGTGCCCAGACACCAGACAGCTCTCCCTATCACCACGAACAGCAAGAATTGGGCCCTCCTTCAACTCCTACTGACTTCATGGGTGGGGGTGTGCTTGGATCTGAGGAGACAATTAGGCCCCGATGCCTATTAACCCCTGGTCTTCAGGGCTTTCCCAAACCTCTGGAGCTGGGAATGAGCTGGAAAAGGATCTAGGCAGGGTTGAGAGTGGTCTAGAGCATTGCAAGGGCAGGTGGCTGCTGTTCTGGGCAATTGCAGGCACTGCTGAACCCACTGTCCTGGTTCACTACACATACGTGGGGGTCAGGGGGGGTGAGAGAGAGAAGGGGAAGAGACACGACACAGGAGAAGGAGAGGAAGAAAGCTCTCCAGCCTCCTTGGCTTCCACCCAGCAAAGACAGCAGCTGTGCCGTGCTTCCCGCAAAGCCAAACAAACCCTAGCAGTGTGATTCGCAGCAGTGTGCTTCGGGATTGGCAGAGCACATCTGGCTTCTACCTGCTGAGCGAGAACAAGACACGGAGAGAGGTAGAACTAAGTATCCCTGCGGGATTCAGGATGCGCTAATCTCTGTTAGCAATGGGGGAGGGAGTAGTGTGTGCGAAGGACTGGCTAGGGAGCAGCTACCTGCTTGTTCTGGGACTGGATCCAGATTCTGTGTACATATATGACTCTGAACAACACCATGTGTAAAGAGGGTAGAGACAAGCCAGGTTTGCAATGTCCAGAGCGGCGTGGGACAAGAGAGGGTTGGGACCTGACTGCTTCTGCCTACACCTGGAGGCAGCGTGTGACTTTAGCACTGAAATACAGCCAAGCCACTGGTAACAGGAGCTGGGGTTTCTTGGCAGATGTGGGACATAATGGAGGGCACATAAAGGTCCAGAGGAAGAGCCCATCTCCTTCTTTTCCCACCGGCTGGGCTTAGCAGTTGGATCCCACAATACTTTTGCCTTACAAACACTGTGCTAGCTGTGTCTAAAAGCTGTTCATCCCGCTGCTGTGCTGGGCAATGTCTGTAATCTATAAACGATGCTCTCTAAAGGCATCTCACCTCTAGCTCCTTGAGCTCTTGGCCTTCCCTTCACTTCAAACAGCCACATCGCTTCTCTCAATCCTGTCCCTTTGGGATTTTGAATAACTCACCGAGTTGCCCTTCTGCATCTCTTCCTTTCCAAAGGACATAACATCCTAGTCAATACCCAAGACCGTGTAGTCCTTAACACATTCTCTTTGCCCTTTTCAAAGCTTCTCCATTTCTACAATGACCTTCTCCTAATACGATGACCACAGTGGAGTGCAGTATTCCACCCATAATCGGGCAGTCAGCGGTCTGGATTCACATAGGACTGTCCTGATTTTGACCAGGCTATCCAGTAACTTTACTAGCAGGACATCAAAAAAGTGTCCCTGAAACATCTCTAAGGATCTCTTGTGTTACAGCATGGCATGACAAGGTGACAATGCTGGCTTGCGAGATGGAGATACTTTGTAAACTGATGGCCCCGATGTAATGGTAACAGAGTCACAACAGTGGAGCAGGGCAAATTAGCCCTTGGGGATGATCATGTTGTTATTTATTTCCATTTAGAATAATGCAAGCGTTCCATGCACAGGCTCTGAGCTCCCAGCCCATAATTTACAAACACCAGCTATGCAGGCCAGGAAGGTGTCCTGTTCTACCAGGGAACAAGACCATCATCAAATAGTAACTAAATAAGTGGCAACATAAGATGTAAGAATCATTTCCTTCAATCTGTCAGGTATGTTTTTAAGGTAGTTTTGCCATCAAAACCAACACCAGCCTATCTAGCAGAACTGGAACATAAAAGGGGTTTGGGATATGGAGTGTTTGACTCCTAAGCTGATGGTCAGAAACCACCTCAAGTCTGCGGTGCCCAGAAGTTGTTCCCCTCTGATAGCTGTTTGACAGCCTGTGTCAAAGGAGTGGTGGTTCCCATCTTTGCAAGCTAAGCTGGAGCCAGCCCCAGTTACATGAGGGATAGCCTCGCCCTCCATGACTGTCACCTGTCATGACAGCCGCGTCACACTGGAACAGCGGAGCT
The DNA here is from genome assembly GCA_037349315.1 of Chelydra serpentina. Classification (NCBI taxonomy): domain Eukaryota; kingdom Metazoa; phylum Chordata; order Testudines; family Chelydridae; genus Chelydra; species Chelydra serpentina. The sequence continues at coordinate 55,385,313 of JBAIAC010000024.1, read as the reverse complement.
TGAGAGCGACTCGCCTGTGTGCAGGAGCAGGGGCTTTCGCAATGATGGCCCCACAAACATGGGGCTCACTCCTGGGAAAGATCAGGACGGCTGGCTGGCCGAGAGTCTCGTTGCCTTCAGAGCAAAAGGTAAGGCCCAGGGTTTTGAGACAGCTTTCCCTCAACGCCGCCCCATACAAGACAAAGACCGGCCTATACTAACAAGGGAAAGGAGAGACACCCCTGGCTTTATGCATTACACCTCATAACTCTGGGAGACACCTCGATACCATATGATGAGACACATACAATCAAAGACCGAGAGAATCAACTTCCCAAGTGTCCACATTACAAAAATCACCACCACGACTGGTACTAGTCACTCCTGCCTTGTCAGCAGGCCAGTGGGGGGGTGGGGGGGGACGGGGACGGAGGTGAAGTACGTAGCCAGGGGCAGTGCGGGGACATTCACAGCGCTGCTGCCTGAGTTGTACCTGCTCTGGAGAAAGAGAGAGGACTTCTATCTCCAGGGCTGTCAGGCTGGCTCCTCTAACAAGCAGGAAGGGCCCAATCCTGCAGCATCAACAGGAGACGAGAGAGCTCGTCACCTCACAGGACGGAGCACTAAGGCCAGAATTTTCAAAAGAACTCAGTTCCTCTTTGGGCCTCAAAATAAGGGGTTAGATCTTCAAAAGAACTCATCCCATTGGATGCTGGGAGTGTCTGAAAACCTACCCGCCAATGGCACAGCGGGAGCTGCCGACTGCTGGGCGCTTTGGACAAGCTCACTCTTATTACGGCCTAAATGAGAGCTGAGCTCATGAAAACCTGGCTCCGTGCTCTGTGGACAGGCTCTGAATTCACAGAGAGAAGAAAGAAAAAAAATGAGGAACAACAGAAGACAGGCTCTTCAGTTCAAGCTGGCAGAGCCGCAGAGGGTTAGAAGATGTCTCATTCCAGCGTCCTGCTGGTTGGTTTGGGAATTAGCTCTTTCAACGGTGCACCTTCGCTAGTGGTGTGTCGCCCACCGTTACTCTCTCAGTCTCCATCGTCCTCACAGTCGGTCCCACGTCACTCCCGGACCGCGGTGTCTGCTTCTCGACACTGCCCTCCGGCTGTGCCCACTCCACTGGCTCTCCCTCCCTTCCGGGGGACCAGCAGCTTCTGGCTCTATCACTCGCCTCAGTGGCTCACTGCAGTCCTCAGTCTAGCACCTTCCTCCAAGGGCAAACTGCACTCTGGCTGAGCCACTCTCATCACTGGCAAGTGGGCGGGGGAGGGGGGGGAAGGGGCAGGCCCAGGCCTGCCTGCTACTCTGGGCCCCAACCCAGGGACCTTCTAGCGGTAGCCACTTAAATTGCCCTCCTTCAACTGTCCTCTACTGCCTACTTCCCTGGGCCACTTCCCTGTAGCCCCAGCACCTTCTCTGCCCCATTGTGTCAGGGCCCCAGTCTGGCAGTCATCAGCCTAGAGCTCTCCCAGCCTCTGCTGACCCTGCCCAGCCCTGCTCTGTCTTAGGTGCTTCTCTAAGGACCAGTTCTTCTCCCTTTGCCCTCCAGGGGGAGACTGCCTTCCTCCTACAGCCTTCTTATAGGGCCCAGCCTGGCCCTGATTGGCTCCTTTCAAGCCTCCACTTGATTGGCTCCCAATGAGCCTTTTCATGATTGGCTGGGGCTCAACACAACCTCGCTGGCTTGTTTTAACCCCTTCCACGCCAGAGTGGGGCAGCTGCCCTACTACAAGCCCATCTTGTTGGGGCTGGGGGAGGCTGGCATGGGGGGGGAGTGCTTGGTCAGCCTCAGGAGGAGACAAGTCTTGCATTGCTCGGCGGTGATAGTTTTAGAAGCTGCCCTGATTATCTGGCCACTGTCCCAGCCCCCCGAGCTAAAACACCACTTCCTCCTCACACACTCAGTGCGCTGGGGGTCCAAAGTAGAGGGACATGGAGAGAGGGCAGGTGATTTATTAGAACTATTATTGATGGTGCCTCTTTGTATAGGCAGTGGGGAGAGTCTCTGACTGCTGGAGGGGTGTGGAGAAGGCAACGTGAATGGTGGCTAGAGCCTCCCAGTCTGGAGAAGGTGGCATCCTTCCCTCTCCTTTCACTTGGCCCAGGAAACTCTTAGGCCCCTCTCCAGCCTGTATTCACCTCAACCGGCAGCAAAGGCCCGTGCAAGCCCCTATGCCCTAGAGGTGAAATCCTTTCCACAGGACACCACATTTCCGCTCAACAATTCCTAGGTGGAACTGAGCCCTAACTGCGCCCCCTAAGGCTCTTCCTGGCACCTTTGTTCCTCTGATCCTGAAGCATCTGGGACTACGACCATGAACCAAACAACAACCAGGAGGAGCAATCGGGAGATCCGTGGGATAGGAGCTGCCCGATGGGGAAGCAGCCAGGAGGGTGGGTGGGAAATGGTAATGGTAATGAGGCTCTGACTTCTCACACAGAGTGCTGAGGCTGCTATGCGCCTTCCCCAGCTCCAGCAGCAGCAGCAGCCTCCGCCACTGGCACGAACACTTGGTATTAAATTTATAACAGAAACCAATTAAAAGATAACAAGAGAACACACGAGAACATATGCTCTGGATCACAAGAATTTAAGTGCTTAAAAAACCCCACAACCACTGGCTATCACAGGGGAAGTTTCAGTATTGTTTCGAAAGGGCCACGAACTATTTCAAAATGCATTTCTCCAGCCATTAGTGACTAGCTGTCACAGGCCAGGTGATCGGTACAAATGGGGAGGGTGGGATGCAGCCGATGACCCAGAAATGCTCCATCTCTGGGTGGATTGGGACACGATCTCAAATGAGTATTTTGCTGCATCTGGAGTATGTTTCCTCGCTCCCTGAAAATATAAGCAGGCGGCTTACAGGCTATGGATCTTTGGAATGATTCCATGCCTTTCTTTTCCAGACTAGGCCAAAACTATTTTGCAGCAGGCCTCACAAGGAATACTGGCAGGTCTCTTACTACTTAGCAGTCACTGCAAATGGACCGCATATGTACATAGATCCGATCAGCTCTTTGCAAACAGCCTCACAGCTCTCATATACTTTGCAATGGGGGGTGGAATAGCTCAGTGGTTTGTGCATTGGCCTGCTAAACGGAGGGTTGTGAGTTCAATCCTTGAGGGGGCCATTTAGGGATCTGGGGCAAAAATTGGGGATTGGTCCTGCTTTGAGCAGGGGGTTGGACTAGATGATCTCCTAAGGTCCCTTCCAACCCTGATGTTCTATGCTTCTATGCAATGAACTCTTTGGGTAAATAAAAAGGGACACAAGACACACCAAGGCAGAGTCGGGTAAGTCTGCAGTAGTGTAAAAACGTTCAGCCAGGTTGTGCCTAGCTCTGCGGGAAGGATGTGAGGACACCTACTCCACCTACCATCACCCTGCATTGGCAAGAAGTGCAATCTGGATCCTCGTGTGCGTGGCTCAAAAGAACCAGGGACTCTAGTGTAACTGCTCAAACATTTGCACATGCACTCTGCAAGTTCTGCAGTAGGACAGCATGAGTCTTTGTCCCCCTCTAGCAATTGGGCCACATAAGAGGATAATGGACCAGCTATAACTTCTAGCTAGAAGACTTAAGCCCAGCTCCTCAAAAGTATCTAGGTGCCTAATTCCCATTGATTTCAATGAGAGCTGAGAAACAGCTGAGACATGTTTATCTTGGAATGCAAATCACCAATGCAAAGTTCTAACTGCTGCAGGTTAACTGCATGTTTTGCATTTCACCATGAGGCCGCAGGATCTAGAGGGAGAGAGAAACATTTCCCTGGCCAGAATAACCCACTGGTCAGTGTCACGGGTCTCCATGTATATCGATCCACAAAGGACACAAGTTGGTTACAGGCCCCACTAGGGAGACTTGGTTCTGTAGCTGAAGCTATAGCAGCTCGCGTATTTTGCTCTGAAAGTCTCCAGGCTGGTCCCTGGTGTGCTGGCCAAGACAGCGGCTGTCATACCAGCACGGCCAGGCATGGCTATGCAGTGACATGTTCAGGATACAGTAAAACTGGTGAGATTCAAATCCCCAGGCATCTCTCCTGACCATTTGGCTTGCCAGAGCTGGATGGACTGACATGGCGGTGGCGTCCTCTGTGAAACTGCAGGGCACCCAGCAGGAGAAGGGGAATAGGTGGGTAGTTCTTGAGCTTCCAGGGCTTCTCCTGGCATCTACTGAGGTGTCCCTTTTTTCTTCCACATGGACAGTACGGATTTTCCCTGCTTAACTATAGCCTGGATTATTCTTTCATGCAACCGGCAGAGAACGTGGGAGGTGCTTCCAATGAAAGAGGGACCCATTAAAAACCCACTTGGCTGGCATGAGAAAGGGAACTCTGATCTGCTGGCTTGTCTCATTGTTGTTTGCTTTGAACAGAGAGGCTGACAGATCCTTCCCACTTCAAAGGAAAGCGCACTGATGTCACTTAGCTGGAGCTAGCAGAATGCCCACTCCACAGGAAGCACTCGGCAAGGGACAGTCATTTTCTTGAACGTGAAAAGGTAGGATTCACGTGTAATTTCTCTGCGCTCCAGCTGGCAACCACCAGACACTGGAAAACGATGCTGTGGCCAAACTGTGCGCTGATACCAGCACCAAGCTTGAGTAAGCCCCCTGAAGTCAACGAAGAGCAGAACGTGACATAAGGATTAAACCGATCCCCACATCTGGAATTGGAGGAGATGCTCCTGCATCCTTCGGCTTCAGTCGGCGAGGACGTCACAGCAAGAGATGTTGCTGTGCTTTGGCACTGAGCTGCCAGGGGTTAATATTACATGGCAGTGTCCCAGGGGCATTGAAGCTGAGGTCAGCAGGGAGTCAGATCCTCTGCTGGTGTAAATCAGCACAGCTCCACTGATGTCAGTGGGGGTCATGTCCATTTACACTATCCCCTGGGGTTTAGCATGGAATCATGCATCATCGATAACTCAGGATGCAGGCGTTCCTATAGGACAACCACTTAACGTGGTAACTCTATGGGGATCTTTAGATTACCAATAGCAGTTAGGCGAAGGATGTTTGTTGTTCAGGGCTTTGTTTTTGCTGTAGCTGGAGATCATATGAAAGCAGTTCTAGTTACAGTAGAACCCGTATTTTACAAACTAACCTGGGAGTGAGGAGTTCGCAAAACAGAAAAGATCATAAAAATGAGCATCTCAAAAGGACAGTAGGCCGTGCGTAAGTTGCAGGATGGTTCACTGTATCGCTATCTTCATGTCCTTCGCACCACTGCAAGGTGACTTCCAAAGCACTGGAGGCACTGGAATGTGAAGGGATGGAGACTTGTTCTTCATCTCGTGTGATTTGTTTTTCCCCAAGAAAAAATGGTTTGTGTAACTGGTCGTTCGTAAGATGGTGCTTATGAAATTGAGGTTCTACTGTGTTGCTACTATGACTTGTCCCAAGGGATTATGTACTTAATTTCTCTCTCGGACCTCTACAGTACTGCTGATCTGGGCAGGAAGCAGCATGAGAGAAAAGAGGAAGTAGGAAGAGTTACTCAGGACTGAGTTGTTCAAAGTCAGTGTTTGCTTTAGGCACAGAGCTGAGGGCTCAGTCTGATGAGGAACCTTTGGATTCCATCAGCACAGACTGCACATTCACCCCAAAGGCCACTTCCTTGGAACTTCAGCCCAGTGTGATGCGTGCAATTGACAATCATTACAAGAGGGGTCAGAGAAGAACCAGCACTTCAGTTAATAAGTCAGTTTGTCTCCATCTTTCTACGCTTGATAGAACTTACTGTTTAAACATTTTGTGGAGAAATAGGATAGTGCTAACCTCACTCAGAAACCCCTGCAAAGAAAACAAGCCTGTTAAACCAAAAAGGAGAGAGGCCACTTCTTAGCTTCCCCATTGTGCTGGAAATGGACCACTTTGGGACAGCTTTGCAGGCGCAGGGGGAAAGCAGCAGCCACAGAGAATGGTTTGTCTCTTGCAATTTTTCAATCAATATCAGCTCTGGACATTCACCAACTAAAAGCTAAGAGGAGAAAGCGGCAGGTGTTGGAACAGGAGGGAAGCTGAAAGGAGATACTGTAGGGGAAGAAAGACCTGCAGAAAGGAAGAGACCATGGTGAAACGGCCCAGACCAGAGGGGGAAAAAAAGAAGAAATAGAGAAAACAAAAGTTGCTGTGCTCAGAGAGATCCTGCTGCTGAACTAAAGTGGATTTAATACTAAAGAGCTTTGGGCAAACCGCTGCTTCACTAGCTGTATGAATCCAAGTGATCTATCCAGAGTCAGAGAAAGGTGAATATCTGAAATCAGACCCATGCATAGAAGCCGAGTTTCTATCATGCCAGGATGGAGCAAGTCCCATTATTTATCTTAGTGTCAGGAATTTGAATCTCCAAACTTAGAGATGAAAACAATCTATTAGATTGTCTAGTTCACTTCTTGCAAGTGCATTGTTGTTCCTTACAGTACAGGTCAGGCAGATTCCCGCTGGCTGTAAATGGCACTCCCATAACTTGTAACATTCACCTGAATAGGACATAACGGCCATATTGGGTCAGACCAATGGTCCATCTAGCCTGGTATCCTGTCTTCTGACAGTGGCCAGTGCCAGATGCTTCAGAGGGAATGAACAGAACAGGCAATCATCAAGTGATCCATCCCATGTTGTTCACTCCCAGCTTCTGGCAAACAGAGGGTAGGGACACCATCCTTGCCCATCCTGGCTAATAACCATTGATGGACCTATCCTCCATGAATTTATCTCGTTCTTTTTTGAACCCTGTTATAGCTTTGGCATTCAAAAAACATTCCCTGACAAAGAGTTCCACAGGTTGACTGTGCGTTGTGTGAAGCAGTACTTCCTTTTGTTTGTTTTAAAGCTGCTGCCTATTAATTTCATTGGGTGACTCCTAGTGTTAGGTGGAGGAATAAATAACATTCCTATTCACCTTCTCCACACCAGTCAACATTTCATAGACTTCTATCATATTCTCTGCTTAGTCATCTCTTTTCCAAGCTGAAAAGTCCAGTCCTTTTAACCTCTACTCATATGGAAGCTATGCCCTTCTCTATACCTTTTCCAGTTGCAATATATCTTTTTTGAAATGGGGCATCCAGATCTGCATGCAGTATTCAAGATGTGGGCGTATCAGGGATTTATATAGAGGCAATATGATATTTTCTGTCTTGTTATTTATTCCTTTCCTAATGGTTCCTAACATTCTGTTCACTTTTTTGACTGCCACTGCACACTGAGCAGATGTTTTCAGAGAACTATCCACAGTGACTCCAAGATCTCTTTTTTGGGTGGTAACAGCTAATTTAGACCCCCATCATTTTGTACGTAAAGTTGGAATTATGTTTTCCAATGTGCATTACTTTGCGTTTATCAACACTGAATTTCATCTGTCATTTTGTAGCCCAGTCACCCAGTTTTGAAAGATCCTTTAGTAGCTCTTTGCAGTCTTTGAACTTAACTATCTTGAGTAGTTTTGTATCATCCGCAAATTTTGCCACCTCACTGTTTACCCCTTTTTCAAAATAATTTACGAACATGTTGAACAGCTCTTCAAATTCTTTTTTGACTTTCCTAATTATACACTTGACTTGCCAGAGTTTATGCTCCTTTCTACTTTCCTCAATAGGATTTAACTTCCAATTTTTGAAGGATGCGTTTTTGTTTCTAACTGCTTCTTTTACTTCGTTGTTTAGCCACAGTGGCACTTTTTTGGTCCTCTTACTAGGTTTTTTTTCAATTTGGACAAAATTCCTTCCTACATCAAGGTAAATCAAAGAAAAAGACAGTTACCTTTTCCGTAACTGGTGTTCTTCGAGATGTGTTGCTCGTGTCCAATCCACAATAGGTGTGCATGCTCGCCACATGCACTGGTGCCAGAAGTTTTTCCCTTAACAGTACCCGTAGGGGAGAGCTCCTAGCAAGCCCTAGAGTGGCGCTGCTATGGCGCGGTATAAGGGGCGCGGCGCACTCCCTCCCATCCTCAGTTCCTTCTTGCCAGACAACTCCGACAGAGGGGAAGGAGGGCGGGATGTGGAATGGACATGAGCAACACATCTCGAAGAACGCCAGTTACGGAAAAGGTAACTGTCTTTTCTTCTTCGAGTGATTGCTCATATTCATTCCACAATAGGTGATTCCAAGCTATATCTGTTGGAGGCGGGTAGTTCACAGACGCTCGGGACAGAGTACAGCCCTGCCGGACCCGGCATCCTCCCTGGTTTGGGAGACGATCACATAATGTGAAGTGAACATGTGAACCGATGGCCATGTGGCAGCCCTACAAATGTCCTGAATGGGGACATGGGCTAGAAAGGCATCAGATGAGGCTTGCGCCTTAGTCGAGTGTGCCCTCACAATCGGCGGCGAGGGGACTCCTGCCAGGTCGTAACATGTATGAATACACGAGGTGATCCAGTTGGAGAGCAACTGAGCGGATATCGGCTGTCCTCTCATGCGTTCGGCTGAGGCGATGAACAGCTGCGAGGACTTCCTGAACGGTTTTGTACGTTCCAGGTAAAAAGCCAGAGCCCTTCTCACATCCAGCATGTGGAGGCAGCGCTCCTCATTGGATGCATGGGGTTTGGGACAGAGCACCGGCAGGAAAATGTGCTGACCCATACGGTAGGCAGAGACCAACTTGGGGAGGAACGAAGGATGTGGTCGGAGCTGGACCTTATCCTTATGGAACACCATGTACGGGGGTTCAAAGGTCAGGCCCGGAGCTCCGAGACCCATCTAGTGGACGTGATCGCCACCAGGAAGGCTACCTTCCATGAGAGGTGCGACCAGGATCATGTAGCTAGTGGTTCAAATGGGGAACCCGTCAACCAGGCCAGTACCAAATTCAAGTCCCACTGCGGGACTGGGGGCCTAACATAAGGGAAGAGGTGATCCAAACCCTTAAGGAATCGGCCAGTCATGGCATGGGAGAACACCGTGTGGCCCTGCACCGGCGGGTGGAAGGCCAATATGGCCACCAAGTGCACCTTGATGGTCGAGGGGGCTAGGCCTTGGGCTCTAAAGTGAAGGAGGTAGTCTAATATAAGCTGAATCGGAGCAGCCACAGGCGAAACGCCCCGATCAGCTGCCCACTGGGAAAACCGAAACCATTTCGCCAGGTAGGCCCGACATGTGGAGGGCTGTCTGCTTTCCAGGAGGATGCGCTGAACCCCTTCCGAGCAAGTCCTCTCCTCCAGGCCAAACCATTGAGCAGCAACGCTGTGAGGTGGAGTGCCGCTAGGTTGGGGTGGAGGAGGCAGCCCTGGTTCTGGAATAGCAGGTCCAGGCGGGATGGCAACGGCCACAGTGGGGCGACTGGGCCCATTGGTACCATGGCGCTGGCCAAGGAGCCTGGTGCCACTGCACCTGCTGTGGCACCGGCGGAGCAGGCTGTTCAGCCTGACTAGCCTGGCCCATCGACTGACGACTGCGAAGGGAGGCCAGGCTGGCATACAATCTACCGCTATCCTGGGACTAGGACGAGTGGCGGTGTTGGGAACGGTGCCAACCGCGTGACCGTGATCCCGGAGTGGAGGAGCAGGAGTACTGCCAGTAGCAGCTGCTCCGCAACCGGCTCCGATGGGTGGATCCGCGACAGCGAGGTGCAGGCGATTGCCGCCTGAGGCTGCGGGAGCGGTGCCACGGCAGGGACCTCGAGCGAGACGAAAAATGGGAACGGCGTTGATGCCCGTACTGCGAAGGGCTACAGTAGCCTCTCAGAGACAAGGACCTCTGGTGCCATCTGTCCTGGTCTCGACAGGACACGCTCTCCTTGCGAGGTCTACGTTCCCTTGAGACGGAGCCTGGAACCCCTGCTGGTCGGTACCCCCAGACAACCTGGTAGGAGTCGACGGGGACCGGCGCAGACTGCACACGGGGTGGTCGCTGAGTGGGGAACAGCATCAGGAACCTTCCCTAGACCGTAAATGGTACCGTCCAGGTGGCGACTGCAGGGATCCGAGCGGTGGCTTGCCTCTGGATCAGGGAGCCAACGGCGGCGGTGCCCCTGGCAAAGACATAACGTCTCGGGCCGCTTGCAGGGCCTCCAGCATGGTGGGCACCTGAATGTCCGGGCAGGTCAGGCTCGGAGTGGGCCGGGCTACTCCGCTCAACTTAAGTTGGAGGCCAGGAGGCTGATGGGGACCGAGAGCTTCCCAATGCGGGTCTAGTCTCTCCCCCGGTCTTGCTCTGGAGCCTCGGTGGAGAAGACCTCTTCTTTGCCCTTTTGGAGTGTCCCGTGGACGGAGAGTGGTGCCGGCTGGTGGAAGGTACCGAAGGGTTGCAGTGCACCGATGCCGCGGTGCTTGGTGCCAACTCAGCGCAGCACAGCGGTATCGGGGTCAGAGCCGACTCCATCAAAATGGCTCAGAGCCGAATGTCCCGCTTCTTCTTGGTCTGAGGTTTGAAGGATCTGCAAATCTTGCAGCGATCGCTGAAATGGGTTTCCCTCAGACAGTGTAAACAGTCCACGTGCGGATCACTCACAGGCATTGGCCACTTGCAAGTGTCGCACAACTTAAAGCCCCGTGGCACGCCCCGACCCAGGCACACTAAACTAACTCTAACTAAACTACTTTTAACGAAAAGTACTAGTAACTATGAACTAACAGAGTCCACGAGGCAAGCTGCAGCAAAGCTGGAGCAGAGCAGTTCTGATGCACCTTCACTGGCGGCAAGAAGGAACTGAGGGTGGGGGGAGCGTGCAGCACCCCTTATACCGTGCCATAGCGGCACCACTCCAGAGGTTGCTGGGGGCGTTCCCCTATGAGTACTGATAAGGGAAAAACTTCCAGCACCGGTGCACATGCCGAGCACACACACCTATTGTGCAATGCACATGAGCAATCATCGAAGAAGAATCACTTGTATTTTGACCTTAACCACCAGCAGCCACAGCAATCAGTAGAAAATGTCAGCACGGACATGTTTTCCGAAAAGTAGGATTTGATCCACAGAGTACCAAGTGATCAGTACTGTATGAGCAGTGACTGCTAAAAGTAAATGCTATGCAGAACTGGAATAAAGCTACCAGAGCTTTGGGTGTGTGTGAAGAGTCTTGCACAATATCACAGCTGGTTTTGCTCCCACAGTATTACCCTGTTCACTGTGTGAAACAGAATGTCTGAGGGAGGCAGTTAATGAGAGCAAAAGAAAAATAGACATGTAGGTGCCCAACTCCCATTGACTTTCAGTGGCAGGTGGGTGCTGAAGTACCCTTTCCACCTTTGGAAATCTTGCCCCCATGTGACATGCATACACATGTGCAGGGAGACCCTGTACTTACACACAGTACAGTGGCATGTGCAGTTACCCTTTCCTCCTCCATGGTGTGTGCCTGGAATTTCCTCTTTGCACAGATTCACATTTAATTTCACAGTTTGTAAGCACCTGCCTTGCAAAATTTAACCTAGATTCTCTGTCTCCATGTCAAGCTTCTCTAACCAAGGTGACTAGCTTCACCCAGGCAGAACTAGTCTGCTACACATCACCTGGATCACCTGGATCGATTGGACTTCAGCTGTCATTAAGACTGCGCCGATCACAACACGTCTGCCATTCTTCTCGCACTCTTGCCTTTCTTCTCCACGTTCGTCCAAAACGTTTAACGATGTCACCTTCCCATCTTCTTGGAGGCCGACCGCGGGGTCTTTTCTGTTCTCGTGGGTACCACTCAGCAATGATTGCGGTCCACCTGTTATCCGTGAGCCGTGCTGTGTGGCCTGCCCATCGCATCTTGTTATGTCTGCTTTCCACAACAATATCTTTCACACCGCTGCGTTCTCTGATGATTTCATTTGGTATACGATCCAGAAGGGAGATTCCCAACATAGCTCGTTCCATTGCCCTTTCAGCTACCAACAGCCGTTGCTCTTCTCTCTTCGTCAGTGTCCACGTTTCACTGCCATACAGCATGGCTGGCAGCACTGCTGAATTGAAAATATTTTTACATGTGGTCTTGTCAATTTTTCCTTTGAGGATGTCCTTGATGGAATTAAACGCACACCATCCTGCCCGAATCCTTCGCGAGAGTTCTCCGTTCAGGTCTTGGCGCATATTAAGTTCTTGGCCCAAATATATGTACTGTTCCACTTCTTCGATGTGTTCTCCTGTTACCGTTATTCGGGCTTTTCGTAAGACGTCTGATTGCATATATTTCGTTTTGCAGTGGTTCATTTTCAGGCCGACCTGACTACTTTTCTTGTCGAGTCTTCGTAGCATGCTCTGCAGTTGGTTGGTGCTTTCGGCAATGAGTACAATGTCATCTGCAAATCTGAGATGAGATAATCTCTTGCCGTTTATGTTGACACCACTCCTCCAATTGATCTTGTTCATAACCATTTCGAGGCAGGAGGTGAATAGTTTCGGTGAAATTGTATCTCCTTGCTTTACGCCTTTCTCGATTGGGATGCGGAGGGGAGTTTCAAGGAGAGTAATGTCTGTACATCCAGTATTCGCTTCCTTCAACAAACGAATGTACTGCGTGTTAATGCCCTGCTCTGCGAGCACCTTTAATATTGCGTTAAACTCAACGCTATCGAAGGCCTTTTCATAGCCGACAAAAGCAATGCACAGTGGGAGTTTGTTTTCCCTCGCTCTTTCTAGGAGCTGGCTAAGGGTAAATATATGGTCGATTGTACTGAAATTTCTTCGAAACCCTGCCTGCTCTCTCGGCTGTTGTTCCTCCAGACTCTGCGAAAGTCGATTCGTTATCACCTTTGTGAAGAGCTTGTAGATGTGAGAGAGTAGGCATATAGGGCGGTAGTTCTTAAGATTTTCTCGATCACCCTTCTTGTGCAGCAAGATGGTATTCGACGCCTTCCAGCTTGATGGTATTTTTCCTTCTTCAAGATATCGACTGAATCTTAAAGCGAGGGCCTTCCAAAGTTTTTCGCCTCCTGCATAAATCATTTCTGAGGTTATTCCATCTTTGCCTGGAGCTTTTCCCTTCTTCATCTGGTGTAGTGCGCTTCGGACTTCGCTGACGATTATTGGGGGGACGCGTTCTTCTGACTCTTTGAGGGTTGGGAGGGGGACGTTGATTCTTGATTTGAACAGTTCTGTATAGAAGTCCTTGCAGACCTCCTCCATCCCTGCTCTGTCGATTACTGTCTCTCCATCCTTGTTCTTCAATGCTGTTACGCTCAATCTATACTGCGTCAATTCCCGCTTGCATGTCCTGAGGCTCTTGCGTGATTCAGCTGTTTTAAGGAGCTTTTCTTTCCGGAAATTCTCAAAGTCATCCTTCAGTTTTCGCCGTATAAGCTTGCACAGAATGGAGTACTCGAGGTTGTTATCCGAGCTCCTTTTCATGTTTCTCCGCTTCTCCAACAAGCTTTTCGTTTCAATCGAGATTCTTCCCTTCGCCTTCTTCAGCTTTTTAATTTCAGCTGCTTTTATGCAACATCTCAACTTGTCAGCAAAGATACTATAGTCCTCATCACACTTTTCCATCTGGCTCCAGTCAAACCCAGAAATCACTTTTTTCAGCTTTGCTTCATCGAATGTCTTCGGCTGCTGTTTCCTGTTTGCCGTCTGTAACGCCTTCTTTTCCACCACTTCGTCGAAAATCAACTTCGCTCTAAGCAGGCGATGGTCACTGCCGGTGTTGAATGGCTGCACCACAGAGACGTCTTGAATGATGCGCCTTTTATTGACTAAAATATAGTCGATTTCATTCTTACTCTTCGCGTTTGGTGCGATCCATGTCCACCTTCTTGAGATCTTTTTGTACTAGGTGTTTGCCACGTACAGTTCTTTCATTTCTGCCATTGCTACCAGCCTCTCTCCTCTTTCATTCCTTTCACCGCTGCCGTATCTCCCTATGAACTTTTCGCCAGCTTTCCCTCGCCCGACCTTGGCGTTGAAATCTCCCATCGTGACAGTGTAAGTGGACTTTCGCGCGAGAGCTCTTTGAAGCTCTCGGTAGAATTCTTCCACTTCTTTGTCCTCACTTGCACTTGTGGGAGCGTAGGCCTGGATGACCTTGAGGGTAGCTTTTGACTCCATCTGAAGATGCAGCACACCAATACGTGATGATGTTAGCTGGCATGATATGACTTTCGAAGACCAATCTTTACTGACGATAAATCCAACTCCTCCAACATTTCTAGCGCCATCTCCCTTTCCAAGCCTCACAGCACTTCCATCCTTCCAGTTGACTTCCAACTCCTTCTTTCGTCGGGTTTCGCAGACATCGAGAATATCGCATTTTATCCTTTTCTTCTCCTCCATCAGATGGTTTAAAGTTTCCTCCTTTGCCAGTGACCTACAATTGTAAGTACACACACAGCGAGGATTGTCCTTTTCCATGTTGGCCTAGCACCTGACATTTTTAGCAACCTCTTGTCGCTCAATTTCCACTCCGTCACCGTAGAACGTGCATTTACTCGTGTTGTTTTAGCCATTAACTTCAAGCCATCCCACTGGCTAGGTGGGCAGGCATGCGTACCTCCTCAAGCTTCCCGCTAGCCTTCAACCTCTAAGGAGAAGGAAAAGTGCTCTTTCCTCTGAGAGAGCAACCCTCCTCCCTGGATTGGATAGTCCGACACCTTTGTAGCATGGTAAAACCTACCAGGGCATACGCCCCGCTACCATAGCTGTCAGATGGCCAGGGTCACCGCTGCACCACGTTGAGGCGCTGAGGTAGGATTTTTGCACATGCCTTCCTCAATCGTCTGATTCCTGATGACTCCTACACAGAGACCAATTCACAACTGGGTATAGAAGTAAAAGAAAGCTAAGGTTCTGGGGGAAGAAAAACACTGGAGAGGAGGAAACTCAAGACCCAGGTGGAAGAGTGCTGATGTGGAAGAGACAAAGATTAAAGATATATAAGAGCTAAGAGTGGAATCAGGCAGGAAGGCTTGGTGGCATGAATGCATTAGCCTTTCATCTCTCTGTGCTTTTGGCTTTTTATTGTCCCTAATGACCTCATCCAATCCCTACTGAAGCCAGCAGGAGTCTTTCCATTGATTTCAGTGGGTTCTGGAGCAGGGCTAAATAACAAACAAAATGACTTGGTGCCTTAGCTTGAGCAGTTTGTCCATATCACAACACCAGCACATGACTGGCTGTAGGAGTCTACGTTGGGGGGATAGAGAACAGCCGGTATAAAGATGAAAACACGCTTCTTTGGTGCAGTCAGGCACACCTGGCCTGGAAAAGGGCTCCCTTACCTTGACTCCACACAGCTGGGATCTGCCAATATGCTCTTTGAAAGAATGCGTGTGTGTTCTTGATCACTGGCTAGGCCTCCTACCTTTGCTTATGTCTTCGTACTCCAGCCAGAGCTGCCGCTGGACCTGCTTATTGGGATACCAGATGGAGCAGGATTCCTCAAAGCCATAGACTGCCTCCTGGATGTAGTGGTTGCCAAACTGGTCTAGCAGGGCCACGAAATCGCCTCGGGAGGTGGCTCCATCCAGAGAGTGGAGGGCGTTGCTGAAAGCTGCGGAGGAACGGACACAGAAAGCAATGAGAAGTAGAAGGCACTAGTGAATACAAGAAGGGGTGGAGCCTGAGCTCCCAACAAAGCCCACCCCAGCAGGGCCTTACTCCCTCTTACAGCCCTACATGGCTAAGTAATGGCTGTGACAATCCAGCCTTTGGTTTTCAAGGAGAATAGGATCAAAACCTCAGTCAACCCAAAGGCTATTCTACCACTGTCCTTCCCGTCCTGGTTTGCAGGCCGGCAGTACTTACACTGAGAAATGATCAGCTGGTTAAGCCGGACGTGGTACATGACGGAACGCACCTTCCAGTGCTGCAGCAACGGGTATCCAGACACCTCGCTGAAATTCACCATCCCTGAGGGAGACAGGAGAGAGACCCCCTCAGCACTGGGGAGCGGCGAGCCGCCCAACGGGCGGTCTGCCACCCACACAGGGAGCGTGGGTCTCGGAGGAGAGGGTATGTGAGACCATCCCCAGTGCACAGGGGGAACATGGGGATGCTGTGTCTTAGGGAGGGAGGCTGGGATGTCCAGAAGAGTTCCGCTTGGGCCGAACTCTGTTTTTGCTGAAGTCAGTGGGGCTTTTACCACTGCTGTCAATGTGAGCAGAATTAGACCAACACTGAGGCCTTCTGAAAACCCCTCCCTTAAATACTAATTCTCCTCCTCCCTGGCTCTTAGCTTGCACTCCAGCTACCGATCTCAAAGTGCTTTCCAAAGGCAGGCCAATCCATTATCCTCACTTTACAGGTGGGGAAGCTGGGCCACAGGGAGAGGACAGGACTTGCCTAAGGCCACCTGCAAGGCAGCAGCAGAGCCAGAAATAGAACCTGAGTCCCAATCCAGTGCTCTATCCTCTATGCCACTTCCCTTATCACAAGCCAAGCAACATATTTCCCTTATGAGCAGGTTACGGCATATTTGTATTCTCTCAGGTTGACTGCGCCTTCCTCTGAAGCATCTGGTGCTAGTCGCTGTTGGAGGTGGGATACTGGGCTGAATGGATCACAGGTCTGATGCAGTGTGGCTGTTGCTATGATCTCTTGCATTTTAAAATGGAGCGGCTCACATCGCTGTATTCTGATCGGCGCCTGCTCTTTGAAAGCTCCGAGATGCCGTGACAAGTACTGACAAACGAATGTGTGCAACGGTCTCAGTCTCCAGTACAGACCACTTAGCTGACTGCAACAAAGGGACAGGGCAGATTTTCTTCTGAAGGCTTTGATACTTACAGGCTAAAGTATCCAGCTGCAAATGAACTCTCATTTTCCTTGCATGGTATAACAAGCAAAGCAGTGGCTGGGAGTTCAGATCCCAGGGTTTGGCAAGTGGTTTGGAATCCTTCTGGATGGAAGATACTTGATTAGTATTTATGTTATAGTAGGACCTAGTGCCCCCAACTGAGATCAGAGCCTCATTGACTTAGGTGCTCTGTAAATATAGCATAAGAGACATTGCCTGCCCTGAAGAGCTCACAGGGAAAGGACAATGGTCTCTATTTTACAGATTTGGAGGGGAGGTAGAGGGAGACTGAATTAAGTGATAGTATCAAGAACTGAATCCAGCTCTCCCAAGTCCCCATTTTAACCATAAGGCACCATCCCTGTTTTCTAGTCACCTATAAGCTTTGTAACTGCAAGTCATTATCAGTGTTTCCTGTGAGGGGCTACTCACTTCCTGGGCTTCGCAAACCTGGCTCGAAGCTAATGCCCTAGGTAGCAGCTGGCTTCCGCTGCCTGATCTGCTGTAAAGGGACAGTTCCGCCCAATTAAATCTTGCCTTGGGTGACAGAAAGAGATGGGACTGCACTGGAGGAAACAGCTGGGCGGGGTAAGAGTCTAATTGTGCTAAAAGATGGTTTGAGGGTCAGCGACTCTCCAGCAATTAAAAATACAACTTTAAAGGAATGTATTTGGGTTTGTTTCCTTGCTCCATCCCCGGCTCGGCTTCTGAAGATAACAAGGTCTTTTGTGGGTTTTTCCTAGAAGGCCGGTCCCAAAGGCATGTCCCCGTGTGTTCATTACTCCACTAATTAGATGTTTTTAATGAGCCATCCTCTGAATGCAGCACCCTGGGCATTGCCGTATGTGCTGCCTTTAATCCACCTCGCGGCATGATTGCCACCATGTTCCATGCCAGGATGCTTGGACACGGACAATAAGAAAGCCAGTGAGACCCCTTAGGCCGGCAAGTACCAGGTGCGGGAGGAAAGAGGAGTGAGGCACTGGCTGGGGGGGCAGTGAACCCTTCTCTCGACTTGCTAAAGTGCTGAACCCTAGCGGCTACTAGGAAAGGCAATGGCGTTTGGGGGTGCTCAGCACTTCTGAAAATCAAGCCTCACACCTCTGCTATATTAATTTCTCCACACAGAGGATAAGTATCACCTGGCCATTAACCGCCTGTCTCTCCTCCATGTCCAAACAGGTGCGCAGTGGGGAGGGAAAGCTCACAGCAACCCTTTTACATGACGGGTGAGTTTATAAAACGTTCAGTTCCTATGTATTATTAATGGAGGTGGCAGCACTCCTCAATTGAGAAGGCGAGCTGTAAAATACGGGAAAGGAAAACGGCCGGGCTTTTTAATTCCTGGCTCAGTTGGCAACGGCAAAACTCACTCAGAGTTTCCTGACTGTTTTGTAATGTCCAGTGCTAGGAACGGGGCAGCAGCGGTGGAATCAATACAGCAGGAAGCACGGCCATGGGACGATCAGAGCCCCAGCCAGAGACAGCAGGGAATAACAGGGTCATGGGGGCTAAGGAAGGGGGTGCCATTTACACCATAAAAATTACGATTTCCTGGGGGCAACAGAATCAACTACCGTGGCTGGCCTTAAAAAAGAAAGAAAGAAAGAAAAGGAGCTGGAGAATGTTAGAACCAACAGTAACGTCTGCAATTACGCATATGCTCGAATGAGGGTCGCTGACTCTAGCTGTCAAGGGTGAGCAGTTGTCTCAGTGGACCAAGAAGGAACTTTTTTCCCTAATGGTGAAGATCTCCAGCTTTCAGATGATGCTGCCAAGCACAGCCCCTGCTGCTGGGATGCAGACTCTTTGATGCAGCCAAGAGACTCCATTTTCGAGCCGTATGCTCGGGAACGCTCATCCGCCAGTTAAACAATTCCATACCTGCTGCTTGTTCTATAGTCTCATTTAACAGGCACCAGTAAACAAATGTGAAAACATGAACAGAGCCTTCATATAAACTTTCGCCCATTGCAATCAAGTTAAAAGATGTTCTGCCTTCCAACTGGCTCTTTCCGATCTGCATCTGGGCTGGGCTTCTCAAAGGAAATGCAGGCACCCAAACCTCATTCAAATGAGGCAGCTAACTTCCTTAGGTGCCCTGGAAAACTCCAGCCATAGCTCTTACCTCCTAGAGTTACAGTGAGATTCCTAACTCTGGATTTCAATCCACCAGCTCCTTCCAAATTCCTTGGAGTGCTCCTGGTGGGACTCATGCATGTTCCTTCAGAGCGTGGACAACATGTTCAGTGGTGCCCCATCCAAAACTGGAGAAGAGCTAATTACCAGGGTGAGTGGTGACAGGGAACAAATGCACAATTACCTCTGGATCTGAGGTGCTGCTGCTGGGATATGTTTGGTAGGACTCCAGCTAGCACCTAATGGATGTCTGCACCCACTCAAATAAATATATTAAAACCATATGACCACATGACATAACTAGCAGGGTTGATTCATTAGACAGCACAAACTGGGATAACATGGGGTATGGAAGGTCAGAACTGAGGGGAGACAGCAGAGCTGTAGAGGGAGCCCAGACGTGGAAAAACAAAAGATGCTTCTGGACAAGGTTTAGGTGGCGTGGCAGGGCTGTGTATGCAGTTCAGGGCTGGAATAGCAGGTAGTGCAGTGGGTCAGGAGTAAGAAAGTGCCCACCGGCTGAGCAGCAGCTATGGATTTCTTATAAACGTTCAGGAAACGTCGTGTTTCCTGAACACCCTTTCTCAGCATGTTGCGTTTTCTGGTAGTTTCGAAACAGTGATAGTCCGCTTTAAATCTCCAGCAAAGATGATATAATAGCACCGAGAGGGTAGTGAACAGGCAAACCAAGGAACAAACTATCCCATATCAAGGGGTCTTTCAAGGCTCTAAACAGCTGGATTGTGCAAGGAGAATAAAGCCGCATTTTCCAAGTGCTACTAAATGGAGCTGGGGAAATGGAGACATTCCTGGGCCTTGAAAGTCCTCTTACTTCAGTGCTCGCTGTTACTGACGACTTGAATGTGTGGTTCTCCTCTAAAAAGTGGTTATGCAAAACTGGCCCCTTCTTACTCAGCACCTCTGTCTCCCCGTGTGTATTCAGAATGATGCTGGGATCTGCTGAGTTCAGTGAAAAATACAAGGTTTTACTGCTTTTTACCACTGTCAGCTGTGAAGAGCCAGCCCCGCTCTGGAGAATGAATTGGATTATTTTCCAGCTTGTGCCTCATCAACAGATTTGTTAACTTCAGTTCCAATTACAAAACTGCTTGTGTAACAGCATGGCCTTGGTTTTACACCTGTGTAACCACCCCAGAGCCAGCAGGGCTGAAAAGGGAAGCGCAGTTTGAGGTCAGTAGTGTTAGGGCAGGTCTACACTAGCCCCGAAATTCGAACTAAGATACGCGACGTCAGCTACGTGAATAACGTAGCTGAAGTCGAACTATCTTAGTTCGAATGAAAAAGCACTTACCCGGGGTCCACACGCGGCGCGCAGGCTCCCCCGTCGACTCCGCCTACTCCGTTCGTCGAGCTGGATTACCAGCGTCGACGGGGGAGCACTTCCTGGTTCGATTTATCGCGTCTAGACAAGACGCGATAAATCGAACCCAGAACATCGATCGCGCGCTTCCGACCGGACGCATAAGTATAGACGTACCCTAAGTGAGGGCAGCGTTTGACCTGTGGGGTCTTTATTACTGTGTGGATACACAGGTCAGCCAGAACGAGGCCTGACTCAGTGTTGAAGATCTATGGGACTTACCTCGAGGAAGTGGACTGGAACTCAAAAGACCTGGGTTTTAGTCCTGGTTCAGCCACTGAGCTCTTGGGCAGCCTGAGGAAAGTCACTTTACCTCTAAATGTGCCGTAGCTTCCCCAGTGTCTACTTACACTGTAAGCTCTTTGGGGTAACATGTTTGTTGGGGGCCCTGATCCTGACTGGGACAGTAGGTGACACTTCAATATGAACACTGGCTAACAATGAGTGCCTCCTAGCACTCGGGGAGCTATCCTACCATGCCAGGCAGCTGGATGGGGCCTTCGGCTAGTCAGCCAGTGACCATGTGGTAATCCC
The DNA here is from genome assembly GCA_037349315.1 of Chelydra serpentina. NCBI lineage: Eukaryota > Metazoa > Chordata > Testudines > Chelydridae > Chelydra > Chelydra serpentina. Next base: position 55,364,599 of record JBAIAC010000024.1, on the reverse strand, counting down.
CCAGAAGGTAGGGGAGGGAAAGAGCATGTGCCAAGGGCGCCCACAGGTGAGTAGGAGCAGCCAGGGCATCTGAGGTCTCCCAGGCTTGGGCCTTGTCTGACTTTTTGATGGGCCAGGCTGAATCCAGGCAGTGAAAGATTCCCTCCCTCTGCCCCATTTTCCAGGCGCTAAGAACTCTCTCCAGCCTTTCGCAAACAGCCCGGGAGAAGAGGAGCCAAAGCGTGGCTGGAATCACTCACCAGTCAGAAAGCCTGGGTCGGGCGTGGGCTCCGAGATCTGCTCCTGGCACTGGTTCTCCAGCGGGACAGTGGCCACCACCAGGCCATCTGGAAGCTGCTGCTCCAAGCCCCGGGCAAAGTTGTTCTGCCTGCAATTTCCAGAGAGTTACACTAGTGTGCATGGCTGTAATTAAAGTGGCCAGATCAGCAGCCCTGCAGAACGAGGTCTAGCAATACAGGCACAGTTTTAAGGTCGGGGGGACGTTTGTGCTCATCTAGCCTGCTCTCCCACACAGCACAGACCACAGCATTTCAGTGATCCCCGCATCAAACCCCGAACTTCTGGCACAGTTAGAGCTTCTCTTTTACCAGGACACACAATCTTGATTAAAGACCTGAAGTGCCAGAATCCACCACCTCCAGTAGTTAAAAACATGCACCTTATCCACCCTGAATTTGTCTAGCTTCAGGTTCCAGCCACTGGCTCTGGTTATGCCTTTGTTTGCTGCATTAAAGGGCCCTCTGCTATCAGAAAGAGAACATGATTAGTGGAAGCTCAGCCTCCCTGTCACACACTGCATTGTCAATGCACCTCCGCTTAACGTACTGTTCAATCTCCTGGGTCTATTTAAATCCTAGCTTCCTGCAAAACATTGGCTGGTGGGTTTGTGACCTTGGCCTCAAAGGTATTAGTTATTAGGTGCCTAAAGACCTCTGAGGACCTGGGCCTTGGCCATTAAGTACTCGATTGTGGCCAACAACTCACTGCAACACAGAAGAGCCATCAGATAGGATGGACTTTCAACCGCACCCAACTCGGGCTGCATTTAAAGCAGCAACTGTAAACAGCAAAGATGAACAGCAAAGAAAACCCACCAGCCCACAGTTAGCTCCTTTTCCTGTATCCCCCATTTCCTTGGAAAAACCCTTTCCTGTACAGAAACAAGAGGCTATGGACCTGGGACTGTGTTACAGACCGTGACTTCCTAGGGGCGTGACAGGTTGCAGACGAGCACAGTGATAGCGCCTGTCTCATGAAAGAAGAGGACACGGTATTTACCTGAAGGTCCCTTTCAGCACCTGTCCAGCCGCCACCTCCCGGGAGTGGTTGTTGTACCCGTAGAATATTTCCCCAAACAGAGTCTGATTCATGGGCAGCTCCCGGCTCTCCCCGCAGTCACCTCCCTTTGGACAGGACTCTGAGATCAGCTGGCACGACCGCCCATCCACTCCAAGTTTGTAATCCTCAATGCACCTGTCATGGGGGGAAACCCGGCACAAGCCATTACACCAGGGGACTGAGCCAATACATCCAGTGGTGGAGGAGGAGAGGGACCTCAACGTAAGGAAAGAAGGCCCCTCTCTACAGCCAACTAGACCAACCCCAGTGAAGCATAGGAGCCATTGAGTTATAACCACTAGTGGTGGACGGCTCCCAGAACAGATATAGTCACCTGATCATCTTCAAGGCATGAATGGAAGACTGTTCGCTCCAGAGCCTTGTTCAGTCTGGTTTTAAATGGCTCATGTGATAGCACTTCCACTGTTCCTCTTGACAGACCAGTCCATGACCCGATAGCTCAGACTGTCAGGAAATTATTCCCAGTACCCTGCCTGCGCTCCATTTCCTCCCGAGTACTGGGCGGATCTGCCTCCCTAGCAAACACAGAGCCGTTCCATTCGCTTACGAAGAGGTTACCGCGCAGACAATCCCAAAGGGAAATACTGCTCTGATTTCATAGCTGGTGGCATACACTCAAACTCGCACCTGGCTGCCCTCCAGACAAAGGAATATACAGTGCCCCGAGGAAGGCGGCGGGGGCGGGGGGGGGGGGTTTCTCTCGCTAACGTACATGCCCGTCTGGGAAGGAGGAAGCAGGGCGCTCTGGTGCATCTCCACAATGCGGGATCTCTTCCTCGTGTTGTGCAGCTGTCTGTGTAAGAGGTAAGACCCGCCCCACCTGCATGTGCATGCACACACATGCAATTGGGCAGCACTAGAAATGCTGGGTGCCCAAGGGGCTGCATTGCATGGCTATCCCTGACCCAGCTCAAGACACCACGCAGTACATTCCTTTCCTGCCCTGGGTGCTAATATGCATATGTAAGGTTCCCCCATATCCCTGCCCAACTGTCTCCTAGATGAGGATGGAATGGGCTGGGTCACTCACCCGCAAAACATGAGGATATTGTACAGAGAGGGATCTTCCAGCAAAGGCACCATCTGCTGGAGACACAGCTGCTCGCAGCCACCATTGAACCCATCCGAACAGTCCACACCAACGTGGCGGTCATAGCAGCCGGTGCCATCCTTCATAGGGCTGAGACCTGCTGGGCACTGGCATGACAGAATCACAGAGATTAACCAGGTTCTGGATACAGGGCCCAAAACAAGCTTTTGCTCAGTTGTTAGCATATAGCCAGGAAACAGCATCTGAAATCTACGCCTGATGTTCTCACCTCCACTGGCTGTATTGCAAGAAGGCAGCATGAAGGTTACAATAACAAACCTGTTTGCAGCTCCCATCTGTGCATCACTTGCTGCCAATTTTCATCAAAAGACTCAGTTGGACGCCACACATTTGGACTGGAACAGTGGGGAGGGGGCGGCAGGTCAGGACTGCGCTGCATAGGCAGAGCCGTGTGGAGCTCTAGGATTAGAATAGCAGGGGGGGCTGGAGGCCAGGACTGAGCTGCATTGGCAAAACTGTGCAGAGGTAGGTCCAGGATTGGAAGAGCAGGAGGGGCCATGGGTCAAGGCTGAGGTGCATTGACAGAGCCACGTAGGGGCCCAGGACTGGACTAGTGGCGGGGGGTGGGGGGGCTGCAGGCTGGGACTGAGCTGCATCGGCAGAGCTGTGTAAAACGCTAGGATTAAAAGAGCAGGGAAGCTGCAGGCTGGGATTGAGGTGCATTGGGGCCACGCTATGTAGCAGCCCAGAGGATTCGGGGGAAGAGCAGGTCCACACGGGGGAAGAATGAAGGGAGTGGCGAGGGGCGCTGCCTATCACACGTGAGGTGCACAAAACGAACTGGACGTGGGACTCGGCTAGAATTGTGGGCTGCGCCATCCCAGGGGTTTGCAGACTATGCACTGCAGCGCTTGGGCTCATGTAACTTCACGAAGGGGAAAGGGCTTCACCGCAATGGAGAGCGCACTTGAAAGTTCTCTCCGAGCACGGGAGCCCCTTAAAGACTCCTTGAAGCAACGAACGAAGTGCTAGAGGCCTCCCCACCAGCACTCCCCTACACTTTTCTCCCTTCCCCGACGGGATTCTGCCAGCACGGGCACGGCAGCCACAGGGTGATGAGCTCACAGCAGGCTACCACTTCTACATGTTTTTCCCTTCCTCTGACCCTGACTGAAGATCACACAACAGGATGCACATTGTTCGCTGACACTCATGCTGCAATTTCCAAAACAAATGGCACCCTGCAGGCTTGCTAGACTTCCCTCCTGGCCCAATCCCTCTACCCCACGCCTGCCTCCCCTCCACACCAGCTGGAGCGCTGGGACGTGATGGCACTTCGGGCGGTTTTATGAAGCCATGTCTCGCTGTGCGAACCCAGCTGTTCAGGATGACGGCAAACAGGCAAATGGCACAACTGGGGATCCAGCCCAGCACCCATCCCCCCCCTGCTCTCTGGCTCTTCAGCTGTTCAGCCAGATGTGCTCTCAAGCTGTGTGGGGAACTGAATGCTCCTGATTGATTTGACTCCTTGGTGACCAGCAAGGCCTGATAGAAGCGGGTTAGAGAGGGAAGAGTTTTTACTGGTTTTAATTCACTACGGTCAGGCTTTGAACTAACTCGTTCTGAAGCTGGTCCAATACAATGAAGAAGCCTGTTCCTATTTTACACAGGACAACATTCTGAAAGCCCACTTGGTTACAAGCGCCTCTTGCCCCATAGAAACGATTTCCTCTCACCAGAAATTCAGCATCACGAGGCTCTCTACGGCTCTCTGAGAGGATCACCAGAAGGTGGGACAGGAGGAACAGTCGCCTGGGTGGCTACGAGGTGACCTCATCAGGTCTCTTCCCAGAGCAAAGTGCACTTGTCTTCTGCGCAGTCGCTATCCTGGTCACTAGCATGCGTCCTGCCTCTTCAGGGTGAAGGATTAAGGCTGAGAATCAGGAGACTCCTTCACTCAAGGAATGAGGCAAATGAATGTGGCTGCAGTGTCTCTCTCACACCCAGAAAGTCACTGCACATTTGGGCCCTGGTTATCCTGAAAGTTGCATCCCCACATCTCCTGGGATGAGCAGCCACCAGAGGTTGCTACCTGGCCTGGCTTCTGTGGCCAGGACAGGTTCTGCAATTGTAGGACATTAACATCCTGGCTTGTAGGAGAGTCCGCTGAAGCAGCTGACACTGGCCACTCTCAGAAACACGGCATTGGGCTAGATGGGTCCTGGCCCGATCTAGCATGGCAATATGCTGCAGTATAATGTGTGGCACTCATGCAGTGATGTCACAATGCAGAAATCACGGGGTTATGATGTTACAATGAGAGGACACGGGCTGATGGGTGGCAACCATGCAGTGCAACCTGACTTCAAAAGCTAGAGATGTCCAGCTTGGCTTCACAATGACTGAGGCGTGGGAGGTCCGGTACTTGCAAGGTGTAAAGGCAAAGGGTCTGATTCTGCCCCGCTCACTTAGATGGAGTTGCAATTTATGCCACAATTGATCCCACTGATTTCATTGGGTCTGTTTGCAGAGTACAGTGTTCCTCACTGGATGTGTGGTAGAATCAGACCTCAAGGAGAGGGAATGTTGTAGAGTGAGGGAAGCCGCTTTGTGCAGGTAGCCCTGCCTTTGCACACCCCGCCTCTAGTCACAAACTGTATGATCTCGACCCGCTATGGCCCCGAAGTTCCCCTTTACGTGTCACTCCTGCCTGGTTCCTTTCCGCCATCTCCAGCCTGTGCTGCTGTCCAGGGTGGTTCAAGGGGCTGTAACTCTAAGCAGTAAGCAAAGGGGAATGTCAATAGAGCAGCAATGAAGATGGATCAGGCTGTGGAAGCGGTGGAAGCGCCCACTGCTTGAGTTGTTTAACAAGTGGCCAGCAAGCCATAGGCAATGTGCTCCCTGTGAGGTCAAAGGTAGCTCAGCACCTCTGAGAATTAAGCTACAGGGGACCTCCCACCTCTGGGTTGTTCCCATGCCTCTGCTCACTGTTTTCTTTGTCTCTTGCGCTTTGCTAGTTCTGGCAGCCTCTCACTCGCTCTCAGCCCCGCAGGGGTTGTGCTGCTGCTGTCAGAAGTTTACACGATCTTGGGGTGAGGAGCGTTCCACCTCCGAAGCCCATTAGCACCCCCGTCTTGTGCAGAGAGCATCTCCCAGAGCACTGCCGGTGCGGCGCGACTGGGGAGGAGCGTGAATGATGAGACATGCTCAGCAGCTTCACAGCTGGCCTCCGGAGCGGGCGGATGGCTCGTCGGGAGCACACGTACAGAGGGGTGAGGGAATTGGGGAGATGGACGTTGCCACTGCAACTCAGACAGAAAAATATTCCCCCAAGATATGAAAGCACCATATTCAGGCAGTGGGACTCGTGTAAACACAGGGGCAATAAGAACACTGGTGTGCCATGGAGAAAGGGAGGAGATGTGCTAGGGCACATGGTAGGAACCCCTGGCCACTTACCCACCCCACACCCATCTAGAATTGGCAGCTGGCTACACACTAAGGGTTACATGGTGAAAACACAGTGCTCCCAAAAGCACCAACCTTGAGCGCCATGTACCACCGGGCAGATGGAGCAGTTGGTTTCCAACCACCCATACATTAAAGGAAGGTCTCACGATGACCACCCACTCAACAGGGACCTTTTCCTTGTGCTATAGCCAGAGATGTCCCATGCCTGCCGACAGTGGGGGGGAAGGGCAGAGTGAGGGCAGCCGGCTTCAGCAGTGTTACTGAGCATGCTCACATTGAGTGAGCATGCTCAGTACAAGCCAAGTGGTAAATGAGGGGGTGGGAGGGAGGCAGGCAGTGTCTGGCTATGGCAGACACTGCAAGGTTTCGCTGCACACTGCTGCTCATTGCTCCCATAGGCCCTCATGTGGGGAGAGATTTCAAATGTTTCCGTATCCAGTACAGCCCATCTCCTTCCTTGTGGGAGTCAAGGGCCGCAGTGCTTCACCTGCAGGCTCCCATGAACCATCACTGGGATGCCTAGCTCCACTGGGGATGGCCACCCACCAATCTCAGTCACGAGCCCCCCCCAGGAAACGCTCTCACTTCAAGCAGTGGCTCCCCCACACTTCCTCTGCTGGAGCCACATGGTGGGAAGGGGATGGATTGATGGCACAGCTCCCCAAACTCCCATCACAGAGAGCATCTCTGTCCCATGCTCTGGCACAGCACCCACTGTCTCTTCCTCCTCCCTGCCCATCTTCTTTCTCTGCTGTCTATTTTCTCTCCTACTTTCCCCTTCTGTTTTGAACTTGTCTCCTTGCTCCTTCCCCCCAGTCCCAGTGTGTTCCCCCACTCGCCCGAAAGCCACATGCCACGTCTGATGGTGGCTGTCCATCGCGCAACCCATGGCTGAGTGCCTCGAGAGCGGAAATCGGACTGGCTTGGCAGGCTGTTGCCCCAGCCTGCAGTCAGATATGTGAGCTGCCCCTGCAGCAGAGACCACCAAGGAACAGGGAAGGAAGCTGGGAAGCTCTCAAAGAGCCATTCCGATTCACCTCTTTTCAGCTGCAGAACTGTGGGTAGGTAGAAGCTGGGAGAAGCTATCGATGAATAAGTTCGGTGCTGTTGGGAGAGCTACAGTAAAGCTGTAATGAACCTTCTGAAAAGCAGGACCTTGTCAAGTGATGTGTTTGTTTGATTCCTCCCAAGGCATTATGGGAAGCTCTTAGCTGCTCTCCCACACATTTCTTATCACATACAGCAGACAAGACAAGCTCTGACCCCCAGGATGCACGCACCACACAACCGGAAGAGTCCAATTTGCGGTCCGAGATGCAGCGGAAATTCTTGCTGCAGCCCCCATTGTCCTTGGAGCAGTCCCGAACTGGTCCAAAGGAGTCTAAGAGAACCTCCAGGCTATCAAAGGAGGAGGAAGTCATCAGTTCTTCCCTGCAAAGAGGAGGGGAAAGGGACACAATCCGAAATTCAGGTCCTAGAGCATAAATATATTTAACTCCATTTCAATCTAAAGTACTAGTGAGTACAGACACATTCACACATCCACCAATAGACATTTGCACCTAGAGTGGTACACAGTCGTGTGGCCATATTTTTGTACAAAACTGTACTGATCACAAGTGCAAATTAGACTAAACACATATAGTGGTTGGCTGGACACCTCACTATTCATTTGTACATGGACAGTGGATGCTGTGCGCACAGTGGTAATAACTGCATATGCAAATGCTGCCAGATGCCCACCTGATATTGTGGAAATGTGACTCGGAGGATCCCCACCATTCAGTAGTGAGGACTTTAAGTCCGTATGTAGCTGGTTAGCTTTAGTCCTATGAGCTGACACTAGTAAGACCCAACAGGTACTCTCTGAATGACTTAATCTACTGGGAACAGCTGAGATGTCTTTGAAGGCATGGCTCTAAGCAGGCTGAGGACCGTGGCACGCAGACGGCACATGGTGAATGTTGTACTAAACTCTGCCCAGGAAATGTGCACCTGAAGGGTCGCCCAGTGTACACAGTGACAGCTTCATACAAAGCCCATTGGAGTCAGAGGAGAAACTCTCATGGGATGTCACTGGGCATTGGGTCAGGCTCTATATCCTGATGTCCCATCTACATCTGAATGAACATCCACCAGAAAGACGCCAAATGCCACAGCACTGAAGGACCGTAACAATACACAAGCTGTGGTTAGCGCTGTGGTTTCTCCAACTTCAGAGCCTGCCTTGTGAGTGCGATCCTCCTCCCCCAATACCGGTGTGGCCCTCTGGACTCCCCGGGCCTCCTGCTCCCCTGCTCCACGAACACACTCACCTGACCTCCACCGCATCCTCCATCACCGTCATGTCCGTTTTGCACTTGGCTGAGGGGTTGATGGCCAGTTCGGCCGGTGGGATCACAAAGCTCTTACTCAGTGGCAGCCACATCCCTTCCCCCAGGGTGTAGGTGAACCTGCCGGACAGGGTTAGAACCGTTCACTAGGGAAGGAAAACAGCACCTGCCTGAGTTTGAGCCACACAAGGTGACATGGGGAGGGGGGCGCATGTAGGAAGCAAGGTGGATAGGGAGGATGGCGCAGGGCCCCTGCCTCCCCCACCCCCTGGAAGAGAATGGTGGATAAGTGTCCCGTGAAGAGCCCCTCCATGCCCATGACTAGGTCGTTACACAACCAAAGCACAGACAGCTCCTGAGCCAGCACATAGGAGGGAAGGAGATGCTGAAGTACTCGGATGACTCTGGGTGTCTATTCACAGCCCCCATTCCTATAGTATTCAGCACCTCATAATCCTTAATATATTTCTCCTCACACACCCCTCAGGAGGTAGGGAAGTGCTACCATCCCCACTTGATGGGTGGGGAACTCAGCCACAAGGTTGATTAAGTGACTTGTTCCAGGTCATCTAGGAAGTCTGTGTTTGATCCAGGAATTGAACCCAGGTCTTTGGAGCACTTCCTGTATGCCCTACCTACTAGACCAGGGGTGGGCAAACTACGTCCGGCGGGCCACATCTGGCCCACGGGACCATCCTGTCCCGCCCGCGGGACCCTCCTGCCCCGGGAGGCTACCTCCGCCTCCTCCCCCGCTCCTCTGCAGCCTCAGCGCACCCCGCCGCCGGCGCAATGCTCTGGGTGGCGGGGCTGGGAGCTCCTGGTGCAGCACATCTCCACCATGCTTGACCTGGTGCTCTGTGCTGTGCGGTGGTCAGAGGGTGGGGAACAGGGGGTTGAATGAGGGCAGTCAGGAATGAGAGGAGGGGTTGGATGGGGCAGCAGCGGGCAATCAGGGGTGGGGGTTCCAGGGGCAGTCAGGGGACAGGGAGTAGGGGGTGGGGTGGATGGGGCAGGGGTCCTGGGGGGGGCTGTCAGGGAACGGGGGGGGAGGGGGTTGGATGGAGCAGGAGTCCCGGGGGGGCTGTCAGGGAATGGGGGGGAGGGGGTTGCATGGAGCAGGAGTCCCGGGGGGGGGGAGGGTTGGAGGTGGGGGCCAGGCCACGACCCCCTCCCCTAACCGTTCCTCCATATAATTTCCAAAACCCGATGTGGCCCTCAGGCCAAAAAGTTTACCCACCCCTGTACTAGATCATCCTTCCTAGCCCCCAAGCCAGCCTAGATGCCTTCAGTAAAGTACTGGCTCTTCCTTTTTCTACGGAGTCTGACTGTAGCACCTGCAAAGTGCAGGGGGCAGCAGGGCTATGGGGAAGAAAGGTTATGGGGCATGGGATGGGAGAAGAAGGAGAAGACAAATGGGGCCGTGGGTAAGGGAGGAAGACTGGCCTTGCAGTTTGGGCAATGCACGGGGACACGGAGGATGTGGGACCATTTCCTGGCTCTGCCAGACTTCTTGGGTGACCCTGGTTGAACCACTTAGGCTAGGAGTTAGAGGATACTGCTTCCTGCTGAAGCTGGGAGACTGGCTCCTTTGAAAACCCCAGCTTTGCTCTCTGTGTCCCAACTCCCCATTGGTACAATGGGGCTTTGCTCTCTGTGTCCCAACTCCCCATTGGTACAATGGGGCTTCTTTTAACTGGGTAGATGGTAAGTCAGGGTTTCGGGGTCTGGAACGGCTGTGTTTACACAGCACCAGGCATGCGGGGGGCCTGGGCTCCACGCAGTGCTGAAATGCAGCGAGCGGAGTGGGGCACAGCAAATCGCCCCCAGTACGAGCTTGAGGAAGGGACAGGCGGCCTGCCACAGCCCCCCTCAGAGCGGGAACACACCAGCTGCAGGGCTCCCTGGAGGAGAGGCGCTCCCTGTCTGGGGGAGCGGGGAGCACACTCAAAGTTACAGCCCTGCCTCCCAGCACAGCGCCCGCGGCTCCTAGGCAGATGAGTCCCTCTCCCTGACAACTACCACAGTCAAGGCAGTCAGGGCACAGGCAGGGAGCTGAGAGATGCAGCGAGAGGCGTGTCATTTATTCATTCACTCGTTTGCAAGCTCCGTGTTTATCTAGGTGGGTGTCAGCGCAGGGGCTGCCAGCAGGCTCCCTGCTCAGAGGCAGTAGAAACGGGCAGGCACGAACGAGGAATATGAACACGGGCCCCACGTGAGCAACACGCTAGTCACTGTGGTGCAAAGGGGGAGAGGTCTCTTTCCTCTCTCCCCCTCCCCGCCAGCACTCAGATGCTGCTTTCATTCACTACAGACATACCAGCCTTCCCCAAAGGAGGCGCTCTCTGTCCCTGGGGCCTGGGCTAGAGCCTCCGATCCCAGGGCCTAGGCCAAACTCCAACTGATGGGCGTCCTGGGGCCGCTTATCCCATCACTGCCCGCTGTAGGATTCTGCCTGTGGCGCAGCTGGTGCTGGCCCTGTCAGAGACACAACACTGGCCTGGCGCGATCCTGAGTGGCAATTTGTATGTGTCCCCAGGAGGAGGCAGTAGGACTGTGCGCAGCCAATCAGGAGTCACTGAGCTAGTCACGGCTCCAGCCGCCATGGAGAAACAGCCTCTTCGCTTTCTTTTTTCCCCCATTGACTGATGCTAAAGGTGCTGCATTAACAGGCCTGGAAGCTGACATCCTCTGCTCGTCCACAGGACAAGTGGAGCCCGGGCAGTGCGCCCCACCCTCATCCCACGAACATGACTCCAATCTGCCCCAGCTAGATCACCTGTCGGCTGAGCAGTAGGTTCAGCCTGCATAGCCCGTTCTGCCCAAAGCCTCTCTCCTGACACTGCCGGCAAGCGGCTGGGTGGAGTTAGTAGCACCTGGAAAATCAGAGGGCGGTTAACTCACCCACCAGTGGGAGATCATGGGGGAGAGCATCCGAGCTTGCCAGGTAATCAGATTGCAGGGAAGCTGCAGACCCACTGAGAATAAAAGCCAGACTCCAGCAGGCAGGAGAATCCCACTAGTCAAGAGCAGTCCACGTGCACCGGCAGAGCTAGGAGAACGCTGTAACCCTGTTCCCAGCCCCACACAAGGTGACGCAGGGCGAGGAGAGGTGGTGACGCAGCACTGCGAGTAGGAACTGGAGCTCTGTGTGTATACCATGCCTCCCCGATGCCCACGGTGGAAACAAACTGCCGCACTCCATGCCTGCTCCCAGTGGGAAGCCAGCAACGCAACAGCACAGGTTGTTGCCGAGAGCACCGTGCCCCGGATCGATGAATATTCAGGGAGTTCGGAGGCATCACGCTGGGTCCTTGGGGACCTAAGTGCTCAACTAATGAGGTCCCAGCAGTCTCGGGGACCTCTGATTCTGCTGGAGTGCACACACACGATACAATTGCCTTGCATCATCGCTGCTGCTCCAAGCATACCAGCCTACAGGCTGGCTCATCAGTACACACCAGTTCAGAGTTTATAAACCTCTCTCCCCCTCTGAAGAGACGCATGTGAAAGAAACGGGGGAGGGCGGAGGAGGAGCAGAAGAGGAGAAATATAGCCAATGGTTTTTTTTTTATTCCAGGTGCTTTACAAATTATTATTATTCCCTTCTCGCCAATGGGGAAACCGAGGCACACTGCAGGTAAGTGATTTGCCCACTGTCATAGAGTGGAAATAGAACCCAAGTCTCCTAACACCCAGCCATCAGAAATGCTGCCACTTCCAAGTGCGCAAGACCTTGGTTTTCCACCTCACCCAATGCAGGAAGCTAGGCATCCCCTGCCTTCTTTGCCTCTTCCCTCTTCCTGTCTTCCCTCTCCCATCCCCGGAAGCACTCACTGATCCATTAACTCATTAATGTCTCCAGAAGGGTTGGGCGGGGAGGGGGGGAAGAGAAATGAGTCTCTCTCTGAGACCATGCAGAGCTTAGGGGCCTGGTCTGTATTAGGACACAAGCTGAGGTCTTCACCCAGTCCTCAGGTCAAATCCTGAGGCATTAGTGAGGCTCCACTCAACTTCTGTCAGAGGTAACGGCCTCAAGGTCTGGCCCTTAGCACTCTGTAAATGGAGCGTGTCCTGTGTTCGCAGTGGAAATGATACGTTTCCATTGAGAGCGCCACATCACACCTCCTGTGGGCAGAGCGGGGAAACCGGGCCAAGGGCGGGGAAAATGGAAAGGTGGGAGATTGTGGGGATAGGAGAAAACACCAGTACATCTACACAGCGGGAAAGAAGGAGGGAGAATGCACCAGAGCCATCACCACGCAAAGGGGGGCATGGAAAGGACAGTAAATGTGGTGGGGAATAGCACAGGAGCAGCCATGCAGACACACACACACACACACACACACACACACACACATACACACCTCCATGAGCACAGACACCCAGCCAGTGGATATGTGCAGGTAGCCCGGTAATAACTCGCTTCTTCCATTGCGTTAGTGCTTGTACTGAAGGAGACCCATCAACCGGTTACCCCAGGCCACCGCTCAACCCAGACATGGCCGATCAGATCCCTCTGTTCGACACCCACAAGAGATGCTCCGTGACCCACGGGAACTGGGAAGTGTATTTATTGATGGACGCTTGAGGCCCATTGTTCTGTTTGTGCCCACGGGACATGGGGAGGGGCTGGCTGGCTGGCTGGCGGCAGGGGGCTAAGGTAACCAGGGAGGCTGGCAGGGCAGCCAAGCCTTACCTAAAGATCTTATCGGAAGGCTGCTCTCCCAGCACCAAGTCAAATCCACGCTGGAATATTGTATATGGCCAAGGCCTGGAAGGAGAAAAGAAAATGAAATTCACATTGTGTGCTACGATTGTATAGCACCATGCGTACCAGATTCGGGGCCTGGGTCTGATCTCACATACACCCGTGAATATCAGAAGTGACCCCACTGGAGAGTCACAGCAGGTTTATGCTGGTGTGAGACCAGAGTTACTCTCTCTATACATCCAGGGATTGTTTCACTAGTCAGTGGAATGCAGTCATTCCTAGAGTTGCTGTTTAGCAGTGCACAGTAACACAAGGCAACAATTTAGGACAGGAAGCAGGGTCAGCGTCAGACTTGCTGCAGGACAGAAACTGAGTGGGCCCCCACCCCACTGAAGCTGAAGCCAGAGCCCCGCGGCCCGGGGCTGAAGCCCTAGCCTGGCATCCCTGTGAATGGCACCTGGCATCCGTGTTCCCCACCCCCGAACGTTCCTCTGCACTACTCGCATTACATTTACCCACAGTGACTCTGGAGAGATGATGTAACTTAGCTTTGCGGGGCTCCCGTGGCGTGGGGCCCTGCGTAACTGTCCTGCTTGCCACCCCCGCACACCAGCCCTGACCGGAAGTGAAGAAGACTTGCTCAGTTCATTGAATCTGAGGGTGGAATTCGGCGAGGCAGGAGGTAATGACCTAAACAGGGCCTGGGCCAGGACAACGGAGCGAACACTCCCATTTTCAAACGGTGTCCGGAGATTTCTCGAATCCCTGCCCTCTGTCGCACTGCCCCCTACCACAGTCCTGGGGCACTGGTTTGGCACCAACACTCAGGGAGGGTCCCACCTACTGCATCAGCAACACAGCGTCCTGTGGGATTCTGGGTTTCCTTTGGCTGTATCCCATCCCAGTACTGACCAGTGCTGATCCTGTGCTGATTTTCCAAGCAGCGCTGAGCAGGCAAACCCCGGCCCTTGCCTGGAGCCCTGCCGACTTTGTTTTATTACCTTAGCTGCCCTCTTCTTCTTGAATTTAGCGAGCACATATGTAAGCTTTAGCACCATGTAGCTAACTCCTGAAGAAACTTACCTCATCATATCCCCCGCATAGTGTCTCCTCTGATGTAACACATGGTCGCCCCCGAGGAGAGCAAGCATGTAAGCAATGGAGGAAGGTGCTCCAGTTACAGCATAAGTGGCTTTAATTGAATCTCCTGCTCAGTTTGTCAGACACATCCCCCAACTGCACTGCACAGCCAGAGGCTGCAGACGTCTAGGAAAGCTTTGGGGGAAATGGAGATGTATTCCGCCTGTTTTTAGAGAGGTTAAAGGAGTGAACGTTTTCCCCAGGAACACTGTCTATGCAACTATGTAAGAAAGCCAGGTCTGAGTCTGGCCACAGGACTCAAATGCTGGGTCTGTCAAACTCTGGATAAGCCATAGAAGCAACATGAAAGTCAGACAGTCCATTAAAGAATGGTTATTTACCCTACAGTAAGTGTGGTCCTTCCCCATATTGTAGACAGCGGAGATCCCTTTGTAGGCACATGTGTGCCTCATGCACGTGAAATTGAAATTATCTGACTAGCACATGTCCTGCATCTCCTCCTGCTCCCACGTAAGGGCATAAAAGGCAGAGTGGCCCTGACCCTGCCTCAGTACTCTTGCAATTCAAACCCCTGGCAGGAGAGGACTCCGAAAGCAGTGATGGAGGGTAGGCCTCGGGAGTCACGCTGAATACACATCTGAAAGAACTACAGTTCCTGTAGGATAAGGAATTCTTCTTCTTCCATTATGGGTCAGTGGAGATCCCACTGAGGACGATGGGCAATTGTGGGGGGGGGGGGGGATTGAGGAGTACCAGCTGCATTGGTCGAACAGTGATGGAGATACTGGTCTTCCAAAGCTGACCTCTGACATGGTTGCTAACTCCAAGGTACAGCACTGAACAAAAGTCAATGGGTTTCTCTATGTCACCACCCTGCAGATTTCTGACATCAGCACATTCCCAAAGCAGACGACTGATACCAGAGCTCTGGTGGAGTGAGACTTGGTGTTCAGTGGGAGAGTCACATCAGGGAGCTGGTAACACAATGAGATGCAATGGACAACACAGTTTAATAACTTCGGTGAATGGATGATCTCTAGAATACCTGGCTATGGCTACAAATAGATGGGGAGATAGCTTGAACACTTTGGTCACGTCAATGTAATAAAGCAAAGCCCTAGACACATCCAGCGTGTATAGTTTCTTTTCTCCTAGAACCAGCTGTGGCTTCAGGAAAAAGACAGGCTGGCATATCAACTGGTTCAGATGAAATTCTGCATTTACCTTAAGAATGGACTTCAGGTGAGGTCACCATACCATCTTGCTCGTATGGAATCTCATAGGGGGCAGTGCCAGATGCTTCAGAGGGAAAGAACAGAACAGGCCAATTTCGAGTGATCTATCCCATTGTTCAGTACCAGCTTTTGGCAGGTGGAGATTTATGGACTCCCAAGGCATGGAGCTGCGTCCATGACCATCCTGGCTAATAGCCATTGATGGACCCGTCCTCCTTGAACTTATCTAATTATTTTTTTAATCCAGTTATAGTCTTGGCCTTCACAACATCCCCTGGCACCAAGTTCCACAGGCTGACTCAGCGCTGTGTGAATAAGTGTTTCCTTTTGTTTGCTGTAAACGTGCTGCCTATTAATTTCATCGGGTGACCCCTGGTTCTTGTGTTATGTGAAGAAGTAAGTAACCCTTCCCTATTCACTTTCTTCACACCGTTCATGATTTTACAGACCTTGAACCTATCCCCCACCTTAGTTGTCTCTTTTCCAAGCTGAACAGTCCCAGTCTTGGACAGCTAAGTGGACTTTAACAGAGTTGAACACAAAGCCAACCTGTTTTAAGTGCAATAAGTAGTTGGGGATCTTCAATATCATGCCTTAAACCAAGTTCACACCATGCCGGACAGCCCATATCGAGAACCTCTTCCATTTGGAATGCATCCTCCTGGTAGACATTTGCCTGCTGTGAACCAGGATTTCCTGGACCTGTAGGGAGCAGTTCCTATCCATGGTACTGAACCAGCCAAGAGCAGTGCTTTCCGGTGCTGCAACTCCAGGTTTGGATGGAGCATTGGGCTGTAGTGCTGTGAGATCCGATGGAGGTGGCTGGGCACTGGAGTGGAGACTGAACCGACGTCTGTAACAGGTTTGTCAGACAGAACTGCCTCAGCCAGCATAAGGCTACAAGACTGACGATGGCCCTGTCTCCAGATCTTGACAAACACCACTAGAAGCAACAGAAAGGCATACAGCAGACCTCTGCTCCACTGTAGAGGGAAGGAATCCAATAACAAATCTGGGTTCTGTCCTGCCCTGGAACAAAAGTGCTTAGATTTGGTGCTGTCCTTGATGGCAAACAACTCTATTGGGGGGGTCCACAATGGCAGGATATCAGTCCTATCACAAATCTGTGCAAGGACTATTCAGGGTTGGTCTGCTCAGGAAATCTGTCAGGTTGTCGCTGACTCCTGGTGAAGGGCCATTGGAGTTATCCCATTCTGATCATACCAGAATTTGACAGCCTCCATGCAGAGGGGCGAGAAGTCCGGGCTCCCTTGTTTGCATATGCAGTGCATGGCTGTCATGTTGGCTGTGACACTTTGCATTATCAAGTTCCAGAGGACAGGCAGGAATGCCACACAGGTAGTATGATGGCTCGGAGCTCCAGGATATTCCTACCTACCTCCCTGTCGTCTAGGAACTAGGCCCCTTGTGTCTGTAGTGAGCTCCCCAGCCTGTCCCTGACACATCCGTGATCGGGGTGTTTGCTGAAGCAAGGACTGAGGAGAACACCCCTCTCCACACTTCTGTGAGATCCAACTGCCAAACCAGCTCTGCAATGACACACGAGGCACTGAAACCTTCTTGTCTATTCATCGTCTTGCCGGGGGAACAAACTGACCTGAGCCAGAGTTTGAGGGACTGCAAAGCCTGGCAAGTGGCACCACATGTGTGAATGCCAATATGTGACCTAATGCTGCAAGTCTGTCCTGTCGTACACACTTGTACATCACACCTGCTCCACTCCTATGTCCTTGCATGAAAACTAGGAGCATGCAGGACACCAAGAGACAGAGCTATTCAAACATATCTGATCTCCCAGGCATCAGGTGTGTGCACATCTAAAATAGGATGCATGCTGATGCAAACTCGAAAGAGACCACCAGTTAAAATATGTTGCCATCCACCATAGTTGGAGAGACACTGTCGGGTCAAAAACCCAAACAGCCCAATGCAATAGCGCAGAGGTGGGCAAACTACGGCCCGCAGGTCACATCGGGCCCGCGGGACGGTCCTACCCGGCCCTTGAGCTCCCGGCCGGGGAGGCTAGCCCCCGGCCCCTCCCCTGCTGTGCCCCCTCCCCTGTAGTCACACGGCTGCACGGACAACGCGGCTTGCATCCGCCCACCTCCCAGGCTTTCCGAGCAGCATGGTAAGGGAGTGGGGAGCAGGGGGCAGGGTTAGATAAGGGGCAGGAGGTCCTGGGGGCAGTCAGGGGACAGGAAGCAGGGGTGGTTGGATAACGGGTGGGTCCCGGGGCAGCGGTTAGGTACGGGGGGTGCCAGGAGAGGGCAGTCAGGGGACAAGGAGCAGGGGGGGTTGGACGGGTTGGGAATGTTGAGGGGGGCCATCAGTGGGTGGGGAGTGGGAGGGGGCGGATAGGGGGGTGGGGACCAGGCTGTTTGGGGAGGCACAGCCTTCTCTACCCAGCCCACCATACAGTTTCGCAACCCCAATGTGGCTCTCGGGCTAAAGAGTTTGCCCACCCTTGCAATAGTGGGCTGAGTTGACAGAGGCATCAATATCAAGGGATTTCATCGTTTACAGCTATGGAATGACTGCACCTGGAATATTGCATCCATTTCTGGGCAGGAAGATATTGACAAGCTGGAGGGAATTCAGAGAACAGCAGGGAGAAAAAAAAGTGACGGGAGGGACTGATTAGGAGGAACAATTAAAAAAGAGTTAGGTGTAGCTTGGCTAAATGACAATAAGGGAAAACATGATAGCAGCACACAGATTGAGAGCAGGTGTAACAAGCATGGAGCAGAATTATTTAGGGTAGCAGAAGCAGCTAAAAGGACACAAAAAGGGAAAATCTAGGCTGGATATAAAGAAACAGGCTCTTTTAGACTCTGAAATAGTCTCCCGAGGGAAGTAGCAGAAGAACTCTTGTTTGGGGTATTAAAAGTGGCTTGATCAAAAATATGCCACAAAGAGCATTCTGGCCTTGGCAGAAAGATGGGCTCAATCTCCAACTTGCTTGGTAAAGTATGTGGCTTGATGGTTAAATACTCAGGGTGGTGACGTGTCACTAATGACACATGGCACCGCCAACAGTACCAAGGACAAGATGGAGTCACTGGCCAACCCACTGCTCCCAGACCTGCAGAACACTATGGATGGTGGATGGTTTCCAGGATCACCAACCTGAACAGAGGAAGCACGGTCAACTTCTGTTGCAGGGTGCTCCATGGACGCCCACCTATCTTTGCCACGCTCCCACAAAATAAACTCAGCATCTGGAACACTTGTCTCGCCAGCACTGAAGAGAATCAGCATCATGGTGGTGACCGCTTGTGGTGGTAGATTTCTCCATGGTGGTATATCTGCCTTTTAGATGCTGGTAGAAGAAGCTGGAGTTGACTTCAATGGTCTTTTGAGAGATACCACAGTGGCCACCCACCTTGCCCACCACCCCGAGAACACCATCCAGTGAGAGAGGTGAACTCAGATCTGGAGAGAGAGATTGATGACTCTGTGAATATTTTCCAATTGGTGCTAAATTATTGCTATGCAGAAGACAATCCTAGCAATTTTCTCTGCAGGTAATTACAGCTCTATTACACAAGCACCTTAATTTCTAATCTGAAGTTATTTTAGCAACAACAAAAAATTTCTGATTGCAGGATTGTACGTCTGTCTAGTTTCTCTACCAGGATTCAATATGATTTTTGTCAAGCTGGTGAGAACTGGAGGATGCCATTCATCCCACAGATTGGACGGGCTCGAATAAAGCAAGCTTTAGAACTAAACACATTGTGACAAAGTTCCTCCTCTACCTCGGTGGGTCCTGCGCTTATTGGCGGATTTTGCTTGCCTCAGAGATCTTCCCCTCTAGTAGAATCCACAGTCCAGGTTAACTCCTCCTGTGTCTGATCAGGAGTTGGGAGTTTTGGGGGGAACCCGGGCCCGCCCTCTACTCCAGGTTCCAGCCAGGGCCCTGTGGATTGCAGCTGTTTAGAGTGCCTCCTGGAACAACTGCACGACAGCTACAACTCCCTGGGCTACTTCCCCATGGACTCCTCCCAACACCTTCTTTATCCTCACCACAGGATCTTCCAGCAGTACGCCCTCTTACTCTCAGCTCCTAGTGCCTCTTGCTCCCAGCTCCTCACACGCAACCTCCTTCCACAGCTCCTGACATGTGCCCCTCACTGACTCACTGGGAGGCTTTTAACTCGTTTCAGCCAGCCCCTGATTGGCTGCAGGTGTCTCAATTAACCTCCCTGCCTTCTGGAAAGTTCTTAATTGGCCCCAGGTGTCTTGATTAACCTGGAGCAACTGCCATAAGGTATCAGGGATTTGTTTAGCCTGGGGCTAACATACTGGTTCCTTACCACTTTCCTATAGCCCTCTGGCCTTGTCCCGTCACAACGTACATTCTTGCATGTCTCATAGACACCTTGAATACACTGCAGTCTATGAGCCTTTCAATACTCCTGCAGATGGGCTTTATTCTTATCTCTCAGGAGTGCATCAGATGGCGAACAAAAGGGGAGACACAGTATTGTTCCACACAGACACAGGCAGGGAAATCATTATAAGAATGGCTTTTTCCCCCCTCAGTGAATTTAGTGCTGGTGAAAGGTGCTGGATCGACAGCCTTGGAGCCTGGACTCCTCTGTTTAGCCACAGACCAGGATCAGACTGGTCAGCTGCACTGCAGACTTCCCCATGCTGCACAGCCAATGGACCCTGATGATGGGGAGGATTGGAAGGCTTACTTTATCATCAGTAAATGCTGGGAAATGTCTATCACCGTGTCCCTCTTCCTCTTCTCCTTGCAGGGAAGAACTGATGACTTCCTCCTCCTTTGATAGCCTGGAGGTTCTCTTAGATTCCTTTGGACTGTTCGGGGCTGCTCCAAGGACAACGGGGGCTGCAGCAAGAATTTCCGCTGTATCTCGGACTGCACATTGGACTCCTCCAAAACTTGTCTTGTCTGCTGTATGTGACAAGAAATGTGCGGGAGAGCAGCTAAGAGCTTCCCATAATGCCTTGGGAGGAAACCAACATGTCACTGAACACGGCGCTGCTTTTCACAAGGTTCTGAATAAGCAGGCAAAGAGGCTGCATTACAGCTTTATTGTAGCTCCACACACACACAAACCAACGAAAAAATTCCCATCAATAATAATCAAACTGTACAGATCGGAAAATGCTGCTGGAGAACTTCTTAGAGTTTGATTTAAGGATATTTATTTTGTATATTTTGATATGTGATGCCGACAACTTGTGTTTTGAAGGTTATAAAGCTTTCACTTCTTGAATTTCAACATTGTCTCTCCTTAAATAACTATGGTCTGACATGCCCTTTAATTTCTGGCAATTGAGAACATTGAAATGCACATGCTGAAAGGAAAATGCACAAGGTGCATGGGGTTTACGCAACTGTGAAAATTTTTAAAAATCAATGAAAACTGAAAAAAGTGCTGAAAATAAACCAGTATTATCCATCAAAATTATTTTTTAAAGAAATAGAATTCTGCCAAGCCTAAGTATGGTCAACTCAAGAAGTACAAAGGTAATTCACTGGCCAGGGGCTCATTGAGTATTTCAGTGCAGAATTTCCCAACCGAGACTGAATAACGTGATTGCTCATATGACACTGGTAAATATTTTTCTGATGCTCATTGTCCAAGTAAGCAATTATTGGAGTTTCCAGAGGCATCCTGTGGGATGGTGAATGGGGTCCACACACCTGCAACTGGGAGGGGAGGAGAAGGTCCAAGTTATTCTCTCTCACCATTAAGATGGGCCAACTCTGCAAAAAAAAGTTGAGCACCCCCCAGTGCAGTTAATAGCTTTAAATAGCTAGGCGGGCTGGGATTTCTGAAGGATCCTATGGGGTGAGTGCTCAACACCCACAGAATGTTAGTGGATTATGGGCATCATACCCCCATAGGCCCCAGTGAAAATGCCAACCCTAGTGAATACATTAATCAACAAACCATCCTTATTCTTGATTGCTCTTAGCCCTCCACGTAGCTCATGCTGTCTCACTTGGCAACACGCCCATCAGCTCCATGCTCCCACAGACTGCGAGGGCTGCCAAGTGACGTTCTACCTGCCAACATGGCATTTTATACAAGGGAGGGTCAGGGTAAGGCAAGGGCCAAGACAGGGGCCAGATCCTCAGCCACGCCAGCATTCGGCACCGCTGAGATCAACAGAGCTACTCCCAGAAGAGCCCACGGCACAACTGAGCACCAAATGGGCATCCTGCTCCCTTACATCACTTGTAAAGCTCCTGGTGGGGCAGGATCAGGGGGGTTGTTTACGTGGGTTGCCATCCCTGCTCCTGCACTTGTCCCTAGTGTAGCTGAGATGCGTTATACAGGACGATGCTCTTGAGTACCAAGGGGAGGAGTCCAGATAGGGCAGTGCCTGCTCTGGGCAGCTTGCACAGCAGTGCGTCTCTCCAAGAAGGCTGCTGCTGGACACAGGAGAGCATCAAGAGGTGGCACTGTGGCCTGGCAGAGGGCTTGGGAGGTGCTGCAGGAAAACGCTGACTTAGGAACATGAGGAGTAGAGGGAGGTGGGGTTAAGGAGGACGGAGAAGCCTGGCTTGGGTACTTAGCAGCAGCTGGAGGGGCACCCCACAGGTTCTAAAGCAGTGTCCTCTTCAGTGCTGCCTGGACTATGCTGCACATGTTCAATAAGGCTCCTGCCTGGCTGGGTTTTGTTTTTCTTTTGGCTTCAGAAATAAGTAATGGAGGGGACTTTATCTCTCTGTACATCTCTCACCTTTTCAGTCATTGGCTTTTGCCCCCTGTTGTTTTGCTGCTTTGTTTCGTTCCCTCTTTCTCTTCCCTTTAGCGTCTCGCTCTTTCCCTCTTTCATGATCGCTGCCGGCTCCTCGCTGCTATATTTTTGTTGCTCTTGGCAAGTATTTCAGTTGCACGGTCTTTAGAGCTCACAAAAGGAACAAGGGCTGATCAGAAACAGCTCAGTGTCTGTCCAAACTGTGCTTGAAATGACCTCATTTTTCGCTAGCAATCACTGCGTTCGGGTGCGAACTTGAAAGTGGGGGACTAGCAGGGCTGTCATGAAGCAGACAAAGTATGCCAGCTATTGGGCAAGCTGCTGCTTCAAAGCTCTGCCAATGCACCTCAATTCTGCTCGTCAGCACTCCCTGTAAATACAGTCTCGACTGCCATTCACGCGTAGGTATAGAGACAATGGCTCAAAATCAGGGCTTGGTGGGAACCTCCCAAACCGATTGCACTTGCAAAAAAAATCCTGGTCTCCACCCCTATGCAATGCCTGGTGCCGTAACCTACTGTCCCACCTCAGTGCACATTTTCTATGCTTGGTTGTTTCAAGGAAAGTTTTTTATCTGCAGTAATCTTTGCCCTTCATTCTTTATGTCCCGGCTTCTTCTCTCTCATACCAGCCCAAGTGTCTGGATGGGGTGAACGGGTTACAGCATGGACAGGGGAGTGAGTTCAAGGAACATGCTAGTGATAAGGAAGTAGCTATTGTAGCCATCTGCAGGGAACCTGGAGGGAAGACTATGGGTTTCCAGGAGGGGAGGCTATGGAGGAGGCACCAGGCAGTCAGTCTGTTTGCAGGTGGCTAGGAATATTAAGTTGCAGTTGGATAAGTTCTGTATTAAGCTCTGCAAATAGCTGGTTTAATCAAGAGCCTGGTCAGTTTACTCAGAATGGAGTCCTCTCAGGCTGTCACCCAGCAAGCGGCACAAGGCAGGCATAAGAGCTGAACTGTCTACATACCTCCCAACATTTCAAGTGCTAGCGTGGGATACCACGCCACTGAGGTTTGACCCATCCACTCCTCTGCAAACGGAGACAAAGGGACAGCCGGGCCAAACCTGAATGGCGCTGCAACCCCGTGAGCCACGTCACAATGCCATTGGGTCTGGGGGCGGGGTCCACTAAATGGGGGGGCATGGGCCCCTTTTGCCCACCCCCTAGGTGGCTCTGACTGCAGGAAATGTTCCACTACACCCAGAACAGGGGGATTGGTGGGGTCAAAGTAGGACAGTCCCGTGAACCCCAGGATGTTGGGAGGTCTGCGTGTATACACCTACCTTCCCTTAATTTTCCAATTGGAAGTGACGCACAATGAGTAATCCAGGTACAAACTATCTCCCCATCACTCTGTTCAGGCTGAAAAGGAAGGCTCCCTATGGGAACCTTCTGAGAGTCATCCACAGAACATACCTTATTTAATCCCCCAAGATGAAGAAAGGATTTGGGGCCTGCTCTCTACCTTGGAGTAGAAATAGCAGCTCTTCTTTTCCTCCCTATTTATAAGATGGGGTGCCCCATGCAGCAGAAGAGGCTCCTGCCAAAACTCACATCGCAGAAGCTGCCTTGAGGTTTTGGCACAAATTCCCCTGCCGATGTGGGAGCAAGCGTGGCGAATTAGCACGAGTCAAAAAAAGTGGAACCTC
The DNA here is from genome assembly GCA_037349315.1 of Chelydra serpentina. Classification (NCBI taxonomy): domain Eukaryota; kingdom Metazoa; phylum Chordata; order Testudines; family Chelydridae; genus Chelydra; species Chelydra serpentina. The sequence goes on along the minus strand of JBAIAC010000024.1, from coordinate 55,340,919 downwards.
GATTTCATGAAACCATTTCAAAATCAATGTCCCGCAATGTCAAAATTTCAATATTTTCTGCAAAATGAAAATGTCCGAATTGAAAAATGTCTGAGAGGAAATTAAAAAATCTGTTTGATTCAAAATGTCAACATCAGCGCAGAGAAGGACGGACAAGAGCGGCCATTTTGAGTTGATTTGTCAGCGTGTCAGCAGGCAGGGGATGGTGCACTGTCCTGGGCTAGGCATATTTAATGAAATGTAAATGTAACACCACCACCACCCCCCGAATCAACACCAAACCAAGAAAAAATACTCCCCTCTCCCCCGAATGCACACAGCAGAAGTGCTGAGGGGAAAGAAGGAGGATGTGAAGGAGATTTTGATGGGCGGGAAAATGGCTGCTCCTCCTCAGCAGGCTGGGGTAGCAGAGAGAGCAAGAGCATTTTGCTGTGGTTATGGGGACATCAGATTTGACTTCCTGCAGTCACTGTGAGGGAGACAGGAAGACTCGCAGAGCAGGACTCAGGAGCCCTGTACAGCTACCTGTGAAGGAGGCACCTAGAGGTGCCAGAGGGTGCAGCGAGGGTCCCGAGGAGCCACCAGCCCTGTCCCCTGTGCTATGTATATTGAAAAGCCTGGCAGAGAAGCGGCAATGGCAGAAACGCCAGCCCCAAATCCGTTTCCACCTGACCACAAAGAGCTGATGATTTACACCGACAATCCATTTTCTCAGCTAATTTAAAATGAGGGTCGGGGAGGAGACAGTGACTCGCCAATTCAAACTCATCCTAGTGTGACGTCCCACCCACTGAAATGCAATCCAAGGGACTCCACGTGGGCCTGACCCAACATCCACTGAAGTTAATGGCGTCTTTCCATCGGCCCTTGATCTCCGAGTGCTGTACTTTGGGCCAAAGATAACCAGTGAGAAGGACCCAGCACCCCAAAGTGCAGAAGCCCCCTCCTTGGGCCAGAGCGCACATCCCCAGCCAGTGGGCAGGCAGGAATGCAGTGTGCTGTGATTTGGGGAGTAGTGGCTGCACCTCAGCTAGCACCAGGAAGAGAGAGGAAAGGGCGACATGAGCAAACATTTGGAAGACCAGCTTCAAGTGGGGTTCAATAGATCCAGCAATTTCCCACCGGCCTGCTGGTGCTCACAGGTCCGATTAGATCAGCCTTTGTATTCCTTCGAAGGTCTCTGCCTCTCCCGTGCTGTTTCTGCTTGGGTCGACCTTTTACTATCTGTGGCTTGGCTTTTTGCTTCACTTCTTTTTCTCCCCCCATCCCCCTGCTATCCTTCCCAGCCAGCTCTTTATTAAAAATGCTAACGCAGACACTTTCTCCCTGGGATGCCCGTGGATCTGAAAGGAGAATGGTGGGGGGGATGGAAGGGCAGAGAGAGGAGGAGGCAGCCGGGCGGTTTGGTGCACAGCGGATCTGAAAGTCGGAGAAGCTTTTCATCCGGCTGTCCTTCAATCTCACAAAGCCGAGGCACGCAGCAGGGGATGGAAAGAGGCAGATTAAAAAAAAAAGAAGAATTTAAGCAGGGAAAGTGCTGCCCTTGTAACTTAATCCGGGTGCCTGCGTCCCCAGCCCCTCTTCCGTTTACAGCCTTGCCAGGGTTTTGCTTGGTTTGGAAGTTGTGTGTTGGGATGTGGGAGGAAGCGAGGGGGGAGGGGATGTGGATGAAAGAAAGGAAGGAGGAAAAGGACAGGGAAAAGAAGGGGAAAGAGGAAGGGGAGGAAGAACGGGGGAGGAAGCAGGGAGGGGCACGCGTACATCTTGTTATGCCAGTTAAGTCATTGAAACTGAGCACTGGAAGTGCTGCAGACCCTCGGGAGGGCGGGGGAGCGAGGGCGCAGGTATTGGGGGCAGGGAGTTGAAAAGGATGGGCTGATTCTGGGAGGTCTGTAGCTTTTCTCCAACCTCGTGGCTTCCTGCCTCTCCAAACCCCACTTGGCTCAGGTCTGTCCTTAGTCAGCACCCCCTCCCAAGCCCCAGCTGCATCACCCAAGGGAATCCTTCATCCAGGGAGCAGGAGTCTCCCAGAGGTGACGCTCAGGCAGCTCAGAGTGTTCCCGGCAGGACAAAGACGGGAACCGGCTTCACTGGCTAATAGCCTCCCCCAACCGAACAGCTGCGCTAGTCCCTCACGCTCACGCCCCCGTGGCTGCTGCTCCGCTGCTCTGGAAGTGGTTTTAGCTGCTGTCCTGGCTCCCAGGGCCAGCCTGGGATAAATGAGGGCTGCACACACAGATCTGCAAGGGAGGCTGGGCTAGCCCGGGCACAGCGTTGAAGACACATGGCAGTGGGGCCCTTCCCAAAAGAGGACGGGATAGCTGGGCCAGGCATTAGATGCTTCCGGTAAGGGAACGACGGATGTGACTCTTCTGGCCGCTCCTGCAACCCCCAGCAGCGCAATCCCTCCAGCACCTAGTGCGCTTCCTCTCCAGAATAACAGGGGAGGCCAGGCAAGGCTCGGCAACCTGCAGTACAAACTTGGAGATGCCGCCCTTGTCTGCTCCCGCAGCCAGCGCCATGTTTTATGCCTGCCAGCCTCGCCCAGCGCTGGTGCAGATGTTGTCTGCTACGCCTCCCGGCCAGGCACTGAAAGCACAAGCTGTGCCCATCTGCTTTACACAGCTCATGCACCAATGGCACTTGCCCACCTCCCCAGGCCTGGCTGCTGACATCTGCAGCACCGGTCTGTCTTGCCCAAACACCACAGTCCGCCTTACCCACCTGCCTTGCTTAGCGCATTGGCATACAACCTCCTGGTCCTGGGGAAGTTACTCTCCAGTAATTCCGTTTGTTGCAGCCCTCTCTCCTACCGTCCTGCACAGCCACAACAATTACAGCTAGCTGCGTGGCTCAGCCTACCAGAGCACGGAGGAGAACTCTCTCTCTCAATCAAGTCTAGTATACAAGCGCCAATCCACCCATTCCCTTTCCAATCAGCAATTTCCAGAGCAAAGTAACAGATATTAAGATCAGAGGGGAAAAGTCCAAGCAGCACTCTCTGAGGAGAAAGAGGACAGATGCAGGACGGGAGAGGAGAGGACAATGACAAACAGAATTACCAGTCTGTCACTTTTCCTTCTTGTACGTCCCTCTTCTCCCATGTTGCCTAGCAATAGACATTACAGACCGTGGCTGTCACAAGCAATGAGCCAGCCTTATTCTATCAGGGTGCTTGGAGCACCCGGCAGTCAACAAATGTCAGCAGACAAGGACAGAGCCAACTGGCAGCATCATGTGAAATGCGAGATGACCAGGTAGCCCCTTGCAGAAAGAGATGTTGCCCTGTCACCAAGAGGTTACCACTCAATAAGTTTGGATGTAACCAGGCTAACAAGCAAAAGTCTTCAATCCACTGTGGTTTTCGTGACCTTCTGACCCGTTTGCAGCCTTCAAAACAAATGAACTGTTGACTTTTCTAAAGCTATCAGTGGGGAGAGACACAAAGCGGCAGAGCTTGCTTGACAGCCAGAGAGAGACAACTTTCTCAGTGGAAGGAAGATGGAGTGAGAGCACACGACATCACAACTCAACCTAGGCAAAGCAACAGGTTCGTTACAAATTCATTCCTGGAATGAACTCAGGGAGAGCCGAGGAACTGGCCTGTCTTAAAAAAGACAAACACAATTGCAGGTTAGGAGAGAGAATCAGTGAATTGAGGTTCCTCTACATTAGAGAAGCGGGAGAGGGAAATAATTCCCTGCCCTGATCCCACAAGAATGCAAGTGTTCCCAGAGTGCCGGGCTCAAAGGCTCATGAGCCAGAACAGGGGAGCTTTGCTGATTGGTTGAAGGGAAACCATTCCATAGGTTAGTTCACTTACTAACAAATCACCAGAATAACATAGGGGTGCGAGATGTCGCCACCTGCCAGAGGCCAGAGTAACTTGCCAAATTAAGCTACACACGTGGAAGCCTCACTTTGCACTGGTGGAGTGCGTCTACATTAGTGAAGTGATGCTGGTACACATTTATTAGAATGCAGACAAACCCAAAACCGTATTTCAAATCTACTTCGATCCATGCACGGATGTCACTGGGGAAAGGTACAGAACCCAGCTGCCAGGTGAGACCATTGACCATTATGTTACAGACCTACATAATAAAAAGGAAGATGTGTGAATGTGAACACTTAATAGATGGGCTAATTAGACCCAGATTTATCTGTGGTAGACCTTAGAACTAAATAAAGCCAAAGTTATTGCATGAAGATGACTTGATTTGCAAGGAGCAGGACTAATGAAAACTGCGCTTTCCAAACGAAAGTGTTGACACGCAGCGGAAGAACTGAAGTGCATCTAATTAAAAATGCATATCAAGACGTAAAGACAGATTGCAAGGATAAACAAACAGCAGAAAACAGATGTGTGCTTCAGTTGAAGAACAAGGTGCAAAAGCAGATGATCAAATGGTTGTGCAGTTTACAGTATCTGCTCAACATGATGAAAAAGATATTCTTTAAAATAACTTGATCGTGTTAAGGAGACTGGGGCAGCATTAATGGTATACATCTCACATTGATATGGATCCCAGTGTGGCACCAAAAATGCATGCTACCCTTAATATCACATTGCCACTGAGCAATAAAGTTCAAAGCTGAACTTCATTAGACGGTAAAATTAGATGTGACTACAGACACCAACTTACTGAGTCAATGCTATGGTCATCACAATAAAAAAAATATATCAATCCAGCTAGACATATATATATCCAAAAGATTCAAATAGGGTCCAAACGCAAGCACTGCCCTATGAGAATGACTGAGGAGGTCAAATCTAGACTTCAAAATGCAAGATTATTTTCAACTTGGGATGCAAGATAAGGGCCATAGCAAGCCCCACTAAGTACAGAAAGTTCAAAATTCTGTATCTTTAACATCCCTTTTGGTAGCTATGTACCAAAGCACCATGGTCCCAGATCTGCGAGGATCTGTATGGAGTGGAAGCAATTGTTGACGATCAGCTGATTTGGGGCAAAAGTGAGCAACAGCACAATGATAGCCTGTATTTCTGCAGAGCGCGTCAAAGAAAAGAGCTTAATCTGAAAAGCAATGAATGCCAGATTGGGTGGAAAGAGATTAGTAATGTAGGCCAGATATTCAGTGACAAAGGAGTTCCGTTGAACCCAAGAAAAGTGGAGGCAGTTGTACAAATGGACAGACGCAAAAATGAGTCCTTGCTAAGAGATTTCAGGGGCATGTTAACCTCCCTTAGCAAATTCATCCCCAAATTGTCACATGTAGTTGTGAGAGGAACACTTATTGATTATATGTATTGTGATAGCACCAAGGAGTCCAGTTGCAGGCACCACTCTGCTAAGCACTGTACAGATACAGAACAAAATGCTGGCCCTTGCCTCCAAGAACTTGTCACACAAGTAAGGCTGCTTGAAGACAGTAGAGTAGCAATGGCATGATTTGCAAGAGAAAAACTTTTGGGGAATTACTTTTTAAATGGAAGCTCCTGTATGTCAGGTTAACAAGACCCGGAGATCTCAGTCAACACAAGTTCACGTGTTGGGAGCTGGCTTTCTGAAAGATGATCCCATAGTAGAACATGCCTCCAAAAACACAACAGAGCGATGCTCAGCTTGAAAAAAAATGCTGAGGGTTGTGAGTTATTTCACGTTTATAAGCAGATGTCGGATGAGGTAGAAACTGACTATAAAGCACTCAAAGTCCTACTGCAGGAACTACTGAGCAGGGCAGCACCTAGACTTCTGAAACTATCATGAAACTGCAAAAGTACTTATTAAAAGTGAAGCTCAGCCCTAGTAACTTCTTAGACAGGACATGCTTTCAAGAGCCCCTATAAACTATGAAAGCCAGGAGCTGCAGGAAGAAGAGTTTGAATTAAATACCATGCAACTACCAACTTCCAAATAAAATTTGATGAGTTCAAGGAATAAATACAAAATGACACCAGTCTTGAGAGAGTAATTCTAGATGGATGGCTGATGGAAAAAGCCCAGATACTTCCAAGCATACATCTTATTGGGACTTAGAGATGAGTGGAGGGATTTTCAAATTCATCTAACTGATTTAGGGGTACAAATCCCACTGAAAGACAAAGGGAAATGTTGGGATTCTGCCCGAAGGGTACAATATCATAATACCACACAGCATGATGCAGGAAATGCTAACTATAATCTACCGTGCCCATCTAGGTATCGAGAGGTGTAAGAACAGAGCCCAAGAGGTCCTATTGTGGCCAGGCATGAATGCTGCCATTGAAGGTATCCAAGTGTGAAAACTGCAAGAAATGCAAGAAGCAGAATGCAAATGAACCACTGAAGCCAGATGAGATTCTTGATGGCCATGGGGCTAGGGATGGTGCAGATCTATGTGAATTAAACAGGACAGAGTCCCTCTCACTAGCAGACTACTTGTCTTTTTTAAAAAACTGAGCTGTTGCACAACACATCGAGTAGGCATACAACACCACTGTGTAAAGTGCAGTTTGCTTACCATGGGATTCCAGAAGCCCCGGAGCACCCACAGAAAAAAATATAGTGGGTGCTCAGCACCCACTGATGGGCCCCTCCTTTCCCTCCCACAATGCCTCCCGCCACTGGCGGGCCCCGCTGATCAGCTCCTCGCCCTCCCCCTCAGTGCCTTCCACCTGCCAAGGATTAGCTGTTCAGCGGCGTGCAGGAGGCGCTGTGGGGGAGGGAAAGGAGCAGGGCAGGAAGTGGCAGAGCAGGGCGACGTCAGAGAGGACTTCCCCCTGATGCCAGGAAGTGGAAGGGGCAGGACCAGTCCCTTCCGGCTGCTGGGACACTGCTCTGCAGCGTGGCGGGCTGGCGGCTGCCTGAGAGAGCCTGGCTGGGGAGGCCGCTTCCACTCCCTACCTGGGCTCAGGTGCCAGGAACCAGGGGTGAGCGAGTCAGAGACCCCTTCCCCCCACCATGTTCCCGGCTCGCTCAGCCACGGTCCCTGACAGCTGAGCCCAGGCAGGGAGCGGAAGCCACCTCCCCAGCCAGGCTCTCTCAGGCAGCTGCCGGGCTGCAGAGCAGTGACCAGGAGGGGCCGGCATTAGAAGCAGTTCCTTCCTGCTCCCTCCTGCCAGGTAGAGCGGTGGAATGTGCCGGGGGGGCAGGCGCAGTGGAAGGAAAGAGGAGCAAGTAACAAGGAGCAGGAAAAACACGGTGGCACCGGGCTGATTGGGGGTTGGCCAAGGGGGACACGTGACCTCCCCTTTTGATCGTCCCCCCGCCCAGTATGGGGAGGCACCAATTGACTATGGGGCACTCTCGGGGGAAGGGGCGGAATGGGGCAGGAAGAGGCGGAGTGGGGGCGGGAAGAGGCGGGGCTGGGGTGAGGCTTGGGGGAAGGGGATGAAGTGGCGGTGGGGCCTGAGACGGAGCGGGGGTCAAGCACCCCACGGAAATCAGGACGTCGGTGCCTATGTCCAGATGGGTTCACTACGCATAACAGACCACTCAGCAATTCTCTTTGATGCGTTAGTTCAATCACACCATGTCAAACCTTTCGCACGTACAGGGGCAGCAGACGGTGAAAACAGCAAAACACTTGGCAAATAAAAGCCCTGGGAATTCAAAGCATCCACAGTTAGCACTGTTGCAACACTCCTCACAATACTTCATTAGTATCACCCGTTCAGAGAGTGATGGACAGAAGGCTCTTCTGGGTGTTCCAGGGAGATGGAGCTGAATCTCAGGAACAACTTTTAGTCCCCGATGAGAGGGGCTGATTCTGAGCAGGTTTCAGTTCAGTGCCTCGGAGACAAAAGTTAGGTAGGGAGGATGACATTTTCCTGCTGGCTCTGAGCAGAATTTTCTCTTCTCTAAGCACAGAGCTCCGAACTGGCTTTGGGGGTCTCTGCAGCAATGGATTTTTCCTTTCTACCCTACATCTTCCCCCCATCATCCATATTTTTATCCAGTTACCAGATTTCTTAGTCTTTTCTTTCCTCTTATGTACAGCAGCAGTTAAGGCAAGAAGAGGTTAGTGAAACGACAGAAGCAGAATTGAGAATGGGGGCTTGAGGTTGCAGTCCTACTTCCAGGCCAGAAGGCAAAAGAAAAAGAGAAAGCAAATGGATGTTTTATACATGCCCTGATGGACTGATCGTTTGGCTCTTGCTTCTGATAGGAGCCATCACGTGGTTGGTCACTGCTGTTGCTGGACAGATTGTGAGAAGAAAGTTGGATGGCAATGGACTTTTACCAACCTGGTAGAATCTTGCTAAGTCCCACACCTCATATATAAGTCACTGGACATACTGGCATGGAGGACGTCTACCATCAATGCCTAGGTGTTTTTCAATGGCTCGCATGCTGAGGCCTGGCGTATGGGAGAGCTCAGGAGTTTTGACCAATGTGTTAAGGCTGAAATGTTAAGAATGGGTCCTTGCCAGAAGGCTGTCTCCTTGGTAGGAGTGGATGGGAAGCTGCCACCTTGAGTAATTACGGTGCCTAACCTGGAAGAGTGGCTGACCATGTGCTACATTTGCACCACTAGATCTCAGCACAACCTAAACCAAGGTCACGTACCCAGCAAAGAACAAGACCCCCTTAGGAGGGTCTGGAGTGAATCCCTTCCTATTCTCCACATTAAACACCGCATCTCTATTTAGCCACACTCCCTTCCCCATGCTCCTGCAGCTCTGCTTTCAGTTTAATTGCTAAATTGGTTTTAAAATGAAAGAATCAGAGACAAGTTTGGAGATAGCTTCGGCAGCCTTCTCCCTGGGCCCCAGTTCAAAGGAATCTCTGCTCAGGGCCAGGGAAGAGAACAGCAGACTTAATATGCTCTCTCTGCAATCCTCTGGCGCGTAACGGCACAGCAGGGGTTGCTGGGAAACGAAGTCTTTGATGATCTTCTCTTCCCGCTGTGAAGACTAATGACTTTAAAGAGGGCACCCTGCCAAGGATGGGGCTTCCATGGAAAATCTTACGGCAGTGTAATTAGACAAGAGGAGCAAAGTTTTGCTAACTTACCAAAAAAAACACAACCCGCCCCTCCCCTAAAAAAACCTCAACTACCCACCTAGGGCAAACAATTATTAAAGAGGGTCTGTGGCGGATCTGCCAAGGAGAAATTCCTGCAAGTCTAGAGCAGCCAGTGTTCCAGAGCTTTGTGCTCTGCATTTCCAACAGCTGGGTGCAATGTCTCGGTGCAATATCCTTGCAGACAGGAGACTGGACTCAGGAAACCAGGCGTCTCTTCCTGTCTCTGCCACTACCCTGCTGCGTGACCTTGGGCAAGTCACTTCACCTCTTTTTGCTTCTGTTTCCCCTCCCACCCTTTGTCCACTTGGTCTATTTTGGAAGGTCTGTCAGGCAGGACTGTATCTAATTATGTGCCTGCACCGTGTCTACCACAACAGGGCTACTGGAAACAAGTAATTAACAACATCATGAAAAGTTCAGTCCCGCCTCTTTAAGCTGCCCCATGCTTAAAATGATGGATGTTAAATTCAGGACCAATTAAGGGAGATTACAATGTCCGCCTGGGAATTTACTGCCGCCCTCAGAAGAAGGGCGTAGAAGCAAACACTGGCAGCATATTAAGAAGAGCGGGCAAAATGTTATGACCAATTATAATGTTTGTGGGTATTGCATGCACAAACTCAGCCAAGGGCAATCAGCTTTCATTACTGCTGAAGTTACTGCTTCTCCTACCCTTGGTGGACATAGAGAACCATTGATCACTGGTGTCTTTATAACAACATTTTTCATATTTGAAGATTTATCATGCCCCCCTTCAGCCATCTCTTCTCAACACTAAACATGCCCAATTCCTTCCGCATTGCCTCACAGGACATGTTTTCTAAACTTCTTCTCAGATTAGAGATTTAGATCTCATTGTTCTGGGTGCAGAGCAGACCTATTGGACTGATATCCCCACTCGCATTTCCAGAGAAGGGAACGGACCCTTGAATTCTGGGAAGAGGAGCGACTCCCCCAGCCCTTGTCTCACCCAAAGGGAAGCAGGATGTTCAGTGCCCTTGTCCTACCATGTTCCCCATTTTTACCCACTCCCTTTCTTTAGGCCCTCTGGAGGACCCGATGGAACTCCCTCTGGGGCCTGTCAGAAGTGCTCCTATATCAGCTGGATGAGTCGTGAGAAGATCCTGGCTCCTTCCTGACCCCCACACAGCACTATCAGTCCTTATGACAACCCAGGGAGGGAGGGGAACAGTGAACCACACTGAAAACTGAACCGTCTCTCATTTAAAGAGGTGTCTCATCAGCACATGAGTGCCTGGCATTAGGATCTGGATTATGCACCTCGGAACAAAGATAACTTGAGTCAAACAAGATGGGAACTGGGCCAAACTTTGGCAATGGAAAATTGTAACCCAGCTGGAGACTGTTAGATTCAAGTTTCTTCATACCCAAAATGAGCCAGTAACATTCAATCCCTATCTACCCTACCTGAAGTAATTCAGTTTGCCTCGGGCTCTTTCAAACCGAATCCAAGCCAGGGTCTTCGGTTCTGACTCCGTCACATTCAAATTGCTTGGTTCTAGATTTGTTTGGGTTCTCTGAGGAGAACGCTGGGATTCTTTCCTGGCTCTGAACCCCAGGATCCTTTCACCTGGGCCACACTAAACCAGCCCCTTGGTCACCTGCAGCCCCTCTGTGAGAATAAAAAGCAGCAGCATGATGAGGGGAAGGAAGGGAAATCCCAGCCAGACAGCTCCTGGAGGAGGGGATGTGAAGGTAACGGTGTTTCTCCGGGACAGTGACAAGCCACAGCGAGGAAGCAGGAGGAGGGGGAGCTAATGGGAGGATAATCACATTTGCAGGCGGAACGACAATGACAAGGTCTGAGCACGGAGAGCGCAATCCGCAGGAAGGGGGGAGGGGAAGGGATGACAGAACAGACAGTGTCTTTCGCAGACCCTGCCCAGAGGCTTTGTGAGCAGCTACAAATCCCTGGGGACTTGTCCATGGCTCCAAGGGGGGTGGATAAGTCAGCGCAATGAGGTGGAAGTGAGCCAAGAGGAATGCTAGGTGAAACCTAGCCAGCTGGTAACAACAGGCGGAGCATCTCGTCCCCACTACATTGCTAATCTGAATCCCAGCCAGCTCAGTAACAGTCCAAATTCGCTGTCCTCAAAGGGCTGCTTGGTGGCCCATGTGGGATTGGTTTGGTGGCCCTAGCCCAGTTCCCCAGGCTGTGCATCACAAACGTCATGGCTGAAACAGACGGTATCAGGCCTCCTTGCTAGTAGCCCCCTTGGAGCAGCACAAAGCAGGAAGTCTCCAGCCGCACCTGGAGAGCAGAGCTCAGTGGGAGTCAGCGGTGGGATTCCTGCCTGACAGGACATCCAGTGCCAGGTCTGTCATTACGGAGAGGCCATAAGGGATGCCGTATCCCCTCATAACTGTCAGTCTACCCAGACACCCTGGCCCAGGCTCCCAGCCATTAGCAGAAAGAACCTGCTCATCATGTCTCCTGGCACTTCTCCAGAGCCTGCAGCTGTCTCCTGTCTGTCTCTCTCATCAGAGCCCAGCTCTGACCGGCAGACTTGGCCCTACCCCACATCCCAGTGAGCCAAACCATGGATCAAGAAATCCCTAAGCAGGAAAAGGGACAAGACAGATGGGGGGAGCTCGATGAGGGGGGAAGGCACCTGCAGGTGTGAGGGGAATGGAGGGCGGAAAGAGACCCCAATTGGAGAAAGGTGTAAGGAGACACCTCCCGAAGATGTAAGCTGTGTTAAGGAGACACACACACACACACACACACACAGTTAGGCAGATGAGGGAAAAGGAAAGAGTCACAATGGTAGGGGGAAGAAGGAGAGATGGGAGAGCTCCCACAGGAATTAGAGTGGAAAACCCAAAGGGAGGCAATTCACATGGAGAGAGTCTGTTATCTGGGGGAGCTGCAGACAGGAAGAGGGAGAAGGAGGAAGAGGTGGAGAAGAATTGGTAGGGGAAGTAGAAGTGGGTGGCAACCTGGGCAGTAGTGGCCATGAGATGGTTGAGTTCAGAATCCTCACAAAAGGAAGAAAAGAGAGTAGCAAAATACAGACCTGGGACTTCAGAAAAGCAGACTGACTCCCTTAGGGAACTGATGGGCAGGATCCCTTGGGAGGCTAATATGAGGGGGAAAGGAGTCCAGGAAAGTTGGCTGTATTTTAAATAAGCGTTATTGAGGGTGCAGGAACAAACCATCCCAACATGCAGAAAAAATAGAAAATATGACAGGCGACCAGGTTGGCTTAACAGTGAAATCTTCAGTGAGCTTAAACACAAAAAGGAAGCTTACAAGAAGTGGAAACTTGGTCAGATGACTAGGGAGGAGTATAAAAATATTGCTCAAGCATGCATGGGTGTAATTAGGAAGGCCAAAACACAACTGGAGTTGCAGCTAGCAAGGGATATGAAGGGTAACAAGAAGGGTTTCTAGAGGTAATTTAGCAACAAGAAAAAGGTCAGGAAAAGTGTGGTACCCTTAATGAATGGGGGAGGCAACCTAGTAACAGATGATGTGGAAAAAGCTAAAGTACTCAATGCTTTTTTTGCCTCTGTCTTCACAGACAAGGTCAGCTCCCACACTGCTGTCCTGGGCAACACAGTATGGGGAGGAGGTGAGCAGACCTCAGTGGTGAAACAGGTTAAGGACTATTTAGAAAAGCTGGACATGCACAAGTCCATGAGTCCAGATCTAATGCATCTGAGGGTGCTGAGGGAATTAGCTGATGTGATTACAGAGCCACTGGCCATTATCTTTGAAAACTCGTGGCAATCGGGGAGGTCCCAGACGATTGGAAAAAGAAAAATATAGTGCCCATCTTTAAAAAAGAGAAGAAGGAGAACCCGGGAAACTACAGTCTGGTCAGTCTCACCTCAGTCCCTGGAAAAATCACATCCCAGGTCCTCAAGGAAACAATTTTGAAGCACTTGGAGGAGAGGAAGGTGATCAGGAACAGTCAACCTGGATTCACCAAGGGCAAGTCATGCCTGACCAACCTGATTGCCTTCTATAATGAGATAACTAGCTCTGTGGATATGGGGAAAGCAGTGGACGTGATATATCTTGACTTTAGCAAAGCTTTTGATACGGTCTCCCACAGTATTCTTGCCAGCAAGTTTAAAAAGCATGGATTGGATGAATGGACAATAAGGTGAATAGAAAGCGGGCTAGATTGTCAGGCTCAACAGGTAGTGATCAACGGCTCGATGTCTAGTTGGCAGCTAGTATCAAGCGGAGTGCTCCAGGGGTCGGTCCTGGGGCCGGTTTTGTTCAACATCTTTATTGATGATCTGGATGATGGGATAGATTGCACCCTCAGCAAGTTCGTGGATGACACAAAGCTGTGGGGAGAGGTAGATATGCTGGAGGGTAGGGATAGGGTCCAGAGTGACCTAGACAAATTGGACAATTGGGCCAAAAGAAATCTGATGAAGTTCAACAAGAACAAGTGCACAGTCCTAGGATGGAAGAATCCCATGCACCACTACAGGCTGGGGACCGACTGGTTAAGCAGCAGTTCTGCAGAAAAGGACCTGGGGATTACAATGGATGAGAAGCTGGATATGAGTCAGCGGTTGACAAGAAGGCCAACGACATATTGGGCTGCATTAGTAGGAGCATTGTCAGCAGATCGAGGGAAGTGATTATTCCCCTCTATCCGGCACTGGTGAGGCCACATCTGGAGTACTGCGTCCAGCTTTGGGCCCCCCACTACAGAAAGGATGTGGACAAATTGGAGAGAGTCCAGCAGAGGGCAACGAAAATGATTAGGGGACTGGGGCACATGACTTAGGAGGAGAGGCTGGGAGGGAACTGGGGTCATTTAGTCTGCAGAAGAGAAGAGTGAGGGGAGATTTGATAGCAGCCTTCAACTACCTGAAAGGGGTTCCAAAGAGGATGGAGCTCGGCTGTTCTCAGTGCTGGCAGATGACAGACAAAGGAGCAATGGTCTCAAGTTGCAGTGGGAGAGGTCTAGGTTGGATATTAGGAAACACTATTTCACAAGGAGGGTGATGAAGCACTGGAATGGGTTACCTAGGGAGGTGGTAGAATCTCCATCCTTAGAGGTTTTTTAAGGCCTGGCTTGACAAAGCCCTGGCTGGGATGATTTAGTTGTTGTTGGTCCTTCTTTGAGCAGAGGGTTGGACTAGAAGACCTCCTGAGGTCTCTTCCAACCCTAATCTTCTATGATTCTAAGAGAAGATACCAAGTGGGTCAGGTCAATGCAGGGATTGCAGGGTTGAGAGAAGAATGAGGTGTCAGAGTGGCCAGGCAGCTGGCTGAGCAGTAAGGGGACGGGAAGAGAGAAGTGGGCTCCGATGTCAGCAGACATTCCTGGAACTGAACTGTTGCCGAGTCCTCTGCCCAGTTCAGACACTTTCACAAGCCATCATTCCCAGCAGATTTTGCTCTCTTTCTGTTTTGATCCTAACTTCCCAGGTTTCTTATCTCACCCTGTCTGAGTCTGACATTTGCTCTGAGACTGTGGGATTTTTCAGGGAGATCCTGAGGTCAGAGAGAGATGCTTCTGAAAGGGAATGCAGATTTTTTGGGTGGTGGTGGGGAATTTTTGACTTTCCATGTTCCATCTTCAGAAGTCCCTACCAGTTCTTCTAAGACCATGGTTATCCTGGGATTTTTTGCACCAGTACGGCTACCACAGTGCAAGCATCAATGTACATGCACTATGCTGGCGAAGACGCGGCTTGCATCAGAGCAAGATGTCTACATTAGAAGCGTGCACTAATGGAACTATATTAAGGTAGCTACAGAGGCACAAAATTCTGCCACCCGTTCTATAAAGGTCCAATTTATAAATGGTTTAATGAAGGGTTCATAAAAGATGCTTAGGGCTACCGACATGAGCAGCATGGATTATAGATGATTAAAAACAGAGCAGAAGAAGGTGTTAAAAATGGTGATAAAGCATAGTTATAAACAACCTATTGGCCTGTTGGATTCTATAGCCATCTACAGCAGCATTTATCAACCCTTTATACACTACTTATAAATGAAATCTTAATATAATGTGAGACACACTTCCCTAGTTTAGACAAGTCCTACGGCCAGCAACACAGACCTGTTTCAAATGGCTTGGCTTTCTGCATTGCTCCCCACCCTTTGACGTTCTGAGGCTTCATGAAGTGGGTAGTACTAACCAGTACTCTTCTCCTTTCATCTTCTTATGGCATGTCACCATGGAAGAGAATAGACTAAGTCAAGACTAGATGTCTTTCTAAGAGAGATGCTCTAGCTCAGACAGAAGCTGGGAGCTTGACTCAGGAATTACTGGGTTAGACTCTGACCCTTGTTATGCAGGTCAGACTAGATGATCCTAATGTATTCTCCTAGTCTTAAAATCCATGCATAGGAACAATATGAGAAATATGGCGTAGATGCTTTTAATCATAGAATTGTAGGACTGGAAGGGACCTCGAGAGGTCATCTAGTCCAGTCCCGTACACTCACGGCAGGACTAAGTATTACCTAAACCGTCTCTGAGAGGTGTTTGTCTAACCTGCTCCTAAAAATCTCCAATGATGGAGATTCCACAACCTCCCTAGACAATTTATTCCAGTGCTTAACCACTCCGACAGGAAGTTTTTCCTAATGTCCAACCTAAACGTCCCTTGTTGCAATTTAAGCCCATTGCTTCTTGTCCTATCCTCAGAGATTAAGGAGAACAATTTTTCTCCTTCCTACTTGTAACAACGTTTTATGTACTTGAAAACTGTTATGTCCCTCCTCAGTCATCTCAACTCCAGACTAAACAAAGCCAGTTTTTTCAGTCTTCCCTCATAGGTCATGTTTTCTAGACCTTTAATCATTTTTGTTGCTCTTCTCTGGACTTTCTCCAATTTGTCCACATCTTTCCTGAAATGTGACACTCAGACCTGGACACAATACTCCAGTTGAGGCCTAATCAGCGCAGAGTAGAGCGGAAGAATTACTTCTTGCTTACAACATTCCTGCTAATACATCCCAGAATGATGTTCGCTTTTTTTGCAACAGTGTTACACTGTTGACTCATATTTAATTCGTGATCCACTATGACCCCCGGATCCCCTTCTGCAGTACTCCTTCCTAGGCAGTCATTTCCCATTTTTGTATGTGTGCAGCTGATTGTTCCTTCCTAACTGGAGTATTTTTGCATTTGTCCTTATTGAATTTCATCCTGTTTTCTTCAGATCATTTCTCGAGTTTGTCCAGATCATTTTGAATTTTAATCCTATCCTCCAAAGTACTTGCAACCCCTCCCAGCTTGGTATCGTCCGCAAACTTTATAAGTGTACTCTCTGTGCCATTATCTAACTCATTGATCAAGATATTGAACAGAACCGGACCCAGAACTGACCCCACTTGATATGCCTTTCCAGCTTGACTGTGAACCCCTGATAACTACTCTCTGGGAATGGTTTTCCAACCAGTTATGCACCCACCTCACAGTAGCTCCATCTAGGTTGTATTTCCCTAGTTTGTTTATGAGAAGGTCATGTGAGACAGTATCAAAAGCCTTACTCAAGTTAAGATATACCATATCTACCGCTTCCCCTCATCCACAAGACTTTTGTCAAAGAAAGCTATTAGGTTGGTTTGACACAATCTGTTCTTGACAAATCCATGTTGACTGTTACTTATCACCCTATTCTCTTTTAAGTGTTTGCAAATTCACTGCTTAATTATTTGCTCCATCTTTCTGGGTACTGAAGTTAAACTGACTGGTCTGTAATTCCCTGGATTGTCCTTATTCCCCTTGTTATAGATTGGCACTATATTTGCCCTTTTCCAGTCCTCTGGACTCTCTCCCGTCTTCCATGACTTTTCTAAGATCATCAGTGATGGCTCAGATAAGAACAGCCATACTGAGTAAGACCAAAGGTCCATCTAGCCCGGTATCCTGTCTTCCGACAGTGGCCAATGCGGGTGCCCCAGAGAGAATGAACAGAACAGGTAATCATCAAGTGATCCATCCCCTGTTGCCCATTCCCAGCTTCTGGCAAACAGAGGCTAGGGACGCCATCCCTGCCCATCCTGGCTAATAGCCATTGATGAGATATCTCCTCAGTCAGCTCCTTAAGTATTTTAGGATGTATTTCATCAGGCCCTGGTGACTTAATCTCTCTCTATGCCGTTGGGTCACGGGCATCAACAATTTTCTTCAACTGGGTCACCAGAAATTTTTTTTGAAAACCACTGCCCTATTCATCTCTAAGGGAAAATCCATCTCCCAGCTGGCCGCCCAAGGCTAGGGGAAGGACACACATGCATTTAGCCAGTTAGACCCGCTTGGGGACCTGAACTCCTTTGGGATAGGTTTCTTCACCTGTCCCCTTTGCTCAGTCCTGTCACCAGAAGGCTACACAATGGCAATACCTCCCATGACAGCTCATACATTTTTGTGGTGGGCCTTACATAATGGTGGCTCTTTAGTCTCAGATTCCAAGGCCAGAAGGAACCATCCGATCTGATCTCCTGTATAGCACTAGCCAGACAACTTCCCCCAAATAATGCCTAGAGCAGATCTTTTTTTAAAAACATCCAATCTGCATTTAACAATTGTCAGTGATGGAGAATCCATCCCGACCCTTGATAAATTGTTCCAATGGTTAATTACTCTGACCGTTAAACATTTACACCTTATTTCCAGTCTGAATATGTCTAAGTTCAACTTCCAGCCACTGGATCATGTTAGACTTTTCTCTGAACCCTTTCTAATTTATCAATGTCCTTCTTGAATTGTGGATACCAGACCTGGACACAGTGTTCCAGCAGCACTCGCACCAGTGCCAAATACAGAGGTAAAATAACCTCTGTGCTCCTACTGTAGATTCCCCTGTTTATGATCCAAGGAACACATTAGCCCTTTTGGCCCCAGCTTTGCACTGGGAGCTCATGTTCAGCTGATTATCCACCAAGACAGGTTTTCAGAGTCACTGCTTCCCAGGACAGAGTCCCCTATGGGTTCCTAGGGTTCCTGGTGAGTATGGCCTATGTTCTTTGTTCCCAGATGTATACATTTGCATTTAACCAATTTAAAATGCACATTGTTTAAAGGCCTAACATTTTGTTTGGACAGAAAGAAAAGAACCGAGACGTACAGGGCCAGAGCTTCAGCTGTTTGACTGCTACATTACTGATCCACACCAAGTGAGGATCTGGACATTAGACTCCAAAACTGGGGAGGGCAGGGGAGTTCCATTGAACATTTAGACACAAACGAACATGTTTGGAAAGTTTTGACTTCATTGAAAACTGATTTTTTGTTTAGCTGAAAACCAAAACACTTTCGCCGTTTAGCCGCTAAGTACTAAGACCCGCAGCAAACTGTGTCTGTCTCATTCTTCTCTCCACAACACAGTGATCGGGTGTCTAATTTGACCAATTTTCAGCACACTTAAGCAGCTCTCATAATACACTGGAAATTCTGCTGTCCAGCACTGCTCTGAGATGCCCACATCAGCAACTCTGAAAATCAGGCTCCTGCCACTGTAATGCAATGTAGGCAATCAGCCCCATCTCGCTTTCAGTGTTGCCACTTCACTTTCTTCATGCAGCTCTGCACTGCAAGTTATTTTCCCTCAGATTCATTAGCTTGCATTTTCCCAGACTGCATCTCATTATGTTATTTCTTAGCCATGATTCTAATCTCTCTGGGTCCCTCTATATTCATTATCTCTTCCCCCTGGAGTTCAAAAAACACCTCTTGGTTTCATAGCATCTGCCAATGGAATAAATGTGCTTTTTCATCCCCTTTTCCAGAGCGCTGAACTAGAGAGGGGAGGATAGTCTCGTAGCCATGGCAGTGAAGAGGGATGCTGGAGAGCTGCCTCCCTTGGTAACCCTGGACTACTCTATAACACTGTAACAAACCCATGGTCTCCTAGGACTGCACTGGTATCACAGTGCCGCTCAGCATGGCTCCCTAGAACTTTGTGGCAGCAGGGACAGAACTCGGAACCTCCAGCAGCACAGGAACCGGCCACCTGAGCTCACAGGAGAATCTCCACAGTCAGTACTCCTCTATCCTCTCCCCAGGCTGCAACTATCCACTAGAGGGCAATGGAGTCACATGCATTAACCGTTAGCGCCACCAGTAGAATCGGCCACTGTTAATTAATCGACAGGGCAAATCCCGAACGGAGGAGCTGGGGGTGCTCAGCAGCTCTCTGGGTTTGGCCCAAGGCTAGCAGCGCAGAGCCTTCACCCGCTGCTCTGTTCTGATCCCATTTAGCAGAGAACAGTGGTTGCCATACTCATGAGCAAGATCACAGCAAAGCTCACCGGCCTGCTGTCCTTGGATCAAATTTGTTGTTGATTATTACTGTTAATTGAAAATGTTAATTAAGTCCAGACAGAACCATCACCCTTGCAACAAGCCACTGGACCCCACTCCCATATTCTGTGCATTGCCGTTCCCCTGACCCTCTGTTTGAGGTGTGTTCAGTTCCCATGACAGTACTCCAGGGTCCCACAGTTTCACAGCCAGAGAATCTACCCGTTGCCACAGAAATATTGTCCCAAATCTCAGCATTCATTTAATAAAACATGTTTCTAGCACTTGTGTTTGCCAGTGTAACATTCCAAATGTGAGCGGAGTGCAGAGCAATAGAATGTGGTCGGCAGATAATGGGGTTTAGAAATTCAATTCTATTCATCTCACCGGGCTGTCTGATCTGAAACCTAACAATGATCAGTTCAGTGTCAATATTGTTCACTGCTGATCGTCTGTGCAAAAATACCCAGCTAACCTGCTTCTCTCCCAACCCCCAGGTGCCTCCCACCCCTTCCTGGATGCCAGTTGTGCCCTAGCCAGCTGACAACTTCCACAGTGAAGCTGTACACCTGCAGCACAAAGCTCTGTGACATGCTGAAAATTAACGGGTGGCATGAAACACACTGGTCCAGATCTTCAGCCGGTCTAAACAGGCACCTGCCGGGGATTCGGCCCGTTGAATGTAAAACAAAAATGAACAGCAGGAGTTCTGTACAGACTGGGTTATTCGTTTTCATATTTAATTACATATAAACCTCTCTTTTTTATTTACCCTATTGCAATATTTCTATTCTGTTGCATTCCAGAACCCCAAGGCTTTTGCAACAGAGCTTAGATCCAGTTTGCTGTGGACTACACAGACCTTGACATTACTCTTCTCCAAGCCAATTTCCATTCATTCTTCCAGGAAGATGTCATGCGACAGACACTGCAGCAAATGCTTTGCTGAACCCCAGATACTCTACACGACAGCAGTTGTGTTCCCACTGTCTGCTAATTGTCTGACTCGCTCAGAAAAACCCACCATGTTTTTCTGGTAGGTTTTGTCCTTTATAAAGCCCATCCTGCCTACTTCTCATGGTTGTAACCCTGTAAATGCACTTGCCAAGAGTCTGGACCAAAAGAAAGTAACCATGGAACATGGTAACCAAAGAAGTCTCTTTATCTGCCTCTAGTGGCCAGATCCCATTAAGCAGTGTACAGGTCTACTACTGCTCCTAAGCCTGCTGGTCCTTTAGCTCAAGCACTAGAGACTCTTGCTTTAGATCCAGGGGCACGCGGCTCAATCCCACCAACCACCCATCCAGGTTGCCCCAACAGGGAACGTTCAGAATGTCAGGAGAATTTCTTGCTATTTGTGGTCATCAGACTTACCCCTGGTTCGTGCCCCACTCGTTCCGGATGCAGAGATGCTTGTGCACTGGGTCCTTCATGTAACCCTCATAGCAAAGGCACTCACCTAGGAATGGAGGAAGGTAAAATAAGAGAGAATGGATTGTACCGGCCACTGCTGGAATCAGGCTACTAGACAAGATGGACCAAGGTCTGATCCTGTGCTCCGAATGAACCCTGCTAATGGGAGTCAGGGGGCTTACAACAGGCACGGTTATTACATCAGGAAATCCCACCTCTGCGTGCCAGAGGCTGAAGCGCACAGATTGTGTAACTGCATTAACTCTGTCCCTCCCGGAGATCTACAGGTGGAGCCATGGCAGTGGCGGAGCCTCACACCAAATACTGTCTCCTCGTCTCCTCCCTCCAGACCTTGCTACAACGGTCAGTGGCAGCCTCCGACCTCTGGTCTAAAGGCTGGGAGCTGGTGGTTGTACAAAACCAGCAAATGCTCAGAGTAGAGTTCAGAGCACAGGGGCCACCGCACCACCCACTTCCCTGTCCCCGATGGCCTCTCTGGGGCATTCCCCAGGGCCATAATTAGAGAGCAGGCCTTGCACTTCCTTGAGTATGGTGAGTATAATTCACACCATTTACTACATGGGCTGTGCAAGGGGGGGAAGCTCCTTTCTTCCTTCACACACACACACACCCTCCTGCACTGTGCAGCCACAAAAGGGTAGGCTGAATCTGGCTCTTGGTTAGTTAATATTTATAAAGTGCTTTAGGTCCCAGTCCAGCACAGCTTTTAAACACATGCTTAACTTTAAGGGCTTCACTGGGAATATTGAAGTGCTGAAAGCTAAGGACGTGTATAAATGCTTTGCTAGATCAGGGTCTTAAAGAAGAAAATGCTACGAATCACTATTATGTGTTATAAACTCAGCGCACTGTCATGCAACAATGTAGATCTAGAGAATTTCAGCACCCAAGCATCAGGAAAATTCAAAATTAACATTCCCAGAGCACAATTATCTTAGTCAAATTACAACAGCATATGTACCACCATGGTTTGGATTACTGTTTAGGCTAGTGCATTTATACCTTACAAGATATATTCTATGCGGCCATGTTACAGTAGCTGGGGGAAATATTTGATCAATACTTTCAAACTTAGGCGCCTAAAGTTAGACACCTAAACCCGTATTTAGACACCCAAATAAGCAGGCTGACTTAGCCAGGTGTGGAGTATCTGCAGCAGCCATTGGCTTCCAGGGGATCTGGGGCTGCTCAGTTTCTCTGAAAAACAAACTACTATTGAGAACTCAGATTTTTAAAGGTATTTAGGTGAAATCAGTGGATGTTAGGCACCTAAATACTTTTGAGGAGTTGGGCGTAGTTGCCTAAATATGGATTAATGAGCCTCTCTTTAGGAAGCCAAGTGACATCCATTGATATTTGAATTTCCTGACTCGGACGCATTTAAATACTCAACTTTAATGCTACTACTTTGTTCCCTGTGGAATGGCCTTACTTTTATTTTAAGTAAAAATGAAGCACATCAATGGTATCACAGTAAAGCAAACCGCAGACAACTTGAAATTCCAAATTGCTCATGCGCTTTCCAGTATTTCTTGCCTCTGATCAGACCAAAAGCACTACAAGGACAGGCTCTATCACGTGCTATTTTAGCACTTCCACCTCCTAGATGAAATTCACCCCTGCAGAAGTCCAGTGTGATGCCCACCATCATGTTTGTACCTGGAGACTGAACCAAGAACCTCCAGAGCTAAAGCATGAGCTAAAAAAAGCCCTGCAGCTAGCAGCTCCTATTTTCTGTGGATCAGGTGCAGAAGGGAACATACACACCAAATAGTGGGCTACACCAACAAAAGATCTATGCACCAGACCACTTAAGTTCTGAGGGGTGGATGAGCTTCATGCTGGCTGACTGCTAGGGGGAATTTCATCCCCTTTACATGACAGAACCCAGCATGGCAGAGGCCTCACCAAAAAGGTTTCTCTCAGTTTGGGGCAAAGATTTTGCCTGGCTACTCTAGCCCAATCTGTTTGCAGCTTGCTGCTCTTAAAAAGCCAGCTTCCGTGCTAAAGGATACCCTGCATACAGCATCACTGGAATATGTGGGACTGCACAAAGGACAGGGCAGCATAGGGTCCAAAGACTATAGTCCATCAGGACAGCCTCCTGCTCTTAAAGGGCCACACGCTTTAAAACACAGATAAAAGAACCCGGAATTTTTAAGACCCGACCCCAAGGGGGCTGATGCCTCCCTATGTAGGGGCTGCATCTGCTGTGACATGGAACGCTGATTCTGGAGCAAGCACAGACTCCCAGCAGGGGAGCGAGTGGTTATTACAGAAGACGACACAGACTGTGCGCAGGGACACGCTGGCCAGAGGGAAGAGACTGACCCAGCTTCTGCAATGACTTAAGCCCGTGTAGCCCCACTGGTGTGGTACTGGCTGGGCAGCAGTGCTGAATGTGCCCTATGGCACAGAGAGGAAGGATCATGTGGCTGAGACACTGTACTGCAACTCAGGAGACTGGCTCTGCCGCAGACTCTCCATGCGACCTTGGAACTGTGAAATGGGGAGATCAGGCTTCTTTTCTCTGACCTATTTAAACAGTATGCCCGGTGGGGTCAGGACTGTCTCCCATTATATGTTTGTACAGCTCCTGGCACAATGGGGCCCTGATCTCAGTTAGGCCTCTAGTTCCACAGTAAGACAAAATCATCCTAGAAGGAAGGTGAATTCTGCCCACGGATACGCCTGACCGCAGCAGCTCAAGTGGACAGGAGAGCAGAATGCGGTTCGTTGTTTGGAATGGGTTAATAAGCAGGCTGTGGGTAGCATAGGTGATCAGAGAGCAACACTGCAGGTGGCAGGACTGATACTGGAAAACGGAGACCTTCATCTCTACACCACAGATTCAAACCCACTCCTGGTCAGCAGGCGTCAGAAATCTGTGCTAGCTGATGGCTCTTCAGCTGCCTACATGAAACAAGCTGGTGGTTACAATCCACTTCCTAGCGTGCCAGTGCTCAGCCGGCTCTACCTGAGAGGCCCAGGCATGGAGACTGCACTGCCATCCTTGGCCGGGAGCAAGTCACAGTGCTGGGGAGCTAATGCTGCCACGGCCCATCTGTCTCATGGCTAAATCTGCAAGGGAACCAGTTGGCAGCTCACCCCAGCACTACATCTACTCTGAACTGAAGGAAGAGATGTGGCTGGAGGGAGTGATCCTGGAACACATCCAGGGTAGGCAGCTCAGCTGCTCTCCATCGTAGGTACTATGTGCCCTCTCGCTTACATACCCACACTACTACTCACATAAAATGAACGCTGGAAGGAAACGGAGGGGAAAGTGTTCAGCTGCTGTCAATGGGCCCACTGCCGCTGAAGTCAGCATAAAGCCGTTTACACTGATCTGGCCCATGAAAACATTCCTGCCAAAACATTCAGGTCAGTGATCGAGGAGATGCAGAGCACCTCACATTACAGATGAAAAACTACAGTCACTCAAGTTACCCCAGTGTAAATCTGCAGCAACTCTGCTGGAGACGGTAGTGATACTCCAGATTTACACCCACATCCGGACCCTGAGATCTGAGTTTGGCCTCTAATTGCTGTAAAATACTGTTCCATTTCTATCTGACAAGGACAGGAAGGCGGTGACATGTGAATCACATGCCACCCAACAGGGAAAACGAAGGCAGAGAAGCATGTTTGAGAATGAACCCAGCCGAGGCACAAGGGGAAAGGAGACACATTCCAGTAATCCCATCCGGATAGATCATTTCACTAGAGGGAAAAGCAAGGAACAGAGGCAATTGCAGGGACAGCAGGGAGGCCTGCTTCCCTGAGACAACGTTGGAAGCTGCAAAGCCAGGTGAGCGTAGCTTTTTATGGGCAGACATCTGACAAAGTAGTGCCACGGGGCGGCATGCGCGCTTGGGCAATACAGCGTGCAGTAACACAGAGGATTTTTTTTAAAAGATGACGACTCTGTTGGATATTGATGCTCAATAACGACAACAGACTCCCACGCTCATTACGTGCAGGTAAAACGTGATGGGGGGGCTGATGTTTTCACTGCAATGAAGGTGGAAGGATGGCGTCCCTCACCAGGGGAGAGCACTCTCCCCAAACCAGTGGCAAGAATAAACCCCTTGGTGCACCTACAGCCTGGGCAACACTTAAAAACTTAGGTCGAGACAACTATGGCACTCAGAGGTGTGAAAAATCCACAACCCAGAGCAATGTAGCGATGCCAACCTAACCCAGGAATAGACACAGCTGGGTCGACGGAAGAACGTGTCCGTTGACCCAGCTACCATTGCTCAGGGAGGTGAAGTTCCTGCAGCGACGGAAACCCCCCTCTGGTTCTGTAGTCGGCCTCCCCACTACAGGGTTACAGCAGCATAGTTCTGGTGCCATAGCTGGGCTGCTATAGCCTCCACAGTGTAGACAAGCCCCATCTCCTTGCCACCACTTAACTTGATGATACCATTTATTGTCCCTGCTTTATGTCTCTCTGCTGCCTGCTCCCCCTTTGAAGGATCCAGGATTTCAGCTCAGGTCTGTCTATATCTAAGAACTACAGGAATGATTAGGTATTTGCTCTGGTCAGAGACCAGTTGTGTCCCACACAAAGTCAGCTTGTAAATATCTTTGCAATTTACGTCATAAGAACATAAAATACTGGGTCAGATCAATGGCCCATCTAGCCTAGTATCCTGTCTTCCGACAGTGGCCAATCTCGGGTGTCCCAGAGGGAATGAACAGAACAGGTGATCCATCCCCTGTTGCCCATTCCCAGCTTCTGGCAAACAGAGGCTAGGGACACATCACAGTGTGTGGATTACATGTGTTTTGTGATGCCTGGCATGACCACGTGTGTCATAAATGGGACGGATAAATGGCCAGACAGATCCTCGGCTAGTGTAAATGGGCATATCTCCGCTGAGTTCAATCCAGTTCCAGGAAGTTCAATGGAGCTGACTTCCAGGCAGCGACGCTGATTTACATCAGCGGAGAATCTGGCCCATAAACTGATAAATCAATGGCAAAGCCATGTTAAGGTGCTGAATTTCAACACATTCCATCAAGGAATTAAGGACAGGATTTTCCAAGTGCTCAGGGCTGACCTCCCACTACTCTCATTGGCTTCAGCAGGAAAACTCCCATCAATGGGAGCAGAGTTCAGCCAACACCGCATGCTTGTGAAAATCTCATCCTAGAAAAGCCCCTCTGGTTACCCCTCCCCCTGCCCTCACTGAGCCGGGTTCCCTGTCCCCGGACTGGCAAGGCGTGAATGGCCTTGGTAGGTGGATTCAGCTGGGGGAAGCCAAGCAGAGCTTCCGCTGCTGCCTCTCCTGGAGATCTGTCAGAGGCAGCAGTACAGCCTGCGGATGTGGCCCTGGCAGAAGCGGCAGTGTTGATTCAGTGCTTCTCCTCATCTCCCGGCCTCCCCCGGCACATCCCCAGCTGCAGGTGTTTACGTCCCCACGGCAGTGCACAATTGACATACCAGCCGCTCCCGGTGCCATTGGCAGATGCAGAGAGAGGGGGCAGGAACGAGTACCACCGCAGCAGGATCACAGACGTGAGCCACGAAGCAGCGGCCCAGCGGAGGAGCAAACTCCAGCTCATGCCCAGGAACCCACTGTGCAAGGGACAAAGCACCCGCCGCTAGCACACAACCAGGGCCAGGGCCCTGCTCCGCTTTGGATCCAGTTTAAATGTTTGGTAACCTTGTCTCAGGGACTGCGTTCTCTACCCATGATCCTATACTTAGTCCAGCCCGGCAGGATGGACTAGATGACCTCTTGAGGTCCCTTCCAGCCCTACCTTTCTACGATTAGACTCTTTGGCATCTGCACTGAGCACAGTGTTGGTTCCACACTGCGGGTCTCAGTACAGGCAGCCACAGATGCCCTGGGATCCCCTGCGCAGCGGTAGCTTGGTTGGTATCCCCGCATCCCTGCAATGCCATTGCACCCGCTGGCAGACAGTAAATGATGCGTGCTGGTTATTTCACCCCGTTTTTACGGGTGGGACCATTGCACCTATGTTGCACTTCCGCCATGGCCACACCCAAATTCTTCCACGTCCTTCTTTAGACACCCTGAGATTAGAGCTCTGCGTGGCCGAATTAGAGCTATAGCTTTAAGGAAACGGAGGAGGATCGAGGGCAACCTATAGCCCCTGAGTGACGGTTGCCATTGAATCCTTATCTCACCCTGCTGATCGGTGCTGCTGTTCTTATATTGTTCATTATATTTCTTATAACATTCTTATATGTTCTTATATTTCTCCCGGTGGGGCAGGAAGACAATAGTGAGCAGAGTTTCAAAGTGTTACAAGGGGCTTCAGCCATACAGCTGCCATTATGTGGCATGAAAAACTCATCTGGGGAATGCATGGATTTCCCTCAGATCGCAGTTACTCCCGGGTCTGTGCCGTCTCAGCCCCTCCTTCACAAGCACTTTGGGGAAGGGGATGGAAAGAAGGGATCCTCTGCAGTAAATAATCAATGATGGGGGAGAGGGAAAAATCAGGGATCTAATTTAAATATGCAAATCACAGAACTCTTTTCTGACCTGGGCCACCAAGACCCAGGAAAGTCTCCAGGTCAGTGCCAAAAATGTTAGCCATAAAACAAACAGGCTAACTGGACTATGTGGCTTATCACACAGGCCACCAGCCTATAAACAGCTGAGTCTGCCCCTGTGCAGCCAATCTCTGGACCGGTTGGTCAATCCAAGGGGCCCAACCGAACCCAGAGAGATCAGTGAGCAGGAGCCTGTGCCGCCGGTGAGGGAAGTTACCCTGGCCTCCCCGCCGACCCTGCCTACCGGTTTCTGGATCACACTGGTGTTCACACGGGTCAAGAAGCCGTCGGGCACAGAGGTCCAGTGCCCAGGGCCCGCTGGAGTTCTGTTGGGAGAACAGGATGACCTGGGCAGGGTTTAGCCAATCGCTGGCATCTAGCTGGCTGCCCTCCAGCAGGATAAAGCGGCTCCCTGCAAGAGAAACACAGGTTGGGAAGCCTGGGACACAGAGCTCCCGCCAAACCAGTTTCAGACCCCAAGCGTCCCGCAAGCCAGTTATAGGCACCCCACAGGCCAGTTTCAATTGTAACTGGAAGAACCCTTCCCCACACACGCAGCCCTGCGCTCTGTGGATGATGTCTCAGAACAGGGGCTCCCCTGGCCTGGCCCTTCCCTCTGTGGCGGCCCATGATTTCGGACATGGTTCCCAAAGAGCAGGCTCTCCTCAGCCATCAGTTTCATGATGAGTCCTGAGGGTTGCCAACCCTCCAGGATTGTCCTGGAGTCTCCAAGAATTAATCTTTAATTTAAAGATGAATCTATATGTCATATGATGAAATCTCCAGGAATTCAGCCAACCAAAGTTGGCAACCCTAGTCCTGATGTGACGACGTTCGGCAGCACGATGCACCGTCCGCCCGTCGCGACGCCGAGGGTGGGGCTGGGCAGCTCCATACCCAGCCAGGTTGGCATTTCCCCTGGCCGACTGCCCCTGCCTGAGGGGCAGAGGGCAGAGCTGTGCGCGCGGGGGGGGGGGTGCTCACCGTCAGCAATGAGGTGCTCCGGGACGTGCAGGGTGATCTTGACGATGAGCGGGCAGCTCATGTGGGACGAGCACACCAGGCTGATCACGCAGCTGGTGATGCTGATCAGGGTCAGTGTGGTCTTGTTGACGGGACTTCTCGGCGAGCCCACTGGAACGGCAGCGAACAAAGAGACCGACGGCAGAGACGTCAGAGCCACTGCCGCAGCCGCTTACGCTGCCGCCTCTAGAACACAATCCAAGGAGCCCCTAGCTCCCCCACTCCCACCTTCTGATCAAACAGAGCCGAGAATACCCTAAAGGGTTTATCTTCCCGGGGAAACCCTCACCTCTCAACCACCCTCACCCCTTCGAGGATCAAAGGGATAACAATCCACAGAGCTTGCATTAGTCCCTGTCTTGTTTGGGGTGGTGGGGGAGGGCAGCTTTGCTGATAGCAAAGTGGCTGTGTCCTGGAACTGCTTCCACAAGCAGCGAAGTTCTTGGTTATTAGCCCATACGTCTGCAGACTCCAGTTCCCACGGGTAAGGAACGGCACTCCACGGAGTGTGTAACTCCGGGCTTGGAAAGCTGGTCGATCTGTCCCTATCTCAAACATACGCTCAGGAGCAGCAGCCTCTGTCCGCCCCCGCGGTGCCACGCATCCTGCAGTTTCTGACCTACTGTCTCTCTGACAGTTGGCACAATGCCCTGGCAGGGGAAGAGGCAGCTCTGGGCCGCGAGAAGGCTAGCGCAATCAAACCTGAAGCTTTAACAGCCTGAGGCGTCCCAGTTCTCAGAACCTTTCAGAGCTGTGGGAGCGGTCCTAAGGGCTGCAGGCGCATAGGGCTCAAAAGATGCCGTTTTGCTAAGAGTCGCAGGACCCAGGTTGCTAGAGGAACCAGCTGGTTTGGCTTCACAAGACAGAATCCTGTCTTAGGCCCGTATAGCGCCTCTCACCCCAACGTACTTCACAAACTACACCATATATCATTATTTCATCCCTGAAATGCAGCCACTTCTAGGAGGCAGCACAGCAGTAAGGTGGACAATCAGCACACTGCCCCACAGAGAAAGGAGCAGATGTTTTTGGAGATTAGCCTTTCCCTCCCCCACACACTCTTCTGAAAAGCACCCTGGTTCAAATTCTGCTCTCACCCTCATGACCGGAAATCCAGAATAACTCCAAGGAGGTCATTCAATGGAGCCACTTTGGATTTATACACGTCAAAGAGCAGAATTTGGCCCATTATGTTTTTATGGAGGATCATTCTTCACTTCGTCAACTGTCTGTATGTTACTGCACATATAACAGTTCAGGTTCTTTCACAACACTGCTGTGTGCATCGATGCGTTCTAAAAGACCACTTTCCAGCAGGTCAAGAGATACATGGCTGAGTATTCAGTAAAAAGAAGAGAAATAGAGTATTCAATGTGTTTCTTTCTGATAATTTTCTTGGATTCAGTTTGCCATGAATAGACGCCATGAGATCTTTAACGTCCAAGGCTTTTAATCTCTAACCTGTGCGGAGTTCGCCTGTCTCAGAAAGGTGAAAGACTGAGTCAGCCTGCGTGGGGCCCCTTATCAAAGGGACCTGCCTCTAATGATTCCTGCTCTGAATTTGATCTGCTGCATCTTTACATTGCTACAATCCGGTGGTGAATATGGTGAAGCTGAACAGGCACATGCCAGGGTATGCTATGTGGCCTCCATGCCCATCACCAAGGTATCTTATGAAAGGTTCAGTCTAGAACTTTTCCTAGAGGGAAAGAGAAATCAGTTAATTAACGGAGTCTAGAAGTGAAGTCTTAGGCTCAGCCAATGAGTGGACTGAAAGGCTGAGTGCTCATTTCACAAGTTCAGTTGTCCCAAGAAGAAAATAAAAGAAGAGGGAAATGCCCTGACTTTAAAAACACTCAGAAATATTTGCCTGTGTATTCAGCGAAAGGAAGACAAGGAGAAAATACCCATCAACAAACAGCCCTCCTGCATTCCCAGACTTAAACATATTCTCTCATCAGGAAGTTCTGGAGACCCGAACGGAGTCTCAACCCAAAACTTGTGAATCCCGCCCATCCCCCTCCTGGTTTGTGAAACAGTCAGGAGCAACCGGCACCGGTCCTGACTGAAACAACCAATGCCTCATGCAGAAAAGGAATTTTCCCTTCCTCCTTCAAACGTGCAGTAGCCCAACCAGTACTGAAAAATCCACCCTGGTCACTTCAGTCCTAGTCAACTACCGCCCAGCATCAGACCTCCCGTTCCTGATCAAGCTCATAGAGGAGGTAGCAGAAGGCTGACTACTAGGTAATCTAATATTCTAGACCCAGCATAATCTGGATTCAGGCCAGGACATGGAACTGAAGCCACTTTAGCAGCACTGATGGAAGATCTCCTGCTGTCAATGGATAGAGGGCAGACATCCATTCTCATCCTCCTGGGACCTCTCCGCAGAGATTCTGCTGTACCTCCTGAGAGGTGTGGCAGGGTTCCAGAGTAATGCACTAGGATGCTCTGGGTCCTTCCTGGAGCAAGACGTGATGGAAAACTGCACCTTGTGATACTTCTGAGCCTGAGTCTGTTTAAGCCTGGGGTGTCACCCCTGAGCCAGATAGTGAGATGAGTCATCAGAGACAACTACCTGCAGGTCCTGGAATAGGCTCCATGCCATTCAACAATGGTTCAACCAATCCACAAGGAAGGACCCACCCAGATGACCCCAAGGCAGGTATACAGGCTCCTAAGGGAAGCAGGCTCTCCAGTCTGCTTGACGTCAGGTAGTGACCTGGCCAGAAGCATTTCCACTGCTGGTAATTTCAACAGACTGTCCCTGTTTCAGCGCTTGGCTCCTGTTCTACCCATGCCTGCTCCATGCCCCTACTCCAGCCTGCATCTGCTCCTGCCTCAGCTGGCTGCCTGGAGACTCTGGCATGCCTCCACCACCAGACCCCTTGCTTGTGAAGTTCCACCAGGACCCGTTCTCTCTCTGGGCCTTTACATGTAACCACTAGGAGAACTGGGCCAATGACATGGATGCAAGTGCCAGCAATATGCAGATGACGCACAGCTCTACTTACCCTTCGCCACACATGACCACACCGCTGCCACCAATATGGCCCAGTGCTTGGATGAGATCAGCTCGTAGGTGAAGAACAGCTGGCTGAAGATGCACCCGAGCAAGCCAGAGGTGGGAAGAGGAGAGCATTATGAAGAGTTCATAGCCATGGTGCTGTCTCCTTTGGTTCAAGGTACACATCCACAATTGGTCAGATTAGTCCCTACAGTTGGAGTGCTCGTGGATTCCTCGCTGATGCTAAGCAATCATATAGCAGCATCCATGAGTAATGCTTCCTCCATTTCCAGTTGACTAGGAGACTCCATTCCATCCTGGCAGACAATGACATGCTATTCACACCTTCATTGCCTCTTGGCGTGACTACAGCAGTGTGATATACTTGGGCATGAAGCCTGCGGCACTTTAAGGAAACTCCACCTAGTAAAGACACCGTAGCGCATCTTCTCAGAAACACAAGCTACCACGAGCACATCAAACCTGTCCTCTACTCTCCAAACTGGTGTCCCAGAAAATAGCAAGTCAAGCTCAAGGTCCCTGTCCTTATCTCCAAGGTACTCCATGATCTGGGCACAGGACAGCTAAATGATTGTCTAAAGCTCAGGGATGCAGACTGTGGTCTACAACTCTATTCCTCAGGCACGCCGGAACTCCCTGCAAGAAGAGTAAAGCTTGTCTGTGTAGCAGACAGAAGTGTCTTGGGCGCCAGTCTGAGACTGCAGAATGAACCGCCCCAGGAACACGGACCATCACAAACCTCCCCACCTTCCACTTCAAGTCTTCGACCTGCCTTCTCTACGACAAACATGGAGAAATGTGTATAAAAAACCCCCAAAAGCAACAACCTCACCAAACCAAGAAGTGTCCACTGCACACCTCTCCCACTGGGGAGGGGATGAGAGAACAACCAACACATGACAGATGTTATCCCGTTATTTGCTGCAGTCTAAGAACCTATGCAATAGAATAAAAGTTCAGATGTCCTGAGGAGAGAACAGCAGGCCAGGCTGTGAGCATCACTGCTGAGGCTACAAAGGGTGCATTGGGGGGCAGGGAAAAGAATCTACAGTTCCTGAGAGAAAAGCTGATGGTAAGAGAAAACTAGTCCATCATTTTAGCTAGGGACAATGTTATCGGTTAACAGTTCAGTCTCGTTTTACTTTGATATAGAAGGGTTGGTTTTTATAATCATTTCTCTTCTTTCTTTTAAGCCGGGCACAGCTGCCTTCTCTCTGTTTGTATACAGCCCATCGCTGATGAGGTACAGCGTATTTATAGAATCTTTCCATCTGGTTTCCCCTTTGTGCAGGAGAGGGTTTTATTAAAATAACAGCAGTAAGACACCGAACAGGGAGGCACAGGGGCTAACAAGCCAGGCTTTGAAGCCCGTTACTCATTAATATATAACAAATCCTGAGAGATGCCAGCAGCAAAATTTAAATGTATTTCATCCTTAGCCGAAAAGATCTCCCAAACACCTCCATGCAGCCAGCAGACTGGCTAGGGTTTAGAAATCAGCACCTCCTGATTCTAGTTTGATTTTCAGTTCTGACCGCCATCACACCAACTATTCAATGGAAAATCATGCCCACAGCCAATGTTCATGTAGAACCTACAACGTTGCACTTTTGTGGCACACAGGCATTTGAGGAAGCCTGATGAGACAAAACAGAACTCGGATGTCCCCACAAAGAGGATGCTCCCCCCAGTCTGGGTTACATATCTGGAAGGAGATGGAACTATAAGACTATTGTTATAGGGGGATTGCAACTAGACAGCTGGACTGACGGCCTAATCCTGGCCCCGATGAAGTCAACAAGAGCTTTGCTACTGACTTCAATAGGATCAGGGTTTGGCCTTGAGCACTTACCTAACTCTTCATCTCTTCTCATCTTCACATTGGATATAGTCCTGCTATGTGAAAACACCCGTAGACACAACCCGGGTCCAGCCCCTGCAGGAACATCTGCTTTGGATTCTCAACCTCCATTCTCCCCCCACCCACACGCATACCTCTGCTGCGCCGCCTGCTCCGGGATGGGTCAGTATAAAACGTCAGCTGGGAGTCATTGTCAGCCTCTGTCCCAGAATCTCCTTCGGGGTTCAGAAATGCTGAGCCAGCTACAATTAACAGATGACAGAATCACTTCCAACAATTGCTCTTTCCCCCCCACCTCTGCCCCCATCATATCCACCTGCCGCCTCTCGTTGCTGTTGTTACTTGCACTGCACAAGTGCCAGAGATCAGTTGCACCAGGTGCTGTACAAACGCACACTAGGAGTCAGTTCTTGCCCTGAAGAGCTTACCATCTAAATAGACAAGGGGTGGGAGGGGAAACAGAGGCACAGACACCTGCCCAGGTGACCCAGCCTCAGGATCTTTTGAGCTCTGCCCACCGCTATCACCAATGCTGGCTCTTAAGTGGTCAGTGGTGTTGCTATGGGGAACACAAAGTGCTCCCTTCCCTCACAGAGGAAAATCATGAACTCTGCCTTGGAGACCTGCCCTGTTTTGCAGTCGCCTGCTGTAGACAGACAACGCTGCTGTTTGTACTGGTAGAGCCTACTGCTGCCGCAAACTGGGGGACTGTGGCTTTGCCTGCATGCGCCAGATGGGGTGGGAAGGCAAAATCCCCGATGCAGACAAGGCCTGAGCTCCACTGGTGAATAGAATTCCCCACTGCCTCCCCCAGGCCCAAGGAATCACAGGGTACCTCGTGCTTTGTTATTGATCCGCTTCCGCTGGCTACTGGAGGTGTGAGACAACAGGGTAGCCTGCTGGTGGTTGGAGTCCACGGGGCTGGTAGCGATGATGTTATCCTTGTACTTGTTCATCAAGGACAGCTTGGCATTGTCGCTTCCTGAGCAGGAAGAATTTAAGGCAAAAACTTTCAGAGAAAAGACAAAAAAAGGAGGGAGAGAGAAAGAGAGAGAATTCATTTCTCAGGATCCAATTCCTTTCCCAGCATCTGGGTGAGAGCACTAGCGACACCTTGGATGGTGGCCCGGCCAGCGAAATTGACCAGGGTCCCTATGGGGGACAAGGGAGCAGGGGCTGAAACTGAGGTTTCTTCCACTCCAAAGGTGCATAGGCTGACAAAATTGGTTCAAACCAGGCTCTGGAGAGCCCTCTCCATTCCGACCAGCAGCATGCCCACCTATTGCAGCTCCACCAGCCCTGCCAATGCATTGCTACCAGGGTGTGATCCAACAAGCAGGGAGAAACTCCTTATCTGGCCTGTAGCATGGAGGAAGGGAAGTAATCACTTGGGAAGAGCCAGGGATGACAAGGAGGAAGGTTAAAGCTCGCCCATTGAGAAAAAACTACCTCTTAGGCTGGGTGTTGGAGAAGCCCCAATTGATTCAGCATCATCTTGATGAGTCTGCCAAGAGCATCTGCACTACAGCAATAACTGAGTCAGGGGACTCTCCTTACATTATCGTTACCCCGACCCAGTTACAATACTGTACAAGCTGTTAGGTAGATGGGACCTAACTGGGCCCCTCTCTGACCAGGCTAAGGGCTCGGGTTGAGATTTTCAAAGCTGCATAAGAGATTTCACTGCACAAACTGGGCAGGCAAATCCCTTAGGCAGCTTTGGAAATCTCATCCTTGGACTTCCCAGGAATACAGTTTAGATTCCACCTACACAACCTGTAGCCACTTTGCAACCTGATCAGGGGACAACTATGTTGTCACTAGGTCTTGTGATCCAAGAGAAGCTCCATTTGCATCAAGGTGGTGTTAACACTGAAGACTACTGATGACAATTTAAACATCAATGTTAACTATCTCACTGCTGATCATTTTTGTAAATGGACCCAGTGGTCCTGGGACTGTGGCTGGAGCTTGGGGATGAGGACAGAGCTGGGACAGAATACCACCACATTTTCCCCCTTCCATCTGACCCCTTACTGAAACCTCTGCTCAGGGAGAAGGAAGGTGCGGGCATAGAGATTCTTGTGCTGGAATCAAGGCTCTGCATTTCAGCACCACCTCTTATCTCGGCTATATCACATGCAGCGGAAAACACACTGCTAGATCTGGCTGCATGGAGGCCCCAAGCCGTGGCTACGAGAATACCCAGGGGAACATACTCACTGCCGTCCCATGCGTAAGGGAACCCCAGATGAGGTTGCCCCACACGGCTCTGGGATCAAATCAAACTTGCACGGGGAAAGGGGTGCAGAGGTGCATTCTGTGTATATGTATTCCACTGTAGCCCAATACCAGCAATACACACAGGGAGAGGACTCGGTTTCAGTACTCAGCTGAGCCCACGCAAACAGGAACAGCAAAGCACACAGAGGGTAAACCATTCGTCCCCCAACCTGGCGTGAGATCCATGCCAGACTTCTCATTGCAGCCCTGCAGCGAATCCAGCGTCCTGGTGACCTGGCTGGCGAAGTCCTCGCCGCCGTTCATGCACTCGCGCTGCAGGTGGTGACGCAGGTCAGTGATGTCGTACTCATAGCCGTCCAGGATGGGGGTCTCGCGGATGCTCAGCGTGCCGCTGGAGTTGTGGCCCTGCACGCGGGCGTTGCGCAGGCTCTCCCGCCCGTGACCCCCAATCAGGACCGAGGGGATGTAGTGGATTTCGTTGGCCGCCTCGGCGCTGGCACTCTTCTGGGGCTGCGGCACCCGGCGCCGCTTGCACCAACGCCGGCGGGTGTAGAGGATCATCACCAGGCACAGGATGGAGAGCAGCAGGGCAATCATCCCCCCCTAGGGAAGGGAACAGAGGCAGGGCTCAGAGCCACGGCTGGAGGAAGCAGAACTGCAGCCGGCTGCTGGGAGACAGAGCTACACGGACAAGGAGATTAGCGGCTTCTGTTCCAGCTGGATCGCCAGCCAGGCGGGGAACACATGGCCCAGGGGGAGCGGCAAAGGGGACTGGACGACTTTCCCCTCTCGCCCACTAGACTGACTCCAGGCCAGGCTGGAAGTCATGCCTGCTGCTGGTACTATAGTTCGGGGTCTTATACACTTAAAAGGGCCGGTATACAAAAATCGAAGCCCCGGCTTTCTTACAAGCCCTGCCGGGAGCTGTCACGTTTCCAAACGCAGCATAACAGTGCCGTAAAAAGGCCAGATTCCTTCCCCAGCAGGCAGCCCTCCAACTACAAACATCGGGTGCCGGGCTTGGGACTCTGCCCCACCGGGCGCTGTCCTGCTGCACGTTCCACTCACGGGTGCAGGGACGGTGCACAGGGAAATCCTACTATGCCACGCTCCCAAGCGACCTCAGCAGATCGCCTTTCGTTATCAGACTGGGATCTCCAAGCACTTTGCAAAGGGAGGGTAAAGCAGCTGGGGAAAACTGAGCCTACTGGCCCTGGCAGTGCCCATTTAAAACATAGGTCAGTTCCTTCGATGGTCTAAATCATCACAGCTCCATTCAATGGGGCAATGGCAATTTACACCAGCTGAAGATCTGCCCTTGGGGCCAAACTCATGCCTGGCATAAGCAGGAGCAGCATCCACTGGGAGTTTCCTTTAATGGTAATTGTGCCTTCTTAGGCCAGGACAAAACTGGGCTCTATCTACATTCCCACAGAAAAGAACAGTTACCTGTGCCGTAACTGGCGCTCTTCGAGATGTGTTGCTCATGTCTATTCCACCGTAGGTGTGCGTGCTCGCCACATGCATCGGTGCCGGAAGTTTTTCCCTTAGCAGTATCCGTAGGGGGGAGCGCCGCTGCGACCCCTGGAGTGGCGCCGCTATAGTGCGCCATATAGGGGACTGCGCCCTCCCCCCACCCTCGGTTCCTTCTTGCCGGACCAACTCCGACAGAGGGGAAGGAGGGCGGGATGTGGAATAGACCTGAGCAACACATCTCGAAGAACGCCAGTTACGGAACAGGTAACTGTCCTTTCTTCTTCGAGTGATTGCTCATGTCTATTCCACCGTAGGTGATTCCAAGCAATATGCCATGGAGGTGGGTAGGAGTTCACACCGTGTCTGGCTGGAGCACCGCTCTGCCAAAGCCAGCGTCATCCCTAGCCTGGGAGACGATCGCATAATGCGAGGTGAACGTGTGAACCGAGGACCAGGTAGCTTCCCTACAGATATCTTGGATAGGGACATGGGCTACAAAGGCTGCCGACGAGGCTTGCGCCCTGGTCGAGTGTGCCCTCACGATAGGCGGTGAGGGAACTTTCACTAACTCATAGCATGTGTGAATGCACGAAGTGATCCACCGGGAAAGCCTCTGGGTAGAGATAGGCTGACCCTTCATACGCTCGGCTGAGGCAACGAAGAGTTGCGAGGACTTATGGAACGGCTTAGTCCGTTCCAAGTAAAAAGCCAGCGCCCTGCACTCGTCCAACGTATGGAGGCGGCGCTCCTCGCCCGAGGCATGTGGCTTGGGGCAAAGGACAGGGAGGAAAATGTCCTGGTTTATGTGAGAAGCGGAGACCACTTTGTGAAGGAAAGCTGGGTGTGGACGGAGCTGGACCTTGTCCTTGTAGAAAACCGTAAACGGGGGGTCTGAGGTCAGGGCCCTGAGCTCCGACACTCGTCGGGCTGACGTAATGGCCACGAGGAATGCTACCTTCCAGGAAAGGTGAGACCAGGAGCACGTGGCCAGGGGCTAGAATGGGGGTCCCGTGAGGTGAGACAACACCAAATTCAGGTCCCACTGTGGTACAGGGATCCTGGCATACGGGAAGGACCGGTCCAAGCCCTTGAGGAAGCGTCCGGTCATGGCGTGCAAGAAGACCGAGCAGCCCTGGACCAGCGGATGGAATGCCGATATAGCCGCTAGGTGCACCCTGACGAAGGAGGGAGCCAGACCTTGCGTCCTAAGATGGAGGAGGTAATCAATGATAACCTGGAGTGGGGCGTCCCTCGGGGAGGTACCCCGCCCACCCGCCCACCTGGAGAACCTGGCCCACTTCGCCAGGTATGCCTGGTGAGTGGAGGGTTTCCTACTCTCCAGGAGGATGCTCCTGACTCCTTCTGAACACAGAGTCTCCTCCGCGTCTAACCACTGAGCAGCCACGCTGTCAAGTGGAGGGAGGCTAGGTTGGGGTGAAGGAGGCGGCCCCGATCCTGGGACAGGAGGTCCGGTCGAAGCGGTAGCGGATGCGGAGGGGCCGCCAGCAACCCCAGGAGAGTCCCGTACCAGTGCTGTCTGGCCCAAGCTGGGGCGATCAGCAGGACGTGGGCCCTGTCCCTCTTTACCTTTTCTAGGACCTTGTCTATGAGGGAAAAGGGAGGGAACGCATAGACGAGCTGTCCCGACCATGACAGGAGGAAGGCATCTGAGAGTGCATCCCTCTCCAGCCCTCCCCTGGAGCAGAACCGGTGACAACGGCGGTTCTGCCGAGTCGCGAACAGGTCTACTTGGGGAGTGCCCCAGGCTCGGAAGAGCTGACCCATGACCTCCATGTGGAGGGACCACTCGTGCTGAGAGGAGAAGACCCTGCTCAGTCGATCGGCCCGAGCGTTGTTGACCCCCGGCAGGAGGAAAGCCCGGAGGGAGATATCGTGGGCTATACAGAACTCCAACAGGCTGAGGGCTTCCTGGCAGAGAGCCGAGGACCTCGCCCCTCCCTGCCTGTTGATGTAGAACATCGCGGCTGTGTTGTCTGTAAGGACCCTGATCGTCTTGCCACTCAGCCGCGAGCTGAATGCCGCACAGGCCAAGCAGACTGCCCTGAGCTCCTTGACATTTATATGTAGGGGTAGCTCCATGGCTGACCACAGTCCCTGGGTCTGGGAGCCCCCTACATGGGCTTCCCAGCCCACGTCCGACGCATCCGACACCAGGTCTAGCGACGGGGGCGGGTCCCGGAAGGGGATCCCTTGCAACACATTGGCCGGGACGGTCCACCACTGAAGGGAGGCTAGCACCTGCCCCGGTACCGTGAGGACCTTGTCCACACCGTCCCGAGCCAGAGAGAATTCTGAGGCCAGCCAAAGCTGGAGGGGCCTCATTCGGGGTCTGGCGTGGTGTACCACATACGTGCATGCCGCCATGTGGCCTAGGAGCTGTAGACAGGTCCTGGCCATAATCAGGGGGAACTCCGTGACCGTGGCTATGAGCCCTTTGAGGGTCTGGAATCTGCCCGGTGGGAGAGAGGTCCTGGCCCTGGAAGTGTCTAGTAGAGCTCCAATGAACTCTATGAGCTGGACGGGAACCAATGTCGACTTGGCGTCGTTTACCCGAAGGCCTAGATTGGCACAGGTAGTCAAGAGCAGCTGCAGGTGGTTCTGCACCTGCAACCTTGAGTTGCCCTTGAGCAGCCAGTCGTCGAGGTACGGGAACAATTGGACCGCTCAGCGTCTGTGAAAAGCCGCCACCACCGCCATACACTTTGTGAACACCCGAGGTGCTGTGGACAGGCCAAAGGGAAGGACCGTAAACTGGTAGTGGTCCTGCCCAACCAGGAAACGAAGGAAGTGCCTGTGCCCTTCGAATATGTGTATGTGAAAGTATGCGTCCTGGAGATCCAGGGCCGCCTACCAGTTGCCCGGGTCTAAAGCAGGAATAATCTTTACCAGGGAGACCATGCGGAATCGTTATTTGACCACGTACCGATTGAGACCGCGCAAGTCTAAGATCGGTCTGAGGCCCCCTTTCGCTTTGGGGATCAGGAAATAACGGGAATAGAACCCTTTCCCTTGGAATTCCCTTGGGGCTCCCTCTATGGCTCCGAGACTGAGGAGCCAGCCCACCTCCTGCTGCAGCAGGGGTAGATGTGACTGGTCTACCGTGCCATGCCCAGGAGGGTCTCAGGAGATCGGGGGTGACCTGAACTGGAGCGTGTAACCCCGGGCAATGGTACTCAGAACCCACCGGTCCGTGGTTATATGGGACCATTGCGAAAGGAATGGACGCAAGTGGTTGCTGAAGGCCAACTTTATTTGTGGGAGGGTGTCCTCGGGGTTCGCCCGGGTACCCTCCTGCCTCCAGTCAAAACCGCCGCCTGCCCTGCTGCTTGCCCTTGGAGGGCCCAGGCTGCGGGGCAGAGCAGGACTGCCTTTGAGGTCGCCTCTTCTGTGGCCTGGACCTCTTATAGGCTGGCTCGTAGCGCGGTTGCGGCACCTGGGTGGGAGCCTGCGGCTTGGGCTTTTCTTTGGCCGGTGGGACGTAGAGCCCGAGCGTTTGCAGGGTGGTACGGGAGTCCTTCATCCCATGAAGCCTCATGTCCGTTTGCTCCGCGAACAGGTCCTTGCCGTCAAATGGAAGATCCTGCATCACGGACTGCGCCTCCGAGGACAGCCCCGACAGGAGGAGCCACGACGCCCGGCGCATGGACACCGCCGAGGCGATGGATCGCGCCGCCGTGTCTGCCGCATCTGATGCCGCCTGCAGAGCAGCCTTCGCAGCGGCAGCCCCTTCCTCCGCCAGCGCCTTAAACTCCTTGCGTTCGCGCTCTGGGAGGAAGGGCTCGAATTTTTGCCGGGACCCCCACAGGTTAAAGTCGTAGCGGCTGAGGAGGGCCTGGTGATTTGCCACCCTGAGCTGGAAACTCGAGGACGAATACATTTTCCTCCCAAATGAGTCCAGCCGTTTTGAGTCCTTATCTTTAGGGGTAGGACCCGGTTGACCCTGGCGCTCCCTATGGTTGACTGATTCCACGACCAAAGAGTTGGGAGCCGGGTGGGTGTACAGGAATTCGTGTCCTTTCGTAGGGACAAAATACTTGCGCTCTGCCTTTCTAGATACAGGCGCAAGTGAGGCTGGCGTGTGCCAAAGGGCTTTTGTAATATTGGCGACCCCTTCATGTAACGGGAGCGTCACTCTGCCCGGTGCCGAAGACGAAAGGACATTGAAAAGCGAGTCTGAGGGCCCTTCCATCTCCTCAGCTTGGAGCTGGAGGTTTGAGGCAACTCGCTTTAATAGCTCCTGGTGGGCCCTGTAGTCCTCCTGCGGTACGGAGGGTGGCAGGGCCGCGACCTTGTCCTCCGGTACCGGGGAGGAAGCCGGTACGGAGCTTAGCACATCTGCTGGCACCGCAGGCTCCACGCATTCGGTGCAGAGGACCCCTGGTCCGCAGATGTAGGTCTGGGAGCCCGGGATATGGTGGCCGAAGGAGCCTCGGACGCCCCTGCGACCAATCGGGTATCCGGCTGGGCGTGTCCCGGGGACCAAGGGGTCCACTGGCACCACTGTCCCTGCCATGGAACCCCCTGCCACTGACCCTGCTGCGGCACCGGTGGCACCAGCTGGTCAGGTAGGAAAGCGGAGGCCCTGGAGTGGCTCACCGCTGGTGTGAACGCCGATCGGTCGGTGCCGTGGGAACGGTACGAGCTACGGCGCCGACGATGACGTCTACCTCGGGACCGGGACTCCGACGACGAGGTACGGTACCATCTTGAGCTACTGCTCCTTGAGATGCTGCGACGCCTATGTCCGCGGCGGTGCGGAGTCGGCGACCTCTTACGGGAGTCCTTGTCCCGGTGCCTTGAGGACTGGGAGCTGGAGCGGGAGCGTCGGCGGCCGTGACGGGAATGGCTGCGATAGCTCCGACTCGACCGGGAGCGTCTACGGCGCCGGTGCCTGACGTGTCGTGACTCCCTGCTCTATCGAGAGTGGTGCCCGGAGCTCCGATCCGACGGCACCTTGCCCGAGAGCCTCACCATCGGTGACCGCGGAGGCTGCGGGCTATGGTCAGACCGGGCGCTGATGGGCGAGCGGTCCCGGGACCGGTCCCCTGATCAGGATCTGCACCTGGTCGGGGTCGACGGCCTGGAGCCCAATGGCGGCTTGCCTCTGGAACGGATTCCTGGTGCCGGGACTGCCGGTACCTGGATCGTGAGCAAGTCTTTGGCCGCCTGGAAGGCCTCCGGCGTCAAAGGCATTCGGGGGTCCGGAGAGGCCTGCGTCGAGGAAACCGGGCTACTCCGCTCAGCACGAGTCGGAGCGATGGGGCCCGGGGGAGAATTGCGGCTGCTGCACATGGGTCGAGCCTCTCCCTTATCCTTGCCTCGACGACGACACGTAGACGGTGCCTTCCTCTGCCCTTGCGACGGTGAGCGGCGCCGGCCACTTGAGGACGCCGGGGGATCGTCGCGCACCGAGGACAGGGTACCGGTGCTGATTCCACTCGGCGCACTGGTGCAGGAGCCAACGCGGACTCCCTGAGGAGGGCCCGGAGTCGAATGTCTCTGTCCTTTTTCGTGCGAGGTTTGAAGGACCTGCACATTTTGCAGCGTGCGCTGACGTGGGACTCACCCAGGCAGCGGAGACAAGCTGAGTGCGGGTCGCTTCTAGGCATAGAGCGCCTGCAG
The DNA here is from genome assembly GCA_037349315.1 of Chelydra serpentina. Taxonomy (NCBI): domain Eukaryota; kingdom Metazoa; phylum Chordata; order Testudines; family Chelydridae; genus Chelydra; species Chelydra serpentina. Next base: position 55,298,444 of record JBAIAC010000024.1, on the reverse strand, counting down.
GACTCGCACGATTTGAAGCCCGAGGTCTGGGGCATGCCCCGGCCTGGACACTTACTAAACTGAACTAACTGACAAACTAACTAAAGATACTAACAACGAACAACAGACAGAGTTCTAGGAAAAAGGCTGCAGCAAAGAAGCTGGAGCAGAAGTTCCGACGCACCTACACTGGCGGCAAGAAGGAACTGAGGGTGGGGGGAGCGCGCAGTCCCCTATATAGCGCGCTATAGTGGCGCCACTCCAGGGGTCGCAGCGGCGCTCCCCCCTACGGATACTGCTAAGGGAAAAACTTCCGGCACCGATTAATGTGGCGAGCACGCACACCTACGGTGGAATAGACCTGAGCAATCACTCGAAGAAGAACCCCACTGTTCCTGGCACCAGCAACAGTCTGAATAATGCATGTGATAACGACAGCCGCTGTTGTTTTAGTCTCCTTCAAGCAAGCCTGTGTAATGGAAACGGGACTGGGGAAGATGGAAGAGGCAAAGCACCATCAGGAAATCAGTGGTGTGGGATACACCTCCTGAATAAGTAACATTTGTACGCAGCAGTTCTACCATGCAGCTCAGCCGGGGACTTTCCAGAGGTGGGTCTATCCACTGGAGAACTGGGGAAACAGCAGCAGGAAGAGGTGCAGCAACCTGCCTACGATCACACAGTCAGTCGATAGCAGAGACAGGGATAAAACCCAAGTCTCCTGACACCCAGTCTCCCGCTCTCACTACTATTTAGCACTGATCGCCTGCTTTCCAGACAGCATTTCAGAAGGGCTCAGGCTTGGCCTCATTCTGTTTCCACTGAAGCCAACGGTGAGGCAGGCCACGACTGAGGGCTTCACAAAATCCCATTCTATATAACTACTAGGAGTGGGGTACTTTGGTGCCCCAGAATACAGACCTTGCCCTCAAGAGCTTACGGTCCTATGTGACTGGAACAGTCGCCGCCATCCAAGCGCCCCTTTGTGGCCGGGGTGCCTCTGCGGCCCGTTTTCCCTTTCTTCAGGGCTCCTTAAACACACGCCACACAGTCTCTCTCATCCGCTCACACCCCTTCTTGGCACCTGGTTTCTTATTAACACAATGTTCCAAAAAACCAAAACACAACAATAATCTTCCACCTCGCTTTAAACTGGGCATACCCCCTCCTCCCTGAGGTGCTGCCTCTTCCCATTGTCCGGGCAGCTGGAGGAGAGGCAGGATCTGACCTGCCACCTTTGCCTTCTCCCAAAGGAAAAACAAACCTTTTAGCTGGGACTTCTTACCCAGCCCTGACTCTCTTCCTCAGGGACCATGGAAGGAGACACACGCTCCCTCTCATTTCAGTCACTGAAATTCCCCCGACCCTTTATAGCCCAGGTGCCCAGCCCCGCCTTCTTAACTGGCTCAGGTGGGGAGCACCGGCTCTGGCACAGAGGTGCTGGACCTATGTTAATCACAGGGGCCAGCCACCCCGTGACATAGACACAGGATGTACGAGTGTAGGAAACGGGGGGTGGAGGGGCTGAAGGAAGACAGGGCCGACAGCACAAGATCATGATCCTTTCAGACATTAACACATTACACTGCCTGCCGTCCCAGTGAGACAACCTGCTGCTTGAGCTAACGGGGAACTCCCTTAACTACCGGTAGTAGTAGGTCCCTTATCCTTTCTGTGGAGAAGGTTAATGGGAGCAGAGTTGGAGCTGGTTAAAGATTTCCTCCAGGCCCCACTGGAATGGACCTTGAATTTCTTTCACTTGACTTAGCTTTTGGGTGAAGTGAGGCAACAGGGGGTAGCAGAGTGAGCTGGAATCCTGAACTCCTGGGTTCTGCTCCCAGCTCCGTCACTAACTCTGTGTCTGATCTTGGGCAAGCTGCTTCACTTCGCTGTACTTCTTCCCTCTCCCCCCACCCCCCAATCTGTAAAACGAGGCTAGTGCGTACCTGCTATGTATAATGTGCTGGCTTAGAGTGAATGAATTCCCATGTGAACTAGAACGTATCTTTTAGACAAAACCATCTGTGAGGGGTATTTGTGATGGAGGATAATGCGAATGTCCATTTGGGGTCCTTTGCTCTATGGAGCTGTAAATTTTTGTGCAGCACCTAGAGTGCTGTGTAGGTGCTTTGTAAATGCGAATAAATACATCTAATCCCATTTATCCTCAGGGATGCCAGAGTTTTAGTGCGGGGGGGGGGGGGGGGTTCTTGGCTCATTTGAAATGGAAGGAATTCTTGGCAAAAGAAAATAAAGAAAAGTCTCTGCATCACAACCCTGCACCAGCCAGGAGAGCCTGTGATCATCAAAACATGGAAAGTAGCATATAAATCACAAACCCCAAGAGCCTGGCTTCGCCTCATGAGGAGCTTCCATTCAAATACAAGAGTAAGTTACTGAAAAAGAACCAAAATTGAAACAGTCCTTAAATCATGTTGATGTATTTTAGTATTAAATCATTTTAGGGTGCTTTTTTTAAAAAAGGAAATAGAATGTTCATGAATAGAGTCCAGCTGTCGGCTCAGGGAAGCGAAATCCTGTATTTATAATCCACAGGACTGGTACAGAACAGACAGCTGATAGTGCAAACTCACCCACTCAATGGATCAATCTTAACACTGCCCGGGACAGATAAGACTGCAGTCCGTAGGTGCTGGTTAGACACTATGGCCTCAATTCAGGCAAGCCCCTCCACTTGACTTTAAGCATGTGCTGAAGTCCAGCCCCCTTCAACAAAACACTTCAGCCCGTGCTTAGTTCCAATTGACTTCAAGGGAACCCAAAACATACGCTTAAAGTTAAGCGCAAGCTTTAAATGTTTTGCTGAATCAAGACAGTAGGGCCAAGCGGAGCCAGCTTTGAAGCAGTTACCTGAAAGCGAGGGAAACAAATCTTCTTTATATATTTATTTTCATGTAGTCTTTGAAAGCAGAGATCAGAATTATTGTAGGCAAATGCTCCTACTGGCAAAGTTTTCAGTGCCCAGGTGGGGAAGGTGATATCTTTCGTTGGACCAAAACATCTGTCAGTGAAAGAGAACCTTTCGAGCTCACACTGAGCTCTTCCTCAAGTCACATTTCCGGCTGGTTTGAGCACTAACACTCTTAATCTTTGGAGACTGTCCCGGGGCTCTTAGAGAAATTAAGTGTGTGACTCAACAAAAGACAAGAGAAGACTGGATTGCTATTGACATTACAAGTAGCGCCTAGAGGGGCCAACGGAGATCAGGGTCCCATTGCACTGTGCGCTCTACACACACACACAAAGTGAAGCCGTGTCTACACGGGGCAATTTTTATTGGCAGAATTTTACCAATTTAATCATACCGGTATAACCATAGCAATAGAATCCTGCCAGTAAATCTCCCTGTATAGACAAGCCCTTCAAGCCAGTCCCTGCCCCAAAATGCTTACAGTCTACCCAGATAAGCCAGACAAAGGGTCCATTGCTGCTACAGTCCACAGATAAAGCTGGAGAGATACGAACTCAATTTTGCTGACTGTGCCGGTCCTCTATATCTCGCATGCCAAGAGCAAAAAATAAATAAATGGGAGCCAGCTAACAGCTCAATGTCCATTCTTGGCCATTTTCCCTCTCCTCCTTTTTATGCAATAGGTGATCTTGATCAAATAAAATAATAACCATCATTTGCTCCATTAGGACAAAACATTAAGGGAATTATTGAATGAGCAACAGACGAAGCAGCTGGCAGAGTTCTCTAATGGCCATTACGTGTTAACCCTCTTTCATTCTCAGGATAATGGAGAAGTACTGACCCCTCCCTTCCTTCCAAAAAGAAAAATGTCTGCAGATTAAGCAGAGGAGCAGCCACTTAGAGGGCACTGCGGTTAACTGGGACGTAGCAGTCTCTCTGGGTTCCGTTTACTAGCCCTCACCACGTCACGTCATCACATGGGTGGGCAACTGATCCCAGCAGAAGAGACATGGTACGGTGGTGCTTAAACATGGCATCTGATTCCTGAGTGGCCAGTGTGGTTCTGAGTTACTCATTAGCAAGGACAGAACTGGGACTCGCATTATGACCCTTTTATGCTGCACTGGCCCATAAAGTCTGGGGATCTGGCCATTGGGGAATATACCCAGTGTGGGGGGAAGCTTCCCCAGACAGCACAGAGCTAACATAATGGATCTATGCCACCCCCCTGCAGGGAGCATGGGAGAGAAGGGGGAATAGCTGTAATGCCACTGCACGCTGGCTCTTCTCCACTGCTGGAATTGTAATACGTTTAGTTGCATTATATCATTAGGCCACTAGGTGCCGCTCTGTGTTACACAGAGTTCAAACAGCATGTGGTCCCTGGTAAACAAGGGAGACAAAGCTGGAATGCGAGTTATGTGGAAGCCTGTTTATAACTGCCGTTGCAGTTGTTTCCTTAAATTAACACTTCCTGTTCAAGACTCATCTGACATGACACAAGCAGCCCTTTGGCTTATGCCTGAGAATTGGTAGAATCCTGGCTGGTTCGGAATTCAGGGAGACAAAGGTGGTGTAAAGCAACATTTGCTCCTCCCCCACTTCCTGCACCAGTTGGAATTGAGAATCCGGACCCTGCACTCCTTTTCAGGCAGGTACAGGAATCCAGTTCCGGTTCTATCTTCTACTAGTGAATCCAGATTCCATTCCAGGTGGGCCTGGGAATCTAGTTCTAGTTTCATCTCTTCTCAGTGGCTATATCCAGACAACAGAGCAATGGTTGCTATAGAAATTCCTAAAATATGCAGAGCCTGAAGCGCTACTCAAATGCTGGCAATTTTAAAACACCCAGCCACAGGTCACTCTCACAAGTGGCTCAAAGAAATAGACTCAGCTGCCCAGCACCACCACTCTTTGCAACACAGCTGAACTTGGAGGAAAAAACACTCAAAATTCAGTTTGAGCACACCATATTATTCTGGTTCCTGGCACAAGACCCTTTCCTAGGGCGTAAAGATGCTTCCAGGATGGAATTAATTTGGGGGCAGGGATGAGGGGAAAATAAATATTTAATTTCACATGTTGGTGTAATCATCACCATCACCACCACCACCTGGCTTTCTTCCTGTTCATTTGGTAATAATCATTTCCTGGGCTCTTGGAAACTCTTCTGTTTTCCACCCCGGAATTTATTTCACCCCAGATACAACCATGACCCATAAGCTGACGTAGCCTCAAGTGATCATTAGTTAATTCAAACCACACCAGCAGGAGAGGTGAAATATTCTCAAAACATGCAAGGCCATTTCAGACTGGTTTTCCTGCAAAATCCCACCCAATCAAGCTCTAGCGTAGACACAAGGTTCCAAGCATTACATTGTCAGACCAAGCTCTCATTGGCTGATCCTGAGGGGGTGAACACTGTTACTAAGCAACTGCTCATCATTAGCTTTTCAAAACAAACCCTTCTAAGGTTCACTCCATACCGGATTGGGAGGTTCTATGCAGAGTACGAGAGTCCACGTGACACTATGCTGAGAGCCCACCAGACTCATTGCACCTGTGACCTAATTCACCCACGGGTGAGAAACTAGGACATTAGTTCCTCACTGTACCCCATCTGGTGGTTTTAACAATGGCCTCAGTGTAGAGGCTCTGGAATTTCCAGTCCAATTATGGACCAAATTTTTCCCACAGAGAACCCCTGCAGTGTGCCAGGTACTGATATACACTGTCTGGCTGCTGAACTAAAGTCTAGTTAACCAAAATATCCTGTGAACGCAAGTCCAATTGCAGTACAGAACATACCCCAGGCCTGTAGTGTGTATATGTGTACAAACATACATGCATGCACACGCATACACCACTCCGGGATCTTCTCATTCTCCAGCAGCAGAGACCCAGTCAAGCAAAGCATTTAAGCACTTAACTTCAAACATGTAACTAGTCCCACTAACTTCACTGGGACTACTCCCGCGCTTAAAGTTAAGCATGTGCTTCAGTGCCCTCTGGATCAGAACCTCGGCATGCAGTCTGCTGCACAGGCCATTCATTGCATCACTGAGATGGCAACCCACAGCCCGGTCTATTTGAAGGCGCAGACTGGCTCCCCCGCTAAACTAAAGCCCCATTTGGCCCAAGATTTTAGGGATCTCCAAGACCTGTGGACACAAACAGGGCTGTGCTGCATTCCATCCCAGAGAGGCACGTGAGGAAAGGGAGCAAAGTGAAATAAAGGGGCAAAGCCTCATGGCTAGGAGAGGAGTCACCAGAATCTGGTGGGGCCAGATCATCAGCTGGCGTCAACTGGTTTAGCTCTGCTAAAGTCCACGACTAGAGTGAAAGGATGGTCCAGTGGAGAGGGCACTGGTCTGAGATTAAGGAGACATGGACTGAATCCCCAGATCACCCATATAATTCCTCTGCTACCACGCTGCCTAGGAAGGCAGGGTAGTAACATGATGTATGTTACTAAGGAGCTACACTGGACTGGGACTCAAAAGACCTAGGTTTTAGTCCCAGGTCTGCCACTGACCGGCTAGTTGGCCTTGAGCAAGTCATGTCACCGTCCTGTGCCTCAGTTTCCCCATCGGTAAAAGGGGGATACTCACTCACTTTGTGGAGCGCTTTGAGACCGACTGATGAAAAGTGCTACATAAGAGCTAGCTATTATCACCAGCTTGAGCAATCACGTAATCTACCCTGGCTATCAACTCTCCAGCTGTAAAACCGGGATAAGGCTGTTGTGAATTGTTCAGATAGTACATTGATGAGGGCCATGTAAGTAACTAGGTAGACAGACCAGAGCTCCCCCGATGTACATCAGCTGAGGCTGCAGCCCGTGTCAGGGATAATTTTCAACAGTTAACACACGGCCTTCTCGGCAAAAACGGACTAAATGTTTCGAGTTTGATTTTGCCGTTTATTAATTTTTCTCCACTAATCAAGCACAAAAGATGGAGGAGACACTTGGCCTCGGGCTGCAATCTGGAAGAGATATTGACATTCTCATTAGAGCAGGCTTCATTAAACAGCCTGTAGCAAGCATCAGCAGCCCATTGTCTCCAGCTAATTATCTTCTGCTGGCAAAGGAATTGGTACGGTTCTTCTCATCGTTAAAAAAATAATCCACCTCACAAACACTGATCTATACTTTTTCTTTTTCCCCTTTGGCTTCCATTGAATTCTCTTTCCTGAGCTTCTGCAGGGAAGAGGACAGGAAGGCAGCAGAGGGGGTGGGGGACGTGCAATCTGCAATACGCTCAAGGGGCTCACACTTGTTATATTCCAAGCCCTGTGTACTCACACATGCTAAATCAAAGCCATCAGGCTGTGGTTCCTCTGCTGGTGTCACGAAAGAAGGAGTGACAAAGCACCAGAGGGAGAAAAGCCTAAAGGGAGGGTGGGATACCATGCACAAGAAACAGATGTCGGGGACCACAGGCACTGGGGGGAACAAAATGGGAGGACTGTTGCATTTCTCTGATTTATGCAGAGTTTGGCCCATTGGATCAGATCATTGGTCCACATAGACAAGTCTGCTTCATACTTTGTGGCTCCAATCCTGGCCTATGGCCATGCTAAGCCCAGTGGGACTGGTGGGTAATAGCTTTGTGTCTCCTGGATTCTGGAGCACCAGTGCAGTCCTTGGCACAAGCTAGAGCAGCCCCAGAGGCTAAGCTCACATACACCACCTGCAACGGTTTCCTATGGAGTCATCCAATTGCCTAGCCTAGCTGGAGTGCAATGTGCTCTGGCCATGCCTCCTCTCCCCCGTCCTACCCGCTGCACAGATGACCAAACCCCTACACAGAGGGCTGCAAAGAGGGACAGCACAGAGATGCTCGCCTGGCCCTCCACCTCCAGGCAATCTCCATTACAACAAGGCTATTCCTCGGGTAGGGGGAGACATCCGTCGACTTTGCAGCCCTGCAGGCTCGCAGAGCTGACATAAATGAGCCAGAGAAAACACCAGATAGAGCTGGCTGGGAAATAGTTTTCCCGTCCCATGAAGAGTTGAGGTATTGAAAAATGTTCCTCTCCCAAACTGGGACGAAAAGTCAAAGCCTCAAAATATTCTGCCATCTGAAAATCCAAAATATTTCCAGTTTTGGCCCCATTGAAATGTTGTGTTTCAATTTCAAACTTTGTTTTTCTTTTAAGCCTTTGTCTAAGTCTCAGTTTACCAAGCATGTCATTCTACCACGCGCCTGGCAGCTGGGGAGTGGCAGTGTCTCGATAGTCATTACTGGTCACCACCATCACAACCACCCTCCCAGGACAGCTCAGCACACAGGCGTTTCATGGAAAGGGTGGGGGGGAGGGGAAAAGGAAATGTTCAAAGGCTCAACATTTCCACTGAAAGTCAATGGGAGTTGGGCGCCTGTCAGGTGCCTCCCTCAGAGCGGAGAATGGCACCGCGCCTTTGAAGGTAAGCTGGCACGTACCATGACGGAGATGTGGAGGATTCTTAGCTCCTCTTCTGCTGACTCAGTCTGGGGCTCTTCGGTGGGGTCAGCGCCAGGCAGGCTGGGGGTGCCATCTTGGTGGTGGATGTGGAAAAGCAACGTGCCGTTCTCCAGCCACTGCTGCCTCCAGCGCACCAGGGGAATGTCCTCTGTGTTCCCTGAGATCTCTGGAAAAGGAAACAAGGCTGATGCGTGAACACGGCTACAGTACAGAAAACCCATTGGAAATGCAGTTTACCTCTTTCTAGGGATTCAGTACAGTGCAAGTGACCTACTTCTGGCTGGGCATATGTCAAGCAGGCTGCAGATTGCAGCCATCTCTCATCCCAGGATCACTACTGTCTGTTTCACTGCATGCTATCAATGGCCCTTATAATCCCAGAGGGTAAATACATGGTAGCATCCCTCGTCCAGAACTGGGGTGTGCATTAGCTGCCAACTGCAAGTGGATTTACCAAGGGCAACTGCTGAGAAGCCAGTGAGTAACTGTTATGCAGGTCCATGGCACTTACCACATAAGCCTATGACCTGACCACGGAGGCTTGAGGGCATAGTTCTGGCCCCAATTCAGCAAAGGACTTAAGAGTCTGATTAAATCCCTGAACTTCAATGGGGAGATGCAACAACAACTCATATAGGGCTCAAAAGGCAAACTCTGGAGGTTTGTGTTTTATTTTAACATAAAATGGGTCCCTCCCTCCCCACTTTTTAATTAAATTTGGGGTGAACTCAAAATGTTATTGTTCACAGAAGGAAGGATCTGATGGAAGGGGATAGACAGGCCACAACACTAGGGGTAGATTTTTAAAGTATTTAGGAGCCATTGATTTCAATGGGAATTAAGTGTCTAGGTACCTTTAAAAACCTGGACCTTAATCTCATCCCCTTCTACATCTATGCAGGAGCAGGGCAGAATAAGGACCCAGTGTTCACTCGGGCAGTAGCCAGCGGCACTCCATGGCAGCATGCAAGTCTGCAGGTGGGTACCCCAGGCATCTCCACCACACTCAGACCCTCAGCAACTGGTGCCCATGGCTCCTTTTTTGGAGCGACATTTAGGAGCATGCCAGAGTGGCTCTTTGCAGGCAGGATGGCTAACCACCCCCTCACTCAGCTGCTACTCCTCTGCTCCCCCATTCTACCCCCGACACTACATCAAGTATCGCAGATGATGTAAAGTGGCACAGTTCCACAGATCAGAACCCACTATGACTTAAATGGGCCACGTTGACGTAACCGCGCTGGAGATCTGGCCCCTTATATCCAGGGTGCTGTCTTTTCTCCTAAGGCTAGTCTGGGGCGCCTGCAACTCTGCCTTGGCATCAGCACCTAGGGGCTGCCATCAGCTTTGCAGGGGCACCGTCCATCTTGCTCCCAAGGCTGTGCTGCCATCACACATGCACCCAGAACTAACCTTCTAGAGAATGCACCTAAACCTCACTGTGCAGACCAATCAATCAAACTACGACATTCACAGCCCTAGGGATACGTCCTGCAGGACACATAAGCCTATGACTAGGAGCCTGCAAACGCAAGCCCAGTGGCCCAACCTTCTTTGTCATATGGCTCAGTCAGTCCATAGACCTAGCTGCTGCATGGAGTAGGGGTTCCTGGGTGTGGCGCAAACCAGTGACTGTCAGTCATTTCACCTCTTCCGTCTATCCACATACACCCAGCAAAAATGGCAGCTTATAGCGCAAAGGACATATAGAGCACCTCATTGTGGCAGCATAAAGTAATTGCTGGTCAAGATGTGCACCTCTGCCAATTCCAAGGTAAGTATCAGAGCTGCTCAAATGCTCGGCTGCTCTACCTTCTAACAGAGGCTGACAAAGAGGCTAGAATGGCCTAGTTCTACCCACAGCTAACAGTGACTCTCCTTTACCTCCAAAGGACACTGTTACAGGAGCCGAAGGGTGTGATTTCTATTCCCTGTGCTGCACGTGTGCGCTTTAGCTGTGGACGGTGCTTACCGCATGCATGCAGCCATAGCAGGATGGATGAGTTTTAATCTTGGTTTAAATTAGCAAGCAGGAAACTGCGATTTAACTCATTGATTTTAATCTTGTTTTCCATTTGTACTTTGTAATTATTTTCCGAGAGAATGGTTCATTTTCATTGGTTGGTAAAATCAACGTGCTTTAATGGTTACAACCAAATATAGCCTTTGCACTAAACGTGGTGCTTATTTTTGCTAACCGGGGGATACACTATGCACACATTTACTTATGCAGGTACATAGCTTAACATGCATTTCTTATTTACTAGATAATGTTTTACTCAAGATTTGTATTAAGCTGCAGTTGGCTGGAAATCGGAATTCAAATTAAATGTATACAAACATTTAAAAGTAACTGGTTTATTAAACCAACAGCATTTTTTAAACGTTTTATTTAATTATTGAAGAGCAATCTTAAATTTGCTGGATACGTAAGAAAAAAACTATGCATCTCAAAACATGTTTTACATTTAAAAGTAACTGGTTTATTAAACAAAAGTATTAACTGCAATTAATTGACAGACTGTTTCTGGTCACTGGGGGCCAAAGTTTCAAAGGTACCCAGATAGGGGTTTCAACAGTGTCTAAGCAGGTTAGGTTCTTAACTCCCATTAAAATCAAGGGGAGTTAGGTACCTAAATACCTTTCAAAATCTGGCCCCATATCCCAAGTATTTAGAATTAGTAGCTCTCCTCTTCTCCCACCTGTTTTTATTAATAGATTTGAAGAGAAAAACATGCTTTCCAGCTTTTTCAACTCCTAGTCGGTTTCTCCAGTCCAAATGAAGGAAATAGGCTCTCTGCACCTGCTAGCTAAACTGAAATCTAAAGTAATTCAGGCAAAAACTTTTCTGAACAACAGAAACTGAAAGTACTTACATTTGGAAAAATGTAAATACCAGCATTCACTCCATTGTAAAGACTGAAAATAACAGAGCTACTTGATTCTGTGTGTGATATTTATAAAGCCTGAGTTCACAAAAAAGTTAAAAGATGTTTTCCCCTGATTCTGCATATAATTTAAAAAGCAGCACCCTTTATCTCATTAAAATTTGAGGAGGGCTCATTGGTTCAGCATTGTTTTAATCATTTCAGTGATTTTAATAGAACCTATTAAGTTTCAGCCTTAACGTGGGTTGTCATGATTCCAAATGTAAAGGGTTTATTTCAACAAAGAAACTAAAATTTACATTTTAAAAATCCAATTTAAATAAAAACTTTGGTTTTTTAAATTGTGTTTAAATGAGATTTTTCCCACCCTGAGCCATAGCATCTCTCCTCTCTCTCTCTCTCTCTCCCCCCCGCCCCATCTGCTTCACACAGAGCCATGCCAAAGGTAAAATACTCAGGAACGAGAAATATTACATGCTAGGAAACTCCTCTCAATCCTGACTCAACAACCTAAGACAGAGCCTGTCCATGTTATTGACTTGTCTTTCCCACCAAGCACATGTCAGGATTATCCTATGTGCAGGGATATCCTATGTGATCCTGCTCTTGGTAAAAAACTACCCCACATTGAAAGAAAATACTTTGCTCCTTTTCAGCAAGGGTTTCCACATCTGCTGGCTGTGTCTCCTCCTCACAAGTCCTGGGGTTTAACAGGTGCTCAAAGAGTTTCTCAACCTGCTCCCAATCCCACTGCACCTCCATGTGGAAAAACAGTGGGGGGAAACGTGCACTGAATTTTTTCAGTGTTCTCACAAGCTTCATCTTGGATTTACTTTCAACTTTCTGGAGTATCCAAACCAGTTTATCTGCTCAGAGTAAGAAGGGTTTTAATATGCTATGGACACCACTGACCCATGCCCCACCACTCCTCTCTGGCCTTATTCAAATATCATCTTCCTTCTATTCCTTCATCCACTGCTTTGCGCAACCAGCTGCCAGTCTGCAATGAATTGAACTCCTAAACCAGGCCTCCATGTACCACTGGAAAGGGGAGAGTTGATAACAGGAGTGTAAGGTACTAAGTATCGTGGGCCAGACCCTTAGCTAGTGTTAAATGGGTGGAACTGCACCTGCTCCCGCCAGCTGAGGGTCTGGCCCCACAAAGCCTTTCGATGGGATGGCAGAGTCAAGGCATGGTAGGAAAGCAGTCGAAAAAACCACAGAAAGGGGCAAGAGTAATTTCAAGATCAAAGTTTGAAAGATATTGATGACAGGCCTGCTCCCTGTGTGACTTTCATTAGGCCTTGGAAGTGAAGCTATTAGCACTGGTATTAACTTCTAACACCTATGTTAAAAAATAGCCTGCCTGAGTCAAGGGTTAACAACAGTAGGGAAGACCACTAATTATCCTGTGATGTGTTAGCCTGGTATCAAATGTGACCTGAGTCCTTAACACGTACAGGAGTATCAGCCTCTAAACACCCCAGCTTGTCCTATAAACATAATGGCAGCAGCTGATCACTGCCCAGACCATCTGTGAAGGGAGAAACAAGAGGGGAGAGAAAGGAGGCAGGGCGAAGGGAGTGGGAAGGGGAGAGAGGAGGAAGAAAGGTAAATTGAGGAGAGGAGTGAGGAGAAAGGGATGGGAAAAGGAAGATCCAAGCTGAAGTCACGGGAGCCCCTTTGATTTATACCAGCTGAGAATCCAGCACACCTAGCTCATTATCGCTCAGTTACCCTAGCGACCTCTGCACATCAAATAAAATGGGATAATATTTAAACTCTAAAATACGTATGAACAGATCACACCATCCATCGTAATGAGCAGGAGTTGTTCTAGAGACACAGCTAGCTCCCGAGAAGAGTCCTGTACTGAGGCTGTAAGTCCCCCAGGGACAAGTCCTCCTAGCATCTGAAGCCACAGCGCCCTCACATCAGCTCCTGCTGCACATCCCTATGGCGCTGAACAGAGAAGCCACCATACTACACGCTTGGGGCCAGCTGCAGCGGCTGCTGCATGAACAACTCCCATTAACGTCATTGGTTCCTAAGAGCAAAGGCTTCGATATCAGGCCCTTGGAGTTCCTCTATGACCCTGTGCGGAAGCAGTGTTAATGAGGCCTCTCGCGGTGGCTAAGTATTCCTTGGAGCTTTCTACTTTCTTTGGCATTTCTTTTCTCCTTCTAGTTTACGCACCCAGAACTGAGAAGATATTTTCTGTTGCACTGGCACACTCCTGGTCCTACTGAAGCCAATGGGAATTTAAGCATTGACCACTGACAGCAGAATTTGGTCCTAACCCAGGTAGGGGGCTTTTTGTGAGCATGTAACATTGCAGCCTCAGAGAGATGTTGAACCTGCAGGGGAAGCAGACAGAGAAGTTTCTATGAACAGTGTTCTCTTCCTTCCCTATTTGAACCTCCCGAGATGAGCAGGATTCCAAAAGCTAAGCCTGCTGCAGCACATAATGGCTGTGAGGAGATTAGGAGCAAGGACTGTGCCATTTTGCCATGTCAGACACAGCACGTACCTTCAAGGACCTGCCCTACTATGGGACATTAGGAAAAACTTTCCAACTCTAAGGGTAGTTAAGCACTGGAACAGATTACCTAGAGAAGTTGTGGAATCCCCACCATTGGAGGTTTTTAAGAGGAGGTGAGACACATCCATCAGGGATGGTCTAGGTATAGTTAATACGACTGTAATGTGTCCACCAGCACTGCTGCAAGCCTTCCCCTGCTTCCAACCTCTGCGACTTGTTCCTTGAGGAATCACACTTTCACCTTTTCTTCTTTTATCAGTTGAGCTGGTTTAAAAACAGCACTAATTTTTAAGCAAAAAATGTAATCGAACACTGTTTTTCCATCAACATTTTGAAAATCCCCCCAAAAAATTGACCGTGAGTCCCAATCAAGAGATGTCTCAGGTCATTCAAAGATAGATCTTGGATAAATGTTTTCATAATACTAGTCATCTCCATAAATCTCGGTAGATTCACTTTACACTGTGCAGCGAGCACTTCAACTGGATCTTTTATTTGCATTAACTCAGCAATCAAAACTGCCTTAAACTGACCTAACTTTTAAATCAAAAATTTGACTAAGTGCAATGTTCAGTGTCCTTCTCTTGCCTAAATCTTTTATGTCCTTAAGAGGTCCCATCCCAGACCAAGATATCATTCATTATAACTTCAGTACACTGTAATCCTTCAAAACTCTGTATAATTAATCTTTGAAATACCGTATGAGCAAAATACCAAAATGCATTAACATTGAAATGCTGCATTAGGCATCACCAACTTAAAACCTGAATCAGTTAAAATTACTTGTCAAACAGCATCTCCCAGACCTGCTATCAAAATATTTTTGCTTCTGAGATTCTACTTGCCACATATCTTTCACTGGATAATATTCATGTTTTATGCGGCATGCCTCTGTTTAAATCACGTGTCAGTGCATATTCATGCTTTATTCCCCAATCACAAGCAGAAAATGAACCCAGTCTGTAAATTGTAAGGCTTTTTCAAAACATCCAGCTTTTCCATATTATGTTCAAGATTCCTTTATCTTTTGGTGAAAATGGAATCTTTCTTGACGGATTACTGAAGTTGCAAGTTGTTGAAGAGGTCAATGAAGCTGTTGATTGTGATGTTCTCTGTCCAGACAACCTGGTCAAGATTTTCAGAAGGGCCCAGTGATTTTGAGTGCCTCAGTTTTTGGTTGACCAACTTTAGACAACATACAAGGGCAAAAGTGCCAAGCACTTGTCCTTTGAAACCAGACCCCTTTAAGGTATCTTGAGCTGGTCACCCCAAATCACTAGGTATTTTTGAAAATCTTGGTTACAGAAGCTAGGCTTGATTTTCAGAAAATACTAAGCATCCTCTGTAACACCGTGTGGGCACTTGTTGTCTCCTGAGTGCCCCCTGGTGGCCTGGGGTACCTCTACAGTGCCCCACCCTGTCTTCTCCTTCAGAGGGCTCTTTATACAAAGTCCACACAGCCCAAAGGAAAATGAAAACACTCCTCTCTGCTTCCTGCCAGACTTTCTGCTTCCATTAGTCTCAGCGAACCTCTTCACCATACACCCCTTCCCTGCAGCTTCCTGTTACTTTTTAAATCAGCATCACCCAACTCCTCTCAAGCGAGACTTATTTTGTAATCAGGACTGGCTTAGCCCCAAGCTCTGCCGCCCAAGGGCAAGTCACCCTGTTACATCCACCCTCCAAAAATCAGGTGGATTTTCAAGGTACTCAAACTGGGTACCCAAAAAATCACTTTAAAAAAAACTTGGCCTCCCATGCTGGTAACTTGGCCTCCCATGCTGGTAACATACCTATTCTTACTGCAGCTTCCCCTGGCCTCAAACACACATGCATCACAGTAATTCCAGTGTCCTAATACAGAGCATTCTGATGGGAACCCAACTTCCCTCAACCCAATTGTGCTCCAAAAGTCCCTCAACTCTGTCTTTCCTTATCCAAAGGAGATCTTAGCCATGGAGAGTTCTCTCCGTTCCCATCTACGTTTCACAGATCACGGCAGGAAATGTTTTGGGAAATTTTTAAACTAAAAATGGACCTACCCTAAAATCCCCACCCTCCAGTCTGGATCCAAACACCTCCAAATTTGAGGGAAGTTCTGATCTGGATCAGAGCTTGTTGGCTCAGGCCCATCACTAATTTAAAAGAAAAAGACCAACAGAATAGTGAGAGACGGAACTATGAAATGGACCTTTCACCTCACCAATGACTCACTGTGCTTCACACTGCAAACCTTCGCAAGGGTATTTCACCCCTCTCATTCCTACCCTCTCCTTGCCCTCTACATTTTTCTTCTCTATTTTCAGACCTCAGGAGGACTTTCCCCAATCTCCACATTGCTGCAAGAACACATCGCACAGCAAGATTCTTTGGCCAAGGCAGGCTGGCTGGAAACACCACTGGAGTTCAACAATTCAGACTGCCCACTTGGGCTACTGTAGGGTGATCCCCTGGGCTCCTGCTCTGCCCGTGGCTAGGATAGAGTATGCTGCCTCTGCATTACCCCAGACACTCCCAGCCAAGGAAATGAGAAATGGTGCCTCTCTTTTGCCCGTAAGACATTTTTTTGCCTTCCACCCCGTGCTAAACTTCCCTCTTCCATCCCCAAATCATAAGTCATAGAAACACAGGGGTGGGAACACAATGGCCAACGCTGGCTTCCTTTTACACACCAGCCAGAGATTTTCACAGTGAGGCAAATGGCTATTTATAACCGCTAAAGGCTGACAGTCAAGGTAACGGCCAGCTATCTGCACCATCTGCCAGGCACTTAGCAAGACATCCGAGCGGATCGCAAAGGCTAAGTCAGTCAGGGATGGTGGTGGGATAGGAAGGAGGAGGGAAAATGCATTATAGAGATGAGATGGACTACACTTCAAGGGTAAACTTCAGCCCATTCCTGCAGACTAATTTGTTTAAGTGCTCATTATGATGGGGGCCAAGAGGGCAAGAGAATGAGAGATTATTTTAGCATTCGCATCCTTACTGCATGCAATGAGGATGGTTGATTGTTCGTCTACCCACAGGCAAGAATGCTCTCTGAGCTAGAAGTTCACCTTGGGCTTATCATTTGCCCATGTGTTGGAAAAAAACCCTAGATTAGGGGAGAAGTATGATGCAGATATCTTCTGCTCCGCACAGAAATAACTAAACAGCATGGGGAGCACATGTTCTGGTGAAATAACGAGGATCCAGAGGTGCATTTTAGGTACCAGTATTTGACAGTAAGAGGCAGATGAAAATTAAGGTGAGAGTTTAGCACTCAGGTGTTTCCAGAAAAAGCCAGGGATTTATCATCACCATCCGCCTTCAACACACACTCCTCATTTTCAGCTGCTGGCAACGTGGCGCTTCTCTGTTGAGAAGAGAAACAGAATGGACAGTTGAGGAGACGTCACTGGCCATGCTGTGACAAAGCCAGGAAAATACGGTGGCTTGGGACACTGGGATATATTTTATTATTATTGATCTTATGGTAGAAACCCCAATTAAGATTGGGACCTCATTGTGCCAGGCATTGTACAAACACAGGGTAAGAATCAACCCTTGCCGTAACAAACTTGCAATCTAAATAGAAGAGGGTGGGTGAGGAAACTGAAGCAAAGAGGGTGAAATGAAGTGACCTTCCCCAAGATTACACAGCAGATCAGTGGCAGAGCTAGGGAGGAGAAGCAGGGCTTGTGAACAGTAGGTCAGGATCGTCTATTCTCCCTGTCTTATAGTACAAGAAGAAGGGGAAGTTCAATGGAACAGAAAGATTCCAAATACAAAGGTGGCAAATTCAAAACTGATAAAAGGAAATACTTTCCCCAGCCACACACACAATTAGCTTGTGGAACTCATTGCCACAGGATACCAGTGAGGCCAAGAACTTAGCAGAAATCAAATAGGGATTAGACATTTAGATGGAAAATTAAAATATCCAGAATTATCATGGTAAATTCTTTAAAAATAACCAGAGTTTGGGAAGGGATATAAACTCTCCTGCTTCAGCGCAACAGCTGGCTCCTAAATATTAGGAGTCAGGAGGAATCTTTGCCTAAGAGCAGGTGTGACACTTTTCAGGGTTACCCAAGGTGTCCAGGATGAATCACTACCACCTTCTTACAGCATGAAACAGCTTTGTCCATGCCCCCCGAGGAGAGTCCTCCCGACTCAACCAGCCACTGGCTGCACAAGTGCTCTGCTCTGGGCTCCCCAGGCCCCACTCTCTCCCCCTGCAGGCTAGCAATTTATACACCCCACTTTGTTGCACTCAAGTGCTCAGTCCCTTGTCTCCTGGACACCTGCAAATGTACACCGATCCACTGCCTCCAGGAAAGCAGTGCACCCCGGTTTTACCTCTTTTCAACACTCTCTTTAGCACAGGCACTTAGATATGTCTACAGTAAAATCACACCGAAGTTTATTTAACGGAGCTTGATATAAAGATTCAAAATAAAGGCAAGTAAAAAGGATTTGGAAACATAAGGTTACAGGTAAAGGAAAAACAAAACACAATCCATTGCCTATACTTATAAACAAGCTACTTTCCTGACTTATGAGGTATTTCTCACCCATCCGTCAGCCCTTGCAGTGCTTGTCCAGTCAAGTCATGACACACTCCCATTGGCAGAACGTCGCCTCCATAACAGATAACCTTTGTGCCCTCTTTCCTTCCCTGATTCAGTCTCACACCTTCATTTTTGTCAAATCAAATCTGCATCTTCCCCAGACTGTGAACAGGGCTGGGCTGACAGGTGTCAATCATTACCAAATGTTGATCAAGCTAGCTCTGAGACTCGCTCCACCTCAGGTGACACCTTTCACTTCCAAGAGCTTTGGAACACAAAATTCTCCATATTACGTAACTCGAAGAATGTTCCCCATACAAACATCCTGCAATGTTGCCACATGAGCCCTTTCAGGGAACTATAGAGAAGCTGGCCAGACACAGCTAGAATATACCTACCTGGGCATGTCTGTGTCACAGCAGGTTATCCCATAACTGCCTGATACAGGGTTTCTTGCACCTTCCTCTAAGATAGCTAGAGCTGGCCACTGCCAGAGACAGGCTACTGGCCTAGATGGACCCATGCTCTGATCCAGACTGGCAACTCCTATGTCCCTATGAAAATGGAGCTCCACAATGGTTTTATTTTGAAGTTGGTAGGATGATATTAAAGATAATGGAGAGTGAAAAAGAAAGAGGTGGGGGGGGGGGGCGGAAGAGTTGACAGTGTTCCTTTATCATTTCTCTCTCTTGAAGGAAGAACTTGTCAAAAGGGCAGAGACCAGCAGTGTTCAAAGATTGATCAGTGTAAAGGACTTTTAGGTCTAATCGGGCTTGTTTCAGATTTACAGGAATTGAATAAAGACATAAATCTGTCACTGCCTCGTGAAAATCGAGGTAATTAAATCTGCAGGTGAAGAGAATTGTCAAATTGATGATCTATATAAATCAGTAGAGTCACCAGAGGCACCAAGTTCGCTGCAGATGGAGGAAGCTCCCTTGGAGAAGTATCTCCTGCCCACATTGAGCGATGGGAGGCTGCTAGCGTGTGGAAAGCATCACGTTGGAAGAAATCCATTTCACTTTCAAGAATCCGCCTGCCTTTTCACTCCTCGTAGTCCTGATCACAGTAGCAACTACAAGGAGTTTGCACAAGGAGGTGGCTGACGTGTGCTCATATGGTTAAGGCCTAGTCCCAAGACGTGAGCACAGAGCCCTCTCTCCCACATGGAGATTGCAAGAGAACACAATCCATTGCCTACACGTTCAACAGACCCTGGAGCCCCTCACTTAGCTCCTAATCCTAGCAGGCCTTGGCTCCCTGACAACTCCCCTCAGGTGGTTTGTTGGAGGGGAATGGGGGCAGCTCTAAGGTACTTACAACCCAGGGCTAAAGTAATGGAATATGAGGGCAACATAATCCAGAGAGGAAGGCAAACCCTGCCTCTTCTCTTAGCAAGAATCCAGGGAACAACAGAATGGTCCTGTCACCTCCTCCTCCCCTCCTGGCTTTCCTTTGTGGAGGGGGTGGGTGGGGGCATGAAGATTATTTCCCTACACAAAGGCCTCTGCCTTAAGAAAATAAATTGAGCCATTGAGCTCCATGTCACACTAAAACTGGAGAGCAGAATCAGGAACCTCAGAAAGATCCATGCCTTGAAATCAGTCCACCAAGCCACAAATGCTGAGTCACTTGTTCCTTCCATTGGCCTGTGATGACATCTGACCAGCAAACCAGAAGTGTTGAGTTTGTAGCCTCAGCAAGACCTATCCCTTCACATCCTGAGCCTCTAACCCAGCGGTGTCCAATAGAAATTCGATGCTAGCCACACTGCTAGCCACACTTGTGGTTTTGAATATTTCTTGTTAGCCACACTATAAAAAAGCCACATTAAGCTACATTATAAAAAAGCCACATGCATTAGCCACAATTCAATAGCCTATTAGCCACATGTGGCTATTGGACACCGTATTGGACACCACTGCTCTACCCCTTTGTGAGTCTTAACATCAGCCCAGCATGATACAGCTGCTAAGCTAATGACCTCACAGACGCATCTGCCTTGACATCACACAAGCTATCTGCAGCTGCTGATACAGAGATATCACAGAGGCCTGTGCCTTTATATCAGCCCAGCAAGCTAGAGGGTCTGATCCAGGAACATCACAGAGACTCCTATCTTGACATAAGCTGAGTTTGGGCCATCTTAAGCCGAAACACTGCGGCAGAGTGGATGTGGTGGGCAAACTATCCATGCCCCAGAAGGCCCCTCCATTGAACTGCAAACCATGGGCTAACTGCACTTGCAAGACCCCCAAACACGGCTGTGGGGGCAGCTGGTCAACAAAAGGTCCCAGAATTGGGTAGCGGACAAGCTGACCACCTCACAAAGATTCCAGGAGTAGAAGGGTACGGCAGTAGGCCACCGGGCACCCCAGGCCAGAAAACACCTAGAGGAACAGGAATCCCAGCACCTGAGGGAGGAACCATTATAGGGTGAAAAAGTAGGTGGGTCTGGGGGTAATGCTAAAGGAGGGATATGCATGGAGTAGAAGAGAATAATGAAACTTTCCAGCTACAGCACTGAAGTGTTTGCAAACTGCAGGGGG
Organism: Chelydra serpentina; assembly: GCA_037349315.1. Classification (NCBI taxonomy): domain Eukaryota; kingdom Metazoa; phylum Chordata; order Testudines; family Chelydridae; genus Chelydra; species Chelydra serpentina. The sequence goes on along the minus strand of JBAIAC010000024.1, from coordinate 55,277,529 downwards.
ATCCCATTATCTATCTAAACTGTTCCCACAGGGCATTTTTTCCCCACAAATCATAGAAACGTTTCCAGCAATCTTAGGTTTTCTAAAATCTGTTTTAGCAAACCTACATTTTGGGCTAAATTTAACCTCCTAACATTCCTTTTACATTTTTGGCCTGTGTGTAGAGAGAAACAAAGCTTCTTCTAGGGACTGTTCCAATGCCTAATGAAGGCATTACTTCAATGGGAGCAATTACCCATGGCCCAGTCCTCTCCCACAAAACTCCGGTGACTTCAGCAGGATCAGGATTGGGCCCCAGACTGCCCTCTGAGAAAGCTAGCCTCTGAAATTTCAACAGGCAAACTCTGCAGGTGGCTTCTGGGAGCGCACTTTTGAAGTGCCAAACACAGGCACAGGTAGACTTTTCACAGAGTTCTTTATTTGACTTGATCCTCTGCTGACATTTTTTAAAATTTTATTTTAATCTTTTTTATTTTTGGAAACAGGCTTTTGAAACCCAAACTCCCAGGAGCTTGATCTGTTTGTAAGAAGGACCTAAAGTACAGCATAGAGATTTAAAGAAAAACAAAGCACAGATTCACAGCTGGTGTCTGGTGAATTCTCCGCAATTTCTCATTATGTTCCAAGAAGTTGAAATGGGAGGACATTGTTTTCATGATTTTTTTGTAGGCAGCTTAAGCTAAAGCCAGAAACAATGACCAACGGTAATAATGTCTTATATTCATATAGTGCTTTTCAGCCAGAAGGCTCTCAAAGGGCTTTATAAACTTGTATTCAAATGCAAACTCCTGCCAGGATCTGATCTCATCTACACAGGGTGATTGTATGGCCTTCTTTCCCACTCTGAGGCCTGGTCTACACTACAAAGTTAGGTCAACGTAAGCCGCCTTGTGCTGACCTAGTGGTGCGTGCATTTACACTTAAATCTGTCTCCCACCCATGCGAGTGCCCTGTTACAGTGACACAGTAACACCACTTCCCTGAGTGGCGCTGAGCCCTGGTCGACATGCTGAGCTCGACGCAGCGCGAGTGTAAACACAGAGTTACTTATGTTGACTCTAACAGTCCTTCAGCAGCTGTCCCCACAAGGGCGACACTGACTGCTCCGTTCACAGTTGGGAACTCCACTGCCCGGAGTCACGGAAACTGGAAGCGCCCCCCCTCAACTCTTTAAAGCCCTGTGAATTTTTGAAATGCCTGTTCCTGATTATCCAGCTGTGCAAGCACACCTAGCAGTTCTCCATTGTTGTGTGCAACTGCCCAGCTGACCATGCCGGCGACATGCTCCATCCGCACGCCGGCTTGGAGTAGAGAGGAGATATTGGATATCCTGGGCCTGTGGGGAGAAGAGGCTGTGCAAACACAGCTATGGACCAGCTGTAGAAACATGGATGTCCATGAGCAGATTGCTTGGGGGATGCAGGAGAAGGGCTACGACAGCAGCAGTGCCATGTGAAAGCAAAGAACTGCATCAGGCATATCAGAAAGCCAATAAGGCAAACAGTCAATCCAGTGCCGAGCCGCAGACCTGCCTGCCATACTTGGAGGAGACTCCACTACCACTGTGGATACCTCTGAAGAGCCTGAGTCAAAGGTCCCTGCCTTGCACAGCAAGGAGGAGGAGGAGAAGGAGGATGGGGGACTTGCAACCAGGGGAGGTCCAGCTATGCCACAAGCCAGGACCTGTTTGAGACTCCACCACAGTTCAGTCAGTCAAGCACGGGTGAGCCTGATGCTGGGGAAGGAACCTCGGTAAGCGTGTAATAGTATTTCCTGTTACAATGATGTACTGATGGCACCCCCAATGCAACAGGACACAGATATCAACTTGTCATTAATTTACTCATACTAGAAGAGGTAGCAGTACAATGAGAGGCAGAGTTGTATGCTTTTCATCCCCCTGTACAGTTAGGCAGGGAGGCCATGAGGAGCAGTTTATGTATCCAGTGATTTCCCGATGAAACTTCCATGAGGGCCTCTGCAATCCTCTCCCGAAGGTCTCTAGGGATGGCTGCCTTAGTTCTTCCTTCGCAGTAGGACACTTTCCCACACCAGTGTCACGGAGTGTGGGGGAGTCAGCGCCTGTATCCCTCTTCCTGGGATTCACTGGGAGTCTCAGCCAGCCAGTAGAACAGAAGGTTTATTAGAGATGCCAGGAACACAATCCAAACCGAGCTTGTCAGTACAACCAGGACCCCTCCTGCGGGCCCTTCCGGGGGGCAGGGAGCTTAGACCCCAGCCCGGGGGCTCCCTGCATTTCACCCCACAGCTCCAAACGGGGGCAGGGAGGCTAGACCCTGTCTGCCCCTCTCCCCTCCTCCCCGGCCAGCTCCAAACTGAAACTGTCCAGCCCCTCCTCTCTCCTTTGTCTCCTTCCCGGGCCAGGAGGTCACCTGATCCCTTTGTTCCAACACCTTCAGCTCCCACCTTTGCAGGGGAGGGGCCGGGGCCATCAGTTGCCAGGAGACAGAGTGTCGGCCATTCTCTGTGTCCAGGCCCCTGCCCACACCTGCCTTCTAGGGCTCTGTAACAATCATGCACCCTTGTCCCACCATCTAGATACTCAAGCACTGCATAGGGGAAACCGAGGCACCCACACAGTACTCAGGGAAAACATTAACAGTCCTATTTCGTCACATCTCATAACAACAGTCCTATTTCGTCACAACCAGTCACCAGTAACTTCGACAGGCACCACTGCAGGACACAGGCTACCAGCATACGGGCCCGGGCATCTTTGGGATGCCAGCAGTAGCTGTGCGCTCTGTGCCCCTCAGGAGTGAGATATCAGCTAAAATCACCCCTGCCTGTGGAAAACGGTGCCAGCATTCAGTGTCACTGCCCTATACTTATAATTTCACGCGACTGAGCAATTCCCCACTCACTCCCCTCTCCCCGCGATGGGCCGTACTCACCATGGCTGGTGCTGTGAGGGGCGCCATAGCAGAAGTGTCAATAAGCATGTCTTGTTTAAAACTTCAGTGGAGCCAGGGAAGGGGGTTCTGAATCTTAACTTTCACCTTCCGGTGCGACTATACTGAAAATGGTACCTCCGTATTTTATCTGCAGCTGCTGCCGGTGCAACCTTGAGGGGCTCTCCTTCCACACCCGCAGCAGAACGCCTGAGCCAGAAGAGGAGAAAGAAGAGGACTCGGGATGTTCAATGAGATCCTGAAAGCTAGTGCTGTATCAGATCATGAACACAGGACCTGTAGGGTGAACACTGCAGACAGCCTAGAGAGTGGACAGGAGAAAGGCCCAGGAGTCCCAGCAGAAAAAAGGAGAGGGAGATGGACCAGGACATAATGGGGCTTCTCCGGCAGCAAATACAGATGCTGAAGATTCTTGTGGACCTACAGGTTCAACAATCCCATGTCCGCCTCCCTTTGTCGTCCATGGAAAACGCCATTGCAGCACCTTCCTACATCCCCCTCCTCAACATTCCACATGGCATCAGGGGCCACATCTTCCCCCTACCACTCCAACCCAGGTGTCATTAAGGACAATCACAGCTTCACATACACTGACCTGTGAAAGCCACGGTTGCTCTTTCCCCTTGTTAAGTTCTGTTTCATTAATTTACTACATTTTAATGTATTTTTGCACTGGTTTTGTTAATGAATAAAAATCTATTATTTGGAAAATAATTCAGCTTTATTAGTCCACCACATGCCTAGCAGTTCTGAAAGCACTCACTTATGGTGCTGTACAGTGACACACAACTCATAAGATCAGTGACACACACAGTGTAATCATCACAAATGTACTTGAGCACCACAAAATTAATAGGTGCACTGACAGTGCTGTTATTGATAAATGTACACCAGGGGTGGGCAACCTTTTTGGCCTGAGGGCCACATCAGGGTTGCAAAACTGTATGGAAGGCCGGGTAGGGAAGGCTGTGCCTCCCCAAACAGCCTGGCCCCTGCCCCCTATCTGCCCCCTCCCACTTCCCGCCCCCTAACTGACCCCCTCAGAATTCCCGACCCATCCAACACCCCCCCAGCTCCTTGTCCCCTGAACACCCCCTCCCGAGACCCCCCCCCCAACCCTAATCACCCCCCAGGACGCCACCCCTATCCAACCCCTCTGCTCCCTGTCCCCTTACTGCCCCGACCCCTATCCAAACCCCCACCCCCTGACAGGCCCCCCAGGACTCCCACGCTTATCCAACCCCCCCCTCACTGTTCCCTGTCCCCTGACTGCCCCCCGGGACCCTCTGCCCCTTATCCAACCCCCTGGCCCCCTTACCACACCGCTCAGAGCAGCATGTCTGGCAGCCAGGTCGGAGCGCACAGCCGCGCCCGCCAGAGTGCTGCCCGTGCGGCGCCATGGCTGCAGGGGAGTGGGGACAGCAGGGGAGGGGGGAGGGGCTAGCCTCCCCAGCTGGGAGCTCAGGGGCCGGGCAGGACGGTCCCACGGGCCACGTAGTTTTCCCACCCCTGATGTACACCAAGCACCACACAATCCCTAACAGGCCCCAAAACTGCAGGGCCAGGCAGAGCACAGTACATCACAATGCATTACTGTGGCTCACTATTAAAGTCCTCTTTCAAAGTCTCCTTGAGCCATATAGCAATGTGCTGAACTCTTCTAATAGCCCTTGTGTCTGGCTGTTCAAACTCAGCAGACAGCTGCTCCATCCCCACCCTGGCAGCAACTTTTCCTCCTTTTGCTTCACAGATATTATGCAGGACACAGCGGGTAGCTGTAACCATTGGCATTTTTTTCCACTGAGATCCAATCTTGTCAGTGAACAACATCAGTGTCCCTTCAATCTACCAAAAGCACATTCAACTGCCATTCTGCACCTGCTGAGCCAGTAGTTGAATCTTTCCTTATTGCTGTCAAGGGGGTCAGCGTATGGCTTAATAAGCAAACAGTAGGTTCATCCCCAAGGATCTCTACTGACATTTCAACATTGCCAATGGTAATCCACCGGTCAGGAAAGAAATACTATTACACGCTTACCGAGGTTCCTTCCCCAGCATCAGGCTCACCCGTGCTTGACTGACTGAACTGTGGTGGAGTCTCAAACAGGTCCTGGCTTGTGGCATAGCTGGACCTCCCCTGGTTGCAAGTCCCCCATCCTTCTTCTCCTCCTCCTCCTTGCTGTGCAAGGCAGGGGCCTTTGACTCAGGCTCTTCAGAGGTATCCACAGTGGTAGTGGAGTCTCCTCCAAGTATGGCAGGCAGGTCTGCGGCTCGGCACTGGATTGACTGTTTGCCTTATTGGCTTTCTGATATGCCTGCTCGTAGCTTTCCAAGATACAAGGTGGGTGAGGTAATATCTTTTATTGGACCAATTTATCTTGGTGAGAGAGACAAGCTAAATGCAAGGTGGAACAGATTGTTTAGCATACATTTACTTAATTTAAGTATCAGAGGGGTAGCCGTGTTAGTCTGGATCTGCAGAAGCGACAAAGGGTCCTGTGGCACCTTATAGACTAACAGAGGTATTGACCCACGAAAGCTTATGCTTCAATATTGACCCACGAAAGCTTATGCTTCAATACCTCTGTTAGTCTATAAGGTGCCACAGGACCCTTTGTCGCTTTTACTTAATTTATTACATTTTAATCTGAGTACCTTTCCCAGACCTGAAGAAGAGCTCTGAGTGGCTCCAAAGTTGGTCAATCTCACCAACAGAAGTTGATCCAATAAAAGATATTACTTCACCCACCTTGTTTCTCTACTATCCTAGGACCAACACGGCTACTTTAACACTGCATGTCGCTTTCTGAAGAGTCTTAGTTCTTAAGTGTGCAAGCGTCATGCACCTTCCCTAACCAGTCAAAGTTGAAGTCAGCGAAGTGTCCACGGTGATCCACCAATGCTTCATCCATAACCAACAGAAAGGGCTACTTTTCGATGTCGGACTCTGTGATAGGGTGGTCTGCTGCCAAAATAGGGATGTGTGTTTAGTTTACTGTTACACCACAGTTTGGGAAAGCCATTGCTGCAAATCCATCCACTATGTCCTGCACGTTGCCAAGGGTCACAATCCTGAGTAGCGGAGGTGATTAATGGCCTTGCACACTTCCATGACAATGGCCCCCATGGTGGATTTTCCAACTCCAACATGATTTCCCACTGACTGGTAGCAATCTGGTGCTGCAAGTTTCCACAGTGCAATCGCCACTTGCGTCTCCACTGTCAGTGCAGCTCTCATTCTGGTGTCCCTGCTTTGGAGGGCTGGGGGAAGCTTGGCACACAGATCCAGAAATGTGGCCTTGCACATCTGAAAGTTCTGCGGCTCATCATTCCAGGCCTGCATTACGATGCGATCCCACCAGTCAGTGCTCATTTCTTGGGCCCAGAAGCAGCGCTCCACCATCTGTGCTGCTCCATAAACCCCAACAACCTTGAATTGGTTCTTGCTATGTCTCACAGCAATCTGTCCTCCAAGAAATCATTGTGTTCCCCGCTGATTCGGTTTTTCTTGCAGCTCTGCAAATACCAGATACGTCCTGTGCTCACAATGTCTATTAAAATAGTGCCGAGCTGTCAGTACCATGCTTCTGTCAGAGATAGTGAACAGTGAGGAGGGATGTGCGGGTTCATGGGATTCTTTAAAAAGGTGCAAAAATGATGGGATATAGGTGACATTATGGGGTGGAGACAGTTGCATACTGCAAAGTTGACCCTTTGCACTCAGTCACTCCTGCACACTGCATCGTGCATCAACACAAGCACTCCTGGTGAGTACAAGCAGCACCAAGACAAGAAGCCAAGTGCATAAGTGACATAGTTACTGCAGCAGCTTTATGCCAACATAACTTGTGTCGACCAACGTTTGTAGTGTAGACATGGCCTGACTCTTCTCAAAACCAAGCAATGGGTTGCCCAGTCCAGAATCCTGTCTCTAACAGGAGCCAATGTCAGCAGCATCAGATATAGGCATGATTTGGCATAATCCTCCTACTTCTGCAATGCTATGCCATGGGGGCACATTTCTTCCCTCAGCTGGTGATTGTGTTCCATTGGGTAATATGTGGAGAAACAGTCTGTCTAATTCAATCCTGCCTAGTGCACCCACAGATGTGATTCTTAGCCACATATGTCTCATCCTTTTCTTTTTTAAAAAAAGAATACAGATCGGGTCTGACCCAGAGCCCAGTGAAGTCAATAGGAGTCACCTCACTGACACCAGCAGGCTTTGGAGGAGGCCCTCAGGCATTTGCCTCTACAGTATCATCAGACAGCAAGTTCCACAGGCTGGGGACACAATCATGGCATTAGGCACAGGCACAGACAGGAGCTGCACAGAGTCAATTCTGTCCTTACACAGAAGATCCCAAGAGAGAGGATCCCTCTTTCCATGAGTTAGCACCCACAGCATTAAAGGCACATCTTCATCTCGAGGAGGGGGCAATTTTGGCCAACACAGTGCGGCGAGAGCCTGCCACTAGTGAACATTATGGCCTGTATCTGCAAATGTCAGTGCAGATTTCCAGCCCCACCTTTCCTCCCCCCGTCCAAATCCCACCAGGATCACTGAATCACTGAACTGTTGGTCCTTCATCAGTTGAGACTGAGCTGATCACAACACGTCTTCCAATCTTCTCTTGCTCTGGCCATCCTTCGCCATGCTTGTCCATATCTCCTTGTTAAGAAGTCGTCTCACCTCTTTGGAGGCTGATCGGGTGGCCATTTCCATTCTCATCTATAGCGCTCGGAGACGGCTGCAGTCCATCTGTTGTCACTCAGTCGGGCCACATGTCCCGCCCATCGCATTTTACTGAGCCTGATTTCAACAACAACGTCTCACACTCTAGACTGCTGCCTAATTGTTTCGTTGGGGATGTGATCGCGGAGTGAAATGCCCAAAAGTGTGTGTTCCATCGCCCTCTGTGTGACAGGCAGTTGATGTTCTTCAATCTTCGTCAGCGACCATGTTTCGCTGCCGTATAGCATCACTAGAAGCACGGTCGAGTTGAAAAGATTCGCACGAGTTGTTTTCTTGATCTTTCCTTGGAGGATGTCCCTGATACCATTGAATGCGCACCATCCAGCGTTTTTTCTGCGTGACAGTTAGCCTTTCTGATCGTGGCACATGTTGACTTCCTGGCCCATATAAACGGGTTTGTCGACCTCTTGCATCAGCTCTCCTCCAAGAGTTAATTGGGTTCTTGGCAGCACATCTGATCTCATGCATTTCATTTTCGACCGGTTCATTTTTAATCCGACTTGACTACTTTTGGCGTTCAGTTCTTTAAGCATTCTCTCAAGCTGGATTGTATTTTCGGCTATCAGCACTATAATATCTGCGAACCTGAGATGGTTTAGCCACTTGCCGTTGATGTTGATCCTGCCTTTCAAGTCTGCTCGTCAAAAAAACGATTCGAGACAGGCTGCGAATAATTTTGGTGAAACTGTGTCTCCTTGTTTCACACCTTTCTCAATGGGGATTTGGAGGGCAGTATCGAACAGCGATATATCCATGCTGCAGCCAGAGTTCGTTTCCTTTAATAATGTGATATATTTCGAGCTGATGCCCTGTTCTGAAAGAGCTTCAAGAACGGCGTTGATCTCCACACTGTCAAAGGCTTTCTCCTAGTCCACGAAAGCTCACAGGATCACAGCTTCCTTTGTTATTACTTGTATTGTCAGAGCATCTTATGTGCTGGGGCCCCACCATGGTGGGCAGATACACAGAGTAAGAGATGCTCCCTGCTCCAAAGAGATTACAATCTAAATGCACCGTTATACATGGGGGGGGGGGGCGAAACCCAGAGGGATACAGTGATTTGCCTGAGATTTCACAGGACGTGTGCAGAGTCAAGAGTTGAACCCTGATCTCCTGCCTTACCCCCAAGACCATCCTTCTCTTTGGAGCTGTGCTCCTGAGTTCTGTGACCCCCATCTCCTGACCCCCATGGCTTAACTAGCAGTAAAGTTGCGTGCTACTTTCCACTGGGAAATCCATACTCTGCAGCCTTTCATCTCTGGGTGTGTGAGTCAAGTCCACCACCCTACATCAGCAGCGAGCAAAGGTTTTTGTCACCCAATGGCCGGTTGGCAGCCCATGTGAAAGGAGTTTGGTGGCCTTAGCCCAGCTCCTGATGGATAAATGTCACTACCACCTGCCTGGAACTAGCTGGCACCCTTGTTAACAGGCTAAGCAAAACAAGGATGGATTGATTTTAATCTATACACTCTGTACCCCCCAATAGACTCTGGGTATGCTGACAATCGCTTATCAGCATCGTAAAAGATCATTAAACATGACAACAGTAAATTTAAGGTCGAACTCCAACCAGCCCACAAGAGATACACACCCACTTACCAAGGGAAAAACTGAGGGTCAAGTCCTGCTCCCCACTGAAGTCAAGGACAGCTTTGCCATGGATTTCAATGGGACCCACATCTGGTCCTGAGCAAACAGGTTGGTCATACAGAGCTCTACATCTGGATAACTGCTATGACAGTGCACAAAGGGAAAAGTGATGTCTCAAGTAGCCAGGCCCCAAGCTACACGGGGCTTTCTAGATTCAAAGCAACACCCTGAATTGATCCCGGAAACACACCAGTAGCCAGCACAATCTACAGAGCACAGCTGTTACGTGCTTTGTACATGGACCATCGCTAAACGCACAGGCAGCTACAGTCAAGGCTCCAAATGGCCCAAGCAGGTGGTCGCATTCCATTCTAAAGGGTGGCAAAGACATGGAGATCGGTGGCTAGGTTTGCCTCTCAGAAGCCTCGGCAGAATAAATCTGCTTTCATGCCATAAGCCCGCAGACAGCCTTCTAATTCATGACTGATTATTAACTATTACTATTATCTATCTGCAGCATCAACCTACTTAGCTTTCAGTAGTTTCTCCTCTAACTAGGGTTCCAAATGACCTCTGCCCACAGGGAGCTCATTGCAAACTGAAGCCTATCTACTTCCCCCCCGTCTGTGTGGCTACAGTTTGTTCCACAGGATGAGCATAGGGGGGCCAGCTATTGTTACATAACCTGAACTCCAAATCTCCATGATTGCAGCTGTTGGGATTTTTTCTTGTAACCACAGCATCTGAATAATGTTCTGAACTGATGGATATTGGTTTACAACCTGAACTCTCGCTCTCCACAAAGTTTCCAGTCTAGGAATTAACATATTAGTGATGAGTGAACTTCTAAAGGTTCACGGGTCCAGGGAAGCACTCCAAAGCTCAGACCTTTAGCCAAATGATCTAAAATTTCTGCAGACTGTCCAATCAGTCTGCAGACCTTGTGAAAAGAGGATCTCGTGGACCTACAACTTCTGTTTCTAGTAATACAGATACCTGAACTCACAAGTCTCAGGAAAAGTTAGGCTGGGTTTTGAGAAAAGGGTCAGGCCAGTTTTTGTTTCATTCAAACGACCATCTCAGCTTCCGCTTCCCTGTCTCAAACTTTCTTCTCTCTCTTGAAATGAAAGCAATTCAGAACACAGCAGAGAACATCTCCAGAGCAGAAGAGAAGAAGGAGGGTTAAATCCTCATGCCACACAGAACCAATCTTTCCCATTGCACTGAGGCATGTGAAGGCTCTAAGCCAGCTGACAAGAAGAACAGGTAACCCAAGGAGCTGAAGCAAGAGTGAATGAAGCTAATACATTTGGATTTCTCAGACACTGCTTATCCCTCATCTTGTCTGATGGGACAAGCTCTGTGTGACAGTTGGAAACTAACCCTGTAGTGCAGTCACTGGCTTTCTTGACGTCTGCAAGACACTGCTGGTCTGCCCTAAAAAAAGCTGCAAAACTGACTCTTTCAACACCAAAGCTCTCTAAACCTTCCTCCGGTTGTAAATCTCGAGAGGAAGGATGGTCTTGTAGTGAACCCACAGGACTGGCTGTGAGAGGACCTAGGCTCTATTGGTGGCTCCGCCACTGCATTCCGACATGACCTTTGGCAAATCATTTTGCTGCTCTGTGCCTCAGTTTCCCCATCTTTAAGTAACAGGGATATGATCCTTCCTCACAAGGGTACTGCAAGGATCAAGTAAAGCACTTGGCGATCTTTAGTTGGAAAATATGATAAAAAGGGCAAGATATTACTGATCTATGTCCAGTCAGAACCCTTTGTGAGTGTGTTTATACTGGCAGTACATGTGCAAATAATGTTCAGTCAAAAACGACACCCAATGTACTTTAAGGAGGTACACAAAATTAGCGGGATGGAATACATTAAAATGATGATTTTACAAAGTTTCTTTGAGTGAATTTGGTGAAGGTTGAGAAGCGACAGACTGACAGCTCTGGAGCCCACAGCCCTCTGCTTATTCCCTGATCAGATATTGCAAGGACTTTCCCTTAAGCCACTCCAGTGACCATCTCTAATGAGAGAGAGCACTTTTTCTCCATAAAAATCTCAAAGCACTTCACAAACAAGGTTACGGTCATTAGCCCCAATTTACAGATGAGGAAACCGAGGCACGGAGAGGCAAAAATGACTTGCCCAAGGTGGTGGCAGGAACAGAATTCACGTGTCCCAGGTCCCAGTGCAGTGCCCTAGCCATGGGGCCACACTGCCGCACAATCTCAGAATGTCCATCTACCTAGCTGTGTCTCAATACTAATCGCAGGCAAGGGCGGTTTAAGGCAGTATCCTTAGGCCATGATGGACCACAGGGATACACAAAGTGGGACCTACCAGTAGTAATTGCTGGGGTCCAACATGGAGAATAGGGAGCAGGGGGCAGCACTGGCAAATGCAAGCTGCAACGGGCTCTTGGACTGGACTGGATCCAGTCCTATTTAATCTCAATCCACCCCTGCTTGGTGGAGCCATCTCTCTAGGTCAGAGAGGTAATTCTCTCTGACCCAGACATTCCTGAGCCTCTCCGCTGAGAATTCGAACAAGAGAGTCAGCGCTGCCTGGGATAGTGGATTTTGCCCTACGAGGCGACCAACTCACTCCACATTCACTCAAACAGGTACCAAATGGTGGTAACTTTTGGCCACTATCAGTCCGGGCTGGCTTCATCCCAGTGACCTGGGGAGAAAAAGCACTGAACCCCTTTGCCCATGCCTTGAGCCATCGGGCCACCTGCTCAATGATTCATAATAAATCAACACCCTTGTTTCCGTACCACCTTGCTACCCAGCTGCCTCACCTCACGTGGCCATCAGGTGGCAGCAGCAGCACATCTTGCACTCTAAGGATCAAGCGCGGTTCTTGTCCCACGGAGCCACCTGTTGTGTTGGCAGATGGGGGCTGTGGAGCTGTGTCAGATGGGCACGGTGACAATGAGCCACCTACCAACACAGGGCAGGATGCCACACGGTCGGCAGGGAGGGGCACATTGCTGGGGACACTTCAGTACCATCACGTATGCTGCGTACCAGTAAGCTATGCCCCCCACCAGATGGGCTCCCCTGCCAGGACTAAGTAGGTATCCTGCCCCGCTGCTGCACGCGTGTGCTAAAAGAGGCTCCCTATGGCCTCCAGCCCCACAGCACATCTGCTCAACGGGAGGAGGACTTGATCCTAAATTGAGAGAGGTGCCACTAGAACAGAAGACTAACCAAGGTGCAACAACAGATGGCTGCTAAAGGTTGTTCCCTGCATGCCCTGGGCAATAGGGCTGTGCCAGGAAGAGGCACCATTTGCGTGGTTTGCATTTGCTTGTGCTCATGTGTTTTCCTCTTGGCATGGGGTCTGTGGGCACATTGGTATATGGGTTTGCCGGCTTGTTGGCCTCTATTCGCGAGCTGTGCTTCGGCTTTCACAATCAACCAACACGTCCTATTTTGGGTTGTGGTTCTGTGCAGAGAGCTGGGCGTGGTAAACTCCAGCTCCCGCAGAGGCGAGGCCATGCCATGGCATATCTCAAGCTTGGCAGAGCTCAGCCGTGAATCTCCTTGTCCTGGAGCCGAGCTATCGCATGTCACTGTGTCACGTGCCCCATTCCGCCTCCCTGCTCTGCAGAGGGAAGCTAATTGGCGCTCACATGAACGCCACAGTCCAGGCCAGCCCTGCAGAGCTGTCCCATTCTGCCACGCGAGGTGTGAGAGTACAGAGAATGACATCTCCAATCTGCACTGACTCCATGCAACATCATGTGAGCCGTCCACCTCTCTGTCTCCCATTGGGAAAGGATCTGCTCAGCCCAAACCTTTGATCATCTCTTCATTAAGTGAGAGAATTCAGTGCTCCTGACAGCGAGGAACGGAGAGCGCTGACTACAGCCAAGAACCGTGGCTTAGTGCTTTGCCAGCTTCCCACGCAGCTCTGCCGATGCACCCCACGCAGATATCACTGTCCTCGTTCCCATCATCAGCTCTGCCAATGCATCTCGCTTCTCACCTGCAGCATCCTCTGCTAGCCCAACTCTATGCCCCCACACCAACTCATGCTCCTTCACCCTAACCTGCAGCATCTCCTGCTGTTCCATCTCCACCACACCCCAGCTCTCCTGTTTACCACACCTCCCTTGTATTGCAGCCCTGAGCATTAACTTCTGGCCACGGTGAATGGTGGCTTTCTGATGTGGACAAATCGTGCAGCAGATAACAGGCTATGACCCAACATGCTCATTCTACTGCTCTTTGTAGGCTCGACACTGTGACATTCTTGTCTAGTGCCTCAGCAGGCTACAGATGATGGCTCTGCCAAAAAGCCCTATCCCCACGTAACCTTCCCCTTGCTTCTGAAACCAAGGTAACGCCCCACCATCTCAGCCCATGAACAGGGCACAGGGAAGAGACTGAGGGTTGTTTCTGACATGCCTGGCTAATAGCTCAATCTTCTGTCTGGCTCAAGAGCACTCTTTGGCCCTGTCTTCACTGACCAGGGAGACTCTTAAGGACTCCAGTTGTTTGACACAGTCGGTTGTCTGCCTCGTCCTTGCAAGAGCTTAATGTAGCCCATGCGTCAGGATGGACTTCAGCTGGACTCTTTGGGAGCCCACACACAGCTCTCCTTACAGCTGTGACCCCTCGGACTCCTGGCCTCGTATCTCATAGCGCTCAATGCTGTTTCTCAGAGCAGAGACTTTACAAAGAAGAGGCACTTCATTATGGGATGGAATTGGGAGGACTGGCAGAACCGATGCACTGCTGAAATGCTTATGGCTCCCCTTCCATACGGCAAAGAAAGCAAGGTCGATCAAACTAGTGCACCCAGACCTGAACCAACAACCTTGTCCCACGCACTGCAGCCAAGCATTAGAACCAAGCACCTTGGGCAGTTGTTATGGACACAAGTTGGCATACCGGCCAACCAAGCTCAAAACCATGCCAAGCTATGGTTTTACAGCAGTGCTTTCCTCGCTGCATGCCATCAGAGATCACACTGATCTTAGAGCTGCTAGAGGCAGGGAAAACCTTGGGCACTGTCTGAGACACATGCTGTCTCAGGAGGACTATCTCAGATCATGAGTAGGGACAGTACCACCTCCATAGCAACTATTGCGGGGAAAAGGCCTTGTACATACAAGACACGGCATCCTGGAGTGACCCCTCACAGCATACCGGGGCTTTGCAGCCATTCTGTCTCAGCATCCCCATCATGCTCACTGGCCTACTCCAGAGGTAGCAGTGAGTGGGCGCACCAGCTAAGCCAATTTAAAGCATTCAGCTCCTTCACAATAACAGAGTCCCTTTGTCCAAGTCCAAAACCAACATCAAGAGTCTTCAGCCCCGCTGAGCTCAGCCTTCAGCCCCTTCCCTTACAGGCGAGCCCCCAGCAGCAAAGGCTGGACTCACTGTCAGCTCCTGGGCTCCAATCAACCCAACAATCTGGGTCAGGCCTACCCTCTTACTAAGAGCCACAGCCAGTTCCTAGCTGAAGGCCAGCTTCTTGCCTCACACTGGAGCAACCCAGCTGTTCTCCTTCCCAGCCAGCCCTCAGTTGCTGGGTTTTCCTCAAGTCCCACACCCTACACAGGTGTAGCGGGGCAGTGCTCATTGCACAGCGTAGATCTTAGCCCTTTAAGGGGCAATCACACAGGCCTCTTTTGAGGTGCTCCTGTCCATCTAGCTAAAAGCTGAGGTCACCAGAACCTTGTTACAGTGCAAGTCTGGGAAGAACACTGTTAGCCAAAGTCCTTCTTCCTCCTGACTGCCACCCAGGCTAACCCTGCCAGGGATTGGCAGCCTCCCAAGGGTAGAGCTTGGCAAAGTAGATAAAGCAATTAATGCACTGGCAGAATTTAGCCCTGTCTCCTCACTGGCTGAGTACAAACAGATCATGAGTTCCACAATCTGTCAGCTGCTTGAAATGATGCTCTGACACGCACCCACATTTCAGCCCGTGGGTCGCTCACAAGCTGTGCACTATGAGTACTGCTCTGAGTATTCAGTGTTCACAATGGAAGGTGTTTAAACAGGTCATGCAGGGCCCGGCCCGAAGCCTACTGAAGACACTGGCAGTCTTGCTGCTGACTTCAATGAGCAATTGATCAAGTATAAGGTGCATTTCTGTCCCCTGGCTGAAGGAGTGTAACTTGTACAATCAGATTTCCAGAGCAAACACTTTGGATTACATCCTTTCCAGAAATATTTCCCAATATCTGCTTAAAGTTCACTTTCTGAGAACGTTCCTCCCATTATGGTTATTCACTAGGCTCTCAGCACAAAGGGAGGGCAGCCAGCGTGAATACATTCAGACGGATTTGGTCGTCATTGGGGTTTTGCTCAACTCTAGCCCAGAAGATCTTTGCAAGTAATGAGCACAGATCACGGAGTAGCTCTGATTTCCACAGCAGAGATAAGTTCTTAATTTACATTATGCAGCACAGGATTCCTTCTACAAAGTGTTCTGTATCCCAGAGGTCTCTGGGGATATTGCACAGGGCCGGGAGGATGTCTCAAAAATCCTGGGGACTCAAAGATCCTGTAAGCAGCTCCATCTGGGGAGAGCCCATTACAACCTGCCCACACAGGGCAGCTTGTAGGGTCAGTGCTCTAGTAGAACAGTGCTTTTGGTGGTGGCTGGGCAAGCTGTAACCCTTATAGGTACCATGGTCTTCACACTGCCATTTGATATGTACATGGCACTGGAAGGCTAATCAGTGAGCCAGCAGGGTGGGCAGGGCGAGGCCTTGTGAAATTGAGTCACGGAAGAGGAGATAAAAGAAGAGGGAATGGAAAAGAATCATACTGGGCAATGGAGACAGAGAGAGAATTAGAGGGAGGAGAAGGCAAAGGGGAAGGCAAGGGAGATGAAGGGGCGAAGGAAAAATTAAGTGTGGGGTCTTCTTGTGATGCAGGTATTTGCAGCAAAACTCTGGGGCCAGATCCTCAGCATGTGTCAACCAGCAATTGCAGTCAAGGCGTGTCCCCAGCCACCGGGAGAAGGCTTTCCAGATGTCATTGCAACCTGGTGCCAAACTGCAGCCCTGCCCCTTCCAGATTTGTTGTTGTTTTTTAAACAAGTAGCCCATGATTTAAGGTGCCAAGGGTCACCAAGGAGCCGGGCTCACCTCCTGTTAATACTAAATGAGACACTAAGTGTCTTTTGGGCAGTGAATCAAAACCCCCAACGGGAGTCACACCAGATCAAGAAGCTCCTGCCTTTTAAAGGACCAGATGCCCTTTCTTAAAAGATTTCCTTTCCTATGAATAAAATATACCCTAGCAAGGATGCATGTACATCCCCATTACCAAACATCTATTCTCAGGTACAGATTTATTTTGCTTATTTGTTTTTACAGTTTTTACAATTAAAAATTAAACAGAGTTCTGCATTGCAGTCTCTGACTTACGTAACACTTTACTCATTTTAAAGATTTGGTATATTTTTAATATAATTGTATGCAACAGAAGCACTGTCTATATTTACCTATATCTAGAAACAGATACAGAACTGGACACAGAACGAAGGAAAAGAGTACGTAACCTTCATGTGAAATTTCTGTCTGTATTTATATCATTTGCATCATTCGAGGGAAAAGGGTAGATTTGCTTGTTTTGTCAGCCCAATGCAGCAACCTGCTGTCAGTTTTTGTTTCCCGATGGGTCCTAAAGCCAGCTTTGTAGTCACTACTGCAACTATGCTGAAAAAATATGGAAAATCTAAATTATCCAGGCAATACGTGGGAGCTGCTAGATCTAAGCTCCTACCAAATGACTTGACTGGCATGTTGACATCTCTTATTTTTTACCCCCCTCATTTGTACCTGAAGAGTTCTGAAAATAACATTTAAAAAAAATATGAAATAACAGCATTAGAGCAAAGCATGGAGAAACGCTTTAAATTACTTGAAACACCCCATCTTTCCAGTATATTTCACCACAGAGTGACTCTCAGTCCTATCAAAGTGAAACAATCCTCCTGCAACAAGGATCTTCTTCTTAGGACCATGTGCTCCCCACCAACTCCCATCCTCTCCTCATACCTGAGCCGCCTCCTCCCATGGAGGCCCCAATCCTGCAAACACATCTGTGTGTGTGTTTAGCGACCCACCACCAACAGAAGACATGTGAGTCACCCCACTGATGTCCATCACTACGGGGGGTCAGGCTTGCAAGCATTCTAGGCCCCGAGTGGCGGCCTATGCCAGAGTCCGGTCATGTGACAGTTGCCAGAAGACAGCATCTTCTGCCCGATGCCTGGTCATGCAGTGAGAGAGACCTACAGGGAGGCTCTGCTGTGGTGGAGCCTGGACAGTGGGGGGCTGGGGCAGCTCCCCAGGATTCAGGTGCAGTCCCTAGCAAAGAAGGCTATGGAGAACCCCACACCAAAGCCAACAGTTTGAGCCTGGTGCAGGGTCAAAAGACTGCTAGGCGCAGCCCTGAGAAAGAATGCTGCCCAGAGCACTGCACCAAGGGCAGAAGGCATGGCTTGAGCCTAGGAGGGTCAGAGACTGAACAATAATAGCAGTGAAGCCGCAGCAGCACAGGTGGCCGCATGGGCTGTACAACCCCGCACAAGGCCCTGGATATAGACTCGAGGGGCTAGCCCATGCTGATGCAGCTTCATTACTACTGTTACTTGAGCTAGCTAGATCAAAGCTAGCTTGGGTATGCCTACGCATGCTGTAGTCACGCCTCCAGTTGCAGTGTAGACACACTCTAAGAGAGAGCAGAGCAATTGCCTACTACGTTCCAATCAAAGGGCCAACATTCACACTTGTACCAGTCCATGGAAGACAATGAGGCTGCATAGGTGCAAGTGAGGACAGAATTGGTGGTGACGATGGAAGGAACCCCAGCTTGACTCTCAGATCCCCGATTGAGGGCTGAGAAATCAGTTTTTTCTTGTGAACTCAGTACATTTGAGCTGGAATCATTGAGACACAAATACAGAAGCCCATGAGGCTATTTTATTTTTATAACAGCACCTTAAGAGGGAGGGACAAGTTCAGCCAATAGCTGGGGATGGTGAGCTTGCTGGTGTGGTCACTTGAACCTCCCAGTATATTTCACATGGAACCATCAGATGGTGACAACTTTTGGTCACTCACATTCTAGGCAACATCTGAACGAGTCATCTAGGACTGAAAAGCTCCGTACACTCTTAACTGTATCACTAGCATTTACCCCTGGCAAACAGAAACAGCCAACATTTCAGAGACTTCTTCAAGATGTGCTTGAAGTAGATCATTCATAATGTATATGTATTGAGGGAAGAACCTTCAAGATTTGCTTGACTATTAACTAGCCTGCCTTAATCTAAGCAACGTGTGGCCTGTCCTGAGGTGAATTCTCCATGCATTTTCTCCTGGAGAAAGTAGTCGTTCCTCCTTTACAACTTGTTCCATTGTGCTGCTAGAGCATGACGACCACATCTTACCCCACAGTTGGCTATGAGAGGTCACTGCTAGGCCAAATTCTGACCCCAACTATACGTGCACCGACCAGCTCAAGTCAACAGCATTACACGGGAGTAAGAAAGGGCATCTTGGCTCAGAGGGTCTGGCTCTCCACTGTTGTGTGTAGTGGGTATAATTTGACAGACCAATCAACAGTACCAGCTCAGAGAATTATGGGACCCCTATGCACTATGGAAATTGCCTTCCCTCCCATCACCACCATGTTCTTTAAGCTGGAAAAACAGCCTGTAAATAGGAGAACATTTCCATTAATTATTAGAGTTAGACCTTTCTCAGCAGAAATCACAGAAGCACCACAGATACGGAAAGGGTGTTGTGCTCTCACGCTAACTTGTACAGAACAGTACAGTACTTCCAGTATTGCTGATTTGGGCTGGCTGAGTTAAATTTTAGGGTGAGGGAGGGTGCACATGGGTTAATCCAGGCCTGCCAATCAACATGCAAAGGGCCAAGACTAGACAAAAGTTAAAACACAACTGAAGAACACTACAGCAATGTGCGATGAGGTAATTTAGCAGATAACATGCTGCCTATAGCCTCAGCGAGATTACCAGCAAGGGAGGATGGAGCAGTGCAAAAGAGGTTTAAAATCAGTGAAGGTCCCCCATAAAGGACAGGACAGAGGCACTAGATGGGGTTTGGTCTCTGTGAGCCCCAGCGGATGTTCTGGAAACCTTAGACGCATTTTATTATGATTTTATCTATACGACATCATAATGCTGAGTGGCGCTAATGGTTGGCACGGGGTAATTCTGGGATCCAAAGACAATCACAGACCTCATTAAAGCCAGGGAGTGGGCCAAGCTTTCCGTCTCAAAAGGAAGGAGTAATCAAGCCCCTTTATATAGTAAAAACAGGTGAAGACAACAGTGGTAACTGCCCAAGGCAACATGCCTCATGGCAGGCCAGAGCTAACCCAGGGAGATTAATGGGGCTTTTCCTGGCTGCAAACAGTGGGGGCTGAATGTTGGTTATAGACTGGGTTTCTTGGAGGGAGAGAAAGCCAGCAGCGTTGTGAGTGTGACCCTGAAAGGAAGCACAACGACAAGCCTTCTTGGGGACAGCTCAGTGGAGTTTCAGACATGAGGATTTCTGAACAAGGGAACTGCCTTGTTCCTACTGTGTTCGGGGAAACAGGACTGGGTGTACGTTTTCAGTTAACAGGATTACACTGAGAATATACCTGATGCAGATTGTGATCTCTCTTCCTAATGAAAACAACCCTGCAAGGCCTCAAACTTTGGCTAACCACTCGGGCCTATGGGGCACTGCTACTAATAACCACACATATGCCAGCAACAGGGAACCAGCCTCACTTTAGCATAGCTGGCAGTCTGTGTTGGGCAAAAGGCCTGGAATGGAATGGCAGGCAGGTTTCGCAACTCAGAACTGCAACACCTTGGCAGATCAAGGGTGGCCGGGTAGCATGTAATAGGCCTGGGTCCAAATGGTATTATCAATAGAACTGGTGTAAAAAAATATTTTTTTTTACTCCACAAATAGTTTTGATGGCTATTTCATTCCATTGTTACTGGTTTTCAAACAAATAGAGCTTTGGGAAGTTTTTGGACATTTTCTGCTGAATTTTTCATTTCCAAAAATCATATTTCTCAAAACCACATTTTTGTTTTACTTTGAAATTGAAAATAATCTTTGGTTTGGAAAAATCCTACACCCTGGCTTGCTAAATTGCCCCAAGCCAAATTTGCAAAGAGAAAACTGAACCCTCAAATTAAAAACAAAAAATAAATGAAATGACAAAAATGTTTTGAGTTACCAAAGAAAAATGGAATTTGCCAGAAAACCAAAATGATTTTACAAAAATTTCCATTAAAAAAGGTCAAATTTCACTAACAATTTTTCAAATTAAATTTTTGACCAGTTCGTTATCAGCCCTTCTCTTCCATCAATCAGCACCCAGAAGGTTTCAAAAGGGGGCACTCAGGGACAGAAAACTGCCTTATTAGAGGCTGTTCCCACCATCCGTGTATCTCCTATAGATGGAACTAATTGAGATGTGTGGCTGATCAATATACATTACCTGTGCTGAGGTCACCTCCAATTAGGAGTGCTTTACCAAATAGGAATAGTAGTGTACACTACAGCAGCAAAACACTCCTTTTGCCAGGAAAACCATTTTACTGGTATAGGTTTTTCTACCTCAGGGCCCACCCTCTGAGTGAAACAAGCTAGTCCAGACAAAGCACAGCTTTGATGGCATAACTGCATCTATGCGACCGGTTCTGTTGGTCAGGGATTACCCCTCTTCGCGCCCCTGACCAACCCAGCTGCACCAGCAGAAGTGTACAGTGTATACCTGGCCTGAGTTTTGGCAGGTCTCAGGACAGGTATTCAGAAGCCAGCACAAGAAAACCTAAACTGTTGTGTGTTCTTGTTCTTTATTACAGTCACAGGATGTTTGTTTTGTGGGGGGGAAAAATTTAAAACTAAGAAAATTGCCATGCAGTGAGAAATCATCAATAATTTATTCATACTGTTATTAAGACTAGGAAGTGTTTTATTGGACTATGTGTGTTTATACTGCAACTTCCAAGTCAATCTGAAAAGCTGTCAGGAACATATGATATCTATTATATATTCACTGTGTACATTCACAAGACAAACAATATCTTTGTATCAATACATTATTTCAATAACTTAAATAAGAATTTCAGCACCGAACTCCCACTGTTAAATGACTCTTGTGCTCTGCCCATCTTATAATTTTTTAATTCTTACCATCTCATTTCTCCCTACATGTCTTTTATTGTTTCCTTTTCTCCTGTACCTCTGTATGTTAGCTGCTGCTTTTATATGCTCTTTTATTAATCCTAATATAGCCCATGCCCACAGTACCTTTCATCCAAAGGCATTTAGGCATCTTTCCCTTAGCAATGCAATGCAGCTGGGGGTTGAATGCAGCAACCATTTAACAACTCAGAGCAACACTATGCACCTATTTAGGGCAGGAAATTAGGAAGAATACCGTATCCAATTAAAACTCCAGGACAGGAAAGGGAGAAGGTAATTACTTGAACTGTAATTTGGCCAGGACAGCTGGACACTCTTACAAAAGATTCCATGAGATCTTTAGCAATTACAAGAGGCCACACAAACAGCTTTCTGCATCGCTCTCAATATGGCACATTATGCTATGCTACAGAGTCAAGTCAGAAAAGGAAGCAGCACCACCTACTGAAACACCAATAGCACTTCCTGTAACAGCTGGATTTTCCTTGGGCACCTCCCAAAGCGCTTACCACACTGGGCCCTGCTCAACTGCCAAGAGCACAATTGCAGCCCATGCTAGCACAATCCACCATGTCAGTAATTTTTCATTTGTTTTCCTCTCCGCTATTTGTAAAACCCTGCTAAACTTCCTTTCCTTCGCACCATGACACTTTTTCAGGAAGCAGGCAAGTGTATTGCACTGGGTTTCTAATGGTACAGTAGCTAACATTTGCCCCTTTTTGTTTACTTTTCCCCCATCCCTCCAATGCGCTGTTTCTGCGATCGGTGCAAACGGATGCTGCTGCAGAGCCAGCAGGGGGCGCTCACATGTAGTTATGTGTGTCACGCCAAAAAGAGGTTTTCTAAAATTTCTCAGCCAAAGATGCATTTTAAACTGAATTGAAAAGTGAACTGATGAGTTATGAACATACACACACACAAAAATCACTCCTTTATAGCCAGATTCTTTATCCTTCACTCACACAGAGTAAATACCTTCCTGCCCAACTAATCCCATTGACCCACAGGGTTATCAGCAGCATTATAACACTTTAGACCCTGGATTTGATCTGACTTTAAACAGACTGACAGGATCCATTTAATGAATTCATCCCTAAATGTCTCTTTAAATGCTTATGATTAACTCCCTACTCCATGAACAGCAGGACTGTATCTGAACTATTATTCAGAGCACAGTAGCAGCTACAGGTGCCACTGTGGTAGACACTGTACATACACATAGTAAGGGACAGTCCTTGCCCCGAACAGCTGGTGCAGGGCAGTCCACAGATCCATTACAACGGCTCTCTCGCAGCTCCTTGGAGACAGATACCAGACCTGTCAATCACAGCAGGCTGAGAGCAACCATTCCTTTGACGTCTTGGCCAGTTCGAGATACTTCCAATGCTCCTTTGTAGAGCTTGGTGCTTTCAACTTGAATTCACAGATTAGACAGACGAAAATTCCTATGAACTCTTCCTACTGCTGAGCAACTTCAAATTCCATCCCAGCCACCAGAGAATATTATATATAACCGTGGCCTCAAACAGTAAAAAATGACCAGGTGACCCCATCACTTTTCCCTTTGTATGTTGCAAATTATCCCCCAGGCCAGGAGGCTTCCATGACTCCAAATAAATTTGTACAAATATTTGAGGGGAAAAGACGGCTTATCTTAGAAATGCACTGATTTAGCCATCTAATAACTGAAGCCTTGGCAGTGGGTTTTTTTGTTGTTTTGCTTTCCCCCCTTTCCATCATATTTCTGATCAGTGTTACCGACCAGGAAAAGAGAGAGGTCTCCTGAACTGGATACTGCATTCAATGTTGATTTTTAGAGCTCTCTTGAAATCAAGTGTGCCAGACATTAAGGGCAGAAACAAGAGAATAATAATGTCTTGCAACCAGATTTATTTTTGGAATAAAGGCAGTGTTAATTCTTAGCACAACTTTGCCCTCATGAGAGGTTCAGGATGGCCGCACTCCAATAAGACCTTAATCTCTGAAAAAGCTCCTTGCTGAAGTGATTGCAACCTTTAGAGAGAGAAATTCTAAGGGCACTCCTGACAAGGGATCAAAACCATGCCTAGTCAAGGCATTTAATACAAGATTTAGGTCCCAAGAGGCAGTTCTCCTCATTAGAGAAGAATTGAGAAATGAGGCAACTCTAATGAGATGTCTTAGGCTGGGATGAGCTGGAAATGTTTACTACTGCTTGGATTTTAGAGATTGTAGCCCATATTAAGACTTTACTATAAGAACTCAAAAATATACATATATTTTGCCCTTGCCTTGACTGGATCCATCCATGCTAATGACTTAGCACTATGCCTTGTATATAAACCAGGCCCTTGATGCCAATTGCGGAATACTTTCAAAGCAAAAAGCATATTGTAAACACATGGACATATCCCATTTTAACTGGTACCTTTCAAGTATCATGTAGCTTAATTTAATTTCTCTGAGCTTATGCGTGGAATTTTGGTATTTGAGAACAGATCATTCTTGTAGAAGAGGAAGCACTAAGAGGAGATGGTCACCCGAATTGAGTACGAACCAGGACCTCCTCGGACAATGTGGGGTCACCTAGCTCACTTCTGGTTTGTTTTTTTAAACTGTGCTGGAGAACATGGCGAATAGAAAAACAGTCATGCTTTTGACCATGGGAGAAAGTACAATTGTAGCTATGGTCGATTAATCTCTTCATCTGGAAGAGAACTTCGGTACCTTCCCTGAATGCCGGATGCAAATAATCCATTGACGGGAAGGCAACCCTGGGTCCAACTCACCACTCGAAGACCCTGGGCTGTAGATTCCACTCTACCCTCTTCCTTCTTAATCAAACTTCTGTGATGTTTATTTCCTTTTAATGAATAATGTTTGATAATATATATCTATTTATCTTCTCTTCTTCTTTACCCAGAAACAGAGAAGATTAGATGCTCGCAGTACGTCTTTCCTTGCTGATAAAAGCCACTGCTGAAGTCATGCAAGACATTACTGGTACATTGGCCTGCTGGAACTGGAGTTATAACTCTTCAGATAAATCTGTTTGCTTTGAGCTTGAGCCGATTGGTATTATGTTGGAGGTTTGTTCTTCCATTAATCTTGGATTAAACTGTTCCTTGAAGAGCTTCCCTGCTCTTGGAGCTGACATAGCTTTTCTCCTCTACCCCTTTCCGATTCTCATATACCACAAGGGAGAGCCAGGATGATGGGTCCTGGAAAATGATGAATTTCTGGAGAGAAATTAAGAAGCTCCTGGATAGAACACATGTGGAACTTCCCT
Source organism: Chelydra serpentina (assembly GCA_037349315.1). Taxonomy (NCBI): domain Eukaryota; kingdom Metazoa; phylum Chordata; order Testudines; family Chelydridae; genus Chelydra; species Chelydra serpentina. The sequence continues at coordinate 55,252,759 of JBAIAC010000024.1, read as the reverse complement.
TCCAGCAGGATGTTGCTGCAGGAGACAAACGTTCTGATCAATGTGACTGGAGAACGAATGACACTATTCTGTGTGGCCACCGGCTTATGAATCCTATCTTGTGACAGAAATAACCTTCTGTGGAGGCTGATATCTATGGCTCCTCCCAAAAGTATGGTAGACTGTGGAGTCATTAGGCTCCTGGTGCTGGTGACGAATCCATGTTATTCTGGAATCTGCGATGCTTGATGGCTGCTTCATAGACCTATTCCAGGAAATTTCTTCTGTGGAGAGGTGACCCCCTGTGGTAAAAATCGGTAGTGTCCTTCCCTGATGACTTTTACCCCCTTTCTCAATTTCTCAGATTGATGGGGAAGGGGAAAAAAGAGGAAATAACATCTTAGGACTGAGACACTGAGCGTGCCCTGACCTTACAGGCGTTTCCATCCTTATTGGCCAGGAGGAGAGGGGTTGCCATGTCCTGAGATAACAGGATATCTCTGACAAGGGAATCTGCAAGGAGGAGAACCATACCCTTGCTGCTGGGCTATGGAAACAAGTGAAACACTTGAGAAGTTTATCTTTTCAGATGATCCCTACATGAGCTCCTTGAACTTCAGACACTCCATAAGCCACTGCGCTCAAGGGAGGGGTAGGGAAAGCTTTCACATGGAGCAGCCATTTTGTCTCTGTGAATCCCATCCAGAGCAAGGCAAGGTTCCATAAGGGCGGAGTCACACCTCGACAAAGAGGGCAGGGAAAACGGTCTGGCGTAAGTGGTGGACCAAGAGTGCCCATGCCACCAGTGTGCTCCTCACTCTCTTGTCCCGCAACAGATGACTGTTTATGGGAGAGTGAGAAAGCAGCGTGGCACAGCCGATCTGCGGCACATGGGTTTTGGTTAGTCCAGCCAACCGGCGGTGCAAGCGGGAGCCCCACTAGCCGGCCATTTTTGTGCCCTTTCTTGCCAGCTTCTCTATTCCTCTGGTTGCCTGAGAGGGGTTCTTGATGGAGGCCAGCCCAGATGTGCCATGGTGGAGGCTGCCATAGTCAGCAATCTTGCTGCAGAGCCCAGTAACACTTAGATTCCAGTAAGCTGACGATTAAGGATAAGAGGGGCCCCTTTGGGGTTGTTTACTTGCTGCTCTGAGCAAGAGGCCCCGTACAACCTTCCTGCAGCTGCTAGAGGCAGATTGAACTGGCAAAGTCTTCACGGGCATGGCCGCTCTCCGCCTGCTCTAACAGGTCTGGTATCTGCCTCCAAGGAGCTGCAAGCTGTAATGGATATGCGGACTTTCGCTACTAAGAAGAACCTCAACCGACAAGACAAAGGAAGGGTTATGATTAAGACTGTGAGTCGGTCACGGAAGTGATGGATTCCATGACTTTCCATGACCTCTGTAGAGGCTGTTTGGGTGCGTGGGAGGGGGCTCAGGGCTAGGGGCAGGAGGTTGGGGAATGTGGGGGAGGCGCTTACCTCAGGGTGGGGGGCTCCCCAGATCCCATTGGCATGGCCCCCCTGTAGCTCCTAGATGGCAGAGGGGCGGGGGGGTCTCCATACCGCACGCTGCCCCTGCCCACAGGCCCTGCCCCCACAGCTCCCATTGGCTGTGGTTCCCGGCCAATGGGAGCTGTGGCAGCTGGCACTTGTGGCAAGAGCAGCTAAGCCCCCTACCCTGGCCTCTGGCCCCGCCGCCTAGGAGCTGCAGGGACACAGAGCCGGGTAGGAAGCCTCTGCCAGCCCCACCAACCCCTCCCCCCATACCAGCAGGGGTCCCGGGCCACCTCCTGCCCCCGCCCCCCGAGCACCCATGGCCCCCTGCCCAAGTTTTAGGCAGGGCGGGTATTTTTAGTAAAAGTCATGAACAGGCCATAGGCCCGTGAATTTTTGTTTTCGGCCAATGACCTGTCCATGACTTTTACTAAAAATACCTGTGACTAAAACATAGCCTTAGTTATGTTCCCCAATTTACACAGAGGAGACAGAGGGATTAAGAGACTAGCCCAAGGTCACACAAGAAGCCTGCATTAAAGATAGGACTTGAACCCCAAGCCCCCAAAGCTAATGTCAGTACTGTACCCACCAGACCTTCCTTCCTCTCTATGTGATACTTCTGCGGGAATTCTGCGCCACTGCGCAATGCATAATTTGCATAGAAATTAGTGTTCTGTGCAGAATTTCCTCCCCCGCTCCAAAAAGAGGGCTGCAGAGCCACTGACTGCCACTAGGGGCTGCTGGACCGAGCAGAGCCCAGCTCCCCAGCTCACAAATAGAAAACACTGATGGGGAAATGGGGCTGGGGAGGGATCCTGGCAGCTGCAGTTGCCAAGGGGAGTGAGTGTCTGTACTGAGAGGTGCCCCGTGGCTGGGCTCTGGGGAGTAGGGAGTGTGGGTGTCTGGCCTGGGGGATGCCCCATGGCTGGACTCTGGGAGGTAGGGGGTGTCTGGCTCCCATAGCTGGACTTGGGGAGTAGAGGCAGAGAAACAGAACCTGGACTGTTATAGGGGATTCTTTAACTCCCTATTCCTGGGGGAAATTTTTGTGTGTGTCTGTATTGTTACACACATGGTTGCTGACAGTTATTTTGAAATAAAATTTCTAAAATAATTAAGACCAGAGTGATTATATAGTGGTATTTTGACAAATAAAATATGCAGAATTTTAAAATATTGTGCGCGGACTTTTTTTTTCTGCTGAATTTTTAGGCACAGAATTCTCCCAGGAGTAGTGTGAAATTGCTACCCGCAGGGGAAAAATAAGTGGGACAAGCCGGCTGGTTCGCGGACAGAGGGGAAAGGGTGTGTGAGGCATCCGCTGCTGTGTAGGTGGGGAGACCCATCCCCTGTTAGGAGTTAGACGCATTTAGATTATCCAGTGTTGGGTAAATCCTGAACCTGCTTCAACTCAGCAGCATTAGAGGAAGTTGAGACCCAGTCTAGAGGAGTTCATCACAACCCAATGGTTTCTCTTTGTAGGTTGTCCCTTCTCTTTGACTTTTTGCCCCCTACCACTCATTTCCCCTCTTCCTCCCTTCACTGGGCCTTGCTCATTCCTTCTGGCCCCAGAGGGCTGCATTATCGCCATGGACACCTTTTGTGCTCGAGTGCAAACCAGCTTGGAGGGCCAAACTCTGGGCGTTGCTGCTTTGTCACATAGGCGTTTGCAAAGCCCAACGCGCTGCAGCAACTTTTGAAATCATGCTAAAAACACTGCACAGGGGCGGATATTGTTTGCAGCTTGAAGTGGATCCGAGTATAACAGGGAACTGTTGTAGCTTCAAAGAGAGCTAGAGAGAATGCAGCACTCACATAAACAAACAGCTATTGGAAGGAAACCTCCCTTTCGTCTCTCACCTGGCAGGAATTGTTTTTCAAGCGAGAGAGGGAAAAGAAGGCGGGCGAGGGGTGGGGGCGGATATTCCTAGAGGACTACGTCTTTCGCACAGACCAGCATGCAGATCACATGGACAGATGCTTTGGACAACCTGAGCTTGAGACAACTTTGTGAGGCTATGTCTACACTAGCACTTTTGTTCGTCAGGGGTGTAAAAAAACAAACAAACAAGACACCCGACAGATCTCTCCCACCGGCATATAGCAGCTACACGTGAGATCTTACAGCAGTATAGATCGGAGAGAGACAGAAAAGGGGATCTGATCTGTGTGACCATGGAAATAATGTTTTTCCATCCTACCTGATTTAATCAGCACTGACTTGACACAACTGAAGGGAACATAAACGCCTACCATTAACGGAAGGGAGTAAACACCAAAGCAGTGGTACCAAGAGGGCAGAACTGGGACTAATCAAATTAAATGTAGATCATCCTGCAGCAGAAGCTGCCTGACAGTGAGATTCATTAGGCCGTGGAATAGTCCCTTGGGGGGAGTGGTGGGAGTCCTATTGCTTGGGACTCACCCACATTACAAGTGTACCTAGAGTTGGGTTCCCAAGCTAGCTTGGATACAGTCCACAGCCAAGATTCCATCTCCACAACAAATTGCTGCTGTGTGGTGATCAAGTCAGCAAACAACTGTTGTATGTGAGTCCCCTAAACTCTTTGCATTTATAGTGTGGATGGGCCCTAAAACTCGACTAGACAGAGCACTGGAAAGTCTACAGTAGGTAATAATTCTGCAGAACAGGGCTTTTTCCGTGCTAGTTTCAATTTCTGTGATTTAAGGGCTGCTGCTCCCTTCTATGGAAACAAAAAGATCTCCTGGGATTCCTTCCCTTTCTCCTAATGGCCTGGGGCCTTTTAACCATGGAATGAGAGAAACCCCTAGTCCAGCCTGGCCCCACCAACCATAAGAGAGCAATACTGCCTCTTATTTACACATCCCTCATACAGCTCCGACAGTTCTACCATTCCTTGTAATACTCTCCTTCTCCCTTTTAAAAGCCCGCATTTGTCATTCTTTACCTTCCACCTCATTTTTTTCTCTCTCCTTTTTCTTCCCATTATTCCTCCCCCCCTATACACACTCTGCCTCTCCAGCCTGCTGTTCCTTCTCCTTCACTTCCATTCCTGGGAGGTGCCCAGCTAACTTGTGCCTGGCTCCAAACTGAAACTGACTTGTAGTGTGGTCAGGCTGAAGCCTCCCAGCAGATGACTGGGGCAGGATCCCCACGTCCTGATGCCCTGGCTGTCAATTGCCTGACAGTAGCTTTCTGCATTTCAGGAGGCAAAGGGACAAGTACGGAGGTGATGCAAAGAGTTGTGTAACCTTGCAACCTACCTGCACCCTTGTGAGACGAAGAACAGGGGGTCTGGTATTAAGAAGCTAGACATTAAGGAAAGGCTGACCTACTTTTCTTACATCCTCTTGGAATTTTTTACCTTTGCTATCCACCTCCCTTATAGCTCCTAGATCTCCAAGTAACACCAGGCTGGACTCCCGTAAGATTCAGTGGGACAAATTCAGAGGTGATGTGTAAGTTAATCAATAAGAGGGTGCGAGCCTAAATCTAAAGGAGTCTGAAGCATAAGGGTCAAATGCTACAGGAACAGAATCACCGTTGCTAGAAACCTGGCAACAGAACCTGAGCATTCACTCCCTGACTTCTGGAAATCCTACATTAAACAGGAAAGCTAAATGGGGGAAATGAACTGATTACAGATAAGACAGCACAATAAAGGGCAAAAATTTGGGGGTATTTTCACACCTTTTGTGTGTGTTAAACTGTGGTTTGGACATTGACTAGTCAATCAACCTCTAAATCCTTATGAGTCAATGTGTATTACCAAAAAAGGTCATTTGCTGAAAAACCTGAAACTGCTGTGATTGGGATTTTTTATGCTAAGCAAATCATATGAGTGAAAATAGGTCCCTTTATAAATGAAAACTCTAGTTTTTACATTTTTAATCTCACAATGTGAAATTTCATTCACATGGACCAAAACATGGGGGAGTTAAATCATTTTGCTTATTTCAATGCAAAACCCGTCATTTCACAAAAAGAGCAAGATGTAAGAAGGTCATGATGTCACCCAAAAACAAAAGTTACTGAACATTCTGGAGAAATTTCATGAAAGTTCCCCCGTCCCTCCAAGGTTTTGATAAGGTTACCCATCACCATGGCCTCTGACCTTCTGCACACCAGTCATACCATCTAGGGAACCAGAGAGGCCAGCCTTGGGTCAGATTTTCAAGGGATCCAAAAGTCTGCAGCTCCTATTAAAACAAAAAAACCCAAGGAGACTCCTCACTCAACCCCTGTCCAACTGAGCACAACGGAGAGCTGTTGTAGGCTGAGCACATGTGAAAATCTGGCCTCAGTTGCGGATGCTGAGCCCTTCTGAAAACTCTAGCCGCATGGCTAAGGGAATCGACATCAGAACAGAGAGCCCTTGTTCTGAAGAAGCTGTTTAGGCTGGAGATTTGGCCTGACTACAGCCATCGATGTATCTACACTAGACACACCACTGGTTGGAATTAGGGTGCAGAGAAGGCATAAAAGTCACTGAGTCCCATTTCCTTCAGTCGCCATGAAACGAGGTTTGGGTTGTTTTTTTTTAAAGTTTAAGTTTTCCATTTGGTTCTAGACAGACAACCCTGGAGACTGAAACAACTAATACCAATTCAGCCGTGGGTGTCATGCATACCTTTCCAACAGGAACTGGACTAAGCCCATGCAACAGCTCTCAGAGAGTAGCAGCTTCTAGCCTCTATTGACATAGACTGGATTTGAATCAGAGACCTATGGTGGAGAAGTTTCATCATTCTGCATCGGTTCACTGGGTCACCCAGTCCCACCAGCCCTTGCACGTATTTACCCCTGGGACAAACACAACAGAGGCAACAGCAGTGCCCGCTTCCCCACACTGAACTCATACTTGTGCCATGATGCTCCTTTCCAATTGTCACAGAGGATGTCAGACTTCAGGCAGAAACAGCAGATGGATTCTTCTAAACCCAGGCCAATCAAGAGCCTGTTTTCATGCAAGTGTTCCGAGTACTTAAAGTGAAGAAGACAGACTGTGAGAGTCTCCCTCCTAACAGGTGGGTCAGTGTGAGGAATCTTGAGAAGAAACTGCGGAGAGATGCCACTGGCTATGACAAAGCATAACAGCTATAACCTTGGTGCTAAGCATTGTTTAGCACACAGATGGAATACACGAAGATGCACTAGGAAGGGAAAGAACTAGCAGCTTGATCAAAGGAAACCTGCGAGTCAGCATGCCCAAAGTGCCACCCCATCCCAGCATGCACTGGGCTCCACAGAACACCTGGGATGAACCTTAGTTCAGTTCTTTCAAAGTCACTGGGTCAGATCTTCCATGGTGCTGAGCACCTGCCATTCCCACTGAGGTTCACGGGAGCTGAGGTTGTTCAGTACATCTTAAGATTTGGGGCTCATTGTGGAACACAAAGGGGATCCTAACTAGGCACTGCAGAGAGGCTATGACAGAGGACGGGAGAGACAAGCTCACACAGCATCATGAATCTGAAGTAGCCAAGCACAGCCAGCATCAAGCTACAGGCTGAACCAAGATGGCTCCGCCCCTTGGTGTGGCTCAGAGCAGCTAATTCTGTTTAAGCCCAGAGATTCTCTTGTGCATGCAGATATGGAGAGAAGCTACTAAAACAGTTGTCTCCAAACTGTGATTCATGGACCAACAATAGCAGCAAAGCAGTGATCTGCTAGTGATCTGCAGAGAGCTGGCTGGTCACATGATGCTGGGTCCTTCTTTATTGTCAGCTGCTAACGTGCATTGAAAGAAACTAATTATACATGAAATACTTCCCTAATTGTGGGCAAGGCCGGCTCTAGGATTTTTGCTGCCCCAAGCAAAAAAAAATTTGGCTCCCCCTCCCCGTTTTTTTCTCTCCCCCCCCGGCCCCGCCTCAACTCCGCCCCGTCCCAACCCCTTCCCCAAATCCCCAGCCCTGCTGCCTCTCCCACACGTGCTGCATTTCCCCCAGCCCAGCTCACCTCCACTCTGCTGTCACCGCTAGGCTTCCCCCTCCCTCCCAGGCTTTCAAGAGTAATAGCAGGAAAGATTTACCAAAGTGGAGGAAGCAAGAAGTGCAAGGTTCCTAGCATGTTTTTTTAGGGGGCAAGGTTGTAAACCGGGGAGAAATGTTACAAGGCCTCCCAAAGAAAGGTGAGGTGAAACTCACTTGGAGTTACCAGAGTGAAGGGAGCAAGAAGTGCAAGGTTCCTTGGATAAACAGTTGCCAGAAAAAAGGGGATGTGAGACTCAGCCCTGGTCTACACTACGAGTTTAGGTCGAATTTATTAGCATTATATCGATTGATCCGTGCACCTGTCCACACGACGAAGCCATTAACATCGACTTCTAGGGCTCTTAAAATTGATCTCGCCACTCCACCCCCAACAAGGGGATTAGCGCTTAAAGCGATATTGCAGAATCGAACTAGGCTTAGTGTGGACGCAATTCGACGGTATTGGCCTCCTGGATCTATCCCACAGTGCAACATTTGACCGCTCTGGACAGCAGTCTGAGCTCGAATGCTCTGCCCAGGTACACAGGAAAAGCCCCGCGAACTTTTGAATTTCATTTCCTGTTTGGCCAGCGTGGTGAGCTGCAGGTGAGCGCAGATCTCATCAGCAGAGGTGACCATGATGGAGTCCCAGAACCGAAGACGAGCTCCAGCATGGACCAAGCGTGAGGTACGCGATCTGATCGCTGTATGGGGAGACGAAACCGTGCTAGCAGAGCTACGGTCCAAAAGAAGAAACGCCAATACATATGCCAAAGTCTCCAAGGGCATGCAGGACAGAGGCTACAACAGGGACGCGCAACAGTGCTGCGTTAAAATTAAGGCGCTCAGGCAAGCCTACCAAAAAACCAGAGATGCAAACAGCCGCTCTGGGTCACAGCCCCAGACATGCCGCTTCTATGATGAGCTGCATGCCATTCTAGGCGGTACAGCCACCACTAACCCACCCATGTGGTATGACTCTGTATGTGGATCATCAGAAACCACCGAGGAGCATGTTTGGGAAGAGGCAGATGATGATAATGATGCTGAAAATAGCGCACCGACACAGCAAGGAAGCGGAGAAGCCCTTTTCCCCGACAGCCAGGAACTCTTTGTCACCCTGGAGCCAGTACCCTACGAACCCACCCAAGGCGTGCTTGATGCCGGAGAAGAGACCTCTGGTGAGTGTACCTCTGTTAAATCAATACATGTTTTATAAGCAAACGTGTTTAATGATTAATTCATGGCCAGTACAGCTACAGCTACTGGAAAAGTCTGTTAACATGTTCGGGGATGGAGCAGAAATCCTCCGGGGACATCTCCAGAAAGATCTCCTGGATGTACTCCCAAAGCCTGTGCAAAAGGTTTCTGGGGAGGGCAGCCTTATCCTGTGCTCCGTGGAAACACACTCTACCACGCCAGGCCAGTAGCACGTAGTCTGGAATCATGGCATTGCAAAGCATGGCGGCGTATGGTCCCGGTGTTTGCTGGCATTCAAGCAACATCTGTTCTTTATCTCTCTGTGTTATCCTCAGAAGAGTGATATCATTCATGGTCACCTGGTTGACATAGGGGAATTTTATTAAGGGGGTATTCAGAGGGGCTCCGTCCCTGCTGGGCTGTTTGCCTGTGGCTGAACGGAAATCTTCCCCGCTGTGACCCACGCGATGGGGGGAGGGGGGACAGTGAACATCTTGGATGTGTGTCTGTGTGTGTGTGGGGGGGTGTCCATTAGGTTCGCGCTGCACGTTAACCCGAAAACCGCCGCCCCTCCCTTTTCAATTGCCAACCCGTTTTAAATGGCCAACCCAACGGCTGTTTGTTATGGGAAATGAAGGGGTTGCTGTTTGAAAACAATACCACATGTTATGAAGGTTAAAGAAGCCTATAGACTGTGGCTTACCATGGCTGCCTGCAAGCCGAATTCTGTTGCCTGCCGGACCTGCTTGTGTGATCTCTCACACCAAACCGGCAGACCCTCAATATAAGAGGCAAAGTGCAACCTTGGACCAAATGCACATGTGCTATGTAATGTTTGGAGCATTGTTCTCTAAATATGTGTCTTTTAAACTACTCCTCTCCCATTTGTTTCCTCCCGCAGCTGCAAATGTTTCAACGCCACCCCTTTCATCACCGTCCCAGAGGCTAGCGAAGATTAGAAGTAAAAAAAAAAAACTCGAGACGATATGTTCTCAGAGCTCATGCAATCCTCCCACACTGAAACCGCCCAGCAGAATGCGTGGAGGCAGACACTGTTGGAGTCCAGAAAGGCACAATTTGATCGTGAGGAGAGGTGGCGTGCTGAAGAGAGTAGGTGGCGTCAGCATGCTGAGAGAAGGCAGGATGCAATTCTGAGGCTACTGGAGGATCAAACGGAAATCCTCCGGCTTATGGCTGAGGAAAGGCGTATGATTCAGGAAAGGCTGCCTGAGCCCAGACCGCCGCTACAGCCCCTGTGTAACCAACAGCCCTCCTCCCCGAGTCCCATAACCTCATCACCGAGACGCCCAAGAACGCGTTTGGGCGGCCTCCGTGCACCCAACCACTCAAGCCAAGAGAACAGTCCAAGCAACAAAAGGCTGGCATTCAATAAGTTTTAAAGTGCTGTGTGTCCTTGTCCTTCCCTCATCCCCTCCTCCACCACCCATCCTGGTGCTTCCCCTCCACCACCACCCATCCTGGTGCTTCCCTTCCTCCACCACCCATCCCGGGCGACCGTGGCAGTTACCCCCATATTTCCCCCTATTTGTTTGACGAATTAATAAAGAATGCATGATTTTTAAGCAACCATGACTTTATTGCCTCTGCAAGCGGTGACCGATGGGGGGAGGGCAGGGCGGTTTGGTTAAAGGGAAGTAGAGTGATTCAAGGGGCGGGGCTTTTCATTAATGGGAAAAAACAGAACTTTCACACAGCATCCTGGCCATTCATGAAACTGGTTTTCAAAGCTTCCCTGATGCACAACGCACCCTGCTGTACTCTTGTAATAGCCCTGGTGTCTGGCTGCGCATAACCAGCGGCCAGGTGATTTGCCTCAACCTCCCACCCCACCATAAACGTCTCCCCCTTACTCTCACAGATATTGTGGAGCGCACAGCAAGCAGTAATAATAATAGGAACATTGGTTTCACTGAGATCTAACCTAGTCAATAAACTTCGCCAGCGAGCCTTTAAACGTCCAAATGCACATTCCACCACCATTCTGCACTTGCTCAGCCTATAGTTGAAAAGGTCCTGACTACTGTCCAGGCTACCTGTGTATGGCTTCATGAGCCATGGCATTAAGGGGTAGGCTGGGTCCCCAAGGATAACTATAGGCATCTCAACATCCCCAACGGTTATTTTCTGGTCTGGGAAGAAAGTCCCTTGCTGCAGCAGCCGAAACAGACCAGAGTTCCTGAAGATGCGAGCATCATGTACCTTTCCCGGCCATCCCACGTTGATGTTGGTGAAACGTCCCTTATGATCCACCAGTGCTTGCAGCACTATTGAAAAGTAACCCTTTCGGTTTATGTACTCGCTGGCTTGGTGGTCCGGTGCCAAGATAGGGATATGGGTTCTGTCTATCGCCCCTCCACAGTTCGGGAACCCCATTGCTGCAAAACCATCCAGTATGAGCTGCACATTTCCCAGAGTCACAACCCTTAGTACCAGCAGCTCGGTGATCGCCCTGGCTACTTGCATGACAACAGCCCCCACTGTAGATTTTCCCACTCCGAATTGATTCGCGACTGACCGGTAGCTGTCTGGCGTTGCAAGCTTCCACAGGGCTATCGCCAGTCGCTTCTCTACTGTGAGGGCTGCTCTCATCTTGGTGTTCTGGCGCTTCAGGGCAGGGGAAAGCAACTCAAAGTTCCATGAAAGTGCCCTTACGCATGCGAAAGTTTCGCAGCCACTGGGATTCATCCCAGACCTGCAGCACTATGTGGTCCCACCAGTCTGTGCTTGTTTCCCGGGCCCAGAATCGGCATTCCACTGTATCAACAAGCCCCATTACCACCATGATGTCCACCTTGCGGGGGGGCCTTTTTTGAGAGAGGTCTGTGTCCATGTCCTCATCACTGTCCTCAGAGCGCTGCCGTCGCCTCCTCACCTGCTGTAGCAGCTCCTGGTTCTCGTTCTCCATATACTCCTGGACAATGCGCGTGGTGTTCATAACGGCGATAACAGCTGCGGTGATCTGATCGGGCTCCATGCTTTCCCTGGTATGCTGTTTGCAGGACAGCAGAGTGGGAGCAGAAGCGGCGGGTGGATAACAATGGTGTCAGCAATATGGCGCCCGCATGAAAAAAAGGCACGAAAGGATTTTAGGCTCCCCCCTCCGCTGCTTTCTTGGAGGGAGGGGGGAGCAAGGGTTAGGCTCCTTTCCTTCTAGCAGCAGATGGTTCAATAGGCTTGATATCCATCATCATCTCCTGGCCCCCTCAAGGATTGAACTCGCAACCCTGGGTTTAGCGGGCCAACGCTCAGAACACTGAGCTATCCCTCTGCCCGTATTACAGCATGACTGAATCCCCACTAGACCTAATGTCCAGGCGTACGCTGGAGATGTACGGTAATTGTGAGCTGAGCAGGCTTCCGTAGCAAACCCGGAAACCCCGGAAAAAAGGCGTGAAAAAGATTGCTTTCATGGAGGGAGGGAGGGAGGGACGTTTGATGGCTCGACGACATGTACCCAGAACCACCAGCAACAATGTGTTATGCCCCATCAGGCTTTGGGATCGCAACCCAGAATTCCAATGGGCGGCGGAGACTGCGGGAACTGTGGGATAGCTACCCGCAATGCAACGCTCCGAAAGTCGGCGCTAGCCCCGCTACTGTGGACACAGTCCGTCGACCTCATGGTCTTAATGCTCTTCAGTGGGGACACACACAATCGATTCCATAAATTCGGGTTTTAAAATATTGACTTCTATAATTTCGACCTAATTCTGTAGTGTAGACGTACCCTCACTGGGACCTGACACAGTCCTAATCCCTATTTCCAATCCAGTATATTTACCTAATGCCACATTGTAAAGAGCCCTTAGAAGATTGTCCCTATCCCACAATCACCTTTCTCCCCCCCAAATACTTTTAACTCTTGATTAGGACCTTTTTACTTCCGTGCACTCCCCCTCCCCAGTTTTGTCTCATAACACGACCGGGTTTCCATTAAAAAAATGTTACCATGAAGCCCGGGATCCTGCCGCCAGCAGTGATTGCATGTAACTGCTCCGGGGAACCCGCTCAAACAAGCCCCACCAAGCCAGCCCTTAGGGGACTTGAGCCCGGGACATGCTCACACCTGGAGCAGGTAGTGGGAGCAGCGGGTCTGTGCACCGTACACAGCTGCCTGGTGAGCGAACGGAGGGCGCACAGCACAGGCCAGGCGGCCCCAGCACAAGCTCCCCTGTCCACCGCCTGCCGCCTGCTGGGCTGCACGAGGAGAGCAGAGCTCAGTCTCCAGACGGGCTCTCCATGGAACCGCCTGGGACCCCCTGCCAGCCCAGCGGGGCCAGGTCACCTTCTGGCTGAGCGGCTGGAGGAGCTGGTAGGAGCCACCGCCTCTCCCGCGCAGGGTGGCCAGCATGATCCGAGCGCGTCCCGCAGTCCCGCGGGGCACCTGCAGTCAGGGGCGCTGCAGCCGCTCGGGGTGTCCCTGGGTGTGGAGGGGAGGCCTGGGAGGGAGGGAGGGAGGGAGGGAGGGGGAGAAGCAGAGCATCTCCCTCCCTCCCAGGCTTCCTGCGCGCGAAACAACTGTTTCGCGTGCTGCCGCCGCTCAGCTTCTCCCCCTCCCTCCCAGGCTTTAAGTCGAGCGGCGGCGGCGCGCAAAGCAGCAAGCCTGGGAGGGAGGGGGACAAGCCGAGTGGCAGCGCAGAGCGGAGGTGAGCTGGGGCGGCGGAGGCACATTTCTAGGGGTGGCATAGCCAGAGCCAGAATGCCGCCCCAAGAAATGTGCCGCCCCAGCACCAGCTTGTTTCGCTGGTGCCTAGAGCCGGCCTTGATTATGGGTGGCTTAATGCAAGAAATTGCTGTAGTTATCCAGTGGTACAGAATCACAGAAATGCAGGGCTGGAGAGGACCTCAGAAGGTCATCTAGTCCATCCCCCAGCAATGAGGCAGGCCCAAGTATATCTAGACCATACCTAGCAGGTGTTTGTCTAAAAACCTCCAAGGATGGGGATCCCACAGCCTACCTAGGTAACCTGTTCCAGTGCTTAAATATCATTAAAATTACAAAATTATTCCTAACATTCAACCTAAATCTCCTTTGTTGCAAACTAAGCCAATTACTTCTTGTCCTACCCTCAATGGACACGAACAACAATTGATCACCATCCTCTTTACGATGATTGGTAGACTTACAGCCCCCCTCAGCCTTCTCTTATCTAGACTAAACATGCCCAATTCTTTCAACCTTTCCTCATAGATCCTATTTTCTTAGCTTCTTACTTTTGTGTTCTTCTCTGAACTCTGTCCAGTTTGTCCACATCTTTCTTAATGTGCAGCAGCCAAAAAAGGACAAAATACTCCAACTGAGGCCTCACTAGAGTCAAGCAGAGTGGAGCAATTACCTCCTGTATCTTACAGACGACATTCCTGTATGCTTTGCAGTGGGAGGGGAGATGCCAATGCTCCATGGGCATAAGCCAAACTCTATCTGCTGGGGGTTAGAAGGAAACTTCCCTTACGGCAAATTACCTATTGCAGGGTCCTTTCTCTGAAACACCAAAGGTGCTGGTCACTGACAGGACACTGTTCTAGGTCAGAAGCATCAACGGGTCTGATCCAGGATGGCAATCTCTGTGCCTGCAAAACAATTTCTCTATTAAGATGTGCCCCACACTACAGAAAACTGTGAGCCCTCTGTAGCTGCAGCCCCGACAGCCGCATGCAAACACTGTCGATGGTTAGGCTTTTTGTGTTTTTGTTTTGAGACATCATAATATGAAACGTGATCCCCTTCCACTTTCTGGGTCAGCAATCCCATCTCCTGAGCCCTGCTGTCACTGCCTAGCAATCTGGAAGCTGGTTACTAGGGGAACATGCTACGGGCGAAGGAATCAAGTTTAATGTACAGGCCTTTCCCTGAGTCGAATGGCAAGAAAGGTTTAGTTTTTGGAAATGACTGAAGGCAGCGGAGGAGGGGAGATAGGGTGCACTCAGGGGCATTCACACACCATTGGGAAGGGTTTAGCCTTACAGCATGGGAGGCCTGGGGGACCCACAGACCCTCTGCCTGATGCCCCCTTCCCATTCTGAATTTAATGTAGGGCCATGAGGTTTGCAGCCCTCCAAGTGCTTGGACTGCACTCCGTTAGCTGTGCCTAGGGTTAGGTCGAGCTAGCAGAGTGAAAACCAATGCACCACTCCCCTCTCGCTTATTCTGGGGAAAGACCAGTCTGCCAAGCCTCTTCTCTGTATGGGGGAGTGAGGAGACAACGCTTTCTCCCTCTTCCCCTCCTTGGCCACGGCAGGGGACAGCAGACACAGGTAAGTGGATAGGGTGAGACGGCTGCACGGATGGAGACTCCAGGAAGACACTCAGCACAGCCACCCCAGAATCCTCAAACCAGCTGTTCCATGGTGTTCTGACCATGGACCATGTGTTCTGGGCTATCGTTGTCACTGATACAGCAGGGCTGGGCAACCTAGCAACACCTACGACACATAGATCCAAGCTCCTTGATGTCAGTGGGAGTTTTCCATTGTCTAGGTGGGTCAATCCCTTTCTCTGTCCTGCATTCCTACCTCCCATCCTTGTGCTTAATCTCCACTGATGGTGCGGGTGTCTCCTCCTGCCCGAGACAGAAGGGCTGGATTAGCCCATGGAGGTGATTTAAACACAAACAGGTGTCAAAACAAGTTCTGCAAAATCCCTCCACTGTATTCCCATGAGCAGCTCCGGAGACTGAAACGCCTCAAGCATTCTCCATCTCCCAGCACTGCAGTTAGCAGGTTACTTGCATGTTTCACTATTCTACCTGCTCAGAGAAAATGGGAGCAGACAGGCAGAGCAGAAGGATCTGCAAGGACTGTCTATACACCCACATACCAAACACACAGCTGGCACATCCAATTTTAGGCCTAGCAGCCTTGGCAATCTCCCAACCCACTTTAAACCAATAGAAGCAGCAAAACTGAGCTTTGACATTGAGCCTCTGACCTTAAGTCATTTCTAATATTGCAGAGATCTCTAAACATCGAGGGTTCAGATTGTCTGAAGAGAGGCTTTCCTTCTGCAGGAGCAATTTGTGCCCATAATTTTGCACCCACCCTGAATTTGAGGGCATGTATTGGGGTTTATTGTAAGAGGCAAAAGTACTCAGAGTCACACCAAATTTATTTTGCAGGCACAACATTACTAGCTCAAACAGCCAACAATTGCTCCTACAAATGGCAGGCAGAGCCTGTGCCCAAAATTTAGGCCTGGATGGTTAGCGAGAGATGGTCCAAGCACAGGTCTGGAAACCAGGCACCCTTCCATTTGAATTCTGGTTCTGACACCAGTTAATCACGGAACCCTTCTGTGCCACAGCTTCTCTAGCTGTCAAATGGGCATGAAAATGAACCCCTGCCTCACACGGCTGCTGTGAAGATTAGCTAATGTCTGGAAAGTGCTTGGAGTATGAACACAGGGTGGAAGCAAAACAAAGAATTACTCTTGCATATTAGATTTGCAACCACCCATCACAGGGTTGGATACAGGACTCACTAGGTGAGATTCTACAGCATGTGTTATGCAGGAGCTCAGACAAGATGAACACACTGCTCCCTTTTGGCCTTAAAAATCTATGAAATATTTCACGGACTCCTATCAATTAGTCCCAGAAAAGACCTATTAGTTCATCCTGCCATCCCCCCTGGGGCCAAGGCAAGATTGCTCCCTACTGCACATTCTTCAGAGCTTTACCCCCATCATCTTTGAAACTATGCAAGTGACAGGGCCCTCCCCCTCTTCCTCTGGGACACTCCACCATACCATCCATCCTGGCATTTTTCCTCCCCTGCCATTTGCCTTTGCTCCACCTCCACCCAGAGAGGGCTGCAAAGACAATTGGCAGAGGAGACCAAACCCGTACCAAGGCTGGTGTGATTGGTGGAGCAGAGAGTGTGAGGGGTCAGAGATTAGGCAAGGACTGCATGATGAAGGGCCTTGAAAGCAATAGCAAGAAGTCTGCCTTGCACATCAGATGCGATGTGGAACCAGCACCAATTATTTGGACAGCAGCACTTTGGATGCACGGGAGGGGGCGAAGTTATCAACAATAAAGATCGTGGAAGTCTATTAATCTACCTCGGAAGGATAAAGAGATGAGCTGACCCTATCAGGATCCAAACCTGGGGCTCAAGAAAATCTAGACGCCAGGGCTAGAGAAACACACCCACTCACTTCCCATCGCTGAATGGGTACCTACCACTGCTGAGTGAGGTCTCGGGCGGGAGTCTGGGTTATTTAAAACAAAACAGAAGTGTTGAGTCCTTGTGTTCTGAAGAAAGCACTGTGTCAGGTGCTATTCAGGTGACTCATGGCCAGACCCTCAGCTGGTGAAAATGTAGCTGTGCCAATTTACACCAGCTGAAAATCTAGTTCCCTAAGTCTGTACACAAACAGCTTGAAACAGAGAGAGGCTCAAATTACCCCACTTCATCTCGGCTGAATGTGAAGTCTGAAAGCCTGCCTGTCACTCTCAGGCCCCGCCTACTCTACAATCAGGGAACCCAGATATGACTGCACTAGTTCCAGGACAGCTATCAATGGCTATCAATCACAGCAGATGAGATTTAACCATGCATGTCTCACAGCCAGGTCAAACGCTCGGGCAGTCCAAGATCTAGGCTGTAGTGTAGACAGGAGCTACCTGTAACCATTCCAAAGCCACTAGCCACTTTTGGCCTTTGAGGTGTCGCGAGCTGGGCACTCCAAAAGGGAGGCACCCAAAAATCACTCAGCACCTGTGAAAATTTAGACTGACAGCTTTTAACGGGATCCCCCGAGCGATTACAGTTGTAACGTATTCAGGGCCTCATTGCCACTGAGATTCACTCCATTTGCCCAGACCTTCCACAAATTTCAATTATTCCCCTACCCTAAAACTTGCCCAAGGTTTGATAACTTGGGTCAGGCAACTAACATGCTAAGCTCACTGCCAATAACCCAAACCAATACTGTCTCATTGTTTCCTTGTACTCCCCCCGTCTGTCTGTCTGCCTGCATCCATCTATTGTCTCTTGTTTTACACTAGGAGTGTCAGCTCTTTGGGTCAGGGACAGCATCCACCATACCAGGGTCTGCTCCTAGGTGCCATGGTAAATCAAGTAATTAATTGTAATAACCAAGTAGCAAGTCAAATACATCTTCTGGCAAGTGACTGACCATGTGATTTGTCAAGGATTGATCTAGCTATTTCCAACCTGATGTTTAGGCTGCGAAACCATCCCCTCCGGTAGTGATGCCTTTATGTAGAGTCACTCAGCCGGTTTTCAGTCCACGTGACAGTGCCCAGATCAAAGCCAAGTTCAATTAATTTCTCTAATAAGATTTTGTGAACCATTATTTCAGGAGCTTTTCTTTAGTCCAGAATTCCATTAGTCGTGCTCATTTAGTAATTCAATCCACCAAAAAACCCCAAAACAATCAAGTTACTCTGGCATAATTCAGCTCTGTTAGTTTCAAGTTACGTAAAGAATACTTCTTAATATTTGTTCCATTATTTTGCTATCATGTAACTACACCTTTTTGCAGGTACAACAAAGTTAGCATAAAAGCTATGTCATGGTCTTGCCGGTAAGGCACTGGGCCAATGGAGAGCTGGGGTCAATTTCATATGTGTCACAGACTCCCTCCCTTGGGACCTTGGGCAAGTTACTTAATATGGGGTTTGCAAAAGCACTCGGCATGCCCTTTTGAAGGCAACAGAAGCAGAGTTAGGCCCACATGTCGCACTTTGAAAAAATCCCCCCTTAATCACAGTGTGTCACTTCGCCATCTGTAAAATGATCCTTCCCGTCTCCCTCCCTTTGTCTGCGTTGTCTACGTAGGCTGTAAAAACTCTTTGGGTTAGGGTCAGTCTATTACCTTATGTCTATACAGCACCTGGAACAATGTGGACAGGATCTTGGTTGGGGCCCTCTAGGCACTATACAAATAATTAAACAGTAATAAAAGAGTGACTTTCCACTCAGACCAGCTTCATCCAGATGCCGCTCCATGCAGAAGACGGCTGCCTTTTGGTCCACCAGGTTAAAGTGCTGTCTACAGACCCTTAGGCTACATCTACACTGCAGTGTAAGCTTAGGGTTCAAACTCAGGCTCAAACCTAGCCCCCTTCTTTCTACACACAAATCTCATTAACCCAGGGCTCAGACCCAGGGTCACAGGACCTCGTGGGGTGGTGGGTCCGAGCCTGAGTCAAGCCAGGACCCATGGTTCAAGCCCTATTGCTTTGCAGTATAGACACATCCCCACTAAACTTATGCTCTGGGAGCCCACCAGAAGTATCTCACAATCTCACAAGCCAACTTTCTTTGTCCTCTGGACATTCAAGTTCTGTGGACAGGCAATTTTTCCCATGAACAAAGAGCTGAGTGGCCACGTTTTGGGAGGGCGCTAGGAAGTCTGGATTATGGGTGGCTTAATGCAGTGTGGATGCTCAAACCCCAGATTGGGACCCAGAGTACAACAATTCCTAACCTGGTGTTACAAATGAGTGTAGATGCTCAAGCCATAGGTTAACAAACCCAAGGTCCGCTAACTGGAGTTCCACTAATGCTGGGTTTACACTGCAGTGCAGACATACCCCTAGGTCCCAGTAATGTGCAGGATGCATGTACACATGAGGTCAAATTCAGATATGGTGTATGTGAATGTAACTCCATCGGACTCAGTGAATGAACAAATCTACAGGAGCATCTGGTCACCTTTTCACAAACCCAGGATGAGTTAAGAAGAGAGTTTCCAATGTAATTCCCATCATATCTGTGGCTTTAGCACTATCCGCTGTACTTTTCTACCTGTAGTCAATCTTTGCATGCTATACAAAACATCCGGGGCCAAACGCAACCATGGGGTGAGCCGTTTCAACTCCAGAGAAGTCAATAGAAATGCACCAACTTGCACCAGGGCTCAATTTGGCCCGTGGAGTTTAGTTTTAAGGTGATTGCTCCAAGTGCAGTACTGTGCCTGTGTATTAGTATGTGGCGGAAAACAAGCTGCTGAACTGGTAGCACGGCTTTCTGGGACAGTGCTGTGCTCCCCGCCCTGCAGAAAGAAATACAGAGAGTCCCCTAGGAGCACTGGTCCTGAAAGAGGCCTCGTGACACACTCAGGGCTGTAGTCTTCATTGTCCTTGTAGGCGTTTCAGCCCCTCCTCGGGGTGGCTGGGGACCAGACCGCCTCGCTACACAATCAGGTGTCGGGGAATTAGCTTAGTTGTGCAGTAGAGTCAGCAGCTCAGGCCCTCCTAGAGATGGGCCGAGCAAACAGTTCGCTATTAGCAAGCCCGGACCCTGGGTCAGGGCGGGCCACAAACAGTCAGGGGCTCAGGCCCTCAGGCAGGGGCTGAGAAGACAGTAGTTCAGCAATAGGCCCAGGCCCTAGGTCAGGGCGGGGCAACAAACAGTCGGGGGCTCAGGCCCTCAGGCAGGGGCTGAGCAAACAGTAGTGGTGGTGGCAAGCCCAAGTCCTGGCTCTGGAGGACCTGGGAGAGGGGGAGACTGCCACCCACACATTGGGTGGCAGGGGGGACGCAGGCCCACCCGCTGCACTGCGTCCCGGCCCGGGGCCCTAGTAGCAGCAGAAGACCCGCCACTGTGTCAGTGGGGATCTTGGCCGCAACACACTGACATCGGCTCCGGAAGTGCTGCAGCCAGACTAGGGTCGGCTGCCCCTGGGCTACTTCCAACCTCCCACCCTCTATGGATACCTGGTTCAGGGTGGCGTCCTCCACGGGGGTCACACACCATGGGCTCCTCGGGCTAACTGGCGAGCAGCAGGCTTGGCGGCTCCTCGGGGTAGCCGGCGAGCGGCAGGCTTGGCTGGTCAGGCCAGTCCTCGGGTCGGCTGCCGGTCGCCGTGGCCTCCCAGCGGGGAGCTGCACCACAGGCATCCAGCCTCTCCGATGGCTGGGCTTCAACTGAGCTCTGAGACCCGGCTTTTGTACTTCCTGTCCTGCGCCTTGACCTCTGAGGGGCGGGCGCAGGATTCTCTGGCTCCGCCCACTTTGGTGTCCAGAGAGGCTCATCCCTCTCCGGGGCGGCTGGGGACCAGACCGCCTCGCTACAGTCCTGCACTTTGCACAGTAATTTGCACCTTGCAAAGTCAGTGTAAATCACTCTTGGGTCAGAATGGCAACATCTTAGGGTATGTCTACACTCCGAGCTGGGAGGTGTAATTCCCAGCTCGAGCAGACAACCCCGTGCTAGCGCCGATCGTGCCAGCGTGCTAGGCAAAGACTGTAGTTGCCATGGCATGAGCGGAGGGATGGGCTAGACGCCCCGGGCACGTGCCTAGCATCTCAGACAGGACCATACTCAGGCCGGCCAGCCCCTTCCACTACTCACGTCACCGCGGCTACACTCTGTTTCTAGCCAACGCAGCCAATCAGAGCTGGCGCGGGGAAGACTCCTCACACCGGAAGTTTTACCCCGGCTCGACAGGCAGACATGCCCTTATACCCACCACGCGCTCAGCTGGCACCGGTGTTGTGATGCTGCCAGGTGCGGGGCCATGGCGAAGGGGAAACGGCACTGCCTCATGCGGAGCAATGCTGTCTCATGGTTTCCCCCGGCTGTGTGTCTGTATCCACCCGATCAGTGCGCTAATCTCAAGGGGACTTGAGGGGAGGCATGGGCGGGGCCCCATACTATTTTAGGGGCTACCCCAATTCTGATGTATTCAAAGGTGCCAGGGGACAGTGTTTCAGCCCCCTTGCTTCTTCCTGTGCAGCCAGCAGCAGGGCCAGGAGCTGCAGGGAGAGCAGCAGCAGCAGGTGAAAGGGGGAGCTGTGGCACCATGAGGGGACAGTTCGCAGAGAGAGAGGGGGAGACTGCCAGAGCGAGCGGGGGTACCACTGCTCCACAGCTCCACTGCCCTGAGCTGCCCAGGCTCGGCACTTCACTGGGCCACTTTAAAATGGAGCGGGAGCGGTAGAAGGGGATGGGGAAGCACCACCTCCCCCAAGCCGTCGACGGAGCGTGCCAAGTTAAAGGAGGTGACAGGGGAGGTGGAGTGGAAGGGGGACGCGGATGTGAGCCGACGTGTGTCACGTCTCGCCGCCTTCCGGAGAAGCGGAGTGCTATGCAGCCTGAAAGGAGACCCGGAGAGTGTAAATGCCTTCGCGTCCTGTCAGGCCGATTAGCAGCGAGGAGCAGGGCCAACGGGTTCTCAAAACGACAGCCTAGTGAGCCAGCTGCGAGCCAGGCAATTGCGGGGGAGCCGGAGCTGTCCTCCCCAAGCCACTGCAGCGAGTGCTTCCCAGCGACTCAATCCCTCCCGTCCGACGCGGACTCTCCAGGTGCAGAGAGGAAGGGTGGGAAGAACAGCCCCAGCTGCTGCAATCCATGGGGGGAAGGAGCGCCACTCCAACAGGAGCTACAAGGGCGGGGAGAAGAGAAGGAGATATCTCCTGCAGCTTCCCAACTAGGCCTTTGGAAAAAGCAGCACCTGCCCTCGGAGAAGCCATCTCAGGTTTTACAGTAAGCCCAGGATATATGGGGCAGGACTTGGAGGCTAGTCAGTGCCGGGTGCCTACTCACAGAGGCTAAAATTCACTCCAGTGCAGAGGTCTACACACCAACGAGCCCCATTTCAACCCTATTCTGAGATCTGAAGAGGGACTAAGATTGTGCCCAGACCTGGTGCTGCCCATGGGGTGAATTTCAGTCAAAGGTGGAGCACCTGCCACCAATATCCTGAGATCTCAAGCAGGGCCCAGGGCATCAGACCCTGGGCACTGGCTTTGCAAGTGGCAATTTGGGATGGGGAGTTACTCAATGCTGTTTGGGTTGTTTTCCCAGATACCTCTTCCCCAGATGCTATTTTTAGCCCAGGAATACAACCAAACTGCCCCAAAGATACCTCTGCAGCCAACAGCCACCTATCGTGGAGAGGATATTCCCAACCCTCCTCACATTGCCCAGACCCAAATCCCACTCCAGAAACGGACAGAGCTGAGAGCCTAGAAAGAATGATTGGAGCTCTTATTTGTAACAATCAAAGAAACTGACCTCATTCATATTATTCATGTTTGGTTTTCCAGTAACACCTAGAGGCCACAAATGAGACTTGGGCCATGTTGTGCTAGCCCTGCATAAACACCTAGTGAGAGACAGGCCCTGCCCCAAAAACCTTACAATCTAAATAGACAAGACAGACCAAGGGAGGACCTCACACTGCAGATCAATGAGAGAGCCCCGTAGAAAACTCATGTCTCCTAATTCCCAGCCAAGTGTCCTTCTCACTGGACCACACTGCCTCTTTACATGCCATGCTTTTGTTCTTTACTAGGAAAAGCAGCACACCAAGGGCCAGTCTATGCTTAATTACACCAGCTGAGAATCCAGCCCCACCTATTCAAGACATGGGAGACGACAGAGGCTGTGATGAAGCTAAAAACAGCTCTCACCTCTCAAAACAGACTTCAAATATTACATTTCCAGCATACCAGCAAGATGGAGAAGACCCAAGCCAACTACCACATCTGGCAGCAGGTCTCCTAGGTTAGCACAGTGTCAGCACTCCCTTGTTTCGTTAGCAGGTGTTCACGTGTCCTAGAAGGCCCATTATTATCCCAGGTCCCTGGGAGAAACAGGTGGCTCTGTTTCTGGTGCCTGACTCCCAGTGCTGAGTCCCAGTCTTGTTGAAACACAGATCTGCTTTTCAAGTGGGTTTCCACAGAAACTCAAATACTATCAACAGCTGGAAACTCACCCTGGAACACGGATCTTCTTCCTCTGACCCCCTCTCCACCTCAGAGATCATTACGGAACGAGCACTTTCACCCACCCCAATGCAGAATTCAAACCCTCTTCTGAATCTCAATTCCCCAACAACGCTGATTGGTCCTACAGGGTGGCCTGCAGTATGTGAAATGAGGAGTTGTCTCAGTTGGAGTTCCTAATGGACTGTGTCCCACATAATGAAAACTACCACAGTTCATGTCAATCACAGCGGTGGTTTTCACTGTGTGGGAATATTTCCATTAGGAACTTGACTGAGATCTTCAAAGTCGTCACTTCACATGAGTCTCCTTGTAGGCAGTCTCATCAGGATGCACCAACTCAAAGTGGCACCAGATCCTGCCAGAACAACAGATGCAAAACCTGCAGATATATCTCCACTGCTACCGTGATCCCCCCACAACACAACTTTCAAGATCCATGGGTCCTACACATGCCTCTCACAACATGAGGTGTACCTCATCCAGCACACTAAATGCCCCCATTGCAACTACATGGGGTAAACCAGGCAATCACTACGCTCTTAAATTAACTCACACAGGAAAATGTTAGACAAAAACACCCTATCAACTGGGGTGAACACTTTTCACTTTTCCCCTGCTGTTATGGTTCCTCTCAATTAATTAGCCTCTTAAGGTTGGTCTATGCACCTCCACCTTATCATGTTTCTCTGACTGTATAAATATCTGTCTACTGTATGTTTCATTCCATGCATCCGATGAAGTGGGTTCTAACCCACGAAAGCTTATGCTGAAATAAATTTGTTAGTCTCTAAGGTGCTACAAGTTTTTCTTTCTTATTTTCGTTGTACTTTTCACAATCACTCTGTGTCTGACTTATCAGTCCTCATCCTCAAATGAAACCTGCACAATACTTTCAATAGACAAGCCTGGGAGCGTAAACTCATAACTTTGCTAGACACTAAAAATCATGGTCTTAATAAAGACACTGGATTTATGGCTTATTACAACGATCTGCAACCCACTAACCCCTCTTTTTGTCCTGGGACTGCAGGGGTGTTAATAGGCCACTTCACTTTGAATGGTCCCTTAAAATGTGTGTTAACTACTTATGCTAAACTATCTGATCTTGTATTTAGCTGTAACACTCTGCATACCTTTCCCAGGCCTGAAAAAGAGCTCTCTGTGTAGCCTGAAAGTTTGTCTCTTTCACCAACAGAAGTTGGCCCAATAAAAAGATAATACCTCACCCACCTTGTCTCTCCAGTATCCTGGGACAGACACAACTACACCACCACTGCATACCAACCTTCTTGTGATAGACACTCAGCCTACACTATAGAATTACTTCAGCATAACTATGTCACTCAGGGGTGTGAATAATCCACACCCTGGAGCGACGTAGTTATACTGACCTAAGCGCTGGTGCAGACAGCACTATGTCGGCGGGAGAGCTTTCTTCTGTCGGTTCAGCACGTCTTCACTGATGCACTGTTTTAAGTGTAGACCTGCCCTGAGCCCAATTTTCATCATTACCGAATGCCCTGTTTTGGGCGAGTGGGGTATAGGAATATGAACAGGAGTATACAAGAGCACGTTTGTGTGTGCGCACCCGCACATGAGGGCACATGTATGCATGAGACAGTGGGTCTCATCCTTGGCTACTGCAAATCAGAGCCCGACTAGCCTGCAGAACTCATGGCCAGACCAACCACTGAGGCCCAGAGCTTCGCAGAATTCTGAAAATGATCAGACGTTGCGGGTGATATTTTCCAAGGCATCAACGGCCTTGATTTCCAGTGGAAGATTGGCACCTGGTTATCATTTGTGCCTCTCAAAAATTCCCCCTACGCAGATAATGAGAACACCTAAAGTTATACTGAAGTGGATAAAAACAACATGCCTAGGGGACGTACACCCTCCTGATTCAGGGTGTGAACAAGCCACTGACTGATGGGAGGTACGAAAGACTTTCTTTATGGGCAGTGTGACACTGCTTCTCATGTTTTTCATAGCAATACTATGATAGTGTCATAATCATAATGTATTTTATGCAAGATAGGTCATGTAAGATATCATTGGAAAGGTTAGGATTTACTAAATAGGATTGTCCTATTTGTATGCATGTATCATGTCTGTATGTAAAGTTAGGAATATTGACTATACATCTGTACTACAAAAGTGTTTGCACCTGGGGAACGCCCACCAGACAGAATGCAATCAGGCTAGCTGGGAACAAGTCAATGGACCATTAGGGACAACAATAGGTCCTTGAAGATGCTAATCTCCCACTTTCCTGAGAAGCTTTCCTGGGATGCTATAAACAGCCTCTGACTCATGGCTGCTTTAACACTGCAGGGTCATGTGATCAAGTCACCTGGTACTGGACTCCAATGATAGAACACCAGTATTTTTCCACTGGGGTTGGGGAGGGGGACCACACTGGAAAACAAAGGATTCCCGCCATATGTAAAACCTATTTAAGGCAGGGGAGTGATATAATCAGGGTTCGTTCTTCATTGAATCCCCACCCAGGATGACCGCTGAAAACATCTAAGAAACAAAGGGTACGTCTATACTACCCGCCTGATTCGGCGGGTAGCAATCGATCTTCTGGGATCGATTTATCACGTCTCATCTAGACGCGATAAATCGATCCCGGATGCGTTCCCCGTCGACTCCGGAACTCCAGCTCTGCGCGAGGAGTAAGCAGAGTCGATGGGGGAGCCTGCCTGCTGCGTCTAGACCCGCGGTAAGTGCTTTTAAGTTCGAACTAAGATACTTCGACTTCAGCTACGTTATTCACGTAGCTGAAGTTGCGTATCTTAGTTCGACCCACCCCTCCCAGTGTGGACCAGCCCAAAGACAAAGGGGGGTAAAAGGATTGAACCCAGGCTAGAGGGTGTCTGGCCTGTGAAAGAAATACCTTGGGCTTTAAGCTGCAAGCAAGAGCAGTTTGCCTTCAAGAACCTCTGCAATCTGCCTAAAACAACATTTAGGGTGAGAATTCGCTAGTTATAACCAGTTTCTTTAGTATATTAAGCTTAGTTTGCATGTTTGTTTCATTTGCTAGGTAATCTGCTTTGATCTGTTTGCTATCCCTTATAATCACTTAAAAATCTATCTTTTGTAGCTAATAAACTTTTTTGTTTTTTTCTAAAACTAGTTTGTGAAATTCATAACTGGGGGTGGGGGCAAAAGCTGTGCATATCTTCCTCCACATTGAGGGAGGGGGCGAATTTCAACGAACTTACGCTGTATAGTTCTCTGTACTGCACAAGATAGTGTAATTTTGGGTTTGCACTCCAGAGGGGGGTGTGCACCTGAATATCTGGGCAGTTCCTTAGCTGAAGCCTTCCCATGCAGGGGCTAGTCAGAAAGCCTGTTTGAATGTAACAACAGCTGGGTGTGTCCCTACCTGTGTGTATGTGTGTGCTGGTAAAGTGCAGTCTGAAGCCTGAGGGAAGACTTGACTGGCTTGCCTCACCAGAACAGTGTAGAGGGAACCCAGGTTGGTGGAACAGGTGAGCTCAGTGGAACCCCAGTTCCAAGTGGCACCCCGGGGGGAACCCATCACAGGCAAGTTATTCCATAATTGTCCATGACAAGGCTTCTTCCACCTTTCTCTGAAGCATATCGTAGCACACTGGTCTGGTCCGTGGTAGCAAGTCTTAAATTCCTATGCGCGCGTGCATGTGTAATTGTGCGTATGTACTCATGGGAGGGTACATGACAGCATGCATGTTTGTGTGTGTGCGTATTCGTGGCTCATGCATTGCAGAGGCTGTGCGCCCGTCCAAGAGGCACTGGATGCGTCGTCGTGGCTGCAGGCATGCATGTTTACTCAGGAGGGAATGTGCGTCAGTGAATGGCTGAGTGCGCCCTTGCCTGATACAGAGAGGGGGTGGGGAATGCACGACATGAGACCCTGTGAGATGAGAACTCACTCTTTTGTTAACAATGGGAGCTACAGGGAAACACATGAACTTTGAGTCTGCACAGCACCACCCCAGCCCCGCTTGGCTTAGAAAGAACCCAACCTGCAGCAAGCGGCTCGCCTGGGGAGACAGGGATGTGTGGCACAGCCCCCTCCCTGCACAGCCAATCAGCATCACCTCTGGTGGGGAAGGGGGGGGTGACACCCCTCACCATTCCCAGGTCGGCGGCAGAGGTACCCTACACCAAGGTAGCACTGAGACACACAGGGCACAGACACGTGGCTGATCCCAGGGCTCATCCTGCAGGAGCGAGCGAGAAAGGGACAGCATATTCCCCTTCCATCCTACCTCCCCGCGTCACTGAGACCTTCAAATGCTCAGGGTATGTGCGTGAGCGGAGCACACAGCCCCCCAGGAGCCGGGATCTGCGTGCCGCTCAGGAGGACGCCTCCCGGTGAGCGAGGAGTGAAGACGACAGGCTGGAAAGGAACTCCCGGGCGGTGGCCTGA
Organism: Chelydra serpentina; assembly: GCA_037349315.1. Classification (NCBI taxonomy): domain Eukaryota; kingdom Metazoa; phylum Chordata; order Testudines; family Chelydridae; genus Chelydra; species Chelydra serpentina. Next base: position 55,224,978 of record JBAIAC010000024.1, on the reverse strand, counting down.
CCACAGGGCCTCAGAGGAGCACAGTGAAGTAGTCCCTCCACACTGGTCCCCCATGCAGCACCATTTAAAATGAATGGGAGGTCTCCTGGAATAGCAGGGCATGCTGCAGGTCAGGGCTGAAACCTGGGCAGAGCTGTGTGAGAGCCCGGGAGAGCCATAGCTCTGGGCTGAGGTGCACCACTAAAAGCCGCACACTGCGACGTAGCCCAAGGAGGCACAGATTCTGCGGCAGCACAGCAGCAAGCTGCCAGCCACCAGAGAATGGATATATATTGGGGATAATATAAGCAGTAAATGCACATAACCCTACTTGCCTGCCCTTGTGCCCTCCTGGGCAGAGGAACAGGAACACTTGCTTCTGCAATTCCCCAGCAATAAAACCCTGCTGCTGACTGGCTTTGTCCCACCCTGCAGTTACATGGCCGGAGCAAAGGGAAGCTGCACTGTGAGACTCTTCCAGCGGCACCCGGCCCTTGGGCTGCCAGGCCAGAGCCAGCAATAGAAATCCCTCCATTTCACAGGCACTACATTCACTCCTTTACCAAAAAAGCTGCACAGGAAGCCACTGACATATCTAAGGGCTTCACCACAGGACAAGGGTCCTTCTGCCCAGCAGGCAAGAAAAATAACGAGACACCAGCCCGAATACAGCCACCAGCACCCGGAGCCTCTTGCCCTCTCCATCCAGCAATCGACAGCTCTCACAGGAACGATTTGGCAGCCAGCAATTTCTGGCTTTGAAGTATTTTCCAATTGCACTTTATCAGTACATTCAAGGCCATATTCTGCTCCTTCGCTAAGGGAGAGGAAGGCTGTGCTTGCTGTTACAGCACAAGATTGATGCTTAGGCTCGAGTCCTGGCTTTGCTTCTCGCACCAGTCACAACCTCCAGCTTTCCCTACGCTTGGTTTCTAGGTGTCCAACTTGAGATGCCTTAAGAGGGGCTGATTTTCAGAAAGTGCTGAGAACACGTAATCTGAAAATCAGGTCCCTTTAGGATCTCTCGTCCTGGGACACTCAAAATCACAAGGCCCTTCTGAAAAATCTTAGCCTGTATGTCTCAGCTGCCCATCTGTAAAGGAGGGGCAATAGCCCTGCCTATGTCTGGTTTAACTTACTGTAAGATCTTTGTGGCAGGGACTGCCTCTCATTTTGCCTGCGTGTACAGCACCAAACACAATGGGGCCCTGAGCTTGGCGAGAGGCTCTAGGTGCTACTGTAATAGAAATGGCGAAGAAGCTAGAGCCTACAGCAGTTCAACTGACCCCCTTGTAGCTTGTAATCCCTCATGCTTAATGTAAACTTTGAATGCTGCTACTCTGGATGGACACCAGCCTAGCGAGGAGCAGGGTTCGGGCCACATGCTAGCAGTGCCGAGAACACATTCAAAGGGGTCTTTCACCCGAGAACTTTCAAAGGGGAGGTCTCCTGGGCACATGTTAGAGTTCCCATAAGAGTAGGAAGCTGCACTGGGGTTAACCATGGGTCCTAGATGTGAAATCCTAGTGTAGACAAGACCTTAAGCAGCCGCTTCCTCTGACAAGGTCATCCAAAGGGATCCAAACTGTATCTCCATGTATATGTGCGTGCGTAATGTGTGTGGATTTATTTTCCTGCCCGCTGTCACTTCTACGAATGTCCTGGGGCCAGGTTAATCTGCCCTGTCACCTTCCCGCACTGACACTGTGGATCTGCAGACAGCCCCTGTTGTCTCTGTCAGCTGCACTCAGCTCAGCACTGTGCTGCCAGCAGGGCTTCACCACCCCGTGGTGCCGGGTTCAGAGGGGCCAGGTGGGACGCGCAAGCTTGGAGACACAGCTAACGAGGGAGCCCAGTTCGTTAGGGCAGTCAGTCAAAGTCGGGGATAATTCAAATCAGGGGTTAGTGGCACCAAAATGCACAGAGGAGCTGAGAGTTGAGCTGCTGCTAAAGCATTTCACACCGTGAGGCAAAACGAGACAAGGTTGTTGTCATTAACTTAGGCTGGCGCAGTCCTTTTCCAAGCTGGCTCTGGTGGGTGGTTCGAACCCCCGGGCAAGGATCAGACACACTGATTTCCTACCACTGCTCACTCGCCACACTGGACTCCAAATCTGGGCTTATGGGATACAGCTTATTGTCGCTTCAATTACTTCTTTCCATACAGGCTAAAACCCTGCTGCTGTGCTGTGCCCACAAGTGGGCAGAAGGCAGCGATACACACGGTCACGCCTCCCGATGCCCCCCTCCGGCAGCATCCCCACAGCCATTCTCTCCCCTGCCCCTCGGCACAGCTCTAGTGCTGTTAATGCTCATCCCCTCCAGAGCGCACCGGTTGGAATCAAGAGGCAAGTGCCGAATGGAGCACACAACTGTCATCCGGTCTCACAATCTCCATTGGTCTTACTGACCACAGTGCAGTGGGGGAGGGGGAGTGCTTGGCAGGAAGTGCCATCCCCGAGTGCCCGGCTCCAGGGTTCTTGAGGCAGCCTTGCTGGCCTGCATGACCCACCGATGAGAAGGTTAGTGCCTGCAACTTCCCAGTCCATCATTAAGCTGATTATCTTAACAGAGTGTTAAAGTCAAAGCCCAGGAGTGACAACTACAATCCTAACCACATTCAGTGACATTTTGGGGGATAGCTGGGGCGGGACTGGAGTCTGAAGACCCCGAGAACCAACACACATACTGCAGTTCGGCCACCTCCAGCAAAAAACACCCCAAACTATTCATACACGAGTCTTCAAATCTGCCAACCTTCCCCACTCCGGAATACGAACAAAATCACTCTTACAAACACTGACTGAATTCAGCCTCTCAGTGACCTGGTGCAGCAGGGAAGGAGAATGCCCATTTTACAGACAGGGAGCTGAAGCACTGAAGATTGAGGGACTTTCTGAAGGCCACAAAGGAAGTCAGCTGCAGAGCTGAGAACAGCCCAAGCGTCCTGTCCGCCACTCCTCTACACTTACCATGACAGCACTAAACAGAGTGTAACGCCTGCCTCCAAAAGGCAGAAAGCAGGCTGAAGACGTGAGGTGTTCAGATCCGGTGGCCAGGCGTATGATGCTCTACTCCTACATCTGAGAAATCCTCACTATCACCCTCCCAGCCATATGCAATACAGGGTATTTAGGGCTAAGGCTGCTGCCAAGAGATGGGCCCAAACCAAAACCCCGGACCCAAACACACTTTAACTTTGGAAAAGTTCCACAGCCTGCTCCATAGCTGGCATAAACTGGCACCAGTCCATTAATGTCAAAAGAAACTATGTCAGTTTACATCAGCGAAGGAACTAGGTCCCAAGGCCACTCAGAGGTGACCAGTGATTTGGAGGGGGGGGCGTCTCAATTGATGGTTGCCCAACTTGAGACTGCTTAGATGGGCCTGGTTTCCAGGAAGCACTAAGCATCCCTGCTCTGAAAATTAGGCCTAATTTCTGCAGGTGTGTCTATGCTGCGGGCTGCGGGGCTGCAAAAGTGTGGTATAGACATTTGGGCTCAGGATGGAGCCCAGGCTCTGGGATTCCGCGAGTGGGGAGGGCAGAGCCGTAACTAGGAATTTCTGCACTCAAGGCAGGGGCGCAGAAATTCCTAGGGGCTCTTACCCTTCGCCGAATTGCCGCCGAAGCTGCAGCACCAGCGGACCTCCCGCAGGCAAGTGGAAGCGGCTTCGGCGGCAGTTCGGCAGAGGGTATTTTTAGCAGACGCCGAAGCCACTTCCGCTTACCTGCGGGAGGTCCGCCGGTGTGTGTGCAGAAGGCCCCCTCCATTGAATTGCCGCCAAAGCCGCGGCACCGGCGGACCTCCCGCAGGTAAGTGGAAGCGGCTTCGGCGGCAGGGCAGAAGTGCTGTTAATAATACCTGTTATTAGCAGCACTTCCGCCCTGACGCCGAAGCCGCTTCCGCTTACCTGCGGGAGGTCCGCCGGTGCTGCAGCTTCGGCAGCAATTCGGCGGAGGGGGCCTTCTGCACACACACCGGCGGACCTCCCGCAGGTAAGAGTTGGGGTGGCTTTGGCGGCGGGGGAGGACGGGGCGCCCCTGGCAGCAGGCTTTTGCGCCCCTGCCAGCAGTGCGCCCCGAGGCGAGTGCCTCACTCACCTCGCCCTCGTTACAGCCCTGGGGGAGGGTGCCAGAGGTCGGGCTCCAGCCTGAGCAAAACGTCTACACTGTAATTTGACAGCCCAAGCCCCGTGAGCCCGAGTCAGCAGACACAGGCCAGCCATGGGTGTTTAATTGCAGTGTAGACTCCTACTCCCTTGGTTTAAATGTACAGCCAAACTGGATAGCAATGGGGCCTGAGCTAACCACAATAAAACGCATCAGATTGCAATGGAGAGGCCTGAAGGACTAGTACGTGGGAAGTAGCACAACCAACCTCCACTAAGGCCAACCACGCCCATAGGCCACTGAATCATTTAAAGCAGGCCTGCACAACATGTGGCCTGGGGGCCACATGCGGCCCGCGTGGGCTCACTGTGCGGCCCGCGGGGGGGTGAGTAGGTGGGTTCACTGTGCGGCCTGCGGGGGGGTGAGTAGGTGGGTTCACTGTACGGCCTGCGGGGGGGGTGAGTAGGTGGGCTCACTGTGCGGCCCGCGGGGGGGTGAGTAGGTGGGCTCACTGTGCGGCCTGCGGGGGGGTGAGTAGGTGGGCTCACTGTGCAGCCTGCGGGGGGGTGAGTAGGTGGGCTCACTGTGCAGCCTGCGGGGGAGTGGAGCAAGCCGTCAATATGTCTGCTCTTCTCTAGTCAGTCCACTTGACAAGTTTGATTGTCCTTGGTCTGGTTCCCATCCCCTCTCCAAGCGTTGCAGCTGTCTGGAGGTGCCTGCCTTCCACGCCTTCCTCATTCACACCTCATTCATTCAACAGGGCACCTGAATACAAAGTTGGGGGAAGATCTTATTCTACTTCTAACAAAAAGACATTTTTTTTTACCTTAATTATACTACCTTAGGGGCCCGCTATAACATATTACCAAGGTTCAATACAAAGTCATATAAAAGTTATACAAAAATGCATAATGCAGAGATTGATCTACAACTGCATTGATTGACTGTTGTGTGCAGTAATATAGTGACCCCTGGAGGGGTGAAGAGGGGTGTGATGGTGGGGCCGAGCGGGGAGGGTCGGGTCCTATTTTACTGCTGTGATCTGGTCACCTTATGCACGCTGTTTCTTTCCCCATCTACAGGCTTCCACACCCCAGCGCTGGGGAAGGAGGGGATGTTTCCGCGGGGCGGGCGGCGCTGGGGGGTGGTGTTTCCGCAGGGCCGGGGGGGTTTCGGCCTTCAGCTGTTTTCTTTGGAGTTATATGGCCCTCGCCGTTTTACGAGTTGTGCAGGCCTGATTTAAAGAGATTTAAGATAGCAGGCTCCTGTCTGCCCTGCAGAGGTGGGGTGGTGTCTGCTACCAGGGAACAAGGAGGGGTAATAAATAAGTCGGGGCAAATGCCAGAAACACCAGACTGGTTCTCCCAAAAAGCCTAACACTGCAACAGCCTTAGTTAGAAATGAAACTGGGCAAGAAGGCAACCAGACGTCAGGGAAGACATTACGGGAATTAATAATGGAGAAGTTTAAATGAGTAGAAGACTAGATTCCCTCAGCACTTCATGCAAAATTAATTTAATTACAGGGCCCAGGATCCTGAAACTGATTCTGCTGTAGCCATATTGGGGCGGACAGGCAGAGATGGCTGCCTTCTCTCTCCTCTCCCAGCCCGCCGACAGGGGTAAGCACACAGGAAGCTGGTGGTCTCCAGCCAGTTGCTGTGATGTTAAGAGTCACTGACTAGCAAGGTTAGATGCTATCGAAGGTTCCCGAACTCACCGACTGAGACGCAGAAGTCGTTTATCTCCTCCCCCCACTGCACCCTCCCCTGGCCAACCCTGTCCAATTGCCCATCCCCACTGCTCCTCCTTCTCCCACTCTGCCCAGTCTCCCCACTGCTACCCCATACCAGCTGGTGCCCCCGTTGGCCTTCTTTCCACCTTCTCCACGTAACAGCTCCCTCCCAGCCCCTGAACCACTGCTGCCCTCTCCTCCTGCACCCCCCGCTGCCTCCCCACCTCCACTCTCAACCCCTTCCTCCGCTGCCACCCCCACCCTCCACTCCCAACCCCTTCCCCTCGCGCTCCCCACTGGTACCACCACTCCCAACCCCCTCCCCCCACACCCTTCATACCAGGGCTTCCCCCATTTCAGCCACAGCCCTCAGCTCCCATTCTGGCCTCATCCATCCCCAGCAGGAGGGGCGCCCCCACCCCAGCCAGCGACCGGTGGCCAGAATGCATGGCTGCTCCATCTCACCCCAGTGCTGCGCTTCATTTTTGCATAGAGGCAGCGCACCTCACACTGCCATTATTAATAGTGATTTACTAAGCTCCATCCATGGGCTCGGGGCGCGGACTCGGCCCTAAGAGCTTCTAGTCTAAATCCACGTATGGTCTTAGGAGACTGCCAAGGACACGCATGCCAGAGTGTGCTCAGAAAGCAGGGGCATTCCAGCATGGGCAAATGGAGATTTCCAAACAGCTCAGCTCAGAATGGTTATGAGATGGGCCCAAACCCTGCATCCAGATGCAGAGAGTTCAGATCCCCTAACTCTTTAATGGGATGAGCCGAACCCCCAGATCCAAAACGTCCCCGCACTTTGAAGGAATCTGGATCCAAATCTGCAGTTTGGGCTCATCTCTGGAGCCACTGACCCACTGCCAGGGTCAGTCTGTCAGTCTAGACCGTTTCCATGGAGACCACAGACTTGCAGCCGACCCATTGGATCATCTCATCCATCACCGCACCAGGACTGGTCCCTCCGGGGATTTTCCCACTCGTTGTTTTCAGTGATGCAAACAAGGGGGCTCCCACTTCTCCCTGGCGGAGGCTGTTCCACACACATAGCAGCCCTAGGCCGCTTTCTTCGACAGCCCACAAAGCAGGAAATAAACCATTCCAACCCCACTGATCATCAAATGAGCAAGAGCGCCCCCAGTGCCTCTGCTGCTCTCTTCCACCTGAAGGAGTTTCCAATGGGGTCTCACCAACTTGCTTTGGACAACTGGGACTGAGGCCAGGCGCTCACAAACACAGAGAGCTGTAACCACAGAGACGCTGGAAATGCAGCTGACCCTGGAGAGCCACGGAAACGACCACACAGGAAAATGACACTGACACTGGCTGGGAAGCTCCTTCAGTCATTAAGCTTTCCGGCGAGGCCAGCTGGGAATTCAGCTCCATAGACACTTCCTCTCCCACACCAACAAACAGCCTCCTTCCTAGTTCAACGCCCCCTTTATTCCCATGCCTGGATTCCAGTTTCCCGGTGCAAGCTGGGGTAGTTTTTCCTCTTAAGCTCTTCAACTGGGATTTTCAGACAGTGCCTCACTTCCTACAGGATGCCTAACCCCATGGGGTCTAACCAAGACTGGGATCTCCAGCCACGGCTGAATTGCAAAGGCGAGGCCTGGATGGGTTGGCGACAGCGGGCACTGACCCTGCAACCTCCTGATCTTAAAGAACAAGCTTCCGCTGCCCCGAGCCAAAAGAGCTGTTGGCCAAAGCAGTGGAAGGCTCATCAATCTCTACCTGTGGCCCAGCCACCCCCGGTGGGGACCGAGCACCATGCCCACTAAGCAGAGGTTATACAAATAATATATTGCTATGATGATGTGTGTTTTACAATAGCATTTCCATTCGGCAGACAAGATCAGCGCCCCATTGTGTTATATGCTGTACATACACAGTAAGAGACTCCCTGTGAGTTCCTCGGGGCAGGGCTATGTCTGCACCAGAGCTGGAGGTGTCATTTCCACCTCAAGGAGACATACCTGTGCTCGCTCGGCACGAGCTAACGAGCAAAACCAGCAGCGTAGCCGCAGCGCAAACAGCAGGAGGGGCTAGCCACCCGAGTTCATACCTAGGATCTCAGGCCGGCTCATTCTCAGCGAGGCCAGCCCCTCCCGCTGCTCGTGCTGCCGTGGTTACACTATATACTAGCTCGATCGGAGCTGGCGCTGGTGTGTGTGTGTCGATGTACCCACAGTCCAAACCAGGGGCGGGCAAACGTTTTGGCCTGAGAGCCGCATCGGGTTTCGGAAATTGTATGTGTGACGGGTTGGTATCACAGAAACCCCCTTGGAGCTGCCACCTGGTGTGCCAAGACTACTCCACCCCCTGCTTTCCTGTCTTTTCCAGCTTAGGACTCCAGAATCCTGTCTGGTTTGAGCCAGACCCACTAGCCTGCTGCAAACCAGACCCAGGTCTGAGGCACGTCCCCTAACAGCTGTAGGCTTGCCTGGAAGCAGCTTAGGGAGGGTTCTTGCCTTTGACACCCAGGTGCCCAACTCCCAATGGGGTTCAAACCCTGAATAAATCCATTTTACCCTGTATAAAGCTTATACAGGGTAAACTCATAAATAGTTCGCCCTCTATATCAGAGATACAGAGAGATGCACAGCTGTTTTCCCCCCCTCCAGGTACTAACTCGTACTCCAGATTAAGTAATAAGTAAAAAGTTGTTTTAATAAGTACAGAGTAGGATTAAAGTGGTTCCAAATAGTAACACACAGAACAACGTGAATTACCAAGTGAAATAAAATAAAACACGCAAGTCTATGTCTAATCAAACTGAATACAGATAAAAACCTCACCAGTTCCAGTAAACTTCCTTTTACAGGTTATGGTCCTCCTAGCCTGGGTCCAGCAATCACTCACACCCCCTATTGTTCTTGTCCTTTGTTCCAGTCTCTTTCAGGTGTGTCGGTGCGGGGTGGAGAGGCTCTCTCTTTAGCCAGCTGAAGACAACATGGAGGGGTCTCCCAGGGGTTTAAATAGACTTTCTCCTCTGGGTGGATACCCCTCCCTCTCACTGTGTAGCATCCAGTTACAAAATGGAGTTTTGGGGTCACATGGGCAAGTCATATGTCCACGCACAACTCAGTTCCTATACCAGCCAAGCCACATTCCTGTCGAAGCTCAGATGTGGATTGGTGTCTGCAAGGTCTATTGTTTTAAGTGCTTCCTGATTGGGCACTTAACCTGCACATTCCTTTCTCAAGAAATACAACCAATATTCATAACTTCAACTACAAAAATGATACATGCATACAAACAGGAGGAATAGATTCTGTAGATCATAACTTTTACAGAGATATGTTACATGGCACATGTAGCATAAAACATATTCAAGTTATATCATATATACATTTATAAGCATCTGCCCATAAAGCCTTATGGGGTACACCTTATGGGGGTACACCATCACAGTATGGAGGGCCAGTTAAGGGAGGGGGTCTTGGCCTGGCCCCCACCTCCTATCTGCCCCCCCGGGACCCCTGCCCCATCCAACCCCCCCCGCCCCGTTCCCTGACAGCCCCCCCCCCGGACCCCTGCCTCATCCACCCACCCCCACTCCCTATCCCCTGACGGCCCCTGGAACCCCTGCCCCTGACTGCCCCCTGCCGCCCCATCCAACCCCTCCTCTCATTCCTGACTGCCCCCATTCAATCCCCCTGTTCCCCGCCCTCTGACCGCTCCGACCCCTATCCACACCCCCGCCCCCCTGACCAGCACCCCGAACTCCCCTGCCCTCTATCCAACCCCCCCTGCTTCCCACCCCCTTACCGCGCTGCCTGGAGCATGGGTGGCTGGCGGCGCTACAGCCGCGCCACCCGGCTGGAGCCGGGCCACCCCGCCACCACCGTGCAGCACAGAGCACCTGGGTCAAGCCGGGCTCCGCAGCTGCACTGCCCCAGGAGCTCCCAGCCCCCCCGCCCAGAGCATTGCGCCGGCAGCGGGGCGCGCTGAGGCTGCAAGGGAGAGGGGAACAGCAGGAGAGAGGCCGGAGGTAGCCAGACAAAAGTTAGGAAATCAAAAGAATTGTCCCAATTTATCAATGGGAAACTGAGGCACAGACAGACTAACCATTTGCTCATGTTCACAGAAGAGATGTGTGGCGGAGCCAGGAATTGAACACAGAACCCCTCAATCCCAGCCCCCAACACTCCTTCAAAACGGTTTTCAAACAGTGCCTAAAATATTTGTATTATAGTTTGAAACTCCCACCAAGATTGTGGGTGCCCAGGACTGGCCCCTGTAACAGCTCATAATAGCCCAGCTGAGCAGCCTTGCACACCTGGGCTACGCGGTCATCTAGACCGTTCCTGTGATGTACGCTTCTAAAAGCATCTTTTATTGCACAGACAGCTAGAGGGTGGTGACGGCGCGCAGAATAAATTGGGGAAAGAAACAGCTGCCAACAAGACTGAGTGACAATTTCCCGTGCTCTGGCTGCAGAATGGATTTTGATTGAACTGTAACACACATGCCCAGCCATCCACTCGCCATTATTATTATTACTTCTATTACAGTAGCTGTGAGGCCCTAACAGAGCTCAGACTCCTGCCGAGCCGGGTGCATACAGTAAGAGAGTGCCTGTCCCCAAAAGCTTCCCACCTACATAGAGACGAGTCAGAAGAGGGGGAGAAATGAAATATTGTCACCCCATTTTACAGATGGCAATCCGAGGCACAGAGACTGAGTGCTTGCCCAGGTTAAACAGGGAGTTTGGGGCATAGCTGGGAAATGAATTCAGAGCTCCCGAATCCTAGTGTAATGCAGTACCCACACAGCTATCCCTCGTCCTGCAGGGCCTACGTCATCCAGGGATGAACAGACCAAGAAGGTGGAGCAGCGTCTCACGTGTTAGTTAAGTGACCTTCCAAGTTCAGCAGGACGTAGCAAGCCACACAGATCACTCGGTTCTGCAGACTGGCCTGGTGTGGTGCACCAAACGCAGGCTAGGAGTCCAGGAGGCTGTTCAGGCGTCGTTTTATGGTCTGCACCTCTAACATCATTCATCAACTCACACGGTTAAGCGGTGAGCTTGGTTCTAAATGTCCCTGGTGTCACTGTCAGAGCTGCAATGACTACTCTCTCCACTCACAGTATTTATGTATAAGCCTGAATGGGTAGGACCCTCTCACCACACAGCTGAGCATGCACAATCTCTGGCTCCTCTCCAGAATGCTGTGGCTGCCCTCCCAGTTCTTTCCCCCACAAAGGCCTCTCTCCTTTCTCTTCCCAGCCCCTCTCTCCTCAGTTAAATACCCAAGACTTTTCTATTCTTTTATTGCAAACTCATCAGTTTCAAAGGTGATTGGCTTTCAAGTTCTTGGGCTTGTTTGAACCTGAAGCTCAAAGCTACCCTGGAGGGCTGTGAATCCAGGCAGATGGGAATCTCTCTCTCACACACACACAACTCTGAAAAATTTCACATACATCAACTCAGGACAGCCTTCATCTGAAAAACCACAGGCTCCTCCCCAAGATCAAACTAGTAAACAGAATTACACACATACGCCCTCTCTCTGCTGGTTCATAACGAGGCTACACAGAATTCAGTTTTTTAATAATTTTGATGGATAATATCAATGTTTATTTTAAGCTTCTTCTTTTTAAGATTTACTCAATATTTATCTATTTTATTTTCCCAGTTGCACAAAATTACGGGGGAGCCAGTCAATTATTTAATGACAGTAGATGCTGAGATTCAAAAAGTTAAAGCTTTATAAACCCTTTAAACACAAACTGTCAAAATATACAAAGCAAATATCCTGAAATCAATAAATCCTACCTGGTTGTACTATTCATTTGCTAATCCATTTGTAACAAGCCTAACTCAAAAGTAAAAGTCATTGGATTTTGACTCTGAATTCTCAAGCAGCATTTTTCCAACTTTGCCTATCTGTGGTTATTTGGTTATTGATGAAAATATTTTCCATCAGTTTATGTGTCTAGGATGAAATCAACATTTACCAACATGCACTAATCATAATCAAATCATTCCAAGTCTCTTCACAACATACATCCCCCCTGGTTTCAATCTGCCAATTTTCACCAACATTAAATTCTCTAAAACAAAACGTAGCCCTCCAGATACACCAAAGCTCATTGTGAAGTATATAGCAGAATACATGGGATCACAAATATTCATGACAATGGTACTACCCACTGATCACTGCCCAAATAGACTTTAAGACCAGAAGGGACCATCATGATCATCTAATCTGACCTCCTGAACATCACAGGCCACAGAACCCCACCCACCCACTCCTGTAATACACCCCTAACCTCTGGCTGGGTTACTGAACTCCTCAAATCATGGTTTACAGACTTGACATTACTGAGAACCCACCATTTACTCTAGTTCAAACCAGCAAATGACTCGTGCTCCATGTGGCAGGGGAAGGTGAAAACTTCTCAGGATCTCTGCCAGTCTGACCCTGCCAGGGTCTCTGCCAGTCTGAACCTGAGTGACTCAGAGCCCTCCCCATCTAGTGTCCCATCTCCAGCTGTTAGAGATATTTGCTACTAGCAGTCACAGATGGCCATGTCATTGTAGGAGTCTCATCATACCATCCCCTCCATAAACTTATCAAGCTCAGCCTTGAAGCCAGGTACACTTTTTTGCCCCCACTGCTCCCCTTGGAAAGTTGTTCCAGAACTTCATTCCTCTAATGGTTAGAAACCATCTAATTTCGAGCCTAAACTTGTTGATGGCCAGTTTATGTCCATTTGTTCTTGTGCCAACATAGGCCCTTAACTTAAGTGACTCCTCTCACTCCCTAATCTTTATCCCTCTGATGTATTTATAGAGAGCAATCATATCTCTCCTCAGCCTTCTTTTGGTTAGGCTAAACAAGCCAAGCTCTTTGAGTTTCCTCTCAAAAGGCAGGTTTTCCATTCTCTGGATCATCCTAGTAGCCCTTCTCTGCACCTGTCCCAATTTGAATTCATCTTTCTTAAACATGGGGGACTAGAATTGCACAGTACTCCAGATGCGGTCTCACCCGTGCCTTGTATAATGGCAATAACACTTCCTATCTCTAATGGAAATACCTCGCCTGATGCATCCTAGGATTGAATTAGACTTTTTCATGGCCACACCATCCTGGAAGCAATTCATAGTCATCCTGTGATTAACCAATACACCCAGGTCTTTCTTCTCCTCTGTCACTTCCAACTAATACATCCCCTAGCTTATAGCAGACATTCTTGTTGTTAGTTCCTGTGATAAATGAAGGCGGGGGGAGCTCCCTTTTATGGACACCCAGCCAGCCAGCTAGCTATAAAGTCCCTCCTGGTGGCTCCTTGCTTTACCTGTAAAGAGTTAAAAAATCCCCCAGGTAAGGAACAGGAAGTGGGCACCTGACCAAAAAACCCAATGGGAAGGCTAGAACTTTTTAAAATTGGAAAAAAAGCTTTCCCTTTGGGTTCTGTGTTGTTCTCTGGAGAGAGGGGAACAGAGCAAAGTCAGGGCTATGACTATGCTGTAAAAAGCTTTTTGCCAGGTATGGAAATCATCAGATTATACCTAGAACTACCCAGATATGTAAGTAGATTAGGAAATGTCTAGAAGGACACTATTAAGTTTCTTTTATTTTCTGTAAGGCTTGTGAACTCTTCTGTGCTAACCCACGATGCTTTTGTCTGCTTGTAACCTTTAATCTGAACCCCCAAAAAGCTATTTTGGGTGCTTAATTTTTGGAATTGCTCTTTTAAAATCTAGCAAAAGCCTAAATTCCAGATGTATTTTCTTTCTTTTTTGTTTTTAGTAAAATTTACCTTTTTTAACAACAGGATTGGATTTTGGGTGTCCTAAGAGGTTTGTGCATATGTTATTAAATTAGCAGGTGGCAACAGCTAATTTCCTTTGTTTTCTTTCTCAGCTCTTCCCCGGAGGGGGAGTGAAAGGGCTTGAGGGTACCCCACAGGAAGGAATTCCCATGTGCGCCTTCCTGGGATCCAAAAAAGGGGTTTGCATTTGGGTGGTGGCAGCATTTGCATTTGGGTGGTGTTAAGGTCCTGAATGAAAATGTTAAATAAGATTGGTCCCAAGACCAATCCCTGAGGAACTCCATTAGTAACCTCCCTCCAGCCTGACAGTTCACCCTTCAATATCATAGAATCATAGAATCTCAGGGTTGGAAGGGACCTCAGGAGGTCATCTAGTCCAACCCCCTGCTCAAAGCAGGACCAACCCCAACTAGATCATCCCAGCCAGGGCTTTGTCAAGCCTGACCTTAAAAACCTCTAAGGAAGGAGATTCCACCACCTCTCTAGGTAACCCATTCCAGTGCTTCACCACCCTACTAGTGAAAAAGTTTTTCCTAATATCCAACCTAAACCTCCCCCTCTGCAACTTGAGACCATTACTCCTTGTTCTGTCATCTTCTACCACTGAGAACAGTCTAGATCCATCCTCTTTGGAACCCCCTTTTAGGTAGTTGAAAGCAGCTATCAAATCCCCCCTCACTCTTCTCTTCTGCAGGCTAAACAATCCCAGTTCCCTCAGCCTCTCCTCATAAGTCATGTGCTCCAGCCCCCTAATCATTTTTGTTGCCCTCCGTTGGACTCTTTCCAATTTATCCACATCCTTCTTGTAGTGTGGGGCCCAAAACTGGACACAGTACTCCAAATGAGGCCTCACCAGTGCCGAATAGAGGGGAATAATCACGTCCCTCGATCTGCTGGAAATGCCCCTACTTATACAGCCCAAAATGCCGTTAGCCTTCTTGGCAACAAGGGCACACTGTTGACTCATATTCAGCTTTTCGTCCACTGTAACCCCTAGGTCCTTTTCTGCAGAACTGCTGCCCAGCCATTCGGTCCCTAGTCTGTAGCAGTGCATGGGATTCTTCCGTCCTAAGTGCAGGACTCTGCACTTGTCCTTGTTGAACCTCATCAGATTTCTTTTGGCCCAATCCTCTAATTTGTCTAGGTCCCTCTGTATCCTGTCCCTACCCTCTAGCGTATCAACCACTCCTCCCAGTTTACTGTCATCTGCAAACTTGCTAAGGGTGCAGTCCACACCATCCTCCAGATCGTTGATGAAGATATTGAACAAAACCGGCCCCAGCACCGACCCTTGGGGCACTCCACTTGATACCGGCTGCCAACTAGACATGGAGCCATTGATCACTACCCGTTGAGCACGACCATCCAGCCAGTTTTCTATCCACCTTACCGTCCATTCATCCAGCCCATACTTCTTTAACTTGCTGGCAAGAACACTGTGGGAGACTGTATCAAAAGCTTTGCTAAAGTCAAGAAATAGCACATCCACTGCTTTCCCCTCATCCACAGAGCCAGTTATCTCATCATAGAAGGCAATTAGGTTAGTCAGGCATGACTTGCCCTTGGTGAATCCATGCTGACTGTTCCTGATCACTTTCCCCTCCTTTAAGTGGTTCAGAATTGATTCCTTGAGGACCTGTTCCATGATTTTTCCAGGGACTGAGGTGAGACTGACTGGCCTGTAGTTCCCCGGATCTTCCTTCTTCCCTTTTTTAAAGATGGGCACTACATTAGCTTTTTTCCAGTCATCCGGGACCTCCCCCGATTGCCATGATTTGTCAAAGATAATGGCCAATGGCTCTGCAATCACATCGGCCAACTCCTTTAGCACCCTCGGATGCAGTGCATCCGGCCCCATGGACTTGTGTTCGTCCAGCTTTTCTAAATAGTCCCGAACTACTTCTTTCTCCACAGAGGGCTGGTCACCTCCTCCCCATACCGTGCTGCGGAGTGCAGCCGCCTGGGAGCTGACCTTGTCTGTGAAGACAGAGGCAAAAAAAGCATTGAGTACACTAGCTTTCTCCACATCCTCTGTCACTAGGTTCCCTTCCTCATTCAGCAAGGGGCCCACACTTTCCTTGACTTTCTTCTTGTTGCTCACATACCTGAAGAAACCCTTCTTGTTACTCCTAACATCTCCGGCTAGCTGCAACTCCAAGTGTGATTTGGCCTTCCTAATTTCACTCCTGCATGCCTGAACAATATTTTTATACTCCTCCCTGGTCATTTGTCCAATCTTCCACTTCTTGTAAGCTGCTTTTTTGTGTTTAAGCTGAGCAAGGATTTCACTGTTAAGCCAAGCTGGTCGCCTGCCATATTTACTTTTCTTTCTACACATCGGGATGGTTTGTTCCTGCAACCTCAATAAGGATTCTTTAAAATACAGCCAGCTTTCCTCGACTCCTTTCCCCCTCATGTTATTCTCCCAGGGGACCTTGCCCATCAGTTCCCTGAGGGAGTCAAAGTCTGCTTTTCTGAAGTTCAGGCTCTGTATTCTACTGCTCTCCTTTCTTCCTTGTGTCAGGATCCTGAACTCGACCATCTCATGGTCACTGCCTCCCAGGTTCCCATCCACTATTGCTTCCTCTACTATTTTTTCCCTGTTTGTGAGCATTGTGACTCCAATCTAACTCATGGGATAACAGATTACTCATAGTGTCCCCTGAAGGTCACCAAACCTAGGTGGGCAGTGAGTTAACACCAAAAGAGCCCTCAGCAAGAATGTTGCCCTTGCCCTCCCAAGAGAGGACTGTTAATATCAGTGCCTTGGATGATCGTAACAGCACAGTACAGCAAGAGAGAGGCCGTCTGTGAAACACCCATGACCTAAGCCCCTGAAGGCTGTAGGGGTCAGAACCACACCCAGCGCAGAGCACGAAGTAATGTGTTCTCTGCACCAAGCCTAGCTTAACAAACAGACCAGCTCGATCTACACTAGCCGCAATGCCCAGATGGCTTTGAGGGAGATCCCTGTGTTGAGCATGTTGCAGTGACCCCGTCTCAAGGGGACACAGGTGTAGCTTACTGTCCTGATGTTCAAACAAGGATGCAACCTCCTTGCCAAGCACTGCTAGTATAAAGCACTCCAGACAACAGCTATCCCCTGGGAATCCAGTAACAGCCAGGGAGCCAGCAAGACCCTTGGGGTTGTGTGGCTTATAGGAACAGTCAACATGGATTCACCAAGGGCAAGTCATGCCTGACCAACCTGATTGCCTTCTATGATGAGATAACCGGCTCTGTGGATATGGGGAAAGCGGTGGATGTGATATATCTTGACTTTAGCAAAGCTTTTGATATGGTCTCCCACAGTATTCTTGCAAAGAAGTAAAAAAAAAAAAAGTATGGATTGGAAGAATGGACTATAAGGTGGATAGAAAGCTGGCTAGATCGTCGGGCTCAATGGATAGTGATCAACGGCTCGATGTCTAGTTGGCAGCCGGTATCAAGTGGAGTGCCCCAGGGGTCGGTCCTGGGGCCGGTTTTGTTCAACATCTTTATTAATGATCTGGATGATGGGATTAATTGCACCCTCAGCAAGTTCACAGATGACACTAAAATGGGGGGAGAAGTAGTGTGATGAAATAGGACTGTTGTTAATGTTTTCCCTGAGTACTGTGTGGGTGCCTCGGTTTCCCTATGCAGTGCTTGAGTTTCTAGGTGGTGGGACAAGGGTGCATGATTGTTACAGAGCCCTAGAAGGCAGGTGGGGGCAGGGGCCTGGACACAGAGAATGGCCAACACTCTGTCTCCTAGCAACTGATGGCCCCGGCCCCTCCCCGGCAAAGGTGAGAGCTGAAGGTGTTGGAACAAAGGGATCAGGTGACCTCCTGGCCCGGGAGGGAGACAAAGGAGAGAGGAGGGGCTGGTCAGTCTTTTTGGAGCTAGCTGGGGGAACATGGATGGAGGCGCAGACAGGGTCTGGCCTCCCTGCCCCCCCGGTTTGGAGCTGTGGGGTGAAATGCAGGGAGCCCCAGGCTGGGGTCTAAGCTCCCTTCCCCCCGGAAGGGCCCGCAGGAGGGGTCCTGGTTGTACTGACAAGCTCTGTTTGGACTGTGTTCCTGGCATCTCTAATAAACCTTCTGTTCTACTGGCTGGCTGAGAC
Organism: Chelydra serpentina; assembly: GCA_037349315.1. NCBI lineage: Eukaryota > Metazoa > Chordata > Testudines > Chelydridae > Chelydra > Chelydra serpentina. Next base: position 55,207,258 of record JBAIAC010000024.1, on the reverse strand, counting down.
TCCCAGTGAATCCGGGGAAGAGGGGTGCAGGCGCTGACTCCCCCACACTCCGTGACAGGTAGATATGCTGGAGGGTAGGGATAGGGTTCAGAGTCACCTAGACAAATTGGAGGATTGGGCCAAAAGTAATCTGATGAGGTTCAACAAGGACAAGTGCAGAGTTCTGCACTTAGGAAGGAAGAATCTCATGCACTGCCAGAGGCTGGGGACTGACTGGCTAAGCAGCAGTTCTACAGAAAAGGACCTGGGGAGTACAGTGGACAAGAAGCTGGATAAAGCACTCCAGGCAACTGGATAAAGCACTCCAGGCAAAATGAGTCAGCAGTATGCCTTTGATGGCATATTGGGCTGTATTAGTAGGAGCGTTGCCAGCAGATCGAGGGAAGTGATTATTCCCCTCTATTCGGCACTGGTGAGGCCACAGCTGGAGTATTGTGTCCAGTTTTGGTCCCGCCACTACAAAAGGGATGTGGACAAATTGGAGAGAATCCAGCGGAGGGCAACAAAAATGATTAGGGGGCTGGGGCACATGACTTACAAGGAGAGGCTGGGAGGGAACTGGGGTCATTTAGTCTGCAGAAGAGAAGAGTGAGGGGGGATTTGATAACAGCCTTCAATTACCTGAAAGGGGGTTCCAAAGAGGATGGATCTAGACTGTTCTCAGTGGTGGCAGATGACAGAACAAGGAGTAATGGTCTCAGGTTGCAGTGGGGGAGGTTTAGGTTGGATATTAGGAAACACTATTTCACCAAGAGGGTGGTGAAGCACTGGAATGTGTTACCTAGGGAGGTGGTGGAATCTTCATCCTTAGAGGTTTTTAAGGCCCGGCTTGACAAAGCCCTGGCTGGGATGATTTAGTTGGGGATTGGTCCTGCTTTGAGCAGGGGATTGGACTAGATGACCGCCTGAGATCTCTTCCAATCCTAATATTCTATGATTCTATGATAGGTATTTGCTACGTGAGGCAGAGGTAGAAGGCCTCAAGGCCTGTAAAACAACAGCTTAGCCAAACTAATTAAGGCATAAGGCCCCAAAAGCCTTAGCATAAGTAGTTAACCAAGAGTCGCCCTACAGCAGTGTTTCTCAGCCTGTGGGTCAGGACCCAAAACTGGGTTGCCAGATTGTTTCAAAGGATTGCATGGCAGCTCCTGTGGCTCCTGTCTCCTGCGGCTGGCTGGGCTCACCTCCCTGCTCCAGGCACTGCAACCTCTGGGGTCCCAGCATCACTCAGGTTTGGCCCAGCTGCCATGACGACGGGAGTCCGGGTAGACTGGATTTCAGTGAGTAGGATTGCAACCCCATGAGCCAGGTCACAACTCCACTCACACACATTTGGTCCAGTCATGGGGACAGGGCCTAACCTGAGTGGCACTGCAACCCTGGAGGTTGTAACACCCAGAGCGGAGAGCCAAGCCCAGCCAGCCCCACAGCAGAGGAGCTGCAGGAGCCATCTCTGTGGGGTGAGTGCAGGGCAGGACCCATTCTGGACCCAAACCACCCCAGGGCCTCCACCCCCAGATTATTTACTGGGTCGTGACAGGCCATAAACATTTACAAATGGGTCCTGAGCCCAAAAAGTTTGAAAACCACTGCCCAAAGCATAAAATATCAAAAGACAGATGCTGTAACGACTAAACTGCTGGTAGATAATCGCAAGATGCTAGTTTTAAGCAGCTTGGGATATTTTTAGTTAGGTACATCAGCTGATGTCTGACCACAAGAATGCCATGGTAACTAACTGACATATATACCAATAAGCTTGAGGCAAAAGGATTAATAACCTATGGGAGAAGGCACCCCAACATTAGTAGGACGAGGACATACAAATAAGGAAAGGGACTGAAACCCCAACTGAATATCATTAGGCATAGTGGCATCAGCGTAGCACATTATAAAAGTTATATTCCAGCCTATGTGCTTAGAGCATGTGCTCCCAAGGTGTAGCTCTTGGGAGATGCCAGGATGACGTCCACTGGTGATGGTGATGTTGGTGAGGGGGAACATAACTAACTCGTCAGGTTGTTTTGCAAGGGATGGTGTAAGTATATGGATGCTCAGCTCATTCTGTATCATCTCTACCTGTCTTACTGGGATGGAGTGTTTGTGAATTTGCTAACTGTATTAATAAAATTATTATAAATATAGTGTGAGTCTTTCAACTGTGTGCATCGGGACTCCCAACTAAACAGTAATTCTGATAATACTGGGTCTGAATTCTGCATGCAGAATTCATGTCCCCCACAGATTTCTTTGCTTCCCAGCAGAAAAATGACTTTCTGACAGGGAAGCAAAGGGAAGCTGCAAGAGCAGTCATGCACCTCTCCCCAGCAGTGCAAGAGCATCGTTTCGGGCACCCTGAGCAGTTGGCGGAGTGGTAAATCACTGGTTCTTAGCACAGTGCCCTATCTACTGGGCCACACTGCCTCTAATACTGCCTCTCACTCTGCTTCTTCCCAGCAATCTTCCACCCACACACAAGGGAGACTCAAAAGAGTAATAACTGTACATAGACCGGGTTAGTGTCGAGAGATGGCTTTCTTCTTGAGCAAGCACCAGCCAATCCCTCCTCTGGGAGAAGCTGGCATCATTTGGGCATTGACAATCCACTCCAACAAAGGCCCCAACATCTATCCCCCTGTTGACTTTCACCAGACAAGCGAGACGTAGATCAAATCCACGTGTTGTAACATACAGAGTGTCCAGCACATCAGTGAGCACCAGCGACTGACACGCAAGCAGAGATTTGGGGCCTGATCCTCAGTTGATGCAAGTCAGCATCCTGACTTCAAAGGAGCAACAGCAACTTATGACAGCTGAGATTCTGTCCCTCTGTATCTGCCCCCTCGAGAAACAACTTCACTGCACTTGGGACAGCCAGCTCTGTCTGGATCGAAGTGATCTTACTGCAAACAATGCCTCGCAGCAAGAAACACTTGACTGTCACTGGCTCCATCCAAGCCCCATTCACCATATTATTCTCCACCCAGAACAGTTCCAATGACAGGGATTTCATGATGAATGTGGCAAAAGCCCCCAGCCCCGCTATGTCATACGCTGCAGTCATCCCAGTTTGAGCATGAACCCTGCCACCAGTAATGCAGCCAACTCCCGCCCTGCTTCTCGGCTCACAAGATTATCTTCACACTATTGTGCATGTTGTATCAAAGGTTACTATTTTTTCCCTTCTGATTACTAGTGCAAGACCAGGCCTTGGAGAAGTCCGTGGCTCCTAAAGTCCCTCTGTCCTCCAAAGTGTTCCTAACCGTAGAGCCCATGACATACTTGACTTTAAAATCACATCAGTCTGATCACCATCTTCCTTCCCACCCCACTTCAACATGAACTTAGCAGCCAGCCTCTAAGAGTTCAACGTATTTGAAAGCTTGGATTGGGTCATCCACCCTTTGGTCTAGGAGTGCATTTTTGGCACTTGGCAGAAGATAGAATAAGGCAAGTAGCAAAGCTCAGGCTAGTGTCATGTTCAATCCCGGTACATTATAAGAAGAGCTGTCAACATTCCAGTAGGAGAGAGTGAAAGTTCATGTACACACAATCCAGAAAGTCACAGTACCAGAGAGGTACCACTCCTCCCACATCACACTCACGACCTCGAATAGGTATGTTCCAGGTGAAGAATGGTGCTCTAGCCATTTAGCTGCCCAGTCTACTCAACCAAGGTGAGATTTACTAATCCTATCCCATGATTCAGAAAGGCCTCAATTTTAAGGCCTGAAGGCACCACTGTGATCATCCAATGGAACCTCATGCATACACAGGCCATTGAATTTCACCCAGATTTTGCTGTTAGCTCCTGAGCACAAATCTACAGTAGACAGGCCCTTGCAAACACTATCTTCTTAGGCCCTTTTCTGCCACTTACTGATACCCCAGAAGGGAACTGGTAGGAATGGGGGGTAGCCTACACCTAAGAAACTTAGGCCAGAATGTTCAAAAGTAGGCCTTGATTTGGGGGTAATCAATTTGGGGTAATCAATCTGAGACACCTGAAAGGAGGCTGTTTTTCCCAGCCACCAGGAGGCAGCACTGCCATTATTCTGCAGACACAATAATGGGGGGGTGGTTATTTATTGAGCACTGCTAGCATGCTCAGCACTGTATGGACACAGCAGAAAACACAGAGCTTACAGTCTAAACACAGGGCAGCACAGAGCACTGCCTACAAAGCAACCCATGCCTGGATGGGCCCAACTGCTGGAGGGGTCGGAGTTACATCGGGATGATCTCCTCCTTCCAGCCAAGAGGAAGAGAGAAACCATATAAAAAAAAAGCTTCTTCTGGCCTCTGCCTTCAAAGCCCTCCACCACTGAGCCCCACCCTAACTTTCAAATCGAGGGCCAGCTCCTCACCACAGTGCGCCATTGCCTTCTAACGCAACATACACCGTCTGGGGATTTGATTTCTTAGGGCAACGCTGACCCCTCCTTCCCCAATCTCCCTGCCAGTGCCAGCCTCGACCACCCACTCACCTGATTTCTTCACAGACGCCCCCACATTTTCTCTCATGCCTCCCTCCACGCATGGGAACGAACACCCCGCTGGCCACAATTCGCAAAGCCTCCCCCTTACATCTCTCTTCAATCCCTCCTTAAAACCTACCTCTGCCTGGATGCCTTGGCAAGGTCAGTGACTACCTGTGGCTACTGAGACCCCTGGGAGTCCTGTCATAGGCAGACACACCTCTCTCTGCTGTTACTTTGCTCTCCCAGCCCTGTTCATCCATCTGCCATCTATTATCAGAATTGGAGTCTGCAAGTTCTCTGGGGCAGTGACTGCATGTCCAGTGCCTTGCTCAGCAGGGCCCTGATCCCTGACAGGAGTTGGGCCTACAGTAAACAACCACCAAGGCAGAACGGCTATACACCAACCTGTTCGTGTGGCTCCCGATTTCACAGAGGCTCCTAGGTGCTGGAACTTAAGTGGTTTCCATCACATACAGGGTTTACAGTTTGGTTCAGCGGCTCTCAGCACCCCCACTACACAAATTGTTCCAGAGCCCCCGCAGAGGCTTGGCATATGCACGAAACACCCTGCAGGACTACGGTCGATTTCAAGATTCCTCTGGACACACACATACCCCATCCCAGGATAGAGAATGACAGATCCCGATGAACCTGTGGGCGAACGGGAGGCTGGAAGAGGAGCCATAAGGTACTGACAACGATTGCCCACAGCAGTTACCCCCGATGTAACCCCACTGAGTTACACCAAGGGTGGACTTGGCCCCATGTGATTGCACACCCAGCTAGCACTGCTGCTGCTGCAAGTTGCCATGGCAACCCCATTAAGCCTTTCTGCAGCCGGCAGCAGCATTCCACGGAGGTGCCCAGCGCACAGCCGCTGGTTTCTGTGCTTGGGCCGTGTGCACAGGATCCTGCGTGGTAGCTGCCAGCCTATAGGAAAGGCTTTTGGGTGTTGAAACGGGGGGGGGGTGTGTGTGGCCACATCGACATTTGACATCCCACTCTTCCAGGCTTCCTTTGAGGCACTGTGCATACAGCATTTCCAGCACAATGCACTGGGCATGCTCACCATGTGCATGACACAGATCCAGCCTCCCCCAGCCCCTGGCACACACATTCCATAGCTCCAAATGCATCACCTGCATAGTAACACATCCTTACAAAGGCACCATTGAGCAACCTCAGCAGCCTAATGCTGTATTCAGAACCATTATACGAAGCAAGAATTACCCCGGGCGGCGCTTCCATTTCAGCACCAGATGGGCCAGAACTCCGCTGGTGAGTGCTGTAGGGCACCACTGTGTCCCCACATAGCAGGCATCTCCCCAGACCTCAAGGATTAGGGATTGCCAGTCACATTCATCCCAACTCCATCATCAAAGAACGCTGCAACCAGTGGCAAATCTACAGGAGTGTATCTTCTGCCCACCAACCCCTCACACCCATTCCCTTCCCCCTACATGGCTTCAGCAGCTGGGCCGGGTGGAGGAGTTCTGCATGCAAGAAATGGATCTCCTGGGGGTGGAGAGAAAGATTGTAATGAGAAGGACACAGCCAAGCTGGATCAATATACTATTTCTGCATGCAGAATGTGTGTGGCCATATTTTTTCTGGACTGGGAAGGCTCTTAAAGAGGATAGAGAACTCTGGAGTGGCAGACAAAGCACATGCAAAAACGTACATCCATGCACCTCTGTTTTGGAAGGTGATAGATACATGGGGGAGGGGTGATACACACAAAGCTGTAGTATGTTGGACAGGTGAACTTGGCATAAGGAAGGGGAGCGGGGGTGGTTGCTTGGACGCAGGAGTCAAAAAGATGATGCCACTGTTTTGCAGGCTGGGTGTATTTTGCATGCAGGAGGCAAGGTGCAAGTGGGAGCATGTGATAAAGCTGATGCTGAAGTTTGAATGGATGGGTGAGTTTTGCAGGCAGGAGGCAAGGGGCACATAGATGTCTGGAGTCTGATGCCTGTAATAAAGACGGTACCATAGTTGTACTGGGTGGGTGAGTTTTACATGCAGGAGGTGATGGGAGTGGGGCATTCTGGAGGGGTTTCATAAAGCGAATGAAACAGATTACATGGACAGGCAAATTCAGCCTGGCATGCAGGAAGCAAAGTGTAAGTGGTTGCATTAGCATGGCAGGAAGCACATATATGATATACAAAGCCAAGGCCTAATTCAGATCTCCCACCAGCATAAATCAAGAGTAAATTCATTGGAGTCAATGGAGATACAGGTTATACACCAGTGTATAAACAAGACCAGCATTACCCCTGGAAATCAATAGATATTGACAGATGAATTCCGCTTGTAGTAGGTAAAGCACATAGAACTCTTTGGCCAGAGCACGGATATGGAATAGAGCGTGCAGCCGTGTGGATGGATATGGGAGTCTTGCATGAGGGCTGCGCATGTGCATACACAGTATTTGGGTGTAAAGAGGTCACAGAGACAAAAGCCTTGATGGGAAATGAGGTGCCTGTGGATACTTTTCCACCATGTTACAAGAGGAATGAATCTGGTTAGCTGACTATATAATAGAAACCACTGTAATCAGGTTGTAACTACCTGGAGGAAGAAGAGTGTTATTCAGAGGGCACACTGGCCTGCCTGTTACAATGTGGAGGACTAGGAGTGTGGGTGCAGCTTTTGGGTGGATTAATATGAATGACACATGCAAGAGGTCACGTGGATGTGGCCATTTGGGGATGCAGGCAGGGTGCATGGCTGCATGCCAGAAGGGATGTCCATGTGGGGCTGCAGGATGCATGGCTCCTGGATACAGGAGGAGCTGTGCACATGGCTGGCCAGGGGTGCATGGCTGCTTCATGGAGAAAAGGCTGTGCATTGTGGCCCGCTGAAGACACAGGATGCATGGGGGCTGCGCATGTGGTTCTTTGGGGGTGCTGCCTGCTGTCCAGACCAGATGCATGGCTGCTGCATGCAGGAGGGGCCATGCATGTGGCGGTGCACGGCTGCTGCATGCAGGAGGGGCCCTGCCTGTGACTATCTGGGGGCGCAGGGCTAGTGGCTGCTGCATGCAGGAGGGGCTGTGCATGAGGCCATGTGGGGGTGCACGGCTGCTGCATGCAGGAGGGGCCCTGCCTGTGACTATCTGGGGGCGCAGGGCTAGTGGCTGCTGCATGCAGGCGGGGCCCTGCCTGTCGCTATGTGGGGGGGCCGCTGGCAGCCCCAGGACTCACCCAGCACAAAGTAGGGCAGCTCGGTGTTCTCCAGATCGTCCACACCACCATCTCCCCGGGGAAGTCGTTGCGCACCGAGAAGAGCAGCTTGGGCTCCGAGGCCGAGGGGCTGTGCATGATGCTCAGGTCGTTCTCCCGCAGGAAGGGCAGCGCCGACACCGTGATGCTCTTGAGCTTGCACTCCAGCTCCTTAGACGGGTCCCCGTCCGCCTCCGCGGGCCCGGCGGCGGCGGCAGCCGGGAGCCAGCAGCAGCAGCAGCAGGCGAGCAGGGCGCAGAGCCGGGCTAAAGCCATCTTGAGCCCGATCCGCCTTCCCTCCCTTCCCAGCGCTGAGCGGGGGCGGGGGGAAGAGCCCTGCTCGGCGGGGCTGAGATGCAGCTTGCAGGGAAGGCTCCGGCTCGGATGCACCCCCCGCCGCTGGGTTCCTTTGTTCGCAGGCTGCATGCACTGGGAGGAGTGCGGTGGATTTCACAGAAGCAGCCGTGCCTCCGAGCCGGCTGCCAACGCTGCTGCCTTCCTCCTCCTGTGCATCCTCTCCCCGCGCTCGCTCACGCGCTGCTATCCACCTGCTTTGCAATGTTGGCGGCTGCTTTCAGTCCCCCCCCCCCCATCACACTTTGCAAATGCAAAGATCTGACCCCCCACCCCTGCACGCTCCAGAGGGGGCAACCGAGCAGTGCCTAAAGGACAGCCTGAGAGCTGAGAGCAGAGACTTTTGATACTGGATTATGATCTCCAGTGCAAAAATGTGCAGCGTCTTGTTCATACCTCTGCTTTCTCTCACCCTCTCCTAAATTTGCTAGATCACCTGCACACACACCCCCAAAAGTGCAGCTCCAGGTTGGTTTCTGGTTGAGGGGTGCAAAAATAATGTTTGCAACCATAACAACAAATGCGGTGGGCCAGTGGCAGTTTCGGGGCAGGAGACTGGCAGAGTGCATGCCAAACGTGGGAAGTTTCTGCCCATCAGCCCATCTCTAGATCACTGCAGTTCACCTCTCAAAAGGAATATGGCCAGCTGCCTTACACATCTACAACCGCTTTGTAATGCAGAGTTTGGCTCAACATGGTGTGAAAGAATCATTTGGGTGAAATAAGTCAACCCCAGCCACACTAAGGGTAGAATGCCATACTAAAGGGTTAACTAATCTTTACAAACGCTCTTTAAAGCATTTTGGGACCGATCCAACTCCTACTAAAATCAATGGACAGATTCCCATTCCTTCAATGGAAACTGGAGTGGGCCCTGATTTCCTCTAGGGCTTGGGATGCTAACCCTGTTTTAGCAATCAGCTGTTAAAAGAATCAGCTGTTAAGCAAGGGGTATTTTTGGTATGTTTTGTAGCGTGTGTATTCAACCTACAGGCACCCAAATAGATATTTTCTCATGCCTTAACTGATCACCATACCTCTCCAAGTCGGCTGTCCCTCATTACATCCTTACCAGGAAGCCATTCCTCATCTTAGAACCAGGGTAACATTTTCAAAAGCACCTCAATGACTAAGGAGCCTAAAACCCATTTTCAAAAGTGGCTTATGCCCAGATCCTCAAAGGTATTTAAGGCACCTAACTGCCATCAGTTTCAAGAAGTGAGACATCTAAAGACTTTTGAGGACCTGGGCCACTGGCTATTAGGGCCAGAGTTTTAAAAGTATGTAGGCACCTTAAAATAGGCACCTAGTGGGATAGTGAGGCACCTAATTATGCAGGAGGGCAAAGTAGATGATCACAGTGGTCCCTTCTGGCCTGGGAATCTATGGAAGTTAGGAGCCTAAATACCTCTGAGGACCTGAGTTTACGTCACTTTTGAAAATGGGGCTTAGCTTCTATGTTACTTAGGAGCATTTGAAACTGTTACCCCCAGGGGTTCTCAAACCTTTGTACCGGTGACCCCTTTCACATAGCAAGCCTCTGAGTATGACCCCCCTTATAAAATTAAAAACACTTTTTAATATATTTAACACCATTATAAATGCTGGGGGCAAAGCGGGGTTTGCGGTGGAGGCTGACAGCTCACTACCCCCCCCCCCCCCATGTCATAACCTCCCAACCCCCTGAGGGGTCCCGACCCCCAGTTTGAGAACCTCTAAACATTCTTCTGTTCCACATGGATCAAATCTGGTGGCCATTATCCTCTGCTTATAAACAATTTACATCACAAACAAAGAATCACAAAAGGAAGTTACTGGCAATGCTATATTTGCACATATCTTTATATGGGCGAGTGCGGGGGGGGAATAATGTAAAGGGATACTGCCACTTCGAAGTCTGGTCAGTTTTTAAAAATAAGTTCACAGTAGTTTCAGAGGGTTCTCCTGCTTCCAAGTCTCCAACATTGGTGGTTTAACAACCAGATGTTCTATTGTTAAGCGTTTGTTCTCTCCCTGAGGCTGTGTGGAAGACAGTAGGGAAATGAAAACTAACAATAGAGGGGGAATGGTGAAACTGACCCTCAGATTTCCCACCATTGCTAAAACTGGCTAAGCAATGCAATATACCCAGGCATGATGCCTTCAGCACTTCGGAAAGTCCAGATAGTACCAATTGCTGCCGCCCATCTCCTCAGCAGCACCGGCTATTGGAAGCGCATCAAACCTGTCCTCTGCTCTCTACACTGGTTTCCCAGAGAATAGTGAGTCAAGCTCAAGGTCTTAGTGGTTAATTTTTGATTATGTGTATTACTGTAGGATGTCAGAGCTTCATGGCCCAGGACCTCATTGTGCTAGGTGCTGTACAAACAGAACAAAAAGACAGTCCCCGCCTCCAAAGAACTCACAGTCTAGGTACCTTATCGTCCAGGTGTTCAGTGGCTTGGACCCATCATATCTAAAAGAGCCTAAAGTTCTGGGATGAAGACAGCTCCACTCCTCTGACGCCAGGGAACTCTCTACCACTAAGTATCAGAGGGGTAGCCGTGTTAGTCTGGATCTGTAGAAGCGACTGTATGCATCCGACGAAGTGGGTATTCACCCACGAAAGCTTATGCTCCAATACGTCTGTTAGTCTATAAGGTGCTACAGGATTCTTTGTCGCTTCTACCACTAAGGTAAAGCTCTGTTGTGCAGGAGACAGATCTTTCTTGGGGGCTGGTCTGAGACCCAGGAAGGAATGCCCCCAGCAGTTACGGACCATCACAGACCTCCTCACCATCCGCTCCTAGTGCAAGTCTCACTTCTTCAACCTGCCTTCTCCAGTATAAACACAGAGGAGTCTGTGTACACTTAAAAAGAATGAACCACACATGACAGATGTTAGTCATGGTGCTTCATGCCCAGCTGGAAGGCGCTCAGATACAATGGTGATGAACAGTGCTTAATTTGCAATGAAAGAGGTGCTGGGCTCAAGCAATTTTATTACTTTCATAACTGATGACACAGCAAGCCCAGAGGTGCCGGGGCTCAGCCCTAGCACAAGTTAAGTATTGGTGATGAGGGTGGTATGAGAAGAGAAGAGAAAGCTCTGCCTTCGCGTAGATTGGGCTCCAAAAAGTTTACTAGTGTTTTTAAAACTTTGCCATTTAATCCTGCTCAGAGCCAGGACCGGTGCAAGGATATTTTGCACCCTAGGCGAAACTTCCAGTTTGCGCCCCTCCTCCCCCGCCCCATCCACTCCCTCCCATTTCCTGGCCCCCAAAGAACCCCCAACTCATCCAACGCCCCCTGCTCCTTGTCCCCTGATCACCCCCTCCCGGGACCTCTGCCCCTAACCGCCCCCCAGGACCACACCCCCTTTCTAAGCTTCCCTTCTCCTTGTCCCCGACTGCCCCCTCCTGAGACCTCCCCACCCTAACTGCTCCCCTAGGACCCCATTCCCTACCTGTCCCCTGACTGCCCTGACCCCTCTCCACACCCCCGCTCCCTGACAGACCCCCGGGACTCCCACACCTATCCAACTGCTACCTGTCCCCTGACTGCCCCCCCTCAGAATCCCCCAACCCATCCAACCCCCCTCTGCTCCCTGTCCCCTGACTGCCCCAACCCCTCTCCACACCCCCACCCCTTGACAGCCCCCCCCCCAACCCATCCAAATCCCCTGCTCCCTGACTGCCCCCTCCAGAGACTCACTGCCCCTTCTCCAACTGCCCGCATGCTATCGTAGACACGCTGCTGGCTGCGCTCCCCCGCCGTGCTAGAATGCAGGGGAGAGGGGAGCAGGGAAGGGCAGGGGGAGCGCAGCTGCTCCCCTTGCAGCTGCCAATTCCTGCTCTTAACTAGTTTTCCCAGGACTGCTATCAACAGTGGAGCTAAACTTGCAGTAGTAAAGGTGGGTAACTTTAGGAAGAAGATCCCAGACAATGCCAAACTTCTGCCAAGCACACAAAGTGAACAGACTGAGTATAACATTATTCTCTAATCTCTTTCATTATTTATAATAATCCTACCCATAACAATACAGCAGCGGGGAAGAGATTTCCAGAGAGAAATGTGACGTTAGGTACCATCAACCTAAAAAACCTGGGCTCAAAGGCAAAATTCACATTGCCTTCAGTGGGATTAGCATTTCACCCCCACATCTAGGTCTGAAATTGATTGATATCAGAGCTAGTCACATGTTTTGGTTTTAATTTTGATGAAATTTCAAAATAATAAAAAAATAAACAGGGACACTGCTGATGAATTTTTTGCAACATTTCCCCCATCCTTTGTTTTTCAACTAGCCATAAAGCTGGTCAATTATTTGGTTAATTTTTCAAAATTTTGAATTTAGAAAAAAGAGGAAACATTTTGGAAAAATTGTTGTGATTTTTCTCCCCTTTTTTTGAAACTAGCTCTAGTATAAACATCTGCGCTGACTATAACTGTATGAGATTGGAGAGGGGGGAAATTCTATTTTTTTCAATTTCTTATTGCACATTTGACTGTGTTTTGAGCACAGTCACCTTCCCTGTTTCCCAGTAGCGTAGCCGGGGGTGGGGAGGGGGGGAGCGGCCGCTCCCGCACTGAGCAGAAGCGGCGCCTTTTTTGTGCTCCGACATCTTTTGCTCCTACTCTGCAGCCAGAGCGGAGCATTTTTTTTTGCTCCCGGCGCCTTTTTTGCTCCTAACACTTTTTGCTCCCGGCGCCTTTTTTTAGCTCTGCTCCCCCTGTGCTCTAAACCTGGCTACGCCACTGCTGTTTCCCCTTTATATTCTGTTACGTCTCGATCCTGCAAACTCTTACACATGTGCATAACATGAATCAGGTGAGCGGTCCCATCCCATTGACTGGAATCAAATGAAGTAAGGTCTGTTTTACACTTGAAAGTTATAACTGTGTTGGCTAGGGCTGTGATTTGATTTTTATTTTTTTATTTTATTTTTTTGTAGCAAAATCATACAAGCCCAAGTGTAGAGGTTTTTATTCTAGTATAAAGGCACCTTATGCCTCTGTGGTTATTCCCTTTCCCACATGGGACTAGTATGCCGGTATAAAGCAAGTTTATACTGATGTAACTGCATCCACACCAGGGGGTTCCTATCACTTTAAATGTGCTGGTAAAGTTAAAATAGTACAACTTTCTAGTGTAGACAAGGCCTAAGTACATGAGTGCTTGTAGGCTCAAGACCAAAGATTCCGCCATTGTTTGTGTGGTTCTTCTACACAGCAAGAGGAAACAGAAAACCATTTTTTAAAAAGAGGAATGTGATTCTAAAACCACAAAAATTGGCAGGCGGTTGAGGGGAACATGTGGCCTGTGAAACTGAATTTAACTCACGTTTTAAAATGGATTAAATTTCAAGTTGGTGGCGTCCCTTTAATATGTAACAACACAGCTAAAGACTAGAGCAGTACCCTTTGTATAATGACATGAATAATAAATACAAATGAATAAAACAATGAACATAACAGCAAATCCTGCATCCGTTATGCCTGTATAACTCCCTATGCTGACTGCTAGAAACTTTAGACATTTGGCATCTGCCTTGCCAACCTCATTAATCATTTAAGTGAAATCAACGGTATATTTTTACAAGGATTAATTTTTTAAACCATAACCAAAACAAACCTTTGCATCTGTAACATGCTTGTGACGCTAACACAACTATAACTGGGTGGGGTTGAAGAACTGTAATTGGGAACATTTAGTTTATTGTCTTAATCATAGATTCCAAGGCAAGCCAGGACCACTGTGATCATCTAGTATGACCTCCTGTATAACACAGGTCAGAGAACTTCCCCAAAATGGTTCCTAGAGCAGGTCTTTTAGAAACACATCCAATCTTGATTTTAAAATTGCCAGTGATGGAGAATCCACCACCACAGCCCTTGGTAAATTGTTCTGCTTAATTAGCCTCACTGTTAAAATGTTACACCTTATTTCCAGTTGGGATTTTTCAGTGATGTTGTTGATTGCTTTTGTTTGACGTGGCGTATTTATTTATGAGGGGGTAGGAAGTTAGTGGAGGTTACTAAGGGGTAAATGAGAGCACAGTGAGGCCCTGAGATAAGGAAGGAGCCAGATCCTCAGCTGGCATAAACTGTTAGCGTTCCCCAGGGAGCAATTTACCCCGGCTGGATCTATGACAATTTCCCCCCAGCTGAGGATCTGCCCCATGAGATCCAGAGCAATTACGTTTAAGTACTGACAAGAGCAAGCAAGTTCCATTTGTTCATTGCAACAGGAGAATATTGTGTGCAATTCTGGTCTCCCATGTTTAAGAAAGATGAATTCAAACTGGAACAGGACTACCAGGATGATGCAGAGAAGGGCTACTAGGATGATCCGAGGAATGGAAAACCTGCCTTATGAGAGGAGACTCAAAGAGCTTGACTAGTTTAGCCTAACCAAAAGATGGCTATGGGGAGAGATGATTGCTCTCTATAAATACATCAGAGGGACAAATACCAGGGAGGGAAGGGAGTTATTTAAGTTAAACGCCAATGGCCATCAACAAGTTTAGGCTTGAAATTAGATGGTTTCTAACCATCAGAGGAGTGAAGTTCTGGAACAGACTTCAAAGGGAAGTAGTGGAGCAAAAAACCTAACTGGCTTCAAGATTGAGCTTGATAAGTGTATGGAGGGGATGGTATGATGAGATTGCCTACAATGGCATGGCCCATCTGTGACTGCTAGTATCAAATATTCCCACTGGCCAGTAATGGGGCACTAGATGGGGAGGGCTCTGAGTGACTCAGTGAATTCTTTCCCAGCTGTGTGGCTGGTGGGTCTTGCCATCATGCTCATGGTCTAACTGATCGCCATATTTGGGGTTGGGAAGGAATTTTCCCCCAGGTCAGATTGGCAGAGACCCTGGGGTATTTTTTACCTTCCTCCGCAGCATGGGGCACAGGTCATTTGCTGGCTTGAACTAATGTAAATGGTGGATTCTCTGTAATTTGAACTCTTTCAATCATGGTTTGAGAACTTCAGTAACTCAACCAGAGGTTCTGGGTCTATTACAGCAGTGGGTGGGTGTGGTTCTGTGGCCTGCAATGTGCAGTAGATTAGACTAGATGATCATGATGGTCCCTTCTGGCCTTAAAGTCTATGAGATTGAAGGCTGGACTTGTTCCTTCAGGAGCATTTGTTTCTCCATTACCATAGTTTTGCGAACCAATTCGCTACTCATAGGGCACAATGTATTCTTCAGGGAGCTTCTAAAGTGACTCTTGCCACCAAGATGCTGCACCACGAGTAAAAGCTGTCAAATAAATAGCCATGTCTCTGTCCCAAAGGTGCTTCTCTACTAGAAACTAAACCAGTCACAGGACAGAACAAGCACGTTGTGGCCTCTGGTCATTCTGGCTGGGAGATCTCTGCACACAATAACGATAATTTGTTCTTATGTCACATGTTTCATTGAGATATCTTAGAGTCTTTACAGGGTAAGGTGAGTAGTATTATCAGATGGGTAAACTGAGGCACAGAGTGGGGACATGATTTGTCCACGTTCACACAGTAGGCCAGTGGCACAGCCAGAAATAGAAATCGGGTCTCCTGAGTCCCAGGCCAATTTCCTACTCATTGGGACATGACGACTTCCCTCAGTGTGGAGATGCCACCAATAAGGTAATCCAGGTAGGGAGATGTCACTAAAGAAGGAGGTAAAGGAGAGGACATGGGAGATAGGGGGCAGGAGATTGTTCCAATAAGGCATGTTATGAAAGAAGGTGTGAAGCCAGGACCAATTGAAGGACACCCAAGAAGAAGGATGTTCACTCATCCCATATGATTTAAAACTTCCTGCTCTATTATTTTCCTTGTGTCCCTCTGTCAATATCCCATAGTCGTGGCATTCTGAATGGGATGAATGGTTGGTCTTGACATTATCCGGTGACTCATTATTTGCATAGTGCTATGGCACTATGCACCGTGTAGCCAACCACTTAACAGGACAATGTGCAGAGTCCCTGCTCCAAACCTCAGTCTGGGATTTTCAAAGGCGATGGAGGTGCTCAGTTCCCATTAATGTTAGTGAAGGCAATGGAGCTGCCTCCTTCAGGCTAACAGCCCATTGCTGTCTGGAAGATGGACTAAATGGAAGATGCTCAATTACTGAGCAGCCACCCACTTCTGTAGCCTGTTGTCAGCTCTGCCATGTGCTTTATTTGGCAGCCAAACGAGGGGAAACACCTGCCTGGAGTCAGTGCTAGGCAACAGCAGTGCAATTAGCGTTATTTAAAAGATGGGTTTGCCCACAAGCAACAATAAAGTAGCCAGCGAAATGGACAATGTTTCTTTCTATCGTTTTTCTCCAGATACATGTATGTTATAACTCAATTTCTTTCATATAAGCTGCTGTCACGAGAACTAGAGTGACTTTCACCTTGTTTCATCTGGCAGATTATTGGCTCAGTTGCATTTGCTCTAAGAATGTGGTGCAAACTTTGTCTGTTCTGTGCTACAGTTTTGCTATGAGGAAGCTGGTATAGCCTTGGGCACGCTAGCAAGAAGGGATTTCATCAAATTACAGTTCAGCGAGCAGCCTTGTCTGTCGGATTCTGGGTTAGTGGATGCATTGATTCACTTCTAGGGATTTGGTAGGGTCTCCTCTTACTGGGCAGCATTGGTATACAATAGAAATAATCCATGGCTTCCAGGCAGACAATGGTGGTGAAGGATCAGGGGTGAGGCAATAAGTATGCTGCCTAGAAGCGTTAGACATTTGTAGCTCCATTGGCCACTGTAACAAGAGTACAAGAAGAACAAGGAGACATTCAATTACATGGAGAGGCAGCACATTTTACACTGGTAAAAGGAAATACTTTGTCACACAATGCAAAATTATCCCGTGGAACCCATTGCCACAAGATATTATTGAGACCAAAAATGAAGCAGGACTCTACAAGGACTGGATGTTTATACGAATAACAGATTTATAATAGTAAGGATTTAAAAAAATCAAGAGTCTTGAAAAGGATAGAAACCCACTGCCCCCACAGCATAAGCCAACCTCTAGCTGTTGGGGTGAGGAGGAAACATTCCCGGGGGGCAGAATATCCCATAACTGTCTGCTGCAGGGTTCTTCTTCTGAAGCAGCTGGTGTTGGAGAGAGGACACCAGACTAGAGGGACCATGGGTCTGACCTGGTCTGGCAATTCCAGTGAGCAGTGGCTCATGGAATCCATTTGCTCAGCCTTCCCTAAGCAGCCCTGGATGCAAATTGGGGAGGCAAGCACATTTGCCTCATAGGAATTTGACCTGCACTGCATAAGGACTCCAATTAGTTTCTATTCCAACCAGTATAGGTTCATATACTGTCCTCACCACCATAGTACCTGAGCATCTTCCAGCCATGCATTAAGCAACATGACTAACACCAGTCATGTGTGATTCATTTTTTTTCTCATCCCCTCCCCAGGGGGAGAATAGTGCATGTGGTGGAATAGTGCATGTGGTATATGGGTTTTTAACATATACTCAGCTGTATGTTTGTTAGAGAAAGCAGGCCAAAGAAGCCCCACTTGGATCAAGAGGCAGGGAGATTTGTGATGGGCCTTAGCTCCTAGGAAATTCATTCCGTCACAGACCAGCCCCCAAGAAAGCTTTGCCTTCTCTTCACAGAGGAGCTTTAGCCTTATTGCAGAAAGTTCCACTGGGCCTGAGGAGCAGCGTTGTTGACCACGGTCCTTCTCCCAGGGCTCTAGCTAATCGTTTCGATATTCTGGGCCCGGGCCATTGAGCGCCCTAAAGAGAAGGGCCGAGCCCTTGAACTTGACTTGATATTTTATGAGAGAGCAGGGGACAGGGAGTTTTGGCCCCTTGAGGGCAACAGGATCTGCCCCAATGTCAGTTCAGGGGCAGGAAGTGGAATGGAAGCCTGGAGAGCTGGAAGAACTGCAAACTAAGTTTCATTCAGAACATCTGGCTCTCGTGAGCCCTTTGGCTAATCCCAATGTCTAATTCCCTGACGTTCCCTAAATCTCCGAATCCTTCCTGTTTCCAGTCACTTCACAACATAATCTCTGAAAGTCTGCTTGCAAAATGGAACACGCTCCATCCCCACCCCCCTTCCTGTCAGTCCTGGGCTGTGCTTGTGCTAGGCAGGAATGGGAGAGGAAAGGGTCCCCAGATCTGTACAAACAGAGCATAGTCCTGTCCGCTCTGCAATGGGCCCATGCCTACCCTGCACTCCCGTTGACTCTGTTCCCCTTTATCTGCCACTGTGCTGAGGCTACCCCCAGGAAAGTTTTCATTTCTTTGCATTTCCATTGGAGAAATAAATCCCCCATGGTCAAAGTCCTGCTCTCCATCCCTCCATCTTCCCCCCTTCACTTTCCACCCTGCCTGTTTCCCCATCCCTCTTCCCTCCCTGCGTTCCCAGCAGCAGGACCTTTTTCACAGAAACAAGGCAGGGCTCCCTTTAGCTCATGCTTTGCATCTTGCTGTTCTTCAAAAGACATTTAGAAGCCTGATCCTGACAAGTGCTGAGCTTGTGACTTCAGGGGCAGCTGGGGGGTGGGGGCGGGGGTGTTCAGCAACTCTCAGGATCAGCAGGGGGTGCTGGAACAATTTGTGTAGTGGGGGTGCTGAGAGCCATTGAACCAAACTGTAAACCATGTATATGATGGAAACCACTTCAAGCCAGGGGGTGCGGCAGCCCCCCCTTCCAGCACCTATAAGGATCAGCCCAATATTTGAGAAACTCAGCCTAGTTTCTCCCCCCACTCCACTTCCCCAAGCTCAGTTTGTTAGCCTGGGGTGAGGGGGTGAGGGGGTGTCGGTGTGTCCCTCTGTCTGTTGCCATCTGGAATTGGAAATCTATTCTGGAGCATTAGCCTCCTTCCCTCCCCCCGCCAGCTCCTCCCTCGCTCCCTGTCTGCAAGGCTGTATCTAGCTGCTGTATCACTGCGCCCCCCGCGCCCCGTCCTCGGCTCCGGGCTCCTTTCCAAGGCTCAATCCCTTTCAACCGTTCAGGAGCCGGACTAGGTGGGGATGCAGCAGGCAGCCACAGCCCCCACCCTCCTCTCGGGGCCGGGCGAGCTCACCCCGCTCTGAGCCCCAGCGCCGGGCACCTGCACACCCGTGGCTACCGGGTCGGATTTAAGGAGCAGCCCCCCGCCCCGTGCCCAACCTTCCCCCAGCCAGCTGCCCCCCAGCAGAGCCCCAAGTCGAGCCCTGCCTGTCCCTGGCCACTGGCCCTGAGCCAAGGGGGGCCCAGAGCCTTCCCCCCCCTGGGCTGCCGGGCCAATCCGGGAGCGCCGGCACTGTGGCCGAGGCTCCCATTGGCTGCCCGCTTGCATGCGGGCGGGCGGGGGAGTGTGCGGGGCGGACGGCGCGGTTATCTCGGGCCCCTCCAGCGCCGGAGCAGCGCGCAGGTGACAGTGGCGAGGTGGGCGCCAGCAGGGGCCAGCAGCAGCGCAGGGCTGCGCTCGCTCGCTCGCCCGCGCACGGTGCACGCAGTCCCGGGAAAGGCGCCGCCTGCAGCAGCCCCCGGCCCGGCGGATCTGCCCCCGCCCTAGAGAGGCCAGCATGGCACGTGGCGAGCGCCACCCTGGCAGTGCCCGCGGCTCGCCGGGCGCTGGGCGAGCGCGCTAGAGCTGGAGTTCGCCGGTGCGCAGCGGTGTGGGACCCGGCCTCCCCCCAGTGCAAGGGCTGGTGCATCAGCCATGGTGGGGACTGAGCCGCTGGACGGGCAGAGCAGGGGAGCAGCACAGCAGCGAGGGCCGGGAAGGGTGCGATAAGAGGGGGTCTCCCCGCCCCGCCGGGCCCCCGAAATACGAGCGAACCCCACCAGCAAGACTTTGGAAAGTTGCCACCGATGATGGTGAGCAGCCTCCTCCCCGAAGGGCGGGCTCCTGCCAGGAGCCAAGGGAGCGCTCTGGGGGCGCTGGTAACGGAGGATCTTTGCCTGGACCGCTCTGAAAACTCCCCTCGGGGGTGCTAAGGCAGTTGGCTGCAGGCCAGCCCGGCTGGAAGGGCTTCGGGACAGCGCCGCGGGGCTTTCCCGCACCGGATCCTAGCGGAGTGCTCGCCCCGGAGTTACCACTCCGGCTTCACAGCGGCTGGCGTCCCTGCTCTGCCTTCTTGACCCACATTCCTATTGCCTGGGGTAAGTCTTGAAAGTTCATCTCCCTCGCAGCAGCAGCTGTAACGGGGCTGTTCTCATTGCAGGCATCGCTCGCTCTTTTCCTACCTGATGCAAGCAGAAGGATGGGTTATGCTTATATAGCGTATGCTGAGCTGCCTTGTACACGGTGTATTCGCCTAGGTACATAGATACGTGACTTACCATGTAGAGATGCTACACGCAGAGGGAAAATGTGCTAATGCTGAGCTCTGGTAAGCATTAGGGTAGTCTCCTAAGGGAAGAAGAGGCAGCTCCATGGCTTGAGCTGTTTAAAACTGGACTGGCAGTGGCACTGGAAAATATGCTGCTGAACAGTCCTGAAACAGCCAGCGAGTGGGCAAGATGATCTAATTCCATCTACTGTCTATGCCTGTATTTGCCATCTGCATATATCACATTATTTATCACCAGCAGATAGATTTGCCTTGTACCAGCCACTAAAACATAAAATGCCCCCACCCTACAACGGCATTAACTTGTGAGCTGCTTCTCCCACCCTCCAGCTCACTTTTCGGTAGCCAATACTGTATCCATTGCTTACTTCCCTAGAGCAGGGGCTCGCAACCCAGCGGTCATGACCACCTCTGCCCTTTCCCCATTGCTAATTAGCAGCATGGCCCTGGCTAGATCCCAGGTAGATGGGGCAGAGGTGCCAGTATGGGAAAGGCTGAGAACCGCTGACTTACAGCAGGTACACGCAGTCCAAACAGAAACTAGAACATGGATTAACCTGCCGGAAAAGAGTTCTGTGATCTGACCATAGAGGTACGTACTGTGCTTGGGGTACACAGAGGGGGAGATTATAACAGGGATTAATGCATTTGGCAGCTAAGGAATAGCTGTTGTACCAGTGTTCTAAACAGTGCTTAGATACTACAGTGATTGGTGCCCTACGAATACCTACATTAGATAAAGCAAGTCTTAAACTGTGTGCACATGTGCCGTACAATCTATTCCGTCTGATAACTTAACATGAACATGTCTGGCTGTCTCTCTTAAGAGAGAGAGAGAAGCAACCACATAATTCAAGCGTACTGCATCAAGTGGGGTTCTGGAAACTGTGGCTCAGGAGAGCGGAGCATGACAGAACCCTGCAACGGGGTTTCCTTGTAGTATGTTGTTGTCTATTTTGTTCTTTTTTTAAAATCTGCTGTTTCTCTGTGTTCCCAACATGGCATTTTAGCAGTGAGGGACTGTCCCCTGGATAGTAACACAGGGGTGTCCCGAAGCCACAGTTGTGCTGCAAATGACTGTTCATTAGTGCAGTCAGAAATCCTATGTTGTTACATGTGCTGTACAGGGGTGGGTGGGTGTGAGGAAATCAGTGTGTGTGTGTTTGTGTGTGTGTGTAAGAGGGGTGATATGTGCCCACACCGTTGCCAGGATGTGTTTGAGGATGAGCAGTCAGTGTAACGTGTTCTGTTCTGCTGGAGTGCAGCTTGTTCTGAATAGCCGGGTAGTTTGGCACAGACAAGTGTGTGTGGGGGGAGAACAGGGCGTACTCGGGCGATCCTATTCCACTTGGCATTCAGCATTTCAGCCTCTTGTGTTAAAACCAGCTGCCATCCTCTGGCCCTGCATTTAAGACCATCCTGTGAATAACCCTCCTCCTGGCTTCAAAACAAGTTGTTTATAGAGCGCTGTCCCTGCGTCATCCAACTGCTTCCTCTCCCCAGGCATGGAGGACTCATCAGGGAGGGCTTGGGAGATGCTGTAGTGCCATGTACCTCACCAGCCTACATAGAGGAGCCCCCAGGGAGAGCGGAGACAGCTGCCTGGGAACTTTCTGCCGACTGCATGCTGCCCCCCTGCTTTTCCTGTCTGAAGTGTTTTGGAGATTCAGTGCTCCCCCCCCCCCCCCCCGAAGCGTTGTTGTTAAACAGCGGGTTGGTGCTGGTACACTGCCTGAGCTGATCATTTCAGCTCTGCTGAGATAGGAGGCAGCAGTGCAGAAAGTGGAGCAAAGAAGGCTGGTCTGGAAACTCTCATATTGTCGTGGTAAAGGGGGAACTAACATAGGAAGTCACCAGCTTCACAGCATAGACATTCTGACTTTACATCATTGCTGGGCCCTGGAAAGGGAACTTGGTCGGGTAGCAATTGTCCCACTGCAGAAATAGTGGTCTGTTGGGAGGAAAACAGCTAACTGAGGTACAGATGGGCCTGTGGGTTCAATTCCTGGCTCTGCCAGTCTCCCTTTGTGATGGTGGGCGACTCCCATAGGCCCAGATCCTCAAAGATATTTAGGCTCCTAATGTCTATTAGAATCAGTAGAAGATAAGAGCATAAATACCTTTGAGGATCTGGGTCTTAGGCTCTCTATGGCTCTGCTTCCTCATCTGTTCCATGGGGATAATCACACTTCCCTGCATCGCAGGGAGGAGTCATTCCTTACTGTTTGTTGGGCATTCACATGTGATGCTGGTGAGCGGCACCATCTATAGGGAGGAAGAGTATAGCAACAGTGAAAGGAGACTGGGAAAGAGGAAAGGTATTTGGGTAGGGGGATAAAGGAAGAGTACTGGCGTACAAAAAGCACATTGGGATGTAGGGGAGATATAGGGTATGAGGACACGGGAAGGATGGTGGGATGTAGAAAAGGACCTGGGATGGAGGGATGATTCTAGGGTGCTTGTATGTAGAGGAATGCTGGGATCTAAGAGACATGCTAGGCTAGTAGGATGCAGAGTCCTGGGAAATTGGGATGCAGACTGATCCTGGGATCTAGGATAATGTCTAGCCGCACCCAGCAGCCCGGTACTTGCCGGTATTTGATGGTCTGTAGAAAATAGCCAGGGATAGACTGGGAATTTACTGGAGTACTGGGCTGTATGCAAAATTCTGGGACAGGAGGATGTAAGAAGCCTCACTGTACACATCCCTCTAATGAAACCCTAAATGCAACAGCAGTCACTCTGCCAGTGATTTCACTGCTGAATGATCAAATCCAGTCAGCCCAGCCCCCGACTGACATGCACTGGCTGACACCTGCCCGGGTCCTGGCTGATGTGCATTGGTCAACACGGGCCAACAGGAAAAGAATGGCTTCTTGGTAATATTTGCTCAGACCACCCCCACACTGAAATGTGCATAGCACTTCACCTTGGAGCCAGAGAGCGGCTAATTTCACTGGGACCTGGGCATGCTCATGCTCAGCTTAAACAGCTCTGAACAATCTCAGCCATGCTGTCGATTTCCCAAAAAGCTACTGCTGCCTCCTTGGTTTTAACAGCAAAAATCTCCAGCTCCCCTGAAGCATCTGTTAGTGGAGATTCTGATCTTAAACTCCTGAGCATGCTGTACCTGTGCGGGTCACGTGCTGCACCTCTCGCCTCTTTTTCTAAATGAAACATGTCCCATCTGCAGCTGGAAATGTATTCAGCCACATTATAAGGAGCTTTGTATTGCCTGCAGCCACACAGCGCCTTGTGCTGTGAATGTGATCCTGTCAGCTCACACAAGCGTAGTGGGCCAGCACTTGGGTGAGAGCAATCCTAGGAAAAGCCCATGGTGCCGCCTGCTGTGGTTCTGATGGCCCAGCAGGTGTCACTCTTCCCTCTCACTCTGAGCTGAACCTCTCCAAGCATCCAAAGGGAGAGATGAGGCATAGCACTGCAGCCCGAACCAGTGATGGTGGTGAGGGATCCCCATGTTGCCTTTCAGAGGTGTCACTGATCTCAGTGTCCTGCAATCCAGCCTGTCCCAGCCGCCTCAACTCCCACTGCTGTATCCCGTGTGTGTGCTGTTTTCTTCCTCCCTGCCCCAAACTGCCCAGACAGGGCTGCTGGGTGCGGCTAGACATCTGCAGCATGCCACTTCCCGAGATGATCCCTGCCACGGTCTACCAGCTAGGTTCACACTGGCTTTATGCCAGCTTCCACCAGTGTCAGACCTGCCAGGAGGAGCCGAGGGTGGAAAATACACCAAGGGAGAAGGTTGTGGGAGGCGTACGGTTGTGCCAAGCACTGCGGGGACTATTGGTGGCAAGAAGTGGCCCCCAAAAAGAGGAACCGGCCAAAGCCATAGGGCCTGTTTAGGTAGTGCACCGATCAAGTGTTTTCTCTCAACAGCCTCTGCCAGCAGGACACCTACGCAGCCACCATGGGAATTCACACTGGCCTCCCCCAGGGTGAGTCCCATAAGAGGGCAAGCAGCAATCCTGCCAGCTGCCCTCTGAACCACCCTCTTGGCATTGGGGGCTCCAGTGCAGGGAACTGTGAATCCCCAGCTCTGGTGAATCTGACCCTTTAGATCAGTTTACAGGGACGCTAATCAGCCGGAAACCCAGGCAACACAGGTTAAAAGCAGTTTCAGGCTGGCCCATGCCCCTGAGCCCCCTGCCAGTGACTGTGTGGTTTTGCAATCCTGTTTCCCCCTCCCTGTGGCTGTGAGAAAAACCCACACAGATAACAGGGGAAGCAGATTATACAGGTTTTACAGCATTCTTCTTAAATCCCCAGCTCCCAGACTCCTGCGGTTACATGAACAATCTCATTCATTTAAAACAAATCTATTTCATTAGCCCCCCCACCTTCAGCCCACGTTTCTAGCCCTCTTGGTGGCAAGGAAAAGCTTGACAGTGTGAACCCTAAAGGCTCAAAAAGTAGATGCCAAACCAGGAAAACTCAGTCTGTCTTTGTATACGTAAAATCTCAGTATTTTTAAGCCACTCTCTTGATTTTGGGGGCCATGATTCATGATTTTTGACTGTTGGCTGAGATACCAACTGTACCCAAAGGCAAAGCAAACAAAGACAAAGAAGGATGCATTTTTCTGTCATCCGAATTAAAGCGCCTTCCTACGTCACACGTAGATTCATAGATTATAAAGTTAGAAGGGACCACTGTGATCATCTGGTTTGACCTTCTTTATAACACAGGCCTAGGCTACAACTGCTCTGAATGACTTGTAACAGGAGGAGGTAAAACATATCCAGATGGCGCAATGATCTGGCCCCTTTAAGTTTGCAAAGTGCATTGGGATGGAAGGCGTGGCATGCACGTAAGACATTACATTGCTGTGAGGTTCATAGCAGAAGGCTGAGTTCCTGAAGCATGACGCCTACGTGTGAATGTTGGGATAACTGCACACCCTGCAGCGTGCTTCTGAAATGCTTACTGGCCCAATGAATTCCCCATTGTGCACGGCCTGGGCACATAGTTACCAAGCTTGCAGTTTCCATTAGCTAGTGAGATCAATGATTCCTTGACACTGCCTTGGGAGATTATGTATATGATACCTGCAGAGCAATAAACTGTGCTGTCTAGCGATTCATTATGGGGAGCTACAGAGGAATATAAGCCCAACAGCAAAAAGAACACAGGGTGGGAAGGAAACCTTGTGCCACCTAAAGGAGACAAGCACAGGGAGAGCTCCCTGAACCCAGGCCTGGCATGTCTCAAGGCAGAATAGGAGTGCAGCCTAGAGACATAGGCCAGGGAGCCGCTCCCCTCCACCTGGGACATGCTGGCTGGGGAGAGTTATTCTCCCTGACAGGCAATCAGCAGTGCAGTGGCTGTTTGCAGCCGGCTCCCACAGTGGGGTTGATCCCACATATAGGGCTGCTGCCTCTGAGATACAAAAAACCAGGACATCCTCCCGCACCACATACACCCCTGTGTACTGATGGCTCCCCACGCAGGGCACCATCTCCCCGTCCCAGCCTTAGGAGAGAGCACTAGCCCCTGTGAACTCCTGAGGCTGCCCCAGGCACTGACCTCACCAAGCAGTATTCAGTGCCAGCTGGATCCACCCTGCTTCTGCCCAACGTGAACCCTGCAGTCGGTATGTGTGCAGCAAGTTCCCTGAGCCGCCCCATCCCCATGACTCCCAGACACTCCGGAGCCAGAGCTCCCTCTTCCATGAGAGCCAGCGGGGGTGTGATTGGCAAACTCTGGGGCGTTTAGTGTCCTGTGCTTGGGGCGCTGTGCCGTGCAAAGGGGAATGAGGGGGCAGGTGCCACTCCCCGTACATGGACAGGGGCTCTGTGCGGTGCTAGTTAAATGCCAGGGGTGGCATAGAGTGTAGGTTAAAACACAGGCTGAACAAGCTATGGATCTGGGTAGGGCTTGTGTCCCAGAAAACAGAGCGATATGATGTTGTTTCTGCAGCCCCTGCGGCTAAAACAGATGTGACCATGTAATATACCAAAGCCTGTAGGAGAACACTTCAATCTGCCTGGTCACACAATAGCAGATTTACAGGTAGCCATCCTGCAGCAAAAAAACTTCAGGACCAGACTCCAAAGAGAAACCATAGAGCTTCAGTTCATTTGCAAATTTGACACCATCAACTCAGGTTTAAACAAAGATTATGAATGGCTAACCAACTACAAAAGTAGTTTCTCCTCCCTTGGTATTCACACCTCAGCTGCTAGAAGAGGGCCTCACCCTCCCTGACTGAGCTAACCTCATTATCTCTAGTCTAAGTTTTCCCTACACATTTATATCTGCCCCTGGACATTTCCACTGCTTGCATCCGAAGAAGTGGGTATTCACCCACGAAAGCTTATGCTCCAATACCTCTGTTAGTCTATAAGATGCCACAGGACCCTTTGTTCCTTCATGTAATTAAAGACTGTGTCGCCCTGCATACGTAGAAGGGGACAGAGTTAAGGTTGTATGGGCACCCTTAATTCTGGCATTTCCTAAGTGTTGAGAGCTTCATTTGGCAGAGACTGTCCCTTACTTTTACAGCACCTAGCTTAAGCCAATACCTGTTGACTCTTTAGTCCATCCTGCTACCTTTCCTCGGTCTGCCTTGTAGCGCCCTGTGCTGGGAAGTGCACCCTGGTGGTGAGTGGGGTGCTGGGCTTCATGGCTCAGCAATGACCCAAGAACAGTGTGTGTGGGGGGGGGGTTGTATTTGACTGGCCTAAGGGAGACACCTGCCTGAAGAGCTCCTGGGGATATCTTCCCAGGTGAGGGAGTTAGCCAGGTGCCTTGTTAATAGTGCTTGCATTAGAGTAGAATCTAGTGGCCACGGCCAAGATCCAGGTCCCATTGCCCCAGGCGCTGTACAAACACAGGAATAGACCATCTCTTACGGTACAGGTAGACAACCCAGTATCGTTAGCCCCACTGCCAGAGAACGAAGGCACAGAGAGGCTTGCTCTCTCCATGTGCCATTGTGTGACCTTGGGCAAGAACTTGAACCCAGAGCTTCCATGAATCAGGCTAGTGTTGTAGCCACCAGACCATCTCTCTTCCATTAAT
This sequence comes from Chelydra serpentina, assembly GCA_037349315.1. NCBI lineage: Eukaryota > Metazoa > Chordata > Testudines > Chelydridae > Chelydra > Chelydra serpentina. The sequence goes on along the minus strand of JBAIAC010000024.1, from coordinate 55,179,863 downwards.
GTTTCCATTAACATCAATAGGGACTTTTAATGAGATGCCCAGACTCGCACATCTGAAAACAGACCACTTGATGGCACATCTCATCACATCTCACCAGCACAGCATTGGCTCATGGGGGAGCGGGATTAGAGCTCTAAGGTAAACCCAGGATACTGCAGGAAATAGAGTTGATGACTGAGTAGGTAGCAACCTTCTCTCTGAAACAGTCCCCCAGCATGGTGCTAGGGGGCGCTGTGTCAAGCCCCAAATTGCCAGGGCTGAATTCCCATCCTGGTAATTACGCCTCCTTCAGATTCCCTCTGCAATTTTCAACCAGAGACAGTTTTCATGTACATCCTAAACTGCTGCGTAATGTTGCTCTGCAAAACATCTGCTGCATCCCCACCCCACCCTCAGCCTATAAAGTGCTTTGAGTTGCTCTGTGCTGAATAAATACGTGATAAGATTATCCTGAGTATGGCTTGATTCACTCAGGACTTACTCTGGCTTCTGGCAACATAGAAAATCTACCAGGGCTGGGGAGAGTGGAAGGAGGGATTGTGTTGGAGGAAAGCACTCTGCCACGGGGCTGATAGCCAATTACTACAGCACCCAGACCAGGTGGCATTGGCTGAGGAGGAGTGGCTCTGATTCAGAGGCACGCATGGGACAACCTGGGCTGGTAGGACTCCTTTGGAAGGTGGAATCCCAAGGGGATGACAGTTCCTGTGGGATGCAGGAGCTGGCACTGGTGTAGGAGTTGCAGTTTGCAGCCCCCTGAGCAAACAGAGAATTGAAGCCAACGGGCCAGATCCGCAGCTGGTATAAATTGGCATTGAATCAATGGAGCTACGCCGATTCATACCAGCTGGGGAGTTGGCCCATGGTGAGTTTCAGAAGGCGTCTGGCCCTGCTTTAAATTATATTTAATCTACTGCAGAAAGTGATCTGGAAAATGTACATGGCCTGACAAAATCGATGTTAATGTCCCTGACAATTAGCTAATGTCTTAATAATTGAACTACACCTGATATACAGTTACACTGTACATCTCCAGGGATTGCTTTGCCATTGATTTCAAAAGGAGCAGGATCACAGTACGTAGCTGTGCACTATGTTGTACCTGCCATAGCACAAGCCTCTAAGTTCTGTTTCTGGATATTGGGACAAGGTACTTGGGTTGACCCCCTCCTCTCCAGGCTGGAAGCTCTAGACCCTCCTACAGGAGGTGGTTGTCTCGCCAGAGGCAAAAGGAGGATGGATCTTGAGGTTAAGGCACTGGCTTGGAAGGCAGGAGATCAGGGGAACACGCCTGGATCAGCTGCAGATTAACTGTGTGACTCTGGACAAATAACATCTCTTCCCATCAGTTCCCCCATCTGCGAAGAGGGGGTCAGACCGGTCTAGAGTGCAAACTCTTTAGAGCAAGGGGCTGTCTCTCACCATGTGTACGCCCCATGGGTCCCTGCCTCTCCCATTCCTACACTAACCAGTGCTGCTGGGGTGGGAACAAAGCACATCCTAACATGAGGAGCTGAATCAGAAGCAGAGATTTGATGCAAAAGCCTCTGTCTGAGTTTATTTGCCCCCACCCCAAATATTAATGCTCTCTCCCCACTCCCACCCTGCCTCCACATCCCCAGCTGTTCCACTTGCTTATTAGCGGACCACACGCCCCCTGCTTGGTCGCTCCTTTCCTTTCCCCGAAGCAGAGATGAATTAGCAGCTGCAGGGAAGAAAGCCGGGCAGCTTGAAAGCGGTTTGTGATGCAGGTCTGCAGGACTCAGCAATTTGACATTCTTTCTAATCCTGTTATTTCTCACCTTAAAGCTATCCATGTGAGCAAGGTGCCTTTATTATTCATCTAGCTGCTGGCTGCACTCTCAAACTCCACCCGCCTCCCAGCATCTGACATCTCCCCTCCTCCCTGCGGGGCCGTATGGGTAGGACTAGAGACCCCAGACCCGAGAAAGGTTTCCATCTCGGCAGCTCCTTTTGGGCAGTGAGTGATACTGACCTGTCAGCCTGTGGGTGATGGTTTATTTCTGCCCTCCGGTTTTTATCTCGGCGCAAGCTTTGTCTGGGCTGTTGATTTTGTGCCATGCAGTAAGGGTGGGTTGAGGGGTGTCAAGCCAGCTACCTGCAATCAATTGCAGGGAAGGTGGGTACTGGATGGCTGGGAGGGGCCAGAACAGGGTTAGGTAGAGCTGCTCAGGAAATGGACTTTGTTCCCATGAAAAAATTGACACTTTTTCATTTCCATTGGAATTTTTCTTTTGAGAGTTTTGAGTGGGGAGGCGGGGGGAAGAGACAACTGTGCATCAGGAGCCTGAAAATTCCAGGATTTGTTATGAAAATCCATCATCAAAATCAGACATTTCCCATGGAAAGTTGCATTGTTTAGATCAAAGAAATATTTTGAACCATAAGCCCTGGTCTTGGGTTCACTGAGGGTTCCTGGGCACCAAGGAGACTCAATTAGGGTGACCAGAGAGCAAGTGTGAGAAATCAGCACGGGCGGTGGGAGTAACAGGTGTTTACATAAGATAAAGCCCTGCAGATCAGGATGGCCCCTATAAAAGCAGGACATCTGGTCACCCTTGGCTCAATAGCCAGGCTTCCACAGGGAAACCTAATATGCATACACACGTGAACCCTCTAGGAACCACACGCCTGAGTCCATGCACACGTGCCGAGACATGAGACACCCTCACACAAACTCACAGGGCTGGACAAACAGCACCTGGACAGACAAGCACATCCCCAGGACAAACTACCCCCCCCCTTCCAAAGCACAAACCCACACAGGATATATGCATGTGAATGGACAAAGTTACATCCGGCCACATGGGTGCACGCACACACCCAGACAGGGCCTAATCTCTGCGGACTGCCTACTGCTCAGGCATAAACTAGCCATGAAACCGGGAGCAGAGCTTGAAGGCGGGGGAGCGGGATAGTCCGTATTGAAGCAGTGGGCGCCTGTAGTACTGAGGCAAGTGAGAGACGGTTCGCCCGGGGTGTGGAGCCAGCGGAGCTCCCAGCAAACAGCGTGCTGGTGTCTCCCGCCCCCCACGCCCGCACAGACCCAGTTCTGAATGGCAGCGCTCCTGCTGCTGCCGTCGGGGGCCAGTGGTGCCATGTCACATTACATTGCGCCTTTTGAAGCGGCTGCTGCGCTCTGCGCCCCGGCCGACCCCATGCTGTCAGCGTGCCTGGCTGCGCTGTCTCGCGTCCAGCCCCCTGATAGGAAATGCTCGTTGTGCGTGCACCGCGGCCAATGTGCCATCTGTCACCCACCACTAGAGAAGGAAGAAGCACAGCAAGATATTTTCTGCATCGTTTTCCCTCCTCCTGCTGCGGGTCTCGGAGCCTGGCTCCTGGGGACCCTCCTGCAGAGAGAGTGCTCAAGTGGATGGTCCTCTCTGCTGAACCTGAACAGATCTGCCTGCTAGCACTGGCTCCTGTTCTGAGCCCAGGGACGGTGTGTTATCTCCCACTGTCCCACGTCATGGGTCCAGGACTCACGAGCCCTGTGACATCAAACACAGCACTGATCATCCCCAGCTGCTGTATCCCATGATAATCCTCCTGCTTCAGCCCACGACCTGAGGCACCTCAGGTTGGGGGAAAGACAAGGCCGCCTGACAAATCTGGCCACAGGTTCAGCAGGGCCCCTATGCAAGGCAATGTCCCTGCATGTAGCTGGGTCCCTGCTCTTCTGCCTGCCCGTGTCTTACACTTAACGCTGGCTGCAATCCCCCTGAAGCTGTGTTCCCTCCTCTCTCCTGCTTGTGAAGCTGAGATGCCTCTGGACTGTGAAGACGGGATGGCTCTGATGAACCACGGGATATTGTAAGAGGTGGTGAGAATATAAGGGTGAACCAGGGGGAGGTTCTCCAGATCTGACTTCTTTTCCCTGTCTTCCCCCCCCCCCCCCGCCCCCCCCCGGTGCCTCTGAGGCCTGTTCTCTCAGGCACAGGAGCGTGGTAGTACAGGCTCTTGTAAGGATCCTCTGTGTGGTTTACCTCTTATCCACATCACCATCTCCTGAGAGAGAGAATCCAGCTCCAAGATTGTAACGTGGTTCAGAGACCCAGATAAATACAGGGTCCAGCCCCAGCGAACATCTCTGACGCAGCCGTGCAGAGATGGGATGATCCCGCTTGTCCGTCTCCTTCCCAGTAGCACTAGACTCTCCGCAGCGCACGGGACTCTGAACCATGGTTTAACTGCGCCTAGGACCACCACCCCCACCCCGCGGTTGTTTCCACGATGAAGATGGGCCCTCAATTCCCATGCTCTGGGCCAGATGCTGCAGAGCGCAGCCTGGCACACACAGATGGCGCTCTGGCGCAACGTTCAGCCGGGAACTCACCGAGCTCAAGGGACGGGGTGAGTGTGGCAGAGCAACCGAGGGGTGCAGTTTGCACTGATCGGACAGTCAGTGAGTGTTGCCCCCGTCGGTGAGTGTTGCCCCAAAGCTGCCCCCATTTTTGGCCCTGCAGAGGAGGGAGATTATGGCGCTCCCTCACTGGTCCTGCTGACAGGAGCTGGTGTGGGTACTGTCTATATGTGCACATGGGCTCTAACCCATGTAAACCCAGCATGCACCTCTCCTGAGAATGCCCAACACCCCCCCCCCCCCCCTCTCCAGCTCATTCCTTTCTGCTTCTGTCCTGTCTGCCTCCCGCCTGGTTCTGTCAGCCAGCCTAGATCTCGCCAGCAGATGGCACCTAGGCTGCTTGAGCTAGCAGGTCCCTCTGGTCCCTCTTCTTTTTTGGGGGGCACTGGAGGAATGCCTCCTGCCACCAGACACCAGCAGCCCTCCCCGCTCCTTCTCCGAGACGGACAGACTCCCTCTGGGGACCAGGGCAGTTGGAGTCTCAGTGACAGAGCATCAAAATTAATCCAGGGGCATCTTTCTGATGACAGATGGGCATCTCACTGTGTCAAGGAAGAACATGCAGCTGGGGACAGATAATATAAGAATCCATACACAGAGTTAGGTAGGGCAGGCCAGATCCTCGACTGGTGTAAATCAGTGTTGCTTCCCTGACGTCAGAGGGACCATGCCAACTCACACCAGCCAGGGATCTGGCCGGGGTGGTAGAGAGAGACACACACACACACACACACACACACACACACACACTGTAAAAGCAGAAGTGATGGGGTGAAATTAAGCAAAGGAAAATGTTGAGCAAATATCAGGAAACGTTTCCTATCAGTCAGATCTATTAGACCGTGGAGTAGGCTCCCGAGGGAAGCAGCTGGAGTCCCGTTGCGTGAGTCATTTGAAAGCTGGGCTATACAAAAGTACTGGAGAATGCAGCAGAGGGAACAACCCCGCGCTAGCCACGGGGGAAAGATGACCTAATAGGTTTTTCAAGCTCTAATTTCTATTATCCTTGCGGTCTACCTGAAGAGGTGTGTTAACCAGCAGCCTGGAAGATCTGCAGCGCCTGGCTTTGATCTACGAGGCTGAGAGAGTATGCTGCAGTAAGAAAGGACTCTCACCCACTAGGGCCGATTCTGCCCCTCCCTTTGGTCCCTCTATACCCTGCCCCTTGTGAAACCCAATTCGGGGTGGGGTGGGGGAGTAGCCCTTGCACTCAGCACTGAAGACATTTTGGGCCATGGGACAGTCCACAGACACCGCTAGAGAAGCTGCCCTAAGGTAAAGTCTTATATCCATTTATAGGAAGAATATTCTGTGAGGGAACCGATTTGAGAAGCGGAGAAAGGATCAAAGAGAGGCATTGACAAGCCCAAAATGTGCCTCCCCTTCTCTAGGGTAAAGAATCCACGTGAATGTATGTGTGCGCACGTTTGTGGGAGAAAAAGAGTGCATCTGCACACGCAGCACTCTGCCCCAAAAACCCAAACAAATTCAACTGCCTGGTGCCCAGCAGCCTGCCAGCAGGATCAGAGCAGCCCACAGAGCCAGCACCAGGACCGCTCTGCAGTAACAAGCCAACATGCATGGGATGCAAGGGGAAAGAAAAATTTCTTTTCTGCAAAGAAACAGTTTTCACAGGGACCGATCCAAAGCTGAGTGAAGTCCAGGAGATCCTTTCCTGTGACTTCGGTGTGCTTTGGATCAGGCCCACCAACAAGCGTAATCACAGCCCATTCAACTTTGGCCCCGGTGCAGTGTCACACCGCGTGTCCTGGACAAGACACCGGCAGCCCCCCCGGTTTGAGATACTGCCAGAGGGAGGCATGGGAGATGCAATGAGGAACACCTCTGCCTTCTAAAGGCGCTGCCTACTTTACGGGAACATTGGAATGCCATGGAGATCTATTGCCATTGGGTGCCAATGGCTCTGCCCATGTGCCTCCCACAGCATCCAGTTCCACAAGCCACAGCACATGTTGCGTTATGAAGAGCATGAAAATATGTGGCGGGCGGGGAGCGTAGGCGCCACCAGGGTGCTGGTGGCTCTAGACCTTGTAGCAGCAGGGAGCCAGGCAATCAAGCCAGCACAGCGCTTCTCTGAAGTGCTACAGATCTCTAGCACCCTCAGGCTCCACGGACGTCAGCACCTCGCAGGAACGAGCCCCAGTCTCTCAGGCCCAGATCCTCAAAAGTATTTAGGTCCCTGACTCCCACTGATTCCATTTAGGGGATCTGGCTGTTCCCTTTGAAAAGGTTAAAGATTAAAAGCCACGGGGCAGAGCTGGGATTTGGAGTAGCCACAGGACTCTTGCAAGTGCCATATATGACTGCTTGTATGTTTACTTCCTCCTCTTCCCTGCTGCTGGGCCCCAGGGGAGAGATGATCACTGTAGTGAATTGTTTGTTACATTTTCCATTCAGCTGCATCAGCAGTGCCAGGAGAGCTCAGTGCGGGCCCAGAGGAGGGGATAACCGCTCCCTGTTTGCGCATGCAGAACCGACAGCAAAACAGCAGGGTGAAGCATGGGCCCTGGGGGGAGCCTCCCCCTGGCAGCACTCTCTGGGTTCAGCAGCTGCATGGCCTTAGGGCAACAGGCCTGCCGTGGGCATTCCAAAGAGCAGCAACCCCGGGCGACATGCATGAGGCTGCCGGACGACAGCAGTCAGAGCCTGACAGCAGCAGAAGGGGGTTGGGTGACTGAATCGGAGCAGGTGAATTGGTGCCACACGTCCAGTTCTAGCTCTACAGCATTTTGGAGTCAGGGCTTCATAACCACTTCCTATTTCTGCAGAGGGGCAATCAGTCCCTAGAACCACAGAAATAAGAGATGCACCTGACATATTCGCTCCTCAGTCTGATCCCCGGGGGCCAATGTAGAATTTCTCTATACAGTCCTTTCTCCAGTGCTTTGACCCGGCCAGTTGGAAATCACCAGCAACGGGGCCTCTGTCAATTCCTTTGGGAGGCTATATACAGCCCAGTAGATCTCTCCGTTAGGAAAGCCTCCTGATCCTCCTGATGTTCGGCCAAAAAAAGGGCCTTGGTTAATTTCATTCTGGCACTTGGTGCTATGGAAAAGCCTGGGGTAGATTACTCCTAGCTACACCTTGCAAAACGCTCCAGGGCTCAGAACCTTTCAATTATGAGACAGATACTTGATCCACGAGGCCAGTGTCTCCTACTGTTTCTCACTCACTAGTGCACGTCCAACTTATTTCAGGGATGACCCAAGACAGAGTCTTTTAAAGCTTGGCCCTGCTCCAAAAGGGAACTCAAAAAACCCTCACCAACCAACCAGCCGTTTATTGTCTTCCTGTGACTCCATAACCAGGTCTGCTCAATTGACAAGGAAAAGGGATTTGTGTGCGAGATAACCACTCAGCCTCTGCCCAGGATCCATAATGGCCAATCGTCACTGATGAGCGTTGACTCCAATGGGCGGTACCTGAGTAACGGAAGGCCCAGTTCCTGGACTCGGGTGACTACGGGGGAATTGCAGCTCCCCTTTCAATAAGAAGTTCTTAGCCCTGCTGGTTGAGGAGAAAAGCTTGACAACATGGCCAGAGTGCACCCCAAAGGTGCAACGAAAGAACCTCCCACTGGCTGATTTTTTTTTTCCAATCTCCTGATTTTAAGCCAGGCTCATGAGCCTTCTGGGCCTGACCCATGATGGGTGGGCACTTGGGATTGGCAGTAACGGCTTGCCAGCAACGAAGGGGTTCACACTCCAGCCCTAAACAAAGCCAGCTTCTTTCTGGCTCATGCATTGCCCCCTGCAAGGAAGAGACTGCCACTGGAACGTAGCGAACAATTTTTGTCCGACAATACACGAGTAAGAATAGAATCCGGCTCCATGTCTGATCGTTCTACCTGCAGGGCTGAGGAACAACACACCTCCCCCGCAACCCTTCACTGGGCCGCTGGGACAGAAACTGCTTCCAGGTTGGAAAGAGAGAATCAGAAAGTGCTGGGATTCACTGAAAATCAGCCACATCTAAGAGGAAGAGCCATCTCTGCTCCCCCTTCTGCCATGCAGCATGTCCAGGAGGCACCAGCCTCTTTACACCTTTGATCCCTCTCCTCCTTTGGAGACCCTGAGCCCCACCCTCCTTTTCTCCTCCAGAGGCCCCTGCTTCTCTCTCATATGAGGTGCTCCAAGATCTTTAGCTGCCCTGAATCCTCCCAGTGTCGGTCTCCCTCCACCTTCTGACTGTCTCTCCTCCTCGGGCCTCCCCACCCCAGCTCTGGGGAACCCCCATTCTAGTCCCCACCTCTGAGGTTTGGCGCCACAATGATGGCGGGGAACAGCCCTGAGCCAACTGACTCTTGGCCAGGGTGCGCTCTGCCCTCAACACCTCCTCCCCAGAGAGGGGCCCGATCCAGAGAGGTGCTCTGTGCCTGGGACATCCCACTGAAGTCAATGGGTGTTGAGGATGCACGGCTCAGGATCAAGCCTACAGAGAGGGAGGAAGAGCACGGGGTAGCGAACACAGAGCCTGATTCAAAGCCCTTTGAAATCAGTGGGGGTCTTTCCATTGACTTCAGTGGGCGTTGGCCCAGGCGCCAGGAGTAGAGAAAGGGCTGTACATCAGCTGCTAGCGTGTTGCCAGCCCCAGGGCAGGAGGTGGCATTGGCGAAGTTATCCCCTGGATGGGCAGTTGGAAATACCAGAGAAGCTGGGTGGAGGCCAGAGATTCAGCCCTTCTCCACCTTTAACAACATGCAGTAGGTTGTCAGACAACAGCCATCACTGTGTGCGGAGGGTGATTGTCCTCACACCCTCCACATCTCCCTCCAGCTGCCCCCTTTAGACCTGCGCTTGCACCAGGGGAAGCCTAGGGATTTTGTGAAAGCAAGACCTGCGGTGACACAGCCCCTGGAAATCTCTCCTTTGGCTACTCATTGTTCAGATGTTGACCCTTTACCCCACCCCTCCTCAGACAAGGCCCAAGGCTGGAACAGCAGGTCAGGATTGGTGAGCACTGGCCGAGCTGTACTGGGAGCACTGGGGTGCTGCAGGGCAGGAATGAAGTGCGAAGACAGAGAGCCAGGGGAGGGATAGAACAACAGGCGGTGTTAAAGGCATGATTGAGATTTATGAGAAGAGCTATGCGGGGCCCCCGAATTGGGTTAGCAGGGGGTGTTGAAAGCTACGATTGACATGCATTAGCAGAGCTGCATGGAGGCCCAGGACGCATAGCAGGGGGATGCTGCCGGTCTGGATTGACGTGCATTAGTGGCGCTGCGAGAGAGCCTGGCACTGGAATGGCAGGGCTGCTGCAGGTAATAATGGAGACATATTATTAGAGCTGCATGGGGGCCCGAGGACTAGCAGATCAGTGGGGTTTCGGATCAGGAGTGAGAGGCGCTGGCAGAGCTGGGCGAGCTCGAGCATCTGCCTGCTGTAAATGTTGTTCATGACTCACAAGAAAGTTTGCTAAACATATGGAAATAATTCTTAATATCACATTGCCCAGATGGTTTTGATGGGGAGCATATTTGCTAGAACAGTAGATCAAAAGCCCTTTCATAGTGTGGGCCACTTCTAGAGAGAGAGAGAGAGAGAGAGAGATATTCCCCCCCTCTTCGCCAGGGACGCTTCCCCCTCCCAGCCTCCAGCCCCAATCCCACATGCTCAGAGGCCAGAAAAAAAACATTAGGACAGTATTAAGGAGGCAGGTTGTAAATAAACTCCCTTGAATCGGATGGCTCCAGTCTATATCTGTTCTGTTTATTTCCTTTTTCAGGGCGTGGGACACTGCTCTATTGGACCCCAAAATCCCTTTTGTCTCCTGCTACCCCCATAAGAATAGCTCTTGCATAAAAGGGTCATGCATACATGCAGACATCTCCAGGGCACGGGAAGTATTGTTAGTCATAAGATGCGGGAAGCAGAGGCAGAGAGAAGGGAAAGGGTTTGGCTAAGGTCACACTGGTAGAGGAGCAGAACCAGGGATGGAAACCAAGTCTCCCGATTCCTGGCCCTTTGCCCTAGCCACTAATCTGCCCAGGTTACTTGATAGTTTGCACCTCTCCTGTGTTTGTTGAATCTACAGTTTGAGGTCATCTAGCAATTAGATTGACCTCACCTGCTGGAAAAGCCCAAAGACAGACATGAAGCAGCCATGCAGACGAGGGCTTGTTTTGAGCTTAGTTGGGCAAAATCTCCTGGCACCATAAAAAGAGCCCGGGGATGAGCCATAGCAATCAGGAATTGCCTTAAAAACCCTTTCTCAGCAGCTTCCATGTAAAATCAGTAGCAAAGCCCCTAGCAGACTTCATGGAGTCTCTGGCAGTTCTCGCTTTACTGGGTCAGAACTCTGCTTGGCTTAGGGTTTTTTTGTTGTTGTTTTTTTTAAGGGGGATTGGATTAAAAAAAAAAGTTTGAATTGGGAGCGTCACATATGGTGGAAAGGCTTTCTCAAAGATGACATCCTTGCAGTGTTTCCTAAAGACAGTCAGAGTCTGGGTTCCTCTGGAAGGTTGTTCCATAGCTAGAACCTCTCCCGCTGGCAGACACTCCGTCACTGTGACAATAGCAACTCCATAGACCTCTGGCACAGGGACAGGCATGGCCAGTAAGTGCCTCCTTAATGGGCCAGCTACATGCCAGCAAGTGCCTCCAGCTATGTACTTTTACACCCCTGAATTTATTTCAGCTAAAAAAAGAGCCCAAGTCAAAAGTGTTGGTTCTGACTTTGAACTCATCTTTGTTCTGTAGATATTTTTAGTCCTCACTGCCTGAGAAAAACCCCTAATAAGGAAGAAAATGCTCTATCCACAGTCAGATTCTGCTGAGCAGAAGGCCCTGAACCTTGTAACTCACCATCTTCAGCCAACCCCCTCATCGAACAAGCAGGAAACGCTGACTCACAAAGCAAAGCTCCTACCTAGCATCCATTCTGGGTGGGCACTTAAATCCCACCTGGAATGTCTGTTACCAGGTAAGAAGACAGGATCACCACACCTCCTCCTGAATTCACCACAGGATGCCCCTTATTGGGTCACTCCTGCCAAGGGGCCATGAGAGTCTTGCTTTGAGGTCAGCTCTGGTTATGAGCAAAATGCTGACCCAGCCCACCACCAGGTGGATGGGAGACTCTGGTCTCTTACTAAGGCTGCTCCGGTATCAGATCCCTTGTTGGCAGAACCAATACAGCGGAAATAAAGGCTGCCACTAGTGGCAGACTGCAATAGGGGGTACTTGCCACCAGAGCTCCGCCTCAAGTCAGGACACAGCACTGCAGGGATTCTTCTATTCCAGCACCACACAGTTGTCAGCCAAGCTGGTTCTGCAACAGGCTGGATCTCCTGAGGCCCAGCCCTCCAGCCAGGTCACCTTTCAAGTTCAGGTCCCTTTCAGGATAACAGAAGTCTTGTTCTTCCACCCACCTTCTGGGCTTAGTTCTCTGCCCCTTCTAGGTTATCTTGAAGGCTTTCGGTCTCATTTAGAGAGAGCTGGATCCCAGGATGCTTCCTTTGGAGTCTCTCTCACAGTCTATCGCTCATTGGAGTTCCCTGCTCTTTGCCCCTACTCCCACAGGCCTGCAGAGTTCTTGCTCCTTTAGCAGGGCACTTTCTCCCCAGAGGCTTCTTTCTCTCTTAGCAGCTTTGCCCCACTGCCTTCCCTCCCCATGGAGCCCACGAGCTTCTTCAGAGACCTCCCTGCAGGCCATATCTCAAGGACCTACACTGCACCCTGTGGGTGCCACACCCTGCCAGAGGCACCTGCTTTCTGCAGTCACTACCACAGCTTGCTCCCCAAACTGTGCTCTCTCAAGCCTTTTTACAAAGCCCAGCTGTTCACCATACTCACACCTGACCCTGTTAGTCCTATCTTCTCAGGAGGAGAGGCAGCTAATTATGGCACAGCTGGGGCTAATTGGACAGGGCCAGCTGACCCTTAAAGGGACAGGCTGCCCTGTTAGACAGATAAAGGGGCCCCTCAATCCCATCTTACCCGCCCTTCTCTATGTGCTAATGCACTTGGGAAATGGTTGTGAAAGAGGATTTCTTTGCCAGCCCCAGGTAAAGAAGACGCTCAGGACCAAATTGTCAAGTGCTTAGCACCCTCCCTTGAGAGTGACCTTTACAAAGCACTTGCCACTCAGCCGCTCCCAGAGGGATGTTCCTGGCCCAATTTTCTAACCACTTCGGTGCCTAAACGGAAGCTGTGCTTTGCAGAGCTCTGATCTTGGTTGGAAGTGATAGATGTTTCTTCAACTGTTTATTGGTTTGTTTGGTTTTCTGGCTGTCTGGGTTTTTTTTAATTTGTCTAGTTCATTTGGCAGTCAGGGGTGCGATGCTGACAAATTGTTCCCCTCGCTGTTACTGAGCATTTCATTTCCTCAACCATCAGAACCCTGGACCAAAGGAATAAACTGGGCGCAGTAGCTTTGTGCAGAGCGAGCACATACTAGATAGCGGCTTTTGGGACTGTGCACCCCGTTCAGAGCACATGAGTCCACTCCTCTGTGTGCATGGCAGGTCCAGTCAGCGGGTAGGAGCATCCATGCAGCAAAGGAGGGAGGGTTGGGAAGGGTGCCACAGAATTAAGGAGCAAGGTAGCAGCTGGGGGTGGTTTGGGATACAGTGATGCTAAAGGGAACTGGTCCCCAAGCAAATAGCTATGACTTCTCGGGGTTGGGTGCACACCGTGAGATGAGACGCTAGGTCTCAGATCCTAAATCCATGGAAGCCCATTGAAATCTACACTGGAGCTGCCCCAAGAGGTCACGTCCATAGCGACACGTTGCAAAAATGCCATGTGGCACGATGGACAAGGAGCTTCCTTTGGGCCAGGCCCATCTTGGAAGGTCACCATAGGCAGGGGGCCTGGAGGAGAACAGCAAACGTTTCCCATTTTGCCAAATGGCAGGGCATTTAGTGAACTGGATGAAACTGGGGGGAGTGGCATGCCCAGCGCCCTCTGGAATCTGTCAAAGTGGTATTGCATTTTGCAGCTTTGTCCCCAAACCCGTGAATTCCTCTCTGTCCTGGAGCCCTGCACCTTCTCCCTTTGCGTCTCTCTACACCACCCACATCACCATCCCACAGCCGAGACCCGGGGCACTCTGGTCAGCAGCCACAGCTCCAGGCCAGAACAGGGATTTCCTCTACTCATGGGACCTGCTTCTTCCAGATCAGAGCTGAGCTACGCTGGTGGGACGGCGTGGGGCAAGCCTGTTCTGATATTGCCCATGTGGTAGCTGTTCTGATAGAGAGGATGTTGGAGTCCAGCACCTTTCACCAGCACCAAACACACTGACAAGTGTCAAACTCAGGGTAGAACAAACAGCCACCGACGGGTTTCAGACATGCGTTTCTCCTGCCTGCCATGCGTTTCTCCCGCGTACCTGGCATAACAGCATGTAAGACAGGTTCTCTGCCTGTCGGTCTCTCTCACTAACGCCCTTCCCCTCGTGCCGTTGCAGTGCTGGAGGTCCTGAGGAGCACCGAGGGGGAGAGAGTGGCGAGAGAATGAAGAAGCCAACCACGCAGGAGAAGCATGAGGTGGCAGCAGTTTGAAGGGCTCCGGCTGATGGTCCCATGGGCATTGGCGCTATTGGTCCTGAGTCTGTGCTGCCGGGGGTTGGTAGCCGCCACCGCTGCCGGCCCGGTGCCTGACCAACATGCCGCCTCCTCCTCCCCAGGCCAGGCACCGCTGGACTGGCTGCTCACCAACCAGGGACCATTTCACCGAGCTCAGGAATACACCGACTTTACCGAGCGCTACCGGCAGGGTTTCACCACCAGGTACAGGATCTACAGGTGAGAGGGGGAGCTGGTGTTCCTTCCCTAGCGGGCTGTCTCTCTACAGGGGCAAGGTGAATGCGCTGGGAGAGGAGGGGAGAAAAGAGAGACAGGGTGGGGAAGGCAAATATGACGAGCTAGCGTGTGTATACGTACGTGTGTGCATTGCTGCCCTCTAGTGGAATAGAACAGATCTGCTCAGATAGGAGTGCCGTTCACCTCTTAATTCCCACGTAAGCCCCCATGGGTGAATCTCCCCCCACTTCTCCTCCCGTGAATTGGGTGACTGCATACAGATCCTGGCAAATCCTCAGGAGCCACTGTTCCAACTCTGCTGCTTTGATGCGCATTTGTACATTACCACTGGGGATAACGCTAGAGGATCACCCAGTGTGAGCCAAATTCTGCCCTTCTCAATGACACACACATGTCTGCAAGTGGTGTTTGGCCTTGGGTTTGTAGTTTAAATAGAAAGGATCAAATTAATTAAAGCCAGGGCTGGATTAGGCCCAAGGAGTTTCCAAAGCAAATACACCCGACCCTTGCTAACCTCCCTGCGTTACTCCACTGACCACCCTGGGGCTTCAGCCGGCTGAGAGGTGGAGCTAGTTAACAAGGAAATATTGTCATACATAATTGAATCCCTTTTGTCTAAATAACTGAACGAAGCCTGTTTGGGGATGCTAGATCCCAGGGTGGATTTTTAGGTATTGTTTGTTAATTTACTCACAGAGTCACTAACTCTGGCAAATCCTGTACCAGTCAGACATGAGCTTTTAAGCCAGGCTGTTCAGACCCGAGGCTTCTCAGGACGGGGACTGGCTCGCACTATGGGCTGGGCATGGTGAGGCCCTGATCTCAGTTGCAGCCTCTAGCCTCTCTTGTACTAGAAATAAATAACACTAACAGGCCAGATTCTCGGATCTTCCATCCTTGGGTGCTGCTCAGGGGATGCCAAGGGAGCAGAAACCGCCCTCCAGGCTTTCTTGGGGATATCCCTAGTAGTGCAGAGGCATGTCAATGCAAAGGTGGAAGGAAGCAGCAGGTGGAGTGATCAATGTGTGCCTAGTCCTTTGGCAGTTTCCAGCTGCCATGTCCCTATGGGGCCATATCCAGCTGGTGCAGTTTGATGCTGCTCTAAACTGTTCTGAGTCTGGAGGCAGAGATTCAGGAAGCTGTAACTGGCCACAACTGGCTCCCCAAAGCCCTCCTCCTCCCCCTCTCCACTGTACTCAGCATAATCTGGGCCAGCAAGTGCAAATCAGTGAGGCTTCAGTGTCACTCGCCTCACCAGCTGGCACAGAGCTGATCCTAGGGCAGGAGCAGGATGAATTCTGATGGGTGCAGTCGCGAGCCAGGCCTTGGAATCCAGAGCAGGCAGCTCAGTGCACAAGCGGGTTGAACCAAAGCTAAATGTGATTGAGAAACAAACAAACAAAAAAAGAGGCAGGCAAATAACCCCGCGATGCCGTCAGACCTTACTGCGACTTCAGAGAGTGCTGGGATCGACGTGCTATTTATAGGCCATCCTGCTTGCATATGTAGAGCAAACAGGGACAGGTTGTTCACGGAGCTTATGGCAGAGGGGGCCTGTGGCACTGAGTCTTGCAGGAGCAAGTCATGCACTTTGATAAAGGGCTGGATCATTTCATAGGCAGCAATAACCGTTATAGCTCTAACAACACCACTTTTCATGTCTCCAGCCTGGCCATCTGAGCATCCCTGAGTGCTTGGCCAGCTCCCAAAATGCAACCTTTCAACACCCTTGTGCACAGCAGGGAAAGGCTGTTAGCATGTTGTTCTCGCTGCGACGGGCCAGGGTGGGTGCTTGGCACAAAGGCCTGCATTGAGGGGCAGCCTGGAGCTGTTATTACCTCAGGGAGAGATTGTGGCTTGGGAAAGTACAGCCCTTCCCCCAGCTTGCGGTTTGAGCCTTGGCCTTACAAAGCTAAAAGCATGAGAGGCTATAGTAGGCCCATTAAAGTCTGATGTGGAGCAGCCACTAGAGGGGGACATAGAGCCCCATTCGCTCCATGGTTTACACATGCACCCTCCCTGTACCATCTCTTAGAATGGTTTAGCATACTCCTCCCCCCTGCCCTGGTCTGCCCAGCCAGCTCCAGTGATCAGTGAAAAGGGGAAATGGAGCCCTGGCTTCCCCCTTCCATGTCCCCGCAGGTGATAGGAGGGAGCGCTCCTTCCACTGTCCTGAGCACAGGGTCTGCGATCCTTCCTGACCCTTTCACAGTGGCCACAAGGCAGGGGAAAGATGGCTCCTTGCTTCAGTCTAGCCTTGGGTCAGCGACTAGGAAAAGGCTGCCCCATCCTGTCCGAGTGAAACCCAGGCGGCTCACAGGATTCCTCCAGGAGAGAAAGAAGAGACCTGCCGCCGCACACAAAGCATTAATTTCTACACCCTTTCAGAAGAGCAGGTTCTGGAGAGGAGGCGAGTTGCCAAAACAATGATTGTCTGGGAGGTGCAGAGAGAGGCTCTGCTGGGGGCAGGGATGGGGGGAGAAAAGAAAAGAAAAGATGACTATTTGAAGGCAATCAGCATCTTGCTCTCAGCATTGGAAAATTCTGCTTTAATCTGCCACGGCTGTCACTGTGGTGCCAGAGGCGTTTGGGTGACAGAAGTGGGGAAAGGAGCTGCTTGTTAGCACCAGTGTACAGAGGGCGGGGGACACAGGGCTGGGTGGCTATTGGAGAGGACATTGCTTGCTGGGAAAGCGTGAGCACAAAACTGTAGGGGAAGTGAAAACTGGGTGGTGGTTTGTGTGCCTGTCCCATCACCTGCTGGAAGCTCAGCTGGATTCCCCACTGGCACAGGGAATCCTGGACTTCCTCACACCAGGGGTGAAACGGACATGGCCTGTATGTCACTCTCCTCAGGCTTCAGTGGTGCCTAGGCTTTGTGCTGGTCTCCTGCATAGGGGGTCATGGATTTCACCCTTAAATAGCTCTTCTGAGGACCTATTTTCCTGCCTAGTTCAGCCATGGCTTGCCCCAGACATCTGGAGTAAATGGACAGGAGTGCTGGGAAGCACATGGGCCTGGGGGTGATGGAACTGACTCCCCTTGCCCCAGCTCTCAGGCAGGCTGTGGTATGTGGCGACCCAAAGTCATAACCCCAGGATCGATGTGGTGGCCTATGGGAAAGGACTCTGGGTCTCCGTTCAGTTGTGAACCAGCAGAAGTCTGTGTCACAAACCCTGGGTGACCTTCACAATGGGAGCTAGCACAGAATTCATGGAGACCAAGCTAATCTACCCCCTCCTCCCTAGAGGTGCTGTATAGAGACTGGCTAGCGCTTCAGAGGTAAATTCCCTTAAGATTTCATCCACACTAAGCATGCGCCAACCTGGGGCCGAGCAGGACTTTTGCTGCAATTGCAGCTCCAGGCTGCCACAGGCTGGGCCCGGCCAGAATGGGCACTGGAACCGAGGGCAGGGATCTGGGCTCTCCTGCGTTCCCTGTGACCTCCCTGCTGGGCCTAGCCCCCATGGCGAAGGAAGCTGCCTGGTTCGAATACAGAGGGGACAAGAGGCGGGCCTGAGGGAGTAGATTGGGACCAGGAGCCTTGGGAGGAGACTGGGACTAGAGGGGAGGGAAAATGTGACTCGTAGTTGGGGTGGGAAGGGGGAGACTAGGAGTTGCTAGGCAAGGAAACTGGAGTGGGAGCCAGGAGAGACTGGAGCTGAGGAAGGAAATGAGGGAGAGACTGGGAACCAGTGGGTGTGAGCGGGAACTGAGATCAGGTGATGAGTTGGGTCAGGGAGCCACTGGGGACAGGGAAGGTGGGCAGGTTGGCATGGGCTGACTGGAGGCTAAAACTGTGGATTGCCACGGGCACGCAGGGGCGAAAGAAAATGCAGGCCTGTTATTTACTAGGCTGCACGTGGCAATAGACTATATTGGTAAGGGATGCAAGGAGAGTATGGGTCACGCTGCAAACTGCAGACACGCACACACACAACTAAAATAATCAGTTTAAAGTTTTATTGGGGATAATTACAAGGGGTAAGGGAGCAGCGTTAGATTAGCTAATAGAGTTAATGAAACTTAAAACACACAATAACTAAATATGTACTAACAATATTTATAAACAAAGATACAGCATTTAGTAATAACGGATACTCACAAATACAAACCAACGCATAACGACCGGCAAACGTAGAAACTCCGTTTGAAACACGTGAGCTGAGAGAGAGGCTTCGAGGTGATCAGGCTCGGTTACGGGTGTACACGGGATACACAGGATTCGTTTTTCTTTCTCCTCTCCCTGCCTGCACATGGCAGGCAGCCCCTAAAGTACCAACTATGACATCATAGAAGTGTCATAGGGGACGGGGCCCAAAACCTGTTTGTGTTCGTTTCTGATTGGCACAAGCAAAGTTAACACCAAGTGAGGGAGCAGGTGCCTCAAAGTCTGGCTTCGCCCCCAAAAGGTGAGGAAATGCATATTGCTTTAGAATGTGTGCCACACTGAATGACAAAGGAAGAGGCCAGGGCAATACCGGTACGGGCAAGTTTTACAGGAAGCAGACAGGAACTCATCTCAACATGCCCCCGTGCCCTGGCCGAAATAGTTAGGCCGAGAACCTAAACTTCCGAGTCCGACTCCTCATCCCCACCTACGAGGGGATGCGCTTCGGGGGTGGAAGCGATGTAGGCCGAGGCAACAAACTTGTGAATGCAGGCTTTAATGAAGGCACATCCGAGACAGAGAAGAGCGAGCCCAACTAGAAGGGACACAAACAGGGATTGGAAAAAGGATTTGTAGGGCGCAAGGCCAAGCCAATCGAGCCATGACCAAAACTGGAAGGATTCTCGTGACTCTCGGACAGTAGAGCTCAACGTTTGCAGGTCTTTAACAATTGAGGACAAATTAGGAGAAATAGAAGGCAAAGAAACGCAGCATTTATCAGCAAAGTCGGGATATACTTCAGCAAATTTAGTACAAAATGAGGAAGATTGTAACAAATATTGAATCATTAATCTATTTTGAATACTATACTGAACAAGGGAATTTAACTGCTGATTAATTAAGGAGAGGCCCTTGCCCGTAGTATTAGCAAGCATTTCAATAGCAAGGGATTGAAACAGCACTTGATCACGTAACATCATATAATCAACAGGGTTAAAAGGGGGAAGAACAATTCACACTAGAAATATTAAATGAAGAAAAATTATAAGCTATTGGTACAAATTGAAAGGGTAATGGATATTTAGGTGAGAACTGAGCAGAGCAAACGAGACAATCTTCTGGACTCAGCGCTGACAGGGACTGGTTTCCGCTGACCTCCTGCACCCAGTAGGCGGCGAACCAGGTTTGTAGTCCACCTTCTCCTAAGGGCTCCGTGGGCAAAGATGTTGTGAGGGAGAGCAGCATAACCTGTAAAACAGACTAATACGAGCCCTGCTCAGGGGCATTAGTTTGTTTATTAAGTACTACATTTGCTGAGCCAGTTATGATGAACTAGCTTGTCACCGGGGGTACTTGTAGCCACTAGGTAGGTGTTAGGGTACTTGCCGGCCCGGAGAATGGTGGCTTTTATAGGTTCTCGAAGGCCAGAGGCTTGGGGTTCTGTAAGCCAAACCAGTTGGCCGGTGTTAAACACGGGGGACCAAGGCGGCTTTGGTGTAGGTGAAATGTGAGGCCAGCGAGAGTAACTTTTGTTGAGTGCGATAAGTACCTGGGGTAAAAATGAGCTCCAGTTTTTAAAATCAGGGTTGGGGTTTGCTGTTCGCAGCATAGTCTTAAGGACTGCGATTTTTCGCTCCACCACACCATTGCTTTGAGGATGATATTTAGTATGGATGTGAAGGGAAGCCCCCCATCCAAAAATGAGCTGTTCAATGCTTTTGCTGGTAAAGGGTGGCCCACCATCTGCTTGGACTTCAGTGGGAGTGCCCCAGGCAGCTGCTGTTTGCCTAAGAGCTACAGCGACGGAGACAGCATTGGTTTTAGTAAGAGGGACACAAAAAGTTTGCCGAGACCCCAGATCGACAGTAACTAAGGCTTTTGGAAAACGACGAGCACCTGGCAGGGGTCCTATTAAGTCACTTTGCCACGTACTACCTGGCGCAAAGTGTTCTGCAGCGTATGCAGAGCGCTCATATCGGGGACGATTCATAGTTTTTACCTGCACACACTGCAAGCAGGACTGAACAATGAGCTCGCACTGACTGCGGCTAACGTCAGGCTTCTGGTCAGAAAAGCCAGATAACAGGCCATACAATTTTGTGGGTGGTAAGTGTCCCCATTCTTCGTGGAGCCAGCGCAGCAGCGGGTCGGCCTGTGGGGCGGGATTTGCCATATGAACTTGGGAGACCTCTCTCATTCTTTGATCAAGACTGGAATGCAGGGGGTTAGAACCTGGTCGATGAGAGGGACAGTGCGTAACGAACCAAGGGTGAGAGAATTTACGAATTAGGGTAAAAATTTGGTCCCACATTCTAACAAAAGCTGAGGGAGAGGCTTGCTCAATCAAAATATCTAAACAAAATTGAGAATCGATACCTAAAACAACTTGCTTGTTGGCAGAGTGGGCATTAGCAACATGCTGGGCAGCTAAAAGAACGCCCTGCACTTCGCATTCTTGTGCGGAGCAGGAGGGGGGCAGTAACTGCACATTAAAGTAATTACATGTGGAACAAAGAACTCCCGCCCTAGGGGAAGGTGAGGTGCCCCCGTCAGACACAACCCAGGGATCATATTTTGCTTCAATGCATAATGGTTGGTGAGATGGGGGGGCTAAGATGTTATCGCTGGGAGTTAGGGTCCATGCCTGCCAAGCTACCTCAACCTGGAAACATAGAAGCTGCCAGGTGCGAGTAGTGCCATGAAACTCGGGTGGAGGGGTACTTGTAAGCCACGGGATTAAGTGAACACGTGGTCCAGACAAGGTACCTGGGATAGGGACTTGGGACCAGTGACGAGCACTGGACGCAGCCAGTAGCATTTTTCCCACCAGACCATAGTTATACTGGGGTCCAGACAGGCGATGGGCCCAATTGTAAATGGCATTACCATGTTGCAACACAGTGAACCCTACATGGTGTTTTGTGATAAACAAATTAATGTTGAGGGGTTCTTGGGAATTAAAACGGGCGAGTGGGGGGTTAGAGGCGAACCAGCCAGCGAGCTTCTCTAAGCTTTTTTGTGCTGATGCATTCCACACTTCTCGGGAGCGTTTAGAAGAGAGAGAGCTTTGTAGGATTTCTAGGTTAGAAATTAATTGCGCCGGAATATATTGGCGGTGATAATTAAGGAGACCTAGTAGCTGCTGAAGCTCTCGTTTATTTTTTGGAGGGGCTTCTGTCCAAGGGTCTAATACGCTGGCTGGGGCTTGTGTGTGAGTGGTGGGAGTGAAATGGAGTCCCAGGAATGAGAATTGCTGGCTGGCCTGCAGGTGGCTCTTTGTTTTGTTAATTTGCCACCCATCTGCTTCTAATGCATCTATTATCATTTGGGTGGTACTTTGAACTGCTTGTGGATTGGGCCCACAAATGACAATATCATCTACATAAGTTAACACGGACACATCCTGTAGGGGTTTTACCTTTTGTAATGTGATATTGAGATGGGACGAGGCCAGTGCAGGCGAATTACAGAACCCCTGTGGGCAGACTTTCCATTTATATTGGACGCCCTTAAAAGCAAAATTTAAGATTCCTTGTGTGTCCTGGAGTGGGATTTGGTAAAACATATCTTTTAAATCAAGAGTACATGCCCACTGATTACTTGCATCGCTTAGTTGCCGCTGTATATCTGGAATGGTGACAGAGCTGGAAAATGCAATAGGCTTTATACGGCTGTTAGCTTGTCTATAATCAATGACAAGGCGATATTTAGAGGGATCACCGGGCTTGGGAATACCCCAACCCGCAGACAGAAAGGTGGATGCAGTAACCCTTTCTATTTTTTTCTCTTCTAGAAGCTGAGTGAGCAAAGCTTCAATAAGGGGAAGCCCTTCGGATTTTGTGGGGATAGGGGAAAATTTCCATGGCTGGGAGTTAACTACTTCGGGGGTATAGGGGGAATGATCGCCTATGGTTATAGGGAGGGCTTGCAAAATTTGATTATGCAGTTTAAATTTTTTAATATCTGAGACACCTAGCAGATTTTTTGATCCTAACAAGGCTTTTATTTTTCTTACGTATTTTTCGTGGGCAATTTTAACCCAAACCACGGGTTTTTCTTGTACTACATTGAGGCCTTGAACAAACATAAAGGAGCCAGTAGGACAGTGGGGAACGTTGGGCTCAATGATGCTAACTTGAGCTCCAGTGTCTAATAAAAAGGAGGTGGGGGTGTCACCGTTAACTAACAGGGTGGCGTATGGGCGTTCATCGGTGGGATCTTTAATTTGGGCCGGGCAGCATCCGGCCCCTATTCGTTTTTTGACCTAACATAGTCCTCCCAATTTTTCCAGCCTAGCTGTTCGGCTATATTTTGCTGCTCTTGGTCTGACATTTTACGCAGGGCTTCTTTGGGGATTCCTTTGTTAAGCAGGAAGCCAAATCGTGCCCGTTCAGCTTTAGTTCGCTCAGGATATTTTTGGGGATTAAACTGACTCTTTGGAGGGTCTTTTGGTGGCGAATCAACTGGGAGGACAACAGGCGGGGGCGGCAGTGACAACTTAATTTTACTAACTACTTCAAATAACGTTAAGATGGATCTGCGAACAGCCGCATGCAAGTGCAGCATGGCACCGGTGTCAGCTCCAGGGGCAGCTTCTAATGCTAAATCAACTGCCTCTGCTGAGACAGGAATTTGGGTGGGATCAGTAACATATATAAAGGGTGTGACCACCAATTGCTGTTGAACAGTTAAATTAAGTGGGTTTTGTAGTGGATCCCACAGGACTATGGAAGCTCCTGCGATTGCCCATATTAAATCGTGTGGAGTAACTAAGGTTCCCGGGGGGATATACAATCCTTTAAAACTGCCTTGCATTGCTAAAATGGCAGCTGCCGGGGTGGTAAGTGGCCAAACGCAATTATTTAATAAAGCATGACCCGGGAAGCCTCGTGCCCAATTGGCCGTTTTGGCTAAGATGCCAGCCTCCTCACGGTCCACCAATTCTGCTCCGTGTTCTAAGGCTAGCCGCCCGATCCAAACCATAGGTGCCTCATCAGCTTTTCGTTGTGTTTCCTTTAAAAACTCTTTAAGTTCGGCCTTAGTACGTGTTCGCAGTTCAGTAACCTGCGTGGTGTTGCCTGTTTGTGCATCTATTTTAGTTTTAGTTATCGCAATAGGCAAAGCTTCTGCTACAGTTTCAGATTCATTAAATTCTGGGGCTGTTGGCAGAGCTGGATACAGAGTAGTTTTAGGAGCTTCATATGGGGGTGGCAAAATTTTCTGAGAGGGACTTGGGGAGGGGGAGGTAGTGATGGGCTCTACCTTTTCTGTCTTCTCATTATCATCTTTAGGAGAGCCTGGGGCTGCCTGTTTAGCTGCAAACATTGTGCCCCCGTGGAGGACAGAGCACAGATCGAGGGCCTTGCATATCATGCTAAACAGGACGGTGGAAACATCCTCAGATTTATATTCATCGGGTCGCAATTTTTTGGTTTTCTTAATTAAATCTAATTCTTTTATCATCTGGCATAATAATTTGTGTGCCGGATCAGCAGGTATTACCCGAGGTGGGGGAATCAATTTGGAAACAGTACCTCCGGATTTTCTAACAATGCGGCTACACTCTCTCCAAAGCTGAGAGGGATTTGCAGCACCGAGGTTCTCCACAGTCTCCGTGCACTGAGGCTGTAGGGAACAATCGGCTGGCTGACACCTAAAGCTCGGGTGGCACCGAAGGAGGCATCCTGTATCTGCCAGGGTTAATGGTACAGTATAGCCTTTTAGAGTTTTACCCGAGCCAAGGGAACAGATCCATTCTATTTTTGGATCAGTCGAATTTTGGCTAGTAAAAAGGTGAAACTGCAAATGTTGGAACTGTTCAGTTTCATCATCTGCACGGTCTGCAGCGTGCCACGGGCATGGCCCAACTCCCCTGCATCCTGTTCGTGACGCCATGTGGATTGCCACGGGCACGCAGGGGCGAAAGAAAATGCAGGCCTGTTATTTACTAGGCTGCACGTGGCAATAGACTATATTGGTAAGGGATGCAAGGAGAGTATGGGTCACGCTGCAAACTGCAGACACGCACACACACAACTAAAATAATCAGTTTAAAGTTTTATTGGGGATAATTACAAGGGGTAAGGGAGCAGCGTTAGATTAGCTAATAGAGTTAATGAAACTTAAAACACACAATAACTAAATATGTACTAACAATATTTATAAACAAAGATACAGCATTTAGTAATAACGGATACTCACAAATACAAACCAACGCATAACGACCGGCAAACGTAGAAACTCCGTTTGAAACACGTGAGCTGAGAGAGAGGCTTCGAGGTGATCAGGCTCGGTTACGGGTGTACACGGGATACACAGGATTCGTTTTTCTTTCTCCTCTCCCTGCCTGCACATGGCAGGCAGCCCCTAAAGTACCAACTATGACATCATAGAAGTGTCATAGGGGACGGGGCCCAAAACCTGTTTGTGTTCGTTTCTGATTGGCACAAGCAAAGTTAACACCAAGTGAGGGAGCAGGTGCCTCAAAGTCTGGCTTCGCCCCCAAAAGGTGAGGAAATGCATATTGCTTTAGAATGTGTGCCACACTGAATGACAAAGGAAGAGGCCAGGGCAATACCGGTACGGGCAAGTTTTACAGGAAGCAGACAGGAACTCATCTCAACAAAAACCAGAGAAGAGAGCAGAGGTGAAAGTAAGCCGGTCCGGTATGGCGTACCGGCAAGAGCCAGTGCACTGTGCCGGACCGTACCGGCTTCCTCGGCAGTGATTTAAAGCGCCCGGGGCTCCAGCCACTGCGGGGAGTCCCGGGCCCTTTAAAGTGCCGCTGGAGCTCCGGCAGCAGGGCTCGGGCGGCACTTTAAAAGGCCCGTGGCTCCCCGCAGCAGCAGGAGCTCCGGGCCTTTTTAAGCACCGCCCGAGCCCGGCTGCCGGAGCCGGGCTCAGGCGGGGATTTAAAAGGCCCGCGGCTCCTGCCACTGCTGGGAGCCCAGGGCCCTTTAAATCGCCTCTTCCGGTTGAGGCCACGCCCCCACCCAGGACTCCAACGTACCGGTAAGTCCTGTAAGTTACCTTCACCCCTGGGAGAGAAACAGATTGGATGAAGGAAGAAAGGAAGAAAGGGGAAGAAAGGAGAACAGTAGAATACAGAGCCTGGACTTCAGAAAAGCAGACTTTGACTCCCTCAGGGAACTGATGGGCAAGGTCCCCTGGGAGAATAACATGAGGGGGAAAGGAGTCGAGGAAAGCTGGCTGTATTTTAAAGAATCCTTATTGAGGTTGCAGGAACAAACCATCCCGATGTGTAGAAAGAAAAGTAAATATGGCAGGCGACCAGCTTGGCTTAACAGTGAAATCCTTGCTCGTCTTAAACACAAAAAAGCAGCTTACAAGAAGTGGAAGATTGGACAAATGACCAGGGAGGAGTATAAAAATATTGTTCAGGCATGCAGGAGTGAAATTAGGAAGGCCAAATCACACTTGGAGTTGCAGCTAGCTGGAGATGTTAGGAGTAACAAGAAGGGTTTCTTCAGGTATGTTAGCAACAAGAAGAAAGTCAAGGAACGTGTGGGCCCCTTGCTGAATGAGGGAGGGAACCTTGTGACAGAGGATGTGGAGAAAGCTAGTGTACTCAATGCTTTTTTTGCCTCTGTCTTCACAGACAAGGGCAGCTCCCAGATGGCTGCACTCCGCAGCACGGTATGGGGAGGAGGTGACCAGCCCTCTGTGGAGAAAGAAGTAGTTCGGGACTATTTAGAAAAGCTGGATGAACACAAGTCCATGGGGCCGGATGCACTGCATCCGAGGGTGCTAAAGGAGTTGGCCGATGTGATTGCAGAGCCATTGGCCATTATCTTTGACAAATCATGGCAATCGGGGGAGGTCCCGGATGACTGGAAAAAAGCTAATGTAGTGCCCATCTTTAAAAAAGGGAAGAAGGAAGATCCGGGGAACTACAGGCCAGTTAGTCTCACCTCAATCCCTGGAAAAATCATGGAACAGGTCCTCAAGGAATCAATTCTGAACCACTTAAAGGAGGGGAAAGTGATCAGGAACAGTCAGCATGGATTCACCAAGGGCAAGTCATGCCTGACTAACCTAATTGCCTTCTATGATGAGATAACTGGCTCTGTGGATGAGGGGAAAGCAGTGGATGTGCTATTTCTTGACTTTAGCAAAGCTTTTGATACAGTCTCCCACAGTGTTCTTGCCAGCAAGTTAAAGAAGTATGGGCTGGATGAATGGACGGTAAGGTGGATAGAAAACTGGCTGGATGGTCGTGCTCAACGGGTAGTGATCAATGGCTCCATGTCTAGTTGGCAGCCGGTATCAAGTGGAGTGCCCCAAGGGTCGGTGCTGGGGCCGGTTTTGTTCAATATCTTCATCAACGACCTGGAGGATGGTGTGGACTGCACCCTTAGCAAGTTTGCAGATGACACTAAACTGGGAGGAGTGGTTGATACGCTGGAGGGTAGGGATAGGATACAGAGGGACCTAGACAAATTAGAGGATTGGGCCAAAAGAAATCTGATGAGGTTCAACAAGGACAAGTGCAGAGTCCTGCACTTAGGACGGAAGAATCCCATGCACTGCTACAGACTAGGGACTGAATGGCTGGGCAGCGGTTCTGCAGAAAAGGACCTAGGGGTTACAGTGGACGAAAAGCTGAATATGAGTCAACAGTGTGCCCTTGTTGCCAAGAAGGCTAACGGCATTTTGGGCTGTATAAGTAGGGGCATTTCCAGCAGATCGAGGGACGTAATTATTCCCCTCTATTCGGCACTGGTGAGGCCTCATTTGGAGTACTGTGTCCAGTTTTGGGCCCCACACTACAAAAAGGATGTGGATAAATTGGAAAGAGTCCAACGGAGGGCAACAAAAATGATTAGGGGGCTGGAGCACATGACTTATGAGGAGAGGCTGAGGGAACTGAGATTGTTTAGCCTGCAGAAGAGAAGAGTGAGGGGGGATTTGATAGCTGCTTTCAACTACCTAAAAGGGGGTTCCAAAGAGGATGGATCTAGACTGTTCTCAGTGGTAGAAGATGACAGAACAAGGAGTAATGGTCTCAAGTTGCAGAGGGGGAGGTTTAGGTTGGATATTAGGAAAAACTTTTTCACTAGTAGGGTGGTGAAGCACTGGAATGGGTTACCTAGGGAGGTGGTGGAATCTCCTTCCTTAGAGGTTTTTAAGGTCAGGCTTGACAAAGCCCTGGCTGGGATGATCTAGTTGGGGTTGGTCCTGCTTTGAGCAGGGGGTTGGACTAGATGACCTCCTGAGGTCCCTTCCAACCCTGAGATTCTATGATTCTATGATTCTATGAAGAGTTGGGAGAGGTAAACTCGGACTGGCTGGGCAAGGAGACTGGGACTGGGATGAGAGGCCTGAGAGTGGAGACTGGGACTAGCGATGAGGGACTAGCAAACTGAACTGGAATTAGGAGCCAGGAGTGGGAAAGAAACAGGACTGGGACAGGGACAGATTGGAGGGAACGGTGCAGAACGGTCAAGCTTGGGGAGGTGGGGAAACAGATGCAGAAGAGTCTGTGCCCACTAGAGCACATACCCCTCCAGAGCCTGGAATGGAACCCAAGATTCTTGAACCATATCATTCCTCCACTGTCAACAAATAGCTGTGAAACCCATTGGCAAGTTGTCCCATCCCCTTCTTCTAGTGCTTGTCCAGAAAGAGGCTAATACTAATACTGCTATCCACCTACTACTACTACATTCCTCCATCAGCTCCAGCGGCAGAGATCTATGCGGGGGAGCGAAGGGTTCCAAGGCCAGAAAGGAACACTGTGATCGTCTATCTGACCTCCTGTGTAACAGGCCAGAGAACTTCCCCAAAAACAATTCAGAGAGCAGAGCTTTTAGCAAAACACCCAAAGACCTAAATATTTCCAGTGATGGAGCATCCACCATTACCCCTCAGAAGTTGTTTCAATGCTTAATTACCCTCACTATTAAAAATACACACATTTCCAGTCTGAATTTGTCTAGCTTCCACTTCTTGTTATCCCTTTCTCTGCACAATTGAAGAGCCCATTAGCCAGTATTTGTTCATCAGGCTGGTACTTATACACTGTGATCAAGTCATCCTTTAACCTTCTCTTTGTTAAGATAAATAGATTGAGCTCTTTGAGTCTGTCACTGTACGGCATGTTTTCTAATCCTCTAATCATTCTCATGGCTTTTCTCTGAATCCTCTCCAATTTGTCAACATCCTTCTTGATTTGTGGACATTAGAACTGGACACAGGATTCCAGCAGTGGTCGCACCAGTGCCAAATAGAGAGGTAAAATAACCTCTCTACTCCTACTTGAGATTCCTGTTTATGCATCCAAAGATCGCATTAGCCCTTTTCGCCACGGCCTTACACTGGGAGCTCATGTTCAGCTGATTATCCACCATAACCCCCAAATCTTTTTCAGAGTCACTGCCTCCCAGGGTAGAGTGCCCCATCCTGTAAGTATGGCCTACGTTCTTTGTTCCTAGATGTATAAATTTACCTGCATCAAAATAACTCTCATATTGTTTGCTTGCACCCAGTTTACCAAGCGATCCAGAGCACTCTGTATCAGTGACCTGTCCTCTTCATTATTTACCATTCCCCCAATTTTTGGGTCATCTGCAAACTTTATCAGTGATGATTTTATGTTTTCTTTCAAGTCATTGATAAAAATGTTGGGGCCAAGAACTGATACCCAGAGGACCTCACTAGAAACACACCTGCTCTATGATGATTAAATGTATACAGTTATATTTGAGATCTATCAGTTAGCCAGTTTTTAATCCATTCAAAGTGTGCCATATTTATTTGGTCCCATTCTAGTTTTGTAATCAAAATGTTGTGTGGTATCAAACCAAACACCTTACAGAAGTCTAAGTATATTGCATCAACACTATTGCCTTGATCAACTGAATGTGTAATCCCATCAAAAAATATATCCAGATTAGTTTGACAGGATTTATTTTCCACAAACCCTTGTTGATTGGCATTAATTATATTACCCTCTTTTAGTTCTTTATTAATTGAGTCTCGTATTAGCCGCTCCATTATTTTACGCGGGCGTGATGTCAGACTGCAATGAATCATATGGGGTGTCAATATGATGCCATGCGCCAGAATTGCTGTTTGTTCAGTTAGCTTTTTTAAAAACCCAGGAAATCACACCCATTAAAAATGGCATAGGTTGCAAAGTCACGCATGCAAAAGTTAGGAAATTCCAGAATTAAGTTTTGTGTGTAATCTTAATTTGGCACCCTTGTGCGTATGCATTATGATACCATTGTTAATTACAGGATCACATACAATTTTTTTCCACAATATCCTTGCCTCATTTGATGCATGGCATGGATCTGCTCTGGAGACTAATCAGGCTGTGTAGTGAAGGAGGCTGTTGCCTGTAGGACCTTGCAGAATTGGGAATGGGTGTAGTGAAGGAGGCAGGGGATTGCAAGAAGAGAAAGAATGGTCTCATGGCTAAGGCAGTCAAATGCTGCCCTGAAGAACTGAATTCTATCCCTGCCTCTGCCACAGAGATTCTGTGTGACGCTGGGCAAGTCACCTAAATACAGCTTTTCACAGAGGACCACTAATTGTGTGTTCCTCATTTTCTGATGCCCGAATTGAGATCCTGTGATCTGCTTTACAGAAGCACTGAGTATGCACCACTGCAACTGAAGTCAATGGGAGCTGTGCTTTAAACACATAATGTACTATAAATAATACTAAATTCTCTAAAAAACTGGGCCCTAGGTGTCTCTAAAATTAGTGGTTATTTTTTACTTTAATCTCGGTGCGCTCCTAATCTGGAAAATGGAGATAATACTCCCTTATCTCAGAGGGGTACTGTGACGATGAATTAATATTTGTGAAGCACTCCTATACTGTAGTGACAAGCACCACAGAGAAGCCCATGAGGAAATTAATAATTCTGTCTTCAGACAGGGTTGGAATAGTGTGCAGTAAATAAGGCCTGGGGCCACCCATTGAACAATGAAGAGAAAACAAAATATTGGCTAGCTGCTCCTTCAGTGAGCGCCTTCCATCCTGTGCACGGAAGGAGACAGGACTCCAGGGGAAAAAAACAGTATGTGATCACATAATTAAAAACTGTACCATACACACAAGGGGGCCAAATTAAGGTGACACAGGCAACCTTAATTCTAGCATTTCCTAACTTTTGAACACTTGACTTTGCAACCTTAATAATGTTCTTTTAATGGAGGTTTTTGTGGTGTAATTTTTTTGTGTGGTGTAATTATTTATATTGCAATAGTCACAGACCAGGACCCCATTATTGTAGACAAGGTGTAATACCATGTATTATATTATATGTAGCATTTTATATGCATGTAAATAGCATAGGCCCAGGGGCTTTTTTTTAAGTTTTCTATTTTTCAGGACAACCCCAAATCCAAACATGTCCAAGTTTTCATTTTCCCCTTTATTTCCCTCTTTTTCTCTCCCCTTTTTAGTGGCAAAATGGAAAAGAGAGAAAGAGGGCAAAAAACCATCCACCCCCGGTTCCCAAAACTGGAGGAAAAAGTGAAAAATTTTAAAACCAAAATAATTTTTAATGCAGATTTTCACAAAATATTCTGAAAAAAATGAAAACCCTTTTGAAACCATTGGAAGAAAAATTGTTTAGAAAATTTTGAAAACACTCATGAAAAAAAATCTTTCCCTTTTTTCAGCTAGCTCTTGCATTAGCCATGAATGAACAGAGCGGCCTGGGGAACTATTAATTGAAGGTCATCTCTAGCTGGGGAGGCATGTACAGGAAACAATGAGAATTCCAGTTAGAGGGGGGTGATGACACCAGTTGTTTTTGCTGATTAATAACACCCTAGCCTTTAACCTCGGGCGGCTATTCAGATAGACACTGATGGGCTTTTTCCTCCCCCCTTTGCTCACTGTTCTCTTCCTTCTCCCATCCACCCACTCACAATTAGATGCATCTGATGTTTCTAGCCAGCAGAAAACTGAGGGCTGGAATAGCAGGGGTCATGTTGGAAACACTTTCGCAGAGCTGCGTGCGTGGGAATCTTGCACATTGGTTGCCTAACACTCTGCCTTCCTCTAATCAGTGCTGTCAGTTTCTCACTTTAATGAGCATCAGAATGCACCTAATTGTCTCTAAAAGACTATATGGGGTTTTTTCTGTACAAAACCCTAACAGCCAGTGAGGTGAGTTTTGAAAGGCAGAGAAAAGCAGAGATTCTAGTACAAGGCCCTTTTTGACAATAAACAAAGCAGCTGCTGCCAGCGCTGTGATCAGCTCGTTGTTATGAATCCTGGTGCCTTCAGGGGATTGATTTTCACCACCACCATCCTGGCCTCCATGCTGCTGCTGTGGGACCCAAAGGTCTCTGGAGAAAATGCTGGTGACGAAGATGGGAGAGGAAGAAAGAACCCCACATGGATTAAAGCAACCGTTGGCTCTCAGCTCCTCTGAGGCATGTAATCAGCTAGCAACCCTTTGGATTTGTTTTGATAGCACAACAGCTAAACTCAGGGTAAGCGAATCCACCTCCGCCTGACAGAGCCTTCTGTGCTTGGATCTAAAGAGTCTGTCTAAGAAGGACCTGCATGGCACTGTGGATTCGCACTGTTGTTTTCCAGGTGGAGCCCAGCGTTCAGATTTGCTGTCGGTCCCCTGTGAATCGAGTATGGGGGAGGCTTGTGGGGCATGTGCTAAGCTAGCACATGGCTACGAACTGGAATAACAGGGAGTGCTGATTAAGTCACATTGGGGAGCAGGAAGAGCAGGCACTGCTAAAAGTCAGGACTGAGGTGCCTTGGGGGAGTGGGGCAATGCTCAGGTTGGCACAGCCAGAGGTGAGGCAGGGCAGGGTGGCAGTGCTTTGGCAGAGCTGTGTGGGCACTGGAAGAGCCAGGGACCTGCTGCGGAACAGGACCTAAGGGCGTTGATGTATAGGGGCCCAGCACTGGAATGGGGTGGGGGGGCCTTTGCTGATGCGGACGGGACACTGACCATAGGGTATAACAAGTTTGTCAGAATAAAGCTTCTCTCCCTCCTAAGCCCTCACACATGCTGACATAGGAGCAAGACCTCAAGGCCAAAACCCAGCCCCTCTGACAGGTGCCCAGTCCACACCACTAACCATCCAACAAAGGCCAAGGCCTAGCCCACCGCCCCTGATGGCAGGAGCGTCTGCCCCTCCGACCCATCAGCCAGAGCAAAGGAGGCTTTGTCTGTGGTGAGGAAATGGGGCCAGGAGGTTTCTTCCCCCCAGGTCAAAGCAGAGGGACGCCATTCCAGAGAGACACGTACCCCAGGCAAGGGACATAAGGCTTCTGCTGAGACGTGGGCCCCACACCTGTGGCTGGAAGAAGACTGATCTCAGACATAGTCAGAAGCAGGGGAGAGTGGGATAAATGGGGCCTAATGCCAAACACCAGCCCCTGCTCTTTCTCCCTTTGCAGACCCTTTGGTCTTTTTCCCTCAGCCCCTGGACAGACTCTTCTTCTCAGCCCTTCCCGGCCAGGGGTGATCTTCCTCTCCCATCCCCCACCCCTTCCTCGCTCCCCAGCACATCACCCCCTGCATAGACTTCACCCCTCTCACTGACTCACTGTTCAGCTGGGCCCCTCAGAGGAGCTGGGCCCACAGCCTAAAGGTGGTGATGGGAAGGAACAAGTGACCGAAATGAACAAAAAGCGCCAAACCTGAGCCTCCAATCTCCCTCTGGAATAGCCTCCGGGGCAGGAGCAGCCCTAGGCTGTCAGTGGTGGTAATTCCTGGGCCTGGCCAATTGTGAAGAGCTCAGGCACGCCTGGCTGCTCAGGGCTTTGCAGTCTCACAGCTGCAACTCCAACCACTTGTCTGCTCTCCGACATGGCTGTTGCGCTGCCTGTTTAACCTAATAAAAACCCACACGGGGTGCCATCACCGGAGCGATGGCAGATACTCCGGCTGGCTGCTCCCCCCAGCCTCCCCTCCATCTCTCCCAATCACCCTTAATTAAACCGGCTGAAAGCCACAGCCTGATTTTAATTAGAGCAAAATTGCAAAGATTAGAATGAAATTGGCCAATCATTGTTTACGGGGCCATTGTTTGGGAACACAGCGGGCTGGTAAATGGCCTCTGTGCCGGGCTTGCAGCGAGTGCAGACGGTGCCAGGGATGTGGGAGTCCTGCTAAACAGGGCTTGGCACGTACCATATGGCACATTTTGCAGGCTGCAGATGTTGAGATGTTACTTACCAAATTACCCAATGCCAGCACATGCTGTCAACCTCCTTCCCCCTGGTGGTGCCCCTCAATACGGAGAGGGGGTGCAATGCTTGGCAAAGCGTGGGTATAAACCCCTGTGCACTAGCAGGGCTTTTGACAGGGTAACGGCTGAGTAGGAAGGATGATCTAGGAGATAGGGCACTGAGCTGGGACCCAGGAGATCGGGAGTCAATCCCTAGCTCCGCAATAGACTGCCTGCTTGACTTTGGGTAAGTTACTTCGTGTTTCTCTGTGCCTCAGTTATTCGTTTGTAAAACAGGGATAATACGTCCCTTCCTGCCAGAGGTGCGGGGAGGGTAAAGGAGGGTGCTATGTACCAAGAGAGGTTATGAGTTTGAGTTCCATTGTTCAAACTCTAGTTTCCTTTCCTGTCCCCCTCCATTCCCAGAATTCCCACCTCCAGGAAGTGGCATAGCTGATCACACTCCCACGCTGCATGGGAAAGCATCAGATCGGGCCTTCCCTTCCACCCCGTTCCTGCAACAGCCCTGTCTGGGGATAGCAGCAAAGGGGGCAGCCTCACACTGCTTGGAGAGCCCTGGGCGGTAGGGCCGTGTACACCTGTGGAGGATATTCCTGAGGACCCCTGCTGGCTTGTGCCCTACTCCCATTCATAAGCAGACCCAGATGGGTCAATGGGAGTTTTGCCTGTAGTTTCAATAGCAGCAGCATCAGGCACTGATTTTGTAGCTCTGTTTCTATGTTAGAGACAACAACAGGGTAATAAAATTTTAAACCTCCGTCCCCTTAGCTCAGGCATGCCTAGAGAACGGCCATGTCCTATAGTCCATTGTTTAGTATCTTAGATGTGGAGGGGCAGAGTACCAGGGCAAATGATTTTAACAGGCCAGAGCTCCAGCCTTCCGAATCCTTTTTATTCGGTCAGTCTCCATGTACAATTATATTTACATGTAAGTATATTAGCATACCGGGCGGACTGAGTCTCCTCTCACCTACAGCTGTGTAAATCAGGACAATGAAGTCAATGGTGTAAACCTGAGGAAAATCAGGCCCATGATGTTACATGTGGTATAAGATCTGTTCCTATA
The DNA here is from genome assembly GCA_037349315.1 of Chelydra serpentina. NCBI lineage: Eukaryota > Metazoa > Chordata > Testudines > Chelydridae > Chelydra > Chelydra serpentina. Next base: position 55,145,309 of record JBAIAC010000024.1, on the reverse strand, counting down.
ACTGAACGGTGCCATAGCAATTATAAATAGTTCAGACCATTTATGAATAATGTATTAATATTACACCTAGCATTAATACATACTGGCTTGCTATTATAACTAATGGCTCTGGGATTACCTAGGTTTGTTTATAACTTCAATTTTTAAGTGCTCTAATTAGCAAGCAGTGTGGTCTAGTGGGTAGACCTGGGTTCTAGTTCCTGGCTGTGACATTGACCTGCTGAGTGCCTTTGGGCAAAGCACTTCATCTATTTCTCCTCCCATCCCTTGTCTGTTTAGACTGCAAGATCTAAGGTGCAGGCACTCTCTCGCCATGTGTGTACTGTGCATAGCACACTGGGGCCCTGATCTCACGCTACCATAATACTGATCATCATGCGCCTTTCTTGGGGACTAATACAAAACCATCAGGAGTCTTTTCATTGATTTCAGCAGGCTTTGGCTCGGGCTCTCTGAAAACATCTGCAGGGTGGGAACTGCATGAGGAGAACAATGTGATCAGCTACTAGTTTGTCTTGTGGGTGGAATCCATCAGCCAGCAGTCCACACCTGTCTGTCACGGGAGAGGCAAGGGGGAAGCAAGCAGCATAGCCGTGTGCATGCATTTTTCATTTCTGAACTTCGGCAAATGTTCCTGCAGATTAGATGCAGCCCTCTGGCAAGGTGTCAGTGGAGCAAGCTTGAAGTTTTGGCATCTCTGCCTTAGCTCTGAGTACCGGTCTGTATATCTAACCTTGGAAACATTTCCAGGGCCCTGCCTACCAGGAATAGCTGATACACACAGCTGCATAGCAGAGCAAAGGTTTCAGCTGCAGAATTCCCAGATGGGATCAGTCTGCTGTCGGCTGAGTCCACATAGCACTTTTAGCCTGACCACACTACCTACAAACATGTTGCACCATTGGCTGGTGCTGGTAGCAAGCATTCTCACATGCACTCCATTCCACCCATCAACCTTTTGAGACTGGGGATATGTCCCCCTAAGCATTTACTGGGCTGCGGTGTGGGGAAATGCCTGTGATAGCCTATGGGTTAATCTGTTTAGATCAAAGGGTGGTAAATGCTTCCTGCAAATCGTCATCTGTTGCGTGCAGATCACATGTGGTATTATGACAGCAGGACAATTCCCCAGAGAAAACACTACTCAAAGCGGCTCTCCAATGCAGGCTGTGGTAGCTACCTAGCTGGAAGTCAATGGTTGCTTCCAGATGGATTGGCCTTTTTACCAATGGACTCACTGGTTCGAATTTGGCTCTCACATGAAATGAGTTTGGATGCCTCAGCAGCAGGGGATGGGTAGATTCATAGACTGGAAAGCCAGAAGGGATCATTGTGATCATCTGGTCCAACTTCCTGCATCACCCAGGCCAGTGAACATCACTCAGTGATCCCCACTTTAGGTCCTTAACGTGTGGTGGAACTGGCGCATATCCTATAGGACAGTGGTCCCCAACCTTTTAGTGGCCAAGAGCACATTCATGTTTTCAGAAGAGTGTGGCGGGCGCCAACAATTTTTCAATACTTATTTTGGATTTGTACATTAAATAATATGAAAACCATCATATTTAATATTACATAATATATGAATCCATAAGATACAAAAGGTAATTTTACATGTAAAAGGTATTAATTAAATTATTCGACAATTATTCTTTCACCTTACCATGTGAATGTGCTCTTTTTTTATTTACCTTTTTTGGGGGGGAGTAGTTCTGGGCAGTGGAGAGGGAAGCCGCAGCCCCCTGCCTGCCGGGGACAGAGAACACCGGTGTCTGCAGCCCCGGAGTTCTCTGCAGTAGTGTAGCCAGGTCTTGAGCACAGGGGGAGCGGCGCTATAAAAAGGCGCCTCCCCCTCCCCCGTACTCACCCTGGGATGCTTTAAAGGGCCCGGGGCTCCAGCCGCTGCGGAGCCCCGGGACCTTTAAAGTGCCGCCACCGGAGCTCCGGCAGCGGGGCTCCGGCGGCGCTTTAAAAGGCCCGCATCTCCCCAACGGCACGAGCAGCTGGCAGGGCCAGCGCGCCCACTAGGCGACCCTAGGCGGTCGCCTAGAGCGCCAAGATTTGGGGGGCGGCGGGCAGCTGCCCGCTGACTCCCCGCTCATTGGCTGAGCTGCTGAGCGGAGAGACAAGGGGCGGCTTGCCGTAGCTGCTCCTTGTCTCCCCGCTACGCTGCTGAGCGGGCAGCAGGGCCGGCTCCAGGCACCAGCAAAACAAGCTGGTGCTTGGGGCGGCACATTTCTAGGGGCGGCACGGGCCATGCCGCCCCTAGAAATGTGCCCCGCCGCCGGCTTTCCCGCGCCGCCGCCGGCTCAGCTTCTCCCCGAGTGGCAGCGCGCGGAACAGCGCTTCTCCCCATCCCTCCTAGGCTTAAGAGCCTGGGAGGGAGGGGGAGAAGAGAACCCTAGCGGGCGCGACACATGTCTCCCCCTTCCTTTCACGCATGCCCCGCTCGCCCCAGCGCTCTGGCCCAGGCGAGCGGGGCCCCGGGCATGCCGCCCTCCCGGCCGGTGCTCCGGCCGGGGAGAGCGGGGCAGCCTCGCTCTCTGCTGGCCAGGGAGAGCGGGGCCCCAGGCATGCCGCCCTCCCTGCCGGCGCTCTGGCCTGGGGAGAGCGGGGCCCTGGGCATGCCGCCCTCCCCGCTGGCGCTCCAGCCGGGGAGAGCGGGGCAGCCTCACTCCCCGCTGGCCGGGGAGAGCAGGGCCGCCTGCATGCCCCGCTCTCTCCCGCTGGTGCTCTGGCCGGGGAGAGCGGGGCATCCGGCATGCCACCCTCCCCACCGGCGCTTCGACCGGGGAGAGCAGGGCAGCCTCGCTCTCCGCTGGCCGGGGGGAGTGGGGCCCCGGGCATGCTGCCCTCCCCGCTGGCGGTCCGGCCGGGGAGAGTGGGGCAGAGAGGCGGAGGGGGGGAAGGTTGTTTCAGCAGGTGTTGGGGGGGTTGTTTTTTTTTGTTTCGGGGGCGGCGTTTGGGGTGGTGTTGTTTTTTTGCTTGGGGCAGCAAAAACATTAGAGCCGCCCCTGGCGGGGAGACAAGGGGCGGCTTGCCGTGGCTGCTCCTTGTCTCCCTGCTAAGGTGCTGAGCGGGGAGACAAGGGGCGGCTCGCCGCGGCTGCCCCTTGTCTCCCCGCTGAGCGGGGAGATAAGGGGCGGCTCGCCGCGGCTGCCCCTTGTCTCCCTGCTAAGCTGCTGAGTGGGGAGACAAAGGGCAGCTTGCTGGGGCTGCGGGCGCCGGTGTTCTCTGTCCCCGGCAGGCCGGGGCAGCGTGGAGAGAGAAGCCGCAGCCCGGCCTGCCGGGGACAGAGAACTCCGGGGCTGCGGGCGCCGGTGTTCTCTGTCCCCGGCAGGCGTGGGGCTGCGGCTTCTCTCCGCGCTGCCCCACGCCTGCCGGGGACAGAGAACACCGGCGCCCGCAGCCCCGGAGTTCTCTGTCCCCGGCAGGCCGGGGCAGCATGGAGAGAAGCCGCAGCCCCGCGCCTGCCGGGGACAGAGATCACCGGCGCCCGCAGCCCAGCCTGCCGGGGACAGAGAACTCCAGGGCTGCGGGCGCCGGTGTTCTCTGTCCCCGGTAGGCGTGGGGCTGCGGCTTCTCTCCGCGCTGCCCCGGCCTGCCGTCCCCGGCGCAGGCACCCATAAATGCCCCAGTGGGCGCCATGGCGCCCATGGGCACCACGTTGGGGACCACTGCTATAGGAGGCCATCCAGGCAGTCTCATGCTAAAGCTGCAAAGTGATGGGGCATCCCTTGGGAAGCTTTACCTGTGGTTCATCATCACTGTGCCTCACTCCCAGGCTGAATTTGTTTCATTTCAACTCCTTGCCCTGCCTTGGTCTTTGGAATAGCAGTTGTGCATGCAGCCTCCATCCATTCTCTCTCACCCCCACCTCCTTTGAACTGAGCTGGAATTGTTTCCATTCCAGTCTCTCCTCTCGGCTGCCAGAGCAGAGTTATTGATCATACGAGGGGCGCATTGGAGGGAGCTAGACCTGTTAGATATAGTCTGTTACTGCCAGTTATGAGAGACTCTGGCTAAATCCCTAATCTATTCAGTTCTCTGTGGGCATACTTAACCAGGTGATATTGCAATATCTGTAGCCCGGTTCCCTCCAAATGTGATGTTTCCAGCACACATGTGGGACTTGTCATATATACATGGATTTGTATTGTGCTGCATGCCAGCGGGGGCTCATGTACTCCACAACAAAGGCAGCCAGCACACCTGCAGGACAGAGCATAGAGGGAGCTGGGCTTTGCCTGGCTCCACGGATGAAGGGAAAGCAACTGAGATGATGGGAGGTTGTAGCTGAAGGAGAGGGAGGCTGGCCTTGTGGTTACAGCCCTGGGCTGGAATGCAGGAGATCTGGGTCCAATTCCCCGCTCTACCACTGACTCCCTTTGTGACCCTGGGCTCTGTGCCTCAGTTCCCCATCTGTACATTGTGTAACGGGGTGGCACACCCACCTCTCAGGAGCACCCGCTGGCTAGCTGTGTCTGCACCTCTTTCAGTCTGTGGTGACCCCTCCAGGCAAGTCTCACACAGTGAATATGGAACACAACTCAAACAGAGCCCTTTGGGGGTATCAGTGCAACAAAGTCTTGCAGCGTTCCTAGCCCTGGTAGGGAGCCGTGCCCACAGGGCCTCCTCCGTGGAGACTTCTCCTGCTCTGGTCTGTTCTGGCCCCAGCTGGGCCTCTTAACAGTTCAGATCCCTTTCTGGGGTTTATCACTGTCCAATTGTAGGTCACTTCCCCAGTGGCCTATGTGGGGGGACTCAGGGCCGCCCACTACTCCAGGTCCCCACCCAGGGACCCTAAGAATTGCAGCCACATGCCACCATGTCCCTTTAACAACCACTTTCAGTTCCCTGGGCAACTTCCCTGCAGCCCCAGCCTTCACCAAGGCTTCACCCTTACCTCAGGGCTCATTTGTGTTCAGGCCCTGCAGCCAGCCAGCTGCTCTTTCTCGCTCCCCCAGTCCCTGCCCACACTGAGCTGTCCGTGGTGCTGCAGTTCCCTTTGGCCAGCCAGGAGCACCACCTGCACTCCTCTAGCTGTAAGCAGCAAGGGAGTCTGGATTGCATTGCATTGCAGCTCCTTTTATACTAGCCTGCAACCCTGTGAATGGCTAGCCCCTGGCAGCCTCCCCCTGATGGGCTACATCCCACACAGCCTCTCTGTGCAGCTTGGAGGACTCCTCTACTATACTTATCTGGGACGGGTATGAGAGGACCCTAGTTCAGCCCATCACAAGTGGGGATGAGAATCCTGTCTGGTCTATTAGAGTGTGAGCTCTTGTGGGCAGAGCCCGTCACACTAGGTGCCTGTTTCAGTGCCTAGCACAACGGGCCCTGATCTTGCTTTGGTCTCCTCGGAGCTACCGTCACCCACCACTAATGGAAGGCGGTACAATGACCAGTACATACTAGTCTTTGTGACTGTGATGGGGGTTTACGTTCTCTCCCGTTTCCCCACCCTCCCCTCCCTCTCACCTGGATACTGGAGTTCATGGCTGCTTTTCCTTGGCTTCTTTCTCCAGAGAGTTTGCCCGCTGGAAGGTGAATAACTTAGCCTTGGAAAGGAAAGATTTCTTCAGCTTGCCGCTGCCGTTGGCCCCCGAATTCATCCGGAACATCCGCCTCCTGGGACGAAGGCCCAGCCTGCAACAGATTACGGAAAACTTGATTAAAAAATACGGGACACATTTCCTGCTTTCTGCCACTCTGGGAGGTAAGTGCCTCCAAAGGAATGCCCCTGATGCTCCTCAAGCTTAGCACTGGGGGCGAGGCCTGGAGCACGGCTCAGGGCTCTGGTGGGGACGTGAGAGACACAGGGGAGTTGGAGGGAAGAAGTGGAATGGGTTGTATTTGTGTGCTAGCCTCTCGTGTTCTGCCCTGCAAATGGGCCGCTGTGCGAGGGCCAAGGCAGCAAAAGATAAGACGTGATGGCCCTTTAATAAGGGAGTCCGGTTCTATAAATCCACCCACAGGGACGTGTCCCTAGGCAGAGGAAGGGCCGATGTGATGGAGAGATGGCCTCCAATGGTGCCCTCCCACCTGCCCATAAGAACCAGTTGGGATTCCTGGCGGTCTCTGCATGATTGAGTCTCCTAGTTGGGCACTGGCGAGCTGGCCAGGGAGTGGCAATGTCTCAGAGCCGACTCAGGACGGAGGGGAGGCTGTGATGCTGCTTGGCCGACCCGGGGCTCAGCCTCCAGGGTCTGATTAGAGCGGCTGGCAATCAGAGGGGCTGCAGGCTGGTGTCCCGCACTGGGCCAACTTGCACGCCTGCGAGAGGCCTTGTGGGGCAGACGTACCCAGCAGCCCATCCTTCAGGCTTCTATTGCTGTGAGGGACGGCCAGCCCAGAGTGGCGGCAGAGCTCTGGCTCTGTTCCTGCCCATGGCTGACTGCCAGTGAAGCAGAGTTGAGCGTCCCCAGAGCACACTGACCGGCTCACGTGCCTGTGCAGGAGAAGAGTCCCTGACCATTTTCGTGGACAAGCGCAAGCTGAGTCGGAAGGTGGAAGCGGTCGGGACGGGACGGGGCGGGAACAGCTCCACCGTCTCCCTGGAGACCCTGCACCAGCTGGCCGCCTCGTACTTCATTGACCGGGAAAGCACGCTCCGCAGGCTCCACCACATCCAGATAGCCACAGCCGCCATCAAGGTAATACCGCCGCTGAGCATGGAGCAGGAGGCCCCAGGACGGTGGGGGTGACAGCCAGGGAGACCCTCCCTATCCAGATGGGGGTGGGGGCTTAGCACCTCCAGCATTAGCTTTCCAAAGTAGAGCAAAGGTGAAAGGGGTACAGAGTTCATTCCAGGAGGGATGGGCTTGCAAGTACTTATTCGGCGTATTACAGTAGCTGCTACACATGCCAGACACTGCACAGACACATAGGAAGGAACTGTCTCTGTCCCTACGAACTTACAATCAAAATACACAAGGCAGATAAAGGGTGAGAGGGGAAACTGAGGCACGGGGAAGGACATGACATGCCCAAGGTCACCCAGCTGATCAGTGGCAGAGCCAGGAAGAGATCCCATGTCTCCAGACTCCCACTGCACTGCCCTAGGCACTGAGCCATTGTCATAGGGTGGCCCCTCCTCGCATGCCCCTCCTGTGGTAGGCTGCAGCATGATATGTGCTCCTGTCTCAGTTTCCCCTCAGTCCAGCCATAAAGAGAGATCATCTGTCTCACTGTCCAATTCAGAGACTCACCTCTAAGCATAACTTAGTCATGTACACATACAATAGTGCATAAAACTCTCATGGTAAAACAGTTCTCCCAGGTCCCACAGGAACACACATCGAGATACAGGGATTTCTCCAATCCCCTCTCTGGGGACAACGCTTCCAGATCACCCACCCATGAGCCCCCAGCACTCCTTTCCCAGTCCCTTTCTGCCCTTGTTCCAGACCCCCTCTCTCCCAGCCAGCCACCTGTCTCCTGAATCTTCTGCCCTGAACACAGCTCAGCCCTTTCCAGGCTCCTGGCACTGGCTCTCCAGCTCAGGACGGGCAGCAGGCTAACCCCTCCACTGGCCTCCTAGCATTTCCTCCCTATTCCCAGGGAAGATCCTCATTAATTTCTTCTCTCTGCAGCTTCCCTGTCTCTCCCAGGCAGCTCTCACCTGCTACCGCCTGACGCTCTCTTTATAAGGGAACAGCTGCCTTCTTTTAACCCCCGCTGGGCAGCTGCTAATCAGTCACAGGTGCACGGGACTCTGTTCCCTCTCCTAGGGCCCAGTCATGCTGTGACAGCCTCTCCCTCACAAGGCATTGCCCTCTGGCTGAGAAAACTTGGGTCCAGTGGCTGCTTCTGCTACAGAACGTGTGTGACCTCAAGCAAGTTGCTTCTGTTCCCCACTGTGATGCAGGGCCAGTAACGCACTTCCTTGGTCTGGCCTGTAAGGGGCTGTCTAGGGCCGCCTTTTGCTCTGTTTGTACAGCGCCTGGCACAATATACATACATAATAATTAAATATCTGGGCAGGGGAGCCTTCACCGGACCCTCCAAACAATGTGTCTTGACCATCTCTACCCCTTAGCAAGCTGATGACTTGCTTTCACCTTGTTCCCTATGTTGAGGTCCATACTGGCTTCTGTGGCTTAGCCCCCTGGGTATCTTACATGGCTGAGAGCAATCCATCAGTAAATAAAAAGACCAGCCTTTCATCATAAGGGCCAGCAACAAAACCCACCACTCGGTATCCCACCCCTCCGCTCCAAACGCCTACCATTAAACTGCCTCACCAGGCGTCCGTTCGCAGCACAGCACATTCTTATGCCGCGGTCTGTAGCCGGTGTTCTGTCATCAGAGTGGGGGGCTTAGGGAAACGGCTGGTGTCTGGACTCACAGGGTGTCATTGGCCAGAGCTCCCCTCCATCGCTCTGCCGGTGCACCTCAGCCCTGACCTGCAGCCCACTACCGGTCCAGAGCTGGGCCTCCACACCCTGCGCTGTTGTGGGTAGAGAAGCCAAGTCAATCTTCTCGTGTGGCTGGAGACTGGGCTGAGGCTTCAATGTAAACCCTTCCTGAGCTCTGATCTTCAGCCTGTAGGCGGGGAGAGCTCGCTGTAGTGGGGGAGGGGCAGTAATGGTGAGTGGTCGAAGGAGTAAAACTGGTCCAGTTCATATGAAATAGAAGGAACAAGGGAAGAGGCCAGAAGGGCGGTGAGGTCCCCTTGTGAAATCCCGGCCTGTGTGGTCTCAGGCGGCAGGGTGACCTTGGAAAGCAAACGTCAGGGCCATCCTTCACGAGGAGGGCTGAGGAGTTGCTGCTCTTGCGCTGGCATTGCTCTGCTACATCCGTGCCTTTCCTCTGAAAGGGCCACGCTGACTTCGAGCCTGGAGCTGCTGTGTACAGACCAGGCAAAGCTCTCATTGTGGTGGGTTATATAGGAGGGGGCTCAGCCTCCACCCTGGTCTGTTTCCCTGAAAATGGGAGGCCAACCGTGCACCTCCTCCTTCCCCTCCACGTAGAGCCCAACGCTCACCCACTGGCAGCGTGGCCCAGAGGATGCGGCGTGAGCTGGGGAATCAGGAGATCTGCTTACTAGTCCGGGCTGTGCCGCTGAGTTACTTGGGGCAAATCTCTACGCTCTGAATTCCTTCTGTAAAACAGAGCTGTGCTTTGAGCTCTCTGGACAGGCTGTTCTCATCTGGGCCTTTGGGGATCGCCTTGTGACTGTTGGAGCTGACCCCCCTCTGCTCTTTGAAGCTCTCTGTGTTAATTTGATTGAGCTGAGTGGATCTAACGAGATTGATGAGCATAGAGCAGGTGTGCCACATACAGTCAGGGGAGGGAAAGGGGATCTCCGGGTCCCTGTTCTCCCCACCCCCGCCCTGATGCTGCACTTGGGATGCAAATTGTGGCTGGTTGAAGCCCAGTCCCCGCCCCAGGCTCTCCTCCCACAGCCTGGCAATTATAACCCCATCTCTGGCAGCCAGCATCCCTGCTGGGAGGGGAGAGGGAGCCGGAGCGAGGTTAGCGCTTTCCTGTTAGTTATGGGAAATTGGCCACGCTAATGAAGCCGAGATGCATCAGGCTGGAGGCAGAGCTGCTCTCTGTCAACAGGCCAATTAGCATGCAATTATTTCTCCCAGAGCTGCCGGGCCGCCCATCTCTCGTGCTGCCGCAGACGCCCTCGCTCGGGACTGCTCTGCCGGCCTGGCTAGCTCCTTGTTGGCAGGAAGGACGGCCCTGCGGCCTCTGACTTACATTTGCTTTCCAAGGTCACCCTGCCACCTGAGACCACATGGGCCGGGATTTCACAAGGGGACCTCACTGCCCTTCTGGCCTCTTCCCATGTTCCTTCTATTTCATATGAACCGGACCACTGTATTGCGCCTTCGCTGCTCATCTCTGCTCCCTCCTGCTCCTTCTATAGCCCTGACTGGCCTCCAGGAGCTCCGAACAGAGCTTGGACAATCAGTGCCGAGTTGGCTAACGCCCGATGGGGCCACCACCAGCAGACACCACCCTGCCATCATTGAGGGTGGGCTCTGGGATGTACTAGGTCTTTTCCTTCCCTAACTACTCGTCTGGCGTGCCAGGCTTCCTGGGCTGGGAATTGGCCAGCATCCAAGTTCTCCCTGGCAATGCAGCAGGGCAAATCCTGCTCTCCTCACACGTGCAATGTCTTCAGCAAGGGGATGAGAGTTCTGCGTGGCCCCATGACTGGCACAGCTGGGGGTGCTGAAAGTCAGGCCTGCAGTGCCCAGGTAGAGGGGCACAGAGCCCAGCACTGGCATAGGAAGGAGTACAGGTCAGGCCTGAGGTGCATTGGCAGAGCTCTGCATATTTTCAGCTGCAGGCTCAGACTCTAACTGCTGGTGCAAATGCCAGGTCCTGCCTCACTCGCTCTCTTGCTACCCCCTGTTCTCGCAGGTAACTGAAACCCGGACGGGCCCTCTCGGCTGCAGTAACTACGATAACTTGGATTCGGTCAGCTCGGTTCTCGTCCAGAGCCCTGAGAACAAAGTACAGCTGCTAGGTGAGGACGGCAGCCTTCCTCCTTTCATCCCCCACGCCTAGCAATGACCAGACCAGCCGCTACAGTGGTCATTGAGGGAGGAAGAGGCCAGTGGGAGAGAGCAGGGATACTGAAGCAAGGAGAGGGGTAGGGCCCCAAGTGGAGGGAGGGGGAGAGTGACAGGAGTTAGGTCAAAAAAGGACCCCATTTACCCAGAATGCGCCAATGTTGGGGAGCATGCCCCGTGTCATAGTGATCCCAGTAGATTAGGGTCATGTCTTCATGGCACGCTGACTCCTATCAGGGCCCAAGCATGCACTGCCCCACTAGTCCCAGCTGAGGGAACACTAGTCCCCTGGGTGAACACCAGGAGGCCAGCGCTAGAGGAGGAACCACCTTGCCCCTGCTGCCAGAACCCTCCTTCAATGTGAAGCAGGATGGTTTGGTTTGACATGTGGAGATATTTAAATGCATCACCACTGTGGGGAGAAAAGCAACAGGAGTGGGGGTGAGAAGAACGGGGGCAGAGGAAGGGAAAGGCGGAGGGGTGGTGGCTTTGTCCAATGTAGGGCATGAGTGGGATTGCCAAGTGCCTTTGTGTCCCTGCCCCCCTGGACTCCGGTTAAGGCAGTATTGTCTGTTATTATCAAATCAATAACCCGCAGAGGGGAGCGCTTATTGCAGAAGCACGCAGACTCGGCTACCGGTGTGCCCGGGGAGCGACACAACACTGCTTGAGAAGGGCAAAGGACCTGTCCGTTCAGTGCCACTCCTGCAATATCCACCAGCCCTCTTCCTGCCCTTTGTCTGGCGAGTGCCCCCAGACTGCACGGTCGGAGAATTCACCCACTTCCCTCCTGTGACGGGCTGTCGAGACTAGAGTCTCACCCCCCCCGCCACAGTGACCCAACTGGGGATTGAATGGCCCAGGGCGAAGGGGTGGGGAGAGGGGACAGCAGTCCGGGGGAGGCAGGAGAAAGTGTCAGTAATTATTAATGCCGGCGGGCAAGTCGCTAGCAATTCAGTGGCGTAAGCAGGATAGAAGGGGGAGGGTTTGAGGTGATTTTTGAATGAAAAGGCTCGGGTGGGAGGGCTGGACAGACAGTACAGGGACCTGTACAGGGTCCAGCCAGCTCGGCTGGCAGCAGCGAGTGGACCCAGCTAGGATGCCCGTAGCTGGTGCAGTGACAGCAACAATCCAGCCCAAATGTTTGAGGGCTTGAACTTGCAACTGTGCTGAGTGTGGAATAGCTACAACAGGGTTGCTCAGCCTGTGGGTCAGGACCCGAAACGGGGTCACCAGCATGTTTCAAAGGATTGCATGGCAGCTCCTGTCCCACAAGGCTGGCTGGGCTCGCCTCCCTGCTCCTGGCACTGCAACCTCTGGGGTCCCAGAGCCACTCAGGTTTGGCCCAGCTGCCATGACGACGGAAGTCCAGGTAGGCTGGATTTCAGTGAGTGGCACTGCAACGCCATGAGCCAGGTCACCACTCCACTCACACTAATCTGGTCCAGTCATTGGGGCAGGGACTAACCTGAGCGGCGCAGCAAGCCAAGCCCAGTCAGCCCCACAGCACAGGAGCTGCAGGATCTGCCACTGTGGGACGAGTGCCAGGCTGGATCTGACCAAAATCACCCCAGGGCAAGGCTGTAACTAGGGCGGGATGAGCGGGGCAGCTGCCCAGGGTGCAAAGCCACGGGGGTGGCTCAGGCCGGTGATGCCAGGTGGCGTGGGGCTCAGTGGGACCAACAATGCCAGGCAGGGCTCGGTGGGGCCAGCCCCACAGTGCGGGAGCACCACTTCCATCCACCCACGACTCCCCTCAGTGGGCCACCCAGCCTGTCTGGGTCAGGGGGGCACAACCAAAAAATCTGGGAGAGCACATGACCCCACGTGCTCCCCCACACGTTGCCTCTGGTAGGGGGTGCAAATACACTTGCTTGCTCCAGGCACTAAAATGCCAAGCTATGGGTCTGCCCCAGGGTTTTCATCCCCAGACTCTTTACTGGGTCACAACAGGCCATAACCATTTACAACGGGTCCTGAGCCCCAAAAGGTTGAGAACCACAGAGCTGCCGCACCCAGCGCTGAGGGGTAGAGCCTCAGCTGGTGTAAATCAGCAGAGCAGCCCATGGAGCTATCTCCAGTGACCCCAGCGGAAGAGCCAGCCCTGGACGTTTGGCTGGACCAGATCCAAATTACTACAGATTCTTTGGGTCTGCAAAGCTAGGCGAGGGGTCTCCCAAGAAGAGGCTTCCTAGTGAGATGTCCGGCACTTCCCTGGTCAGTCCCAGTCAGAACCCGTAAGCGAAGAACCCATGTAGCGAGCTGGGGACGGGACCCGGGAAAAAGTGAATTCAGCTTTTCCAACTCTCCCAAAGGTTGCGGGGCGGGACTGAATTTTGGGATGAAGGTGCCAGTCATTGCTTGGTTTAACCAAATTGGTTCAGCCATCTCTGCCTCCGAAATGCCTGGAGAGACCCTGATGCCTGAGAGTCCCTGCCCGTTTTGCAGGTTTAAAATGAGCATCTGCACGTTTATAGCGTCTCTGAACTGAGTCTCTGCAGCTGTAGAAATCCATCCCTTCCTAGACCGGAGCTTCCGCCCTGACGGTTATTGGGCAAAGTGGGGAAAGGACCTCAAGTCCCAGATCACATCATGTCTGATGCTCCAGGGCCAGAACCTCCACACATGTAAACTGGTGTAGCTCCACTGCGGTCGATGTGGCTACATCAGTATTTTAGACTCTGGGCCAGAGTCAGCCCTGGTATCAATGGATGTGGCTCCACTGGCGTTTGTAATGCTGAATTTGGCCCAGATCCCCGCAGACGGGAAACACATGGGACGTCTGCTTGTCTCACCCTTCCTGGGACTCTCCCTCTGTGCAGGGCTGCAGGTGCTGCTGCCCGACTACCTGCGGGAAAGCTTTGTGGCGGCCGCGCTCAGCTACATCACCTGCAGTTCGGAGGGAGAGCTCATCTGCCGGAAGAATGACTGCTGGTGCCAATGTGGGCCTGGCTTCCCGGATTGCAACTGCCCTGAAGCCGACATCCAGGCAATGGAAGACAGTCTGCTGCAGATCCAGGATGCCTGGGACAATCACAATAGACAGTTTGAGGAGTCAGGTGAGGCCAGGAATGTGTGAGCTCACTGAGACCCACCCCTCTTACTGAGACTGCCATGCTGGAATAGACCAGTGACCCTGCTACTATGCTGTCCTAGCTCTGACAGTATCCAGTATGACAGTGCCAGATACTTCCCAGTCGTATTAGCTAAGCTATTAGCCAAGATGGTCAGAGACGCAACCCCATGCTCTGGGTGTCTCTAAACCTCCAATTGCCAGAAGCTGAGACTGGACAACAGGGGATGGATCACTCGATAATAGCCCTGTTCTCATCATTCCCACTGAAGCATCTGGTACCAGCCACTGTTGGAAGATAGGATACTGGTCTAGATTGGTCTGACCCATTAGGGATGTTCTTATGTTGGAAGGTTTACTCCATTATGCAATAATCTGCCCTCTGTGTGGAGATTTCTTCCTGACCCAGATTGTAATCAGCTTACACCTGGAAGAATGAGAATGTAGACCCTCAATGTTTATCCCAGCCAATCTCACTGCGATGTTTTTTTCATTGTAAAATGTTCTTTAAAAATGACTACACTATTTGCCTCAATGATATCCAGTGGCAGTGAGTTCCACAGGTTCATCATATATAGACTTAAAAAAATATAATTGCCTTTTAATTTTAGGGTGTCCCCTTGTTCTTTTGTTATTATGGGATGGGGTAAACAACAGTAGCTAGATCACAGCCACATCTGTCCCTTGTCAATTTTAAGCCAGAATTCAGTATTGTTAATGCTTCGGAGGCAGTGTGGCTAGTGGACAGGGCCTGGACTGGGAATCAGGAGAACTGCCCAGAGGGACAGGGGAAAGAGAATTACAAAAGATGCATGAAGTGGGATTTTGGAAGCAAAGGGGGTTCTTGCATTGCCCTCTTTCTCTTGGCAATCTGGGTTCAGATCCTGAAAGTCTCCCAAGTGGAAATGGGTGGGGGGGGGGGTCTCTGTCTCTCGTGCTTATCTGAATCCCATTATTATAGTGTCTGACAGCTTCCCAGAGACCATTTTTGTTAATTACAAAGGGCCAGATTCTGACAGCCTCACTCATAGTAAATAGCACCTTAGAGCCTCATCCAAAGTCCATTAATGCCAATGGGAAGATTCCCACTGAGATCACTGGGCTCTGATCTGAAAACAATGGGACCCCGGAGAGTAAAATGCCATTCAATCTGAGTAAAGGAGTCAGCCTGTGGCACCCTAATTTTAGGCCCTGTTGGTGATCTCTGGCGTGACATAGCTGAGGGTGCTGACGGTCGGGAGCGCAGGGCGACTGGCAAAGCTCCGTGGGTCCAGGACTGAAACAGCTGGTGTGGTGGTTTGCAAGGAAGGTGCAGTGGCAGAGCTGTTTGGGTCCCCACGACTGAAACAGTCAGTCAGGAGTGAGGTGCATTGGCCTAGCTGCATTGGAGGAGCTTGACAGCTCAATGCCTGGCTTCAACCAGGGCTACCAGCCTCTCCACTAACACCACGTGCAACAGAAGATGAATCCATTAGCTCCAGTGCAAGGAAAATGACTTCAGAAATTTCTGCCTCGGTCTCCAAGTGGTCTCTCCTTTCCACCATGGACACCCTTGCCAGGGGGAGTATCTAGGCCTAGCAAGCAGATTAAAGGTCCAACCCCACATGGGTGTCGAGCCATCCCAACTCCGGTGACAGTCAGTGGGAGCGGAGGGCTCTCAAGAGACACGCACAGCGCCTTGGGGAACTGGCCCTGCCCCTAGGAATTCAGTACCCTGAGGAGTGTGCCTTAGAGCTGCTGTGGCAGGATGTTGCAGGGAACCAGCACCTCTTTGGTTAAGTCCGGTGGGGGGGAACCAAATGGTACCTGCCTTGCTCTCGCCTGGGGGGACCTGCTTGAGTCCCAAGTGGGACTTGTGTGCAGAGAACTAGCGTGAGGTCTGACTGGGAAAGGTGGGAACTGTCTGAACGTGAAGGATTGGCATCACGGCTAGAGCATGCCCCAGCGGTCACTGGTGACACCTTCTCCACCAATACATTAACAGCAACAGAGCATGGCCTAGTGGCTCGGGCACCTGATTAAGACTCCGGAGACCCGGTTTCTATTCCAGGCTCCTTTCATGTGACCATGGGCAAGTCGCTTCACCGCGCTCTGCCTTGGTTTCCCTTCCAACCCTGTGTCTGTCTGATCTAGTTAGAATATCAGCTCTCTCGGCGGGTGGACTGTCTCTGACTCTGCCTATGTACAGCACGTGGGGCCATGATGTTCATTGCCGATCCTTAGGTGCTACAAAAAGACAATAAATAAAACTGTATTAAATAAACTAGTGGCATTTCCCATCTGATAAACAGGGAGTGTCAATGTAATTTACATGATAGAAATGAATGAGACGTTACTATTAGTCTAACCAGGCAGTGTGACCTAATGGATCAAGTTCTGGCCTGGTACTTGGGTTCTATTCCCAGCCCTGCCACAGGCCTGCTAGGTGACTTTGAGTAAGTCATGTGCCCTGTCTCTGCCTCAGTTTCCCGAGCTGTAGAATGGGGATAATGATTCAGAGCTCCCTTGTAAAATGTCTTAAGCTCTAGTGATGAAAATTGCTAGATGAGAGCTAGGTATCATTACTATAATTGTATCAGTTATGCTGCACTAGTGCTTAGAGTCCCATGCATTTCTCAAAACCCCCTTGTGCTAATCACTGGCCATGTACATAACAAAAAGATGGGCCCTGCCACAAAGAGATTACAACCTAAATGTGTTTTTCATTGAGGGAAACGGTGTCTAGCAACCCAGCTAGGACGTGTCCTGAGTTCTAATCCTACCTCTGTAGCCCGGGGCGAGTCAGTTCACCCCCCTGCCTCAGTTTTCCCAGCTGTAAAATAAATACAGTGCTCCTCCCTGACCTAGCTGCCAGGAGCATTGTGAGGATGGTTTCTAGGGTGCTAAGTATTATTATTGTGTAATTCTAGCAAGTCTACAAGCTATCAGAGGCCAAATTCAGAGTTGATGCAATTGGGGTGGGAAGGGCTGGTGCCATGGGGGCAGGAGGGCTCTGTCCCACTAGTCCTTGCAAAGAACCCCTGTGCGAAGTCCATTTGCTTGGGCGTTGTGCAGGGGCTAAGCCAGGGGAAGACTCTAACCCGGACGATAGGCCCCACTTGAAGGTGACTCTGGCCTTATCACACAGCTCTTTCTGCATTGCATTCCTGCCATGCTCACTTCCCCTTCTCCCCCCACAGAGGAGCTCCAGTCCCTGGTGAAGAGACTCCCAGAGGATCGCTTCGTGAACATGACAACCGTCTCCCAGTACTGGGCAATGGACCTCGACGTGCAGCATCGCTACCAGCAGCGGGGGACCAGTCTGAAGCTGCTGCTCAAGAAAACCCATCGAATCATCCGGCGTCTCTTCAACCTCTGCAAACGCTGCCACAGGCAGCCTCGCTTCAGACTGCCAAAGGAGAGGTACGGCGTCCCGTGGTGCCAGCTCTCGGCTGCCCTGGCCCAAGCTGGGCAGGTGTGGCAAGGCCTGGGACCACCTAGCCCATTTGTTATGCATTGCACTGACCAAACTGGGACTAGAAGGGTGATCGCCTGTCTCCTCATGTGTCATGCCATGGAAGCTTTCCCCAGTGTGCTGGAGAGCTGAGTAGAGAAGCCAGCCCTTGGCGACTGAACTGCTTTGCCCCCTCAGTGCTGGCTCTTCCAGGCTTGGGGCAGTGCCATGGGGATCCTTGCCTGTGCCATGGCTAACCTGAGGATTCCAGTCTCATGGGCTGGTCCCTCTCCCCAGAACATAAATATGTCCAGGGGACAGGCCACCACTCTGTCCCTCGGGAAGAGCAGTAGCCTTGTTCACGCTGGCACTAAGGAGCCTTTTCTGTCTTGCCTCCTTCTCCTTTAGATCTTTACTCTACTGGTGGAACCGCATTCAGTCCTTCCTGTACTGCAGCGAGACAACCCCGCCGGGGACTTTCCTGGAAGACAGCCACAGCTGCACCTGTCCCTCCGACCAAGTCTCCTGCCAGGGGTCCATACCATGTGCCTTGGGAGACGGGCCAGCTTGCGCTGCCTGCGCCGAGGAGAACAGCACCCGCTGTGGGACCTGCAACCCAGGCTATGTGCTCAGCCAGGGCTTGTGCCGTCCAGAGGTGGCGGAGTCCCTGGAGCACTATCTGGGCCTGGAGACGGACCTGCAGGACTTGGAGCTCAAGTACCTCCTCCAGAAACGGGACAGCCGCATCGAGGTGCACTCCATCTTCATCAGCAACGACATGCGGCTGGGGAGCTGGTTCGATCCCTCCTGGAGGAAACGCATGCTGCTGACCCTCAAGAGCAACAAGTACAAGCCAGGGCTGGTCCACATCATGATGGCCCTCTCCCTCCAGATATGCCTCACCAAGAACAGCACCCTGGAGCCAGTCATGGCCATCTACGTCAACCCATTTGGGGGCAGCCACTCAGAGAGCTGGTTCATGCCTGTGAAGGAGGGGGGCTTCCCAGACTGGGAAAGGACTAACGTGGATGCCTCGGCCCAGTGCCAAAATTGGACGCTCACCTTAGGAAACAAGTGGAAGACCTTCTTTGAGACGGTCCATGTGTACCTGAGGAGCCGGATCAAGTCTCTGGATGACAGCTCCAATGAGACTATCTATTATGAGCCCCTAGAGATGGTGGATCCATCTAAGAACTTGGGCTACATGAAAATCAATAGCTTGCAAGTCTTTGGCTTCAGCATGCCATTTGACCCGGACGCCATCCGGGACCTGATCCTTCAGCTAGATTACCCATACACCCAGGGATCCCAGGACTCGGCTCTGTTACAGCTCATAGAGATCAGGGATCGGGTGAACCGGCTTTCACCACCCGGCAAAACCCGGCTCGACCTTTTCTCTTGCTTGCTCCGGCACCGGCTCAAGCTGGCCAACAACGAAGTGGGAAGGATCCAATCCTCCATGCAGGCCTTCAGTGGTAGACTGCCAAGCCCCATGGAGTATGAGACTGGCAAATTGTGTAGCTAGCCTCGGGGCACCTGGAATATCTGAGGAGGGGCCAAAGAAAAGAGAGGGGGATGGAGAACCAAGACTTCTGAAGGCCTTACCTTAGTGCCAACCGTGTGCTTCCACGGGACACCACCAGCCACAGGGATGGCGGCGTGTGAAGGATGCAAGGAGATGCCTGGGCCATGGCAAGAGACTGCAGGGCAGCAGATGCAAATTGGTTAGAAAGGGGAGCCAGGCCTAGGGAGATAGGGTGCTCACCTTGTAATGGCTTGTATTTCTCCCCATTCCCAGTCACAAATGGCAATTGTGACCAGGCAGGAAAATCAACAGGTTACTTCACCTGGGAACATGCGCATGTGTGGGAGAAAGCTGGTGGGAGGAGTCTGCCCTAGAGAGGAGACATCTGGTAGTACCTCTGCCTGTGACCTGGCCTGTGAGCCCAGCCAGTGCTCCACACAGAGCTGGGAGGCGAAGGGATGGGCGGCAAGACCTCAGACACCCCAGCAGGCCAGAACTGCTCAGAGCACTTCACTCCCACCCACCCCATGGGAAGAGGCCAGCTGCGGCCTTCCTCAGCGCAGGCACTTTTGTATTCTTTTTAACAGATGTTTCTACCCACATACCGGCTTCTCCGTTCTCTGCATCACTTTCTAAGTCGTCGTATTCCCTGCCTCTTCTTCCCACCCCTGCCTGCTCTCTGGCGCCATTCCCTTAATGGTGGGGGAGAAGCTGGTCGATCCCAGCTGGGGGGGGGTCTGTGGGACAGGCAGCCCTGCCTGATCTCCCCTATTCCCACACAGAAAGGGGGAAGCACTCTGCCCTCCTTCTGCGTCACGGCACCATCAATGCACCTCGGTACATTGAGCCAAAACGTTCCATTGTCGACATGAGCAGCGACTGGGCACCCGGACGGACACACCCGTCGTTACAGTCAGAGGTGGAGCTCTGTGGGTAGCTTCTCCTTTCAGGTTTTTATTTAATCAATTGTTGGGGTTTTTTTAAACGTATTTATTTGGGGGGAGAGGATTCAATTCTTGTCGATTTCTCCAGCCGAGTTTCACCTTAGTCAAATGTATCTGGTTTAATATATTTTTAAAAAGATTTGCCTTTTGAGCGAAACAAAACAAAGTTGAAAACAATGTGGTCTGGGTCTTTTTGACTGGAGATGCTCTCTGGGTGTGTGCGAAGAGGTGCTCGACATAAACGTGAACAGATACCTAGGGGCAACTGGCAGTAGATGGGGTGCAGAGATGGAGACATGAACGGCCAGGTGCACGTGTGATTATATAGATGTGATGGCAGAGGGATGTGTGTGCATAGGCAGGGAAGGACCTGCGGGCCAGTGTGGATGTGAATGGAGAGCCGGGGGGAGGTGGTGCTAGATAGGTATTGATAGTTCTGAGAGGGCAGGTGTGGATGTGAAATCAGAAGGGGGTGGGGGGATGTAGAGAGATCTGTGCATGTCCATCCACACACATGTAGCAGAAGTTCCCAACCTATTTTTGGCACAGTTGCCATGGCTCCTTTTCTGCTGAGCCTTTTCTGTTTTTTTCCTCCTCGCTTTGTTTTCCCTTTTGTTTGAAGTCTATTTATTACCCTTGTACCTCTGCTCCTAGCCACACACAGATCAGGAACCCCCACTGATTTGAGCACTGATGCTGGTTTCTCATTGTTAAATGAAGCCCCTGTTCCCATGTGTGGTCCCCTGGCTGATGGCTGCAGCCAATGGAACCTGCAGCGAGATGCTGTGGCCCAATCCTCACTGCTAGCCAACCTTTGCCATCCCCTGAACCTGGGGGAAGCCAGAGCCTAGTTGAGTCCTGGGCACAATTCAGAGTGGCCTTTGGGCTGGTGTAAGCATAAGGGATGCTGCCGTATGTGGGGAATGCCTGGAGCCCAGCATGACTCGCATATTGTGCTTTCCCCCACGCTGGCCACGCCCCCCACAGTGAGGGCTGCAGGAAGGTTGGTGTACAGCCAGTTATGGCAGCTGCACACCACCTGTGAATTTCCCCAGATGGGCTGTGTGATGCCGCACGGGGGCCCCTTTGCATCACTGGAGAGGGGCTAGAGCTCTGTAGCAGGGCTCACAACATGTGTCCCTGCAATGTCAGGTCAGGAGTTCTTTAAATGCTTTGTAAACCCCCTGCAATCACTGTGGAGATTTACAGGGAGCCAACAGGGTAAGGTGGAGCAGTTTGAAGGCGGCTGGGCGGGGCGGGAGGGCTGGTGAATAGAGACAGCAGTGAGGGAGAGCTGGAGCTGCTGGAGTCTGTATTAGCTGGCGCCTGCAGGCAGCACAGTCTGGGCGAAATCTCTACATGGAGAATTGCAGAAAGGCGAGAAAAGCCCAGCCCAGCTTTTCCATATTCCCTTCTACCGAGCAGCAACCCAGCCACAGGTAACACTCAAAGGCCTTCGGCTCACATCTGAGCAATGTGGATCCAATCCACCATCTCCCCGGCCAGCTCAAATCCAGATGAGGGCCGAGCCCGGCGCTACTGAAATGTAATCTGAAGAGGACACACCTGTATCTTCCCTGCTGCTGGCATGCCAGCCTTTCACAGCAGACCATAAAGTCACTGCACCCCTTTCTTTGTGGATACTGGAAACAGAACAGGGCCTTACGTCTATTAAAAATCCCCAAATGAGGCAGAGAATTGCAGATGCTCTTTGAGGGGGCATGGACCTTGAGCATGCCCCCTTGTGGCAGAGTGTGGCCCTGCAGGCCTGCCCCTTGCAAGAATTACTCCCGGACCATAATTCTTAGACCAGGGGTCTCAAACACGCAGCCCGCTGAGCTCTTCCCTGCAGCCCGCTGGGCGCCCCGCGCCCCCCCCCTTTAAAAAAAATATATATTTTTTTTACCCCCAGGCAGTTCCCGCCGCCAGACAGTTGTTCTGGCGGTGGGAACTGCCTGGGGGTAAAAAAATAAAAATGAAATGGTGGGATGGGGGTGGGGAGCCCGGCGGGCCGCAGGGAAGAGCTCCACGAGCCACATGGGAAGAGCTTCGCGGTTTCTGGGAAGGAGTGGGGAGGAGCGGGAAGCCATGCACACAGGGGAGGAGGCGGAGAAGGGGCGGAGAAGGGGTGGGGCCAGGGGCAGCGAGGGGGCGGGGCCAGTGATGCAGCCCTCGGTCCAATGCACTAGTCCTCATACGACCCTCATGGTAATTTGAGTTTGAGACCCCTGTCTTAGACTAAGATTCTACCAGGACGGGAAGTAAGGGGCAGGAGGGCTTTAAATCCTCAAACTCCACTCTGGTTCTGGAAGCCTGGGTGCTAATCCAGGCAGGCATCTCCTAACTTCAGGAGTCCCACAGCCTCCCCCGGGCAGTAATTCTGGCGGGCTTACCTCCTGGTTTTCAAGAGTCCCTCTACCTGGTTCCTGTATATGCTGGGACTACCTGTCCCTCAGATCCTTATCTCTAGGAGCACAGTCCTTCACCTGAGCTCTGGTAGGCTTTTATCTGTTCAGGTACTTGTTAGTTAGCTGCCAACCATCCACCTAAGCAGTTAACTAATTACAGTGGGGCCAAGATGGACTCATTCTCCCATTAGAAGCCCATCATGGATAGACTGGGTCCTGATTCCACTTAAAACCCCTGCCACTCCCTTTAACAGCTGCTGAAAGGTCCAGATATGTCCCAGGTACAGTGATACCTGCCCTCCTGCTAAATATTCCAGGTTCTCCCTGTTAGCACACACCTGCTGCATTATATGTTGCAGGCACACCCTGGGGGAACTTATGCTTTGGCAGTATACACTTCCTGTGTCTTCTAAGTACTTCCCAGGAGAACTCACCTGCCCTGCAATTAAACACAGCACTCGGTCCAAATCTCACTTGCTTGGTAGGCCCGGGGAAAACACTGTTTCTTTGTTGCTGAGCATTCCTGGTGTAGCCTGATGGAACACAGCTGCTCTTTGTTCCAGGTGCCAGTTGCAGCCTGGTTGAATGCACCTGCCATGCTGCTGGATGTGCCAGGCAGCCCCCTTCTGTAACACACCTGCCTTGCTGCTGCAGGGGCTAGGCAGACCCTGGTGTAACCCACCTGCCATGTGGTCCAGGCACATTCCATTTGGACACGCCATAATTCAGGCTACGATTTGGTCACGGAGGCCACGGATTCCGTGATTTTAAGAGATGGCTGCGAGCGCTTCAGCCCCAGCCGCGCTTGAACTTCAGCTTCAGCCCCGTGTGGCAGGGCTCGGGCTTCAGCCTGACTTTAATAGGCAATTAAAAAGCTTCTGTCCTGATGTAGTGAAAACTGCATTACTGCATGTACACGTCCACGCCCTGTCCGTGGCTTTTAATAAAAGTCCCCGTGCCAAAATCGTAGCCTTAACCTTAATGCCCCCATCATCAGTCCAGTCCACTGGGACGTTAATGGCTCATGGGTGGCAAAGCAGAGCCGGGCCAAAGGGATGGGTTCATGTCTGTCCCACACCAGGAGGAGGAAGGATTAAAGCAGGCCAGAGGGAGCCTACGCAGAACCCGCCAATTAGAGGAGGGCTCACTAAGTGAACCAATCGGGAGGTGGCTTGTTGCAGTGGCCAAGTAGGGGCCATATATAAAGGGCTGCTCAACAGAGCAGAGAGTCTCTCCCCGGCCTGCTAAGGAGAAGCATGACTGTTTAGGAGCACTATGGCTAGGGGAACAGAAGAAGTTTCTGGCTGACGGCTGCCAGACTAAGGCCCTGGAGGAAGGGCAGATAAGGTGCTCGGGCTGCCCCCACTTGCCTTGAAGGAAGTGGCTAACACAGACTGCAGTTTGCCCCTGGAGCAAGGGACTAGACTGGTGGCTGCAGCAGGCCACTGAGGTGGGTAGCTGGACTATAGGCTGCTGGTTTCCCCACACACACACAAAAGGGGGGGAGACAGCAGAGCAGGGGCTGCACCCAGAAGAGGATGCCGCGGTCCAGGGAGCGATGTGGGTCCCAGAGAGGTGGAGACAGCAAAGCGGGAGTAAGGGCGAGTGAGACACCACTGGAGGCAGGTGCCCTATGGAAGGACTTGAGCTAATTCCAGAAAGGCCAGCAGGAGGTGCCACGGTGCTGAGTCTTGCCCCGCTACACTTACCCTACAGCTGTCAAAGCTCCATAGACATGTTCTCATTGCCACCTAGAATGTAATTGCCTAATCAGCCGGACGTGGGGATGCCTGACGCACATTTACTGAGTGAAGCATCAACATAACTCACTAACTAATCAAAACTCCTGGCTGCCACCACCCAGAGTGTTTCCAAAGCAGGTGTACAGATACGCTGCTCTGTGACTGGTTGACTGGCATGAAAAGCTCTGTTCTCCTCCACCAATAAGAATGCATCCCTTCAGTTAACGGCACACTGAGCAAGTGTCACCCTGCTGCAGCCATCATCCATCAAGCCAGCTGATTAAATCTACATCAGTCATTTGGAAGCACTGACAGGCCCTGGCCTCAAGGATTGCCAGGGCTCTGACTGTATATTGTATATTCCTGGAGAATAGTACACCTCCTTCATTGTCACCTACTGAGTGAAATGGTCACCTTTTCATTTTGAGTTTCTCGCCTCTAAATGTCTTCTCTGTGCCGCCCCTCCAGTCTGTTTGTGGTGACCCAGCCCCACCTCCTTCATTCCTTTTTCTTCCCCTGCCTCTGGAGTTGCAGAGGGGGTCACTGTTTAGGTTGCACTGAGTTTTTCTGGTCACTCTCCTCGTTCAGCTGCTGAGAGGCAAGGCCAGAATATAGCAGTTCCCCTGTACACTCACTTTGCTTGTGTGCTCACAAGCCTGTAGCTGTGTAGAATAAATGGCTGCTAAGCGCCTACACCCTGTGGCAGCCCGGGGTTTAATTTGCAGTTAAGGACAAAAAAGTCATCATGTAAAATGACCCGTTCTTACTCCACATACTCCCATGTGCAGCTGTAAGCCCTAACTACATACTTAGGGCCAGCTTTTCCGATGGCTTCAATCAGCATAGCTCCATTAACTTCAGTGGCGCTATGTCCATTTACCCCAGCTAGCTAGCACTTTTATCACCAGAGTATCTAAGTGCCTCACAATCTTTTTTGATGTATTTACATTACCAGTGGTGGCTCTAGCCATTGTTATCACTGTTCATATTACAATCGTGTCTAGACACCCCATTCGAGATAAGGGGCTCCCTGTGCCAGGCGTGGCACTATGTACATTAAGAGCTAGGCCTTGCCTGCTCTCACTCCTTAGACGAGGCAACTAAAGGAAGTGCCGTCATCCCCATTATACAGATGGTGAATTGAGGCACAGAGAGATTAAATAACTTGCCAAAGGTAACCCAGGGACTCTGTGACAGATCTGGGGATTAAACCCAGGTCTCCTGACTTCCAATTCAGTCCAGAAAGTGCTGAATACCATGGCTCTGAAAATCAGGCATCCCTGGCTCATGTTGGGCCCATGAAATCACGAGTCACTTCCAAAATCTTGGCCTTAATTCTCCACTTCTATTAATGCAGGCACCTTTTCACTACTACTTTGTGTGGTTTATACTTCAGCTGTAGTGTGTTGTCTAAGCATGGTGCCCTGAATGCTTTTCCTATAAATGATTCTTATGGAGTCTAGTTTGGGGGCATAGAACAGATCACAGTACTGCAAGATGCCACCCATGTGAATCTATGGTGGAAATAAAAATGGTATGCTCTTATATTGTATTATCAGTGAAACAGTATGTGACCATGTAATTAAATACCACATCATACAGTGCATGCACAAAGAAGCAGAATTAGGGTTGGACATACCAGCCCAGATCCTCAAAGGTATTTAGGCTCCTAATGCCCAATTCCTCAATAGCTTTGAGGTGCTGGGCCACTATTCTAATGCTGCAGTTTCCTGAATTTTAAGTGATTAGCTGGGCATCCTTGCTGCTCTTTGGCATGGAATTTCCTAGGTTTATTTATTTTTTTAATTAAAAAAAAAACATCTCCAGGAGTGGCAATCTACAGAGCTCTGAAGGGCAGCTGGCTTTCAAAACAATTGCAACTGCAATCTAAATTTCACAGTCTAGAACTATTTGCCTAAAGACCTCCAGACGGCATGGCCAAAGTCACCAGAACCCAGCTGGCCTCCTGACTACTAAGGAAAACATCCCCTCTAAGATAAAGGAAGACCCACGAATCAGCAAAAAAAAGCAAGACTTGAGCAGCCCCTTGTTTAATGAAGAGCCTGGCATGGGGAACCTAGAGCAAGGCATAAAGTGGGCTAGTTTGTCAGGGGTGGACGATACAAACAGAGCTATGAGGCTCATCCCTGGCTGGTGAGCCATGGCTGTTCTGCCAATTTTCAGCAGTGTGAATGCTGCTAGAGGGCTTGGTGTGTCCTTGGCAAGGGGGTGGGGCCAAAAATGGACACACCCACCTCCAATAATGGACATGATCAGAGCTCCCAACCCCATATACAGAAAGAGAGGCTCTGAAATACCTCCCCTGCCCACACCCAGGCAGGTTCCCATAAAGAACCATGCCCCACACACTCTCCATCCTTTCCCATGCTGTACCTCCTCTCTGTAGATCCCTGAGCGCTGCTTGCAGGCAACATCCAGCCCCATGAACTGGCAGCTGTTGCTAATGCTGCTGCTGCCACCATCTAGGAATAGCCCCCCGTGAGGAAAAAGGCACTCCGGCTGCTAGCCCAGAGGTGGAAAGCAGCAGGAATCCCAGAAGAGACACCCGAGCAAGTCCCTACTGTGTTACCCCAGAGGAGCAAGTAGTGGGGGTGCCCACCGGGCAGCAATAGCCAGTGTGCTGGGACCCCTGCTTCACTATCATGTCTATCACATGGCAGGCCTGGGGTGCCATGTCCCGCACCCCCCTGCAAGGCTGGCTCTGGTGGCACAAGAGCATCATACATTTGCTGGGACCAGCTGTCTCAGCCCTTAAATTGCGTTAAGACTCAACAAAATCCTGCCCTCAGGCACAGCTCCTTTAAACTCATCCCCTAAGCTCTGAGTTCAGGGAAATAATCATCTGCTTAGCACAACCCTGGCACTGTACGTTTTAACACGCGAGGCCAGTTCAGCCGCTCGCAGCAGCCACAGCTGCTGCCAGGATGTCTCTTGATGATGGTCAGAGCTGCTGCTGCTACTTACTAGACTGTCAGAGGAAATTTTTTAATGGCATTTTTGGGCTGACTTCAGTCTGTTCTTACACCACAGCGATAAGCTTTTCCCTCTGTTAATGACATATGAAGAGCCTCTGTTTACACTACTGTAGCAGAGCGCAGCAGGGCCCCTTTGGCTCCTGCCTCTGCTAGGTCCACAAAGTCACTCTGAGACCCTGGGATTAGTAGCCACAGCTGCAGTTTATTTACAGGCTTGTTCCTACCACCATTTCACCATGTACAGTTGGCCCTTCACCATCTACAGGCAGGAGGGAGGGAGGGAGGAGCTACCTCCCTGCTTCCACTCCCTGCCTTTTCCCTTTTCTTCTGTTCTTCCCTTGGCTTCCTTCCCCTGAGGCTTTTATAGAGCCCCAGGCTAATTAGGCAGTTGCTGTCTCTGCCTCCCCAATTAGGGCCAGGCTATGTCCAGCCAGCTCTAATCTATTCCCCTAAATGGGAGCTGGTGTGACAGACAGCTCAATCAACAACCCTTTGCCCAGCACTCAATCACAACTACACTCTCCATATTTATATTCTAATGCATAACAGTGCCCTCTGCTGGCTGGAGTAAGAATGGCTCAGCTCTATGTCACAGATCCTATATTGCTAAGCCCCAATGGAGATTTTCCTTCGATTCCAGTTAGAGAAGAATCTCAGTTTTAATCCTGTGAAGTCCTGCACAGCCATAACGGGCAGCAGTGTGCTAGCTGAGAAGCCTATATATGTGCTATATTTATTATATATGTGATTTTATGTGCTCTATTATATATCTCTGATATATTACAATGAGCATACGAAAGCAGGAGGCTGGTTAGCTAATGAGGGGTCCATGTGACACAGACAGCTCAGAATACCTGCATCAGTCGAGACTTCTCAGCTAGGTTTTCTGCTCATATTCAGATCCACATAGAGAAAGGCTGAAGAATGAAGATGAGAAAATAATCTCTGTTTAACCAGTTACTTCCTTTATTCATTGTTCCCTCCAGGCCAGCTAATTTGACCATAATACGGACGTGCCAACGTAACATCGAGCTTTTGACGGGACTGGCTGAGCCAGATGTGCCAAAACAAGGAACCCACTAACCCTTTGCCCCAAACTCAAAGGGGCTTGGTTAATTTTCCTCCAGTATTTTTCACATTCATACCCCTTACATAGAAGTTGCCCCAGTTAGAGGTGGGAGGGCCCGAATAACAGGAAAAAAGGCCTGCCTATGATATTTCTGGCTTCCCACAAAGCACCTGTGCCCGTGTGATTTCCACCCAATTTCACAGCCGCTAGAGGCTTGCGAGCATCTGGGTATTTATCCAGACTGAACACCTGTCCCTCCTGAGGTTCACCCATGCCTAGTGCCTCCGGAAGCAGCTCCCTGCAGTTTGGAGCTAGAGGGAGCAGACTGCTCTAAAAAAAAAGGTGGGGGAGGTGAGGAACGCCGTCGGCTGAAAGGAGGCAGTCGAAAGAGGACAGATCTGTCTGTGTCCGTAAGTCTGTTGGGTATTTCTCCTGCCATCTGGAGGCACTTTGCAGCATCCCATAGATCACATTAAAACTGCAGCTCGGCAGCCATTATGAGCAGGTCAGTTCTGAGCAATCGTTCAATGGGCTGATAAGATCTGAGCTCTGGGAAGGATGTTAGGTGTGGGGCTCAGCCCCTGGCTCTCTCCCATCTAGTAGGGAAGTTGCCTCCTCTGCATTCTTAGCTGAACAGGACTCTGCACCAACTTTCTGGGCATGCTGCCGCATGGGCACTAGAAGCTTTTATTCCTCCCTGCTTCCACCTCTCCAGGTGCTTGGAATAAAAAGTGACTTTGGAGGCAACATACTGGCTGATTAGCCCAGCTGTCTGGCTGACAGGCCAGGGAGTTGGGGGGTGGGAAAGATCAGCAAGGCAGCTTAGCCTCCTTCTGCCCCCGCCCCAGGAGGGGTTTCAGCCATGCCAGAGACAGCGCTGTCAGTAAAGGAGGTCTGACAGCTGACAGCTTTCAGGAGCAGTTGGAGGGTTGGTTCCCCCCCACCCTTTCCCCGTTGTTGTAGAACTCGGTGCCTGACTGGAATTTAAAGCAGCGCCATTCCAAGGCTTTAGGATAAAATGTATATATGCACCGAACTCTCACTTTGCTCCATCTCCAGATTGGCAGCTGTCCCAATTTCTAGGCAGAGACAAGGCTTCCATGTATTACTCCAACGATGGATGAAGGGGTGGGTGGGCGTGAAGCTCCCACATGGGCCCTGAAAACCACAGCACCACTCTTCTCGGGGCCAGGACCCTTGGGATAGTGAGAAAAAAATCCTTGTACAAATCCACATGCCACCTCCTAATCCTCGCAAGTAGGAGGAACTTGGCTTTTTTAACGCCGCCAAAGCTATGGTAACCCCACATAATCTATCCTGCTTCTATTCTCCCTGTCTGTCTGCATGTTAGATCGCCAGAGAGATAAGCGAGAGAAAATATAAACAGGGTAGATAAACTATCCTATTTATATTCAGTCTAATCTATCAATCTATCAGTCTGTCAATTGCGTTTATAGTCTCTCTCAATCTGTCGCTTGGGCTTCTGTTCTCCATTCATCTGCCTCACTTTGCCCATGTCTTTTCCCTCACCTCTCATCCTTAAAAGGAAATCAGATGATTGAACACACAGAAAGGAAATGGTAAGTCAGAGACAAAAATCAGCTAGATGCTCTGTGACACAGAAGGCCCAATGGTGGTTCACAACTTGTGTCCACAACTCATGTCAGGCCT
Source organism: Chelydra serpentina (assembly GCA_037349315.1). Lineage (NCBI taxonomy): Eukaryota > Metazoa > Chordata > Testudines > Chelydridae > Chelydra > Chelydra serpentina. The sequence goes on along the minus strand of JBAIAC010000024.1, from coordinate 55,115,913 downwards.
GGCATACTCATTACACCTAACACTCTGCTTTGTAGTCTGTCTCTAAAAGGTGTTATGTAAGGGATCATATGAAAACTGGTAACACACTGGTCCCGAAAATCATTGCATGGTGTATGTACAAAGAGTTATAAGTATGTGGTGGAAATATGTTCTTAAAATATATTTGGCAAGCAGTGCCTAAGCCACGCCTGTTCCAGACAAAGCAATGTGGTTCTGACTGCTTGAGTGTGTCTCCACTGTGTGACTAAAGACAAAGAAAAGCACATTTTTCCATGCAAGGTAAACAAAACCATCAGGAGAGCAACTGGGGAAAGACGACCACTTAACACTCTCCATGGAGAATGGAGATTGCACCTCCAGGACACCTTCCTGCCTTTTGTAGCAGGGTCAGTGAAGTTTAGGAAGATACAAGGAAAGAGAAAAAGGCATTTTAGCACCCTTCACCTAGTGAGACAAAGGAACCGAGCACTTTGAGCTCTGTGAAGGGGCATGGCCAAAGAGTCTGGTCAGCCATGCTGTAACAGAGACTTGGTGAGAAACACATCTTTGAACATGAGACTCTAGTTTGTTCAATCAGGTTTAGTTTTAGAAGTGTATTTTTACTTTTGTTTGCTTGTTCTATCTTTATTCCTTATACTTGGTGTCACTTACACCTATGACTTTTTAATAGACTTGTTCTACTTTTACTATAAACCATTCAGCGCTTTGATTAAAACAGAGTTTGTTAACCCCAGTTAAGGTAATAAGATGGTGGGTACTATGTCTTTAAGGGAGCAGCAAACGTAATTGTTTTTGCAAGTGATCAAAGAAGGAGCTAGAGGGCAGATGGCTGGGGGAAATTCATGGTGTTGCGGGTCACTCTGCAAAGAGTAACTGGGCAGTGAATATAAGACTGAGTGAATATAAGACTGGCCATACTGGGTCAAACCAATGGTCTATCCTGCCTTTTGACAGTGGCCAATGCCAGTTGCTTCAGAGGGAATGAACAGAACAGGGCAATGATCAAGTGATCCACTCCCTGTTGTCCAGTCCCAGCTTCTGGCAGTCAGAGGCCTAGGGACACCCAGAGCATGGGGTTGCATCCCTGACCATCTTGGCCAATAGCCATTGATGGACGCATTGGTGGAAGCCAGGGTCTGACCTACATGCTTGTACGCTGGCTGGTAGTGTCAGGGCTCTCAGTCACAGAAGCATAGCATTTAAGGTCCCCAGAGTTGCAGGGCAGGCAGTGACACAACCCCTTACTGGTCTGGGTGAATCCTAAAGTGTCACATGCTCCCATTCCCGTTAGTATAAAAGCTGCTGCTGCCAATGGGGACTCAGAGATAAATCTGTCGGTGGGACAAAGTCACCTAAGCACCCAGAGGACCGATTCTGCTCCCACCTACCTCTGCATACTCTCATGGGAATCACACGCTGCAATGGTCCTGATTCTCCTGGGATATTGACAGAAGCCCTTCATATTCCCCTTAATGCTACAGCTACCACTGGCTCAGTCTGGTTTTTGCTGCCTTTCAACTCTCAAAGGACGGTTTCTTTTTACCTCCCTGCTCTCCATTGGGAGATGCTGCAGGAAGTCAGTTTCATGAGAGAATGTTTACTACATTTGGAGATCGAACAAGCATGCAGGATGGATTTCAGCAACTGCAAAAGCCTCTTGGGGTTGGGGAGAAGTAGAGGCTTGGTTCACTTCAAGATTACAGCAGAGATTCTGGTCAGCAATTAGATTTTGCAAAAGCAACTCAGCTGCCCTTGTTGGAGATTATGGAGATGTGGGGGAGGGGGATGTTGTGTGCAAACAGGGAGGGAGAAGAGAGAAGGAAAGAAGAGAGGATTAATTGAGGGAAGCCCAAAGCTCAATGAAAAGCAAAACTCTGTGAAGCTAAGGGTATGGTATGTCTACACTATGAAATTAGGCCGATTTTATAGAAGTCGCTTTTTTGGAACAGATTTTATACAGTCTAGTGCCTGCGTGCTCACTAAGTGCATTAAGTCGGCGGAGTGCATCCACAGTACCGTGGCTAGTGTCGACTTTTGGAGCGGTGCACTGTGGATAGCTATCCCACAGTTCCCACAGTCCCCGCTGCCCATTGGAATTCTGGGTTGAGCTCCCAATGCCTGATGGGGCAAAAAATTTGTCGCAGGTGTTTTTGGGTAAATGTCATCAGTCAACCCTCCCTTCCTTCCTCCCTGTGAAAGCAATGGCAGCCAATCCTTTCACAGCTTTTTTCCTGGGTTAACCACACAGATGCCATAGCGCTGCAAGCGGGAGCTCGCTCAGCTCTCCATCACCACTGCCATTGCAGGCAAGTCTAAAGGGTAGTGACTCTGGGACATGTGTGGGCCTGTTTAGATTTTAGGCGCATCATATTCCTCTCCTTTGTTGCCGGAGAAGTCTTGCAGCCGTCCTCATCAGTAGGACTTGTAGCCGTCTGGAACAGCAATGGTGTTTTGCTCACTCTGCTGCTTCTGCTGCAACTGTGCCATCCCGAGCTCCTGCAGTCCAGCAGTGGACCATGCAGAATGAGTGATAGCCATCGTCATCAGTATGACTTTTAGCCGTCCTCAGAGCAGCAATGTTGTTTTGCTCGCTCCGCCGCTTCCGCTGCAACTCTGCCATCCTGATCTCCAGCGACCTGGCTGCTCTCCCAGCCGGCAGCACCGCGCGGTCGCGCCTACCCTTTGCTCCCATAGCTCACATGAACCCTGGACAGTAGTAAGGAACAGTTGAACTATAGGTTTAGCAAGTGCAGAATGGTGGTGCAATCTGCCTTTGGACGTTTACAAGCTCGCTGCCGCTGTTGATCAGACCTCAGCGCAACTACCATTCGCATTGTTATTGCTGCTTGCTGTGTGCTACATAATATCTGTGAGAGTAAGGGGGAGATGTTAATGGCAGGGTGGGAGGTTGAGGCAAATCACCTGGTGTCCAATTTTGAGCAGACAGACACCAGGGCGATTAGAAGAGCACAGCAAGGCGCACTGCACATCACAGAGACTTTGAAAACCAGTTTCTCCTTGATGCAAACCCACCCCCTTTGTTGATTTTAATTCCCTATAAGCCAACCACCCTCCCACCTTCAAAATAAAGCAACTATAGTTTTGAAACCATGCATTCTTTCTTTATTAATTAAAAATAAATGAGATAACGGAAAAGGTAGCCGCGGGTGGTTTGGGGTACATGTCGTCATGTCCTTTCCTCCCCTCCCGCTATGAAAGCAATGGTAGACAATCTTTTCGCACCTTTTCCTGGAGTGCCCGCACATGCACCATAGCTCTGCAAGTGGGAGTCCCCTCAGATCACCGCTGCAGTTGTGAGCATTGTAAATAAACACCTCGCATTTGCCCTTGGAGATTTTGGCATATATATTGGCATTGCGTCTTTTGCAACGGAGTTCTGATAGCAATGATTCATCTCCCCATACAGCGACCAGATCCAGTACCTCCTGTTCGGACCATGCTGGAGCTCTTTTGTGATTCTGGGACTGCATGGTTACCTGTGCTGATGAGCTCGCCACGCTGGCCAAACAGGAAATGAAATTCAAAAGTTTCTGGGGCTTTTGCTGTGTACCTGACTAGTGCATCTGAGTTGAAAGTGCTGTCCTGAGCGGTCACAATGGTGCACTCTGGGATAGCTCCCGGAAGCCAATACCGTCGAATTGCATCCACACTACCCGAAATTCGACCTGGCGATGGCGATTTCAGCGCTAATCCCCTCGTTGGGGAGGAGTACAGAAATCGATTTTAAGAGCCCTTTAAGTTGACAAAACTGGCTTCTTCGTGTGGACAGGTGCACGGTTAAATCTATCTAACGCTGCTAAGTTTGACCTAAAGTCATAGTGTAGACCAGGGCTAACTCTTGTGTACATCTAGCTCTAGTAGCGTAGGGAGCAGACAAGAAGGGAGGAAAAATGGCCTTGTGAAGGAAACTCAAGAAATCTACATTTAGTTCTTTGCTCTTCCACAGATTGCATGTATGACCTTGCGCATATCACTTCACCTCTCATTTCCTCCTGTATGTAGTATAAAGGGGATAACATTCCTTTTCTCCCACCCTTTGTCTCTTTTGTCTTGATCACAATCTCTTTGGGGCAAGGAATGTTGATGGACCTGTGAATTGCGATTCCGGAGACCTGGATTCTAGTCCTGGCTCTGCTACTGGCCTTGTGGGTAATCTTGAGCAAGACACCTCACCCCCCATGCCTCTGTCTCCCCATCTGTAAAAATGGGGATAATGCAGAGCCCTTGCTCCGTCCTTAATCAGCTTAACTCCTCCCATGGAAGGTCTGACACAAAACACCCCCGTATTCACACCCTACACACTACTGTACTCAGCTTTGTACAAAGTATGCCTTGTAAGGGATCATTTGACTTTTGGTCAGTATTGTCCTGGTAAAATATGTGTGGCAACGTTGCACGTGAAGTTATAAGATGCCCCTGTATGGTGTTATTAACACATGTTCCAAACCCCACAGCCCTGCCCAAACAGAAGTTAGCAAACAGGTCAGTCCTAAACAAAGGAATGTGTGTGCTGCTTAATTTGTATTTAAGCAGTACACAGAATCATCAAGCAGGAAGGGAAGACAAAGAAAGTTTAAATAGGTGGGAAAAAAGCACAGAATATCCTTCCATATAGAGTCTTAGGCTACTAGTTCTCAGCTGGAAATGTTTTTCAAGAGGGGGGCTGAAACTATAAAAAGAAGCGGAAAACACCCCCAAGGGACCCCGCTCGCTCTCCCTGCACCTGAAGAGACAAAGGAAGCAGGTGCTAGACTCTGGGGGAGGGGTCTTGACCTGAGAGTTTGGTCACTAATCGGCTGGTGCATGTAGTGAGAAACTTTGCTTGAATCTAATAGAGTTTGTTAAGTTATCTATTAGCAGACATTTTATCTTTATTTTTCTTGCAACCATTACTGACTTTTATGCCTCATTACTTGCACTTATTTCAAATCGCTCTCTTTGTAGCTAATAAACTTGATTTACTGTTTTCTCTAATTCAGTGTGTTCAAGTGGAAGTATCTGGGTAACTCCATTTGGGGTAACAAGTTGTGTGCACATTATTGCCTCAAAGGAATAACAGTTTGTACTGTCCAGGAGAGGGCTGGGCAGTACAGGACATATGTTTCTGGGGGGGAAATCTCAGACTGGGAGTGTATTGGGGTCACCCTGTGGACTCTTTAGGGCTGGTGAGAGCCAAGGTGTGGCTGGCTGGCTGCAGCTCACACAGACATGGCTGGGAGTGACTTACACGCTGGAGGCTGTTTGTGAGCAGTCCAGGCTGGAGACTACAGCAGCAAAGCTGTGTAAAGCACACCCCAGATTACAGGGCAGGGGTGACACAGCTACACCAGTCTGAACTGTACCCTGGTATGTCACAGAAAGCTCAATCTATTGAAGGCCAGCCCACCCGCCATTTTGGCTCCTTGGTCCTGACAGAGAGACCCTGGTGTAGAAAGCAGTCAGAAGCTCATCAAAGAAAAGAGAGAGGAAAGGATCAGGGACAGAAAAAACAGACAGAGGGAGGAGAGATGAGAGATGCTGGGACAGGGCCTGCCTTCGCTCAAATTATAACACATACCGTGAGAAGAAAGAAAAAGTAACTAAGGGCCAGACCACTGGCAGGCATAAACTGACATAAGATACAGCAGTGGTTTTCCACCTGTGGTCCGCAGATCCCTGGCGTTCTTCAGACTACAGTATATCTAAGGGGTCCGCGGAAGGTTGTTGTTATCACAGAACTGTGGTTTTCAGCCTGTGGTCTGTGGACTCCTGGGGGTCCATAGACAATGTCTAAGATTTCCAAAGGGGTCTGCCAATCCATTTGAAAATTTTTAGGGGTCCACAAATAAAAAAAGATTGCAAACCACTGCAATAGAGCAATGCCCATTTACACCATTTGAGCATCTCTTCCTAAAATATTACTCCTTGGAGTTTTCCAAAACTGAAGTCCTTTCAGTCCTCGCTCTTATGTCTGATTTACTGAGCACTGACAATGTGTTCCCCATGGTACAAACATGAAACCTGAGCAAGGTGAATCTGGATTGCAGTGTGAAAAAGCTCCCTTAACTTCAACCTTTCTTCTATCTTCATTATCTTCTTAAGTTCAAGCATAAAGTTAACATCAAGTATGTCAAGTCCCAACTTTGACAGGGTAGTTCCTTCAACTCCATATTCAGTTTCAGTAGCCGCACCTTGTAACTAGAAAGGGGGCTAGACCCAGCAACTTGATCCCTGAATTTTCAGGGGGTTAAAATCTGGATGCAAACATCACACTTCAGGCCTATATTGCCTGAGAGTATAAGCAAGCTAAGCAAAAGAATTGCATCTGCTCTGCCTGGCCCAGAGAGTGCTGAAACAAGGCAGATGGGCCAATTTACACATTCTTCACAGGAAGGGCTAACAGCAGAGCTGTGTGAAACGCAACCAGTTTGCATCTCAGGTGTTGCACTTTATTAGTTTCCATTTGCTTCCTGTGCATTTTTTCTTCGAGCTCTGGGTTGGAACACACAAAATCTCAAAGCAAAATTCAGCCAGAACTGCTAGGTTTCATGCCATAATGACAGCACCAAGGAGGGTCCTGTGGGTAAGAACAGAACTGAAAGTAACCGTCTGGTAATCGGCGTTTCATTCTTGGCTCTGGCAGAGCCTCCCTGTGTAGTGTTGATGTTGTGCCTCAGTTTCCCTCTTTGTAAAACAGGGTTAGTAACAGAGGAGGTTTTAAGGGTTAATGTGTTAATGTTCATAAGTGCTTTGAGGACCTTAGATGGACAGTGATATAAATCTAGGAAGTCTCACTACTAAGCAAAACCATAAATTTCATGTAATTTTAATGCAAGACCCCCAAATTGGCCGAGGCCCTCTTGTAATTGGGCCTGTATTTGTCTGAAATGTGGGGGAACCTTATCAAGCTCTTAGACATCACGGTTCATATTTCAAGTTCATGATAATACTGAAATCAGGACGAGTTTTGCTTGGCTCTGGGCTTTTACAGTGGACATTTTGTTCAGCTCTGTTTAAACCTCTCCATATGCAGAGCATTAGCCCCTAACCATCAGGTTTCTCCTAAAACAAAGACATTCTCGAGGTTTGACAGGCTTCTCTGTGTTTGAATGTTATTTCTGAGAATATTCAATAAATGGCAAGGAGGTTTCTGAAAAATGTTCTGATCTCTTCCTTCTGGCACAGGGCTGGTTTTTCATAACTAGGTTTCCAGAGTTGCTTCGATATATCATTTTCATGTACTATTGCAATGCCAGGTTCTGGACACACACTTTTTTTTTGCTTGGACCCAGTCCTTTTGGAATCGCTGTTCTCCATTCTGTATGCTAATGGAGATGCCTCCCTGTTCCATCTTTGATGCATATGTGGCTAGGGGAGCTTCCTTAATCCTGTCACCCTTGTCCCGGGATTTAGGTGTGTCTCCTATGGCCTTTTCATTGCTTTTTGTAAGTCTTTCTTCTGATCGGCTTTGGTTCAAGCAAAGGTGTGTGGGGGGGAAGGTCTTTCGTGAGTCAGACAGGCTGGGTACAGCACCCTGATTCTCCAAGAACACAAAGCTGATAGGTAACAGACCTCAGGAGATCATCTAGTCCAACCCCCTGCTCAAAGCAGGACCAACCCCAACCAACCCAAACTAAATCATCCCAGCCAGGGCTTTGTCAAGCCTGACCTTAAAAAACTCTAAGGATGGAGATTCCACCTCCCCGCCCCCGGTAACCCATTCCAGTGCTTCACCACCCTCCTAGTGAAATAGTGTTTCCTGATATCCAATCTAGACCTCCCCCACTGCAACTTGAGACTATTGCTCCTTGTTCTGTCATCTGCCACCACTGAGACCAGCCAAGCTCCATCCTCTTTGGAATCTCCCTTTAGGTAGTTGAAGGTAGCTATCAAATCCCCCCTCACTCTTCTTTTCTGCAGACGAAATAAGCCCAGTTCCCTGAGTCTCTCCTCGTAAACCATGTGCCCTAGCCCCCTTTAATGTGGTGAACTTTGGATCTGAATTTTGCTGCTTGGGTCCATCACTATTTGTAATCAGTCCTCCTCAAATACCAAGGAGACACTATCAATCAGAGAGGGGAAGAATGGAGCGGCTAATGCACTAGTTTAGGCCTTGGGAGATGTGGGTTTAAGTCCCTGCTCCGGCAGAGATTGGGCTCAATCTGCTCCACCACAGACTGCCTGTGTGAGCTGAGCCTCAGTTTCCGTACAATGGGGCTAATAGCTCTGCCTTACCTCACATGGGTGTTGTGAAGTACTCAGCTACTAGGGTAAGGATGGCCATAAGGCTAGATAGATCATTGTACCAATTCCTGCTGCACCACCTATGAAACAGCATGAGATCAAATACACAGGACTCTGGGGTTCATCGGAGGAATGCCACTTGTGTACAACTTGACCCCTCACTTGAGATCCCCCTCCCTCTGTTTTGCAGGAACCCCCCCTCCCTGGCTGAGGAGCAGATCTGTGGTTCTGATGGAAAGGGAGACACCAAGTCTGAGTCTGAGAACCAGTCCATTCTCAGGGTGATATTGGCTTTGCTCCCATGTGAGAGAGGAAAGCAGGAGGTTTTAGTCTAGAAAAGGTTTTATTTCCATTTCCCCATAAAGCACAAGGCCCGGCCCAGCCTGTGGAGCGGCAAGGCGAGATAAAGCCTTGCTGTTTCTTTTTTCTTCCCCCGACAGACTCAGAAGTGCAGTGCAGGTGGCAAATTAGCCCTGGTTCCTTGTTAATTGGCAGGCAGGAGTGTTCTCCTGCTGTTCAGGTTGTCATAAGCTAGCTCAGCACATTTGCAGATTTTTTTCTTCCTGGCAGTGTTTTTTTTCCCAATCTCTGCCGTCTCTGAAAGCTGCTGAGGGCTCTGATCCACCCATGTTGTGCTCCCCAGGGTTTCCTCATGCCCAAAGGGTCGGGGAACCTGAAATGGCCGTTCCCCGGCAAGAGCAGGGGATGATTAACATTTGCTCGGTGAGAGCTGGATGCGCTTGCGCTGCCAACTCAGTGACGGTCCTAGACTGGGGGCTGTCAAGAGATGCCCGGAAGGCACAAGAGAGATGGCACAGGCACCCTGCAAAGTGGAAAGCAGGAGGTGGGGGAAGAACAATGGTGGGTGGGCGGGTGAGTATAATAAACAGTGCTACAGCCAGACATACGATGAGATCAGAGGAGGAAAGGCAACATAACAGCAATGGTATGCATGAGACATGCTGACCCAGAGAAAGGCCTTGGGCTTTGCCTGGAGTGCAAGCTGTGTCCATAAAAGTTGGGAGATTCAATACATACTGTATGAGTGGATACTGAAGTCCTACTCATGGGGAGTGACACAGAGAAAACTTATTCCTGTCCTGAAACCTGAGGGCCAGATCCTTGACTTCAATGGAGCTATGGCAGTTTACACCAGCTGATAATCTGACCCTGAAAGGGCTGGGCCAGGACAGATAGATCCAGATACCAGACGGTACAAACTGGTGTAGCTCCACTGAAGTCAATGGAGTGATGTCAGTTTCCATCAGCTGAGGATCTGGGCAGTAGTAAAGAGGCTTGAGGAAAGGGAGATAGGGATGCTCATGCTGGAGGGCTGATCTTATGGAAAGATCAGTTCATATCTAGGGAAGTGGTGGAATCTCCATCACCAGAGATTTTTAAGAGCAGGTTAGACAAACACTTGTCAGGGATGATCTAGATAATATGTAATCCTGCCATGAGTGCAGGGAACTGGGCTAGATATACATAGAATCCTTCCAGTCCTAGGAGTCTATGCACACCTGGCACTAAGGAGTCCTTTCTGCACAGTCAGTTGAACAGACAATACCAGCCTATACCCTAGCCTTGGCGCAAGTAGTGTAGATCAGTTATTATTCTGGGGGCTTTACATTTTGGGAGCTGAGACTGATTGTAATGGGCAACGTATTTGTCTGGATGCAGAAGCTAAGTTTTCTATATTTTAAATAACCATATAAGCACCTGGAGCTTGCTACAGCCATTTTAAAAATGACTCCAAATATGATAATAACTAGCTATTATGGAGATCTCAAAGTTCTTCACAAAGGAGGCAGGTTAGAGACACAAGGTGGGGGAGGGAGGCAGGTTAGAGAGACAAGGTGAGGGAGGGAATATCTTTTATTGGACCAACTGCTGTTGGAGAGAGACGCAAGCTTTCGAGCTTACACAGAGCTCTTCCTCAGGTCTGGGAAAGGTACTCCGAGAGTCACAGCTAAATGCAAGGTGGAACAGATTGTATATCATAAGTAGTTAGAATATGTGCTAAGAGCAGGTTAGACAAACACTTGTCAGGGATGATCTAGATAATATGTAATCCTGCCATGAGTGCAGGGAACTGGGCTAGATATACATAGAGATATACATTCAAGGTAGACTGGCTGGTTAACATGCCAGACAGATATCCACCCCAAATTCCTCCATTTCATCCTCACCCATAACAATCTTACATTCAACTTCGTCCAAACAATGGGAACAGCCCTGGGTACTAGGGTGGCTCCCCAATATGCCGACCTCATCATGGGACACCTTGAAGAATTTCTGGACTGTTGCACCACAAAACCACTGATATACTTGAGATACAACTGATGATATTTTCATCCTCTGGACAGACGGCTTAAACTCATAGATTTCTGTCACAACTTCAACCACCGCCACCTGTGCATGAAACTCTCTCTGAAACACTCCCACACTAGCATCAATTTCCTGAACATCACAATCAGCTTAATCAATGAAACCCTACAGACAACTATATTCAAGAAACCCACAGATCACCACACCTACCTTCATAGATTCTGTAACCGCCCCAAACACACCAAGAAATCTGTTATCTACAGCCAGGCACTCAGATACCACAGAATAAGGTACCACAGCTCTGAGGAGAAAGTCCGGGATACACACTTTAACACACTTAAAATGGCCTTCACCAAACAAGGACACTTCACCAGTGAAGTAGATCACATCATGGAACAAGGCACACAAATATCCCGATTCCCCGAGAGAACCTGCTTCCATACAGAAATAAAACCCCCTCCAACCGCACACTCTAGTTGTCACCTGCCATCCCACACTGAAACCCATACGGGGTCTCATCAAACTACAACCCATACTTAATGCAGACCCCATTCTGAAAGAAATCTTCTCTGAACCCCCTCTTCCAGCCTTCAAACAACTCTCCCAACCTCTGCAAGCTCATCAGAAGCAAGCTCCCCATAGACCAGGACACACCAGCTCAAAGCAGCACCAGACCCTGCCAGAGCAACAGATGCAAAATCTGCAGACATCTCCACTACTACGATGATCAACACCCCTCACAACACACCTCGCAATATGTGGTATACCTCATCCAGAGCACTAAATGCCCCGATAACTCTGTGGGTGAAACCAGACAACCACTGTGCTCTCGAATGAACTCACACAGGAAAACGATAAAAGGCAAAAATGCCCCATCACCTGTGGGAAACACTTTTCACAAAGCGATCACTCTATATCTGACTTATCAGTCCTAATCCTCAAAGGAAACCTGCCCCACACTTTCAAAAGACGAGCCTGGGACCTTAAACTCATCACTCTGCAAGACACTAAAAATCATGAACTAAACAGACACTAGATTCATGGCTTATTACAACAATTTGTAACCCACTAACCTTATGACTCCAGAGATGTTAATGGGCCGCTCTACCTTGAATGGTCCCTTAGGGTTTGTCTGCACTGGCACATTTGTTGCTAAAACTTTTGTCGCTCTGGGGTGTGAAAACACATTCCCCTGAACAACAAAAGTTTTAGCCACAAAAAGCGCCGGAGTAGACAGCGCTTCGTCAGCGGGAGCAGCGCTCCTGATGACAAAGCTACCTCCCGTGGTTGGAGGTGGTTATATTTTGTTGTTGGGAGAGCTCTCTCATGGCGATAAAGAGCAGCCACACAGCTGCGCCGTTGTAAGGTGTGCAGTGTAGACATAACCTTAGACTATATGCTAAGTACTTCCGCTACACAATCCGTTCCACCTTGATTTAGCTGTGAGGCTCAGAGTACCTTTTCCAGACCTGAAGAGCTCTGTGTGGTTCGAAAGCTTATTTTATTGGACCAACTGCTGTTGGTGAGAGAAAGATATTACCTTACCCACCTCGTCTCTCTAATATCCTGGGACCACCATGGCTACAACTACACTGCATACAACAAAGGAGGCGGGAGTCCATTTTGAAGATGGAAAAACTAAGGCACAGAGAGGTGAAGTGAGTTGCTCAAGGTCACTCAGCAAGCCAGTGGCAGAGTCAGACAGAGTCTAGGTCTCCTGAATCCACAGCATCCTCTCTACTCAATCATGCTGCTTGCCAATAAGCACCTTAATCAATGAAATGAAATAGTTTGACAACACAATTCTCACTTCGCCCCCCGCACTGAAAGGCAGCCACCTCTGAAGCACAGATCTACGTGGGGGCTAACGCTTGCATACAAGCATTTGCAGTTGGTATTTTCATATTTCTCTGACTTTCTTACTGCCTGAGGGAGCCATTTACAGAGCTCAGAGGGCAAGATCTCTTCTTCTGATGGCACTTCATTTCCTACAGCATGAATTACTGTGGGAAAACCAGATTGTGCACTAATATGGCCCCATAAATACCTCCCAGAGGCATTCAAAAGCTCCTAAAAAACAAAGAAATACTGATACCAAGTTATTTGGCTTTGCTCGGGTTTATCCCCCCTACTGCTTATTTTGACTTCATTCGGGTGCCTGTGGAACCTGAGTCCCGTGTGAAGTTTGGCAGCTGCTTAACAGCAAAAAGTAACAGGCGCACACTGTGCGTGCTGCTGATGCTGTCTGGGGGCCTGAGAGACAAAAGGTCATTACTCAGAGTGGAATTTGGCCAGAACCTGAGGAGCTAACAGCTTCCCTCTTGTTCAAAAAGCCATGGCCTTATAGACTTTAGACTTTAAGGTCAGAAGGGACCATTTTTTCCACTTTCTTGGGAATACAGGCTTCTGATAGCTTCTGCAACTTTAACTTGAAATAATCCCAGGCCTCCTCCGCCTTTAGATCCATAAATTCTTTAGTCCAATCCACTTCCCTAACTAATTTCCTTAATTTATTAAAGTTAGCCCTTTTGAAATAAAAAACCCTAGTCTCAGATTTATTTTTGTTTATCCTTCCATTTAGTTTGAACTGAATTAGCTCATGATCGCTCGAGCCAAGGTTGTCCCCTACAACCATTTCTTCAATGAGGGCCTCACTACTCACCAAAACCAAATCTAAAATGGCATCCTCCCTTGTTGGTTCAGCAACTACTTGATGAAGGAATTCATCAGCTATCACATCTAGGAAAATCTGAGCCCTATTATTATTACTAGCACTTGTTCTCCAGTCTATATCTGGGAAGTTGAAGTCTCCTATGATCACGCAGTTCCTATTAGTATTTACTTCCTTAAAAACATTAAAGAGATCTCTATTCATATCCAAATTAGATCCCGGTGGTATATAGCACACCCCAAGCACTATCCCAGGGGAAGCTCTAGTAGTTTTCTTCCCCAATGTGATTTTTGCCCAGACAGACTCTGTCTTATCCATTCCATCACTTTTTATTTCTTTACAGTCTACCTCATCATTGATATACAATGCTACTCCACCACCTTTACTTCTGTCTTTCCTAAAGAGCACATACCCTTCAATACCTGTACTCCAGTCATGACTACTATTCCACCATGTTTCGGTTATTCCTATAATATCTGGTTTCACTTCCTGGACCAGTAGCTCTAGTTCTTCCATTTTGTTACTTAGGCTCCTTGCACTGGTGTACAAACATCTTACATTTCTGCTGTTTGGCCTCACTCACATTCTTTACCCAATTTGGTACGGACATTGTACCGCCAGTATGACCTATTAGACTAGTATCCACTCTGCCCTTCCTTCTTATGTCCATTCTCCTACCCCCGGCTATATCCTTTCTTACTTTGTTTTCTTCCCTCTCAATGTTAAAATCCGGTGTGGAGATTACCTGGACATCTCCCAACCGTCTCCCCCAAATTCCTAGTTTAAAGCTCTCTTAATCAGTTGTGCCAGCCTCCATCCTAGAAGTGTAGTTCCCTCCCTACTCAGGTGAAGTCCATCCCGAGAGAACAGTCCTCTGTCCATGAATGCCTCCCAGTGGCCATACATCCCAAAGCCCTTCTTATAGCACCACTCCCTGAGCCATCTGTTGATCATCATAATCCTGTCACACCTTGGTTGCCCTTCTCTAGGAACAGGCAGAATCCCACTGAAGATCACCTGAGCCTCGATTTCCTTAAGCATCTTCCCCAGCCTGGCATAGTCTCCCTTGATTCGTTCCAGTGAGAATCTAGCCATGTCATTTGTTCCTACGTGAAGGATGATCAATGAATTCTTTCCCGCTCCCTTTAGGATCCTCTTCAACCTCAGGTCCACATCCCGTATCTTAGCACCCGGTAGACAGCACACCCTTCTGTTCTCTGGAGCAGCTCTGGTTACAGGCCTGTCTATTCTTCACAGTAAGGAGTCCCCAATCACATAGACCTGCCTTTTCCTGGCGACAGTGCGATTCTCTGGTCTATCCCCTGTTCCCTCTGGCTGCAAGTCCTTTCCATTCCCATTTTCCCTTGTAAGCCTCTTCAACCCATCCTGTATCCTCCTGGGGCTCATATTTGGTGTTGTTTCCATTGACTCTTCCCCTTTTTCTATGGGACTAGCTGCTCTTTTCTTCTTCCTTGTGTCACGGAGTATAGGGGAGTCCGGCCCTGCACCCCTCTTCCCCGGATTCACTGGGAGTCTCAGCCAGCCAGTAGAACAGAAGGTTTATTAGAGATGCCAGGAACACAGTCCAACCAGAGCTTGTCAGTACATCCAGGACCCCTCAGTCGGGTCCTTCCGGGGGGCAGGGAGCTTAGACCCCAGCCTGGGGGCTCCCTGCATTTCGCCCCACAGCTCCAAACGGGGTAGGGAGGCCAGACCCTGTCTGCCCCCCTCCCCTCCTCTTCCCAAGCCAGCTCCAAACTGAAAACACCCAGACAAAAACTCCAGGAGGCTCTTCCCCTCCCCCGGGGGCTCCTCCTCTCGCCTTTTGTCCGTTCTCCCAGCCAAAGGTGTCACCTCCCAACCCCCGTCCTGGCTCATGTTACAGCCCCAGGTAAAGTCTCCCTTTCCTAATGCAATGCCGTAGGTCCCAGGGAACCTCCCCCACAAACCTCCCAGGTTGAATCCACCTCACTCTCTGCTCCGTCACATCTCTCCCCCCTTCGAGACTGAACTGAGCAGGGTCACTCTGACCAGTGGCCTGGGGAAGTTCAGGGTCCCCTCTCCGGGACAACGCACCCGCTATCAGGTTGGCACTTCCCTTCACATGGACCACGTCCATGTCGTAATCCTGCAGGAGCAGGCTCCACCTCAGGAGCTTGGCATTGGCCCCTTTCATCTGGTGTAGCCAGGTCAGGGGCGAGTGGTCGGAGTACACGGTGAAGTGTCGCCCGAATAGATACGGCTCTAGTTTCTTGAGGGCCCACACCATGGCCAGGCATTCCTTCTCGATGGTCACATAATTCTGCTCTCGGGGTAGCAGCTTCTTGCTTAAATACACGATGGGGTGTCTCTGCCCCGTTTCATCCTCCTGCATTAACACCGCCCCCAGTCCCATGTCTGAGGCGTCGGTGAACACCAGAAAGGGCTTGTCAAAGTCTGGGTTTGCCAGAACCGGGCCCCTGATCAAAGCCTCCTTCAGTGCACAGAGAGCCCTCTGGCACTCCTCGGTCCAGACCACCTTGTCTGGCTTCCCCTTCTTGCATAGCTCAGTGATGGGGGTGGCTATGGCGCTAAAGTGGGGCACAAATCTTCGATAGTACCCCGCCATCCCAATAAAGGCCTGGACCTGCTTTTTAGTTTGTGGAGCGGGCCAGTCCCGGATCACCTCCATCGTGGCTGGTTCTGGCTTTAGGTGGCCGCTCCCCACCCGGTATCCCAGGTAGAACACTTCAGCCATCCCCACCTTGCACTTCTCCGCTTTTACGGTCAGCCCAGGCTCCCGGAGTCGGTCCAGCACTTGTTTAACTTGGGACACATGGTCCTCCCAGGTCTGGCTAAAGACACAGATGTCATCGATATATGCCACAGCGAAGCTCTCCATCCCCTTCAGTAGCCGATCCATCAGGCGCTGGAAGGTGGCTGGCGCTCCCTTGAGGCCGAAAGGCAGGGTCAGGAACTCGTAGAGCCCCAGAGGGGTAATGAAGGCAGATTTCAGCCGGGCATCTGCATCCAGTGGCACTTGCCAGTAGCCCTTTGTAAGATCCATGGTGGTAAGGTACCGAGCCCCTCCCAGCTTGTCTAGGAGCTCGTCCGGCCGGGGCATGGGGTAGGCATCAGATACAGTGATGGCGCTGAGCTTCTGATAATCCACACAGAACCGGATCGACCCATCCTTTTTGGGAACCAGCACCACCGGCGAGGCCCAAGGGCTGGACGACGGTTGGATCACCCCCAAAGCCAGCATGTCCTTGACCTCTCTTTCCAGGTCCCAAGCTGTCTTCCCTGTGACTCAGAAGGGGGAGCATCTTATAGGTTGGTGCGCTCCTGTCTGCACCCGGTGGACAGTCAGATTAGTGCAACCAGGCTGGTTGGAAAACAGCTGTTGGTACCGATGCAGCACCCCTCTGATCTCAGCTTGCTAGGCAGGGGTTAGCTGATCAGAGAGGGGGATCGTTTCTTGGGAGGAGCCAGCTCCTGTCTCAGGGAATAGATCTACTAGAGGGTCACTTCCCTGATCCTCCCAATGTCCACACCCGGCCAGCACCACATTCCCCCTGTCATAATATGGCTTCATCATATTGACATGGTACACCCGGCAGTGGTGTGCCCGGTTAGACAGCTCCACCACATAATTTACCTCATTTAGCTGCTTGACAACCTTGAAAGGGCCTTCCCAAGCGGCCTGCAGCTTGTTTTTCCTCACGGGAATGAGAACCATCACCTGATCCCCCGTGGCGTAGGCGCGGGCCCGCACCGTGCGGTCATACCAGACCTTTTGCTTCCTCTGGGCTCTGGCCAGATTTCCCTTGGCCAGGCCCATGAGCTCAGTAAGTCTCTCTCGGAAGGTCAGGACATACTCCACCACTGACTCTCCCTCGGGGGCCGCCTCCCCCTCCCATTCGTCTCTCATCAGGTCCAGGGGCCCCCGTACCCTCCTGCCGTATAACAGTTCGAAGGGCGAGAATCCGGTAGACTCCTGGGGCACTTCCCTGTAGGCGAACAGCAGGTGCGGTAGGTACTTGTCCCAGTCCTGCGGGTGCTGGTTCATAAAGGTTTTCAGCATCATCTTTAGCATCCCATTGAACCTCTCCACCAGCCCATTGGACAGGGGATGATATGCTGAGGCCCAGCTGTGCCGGACCCCACATTTCTCCCACAAGCACCGGAGCAGGGCCGACATGAAGTTGGACCCTTGGTCTGTGAGGACTTCCTTGGGGAACCCCACTCGGCTGAAAATGGTCAGCAGCGCATCCGCCACGGTGTCTGCTTCAATGGAGGATAAGGGCACCGCCTCGGGGTAACGGGTGGCGAAATCTACCACCACCAGAATGTATTTCTTCCCCGACCGGGTTGCCCTGCTGAGGGGGCCCACCCTATTCATAGCCACCTTCTGGAAAGGTTCCTCTCTGATGGGCAGGGACCTCCAGGGATCTTCTTCCTTACCCTGGGCCAGGTGTAATAGGTGGTGATGATACTTCTGGGGCCTCACCGGCAGCCTCCTGATTCCCCACAGTTCTACTTCCCCTTGGGAAGCCCATTCCCGGCACAGGAATCCCTTCTCCTACAGGGATCTGTCTCTGCAGTCTTCCCCAAGGGGGTTTGCAGTGCTGTGGCCAGCAAGTTCCCTTAGCTTCTCCAAGGCGGGATCCCTCTGCAGCTCACTGGCCAGGCCTGGGGTCACCGCCCCACTGAGCCCTGCCCCTGGTGGCTCCCTCCCTGCCGTGGAATCACTTCCCGGCAGCACCTCTGGACCAGGCAAGCCTGGTTGGCAGCTGTCCTGCCCTGCCTGTGTGTCCCCCCACTCAGCTGGGGTCTCTGCTCCCCCGGTGCTCAGCGCTGCCCTGGCTGTCCCTGTGGGGCCAGGCAGCGAGCTCGCTGCTTTGCTCTCTGCATCAGAGACTGTCTGAGCCACCTCTCCATTGTGCAGGGGGGCAGGGAGCATCTCTCTGTCCCACCCCGCCCTAGGGGTCTGGTTACAGGCAGGCAGGTAACCAGAACCTGGCAGCTCCTCCCCCCTGCCAGCCAGGTCATTTGCATTTTCACTGACCATTTCCCTCTTAGCCAATTGGTTTCCTGAGTTCAAATTCAAATCCTCAGCCATTACAGGGCCAGGGCCTGGATCCTGTCCCAAAGATACACAGTCACCCCCCAACAGCACCTCACCGCTGATATCCTGGAGACCCCCAACCACCAGCCAGCCCGACCCTTCCTGGGTCTGCACAGGGATCTGGGCCATAGGCAGGGCGAATGGGTCCATCCCTGGGACCCCCACCCAGGTCACACAGCCCCTCAGCATCTGGTGGGGGTGCACCACCCGGGGCCTGACCACAATTCTCTCTGTCCCGGGGTCTTGCCACCCCCCGAATGTCTCTCCATTGACCATCACCTTCCGCTCCCACTGGGGGTCCATAGGGCTTGAGTCCAGGGCCAGGAGTGGAAATCCGTCCACCATCCCACCCATCTGGCTGGCGGAGTTTATGGCCTTGGGACCCAGCAAGGGGGTTAGATCCCAGGGCTTTTCCGCAGGGTCTCCCTGGTTCCAATCACCAGCCTGCTCCAAGGCAGTGAGGTGGGCCTCCACATTCCCGCCCTCCTTAACTAGGGGCAGCAATTTAGGATCGAGGTTCCCTGCGGAGCTGGCACCCCGGGATCTGTCCCCACTTACCCCTGGCCAGTCCCCTATGCCTCTCCGTTCCACCACCGCAAGTTCACGCTGCTGCTGCTGCTTCTCCTGTAGCCCTTTCTCGGGCTCTCGCTGTCTCTCACTGTCCTCTTGCTCTCTCGGACTCAGCTCCAGTCCCATCCATCTCCGATCCCCTGCTGGGGAACCCGATCGTGAAGACCCCCATCTGGTTGGGGACCAGACTCTTGGGGATGCCAGGCTATCACTCCAGCTGCTCCCAGATCCTGCTGTAGCCCCATTGGGGTCAGGAATCTGCTCCCTAGAATGGTCATCCTCCTCCAGCCGCGTGATTAACTGGGCTTTAGTGAGCTTCCCAATGGGTAGCCCTCTCTTTTTGCACAGGGTTACAATGCTCTTCTTAAGGAGAAGGCGATAGGCCATCACTTCACTGCTCCCAAGTTGCTGTGGATCCGCAGGCCTGTGTGCTCTTAGCTCCCCACGGTTTCCAGGAAGAACCCCAAGTGTGCCAGCCCTTCTCCAGGTCACCGCCTCTTTGCCAGGGTCGAGCTGCAGCTCCTCCACCCTGGGTCCACTCACGGCACCCCCAGGGGAACCCTGTCACTGCAAAAATCCTTCTCTCTGCCAGGGCCAAGCCGCAGGCTCCTCCGCCCCTGGGACTGCTCACTGCAGCCCCCAGGGGGACCCCATCATTGCACAGTCCTTCTTGCTGGTCACACACTCCCAGGGGTTAAGCGTAGCTCCTCCACTCCCCAAAACCGCTCCTCAGTGAGCCTTCAGCACGCCTGGTCCTCGTTAGCCACCCTTCGTTCTACTGCTCCCCAGTTACTTACTGCAGGAAGCGCCGTTCACGGGGTGCAGAACATCCCACCGCTGCCACCAGTTGTCACGGAGTATAGGGGAGTCCGGCCCTGCACCCCTCTTCCCCGGATTCACTGGGAGTCTCAGCCAGCCAGTAGAACAGAAGGTTTATTAGAGATGCCAGGAACACAGTCCAACCAGAGCTTGTCAGTACATCCAGGACCCCTCAGTCGGGTCCTTCCGGGGGGCAGGGAGCTTAGACCCCAGCCTGGGGGCTCCCTGCATTTCGCCCCACAGCTCCAAACGGGGCAGGGAGGCCAGACTCTGTCTGCCCCCCTCCCCTCCTCTTCCCAAGCCAGCTCCAAACTGAAAACACCCAGACAAAAACTCCAGGAGGCTCTTCCCCTCCCCCCGGGGGCTCCTCCTCTCGCCTTTTGTCCGTTCTCCCAGCCAAAGGTGTCACCTCCCAACCCCCATCCTGGCTCATGTTACAGCCCCAGGTAAAGTCTCCCTTTCCTAATGCAATGCCGTAGGTCCCAGGGAACCTCCCCCACAAACCTCCCAGGTTGAATCCACCTCACTCTCTGCTCCGTCACACCTTGCCCTTCCACCTTCAGTGACCACCTGCCATTCCCCTTCTTCATTCTCCAACTCCGCAAACCTGTTCTCGAGCTCTATTTCTCCTTCACTGGCCCGTGTTTTCCTCTGCCTGGTTCTCTTAGTCACATGCTTCCTGTGACAGGGTTGGACTCACCCCTGCGGTGCCTCCCGCAGGTTTCTCCGGGAATTAGCTCATCCAGCCTCTGGAGCGCCCTCTGCAGGCCAGTGATCCGCCTGACCACTCGGGCCCACGTCCCTCCCAGGACCTGGTGCCCCTTTAACTGGGGTGCTGCCCCCTGGCAGTACCCCTACCGATCTGGGTCTCCCCTCCCCAGGGGACCCCCAACCCACTATCCCCACCTCGCCTCAGTCGTAGGCTACTGCCAGTCACCAGCTAGCCCCCGCGCCCTGGGGCAGACTGCAGTATAAGCCACTCATCACAGGCAAAGGGGGTTTGGACCTGCTGCCTCGGCCTACCCGTGGGCTGCCCCCGCAACCCCAGTACCTAGATGGGCCTAACCCTAGGCCACAGCCTGGGGTTTTCTCAGGCCGGAGCTCCCCAGCTCCTCTGGCCTTCCCCAGCCCTGCTCTACCCTAGGTACCTGCTCAGGTACCTGCAGCAAAGCCCTTCTCCCTCTAAAGGCAGAGAGAGAGTGTCTGCTCCAGGCCCACTGCCCTCTTATAAGGGCCAGCTGGGTCCTGATTAACTGGCCACAGCTGTGGCTGCCTTGCCAATCAGCCCAGCTCCTATTGGATCCCCAGGAGGTGGGCGGGCGCAAGCCCGCCCACTGCTAAAAGCCCCTCCCCCAGCCTAGCGGGAGGGACCACTAGACCCAGGGGCCAACTAAATCCGGGGGACAACTAATGAAAAAACAGGGATCAAGTGAGGGTCAAAGGTTCAAAACAAGGAGGCCGGATGGGGAGACCGAGCAGAGAACCCCGGACAGCGCCCACTGCTCCTCAAAGCTGTCGAGGGAGCCAGCGGACGCTGCCCAGTGGAACTCTGCCCGGATCCGTGACACGAGGGAGGATCGGAAATAGGCCCCACAGTCACAGAGCTCCCCCTCGTCTAGCATCCTCCTCCTGGTCTTGTAGATGGACACTTTAGCTAGAGCCAGGAGGAGGTTGACGAGGAGGTCTCGCGACTTGGTGGGGCCACGGACAGGGTGTGCAAACAGGAACAGGTGCGGGGAAAAGTGCAGCCAGAACCTCAGCAAGAGGTTCTGGAGGAGCCGGAATAGGGGCTGCAACCTGGCGCACTCGAGGTAGGCGTGCGCCAGGTCTTCCCTCACGCCGCAGAAGGGGCAGGTTTCGGGGATTGGGGTGAACCGCGCCAGGTGCACGCCCGTGCTCACGGCTCCGTGAAGGAGCCTCCAGCCAATATCCCCGGCGGGCCGTGGAACCAGGGTGGAATACAGGCTGGCCCACCGGGGCTCCTCACCCTCCTTAGGTGGTAGAAAGTCCCGCCATTTGGTATCGAGGCGGGACGCGAGGGTGAGGAAATGTAACGTGTGAAGCACGAGCGTGCACAGATGGGGCCCTGGACGCGGTTCGAAACCGGACCGGCTGCAGAGCGTGCAGCCGGCTCGGCGCATGGGTGCGGGGGTGCCGGGGGGCTCGCGGGAAACGGGGCCCTAAAAAAATCTCCGGAGGCCCGGGGTGAGGGGCGGGCGGGGGCGCCCTCTCGCAGGGCTCGCCGCAGGAAATCGAGAGACCCGGGTAACAGGGCGGCCTTCACCTCCCGGAGTACGCGGCCGGGGGTCCGAGGGGTGGCAAGCCCCATGCGCCGTGCGAGCGCCCGGGGAGCCACCCAGTCCCCCGTGCCGTAGTCCAGGAGGTCTCCGACCCTAGTGGCGTCTGCCAGGACCAACCTCCGGCACACCGAGGGAGACTCCGCCACCTGCACACGTAGGTTGGGATTGTGTAGCAGGGGCTCCGCGAGAGATCCGCCCCCTCGGTGGCCACAAAGGACCTGGTCGCTGAAAAAGCTTCCAGGTGCGGAGGAGGTCCTGGTAAGAAGACCGGCAGCTCGGAGAGGTCTCGCGGAAGACCGCTCGGGTGGAGAAAAAGGAGCTGCCGGTCGTATCGGAGCCCTCGGAGGCGGCGGAGGAAGGCGTGCGCCAACGTGCTCCACGCCGGACTACCTGCACCATAAAGGAGCCTCTGCAGGGCCTGGAGGCAGGGAAGACATGGACCTGGCTGCGCAGGCAGACCAGGCCCCTGTCCCCCTCCTCCAGGGGAAGACTCAGGACCCCTGCAGAGACCCAGTGCAGCCCCGGCCAGAAGACTCAGGGCGAGCCTCTGGAGACTGGCAAGGAACCCGGGGCCGGGCTCAGGGTGTTGAGTCGGTGCCAGAGCATGGACAGGACTAGTTGATTGAGTACCAGTGCCCTCCCTCGAAGGGAGAGGCACTGGAGTAGTCCTGTCCATTTCCGGAGCCGCTCCGACACCCTGCCCTGTAAATCGTGCCAGTTCTCCGGCGGAGACGGATGCGTGGCGGAAAGGTAAACGCCCAGATAGAGCAGCGGACCCGCGCTCCACCTGATGGCCTGAAGCGCGGGTGGAGGGAGCTAGCCCGCCACCCGTCCCCGACCACCAGGCCAGAGCTCTGAACCCAGTTGACCCGGGCGGAGGAGGCCGCCGAATACCACCATCTGGCAAGCCTCCACCCGCCCCAAGTCGCCCGGGTCTGGACCACGAGGGCACATCGTCGCGTACGCCGACAGGACCAGCCGCAGCCCCGGTTCACGAAGCACCAACCCCGTCAGCCTCCGGCGGAGGAGACAGGAGGAAGGGCTCGATCGCCAGGGCATACAGCTGACCCGAGAGGGGACACCCCTGCCGCACTCCCCGCCCGAAGCTGACCGGCTCGGTCAGGGTCCAGTTGAGCCTGACCAGACACTCCGCGGCAGCGTACAGCACCTGGAGAAAGCCCACAAACTGGGGTCCGAAGCCGAACGCCCGCAGGGTGCCCAGGAGATACCCGTGGTCCACCCTGTCGAACGCTTTCTCCTGGTCCAGGGACAGGAGGGCGAACGACAGACCATCCCTACGCCCCAGCTCTAAAAGGTCCCGGACCAGATACAGGTTGTCGAATATGTCCGGCCCGGGACGGTGTAGGTCTGGTCGGGGTGGACCACGTCCGCCAGCACGGACCCAGCCGCAGCGAGATGGCCTTCGCTACGACCTTATAGTCCGTGCTGAGGAGCGAGACGGGACGCCAATTCCGTAAGTCGCGGAGGTCCCCCTTTTTCGGCAATAAGGCGAGCACGGCTCGCCTGCACGAAAAAGGGAGGACCCCGCTTTGCAAGGACTCGGCCCAGACAGCAACAAGGTCCGGGCCGAGGACGTCCCAGAACGCGCGGTAGAACTCCACGGTCAGCCCGTCCATGCCCGGGGACTTGTTGGTGGGCATGCGGCGGAGGGCTTCCGAGAACTCGGCTAGAGAGAGAGGCAGCTCCAGCCGGTCCCGGTCACCCGTGCTGACCGTCGGGAGCTCGGTCCAGAGCACCCGGCAGGCTTCGGCGTCGGTCGGATCCGGGGAGAAGAGACTAGCGTAGAAGGCCCTGGCCCTTCCCCGCATCTCCTCCGGAGCCGTGAGGGGGGTGCCGTCCTCCGCCAAGAGGCAGGTGACGTGCTGTTTAACCCCCCTCCGTTTCTCCAGGGCGTAGAAGAAGCGGGAGCCGCGATCCATCTCCCGGAGGAGACGGATGCGGGATCGAACAAAAGCGCCCCGGGCCCGGTGGTCCTCCAGGGTCCGGAGCTCCTCCCGCTTCCCCCAGTACGCTACGCGGAGGGGTGGATCCTCGGGGCCGGAGGCCAGACGCCTCTCTAGCTCCAAGACCTCCCGCTCCAGCTGCCCTATCGCCGCATCCCTCCGCCGGCTGGCGCCCCGGGTGTAGTCGCGGCAGAAGAGCCGTGCGCGCACCTTCCCCACATCCCACCATCGCCGCGCCGAGGGAAAGGCGCGCCGCTGCTCCCGCCAGGCCAGCCAGAACTCCCGGAAGGACGCCACGAAGCCCACGTCCTCCAGCAAACTATTGTTGAAGTGCCAATAGGCCGGCCCCGGCCTCTCCGAACAGAGGGAGGCCGTCACGGACACCAAGTGGTGATCCGAGAACGGGGCCGGCCGGACGCCGGAGGCGTGGGCTCGTGCCAGATGGAAGCGTGAAAAATAGATTCGGTCCAACCGGGAGCGGCACGACCCATCCTCCCCCACCCGGACATAGGTGAAGGTGACGGCATCGTCCGGGTGGTGGTCGCGCCAGACGTCCACCAGGGAGTGATGGTCCACGATCTCCCTGAGGACGCCTGCGGCTGCCTGGGACGTCTCGAGTCCTGCGCGGTCCCGGTCCTCGAGGGTGGTGTTGAAATCCCCGCCCAGGACCAGGCACTCGTGAGGATCCAGGGTGCCGAGGAAGGCCGCCGCCTGCCGATAGAAGCACACTCGGTCCGGGCCCGCATTTGGGGCGTAAACGTTGATCAAATTGAGGGTAAGCCCCTCGACGCGGGCCCGGACGTGCAGCAGGCGGCCCGGCACAACCTCGGCTACCCCCAGCACCTCGGGCCGTAGCTCGGGGGAGAACAGGGTAGCCACCCCGGCCGAGCGGGCGCTGAGGTGGCTGAAATAGACCCCGTCCCCCCACTCCAGCCGCCAGCGAGCCTCGACGGCTGGAACCGTGTGGGTCTCCTGCAGGAAAATGACAGAGTACCCCCCCTCCCGGAGGAAGGAGAGCACCTGGTTCCTGCGGAGACCCACGCTACAGCCCCTGGTGTTGAGCGATGCGAAGTTGGTGCCTAGCATTGGGAGGGCTGGGGTGAATCCTCACGGGCAGGGGAATCGACGGCTCCCAGCGGGCCCCGCAACAGCCCACGCTCCACCCCAAGGGCGGTCAGGGCGTCGCGGAAGTTGCGGGCTCGCCGGTAGGCCGCGAGGCCCTGCCTCCCGGTCCCCCTCCCCTCCCCTAAAAGGGCCCTCGCGGCCCGGAGGACGAGGTGGAAGTCCCCCCAGCGCTGGAGGGCGAGCTGCACCTTGCTCTTGGAGCCCCTGGTGTCGCGTAGGAAGCGGCGCAGCTCTTCCTTCAGCGCAGAGGGGGACGCGGCAGCCATTGTGCTGCCGTCCTCCGGCGGGTCCCCGAGAAGGTCCTCGCGGCCTGCGGGGACGGGCAAGCAAGGGGCGGAGCTCCGGCGCAGTTGCGCCGGGCAACCCGTCCCCATCCCCGGCACAGGTGGGGGCGGCGGGGGGAACAAAGCAGCCCCTAGCACTGTCGGGAGAGGGGACACGAAAACCGCCCCCTGGGGGTCGTCCGCAGGTAGCGGGAACGAGACGACCCCGGGGGCGGCAGTAACATGGGAGGCAGTGGGGGCGGGGGCCAAGACAGGGATCGAGGCAGGGGAAGGGACGGGGGCAGGAATGGGGGCGGCACGGGGAACAGGATCAGGAGAGGGGTCAGGAGCAGGGGAAGGGGCAGGGGCAGGGACCGAGGCGGGATCGATAACCCCAGCAGCTAAGCCGCCGGGGCGCGGCTCCTCTCGACCAGGGGATGGGGCCAAAGGGGTAGGGACCGGAGGGGGGCCTGCACTGACACCGGGCACGGGAGCGACATCGAGCAGATCCCCCGTAGCCACGGCGCCAGGCACGATGGACATGGCTTCATAGCCCCCCTCCAAAGGAGAGACCGCCCGCTCTGGCCAGGTGGTGAAGGGTGCGCCCAAAGCGTCGGAGCCCGACCGGTCGGCGTCGGCCGTCGCCCCTAGGGGCTCGGCGGCCTCGGGCAAAGCGCCGTCCTCGGCCGGGCAAGCAGGCAGGTCCAAGGGCGCCCCAAGGACCAGAGCGGGGGCAACGGGTGGGGGCGAGGGGCAGGTAGAGGGGGACAGATCGAGGCCCGCTGGCGGGGGGTCGTCCTCCCCCTGGGTGACCGGGGTCAGACCCAGGGCCTCGATCTCATCGAAAATGGAGGTGACGCCAGTCCCCACGGCCTCGGCGGCCTCCCCGCCAGTCGCGGGGGCCAGAAGCGCACCCGCAGCAGCGACGGCGGGGGGCGTTGATAGCACAGGGGCCGCGGGAACCGATGTAGTCACCTCCTCGGGCAGGGGACCAACTGAGGGGACGGGGGCCTCACCGTCCGCTGCCATGGCCGCAATGGTTAGTGCCCCTGGTGGGGCCCCGTCCGGGGGCGCGGCCGAAGGTGGAACAACACTAGCTCCCCGCAGGACCTTCCGGGGGGCCTCCTCTCCCTCCTCATCAGAGGGGAGGGATCGGGCCCGCGACTTGCGGGCGCCACGCTTCCCCCGGACGAGCGCCCAGCCCTCCGAGGTGGAGGTGGAGGGCCGGTCAACGGGGGCAGGGCCAGGGGGCAAGGGCTCCGGAGCACGGGGTGGCAAGGGTGGCAAGGTGGGAGGAGGGAGGGGAACTCCCCCCTGGGGCCGTCCCTCTCTCGCGGCCGGCAAGGGTGACATCGCTCTCCCCCTCGTAGGTGGGGGGGCAGCGGCAGCGGTGGTCGGGCCGCCAGGGTCGCCGGCGGTGACAGGGCCGGCGCCCTCTCGGGTCCCGGGGGTCCCGGGCTCCCCTCCGAGCCGGGCCAGGGGGCAGTCCCTCCGGACATGGCCCGTCGCCCGGCAGAGGAAGCACCGGGCCTCTCCCGTAGAGTAGTGGACCCGGTACTGGGCCCCCTGGTAGGGCACCAGGAAGGACCCCTCGAGCGCCACTCCGCCACGCCCCGCCGGCGGCACTTGGAGCTGGACCTGCCGGCGGAACGACAGAATGTGGCGGAGGGCGGGGTCCTTACAGCCCAGCGAGAGAGGGTTGATGACAGAAATCGGCTTCCCCAGGGCGGAGAGGGCAGGCAAAAGGGCAGCATCGGGCAGGAAGGGCGGGACGGAGGTCAGCACCAGCCGTACGCCCAAATCCTCCAAGGGTTCGAGGGGGACGTACACGCCCCCCACCGCTAGGCCCTTCTCCACCGCCTCCTGAGCGGCGGCCTCCGAGGCAAGGAAGAAGACCGCCTTGCCGTACATTTTGGAGGCCGCCACGATGGCCGCGGGCCCCACCACCCTCGCCAACGCCCGCACATAGGTCTCGATGTGGGGCGAAGCGGGCACCAGGAGGCAGCGGACGCCATGCCTCCTGGTCAGCGAGGAGAAGGGGCCCGGCCACCAGGGATGGTAGCGGAGGCGGCAGGCCGGGCGGATGGAACGGCGGCTCGCGGGGGGCGGACCCACCTGGGCGTACGCTCTGGGGCCATGGGTGGAGCACCCCCAGAAATGGTGGAGGGAACAGCTGGGAGGGACGGGGCCGCAGCCGATGTCGGGGCCGCGGCAGGGAGGGCAGCCCCGCCGGTGGGAGGTTGTGACTTCCGGCGGGCCTTTGCCCTCTTGTTCCCCTGGCCCTTTTTTGCCCACGGAGGGGCGCAGCCATGGCAGCGGCGGAACCTGGGTCGGTGGGGGCCGAGAGGACAGCCCTGGGGCGGGCAGTGGCAAGGGAGGGGGTCACTGGGAACAGCAGAGGCAGGGATAGGGGCAGAACAGGGCCCCCTCCATGGTGGCAAGAGACTGAGGAGGCCCGAGCCGGGGTGGGGGTCACAGTGGGGAGCCGCTCTCCCCGCTTAACGATGCGCAGGGAGGAGGGTCCAATGGGAAGGGCAAGGGTGGGGGTGGGGGAAGGCTAACCACTCCTCCCTGGTAGGTAGCAGACAGGGAAGGAGGGCGCCCCCGGGAGGGGGGGGGGGAAGGCGACCACTCCTCCCCGCTAGGCTGTAGGCAGGGGAGGAGGGCGGCAAGCAACGGGGGACGTAGGGGCAAAAGGGGGCGGGGCACACAGGGGTTAGGCAGGGCTACGGCTCCTCCGGCTGCACTGGGGGAGGGGGGGCTACAACAGCAATTGGGGGGGTAAGTGAACGGTGACGGGAACAACAAAAAGGGGGGAGGGGCACAAGCGCTCAAACAGTGGGCATGGGTGCCCAGGTGGGGGACTGGGCTCGGGGAGGGAGGGGAGGGCAAGGGAGGCTAGGCGAGCACATGTGGGAACAACAGGTCTGGGGCGGGGCAGAAAACTAACAGGGACACAAAGTTTGGGGCGGGGCAGGCAACAAACTCAGCAGGACCGGGGCGGGGCATGAAAACCCAACAGGAGGGGAAACCCTAACGGGTCAAGGCAAGCGGTGGGCGGGGCAGGCTGCTAAGGGGGGGGGGGGGAGACAAACTAACACTGGGGGTGGGGGGGGAACACAGCAGGGAGGGCCCCCACCAGCCAAACGCTGCTGGGGGGGGAGAAAGTCCAAAGCAGGGAGACACAGATGCCCACGAGCACTCGTGCAAAAAAAGTCAGTCTTTGGCTGGTCGCCGCTTCCTCTGGCCCCAGATGACAAAGGGGCGGGGGGCAGGCAGCCACGTCGAGGGGCGAGGAACGGGTCCAGATGGTAAACTGGGCGGTGGTGGAGGGGGCGACAGCAACGGTGGGGGTGCGGGGGGAGCAGATGGGCAAGGGGGAGGGCTCCGCGCCTCTCCCCCTCGCTCCCCACAGCAGCTAAACAGTCACCAGCACCCCAGAGTCTAGATGGCCAAAGTCACGCAGTCTCTCGACAAACCCCCTCCACAATGTCCTCAGCAGCAGACCTCCTCTTCCTCCTCGACGAAGGCGGCAGCCCCGGTGCAGCAGAGCAGCGAGCAGGCGGCAGCCGGCCAGGCAGGAGGGACCCCAGATGGTAGTGGTGGTGGTGATGGTGGTGGTAGCGGGGTCCTGGCTCCACCTCCCAGAGATGGCAGGGGGGGGGGGCAGCAGGCCGGCAAGGCCCCCCCCTCACTCAGCAGCAGGGGCCTAAGCCTAGGCCGCAGCCTGGGGCTGTCCTAGCCGGAGCTCCCCAGCTCCTCAGGCCCTTCCCCAGCCCTGCTCCACCCTAGGTACCTGGTCAGGTCCCTACAGCCAAGCCCTTCCCTCTCTAAAGGCAGAGAGAGAGTGTCTGCTCCAGGCCCACTGCCCTCTTATAAGGGCCAGCTGGGTCCTGATTAACTGGCCACAGCTGTGGCTGCCTTGCCAATCAGCCCAGCTTCTCAGCCTCAGCCCTCTCCCAGGGCTGTTTCCAGCCCCTCAGGGCAGGAGTGGGGTATCCACCCCATTACACTTCCACTGTCCATTTTCTTCACCCAGCAGTCCCCCCTCAGAGGCCTTTGATCCTGCATCCATCTGCATGTCTGAGCTTTCCCCTTCAGCCACCTCGTGCCTTTGCTCCACCATCTGCTCGAACCCCCTTCTAAACTTGACCAGAGTCTCCACCTACATCTCCAGTCCTCGGATCTTTTCTTCCATCAGCTTTATCGAGCGGCACTTCATACAGACAAAACTCTTTTCAGGTACCCCCTCCAGTATCATGTACATACTGCATCTGCCACATCCAGTCATCCTCATTGTGTCCTCCACTGCTTGGGTCATGACCACTGCTGCCTCTGTATCTGTCAGCCTTCTCACCTAAATCCTGTTAGTCCGAAAACACAAACCAAACCAAAACACCACCACCCACAGCAGAAACAAACCCCAAACAAACCCTGCAATACAAACTCCCACTCAATCTCCCCTGCTTACAGCTGTTGTTTGCTGGCTCCTGTGCCGCTGCAGCTGTCTATGCCGCTGGCTGGCTGCCTTTATAGGACCCCTAATCAGCAAAGCCCCACCCCCTAATCAGGGCTCAGCTTCTCTCCCAGCACACTGCCCTTACAAGCCTCTACACATACAAACAAGAAACCAAATACAAAAACCTTCGCCTCCAACAGAACTCCCACTCAAACTCCCCTGTTTACAGCTCTGTTTGCTGGCTTCTGTGCCGCTGCAGCTGTCTATGCTGCTGCCTGACTGGCTGGCTACCTCTATAGGACCCCTAAAGCCTTGAAGGACTCTTGGGCAGGATCTCAGATGTGTGTCTCTGCACTTCCTCCCCTAAGTGGGAGAGAACGAATGATATTATCAATAACGCGTCTTTCATTTTTGGATAGTCCTAAAACCGTTTCTGGGACAGGCTTGGTTAATAGAGTTTTCAGCTCCCGGGAGCCTTCCATTGTAAAACTCACAAGGTTCCCAAAGCGTTGAAGACGCCCCATGAAACATGCTGGGTTCCTAGGGAGACCTCATCCACAACTACCTGCACCTTTTCCCCCCTCACCCTCTCCCAAAACAGAATGGCCGGATCTCTCTCCTGTCCATCAATGGAGAGACAAGCCCTTCCCCCAAGGCTATCCTTTTGGGCTCCTCCCACCTCTCCTTTGCTCCTCCTATTGGATGAACCATATACTTGCCTTATGCACTAAGGTAGACCATGTTAATGGGAAGCAGGGAGGGTCAAAAACAAAGACAGGAAAAGAGACTATGGCCCACCAATGTTTCCATACATGGTATTACTGAGCTTTGCTTTAGAGCAGTGATCACCAACCGGTTGTTTGCGATCTCTGGTGGCTCAGCAAGACTGCTGCTAAAACAGGCTCCCTGCCTGCCCTGCCCACACACCACTCCCGGAAGGTGGGGAGGATAGGGGGGGGTCTCCCTCCACATGCTGCTCCTGCCTGCAAGCACTTCCCCCGCAGCTGCCATTGGCCAGGAACGGGGAGCTGTGGCCAATGGAAGCTGTGAGGGTGGTGCTTGCAGAGAGGGACAGCGTGCGGAGCCATGGTCTCCCCCCCAGGGACTGCAGGGGCGCATTGGCCCCTTCTGGGAGCAGCATGAGGCCAGTGAAGGCAGGGAACCTGCCTTAGCGGCAGCCACGCTACACCACCAACTGGGAGCTGCCGGAGGTAACTGCTGCCCAGCGGGAGGCTGCACCCCAACCTCCAGCCCTGAGCCCCTTCCAGAGCCAGCACCCCAAACCAGCCCTAAGCCCCCTCCTGGAGCCAGCACCCCATACTCCCTCCTGCAATCCAACCCCAAGGCCCAGCCCTGATCCCCCTCCCAGAGCCAGCACCCCACCCCCTCCTGCACCCCAACACTCTGCCCCAGGCTCAGCCCAGAGCCTCCTCCCACACTGTGAACCCCTCGGCTCCAGTCCAGAGCCCAAACCTCAACCCCTTACCCCAGACCGGTGAAAGTGAGTGAGGGTGGGGGAGAGCGAGTGACGGAGAGAGGGGGGGATGGAGTGAGTGGGGTGGGGCCTTGGGGAAGGGGTGGGGTAGATCCTGGGTTGCCTTTAAATTAAAAAAGTGATCTTGGGCATTAAAAGGTTGGAGACCACTGCTTTAGAGAGAGGGATGGTTGTGTGGTTAAGGCACTAGGCTAGGGTCAGTCCAGAATGGAGGTGAGAGGTGACGGGAGAGAGCACAGGATCCGGAATTGAACAGCAAGGCATTTGCACCATAATCACTGGGCCGGCTACCCAGCGGGAGCCAGAGGATGCTTTGCCAGCTGGCTAACGGACACGCCTGTGCAAGTTACTGCAAAACATTTGTGGCCACGACTTTAAATCATATCAAATTTTTCTTAAATGAAATCCTTTGGGGGTGGCTAAAAGTCATGACTCTTTGGTGGCCCATGTGAAGAGTGCTTGTGATCTCAGTCCAGATCCCACATGCCCTCGGGCTCAATGTTAATTGGCAGTCCCAGCAGAAAGAATAGGATTTAAACAGGCAGGGAGACTGGTGCCTCTGGTCCAGAATCCTGTTTCTGAGCGTGGCCAGTACCAGCTGCTTCAGAGCACATAGTTATATTCCAAAGTCTACTCACACCAAGCAATTCACTATTTTTAAGAGGCAAGTGAAACTATTGTGTCACGAGGAAGAATTGGCCAGTAGCTAGCGCATGTGTCTGGGGTTTGGGAGAGTGGGTTTTAGTCCCTTCTCGGCCACAGCCGTCTTGTGTGATGCTGGACAAGTCACTCGGGGCTAGGCGTGCAAAGGTCCTGAGGCACTGCAGTCTTCAGCATTGTAAGGCCTAGGCGTGCACGTGTGTGTGGGGGGGGGGCTCAACCTGGACATGCCTGCTCACAAGTTGTCTTTTGTATGGGACCCAAGCCTGTAGAATGCCTCAGGATCAGGCCCACTGGTGAGATAGGTGGGGGAACATGGCTGCCACCAGGGCTCTGGCTTGAGCTAGGGCTCTGAGCAGCTTGTTGGCTGTGGGGCAGCATCTGGATCTAGGCAGCTTTGCAAACTCACTGGCAGAAACTTAGGCCCCTCTGGGATGAGGTGGCAGCTGAGTGACGGTTTTGAGAACGTCAGAGGTGCACTAGCGCCTACATGTTGGACTTAGACACTTAATATCTATGGGTAGGTCTACACTTACCCGCAGCGTTGGAGGCGTCGGATCGATCTTCTGGGTTCGATTTATTGCGTCTTGTCTAGACGTGATAAGTTGAACCAGGAAGTGCTCCCCCGTCGACGCCGGTAATCCTGCTCCGCGAACGGAAAAGGCGGAGTCGACGGGTGAGCCTGCGCGCCGCCATGTGGACCAGGGGTAAGTACTTTGAAGTTCGAAATAAGATACTTCGACTTCAGCTACGTTATTCACGTAGCTGAAGTCGCGTATCTTACTTCGAACTTGGGGGCTAGTGTAGACCAGCCCTTAGTCTCTCGGGGGCTCAGCTCCCTGCCAGTGAAATGGGTATTACAAGGCTGCCCTACCTCCTGGAGTGTTGTGAGGATGACTCCATTAAAGACAGAGCGATGCTCAGACCCTCTGGTAACAGGGGACGTACGTGTACCACGGCCCCATGTCATTTCACTATCTCCAGCAGCTCATAAACGTCGGGGAGCAGATTTCATGTCTGGGCTGTTACATTTCCATGATATTTTTGCACGTTTGGGCAAAGGGCCATTTAGGGGGAGGTGCAGCAGGATGCTTGCCAAGCTGCTGGTCGCGCTGTACCTGGTCGGTGGAGGACTTCCATTTCCGGAGCTTAGCCAAATCACTTCCAATATTAAAACAGGGACGCGCAAATCCCAGGTTTTATGACACAACTTATTGCACATAACCCACTCAAAGTCTCCAGCGATTAAAGGCCCAGCGAGCAGAGAGCTAAGAAGTTGGTTAGGGGAAAAGAGGAGGAATCAGACATTGAGATAACGCCAATTTGTGTTAAATATACATACCATAAATATTAAACAGACATAATTGGCGCCTTTGGGATACCAACTTTTCTCCCATTCTCAAGGAATTCCTAATGATTAATGCATGCTGGCTGGATCGTTAGCCTGGTGCAGACTGCGCAGACTGCCTGGCGCCCAACTGGAAGCCATTAATTATTCTTTTTATTACCAACAAAAGTAAAACAAAACAAAAAAACCAACCGAAAAAGAAAGACTCTTGTTCAGTTCAGAGCCTATGACACAAAGGGCTGTCAGGATGGGCCACTTCATGTGATGTCACAGTCATGCTCAAGTGTCATTGGTTAAGCTGTGATAATGTCATGATGCAGCAATCAGAAAGCTGCTGTACTCGATTTCATATGCTGTAGCTCGTGGTAACTCCTGGCTAAATTGGAAGCATGGCTGTGTGGTTCAAGCACAGGACGAGGAGTCAGGAGAAGTGAGTTCTGTTCCTAACTCTTACATGCACTAGCTCTGTGACCTAATGCAAGTTATGTCATATCTCCGTGACTCCGTTTCCCCCATCTGTACAATGGAATTAATACCACACCCCACTGTGTGTAGAAAAGGAGGAGGGATCAATTGTAAACAACTTTGAACTCTTCAGTTGACAGATGTTACAGAGGGCAAAGCATTCTCTCTCTGCTTTGTTTTATGGCAGAGGTCTCCAGGTGCTGCTGTGACAGTCCTACAAGTTTCCACCCCACCCTCTTAGTTTGTGAGAAAGATTTCTAGCCTTGGAAAGATGCTGCAATGGTGCTGGTTTGCTGATGCCATTCTTTGGTGGAGCCGTGGCAAACACCAAGGGAGTTTGCGCTCTACCCTAATCTTCCTCTAGAGTCAATTCTTAGGGCCGAGTTGCTCCCTGGGAACCAGGCATTAGTATTCAGATTCAGAGGATTGCCTGCATGCTGAGCACGACCACGTCTGTTCCAGGACTGATGTACGCAAAACAAGTTGCAATAAAAATATATCTAAACCTGAGATCACTGCAACAAGATGCTGACCTGCAAGGCCCTACCATCTACTACCCCTGGGCAGAGGTGCGACAATATATCATAAAGTCTTATTCTAGACAGTATCCAGTACCTGAGCACTGATCATGCTGTCCCAGGACACAACCCAGTTCTAACAGAGTAGAGGGGATGAGGAATAACTGAAATGGGACAGGAAAGGGCTAAAACACAATTTGATTGATTGGCGATCCCTCGATTTCGAGAATGATCTCTACCACGGATTTACATATGGGTCCTGAAATGACTCAAGAGTCTGATCCTGGAACCACAAATCCACCCGCAGTAGGTACAGTCTTTTTGTGGCAGGCCAGCGGCATGCTGGGAGAAAGTTATTTCTTTTTCCTTCCTCCTCTCTCTCTTTGCAGCTTTGAGTGCAAGGCTTCCTCAAAGCGAGCCACTGCCTGATGGAGGATATGGTGCCATTGGGGTCAGTTGGTGGCTTGCTCTTCCCAGCTTGTGATGTCCACATCAGTTTTCTTAGGATACACTTTTAGTGTGTCTTTGTAGCATTTCCTTTGACCACCACGGGATCTCTGACCAAGAGTGAGCTGAGAGTAGAGGACTTGTTTTGGGAGGCGAGAGTCTGGCATCCGCACACAACGTCCAGCTCAGTGAAGTTGGTGCATGAGGATCATTGCTTCAATGCTGATGACTTTGGCTTCAGCAAGGATACTGGTGTTAGTGTGGCGATCTTGCCACTTGATGCGAAGGATTTTCCAGAGGCATCGTTGGTGATATCTCTCCAAACTCTTGAGGTACTGTCGATAGGTCATCCAGGTTTTGCATCCATAGGGGAGTGTAGGAACAACAATTGGCTGATAGACCTGGATCTTGGTGTCCTACTGTAGGTCACGGTCCGTGAAAATGCATCGGAGCAGTTTCCCAAAGGAGGTACTTGCGCACTGGATCCTGTGCTGGATCTCACTGTTGATTTTTGCATTTTGAGAAAGTTGGCTACCGAGGTAGCAAAAGTGCTCAACTGTCTCCAAAGTCTGACCCTCAATGGTGATTTGTGCTGGGTCATGTGCAAGGCCTAAAGCAAGTTGACAGAGCACTTTAGTCTTCTCAATATTGAGTGAGAGTTCTGGTGAGAAAAGGCCAAGGAGATTGAGCTTTATGCTGATAAACATGACATGAGGAGTTTCTTTCAGGCAATAAGGGCCATTTACAGCCCATGCTCCCATGGACCCACACCACTCCGAGCCCAAGACGGGTCAACACATTTTAAGGACAGCGAAGCCATCAAAGCCAGATGGAAGGAGCATTTTGAGTTACTCCTGAACCACGAGTCAACTGTCTCTAATGCCACTATCGAATCTATACCTCAACGACATGAAAGATAATCTCTTGCTGACCCCCCCCCTCTCAAAGAAGTAACATGAGCCATTATGCAAACTAAGAACAACAAGGCGGCAGGGCCAGATGGCATACCAGTTGAAGTCCACAAGTTTGGAGGTGAAAAACGGGAAGGGAAGCTCCACAAACTTTTTCTTCAAATTTGGTATAATGAGAAGATTCAGAAGACTTGAGAAAAACACAATTTATAGATGAACTGAAAGCATCAGAAATAAATTATTCAAATGAAGTGCCCACGTATACCACTGCCTCCTACTGCATGGAACCAGTCGTGCCTGTGGTCAGGCCCCTCTTCCCAATGGGGGGCAGGTGCAAAGGGGTCAATTTCCCCAGGGCCCAGTGGTTTAAAAGGGCCCGGGCAGATGGTATAGATATGTTTTGGGTTTTTTTAAATTAAGATAAAAAAGAAATCCGGGTTCCTGCTGCTGCTGCTCTGTCCCGCATTGTGACAGGAACAGTTTGCCGGAGCACTGCTGCACCCTGCTGGTCTGGCATAGCATCATCAACAGCAGCCTGGGAGCGGTAGACCTTGCTGCCTCCTCTGGCTGCTTGGAAACTGCTGGCTCTCCAGCTGTGGGGCTGAGGACAGGGAGACTTTAAAGAGGAACAAGCTCCCTCTGCGCTACCAGATTTCCTCTCCCAATGCTGCAGCAAGTTCAGCCACCCTAAGTTTGCAGAGAGGCAGACAGGGCTAGCCCTCCCCCCCCCCCCCCGCCCCTTCGCTGCTGCTAGCACTGGCTGCCGAAACGCTATCACGAGCGCAGAATGAGGGGCCACCTCTACCACTCAGCCAGGGAACGAGGCACCAGTTTTCCCTCTGCCTTCGCCCCAGGCTGCGTCCCCAGAGATCTCCCAATAGCTGTGGTGCACCATGCCTGCTGTCTTCTCATTGCTCTGGGTGTTGATGTCCCACAGCACCAGCAATGCAAGTATCGTATTGTATATTTTAACTTTGTTGGTCGTAGTCAGTTACATCTTGTAGATCAGTGTTTTCCTTGTCTTTAGATTACACATGAATCATGATTAGGTGTTCAATTAGCCTGTTTGATACTTTAGGTGTTTTCTTAAGTTGTGCTCCTTTAAATGTTTTATATATCAATTAATTTCATTCCATAATGTATGTATTTAATTTAAATATATAATTCAAAACAAATTCTACATCTTATATTTATGCTCACAACTTGTTTAATACTGGTGCTGTTGTAGAGGTAAAAATCCCAAGGCCATCTTGGGTCCTCTAAAGGACAGCTAGGCATCCACTTTGTAAGCCCTTCTTGTCCCCTTCCCACTCTGAATTTGGCGCCTTTTTATGTTTAGGCGGGAAAAGATGATTACTGTCATTGGCTAATCTGCCTAGCAACCCTGTCTATATAAGGCCAGTGCTCAGATGGATCGGGGCTGCCCGCCTGAGTGGCAGAGTCTTGTTGCTGTCTGTTTGAGGGGAAGTGACTGAGGGTAGGCCATTCAGCCCACAATCTTAAGCAGGGAATATACTTACCTACATGCACCTAATTCATCTCCTATAGTGGTCACTTGCCCCATGCACGACGATGCAGGTAAAGGGAGGGGGAGGGATTTAGTTACCTGAATGTTTCCATCTTACCCGAGAAGACGCTGCCTGAAGGTCCTGTCTCCATCTGAGGAATCCGGCCGTCCTGTCATGCTGCATCCATCCTAAAGAGGAGAAGACACCATCGAATCAAGCTGCCAGAGATGGTAGTGTCATTGTTATTTTGATCCTCATATATAGATCCCTATTGATACAGCCTGCCATGTTTCATTATCTGTCTCACCCTGTTACCTGGGGAGTCCTGGCCACCCCATTAATAAATCTTGTTGTATCTTTATCCTGTCTGAGTTGTATCTGGGAGCACAAACCCCCAGTGATAGATACGGGAAAGGAGGTGAACCTGAGACCAAGAGTCCTGGCCATTGTTATTCTAGCTCCTGTTTCGGTCAACACTGTAATTGGAAAAAAAAAGTTAACTAGATCAAGCAATGCCACAACTTACACATAGTGGGTTAAAATGTGTTATCAATAGGATAACAAGTAGTGTCGTAAACCTCAGCCATCCCTTTCTAGGGGGGCCATTGACTGTTCTGCCCTGGGGCCCAGAATTGCTGTCTGTGGGCCTGCCTGTGTTTCATAGGCTCTATATTGTATACAGAGTCTCCTTACAAGGGCCTATGCTTTGGAGAAGGAAAATCTGTGGGTTGTGTCCCCAATTGCCCCTGTGGCAAGGCACCTCCTTAGTCTCGCTGGAACAAGCACGTCCCCCTCTGGTGATGATGGGCCTGGGGTAAATCAGCCCCACCCCACTCTGGGCAGTGTTTATCCTCCCCCCTTCTGTGCTCCTTTGGCTGTATTTCCTGGGTAGGTCTCAGGCTAGGCCTACGGGGTGATCCTCCACCAAACAAAAGGGGAATAGTCTCATAAACAAAAAACAAAAGGTGATACCTTCCCCTGCCTCTTTGTTGGGGCTGGGTGTCACCCTGTAGTCTGCCCCAGGGTGTCAGTCATTCCCCTAGCAGGCGCTCAGGCGTGTCTATTTCCCCTATGGGGAGGAGTGCAGCCTCCCCTCCTGGAGACGCTTACATCCCTGCTCCACAAGCCTGGTAGCAGCTTGTCTCTCTCTCCCTCCTAGTTTTAAAAGGTCTCAGGCAGCCCTTAACTGGATCCAGGTGTTCCTAATTGACCTGAGGTAACCTCTTCTCAGCTTATAGGGAAGAGGGCCTTTATCATTCTAGGGCTAACATATCTGCCTTCACACACCCTCTTCAGACGTCCGACCTGACTTTGTCACACCCCATAAAGTTCAGACAGGCCATGGTATGCACCATGACAAGTGGGAAGTCCTAGGTGGTCTGGCTTATTACTAGATGAACAGAACTAGTGTGGTGTATGGAGGTTAAGTGGTGCGGGACGGGAGAGGTGAGTGATGGAGGATTCTCCATCCTTTCAAAGTAAAAGCTACTGCAGCGGAGGAGCAGGCTGGGCTTCTATTCTGCCTCTGAGCACCCTCTCCAGAAACTTTAGTGCTGCGTACGAAGCAGAAAGGCCAGGGCTAGATTTGGAGATACCAAGGGCTCTGAGACTGTCAACAAAAAAACCCTCTGCTTTGACTTGCAAAGTTGATCCACTTGACCTGGAAACCAGAGACAGAGACTAACTAAGCAGCAAGCCATAATGGTGTTGGGTTTTGCATTCTGCCCATGCCCAGCACTTGAGTTCTGAAGGCTGTTAAATCCTGTATGTCACATTACCCAAGCAGGAGGAGTTGTTCCACGCTCACTTGCGTGAACCATCCTGTACTGCTGCCAGAAACACGCTCAGCCCAGTGAAATCTGCCTGTGCCCTTCAGCGACGGTAAAACTTCATAAGGCTTGTTACAAACCAAGTACCTGGGGAAAATTGAAGGGAAGGAAGGAGCAGAGCAGGCTGCCTGGAAGAGACTGGAGTATAGTGGTGAAGGCCTGAATCCTTGCTCTCATAAGAATGGTAGAGATCAACACCCACTGGGCACTGCACTAAGGCCCAGATCCTCCAAGGGATTTAGGTGCCTAACTCACATTAATTTCAGTGGGAGTTAGGCACCTAAATGCCTTAGAAGGTCTGGACTTAAATGACCACTCAAGGTGCAATGCAGGGTAGAATTATGCCCCTTTCTTTGGGGGGAAGTTGCCCCCCCCACACCAATCCTCGGCTGAATTATCAGAGCCGGCCAAGCCCATAATCACATCTGGCTGCTGTAGCTGTTGCTTCCTTCTTTCTCCTCCCCAGGAGCAGATGTTTCAGTTGTTCTCTGCAGAGGTTAGTCCCGTTCTCCACATCCTCAGCACAGAGGCTGGGAAATGGGGGATATCGGGGGAAGCGTGTCACTGACTGCAGAGAGGCTGGGTCGGGTGGGAGAAGAGCTTGAGAAAACTTGTGTCGGCTCTGACGTTCTCCTCTTTTCCCCACCATGGCTCTTAAACCCTCACCATCAGCACGCAGCCTCCCTCCGAGACCAAAAGCCCCCCTGTATTCACACCCTATATGGTGCTTTAATCATATTTGTACAGCATAGGCCTTATGAGGTATCGTTTGAAAACTAATAACTCACTGATCAATAATATCATGGCGAAAAGTACACAGCAACATTCTATATAAAGTTCTGAATTCCCCTGTATGACGCTGTTAGCACATGCTCAAACCCACACAGCCCTGATGAGGCAGGAGTGGTTAAACAGGTCTGTCCTAAACAAAGGAATGTGTTTTACCTCAATTTACATTAAAGTAGTAAATAGGATCCCTAAGACAGCACGAGGGGGAAATGGTAAGAGACAAGGCAAATCTGCGTTTCAGCATACGCAGGGAGAAGATTGAGCATGGGGCCACTTTCACCCCCAGACTCCATAGCACCTTTTTCACTGTTTGAATAAACTTTGCTTTGCTGGGTAATCCTCAGAAGAATCCACTACAAAGGATGACTGGACTACAACAGTGAGCAGCAAAAACACCCCAGGGATCTTTCCCAATCTCGCTCACCTAAGATGACAAAGGAACCAGCCCTTTGACTTTGGGGCATCCTGACCTACAATCTGGTCAGCAACATTGCTGGGAACATGTGGTAAGGATGTTACCTTGAACCAAATCAAGCTTGTTAAGTTTTAGCCACTAGAAAAAGTATTTTGTCTTTATTTCTCTTGTAACCATTTCTGACTTTAATAGCTTCTACTTGTACTCACTTGAAATCTGTCGTTTTGTAGTTAAATAAACGTGTTTAATTTTTTAAATAAAAACTAAACCAGTGTAGTGTGTAAACTGAACTGTTTGGTAACGCCAGTTAAAGTAGCAATCTGTTGGCTATTGACCCCTTGCTGGGGCAACGGATCTCTAATATTGGAACTGCTCCAGAGAGGCCTGGACTGTGCAGAGCACAAGTTTTGGGGAAAAGTCAGGAATGGAAGTGTGCTGGGGCCTGTAAGTGGTAACCAAGGCTGGTGGGAGCCAGAGTGTGACTGGTGTGCTGCTGGCAGGGCGAGCTGCTGGGGCAGGGCTGCCAAAATACACAGACACTCAGGGCGTGACCTGCTGTTTGTGAGTAGCCCCCATTGGGAGCTACAACAACAAAGCGTTGTGAGACACCTAGGGTTATGGGGCAGGCAGTGACAGCCTCTCACTGGTCTGGGTTGCACCCCGGAACGTGCCACCTTCCCAAGTCCATCTGCCATTGTTCCCCGGCTTGGTGTTTTCTTCCTGCCTGTGATGGGGATAGAAGGGATCTCCCTGTGCCCCCTGCCCAGGAAAGGAGGCGCTTCCTCACATCCACCACTCTAGACCCATTGCCGACAACAATTGCGGCAGGGAGAGGCAGAAACTTCTGGAGCTTACAGCCCCCAGCAGCCAGTGCTCTGACACCATTCCCCAACGTGCTCCTGCTGGAAGGGACAGGGGCAAGAGCAGCTGACTGCTCCTGGCCCCAGAACCACTCCCTTCAGGGGCAAGAGGGCAGCAGCTTTAAGGTTGCCCAGAACTGTCACTAGTATACCAGTCACCTCTACTGAGATAAAGTAGGGCTAGCAAATTCGGCTCTCCCCGTACCATTCCCCCTGTACCAGGGACTCTTGCTGCAGTATCTGTGGCTGAAGCAGTGCATCCCGTGCTAGCTCACCTGTCTGAGGGCATGTACTCCCTCAAGGGCCTGCAGAACCTAGCCCACAATTCTCAGCACCGCTCTCTGGCTTTCCTGCCCAGGAGGTCTATGGGATGGGTGAGTCCAGAACCCATGTATACCAGCTGAGTTGGGGGTGCAGCAGGCACCAGAACCCAGGTTCCTTGACTCACAGTCTCTTGCTCTCTGACCGCAAACCCACGCTTCCTGCTCTTTGCACACGGAGGTGGAAAGAATTGTTAAAACCATCAGACTTGCCCATTCCTGTGCAGAAGAAAACAAAAGAAGGGGAGGGGAGGTGGAAGTACATGGGGCAGCGCAGGGCTGGCTTCCTGTCCTTGGTAAAATCCACAGCGGCTAGATGTCACTTCACTCCAACAGGATCTCGTTACATTTTTCCCCACATTAGGAGGAAGCGTTTGCTGAACTGGCTTGTCCAAACAATTTTAATTCCAGCACCCTGAGCTGGATGAGGGAAGCAGAGCCTCAGGCCTGTCTGCCGCCATATTGTCACTCTTGACAGGCATAATGTACCTCACCTCTATGCCCTGCTGCAAAGCCCAGTAGGGAACTCAGTGTATTGAGTCAGGATGAGGTGTGAATCCAGCAGGCCCTGCTCCCTCAGCCCCTATCTCCTGTCCTCCCCCCAAATACATGCTGTGGTAAACCCAGGACAGATAGCTACAAAAGGTGGAGGCAGTAAGTGGTCCCAGGGGGTTAAAACCCCTCTCCCTATCCACTAAGGGGAGAGGACTGTGGGGAAATAAGGTTCAGCTGGGAAAGGGGTTACCAGGGAACTAATTAGGTCCAGCTGGCGGCGATTGCTGGAGACCTTTTTAAACCCTCCCTGCTGTGCATGGTGGGGAGGAGAGAGGTGAGAGAGACTGAGAGAGAAGCAGGAAAGGCACCAGTGGGGCTAGGTGCCCCAAGACACCGAGCCCTTCCCAAAAGAAGGGCTATATTGCCTTCCCAAAAGGAAAAGGGGAAAAACCCAAGGGGTTTACCTTGCCCAAGCCTGAGTCTCCGGGGCTTAAAGGACCGAGACCGCTGAGGAGAAGGAGGTACTTTGCCACAATGCACATGGCTCACGTATGCTCTCTTGCTGTCACACATGCTATTCTGACAGCTGATATCTTGGCCAAAACCCCAGGGATTGAGCCAGGGCCCTCCAGAGCAGAAAGCCTGAGCCTCTATAGCATGAGTTAAAAAGCAAGATCCTTTAAGAAGCAGTTTTAGCAGATTGACAGGTGGGGTGGCGGGGTGACACACTGATCAGTGCCATCCACTATTATTCTCCTGCTCTCCCACTAATGCTCTTGCCCACGTACCTCCAGGCTTTGCCCCAGTTCCAAGCACACTGTAAAGCCCTACCTGTAGGTAGGCCAAACTGGGATCTACCCGCAGGAGGCTACCACCTGCCTGATACACCAGGCTAAATTCGATCAGTACAAATCCCAGCTCTCCTTGTCTACACTGAGCATTTGCATGGGTATGGCTGTGCCAACTGGTGGCCCCTGATCCACAGCTAGCACATGCCCACCCCTCATGCAGACTCTCGTTCTCCGACACACTCCCTCTATTTCATTCCCCTGCCCCTTTTGCCAAAGTGTTCTCGAGTTCTTCGAACAGGCCTTCAACTCTCCACGCTGAAAAATTTACTTCCCCTAGATTATATAACAGGCTCCTCAGGGGATCCATCAGGTCGCTCATGAGTGTGGAGCGAGCTGCCAAAATGAAATAATAATGGCTGGTTTACACAGAAACCCAATTAAAGGAAGAAGGAGGCAAGGGGAGAAGAACAGCGAGTTCCAAACCGGGTGACTTTTGTTTCCTGTCAGATACCTGCCTACTTGCTTTCCGGAGACAACTCAAATTCCAGTCAGGAGAAAAATCTCCCAGAGCTGGTACTTGTTCCCTAAAGCACGCTGTGCACTCAGACAGGATTCTAGGTGGCAAACCAAAGGCCTTTTAATACACCTAGGAGAGGGGTCCATTTCTGCAAGGGTTCTCTCAAGGCTGGTGTATTTTCAAGTGGATTTAGTGCTGGAGGATGTCTTGGGTTTATGCACAGCCTGGCTTCATAGAATCATAGAAGATCAGGGTTGGAAGGGACCTTAGGAGGTCATCTAGTCCAACCCCCTGCTCAAAGCAGGACCAATCCCCAATTTTTGCCCCAGATCCCCAAATGGCCCCCTCAAGGATTGAACTCACAACCCTGGGTTTAGCAGGCCAATGCTCAAACCACTGAGCTATCCCTCCTCCCCAAAAACAGGCTTCCCCTCTCCCTTATCAACGTGCTTCAAATCTTACATGGAGGGGGCACCTCTAGGGCAGAGAAGGCAGTTCTGGACAGATCCTCAGCTGACACAACTAGAGCTCCATCGATTTGCACCAGCTGAGGACCTGGCCCCATATTTCACCAGCACAACTAAGTATTGCTGCAGTATGGTTATCTGACATGTAATACACACCCCGTACTCCTTGAGTGCACCGCACAGCAAGGGCTTTGACCCACA
This sequence comes from Chelydra serpentina, assembly GCA_037349315.1. NCBI lineage: Eukaryota > Metazoa > Chordata > Testudines > Chelydridae > Chelydra > Chelydra serpentina. The sequence continues at coordinate 55,072,027 of JBAIAC010000024.1, read as the reverse complement.
AAGAGGTCTCTTCCCTCCAGATCCTGAGCTGCTCACATGTGCTTTCACCCAGTCCTGGGCTCCTCATCTGTCACCTCGTAACATTATGCTGCCCTTTGCTCTGGCCAGTTGCCAGTTGGGGTCAGGAAGAATGGTGCTGCATTGCTGTGCAGGGATTCACTACAGGTGCAGGTGCTGTCAAGACTTGCTCCAAGATGGTCCACTCACATTGGTACTGCTACTGAATGTGAACACCAGAACCCCAATTGTCCTTTTGCTTCCACCAGCATCAATGAAGAGTAATGAGACTCGGCCAATGCAACTGCACTGGGGCAAATCACTGCACCAGAGATCAGCATCAGGCCCAAAGTGTCTCCCAAGCCGGGTGCACACTGGTGGATTGTGGCACCTTTTTCTACAATTGTGAAACTAGACCTAGAGAGGCAGCTGGAAGGAAGGAGATGCAGATTCGGGGAGGAGAAAGGGAAGTCTGAAAGCAGTGTGATACACATGGAGACAGAAAGAGGGAAGGATGTAGAGGGCCGAGGAGGAATAGTGACAGAGGGAAGGAGGAAGAGTGGAGAAAAGAAGTGACACAGCGGGAAGGAGAGGAAAGGCAAGGAGAGAGCTTATTGTCACTATTAGAACAGGGAGCAGCATGGTGAACCAGTATCAGGATTTTTAAGTACTCGAGGCCAGATCCGAAGTTGGTGTAAAACAGCAATGAAGTTGGAGCAGCACTGATTTTCTCCAGCTGAGGATCTGCTCCCCTAGGAATGTTACTGCGACAGGCCTAAATGAAGAGTCGCTGTATAAACCCCCCTCCACCTGTGAACAGTCGTCCTGAACAAAATCCAGCACAGGCGAGGGCAGCGGCCTACACTCCCAGCTTCCTCCCAGGCCCATGGTCTCTGCCAAAGTCGCTATTGTTGCGGGGGGTGGCTGATAGAAAACAGAATAGTAACTCGCTATTCAGCCATTGCCAGCTCCCCTTACGCTCACTGAAGCTCAACAGAGAGCTCCTCAGCCTTTCTTTGGTGCTGGGGAAACCCCCCTCCCTCCCCGCCCCGGTGCTAACGAACAGCCTCTGCTCTATGCTGGCCCCTGCGGTAATAAGAGCTTTAATTAATGTAATTCCAGACTCTGTTGCTATTTCATTTCTTCCTTGACTGGACAATAATGCAGCTAGTCGAGCAGAACATTCAGTAGACAAACAGTGAGAGAAACAGAGTGAGGCAGATTGGGCGACGGCCACGGTCAGAGATCCTGACCAGTCCAGGAGAACTGTTGCTTGTATTTTGATAAACCCTGAACTGGGCTTGGTCGCTTCCCTGATAAGACTCTCTAGGTCAGACCCTCAGCTGCTGTCAGTCAGCATAGCTCCAATGAAGTCACTCAATGAAGCTTCGTGGATCACATCTGCTGAGGACCTAGCCCCGGAGAAGTTGCATCATCTCCTTTACCCCAGTTTTACCCCTGAGCAACCCCTTTAACCTTGGTGTAGATCAGGAGTCCCTGCACTACTGTGAGAGGAGCGTCATACTTTGATGGTCTTAGCTGGCCAAGTTCTTGCCTCTTCCCCTGAATGTAAAAGGTCAAGTCCAGCCAGAGATCGTAAGTGCAATGAGTCTTAGAGAGGCTCCCAGCAGATGGGAGTTTGCATTAAAAAAAAAATCCATCTCACACGTTGCAATCTGTCTCTACATAGGAGAAAAACAGTGATTGAGCTTGTAATGGCAATAGTGCTACTTCCTCTCACCCCCATCTCACAGACCGAGTCAAGACTTTGTCCAGACCTCCCTTCATTATGACCAGGTATTGCAGAGGTGTCTGGGATCTCTCACACCACATGTGGGCTGCAAAACTGACCCAGCAGCAGGGACCCTTTGTACTAGATGCTGTATGAACCCTTCATGAGAGGCAGTCCATCAAAGGCAATGGTAGGAAAGCCAAAGAATGAAGGCAGTGTGGTCTAGTGGGCAGGGAACTGAATCAGGAGTCCTGGGTTCTGTTCCTAGCTCAGCTGTTGTGTGATTTTTGGCAAATTTCCCCATCTGTTATGTATTTAGATTGTAAGCTATTCATAGGTGCGGACTTCCCTCTGCCCAGTGAGTGCTCGACTCCCCCCTGCCCCTGGCCCCACCTCTGCCCTGCCCCTTCCCCGCCTTCGCCCCACCCCCAATTCCACCCCTTCCCCAAAATCCCCATCCCTGCCCTGCCTCTTCTCTGCCTCCTCTGCTGAGTGCGCCATGTCCCTGCTCCTCCCTCTCCCTCCTGTCCTAAGCGATGCCAAACAGCTGTTAGTTGGGGGGGGGGGTGGGAAGCGCTGGGAGGGAGGGGGAGGAGCGGGAACATGGCACGCTGTGGGGGAGGGAGAAGGATGCGAGGAGGGGGGAGCTTGGCTGCCAGTAGGTGCGGAACACCTGCTAATTTTTCCCCGTGGGTGCTCCAGCCCCGAAGCACCCACGGAGTCAGTGCCTGTGAAGCCATTTGAGCCAGGTACCATCTCTCACTAGGTGTGCCTACAGCAACGTGCGCAGTAGGTCCCTAACAGTTGTGGTCTGCAGGTGTTTCTACAATGCTAATAATGACATTTATACATAGTGGTTCTTTGGATCTGTAGCAGGACGCCAAGAGGAAGGAGGTTGTGGAGCTTTTTGCCTAGAAGCTTTCCCAATGAGGCAGCTAGAGAGAGGAGAGCTTTATGAAGAACACTAGTTGTGTCGAGCAGGTTGATAAACAAGGAACACATTTGGTATTTTCCTCCCCCATTGTCTTTCAAAATTACATACAAATTTCAAAATTTCAAAATTTTTAACCCATGCTGTAGCTGGTCCAAAAAAATACAAAGAAACACAAATTCCCAGAGCAACGCTGTGGCTAAAAGGAGTAATGTGATCCTGGGATGTATAAGCAGAGGACTATCAGGTGGGAGCAGACAGGTTATTTTAGCTCTGTATTTGGCACTGGTGTGACTGCTTGTAGAACTCTGTGCCCAGTTCTGGCGTCCTCACTTCCAGAGGGATGTTGAAACACTGGAGAGGGTTCAGAGAAGAGTTCCAAGCCTGATTAAAGGATTGGAAAACATGCCTTAGAGAGAGAAGCTAAATAGGCAGACACCAAAGGAGCTCAAAGAGAAGGTTAAGGGGTGACTTGATCACAATCTATGAGTACTTTTCTGGGGAACAAATACATTATCATGGGCCCTTCAGTCTAGTCAACAAAAGATCCATAGGCTGGATGTTGAAGCAAAATAAATTCAGACTGGAAATCAGGTGCACATTTTTAGCAGTGAAGATAATTAACCATTGGAACAATTTACTAAGGGACAGGGTAGATTCTCCATCACTGGAAGCGGATGTTTTTCTAATGTAAGCACTAATTCAACCGTAGCTATTGGATTTGAAGCAGGAATTGATCTAGGAAAGTCCATGACCTGTGTTATATAAGAGGAGAGATGATCACAAGGGTCCCTGCTGGCTTCAACTCTGTCAATTACAGGTTAAAAGAAATGTCACTGGACATTTTCACAATTTCCTCTCCTTCCCCCCCCCCCCCCCCAAAAATTGAGATTCTGAGACAGAATTTATTTTGTTTCTGACAAGAAGGATCCGCCTGTACTTCCAGCTGGAGAGTAGCAGCAAGATGGCAGCTCAGACAGACACCAGCAATGGCCCCTGTGATGGAAAGGTGAAAAGGAGGCAAATATGTCTGTCATTCCCTATCCATGCACAGTAGAATAGACCCAACAAGGAGTTGGGTAATTTATGGACAGAGGAGGTGATGAGCCCTTGTCCTAGGGAGACACTGACCGAGAAGGGAGTGGATTTCTCTTCCCTTTAAGGACTGATGCTACATGGGATGTGCCAGTGCTCCTGCACTCCCAGACAGAAGCATGTGCAGGAATTTAAATTTGACTCCTTTTTGGGGGGGGCACACTCTGTGCCCCCCAGGAGCTCACCACCCACCTGGCCCTGGCCAGAGCTCGAGCTTCCCTCCCTCCACCCTGCCCCTACACTGGCCCTCACTCTGGAAGGAGGTTGATCTTCCCTGCCTTCCCTGGAGCCAGAGAAGTTCTGTGCCCCTGATGATTATTGGCGGAGCATACCCCTGCTTGCTTCCCCTTGTGCACGCCCCTGCTCCCAGAAGAACCTCTAACCCTATCGTGTATTCCCTGTGAGACAGAAATCCCTTCCTCCCCTGCATGAGACTAAGTGATTTGGTGGCTCTGGATCATCCATCACCAGGGGACTGGCTGTCAGGTCATTTCTTCCTATGTAAGTGGATACTGTTAAACATTTCAGAGACCAGCCAGAGCCTGTGAGTCCCACTAACTAGACCCCCCAGCTCCAGGGAAAGAGGCAGTGGTGAGTCGCGCTTCTCACGTTCATTTATCTCTAGAGGGAAAGAACTGATCTTCTAAGCCCTGTGGAGGCCAGAGGGGCAGACAGTTCCCTGAGCTGATGAGCACTCATGTTCAGCAGCATTTAAGCAGCATCATTCCACTGGATGCATCAGATCATGGGGGGCAGAAACAGGAAAGTAGTTTGCTCTAAGCACTTGATATGTGAGGCAGCATTTAAATGGTTAACAGAGAGGCCAAGGCACAAGGGCTTGGGTGACAAAAGGGAAATCTGTTAGACAGCAGGGGCCTGATTGTCAACACCCGCAGCCCCCGCTGAAGTCAAGGGGGGCAGCATCTCTGACAATCAGGTCCTGAGTTACACAATTCAAGCAAAACACAAATAAAAATTCACAAAATTGGTAACCAACCCTACCAAAACATCTGAAGAAGTGGGTATTCACCCACGAAAGCTTATGCTCCAATACGTCTGTTAGTCTATAAGGTGCCACAGGACTCTTTGTTGCTCCTACCAAAATAAATACTCCACTGCATGCACCATTCTTCCCTGGGAAAAGAGAAGAGAGGGAATGCACCACACGTGACAGTTAGTCACGTTGCTTAATGCACAATTGGAAGGTGCTCAGATAGGATGTCGATGAGCACAGTAGAAGAACCTATGTAGAATGTTTAAGTATGTGCACTCAAGGTTGTACTCTGATAACACCGTAGGAGAATCATGTGGTTTTGTGCACAATACACAGAGAGCGATTCTCTCTCTTGTGAAGTTCCCATCCACATCCTGCGGTTCTTCTCTTCAGACAATTTTGATGAAAAAAATTAAATTGAAAATTAGCAAAAGCTGAAAGTTTGGCAGTGAAAAGGTTTTGGGGGTTCAGACACTTTCTACAAAAAAATCATTTAGTTAAAAACCCAGTTGTCCCTTGAAAACCCAGTTCTGATGGAAAAATTGAGCCGCTCTGCTTCCCACCCTCCCAACACATACATGTAGCAAGGAATCCCCCTGGCTTTATACCAATATACCTGGGTCACATTCAGGGAGGTTGAACCTAGAGCATGAACTTTTTAAGATCCTCAATAATTAGTGATTGGCTCTGGAAAGCTAGATGATCCTGTCCTGCAACACCCGCTACCATGGTGATGAGCACAGCATAAATGAATGAAGAGGGAGAGAGGAGATTTCATCATCTAAACCAATGTTGTTGTTCCAACGGTGAGTCATTTTTTAAAAAGCATTTTCCTAGCCTACGGGCAGCTTGTATTATGTATTAGGAAATGACAATACCCCAAAGCTAATTTGGCCCCAATGAGCGCCTGCCGTATTGTTTACATGCTATCTACTTCTATTAGAAATGTTTCTCTCTTCCCAGGAGCCTTTTCTCGCAGTCTCTTATGTGATATATGCTATCGTGCCAGCAATGCCCCTCTGCCATGTACATTGGCCAAACGGGACAGTCTCTACGCAAAAGAATAAATGGACACAAATCTGACATCAGGAATCATAACATTAAAAAACCAGTAGGAAAATACTTCAACCTCTCTAATCACTCAGTGACAGACTTAAAGGTGGCAATTTTGCAACAGAAAAGCTTTAAAAACATACTCCAACAAGAAGCTGCTGAACCCGAATTAATATGCAAACTAGATACCATTAACTTAGGTTTGAACAGAGACTGGGAGTGGCTCGGTCTTTACGATAATTGAATCTATTTCCCCTAGTTAAGTATCCTCACGCCTTTGTGGCAACTGTCCGAAATGGGCCATCTTGATTATCACTTCAAAAGTTTTTTTCCCCTGCTGATAATAGTTCCTCTTAATTAATTAGCCTCTTACAGTTGGTATGGTTACTTCCACCTTTTCATGTTTCTCTGTATGTATAAATATCTTCTTACTGTATGTTCCATTCTATGCATCGATGAAGTGGACTGTAGCCCACGAAAGCTTATGCTGAAATACATTTGTTAGTTTCTAAGGTGCCACAAGTACTCCTGTTCTTTTTGCTGACACAGACTAACATGGTTGCTACTCTGAAACCAGTCTCTTATTTGTTTACCTTCTTTTTTCCCTTTGGATTCGCCCCCTCCCCGCATCTTCCTTTCCTGTCCTTTCCAGGACCACAAAGCCTGCTGATGTCCACGTGAGATCTTCAGATTCATAATATTCCAACGGCTTCCAAAGCTCCCCAGGGCAGAGAGCTCATCTCTGTGCTTCGGGCAGGGCCTTGCACAGCCACAGCCCTGAACAGGTGATGCTTGGCTGGTTGGGGATGGCTCCACACTCAGGGTCTTACTGATCTCCAGATTTGGGGTCAGGAAGGAATTTTCCTGGGTTCATCAGTAATCTTCCTGGACTCCAGAGAGATTACTGATGAACCCAGGAAGCTGAGTAGCACATACCACCTCCTCAGCTGCCCCAGAACCTGCATGGGGCATATAAAAAGCTCAAGTTCTTCAGGAAGAGTTTTTGCTTTTCCCGTGAGGCAGCTCAGGGTCTCAGCTGGGGTGGCTCAGGCAGGCCCGGGGCTCCTCCAGCCATGCGAGGGGGGGCGGGCTCACCTCGGGTGCCAGGGGTGGGGTGGCTAGCCTCTCCAAAGGGGAGCGTCCACCTGCTGCCCATGCCCAGAGATCACATACAGTCTGTATTTTAAAAAAAAAACCCACCAAAACCATCCTGAGGGGAGGGGCAAGCGGAGAATATTATGCAGATGGAAATGAACGAGACTGGATAGGCAGAGTGACATGGCATGGCAGAGGTTAAGGCAGCCATATTTGTTGTGGGTATATAGGGCCAAATCCTCCTCTCGGTTACACCCTGCCAGCCTCCAGACTTCAGCAGGGTGGCACGAGCATAAGAGAAGACAAGATTTGGCCCCTAGATGGGGAGCTCTCTAAACAGAGGGATTTACATTGACCAAGTAGGAGAGCAACAAAAAGGAGAAGAGGTTTAAAAATTAGGATCTGTGAGGAAAGAGAGAAGAGAAGGCTGAGGGGGGAACCTCAATCTTCAAATCAATAAACAGTTGTTATAAAGAGGACGGGGAATCAGTTGTGCTCCCTGTCCACTGAGGACATGACAAGAAGTCATGGACTTCATCTGCAGCAAGGGAGAGTCAGGTTACCTATTAGGAAAACCTTTGTAACTCCCAGCACAGTTGAACACTGGGAGAGGTGACCTAGGGAGGCTGTCAGGGTTTGTCTAGGTTTACTGGGCCCTGCCTCACTGCAGGGGACAGACTACGTGACTTCAAGGGCCCTTCCAGCCCTGTAATAGTGATCTGAGCATGCTTCTTAATTTGGTCATAACCATATCCTGGGGAAAATCCCTGCATCCCCCTATCTGCCACCCTCCCCCAGCTCCACAGGCAGAGGGACCCTCTGCTCACAGATTGCCTCTACTCCGTGTGGAAAGGGGACTCAGCCTTCCCTGGCACAGGATGCTGCCCGGGTCTCGCAATCACATGGGGGAGGGGGTCGTCAATGGGTGGACTAAAGCCTGAGGGAACATGAATCACACTCAGGGTAGAAATGTAAATTCCAAGGTTCATGGTGGATTCTCCATCCCTGGCCATTTTAAACTCAAGATGGGATGTTTTTTCTAAGCGCTGCTCTAGGAATTATTCTGGGGAAGGTTTATGCCCTGTGTTATGCAGGAGGTCAGACTAGATGATCACAGCCCTGGGATCAATGGACACAGCCAGTGGCAATCAGGCCTCGGAGTTTATTTGCTCTAATACGTGGATCTAATATTACTTTGTGTGACGGGGCAAGGCCAGAGGGCTATAGGAAAGTGGTAAGGAACCAGTATGTTCTTATTGGGATCCGGGAAGTGGGCGGGCGAAGCCTGCCCACTGCTAAAGGATCCCCCCCTTCAGCCTAAGGGGAGGGATCCACAGGACCTGGATACCAAATAATTCCGGGGGACAAAAAATGAAAAAACAAAAAAACAGGAACGGGAGTGCGGTCAAAGGGTCAAACGAAGTGAACCAGAAGGGGACACCGAACAGAGAACCCCGGACAGTGCCCACTGCTCCTCAAAGGTGTCAAGGGAGCCAGTGGACGCTGCCCAGAGGAACTCTGCCCGGATGCGTGAACGAACAAAGGATCGAAAATAGGCCCCACAGTCACAGGAGCCTCCATCGGCCAACCTCCTCACCCTGGTTTTGTAGATGGCCAGTTTAGCTAGGGCCAGGAGGAGGTTGACCAGGAGGTCCCGTGACTTCGTGGGACCGCGGATTGGAAGTGCATAAATAAAAAGGTGAGGGGAAAAGTGCAACCAAAACCTCAACAAAATGTCTAAGAGGAGCCGGAACAGGGGCTGAAGCCTGGCGCACTCCAGATAAATGTGCGCCAGGGTCTCCCTCACACCGCAAAAGAGACATGTGTCGGGGATAGAGGTGAACCGCGCCAAGTACACGCCCGTGCTCACGGCTCCGTGAAGGAGCCGCCAACTGACGTCCCCGGCGGGCCTTGGGACTAAGGAGGAGTAAAGGCTGGCCCACCGGGGCTTCTCACCCTCTAGAGGTGGCAGGAGGTCCTGCCATTTCGTATCGGGGCGGGACGTGAGGGCGAGGAGATGAAGGGTGTGGAGCACGAGCGTGTATAGATGTTTCCTTGGCGCGGTCTGGAAGCGGACGGGCTGTAGTTCGTGCAGCCGGCTCACCGTGAAGGGACAGGGGACCCGGTTGGGTCCACGGGGCAGGGGGCCAATAAAAAGGTCCGGAGGGCTTGGGGTGAAGGGAGGGCGGGGCATACCCTCTCGCAGGACCCGGTTGAGGTAAACCCGAGCAGCGGGCGGCAAAGCAGCCTTCACCTCCTGAAGTACGCGCCGGGGAGTACGAGGTCTGGAGAGCCCCATGCGCTGAGCAAGCGTCAGGGGATCCAGCCAGTCTCCCCGGTCGTAGTCCAGGAGGTCTCCGACCCTAGTGACCTCTGCCAGGACCAACCTCTGGCGCACCGAGGGGGACTCCGCCACCTGCACACGGAGCTGGGGGTTGTGTAGCAGGGGCTCCGCGAGGAGATCTGCCCCCTCGGTGGCCGCCACGGACCTGGTCGCTGAGAATAGCTTCCAGGTCCGGAGGAGGTCCTGGTAGAAGACCGGCAGCCCGTAGAGGTCTCGCGGAAGACCTCTCGGATGGAGATAAAGGAGCTGCCGGTCATATCGGAGCCCTCGGAAGCGGCGTAGGAAGGCGTGCGCCAATACGCTCCACGCCAGACTACCTGCACCATAAAGGAGCCTCTGCAGGGCCTGGAGACGGAAGACATGGACCTGAGTGTGTGGACACTTCAGGCCCTGCCCACCCTCCTCTAGAGGAAGATGGAGAACCCCTGCAGAGACCCAGTGCAGTCCTGACCAAAAGAACTCCAGAATCGACGTCCAGAGGTTGGCCAGGAAACCCGGGGCCGGGACCAGGGTGTTGAGCCGGTACCAGAGCATGGACAGGACTAATTGATTGATTACCAGTGCTCTCCCTCGAAAGGAGAGGCACCGGAGTAGTCCTGTCCATTTCCGGAGCCGCTCTATCACCCTGCCCTCTAAACCTTGCCAGTTCTCCGGCGGGGATGGATGCGTGGCAGAAAGGTAAACGCCGAGATAGAGCAGCGGACCCGCGCTCCACCTGATGGCCTGAAGCGCGGGTGGGAGGGAGCTCGCCTGCCACCCGTCCCCTACCACCAGGCCAGAGCTCTTGACCCAGTTGACCCGGGCAGAGGAGGCCGCCGAGTAGATCGCCTGGCAAGCCTCCACCCGTACCAAGTCGCCCGGGTCCTGGACCACAAGGAGCACATCATCGGCGTACGCCGACAGGACCAGCCGCAGCTCCGGCTCTTGGAGCACCAACCCCGTCAACCTCCTGCGGAGGAGACAGAGGAAGGGCTCGATCGCCAGAGCGTACAGCTGGCCCGAGAGGGGGCACCCCTGCCGTACTCCTCGCCCGAAGCTGACCGGCTCGGTCAGGGTCCAGTTGAGCCTGACCAGACACTCTGCGGAGGCGTACAGCACCTGGAGAAAACCCACAAACTGGGGCCCAAAGCCAAACGCTCGCATGGTGCTCAGAAGGTACCCGTGATCCACCCTGTCGAACGCCTTCTCTTGATCCAGAGACAGGAGGGCGAACGACAGACCATCCCTACACCCAAGCTCCAAGAGATCCCGGACCAGATACAGGTTGTCGAGAATGGTGCGGCCCGGGACGGTGTAGGTCTGGTCTGGGTGGACCACGTCCGCCAGCACGGACCCAAGCCGCAGCGAGATGGCCTTTGCTACGACTTTATAGTCCGTGCTGAGGAGCGAGACGGGACGCCAATTCCGTAAATCGCGGAGGTCCCCCTTCTTCGGCAATAAGGCGAGCACGGCTCGCCTGCACGAAAGAGGGAGGACCCCGCCCTGCAAGGACTCGGCCCAGACGGTGACAAGGTCTGGGCTGAGGACGTCCCAGAACACGCGGTAGAACTCCACGGTCAGCCCGTCCAGTCCCGGAGATTTATTAGTCGGCATGCGACGGAGGGCTTCCGAGAACTCGGCCAGAGTGAGAGGCAGCTCTAGCCGGTCTCGGTCGCCCGTGCTGACCGTAGGGAGTTCGTCCCAGAGCACTTTGCAAGCGTTAGGATCGGTCAGATCCGGGGAGAAAAGGCTCGCGTAGAAGGCCTTGGCCCTCCCGCACATCTCCACCGGATCCGTGAGGGGGGTGCCATCTTCTGCGAGGAGGCAGGTGACGTGTTTCTTAGCCCCCCTCTTTTTCTCCAGGGCGTAGAAGAAGCGGGAGCCGCGATCCATCTCCCGAAGGAGACGGATGCGGGATCGAACGAAGGCGCCCCGGGCCCGATGATCTTCCAGTTCCCGGAGCTCCTCCCGCTTCTCCCGGCACGCCCCACAGAGGGATGGATCCTCAGGGCTGGCGGCCAGACGCCTCTCCAGCTCTAAGACCTCCCGTTCCAACTGCTCTATCGTCGCATCCCTCCGTCGGCTGGCGCCCCGGGTGTAATCACGGCAGAAGAGCCGGGCGCGTACCTTCCCTAGATCCCACCATCGCCGCGCCGAGGGAAAAGCGTGCCGCTGCCCTCGCCAGGCCAGCCAGAACTCCCGGAAGGACGCCACGAAACCCACATCCTCCAGCAAACTGTTATTAAAATGCCAATAGGCCGGCCCCGGCCTCTCCGCGCAGAGAGAGGCCGTCACGGTAGCAAGATGATGATCAGAGAACGGGGCCAGCCGGACGCTGGAGGAGTGGGCCCGCTAAAGGTGAAAACGTGATAAATAGATGCGGTCCAACCGGGAGTGGTGCGACCGATGGGCCTCCACCCAGACAAAGGTAAAGGTTGAGCTGTCGCCCGGGTGGTGGTCACGCCAGACGTCCACCAGGGAGTGATGTTCGACAATCTCCCTGAGGACGTCCGCGGCGGCCGGGCACTGCTCGATCCCCGAGCGGTCCCGTTTTTCAAGGGTGTTGTTAAAGTCCCCGCCCAGGACCAGGCACTCGCGAGGATCCAAGGTGCCGAGGAAGGTGGACGCCTGCTGATAAAAACGAAGTTGTTCCGGGCCCGGTGTCGGGGCATAGATGTTGACAAAATTGACCACGAGCCCCTCCATACGGACCCGTAGGTGCAGCAGGCGGCCCGGCACAGCCTCGGCAACCCCCAGCACCTCAGGCCGTAGGTCGGGGGAGAACAAGGTCGCCACTCCAGCCTGGCGAACAGAGAGATGGCTGAAGTAGACTCTGTCCCCCCATTCCAGCCGCCAGCTGTCTTCAGCGGCTGGATCCGTATGGGTCTCCTGCAGGAACACTACAGAGTACCCCCCTCCCGAAGGAAGGAGAGCACCTGGCTCCTGCGGAGACCCATCCTACAGCCCCGGGTGTTTAATGTTGCGAAGAGGAGAGATGCCATGAGGAGGGCTGGGGGGGATCCTTGCTGGCAGACTCACTCACGGCCCCCATCGGGCCGCGTAACAATCCGTGACCCACCCCGTAGCTGAGTAGTGAGTCACGGAAAAGGCGGACCCGTTGGTAGGCCGTGGCGGCCTGCTTCCCAGTCCCTTTGCCCTCCCCCATGAGGGCCCTCGCGGCCTGGAGGATTTGGTGGAAATCCCCCCATCGCTGGAGAGCGAGCTGTATTTTGTTGCGGGAGCCCCGGACGTCCTCCAGGAACTCCCGCAGCTCCTCTCGCAGCGTATGGGGGGCCGGGGTTACTGGCTCCCGGCTATCGAAAGAAGGGGCCCCTGACACAGCCCTATGGCCCACCGAAACAGACAGGCAAGGGGCGGACCCTCGACGCAGCTCCCGCTGGGCCGGCACCTTAGGGCCCAACCCGAAATTCGTCTTAGGTGGGGGAGGCGGTGGAGGGAGAAGAGCAGCCTCTGGTGGGTCGGGATGAGGAAATACTGAAGCCGCTCCCTGGGGGTCATCCTCTGTTAAGGGGAGGGAGACAGCCCCAGGGGCGGCAGTGTCATCAGGGGAGGTGTAGGAGATTGGGATGGCATCAGGGGCGGGGCAGGGATCAGAAGTAGGGGCAGGGAAAGGGACATGAGCAGTGCCGGGCTGAGGAACGGGTAGAGGATCCTGAGCCGCAGGAGCTGGGCCACTGGGAGGTGGCCTCTCTTGGTGTGGCTGAGGGATCTGGGAATTGGGAAGGGGACCCCCCACGATGCCAGGCTCTGGTATGATGGCTTGTGTTACAGCCACGGCATCGGGAGGTGGACAGACATTTGCGGGGTCCCCGCCTGGGAAGGAGAACCGTTGTCCCACCCCAATGAGGGGTACCCTCTGGGATTCGGGTCCCGGCCGCAGGGCACCGGCCGTCGCTTCAGGAGGCTTGGCGGCCGTCAGCGAGGTGTCACTTGCGACCGGGCAGGTGGAAGAGCCCAGGGGATCCTCGGAGGTGGGAGCGGAACCGACGGTCAAGGGGAGGGAGCATGGGGAGAGGGGGGAAAGGGGCACCGGGGTGAGGTCACTGACATCGAGGCCTGCTGCTAAAGGGTCGTCCTCCCCCTGGGTGATTGGGGTCAGACCCAGGGCCTCGATCTCCTCGTAGATGGAGGGCAGGTCACCTTCTGCCACCCCGGGGTTCTCTCCGCCAGCACCTGAAGCGATGCTCGGGTCAGGGCGCGCAGGGTCGACAAAGGGGGCAGAAGGGGCTCCTTCGGGGGCTTCCGAGGGAGGGGCGGTAATACCTTCCGGTGCTGCCACGTCTTTCCCAGCCGGTTCTGGCGGACAAAAGCCGCTCGGGGGCAAAGCGGAAGGCTCGGCATCAGTGCCCCCCTTCCTGGTCTTCCGGGGTGCTTCCGCATCAGTGGAAAGGAGCGGGGCTCGAGCCTTCCGCTTGCCCCGCTTCCCCTGTACTAAGGCCCAGTCCTCCATGGCTTCAGCTGGGGCCTGGCTAGTAAGGATCGGGTCAAGGGGGAGGGGCGATTTCTTAGGGACTCGGGGAGGTAGTGGTGGGGCAGCATAAGGGAGAGAAAAATCTCTCTGGGGCGGGCCCTCTCCCACGCCCGGCGGTATCCCTGCCTCACCCTCCTCCACAGGCCTCAGCAGACTGTTCGCAGCGGGCCTCTCCCGCTCGTCTGGGCACACTGGGGGAGGTACTCCCAGGGCCCGAGTGGGAGCAGCGGTGGACTGGGAAGGAGGAGGGGCAGCTCTGGGCACCGGGCATTCAGGGGCGCCGGCGATGACAGGGCCGACGCCCTGCCGGGGCTCGGGGGTCTCGGATGCTCCTCCTTGCCGGGCCAAGGGACAGTCCCTCCGGACGTGTCCCATCGCCCGGCAGAGGTAGCACCGAGCCTCCCCCGTGGAATAATATATCCGGTAACGGGCCCCGTGATAGGGGACCATAAAGGACCCCTCGAGCGCCTCCCCGTCACGTGCAGCCGGCGGCATTTGGAGCTGCACCTGCCGGCGGAACGAGAGGATGTGACGGAGGGCGGGGTCTTTGCAGCCCAGTGGGAGAGGGCTGACTACAGAGATGGGTCTCCCCAGGGCAGAGAGGGCAGGTAACAGGGCGGCATTGGGGAGGAAGGGAGGGACGGAAGTGAGGACTAGGCGGACGCCCAAGTCCTCCAGCGGCTCTAATGGGACGAACACGCCCCCCACCGCCAGGCCCTTCTCCACCGCCTCTTGGGCCGCGGCCTCCGATGCGAGGAAGAAGACTACCTTTCCGTACATTTTGGAGGCCGCTACGATGGCTGTGGGCCCCACCACCCTCGCCAACGCCCGCACATAGGTTTCTACGTGGGGCGAGGCGGGTACCAGGAGGCAACGGACGCCATGCCTCCTGGTCAAGGTGGGAAAGGGGCCCCGGCCACTATAGATGGTAGCTGAGGCGGTGGGCGGGTTAGGTGACGTTGCGGCAGGTGGGGGGGTTGCCGCCACCTGGGCGTATGCCCTGGGGTCCGGGGGTGGGACACCTGCAGAGCTGGTAGAGGGAACAGCAGGGAAGGATGCCGTGGCGGTAGTGGCCGCCTCTGCCATGGAGGGCTTGGCCTTTGTCGCGGGGCCCTTACCCTTCTTTTTACCCTGGCCCTTCCTGCCAGCTGGGGGGGCTCCCCCAGGATCATGGGGGGCGAGGGACGTGGCAGCAGCAGAGGTCTCTTCAGAGCCTGCCGGTGCCCCAGCGGGGGCGAGAGCAGGTGGTTCGGCAGCGGCGGGTAAGGTAGAGGCTTGGGAGGGTGATGGGGGAACAGGCGGAGGAGGGGAGGCCGTGCCGTCTGGAGGGGCTTCTCCCTCCATATCGCCCGCCATGATGAGCAGGGGAGGAAGGGAAAACTCTTGAGAGGGGGGGTGGGGAGAGGAATTGGGGTGACCACTCCTCCCTGCTAGGCTGCAGGCAGGTGAGGAGGGCACAAAAAGTGGGGACAGGGTTCAGGGTTGTCTCGGACTAGTGCGGGGATAGGGTTCAGTCACCAACTCAAGCTGGGAAATCCGGCTCCTCTTGTTGCACTAGGGGAGGGGATGATATAACAGCATGGGGGTGCAGTGAGATAGGGTCAAAATTAAACGGGAGGGGCACAAGCGCATGGGAGGGGGCGTGGGTTCACAAAAGCGGGGGGCTAATCAGGGCAAACGGAGTTTCAGGGGGAGGGAGACAACCAACTGGGAATGGGGCAGAAAACCAAGGAACTAGTTTCAGGGCTAGGGCAGGGCAAACAAACAAGGCTGCAGAGGGAGAGGGGCGGGGCGGGCAAAACTGAAACTAGCAAGGGGCTGGGACCAAAAAAGGAGAGGGGCCCAGATAGCTGCAAGGGGAAATGGGGCAGGTGGCAAGGGACAAAGCAAGGGGCGTGCTGATGGAGGGGGAGGGTCAGTCCAAGGGGAATGGGGAGGGGCACGTGCACCCACGTGCGCTTGTGCAAAGTCAATTGTTGGGCTGGCTGCTGCTTCAGGCCCAAAAGGTGGAAACGGGCTCGGCTAGCCAGGCAAGCGGCTGAGTCCAGAGGCAGGAACCAGGACAGACGGTGAGCAGGCAGCAGAGGTGCTGGTGGTGGAGGAGGGGGCAGCGGTGGTGGTGGGGGTTGGAGGGGGCACAGATGAACCAGGGGGCAGGCTCTACGCCACACCCCCTGTGCCCCTACAAACACAGTCAATACCCCCACCACTAGAGCACAGTTCGAAAAATTACTCAGTTCTTGGAGGCCCTCTCCACGGTGGTCTGCAGAGTCTCCGCCGATGGTCTTCCGGGTCTTCCTCCTCTGGGTACCAGCAGCTTCCTGGCAGCAAACAGGGCAGCAGCAGCAGCAGCTCCAGCAACTCCAGGCGGTGGTCCGGTGGTCAGGCAGGACCCCTCACAGATGGTGGTGGTCACAGCAGCGGCTGGAGCAGGGGTCCCTCACACCCCTCCTCTGGGGAGAGGGCCAGCAGGCCCCCTCCCCCCCAAGGGGTTGCTGCAGCAGCAGGAGTAGCAGCAACCAAGGTGTTGGGGGGGGAGGGGGTTCAGCTGCCAGGCAGCCAGCAACCAGAGAGTAGAGTACTGGGAGGGGTGCCTGGCCTAGCCAGGGGAGAAGCTGGAGCAGCAGTATCAGCAAACAGCAGCTGGGAGGGCCCAGGGCCAAGCAGCAGCCCCAGCAAAATGAGCAGGAGCAGCAGTCCTCTACCTCCTTCCCGGCCAGAGGGCTATAGGGAAGTGGTAAGGAACCAGTATGTTAGCCCCAGGCTAAACAAATCCCTGATACCTTATGGCAGTTGCTCCAGGTTAATCAAGACACCTGGGGCCAATTAAGAACTTTCCAGAAGGCAGGGAGGTTGATTGAGACACCTGCAGCCAATTAGGGGCTGGCTGAAACTAGTCAAAAGCCTCCCAGTGAGTCAGTGAGGCGCGCATGTCAGGAGCTGTGGAAGGAGGTTGCATGTCAGGAGCTGGGAGCAAGAGGCACTAGGAGCTGAGAGTGAGAGGGCGTACTGCTGGAAGATCCTGTGGTGAGGATAAAGAAGGTGTTGGAAGGAGTCCATGGGGAAGTAGCCCAGGGAGTTGTAGCTGTCGTGTAGTTATTCCAGAAGGTACTCTAAACAGCTGCAGTCCACAGGGCCCTGGGCTGGAACCCGGAGTAGAGGGCGGGCCCAGGTTCCCCCCAAACCTCCCAACTCCTGTCACAGGAGGAGTTGACCTGGACTGGGGGTTCTACCAGAGGGGAAGATCTCTGAGGCAAACCAAAAAAATCCGCCAATAAGCGCAGGACCCACCGAGGTAGAGGAGAAACTTTGTCACATTTGTAAACAGGAAGCTCTCTCACAACTTACCTTATGTCAATCAAAGGGTTGTTGGGTGATGGAGAGGCCAGTAAGAAAACCTCAGCACAAGAAAGGCACCACCACCACCGGGTACGAGCAGCCTCTCCACTCTGTGCAGAACAGGTAACTTTGATGGTCAGTGAAAACCCCATGGAGCAATTTATCTATGTAACACCTCAGCCACGTGTGTCATGTGTCCTGCTCTGTGCCTGATCCACAGAGGATATGCACCCACAACTGCTCCCAGCTAATGGATACAGGCCCAGGATCCAGCAAAGCATATGGTTAACTTTCAGATGATGCGGAATCCCATGGGAGGCAATGGAGCTATGCTGGTTTACATCAGTTGATAACCTGCTTCAGCGTGTCTAAAGAAAGTCAGCTGTTAATTCTGGTTTTAGTTTTCACTTAACGTTTCTCATCCACACATCTCCTTAAAAGAGCAGACAGGCCTGGTCTAGTTTCCTTGGGTCTTGCATGTAGATCAGTCCCAGCAGATAATAATTAGAGAAGCCAGCTGAGTCAGCTCAGGATCTTGCTGTTCTATTTCCCATCCTTTGGCTCCTTGATCTCAGGGGCAATGAGAGGAGAACTGCACATAAATTCTCTCCTATCTCCCTTTTCTCCTCTGCACACTGTTTTTTAAAGTTAGATTCTAGTGTTGTTTTACTGACATAATCCAAAAATATAACACATAAAACAGCCCCAATACCCAAAGTCCAGAAAAACTATGTGAGAGACCATAAATCCTGGGAATCCTATAGCAGAACAGAGAGACTCAACCTGGCCATGCATGGCCAGACCCTCAGGTGGTGAAACTTAGCATACGTCCCCTGTAGTCAATGGGGCTAGACCAGTTAACATCAGCTGAGGTTCCAGACCATGCTGTCTGAGAATTGGCAGTGCTGTTGGGAGCAGTGCTGACTTCCTGACAGATTCCTAGGTGACAATCTGTGATTTATCCTAATTAGTTTCTAACAGCTTTTATCTACTAATTCCTACTTTGTCAAGCTCTAAAATCCATTAATGATCAAAAGACATTGAGGAAAACACTTAATGCATTAAGCAGATAGGACAGTCGCCCTTTCCATGCTCCAGCAAAGTTAGGGGGAAAATCCATTTTACCCAAATTGCGGTTTAAACAATCTGCTTCTGTGTTTCATTACTGCTGATTAGCAGAATCTATGGGTCAGATTCAGATGTTAAGCAGGAGGGCTGGATTCTATGAGCCACTGAACCAGGCTTACGCTGGTGTCACTCCTCTGGCCCTGATTCTCCATCTTGCCCAAACGCCACTCAACTCAGGAATGGAGGTAGCACCTTTCTGTATCATCACATCGGCTTCTGACATGTGAGAGCGGCCCCCACAAGGGACCATTTGCATCAGCTGAGACTACCCAAAAGGCAGCAGTGCTGTGGTAATACCTGCTTTCCCTGAATACAGTTCTGGCCCCCTGCTCTGCCATCGGAGAGAAGAAATTCACATATCCTAGAAACAGAAGACACGTATTAGAACATCTTGTCTACCCCCAGCTGATGCAGGGCTGCTCCCTAGATTGTGTGACTTAGTGGCAATGACTCACATCTGCACCATTCTTCACCCACAAAGCACTTTTATATCCGTTACTGACAAGGATCACCTTACCCACTACTGAATGGGCAGAAGCTTAACTGCAAGCAGAATCACTGCAGCACATTTCAGGACAGGAAGTGAACTAGAATACTGGTGAAACTGGCCTATATTCTCCATTGCTTTGTCCAGCCTGGTTTCAAATGACCCATGTGATGGTGTTTTCATCTATTCAACCATAGTGCAGTGTATCTCACAGTCAGGCATCTCATCAGTGTCCACCCAGTTGTATTGCCTTGGGCCAGCAATTCTCCCTGCTCAGGTCCAAATGCCATCCACAGATCCATGCACCTCTCTCCAGTTAGCATCTACACTCAGACAGATTTAGGCCTGTTGCATGTCCACAGGCTATCACAGCTCCACCACATTCCTCGCTCTTCATAGTTCTTCTAATCCTGCCTCCTGAGTTAATGTCTCCAGCCTCTTAATCATCTTGGATAGGTTGTTTGAACAGTTTAATAGGCCTCTGATAAAATATTGTATTTTTAAGGCCCTGTTTGGGTGTGCCACCGGTTGCATAAAGGGCCATGCAGCATTCCCTCCAGCCTATCAGTGAGCTGCTGTATTGATATATGCAACAGCTGGAGCATTGTGTTTATGAGTTTCATTTGGTGCATCTCTCTTTTGCAGAGCTGTCTATTCTCTGATCAGCACACAGCTTACTTGCAAACCTTTCCAAGCACTGTTAAAATTATTTATTTTTATATATATATACACACACACACCCCACACACCAAAACCAGAGGCTGTTGCTGTGGCAACCAAGAATGTGGGTGCATAGATCCAGCCATCGCAGCATGAGGTGAGCTTCAGACAGAAGTTTGCTGGAGGGGTAAAGCGGACCCTCTGGGAGAGCACAGAAATGAAGAAATCAGGACATTGCTGCTCTAATTGATGTCTGTTTTTCTTCCTTGTAACAGGGACGAGAAATGGAAGGCAGACTGGAGGGTGGGGAAAACAGATGTGTGTTCATAAACCCCACTTGAATCAGCGTGGTAGGCGTATGCATTGGAAACATTAAGCACTGTCACTGGATGCAGGAGAAACTTTGTTTCAAGGAACAGTCATGTCAAATATTGTTGTGCACCACACTAAAATACATAGCATGTTTCCCTCATCCCTGGCATTGCACAATTAACCAGGTGCATGTTTGGGAAGGTGGCACTTTTCTCTGCAGCATGCTAAGCTGTTACCAGGTGCAGGATACTGGCTCTGATGGACTAATGGTGTGATCCATTGTAGCAAAATCTTATGTTCTGACACAACCAATAGTGCTCTTCTCTGAATGGCAGGTACAGGGCCTGTACTTGTCTGTGGGCCATATGTTCCATTTCCATGTATCTGCATATAACTGCTGCTCAGACAATGTGATCCAGCAGCTGCAGAGGAGTTCGAGAGTGGATCTTTTTTAGTCTCACTTACTACTGCTTTACATCAGTGGTGCTCCACCAGTGTCAAACTGGTCTAAGCAAATAGGAATCCGGTCCGCTGAGGCAGCTGAAGTATTACACTTGAATTTCATGGGCTAGTTTTCATGGCTATCATTTTTCTTGGAGTGAATTTCAGTGCTTGAGAAAGGTCCAAGATAGACCAGTATAGAGAATGAAATAACCTACCCACCAGCACTGCCTGGCCAATGGCACTGCTAATATAAAAGTGCTGATAGACTTGATCCTGCATACATGCACAGAGCTATTTTCCCTGGGCCAGGTCCTGAAGTCCCTACTTAGTCCTTACTCAGCAAAACGTCCACAGATTTCAATAACAGCTGTGCCTCCGTGGGAGTAGAAGCGAGTCACTTTAAAATAACTGTGCTCTGCTTTTCCAAGTCCAGTGGAGCTTCTGGACAACTTACCCAAAATGGAGAGAGGATAATGAAAGACAGTGTGCTGATGGCGCTTATAGAGGAAAGGAAAGGCCAAGAGTGG
This sequence comes from Chelydra serpentina, assembly GCA_037349315.1. Lineage (NCBI taxonomy): Eukaryota > Metazoa > Chordata > Testudines > Chelydridae > Chelydra > Chelydra serpentina. Next base: position 55,051,418 of record JBAIAC010000024.1, on the reverse strand, counting down.
TATAGAAAACTACTCCCCAAGTGCACCCGGCACTGCTTACCAAACACACATTTGCATGCCAGCTATCCTACTTGGAATCTCATTCTGGACTGATCATTCTGGAGCTCTAAACTTCAGGACCAGGGCTTTGCAAGTGAACCTCATTGAGTAGGAGCGACTGGTGGAATGGCAATGCTATGCCACTTCTGGTGCTCTGCTGGTCCTCAGTACAACACTGCTACGATAGCCATTGGGTTCCTACTGGTTTACATGAAATAGGAATGTCACTTGGGCTCACCTATCCAGGACAAGATGACAGACAATCCTCTTGAAAAAAATGGCACACCAAGACAGCTGCTACCTCTTCCTTCCCTCACGATCATGGTGGCTGCAGGGATAGCATGCACTGGACATGGCTTCCTCACTCTCAGGCTGATCTTGCACCACTGAAATCAGAGCTTCTTCCGTGGACTTCAGTAGAAGCTGGCTCCAGCTCTTTTGGAGCAGCAGACATGGGCTGGGCCCCAAAAGAGGTTTAGTCAGGGACACTTCACAAGCAAGGACCAAATGAGAGCTGCCTTCCACAGCATTTTTAACATGCCCCTTTTGGAGACCACAACAGCTAGTCTATCATGTTTGCCTGAGGGGGGTTACAGGGTGCTCTTCTCAATGCTACATGCTGGCTAGCATGAGCCAGATTGGAATACGGAGATCACTTTGGTGTCATATGGACAAACATGCAGGTATTGAAACCTGATTTCATTGGGACATATGCTCTTTGGGGTCCAGGTTTGGTGTAACTGACCAGGGGCACTGTGTCCATTGCAGATTTTATAGCCCCACTTTCTTGGAAGAGGCCAAATATCTGCTATGGATTTGAACCCTCTTCCTTTTACTATGTGCTTAAATATCAAACACTGCATTTCCAGCATGTGCATCAATGAAATGATCGCATCAGAACTGGCAGGTATGTATGGGTACCGCAAAATTGATACTATCTGGGTTGTACTATTAGGCATGACACATGCACTGTGTGTCAATTCAGTCAATGCAGGAAGGCTTTTCTGCTGGGGCACCTCAGATTTACCCCAGTTGTTCTAGGACAGCTCCTCTCCTGGGATAGTGAACTGCAGTCATCTGCCATACTCCCACTGCCCATCTACCTGCTTCTGCCGATACTATCAGCCACCATTACCTCTGAGTTATGCACAACAGAGATCTTTCACAGCTGACCCAATTGCAGGTAACCATAGCAATCTACTGTGTTCTGTCTCTCCAGAAACCACAAGCAAGGGGTTTCTACAATAATATTGCCTTTTCCTTACATGGAACATCCATCCCCACTGACTGCAGGTAGATTTGAAGGGAGGAGCGGGGACAGTTTATATTTCCCGGTCTGATATTTTTGGGTGTTTGGTCCCCTGGGTTACACCTCAACCCCTAAACAGGTGGAGTTGAACCTTGGTTACTCCAGGAGTTCTGAATGGGAAAGGTGCCATGCTGAAATAGTATTTAGGATTTTTTAGTGCGGGCACAAAGAGAAATATACCCAGACATACACAGTACATAAAACTACAGTCTGTTTCCCCTCTAATTGGTAATAAATGTAAATGTTTAGTTATGCCTGACTTGGGAGCTATGAACAACACATCTGCCTGGCTGTTTCTCTGCCTTCACAAGGACTGCCACATTTATACCATCTGTAGCTTGGGGAAAAGGAGCAAAAGCATGAGTGGGGAGTCTGTGTGCACATACATGCACACCTGAGAGAAACAGCAGGGTGGGTAGGAGGAGAGAGGAGACGTGTATGAGACCAGGGGGCAAAAGAGCAGGAGTAGGGAGGGTAGGAGGCGAAAGTATAGGAATGGGAGAGAGGCATCAGAGGGAGAAGGCAGCTAGGGAGAGCAAAGGGCACTAGAAAGGCAGGGATAATAGGAAAAGAAAGACGGAAACTAGGAGAAGAGAGCCACCCTCCTTGAAACATCCTCCACCGATGTCCAGTGTTCACCCCAGAGATGAAGCAAGCAGAGATGAAGCTAAATGGAAGGAGACTGAATTGTGGGCCAGATCCTTAGCTGCTGTGAAACAGCATCAAGGCCAAAGCTATGGCAATTGATACCAGCTGAGGGACAGGAACATGGTGAAGTAATTACTCCTCCTCTTGCTCATTCCTACTTTCCACATGCTAAGGCCCTTAACCTCACTCCCCCCTGTAGAGCTGTGTAGTGAAGCAGCTCACAAATTGGGGCTCTCCCTGGTTATCACTTTCTTGGTATTCAGTTGAAGTGTGTGTACCGCACATTGCGCTGCCAGACGACTGCTGACAGAAGCCTCCAGGTGCTGCTGTAGTCACAATACATAATGGACACAGTGGGGCTGTCCAGAAGTCATGGCAGCTCCCACCCTTCCTCCCAACACACACCCCAGCCTGTGCACCAGGCACAATGCATATGAATGGAGCCAGCCACTGGAAGCTCTGGTAAAGTGCTCTGGGCTGCTCCTTTTCCCAGGACCCCCAGAAGCAAACCCAGCCGTGATACTCCCAGGATGCACCAGAAGGCAAAAGGACGTCCCTAGGCTCTAAAGATGCCACCTCACAGGCAACCTGCCTGGCACCATGTCAGGAATTATTTGGATGTCAGCTGTGTCCAGAAGCCACGCCACCTCATTTGCTAGGTGCTGTCCATTCGCACAGTAAGAGACAAACCAAGGCAGGAAAGTAGGAAATGTTATCCCTGCTTTTCAGTCGGGGAACTCAGGCCCAGAGACCTGCAGTGACCTGCCCCAAGTCATGCATGCAGCCTGGGAAATAAGCCCATTCTCCTGCTGTCCTTTTCCAATGACTTATTCACAAACCCCCACATAAGGGCAGTTTGAAGTCACTGCAGCAGATGAATTACCACCATCATCTCTTGGCTCCTACCCCAAGTCCCAAACGGTTAAAAGAAAACATAATGTGCTAGAAACAAAGGAGATGTTTATGGGCAGAATAAGTCAGGGAAGAAAATTTAAAGCTCTCTTCTGCTACTAAGCTAGCAGTTGTATCCAATGCAATTTCTCTCTCCCCGCATAAGCACCTACCTCCTATAGAACAATATTTACAGTATATATTGGGCATGCTTGTTGCTATCCTTGGTGCTGAGCAACCCTGTTCCATCATATTAACACCACTCTCTGCAGTAATTCTTTTCACGGCTGGCTTTACGCCTCCCTTTTATTTCCAACGCAACAATCTGGGTTCTGCACTTGTTCTGGCTAGACCTGTTGAAACGTTGGCATCTTCTTCTTTTTGACAGCCCCGGCCCTCCTGTTCGACTCTTATTCTGACACTGCTGGCTTTTACTTTGAAGACAGAGGCTCCTGGATACAGATCTTATTTCCTAGATTCTCCCTAAGCGTCAGAGTATTTTTTTTCTTGATCAAGGCTAAAGCCTAAAATCCAAATGTGTTGATCAAAGCAGCGTCTTGGGGTGAGATTTACTGGTAAGAAATAACAGTTGTGTTGGAGCCAGGCCAGGGACCCTGGCAACGAGAACTGTGCAGTAGACATATGAAAAAGACAGCATCTGCATTTACACTAGGTAAGGTGGGACATAGGAGAACGATCAACCTTCATGCTCCAGGATGTAAAGCAATCAGCTGTTGTGGTTATCTCAGAGAATCCCCATGGTATATGGGGTCGTAGAATTAGGTTCATTATGGGAGAGGAAGGGGAAGTTTTCTGCTGAAGCATCTGGCATTTTGTCAGGATGCCAGACTCAATGGACCATCGGCCTACTTCAGCACTGGGAAGAAACCCTGCATCACAAGTGACCTTGACTGTCTCATGACTATAGCTGGTGAAGCACAGGCACAAGCTGTGATAACACCCTGGGCCTCCAGGGCGTGGTGCCCAGAGACTAAAAGCACGGGTGATGAGTTATATGGGCCTGTGGTGCCCGTGCTCCAGGAATATTCAGGGCCCCACCTATGTTCGGGGCCGAGGCTCTACCCAGGGCTGGCTCTACCATTTCTGCCACCCAAAGCAGCATGCCGAATTGCTGCCCCAGGCGGCTGAAGGTGGGACCAGCCGCCAAATTGCTGCCGCGGCCGGCAAAAGGGCGGACTTGCTGCTGAATTGCTGCCGCAGCGGGCTTGCCGCCCGAACTGGACACGGACTGCCGCCCCTTCAACATTGGTGCCCCAAGCACCAGCTTGAAACGCTGGTGCCTGAACCCCCTCCTGCACCCAAACTCCCTCCCAGAGCCTGCACCCCACACCCCCTCCTACACCCTAACCCCCTACCAGCTTGAAACGCTGGTGCCTGGAGCCGGCCCTGGCTCTACCCCGGCCCTGCCTGCCACCCCTGTGCGCCTCCCCCAGAGTGTCTCCCGCTCTGGGGCAATTTAACAGGGCCCGGTGGCTCCCAGGTACCATTGCCACCACTGGCAGCACAGCAAGGGTAAGGCAGCCGGCTACCTGCCTGCCCTTGCTCCGCACCACGCCTGGAAGCAGCCAGCACACCCTGCAGCCCCAGGAGGTGGGGTGTTTCTGCTTGCTGCCCCTGCCCTGAGCACCGACTCTGCAGCTCCCATTGGCTGGGGAACTGCAGCTAATGGGAGCTGTGGGGGTGGTGCCTGGGGGCAGTGGTGCACGGAGCCCCCCTGCCTAGGAGCTGCTACCAGAGGGGTGTGCGGGTTGCTTTCAGGTAAGCACCACATTCCTGAGGTAAGCACCACATTCCTCACCCTCTCCTGCACCCCAACCCCCTGCCCCATCCCAGAGCCCATACCCTGACTCCCTCCCAGAGCCTGCACCCCCTCTGCACCCCATCCCCTTGCCCCTCCCACACCCAAACTCCCTCCCAGAGCCCGAACCCCCTCCTGCACCCAAACTCCCTCCCAGAGCCTGCACACCCTCTCCTATACCCCTACCCCAGCCCACAGCCCACACCCAAACTCCCTCCCAGAGCCTTAGGCAGGTGGGGGGGGGGAGAGGGGTGGCAGGATTTGGACCCGTTCTGGACACCACCAAAAATTATACAAACCTGCCGTCCCTGACTAAAAAAGCATGGCCTAAAGGAGAGGCCGGTGCATCTAGCAGACAGCATGTGGGCCTAGGAATCAGGTGCTCCTGAGTTCTGGTTCCAGCACTGCCACTGGCCCCACTGTTGCTTTGAGCTAGTCATTGGTTTTCAAGAGTGTCCTCTGCTCGTGGGCAGCCTGGTTGTTGTCGGGTGCACAGTGAGTCACTGTGCAAAGAGACAGGAGTGGAAGTGAGGAAATGCAGGACGTGGGCATGAACATGCTTAGCAATGGCAAGAGAAGAGGGGCAGTCCTTGGAGAACAGGCATGAACATAAAGGCCTGAGTGAAAGGAGCCTGAGGGAACAGAGACTCAGGCTACGCTACTATTTTTCAGGAGCTCTCCTGACTGTATCTGATGCCACTCCACCAGAAATAGCAGTGATGGGGTTGTCAGGGTAGACAGCATGCAGCTCTTACCAGCCTGCTCAGAGCAGGTCTGGATCACATGGCAGGAAGAGCCCAATAGTGCTCCTACCACTGGTGGATCCGCAATGGTGGCAGATGTCCTGAAAAGGGCTAGTGTGGACAAGCCTAGAGTGCTTAAGAGGAGAGAGAGAGTGGGAACAAGAGGGGAAGTGGGGAAATGATGATGAAGGCAAAGAGAGGTCTGATTTAGAGAAGGGGTAATGGAGGAGAGACAGAAGGTGCTTTCCACAGGAGAAGGTCCCTGCAGTGCAGAAAATGGCCGGATAACCACACACAGATGTGGCCTCTGCAGAGACTAGTAAGACAAACCCCGGAGCTGCTTGGCCATGGTAGCTGCGGCACAGGTGATTAAAATCCCTTGTGTAACACACTGGAGAGCCACAGGTACTGCCAGGGCATGACAAATCCCTTCAAGCTGCCTTAGTGGGAACATGCAGCATGTCACATACCCCATGAGCATAGTGCAGGGTGACATAGGCAACAAGAAAAGCAGTGTATCCCCACCCAGCCACATGCTCCACTTGGAAGAAATACACTGCATTCAGACTCTGCTATGCTGTCTAGAGCAGTAGTTCTCAAGCTTTTGTACTGGTGATCCCTTTCAAATAGCAAGCCTCTGAGTGCGACCCCCCTTATACATTAAAAACACTTAATATATTTAACACCATTATAAATGCGGGATGCAAAGCGAGGTTTGGGGTGGAGGCTGGCAGCTCACGACTCCCCATGTCATAACCTTGTGACCCCCCTGAGGGGTCTCAACCCACAGTTTGAGAACCCTGGTCTAGAGGATATGGTACATGCTGTGGAGCCTGTATCTGCATGGTAGCACAGACAGGGCCTATACAAATGCTGCTCATAGCATCACATAAGCCTTAGGAAGTGTGCTTATCTGGCCCTGTGTGCATTGCACTGGTAGATCTCGAGCCAGCTCATGTGTATTGGATGCAATCTAGTCCTGAACGTTACCTGACACGCAGGGCTGGCTCCAGGCACCAGCCTACCAAGCACGTGCTTGGGGCGGCACCTGGAGGGGGGCGGCAGCACTCAAGGTTTGTTTTTTTGTTTTTTTTAATTAACAAAAAAAACTAATATTCCTGATGGCGCCCCTGCCGGGGGAGCGGGGCGGCAGACGTGCTCCACTCCCCACCAGCGCCCCGGCCGGAGCAGCAGGGCGGCCGGCGTGCTCCGCTCCCCGGCCGGGGCAGCAGGGCGGCCGGCGTGCTCCGCTCCCCGGCCGGGGCAGCAGGGCGGCCGGCGTGCTCCGCTCCCCGGCCGGGGCAGCAGGGCGGCCGGCGTGCTCCGCTCCCCGGCCGGGGCAGCAGGCATGCTCCGCTCCCCGCCGGCGCCCCGGCCGGGGCAGCGGGGCCGCCGGTGTGCTCCGCTCCCGGCCGGAGCAGCAGGGCGGCCGGCGTGCTCCGCTCCCCGGCCGGGGCAGCGGGCGTGCTCCCCGCCGGGGCAGCGGGGCGGCTGGCGTACTCTGCCCCCGGCATTTTGGCGGGGCGGCGTTGTTGGGGGGGGGTGTTTTGGCCGGCGTGGGGGGGGGGGGTTGTGGGTTTTTGTTTTTTTTGCTTGGGGCAGCCAAAAAGCTAGGGCCGGCCCTGCTGACACGCACATGGCCTCTGAGATGAGTCTTACATGTACATCCCACCCTGGGGCCAGAGCCTCTACTGGTATAAATCAGCATAATTCCAGGATCTGCTCCTGGAACACAATGGGCCTGTGGCACCATTGTATTAGTCCACAGTGCTCTGGAAGTGACACAACCGATTTCACCCGAATTACACTGGCTTTCCGCTGGAGTAGTGCAGTGGTGAATGAGACTCAGTGGGCCAGCTTGTCAGCTGGAGTGGGCCACCAAATGCAATGCTGATTTACACCAGCTGAGGCTCTGGCCTCACACGTGGCCAGCCCATCGGCTGGGTGTGCTAGTCCTCATACTTCACTTCTGAAAGATCTCTGCGTGTGGGGCGCTGGTACTTCGGTCAGATCCAAAGCAGCAGCAGCTGGCTTCGAGCACTCTTTGCTTAATTCAGTGAAAATGAGATGTTTGAGGGAAATGGAGCTAATTTAATAATGAATAGCTCTAACTTATCAGAGAACCTCTCCAATTCCTTTTTGACAGTCACTGCCTCTAAGTGCAATTTAATAAGGGAATTGCAGTCAGTCAGTCATTTGGAATGGAAACAAGGAATAAGGCTCTGCATTTTTCTAAAAGCTACCACCACCACCAAAGAAGCCTAAACAAAACAAGACAACCGCCCACCTCCAGCACCGCTTTTAACAGCGGAGATGTAATTACAAATAAAAAGCAGGCTTCTGCTCATAGCAAGCAGGAGAGAGATTTGCAAGGGAAAGAAATGGTGTCTGAGAGCTTAAGAAGCAATGCTGCAAAATTGTTATAATCGGCAAGGAAAAGTCTGGTGGATTTTTAAGAAAAGAATATTGCAAAAAGCTTGCTAGTAGCCATGTGCCCTCATCCGGATGGAGCTGGAATTTCTCAACTACCTGTTATAGTCTCGAACCTGCTGACGGAGATTCTCCTATAGCTCAAGGGAGAGGGGGCTGTTATTTTGGGGCAGGAGGATCCAAGTTCTCTCTCTACTTTATTTGCATTGCTGTAACACATCAGTCATCGACCAGGACCCCACTGTGCCAGGCGCTGTACAAATCGAACAGGAAGTCCCTGTCCCAATGTGAAATTCTGAATGGCCACCATGTATAGCACAACGCTACCTTAGGTGGCCACACACTGGCTACACTTGTGAGATCCAAGACCTTCTGCCCCCCATGTGCTCATTACCTACTCTCCTGGGTGGGCAGTGTCTATATATCACTGCCCTTTATTGGGCCAATTTAGAACCAATCACTAGTGTGTCATATGCCCTATACAGCTAGCAGCAAATCTCCATTATTCCAAGTGGTAGGAGCCTGCCCTTTAGGAGGAGGAGGGTGGTCTGATATTTGCCCTGATGCTGCAAAAAGTTCCAAGTGGCTGCAGTATGGAGCATAGTGGAGCCTCATCCTCAAATCACTTTACAAGCGGGGGCCAGATCCTCAGCTGGTTAAAATCAGCCAAACCCCATTGACTTCAGTAGCGCGGCTCCACTGAGCATCTGGCTGCGTAGGGAAAGCTCAGGCAGAACTGGAAAACAGACAGTTGTGGGGCTGAGCGCTAACGCTGCCCAACGATGCAGGAGTGACACTACCCCATCATTTAAGACAATGGAACCAAGAGCAATGGCATCTGTGGGGGGAATTTAGATCAGCAGAAAGTGAATGGGAATTTCTCCAGGTCACTGGGGAGAAGACCCCCTGGCTCGAGCAGAGAAGAGCCACCAGTGACTATCATGGCCACAAGGTCATGACCTTGGTTTTCCATCCCCTCCCTCTGTCACTTCTCTAAAGCAAGGCGTAGGACAGGGGTGGGCAAACATTTTGGCCTGAGGGCCACATCTGGAAGTTGTATGGCAGGCCATGAATGCTCACAAAATTGGGGGTTGGGGTACAGGAGGGGGTGAGGGCTCCGGCTGGGGGGTGCAGGCTCTGTAGTGGGTCCAGAAATGAAGAGTTCAGTGTGCGGGAGTGGACTCTAGGCTGGGGCAGGCGGTTGGGGTGCAGGGGTGGGTGAGGGCTCTGGGGTGGGGATGAGGGTTTGGAGTGCAAGAGGGTGCTCCGGGCTTGGATCAAGGGGTTGGAGGTCAGGAGGGGCATATGGGCTGGAGAAGGGGGTTGGGGTGTGGGAGGGGGACAGGGGGGCAGGCTCCAGGCCGTGCTTACCTCAAGCAGCAGCATATCCCCTCTCCGGCTCCTACATGGAGGCACAGCCAGGCAGCTCTGCACACTGCCCTGTCCACAGACGCTGCCCCTGCAGTTCCCATTGGCTGTGGTTCCCGGACAATGGGAGCTGCCAGGGCGGCACTTGGGGCGAGGGCAGCGTGCCGAGTCCATTGGCTGCCCCTATGTGTAGGAGCTGGAGGGGGTCATGCCGCTGCTTCTGGGAACCGCACAGAGACACGGTACATAAGGAGCAGGGTAAGCCCCGACCCCGCTTTCCGGTGGGAGCTCGAGGGCTGGATTAAAATGTCTGAAGGGCCGGATGCGGCCCCCGGGCCGTAGTTTGCCCACCCCTGGAAAAGGATGTTTTAGGACAGTCGGGCATGAACCTTTCAGTCAAACTTCCTGTCAACTATAACAGGTCCTACTCTACCCTTCTGAAACATGCCACTACCAGCCTGTCCTTACAGGACAACCTTTTTGCAGTGTTCCTCCCCAGACTGCTCTCTGTATGCAGCATAATCCAGGACCCAGTCCTGCAAGATGCGGAGTTTTCTGAGAGGTGCTGAGCATCTTTGCTTCCCACTGATACCTGCTGAATTGGATCCTAAATTATTAATTGTATTTCCACTAGGAAACATTGTTTGCTCATATGTAGTTGGACTAGATATCACAACCTATTAGGGAAACCTCCATTCACATTTAGCTGCTCCCTTATTAACGTTCAGATCACATTCGCCTCAGGTCACCAAAGTAGGGGGAAAGACAGGGAGCTGAGGAAATGTAAACAGGGTCATTTCCATGGCCTCTCCACCCCTTCCGATGAGGCAGAAATGAGGAACCTATGGGAGGGCTCCCTGAAAAGTAGCTCACTTGTACTGGCCAGCACATCAGAGAGGGTTGTGGGGGCTTGGTAAAAATTCCACCCACTTATGGATCTTCCCCCCAGGCTGGACCCTGCTTTCCTACAAGGGCAGCAACCAGCATCACAGGTTACCTGTGTGGGGACACATTACCTCCTCCCCTCCCATACACTCGTGTGGGCACTTGCAGAGTGCCAGGGGATTTCCAGTAGTCCCCAGCGGTCAGGGCCTCTTCCCTCACTTCCTGGCCTCGTTTGCGGGAGGAAGCCCGTTGCCTCGTGAGCCAGGGTAGCTGGCATCTTTAGGGGCCCGTTACACTAGCCTGAAGGGACTGAGCTCAAAGGTTGCTTTACCTTTAAAGCCCCATTAAAGCAATAGTAGGAAGGGACATTTGGGGATTGTAGGGGGTCTTGGCCTTCTGCAGGGTGGTGTGGTACCACCCTGCCTCGCTACACACACTTGGCTGGGTTGGGGAATCCTCAGTCTATGGCCCTAAACTTCAGGTAGGGCCCTGCAAGGGGTACAAGATACGCCCAGGCCCTGGGTCAGGGCGGGCAGTAAGTAAACAGTCTGGGGCTCAGACTCTCAGGCAGGGACTGAGCAAATTGCCCAATAGAAAGCACCAGGCTCCTGGCTCTGAGTGACCAGAAAGAGGGGGAGACTGCCACCCATGAGGTGGGTGGCAGGGGATGGCAGGGGGGACGCAGGCCCACCCACTCCACTGCATCCCAGCCCGGGGCCCTAGCAGCAGCAGAAAAACCCGCTGCTGAGTCAGTGGGGATCCTGGCCGCAACACACTGACATCGGGTCTGGCAGTGCTGCAGCCAGACTAGGGTCGGCTGCCCCCGGGCTACTTCCGGACTCGCCCTCGGAGGGTACCTAGGTCAGGGTGGCATCTTCGGGGGGTCCCAGCACCATGGGTTCCTCCTCTGGGTAACAGGTGAGGGGCAGGCTCGGCAGCTCCTCTGGGTCGCGGCCGCTCGGCAGGTCTGGCCAGTCTTGGCGTGTACCCGCGGCTGCAGGGTTTTCCCAGTCGCGGGCTAGGCTGGCAGCGTCTGGCCTCCCCGGCAGCTGGTTCTCAAGTAAGCTCTGAGGGCCCGCCTTTCTACTTCCGGGTCGCACCGGTCTACTTCCGGGTCGCGGCCTGTCCCTCTGAGGGGCGGGCCTGGAGCTTCCTGGCTCCGCCCACTCTGGCCTCTGGGGAGGTTCTTCGCTCTGCGGGGTGGTGGGGCACCACCCTGCCTCGCTACAGGGATCCAGCTCTGTCCTCACTCCCTAGAATGCCATTTGTACCCTGCAACGTTTATGTAGAGTCACATTTACGGAGGCTGGGCTCGATCCAGTCGTGGCTGATGCTGGGGGTGCGGGAGAGAGTCTACAGCCTCGAAGGCCAGAAGAGGCTGGTCTAAGGCCAATGGAAAGGCTCCCACTGACTCCAGCGGGCTTTAGCTCAGGCCCTTCTAGTGTGTGTATTTTCATAACGCTGCTGTTTCGACGTGCGCAGGGTTCCCGTGAAGTGGCCTCAAGCCAGCCTGAATCCCACTCTTCTGCGTGACTACTGCTAGCCCTGGGAGCCAGCCTCCTGTTTTGTGGCTGCCAGATGTTGGCTGCTTCCATGTGTGTTATAGTAGAGAGACTGGTCAGTAGAATCCAAATGGGCTTTTCCTTTTTATTGGTACAATTGCAGAGTGAGGGCAATTTCCAGAGCTTATTTTCCACTCCATTGAATGCCATGTTACTGCAAATGAAGATATTCCTCGGTTGGGATGATGGAAAATACAGCTGTAAGTGCTTTCTGCTTCATTTAGATAAAGAGTCCCGGAGATTACAAAATATCCAGAGAATGAGGGCCACACTTCATTAAAAGAGCTGTTCACCTGCTAATGAAATTCAGCCCTGCTGGTGGGAAGCCTGAGGCAGGGATTTCAATACAGGTCAGTGCTCTGCTAACCCAGTCATTCCCTGGGTACCTGGCACTGCTCATCGCCCCACTGGCAGCACTCTTGGGTACAGCATTGCGTGAGGTGTGTGGAGGGAGAGGCAGGGTTCGTATAGCGCAGCCTCTGATCCCCTGGCTTGTGTGCTAGTTTGGGTCTGAAAGCTGTTTTGCTCACCACCATAGCGCCCCCTAGCCTCAGATCATGGCAGTGCAGGGATCTTCACCTCTAGAGCCCCCTCCCTTGACTGCTTGTCCATCCCCTAGCCCTCCAGCCAGGTCACCTGTTAGCTCAGTCTTTTTCTGAACAAGAAGAGTCCAACTGATCAACCAAAGACACCTGAACAAACCATAATGCTGTCCCCCCAACTCTTCACCCCTGCTCCCAGGGACTGCAGAGTCCTTCTTTGCTCCTTTGGCCGCACACGGCCTCCCAGGGCCTTCTGCCTGAAGACTTCTTCCTTGCAGGGTTCCCCACTGCCCCCTGCTTCCAGGGCCTCCAGCATCTTTTTCCAGGAACCTCCCTGCTTCTTACAGCCTTAGCTCTGGGCCTCCCACAGTAGCCCAACCTGCTCCCTAGTGTTCACTCCAGCCTGCCTCCAGGCCCTTCCCAGGGAGCAGGGAACTGCCCTGGCTCCTGTCTCCTCCCCTTGCTGACCACTTTTCCGTCTGTGTAGTTTTCCCTGGCCCTTCTGCAGCTGGAGTCACTAATTGTAATTGAGTCCAGATTAGGATCATCTGGGGAGTGAATTGCTAGGTCACAGGCAAGGCTCAGCCCAACTCCCCTTAAATGGCCAGCCAGCCAGGACTGGGTCTAGTTGATAATTAGTGCATCCCTGCAATTGGGTTTAGGAATAGGATGGTTTATTGGGCATTCAGTGTCATCCCACTGAAGGGCAATGGGAAGCCCTACGGCCATGTGCTATGCACCCATAGTTAAGGGATCATGCAATCAAAGGGCATATCACCCTGCTAACTAGTGGGGTTGGGGGTTGCTTTAGAGTCCAGTATGGTGAACTAAGGGCCTGATTATGATCTCACTCCACTGACTTCACTATTAATCCTGACTTACATCATCATGAGATCAGAACAAGACTCATGTCTATGTAACACTGACAGACCCCAGTCATCCGGATCGAACCTGGGACCTTGGGAGTTTAATGCATGAGCCTCTACTGTATGAGCTAAAAGCCACATGGCCCTTACTTAAGGCTGTAGAGCAGTGCGCACACACACACGGTGTGTGGGTTACATCTACACTACCAAGTAGGGTCAACACAAGTTACAGCAGCATACTGTCGGTGAAGTTGGCACCTTTGGAAGCTAGGGGTCAAACTCCTAGCATGAAAATTTCTTCATCCCATAATGCCATCAAGATCCCATAATTTTCATGCCTTTAAAAAAAACAAAACCATACGACACTTTCCAGCATCTGCCATCTCTGACAGAAGCATGGAGCCCACAGAGCTTTGCTATGCTTATGAAGGTTGCAAATACAGGACACATGATTGTCCCTTATTTGCAGATCAGCAGCAAGTACCACAACAGGGGACATGAGGATTTCTAAATGTTATTTTCCACAGGTCGTGGTGATTTTAACTGATCTCGCTCACTCCTTAGGGTAACAGGCACAGAAAACATAGCTGCTGTTGGCATCCCAAAGCTGCCCAGGTCTAAATGCTGCTAGCCTGTTTACTGCCATTACGAGACACGCTTCCCACCCACAAGAGGGAGCTGCTGTTAGAACCTCCAAGGGCCCGAAGCAACATCCTAGCAAGATGTAGAATAGTCAGAGGGAAGATCAATGACAAAAAATAAGGAAGCAGTCAGTGCACCAGCCCTATTTGCAACGTCTCAGATATAGAGAATAAAGGCCTGTTACTGAAAGGCCCTGGGGATTTCAGTCTTATTGATAGAAGTAAACATCCCCCTGTAAGTACAGGGCAACTCGCAGAACTGATTGTTGGACTTTATATAAATCAGACAAACAAACCTCAGCCATGGCAGCAAGTTCCCAGGCCCCTGGACATGGAAGGGGATGTCTTTAACAAACTGGCGTTCTTCAGAGCTTACGGGAAAGTTTTTTCCATTCAGTCCTGCAGCAATTTCATAAAAGAATTACAGGCAGCAACTCTGCTGCCAGTGATGGAGAGGAATACTACATGCTCCAGCAGCACACAGACTTGCCACCAGCAGACCAAGGGAGATCCTTCCAAAAAATAAATTTGAGGGTACAAAATTTATATATGAATGCTCTCAAACATGCATGCAAGCATCTGCAGAAGCCACTAACCAGGCTAGTGCCAATCTGTACGAAATAGCAGCTTTACAGGATTTTGAAAGAGGAATTGAGATGAGAATTTAGTCAGAGGAATCAAAGACAAAAAGAGCTCAGATAAAAAATGCTCAGAAACCCCACGTTAACACTAACAGGGGCCATAGAAATGCGTGAAGTGAGCAAACAAGCTCTCACGCAAATGAGGATGATAAACACAGGAGACAGCATACACTAAGGTAAAAAAAAAAATAGTACAGTAACAAGGCAAGCACACCTAACAATGAAAGCTGTGGATATACAGGACACGAAGCAGGCAAATGCCCATGTCACTATGTGCAGAAACTGCCAAAAGAGGAATCACTATGTAGGACAATCAAAGGAAAGCCACAAACCATCTAGTAGAGGTGAACAAGGATAAGTTGCACAGCAACCCAGATAGCGAGATGCTATCAGACCACCACATGCTAAGAAAACAGAATTGTTTGGTAAGCTTATGCTAGCACCCTGCAAACTTGCACTGAATCCCTGGCACGAGCAGGAAATAGAATGTCCAATAGATAGCAGAGCATCTGTAAGTGTAATGGACTACAAGGACTTCCTCATCTTGCAAGATGGAGCAGCAAATCTGCAGCCAAGCAATGCTAAATTAAGACTATGATGCACCATCCTTACACGGCTAGGGTCAGGTGTGTTATAGGCAGAATGCCAAGGGAAGGTATACCAGCTAGAATTTCAGGTTGTGAACGCCAGAGAAACACACTTTTATCAGCCAGTAAAAGTGAACACATGAACCTTGGTACATTATTGTATGAATTGTAGGCAAGAGGCTTAAACTCAATCAGAAGAAGAGTGATGCACACAGCCAAACAAAACCAGTTGGTATCTCCAGGCCTTGAATCCTGAGGGACTACAATGATGCTTTTGAAGAACTAGGGTGCCCCCCCAAGCACACTACACTTAGACACGACCAGCCAGCCAGCACACTGCCTACCATGCAGAGTCCCCATCGCATTAAAATAAAAATAAAAAAATAAAAAAATATATATATACCAAAAGCAACAAAAATGGAAAAGGATGACATTATTGCCAAAGTGACCAAGCCTACAAAATGGATAAGCAACATTGTGTCCATAGAAAAGCCAGGAAAATACAAACACAACACCCCCAAGCAATTAAAACAAGGCACTCTTGAGGGCTCATTACCTAGATACCTATAAACGGAAGAAATCTTAACTGGCCTTGCTAAAGCCAAGATATTTTCAGAGATGGATGCAAAAAAGATGGATCCTGGCAAGTCCTATTAGGAGAAGAAAGCAGTTCTCACCACCTTCTGTATCACCCTGCTGGTGTCCAAATGGAGGAGAATGCCAGTTGGAATCAAACTGGCTCCAGAAGACTATCAACACTGCCAGCAAGCTGTATTACCAGGTCTCAAGGGGATTAACGTTCCAGCTGATGACATTTTAGGGTAGAGTTGTGGAGACAATGGAAAAGGCAATATAAGATCACAATTGTCATCTCACTGATCTCCAAGGAAGAGCTAGAGGCATCAACCTAAGACTCAACAAGCAGATGAGACTGCAACTCACTGAGCAGCCACACACGGGACACCTGCCCAGAGCCAGAAAAGGTGGGACCAATAAAGCTAAAACCCAAGTCTTCAAACACAAAGTTTCAGCAATGACCATTAGGATTTTAAAGTTACCAAACCAAATTCTTCCCTTGTTTCTAGGACTTACGTGAACCATAGACACTTACTTGATACAGGCACAATGGGGATTTGACTACCCCAGCATGACAGCTCTCAACCACATTACACATTTGGTCACCATACACCCTGTGCTAAAATATTTCATGTGAAAGAAGCAGTTACCATACAGTGTGATGCCAATGAAACTGGACTTGGAGCAGCTCTCTGGCAAAAAAAAAAAACCCCCAAAACCCAACCCCACCACAGCCAATAGTCTTTGTATCAAGATCTTTATATGACAAAACAATATACACTTACATTGAAAGAGTGTCTAGCAATTGTATGTACAGATCAAATTTGTCACAGGCAAATACAAGGTCAAAAATCCATACATAACGAAAGTGATCATAAACTACTTGAAATTATATTCAAGAAACCACTGCTATCAGCTCTCAAATACCTCCAACGTATGCTATTAAAACTACAATATTGCCATTGAGATGGACACTATAAAAAAAGGAACCAAAGTGTATATAGCAGACTCCTACCCAGAGCAGCTCTGCCACAAGAATCTGATACAAACAAGTCTACAAATCCCACAAAAAGAAATAGAAAGTATCAATCAGGCCAGCTACATTCCTATTCCCAGCAAGGACTACAGAATATCCTGTAGCATCTGCTCAGGGACTAAGCACTACAAATTCAGACAGCTGTTATTTTAACAAGGTGGCCAGACACAGGTGAAGAGGCCACTCGTGAATACTGGAACTGTTGTGATGAACTCAGTATGCAGGACACTCTGTTCAAAGGCAACAGAATACTTATACCTATACCTTAAGGAGTAGGCCCTATTTCAAATATGTCACAGCCATTTGAGGATAGAAGCGTGTCTACGAAAAAGCTAGGGATGGAGTATACTGGCCAAATATCACCAAAGAAATTAAAGACCTGATAAGAAACTGCAATACATGTGCAGAATCCCAAACAAGTTAGTAGAAGGAAACTTTGCAAATCCACAGCATTCCCAACAGACCCTAGAGCAAGGTGGGAATGGACCATTTTGCTGTAAATAACACGGACTACCTCATCATAGCTGATTGCTACTCTGACTTTTGGGAATTAGATGAACTGTCAGACACTGCTGCAGCAATGCTAATACACAAAACAATGGAACACTTCAGCAGACATGGCATACCAGATTGGGTCATCTCAGATGATGGATCACAGTTTACCAGCGAGGAATTTATACACTTCAAAGATTGGGAATTTAACCTCATCACATCCTCCCTGTACAGTCAGCCCAATGGGAGAGCTAAATCGGTCATCAAAATTGCAAAAACTCTTAAAGGAAAAAAAGTGGCAAGCCATCCTAGATTGGAGAATGGCAGAACCAGCAACACCGTGCAATGTCTAATGTCCAGATGCAAGCTGGTACCTACAGCCAATGTAATATTAAAACCTGAAGTAGTGGAAGGAGTCACAGATCAATTAGAGGAGAAGCACAAAGCTAAAACCTGCTATGACAAGCAGGCCAAAGATAGAGAGAGAAAACCTAGAGCCCCTGTAAGAAGTGCGACTATTTCTTCAAGAGATCCAGCACATGGAAAAGGGCAACATGCATGGAGCAGATAAATCCCTGCTCCCACACTGTTGTGGTAGAGGGACATGCATGTTGCCAGAACTGTAAATTCAGCTATCCAATACAATATCCTGCAGCCAATGGAAGCCTGAGGTGGGGTGAAGAGGAACTGTGAGATCTTCCTAACAATGAAAGATGGAATACAAGGAATTCACTGCTGATCACACCCACCCACAGGAGGTGGAACCTGTAGAACATGCCACCCAACAACGTGAAGGAACAAGCAAAACTAAGGGCACGTCTACACTGGCAAAGTTACAGCGCTGGGAGTTACAGTGCCGCTCAGAGAGCGCCGAAGGAAAACGGCTGTTGTGTGTTCACACTGACAGCTGCCTGTGCAATACTGTGTTCACACTTGCGGCACTTGAAGCGCTATTCGGAGCGGTGCACTCTGGGCAGCTATCCCACAGAGCACCTCTTTCTCTTTTGCCACTAAGACTTGTGGGAAGGTGGAAGGGGTCGCAGGGCATCCTGGGTCCTGTCCCAATGCCCCATGATGCATTGCTTCGCATCCCAGCAATCCCTGTGCTTCCGTCCGCATTTGGCACCATCTTTCAATGGTTTGTGTACTGTGTGCCCTGCCCTGCCTCTTTCTGGCTGCAGGAATGGATCCCGAGCTATTGACAAGAATGCTGTTCGCAATGACCAACACGTCATGAGTGGCAGTGGAGTTATTCCTTAAACTACAAAGGCAAGAGGAGTGTGACATTGATCTTGCCATGCGTAGTAGCTACAACACAAGATTTCTTATGGCATTCATGGAGGTGCTGACCACAGTGGAACACTGCTTTTGGGCTCGGGAAACAAGCACTGGGTGGTGGGATCACATTGTGATGCACGTCTGGGATGACGAGCAGTGGCTGCAGAACTTTTGCATGAGGAAAGCCACATTCATGGGACTGTGTGATGAGCTTGCACCAGCCCTGCAGCACAAGGATGTGAGAATGAGAGCTGCCCTGCCGTTGGAGAAGCGTGTGGCGATTGCACTGTGGAAGCTGGCTTACTCCAGACTGCTACCACTAACTAACAGTCGCTAACCAGTTTGGAGTGGGAAAATCGACCGTTGGACTCGTGTTGATGCAAATGTGCAGGACCATTAATTGCATCCTGCTCCGAAAGACCGTGACTCTGGGCAACATCCGTGAGATTGTGGATGGCTTTGCACAAATGGGCTTCCCTAACTGCAGATGGGCGATAGATGGGACGCACATTCCAATTCTGGCACCAGATCACCTAGCCACCGAGTACATTAATCAAAAGGGGTATTTCTCAATCACTGGATCACTGTGGGCGTTTCATGGACATTAACACAGGCTGGTCTGGAAAGGTGCATGGTGCACGCATCTTTTGGAACACTGGCCTATTCAAGAAGCTGCTAGCAGGGACTTTCTTCCTGGACCATAAGATCACCATGAAGGAAGTTGAAATGTCCATTGTGATCCCGGGAGACCCCGCCTATCCCTTAATACAGTGGCTCATGAAGCCATACACAGGGCAACTTGACAGCAGCAAGGAGAGGTTCAACAAGAGGCTGAGCAAGTGCAGAATGACTGTGGAGTGTGCATTCGGCCATTTAAAAGCCTGCTATTTATGCCTGTATGGGAAGCTGGACATGGCCGATTATAATATTCCTATGTTTATAGTCGCGTGCTGTGTGCTCCATAATATTTGTGAAGGGAAGGGTGGAAGCTTCACTGAGGGCTGGACCACAGAGGCTCAGCACCTTAAGGCTGAGTTTGAACAACCAGAGACCAGGGCTATTAGAGGGGCACAGCGTGGGGCCATAAGGATCAGGGATGCTTTGAGGCAGCAATTTGAAGCTGAAAGCCACTAATATTTGTTGCTATGCTCAGGATTGCAGTTCTTTTAATGCTTGGAGGTGATTGGTGCACATGATGCAAGAAAGGGCCTTAACATAGTTGTATGTATATTGCTTTGCAGTGCTCTTTTTGCTTTCACTTAATAGAATAAAGATTACTTTCAAACAAACAATTATTTTATTGAAAGACAACAACCAGAGGAGAGAGTCAAACGAAAAAATTCATCAGCAGGGATGGAGGAATGGAAGGTCTCAGGAGGAGGAGGGGTCCCGAGACAGCTACAGATTTATGTATGTCCAGGGATCATACCCAACCTTCTCCTTTGGAGTATGATGCAGCGGGTGCTGTCCTTCAGCAGGGCCAAACTGCAGATGGATGGGTGTTGAGCGCAGTGGGTATTGGGAGTCCACACTGCTGGACTGTGAGGAGGGAGGAGTGGAATGCTGCGGGTAGAGAGTGGAGCCAGGAGGTTGATAAGAGTGTGTTGGTGGTGTGTGTTGGGGGAGGGCGCATGGGAAAGAGTTTTGTGACAGTGGCTGCAGGGGATGGCGGGCGTGGAGCTGCTTGGTTTGCAGAGTTAGTATCGCCTGAAGCGTGTCCTCTTGGTGCTCCATAACTGTTAAGAGCCGCTCCGTGGCTTCTTTCTGGTGTGCCGCATTCTCCTTTCAGTCCCTCTTCTCGCTGTCCCGCCACTCCTTCAATTCCTGTTTCTCGGCAGTGGAATGAGGCGTGAGGCATAACCTCACGCATAAAGTCCTCCTTAGTTCTTCTTGGCCGCTTTTGAATTCTTCACAACCGTTCTGCCACCGATAAGGGAGGCTGGCCTCTTAAGGTCAGCTCTGAAGTTTAAATGCAACATTTTACAGAACCAGTATGGTTTGCAACACAGATAACACTGTTTCAATGCTTTAAAACACAGCCAGTACTCACACAGCTGTCACTAACTGGCTGACCGCAGGCAAGCACACATAAGCCACAAGACCCCCAAAATGGTGAGTAGCCGCAGGGGCAGAGAAAGTCAGTCTTCCCAGATCCTGCTGTATACTGGGCACGTGGCTCTTGGGGAGAGCCAGCACTGTAGCGGGGACCTGGTAATCATTCCTGTCTCCACACTTTCCACAGGAGGTGATTATGGAAGATATCTCGCTGCTGAGGGTGAGCAGGGAATCAAGGGAGGGTCTTCTCCAAGTCTGGGGCTTCTGCCCTGGCCCTTATGTGGCTAGCCTCTGTGCAGCTATAGTCCCCGCCGTGACGACACAGTGGTGCGGGAAAGTTACTGTTAATGGGGCAAGAAACAAAGCAGCTCTGCCGAGGAACCTGCGGGAGCGGATTGCCCAGTATCTCCACAAGAGTTTCCCGGAGATCTGAGGGAGATTCCCGTGAATTGAGGCAGTGTATCAACAGCCTGTTCCGCTGCTCACACAAGGCATGAGGTGGGAGACAAGCCTGCTTTCTGCAACCCTCCTGCCCCCAACAACTCACTTCAGCAATTCCCAAAATCAGATCCACTTACCAGGGGCCTCCTCTCCTGTTTGCACTTCACCAAGATCCGCCTGCTGTGACTGGCTATGCTCCTCCAGGGTAGAAAAGAGCTCCTGACTGCATGCATCTCTGGCCTCCGAGTCATCCTCTGACTCTCGTTCCCCCTCTTCATCCAAGATTGCCTCCTCCTGGCTCAGTCCACTCTTGACTGACAACGAAGCCAATGAAGTATCCACAAGGGTCACCACTGAGTATCGTGTCCAGCTCTGTGTAGAACCGGCAGCTCGGGGGCACAGCACCAGTTCACGCCCCGCACCTTGCGGTAGGCATTCCTCAGCTCCTTCATTTTGACCCTGCAGTGCAATGTGTCCCTCCTGGTCATGGCCCTTTTCTATCATGCACCTAGAAATCTGTCCATAGGTATCAAAATTCCGACGGCTGGAGCGCAGCTGTGACTGCACTGCCTCCTCTCCCCAAATACCGATGAGGTGCAGCAGCTCAGCATTGCTCCAAGCGGGGGATCGCCTGGTGCATGGAGCAGGCATGGCCACCTGGAAAGATGCATTGAGGCCACTGCATGCATCACTGAGCAAACAGGAAGGGGACTTGCAAATTTGCAAAGGAATGTACGGGGTGGGGCGGACGGTTGGTCACCTGAGGGCAGGGCAGTAGAGTTCAAACTGATGGCCAGAGAGGTGAGAACAGGCATTGTGGGACACCTCCCGGAGGCCAATCGCAGCGCTGTAATCACCACGGTGTCAACACTGGCACCACTGTGCTGTAGCCACAGCATAGAAAGCTCTACGCCTCTCGTCAAGGTGGTTTTTGTAGAGCGCTGTATCTGCGCAGTTTCTGCGCACTAAGTGGCTTGGCAGTGTGTACACCTCGGGAGTTATAGTGCTCAAAGCTGCTTTACTGCGCACAAACTTGCCAGTGTAGACGGGGTCTAAGACCAATGACAAGCCTAACTAGTAGCCTTGTGTGGCAGGGTTCGGACTCACCCGGCGGCACCTCCTGCTGGTTGTTCCGGGGAATTAGCTCACCAGCCTCTGGAGCGCCCTCTGTTGGCCAGGGATCCAGCTTGCCCACTCTCTGGCCCGTGTCCCTCCCAGGACCCGGTGCCCCTTTTACTGGGGTGCTGCCCTCGCAGCAATACCCCCATCTGGGTCTCCCCTCAACCCACTATCCCCACCTCGCCTCAGTTGTAGGCTACTGCCAGTCACCAGCTAGCCCCCGCACCCTGGGGCAGACTGCAGTATAAGCCACTCATCACCGGCAAGGTTGGGTTGGACCTGCTGCCTCAGCCTACCCGTGGGTTACCCCCTGCAACACCTGTACCTAGTGGGCCTAACACTAGGCTGCAGCCTGGGGCTTTCCTAGCCGGAGCTCCCCAGCTCCTCAGGCCCTTCCCCAGCCCTGCTCCACCCTAGGTACCTGGTCAGGTCCCTACAGCCAAGCCCTTCTCTCTCTAAAGACAGAGCGAGAGTGTGTTTGCTCCAGGCCCACTGCCCTCTTATAAGGGCTAGGTGGGCCCTGATTAAACTGGCCCCACCTGTGGCTGCCTTGCTCGTCAGCCCAGCTTCTGAGCCTCAGCCCTCTCCCAGGGCTATTTCCAACCCCTCAGGGATGACACGCAAATTCATGAAGCGTTCCATATTTTTCCGTGTCTTCCATCTCCAGGCCCTGCAGAGACTCCTTTATGCTGCAGGTAGTCCGGCGTGGAGCGTACTGGCACACGCCTTCCTGTGCCACTTCCGAGGCCTCCGATACGACCGGCAGCTCCTTTATCTCGATCCGAGGGGCCTTTCGCGAGACCTCTCCGGGCTGCCGGTCTTCTACCAGGACCTCCTCCGGACCTGGAAACTGTTCTCAACGACCAGGTCCGTGGCGGCCACCGGGGGGGCAGATCTCCTCACGGAGCCCCTGCTACACAACCCCCAGCTTCGTGTGCAGGCGGCGGAGTCCCCCTCGGTGCGCCAGAGGTTGGTCCTGGCAGAAGTCACCAGAGTCGGAGATCTCCTGGATTACGACCGGGGAGACTGGCTGGATCCCCTGGCGCTTACTCAGCGCATGGGGCTCTCCAGGCCTTGTACTCCCCGGCGCGTACTTCAGGAGGTGAAGGCCATTTTGCCACCTGCTGCTCGGGTTTACCTCGACCGGGTCCTGCACGAGGGCACGCCCCGCCCACCCTCCACCCCAGGCCCTCCGGACCTTTTCATTGGGCCCCTGCCCCGTGGACCCAACCAGCCCCCCCGCCCCTTCTCCATGAGCTGGCTGCACACCTTGCAGCCGGTCCGCTTCCAAACCGCGCCACGGAAGCATTTCTACACGCTCGTGCTCCATTCATTTCCCTCGCCCTCGTGTCCCGCCCCGACACAAAGTGGTGGGACCTTCTACCACCTCTAGAGGGTGAGGAGCCCCGGTGGGCCAGCCTCTATTCCACCCTGATACCGAGGCCCACCGGGGATATCAGCTGGCGACTCCTTCATGGGGCCGTGAGCACGGGCGTGTATTTGGCGCGGTTTACCCCTGTCCCAGATACCTGCCCCTTCTGTGGTGTGAGGGAGACCCTGGCGCACGTTTACCTGGAGTGTGCCAGGTTGCAGCCCCTATTCAGGCTCCTCACAAATCTTTTGTTACGATTTTGGCTGCACTTTTCCCCTCACCTCCTTCTCTACGCACTCCCTATCCGTGGCCCCACAAAGTCACGGGACCTCCTGGTCGATCTCCTCCTGGCCCTGGCTAAACTGGCCATCTATAAAACCAGGGAGAGGAGGTTGGCCGATGGAGGCTCCGGTGACTGTGGGGCCTGTTTCCGATCCTTTGTCCGTTCACGCATCCGAGCAGAGTTCCTCTGGGCGGCGTCCACTGGCTCACTTGACGCCTTTGAGGAGCAGTGGGCGCTGTCCAGGGTTCTCTGCTCGGTGTCCCCGTCAGGCTCCCTTCTTTTAACCCTGTGACCGCACCCCTGACCCTGTTATCTCATTAGTTGTCCCCCGAACTCATTTGGATTCCAGGTCCTGTGGATCCTCCCCTTAGGCTGGGTGGGGGGGGTCCTATAGCAGTGGGCGGGCTTCCGCCCGCCCACTTCCCGGAACCCAATAGGACACCTTGCCTGGTACCATGAACAGTACTCCTAAATGACAAGCCACCCACCAGATACTAAAACCTTTCTCCTGAATGAATGATAGATCATTGACCTTCCCAAACGACATCAACAGTTTTTGCAAGTTCTGTTAGGTACTATTCTAGTATCGGTTTTATGAAGTTATTACAGAACCACATTTTGTTACTTAGGTATATTGTCTTCAACACAACAAAGGCAAAGTTACAAGACAGCTCCCCACCCACAAGCTAGAACTGCCAAAGGCCTGAGCTGTGCATAGTCAGCCCCAGGTCAGAGGGCAGATGACAGAGACAAGAGCTAAGGAAGCAGTCTGCACTGCAGCCCGGTGTGTAACATCTCAGATACACGGAAGAAAGGTCTGTTACTGCAAAGCCTCAGGGATTTGTCTTGATAGAACCAGCCAGCAATCATGCCAGCTGAACTCATTGCAGATTGCAGAGTGGCGTGGGAAAGCATCCTATTGGGGAGGAAGGAATAAGGCAGCCACTCCTAGAAACCCTTGGGAGAGGATTGCAGACTCCTGATGAAAGTTTCATCAAGATCATCCAGGAAGATAAAAGGGAAATCCCTATGCACATAACCCACCCCCCACAACCTAACCCAACAGGGAAATGAAAAGCAGATGCCATCACCACCTCTGCTGTACCTCTACCTCTTATTGACTCTTCATTGTCTTACTTGTACGAGACCTTTGTCTTGTTCACTTGGGATGGACCAGGCACCATCTTTCAGTGTCAAGATCGTAAGGAAAAATGCATGGACACACTTACCCAACTTCTCTTGCATTCCATCAAGCTTATCTGCACTTGCCTGGTGGGACTGGCTAGAGCCTCAAACGAGTCCTGGATTTCAGAATGGCTGGAGTTCCCTGCCATGTCTCCCCCTCACCCCACTCGCAGTTCCCGGCAGAGGTCCCTGTCTCAGGCTCCTTGGAGGTATCCATGGTGGTTTGTGGGAGGCTGTTGGGGTCTCTGCTAATATGGGGCACTGTTAGTTGTAAAAGCAGCAGGTTTGCAGGGCAGCACCAGATTGCCTGTTGGCCTCCCTGGCCTTGTGGGACACCTTCCATGGTTCCTTTGCTTTCTGCTGCTGATCCCAGTCATACCCCTTTGCCTGCATCCCCTGTGCAGTCTGCGCATAGATATCCACATTTCTACAGGTGGTCCATAGCTGCGTTTGCACAGCCTCTTCTCCCCACACGCCCAGGAGATCCAATGTCTCCTGCCTACGCCAGGCAGGAGCATGCCTAGTGCGTGGAGTGGGCATGGCTGGCTGGGCAGTTGCACACAAGAAAGGCGGGATGCTACATTGCTCACCAAGGTGGGCAACCATGAAAAGGCATTTTAAAAAATGCATGAGGGAGTTTAGAGGAATGGCTTCCAGTCTGTGTCCCATGGGGAGTGGAGTTTTAAATTGTGCCCTGAGCGGTCATAGTCACAGGGAACAGGGCATTCTGGGACAGCTACATGGTCCGGTCCTGTTTGGGTAGGTGGTTTTACTACATTGCTATAGTGGGGTGCCTACATTGGCTGGAAACAAAGCTGAGTGTAGATACATGGACACGTAAGCACACTAACCCCTTGAGTTGACTTACGGCCTTATCTGACTCCCACTGGGAGCAATGAAAAGTTGCCATGACTTCAATGAGCTTTGTACTGGATCTTGGGACCCAATCCAGCTCCTACTGGATCAGTGACAAAGCTTGAACTCCGTGGGAGCTGCATTAGGCAGTTATTGTAAACCAAACAATAGGCTCATCTGGATTTCTGTGCCCTCCGTTAGCACCTGCCCTTTGAGGAGAAGAACCTAGCTTGGAATTCAGCATCCAGCTGGTCTTCTCTTGTCACATCAGGAACCATAAACACACCTGTGTTAGTGAGAGGAGACCTGAGCTGCGCGCGTGTGTGTGTGTGTGTGTGGCCTGATGTACACCCAATGCTCTTTACATTCATGCAGATCTCTGCTCACCATCATCAGACTGGGACTCACATGACAACAGGGTCTCTCTAGGATTTTCAGTTCCTCCGGTTCCCAGTTGGGCTAGAAACACTGAGAAAGTAGGTCAGGGCAGCCCTAGCTGAGCTAGAGTTTTCACTAAGACCAACAGGTGATCTTCATTTGGAGGGATTCTTTCTTCATTAAAACAAACTTTTGGGCCAGTATCAGAATACGAGGCCAGATATTCCTCTCACTTTACATCAGTGTAAATCAGGAGTCACTCCAGTGGCATGAGTGGGGCTATTACCTCTGCCAGATCAAATTATAACTGAAGGAAGCAATCTGTTCTAGACTTGCAAGGCTTTAGAAACAGACAAGAGCCTCAAGGAGGTTTTAGTAGACCCCAATATGAGCACACATTATTCTCTGCTCAGTTTACATGCGACTAGAGAGTAAATAGATTTCATTTGCCTCATAAAATCACCACCTGTTGCAGTTTCACTAAATATAAAATTGCAATTTTTACAAGATTTAGCTGTCGTTGATCAGAGTGAGCTTTATAACCAGACTGGAGTTAATTCAACTTTACATTTCCTTATGCAAATATTTATGGAAGTTGGTGATAAATTGGTACATGCTCCTGGAACAAAGAGAACAGTTAGAGGATCTTCCATTTAATGGCAAAATGCATCAACACTTGGATCAGTCTGTGCATCAAGAGCAGGCCTGGCTGGATTACAAAACATGGGCTGGAGCTGCTTGTGTACAGGGGTATATGAAATAGGGGCAAGTAATGGGAACATGTGGCTCATGTGTTCCAAGAGGGAGGAAACGTCCTGCCAAAGTTACAGTTGGGGTGATTCCATTCTGCCTACCACTCCCACCCCCTGAATTTTCATTGGGATGTAGACCTTCCTCCTGTTCTGATTGTTATTTAGGGCTAGATCATTCCTTCACCTTCTGCCTTGGGCAAGGAGCCTGTGCGTGGGTACGCTGTCCCAGGAGGAGTCAAACTGCCTCCTGGTCTCCACCCTGCGCTGAAGAGGAAGAAAACTGCACCAGGTACATCACCCAGCAAGTTGTGCTGGCTGGCACATGGGGAGGGAGGGAGCAGAGCCAAGGCGCCACCCCTCCTTGCCCCATCTGTCTCCTCACTCCCACCTATTCAGTGGTGGCAAGTAGCAGCTCTGCAGAGCCTGCTTCCCCTTCTCTGTTGTAACCCGTGGCACAGGTAGCCCATGCAGGAGCCTGCCTTATTTCCTCCCCCCGCAGCCCCCTGCCTTAATCTCTTGCATGGCTTCAAAGGGCTAGTGACCTTAATATTCGCACTTCAGTAGTGCTCACAGGCCTCCCCAGGTACTAGGGGCTGTACAAACATGGACAGAAATATGGTGCCAGCCCTGAAGAGCTCCTGTCCCACACTGGTAGCACTGCCATGTGCGGTCACAGCACCAGCCCTCATCTGTAAGATACTCGCCCCTGAAACGCAGGCTAAGCGATTCCTATGGGTCCTGTCAGATGAAAGGAACTATATAATGGTTTCTTAATTTAGAAGCTATAAATCCAAGCCTTTCGTATCGCTACAGTCTACGTTTGCTCTACTCTAAACAATAACTTTGTTACTGCTGGAAAAGGAATCACGAAGATTGACAGCCATGCCTTTGTGGTTGTGCTTTCACATACTGCGTTTCTCTGCAGTAATTGCCTTGTGTTGCTGTGTCCCTTTAGGAGCAGAAATTGGCAATCCCATTGTATCACAGGAGGGGCTAAGAGTCATGGACCAGACTCTGGTGTGGTAGGTGCTGTACTAACACAGAACACCAAGATGGTGCTTAAGATCCAAAGGTGAAATTCATCCCCCATAAACAGGGCTTAAGTGGGATTTAAAGCTTATGTTGCTCCTCTGCCCAGGGGGTGAATTCAACCTTCAATGTTTTAAACAAGGAGACTTGTTTGCATATGCAAATGAACATCTTTGTAGACCCAAGAAGCCATGCATGCAAGCAATTGCATGTGCAAATATAGCCATGCAATTACAGGTGCCTGTTAGGATTTTGGCCTTGCCTTTTTAACATTTTGGCCTCAAGACACTTATCTAAAATAGACAGTTGTGAATTTAAATGGAGTGGGCCAGATCCTTAGCTGGTGTCAATTGGTATAGCCATACTGAAGTCCTTGGACCTTCAGCAATTCCCACCAGCCATGGATCTGGCTTATCATTTGTATTTGTAGTGACAGGAAAACTTGATGTTCATACACAAGTAATAAATGTATATATTGAACAAGCCTTTCTTGGCCAAGGGTCAACAATCTCTGTATAATGATGCTCGTACAGTACTTCTCATGAGTAGATCTCAAAGCACTTCAGCACTTTGAGCAGGGGATTGGACTAGATGACTTCCTGAAGTCTCTTCCAACCCTAATATTCTATGATTATCTGCATTTTACATCTGGGGAAACCAAGGCACAGCGAAAGGGACATGCCCAGGGTCACAGCATTCTAGTGGCAGAGTCATGACTCTGGAGAGTCCCCATCTAGTGTTCTCTCTACTAGGCCACACTGCCTCTGCTTTTGCATTAGGTTTGGTTTTTTATTTAGCATCTCTTGTTCCAGCAGGTTACATGCCAGGCCAGTACTTATATTGCATCGCTTTACTCTGGATATAGTTTGAGCCTATTGGAAGAAGGGCCATGCAATTCCTACAGGGAAATCGGGATCAAGGACAATAATGTCACCAGACTGTTTCACCGCTGTAGCTGAAATATAAATAAAACATCTGAGGAGTCAGTTTAATAAGCACATCATCTAATACAATAGGCTCTTTGAGGGCCAGCACAGCTTTAGAAGGGATTACAGTAGCTTTACAGCTTGGCTTAGCTTTACATGGAATATTTTACATACAATGGGTAGAGGTGTATGAGCCAGAGATATGTGAATGCCCAGATAACAGCCATAAGCAGAAATACTACCTCCCATCTTTTGTTAAGTAGCAGATTATTTATGCCCTTACCTCTCAGAGGCATGCATGCTCCATGGTTTGGAAGCCTGAGTGCTGGCCTTTTCACATAGCTCCTGACCACCATCCACAAACAGCTGGGTCACTATCCAGTAGCTGTCTCACTAAGTGAAGCAGACCAATGCTCAGTACTCTGCACTGGCTGCCTATCCAGTCCTGGGTATATTTCCAGGTCCTGGCCCTTGCCTTTAAAACTGTAGAAGGGTTTGGCCCAAGCTCCCTGAAAAACTGCCTGCCTGCATCCTCATCACAGACACTGCACCAGATGGAAAGAAGACTGATGGACTCTAGGATCCAACTCATTTGGACACATGAATGAGATACTTCCTGCAGAGGCTCCCCAGCTGGGAATTTATAAACACTGGAGATCAGGCTGAGGTTCAGGGCAAGAATTGATTTCTAACTGATGGGGGGCCAGGAAGAAACTTGCTCAGGAGGCAGCATATCCCATAACTTCCATAGGTGCTGGAACTAGAGGGCTGTCACACCCCCTGGCTTGAAGTGGTGTCCATTATATACAGGGTTTACAGTTTGGTTCAATGGCTCTCAGCAACCCCACTATAGAAACTGTTCAAGCACCCCTGCTGCAAAATGCAGGGTTCTTCCTCTGAAGCAGCTAGTATTGGCCTGTGTTGGAGACCAGATACTGTACTAGATGGTCCCTGATCTGATGCAGCCTGGCAACTCCCATGTTCCAATAAAAGTAATTGGTACCCATACACTACAGCGGGGAGAGTCTTAGGGTACGTCTATACTTACCCGTCGCGTCGGAGGCGCGGGATCGATGTTCTGGGTTCGATTTATCGCGTCTTGTCAAGACACGATAAATCGAACCAGGAAGTGCTCCGCCCGCCGTCGACGCTGGTAATCCAGCTCGACGAGCGGAGTAGGCGGAGTCGACGGGGGAGCCTGCGCGCCGCGTCTGGACCACAGGTAAGTTCGAACTAAGGTACTTCGACTTCAGCTACGTTATTAACGTAGCTGAAGTTGCGTATCTTAGTTCGACAGGGGGGGTTAGTGTAGACCTAGCCTTAGAAATAGTGCTACTTCTACTAACCGTACACTGATTTTACTGGAGCTTTAGAACCAGCAGGGCTGATGTTATGTTTGGGGGATTACTAAGGTTTATTGGGTAGAAAATTTCAAATACAGAAAACAGGCTGTAAAGATCAGAAATATGGCTTCAAGTATAAACCTAATTGCTCCAGAGAATCCCTCAGGGACCCATTTGGAGTCCTTTTTATTTGCTTCATTCATTAGTGATGTGGCTAAGGTTTGGAAAGCAGTAAATGCACAATTATATGCAAATGATCTGGTGCTCTACATGTCTGGCAGCCCAGCTTAAGGTCACGAGCAAAGATGCTGTTTTGCAACATTGGGTGGGTACTCAGAATGGTCCCAAAACCAGTGACGTGCTGAGCACTTTCAGTTCCTGTTGGCTTCCCCCTCAGGAATCAGAGCCCAGCACGGAAATGGAAGTCCATGCTGTTTGCTTCAGAGAGACAAATTTATACTCTGAGTGTAACTGAATGCTGTTAAAATAGTGCTGCTTTGGATGCAATTGTGACGTTGCACCCCATAATGCTTTATGGAAATATGCTTATGAATGTATATAGACATAACTGGAATATGTTTTATGCTACATATGCCATGTAACATA
This sequence comes from Chelydra serpentina, assembly GCA_037349315.1. Lineage (NCBI taxonomy): Eukaryota > Metazoa > Chordata > Testudines > Chelydridae > Chelydra > Chelydra serpentina. The sequence goes on along the minus strand of JBAIAC010000024.1, from coordinate 55,020,721 downwards.
TCTCTGCAAAGGTTATGATCAACTGAATATATTCATCCTATTTGTATGCATGTATCCTTTTTGTATTAGACGTTATGAATATTGGCTGTGTACTTGTTTGATTTTAAGTAGCCTTAGTAAGGCATTTGGTCAGCTTCTTAAGAAAGGAATTTGCGAGTTAAGTGCCCAATGAAGAAACACTTAATAGACAATGGAAGCTTGGAAGACTCCAATCCACATAAGAAGTTTACCTGGGGACATCCAAGGTAGCATGTGAACAATGGCTGTCACCTGTAAAGTTCTGAGTCATGCATGGACATGTGACTTGCCCATGTGACTCCAAAACTCCAGCTTGCAGCTGGATTCTGCATAGGAGAGAGGAGGTCTCCACCCACAAGACAAAGTCTATTTAAGCCCCTGGGAGACCCCTCCATTTGGTCTTCAACTGGCTCAATAGGTAGCTTCTCCACCCCCAAAGGATACCTGAAAGAAATTGGAACAAAGGACAGTAACCACAGGGGTGTGAGTGATTGCTGGACCCAGACTAGAAGGAGGCTAGTCTGTAAAAGAAACTTATTGGAACATCTGAGGGTGAGATTTCATATATAAGCTTTATATGTACAAGCTTTCATGTATAAGCTTTATACAGGATAAAACGGATTTATTTGGGGTTTGGACCCCATTGGGAGCTGGATACCTGAGTGTTGGAGACAGGAACACTTCTTAAGCTGTTTTCAGTTAAGCCTGAAGCTTTTCGGGGAGGTAGTTCAGACCTGGGTCTGTGTTTGTAGCAGGCTAGCATGTCTGGCTCAAACCAGGCAGGCACTGAAGTCTCAGGCTGCCAGGGAAAACGTACTTAAAGGTAGTCTCAGCACATCAGGTGACAGTCCCAAAGGGGTTTCTGTGATCCAACCCATCAGAGCAATTACATATGCAGACACATCTGGGTGGTGTGCACTATAGCTTTGTGTTTCTGATTCATCAAGTTACATGATCAAAGTTAGTGCAGCAAGTACAGAGGACAACAGAAAATAGAAGCTGGAATAGTGGAACAAACTACAGATAGTGAAAGATACGAGTGTTTTAAAATTCCTGCAGACTTAGGACCTGAGCCAGCAAAGCATTTAAGCATGAGCATAAAATTTTGAGCACAAGAAATCCCGACTTCTTTGAAGTCAGTGACAAAACTCCTGTTGATGTGTGGCAGAGGGAGTGGGAAGGAAGCATAAGATTTCATTCCTTGATTTCCAAGCAGTTACTCATGCACTCAAAGCTACAGTTCTGCTTAAGTGCTTTGGCTGGATCAAGCCCTCAGTGATCCACAGTGTTATTGGTTACACACAGGTAAGGAATTTTTTTGTCTGGTTAAGTCTAGTAACTGCAGAGACGGGCTTCCCCAAGTAAGGCACTAATCCACACAGTTTCATTTTCTGTTCCTAGACAATTTCACTCTCCAGGTGTCATGGTCTACTTTATTTAGATTCCTAATCTAAGCACCTGTCTGCAGAGATCAAGTTACTTACACTTCATTTAAAATAATCTGAGTTTTGACACTGCAAAGTTGCCAATCGTGGCCCCAGTCCCACTCTTACATATGTGTGGCGTCTGCCTGAAATCAAACAGGGCCCCCACGCAGCTGCAGGAGTCTGCTTATACTGACAAGAATGCCAGGTCACACCCTCGGACAGCAAACCCACTGTAAAGGGCCCACGCAGGGGAAAGCCAAAACACACATCAACAGGATCCGTCTGCTTCCTTCTGTCAGGTCGCAGACAAGGAGCAGCTGTAACAGTTTAGAACAGCCCTTACCTCAGGATCCTGGTTCAGAGACCTCAACCTTGAAGTTCAAAGTCTCTGCACACAATCAGCCTGAGAAAACCCCACCCATTGTCTGCTATATCTAGTTGGACTGCAAACCTTTCACGCACTGTGTTTGTACATTGCCTAGCACAACGAGGCCTGAGTCTCAGTAGTGGCTCTAGACACTACTGCAATGCTAGTGATAAGCCTACAGGTTCCAAACACTGCAGGGGTGTATATAAACTTAGAAGAAAAAAGGCGAGAGCCATAACTGATGTAAATTACTGTCGCTCGTCACAGTTCATGGTAACTGCACCTGTATTCCCCCTCCAGAGTCCAGCAGGGGCATGCACTCCCTGGTTTCTGGCTCCCAGACACCCCTGTCTTGGGTGGAGACCCTACTCCCTCTCCCTCCTGACTGGGGTTTTTCCAGGTTGCACAGTTCCCTGCCTACGCTGTGCTGTTCCCCAGCAAGGCAGACCATCTAAGCAGGCCTGCGTCTGCACTTTGCTTACTCTCAGAAGGCTATAAACAGTGTAACGGCCAAAGTTGTAAGTTACCACACAGCTCTTTCTGAGCAAGTATATTTAGTCTTAAGGTGAAAGCATTACAGAGAAAAGAGAACACTCTACATGTATGCTACTAAACTCAGAGATCACCCCAACTCTCCCAGGGGCTCTGGCTGCTGCACAGTCCTTCAAACTCCACCCAGGGGGTTTTCTGTCCACAAGTTCACAACCCCCCTGGCTCAGAACAAGCACTTTCCCGAATCTGACAGCCATGCTTTTATCCAGTTAGACCTCTGGCCTGGTCCTCACATAACAGGTGATCATCAGACAAAGGGTTTCTCCGCAGGGCTCAGCTTCAAAAGGATGCCTCACAACTATTTCCTAGGAATCTCACTTAACTTTGTCTGTCTAGCACATTGTAGCTTACAGCACTTCAGAGCTGACATTAGTCACATTTCCTAGAGGTTACATATGACACCACAAACATTTGCATTTTCAATACAATGAGCTCTTAATATAACTCAATTCAATGAAGGTTTGTCCAGGGCATTGCAGGAAATTGCCACCTTTGTCCCAGCTCTGTTGAAGTATACGGAGCTCTATCAATTTCCCCACCTCATGATCTGGTCCTTAATTTCTTTTGAATATTCCAGGGACGTTTTAAACATGTTGCTTGATGCTGGGTGTTGTCAAACCCCTTTCTAAAGGGAACAAAGCATGGGGATCTAAGCTGTAGTAGAGAGTCTAGAGCACGGGGCCTAGTCTGAGGCCTGAACTAGAGGCTCTCAGGCCATGTATTAAAGCAGCTGCTTACAAGTTCATGGTTCAATTTGTGAACTTAGCAAAGTTGCTGCTAATGTACTAGGCACTAGATATTTACATGGAATATATTCCAACTAGTACAAGATAAGATGATTTGACAAAACAATGAATAGGGATGTTTTGTCCAAGATATTAGGAACAAGGGGAGGTAACAAAGATGTCATGAAACACGTAAGGTGGTACATAGGTTGTTTATCTCAAATCTATAAATATCAGGGAACCTCACCTCAATCTTTTGTCCAGCCTAGGGGGCAGCAGAAAGTCCCACCACTGACTGAGCTGAGTCCCTTGTAACCAGAATACACGTGTTAGTGTAACTGTAGACATTGATCCAGGGAACTAGTACTGTGCTTCGTTGACTGCATTAATATTTACCTATTTCTGTTTATGATAAGATGAGTCTGATGCTGGCAGACCCTTCAGATGCCAGCTCACACCAAGGCCCCTGGGCCTCACTGAACACAGACAAATACATGGCTGGAAACCAGTCTGGCTCACCTGTGTGTTAGTATTGTTAAAATAGAGGTTAGACTTAAGTCTGTTTAGACTTAATGAAATGCTTGTAGGATGCTGCATGGATTAATCTTATTTAGAACATCTGTATCCCATGTTATAACGTAATAATTAAGCATTTGCTCTGTAACTATAAGGGTGTTTACTAAAACTGTAAACCCCCCAGTCTGGAGAGAAATATTATCCAGTGTGAAATATTAGTTTACCACAAGAGAAGGACTACAGATAACAGAGAAACCTTTATGGAACATCAATGGACAAGAGACTGTTGATTGCTTCCTTCTCACCCATGAAGAGGGGACATGTACAAGCCCTTGTCCCATCACGGTCTGCAGTCCTGACCAGAAGGATCTGTATCACTATGCTGCTTGGAATTTGACAAGGGCAATATTTCTAAGCATAATCAAGGGATCCCCAAGCTGCTTAGCTCTAAAGGACATAGAAAGTTTGCATATAGCAGCAACTTTTACCACCATTGCAAACCTAAGACTAACTCATATGTGTGGGTCTATGTTTACCTGGTTTAACCTTGCAAATAATGTATTTCTTTTTCTTAGTTAATAAACCTTTAGTTAATTATAGGATTAGCGACAAGTGTTGTCTTTGGTGAGAGATCTAAGGTACAATTTACCTGGCATATGCGATGGGTCCTTTGGGACTGGGAGCAACCTGAATATTGTTGGGATTTTTGGTTTAAGGGACCATCTATTACAAAGGCAGGCATGCCTGGGTGGCAAGATAAATTGGAATGTCCAAGGGGACTGTCTGACTCCATGCCAAGGCTGTTATAGTGCTTGGGGTGTTCACACTTGCTACTTGCTTGGTGAAATCTAATTCTAGAACATACAACCAGTTTGGGGTTTTGTGCCCTGCTTCTTGACATTCGTGCACCACTCCAGACAGCCTGACCATGTTCATTGTAAATTCACCCAGAGGCTTTGGCAATTCATTGGAAAGAACACAATAAATTTAGTTACAGTGTAGTAGCCGTGTTAGTCTGTGTCAGCAAAAAGAAAATAAGAAAGAAAGAAATACTTGTGGCACCTTAGAGACTAACAAATTTATTTCAGCATAAGCTTTCGTGGGTTAGAACCCACTTCATCGGATGCATGGAATGAAACATACAGTAGACAGATATTTATACAGTTAGAGAAACATGATAAGGTGGAAGTGCGTATACCAACCCTAAGAGGCTAATTAATTGAGAGGAACCATAATAGCAGGGGAAGAAAAACCTTTGAAGTGATAAACAAGATGGCCATAATGGACAGTTGACACACAGGTGTGAATGAGGATCGTTAACTTAAGGGAAATAGATTCAATTAACGTAATGACCAAGCCATTCCAAGTCTCTATTTAATCCTGAGTTGATGGTATCTAGTTTGCATATCAATACAAGTTCAACAGCTTCTCGTTGTAGTCTGTTTTTGGAGTTTATTTGTTGCAAAATTACAACCGTCAAGTCTGTCACTGAGTGGTTAGGGAGGTTGAAATGTTCTCCTACTGGTTTTTGAATGTTATGATTCCTGATGTCAGATTTATGTCCGTTTATTCTTTTGCGTAGAGACTGTCCGGTTTGGCCAATGTACATGGCAGAGGGGCATTGCTGGCACATGATGGCATATATCACATTGGTAGATGTGCAGGTGAATGATCCCCTGATGGCGTGGCTGATGTTATTAGGTCCTATGATGGTATCACTTGAATCGATATGTGGACAGAGTTGGCATCGGGCTTTGTTGCAAGGATAGGTTCCTGGGTTAGTGTTTTTGTTGTATGGTGTGTGGTTGCTGGTGAGTATTTGCTTCAGGTTGGGGGGGTGTCTGTAAGCGAGGATTGGTCTGTCTCCCAAGATCTGTGAGAGTGAGGGATCATCTTTCAGGATAGGTTGTAGATCTTTGATGATGCGCTGGAGAGGTTTTAGTTGGGGGCTAAAGGTGACGGCTAGTGGCGTTCTGTTATTTTCTTTTTTGGGCCTGTCATGTAGTAGGTGACTCCTGGGTACTCTTTTGGCTCTGTCAATCTGTTTTTTCACTTCAGCAGGTGGGTATTGTAGTTTTAAGAATGCTTGATAGAGACAAACACCTACAAGATCTCTGTCAGAGGGATTGGAGCAAATGCGGTTGTATCTTAGAGCTTGGCTGTAAACAATGGATCATGTGGTGTGTCCTGGATGGAAGCTGGAGGCATGTAGGTAAGTAAAGCGGTCAGTAGGTTTCCAGTATAGGGTGGTGTTTATGTGACCATCGCTTATTAGCACAGTAGTGTCTAGGAAATGGACCGCTTGTGTGGACTGGTCTAGGCTGAGGTTGATGGTGGGATGGAAATTGTTGAAATCAGGGTGGAATTCCTCAAGGGCTTCTTTTCCATGGGTCCAAATGATGAAGATATCATCAATGTAGCACAAGTAGAGTAGGGGTGTTAGGCGACGAGAGCTGAGGAAGCGTTGTTCTAAGTCAGCCATAAAAATGTTGGCATACTGTGGGGCCATGCGGGTACCCATAGCAGTGCCACTGACTTGAAGGTATATATTGTCCCCAAATGTGAAATAGTTGTGGGTGAGGACAAAATCACAAAGTTCAGCCACCAGGTTAGCCGTGGTAGTATTGGGGATACTGTTCCTGACAGCTTGTAGTCCATCGTTGTGTGGAATGTTAGTGTAGAGGGCTTCTACATCCATAGTGGCCAGGATGGTGTTGTCCGGAAGATCACCGATGGATTGTAGTTTCCTCAGGAAGTCAGTGGTGTCGCGAAGATAGCTGGGAGTGCTGGTAGCATAGGGCCTGAGGAGAGAGTCCACATAGCCAGACAATCCTGCTGTTAGGGTGCCGATGCCTGAGATGATGGGGTGTCCAGGATTTCCAGGTTTATGGATCTTGGGTAGCAAATAGAAGACGCCTGGTCGGGGTTCTAGGCACGTGTCTGTACAGATCTGTTCCTGTGCTTTTCCAGGGAGTTTCTGGAGCAGATGGTGTAGTTTCTTTTGGTACTCCTCAGTGGGGTCAGAGGATAATGACCTGTAGAATGTGGAGTTAGAGAGCTGCCTGGCAGCCTCTTGTTCATATTCCAACTTATTCATGATGACGACAGCTCCTCCTTTGTCAGCCTTTTTGATGATGATGTTAGAGTTGTCCCTGAGGCTGTTGATGGCATTGTGTTCAGCACGGCTGAGGTTATGGGGCAAGTGATGTTGCTTTTCTACAATTTCAGCTCGAGCACGGCGACGGAAGCAGTCTATGTAGAAGTCCAATTTGTTGTTTCGACCTTCAGGAGGAGTCCACGCAGAATCCTTCTTTTTGTAGTTTTGGTAGGAAGGATTCTGTGGGTTAGTATGTTGTACAGAGGTCTGTTGGAAATATTCTTTGAGTCGGAGACGTCGAAAGTAGGATTCTAGGTCACCGCAGAACTGTATCATGTTCGTGGGTCTGGAGGGACAAAAGGAGAGGCCCCGAGATAGGACAGATTCTTCTGCTGGGCTGAGAGTATAGCTGGAAAGATTAACAATATTGTTGGGTGGGGTAAGGGAACTACTGTTGTGGTTCCTTGTGGCATGCAGCAGTTTAGATAGTTTAGTGTCCTTTTTCTTTTGTAAAGAAGCAAAGTTTGTGTTGTAAATGGCTTGTCTAGTTTTTGTAAAGTCAGTCCATGAAGAAGTTTGTGTGCAAGGTTGGTTTTCCATAAGAGTATCCAGTTCTGAGAGCTCAGTCTTAATCTTTCCCTGTTTGCTGTATAGGATGTTGATCAAGTGGTTTCGTAGTTTCTTTGAGAGTGTGTGACACAATCTCTCAGCATAGTCTGTGTGATAAGTAGATTGTAATGGATTTTTTACCTTTAGTCCTTTTGGTATGATGTCCATCTGTTTGCAGCTGGAAAGGAAGATGATGTCTGTCTGTATCTGTGCGAGTTTTTTCATGAAGTTGATGGATTTCCACTCCATACGGCTAAATGCAGTGCCTTGCATAATGATAGGTTACAGTGTAGTAGCCTTGTTAGTCTGTGTCAGCAAAAAGAAAATAAGAAAGAAAGAAATACTTGTGGCACCTTAGAGACTAACAAATTTATTTCAGCATAAGCTTTCGTGGGTTAGAACTTTTAGAAGTGGGTTCTAACCCACGAAAGCTTATGCTGAAATACATTTGTTAGTCTCTAAGGCGCCACCGGTATTTTCTTTCTTTCTTATTTTCTTTTAACAAATTTAGCAACATTTTGCCAGCAATTAGCAGCATCAACAAAAAAAAAGCCTCTCTAAGATCTCTTCCTCAGCTGCTTTCATAGAAGCACAAGCTCACCGCAGCTTTCCTGTGCAACTGTCCAGAGATCAGCCTTCAAACAAGTATTCTTTGTATTTAACCTTTGCCAAGCAGAGACCTGAACAGACCGATGGGCCTTGAACCCTACACTGAATGCTGGCACACTTAAAATCTACAGGCCAGGCCTTCGGGGAGCAACTGAGGATTCCCATGTGATGTAAAACCAATGTAGCCAGCTCTGCCTTATCCCCTGCCCCGCCCTCGTCCCTGGTGTAGGCAGGAGTGGGCAGAGCAACTTGCACTTCCACAATCACCAGCTAGCAGAATGATCCCTAAGGCTGCTCTATGTTATTTTGTCCCCTCTGCTATGTTTGTCTGTAACAATAGATTAACCAGTTATTTCCACCACTTTATAATCAGAAAGAAATAAAGCCTCTAAAGCATTTATGTCAGGGGATAAACCTGCCCATCGAGCCAGTGAGTGGAAAGAGGTCTTAGAACTACCTTTCTTACCTGGCCCTGTGCTTAGCACAGCTCAGTCCAACCCAGGGATGTGTCCCCATCTCTTGAGGTCTTTATATAACCCCTCCCACCCCCACATCGCATTGTCAGGCATTCAGGCACTAAACCTTAACGCTCCCAACCCCCCTGAGAGGGACGTGGGTATTAAGCCCAGCTTACAGATGGCAGAACGCGATTAAGTGATACACCAAAGGTTGCAGAGGCAGTCAATGGCACAGGCAGGATTTGAACCCGGTTTACCCGCATGCCAGTCCAGTGCCAGAACTGCATATCCAGCTCTCTCTAGCAAGCCAATAAAGGAAGTCAATTCCAGAGCTGAAGACCCTCAATGGAACACCCTTCCCCCTCACACAGCCTTTCAATACCCACAACACCACAGCAAATCACAGGCATGGGGAGGGCGCACAGGAGAGAGACTTTTCCATGGACTCGGTGGCCATTAGATCAGAGTAGTGATGCCAAATTCAGCTGTCAGTGACACCAGTCTAAATCTGGAGTTATTTTCAGTGGTGTTACTGCAGCAGTGTAACTCAGTCCTTGTCTACATGGGGGTGGGGCGGGGGAAGGGAATCGACCTAAGATACGCAACTTCAGCTACAAGAATAGCGTAGCTGAAGTCGATGTATCTTAGGTCGACCTACCTCGAGTCCTCACGGCGCGGGGTTGACTGCCACCGCTCCCCCGTCGACTCCGCTTCTGCCTCTTGCCGCAGTGGAGTACAGAAGTCGACGGCAGAGTGATCAGGGATCGATTTATCACGTCTACACTAGACGCGATAAATCGATTCCCCGATAGATCAATCACTACCCACCAATCCAGCGGGGAGTGTAGATGTACCCTTAGAACAGACTCTGGCCTTTAGCTTGACTACAAGCAGGGGCAGTGGGATCATAGTAAGAGGCAGACCTGGCTCGTCGAGCCATGGAGCCCTACAGGACCTTGTCCATAATAGCATGGTGCTCAGGGCATAACTTCTTTATGGGACTGTCCTAGTTCAGGGCCACTGCACCTGTATTTCCCCTCAGTGGTTCAGCAAAGGCACACGATCTTGGGCTTCCAGCTGTTCCCTTTCTTGGTGGAGACCCTCATCTCCCTCCCTTCTGACTGGGGTATTCCCAGGCTGCACAGTGCCCTGCCTTCACTGTGCATTTCTCAATAAAGAGAGTCTGCCCACACAGACCAGCTCGCTTTCTCTTCAGCCACTGATAACAGAGTGATTGCCACAGATATAAAAGTTACCACATGGTTCTTTCTAAGCAAGCCTCAGGGTCAAAGCCAACTCCATGCTTCAGACAGTTTGGATAGAAAAAGGATTAACAAAAATTAAAGATATAATACAAGATGATAGACTGGCCTCCTTTGATTGCATGAGAAACAAATACCAGATACCACTGTGCCACAGCAGCCTCGACTCACCGCTGGAGCATCTCCTTCTGGTCACCTCTGGGGATTAGCTCAGCCAGCCCAACACACTCTTCTCGCGGTTCCCTGGCCCACTGTCTCATTCTTTTGCTCTGCAGCCCCTCTCTTGCAGCCTCATCTCTGTGGCTTAGCCCTCCGGCCATGTCACAAGAGTCATCTCCTTCCAGGATGCTATCACCATCTTCCACACCATCCCAGGCAGTCCTTAATTCCACTGCCCTGGCTGAGCTACTGCCCCAGGGCCTAGAGCAAACAGGCCTAGACAATCATCAAGTTCACTGCCCAGATTGTGTCACTCATTCAGTGGCCAGCAGGGCAGTAGCGTAGCCAGGGGGGAACAGGGGGAGCAGTCGCTCCCCCTGTGAGCAGAAGTGACGGAAGCGGCGCCTTTTTTTAGCAGCACTAAAAAAAGGCCCCACTTCTTTTTAAGCGCCGCTTCTTGCACTCACCCAGCGGTGGTCCGGGTCTTCGGCGGCATTTCGGCGGCGGGTACCACCGAAGACCCGGAGTGAGTGAGGAACCGCTGCCAAAGTGCCGCCGAAGACCCGGAGCGCCGCCGGGTGAGTACAGGGGGAGGCGCCTTTCTATAGTGCCGCTCCCCCTACGCTCCAGACCTGGCTGTGCTACTGCAGCAGGGCCCAGCCTCTACTCAGGGCTCCAGTCCAAGGGTCCTATCTCCAGCAGCGAAGATCTGTACTAGCACAAACCCTCCTGCCACTTTCCTGGAGTGCTTCCTACATTACCTATCCCAGGCTCACATTCTCCACCCTTCTGGCTAACCCCCTTTTGCCTGGGTCTACTAGACAAACCCTTCCTCTTGGGTTCCAATCCCTTTCTCTCCCTTGTCCCAGGGAGCATGAATGCAGCTCCCTGGTTTTATAGCAACCCCGTCTGTTCCTACACAGGTGAGCTTCCCTTAATTAGGACTCTCCTCTCAGCCTAAATATCCCCATCTTGCAGTTTAGTAGGATAACTGGCCCATCTGGCCTATATTAACCCCTTCTGGGTGAGTGTGGGGAACACACCCCATCACACACTATCTCACACACAGTTCCTTCTCACAGCTCAAGAATTCATACATAGATGGGCGGACAATTGGTCTGTTTTAACTCTCTCTCCTCTAGAAGAACATATTAAGAAATATGGAAATAAAAGTCCCTTTGTATGAATTACTTACATGTGGCTTAATGCTTTGCAGTACCCTCTCAATCTCCGTCTCAGAGGAAAATAGGGAAAAGAACTTACCCTTATTACCACAACAGAAACTTGGGAAGACATCTGGCCTAATACGAAGGATACTTCACATTTTGGATTCTTGTGATTCTTCCAGGACCAGATGTTAAACAGGTATGACTGGACTCCAGAGCATTTGTTTAAAGCCAGATTGGCAATGTGCAGAGTGTTGGAGATGCAAACAGCCACATGCCAACCTTTCACCCTAGCTCTATGACTGTCAGAAAATGCACGTGTTCTGGGACACTAGATTCTCTCAAAAACTTTCAGTGTTGCTTCACCAAGCGTGTATATTTCCGGGGTGCTGGATGAGTTGGCATTACCAGTTAACATTAAGAAATGGATTGCATTAACCAGTCTAGTGGCCAAAAGAGTTATTCTGCAGTTCCTCCCTCGTATACAGACTGCCTGAGTGAGCTCTCTACTACCGCATTAATGGAAAAAAATGACTCTGTCTAATAGAAACTCTTGGAAAAACTACAGGGATGTCTGGTCACACATGAAACTATTGCATGCCTTTGCAGCTTAGTATATATTAGTCCTTGGGACTCGTAGACTATGGGTAGATCTATACTTACCCGTCGCGTCGGAGGCGCGGGATCGATGTTCTGGGTTCGATTTATCGCGTCTTGTCAAGACGCGATAAATCGAACCAGGAAGTGCTCCCTCGTCGACGCTGGTAATCCAGCTCGACGAGTGGAGTAGGCGGAGTCGACGGGGGAGCCTGCGCGCCGCGTCTGGACCACAGGTAAGTTCGAACTAAGGTACTTCGACTTCAGCTACGTTATTAACGTAGCTGAAGTTGCGTATCTTAGTTCGACAGGGGGGGTTAGTGTAGACCTGGGCTATGTTCTCACTTATTTATCTATTTAGTCAGTTTAATAATGAACGCTCTGCATGACCTTTACTGGTTCAGCTTTTGGGTTTTTTCCCAGGTTTTGCAAATATTGAACGCTGGACTTTTTTATCTGCGATTTCCTCCTTGTGTATGTCTCGATGTATGTTTTGTATGCTTATATCCTTATATTTTATATAAACATTTCAGAGTTCATCCCAACTCTAACATGGACTCAGGCAGAAGCAGCCTTTCAACTCTCCACCTTAGGGTTTCCTTGTGGTTACAAGGTCATCACAGCTTCAGCTCAGAACGAGCACTCAGTCTTATGGGGCCTGAGTAGGCCAAGTCCTTCCTCGAGAATTGGTTCCCTCTGTCTGGTGGCTAGCTCAGGAAGGAGGCCCCGAGTCAATTTAAACTGAGGCTATTTATCCAAAAGTCTTTTCTTTATCGGTTGGTCTCTGGAGAATGCAGTTTGAACTAGTGTATGCGTATCTCTCTGGTTGGTGGCTTCAAAGACTGATAATGAAGGAAGTTCATTAGCATCCCCGTGCCTATTAGAGAAGGTACATTCAGTGCCACAGTAACAGACACAACTGCATTTTTAATACAATGTATTCCCAAGGTATTAATCTGAATTCAATAAGGTTTAACTTAATTCCATAAAGTTCGGTCAGGATATTGTCAGTCTGTCACAGTGACCATACCCTATGGCCCCTCCACAGCCCACATGGCAGGGGAGAAGATGCTCCTGTACCTTAAAACCATGTCGCTTTCGCATGATTTCCATCTCCTTAATGCTGCTTTTCCACCAGAGGGGGAACATCTGTTTTGAAGTCCTTTGGAAAGAAAGAAGATGTAGAGAGGATCTGAAAAAAGGTTTTTAATGGGGAGAGTAAGCAGTGAAAAGAGACCAACACACTCAAGTTAAGCTTTGGGGCCAGATCCTCAACTGATGTAAATCAGCATAGCTCCACTGAAGCCAATGGAGGAGCTACAGATCTTTACCCCAGCCAGGTCCCTTTCTCAGGAAAGATGGCACAACAGAGCAACTGGACAAAGTTTTAAAAGAGCATGGAAACTTTCTGGGCTGCTTATACCCCAGGAAACTTGAGCTTTAGATGCTCAGTGATGCAGTCGGAACAATTTCCCGCTGCCCAGGCAAATAATTTATTGGGATAGCCATTTTTTAAAAATCCTATAAAAGACCCATAAAATATAGTTATCACAAAAAAATTCTCTTCCTACCCACAAGCTGCAAAATTGTATATATACTTCGCTGCACCTAAACTACTCGACTCTGTGGCAGCTTTAAGCTCTGTAACAGCTTTCTCTCTCTCTCTCTCTCTCTCTCTCTCTCACACACACACACACACACACACACACACACACTCTTTCCAATTTTGTGTGTCTTGCAAGGGGGCGGGGATGGGGATTGAGGACAGAGGTTTAGAATGGGGCGCGGGTTCAGGCACCCCTTGTTTTCCTGACAGCTGGCAATTTTACCAATCAATTCTTCCTGAGCTGCTTTGCAGGCATCTTTTCAGGGGAATTGTAAAAGCCAGATCTGGCCACTTGTGATTGCTATAGCTATTTCTTTATCACTTGTATTACAGTAGCACCAAAAGGCATAAGGGATAAAGCCTGCCCTGTGGTTGAAGTATTGGCCTAGGCCTCAGGAACTGTAAATTCATATCTTGCCTCTGCTGTAAACTCCCTGTGTTACCTTGGGTGAGTTACTTAATAATCTCTCCATGCCTCAGTTTCGCACCTCTAAGATGGGGATAAAAGTCCTTTGTTTGTCTGTCTTGTCTATTTAGACAGTAAGCTCTTCAGAGCAGGGACTGTCTCCTATTTCTTTCTGTACAGTGCCTAGCACCGTGGGGCTCTGAGCTTGACTGGGGCTTCTCGCTGCTATTACAATACACATTATGATAATAAACCAGTAGTAAAGCGTGCACAGCCACAACTGGAATGACTCAACTAGTGTGAGATATTTTTAAAGGAGTTAGACATGTATTTGGAGCCAAAGGTCCTGATGCTCCTCTTACAGACACTGGTGTAAATCAAAAGTAACGCCTTTGAAGTCAATCGGGTTATCCTGGTGTAAAACTGATGGGAGAGGGAAGCATCCCTAAGCATTGTATAGATCACAGGGACGCAGGTGCTTGGCCTTCTGTCTGTGTCTCTGTGCTCCTAGGTAGGAAGAATAAATTAACCAGGAGGATACCAAGGTTTTAATGAACTTTTAGGGCCATCAATCCCTAGCCTAGAATTGATTCTCAGCACCAGGCATTTTCCAGTGCAGTGATCCCAGACTGCCTGGCCAGCTGACCCAAATAAAGAGAGAATCTCCCGGCAGAAGTGCTCATCAGTTATCTGAGATGTGCGGCGGAAGAGAGGGGAGGATGTGAGAGAGAACAGTGCTCTTCAGGGTCAGTTTGCAGGGAGAGGCAGGTTTGTGCTGTAATCAGCGCTCCTGCATGAAACCCAAGCTCAAAGCCAGGCAGGGTTCTGTACATCAGCTGGGGGTTAATAATAACGATGATTCTGTTTTCACACTGGTAGCATCTTTCACCCAGAACCATCTCCAAGGGCTTCCCAGGTATGGCTCTGCCCCTGCAACCTGCTCTGCCAGCACAGAGCCCTGGGCTGTGCTGGAGTGTGGTGAGCGGACTGGAGCTCTGGGCACGGAAGGCTGGCCTCCTTGCATGCTTCATACCGAGCCCTTTCCTACAACCCAGCCACATCCGTTGTGGCTAATGAAACATGAGCAGAGCCCTGCTGAAAGCAAGGCTGCAGGGTCCACGTTAGAAGGGTGTGGGCCTAGAACAGGGGTGGGCAAACTTTTTGGCCCCAGTACATCAGCGCTGCGAAACTGTATGAAGGGCTGGGTAGGGAAGGCTGGGCCTCCCCAAACAGCCTGGCCCCCGCCCCCTGACTACCGCCACCCACTTCCCGCCCCTGACTGCCTCATGGCGGGCCATTAAGGCTCACAAAATTAACAAGCTCCCGGCCCCGCTCCCCCGGCCGGGGTGCAGCAAGTTGCCCGCAGCCCCGCTTCCCCGGCCGGAGCTTGTGGGCTAGATAAAAATGGCGCGGCCTGCGGGCTGTAGTTTGCCCGCCTAGAAACAGACCCTTCCAGGGTGGAGGGTGGCAGCAAGGGGAACAGCTCACTGTACAACGCTGCACAGATTGGCCAAGGAAGTGGGCCAAGCCCAGACTCTATGGGGGGGTGTCGAGGGATCGTTAACATGCCCACAGGGCAGATGGGACCTCATGCGTCCTCTGAAGACATGCCCCCCCATGCACTGTATATTTTGTACTCGCAGGGGCCTCAGATGTTGGACTAACACACACAGACACCTGACCCTGGGCCAGACTCTGCTCTCACGTAAAGCAGAGTAAATGTGTTGGCTGCCGTGCAGTCCCCCAGCATCCATGCTGCTCTAACCACAGCCACCATCCAGCCCAGCAGCTCTTCTTTTCTCAGCGCTTGGGAGCAGGGACAGGCACCATCCAGGTCCCTGCCGGCCCTGAATTCTGTGGTACAAGGGGACGCTGGATCCAGCTGGTGAGGTTTGAGGATATTCAGGGCTCGCTCGTGCCTTGAAGACGCAGCTGCCCCAGGGGAGCTCAGGGCGGGATGGTGCCTCTCAGCTCCGGGCAGCGTAGGGGGAGCAGAGCTACTGTGCTACCCAGTCAGAGGGTGCGGCATATGTTCTAGGATGGGCGGGGAGGGTCAAGGGGGTGTGACGGGTTGGGGCCACAGAGACCTGCTTGGTGCTGCCACCTGGTGTGCCACGGCTGCTTCTGCCCCTGCTTCCAGGCCTTTTCCAGCTTGGGACTCCCGAATCCTGTCTGTTTTGAGCCAGATTCCACTAATCTGCTGCAAACACAGACCCAGGTCAGAACCAAGTCCACTCACCACTGTAAGGCCCCTGGAAGCGCTCTTGCCTTTGACACCCAGCTGCTCAACTCCAAGGAGGCTCAAACCCTTAATAAATCCGTTTTACCCTGTATAAAGCTTATACAGGGTAAACTCATAAATAGTTCGCTTTCTATTGCAAAGATGGAAAGATATGCACCACTGATCGCTGTCCCAAGGCACTAACTCGTACTCAAGGAAACTTAATAAGTAAAAAGTGATTTTAATAAGTACAGAAAATAGGATTTAAGTGAGTTCAATTAGTGACCGGCAGAACAAAGCAAGTTACTTAGTAAAATAAAATAAAACACGCACTTTAGCCATGGGTCAATGGGTGGAGAGCCTCTCCCTTTAGCCAGCTGAAGACAAAATGGAAGGGTCTTGCAAGGGCTTTTATAGCCTTTCTTCCTCTCCCTGCGTAGGATCCAGTAGCCCTGGAGTTTTGGGATCACATGGGCAAGTCACCTGTCCATGTGCCCTAACCAGTCTAACCAGTTGCATCCTTGCCTGGGGCCCCGATGTGGATTGGGGTCTGCACCTTCTTTTGTCTGTTAAGTACTTGTACTCAACTTGCACATTCCTTCCTCTGGACCTGGTCTCATGTTCTTACAAAAGCTATGCATAAAACCAGCAAATATAAAACCAATGTTCATAACTTCAACCACAACAATGATACATGCCTACAAACAGGAGGAATAAATTCAGTAGGTCATAACTTTCACAGAGATATGTTACATGGCACATGTAGTATAAAACGTTACACATATATAGTTATAAGCATCTCCCCATAAAGTTTTATGGGGACACTGTCACAGGGGGGACCGCTCTACTGGGCAGTGACGAGGCTGGCAGGTCACTAGCCGGGCACAGCCCACGTGTTCACTGAGTGCAAGGGCTGGAATTGTGCCCAGCCACTGCAGAGGGGCAGGTTTCTTGTGCCCTCCCCCCTGCCCATTCTGCATCCTGAGGGGCACAATCAGGCCCTAAGCCATAATTGTGCTGGCAGAAGGCAAGAGATTGCCCTCCGAGCCCATACTGTTAACGGGGAGCACTGCTGTGATTGGATACCTAGGGCCAGGTGGTTGCCCAGGGCTCTAGGAGGAGTGTACTCCCCTGCACAGTCTCCCCTGAACTTGGGTGAGTGGGTGGGCAGAGATTGCAGGGGGAGGGGGCCTCAGCTCTGCCCTGCAATGCCCCAGGTAACACAAATGAGTTGGCAGGGGTGAGTACTGGTACTGGGCTTGCTATTCCCCACTGCCAGGAGCTGGCATCTCTGAGGACTAGTTCTTTGACAGGGGCGTTCCTGGGGCAGTGCAGCAATGTTCCCCCACCCCTCCCACAGGACCGACTGCAATAGCCCCCTCCAGCCCATGGGGAGTGGTTAGAATGAACAGTGAGCTGTTGAGCCTCTTTCTGGGGCCTCAGGTTTCCCCGCAGGGCGAAGTCTGGCAGGCGTTCCCCCATGCCTGAATGAGGCCTTGGCGGATGGGTCTCCATGAGGGAATTTCTGAAGAAAGTCCCAGCGGTGCTACCCCTTCCTCAGCTGAAACAATAGCAGCCCCAAGGGGAACTGTTCTTTCAAAGGCAAGGCTGCAAGAAACTTGCATGATGCTCTAAAAGGAGTATAACAAAGGTTATACCGCCCGCCCCCCCCCCCCAAGACACACAGATAATTCAATGACACTTTGTTAGAGCAGGACTAGCTATGCCAACGTGTGAAAAAAGAGACAGATCCATGCAGTGTGTGTGTACACACACACATACACACACATACATTTGGATGATTTAGTTGGGGTTGGTCCTGCTTTGAGCAGGGGGTTGGACTAGATGAATTCCTGAGGTCCCTTCCAACCCTGAGATTCTATGATTCTATGATACACATACTGCCCTCGCATTTCCAAAGTGCTGGCTTGGGTCCCGGCTCCAATCTCTCAGTGCTGCAGTAAATTTAACAGCCCTTTCTTTACGAGGTCACGCTGTATTGTGCTCTGTTCTTCTTTTCCTCAATGATTCCCCGAATGCCTCAGCAGGCTGTAGCTGCTTTTTATACTGCCTTGAAATAAAAAGCACTCTCATCTACACCAGTGTGTTCTCCGTAATATGTAACCTCCACCACTGCTACTTACTTTATAAGGGCAAGAGATTGCGCGCACATGCACTCTACACTAACACTCCCACCGGCGCTACCCCTGCTGGAGTGGCACTGAGGTTAGCAATGGGCGGACATTTTTCACAGCCATAGACACTCAGGCGACACCATGTTTTGTTCCGCTCAGTTAGCACAGGGGCCAGCCAAACTGTGTTATAACCTGGCCACAACTGACTTTCAACTGCATGAGCTTTAAACCCCAATTGGGAGCCCCATGTAGATGTGCCTAATCCAGCTAACAGACGCCTCTATTCTGAAGTGTAATGTGCAGAAAAGCATAACCCGAAAGCAAGCTCACTTCAGAGCACTATCCCCATCCAGTACAGCGAGGATGGAATACCCCTGGTAGCAGCTCTGGGCACTCCTGTTCCTCCCTCCAGGGCATGGAAAGCAAAGGCTGGGTCCTTCTCCATTGCTGTCAATGTGAGCTTTGCTACTGACTTCAATGGAAGAAGGATCTGCACCAAGAGGTCAAGTGAAATTAATAGGCAGAAGATTTAAAACAAATAAAAGGAAGTATTTCTTCACACAATGCACAGTCAACCTGTGGAACTCCTTGCCAGAGGATGTTGTGAAGGCCAAGGCCATAACAGGGTTCAAAAAAGAACTAGATAAATTCATGGAGGATAGGGCCATCAATGGCTATTAGCCAGGATGGGCAGGAATGCTGTCCCTAGCCTCTGTTTGCCAGAAGCTGGGAAAGTGCGACAGGGGATGGACACTTGATGATTACCTGCTCTGTTCATTCCCTCTGGGGCACCTGGCACTGGCCACTGTCGGAAGACAGGATACTGAGCTAGATGGACCTTTGGTGTGACCCCGTAGGGCCATTCTTATGTTCTTGTGTAAGACTGGGCAGTGCCATTTGCTCTACCATGGTCTGGATGTCAGCGCTTAACTGGGACAGAAACCAGGGCAGACACTTGGTAGGAGGAAATCCTGCCCTGCATTTTTCAGACCTCTCTGGAATGGACTTTCAATGCATTCCCTGGGAGATGAAAACCCAGACCAGATTGCTGTGCCCACCTCATCCCCAGCTCCCTAGATTGACATTTCAAAACTCACGAGGCCAGAGGAGTCTAAGTTAACTAAATTTACAGATTTCAAAGGTCAAGCCTTGCCACCAGAAATTAAAGCTAATGTGAGGACTTATTTAAAAAAATAATCTTTATTACTCTTGGTGCCTGAGCCACTAATAAAAACATGCTCCCCGAGTACCCTCCATAAAAGCAGGTGATAAACAGAAGAACAGAGGAAAGCAGATGTTAAAAAAAATCCCACATATCCTGGATCCTAGACTGTAGCAAACATGAAGCAGGAACAGCTTATTATATACCCTCACCCGTCAATTACCCAGTTACCATGCATCCTTCACCTTTCTCAGTAATTATTCCCCAACTCAGCATTTTCCCCTTAATCACTTCCTCCTTGTACAGTAGTTTTACGTCTCTAGGAGATCATCATTCCTTGATCCATGGAACAGCCGAGATGGTGCTTTTATGCAACACCTTCCGTGCTTAAGGGAAGAGCACTGTATAAAACAGTGATGAATGATAGCTCATTACTGGGAGTGAAGTGACTATGGAGGTAAACAAAGCAGCTATTATGTTCAGGGCAATAGCTCATGATACTGAGGCTGGGCTTACAGAAGGGGGGGGGATGTTGGCCAGGACACCGGGGTTATCTTCTACTCTGTTCAAATAGTACCCTAGGGTCTTTGACTTCCATCTGAGCCGTTGCTTACAGAGGCTGGGAGGAAGGTTGCGATTTTAGGGTTTTATATCATAGAACCATCAAAAGCTAGGGCTGGAAGGGACCTCCAGGCCCTCCTGCTGAGGCTGGACCAGTAAACCTAGACCATCCCTGACAGGTGTTTGTCCAACCTGTTCTTAGAAACCTCCACAAACCCCCTTGGAGGCCTGTTCCAGAACTTAATGATCCGGATAGTTAGACAGCTTTTCCTAATCTCTAATCTAAATCTCCCTTGATGCATATTAAACCCATTACTTCTCCTACCTTCAGGGGATATGGAGAACAATTATCATTATCCTCTTTATAACAGCCCTTAACATAGTTGAGGGATGGGGGGGGAGAGATAGCTCAGTGGTTTGAGCCTTGGCCTGCTAAACCCAGGGTTGTGAGTTCAATCCTTGAGGGGGCCATTTAGGGATCTGGGGCAAAAATTGGGGATTGGTCCTGCTTTGAGCAGGGGGTTGGACTAGATGACCTCCTAAGGTCCCTTCCAACCCTGATATTCTATTATTCTAAGGGTATGTCTATACTTACCCGTCGTGTCAGAGGCACGGGATCGATGTTCTGGGTTCGATTTATCGCGTCTTGTCTAGACGCGATAAATCGAACCAGGAAGCGCTCCCCCGTCGATGCCGGTAATCCTGCTCTGTGAACGGAGCAGGCAGAGTCGACGGGGGAGCCTGCGCGCCGTGTGTGGACCACAGGTAAGTTCGAACTAAGGTACTTCGACTTCAGCTACCTTATTAACGTAGCTGAAGTTGCATATCTTAGTTCGACAGGGGGGGTTAGTGTAGACCTAGCCTAAGACTGTTATCAGGTTCCCCCTCAGTCTTCTTTTCTCAAGGCTAAACATGCTCAGGTTTTTTTAACCATTCCTCACAGGTCAGGTTTTCTAAACCTTTTATCATTTTTGTTGCTCTCCTCTGGACTCTCTCCAATTTGCCCACATCTTTCCTAAAGTGTGTCCCCCACACATCACTCCAGCTGAGGCCTCACCAGTGCCAAGTAGAGCAAAACAATTACCTCCCATGTCTTACATACAACACTCCTATGGAATGATATTAGTCTTTTTCGCAGCTGCATCACACTGTTGACTCACGTTCAATTTGTGATCCGCTCTTACCTCCAGGTCCTTTCCTGTAGTTCTCCTGCCTAGCCACTTACTCCCCATTTTGTAGTTGTGCATTTGATTTTTCCTTCCCAAGTGAAGTGACAGACAGACGGTCCAGCAGCAGCATCCTCTTCCCTCCAGCAATGCACCATAAACATTGCCTGTGGACCTAGGCTTGAACCTATTGGTCTAGAGATGAGTGTGCTATTAACTGAGTCATGTTTCAAGGCACACCTGGAAGTACCTGTGCTAGGAAGACTTTTTACCCTAAATCCAGATCCTCATCTGGGGTAAAACAGCATAGCTTCATTGGAGTCAAGGGAGCTATGGTTATTTATAATAATGCACGATCCGGCCCCTGGTTCTAGACCAAAGAGATCAGGATAAGTCAGAACATTCGGATTCATTGGGACCACACAGCATGGTTCAGTTGTACAAGTGCTTGAATGCTCTGTTGGACTGGTCCTAAAGCACTGTTGGGGAGAGGCAGGCCAGGGGAGAAGAAGGGTGACTGAGCATAAGGGATTGATGGTCACCAGACACCTACCCCAGATGCCATCAGCCAGCACCTTCTGGCGTACCGCAGCATTCTGTGCCCACAGCCAAACTGCAGCTCCTCCCTTGCCTTTTCTCCTGCTCCCAGAAGGCACTCAGCCCCGGGGTGTCTCAGAGCCTGCACTACGCCCCCCCCCCCACACACACAACAACACTAGTTTAACACAAACTCGAACATGCAGCCGGGAGACAGCGCCGGAGAAGGAGCAGGGGGAGTGTGCCGGGAAACAGCAACTCTGCGGCAGAAAACATTCCCAAAGGAGGCAGGTCGGAATTGCAGCCGTAGAGGAGGCACCTGCTCTCCTAAGCTGGGGGTAGCCGCGAGGAGGGAGTCATTGCAGAGGAGAGCGAGCGAGAAGGGGCTTTCTGAGCCAGTTTGACTATGATTGATGGCACTGTGCTGTATTCTCACTGATGTAGAAAATTAGAGAGAGATCGCTTCAGATATTGGCCCGTCTGAGCGACTTGTTGTGTCCATCTCCGGTACCTAGAGACCCTCCGGGGAGCTCCCCCCTCCAGCTTGTCGGCTCATTATTCAGAGTGCTGAACTGGGAAAAGCACCACCGCTTCTCCTCTCTGCTCTTCTGCTTGTCTGGTGAAAGGCGTAAGCAGCTTCTCATGGCTTTCTTAACTTAACCACTTGAGGGAAAATTCAGTTCTCCTGCTGGGCAAAGTTATCTTGTGTTTGTTGTTTTTTTCCCAGGGTTCAGAAGCGACAGGAATCATTTTGTCTGCAAGAGTCTTCATCAAAAACAGTGGCTCAGACTCAGCCCTGGGGTAACTCTATTGTTGGCACTAGCACAAATCATGCAAATAATAATAAATAATAATGATAATTAATAATGGAGTTACACTCAGGATGAATGTGTTCCAGTCAGTGTGTTTCACCTCTTTTGTACTTTCCCTTCCTTATTCTGTCTGTCCCCTATGGCTCTCGGTCTTTCTTTCTCTGCTGGTAGCTAGCTGGTCTTTCTGTCCCTTTCTCCACTTGATCTGTCTGTCCCATTCTGCCTCCCTACACCGATCTGTGGCTCTGTCAATCCCGGACTTTTCTGTCACACACTCAAGATGTTTTGAAGTGTTCCATCATTTTGGAAAAGAAACGAATGAAATAATCACACCCGGTCTCTACGTGCTGCGTTTCACCCTGGGATCTCAAAAGCACTTGACACAGGAGGGTAAGGATCACCATCCCCATTTCACATCCAGGGAAACTGAGACACGGAGACTCACCCAAAGTCACATGGTGGGTCAATGGCTAAAAGAAGACTAGAACCCACAGCTCCTGATTCCTTTCCACAGGTCCACGCTAGTCCCATCGGAAAATGAGTTGAACTCGCTGCAGATTCCTTGACAGCTCCTAAGATGATCAAATATACATTGCACCTTCCGGATGTGGCTCACAGTCCCCTCATCTGTTACCCCTCCTTGCCCCTGGCTTTAGTAGCTGTTTAGCTCTCACAGAGTTCCATCCATCGGTGATGCTTTCTGGATCCTTACCATCTTCTGGATCTCATAAGCCAATCTTGCCTTGTCCTCCGGCACCAGGCCTGTCTGTGCTCTCTGCCATGTCATATACATGGCAGAGAGCATATAATGAGCAAGGGCGGGAATCACGAACAGTGATTTATTTGGAAGGGGAAACTCATGGGCATTCCCCTCCACTCACTACATTAGCTGTTGCCACATGCAGGCCATTAGACTTGTAACTGCTCACATCCAGTCTGAATTTGGCCCCTCAGTTTTAAACACTCAATATCTCAGGCAGGGACTGTATCCTCCCCCTCTCCTCTAGATTCCTGTGATTTCCGTTATCCCCTGGGGAAGGATGTGGACACAGCCAGGCAAAGACCATGACGCGATTAAGCTTGGCCTGCAGGTTTGAGACCTCTGTCTGCCCCCACAACACTCCTACAGCCGCCATCAATAGATCACTGGGTGTATACCTGGATATCACCACGCAACATTCTGGGAGCCTCTGTGCAGCATTATGTATGACATATGCACTTTTAAAATAGCTTTTGCTTAAAGAGATATTACAGGCACCAGCAAGAGGCCAGACCAGGGCATCCTACACCTTGACAACCTCCAGCTGATGGGATGCCCCTTTAGGGCTGCTGTCAGTCAGGCACACGTCAGAGCAGTCTAACAGGATGCAAACCCAGCCCCTGCCACCTATGAATTCAGCTGGGCTGGAGCTGAAAATTCTGGGCCAATGTATATAGGATGGACAGGCAAGTGCTCCAAGCACAATCTGCCTATTTGCATGTGAACATGCCGCTTTGCACGCCATTCCCAGGAGCAAAAACGCCTCAGCCACCAGAACTGACCCCAACCAGGTGCCTGAACTGAGGGAACATGGACCAGGGAGGCATCGGGCCATGAACATACGCACAAAGACCTTTGACCGCTCCTAGCCCAGTTCTCCCCAGATATCAGGGAGAAGTTAGAATGCAGAGGAACACAGAGGAGGGGGGAAATAAGATTAGACACATCCCCTGGCTGGGAAGATACTGGACATTTACAACCAGCAGGCGAAGTTAGACTCTGGAGCATTTATCCAGCTGAAAGACAAGAGCACAAAGGGGGCCCACCTTCTGCTGTCCTTCGCCCCCACCCAGCTGAAGTCAGTGGAGTGAGCCAGGTGTAGAAAGGCCAGTCTCTGGCTGTGAGACGTGTGACATTTGTAAAAGAAAGGAAGGAAGGAGACAGATGAGCGTACAACGCAGTGTAGCATGCAGGGCTGCTTGGCTCAATCAGACGAAATGGAAATCTATGGCATGGCGCTAGCAATTACACATGTATCCCTTTCAGGCCCATTTGTTACAGCCGCTGTGAGTGTCAGTGCTCCCGTTCGGAGGGGAGGAGAGGGGATCATTAACGGAGAGCTGTCAGCAGGAATGCGTCCCCGGCTGGCCCTTACGCCTCACTGCTGCTGTTCAGCCCAGAGCCCATGGCGATCCCTTTTCTTCTGGAGCGTCTGGCCACCTATGGTGCGTCATCCATCAGGTAACTCTATGTCTGGGCTTGTACAGGCGTCACTCCCAGCGAGTCAGGCACCTGCCCTACACACGTAGCTCTGTGATAGAAGAGTCCAGCAGTGCTCTTGTTGTCAGCACCATTCTCGGTACTGGGTTTACAATGGTGCCAATGGTGCCACAGCGCCGGGCCCACACTCAGATGGGGCCCCGGTGCCTGGACCGTGGCCCTGCCTCTCCCCATGTAAGCAGAGGGCAGGGGCTCGGGGGAAAGAGGCCAAGCAGGGATGGGGGTCTCAGCGCATTGCTAGGGAAGGTGGCCATGAGGTATCAGCAGGAGTTCTGCCTTGTATGACTCTGGTGTGCTTCCACCTACGGAAAGAGAGGGGAAACAATCCATCTACACCAGGGATTTTCATCCTCTCTCTCTCTCTCTCTGCAGCTCCAAATTCACCTGCGGATTTCTCCCTTGACCCCCTGAGCCTAGTGTGTGATCCAGCTTCTATAGCACTTCCAGGGCTCTGGGCAGAAGAGACTTTTCTCTTTATCTCCGTGGCCTTTTCCCCTCTCCTGACTGCTAGGAGAAGTAGACAGCTCCACTCTTTAGCTCTCCCTCATGGCTCCCTGGAGCAGGGCAAGAGTCTATGGGCTGCTGAGAAAAGCAGGGACCTCCCCACTCTACCCCACAGTTACCCAGAGACTCTCTCTCTCTTCCCCCTTCCCCACAGGGGCAGCGTCCATCCCCTCTCAGGCACTGCCCAATCCACTCCCCCTCTTAGTGTGACCAGACAACAAGTGTAAAAAATCAGGATGGGGGTGGGGGGTAATAGGAGCCTATATAAGAAAAAGGCCCCAAAATCGGGACTGTCCCTATAAAATCGGGACATCTGGTCACCCTACCCCCTCTGCCTCACTGCACAGGGACCAAGCAGATTCCTCCTGGGGCTAGTTTACTGCTCATCCTGCTTAAGAGGAGGCAGAGCAAGAGATGCACTCGTAGGCAATGAACTGGCAGGGGATGGTGGGACACCACCCCCCCCCCACCCAATGACCTGCATTGGGATCACCACCCCGAGGTCAGAAAGAACGGGGAGCTGTTGTGACCCACTGATGGTTATGGGACCAATTCTCCTCGCAGACTGGTGTAAATCAAGAGTAATCCCACTGAGCTCCATGGGTAACACCAGCGTGAAAGAGAAGAATCAGGAGCTCATACCAGGCTGCACCCCTCAGGCGGATGTAGTGCTAAGGCCTGCGTCCCATGCTTGGGCACCTTGTATTTAGATGTCTGACCCCTCATGTACCTACACCAAGGCAGAGTGCAGAACTGAACAGAGCATGGGCGTGGGCGCCAAAGACTCCTGGGTTCAAACCCTACCTCTACTCACTCTGACCATGCTGAGATCCTTAGCTGGGGTAAACTGCCTGCTATGGAGCTACTCTGATTCACACCAGATGAGGATCTGGCCCCTTGAGTTCAAACATCAGTGCCCCAAGTTTGGCACCTATACCAGCTGCCTGATTATCAAATGCACCGAGCTCCAGTTGGCTTCAGCGTCCCTGCACCTCACTTTCCCAGGCTGTGAAATGGGGATATACCAGGGGCTTAATTCATCAATATTTGCAAAGCACCCATGCGGTCCTGGAATATGGGGGTGCTGGATGAATGCAAAGTCTCAGGTTTTGTAGGCAGTCATGGGACAATATAAGTAATTATTTCAGTATTAAACTTTAGACACTCTAGCCAAGATTTTCCATTTGGGGGGTGGGACCCAACATGGGGCTTGCTGATTTAGACTGGGTGAGTGCTCAGCATTTCCCAAAGATAAGGCCCCTTTAAGGCATCTCAGGTTGGGAGCCAAAAATGGAAGCACCCCCCCCCCCCCCAAAAAAAAAAGTATCTGTGACGGGTTGGGGCCACAGAGACCTGCTTGGTGCTGCCACCTGGTGTGCCAAGGCTACTTCTGCCCCTGCTTCCAGGCCTTTTCCAGCTTGGGACTCCCGAATCCTGTCTGTTTTGAGCCAGATTCCACTGATCCGCTGCAAATACAGACCCAGGTCCGAACCAAGTCCACTCACCACTGTAAGGCCCCTGGAAGCGCTCTTGCCTTTGACACCCAGCTGCTCAACTCCAAGGAGGTTCAAACCCTTCATAAATCCGTTTTACCTTGTATAAAGCTTATACAGGATAAACTCACAAATAGTTCGCCTTCTATTTCAAAGATAGAAAGATATGCACAGCTGTTTGCCTTCCCAGGTAATAACTCATACTCCAGGAAACTTAATGAGTAAAAAGTGATTTTAATAAGTACAGCAAGTAGGATTTAAGTGATGTCAAGTAATGACGGACAGAACAAAGCGAATTACTTAGTAAAATAAAATAAAACACGCACGTCTATGTCTATTCAAAGTTAACACAGATAAAAGCCTCACCAGATTCGGATATTTTCCTTTTTACAGGCTGTAGAATTAGCCTGGGTCCAGCAGTCGCTCACACCCCCTAGTGTCTTTGTCCTTTGTTCAGTTCCCCTCAGGAATGTCCTTGGGTGGGGGGGGGTGGAGAGCCTCTCCCCTTAGCCAGCTGAAGACAAAATGGAAGGGTCTCCCCCGGGCTTTTATAGTCTTTTCCCCCTCCCTGTGTAACATCCTGTTACCATGGAGTTTGGGGATCACCTGGGCAAGTCACCTGTCCATGCACCCTTCGGCAACCAGCCTAACCAGTTGCATTCCAGACCCAGACCCAATGTGGATTGGGGTCTGCACCGTCTTTTGTCTGTTAAGTGCTCGTACTTAACAGGCACATTCTGCTCCAAAGATGATCCCATGCACTTACAAAGGCTATGTACAAAACCAGCAAATATAAAACCAATCTTCATAACTCCAACTACAACAATGATACATGCATACAAACAGGAGGAATAAATTCAGTAGGTCATAACTTTCACCGAGATATGTTACATGGCACATGTAGCATAAAACATATTCTAGTTACATATATACATTTATAAGCATCTCCCCATAAAGTTTTATGGGGAACACCATCACAGTATCACTGTGGAAATCTTGGCCTCTGTGTTACAAAAGCTAAGGGGATGCTAGGCAAGCTTCCAGGGCCTTTATCATGCAGGCAGGACAATAATAAATAGTGAACAAAGAAAATTAAACTGTAGCCAGAGCAGTTAAAGTGAATACAAACCATCACAAGCAGTAAGGCTTTGAAAACAAACACACACACTGGCTGCTGCCAATGCTCCTTTCTAAATGGTGGCGGCCAATTCTCCTATCCCCAGGGGATCCCCACTAGGGATGCTGGGTCCCATCCACCCCCTGCCACCTCCCTTCTCTCCCATTGCTAATGACTCTCTGGGCCATCTCCTCCAGCACCAGCTAATAGCTGGAAATTAGCATGGAAATGATAGCTTGCTATTAACGACATCTTGGCCTATCAGGCTCCCAGCACAGCAAGTGACAGACTGAGTGCTACAGGGCAGAGTGCAGGAGAGCATTAGCTGTGCTCTCCTGCATTAGCTGAGCATTAGGTTATACTAGTTACTCTGAGAGTTTTATACCCACCTCTGCTCCCCCATCACACACAGAAGCTCACCCTGGGTCCACCATGCTGCAGGTTGCATCTCTTTGGGAAAATACAGACAGTGACCCCTACCCTCAGGAGCACTGAGAATGTGCAAAGCGGACCAATGCTCCCACGGTGAGAGCACAGCAGTGCTTAGATGGCTAAGAATCAGGTAGCCCCTCTCACAGCCATTGGGGTCTCGTCAAGGCTTGACGAGGCCAAGGTGCAGCAGAAACAACAGTGATTGCCTCTTCCCCAGATGTGCATGGCGGGAGGGAGAGCTGTCTGGGGCAGGGGCTGGCTGTTCTGGGTTTGTACAGGACAATGGGGCCTGGTCCATGGTTGGGACTCATGGGCCCTGTGGTAATACAGTCATAAAGTATTGAGCCAGGTCTTCAGCTTGTACAATTCAGCATCGACTTCAGTGGAGCGACAATTGTTATTGCCAGCTGAGGATCAGGCTCTTTATCCTTCAGGATCAGCCTGCTATTTGCAGGCCTCGTGCACAGTGCAGGTCAGAAGTGATGAGCGCTTGGTGGGTCTCGGCCTGGTCTCTGCCCATCGTTCAAACGCTTCTCAAAGCCTCTGCCCAGCTAGTCCTGCCTGGCAGCTTCTCCCCCTGCCATTAAAAAATTGACCCGCCCCTCCACCAACTTCCAGCTGCAGCTGTGTGAACAAAGGGATGTTCATTCAGCTATCCTGCCCCCACGCCACGTGACGCTTCCTGGTAGGTGAGGGCAAGGGGAGCAGCCAATGAATCAGACTGTAGAGGGCAACAGGATCAGGGTAGAACCAATGGACAGGGCAGTCTATCTATCTATGGTGGCCCCCCATCACCGCAGTACAGCTAAGCTGGGCCACCACTGCCCAGGCTACCCAGCTATACATACCCATGCTGGGCATCATACCCCTCGCTCGTAGTGCAGACGTAGACTGTCAGTGGCTCTCAACCTTTCCAGACTACTGTACCCCTTTCAGGAGTCTGATTTGTCTTGCGTACCCCCAAGTTTCACCTCACTTAAAAACGACTTGTGACGCTGTATGGAATCTGGGGGACACTTTAGGATATTATGAATACCAATATTGTAAAATGGCAACAAGTTGTGCCAGATATGCCGTGTAAGGCATCTGTGAAAATATTGTAATTAGCCAAGTATGGTCGTCTTGTTTATATGTTTGTATTACCTTTGTATGATGAGTTATAGATATGTAGGGTATAACTATTTCCAAACTTGTGCTGTGTTTCTGGGTGACACCGGCAGAGGGAATGGCATCAGCACTAGGCTGCTTGATGGCCCATGAAGGAACATCAGCTGTTCAATGAACCCATTGAAGGACCCAAGGGCTACACCTTACAACTCAGCAAGGCATGCAGGGACATGCCTAGGGAGAGAACTGTAAGGCCTTTCAATGCCATGGGCTAGGCAGCTTGTGTTTGAGATAAAGGAAGTACCAGACCAGCCATATGGCAAAAGGACTATAAAGAGCAGCTGCATCATCTCCATTTTGTCTTCAGTCCTGCTTCCTGTCTTTAGTTCTGCTTCTTGCCCCTGGAGTAACTTTTCTACAAATGAAGCTCTGAACAAAGGACTGAATGACTCATCCAAGCTGTGGATATGTTCCAGAGGGACTTTCAAGCCAGCAAACTCACCAATACTGCTAAGGATCTGACATATAGACTTTGAAGTCTTTGTATGTGATTGCTTTACCATTTAACAACTTTCTTCTTGTTCTTTTTTCTTTATAATAAACCTTTAGTTTTAGACACTAAAGGATTGGGTGGCATCATGGTATTTTGGGTAAGATCCAAACCTATACTGACCTGGTGACATGGCTGAGCCTTTGGGGTCAGAAGAACATTTTGTATATGTGAGCAGAGTTTTTTAAATAACTTCTCACTGTACTGGATCTAGGTGCTGATTGGGAGCCAGAGAACTGGAATGCAATAAAGGGGGCTGGGTGATTTCTTTTTTGCTTCTTGATAACCAATGTGGGGGATCAGAAGCACTGTTTGAAGTTAAACTCCACAACCAGTCGCAATGTATCCCACCAGTCTTGGGAGTATCTGCTCTCCCTTTTGCAGCCTGTCCTGACCTTGGCATGTCCAGTGAGGGCTGCTGTAGGCACACCGGGTCACTACTTGCTTACAAAAATCAGACATAAAAATACAAAAGTATAACAGCACACAGTTACTGAAAAATCGCTTACTTTTTCATTTTTACCACATAATTATAAAATAATTTAATTGGAATATAAATTGTGTACTTACCTTTCAGTGATAGTATATAAAGCAATATAAACAAGACATTGTCTGTATGAAATTTTAGTTTGTACTAACTTTGCCAGTGCTCTTTATGTAAAACTAGAGTCAATGTACCCCCTGGAAGACCTGTGTACCCCCAGGGGTATGATTACCCCTGGTTGAGAACCACTGGGCTAAGTGACTTGCCCAAGGTCACACGGGATGTCTGTGGCAGTGCAGGAAATTGAGGCCAGGACTCCAAAATCCCAGATAAGTGCCCTAACCCTGGGGCCATCTTGCCTCTGAGACAAAGCAAGGAGTGGTGCAATGTATTTACCTGAGGGTATGGCAGGAGAGTGGCATGGGAAGCCCCATCGCTTCTTACGTAATGGACTGTGGGAAATAGACCCACAGTGAGAGAGAGATGGAAAGACAGGCCATATCTGCTTCTAACGTCTATTAGAGACACAAGGTGGGTGAGGTAATATCTTGTACTGGACCAACTTCTGTTGGTGAGAGAAACAAGCTTTTGAGCTTACACAGAGCTCTTCTTCAGGTCTGGGAAAAGTACTCAGACGGTCACAGCTAAATGCAAGGTGAAACAGATTGTTTAGCATAAATAACACATTTCAAATAGGTAACATATATTCAAGGGGACGTGGCCAGTTTATACCTCTCCAGTCATAGGGGGAAAGGAGGGGGGGGGGGAAAAGCTGTTGTAATAAGCCATAAATCCAGCATCTCTATTCAGTCCATTATTTTTAATGTCTTGCAAAGTTACGAATTTAAGTTCCCAGACTCATCTTTTGAAGGTGCTGAGTATGAGGACTGAGAGGTCAGGTATAGAGTGATCGCTTTCTAAAAAGGTTTCAGTGTAGTAGCTGTGTTAGTCTGTGTCAGCAAAAAGAAAACAAGAAAAGTACCTGTGGCACCTTAGAGACTAACAAATTTATTTCAGCATAAGCTTTCGTGGGTTAAGAACCCACTTTATCGGATGCATGGAATGGAACATACAGTAAGCAGATATTTATACATTCAGAGAAACATAAAAAGGTGGGAGTGTCTATATCAACGTTAAGAGGCTAATTCATTGAAAGGAACTGTTATCAGTAGAAACTTTTGAAGTGATAATCAACATGGCCCATTACAGACAGTTGACACAAAGGTGTTAAGGGTTTTTCAGGAGGGGAAATAAATTCAATTAACGTAATGACCGAGCCATCCACAGTCAATATTCAAGCCTAAGGTTATGGTATCTAGTTTGCATATTAATTCCAATTCCGCAGTTTCTCGTTGGAGCCTATTTTTGAAGTTTTTCTGTTGCAAAATTGCTACTTTTAAATCTGTCATTGAGTGATTAGGGAGGTTGAAGTGTTCACCTACTGGCTTTTGAATGTGATGATTCCTGATGTCAGATTTGTGTCCGTTTATTCTTTCGCATAGAGACTGTCCAGTTTGGCCAATGTACATGGCAGAGGGGTATTGCTGGCACATATCACATTGGTAGATGTGCAGGTAAACGAGCCCCTGATGGTGTGGCTGATGTGATTAGGTCCTATGATGGTGTCACAACTGCGAAACCACCTGATCAACATCCTACACAGCAAACAGGGAAAGATTAAGACTGAGCTCTCAAAACTGGATACTCTTATGGAAAACCGACCTTCCACACAAACTTCTTCATGGACTCACTTTACAAAAACTAAACAAGCCATTTACAACACAAACTTTGCTTCTTTACAAAAGAAAAAGGACACTAAACTATCTAAACTGCTGCATGCCACAAGGAACCACAACAGCAGTTCCCTTACCCCACCCAACAATATTGTTAATCTTTCCAGCTATACTCTCAGCCCAGCAGAAGAATCTGTCCTATCTCGGGGCCTCTCCTTTTGTCCCTCCAGATCCACGAACATGATACAGTTCTGCGGTGACCTAGAATCCGACTTTCGACGTCTCCGACTCAAAGAATATTTCCAACAGACCTCTGTACAACATACTAACCCACAGAATCCTTCCTACCAAAACTACAAAAAGAAGGATTCTGCGTGGACTCCTCCTGAAGGTCGAAACAACAAATTGGACTTCTACATAGACTGCTTCCGTCGCCGTGCTCGAGCTGAAATTGTAGAAAAGCAAAATCACTTGCCCCATAACCTCAGCCGTGCTGAACACAACACCATCAACAGCCTCAGGGACAACTCTAACATCATCATCAAAAAGGCTGACAAAGGAGGAGCTGTTGTCATCATGAATAGGTTGGAATATGAACAAGAGGCTGCCAGGCAGCTCTGTAACTCCACATTCTACAGGCCATTATCCTCTGACCCCACTGAGGAGTACCAAAAGAAACTAGACCATTTGCTCCAGAAACTCCCTGGAAAAGCACAGGAACAGATCTGTACAGACACGTGCCTTGAACCCCAACCAGGGGTATTCTATTTGCTACCCAAGAGCCATAAACCTGGAAATCCTGGACGCCCCATCATCTCAGGCATCGGCACCCTAACAGCAGGATTGTCTGGCTATGTGGACTCTCTCCTCAGGCCCTATGCTACCAGCACTCCCAGCGATCTTCGAGACACCACTGACTTCCTGAGAAAACTACAATCCATCGGTGATCTTCCAGACAACACCATCCTGGCCACTATGGATGTAGAAGCCCTCTACACCAACATTCCACACAAAGATGGACTACAAGCCATCAGGAACAGTATCCCTGATAATGCCATGGCTAACCTAGTTGCTGAACGTTGTGATTTTGTCCTCACCCACAACTATTTCACATTTGGGGACACTATATACACCTTCAAGTCAGTGGCACTGCTATGGGTACCCACATGGCCCCACAGTATGCCAACATTTTTATGGCTGACTTAGAACAACTCTTCCTTAGCTCTCATTCCCTAATGCCCCATCTCTACTTGCGCTACATTGATGACATCTTCATCATCTGGACCCACGGAAAAGAAATCCTTGAGGAATTCCACCACGATTTCAACAATTTCCATCCCACCATCAACCTTAGCCTAGACCAGTCCACACAAGCGGTTCATTTCCTAGACACTACTGTGCTAATAAGCGATGGTCACATAAACACCACCCTATGCCAGAAACCTACTGACCGCTATACTTACCTACATGCCTCCAGCTTCCATCCTGAACACACCACACGATCCATTGTCTACAGCCAAGCTCTAAGATACAACCACATTTGCTCCAATCCCTCTGACAGAGATCTTGTAGGTGTTTGTCTCTATCAAGCATTCTTAAAACTACAATACCCACCTGCTGAAGTGAAAAAACAGATTGACAGAGCCAGAAGAGTACCCAGAAGTCACCTACTACAGGATAGGCCCAACAAAGAAAATAACAGAACGCCACTAGCCGTCACCTTCAGCCCCCAACTAAAACCTCTCCAGGGCATCATCAAAGATCTACAACCTACCCTGAAAGATGATCCCTCACTCTCACAGATCTTGGGACACAGACCAGTCCTCGCTTACAGACAGCCCCCCAACCTGAAGCAAATATTCACCAGCTACCACACACCATTCAACAAAAACACTATCCCAGGAACCTATCCTTGCAACAAAGCCCGATGCCAACTCTGTCCACATATCTATTCAAGTGACACCATCATAGGACCTAATCACATCAGCCACACCATCAGGGGCTCGTTCACCTGCACATCTACCAATGTGATATATGCCATCATGTTCCAGCAATGCCCCTCTGCCATGTACATTGGCCAAACTGGACAGTCTCTATGCGAAAGAATAAACGGACACAAATCTGACATCAGGAATCATCACATTCAAAAGCCAGTAGGTGAACACTTCAACCTCCCTAATCACTCAATGACAGATTTAAAAGTAGCAATTTTGCAACAGAAAAACTTCAAAAATAGGCTCCAACGAGAAACTGCGGAATTGGAATTAATATGCAAACTAGATACCATAACCTTAGGCTTGAATATTGACTGTGGATGGCTCGGTCATTACGTTAATTGAATTTATTTCCCCTCCTGAAAAACCCTTAACACCTTTGTGTCAACTGTCTGTAATGGGCCATGTTGATTATCACTTCAAAAGTTTCTACTGATAACAGTTCCTTTCAATTAATTAGCCTCTTAACGTTGATATAGACACTCCCACCTTTTTATGTTTCTCTGACTGTATAAAATATCTGCTTACTGTATGTTCCATTCCATGCATCTGATGAAGTGGGTTCTTAACCCACGAAAGCTTATGCTGAAATAAATTTGTTATTTCACCTCTAAGGTGCCACAGGTACTTTTCTTGTTTTCTTTTTTCTAAAAATGGTTCACCCATAGGTGACTATGGGGTTTTTGTCTTTTATCATTTTCCTGTGTGAGTTCATTCAAGGGCGTAGTGGTTGTCAGGTTTCACCCACATAGTTGCTATTGGGGCAGTTAGTGCACTGGATGAGGTACACCTCATGTTGTGATACGAATGTGTAGGACCCATGGATCTTGAAAGGTGTGTTGTGGGGAGTGTTGAACATTTACTCCTGAAGGAATTAAAAATTCTGCAGTGGAGATATGCCTACAGGTTTTACATCTGTTGTTCTGGCAGGGTGCCGCTTTGTGATAGTCTGTGGGAGCTTGCTTCTGCTGATAAGCTTAGATTGGTTGTGGGTTATTTGAATGCCAGAAGTGGGGATTCAGGAAAGATTTCTTTCAGGATGGGGTCCCCATCAGGTATGGATTGTAGTTGTTTGAGGAGACCCTGTATGGGTTCCAGCGTAGGGTGGTAGGTGACAACTAGGGATGTGCAGTCAAAGGGGTTTTTATTTCCATATTGAAGCAGATTCTCTTGGGGGATTTTAATGACTTGTTCCATGATGTGATGTACTTCTCTGGTGGAGTGTCCTTGTTTGGTGAAGGCAATTGTAAGTGAGTTAAGGTGTACATCCCAGACTTTCTCCTCAGAGCATATTCTGTGGTAGCTGGCTGTAGCTAACAGATTTCTTGGTGTGTTTGGGGTGGTTACTGGATCTGTGCCCCGCTTGTGGGAATGATCAATGGCACAGTGCAGACCTGCTTCTAACAGACATGTTGAGAAATGGGTGTTGTATCCAATAGTCTGTAATTTCCCTTGGCCTTGGGCTAGCATGAGTATAAACCCTGCTCAGAACAGATGCTTTCCTGGCTTTTACTGGCATTGTGGTGTGTATCAGGTAACTAACCTATAAGAAGTGCATGAAGCTTACTTACTGCCATGTATTGTCTGCATGGCTCCTGGTGTCACAGCCCAGGCGCATGCACACACACATGCTAATTCATGCCCCCCTCCATTCCCTTCTGCAGGCTACCCCATTTATTACGGAAACCAATTTGTCTTTGACCTCACTGGGAGATGCATCAATGCTAGCAAACCACACACGTTCATCCACCCTTCCCCTAGGCCCTGTTACTGCCCATGCATACAGCTCCCTAAAGGGAAGAGAAATGCCAAATCAGATGCAGGGAGAAGGCAGCGGGGACCCATGGGCATTGTGGTGTGTGAGGCTTCCTCTGACATAAGCCTCCCTCAAGGAACAGACACAGGAACGAGCAGCGAAGCACAACTAAGGTTACCGTTGGGACATGGTAGAAATGTCACCCAACAAGAAACATTTCAAGAAAGCTGCCTGGGAGGGAATCTTCACTCCATAATAAAACTGTCACAGCAGCCACCTTGGCTCCCTCCTCTCCACCCCGCCAACCCCCCGTCTGTCCTTTTATTGGCTTCCTTTCCTTTAATAACCCAGCAGTTTCCTTATGGTGAATGCCTCGCCTCTGAGCTCGGCCGCCTGAGATCGTAGAGCAGAAACAGGCCTACTGCTGGCGGGACGTGCAAAAGCCACCTGCAGTACTGGACGGGTTGGGGGGTGGGGGGAGCAGGCCAAGATTTCCCAGTGATTCCGGCTGGCTCAGTTCTTGGAGGCCCAGCTTGAGATGCCTTAAAGGGGCCTGATTTTTCAGACAGTGCGGAGCACCCACTCTTAAAATAAACCTTCTATACCTTTAATGATGTTAATACCCAGCTCTGACCTAGCACCTTTTATCCATGGAGCTCAACGGTGTTTTACAAAGGAATCCTGTATCATTATTCCCATTCTACAGAATGGGAAACTGAGGCACAGAGCTGCAACATGATTGCCACAAGATCACCCAGCAGGCCAACGGAGGACTGGAACCCAAGTTTCCTTAGGGCCAATGCAATGTGTGATCCACTAGGTCACAGTGCCTCCCTTGGGCATCCAAACATGGAGAAACCCAAAATCATTTGTGAGAATCTTGGTCACACAGTCCTTGTGCTGAGGAGGCCCAAGAACTGTGATTGCACTTGGATGGAAGGGTGCATGGAAGGGTGATAGGCAGATAGCACACAGAGATTAGGGCAGTGTGCTAGGAATCAGTAGTGTAGCTCTGCTCCTGATTTCCTCTGGGACCCTGGGTGGGTTACCTAACCTTCCTGTGCCTCAGTTTACCCTCTCTGTACAATGGATACAATACATCCCTGCCTCACAGTGGTGATGTATGGCCTAATTCGTAACAGCCTGTCAAATGTTTTGAAGGTGCAAGAGAAGCACAAAGTGTCATTACTATGGGCAGCCTCCCCAGAACACACTTCTCTATACTACACCCCTTGTGACCTACACCATTGTCTCCCTTCCAACGACAACGTGTGCTGGCAGTAGTAAGGGTGTTACCCAATTCTGCAGGAGTCGGAGGAGCTGGAAAGCTTGGGGAACGGCTTTGCCATGTATACTGTGGCTGCTAACACAGTATGGATTAAAGTTAATGGGTTTTGGGCCCTTGAATCCCCTAGGAGACTGAAAGTCTTAGCCTGCAACTCTGTCTTGTCACTGGAAATCCATGTGTTGAACCCATTGACAGAACAGAGAGAATCAGAAGGCCTGAGAATCTCCTATGTAAAAACCATACCTCAGCTACGGTCTCCCTGCTGCCTCAGGGGAACTCCTTTGGACCACACAGCTTCCTGACTGCGACGCGCTCCCAGCGCATCATTTCTCCAGCTCCCAAGTGATCGATGGAGCGGTGAAGAAGGCAGCTCGACTCCTAGCGTGAGTGCTAGCCGGCAGACAAAATCCAGTCCAATCAACCCCGTCAGGCTATAAACGTGCTACTTATCCACACCGCAGCTGTTTCTTACATATGGATGTGCCAAGCACTCAAGCAGCAGCATCTGGCAGTGACTCCTTCATTAGCTGTTTCATACATGTGCTCACATCAGTCACAGGGAGCCGGCCAGGCCACTGCTGACCATATGGGGCTAGATTGTGCTTCATCTATGTCAGGTTCTTCCAGCAAATGAAAATATTTCTCCTCTGTGTCCCCAGGACCTGTTCCTTCAATCCCAGCCTAGGTGTGATTGAAGGCTAATCACCTTCCAACTCTTGGTGAAATGGCGCTCGTGACAAGGGTGATGTATGGAGCCTTCCCTAGAGTCAGCCCTTTAATGGCTCTGGTAAGACACCTCCAGATGTTTTCAGATTATAAATGAATTCCTTTTGCAACTAAAGATGAAGCTGGAATGTGTGTCCTGAAAATCCACTTAAACTCATGCTGTCTGTGACTAGAGACCAATCTCCCAGAATTCGACCCTTTCTGCTCCCCCACAAAGCTGTTCTTGCGTTGGGCTGTTGATGCTTAAGGATATGGATGGGTCACATACCGCGCCACACTCCCATCTGCTCAGTAACCAATTAGAGAGAACAAATAGCTCTGCATGTGCGCACACTGCTTCAGACCACCTGCTGGAAGGGATGTGAAACCTGGTCTTCCTTCGAGATGGAGTGCAGGTGGTTTGTAGTTCATTACTGTGTAAGGAGATAGAGGAGTGGGGGCTGCGGGGGCGAAATAGGATGGAGATTGTAAAAGTAGCTGGAGTCCTTGGCTAGGTAAGAGCTGCTAAATGGAAAGAAACATTAATGTCCTTTTCCTGGTGTTTTCTGTGAAATTGTCTCTTTACACGTCCTCTCCGTTTGGAAGAAGTCAGCGGCTGAAGTGGGCAGATGAGGAATGTGGTGGAGCGGGAGGAGACAGTGCAAGTAAAGAACAATTCCTAGCGCATGCATAGCACTTCCCATCCCTCGATTCCACAGGATCATCAGGATCAGTACTGCCATTCTACAGTTGATGAAACTGAGGCAGAAAAGTGATACACCTTGCCCCACCTCACCCAGCCAGTCAGTGTCAGAGGCAGGACTAAAACCCACATCTCAGTCCCAGGCCAGTGCTCTACCCACTGGACCATACTGCCCGTTCTGTTTCTGCTCTTTCCCTTATTAGCACCTGTGAGAATGGCAGGGAAATCAACCTACTTGCCTTTCAGAGTAATTGACATGTCTACCCATGATGCTCTGCATCTTTTTTCCCTAAACATGTGCTTTCTAGAGGCCACCCTACCTTAACTGAGTCTCTTATTTCCTTTTCTCCCCCCGCTCCCATCGAATTGGTAACTATTTCTGAAACAGCCTTGTCTGCCTTTCACATTGGCTCACAGTAATGCCCCCAAAGTCCAATGGAAATACATCTTCTAACAGCCTGAACCTGGTGGAGAGGGAGACATTAAGAAGGCAGAGGGGGAAAAAAAGCCTTCCAATTACAGGCAATTAGTGCTAATTAATGCTCACCTACTGTGCATGGTGGTCCAAATGCAATCACTCCAGTAGGTGAAGAGAACTCAGCCCTGGGACACCACAGCCTTCTAGTTAAACAACCTGGGTTTATGCAGTATGCATCCTCTGGTAACTAGGAAGAGTTAATCTAGAGAAAAGGAAACTGCCTGGGTAATTCAGAGCCAACAAGAAAAACCCTCTCTCCACCTCCTCCACTACCCGATTGACTCCCATTGATTTCAAGAGACTTTGGATCTAGCCCCTAGAAAGCTATGGTGGAGCTGGGTTTGGTCTGGAGATGAACATGTCTTTTCACTCATGTTGCACGAGCCCTTTTCACAATCATGTGGGTTGTTCGCCTAACTCCTTGCTGGCTGACTTGGGGCGGGGGACGTAAAATTGCACCGCAGGCAGCTGCATGCCTACCACTCTTCACCCAGCCCTGTTTTCCACCCCCTTCAGAAACATTTTCACCACCCTCTCTCGCAAAAACTTGAGTCGCATCATGGGCTTTACCGCTAGCCCCATGGGAGGGGCAGCTGCACCATCCCAGCAGGAAACCAGCCAAGAAGGCGCTCAGAAAGGCCATTGAAGCAAATACCATGGCTGGATTTTTTTTTAAAAGGTCTGGATAATTCAATATCACCAGTAATATTTGTAGATGCTGGTGTGCAAGCTTAGGCCGCAATTCTGCCACGAGTGCAAAGCAGGCAGCCCCTTTTACTCAGGGAGCACCCCATAGATTCAGGGTTCACCCACATGAAGCACCATGCAGAACCAGTGCCTGATATAACAAAGTGAATCCGTCT
The DNA here is from genome assembly GCA_037349315.1 of Chelydra serpentina. Lineage (NCBI taxonomy): Eukaryota > Metazoa > Chordata > Testudines > Chelydridae > Chelydra > Chelydra serpentina. Next base: position 54,981,086 of record JBAIAC010000024.1, on the reverse strand, counting down.
CATGCTTCAGAGCTTAAAATGATCCCCTGGCTGTGGCTGTGTGGTAGGAAACAGGAAGGAATTCTGCCCTGCTCACATGTACAGTGTTGTGGAACTGACCAGATATATTACAGAAGATTTTCTCTGAAACATCAGGTCTGGTGCAGGATTTGTTCATTTTATTTCTTTGTGGCCACTCCTGTGACCAAGTATGACCAATCTGATGTTGCTATTAGGGCCTCAAGTCAGCAAAACACATAAGGATATGTTTAAGTCAATCTTTATTCAGGGATGCTCTTAAGCACCTGCTGAAGTCCCTGCTTTACAGATCTAGGTGAACTAGTGAATTAAGGCCTAGGATTTACCAAAAAAAGGTATTTTCCAGGCACCCCATCACTACCAATCTAATCTGGTTATTGCAGCATTACCTTGAGCTAAAGGGTTGCACCTGAGAATATGCCTGGCAATGCAAGAAATGTTAATGGAACAATCACATCAGTGTGAATAGTGCGGCACTAGTTCAATGTAAGTCTGTTAAATTTGAGAAAATGAGTTCTGCTAAAATCAGTGTAGCCCAGTAAGTCAGCAATCCTCAAAAATCTAACAGAGCTATCCAAAAAAAGTGTATATTTGCCTGCTTATTACCTGCCAGGAGGATCATTAATGCTGCATCATGCTGAGAGCACAGGTCAAACCTGAGATCTTATTGCACATCTAGGGAAAATTATACTTTTAATGATAAAACGCACAAGTCATGACCCCTCAGTTCTTAGGAGTCTAGGAGGGATGCAAGGCTGACAGTTTCTATATTCAGAATCACAAATCATATGTATGATTGTGAATGGTGAATTAAATCTGGGTTAGCGAGATGCAAGCTGTGGGCCCAATTTTGCTAATGTAAGCAGATTCCTTTCCGCTGACACAGTTAGATTCCTTGGTGTGCATGTGGAAGAGTTAACCCTCATTTTATAACAGCACCTTCCACCTTGTGTTTGTTGGAACAATTAAACAATACATAAAATAGCTTAAATGGGTTACATTTGAAATCAGGGTAAAGAAGAACAAGGATTAGGTAAGTAGGAACAAGCATAGTGGATCAGATGTGTCAGATCTAGTATCATGCTTCCTGCAGTGGCCAATAACCAATATTGCAGAGGAAGATGACCACTCCTGCATAATGTACCTGGCTAATGATGCAGTGCTGTTCCTTGGAGTACAACATTCCTTCCTGTCCACTGGATTTGTCAATAGTTGCCCTGAAGCAATAAACCTTTTCTTCATTAGTTGCATCGTAATAGGGCCTTAGCAGTCCCAACTGAGATTGTGCTTGGTGCTGTACATGAGAGAGTTCCTGTCTCAAAGACCTTGTACTCTTATTAGACAGAGTAGAAACTGGGGAAAGGACAAAGGGGAAAATGAGGCAAGGTGACTTGCCCATGGTCATCCAGCAGCTCAGTGGCAGAGCCAGGACTAGACCCCGGAGCAGAGCTCTCTCCACCAGACCCCATACCTTCTCAGTCAGATTATCCCTATTCAGGCACACACCTCATTACAAACACTGATCAGGAAAGGGTACATTTTTAGAAACCCAGCCTCTCATTCTGGGGTTGTAAACTGTCTCCTGCAAGACTGAAGCCCACATCTTCATGCCTGCAAACTGACCTGCAGGTGCAAATCTCAGTGCTTGTGTTTCTCATTCTCTGATCTGCACCCCCCAAGTGACCACCCCTGTAAAGGGTGTGTGCAAGGGATGTTGCCTTTACAAAAATTTGACCCCAATTGTCCATCCCCTTTTAACACCAGACCTAGTAACAAGAATCTGACCTTCCCCTGTGAGCTTCACCAGCTGTCTGCAGGCTGGATGATACGTGTCCTCCTTTTATTGACTCTAATTTACCTGCCATTTATTTCCCAGAGTACCTCTGTGCCTTCGTATTACAGGAAAGGGGAGGGCACGGAGCAGTTTGAGTGTGCCCTTCACACAATCCTGTCTGCCTCCTTCCAACGGAATGAGCTGTGAGGGGACAAAAGCATCTAGTGGAGCCCAGGCTCAGGTTGCCCTCAGAGCGAGGGGCTTCTTGCTCCCAGGGGAGGCTGCAGTCTAGAAACCAACCTGACAGAGTTGGAGGAGCATGAGGGGAACCCGAGTCTACAAGTCCCAGAGCATCCATCTTCTCCCCAGCTAGAGGAAAGCCGCTACAAGCTCTCCCCCATCCTGCTCAGAGGAGCTAGAGAAGGAAGTTATTGCTCTGTCTAGCAGCACTAATCATGTTTCTACTTGGAAATCTGCCCCAGCTCGAGATGAGCGTGACCTAGACAGAAGTTTCTCCCTGGCTCTACCCCAAACTCATGGCAGCCAGCCCAGCCGTGCACTATGCTTGTGCAGAGATAAATCAAGATTCAAAGAGGAAGAGTTGGGAATGTGCCCCTGCTTTTCCCTTCCACTGCTTTTGTGGGTGTTTCTGCTTCTTTTTAGCTCTCCTTTTCTTCCCTCGGTAATGTGCCCAAGAGGGCAACTGGTTGTGAGTCTCTGCCAAGGCCTCAAAGCACACAGGCCCTGAGTGGGTGTATAAACCTATTTGTCCTGGCCAATCGAAGGCAGTCACACGCCACATGACACAGTCTAAGCTTTTGCCCTACATTTGGCTCTTTGGTTTCCCCTACAAGACCTTCTCAGGGCTGGCTCCTCAGTACTGCTGGCTGACATTTTGCATTCAAACCATTACCAGGGGTAAGAATTAAAATTGAAATAAGTGAACATTTCCCCCACAATGGCTTTTTCGTTTGTTGACCAGCTTATCTCACTAGTTCCCACACCCTAATTCAACCAAGCAGCTAGAGTAACCCACCAGCAGATGGGCTTTTTCACAAGGCACCATCCACAAAGGATACACATCAGACAGTGCCACCTAGAGTGTTTTATCTCAAGCTGTAGTAGTGCACCCTCTTAGCTCTGGAAATCCCTGGTGTGTCAACAAAACAACACAACACCAGCAATGGCCAGAGGCTGATTTACAGTGAAACACAGGGTGCCCTCGCATGGGGCCCCCCAAAGACGGGGCCCCAGGGCTGGGCAGCTGTGGGGACAGAAGCTTGGTCCTGCCAGCTCCTGGGGCTCCTGCTGCAGGCTCCATACCCACTGGAAGCCGAGCTCCCCCCCTTCCCCTCCTGCTCCCCAGAGCGTGCCACATTCCTGCCCCTCCCTCTCAGCACTTCCCCTGCTGCCAAACAACTGTTTGCTGGCACTTAGGTCGCTCCGGGAGGGAGGGGGAGGAACGGGGCTTCAGTGCACTCGGGGGAGGAGGTGGGGGTGGAGCCTTGAGGCGGGGGGGGTGGAGCCTTGAGGCGGGGGGGGTGGAATCGGGGCAGGGCCCCCCCACACTCCTCCTACCCATACCCCCTCCCAGCTTCCTGCCTTGAGCTGCTCAGGGCAGGGGGATGGGAGCACCCCCACGACCTCAGCCCACACCCCAATGACCCCAGTCCTGACTCCTGCACCTCCCCCACATACTGAGCCGCCCCATGCCCTGACTCCTGCACCTCCCCACATCCCCACCCCCACCCTGAGCATGAAATAGGAGCTCCTGCACACACACACACACACACACACCTGCACCCCTCGCACCAAATGGGAGCTGCCCCAGGTAAGCGCTCCACACCCCAACCTCCTGCCCAACCCTGAGCCCCCCTCCTGCATCCTAACTCCTGGCCAGACCCTGAACCCCAACCCCCAGCCCACTCCTGCACCCTAACTCCCTCCCACACCTTGCACCCCCAGTCCTGACTCCTGCACCCCCCAGACCCCTTGCCCCCATGCCCCTAGCCCTCCCTGACTTCTGCAGCCCCCAAACCCCCAGCCCCCTGCCCACTCTGACTCCTGCACCCTAACTTCCTCCCAGACCCTGCACCCCCAGCCTTGAGCCCCTCCTGCATCCTAAGTCCTGGCCAGACCCCATACCCCAACATTTTTTTAATAAAGTGCTCTTATCCAAAGCGCTTTACAATAGTTAGCTAATGGTACAAACAATATTTGGAAAGATCATTAAGTCGTCTGCCGAGACCCTCAGTGATTTTCAAGTAGTCTGTGAAAAAAAGTTAGACTACAAGAACAATCAAGGTACCTCACTTTATTTTCATTTACTTCCTATTACTTATAGGAGGAGGAGGATGAAAAAAAATGAAAAATGGGGGTGTGGGTGGGGAGATAAGAGAATGCTCTTTTTCTTGGCTGAGTTCCAAGGAGGGGCTGCAAAAATGAAGCTGAGCACAGGACCCTACTAACTCTAAATCCTCAACAGGCAACGGCGCTGATTCTCAATGCAGAGTTTCAGCCCCTAAACCAGAGTGACTAAACAGAGCAGGCCTGCGTTACTAAATAGTCCGCCATCATGTTACACTATCCCATTAACTTAAATGCCTCAAGCAACATACTCAGTGTCTTCTTTTAAAACCAGGTTGAGTGTCTCCCATTCTTTCATCTGTCATTGCAGGGAAACTTGGACCACATGCTAAGCCCCATCGGTCCACCGGCTACCACAGAAACAGGCCCCTGCATTGTGCCAAATCACACCACCGCCCCATAGAGTGGAAGCAAACTGAGCGCTGAGTCCTGCGTACTCATGGTGTAGTAATGTAAATCAAATGCAAGTCGATGCTTTTGTGAGGCTCCTGGCTCTTTACAGTGAACGCACCCTGACAATATGGATTCTGACTTATGCTTGGCTGTGCCATACTAACCCAAGGACTTTCTCAAGCTGAATTCCAGTTGACTAATAAATGCGACCTTGTTTTGAAAAGCACTTACTTCCGAGTTGAGCTGGACTGGCTACTGAGAGCGCCAGTGAGAAACGGGGTGCTGGAGCTCAAAAGCTCAGGGTTGGAGTTGTGACACCCAGCCTGGGAAAAAAGTGTGGACCTTGGGCTCTGGCAGACTAGAGGGATCACTCCCAGGACATCATTTAAATGCCAGGGCATAGCTAAGACCTGGACATTTGTAACGCTCTTCCAGGGATGGGCAGGCTCCTACACCCAGTCAGTCCTTGATCTCTGCTGAGACTTCCAAGAAGAGGGTGGGGGCAGACATTTCCTAGTGTGGTGGTGCCTTTCTGATGTGCAAGGCCGGCTCCAGGCACCAGCCGACCAAGCACGTGCTTAAGGCGGCACCTTGCAAGCGGTGATGCTTGGAGTTGGTTTGTTTTTCCCTTGGCGGCGGCACTCGGGTTTTTTTTTGTTTTTTTTTACACTTCGGCAGTGGCATGGGGCTCGGGGGCGTTGTTTCAGCGGGGCGGCACGGGAGAGGAGAGGGGAGGTGGGGGGGTTGTTTCGGCAGGGCAGGTCGGCGTGGGGCTCAGGAGAGGGGGGGGGTTGTTTTGACAGGGCGGCGCTCATTTTTTTTCCCCCTGGAGGGGGTGGCGCTCGGTTTGTTTTTTTGTTTTTTTGCTTGGGGCGGCAAAAAGGTTAGAGCTGGCCCTGCTGATGTGGACACCTGCCTGGTAGGAACCAGAATGAGAGCCATCAGCTCTCACACTGTGGGAACAAGAGACTGGATGAAGAACAAGCCAAATTTGCTAGTCACTGTACGAAGTGTCACCACCAGCCCTGCTCCAGGGAATCAAACACCAGCCGCTCCTCAGCATCTTCCCTCTGAGGTGATTTTTAATCCAGGCAATGAAAATGGGAATCTGTGATCGTTAAAGGCCACATGCAAATACAGCACAAAGGAACCGCAGCACCTCTGGGTCCTCACTAAATATCAGCAAAAACTTTTGTAGGAGGAGAGATGGCCCCTCACACTGCCCCCCCTCCCCATTTTCCGACAGGCACCAACTTGCCGCTACAAAGTGTCTGTTCTGCAATCTAGAGCAATAAACATGCCAGAGTAATTAATGTCTTAACAACTTATTACAATCCTCAGATAATTAATCACAAAAGCTAAACATGCTGTCTCACCCTCCTAATGTGTTAATGCTCTAATTATTATGCCTCAATTAAGGGGAAGTCAGTGCTCCTTGCTTAAAAGTGCATGTTTAATCAGGGCGCTTGAGCACAGGCAAGCCGGGTGCGGGGGGAGAGAAAGAGGAGACTGTTTTTAATGAGGTTTCATGGCTGGCTTTAGGCAAGGAACTGACAGCCTCTGTCTTGAGTCTCACACTCAGCTGCGTGTGGAACTCTGAGCCATCTGCGGTGGCTTTGCGCTCCGTCTCCTGCCGGGCTATTTTTAGAAGAGGTGGCATGTGTGCACAGGGAAGGCAGGGCTGTTGCATGAGCAGCTAAGCAGCAGAGTTGGCGGGGCTGGGAAACAGAAGGTAGCCAGCCTGCTCAATCTGCCAGCCCATGCAGCATTTGGCTACTTGGGAGATGGCTGCTTCAGCCTAGCAAATATTTCTCCTCTACTGCACCAGCTCCACAGTGCGCTGCCATAGGGATAGGTCCCCTCTGCCTGCGCCTCCGACCTCAACATTTGTTCCAAAAGGTGCTTTGCCTGTGAATGAATTTCCAGTCAGGCAGGCCTGGGAATCACGGTCGGTACCAGATGAGACTTGCAGGCTTAGGATATGTCCACACTGAAATCTGCCCAGAACCCTTGGTAGTAACTTGCAGAGCTAGCCAACATGGAAGCCCATGCTGCCACACTGCTACAGCTATCCCAAGCTAGCTACATTAAACTTTGCTTGGGTAGGTCTACCCCCCACACACACCCAGCGTATGTAACCATACCCAGTGATTGCAGTGTAGACATAGCTGAGAAATACACAGGGACATGGAGGGCATGAACGGACCCAGCTCCACTGACTTCAACGCAGCCAAGGTGATTTACATCACTCATTGTGGAGATGCAGTTCTCGCCTCAAAGAAAATGCAGCCGAAATAGACAAAGAATTATTACCCTGCTGTACAGACAGAAAAGTGAGGCCCAGAGAGACTGAGTGACTTGGCCAAGTTCACAGAGGAAGCCTGTGACCCATACAAGAAATTGGGCCCAGATCTCTTGACTAGAGTTAGTCAAAATTTTGTAAAAAAAAAAAAAAAAGTTAAGGTGGGAGGAGGAGCTTTTCAAAGAAACAAATTTTCCTGAAACATACGCGTTTCCATCAACATTTTCCCAACGTTTAAATGAGATGAAACAAAATGGATATTTTGAACTTTGTACCGAAAAATTGCATCTCATTTATCAAAAATGAAAACATGTTAGGGTTTTAATTAGGGTCCCTCCCTTCTCTCTCATCTTCCCCGACACACGAGGAAAAGAACAGAGTGGGGTAAAGAAAAACCCACCCTTTGAAACTAAGAATGCTTTGGTTTTTCAAAAAATCAATAATGACAGTTTGTTTCATTAAAAAAAGACTGGAAATTTCCACAAAAGCTTTAAAAGAAAACAAGTTTGTGTTTTGTTTTTTAAAACAAAACTCAGAACATATTTACCCTTTATCAACCAGTTCCTAATCCACTGACTTTCTCAGCACCCCCCAGCAATTCCACTGAGGAAAGTGTTTTCACGCAGCCCCGTGCAGTGGGATTGCTGAGGTTCACATGGGCTACCTCTAGTACCGAGGCTCTTGCTTCAGAATTGGCCATCACAGGTATGTCAACACAGCATTTTGGAACAAGCTTCTCAGCCCTGGTCAACAGACTTGGGCTGGCCAGGCTCACGCTAGTGCTGTAAAAGCAGCTGTATAGACAGCGCTTCGAAGTTGTGGCTCAGGCTGGAGCTCAGGCTCTGAATCCCACCCCCCTCCTTAGTCTTTGAAATCTGAGGTGCAACTTTACCACGTTGTCTATACAGCTATTTTTAAAGGGCTAGCACGAGCCCCACTAACCCAGGTCTGCTGACCCCGGCTGGGAGGCTCACTCCAAAATGCTGCGTAGATTTATCTTACACTGCCACATGAATGGACATCAGTGATGACCTCAACCCTGTGAGGCAGTGCAGTGCTATTATCCCATTGTACAGATGGGGAAACCGAGGCACGGGTCACACAGGCAGTCTGTGGTGGAGAAGGGCCTTGAACCCATGTGTGCAGCTAGCACCCTAACCATGGGCCATCCTTCCTCTCAGCTCTCATCCTCGTCTGTATTCAGGAAGTGGGATGGTGCTGTTTTCTCGACAAGCCTGTCACATTCTCCAGGCTCACATTTGCGCTGTGCCTCTCCAAAGCATGGAGGGTAGAGGTGGCTTTCACCTGGGCTGCTCTGGGAGCTTGTATGGCCCCGACCTAAATTACAGCAGCTTTGGGGGTGCTTTGTATTTAGGACAGCCTCCCCACAGCTACATCTGGGATGCTCCAGAGCCTGGAATAGGTGTGGTGCTGAGTGCTACTGGAGTGGGATATAGGAGCCAGAATCTGTGCCTCTCCTCCTCCAGTGGGGTTCCTTGCTCTGCTGAGCACACTCCTGTGATGATGGCTCTAACAGTACCACAAGAGAACACTCCAGTCAATCTCGCCCTCCTGCAGTCCAAGAATCAGCTGCTGTTACTTCCTCTCCCTTTGCAGTGGTACTAGCCTATGCAGATCATCACTGGTTACTTAACAGCACCAGCTGGTGAATGCATCATTAAGCCCAGATCTCCTGAATCTCTGTCCAGCAGCGTACCCACCCACCCAGCTTTAGCAGGGCTGTGTGTGTTTTTGGAGTGGGTGGATTTGAGCTCTCTCCAGTGTTTTCCCCCAGGAATTGAAGGGGGGCGGGGGGAAGATGTGTGTTCAAATTTATAGGGGGGGGTGGTATCAGGGCCGATAAGGAGTGAAACAGAGTGAAGGTGGGCTGTATGGCACTATAGTAAAAACTGAAAAATGTTTCATGACCATTTTATTAGATTTAACTCATGTTTTAAAATCACACAAATTAATGTTGGCTACTCAAGCCTTCTATGAAGCACTACATCTACATCCTTCTTGGTTTGTTATAATTTTGCACAACTCTGTTAATTAAACTTCTTGAATGAAGTGTGTTTATCTTTGGTGGCTTCTCGTGTGTCTGGTACTTCCATTCCTTCGATTAATATGCTCATTAGTTCATTCACATGATCAGGCAGAAGGCGACTTCTTTCAGAACACAAAATTCTATTCAATGAGGCAAAAGAACGCTCAACTGTAGCTGTTGTGACTGGAGGTAGCAAGAGATGAATTCCTACTTCTTTCATCCCAGGAAAATAGCACAAAGATTGGGTCGAGCCACTAGTGATGATAAAAAAGAAGTTGACGTCAAATCTTCATTCATTCATCATATGATATTCCACTCGGTGTTCAAATTCTTTATTCTGTCCTGAGCACATGGCAGTCCCATTGCTGGTAGTGCCTCACTCCACTCAACTGTCAGTGTTTTACAGGACAAGGATCTGTAAACGCTATGTAAAAGTTGAGTAGAATCTAGAAGTCGCTGTTGTAGATTAAGAATCATTTCTGTGTACTTTTTCAGTTGTCTTAAACACTTTGTGTCCTCTTCACTTAAGGATTTAATATAAATGCCTTCATTAGTCAACTTCTGGACTGAAGTCTTTGCTTCTTCCAGTATCTTTTCAATGGATAGCTCTGATTGATCTAAATGTAGCTTCTATTGTGGGACAAAGATCTACTACTGTTGTAGCAGATGCCTGGATGGCATTGTTTAATGACCCAAGTGGTTTCAACAGTAGACTTACAAGAGAGAGAATGTCAATAGTCTTCTCCGACTGTAGTAGCAAAAGTAATCCACCAGCCTCACTACTTAGATCCATCCCATCTTGATAGATACTTGTTTTGGAAAGTAACAACAGCTGGAGTAATTTTAAGACAACAGCCAAGGATTGCTCATGAGAAAGCCAGAGGGTTTTCCCAAGTTTGACTAATTTGAACTTCAGTCCCAGTGTATTTTCCAAGATATCCAGTCTTTTTGGACTCTTGCTGAAAAAAGAATATGATGAAGACATCAAAAGACATTAAATGTATAGCTTTTTTAAAGAGTCTGCAGCTTGTACTAGCACTGGTTGGAGTAGATGGCCTCTGAAGTGTGTATAGGAGAGATTAGGGTAACACTTTTCTCTGAGCAAAGCTTGTACTCTGCCATGTCTTCCAGAGAAGTTTGCAACTCCATTAAATGCACAAGCAGCCATCTGTTTGGGGTCCAATTGACAAGCATTTAACTCTCCTATAGATGTCTTCTATAACTTGAAGATCTAGAAATGCATCTACTGGCCTACCACTGACATCAAGATAACGTGCACAATGACTTAATGCTTGATGCCCATTTGCATCGGTGCATTCATTAGCCATGTATGCACATTTTTTGAATGTGGTGAGAGAGTTCTTCACTTTTTCAACTGTTGAGTCTTTCACTGTTGCACCACATGCTTCTAGCCAGTCAGTTGAGTTTCTTGCAGAAAGATAGTGAGCATTTGCTGGTCTTGTTCGGAACCAGTGTTCCGCTTCAGGATGAACAAGTGACAATGCACTTAACATTGGCTTCTAGTTTGTAGTGTGTGGTATCTCTTGCTTAAATAGACAGTATGATGCCACAGCCATGTTTGTTCACATGAACTGTGTTGTGTCTCCAGCATTCTTAAAAGCCTCATTAACACTCACTGGTGTTGTCCTTGGTCAGTGGAGACTCAGAGTTCAGAGGTGCTTTCACATGAGTTCACCTCCCAGGTGGGGGGAAAGAAGGCACCTTGCTCGTTCCTCCAGCTGCTCACTATTCGCTTTGGCCACTATTGTTCATTGTGCCACCATTCACTCCATTGCTCTGTTGCCAATGGTCCTGCACTGTCACCTTCTGCTGCCACCTGCCACTGTGACCTCTGCTAGTTGGTCTCTTGAGGTTCCACCCAGCTCTCAGTGATTTCAGCTGAGCTCTCAGTGGGGGAACCTTGCTGCTAGTGCAGCCTGGGCCATCTCTTCCACAGAAACACTGTCCCACAGCAGATCTAAGTGCTTAGACCTGACTATCAGTGAATTCAGCTTTAGTGTCACTTAACAAAACAAAAGACTATCTATGGAGCCTAATCAGCTCTGTCTTTAAACAGTGGAGAGGGGTAGGTCAAATAGTACTTGTGACTCAGGCAGACCATCAAGCAAAACCCTCTCTTGATGTCCTCAATCAGCACAGGCTAAGTACAGTTCTTATTGTATGAACAAAGGGCAGTAGAACAACATTTCATTACCCCCCCCCCCCCCCCCCCGTTCAAGTGATTTGTAACCCAACCTCAGCCAAAATCTATCACTTGAGCAATGCAAGTTTTGCTGGATACCTAGGTAGATTAGGTGTGAATGTAAATACATTCTTCCCAGCTCATCACTAGCTGTCAGGGAGAGCTCATTTAGACTTTGCTTACAAATCATAATTTGAAATTATTAGGTTGGCCAACATCACCGAAATGAATGCACTGACATTGTCATAAAAAACACAACAGCAGTATAAGGAGTCTATGTTCATACTTCTCAAATCTATTATACTTTTTCAGATACATATATTTTTATCATACACTGTAAATGCTTTTAAAGTGTGTATTAATGTTTCAATTTCAATTAAAATTTCCAAACAATCACTAAATTGGCAACACGGCATGTAACTAGTTCACAAAACTTGGGGGAGAGGGGGCTGTCGGGGAAATTCAGGGGGGTGTAGGGAAATCCCTGGCTCTCTCGCTCTTCTGCCACCCCAAAGCTCCAAAGAGCCATGCAGCACAGTGACAGCTGGAAGTCCAAACTGACCCCAGATTCATAACAGCCTCATTCATTTTATCCTTGTTTACTGGCATTAATTTTAATGTCTTGCTCCTGTGATAACTTTCCACTGGAGCAGTTGGAGGAAAGTTCTAAGCCTGCTGGAGAACCATTTGTTTGTACAGTATTTGTTTGTTATATAACTGAGAGCCAGGGGACACTTTGGGACTTGGCCTTGCTGTGTTTGTTGTTGAGGGCAATAAACTTCCCAGATGAAAGACGTTAGCACGATATATTGCCATCTCTTCATTCTGCTCTGCCTTCTTCTGGGAGGAACTCACTTGCTCCCATTGCAGGATAAGCAGGAGCTATTTACCTGCAACAAGCAACCCACCCCGCATGAAATTTAGGCTATCTAGACAGCCTCTGCTTTTGGTTCAGTTTGCAAACCCAAGCCACATGCTGTGTACCCCCTTCCCATCTACATTTTCATTGAAATAACTGAAGATAAAAAGGCCCCTATGCACCTTAGGCAGAGATACTGCACTGAGTCGTGGTTGGGGAAAGAAAAAGTACCTTCGGTGTGTTCAGGCTAGGCTCAGTCAGGTAAGGAGTGCAGTTCTGACTTTATCTTCTCACTGAATTCTCTACAATCAAGCCTTGCCATAAGCAGAATTCTCCCCGCCATACGCAAGTTATGCAAAGCTCTGCCCATGTGGTCCAGTGACTAGGAGGGAGTGCAACTCTTCCCTGCTAAAAGCAGAGGGTGACCTTCCCCTTCTCTGCTGGCTTGGCTAAGCAGTGCACCCCAACCTGTTTCAGTCTACTCATCTTTAACTCCTGTCCCCAATCCCAGGCATTTGGGAGAATCTCTTGGAAGTTTGGCTTCAGGTGGGTTTCACTCACTATCCCCTGAATTGCAAGTCTGAATGAATTCAAAGCGGTTCTAATGACTCATCTGACGTTTGGCTAAAATGTGCTGAAATGTTTGCAAACCTTGCCACACCCTGGCCCAGGTTTTGGGTTCATAGCAAGTATCTCCACCCCACTCCCCCCACCATTCACCATAAACTCCATGGCAGAATGATGGCACGAAGACCTGGTTCTAGTCCCAGCTTTGCTCTAGCCAGCCTATGTAAACTTGGGCAAATCACACTGGTGCTCAGTGTTTCTGGTCCCTCATCTTTAACAGGGGTTAATATTATTTCCTTAGAAGGGAGGTGAGACTTTAATTTAGTGATTTTTGTAAAGTGCTTTGTGATCCTCCAACAGCAGCTGGCAGAAAAAAGTATTACATGCCATGAAGTAATCGAACATGGTGTCATGGGCACTTTAAATATTTTATTTATTTATATATATATATATATAAAAAAAACTAAAACCTAACTATACATAAAATACATTTAAAAAGATGCCCCTCCCCCCACCTGGTCCTTCTGGCACAAGGTAGTGGGTGGGAAGTCTCAGACGGGGAAGGATCTGTTGGAATAGTTGTTGATAGTTCACATGTAGATCCCACTATGTTTAGCATATAACATCTATTGTTATACAGAGTGTTGCCATGGAAAGCTCTGAGATGTAATTGGCAGTAGGAGGGTTGGGTGAATTATTCACAGCCAATAACTTGATGAATTTTGACTCTTCTGCGTGCGAATTGTCTGCAAACAGATTATGAAGTTCTCAGATGCATTACTCACTCAACATTAGTGGCTGAAGAATTCCTGTGACAATCCTCCGTGTAAGCATTTGATATTATGAGCTCGGTGAAACCTTCTTGTGGGTTGAGTTCAAATCCCATTGAGACTGGCAGGTGTGAACTCACTTCATTTAATCAAGTATCAAGGGTAGCCATGTTAGTCTGTATCCACAAAAACAACAAGGAGTCCGGTGGCACCTTAAAGACTAACAGATTTGGGCATATGCTATTGTGGGTAAAAAAAACCACTTTAGTGAAGAGAAGAACACATGGCATCAGAGAGACAGCCTAAAGGAGCAGCTAAAAGCATGTGGCTGACCTGTTTTTTGGGGTCAGAGGAGCAGGCTGAAAAGAGTACTCTTGGTCCTGCAAGCAAAAGAAGCTGTTTCCTGCCATTTGATTCCTTCTGCATTCAGAGACATGGGACTTTGTACCTTCTGTGTAAATAAACAATCAGAGAAATACCTGACCACCACCAATCTCTGCTCCCAATAGGAACATCCCCTGCTCCCCAAACTTTGTTGCCCCTTTTTGACCCGAATGGCTAGCCAATAGTCAAGCTGCATTAGTCAGTCTGGAGTGGATGTGAAAGTCATATGATGTGTTTCCTTTGCCTGACTGGATGAGTCTTTCTGCGGTTTGTTCCCTTTGGACCAGGGTTCCAGTGTGAACACTCCTTTCTACAAACTGTGACTTCACTTTTTCTTGCTGTAGCCCAGAATTCACGCAAAATCGGCAGTTTCCAAAGAACATTCCTGCCAGCCTGCTCCATCTTGAACAGGATGGGGGGAGTGTAATAGAGGAAGAGAAGAGGAAACTCCCTCCTCTTTTCCAACAGCCAAGAAAGATGGGAGTGGAAGGTGGGAATGGAAATATGCTCTCCTGCTGTGCTCTGAAGGATAAGCAGCAACCTCCAGTGCTATCCTGGTATTCTCCTTCAACATCCCAGCATTGGCTGAAGTGGGGGAGGGGAAGTTACCCCCCCTAGAAAGGGGGTGTCAGTAACAGACACGCCGAGCTGTCCTCATGCCATCCATTAAACCTTTGGCATTAATGGATTCCCCATTGATCTTGCCCTAGCACTGCTATAAAACCCACAGCTGCGTGAGGCAGCATCCTAAACTGCCCATATAAATCTCAGCCACCCTATTCATTAATTACAGCCCAGTGACAGCTTGGGCCATTCGTTCTGAAGAGTAACTTCATTTATTTCCACATTAACACTTTACAGCAGTGGAGTTCGCAGTATCGCTCCATTACATGACTACTTAATCCTGATACAAAGGGCAGGGGGAGGTGCAGCATTGTCCATGTATTTGTGGGAAGATGATACATCCAGTGTAGTGTATTTAACATTACCAGGCAAAACGTTTTGTTAAACTGCACTTAAGAGTATTTTCCTGATAGAAATTTACAACCTTAAAACAATTTTCTCAACAAATACAAAAGGAAGAAACTCTTTAAGTGGAATTTTAATGTTGAACTTCCACTTTAAACAAACATCAGCAAGTAGCAAAATAGATAGATGTCAGTCACCTAAACAACCTTAACTCTGTCCCCGTCCTCTAGTGGCTCTGCACCTTGGGCCAGATTTTCAAAAGAACTCAGTATGCTGAGTGCTAAACTTTTTTGAAAAATCTGGCCACAAGTGCTGAGCACTTGAAAGCCTGGGCCTGAGTTCTTGTAAAAATAAATCTGGGGTCATGCATATAAGATGGAGACATCCAGATGAAGGAAGATTTGATAGACATCTTAAAAAGTCTCTGCTCCATTGTGTTGGTATAGTTAGCTTGTGCAGTCAAGGAGATCTAGAGTACATACTTCAGTAATAGCTACATGGTCTCCTGGCTCACCTGCGATGAAAGCTAACTATTCTAATCTTTGGCCTAGCCCCTTAAGGGCCAGATTTTCTGAAGCACTCAGGGCTAGCTTTTCAGAACAGTCAGCCTGCCACTTGCATGGAAGATAATATTTTTGCTAGAAACGAGGCACCATCTAAATAAAGATAAAACTTGCAAGGGAGAGGTCTAAGATTGGCTGAGGGAAGGCAAAAGACTCCACTGACACAAAAGCTACTTAAATGAGAGATGAATATGTCTTAGTAGAAGCAGGGTTGTCACAGCTGTGGACAGAAGCCTTCCAAAGAACCAGGCTGGTGAGTGAAATTTACACACACACACACACACACACACACGGATCAAATGCCTATATATGGGGGGAGAAAACATCACAAGGGGGAGAGGCAACAGCCAGCCATTTGCTGACACACATCGGGAGTGAAATATCAATATTTCCTTCTGTGCTCTGTAAATCCACAGCTAACAAGGCTGTGCTGACAGAGGTGGTTTTTAATAACTGCAATGGAAAAGTCAGCTGGTCACCATGATCAGACATAAATTGAGCTACCTTCACCATCCTGTACCTATGACCCCAGCACAGAAATCTACCACTCATATGAACGGAAAGCATCTGTATATTGTGCAGGTTTTTTTCAAAATTCCTGCCCTTTGCTCCATGCTGCTTGGACTCATTTTACTTTGCTGTTGATTAAACATGGTCAACCCCTGCATGAAGCTGAATGTTCCAACTTGTAGCAACTGGAGAGTGGTAGACATTTGGTTTCAGCAACTGCAGGAAGTTTGCCACAGCCCTGCGAGTGTAAATTTAGACAGGCCTGGTGCATATCTGAAGGATCCTGAAGCACTTTGCACACTTAGGAGATTTCCAGTACTTCTTCCTTCCGCTCAGACAAGAAATACCATGAGCATAACCTGCCTTGATGCTTCTAGTTCAAAGTAACACAAAACCCCAAAATAATGGGGATGGTACATAACTAGCCAACAGTGCTGACTGATTTTCCATGCAGGGTAAAATGGATGTATTAAGGGTTTGAACCTCCTTGGAGTTGAGCAGCTGGGTGTCAAAGGCAAGAGCGCTTCCAGGGGCCTTACAGTGGTGAGTGGACTTGGTTCGGACCTGGGTCTGTGTTTGCAGCAGATCAGTGGAATCTGGCTCAAAACAGACAGGATTCGGGAGTCCCAAGCTGGAAAAGGCCTGGAAGCAGGGGCAGAAGTAGCCTTGGCATACCAGGTGGCAGCACCAAGCAGGTCTCTGTGGCCCCAACCCGTCACACTAGCCAACAGTGCTGACTGATTTTCCATGTACAGTACCTTTACATTTCTAAGCCCTCTCAATGTGTTCAGAGCTATACAGTCACACAGCTACTGCAGCCTGTTACAAAGGAGACACACACATTGTGCTCTCCCAAGGGGCTTTCATTGAATGCAGGGGCCAGTTTAGACTAAAAGGATGTGTTTTGGTTCTTGTGTATGAAAACAAAAGAGTAATTCTAGTGATCAGGATGGTATTGTAAATCAGAAGCATCACACTTTGATAGCTGCAAGCACACAGGTGATTGCATGAGAATCTCAACTTTAATCTAAAAAAAAATAAAAAATGTAAACCCTCATGGTTGAAAACATAACCCTTGCTTTGATTATAAACCTTTTGGGGGCAGAAAGTGTCTTTGTTCTGTGTCTGTACAGCACCTAGTGCAATGGGGTCCTGGCCCAAGACTGCAATATAAATAACGTTCACACCTGCAAGAGGGTTTCATTGACCTCGTGGGGAGTTACAGTTCTTTGACTCCTGAGTAAATCAATAGTAGTGAACCAGTGCCCAAGCACGGTGCAAACGGATCTCCAGTGCTGCTGGAGATGGCAGCTTTTGGGTTAGATGCAAAGCTGGTGTTCTGATAACAGAGTTTTTAAAGATCCCTAGGCTCAGGGATAGGGATGGTAATGCTGGTATCTGCCTAAATTCCAAGTCAGGAAGTTACCTAAATCCCCCTGCAATTTCAAACAGGCATGGCACTGCTCTTCACTTCCTGTCCTACAACGCTGCTCTAGACCCTATCTAGACTAGACCAAAAAAAAAAAAAATCACGGAGTGTTTTAAAGTAGACTAGCTAACACATTTTAGTTAACTCATTTGTAATCATCAGTTAGCACCTTGTGTAGACAAGTTTACCACCTTTAAAAGTGTTCCCTAGTCATGGTCAGACCTAGAGAGAAGCCCTGGTTTTAGCCCTATTAGCTTCTAGCTAGCACACACCCCCCCCCATAACAAGGCTCCAGCAAAGGGCTTGGGGAACTCTCTCCCCAGGACTGTGTTAAGTGGAGTCCCATCCCATATAAAATGAGCCAAGTCCATAGCGCTTACTGCTCTGTGATTTTCTGGCCTCAGCCATTGACCAAAAGTGCATGCATGTGCTGTCCTGGCTGAGGCGTGAGCAGTCAGACCCTGTCTGGTCAGTCTTTGGTTGGTTTAAAAGTGGACATTTGTGTTTTGCAAACAAACTGCAACCGCTCAAATGCTCCCAGGAAACAAGCACAAGCTACCTCTAGTGTCATAAGAGCATAAGAACAGCCATACTGGGTCAGATCAAAGATCCATCAAGCCCAGTATCCTGTCCTCTGACAGTGGCCAATGGCAGGTGCCCCAAAGGGAATGAACAGACAGGTTATTACCAAGTGATTGATGCCCTGTCACCCAATCCCAGCTTCTGGCAAACAGAGGCTAGGGACACCATTCCAGAGGCTAGGGAATTCCATGAATCTATCTAGCTCCCGTTTGAACCCCGTTATAGTATTGGCCTTCACAACAATCTCTGGAACTCCTTGCCAGAGGGTGACAGTGCATTGTGTGAAAAAATACATTGTTGTGTTTATTTTAAACCTGCTACCTATTAATTTCATTTGGTGGCCCCTTGTTCTTGTATTATGAGAAGGAGTAAATAACACTTTCAGGGCCAGCTCTAGGATTTTTGCCGCACCAAGCAAAAAAAATTTTGGCTGCCTTCCCTGCCCCCCCCCTCCATTTTTTTCTTGCCCCACCTCAACTCCACCCCTTCCCCAAATCACCAGCCCTGCCTCCTCCCCCGCAGGTGCTACATTTCCCCCTCCCCCCAACCACCCACCCTAGCTCACCTCAGCTCTGCTGCCGCTCAGGTTCTCCTCCTCCTCCCTCCCAGGCTTGTCACACGCAGGTTCTCCCCACCCCCACCCCCCAGGCTTTCAAGCCGAGTGTCCCCCTCCCTCCCAGGTTTGTGGTGCGCGACCGCACCGCGGCCGCTCGGGTTCTCCCTCTCAGGCTCTTAAGCCTGGGAGGGAGGAGGAGAAGCTGAGCGGCGGCAGCGTGCGGAAGCCGAGCGGCGGCGGTGAGCTGGGGCACATTTCTAGGGGCGACATGGCCGGTACCAGAATGCCGCCCCTAGAAGTGTGCCACCCCAGGCACCAGCTTGTTTTGCTGCTGCCTAGAGCCAGCCCTGAACACTTCCTTAATTTACTTTTTCTATACCACTCATGATTTTAAAGACCTTTATCATATGTCCCCTTAGTCGCCTCTTTTCCAAGCTGAAAAGTCCCAGTCTTATTAATCTCTCCTCATATGGAAGCTGTTCTATACTGCTAATAATTATTGTTGCCCTTTTCTGAACCTTTTCCAATATATCTTTTTTGAGGTGGGGTGACCACATCTGTACGCAATATTCAAGGTGTGGGCGTACCATGGATTTATATAGAGGCAATATGATATTTTGTCTTATTAGCTATCCCTTTCTTGATGATTCCCAACATTCTGTTCGCTTTTTTGACTGCCACTGCACACTGAGTGGATGATTTCAGAGAACTATCCATAATGACTCCAAGATCTCTTTCTTGAGTGGTAACAACTAATTTAGGCCCCATCATTGTATATTTATAGTTAGGATTATGTTTTCCAATGCCCATTACTTTCCATCCATCAACATTACATTTCATCTGCCATTTTGTTGCCCAGTCACCCAGTTCTGTAAGATCCTTTTGTAGCTCTTCACAGTCTGCCTGGGACTTAACTATCTTGAGCAGTTTTGTATCATCTGCAAAATTTTGCCACCTTACTGTTTACCCCTTTTTCCAGATCGTTTATGAATACATTAAATAGGACTGGACCCAGTACAGATCCCTGGGGGACACCACTGTTTACCTCTCTCCATTCTGAAAACTGACTGTTTATTCCTACCCTTTGTTTACTATCTTTTAACCAGTTACCAATCCATGAGAGAACTTTCCCAACAGGACATGGCACAGGGAAAAGCAGAAGTAGAACTATAACATACACATTACCTGAAGAAACTGCCCCACACATTATATGTAGGGATGGGGTAAAACACTTTATAATAAATTCTTATTAAACAGATCTCATACTGATTCTTAGCAAACCCTATTTTGTGAAAGAAAACTTCAGACTCGCATTGCCTGAGTGATTATAGAGGCTATGTCCACTTGCCACTTATGTAGATAAGTTTTCAGGAGACCCCAATACACCTTGTGAGCAGATTGCCTCTGCAGCACCCACTCGTGGCCCATCAGAGCACAACTCACCCAGTTGCAGGTTTCCTTCCATTGCTAGGTCACTGTCACTGTGAGGTCCATGGCAGTGCTTCTTTCGCTCTAGTCCAGGCACAATTCAGTCCTGACCCTTCTGGGGTGAGGAGGTGCAAAGAAAATCAAGAACAAAACACCCAGGGAACACAAGGAACAATGGGAAGTTCAACCCTCCCTCAGAGTTTGACAAATCCACAGAAGAGCAGCCTGCCTGAGGGCCAGCAGATCAGCTCTGAAGCCCTGATTCTGGAAAGCACTTTAAGGACATATTTAACTGCTATTGACTTCAATGGGCCAGAAACACGTGCTGAATAGAGAGGCATCCTTGAACTGGGGCCTGGGTCTTGCTTATAGCTCAGCCAGTGACATGCTGAACTGCATGGCAAGCCCTTGGGAGGAAGAATGCCTTGTCTGCCAACTTCCCCACAGGTAACGGATCCTGTAAAAATACCTTTAACAACCATTCCCTGTCCAAAAGTCATTATTGCACGAATCCATCAAATGGCCCCATGTTCACCTCAAAATACATTTGACTTCACATGAATCGGACAGAAAAACCATGAGCCAACAAACACCGCAGTGGGAATGGAAAGAGTTCAAGGAGCCCTCTTGATAAACCACAACATTTATAGATTGATAAACCATAAAAATAAAAACAAAAACCCCAACCCAGCCTGTGTCATACATTTTGGAAAAATCTACAAGCAGGTCCCTTTGAACTCTCAAACTCAACTCATCACTTTGCTCATGGGAGCTGGAAAGAAGGCTAGACTCCACCAAAGAGTCAAATTTTTAAAAAGGATAATCTGAAATGCTTATAACTCAACCTAATTAATAGACTGACTTGGAAATTCTCCAGCAATATGCGGTGCTCAAGGAGAAAGTGCTGCCTGTCTGAGGAGGCGACAGCACTTATTACTCACACATGACAGAGATTTAATCCATGCTTGATGTGCAAATCTCACTGCAGCCTTTGCAGCCACTCCGGCACCTCCACAGCACCATACACTGTAAGGTAGGGAATTATCAACCCCTTGTACAAAGGGGAAACTGAGGCAAATGGAATTTCCCCCCCAAAAAGTGCTCCTATTGTAGCACTCGTGACCAGACTGTCAGATGAGTACAGCACCTAATGTTCTGAGCTCTTTGGAAAATCTGGTGTCAGAACCATTTAGAACCCAGATATCCCAGTTCCCAGGCCTGTGTTTTACCAAGTCCTGTTGACACAGGCCTGTTTAAAGAATCCATTTTTCCTATTATTTCATTTGCACCGGGTGTGTTATTTAATTTCTTGTCCTTCATTGGATTATTTTATATTTAAATGTCTCATCTCAGTTTACTCCTTCCTTTTTACAGCCTGGTAATCCAAGTCCCTTGGCAGGGCAGAATAATCTGGTATTTAGTGTATTTTGAAAACAGAACAAGTGAGATCCTCAGCTGGTGCCTATTGATACAGCTCCAGCTCCCTTCACTTCAAACACTTGAGCTATGTTGATTTACATCAGTGGAGGATCTGGCCCAGTAGCTTTAGAAAAGACGACATTTGCTATGCATCAAACAACAACGAAAAAACCACAGTGAAGGCCTGTTAAATGAAAGGAATAAACTAGCACAGCACCCAAGAGTTCTGAACTAAAATCCCTTGCACAGAAATGAAACCTCTAAAATGAAAAGTAGAGTTAATCCCAGATTTCACTCCTGAAAGCCCCTTATCCAAACTGGGAAAGGGCATTCCACACAAATTAAGTTTCAAGCAACTTTTTTAAAACCAATTCTTTTTCCCTTCTGTGAAATCCCACTGGCAATGCCAGGGGCTTGCTAAGGTTACCCAGCTGCATCGTTCTTTGAGATGGCCCAGACCACTTGAATTTCCCACTGTTAAGAGTACGGATTTTCTCCCAAGAAGGAGGATTGGACAAAACATCTGCTTCCATTCTGCAATGACTCTTATTGTCTAATTTCTCTGTGGTGCTGACAGTACTGCCTGAAGCATTCGAAAATCATGAGATTGCCTTAAAAATCATTAGATTTTGAAGCTACTAAAATGGTGGGTTCTTTTTATTTACCTCCTGGCTTTTGAGCCTTTAGAGGTCAGGTCTTCTAGCTTTTCTGAGCAACCATGAGAACTAGAAACATACTTTGCACCTATGAAGAAGCTGTCTGGTGGCATTCATATCTGTCTAGGCCAATATATATGGGAAATAGATGGAGAAGAAACTGGCTCATGCACCTAGATGGAAATATATTTATTACTCAGATTTTTTTAAGTTTCCCTCATTGCCACATTTGCTTCCCCTGCTCCAGTCCCTCTGAACCTCAGGTGGTCCCTTTAAAAGGATCTGCATTGGTGTAGAGTGACCTCACCAATTCCTCCCAGTGTGTAGGGAAAATTAAAGGTGAAGCCAAGCAGAGCATGCTGGTGTCCAGGGACCAAATCCTCAGATCTGAGCATCCCTAAAGCTGAATCCAAACTTCAGAAGACTTCTGTCTCTACAAACAAAAATCCGAGCCCCAGCCACCTCCACCACTGCGCTTGGGGGAAATTCAGATCCACATTCAGACCTCAATAATTTGGGAAAGGGCTGGTGCTCTCCGAGAGCACAGGACCTAACCTCACGGAATCTGTATGCTGGGGGAATGGGAAGGGAAAGCAGAGTATCTGAAGGGAAGCAAGAGAGATGGCATGAGCCAGTTATATCCAGCTCAGCAATAAAGCAGTTGCCTTGCGAGTGACCCTGACATGAGCAAAAAGTCTGTTGGGCCTGGGAAAGCAGCAGTTTATTAAGGTTTAACCCCATTACTGAATCAGTAACCTTTACTGGGCCTTTACAGGTGCCTCACACTGGCTGTGTCTGGTTAGGCAAAGTCAATGACAGGCGGCCTGGGTGTTAACTCGAGCAAGTCATCCCCTCTGACAGGCTCAAGGTCACCCCATGGGCAATCAGGAGCAGCTGCTTGCAAGAGTGCTCAGCCAGGGGATCCTAGAACAGAGTGTGGTTTTCAAGGGGCTGGTGCAAAAGCTGGGAGAGAGAGGCCTGTTACTCAGCAGCGCAGTCATCAGGGGAGAATTATGGGCTCTTTCTGGAATGTGGCATGCGAGAAACGGATAGTCTGATGCCACCGGATAAGAAATTAATTTCTAGCTCATCATAAAAAAACATGCAGCAGCTGCCACTTAGAAACATTTCAAAACCTTTCATTTCAAAAAGATGCAGCAAGGGAGATAGGGCTCACTCCATTAAAGTGCCATTAAAGGAGAGGTTAGCAGAGGAAAGGGGGGAAGAAATAGCCATGAGGAACTGGGGTCACCTGGAACAAACAGCTTCAAACTGAAAAATCTGGTCGTCAAATCAAGGTGACTCCAAATGAAGGCAGGCGTTTTCCTGATGCAACTAAGGATCCACTAACTAGCAGCATTTGTGCTCATCACCATGGTAACCAAGGCCTTGTCTACATGGGGCGTTTTTGCACTGGTGTAGCTCTGCTGCATTAGTGTAAGGAGTGACTTGTGCCTAAGTTTGAGGCCATCCACTAGTGCAAGTCACTTTTTACACCAATGCAGGGTAGCCATACTAGGCATTTGTCCAAGAACAGCCCCACTGGTGGAATAATCCCCTATGGATTCAAGTAGCTAGTTGGGTCATATCCACAGAGGGCCTCAACCCCAATTCAGTATTTAAGAGGGACCCGTGTAAGGTGAGACACACCGAGGGGATGTGCTCCAGGCTGCCCATGAAACAACAGGAGCCTAGAAGCCAAGATGTAGCCAAAAAGACAAGGAGATGGTGCATTTCCAAGTATATGGAAAATATTAAGACACGGAAGGAGTTTTATTCTGAACTAGGCAGGAAACTGGTGAAGATTTCCAAGGATGGGGCGACTGATTTCATTATTGAATGTTATTTTAGGTGTATACATGTTATTTACAAATGGGTTCAGATCAGACCCATAGATCTGAATGCCCCCAGACTGAGGAATTTAGAGTCTGGAGTAGAGCTGTGAGAATTGTTGATTTTTCAGTTCACTGGCAGAGCCAAAAAAACCCAACATTGTTTGACCCAAAACAAAAACATTTCATGAATTTTAAGCTTTTGTTTAGAATTTTACTTCAATTATATAAAAATAATAATAAAATGGAGGGGTTCTGCAGGGGGAAGGGGAGTACGACCAAAACAATTCGGCAAATTTGAAATAAATTCTTGTCAATCTACATTTTTTGATGAAAAGTTGGATCTACAAATTTTTTCCCAGCTCTAGTCTGGCACAGAACTTCAGGGCCCAGGACTGATTCTCCACCACCCTACACCTCGTGGGGTCATTCATACTTTGTGTTTGTGAGTGAGTTCAAACTCCTTGTGATGGGTTGGACTCACCCCTGCAGCGCCTCCTGCTGGTCGATCCAGGGAATTAGCTCATTCCAGCTCCAGAGCACCCTCTGCAGGCCAGCGATCCATCTGACCGCTGGCCCCGTGTCCCTTCCAGGACCCCGGTGCCCCTTTAACTGGGTGCTGCCCCCTAGCAGTACCCCCCAGACCTGGGTCTCCCCTCCCCAGGGGAACCTCCAACCTGCTATCCCCACCTCACCTCAGTCGTAGGCTACTGCCAGTCACCAGCTAGCCCCTGCACCCTGGGGCAGACTGCAGTATAAGCCACTCATCACAGGCAAAGGGGGTTTGGACCGGCTGCCTATGCCTACCCATGGATTGCCCCTGCAACTCCAGTACCTATCCTGACCTTGCCAGGCCTGCACCCCAGGGTTTTCCTAGGCTGGAGCTCCCCGGCTCCCTTAGCCTTTCCCCAGCCCTGCCCCACTTCAGGTACCCTGCTTAGCGCCTGGAAGCCAGGCCCTTCTCCCTCTACAGGCAGAGGAAGACTCTGTGGGCTTCTGGCTCAACAGCCTTTATAGAGCCAGCTGGGGCCTGATTGGGGCTTGTCCCAGCTGTAGCTGCTTCTCCAATCAGCCCCGTAGCTGCTTTTCTCCCAGCTACAGCCCTCTCCCAGGGCTATTTCCAGCCCCTCAGGGCAGGAGCAGGGTTCCACTCTGCTACACAGAGGGAGGTTAGTCTGCTTGGGCTGTCCTGCTGGCTGGACCTCTCTCCTTTCCTTCCCTGGGCTGCTGCTGGCTGGAGCCTTCTTCCTCTCTAGCTGCCCTACTAGCTGGAGCTGGAGCTCCTTTCCCACCCTTGGACTGCTGCTGTGGGCTGGAGCCCCTTCTACCTCCTTTGGACTGCTGCTGCCGCTGGCTGGTTGGTGTGCTCCTTCCCTGGACTGCAACTGACTGTGTGCGTGAGTGAGGGGGGGGGCTCTGCTGACCTGCCCCCCCCTTCCCCTCCCCCCTCTGGAAGGAGGAGCCAGGGCCCCTCTACTACTACCACCTGTGGGGGGCCCTTCCTGCCTGGCTGCCAGGGTTGCTAGAGCTGCTGCAGTTGCTGCTGCATTTGTCCTGGGGAGCTCCTGGAGCTTAGAGGAGGAAGAGGACTGGGAAGACAACCGGCTGCTGGGGGAGCACACAGAGACTCTGGAGACCACTGTGGAGGGGGCCGTTACAGACTAAGTGACTTTCAACCTGCGCTTTTGTGGTGAGGGGTCCTGACTGTGTTTGTGGGGACACAGGGGGTGTGGTGTGGAGCCTGCCCCCTGGTTCATCTGTGTCCCCCCACCTCCAAACCCCCACCACCACCGCTGCTCCCTCCACTGCCCCCACTGGCTGCTCACCATCTGCTTCCAGCTCCTGCCTCCAGGTTTCAGCTGCTTGCCTGGCCTGCCACGCCCGTTTCCACCATTTGGGCCTGCAGCAGCCAGCCAGCCAATCACTGACTTTTCTGCAAGCGCACGTGGGTGCACATGCCCTGCCCCCCCTGGACTACCCCCCAGCTTTGCCCCTTGCTGCCTGCCCTGTTTACCCCTGAAGCTGATTTGCCCCCCCCCCCATACCTTTTGTCCCAGCCCCTTATTAGCTTCAGTGTGTTTGCCTGCCCTGCCCCGCCCTTCTCCTGCTGTAGCCTGGTTCGTTTGCCCTGGCCAGGCCCAACAGCTAGCCCCTTGTTCCCTCTGCCTGTTTGTTCCCCTGCCTTTGCAGCCCTCCTGGCCCTGATTTGCCCCTCCCTTTGTGTGCCCATGCCCCCTCCCATGCGCTTGAGCTCCCCCCATTTCGGTTGATCACTGCACCCCCCTGCTGTTGTTGCAACCTTCCCTCCCCTAGTGCAGCTAGAGGAGCCGGAAGTCCACCTTCTGTTGGTGACTGACACCCCCCCCCCCCCGAGTCCTTGCTAGCCCCCTATCTGCCCCCCCTCCAGTTTGGCACCCTCCTCCCCTGCCCACAGCCTAGCGGGGAGGAGTGGTTGACCTGCTTCCCTTTCCCCCCCCCCACCCCTTGCTTTTCTCTGGTGTCTCTCTCCCTCCCTTACCGCCCATCATGGCGGGAGACATGGCGGGTGGAATCCCTGTGGCGGACCCTGTCCCCCCTCCTCCGCCTGCCCCGCTGCCGTCCCCCCTAGCCTCCACCTCGACTGCCGCTGCCAGACCACCTTCTAGCGTCCCTGTTGGGGTGCCGGCAGCGACAGGCAAGGGGGTGACCTCTGCTGCTGCCACGTCCCTCGCCTCCTCTGATTTGCGGGGAACACCCCCAGCTGGCGGGAAGGGGCAGGGAAAAAGGAAGGGGAAGAGCCCCGCTAAAAAGAGTAAGCCCTCCATGGCAGGGACTACCCCCACTGCCACGGCCCCACCACCGGCCGCGGCATCACCCCCGGTAGTTCCCCCCACCAGCACAGTGGGCGCCCCCCCTCCAGCCCCCAGAGCATATGCCCAGGTGGCGGGGGCCCCCCCGCCAACTGCCAAGTCCTCTCTCCCAGCCACTGCCTCTGGTACCATCCCTAGTGGCCGGGGCCCCTTCCCCACCTTGACCAGGAGGCATGGCATCCGCTGCCACCTGGTGCCCGCCTCGCCCCACATCGAAACCTACGTGCGGGCGTTGGCGAGGGTGGTGGGGCCCATGGCCATTGTGGCGGCCTCCAAGATGTACGGCAAGGCGGTATTCTTCCTTGCTTCAGAGGCCGCCGCTCAAGAGGCGGTAGAGAAGGGCCTGGCGGTGGGGGACGTATTCGTCCCCCTGGAGCCGCTGGAGGACCTGGGTGTCCGCGTAGTCCTGACCTCCGTCCCGCCCTTCCTGCCCAATGCTGCCCTATTGCCTGCCCTCTCCACCCTGGGGAAACCTATTAACATCCTCAGCCCTCTCTCGCTGGGCTGCAAGGACCCCACCCTCCGCCACATACTCTCGTTCCGCCGGCAGGTGCATCTTCAACTGCCGCCGGCGGCGCGTGGCGGAGAGGCGCTTGAGGGGTCTTTTCTAGTCCCCTACCAAGGGGCCCATTACCGGGTGCATTATTCGACGGGGGAGGCCCGGTGCTACCTCTGCCGGGCGCTGGGGCACGTCCGGAGGGACTGTCCCTTGGCCCGGCAAGAAGGAGCATCCGAGACCCCCGAGCCCCGGCAGGGTGCCGGCCCCGTCACCGCCGGCGCCCTTGACCGCCCGGCGCCCAGAGCCGCCCCTCCTCCTTCCCAGTCCACCGCTGCTCCCGCTCGGGCCCTGGGGGTGCCCCCCCCAGCGCGCCCAGACGAGCAGGAGAGCCCCACCTCTGTTGTACGCACTCTGGCGGGGCCCGTGGAGGAGGGTGTGGCAGGGGTAACGCCAGGTGTGGGAAATGGCCCGCCCCAGAGGGGGTCTGCCCCCCCTTGTGCTGCCCCACCGTTACCTCCCCGAGTCCCCAAACCATCATCCTTGCCCCCTGACCCAACCCCTGTCGACCAGCCCACAGACGATGCCATGGAGGGCTGGACACTCGTACAGGGAAAGCGGGGCAAGCGGAAGGCTCGAGCTCCGCTCCTGCCATCGGATGCAGAGGCCCCCCGGAAGACCAGGAAGGGGGGCACCGATGCCGAGCCCTCCGCTTTCCCCGCGGGTGGAATTTGTCCACCACTACTGGCAAGGGCAGACGTGGCAGCACCGGAAGGCAGCACCGCCCCTCCGATGGAGTCCCTTCCTACAGAGTCCTCTGCTGGAGCCCTTCCTGCCCCCTTACCTGCTGAAGCCCCTGCGAGCCTCGAAGCGAGCGTTGCCCCGGGCGATGGCGGGGAGGGCCCCGGGGTGGTGGGGTGTGATCTCCCCTCTATCTACGAGGAGATCGAGGCCCTGGGTCTGACCCCGGTTACCCAGGGGGAGGACGACCCTCTGCCAGCGGGCCTCGACCTGAGCGACCTCACTCCGGACCTCCCTTCCCCGTGCCCCCTCCCTATGGTCCCTGCCTCCTCTCCTACCTCCGAGGATCCCCTGGACTCTTTGACCTGCCCGGCCGTGGGTGGCACTCCTCTGATGGCCGCCGAGCCCACTGTGGCGACGGCCAGTGCTTTGCGGCCGGGACCCGACTTACCGGGGGTCTCCCTCGTTGGCGCGGAGCAATCGACTTCCTTCCCGGGAGGGGGCCCCGCTAACCATTCTCCATCTGATGATGCCGTGGCTGTTTCACTTGCCATCGAGCCTGAGCCTGGCATCACTGGGGCCCCCGCTCCCACCCCTCAGACTCCTGAGCCCGATGGAGGAGAGCCACCTCCCAGCGTCCCAGCTACGGAGGCCCTGGATCTGGCCTCTATACCTCTCCCCAACTCTACTCCCGACCCCTGCCCTGCCCCTACTCCCGATCCCATCCCTACCCCCTCCACCTCTCGCGATGCCGTTGCCGCCCCTGGGGCAGTCTCCTTTCCTTTCCCAGAGGATGACCCCCAGGGAGCGGCCTTTGTGTCTCCCTGTCCCGACCCTCTAGGGGTTGCTCTCTTCCCTCCGCCACCCCCCTTTGAGATGGTGTCTGAGCCAGGCCACATGGTGCCAGCCCATCGGGCGCCACGTCGTGGGTCCGCCCCCTGCCTGTCTGTGGGCCATGGGGCTGTGTCAGGGGCCCTAGTGGAGGGCGACCAGGGGCCAGTGACCCCGCCCCCCCATGAGCTGCGAGACGAGCTGCGGGCGTTTCTAGAAGACGTCCGCGGCTCCCGCAACAAGGTACAGCTCGCTCTCCAGCGCTGGGGGGACTTTAACCGCATCCTCCGGGCCACGAGGGCCCTCATGGGGGAGGGTAAAGGGACCGGGAAGCAGAGTACCGCGACTTACCACCGGGTCCGCACCTTCCGCGACTCCCTGCTTACCTTCGGGGTAGGTCACGGTTTGCTGCGCGGCCCAATGGGGGCCGCGAGCGTCCCCGCTGATGAGGATCCCCCCCAGCCCTCCTAATGGCACCTGTCACCTTTGCCACATTAAACACCCGGGGGTGTCGGATGGGTCTCCGCAGGTGCCAGGTGCTCTCCTTCCTTCGGGAGGGGGGGTACTCTGTGGTTTTCCTGCAGGAGACCCACACGGATCCGGCCGCCGAAGACAGCTGGCGGCTGGAGTGGGGGGATAGAGTTTACTTTAGCCATCTTACGGGTCGCTCAGCTGGAGTGGCTACCCTGTTCTCCCCCAAACTCCGGCCCGAGGTGCTGGGGGTTACCGAGGCTGTGCCGGGTCGCCTGCTGCACCTCCGGGTCCGCATGGAGGGGCTAGTGGTCAATCTCGTTAATATCTATGCCCCGACATCGGGCCCGGAGCGGCTATGTTTTTATCAGCAGGTGTCCGCCTTCCTCGGCACTTTGGCTCCCCACGAGTGCCTGGTCCTGGGCGGGGATTTTAATGCCACCCTCGAGGAGCGGGACCGCTCGGGGACCGAGCAGAGCCCGGCCGCCGCGGACGTCCTCCGGGAGATTGTCGACCATCACTCCCTGGTGGACGTCTGGCGCGACCACCACCCGGACGACATTTCGACCTTTACCTATGTCCGGGTGGAAGCCCATCGGTCGCACCACTCGCGGTTGGACCGTATTTACTTGTCACGCTTCCACCTTTCCCGAGCCCACTCCTCCGACATTCGGCCGGCCCCTTTCTCAGATCACCACCTAGCCACCGTGACGGCCTCTCTCTGTGCGGAGAGGCCCGGGCCGGCCTACTGGCATTTCAACAACAGCTTGCTGGAGGATGTGGGCTTCGTGGCGTCCTTCCGGGAGTTCTGGTTGGTCTGGCGAGGGCAGCGGCGCGCTTTTCCCTCGGCGCGGCGGTGGTGGGACCTGGGGAAGGTGCACGCCCGGCTCTTCTGCCGTAACTACACTCGGGGCGCCAGCCGACGGAGGGATGCGGTAATAGAACAGTTGGAGCGGGAGGTCTTAGAGCTGGAGAGGCGTCTGGCCGCCAGCCCCGAGGATCCATCCCTCTGTGGGGCGTGCCGGGAGAAGCGGGAGGAGCTCCGGGCCCTCGAAGACCACCGGGCCCGGGGCGCTTTTGTTCGATCCCGCATCCGCCTCCTTCGGGAGATGGATCGCGGCTCCCGCTTCTTCTACGCCCTGGAGAAAAGGAGGGGGGCCAAGAAGCACGTCACCTGCCTTCTGGCAGAGGACGGCTCCCCCCTCACGGATCCGGTGGAGATGTGCGAGAGGGCCAGGACCTTCTACGCCAACCTTTTCTCCCCGGATCCGACCGATGCCACCGCTTGCAGAGTGCTCTGGGACCAACTCCCAACGGTCAGCGCGGGTGACCGGGACCGGCTAGAGCTGCCTCTCTCTCTGGCTGAGTTCTCGGAAGCCCTCCGCCGCATGCCCACCAATAAATCTCCGGGCATGGACGGGCTGACCGTGGAGTTCTACCGTGTGTTCTGGGACGTCCTCGGCCCGGACCTCGTCACCGTCTGGGCCGAGTCCTTGCAGAGCGAGGTCCTCCCTCTCTCGTGCAGGCGAGCTGTGCTCGCCTTACTGCCGAAGAAGGGGGACCTCCGCGATTTACGGAATTGGCGTCCCGTCTCGCTCCTCAGCACGGACTACAAACTCGTAGCCAAGGCTATCTCGCTGCGGCTGGGATCCGTGCTGGAGGACGTGATCCACCCCGACCAGACCTACACCGTCCCGGGCCGTACCATCTTTGATAACCTGTATCTGGTCCGGGATCTCTTGGAGCTTGGGTGCAGGGATGGGTTGTCGTTCGCCCTCCTGTCCCTGGATCAGGAGAAAGCGTTCGACAGGGTGGATCACAAGTATCTCCTGAACACTCTGCGAGCGTTTGGTTTTGGACCCCAGTTTGTGGGTTTTCTCCAGGTGCTGTACGCTTCCGCAGAGTGTCTGGTCAGGCTCAACTGGACCCTGACTGAGCCGGTCAGCTTCGGGCGCGGAGTACGGCAGGGGTGTCCCCTCTCGGGCCAGCTGTACGCTCTGGCGATCGAGCCCTTCCTCTGTCTCCTTCGCAGGCGGTTGACGGGGTTGGTGCTGCGGGAGCCGGAGCTGCGGCTGGTCCTGTCGGCGTACGCCGACGATGTGCTCCTCGTGGTCCAGGACCCGGGCGACTTGGTGCGGGTGGAGGCTTGCCAGGCCATCTACTCGGCGGCCTCCTCTGCCCGGGTCAACTGGGTCAAGAGCTCTGGCCTGGTGGTAGGGGACGGGTGGCAGGCGAGCTCCCTCCCACCCGCGCTTCAGGCCATCAGGTGGAGCGCGGGTCCGCTGCTCTATCTCGGCGTTTACCTTTCCGCCACGCATCCGTCTCCGCCGGAGAACTGGCACGGTTTACAGGGCAGGGTGACCGAGCGGCTCCGGAAATGGACAGGACTACTCCGGTGCCTCTCTCTTCGCGGGAGGGCACTGGTGCTCAATCAACTAGTCCTGTCCATGCTCTGGTACCGGCTCAACACCCTGGTCCCAGCCCCGGGTCTCCTGGCCGACCTCCGGACGGCGATTCTGGAGTTCTTCTGGCCAGGGCTGCACTGGGTCTCTGCAGGGGTCCTCCATCTGCCCCTGGAGGAGGGTGGGCAGGGCCTGAAGTGCCTGCGCACTCAGGTCCGTGTCTTCCGCCTCCAGGCCCTGCAGAGACTCCTTTATGGTGCAGGTAGTCCGGCGTGGAGCGTACTGGCGCACGCCTTCCTGCGCCGCTTCCGAGGGCTCCGGTACGACCGGCAGCTCCTTTATCTCGATCCGAGGGGCCTTCCGCGAGACCTCTCCGGGCTGCCGGTCTTCTACCAGGACCTCCTCCGGACCTGGAAGCTATTCTCAGCGACCAGGTCCGTGGCGGCCACCGAGGGGGCAGATCTCCTCGCGGAGCCCCTGCTACACAACCCCCAGCTTCGTGTGCAGGCGGCGGAGTCCCCCTCGGTGTGCCAGAGGTTGGTCCTGGCAGAAGTCACCAGAGTCGGAGACCTCCTGGACTACGACCGGGGAGACTGGCTGGATCCCCTGACGCTTGCTCAGCGCATGGGGCTCTCCAGGCCTTGTACTCCCCGGCGCGTACTCCAGGAGGTGAGGGCCGCTCTGCCACCCGCTGCTCGGGTCTATCTCGACCGGGTCCTGCACGAGGGCACGCCCCGCCCACCCTCCACCCCAGGCCCCCCGGACCTTTTCATCGGGCCCCTGCCCCGTGGACCCAACCGGCCTCCCCGCCCCTTCTCCATGAGCCGGCTGCACACCTTGCAGCCGGTCCGTTTTCAAACCGCGCCACGGAAGCACCTCTACACGCTCGTGCTCCACACCCTTCATTTCCTCGCCCTCGTGTCCCGCCCCGACACAAAGTGGCGGGACCTTCTACCACCTCTAGAGGGTGAGGAGCCCCGGTGGGCCAGCCTCTATTCCACTCTGATACCGAGGCCCACCGGGGATGTCAGCTGGCGACTCCTTCATGGGGCCGTGAGCACGGGCGTGTATTTGGCGC
This sequence comes from Chelydra serpentina, assembly GCA_037349315.1. Lineage (NCBI taxonomy): Eukaryota > Metazoa > Chordata > Testudines > Chelydridae > Chelydra > Chelydra serpentina. Next base: position 54,948,590 of record JBAIAC010000024.1, on the reverse strand, counting down.
GGTTTACCCCTGTCCCAGATACCTGCCCCTTCTGTGGTGTGAGGGAGACCCTGGTGCACGTCTACCTGGAGTGCGCCAGGTTGCAGTCCCTATTCCGGCTCCTCACCAATATTTTGTTACGATTTTGGCTGCACTTTTCCCCTCACCTCCTTCTCTATGCACTCCCTATCCGTGGCCCCACAAAGTCACGGGACCTCCTGGTCAATCTCCTCCTGGCCCTGGCTAAATTGGCCATCTATAAAACCAGGGAGAGGAGGTTGGCCGATGGAGGCTCCGGTGCCTGTGGGGCCTGTTTCCGATCCCTTGTCCGATCACGCATCCGAGCAGAGTTCCTCTGGGAGGCGTCCGCTGGCTCCCTTGACGCCTTTGAGGAGCAGTGGGCGCTGTCCGGGGTTCTCTGCTCGGTGTCCCCGTCAGGCTCCCTTCTTTTAACCCTGTGACCGCACCCCTGACCCTGTTATTTCATTAGTTGTCCCCCGGACTCATTTGGATTCCAGGTCCTGTGGATCCTCCCCTTAAATTAGGGGGGGTCCTTTAGCAGTGGGCGGGCTTCCGCCCGCCCACTTCCCGGAACCCAATAGGTACACAGAGGGAGGTCAGTCTGCTTGGGCTGTCCTGCTGGCTGGACCTCTCTCCTTTCCTTCCCTGGGCTGCTGCTGGCTGGAGCCTTCTTCCTCTCTAGCTGCCCTACTAGCTGGAGCTCCTTTCCCACCCTTGGACTGCTGCTGTGGGCTGGAGCCCCTTCTACCAACTTTGGACTGCTGCTGCCGCTGGCTGGTTGATGTGCTCCTTCCCTGGACTGCAACTGACTGTGTGAGTGAGTGAGGGGGGGGGCTCTGCTGACCTGCCCCCCCCTTCCCCTCCCCCCTCTGGAAGGAGGAGCCAGGGCCCCTCTACTACTACCACCTGTGGGGGGCCCTTCCTGCCTGGCTGCCAGGGTTGCTAGAGCTGCTGCAGTTGCTGCTGCATTTGTCCTGGGGAGCTCCTGGAGCTTAGAGGAGGAAGAGGACTGGGAAGACCACCGGCTGCTGGGGGAGCACACAGAGACTCTGGAGACCACTGTGGAGGGGGCCATTACGGACTAAGTGACTTTCAACCTGCGCTTTTGTGGTGAGGGGTCCTGACTGTGTTTGTGGGGACACAGGGGGTGTGGTGTGGAGCCTGCCCCCTGGTTCATCTGTGTCCCCCCGCCTCCAAACCCCCACCACCACCGCTGCCCCCTCCACTGCCCCCACTGGCTGCTCACCATCTGCTTCCAGCTCCTGCCTCCAGGTTTCAGCTGCTTGCCTGGCCTGCCACGCCCGTTTCCACCATTTGGGCCTGCAGCAGCCAGCCAGCCAATCACTGACTTTTCTGCAAGCGCACGTGGGTGCACGTGCCCCCCCCCTGGACTACCCCCCAGCTTTGCCCCTTGCTGCCTGCCCTGTTTACCCCTGAAGCTGATTGCCCCCCCCATACCTTTTGTCCCAGCCCCTTATTAGCTTCAGTGTGTTTGCCTGCCCTGCCCCGCCCTTCTCCTGCTGTAGCCTGGTTCGTTTGCCCTGGCCAGGCCCAACAGCTAGCCCCTTGTTCCCTCTGCCTGTTCGTTCCCCTGCCTTTGCGGCCCTCCTGGCCCTGATTTGCCCCTCCCTGTGTGTGCCCATGCCCCCTCCCATGCGCTTGAGCTCCCCCCATTTCGGTTGATCACTGCACCCCCCTGCTGTTGTTGCAACCTTCCCTCCCCTAGTGCAGCTAGAGGAGCCGGAAGTCCACCTTCTGTTGGTGACTGACACCCCCCCCGAGTCCTTGCTAGCCCCCCTCTGCCCCCCCTCCAGTTTGGCACCCTCCTCCCCTGCCCACAGCCTAGCGGGGAGGAGTGGTTGACCTGTTTCCCTCCCCCCCCCCTCCCCTTTGCTTTTCTCCGGTGTCTCTCTCCCTCCCTTACCGCCCATCATGGCGGGAGACATGGCGGGTGGAATCCCTGTGGCGGACCCTGTCCCCCCTCCTCCGCCTGCCCCGCTGCCGTCTCCCCTAGCCTCCACCTCGACTGCTGCTGCCAGACCACCTTCTAGCGCCCCTGTTGGGGTGCCGGCAGCGACAGGCAAGGGGGTGACCTCTGCTGCTGCCACGTCCCTCGCCTCCTCTGATTTGCGGGGAACACCCCCAGCTGGCGGGAAGGGGCAGGGAAAAAGGAAGGGGAAGAGCCCCGCTAAAAAGAGTAAGCCCTCCATGGCAGGGACTACCCCCACTGCCACGGCCCCACCACCGGCCGCGGCATCACCCCCTGTAGTTCCCCCCACCAGCACAGTGGGCGCCCCCCCTCCAGCCCCCAGAGCATATGCCCAGGTGGCGGGGGCCCCCCCGCCAACTGCCAAGTCCTCTCTCCCAGCCACTGCCTCTGGTACCATCCCTAGTGGCCGGGGCCCCTTCCCCACCTTGACCAGGAGGCATGGCATCCGCTGCCACCTGGTGCCCGCCTCGCCCCACATCGAAACCTACGTGCGGGCGTTGGCGAGGGTGGTGGGGCCCATGGCCATTGTGGCGGCCTCCAAGATGTACGGCAAGGCGGTATTCTTCCTTGCTTCGGAGGCCGCCGCTCAAGAGGCGGTAGAGAAGGGCCTGGCGGTGGGGGGCGTATTCGTCCCCCTGGAGCCGCTGGAGGACCTGGGTGTCCGCGTAGTCCTGACCTCCGTCCCGCCCTTCCTGCCCAACGCTGCCCTATTGCCTGCCCTCTCCACCCTGGGGAAACCTATTAACATCCTCAGCCCTCTCTCGCTGGGCTGCAAGGACCCCACCCTCCGCCACATACTCTCGTTCCGCCGGCAGGTGCATCTTCAACTGCCGCCGGCGGCGCGTGGCGGAGAGGCGCTTGAGGGGTCTTTTCTAGTCCCCTACCAAGGGGCCCATTACCGGGTGCATTATTCGACGGGGGAGGCCCGGTGCTACCTCTGCCGGGCGCTGGGGCACGTCCGGAGGGACTGTCCCTTGGCCCGGCAAGAAGGAGCATCCGAGACCCCCGAGCCCCGGCAGGGTGCCGGCCCCGTCACCGCCGGCGCCCTTGACCGCCCGGCGCCCAGAGCCGCCCCTCCTCCTTCCCAGTCCACCGCTGCTCCCGCTCGGGCCCTGGGGGTGCCCCCCCCAGCGCGCCCAGACGAGCAGGAGAGCCCCACCTCTGTTGTACGCACTCTGGCGGGGCCCGTGGAGGAGGGTGTGGCAGGGGTAACGCCAGGTGTGGGAAAGGGCCCGCCCCAGAGGGGGTCTGCCCCCCCTTGTGCTGCCCCACCGTTACCTCTCCGAGTCCCCAAACCATCATCCTTGCCCCCTGACCCAACCCCTGTCGACCAGCCCACAGACGATGCCATGGAGGGCTGGACACTCGTACAGGGAAAGCGGGGCAAGCGGAAGGCTCGAGCTCCGCTCCTGCCATCGGATGCGGAGGCCCCCCGGAAGACCAGGAAGGGGGGCACCGTTGCCGAGCCCTCCGCTTTCCCCGCAGGTGGAATTTGTCCACCACTACTGGCAAGGGCAGACGTGGCAGCACCGGAAGGCAGCACCGCCCCTCCGATGGAGTCCCTTCCTACGGAGTCCTCTGCTGGAGCCCTTCCTGCCCCCTTACCTGCTGAAGCCCCTGCGAGCCTCGAAGCGAGCGTTGCCCCGGGCGATGGCGGGGAGGGCCCCGGGGTGGTGGGGTGTGATCTCCCCTCTATCTACGAGGAGATCGAGGCCCTGGGTCTGACCCCGGTTACCCAGGGGGAGGACGACCCTCTGCCAGCGGGCCTCGACCTGAGCGACCTCACTCCGGACCTCCCTTCCCCGTGCCCCCTCCCTATGGTCCCTGCCTCCTCTCCTACCTCCGAGGATCCCCTGGACTCTTTGACCTGCCCGGCCGTGGGTGGCACTCCTCTGATGGCCGCCGAGCCCACTGTGGCGACGGCCAGTGCTTTGCGGCCGGGACCCGACTTACCGGGGGTCTCCCTCGTTGGCGCGGAGCAATCGACTTCCTTCCCGGGAGGGGGCCCCGCTAACCATTCTCCATCTGATGATGCCGTGGCTGTTTCACTTGCCATCGAGCCTGAGCCCGGCATCACTGGGGCCCCCGCTCCCACCCCTCAGACTCCTGAGCCCGATGGAGGAGAGCCACCTCCCAGCGTCCCAGCTACGGGGGCCCTGGATCTGGCCTCTATACCTCTCCCCAACTCTACTCCCGACCCCTGCCCTGCCCCTACTCCCAATCCCATCCCTACCCCCTCCACCTCTCGCGATGCCGTTGCCGCCCCTGGGGCAGTCTCCTTTCCTTTCCCAGAGGATGACCCCCAGGGAGCGGCCTTTGTGTCTCCCTGTCCCGACCCTCTAGGGGTTGCTCTCTTCCCTCCGCCACCCCCCTTTGAGATGGTGTCTGAGCCAGGCCACATGGTGCCAGCCCATCGGGCGCCACGTCGTGGGTCCGCCCCCTGCCTGTCTGTGGGCCATGGGGCTGTGTCAGGGGCCCTAGTGGGGGGCGACCAGGGGCCAGTGACCCCGCCCCCCCATGAGCTGCGAGACGAGCTGCGGGCGTTTCTAGAAGACGTCCGCGGCTCCCGCAACAAGGTACAGCTCGCTCTCCAGCGCTGGGGGGACTTTAACCGCATCCTCCGGGCCACGAGGGCCCTCATGGGGGAGGGTAAAGGGACCGGGAAGCAGAGTACCGCGACTTACCACCGGGTCCGCACCTTCCGCGACTCCCTGCTTACCTTCGGGGTAGGTCACGGTTTGCTGCGCGGCCCAATGGGGGCCGCGAGCGTCCCCGCTGATGAGGATCCCCCCCAGCCCTCCTAATGGCACCTGTCACCTTTGCCACATTAAACACCCGGGGGTGTCGGATGGGTCTCCGCAGGTGCCAGGTGCTCTCCTTCCTTCGGGAGGGGGGGTACTCTGTGGTTTTCCTGCAGGAGACCCACACGGATCCGGCCGCCGAAGACAGCTGGCGGCTGGAGTGGGGGGATAGAGTTTACTTTAGCCATCTTACGGGTCGCTCAGCTGGAGTGGCTACCCTGTTCTCCCGCAACCTCCGGCCCGAGGTGCTAGGGGTTACCGAGGCTGTGCCGGGTCGCCTGCTGCACCTCCGGGTCCGCATGGAGGGGCTAGTGGTCAATCTCGTTAATGTCTATGCCCCGACATCGGGCCCGGAGCGGCTATGGTTTTATCAGCAGGTGTCCGCCTTCCTCGGCACTTTGGCTCCCCACGAGTGCCTGGTCCTGGGCGGGGATTTTAATGCCACCCTCGAGGAGCGGGACCGCTCGGGGACCGAGCAGAGCCCGGCCGCCGCGGACGTCCTCCGGGAGATTGTCGACCATCACTCCCTGGTGGACGTCTGGCACGACCACCACCCGGACGACATTTCGACCTTTACCTATGTCCGGGTGGAAGCCCATCGGTCGCACCACTCGCGGTTGGACCGTATTTACTTGTCACGCTTCCACCTTTCCCGAGCCCACTCCTCCGACATTCGGCCGGCCCCTTTCTCAGATCACCACCTAGCCACCGTGACGGCCTCTCTCTGTGCGGAGAGGCCCGGGCCGGCCTACTGGCATTTCAACAACAGCTTGCTGGAGGATGTGGGCTTCGTGGCGTCCTTCCGGGAGTTCTGGTTGGTCTGGCGAGGGCAGCGGCGCGCTTTTCCCTCGGCGCGGCGGTGGTGGGACCTGGGGAAGGTGCACGCCCGGCTCTTCTGCCGTAACTACACTCGGGGCGCCAGCCGACGGAGGGATGCGGTAATAGAACAGTTGGAGCGGGAGGTCTTAGAGCTGGAGAGGCGTCTGGCCGCCAGCCCCGAGGATCCATCCCTCTGTGGGGCATGCCGGGAGAAGCGGGAGGAGCTCCGGGCCCTCGAAGACCACCGGGCCCGGGGCGCTTTTGTTCGATCCCGCATCCGCCTCCTTCGGGAGATGGATCGCGGCTCCCGCTTCTTCTACGCCCTGGAGAAAAGGAGGGGGGCCAAGAAGCACGTCACCTGCCTTCTGGCAGAGGACGGCTCCCCCCTCACGGATCCGGTGGAGATGTGCGAGAGGGCCAGGACCTTCTACGCCAACCTTTTCTCCCCGGATCCGACCGATGCCACCGCTTGCAGAGTGCTCTGGGACCAACTCCCAACGGTCAGCGCGGGTGACCGGGACCGGCTAGAGCTGCCTCTCTCTCTGGCTGAGTTCTCGGAAGCCCTCCGCCGCATGCCCACCAATAAATCTCCGGGCATGGACGGGCTGACCGTGGAGTTCTACCGTGTGTTCTGGGACGTCCTCGGCCCGGACCTCGTCACCGTCTGGGCCGAGTCCTTGCAGAGCGGGGTCCTCCCTCTCTCGTGCAGGCGAGCTGTGCTCGCCTTACTGCCGAAGAAGGGGGACCTCCGCGATTTACAGAATTGGCGTCCCGTCTCGCTCCTCAGCACGGACTACAAACTCGTAGCCAAGGCTATCTCGCTGCGGCTGGGGTCCGTGCTGGAGGACGTGATCCACCCCGACCAGACCTACACCGTCCCGGGCCGTACCATCTTTGATAACCTGTATCTGGTCCGGGATCTCTTGGAGCTTGGGTGCAGGGATGGGTTGTCGTTCGCCCTCCTGTCCCTGGATCAGGAGAAAGCGTTCGACAGGGTGGATCACAAGTATCTCCTGAACACTCTGCGAGCGTTTGGTTTTGGACCCCAGTTTGTGGGTTTTCTCCAGGTGCTGTACGCTTCCGCAGAGTGTCTGGTCAGGCTCAACTGGACCCTGACTGAGCCGGTCAGCTTCGGGCGCGGAGTACGGCAGGGGTGTCCCCTCTCGGGCCAGCTGTACGCTCTGGCGATCGAGCCCTTCCTCTGTCTCCTTCGCAGGCGGTTGACGGGGTTGGTGCTGCGGGAGCCGGAGCTGCGGCTGGTCCTGTCGGCGTACGCCGACGATGTGCTCCTCGTGGTCCAGGACCCGGGCGACTTGGTGCGGGTGGAGGCTTGCCAGGCCATCTACTCGGCGGCCTCCTCTGCCCGGGTCAACTGGGTCAAGAGCTCTGGCCTGGTGGTAGGGGACGGGTGGCAGGCGAGCTCCCTCCCACCCGCGCTTCAGGCCATCAGGTGGAGCGCGGGTCCGCTGCTCTATCTCGGCGTTTACCTTTCCGCCACGCATCCGTCTCCGCCGGAGAACTGGCACGGTTTACAGGGCAGGGTGACCGAGCGGCTCCGGAAATGGACAGGACTACTCCGGTGCCTCTCTCTTCGCGGGAGGGCACTGGTGCTCAATCAACTAGTCCTGTCCATGCTCTGGTACCGGCTCAACACCCTGGTCCCAGCCCCGGGTCTCCTGGCCGACCTCCGGACGGCGATTCTGGAGTTCTTCTGGCCAGGGCTGCACTGGGTCTCTGCAGGGGTCCTCCATCTGCCCCTGGAGGAGGGTGGGCAGGGCCTGAAGTGCCTGCGCACTCAGGTCCGTGTCTTCCGCCTCCAGGCCCTGCAGAGACTCCTTTATGGTGCAGGTAGTCCGGCGTGGAGCGTACTGGCGCACGCCTTCCTGCGCCGCTTCCGAGGGCTCCGGTACGACCGGCAGCTCCTTTATCTCGATCCGAGGGGCCTTCCGCGAGACCTCTCCGGGCTGCCGGTCTTCTACCAGGACCTCCTCCGGACCTGGAAGCTATTCTCAGCGACCAGGTCCGTGACGGCCACCGAGGGGGCAGATCTCCTCGCGGAGCCCCTGCTACACAACCCCCAGCTTCGTCTGCAGGCGGCGGAGTCCCCCTCGGTGCGCCAGAGGTTGGTCCTGGCAGAAGTCACCAGAGTCGGAGACCTCCTGGACTACGACCGGGGAGACTGGCTGGATCCCCTGACGCTTGCTCAGCGCATGGGGCTCTCCAGGCCTTGTACTCCCCGGCGCGTACTCCAGGAGGTGAGGGCCGCTCTGCCACCCGCTGCTCGGGTCTATCTCGACCGGGTCCTGCACGAGGGCACGCCCCGCCCACCCTCCACCCCAGGCCCCCCGGACCTTTTCATCGGGCCCCTGCCCCGTGGACCCAACCGGCCTCCCCGCCCCTTCTCCATGAGCCAGCTGCACACCTTACAGCCGGTCCGTTTTCAAACCGCGCCACGGAAGCACCTCTACACGCTCGTGCTCCACACCCTTCATTTCCTCGCCCTTGTGTCCCGCCCCGACACAAAGTGGCGGGACCTTCTACCACCTCTAGAGGGTGAGGAGCCCCGGTGGGCCAGCCTCTATTCCACTCTGATACCGAGGCCCACCGGGGATGTCAGCTGGCGACTCCTTCATGGGGCCGTGAGCACGGGCGTGTATTTGGCGCGGTTTACCCCTGTCCCAGATACCTGCCCCTTCTGTGGTGTGAGGGAGACCCTGGTGCACGTCTACCTGGAGTGCGCCAGGTTGCAGTCCCTATTCCGGCTCCTCACCAATATTTTGTTACGATTTTGGCTGCACTTTTCCCCTCACCTCCTTCTCTATGCACTCCCTATCCGTGGCCCCACAAAGTCACGGGACCTCCTGGTCAATCTCCTCCTGGCCCTGGCTAAATTGGCCATCTATAAAACCAGGGAGAGGAGGTTGGCCGATGGAGGCTCCGGTGCCTGTGGGGCCTGTTTCCGATCCCTTGTCCGATCACGTATCCGAGCAGAGTTCCTCTGGGCGGCGTCCGCTGGCTCCCTTGACGCCTTTGAGGAGCAGTGGGCGCTGTCCGGGGTTCTCTGCTCGGTGTCCCCGTCAGGCTCCCTTCTTTTAACCCTGTGACCGCACCCCTGACCCTGTTATTTCATTAGTTGTCCCCCGGACTCATTTGGATTCCAGGTCCTGTGGATCCTCCCCTTAAATTAGGGGGGGTCCTTTAGCAGTGGGCGGGCTTCCGCCCGCCCACTTCCCGGAACCCAATAGGTACACTCCTTTGTGTACGTCTTTGCGGGTACCAACCTTGTTACTGAAATCAACACACAACCCAGTGCTCTGCGTACTTTTCTGATGGCAGCTGTAGGTTAAGCTGACTGTTTTACAGCCTTGTCCCCTCACATTCCAAGTCCTTCCCCGGCTCTGTGTTCCGAACAAATGGCTTCCTTTGAAATATTTGCCATAACTAGTTCCCTCTTTGTAATCTTCTACTTGTCTAAACTGAAACTCAGGAGACACTTCAGTGCTCTGCTCCTATCCTGAGTCTTCCTGGATTTGATCTCTCTCTGTACATTTTGGCTGAAGCTGTGGAACAGTTGAGGAATTACTAGGAATGGCTAAAACCAGGCACCCTACGGGCTTTCTCTGCACAACTTTCCCCATATTCCTCAATCCTGACCTGCAAAACAGCTTGGTGTGGGCCTGAGGTAAAGCTGAATTAAGTCAATGGAAAGTCTCCCATTAAAGTCCATGGGATTCAAGCCCTATTTCAGGCCTGTCTACTAATGCACCCCAATTCTGAACTGTGACACCCCCTAAAATTCTGCCCTTGAGTTTCTCCTACAAGTTGTCTCACATTGGGTGGTGTTGGTGCAATGGATGAATACTGTGACAATCAGGGTCCAGACATTCCAAGGGGAGAACGGGTTTAACCCCCCGAAATGAGCAGTTGAAGCAACTGATTGCATACTGTAGTTCACAAGTGTATCAAGTAAGGTCTTTTAGGAAAGATTTTTATGTTCTGAACTTGACGGCCATTATGAGATATGTATACAGACTGTGATTATGAACCTATGTATTTATACATAGAGAGAGAAAGCTGGTTTATAACCTGTATTACACCTTCAGCTAGGCCTCACAGGAGGGAAGGAGCAACTCCTAAACCAAGTGTTTATATGAAACCAGCCTCAAGTACCATCTTCTAGCCCAGGAAAAGACAGTGATGGCCCATTAGCATTAATTGAAAGACATTGAGACATCCTGACTAGAATTTCCCTGTTCCAAATAACCATAAGTCACAATGCACAGAGGGAAAAACCTTTAAAACTGAGATTTGGATTCAGAAACCGAGGGACACCCTTTAGGCGGAAAGCGGCCATTAATGCTGGATAGCTAGGGGGAATGCAGGGAAACTGTTCAAGGGCAACGGGCAACTTGTATTAGCAAAAGGATTTTATCTAATATGGAAGTGCAAAGCCTGAGGTAGCATCTTTATGTTTAGTCTCTGTGTAATTTGTCACTGTTTGAGTCCCTTGCTAGTTCACCTCAGAATCTGTGCTTTTCCTTTTAAATAAACGTTTTGCTTATTTTTATCCCAAGCAGATCTGTGGCATGCAAACTGTGTGGTGTGTGTGCGCCAAAGTGAGCTGTTAACTCGGGGGAGGGCAGCTGGTTTCACGCCTTTGGGGATGACAAACCAAAGGAGAATGGTACAAGTGCCTGGTAATTAAGAACATGGGACGCTTAGGCGCCGACTCCATGGGTGCTCTGGGGCTGGAGCACCCATGGGAACAATCTGAGGGTCAGGTATTTTTCCCATGGATGCTAGTTTTGTACCTGCTGACCCACCGGCAGGTCCCCGCCAGCTCCCCCCACCCCCCACGCCCAGCTCACCTCGGCTTCCGGGTTCCGCTTCCGGAGGCACGCCCGCGAAGCCGCTTTTAAAAAATTTTTTTAGTTCACAGGCAGGCCTGCCATCCGTCAGCTGTGCGGCAGGTGGCAAGCGGGGGGGAGCGCCGCCGCGGCGCCCCAGGGGAGGAGTATGGGGAGGAGGCGGAGGTGGAGTTGGGGTGGGGCTGGAGGTGGAGTTGGGGCGCGAGTATCCACCGGCGCCGACGAAAGTCAGCGCCTATGATGGGAAGGACAAATTTGGGGAGACCCAGGACTGGAAGGGCTGTTGGTGTCACCCTGCAGAGAATAACTAGGCTGATGAGAGCCAGGGTGAGACCTTGTGCTTGTGGGCAGGCTACTGGTGATCAGGAATTGAACCACAGCTGCACAGCATAAGGGCCACCAAGGTTACAGGCCAAACGTTAGCAGAGGTGATGTGTGGGGTGGGTCACGTGCCTTTCCTCACCGGCCCCATCAAGAGTTACGTATCACCTCTGATGACTTAGGAGGCCATTTGTCTGGTTTAAAACCAGACAGCCCTAGTTTTATGGAGCACTGTCCCTCTCTGTTAGGAACTTAGCATCGGACGTGGCTTTGTCCAGTGAAAATGAGAGGCGGAGACTGGGGACCCAGGAGGACATCAGCTGGGGCGTGGCTGGGCAAAGCACCTCCATGCAGTGATGCCAGTGGGGGCAGGCCCATAGAGGTGGGCCCAAGCAGGCTCATGCCCCCTGTATTCTGGGGATGCATCCTTACCTGTCTGGGTGGTGCCCAAAATGTCACAAATACCCCATGCTGACTTGGCTGAGGCCATCCGACAAGGAGCGCAGTCAAACACAGATGACAGCTTTGGAGACTAACCCACCTTCTCGTTCCCTTCTCGGTCTGCACTGCACTTGGAGATGTGCCAATGCTTTGATGAACTGTTTTATTCTGCACTTTGCATCCTGCTTTGTTTATAGGGAGCTTGGGAGATTTGTGGGCCGCGTGATGAATTATATGAAGGAATACAAACATTTTTTACTGTTCTGGGTGATGAGCGCTTGAGTCCTGTGGACAGCTGGAGGAATTATTTGCAGGAAATTAACACCGTTTGTCGATTGCATGATGAACTCCTGCATGTGAAATGAATTATGGGAAGAAAGTGGTTGGGGACAGTTGTTATTCCCGCTGAAGCAAAGCCCCTCCACTTGGTTGTAAGGTCGCCATGATATATGTGCTGCAGAATGAAAATTCCCTGAGCGCTTTGGAATTGAACAAACCAATATAACTGGGGGCGTAAGCTATCTGCCACATTAAATTCCAAGGCGTTAATAATTGTCCCTGGCTCCTGATTGCTACATTTTTGGATACATTTGCTCTGGCTGCTTCCCAGGGCATGAGAGTTAACTCTTTCCTTACCCTTGCTCTATGATTTCATAGGATCTGATATGCAATTACAGGACATCAAGCATTCAAAAACGCTTCCACAATGTGATGGGGCTGTTTTCTCTCTTTACATTCTATGGCGCGTATGTTTATATGGGGTTCTAACCCTAAAAGTAGAGGTCAGTGTGTGTAAATGTGTTCTTTAAAATCTACTCCCTATGTGGCTCGCTGCTCTTTGGGCAGATGATGTGCCACTAAGCCATGGAGAATGTCTGTGGGTAGGCCACATTTTAAAGTCACCCATCAGCCACATTACAAATTAAAGGCCTTCCATTAGTCACCAAGCATCCCCCCCCACCACCACTGCAAAGGAGCAGTTCGAGCTCTTAGGACAAATGTTTCTCCCCAGTACAAGGAGGGGTATGCGTGAGTGTGATCCTTCAGTGGCTGTCTTCTTTCTCCTAGCTCTAACCTGCACAAACTCCCTGTTCCAGCTGGTGACTTTTTTTCTGAGCAGAGATTGCTGATAGTTCAATGGAAGGAGGGGCTTGTGGCACTGGATGGGACTGAGGAGATCTGCGTTCAGCATTGTCACTTCTGCTCTCTGTGCCTTACTTCCTAAAAGCAAAAAATCTTGCCTTAAATTGCTGTGGGAGTTGTGCTCCTAAATCCTTTAGGTTTTACAAAACCTACACAAAGGTTAGTGCCGACCTTTTCCAACACCACTCTGTGCCCCAGAAGCAGCCAGCAGCGGTCTGGCTTCTAGGCAGGGGGGGCTACAGGGCTCCAGGCGCTGCCCTGAGCACTGGCTCCGCACTCCCATTGGCCAGTTCCCAGCCAATGGGAACGGGGGGAAGGGGAGGTGCCTGCAGGTGAGAGTCACACTGAACCACTTGTGTGCCTCCACCTAGGAGCCAGATCTGCTGCTGGCCGCTTCCGGGGCACAGCATGGTCCATGGTGCACCCCGGCTGCACTGGGAGCCGCTCGAGGTAAGTCTGTGCTCACGCCCCAATCCCTTGCCCCAGCCCTGAGACCCCGCAAACCTGGAACTCCCTCCCACACCCCAACTCCCTGCCCCAGCTCTGAGCCCCCACAAACCTGGAACCTCCTCCCGCACCCCAACCCCCTGCCCCAGCTCTGAGCCCCCCCCCCCGCAAACTTGGACCCTTTCCTTCACCCCAAACCCCTCATCCCCAGCCCAGAGCCCTGACCCCCTCCCACACCCCAATCCTCTGCACCAGCCCAGAGCCCCTGCAAACCTGGAACCCCCTCCTGTACCCCAACCCTCTGCTCCAGCTCTGAGTCCCCCCAAACCTGGACCCCTTCCTTCACCCCAAACTCCTCATCTCCAGCCCAGAGCCCTGACCCCCTCCTACAGCCCAATCCCCTGCACCAGCTCAGAGCCCCCTCCCACACCCTGAACCCCTCATTCCCAGCCCCACCCCACAGCCCTCACCCCCGCACCCCAATCCTCTGCCCCAGCCCCGAGCCATTCCCTCTCCCCCAGCCCCTCATCCCCAGCTCCGTTGGGTCACAGGCATCAACAATTTTCTTCAACTGGGTCCCCAGAAAAAGAGTTTGAAAACCACTGATCTAGGGCACAGTGCTCTGCTGGTATAACTCCAACGGGGCCAGCTGAATTTCACCAGCAGCCATGGTGTGCCATCTACATACACCAGGCATCCATTGTCTGCCTTGTATGCCTGACTGGCTGTATGCTGTCCAACTTGTGGCCTGCAGGCTGAATCTGGCCTGGGGGATTATTCCATCTGGCCCTGCCGGAAGACACCACTGTGTAAAACAAGCCTTCACACAGCACGACCTTGCGTGCACATTAGGTGTGTTGTCACAGCGCATGAAGGACACCATTTTGGACTACCCAAGGTATGCAGGTGAGTTGTTGCATGCCTGACTAACATGGTCACAGCACATCACGGACCAGCAGAGAATCTGGCACGTTACTTTGTCATGGAAGCAATTGCTGTAGTTGTCATGGGCACCTTAAGTGTTGGTGAACCAGAGGGGAGGTGGTCCAGGCGTTCAAGAATGGGAGAAGGGGTAAGGACACATTTGCTAATAGCCTCATGCTCCCTCTCCGTTCCTATCTCCATACTGTGGTGTGCTCTGTAAAAAAGCATGAGCACCCATAAGATGTGTCACTGGCAGTCTCTTCACTACAGTGCTCGTATGCCACTTCCAGAATCACTGTTAATATTGGGAAGAAAAATGAGCGTCTGAAAGTCCACATAAAGGAGCTAATGCTCTGGGGCTGTCAATCAAGTGATAATATGCTTAGCTAAAGAAACATATTGATCCCCAGTGCCTGGAATTGCACTTGAAAAGGGCTAGTGCCATTTCTAAGGAGGGACACGATCCATTCAAGTCAATTAGAGGCATCAGAGGAGTCGTGCTGAGAGGACGCACTCACCTCCAAGGAATGCCAGCAGAGAATATGAATTGAATTAAGTCTTTTTATATGCTGAGAAATTAATATTTTTATTGGCCCGTGACACAGAAAGGGACACCCAGAGCCATCAGCAGCATCTGGACCAAGGACCTTTCTGTGGCAAAGCTAGAAATCACAGAGCAGCTGAAACCTGACTCGAGAGTCTAGCAAATGGAATTGCTTCCCAGATACTGCCGGCAGGACGTTACATTCCAAGGGAAAGCAGCACGTCAATGAAAGCGAGCCAAGTGAAGTGCCCACAGTATCCCAGAGTCCCCAGTACCTGGGTTTATAATGAGTTTGGCTGCTGTTCTAGCATGTGTCGTATAGCGTATATATGACATTAAGGCCCGGAAGCCCCAGCTGAGATCAGCTAGGCGCTGTACGTACACATCATAAGAAACAGCCCCTGCCCAAAGGGCCTACGCACGAATAAAGCAAACTGGGATGTTATAGAAAGGGGAACTGAGGCACAGAGAGGCTAAATGACTTGCCCAAGGTCACACAGGAAGTCTGGCAGAGCCAGAAACTGGATCCAGATCCTCGTCCAGTGCCTTAACCACAAGGCCTTCCTTTGTAATCTGGATTAAAGAGAGACATTGTCACAGAGTTTGGCACCCCCGGAGTAGGTATTTTAACCAGTAAGCCAGGTCCTCAGATGGTGTAAATTAGCATAATTGTACTGACTTCAATGGAGTATGGCTGATTTCCAGGCGCTAAGGATCTAGCCCATGGTTTGTTTTCATGATTGTTACACATTTCTATAAGAACAGGGCTTGCGTGTGGGGATGAACACGCCTGTGCAGAGTTAGGATGCGATCCTTTAGTGACTTCCCTCTCAGGCAGTCAGACTCATCAACAACACCTCTGCCCACTAAAGCCTACGCTACTACTGCCCACATCAGCAGGTGGAGCGCTCTGGATTTGCTACAGGTGGAAGCGATCACACAAGGTGCGGGGCAGTGGGGAACAAGCAGGCTCTTTGAATCCAAAACAAATCCTACTTGTGGTAGCACGTGAGAAGGAACCCGGAAAAGGGACCCCTTGAATTTCACTGGAGGGAAGGCTAAATGAAGACTTTAGAGATGGAAAGAGGGGCCAGTCCTGAAGTTTGGATCCACGCTTTCCTGACATTCAGAGGGCTTGGGATCTGGGCCCATCTTGAGCACAGGTGGTGGAAATGGCACTAGGGGCCTGCCTCTCCCATGCTTTGCACCTCAAGGAGGGGTTGGCACCTGGAGAAGCTGGGTGTAAAACATCACCAAGCCCAGCTGTTCCTTTTTTCACCCCCAATGGCAGACAGTCAGGTCTGGTTTTCAGAGGTGCTGAGCACCCACCATGCCCATGGGCTAGCCTGGAACTGTGAGCACTCAGCCCTTAAGAAAATCAGACCCATAGTAAAGACACTGCCTATCGCAGTGAGCTTACAGTGTAAAAGGCAGTGGTGTCAGAGGTGAGAACCAGGCCGGGGTCACACCACCAGCAGGCTTGGGGGATAGAATGATCAAAAGCCGGGAATGAGACACAGGGATAGTGACTTTAACAAGTAGGCTATTTCTTCCCCTTGTACCTTCATAACAGTGCCGTTCTGCCTGACCTGTCCCTGGGAACAAACTGAGGGTCAGGTATCTTTCCCATGGATGCTACTTTCGCACCTGCTGACCCTTCTGATCATATCCAGGAGTAGCCCTGCCTGTGGAAAGCGAGCTGATAGCATGGGAGAGCTCTGATTGGCTGGCACCATTGCAATGTCCTACACAGAGGTCTTAGTTTCACAGGCTGCTCTGCAGGAACAGCATCCATTGGCACCGTCTATGGCTAATGGGAGGAGGAGCAGGAATTTGTTATCTGGCTCACCTCTACCTCAAATCCTGAAAGATTGGCACACCCTTCCCACCCTGGCCCTGTTCAATGGACTCATCAACCTCACCCCAAACATCTGCTAGAGAGAAGGGGTCCACAAGAGAGTAAGCAGAGATGCTGCTCCCTCCACACCAGGACTGCACCTAAAGTATATCCACAGCTTACCCAAAACTTACACACACACACACACACACACACAATATGGCATGGCTGCTAGAGCACAGGGCTCCAGGTTTTCAGGCAGGGCTTGGTACTCAACAACAGGAGCACTGACCCAGGGCTGGCCTTACCATGAGGTGAACTGAGGCAGCTGCCTCAGGTGCCAGACTATGGGGAGGAGGGGGGGCGCCCCTAGGACCCAGAATGTAGAAAATTGTGTCTGCTGCTGGTGCATATGTATTCTCTCTGCTCTAGATGCACAGAGATGGTGGAGTGCTGTGCTGGAGGAAGGAGAGCACAAGAGACATAACAGGCAGGCAGGAGAAAAGGTTAGAGGGAAGAACAGAAAGCAGCAGGAGCTGCACGGAGAGAGAGGAGGAGGAGCCTCTTATGTACCTCTCTAGTACCCCCAGGAGCTTGGACTGATTAACACCAGCTTCTCAGGGAGCTTCCTGTTTCCTGCTGCTCCCCTGAACCCACTTGAGGAGAACAGGCAGTCAACTGAAGTAGTAGGAGCCAGTTAGGCCCTTAAGACGCTGATATCTTCCCTCACTCAGGCCCTGCTACCAGCCTGCTTATTTGTCCCCTTCAATTGAGTGTTGAGAGCCACTATAGCTGGCACAAAACAGCAGTCATGAGTGAAAGAAGACAACACCCTTCTGGGGCAGCATTCAGAAAAAAGAGAAAAAGCAAAGGAAGCTTTTCTATCTAAGCAGGAAGGAGGTCTCCTGAGATATATAGACACAAATGTTCACGGACAGCCTTCCGGCCCCTGTGAGGATGTGAGTGGTGAGGAGATGCCTGATCTTCCAGTTAGTCAGAATGCAGGTGACCTGGCAGCTACTGCAGCATCCATATCTACATCTCAAAAGGATGTAACCATGCACATTCCTGAAGAAAAGTGTAAATCAGAGAAGAGTGTAGATCAGAGAAGAGTGGAGGCGCAAGAAACAGCTGCTACTGAGGCCTTGGCTACACTCACGAGTTACAGCGCAATAAAACTGCCTGCAGCGCTGCAACTCAGTAACTGTCTACACTCGCAAGGCACGTGCAGCGCTGCATCTCCTCAGGTACAGCGCTGCATGTACTCCACCTCCCCGAGAGGAATAACGTTTGTTGCGCTGCTGCTGGTGCGCTACAGCTACAGTGTGGCCACCCAATGCGCTGTTATTGGCCTCCAGAAGTATTCGGAAGTATCCCACAACGCCTGTTCTAGCCACTCTGGTCATCAATTAGAACTCTACTGCCCTGGCCTCAGGTGACCAACTGCCACTCCGACCCTTTAAATTCCCTTGGAATTTTAAATATCCCCTTCCTGTTTGCTCAGCCAGGCGTGGAGTGCTCTCAGCGCATCTTTCCAGGTAACCATGCCTCCACGTGCGAGACGAGCCCCAGTATGGAGCAATGGCGAGCTGCTGGACCTCATCGCTGTTTGGGGGGAGGAAGCTGTCCAGTCCC
Source organism: Chelydra serpentina (assembly GCA_037349315.1). Classification (NCBI taxonomy): domain Eukaryota; kingdom Metazoa; phylum Chordata; order Testudines; family Chelydridae; genus Chelydra; species Chelydra serpentina. The sequence continues at coordinate 54,930,820 of JBAIAC010000024.1, read as the reverse complement.
AGCTGCGATCCAGCCGGAGGAATTTCGATACTTTCGGCCAGATATCAAGGGCCATGATTGAAAGGGGCCATGACCGGGACGCAATGCAGTGCAGGATAAAAGTAAAGGAGCTGCGGAGTGCGTACCGCAAAGCCCGCGAGGCAAACAGCCGCTCAGGTGCTCCCCCCAAAACCTGCCGATTCTACAAAGAGCTGGATGCAATACTTGGGGGTGACCCCACTACTGTTCCGAGCATCACAGTGGACACAGGAGAGCGGGATGAGAAGGAGGAGGAGGAGGGAGAGGAGGAGGAGGAGGTTGAAGAAAACAGAAGCAAGGGTGCTGTGGCTGGGGGAGACACCCCTGACTCCCTGGGTGCATGCAGCCAGGAGCTCTTCTCGAGCCAGGAGGAAGGGAGCCAGTCACAGCGGCCGGTACGTGCTGGGAGAGAAAGAGAAGAACAGGTTCGCGGTAAGCAGCTTTTATTTTCGGGAAGGAGTTTTTTCGGTGTGGGGTCCTTGGGCGAGGAAGGTTTGGGCTGCATGTGTGCCTAGATGCAGAAGAGCGCATTGATGTGGTCTATCACATCGGAGAAATCGGCCACTGTAATCTCTTCGAAAGTCTCAGCCAGGACGTGAGCAATGCGCTTGCGCAGGTTTATTGGGAGAGCCGCCGTGGTCCTTGTCCCATTCAGGGTAACATGTCTGTGCCACTGTGCCACGAGGGGCGGGGGGACCATTGCTGCACACAGGCAAGCTGCATATGGGCCAGGGCGGAAGCCGCATTGCAGTAGAAGACCCTCCCTTGCTTCCCCGGACACCCTCAGCAGCGAGATATCTTCCAGGACGAACTCCTGTGGAAAATGTGGGGATAGTGTTCAGTGTAGGTTCCCCCTGCAGCTGTTGGCTCTCCCCAAGGCACAGAAACCCGTCGGACAGTACATCCATGAAACAATCAGTCCCCCTTTACCCTGTGCTTACTCACCATTTTGGGGCTCCCGTGGGTTCTGTGCGCTCTGTTTGGGATGGGAAAATTGTGCTGTTTTGGAGACTGTGTGCGCCCTCCTTAAGTGTGGGGGAATCATTGCTCTGTCTGGCATAAAACAATGATGCCTCTGTTAAATGTTGCATTTTGCCTTCAAGATGCAACCTTGAGATCTCTGCCATCCTTCTTATCACCGGCTGAGAGACTCCAAAGGCTCAGGAAGAGGCCCAGAAGAACGAAAGACGACATGCTGCAGGAAGTTATGAAACAGTCTCTTAAAGAGAATCAAAAGGCTCGGGAGTGGAGGGAGAGTGAAAGCAGGCTCTGCCAGGAAAACGCAGTGCAGCAGCAGCAAAGCATGCAGCTCCGGCACGAAAGCACAAAGGAACTGATTAGCATCATGGCGCGCCAAGCGGACTCTATCCAGGCACTCGTCGCCATGCAGGTGGAGCAGTACCGCCCCCGCCCCCCCTGCAGCCAGTGTCCCAAAACACTTGTGCCCCCATGTCACCACCAGCCCACTTCACCCAACATCCAGGTTCTTATCGCCCACACCAGATGCCCCCAACACCTGTAGCTTCACCAGACAGCCCTGGAAACTATGACCCTTACCCACTGCACTCAACTCCCATCCCGAATTATAGACAGTCTGAAGTGCAGCACTCACTGCACAGCACTCCAGACTAGAAGCCCGAGTATGAAAGCAGGACATACCATAACCTGTGATTGAACCCTTCCCCACACCACCCACCCCCCCTTGCCCTTTCTGTCTCACAAGCAGTTGTGTTTCTTTTTAATACATGTATTTTCTCTGTAATAAACGGATTCTTTGGATGTGCAAACAGTCTTTATTATTGCATAAGGAAAAAAGATACCTTAGCCCAGGAAAGAAACAGGCAACGCAAGTGAGCTGAGCAAACACAAATCAGCTTAGCAAAGACAGATAACTGATAACATTGGAACCACTTCACTTCAGGGTCGTGCAGGACAGCACACATTACTGGTGATTTTCAGCCTCAAATTTCTCCCTCAAGGCATCCCTGATCCTTGCAGCCCCACGCTGGGCCCATGTAATAGCCCTGCTCTCTGGCTGTGCAAATTCAGCCTCCAGGTGTTGAACCTCTGAGGTCCACACCTGAGTGAACATTTCACCCTTCCCTTCACAAATATTATGGAGGATACAGCACGCGGATATAACCACGGGGATGCTGTGTTCGGTCAAGTCCAGCTTCCCATATAGAAATCGCCAGCGGCCCTTCAAACAGCCAAAAGCACACTCCACAGTCATTCTGCACCGGCTCAGCCTGTAGTTGAACCGTTCCTTGCTGGTGTCAAGGCTCCCTGTGTAGGGTTTCATGAGCCACGGCATTAAAGGGTACGCGGGGTCTCCAAGGATCACAGTGGGCATTTCAATTTCCTCTACCGTGATCTTCTGGTCTGGGAAAAAAGTCCCGGACTGCATCTTCCGGAACAGGGCAGTGTTCTGAAAGATGCGTGCGTCATGCACCTTTCCGGGCCAGCCTGCGTTGATGTCAATGAAACGCCCATGGTGATCCACAAGCGCCTGGAGAACCATGGAGAAATACCCCTTCCGATTAATGTGCTCGGATACTAGGTGGGGTGGTGCCAGAATAGGAATATGCGTCCCATCTATCGCCCCTCCGCAGTTAGGGAAACCCATTTGTTCAAAGCCAGCCACAATGTCCTGCACGTTACCCGGAGTCATGGTTCTTCTGAGCAGGATGCGATTAATGGCCTTGCAAACTTGCATCAGCACGACTCCAACGGTCAACTTTCCCACTCCAAACTGGTTCGCTACTGATCGATAGCAGTCCAGAGTTGCGAGCTTCCAGATTGCAATAGCCACCCGCTTCTCCACCGTCAGGGCAGCTCTCAATCTCGTGTCCTTGCGCCGCAGGGCGGGGACGAGCTCCTCACACAGTCCCATGAAAGTAGCATTTCTCATCCGAAAGTTCTGCACCCACTGTTCGTCATCCCAGACTTGCATGACAATGTGATCCCACCATTCTGTGCTGGTTTCCCGAGCCCAAAAGAAGCATTCCACGGTGCATAGCATGTCCGTGAATGCCACAAGCAAGTTCGTGTCGTACGCGTTTTGCGTGACAATTTCATCATCATCGTCGGACTCCTCGCTGTCACTGTGGATCTTAAGGAAGAGCTCGACTGCCAAACGTGACATGCTGGTGAGACTCGTCAGTATTTTGCTTACCAGGTCGGATTCCATTTTCCCGCTGACCGAAACGGAGCACAGATCGCGCTACAAAGAAACCATTGAAAGATGGCGCAAATTGTGGCCGGAAACACAGAGATTGCTGGGATGCGAAGCGATGCATCACGGGGCGTTGGGACAGGACCCAGAATGCACCATACCCCACGCCCCCTTCCCACAACCCACGGCGCCAGAATTGGAAGAGGTGTTCTGTGGGATACCTGCCCATAATGCACCTCTCCCGAAACTGCTGCAAGTGCCGCAAATGTAGCCACGTTAGTGCTCGTTACTGTGCTGGCGGCTGCCAGTGTGGACAGGCTGCAGCACTTTCCCTACTCAGCTGTACGAAGATGGGTTTAACTCACAGCGCTGTACATCTGCAAGTGTAGCCAAGGCCTGAGTTTAGTTCCTTAAGTCTAGATGATCCAGGACTGTGGACCCACTTGAACAGTAGCCTGAGGGACTTCCTTGTACTGCATGGGCCACAGCAAGTAAAAAACTTCATGTTCTCCAAAGACAATGAAAATAGAAGTTTCCATTCAACACATTACTGGCGTGAAATCCCCAATGGTGACAAAGTGGAGAGGCCATGGCTTATGTACTCAAAAACCCAGAATGCTGCATACTGTTTTTGTTGCAAACTCTTCCAGTCTAATGTTCCAGCCACATTGGGTTCTACAGGAACAAAGGACTGGAAAAACCTGACTGGAAATCTGGCATACCATGAGAAGGCAACAAATCACCAGAGAGCATTCCATAGGTGGAAAGAGCTTGAGATGAGACTAAGGTTAAAGGCCACCATAGATGATCAGCATCAAGAGAAGATTGCATCAGAGTCTCTTTACTGGCAAAATGCTCTGAAAAGGCTCATTGCCATTGTGAGAATGCTTGCTACCCAAAACCTAGCACTGCGTGGCACTTCAGATCAGCTGTATGTGCTAAACAATGGAAACTTCCTTAAAATTGTGAAGCTGATAGCTGAGTTTGATGCTGTACTCCAGGAGCATCTAAGATAGGGTGACCAGACGTCCCGATAAAATCGGGACTGTCCTGATTTTTGGCTCTGTGTCCCACGTCCCGACCGATGCATGGTCAGGATGCCATTTGTCCTGATATCGGAGAACTCCTCTGATATCGGAGAACTCCTTTTTTTTCCTTGGACAAGTCCGGCCAGTTTTTTGGGTTTTTTGCTTCCCCCATGTGTCCTGATTTTGGGGTCCTTTAATCTGGTCACCCTAATCTAAGAAGAGTCACCACTCAAGAAATGTACACACACCACTACCTTGGAAAAACAATTCAAAATGAGATCATACAGTTACTGGCAACAAAAGTCAAACAGAAGATTGTGGCAGATCTGAAGTCAGCAAGATATTATTCTGTTGTTCTGGACTGCATACCTGACATCATATTAGATGTGTTTCTAAAAGATCTGTTCCAGGAACTATCTGGGGGGAGCTCTGTGACCATTGTTATCCAGGAGGGCAGACTGGATGACCGCAATGGTCCCTTCTGGCCTTGGATTCTATGAATATGACAAGGCATCACTTCAACCCCAGTTTGACTGGGACTTGGGAGATCAGAGCAATACCCTTGACTCTAGTGGGCCACGTGCTTGGCGTCTTTCTGCCCCATCCGTAAAGTGGGGATACTAATTCTTCCTTTCCTCCACCCTGTGTCTGTCTAGTCTATTTAGAATGCAAGGTATCCAGGGTAGGGTTGGTCTCTTGTTATATGTGTAGACAGCACCTAGTACAATGGGACCCTAGGTGCTATTGTAATACACTACGGTAAAATTCAGATGCTCCCTGTCTTGCACCTTGTGTTGTCACCCTTTCCTGTGTACAAATGCTGCCTGGTAGCACTGGACCCTCACTTTGCACAGGGGTGAAGGACAACTCAAGGTGCTACTCACTAGAGACTTTGGCCCACTGGACCCCAGAACAGTGTCGTTGGGCTCTGGACTTCACTCTGCAGAAGCGACAAAGGGTCCTGTGGCACCTTATAGACTAACAGAGGTACCTCTGTTAGTCTATAAGGTGCCACAGGACCCTTTGTCGCTTCTGCAGATCCAGACTAACACGGCTACCCCTCTGATACTTGGGACTTCACTCTATGACACTCGAGTATTGTTTAAGGGCTAAAAGCTTGATGCCAAGTGGTCATCAGAGAAAGGGCCAGTGCCCCAACTCCACTCCCATCCCTACCCAGAGATGTCTGTTAAATGCGCGTGTGTTCTCCTTCACGCTGAACTGGACAGCAGTTCTGTCTTACTAACTGGAAGACAAATCACACACTCCTGTGTCATGGCTGCTGCTACTGCCGCTGCCTCTTTAAAAGTTTAGAACTCATTTAATCTTCCTGGCAGGAAACCTGGCTGCAGCAGAGAAAGTTTTATTGAATGTGTAATCACAGGGTTTTCCACCCCTAGTTATCCAGCACCACCTCCTCTGCTCATAGCCCAATCCCCCGGTTTTTACTCTATTTGCTGTTACTTGTATGCTAAGGTGGGGGAGGAGGGGCGGGAGAGAACGAGAGAGAGCACTGCCTCCAATCCCTAAGGAAATCAAATGGGAGCTGTTCTTTTAACTCAGCTGAAGAAAAGAGCTAGTGTTTATAAGCCTGCAGGCTTTGAGCAGAATAAATAAATCTCCTAGTAGACCCCTAATCAGATAGAGATAGAGACACAAGAGCTGCATTCCCCTAGGGCAGGGATGGGCAAACTACGGCCCACGGGCCACATCCGGCCTGCAAGCCCCTGGCCCCTGAGCTCGCCGGGGAGGCTCCCCCTGGCCCCTCCCTCACTGTCCCTCTGCAACATGCCGCTGCGCGGGCAGCGCTTTGGGGGGCGGGGTTGCGCGTTCCAGTGGGGCAGCGCAGCAACATGTCTGGCTCCGGCCACTGCTCTGAGCGGCGTGGTAATGGGGCCGGGGCCGGAGCCGGGGTTTAGATAAAGGGCAGGGAGTCCTGAGGGGCAGGCAGGGGACAGGGAGCAGGGGGAGGTGGGACGGGGCAGAGGTTCTGTGGGGGTGGTCAGGGAACAGGGGGGTTGGATAGGCATGGGAATTCCGGGGGTCTGTCAGGGGACGGGGGTATGGATAGGGGTCGGGGCAGTCAGGGGGCAGGGAGGCTTAGATAGGGTGTGGGGTCCCGGGGGTGTGGTTAGGGGTGGGGGGGTCTCTGGAGGGGACAGTCAGGGGACAAGGAGCAGGAGGGCATAGATAGAGGGTGGGATCTTGGGGGGGAAGGTGGTTAGGGGCAGGGGGGGTCTTTGGAGGGGGTAGTCAGGACAAGGAGCCAGGGGATTGGATGGGTCAGGGATTCTGAGGGGGGCAGTCAGGGAACGGGAAGTGGGAGGGGGCGATAGGGGCAGTGCCTGACTATTTGTAGGGGCACAGCCTTCCCTACTCAGCCCTCCATACAATTTTGCAACCCCGATGTGGCCCTCGGGCCAAAAAGTTTGCCCACCCCTGCCCTAGGGAATACCAGAAAGGGTGTCCCTGTGAGTTTTTACATTAATTTCTCAGCACAGATCTTGGCAGTTCTGGGCATTTTCCATAGAGGTTAGTGAAAAGCAAATTCCAATGGTGCTGCTAACACATCAGCAATGGTCAGAGCTCTAACCTTTTGGTGGTTCTGTTCAGGCACACCCCAGGAGTTTGGATGCTTATCCAACATTTATCCAGCCAGAGCTGGGGCCAGATTTTCAAGAGCACCGAGTGACTTAGTGTCTTATTGAAAGGCAATGAGACTTAGGCTCCTAAATCACTTATGTGCTTTGGAAACTTTGACACCTGGTCTGCAAAAAATAGGCTGGAAATATTGCCAAATACAGTCCATCTCACTATTGTCACTTCCAGGTCTGGTCTGCGTCCAAAACAGCAAGTGCAAAAGGACAAAAGACAAAAATGTATTATTGGGGTTTTGTAACTTTAGATGTGTTTGTTCAGGTCTGATTTTGTTTCCTCTGCACTGGTTCACCTGGATTTTGAGACATTAACTTGAGGCACATTAAAAGGGGTCCAGTTTTGAAGGGCGGGTACTCAGTTGCCTGGGCAATGCCAGTGAGTGATCATTGCTCCCTTAAAAATTGAGACCAATTCCTATTTTTTCTGCTTTGAGGAAGTGGTGAAAGCACAGAACTAGGGGCCAGGGCTCCTAGGGTGAACTTCTGTCCCCACTGACGTGCCTCTGGTTCCCCAATTTAAAAAAAAATGCAAGATCCTTTTTGACACCCCCCCCATAGTGAAACATTTTCCTGAAAGTCACTGGGAAGCTCAATTAATTGTTTGCGAACATTATACTCCTCAGAGGGAGAGCCCTCCAGAAGGGTTATTGTTCACCATTAAAATCTCCCTCTCTGGTACTTATACGGCCCCATCACTGCAGTATCTCCGAGCCGCACAGTCTATGCACCCAACATCCCTGTGAGGGAGGTGAGGGCTATTATGCTTTGTGTACAGAGAAGAATCAACACAGAGGCTAAGTGACTTGCCCAGAGTCACACAAGAGGTCTGTGGCAAAGCAGGGACTGGCAGCTGTCTCCCCCAAGTTGTAGGCTGGCTCCTTAAGCACGACTAGATCATCTTTCCTCTCCAGACATGGTAAATGAGGCGGTTGCTCGGACTGACTGCTTGGCAACCAGAACATTGGGGCTGTCCATTAAGTGTCAGTCGCGCTCTGGCTTGGTCACAAATTCTATGGCCTGTGTTAGGCAGGGAGTCAGACTAAATGACCCGAGTGGTCCCATCTGGCCTTAAAATCTATGAATGAATAATTACAAGGAGCTCCAGCCACCTGGAAAAATTCTCAGCCCCAAACCACCAGCAATAGCTGGAAGCCTCCACTAAGGGAGTGCGTTGGTTTCAGGAGTGGGACAATTTAGGCCTTGTCTGCACTGTGGATTTGCCCCAATTTCAGGTACCAGTGACTAGTGTTGCCACATCAGATAATAAATCAAGTAAGTGGTGAGTGGCACTAGTGCATTTTACCTAAGGTAGTTTTCCACCAGTCCAAAGAGTAGCTTTGTTTGTCTGTGCTAGGGGGTTGTATAAGGACAGCCACACCAGCATGTGGATGGAAGGACAGTGCCATTGTCTGCCCCACACTTCTATGATTCTATACCTGGGTGTAAGACTAGAAGGGACCTCAAGAGGTCATCTAGCCCAGCTTCCTGCACTCAAGGCAAGACTACGTAATAACTAGACCATTCCTGACAGGTTTGTCTAAACTGGTTTTAAAAACTCCAATGACGGAGATTCCACAACCTCCGTAGGCAATTTATTCTAGTGCTTAACCACCCTGACAGTTAGGAAATAGTTCCTAATGTCCACCCTAAGCTATCCTTGCTGCAATTTAAACCCAGTGCTTCTTCTCCTATCCTCAGTGGCTAAGGAGAACAATTATTCACCCTCCTCCTTGTAACAACCTTTTATGTACTTGAAAACTGTTATATGCCTCCTCAGCCTTCAATATGATGGGAAGGAGGCCACAGGTCTTTCTCCAAGAAGTCTGTACCAGCATTACTAACCTAATCCAACCTTAGCAAAGGAGATGTGAAACCCAGCTTTGTGTGAAGCCAGAGAGCTTGGTTAATTGTTCTAGTGACAATGGACCCAATTTTACTCTCACCTCTGCATCACGCTTGTCTAACTCCATTGTGGAAGGCAAGCCAGAAGAAAATCAGGGTCACAGTATGCTGAACTGCCACACAGCATCAAATATTGTGAATTCTAGGGGGGAGCAAATCATAAGTCAGGCCTCAAAAAAGAAAAGAAGTCATGAGATTTTTAAAAGATATACTTTGGGTTCCTTTTCTCTGCCTTCTGGTTTGTGAGACTTCAGGGTACACTTGTGCCATACCTCCAAGCTTTATATGCAATCATGAGGGCTAGAAACTTACTTTTGTAAATGAAAGCTGAATTTTTCTCTTAATCACATGCCTCCAGGAGCTGAGGATTTATGATAAATAAATATCACAAGGCTCTCAAAATTGCAAGAATTGGCAGACAGATATCTAGGTTCTGGCCAGTGAAGGGTAAAGTATAACACCACACAAAGCTCAAGTGACCATCTTTAGACAATGTTTGAAATTATATTACATGTGGTGCATATGGCAATGATGTCTTTATTTTCTGCAGACTACTCCTTTAATAGGGAAAGAACAGGTTAAAGAATATTTAGCTAAGTTAGATGTGTTCGAGTTGGCTGGGCCTGATGAAATTCATCCTAGGATTCTTAAGGAACTAGCTGAAGCAATCTCAGAACTGTTAGCAATTATCTTCAAGAACTCATGCAGGATGGAAGAGGTCCCAGAGGACTGGAGAAAGAAAAACATAATACCTATCTTTAAAAAGATGAACAAAGAGGATCTGTGGAAATATAGTCCAGTCAGCCTAACTTCGATACCTGGAAAGATACTGGAACAAATTATTAAACAATCAGTTTGTAACAGCTAGAGGATAATGGGGTTATAAGGAATAGCCAGCATGAATTTGTCAAGAACAAATAATGCCAAACAAACCTAATTTCCTTCTTTGACAGGGTTACTGGCCTAGTGGATGTGGGGGAGCAGCAGAAGTAATGTATCTTGATTTTAGAAAGGCTTTTGATACAGTTCCACATGACATTCTCATAAGCAAACCGGGGATGTGTGATCTAGATCAGTGGTTCTCAAAGCCGGTCCGTCGCTTGTTCAGGGAAAGCCCCGGGCGGGCCAGGCCGGTTTGTGTACCTGCCGCGTCCATAGGTTTGGCTGATCGCGGCTCCCACTGGCTGCTGTTCGCCGCTCCAGGCCAATGGGGACTGCAGGAAGTGACGCAGGCCGAGGGATGTCACTTCCTGCAGTCCCCATTGGCCTGGAGCTGCGATCAGCCGAACCTGCAGACACGGCAGGTACACAAACCGGCCCAGCCCGCCCGGGGCTTTCCCTGAACAAGCAGCAGACCATCTTGAGAACCACTGATCTAGATGAAGTTATTATGTGGTCGGTGCCCAAATGATTGAAAAACCATACTCAAAGAATAGCTATCAATGGTTTGCTGTCAAACTAGAGGGTGTATCTAGTGGGATCCCGCAGGGGTCAGTCTTGTGTCTGGTACTATTCAATACTTTCACAAATGACTTGGATAACAAAGTAGAGAGTATGCTTATAAAGTGTGCAGTTGAAAAAGCTGGGAGGGGTTGCAATCACTTGGAGATTAGGATTAGAATTCAAATTGACTGACAAAATTAGAGAATTGGTCTGAAATCCATAACATGAAATTCTATAAAGACAACTGCAAAGTACTATACCGAGAAAGGGAAAAAATTAAATGCACAACTACAAAAAGGTGCATAACTGTCTAGGAGTTAGTACTGCTGAAAAGGATCTGGGGTTTATAGTGGATCACAAACTGAATACGAGTCAACAATGTGATGCAGTTGCAAAAAAGGCTAATATTCTGGTGTGTATTAACAGGAGTGTGGTATGTAACACATGGGAGGTAGCTGTCCCGCTCTACATGGCACTGATGAGGCCTCAGCTGGAGCCCTGTATCCAGTCCTAGGCACCACACTTTAGGAAAGATGTGGACAAATGGAAGAGAGTCCAGAGGTGAACAAAAATGGTTAAAGGTTTAGAAAATCTGCTCTATGTGGAAAAGGAGACGCCCCCCCCCCCCCCCCAAAAAATCCTGTGCATGTTTATTTTTGAGAAGAGATGATTGAGGTGGGATCTGATAAACATAAAATATGTTAAGGGCTGTTATAAAGAGGACTGTGATCAATTGTTCTTCATGTTCAAGGATAAGTAATGGGTTTAATCTTCAGCAATGGAGATTTAGGTTAGATATCAGGAAAGACTTTCCACCTATACAGGTAGTTAAGCTCTGGAATAGGCTTCCAAGAGAGGTTGTGGAATCTCCTCCCCCTCGCACCCTCAATCATTGGAGGTTTTTAAGAACAGGTTAGACAAACACTGTCAGGGAGGGCCTAGGTATACTAAGTCCTGCCTTAGCACAGGGGTCCCTTCCAGCCCTATATTTCCATAAAAAGTCTGAGTTCTGCCTGTATGCAGAGACAGCAGCCATTTTGCCCTCAGAGTAGCTGCAGTCTGTTAGAGGAGATTTACTTTTGTTCTTCCTTGTTGCTTTCCTTAGTCTAAAATGCAGTTGAAAAGCACAACAAAAGGAAGCCACATGCAGCCCTCACAGACCATAAGAAGGGTCAACCCAAGGCCTGGACCAGGGGTGCAGAAATTTTTTTTATAGTGGGGGTGCTGATGATGGCAACCATGGAAACCATCTATTTGGTATTATTACTACTTCAATTCAGGGGGTGGGGCAGCAACCCCAGCACCCCTAGTTCCAGCACCATTGGCCTGGACACAGAGGGAAGTACACGGAGGATCCTAAAGCCTTCACATCGAATTGTTCTTTGGCGGTTTCTTGTGGAACCTTTAATGGTCTACCTGTGTTTCCCAGTGGACAGGTGCCTACATTTTAAGAAGCCCAGCACCCCCATTAGCACCCAGAGAGACAGAACTGAACAGGCTTTGGAAACTAAACTCTGGGAACCACACCACCACTACAAGCGCAGCAATTTCTCTTCATCCCGCCTATGTTCAAAGAGCAGGGAAAGGGTTAAAAAGACCGGTCTTCTGCAGCAAAAGGGGAGATGCTGCCAGGGAAATGGAAAGCACAAGCCTGTAGCTTTTAGAGCTGTCCAGCATTATTACACCACAGGAAATGAAGATGTCACTTAGTGCTAGAGTTTGTCAGGAAGCACAGACAGTTCAAGCCTGTGATGAAGCAAACCCAGCATCTGGCTGCCTCCAGGGAGTGTGATTTGGAAGATGTTAAGCAGCTTTTCTTCTGCCCACTCTCATCCCATCAGCATCTACTTCCCGTCTTTACCAACAGATGTTGCTGTGGCCCCAGTCTCACCAGAGAACATTGGACCCAATCCATCCCTGCTGCGACTCCATTGAGCTTAAAAAAAAAAGCGGGGGGGGAGGGGTTGTTTAGTTTGGAGAAGAGAAGGCTAAGTACATAAAAGGTACAGGAGGAGGATAAAAAAAAAGTTGTTCTCGTTAACCTCTGAGGGCAGGACAAGCAGCAATGGGCTTAAATTGCAGCAAGGGGGGGTTAGGTTGGACATTAGGAAAAGCTTCCTGTCAGGGTAGCTAAGCACTGGAACAAATTGCCTAGTGAGGTTGTGGGAATCTCTATCATTTTAAGAGCAGGTTAGACAAACACCTGTCAGGGATGGTCTAGTTATTGCGTAGCCCTGCCTTGAGTGCAGGGGACTGGACTAGATGACCTCCCGAGGTCCCTTCCAGTCCTACACTTCTAGGATTCTATGAACTGGCCCAGTTTTGCCATGTCGCAGATCAGTTGCTTTGCGAGCTGGCAGCAGGTTCCAACACCAACAGGGAAGGGATGCTGCGTCCCGGGGGGTTGATTGCTGGAGGAGGTGCAGAGACGCTGCTGTTTTAAGACATTTGTGCTCTTGTGGAGCACCAGAACAGCAGAGCACACTTTGTACAGGAATGAACAGGAGAAAGTATCATGTAGGTCCCACTAGACTGGTAGGGAAAGCCAGCTACTGGTATTACCCTTATGAATTTCCTAAAGAAGTGCAACTCTTGCCATGCAGAATCCCAGGTTTTCCCTCCAGTAACACAGTAGATTTATTACAATAGCCCTATACCCATTGCAGTAACTAGATTTCTTCTCCCTAGTAGGCTTAGATTTCATTCAGGAATAGTAAACCAGAAATAAGTGTTTTACAAACTTAAATTAGTAATTGCCTCTGTATCCTCTCTTCCCCCATCACAGGGTGACCAGCCCCTTTAAGAGGGAGCAGGGTCCAGTGAACTTATTATGAGTCATGTGCAGTTGGGGTTGAAAAAAGGCACCTGGGTCATATAAAGGGAGAGAGACAGTCAGGACAGGTGAGAGCTTCCTGAGTAGGAAAAGAGAGACCCAGGGAGAAAGGGGGCAGAGGAGAGCTGGTACAGCGAGCTACTGGGAAGAGCAAAAGGTTGAAGGTGAGGAGTGGCCAGAGCTGGGAAACACCTCATAGACTCATAGACTCTAAGGTCAAAAGGGACCATTATGATCATCTAGTCTGACCTCCTGCACAATGCAGGCCACAGAATCTCACCCACCCACTCCTGGAATAATTCTCTCCCCTATGTCTCAGCTATTGAAGTCCTCAAATCATGGTTTAAAGACTTCAAGACGCAGAGAATCCTCCAGTAAGTGACCCGTGACCCATGCTGCAGAGAAAGGCGAAAAACCTCCAGGGCCTCTGCCAATCTACCCTGGAGGAAAATTCCTTCCCGACCCCAAATATGGCGATCAGCTGAACCCCGAGCATGTGGGCAAGACTCACCAGCCAGACACCCTGGCAAAAGTTCTCTGTAGTAACTTCTAACATCCCATCATTAACCATTGGTCCTGTTTACCACTGATGGCAATTAATTGACCTTTGACTAAAATCATGTTATCCCATCAAACCATCCCCTTCATAAACTTATCTATCTTAATCTTGAAGCCAGGTAGGTCTTTTGCCCCCACTGCTTCCCTTGGAAGGCTGTTCCAGAACTTCACTCCTCTGATGGTTAGAAACCTTCGTCTAATTTCAAGTCTAAACTTCCTGATGGCCAGTTTATATCCATTTGTTCTTGTGTCCACATTGGTACTGAGCTTAAATAATTCCTCTCCCTCCCTGGTATTTATCCCTCTGATATATTTAAAGAGAGCAATCATATCTCCCCTCAGCCTTCTTGTGGTTAAGGTAAACAAACCAAGCTCCTTGAGTCTCCTTTCATACGACAGGTTTTCCATTCCTCGGATCATCCTAGTGGCCCTTCTTTGTACCTGTTCCAGTTTGAATTCATCCTTCTTAAACATGGGAGACCAGAACTGCACACAGTATTTCAAATGAGGTCTCACCAATGCCTTGTATAACGGTACTAACACCTCCTTATCTCTACTAGAAATACCTCGCCTAATGCATCCCAAGACCGTATTAGCTTTTTTCACGGCCACATCACATTGGCGACTCATAGTCATCCTATGATCAACCAGGACTCCGAGGTCCTTCTCCTCTTCCGTTACTTCCAACTGATGTGTCCCCAGCTTATAACTAAAATTCTTGGTATTAATCCCTAAATGCAGAACCTTACCCTTCTCACTATTAAATTTCATCCTATTACTATTACTCCAGTTTATAAGGTCATCCAGATCTTCCTGTATGATATCCCGATCCTTTTCTGAATTGGCAATACCTCCCAACTTTGTGTCATCCGCAAACTTTATAAGCACACTCCCACTTTTGGTGCCGAGGTCAGTAATAAAAAGATTAAATAAAATTGGTCCCAAAACTGAACCTTGACTCCACTAGTAACCTCCCTTCAACCTGACAGTTCACCTTTCAGTATGACCCGCTGTAGTCTCCCCTTTAACCAATTCCTTATCCACCTCTCAATTTTCATATTGATCCCCATCTTTTCCAATTTAACCAGTAATTCCTCATGTGGTACTGTATCAAATGCCTTACTGAAATCGAGGTAGATTAGATCCACTGCATTTCCTTTATCTAAAAAATCTGTTACTTTCTCAAAGAAGGAGATCAAGTTGGTTTGGCACGATCCACCTTTTGTAAAACCATGTTGTAAGTTAAAAGAGAACTTGGTCAGAGGCTCCTAGGAAGACAGTGAAGAACCAGCCTGGTCAGGAGAAGCAGAGCCCAAAACAACAGGGGTGATACTGGAGGGTGGATTCCAGGACCTGGGGAAGGACTTACAGGCAGAGAGGCTTGAGCGAGTGGCAAGCTGTGGGAAGCCCTCTTACAGCAGGCCAGAGTGGAGGGCTGCAGGAAGCCACGCCCAGATGAGGGGTTGACCCTGGAGGGATATTCCCAGAGCAGGGGCAGAACTCACAGGCAGCAAGGTCTAGCTGAGTGGAACACTGCAGGGAGTTCTGTCATGGAAGATCTGATCTGGGGCTACTGGAGAAGGGTTGTGGGAGAGATGTGAATCTGGGAAGTGTCAGGCAGATGTCCTGGATCAAGGGCAAACGGAGTCTGGAACAGCCGGAGATGAACTCTCAGGAGGGTGAGCTGGAACGATGTCCCACAAGAGAGCATGGAAAAGTGCTGCGATTGTACCCGTTGTAGTCGGGGGTTGGAAAAATAAGCTTCAGCATGGGAGTTCTGTGAACTGTTGATAGGGTGACCAGATGTCACGATTTTATAAGGACAGTCCCGATTTTTGAGTCTTTTTCTTATATAGGCTCCTATTACACCCCACCCTCTGTCCTGATTTTTCACATTTGCTGTCTGGTCACCCTAACTATTGAGCATGCACAACAATAAACTGTGCCCAAAGGTGAGAGCTTGAATGGACACAGAGAATGTTCTCTTCATACCCAGACCAAGGAGGAACTGAGGTAGGTGCATTTGTTGTGCCATGCACAGCCAAGGGTTGAGGGCACCCTAGGTGGGTCTTGCCTTATCACTCCCCCATGAAATGCAGCCCTCTCTGGGTTTCTACGGGGCAGCTATTGAACAGGAAGTAGAACACAATGCTGAATCTAGTCATGACTTTGGGTGGAAGGGCATTTAGGCTGACAAATTATTTCCTGCATTACTACTAATTTGGCCAGGGCCCCAGAGCGAATGCCCCTGCTCTGGAGAAGGGCTCCTTGAGATCTTTCATGACCTCAGTGGACTAGAACTGGTAAAAACAACAAGACCAATAGTTCAAACATTTTCTACCCTGTCTTCCATTGAAGTTGACAATTTATACTAAGTTTCTATGTTAGAACATTTTACTCAGTTCTAGCCAGGACCTCGGTTTCACATCTCATCAGGAGGGAGTTGAATAATTGGACATGCTTTTTTGACATCCCCCCTCCCCCCCCCCGTCCTATGCAAAGTTACGTTTCCCAAAGCACAGGACTCCCTAACACTGAGCTGGGATATTGGCTCAATACCCACTGGTTTGCCAATTTCTAATCTCTACAATGGGAGAAAAGGAATGCAAGAGATCACCATTCAGCAAAGAAGGCTCTCGGGGGCAGCAGATCAGTCCCAGAGAAGCACAGAATTTCCCCCAAGCAGTCACCGATTACCCAGTGAATCCCCTTACACAGGGATTTGACACTTTTTGCCTTCCACCATGTTCAGTTAACCATGTCTTGTTTTCACAGCTAATTCTGGACCTTAATTTAACTACCTCTCACAGAGCAGAAGCTGAAAGGTTACAGAGTCATTATAGGCACTACAGAGCGAGACCTGCAGTGCCAGAAAGGTGCCAGCTGAGTCTCCATAGAAGCCAGGTGATGGACATTGTGGTGCCCGCACATTACCGCATTGTCACACTCACGGTAGAGCGGCTGGCCTACTATAGCATCAGGAGGAGCATGATATGCCGTCTCCGTGGCAGTGATGTGATAGGACTCACTGACAATATTATCCCCTTTTTCATCTCTTTGTGTCTGTTGATCTTAAGCCTTTTGAGGCAGCAATTGTACAGCACCCAGCACAATGGGGCCTCTGTCCTCACTGGGGGCCTCTGGGAGCCACAATAATAGACAAGTATTTACTACCACCCCATGGTCTAAAAGGGAGCTGTCCCACAAACATGCAAGATGTGTCTCGTCTCTCTCACTGGTGAGATACTCATTCCTGTGTGGAATGGAGCTGTCATTATCCCCATTTTACAGAAGGGGAAATTGAGTCACAGAGCAAGGTAAGTGACTTGCTCTATGATATGGGAGGACAGACTTCTGGCAAAAGAGTAGACAGGAGTCCCTGACCAACTTGCAGTATGCTGGTCAGCATTTATGCACCTCCGGTTCCCATACTACATAATCCTCTCTGATCTTTCCTTACATGAAAGCCACTTCCCATCCCAGGCCGTCTGATTTGTCATTGCCCTTCTCTGGACCTTTTATATCTCTGCTCTGTCCTGTTTAGTGAGAGTGGTGGAAGGAAGTTTTGTTGTGGCAGATATGGCGTCGGCGCCAACCTACTGCACTGCAATTAAAATCAGATCATTCTAGGATACACATAATCAACCCCACCCCCACTTGCCTCTCACAAGCCAATCCCCATTGTTGTTTGGGAGTAATTAAGATAAGATTTCAAAGACGCTTAAGGAGGACTGGAATGTGGAATCAACCTTCAGTCACCTGGGGCTGAAGAAGTAAAGAGGAGAGAAGGAACGAGGGTGTCAGTGAAAAATGCTTCCCAAAGCCAAAAGGGCCTCATTACCGATGGACATTTATTCATATTTAAACTCTGCTCTATTGCCAGGAATGTACAGTATGTCACCCTGGTCTTGCCTGACTGGTGTGTCTTCAGGTGTTTTGACTGCAGTTACAGTTTAGTTTCTTGTTTAATCCTCTGACAGCTGCCAATGTACCACATCTCCCTCGGGGGAAATGCATCACCTGAATGGCTAAAGGGACAGGCTCATCCTGACATATGATAGGCCACCTCAAAAAAAAAAAAAAAAAAGGTCACCTTCAGTGGATTTAAACTGGTTTTCAAAAGAGCCTAAGGGGTTTAGACACCCACATCACACTGGAAGTCACAGGGAGCTGGAACAGTGTTGTGATAACTGAGCCTACAAATTCACTCTAGTTGTGAGCTCAATTGTAAGAAGTGAGGGAAAGTTCATAAAAGGTCACAAGAACCTAAAAACAAGTGGTGATGGGAAAAAGTGAAGAAAAGAAAAGAAGAAAAACAAGCTGGATGAAAACTAACAAAAAGGCCTCAAGGCCCGTGTTGCGATCATGCCTAGTAAACAAGAGACGTGTGGAACCGGAAATCAAAAAACCAAAATAGGGGTGTCGGAAATTAGGCCTAGCTAGCGTACAAAACAACGAGGGGATGAACTGTTCCACCCAGCAATCCCTTTTGAGGTCCTTAGAAAGACTGGGTGGGGGGAGGCTGGCTACTGTGACAGTGACTGAAAGAAGGGGACGGCGTGAATTTCATCACCATGGCTGTCATCCCTCCATCTCTGGTGACACTGGACCTTCTTCATCCTAACCCTGAGAGATGTCCTGACCAGACTGGGCCAGAGATCGGGACGCAGATGACATCACCACCTCCACCAACTTCATCTGAATCTTGAACACCACCTGGGATGAGACACTCTCCCCCCACAACCTTTACCCTTCCCACTTTATTTCTCCTCTTTCCTAGCTCTCACCTTTTGTCTAATAAGAGTCTGGCTAAGCCAGGGAAGACATCATATTTTGCAACACTGCGTTATCCTGTAACCAGAAAGAGGCAGGTAAATGCTAGACCCCAAACAGCCTGATGCCAGTAGAAGTTTCCCAGGTCTCAGAGTGGCCAATAGCCCGTGTGCTGGGCCTGCATTTTTCCAGCAGTGAGGTTGCAAGTGAGAATCAACACCACAGACAGAAGCTGCATTTTCTATCTTTGCTGGTCTTTTCTCTCCCTTCTTGTTTTGTCTTCTAGGAGCCACAATTGAACTTTAACAGTGGCAACAAAGCCAGCTCTAGCTCATCTCAATTAACTTCTCTCTTCCCCCAGAAGCTCAGTTATCACCGTCTAAGACACTGTCAAACAAGTGGGGAGGGTTCTTTCTAAAATCTTTCTCCAGCTAAAGGGAAAGGGAGCAAGGAATGATGTTAAAAGCCTCACTTAATATTTTGCATCTCAAATGCTTTTTCTGTATTTTTAATACAAGGATTTTTATAATGGGGTGTTCGCCCTGGCACTAGTGTGCTGAGGTCTCTATACACCAAACCCCCTCTCTTGTTTAAAGCTGTTTTCTGTTGGACTGTGACTGGGTAATGTTTACACCTTGGACTCTTTGGGCCCTTATTCCTGCTCACTTAACAGAACAGTAGCTAACTCCCTTAGAAGAACCCTTTGAGCATTGTATCAGCTGCTCTGGAGCATGAAGTTGTCTATCCACAGAACAGGTACGAGCCACAGCGAGGCCATGCCAGCTTCCCCACGGATGAGCCGCAAACCTGGCCTAGTAGAACCTCCTCTAGAGATACCAGGGCAGCTCAGAGTCCAAAGGCTGTTTGATTTTCAAGCTGTCCACTGAGGATGTCAACAAACGGTCCAATCAGTGTAATTTATCATGTTAGTTTTCGGTGGACTGAGTTCCCCCTCTTTTCACATAGGCCTAACCAATGTTTGCATAGTAACAACTTTCAGTCACCATTATTCTGGGCTGTTTTTGACCCAGGCAGAATGACCTATCGATGAAAGAATCCATAGCCCACTGTAACGATGCTGGTTCTGGCGGGACCCAACTGAGAGTGCCAGTTCAGGACAAATTGCTTCAAACAGGGCAACTACAGCCCAAGGCTGGGGTTTTTCCACCTCTAAGGCAAACCAAACCAGCCAGACAGAGGAGACTTTGGTTTTACCCCACTGGCTAACCACAAGTCACACAAGCAATTCCCTTAGACACTCCAGTTTCCCAGTCTCACCACCAGTGCCACTCGTTATGGGGACAAATGGTTATGAAAATCAATGCCCCAGTAAAAGAAAACAGGTTCTCCCGATCCCAGCGGACCGAACCTCAGACCCAGGTCAATATACAACTTAGATCTTACCCACAAATCACGCTGTTGCCAATCCTTTAGAATCTAAAATCTAAAGGTTTATTCATAAAAGGAAAAAGGTATAGGTGAGAGCTAGAATTGGTTAAAAGGAATCAATTACATACAGTAATGGCAAAGTTCTTGGTTCAGGCTTGTAGCAGTGATGGAATACTGCAGGTTCAAATCAAGTCTCTGGATTACATCCCCAGCTGGGATGGGTCCTTCAGTCCTTTGTTCAGAGCTTCCATTTGTAGAAAGGTTCCTCCAGAGGTAACAAGCAGGAAATGAAGACCAAATGGAGATGAGGCAGCTGCCTTTTATAGTTTCTTCCAGGTGTAAAGGCACTTCTTTGTCCTTACTGTGGAAAATCACAGCAAAAATGGAGTCTGGAGTCACATGGGCAAGTCCCTGGATAATTTGCTGAGTCACAGGCATGTCTGCCTTCTCTCAATGGGCCCATTGTATCGCTGATGGCTCTTAATGGGCCATCAAGCCGGCCTAGCAGAGCTGATAGCTTGTCCTGGGTCCCAGAAGCCCAGCCCCAGTTTGAAATACAGACATACATATAAAGCCATTGAACTACAGACAGTATAAAGCCAATATTCATAACTTCAACTACAAAACTGATACATGCATATAAGTGGCATAATCATAACCAGCCAAGCATAACCCGGTCTTAGACACCTCATTTGACCCCCTTTATACAAGATTTGGTGCCACTACAGGACCTTGGTTGTAACAATGATCTATATGGTCCCAGTTATTGTCAATAACGTCACACCTACTTCCAGTCCCTGGAGTCATCCCATCATCCTCATCCTAGCCTATTGATTTCACTGGCATGTAGTAGCAGTGAGGGGGCAGGGAACCAGCAACGAAGAGTGATTTGAAGACTGGAGTAACTCTATGATCAAACACCCAGCCCTCTTGATACATTTATCTGGGCTGCATGGAGTAATCACCACCAGCCCTCATGGTTACAGAGAAAACGTTCCAAATATGATGTGTACATAACTGGTGCAGCCTTCTCTGGTGTCTGTAGAGCCATTGTCCTAAGCTGTCTGAGAACCATAGAGTCCCTGCCCCCAATAATCAGCTTGGGATGTTAACTCTGAACTCCAGTGAAGACATGAATGTCAACATGATTTCACACCTGCTCACGTTAATGGATGAGAAGGGAGAAGCTGTGAAGTCAGGAACAGACCTGGGCATTTTGCCAGCCAGTGCAGAACATATTTTCAGTCCCCCACCCCAAAAGAGGCAAGCAGAAAAGCGGGGGTGGGGGCTGGAAGTTGACACCTAGGGCATCTGCACTGCTCACAGGTTCCTAGAACCGGCCTTAAGTGAAACCCAGAGGGAGATGGGAAGGCGATACAAAAGGACAAGAGGCACAAATACAGAGAAGGAAGGAAGGAAGGAAGAAAGAAGAGAAACAGGCAGAGATTGGTGTTGTCCTAACAGGGAGCTGATTTTCAACAGCTGGTTCAAGTTTTCCAATTGAAAAAAATGGGGTTTCACCAAAAACAAGACTGTTTGCAGGCAAGTGTCCTGTGAAAAACTTTTGTAACAGGAAATTCACAAGCAAAACTATACTTTTCATTTAGCTTCAATATGAATTTAGGTTCTCTTCTCATTTTGGTTTTTGAAAGCGAAAGAATTGTCAAGATTTTGGATATACATCTTCTCCTTTCTCTTTCTGCAACCAAACGCAGTAGCATGAATGTTGATGGTGGTTTTTTCCCCCACTCTCTCCTGGTTTTCATTTTTCCACTCTCTCTTTTCAAAATGTCTCCACTTCTCAAAAAGCTACAGAGCCACAAAAGAAAAAGGGAGACTATGCTCCAACTTTTGAAATGTTAAGGAAGTTTTTCAAAACAGAAAAAAAAGTAGAAAAACCCACAAATCTAGACATTCATTCTATGCACTGTTAAAAAGGGCGGGATGAGGGAGAGGGAAAGTTTAAAATGTCATTTTGAATTTTAAGGTTTTCTAAAAATAGCTCAATTTTTTTAAACCACCACCAATTGTTCCCTTCCAAACTCTGCAAAATGGAAACACTGAGAAAAATGTCAACGTGGTTTCCATTTTTTAGACCAGTTCTACTATTTTCCCTCTGAACAATCCTGACTGGAACATTAAGATACTGAATAAATAGCGATCGTCTCTTAAAGGTTAGTTAGTATGTAAAGCCACGTTCTACTCTTGATCTCCGGGCAGAGCTGCCATAGATATCAGTGTGGGCTCGGATGGGAGATGAGAAGAACGTGTGGTCCTAAATTTGTACCTGAATTCAGCCCTGTGCAGAAGGAAAAAGCAACCCTGTTCTACCGGCCGTACCAGCCAGTTCTGCTTGCTGCAGATTACAAGAGGTATGCTGCTGGGCAGGATTTGCAGCCACAATTGTGCTTTCATTCCCACAATGAGGAAAAAAAGAAAGAAAAAATGAGAGGCAGCAAAACCCAATCTACCCTGAGTCTCTTTCTCTCAGCAGCGCGGCTGAAGTTCATGGCTTGTCGAAGACGAGACTAGGCAGTCTTGTTGAGAATTCAGGCCTGCTGCCAAAATTGCCTCTTTGGAAAGGACTTCTGTGCTCAGGCATAATGAACAAGCAGGCAAAGCAAGGGAATAAGAGCTAAAGCAGAACACACACAAGAATGCAAACTGTTACACTGGCTTTATCTCCAAAGTGCTTCATGGAGATCAAACCGTTAATCCTCACCACACCCACTGAAGGGGGTTTATCATGCCCATTACACAGAAGGGGAAAGCAAGGCAGAGAGGTTAGGACTTTGTCCACACTCAGAGGAGTTCATGTTAGCACTGGTACTAGAATTTAAGAGGGCCTGGCTCATACATGTTTGTTCAGCTGAAGAGACTACAAGATGGCAGGAGAAGGGTTTCCTGGTTCGATCAAGGAGTCAAGAGGTCTAGCCTCTACGCCTGATTCCACCACCAATTTCCGGAAAGCTTAATTTCTCCCATCTGTAAACCAGGTCCAATAACATCCACGCTCAGTCCGTTAACGTTTGTAAAGTGCTTGGTGATCCTGGGGTGGAAGGTGCCATAGAAAAGGCACAGTTAGAGATCCTAGCCCCAATGAAGGGAGATGGGCCATTAACTTCAATGGGGCCAGGATTTCACCCTGTATTTCTGTGTACAGGGCACGTGCAACCCAAAAAGAGACTCAAACGCAGTGTTACAGCAGAGACCTTAATTGCACAAGAAACGGGAAATTCAGTGAGACATCTCGCAGGAACTTGCTCCCTTTGTAGTATTTTGCATTACTGTTAACAGGGACATTTCCCATAGAGATGTAGTTGAATTATGCCATAACAATGACCATCTGGACCATTTAAATTCTGAGCCATGATATTACAGTAGCATTTATTTCTACCAGCTGATTATTTTTTTTAAGGGTCTATTTCAGAGGCCCACTGAAGACAAAGAAAGATTCTCATTGATTTCAGTGGGCTTTGGCTGTAGGGCCTGATCCAAGAGAGAATACTTGAGGGATCACTCATTGAAATAGATGCAGTTAGGCCAGATCCTCAGCTGGTATAAATCAGTGTAGCTCCATTGACTTCAACTCCCACTTCCCCCTGCTGGGGACCTGGCCTACTGGTGTTTATAACCATTTGTAAACATTAAAAAAAGGTGACGTTGCATTTATTGGGGGGAGAGAAAAAAAGCACTGGTGTCTTTATTTTAGTGGATGCTCAAATTATTCTCTGGTCAAGTATTGTGCCTTGGGACAAGTCCTGCCTGGCATGGGGTAGGTACGAAGGATTTCTCATGCATGCACAGGGCACAGGACAGGAGTGTAGTCTAGTGCTGCGGAGAGTCCTATTTGGCAGGGAAGAGCTTCTGCAGCAGCCTGCCAGGCTCCCAGCTGGTTAGCCTATAGGCTGCAACCTGTCACACATTTTACCCAGAGGTGCCCTCTGCTCCTTTACAGAAGGGTTAGGAGCTGCATCTGCCACAACCCGCCCTGATGACTGTGTTAGCTATGCTGCTACATGTTCCTCCCCTCCCCCTTCATCATGGAAGGGCACGATGGTGCCCTTGGCACGCAGCACACCTTCCAGAGGGCATGACATCTGAGAGATTGAGCTGGGAAGGAAGCAAGAGGCTACCATGCCGGTGGGGCTGCTTCCAATGCCATCTTAACCCACAGAATGAAGGGAGCATGTACTCACTTCCTGCCCCGACCCCACACCCAGCTCTGATCCCTCCCTCTCTATGAGGTCCTGCCACTCTCATTTCCCTAATCTGCCACACCCACCTTGAAAGCCCCTCACCTGGCCACCACCGTTCCCACAGAACCCTCCACCACTGTCTACTGCCTACCTGCCCTGCCCAACCCAGCCCTATGCCTGCTGCCGCCCCACCCCTGCAGAGGGGAACTTTTACCCAGCGTGGCTGCCACTGCAGAGAGTTTACCCACTGGTCACACTGGGGAGATGTAGGTCATGGGGGGCAGGGGAGAGAAGAGGAGGAGAGATGGATGCTCCAGGGACCAGGCAGGGTTTTCAGCAGCAGACCTGTGGGGCATGACAGATTCACTTCAAGCAGAACTGCTAGCCTGTCCTGCTGCTGAAACCAGCAGCCCCCCTGTAAGCCTCAAACCCCCAGGGTCAGACAAGACCTGGGAAACACTTGGCTAAGGGCTCAGTCCTCAGGGGCTCCTGAGCCGAGGCTGGCACCCCAGAGGGATGAGGGGAGGGAAGAGAGAGATCGTGTTACACCCCAGCAATCCCAGAGCAGGCTGGAGACCACACCAGCCCTGCTGTATATTAGCCCTGACTCAGGAAAGCATCCGTGCTCAGCAGCTCAAACACATGCTTAACCCCCACTGAAGTTAATGGGATTCAACATGAGCCTACATGCTTTCCTCAAAAGGGACTGTAGAGCAACCTACCAGCCTTTCTACTAGCTGAGGACTGTCTTGGGCACAGATGTCCCGTTCCCCCACACACGACAGGGCAGCACAAAGAGGATTTATCACGGGCCAGAGCTGAGCCTGAGTATGAAAGGTAGCACGAAGGATAAATAAAGGCTTCTTTCTGACTACTGCTGACCATGAATTAGAGCCCCATGCAGGAGTCTGCCCTGTGTGAATGAGCTGTAGAAGCCCAGGGGATGAGGGTGGGTGAGAGACAAAACAAAACCAAGGCAGGCATACAATCAATGTAATAAGAGTAAAGTTTGCCTGGACTGAGCGCCTCTCGCTCACCTTGATTAGCTGAGCAGAATGTAGACATAAAACGTAACTGCTTCTTTTTGGTGGGGAGATGCTAAAAGTATCAGCCTTGATTTACTCTGATACTCTGGGACTCACAGCAGGTATAAATCTTCCCTGGCAAATGCAGTCATTTTCTTTAGTACAGATGTGTGGAAGGGGGTGGGGGGTAGATTCAGCATTTCTCTCTAGCGCCAGCCCCAATAACTTTACCTTCATCCGCCTCCAAAAACAGGAGCCGGAGCAGATGGGATAAAAGGAGAGAGCAGGTTTTGTTTTGTGTGAGAGGTTTTTTTAAGGCTGTAAGATTTTTACGGGTTTTTGAGGCTGTCTGCATTCGTTTGTATTGATCTGAGGGTGATTCAGGAATCCGTACATGTGCCAAAGTGCATGCTCTGCTCTACCTGCTACCAGTTGCATTACAGCTCAATTTCACCTGCTTGATTAGCTCAGAAAAAAAATATCTCTGTATAAACTTCCAGGCAGGAGAGATGCCCTAAGGTGATATCAAAGCTGTGCTTTGGAAGGAAAAGTAAACGCTCTATCCAGGAAGTCTGGACAAACGCGACGGAGGAGAGGATAAAAGGAAAGAGAAAAATTTAATAGGCAGGATTGAAGCAGTGCACTGCAGGATATCACATCAGCATGTCTCTGGAGGCTCCCCTCCCCCATATCAGTTTCTGCTGGATTTTGTCTCTCATTTAAGAATAGTACTGGGCTGATTTTCTGAGATGCCAGGCACCCAGAACGCCAACTGAAATCACCTTCCGAATGTTTTTAACTCTTCTGCCTGCCAAGAAAACCTTCCAGATGTGACCCCACAAAAGCACTGTTTAAGTCTGTAGACAAAGTGAAATAATCCATCTAGGAGAGATGGAAAAACATTGCCTTTCTTCTCCCGTGGGGGTGCGCTTTGGAGTGTAACAACTGATCCATTCAACAGCCAGGTAGTTCCCTATTTCAGCGCTCCTCCCTTCAGCAGAGACATCCAGGTGTGGCAATATTTGGCAGTGGGATGGAACTTCAGTCCACATTCTTTTCCCCTGTGGGTAGGGGAGAAAGGAGGTCAAAGGGAACAAGAGGAAGTTTACAGGCCTCAATTTCTGCAACCCGTGTCCATCCATCCCTTGAACTCCTATACACTGTCACCCTCTCCTGTAAAATCTCACCTTGGCTTAGCTGATATTCTGCTTGGGGTAAGGATATCACCTGTGCCTCTCTCAAGCACTAGGCACTCTTCATGGCCATGTGGAAAGATTTAGGCTATGTCTACACTAGGGCACGGCTACACTTGCAGATGTAGAGCACTGTGAGTTAGACCAGCTCTCTGAGAGCGCAGTAGGAAAGGCGCTGCAGTGTGTTCATACTGTCAGATTCAAGCGCACTGGCATGGCCATATTAGCAGCTCTTGCAACGCCACAGAGAGCAGTGCATTGTGGTAGCTATCCCAGCATTCAAGAGGCTGCAGCGTGCTTTTCAAATGGGGGTGGAGTGTGACGGAGTGTGTTGTGTGTATGTGGGGGGAGGGAGAGGGGGTTTTTGGGGCGCTGAGAGAGTGTGTCAGCATGCTGTCTTGTAAGTTCAGACAGCAGCAGACCCTCTGCACCCTGCCTCTCTCTCTCACACACACACAGCAAGCAGCATTCTGCAGTAATGGCTGCTTTGTCCCAGAGCAGATAAGCATGCCGGCTGTCAGAAACGGAGCTTTGAAAGGGGATATCCGCATTCCTACAGCCGAGTTCAAAACAGTGACAAGAGTGGCCACTTGACTTAAGGGGATTATGGGCCGGTTCCGACCACAGCGCTGTAATGCAACACCTCGTTCACACTGACGCCCGGGCGTTTCAGCCGAGGCGCAGCAAGCGTTATGCTTCTCGTGGAGGCGGATTACCAGGAGCGCTCCAGCTGCAGAGTCCAGGCGCTCTAAGTGCCTTGCGGACGGGTCGGGAGTTAGGGCACCTGGGGCTGTTTTAATGCGCTCTAACTCGCAAGTGTAGCCAAGCCCCTAGAGAGCTTGCAGCGGCACCGCTGTAAAGCTTTCTAGTGTAGCCGCTCTAAACCAACAGGAGAAAGCTCTCCTGTCAGCATGATTTAACCACCCGCAACAAGTGGCGGTAGCTATGTTGACAGGAGACGCTCTCCCGCCAACACAGCGCTGTCCACACTGGTGTGTATGTTGGTGTAACTTTTGTCACTCATGGGGGTGGTTTATTCACACCCCTGAGTGACATAAGCTATACGGATATAAATTGTAGTGAAGACATAGCCTGAGGGTGGGATTATCCAATGAACTCTCTGTAGGCCTAACCCCACTCCCATTGAAAGTCCATAGTAAAATTCCCATTGGTGTAACTGCCCACAGCAGCCCTGCTATTGCTGGTCAACAGAAACAGAGTCAGGTCAATGCTGACCACTCTTCAGCAGTTCCACCCATAAATGATAATGAATTCGAACAATGCTAGTTTCCATGATGAAGCTCGGGGTTTGGTACCGTCTCTATTAAGCCCCAGTAGCCTTGTGCTGTGCCCTTGTACCATGTTCTCTTTGTTGTGATTAAACATTTCTTTATGCCTATGCCCAGCCTAAATGGCTAACTTGCTGAAGGACCCACCAGACTCCTCTCCCATGCAGTTGTGCTGCTGCTTGGGAGAGAGATTGTGAATATATAGGAAGGACCAACAAGGCATCTTGCAGGGATTAGGGCTAAATCTAGGGGAACCACCATATTTTTAACACAGAGAAACATCCTATGAGGAGAGAGAATACAACTGGAAATGCACTTTGCACAGTACAATCCAGTGTACCAGTTTTATTCTAGACAAGTTTGCCACATGTCACCATAACGCTATGTTTGCTTGGAGTATGTTCTTCCATAACCGCAGGCTCTGGAATGCAGCTCTAGAGACATCTATTTTGCTTTCATATTCCATTAGTTTGTTAGAAAGATGGATCAAAACATTAGTTTTTGGGATCCTTGCAGTATGTTATTCAGCCACTAGCTGTTTCTGTATTCTGTACAAGGTTTCAGAGAGTTGTGATCCCTGCTAAACAAAAGAGACCAAGTTGGAACTCATGTTGTCTGGAAGCCTGTTTGTAGTTGCAGCCATTTTGTAAACAAGGTGTTTATTACGGTCAGTGGTTCCATATATTAGGACTCTCACTGCCAGAGGGCATTGAGATTACTTTAGCATATCCTTTGATAGCCAGAAGCCCAGAGACTAAAGCTGGTCACGTTTTTTTTGTCTGAAACAAAATGCTTTTTTCCCCCAGGGAAAAAAATTTTCTTGGAGAATGTTTAAGAAACTGTTCCAATTTTTTGAAAAACAAAAAAAAGGAAAATGTTTTTCTGTTTGTTTTCCAGAAGCCACATTTGTGGTTTTCCTACTGGGAGATTTCACAAAAGTTTAACCCAAAATATTTTTTTTCTTTTGGAAAAGGTCTTGAGACCTGTATTTAAATAAATTCTTCAAAGCAATTAATGGATTACTTATAAATTCTCCAAAAAGTCATTCTTTTCTCAGTGTTTGTGCTGCAGTTTCAGGGAGGACACCACTGTATTCTTGAGGTATAGGAGAATCTCTGACTCTCTCCTTCAGACACAACTCAGCTTATCCTCAATTATGGAACCACAAACACTGCTTCCATAGCGACCCAGGATTTTTATTTGACAAGGCCATAAACGAAGTCTGCCTGCTATACGAGTTCACTCAAGCTGGTTTCTTGACTGCCTGAGATCCAAATAAAATTGCATTCAATTCAACACCAAGTTCAGACAACTTGATTCCCTCCCCATCCAAGAGGGAGGTAGGGGGAGAAATTAACACAAGCACTTAAGATATTATGAGACTGCGATATGCATTGCTAGCCTGCCCCTTGGCCCTGAAAGCCATATATTATTTAACAGAAAGGAAGGCATAAATGAGCCAGAACAATAGCTAGAGGGAGGGAGGGGAATATTTTTTTTATTTTCTCGCTCCATGCCCATTAGTTTTGTTTCTTATTTAGGATACTGCATTAATCATGCTAATATGTTACAGCCAGGCTTTACTCTGTAGTCATTACTTTAATCAAACCCATCAGCATACCAAAGAACACGCTACCAGGTGGGAATAGCTGCTACCACTTGCTGTTAATTACTTTGCATTTTCCAGCAATCAGCAGCAGGGGCTGAGATTATAATAAATTCATGACTTATGGGCCCATAAAATCATTACCGTAGGAAAATATGTTTTATCAGGGATTCGTCGGGCTGCTGCTCAGAGAGAGATTTCTTGAAGGAAATGACACCCATGAAATTAAACCAATCCTTGCAGTCAGCAGAAATGCTAATGTAGGCACAAACAGAACAGAGGTTTCTGCAGTACGGTAGGGAGGAGGAGAGGAAGCTGGAGCAGAACTCAGACAACCTGGAAGAATAGGAAAAGCTGGCTGGGAGCCAAGCCAACACATAAATGTGCCAGGTGGAGGGGGGATAGGGAGGGGGAGGAGGGTGTTGACAAGGAAAGGGAAGCGCAGGCGACATGAAGCAGCCACAGAAGGAGGGGAGGGGGGAAGAGAAAGATCCAGTTAGGGGCAGCAGCACCTGAGGAGGGATCAGAGAAAGAAGGAATAGGGGATGGGGCATGGAGGAAGAACCCACTTACAGGCAGATATTTATGTCAACTAAGAATCAGGGGGCAGAGCATGGGCGACTGGTATAATAGGCCAGGGGAGGCTAAGCCTCCCTTAACCCAGGCCGTGGCCCCACCCATGTTCCCCCAAAGCTGGTGAGGGCTCAGCTCGGGCCAAAGGCCGGGGGGGGGGTTGGGCCGGCCAGTGGCTGGGCTGGTTTGGCATGGGCTCCTCTGGCCGCAGGGGGTGGGAGGAATGGGTGGGGCTAGCCTCCCCAAAGGGGAGGGCTCTCCTGCCACTGACAGAGCAGAGGGACGTGTGTGTGTGTGTGTGTGTGTGTGTGTGTGTGTGTGTGTGTGTGTGTGTGTGTGTGTGTGTGTGTGTGTGTGTGTGTGTGTGTGTGTGTGTGTGTGTCCCTCACCCACTGCCCCCTCCTCTCCTGCGTGCCTCATCTCTCACCAGGGCTCCCTCGCACCTGGCTGATCTAAAGCCTTAGCAGATCCTGGAGGCAGGCAGGGTTGGGGCTTTGGAGGCATAGCTCAGCCTTCTCGCGCTCCCGACACGGTGTGTGGAAAGGGCCGAGGAGCAGGCATGGGCAGACCTCTCTGCCTCCGGCTGGGGAGCCCTCTGCAACTGCAGGTTCTGCAGCCAGTCAGAGCCAACCCTGATCCTCAGCCACTCTCCTCCAAATGCCACACTCAGCTGCCTCTTTGAAGATGGGCTGCAGAATCCTCAGCCCCAGGTTGCAGGCTGTTCCATGGTGCTTCCAAAGAAGCACTGCAAAAATGGGACAGCTCAGCAGGACCTGGTTGCAAGTGGCTGAACAAGTCTGTCTCCTAATGAGAACAGATACATGTATTGGGAGGACCATCACAATGCCTCTATACAGCTACCATCAGCATCCTTGGGGGTTGGTCCCACAGGTTAAGACCACTACCAAGAAGATCATTGGTTTTGGCCACTAAACTGGCCTGTTCTACACCTGTTCTGTGGCTAAGCAGAGAACTTCAGTCCCACCTGGATGTCAAGAAGGCCCCCAGAACAAGATGAAACCAGGTATCCAGCATGGAGGTACAGAGCACGAAGCATTCAGCACACTTTAGATGTCTTTTCACTGAGATCTTTCCCTCCTCAAATCAAGCTGCTTTACACCAGGGATGGCTTGGGGCCAGCCACTGACTTCCCAGCTTGATGATGAGGGTTCCAAAATGGAAGCAAAGTTACGGGGACTGGGTGGCTCAATGAATAGGTAATGGGCAATGGTGCCAGTTACCCACAGGTCACATATTCAAATCTAAACCAGGTAAGCAGTGACTAATAGGTAAGCTCTGAACAGCGCCGGCTCTAACTTTTTTGCTGCCCCAAGCAAAACAAAAAACAAAAAACCCAATCGCCGCCCCACCGAAACAACGCCCCCCCCTCCCCAGCACCCACGGAAACACCCCCCTCCCAGTGTTGCACTGCAACAACTGCCACCCCCAGTGCCTCTCCCGGCCAGAGCGCCAGGGGGAGGGTGGCAAGCCCGGCCGTGGCCCCACTCTCCCGGCCGGCCGGAGCACCGGGGGGAGGGCGGCAAGCCCGGCCGCAGCCCCGCTCTCCCGGCCGGAGCGCTGCCCGCACCCCACCGCAGTATGTTTAAAAACAAAACAAAACACACACAAAAACAACACCTGAGTGCCGCCCCCCCGAAGGTGCCGCCCCAAGCACATGCTTGGTAGGCTGGTGCCTGGAGCCAGCCCTTGCTCTCAAGGCTGTTCAGTGGCCTACATGGAAAGAGTTGGTGGCTTGATCCAGTTGAAGGTGCACATCACAACTAGCTTCCCTTATTGCAATCCTCAGCATACATGCATGGAGGTAAGAGCTTCCCTAAAGCCCCCGAGTTGGTTGGTCCCTCCAGATCAAAGCTGAGACATGCTGGCTGGTCCTGGTGGGGAAGCTGGCTGAGCTCATACTGTATCTGTTCTACCGTGAAAACAAGGATGTCAGTTTTCCCAGGAGGCGTGTAAAACATTCATGATTTGTGTCAAAGTTTGACAACCTTAACTTCTTGCACATTTGAAATCTAGGCCTAACGTGAACTTTTTGTGCCAAAACAGGGCCTTATTCAGGACAGCAAAAAGACTTCCAATGGCTAAATCATCTAACACTTCACATTCTCTCTGCCAAAGGGCCAGGACTGGCTCTAGCTTTTTTGCCACACCAAGCCACCGAAGCAAAAAAACAACCAACCAACCCATGAACTGTGCCGCCCCAGCAACGGCCGGAATGCCGCCCCTTCAGACGTGACGCCCCAAGCACCTGCTTCCTTTGCTGGTGTCTAGAGCCGGCCATGCAAAGGGCCATGGAATGTTCCGAAAATTATAACACTCTGGGCATGATCCTGTACTGAGTTACTCTTGTTTTATACTGGTGCAATTCCTTTGAAAGCAAGTTGTCACCCTGTCTGGAGTGGCTCATGACAGAGTGCCTACCACAGAGCAGACTGTCAAAAACAGGACAGACACCCCAAACTACTGTATTCTATCATTAGATTTCACCAAGCCAGTAACAAATGTGAACTCCTGGACCACTATAACAGTCTTACCATGGAGTCAGACAGTCCCCTTAGCCTCTCCTATCTATCTTGGCACCCAGACAAACTGGACTTAGTGATAAACGGTCACTTACTTAAACAAACAAACGACACCCCCCACCACCACCACCACCACAACCACATTTAGTTTACTTCTAGTCCCAAGAGGCCAGTCACTCATCCCAGATCAACTGGTACCCTACCAGCATTTCTCAGATGTAGCCACAGCCTCCTGGGCAGTGACTGGGGGGGCAAAGCAGCTGCCCCTCCCCCTCCGAGTTGCTCCTGGATGCACCACCTTGGTGTTGGTTGCTGGGGCTGCAAGCGGGCAGGGCTGGTGCAAGGACGTTTCGCGCCCTAGGCCTGCGGCAGCCTCCCCCCGTCCATGGCGCCCCCCACCCCAGCTCACAGCCGGGAGGGTGGGAGGCAGCCGTGGCCAGGCACACTCTCCCCCCCGCCCCCACCCGGCTCCCGGCTCAGCCGGGAGGCAGTTGCGGCCAGCCACCCCCCCGGCTCCCGGCTCAGCCGCGGAGCCGGGAGGGTGGGTGGCAGCATCGGCCAGCCACCCCCTGGTTCCCTAGGTGACTGCCTAGGGTCGCCTAGTGGGCGTGCCGGCCCTGCCAGCGGGGGTTCAGCTCTGCCCCCTCTGGAGACAATGCTGGAGGAGCAGGCAGCCTGTGAATGCCCCACCTTCCTGGAGGTGGTCAGGCTCGGAATTTAGCCCTGGGATGGCAGGCTCTGGCCACGGGGCTTCAGGCTTTGGCCCTGGCCACAAGGCTTCAAGCTCCTTCCTGGGGCCCCATCCCCTGGATTTCAGGATCAGGCTCTCTGCTGCCTCTCCCAGCCCTCATCGCCCCTGGCCCCTGCTGCTTATCCATCCACCTCCCCATCCAGGGCTTAATTTGTCCCCGGGCTTGCTGGGGCTGAGTAAGTATCACTTTTCACAGCAGACTTATTTTTCACAGCCTCCCAGCTAGCTACTATTAGACATACAAATATCACTTTTCACAGAAGCAGACTTACTAGCCAGCAATAAATTACAATAATTTTGATGTGCATATTTATTTGTTTTTCCTAAAGTTAATTGAGTATTTTAGGAAAAACTGTCAGAGCAGCCACCAGCAAGAATTGGTGGCTGCACTCTGAGGCCACCAAAAAATTTGTCATAAGAACCCCAAAGACAATGGCTGTAGCCAATCTAAAGGTTTATTAACTAAGAAAAAGGAATAAGTTATTTACAGGTTAAAGCAAGCAAACGTATAGACACCATTAAGTTACCATCTAAATCCTAAGAATAACAGAGCTGCAGTGGTCAGTCAATTCAAACTGTCTTTCAGGACAGATGCAGCCCCAGGGGATCTCTGGCCCTTCCGACAGGGCCGGCTCCAGGCACCAGCTTTCCAAGCTGGTGCTTGGGGTGGCATCAAGAATGGGGTGGCAGTCCGAGTCCTGTGGAGGCAATTCGGCGGCAGGTCCGCTCTTCCCGCTGCCGAATTGCCGCCGCGGGACTCGGACTGCCGCCCCATTCTCGCCCGCTGCGGTGGCAATTCGGCGGCAGGTCCGCTCTTCTTGCTGCCGAATTGCTGCCGCGGGACTCGGACTGCCGCCCCATTCTCGCCCGTTGCGGTGGCAATTCGGCGGCAGGTCCGCCGCTCTCCCCTTGTCGCCACGGACTCAGACTGCCTGCATCATGGGCGGGGCCGCCCCCACTGCTTGGGGCGGCAAAATTGTGAGAGCCGCTCCTGCCTTCCGAGTTCTCACAGCCAAAAAGAGGCAGTTTCTTCTCGGCAGAGATTTCTATTCCCATCACTCAGATTTCAAGATGACAATGGGACAAGTTCACCTGCATGTCTCCTCTTCCTGGGCGTGAGGGGAGCAATCAACAAAGTCTTTTGTCCTCTGATATTCCACAATGGTTTGGCTGGTGTCTATGGGCCTTTTGCTGACCAGGAGATAACGCCCCCTGTGGCAAACTAATATTTCACACTTGTAATGCTTCCCCTCCTGACTGCAGACATGTAGTTTCAGAGCAAACAAATATTACCTTACAACATGGGATATAGTGATTAGAAGTGAGATTAATACATGCAGAAACAAGCATTTCATAGTGTTTGTCTTCACTAAGCAGCATCTATTTAGTGCGTTTGGTTAAGAAGCACTAAGCCGATGGGATAGCGCTCTCCCATCATCTTCAGTACTCCACCACAACGAGAGGCGGAAATTATGTCGACAGGAGAGCATCTCCCATCGACAGACTTAAAAGCAGTGTCTGCACCGCGCTATTAAGTTACATAATTTAATTAGCATAACTTAGATTGATTTAAAGTGTTTGTGTTTAGACTCTTTAGGCCTTGTCTACACTTTCTTAAAGGAGTAAAACCTATTTTGAGCAAAACTAACCTACAGGTGACCTGGTCTGGTCTGGTCTGCAGCTACAAGGCTGTCAGTTCTTAACCAATGCCTGCAGCCTGGGCAAGAGTGGCATCTGGGCTGCCAGCATCACACAAGAAATCCAGCAGTGTTCAACTGAAGTAAAGCAGTTGTGTGAATCAGGTGCAAGATTTTTTAAAGGCATAAAAAATGGGCTAAATGAGACAGCAGAGTATTTTCTAAATCTTTTCTGCAATAGTCCAAAATCCCACAATAGCTCCAGAGCATCATCCATCTGGAAGCTTCTGACAACAGTCATTTATTTTTTTAAGTGAATTTAATCTAAGGCTGTAACGGCATGGGGGAGTTTCCTGTTTTCCTTGTTGCCTATGTGGGGTTTTCTTGGTTTCCTAGGGGTTGCATGCAGACGGGGTGGGATTCAGTTTCCCTGGGTATTACGGGTTTAACGAGGTGATGGGAGAGGGAGTTTGTTGTTACAGGGGACTGGCGAGGGAACTGGGGACCCCAGCCATGGACGTGGAGAATGGAGACCCCGGTGACAGGTGACCTGGAAGCCAGCTCAGGAGTCCGCAGCTGGTTCTGGCCAGTGGGAGAACAATAGGCTGTGAAGAGAAGAGCCCCGGGGGCCTAACCAACGGTTCCAGCACAGGGGGCCAGAGACAGAGAAGAGGCCCAGACGACCCTGTTTACAGGCTGTTTACCTGGAGAGAAGATAATGGACAGAGCTTGGCTTGGGGCCAGTGATATCGGCTGCCCAGCGGGGCTGCAGGGGGCTCTGGGCTGGAGAGAGGAAGCAGGCAGAGCCCACCTGGATGCAGGAGAGAGCTGATGTGCTGGGCTGGGGGGAGGCCAGGTCTGACAGCCCTGAGAGTTTCCTGTGCTGTGTTCAACGCTCAATAAACCCTCCTGTTTTACACTGGCTGAGAATCGCTCTGGTCTATAGAACAGGGTTGCATTGTCCCCTTCGGGGGTGGAGGCCCGGGGGTCCAGAGTGCGTGGACTCCCTGATGGGGCCCATGGCGAGAAACAGGTGTGCTAAGGCTCAGAGAGGTGCGGCTCCAGGAGGTGGAGGGGCTGAATCCCAAGAGAGAGTGGACCCCCGAGAAGGGCTGTCTCTGAAAGGGGCACCTCCCACGGACCGCACGGGTCCAAGAGTGGGCATGACCTGAGAGTCCGTGACAAAGGCCCACTCTGTTTTATTTGTCAAGAGGTCACTTGCTCTTTTAAACTCTTGTGATTCCCAGCCTATGTAAATACTTACGCTGGCAAAGGCCCTCGAAGAGTTAATCAGCCAAGGCCCTTCTTTTCTTCAATTTGTTTCTGGTTGAAGATATCCAGTAAGATCAGTCATTGCTGATTTGTTTGG
Source organism: Chelydra serpentina (assembly GCA_037349315.1). NCBI lineage: Eukaryota > Metazoa > Chordata > Testudines > Chelydridae > Chelydra > Chelydra serpentina. Next base: position 54,894,862 of record JBAIAC010000024.1, on the reverse strand, counting down.
TTGATTTGCCTCTTCCAATTACACTATGCAAGCATGGAACATTATTTAGTGTTATTTAAGCATGAAATTATAAAAGATCATTTTAAATACCAAGGCGGTAAAAATAAATCTTTGCATCAAGGCACAGCAGGTCTAGATCCAGTAGCTTGTTAATATCCGTGCAGCCAGGCAGATGGTATGAAAACATTGGCGAGCTCTCTAAATTGGGGATTTGTTGCTTTTCCTTTGAGGAGCATATTGAGCCGTAGCCTGGCTCCAGGGTTGCAGTGCACAGAATCAAAAGGAACATGGGCGCAAAGTCAGCTGAGTAGTAGCTGGGTACATTTGCCTTTCAGGTCTGAAGTCCTGCAGGTCGTCAGCTAGGGTAAATGGTCCTAGCTCCAATGAAGTGATGAGAATTTCAGCCAGCTAAGTAACTTGTATAGATCCAGACAAGTGAGTGGGATGGTTCTCACCCTCACCCCCAGCAGAATTAGCCCCCCACCCCCATCACTAAAGCAGGCACGCTGTCATTTAACACACCTGGGAGTTTCTGCATGAGAAAAGGGAGCGCCAAAGAACCTTGGTTGGACCGTCAGAGCAAGCCCTGGTCATGGTCTCTTTAAAATTGTTTTTCCATACTGTTCAGTTCAGCCAAACGCTCCAGCATCTGTTCTGGCTTGCACAACGGCTCCCAGCTCCAGGTGTGAAGTCACTTTAGTCCACTATAGATCAAACCAGCCCCACAGGCCTCCAAAGGTGCTGAACTGGAAACAATCCACAAACACAGAGTCTTTGTTTTAAGAGTTAAGGCTGAAAGCCAGTTTCAGTGGAGTCAGTTATCCCCAACACTTCCTTTACAAGTGTTCTTCACCTTAAAAACCCTAAACATGAGTGTGCCTGGAAAGAGAGTTAAGGCACCCAGCCAGTTCTTCACTGCATGAAACTAGCAGTGTACAATTGTGGCCCAGGCTGTAGACGCAGCTAACAGGAAGAAGCAAGGGAGAGTGCAAACAACCTGAGAACTACATCCTGTCACTTCCAGGCACACCTGGTCCTGTAGAGGGCGCTTCTCCACCTATCAGGTTTTCTTTAGCCTGATCCAAAGCAATTGCAAACTTATCAAAGCAGAGCAAAAGAGCAAGTGGTCCTCTCCTTTAAGCTCAGCAGCCAGTTTCCCAGATCGAACTTTATTCCTAGCCTGGAGGAAATCCACTTCCATGCCAGGCCCCTGGCCCAGCCTTCTTCTGCCTTCTGTTTATATTGCTGCTTTAATGAGCCCTTAGTTAACTAAACCTTTTCCCTGCCTACATAAATGCAGGATCTCTATTATAAAGCTGTTGTCTGTGATTTATCCTTTTAATTCCCTCATAAAACCCTAAAGGGCCAGTAAAACAGAACATGTTTGGAACTTGTAGACCAAGTTGGTTTGGAGACACAGTGAGTTTCCTAATTTATTTTGGCTAGCAGAAAGTCAGAAATAGGGAAATGTTGTCATCGTCCCTTTGAAACCTCTCTCTCCCCTCACAAAAAGCGTCACCAAACGATTCCCTTGGGATGAGACATCACATGAAAGCCCTCCAGGGACTGGTTTCTTTGATGGAGGTGCAGGGAGAAGGTTGAAGAACCAGGGTCTCCATCCTGCAAGGTGACTCCTACATGTAGCCAGATCCCTGTATCTATGCAGAGCTCTGTGTCTGCGTGAAGCCCTATTGAAGGCAACAACCATGTATCTGAGATAGCAGGATCAGGGCCCCGGCTTATCCGGCTTTAGTGATGGAGCCATTTCTGGCACGGACCAATACTGCCAATAGAAAGAGGGAGGGACTTGTCTCATCTGTTCCTAAAAAATGAAGGGTAAAGGGTCAAGATACAGGCCCTGACCCTACAGTCCTTTAATCATTCCTAGCTCTTTTAGCCAGAGATCTCACAGCTCTTTACAAAGGATGTCAGTATCATTATCCCCATTTTACACCTGGGGAAACTGAGGCACAGTTAGGCAAAGCAATTTGCCTATGGTCACCCAGCAAACTACTGGCAGAACCAGAACCCAGGCCTTCAAGTCCCAGGCCAGCGTGCTATCGAGTAGGCCACCCTGCCTCCTACATTAAAGCAGCAGAGATCTGCACAGGCCCAAAGATCTGCCTGCATTGACCCTGTTGCAGGACGGTGGCCACAGACATTAAAAGGCAGAGTTGGAGGCTGCCTGGAGCGGCAGTGATAGAGGCCATGCACCAAGACATGTCCGTTTAAGTTTGCTTTTAGGTCACAATGAATCTAATGTTAGCAACAAATACAAAGTTGTTTAGCCAGACTGCAAATCCACAGCAGACTTGAACGCACTTGCCCTCATCTGCAACATCAGTGGGTACCATCGATCAGGACTGGGATGCATTGGCTGACCTGTATGTGGGAGGGACTGAACAGCAGGGACCACTGTAGTGCAGGACTTATAACAAGTTGGTATTGGTTGCTAACATTATATTCATAAGTAACCCTATGCTGACAGGTACTGCAGCCTGGAGATTTCCCTGTTATCATCCTGAACTTTGCTATAAATATCCTTTTCTTCTTCTTCAGGGAAAGTATGTCTCACCCAACCTATGGGAACCAACATGACAGGCTGTAAAAGAGAAAAGAGGTTTAAATGTCAGCTAAAAACAAGCTTCGTTTCCTTTTTACATTTGCAAGGCTCTGTGAGCCATTCACCTGTCGGAAATTCAACTCTTTTGCAAAATATTTGCTGAAGTACAGCAATGCAGGAATCACAGGGGATGACATTGGCTCTGTCCCACCCCCACCGCTCCCTTTCTTAAGCGGGTTTTTGCAGATGCAGAGACTTATGTCCTGGTATTTTGAAGCCTCAGTGCAAAAGAGGGAGAAAAAACCCAAAAGGCTCCTGACTTCAATAATACAGAAGTGCCTCATTTGACATCTTGACTGTTTCAATTAGCGAACAAAGAATACTTCACTCAATCCACATTCACACGAAATCCTTCCCAGCAGAGCTCCAGCCTGAAGGTAATTCAGAGCCCAGTTCACCAAGAGATACCTGCTGCCTGATCCACCGTGCCAGGGGCCTTACCCTGAGCTGTTTCTGAATTCAGAGATTAATGGCCTAATGCAAACCCCAGTCAGTCACGGATTCCCATGAGCCTTGAACCAGGCTTTCAAGCAGCTTGTAAGAACTCTCACCAAATGGCTATCCCAAGGGAATGAGCTCTCAGAATATCACAGGGAAACCAGGATCTCCAGGAATCTCCCTGTTTCCCTCCCCCCACTTCAGAAAACACTGCCAACACAACAATAGCATGGTACCAGGGGTGCCGGAATAGGGGGGGCACCAAGGGCCATGCCCTCTCACATTTTACTGGCCGTAAGGGCGAGTGATGAGGGCAGAGAGGAGCTAGCAGGGGTGGGGTGCCCCCCCCCACACTTATAAGGAGCTTCCAAAGCTCCTGCATGATACTTTTATCAGATCAAAACCCTGGCCTCTTTCCATTATTAGGGGGTAAGCCCTTGTCTGTCTAAGCCACAGTGATCTGAAAAACTCCTTTCTCCACAATAATGTTGTGTCCCTGATGGGCGCCAGGCACCCTGAAAGGTTTCCTACTCCCACCAGACCTCGCTGACCTGGATTAATTTCATGATCCCCATTTTATTTGGCTCAACAGGGTTTACCTACATCTATGATTTTATGCCAGAGAAAAACAAAATGCCTCAGACCATGTTTATGATAAAATAGGGGTGCAGCCACTTCCACGATAGAGCTGTTGGAGGGATTAGTTACTGTACTGAGAGCACTTGGCGTGTCTCAGACACAGGCGCTTCACTAGCTCTCATGCAGCGCTGTTCATCGACAGATCTCAAAGCACTTTTCCAAGGAGGGGAAGGACATTTATAGCTGGGGAAACATGCACAGAGAAAAGGCTTACAGCCCTGCTGTGTGACTTTGGGTGACTAGAACTTGGAGCTCCGGATCCACGGGCCAGTACCTTACCCATTGGCAACAATACAAAGCCATTGACTTCACTGGGCTCTGAATCAGGCCTCGCAAGAGTAAAGTATTAGCAGCATTCTGTACGCCAAAGGGTTAAGATATTTAACCTGAGGGCCAGCCCCAGCCCTCCTCCAGGAACAAACAGGTCCTGCCCCAAAGTGGAACTGTTGAGGTTCTACCTGTACTCTGTTTTGGCCAGTTCTTTGGGGCACCCGGTGCGGCACCCCGCTGCTGGTGGTGGGAGGCAGAGCAAGGCACTGCACAGATCCAGCTAACTTGCATCCCACCAAGGGAGGATTGCAAGCTTCACAGAGGCTAATCAGACCCAAGGCAGGAATTGTGCCCACACGGGGTAGGGACGCTTTCTTTGTGCCCACAAGCAAGACCTCCAGACACAGTCCAGCTGGGGTCATCTCATGCAAATACTGGGCTAGATTCTGCCACTTTTATATTGAGCTGCACCTCACTCTGATCACCCCCATTGAAACCGATGAGACTGCTCAGAGTAGGGCACTACTGAAGAGGAGCAGGCTTGGCAGAAGCAGGCCTGCTCTGAATATACTTGTTCATAGGTAGAGGGTAATCAGATCTGAATAATTAAGCTAATTGGCATGGCTTCCTTAGGATGAGATTTCATCTGCTCTCAGCAGACCAGATGAAAGAGTGTGAAATATACTAGAACCATGACAGTGCCACATTGCACAGTATAGGGTCTTCCCATGGCATGGACATAGTCCAGATTTGTACACAGCATCAGGAGTACAATTATATAATCAAAATTTGAAATACATGTGACAGGATCCACTCCCCACAGTGGCACCTCCTGCTGGCTCTCCTGGGGATTAGCTCTGCCAGTTGGTGCACCCTGTTTAGATGGTGCCTCTCCCATCATCCGCAGCACACTCTTCATGACTCAGCTGTCAGGCCAGGTCACCTTGTTTCTCCCTTCCAGGGGGACTCAAAGTTCTTCTATGCAAACAGTCCCAGGCAGCATTCTCCTGTACTACCTGTTACCTCTGATAACGCTAGAAACCAACCCAGGGCTCCTGTCACGTACACCGAGTTTTCCTTCTGTGTCCGTCACCAAGAAGCATTCCCAGGCCTCCGTCCTTTCATGCATACCAGGTTCTTCTTTTCTTTACAGCACTCAGTGATTGCCTTCTCAGGGCAAATTATATCAGACACACCTAGCTCCTGTCTCCTTTCTCCTTGCAATTCCTCTGCGCCCAGTCCCACACACACTCCCTTGTTCACACTCTCTGATCACGTGACGGAATATTGCAAAGCTTGGAGGTTCATACAAGTGGTAACTTAAAAGGTTACAAAGCTTGCAAAAGTTACAAAACTTAAAAGGCTATGCTAATAATAACTAAAGTTACAAAGTTTGCAAAAGGTTACAGAATTTAATGATACCAGCAGTAGTGACTGAAAAGTTACAGATTTTACAATCGCATTCTACTGGATTGAGCAGAGGCTTTACATAACACTACCCTGATGGTTCCACTGTCCCATTGGCCAGTAGGGGAACCCAGGCCTGCTCTCTTCTCCAGGCTCCAGTCCAAGGACCCTCAGCTCAGCAGTTCTGGGATCTACCTTCTCATGACTTATGAGGAGAGGCTGAGGGCACTGGGATTGTTTAGCCTGCAGAAGAGAAGAATGAGGGGGGGATTTGATAGCTGCTTTCAACTACCTGAAAGGGGGTTCCAAAGAGGATGGATCTAGTCTGTTCTCAGTGGTAGAAGATGACAGAACAAGGAGTAATGGTCTCAAGTTGCAGAGGGGGAGGTTTAGGTTGGATATTAGGAAAAACTTTTTCACTAGTAGGGTGGTGAAGCACTGGAATGGGTTACCTAGAGAGGTGGTGGAATCTCCTTCCTTAGAGGTTTTTAAGGTCAGGCTTGACAAAGCCCTGGCTGGGATGATTTAGTTGGGGGTTGGTCCTGCTTTGAGCAGGGGGTTGGACTAGATGACCTCCTGAGGTCCCTTCCAACCTGAGATTCTATGATCCCTCACTGCTCCTTTCCTAGACTGCTTCCTGCTCTTCCTGGCTCCCCTTCTCTGGGAGTAACAGCTCCAAACCAAGCTCCCTCTTCTTCCTAGGGAATGACTGCTACCTGCAACCTTTCCCAGGTGCCTTCTCTGGTCTCAGTTCCTGGGCTTTATAGGCCTGGCCTATTCCTGCCCAGCTGAGCCTCCTTTAATCAACTCTCCTGACTCCTTCAGGTGCAGTCTGGGCAGTTAATTGGCTTCCTTGGCCACTTTAACTCCTTCTAATCCTGTGTGGGTTGAACAACCCATCACAACACGTTTGATCCCCACCCAAAAAATCAAAAAATCAAATTAATGCATAGAAAATATTTCCTCTCTTACTTGGCCACTTTAAAAACATGTCAGAGACATTCTGAGATGTGCAGTGTTCCATAAGATGAAATACTTCTAGAGTGGCCAGTGATGTTAGTTTCCTATGCATAATGAAATATACTGGGCACTATTGACTGATGCAGGCCCTGAGTCAGCAAAGCATTTGTGCATATGATTAACTTGGAACATCGTGGTGATCCCATTCCTATTCAGCAAAGCATTTATGTTCCAATTCAGGAGACCACCCTGGTTCAGGAAGCACTTAACCACACACTTTTGTGTTTTCCTGACTAAAGATGGACTTCAGCATATGCTGAAGTGTTTTGCTAGATTAGGATCATAAACCTTTTAAAAATTCTTAGCGATATTTGTGATAATTCCCCACTAAAGGCATAAGGAATGCTGCAATATTGCAAATATTAGAAGCAGTAAATGGCAAATTTGTAAAATCACTGTGCTATGTGACCTTCTGCAAAGTCTCATATGGGATTATGCTATTACCCAGAGCACACAGAAGGCTGAACTGGATCGCATGTGCCCACCTGGAATGGATTCTAGGCGGAGTGCCCAGACAGAGAAGAGCCTGAGATGGCATGCTATGCAAACCTAGAATGGATTCATGGTGCTGGCTGTGGGTAAAGAAGAACCTGGATTGATTCCCATGCCTACCCAGTGTGGACTCTGGCGACAGCCTTTAAGAGAAAAAGAACCCAAACTGGATTCTTGTTTCCACTTGGAATGGCTTGTTAATGGAAGTGAAAGGAAGAAATGCCATGTTCAGAATTCTGTTCTCCAAAGGCTCTTATGCTGCCCTTGTAATAAATAAAAGCGGGGGATGGGGGGGCGGAAATAGCGCCCTTTGATGAACACCCAGCCAGCCAGTTAACTGTAAAATCCCTCTTGGTAGCTCTTCTTTACTTACTTTACCTGTAAAGGGTTAAAAGTCCCCCAGGTAAAGAAAAAAAAAAGTGGGCGCCTGACCAAAAGAGCCAATGGAAAGGTAGAACTTTTTAGAATTAGGGAAAAAAAACTTTCCCTTTGTCTCTCTGGGCTGAAGAGACAGGACAGCCATGCTATACGCAGCTAAACCAGGTATAATTATAAGTAATCAAATCATGCCTAAAACTACTTATCTGAACTCCAAATTTGTAAATAGATCAGAATGTTTAGCTAGACACAATTAGGGTTTCTTTTATTTCTTATTGGCTTGTGGACTCCTCTGTGTTAACCCCAGATGCTTTTGTTTGCTTGTAACCGTTAAGCTGAACCCCCAAGAAAGCTATTTTGGGCACTTGGGTTTTGGAATTGCTCTTTAAAATCTAGCAAAAGCCTAAGTTCCAGATGTATTTTTTCTCTTTCCTTTTAATAAATTTACCTTTTTTTAAGAACAGGATTGCATTTTTGGTGTCCTAAGAGGTTTGTGCATGTTGTTTGATTAGCTGGTAGCCACAGCTAATTTCCTTTGTTTTCTTTCTCAGCTCTTCCCCGGAGTGGGAGTGAAAGGGCTTGAGGACACCACACAGGGAGGAATTCCCAAGTGCTCCTTCCTGGGTTCAAAGGGGGTTTTGTTGCATTTGGGTGGTGGCAGCGTTTACCAAGCTAAGGTCAGAGAGAAGCTGGGAGTTTAATACAAGCCTGGAGTGGCAAGTATTAATTTTTAAAATCCTTGCGGGCCCCACTTCTGCACTCGGAGTGACAGAGTTGGGATTCAGCCTTAACAGCCCTGATCACATATCTGAGCACCTTCCAATAGTGCATTAAGCAACTTGACTAACATCTGTCACACATGGGTCATTTGCGCTCTCCTACCCTTTCTTCCAGGGGAAAGTAATACATGCAGCATAGAGTTTGATTAGTAGGGGTTTCTAATGTATGTGCTGCTCTGTGGTTATAGCAGAGAAGGCAGGTTGAAGAAATGCACCTGGCACTTGGAGCGGAAGGGGATGGGATTTGTGATGGTCCTTAGCTCCCGGTGGAGTTCCATCTCAGACCAGCCCCCAGGAAAGCTCTGTCTCCTGCAGAGAGAAACTGTGACACAAAGGCTCCTTGGCAAAGGGTCCTTCCTTCTTTTCTAACAACTCTCACCTCAGACCTGACAAACTCACTACACCAAATGCATGTCTTACTCTTTATGGGTAAATATCCTGTAACATGTAAAGTATTTACAGAAAGGTCATAACTTGTCACAACTCACAATCATCGAGAGACGTATGTACAGGTAATATTTAAGGAACAATGTATTTATATCAAAGGTATGCTTTATGGACTTGGAGTAGAAATTAGTCACCGGGATAATGTGTCTCAGCGATGAACCATTCAAACAAGGAGGAGTTGTCACCCCTCCCTAGCCAGTCAAGGTGGCAATGCAAGGTTCTGTTGCCTACCCTTGCCATATCCCAGCACAGTCAATGGAAAACCACTGAAGACAACTACAAACAATAGAAACCCCTTGGAGATTAACAGGACCCGTACAGCAGGCAGGTCACCACCCTGGCTCTGAATAAAGACTGTTTCAGTAGAAAACTGTAGGGAAAGGCACCCTGTACCCCATTCACTGAGGAAACCCCTTAAAAGCAGGGGGCTTTTGTGAACACTTGGATCCTGGTTCTTGTGAAACCAGACAGCTCTGCACAGACTGAAAGGGGGCGGGGAGGAAGCCGACTTGGCTAGATAGGAAAGCTAATAACTATTGATAAGTTTAAAGCAGAGCCGTAACTAGGAATTTCTGCGCCCGAGGCAGGGGCGCAGAAATTCCTAGGGGCTCTTACCCTCCACCGAATTGCCGCTGAAGCCGCGGCACCGTCGGACCACCCACAGGCAAGCGGAAGCGGCTTCGGCGGCAGGGCGGAAGTGCTGCTAATAATACCCTCTGCCGAAGCTGCTTCCGCTTACCTGCGGGAGGTCCGCCGGTGCCGTGGCTTCAGCGGCAATTCGGCGGAGGGAGCCTTCTGCACACACACCGGCGGACCTCCCGCAGGTAAGCGGAAGCGGCTTCAGCAGCGGGGGAGGACGGGGCACCCCTGGCAGCAGGCTTTTGCGCCCCTGCCAGAAGTGCCCCCCGAGGCGAGTGCCTCAATGGCCTCGCCCTTGTTACGGCCCTGGTTTAAAGTCAGGTTTGCATTTTCTGATTTGGTTTTGTGTCATAGCCACTTGTTTCCCCCACTTTCTCTCACTTCTAGTTCAATCTTTATTCTTTCTTAGATAACCCTACTTTTATTTTACCCTAAGTGCTCGTAAGTGCTGTGTGGTTTGCAGGAGCAGTGGTTTAAGAAAGAAGTGGTAAACTGGGGTACACTGCATCTTTGGGGGCAGAGGACCTGGGATTTCTCTGAGCAACCAGTGTCAGGGGCTGGATGTCACAGTGGAACAATTCAAAGGGACGTGGGGCGCACCTACTGTTAACCCGCAAACCAATGTGAAGGCTGGCATACCCCAGAGGAGAGCGCGTGTGTGCATGAAAGGCTGGTGGTGTTAGGGAGTTGACACCCAGCTACCACAGGAAAAACTCCTTCACACTGGAGGCCGGGGGTAACTAGGTGACACACAATCCTGGGTGGCCTGAGAACAGTCACAGGAGCTTTACCCTTGTGCCACAGGAGCAGAGCATCAGGAATGGGCTTCAGCCCAGATCTTTAGGCTCTTTTACCTCTGCTGGGCTCAGGCTACTGAGTGCTGCAGCCAGACATGCCCCTATTCATCACAGCCACCCAGAGTTAAAGTTATTTAATTCTGCAGTGAGGGAAGCTTCTCTGCTATTTATTTCTGAGGGTTAAACTTGCCCTAGCCACTCACTAAACACCCTTTTTACAATCTGGCAGTGATCTTTGCCTATTAAGCATCTCCGGCTCCAGAGGAGGGATATTGATTTATTTCACTTTTATGGCTGGAGGTATTTATTCCTATTTGCTTTCTCACTTCTTCAGTCTGGTTAGAAAAAAAATTACAAGACTGGTAAAGCTAAGAGTGATGACGCATGGCTTTCCAGCTGAGAGAGAGCAGGCCAGTGGGATGGAAACAAGCGCTTCAGATTATTCTGGGCTGTATCACAGCTTTTATTTCCAGGCTGGAAGTTAGTAAAGCTTCTGGCTGGAGGAAAAGCTAATCACATCCTAGGGGATTTTCTCCGTTGCATCTGTATACACAGCATAGAACACAAGTATCCTATCTGGAGCTGAGGGGATAGGGGGTCCACAGATTGGGTCAATGGAGGCTGGTGCGCCCAAGGGGCAGCATGCTGGTGAATTGTTCCTGGAAGTTGAAATAAAATTCCCACCAAAATCAGCATCTAGCTGCTATGACGATTGGTGCTTTAAAAGCTAAGAGTGATAAGTCTGGAGAGAAAACGGACACTGCTGTCATTTGTTTCAGAACCCCCACCTCTAACCATTTTCTGCTCTCACTATGTACTGCCCCAATTCTGCCCACTGCCACTTGCATCAGCACAAGGAAGGGATTAAACTGCCAGCGAACGCAGACATTGGAGAGGAGCGGTGCACTGTAGTGAGAAAAACCAAGGCCATGGGCATGATTCTAAACTCACTTACACGGGTGGCAATGCACAATAATCCTATTGTAGCCAATGAAATTAACACCAATCCCAGATCAGATTCGCACCATAGGGGGTCGATTCTTCACTCTATTAAAGTGGTTTTGCAGGAGTGTAACTCTACTGAAATCAGTGGACTACTGTCAGTTTCTGCATGAAAGTGACTTTGGTGGTGCTCAGTCAGTCTACACCAGCCGAGAAGCTAGACTTTGTACGCCTTTCTGCGGAAGGAAGGTCAACATTTTGCCAGTATCTTAAAGCAGTTCTGCAACAGAAAGCAAGTCCATACTACGCACAAGACCAAACTCCCACATCCCACCCACACACAGCATGGGATCAAGACTTTTCACAGAGCTCACTCTCTCTAATTTATAATGCCGTATTTCTATTTCTTCCCCCTTATTAGTTTTGGGAAGGCTGCTGGATTTGTTTTTGTTGGTACTATTAGGATTGCATTTTTAATATATACAGCAAAGTCACCTAAAGCCCCGGATTGGCTCTTTTTATTAATGCACTGTGTAAATCCAAATAAATAAGTGATAGCTGTACAACGCAAGCTGGCTCCCTTTGCAGGCTGGAAAGGTCATACAATTGGTCTCCCTTCTCTTGTTTCAAGACCATTCAAGTCACCCAATGTTTAGAGATCAGACCCAACCCCTCCCTCTCCAAGCCCATAAACAAACTGGAAAGTGTGGTTGTGATCTCTGCAAATGCAGCACCAGCTCCGCAAAGAAGTTTTAGGGCGGAATTAACTCACATCACTGCGATTTACAACATCTGCAATTTCAGCTAGCTGGGGACTTCTCTTTCAAGCCTAAAGTACCAGGGGCCCTGGGTGTTGTGTTTCACCCCAGAGTGGTGGGCAAAGCGATCCTTGCGTTATCTGTATATCAGTTTGTACATCCCTATGTATGTCACCTTGGGGCCCTCGGGGGGTATTCTATAAAAGGAAGGGGTGAAATCCATGACTCTCACTGACTGCAATGGGGCAAAATTTCACCCAGGATGTTTATTAGTTCCTGTTTCTGAGAAAAATCCAGGGGTCCCTAGTTTGTACTCCAGCTTTACTGAGGCAAAATTCCCATCGATGGGGCATGCGCAAAGGGGGGCAAGCAGGGACACAGCTCCCCTCCCCCACCATAATCATCAGGGGCACAGAACTCCTCCAACACCCACGATGGAGGGGAAAGGGCAGGAGAGTGAGCTCCTCTCAGTCCCAGGGCCAGAGAAGTGTGGGAGGAGAAAGAGCGAGCTCCCGCTGGGAGGAGGCAGGGGGGCTTCCAGAGGCTGACTTTACCAAGCACTTCTTGCAAACATAGCTGTTCCTACTTCACTCTCATATGTCAGCAAACTCCAGGCAGTGTTTTCAGCCAGGCAGCCCTGATGCAAATGTTTCTTGCAGCTTGTTTTTTGGGAAGGGTTTTACATTTCTAGAAAGTTGCTTACAAGAGATTGCAAATTGACACATTCTGAGACTGTCAAAGTCTTGTTGTTGTCAGGGTTTTAAACACAAAAACAAAACACACAACACTATTGTTAGAGAAAGGGCGACCTTTGGTTAAAGTGCTGGACCAGATCTCAGGAGATCTAGGGCAAATTCTCAGCTCTGCCTTAAACTATGCAACTTTGTGCAAATTCCTGGTGCATCAGTCCCCCTCCTACAAAGTGGAAGATGTCACTATATTATTGCTTAGTGGGCCAGGATGACCTGAACACCACAGAAATAGGGGGTTCTGGGGGGAGAACAGAAGGAAGCAGTTCTTAGGACACAGGTGTATCAGCATTTGTTTTACACCCATTTTATTTTTAAACCTAAAACCTTTCAGGTCTGCCTGCTCTGTGTTTTCCAAGTGCAATTTAAGAATTTTTTTCCCTTTTGGGAACCCAAAGTTCGAGTCTTTAGACGACAGGCAGGCCCAGCCTGGGCCCCAAACACTCCCTGGTTCAGTACTGTACCTTCCTTTCCAAGGATCTGGCATGTCTCCTACACTGTTCTGCTCCCATGCTCGACTTTAACTTTCCTGGGTGCTCCTCAGTTTCCACTCTCCCTGCTTTCACGTGCCTACCTTCAGGAAGCAGGACGACCACCCCCTTCCTCAAATTGATCCTCCCCTTTTCTCTTAGGGGAGGGAGCTGGGCTGATTGATATAGGCCCTGCCCACTCCCAGCAGCTTCTGCCAGGATTAGTGAGTAATTAGTGCCAGTAGACCACACCCTAGTTCTAATTTGGGGGGAGGTAGAGAGGGGGCAGTACCACCCACAGCTGCTTCTTTGAGGACTTTGGGGTTTTATTCATTTTCTTTATACCCAGTGGCATTTCAGTTTGTCACAGACAATAATAAAGCTCCCTTTCTCCCGCTCTGTGTCAGCCTATTTAGATTTCAAGATCTGGGGGGCAGGGATTGTCTTTTACCACATGTTTGTTTGTATCCACTTAGTACCATGCTCCATACGGGAGCCTCTTGGTGCAACCATCGTGCAAAAATAAAAATAATTCTTTTTCAATCTGGGGTAAAGCCCTGACTCTCAGGCCCTGCCTCCCCACTCCACTTTGCTAACACACCTCAGTGTTGAGCTGCAAATCCCAACACCCCCGCCGTGCTAGTCTAGGCTTTGAACCACTTCTCAGCTCCTTTGCCAATGCAGCTCATTCCTGACCTGCACCCCTTGCTATTTCAGAGTTGAGTCACCACACTGCTTTGCTAATGCCACTTATTCCTGAGCTGCCGCCCGCCATCATCTGTTGGCATAGACACATGAGAGCCACGGCCCAGCTAGTACAGAATGTCATAATATTTTCTTGTGTGATTCTCTAGTACTTCCTTGCTACAGTCTCATGTTTTCTTCACCACAGCTGAGCACTCTGCAGTTGTCCTCATTGAGCAGCCTGGAATTACTTCTACATTCCTTTCCTGAGAGCTGCAGCTCCAGCCATTCAGAAGCCACCACTGTGAGCATTTGAAATGGTTCTTTCTCGCGTGCACGACTCTGCGCTTGTCTATGCTGTGTTACCCAACTCTCTACATTTGGTAGGGCCACAATTATTTATGTACCTCAGTCCTGACCAGAAGAGGCCCACTATTCCAGTACTGGCCCTCCAGAAGGCTCTGATCTCTTGTACCTCCCGCCCTGAGCTCACCCACACCTCTGTTAACCCACATCCGTCATGATCTGCAGTGACCCTGCTCTTCTGGTACCATATCCTCATATGGCCCCATTAATGCATCTTAATCCTGACCTGGATTTCAGTCCAGCCCCCATTTCCCATAACTCTGCCCATGCAACTGAATGCTGCTCTGTAGCATTCCTGTTACTTCAGCCCTGGGTCCCCACACATTCTGGCCAATGTACATAAAATCTGAGCTGTACTAGCTTCGCTGTTCCCTTACCGGGAGCCCACTCAGCTATACCAGTGCATACAAGGGCTCTAGCTCTTCCCTATAATGAACATGCAATGAGATTGCTACACTTCACAATTTGCACCAGCACATAGGCCCAGATCCTCTATTGGAATCAACGGGCGCTAGCAGCCTAAATACCTTGGAGGCTGCTGGATGTAGAGATTTGGAAATATGGTCATCAATGTGTTAGGGATTAAACTGATGCCATGCAGAACTAGAGTGCTCTTCGCTTTCCTCAGAAGCATCAGGGATTAGCCACAGTTGGAGCCTGAATGGCGTGCCTTGCTCGCGGGCTCAGGGGTCAATTCAAACTGATTTGCGGCTGTGAAGGAGTTTCCCCCCAGGTTAGAATGGCAGGGACGTTGGGGTTTTATTTGCCTTCCTCTGCAGCGTAGGGCATGGATGGTCTGCTAGCATCATCTGGGCATGTGTCACCTAATCAATCCCTTGCCATTGGAGGGGCCTTGGTGGTACCTCAGTCTCTCCAGTTCTCTGCCTGTGGCATACAAGGCACAGTTTAGTCTGCTCAAGATTGAAATGCTCTCGGTTAACTGAAGTCATTGGGCTCAGTACAGGGGTAACTGGGTGAAACTGAATGGCCTGAGATATACAGGAAAGCAGATTAGATGATGTAATGGGGCCTTAAACTCTCTGCAATCTCTGAAACCTCTCATCTGACAAGCATCAGATTAGGAACCCACCTGAGATGACCCATTCAGACTCTGCGGGGAGAGGCCCTCCTGACAGCAGTTAGTGGGATAAGCGGGCAGGCACTGACATCCCTAGTGAATGGAGACACATGAACTAGCACACGCATGCCCATGGGTGGAGTGGAAAATGGCAGAGGCTCCACTCTATCTCAGTGCCCAAGATTAGATGATGGTTTTAAACATGGCTCTGTCCCTGTTTGTCTCCATCAACGCGAGCATTGGTTCAAACACAGTTCCTTCACCCTGAGCGCCTGTCTGGGAACAGGCGGAGGCAGGAGAGCCTTTGCTGCAATACACATACATTCCTTTGCGCCCAGCAGAATTAATTTGTTCCCAGTTTTCACATCCTCCAGTGAAGGACATCCACCAAGGAACGCGGTGCCTGAAATGCAGATAGGCGCCTAACAGGATTTCCAAAAGTGCCTTTAAAAATCTGGCCCAGAGCAGTGAGAATTCCAGGGCCCGTGTACCACGCAGGCTGCTTATTACTGCTTCCTCCTGATCTAACAGGAGCTGAAATTTCCATTAATTAAAAATATAAATAAATGAAACACAGGCAGGAAAGTGAGATGGTGGCAGGCTGCCCGGGAGCCTCTGCTGAAAGCAGCCAGTTCACGCTTCGTTAGCATTTTCCCTCCACAAACCCCCTAGCACAGCCTTTCAGTTTGGATCAAACACACACAGGGAACTTCCCGTTTGGAGGTGATATCTCCCCCCACCATGGCCTTCCTCTGCCTTAAAGGAACGGCACTTCCTCTTCAGCTGCTCCCCCAGCCTCCCAACTGAATGGTGTAGCTATATCTCCATATAAATGCAGGGGGCTGCCCAGTTTGAAAGCCCTCATGCTGTCAAGATGACAAGCACTGTGATATGGTGTTAGTCTCCTCTACCGCCTCCTTCCTCCCCTTGGTAGAAGATCCCTCTCTAAGCCAAGACTGTATTTTTGTTGTTTAAATGTTTTCTTATCACCGGGGGGATGGACTGGATGCCCTCTTGAGCTCCCTTCCGGCCCGACCTTGCCATCATCTTAATCAAACTATTGCCATTTGCAAGGGGAGAGGGGCACAGAAGAAGGGCAAGATTGTACACGGTCCTACCAGAACTAGTGGGAATTGCTGTGACTCTCCTCGTATACTCATTTCTGGAAGCTCTTGCAGGCTGAAGGAGGAGAACATATAGCACTGCACAAGAGGGTCAGAGACCTTTCCCACCTCTGCTGTGAATAACCTTCAGGAAAGTCACTTCCCCTCTCTGTGCCTCTGTTTCCCCATCTGTACTACGAGAATCATATTTACAGTGCCCCTTTCTGAAACTGACAGCTGCAAAGAGCCAGGTAGCCTTGTCTACGTTCTCACTCCTTCAGGAAAAGGCTGGCTCCCAAGCAGCAGCTCTTGCATGAGTAACTGGCATGGGAGAGTGGTGAAGCCAGAACCAAGAGGCTTTGTCCCCACCCCGCTCTCGCACAGAGTGATTGTCTATCCATAGCAGCCAGTTTTCACCTGCTTTCTGACCCCAGTTGAACAGCCCTGCTGGGGACTCAGCCAGACAAGAAGAGGAGGGTCTTGGGGTCATGCGTTGGATGGCTCAGCTCAGCCCAGCTCTCCCTGCTGACCCCTCTGCCTGGGGGTCATTCCCTTGCTGTTTCCATTCTCAGGGTACCATAGCACAGACCAGGGTGACAAAGATGCCTCTGATCACATTCAATCCTGGTGTAACACCACGCATGCCAGAGACGAGCAAAGCTGTTGTCTCTTCGGCAGGCCCCTCTCCAGACAGATGGACAACTGGTGTCCCAACCCAGCTCTTTGCTCTGTGGTAAAGGCTTGGATTTGACTCCAGGCCTTGGTCCCTTATTCCCATTTCCAGCAAGGAGCAAGGGCTTGGCCAAGACAACATGTGCCGCCCTGATGGGGAAGTGAGTTCTCCTGCGCCCCGGCTGGAAGGTGACTGGATCTGCATTGTCAAGGCAGGGTTGAGGTTGAGCCTTGCGCAAGGGGAGGTGGAAAGAGTGGAGGTGGGGGGTGTAATGGTCAGCACTGGTGAGAAGTTTAGAAGACCCCAGCCATGCATCCAACCTGAACTGAACTTCAGAGCTCGAGCAGTCTAGGCCCCTATAAAAACCTGCATTCATTGTTGGCCAGTCCTCTGAGTTGAAACAGCTTTAGAGGGGCGTAAAATGAAGCACGCCCCTCTCACCTGTGCCCTGATGGCTTGGGGAGGGGAATATTGTATCCAGCTGAGACTGCAGGGGAACTGTCCCCAGGGACCCCTGGATTTAGAGACCACCATCTTGGTGTTTGTGGCGTGCAATTGTGCAGGGAAGGTGGACTTTGTCACAATCAAAGCTCTTGGTTTTCAAAACGACAAAGAGCTATATCCTCGGTGGGCATAAGTCTGAGTAGCTCCATCGGCTCCACTGGCTCAGATGGCTTCCCTCTAGAAGCACCGTGGCCCAGCAGGAAGGGCATGGGACTGCAGCTCAAATGGGTTTGAAGCCTGGTTTTGCTATGACCTGCCATGTGACCTTGAACAAGTCACCTGCCCCGTATAAGCAATTTGGGGCAGGGAGTGTCCGAGTAGGTGTCCATACAGTGCCTAGTACAATAAGGCCCTGCTCTCAGCTGGGGACCCTACGTGCTAGCATCATCATTAGCGCCTCTAAGCTAACATTTCAATCTTCCAACAAACCTCCTAATAAAGAAGAAATGAGACTCCTTCACTTTTATGGGTACAACTGACACATTGCAAGATCTTAATTGAACTGAAAACGGTTTCTAATAATAATATGCTGCTAAACTGATTCATTAAAGTGTCCCCAGCTGAGATGCAAGTGTCAGGCATGAGAAGAGGTGAAACAAAGCTATGAGAACACATTGAATGCCATGGTCTCTCCACCTCACCAATACCCATGGCCTCCTATGATGCGCCTCTTAACTAGATGTCCTGGGCAGGGCCGGCTCCAGGCACCAGCAGACCAAGCACATGCTTGGGGCAGCACCTTCTAAGGGACGGCCAATCTTGGGGTGGCGCTTGGGGTTTTTTGTTGGTTTTTTTACATCGGTGGGATTGTGCTTGGGGGGGGGTGTTTTTTTGTTTTTGTTTCAGCAGGGCGGTCCTCGGGGGGTTGTTTCAGCAGGGCGGTGCTTGGGGGCGGGGGTTGTTTTTGTTTTGGCAGGGCAGCGCTCGGGGGAGGGGAGGTTGTTTCGGCGGGGCAGCGCTGGGGGTGGGGGGGTGTTTTGGCAAGGCAGCGCTTGTTTTTGGGGGGAGTTTTTGATGGGGTGGCGACGCTCGGTTTTTGTTTGTTTGTTTTGGGTGGGTTTTTTTGCTTGGGGTGCAAAAAAGTTAGAGCTGGCCCTGGTCCTGGGGCACTTAAGGGTTTAAAAGAATCTGTCTTTAAACCAGGACCACTAAAGAACATAGACATCACTATATCCAAAGTCCATTCACACACATGCCTTGTGTTCCCAGCAAGTGGTCTGTGCCAGGTAAAGAGCTGGTGCAGATTACTCCCCCGCAACATGGGGAGAACTAAGGATGACATCAGGATTGCCTGAATCCCAAGCTTGGCAGGGGGTTAGACTAGATGAGTCTTGCAGTCCCTTCTAACCCTATGATTCTATAAAGCCAAAGCTGAGCCTGCCATGAGCTAAATGCCATCATGCAAAATTGATTGCACCGAATGAGATTTTAAAAACACTCCTGCCACATCAAAATGAATTTCCACTGGAATGTTCCAAGTCACTTCTCAGTGAGGGCTAGTTCCTTGCTGCATTTCCACTTCCTACCCCCTGTTCTTTCAGCACCAGAGCTATTCAAAATAGGTTGCAAGAATATGTGTGTGCACAGGGGTATTTTTTCCGTTGTTTTTGAGCACAAAGAACTGTTTTCATTCAAATTCAAAAAGAAAAAAGTTCAATCTTAGACACCAAGCCTGGAACATTTCAGCCCAAACAGAGAAACTTTCAGAAAGTTCTGACTGTCCGAAAACAGGAGGTTAGAATGGAAAATATGCAATATTAATTGTAGCTGCTGCTGCCACTCCAGCTGCAATTGTGTACTTGGGCAGTTTAAACACAGATAAATACGCAGCTGAGGTGACTAAGGAATGGCTTAGTGGTCTAAGCATGTCATTCGTTCTACCTAGACTTGCTAATGCCAGAAGTTCAAAGCTTGGTGGGCTTAAGTCAGTCCTTTGTACATCTGAGAAATAAAATTTAGTTCCCTACTATTTACTGGCCCTTTCAACTGAAGCCTTAAAAAATAAGCTAATGCGGCACTTGTCATTACAAATCCCACCGTATGGCTTATAGGAGTAAGTGGTTTGCTCTGGTGTCCTTTCCCAGCCACAGCTGGTAGGGTCTAGAGCTGACTGCTGTCCCTCCAGAAGCAGCTGCAGCTAGTAGTGCTGTGACTCTTGTTTGTAGAGTTATTATTTGTATGACGGTGGCATCCTGAGGGCTCCATGGTGCTAGGTGCTGTACATACACATAGTGAGAGACGGCCCTTACCCCAAAGAGCTTACAGTCTAAAAACAAGGCAGAGCCAGGGGAAATATAGGCCCAGAGAAGGGAAGAGACTTGGTCAAGGTCACCCACCAGGTTGGTGATAGAGCCAGGAATAGAAACCATGTCCTCTGACTCCCACACCAGTACACCGCCCCGCCACGCCACCACCTCTCCAAATTAAAGTGCCCTGGCTTCCCTTAGTTTGCATTCATACCGCACCATTCATCCTATCTGTTCGCAAAGAAAACAACTTGACGGATAAGTCACTTGTTTGTGCAACGAAGCTTTCATTCGGCTTTGTAATGGTAAGGTATGTTTTGACCCATTATTGCAAGATTCAGCTCTATCTTCCCCTTCCTGAAAGCAAGACGTGCCAAGGTAATAAGCGAATGATATTGCAAAACCCTGCACTGGGATTCCCAGCTGACAAATAGTGTCAGCAGAGCTGCCCACGCACAGATAAAAGGCATATACCCTCCTCTGTATTATTACATGCATTGTACACACACAGAGAGCCTGATTCTCTGCTCACATCAGTATCAAATGAGTTAACTCCACTGCAATGAAGTTGCACCAGTGTAAAACTGGTATAAATGAGAGGAGAATCACATCCATAGTATATATTTTCTAATAACGACTGACAATTAAATAGCACCTTTCAGCTAAAATCCCAAGGCATTAGGATTGCTATGCAGACAAAACCATAGAGACTAGGGTGACCAGACAGCAAGTATGAAAAATCTGGATGAGGGGTAATAGGAGCCTATATAAGAAAAAGACCCAAAAATTGGGACTGTCCCTATAAAATCGGGACATCTGGTCACCCTAATAGTGACCCGGACAAGGATCACTAAAACGCAGCTATAATTGGAGAAAATTTAGTAGTCTCCAAACAGTATCCTGCAGAATAATGAATCCACCTGAAGCTAGGGGTGAGCTTTTATAGTTTGAATGTAGCTCCCCGGATGGGTTTTGCCCAGATCACCTGCTCTTGTAAAAAGTTACAGTAGGGCTGTAAGGACCATAAGTGGTCAGGGTGGAGGGCAGAAAAGGCATCACTCAAAGGCAGCCTTGCACCCATGGTATCACAACCAAGAGGGAAGAGTGCCATGAATCACTATTAGTGTGCCACCACACTATGGGGAAATCCAGGTCCCCCTGAAGGGAATGGCAAGCTGCAACTGGCTTCAGCAGGGCCAGGATTTCACTCCATGGGTCTCCTTTGGAGGTCTCTCATACAACTTTATTTAGGCCCGGTCTACCCCCAAAGTTGCACCAGTTAAACAAAACATGTGTTTTACAATCCACTTCTTTAAACCATTGCAAAACCCTGTGTGGACACTTAATTTGATTTACTCCTGGCTAATATCCATCTAGTTTAAGCTGAGTCTTTGCTGACTATAGCTAAACTGATATAAGCCATGGTCAAATCAGATTAAGAGCATCCACTCAGGGAGTTTGCATCAATTTTAGTTGAACTGGTGCAACTTTTGTGCCAAGAGCAGCCCTCAGCTTGAGACCTGCCATACCCACAGCTCACAATGGCCTGACCGCATGCGGACTGACGTATGCTGCTAACGAGTTATTCCTCTTTGCTCGACTGTAGTACATCTGCTACCCACTTTAAGCTGGATCATCTGCCTTGTACAACCAGGGTGTCCAGAATATAAAGCGTTGCTCAGGGTGAGCAAGACACGTATAGGAACTGAAGACAGCACACTCCAGGTCTGTTCCTTTCTATCTCAACCCAACCTTTGCATGCAGTGTACATGGCAATAGGTTTATTTTTTAGCCAAAAGTTTCCTTTATTCAGGGCTGCTGGAAGATAATGAGGGATTGGTTTCAGTGAGCCATAAATCTGCCAGCTGCATATCAAGGCTTCTGAGTAGCAAGGGCACAGGCAATTGTCCAGTGGACGGGGGAGGGGGTCATAGCAGTAACTCTTGTAGTATTTGTTCCACAAACAGAAGAGGTTTACACAGCTTCCCTGGGCAATCATTGGGTAGGAAATAAATCTTGGTAGAAACTCATCTTCTCCTCCAGCCTGCCATTGAATCTCCCTGAGGCATGCCCCTAGCAATGCCCCCAAAATGCCTTGCCACAAGATGTCAGTTACACAGCTCATGATTGCACTCAATAGAACCAGGGGAGAAATGTACTGAATTTAATAGCATTGCTCCAGGTAATCTCTGGCCAGTTATAATCAATTGGCCATACCTACTGCAGCATGACTATACCCATCCTTACAGTGCTGTGGCTGCAGGTCTGGTAGAAGAGCTCTGCCTAGGGCAGAGACAAAAGGTGGATATAACATGTACAGGTATAATAAGCCCCTGAAGAGATAGCACCGAAATAATGTGCATAGACGTAATTAGAGAAACACGGGGGAGGTGATTCAGATCTGGCTTAGCTTTAGGCTAGGATTCAGGCTGGAGGCGGAATGTGAGTTTGGCCTGGATAGCACCAAAACCCCCAAGAGCTGTTCTCATCAATCTTTTAATGATTATTACGCCCATTGTGCTCGGTACTATGTAGACACACAGCAGAAGGCAGTCCCTGCCCTGGAGAGCTTACAGCCTAAATAGACAAGACAGACCAAGGGTGAGACAGGAAGGACTTTATAGATGGGGAACAGAGGCACAGAGAGTGGTGAATTTCTCTAGGTGACAGTCAGTGTCAGGGTTCCCTCCCCACTCTAAACTCTAGGGTAAAGACGTGGGGACCTGCATGAAGAGCTCCTAAGCTTATTTTTACCAGCTTAGGTTAAAACCCCCAAGGTACAAAATTCCCTGCACCCTGAGAAATGCTTCTTCCACTGCCACCATCAAGTGTTCTAAACAGGAATCCAGGAAAGGGGACCACTTGAAGTCCCTTCCCCCCAAAATATCCTCTCAAGCCCGTACCCCCCCTTCCTGGGAAGCTTCAGAATAATCTCCTAACCAGTTGGTTACACAGTGATCTAAAAAAACCCACCCCCGGGGTTTTTAACACCATAGAAAACAGTCAGCTTCTTAAAAGAAGGATTTTATTAAAACAAAGAAGGTAAAATCAGCTCTGTAAAATCAGGATGGTAACTAATTTACAGGGTACTCAATTTCCAAACTCAGAGAGATTCCCCCTCTGGACAAACCCTTAAAGTTACAGGGGAAAAAAAAGGAATAACCTCTCCCTCTAACACAGGGAACGCACACCAAGTAAAATAAACAGAAATCTACTCGCTATGCTGACTAGACTTACTTTAGACAAGTGAGGATTTGATGAAAAGATGACTGGTTCCTTTTTACTCCAAGATCACTCCATGTCTGACAAAGAGCCACACACAAAGCTTTTCCCCTCCCAAGATTTGAAAGTATCTTGTCCCCCTATTGGTCAGATGCCAGCCAGGTCAGGTGTCAGTCTGGCTACCTGCATTTCTTAACCCTTTACTGGTAAGAGGATTTTATCTGCATCAGACCCTCTCCCCTTTCCCTTTATATTTATGACAGTCAGCCTGTAGCAGAACTGAGAAATGAACCAATATCTGCTGTCCCTCAAGCCAGTGCCTTACCGACAAAACATTTTCTCTGCAACCCCACGTGGCAGCAGCAGCATCCTCCTCTGCTCCCTGAACTCTTCCTCGCCTGGGGTCACAATCTCCCAAGTACGGCCCTTCTGGCAAGATTGCAGCCACATCCAAACCGGAAATGTACGACAGACCATGTCTGGCTCAAAACTGAAGCCATGGGAGTAAGTTCCAATGTGGGGATTCAAACTGGGCTCAACATTGCCCTGTTGGCTCCAACTACATAGGAAAGCAGAAACAAATGCAGCATACGAAGCAAAGGCAGCATTCGCAGCCGGTAGGATCACAAGAACTTGATTTGGCTTTTTTTGTTTGTTTTTTGGTCCAGGGAACAGGAACTGTCCTCAGAGACAAGGGGAAAGGCTGCATTCATAAAGCAGTGGGGATCTGTAACATGTCTGAACTGAGTGCCGGATCCATCTCCAGACATTTATAAATGTGTTTCCTCTCCCCCAGGCAGGCCTTGGAAGGGGCAGTATTTTATTGCCAAGGGCTCCTGGCTCTCTAGGGGAAGGGTTACAAGGTCCCAGCCTGCTCTAAAATGATGTGCATGCTCTCTGCTGCACTTCCCCATTGGTAGAGAAGCTCAGAGAACCCGAGGAGACTAAGACCTCGTTCTCCCCTGTCTGGGTTATTCCTGTGTAGGGATTTTTAGCTCACAGAGTTGCCTTCTAGTTCTTTGAATGAAAGGGGGGGGGGGCAGGGAGGCCACGCAGAAGTGGCAGCAGGGTAAGGCCACACTCTTCCCCAGACCACTGGAGCCCTGAGAACTAGGTAGACTTGGGGGAAGGGGTGTTCCTAGCAAAAGCAAAGGACATGCCGATAGAGGCACAGGAGAGCAATGCCTCCTGCAGAAGCCATGCTGCCAGGGGCGGCCCTGAGTGGAGGCTGCCCCTGAAGGCCCCTTGTTGGGGTTTCCATGGTGTGAAGGGGGACGGCTCTGGCTCTTACTAACATTGCTTTGCGCTGTGGGTTTGACAGGGGGTGAGAATCTGGCAGAGACCGGCTGGTCCCTCCAAGCCTCCTTCTGCCTCCTCCTCTTCCCGGTCCTGAGCTGGAGACCTATGGAGCTCACACGGAGGAAGTTCTGAAGGTCAGTGGATGCCATGAGCCCCCTTTTCCCTTCTTTAGCCCCACTGCCCACAGCCATGAACCCCAGCCAGAGGCTCCTTGTGGTTCACAGAAGCAGAGGGCACCATGGAGATCTAGGAAAGTGGATGGCTCCTCTGCCAAACTAAAAGTTTACATACAATCTGAGGAAGAACGGCCCAAGAGAGGAGGACAATGGGGAGAGCACAGTTAGCAAGGTCAAGAGAGCCATGGTAGATCTGCATGGGGAGACAGAAGCAATTGAAGGATGTGGAGGGGAAGCAGAAGGGGTAGAGTTAAGATCTACTAAGCAAAGGATCCATGCATCAGGCTGCATGGACAGTCCCACTTTCTAAGATTTATTACGTTCTCATAAGCCAGCTCTCATCCAGCACTCAGCTGCGTAGACTCTGGGCTAGGCTGTTCATTGCAGCAAAGCAGCAGCATGGACAAATCTCCTCCAGGGATTTAGACCAGAATATTCCAGACAGATCTTCCTCAAGCACCTAAATTAAATGGCCCAGGTTCCAGAGATGCTGAGGGCCTCACTGACAGCTCCCGATCAAATCAGCGGGTGCTCAGCACCTCAGGGGAAAAACCCCCGACTCCTTATTTAGGTGCCCCACGAATGGATGGAGGTGCCTGGCTTTAGGTGCTCAAGCCTACACATTTTGGCCTTCGCCAACCCCAGCCCATTTCTCGAGATTTGTGGTATCAGGCTGCTTGGAAGCCCCCTTTAAATGGCTGCTTGATCAGGGCCACAAACCGACCTATTTTCTTCTAAACCAACTGCAGTAGCACTAAAGAGGAGCCTGCAGGATGCTAGCTATACACCTCGGTCCTGAACGGTATGACCCCAGTTTTGGAGAAGCACAGAGATTCCGTGAATGTGACAGCCTGGCTCCCTCTGCCTTCCGCACAGTAACAATGCCACCTCGAGGCCAGATGGTTAGTATGTAAGAAGAAAACATTGCGCTGGGAAAACTTTTGATGAATTCCATGGCTTGCTACAGCTGTGGGTGGTGGCTGTCATGTATAAAGGGAGCAGTGAGGACCACCCAGATGTTATAGGATAACCCATGGTTTAAAATAGCACTTAAGACATTGTCAGACTCATAAAAGGTTTCAGCTAACACCTCTGAGCATCCCAAAGGGGAGGGTCACAATGTGTGAAACTCAACTGTCTTCACGAGGGAACAGAGCCCAAGCCCAGTATAACGTGTATTTGGTTTCCAGGACCATGCAAAGCGGGGGCTTGCCAAATTTGAGCAGCTTGAAGGTTAGCTGCTTTCCTGCTCCTCTGAGTTTGAAGGGCAGTGTCGTCACCCTCTGCATTATGCAGTGCAAAAGAGTCTTGAAGATATTAGCCAGTGAATGCCCCTTGTGTTTGGTGATTTGAGAGGGGAAGATGCTGACAGAAGAAATCCTATGTCTTGGGTTGGCATTAATGCTCACCATTGCTTTCTGAGATCTATTTAAACTAGAGACAGGCCCAAATCAACCATTCTGGTCTGGATTTCAAACACCCCAAAGCTGGGGCTACCCAGATCCAGGGTTTCAGTGTGGCTCATTGTAAAGACAGGTCCATTTGCAGAATGGGGATGCAGGTGTTCAACCTCTGGTCCCAACAGCGGCTCTGTTTTGCTGCCCAGGGTGAAAAACGTTTTCAGAGCCATAGCAGAGAGGGAAAAAAAGGAAAGACAGAGAAGACGGCCAATCAGAGCAGAGAAAAAATGCAAAGATGGACAGCTGCGGGGGGTGGGGGTGGGGGGAAGGATGAAAAAAAAAAAAAAGACCCAGTGGTACAGTAACCCCCAGGAAGTCAGTGCCCAGGTGACACCCCCGCCCCTAGAACCAGCCCTGTTCACCCCAGAGTCAATCCAATCCCAGGTTTGGCTTAGACTATCTCTAAATTAAACCAGGGAGAAGTTCTCCAGTACACATTTTGGCCCAGATTTCTCCCTGATCTAATGCTATTCACTTCCGTGGAGTTCCACCAGGGACATCCTTGGCCCTTCAGCTCTTTGAAAGATGGTTCTGCTGCCCCCTGAGTGTAGTGCTATGGCAGGCCGATGAGCAGGGCTCTCCAGACACTGAGCTAAAGCCTGTTCTGGCCCCTGGAATTCTACTGCTGGGCTAATCAAATCCGGGTGAGTTTGTGCCTGTGCTCTGTTGTGTGAACGCAAGCTCACATGGCGTTTCTCTACTGCCTGGAGCCCATGTCACAGTGGAGTGCAGCCCGTCGTTTCAAGCACCGCAGGGAGCAGACAGAACTCAACCAGAACAGCCTACTTCAAAGCTGCCAGCCCACCCTGGGCCGGAGCGCTGAGCCCGCTTCCTGCTCCTCAGGACGGTGAGCCGAGGCAGCATGGAAATGGTACGCTAGGCCCTTTGGGAAGCATTACCTACCCCACTGCTCAGTGCCCTTGCTACCCGGTAATGGAATGTCATTAGCCCCGAGCTCACGCGAGAGCAAGCATTTCTCTCTCTCTTCTAGATGAGGATTGATGGCAAGGGACGGGAGGGGGGACTTGGGGAAAGAATATCCAGAAGCACTAATGGACCTCCAGGGCCAGATTAAGGCATAGGCACTGCAGGCCTCACGCCTGCAGCCTGGCTTCTAGAGTCACACGGGGATGCCAGAATCTCAGCCGCCATTTTAAAATATTATGTTTCTAGCCTGCGTGGTTGCGTGTGACCCAGGCGTATCTACCCAGTGATGCCTGCCTGAGTCTGCAGGCAGCCTGAGGCAATAGGTAGGAGAGAGGAGGACTGACCCGTGTATCTCAGTGGGCAGCCAACTCTGAAACCTGCTGCTTTAGGGACTGCTGTGAACACCTCCCCGGCAGAATGGGGACCCCTCCCAGCTGACAAGCTATCATTGCTCTGCTAAGGAGGTGTCAGCCAGGACTCCCACCAGAGTTCTCTGTCCAGGTGGGTGGGGCTGCATCCTCCCTTTGCCAGGAAAGACCCATGCCCACCTGAGCATGGATCAATTGCCCAGGGAGGAGCGAGGCCCCAGTCATTCCAAATAGTTATGGTTCCCCCCCTCCAACCACCACCCCAGCAGACACTCAGCAGATGTAGGGTGGGGGGGTCACAGCATGAGCTTAAGTCTGTAAGGGCCCCATGTGGGGGGGTTGTCGGGTGTGGGGAACAGCTGTCATTGTGTAAGGACTGGGTGGGCTTTGCCTGTAGAGACCATCTTGGAAGGTGGGACTGGGTGGAACAGTTGACTCACCACAGATGGGTGTGGCATAGCGGGTTCTCCTCCTCTAGCGCCGCATGCTGACAGCGGTTCCGGTCCCTGCTGCGCTCTGCCTCTTCTAGTGACTCAGCCCTTCAGCCGGGTCACCTTTAATCCCACCTTTTCCAGGGTAGACAAAGAGTCCAATAAACTAAGCTCAACTAGACCTAACACTTCACTCCCACATGGACTCTAGGGCTGCCACTCGTCCGGTTTTTACCCAGAAATCCCGGGTTTTGGCTTCTGTATCCAGGTGCCATTTAGGGTTGCCAGGTGCCTGGTTTTCATGGACTTGGCAACCTTCAATGGCACCCGAACCAAAAGTCTGGTTACCACAGGGCAGGGGGAGGTACCAGGTCATTAACCCATGCCAGCCCCTGCTCAGCTAGGGCCGCCTCCTACCTGCAGGCAGGCTCCTTGAGATGATGCAGCAAGCGACGGGGAGGAAGAGGCATGCACAGGCCTCGGGGGAAGAGGTGGAGCACGGATATGGTGGGGCTGGGCCTCAGGTGTCTGGTTACCAGAAATTACAAAGGTGGTACCCTAATGGGTCACTTCTTCACAGACCCATACCCCCTTCCCGAGCTTGGTAGGGTCATCCTCCAGCTGTTGTGCAGAGCAACCCTTCTCAGGGCTTTCTCCCTGAGGTCTGGCTCCAAACTCAATAGTCCTTCTCCCGCTTGTAGGGTGTTTCTTCACCACCTTTCCCAGTGGTAGGGAAACCCAGGCCCTCCTTCTCCTCTGGGTTCCAGTCCAGGGCCCCTGTGACCAGAAGATATGGGCTGCTCCCTCAGACTCCTTGCTGCCTTCCGGACCTCTCCCTACCTTGGCCTTCCTTCAAGGCCCTTTCCCCCAATCCCTCCCTGGGCTTACTGCCTGTCCTCCATTTTCCAGAACTCCAGAGGGACTGCAGAATTGCTCCAAGGCCTTCATCTCATCCAGGCTTCCTCCCGCTATGCTCAGGACCCACCTCCTCTCCCAGCTGGGCTTCCTCTTCAGTTGGGCCTAGTCCACCCTCCAGGTGCAACTAGGTGCTTTCATTGAGCACTCTCGCTCCAGTTAACCCTTTCAGTAGCAGTGTGGGGTACATATCCTATCACAGACTGCAAGGGTAGATCAGGGCCCTGAAGACAGACAGCCAGTAGCATAGGCAGGTCCGGAGCACAGGGAGAGCGGCGCTATAAAAAGGCGCCTCCCCCTGTACTCACCCGGCGGCGCTCCAGGTCTTCGGTGGCACTTCGGCGGTGGGTTCTCACTCGCTCCGGGTCTTCGGTGGTACCCGCCGCCGAAATGCCACCGAAGACCCGGACCACCGCTGGGTGAGTGCAAGAAGCAAGAAGCTCTGCTAAAAAAAGACGCCACTTCCTTTTTAAGGCGCTGCTTCTGCTCACAGGGGGAGCGGCCGCTCCCCCTCCCCCGCCAGCTACGCTACTGACAACAGCCCCCATTGCTGCGTTATGCAGTCTTTGAATAAAGGAATGATTGAATTGTTAAATCCAAGTACCTGATGCTTTAATGCAAAGAACAACACCTAAGGGCTGCAGATTGTCTTAATGTGGCCCAGGGGAACCACCTTTCTACCTCATCTGAGCCAAGCACTCCTTAGCCAGTGCTAAGGATCAGGGCCAGAGAGTGCACAGTGGATGTGAAGTGAGCAGATCCAATTGGCAGCTGTACATTCCTTTGGCCCAGGTGTGAATGACCACAGGTGCTGCAGGGCAGGAGAGAATGAGGCCTGGAGTCCATTCCTTTTCCATGCTTTGAAAGCCTAATGTTTTAAAAGCCATCGCTGCTTGAATGAGTATGCTGGTAGATGGTGCACTAGTCCCTTAATAACCTTAATAAAGGCAAAATTATACAATAATTGCTGCTCATTAAAACATGATTCATTCCCCACACCTGATTGTCTGGGATGCTTCCATCTTCCAGTACCAGGTGCGATATCTGATGCACACGTTATCTGGGTTAGAAGAAAACCTGCCTCTCCCCTCACCCCAACCCCCCACAATATTGCAGAGGGAGCCTGGGATGACTCAAAGTGGGTGGGATTGGCAAAAGAACAATTCTCAGCCACTTTAATTTGATCATCAGAGGAAGGTGAATCTGGGAGGAGATTCTGAAGCATGTTAGTGCTGAGCTTACCTGGCATAGCTACTCCTCAGCTCTGTGGGCAATCGTCTGGCTCCATGTAAACTTACACATCAGGCAGCTAAACCATAATTCACTGCCAGGACATCATGAAGACGCTCTAAGATATCCCAGGAATATTTTACAAACCTGCTGATCCGGTGAGCCTGGGGTCACAGACAGCTCTGCTTTCCCACAGTCTAGGGGCTGCCAGACAGTGGCTCAGCAATAACCATTCCAAGTGCCAATACTTGTTCTTTCTACAGAACAAAGCTTCTGGCCTTTGCCCTTTTCCGAATTCTGTGGGGAGCAAAATCCCTTGTAAGGGCCCCATACCAGATTAACATGAGCAGCTGTATTTCCAAAAGTGTCTATAGCTGTATTGTTTTTCTCATCATCATTATTATTATGGTGAGGCTACAACTCCGATCAGGATCCTAGTACGCTAGGTGCTGTACATACACATGGAGTAAGACACAGCCACTGCCTCAGCGAGCTCACAGTGAAAACAGATTGTTTTTAATATTTTTAATGGTTTTGAGAAAGCTTTACTATTCACTTTACTACCATGCTGTCTAGCTTCCCTTCCCTTCTGTTATTTGTTCATTACCTAGCCTAGGTTTTAGAACTTAACAGCTTCCCTTTAAGGCCTCTCTACTGTAGGCACCTTCCTATGGACACTTCTGAGCTCTGATCTGCCCGTGGTCTTTTTTTTCACCTAGGTCCGTTGAGAGAAACTCAAGTCACAGCTCATCATTAGCAAATGTCCTCCCTACCACCTCCCGCAGAGTCCACCTTTGGCACCTATTTTGCTGCAGGCTATCGGGTGTCTGCGGCAGCCCTTTAAATCAAAGGAGGTGGGAGCCCGCTTGTCTGAAATGATGGTGGCGTGAGAGGTTTGAGGAGTGCACTGATTTATGGACTGCAGGCTGCGGCGGTGCCGCACTGACACCCAGCCCATCACAAACAAACATAAAGACCATTTTACAGGCTTAACAGCACAAGGGCACAAAGGTTATGGTCGCCCAACAGCGGCACAGGCTCAGATTGAGCAGAGCTGAAATAATAAGCCTCAAGTGAAGGAAACGTCTCCTTCTCTCAGACATGTTCCATTTCTAGTTAAAATACCCTCACCCCAATCTGCATTCAAGGGCAACTCAGGCTTAGTGGTCAGAGCCAGAATCAGGAGTTCAAAGCAGGGATGGAATAAGGCAGAGCAAGAGCTAGACTGGAGCTGCACTAGGAACAGGGCTGGGGCAGGAGCAAAAGGATGTGCAGGCCTGTGGCATGTGTTACCTCTATGGGGCAGAGGAACATTTCAAGCCACAAAGTGACACTGAGTCACTGTTTTGCCTGTGAGGCTTATATACCTGCCCTGAGAACCACCAGACCAGCTCCTGGCTTGGGGATTGGCTGGAGCCTAATGACTCATCACCACATGTGGCTTAATCAGACTCTAGTTCAGGGGTGACCCATCACCTTACAATTAAGCACTCAGATGCAGGCAATGACACAGTGAAGGTTGCCTATACAACCTTAACTCTGCCCTATTGTAAGCATGCACTGTGATACAACCTTTATGATCACATACTGCGACTCAAACAATACAATATATATAACATCAGACACTATTTTTCTACAACCTTGGATACATATTGAGAATATCTTCTAGTATTATATTTTGTCCCTGTATACTTACACTATTTCCATTGTCACAATGGTCCAGTGTATCTTTGACTTAGTGTTTCTCTAGGGTAAGTCTTCGTCTCTCCAGTCTGAGGTATGTACTAATTTACTCAGCACCCAGTATCTGTGTGTACCCCATACTAACATGACGTGGTTCTTTGTCCCTCTCTGGAGGCTAGACCAAGTACAGAGGATGATGAGGCTACTTTACTGGATCTACTCCTTTAGCCAAAGTTCCCAGGTTCAGTCCCTACCAGTGACCCAGTTAGGGGCATTGTTACAGATATGCTATCACTGCAGCCAGTAGCACTGCTGTCCTGAGATGTAATCCAAGTAACTATGCAGCTAAACCTTACTTGAGCTTTTGCATATTGTGTAGCTAAATTAGGCATACAGCTGAAACTGGGCACTTTGGATGAAACCCTCCTCCGTGCAGGGGATCAGCACAAGTCCAATGCCCTCCTTAAGTTCTCAGGAGTTAAGTGGTGTGTAGCCCTTGGGTTGCCCTTCCTAACTGGGGTGAATGTCACTCCTCTCCACGCTTACCACTGCCATTCACATCGTACTGGGCATGCACAGAGTGCAGATTTCCCAGGCTCATAACTCAGTCAAATCCACATCAGTTTCCACCACAGAACTCAGAAATCTGTCTCTGTGAGGATTAACTCTACCAATTTTCCACCCCTATCATTTGGGCACTGAAGGCATCTGGGGAAAAAGTCAGAAGAATTGGCTGATCAGAGGAAAAGGATATTTTCAGGCAGTTTCCTTGTTCTTGCAAACTGATGAACCATTTTAGTTCCAACTTATAAATAAAAATCACCCTTGAGTAGAGACAAAGACTGGAAAATCTCATCTCGGAAGGGGAACAATCAGGAAAGTTATTAGCATATTTAAACAGGAGCTTAGAATGGAAACCATTCTGCATCCTAAATTACAGCTGTTCCTGGCATTCCTGCGATTGCTGTACCTGTGCATAGAATCAGATCAACAGCCCGCTATGTATACTCAGGAGACACCACAGGAGTGAGGCTTGTCCAAATATCCCAGTTCCAGCCACTGAATCCTCCAGGGGACACTGGAGGGGGAGGTTAATGGAGGCTCATGCCTCATCTCTTCTTCTGTCAGTGGCTCCAGGATGGAAGGCCAATGCCAATCCCAGCTCTCATGGAGCACATCATGTCATTTACTGCAGACATGGCGCTGGAAGTGCGGAGCTCAATGCATCCAAGGGCTCAAGTTCCTATTTATAAAATACCCCACAGAGTCTTAGATACAACTCCTCTTCCTTTCACATCACATGTATCAATGGGCTCATGCCCAGAGGGGAGGTACAAATGGAGTTCTACATGCAGTCTGGCTGCCATGCATGATTTATACCTGCTGTATCCAACAATCATTTACATCTGTCACTGTTAGTTCACACTGGGCCTCACAGCGGCTTGCAATACTGGTTATCTCCCAGAGAACCAGTGAAAAGTGGTGCATGATGAACTATCTAGAGAGAGCACCAAGAGAGCTGAAAGCCCAGCTTGGATGGGATGGGGAGGATCCAGAAAATGCCCACTGCCTATCATGGTGCTGCGTCCATCCTGCCTCTCAGCGTGATGCAGTCCCTCAGTCCTTACCCCCAGGGAAAGGAAATGTAAAGGAGACCCTGTGAGGCAAGGCTGGCCATCTCGGTCTCTCTCCCTATGCTGTTGTTATGAGCAGAATGATTAAGAACTGCTGCATTGGGACACCCACAGTACAGTTCAGGGGACCGTGGACTGGACAAGGCATCTGATGTTCTACTCCTGGAATAGGCTGGCTCTGTTCTGGGGCCGGGGGGCAACTCAGAACCCCAGCAGAGGCTGGGGTGGGTGTGAGAGACCCAGGGGGTGCTGAGGAAACTGAATGGTTGTGGGCCCTCAGGCTGCCTGTGTATGTGAAAGAGAAAAGGCACCTGGAAGAACCAGCTCTGAGCACCCCTCCATAGATGAGGCCACAATTCCTGTGGCACTCTTGTAGCTGGGTCATCCAGAAGCACATACGAACCATGATTCCTATGGCTGGGCAGTGGCCCCTCTTGCATTCTTTCCATTCGCCAGCTAAGAAGGGGTGTCCCTGAACACAGCCAGACTCTTGTCTCTTTAGAAGACAGTGCCCCACAGCCCATGGTGTGTGGGCCAGGAACAGCTGCTCCTGAGAGTCCTCAGGCTGAGAACCACCAAACCAGCTGCATGAGGGGAAGAAAAAGTGACCAGCCCAAAGGCCCCAGCGAAGGCAATCAGCCCCCTAGCCTGTCCAACAGCACCCTGCCCCTACATCCAGCAGTGACAGCTAACCGCATTAGCATGGTGCTTCTGCTAAAATGACAATGGAAACAATGTTGATGTTTAAAGCGTCATCATTAGGCTCCAGTATCAACATTGTATGGTGCTGAACGGGGAAGCACAGCATTTAGATTTATCACTTCAGGTTGTTTGCAGACTCAGGAAGCCAAAAATGCAGTCAGATGGCTGCCTTCATAGCCATAAGGACTAGAAACAGCCTTTAATGAAAGCTTTGATTACAGAGTAGAATTCTGCAGCAGCATATGGGTTCTGTGACTAATTCTGCAGACCAAGAAATGGCAAAAACTGTGCTGTGGGGGGGGGGGGCAGATCCTTCCCCAAGAAGAGGGTAAAGGAGTGTGTTCAGAAGGAGACCTTTGGAAAAGCTCATATCTGTAAAAAGGCTGACCACAGAGGACAGGGTTTGTGTACTCAGCAGACAGAGGTAGGACAGCTGCTGCCAGGGTGATACAGATGATGTAGCTGTGTTGCTTGTAGCCAGGTTACAGCTCTTGAGGTCTCTTTATCATTTTTGGTTTGAATTTTCTGTAACTGAATGACCTGTTTTGAAAGTGACAATGTTGCCTGTTGATAGCTATTTTGCTGCGTGCCTCTGTGTGTGTTCTCTGCGTACTAACTCTGGCCAGATAGCTCATCAGCAGGCTCCGATTGAACTGCCCAATAACCACAGACTCAGTTCATAGCAAAGGCACTTGGTCAGGTTTATTGTCAAAGAAACACAGTCCCAATGCCCTGGCTCAATGGTTACAGGTACACTAACACATGTCTGCCCATTGCAATGGACTAGCTCAGTTAGTGGCAGGACTTTCCACTATCCCCTAGGCCAGCCAAAGACTGTCCCTCTGAGACTTCATTTTATATCCCGATACAAAGAAGTTACATATTGCTCCTCTGATGTAGTGAGTTACTGCCCTCTGCCCCTGACGTGGGTTGTTAACACCCATCACCTTGTACATATTGGTTCATCAAAATATCTCTATCCATCACACTGTTATCCTGACCTTATCTTTAGGGAGGTCAGTGTGTTCTTGTTATCTTTGGGGGGGGGGTTTGTGCCATGCTTTGTTGGGGGGTTCTGGAATGTGTTTGCGTGAGTGTCCTGTGCCTGGCACTTCTTAGGAATGTGTGTTATTGCAATACAAGCCCTGTTCTTGCCAGGTTCTGTGAGCTTGCACACAGGCAGAGCCTGACTTCTGCTCATGGCCTGTCTCTTGCTAACTTTGCTTTATATCAGCAAGGCTTGACCACTACTTTAGTTCAGGCCTCAGGGATTTTTCTGAGCGTCATTGGTCAAAACTTCCCCTTTTCCCACTGGCACATATCTGGCTGCTGCCCTCTGCCCCAGAAGTGGCTGCATTAGAGTGGCTCTACAGATGCATCGGGTGGTTTATGAAGCGTACTGGAATGAAAGGTTATTATAGAACCTCAGCTGCTCCCTCCAGCCCCTACCAGCAAGAGGTGGAGACTGGGGACCATGGCACTTTTAAAGTAATGCTGCCCAACTCTTGCTCTGAAACTACAGATATTGTCCCTCCAACAGCTTAGTCGCCACAGGATCTTCCAGTGGCTTGGCCCACTGGGTTGTTCTGGGGGTTCCAGCTGCATAGTCAGCGTTGGAATGGGATGAGTAGTCAAGTTTGACCAGCAAGGAATAGTTAAGTTAAAAAGTGTTCGTCCCAGGGGTAACGGGGGGAGGGGTGCTCATTTGTCCTGGACTGCAAAATGGCATCAAAGCTCAGCTCTGAGGGAGGAGGGAAAAAGAGAACCGACAGCTACAAATTACTAATCAGTGTTGGGTAACAACACCAACAGCTAATTATGAAGGGCGGATCAGCTCTCGCCAGCAGTAATTATCTCTGGCATTGGCCCTCTGAAGGAGTGCAAGGCTGAATGATTGTCTTGTGGTGAGATCAACGCAAGGCACCCAGAAATATTACGTGGTGGAGGAGTTGAAAAAGGAAAAAGCCACAATTAGCAATGCTTGTCGGTTCATCGCACTGTGAATGTGCCCGAGTCCACGCCTGGCTTCCTGATGAGGTTCCCCAGGTAGGTGCAGCTTCAGAACACATGGCCCAAAAGGGATGCAGTGTCTTCCTGCTGGATCCGCTTTATAAACGATTGTGCAGCATTAAGAGTGGGCCCACCTGGGCCTCCCTTGGACTAAGTGCTGTGCCCACTCAAAGCAGAGACAATAAGGCACTCAGGGCAGAGGCTCTCCAATTGGAGCCAAGGTATGAGTGTAATCTATAGGCATGTCCAAGTAACCTGTGCTGGAAACATATTGCTGTGATTCCATGGTCACCTAGGACTTAACAGCTGTCACACACACACACACACGCTCCAGTTCTTTACAAGCAGAGCAGGTCACAAAACAAAGAATTATGACATTTTTATGATTCCCCTCTGCCCTCTGCCCTCATTTTCTGACCAGCTGTATTTAAAGCACATGATTTCCTAGCACCTTTACTCCTGAAGGATCCCAAACTGCTACCTTTACTTGGGCATACATATTGTATACATTAGCAGACCTGAAATGCAGCTGCCTCTGGGGTGGAGGGCCACATTATCCAGTGCACAGCATAGTAAATCCTAAGAGTCCAGAGGTGATTTATGAACATAACTGGGTTATATAAGGAGATCACATCAGGTGTATCAGAAGACACACTCACTAGACAAGATAAGCCAATTTAGACTAGGGCTCACAGAACTGCCCCCCACACACACACACAAACCTCCCTCTGTAGAGGCATCCTTAAAGCATCACCCCAAAAACCATAATACTAATCCCTCATCACCCATGCTTCTGCATTCCATATCTAACCCCCTTTCCTCCTGACACTAGTTGCAGCATTTGTGGTCCAGACAAAAATCCTATTACAGGGCAGTGTCAGGAGATCCAGGCTCCAGCCTTTATACAAACAAAAATCCCATTACAAGGGAGATCCTGTTTCTAGCCTTTATTTACAGAAGTCATTAGTACAAGGGACCCTCAGGGAAATCACGCTTCCAGGCTTTATACACTGAATGCCTCAGAAGCCCAGGGCCACTTTCAGTCAAGCATTTCAACACAAACTACCCCAGAGTTATCTGCCATGGATTTAGAGAAAACAGGCTGAGCAGTGCATGTGGCATTAAGGAGAAATGAAAGCGAGTAGCGCAGGTATCTCTTCTGTCCAGAGCTGGGCAATTTCCATCAGCCATGTGCCCCAAATCCCTTGTGCCATTCAATTAAACCACAGCTGGGCTGTGCGCAGTTCATTGTCCTGCACAAAAGACACAGCCAGATTGAACCCCACCAGCCTTCTAAACCCAGCAGATGGCCATTACAGCACACTACACGTGCATGCAGCAAAGGCAGAGGGAAAGACAGATGTGGAGCAATTCTGATCCTTTGCAATTACCACCTGCAACGCTAGCACCGCCACGGAATGTGAATCCTCACCCAGCCAGACTGCCTTAGGGTCAGGGAATACTGATGAGGGAAAAGGATCATAGCTCTTTTGTGTCTTCTTGGGACACAGCTGCAGCAAACCTAAAGAAGGTAAAGGCAGGGAGGCTGGAGTACACTCTTGCAGGGTCACAAGCCATCTCTGATGAAGCCCGCCAGGATCAGCGGTGCTGATCAGTGATCAGAGCATGTACCACTCTTCTATGTGTACAACAGCAAAAGGCTGCTGGGATCAATGCTGTCGAGCCCGGCACAAGAGATAGGAAGAAAGCTACATCTTAATGAGCTTAGCTCAGGCCTCCATGAGGGACAGATTACCCCACATCTACCTACTGTGGGGTGTCTTGCACCTTCCTCTGGAACTGGGCTAGAAAGACTGCGGGTCTGATGTGATCCAGCATGGCAGTTTCTATGTTCCCATTCTCCTATGTCCTTTGGGGGCCACGCGGTTTGTGCGTGCCCTGAGTCAGGAGGAGAGTCGGCAGACGGCTTGGCAGTTCTGTGATCTGATACAAGTGTCTGAGAGAGGCACAAGCGGCTATCATTGCTGGGCGGGCAAGGCAGGGGATGGAAGATTCTATCCAGTCTCAGCCACCAGAGATCAGAACATTGCGGTGCATGGCGATGTGGTGCCATCCGTGGGTCATGAAGCAGAGAGCTGGTACAGAACCGGATGCTGCTGTCAATGAACCTGGCAACACCAAAACAATGACACCCCATCAGAGCATCCAACAGAACCAGAGCTAACTACAGCCAGCGACATAGCAAGGGGAGATAACCCTGAGCCCAGCCATCCTCTCCCAAGCCAGCACAGAACATGGAATGGAAATCTGTGGTGCCCTAGAGAGAGTATTTTCCCAGAAGAGTCATCCCCAAAAGGTACACAGAATTGTGTGACAAAGCAACAGAGGCCCTGAGGAGAAGGAGAGGACTATGCATGGCAGGTGTGAGTCACGTTATTTAATGTGCCTTTGAAAGGTGGCCAGATACCATGGTGATGGGCACGCTAAACCGAAATAGACTAGAGGTCAAGGCAGTCAGTGTTTGCACCCAGCCGGCAGTGGGTGAACAATTATGTGACAGTCAGCATACCAGGTGTGCATCAGTTTCATCATAAGCTCTTCTGTGCCACCCGTTTCCTCCCCAGTGGGTGCTGGTCCGACAGCTGGTTCAAAGAAAGGCTGCCCTTGCTGTTGTTTGCTTTAAGATGACCCTGCGGCATGCAACCTCCTAGAAGGAGTAAAAAGAGTAATAGGGGTGGGGTCCATCCCTAAGAGCTTTTCTAGTTTTGTCGCTACAGACAAATGGGTCAGTATCTCAGCTGATCCCTAGAAGCACACAATGGTGCCCAGACCGCATTTCACACCCTTTAACAGACTGAACATGACTTTCCTCTGCAGCACGAAGAGCATTAGCAACACACCGGGTACGACTGGTGCATCTGTGGGCATTTCAGGCATGCTCCACAAGAGTGCAGGAAATCGAGAGCAGCAGAGAAAACATCACCTGCAGCTGCCTGAGGTGCCCCCACCTGGCACTCTGCCTTCCACATGTCAGAGCCAGGCTCCTGGAGCAAGCGGGGACCACTCTGAGCTCTTCAGTCCCTAACTGGATATGGACAGAAGCTGTGAGCCTCAGGGCCAGGCCAAGGGAAGATCATGCAGGGCCGGCTCCAGGCACCAGCCTACCAAGCACGTGCTTGGGGCGGCACCTTAGGGGGTGCGGTGCTCAAGTGTTTTATTTTGTTTTTATTAACATACGGTGGCGGGATGCAGGCGGGAGAGTGGGGCCCCGCGGTGCTCCCCCCGCACCGCGGCGCTCCGGCCGGCTGGGAAAGCAAGGCTGGGGGTGGGCTGGCCGCCCTGCCCCACGGCGCTCCGGCCAGCCGGGAGAGGGGTGCCGGGGGGCTGGCCGCCCTGCCATGCCGCGCTCCAGCAGGGAGAGGCGCTGTGGGGGGGTTGCGGCGCAACACTGGGGTTGGGGGTGTTTCCGTGGGCACTGGGGGGGTTGGTTTTTTTGTTTCAGGGCGGGGGGGGCGGCGCTTGGGGGTTTTTGTTTTTTTTTGCTTGGGGCAGCAAAAAAGTTAGAGCCGGCCCTGAGATCATGGCACAGTATGTGTGATGCTGGAATCCTTTCAGAAGGCCACATTGGAGGGAGTGGAGGCACACAAAATAACCCATCTCCCTACGATGTCCACTGACCCAAAGACTGACAAGACACAGAGGGGAATATGAACAGAGAGGAAGGAGAGTCTTGTGGCTACAGCACTGCCCTGGGATTCAGGAGATGTGTGTTCACCTCCTCGTTCTGTCACAGACTTCCTGTGTGACTCTAGGCAAGTCCCTTAATCTCTCTCTGCCTTAGTTCCCCTCTATAAAATGGGGATAATGATACTCCTCTTGTCTGTCTTGTCTACTTAGACAGTTGCACAGAGACTGTTCCTCACGCTGTATTTGTACAACACCTCGCACAATGGGACCCAGTCTGAGAGGGGACTCTAGGTACTACTGTAATACAATAATCATAATAACTAGCAACAAGGCTGTTTGCATCAGGGACTGTTTTTCAACCTCACCAGGATTTCAAGGTGAACATTATCGGATAGCCACGCTATTGGTCCAGGATAAGAACAGTGTCCAATAGACATCTCAGCATAACCGGCTGCAGAAGTTGTTTGTCCGGACATCATGTGTCAAAAGAGAAAAAGTTCAGCCTCTGGGAAATCCGCCTGTGTACAAGGACCTAGAAGCTCTGCAAACCTGGCACAAAAATCGTTACATTTACAGGGCTATTCCGAGATGCCCCTTGCTGAGACCAGGGCCAGCTCTAGGATTTTTGTCACCCCAAGCAAAAAAAATCCCCCCCCTGTTTTTTTTTCTTGCCCCACCCCCAGCCCCGCCTCAACCCCGCCCCTTCCCCAAATCCCCAGCCCCGCCTCCTCCCCCGCAGGTGCTACATTTCCCCACCCCATTGCTTCCTGTGCCCTCCCCCCGCAACCCCTCGCCCTAGCTCACCTCTGCTCTGCCGCCGCCGCTCAGGTTCTCCCCCTCCCTCCCAGGCTCGCCACGCACGGGTTTCGCGTGCCGCCGCTTGGGTTCTGCCCCCCAGACTTTCAAGCCAAGCGTCCCTCTCCCTCCCAGGCTTGTGGCACGGTTGCACGCCGTGGCCGCTCAGGTTCTCCCCCTCCCTCCCAGGCCCTCAAGCCTGGGAGGGAGGGAGGGGGAGAAGCAGCGCGCGAATCAGCTGTTTCATGCCCCGTGGTGCGCGAAAGCCGAGCGGCAGCGGCGGCAGAGGTGAGCTGGGGCACCTAAGATCTACCATGTATGAGCGATCTACTTCTAGCCAGCCCTTTGATGTCAAATTGCTGAGCTGAATAAACCACCAGCTCATCTTTCCAACCACAGACCTGCAGAAGCTGAACGAAACCCACAACAACCCTGCAGAAATATTACCTTTGGGAGGGGGCTGAGGGTGTCATTTTTCCAATTTTTATTCTACCTTAGTACTTTTGCACTTAAAAAAAAAAAGACTCTAGCAGATGGCTGGGGATGGGTGTATGTTTGTCTATGTGGAGAATCAACAGAATTTGAGAATGAGAAACTATTCTATAGGTGCCAAATGTGTAAACTAACCCTGTGTTAAACAACCTGGCTGTCTAAAGGATCAAATACGCATGCTTCAAGGGTTGGGAGTTGTATGTTTAAACCTGAGAAATGATGGTATTTTCACCTACATTTTTCGGATAAATGTTAAGCATAACAAGCTGTGTCACCTTGACTTGTACTAAATGTTTCATGCAACTCTTTGTGGGAGGGGAAGAGATCGGCTGTTATCAAAACCCTTATAATTCAGGCAGGCTGCCTTAACACGCATCAGAGCTGTCTTCAACCTGAGGGATTTGACCCTCCCTGGTCAGCTGTGCAGCTGGAATGTAAACATATCGATTGGCAACAAGATTAACAAGGCCATGTAACTTTGGGGACTGATGGCTAAACCAGACTGTAGCCTTCCCACATTATTAAACAAAGCATAAAGAATTTTGGTTTATTTGATGGTTTAATCAACCTGATAATCAGATTAATTTGATGGTTTGATATTAACCCACTTTCTTTTAATGTGATGTTTATGTTTTTTTTCTTTTGTCTTAGTTAATTAAGCTAATCAAATATATACAATTGGAAGCCTGTGTAGAGCGGCTGCTTTTTCTCCTAGATATGAGGATTCAGGACTCCGAGTGGCCATGGGGCAGATAACAGAGACAACTGTGACCCACCTAGTGATGATCTGCCCCTATGGTCCTCATTTAACATAACTCATTGGATTAACTGAAATTAACAGAGTGGAAGAATCTCTAGTGGAGCGTGCATGTGCCTATTAATGTGGTAGGAAACAGGCTGGGTATCTCAGTTCAGCTTTGTGTGTGCATTTATGCCCTTACATTGTGTCCTCAGCAATGACAACAGAAACCACGTGGCACTTAGGCTGTTGGTCCACAGCCACTAAAAAAAGAGCTTTGCTGTCATAATATGCATGGGAATAACTCCTGTTTACAAAATATGCTTTCAATCCACCCCTTTCTTTTTCTCTCGCTAAATGGAAATAGCCTAAAAACTGAAATTTATGGTGTTGCTAAGTGGTGTAACGAGCAATCAGCTCCTTCTTCCATAAAATCTTAAACTTTGTCCGGTAGGTGGCCCCCTGGGTAATAAGATCGCTGCGCATATAAAGAAATAAAATGTATTTCTATTCATTGTAATTAAAAAAAGATGTATCGCAATCCATTAGTGATGGACAGCAGCTCCCAGTCCCGCTCTTGATCAATGGACCTCAGTAATTAAATACCTTCTACCTGAACAATAGATCAGAGGATGGATGCCTTGTCTAAGGGGATGATGGTTGTGGAG
This sequence comes from Chelydra serpentina, assembly GCA_037349315.1. Classification (NCBI taxonomy): domain Eukaryota; kingdom Metazoa; phylum Chordata; order Testudines; family Chelydridae; genus Chelydra; species Chelydra serpentina. The sequence goes on along the minus strand of JBAIAC010000024.1, from coordinate 54,852,961 downwards.
ACCAATGGTCACCTGTCCTGCTGAATTTTACTCTATGGACCTAATTCTCTTCTCCCCTACACCAATGTAACTTCATCGGTTGACCTGTGTAACAGAGGAAAAAACCTAGACCTGTGCCATATGACACTTAGGGCTATCTGAACAGACAGTTGACTTGATTGCACAATGACAGCTAAGTGTTATTTAATTTCTGTATTTTGATTCACTATTCCTTTGCATCCATACACATAAATAAAATACTTCTAAAAACCCCTCACCTGCTGCTTCAAGCTGTTCTAATTGCACACTTAGGGATTTACAGAGTATTTCTCTTCCCTGGATGTCAAATTAAGATTTATGCTGGGCTATTTAAAGTATACGACCATTACCAAGGAGCAATAATACTCACAATACATTCCCCATCCAACTGCATAGTGGCAGATGTAAAATTTACTGAATCTCTCATTGCATCACTTGAAGGGTATTAGTACTTAGATCTGCGGCATGTACACCAGCTACAGCACACGGACACAGGCATCATCTATTCTTTTTCTGGCCAGAACATACAGTGAATGGGCACTTTTTACACAAGTAGTGGGAAGAGGTCAGTCAAGAGTGGCAAATTAACAGCTACCAAGTTGCTGGATTTTCAGAACTTCTGCATTTCAAAGAAGTCAGCAAGAGCTGTGGGTGCTCATCACCTTTAGAAATCAGGGTCCCATTGTGTTATAGCTCGGTTGCTCGGTGCCTGAGAGATTTCTTTTGTGTAGAACTGGTCAGAAATATTCAGTCAAAATGATTTTTCAGTAGAAATAACTTTTCAACTAAAATGGACGTTTTTGTGAAAAATATCCTTTGTTGGATTTCCTCTTCTGTTTTTGGCAACCAAAAGCTGACTCTTTTTGGCTTCAACCTCAAAATGTTTCAGGTTTTTCAACAATCCTCAGCCCCAAAAACCAGTTTGACTAAAATGGGGGAACAGTAGATTTTTGTCAACATTTTTCACAAGAAAAAAGAATGGTTTCCCAAGCAGCCCTGCTTTGGGGTATTACCCACACATTTATCTGGGTGGTTTCTTTATTTTAGAGTCACTTTTCTGTTGGTGAGTGGGTGCCGCCTCACCATTTCCTTTTGTTTCTAACCATGTTTCCTTTTCCTCCTGCACCATATTCCTTTTCCCATTCCAAGTGCTCCTCACTGGCCGGCCACAGATAGTGGGACATGCCATGCTGTGCACACCAGTCTTCAGGGATCAGATGGTTGGTCACGGCAGCCCACAGTAATGTTAGCTGCCACCCACAGTTGTGATGTCTGGTCACAGGCTGGGGGGTTAAGAAACACGTGTTTCTGATGCTAGTAGGCCAGGTGCCAGCTCATGCCAAGGTCTCAATTGGACACTAAGAGATATGTAGCTGGAATCGGTCTGCTTCACTTGTGGGTTAATATTGATAACATAGATATTAAAAAGAGAAGAAAGTGTTTAACTCACAAGCATTCAGTAATCTGACTTGTAATATCTGTGTTCCATATTGTAATGCAATATCTGAGTGGCTGTATTGCGAGTTTCTCTTACTGCATGAATTGCCAAACAGGAGAGAGGCATATTACTGTGAAGAGCTGTTCGTCTACAGAAATTGTTACACCTCTCCCACAGGAGGAGACCGATCGATACCAGATGGGCTATGGCTGGTTCTTACAACTGGAAAGTCCCTGCCTCTGGATTGAGAAACCATCAACAAAAGGACTAAAGGCTCTTGCTGTTGTTCTGTTCTCCTCCCCCTGAAGATGAGTCATGCAAGTGGATTCCTCCCATCAGCTGAGTGTGCAGCTCAGAGCACATGGCAGGAGGGGATTAAAACCCCCAAACCAAAGGGTCTCTATGATGTTTGGACTCAGAAGGGCAAGGTGGTTCTAGGCATAAGCAAGAGATCCCCAGCTGCTTAGCCTGGATTAGCCCTAAAGGAGAAATAGAGCTTGATGATTACAGAAGCCTATTTTACCTTTTGAAACTTAAAACTAACTCATTCGTGTGTCTTTGTTTGCTTTAACCTTGTAAATAACTCTCTGTTTTCCTTTTCTATTGAATAAATCTTCATATAGCTTATTATAGAACTGGCTACAAAAATTGTCTTTGGTGTGAGACCTAAAGCACAATTGACCTGGGGTAAGTGACTAGCCCTTTAGGAATAGGAGTAACATGACTATTGCTGTGATTCTTGGTGTAAGGGGCCATCTATCACAGCGATATGCTCACCAGGGTGGCAAGACAAACCAGCGTGCCCAAGGGGACTGTCTGTGATTCTGTGTTTAGGCTGTTACAGTGTCTGAGGAGTTTGCACTTGGTGCTGTTGGTTGGTGAAATCTAAGTTTAGAACTCACAACCAATTTGGGGATTGTGTCTTGGTTTTCAACAGCCTGTCCAGAGATTGGTCAACTCATGCTCTTGTGTCACAATGTTCTCTCTCAACAGGACTTGCTGTGCTTGTGAGCTAACAGTATCATGACTTTGCTACATAGCGTTTCCCCTGCAATGGAGATTCAGAATAGTAGGGCTGCACATTGTGTTTGCTGGGTGCTGCAATCTCTACACACCCTCAGGTGCCGTACTGCCTTCTGATCAAGAGATGGGTTCTAGGCAGTGCAGCGTAGACATGCACATGCTGGGAGATGGGATCACCCTGTGCATATCTTTCATAAGCCAACTTCCTCCTTTCAGCACAGGGGTAGAGGCCATAGGTTGAGTTTGCTGGAAGATGGCGTCCCAGCTACTCACACTGCTGCTGGCCTTTTATCTGTAGTTGTCACTCCTTCCTTGGTCAGTGGGGCTTGTTCTCTTTTGCTGCGGAGGGTAATTCATGAAGAATCAGTCTGTGAGAAGCATTTGGCGCTCATTTCTTCTTTCTAGCATGTAGCAGACACCTTGCTGGAAAAGAGGCAGAACTGTACTGTGTATTGCTTCATGCCATTCCTCCTGGGGCTCAGTGCTTTCAGCCTCTGGTAGGAGCTGCAGGAGGGGCCAGCGTTCAACAGCTGTTGTCATCTCTGGGACAGAGCCAGGGGCGGCTCTAACGTTTTTGCCACCCCAAGCAAAAAACAAACAAACCCCAAACGCCACCCCCCCAAACAAAAAAAAACACACACACACCCAAACAAAAAAACCCACCTCCCTCAACGCCCGCCAAAACAACCCCTCCCGCTCCTACCTGGAGCGCTGGCGAGGAGGAAGGCAAGCCCGCGGCCCCGCTGGCCCAGCCGGGGAGCCTGGCGGGACCCCAGCGGGACCCGCTGCCCCGGCCGGCCCGCAGTGGGCCCCGCTGCCCCGGCCAGGGAGCCCGGCGGGGACCACTGCGCCGGCCGGGGAATGCAGCGGGCCCCGTTGCCCCCGCGGGGGAGTGTGGCGGGACCCGCTGCCCCGGCCGGGGAGTGCGGCGGGACCGTGACGGGCCCCACTGCCCCGGCCGGGGAGCGCGGCGGGACTGGGCTGCCCCGGCCGGGGAGCCCGAGGGACCGCTGCCCCGGGGGAGCGCGGCGGGCCCCGCTGCCTCGGCCGGGAAGCGCGGCGGGACCGGGCTGTCCCGGCCAGGGAGCCCAGTGGGACCGCTGCCCCGGGGGAGCGCGGCGGGACTGCGGCAGGCCCCGCTGCACCGGCGGGGGAGTGCGGCGAGACTGGGCTGCCCCGGCCGGGGATCGCGGCGGGATCGCGGCAGGCCCCACTGCCCCGGCGGGGGAGTGCGGCGAGACTGGGCTGCCCCGGTTGGGGCAGCCCACTCTCCCTGTCGCAGTATGTTTAAAAAAACCAAACCAAACAAACCTGAGCGCCGCCCCCCTCCAGGTGCCGCCCCAAGCACGTGCTTGGTAGGCTGGTGCCTGGAGCCGGCCCTGGCCAGAGCACTGCCTTCCATTTTGGTGACTGGGCTCCTGGGTCCTCTGCAGCTACATCCTTCTAATGTGCTGTGCCTTCCACCTTCAGTGGGGCCTACCAGAAAAATCCAGTAGCGCAAATTTGTGCTGCAAATACACACATCAAAGATTGTTGGAAGCCCAGTTAGGCAACAATTCATGTTGTCTGCAATCACCATGCATAGAAGCTTGTCAACAGTCAACAAACTAACATGCTTTGGTTCTTAACCCCTTGCATGCTGCCAGGGGGCCTCCGCTGTCCCAGAACAGCTTTAGCACTCTCTCTACTTATGCCAGAGTGTGGAGATTCTATGCAAGCATTAATCAGGAACCAGGAGGTGGGCAGTCAGGCCTAGTGGTTGAAACAGGAGACAGTAGCCAGGAATAGCAGCCCAAGGTCAGAGGCCAGAAGTCAGGAATTGGAGCTGAGGGTCAGGACCGTGGAGTGAGGCCACTTACAAACTCCAGCCAAACGCAAAGCCAGAGAATATAACAAACCAATGTGAACAGAGAAAAACCACTGCAATGCACACAATCTGCCGATATCATTTCAAAACCTGCATCTATACACATGCAGGAACACAAACCCAGCAGAGCAAAACTACCTATAAGCCTGGTGGAAGCGGTAGATCCGGAAGTTTGGAATTCAGTTTCAATGCTTACCCAACCCTGTGGAGGTGTCATGGTTTCTGGTTTATTTAGATGTTACTTTAGGCAGCCATGGAGTGCTGCAAGCAGTTAGAGTTCTTTTAAGGTACGTCCACACTGCAGTCCGAGGTGTGACTGCAGCACAGGCTGGCATACCTGTACTAAGCCTGCCTGGAGCCATGGTACAGGCACCATTGCTAGCTCAATCCGGGGTCCACGCAGCTGTGGCTTCTCTGCTATTTCTAGCCACACTAGCTGGATTAAAGCAAGCTGCAGTCACACCTCCGATTGCAGTGTAGACATACTGTAAGGATATATGCTTGAATTTCATAGTCACCGAACTGTAATGCAACCCCTACATTGTATTGACAGAATTCTGTATGTCACAGATCTAGTTGCGTTCTCTTAAAGGGGAGAGATGTTGCCCTGTTTGCACCAAAAGTGGTCTCATCTTCCTCACAAGGCTATCTTCTATTGTATCCAGTCAGTCTCTCCACCCAGACATAGACTGACTCACACAAGCGAAAGAGAAGGCAGAAGAAAAAGGAGGAAAGTGAGGAGAAGCAACTCTGAGCCAGTCCATTATGCATGAGGGACTCTGATGTTGTTCCTTCAGGCTGATGCAGACCCACCTGGATTGGAAGACATTCTAACACTGGTTAAATTCTATGGGCTGTGCAACAGATTAGATTAGATGATCACAGTAGTCCCTTCTGGCCTTGGGATCTATTAATCCCTCTCAAGCAGCAGAGACCCTGGTCCACCAAACATCAGGCTAGGCTCAATTCAGAGATAAGGTCCATTTGCCACATGAAACCTCCTCCTCTCTCCAGGTGTCAGGAGCTAACAGAGTCAACATCAGATGAGGAGGCACAGGCCAAATTCAGGACCAACCAGGATCCCTTGCTGGAACTTGGGAAACTCCACCAGCTGAGGTTCAGATCAGCTAAACACTCATTAGTCCTGTTATACAGGGTGAAAAAGAAGAAGAGCAAAGGAAAGGAACAGACCCAGAACTCCAATGACAAAAACAGGCACTTTCCCAGAATCCCTTGGTATTTTGTAACCATATAGTCCACAGAAAAACTACAATGGATGCTCTTTCCAGGAGCTCTTGGGGGGGGCTGGAGTTCTGTTTTGAGCCATTACATAGTTAACAAGAAGGTGCCAACGTATCAGATAACTCGGGAGTGGGGGTTGTGTCTGGGCCTGGCCCATTTCTATCCCTGAAGCATTGCTAGATGTGCCAGTTTTCTTTGCACAACTTTATATGTACCAGAATAAACATTTAAAGCCAATTCAGCGCCAATTCAAAAGCAAAGGACCCACCATCCTCAGGACACCACATCTTTTCTTTTGTAGCAATTTGTAAGTTTTGCCCTGATGGTGCACACTGGGTGGGCGACAGTTGCTTTGTGAAGAACACGGAGGGGAAGTTTTACAGCTTGGCTGCTGAGAAGCGCAGATGTTGCAGCCTATGTCACGGCAAGGTGCTAAAGGCTGTAGGAAATGTTGGTTGAGCATTAATTATCTTCCCGCAGCTGTTCCTTAACCCTCGCTTACTTGCCTTTTTAAAGGCACTGCCACGATAATGCCTGTGAAGGAAATCAAAGCAGAATGTTTGATAGAAAGAAAGAGAGACAAGCTAAAGGTTAAAAGGAAAAGCACGGTGCAAACAGCTTTTATGTTGCTTTTTCTGCCACTGTCTAGAGTGCCTTTCCCAAACCCCCTGCTCCAGCTTTGAATTCAAACACCACCGGAGGATGTAGCTAACAGTTCACCCAACTGCTGGCAGAATTATGAGAACCTTCTTTTTGGGAGGTTGATTCATAGATGTGGAAGCCCTTTGTTCTGTACAATTTATGGGGTCTGTTTGGTTTTTTGTTTAAAACTTCAAATGAATGCAGCGCTTTTGAAAGGTATTCCGCTGACAGCCCAGAAACCTGATGCCGCATGGGTGCATTGTAAACACCCAGACAGAGGTGGAAATAATCTGTTTCCCACAGATCAGGCATATCAAGTCAGCATCAGTGCCATTAGGTAGCTCTGACCAAGATTGAAGCTCCATTTTTCTAGGTGCTGTATGTATATATAGAGTGAGTGAGTCCCTGCCCTAAAGAGATTACAGTCTGACTAGACAAGACAAAGGATGGTGGTAAGATAGTGTTCTTATCCCCATTTCACAGATGGGGAACTGCGGCACAGAAAAAATAGTTCACTTGCCTAAGATCATACCAAAAACCTGTGGTAGGACTAGGCAATTGTTCATGGATCCCTGCCCACTGTAAAGCAAGCCACAATCCAATTTCAAACACCCATTGGAGCAACTTTTAGTTACTTCCTACATAGGCTTGTTTGAACCGGTGATTTAGAAAGGAAAGTTTGCTTCATACACCCCAAACGCCTGAGCGGTCTAAGACTGTAATCCGATAGAGCATAAGCTCATTTGAAGACTCATAGACATTATACTTATGAATCATTCAGACAAGATCTTTGCATTGTTCCCAGAGGAATGAGAGTGTTTCTAGAATCCTATGTGCTATGACTTTCCACGCACAGTAAGCTCTCATATACTTTCAAGCTAAGTGACTTTTTATTGTAGATAAAGGAAAAACAATCCAAAAAAGAAAGATTAAAAATAAAGTCTCCAGGAGCGAGCACAGTAGATATCTCCTCTATAATGGTCTGCATTGAAATGAGCACTAAGTGACAGCTGCCTTCAATGGACACCTGCAAATTTAAAGGGGCAGTGCACAGAAAACAGATACTGACATTTGCTGGCTGACATCCATGACATATATAGTTAGTCGTGGTTTGTTACAAAATGGCACCACAGTCAGGACTCGAACTTCCATGCGGTGGTCTGGGACAATGGCATTAACACCTGCAGGTGGTGTAAATTATCGTAACTCCAATTAAGTCAATAAAGCTGGGTCCATTTGCACCAGCTGAGGATCTGTCTCAAGGGTGGACTTTTCAAAAGCACAGCTCATTGGCCCGACTAACAAGGCATTTTTGAAAATGCCACATAAAAGCCAGCAGGGATGGAAAGGTGCACAGCAGGGGATGTTTTCCATCTGTACGCTGCAGTTGTGAATCAATGGTGCCGTAATAACACTTCAAGGCAAATTTGATCATGATCAAATGGAAGTTGGTCAGCCATTTCAATAATTCCTCTTCCACTGTCTCTTAGAGGCACTGCACACAAAAGCAAGAAGTAGTGTTGGCTGGTACTTAGCTAATTCAAAAAAGCACCTCAAGTGGCACTTCACTTGATGCCTGTTATTGGCTTTGATCATCTTTTGCTCAAAAATCCTGCACTGACTCTGTCCCAGTGGAATCTAGCAGGGACTGTGATCTCAAGACCAGGAGATATGCTCTGACAAAGCCAATATCTCTTTGGTGATCCCCACTATCCGAGCACAGAGCTCAGTGTCCTGAAGTTCCAGAACAAGGCAGCTGTGCCTTGAAAACACGTGGGCCTCAAAGTCAGTGGAAAGATTCTCATCAACTACAATGGGCTTTGGATAGAACACCTTACAGCAGTTCAACCCATATCACATGTGATCAAGGCCACAGTTGCCTGGGGGCTGGATCCATCCGTTAAAGTGTATGCTATCACTTCAGATGCAACCTGTGCTGGTACAAACCCCAGCCAGCCATCCAGAAACCAGCCGGGGGGGGGGGGGGGGGGGGAGGGGGGAATGTGCAGAGAAGGACCAAAACCAAAAATGGCACAATCAAAGCTGCAATTTTATTGACCAATATTTATATGATAGAATATTTTGTTAATATCAGAGTAGTCGTATCCGTCTTCAGTACGTTTAAACACACATTACATGTAAATATCAAATAGTAAGACAGGGTTTCAAACAGAGCTCTGCAAATAATGCTGTGTGCCTCCCTCTCCCACCTTGAGCAGAATTTAGTTCAGCAAGCAGCCCCACTGAACCCCCGCAGAACAAGGTACCAAGCCAACACGTTTTCCTCTCTTCTGCACGCTAAATCCCTCTAACGTGCCCCCCAGAGGATGGTGTTAGAATTGCAACTGGTTCTACCACCACACATAGGGTCTGATCCAAAACCCATGGCAGTCAATGGGGTCTTCTTCTGCCTAAAAGTTCCTTATTGATTCCCAAAAAGGGACAGCTGGAAGAAGAGTTAGAATCTGCTTCCAGTAACTCTAGAGCAGGGCTGGGAAACAGCATGGAACCTTTTCCATAATGGTAAATTTAATCTAATTGCTTTTGCCTCTTTTTTAATATAGGAAAAAAATATCTTTCTGCCTCAAAGTTCCTGTCATTGCATTTCACACAGGGCTCATACGATGTTATGAGTGTGATCCGCTTGCTGTTATTATCTGTGGGAAAAAAAGCCATTGAAGAGGGTGGTTGCTGTTTTTAAACCAGCAAAGAGGTCTATAGGATTTGTGTGTTAAAAAAGAAAGCTAAGGGGATGGGTGGAAGGAATGAGAATCGGAAGAGTTTTGTTTAAATGTAGTTAGTTTTATTGACATTTATGGAGATAATCCAGGAACACGAAGGTAAATGGGATTTTTTTAATAGTAGAATAGGGGCTCCCAGACTCGATCAGATCAGTTTAGAGCACCTCTCAGGTTCCTTTGAGTGAATGGCTCATTTGGCTGCCACAGTTAAGGCACATCATAGCCAACAGTACACAAGGAGTAATGTGACCAGCATCATGTCTGACCCAGTGGGTCATCTACCCATTTTGCAGCTAGATGAACTAGAAGTTGGCCTTTGAGTAGGTGAGATAAAGGGAGGCTTGAACCTAAAATCTTCAGCATTATAGTCAACCCCCTTAGCCACTCAGCTACTACAGCGCTCAAGCCTATGAGGCGTTGAAAAGAGGGACCATTTTATTTAACACTGCCTGAGCTGTACATGCTCCAGGCCATTGACTGTAGAAAAGGTTAAAGAGAAGATTTATAGGCATGCATATCCTTTCCTGAACAGCCAGGTGATCCTTATGTACACATTTCTCTACACTAAGATCTAATTTTCCATCACTTGCCTTGATTTGCTGTTCCTTTTCTCCCATTTCCTTGATTTAATGTCCAATTATTTCTTGTCCTGTTGCCAGTGAAACAAAATATTTCATAAGCACTCCTGCAGATTTTTGGACACCGTTTTTAAATGCGTGACTTATGCCTCAGGGACTGCAAAACACAGAGGATTTTAGGGGAAGCCTAACGATGAATTCATCATTTTTCATAGCAACAAGTCCAGAATTTGGCATTTAATAACATGGGGGTGCCAGAGTTTAAGTGAGTTCATGGTACTCATCTCTCTGGCAACTACATGCAGCTAGGCAACCAGGGAAAAGCCATCAGAACTGGATTTCCTTTTGCCCACAAAGCAGAGAGAACTGCCTGTTTCCGTCACTGTGGATCAGCCACTGAATAGGCCAGGTCAAAGATTACATTCTGCAGGGGAGGGGAGGAAGGGCAGGAAACCACAGATCAAAGGTCTGCTCCTTATCTCTGCCCTGTGCTCCTGGAAAACATACCAGGATAGAGAAGACATGCTCTGTCCTCAAAAAGGCACAGTTATAGCCTAGGTCCTGGTCCCTAGCTCACTCTGGCCAATGCAAAGGGGACACAGAGCTGCCCAGAGAGAGCAGTTGGGGATGTCCCTGATGGGGAGAGGAGACATAAGGGCCTGGAGAAGGTGACAGAGAAAGGATTAAGGCAGGGCCGGCCCACAACATTTTGGCACCTGAGGAGGGGAGCTCAAATGACGCCCCCATTCCCCCTCGCTTGGGCCAAAATTTTGAAAGGTCTCAATTCTGCTTTTTTCATGTTCTACTCCTCTCATGGTACTGCTCTGCTACCTCCCCCAATAAAGGAGAACTAACAATTAAAAATGCCTTGTTCAAAAATGTTAAGTAACACTTAACTTCCAAACGCCTGAACAGCAAATGTAACTTTTCTTGTCTGCATAGTAAACACTGGCATTTTTATCTGTTTAAATAATCAAAGTGGTGGTTTCCGTGCCTTCTTGGTTGCAAAGATTTGAACTGCTTCCTGAAGGTCCACAGTCTAGGCCAGCTCATGCTTTATTGAGATGGTTGCAAGGCCGACCAGCCTCTCCTGTGTCATTGTGGAACGTAGATGTGTTTTTATTAACTTCAGCTTGGAGAAGCTGTGTTCTCCACTGGCAACTATTACAGGAAGTGTTAGAAGTATGCACAGAACAACAAAAGCATTTGAAAAGATGGTGGTCATCTTATTTGTGTACATATATTCCAGAACAGCCTTTGGAGTTAATCCTGCTGAAATGTATCTTGAAAGGGCTTTCAGTTCATCACCTAAATCACACGCATCAATATCACGCATGTCATCATGTGTCAACACTGTCTCTAGTTCCCTGCATTGCTGGTGTAGGTCCTCTTCAGGTATAGTGAGGAGTTTTGGAATATCATACAACATTCCAAATATACTGCTATGTTCCTTGAGCTCAGGGCCGGCTCTGGCTTTTTTGCTGCCCCAGGCAAAAAAGCCGCCGGCTGCCCCGCTTCCCCGGCCGGGGCGCCAGCGGGGTGCGCAGCTCGCCCGCAGCCCCGCTGCCCCGGCGGGGAGCGTGGCACGGCCTCCCCCCACTCTCCCGGCCGGGGCGCCGGCGAGGAGCGTGGCTCGCCCATGGCTCCGCTGCCTCAGCTGGGGTGCTGGCGGGGAGCGCAGCACGGCAGCGCCATCAGGGAGCGCGGCTCGCCCACGGCTCCGCTGTCCCGGCGGGGAGTGCGGCACGGCCACCCCTTGCTCCCCCGGACAGGGCACTGGCTGGGAGCGTGGCACGGCCGCGGCCCCGCTGCCCCGGCTGGGGCGCCGGCGGGGAGAGCAGCACAGTGGCGCCAGCAGGGAGCGTGGCTCGCCCACAGCTCCGCTGCCCCGGTGTGGAGCGCGGCACGGCCACCCCCCGCTCCACTAGACAGGGCGCCGGCTGGGAGCGCGGCACGGCCGCGGCCCCGCTGCCCCGGCTGGGACGCCAGCGGGGAGCACAGCACGGCAGCACCAGCAGGGAGCGCGGCTCACCCACAGCTCCGCTGCCCCGGCGGGGAGCACGGCATGGCCGCCCCCCGCTCCCGCAGACAGGGCGCCAACTGGCAGCGTGGCATGGCCGGGCCCCGCTTCCCCGGCCGGGGCGCCAGCGGGGTGCGCAGCTCGCCCGTGGCCCCACTGCCCCGGCTGGGAGCGTGGCACGGCCACCCCCCACTCTCCCGGCCGGGGCGCCGGCGAGGCGCGCGGCTCGCCCATGGCTCCGCTGCCCCAGCTGGGGTGCCGGCGGGGAGCGCAGCTCGGCCGGGGCGCCAGCGGGGAGCGCGGCTCGCCCGCGGCTCCACTGCCCCAGCTGGGAGCGCGGCACGCCGGCAGGGAGGGCGGCATGCCCGTCTCCCCGCTCTCCCGGCCGGGGCACCGGGAAGAGTGTTTTTTTGTTAAAAAACAACAACAACAACACCCTCAGCGCCGCCCCCCTCCAGGTGCCGCCCCAAGCACATGCTTGGTCGGCTGGTGCCTGGAGCCGGCCCTGCTTGAGCTGCATGAAACGTTCTTCAACTGACTGTGTTGCACAATCTAGCACCTGGTTAAAGAATTCAACTTTGAATTGTTGTTTGGGGTCTCTTATGGGATTATCCCATGCCTTGTAATCAAAATGTCGTCTTCTTCGGTGTCTCTTGTATTCTTGAATGGGTGGGAAAATAGCTTCAGTGTGAAGTTTCTCTGCCAACTTCTGTGCACTCTTCAGAATGTTTTGAAATCCCTCATCTGACCGGTGAGACTGTAGGTATGACTTTGCTTTGTCCAGTTGTTCCATTGCTCCAGATATATCAAGGTCAACAACTTGGAGTCTCTTGCTTACAACATTTATTTCAAACAGTATGTCATGCCACGACACTTAGCCACACAGAAATGTGAAGTTATGTATGTTTCTGGTGATTCCATTTCCCTCTGCCACTGTTCTCCCACAAACAGTTCCTGTCATAGCATTATCCTTCATAATGACAACTATGGCATCATCTATCTTCCCAATTTTGTATTTAATAGACTTTATCGCCTCCACTCGAGTTTCCCATCGTGTGGCACTCATTGGTTTCAGTATCAGAGACGATGTTCCCAGATGTTGCTTCAAAATTTGCCATTGATGAGTTGATGCAGAGAAAACTACATAGATGATTTGAATTACATTAAAAAATTCAGCAGCCTCACTAGAAGCTGATGCTGCATCACTTACCACCAAGTTCAATGAATGAGAACTTCATGGGATAAAAAAAGCTCAAGGGTTTAACTCTCGGATCCGTGTATGCACTCCTCTGTTCTTTCTTCTCATATTGGCACCATTATTGTACCCCTGACCTCTCATGTCAGCTATCGCAATTCCCGTATCTTCCAGCTTTTTAAGAAGCATATTTGTCATACCAGCTCCTGTAGTATCATCAATGTCATGATATTATTGTTATTACAAAACGCACCATTAAAGTAATTTGTTCTGTATGGCTGATGTCAGGTGTGCAGTCCAGAATAACATCTTGCTGACTTTCAGATCTGCCACAATCTTCTGTTTGACTTTTGTTGCCAGTAACTGTATGATCTCATTTCAAATTGTTTTTCCAAGGTAGTGGTGTGTGTACATTTCTTGGGTGGTGACTCTTCTTAGATGCTCCTGGAGTACAGCATCAAACTCAGCCATCAGCTCCACAATTTTAAGGAAGTTTCCATTGTTTGGCACATACATCTGATCTGAAGTGCCACGCAGTGCTAGGTTTTGGGTAGCAAGCATTCTCACAATGGCAATGAGCCTTTTCAGAACATTTTGCCAGTAAAGAGACTCTGATGTAATCTTTTCTTGATGCTGATCAGCAATGGTGGCCTTTAACCTTAGTCTCATCTCAAGCTCTTTCCACTTATGGAATGCTCTCTGGTGATTTGCTCCCTTCTCATGGCATGCCAGATTTCTAGCCAGATTTTTCCAGTCCTTTGTTCCTGTAGAACCCAATGTGGCTGGAACATTAGACTGGAAGAGTCTACAAAAACAGTATGCAGCATTCTGGGTTTTTGAGTACATAAGCCATGGCCTCTCCACTTTGTCACCATTGGAGATTTTACGCCAGTAATGTGTTGGATGGAAACGTCTATTTTCATTGTCTTTGGGGAACATGAAGTTTTTCACTTGCTGTGGCCCATGCAGTACAAGGAAGTCCCTCAGGCTACTGCTCAAGTGGGTCCACAGTCCTGGATCATCTAGACATAAGGAACTAAATTCAGTAGCAGCTGTTTCTTGCACCTCCACTCTTCTCTGATCTACACTCTTCTCTGATCTACACTTTTCTTCAGGAATGTGCATGGTTACATCATTTTGAGATGGAGATATGGATGCTGCAGTAGCTGCCAGGTCACCTGCACTCTGACTAACTGGAAGATCAGGCATCTCCTCACCACTCAAATCCTCACTGGGGCCAGGAGGCTCACTGTGAACATTTGTGTCTATGTATCTCAGGCGAGCTCCTTCCTGATTAGATAGAAAAGCTTCCTTTGCTTGCTTTCTTTTTCTGAATGATGCCCCAGTGGGGTGTTGTCTTCTTTCACTCCTGACAGCTGTTCTGTGCCAGCTATAGTGGCTCTCAACACTCAGTAGAAGGGGACAAATAAGCAGGCTGGTCGCAAGGCCTGAGTGAGGGAAGATATCAGCGTCTTAAGGGCCTAACCTGCTCCCACTACTTCAGCTGACTGCCTGTTCTCCTTAAGTGGGTTCAGGGAAGCAGCAGGAAACAAGAAGCTCCCTGAGAAGCTGGTGTTAATTAGTCCAGGCTCCTGGGGGTGCCAGAGAGGTACATAAGAGGCGGCTCCTCCTCTCTCTCCCTGCAGCTCCTGCTGCTTTCTGTTATTCCCTCTCACCTTTTCTCCTGCCTGCCTGTTATGTCTCTTGTGCTCTTCTTCCTCCAGCACAGCACTCCACCATCTCTGTGCGTCTAGAGCAGAGAGAATACATATGCACCAGCAGCAGACACAATTTTCTACACTCTGGGTCCTAGAGGTGCCCCCCCACCCACACACACACAGTCTGGCACCTCAGGCAGTCGCCTCAGTTCGCCTCATGGTAAGGCCAGCCCTGGATTAAGGGGAGGAAGTAGAGAGAGAATGAAGAGACAGAGAAAGGGGAAGAAAACAAAAAGGAGGAAATGAGGAAGGAGAAAAGAAGAAATGCTTGTATCTATCTCCTCACCCCAAAAGTTTGAGTGAGTTCAGACAACTGTGCCAAGTCATGGTCCATTAGTGAGGCCCTATGGGCTTTGAAGGACAATAGGGTTTATTTCAGTACATCAAGTAGCAGCCCTTGGGAAATGGTTCCAGGCAAACTACACCTCACACTTCAGATCTACATTCTTTCTAGCAAGTCTGAGGTCCTGCCTCCCTCCCCTATGTGAAAATAGCACCCAGCATTGCTATAGTATCTGGGCAGCATCTGTGATAACTTCAGAGCACTACCACCTCTGCTCAGAAGACATTGCAACTGTAGCTGATCAGAATGTTTTCACCTACATTTCATTTCAGCAAAACATGCTGTTCCATTGAAACCAAAATGTTTAGTGAAGACATTTCCGTTCCCATAAAACATTAGTCACAAAGGTTTTTGGGTCCATGTTACAGTGAAAGATTGACTCTATAGCTGGGTGCTTAGGGTACTGGCCTGGGAAAATCTCTGCTCTGAATCAGGCAGATGTACCTAGGTCTTAGACATCTCACTCCAGGACCCTAACCACCAGGCCACATGCACAAACATAGCTGGAAAGTTTTGATTCAGTGCAGAACAAAAGCAAATTTCAAAACCTTGAATGTTGCTGAGAGGAGAATTGTCGCCCTCCAGCCAGCTCCAATTTCAACTGTTCTCCAGAAGACAAGAACAGCTGTTCCTGCCAGCAGGCTCCTGCTTCCATATCAACAAGCCTTCAGAACTGGAAATGTGAAATATACTCTCGTTTGCATTGTGGATGGGACTGTAAATTCCATCCTCCTTTCCTGGGCAGACTGCAGGTGAAAAGGGGATGGGGAAAGAAGGACACCACAGCAAGGTATATAGGTGTTTCCTTGTGCACAGACTCAGAGCAGCCACTGCCCACCTAACAGGGATTGGGGCAGTCAGTGCAAACTAATATCCAACAGATAATAAATGAACCATAAATATGGGGCAGTCTAGCCAGGTAGGTGAATCAAATTCCAGGACTTCTATTCAGGTTCTTCTATGTCTCTCCCCACATACTGTCAGAGCACCTTCCAGAAGTGCATCGAGCGACGGGACTAATAGTTGTCCCATACACAGACAAGCTTTACCCTAGTGGCAGATAGTTCCACTAACCTCAGCCCTTTCCTCCTTCACCACCAGTGGCGGGGAGCTTTTAGGCCGTGGAGTCCTGTGCTTCTGGAGAAGGGGATTGGGTTTGTTTTGTATTGTTCTGTAATAGCCCTCCCTCTACCTATGTCAAAAGCAGCAGTGGTAGAGGTAGGTCCATTCTTCTTGGCCAAATTGCTGCAACACATCGGCATTTAGGGGGATTTTCAAAATAGCTCAGGGCCATATTTCCTAGTGCTCAGCACCCACAAGTTTGGCAGGGTAGGGCTGGTGCTGAGATCAACAGGTGCCAGCTCTTTCTTTGCTACTGTGTAGCAAAGACAAAAAAAACATGAGAGAGGTGAAACCGAGTGACTGGCCTCCCCTAGCTGATATCTAGTGCCCGGGCCCACAGATTAGTTGATTAAAATCTAATTTCAAAGATTATTAACTTTTGAATTAGAACATCGCTATGGCACATTGGCTCTGGCAAGCTATTTTTGGCTCAGCGGGAGCAGCTGGGGACGGGTCTTCACTTCCCAGCATTCCTGCTTGGAGCCAGATGAGCACAATGGGGAGAATGCCCCAGTTATGTTGACCCCTAGATCTCTGGAGACCTCTAAAAAAGCAAAATGAGCAATGAGGCATCTTTCAGGCCAGCTATCAAACTGAAGGTCATGCCATTCTGTCTGCATCACTCTGGGCCTGCTAGAGCAGTGAGGATTGTGGCGCTAACTGGAGAGTGAATTGGTGCCTTGTTTGAGAAGCACCATCTTCAGTCTGCTCTTTTAGGCTGTCTAACATTTGGTTCTTTAACTCTAAGCTTCTTGAAAGAAGGAAGGATGGATCTTGTGGTTAAGGCACTGAACTGGGACTCAGGATAGCTGGGAGTTTAACCCAGCTATCCTATCACAAACTCCCTGTGCAATTTCAGTGCATGCAGAAGGAGTGGCATGGGACTCAGGAAACAGGTGCCAGTCCCAGCACTTCTGCTGCCCTCTCGTGGGCCCTTGGACAAGTCATTTAATCTCTCTCTGCTTCAGTTCCCTTCCCCCACCTATAAAATAGGGATGGTAATAATACTTGTTTTTCTTCCACCCTTTGGCTTGTGTTGCGTGTTTGTATGGTGCCTACCACAATGTGCGTGGATGCTGGTTGGGGTCCCTAGGCATTATTGGAATCCGAACAATTATAACAGCAAAAAGATAACATCCATTCCACGTCTAAAACCTTAACTGAACTTCCTGTTGAGGTATTTATTCCTGCTAGATCATATTTCTTTAAATGATACAACAATCAGCCAGCATCGGTGCAGGTACCAACCCTTAGCATTGAAGGAGGGCAAAGTGAGGGGCTGACTCTTTATAGTTCTGCTAGGGAGAGAGGCGGAGGGTCTGTCCTTTCTGATTTTAGCCTGCGGTGGTGACAGATCTCAACACCTGTGAAACACGCACGCACACACAAGGGCAGAGGAGCACTTGGAAAGACTCTAGGAGCTCAGAGACAGCGGGAAAGCCATTCAGGGAGTGAGCAACGCAGCCAGAAAGCAAACGCTCTGCAGGCCCTGCCAGATGGACTTCACCACATTGCTTGGAGGATGCTGTGAAATTAGAACTTGTCATTCACCCAGGCCACATCTGGACAGCCCCGATTCCTGGCTCACTGCAAAGCAGCTTGTCATTAGCTGGCTCACAAGCCCAGTCAGGAAAATGAATTTGCCGCTCAACAGACCTCAGTTCAAACACGCCTCCACTCTTAATGGAAAGGAGTGCCACAGCCTCTAGTCATCTCCACCCCAGCCCCATGTTCACGGCTCATCTTAGACTCTTCTCGCTTGTGCATGAAGAGCTCTTTCTACAAAGGGGAGTTGGTTTCAGACTGTTTCACTCCATTTCCTACGGGATTGTAGCTGGGGGTGGGGGGTTAGGGTGACAGGACAGTCTGACAATACTGTACATTGACACCACCATGCCTTGAAGGAGGTACAACCAAAGCCTACTTACTGGCTGAGCAAGGTATGGGGCACCTCCCAGACTCATCTCCCTGCGAAGGAGAAGCAGCGAAAGATTTTAGGTGTGGTCGGGAGTCTGAAAAGTACCTGGAAGTGGGATATTGCATTTTCCCGTCTACTGACCAATCTGGCCAAAGGTAGTAGGCATCTATGACCATGGGAGGTCTTTGCAGTGGCTTCAGTCCAGCTGCTAAAGAACAAGTGGCCACATAACAATGCTGCCTCACGCTCCCCCAGGCAGGTTGCCCCTCCTGGTAGTACACACAGAAATCTCCCTCTGACTACAACACTCTGGTTCCAGCCCCGATTGGCTGACATTGGATTTCCCCTACCCACCTGCAGTTTGGTGGCACAGTAGTAACAGGGCAGATTTGCTTTGCCTGTTTCTCCATCCTCAATCTGGAGGGTGTGGGACTCATGAGCTTGGCTAAAAGAGGACCAAGGGCCAGTAAGTTTTGGTCTGAACTGAGCCTGGCTGCCCTCTAGGGACAATGCTCCCTCCTCTGTGCCAATCCATCACACTGTGGTGGCTCTGACAATGGATAATTACAGTGCACTGCAGCAGATCAGTGATTGCTGTCGCTGAGCCATGGTGTTGCTCTGAATGCCCACTGCGATGGTGTTAAACATTGTCTAGCGGTTCCTTTGCAGCAGCTCTTCCTGGTCCAGCCCAGGCTATGCCAGAACATCCATGCCTAGAACTATGTGAATAATGGATTTTTCAGTGTGCTGGCACTTCCAAATGTCTCAAAATATTGTTTCAGGTCAAACTCAGTGTTTCATTTTGATTTTAAGCAGGTTAGCCCCGCCCCCAGTTTTCTATTTTTAAAATAAATTTAAATAAAATGTTGAAAGAGTCATTTTGAATAAAAAAACCATCTAAACGTATCATTTCAAAAACATCAAAACAAACTCTTTTGCCTTTTTTTTTTAAATCCCCCCCCCCACCCCAACAATTCAGCAAAAGCAAAATTGACCCAAATCTGCAAAACATTTCAGTCGACCCAAATCTGCATGGTTTTGATGGAAAAAAAATTCAGCCAAAAGTGTCCCTGAGCTGCATGTGCACCCATGGGCATCACTCAGAAGACTAAAGCAGGGGAGAGAGGAACACGGGCTGTCAATTCGCTGTCTCCCCTGGGCGCTCTGATATTAGAAGTGTTATTATAAGTGGGCAGATGCTGCAGAGGAACATGAAGGGGGTTGATTCTGGATTGTTGCCCAGTGTTAATGAGGACTTTAAGAGGTGTTCTCCCCCATCTCCTTCTGCCTCTTTAAATATTTTTGAGTGAATGTAGGTGTGACATTCCCCTCTGGTGTTATCTGGCTGTTGATCTGCTAGGTCACTCCAATCCTTGACTCTAGGAGCCAGCCTTACCCTGCTCTGCTGTGAGAACCCCCACTCCTGGGCTGTTCACGCACAGCCTCAGGCATGTAAAATGCTCCCAGCTACTTGCAACCGAATGACACTAGCCAATATCTCCGGTCCCAGGACACAACCCTAGGACACAACCCTAGGAACCTCCGTCTTGCAGTGTCCAGTTATGCCCGCTGGACGCTGCAAGCTTATATGAATTTGTCAAATTAACAAAGAAATTGATATGTACCAGGCTTGTTATCCCAAGGGGAATCTCTGGCACACTTCAAACCAAATGCACTGCTTCAGGTAGAATTAACAAATAGATTTATTAACTACAGTAACTCCTCACTAAACATTGTAGTTATGTTCTGGAAAAATGCGACTTTAAGCGAAATGATGTTAAATGAATCCAATTTCCCCATAAGAATTAATGTAAATGAGGGGGTTAGGTACCAGGAAAATTGTTTTCACCAGACAAAAGACATATATACATATATATATATATATATATATACACACACACACAATTGAATACTGGTACACAGCGATGATGATAGTGAAGCTTGGTTGAGGTGGAAGAGTCAGAGGGTGGGAATTTCCCAGGGAATGCCTTACTGCTAAAATGAACTAGCACTCCACTGAGCCTCCAAGGGTTAACTCTCACACTCTACAAGCCAGCAGAAAAGGAGGGAGGGCAGATGTGTTTCAGAGATAGAGATGCGCATTTCTCCTTTAAGTATGAAGAGTGAGGTCAGAAGTACACTGACTTGTTAATTAGATCAGCAAGCCCGGCAGCTGCAGCTCCCGCCTAAGGCAGCAGCTCCCTCCCTCGTGTGTCCCCCCTGCTCTATGGAAGATGGGGTAAGCGAGGTGCAGGGGGACATTAGCCCCCCTCTTCTTCCCCTCCACCCCACACAGCAAGCGGACACCCTGACATTAGCCCCCCTCTTCTTCCGCTCCACCCCCCCCCCCCCCAGCAAGCAGGCAGGAGTCTCAGGGAGCAGCACATGGCAGTGGAGGAAGCCACAGCTGAACTGCCGGCAATTGATAGCCTGCAAACGACGTTAGAAGGGAGCATTTCACAACTTTAAACGAGCATGTTCCCTAATTGATCAGCAACGTAACAATGAAACATTAACCGGGACGACTTTAAGTGAGGAGTTACTGTATGAGGATAGATTTTAAGTGATTATAAGTCAAAACATACCAAGTCAGATTTGGTCAAATGAAGTAAAAGCAAAACACATTCTAAGCTGATCTTAACATTTTCAATGTCCTTACAAAATTAGATGCTTCTCACCACAGGCTGGCTGGTTGCTCTTCAGCCAGGCTCTCCCCTTTGATCAGCGCTTCAGTCGCTTGGCGTGGTGTCTGTAGATATAGGTGGAAGAGAGAGGAAGAGCATGGCAAATGGCTCTCCCTTTTATCATGTTCTTTCTTCCCTCTTGGCTTTGACCCCCGCCCTTCAGAGTCAAGTGAGCATTACCTCATTGCAGTCTCAAACTGACCAAAGGAAGGGGGGGTGACTCACTCGAGAGTCCAACAGATCCTTTTGTTGCTGCCTAGGCCTGCATCCTTTGTTCCTGTGAGGCTGGGCTGGGTTTGTCCCATACATGCCTTGATGAGGTGTGAACTGCCCCTCTGCTCTAAGAGAGTTTTTGCGTGGGCTTATTTTAAGCCATGAGGGTACATTTTCAGCCTCATAACTATATACATGAAATTATAACCTATAACATCACTATAACATTACTGTAACAATAATTACTATAACATCACTATAACAACAATGCTAAGTACATCATGAGCCTTCCAAAGGCACATGACAAACATTGCATTGGATACCACACAATAATTTTATAAGGATGAACATGGGGGTGTAGGGTGTTCTCACAAGGTACCGAATGTCACAGTAGGTGATGGGGAAAGGTGCTGGGCTGGCAGCCCTGGTGCCCCCTCACCATAAAGCTGGCATATCATGGGCACCATCAGTGCAAGCTCCTCCCCACACTGCCCAGCCATTGCACTTCCCATCTGCCCTGGAGGGGCAAGAGGGAGAGGAGAATTGCATCTCTGTGGGTCATTTGGTTTTTGGCCAACCGAGAGAGACTAACAGCAAAGCCCAGGTTTTCAGCAGGTGTGATGGTGGTTTAATACGGGCCCTGGGATAGGGACTGGACAGAGACCATCAAGTCATTTTATAGAGGCCCCCGGATAGGTTTTGAAGAGTGCAGAGTTTGAGGATGTGCTTGAGTCCTGAAACCCCAAAGATGGATCATATTTAATACCTCCACCCATTACAGTGTCTTGCAAGCAACAGCTTGGGACAGGAAAACCTGGCTCCTAGGAGGACACTGTCTTTTCCTCCTGGGTTAAATAAAGCTCCAAAGTCTCTTTAGGGAGCACTTATCATCCCTCTCTGGAGCAGGCCTCTCTGCCACCGAGGACAAGAGCTATTGTAAACAGGAGCTGAGAGTACTCACAATGGATTTTGCGGAGATCCAGGGCAGAGTTCTCAGAATAGGCCCCCAGCTTTGAACAACAACCCTCTGTTTGGGTGACCAGGAGAGACTGAACGTAAGGCCTCTAGCTCCAAAACACAAGCCTCTACCACATGAGCTGAAGGACTAATCAGCTGAGAACACTAGCAGGCGGCTATTGTCTGGACCAGCCACAGAAGGGGACTCAAACACTTGGCCAGTGTTACATCTTGAACTCTGTTTACCAAGGTCTGGAGAGTAGCCCAGACCTGACCACATTTGCAGCGAAATGCAAGATATATCTCTTCATGCAATAACATCAGAGCAACAACTGGCCCACCAGAGATTAGCATGGAAGGGAAAAAGTCCATGCTGACATTAGTGCTGTATTAAAAAGTGCAGAGTGTGGTGTATTGAAAACTAATCTATAACTCTAAATGGTCAGGGGGTTTCCTGGGCCTCCTTGAAGGCCGGGGAGGGGTTGGGTCTATAGGCAAACATGCAATCAAAGTCAGTCTGCAAAGAGCCAGTCTAGAGTAAAGGAGGGTAAGTTGTGCACCTCTGTTTTAGGGAGCAGCCTGTTTTCTCTGTTTCAGGGTTCTTGTGTGTTATCATTCTAAATTCAATGAAATAAAGTTGTGTTACATTGTACCTTCCAGCAACACTTCTGTGTTTATGCTGTGAACATAAACAGAGAAGAAAGAAAATAGCTCTGTAGACTGTTTTGTTTTAAATGGTGCATGGTAATCCTGCCTCTTTGGGATGCTTCTCCATATTTTCTTTCTGCCCTCCTGTTCTTTGTGACCAAATAAGAGATTGCAGCCCTGCAATTTAAGGAACAACATTATCTCTATGAAAGGTTGGTGTGTGTCTTTAAATAGGAGACTTCTGCCCCCGCCCAGGTCTGTTGCCACTAGCATGAAAGGTGAATGTGCCTGAAGGGCCAGAGTCACTGTTTAGCTAATCTATGCTTACATATAGCTAGGGCCACATCATCCAGGTGACTATTCCAGCCCAAGAGATCAGGATCATTGTAACACCTAGAGTCTGATCGGAGATCAAGACCCCATTGTGCAAAGTGCTGTACAAACGCACAGCGGGACACAATGCCTGTCCTAAAGATCTTACACTCTAATTAGAAAGGAAAGACAACGATTATTTCCCCATTGTGCACGTGGGGAACTAAATCACAGAAATATTAAGCAACTTGTCCAAGATCACACAGGGGGTCTGTAACACAGCCATGAATTCAGCCCAGATCTTCTAACTCAAAGCCCCGCTCTTGAACCACAAGGTTATCCTTATGATAGCAGAACTCAAGGGTTGTTGCTTTCTGTCTGTAACTTCTGTCAAGTTACAGCTTGGCCGTGGAAAAACCACAGAGGAGTGAGGACACCAGCGAGTCACCCGAGCAAACAGAGGGAAAGTGGCAGCAACAAGGAAGGCTTGGTTTTAACTGGAGCTGCTTCCCCAAAGCTGTGCAGCTGGGGGGTTTTAAACCTAAGCCTTTCCTTTGGCAAAGATTAAGCATAAAAGAAGAGCACAATGGAATTAAATGCAGAAAGGCTGTAAATGTAAATAAACAAGGGCAGGGAACTCAAAAGTACAGAGCAAGAGCAAACAGGGTGGCAGGGAAGCAGAATTGCAAACCTCTCATGTCTACATATGCCTAAGATGTGGGGTGGAAAGTGGCCTTTTGGCATAACCCGCCCCGCACACCATCACCTTTGCCCCCTCCCTAGCTGCTTCGCTGGAGGCATACCAAGCCCATGAGGGGCATGCCCAGAAAGAGGCCTCAGGGGAAGAATCATCGCTGTGCAGCATGGCCCCCTCTCAGAGCAGCACCATTTCCTGCCACTCAGGTCAACAGTAACTCCCTTTCTGTGGTTTTCCCACTCCACAGAGGATCTATAAGTAGACAGTTGGCGGGTCCCATCCAATGACAGTGTGGCATGGATAAGAGACATGCTGCCATTGGCGCAGGGAGCCTAGAGGGGGAGGGCACACATGCTGAGATTCATAGGATAAAACAGTTATTCCTATGGATCTTGGTGTCTGCAAAAAACAGCTGCTGTGCCCTGTGGCTTTTCTGCCCCAACTGCACCTCCCAGAACAAAGGATCTGGCAGAGTGCCTCCAAGGTGATAGTCCCTCCCGATGATCTCTCCCCACTGTCACCAAGCCCTGGACTTCTCTCCCACCACATCCCCTTCAATGTACAGAGCAATGATGTCTGCTTGACATCCTGCTTCACTCCCCCAACACCAGAGCTGGCCCGGGCTAACATAGCAAAGACACATGGGGCAGAGCACGGGGAAGAACATTACAGGACACACACCCAGGATTAGAACCAGCTTGCTCACTCACTTAAGGGCCCATGAGGTCCAGCTAATTCAGATCCCTCAGTTCTTTATTTACTTCATCTCCTGGTATTCGTTTGCCTCTTTCCTCATGTAGGAAAATCAAGTTCTGTTTATCCATCAAAGCACTTTTAATGCACTCATCACCATGGTGTCTAGGCATCTGCCTAACTCTCCTCACCTCTTCACATGAAATAGGCAGCACTTTCATAGCAAAACATTTGTTTGGTCTGTTGGTTTTGGTTTCCAGACAATTCAGTGCCCTGCTCTATTTGACCCATGGGCTCTTTGTCCAAACTCTTGCCTGGGTGGCATGTTAAATGAAGTCATATGATCATGCTCGAACCAAGCAGGGATGTTTCTATATTATCCACTTGGTGATGGGATAGAAACAACCTCAGAAGGAGCCCCTTCAGATTTGATTTTGCACAACCAAATTCTCCCCTGATGTTTTTGTTTGGGTCAGACCCAAATCCATAAGAGGCCTGGTTTGAATGAAACCAATGGACTGCAAGAATGATTGAGCATGGCCAGCATCAAACCCCAGTCCTGCTGCAGTCAGAGACCAAAAGCCCAGACCTAATGCAGTCAGCGACCTGAACACCAGCCCAGATTCAGTCGCAGCCTGAGCCCTGGGCTTGATTTGGCATCAAACCCAAATCCCCAGCTCAGATTCAGTCTCAAATCCAAACTCCAGTCCGGATTCATTCTCAGACCTGAACCCCAGCCTACACTCACAGTGATTGACATTCAGAGCTATATCTGATCAGCACTTCCTGGTCCCATTTCTGTAGTATTATTAATTATGATTATTATAGCATCAACAGCGCTATTATGAACATAAAGATTCACAGGCACACATGCGTGAATGCTTGCACACACACACACACACACACACTCACTCTTATGCCTCTTGAGAAATGGGTCCGTTCCACTCTCCTCTTCTGTAGTGATAAAATATTGATTAGAAAATTTGAAAATTTGAAATGATTTAGGAGTCTCTGGATGGGAAACGTAATGTACTGTGCTGGCTGCCTTATGAGCCATCCATCACCTGTCAGCAAGCAGCAAGGAAGTGACAGAATCAATACAAACGTGTCTGAAGATGGGTTTAACTCATTTCCCTTCCCCCTTGGGCAATAGTCAGAGTAGCCCAACTGTGGGAGAAGGGAGGCTCAATTGCTAACACAGGGCCAAGTTCACTCAGTGCAAAAAGTGTAGCAGGGTTAAAGCCCCGCTCTGCATTCACCCCATCCCAGAAACTGCTGGAGGCCAAGCGGATTTAAGTCACAAGCAAAGTGTGTGGAGGTCAGCGGAGTTCACAAGGGCATATGGAACCACCAGGATCTAGCTGTCCCAGTCCAGGACCGGGAGCCAGGATGTGCTGAGTTTTAATCCCTCTGTGGCCTTGGGCAAGTTATTAAATCTTTCAAAGGGACTCAAGGGATACAACATGCAAGACAAATGCTGCACTGACTTACCCACTGCCTAACTTCTCTGAAGTCAGTGGGGTGACTCTATGTAGCATTGGCCCCCTTTTGTTTATTAAGCCACAGAACAGGTTCCTGTTTCTCTTACCCTGTCCAAGATATTTTTTTTTTTAAATTCATCTGCAGGGTGACGTATTGGCCTGTTACATTTTGCAGATAGAGTCAATTGACCTGTGATCCTATTTTGCAGATTCCCTTAGAGCACTATAATCCATCCTTTGAGACGTTTGAAATGAGACTGGACAGAGCGCTAGAGAATAGACAGCGGAGAAAGTCGTGCGTCAGTCCCCAGGGGGATAGACTGGGTGACCATAGCAGCTCGAATTTATTATTAGAGTTAATTATTCATAGGGCGCCACAGGGGTTGATGGCACTATACATACAGATCAGATACACCAGACAAAACCTCCTGTCCCAGACAGCTTGCTCTCTAAAGTCTGTGTAGTTTGATTTCTGTGGTCCTTGCCCCAGTGCAGCTTTAGCACACCAAGTGAGCTGCATTGTCAGAAGCATCTAATGTGACGTTATTGACATAAACTGTGACCGTATCGATCATTGTTGCAACCACTGCTATATATTTGCAGCAAATATTGTACAAAGGTTGTCGTGTAAGGTGTCTATAAAAAGGTTATGATTTGCTGGTTATGATTATGCTATCTGTATGTGTCTATGATTTTTGTAGTTGAAATTATGAATATTGGCTATGTACTTGTATCTCAAAGTGTTTGATTCTAAGTAGCCTCAGAGAAGCATTTGGTCAGCTTCTTGAGAATGGGCACTTACTGAGAATAGTCCTATCAAGAAACACTTAACTGACAATGGACTTTGGGAGACGCCAATCCACATCTGAGCTTTCCTGGGAACGTTTAAACTAACATGTAAACAATGGCGTTGGCCTGTAAAGAACTGAGTCATGCATGTACATGTGACTTGCGCATGTGACTACAAACTCCATCTTGTAGCTGTGGTTTTGCACAGGAGAACAAAGAGGTTTCTGCCCACAAGAGAAAGACTATAAAAGGCCCTGGAAAACTGTCCATTTTGTCTTCAATCCTGCTTCTTGCCCCTGGAGTGACTTTGCTACACTGAAGCTCTGAACAAAGGACTGAATGACCCATCCAAGCTGTGGATGTACTCCAGAGACTGGATTTGAACCTGCAGTTTATTCTATCACTTCTACAAGCCAGAACCAAGAACTTTGCCATTGCTGTATGTAATTGACTCCAGTTAACCAATTTTAGCTCTCATCTATATTTCTTTCTTTTATGATTAAACTTTTAGATTCTAAAGGATTGGCAACAGCGTGATTTGTGGGTAAGATCTGACTTGTATATTGACCTGGGTCTGGGGCTTGGTCCTTTGGGATCGTGAGAACCTCCTTTTTTCTTTTACTGGGGTATTGGTTTTCATAATCATTCATCCCCATAACGAGTGGCACTGGTGGTGATACTGGGAAACTGGAGTGTCTAAGGGAATTGTTTGTATGGCTTCTGGTTAGCCAGTGGGGTGAGACCGAAGTCCTCTCTGTTTGGCTGGTTTGGTGTGCCTTAATAGTGACACAGCATCCATCCACATTCTGGGCTTGATTCTGAGAGGTGCTGAGCTGACAGGCGTCCCATTGACTTCCTCAGTGTGATGAGCAGGTTCTCAAAACCTCTCCAGACCGGGCTGTGACGGGTTCGGTCACAGAGACCCCCTTGAGACTGTCACCTGATGTGCTGAGATCACCTCTGAGCCCATTTTCCCTGCCAGCTTGGGACTCCAGAACCCTGCCATGTTGAGCCAGACATGCTAGCCTGCTGCAACACAGACCCAGGTCTGGTCCACGCCCCCAAAGCTGCAGACTTTGACCTGCGGAGCAGTTTTTGGTTACCTATCTCCAAATAAATCCATTTTACTCTGTATAAAGCTTATACAGTGTAAACTCATAAATTGTCCACCCTCTATAACACTGATAGAGAGATATGCACAGCTGTTTGCTCCCCCAGGTATTAATCACTTACTCTAGGTTAATTAATAAACAAAAGTGATTTTATTAAGTATAAAAAGTAGGATTTAGGTGGTTTCAGTGATAACAGACAGAACAAAGTAAGTTACCAAGCAAAATAAAACAAAAATACGCAAGTCTAAGCCTAATACATTAAGAAACTGATTACAGATAATATTTCACCTTCAGAGATGTTCCAATAAGCTTCTTTCACAGACTAGACTCCTTCCTAGTCTGGGCCCAGTCCTTTCCCCGGTACGGTCCTTGTTAGTTCCAGCTCAGGTGGTCACTAGGGGATTTCTCATGACTGGTAGCCCACTTTGTTCTGTTCCACCCCCTTTTATAGCTTTGGCCCAAGCCAGGAATCTTTTGTCTCTCTGGGTCCCCACCCCTCCTTAAATCTGGTACTTTTTCATTTAGAAGATGCATTTCAGGAAGGTAACTATTTCTCCAACTGCCCCTCCCACCTTGATGTCCAAAGCTCAATCCACACCCAGTTCCCTTGGGACTGCCCAGTCTTGGCTGCTAAAGTTGGGCCAGGCCAGAGCTGTGATGCTGTAGCCTCCGGCACCAGATTTTTTTGGTGCTGATGATGCCCAGGCAACAGGTGACCTTTTATAGGGGTTCAGCCCTCTGAAATCAGAGTCACAGCAGACTTGGCTAGGGCTGCAATATAGCAGTAGCCCTTAGACCCAGTTCCCCTCGGGCTGTTGCTGGGGATATGAGTGGGTGGCACCACACATTATTTTCTGATTTATTCTGTTTTTAATTCTACACATTAATACACTGTAAAAACATGAAGCAGGAAGCCTGCTGTGGGTAACACCTTGGCTATTTCCTTGTGTGCTGGTCTGTCATACCGTCCCTAACAGACCCTATAAATGGTTTCCAAATCCAGCAAAAATGGTCTATTTGCTGCCTAGTACAGGATGTAATCTTGTCCAGAGGTGGTATTGATTTTGTTAAAGTCTCCCAGCCATTTCGTCCTTGAGTGTGCCTTAACAGCCACTTTCCTCCAGCAAAGTGGTGGGTCTTTTCATGCTAGCAATGCCCAGGTAGCGTTGCAGGTCTACGCTAATCTGCAGACAACATGATCGTGGCTTTTTGGAAATCCTTTAGGGGACAGTAAAGCCAGAGCTCCTGGTTACTTAAATCATAAATATATGCAGTAGCCAATTTCAAAGTGAAATTGCTGGGCCATTTTAACTGTAAGGGATGGGAATTACAGACCTGATAGAGCAAAGCACTTAAGCAGGTGCTTAACTTTCAGCACATGAGTAGATCTGTTGGTTACAAACAGATTATGCGTAGGTTTATGTAACCCACTGGTGTGTGTGTGTTACGGGTTTTCCTCTGTGCCTGACCCACAGGGGCTATGAATTTGTTGCAGCCCCAGATCTTTAGCTCCAGCTGTAGAGCTGGTCAGGAATCAGTTTTCTCATTCTGAGAAAAGTTTTGAGATTTCAAATATTTTCCTGTTCCACATGAAACCAAGAGCTTTTGAAATTAGCAAGAAAGAGAAAGGCCCTGCACTCAATTGGGATGTTTCCTACTAAGTATTGTTCATACAAAGTGGAACAGCTCTAATGGGAGACAGTGAAAGGTACTCCTCTCCCCCCCCCCCTCCCCCATAGGTAGGGCCCACATCTGAGATGTGGAAAACCCATATTCAGTTCCCAGCATGTCAACCAAAAGAGGCCTCGTAAGTGGAAGCTCATCTGGAATTACACTCAATGTGAAGCAAAGTGCTTAAAATATTTGCTGGATCAGGGCCTTAATAACTCCACCTAGTCAAGAGCAACAACACTATTTCTCTAGTTGTTTCCAGTCCTGTAAACACAAGAACTCCTACCCACCTGGTGCAAGGTGCTTAGTCCTATCCCTGCAGAGGCTGTCCTCTAGCAGACATTCTCACCACACTCCAGCATTTTTCACTGGCTCCTGTTCCCCGCAGGTTTGCATCAAGAGGCCCTCTTCCTGGGAGCCAGCGAGAGCCACTCTGTGTAAGGAAGCCCATGCACCCTACCCTCTGTCAAACAGTAACTCCCTGGGTTTCCTACCTAGAACCATTCCTCTGCTCTACAAGCTTCTGTTTTATCTCCATCCCAGGAGGCCTGATTTTTGCCACATGACCTGCCTGTCATGTGACATTGTTCATTTTCTCCACCTGGAGAGGCAGGCAAAGTGAGTCACAGGTGTGGACTGGAGCCATCTCCACTTAAAGGGCCAGTCAACCTGTGACTAATCCATTTGCCTAGGTGCTGGATCAGGGTCTTACATGAGCTCTTCAGCAGATTATTTCCTCATCCAGGAGAGCAACAAGGGTCTTTCATATGCCTTAGTAGGCTACTCAATGAGTAACTAATACAGAGGCCTTTATGAGAGCTGATGGTTTGGAAAGCAAGCAACTAAGGTACAGCTAGGACTGCGAGAAAGATATGCAACTTTCTAGTGGCAATCTGTGCAATCATTTTTTATCCTTTTCTTCAGGCAATTTCATAACCCAGAGATTGTGTTTGCTGTGTGAGATTCCTGCCAAGCAGCTGCTTCGGCACCAAACACACACACAAATTATTATAAATTGCACGTTTCCAAGGCCACGCTTATTTTATCCCAAGGAATTTTTTGGACTTTGCAAATTTGATTTTCCATGGGAGAAAAAGGTGAAATCACACAGGTATTCACAAAGGAGTTTTTGAAGACTGGAAACAAAATGGGGTGAAAAAAAATCTTGATTGCTGAGGGTTACTGTAATATTCACAGCATGCACACAGAATTTAGCCAAAACAGAATACTCTTCCTGGAAGAGTTGCAATATAACATTACTTTATTTCTCAGGGATGGTCTACACTGGAAATGTACATCAGCATAGCTGTATCTCTTGGGGGTGTGAAAAGTCCAAGTGTAGACCAGCCCAGAGAAAACAGGCTGCTCTCTAAAGCAGAGAGGCACAACTCACCCTACTTACTTTTAAACTGGCACTTTCCAGACTGTCTCTGATGGCAGGTTTTCCTACAGAGCCTCCTAGCCTGCAAGAAAGACCAGGAAACCCCTTAGAAACTGAAGTGGCAGCCTACAAATCCAACACAGTTTCAAATATGTTTGGAATTGTTCATCTCCCTGCAATGGCTGCTATGCCATATGACGGGTGCCAGAATGGATACTCTCCCACTGGCCGGACTCTGGAGGCAAACAATTGGCCACAGTGGAAGGAAGAGGAGCAGACCTGGCTGGCCCTGGTGTCCATGCAGATGGGCAGAGCAAGGCCAAGCCCTGTGGCAGATTGGAGCCCAAAGCCAGAGCTGTCAGCACACAGCAGGCCAGGGAGTGACCCCACCTGACTAGGCAGACCTGGGAGGGAAGGCAGCAAGAAAGGCGCTGGAGGTAGAGAGTAGGAGGGAGTTTAGTGTGACAAGATGCCTATCTGACAGAGGGTCGGAGCTTCAGGTCTGTCACTTAGCTGGCCCTCATACCCCTGTCAACAGCATCTGAGAAGGGGACAAACAGCAGCTCCAATAAGTTAATTACAATGCCAGCACTGGCACAGGAAATGGTGCCCATTCTCCAGATAGTCTTCTCTGCCACCGTGCTCCTGTGACGATTCATAGGAGTTAATACGTGGCAATCTCCTGCCCCGACAGCATGTGGGGGCCAGGCAGAGAGGCAGTAAAGACACAGCTTTCACCCCTTTGACATTCATGCTGACCCCATTGTGTCAGCTCCTAGTGTCAGCCCATCTGTCACGGTGTCAGTTCCTGCCGGGGCCCCAGGACCCAACTCATAGAGGTTGCTCTGTGTGTCGGCCCATTTATCTTCTCGGGCTGCTGTGCTGACGGGACTGACACTTCTATTTGTTATCCTGCAAAGCAGGGCCTGGGCAAGTCTTCTGAGACAGAAAAACAAGGGAGGGGGGAGTAACTGCAGGGCCCAAAAGGGCGCGTGGCACCAGCCAAATGGCAGGTAAAGGAGAAGGAGCAGGAGGCAATGGGAGGAAGGGACATTCTGGCTCCAGGTGCCCAGGGGAAATGCAAGAAGGAAGCATGAAGTTAGCATCTGAGTTCTCGGCAAATGAATAAACAGGAGAAGAGCTGGGAGCTGTGTGATGCATCTTTGGCTCAGGACCTAAGCCGAAGCATCATTGTTAAGTTGGGAGCACAGGATCCTTGCACTGGGTTCCCACTGTTGGGGTACATGCCTTCCAGCCCTGTTCAGGGTCATTCCCAAGACATCAGGGCTTGTTGGTGGCACAGTGGCACCAGAGACCCTCCCGCCCGGGTCAGGCAGCTAAAATGATAGCAGAGGGAGTTGGAATGGGGTGGGGGTCATTTCATTAGGAAGAACGTTCCCTGTGACCGCCATGCCACACTCCTGATGTCAGTCACAAATGGTGAGCTGACGCTGGGTGTGACTGGCACTGAGACGAAGAATCTCTGAAGGAAAGGCGAGTGTGTGGCTGTGGAGAGGAAGGCTGGTCTTGGGGTGAAGGCACTGGGTGGGAACAGTGGCGAGGTAGGTTCAATTCCTGGCTTTCTGCCCCATACTTCTTTGGTGAGCTTGAGCAAGGCCTCAGTTCCCCATCTGTGAAATGGGGATAACAGTGCATTCCCACCCCAGGAGGCTTGACTCATTGATATTCATGAGGTGCTCAGATACCATGGTGATGGCAGCTAGCTAGCTGAGGTTCTTCCTCAAGGAGTGCATTTAGCTCTACAGCTGGGGCAGGGGCTGTGTGTGGACAGTGCCTAGTCCAATGGAGTCCTCATCCTGCGTTGTGCAGGGCCTAGTGCTGATCCTGGGGGTGGCGGGATGCCTTTGGGTGCTACTGCCATACAAAGAATGACCTTTCGGTGTGGCAGTCACTAGTGAATGTGTGGCACCCTTTGAGTCTCAATTCAGCAAAGCAGGTAGCTTCAGCTCTGGAGCTATGTGAGGGTGCTGCTGGCTACCACTGAGGGATAGTGCTGTGAGGGAAGCTGCCACAGTGACACCCCCTGCTGGTCTGGCTTTCCCCACCTCCCCCTGCACACGCGCGCACACACACACACACACACACACACACACACACACACACACACACACACACACACACACACACCCCTCAGAGAACAGCTATGCAGTTGTCAAACCCCTAGCTCTGGAGCCAGCTGCTAATCTCACAAGCCGAGAGCTGTGAAACTGCCAAGGAAGTGTGGCTTGGTTCTGTCTGTGCTGCGTTCCCACCTTCTGCTCATCTGAGAAAGCTCCAGGCTGTGTCAGGAAGGAAAGGGTCCGATCCGTGAACCTGGTCTTGGGGTGCTCAGCCTTAAATCAAAGGGAGTGTGAGGAAATCCAGAGCCACCGGGCAGTGGCACCTCAGCTGAGCCACCTGCAGCATTCATGCCCACGCTGAAGTCAGGTGAGTCAGGGTGGGGAGAGCAGTCAAGACCGTACAGTCCAGATGAGCTGGATGCTTTCTTCAGGGATGAGGTGGCGAATGGGGGAAAAACCTGTCCGTGTGCATGACAGCCTCTCCGGCGAATGTGAAACACTCTGTACTTAACCCTGTCGGTGCTGCAGAGATGTACAGCCTGCTGCCTGCCAGCCAGTGGGGCAGGCACAATAGCAGACTTAACCAGTCACCAAAGTCCTCTGGAGGGTGGCTGGACTTCTCTGGGTGCTTACCACAGCCTCACTGATGGGGGCCATATCAGCGCAGGAGGGCACAAGACCATTGGTTTCTGAACCTGAGTGATCTACACCCCAACGGGCGGCAGGAAGGTGTGGCACCCGAGGGGGTATTAGATGGCCTGTGTTTTTTTCTGGTGTCCAGCGTGTGCACCAAAACCATGCTCAGCACAGCAACCTATTGCGCTGTTCAGAAAAGCCAGCTGCCACTGAAAACCTGTCACCCTACTGGGCCACCTCTTCCTGCTTTGAATTCTCCCAGCACTCCCTGGTGGCTCTGGATTTCCTCACACTCCCTTTCATTTAAGGCTGAGCACTCCAGGGGTGTGACAGAGATATGGCCTCTTTCCCCCTTACACCACTCCCAGATTTGAGCTGGCACCTGCTGCCTTGGCTTGGCAAAGCCAGCTTTGCCCACAATGACAGGATCATGGGGGCAGTTGGCAAATGTGGTGTATGCCACAGTGCAATTTTCATCTCCTGGGGAAAATGTTTTCTTTTCCCGAGCTTAAACACTGCAGATGGCAGCTGCAGCCTTACACAAATTAACCCTTCATGCACAGTCTACAACAATGATGGTGCTCTATTCCGATTGCAAGTGTCACGCCATTAAGTGAAGGTACCACACCACAGACACCAAAATGGATATAGAACTCTAAGTGCCAGATTTCCGGAGCTGCTGAACACCTGCAGCTCCCATTGACTTTGACTGGAATTCTGGACTCATCATCCCTGAAAGCCAGGCCACAAATGACCTACCGGCAGGGTTTGAATTAATGTGCTAAGAGCACAGTCCTCTGTGGACATGAAGGCTAATTTATGTCCGTAGGAGTTACACGCTTCCAGCTCTAGTTCCTCCCTCTTGGCTACTCCACATGGCATCCAGCCTGGTGCCTGCGTTTAGAGGACATGGCTCACTGGGCAGAAAATGACAAAGTTCCCGAGCCGAGACCCCAGCACTTCCCAGAAGCCACTGGAAGCTATAACATAATGGCATCCTCCGCACTGCTATACAAACACCCAGCTCACCAAGAGCCCCACTTTGCTCTTCAAGTTGTACAGTATGTGCAGCAGATCTCTGGCAAAGATAAAACAGTGGAAGGTCTCTTCCACTAGCAGGGCTGGCCTGCCCCCGCTGCAGGTGTGTGGCTCCCGGGGGCCTTAATTAGCCCCCATGCTTTCTCGCAAGCAGGCCGTGTTATTTGAACACTTACATGTGAAGCTCCATCGGACAAGTTCATGGACACATGGATAATCCTCTCCTAGGCATCAAAGTTGTATCAAATACCCCTTCCGTGTTGAATTATCTCTGTCAGGGTTTGAAACTGAGGAGATGAACGGAAGCCTTCAACATGGGACATATCAAATGAAGTGGAATTTAATCTTGCTTCATTCTCATTTGTTTTGCTTTGTAATTAACACGTATCAGTGAGTAGTTTATATATCCTACCCACTACGTAGCTATCAGTATTTCCTTTGAAGAAGTAACGTAACAGTGTTGTTGTTTTTCACTCTCAGAAGCCTTTAACTCTCTGGGATTTTGTGATGGATCTAGGACTATATTCCAGCTCCTGAGATTTCCAGTAAAGGCAGTATCTGGTCGCTCAGGGCAGGCAGGGTAAACAGCCCCTACACTGTTTTCAATCACATACATTATGGTCTTGACACATTGCTGGAAACTGGCTCTGAAATCATCTTTATGTGTCAGTTTTGCCTGCCCCTCATTCAGAGCTCACTGGCCGCCTGCACCATCCAGGATTCACTAGAGATCAGATATGAAATACCCTGCACCTTCCACCTATTTGTGGGGAAATGTAATGATGTAAGCCCAGCTGGCCCAGGCCTGGCACAGCTGGGCTGCAGGTCTTTTAATGCAGTGTCGACATACCTTAAGTGTCTTCCTCCTGCAGCTGGGTTTGCCTCTGCTAGCAGCAAGGAACTGCTCACAAAGCGTGGGTGCCTGCGCTCTGCTACTGGCTCCCTCTCCCGTCAGGAGCAGGGCTGGGAAAGAGCAAGAACTGCTCCACCAAGACTCTCTAAGCTCGACACCCGGAGCAGAGCTTCACAGAGCAGAGTTCATGGATGCATCATGGCTCCATCGAGGAGTTCCCCACATACCCAGAAGCTCTGGATGAGCTCTCCAAGGCTGGGTGATAGATGTCACCAAAGAACCGCTGGGGATTATTAATATTCATGTTCTAAATCAGCACATAATGGAGGCTTGTTTTCTGCAACAGATCATTAAACCAGGAAAATGAGCGACCTCCTGAAGCTGCAGGCCACACTGGAGGCATTGCAGGGAGCTGAATGGACAGAGATAGGGCCACCACTTAGCCCATTTTTTTAAAGGGGCAGTTCCAAGTTAGCAAGGCTGGGGAAGTCTTGTAAGATATAAAAACAGTCTTAAAATAACTTTGGGGCCAATGCAAGAATCACAGCTTGAATGTCACAATGCCTTATCGCAACAGCTTTGGCTGGGAGGAAACCACTCAATAGAGGGGTGCACTGGGGTCTTAAGACCAAATCCAGCCCTGGTGCAAGCCTATCGTTATGTGTACAACCTACACACAGAGAAGTTAGATAAAAATATAAAGTACTCATGCTGGAAGGTAGCAACATAACATTCCTTTATGTCTTAGAATTCAGAACAATATCACACATGAACCCCAAAACAGAGAGAGAAAAAGCAGGCTGCTCCCTAAAACCAAGAGGCACAACTCACCCCGCCTTACTCTAGATTGGCTGGCTGCTGACTGACCCTGATCTCATGCTTCCCTATAGAGCCCCCTGCCTGCAAGCAGGACCAGGAACACCATCCCACACACACTCTTATAGCAATTACTTGCAGTTCCAACGCAGTCCTCAATACAGCACACCTATGGCATCTCTACTGAACTGGGTCCATGAGGTTTATGCTCTCTGTCTCCCCACCCAACTCTAAGCACCTAATAGGTGATTTCAATATTATTCACCTGCTCTGCTTGTGAAAAAATCTGCTTTATTCCCCTGACCCCAATCAGAAAATTCTCCTATTACATTATCCAAACTCTCCATAGGCTCAGGCGCCCCAGGGCCTTGGCACAATGTTTCCGTTATTCAGTCGATGCCCTGGGGACAGAAACAGAACCCAGAGAAGGCTAGGCAGAGAGATCGGCAGTCCCTAATCCATGCCTCGAAATGGGTAAGGGTGACATATAATCATTCCCTTCCACCCAGCTGTTATCCAAAGGTGGCTCTCGTGAGGAAGGCTGGTCTTGTGGTTAACATTCAGGAAATCTGGATTCACTTCCCGGTTCAGCCACAGACTCCATGTATGACCTTGGACAAGTCATTATGTCTCTCTGGGCCTCAGTTCTCCATCTATAAAATGGGGCTAATGATACTTCCATTGTCTCTCTTTTCTATTTAGATTTTAAACTTCTCTGGGGCAGGGATTAACTCTCATGATAGGTTTAAAGGTGCCTATCTCCGCCAGGTACTGTTCTCAGGTGTGGTCTGTGGGAGGGACCGTTATTTAACTAATAATAATGCTGTTCCATGGACTTACCAGTGACCTTCACTTGACCGTTGAAATTGTTGGCTGACAAATCACAGGCAATCCATTGTGCAGTCAACTTGCTGGATTCACCGCTGCAGGGGAAGATCATAGAGGCAAATGCTGTCTGGGATAGGAAGGATGAGTTTGACGTTAAGGCACACGACTGATAGTCAAGAGACCTGGGATCGATTCAAGCTTTTCCTACAGATTTGCTGTGTCACCTTGGGTCAGTCACTTACCTTCTCTCTGCCTTCTGTGACCTGCTCAGATGAGTTAATGAAGCTCCCGTACATCACAGGGGTGCTGGGACGGTAGCTTCATCCATGTTGACAAAAGGGTTTGAGAGGCTAGGATTGAAGGTGAGCTGTAGAGAGATGTGAAGCACTGGCCTGGGTCACCTTTTCCTGCAGCACAGCAAGCAGGAAAGGTCTGTCTGAGAGGAAATCTCCACAAAGAGCCTCAGTGATGGAGCGCTTCCCCTTGCTTCTAGCTGGGGATGGGGTTTCTTCACCTGTTCCCAAATCTGGCAGATGCTCAGGATCCATGGAACAGCAGGGCCATCTGGGCAGAGGCCCTTTGCTTCTGCATGGGCTCTGGCCCCACAGCCATCTGGACCCTCCCCCTAGCTCTCCAGAAAAAATAACACAGCCCCAGGCTGCATTGTCTTCTCCAGGGAATCTTCGTGGGACAAGAGGAGTGGATATGACATGCCTCCATGCACATTCCCAACCCCTCCCTCTAGCCTGCCCCACTTTCCATGGCACCTAGCTGGGATCTTCAGGGGGAGGGGATGGTGTCCGACTCTGTCTCTGCACAGGTAGGGGGAGTTCTACATGCAGATCTAGTTGGGGGAGAGGGGAATCCAGGCTATTTTTATTATCATTACTGTGGCCGGATAACTGTCTGACCATTAAATAGCATTTGTACTTATGCTAATTGCAATCCAATCACATGCTTCAGGACCTCACTCCGTCACCATAAGGGTCAATGGAGAATCCAACACATCACTGCACAATTGGCAAGGTGCACTCATTTCTTTTCTTTTTCTTTTTTTGTCTTTTGCCGCTTTCCACTGAAGTCTCACATGTTGGCCATTCTTGGGGGCAGGAAACCAAGTCTCCAGGGCATCTGGCACATCAACACTTGCGCAGGGCCAGTGCAAGGATATTTTGTGCCCTAGGCGAAAATTCCACCTTGCACCGCCCCCTTCCTCCCGCCCCCCCCCCCCCGGGCCGCACATCAGTTTATTGAGGAGCAGATCCCAATCAGCCTTTATAGACCCCAGGAGCCAGCCTGCCCAGGGGCCAGCCGTACCCAGGGGCTACTCCCCAGACCAGGTTCCCCCATCCACTCCCTCCCACTTCCCATCCCCTGACTGCCCCCCTCAGAACTCCCAACCCCCCTCTGCTCCTTGTCCCCTGACTGCCCCCTCCTAGGACCCCTGCCCCAACTGCACCCCAGAACCCCACCCCCTACCTAAGCCTCCCTATTCCTTGTCCCCTGACAGCCCCCTCCTGAGACCCCCCCACCCTAACTGCCCCCTGGGACCCTACCCTGTACCTGTCCCCTGACTACCCCAACCCTTATCTACACCCACACCCCCAGACAGACCTCCGGACTCCCACGCCCCATCCAACCACTCCCTGCCCCCTGACAGCCCCCCCCCCCGAACTCCTGACCCATCCAACGCCCCCCGCTCCCTGACTGCCCCCCGGGACTCCCCTTACCATGCCCCTGCTGCTGGAGCCGCTGGCTCCACGTGGAGGCAAAACACGCTGCCGGGCGCACAGCCCCTCCCCCACAGAGTGCTGAGGCAGCGGGAGGGGCAGCGGCTCACAGTCCCGGGAGCCGCAGAACCCGAGCGCAGTGAGGGGGGAGCCGGGGACACGCCTGCCCGGGCTGTGGCCTACAGCGGATACATGCGGGTGGCTGCCCCCGTGCGCCCCCCGGCTCCCCCCTGGCCGCGCTCGGGCTCTGCGGCTTCCGGATGTGTGAGCCGCCGCCGCCGCTGCCCCTCCCGGAGCAGGCTCAGGGCCCCGCGCCCTGCAGGCGGCTCACACACCCGGGAGCTGCAGAGCCCGAGCACGGCGAAGGGGGAACTGGGAGGCGCACGGGGGCTGGCGCCCGCATCCATCTGCTGCAGCCTGCTGGAGCCCCCCGGGGAGGGGGGGGCACCGGGCGCAGCCTGGGCAGGAGGGATGTGGGGTGTGGCTGCTCCCTGCTGGCAGTTCTGCCACCTTTGCAGGGCTGCTGCCCCGCCTGCACCGCGCCGGCTCCTCCACCTCGCCGCCCCCCACAAGCCAACGCTTTTTGTCACCCCCAACCACTTGGCGCCCTAGGCGACCGCCTAAGTTTGCCTAGTGGTTGCACCAGCCCTGCGCCTGCGCTCCCAGGATCCTCCCAGCAAATCAAGCTCATGTGAAACGGAAAGGCTGAGGTTTTGCAAAGCCAGCTGCGGGGATTCAGACACCTGACCCACATTCATAGTAATGGGACCTGGGCATCCAAGTCTCTTAGGCAGCTTTGAAAAGCTCAGCCCTGCAATCTGGCCAACGACAACCCCCAACACAGCTGAACTAGAAATTAAGGACTCCCAGCGCCCAAGGGAGGTGTGAGAATCTGCCTTGACAAAGCAGAGACCTGACAGGCACCACAAGGTATAGTTTTTGCAGCATTCCAGTTCCTGCAAGGAGACATGCCTGGGGCCTCTCACTGGCCCTCCGATCTGCTGACTGTGCCGCCACCGCACCACACACACCCCTGCTCACGGAGCAGCCTGATGAAAGAGACTCCTCTGGTCATGAAGCCCTCCCCTTGCCCAGATACCCATTTAGGGGGGCCCCTTGCAGAGCTCCCTCTGGTTTCTACCACTGGGAAGGCTAGGAGGTGGGGCTTGCTCCCCACACAGAAGAAAGCAGGATTCTAGCCCACAGATCGCCATAGATCCACCAGGATATGGGGCCACCAGGTCAAGGCCCGGTTCCCTGTATCAGCTCTCAGCCCCCTGAAGTTCTGTCCTGGCTCCCTGTCAGTGAGCTGCCTGTTGACTTAAAGCAGGGCTGCCATAGGCTGTATTAACATCCCTCTGCTGCCTGTTTCAAAAGGGTGCTGGAGTAATAGAGACAATGCGCATCCCACTCCAGTGCCACCACCAGCCCCGCCCCCTCACACACACACACCTTCTCCTGCCTCTTTTGCAGATCCCCTCACCTGTGGAAAGCCCTTGGCTGGGTCTGAAGAAAGGGGAGACAGTGGGGAAGGGTAGATCTGGGCATGGACCCTTCAAGCATCGATCCAGCCCAATCTGGCCTCCACGTAATTCCTGAAATGGAGCCTGCAGCGCAGAGGGAGCCAGTGGAGCTTTCTGAGGATGTGGGACTGTGGGCACTGTTCTCTGCATGTGCAAGAGGCCAGGCAGTCAGATTCTGTACCTGGGGAGGCCATAGATACAGCATGACACAGAAATGAACAGCTGGGTCTCTCCAGTGCTGCTGCCCAAGGTCACTCACTCCTGGCAGCAATCCTGAGAAGAATCACCTTGAAGAGTTTCCATTTCTCAAGCAATATTTTTCATAATATTGCACAGAGCTGGGTTGAATCATATCCATATCATATCCATCTTAACCCAGGTAGCTTTCCTTGCCTCCACTCCTGCACAAACACACAGTTAGAGGAGTCCCAAGGGGAGAGCTGGCACTTTGCGGTCCGTGCACTGTTCATGAACAGGTCGCAGAGCTGGTTCCAATTATTGGTCCCATTTGGGAACGGATTCATGGGAAGCTGTCCTGATTTAACACAGGCTTCTCTTGCCTCAGAAAACTCTCCCTCTGGAACAGATCTCTTTGCCTGTGGCATCCTGGCGCTCTCTCTAGGCAGCTGCCTCAGTTCCTCTCTGACTTCAGGATGGACAATATCAAGTCAGTGGCAGCTGGTGAAACAACCAAGCAGAAGCATTTTTAAAAATAAAAGTATTTCCGACTTTGAAGTGTTTATGGGAGGGCAGCCCAAGCTCTTATTTGGGGGAGATTTTATATGTGCCTGTGAAAGGCAAAGGGCTTTCATTCTCTCTCCCTGTTTCCACATGCTTTTCGCCAAGCTGTGCCATTCCCCCGGACATAGCATGCGGCTGAGCTCTGCTCCGAGTGTAGGAGACACCTTGTGGCCAGACAGAGGAAGAGGAATTTATTGGGGATATTAGTGTATTTTTTTAAACTATTTGTCAAGAAGGCAGAGTCCCTACTTTCCTGTGTAAAATAGTGAGGCCCAGCTGTGAGAACCCTGCCCCTTCCCATGACACTAATCCTTTGAGTTGCACCGAACAAAGAATTAGGGAACCCTAATCCCAGGATTTGGGGGGTTCAATTTCACTTTCGTCCTGGAATCCCAAAGACTCTCTACTCCCTCACTGTTTTGGGGTTTTGATATTAGATTTCATGCCTCTCGGTATCCTGCCCGCGGAAAACACTGTGAGTTCCTGGGACTGCATCTCTATCTCTTACGGGCCAGAGCCTCAGCTGAGGTAGAGCAATGGAGGTCCATTTAAACCAATGGAGCTATGCCAATTTACACCAGCTCAAGATCTGGCTCCCTCTGTGGTTTTTGGGTAAAGGTGGGAGTTGTGGGCAGAAAAGAACAAACAAGAAACTCCGGTTGGATTTTTGCGTACAGACTCGGATGACCTACTTCAGTCACTTGCCTCTCTGCTAGGAAGATCTAAGCGCTACCTGAAACAGCCAATGAAGAGGGGTGATTGCTGGCCGCTCTAGTCTTCGCTGATGCTTTCCTTCTTTGCTTAGTACCCTACATGAGAGACAAGGTGGGTGAGGTAATATCTATTATCGAGCCAACTTCTATTGGTGAGTGAGACAAGCTGTTGAGCGTGCACAGGATCTGAAGAAGAGCAGCTCTGTGTGTAGCTCAAAAGCTTGTCTCTCTCATCAACAGCAGTTGGTCCAATAAAAGATATTAGCTCACCCACCTTGTCTGTCTAATAGCCTGGGACCAACACAGCTACAACACCATTGCTCGGTATCCGACATGTCAAACACCGCTTGTCAGTCGGCAGGCTGAACCAGACAAAAATGTGGTAAAGCCCAGGGGACAGCAGCAAGCTCTACTGGCAATGCAATCCCACAGCAGCTAAAGGGATTTGCACAAATCCTGATTTATTTTTAAACATGGCATGAGCATCCATTGCACACACCCGGGTACTGCCTTCCAACCCACCGCTGAGTTATTCAGCTGGGTATATCAATGCTTTCTTAGATGCACCATGGGAGGGGAGTTAGGTGGCCAGTTAAGATCCATCCCAGGTTATCCTGCTCTTTGCCCAGCACCTCCAGGCCCAGAACTTCACAGTGGAGAGCCATGCATTCAGAAAAGCAACAGGTGTGTCAATTAGAAACTAATTTAAAGCATAAAAATGCCCACGTGTCCTACATACTGTGCACACACTATGTATGTGGAGGGGATCCTGGTGATCAGTTGCAGAGCCATGTGACAAGGAAGTGACATTCAGCAGGCACTGGTGATTGTCTCACCTGCACTCTGCCAACTAGCCCTGCTCACCGGGCCCTATTCTAACATTCCACAAGCTCACGGAAGTTTCAAACTGCCACCATTTTTTAAATACAACCTGCCAGAAAAAAGTTTCCTTTAACTTCTTAAATGTGGAATTTTCACCAAAAAGTAAACTGCCCAAGGCCCAGATAATATTGAGCCCTGGACTAGTGGCAGGTTTAAGGCTCAGGGTGAAATCTTCACCCCTTGTCCAGCCCTTTATACCAGGTAAAGGGCTGGAGTGGTGTAAAGGGGTCCTAAAAGCCCCATATCA
The DNA here is from genome assembly GCA_037349315.1 of Chelydra serpentina. NCBI lineage: Eukaryota > Metazoa > Chordata > Testudines > Chelydridae > Chelydra > Chelydra serpentina. The sequence goes on along the minus strand of JBAIAC010000024.1, from coordinate 54,810,370 downwards.
GCCAGGGAGGATTCCCACAGTGCAGGCACTGTAGATGACACCCATCAGGCTGCCTTCCTCTTAAATGCTGGCATAGCGGTGGGAGGGACATGTCAGGGTAGCAGAATACAGGGCTGCAGAAATTCCAGACAGGGCTTCAGTCTGTAGGGCAGCCCAGTGAGGCTGCTGGAACTCAGACAGGGTTGTTGAAATTATGTTGCAGGCTTCTCCAACTCTTGGAAAAACCCAGGATTGGGATGGGGGAAGCACAAAGCCACCAGAGTCCACTTTCTCGCAGGGCTAAAAATATCACTCTCAATATCTTATAACCCTGCAGAGTTAGAAATGGGTGCTTTGCACCATTGGAAAGAGAGGGGAAGCCAGTGAGAAACACAGCACTAGTCCCAACCCTGGAGGGGCCCACTAAGGGTATTCTAAAGTCATGATCTTTTCATGTTTTTAAAAAACCACTCAGGGTCATTCTTAGAGGTGTTTTAAATGTATCTGTTGACTTTGTCTCTCCCTGTGAGCTCCATGCCATCATACCCAGGGTTACTAAAACACCTACTTTTACAATGAAGAGATACAAAAAAGTGTTTTTGTTTTAAAACACTCCCTAAAATATTTTCATAATAGTTTTTTCTGTTAAAATGTGGCCTCCATGCAATGCAGAGGGATAAAGAGTTTATTGGTGCTCATTTAAGAAGGCCTGCGTTGCTCTGAATAACGTATTTGTCTAAAACTCATACCCACAAATCCTTTACACCATCATCTGTTCCAAGGATTAGCATCTATGGGCCCAACCTGTGAAGTCCAAACCCAGGGGCAGACTTTTTAAAAGCTTGGTAGAGGGGAGAGATCAAATCCAAGCCCACTGCTAATAACATGCTCGCAGCCTTGTCTAAAAGGCCAGCAGTAGCTGAATGATGCTTAAAGTGAAAAAGAATACAGATGGTTTTGTTTCTGAAGAACTTGAGTGTGCTTTCCACATGGGGGTGAGGCATAACTGCCCAGGGGTCAGCTGTACCACCCACCACTCACAGAAGCAAATCTCTGCTCCAGCTGAGAGGGTGGAGAAGGCAGATTTAGAATTGCAAATAAAGCATTAAGCTGAAGCTCCTGGCATAAAACTCAGCCTAATTACAATACTTCCGGCAGATGCATCCCCCCAAAGCAATGACATGGATTGCAAAGGGACAAAGAACCTTTTCAAACAGAGTGTAACTCCTGCTGAAAGAGTGCCTCAGGGTGAAATGAAGGCCCTTTACACAGAATACTGCTTGCCTGGACCTGATACCAGGCACCATGGTCCTAGCAGCCACATCCTTAATGCTGTCAACTGCTTCTCCCACAGCAGATATCTTCAGTATGGTTCTCAACAGCTAGACAGTGACTTGCACATTTAGGCAGGGAGTTATAGTCAGAGTGGAGACACTCTGCTATTGGTGGGCTGCTTCTCAGTTTTTTAGGGCACCATCAGTTGTACCATCAGCTGCCTGGTGTATTGGAAACAGAACTTTGACCCCACAACACTCTGCATCTGCCAGTAGAGCTGACACACTTCTTAGCATACGCGCAACGACGTACTCAGGTGGCACATGACCAGGATTCATTACCGAATTTGGTCTACTGGTTAGATCATTAGCTTCCCAGGATTGGGCTGGGTACTGATGGGGAGTGTGATGTAAATGCTGATCCATGCCCCCTGCTAACTCACTGTGAAAGGAAAACGTGCTATATACCCTATGGGTGGGCATGGTAAGGGAGGGGGAAGAGACAGGATTCCTAATTAGCATATAATTGGAATGCATACTAGGATGATGCCCCCAGCTCACCCTGACCTGAAATGATACAGATGCTGGAGCCTCATATACTGCCTTTGCTGCTGTTCTAGCTGGCTCACTGGGAAGTTCATCGCTAAGGTCATGCTTTGGGTGTTTATCATTCATGCTCAATACTTTGGGGAAGGTCTGAGATAAGAGCCAATGACTGCCCTGTGGGTATCACCTAATGACTTACTACTAAGGGCTTGGCTACACTTGCAGCTGTAGAGCACTTTGGGTTAAACCAGCCTTCAGAGAGCGCACCAGCGAAAGCACTCCAGTCTGTCCACACTGACAGCTGCAAGCGCACTGGCGTGGCCGCATTGGGAGCGGTACATTATGGGCAGCTATCCCACAGAGCACCTCTTCCCATTTTGGCGCTGTGGCTTCTGGGAAGGGGTGTGGGGCATTCTGGATCCTATCCCAATGCCTGGTGATGTATCGCTTCGCATCCCAGCAATCCCTGTGTTTCCATCCACATTTGGCACCATCTTTCAACGGTTTCTGTGCGGCACGCTCTGTCTTGCCTTTCGGTTTGCAGGAATAGAGCCCAAACTGCTGAGGAGCATGCTGGCGAGTCTCGCCAGCACGTCACGTTTGGCAGTCAAGTTACTACTTTTGAAGAGATCACCGATGCCAATTACCGCAATGTGATAGACCACATCAATGCGCTATTCCGCATCTAGGCATGCATGCAGCCCCTACCCTCCTCACCCAAAGAGCCTGCACCTAAAAACTTCCTTCCCGAAAAAAAAAACACGCCGCTTACCGGAAACCTCCTCTGGTGTTTGTCCTTCCCCAAGCACCGGACGCCGTGACTGGATGCCTTCCTCCTGGCTCGAGAAGAGCTCCTGACTGCATGCCTCAAGGGTTCCGGGGTTTCTCCCCCCACCTCAGCACCCTCACTCAGGCTTTCATCGTCCTCCTCCTCCTCCCCCCTTGCTGGGCTGGGGGGAAGTGTCCATGGTGGTCGTTGGAGTGGAGGTGGGATTGCCCCCAAGTATCGCGTCCAGCTCTTTGTAGAATTTGCAGGTCACGGGGGCAGCACCGGAGCGGCCGTTTGCCTCGTGGGCTTTGCGGTAGGCATTCCGCAGCTCCTTTACTTTAACCCGACACTGCACCACATCCCGGTCATGGCCCCTGTCCATCATGGCCCTTGATATGTGCCCGAAGGTATAGTAATTCCTACGGCTGGAGAACAGCTGGGACTGCACAGCTTCCTCCCTCAAACACCGATGAGGTCCAGCACCTCACCATTGCTCCATACTGGGGATCGCCTTGTACTTGGAGGCATGGTAACCTGGAAAGATGCGCTGAGAGCACTCCACGCCTGGCTGAGCAAACAGGAAGGGGATTTTCAAAATTCCCAGGGAATTTAAAGGGTGGGTCTGACGGTTGGTCACCTTAGGACAGGGCAGCAGAGTTCAAAAGTGATGACCAGAGAGGCTAGAACAGGCATTGTGCGACACTTCCGGAGGCCAATCAGAGTGCATAGAGTGCATTAGGTGTCACCGCTCCAGTGAGAGCGCAACAAACGTTATTCCTCTTGGGGAGGGGGAGTACCAGGAGTGCTCCAGCCACAGAGTCAGAGTGCTCTATGTGCCTTGCCAGCGTGGACGAGTAGTAAGGTAGAGCGCTCTTGGCAGCTGTATTGCACTATAACACACAAGTGTAGCCAAGCCCTAAGGATGGGCCCTGGCTTGGGCATATGCAGGAGAAGCTGAGGCAAGGAGGGTCTTTCTCCCCTGGAAAATGCTCACCTGCCAAAGGTTTGGGACAGATTCATGGCTGGCATTGCTGAGTTCAATGGGATGAAGTCAGACTAATGCCCTGCATGGTCCTCATAACCCAATTCAGACTATTTTCCCTTTGATCCTTTTTATCCAAGGCCATAGGAGACAACTTTTTATTTATATACAGCATATATATATTATATTAGTCTGGGACACTCATTGCTAGTCAAACAGTACCAGCACACAAAGTAAGCATTTATCTGTGTGTATGGGCAATCACAACAGTCACCGCTACATTTACTAGTACTTTCAATTTTAAAAAAATATACTGTACTAACAACTCACATGCTTCAAGGCACAAACCAACCAGCAACCCCAAGGGGTTAGGAAGCACCTTCTCTCCGAGGGTACGTCTGCACCGCAGTTAAAAACCTACAGCTGGCCTGTGCCAGCCCAGCTGACTCAGGCTCCCCGCGCTAGGGCTGCAGGGCTGCTTCCTTGCTGTGTAGACTTCCGGGCTTGCACTGGAGACCGGGCTCTAGGACCCTGCGAAGCCTGGGTTGAGGCTTGAGCGCGGAAGCTTAGTCTACACTCAATGAAACAGCTCAGCAGCCGGCGGGTCCCTCCTGCGAGCCCGTCAGCTGGCACGGGCCGGCTGCGGGTTTTTAATTGCTGCATAGACAGACCCTGTCAAACAGATGTATTCAGATTCCCCACTGTGCGGCTCCTTCCACTTGCCCGCTGTAGCATTCAGTACTGGAACTGTCTGACTCAGGAGACCCGCCTACATGGACCCCTGCTCGCACCCACTATGGCAGCTACTAAGGGAGGCAGGGAGACATTTTCAAAGAAGGCTTCGCCGCCAGTCTCACTGACCCTCAATCTCCCCCCATGTTCCTCACACACTTTTACTAGCAGAGTCACCGATCAGTGATCACCTCCCACGACACTCACACGCAGCATTTCTGCACCGACCCAGTAGCTGGGGTCTCCTCCAGAGCATACATCACCCGGCGTCTGCAGCAGCCTGCGCGACGCTAGCGTGCACTATGGGAGGGACAGACAGACAGACAGACAGACAGACAGCAGCTCCTCCTCAGAGCAGGCCCAGAGGGGTCTTACTCTGGGTCAGATTGTGACTGCGGGGGGCGGAGGGGAAGCAGAGGAAGGGCGGGGTACAAATAACCCAACTCTCCCTTTCCTGGGCGTGCACAGAGAGCACCACTAATAGAAACCGACGCTGGAGTGGAAAGAATACGTCTCCCAAACACAGAGGAAAATATCTCAGTTCCCAAGCAAGTTATGAGAACAAAACGAAAAAAATAGCGTGTGCACTAAGTTATGCACATCGCTAGAAAGCTGATACGGGCGTTAAGGGAGCATCACAGACACTACACCGTGCAAGCAGGTTCTGGCATTCCTGTGTAATTTTGCTATCTTCTAAACATGTGACAAGAGGTTATTGTAACAGGTGGCTTCCCAAAGGGGGTGCTGCGGGGTGATAGTAGCATCGGTACTGTAGGGTGATGTTTGGAAACTTAGTAACGTCTACTTTTAGGAAGGGCTTGTTGCGAGAGGACTGTGTACGTGGAGGAAAGAACAAAGCCTGAATCTTGTACTGTGAACTTGGCTCACTCCCGCCGTCCCATCTCCTGTTCCAACGCTGAACACCTCATTAACATACCTTTGCAATGCACATTGGGATTTTGTTTGTCTACGGCATGTGATTGTATAAAGGCATTTGAAAGCATAAATCCTGAACGTTGTACAGTCTTAGCTCTCTCGTGTCTCTTGCTGGACTACTGAACCACTAATTAGCATAGACTTGCAAAGCATGATGGGAGTGTGTTTTCAGCTCATCCTGAGCTAAAAATTTAAGCTAGAGGGAGCCTTATATACTTTTGGGCCGTACAGTTTCCCCAGTCAGAGGGAAGCTCACCGTTGAGGTCACATGCAGGGTGCTTGTCACTCGCTGTCCAATGCCTCTGGGAAGGTCTGAGACAAGAGCCATTAGCTGCCCTTGCAGGGCACCACCTGCTGCAGGTGGATGAGTTACCAGCTATGTTGGGCCCTGGGTGTGGGGCAAATTGGGCAGGAGAAGCTAGTGGGAAAAACCCCCTAGTGGATGCCCAGCCCCCTCCCAAGGGTTTGGGACAGACTCATGGCTGGCAGCACTGAGTTCAATGGGATGAGGTGAGACCCCTCAGAGGCCTCATAACCCAATTCAGACTACTCTCCCTCTGACCATTTTCTTATAAGACACTTTTTGTTTTAAACCATCTATCAGATTTACTGCCACTGGGAATGTTAGCAACAAAAACAGACATTTTTATGGACAATCACAACATTTACAGGTCTATTGAATAAGACATGACCCAATCTGTGGAAGCCATATAAATCCGCATAAAGCACCCACCAAGGTTTTTCAAATTCGCCACTCTGGGACTCCAGGAACCTACTCTCTGTAGCATTCAGTACTGGGAACTGGCTACTGACCCAAATGGATGTTCTCACCCGCTATGGCAATTGTCCAGGGAGATGGTTTCAAACATTCCTTAAGGATTAAGCGGAAAAGTCCCATTGACTCTCAGTGCTTTGAAAAATCTTCTCCTATGACCCTAACACCATATGTTAGCAGAGGCTGTAATCACTTCCCACCATACATCATGCACTGCACTAGGCTAGATGGACCCACTAGCTGGGGGGTTCTCATCTTAAGGCACTAGATCTGTGTAGGTCGGACTCATCAAGGAGTGCCACCGACACAGGCTAGAGCAGGGGTGGGCAAACTTTTTGGCCTGAGGGCCACATCTGGGTATAGAAATTGTATGGCAGGCAGTAAATGCTCATGAAATTGGGGCTGGGGTGCAGGAGGGGGCACCGGGCTGGGACCAAGGGGTTTGGAGGATGAGAGGGGGATCAGGGCTGGGGCATGGAGTTGGGGGTGCGGGATGGGGGGGCTCAGGGGTGCAAGCTCCAGGTGGTGCTTACCTCAAGCAGCTCCTGGAAGAAGCGGCATGTCCCTCCTCCAGCTCCTGCGCAGAGGCACAGCCAGGCGGCTCTGCTGTGTGCTGCCCCATCTGTAGGCGCTGCCCCTGCAGCTCCCATTGGCTGCGGTTCCCAGACAATGGGAGCTGTGGGGGCAGCGTGCGGAGCGGAGCCCCCTGGCTGCCCCTATGTATAGGAGCCAGAGGGAGGAACATGCTGCTGCTTCTGGGAGCTGCACAGAGTGACCCCAACCCTGATCCCTGGCTGGAGTGCCGGAGTGGGGCAAGCCCCAGACCCCGCTCCCCAGTGAGGCAAGCCCCAAATCCCGCTCCCCAACAAGAGCTCGAGGGCCAGATTAAAACAGCTGGTGGGCCGGATGCAGCCCGCGGGCCTTAGTTTGCCCACCCCTGGGCTAGAGGCCCCTGATTAATTCAGCTGGGGTTATGTCTCAATCAATCAATACAGTGGCCTCCAAGGGCCATAGCATTACAGAATGGGGGTTATTAGTATTAATTATTGAGGCGGCAGGAGCATCCAGACTCCCTAGTCATGATCAGGGACTCACTGTACTAGGTGCTTTACATGCCTAATAAAGGTGTCTCTCCCTAACGAGGATACAATCCAAGAGCTTTATCCTGCAAGCCTTACACACACATCACAAACATATGAGTTTTCCAGCCTAAGACCTCCAACCTGCCAGCCAGCGCCGGGTATCTTTCATTCATCTGTGCAGGTGCTACTATCCCCAGTGAGCTGGGGCTCCTCCAGAGCACACTGTCAGGGTGGGGTGTGGAGCAGCCCATGATGAGTCAGCACGCACACACAGGAGAGGCAAACGGGCAACAGCTCCCCAGGACAGGCCATGGGATTTGCCCCCACAATCAGAGCATGCCAATCCGTTTGTGGGGGAGCACAGAAATTGGAGGGCACACACAGCCGCTCCTCCCCTTGTCACTGCCTCTCCCTATGCATAGGCTGCACATGAGGCCTGTGACTGGAGAGCAGCACTAACAGACTTTGTGCAATACTAAGCCATGAAAGAACATTCCATTCCCAAACCCAGGGAAATATATCTTTGACCCCACTCAAGTTAAGAGATGGTGCAAAAGAAAAGAGTATGTGTTAAGTTATATGTATAAGATGATTCAATATTTAAGATAAAATAATAGTATATTAACTATGTAAGCAGATTATGGAATGAATTATTATTTTTGCCAGGCCTGGCTCCAGGCACCAGCTTTCCAAGCTGGTGCTTGGGGCGGCAGGCGAGAATGGGGCGACAGTCCGAGTCCCGCGGTGGCAATTCGGCGGCAGGTCCGCTCTTCCCGCCGCTGAATTGCTGCCATGGGACTCGGACTGCCGCCCCATTCTCACCTGCCGTGGTGGCAATGGGGCAGCAGGTCCGCCGCTCTCCCCTTGCCGCTGCGGACTGGGACTGCCTGTGTCGGGGGCGGGGCCCCGCTACATCTGCCTGCGTCGGGGGCGGGGCTGCTGCCCCTACTTGGGGCGGCAAAATTGTGAGAATTGTGACACAGACTAACACGGCTACTACACTGAAACGTAAAATTGTGAGAGACACCCCTGATTTTTGCTATCACAAATAAATGCGACTGAGATTTTACAATAGGCAGCTTCACAGGGCACTATAGTTTGATTGTACACTCATATATAGGGTAAAATCTAGGAATTTAGAGAACTCTAGTTTTAGGAAGGGCTAGTTGCAAGAGGACTGTATACATGGAGGAAAGAAGAAAGCCTGAATGTTGTAATGTCTTGGCCTCACTCCCATCTCCTGTTTCAATGCTGAACACCTCATTAACATATCTTTGCAATGCACATTGGGATTTTGTTTGTCTATGGGCAAGTGATTGTATAAAGGCATTTGAAAGCATAAATCCTGAATGGTCCTGGCTCTATTGTGTCTCTTGCTGGACCACTGAACCACTACTTAGCATAGACTTGCAAAGATGAGGGGCTCGTGCTTCCAGCTCACCCTGATCTAGTACTTTAAGCTCTCTGGAGCCTTATGTACTGTCCTTGATTACATCATTCTTGGGTCAGAGGGAAGCTCACCGTTGAGGTCACACGCAGGGTGCTTGTCACTCACTATTCAATGCCTCAGGGAAGGTCTGAGACAGGAGCCATTAGCTGCCCTTGCAGGGCATCACCTGCTGTAGGTGAATGAGTTATCAGCTATGTTGGGCCCTGGTTTGGGGGACACATGTGACAGGAGAAACCAGAGGGGGGATGCTCCCCTGGCAGATGCCTATTCTCCCCAAGGGCTTTGGGACAGGCTCATGGCTGGCACTCCTGAGCTCAATGGGATGAGGTGAGACCTCCCAACTCAGACTACTCTCCCTCTGACCTTTTCAGGCAAAGCCATGCTTTTAGCATTAGCACTCATTGCCCCAGGAGAACATCAGCAGAATTCAGTACAGAGACTGGATAATCTCAACATCCACAGCTACATTCAATAGGCTAATCACTAAGAAAAATTAAAATAACAAAATGGGAATCAATATAAACCCACATGCTTCAGGTCATAAACCAACCCCTATCTCATGGGAGGTGGGAAGCACCCTTACTCCCATGAGCATGTTTTTCCCAATTACTCACTATGTGGTTACTTGCATCCTCCCTCAGAAACACTGGAACTGTCCAACACAGGCTCTCTTATGGGATGGACCCCCTTGCTCTCACCCACTGTGGCAATTGCTAAGGGAGACATTTTTAAAACCACCTCAGGGATTTAGGAGCACAAGTCCCATAGTCAGTCAGTGCTTTTGAAAATTCTCCCTCTCTGTTCCTAACACACATACACCAGCAGTGTTGCTAATCACCTCCCTCCCTGGTTAGGCTACACCAAACCACTAGCTGGGATTCTCAGCTTAATAGTAATATCTGTTTCCTCTACAGTGCTTTTCAGCAGTAGACCACAATGCACTTCACACTCTTTAATATATTTAGCCACACAATAGGTAGGAGAGCTCTATCATCTCCATTGTACAGACGGGAAACTGAGGCACAGAGAGGCTAGGTGACTTGCCCAAAGTACAGAATTGAACCTGGATTTACTATGTTCTAGGCTACTGCTGGGGCGGATAGCTCAGTGGTTTGAGCATTGGCCTGCTAAACCCAGGGTTCTGAGTTCAATCCCTGAGGGGGCCATTTAGGGATCTGGGGCAAAAATTGGGGATTGGTCTTGCTTTGAGCAGGAGATTGGACTAGATGACTTCCTAAGGTCCCTTTCAACCCTGAGCTTCTATGATCTTTCCTCACATCCTTCCCGCCTGTCCCACTAGAGCATTGTCAAGGAGCACTGGGCCCCAGCATAGGAGCCCCTCTTTAATTCACATGTGGTTAAGTCTGATCAGTGCAGTGCCTTCTAGGAGGCATAGCATTACAGAGCTGGCCTGATTAGGATTAATTATTGAGACTGCAGGAGCATCCAGAGCCCCTAGTCAGGTCCAGGGCCTCACTGTGCCAAGCACTTTACATGCCTATATGAAGGCGGGACCTCTCCCTAAAGCGGATACACTAGATCCATACCCTGCAACTAGGGTGACCAGATGTCCTGATTTTATAGGGACAGTCCCAATTTTGGGGTCTTTTTCTTATATAGGCTCCTATTACCCGCCCCCCCACCCCCGTCCCAATTTTTCACACTTGCTGCCTGGTCACCCTACCTGCAACCCCTTCACAAAGAAATGCGTTTTTCTTACTCCGTCAGAACTCAATCCCACCAGCCTGCCCCTGAGGCTTTTCATTCATATGTGTAAGCTCTAACATGGCATCCGACTGGGACTGTTACAACCCCCAGCCTCCCAACGGAGCTGGGCCTCCTCCTGAGCTTACCATCAGCCTGGGGCCTGGAGCAGCCTATGGCGGCTCAGTGTGCACGTACAAAACAAGGCAGGCAAGTAGTTCACCACGCTGGGTGAACTGTGGGTGGGGAGCACCACTAACAGCCACAGTAAATGCCTGAAGGGCAGGAAGGATACTGGGCGGGCAGCGACCATCGGTCCAGCAGTGCTCACGTGCTGTGGAGGAAACCCATGCTACACCCCCAAGCTGTGGGTCTGGCAGGGAGGCCCTCCAGCCCTGAATAACTCACCGCTCTCCTCTCACAGAATGCTCTGTCTTTCTCCAACACTCCTCAGCCAGAAACAGACTCTTACAAAGACTGGCCACAAATTCCAGGCAGCTGTGTAAGGCCCTGCTGTGGCCTCAGGGCTCACAGCTCCAAAATCCTATGTGCTTAGTCACTGATGTGCTGCCCACTGGTCTGTGTGAAGGGGCATTGACACAATTCAGCCGCACACAGCATAGGCTTATATATTTGGTGGGGTACATAAAGGAATGGTCCTAACTCCCATAAGTAGCAGAAAGGAACAGGGAACAGAGGGGTCCTAATTAACATATCCTTTCAATGCATGCTAGGAGATGTTCCCAGCTGCCCCGATCTCACAATGTCACATATACTGGAGCCTCAGACACTGCCCTGGCTGGAAGAGCCACTAGCTCAGTGGGAAGCGCACCACTGAAGTGACATGCTGCACGGCTGTTACTGACTGCTTCTAAGATGGGCTGAAACAAGAATCAATAGCTGCCATTACCTAACAGGTAGATTAATTACCGGCTTGGCTGGGATCTGGGGAGGGACACCCATGGAGCAGAAGAAACTTATGTAAGATTGATCGCTAGCCCTCGTCGATGCCCCCTCCCAAGGATGTGGGACAGAATTGTAGACAGCACCACTGAGTTCAGTGGGAGGAGGTGAGGCCAGTGCCCCACCAAGACCTCATAACCCTCTTCAGACTACTCTTCATGCAAGGCCACAGGAGACAATTTTTTATTATATACAGAACACCATTAGCCTGTGGGATTCATTGCCACAGGCTACCATTAGCAGGACTCAAGCAGGGATTGGAGGTTTATAGGGATAATCAGAACACCACAGTTACATTCACTAGGATAAAGACATAGACAGAAACCCTCATGCTTCAGAGCAGAATCCAGCTCTTGGGGGACAGGAAGGAACTTCTCCAATAGGCAGGTCATTCAATAATTATTTACGGTGGCCTTTGTTGCACCTTATTCAGAACTATTTGGTACTGGGAACTGTCCAACACGGTATACCGGACTAGATGACAATTGTTATCTTCCTAATACACTTTTATTGGCAGAAGGTCTAATAACTTCCAGAGACAGTCACAACCTGCACTAGTTTACACTGACCCACTAGCTGCAGATCTCAGGGTACAGAACTATAGCTGTGTATTGAGGAATTGTCAAGAAGCACCTAGATCGGTGGACCTTGAAATAGCAAACCCCTTTTAACTGGCAATGTGTTTACATTTAAAAACTTTGCTCTGGTGGCCTGAAAGGAACCAGTCATTACTTGGGTTGTTATTTTTAATTGCATGGGTAATTATTGTTAATTGTTTTGACTGCAGTAGTAGGTAGTGGGCCAATCAGACTCTGGGTCCCCGTTGCTGTACAAACCTAGATGAAGACAAGTCCTCCGCTCTAAAGAGCATACAGTCTAAGAAGCTGATCTTACAAGACTTACACACCTGCATAACTAAGCCAGAGTAGGCCCACTGAAGTTAATGGCGTGACTCACACACTTACAGTTAAGTGTATGTCTAAGTGCAGTATGAAGGATAACCAGAGAGCTGGCTCTCACCTTTCTATCATTTGGGGGGGGGGGGGGGGAGGAGGGTGTTGGCAGGGAATTGAGAGTTTATACGTTTTGTGTAACTTCCCCCATGCTTCCTGAACCCCCTCTGTACTCCCATCCACCCCTCCCTGCACCTGGGGGTCACAAAGCACAGCTGGGAAACAGAGCTAATCCATGATAGGCTCACCCTCATTGGGACAGCATCTCTTTACAGCGACACATGCTAAATGGTTTCAGTGCCTTGCTTTCACTGAGAAGCATTTGCAGTAAGAAGTCCTTATAAAGCGATATCCCACAGCACTAGCCAGGTCATTGCAGGGTCACTATTGCAAAGTGTAGGGTTTTTAGATGGTTGCTGTTAAATAACAACTGAGTTGTATCTCTTGACAGGAGGGCCATGAAATTCCAAACGTTATCCAAACGCATGGGCCCACAGCTCTCTGCACAGAGCGACAGAGACTGTGTATAAAAATAGATATTGGGCCAAATTCATCCTGGGGATAACTTCACTGAAGTCAATGGAGTTTCACCAATGAGGAATTTGGACCACAATATTTTTATTCTTTAAAACAGGTTTCCCTGACAACCAGCCACTTAATTCATGTTCATCCCCTCCAGAGGTCAATATCAGAGCGCCATGCCTTGAGCTCTCACCTCCCTCTAACTCGACTGGGCAAGAGCAGGGCTGGGTCAGGCCTAAGTGATAAACAAACTCAACACGGATCAAACATATGCTAACAGGTAGAAGACCAGGGAGCAGGGCAGTAAAAGTATTTTGACTTTATTTCCAAAAACATTAAATACAAAGGCAGCGTAGGTGCTATTAGAGACCATACAAATATGTCCTTTATCATCAGGAATCTTATACAAATGTGAAGGCACTGCAATCTCTGGCTACCCCTGAACCATTCCCATGGCAGATGTTTTGTGGGGAGGATGCACTCTCAGTCTCCACTGGCTTTATGTTGTAACCAATGGCCTCTCTTGGCTGGATGCTGCTCCGGGTGCTCCCCTGAGGAGGCATTTGAATGCCATGAGCTTGCTCCCACCCAGAGCTGCATGTACTGTCTTCACAGCACTCCCGGCTCTCCGCAGCCTGGGAGCAAACATGCAATCTGCACCTGATGCCCTGCATGGCAGCCAATCAAATGGCCATACATTTGCTCATGTTACCATTGCTATTACATGTATGATGGAAATCAGAGATGGAAGAGATCTGCAGTTTAGAGCCATTCCCTGGGTCCCGCCCCTGGCCACTGTGGGATTGGTCCCTGCAATATATACACCAGTGCTTTGGCCATTCCAGACTCCAGTGAGTGAAGAGATGAAGACTCCAGCATGGTCCTTGGGAGAGAATTCCCCAGTCTAGGAGATGTCACTGATAGGCCGTTTCGTCTGAACTCCAGCCTGGATGTACCTTTCCCCTTACAGGAACTTACCTGAAACCTCCTTCCACTAGCCAATCATCGCTGACTGGACACTCGGGCAAACGAAGGATGCCCAGTCTCAGAAAGGAGTGAATCCACCTCTCCCCACCCTTCACATTGACGCCCTTTGCAAGGGGAGGTGTATTGGCAGCATCCCAAGGGGAAAGAGGAAAAGGGGCAGAAGAATGGCAAGGGCTGAGTACAAATGAATAGTCTGTTTCTGTCCCTGTGTCAAGGACTCTTGCAGCCTCTGCTCCACAGGAGACTTGGTAGACAGGCCGGGGTTTCCTTGTCATGGCTGGGTTGGGTAGCATCGCTGTGAGAGCCGCTTGGGTTGGCCGGGTCCCAGGGAGGCAGCAGTGGAGAGCTGTGAGGGATAGAAATACTCTAAGTAACAGGCCAGTTGTGGAGCTGACCAAAAATGGAAGGAGCCCACAATATTTTGGTAGGAAAGATAAGAGCTTCTCCGGTCAGCGAGTCAGACACAGGTTGGGGCCGGCCCAGTTCTGTTTGTCTGGAGCGAATGCTCATGAGTGTGAAGGATGGGCAGCAGTGACAGGACCACGCATAGTGCCGGCAGGGTCTCTGCAAGCTTTCCCCAGGGAGCTCTGCCAACACAGTTCAAACACAGCCTGCTATTCCAGCCCTGACCCCACAGGCAGCTCCTAGCCTGCTGCCCGTTCCTACTCCAGTCCTGGGTGTCCCTTGGCCTCACAGCATTCTCACCGTACCTCAGTACCCCAGGTCAACTGACTCGGGCTCATGGGGCTAAAAATAGCTGTGTAGATATTCGGGTTCGGGCTGGAGCCCAGGCTCTGAGCTCCTCACCGGGTTTCAGAGCCCAGCTCCAGCCCAAGCGGGAACGTCTACACTGCTATTTTTAGTCCCATAGCGCGAGTCCAAGTCAGCTGACCTGGGCTCTGAGACTTGCTGCCACAGGGTATTTTTTGCAATGTAGACACACCCTTAGTCTTGGTCTGCAGCACCCTCTAGGCTCTCTGGACTAGGCTCTCTGGAAATTAGGCAGTCAATTGAGCAGAATGTGTTCCTGCTCCCCCTTTCCCCACAGCAGACAAGGAGAAGGCACAGCCAAAACACTTGTCTTCTGTTGCCAAATGGTCTCTTCTCTAATCCACACCAAGGTTGAAGCCGGGCAGAGAATCAGGGGACTGTAGCCAGCTCCCTGATGTCCCCCGCACCTTTACTGTGCACAGTGGATCTCAACAATAGCAGAGAAGCTGGCCCAAAGTCTGCAACTGAGAGGGCTACAAGGACATCTCTCCCACATCTCTGGAGGCATCAACCGTGCTCTCTCTCTGCTGGCAGGGAGACAGACAAAAGGGAGCATCCATGCCTCTCCCATCAGCGACTGGATGGGCCTGACTTTACCTTCATGAGGATCCCGGCATCCATCCTAAGTCAGGGAGCCCCTGTGTGGTGTGCCCACTAGCCAAGACACCCTGTGTGGTTATAAGCCAGAAGAAGCCTTCATACCTGAGGAACCTGAGCAGGATTGAAGAGTGGAACCTGCCCTCCACTAGGGGCAAGAAGGAGACCACCAGGGCCAGAGAGAGGGCCACGTGAGACATCCTGAAAGAGGAAACAGAGAGAAAATAACAGCTGCTCCCTGCTTTGGGGTTCAGAGAAGCCAAAGGAACGTCCTAGGTCACAGGGTCGGGGAGATGGACAGGGCTGGCAGAAGATTCTCCCTGTTTCCTTAGCCACAGCAAACCACAAACAAAGGAGACGTCTGACCTATCTCCCGCTTCCTGTTCCCTCCCGCACACTAAAGATCCTCCCACCAAAACAAGAAATAGAAAGAACAAGAATCACCCCACACTCACAGAGCCTGCCCTCGTCCCTTACCTGGCCTCCAGTCCCGGAAAAGGCTGCTGATTCCCTGCCATCGGGGCCCTGCAAGCCTGCGGAAACGAGAAAGAGATTTCTAAACGTTTGGTTCATTCCAGGATCGTGTGACCAAAACAACCTTAGCAACAACATGGGGCTGCTTCCAAAAAAGGACAGCGGGTCGTGGCCTCTCCTGTATTTACCTGGGCTTCTGGGAAAAGGGCTGGGGGAAGCTGGAAGCAGGCGAGGAGGGTGAGATGATGAAGGGCTTGCTTCAGCAACTGGCGGAGGAGGAGGGGGAAGTGGGGCTGGTGCATCCTTCTCCTGATGAAAGAAAAACACACATCAATTCCGAGGGAAGAAACCTTCTCAGGGAAGAAAGGAAGAGCAGCTCTGTGCTCAACCCCCAGAGACCAGCTTGTTCCTACTGCAGATTCATTATGCTCTGCTTCGCTACATCCCAGGAAGCACCAGCCGAGCCAAAATACTCCATTATATTTGATCATACAAAACCCAGGGAGTTCAGACACAAGGCTAGGCAGGCAGCCGCATCAGCCCTATCTCACGCTGCGAGGCAGCTGCTACGGGGACAGGTTAACCCCACTGCTCATCATTTTAGCCACATCATCTTGCCCTCGATGCCCCATGATCATGTCAGAGCTCATAAGCTAAGCAGGGTGGAGCTCAGTCTGCTGGAGATAACTCAGAGTTTGCAGAGCTCTTGGAGAGCCTTCTGGATCAAAGTTACTTTATACATATACAATTATTAGGAATGAGAATTTGCTTCAGGACGGAGACCTCAGGTTGTCAGTTTCCGTCCCACTGATAAATAAATCCCCAAGTACGGTGGCATGTAAAGGACACACGGTTGTAGTGAAAACCCTGGCAGTGCGGACAGCAGGGTGGTGCCCTTGACATGGAGAGACAAACTAGTGGAGGATGGATGAAGATAAAGATAAGGGGTGAAATCCTGGCTCCGCTGAAGTCAATGGCAAAACTCCTATTGGCTTCAATAGGGTCAGGATTTCACCAATTGTTCCTGTTTACTTAACTGTACCCAGTGTTAACTATCCTCTGGGCCGTCTGTCCACTGGGGTGTCTCCACGCACCATGGGTCCCTTTACAGGGTGTGTGGCACCAGTTAGCTGTCTGAGAACATGCATGCACCAAGGGCTTAATCCCCTGCCACTGCAAGGGTCACAGGCCTACCTCTGCCCAGCAATGAGCTCTGGGCCATTCAGCCTTGGCATGGAGGTGTGCACGGTGTGGGGGCCAGGGAGGTTACACCAGAAGGGGGAGGACACTGGCAAAAGGGAACTTGATCATGAAAGGGAGAGTCAGAGAGGTGACGGGGAGGAATAGTGCAGGCAGTGTGTAAACTTCACACACACACCCCTCTGCCACGGTCCTACATCCCTGACCTGCAGCCACCTCTGCTCTTCCAGTCCTGGCACAAGGCTCCACCAGCACCTCGCTGTCCTGGGAATGGGAGGTGAGAGGATAAAGGCCCCTCTTCAGACTGAGGGCGGGGAGGAGAGCTCCTCCAAAATCCCTGCGATGTAAAAAGCCCCCTCTAGTCCTCTCGTTACCTGGGACCCCAGTGCAGCAGAGGTTGGGGCAGGGCCGGAAACATCTCTGGAAGGCGTCACCTCCTTGGAGGGCTTTGATCGAAACCAGCTGAACCAGCCAAACCCTGAGCCCTGGGAAACACAGGTTCTTATTGGGGCTGGAGTCATTTAAATAACAGCAATATATTAAAGACACCACCGCACGAAAACTCAGAGGTGGGGGGTGGAGAGCGAAGGTCATTGTGGAACCCAGCCTCACCCCTCCCAACCCCGGCAGCTTTCTTAGGTGAAAGAAAGGGGTTGGGGCAACCCAGCCCCTTCTCGCTGCTGTGACTGGAAAGGAGAGGAAACCCATCCCTACCTCAGCATGCGGCAAGGACAGAGAGCAGGGCTGAGGACCCCAGAACCACCCCCACCCCATCACTACTGGAGGGGACAGAAGAGCCGGGGCTCAGGATATCAGCCTGGAGACAGCAGGGAGCCCTGACTGCAGCACTCCCAGCCATATGGGCAGTGAAAGGCTGGCCAGGTGGTGAGTGAGAAGTTGGTGATGCCTCCAAACAAGAGGGCACGTGAGGCCTGATTCTGCTCTCCCTGCGCTGCAGATCAGGAGTAACCTTCTTGCAACCCCGCTGATGTTAGAGGGGAATCAGGCATGGCCTTGAAAGTGGCACAGTACCCCCCTCACCTTTGCCTCCTCTCGCTCGGCCCCCTCCGGCGACGGCTGCTCTGCGGCAACTCCCTCGCCTGCGCCTTCTGGGGGTCGCAAGGCATCCTCCTCCATGGAGATGGTGGAGCTCTCTGAGACGGTTCGGGCCCTGGCATTCAACATGCTCTGGTACCAGAGATAAAGGGCATCAGTGCCATTAGAGAGGGGCAAGGGAAACTGTGCAAGTGGGGCTGTAAAGAACTACCCGGCAGCCATTCCAAGAGGCAGCAGCATTCATCCCAACAGGACCCAGCCTCCTTTATGATCCCTTTTATTCCAGGCCCTGCAGAAAGGTCTGAGGCCAGATTCTCTCCTGAGCCAAGCAGACCTCAGAGCAGGAAAGAGGATCTTGTCAGGGAGTTTCTTACGCCTCCCAGGTTCTCATGGTGCATCTGCACCAGCACCAGCCCCAGCCCATCAACTTAAGTAGGAGGAGCGTAAGGGCTGCTCTATCTCATGCCAGCTGGCTGAGGTCCCTATGGAAGCAGAACTGGTGTTGCGCAGGCATATACTGCCCCACCTCCACAGCATGCCCCCTACACCAAAGTTCTGGGGGATGGGGATTTTCCATCAGCACCTCTGCACTAGGGGAATTCTCAGCTGGCTGGTGAGAGGCAGAAGCCAGCACTTTGCGTCACATGAGCAGCCCAAGACACGGGCAGAGAATTTGGGCCTTGCTCTTCAGTTCCAATTAACACCACGGGTGAAAGAAACATTAGGGATCAGACTGAGAGCACCAATCTCATCTCACGGGTGACCAAAGCAAGGCTTTGAACCCAGTGTGCAGCACCAGCCCTGTGGAAACAAGCTATCTCCTAGGGGTTAATGGCTGAGAAATACCTCAGCCCCTGGGTTTGAGGAGGGTTACGGTGCCGGAGCCATGACACAGCTGGGGGAGGAAGGCCATGTTGGCAGCTGAAGCCAGGTTCAGGGAAGGGGCAGCAGCAAGAAGCAGTAGATAGCAATAGGCCCATGGGGTGAGTGCTAGTGGGCAGCTGGGGCGGAGAGGTTGGGAGGGGTCACACTTGGGTGGCAGGGAGGAGAACAGGGTTTGTCTGACCACATCCTGTGCATCGTGGCACCTGGCTCCCCCTTATTCTCACCTGCTGTTCCAGAACGTTCTTCAGAACCCCAAAGGGCCGGGAGTGTCCTTGAAGCCTCACAGCGCTCCCTAAAGAGTAGATAGAATGACGCAACTCAGGATTCAGCCTGGGGGGGCGCATGCCCTTCACATGAAACTACTGTCTCGTCCAGCAGGGGCGGTTTTAATGCAATCATCGGTGTGGTATCAAGGTACTGACGCCACTGGCTGCTTAACCGTGAGCTGCTGCCATTGGAGGAACAGGCCCAATCAATCTAGGCGCACACAGTCACTCTGTGCGAAGCCAGAGGAACAACCAGAGTCCATCACAGCTGGGCACCAAAATCTGCTTCTCCTCCTGTTTATTCTTCCCTGAGCATTGGCAGGGCTAGGTGCTGGTCCCCTCCTCCGGCACTAGCACTACCGCCTTTGTGACAGTCTGTAGTTCTCTGTCACACTCCCCCTCAGTAACCCCAATACGTAGGGCCAGGCACCTCTTCCTGGTGGCCCCAAAATGCCGGCTCGAGATCGGCCTTGGACTGTTGGCACTTGTGGTGAGCAGGGAGAGGACTTGCTCAGCCCAGGAACGAAGGCAACGAGGTTGGGCAAGTGTCAGGGAGGGCAAAATTTCACCCTGTCTAACCTGGATGCGTCCTTCCATCTACTGTGCAGCATAGAAGTGGAGCCTCTCAGAGCTTCAGCTTCCTGCTCACTCTCAACACTACACACTAGGAGCTGCAGATATTTCAGGTATGTCTACGGAGCATGCTAAAAATAGCATGTAGCCATGGCAGCAGGAGCAGCAGAAGAGGCTAGCCACCCTGATCATGGGCTAGTGTCTTGGCCAAGTACATACTTGGGGTGGCTAGCCCCTACTACCATTCCCACTGCCCTGGCTATGCTCTACTTTTAGTGTGCTAACTCAAGCCAAACTAGCGCAGGGATGTATCCTGGAGCTGGGAATCACCCCCCTCCCCACCTCAGCTCCATGTATGGACCAATGTTCCCTCTAATTTTTGACAGGTCGTGTGCGCAAAAAATTTCTTCTGTGCACATTTTTGACAGGCCATGTGCGCAAAAAATGTCTTCTATGCAAATTGTTGTGCTTCTGTGTAAATTTATGTGCACGCGGTGTTTCGCCGTGTGAACGGGGTTTAGGATCTGTGTGCATGCGCACACGCACACAGCTTAGAGGGAACAGTGGTGTAGACGTACCCTTGGAGCATTGGTCTTCTCTCTGCTGGATAAGACACAGTCCTGAGACAGCAAATCCAGGGTGAAATGCTCTGTGCGCAGGAGGCACCAGGTTAAAACGCAAACCACGTTTGCCCTAATGCTAGAGCGGGGATCTTATTAAAACGGGACCGAGATGAAGCAAAGGCTGTCGGTGAGCATCATTCACGCAGACAAACATCTCAGCAGAGAGGAAACCCGGGAACTCTCCGCCGACATGCCACGCTTCCAGAAAGAAAACCCACCGCCACAGGCGCGTGCGGCAGCATTCATAGGAAAAACAGTCAGAACAAAGTGGTGGTTCAGACCCACCTCCAGCCCACCTATGCCCCGGAATGGAGAGAAACCCCAGTGCTGAGATCCGGGCCTGAACTTCCCAATGTTCAGGAGCCAAACACTTCAGTTCCATCTCTCATCTGAACTGTCCAGCACGTATGTGTCCTGTCCCCTCCCGCCGCCAAACACATCTTCCCAACCCTCCTCCCAGGAATCATCACAGATGGTCTGCAGCACAGCTCAGGCAAGCTTACCTGGTGGCTGGTAGGCCTGTGGGGAATGGTCATTTGAAATTCCTCCTAGAGAGCGGTTTGCCCCAAAGCTGACCTCTGTGGGACGATTCTCTTGCATGGCATCAGGTGGCACAGAAGCTATGGCCTGCTCTGACACATCCACCCTGGAATATGCACCAGGCGGGAAGGACACATTCTCCTGCAGACCTGGATGGTACTGGCCTGTCCTCTCAGGAGCAGGGGGTTTATACTGCTGGTGCTCTAGGTTGTGCTGGTAGCCTGGGTTTTGTGCAAACTCATGATGGAGATCTCTGTCTGGAAAACAGATCCCAGGAATTTACTCAGGATTTTACAGCTTTGTTGAATGATTCAGGGTAACAGAATGCCCTTTGGTGTCATTGTACATGGAAAGTGGGCCTGAGAGACACAGCAAGAAAAGACCCCACAGGAATAAGAGTGGTTAAGCCGTGGGCGTGGGGCATTGGTACAGGTCAACCAACACAGGAGAGCTTTTACCTCCTTAGTGGGGAGAGGGTGGTGGTGAAAGACAGGAGGGGCAACATGCCTCCAGGTGCAAGAACCCCTTAGAATGGGGCCATGACGGAGGCAGAGACAACTGAGAGGTGTGAGAAGAGGAGGAAGACTTCAGAAATTCCGAGGGACCCATGGCCTCCTGTTCCCCTCCTACCTACATACTGGGAAGGGAACAAAACTCGCCAAAAGCTCCACAACTTCCTAGCTGCAGCTGTTAATCTCCACCCTCCCTCAACTCCATGGGGAGGTGCAGCAGGCCAGGGCTGGGCAATGTCACCACTAAGTCGCTGATCCACAGGGCACCCAGATCCAACCCTGTAGATCTCTGGCCAAGCAGAGACAGGATCACACTCCTGGAGCTTGACTGAGGCCCCCCCACTCAACACCCTTTGTGGGGAGGTAGCAATGCACAGTCCACTTCTAGAGTATATGGAGAGATTCCCAGCAAGACTCGGAGTCTTTGCTATCCTGGGAGAGTGACACAGAGGGTCAAGGAGGCAGTTTCCAGTCTGTTCCAACTGGTCTCCCATATATCTGAGCATGCTCCACATTTGGAGTACCACTCTATCTCTACCCAGAACGGCCTAGATCCTCTAAGGTATGGAAACACCTAACTTCCTTTGGTATTTAGGTACCTAAATATATTTGAGGATCTGGGCCAATGTGTTCGTTCCTTTCTTTACCTGCTGTGGATCCGCTGGCTCTGGAGAGCTCTGGCTGAGCGGATGCCAAGTCAGGGAGGTCTCCTTCCTTCTGAAAGGATTTGAAAAGTGAATGTTACAAAAGAAAGGGAAAACTAGAAAGTGGGACGCCCAGAAGAATTGTCTCCAAGGCACCGGTAATCAAGACATAATTATCACCGAAGTGAAAGCCATGCGGGCTCCTGGTGGATCACAGCCACAGCGTGGATAGCGATCTCTGCCTTGTTTCTGCTCCTTCCATTCTCCAGCTTCTAGTCAGATCCAGAGACAATGTCGGAGTTACTTACACCCACGTCACCCGCCCCTGCCTGCTTCTCATTCATCCCAAGCAGAGGGTGAGCAAGGAGGTGCATTGAATCCTGGAGCTCTGTTCTCCTGCTATGGCAAGTGAACAACTCCTCTCAACTCAATGGCTATCACTGAGATCCTACAGAGGGTGAACCAGGCACAAGGACACTGTTAACGGCTACCTCTGTGGGAAGGCTGGAGCTGTGCAGAACACAGCTATTGGGCCTGATTCACTTTAGTGGAGTTACTGCTAATTTCCACCATGGTAGATGAGATCAGAATATGACCATTGTCCTTTTCGTAGGGGACAGGATGGGGAGCCACAGGGAGGGGGAAAAGACAAAACATGGAGACAGACACTGAATTTTAAGGGAACACATTCATGGGAAATTAAACTGCTCAGGAGCATATACGCAGGGTACGGGAACTGGAGAGAAAGACAAGTCTCTAAGCATATGGAGATGAAACCACCTGCAACATCCTCACACAAAGAGGAACTCTTTGCACGACAACCTTTTCATCTTCTAATCGCTTTCCTAAAAACAAGATGGGGAAAGGTGCTTCTTACCCACCACGATGCTTTTTGGCTAGCTAGTGCCTAGCCCAGAGACTGCTACGAGTTCTGGGTGATACATTCCCTCCCACTTCCACGAGACCTTGAGGTCCAACAGGAGAGGGCCTGTGATGCTAGCCATCATGGAGCTCTGCACAGTATCAACAGTATGCTTCCCAAGAAAGAAGGGGAAGGAAGAAGCCTTCCAGAACTCAGGTAAGAAATTCCCTCTGGACTTTAGTGCCTTTCTAAACATTTACCTAGGACTTACTATGCAGGGGAAGGACGCACCTGCAGACTGACCACACCACAGATATTGGTCGCATAGCACATCCTGTTTCGCCCACCCCAGAGGACTGTGGCAATCATGACACATGATGGAAAGAGCCACTCCAAATCCCATCATTCTCACCTCCCATTGCTGGCCTCGGGCTCGAAGCTGGAGGAGCCAGTCGGGTTCCAGGTTCTGTTCCTGCTCAGGTCTTTCCAGTAGCAATGGGTCAGAGAGCCTCAGCTGCTCTGCAAGCTGTGCAGTGGTGGGGGAGAAGGCGGTGGGGAGCAGAGGCTTTAACTTTGTAACCTCTCAGATGCAGAGAGCACAGATTGACAGTCATAGCTATTAATGAGCTGCTAGGCACATGGACCCGGGGAAAGCTGTTAACTCAATGAGTGCAGCATTGCCTCATAATAAATACATAAGAATAATGCTCGGCATTTATACAGCACTTTTATTATTTCTATTGCAGTAACATCCAGAGGGCCCAGAACTGTTGGGCTAGGTGCTGTACAAAGAGCTCACCTTCCCTCAGAGGATCTCAAAGCACTTTACAAACATGACCCCTGTAAGCCAGGTCAGGACCATTATCCTCATTTTCCAAGTGGGCAAACTGAGGCACAAAGAGATCAGTGTGACTCCCCCAAGGGCACACAGTTATCCATCAGCAGGACCAGGAAGAGATCCCAGATTTCCTGGCTTTCACTGCTGGGCGCTAGCCACATAACTCCTGTGGCAGGTGGAGGGAGTGTTCGCAGTGACTAGAACATGAGTCTGGGAGTCAGGCTTCATGGCTTCCATCCCTAGCTCTGCCACCGACTCACTGTGTGACCTGAGCAAATCCCTCACTGTGTATCAGTACAATGCGTATAACACGCACCTCAGGAGTGTTCAGAGCCTGAATTCACTCCTGTTTGTAAAGCACTGCAAGAACTCTAGAAAGGCAAAATCAGGGTCACTTGGCATGTGCCACTGTTCTCTCTCTTTAGGGTACCAAAGATATGCCAGGATGTGTCGCACCCACCCGTACCCACCAGCCTTTTCAGGCACAGAAAGTGCATGTCAGGTCAGAAGGAACTTGCTCACTTTTCTCCTCTGTGTTGTATTTGGGCTTTATGATTTTTACCATTCTTTCTGACTGTCATACAACACACATGGTAACAGGGTGCTAGCTCCCAAAGCACTTGCCAAAGGAAGGGGGCGGGGGGAATCCCACTATTGCCACTTTACAGATGGGGAGATAGCAGTAAAAGGACCTGCCTAAGGAGATACAGCAAGTCAGGGGCAGAACTGGGACTAGAACCTGAGCCTCCTGACTCACTGGCCAGAGCCCTATCTGCTGGACCACACCATGGCTCCACTAAGCTGTGAGCTGTTAGATACCTGGCTGAACTCTCAGCATGACTCTGTAACTGACGCACTCATGAAGTCTACGCCATAGAAGGTGACAGAGACACACTTTAGCCAGACAAAGACATGGGCTAATTCACCACTAGTCAGTGTAACACCATTGTCTTTGATCAAGTGACAGCTAATTGGCCTGGGGTTACTAGCCCAGGACATTAGTTAAGGGTTATTATTAATGATGATGTAGATTGTGCAGTAAAACATATGAACACAGAGTAAAACACATGCCGTGCCCCAAAGAGCTTAAAGACAAGACAGACACCCACAGCCTGCAATTAGGGACAATAATTAACAGGAGAGAAAGTGAGGAGAGATTCCTGGTGCATGAGCAAATGGAACCACATGGGAGAAGTTTTGTCCAGCTGGGCAGGGTCAGATCTTGTCAGATACAGACATGGGTTCATTCTAAACCAATACCAAGAGAGAAGAAATTAGAAGTGTGATTATTCCTAAATGGGAGGATGTTTAATCCAAAAGCTAATAGGTGCTTTGATCCAGTATTAATGAACCAACACCTGGTTGTAAATCGTCCCTGGCTTCAAAGGAAGGGAAGTCTTAATCAAACACTAATGTGGATCATCATTCATAACACAGTCTGCAACATCAAAGACAAGAGAGGTGCTATGACTGTGCTAGTTTTTCATCTGAAAACGCGTTCTCGCAGGAGAAGTGCTATTCCCAGCAGAACTGCCCATCTGAGAGGCTGTTAGAGTAAACAGGTTTCCACAACAGGTGGATCCAGGTAAGTAACTCCAACTTTAGGGCCAGTGTGACAGGAATTTTCACAGCACCTGCCTCAGGTGTGAATTACCTAACTATGCTTTTTCTCTCTCTTTAATCTGCATTGTGGCAATGACCAGGGAATATTCCTTTTGCTTCATCTCAGGTGAATTAAGTTTGGATTGGATTGCTCCCTGGGCTCCACACAATGGAGCTTTAGAAGGAAACAGAACTCAGAGAAAGATGAATGGAATAAACTATGAATGGGTCCAGGACAATGACAAGGTCATGCTACGGAAAGGGAAGGTGCCACTGTCAGTACTATAGAGCCAAATGGTACAAGAGACAGCTGCCTACTAAAGGGATTGGTGCAGTCACCTGTATCACTGGAGCTTCATCCACAAACAGGGAGGCAACACAGTCTAGTTGATTGAGCACTGAACTGGGATGCCAAAGACTTGAATTCTAGCCGTGGCACTGGCTTGAGCACATTACTGCCCTGCTCTGTGCTTCAGTCCCCCCCATCTGGGAAATGGGGCAGGATACTGCCTGCTTTGTCCGGTGCTTTGAGGTCTACTGATGAAAAGCCCTATGTAAGGGCCAGGTGCTGCTGCTCATTCTTCTATTTTTTGGGGACAAAGGAGTTGGCTTGTTTTTCGAACGCCATCCCAAACACATGACAAAATAGGACATTTTCTGGTTTAAAATAAAGACTTCTGCGTACTTTAATCACTAAAATAGATATGACAATTACATCTTACCATAAAATAATAACAACAACAATATCAGCTCTGACAACTTCAATAACACACCCCAAATCCTGTAGCTGTTGTGAGATTATGATTTCTTGTGGAATATTCCTTCTAATGCAAGTCAGACCAGTTCTAATAATGAATAGCTAAGTAGCTGTCTATGGACACACACAAACATCCTCGGAATCAGTTATCACACCTGAGTTTGCAATACCATGCAAATGTTATCCCAGAATGATACATTCAAGAAGAAATATCAAGAACCATTCTTTAAATAGATTTTAGCTTCATAAGTCTCCACCATTTTTAACTTTGTAGAAGCTTCAAAGTGAGATTTCCTTCTTCTGCAATTTTGTGTTCTTTCCTAGTTGGCACATGATGCCCCTTCCCCCTCCATTCCCCTTTATTTGATATTAGAGTTGGCTCTTGTGTAGCTGTTTCAGCACCATGGGTGAGGCCAGCACATCTCATTTAGGCAGCTGCCATGGAAAATTCACCAGAGGCAGCCAGACAGCGCAGCCTATTGCATCCCAAAGGACTCACGTATGTACTGGGTTGATCTTAGTTGTCATACTCCAGCAAATAGATGTTTGGGGATGATTTTCAGAAGTGCTGAGCTCTTGGGAGCTCCAGGAGCTCAGAGAATGTTCCTCGCAACAGAAGGCTGATTGTAAGTAAAATATAGGTCTAGGCAACTTGACAGCATTCCTCAAATCCTGCCTCACGTAAATCAAGGTCAAAACTACTAACAGGGCCAGGATTTCACCCATTAAATACTTCAGCTAACCCCCACCCACAGCCAAAGCAAACAAGGACTGGTTACGAGAGACGCACCTTGATAACCTGTTCGAACAGCACCGGATGGCTGGCCTGGGTGTGGTCTAGCAGAGCTGTGCCAATCCCTTCGCAGTAATGCAAGGCCTGAGAGGTGAGACCATAGTCTGCCAGGCGTGCAGCATAAAGGAGTTTATACACCTTGGAAAAAGAATGAGAAAAATGACTATCCAAGTGGGGAGAAGAAAAGGAAGGAAGAAGCAGCCCAGCTGCTCAGAAGGGGAGGCCCCTGTACAGCCTTGATGGAGGTGTCTGACTCAGAGGCAGCATGGTCCAGTGGGTAGCACACAGGACTGCAAATCAGGAGACCTAGAGTCTAGTCTTGGCTCTGCTTTGTGACCTTGAGTAACTTCTCTCTCTGCGCCTGTTTCCCCTTTGCCTGTCTTCTCTATTTAGACTGTTGGCTCTTTAGGGCACAAACTCTCTCTCGCTATGCATCTGTGCTGCACCTAGCCTAGTGGGGGCCTCTAGGTGCCTAGACAATGAAATACCAACTTGCAGTCAAGGAGGAAACAGCCCAGCCCCATTGCAGCCCCATCCCATATCTTAGCATTCCATATGAACACGTCGCTTAGAAAGGCACAAAATAAAGACAGGCTCAGTTGGTCATCTCTTAGGTGCAGTGGGGCTGAAGGTCTCATTCTGATCTGTAAGGGGCATTTGTCCACATCACAAACCCACCACCCATTGCAGCAGGCTAGCTGGCTCGGCTCAGCTCAGCTCGGGCTCGCGGCTGGAATTGCAGCGAGGCTGGTTTTGAAGTCAGGGTAAAGATGTGCCAGCAGATCTCTGGGGGAGGACCCTAGCCAGAAATATTTATTTATTCACCTGATTTGTGCAGCGCTTGAGGCTGCAGCAGCTGGGTGCTTATGCACAATGTTAAAAGTACATCAGTTACGCATGCCTATTAGAGACGGGAAAGCTAGGCATAAACTAAAGCAGATAAATACATGTGGCACTCTGCCCTGAAACTTGCTAGACTCATGCTCTGATGATCTGTGAAGGGGAGTGAATTCAAAAGACCCTCCATTGAGGAAGCTCTGCCGAGCCCAGGGAGGGCCTGATCTCTCACTGCTTCGCATCTGTGCAAAGTGTGTAACCGTCACCGTTCTGCTTTGCACTTCCTCTGCACGGGCGTGAAAGGCAACGGAGACTCAAGCCCTCCAGATGGATTTCAAGGGCGGCCCCTCGCAGAGCACATGGGGGTGAGTCTAGCTGAAAGGTGACTCTTTGCAGTTTTGTGTAAGAAAAGAAGAGCTGCAGCCTCCCGGGTCACTAGATGATAAAGGAGACTGAGCACCTATGGACCCTACAGAACCCCAAGGCTGTGAATCACCTGGGACAAAAGCAGCCATGCGCTCTCAGCAGATAGGCAGCATCAGCACTTTCTCCATGACTCCAAATGCTTCCCCGTGCCCACAAGTCAGGTAAAGAGCTGCAAGTCGAGAGGGAGGTTGGACTAGCCGGGGTTGGAGTAGCAGGGGGTGCAGCAGGTCAGGGTTATGATGGTGGCAGGGTTTAAGACTGGACGTGGCGAGAAGTGCTACAGGCCATGGGAGAGAGGGACAGACAGTGATAAACAGCAGTGACACTAGTAAATGGGCCTGGATCCCCAAAAGGATTTAGCTGTTGTAACGCCTAATTTTTAGGTGCCTAGAAAATCGCTGGCACAACAGTGGGATCTACAAAGCCTGAGTTAGGCGCCTAGACTCCCTACACAATGAATGGGGAGACACAGGAGTAGGGCTGGCTTAGCTGCCATGGAGAGGCTAAAGTTAAGACAAGACAAGCCAGAACAAGTAATTGCTGAAACAACTATTATGAATATGTTTATAGTAAATAAGGGAGGCAGAAGCTAACTACACTAACTGTTGTGGGTATGTCTATAATAAACACAGTAGGCAGAAACACTCTGAACTGAGATGCTTGCCTTACGCATTCTGCAAAGCGATTGGTCTTTACATGCGAGATATATAGAGGTTATATAGAGAGAGATATAATAGCTAGGAAAGATGTATATAAAATATGCTGTGTGACATGAATTGGAATTGTGGTATCACCCTGTACCTAAACCCCCTGTGTCTGGGCCTAGCCAGAGTGGGCAAAGAGCTGTCACATTCCTAATTAAGTAACCGGAGTGATGAGCTGGAGTTGAACTGAGTTTCAGGGGTCCCTGAGAACCAGGGGCAGCTCTAACAATTTTGCCTCCCCAAGCAGTCGCCGCCGAATTGCTGCTGCGGCGGGTGAGAATGGGGCAGCAGTCCGAGTCCCGCGGTGGCAATTCGGCAGTGGGAAGAGCAGCGGACGTGCCGCCGAATTGCTGCCGCGGGACTCAGACTGCCACCCCATTCTCGATGCCATCCCAAGCACCAGCTTGAAAAGCACCCTGTAGAGAACTGGATGAAGTGTTCTCCCAGAAGAGGACAAGGTGCTCTGGATAAGCTGAGCAGAAAAGGTCTCGGAGGGAATCCCAAAAATAGGCGCCCTAGACTGCCATCCACAAAAGCCAGCATGCTAGCCAATGGGAAATGCCAAGGAGAGGGGTGTGCTCTAAGCCCTGCCCCCTCACAGAGTTCTGAGCCTATGTCCAGGTTGCAGGGAGGCGTCTGTCTCCGCTAGTGATCCACAAACGGGGGGAAGATAGGCCCTCCTCTGCCCAAGCCACATGTGGGACGCAATCTGGCATGCCTAACTCCATGCAAAACAGCTGAGGGCGGAGAAGGAGGAGCAGATATGGGAGGCTACCAGGTCAAGTCCCCCCCTCTACCTGATGAGGAGAAGGGATTTGTAGAAGGATCTGCCACTGCTCAGGTAAGTGCCCTATGGGATAGTCTGATGTAGGTTTCCCTCAATCTCTCCTATTGAGGTTGTGCCACTTTAATTAAATTCATGAATAATTAAATATTAATTGGGCCAAAGCAAGAATGACTCTATAGCCCAGTGGTTCAGGACCTCACTTGAGACGTGGCAGAGCCCTGTTCAAATCCCTTCTCATCAGGCTGAGGGGGGACTTGAACCAGTGGTCTCCCACATCCAGGGGGAATACTCTAACCATTATAGGTTATAAGGGAAGATCTCTTCCTACCCCCCACTGTTCTGTGTGGAGTTAGGCATGCCCACTGGATCAGGCTGCACACACATTAGGTGGACAAACATCTATCTTGCCCCAGGTTATGAATCGCTCTGGGCATTAGGTGTGAGACAGGGGTCTGGGTGCCTACAGTGAGGCGGCAAACTCAGAAGGCAGAAATTTTGGCACCTAGAGAACTTTTAAAGGGCAAATTTAGGCCCCGAGTGAGTTTAGGCACCCACAGGGTTTGGCAGCTGCTGAGCAGGGCTTTTGTGGATGGCAGTGGGGCCTAAAAATGGGCCTTAGGTGCTTAAGTCTGGGGGTTAGGATCCTAAGTCCCTTTGTGGATTTGGGCCAGGGGCCTCTACCTTTCTATAGTTCCTTTCATCCTTACCACTTTACAAATACTACATAAAGCCTCACAACCCCACAGAGACACAGGTGAGAATTAACACACTCTTTACACGGGCGGGGAAACTGAGGCACGCAGCCATACAACTTGCCAATGGCAAGTCCTAGTCCCTTATTCTAATGACTAGATGACACTGGACATCAACATAGCTGTATGTAGTACCCAGGAATGGAATAACAAGGCACCCTTCAGGTGAGGACTGAGATGCATTGGCAGAGTAAGGGTAGGACTGAAATAACAAGGGCACAGCAGGGCTGCATTGACATGCACTGGCAGTACTGGGTGAGGAAGCTGGTGCAGTGCCTGCATGTACTTTGCCAATACTAATACATCCTACACTTTCACGAGCTCCCAATTTGCTTCCCAGACATAGAGGGGATGAAAATCACCTCTCACCCTCAACTCTGGGTTATAGAAATTGAGACCTTGTCCTGAGCTATCTATACTGGGTGAGGATGTACACAGCCATGCTCCGCCCAGCCAACAACGGTTGAGGCTGAGGATGGTGCTTAGCCAGCAGGTGGAGGAAGAAGAAAAGAGGAAAAACTATCTGTAAACACTGGGTGAAGCAAGGCATGGAAGACAGCAGAGTTCTTTAGGGACCCTTTGAACGCAGAACGTAATTTTATACCATAGTCTGTGGCAACAGGCATATCAGAAATGCATTAGGTTGTGATTTGTGAAGAGGTTACACTACAGCACATTGAGCACTGGTGGCTCTGCGCATCAAATGTACTGGCTGCACCTGACTGTTTCCATTACCTGGAAGGACAGGATGAAGGATTTGGGACGTCCCAGCATCTGACAATACTCAAAGATTTCAGTCCTCAGGATAGATTCCGTCCTGGCAAACTGTACAAATGTCTGACTGAAAGGAGAAGGCAGAGATGTGAGGTCAGGGACAGAAAGCAAGACGCTTCCTCTCCATGATAAACTTGCATGTCTGGGATACTGAGCATCCATCCCTCACCCCACCAATCTTCAGAATGTTAAACTGACTAGGAGCAAAAGTGAAACTGATTAATGCCACAGCAAGTCAAATCCCACCAACAAAAGCTTCCTTATAAAGCAGGTAAGCACCAAACCCATCTACACAAACCTTTAAAAGCAAGGAAGGGACGAGGTATGGCAATCTTCTTTAACATCCTATAACGCCCACCCCATTCACTCACAGACACACTCCACGTGGCACTCCCTTGCCCCTCCAGCGCATGCAGAACCACAGGGCACACCCCAAATCCCTCTAGCTCACAGAGCAGCAGAAAACCTCTGCAATATTAATAAGTGTTTACTAGAGGCACCTGTGCATTGTCTAAGTGTGTGACATGGTATTTGTAAATGGGACAAGTCTGAAACCTCCATGATGCTAAAAAGGAACAAACAGCATAAATGGCAAAAAGCAAATGAGATTGTGAAAATCCTTTCACTGGAGTGCTAGTAACATGGCAGAAATTTTGTAGTAAGTAAGATTTCTGGCTGGGCCCTGAGGGAGGTGGGCTGCCTTGAACTCTTTGAAAATCCCAGCCCTTAAAAATATTTTGTCCCTTTACAGTAAACTACTCTATCTACCACACTCAATCAATGGGGATTTGGATTCTACTAGGCAGCCCTGCAGACTGTGGGCCTGCTTTCCACTGCTTTTTGCCCTCTGTGCAATCATTTGTACCTGTGCACAGCGGAATGGCAATGTTTGCCATTCCAAGTGGTCAGCTTTTACATCCACTTTGCCCAGACGTAAACAATAACTCAGGCTGCAGTGAATCAGACTAAGTGAGATCGGGCTGCTGAGCAGTGACCTTCATTCAGAGATCCAGAGCAAAGAGCCTCTCCAAATGAAACAGATCATTACTCTCTTCCAGAGACACAGAGCTGAAGTCACTTCAGTCAGTAGCCTGGTTTTCAGAACCAGGCTGATCCCTGTGGAACCGGAGTCACAGTGACATCCAGTGGCCAGTTTGGTTAATGGCAGGTGGGTTCTCCCCAGCAGACACCTGGGGGATACACCCAGTCTCCAGTTATTGATATATGTGGGTGGGGGTATTTATGTTTTTGGGCTTGGAAGGCAGGGAGTGGGAAAGGAGGAAAACGTTCACTTGTGTTAAAACATCTACCCACCTTATCAAATGTACTGCTGCCCAAACACCCATCTACCTTCAAGCATTGCACACTGCTGCTGCCTGGGTGCTGTGCTGCTTCATGCATCCCCATTAATGTGACTATAATGAAAGGATCAACCCACACATCCAGGAAGTAACGTGGCTGCCAATTTCTTGGCATAACCCCTCCAGTGCCCTGCAAGCGTCAGAGTTCAGTGTGTCTTTCTCTCTCTCCACGGACCTACTGTGTTCTTGGGAGCATCCCTTGCCCCTTCTGTGCCTAAGCCCCTCTACCTGTAGAATGAGTGCCAAGTGGATCTCCCTCCAAGGCTCTTTAGAACTTGGTCTGGGCCTCCCCCATTGTAACTAGCTGGCTCAACACAACCAATCGAATACCCAACAGCAGCATTTTCTGTCACCCAGGGTGCAGCGATTTGGAGTACTGCTCCAGCTACGTTGCTGCCATGCCACTGAAATGTGACCCGGCCACCCTCCATACAGACAGAGGGACTGGCCCAAATTTCAGTGAATGGCGTTGTGAACTGGCACACAGGGAGTCTGTTCCTGGAGCGCAGGGGAGTGCGCCGAGACCTCGACTCCTGGTGGCACCGGCTCACGCGGTATGTAGTAAGAGAGCGGGGAGATTCCCCGGCCGAGGGAAACCTGGGGTCCCTGCGGGGTGGGAGGAATGAGCAGGGGATGGAACAGGGACTTCAGTGTTGTGAGGAGGCAGGGACTGGAATTTTCCCCCTCAAGAAATCTTGGAATTGGCACCACTGATAGTGCCAATGTACCTTTGGCCATTATCACAATGCACAGCACTCTAGCGAGGTTAGCAGGGAACTCCTGGGTTCTGTTCCCAGCTATGCCACTGTTGTAGAGATATCCTTAGGTGCAGCATTCCACCCTGCTGTTCCTAAAGTATCTGCCTGGTAATAAACTATAAACTAGGTCTCCTTCCTGTTTGTAAAGCCCTGGGAGATCCCTGGGGGAGCTGTTCTGATTCCTAAGAATGACCGCTGTAAATGCCTGCTTGGCTTACTCACCTGGGGTCACTGCCCAGCAAGACTATGTGGTCTGTCTTAACCCCGTAGTGACCAAAAGGGACATTCGCCATTAGATAGCAGAAGTGAGCAGCTTCTATTAACCCTCTCCCAGCTGGACAGGGAGAAAAGGGACAAAAGCCAGTCACAAGAAAAATACACCTTCAAATGAGCACATGACTAAACAGCCATATCTATCTCCCCTCTCTGCCCATCCAGGGCCCCCAACCCCGAGGCAACCCCTCACCACACATCCTCTTACACGGCTGTTATTTAGCTACTGATCAAGTTTAATTTTCCATTAGATGACCTGACTGGGTGGCAGAAGCTCGTGCCAGTAAGTATCTGGCTCCCGTTAGGTTCTTCAAGATGGTTCAATGTAGCAAAATCTGTGGCGAGGCTTTCTACCATTGTCACCGCATAACTGGCACTAAGAATAAGCCAATTAAGTCTCTCTGTCAGCCACATCTGTGACCCATGCACTAGGGCAGATAGGTATGCATTTCAGAGCCTGCAATAGGGATATTTCACCAGCAGAAGTATACAGTGTCTTATTATCTGATTGAATGTGCAAGGCGGAGCAGTATTCCCGTTCCTTTCCCTGCCAACCTGCACACCTGTCTTTACACAGTTACTTACATCTATGTCTGCACATATACTGCGGTACATACACACTCACACATACACGTTACATTGCCCAAATGTAGGCTCGCTGTGTTAAAGGCAGCCAGGCACACAGGTGTATGGGCAGAGGTATGCAGGCAGATACAGGCCTGTGGGCGCAAGCACACAGACACACAATTGCATACACTACACAATTACATGGAAAGGAGCAGATGCACAATCTTGCCAAGGCTCACAAACATACACATATCTGTTCACAACAGCTTACATAGCTCCTGGTGCCGCGAAGGCATCTTATGGCACTTTAATAGAAGCTGTGCAGTAATTTAATAATACAGTCATGGGGCTGAGCTAAAGAGGGAAATAAAGGATTGTTCAGCTTGGAAGCAAAGAGTGAAGACAGCAGCGGCGCCCCAGGGTCACAGTGTAGGGAATTCACGAGAAAAAAGACTGCTGCACCTGTCCCCCAGAATGACCTATGCAGGGGCAGGCGAGACCAGTGGCTGGCATCAGATGGCTCAGGGGTGAGAAGGCAGCCAGTAACTCTCTGAATATATGTAAGTGGCCTCAACTCATAGTTCCTTCATGATGGGCAGTGAGTTCACAACAGCATGAACTGCACCCATTTAAACCACTCCATGATGCAAATTCACTCCCAACTGCACGCAAGCAGCACAAGCCCAAGCTAGCCAAGAGAGCTGAGCAGATATCCACTCACACCACCAATTCCACAGACACACATCCAGGCTGGCCAAGAGAGCCGAGCAGATAGCCAGCCATCCCACCATTCCTAGGTGTGCTCACCTTACCCTGCGGGCACCTTGTCAGCCACCCGTTCTCACATGGCCTCTCTCTGCCCCACTGAAGTGTATGTCAGGGGGTCCATACACATAGACAAAAATTAAAGAACTGAACTTGGCTTCTGCAGGAGGGAAGCCTGGGCCAGCGGGAGCTCTGTGTGCTCAGCATCTCGGAAAGGCCCTTTTCTAATTTAGGTGTCTAACTTTAGCCATCCACATCAGGAAATGTTGACCTGTGCTTTCTGGGTGGCCTGTACATTTCTGAGTGTCTATTTTGTGGCGGCAAATCTCATTGCAACTGGAATGTCAATATCTGAGCTCCTCTTTTCCAGGTAGCAGTAGTAGGAACTTTCCAGCTGTGCACCACCAATGATCCCAACCGCTGGTCTGAAATGAGCAAGATGGCATTCCAAGTGAATGCTCAGCGCACACTCCCAGCGAGGCCAAGCTGTGTGCGGTGGTGAAGGTGATGTGGATGGCTCTACAGTGGGGACAGAACCGAGACTAAGCTTATTTCCATCAGGGTGGTTTTGAACCCGGGGGCAGCTGTAGCCATTAAGTCACCATCCTCCCACCTCTTGTAATGGAGTACACTAAAAGTGTGAGCACAACGGGGTGTCCTATCTGATGCTAAGTGTGAGCCGCTCAGCTGGGCCCAGTCATCACCTCTCCTCACCCAAGGTGTCTCCCATGGCGACGATGGCCCGGTGATTCAGCTCAGTGTCCCCAACCTGGTTGGACAGCATCACTGCCAGGTGTGGTCTCCAGTCTCCCCACCTGCCATCCCCACAGCACTGGGGGCAGAAACAAAGAAAGATGAATGAATTATTTGGCTGCTTTAGCGCCGTGATCTGGTCTTTACTAGGTACAGAGCTATTCGAGCGTCACAAGGGAAGGAACATTGTGAATAAAGAGATGAGGTGACTACGTCTGTTCACGTGAGACCTAAAGGCGGAGGAGGCAGAAAAGCTACAGTGCATTTCTCTTCTCCTGCTTCTGGCTGTGGCTTTACAAATGCTGCCTGGCAGTTTGTGCCTTCTGCAAGAAGCCAACTTAATAGCAATTAGTTTATGCCGAGTAACCAAAAACGTTCACCTAGCGTCATGCCTCTGTGTCAGCCTCCACTCCAATCAGCTGAGCCGGGCCGCCTCACCCTCCCTGCATTCCCCCTTTCAGCCTGAGCTTTCCATGCCCACCCAAATTCCAGGCCCTGTGCTCTTTCATGCCTCCACAGAGACCTTCTGCAAGTCAGCTCCATGCCTCCCCCACTCTGTGCCCCCACAGCACACTGTCATGTCATCCTATGTAGCGCGCTAGGTTCTTACGCTGCATCCCCGCTGAATCAGATTCCTACAGAGGAATGGCACTGTGCTGGTGCTAGCAGGGGTCACTAGGTCAGACTGGGGTTGTCACCCATCCCATATTCACAGGACAGCCCCTTTTGCATGAATCTGTCCTGTCCCTGTGAGCCAGACAGTTAAAAGAGTCCGACTGTTCACTTGCTGCCTCACGATGTTGCATTGGCATGGGTCGCCATGCATCGAGGCAGCGTCTGGACATGCACATGCAAACGCATCACCGCACCAGGATATGGTTACCCCAGTCTCATGGGGCAAACAGAAATAGGCAGGGACCCCGATGCCATCTGGGAGGTGGCAGCAAGTGGTCAGATTAGCAGCACAGTGAAAAATGGCCAAATACTTTGCTGTTCACTGCAGTGAACATCCTAAAGGACAAATTGATGATACTGAGACGTCATCCTATGAAGCACTGCAGAGTGCCACTGACGCCCCTCTCCTACCCCACACCAACACAAGGCGCTGAGGGAGGGGAGGGAGCCAGATGCTTTTCCATTCAGTACCAGAGCTGCCTGAGGTATCCTTCCGGACATGAGCTGGAAGAGAGTCTGCAGGGGGTCGTTGAGGGCCAGCGTGCTGGTGAACCTGCAAACCGAGAGCAGAGAGACAGGGACATTATGCTGACAGGAAAGAAGGACGGTCCAGTGATTACAGCACTAGCCTAGTACATGGAGAGTCTTGGTTCAATTCCTGCTCTGCTAAACTTCCTCTATGACCTTGGGAAACTCATTTAGCCTCTCTGTGCCTTAGTTCCCCCCCGTAACATGTGGATAACACTTCCCTACCTTATAGGGCCGGGTGAGGATAAATACATTAAAGAGTGTGTGGCCTTCAGATACAGTAGTGAGGGGGGCCACGTAAGTACCTAAGATAGACTGATCGATGAGCCCAAACCCCTTGCTCATCTCCAAGGTAGGGAGAGACAAACAGCAGAAATCCTCCATCCAAGGCTTAGGTTGTGTGAGGCACGGACAAAGCGGGAGACTCAACAGGGATGTTATGCAGCTGTAAATGGCAGGGCAGGGGGCCAATCACGTGGAGGGTTGTTGAGCACCATGCTCTGGCAGCTCCTACCCACCCAGACAGAACCCAGCTGTAGGTCCTCAGGTCCATCTTGCTTGACAGGAATAGGGCATGACCCCACAGCTGGCTTTTCATGGCCCAGTCCAGGGCTTCCTACAGCCAGGAGAAAAAAAAAGTTCTGTTACCATTTCTCTCTCTCCCACTGCTGTGAAAGGAAGGTCTAGAAATTCACTAACATAGTGAATGCTAATGGGAAGGGGGAAGGTTTCAAAGATAAAATAAAAAAAGAACAAGTTAAAAATCACTTAGATAAGTTAGATGCCTGCAAGTCACCAGGACCTGATGAAATGCATCCTAGAATACTCAAGGAGCTAATAGAGGAGGTATCTGAGCCTCTAGCTATTATCTTTGGTAAATCACGGGAGACAGGAGAGATTCCAGAAGACTGGAAAAGGGCAAATATAGTGCTAATCTATAAAAAGGGAAATAAAAACAACCCAGGAAACTACAGACCAGTTAGTTTAACTTCTGTGCCAGGGAAAATAATGGAGCAAGTAATTAAGGAAATCATCTGCAAACACTTGGAAGGTGGTAAGGTGATAGGGAATAACCAGCATGGATTTGTAAAGAACAAATCATGTCAAACCAATTTGATAGCTTTCTTTGATAGGATAACAAGTCTTGTGGATAAGGGAGAAGCGGTGGATGTGGTATACCTAGACTTTAGTAAGGCATTTGATACGGTCTCGCATGATATTCTTATCAATAAACTAGGGAAATACAACTTAGATGGGGCTACTATAAGGTGGGTGCACAACTGGCTGGATAACCGTACTCAGAGAGTAGTTATTAATGGTTCCCAATCCTGCTGGAAAGGTATAACGAGTGGGGTTCCGCAAGGGTCTGTTTTGGGACCGGCTCTGTTCAATATCTTCATCAACGACTTGGATATTGGCATAGAAAGTACGCTTATTAAGTTTGCAGATGATACCAAACTGGGAGGGATTGCAACTGCTTTGGAGGATAGGGTCATAATTCAAAATGATCTGGACAAATTGGAGAAATGATCAGAAGTAAACAGGATGAAGTTTAATAAGGACAAATGCAAAGTGCTCCACTTAGGTAGGAACAATCAGTTTCACACATACAGAATGGGAGGAGACTGTCTAGGAAGGAGTACGGCAGAAAGGGATCTAGGGGTTATAGTGGACCACAAGCTAAATACGAGTCAACAGTGTGATGCTGTTGCAAAAAAAGCAAACTTGATTCTGGGCTGCATTAACAGGTGTGTTGTGAGCAAGACATGAGAAGTCATTCTTCCGCTCTACTCTGCGCTGGTTAGGCCTCAACTGGAGTATTGTGTCCAGTTCTGGGCACCGCATTTCAAGAAAGATGTGGAGAAATTGGAGAGGGTCCAAAGAAGAGCAACAAGAATGATTAAGGGTCTAGAGAACATGACCTATGAAGGAAGGCTGAAGGAATTGGGTTTGTTTAGTTTGGAAAAGAGAAGACTGAGAGGGGACATGATAGCGGTCTTCAGGTATCTAAAAGGGTGTCATAAGGAGGAGGGAGAAAACGTGTTCATCTTAGCCTCTAAGGATAGAACAAGAAGCAATGGGCTTAAACTGCAGCAAGGGAGGTTTAGGTTGGACATTAGGAAAAAGTTCCTAACTGTCAGGGTGGTTAAACACTGGAATCAACTGCCCAGGGAGGTTGTGGAATCTCCATCTCTGGAGATATTTAAGAGTAGGTCAGATAAATGTCTATCAGGGATGGTCTAGACAGTATTTGGTCCTGCCATGAGGGCAGGAGGCTGGACTCGATGACCTCTCGAGGTCCCTTCCAGCCCTAGAAACTATGAATCTATGAATCTTGACTTTCCAAGGTCTAGCATGGGACCTACAGCCTGATTCCCCTGGCCTGGGGCTTCTGCCCATCTGCAGGGAGCTGGGCTTGTGAGAAATGAATTGATTTTTCCCATGGGTGTAATATGTCCCCCGAAACGTGCGGCCAGCTCAAGCCTGCAATGATGATGTGACTGTTGGGTTTACCCATCTGGAGCCAGCTCAGAGAAATTGTTCTCCATCACCCAGGCCTCCTTATGTTTATTCCTACCTGTACAAAAGTATTAGTGCTGTCCCATTGACTGCAAGCTCCAGGGTGCCTATTAGCACTTAATGCCACAAAATCAGAATCCTAGACTGGGCACTAAAACCTTCTCTGCACTAGAGGTTTTCCCTCCCACCATTGCTACCTCCAGTTCAGCTCCAACTGTGATAGCAAATGCAGGAGCTCTTAGATGAGACGCCCTTGGCCATTATGGTTTGGAACACTGTGTCCCAAAAGTGCTGGAACTAGGAGTGCTGGAGGGGTTGCTGCACCCCCCTGGCTTGAAGTGGTTTCCGTCACACACAGGTTTTACAGTTTGATTCAATGGCTCTCAGCATCCCCACTATACAAATTGTTCCAGCACCCCCGCTGTGACTATTAGACCCCACCCCAATCAGGCTTAGCTGTCACGCTAGTTATCAACAGCAGAGCTCCTGCAATTGCTATCATCAGTGGTGCTGCCCTGGTGTTAGCAACAGTGGGACATTTTTGCCCTAAAGCAAATTCAGGGGTTAATTCCACAAACAGGGTGTGATGTTATCTGATTAAAATATGACCACGTAGATCACTGTTGCTACCGCTATTATATAATTGCAACGAATCTTGTACAAAGTATGTCAAGTAAGGTGTCTATGGAAAGGTTATGATTTGCTGAATATGATTATGCTATTTGTATGCATGTATCATTTTTGTATCTGAAGTTATGATTATTAACTATGTACCTGTATTTCAAATGTTTGCTCCTGTGGTAATACTAACAAGGTGTTTAGCCAGCACATTGTGAAGGAACTATTCAAGTTGAATGGCCTATCAAAGAACACTCAACTTACAATGGACCATCAAAGACGCCTAGCTACACTTAATGGACTTTCCTGAGGACATTCTAACTCGAGTATGGGTAGTTGCCTCTGCTATGACTAAGCGAAGCATGCAGTATTGTGACTTGCCCATGTGACTCCAAACTCCATCTTTTGTAATTTTTCACAAACTAGAACAATGGGTTTCCCTTCACTTGACAGAAGCTATAAAAGGCCCTGGAAACATCTCCATTTTGCCTTTTTCCTGCTCAAATCTCTGGACTATGAACTTATATGAATGGGAGCATTCTAACCAAGAGACTGAGGACCTTCC
The DNA here is from genome assembly GCA_037349315.1 of Chelydra serpentina. NCBI lineage: Eukaryota > Metazoa > Chordata > Testudines > Chelydridae > Chelydra > Chelydra serpentina. Next base: position 54,770,060 of record JBAIAC010000024.1, on the reverse strand, counting down.
AATGATTTGGAAGCAACCAGTGACTTAACAAGCCAGCAGTTTAATTACATCACTGCTACAAGCCTGATCCAAGAACTTTGCAATTGTTGTATGTATTTGATTCCTTTAACCAATTTTAATTCTCACCTTTCTTTCTTTTTTATAAATCAACCTTTAGATTTTCGATACTAACGGATTGGCAACGGCGTGATTATTGGGTAAGATCTGAGTTATATATTGATCTGGCTATGTGGCTGGTCCTTTGGGATCAGAAGAACCTTTTGTTTGATGAAATTGGTTTTAAATGACCACTCATCATTAAGTCTAGTGTCTGGGTGTTGAATCCAGGACTGGAATACCTAAGGAGACTGCATTTCTGACTTCTTGTTAGCCGGTGTGGTGAGACAGAAGTTTCCTTTTCTTGCTCGATTGGTATATCTCATGGAAAAATAGCCACCAGTTTTGTGGTGTGTCTGCCCTTTTTCCCAGCAGCTTGTCCTGAATTTGGTAGTCTCTGTTGTGACCCCCTAAGGCACAGTGACACAGGGACCTTCCTTAGCCACTACCACCCATTAGAGCCCTCCTTAAAAGACAAGCCAGTGTTAGACTGGACCAAGGGAGGATTAGCAATAGACTCTGCACCGCAGTCAGAGAAAGACCTGAGCCCAGTCCTCTGGCTTTCTGAGCCAGTGAGACTTACAGGAGCACTGTGGAGATATCACTGCCAGCACCCGTGGGAAAATGAGAGCTGCGTTGCTCAGACCCCCTCCCAATCAATTACAGAGAGGGGTTCATGGACCTGGAAAACCCACCCTTTCCGGGAGCAGTGGGGAGTCTCTGGAGACACAGGTGTGCATGCACCCTACTTACTTTCTTTCTGCCATAGAAGAGGAGCTTGGTGAATTTCTCCACTCGCTGCTCTGGTGTCTCCATGCTGGGTGGAATCTCCCCAGTGAGGAGGTCTGGTGTCCCGGAGCCCGGCACTGGCCACTCGTCATTGGTCAGGTTGATCAGATTGGCCACTGGGTCTTGCCTTTTATACTTCTCCAGGCGCTTGCAGTCTTGCATCAGCAGCTCGGCTGTGTCTGAGCCCACCATGGACTGCACAGGGAAATGGAGGAACATAAGAACTGCCACCTTAGAACAGACCAGTGGCCCATCTAGTCTGGTATCCAGCCTTGGCCAGTGGACAACACTGCATAATATGGAGGTAGGTATAAATCCCCCCAAATGCACCACACCAAATATTACCATACTATGGGGAGTAATTCCTTCCTGACCCACTACTCCTGGTCAATCTATGCCCCGAAGCATGAAGATCGGTGGCCCATATGATTTTTGTCCTAGTGAGTGTCATTGAAGAGTCTATTCTTAATTACATATACAGCGTTAGTGGAGAGAAAGTCAAAGCAACGAGTCATCAACAAGAGACATAATAGCAAAAATCAAACTTTAGAAATGTCAGTGGTCTGATCCTGATTCCTTCTAACATTCAGTGGCAGACCTCCCGCAGATTGGGTTTGATACACTAATCTCCTTCTGGACAGAAATGCCGGCTCCTAAATTAAGTTGACAGTGTCCCTTTAGGTGCTGCTGTTCCACTGGAACATTGGTATTCCAAAGATGCTGCACCTGGTTTGGGGAGCAGCCCTGGAGAGGTGTCTCTTCCATGTACCTGGTGCTTTGGGCCGCACAGGTGGTCAGCATTAATGGGGGAGTGAGACGAATTTTAGATCCCCCACAGCAGCACCTGGCTGCTTCAGACACACAAAAGGGACTCTTACAACGAGCCATCCTTAACTGAACCAAAAAGACTCAAAAGGACTGGCACAAATCACAACACAAAAGGATACAAACCCCGTTCTGCCGGCAAAGGAGGACCAAGAGTTTCCAGAGCAGGGCTGAGTCTCTGCCTCTCTGAGTCTCCAAATCACAGCTCATGGCCACTCTGCGCTGGCAAAATGTCATCACATCCACCTTGTGCAAATCCTCCCTGCAGGAACAAAGAGGGTGTTGGCAAGTGCAAGGCAGGACATCCTTAACAGCATAAGGAAGGATTCCCAGGACTCTGTGAGTTATGTGGAGGACTCCAGAAATCCAAGGAGAGGTAGAAAATTAGAGCTACTCACAAGCATATCAAGAACACCACTATGCATCCGTCAGATAAAACATGTAATAAGGCTGGTTATTACGATTCCCAGCCTCTGTGCTTGCTCAATGCTTTTTGTAATTTCATTGCTCTTCTTTTAAGTAGGCCTGTTTTATCTCTCAGCTTTTCTCATGAGTGACTGAACGGCATCTCAGTATAAGCAATGTGATGGAGAGCAAATCTGATTGAACATGTTAGGTTGAGGGAAGATGTTCCTCAGATCTACACTTACTGAAGCTCAGCTCCCAAGGGGCGCAACATCAGGCTTCAGTTCTGCAGAGCATGAGAGGACTGAAACGCCTGCTCATCCAAACCACTGGTTGTACAAAGACTGTGGCTGTCACACTAGCCCTTCTTACAACCTGGATTTCCCTGGACTTGGTTACGAAATAAGAACCAAACAGTCAAACAATGTTCTCTGAGCATTCCCAATAGAGCAAACCCACAGATCCAACCAACCACATGTACATTTCTGAATCTGGATCTGGACTTTGCTGATGGTCCTTATCTTTACAAAGGGCCTAGCCAAAACCCTGGGCCTGACTTTGGGGAGTTTGAAACATGAATCTAAATTACATGGCTTGGGCTCATCTCTAATTCCAGGTGACCATATCCTCCTTTAATGGCCAAGCTGTGTGTGTAGCAGCCTGGAGAGAAGCTGAATGCTGGGACAGAAAGGAATGCTGATAGGGGGCATGGTTTACTGTACACTTCCAATGGCATTGTACCTGACCAGAGGCCCTGGGAAGGCTCGCATCTCCTCCTGCTCTTTGGTGTCATGAAGGATTACCTAGGAGGCAAGAGCAGAGACTGAAGAGCAGTGACCGAGGCCCTGTCTGAAAGCTAAAGTGATTTGGCGAAGGCTTTACTAGTACTGGGGATGCTTTTCTCAAAGCTCTTTGGGCATACGTGTTATCCCAGAGCATATGCACTGACGTGTTTACCACCTTGATCCACACAACTATAAGAAGCAATTGCCTTTTACGAAGGGATCTGGCTCCTATAATTGCAGTCCTTTGGGACGGAGAAGGCTCCAGCTCAGAGGGGAAGAGAGGGGCAGACGCTGTGGAAACAATCTATCTAAGGTGCTTATATGGCCCCCGTCTCTGCTATATCTGAGCACCTCACAATCTCTAACATATGTATCCTCCCAACACCCCTGGGAGGCAGAGCAGGGCTATTACCCCCCAGCACAGATGAGGAACTGAGGCACAGAGCAGCTAGGGGACTTGCCCAGGGTCACCAGACCATGCTTCCTTAAATTGTCTCCTAAGGAGATAGTTGTGACTCCAAGGCCTCTGGCCCAATGGGAACAGTCATTTGGACGGCTACAGGGTACAAGAGCCAACCCAGGTCACTCACATAGGGGACCTGCCAATAAAAGCAATCTATGCAGAACCTGGAACTGGGCCTCGGAGTCTCATTCAAGGACCTATAAGAACCAGAATGGTCCAAGTCCTGTGTGAGATCCCTCCATCTGCACTATGGCCAAGGGCTCCAGAGCAGAGTTCAACCCCAGCTTTGGGTGATTCCATTTTACAATGGCAGAGCGTGCCAGCAAAACATGCAGCCCGCTGTGAAGGTGCACACAATGTCCTCTTGAGCTCAGGTTAAGGACACTGCTCAACCCTAAAGTCTTAGTCACCTTAAGGCGTGGCTAGTTCCTAAGCGCATGGATGTCTCCATGGTGTGGTAGGAGGGGTTGATTTCTAAAGAGCACTAATACGTTGTTCCTTAACTGGTCTGTGTAGATCCTGCTGCACTTTACCATAGCACTGTTTGAAACAGTGAGACGTGGGTGGGAAGGGAGCTGGCACTGCTCAGGGAAATGGAGAGACAGCACAAAACTCAGGTCCCTCAATCTGGGGCCCTCGGGGTTAAAGGGGCAGTGCGGGCGGGAGATGGGAGGGTACAAGGGGTTACAGGGGCAGTGCGGGCACGGGATGGGAGGGTATGAAGGGTTACAGGGCAGTACAGGGGGGATGGGAGGGATGAAGGGTTACAGGGCAGTATGGGGGGGGGGAGATGGGAGGGTATGAAGGGTTACAGGGCAGTACGGGGGGATGGGAAGGTATGAAGGGTTACAGCGCAGTATGAGTGGAGGATGGGAGGGTACAAGGGGTTACAGGGCAGTACGGGGGGATGGGAGGGTATGAAGGGTTACAGGGCAGTATGGGCGGGGGATGGGAGGGTATGAAGGGTTACAGGGCAGTATGGGTGGGGGATGGGAGGGTACAAGGGGTTACAGGGCAGTACGGGGGGATGGGAGGGTATGAAGGGTTACAGGGCAGTATGGGCGGGGGATGGGAGGGTATGAAGGGTTATAGGGCAGTATGGGCGGGGGATGGGAGGGTACAAGGGGTTACAGGGCAGTACGGGGGGATGGGAGGGTATGAAGGGTTACAGGGCAGTATGGGCGGGGGATGGGAGGGTACAAGGGGTTACAGGGCAGTATGGGGGGGGATGGGAGGGTATGAAGGGTTACAGGGCAGTATGGGCGGGGGATGGGAGGGTATGAAAGGTTACAGGGCAGTATGGGCGGGGGATGGGAGGGTACAAGGGGTTACAGGGCAGTATGGGGGGGGGATGGGAGGGTATGAAGGGTTACAGGGCAGTATGGGCGGTGGATGGGAGGGTATGAAGGGTTACAGGGCAGTATGGGCGGGGGATGGGAGGGTACAAGGGGTTACAGGGCAGTATGAGGGGGGATGGGAGGGTACAAGGGGTTACAGGGCAGTATGGGGGGGGATGGGAGGGTATGAAGGGTTACAGGGCAGTATGGGCGGGGGATGGGAGGGTACAAGGGGTTACAGGGCAGTATGGGGGGGGATGGGAGGGTATGAAGGGTTACAGGGCAGTATGGGCGGTGGATGGGAGGGTATGAAGGGTTACAGGGCAGTATGGGCGGGGGATGGGAGGGTACAAGGGGTTACAGGGCAGTATGAGGGGGGATGGGAGGGTACAAGGGGTTACAGGGCAGTATGGGGGGGGATGGGAGGGTATGAAGGGTTACAGGGCAGTATGGGCGGGGGATGGGAGGGTACAAGGGGTTACAGGGCAGTATGGGGGGGGATGGGAGGGTATGAAGGGTTACAGGGCAGTATGGGCGGGGGATGGGAGGGTATGAAGGGTTACAGGGCAGTATGGGCAGGGGATGGGAGGGTACAAGGGGTTACAGGGCAGTATGGGGGGGATGGGAGGGTACAAGGGGTTACAGGGCAGTACGGGGGGATGGGAGGGTATGAAGGGTTACAGGGCAGTATGGGGGGGGATGGGAGGGTATGAAGGGTTACAGGGCAGTATGGGTGGGGGATGGGAGGGTACGAGGGGTTATGGGGCAGTGCAGGTGGGTGATGGGATGGCAGCTCTCAGTTGCAAGTGGCAGGGTGGTTGGTTACCTCCAGACTGTGCATTTCGATGAGGGCGGGCTGCCCATCAGCCGGGGAGTTAGGGCACACTCGGACCAGCTGGCCTCCTGCTCCAAAGCTCACTGGCACGTGAGGGAGAGAATACTTCTGGGGTGCCACAGGGTGCAGGGTGGACAGCGAGACTTCCTCTAAACAGCAACAAATGCACACGCAGGCCAGAGCCAGCCCTTTCACAGCCACTCGGCAAGCTTTGTTATTGGGGGAAAGCCCTAGGGATAGAACCCGACATGCTTCCAGGCAGCACCAAGCTTTCTCCGCCAGCTGGTACGGGGGCCAAGGCCCCACAGACTGTGCCAGGCAGAATTCAGGGAAACAGCCCTTCTCTGAGCAGACTGAAGTCCCTACCAAATCTAACCCTGGGTTATATGGACATACCCGGCAGTACTGCTGGGCAATTCCCAGCCTCACCCTTTACTTTCCACATGCTGCTTTCCAAGTGGGATTCTCTGCACCATTAGTTGCCTTAAAAGCTTTTTAAAATCTGTCCCTAAGCATCAGTAATGGTCATTCGGAACTTCCCATGATGCTTTACAGGCTCATATGTGAGGGCAACAACCATATTCTCATACAGCCCACTGTTCCCGCCATGAGAGCATCTGCTGCGCCTGCCCTCCCCTCGGACGCCTGGTGCCCTCACCTCACACCCACCTGCTTGAACTGGACTCCAGGGCTCTGAAGGATCTGGGTCGTACTGACTGGGAGAATCGCGCATGTACTGACTGAGTTCATAGCTGCTGGAGCTGAGGCCGGATTCCTTGTACTGCACGAGCCGGCTGAGCTCACGTGGGGCGGGGAGCTGAGGGAAAAGAGAAGCCACAGGAGCCGTGGGGAAAGGGAAGTGGAGAAAATGGTGGCCTGAGGGAGCAGACGGGGAAGGTGGGAGGGGAGACTGGCAAGAGGGGTGAGAGTTGCATTGTGTGGAAATGGAGCCGTAACACAACAAACACATGTTGCATTTATACAGTGTCACAGTGCCCAGCTTGGCCAGAGCTGGCACTGGACCAGCGCCTGCAAAACGAACAACAGGGGGTCTCTCCAGCTTGAGCTAAACTACCTAGTCTCAAGCTAAGAGCTGTAACCGGCTTGTGTCCTCTGCGGATCTGGCACAGGGGGACAGACATCGCCCCCACTGAGGAGCGTGGTACAACAGCGCCTCCCCCAGATGATCTCAAGCACTTTAAGGTCTATAACTCTTTCAGTCGCGCTTTGCTTATTCCCAGTGGTTTTGAGTAATATGATTTAGATCCTCAGTTGGTGTAAATCCGCATAGCTCCATTGACTTCTGTGGAGCTATACCATTTGACACCAGTTGCGGCTCTAGCCCAATACCTCTCACCGATCTGATGTAGACACCCCCATATGGCTGTCACCTGCTCCTGAGGAAGCAAATGAGCATTTTCTAGATATGTTTTGTCATTTGATCATTTGCAAAATGCAGACACTCAGACAGAGCCTCCTGTCACTAGTGGAAATAAGCAGTGCTCTGTCATAGGCAGCTGTCACCACCTCTACTGGGAGCAGGTAACCATGCTGCTGGACAGCCCCCTAGTGTGGGGAGGAGATGGATGAATATAGAGGTCCTAGAATAACAGAGGGTGGAGAAACCCACCAAGACCAGTCTTTGCGCCAGTTCTAGGTGCAGCAAAGGTGGACCCTGCCTCCAGATGCCATGGGGAGTACAAGTGACAGCCCCACAGAAGGAGACTTTGTGGTAATGATACTAATAGCCCTTCAATCATGTTTCCATGTGAGGCTCTCAAAGCACTCTGCAAACAGTAATGAATCAATGCTGGAGAGTAGGGAAGCAACACTACCCTCATTTTGCAAACTGGGAAATTGAGGCACTGGGAGGTGAAGGCATTGGCTCAAGGTCACACGGAGAGTTGGTGGTAGATCCAAGGATAGAACTCAGACCTCCTGACTGCCTGATCCCTGCTCTAACAACTACGCAACACTCCCACTCAGATGGGCTGACAGACACTCTCCAAAATCTGCAGAAGAACCTCAGATCTCCGACTCATCTGCCTCTGTGGTTACCTCATATGGCTGGAAGCTAACGTCCTCCACGCAGTTCCCCTGGGATTCCTCCCCAATCTGCTCCTGCCTGGGAGTAGAGATGTACCTCTCCTCACAGGAACTGTAGCTCTTTGCGCTGTGGGAGGGAACAGAGTGCCAACTCAACATGAGGGCTGATGTGTTGTGAGCCATCCACAGAACCCACTGCAGATGTGCTCCATCAAGTTCCAGTACTGATGACTTTCCTAGGTGAAAAGCCAGTGGCACCTGCCAGATGGGGGTGAAGACACCTTCTCTTTATTCAAGAGAAATGAGAATACACAGAACCGGCTTGCTAGAACAGACTCAGTCTCCTGCAGAAAGGGACAGAGCTGTAGTTTTGCAGTCCAATGGCACAGATTCTGGCTGCATCCTGCCAAGATGAAGAGCTGTGTACTGAGTACTAAAGGCCAGATTTTAAAGGTATTTAGGCCCCTAAAGAGGCAGATCGGCACCTAGTGGGATTGTCTGCACCATTAGGTGCCTTAAGAGCTTTTTAAAATCTGGCCCTAAGCATCAGCCCTCTCCCGGCTGCAATCACACAGGCCAAGCCACTGAAACGCAATTCACTGTCATCATTGTTTCCTGGTGGGGTCAGTGTATTCAGTACTGGACGGACACAGCCCCTGCCCAGTACAATTTTTAATCTAGAAGCCTGATCCAAAGCCCTTTGAAGTCGATGGGAGTCTTTCAATAGGGACCAGATCAGGCCCTAGGAGCGCTAGGATGGCTAGCCCGATGCTAAGCATGGATAAGGCTCAGGGAACCCTTTCTCCTCTGCCACATGCACACATCATAATCCCACTGCCTGTGTTTTAGGAAGCTCAGGGTGGGGATGTGGCTAGTGCTGGCCAAAGCTCTAATCAGCTCCGCAGAGCACGTGACTGAGCAGGGCCAGGCCATGCACACTGACAGAGCAATGCTGGGAGAACCCCAGTTGCACCAGGTTTGAAATACAGTAGAGAACGTCCTTGATACTGACCCGAGAGGCTATTTCAAGAGTGATCTAATGGTGACTGTGACGTTATTGACAATAACTGCGACCATATAGATCATTGTTACAACCAAGGTCCTGTAGTGGCACCAAATCTTATATAAAGGGGGTCAAATGAGGTGTCTAAGACCAGGTTATGCTTGGCTGGTTATGATTATGTCATTTATATGTATGTATCAGTTTTGTAGTTGAAGTTATGAATATTGGCTTTATACTGTCTGTATTTCAAACTGGGGCTGGGCTTCTGGGATCCAGGACAAGCGATCAGCTCTGCCAGGCCTGCTGATGGCCCATTAAGAGCCATCAGCGATACAATGGGCCCATTGAGAGAAGGCAGACATGCCTGTAACTCAGCAAATTATGCAGGGACTTGCCCATGTGACTCCAGACTCCATTTTGCTGTGATTTTCCACAGTAAGGACAAAGGTGTCTTTACACCTGGAAGAAACTATAAAAGGCAGCTGCCTCATCTCCATTTTGTCTTCATTCCTGCTTCTTACCTCTGGAAGAACCTTTCTACAAATGGAAGCTTTGAACAAAGGACTGAAGGACCCATCCCAGCTGTGGATGTACTCCAGAGACTTAATTTGAATTTGAACCTGCAGTTTATTCCATCTCTGCAAGCCTGAACCAAGAACTTTGCCATTACTGTATGTAATTGATTCCTTTTAACCAATTCTAGCTCTCACCTATACCTTTTTCCTTTTATGAATAAACCTTTAGATTTTAGATTCTAAAGGATTGGCAACAGCGTGATTTGTGGGTAAGATCTGATTTGTATATTGACCTGGATCTGGGGGCTTGGTCCACTGGGATCGGGAGGACCCTTTTTCTTTTACTGGGGCATTGGTTTTCATGACCAGTTGTCCCCATAACGAGTGGCAATGGTGGTGAGACTGGGAAACTGGAGTGTCTTAGGGGATTGCTTGGGATGACTTGTGGTTAGCCAGTGGGGTAAAACCAAAGTCTCCTCTGTCTGGCTGGTTTGGTTTGCCTTAGAGGTGGAAAAACCCCAGCCTTGGGCTGTAGTTGCCCTGCTTGAAGCAATTTGTCCTGAACTGGCACTCTCAGTTAGGTCCCGCCAGAACCAGTATCATTACAGTGACACCCTGGGAAGTGGCAGGAGAGCCAGCGAGCACCAGGTATGCACATTAACACAAAACAGCTTGGGGCAATGGAGCCACCGGCTGCATAACTGAGACTGTACTTGCTCGGGTCACAACTCACTAGGCAAACCACAACAGGTTCAGGGTGTGTAGCGTGGGGTCCCACCGGCACGTAGCTACTGGAGACATTCCATCCCAGAGCATCTGGGATGATAGCATAGCCATGCACCCCCATCTATCACGTGTTATTGCTTAGGTTTTGAAGGGGGAAGTTGGAAACCTGAAAAGCTCATGCACGGACATTAGGTTCTTCCCTTTCCATTCTAATCACCCTTACCGGTCTTGTGCCACATCGTTCTGCCCAAATGGGCTGGTCTCCTGGTCATGACGGGAATCTCTGTAGTAGTTCTGATCCCAGTAATTCATGTGCCTGCCATAAGGATCTTCATGCCTTGGATCTGCGCACACAGAGAAAACCACCATAAAGATCTAGTATTTTTCTTCAGTGCAATTAGTATTAATGAAGTTTTAAAAGGGACAACATTGAGTCAGGATTTGTCATTTGCACTCCACTGCTTCCAGATTATTCTGCCTAGTTAGGTTCTATGATATATTTGTTTATGTGTATGTCTGTACGTCCAATACACACCTATAAATTACATGCACAGTAACAGACGTCCCTTCCTTCACATTTCCTTTAGCTCAGAAATGTCATCAGGCTGCTAGCTCTGATCACGCGGTGAAATCAGCACTATCCTACACTGTCTGGGACCAGTAATGACCTGGTGCTTCACCTGCTACATGGCACTCAAATGCTCCTGTACGTCACTGCTGTGGCTGTTTCTCAGATGCAAACCCAAGTCAGTGCTCGCATCATGAGACCAGGATTCAAGGGCTGAGAATGGAGGCAATGAATTCATCTCCTCAGGATGGGGAGAACACTTTGAGATGCTCTTTGGAAAGCCCATCTAATCAAGAAAAGGTGAGTACCTGGTTCTGGAGGAGGCAACAACCAGCTCTCCTCATCTAAGAGGGCTGGTCACCAGGACATAGAGACATATGTATGTCAGAGAAAGGATTCATTGTACAGGGCTAATGCTAAAAGAACTGTCAGGAATTGCCAGTACAACAGACCATTAGACTGGCCAGGCCAGCAAGAAACAGCAAGCAAAGTAGTTTTAATTTCCTAGAGGAACGTACAGTACCTCTCTCATGCTGCAGTACTTGGGAGGGTCTGTGATAACCTCTGTAAGCATAGTCTTCCCCGGAGCTTGGCGATGGGTAGCTCCAGTAGGGGTCCTCATAGCCTTGCCTGTAATGAATCCCAAATATATAGGACAGAGAGGGCAGAGAACCAAAAGGAGACCAAGAGAAAGGAATCTCCATCAGAACTATATTGGCACTGGGCAGCTCCCATGCCCTCAGATCTAGATCCAAACAGAGAATTAGGAGACTAGTCCTGCATCAGAACTAGATCGAGGGTCAGGACACCAGATTCCATCCAGGATCAGTTCCAAGGTGAAAGGCCAAGGGATCAGGTGTGGAATGAAATGCTGGGTTAGGATCGCATCCCAATCTGAGATCTTTGGGACTCTGTTGTGAAGCGAGGTCAATGAAATAAATGCCAGGGTCTCAACAGCCCCACCGTCAGCTGCAGGGTCACAGTCAGGGCTATTGTCAAGGTCAGAGGTTACGGTGAGCGTTCTGAAGCACAGAGCAAGAGCGGGAGGTTTGGGGGTCAGATTCCTTTTGCCTCCTGTTCTTAACAGAGGAGCGTCACCCTCCAGGCCACTGGAGCCCTGCCAGCTTTGGTGGCATAGGTGCCAACTTCTGCAACAGCCGGTGGGAGCTCGACCGCACTCTGTCCCCGCCCCGACTCCACCCCTTCGATGAGGCCCAGCCCCTGCCCTGCCCCCCATTCCAACCCCTTTCCCAAAGTCCCTGCCCCAAATCCGCCCCCTCCTGCCCCTATTCTGACTCTTTCCCCAAATCCCCACCCCAGCCCTGCCACTTCCCTGCCTCCTCCCCTGAGCACGCCATGTTCCCGCTCCTCCCCCACCTCCTGGAGTGGCCAAACAGCTGTTTGGCAGCGGCCGGGCGGGAAGCGCTGGGAGGTAGGCGGAGGAGTCGGGATGCAGCGCACTCAGGGGAGGAGGCGAAGGAGGAGGTGGGGCGGGCGGGAGGGGAGCTTGGCTGCCGGTGGGTGCAGAGAACCCACTAATTTTTCCCCGTGGGTGCTCCAGCCCCGGAGCACCCACAGTGTCAGCGCCTATGTTTGGTGGAATTCTGGAATCGTTTGGCTGGACACCTCTGGAATATCCCTAAGAGTTCTGCTGGAGGGACCCACCCTCATGAGCAATTTAGGAGATTTGGAGAAAAGAGCCTCTTTCCTGCAAACATTTGAAGCTGCCATGCTCCTAAGGGGCTTCCCAGTAGGCTCCCTTCTCTGCTGAATCCCCAAAGTGCACAGAGATCTCCCTCAACCACTTACAATTCACTCACACCCCTTAGCAGAGCATTTCACAAGCTTCGTGAAAAACCCATTGCAAAGTGGACTTCACAGGTACAACACACAATTTTCAAAGGTCCATACCTTGGTCAAATCAAAATCTGTATCTGCCAGGACACTCAAAGCCACTTCTCCTCAATAAAGGATGTGTCCATCTCACATGTTATCCTGCCTCCCCTGGCTGTTTCTGTAGCAGAGTTAACATGGCTACAATAATTTGTGTTACATTATTCTTTATATTTTTATCACTTTCCTAGCACTCAAAAGAGCTGAATTATATTTGTTCCAATTTTCAAAAGAAATTCACTGATGGATAGAGATCAAGCCTGGAAAATTTCAGCCCCAAAAGTGAAAGTTTTAGAAAGGTATGCATGACCATAAAGAGGGGATTAGAATGGGAACTGTTACACAACCCTAAATAAAGCAGCTACTGCAGCTCCTGTTTTAATAACTGGCTATTTAGGAGAATGTGGAGGGATAAGCACCCACAGTGGACAGTTTGATCCATATGGTTACTTAATTTTATTCAAACCTTACCTTGAATATGGTCTAGTGAGATAACTGCTTTCATAATACTCTGCTCTGGAATCTGGTCTGATCTGGACCCCTGGCCTGCCAGGATAGCTGGGGGAGTGGTACTCCATCCATGGGTCCGGCCACAGTTGAGGCCCTGTTCTGAGGTCTTGTTGCTGGTGATAATACCTCTCGCCATTATGCCTGGACTGGGGTTGAGGTCTGTGGTAGCCTTCTCCCCATGGTCCCCTGTCCTGGCCCTCCATCCGGGCTACATGCCTCCCTCTTGGTTGGGGCTGCCCCAGGGGCACCCAAGGGTCCATCTGGGTCTTGCTGTGGACCTCCTCCTCCTTGGTTTAGTTTTCCGTAGTTTTGTAGCTTCCTGTAAACAAAGGGATAAATCCCAGGGCATGAAATCTAAACCGCCTCAAAGTCAGCCCGCAAAGTGCATTGCCATGTTTCCAGTGCCATAATACCAATCAGCTTTGTTGTTAGTTCACGTCCCTTTGACTCCCTTCAAGATGCCAATGTCCATGGGCACAGAAAATCTACCTGTCCACTCACCAGTGGCAAGTTGGAAGCTATCCCTGGCAAGTGAGGTGGCCTAAAACAACAATTTTTGCAGAATTTAATTTTCCATTAAAAAAAAAATCCAATATGTTTCTCGCCTTTCCAGTTGCAAAGAGAACCTTCCAAATCTGAGCTAATGCAGAGCTGTCTTCTTGAGTCTGTAGATAGCCAGACAGAGGGACTCTCTTGCTGCTCATAGCTTTCCCTAAGCATAAATTAACTAGATTGATCAGTCACTCACAACCCAGTGGGCTGCAGTGAAACTGTCAAAACACAGTGCTGCTGCTGCTGAAGATGGCTCAGAAAACTATGAAGAGCAGCAAAAGCAGGCACATCAGTTAGTCTCATAGAATGAGAAAAAAATAAATACAAGGGGAAAATGTAGAGTAGCTGAACCCCTGCCTCATAGCAGCCAGGAGTTTTCAGGGTAAAGAGACAGGAAGCTCCCTCTGCCTTTCAGCAACTGGAGGAGTGTGGTTTCAAAATGTATTACACATCTATTACGATAGATGACACAAAAGAGGGAGCCCAAGGAAGAATCCTGTGACAGGATCTGGGAGAAACCCCAGCATCCTCAGCAGCTGGCAGGAAGGCTGGGCTTCTCACCAGGGCACTGTCCCTCAGCCTGGCTGGTCCTTCTTGCTGATAGGAACACTTTCAGCTAGTAGAATTAATCCTAGGGCTAGTAGGTGTCTGAAACATTTTCCAAGTCTTGATAGGTGAAACTTGTGCTGGGAAGAGAGGGAGACAAGCCAGCCTTGCAAGTGCAAGTAACTTGGGCAATATGTTTCCCACAACCCCCAAATAGCAAGTACGTTTCAGGGGTGGGAGGATATTGTAGGGTGACCAGACAGCAATTGTGAAAAATCAGGACAGGGAGTGGGGGGTAATAGGAGCCTATATAAGAAAAAGACCCAAAAATCGGGACTGTCCCTATAAAATTGGGACTTCTGGTCATCCTAGGATATTGCAGAGGGGTCTTCTGAGAGCCTTCCCCTCAGACAGTGTACAGTCCTGACTAGCTACCTGACCTCAGGGACGATGAAGGCATGATCCAGGACCCACAGCCTGGCCTAAAATAGGATCCCACCTCCCCAACTGGAGTTGTTTGCCAGGAGCACCACTGACCCTGGGAGCAATTTGGAGACACCATTGTTTTAGTCTGCCCTTGGCCACTTGCCCCCTTTAATGCCTGGTGTAGCAGCAAAAGTCCTGATTGAAGAAACTGCACGGAATCCATAGAGTGGGCAATGAACCCACCAACAGCACTTGCTTTGCAATATTATCAGACCCCACATACAGAAAGTCAGGTAATAGTAAAAATGTTCCTAGAGAATGGAGTGCTTGGAGACACCCACAGCTCTATTATAGCTAATGCCCAAGAAATGGTCCCTAGCCACAAAACCTGGATCCAAATCTGGATTTCAGGGGTGCTCAGGTGAGGGGTTTTTATCTAACCCACTATAAAGGGTAAGGCATGCTCGGCTCTTTATTCCTTTGTGCAGCCACTATGGGGCATGTGGAACCAGGGGCTGACACCAATTCATTTTAATAAACCTCTCTGCCCCTTCCCACCCAAAAAGCTACAATCTCTTCCCCTCCCCCAAACCTTTGCCAAAACTGTTCTGTGCTATTCTAAGGGTCAACACTCACAATTCGCACCAATGTGATCTCGACTTGACACACACACACACACACACACACACCACGAAGTATAAAATGCTGGACTGAGCAATTTCTAGAGCACACACTTGTCTGTGTGTTAGTCTCTAAGGTGCTACAAGTTTTTCTTTCTTATTTTCGTTTTGCTGACACAGACTAACACGGCTACTACACTTAAGTCTATTCTGAGTACATGTCATCCCATAGCCCAGAATTAGGAGCAATGGGTTGAAATGGCGATTGATTTCCCAGGTGCCACAGGATGACAAGCACCTGGAGAAAGTCCAGCAAGCAGCAAAATGCCCATCTGCGTACACACACCTGTTCGATCGTGCCCACCACCGGCAACTTTGCAGACCTGGCCTGAGCTCTCTCCGTCCCCAAAGGCAGCTGTCAAAGTCCACCTGCCACATCGGCTGATGCCTGCCTGACCCTCAACCTGGATCAGCACTCCCGGCTCTTTGCTGCTACAGAGACGTCCCCGCACAGCTGACAAAGCAGAGCAAAGTGCAGGCTGATCACCTGCCTCGGGACAAGCCCTTCCGTGACTGTTTTCGCTGTACTTGTCAGGGATTTGCTCTTGCGTTTATTCAGGCTTCCGGAGACGCTGAGATTTAGGCAGCCTGGGACACGTGGAATTTAAAACCATAACAGCCAAAGGAAAAAGGCTGTTTTCCCATGGTAACTTGTTAACCAGTTACCTCCCTCCCTTATAAATCAAGTGGAACAACTTTCCTTTTCCTTTTTATTTGTTCCTCTCTTCTCATTGGTCAGGGGTCACCATGCAACATATGGAGTCCAAAAAGAACACACATTTTTTATTTTATTAATAATAAATAGTGGATCTATTCTATTCTATTTATGGTCTTATACCATACTCATCACCACAGTATTTGATCTCATCATGCAGCCAACAGGCCACCTGAGAAATAAATGAAACTTGCTAATTAAGCTTCTTAGTTAATTTACTACTAACTGTGGATGAACATAGTTCTAGCAAATGTAACCTCCCTCTCACACCCCAATCATGTTTGATTGTTCCATCATCTCTAACTACTGAATGATCTGGAGGTCAAAGGTCAGAGCAAAGACTTTACTGAAAATCTCAGGAAAGCTTCCTTCCATGTGGTGTACAACTGTCAGGGACCACAGGGTCTCAAACCCCAGTCCACAGGACTTTCCAGAGCCAGTAAATTCTGACCTGCCATCAGCTGCTAGAACTAGTAGGCAGATAGACTGTTCCACTACCTCTGTTGCTGCTTTGCCAGAGTAAAATTAACAAGTCCCTTGTCGGTTTCACCGCTGCTATTCAAAACTTTGTGCAGTCCTGAAACAATCATATCAGTTTCACATTTCTCTTGCCCATCAGAAAGTTGTAAGCAATAGCAGAGGCACTGATGCGGTTACTCTTGTAGATAATTTCTCTACAGTAACTCCTCACTTAAAGTCGCCCCGGTTAACACCATTTCATTGTTACACTGCTGATCAATTACAGAATATGCTCGTTTAAAATTGTGCAATGCTCCCTTATAACGTTGTTTGGCAGCCACCTGCTTTGGCCACTGCTTGCAGAAAGAGCAGCCCGTTGGAGCTAGCTGGTGGGGGCTTGGAACCAGGGTGGACGTGCAGCCCCCGTATCAGCTCCCCGCTCCCCTAAGTTCCCTGTGCCGCAGCCACCCAGCAGGCTATCAATTGCCAGGCAGTTCAGCTGTCCCTCCCCGCACTGCCGTGTGCTGCTCCTGGCCTCTGCCTTGGAGCTGCTCCTGGGAGCCTCTTGCTTGCTGTGCAGAGGTGAGGGGAAGAGGGGTGCTAATGTCAGGGTGTCCCCCTCCCCTCGCTCCTGAACCGTATCTCCACAGAGCAAGCGGGGGACACAACAGGGCTCAGGATGGAGGGAGCTTGCTGGCAGCAGCTGCTGTCTCAACTTGCTGACCTACGTAAAAAAGCAATGTACTTAGAGTGGGGTCAACATACTTAAAGGAGCAATGCGCGTCTCTCTCTCTCTCTCTCTCACACACGGTGTGTGTCTCTGTCTCTCTCTACCATGCTGTCTCCCCTCCCTCCATTTGTGCTGCCTTGTAGAGTGTGAGGCTACAATAACAACAAAGTGTTAACCGTTAAGGGCTCAGCCAAGTGCTAGTTCATCATTTAGCAGTAAGGCATTCCCTGGGAAATATCCCACCCTCTTCCACACTCTGACTTCACCACCTCAACCAAGCTTCACAATCATCATTGCTGTGTACAGTATTAAATGGTTTGTTTAAAACTTACACTGTGCATATGTGTGTGTGTGTGTATATAAAAAAATTTCCCTGGAACCTAACCCTCCTTAATTACATTAATTCTTATGGGGAAAGTGGATTCACTTAACATCGTTTCGCTTAAAGTAGCATTTTTCAGGAACATAACTACAACATTAAGTGAGGAGTTACTGTATTTACTATCACCTGTTTTTTCTATTGGTTTCTTTTGGTTTCTGGTAAGTTTAGGCCTCTCTCTAGTAGGCAACTGGTACTTTTTTTTTTAAAGCCTGCCTCCCACCAGGGCATCATTTATATTAGGGATCTTAAAATCCTCAGCCACTTCATGATGAGCAGAATCTTTGTAAAGGGGCATACTTTCCAAGATTGCAGTCACCCACTGAAATAGCTAAGGACAGTGTGCTGTGTGCTGTGAGGAAAAAGCCATAGTTTAAATTGCATAAAGCAGCAGTCATGAATGCTATTTATGTCTGAGGTGACCAAAGAAACTATACTAATCAGGCTGTGCAAGGAAAGGAAATGAGGGGAAACACTAGCAGGCCCGCAACATAAAGTTTCAAGCAAGAGTAGCCTAAACTGGACAGCTGCAAAAAACATCAGTTAGGAAAGCCAGGAAGCACAACCAGGGCCAGCTCCAGGCACCAACCGACCAAGCACGTGCTTGGGGCGGCACCTTCTAAGGGGCGGCGCTTGAGGGTTTGTTTTTTTTACTTCGGCGGGGCGGCGCTCGGTGTTTTTTTCTGTTTCGGCGGGGCGGTGCTCGGGGCGGGAGGGGTTGTTTCAGGGGCGGGGGGGTTGGTTTTTTTTGCTTGGTGCGGCAAAAACGTTAGAGCCAGCCCTGAGCACAACAGAAGAGCTGGAGGAAAACTGAGAGAAGAGACTTAGATGGAAGAACCACGGACAGTAGAAAGATAATAAAGGATGCTCAAAAAAAGAAAAAGTAATATTAAATATATGTAGGAGACCTTTTAACTACATTTCTGATGGTTAACACATTATATACTGAACAACTTAATACTTTCTAAACAAAGCTAAAAGAACAAGACAAATTTTACCTATGGTTGTTTTAATAAGATTAGATGGGAAATATTTTCCCCCGTTTCTTCAGTTTGTTTGCTTTGTGCATTTCACCGCACTTGGCTTATAGTCAGTGTTACTGCACCCCAGGGAGTCAGCCAGTTTCCCTTGTTTGTGTGAGTACTCCACAGAAAAAATTGAAAAAAATTGGGAATTTGTCATTGTAACACCCCATAAATTGGCAGAGGAAATTGGGAGTAGATGTACAGCCTGGAACTACTTTTAGCTCTTTTTTGTTAAAACTTACTTCCGTTTTTATAGTATCCCTTTAAATGACAGGAAAATAGAATAAAAAAATAGAATCAGAGTAGTGAGAGGTGAAAAGACTTCTCAGTTCTAGACCCTTAAAAATGTATCACATACATTGCCTTTCAGTGCGGGCAACCCAAATAATCTAGTACAGCGGTTCTCAAACTGTGAATTGGGATCCTAAAGTGGGTAGCAACCCCATTTTAATGGGGTTGCCAGAGCTGACATTAGACTTGCTGGAACCTGGGGGCAAAGTCAAAGCCTGAGCCCCACCGCCCAGGCCGAAGCCGCAGCCCGAGGCTGAAGGTCTTGGGCTTTGGCTCTCCCGACTTGGTGCGGTAGGGCTTGGACTTTGGCTTTCCCCCCCGCCCTGCCCAGCATGACGGAGCTTTGGCACCCCCACCCAGGGTGGCGGGGCTCAGGTTTTGGCCCCCCCACCCAGGGCAGTGGGGCTCAGGCAAGCTCAGGCTTTGGTCCCCACTTCTGGGATAATGTAGTAATTTTTGTTGTCTGAAGGGAGTCACAGTGCAATGAAGTTTGAGAACCCCTGATCTAGCATCATCGTCTGAGCTGAGAGAAATACAAAAACTAAACAAACAGCACAACGTATGAACAGGGGCGGCTCTACCAATTTTGCCGCCCCAAACAGCTGCCGCCGAATTGCCGCCGCGGGACACAGACTGCCGCCCCAAGCACCAGCTTGGAAAGCTGGTGCCTGGAGCCTGCCCTGCGTATGAAAATGTATTTTTAAAATTTTTGGTTGTAATAATATTAGATGCATAGATTTTAAGGCCAGAAGGGATCATTCTGGTTATCTAGTCTGATCTCCTGCATAGCACAGACTGTAGAACCTCACCCAGTAATTCCTGCATCCTGTCCTTTTAACATCTTGCAAGGCACAGGCTGACCTACTCAAATCAGGACAATATTGGAATCCAGTGCCTCCTCGTTGATGCCGAAAGCCCTTAACTCCAGTTTATGTCAATGTTGTGAGGGCTCAGATCCTCACAGGTTTAAGCCCAAAGAGAGGAGGCAGCCTCTACATCAATTCCTATTTATTAGTGTGGGTTTTATACAGGATTAAATATAAAACAAACAGTACTCCAGCATTGCCCCTGAAAACAGCTGAAAACTCTACTAGTGAAATCTCCAGCAGCATAGCACCTCTCTGTGGATCTGCCCCAGGTGTTGATTTATCATTTCTTGGCAGGCATGTTCCCATTACCAAACAGATAGTTTTTGTGTCTACATTTTCAAGTCTCCCTGCCCCACATTCACTGTTTTCAATCCCCCAAACCACTGGACTTTGCTATCACTGTTCCCTCTAAGCTGTGCACGTGTGCGCGTGCACACAGACCCTAACCCCCATGCACACAGCAAAACACCGCACGCACAAAAATTTGCACAGAAGCACAACAATTTGCATAGAAGAATTTTTTTACACACACGGCCTGTCAAAAATTAGAGGGAACATTGTTTGCCACCCTCGCCCCTGAATTATGCAGAGTGATATTTAATAATATAATTAACAAGACTGTCTGGAATGGATCTCTGATGATTTTAAGGAAAGTTCAATAAACTGCAAGAAAGGGTCACTCTTAGCCTACAGCAAATTAAGCAAAAGGTATTCTACATCCAGCCCATGCTCCTCCAAATAAAGAAGCAGGTTTGCAAAGAGCTGGCATTTGTTAAAATCAAAGCATGTTTTTATACGGAGTATAAAGTTCTCAGTTTGGCTGTAGCAGAAAGGCAATTAATTGAGTCCTATTACAAATCAAGCCTTACAACCCTGGAAGTCTCCCCCCACCTCTTGCTTTATTCCCCCTTCAATAAATCCGGTTATTCTCTACCATGAATACTGAAAAGAAGTTACTCACACCGCCTACCCCTAAAGCAACGACTGGGCTGCTGCATCCCATCCTGACAGGCTCTGGATGCTCCCACACACACGGGCTCTGCCACGTCAGCTGGCCGGAATCTTCGTACTGAAGCCATTGTTGGTGGTCGGAAAGGTTAGTTCTGAGCACCAATGCAAAGAGAGAAGCCAGAAGGGCCTCTGCAGCAGCTGAATTCTGCCATATTGAGAAGGTCATTGTGGGGGAAGAAGGTCGTTCACTACTCATGTCCCACACACCACTGGAGTTTGTGTGTAACACTTATAATGTTCCTCCTTTGTCTCTCCGGCCACAAAACCGATGTTATCTCACTCTGAACTGTACCGAGAGATTATTAGTGTGGCAGATTTACTCAGTGGCAGATAAAATGGGGATAGGCAGAAGGGCTAATCCCAATCACTGGACTCTGTTGTATACCTGGACTTCTGTTGCCACCTGGTCCATACAATGTTGCACGGTTAATAATGTAAATTAACACGTCAACTTGCAGGAAATGGAATATTCCAGGGGCAAACTGGCCCCATGTAGGGGAACGCCTGCAATGACAGCATTGGCCACTTGCTGCCCAGACCAGAGAATCGTAATTTAGTATATGTTTAAATGCACTAAAATTAAAAATGATATATATTTTCAATGCTATAAAACTGGCTCCTATGTATAATATTAAAAATCCATTGGCAATGGTATATGCTTCATATACATGTTATTAATATAGTTTAGTTATATATTTGGTTATACAGATATTTTCATATACTGACAACATTATAACAGAAATGCCATAGTTGTCACAATAGGCTTAGATATCATTAATACTTGCAAGTTAGATCATCAACTCTTTAGGGCAGGGGCTGCCTCTTACTATATGGTAATGCAGGGCTCAGCCCAATAGGCTGTAATGCTGATCAGGGCCTCTGGCACCACTAACACTGCTAAATCTCAGCCATGTGAGTGATCCACTGAAAGTCTGCAGGGTCAGGCCTGTCAGGGGTGGCTCTAGGCACCAGGAAAACAAGCAGGTGCTTGGGGCGGCAAATTACCAGGGGTGGCATAATGCTGGGGCCCCAGCTCTGTCCTGAGGCAGCATCCTGGCTGGATCTTGACCACCCCGACCGCCTGTTGCTCTGACTGGTGCCGCCAGGGCTGTGCGGCGGGGCAGGCGGAGCCGGCTCAGTGGGGAGTGTGTCCCCGCCACTCTCCCACGGGCAGCAGCCACCTCCCCTCAGGCGGGAGCCGGTAGCACGGCCCTGCCCCAGCCGCAGAGCGCAGGGGGTGGCGGCGGAACATGGCGGCCAGGCAGGCCGCTCCTCCAGCGCCGGCTGTGGGCTCCTCCACAGCTTGTCCCCGCCGCCTCCTCCTCCTCGTCCCCACTGCGCCGCTTCCTGCCCGGGGAGGGGAAGGGAGCGGCAGCCCGGGCTGAGCTGAACTCATGCCAGGGCTGAGGCGAGGATGAGTGAGGCCAGGATCCAGCAGCAGCCCCGACCCCCAGCGGCGGGAGCAGTGGCGGCGGGAGATGAGTCCTCGGACAGCGAGGGGGCGCACGAGGCCCCCCAGAAACTCATCCGGAAAGTGTTCACCTCGGGACAGATCCTCAGCAAGGTAAGAGCCAGGCCGGGCGGGACAGTCCCTGGGACACCCGGGGAGTTTCTGCCTGCTGGAGCCCCAGAGGCTGCCGCGTCCCTCCCCAACCTCGCACAGCACACTGGTGCCTGGGGTCTCCTCCTACCTCCCCGCTTCAGGGGACGAGTGAGTGGGCAGAGAGGGACAGCATCCGTCCAGCCAGCCCAGCACCTCTTCCTTGGCAGAAGCCCAGCCCCGGAGCTCTCTCCATTGTATGCCCCTTGGGCTCCCAGCTGGGCAGCCTCAGCACTGGGAAAACGCCAGGCAGGGCTGGGTCCAGTGTGTGTTCCAGCTCGTGGGGAGCTCTCTCACCCCAATGACTAGCGTCTTACCTACGGCCAAGTACAGTAGTACGATAGGAGTGTGATGTGAAAAATATCGTGTTGCGTCGCGTGACACGGTCACTCATAATATGAACGTGCGTAAATGTGTTAACGTTAACAGTTATTGATTAATTATATCAGGAATCACGATTACTTGTGTGTACTGTGCCACTCTATCGGCGCCATTCGCGCCAATTTCCGTGTTGCGTCGGTGCCAGTGGTTATAGGGCTAACATGCCGGGACAAAACAAACAAACAAACAAACAAAAATTGCAAAGTGCAAACGTGTAAAAGCCTGTACGTGGATTGGCATTAAAGGAGGTAACCAGGTGGAGAGGGGGAGCTACATTATAAACAGGGGAGCAGCAGACTGCTTGCACAGAGGACTAGGCTGCAGATGGTAGGTCCCAGGAGGCAGTGCACCATCTTGATTCAAATAGGCAGATCAAAATGGAACTGGGGCCTCCCATCCAGCCTGCAGAAGATGGCAGCCTTGGGCCACACTGTAAAATTCCATGGATTCCACTCGGTCCACCCTGTTGCAGAGATGTGTTTTGCTTTAGAAAAGATTAATCAGAGCCAACAACTCTCTGGCATTGGTATCTACTTTTGTTGCAGCTTTCATTTTCTTTCTGAGGGGAATATATTTACATTTCAAAAAAGAACAAAAAGGTTTATTTTATGTGACTAGGTAACAATGTTACTCTCCACCAAGAATGAGGCAAGCTGTACACAGCTATCCAGCTGTGATACGGAATCGCTGCTCACCACTGTTAAAAGGGTAACTACGATAAGGAATCGGTATTGCATCCGAAGAAGTGGGTATTCACCCACAAAAGCTTTTGCTTCAATACCTATGTTAGTCTATAAGGTGCCACAGGACCCTTTGTCGCTTCTACAGATCCAGCCTAAGACGGCTACCCCTCTGGTATTGGCAGAGGCATCAGAATGAGCCTGTGGGTGGGGGGAAAATGTTGACACTCTGCTTGTGGTCCACCAGCCATTCTTCCCAACTGGTGGCTACTCACACTCTGCCACCTTCCCTGCTCCATATTATAAACCATGTTCCCTGTCCCACAGAGCTTTAGGGCCCAGTCATCCAATCCTTTACTAACACAAGTAAACCTTGCTCTTGTAGGCAGTCCCAGCATCTAAGTTATCCCATTTAAATCCAGGTGGCTGTTCAGATGGGTGAGGATTATTTCAATGAACAAGGCCTTGCAGGAATCTGACGGAAAACAGACAAAAGTCCCAGCTGCAATGTAAAATCTACTGTATTGGGAGCTGTTACGATACAGTCCCACGACACAGCTCAAACACAGTTTGGTGTTGCAGTCTGTCATAGATGGGACCAAACCATGTCTGAACACGTTCACAAATCAAGCTACAGTTTTAGGGCTTGTCTACACTCAGTAGCGTAGCCAGGGGGGCAGCAGGGGAAGCGGCGCTAAGGCGCCGCCCGAGGGAATTTAAATCCCCGCCCGAGCCCCGCTGCCGGAGCCGGGCTCGGGCAGCAGCGCTTTAAAAGGCCGGTGGCTCCTGCTGCTGCGGGGAGCCACGGGCCCTTTAAAGCACCCCCCCAGCCCCGCTGCCAGAGCCGGGCATGGGGCGGGGGGCACTTTAAAAGGCCGGCAGCTCCTGACACTGCAGGGAGCCGAGGGCCCTTTAAAGCGCCCCCCCCCCCAGCCCCGGAGCCGGGCTCGGGCAGGGATTTAAAAGGCCCGGGACTCCGCAGTGGCTGAAGCCCCGGGCCCTTTAAAGCGCCGCCGGGTGAATACAGGGGGAGCCGGGAGGCGCCTTTTTATAGCGCCGCTCCCCCTGTGCTCTAAACCTGGCTACGCCACTGTCTACACTTACCCTGCGCCACTGTAGTGCTTCAGTGAAGACTGGCTATGCCAACAGGAGGGCATAGATAATCCACTTCCCCGATAGGCAATAGCTAGGTCGATGAGAGAATTCTCCCGTTGACCTAGCCCTGTCTACAGTGGGGTTTAGGTAGGTTTATCTGTGTCGCTCAGGGGTGTAGATTTTTAACACCCCTGAGCGACGTAGTTATATTAACCTAATTTCCTAGTGTAGATCAGGCCCTAGACTTTACTATTTGCTATAGCACAATTCTGGAACACAGTTCCTTGGAGCTGTTGTTTGAGGCTGTCTGGCTGCAGAGTCAGAAAGAGAGCGCTGCATCTGTTTAATCATAGAATCATAGAATCTCAGGGTTGGAAGGGACCTCAGGAGGTCATCTAGTCCAACCCCCTGCTCAAAGCAGGACCAACCCCAACTAAATCATCCCAGCCAGGGCTTTGTCAAGCCTGACCTTAAAAACCTCTAAGGAAGGAGATTCGACCACCTCCCTAGGTAACCCATTCCAGTTCTTCACCACCCTACTAGTGAAAAAGTTTTTCCTAATATCCAACCTAAACCTCCCCCTCTGCAACTTGAGACCATTACTCCTTGTTCTATCATCTTCTACCACTGAGAACAGTCTAGATCCATCCTCTTTGGAACCCCCTTTCAGGTAGTTGAAAGCAGCTATCAAATCCCCCCTCATTCTTCTCTTCTGCAGGCTAAACAGTCCCAGTTCCCTCAGCCTCTCCTCATAAGTCATGTGCTCCAGCCCCCTAATCATTTTTGTTGCCCTCTGCTGGACTCTTTCCAATTTATCCACATCCTTCTTGTAGTGTGGGGCCCAAAACTGGACACAGTACTCCAAATGAGGCCTCATCAGTGCCGAATAGAGGGGAATGATCACGTCCCTCGATCTGCTGGAAATGCCTCTACTTATACAACCCAAAATGCCGTTAGCCTTCTTGGCAACAAGGGCACACTGTTGACTCATATTCAGCTTTTCGTCCACTGTAACCCGTAGGTCCTTTTCTGCAGAACTGTTGCCCAGCCATTCGGTCCCTAGTCTGTAGCAGTGCATGGGATTCTTCTGTCCTAAGTGCAGGACTCTGCACTTGTCCTTGTTGAACCTCATCATATTTCTTTTGGCCCAATCCTCTAATTTGTCTAGGTCCCTCTGTATCTTATCCCTACCCTCCAGTGTATCAACCACTCCTCCCAGTTTAGTGTCATCTTCAAACTTGCTACGGGTGCAGTCCACACCATCCTCCAGATCGTTAATGAAGATATTGAACAAAACCGGCCCCAGCACCGACCCTCGGGGCACTCCACTTGATACCGGCTGCCAACTAGACATGGAACCATTGATCACTACCCGTTGAGCCCGACCATCTAGCCAGTTTTCTATCCACCTTACAGTCCATTCATCCAGCCCATACTTCTTTAACTTGCTGGCAAGAATACTGTGGGAGACTGTATCAAAAGCTTTGCTAAAGTCAAGAAATAGTATATCCACTGCTTTCCCCTCATCCACAGAGCCAGTTATCTCATCATAGAAGGCAATTAGGTTAGTCGGGCATGACTTGCCCTTGGTGAATCCATGCTGACTGTTCCTGATCACTTTCCTCTCCTTTAAGTGGCTCAGAATTGATTCCTTGAGGACCTGTTCCATGATTTTTCCAGGGACTGATGTGAGACTGACTGGCCTGTAATTCCCCGGATCTTCCTTCTTCCTTTTTTTAAAGATGGGCACTACATTAGCTTTTTTCCAGTCATCCGGGACCTCCCCCGATTGCCATGATTTTTCAAAGATAATGGCCAATGGCTCTGCAATCACATCGGCCAACTCCTTTAGCACCCTCAGATGCAGTGCATCCAGCCCCATAGACTTGTGCTCATCCAGCTTTTCTAAATAGTCCCGAACTACTACTTTCTCCACAGAGGGCTGGTCACCTCCTCCCCATACCGTGCTGCGGAGTGCAGCTGTCTGGGAGCTGACCTTGTCTGTGAAGACAGAGGCAAAAAAAGCATTCAGTACACTAGCTTTCTCCACATCCTCTGTCACTAGGTTCCCTCCCTCATTCAGCAAGGGGCCCACACTTTCCTTGACTTTCTTCTTGTTGCTAACATACCTGAAGAAACCCTTCTTGTTACTCCTAACATCTCCGGCTAGCTGCAACTCCAAGTGTGATTTGGCCTTCCTAATTTCACTCCTGCATGCCTGAGCAATATTTTTATACTCCTCCCTGGTCATTTGTCCAATCTTCCACCTCTTGTAAGCTGCTTTTTTGTGTTTAAGACGAGCAAGGATTTCACTGTTAAGTCAAGCTGGTCGCCTGCCATATTTACTTTTCTTTCTACACATCGGGATGGTTTGTAACCTCAATAGGGTTACAAACCTGCAACCTCAATAAGGATTCTTTAAAATACAGCCAGCTTTCCTTGACTCCTTTCCCCCTCATGTTATTCTCCCAGGGGACCTTGCCCATCAGTTCCCTGAGAAAGTCGAAGTCTGCTTTTCTGAAGTCCAGGGTCTGTATTCTACTGCTCTCCTTTCTTCCTGGTGGCAGGATCCTGAACTTGACCATCTTATGGTCACTGCCTCCCAGGTTCCCATCCACTATTGCTTCCTCTACTATTTCTTCCCTGTTTGTGAGCAGCAGGTCAAGAAGAGCTTTTCCCCTAGTTGGTTCCTCCAGCACTTGCACCAGGAAATTGTCCCCTACACTTTCCAAAAACTTCCTGGATTGTCTGTGCACCGCTGTATTGCTCTCCCAGCAGATATCAGGGTGATTAAAGTCACCCATGAGAACCAGGGCCTGTGATCCTAGTAACTTCTGTTAGTTGCTGGAAGAAAGCCTCGTCCACCTCATCCCCCTGGTCTGGTGGTCTGTAGCAGACTCCCACCACGACATTACCCTTGTTGCTCACACTTTTACATTTAATCCAGAGACTCTCAGGTTTTTCTGCAGGTTCATACTGGAGCTCTGAGCAGTCATACTGCTCTCTTACATACAACGCAACTCCCCCACCTTTTCTGCCCTGCCTATCCTTCCTGAACAGTTTATATCCATCCATGACAGTACTCCAATCATGAGAGTTATCCCATCAAGTCTCTGTTATTCCAACTACATCATAATTCCTTGACTGTCCCAGGACTTCCAGTTCTCCCTGCTTGTTTCCCAGGCTTCTTGCATTTGTGTATAGGCACAATACAGTAGAACCTCAGAGTTACGAACCGACTGGTCAACCACACACCTCATTTGGAATCAGAAGTATGCAATCAGGCAGCACCCAAAAAAACCCAAATACAGTGTTATTACTTGCAAGTACTGTGTTAAACGTAAACTACTAAAAAAATAAAGGAAAAGCAGCATTTTTTCTTCTGCATAGTAAAGTTTCAAAGCTGTATTAAGTCAATGTTCAGTTGTAATCTTTTAAAAGAACAACCATAATATTTTGTTCAGAGTTACGAACATTTCAGAGTTACAAACAACCTCTATTCCCGAGGGGTAGTTTCTTATTCAGTGTTTACTTTGCAACCACAAAAGCTAGAGGTGGGGCCCTCAGAGAAGTGCTGGAGCAGTATTCTGTCCCATTCTGGCTCACTTAGGCTATATCTACACAGGGATTAAAAAACCTGAGGTTGGCCTACGTCAGCTGACTCGGGCTTGCCTGGCTCGGGGCTCTGACACTGAAAAAATCGCTGCATAGATGTTCAGGCTCGGGCTGGAGCCCGGGCTCTAGGACCCTGCAAGATGGGGGAGGGTCCCAGACCTCGGCTGCAGCCCAAGCCCAAACATCTACATTGTACTTAAACAGCCCCTTAGCCGAGGAGCCCAAGTCAGCTGGGATGGGCCAGCTGCCAGTGTCTAACTGCAGGGTAGACAGACCCTTAGAGCTCTGAGCAAGGAGCTGAGGAAATTGAACACCAAAGGCATAAACAAAACCACAAATAATGTTCAAGTCAATAAGAGTGTCTAAAATCTTCAGGGGCATGATAATTTATTTCTAAAGCTGGTTTAAAAATTCATCACAGCAGAAGCAAGTTGGAGAAAGGCCAGAACAAAGGAAAGGAATCAGAGAGTTGAGATAAAAGCAGAGGAGAGATCAGATCGGGGTTTGGCACTCACACTTATTTTCAGCCTGTGCCCTGCAAGGCGAACTTGCAAATTGTTAGAATTCCTCTTTGCATTACAAAATCATCACAGCACGACAGAGCATCCAGTGGCAATGTAAACTGCAGGGCAAGTTATTGTGCGCTAACCTCTCTAAGATGACTCTCAATGATACATTATAGTAGTTGGCATATTTAAAAGTGTGCCCTGCCGTACAAACTCAATGCATCATGAATTCAGTAGTGTCTTGGCTTTGCAATCATCCCAGCATAACCATATGGATCCAGATCCGCAGCCAGTGGAAAGTGACTTCAAAGGAGCTACTCCACATTCCATCAGGTAAGGATCTGGCCCAAGATCTCACAGAAGGCTTTAATCTGGTGAAATTAAGGCACGTGACAATCCCATCAGGTACAATCATAAAGACCATAGTGGTAAAAAGAGAATTGTGAACTTCCCAGAGGAGAGACAAGGAAAGACACAACATAATGTGGGGCCGCGCTGCATTGACTTCAACACAGAGTTACACCAGCAGGGGATCTGGCCCCTGTCCACAGTTCCAGCTCCAACCAACCTTCAGAACAACACACAGCTCAGAGCTGGGATTTGCACTCCTGCTGCTGAATTTTTAATGAAAACACACACTTCAGTTCATCGGCACTGCAAAACACAAAGCATTTTGTACCTACTCTACCATGTGTACTGAAATTAAAAGGCTTCCTGTTCGGCAAAAAGAAAAGTCAAGGGACCTTGACTACAGAGCATCCATTATTCAAAGCTTTATCCATTATTCAAAGTTTTGCTGAAATCTGATTGTGGGCTTGAAAGGAAAAAAATCACAGAAGTTTTCTAGTCCATGCTCAGTTTACTTCCAGCTCAATTTTTTCCTAATTACAAGTATCACAACTCTGGGCATTTTGGAAGATCAGAAGAAAACGTTCACCCTGCCTGACAGAGCTCCTTGGTAGCAGCTATACATTTTTATTTCAGTGCTGCAGAGGTGTGCCCTTCCCTAAAGCGTGCTCCTTTTCCTTTGGGTTTGTGTGAAGGGGGTGGTGATACTTGATGAGAGGGTAGCATTGGAGTCATTGGATGTCTTACCAACCTTTGCCATGTGATAAGGTTATTTACCTTTGTAACCCTGAGTCAGGTCAGGTGACAGACTGAGGCCAGGAAATAAAGTTCTGTTTCTTGCAGAATGCCTGGGTGCCGCATCTTTAATACGTGGTGTCACAACTAAACTAGGGACCAGATTTCAAGAGGGCTTTGCACCCAGAGGCTCCTGTTATGATGCTCCACACCCACCATCCTATGTTGACAATTGCAGGTGCTGAGCACTTGGAAATCCGGCCTCCGAGCTTGCACAAAGATGGAGAGGTAGGGAGAGAGGACAGGGCAAGCGTTCTGAATCTCCTGAGAGGTACGTCCTATAGGACATATTGTGTCAGCAAGCCCTCCAGGGCTTTCTGGTCACACAGCCCCTTTTCCACAGGCTGTCTGGGAAACAATCCATGGAGATCCTTCTGACTTATCCCATCAGGGAGTGGATGGAGTTGCTGGCAAGGCCCTCCAATCCCATAGATGTTGGTACATATACCCAGAAGGGCAGGATCTCTTGTTCTATGCCCTCCCTATTCCTTCCAGCAGAGATCACAGCTCCCTAGACTCCCTTCTGTCACCTAGGCTCACGTTTTCCCTCAGAGGGTTCTGAGAGCAAGGAGGAGGAATCAGCATGATTTTACGTGGGGAAATCAGGGGATTTGAGGGCCCTTTCCCCAAGCGGCAGATCCCACCCATGAGAAGATCATATTTATGGGGCTTCTGCAGCATCAGCATGAAGCAGAACCTTGTGCCATAGGTTCAACTCACCCCTCCCCTCCCCTCCCCATGCGCAGGCTTCTCTGGATAAACGGATCTGCCTGTTTCACCCTGGCACTAGGACAGGCCTGCACAACATGCAGCCCGTGTGGGCTCACTGTGTGGCCCACGGGAGGTGGGGGGGGGCGGGGAGGGTGAGTAGGTGGGCTCACTGTGTGGCCTGCGGGGGGGTGAGTAGGCAAGCGGTGGGGTGGGGCAAGCCAATGGCCGGCTGGCAGGTGGGCAGGCTGGGAAGTGAGGGTGAGCCAGCAGCAGGGGCAGCAGCAGACGGTAAGAGGCCAGCAGCGGGCAGGCAGGTGAGCTGGCGGCGGGGCGAGCTGGCGGCAGGGGGAGCCGGCGAGCTGGCGGGCTGAGGAGGTGAGCGGGCAGCGGGGGGTTAGTAGGCGAGATGGGCGGTGTGGGAGATGACGAGCCGAGTGGGCGGGCAGTGGCACGGCGGCAGGTGAGCCAGCGGTGGGGTGGCGGGGGCTGAGGAGGTGAGCCAGTGGGGTGGGGGGATGATGAGCTGAGCGGGCGGGCAGTGGCGGCGGCGGCGAGGCTTTATACTGGGGGGGGGGTGAGGAGGCGAGCGGCGAGTTGGTGGCTGGAGGGGGGCAAATCTCCCACATTCAAAATCTGGGACTGTGTCTGTTAGTCCTTTTTGCTGCTTGTCTTTGGGCTGGGGGTTGTCCCAATGCTGCAAAGAGGGTGTTCCCAAAGGAAGGTGCTTGCTTCTAACCCCCGAGGCCGTCAGTATGTCTGCTCTTCTCTAGTCAGCCCACTTGACAAGTTTGATTGTCCTTGGTCTGGTTCCCATCCCCTCTCCAAGGGTTGCAGCTGTCTGGATGTGCCTGCCTTCCACGCCTTCCTCATTCACTCAACAGGGCAACTGAATACAAAGTGGGGGGAAGATCTTATTCTACTTCTAGCAAAAAGACATTTTTCTTTTACCTTAATTATACTACCTTAGGGGCCCACTATAACATATTACCAAGGTTCAATACAAAGTCATATAAAAGTTATACAAAAATGCATAGTGCAGAGATTTATCTACAACTCCATTGATTGACTGTTGTGTGCAGTAATATAGTGACCCATGGGGGGCGTGAAGAGGGGTGTGATGGTGGGGCCGAGCGGGGAGGGGGCAGGTCCTACTTTACTGCTGTGATCTGGTCACCCTATGTGCGCTGTTTCTTTCCCCCTCTACAGGCTTCCACACCCCAGCGCTGGGGAAGGAGGGGTTGTTTCCGCGGGGCGGGCGGCGCTGGGGGGGGGGGGGTGTTTCCGCGGGGCCAGGGGGTTTCGGCCCTCAGTTCTTTTTTTTGGAGTAATATGGCCCTCGCCGCTTTACGAGTTGTGCAGGCCTTCACTAGGAGGAAGAGATCAAGGGAACAATCTGCCCCCTCGTGTTTGTAAAGTATTGGATGAAAAGACCTGGAGACTGTAATCCTGAATCCCCAATCTAATGGAGTGTACACCTATACACCTCCCCATTTCTGATCTGAAAGGACTACTGCTAAGCCCCAGAAGGAAGTTCAGTATCAAACACATTCATTCCTTGGCCTCTCTGCACACACCCCTACCAGCAAGGCAGCTAAACTGTGATGATTGCTGACTTTTGTCAATTGGGCCTGGACTGAGTTCACTAGCCAGATCCCAGATGGAAATGACTGTCACTGTTGACCCACGTAAACTTGCCAACCCTCCAGGATTGTCCTGGAGTCTCCAGGAATTAAAGATTAATCTGTAATTAAAGATAATGTCATGTGACAAAACCTCCAGGAATTCATCCAACCAAAGTTGGTAACCATAGACTCAGGCCCCATTCAGACTGGCCAGCTAGAGGGGACTGGACATGTATTCTATTTGCTAGCCCCCAAACAAACTATATCCCCAATCCTGCAATCTGATCTGCAGACAGACCCTTTTGCATATACAGGCCTAGAAGCAGGGCTACTGAAGTCAAGGGGGTTCCCCACAGACTCAGCCGTCCACCCTTGTGGATCAGATTGCAAGATCAGGACCCATACTGCGCACAGTCTCCAACTGTAAACTATACTAATATCACCTATCTTAATAACTCAGTGCAGAACCACTTTAATTCCACTGTAAAACATTACAACAACACTTCAGAAAGGGGCCTTTTGCCAGTAGTAACATTTTAATTTTCTTTAATATACATATTTCTATTATCTTTACAATTAGGACCAACTGTAAAAAAATAATCTAATTCAGTTCTTGGCAAATTCACACATGGGAAAAAAATTTATTCTTTCAATTCTCTCCTTAAAATACTTTGATCCAAGGCATGTGACAAATACATATACAGTAATGAAATTTACAGTCATTATAAAGAGTTAATTAAGAGTCCAGATACCCATTGTGTTTGGTCAGCTATTGGAAGAAATAGAAAAGAGAGGGAGAACTGTTGTGCCCCATAAAGGTTTAATCACAGAACTAGATTTGAATTTGAGGCTAATGGAAACAAAAGGCTAACATCACTGGCTAGAGACAGACATAGTATTACCTTCCTATACAACTCAGTCCTGATGCAGCACCCTGTGATTCCAGTGCTGAGTCTCCAGACACGTCTATAGATGCAACACAGCTCTGAATTGCAGTGCAGCCCTGTATTGCTAACCTTGGGCTCCTCTGGAGTCAGGATTCCCAACCATGCAGGGGGGAAAAGTTCATTTAATCTAAATGGGATTTGAACCCAGGGCTCCAGAGATGAAAAACTAGTTGAGTTATCGACTTTTCCACCTAGCCTCCTGCACCAAGATCACTGGACTTTGTTTTCTCACACTGGCACTTGATGCTGCTGTCTTCGCTCAATGAATCCCATACATTCGCCTAATCCCCAGTTTCACTTCCCCCATGTGGGACATCTCGCTAATTCTTTCCAAGGATCAAGAGACTTGCAAAAAAAAATTTTTTTAAGAAGCTTTTGATCAGCTTTCAACATGATCAGAATTAATACAAAATAATTCACTTCCACCTATCCAATCAAGAACTGCAGGAGGGAGACAAAGCAGAGCCAGCCTTTAGCCCCTTCTTCTTCCCTCTCCCCCCACGGGGGTGGGGGGATTAGAAACATCATAGCTAACCTCATCTTTTATTTAAAAATAGTTTTTCCCTTTTCTTTGCAAAGGTCTCTGAAAATAGCCACAGATTCCAAGGTCAGACGGGACCACTCGGATCTAGTCCGGCTTCCTGTAGAACACAGGCCATAGAACTTCTCGGAAATACTTCCTGTATGAACGACAGCGTCTCTCTCAGAAAAATACCCCATCTTGATTTTAAAACTGCCAGTGATGGGGAATCACCGGTGGCCTTGGTAAATTGTTCCAATGATGGTTAGTCCCTGTTGCTGCTAAAAATATATGTGCCATTCCCAGTCTGAATTTGTCTAGCTTGAAGTCGGGCACTGATTTATCCTAATAATCATGGAGATTCACTCCAACCCCCACTCCCCTGACACACACACAGCCCCCCACACCTGGCCTTTGGGGTTGCTGAAACCCTGAGGCCCCACTCCCACAGTTTCTGGGAGGACCCAGAACTAATTAATGACTTGGGGAGAGGAGGCCGTGCTGCTCTGGCTGCTGCCATTGCTGCCACTTCCCTTCCCAGCAGCTGGCCGCTGCTGAGCTAGTTCCTTCCTCCGCAGAGCAGCCATTGTGATGTGTATGAGGACAACTCAACAGCCCAAGAGGCAGCGCCATCAAGCAGACTAAGCATGGGAGCAAGTCCACAAAACTCCTTTGTTCTAATGCCGGCTCTGACACGGACACAGGCCCCGATTCAGCAAAGCACCTAATGCATAACTGAAGTGGTCCCATTAACTTCAAGTGGATACATGGAATTAAGCATGGGCTTCCTTGCTTGGCTGCATTAAGGCTGTGGTTTCTGCATCTTTAAAGTGGATCATATTTAGCTACCATGCACTGATGGTGTAACAATGAACGTTTGTAAAGTGCTGTAAGCAGAATGCACACAAAGCACGCCAAAGGCAGCAGGTTTAAAACAAACAAAAAGAAGTATTTCTTCCCACAACACACAATCAACCTGTGGAACTCCGTGCCAAAGGATGTTGTGAAGGCCAAGACAATAATAGGGTTCAAATAAGAACTAGATAAATTCATGGAGGATAGGTCCATCAATGGCTATTAGCCAGGATGGACTGGGATGGTGTCCCTAGCCTCTGTTTGCCAGAAACTGGGAAAGGGCAACAGGGGATGGATTACTTGATGTTTAATTGTTCTGTTCATTCCCTCTGGGGCACCTGGCATTGGCCACTGTTGGAAGACAGGATACTGGGCTGGATGGACCTTTGGTCTGACCCCCTATGGCCATTCTAATGTTTGAGCCCCCAGTTCCACAGCTTAGATTCACAGACTCGAAGGTTAGAAGGGACCATCAGGACCACCTAGTCTGAAGCTTATTTGAACAAGCTTGTCCTTTGCAGAACTCTACCTGTTCACAACTATGTAGGACACTAACAAGCAACCAAGACCCCACCCTCCTGCAGCAGGAAGCTGGTGGCAATCTGAGGAATCCGTCAGGTTTTTAAGGGGTAAAAGACTTTTACGGGCTCCTCCAAATTACAGGACGGAAGCCAGGGTAGCTGGTCATCGCTCCACAGTAGCAAAGACAAGAGCAAGGCAGCCTGGTCTCCACAGCCTCAGAAAAGCCATGTTAAGACAACCAAAAGGCTTATTGTACATTTAGAAAGCGCTGTACATGTATTAACATGTATAAGTTCGGAGGCATACGGATTTGGACTGCAAGTCAGAGCAGCAAACAACAGTGTGGAAGAATTTAGGTATTGTCATGTCAAATAGTTCTAGCAGTACGTGTTCTGCAGGACGTCGTGGCTCCAGCTCTTTTCAGGCAGGCTCGAGAGAGCCAATGGTGCTTGTTAACAGTGTCTCAGACTGAAGTCTCTCCTGTTCACAGCGACACTCACCAAGGTCACCATCCGTATAATTACACCTCTTGGGACCAAGCTGAGCTGACACAGGAGTCAAGGATGAAGTCTTTTGTCCCAGATGCAAGTAGCTGGGTTCAGCAATTATTGGGGGGTTGTTTGGTTCTTCTGATGCAACGCCAGCCACTGTTTAAGGCAGGGCAACAGGCGACATGGACCAATGGCTGGTTACACCGCTGCAAAAGCTGTTCCCTCACCTCATGTTTTTTCATGTCTCTTCATTTCAACTCCACCCCTCAGCCCAAGCTGCCTGGTTCTAGCTAACTGTTTTGTAATGGCTACATACAGGAGTGCTGCTCTATCACAACCAAGGGCAGCTCCTCTCAAACTGTGGTGGGTGGAGCATTGACTGGCCTCACGGCACTAATTCCCCTCCTCATTTCCAGCTCTTAAATTGCATTACAAGAAGCTACAACCACTTTGCTTATGTGGAACGGTAACATCAGGAAAGTCATGACTGTGGTTGATACAAAGGGTCTGATTGCAATTAAAACCTCATGGCTGGCCTGTGCCAGCTGACTCAGGCTAAGGGGCTGCTTAATTGCAGTGTAGACATTCAGGCTCAGGCTGGAGCCTAGGCTCAAGGACCCTGCAGCCCATGCTGGAAAGTCTACACCACAATTGAACAGCCCTGTGAGCCCGAGTCAGCTGGCACTGGCCAGCCGCAAGTGTCTGACTGCAATGTAGACATACCCTAAGATACTAGGGTATGTCTACATCACCAATGGAAAGGAAACAGTCTGTGCAACCGTAAATGTGAGAGATGGGGTCTCCACAACTGCCAGCAGAAGGGGGAGGCATCCCCAACATAAACACTCTGTTAAAAGGTGAACCACGCTATGGAAAAAGAGTCTGAGAAGCCATGCTCTAGGGACACAAGGATGCTATAGGTATATTCTAGAGAGCACATGCTGCTCACAGTGGGAGACTTAAGGAGATTTCCCAATGGTGATTCCTTTAAAGAGAGTCTGGTTTACATTTGTATTAATTGCACTGCTCTGCATCTATTCTCCCTCTTCCCATCACAGTGAAGTCCCCTAGGTCTCCTGGCACTGTTTGTCTAGCGCCAGTGCAAGTCCACCAATGGGCTCAAGTACTTATACCATGTCATCTAACCCTAAGCAGGAACCCGTAGCCTTCTACATTACTGGTGGTGGTAGACAAATCATGCAAGAAATCGTAGGGTAGATGCAACTTGGCTGTCTGCATCCATAAGCCAGAAGGGTGATTCTGCTGATTAGTCCAATAACAGCAGGGGCTGTGTTCTGAGGAAACAGGCCGATTTATTTAATTGAGATGACGACCTTTCCTGTTGACTTGCGCTGGGTTACACGGCTAAAGGCTTCATTCACCTGCAAGCACAAAACCTCAGTTGTTTATACAAAAGGGCATGTACACACACACACACACACTCCTGCAAGTGTTAGTTGCTACTGTAGGCACCTTAATTTGCATTCTCTATAGTAATTTCTAGAGGGCAGATGTATTTCACCAAATTTTTCGGAGTGACCTTTTGTGTATAAAGATTTGGGACACATGAAAACTTGGATTTGTGCATGCAGGAAAAACAATTATGCACAAAGATTTCAGGAGCAATTTTAGAGGCCAGGTTGGAACACTTTAAAAATCTGACCTAGTGACTTTACCACTGTCACATTCCGGAGTGAATCCAGGCCAGCGAGGGGCTGTCAGCACCTGCCCTACAAATCTTGGTTGCCTCATGTTTTGCTGTTGTAGCTCCCAATATGGGCTGCCCACAAACGGCATGCAAGTCACACCCTGAATGTCTGTGTATACCTGCAGCCAAGCAGCTCTAACCCCAGCAGCCTGTCAGCAACACACCAGTCACACTCTGGCTTCCACCAGCCTTGGTTACTACCTGCAGGGTGACCCCCAACACACTATCAGTCCTGCGTTTCCCCACAAAACTTTGTTCTGCACTGTCCAGCCCTCTCCTGGACAGTCCAGATATTAAGATTCGCTGCTCCTGTAAAGAGTCAATATTCAACAGTTTACTACTTTAACTGGAGTTACCGAACAGTTCTGTTTAAACACAGCACTGGATGGGTTTAGATTAAAACATAAAACAAGTTTGTTAACAAAAGAAGATAGGACATAGAAGCTGGTGGTGAAGGAGGCTCCATGCCTTTTTACCCCTCTCCTGTGTTTGCTGAAGTGAAAATTTGTTTTGTGGCCTGCCATTTCCTCCTCTTACTGTTTTGAGGACTCTGTTTACTACTTATCTGTAAATTGAGATAAATACACATTCCTTTGTTTAGGACAGACCGTTGCCTAGGCTATGTGGGAGAGAACATGTGCTAAAATGTCATACAGGGGGATGTCATTACTTTACATAGAATGTTTCTACATACATTTCATCATGATAATATTGACCAGCAAGTTATTAGTTTTCCAGTGATACCTCACAAGGCACATTTTGTACAAAGATTATTACAAGGGTGTGTAGAGTGTGAATAGAAGGGTGCTTTTGGTCACAACCACATAACCATGCACCTCTTTACCCACATACATACCTCAATACAAATCATTACCCACAAAAAAATGGAAATTCACAGAGATCAAATTTACCTACCCGCTCACAATGGGGTAGTATTAGAGACACTCAAAGGCTTAATCCTTTACTGGGTGGGTTAATTTCTCTATCTTCAGCCTAATTATTTCTATCAGCCATTTTCAACTACTTCAAGGTGAAGACAGAGTCAGTACCAGTTTTGTTCATCATGCTAAGGGGTTTGGCCAGAACGGCCCCCAGGGTACCTGGTGCTTTCTTATCAGCTCATAACAATGTTACTCAGATTGGTCTCTGCAAAGTCAGACACTGAAAATATCAAAGATTGTTATTGCCAGTAGCATTTCCCAGAGTTTCCTTGTCAGTCTTGTTGCCACTGGCCAATCACTTATGAGGTGTAGATGTCTGGTTTAGGTGGCTAACGTTCTCTTTAGGTTTGAAATGTAATTATGTATGTGTGACGCTATGAATAGTGGAATTTAAATGCAATCAGATTGTTACTCTATAGTACAACAGGTGGTAGTCGTGACCCACAGAGCCCCTCAATGCCAACTGGCAGAGGGCCCACCACACTGTAACTTACATCAGGCCTGACACACTCATTGCTCCAACACACTGTTGTCATAATCTATATCTAAGATTACTGCGTGGTGTATGTACAGGTAGTGTATAAAGAATTATAAAAGTGTGCTGGAAATATGTTCGTAGACTGTGGCTGGGAAACAGTGCATAAGCCCTGCCTGTCCTAGACAAAAGAATGTTGTTTCAGCCACTTGACTGTGTCACCAGTGTAAATTGAGCAAGACAAGGCCAGAAACAATGGAAGTATATTTACATGGAAGGTAAACAAAGCCATCAAACTAGCAATGGGGGAGATGACTACTTAACAATCAGGGCAGTGGATGGAGGCTGTACTCCCAGCAAGCCTTCCTGCCTCTTGAAACAGAGACAATGGACTTTGGAAAATTTAAGCCGAAACAGTACAATTTTTTGGCATCCATCACCTGAGGGACACAAGAGACCAGAACTCTTGATGTCTGAGAAAGGCAGATCCCTCAACCGAGGGAGCTGAAGTCTCTGGGAACTGACTATAGGTGAGAAACTTACTTTCCAAAAGATTGTAAGTTTTAGTCACTAGAAAGTGTGTTTTGTTTGTAACTTTTCATGTTTCTTTCACTCTTACTTGAAATCATTTAAACCTATGTTCTTTGTTAATAAAGTTATTCTTGTTTTATTACAAAACCATCTCAGTGCTGTGTAGTGAAGTGAAGTTTAAATCTTCAACTAATCTAACAGGCTGCTGTATGCGCTATTCTCTGGAGGCAATGAACTTAACAACTTCTATGAGAGGGACTGAGCAGTGTTAAAGGATGTCTTTGGGGAACTCAGGCTCACCGATTGACCAGCAAGGCAAGGTTTGGACTGGCAGAGTCCTGAAGAGTTTGCTGGCAAGGCAGACAAGCTGGTGTGCCAGGGAGCTGACACATGGCTTATCAGCAGCAAAGCTCACTCTTGCTGAGGCAGAGTGGTGACCAAGTGGCTCACAGGTCTGGGTGACCTGAGCAAGACATCACTGCAGTGCAGTTTGTTCTGCGGGAACAAACAGCTCAGCATTTGTATTGGAATTTGCTCTTCGAGGGCTTTTTGCCTCAGGAATCCATTTATGAGGCTGAAATAACACAAGAGCTGACCATCTCATGGCACTTCCATTATCCAGGAACTGAAATGCCAGAAAATTACTAACCAATGTGTAATTCTGACTCCTCTAATGCAGAGGTTCTCGACCTTTTTCCCTCTGAGGCCCCCCCAACATGCTATAAAAACTCCATGACCCACCTGTGCCAAAGCGAGGGCCGGTGTTAGCAAGCAGGACAATTGCCTGGGGCTCCACACTACAGGGGCCCCTGCGAAGCTACATTGCTCAGACTTCGGCTTCAGCCCCGGGTAATGGGGCTCAAAGCCCCGGGCTTCAGCCCTATGCGGTGAGGCTTTGGCTTTCTGCCCTGGGCCCCGGCGAGTCTAACACTGACCATGCTTGGAGGACCCCTTGAAACCTGCTAGCGGCCCTGGACGCGAGGTTGAGAACCACAACTCTAATGGCTCCCAGAGTGAAAGATGTAAATTAAGACATAGCTGCATCTTCCAATTCACCTTAAAAAAAACCCAAACAACTTTATCCCGTTGTATTACTGTCTCTTAAATTGTAATGTCTTTGTGAAAGGAGCTGTCATTTTTACAGGTCCGTACCATGGCTAGCGCAAGGGGGGCCCAACCTGGCACTTCCGAAACATAAATACTAAATAATCATTATACATATTGGATACATTTAAAGCCAATAACACTGGAATGAAGGAGGCAAAAGGAAAAAAAGGGAATTTCTTTAAGAACCAGGGTTCTGTGCCGTGTTTGAAACTGGAGGGTTTTTTTGTACGAATCAGAGGGAATTCACCTCACACAAAATTCACTCAGATGCAAAACTTAACTGTAAACAAAGCAATCCTGAGAGCTCAACACTGCATAAGGTCATCACAGTTTAAATTAAAACCTTGGCATGTGTATTTTCCTAATCAACAGCAGCATTTACTTCCTGTAGTGAAGACAGGTTTTTGGCAGATACTGGAGTTTAGAGTTAGTTCTGAGGCACAGATCAAACCCACGTGTCTCCTAGTTGTAACTCATATTTCTCCCCGCCTAAGAGGTACAGGGGCATAGGTGCTGGAACAAAGGGTGCTGGGGGTGGCCCGCTGCATCCCATGGCTTGAAGTGGTTTCCATTACGAACAGGGTTTACAGTTTGGTTCAGTGGCTTTCAGCATCCCCACTATACAAATTGTTCCAGCACCCTTGTACAGGGGCTCAAGCTTTGGACTTTCCCATCCCCCAGGGGAGTGCTGATAGCAACCCACCAGATTAGACAGCTTCTTCCTTCTATTCAGCCTCTCTCAGAGAACTGTGAATCCTGCCAATGACTGGCATCTTGGACAGCACTTTACCTCTTCCAGTTTGAAGACCGCTCCCACATGAGGTTGGATCCGTCTTTCCTGGCAGTACCAAAGAGCAGAGGAGAGGGATGACGAAAAAACAGGGAAGTCCTCTTCCCGGTATCGAC
Source organism: Chelydra serpentina (assembly GCA_037349315.1). Classification (NCBI taxonomy): domain Eukaryota; kingdom Metazoa; phylum Chordata; order Testudines; family Chelydridae; genus Chelydra; species Chelydra serpentina. The sequence goes on along the minus strand of JBAIAC010000024.1, from coordinate 54,729,225 downwards.
CCCAGAACACTCCCAAGGCAGACACATTCTTCAGAAGCAGCAGGTTGGCAGGCACAGAGGGGATTGTTCCTCCAGCAAAACCCACCACCACAATCCTGCCCTCCCAAGCCAAACTGCAAGGGGGAGGGAAAGGAGATGTATTTAATGAGGAAGAGCAAGCATAGGGTAAAATCATGATTCCACTGGGGAAAAGGGGGTGGGAGGGTTGCCTTTTCTTCAGTGGGACCAGAGTTTGTTCCTTAATGAAACACTGTCTCAAACTGAATAGTAGGGTGTTAGCTCAGTGAAGAGAGGACTTTGCCACTGCACCATCTGCAGATAGGATCTCATCAGAATTTGCCAACTAAAAGGGGAGCATCTGGGCCAACCGTTTCCAAGTTTGAGCACTTGCTGGTGGCCTGCAGAGAGCTGGCTGGTCACATGATGCTGACTGGTCCATGTTGTTTCTAGCTTTTACATTGCATTAAGGACAGGTGAAAACACATTATTTTCCTACTGTTACTTTTCCAGGTGAGCAGTTACTGTAGTTGACACAGGTACATGCTGCGATTGCCAGTGAGGGTTATCCACAAAATGATCTCTTTATTAAGTTTCAGAACCTCAGCTCTAGCTAGTACTTGCATGGGGCCTCCTAGGGAAACTGGCTCTGCCTGAACTGGTTCTGCTAATTAATTTCTCCCAGTCAGTACTGAACCAATGCCCCAGCATGGCACTAAGTGGCACCCCTCTTTCCAATTACATGTGAAAAAATCAAGGCCCTAAATATCTGTGGTCAGTAAAGAGCAAGCATGAGTGCTATGCCCAAACTCCAGCTTGCAGAATTACATTCTGGCAGCTCCCTACATTCCCTTGCAGTTTCAACTGGATACTTCTGAAGCATGCAGGGGGAGGGTCACAGGAGACCACACATTTCACACCCCTAATGCACGTCACTCAGAACGCGACTGGAATCGTATTTCAACGCACCTATGTAACGCCGCCTTGAAGATGTCCCCTCCGACGGCGTCAAGAACTACATTGACCCCTTTGTTATCTGTAAGCTTCTTCACCTCCTCCTTTAGGCTCCCTTGGGTGTAATTCACGCTGTGGGCTGCACCCTTCTGCAGAGCCAGGTTGCATTTGTGATCACTTCCAGCTGCTGCTATCACCTGAAAACAAAGTCGAAGCGAGTGTTAAAGTCTGATCTTTCATGGTGGAAGAGTGTGTGAGCTCTTTGAGGCAGGGACTGTCTTTTTGTTCTGTGTTTGTACAGCACCCTAACATAATGGGGTCTGAGGCTCCTAGGCACTAGGATAATACAAATAAAATAAAATAACATAAATAATAAAGGCATCTCTGCTCAGAGTGATACAATAGGTGCTTTAGCATGTTACCATAATCTATTACAGTACCAATAACGTAAATAAAAGCTCTACAGTAATGTAGCTTCTATGTCAATGTCCCCAAAATGCTTTACCAATTTAAAATGATATACAAACTGTGTCTATATCACTGTGCCATTCACTGAAGAACAACGCACAGCAGTACTATATAACAACTTAAGGCAGAAAGAGAAGACCAGTCCCAGCTGCAATTGAAACTGCAGGGGAATTTAGAGAGACTGCATTTACCCAAACTGGTCTCTGGTCTGGGTTTAAGCCTAGTACTCTTACCAAATGGGCCACAGGATTTTTAACATACCCCAGTGCATTTGGAGGAGTTTTCCATCCCTAGCAGCATGATAGGATTTCACTCAGAGGGGAGACTACCAGCTGCTGAATTACTTGCTGCAGATTTCTCTAGTCAGACTCTGTGCTTTGTGGGAGCTCTGTCCAACCATTTGAACTGGAGTTATTTCTGCCTTATCACTTTGTGCAGTTCTTTTTACTGAGGGGGTGTTCTACTTACATAAAAAAAAATTAGCCTCTCTTTCAAAAACCCCAACGGCACACTGTTTCCTAACCTGATTTATACCATGATGGTTGGAAGAAATCCATCTCTTATTCCCATAAACATCAACACTATTTTCCCTTAGATCTACATTGGTTCGAATCTAAAGGCTGAAATTTTCAAAAGGACCAAGTGGCTTAGGAGTCCCATTGACTCAAAACGAATTAGGCTTGTAAGCCCCTAAATCACTTTCTAAAATTGGATTTGGGTGCCTAAGTCACTTGGGTGCCTTTGAAAACATTCTCCCTCTATTTCCCACTTGGATAAGAGCTCCATTCTGCACTGGAAAGAATCAAGGGAAATTATGGGGATCCACAATGGAGCCAATCGCAGGAGCACAGGGAAGGCAGGTGTTTCACAAGGGGAAAGTGTGTGTGTGTGTGTGCTGTGTTTGAGAGACGGAGCCTGAGAGGTGGAGTCTGGTTTACTGGATTACCAGCCCCTCTGATTTTACAAATCTCCTAGGTTCTATTTCCCACTATGCCGATAATTCATTGTGACACCTTGGGCAACTCCCAACCTCTATGTCCTTTAGTATGCACGTCTTGAAAATGGAGAATAATACTTGCCTACTTTGTGAAATTTCATTCATTAGTGTTTGGAAAGGTCTTTGAATGCTCAGACGGAGCGTGCTATAGAAGGCACAGTCATTACTACAGTGGGATACACGTAGAATATAGATTCATTTGAAAAAGGGAAATACCTTTGCCTTGAGAACGTTAGCGGCTACGTCGATAGCAGCAAGCCCCGTGGCCCCAGCGGCTGCTGTCACTAAAACCGTTTCCCTGAGACAGAGACAGAGACTGAAATAAACAGAGCTTCCCTCCACAACAGAAAAGCATTGCATTGCGTGCCTGCCTGTGAACCATACACAGTTTCCCATTTGTTTTGAAGATGAAAGATCTCCTTGACCACCTTAAAAAGACTCCAGCAATTGGTTTTACCCCATGATCCATTTCAATAGTAAGAATTTTCCCCATCTTCAATGGTATTCTCTTTCCCAGAATCTTTCCCAAAGGCACGAGTAAGGGGAGCTTGACTTTTCCCAAACACCAATTCATATCCAGGTGAAACAACACCCTATCCCGCATCGAGTGTGAATCTTTTACATTCCAAAGTGAATTGATCTGATAAGAAAATATCTGCATGTTTTCAATGACTTTACAAGTAGATATAAATTTACTCCAGTTCAGGTGTAACAGCAAACTGTGCTGTTTGCAGAGTTGGGGCAGGAATGTATAGTTACCTACACTGCGGAAAGAGGACGTTTTTTCTGTTAAGGCACAAGAGTTGGCTCTGGATGCTCTGCCACCAGGGCCGGCTCTGGCTTTTTTGCTGCCCCAGGCAAAAAAAAAAAAAAAAGTGGCCGGAGCACCGCCGAAGCAGAAAAAAAAAGCAGCCGGAGTGGAATGTACCGCCCTGAGATTAGCCTGAATGCCTCCCCTTATGATGTGCCACCCCAAGCATGTGCTTCCTAGGCTGGTGCCTAGAGCCGGCCCTGTCTGCCACGGACTTCCTGTGTCAATGTAGGCAAGTCAGTTCTCTCGCTGTAAAATACGAGTGATGATCATGTGCCTCACAGGGGCGTTTGGAGGCCTAATTCAAACATGTTTGTAAAGAGCTCGGAGATTGTCCATGGGGGTTTAAAGCATTATAATTCAGCTGCTGGAAAGGCAAATCTACTATAAGTCTCCCTATTCTACATACACATCCTAACTTTCCACAGGGCACTTGCTGCACTTCCAAATCCCAATCCAGCAGTAAAAAAATTCCCAACCAGGCTCCTTTGCTCCCAAAGGGACCAATGTTTCCCTTAAGACCTGTCTGTAACAGTACAAGCTTACTGATCCAAAAGGAGAGCTGTTGTCTTAGTATAAATAAGCAGAGCAATGCATGGCATGCACTGATATTGGGCAGCAAGGCTAATTTTCAGCTAAACAATAGGTTGGACTTGGACGCAATTTGCCTGCCTGGGATACAGCCCCACCCTACCAGCTATTTCACAGCAATATGCAGTGTTTTCTGGGGCTTATAAAAATCCCTCTGTTCAGCAGGTTCACCTTTTCACCAAGAGCATCACAAGGGTCTAAAATGCTTTTTAAAATATGTACTTTTAAATTGTTGAAAAGCTATCAATGTATTTGTGTACTTTGAGTTTATAAAAGAACCCCTCACGTAAGCTATGGGTGTTGAACAATTGTAAAGTAACACATACTCAATCTGTTGACTAGTGTATTGCCTTTTCACAGTGACCATCTTCCATCTGAGCACCTCCCATACATCAGTCAATATTATTATTTATTTATTACATCCCTCTGAAGTAGGGAATGAGCCCCATTTTACAGATGGGGAAACGGAGGCACAAAGATTAAGTAACTTGCCCAAAGTGACACAGTCAGTCTGTGGCAGAGAAAAAACTGAACACAAGGTCTCCCAAGTCCCAGTACACTGTTAACCATGAAACTATCCTTTCTCCATAAATGTAAAGGTACCATCAATATCTGTGATGGATTTCCTGCTATATGAACCCAGGACCCCTCACAGCTCCATACTCCCAGACCATCAAGCCTCTCCCGCATGTCTCCCCTCCACTACTGAACTATGCATCACTGCCCTTATAATCAGCCCCTCCCCCCACCAGACAAAACCCTGAAACACAGACTAGGTCTCAAAGCCTAGCGTAGTGAGCCCCCCACACTGAGCACACCCCATGAAACCAGACAGCAGTATAATCTCCCGAGGGAAACAGCAGACATGTCATCACTTGGGACATTTTAAAAAACATTAGACATAGGACTAGAAAATATACTGTAAAGAACAGATCTGCCCCAGCTGGGAGGGGTAGGGAGATGGGCCGTCTGTCAGAACGGGTCATTTCCATCCCTAACAGCTATTATTCTATCCTAGTATTTCTCCACAAAATACTCATGGATGCAAATCTGAGTCTTCATTTTTTTCAGGAGCGTTGCTTCATATGTCCTCAAGGTGGATCCAGCATCCAGTTCTGGTTTACTTTGTAGTTCTCACTCTCAGTGTGGACAGTGACACTTAACGAAACACACATATTCACCCACACACACAATGCCCATTAATTTCCACTACACAATTGTCAAACTCACTGTGAATCAGGGCCCAGGGAAACCCAGCAGTCTCACTCCCCGCGGGACAAAGAGGCAGCCTGATCTAGTGATCTAAGCAGAGTTTAGAAACCGGGAATGCCTGGATGTTATTCCCAGCTTCACCACTAACATATGGCATGACCCTGGCCACAAGACGTTGTCTATGTCTTTGTTTCTCCATCTACAAAGTGGCAATGATAATAATACTTAACAAGTCCACTGAGTGCCTCAACATTATTTTGATGTGTGCCTAATATGGGAGATTAGATGTCATGAGTATAGCTGGCTGGAGAACAATTCTGTTTTGTGACAACCTTCCAGACTTTGAAATTTGTTTTCATTCCAATACAGAACACAAGAAAAACCTTTCAAACATTTTTGTGAAATGGAATTATGTCAAAATGTCCTTTTTGTATTGAAAAGGTCAGGTTTTCAGATCTGGGGGTCTCTCTCTGTCTCTCTCTCTAGAAGTGAGCAGAGAGACCACCCTGGATCTCAGAAGCTTTCCCATCAAAATCAATAGATCTCCATGAAACATTTCGACTTTGACAAAATAGTGTATTCCAATGACCAAAATTTTTTGTTGAAAATAATGCAACCAGCTCTATTTATGAGATATGATGTTTGATTTTTTGCATATGAAGCCCACTCTGCAAGGGCTAAGTATCATTATTGCTGAACACATGTCATGCTTTGGACTCCATTGATCACTTACCCTGGCTGCGTGCGTGCTCTATGGTCCAGAGCCAAAATGGCTGTGCCATAAGACACAGGCAATGCCGCAGCTTCTTCATAAGAAACACCTTCTGGGATTGGCCACAGCATCTACATGAGGAGACAGACAGAGCAACACTCTTAATCCTGAAGAGGAATAGAGGATGAAATAGTGTCTTTTCCAACTGCTTTAGTGAGCACTTTGAACATGATACAGAAGCATGTTGTCAAGCTGTCCTAAACATTACACTATGTGAAACCATTAATTTCATCCAAATAAGTCTTAATGGAATTTTTCCTATCAGCTCTTGCTGTGTTTTCAAGGATTCTCCAGAGCAAACCCCAGCCCATGGCAATGAGGGCAGGAGAACAAACATCAAAAAGAAAGGCACAGACTGGAAGATCTCACAGGAGCCAAAAACTAAACAACATGAGACATAAAACCTTTTGCAATAATGGAAGACAAATGTATATTTAAATGGTAATTACCTTTTGATCAGTGATGCACTCCTCAGCCATTGCACTGGTGCCAGTCACACCAATTACCCGGTCTCCCTGACGGAAAATCACCAGTGGGCAGGTGTTAGGAGGAGAACAATCACTTGATCTCACCCCTCTCTTTGGATTAAGTCTTTGATCTTCCTTCTTTCCCACGAAGAACCCGAGCAGCACAAACTAAATCTGATAATAGTTCAGGCAGCAATTGCATTAATCAGACACCTCCCCCCCTCCCCCCCCCACACCCCGCCCTTCCCACCTTTGCTTCTTTTTCCAAATCCTTATTCCTCGCTCTGATGGGACTTGCAATACTATCACCTTCCTGCACACACCTCCAACCCATCAAGCAGAGCTCACACCTTCGCAGATACTATAGCGCAGACAGCTTAAACAGTACCCCCACACTGCATCCTCGATACTCCCCGATCAACTGGGAATCCATTCCTAACCCCAGCACCACTACATCTCACTTACCTCCTGCACTGTGCTGACGTTCGCTCCAGTCTCCATCACCATCCCTGAAAACTCCATTCCTAAAGCAGGAGAAAGTCATGCACATCCCACAAACACTGAACCAGGCCACTTCCCCAGCTGCACTCAGCACTGTCCTCTGCAGACAGGATCTAGGGGTCTCACCTACTCCAGCTCTGGACTGGGGTAGGGAGAGCAGAGAGATAGTGAGTTCAGATAACGTTAGCCTCGTGTGGCAGATGCAGGCAGCTTTACTCCCACTGGCTGGCAAAGATAGTGCAGCACTTGGAAAAGACAGAAATGCCACAGGAGAGCTCAGAGACTTGTCTCTCTCACCAACAGAAGTTGGTCCAATCAAAGATACGACCTCACCCACCTTGTCTCTCTAAAGATGCTCAGAGTCCAGCTGCTCTTTGATTTTTAACTCTGAAAATGACCATATTTGCCAGATTACCAATCACCAGATTATCCATGATGGCACAGGTTTGCATATAACATATGGGATACAGCCAGCATTCGAAGGCTGCATTAGAGAAGATTTTAGAAGCAAAGCTGCTAGGAGGCCAGAAGGTGGCACTGTGGGAACACAGACTGATAAAACAGTACTGGGTAAATGGATGGGGGAGAGGGGGGAAGAGTAGAAGTAAGGACTTTTCTAAAATCATCGTAAAGTAAAAGCTACATGGCTGGCTGTCTTCAGAGGGGTTCTTATGGCATCAGTGGGACTGTCAGCTCCCAGGCTGGCATGGGCTGAAAGAGATATTCAAGACTGAAGGTTTTAGTGCAGCAAACAAACACAGCAGAGGTGCTGCATGTTCACCGCTACAAGAACAGGGGGTTCCATGGCTGGGGGCAGGAGGAATTCAGCAAGGGGAGGGCATATGCCTAGAACATCAAGTGTGGAGAAAGCCACGCTCACTATATAGAATGATCCCTGCAGACATTATACTTTAAAGCATTGTTCTCAATCGGGTACGTGTACCTCTGGGTATACACTGGGGTTTTCTAGGGGGTACATCAACTCATCTAGATATTTGCCTAGTTTTACAACAAGTTACATGAAAAGCACTAGTGAAGTCAGTACAAACTAAAATTTCAAACGACTTGTTCATACTGCTCTATATACTATACACTGAAATGTAAGTACAATATTTCTATTCCAATTGATTTTATAATTATATGGTAAAAATAAGAAAATAAGCAAGTTTTCAGAAATAGGGTGCTGTGACACTTTTGTATTTTTAGGTCTGATTTTGCAAGCAAGTAGTTTTTAAGTACGGTGAAACTTGGGGGTAGGAAAGACAAATCAGACTCCTGAAAGGGGTACAGTAGTCTGGAAAGGTTGGGAGCCACTGCTTTAAAGGGCAGCATAGTAACCTGGACTGCATTGGTGGGTGCTATGAATTCCTGAGTTCCAACCCCAGTTCTGCCTTTGAGTTGCCAAGCGACCTTGGGCAAGGCACATAGCCTCTCTGTCTCACCGTCCCCATCTGTAAAGTGCGTTTCATTATACTTACCAACCTCTCACCCAGCATCGTCATGAGGATTAATTAGTTAAGCTTTGCCCAACACTTTGAAAATACAAAGCTCTGTATGACTGTGAAGTGATAAGAGACTGGTGGCCACAGTGAGGTCTTGTCTATGCTAGGAAAATCCATCAGTGTAGAATTAGCACAATTTATATGATGCTAAACCTGACTTAAAGGTGACAGGTGCAAAACGTGTTAGCTGGATGTGGTTAACCATAAGGCTGTGGCAGAGCTTAATTTGTAATGAAAGAGGAGCCGGGGCTCAAGCAAATGTTTTACATTCATAACTGATGCAGCAAGACCAGAAGTGCCAGGGCAGGCCCTGGCACATATTAAGCACTGCGTTGGAGGCAGGAATACACAAGAGAGTTTTCCTTCCCCAGAGCAGCATGACAGTATACAAAGACAAGACACGGATAGCCACAAGAAGGTAGCACTTGGGCAAATACACATCCCACTTACTGTGGGTCATTCTTTTTGTGGAAGAACAAAGGAATAGTCCATCCCAATCCCCTTGGGCCTGGGAATGTCTGGGAAAACATATTTAAATATTTTCTTCCTTATAATAAGACAGTTCCTACTACATGAAGACATCCACCTCACGGCTGTTGGTCTGACTCCAGTCAAAGTCAGAAATGTCCACAATTTGTTTCCATCTTCTGGCTCTTCGGTTGCCTATATTAAATGAGTGAGGAGGTCTCAGCCTGGTTCCTAATGGACAGGGTGTCCATGACACACAAAACCACCACCCTAATTGGTGTTAATTCATCAAAGGCTACGCTGCACCTATTCTATAGCTAGACAGCTTTATTCCCCAGTGCTGTCAATCTGTCCCCAGCACTAAGTTCACTCAGAATTAAACACAGTAGTTAAGTTAGTCACTCTATAACCTGCACAGATCAGACAGACTCCTACTTACCAGGAGTGAATGGAAGACAATGCTTCTCCTGGTACAGACCCTTACAGGCCAAGATATCAGCAAAATTTACTCCACAGTAACGGACGCCAACCCTGACCTGCAAGAGAGAAGGGAACCTTTCAAGCAAGAGCAATAGAAACATTTTAAACAGATGACTTCACTGCACTGGCATTTTAAAACAGCTTCCCAGGTACTTCTATGGTCCGCATTACCACAGTATCTGAGCACCTCACAATTCTTCATGTGTTTCTCCTCACAACACCCCTGGGAGGGAGAGCAAACTATTATCCTCATTATACAGACAGGGACTTGAGGCACAAAGAAGCTTAATGACTTGCCCAAGGTCACACAGGATGTCTGTGGCAGAGCAGGGAATCAAATCGCAGTCCTTCTAGTCCCAGGCCAGAACCCAACCCACTGGCCCATCCCTCTCTCAAAAGACCCCCATGTTTTCTGAGGCACAGACCACATCCTCAGCTGGTATAAACCAGGGTAGTTCCGTTGATTTTATTGGAGCTATGCAAGTTTACACCAACGGAGGAGTTGGCCCCCAGTGTTTTGGTGGAAGACAGTATCCACTGAACAGCAGTTACTATCTCAGGATACTTTTCTATTATGTACTACTTTACTATTCTTTTAACAAGTTTATTTCTTTGACACTCTCCTCAGCACACCCAGGACTGTCAGCCACTGTGTTACTTCTGCCTCAGCAAGACAGCTTTGCTGGAGCTTGGACTGGGCGTCAGCACCCTACCACAAGAGTCTGTCAACCTCACCAACAAACTCTTTGAGACTCTGCCAATCTTAACCTGGCCTTGCAGGGAACATCCAGCGAACCCCAGTTCCCAAGTTCCCCAGAGATGTCTCTGTTGCATCCAGTCCCTCTCACTGGACACCCACAGAAATGATTACGTTTACTGCCTCCAAAGAGACAGCGTACATGCCAGCCTGTTCGACTCACGCTCCACTTCAATACACAGCACCGAGATGGTTTATAGTAAAAACTAAGAATATGTTTATTAATAAAGAACGTAAGAATGTAAGCAACACAGAGCAGAGATAACAACCAGAAAATGGTTACAAGCAAAACAAAATAAAACACGCTTTTTAACATCCAAGACTTAACTATAGCAAGCTACAATCTTTGCCTAAACAGCTTTCTCACTTGCATCAAGCTACCACATCTCTAGTCCTTCTGGCTAAGTGATGGATAACTAAGGAGTTCTCTCCTTTTTATAGTCCAATAAACCTTTGAAATGTGTTCCTCTGAAGTGTATCCCCACAGAAAGTTCTTCTCCCTCCTGTTTGTCTTGTCCTGTTGACTTCCCATCTCTTCCCGCCCCCCCCCCCGCCCCCCGCCCCATTGTCTCTGGCATCACCGTGCTCAGTTTACACTGGAGACACAGGCAAAACAACTTTCCTTTGTCTAGGACAAACTTGTTTATCAAGTCTGCCCCCAGAACAGATTTTAGGAACACATTTCCAGCACACATACATAACTGTTTACACATCATCCATACACATCACGCAAGCTATTCGTGACCAGTCTGTCACCAGTTCTTATATGATACCTCACTAAATACACTTTTATAGTACAATAATATTCTATAGAATCAATTGATTCAACTGCTTATTCTTTAGATTTCAGACACTGGGGTGTCTGGACCCTGATTGTCACAGTTTTGTTATCAGCTGTTCATTTCAATGGGCTTATCTGTGCCTTCACATAATATATTATTTGTGTACACATGAGCACTAAGCATTGGACTATGGATTTTCACCTTATTTTACCTCATCCCAGTGCTGATACAATAATAATTCGCACTTGGGCTTCACTTGATCAAAGTGCAGTACAACCATGAAATAAGCCTCTCACCAGCCCTGTGAGGTATGGCTTGCCACCATATTATAGACAGGGAACCTGATACTCAGACGGGAAGGGACTCGACTAAAGTCACTCAGCCTTTGACCCAGTGATTGTTTTAAAGTCCCAACCCATCCTCTTTCTTACTGAATTCTTCTCCTTCTAATCCGCACACAACCTTCATCTCTAAAGCTCTTATTATTTAGGGAGGCAGTGTGGCCTAGTGGCTGGAGCACCGGACTGGGACTCAGGAGCTCTGCATTCTAATCCTGGCTCTGCCACTAGTCTGCCAGGTGACTTTGGGCACATCTATTTCACCTCTATGTGCCTCAGTTTCCCCATATGTAAAACGGAGCTAACAATACTGACTCCTCTGTAAAGTGTGTTGAGCTCTATGGTTGAAGAGATTCTTGTATTATTACTGCAGTAGAATCTAGAGGCTCCACACTCTAGATTCTACTGTACACTACAAACACTCTACAAACAGTCCCTGTTTTGATGAGTTTGCAATGTAAATGGACATGACAGACCAAGACCGGGAGGGGAAATGGATTTTGGATTGTGGATTTCAGAGAGTGAGGGAGACTAAGTGAGGAGGAGGGTGCTGTAATCAGAGGTGAGAGATTATCAGGGCACAAATCAGGGGTGGGCAGATGGTGAAGAGGAAGAGCAGATCTTGGAGATGTCTAACGGTCTAAGAAAAACTGGCAGGATTTAGCAACAGCATTGATGTAGGGGAAAGAAACCAAGAGGACTAGCAAGGACTCCAAGGCTGGGAGCCTGAGACACAGGGATGTAGGTGGGTTTGCCAGCTAAGGGATATTAGATTATTCGAAATAATCAGCAATTCTGCGCATCTCAATCACAGTACCTCATGGGGCTGCAGAGGAGGGGATGGGAGGTTCCTAATAATCAATGGCTTTGTCAGCTCGGTGCACAGCACTGCTTGATAGTTCCGGCAGGGCTGCAATTCAATGTCATTGTTCAGGGAGGACAATCCCAGAAGCTCTTTACCTGAAGCACTGCTCCTGCAACAAAAGAGTATGCACTAGCGTTATACTCTGCTGTGTACCAGCCATTTGCCACCTTACCACCCCAGAAGCAGCTGCATTTCATAAAGCATTTTGGTTATAAAAGATATCATTGAAATTATTTTATACAGCAAAGACTGCTGACTATACATAGGAGACTGCCTATAACCTCTCCATAAAGTGTCTGAGCTTGCGTTACTCTTAATTTTAAAAACAAAGTGGCAGAGAAGTTTACTGTTGATGAAAGACTCCAGTAAGACTGGATCCAATAGTGCTTAGACCTCCGGAGCAGGGACTGTTCTTGGTTATATATTTGTACAGTGCCTAGCACAATGAGGTTGCTCTAGGTACAACCCAAATAATAAGCCACCACCACCCTGGTTTGAGTTAAGTATGGTGCAGGTGGTGAAATGTAACCACTGCCATTTCTTAACACCTAACAAGGCTGCCTGGGGTTACCTAAGGTTTCTCTGCTGGAGGAGAAGAGGCTGCCCTCTGCTCCGTGTCAAAGTCTCCCATGTGCCTACTCCTAGATTTTCTTTGTAACCCTGTCACTGCAATAGCAGCAGAGCTGCCAAACCTCAAGCATTCAAAAACCATGAGATTATATATATGCATATATAAAAATTGGGGCGGGGTCTTTTTATTTGCCTCGTGGGTTCAGAGCCTTTAGGGGCTCTCAGGCCATGTTTTCAAGCTTTTCTCCACAACCAGGAGAGCTAGAAACTTACTTTAAGGGGAAATGGCACAAAACTGCGATTTCTCACCTAATCCCGAGATCCCAAGGAGCTGAGCGCCTTTAAAAACAAATCACACGTTGTAAGAGTTGACAGCACTATCCCATCCCCTCGCTCCCGGCAGGAAAGCCCCATCACTGCCCCGCTCTGTGCACGGGATGGGAGGCGTGCGAACTTCGCAGGGGGATTGCGGCTGCGAGCTCAGGAATGGGCGGGGGTGAGCAGAGCTGGGGGTCCAAGGGACCACAGGCGGTGCAGGGCCCGGTGGTTGGGGGCGGGGGGGTGCAGGGCCAGGGTCCCGGGGTGGAGAGGGAGCCGGCGGGGCGGCGCACGGCGGGAAGAGGGGGCTGCCCCGGGGCCAATGGAAGAGGAGCTGAGCGCGGACCTGCAGTGCTGCAGCCGGAGCAACCAGCCGGGCCCCAGGCCCCATCGCAGCCCCGCCAGCGGCGCCGTCATACTCCTCCGCGTCGGGCAGCCTGCGCTGGCTTCCGGCAGGGACTGCGGGCAGCCCCGTCCCGACCCCGCCTCCCGCGCCCGGGAGCGCCCGCCCCTCTCCGGGTTCCCTCCCGCCGGGCAGCGCCGCCCCCGCTGAGCGCCCCGCCTCGGGCCGAGTCTGGATCCCACCCACTCTGGGCAGCCGGGCTCTGCTCTGCTGCTGTCCCCTGCGCCCCCGGCCCTGGGTTAGAGGCAAGCTGAAGCACCAGCAACTTAATTGCAGGACCCCCTATGGCGTGGGGCCCTGGGCAACTGCCCTGCTTGCCAACCCCTAATGCCGTAGGGTTGCCAGGCATCTGGTTTTCAACCAGAACACCCGGTTGAAAGGGGACCCTGGCGGCTGTGGTCAGCACCACTGACTGGGTGGGCATTAAAAGTCCAGTCGGCGGCACAGTGGGGCTAAGGCAGGCTCCCTGGCTCCACATGGCCCCCGAAAGCAACTGGCATGTCCCTGCGGCCCCTAAGCACAGGCGTGAGCAGGGAAGCTCTGTGCACTGCCCCCCCCCCAAAGCACTGCCTCCGCAGCTCCCATTGGCTGGGAACCGCAGCCAATGGGAGCATGGGTATTGCGCCTGCAGGCATAGGCACCACGCAGAGCCGCCTGGCCGCGCCTCCACCTAGAGGCTGGACATGGTGCCCTCTTCCGGGAGCAATGCAGAGCCAGGGCAGGTAGGGAGCCTGCCGCTGACCGGGAGCCACCTGAGGTAAGCACTGCACAATCAGAGCCCACACCCCAAATCCCCTCCCCCAGATCAGAACCCCCTCCTGCACCCAAACACCCTCCCAGAGCCTGCACTCCAACCCCCTGTCCCAGTCTGGAGCCCTCTCCTGCACCCTGAATTCCTCATTTCTTGCCCCACTCCAGAGCCTGCTCCCCCTCCTGCACCCCAACGCCCTGAGCCAGCCTGGTGAAAGTGAGTGAGGGTGGGGAAGGAGGAGCGACTGGAGGGAGTGGGGCTGGAGTGACTGGGGGTATGGCCTCAGAGAAGGGGCAGGGCCTTAGGGAAGGGGGCGGGGAAAGGGTGTTCAGTTTTGTGCAATTAGAAAGTTGGCATCCCTTTAATGCTGGTCCTGACTTTTAATCTGTTGGATATGCAGAAAAACAGTTGTTGTGGGTCATGGAATTTTTATAGCATGTTCAGGGGGGCGGGCTCAGAAAGTAAAAGGTTGAGAACCCCTGATCTACCTCCTGGAAAGACCCTGGGGAGGCAGTATATGCATAAGGCACCTGGGGCCAGAGCCTCAAAGGTGTTTAGGCTCCAAACTTGCTTATGTAGATTACCTCTGACCACAGTTTGACACTTTAAGGTACGTAGAGATATTTTTAATTACTATAAAATACCTGTTTTATTTAGATTGGCAATCCCCATTGCATTATCAGCTGGCAATTCCCTACAGGGATCTCAATTGTAGTGGCTCTTGAGAAAGGATTTGAAGGTGGAGAGGATATTGGGTTGAGGGGAGTGATCCATGCATAAAGAGCAGTGGGGAAGACAGCTCAGAGATATTTGTAGGGGAAATAGACAGATGGGCGGCTGAAGCAGGCAATCCTATTTAAAAGCAATAATTCAGTTTGAACAGATGCTGATGCTGGGTGCCTGTTTCTTCTAGTGTTGCTTACTCAAGGCTGGCAACAGGTGGGCAGCGATGCACTTCTGAACAGGAGCACAGAGGGATTTTAGGCTCTGTGTGCTGCAGCGATTGAGAGATTCACAGGAGCCTGCTGCCACTGAGTCTGAGGTGCCCTTTTCAGTCACTAGAGGGTGATACAGAACAAGTTTTAAATGCATATATATCAGCACATTAAGGACAAGTGTGGACAAGGCCTATGTTTGTAGTGAGATACAGTGCTTCCACCAGGAATATGTGGCAGTGTCATCAGCTATAACTGATATGGTTAGTGTGCACCATCATTTATAGCAGAGAAGTGCCAGTTTCACAGATGGGAAAACGGAGACACAGAAGTTAATCAACTTACCGGAGGTCACAGAGTGAGTCTGTACAGAGCCAGGAATGAAATCCAAGTCTGCCGACTCTCAATCCTCTGATTCAGCCCTGAGACCATCTTTTCCCTCAAGGGAGCTTTCATTCTAAAATCTAACTTTCACTTGCTTACAACTCTGTGAGGAAAATCTTCCTTTTGGTCTGAAACATCTTGTGCTTGATCTCATCCCCGAAAGCAAGAGAGAATGTGCATGAAAATCTGTTCAGCCATTTACTTGTTATATTAATGGGGTGGAGGGAGAGGTTTTCAACTGATTATTTTCAGATCCTCTTCCAATTTTTCGTTATCCCAGGGTGTAATGTTTTAAAACATCATACATGGCCTGGAGGGAGGCCTCTCTGAGGAACATACGCTGTCTCTAATCTGAAGCAATTGGGTTTTAAAATATCCGTTATGACCATGTGAGAAGTAATGTTCCAAGCATATGACTCACATCATGCCCTTCCCTGGAAAATGCTGTGCGTTGAGGAAGACATCTTATGAGGTTCCCAGGGGCCTGGGCCCCGTCTCTGCAGCTTTGTCCCCTAGGCCTGCACAACTGATATAGGCTGGTGGATTAGCAGGAGACTCAGACCCAAACGGCACAAAACCTTGATCAGACCCTCTGATTTCATCCAAAGGACCTCTTCTCTGCTCCCTGGCTTACTCCTGTGCCAGGCTGCCTATCCCTCTGAAGCTCCCCACTCTTATCTCCTCAGAGGGTAGGAGAGTTGATGATGGTTTCTAAATGTAAAGCCCTATATCTATCCACAGAACAGGTACTGGTGTGGGCAGCATCTGTGTAATCATCCCCCCATGCTGTCCCACCAACATGCATCATCCTGTACCTAGGCAGGGTCACTTCAAGGGTTGGGAGAAGCCTTCAGTCTCCGCGGCCCATTCTGTGGTATGAACTGGACACTTGCTTTGCTGCAATCTTCCATGAGGAGTCCACCAGCTCATTTCATACAGGCAATAAGCAGCCATTCAATAATAATGGTTTTCTGTCCCTGCTGCTGTGGACTGCATACAAACCAGGGACATAGATATGAAAGGCTCTGTATGGTTACCTGGCCAGTGAGTACACGGACGTTTTCACTGTAGCTTTTATGCTTCCCTTCTCTAAGGAGGGTCTTACTGTTATTTTACCTGGAATAAAAGCAGGGACTGTCAAGTAAAGTTTTCCAGGAGTGACTGTGAATCAGCTATCTGGGGACTGGGCCAGCATTTCTTGGCTAGCATACTAGGAAAACAAGGTTGTCAGTACTGCATGTTAGCACTTGAAACAATTTAAAAGGAATATAATACAGGATCAACTTCATCCCCAGTGCAATGCTACTGACTTCAGTAGAATTACAGCAAGGATAAATTTGGCCCATTGCATTCAGTAAAGCAGCTTAATTAGGCAAAGGCTCCGTTTATTTATTTTGTATCATTTTTATTAACCACCACTTAAACTTGCAATTAAGGTCAGAAAAGTGGCTATAAAAATGGCAGCCCCTAATCGTCTGCTGCCTGCGTCTTTCAGTGATAGCTGCTGCCCTTATGAACAAACTCCTTTACTCCTCCCCGCCCCTGCCAAGCCCATACAGCTACAGGAAGAGTGAACTGCATTCTCTCCTGCCTCTCATATTAACAACACTGTCAGCTGCATTCAAAGTACAGAATCTTTATTACTGGGAAGACAAAAAGAACATGGCTGGATTTTCAGATGCTGGGGTACTGGGAGTTAAAAAAAATCTTTTGATTGGCCAGCTGAGCAAATTTGATCCCCCAAAATGTCACTTTTGCAGTCACTTCTTTGGCTATAACAGCACTCCATTTTTTTCTAAGTCACATTAGGCACTTCCCTCTCTTTTCAGAGAGTATTGGTAACCCTTGGTTATCTAGTATTCCTTACAGACATTAACAGTGCCTGGGATACCAATAAAGTCCGTTTGGAACTATTACATACACAGTAGAACCTCAGAGTTATGAACACCAG
The DNA here is from genome assembly GCA_037349315.1 of Chelydra serpentina. Lineage (NCBI taxonomy): Eukaryota > Metazoa > Chordata > Testudines > Chelydridae > Chelydra > Chelydra serpentina. The sequence continues at coordinate 54,711,951 of JBAIAC010000024.1, read as the reverse complement.
AGTTATGAACTGACCAGTCATCCACACACCTCATTTAGAACTGGAAGTACACAATCAGGCAGTAGCAGAGATTTAAAAAAAAAAAAGGCAAATACAGTACAGCTCTGTGTTAAACGTAAACTACGAAAAAACAAAGAGAAAGTTTAAAAAAAAGATTTGACACAGTAAGGAAACTGTTTCTGTGTATTTTTCATTTAAATTAAGATGGTTAAAAGAAGCATTTTTCTCCTGTATAACAAAGTTTCAAAGCTGTTGTAAACTTTTGAAAGAACAACCATAACGTTTTGTTTAGAGTTAGGAACATTTCAGAGTTACGAACAACCTCCATTCCTGAGTTATTTCATAACTCTGAGGTTCTACTGTATTGGACTAGCATAATGGTGTTTGGTACACAGCTCTCTACCTCACAGGGGTGTTGTGAGGATAAATATATTAAAGACTATGAAGTGTTCAGATACTACAGTAATGAGGGCCATGTAACACCACAGACAGATATAAGAATCATAGGTAAGGCTGCGAGTTTGTAACAGAAGTCACAGATTCTGTGACTTTCCGGGACCCAGGGCCAGCTCCAGGCACCAGCCTACCAAGCATGTGCTTGGGGCGGCACCTTAGGGGGGGCGGTGCTCAGTGTTTTGTTTTGTTTTTTTAAACATTGCGGCCGGCTGGGAGAGCAGGCCGGGGCCAGTCGCCCTGCCCCTGGTGCTCCGGCCGCGAGAGTGGGGCCGGGCTGGCCGCCCTGGCCGCAAAGCTCTGGCCGCGGCCGGGAGAGCGGGGCCCAGGCCGGGCTGGCCGCCCTCCCCGCGGAGCTCCGGGAGAGCGGGGCCCGGGCCGGGCTGGCCGCCCTCCCCGCGGAGCTCCGGGAGAGCGGGGCCCGGGCCGGGCTGGCCGCCCTCCCCGCGGAGCTCCGGGAGAGCGGGGCCCGGGCCGGGCTGGCCGCCCTCCCCGCGGAGCTCCGGGAGAGCGGGGCCCGGGCCGGGCTGGCCGCCCTCCCCGCGGAGCTCCGGGAGAGCGGGACCCGGGCCGGGCTGGCCGCCCTCCCCGCGGAGCTCCGGGAGAGCGGGGCCCGGGCCGGGCTGGCCGCCCTCCCCGCGGAGCTCCGGGAGAGCGGGGCCCAGGCCGGGCTGGCCGCCCTCCCCGCGGAGCTCCGGGAGAGCGGGGCCCGGGCCGGGCTGGCCGCCCTCCCCGGAGAGCTCCGGGAGAGCGGGGCCCGGGCCGGGCTGGCCGCCCTCCCCGCGGAGCTCCGGGAGAGCGGGGCCCGGGCCGGGCTGGCCGCCCTCCCCGCGGAGCTCCGGGAGAGCGGGACCCGGGCCGGGCTGGCCGCCCTCCCCGCGGAGCTCCGGGAGAGCGGGGCCCGGGCCGGGCTGGCCGCCCTCCCCTGGCGCTCAGGCAGGGAGAGGCGCTGGCGGGGGAGAGGGAATTGTTGTGGCGCAGCACTGTGTGTTGGGGGGGGTTTCGTGGGTGAGGGGGAGTTGTTTCGGTGGGGCGGCGCTTGGGGTGTTTTGTTTTTTTTTTGCTTGGGGCGGCCAAATAGTTAGAGCCGGCCCTGCCGGGACCTCTGTGATTTCTGCAGTGGCTGGTGCGGCTGGCCTGGAGATCGCCTGAGCAGCTTGGGCAGCCCCTGCAACAGCTGCACTAGCCGCTGCTGGGAGAGTCTTGGACCACCCCGCCCCCCCCAAGCAGCAGGAGGAGTTTGGGTGTGGGAGGGGGTTGGGGACACGGGAGGGGGTGAGGGCTCTGGGCAGCGCTTACCTGGGGGCATGACTTTTACTAAAAATACCCATGACTAAAACGTAGCCTTAATCATAGGCCCTCTGACTCCTGATCTGCTGTGTCTGGGAATGACCTGAGTGTCATCATCACAGTGCTGGCAGATCCCTAAGATAAAATCACTGTGAAGTGTAAGAAGGAGAGCATGTGTATATGGTGCATCAAGGAAGGGGCCTGGAGTCCGAACTGCTGAGTTCTGCCTCTCCCACTGTCTTGCCATGTGACCACAAGTAAGTTACAGCTTCCTCATTTGTAAAATGGGGGGTAACAATGATCCTGTTTGCCAGAATGAGTTGTGAGGCTTAATTCACACACAGAGGACCTGAAATGGAAAAGCAAAGTACAATTCTAATTTTGGGACTCTGATGGGGTGTCCACACATGGCATTTACAAGCAGGTGTTTATGGAATGCTTAAAACTAGGGCTGTCAATTAATCTGTTAACTCACGTGATTAACTCAAAAAAATTAATTGTGATTAATCACACTTTTAATTGTACTGTTAAACAATAGAAGATGAATTGAAATTTATTAAATATTTTGGATGTTTTTCTACATTTTCAAATATATTGATTTCAATTACAACACAGTGTACAGTTCTCACTTTATATTATTTTTATTAAAAATATTTGCACTGTAAAAATGATGAACAAAAGAAATAGTATTTTTCAATTCACCTCATACAAGTACCATAGTGCAATCTCTTTATCATGAAACTGCAACTTACACATGTAGAGTTTTTTTGTTATATAACTGCACTCAAAAATAAAACAATGTAAAACTTTAGAGCCTACAAGTCCACTCAGTCCTACTTTTTGTTCAGCCAGTCGCTAAGAGAAACAAGTTAGTTTACATTTATGGGAGATAATGCTGCCAGCTTCTTATTTACAATGTCACCTGAAAGTGAGAACAGGCATTTGCATGGCATTTTTGTAGCCGGCATCGCAAGGTATTTACATCTCAGATCTGCTAAACGTTCATATGCCCCTTCATGCTTTGCTCACCATTCCAGAGGACATGCTTCCATGCTGATGACGCTTGCTAAATAAATAATGCATTAATTAAATTTGTGACTGAACTCCTTGGGGGAGAATTGTAGGCTTCCTGCTCTGTGTTTTACCTGCATTCTGCCATATATTTCATGTTATAGCAGTCTCAGATGATGACCCAACATGTTGTTCATTTTAAGAACACATTCACTGCAGATCTGGCAAAATGCAAAGACGATACCAATGTGAGATTTCTATAGATAGCTATAGCACTTGACCCAAGATTTAAGAATCTGAAGTGCCTTCCAAAATCTGTTTGGTTCGGGGTGTGGAGCATGCTTTCAGAAGTCTTAAAAGAGCAACACTCCAATGGGAAACTACAAAACCTGAACCACCCAAAAAGAAAATCAACCTTCTGCTGGTGGCATCTGACTCAGATGATGATAATGAACATGCATTGGTCTGCACTGCTTTGGATCATTATTGAGCAGAACCTGTCATCAGCATGGACGCATGTCCTCTGGAAGGCTGGTTGAAGCATGAAGGGATATATGAATCTTTAGTGTATCTGGCATGTAAATATCTTGCAACACCAGCTACAACAGTGCCATGCGAACACCTGTTCTCACTGTCAGGTGACACTGTGAACAAGAAGCAGGCAGCATTATCTCCTGCAAATGTAAACAAACTTGTTTATCTGAAGTTCATGGATTTCCATTCCATATGGCTAAATTCAGTACCTTGCATAGTGACAGGTTTCAGAGTAGCAGCCATGTTAGGCTACTCTGAAACTTGTTTATCTGAGTGATTGGCTGAACAAGAAGTAGGACTGAGTAGACTTGTAGGCTCTAAAGTTTTACATTGTTTTATTTTTGCATGCAATTACTTTTTTGTACATAATTCTACATTTGTACATTCATGATAAAGGGATTGCACTACAGTACTTGTATTAAGTTAATTTAAAAATACTATTTTATTTTACAGTGCAAATATTTATAATAAATATAAAGTGAGCACTGTACACTTTGTATTCTATGTTGTAATTGAAATCAATATATTTGAAAATGTGAAAAACATCCAAAAATATTTATATAAATAGTATTCTATTATTGTTTAACAGTGCGATTAATCGTGATTAATTTTTTTTAATTGCTTGACAGCTCTACTTAAAACTTTTTCCTACACTGATGCTTTCACTGTCTCTGGCTCAGTTTCATGCAGATCTCCTAAATCTTCTCTTTGGATCCCTAGATCCTGGTCCGACATTGCAGGCTAAAGAATTGGTGCCACCCATACCTCTGAACAACCCCTTCATTATGGAGTACAAACTCCCATTTCAAAACTCAATTCTCTTCTCTCCCACATAAAACAGGGGTTTTCACTTTTCATTCTAAACAAGGCTCAATGATAGTAATGGCTAAGAGCCCCAGTCATGAGCCAGGATCCCGTTATGCTAGGTGCTGTACAAACAGAACAAGAAGCTCCCTGACCTAAAGTGTTTTACAATCTAAATAAAAGCGTAAGCAGCTGTGGGAACAGGTGCTGACTTTTCAAACTGCCAGGGGGGTGCTCTGGCTCTGCCCCAGGCCCTGCCTCCACTCCACTCCTTCTCCCAAGGTCCCACCCCACTCTTCCCACCTCCCCACCCAGTTCCATTTCCTCCCTCGAGTGTTCGCATCCTCGTCCTCCTAGCCTTCCTGCACCCATGAAACAGCTGTTTACCATGGGCGGGAGGCACGGGGAGGGATGGGGTGAGGTGGTGATCTGCGGGGCTGCCAGCGGGTAGGAGGCACCGGGGGGTGGTGGGAGCTGATAGGGGGGCTGCCAGTGGGTGCAGAGCACCCACCATTTTTTCCCGGTGGGTGCTCCAGCCTGGAGCACCCATGAAGTCAGTGCCTATGGCTGCGGGTTGACTTAACAGGACTTGGGTCCATTGGCTTGGAAGCTGTAGCAGACAAAAAAGGTTCTATACATGGTCTAGCCCCCAGAAGCGGACAAAGACAATACCATTTGCATGGATTGCTCAGCTAGGATGTGTGAATCCCTTTCTGCCACCACTTTCCTTTAAGCTGCTGCTTTGTGCTCCATATTCTGTTTGGTTATTTTTTAAGTGAGAGCTGGTTGGGAAATGGGGGGTGTGGGAGAGAGCAATGTGCAAGGTTTCTTCCTGTTTTTTTGCTAGATTTTCATTTTCTGATCACCTCTGCTTTATAGATGCTGCCATCGCCATTCGGTTCTGGTTATAAACTATTCATGACAGTGGAGCTTCTGATGTCCCTTGTGTCTATTTTTAGTGAAGTATATCTCAGGGGCAGACCAAATGAGGCTATTTGTGTCTTTGTTTACTGTATTTGCAAGCAACGCTTTCTCTTTATCTTAACAGAAGATAAATTTAAATGTGTTTGTCCCAGTCTTTAGTCACCATAGCAAAGGAAGAGAAAACATATGTACAGGAAACACAGAAAGCAATAGTAGAGATAAAAAGAGCAAATTAACATTACCCTCATTGTAGGAAACTCATTAGAGGACAGAGAAACTTGTGTTCCTGCTAACCTGGATCTTCCGTGATTACTCAGTTCTCAGACTTCAAGCCAAGTCTTTCTCTAACCTGCACCTCACTGGAGCCCCACGGAAAAATAGAGACACACAACTCGATAGTTTCTTCTTAACTTCATTTCTGGACTGAAGGCAAAACCCAAACTATTCTGGCTAACCTCTAGCCAATGTCCATTTCACCAACTCAGCTCTGCATTCTAAAACCTCCTCACTCACACATACACAGGCAAGACTCCTGGGACATTATCTCAGCATCTCCTGACATCAACTCCAGAATGTCTTGGGGACCAGCTTTCTTGCAGAAAGGGCCAGTTAAAAAGCCATGTTTTAGATGACAGTCCAACATCTCCTTGGGAGCCAATGTGTGAAGAGAAGACTGTCAGGTCTGTCAAGTTATTCTTGCCTTTACTTGTTAAAGAGGATTTAACGAGGAAGATTTTACTGATTTATTGTGAAGGTTGCTGGAGGCTGGACGCTTTATTTTAAAAGGTAAGGGCAGCAACATTCCATCAGGAAGGCAGCACATATTAAAAGGAGACAAATAAACCAAAACAAGTCCATTGGGCTTAATATCAAGCTAATTGTTTCTGACTAGCTCTTTTTTCCCATCTGTAGATTCCTGACACTGCTTCACTTTCAAGGTGAGATGAAATGATGCAAAACTACAAGGAATTAACATGTCCACCAAACTAAATGAACCTGCATCTCCTCTAATGGATACCCTGTATGTATCGATGAGTGCTGTTTATTTTATATCCATAAAAAGGTGTCTAGCCATCTTTGATATAGTTTAAAAATCTAATATAGCCATACAATCCACATACAATCCAGTGTGGGACATAGTCACAGGATGATTGGCCCCTTTAGAAGGGAGTGGGGACCAATGCACCTGGATTGATTACCTGTTGCCCAGCTGGGTTTAAGGGAAGGCACCAAAGCCTTATAAAGGGGAAGATGGCTGCAGGTGGTTGGCAGATGTTCACAAACACTGCAGGGAGTAAGAAGGTTCCTGCAGGGCCCTGACTCAGCAGGGGAAAGATCAAACTTCCAGCAAGAGGTGCTGGGAGAGTAGTAAGACAGACCGTCAAGGAGCAAGGGCTGTGCCCAGATTAGGACTGAGGCAAAATAAATGAGCTTTCAGGAGAAACACAGACCCTCAGAGAGCAGGGAGCTGGGCCGCTGAAACAGGGATGAAGACAATAGGGGGGAGGGATAGCTCAGTGATTTGAGCATTGGCCTGCTAATCCCAGGGTTGTGAGTTCAATCCTTGAGGGGGCCATTTAGGGATCTGGAGCAAAAATTGGGGATTGGTCCTGCTTTGAGCAGGGGGTTGAACTAGATGACCTTCTAAGGTCCCTTCCAACCCTGAAAAAAAAAATGTAGGTCTGAGGTCTATTTTTGAGAGATTTGGTGTAGGATAGCTGCCCAGGCCTTCCAGTTAGAGTGGAACCTGGCTCTTCCCAGGGAGAACCCCGCAGCCTCACTGCTGGGAGATCATCCTCACTCCCCCTCCTTCTTCCCCTGTTCCTCTGACTCCTGCTCTCTAGCATGGGGATGTGAGCTGGTTACCCCTCTCCAGCCTGCCGCTTGAGCTTCCCATCTTAGACATTAGCAGGCAACTCTCTCTGCTGCTCTCCAGCCTTTTGCCCTTTCCAGTCCTGGACCTCTGGTTTGGAGATGCCAGACAACCAACACCTCTTGCTGCTTTCCTGCCTTCAGCCTTCCCCAGGGACCATCCCTTGGTCTCTGACAGCTGACACCTGCACTTCTCCTGGGCCTCATAGGGTCTTTCTCCTTTCTAGGACCCAGGGTCCTTTTTGAACCCCAATTAGGAAATAGCTGATGAGACACAGGTGTTTGGCTCTGCTTGCTCTTAAAGGTCACCCTGTGGCAGATATCCTCACCATAGAGCTCAAAGAATAAGTAACCCACCAGAACATGAAGTTATCCCACTGGCTCCCACAATCCCAGCCTTTCCCCCCATCCCTTCTCCTTTCCCCAATACCTTAGGGGTGTGGATTGCAGTGTGCTCTGAAGCCCAACATATTTGGGCTATTTCAGACCACGGGGCTGAGGAGGGAATGAAATCCACAGTAAAAGAGCCCTCTTGGGGAGCCCCTAGCAGTTCCTTCCCTCTTAAACCAAGAACACTCCAGCTGAAGAGCCCTCATTGGTTCAGTACTGCTCAGGGAGAAAGAGGTGGTCTCTCAAAGAAGCTGCCCCAAGCCCCTAGGACTTTATAGGTCTAACACTTCACCGGAAGCTATTAAACTGTGAACAAAGGGAATGAAGTAAGTGAGTCAAGAGGCTCTTTTTATTTTCCAAGCAAGAATATATCCCATCTCTACTTCCCTGTTTCAGTGTATGATCTGCACCGCACCTCCCTTCCCCCGCTCCCCCTGAAAAGTTCCACCCCTTCCTACTGAGATGGAGGTTTGGGCAGCACTCGCGTCGCTGAGGCATGTTATCACGAGCTCACAAAACAGAGGAGATCCAAGTCTTGAGAGAGCAAGTTATCACAAGTTAACGTTTTCAGGACTGATGTCTGCTTTCACATCCCAGCAAGCAGGACACTATCACCTTAACATAGTGGGACACACAAGGTTCGAAGGGGGAAGATGCTGCACAATGGGGAACAGCTGAGAGCTACAAAAGTCCGTGTGTGTGTGAGTGAGAGAGAGATCCTGATGAAATCAGACCAGAGCTTACCCTGAAGATCCGGCGCCGTCCGTTAGTGAAAACTATAAATTTGCTAAAATGACACCATGGGGTTAAGTATGTGGCATAAATATTTGAGACTTACTAACATTTGGAGGTTAAAACAAAACATTGGTGGAGAAGCCATGCTATAAAAATACCTTCTGTGGAATGGAAGGTGGAATGGGAGGAACAAACCTTTTGAAGATATAATGTGGAGATACATCAAGCTTTGTTAGGACTCATCTGTGCACCACTGAAGTCAATAGGAGCATTGGCATTGAGTTCAGTGAGAGTAGAAGCAATCCCTTATTGCTGTTGTTCTATTTCCCTGCTTCGTATCCCAGCACTAAGCCTGAATTTAAAAAAAACAAACACTGCAGCTTCTTTTGTGAGGTAGAAATTCTGTCAGCATGTGTATCCTGGAGGCAGTTGGCATGAGATGAAGGGAACAGCAGCAGCTAGAACTGGGACGTGGTTCTTTAATATTTAACCTCCTCTAGCATTGGGTTTTTAAATCAGTTTGTGTGTTATCCTCCATCCCAGTTCAAAGAAGGTTTTTCCCCTGGAGATTTCAGATCTTGGTCCCAGGGGTAAGGAGAACAGAGGACTCTCCCTGAAGGCTTCAGGGGCTGAATGTGGCCTCAATTGCTCCAGTGTAATCGGGAAGATGTGACTCCATTGAAGTAGGTAGAATTGAAGCAACATACATGAGATTAGAATCAGGCCCAATATCTGTTCCAGGAGGAGTCTCAGATAGGTCTGTCCATAAAGAGTTCAGATCCCTCCACTGAGGGATGGTTGCCCCTGAAGATGTCAAATCTCTTCCCTGGAAGATGGTCTGAAGTCTTATCTTTTCAGTTCAGGATTGTGTATCTCATTTTCTGCTTCAAGATGTGGACCTATTGTATTCAATGGCAATAGATATACACATCTCTTCAGAGTTTAATCTAAGTTTGACTAGGACTCCAGTCCTATTGGGGTCTGTTCTCCCACTTACATATAGGGAATTCCATGCATGTGGCTTGCATTACTATAAATTTATGCCTGCATAAATTCCCCATGCATTATTGGCAGCGTTGACTCCCAATTCAGAACAGCTGAGCTGATGAGTATGAAATCCTGGTGTGTCTGATTTCTAGGACATCTTTATTTACTATATACATCTATTTTTGCTACCATCAGGACTGCAAAGACAGCTTTACTATTTGTGTCATCCCTAACCACCTTCTTCTTTTTATTATTATTATTTATTTTATTATGTATATTGCACCAAAAGTGCTTTATATTATGTTAACTGCCAAGTACAAGATTCTTGCTCTTAGGACTAGATAAATAATTTGTTCTGTTACTCTGTTAGTCATTATTGTCGGGATAAACTGATGATGATTACTGACGTAACATTAAAAAGGTCATAGAGGAGTTTTTATACTAAGTGCTGAGGGAAAGCCCAAAGGTGTGGAGGAGCACGTGGTTTGGAAAGAGATATCCCTTAGGGGAGGATTTATTCAAGGGGAGTCTCTATATCCTAGTAAAGAAAAGAGGATAAAAATTGGTAAAGTACAGGTAGGAAATAAAGAAAAACAAGCAAATTAATATGAGTCCCATTCAACTACATCACATGATGGCAGACAAATAAATATTGACAAATTTTATAACTGCTTGTATACAAATGCTAGAAGTCTAAATACTAAATTGGGTGGATTTGATTGCCTGGTATTAAATGAGGATATTGATAGAATAGGCATCACAGAAACTTGGTGGAATTATGATAATGGGACAATATATATAGAAATGACAGAGTAGGTTGCGCTGGTGGGGGAGTGGGACTATATATGAATGAAAGCATAGAGTCAAATATAGTAAAAATCTTAAATTAATTTTGCTATGGAATTGCTATGGATAGAAATTCCATGTTTTAATAATAAGAGTAAAGCAGTAAGAATACACAATGGACCACCTCACCAGGATGGTGACAGTGATTGTGAAATGCTCAGGGAGATTAGACAGGCTACAAAAACAGAAAACCAAATAATAATGGGGGACTTCAATGTTCCCATATTGACTGGACAAATTGGAGAAATGGTCAGAGGTAAACAGGATGAAGTTTAATAAGGACAAATGCAAAGTGCTCCATTTAGGTAGGAACAATCAGTTTCGCACATACAGAATGGGAGGAGACTGTCTAGGAAGGAGTACGGCAGAAAGGGATCTAGGGGTTATAGTGGACCACAAGCTAAATATGAGTCAACAGTGTGATGCTGTTGCAAAAAAAGCAAACTTGATTCTGGGCTGCATTAACAGGTGTGTGGTGAGCAAGACATGAGAAGTCATTCTTCCGCTCTACTCTGCGCTGGTTAGGCCTTAACTGGAGTATTGTGTCCAGTTCTGGGCACCGCATTTCAAGAAAGATGTGGAGAAATTGGAGAGGGTCCAGAGAAGAGCAACAAGAATCATTAAGGGTCTAGAGAACATGACCTATGAAGGAAGGCTGAAGGAATTGGGTTTGTTTAGTTTGGAAAAGAGAAGACTGAGAGGGGACATGATAGCAGTCTTCAGGTATCTAAAAGGGTGTCATAAGGAGGAGGGAGAAAACTTGTTCATCTTAGCCTCTGAGGATAGAACAAGAAGCAATGGGCTTAAACTGCAGCAAGGGAGGTTTAGGTTGGACATTAGGAAAAAGTTCCTAACTGTCAGGGTGGTTAAACACTGAAATAAACTGCCCAGGGAGGTTGTGGAATCTCCATCTCTGGAGATATTTAAGAGTAGGTTAGATAAATGTCTATCAGGGATGGTCTAGACAGTAATTGATCCTGCCATGAGGGCAGGGGCCTGGACTCGATGACCTCTCGAGGTCCCTTCCAGCCCTAGAATCTATGAATCTGTCACTCAGGGCCGGTGCTTTCACTAGGCGACCCTAGGCGGTCGCCTAGGGCGCCAGGATTTGTGGGGCGGCATTTCGCCGTCCTCGGCAGCGGGCGGCTGCCTCCTACCTCCTGGCTCCACGCTCGAGGCAGGAGGCAGCCGCCCGCTTCCTCGCGAAGCCCTGCTGTGGCGAGGGCTGTTGCCGTGCCGCTGGGGCTCAGCAGGGCTTCGCGAGGAATGAAACGGGTGGTTCGCCGTGGCTGCCTCCTGCCTCGGCTCAGTGGCTTCTCTGCTGCTGCCTGCAGAGCTGGGCCCTGTCAGCAGCTGGCACTCTCTGGCCACCTAGCTCTGAAGGCACCAGAGCAGAAGTAAGGGTGGCATGGTATGATATTGCCAGGGGTGAAAGTAACTTAAAGGACTTACTGGTATGCCAGAGTCCTGAGCAGGGGGCGGGGCCTCAACCAGAAGGAGCGGGGCCTCAACCAGAAGATGCGGGGCTCCAGCAGCAGGGCTCAGGCAGCGATTTAAAGGGCCCGGGGCTCCGGCTGCCGCTACCACCCCAGGCCCTTTAAATCGCTGCCAGAGCCCCAGGGGTTCCGGCTGCCGTTGCTACCCCAGGGCTCCAGCAGCAGGGCTCTGATGGCAATTTAAAGGGCCAGGGGCTACAGCTGCTGCTGGGCGCCCCAGGCCCTTTAAATTGCCACCTGGGAAAGCCGGTCCAGTCCGGTGTACCGGCTCTTGTCAGTACGCTGTACCGGGGCAAATCGGCTTACTTTCACCTCTGGATATTGCCACCCTTACTTCTGCACTGCTGCTGGCGAGGCACAGCCTTCAGAGCTGGGCACCCAGCCAACAGCTGCCACTCTCCCGCCGCCCAGTTCTAAAGACAGCGCAGAAGTAAGGGTGGCAATATTGCGACCCCCCCCCCCCAATAACCTTGTGACCCCCCTGCAATGCCCTTTGGGATCAGGACCCCCAATTTGAGAAACACTGGTCTCCCCCCATGAAATCTATATGACATAGGGTAAAAGCACACAAAAGACCAGATTTCATGGGGGGAGAGAAGATTTCACGGTCCATAACGCATTTTTCATAGCCGTGAATTCGGTAGGATCCTAGTCATGGGATAAGAGCGAAGGTCCTTGTAGTGCAGTGGCACCCTGCTCAGGCCCTGAAGGGGCTTGAGACAGCCCAGGAGAGGGCTGTGCCTATTGGAAACCCGGGAGGGACCACTGGACCCAGGGACCAAGTGAATACGGGGAACAACTAATGAAAAACAAGGATCGGAGTGTAGGTCAAAGGTTCAAAACGAGGATACCGGATGGGGACACAGAGCAGATAACCTCGGACAGCGCCCACTGCTCCTCAAAGCTGTTGAGGGAGCCAGTGGACGCTGCCCAGTGGAACTCTGCCCGGATACATGACACTAGGGAGGAGCGGAAATAGGCCCCACAGTCTCAGAGCACCCCCTCATCCACCATCCTCCTCCTGGTGTTATAGATGGACACCTTTGCTAGAGCCAGGAGGAGGTTGACGAGGAGGTCTTGCGACTTCGTGGGGCCACGGACGGGGTGTGCATAAAGGAACAAGTGTGGGGAGAAGTGCAGCCAGAACCTCAGCAAGAGGTTCTGGAGGAGCCGGAATAGGGGCTGCAACCTGGCGCACTCGAGGTAGGTGTGCGCCAGGTTCTCCCTCACGCCGCAGAAGGGGCAGGCCTCAGGGATAGGGGTGAACCGCGCCAGGTACACGCCCGTGCTCACAGCTCCGTGAAAGAGCCTCCAACCAATGTCCCCGGTGGGCCATGGAACCAGGGTGGAATACAGGCTGGCCCACCGGGGCTCCTCACCCTCCTTTGGTGGAATATAGTCCCGCCATTTGGTGTCGAGGCAGGACACGAGGGTGAGGAAATGCAGTGTGTGAAGCACGAGTGTGTACAAGTAGTCCCTGGGCGTGCCGTGGTTCGAAACCGGACCGGCTGCAGGGTATGCAGCCGGCTCAGAGCGTGGGTGCGGGGAGGCCGGGGGGGCTCACGGAACAGGGGCCCAAGAAAAATGTCCGCAGGGCGCGGGGTGAGGGGTGGGCGGGGAGCGCCCTCTCGCAGGACTCGCCGCAGGAAGACGAGAGAATCGGGTGACAAGGCGGCCTCCACCTCCCAGAGTATGCACCTGGGGGTCGGAAGGGTGGAGAGCCCCATGCGCCGACCGAGCACTCGGGGATCCACCCAGTCCCCTGTGCCGTAGTCCAGGAGGTCTCTGACCCTGGTGGTTTCTGCCAGGACCAACCTCCGGCACACTGAGGGAGACTCTGCCACCTGCACACATAGATTGGGGTTGTGTAGCAGGGGCTCCGCGAGGAGATCCGCCCCCTCGGTGGCCACAAAGGACCTGGTCGCCGAAAAAAGCTTCCAGGTCTGGAGGAGGTCCTGGTAGAAGACCGGCAGCTCAGAGAGGTCTTGCGGAAGACCGCTCGGGTGGAGAAAAAAGAGCTACCGGTCGTATCGGAGCCCTCAGAGGCGGCGGAGGAAGGCGTGCGCCAACGCGCTCCACGCCGGACTACCTGCACCATAAAGGAGCCTCTGCAGGGTCTGGAGGCGGAAGACATGGACCTGGCTGCGCAGGCAAACCAGGCCCTGTCCTCCCTCCTCCAGGGGAAGACTCAGGACCCCTGCAGAGACCCAGTGCAGCCCCGGCCAGAAAAACTCCAGGGCAATCCTCTGGAGTCTGGCCAGGAACCTCGGGGCCGGGCTCAGGGTGTTGAGCTGGTGCCAGAGCATGGACAGGACTAGTTGATTGAGTACCAGTGCCCTCCCCCGAAGGGAGAGGCACTGGAGTAGTCCTGTCCATTTCCGGAGCCGCTCCGTCACCCTGCCCTGTAAACCGTGCCAGTTCTCCGGCAGAGACGGATGCGTGGCAGAAAGGTAAACGCCGAGATAGAGCAGCAGACCCGCACTCCACCTGATGGCCTGAAGCGCGGGTGGGAGGGAGCTCGCCTGCCACCTGTCCCCGACCACCAGGCCAGAGCTCTTGACCCAGTTGACCCGGGCGGAGGAGGCCGCCGAGTACACAGTCTGGCAAGCCTCCACCCACACCAAGTCGCTCGGGTCCTGGACCACGAGGAGCACATTGTTGGCATATGCCGACAGGACCAGCCGCAGCTCCAGCTCTCGAAGCACCAACCCCGTCAACCTCCAGCGGAGGAGACAGAGGAAGGGCTCGATCGCCAGAGCATACAGCTGGCCCGAGAGGGGGCACCCCTGCCGTACTCCCTGCCCGAAGCTGACCGGCTCAGTCAGGGTCCAGTTGAGCCTGACCAGACACTCCGCGGCAGCGTACAGCACCTGGAGAAAGCCCACAAACTGGGGTCCAAAGCCGAACGCCTGCAGGGTGCCCAGGAGATACCCATGGTCCACCCTGTCGAACGCCTTCTCCTGGTCTAGGGATAGGAGGGCGAACGACAGACCATCCCTACGCCCCAGCTCCAAGAGGTCCCGGACCAGATACAAGTTGTCAAATATAGTCCGGCTCGGGACGGTGTAGGTCTGGTCGGGATGGACCACGTCCGCCAGCATGGACCCCAGCCGCAGCGAGATGGCCTTTGCTACGACCTTATAGTCCGTGCTGAGGAGTGAGACGGGACGCCAATTCCGTAAGTCGCGGAGGTCCCCCTTCTTCGGCAGTAAGGCGAGCACGTCTCGCCTGCATGAGAGAGGGAGGACCCCGCTCTGCAAGGACTCGGCCCAGATGGTAACAGGGTCCAGGCCGAGGACGTCCCAGAATACGTGGTAGAACTCCACGGTCAGCCCGTCCATGCCCAGAGACTTGTTGGTGGGCATGCGACGGAGGGCTTCCGAGAGCTCGGCTAGGGAGAGAGGCAGCTCTAGCCGGTCTCGGTCGCCCGTGCTGACCGTCGGGAGTTCGGTCCAGAGCATCCTGCAGGCTTCGGCGTAGGTCGGATCCAGGGAGAAAAGGCTAGCGTAGAAGGCCCTGGCCCTTCCACGCATCTCCTCCCGATCCGTGAGGGGGGTGCCATCCTCTGCCAAGAGGCAGGTGACGTGCTGTTTGGCCCCCCTCCGTTTCTCCAGGGCATAGAAGAAGCGGGAGCCGCGATCTGTCTCCCGAAGGAGACGGATGCGGGGTCGAACAAAGGCGCCCTGGGCCCCGTGGCCTTCCAGGGTCTGGAGCTCCTCCCGCTTCTCATGGTACGCTACACGGAGGGGGGATTCTCGGGGCCGGAGGCCAGACGCCTCTCTAGCTCTAAGACCTCCCGCTCCAACTGCCCTATCACCGCATCCCTCCATCGGCTGGCGCTCCGGGTGTAGTCGCGGCAGAAGAACCGTGCGCGCACCTTCCCCACATCCCACCATCGCCGTGCCAAGGGAAAGGCATGCCGCTGCCCCCGCCAGGCCAGCCAGAACTCCCAGAAGGACGCTACGAAGCCCACATCCTCCAGCAAGCTGTTGTTAAAATGCCAATAGGCCGGCCCCAGCCTCTCCGAACTGAGAGAGGCCGTCACAGTCACCAGGTGGTGATCCGAGAACGGGGCTGGTCGGACGCCGGAGGCGTGGGCTCGTGCCAGATGGAACCGTGAAAAATAAATCCGGTCCAACCGGGAGTGGCGCGACCCGTCCTCCTCCACCCGGACATAGGTAAAGGTGACGTTATCGTCCGGGTGGTGGTCGCGCCAGACGTCCACCAGGGAGTGATGGTCTACGATCTCCCTGAGGACGCCCGCGGCTGCCGGGGATGTCTCGAGTCCTGCGCGGTCCCGGTCCTCGAGGGTGGTGTTAAAATCCCCGCCCAGGACCAGGCTGTGACGGTGTTCCCCATAAAACTTTATGGGGAGATGCTTATAAATGTATATATGTAACTAGAATATGTTTTATGCTACATGTGCCATGTAACATATCTCTGTGAAAGTTATGACCTACTGAATTTATTCCTCCTGTTTGTATGCATGTATCATTGTTGTAGTTGAAGTTATGAATATCGGTTGTATTTCTTGAGAAAGGAATGTGCAGGTTAAGTGCCCAATCAAGAAGCACTTAACAGACAATAGAACTTGCAGTCACCAATCCACATCTGAACTTTGCCAGGAATGTGGCTGGTCTGGAAGTGAGTTGTGCATGTGACTGGTCCATGTGACCCCAACTCCATTTGGTAACTGGATGCTACACAGGGAGAGGGAGGGGTGTCCACCCAGAGGAGAAAATCTATTTAAACCCCGAGGAAACCCCTCCATTTTGGTCTTCAGCTGGCTAAAGGAAGAAGCTCTCCACCCCCCAAGGAGACCTGAAAGAGACTGAACAAAGGACAAAGACATTAGGCGGGTGAGTGATTGCTGGGCCCAGGCTAGAAGGAAGATAGCCTGTTTACTGGACCTAGTGAGGGGTTTATCTGTACACAGGGTGATTAGACATAGAACTGCGTGTTCTCTTTTATTTTATTCGGTAATTCACTTTATTCTGTCTGTTACTACTTGAAATCACTTAAATCCTATTTTCTGTACTTATTAAAATCACTTTTTACTTATTAAGTTTCCTGGAGTTGAGGTGTTACCTGGGGGAACGCAAACAGCTGTGCATATCTTTCTATCTTTGTAATAGAAAGCGAACTATTTATGAGTTTACCCTGTATAAGCTTTATACAGGGTAAAACGGATTTATTAAGGGTTTGAGCCTCCTTGGAGTTGAGCAGCTGGGTGTCAAAGGCAAGAGCGCTTCCAGGGGCCTTACAGTGCTGAGTGGACTTGGTTCGGACCTGGGTCTGTGTTTGCAGCAGATCAGTGGAATCTGGCTCAAAACAGACAGGATTCGGGAGTCCCAAGCTGGAAAAGGCCTGGAAGCAGGGGCAGAAGCAGCCTTGGCACACCAGGTGGCAGCACCAAGCAGGTCTCTGTGGCCCCAACCCGTCACACAGGCACTCGTGAGGATCGAGGGTGCCGAGGAAGGCCGACGCCTGCCGATAGAAGCACACTCGGTCTGGGGCCGCAATCGGGGTGTAAACGTTGACTAGGTTTAAGGTTAGCCCCTCCACGCGGGCCCAGACATGCAGCAGGCGACCCGGCACGACCTCGGCTACCCCCAGCACCTCGGGCCGTAGCTCGGGGGAGAACAGGGTGGCCACCCCGGCCGAACGAGCGCCGAGGTGGCTAAAGTAAATCTCGTCCCCCCACTCCAGCTGCCATCTAGACTCGACGGCTGGAACCGTGTGGGTCTCCTGCAGGAAAATCACAGAGTACCCCCCCCCCCCCTAAGGAAGGAGAGCACCTGGTTTCTGCGGAGACCCACGCTACAGCCCCTGGCGTCCAATGATGTGAATTTGGTACCTTTCATAGGCAGGGCTGGGGTGAATCCTCACAGGCAGGGGGATCGACAGCCTCCAGCGGGCCCTGCAACAACCCATGTTCCATCCCAAAGGTGGTCAGGGAGTCGCGGAACGTGCGGGCTCACTGGTAGACCGTGATGCCCTGCCTCCCTGTCCCTCTCCCCTCCCCCAGAAGGGCTCTCACGGCCCGGAGGATGAGGTGGAAGTCCCCACAGCGCTGGAGGGCGAGCTGCACCGTGTGCTTAGAGCCACGGGTGTCTAGTAGAAAGTGGCGCAGCTCTTCCCTCAGCGCAGAGGGGGATGTGGCAGCCAACCCACTGCCGTCCTCCGGTGGGGCCCCTGGAAGGTCCTCGCGGCCTGCGGGGACGGGCAAGCAAGGGGCGGAGCCCCGGTGCGGTTGCGCCAGGCAACCCATCCCCATCCCCGGCACGGGAGTGGGTGGCGGAGGGAACAGTGCAGCCCCCATCACATTCGGGGGAGGGGACACGAAAACCGCCCCCTGAAGGTTGTCCGCGGGTAGCAGGAACGAGACAACCCCGGGGGCGGCAGTAGCATAGGAGGTGGAGGAAAAGGGGCAGGCAATTCAGTGGGGGTGGGAGCGGGAGCGGGGTCAGGGGCCAGAACAGGGTCTAGGGCAGGGGAAGGGGCAGGAGCAGGGACAAGGGCTGTGTTTGGGACCGGGTCAGGAGAGGGGTCGGGAGCAGGGATAGGGGCAGGGGCGGGGACGAAGCCGGGTTCATGGACCCCTGGGTGCCGCTCCTCTCGACCAGGAATTGGGGCAGAGGGGATGGGGGCTAGAGGGGGGGCCTTCACTGACGCCGGGCTCGGGAGCTGCGTGAAACAGGTCCCCCGCAGCCGCGGCGCCAGGCACGATGGAAACTTCAGCGGGGCCCCCCTCCAAGGGAGAGACTAACTGCTCTGGCCGGGTGGTGAAGGGCGCGCCCACAGGCCCGGGGCTCGACCATTCGGCACCGGCCGTCGCCCCTAGGGGCTCGGCGGGCTCGGCGGCCTCGGGTAAAGTGCCATCCTCGGCCAGGCAGATAGGAAGGTCCAGGGGCGCCCCAAGGACCAGAGCGGGGGCAACGGTTTTGGGTGGGAGGAGGGGGCAGCGGGAGTAAGGATAGAAATAAATGGTTGGTTCTCACAAAGGCAAATAGTGGCGTCCCCCAATGATCTGTACTGGGACCAGTGCTGTTCAGCATATTCATAAATGATCTGGAAAAGGGGGTAAACAGTGCGGTGGCAAAGTTTGCAGGTGATACAAAATTACTCAAGAATTCAGTGGTTCTCAAACTTTTGTACTGGTGACCCCTTTCACACAGCAAGCCTCTGAGTGTGACCCTAAACATTTTTTATATTTAACACTATTATAAATGCAGGAAGTGAAGCGGGGTTTGGGGGTGGAGGCTAGCAGTTTGCGACTCCCCCAGCAATAACCTTGCGACCCCCTAAGGGTTTATGACCCCCAGTTTGAGAACCCCTGCTCAAGATAGTTAAACCCAAAACTGACTCTGAAGAGTTACAAAGGGATCTCACAACTGGGCAATAAAATGGCAGATGAAATTAACTGTTGATAAATGCAAAGTAATACACACTGGAAAAAATAATCCCAACTATACATACAAAATTATGGGGTCTAAATTAGCTGTAACCACTCAAGAAAGAGATCTTGGAGTCATCATAGATAGTTCTCTGAAAACACCTGCTTGATGTGCAGTGGCAGTCAAAAAAGCTAACAATGTTATGAACCGTTAGGAAAGGGATAGATAATAAAATAGAAAATATCATAATGCCACTATATAAATCCATGGTGTGTGTACACACACACACACCCCTTGAATACTGTGTGCAGTTCTGTTTCCTGCCATCTAAAAAAAGATATATTAAAATTGGTAAAGGTACAAAGAAGAGCAACAAAATTGATTAGGGGTATGGGACAGCTTCCACATGAGGAGAGATTTAAAAGAATGGGACTGTGCATTTTAGAAAAGAGACAACTAAAGGGTGAAATGATAGAGGTCTATAAATCATGAATGGTGTGGAGAAAGTGAATAAGGAAGTGTTATTTACCCCTTCATATAACACAAGCACCAGGGGTTACCCAATAAATCAATAGGCAGCAGGTTTAAAAAAAAGGTAAGGAAGTACTTCTTCACACATTGCACAGTCAGCCTGTGGAACTCGTTGCCATAGGATATCGTGAAGACCAAAAGTATAACTGGATTAAAAAAAGAATTAGATAAATTCCTGGAGGATAGGTCCATCAATGGTTGCTAGTCAAAATGGTCAGGGATGTAACCTGTGCTCCAGGTGTCCCTAAACCTCTGACTGCCACTGTAAGATGAGGAGTCAACCTGTGCTAGGCTCTGCCAGTCCACAAGCCAGGAACTAGTCTGGTGACTCTCAGGGCAGGTTTATAAAGCTCACCAGAGGACGAGCGCCTTACTCTGTTTGCTGTTGCACTAGGGCTTGGGAATATTTCTTGTCTGATATTGGCAACAGACTCCTCAAGCCTTAGCCTGCTCCAGCCTTGCTCTTGCTTCAGCCCTGCTCTCACTTCAGTTTCACTCCCACCCTGCTCTGGACTCCTGATTCTGGTGCTGATCTCTGGCTCTGACTACTGGACCTGACTATCCCCATCATGGTTTCTGAAAGCCAGATACTGGGACTGGACGACAGGGGATGGATCACTCAATGATTGCCCCGTTCTGTTCATCCCTCTGAAGTACATGGCATTGGCCAGTGTCAGAAGACAGGATGCTGGGCTAGATGGACCATTGGCCCGACCCAGTATGGCCGTGCTTATGTTCTTATGACAGTCAGTAGCGTAGCCGGGGGGGGAGCGGCTGCTCCCCCTGTGAGGAAAAGCGGTGCTAAGGCGCCGCCCGAGCCTCGCTGGGGTGGCGCTTTAAAAGGCCTGCGGCTCCTGCTGCTGCGGGAAGCCACGGGCCTTTTAAAGAGCCCCCCCCCCCCCCAGCCCTGCTGCCGGACCCGGGCTGAGGGGGGGCGCTTTAAAAGGCCCGCGGCTCCTGCCACTGCGGGGAGCCACGGGCCTTTTAAAGCGCTGCTGGATGAGTACAGGGGGAGTGGGGAGGCGCCTTTTTAAAGCGCCGCTCCTCCTGTGGTCAAGACCTGGCTACGCTACTGATGACAGTCAGCTAGTTCTAGAACTCCCGTTTAAAATTTTAAGTGTGTTGATTACACCCAGACCATCAACCAGTCCTGACGTGGCCAGGACCGTGCTGAGTAACCGGTGTTCCAGCAAATGTTGCAGGAAGATGGGGGAGCACTAGGTAGCTATTTAAAATGCTGCTGTTTCTTTCTCTTGGCGGCAGCTCAACAGCCACATCCTTTCCTCCTTCCCTGCCTGCTTCTCCTCTGTTCTCAGTTTCCACAGCAGCTCCTGTCTCTTCCCCTTCAGCTACCTCTCAGCTGTTCACTGTAGTGAGCTGGAGCTGCTGCCAGCTGCTGTTGAGAGAGTAGGGAAGCTGTCAGGAAGCAGAGGAAGGGACCACTGAGCTGCTGTTGGGTAAGGAACTTACATCAGTCTCTGGGAGGCCGAAAGGGAGAAACAGACTTTTGGGGGAGAAATTAGGGGGAAGCGTTGAAGACCTTACTGTTTAATGACCCTAGGTTATGAGCCTGGATAAGGGGGAGGGATGGTGTGTCTGTGTGTGTCAATAGTAATGGAGTAGGTGTGGCGTGGAGAGGATTTAGGATGAAATATTAGGGTCCCTATTCATTATTTCACTGCAGTCTTTTTATGCCAACGAGGCTGGCATAAAGGGCCCACGAGGCTGGCATGAACACTCCCCCCTCCCAGTGCCCGGGTCACCCAGGAGCCAAGATGGATCGCATGTCCTCAGGTGGGGTGAGCAGGAGTAAAGAAGGGATGTCCTGTAGGGGCCTTTGAAGCAGAGATGCAAGATAGGTCAGTCTTCATAGCTGTGCAAACTGCTTTTCCTTTGCCCCTGTGCTGGTGCAGGAATTAATTCTGCACAAGCAGCTCAGTGATAGGCCTGGACTATGCAGAGTTTTTGTACCAGTTTAACTATTTTAGTTAGGGATGTGATTTTTAAAAAATCAAAATAGTTAAATTTGTAAATGTATGTGGAAAAGCTATATTGATATAAGAAGGCACCTTTATACCAGTATAACTGTAGCCACACTAGGGGACTGTATTTCTTTAACTGTACTGTTTTCAAACCAAGCAGTACAAAAACTCCGTGTAGAGACAAACCCTTAGCCATGTTGAGCTTGAGTTGTGGGTGAGCCACCCAGGAAAAAGGTTGGAGAGACAGGCAGATTTGTAAATCATCAGCAGAGAGATAATAGCTGAATCTATATGAGTGGATGAAGTCACCCAGTTTGTATTGATCAGTGGGTAGCCATAAATTGATAACCCTAGATTTATAGCGAGGAGATATATATATATATAGAGAGAGAGAGAGAATGTTTACAACCATTTATTTTAATTGCTTAAGCATCCATCTTAAGCCATGGGCACTTTTATACACCTTCTTATACACTTAATGAGATCAGTGAAGTATATGGACATACAGGACAAACAAACAACAAAGCCTCCCTCCATTAATAGCAATAAACTGAAACAATCCAATGACCTTCCCATCCCACCAGTACTCCAAATTGCACCTTTTCTTTCAAACATTTGGGATGGGTATGGAAGGTTAAAACATATAGCCCAAGCATGTAATTGCAGTTAAATAGATGTTTAAAAATGTGGCAATGGACTGCAGATAACCATCTCTAACTAGTTAGGATTGTATAGGTTAAAACCAACATCCTGAATATCAACTGGAAATCTACAGGCAGCCCGTGCAGGACAGAAACTGATGTTATATGTGACATATTGCTTAGGGAACCTGCAAAAGAAGGGGTCTCTGTGTGTTCTTTTTTTTACTTCTTTATGATTATTAAAGAAAGACTGAAAGGTTGTTTTCTCTCTCTCTCTTTAATAAAGAGAGGTTGGCTATGCTTGGTTTTACATTCAAAATTCAGGTCTTGCCTACCCTAGAAGTCGAAGACTCTGTGACTACTGGAGCATTAATGAAATGGTGATCTCACAAGAGCCAGGAATGAAATTTGAACAATAGAGAGGAAGGGACTGCTCGTGAGACTATTTAAAAATCTTCTCTTTTTTAGGGCTTGCCTACACTGACAATTTGCAGCGCTGCAACTTTCTTGCTCAGGGGTGTGAAAAAACACACCCCTGAGCGCTGCAAGTTTCAGTGCTGTAAAGCGCCAGTGTTGACAGTGCACCAGCGCTGGGAGCCGTGCTCCCAGCACTGGTAGCTACGCCCCTCATGGCGGTGGATTGCTCTCCAAGCGCTGGTGCCGCGACTACACAGCCACCTTGCTAGTGAAGACATACCCTTAGGCCCCATCTACACTGGCAAGTTTGTGCACAGTAAAGCAGCTCTGAGCGCTATAACTCCCGAGGTGTACACACTGCCAAGCAGGGCCGGCTCTAATGTTTTTGCCGCCCCAAGCAAAAAAAAAACAAAAACCCAAGCGCCACCCCACCGAAACAAAAACACAACACCACCCCCCCAGAGCCTGCGGAAACACGCCCCCCCACCCAGCACCTCTCCTGGCCGCAGGAGTGCCCCAGGGAGGGCGGTATGCCCGCCCGCAGTCCCGCTCTCCCTGGCCCGGAGGAGCGCCATGGGGAAGGCGGCATGCCCGCTGTCCCAGCCGGGGCACCGGCGGGGAAGAGTGCCGCCCCGCCACGGCTTGCCGCCCCAGGCACGCGCTTGCTGCGCTGGTGCCTGGAGCCGCCCCTGCTGCCAAGCCATGTAGTGCACAGAAACTGCACAGAGTTTCTAAAAAAACCACCTCGACAAGAGGCGTAGAGCTTTCTGCGCCGTGGCTACAGCGCTGCAGTGCCAGTGTAGACACCATGCTGATTACAGCGCTGCGATTGGCCTCCGGGAGGTGTCCCACAATGCCTGTTATCACCTCTCTGGCCATTGGTTTGAACTCTACACCCCACCCCTTAGGTGACCAACCATCAGTCCCACCCCGTACATTCCTTTGCAAATTTGAAAGTCCCCTTACTGTTTGCTCGGTGATGCGTGCAGCGCATCTTTCCAGGTGGCCATGCCTCCTCCACGCACCAGGTGATCCCCCGCTTGGAGCAATGCCGAGCTGCTGGACCTCATCGGTATTTGGGGAGAGGAGGCAGTGCAGTCACAGCTGCGCTCCAGCCGTCGGAATTTTGATACCTATGGACAGATTTCTAGATGCATGATAGAAAAGGGCCATGACCGGGACACATTGCAGTACAGAGTCAAAGTGAAGGAGCTGCAGAACGCCTACTACAAGGTGCGGGAGGAAAATCCCCGCTGCGGTGCTGCGCCCACAAGCTGCCGGTTCTACAAAGAGCTGGACGCGATACTCGGTGGTGACCACACCTCCACTACGAAGTCCCCTATGGATTCTTCGTTGGCTTGGTTGCCAGTCAAGAGAGGACCGAGCCAGGAGGAGGCAATCTTGGATGAAGAGCGGGAGGGGGAACCAGAGGCAGAGGATGACTCGGAGGCCAGAGATGCATGCAGTCAGGAGCTCTTTTCTACCCTGGAGGAGGCTAGCCAGTCACAGCAGGTGGATATTGGTGAAGCGCAAACAGGAGAGGAGGCCCCTGGTAAGTGGATCTGATTTGGGGAATTGCTGAAGCGAGTTGTTGGGGGCAGGAGGGTTGCAGAAAGCAGGCTTGTCTCCCACCTTATGCCTAGTTTGAGCGGCAGAACAGGCTGTTGATACACTGCCTCAATTCATGGGAATCTCCCTCAGAGATCTCCAGGAAACTCTCGTGGAGATACTGGGCAATCCGCTCCCGCAGGTTCCTTGGCAAAGCTGCTTTGTTTCTTTCCCCATTAACAGTAATTTTCCCGTGCCACTGTGCCATCATGGGGTGGGGGCAAGGGGGGACCATAGCTGCACACAGGCGAGCCACATAGGGGCCAGGCCCTCCCTTGATTCCCTGCTCACCTTCAGCAGTGAGATATCTTCCAAAATAATCACCTCCCGTGGAAAGTGTGGGGACAAGAATGATTATCAGGATTTACCCTGACCCTGCGGCTACCCACCATTTTGGGGGTCTTGTGGCTTATGCGTGCTTGCCTGTGGTCAGCCAGTTAGTGTCAGGTGTGTGAGTACTGGCTGTGTTTTAAAGCGTTGAAACAGTGTTATCTGTGTTGCAATCAATACTGCTTCTGTAAAATGTTGCATTTAAACTTTACAGAGATGACCTTGGGAGGCCAGCCTTCCTTATCGGCGGCAGAACAGTTGTGAATAATTTTAAAGCAGCCAAGAAGAAGTAAGGAGGACTTTATGCATGACGTTATAATGTGCCGAGAAAAAGGAATTGAAGGAGTGGCGGGACAGCGAGAAGAGGGACCAAAAGGAGAATGCGGCACACCAGGAAGAAGCCACGGAGCGGCTCTTAACAGTTACGGAGCGCCAAACGGACACACTCCAGGCGATACTAGCTCTTCAAACCTAGCAGCTCCGCACCCGCCCTCCCCTGCAGCCGCTGTTGCAAAACTCTTTCCCATGTGCCCCGCCACACACTGCCAACACACTCTTATCAACCTCCTGGCTCCACTCTCTACCCGCAGCATTCCACTCCTCCCTCCTCACAGTCCAGCAGTGTGGACTCCCAATACCCACTACACTCAACACCCATCCATCTGCAGTTTGGCTCTGCTGAAGTACAGCAACAACTGCATCATACTCCAAAGGAGAAGGTTGGGTATGATCCCTGGACCTACAGAAATCTGTAGCTGTTCCGGGACCACTCCTTCTCTTGAGACCTTCCATTCCCCTATCCCCCTCCCTGCTGATGATTTTTTTCGTTTGAATCTCTCCGCTGGTTGTTGTCTTTCAATAAAAGAATTGTGTTTGTTTGAAATCGATCTTTATTCTATTAATTGAAAGCAAAAGGAGCACTGCAAAGCAACATACATACAGCTATGTTAAGGCCCCCTTTTGCATCATGTGCACCAATCACCTCCTAGCATTACAAGCACAGCAACAAATATTAGTGACTTTCAGCTTCTCAAAGCATTGCTGCCTCAAAGCATCCCTGATCCTTAAGGCCCCACGCTGTGCCCCTCTAATAGCCCTGGTCTCTGGCTGTTCAAATTCAGCCTTCAGGCGCTGAGCCTCTGTGGTCCAGCCCTGAGTGAAGCTTTCACCCTTCCCTTCACACATATTATTGAGCACACAGCACGCGGCGATAAACATAGGAATATTATCATTGGCCATGTCCAGCTTCCCATACAGGCATCGGCAGCGGGCTTTTAAATGGCCGAATGCACACTCCACAGTCATTCTGCACTTGCTCAGCCTGTTGTTGAACCGCTCCTTGCAGCTGTCAAGTTGCCCCATGTATGTCTTCATGAGCCATGGTATTAAGGGGTAGGCGGGGTCTCCCAGTATCACAATGGACATTTCGACTTCGCCCACGGTGATCTTCTGGTCCGGGAAGAAAGTCCCTGCTAGCAGCTTCTTGAACAGGCCCAGTGTTCTGAAAGATGCGTACATCATGCACCTTTCCGGACCAGCCTGCGTTAATGTCCGTGAAATGTCCACGGTGATCCACAAGTGCCTGGAGAACCATTGAGAAATACCACTTGCGATTAATGTACTCGGTGGCTAGGTGATCTGGTGCCAGAATTGGAATGTGTGTCCCATCTATTGCCCCTCCGCAATTAGGGAAGCCCATTTGTGCAAAGCCATCCACAATCTCACGCACATTGCCCAAAGTCATGGTCTTTCGGAGCAGGATGCGATTAATGGTCCTGCATGCTTGCATCAACATGAGTCCAACGGTTGACTTTCCCACTCTGAGCTGGTTAGCGACCGATTGGTAGCAATCTGGAGTACCCAGCTCCCACAGTGCAATCGCCACGTGCTTCTCCAATGGCAGGGCAGCTCTCATTCTTGTGTCCTTGCACCGCAGGGCTGGTGCGAGCTCATCACACAGTCCCATGAATGTGGCTTTCCTCATCCGAAAGTTCTACAGCCACTGCTCGTCATCCCAGACGTATATCACCTATAAGCACTCAGTGCTTGTTTCCCGAGCCCAAAAGCAGCATTCCACTGTGGTCAGCACCTCCGTGAATACCACAAGAAATCTTGTGTCGTAGCTGCTATGTGTGGCGAGATCAACGTCACACTCCTCTTGCCTTTGTAGTTTAAGGAATAACTCCACTGCCACTCATAACATGTTGGTCAGTGCGAACAGCATTCTTGTCAACAGTTCGGGATCCATTCCTGCAGCCAGAAAGAGGCCGGGCAGGGCACGCAGTACACAAACCATTGAAAGATGGTGCCAAATGCGGATGGAAGCACAGGGATTGCTGGGATGCGAAGCAATGCATCACGGGGCATTGGAACAGGACCCAGGATGCCCTTCCCACAAGTCTTAGCGGCAAAAGAGAAGGAGGTGCTTTGTGGGATAGCTGCCAGTAGCGTAGCCGGGGGGAGCGGCCGCTCCCCGTGTGAGGAGAAGCGGTGCCTTAAAAAGCGCCGCCCGAGCCTCGCTGCCGGAGCCAGGCTCGGGGGCCGCTTTAAAAGGCCCGCTGCTCATGCAGCCCTGGAGCTCTGGCGGCGCTTTAAAGGGCCCGGGGCTCCACAGCGGCTGGAGCCCCGGGCCCTTTAAAGCGCCGCCGGGTGAGTACGGGGGGAGCGGGGAGCCGCCTTTTTATAGCGCCGCTCCCCCTGTGCTCTAAACCTGGCTACGCCACTGATAGCTGCCCAGAGTGCACCGCTCCGAATAGCACTGCAAGTGCCGCAAGTGTGAACACAGTATTGCACAGGCAACTGTCAGTGTGAACACACAACAGCGGTTTTCCTTCGGCGTGCTTTGAGTGGTGTTGTAACTGCCAGCACTGTAACTTTGCCAGTGTAGACGTGCCCTTAGTTGTTCTTAGCAGCTATTTAACTGCAATGACTACTTAACATTTTGGATAATGGGCATCGTTGTCAAAGAACCCACATTCTGCCCTAGCTTTTGTGTCTGACCTGCTTGCAGATGTTGTCCCATGCAGAGTGCATTACAGCAGTACCCTCCCGAGGTGGCTGATGCCTGGGTAACGTAGCACGGACTGTGTATGAAAGGAAAGTTTTCGCAGCGGTGAGGCTGGTGCTTGTGCCATTGATTTGTCTGGTTTCAGGGATGCCCCAGGGCAACGTGACCCTTGGAATGAGGGATATGTCGGGGAAACCGGGAGTGAGAAATGACTTGCCCATAGAGAGCCACCCTTCCTCCCTCTCAGTGTGCTAGGCCAGGGACAATCCATCTGGGCTACTGGGTTTCTCAGTGCATGGAGCAGGCAGAGGGGGCTGAGATGCAAAACTGGGATTTGGACGGGACCTCCCCATAATGCGGATGGGGAGGGGGGCGTTGGTTTGGGATTGCCTGACTCTGACAAGCGGGCGCTGAGCTGCTGCTTGTGGTGTAACCCCAGGACCCCTGCACCTGGTGTGTCCCGTCCCCCTCACCTTTCCCCTTCTCAGGGCAGCAGTAGCCTGGATGCAGGTGGATGGCTCGTCGGGCGATTGCTTTGGGCTGGAGGGGGCTTTGCTCCGGCCGCCGCTTGTCCATGCGGCCGGGCGCTCGGCTCTCCGCTGCTCCTGCCTATCTCCCTGGGATGCCGCCCGCCGCTGCCGGGTCTCTGGGAGAAGCCGAGTCGCCGCCGCCGGAGAGTGAGCGCGAGCCAGCGGCGGCCCCTGCACGAGCCGCGGCCGGAGAGGAGACGCGGGGCCGGCGGCGCTGGGCCTGGCCGGGAGCGAGCTGGGCCGGAGGGATGGACCCAGTCCCGGGCGCCCAGTGACTGGGGGCAAGCGGGCAGCAGCCGGGTCCGAGTCGGAGCGAGCGGGCGGCCCGCCCCCAGCAGCATGGAGCCGCCCCCGGGCGCCACCGGCGAGCCCGCGCCCTGGGGGCCGGAGCCCTTCGCGGGGCAGGAGCCGGAGGAGCTGGACGGAGCCGCTGCGGGCGTGATGGACCGGATCCTGCTGGAGTCGGTGTGCCAGCAGCAGGGCTGGGCCCGGGTTTACGGTGAGGAGCTCCCCGTGTTCACCGGGCAGCCCCCCGCCCCCGCTGCGCCTAGCGCCGCCCCCCGGGGGTACCGGGCAGCCCCCCGCCCCCGCTGCGCCTAGCGCTGCCGCCGCCCTCCGCGGGTACCGGGCAGCCCCCCCGCTGCGCCTAGCGCCGGCGCCCGCGCCGCCACCGCCCCCCGGGGGTACCGGGCAGTCCCCCGCCCCCGCTGCGTCTAGCGCCGCCACCGCCCTCCGGGGGTACCGGGCAGCCCCCCGCCCCCGCTGCGCCTAGCGCCGCCCTCCGGGGGTACCGGGCAGCCCCCCGCCCCCGCTGCGCCTAGCGCCGCCCCCCGGGGGTACCGGGCAGCCCCCCGCCCCCGCTGCGCCTAGCGCTGCCGCCGCCCTCCGCGGGTACCGGGCAGCCCCCCCGCTGCGCCTAGCGCCGGCGCCCGCGCCGCCACCGCCCCCCGGGGGTACCGGGCAGTCCCCCGCCCCCGCTGCGCCTAGCGCCGCCGCCGCCCTCCGGGGGTACCGGGCAGCCCCCCGCCCCCGCTGCGCCTAGCGCCGCCGCCGCCCTCCGGGGGTACCGGGCAGCCCCCCGCCCCCGCTGCGTCTAGCGCCGCCGCCGCCCCCCGGGGGTACCGGGCAGCCCCCGCCCCCGCTGTTCCTAGCGCCCCCGATCCCCGTGTTCACCGGGAAACCCCCCTGCCCGTCCCCTTTTACTCGGGCACGCTGTTGCCCTGGGGAGCTGTGCCCCAGCTCAAGCCTTTGGTTCAATTTCATGCACTCTGGGCGCACACACGCGGAGGGCGAAGAGGATGGAAATCAGAGTCGTTGCCGCAGTTTCGAAGTGGCCCGCCCCAGAATTTTGGAAGCTTATGGGAGGGCGTCTCCTCCGACACTGGGGAGGAGTGGTGTTGCGCTCCTGTTTTTAGGTGCTGCTGAAATCACGTTTATGCAGGTGCTTTGCTTGCCTGTTACTGTGAAGCTCTAGCTGACATCAAACCAAAGCAATATGACGAGGTCTGAGATCCAATGTCTGATGATTGAGAAGCTGTTCGGAGCTGTCCCTGCAGTCAGCTCTTTGAAAGTGAATAATGAAAACAGAGTAACTAACTTCTTACAGACAGAGTGACAGAGTATGTATGTAAAGCCAAACTCCTGGCAGAGCCTCTGCTCTCTCCCCGTCTCCCACCCCACCCCTTAAAAGAGCAGCTCTGTTCAGCTGTGAACCCTGTTGTCAGAAACAGCCCTACAGATTAGGTTTCAGAATGTGCTATTGTTTACAGTCCCCTTTGTCAAGTGGCTGGTGAGGGATTCCATCAGAGATTGGGCAGCAGGTTGAAAAGTGATGAACAGAGGAAAATTTCTAGTGTCTGCATTCGTTCTTCCTTTCTGGTGTTTGCAACTGTTGAATGTCCCTATGTAAAGAGTTCTGATTAGCACCAATTTATAATTCCCACCAAGGGAAAAAACCATAGGCTTTTAAAACCAGCAGTTTTACAAATTTGCTGGCAGGAAGCACTAGTTAAAATACCCTGTGACTCTTTTCTCCCCAAACAAATGCTAAAATGTCAAGATGTTTATGCTTAGCAGTGCACGTTGAAACCCTTTGTACCGGGACTTTATAAGTCAAATACAGGATGTTCAATTTAAAGTACCCTAGGATCCAACAAATACAAAGATGTTATGCAACAATCTACATTTAAACCTTTTGTGTTCTTAGTAGTCAAGTACAGGACACAAATGTGTACAGTGCTTCATTTGCTCCCCTTGCCAGCAGGGTTTCTGATTACTACTGTATTAATGAATTACTGAAGGCCTGGAAGATACTGATATGGTTGGTCCCGTGGCTCCATAGTTACTGCTGTATATTAAACTGGCATCTCTATTATTTATAGTAAAGGTTGATGAGAGTCTGGAAAAGGATATTAAAATCTTTAGCAATCTGGCTGCTGTACAAGACCCAGTGTTATTTCCTATTCTTTCTCAAACCCTCCCTGGTATGCAACCTCCTAAAATAAACCTGACTTGTATGCCCAGCCTATTCCCAGGCTCTTATTTTGTTTTTAGCAGCAGTATATGCTCTAAATTGAAACATCATGAAACTCGAGTCTCTTGACCAGTGTCTAAATCAGGGATCTCAAACTCAAATCACCACGGCCTGAGGGCCGCATCACTGAAACCTTTTCATACAAGGATACAAAAGTATAGTCAAAAATGAAAAAAATGAAGAGTAATATAGTATTCTATTAAAAGTCAATGTATTAACTTTTTAAAAACTGTAATGCAAAGAGGGGTTTTAATAAAATATAAACACTCAGTAATGTTTGGAGCTTGGCTGCCAGTGGAGTCGGTGCCTATGGCGGGCCGCAGGAAATAACTCCGCGGGCCGCGTGTTTGAGACCCCTGGTCTAAATAGAATAGTGTTTTATTTGTCTTTCTGTAGTCCTGCCTTCCCTTCTATTTGCTCAAAGCATCACCCAATAGTTACTCCTGTTACTTGCCTCTAAGTGAAGATTACTCCAGCCAGGATCTTGCTTTCCCTCCAGAAAAATACTTGACAGTCCAAACATGACTTGTGCCCTTAATGGTTGCAATATTTGAGTACACAGTTGCTATATTACCTCTACCTAACACAACTCAAAGTACTTCAAAGGGCTTCACAGGTTCTTGATTAAATCCGAACCTGTCTTGTCCTCATGATTTCACTCTAGAGGAGACTAATTTTATCCCTCTGAATCCTTGTTCCTAGTCTACATGGTTAGGAACAAGTGGTCTTTGATGCCAGTGTCATTCTCTGTGTGTCAGCTAGTAGAATCACTCCTGAAGCATAAACATGTTATCTCCAGGATGCCTGAGATCACGTAGTGGCTGAGAAATAATTTACTGCTCTTAGTTTAGTGGGTACCACCAAAGTTGGTCTTTGTCAGGTATCAATGGGGAAATCAGGCCATCATTCCTATGGAAGATGCATCATATCCAAAAGATCTTCATCCTTCATATTGAAACTGTTAGTAGACAGTACTGGGAAATTAGATGATTGTTGTCTTGTGTCTTGTATAGTACTCTTATGCAAAGTGGTGCTTAGCAACATAGTTACACCGATAACTCTTTCCTTTCAGTAGTATCAGCTTTGTATGTTAGTGGTTGCAGAACATGATGGAGGTTTTTTTTTTAGAAGATTAGTGTGAACAGAGTACAGAAGAGAGCAGTTTAGCACTGAGCTGTATACTTGTTTAGAATTTCCTAAGGTCAAATTGTGTAGCAAAATGAGAAGGTGGGGAGAATGTCTGGCACCAGGCTATCTGATTGTTACAGGATATAACCTTGGGTATTAGTGGAAACAGTAATGCAATTTCAAAATTAGCCATGGTGTAAAACATTAGTTGTTGATAAAGTCACATTGTACATCCTGTTTTGTGATGTCTGACACACACATGTGCAGGCAGAAATAGTCTGATTTGCCTGTGTACACCCCAGTACAACTAGCTCAAAGGCTATAGAAGTTAGTGATGTATTCAAACATGATTGTTCAATAAAAGTGGATTTTGTAACCAGAAGGCTGCAGGGTTTTTTTAGTTGTTATCAAAACAAAGTAATTACTAGTTCTTATCTTCAGATGAAGAGATCTGATGGTAGTAATGTCTTCTCTTCCTCCCTGCAGAACTGCATTTTGTTTAGATAGTAAACAAGTATTTCAGCCTGCTTACTATTGCTTGTGATCCTTTCACAGATTGATCTGACTAAGTTTGTGGGCAGTAAGTCAAATTGAAGCAATGCCATGTTTGTACACAACTAAATATGGATTTCAAATCTACAAGTGACAAATGTATAACATATTTTAGTTATTTATAGCATTAAAGACTTGCACAGTTGGTTGAAGAACCACAGCCGCATAGCTAAAGGAAAGGGGAGCAGAAAGCCCAGCCTTACTGTCTGTTGTTTAATAAATTAATACTATTTCACTGTGAATAAGTGAGTGGGAAGCATATCTAATGTGAAATGTTAAGTAGAGTTTTCTGTCATGGCAAGAAGAGGAGTTATATAATAGCTATTTCTTTTCTTTTCTGAATGCTTTTATGAACACAGGCAACAGATTATGCTTTTGGATTGTTCAAAATGAAAACGAGGAGTCCTCGTGGCACCTTAGAGACTAACAAATGTATTGGGCATAAGCTTTCCTCCTTGTTTTTGTTGATACAGACTAACACAAGTACCACTCTGAAACCTTTCAAAATGAAAGTTAATAATCTGAGAAGTGATTCAAACCATGGAAATTATTTAAAAACAAAAGAGTTCCGTGCCCTCTTACTTAAATCTGATTATTTTTGTGCATCTCTGTTCTGTAACTGCATACTGTTCAGCTTGCATCTATCCACGGAGCTTATTCATGATTGTTAGGCTCCAATTGTGGAGCCAGTAAAATTTAATCTGTAAGCACAGAGAAGAGGATTGAGTCGTAATATACAATAATTATTGGTCTCTATGGTATGTATGCAAGTGGTATGACGATATGAATGCAGTAGAACTTTACAATGTCTGGGATGTGATTTCAGAGTGACACAGGTCTTGTCTGTCCTTGCTGTGATATATCTAAATCATAGTCTAGCTATTTCTGTATTTCCTGAGTTAACTTCAATAGCCAATCTTTGCTTCTTTTTTCCACGGTTTTTTTTGCAGGTTTGACAGTTTGTTTAAATGAATAGCTGATGACCTAATAAATCCATGAACATATAATGCCCTTACTCAAGGACAATGTCAATTCCGAAATCTGATTTCTCCAAGCCTGGTATCTGAATGATGGACAGTAACAGCAAATATGCTATTTGTCAGCGTGCTAGTTTTAATTGTTCATGAAACACAAGTCATGTGAATATTGTGGGATGTTGTTTCTAAGAACCAGTTTTGAGACCCAACTAATGTGTACTAGTTGATGTCTTGCTTTAGAGTCCTAGCACGTGAGCAGTTTGGGTAAGAGGGAAGATTCTGTCTTGTCTTAACTAAGAGCCATAATATTTCCCTTATACACATACAAAAATGTCCCATTACAAGATATTCTAAAGCACCTACAGATGTTTCAAATCAGCCCCCTTCTAATTCAAAATAAACAAACAAAAACAAACTAAGGCTGAATTCTCTGCACCCTCAATACCAACAGTAAAAATGAACTATTATGTTGAACAGTATGGCTGGTTGAATGTCCATAGACTGTGTAACAATGAGTTATACAGCTAGAATCGCAGCATTTGTGTGAAATGTCCTGTGTGGTAGGGGAAGAATCAGATCTTGCCAGATTTATCTTCTGACTCATCGGTTGAAAACTTTACAATAATGATTGTCAAATTTGTTTTTAAGTTAGTAATTTTAAACTTAATTTTGAAGAGCAAGGGTATTAAATAAGTATGAAACTGGATTATCAAAGTATTTTGTGTATGTGTGTAGAAAATAAGGCATACAGGTGTCTGCTATTTCTTGTATATTCATCTTTACATGCTGA
This sequence comes from Chelydra serpentina, assembly GCA_037349315.1. NCBI lineage: Eukaryota > Metazoa > Chordata > Testudines > Chelydridae > Chelydra > Chelydra serpentina. Next base: position 54,678,186 of record JBAIAC010000024.1, on the reverse strand, counting down.
TTGCTTCCTTCTTTGATCTTATCTACATTTAAGAAAGATCTTTTCTGTTTTTCAACAATGGTGCAGCTATAAGTGCTACTGCAAAGCAATCTAGGGCACTTTCATCACATTTTCCTCCAATCCTATGAGCTGTGTACACGTCCTTTGTTCATGGTGGAAGAAGAGATTGCTAGGGTGGGGAAGGGAGTATTCTCTGCACATACAGTATTGAAGGGTTCCTCATTCCTCTGTGTATATTGATCACTGAAAAATCCATTACTTATTTTTAAAATGTAAAAGGAAGAATAACCTAAAATCTATGGAAAAGTTCCTCTTCTGATGCACTGATTTTAATTCAAAACAAAGGAGAAAACTAGAATTCTGGTACAAGGTACAAATGGGTTGGGAAGATAAGGCCTCTTTGGGGCTGTCATTTATTATGTGTTTGTACAATGCCTAACATAATGGGATCCAACCTGGTTGTGGGCTTTAGGAGCTACCACAAGATATTAGTTAAAACTAATTTAAGAGAATCAAATGGCAAAGGAAGTAGGAGCTACATTTATTACAGGCAAAAATGGTCACGTTAGGTCCCTTATGGCCGTCTAAAGTAGAGAGGTTAATTTAAGCCAAGGTTTTAAATAAACGAGTTTGATACAAAGTGCAAGTGGACAGCTGTACCCAGAGAGGATTTATTGCTGCCCTCCCCTTGCAGTCACAAACCTGATGTTCGATTGATTCAGAGAATTCCCCAATGTGTCCCCTGATTTATTTGGCTATACCCACTTGATGGACAGTTCTGCCTCCACTGGCCGGCTGCAAGTGCCCTCTGGGGAGTGGGAGATGAGGACATTTTGTGCTATTGCAACACCCACTCTAGATGGACTTTCCATCACTGGGAGCCCTGTTCTTTTCCTGGTGTATTGACAATCTTGAATCAAGTTGGTGTGTCTCAGGACTGGATCTGGCCTAGTCTTTCTTGCTATTTCTTTCTGCAATAAAGCTAAGTATAGGAGTAATTAACCTTATTATGTTTAAGAAGATGAACCACAGAAAATGTTGGTCACATTAAGGTTAATCTATACATGGCGTGATTCAGAGTTTAGCCTGAACTTGGAGTCTTGTCTTGTTGTGTTTTTCCTAGGAATTACATATAATTTAATATATTAAAATGACTCTTAATCTTTGGAGTCCCCAATAATATCTAGGCATGTTGGGGTAGATTTAGGATGACTTTTTCTAAAACTTCATCTCTCCGAATCTTGTATTTCAGCCAGACTATTTATCTTTGTCTGAACATTTTCGTGTGCTGCTGTTTCCTATTTTTAAACAAAAGAAAAAATAGAGACGATAAGAGGAACATAACTGTGACCCATTGACTTATTCTGAGGTCATGGGTTCCTTTCAACTGATATATTTATAGAGCCAATAAAAAGTAGCTGAGATTTCTGTTTTATTCCTTTGTGTGTGTGTGTGTGTATGTATGTGTGTGTGTGTGTGTGTGTGTATATATATAATGTGTGTATATATATATGTATATATATATAAAATCCTTAAAAAAACCCATTTTAAAAGGACATAGCAAACATGAAAATCACAATGGGCTTGCCTCCACGGTGATTTAGTTCCACAGACCATGTTATAATGTGCACTAGGGAATGTATTGTGCCCCAGCAGGGTCCACATTGGTCAGTTTGGGCCGATTCAGATTTACATCCCTCTAGTATGGACTTAAACTAAAGCATTGTGTAGACAAGCCTATGGTGTGGGTTTTCTATCACTTGTAAGCACAGTAAACATCTAAGATGACTATAACTGAATGGAGTAAGAGGAAAATATTTTGCTCCATTTTTGACAGCACTTTGTGTTCAGTTTTTCCATTGCTGATGTTCAGTATGTGGCCTTTGAACATGGGAAAATAAAATCTCTTAATTCACTAAAAGTAATGTTTTTTTTAAAAGGTCAGGACATTGCTTAAGAGATGTTCTTTTAGAATCTGGATTACTTCTATTATTTTTAATTTTATTATTTTTTAATTAATTAAAAAAGCAAGTTTGTATTGTCCTTCCAAGTTGAAGTAGCAAGATAATCAATAATATCTAGTAAGCATTGGGAAGTGAAGGGAGCCTTTGTGCTCCAGTAAATTGAAATAAAGACTAAACGAATGAACTTTATCTTTTGAAGGAAACTTTTGCAGCTGGGAATGCCTCGTTAAAATCTAGGCTCTATTTTTTAAGCGCTGGCCAGTGCTTAGCTAACACATTCATCCTGCAAAATTTGGGAGAACAACAGATGTGCAGGATGTCTGAGACAGATTTGCATGAGAATACTTGTGCACCTTGACTAGTTTTTGGCTTGATTAAAACGTACAAGCACCTCTTCTTTCACTATAGTATGATGCATGCATTAATGGCTTGATAGAAAATACATAGTACTTTCTCTGTTTAAGCTGATAAGTAAAAATAGATATCTGTCCAGTACTACAACATAGATATGCATGTTGCTTTACGGACAAAAGACAGTCCTTGATCTGAGGGAGTTTATAGTCTAGATTGATGACACAGATGACAACAGACAATGGGATTGGAACTAGAGAGAGTATTACACAGTACAATATTATGAAGTTCTCTTGTTCTTGTATATGTAATATATTTTAAAATTTGCATAAAAATAAGTTTTAAAGAACAGAGATGGGAGTGAAAATTTGTGCTGTCAGGAGCTAAAAAGCAGAACTTGATGGAAGTTGCATGGCTCAGGAGTTCTAGGAAATTATTTGAGGAGAAGGGCCAGCATAGAGGGAAGATACCGGTGTCACTTTTTGGAAAAGGGGGTTGTGAAGAGATATGGGAGAAAAGATGTTGATGTGCAGAACACTGAATGAGAGGATGAAGAAAAGTTTTTTGAATTTTATGTGAAGGAGGTATACTGGCAATGAAAGGACTGGTGGGAGAGGAAGACAAATTTGGGACATTATTTTGGGTAGACTGTAGAGGTGCAAGGTAAGTGTCAGGGAGGTTGCAATAGGCTAGGGGGTAGAAGACCATGGCACAGCCAAGGGTTTTGACAGTAGAGGTGGAGAGGAACAGAGTTGGTTTTTTTGTTTTGTTTGGTGGGGGGTTTTTTTAGATCTTGTAAAGGAATGAGATGTGATTTAGCAATGGATGTGAGGAATTGAGGATTACAGTTCTTATACGTAGTTTCTTTGGAAACTAGCTTTTTTTATCACACCCAAACAGTTGGTAATGCTTGGTCAAAGTCCATTGTTTTCTTTCTTGATATCTCACCTTAACAAGATCTCAGTGATTAAAATATAAAGGCTGGGAATTTGAGAGTATAATATTGCCAGATTGTTGTCTTTCCTGTAACTTTGATAGCTTTATCCAAGATGTGGTGGCTTTTTTTTCCCCCAGGAGCTGGCTTTCAGTAATGGTTTTGAGTCATTTTCATAGCTAATAGGTATGATTTTTTGGGACTGGCAGGAATGTTGCCCCATCTTTGGACATTTTATCATCAGTAATCTTGCCAGTTGTTCTGAGATTTTTCATGTTGTGGAATCCAGTGGAAGAGGGAAGAAAAGAAGCATTCATTAAGCCAGTAAGGCTTTTAGAGTTCTGAAAGGCTCAGAGCTGTTGCTAGATGGCAGCTCTCCAGTCACTGCACTAAATGGTGTTTCCCCTACACCAACTTTGCCCTGTGGTGTAAAAGGGTCAATGGTACTGTCTGGACAACAGAGTGGTGCATTCTATATGAACTTTGAGGGGGTTGGGTTGAACAAGCTTGAAATCATGGAAACTTATTTTTCATTTCCTTTCTTGGATTTTGTTTCCTAAAAGAGGAAGTCTCCATGTAACTGTGAGTGAAGTGTAACGAATTAACTGTCCATTTCCTCTTAAAGAGGATATATCCTGTGTGTATCCTTTTGTTACTGGTATTTAGAGGAAATGTGGGTGGAACTGAGCGTGGCTGGGTCTTTCTTGGTAATTGCTATTTCTGTATAGCATAGGTAGTTGAGAATTTAATGTATTTGCCTTTTGGCTACTCGCATCCATTGAGATGGTTAAGTGGTTTTAGATATAGAGGGCTAGTTTTCACACCCATTTATCTTGTAATGTTAGCACAGTTGACTAGTGTACTAGCCCTTTAACCCCCTATAGATGGGGAACTGTTGAACTGCATTGTTACTCAGAACACTGAATAATAGTAAGGTTTCAGATTCTACATAAAAGTGGAGGATTGAGCCTAATATTCAGAGTCTCTTCAAGGTATTGAGCAATTATTTAATTGTTGTTGCAGCTGATGATAGGGTGACCAGATGTCCTGATTTTATAGGGACAGTCCCGATTTTTGGGACTTTTTCTTATATAGGCTCCTATTGCCCCCCCACCCCCTGTCCCGATTTTTCACATTTGCTGTCTGGTCACCCTAGCTGATGACCTCTTTATTAATAATGCTGTGTCTGAGAGTAGAAAAAATGTCTAATTTATCTATGGTATTCATCACTGTAGTATCTAAGCACCTCAAAAACATTAATGGATTTATCTTCAAAATGCTGCTATGAAGTAGAGAAGGATTCTACCCACTGAAGAGATGTAGATATGGTGTAAATAAGGCACAAATAGATCGAGTGACTTGCCCAAGGATATGCAAGAAATTTTCCAATGGAATTTAGATCTCCTGAGATCTAATCCAGTGTTTTATTTGCCTGTTTCAGATGACATAGTTTCATGTTTGGGACTGCCTTTAAGTCTGTTTCTTGCCCTTTGTACTGTCAGAGCTGTTGATAATCATCTGAAAAGCATCTAACACTCCCTAGATTTAAGTTCTGGAAGGGAGATGTTCTCAGTGAGGAATCGTCATTCAGGTATTTGCATCTCCCACTTTTGAGCCAACAAAGCCCAAGTTTGTTGACCTTCAGGACACAGTGTGAAGCTTATCTACTCAGAGTGATAATGGACTGGTCTGAGGTGATGATAAAGGAGCTCAATTCAGCTGACATTGGTCAATGTTTGCATTTTTATGCCTGGTCAGACACTTAATGGGTGCATTTTATACATTCCTAAATAAACGGGCAATTTTTTTGATACATTTTTTGATAATATTGTCTACCAAGACTGAAATCGTAAAACCCTAAGGCAAAGATGATACTGGCAGAATCGCTTGCCATACATGCCTGACATCTTTTTACAGACATTTTAGATCCTGTGCCAGTGGTTAATGCTTTCCGATTCAGTGGTGTTTGACTGACAGCAGTTTTCCACAGTCTCCTGGCTGACAGGAGGCAGTCAGGAGACTGTGGAAGGAGGCGTGACTGACAGCAGTTTTCCACAGTAGTTGGGAATTTTGTCTGATCTTGTTTAGGAATATAGCACAGAACAAGAGTAATGAAAATGAAGTAAGGTGAAACGGAAGGCTTACTGAGTGGCATGTTCTCTGTGAAGTGACTGCAGCTGAGACACTGGTTCAAAATAGCCAGATTTGTTACGTTTCCTAGATCAGTTGAAAGGGCTGTGAAAAACGTATTCCATACAGCAGATGCACAGCAAACATACAGTATTGATTCCCAGTGGAATATCACTGCATTTTTTTTAATTGGTTGTTAGTTTAAGGCTTTTCTAGTACCATTTATGTCATTACAGAAATGCGTCTAGCAGTAGCAAAACCACCATACTATGTCTCCATTTTAATGTTTGTTTACAACTCAACAGATACTTCATAGTTTCTTTTGACAATTGGAAATGAGAAGACAGGGATAGTATTATGCTACCTAGCTATTATCAGAAGTAGATAGTAATGACATATGGACATGGAAAGGATCTGTCCCACTGCAGCATGTTGGAAGCACTTGCATACAAGTATGATGATGTTGATTGTTTACTTGGTAGTATTTCCATGAATTCCAGTGAATTATTCCTTTGTCCACTAGCCAAGACCTAGTGGATTAAAAGGTAAAGTAGCCTTTCCTCTCTGAGGATAATGGATTTATTGGTCTAGCACTGCAGTAAATGGCATTGCAAGGAAAGATCATGTGTACTGGCAGAGTTGTATGCCTGAAGCGTGTACAGAGCTTTTCTGTACTGTGCCTTGTTCCATAAAGTGTTAGTCTTTTCTCATTTTTATGACCAAATATATTCACTCAAATTAAGAAAGAAGTCCCCCAGACACCATCTTTTCCAGCACAGACAGGCCTCAGGAAGTGGGGCATGAACTTCGTTAGGAATTCTAACCTGCAGTCAGTTGGTGTAAATGTCCACTAGAGACTAGGAGGAGACAATCCAACTCATTTTCCTTTTGATTGGGATATGAACCAATTCTCTAAAGGTGAAATCTTTGCTACTTAACCTCACTGAAAAATTATTTAATTTAATTGTGTTCCTGATGTGCACTAGTCAGTGCTGTGAACTCTGCCATGGTCCTGGCCATTAGAAAAGCACAAGAAAATGACCTCATAGTGATCCTCTAGGTGTGGAAAACAAAAACTGGATTCTTACGTACTCAGGTTGGCAACACTTGGCAGCAGCTGATAAGCTACTGCTTCACCAGTAGGTATTACCTTAGCCATTAGAGATTTCAGCTGCCATATTCAGTCAGCCAAATATTTTATAAACACAAAATCAATTTATAAATCCATCTTATCCACTTCGTGGCCTGCTAAGTGCAGTTTGGGAAGAATCTTAGATATTTTTTTTAAAGAGACTGGTATTCAGTAAAATTTTGTCGATAGCTTTTTTTTTTTAATGACAAGTATCAAATGGGTTATGAATACACACTAAAAAACGTGCAGTGTTCCAAGCTGGGTACAGTAACAATTTGTAAAGGAAAATGTAGAGTACATCACTTACTACACACTCATATTCGTCCCTGAAATGTCCTACCAATCAAAATGTTGCTAACTGTACTTTTGACATCTATTTATGATAACTGTTTGAGTCCACAGCTGACACAGCATCCCTTTTTTGTTTCCAGATGTTTATTGATGTGGCTTCTTCATGATCTGCTTGATGTTCACTGCTTTAGGATCGGTTTCTGCTCTATTTCAAAATGGATATGTTCCTTTCATAGAAGGAAATCTTGTCTGACTAGTAGATTTCTATTTTAATCAGTATGTTTTTAATTTAGGTAGATGCAAACTTGGACATGAGTTCGATGTAGCCTTTCTCTTACTCCCAGGATAAAAGATGGTTTTTTTTAGGGCAACTTCTTTCCTTCCTGATCTCCATCACTGATCATTGTGAATTTAGGGGGAAGTGGAGAGAATGGGATGCATTGATTTCTTCAAAGCTGTCGTTTGTTGTTACTATGAATCAGTTAGCCTTGTACGCTAAGGAAGTTGACTCATTTCTTATTTTCTCCAGAGACCAGCTGTGTCACCTGTCTGTTGCTGCACCCACTTGCACAGCCTAAAGAAGGGTCCTCCTAAGGCCACTCCAGTTTGGGGTTGCTATTACTCTGACCCTGGTCTGTACTTTTTCCTCCTCCCCACCCCCCTTTTCTGTAGTTTCTTCCAGTGGTGACTCAGTTCAAGGCTCTGAGCCATATCTCTTGTGAGCTTATGGGGCTTTTGCTTTGTATCTGGGGCACCAGGCATGTGATTATTTGTCTAGGACACTTAGAGAAATCTGTGTAAGTGGTACAGCTGTGCAGTGTTCAACAGCTACACAGTTTTTAGTTAAGCCTCATTGAGGAATTAATATCTCAAGGTATTGGATAACCTTGGAAAATAGTAGCTCACGCCTGTAATTTCACAAAATAGATGTAGTTGAACACAGTACCTAATGTAGTCATCATCTTCAAGTACACTTTATTTTACGTTGCTTTCTCTTTCTCTTTACTTCTGCATTGTTTTGGTAGGAAACTCCATAATATTCTGGTTTCACGTTTTAATAAGAATGGCCATACTGGGTTAGACAAAAGGTCCATCTAGCCCTTTATTCTCTGTTCTGACAGTGACCAATGCCAGTTGCCCCAGAGGGAATGAACAGAATAGGTAATCATCGAGTGATCCATCCTCTGTCTCCCATTCCCAGCTTCTGGCAATAGAGCAAGACAATAGAGTAGACCAGTTAAGCCCCTGATTGACATTTGTCCCATGTCATAAAACGAAAACACAATTCAGCATAACTGGTAATCTGTGCTCAGGAGAGGGCTGAGACTGGAGCAGTGTATGTGTTGTAGAGCTGTGCATGAAACATGGCATAGGTCTTGATCCAGCTCACATTGACTTCAGCATATGTTGGATCATATTGCTGCATCTGTTGGTAGTGAGGGCTTGAAAACCCTATTGCTCATTGCGTGGAAAACTAAGGCCATGGCTACACTCACGAGTTACAGCGCAATAAAACTGCCTGCAGCGCTGTAACTCAGTAACTGTCTACACTCGCAAGACACGTGCAGTGCTGCATCTCCTCAGGTACAGCGCTGCATGTACTCCACCTCCCCGAGAGGAATAACGTTTGTTGCGCTGCGACTACAGTGTGGCCACCCAATGCGCTGTTATTGGCCTCCAGAAGTATTCGGAAGTATCCCACAATGCCTGTTCTAGCCACTCTGGTCATCAATTAGAACTCTACTGCCCTGGCCTCAGGTGACCAACCGCCACTCCGACCCTTTAAATTCCCTTGGAATTTTAAATATCCCCTTCCTGTTTGCTCAGCCAGGCGTGGAGTGCTCTCAGCGCATCTTTCCAGGTAACCATGCCTCCAGGTGCCAGACGAGCCCCAGTATGGAGCAATGGCGAGTTGCTGGACCTCATCGCTGTTTGGGGGGAGGAAGCTGTCCAGTCCCAGCTGCGATCCAGCCAGAGGAATTTCAATACTTTGGGCCAGATATCAAGGGCCATGATTGAAAGGGGCCATGACCGGGACGCAATGCAGTGCAGGTTAAAAGTAAAGGAGCTGCGGAGTGCGTACCGCAAAGCCCGCGAGGCAAACAGCCGCTCGGGTGCTCCCCCCAAAACCTGCCAATTCTACAAAGAGCTGGATGCAATACTTGGGGGTGACCCCACTACTGTTCCGAGCACCACCGTGGACACGGGAGAGCGGGAGGAGGAGGAGGAGGAGGAGGAGGTTGAAGAAAACAGAAGCGAGGGTGCTGTGGCTAGGGGAGACACCCCTGACTCCCTGGGTGCATGCAGCCAGGAGCTCTTCTGGAGCCAGGAGGAAGGGAGCCAGTCGCAGCGGCCGGTACACGCTGGGAGAGAAAGAGAAGAGCAGGTTCGCGGTAAGCAGCTTTTATTTTCGGGAAGGAGTTTTTTCGGTGTGGGGTCCTTGGGCGAGGAGGGTTTGGGCTGCATGCATGCTTAGATGCGGAAGAGCGCATTTATGTGGTCTATCACATCGGAGAAATCGGCCACTGTAATCTCTTCGAAAGTCTCAGCCAGGACGTGGGCAATGCGCTTGCGCAGGTTTATTGTGAGAGCCGCCGTGGTCCTTGTCCCATTCAGGGTAACATGTCCGCGCCACTGTGCCGCGAGGGGCACCATTGCTGCACACAGGCAAGCTGCATATGGGCCAGGGCGGAAGCCGCATTGCAGTAGAAGACCCTCCCTTGCTTCCCCGGACACCCTCAGCAGCGAGATACCTTCCAGGACGAACTCCTGTGGAAAATGTGAGGATAGTGTTCAGTGTAGGTTCCCCCTGCAGCTGTTGGCTCTCCCCAAGGCCCAGAAACCCGTCGGACAGTACATCCGTGAAACAATCAGTCCCCCTTTACCCTGTGCTTACTCACCATTTTGGGGCTCCCGTGGGTTCTGTGCGCTCTGTTTGGGACGGGAAAATTGTGCTGTTTTGGAGACTGTGTGTGCCCTCCTTAAGTGTGGGGGAATCATTGCTCTGTCTGGCATAAAACAATGATGCCTCTGTTAAATGTTGCATTTTGCCTTCAAGATGCAACCTTGAGATCTCTGCCATCCTTCTTATCACCGGCTGAGAGACTCCAAAGGCTCAGGAAGAGGCCCAGAAGAACGAAAGAAGACATGCTGCAGGAAGTTATGAAACAGTCTCTTAAAGAGAATCAAAAGGCTCGGGAGTGGAGGGAGAGTGAAAGCAGGCTCCGCCAGGAAAACGCAGTGCAGCGGCAGCAAAGCATGCAGCTCCAGCACGAAAGCACAAAGGAACTGATTAGCATCTTGGCGCGCCAAGCGGACTCTATCCAGGTGCTCGTCGCCATGCACGCGGAGCAGTACCGCCCCCGCCCCCCCTGCAGCCAGTGTCCCAAAACACTTGTGCCCCCATGTCACCACCTGCCCACTTCACCCAACATCCAGGTTCTTATCGCCCACACCAGATGCCCCCAACACCTGTAGCTTCACCAGACATCCCTGGAAACTATGACCCTTACCCACTGCACTCAACTCCCATCCTGAATTATAGACATTCTGAAGTGCAGCACTCACTGTACAGCACTCCAGACAGGAAGCCCAAGAATGAAAGCAGGATATACCATACCCTGTGATTGAACCCTTCCCCACACCACCCATCACCCCCTTGCCCTTTCTGTCTCACAAGCCGTTGTGTTTCTTTTTAATACATGTATTTTCTCTGTAATAAACGGATTCTTTGGATGTGCAAACAGTCTTTATTATTGCATAAGGAAAAAAGATACCTTAGCCCAGGAAAGAAACAGGCAACGCAAGTGAGCTGAGCAAACACAAATCAGCTTAGCAAAGACAGATAACTGATAAAATTGGAACCACTTCACTGCAGGGTCGTGCAGGGCAGCACACATTACTGGTGGTTTTCAGCCTCAAATTTCTCCCTCAAGGCATCCCTAATCCTTGCAGCCCCACGCTGGGCCCCTGTAATAGCCCTGCTCTCTGGCTGTGCAAATTCAGCCTCCAGGTGTTGAACCTCTGAGGTCCACGCCTGAGTGAACATTTCACCCTTCCCTTCACAACTATTATGGAGGGTACAGCACGCGGATATAACTGCGGGGATGCTGTGTTCGGCCAAGTCCAGCTTCCCATATAGAGATCGCCAGCGGCCCTTCAAACGGCCAAAAGCACACTCCACCGTCATTCTGCACCGGCTCAGCCTATAGTTGAACCATTCCTTGCTGGTGTCAAGGCTCCCTGTGTAGGGTTTCATGAGCCACGGCATTAAAGGGTACGCGGGGTCTCCAAGGATCACAGTGGGCATTTCAATTTCCCCTACCGTGATCTTCCGGTCTGGGAAAAAAGTCCCGGACTGCATCTTCCGGAACAGGGCAGTGTTCCAAAACATGCATGCATCATGCACCTTTCCGGGCCAGCCTGCGTTGATGTCAATGAAACGCCCACGGTGATCCACAAGCGCCTGGAGAACCATGGAGAAATACCCCTTCCGATTAATGTACTCGGATGCTAGGTGGGGTGGTGCCAGAATAGGAATATGCGTCTCATCTATCGCCCCTCCGCAGTTAGGGAAACCCATTTGTTCAAAGCCAGCCACAATGTCCTGCACGTTACCCGGAGTCACGGTTCTTCTGAGCAGGATGCGATTAATGGCCTTACAAACTTGCATCAGCACGACTTCGACTTTCCCACTCCAAACTGGTTCGCTACTGATCGATAGCAGTCCGGAGTTGCGAGCTTCCAGATTGCAATAGCCACCCACTTCTCCACCGTCAGGGCAGCTCTCAGTCTCGTGTCCTTGCATCGCAGGGTGGGGGGCGAGCTCCTCATACAGTCCCATGAAAGTAGCTTTTCTCATCCGAAAGTTCTGCACCCACTGCTCGTCATCCCAGACTTGCATGACACTGTGATCCCACCACTCTGTGCTGGTTTCCCGAGCCCAAAAGCGGCGTTCCATGGTGCATAGCATGTCCGTGAATGCCACAAGCAAGTTCGTGTCATACGCGTTTTGTGTGACAATTTCATCATCATCGTCGGACTCCTCGCTGTCACTGTGGATCTTAAGGAAGAGCTCGACTGCCAAACGTGACGTGCTGGCGAGACTCATCAGTATTTTGCTCACCAGGTCGGGATCCATTTTCCCGCTGACCGAAACGGAGCACAGATCGCGCTACAAAGAAACTGTTGAAAGATGGCACAAATTGTGGCCGGAAACACAGGGATTGCTGGGATGCGAAGCGATGCATCACGGGGCGTTGGGACAGGACCCAGAATGCACCATACCCCACGCCCCCTTCCCACAACCCACGGCGCCAGAATTGGAAGAGGTGTTCTGTGGGATACCTGCCCATAATGCACCTCTCCCAAAACCGCTGCAAGTGCCGCAAATGTAGCCACGTTAGTGCTCGTTACTGCGCTGGCGGCTGCCAGTGTGGACAGGCTGCAGCGCTTTCCCTACTCAGCTGTACGAAGACGGGTTTAACTCACAGCGCTGTACATCTGCAAGTGTAGCCAAGGCCTTAGACTGGGAGAGGTATTCAGCAGTGTTGGGAGCAACAAGGCCTGAGTGCATAGAGGGAAGAGTTCCTGGCTGTAACAATTAGGTGCCACTCCTTTCCCTTCATCACCCAGTTTGACTGTTCCCCTGAGCAGGAATGTATACAACAGTATGATAGAATGGAGGTGGGACTCCAGTGAACTGGCAAAGCGACATGCAGGAGGCTGGGCTCTGACCAGCCAGGAGCTGAGCATTTGAGGAACCTGCTTTGGAAGCCAGACCCCACAGCATTTGAAGTGACTAGCAGGGAATCCTGGGGCCTCCAGACCACAGCTGAAGGGGACCAGAACTTTTAAGGATGTGGGGACTAGATCTGTTTGGGAAATCTGTGACCCTCAGGGTTGAGACCTAAGCACTGGGCATCTATAGGAGATGGCTGGGAAAAGGACCCCTACCTCTGTTTCTCCATTTCCCTCCATTCTTGGGAAGGGGCAGAATTGGGGATGTGGAGAGGACGCAGGGGCGCAGATATATTTTTCTCCCCCTGCCACCAACGCTAGTAAATATAGTCCTTAAGCTAGTTCAGAGGTTCTCAAACTGGGGGTCGGGACCCATCAGAGGGTCGCAAGGTTCTTACATGGAGGGTCACGAGCTGCCAGCCTCCACCCCAAACTCCATGTTGCCTCCAGCATTTATAATGGTGTTAAATATACAAAAAAGTGATTTTTAATTTATAAGTAGGGGTCGCACTGAGAGGCTTGCTATGTGAAAGGGGTCACCAGTACAAAAGTTTGAGAACCACTGGGCTAGTTGATGTCAGATGACTTTATTCCAAGCTCTGATTTGCATTGGCTTTTCACTTGGTCATCGCAAGAGACTTTCTAGCCACCTACCCCTTTTCAATCCTTCCCCCAAACCAAGATTGTATTCTGTTCTTTCAAAACATAATACAATTTGTAATCTGTTTTAAAGAGACAGAACATGTTAACAAAATACAAGGGTTGAATTATTTTGCTGCATGTTAGGCTGGCAGAAGGGAGGTGAGTGTAACCCCCCCCCCCTCCCTGCCATCCTTGCCAGAGACCATTAGCAGCTCTACTGACCGAGTTGTCAAGAGGGATCACCAGTGACTGCCTTCTCCACTAGGACTCAGTGTGCTGCTTCTGTAGCATGGTAGTAGCACTGCTAGCCTAACAGCAAAGAATTCGGCAGGAGACCTGAACTCTGATTTCCACTTGGCCTCCAAATTGTATCAAATTGTGTAACAGCTAGGCTGCTGGACACGCCAGCTATTTCTCTCTGACACTTGCGAGCAGAGTGTTGGGTGAAGGAGGGACGCTGTTTATGTTGAAGGAAGACATTGCCAAGTTAAAGGCTGCTGCTAAAATGGCCACGGAATATGAGCACTTTCAGTAGTAGCTTTGTAGATTTTGATCTAGTTTAATATCATAGAAGGTACATGTCCCATTGTGAGGAAAACAGTAATATTTTATATTCTTCTCTACAATATTTCACCCCCTCTGCCCAAACCCTTTCTCCCATCCCCCTTTCTTACTTGGAAACTGTACAGAAGCAGTAATGAAGAGTTGGCACACAATTCCAGAGCTCTGAATAATCATGTTCCCCTTAATGTTATGACTAGACATTGTGGGCACTATTCCATCTGTTATCTCTCTCTTCCCCCCCCCCCCCCTTTCAAACCTGAATTCAAACCCTAATACTGTCAGTTTAGAATTTATTTAAAGAGGAACTAACTGGCTTTCTTTGCTCAGTTGTCCCTTGACAACAGAGGCCCGGGAAACAAGTTTAGTCTATTTTTCTTTTTGAAAAGTACAAATACAATCTAAGTAACTTATTGAGATTTCCACAAAGGAACTCTCTTCTGCTTGGCTCATAATTGTGTAGATACAAAGTTAAAGATTTAAAGACCCATGAACAATTATTTGTTAGGAAAGATGTTCCAAATGAACCAAAACATTTTATTTTTTTTAATAATGTGATGCTTCCAAAAAGTTCTGCACCTGCCACCACTCTAAATTTTGAACTGTTCTCCTCCAAATTTAGAGACCAAATGTTATCTAGGAGGCACCACTTCTTTGGAAATAGGTAGGAAAATAAGTTTATGAGGCAAATTAATTTGCATGTGATTTTAAAATGTAGTTTGCTTCTTAAGATGGTATTTGAATTCAGTTACTTGGAATGTAGAACAGCACATGCTAGGGCAGCCCCTTAGCTTTGTGGGGTGACCACTCTCTTGTCTTCCAGCTGTTTTCCAAGTAATTTATTTAATTTTACCTCCTGGCTTCTTTGCCTCACCCTTTTAATTTGTTCTTAATACTCACAGTAAAGTGTGGGTGGTAAGGTGAACAGCTGCACTTAGCAGCTCCAATAAATGACTTTATGAGAATTGTGCCCACATTGCACTAATACCATAGGCCTATAGTCAGAAATGACTGTAGAATAGGACAGAACGTGGCCGTGGCCATTCCCATTCCCCCTCATTGCAGTGGGGGAAAGCAGACTCTGACTCAGGCTTGGGATAAAGGAGGATAAAGTGAATTGTGTGTGCATTGTATGATGGCTTTCAGGCTTTTAAGCCCTTTGTCTGAGGCCAAAAATCTTTGTGCTTTTCAGCATCTTGTAAAAAGACAGTATTATGGGATAGAACGGGGGGTGCATTTTCAAGTAGTTCAGGAATAAGTGTGAACTTCCTTAGAATTGTAACAATCTGAAACATCCTGTCAACTCTTAGGTATCTGGTGAAGGGGAGTGTGATTATTGAGGAACGTTAGAGGAACAATATAGCTATTTATGTTGGATCCAACAAAATCAGTGTTTACTCCATTTCTCACGGTCTCCCCAGCTCTGCAGCCTTCCTCGCTATAAATAAGTGGACATGTCCCTAAATTATGTTGGCATTCTTGACAAGGCTGGTGTACAAAGAATTAAATATTTCCCTCAGCTGCATTGAAAATATTGGGAAACTATATGTTTGCCAAAAAAGATGACAGTCATCAGAGAGATGTTACTGCCAAGCTATAGGGATATTTTAACTGTGCGAAAAATGAAAATTAATATTGAAATCTTCCTTGTTTTCCATTGTTTGGAAAGAAATTACTGTATTTTGAGGTAATTAACTTTTCCGTGGGTGGAGAGCCTCTAGGATCCCTTGTTGTTTCATTTACTTCTCCCCGCCCTTTTAGACTCCTCATTATGATAATGGTCTAGGACTGTGCATAGCTTCCCTTGTGCCCATCAGTGTAGTTCTGACCATCAAGCAGAGCAGGACTTTAAAATACTTAGCTAGAGGATTAAACCTATGAGTCAAAAGTAGGTACGTGAGATTTTGTGGGTGTACCAAGTGACTGTCTATTGGCGATGCCATGATGAGAAGCCTAACCAACACCAGAGCTGCTGAGTAGGAGGAGGGTACAGAGATTCTTACAGGGGTGCTGCCTCTTTAGGACTCCATTTTCCATATCTCCTTCTAGTGTCTAGGTCTCTTCAGATAAATTTAAACTCCCATTTCACTTTCTCCTGGCTATTTGAACAGAGAGTTCTGGAAGTGCCCTGCAGGTCATTAGTGAGCCACATTTTGAGAATCTCTGAACTAGACCAGAGGGGAATCTCTTTCAAACACTGTAGAAGAGCTCCTGTTCTTTCTCCATATATCTTAGCTACTTTCATACTCTTATCTGTAATTAATGATATTCCAAATTATTCTTCCTCTAGAATACACCCTTCATGGACTTCCAAGGGCAGCCTTCATTGTTTTTCTGAGGGTGAGGGCAAGGCAGTCTTAAAACATTAGCAGATTAAAATCACTTTAATTAACCTTTTCCTCACAAAAAACAAAAGTAAAGAGACTGTGATTAGTGTTAGTTGTCTCTTGCGAACCTTATAGCTTATCTGCAATCTTTGTGTGTTTCATTGGAGCACCTCCAGCTGTATTGTAATTATATGAGCATTGTTAAGCATTGGATGTGGTCACCTAATTTTTTACTGCATTTACACGATCTGTGCAATTCTTTGTGAAGAGGGTTGTTCAAAATCTTTAAGACTGATTTTTATTAAGAAAAAAGGAATCTGGCATTCATGAGCAGCCCTACAGTGACCAACTGGTAAGGACATGCAATGGAGAAAAGAAATGCTATAAGGAAACTGTAACTAGTTTCATACGTCCAAAGAGGTATGATAGGTGTCTCCATGGTGAGGAAGGGAGAAAAAGATAATTTTTGAAATAGATTCTGAACACAGTGTGCTTTTAACTGCAACCTTGTAAGTAAGGGTTCAAAATATGACCTTAGTTCTGTGTGGTGTAGTCCAGGTTTAATGTTAAAACGAGTAGGTGTTGTCAGGAAAGCAGGGCAAGAGAGCAGCATTCTTAAAAATATGCACTGTTCCTAATTCTCAGTTTGTTCTATTGTGCTTCCCTTCACTTAGTAGTTCATAGGCATTTTGAAGGGAGAGATTGAAATACCTCATTGGGGCCTTTGATAAATCCACCTGCTGATGGCATCAGACAACTGATTTATCATCTCTCATAACTGGCAAATCACCTAGACTTGTCTGCAGGACAAGTAAAATTTTTAACGATAGCAACAGGATATCTTAAAAATTGTGCCGATCATGTAAATCCTGTTATCTCTGTGACCCAATGGAAACCTTTTGAGCTTTAAAGTGACATCAAGTTTGTCTGAAAACATCAAGTAGTAATAGATAACAGGATTTTCTTTCTCAGTTCATTTTAAAATCCTGTTATCTTTGTCATTTTAAATCTCAGTATCATTTAATAGAGCAGGAGGAGAAGGGGGGGAATATAGGAAGTCCCCATAATAGGAATTTAAATTCAAATCCTCCCTCACAAAATAACCATTTTAAAGGATGCCAAGTCAATTTGTATAAGAAACATGTTTTGACTGGTAATAGAATCTTAAAAAAAATAAAAACCAGCCTTAATAATAAAGTTGACAATTTACCCCACACAGTGCAAAATACAAAGGAAGCTATGCTCAAGCCTAAAAAGAAGCCTCAATAGTTTTATTTAGTTTTTAAGCTCTTTGGGGTATGGACTGTCTACTACTCTGTACAGCGCCTAACACAATGAGGCCCGATTCTTAGTTGGTTCATAGGTGCTACCATAGTAAGCATAATGCCATCTCTTCCCTCATGTGCTTCACTTTTTTAAATTTGAGTTATCAGAAATTAGAGAGACTAAATGAGCTAACACAGGGGTGGGCAAACTACGGCCCAGAGGCCACATCTGGCCCTTCAGACATTTTAATCCAGCCCTCGAGCTCCCTCTGGGGACCAGGGTCCAGGGCTTTCCCCGCTCCGGTGCTCCAGCCAGGGAGTGGGGTCAGGGGCTTGCCCTGCTCTGCGTGTGCTGTGGCTCCACGCGGCTCCTGGAAGCAGCGGCATGTTCCCCTCTCCCCCCGGCTCCTACACATAGGGACAGCCAGGGGGCTCCGCACACTGCCCCCGCCCCAAGCACTGCCTCTGCCAGCCAATGGGAGCTGCAGGGGTGGCACCTGCGGACGGGGCAGCGTGCAGAGCTGCCTGGCTGCACCTCTGCATAGGAGCTGGAGTGGGGACATGCCGCTGCTTCCAGGAACTGCTTGAGGTAAGCGCCACCCGGGGCCTGCACCCTATATCCCCTCCCGTGCTCCAAACCCCAGCCCTAGTCCTCCTCCCACCCTCCAAATCCTTCGTCCCAGACCAGAGCACCTTCCTGCACCCCCAAGCCCTCATCCCCAGCCCCACCCAGAGCCCGCACCCCCCCTGCACCCCAACCTCCTGCCCCAGCCTGGAGCCTCCTCCCACACCCATAAGTCCTCATTTCTGGCTCCACCCCAGAGCCCGCACCTCAACCAGAGCCCTCACCCCCTCCCACACCCTAACCCCCAATTTTGTGAGCATTCATGGCCCACCATACAATTTCCATACCGAGATGTGGCCCTCGGGTCAAAAAGTTTGCCCACCCCTGTCTCCTCCATCCCCAGTGGCACTGCAGGGCACTTTCTACTGTTCTGTCCAGTGTAGTTTTATGTTCCTAGTTAAGATGCTTCCACTGTTTCCCCGTGGTACGTTATCCCACAATTTAACATCTCTGTTGACGTTTTTTTGTTAGGGAACGTTTTATACTTACTTTCTTAATCTCACCTAATTTTGACTTGACACTGCCATAAATAACTCTCCCCTCCCTCCTTGGTTTTTACATGGTTTGGATGTTTGCAGAACGTCTAGGGTCTCCAAATACTGTGCCAAAGCCATCAAAATTTGGCGACTTGCACGGTGGGGTTTTCTCTATTACGATATTTTTTTTAACCTGGTATTGTAATAAGACAATTGTGTTTACTGATTAGTATGAGTGAAAGAGTTTAGAGAAGTTGTCTTCTTTGTGCAATTTTGTAACAAATTGTTTACTTTGACCGCACTTTTTCTAATCATATAAATTGACTGTTGTCTATTTATAATTGGTTTTCCATGTGGATCTTTCACATAGCAATGGGGAGAAAATGAGACATTAAAAAAAGGAAAATGAGAATGTAGTACCACAAAAACTGGTAGGATTTAGGGGAGGTGCAATATGCAAAACTACTTCAGACTTTTAAAAAAGTTGACTAGAATTCAAGTTGACTGTCTACCTTTAAGTAATTCTTTGCAGCTCACTGATTATTTGTGGTGCCATCTTGGAGTTCACTGCAGATTGTAAACCAGCACTTTCTGGTAGGGAAGTGCTCAGAAACGAACATGGTATTCCACGTGTGGTCCCAGCAGACCTATGCTATGTGATGTGGTGCTGCTTCATGTGCATCCAAAAATTGCATTGCGCGCGCGCTCTCTCTCTCTCTCTCTCTCTCACTTTTTTGCTGTCTCATAGTGCAAACTCATGTTTAAATTGTTGTCCACCTTCATTGTCTTTCAGCACTTCTAGTTTCCAGGTTTCTATCCTATCCATTATTATGAAAATTGAGCCCAGTGTGCACCTCACCACTGTCCAGTACACTGCCTTCTGGAAAGAAAATAAAATGTCATATGAGCCAAAATGTGTTCAATACAGTAGTTAAATGTAGCCCTTGCTTTCTAAGGGTATGTCTGCACTGCAACTAGACACCCTTGGCTTGTGGGACTCAGGCTAAGGGGCTGTTTAATTGCAGTGTAGACTTTTGGGCTTGGACTGGGGCCCAGGCTCAGGGACCTCCCCCCTCATAGGGTTCTACAGCTCAGGCTCCAGCCCAAGCCTGAACATCTACACTAATTACACAGCCCCTTAGCCCGAGCCCTGTCAACCTGAGTCAGGTGGCATGGGCCAGCTGAATGTTTTTAATTGCAGTATAGACACACCCTAAGAGTCTGCAGTACTGTATTCTTGTCATGTGAATATGTGCATGCAATGTGTGCTTTTAGTAACTGCTTTACTAACTGGGGGGAGGGATAGCTCAGTGGTTTGAGCATTGGCCTGCTAAACCCAGGGTTGTGAGTTCAATCCTTGAGGGGGCCATTTAGGGATCTGGGGCAAAAATCTGTCAGGGGACAGTACTTGGTCCTGCTAGTGAAGGCAGGGGACTGGACTCGATGACCTTTCAAGGTCGTTCCAGTTCTAGGAGATTGGCATATCTCCATTTATAAGTCAAATGAGCTCTGCTTTTTTGGTGGAGTGAAGCTTCGGTGTGGATTTGATAGTATTGCTCTCAGAGATCATAGTAAGTGGCTTTAGAAAATAAAATACATCTAGACTTGTCCTGAGGATTCCAAATATTTTTTTAAGCCCACACTAGATAGCTGTGAAATAAAAAGTAGAACTACCACATTATTATAGGATTTTTTTGGTCAGGTACGTTTGCTAGGGCGGTCCCTGGAGCCAATCCCCGGGGCCAGCTGCCTGGGGCCACCAGAGCAGCGGCTGGTTGTGGAGCCGCTGCAGCAGTGGCCAGTGTGGCTGTCCCCAGCGCCACCTGAGCAGCTGACCCCAGGGCCAGCTGCTTTGGCGGCCCTGGGGTCAGCCACACTGGCCGCCGCAGAAGTCATGGAGGTTCCAGAAAGTTACAGAATCTGTGACTTTTGTGACCTCCGTGACAGGCATGGAACCCTAATCACAGTCTATAAGTACTTACATGGGGAACAAATATTTGATAATAGTTCTTCAATCTACCAGAAAAAAAATTAACAAGATCTAATGGCTGGAAGTTGAAGCTAGACAAATTCAGATGGGAAATAAGACATTAATTTTTAACAGTGAGGGTAATTAACTATTTGAACAATTTCCCAAGAGTTGTAGTGAATTCTCCATCAATGACCATTTTTAAATCAAGATTGGATGTTTTTCAAAAAGAGAGATGCTCTAGCTCAAACAGGAATTAATTCAGAGCCTGAGTTATGCAAAAGGTTAGATTAGATGATCACAATGTTCCCTTCTGGCCTTGGAATCTATTAATCTACTTTTAAAAATACTAGAGATTTAAGCGTCCTCCCCTCTTTTTAGAAGTTGGAGAATGAAGTTTCTTGGTCATTTAATTGATGGTGCAGATCAGTGAAAACTGGGAAAAATAGTTGAATCATTAAGTTATAACAGTTTGGTCCATTAGCTGGGCTGTCATGTTTTTCCACTGGGATTTTAGCACTAGTATTTCTGTCTTGTGGAAGATTAAAGATTTACCGTATATACTCGATCATAAGCCGACCTCCCCCAAGATGGATAAGTACAAATGGAAAATTTTTATGACCCGTTCATAAGCCGACCCTATAATTTGGGGGTCGGCAAACTTTGGCTCCTGGGCCATCAAGATAAGCTGCTGGCGGGCCGAGATGGTTTGTTTACGTTGAGTGTCCGCAGGCACAGAGGTAAACCCAAGTAAACAAAGTGTCTTGGCCCGCCAGCTGCTTACCCTCACTGGCAGGGACAGCAACTGGTGGGGAAATTTTTTATTGGGGGGAAGAGAATCGGGGGGGGGGGTCAGGGGAGTAACCCCTGTGACTACCCTTCACATGACCCCACCCCTAGCCCAGGACCCCCACAGTCTCCCCATCCCATCCCATCCCATCCCCTCCCACCTTAGCTGGGGCAGGCCAGGGGAGGATGTCTCTGGCCTGGCTGGAGCTGCTCCAGCAGGCTGGGCAGCATGGTAGCAGCCTGCTCCGTCAGGCAGGGCCGGGCGGCACGGCCGCAGCCTGCTCCGTCAGGCAGGGCCGGGCGGCACGGCCGCAGCCTGCTCCGTCAGGCAGGGCCGGGCGGCACGGCCGCAGCCTGCTCCGTCAGGCAGGGCCGGGCGGCAAGGCCGCAGCCTGCTCCGTCAGGCAGGGCCGGGTGGCACGGCTGCAGCCGGGCGGCGCGGCTGCAGCCTGCCAGCCCGGGAGCTGCAGCTGCTTCGGAGGCTTGGGGTGAGAGAAGTGTGGCCAGAAGTGGAGAGACTCTGGCCCCGTCACTTCCCTTCTGGCTCTGCTGGCTGTGCTACCTCTCCTTGCCCCCTCTGTTGGGGGGAGGGGCTGTGTCCCAGCTCTCCCTCTCTCTGTACCCATTCATAAGCCGACCCCCTTTTCTTTTCCTTCTCTTTTTTACTAAAAAAATTCGGCTTATGAACAAGTATACTGTATATGGTAAATGTTTGCAACTTTTTCCTTGCTTCCCAGGACCCTTGTGCTAATCTAAAATAGGATATGCACAGAGATATGCTTTCCAATAAAATAAATGAGTTTAGCAAGCAGATCTCAGACCCAACTACCATAACTTACTCTGCTTAGGCTTCTGGTATGGGCTGGTTCATAACTGAAATGTTTTGTTTCGACTCTTGGACTGTGCACCTCCAGCTGGGACTGTGCACCTCCAGCTCCCTGCTCCTGGTCAGTTATAAAAAGTGGAATGATGTGTGGCTTGATAGCCAAAGAGGAACATGCATTGGAAGTGTTGCAAAAACACTAGAGAAAACTGTGTAGAATTGCTGCTTCAACTTCGTTTAGCTGCAGAAAAATATTCACCTCCCGCATTTTGTTGTTATGCTGGAAGTAGTGAAAATGCTCTTTCTTGCACCTAAACGTGCTTTTTAAGGATCTGTAGAGGATACAGTAGCTACGCATTGCTCTCATCCCCTGTGATATTGTTGACATTGGAGAAAAGTTGGAGAAGATGTACAATGTCACTGATTTTTCAGCATTTTTAAATATTTATTATTTTCATGCTTTTGACCATTGTTCCCTGGCAAAATGAGATGGCTCTCTTTGGCTTTCCCTTTGCTGGAGTTGATGAGCACTTGAGCAGTGTTGTCCAAAGAGGAAAAACTGTTCATTGGCTTTTGCTAATAAAAGAAATGACTAGCTTGTGCTTTGTAGTAACCATGAGCACATAGTATATCTGAAATTCACTTTTTGTTCTGTCTATCTGTAGCTTTTTAATAGCACTTTAATTGTTCTTGTAACTGTATTTTTAGTACGCATTAATTGTGAAGGGTTGGAAAGGAATTTCTTAACCCCAGTGTCAATTACAATAACTGGTGTCCTACACTCACACTCACACTCTCTCTCTCTCTCTCCCCCCACCCCCCCACCTACATAAATAAACCTAGCTAGACATGAATAGCCTACCATCAATGTTTCTCAGGATTCTTTTTGTCAAACAGTGAACTGTTGCAAATCTGGCCTGCCATTAACAGTGGTGCCAGGTTTACCATGTGGTGGTTTTTAATGAGTAAGGAATTATTTTGCCTGCTTTTTGTCTTTCTTCTATGGTGTGAAATTCAAAGCTTTGTCACTAGGAGGAAAATAAAAATGTCTTGCAGGTAATGAGTGTGGCATGAAAGATACTAAACACTGCCTCTGATCATAAAGAAGATTCACTGAAAAAATTTGTTTTAAATATAATCAGATCATTCGTAATGAAATAAGAACGTATCACCTTGACAGTGTTAAGAGTGGGTATCTAGAACCTGTTGAGGAACATAAGAATTTAAGGATGCTGTGGGGTTAATTCTATCAAAAATACTTTAGTTAAAAGTACAGTACCTGAACTGCTTGACTTCATCTGCATGCCACTGGATTCTGCATGCCCTCACTCTTGCTCTGCAGTCCTGGCAATCTCCGCGGAGTGCCTGCTGGAAAGTATCATGACAGTAAGAACACTTGTCATTGTTACACTGACAAGCTGCATTTTAAAGTATTTTTGTTTCTTTAATACACGCATCTTAAACTCTGTTTTTAAAACTAGGCAGTTTTTCCTTTTTGAGGTGCCTTCACTAACGATACATAGCAGAAGGTGGCATATGTAGCCAACAGACTGGGCTGGAGTGCTTTTCTTTGGTGGTGTTCAAGACTTTTAATAGTAGGGGCTTATCGATATACACTCCAATCAGCGTACGCTGAACCTGTTCAAATCATATTTCAGACACTTTTAAAATAGCCATTGTGGTCAGTCTCTGCAATAAAAGTGTTCTAAACTGTTTCAGGGAACACTGTTTGTAGTCCAGCATAGACAGGGTTGAAAGACCATGTTAGGGGATTTGTAGCAAGGCCAGGGACAGAATTCAAAACACAGTTAAGTCCTGTCTTAATCAGGGTGGATAAAAATCAATTATTTTAAAAAAAGCCAATTTTTAAATTTAAATAGGTTTTTTCCCTCAAAAATCCGTCTGATAGTTTTAATTAAAATACATTATAGCTCAAAGATATCTCATCATGGAATAGGGATTATAAATTCTAATGCTGTAGTATGAGACACTATATTCATGTAATGTTTTAAGAAAAGTTTTGTAAATGAATTCCAATAGTTCATGGATTAGGGACCCAATCCAATGGGTTCCAGGGGTTTATGTATAGATTATTTAGGTTAATCTTTCTATTTACCTAATGGGACTCAATGCTCAGTCTAGAAGATATCATCAGAGATGCTTAGTTTTGCAGTTCTCAAACTGTGGATTTGTGTCTCCAGAGATAACACGCTTGTTAACAGCAAAAATGTTTTAAAATAAATAATATATAGAGGTGAGAAATAACAGACCTCAACCCTATTGTCCCTCTGCAAATTTGTGTACACAGAGTCAATCCCTTATCTCTCTCTAAAAGTGCAAAGTTTAAAGAAGTTGAATGAATAGAAGATTGTTGGGGGCGGAATAGATCTGGACAAGGAGAAGAAGTCTGAAGATAAATGTGAGAAGGGAGGGACAGGCAGTAGAAACAAAAGTGAAACTGTTTGAGCAGCATATTCCAAAAGTCTTCAGGTGTTTTGAGTGTAGCCTTCATTGATTTGAGATCCACCATACCAGTCTCTCACTAGAACGGAAAACCTATAATGGCAGCGGACCATAAAAGAGACCCAGTTTGGGAATAAGAACCATTCAAGAAATATATGTTTGCTGCTGATGTTTTAAAGAAAGTCACACCAGTGAACTGGTGGAAGTCACTTAAGCACTTGGATTCAGAGACTGTTGAAGTGATAATCTCACTTTTAACAGCAGTAGCTTCTTCTGCCGGTATAGAATTAATATTTTCTTCCTTTGGACTAATTCATTCCAAATTGAGAAATCGTTTTGGACCTGAAAAAGCAGGAAATCTTGTTTTTCTTTTCCAGATTATGAAGAAACAGGAAAATGAAGGTGAAGATGACTGAGTTAGCTGCAGAAGCCAAAATTTAAATTTCTTATGTTGATCTGGTTGACATAGTCTATTTAATTTTTGTTTTAAAAAAAATATTTCATTTAACTATTTTAGTTAAAAACAATTTTAACAAAAACAAACCTGATTTTTAAAATGTGAATGTTTAACTAAATTCAAAAATTCATATGCTTGTTTTGTTAAAATATTATGTTTGCTGCTGAAGAAAAAAATCCAGAATACATAATGTTGTTTTAGTTAAATAAAACAATTTAAATGTCTGTCCGGTGATATTCTACTCCTAATACAGCATGGCAAGAAAATCCTCCAAATATTAATGATTAACCTGTTGAATTGGAGGTAGTTCACCTCCCAATGACTTCATAAATATCTTCTGCAGTTACCTTTCGTAAATGAAATAACCAAACAATCATTTATTTTCTGATATAGCTGTAAAACTAATCCTGAAAAGTTTTCAAAATAAATCACTTAAAAATGTATAGTGTATACGTTCTAAAAATGAAACCTACGTCTATCTCTGAGTTGTGAAGAATGTGCAATAAGGTTATAACAACCAACAAGAATGAACTTTTATGTAGAAATCCATGATTAAATTGAGTCTTCCTGACTAGTGATTTAAATCAATTTGATTTAAATGAAATCCACCCTGGTCTTCATTGAAACTATTTCAGTCATGTTGGGAATAAATTATTTAATGTAGACCGGTCCTAAGTGCTGTGTACAGCAGTATTCCCAATGATTAGTGTTCTGAATATTTATTTCTGGATATTCATTTTTGACCTCTTGGTTGCCCCGGTAGTCTTTGCAGCATTTTTAGAGTAGTGCTCAGTATTGGTATATTCTAACTCCAGGCACCCAGCAATTAACAAGGCAGGTCAAAAACTATTTCTGGTTTGTCTGCACTGAGCTGCAAGACATTCTGTGGATGGTACTTCACAGAACAATTATCTGAAAATCTGTGAGCTGTCATTTAGGATTGACCAGCTACCTTCAAGCCATTCTGAATCACTTACCTTGAATGGTGAATTTATAGAGCTTACTTCCTCTTCATAGAGAGTACAAATCTGCCAGTTCCCGCATTTCCCAACAAGAGGTTTTTTTTAGTTTTAATTCCCTTGTCATAAACACAGTAATGAAATCCCTGAATCCTTGTCCATCTGCACAGGATTTGCTAGAAGAGCAGTTTAAATGCCAGTCAGTTGTTTCCAAAGATGAAGAGAGCACACTCTCGCTCATCTTAAGGGGGAGAACTGTCAAGTTTTAATACTCGTAAAAGTCGAGAGTGGATGGCACTGGCTAGAAACAGGTCTAGTATAGGCTGACGGCTATGCATATTTTCATGTATGCTTCCACCCAGTGCACCTTGGGCCTGATCTGCAATCTCTTGCTAATTTGTTATCCCCCCATGCTGTTATTTGAATACTAGTCCTTCTGATTACTTTATTGCTGACAAACCCAGGTTTTTCCTCTCTAGCTTTGTAGAGCCAATATACTGTAGTCACAGCTTAGTGAACAAGATTCTATCCTACCTCATGCATGATTAACTAAATTACCAATCAAGTGCCAATTACATCTCTATTACTTTTGGTGATTTCAGAGGTGATTAAACAAAGATTAATTTTCATATCCCAAGTTGACTTAACGAAGTTGGCGGTTATAAAAATCAACCCAATGTATAACTAGTTCAGGAATCAGAAACAGAATATGCATGGAACTGCCTCAGCACCCATTACAGTCACTTTTCGGATTGCAACTGCGCTTTTAAAAGTAGTTTTACCCCTCCCCACCCATTCTCTTTTTCAGCCTGGGTTAAGAAACTGAAGAATCTTAAATGGACAAGGACAGTCACTGATAGTACGTGAGTTTGAGGACTTGTCTTATTAATTCACACCCACTTGTGTATACAGAAGATTAGATTTATTTTTATCAGTGAGTTTTCAAGCTCATTTCAGGAGTCCTCTATTTTTCTGTAGGTGTGCATCAGTGTTATTGTCCAGAAAAGAGTATGTATTGGTTGATATAGTTGGTTTGAGACAGTTAGTTGTGTGTTACTGTTGTAAATCTAAGATTATGTGTATACCACATTGCATTAGAAAGCTGAAATAATTAGATGCCTGTCTCATTTCTCTATAGATGATTGTACAAAGTTGTACATTTTCCCTTCCCATGACTACTGCATTTGAGTGAGTGGTTAGTTAGGCCAAGTCTAAAAAAGGTTTGCTGGTATAGCTATACTGGCAGACCCTCCTAGTATAGAAGCAGCTTATTACTGGTAAATTACTGCTTATAAGCAAAACAAGCAAAATAAGCTATAACAGCAAAAGCATTTTTTGTCATGACTGCGTCTACACTAGGGCCTTTGCTGCTATAGAAATGTAATTTAAAAACAAAAACTGCAAAGCAATATTGCTATACCAGCAAAAAGTTTCTAGTGTATACCTAGTGTGACGGGGCAAGGCCAGAGGGCTATAGGAAAGTGGTAAGGAACCAGTATGTTAGCCCCAGGCTAAACAAATCCCTGATACCTTATGGCAGTTGCTCCAGGTTAATCAAGACACCTGGGGTCAATTAAAAACTTTCCAGAAGGCAGGGAGGTTGATTGGGACACCTGCAGCCAATCAAGGACTGGCTGGAACTAGTTAAAAGCCTCCCAGTTAGTCAGTGAGAGGGGAGGAGCTGTGGAAGGAGGTTGCGTGTGAGAAGCTGGGAGCAAGAGGCACTAGGAGCTGAGAGTAAGAGGACGTATTGCTGGAAGATCCTGTGGTGAGGATAAAGAAGGTGTTGGGAGGAGTCCATGGGGAAGTAGCCCAGGGAGTTGTAGCTGTCGTGCAGTTGTTCCAGGAGGCACTCTAAACAGCTGCAATCCACAGGGCCCTGGGCTGGAACCCGGAGTAGAGGGCGGGCCCGGGTTCCCCCCAAAACTCCCAACTCCTGATCAGACACAGGAGGAGTTGATCTGGACTGTGGGTTCTACCAGAGGGGAAGATCTCTGAGGCAAACAAAAATCCGCCAATAAGCGCAGGACCCACCGAGGTAGAGGAGGAACTTTGTCACAATAGCCAGAAGCACCTTTCAGAACTGCTCCAGGACATGGATTTTATTATCCACATTACAAACCCAAGACTTGATCCAGTTTAACATCCCTCCTTGTTCCATCTGTCTTCTCTTTTTTTTAAAAAGTAATTGGAGACAAGAACATCATTTCTCAGTTTCTTATAATAAAAGCTATTGCTAAAGTGCTCATTGCCACTTCCAAGAAAAACATCTGTCTGATGGAGGGTACTGGTAATCAAATAAAGACCTAAAGTGGCTAAAAATTCTATGGTTAATTCTAAGCAAGAGCAGCAAAACTCAATGGCAGTGGCCATAACTTCATGGAGTTAAAATTTAGCAGATGAATGAAGTGATGCTATCTGGCTAAAATGCTTTTATGCTTTTAGCCATAGTGAGTAACTTAACTCAAGAATGATCTTAACTTTTTATTCAAGCATATATTTATATAATGTATCTAGTATATACAGTGGGTAAAGAGTGTGTATATATACTGGATATGTTTACTTACACACTTACACACACACACACACACACACACCCCCTCCCCCTCGGTATGCTTCTTTCCATTTCCAATCAGGGTAGAGTAAAGGACACTGTGTGACTTGAATTCTAAAAGCTTTAACCTTAATTTGTTCTGGTCTGGATTGCATCTGGATATGCTGCCTTTCCTATCTAGGTCGTCAGTTAAAAGCAGACTCAGGATGTTAGTGACCAGAAGGCATTACCAGATGAGAGCTGTTTTAGTCTGTGTAAAATGAGTCTGATCTCAGTCTGTTCCTGTTGGTCAAAACCAGTGCTGCTGGTAGTCTTAGCAAATGCCAATGATTGAATGGCAGTGAAGAAAGAACTGCACTGTTACCCTCGGTGTTCTGTACAGGTCAGGATTGTGACATAGTGGCAGGGCAGCATGTGGAAAGCTTGCACTTGCTACTGCCTGTGCTGTCCCCTTTAGAGAAGGGAATCAGTCTCCAGGGACTTCAGTGTGACTTCTTTCATGAGTGACAAATTTGCTTACCGCCTTTTGATGTTCTGTGACGCTATTTATTGATCTTCTTGGACTCCTTGTTGAAAGAATGGTGGTGTTTTGTTTGCCATCTATGGCTAAGAGGATAACTTGTTTTTTGCCCCCCTTCTTGTTTTCATTCATGTCTGAGTTTGTGGCTTGCCTCTGGACTTGCCTGTTTGAAATCTGAAAAAGCTAAACAGTATATGGGATAATTAAAACTGACTTCACCTTGCAAACAGATCAATGGCAATCATAGTGCCCCTCCCAGACCTGGGTGTGGTGGTTGATCTGAAACGTGTCAGAAGTACAAAGAGAACAGAGTCCTAATGTTTACTGGCAGACAAAAAGATAATTTCTGAAGACCCTGTTTGTGCGCTTATTGCACAGTTTCCATGTTGTTGGTTTTCTGGATCATCTAAATGAGGTAATCTTACAAGGATCCTTTAGACTCATTTTCATATAATTTGAAACTTGTTATCAAAGCATCTGCTTCTGACTCAAATGGAAAATTTCAGTGTTTGTGATGACTTTACTTGGAAATACTTCCTTGCATTTTGTTCCATCCCCCACCTCTTCAACTCGGAATGAATAAAGTTCTGTAACTTTTAACGGTTACATTGAGTCCAAAATCTAGAGCAGTCGGAGGAGAAGGGAGAGGCGGGAGCTCACAGTAGCAGGACACTGTTTTTGAAGAGGGAATGTTATTAAAGCAGATATCCCTTAGCCAATCACCCAAGTATCTTATTAATATTTGACTTATAATCACATATGTTCATTTCCCTCTGCCTCTCTTCCCATTCCTTACCATTTTTTACTGTTGCAAACTTTCTAACTGCTGAAAAACGAACACCCTTGCCCCGCCCCCTGTCCTGCCTTTTCCCCCGAGGCCCCACCCCCACTCACTCCTCACCCTGCCTCCCTCCACCCTGCCCTCCCCTTCCCGGGATTTACCTGCTGCCTGCAGAGCCCAACTTGGAAGAGCTGATGTGGAACCTGCCCAATCGGGGGCACAGTGGAGGATTGGTCCCCAGAGCAAGGGGCTGAGGCCGGGTGGGATTTGAAGTCTTTAAGTGAAGACTGGATATCTTTCTAAAGGAGACGCTATAGTTCAAACAGAAGCTATAGGCTTGATATAGGAATTAATTGATGAGGTTCTCTGGCCTGTGTTATACAGGAGATTAGACTAGATAATCATAGTAGTTCCTTTTGACCTTAAAATCTGTGAATCTAAGAAATATGGAGAGGGAGGTGGAACCTGATTGGGGCCCTGGGCATTACTGTGATAAAAGTAAGAAGGAAAGAAAAGCATGAGTGAAAATAGAACTTATGATCATGGCTTCTCTTTGCAATAAATGTTATAAATAATGAAATTCACCCCAACCATATTTAGAGTGCTGTGCCAAAAAAATAAAATTACAGAATGCTAGACTTTATACAAAATAGTTAGACATTGAGCACACTTGAAAAGAAGGAGTGGTTTTAATCTTTCTTCTCTAGAATTTGAAGGAATGGACTGTTATGAGGAGTCTAGCTCCGTCTTTGGAGAGCACCTTTTCCACATTTGATTATAGTACATGAGCCTGGACATAAATTGGAGACTGCATAATGTCCTCAATCTGCAGCAGATCTCCCACTGATGTCAGTGGGAGCTTTGCACAAAGATCAACAGTAGAGTAAGACCTTATTTGTTACTAAATCTTTTAGCTGATCTTATTTGTCTCGGTCAGCATTACTCACTGGGAAAATATGCTCACCATTAGGACCACTGCTACTCCTACCCTTTTGTTTGTTTTTGTTTCTGTCTCTGTGTGCCCCTCTGTTTTCCCTCTATATTTCCTTTCTTGCAGCAAATCTCAGTTTAGCAGTGGGCTTTACTTGCTACACAGCCTAGCTGATAAAATATCATAATTAGATTTCACTAGGCTGTTAACTGAAGCCTAATGAGTACGAGGAGCTAACACCTCCCAAAGCCATTGTTTCAGGTTGTCTGCAGACTCAGGAACACAGCACTGCATTGATTTATACTTGTTTTGCATTTGGAAGCTTTTTTTGCAACCATGAAGGCTAGAAATTTACTCTTTTTTTTTTTTCCGGAATAAAAGCTTGGATTCTGCAGAATAGAAATATGTTGGTGCAAGATGCAGCACTCAAGCAGGATGAGTGTTTGACATCTCTGGGCTATTGTGATGTCCAAGGGTAGCAAGTTCCACAATCTGTAGGCCAGGCTTTTGTGCAGTTGTGGAACTCCTAAATAGTGGGTGAATTGAGTGCTGCTGGAGAAACACTGAGGCTCATGATCATTTGCTGCTAGCATTCTATCTTCTTGGTTTAAACAAAAGTGCAAATTATGTAGACAGATTTTTTGGTTTTTTTGCACTCTAAGTTTAAACCCTCTGAAAATATCAATAAGCAAAGATGCAAACTAAGGACAGGAGCTACTAGAAAAGAATAAACAAACCACATATGACAAGGCTTGCTACAAGGCTTTCCATGCGGATATTTTTGGTTTGGCTATTGTTTGCCTAGCCTTCACTTCTCAATTTCCAGTAAGAGCTCCTTCATTTTCCTCCCAGCTGCTGCAGCTTTTTCAGTCCCCTTAAAAGAAGAGGAATAAAGTTGGTTGCTTTCCTTGGAAGTGCTACGTGAAATCTCCACACAATCATACTACTGGGTATGCAAATAGTGTCCTCATTTCTGCTGTTAGTGACCTTATTTCCATTACATTTCTAAGAAAACATGATTTTTTAAAAGTGAGTGTGCTTCCTTTAGTTTTTGTGTTTTGAGTTTTCATGTAATGTGGATCACTCCTTTTGCATGTTTTTGTTTGGGTGTGAGGACCACTTTTTGGTGAAATGATGGAAATACAGAGCAGTCCTGAAGTTACAATATATAAGTAGTACTGATGTTCACAAGGGCTCTGTCTGTATGTACTATTACACAGCAGAGCTGTTAAATAGTGGTGTCTAGGTACATGCTTGCAGTGTATGCAAGCAAAGTATATTTCTGTGAGCTGTATAGTCCTTAAAGGCAGGAGCTGCATAAAATCAGAAGCAATACAATCTCAAGTTAAAGGAAAGTTATGTAGCACGTTAAGTGTCATAGCAAATTCTGACTGATTTGAAAGTCTAAATTTCACTTACACCATCACTTAGGGAAGAGTTACAAAATGTGAGAGGAAGTAGATTCATTTAAGAAAAATTCCATTAGCTTGTCAGGAAGACTTGTGTGTTCCCAGTTGCCTCTTTAAAGGGTGATTTTTATGCTGGGACAAAGTTCAGTGAGAGGGGTGTGTGTGGGTAGAACATTTTTACAAAATACAATTTACTTAGTCAGTAATGCTCCATTTCCCTTTCTGGTATGGCTAATTGCTGAAGAAGTCTTTATCTGAATGTTTCAGTGCAAGAGAAAAGAATCTGGGCTCTGAAATCACAATAATTTTCATAATAAAAACAGATGAATGTCAGAATTTCAGCATTATGATTTTATTTCATCAGTGAAAATAGGAGAATCCTTGTTTTTTGTTTTGTTAAACTCGAATGCCTTTAGTTAACTACAGCAGTAATAATGGAAATTTCTAGACTTGGAGTTAAGTGATATATTTGAAAACTTACCCTATGTGAAAAGTACTTCTTCGTAATTAAATGAAATAGTCTCTTTTTTTAATGGAAGTGTGACTTATCCTTCCATAAATAGATGATGCCTTGTTAGTGATTAGCACATGGCTAGTCTTTCCTTTTGCCCACCACCACAGTTCTCCAGTAGCATCAACATTTCCCTTCAAAATGCCATCGAGCTGCAGCACATGAGGCTTTATGTAGACTCAGTGTTAATAGATCCCTAATTACATGAATGAACTGATCTCTGGCAAAGTGTACTTCTGCAGCTCACTGAGTCTTATTACTTTGCATTTGCTGCTCTTAGACAAGTCTGTGAAAGCATAGGATAGCCTTTTGTACTCAGCAAGTCACAGAGTCTCACTTTGAAAAAGAGAGAACCACCATTTTTTAATTTCTAACGGACATTTTAACAGTTGTAGCAAACTCCACGACATTGTCCTGTCTCATTCCGTCATTGGTTGATTGGATTGAAAAAATTATGCATCTTTCTTTAAACCAAGGGTTTCAAACACGCGGCCCGCGGGCCACATGCAGCCCACGGAGTTATTTCCTGCGGCCTGCCATAGGTGCCGACTCCACTGGCAGCCAAGCTCCAAACATGACTAAGTGTTTATATTTTATTAAAACTTCTCTTTGCATTACAGTTTTAAAAATGTTAATATATTGACTTTTAATAGAATACTATATTACTTTTCATTTTTTTTCATTTTTGACTATACGTTTGTATCATTGTATGAAAAGGTTTCAGTGATGCAGCCCTCAGGCCAATTTACTAGTTCTCATTTGGCCCTTGTGGTGATTTGAGTTTGAGATCCCTGCTTTAAACAGCAGTGACTTACTGGCTGGGTATGAGTGTGTGTTGCTGTCTTTGGCATCTGGGATAATGAGTTAACTCATGGCTGTGTCATGAATGGGCTTCTTAAAATTCTTCAGTAAAGGATTGTATTTAAGGCAGACTTTTTTGCTTTGCTCTACCCCCCAACCTCCATTTGACTGCCAGGGCCTCTATATCCTCTTGACAATGATAGAAAACTAGAGAAAAATCTTTTCTCTTGTGGAATTAACTCTATATAACTACCTTTTCATAGCATGTATGGGACATTTGTGAAGGGTAGAGATAGGTAATTAACACTTCTGTATTTATGCCAGCAGCAACTGTGCAGGCAAATTTTATTTTACAGGCTAAAGTCTGTTGATGTCTTCTAGCTATATCCCTCAGCTGTTACTAACTGTACCCCAGGGGAATGCATCACCTTTCAGTTTCTCATAGACTCTTACAGCCATGGCCATTTATAAGTAGGGAATCAAGTTGCATATGAAATTAGTAGTTCAGCATTCCCTTTTATTTTTAATTTTAATATAAATATAGTTTTAATAAACACCATTTGTAGACCTTGAAACATTTATCTGACACTCACTAGCCTGAGGACTTAAGCCCAGTAGTTGGGGTGAAAAATAACTGACCCACCACTTCCCCGGCAGTTTTAAACGAATTAAATAGTAGTGCGCTTTGACTGACAATATGTGGCAATTACCTTAAAATTAAAAACGTGGCTTATTACATCTCTCATTTTTGTTATAACTTCCATTCCTATCTGGTTTTACTCCCCCCCCCCCCCCTTTTCTTTCCTACAGTAGGTTATGGTGTATCTCCTCCTGACTTGTTTTCACTCAGTTTCCTTTATTTTGCCTTTACTTGCACTCTCTTATATTTTTCTCTTTCTATTTGGGGGTCTCTGCCATCTTTCCCACTTCCTTCAAAATCAATCTCCAGCTGACCATGACTGTTTGGTCTTTTGATTAATAAGGTCCTGGTTTAGACTGAAAGATCTTCAGGGCAGGGGCCAGGCTTCTGTGAAGCCCCAAGCAAGCTTCTGGATTCTATAAAATAATAATCTACCATCCCAACCACTCTCCTGCACCTTGATCTCCTACCTCTCCTACAGAAAGCTTGCAAAAATGTACAAAAGACTGAATAGCCAGAGAACTAAACTAAAATGAGGGACCCTGCTGCCTCGGGTCACTGCCTAAGTTTGAAGTTAAGCCTCTTTCCCCTGCCCAATTGCTGGAAAAAGGCCCTGTTGAAAATATGTTCACTTTTCTGTTGGGTAGGGAGGTGTTTTCTGGGCATCAACGTAGAATAGTGGCATCTGCACTCTTTCTCCACTCTGCCCCAACTTCCTTAATACTGCCAGTTAACATAACTTGCTCTGAGAGGGTTATTGAAGTGCTGGTTACAAATTAGCATTTGAAAATCTCCTTGGCTTTACTCCAGCCTTGTTCTGTAGGCATAACTGCGATAAAGAGCTTTCCATCTTCATGAAAATGGAATCCGAGAAATCCTCAAAACTCAAGGGAAAAATTATTCCTTCTTAAAACAACTTGGCTGAAATATTGTTACTTTTCTGGGAGACATTGTAGATACCCATTGGTAGGTTAGTTTCTTCTTTTACATCATCTCACTTCTTAAACGTCTCTTGCTCTACTTACCCATATTTTCTTTCTTTTCCTGATACTTTTACTTAACGTTCAATTAACTCAAGTAACGCACTGAATCCCAATAATAAATCAACAAGCTAGTAGTGTGGTATATAATCACCGTGTTTATTGCAGTAAAGTTAATTTTTACTGATGTACATAGCTTACTAGAAGAATAAGGAATGTTAAGTGAGCATCTTTGTTTATAATTAACTTTTTTACTTTACTTGTGTTTGCTGTCTTTTCTAAAAGTAAGCTTTTAGACCCATAGACTTTAAGGTCAGAAGGGACCGTCATGATCATCTAGTCACTCACCCACTCCTTTTGAGAAGAAGGAAGGAGGTTAGGGTTGGTATCCTTCTTGGCAGGTGGGGGGTGGTTGTACCCCATACAAGGGCCTGGGGAATATTGCAAAAACATAAACTGTGGAAAATTAGTGAATTTACTGTTGGTAAAATCAGGTAGGTGGCTGTAGTGTTGCATCCTTTGTTACAATTATATGGATTAGTATTCATGCAAAGATCAGCTCAACAAAGCAACTAGGGTAGAACTGTTCAAAGCAACTGAAAACATAAAATAAAGGCTTCTGGATTTCATTTAAATTTAAGACGTGTGTCCCTGTTTAATTACCATGATTTCAGATTTCAGGTTTTCATATGAAAATGGTTTCTTTCACACAAGTGGTCCAACTTACTTTTAAAGAGAATGTGACTTTAAAAATGTGTTAACAAAAAAATTGAGTTACCTGTTCAAAACAATTGTGAGAAAATGGGAATGTCACATTTTGCACATCTCTGAGCTAGGGATCTCTTTGTTTGATACTTCAGGCACTAAAATTGGAGACCAAAGGTGTGGATCTGGATACTATGTTCTATTACCCTGGTCAGCAGGGCTGAACACTGAAGATACCTGAGTTCATTGGTAAAGCGTGAGGGCTTTGTGAGTGTACGCTACGCCTCTGCCAGTTACAAGAGAGTGCAAGTAATACGACTTCTTGTACAGCAGCAGCTGTTAGTAGATTAATGCCCAACAACACTGTATGCCTGTCTTCTGTTGTGATTGCTGCGGAGGAGGAGAATTGGGAAAGAGGAAATAATTCCACGAATGAGTAGGCAGAGAGAGAAACCCAAATTCTTGCTGGCTTAAGTAGTATAAATGTAAAGTCCCGTTTTGAAGAAAGGGGCAGTAAAGAGCCCAACTTGGTGATGAAGGAAACCTAAATATGTGGACTCCAGCTGTGTTTAGCTTATTAAAGGTGAGCTGGAGAGGTGGGATTTGAAGAGATACTGTCCCTTTAAAAATGTATTAATATATGCAGGTTTGAAAGGTTGCAAACAAAATTTGCATTTTTTAAAAAAATGTAGTAGGTTCAGGTCCTGTCTAGGCTGGAAGACTGATAGACAGAACTAGTGAAATATTACAGGAGCCATGACTATGAAAGTTGAGCAATTGAGAAGGGAAGGAATTTTTAGTCTGCTTAAAACTTTTTAAAATACTTGATTTCAATGACTAACACTTTTGATAAAGGAAGTCTTTGTTAAAGGCCATGTCTACACTAGCGAGCTTACAGCGGCACAGCTGTATCGATGCAGCTGCGTTGCTGTAAGGTCTCCCATGTAGCTGCTCTATGCTGACTGGAGAGTGTCTACCACCAACATAGCGCTGTTCACACCAGCACTTCTGTCGGTGTATCTTATGTCACTCAGGGGTGTGCTGTTCCCCCCCCACCCCCCAAGTTATACCGGCAAAAGTGCCAGTATAGACATAGCCAAAGATTCAACATTCTTGCCCTTCAGTTAAGGTGCTGAAGCCTGAAATAAACATAACTGAGACTTCCCAGTGGTCCTCCACAAACCCAGTTTTTAAAAAATCCTTTGCAGGTCACCTTTAAATTGCAGCTGCTTAATGTTATTTTTTATAGTCCCATCTATCTCCTGAGTCTAGCACCTAAAGTAGTAGAATTTATTATTTTGCCATCACAGAAATTAAGAAGCAATTACATTTTGGTGTTGGCATGCTATGGAACAACAATTGTGTAATTTATGATTGGTTTTGTTTTGATTTATTGGTATAATTCACACATTCTTAAACTTGAGATCCTTTTGCCTAAAAGGAAGAGGAACAGAATCTCTTAAAATAAATTTGCCCAAAGGACTGCTCTGACTACACGATCTCTCTGTTACTACTGTACAAACAAATTTGTTTATCTTGCCTTCCAGCAGAGCCAATGTAGGAGGAGGAACAGGCCATTGAGAACGGTGCTTAAATTTAGTGTGTCCAGCAGGTTCTGCAGATGTGCACACCACTTCTTGAGCTCTAATGCTGATTTTTAGGGTCACAGAAGTACAATGCTTTTTTATTACACCCAAAAATGTTTCTCTTGCACAGATGGAGAGTCTCTAGTTTGCAAATCTTTCATATTTGGACTGGACAAAAGGCTATAAAATAGTCATTCATCATAAGGATGGGAGATTTTGTAAACTCAGCATCATTCTTTTACCGCTTTTTCTTCTGTTTTTATTCTGTTTTGCTAATTAATCTTTGTGGTAGAAGCCTCTTAGCCAACTCTTTCATGCCTTCTCTTTTGGGCCATCTTAGAACAAAATTAGTCACCCTAAGAGGATGGAGAGTTTTCCTCATTCTATAAATATGGGCCTTTAAAAAAATCTTTCCCACGCCGTCTCTCCCCAATCTCCCTCATACCTCCGTCCCCTTACCTGCACTTAAACTTGTACAACAGATTTGATAAAAGTGTGCAGCCCTTTAATTATCCATGTCATCTGAAAGTAATTCAACCTGAATGATGAACCACAGTCTGTAGTTTTCAATCAGTCTCCAATAAATTTCCTGCTTCAGAGTAGCAGCCGTGTTAGTCTGTGCTGGAATTTGGATTATTCACAGTTAATGGAGGCAATGAGAACATCAAAAACTCCCTGCAGCCTGCCTTTGGAATGTGCCAGCCTGGCACACGTTGCCGAGCACCAGCCACAAATTCTCTTCCCTCTGCTGATGATAGCTTAATTTCTTTTCAAAGGCACTTCCCGAGTTTCAGATTTCCCATATTCTTAGTTTAGCCTCTTGTTATTTGCCTGGCTCAGGTTGCAACCTGAATAAAAGCACTCCTCAGGGTGTCTTTCCTTGCAGACTTGTGCAGCCAACAGTCTTGCTCTAGACTGGGAGACTCTCAGGCTCTTCCATATCAAAACTCTCTTGTAAACTGTCCATAAACTCATGTGACCTCCCTAATAATTTCTTAGCTTTATCACATTTTAAAATACTGGACCAAATAGAGGAAAACGAGTTCAGCCAGGTAAGTGCATTGTGCTAGATGGGAATTTCACTCCTTAGTGGAGCCTCTTTATTTTAGGGGGATTTCCTCTGCCCCTTTGCTTTGAATGGCTATTCAGCATTATTTTGCAAGTCTCTCTTACGATGTCACTGGTGCTTTCGGATATTTCAGAGGTGATGTATTATTGATCTTCCTGAAACTTTCAATAAAAAATAAATAATTTTGAGGGAAAATCATAGAATCATAGAACTGGAAGGACCTCGAGAGGTCATCTAGTCCAGTCCCCTGCACTCATGACTAATTATCTAGACCATTCCTGACAGATGTTTGTCTTACCTGCTCTTAAAAATCTCCAGTGATGGAGATTCCACAATCTCCCTAGGCAATTTATTCCAGTGCTTAACCACCCTGACAGTTAGGAAGTTTTTCCTAATGTCCAACCTAAACCTACCTTGCTGCAAGTCAGTTTTGCTTCTTGTCCTGTCCTCAGCGGTTAAGAAGAACAATTCTTTTCCCTCCTCCTTTTAACAGCCTTTTTTATACTTGAAAACTGTTATTTCCCCTCCTCTGTCTTCTCTTTTCCAGACTAAGCAAACCCAATTTTTTCAATCTTCCCTCATAGGTCATGTTTTCTAGACCTTTAATCATTTTTGTTGCTCTTCTCTGGACTCTCCAATTTGTCCACATCCTTCCTGAAATGTGGCGCCCGGAGCTGGACACACTACTCCAGTTGAGGCCTAATCAGAATGGAGTAGAGCCGAAGAATTACTACTTGTGTCTTGCTACAACACTCCTACTAATACATCCCAGAATGATGTTTGCTTTTTTTGCAACAGCGTTATACTGTTGACTCATATTTAGCTTGTGGTCCACTATGACACCCAGATCACTTTCCGTAGACTCCTTCCTACGCAGTCATTTCCCATTTTGTATGTGTGCAACTGATCCTTCCTAAATGGAGTACTTTGCATTTGTCCTTATTGAATTTCATCCTACTTACTTCAGACCATTTTTCCAGTTTGTCCGGATCATTTTGAATTTGAATCCTATCCTCCAAAGCACTTGCTACCCCCCACCCCCAGCTTAGTATCATCTGCAAATTTTGTAAGTGTACTCTGTATGCCATTATCTAAATCATTGATGAAAATATTGAACAGAACCAGACCCAAAACTGATCCCTGCGGGACCCCACTTGTTATGCCCTTCCAGCATGACTGTGAACCATTGATAACTCTCCTCTGGGAACGGTTTTCCAACCAGTTTTTTGCACCCACCTTATAGTAGCTCCATCTAGGCTGCCTTTCCCTAGTTTGTTTTTGAGGAGGTCATGTGAGACAGTATCAAGAGCTTTACTAAACTCAAGATATACCACATCTACCGGTTCCCCCCTATGCACAAGGCCTGTTACCCTGTCAAAGAAAGCTATCGGGTTGGTTTCACAGGATTTGTTTTTGACAAATCCCTGCTGACTGTTACTTATCACCTTATTATCTTCTAGATGCACACAGTGATAAAACATGTGTTTTTGTGAGAGCAGTGGAGTAGCAGGGTCCATGGTGATGAATCCTTTCATTTTTAGGGGTGGTAAGAACTTGCCCATCTAATTCAGTTGAGCCCTTGTGGCAATAACGTGTGACCACATTTTCAGTTTGGTTGAGCTGTTAGCTTGACTAGCCCAGGTTTACAATGCAGTGTGGATGCTCAAGCACGGGCTTGTACACACCAGGTATGTCAACACTGCATTTTGAATCTGGGTCGGTGGGACCCGTGCTTGAACATCTATGCTGCATTGTAAACCTTGGTTTACAGTTGCTGGACCTGGATCTCTCAGCCATGCTAACACATCTATACAGCCCTACATATGACATGGGTCTGCGACTTGAGCTGCGTTCACACCGCAAAATGACAGGTTTTGGGTACGAGTCACAGTAGGACTCTTCCCTTATTCCCCCCCACACCCCACCTCTTCCTGGGTCAGGAGGGACTTGCCTGTGGAACCAGGACTGGGAGTTGTAGCCTCCCGACGCAGGTAGGAGGCGGTCCCAGCTGAGTAGGGGCTGGCGTGGGTAATGACCCGATGCCTCCCCACCCGCATTAACCTGACACTATCAGGTCCTCTTTTTGATAGGACTTTCCGGTTGAAAACCTGACACCTGGCATCCCTAGTTCCCACTTGCATTCTTGTAGTAAATACTCTAAAATTCATTGCCATTAAACTAGTGTGACAGTAACTTTAATGGCATCTTCTGCAGTTACAGATAATTGGCATATCTTGCAAGTTTTGCTAAAACCAGAGACCAAACACTGAGCTTCAATTAGGTTTCAGAAAGTGGAAAAAGAGATGTGACCACAGTCCCCTAAATATAGGGCATCTTTGGAAATCAGTTTATGGGAATGTGCTACTAATCTGTGCGCTCTCACTTGGCAGCCTTATTACTAATGACGATGATACAAAATGATTAGATGTTTTAAAGGTTTTCAAATGTTTCATTTGTGCATTTTTTAAATGTCGTCAGTGGGAAATTTTAGAGTAAATTAACGTGTGTGTTTAACGTGTTTTGTATAATCTAACAAACCTTTTTGCTTTATACCCCTGATATCATAAAAAATGTACTGAAGTCAGTGAGGAAATACTCTAAGTATTAATGCATCATTGAATTCCTATGGTTGTGTTTACTTGTGAATCAGATTTTGTCTCTCTCAAAAGGCTTTTTCCCCCTGGTTTCAAAACCAGCCCCCTACAACCCTTTGCATTGTGGGATGCAACTCCCGCTGGCTCTCTGTCACTTTGCCAGCCTTGATATTTCTCTTTCAAGCTTAGCTGGATGTGTTGAACACTTTCTCTGTCACTCTGCTTAAGTTAGACGCAGTGGACTTGAGAAGCTGTCTTTTCCACTGTAGACCAACTTTCCACAAGCTGGGCATACTCTGCTATATCCTGTTGTGCTAATTAAACCTCCTTGCTGAACAATGCACAGCACAGTCAGATTGCCTCATGGCTGAACCCATAACAGAGCCTAGTTGTTTACTAGAGAACCACAGCAGGGACACAGATATCCCCTGCTCTTTACACTTCCCTCCACCCCCTTCTTCTGATCACTCATGCCAGAGACCTGATGGAACAATCTTTGAAATTTCTACTCTTTAAAATGTTGTTTCCTGGTCAGTTGGGTGATAAATAGTTATTTAATTGGAATGGCTGTTGCAAAGAATTGTATCTAAATGACATCTCTTTCACAGCTGGAGGTCTGAAATAACTGCCTGGTGAAATGTACTGGAAAAAAACCTGATGGTTTTTAAAGGGTTATAAATGAAAATAAAAAATGTTCAGTTGTCTTCTGACCCCATTAGAAAATATCAAATTGTGTAGATCTAGTCTCTGAAGCATTTCTTTACCCTGATGAAAAGTCCTGGGAAGCGCAGTGAGTGATTTGACTCATTACTTATATTTAGTAGCATTACTTAGTGGATTAGATTCCATTTTCTTCTGAGGCTGAATGTCTGCGTTCAGGAAGGCTAATAGTGAAAACGCCCTGAAAAAGGCAGGTCAGTGCTTATCAGAGTACAAATGCATTGAAAACACCAGATCATTCGGCTGGGTGTTGGCTCTTCCCCCCCCCCCCCCCCCCCCCACCTTTTCTTCGAAAAGTGTATGTGTAGGGGGTGTCCTTCCTTTTTGGTAAAGCTTGCTGAATTTGAGATGCTTGTGGAACCTCAATACAAGGATAACTTCAGACTATAACCGCTTCTTTGGTTAAGTTTCAAGGCCACTGTAACATGCTTCTGGGGTACCCAGAGGTGTGAGCCATTGTGTTAGCTCTGTGTCTCAAAAAGAGTGAGCTTTGCTGGAGATTACACAGTGTCAGCTTCCTGCCACAGCTATCTGTCTTCCTCACCAGCAAACTTCCCAAGATGCTACTAGCTTCACCTTGCCCAGCATATAACAATCAGTGACCTCTGGTCCCCGAGCTCCTCAGAGATGTCTTTCTGCAAAGCACAACCCCTGTCACCGTACATTGACAGACTATATTAACTTTGTTGCTCTTTTAAACAGCTCACTGCAGCTCATTAATTTAACTGATGTCTAATGAAGTCTTACTTCAATCACAGCACTGAATTCGTTTATGGTAAAAATAAAAAAAAGTTTATTTAACAAATGTCATAGGTTTAAGCCATACTAAGAGTAAGGAGTAAAGATGGAAATGGTTACAAACAGATCTTTACCATTAGAGTGTATTTTCTAACTTCACAGGGTCCGGTCTTTGTTCAAGGTAGTTTCCTAACAAAACTGGTTAGCTCTGAGCCTGGATCCCCACAGAGTCCAAAGCACTGGTCTTCCTTGTCTCCTCAGTGAAGGATAACTTGGGGGCTTCACTCCCCCTCTCTTTATAGTCCAGTAAACCTTTGAAATGTATCCCCAGATAAAGTTCCTTTTCCTTGCTGGATGTGAATGCCATGCTGTCTGGTGAAGACTCCATGTTGTGTGTCTCCCCGAGCCCTCCAACAGGTGATTTGTATAATGCAAATGATTTCTTCCTGCAACCTCTGATACAAATAACCCTTTGAATTTGGCCACACTTGGTTTGAGGTGGTGACTTCTTCCATTAAACTGATTTTCTCCAGACAATCAGCTCCCACTGACATGCCTTGTTAAAACACCTTTTAATGACAGACTTTAAAGCCTAATATCAGTGAGTATGCATAATTCCACATACTGCAGTGTCACATACATTTCACAATGATATTATTGACCAATGTGATGTTAATTTTCATATGATACCTCATAAGGCATATTTTGTACCAATATCATTGCAATAATGTGTAGGGTGTGAATACAGGGCTGCCTAGGGTGATAGCCACATACAGAAGCACAAGTCCCTGAGTTTGAAACGTAGCATACTATTCCAACTACCCAGTGAGGTAAAATCTCTGCTTTATAGGTGGTCTTTCACCAAAGTTCACTCTAAAATCATTTATAAAATAAACACAACAACAATCCTATTTCAAAGCCTAACCTTTAAAACAGAAATAGCACCAGCCTTACACCAATCAAGGGGGAGAGTTCCAGTTCTGAGAGTGCTACTTAGTAAAA
This sequence comes from Chelydra serpentina, assembly GCA_037349315.1. NCBI lineage: Eukaryota > Metazoa > Chordata > Testudines > Chelydridae > Chelydra > Chelydra serpentina. Next base: position 54,634,748 of record JBAIAC010000024.1, on the reverse strand, counting down.
TTTAAGATTAAAGTCTTAAATCTATACCTCTAGATTTAGGCCACTGCATAAGAAATCAGAAGGCCACTTAAATATGTGGAACCAGAGTAAGAGCTGTAGATGTCAAAGAAATCTAGAATATAACACAAAACTTAAAGGAAGTCACTGAAACTCTAATATTGGAGAAATGGGTTTATAAAAAAGTTGAAGTGCATAAAAGTATTTAAATAATGTTAGGCATGATCTGAAACCTACAGATTTTTTTTCCACCTGTCATAATTGATAAGTCCTAGAAAATACCAATGCATTGATTGACCGGCGCCAGTGTGATAGAGACAGCACGAGTGATGGCACGGAGTTGCCTTCATATGGTAAAAAATTGATCTGATTAGAGCAATAAAGTGACCTTCAAGTAGTAGAATGGGTCAAAAATGATGTCTGCTTTTCTTATGTACAGTAGAACCTCAGAATTACAAAGTAACCGATCAACCACACACCTCATTTGGAACCAGAAGTACACAATCAGGCAGCAAGAGAGACCCCAAAAAAGGCAAATACAGTATATTACTTTGCTAAACGTAAACTACTACTAAAAAAAAAAAAGGGTTTGACAAGGCAAGGAAACTGTTTCTGTGCTTGTTTCATTTAAATTAAGATGGTTACATTAACATTTTCTTCTGCATAATAAAGTTTCAACGCTGTATTAAGTCAATGTTCAGTTGTAAACTTTTGAAAGAACCATAGTTTTGTTCAGAGTACGAACGTTTCAGAGTTACGAACAACCTCCATTCCTAAGGCGTTCATAACTGAGTGTGACGTTGCACTCCATATGCTTTATGAAAATATGCTTATGAATGTGAATATGATGTAACTGGAATATGCTATATGCAAAAGATCTCTTGTAAGGTATCATTACAAATCTTATAATCTACTGAGTGTGTTCATCCTGTTTGTTTGCATATATTATTTCTATGTCTGGAGTGAGGAGAATAAGATATAAACTTGTATAACTGATGTAAACCTGTTAAGTGGAAGCCATTAAGGTGCTTCAGAATCAATGAACTGCAAATGGCTCTGTTTACTTGCAAACCTTCCTGTGTACATGTGGGCTAGCCCAGGGGTCTCACAGAACATGTGATCATGTCACACGATACTAGAATCCATCTTAAATCTGGTACTTTTCCTTTTAGAAGGAGGGGTGGGGACCCAGAGAGACAAAAGATTCCCGCCTTGTTCCATAGCTATAAAAGGGGGTGGAGCAGAACAAAGGAGGCTTCCAGTCATGAGAGAGCCCCTGCTTACCATCTGAGATGTCTGCTGGAACTAGCAAGGACTGTACCGGGGAGAGGATTGGGCCCAGACTAGGAAGGAGTCTAGTCTGTGAAAGAAGCTTATTGGAACATCTCTGAGGATGAGATATTACCTGTTGTATTAGACTTAGACTTGCGTGTTTTTGCTTTATTTTGCTTGGTGGCTTACTTTGTTCTGTCTGTTATTACTTGAAACCACTTAAATCCTACTTTTTATACTTAATAAAATCACTTGTTTATTAATGAACCCAGAGTAAGTAATTAATACCTGGGGGAGCAAACAGCTGTGCATATCTCTCTATCAGTGTTATAGAGGGCGGACAATTTATGAGTTTACCCTGTATAAACTTTATACAGAGTAAAACGGATTTATTTGGGGTTTGGATCCCTTTCAGAACTGGGTGCTGGAGTTAAGTGACTTGCTGAGCAGTTTTTGGTTAAAGTCTGCAGCTTTGGGGGCTTGGACCAGACCCTGGGTCTGTGTTGCAGCAGACTAGCATGTCTGGCTCAACAAGGCAGGGTTCTAGAGTCCCAAGCTGGCAGGGAAAACGGGCTCAGAGGTAATTTCAGCACATCAGATGACCGTCCCAAGGGGGTCTCTGTGACCGAACCTGTCATGCTGAGGTTTTGCTCTACTCTCAAAAGTCATGTGGATGGTATCAAAACTGAAAACATGAAGGATCTTGAATACATTTTGGGGGACCAAAGAGGATGGTACCAAAATTTTTCTGTGTCCAAATGTGAACTGCTTCTCACCTTTGGATTTGTGTAAGACACAGTACCTTACAGAATATTACAACAGACTGGCTTTGTGAACAAATGCACCTCAGCTATTTCAGATATAGAAATGTCAGATGTTTAATGGTGAAAGCTTAAATATGGTTGTAGAATCTCTCCCATGTTTCATGCTTAAACTCTGATAGTGCTGGCTTACACAAGATATCCTTTTGAGGTTGATTCATTATTTTTTAAAATAAAGGCTTTAGTTTAATATCTTCATGTTTTGAGCTTATTGAGACTTTATTTGGCAAGTATTTTTGATATTCATATTCAGAAAATGATTAGTGTTTAAAGGTGAACAATGATTTAATTGTTCATTCTGGGTGGTCTTACTAATAAGCATATAAATATACATATCCTAATAGACCTTGATATATTTGATTACAGCTGGCTCTTGTAATCTTGTTACAGTTTAGTGTTAGCTCTAATGTCTTCTAAACAAGGGAGTCTCTTGAATACATTGATATTTTCTTACCAATATATACATTCTTCTTTCCATACATTAGGTGAAACTGAGTTGAGTTGGGAAAGAGGTCTTATAAAGCACATTGGCCTACATATCAACATATTTTGTGAGGTTATAAGGAAAAACCATGTGAAATTGTAACTAATTATGTTCGAGGAAATGCCTGTTTTAAACCTATACAGTGAAGGTGGTGGTAATACCTTTTGTAGACAGCCTGTTAGAGATGCATTTGGTTTCTATTTAATTATACTCCCCCCCCCCCCCCCCCTTAAACTATTTTGGTAAGATTTGTCTCGGATACCATGGAAGGATTGTTGTGAGGTTTCTAACTTTGGTATCCTATCTCATTTTAAAGATCTCTCTCTCTCCCTCTCCCTATAATCTCGCAGCTACTTGCCCTAGAAGGGTAATTCAGTTTTCTTTTACAGCAATGTTTGATGTGAATTGAGATTCTGATTTTACTGGCCTTGAAGGATATGGTGGATGTAACTGCGGAGGACCTGAGAGATTTAACATGGTAGGGAATCATAAAACTAGGTGATACAAAGGGGAAAACTTTACCATCCATCTTTGCAAGGTAGAATTAAGAATAGGTTATGCAGAGGATGACCTTAGATATAAATGTAAGTACCTCCAGGTGGTTGGTAGACCAAGAAAAAGTAATCCTTAAAAAAATAAAAATAAAAAGGGAGGAACTGTAGATTTAGGGGGTAAATATTGTGACAGACCCAGACAAGTGGGGTACAGAAGTCTGATAGAAGGCAAATATACTGGCCATTGGATGAATAGTTTTCTGTTTCCTGAGTGACCAGAGCAGGGGCTGCACTAGAACAAGCAGGAACTTTCTGGAACCAATTTAAGGCAGGCAGGCTAATTAGGACACCAGGAGCCAATTAAGAAGAACCTGCTAGAATCAATTAAGGCAGGCTAATCAGGGCACCTGGGTTTAAAAAGGAGCTCCCTTCAGTTTGTGGTGTTGCGTGCGAGGAGCTGGGAGCAAGAGGCACACAAGGAGTTGAGAGTGAGAAGAGTTGAAGGACTGAGGAGTACAAGCATCAGCAGACCATCAGGAGGAAGGTCCTGCAGTAAGCATAAAGAAGGTGTTGGGCGGAGGCTGTGGGGAAGTAGCTCAGGGAGTTGTAGCTGTCACGCAGCTGTTACAGGAAACCCTATAGACAACTGCAATCCACAGGGCCCTGGGCTGGAACCCGGAGTAGAGGGCGGGCCTGGGTTCCCCCCAAACCTCCCAACTCCTGATCAGACACAGGAGGAATTTGACTGTGTGTTCTACCAGAGGGGAAGATCTCTGAGGCGATCAAAATCCGCCAATAAGCGCAGGACTCACCAAGGTAGAGGAGAAACTTTGTCACAATATTTAAGCCATTAGGTTCATCACTGCTCAGTCTTCCACTTAAAGTCCATTGGTAAGCTTTTTCTTCAAATAGAACTACTGTCTTGAGAAATCATATAGATTTGTGAACAGTAAAAACACTGACTGACAGGTTCTGTCCTTAAAATGGTATACCTCTGTCATTTTAAAGGCAAGGAAAGTCTTCAAGCAATGTGGAGGAACTACATTCCTTGAGCCTTTCCTTGTACATGTAGTTAATACTTAATCATGCAGTGAGGGACAACTGTGTTGTCTAGACTCTTATTTTCCAATGATCAAAAAAGGCTTCCGTTCTGTATGGATCAGAAACACGTAGAGGCAAATGCTGATATGGACATTCCAGAGATCAAGGATGAGGAAACTTACTTGTTGGATGTTTATAAATGTGCTTAGTTCTTAGTGCTGGATCACTCCTTAGGATTTATGCTACTGTTCTGTCTAGTTTTAAATAATCTCTGTAATCCAACTGATTGGTCACTGCTTCTGCAAATCACCTGCTGCTGGCCAGCTGCCTCTTAGGCTCTGGAGGACATACAGAGTATAGTGAGATTTCTGCCATGTTAGTAAGCACTGCTCCCCTCTGCTGCAATTTTAGGAAGGGTGCTGGTACTGATCTCCTTGACAGTGATTTCAATATGGCTGTCCTCATGGGGTTCTTGTATTGTCCACAGCTGCTGAGTCATACAGGTCTTGGCTGCCCTGATAATTCCCCTCCTGGCTGGACCCCATTGCATACTTGGGGTCAAGGGACCAGTCAGTGGTTTGCTGGGTACTTGCTGTGTTCTCTGTGGCACTATCCACCACATCCATTTTGGGTTCCATGCTGGCATCACTCACAAAAATACGGTCCAGTTCCTCACGGAATGGGCATGTAGCAGGAGCATTATTGGAGGTCCTGTTATGGTCCCTTGTCTTCATATTCTTCTGCCAGAGCTCCTTTGCTTTGCCCAGACACTGGGACCAGCTCCAGAAGTGCTTCCTCCCCTCTTGTCCCCCTGCCCCCCCTTCCGCTTTCATTTTCTCTGACAGTGCCCTGTGGATGTCTGCAGTTTGGTGATTCTTATCAAATGGGACTGGACATACATGTCTCCAAAGAGAGAAATGAGTCCAGGACCTCTGCAACGGCCCATCTGGAAGCATAGGGGGTGGCTATGGCAGCTGTACTGGATATGTGAATTTACTCCTGGCTGGTACTAAAGAGGGGCATCCCTGGCTACCCACCAGCATTTAAACAGAGGTTACATGCAGTCAAGATGACCCCGGAGCAGTGGAGGGCACAAAGATATCAGGTCTGTCAAGGTGTGAAGCAATGCAGTGTGGGATACTAATTGAAGGACTGCCCTCGGTACAGTCAGTACAGTACAGTAGTTACACACTTATAGTGAACAAACTCTCTGAAGTGGAGTTACTCATATTCCAAGGAGGGCTTGTGACCTAAGACACCAAATAAATCGCGTTAGAAAACAGGTTGTGTGAGAACACAAGGCACTTAGGGTGTGCCTACACTGCAGTTAGACTCCCACACTGACTCACGCTTGCGGGGTTTGGGCTAAGGGGCTGTTTAATTGTGGTGTAGCTGCTCGGGCTGCAGCCCAGGCTCTCGGACCCTGCAAAGTGGGAGAGTCTCGGAGCTCAGGCTGCAGCCCAAGCCCGAGTGTCTACACTGCAGTTAAACAGCTCCTTAGCCCAAGCTCATTGGGCTTGGGCTAAGGAGGTGTTTAAGTCAGCTGGCATGAGCTAGTTGTCAGTTTTTAACTACAGTGTAGGCCAGAGGTGAGCCAGTGTAGGTCCCCAGGCTACATCCGGCCCGTCCTGCCCGGCCCTTGAGCTCCCAGTCAGGGAGGCTAGCCCCCGGCCCCTCCCGTGCTGTTCCCCCTCCCCCGCAGCCTCAGCTCGTCGTGCTGCCAGCGCTCTGGGCGGTGGAGCTGCAAGATCCTGCCGAGCAGCACAGCGCCGTGGCTGCCAGACATGCTGCTCTGAGGGGCATGGTAAGGGAGCGGGGGGGTTGGATAAGGGGCAGGGGATCCCAGGGGGCAGTCAGGGGACAGGGAGCAGTTGGATGGGGCAGAGATTCTGGGGGAGGAGTGGTCAGGGGACAGGGAGCAGGGGGCGTTGAATAGGGGGTGGGGTCCTGGGAGGGGGTGGTCAGGGAACAAGGAGTGGGGGGGTTGGATGGGTCGGGGGTTCTGAGGGGGGCAGTCAGGGAGTGGAAAGTGGGAGGGGGCAGATGGGGGGCAGGGGCCATGCTGTTTGGGGAGGCACAGCCTTCACTACCCAGCCCTCCATACAGTTTTGGAACCCAATGTGGCCCTCAGGCCAAAAAGTTTGCCCACCCCTGGTGTAGGCATACCCTTTGAGGCAAACTAATTACACTTTGTGCAATATAACATCACTGTATAGCGTTAGACAGTGCCTTGGTGAAGTAGTTAGAGCATAATCCTCTAACAGTACAATATTTCAGGTTTGAAAAATAGCCTGGAATTCATGCACAAGCCAACTTCACATCTGGCTTCCATGGAAAAATTGACCAAACGTTTCAGCTCAGCAGCACCATGCTAAAGGAATTGTTGATGAGTTAAGTGGTACTTCAAATGCCCTCTCCTGATCTGTCCTCAAAACTTAAATTTGTTACTAACACTTGCTCTCAGAACAGACCTGTGAAAATTTAGAAGGCTTCATGCTATCTTGTGAAGTATTCTCAGTTGCTTGAAAAAGATGACTTGTGTGGATATGATGAAATATATTAGAGAGATTATAGATTAACTTGACAATCAATGGTTGCTATGAACAGAACTCTGATGTGCAGGTTTCCATTAGCATAGCCCCAAAATTACAAGCTTACTTTAGCTAGGTAGTGGTGTTAATGAGCCCAGAATGGCACAAACATAAAAATGGAGGGCACTTAAAATAAAAATACACATTTATCTGATTGCATCTGCTGGTCTGTATGTGAGCAGTTAGCATCCCTCATTCAGAGGATAGGATCAAATCATACTGTAGTAACCCACTAGTCAGTCTAATGCAGTGGTCCACAATGCGGTGCCCGCGGGCGCCATAGTGCCCGCCGGGGCATTTATGTGCGCCCGCCTACTGACAAGGGAGCACTTCTGCCGGACAACCCGCCGCTGAGAAGCGTGGCTGCCGGACAACCAGCAGCCGAAATGCCTCCGAGAAGTGGCAATGCCAAGAAACATCACCGCTGCTTTTCGGGGCGATGCTTCTTGATGACGCCGCTTCTCGGTGGCATTTCGGTGGCTGGTCGTCCGGCGCCCGCCACACTCTTCTGAGAATATGAAGATGCTACTGTAACGGAAAGGTTGGGGACCACTGGTCTAATGTAATTGCTAGTAGTTCCGTAGCTTTAGCTACTGGAATTGTGGATATTGACTGATCCTTGCTATAAAACAGGGATATAGCTTTTGATAACCCTCGCCCAGGTCATGTGACTGGGATGAGGCAATAAAAATCAGTATCTCTTGTCACCCCAGCCTTTAATAGAGAACCTGTGAAACCTCTACCTCTTCTACTTTGAGGCTTGTTTTTGTCTTGGTCTTCCCCTTCCTTTCCTTCTCTGCCCTCATGTTTGCAGTGACAATTTTCTGTATGTCTGTGAGAAAGGAGTAAGAAAGCATAAAGGTATATTCATATTGGAGGTCCATGGCACTTTAGCCAAAACACAATCTGGAATTGTTTCTTCCTTATCTGTCACAGCAGTAGGCTCAGAATTTGCCTAATTGAACACTTAATCTGATGGGGGAAATGCCAAAGTACCTTAATTGTTGTTTTTAAATTAGTTACTCCTTGTGTGATTCACATCTGTGTGTGTGGCTGTGTGTACGTACACGCGGTCTCTTGGCTGATTTTTCAGCTTCAATTATCTAATGCACACTCTTTGTTTACATCAAAGATACCGGAGCACAAATAAGGAAGTAAATACACTTAGTATTGATTCTGTGCTGTGGGTGTGTTTACATGGAATTTTCAACATTGTTGGTCTAGCATCTGTGTAGCTTCAGTGGGGCGGCAATGGCGGAAATGCTAGTATGGACGAGGCGAAAGAGGACACAGATATTTTTACCACTGTCACCCAATCCTACTCTGAGCAGGTTTAGACAACACTGGGGGGGGGGGGGGGGGGAAATACCTTTGTTGCAAGCACAGTGGGTAAAAGGCTAGTGCAGACAAGGCTTTTGAGGGGTGTGTGAATGGGAGGCTTCTTGCCTAATGGAGATGTATAAAAACTGATAGACTTAAAAGCTCAGAAAATACAATGCATTATGGACACTGGAGTTTCTTTGTCAAACTTCCCTTCCCAGTGCTAACTAGCTTCCTGAAAATGTCAGTAAGTTTGGCCAAGGTGATCCTACTGTCCACATTGAGGGCTGGTCATTGTTCAGAGTTTCATTTGGAGATGACAAATGAATATATTTTCCCACCTGTCCCAGTAATATTTGGTTATCTGGTTGTTTAACGTTGCAACAGGAGCCTTCCCTGTAAACTGTATGGCTTCTTGTTTTGCTTCAGTTCCTTGCTAGAGATGTACGTTGGGAGCTGTTGGTTACTGCTGTCTGTCAGTTGTGACTGAACGAACAATTGGGTGTGGGGACAGAATGATGGCTAATGAGCTAACGGAAGTCAATTTCCCCCCCCTAGCTAATCTCGTTTGTTTTTTGACTTGTTCATAACTATCATACAGGATCAGAGTGGAAGCTGCTATGATTCATTGCTTATAGAAGTTATTATTATCAATATAATGTGTTTTGGCTTTTAAAAATATTTCATTATTGGCATACATCTGTGTTTTATTTTACTGTAATATATCAATTCTAATTTACACAACTAACATCTGGGAGACAGTCCTGATCATGGGTGCTTGGTTGTTTGGCTTTGCGCCACTCCTCAGGAATAATGGAGCAAACTATTGCAACCATATAGCTTGTGTGTGCAATAGATGGTTCTTTCTGATGGACTGGCCTACAACTGTGGAACTAACTCATGCAGGGACTAAGGCTATGTCTACACTGACACTTTCGTTGCTAAACCTTTGGTTGCTCAGAGGTGTGGACAGTGCTTTGTTGCCAGGAGCTGTGCTCCCGGCGACAAAGCTACTGCCCTTTGCTGGAGGTGGTTTTATTTTGTTGCCCAGAGAGCTCTTTCCCTGTGATAAAGAGCAGCCACACAGGTCACCTTACAACTGTGTGGCTACAGTCGAACAGCCGCGCTGTTGTAAGGTGTGCAGTGTTGACATAGCCTAAGAACATCTGTGGATTTTGCTGCTTTCTGGTGCGAATGTAAACTGCACTTCTCTGATTCTAGCTTTCCTACACAATAACAAATAGCATAATCATTTATTCATTAAATTTTTGTAAAACCATGCATTCTTTCCACCTGTGGTGAGAAATGGAGAGGAAACATTGCTTGACAGATCATAGTCTTGTTTAATTGTGGAAGGCACTCCGATATGATGATGATTGTCATCAAGTAAGAGCATACACAGAATGGATTTCCCCCCCCACCCACTCTCCCATCTTAAAGTAAATAATGTCAGGCTTTGTAAATATCAGTTCACTTCGATATGTACAGAAAAGAACCTGTATATCTGTAATGTATTTTTGGTGATGAAACACTTTTGAGTCATTAAATATACTTGCAATGGGGAGTCCTTTCTCATTTTACAGATGTTTCCACAGAAAGATTCAGCAGGTACTTACGGATGACTGAAACACATCATGTATTGTATACGACTGACACACTTTTACACTACTTCAGAGAAATACTAGTTTTTTTCTTGTCCATCTTTGAAAGAACAAATCTTTGATGAAAGAAACATGGCCAGTAAAGAGAACTAGCAAACTGAAGTTTATTGTATATTTTAAAGTCTAACTTTTGAACCTGTGGAGAGATTTAACAACCTATCTTAGCTAGAGTTACTGTGTGGGGATATGTTTTTAAATGTATTTTTTTTTTGGTTTGGGTTTTTTTTACATCAGGAGGCTGTAAACCTGAAACTCAGCATGCTTGAAAGATAGTGTTACGCACTTTGTTACAGGATTATAGCCCAGCAGCAGGCAGGCCTGAGGAAATATTCAGAGTGGAAATGCAAGTGCAAGCATGCCCCTCCTCCCCTTTTACGAATGTATTTAAACCATTCTACTCTTTCATAGAAAATCATGTTTTGTTTTTTGTTTGTTGTTTTTTTCTTTAAAAAAAAAAGACACCAACTTTCTCATCTTCACATCCAAACTTCCTACAAGAAGATCAGAGGGGCCTGGGGCAGTCTTCCCCTGGCATGCCTTTGGCGGAAGAAATGGTGCATTGTGGAAACAAATGCTAAAGCAGCATAAAAGACATCAGAAGGACAGTCAGTATGAGAGGATTTAAATAGTTTAAGGTATTGCGTTCTGTTGCTCAGTCTCTCAAACAGAAAATCCAGAGGAGGAAACTAACCAACAGTACTGGCTTGAGAGAGGTTTAGCTCCTGGAGTAGTCACTATTCCTGAACCGTGTTAAGGGCTGAGGTGGATGCATATACCTTACACCACAACATTAGATGTAATTGTTTTGCTGCAGGGTCTCCCTCTACCATAGATTGTTGAACCTTTTGTTTAAATCTGTTAAAGCCCATTTCTGATCACCAGGTTTTTTTGTCCAACTCTTCCATCCCTGAGCATTTTCCTCCTTCTCGGTCCTGGTAATACATTTCTTTGTATATTGGAGTGTGCATGATTCCTTGATGTAGAAACTTTTTCATTGATAGCAAGGTTCTGCTGACTTTAGTTGAGCCTCCTTTCACTACATAAAAGTAAGGAGTGCTAGTTTCCTCCCCCCAAATTCATGTCAAAATGGTTTTGAGATTCATATTAATAATCTGATGACTAACCTGTTTTCTTTCCTAAATCTATTTGCCAAAGGAAGCTAAATTGTATAGGTTGGATGTTTAGAGGGCTGTATTTTACTGTCTGTATAGAATGAAGTCTTTAATAAACCTCTACGCGTTTTGTAGCTTTCAATGACAAGTCTATGGGCGAATCCTTTTGGCAGAGACCGCTACAGTGGATTAAATTACGTATTCTGACTTTTTACATCTGAAAGCCCTAGAGGTCATTTAACTACATCAAATGCCGATTCCATGGCAGGCAAATGTAACTTCTCTGTTTATAGAGTTTTTTGTGAATGCTTGATGCTCCAATTTTAGCTTTCTGCAGCCCTATTCTCTGGATTTGACATTTTGTTCTGATGCCATTAACAATTGTTGTTAGTGAACTCTGCCCTTCTGTTAGGTTTGATACTGCTTGCTAAGGTCCTGGGGTGGAGCTCTGCAGAGATAATTTGTGAGGAAAGAGGAAAAAATTGCTTACTGTTCTTATTTGAGTATATTGCCTCAACAGAGCCACACTTAATCCCCACTTCTCAGGGTATAGCACTTTAGTTTGAGTTAGTGGAAGGAATTAAGGTGATGGGTGGCCCTGGCTCCTTTTTATACTTGTGCCAAATATTTGGCTCGCTCCCTATCCCAGATTGGTTCTGCAAAGACAGTATGTTTAAAGGACACTGGTAAGTAACCCTTTTTTTCTCAGGTGATCTGGTGTTTTCATCTCTAATGCTGGAGGGACATCAGTTTTATTGCATTGCTACGTGTCATGTTGCCCGATAATGAAGCATAACACTTGGTTCCAATAAACGTATGCCAAATATTTCTACAACAAAGATTCTTCATGATCAGAGACTATCAGATGTCTTCAAAATGGGATTGTGCAGACACTTGGGTGCCTCTGAGTTCATGCTAGTAGTGAATAAAAATTTGTTCCAAGAAAGGAGTCAGAACTCATGAAAAAACCTCCATGGCTGGAAGATTCCCAGATCAGATTAGGATGGACAGACTTCTGCTTCACTTCTACCCATTGGAGAGTATCTTATTTAACTTCTTTTCTTTAGAGAATATTATTCTATTCTTTAAAAAAACCTCCGCTGTCTGGAAAATAAGTAATTTGAAAGTGCTGGAGTTGTTGCAGAAATATAGCTACTGCAGCTCAAATGTGAAAAAATATTCTTAATTTGAGACTGATTTTTCTCTATCCCCTAAATTACTTGTTGTAATAGTCTTCTACAATATACTTATTTCTGCACCCTCAAATTCTGATAGTCGTAACTTATGCATATCTTCTCCCCTCAGTGACTGATGGTAGCAACCATTCAGAGAGCTCTGATTTTGGGATTGGAGTAGGAAAACTAGGGTGCTCATAGTAAATCTGTCTAGTTTTAATTGACATATGCTCACATCACAAAAACAACTCAGCTGGTACTAATTAGCACCTTTAGCAGCAGTCTCAACAGAGAAGCCAAGGAGCAAAGGGGCTCAGAGGCTGAACTTCTGGCTCAAACCTAGAAGTGGTGCTGTACCTTCATCATGATTCGTATACAAGTGACAACGTGTTGTGAGGAGAAATTTGTGCTGCTCTTGGGCATGTTTTTCCCTGTTCTGTGGTGAGAGTGCTTAAGTCTCTGTCACTTAAATCAGCATCTTTTATGGGCGTTCAATGTACTTACTCCAAAAAGATGGACTTCATGCATTTTTTGGGGGAAAGGATCAAAATGTTGATAGCAGGCTTTGCAGGTACTCCACTTGCAGTTCCAGCCATTGTTTAAAATATATATTATTGGGGTAGAAGAACTGGTTTTATATAAGAATTTGTAGTTAACCAAAAAGTACTTTGTAAAGTAAAATGTCCTAAGTGTTTGTGTTATTAATGACATTGGCCATCATAACATTCAGATTTTTTTTCTTAAATACACGTCATGGAAAGTCAAGTTTAAAATAGACAAATGGCATTTTCTCCAGCTTTATGCATGCAAGTATGTTTATCTCCCCCTCTCTTGAGATCCAGAGTGCTTTTTTAATGTTTAATTTGGCTGTGAGGTAGTTTTCAACTGCACAAAAAAAAGGCAAACTCAGTTTTAGAAGGGGAGATGGGGTAAACTGAAAACCGCGAAATAGCTTCAGCCATACTGTAGCTGAAGAAGACTGTACTTGAAAATACCTTTTTAAAAAAAACACTATTTCACAAGATGAAAAGTTTTGATAGTATTTGATTTAAGAGATAGTTAAACATTTTATGGATGATATTACAACTTTATTTCTTTATAAGGTAATTAAACTAAGAAGGGCTTTGCTTCTTTGCTTTGCTAAACTATATCTAAGCTTTTTCTGTCTAATTTCTACTGAATGTCCTTAGAATTAGCATATACAATTGTGTACATTATTTCAGTGGTGGACCAAAAAAGGCTGCCATGTTGTATCGGATTGCTGTTATTGTGAAAACTCAGGTATTCTGTACAAGCTGCTATTAAATGGAAGTTACAATTCTACCGTCACATGCTCAAATCTCAGGAAGTGATAGGTTTAAGAGGTTGTACCACCTTAATTAACTCTGCAGCCTTGTTTTGTATGGATTACAATAGTCTCCATTTGACACATACTCAATTTGAGCATATACTTTTTATTAAATGCAATTCTTTCTACCTTAGATAAATACTACATATGTGTAGCATCTTGTACTATTACGTATGCCAAAGTGGTCCATGAGAGTCATTTGTTAAGTGTATACACAAAATGCTACAATGTTTTAATGATAAAGCACACAATATTAATGAAAGTTGGGCATATGCCAAGTTTATAGCTAAGTTAGCTTCACAGCTAACTGCTTCATCCTCTGAGTTGTACAGACCATTATAAAGGCTGTGCTACCAGCCCAAATTAAAGTGTGTAGAACATGGTTGCTGACTAAATTACTACAAAATACATTTTGGGCTAGACAATAATTTTACCATGTAAGTCACTACTAATATTCTAGATCGTTGACTATTTTGAATATTGGAGTTTTTAAAAAATAGGCCAAATTACTAGATTGTAGAAATAATTGTAGGCTATTGTGCCTGTATGTGAACATATAATTAAGATTCTAGTACATCTTTGTCTCTCAATTCTTCCCCTTAGGTTTCTCCTTTTTTCTCTGATTTCCCTGTCATGGAACCTTCACGATCCAACATTAATTCATATCCATTTAAAAGATAAATGGAAAAGATTTTGTAAAATAGTGCATTAAACAAGCTGATCCTTCTTGTACATTTGTTCTCCTTATGTACTGAGCTTTGGGCTCTTTTGTTTCTTTCAAGCAGAAAACTGTAGCAGGGAGCTAAAATTGAGCTGGATAAATGTAAAATCCTGCGTGTAGAACTGTGCAGGTATGTGGAGGAGCCACTGTTTTTCAAATAACTTTAGAATGTATGTATTTGTTATTAAATCTGCAGCTACATTGTCAGTTTATTGAAATCTTAATCTTTATCTACTTGTAGGTATTTCTGAAGACTTCTTTTCTTTCCACCTTTAAAAAGAAATTTGGTCTTGAAAAATAATTTTATATCTCATGTGAAACTAGAACTTTCTGCTTAAAATAAACTTTACCTCCTTCAGTTTTTATCCATTTTTAAAAAAATAGTACAAAAAATATTACAAGGTACAAATGCACTATCCTAAGTTTGTGGGGTTTTTTAAACTATTTGTTCCCAGTTAATGTTACTCTTTGAGGGCATAGGTATGTCCGTAAGATTTGCTGACATCACAAAAAGGATTATTACTTTACTCCCTGGGTCAGAAAAGTGTCTTCGGGTTAGTGCATAGGACTGAGAATTCCTTCCTACCTCTGAACCTGACTTGCCTTATGACCTGCATAAGTTACTTACATTTTCTGTGTTCAAGATTTCCCACTTGTAGAATGGGAGGGATAATAATTTATCTACTTCACAGGGGTGTCGTGAAACTTAATTCACTAATGTTTATAAAGTGCTTTGAGAGACTTAAATGAATGGTCCTATGGGGGGAAATATTATAATAGATTGTTAAGGAGTGAATAAAGTCTTTTGTAGGAGATGTCAGGGGTCACTAGGAGTCTCCCCGCGGGCCAGCTGGTCTCTCAGACTCTTCAGTTGCTGTTTGTCTAGCCGGAGAGGAACATTTTATTTCTTCTTCTGTGTGCTGTCTTCCTGAGAATTTTAGAGAATGCGGATGGAATAGGGGATGCCACAAAACATGCAGTTTTCTCTCCGCTGTGCCCTCTCCCACTCCTGATTTTAGGAAGGTGAGATTCACCAGTAAATCCTGATATTGGAAGCCTTAAAAGGACTCTCACTGACTTGTCAGTATTTTCTTCTCTCTGGTGCTAGTAGGGCTAAACATGCAGTCCTGAAAATGGTTTTTCATGATCAGTTGTAAGTAGGTGAGAGAAGTGACTTGGAAAAGTTATTTCTGATCTTGGTAGAGCCTGAGAGAAAATCATGTGTTAGAGCACATAGTGGGTAGGATCCTGAGCAAACTTCAGATTGAATTCAGTTAATACTTAAAGCTGCTTTGGTGCTAGAAGTTATAGCTAGGCTAGTCAAAAAAGCATGAACAGAACAAATTAAATGGATTAATTTCCTGAGTGTGTCTCTAGATTTTAAGCAGTTTAAAGAGTTCATGCATGAGTCCTTTGACTTTGGCAGTTACTTTCTAAGACAATTGCAGGCAGTGGCTAGTTCCTCTTTGAGCTAAATCCAGCTCTTTCCTGAGCAAATGCTCAAAAATAACCATCTTTGCCAAATTACAGCTTCTTAGCTGTCAGCTTTCAACAGCTTTGCAGAAACTAATGTCAAATTCTGATAGCAAAATAATGGTGGCATTTGACCTGGCTAGTCTTGAAGAAGCTGCAATTGAGTTTAATTTCCTGCTTGTGTTGCTTTTCATACCCCTGAAATTAAGCTATGATGGACACATCCATTTTTATTTCTTTCTCTCTTTCCCTCCCTCAAACCTAGATGGTGTCATCTTCACTCTTATGGGCCTTAATTTACAAGCTTTAAATGTAGATTTTATTCTTCCCTTTTCACTTGTGTGAAGTCGAGTGTACTTTGTGCATTACTGGTCTTTCTTAAATTGCTGTTGAGGATTTCATACTAGTTAATCTTTCAACTGGTGTGTATCCTAACATATGAGACTCCCATCTTTGTTAAAATGGGCCATTTGTGTTGCATATAAAAAGTGTATGCAAGACCACAGAATTTATTCTTACCAGAATTACCCTGGGATTTTCATTTTCCTGTTCACCTAGAAATTCTCCTAATGTGTGTGTCAGCACATTACTTGGATAACTTAATGGTTAGACAGCAAAAATTGGCTTTTACTTTTCTTAAGTTGCTATTTTAAACATAAAATAAAAGAAAAATGTAAAAGACTAGTAAAAAGCAAATCAGAATGTGAATTGACTTATCAACCCCTTGTATTGTGGAATCTATCAAAATAAAATTATATTTGATTGATTCATTATATTGTGATGACTGTGCTTCTTGGTTAAGTGTTTTATTTGGTGTACCATTTAGTGTGTTTCCAAGGACAGACATTTCAAACATGGCCGTGGGTGGGATCTGGCTTGTATGATTCATTTATATGGCCCCCATGACATATCCAGGCTGTGCAGTATCTAAATTGTCTTTCTTGGGGGGAAAAAAAAAGAAGTTTATAGCCCTTGTGACTGCAGAGATGGTTCATGTTTTGAGGACTAAGTGTAAACTAACACCATTATGTCTGCCTGAGTCTTCAGAAAGCCTGAGACAAATGGCTTAGAGGTGTGAACTTTCATCTCCTGTTAATCTCATTGGGGGTATCCTCTCTAAAGCCTAGTGATGACACTTCAGTGTCAACGTTAACTATTCGTTTGCTGAATGACATAGTGAATGGAATGGGAAAGGGAGTGGGAGTGAATCCCTTGATGGGTGGAGTTTGGTAGTTACTACAGGGAAAGAAACACAGAAGAGATGCACAGACAGAATGAGAGAAACGGCGAAAGAAAGATGGGGAAGGAAGAGAAGCAAAGGGCAGAAATAGCAGTGGCCCAATAGGGAACATTTTTTTTCTCACTGAATGTGACAATAAGATACTGAATAAGTTTAGTTACTACAGGAAGGCTATATTCTCCCTTGGATCTTTGTGCATCAGCAGGAGATCCTCTGTGGATTGAGGGGGACTATAAATCCTGAATTTATTTCCTGGCCCTCTCTTCTGAATGAGTTTGACATCCTTGCTCTAGGAGCTGGTATGTTGAACATAAAACAAAATACAGTGTTAGCAAAACAAGTTCATAAATTACCAGTTTTGGAAGCTCCTCCCTCTCTCAAACTTCATATAAAACTATACTATTCCTACCTAACAATAAACCAAGACTGAATTTTGGGAAAATCTGCTAATCCTTTTTCTGCTACCGTATGTTAATAACAAGGTTACTGTTTCAAGTAGTTTCATGTACAGTTTTCCTTGCTTATTTGTCTTTCTACTTTTCTTGGAAAGTGATTTGAAAATTTGCATAAGTGGTCTGAAAAAGGAATCTGTGCTCCATAACACTAACACAGGGGGCCAGATGTAGCTAGATTACCACAGGAAAATACCTTACTTTGGTTGAATTAGAAAAAGTGTTGAAAGATGAAGCATTTTTGGCTGCAGTAAGAGATCACCTTAAAATTTTCTCAAAATATATCTTTTTGTTTAACCCAGGCAGGCAAAATTCTAATTGCTCACTCACGAAGGGCATGTAATTGATTTTTAAGGGTGAGTTAAATATAAATCATGTTTTAATTATCACACAGGAAAGTTAATTTTGTGCCCCAGTTATAAATATATTACAGTTTTGCAAATCTGATTTAACTTTTATGTGATGTCTGTTTCAAATTCATCCAGTTTTTTAATATGGAAAACACTTTGTTACCTGGCATGCTGTGTAAAACTGTCCAGATAGTAAGATGATCTTGCAAATGAGAGCTGCAAGAATTCTGAGGTATTTGTTGATTAAAACATTTTGAACCGAGTTCTCAAAATGTCAACTAAAAGGTCCTAGAAAATAATTTGTCCTGAACCCACCCCTCCCACATGCAGATCTGAGACTCCTAAATGAAGAGCAGGTTTGTGAGATCGGTGTACACACACACACACACACTCTCTCTCTCTCTCTCTCTCAACTCTTAAGGTGATTTGTTAAGGATTAGTTTATAGATTGAGTTTTTTAATTGGAGGAAATTATATGTCTGAAATTCATACTCTGGGTGGGGGAGGGTTATGTTTTAAGAAGATACTCAGATTTATGCCAGATTTATTTGTTTCATAGCTAAATCCAGAACAATGCTTGATTGTGTTAAATATGCTTTTTATTGAATGAATAAGCAGTGATGGAATGATAGGGCTTGCTAGAGGAAAGTCAGAGTTTTTCAGATTGAGAACTTGTTTCCTGCCTTCAGATGTACAATGCTTGATTTGATCTATACAGGTTTGGTTCATTCCTCGATGTATTAAACCTGTGGCAACATTGAGAGTTCTTTTGAGTGAACTGCCCCCCATCCCCAAAATCAATTTTAATTCAGCAGTGTGCTGAATAGCCCCACTAATCAGGCTAAATGGGAGAGTCAGGACAGAAATAGCTAAATATTCTCACTGATCTACCCCCTGGCGTGTGCAAATATACTATAAAATAGGCCTGTGGTGCTCCATGGTAGCTGTGATATTACAGGAAGATGCATATGGAGCATCACCGCAGAGCAATAATTGATCTGTGAGACTTTGGAGAACCTTAAAAGAACAATCTAATTTTGGTGGTTGCTCTCACTCTCCATGTGCAGAAGGACATTCAGCACATTGGTATTGTTGAAGTACTCATTGCATGCTCCGATGAAATACTTAACAAACTGATATTGCCCTTGGCAGCATAGCAGGGGTATTCTCCTCACTGTACTTCTGTGGACCTCCTTAGGTCCTTTACAGTATTGCCAACCCCAAAAATAAAAAAGCGGTCAGACTCCAAAAATGGCTCCATCATGAGATTTTAAAAAATGTGTTTTTCTTTTGATTTTTGAACTCTCCCATCCCACACAAGTGTGTGCGTCAGAGAGACAGAGTGGCCAGTTGTCCCAAATTTATTGAATTAAGTGACTCTCCCGTCTCTCCTCTCCCCCACATGCTGCAGGAGCTCTTCCTGGATGGTGTGGTGTGTCTAGTTTCCCCTAACTCAAAAATTGTAATTTTAATTAATTCTGTGCCAGTCCATGCCAGGATGTAATTATGGACCCCTCCCTTTGGAGGGGTGAAGAGAGAGCAGAAATGGTTCTCTGGCTCTTTGTTTCATTCTCCCCTTCTTCCTATGAGAATGACATCACCTGCTTCCCCTCTCCTCATAAAATCTCTACTCATAAAGTCCTCTCTGTTTCTGAAGAGCGGAGGGAGACCTCTTTCTGCCTCCTGGAGCAGCCCTGATTGCATACTCTGCTCTTCTGCAGGAGGTGGGGAAGGCAGTCAGTCACAGGGGTTTTCCCCACGCCAGAGTGGAAATCACCTAAATGCTGGAGTTTCTCATATCATTGTCAAATTGGCTCCAGCAGGGTGTGAAGTCACAAGAGTTAATAGCACTTGCTTTATCTACTTAAAAGACCTCAGGAGCTTGGGAGGTACAACAGAGGTGGAGACATTGCTGCCCTGCTGTTAATCACTAAGGTTAGGTGTAATGCTCCCTGCTCCTCAGTGCCCCGTTGACCTCTTAGGGTCTGTTAATTTGTGTATACTGCCCATTCCTCTGGTTTGTGGAACAAGATCATGACCATATGCCGAGGAACTATGGAAGGTATAAAGCAGTGGGATTCCAAAGGCCCTGTGTGAAACTGCTTTTTGGTTGGACAAGATGTAGCCCCATAGATTGCACAGTGAAAATTAATATTACAAGTGTCTAAAGCAGTGGTTCTCAACCTGTTTTCCATTGAGGGCTGCATCTAATACTACCTGTATGGCCCTGAGGATGTCATGTGGGCCGCAGCTCTATGCTGTTTGGGCCGCAAGCAGGTTAAGAACCTCTGGTCTAAAAAGTTAAACTTGTGTTGTCCTAATTTTTTTAAAAGTCATGAATAATATAACCTCAAGCCTGTACAGAATTGACTTACAGGCTGCAATAAAATTGATTTTATTAACATAACCATACAAAAATGTACAGTGGTAACTTTGTAGACTTGAAATAATTAGAAATTACTATTATGGCTCCAACACCTGTATTTTCATGGTGTATTCTTGCAGCCAGCCCCATTTTAGCAAAACATTTAAGCACATGTTTAAATACATCCCTATTCAGCATAGCCCTGTTGGAATGTGTGTGTGTTGAGTGCTTTGCTGTTTCCCCTGTGCTCCCGAAACTCTCGCTGTTGGCACCCAGGCTGCATGATGGAGGAACAAGATTGATTCAGATGTAGACCCCAGAATGCAGGGCTGAGGAGAATGAACGGAAACAAGCTGTTTGGGGTGAAAGACAAGAAGAACAGGGACATAATAGCAATAAGGACAGGTTGCTGGCAAGGGACGGTGGTGGAGCAGAATCAGAATGGGACATTATTTTCTGTAATATTAAGCCACTATTTTGAAGGTACTATATCCATGTAAGACTTCACAGGAGTGCTACTGTTGTACATGAGTGATGTCCTGCCTTTTTCTTGCTTGTTGCAGAGTGGAGGGAGCAGGAAGTGCAGGCCTGTGTTTAGTCTGGCCTACATTGTTGTGATACTGAATCAAGAGGATTTCCTGTTTTGTTTTGTTTGCTTTTTTCCAGAAACATACTTGTTCTTTTTCTGCCTCTTCCCCCTACTCTCCTTCCTGCGCATCACCAGTCCAAAGTGGAATGTTTCCAAGATTCTTTTGAAGATGCTTATAAATAAACCAAGTTCAATATGCATTTGTTTTTTCCCTAACAATCTCTACTGCAAATTACTATATTTCCATATAATTGATCCAAGCACGGTAAATTTCTTATTAGTTTAAGAAAAATAGTTACGAAATGTTACTAGCTGTAACTGTGGAGAATAGAAATGTAGGAAAATAGTTTGAAGAGAATACCAACAATGATAACTGTAGGGAGAAATTTGCAAGATGACTTGTTTTGATTTAATGAGCAAGAACAGACATGGAACATGTTTTAATGTAGAATAAAATAGGAAACTTGAGATCAGGGATGGAAATGGCAGCAATGAAGATTTTATTCTAAATAAAGCACAATCTTGTTTTTATGTTCTATGTAGTCTGAGGGTTTTTTAAAAAATGCATATTGACGGACAAGGAATGCCAGTGAATTCTTGGGGTCATTGGTGCTCTCTGTAAGAAAGGGAAGGATTTCAATAGCACTTCCTGCCACTTATAATGAGTATAAATTTCACTGGTTCACTGTGTTTAGATTCTGGATTTCAGGTTCTTAATCTACTATGAATTCTGTATGTTTTCCACCACATAAAGGAGCAGGTTCTTTGCTTATTTAAAGGTTGTACATTTCCACATTGTTTGTGGAAGAGGATATACATAGAGTATGTAGCTTCTTGTATTCTATACCAAGAATATTTTGTGTTGTGAATTTATTCTCCATTCTGGAACTGTAGCCTCTGGATAATTACCTTGGTTTGCTGAAGGAGACAATTTGGATTAATACTACAGAGGAGCAACAACGTAAACTTCCCAAAAGAGTTTCAGTTAGGATAAATGTCACATTAACTAACTAAAGCAGTATCAGAGGGATAGCTGTGTTAGTCTGGATCTGTAGAAGCGAGAAAGGGTCCTGTGGCACCTTATAGACTAACAGAGGTATTGGAGCATAAGCTTTCGTGGGTGAATACCCCCTTCTTCTTGCATCCGAAGAAGTGGGTATTCACCCACGAAAGCTTATGCTCCAATACCTCTGTTAGTCTATAAGGTGCCACAGGACCCTTTGTCGCTAACTAAAGCAGATTTACTTGCTGTGACAGGATACCACACAACTGGTAAAATTCCTCAAATGTAATTGACTAAAATAAAGAACTTTTTCACTGTTCCTGATTGGACACCAGAAATCTGACACTGCTGAGGCTTGTAAATGGAACATATTTTCCCCAAGCCTTTATAAAAATTTCCCTGTTTCTGCAGTTGTGACTCAAGCCACAGTGCCTCTTGTCAGGCATTGGCCTGTCTCTGGGAATTAGAATGAGCACATACCCAAACAGTGATGCAAGATTTGAAATCACACCAAGTGCACTGCAAGTATCCATTGTGCGGGATGGTGCTGCTTTTCCAGTTCTAGCTAAAACTCCTTTGTCCTAGGCCATGTAAGCTGGAGTGCTGAAAAAATGGTTATGCAACCTCAAGGAGGGAGAGAATCCAAATTGCACATTAATTTGGATAATTAGGTAAACAATAAATACAAGAATCCTGCAGAGCACTAAAAACCCTTTCAATTTTTCTTGTCCTAAAGTTTATTTTTAGGCTTGGCAGTGAGATTTGTCACAATAATTGGTATATTGTTTAAACAAGGTTACTGGCTCATTGTGCATGTGTTAATCTATGTTCAACTGGTCTGCTTTTTAAAAATAAAAATACCCCCTCAAAAATCTATCGTGGAGCTATTAAAATCCTCTAAATCGGATGCTTCAGACACACTTGGTTGTTGGAAAATATATATCACTTTAACCATTACTGACAGTTTTGCAAATCTAAATCCTGGTGGCGTTGCGTATGAAATGCAGGCTTCTGATTTCAACAGTTTTCCTCTGGCTGTGAGGCTCTGTCATTAGAATAAGAGGGCTTCAGGTGTTTAGAGCAGTTTAAAAAAAAAAGAATTATAGTATGTAAATAAGTGAACCTATAACTGCTTTTTGTCTAATACAGTGATTCTCAACCTATTTACCATTGCGAGATGCATCCAATACTACCTGTATGGCCCGGAAGATGTCATATGGGCCTCAGCTGTGTGCTGACTGGGCTGCAAGCTGAGAACCCCTGGCCTAATGGGATTGAAATGCACAAATTTACCTTTTTGGTCCTGCTTTAAAAGTGCAGTGCAGTACTCTGAAGTGTCTATTAAGAACTGAAATGGGGATCCATGTTTGTGTCTGAGTGACATCATATTTGTTGGGTTTTTTTGGTTTACTAACTGCCTGGAAACTTACCCTGCAGTGTGGAAGTCAAGCTGTGTTGTTTGCTGCTCACATCATGTGTAATACAGATTCTGCAGTCAGCAGTTACTTAACAGTTATGTTGATTGTGATCTGAATCTGAACAGAACAGATTTAATTAGTACATAGCTACACTAAATCTTCTAGGCTAATAGGAGTAAAAAGTAGTGATTTTGCCACTGAAGGAAGTAAATAAAATGCCATAGGATATGCTCAGGCAACAGAATGGCGCTTTAAGAATGGATGAGTCACTCCTGTATTATCTTTCTGTATGGGAGGCAATAGGATCCAGTCGTTAGTTGGGGATTAATAATTGGAGCTTTCTGGGGTTTATTTCCGAGTTCTGCCAATGACTTGCAGTGTGGCCTTTTATAAGTCTTTTTAACCTGTGTGTACATCCGTTTATATGAGGCTGTAATAGTAACCTCACTGGGGATGTTGAAAGTTAGTTGTTTGTTGGTAAATGCTTTTGAGATGATCAGATGAAAAGTGTTACAGAAGTATGAATTGCAGAGTAGACCTTTTAAGCAACAACACAAAGTGCCAGAAAAACTCAGCCCCCGGTAGAGGAGTCAGCAGTTAAAACTGGGGGAAAATATTGTAACAGAAACGTTTGAGAATATATTTTTGAAGTGGTTGCTTAAGACTAGGTTGCTTATTGTAGGTAAGGTCCTCAGTGCAGCTTTCATAGCTTGAAGAACTGGACTTTGTATGCAAAGTTGATTTAGGACTGACCTTAGAAATACGCAGTTTAGTCATCTGGTAAGTGAATGTTCATGCTGAACGAAACCCAAAACAAAATAGTTTGGCGTTTGAAAGTGAAGTAATCTCTCCAGAACCGTAATGAGGCATGAAGAAACAAAGTGCTGATGTCATGGACATTGCCTGAGGCTGCTGTTGTGTGTAGTTCTTTCAGGATTGGGGTTATACCTCTCTCTGGCTGCCATACAGAATACAGAGGACCGTCTGCTCAGGGGGGTAATGTTGATGATGGGGGTCCTTGCCTAGAACACATTCTTCATCCAGATCTATTGCCATGCATGCACACTATCCTTTTTTCTTTTTTGGTGATGAAGGGGTGTGTGTGTTTATGGCAAAGACTTTCCATAAATAGTCTTCTGAAAGTGACAATCTGTTCCTTCCTTCCTCTTCTGACCATTGGAGTTATCCTATATCCTTCTGTTGTTGGGAAGAGCCTCCTGTATATTGTTACCTTCAAATATATTTAGTTTAGCATTAGATTTAAATATAAAAAATAAACTGGCACAGAAAGGCTATTTTATTTTTAAATGATAGTCCTGGCATAGCTCTCTCTCCTGGAAGCTCACCCGCCAGCTGTGTTTGGATACTCATGTCAGATCCGTGTGCTTCTAAACTCCCCTGGGTTTGGGGTAGGGTTTAGCCACAGCCTCTGGCCTCTTGGGCATACTTCCCAGGTAGATAGTATCTGCCTGGAACCACTTCTAGGGAATGGGACCCTGTGGTCCAGCTGCATTGGGCCACCAGGACCAGTGCTGACCCCCTCAGTTGCTCTAGCACTCCCTCCCCAGAGCTTCACCCTCCTGGATATTCTGTTCTATAATTTAACCCTTCAGGGACGCATGATAAATGAAGCAAATAACTCTCAGACTTCAAATCACAAGAGAAACTCAAATTTAGGCAAAATAATAAACACCTGTAGGCACTTTCTTCCCTCAGCCCTCACCACTCTAGAGCATTCTTTGCAAAGGCTTTGGTCAATGGCTCCTGGGATCCCAGGTCACCTCTTCTGGAACTCACTCCCCTGGCTCCATCTTCTGTTCCTGGTCACAGAGCCTCCTCTAACTCCTCCACTGAGCTCCCTTCAGATTATTCAGATCCAGCAGTCAAAACCCAAGCAGCAGTTAAAATGTATGCTTGCTGAGCTAACACCCTTTGTTTGTTCCTTCCTTTCTCTTGAGATTTTCTATTGCCCAGCTCAAGCCCAGCAAACAACCTGGGGAGAACTGCTTTCTTTTAGGGTATGTCATCACTACCAACATTAAAGTGCTGCCATTGCAGTGCTTTAACGTGTCTGTGTAGTCGCAGCACCAGCGTTGGGAGAGAGCTCTCCTAGCACTGTGTAAAAAAACAAAAAAAACCAACCACCCACACGAGGGGAGTAGCTACCAGTTTCAGCATTGTAAAGTGGCAGTGTAGACAAGGCCTTAATCTTCAATCACCTCATTGTTCTAGGCTGCTTCCCACTGAATGAAGGATCATTCCTTCATTATTCTTGTTGTACCTCCCTGATCCTGGTGTTGGAGGTACATCACAAACCCTATTAGCAAATAGCTGATTTCTGAATGTCTCAGAATATAAAGAGCTTCTTATAGTCTCCAAGATTTTTGACAGGTTGTCATATTTCCTCCCTGTCATCCATTTCTACTTACTGACATTCACATGGCCGATTTGTAGATAGTAATTATAAGGTAATGATGACATCTTATATAAAATCACTGACTAATGTCTGCATGGCATTTTGGACATACTTCAAGGCATTATCCTGGTTTTATAAAGGCCACTGGGATTAAATTTCTCGCCCAAGATCAGAAACTGAGTCAGAAGTCCTGGACTCATTAATTCACCTTGTGCTGGCCTCTTGCACTAAACAGCAGACCCCACTCCCTCTCACTGTTTCCCTATATTGCAACTTGTGGTACCAAGTATTCCCCAAGAAGTGATGTAGTCTAGTCTAATAGATAGTAACTTCTTTGTATGCTTCTCATTCAGCAGTCACTGTGCAGATCAGAAAATAGGAATCAGACCAGTAAGTTTCACATACTTCAATGGTTAACTATGAGTGAAACTAGTCATTTTGTGTGTGTAATGATCATACAACTCAAATATTTAAAATGCTGGAAAGGTACACACAACTTACTTAATTGTCTGACCTCTCCCCTGAAAACATCTGGTGTGACAGGGCAAGGCCAGAGGGCTATAGGAAAGTGGTAGGGAACCGGTATGTTAGCCCCAGGCTAAACAAATCCCTGATACCTTATGGCAGTTGCTCC
Source organism: Chelydra serpentina (assembly GCA_037349315.1). Taxonomy (NCBI): domain Eukaryota; kingdom Metazoa; phylum Chordata; order Testudines; family Chelydridae; genus Chelydra; species Chelydra serpentina. The sequence continues at coordinate 54,608,771 of JBAIAC010000024.1, read as the reverse complement.
AGGTTAATCAAGACACCTGGGGCCAATTAAGAACTTTCCAGAAGGCAGGGAGGTTAATTGAGACACCTGCAGCCAATCAGGGGCTGGCTGAAACTAGTTAAAAGCCTCCCAGTGAGTCAGTGAGGGGCGCATGTCAGGAGCTGTGGAAGGAGGTTGCGTGTGAGGAGCTGGGAGCAAGAGGCACTAGGAGCTGAGAGTAAGAGGACGTACTGCTGGAAGATCCTGTGGTGAGGATAAAGCAGGTGTTGGGAGGAGTCCATGGGGAAGTAGCCGAGGGAGTTGTAGCTGTCGTGCAGTTGTTCCAGGAGGCACTCTAAACAGCTGCAATCCACAGGGCCCTGGGCTGGAACCCAGAGTAGAGGGTGGGCCCGGGTTCCCCCCAAAACTCCCAACTCCTGATCAGACACAGGAGGAGTTAACCTGGACTGTGGATTCTACTAGAGGGGAAGATCTCTGAGGCAAGCAGAATCCGCCAATAAGCGCAGGACCCACCAAGGTAGAGGAGGAACTTTGTCACACTGGTAAGTCTTTTTTACTTTGTTAATAAGGGCACCAAAGCCCTTGGGTCTGCCCATTGGGGTTTCTTATCAGTAAACTGAAATCCTGAATGCTGAGCACTTGGCATAGGGAAAAGACTAATGAAGTAGTCTTCATAATGCTTCCAAGCTGGCAAAGGCTGGGGTAACCTGCCTGATAGGTATGTTCTGTGTTCTGGGGGGATAGGGACATAGGCACCGACTTTTGTCAGTGCTGGCGGGTGCTCGTGCCCCTGGGAAAAATTGGTGGATGTTGAGCACCCACCGGAAGCTCCCCACCAGCCCCCAACTCACCTTCCGGGTTCTGGGTTCCCGGTGCCACCAGAGGTGCCTCCCGCTGAAGGCGCTTTTTTTAGCGCTGCCTGCCTGCCTCTCAGCTGTTCAGCAAGCGGGGGGGCGCAGGGGAAGCGCAGCGGGGCGGCGCCTCGGGGGAGGGGTATGGTATGGTGCCGCCCCGCTGCGCTTTCCCCGCGCCCCCCCCTTGCCGAACAGCTGAGAGGCGGGGTGCTGGGAACCCGGAAGGTGAATTGGGAGCTGGCGGGGAGCTGCCGGTGGGTGCTCAGCACCCACCAATTTTTCCCCGTGGGTGCTCCAGCCCCGGAGCACCCATGGAGTCGGCGCCTATGGTTAGGGAGAAAATTTGGGGCAAAAATTCCAAAACAAATACTGCAGAGGAATGGATGTTGCCATCTCTGTCGGTATTTCCACCTTGTCTACCACAGCCTCTTGGCTAACACCAGTGCAGGAACCATAATATGAGACAGAATTTTTCTATTAAAGATTTGTGGTATTTACACAGCAGAACGTAAGCCCTCTAATTATGGATATTGCTGAAGTTTGTTCCTTATTTATACCATAATAATATATTGGTGTATAATGGTATTGGAGAATAATGTTGATTGAGCACTGGTTGATTTTACTTCTTGGTTTGAAATGAAGATGTTGGCTTTTTTGCAGGTTTTCCAGTTTCTGAGAAGTTACAACTTCAGATGTGTTTCATGGGAATAGTATACTTGCTGAAAAAAAAGCTGTTTATTCACACTGTTAGAATGCTACTATCACCAGTGTTCAGGTGTTCTATTATTGTGGATTGTTGGTTCAGAAAACAATCTGTGAAATCAGAGCAATTTCTGCAAATGTGGTTTTGAGAAGTTTTGGTCAGCGTATCTGTTGCTCCTAAATTCTGATAGCTGTAGGTATAATAGGAGCAGAGGAACTGCCATTCTGGATCAGACCAGTAATCCTTTTAATCCAGTAATTTGCCCTCTAGGTGGACAATATGTAGCTGTTTCAGAGGAAGGTGTAAATATTTCCATTCTAGTTTTTCTCTTAGCTCTAACTGTGTCTTTTGTGGTAACAGGAGTAAAATAACTTGTTTTTCTCACTGGTGTCAATAGATATGACTCAGTACATACATGGAGCAGATTCTTTGGGTAAGACTATGCCATGTTTACACAGTCATTCAGAACAAACCCACATTTAAAGGCTACTACTTCTGTTTCTTACAAAATTCAACCTTTTAATTTGGTAAAAGCCTCCTGCAATAGTAGTTGAAATTTACATAACTTGTTAGTGAAGGGCCATCACATTGAATATTTATTTAGGTCTTGAAATGTATTTAATTTGCTGTTGCTGGAGAGACTGAGAGTCGAGGGGGAGCAAAAATACGCAGCAGTTTCTTTGTTTAGGTCCCATGTAATCATGCCTGTGTCTAGAATCTAAATCTAAATAATTAATAATCTAAATTAACAATTGATTTCCCTTTTTCCTTATGGGTTAAACCACTATTGAACACTTTACAGATAGGGTGACCAGACAGCAACTGTGAAAAATCGGGACGGGGGGTGAGGGGCAATAGGAGCCTATTTAAGAAAAAGACCCCAAAATCAGGACTGTCCCTATAAAATCGGGACATCTGGTCACCCTATTTACAGATGACGTTACCACCTGCTACAGTATAGCTGCAGCTGAGTTCTCATTAACTGAAGAAATTGGGTGTGCTATCACCACAGATCCTAGCCTAGAATCTATTCTGTTCTATACCAGAGCACTTCAGCTAACTTTTGTTTATTGTGTAACATAGCATTCTATTTTTACATTCAAATGGATATTTGTATAGTAGCTAGTTGCCCTTCCCAGGATAAGCTTATATAAGGACGCTGCTGTGCTTGCTTCTCCTCCCTTCCCTTCTATCATCTTCCCCTCTGCTGCTGCCACATTAAAATCTTATTAGATGGTGGAATTGACTTCAGCGGTACCACCCTGTCTTCTCTGCTCTTACTTCCCTATGGACAGCTCAATGCATAGTAGTGGAATTTAGTATCCTCCCCAGTGGACAAACCTAAGACTCCACCTTGGTTGTCCTGCTCTTCTTCTTTTTTCCCCTTTGCACTGTTTAAGATTTGCAAACTGAACTGATTTTAATATACTTTTAATCTCTATTTTTATTAAATGAATCCTTGTTCCAGATTCTTTTAAAGCTATAAATCTGCAGAAAAGTGTAATTTTGAATTACCTTTAATTCGTCCAGTTTAGAACAGTAGAAGTAGTGCGTGGCTGCACACATGTACACACTGTACATTTACAGAAAATAATTTGATATGTCTGGAACTTTGAAAAAAGTCAGACTGAATTATAAAACTTCACCATTTTTGCTAGATAACATCAATTACAGGCTCTGTTATCTTTTTTCCCCTCTTGTCCCCCCCCTTCGGTATATAGTTGAAGAATATTCTACAGATGCTGCTTGTGGGGCAGGATGTTTAGCCTTCCCTTTCCTACTTACAGCAGCTAGGGCTTTTGATGTCAGATTAATGATGTCCCATTAACATGGTGTGTCTGTCTCCAGTAGTGCATGCATGAAATGGTGGATGCTAAAATTATCAGGTCTCATTATTTTTGACAGCCTGTGTGTAGAGGATGTGGTCACTTATTACAGCTGTGTGCGAAGGGGGACGGGGAGAGAGAAAAATGGTCATGTGAATTTTGTTTGAACACAGTCAGCAGGGCCTCTGGTATAATATTTATCCACTAACACATGTATATGCTACAAATCCTTTCCCTTGGTCAGTAACACTAACTTTGCAGTTAGTTTGCTTGATGCTGTGATCAAATTTAGCAACACTGTCTACTGCTGGCAGAATGTTGGTTTAAAAGATTCCAAGTGTAATACTTTTTTTTCCCCTGGCCTAAGTGAAAAGAGGATTGGGCAAATGAAAAGGTAATTTTGCCTACTGGAAAACCATTTCAGTAAAAGGCTAAATCAGTAGGTTAGTGAAGATTTGACATGGTATTCAACCCAATCTATAATCATAAAGAAATGGATATCAGAGTGGAGATAAGAACAGTTGCTAGTTTTAGATATTCTTTTCAGTTGAGAGGGATTTTACAAAGATTGTCACTAAAGGAGGTGAAATGTGTTAATGCCACTGGTCTTTCTTTTAGATATCTGACTTCATATTTCAATTTAAGTCTTAGTGATTTGTCTCAAGTTAAGGCCCCATGAATGTTTTTGTCCATAGTACAGTTGGCAGTACCTGCATTGGGGAAGCCAATTCTGGAATAATAACTGTTTTACAAGTCAAGACTGAGGGCCTGCATTGGAGAAATTTGCACTGGTATATGTATGCTGATGTAGCTACATCAACTGTAAGTTAACTCAGTAAAAAGAAAAGCACTGAGGGGTAGAAAACATCGGCCAGTCCTATGGCTACTGGATTTCTTGGTGAAGAGATGTCAGACAGTGGTGTAGTTACCTGATGACTGAGGACTAAGCTAGAAGGATGTTGCCATTTATTTTGGTCACAGGCCCATTGTGATACTGGAAACCAGTTTAGCTTTCTGATTTATTCAAAATTGCTGAGCTTTTTCTGCAAGCACTAACAAATTGGTCCAGTCTCTGACATGCATTTCTAGCTGAGAGTTTGCCAAATTAACACTTTGCAGTGTTGTATTCAGAGGATTGCTAATTCAGGTTTCAATAGATAACAATGATCCCAAACACAGCAATTTTTTAAGGTACCGCTCAGCTTTTCCCCTGAGTGTCTTCATTCACTTATGTGAAGCAGTCACATGTAGATATGTCAGGTGCGCTGTTCTAGACACGTAGTCCAAGGAGAAGTGGTCTTCACCTACAGGAAGTATTGCAGCGGGAAGCAGATGGATCCCAGTGATAGGAGATGGGAAGGGGATGTTACGTCATTAATTACTTAGCTTTGCATAAACAAAACTTAGCATTTTGAAAAATGTCTTTCTAGCAAATGGAAGGAAAGTCATCTTTGAGGCTATTTAGCTATATATTGTGATTGGGTCAATTGAAAGGGATCTGTGACTCTCTTACTAATTTACCAATTATGGTTGGGACTAGGGCACTTTATATACAGTTCCAGCTCTAGTGTGTCGTGCAGTCTGAGTTGGCTTTGAAAGTGAAAGAATATAGAAAGCTCTGGATTGCTTTTTCCCGTGGCTGGTTGAATACATTTTTCTTTGGTATATCCATGTGTATTTGCATACAGACTGTCCAAACACCACTTTATAGGGCACAGTACTGAATTTGTAGTGAAGGCCGTATCCAGATGTCCCTTGTTATGCCCTGTTTTTCTGCACTGTCTGTCTGTCTGATTAATATATCTGGTACTGAATCGAAAATTGGCTTAGTTCTTATATAAAGCAGTGTTGCGGTAGGCTTCACCCGGCCTTTTTCTCAGTGCAATAAATACTGAAGATGAACTAGAATTTTGTATGCGTATTTCTGCTTCTACACACCCAGGAACTGGATAGCTTTCACAGAAGGGGCATTAAAAGAAATTAATGAATCTTTGTCAAGGGCTGGATCTCCTCCAACTGCTTAGCAATTAACATTTTTATCACTTGACTAGTAATGCTTATTACCAAGCAATTAGTGTTTAAAACTTCTGGTACTCCAAGAGTTGTTTACAGTGGAGCTGTGTGGGTCATGGGGAAGTACTGAATGAGGAAAGGGAACTGGTGGGGACCACCACATGGAGGAGAGACAGCCAGGGAGAGGGAGGATTATAGTGGCTGATTTCATTTGAATATACTTGATTTTCAAGGGTTTTGATCGCAAACTTAATGTTTTTCTATTTTCAGCACTAGTTTTAGAAACCCTTAAAGAATTATATGAGCCTGGATGCGACACACATATATAATGGCTTCTTTGGATCTTTTATAGGAAGAGGATTAAAGGGAAAGTAGACAGTAATGGCACATTTGGCACTATTTTGTAAAAGGATTTAGGAAATTAAAATTTATTTTTACAACCGGTGTCTAAAATAAAAACTAAGAAACGTATGCAGCTTTTCTGGCATGAACAGGTCTAACAGGGCTTATGTAAATGTGCACATAGCTTTTTCTTATTACAGTGATACAAATTATACAAATCTAGTATTCGTTCTTTTTTTCCCTCTCCCATCATTTTCAGTAGCTGGAGTTGTAACAATATAAAAGGTGACAGAGTACCAGCTATATAGAGCGGTAAGTGTAAACTCGATGCAAGGTAGTTTTGTAAAAGTAGATTAAGTAAACCCAGTTAACACAACAGAAGGAAACATAGCCAAGATATCTTGCAGTTTATCCTCTTTCTAAACCAGATTGCAGAAATCTAGTTTTTTGTGCCCCTGTGTAGGTATGGAGCTCAACAGAGGAGTCCAATTCCAAGTTTGTCTTGGATATCACGATGAGGGAAACTTGATCTAATGTAGTGGTCCTCAAACTTTGAGACATGCCACCCAGGGAACACGGAGGAATGTTCAGGGGGAAGTGCAGCAGGGCCCGGGCTAGCTAGGATTGCTAATTTTGGTTGGACATATTCCTGGGGGTTTCATCACATGACATAATCTTTAATGAAAGAGTAATTTTTAATTCCTGGAGGGTTGGCAACCCTAGGGCCAGCCCCCATCGGGGGCGGGGAAGGAGCACCATGCTTCCAGCCCCACTCCACCCCCGTACCAACTCTGCCCCAACCCTGTTCAGCCCCCAGTCCTGCTCCGCCCCTAGGACCAGCTCTGCCCCCAACCTCCACTCTACCCCCTACTCCACCCCCAGCCCAGCTCTGCCCTCATCCCTCTCTGCCCTCAGACCAGCTCCGCCTCTAGCTTCAGCTCCTCCCCTATCTCTAGTTCTGCCCCCAGCTCCACCTTCAACCCAAGCTCCGCTGCTGAGGAAGCCTTGGCTGTGCAGGAATGGCATGGGGGCATGGGCAGATTTAGTTAATGGTGGTGGGGGGTGCAACTGAAGAAGTTTGTGCACAACTGATCTAATGTAATGAAGTGGTGTTTTGGTTCCAAAAGAACAGTTTATAAGTGAGCCTATATATGTTTTTCAACCTAAATATTCTTCAGTATCAACCCCTTACTTGGTACTATGTGCATATTTAAGGGTTGCAAAATAGTTTCTGTAAAGGAATTTGCTCTCTACTACTTGGTTTAGCTACCATTACTTGGTGTTTGGGGACTAGTCCCTCTTGTGGGATTTCTGTTTCTAGTTAAGAGTGCTTGGTTGTTTTGCAGTCCTATCACTGTGAACAACATACTGTAGTTTTCCATGTGGCGTTTGCCTTCAATCCTGGATATAACTGCGCTACTAAACCAAGAGGTGGCAAAGGCATGGCTCTCAGTGGTTCATTCCTTATTTTAAAGGAATGGGTACAATCTCATGACTAGCTGAAAATGAAAGACTGTATTTCTTTCCACAGTTGCTGGCCATGCGTTAAGAAGCCGTGGTGGGTCCTGCACTAAGACTGCACATTGTCTTGTGAATCTGATGATCAGAAGGCAGATTCTCTTGATAAAGAGAGGAGATTGATTTTCTGGCTAGCAATTTGCATCATTCTTCTTTCTACCAGCATCATCTTTTTCTTGTCTGTGTACAGATTAAATGGGAATAGTTTAGTTACTGAGTATGAATATTTATATTTTAGTAGCTAAAGTATGTAAATCAGCAACTGTACTTTAATTGTAAAAACAAATAGTGTTACGTTAATCTGTGAGATTCTTCAGTATCCTTAAAATACTCAAGGTTAAAAAAACAAAAAAGCCTCACTAGTGCTCACAGTGTTAATATAAAATTAGCAATGACATTCCAAGTGATTGCTAACACTCAGTGTGCTTAACTTCAAAAAGGAAAACCCTATTCCCTCCTGAAACCAACAAGTAAACATGTAATTAGTAAGACATGTGCCGGTCCATTTTCCTCCTTACTTTTCTTGAATGTTGTTTCCCTTCAACCCTCCCTTCATCTGCTTTTGCCTTTTTAGGTTTCAAGTTCTTTCTTGGAATCATAGAATCATACAGCTGGAAGGGACCTCGAGAGGTCATCTAGTCCTCATGGCAGGACTAAGTATTATCTAGACCAGTGGTTCTCAAAGCTGGTCTGCCGCTTGTTTAGGGACAGCCCCCGGCTGGGCTGGTTTGTATACCTGCCGCGTCTGCAGGTTCGGCCGATCGTGGCTCCCACTGGCCGTGATTCGCCGCTCCAGGCCAATGGGGGCTGCGGGAAGGGCGGCCAGGACATCACTCGGCCTGTGCTGCTTCCCGCAGCCCCCATTGGCCTGGAGCGGCGAAGCGCAGCCAGTGGGAGCCACGATCGGCCGAACCTGTGGACGCGGCAGGTACACAAACCAGCCCAGCCCGCTGGGGGCTGTCCCTGAACAAGCGGCGGACTGGCTCTGAGAACCACTAATCCAGACTATCCCTGATAGGTGTTTGTCTAACCTGCTCTTAAAAATCTCCAATGATGGAGATTCCACAACCTCCCTAGGCAATTTATTCCAGTGCTTAACCACTCTGACAATTAGGTTGGACATTAGGAAAAACTTTCTAGACCTCCCTTGCTGCAATTTAAACCCATTGCTTCTTGTCCTAAGGAGAACAATTTTTCTCTCTCCTTGTAACACCCTTTTATCGACTTAAAAACTGCTTTGGAACAAGGCTTCTCTTCTAGTGCTTAGAAGGTACTTAAAGCTTTTTGTGCAACTACCAAAATATTATAAACAATAATGAGGGTTTTCCATTATAATCCTGTGACTGAAATAGATCAAAATATCATATTGCTTGTCTGTTAACAAAAAAAATTAATCATAAATAAATCTGCATATTGCATCTTGTACTGTTAATTATTTTTGAAGATTTTAAAAAAAAGCATATATTAATACATTTAAGTGTGAAAATCAAATGATTAAATGACTGGCGGATTATTCAAAAAACCCCAAACAGAACATACGGTCAAAATTATCAATGTTGAATTAAAATAGCCCTCATGCCAAGAATTCTTGTGAGCCGTGGGGCTGTGTTCACATATGATCAGTGGTTAAAAACAGGAGGTGAAAGGTGAAAATATTTTGAATAAATGTTCTCCAGTTGACTAGTGAGCCTGTTTCTTACACTGAAGTTGTTTCACCTGTTGACAGATTAATAGGTGACTTTGCATGGCTCGGGACCCAGCCTAACCAGAAAATCAATTTGCACTGTTTCAAATGAATCTATTGCGACACAACAGACCATGCAAATGCTTCCCATGAACAGTTTATGGTCTGAAATGATGGCATTCTGGCCTGTGAGTAACTGGACTAAGACTGAGCAAAGTGGAAGAACTCTGATACAGTAACTGTCTTGGATGCCACCAACAGCAATAGATTCTGAAGGCCAAATGAGATCAGTTTGAAGACAGTTGGGTTGCATTGGTGTAGCTGAAGGCTTTATTTGGCTTCCAGCATCTTCATTACTGGTAACGTTGCATGAGAAATATAGAACACAGCTTGATTCTGAGCTCAGGCAGCTTGCTGAGCTTGCAGTTAGAAGAATCATTTTTTTATTTCTAGAGTAAACAAATTTGATGCAAAATCATAAAGACACAATAAACGCAGAACCCCACTGTGCCATTGTTAGGTTCACTTTTCAAAGAAGAGCCAGCCATTGTTTAGAATATCTTGAACTTCAGCTAAATAGAGAGAGCCAGACAATGTTTCTTTCAGTTTAAAAGTCAATTTTTCATTTGATGAGCAATGGCAACATCAATGAAGAGAGTAATTAGTAAAATGCCTTTCTTCATTTAGATTTAAACAAACTGATCTCTGATTTGAGGTTCCTGGACTTGTCGTCTTTGGAGGAGTTAATGCTTCGCATCTTTTGCTTTCTGAAGTTCTGAAGCTCAGAGTAACGTAACATAGAATTTTTGTCTGAACTTCCCCACCCAACTAAAGATACTTTTTTAAGAGTTGAATTCATAGCTTGTTTTCTGTGTCGCTTTATCCTGTATTATGCATGCAGAAAGGCTAACTATCCTACATATGTGTATAAATAGTGCATCTTTGTTTGGAAATGTGTGGCATAAAAATGTTGATGGATTATGGTATTCTGTTCAATAGGAAATCAGTTTACAGATGAATTACAGTAAAACGAGCAGGCAGATTGGTTGATGTAACTGAAATTCCACTGGAAAGATGACTGACATCTTGTCATTCTGCAAACTGTTTGTAGGACAGCAGCAGAGGGGGAAGGGAATGGGACTGATCATCATTCCTGTCCTTGGGCAAGCTATCAACTACTGTCTATCTCATTCTGCCTTTAACTAGTGTTGTATTACATCCATTTTTTTTAGAATAGTGCTGACACAACTAGCTGCGTATTTTCCAACTTAATATCTCTCTCTCTCTTCCCCGCCCCCCCCCCCCCCCCACATGCTGGTCATATGTTGAGATCTTGTCCTATGCCTGAGTTCAAGAGCAATCAAAACCCTATGTCCAAACATGATTTACATCTGCACTGACTATGGTTTCAAACTGTGTTTCAACAGCATTCAGAAAATGTGCTAAAATTTTGCAAAGGGGAAGACTATAAGATGTCTTCAGCTAGCATGATTACTGAAAAAACAAAACAACCCTCCTCCCCCACCACTCTATCTTTACTAAAGCATGTAGTATTCCTAATAGCAATTGTTAGAATGCTTGTCAAGCATGGTTTTGTAGAATTGACCAGAAATACACCTAACCATTTCCAAACCGTTTTAGCTACTGTTTTTTTTGAGTAAATAGAATAAACCACACCAAGCTTCCATATACTTTTATGTATTTTTAAACTTCTACAAAGCTAATTTCCCCAGATGCGAACAGAGGCTTTAAATTCATATATTGAATCAGATTTATTTTGGTTGCCTCTTACCCAGTCTCAATGGTTCTGCTTGTGTCCCTAAATTGACTTTAGTGTCTACATTTGCCTGATGTTTTACTGTTCCTCATACTACTTAATTAAAATATTCTCTAGTTAGTGGAGCTATAAAAATGAAAACTAATGTTCTTCTCAATCTGAAGAGCCCATTCTAACTCTCCTGCTTTTACTTTGATTGCTGCAGTTCTGGCCATTTCTTCTCTTAGTGGTGCTTTCCTCCCCCTTTTTCGTTGTTCCTGTGGTCATGAATTGACATTGATTGCAGGACAGTGCAAAACATGAACAGTTTTTTCCCCCAAATGTAACAGTTTCCGTAACTTGCCAGAGAGATTTCAATGAGTATTTATTGGGTCTAATTTTTTTAATTGAAATGAAGCCATGATTGTCTCCAAACAATGTTCAATCCTTTGCTCCAAGGTAATGTGATATGTAAAGAAAAGGCTATAGATCTTTAGCCCTACAGGGAGTGGAGTACAGGGAAGAGAAACTACCTGACAGGTGGAAAAATTGTATGACTCTAGAATGTACTATTCCCTTGCCACAGTTGATGTTCTCGTGAAGCTGGAGTGCTTCTTGAAAGCAACCTGCCTTCCTTCCCTGTTTCCACTATGGTTCGTAATGAAGCTAGCCACAGGGCTTTTGGTGCAGGCAGCAGCCAGTCGTTCAAACCTCACTTTTCACTGCTCCTGTGATAATTGGCTAAATAGCAAGAGCATAACTAACCTGGACATGTGGAACCACCAACAGATGCCTCCACTCTAAGCAGCATATAGCCTCCTGCCAAAGGGGGAACAGGAAGCGGGAACTACAAAACTGGAGAGCAAAACTGAGGAATAGTTAGAATTGGCAAAGAAAAAATTATAGAAGAGAAAGGACAAGGCACTTAAGAATGAGAGAGTAAATGGACTGCAAAGAAAGTGGAAAGTATCCCGAATAAGACATGAGTAGACATAGGTGGAAGAGGGTGTGCATGTCCATCTGCCAGCTCATTAGAAAGGGGAGCTCCATCACAAGAATGCTGGGAAACACTGCTGTAAGTACTGTACTTCTGGGTTGCTGGAGTTTCATGACTCTGTCTCTCCTTATGTGATTCTCTGTCCTTGATCAGAATGAGTTGTTTGTGGCTCTACGCTCCTTTTGACTGGATCCACCGTCTTCTTCAAAGTAAACTGAAAAAGGGAGGAAAAATTGGGGCTATGCTATTCTTTGCTGCTTTATGGTGGGGGGGAAAAAGAAGGCGACGGAATGGTTTTACCAAACCTTCCCCCCCCCCCCCCCCCCCAGGGTGACCAGATGAGAAGACCCAAAAATCGGGACTTCTCACCAAAAAAACCCAACAAAAAACCGGAAGAGGCTCTTCAGCGAAAGTTGTTGAGCAAAAAAAAAACAACAAAAACATCTGCCTCCGGAATCCTCTGGCGCGGAATCCTCTTCTGCCAGAAACGGAAGAGCCTGGAGCAAAAACAAACAAACCCCCAAGAAGACGTCTGATCACCCTACCCCCACCACCCCCCAAATCTTGTTTTTGCTTTAAAAATACTGAAATGTCCAGTTCACTAGCCAGAATGAAATATATTTTTTTAAACTTCTGCATCACCTGATCAGAATAGCAAAATTGTGTGACATGAGAAGAGCTGACAGTGAAATCTCCTCAAGAAACTGAAAATTAACCCGTCATGGAAGGAGAAAGAGGCCTTAGCTGGATTTTTAAAAAAATCAAACTTGCCTTTATTGCTGTCACAAATATGACACTAAGTTTTGACAAGGGCAGGTTGTCCATATCCATGTTACACGCTCTTCCTTGCTAAACTTTTAGTGGTGTCACTCTTAAGGCAAAGCAGTCTCTCCTTACAGGTGACCTGTGAGATTTTTAATAATCTGTTGTGAAATGTGGGGAGCTCTTCCCCTTTTGATTGAAAAAAATATAGAATACATTATGTATGTTATGACACATTATTTAAACTCCTCTAACTTGTGAACTTAAAGGTAAGGCAAATTTCTTCTGCCTGTCCTGCTATAACCGCTAAACACACTAAATCACAATATGTGGCTTTGGAGAGGGGAAAATAAAACTTCCTCCCGATGATCAGACACTGGGCCAGATTCTGCAGCTTTGGCGGTACAAAGGGGTTGTAAAGCGGACCTAACTAGACGTCTAAAGATTCCTTCAGCATGTCCCAGTCATGTCTCCTTGAAAATCACTACAAGTCTGCATAGTTAAAGAGAGCCTGAATCTGCTGTGAACCGTGGCATGGACTGAAGTGGCTCCTAAGCAGTCCTTGGGATTAAGGGAGAGTGAAGGTGGTCTATGGCTAGACTTGGAAGCATTAGGTTTTTATCAGTTAAGCTCAGTAAACACTGATTTCACCCTGCACACGCACACAAACCAATGAAAAAATATTTCCACCAATAATAATTGGAATTTACAGGTAGATAAAGTAAGAAAAATGTTGCTTGAGAACTTATTAGAGTTTGACTTAAGGATATTTATTTGGTATGTTGTGACGTGTGATGCTGACAGTTTGTGTTTTAACAGTAATAAAACTTTATCTTTTTGGATCTCTGCATCTACTGTCATTAAATAATTATTGTCTGACCTCCATAATTTTTCACAGCTGTGAAAATGTGAATCAATAAAAATAAAAAAAATCTTAAAAATAAACATTGATATTTTCCTACAAAATAATAACATATAAACCAAACTCTGCTAAGCCTATATATATAGCCCACTTTACTTTCTCTCTCAGCTGCACTGAGCAGAGCTCTGGTGTAGTTGAGGATCTAGTTCATCAAGTGCATTTTTCTGAAGAAGTTACAAATGAAGGAAAATGTCCAAATAGCTGCCCTGTTTTTCTTTCTTTGCCATATACCTGCAAGACATTTCTTTTTATGGTAAACTTTTTATGGCCAGTTTGTGCGTATGGTGAATGTTCAACCCAGGAAAGGATTCATCTGGGAAAAGCAACATTTGGAAGGTGCTGGGAACACAAATGTTGGTGCCTAGATATTCAGAATATGTCTACATACTGCAATTAAACACGCACGGCTGGCCCGTGTAAGCTGATTTGGGCTTGGGCTACGGGGCAGCTCAGGTGGGAGCCTGGGCTCTGGGGTCCTCCCCACTTGTGGGGTCCCACAGCCTGGGCTCCAGCCTGAGTTCAAACATCTACACTGCAGTTAAACAGCCCTTTAGCCCGAGCCCTGTGAGACTGAGTCAGCTGGCACAGGACAGCCACAAGTGTTTAGGGCATTTCTGCACTGCTCTTAAAGTGACTGGTGAACTAGAAATGCCCAGATACAAACAGTATCATGCACTCTTGAGTATGATCTGCCGATGGGAGCTCTTTCTGATAACACAAAGCTTTTATTTGATGATTAAAATCATACTGGAGAATAGGGGGGTGAAAGTCTCTGAATCCTAGAACTTTCTTCCATTTGCTGTTTTTCTGGTCTCAATTAAGGTGTTGAACAATACCTGACTACAGTAAGAAACCGGAAAGCAGGAGACTTTCTTGTCTTCTGACGTACTTGTGGTCCTCTGGTTTTCCTGTCTCCTAAAGGGATGAGGATAGAGATGGGATGTTGAATGCAAACTTGTTTGTAAAATATCCCTTGCTTATAAATGAATCTGGACAACTTTGAAGCGCATGAGCTCCCTTTTCTGGCCTGCCTGGGCAGGATCCAACTTTCTCTCTTTTCTCTAGACTATTCAATATCACTTTAGTGGTTGCAGTGCTTGCAGCTCTTGGAGAGTACCCACAACCACTGCACCATCAGGAGTACTGAGATTTTGGAGATGACCTGAGAAATTCCACAAGAGCCTGAGCCTCTGGCCAGAATTTGATTGTTGGCATGTATGCATTAGATGTATCTTGTCTCTTTGGGCAGTGTCTGTGACACACTTGCCCATTAGCTTGTTTCTTTCATCGTGAATTAGCTTACTCATCTGTTCCAGAGAGTAACGTGGTTTTTACAAAACACAGGACTCAACACAATAGATTTTTCAATCCGTATTCTGTACCCAAGGATAGTTTTTCAGTTTTTCTTCTTTATTACTCATAAACCTGGCCACTTTAAACACAGCCGCTATCTTTCTAGATCCTACATGCCAAAAAACAAGATTTTTTTTTAAAAGGGAATTGGTGGTGGTGAGTTGAATATCTTTACAGTCCCATTCCATTGTTGATTCAGAATAGAATTACTGGAGCAATTCACAATGTTTGTTTTCTGTAGTTATCAGGGATGTACATTGGCTGATGAAAGAGCTCTAGCTCAAAGCAAAGGTTCTGTAGTGGGACGGACAATTTTATTGGTCTGCCAAGCCAAATTATCCTTTTATACACCAGAAAAGTCTTTTTGATTGTTGCTGTTGTAACATTAGCCAAGGGTCTGTCAATATTTCCATTATAAACCCCCTATTTTCAGGGGTTTATGGATAGACTATTTTAAAAAAACCAACTTGTTCTGGTCTGAAACTTGGCATATGAGATCTGAGTTCAGCAGCAGATATTTTCTTTAACAAATTTAAAATAGTCAGCTGTTTCTTAAGCTGTAGAGAGGGTAAAAAAAATTTCTTTGGTTAAACAGATAGGAATATTTTTTCCAACCCACTTATTCCAATTAGATTTATAAAAGCAAAACTCTACTCCCTATTAGAGCGGGGGAAAGGCATGTTCCATTTGCCACAAGAGTTTGCCTCAAAACTTTCCCTTTCTTCACTTTGGTTTATGATTGACTAAATCCCACCCACCTTCTCTCTTCTTTCCTCCTCCCCTATGCATATTTCCCTTCAGTATATTTACATTATTACTACTTTAAATTACAGCTTTCTTTCCTTTTCTCCAGCTGATCTATATAACATCGCTTGTGCCTTGCTGTCTGAGGTTTGCAGCACCCAATTCTTATGAATCTGTCTGTGCCTCTCTAAAGGAATTTTGAGATACTTTGTTTGACAAGATATGTATGGTAAATATACACTGAACAGACTTATTCAGGAATTGCTCTTTTGCATTAAATGTTGCTTTAAGCTATCACTTGATGTACCCAACTTCTCAGGTCCTGAACATAAGAAGGGTGACTGCTGATTTAGATTTTAATTTTGTTTGTTTTTGTTGCTGAGACTTCATGCTGCATGAATGTGTGGCTTTAAACTAAGGTAATTTCACATTCCCTTATTAACCCACTGTTGTTGCAAAGTGAACAAGTGAGTTACGATTGGCTCAGAATCCCATTGTGGGTTTTCAAGACTGGTTTTTTTTAGTCATTTCCTGAAAGTTTGGTGCAGAAACGTGAAAGCGCAGGAAGTGACAACTGACTTCGCAGAGCTGAATTCATCTTCAGAAGGAGAACAATTTGCTGTAGGCGAGGGTTCCTGTATGCTGAAGACTCTACTGAGATGCAGAAATATGGAGTAATAAGTGATAGTGTGAAATTCTATATCTAAATGACACCCGATTGATTCCAGCTCATCAGGAAGAACATCTGCTGTCATTTGTAGCCACACTCCTGAAGAAAGCAGCTCAAGCATTAAAATGCTTTTGAGTACTCCTGCCGAATGTGAACTGTAGCTGTATGATTGGTAAAGCACAAGGAAGTGTAAGTTAAAGAAACTGAAAGTTGAATGGTGGAAAATGAGTGTGTTTAAAAAGCAGTACCGTCCCTCTGCTGCAGCCTTTACAAGATCGTTGTCGGAACAGGGGAGTGGAAGTACAAAAGTTGCAGTTAATTTGAAGGACTATCAATGGTACTACCAAATGAAGAGTAAGAGGACACATGAACAAGCAATTTCAGACCTAGGGAAGTCACTTGGTGCATACAGGTGGCAGACACATCCCAGGTTTCACTGGAAGGGGAGCAAGAGAGAGTTGTCTCACAGTCTTAAATGGAAACATAATCAGCGAAGTCCTATTGAATGCCCTTTGAGGATGGACAATAGTGGAGTTGATGATCTCCAGGAAGACCCAGCAAGGAAGATGAGTCAGGCAGATAGTATACCATTTCGAGTTCCATTCAGCAGGTCTATATCTGAGCCTGCACCACACTGGAGAAATAGAAGTGTAAAGCCATTTCTGCAACCAGTGCGCTCAGTAGATTGTGAGCAACAGGGATATTTCATCCACGGTATCTTCTCTACACTTTCAAGTGGCTTTTCTAAGATGTTGACCCGAAAAGGGGAGCCCAGCACTGAACCAGTGAATGAATGGTGGACGGATTGTAATCAGATTGATTTGAATACAGGTAACAGTGAATTGTTTTGTTCTCCTTGTAGCTGGTTAACAGGTGAGCATAATTACTTGCTCCTTGGAGAGATTTTTAGTTATTTAAAACTATTTGTAACTTCATACTGATTTTACTGGTGGCTAGTAATATGGGGAAGCTGATAGCATCTACGTTAAATTGAGTTGCTCCCTGATGTCATTTAAATAGAGCAGTTTATGCTACTGTGGCCTTCTGAAATGTTTCCTTTCCTCCATTGTTGTCCTTGCCTTAACAGTGAACCCACTAAATGCAGTTCTTTAAATGGAAGTAGGGTGGTGTTTAGGACTGTCCAAACAATTTTGTACCCACTTAAGAATTTGAAAGGCTTTTAAAAATGTCTTTTTGGTGGATTTAGGAACTAATAGTTCTCTGGAATGAATTGGGTGTATGGTGTGCACTGTTTTGAGGGCAGAGTCTGAGGATTTGTAGTACCTTGATGTATAAAACCTACTACTGTCAAACTGGAGTGTGGAGGAAAGTAAAGCTGTATTTAAACGGTGTTCCAGGAGTGAAACTGATTGATTTAATTGTGCCAGATTCACAGTTTTGTAACCAGTCAGCTAAATTCATGTATGTTGGTATTGTTCTTGGCATCTAATACACATTTGTAAAGATTTAGCTAGCTGGGATTGAGGTCAGCAAGCTTCTTGATGCCAGTCTGAGAGATTTCATTTAATTCCACCCCGTTGATAACAATGCTTTTAAAACAAAAGAGAAAAAGGGAGAGAAATTTGCCTCCTGTTGTCACTCTTGGTTTTTCACTTGACTTCCTAGTACTGGCGGATCTGATGCAAGTAACTGATGCAGCTATGAAAATGGGTTTAAACTCTTACTTTTAAAAACTCGTAACGTTTTCCAAAATCCTCCAGATTATCGTGCTAAAACCCTGATAACATCTGGATCCATCTTAGATCATTGGACAAGCCCTCTGTATTCCGAAAGCCTCAGATTTATTATTAGAATGTACTCTGCTGACATGGGCACTTATGATCTCTTAATTACAGTGGAGTGGTCTTGTATTTTATACACTGCATTTTTTATTGAAGTCAGTCACATCCCTTTAAAACAAACAGCTAAAAGAGAGAATTAAGTGATTTAATGGGGACTATACCCCCAGTTCAGTGTAAGGCTGTAACTCAGTGGGATTCTGTTCAAGACGAGTTTTTAGTTAATATCACTGGATCCTGAAATGGATCTCCTTGAGGAGATCCTACTAGTGTGGAATGTGGGTTGCTCATCCTTGTTTACATTGCTGTAGGTAGCTCCAGTGCCTAGGTTGCTAGGATTTCGTGTCCTGACGAAGCCCTCTTACTAGTAGCCCCTCTTCTCCAGTCATCTGCTAATTCAGGGTGAGACAAGAAGTCCAATTGCAGATCACTGTGATAGTGGGGGGAACCAGTGGGTTAGAGTGGTGAACGGGGTGTTGCAGAGTAGGCCTGGTCCATTTTCTGGTAGGCCTTTTCTGCCCCACTGAACATACATCTTCAATTGGGGCAGAAAGGGAGGCCCCACAAGAAGTGCTGCTGCTCAGGCTGATGCTGGGCAGGTAGTCCATACCACATAGGAGGCTCTGGAGGTCAAGATTCTGACTTGGGTGAGAGCATAGTGGGGTATAGTGGCTCAAGGTAAGACATTCTTCAATAAACCCTTGAGCATTGTTATGGGACAATAGCAGACGCAATGGCTCTGTGAAGTCTGGCTCGACCTGCAGAGCCTACCAAACTGATTGGACAAGTAAGGCAAAAACCTAGGAACTGACATGAACAAAGGAACTCGAGAGAGGATAGTTGTTGGGGAACTGTTTAGAGACACCAGACTAAGACAGGCACCCGCTGGGATGTTTGAAGAAGCTAGGACTGACTAGACCCTCATTACAGGTTGGCAGGCCTTCAGGTAAGATGGACTTGCATGTAGAACAGGGGTTGGCAACCTTTCAGAAGTGGTGTGCCGAGTTTTCATTTATTCACTCTAATTTAAGGTTTCGTGTGCCAGTAATACATTTTAACATTTTTAGAATGTCTCTTTCTACAAGTCTATAATATATAACTAACCTATTTTTGTATGTAAAGTAAATAAAGTTTTTAAAATTTTTAAGAAGCTTCATTTAAAATTAAATTAAAATGCAGACCTCCCCCCCCACCCCCCCAAAAGGAAAGAATCACAGGTGCCAAATCCAGCCAGGCTGCTGGGTAAGCACAGTTGAGCCACCAGGGTACTGTAGCCCAGGGTCTGTTCTAAGAATGGGAGGATTCCACCCTAGGAGAGGTAAAGGCACAAGGTCTAAGACCAGAAAGGGTGTGCGCAGAGACACCACAAAGGGCACAGAGGTTCAGCTTAGCTCTGTTATCTTGATATGGACCTCCTCAATTGCTATTGAAGAGTCTAAGTTACAGGAAATGATCAGGTCTCCTATATTCCCAAAACTCCACACAGAATTAGCTCAGAATAGTGGGCAGGCCACTGTTTGGCCATCTGGTACCTTAGCATTCCAGGAAGCTCTCTGAGTTGTATGTATGGAGGAAAGCATCTTCCCCTGACTTGAGAACACAATCCTGGATTTTGTCATGGGAGGAATCCAGAGATCTGAAAGCCCATGAGAAATCCAGAAAAAAAACTCTTTCCCTTTCCACAGGGGGCATAATCAGAATCCCCAGACAAGTCACATTCTTACTCTGCCCAAAAGCGATACGCTACTTTTTACTGCATGTCTGAGAGATGGTGTAAGACGTGTGTCCTCTCCCTTTCCCAGGCACAGCAGTTCCCTTTTTGGTGAGGACACTGGTACTCTCAATGTTGAGGGAGGTGTTTTTCCTCAAAGACCCTTCTGACAGGCAGTTCAAGAGATGATTGTGGGCTGCATCCATGGCCTTATGCTCTAAGGGTACGTCTACACTACAGAATTAGGTCGAATTTATAGAAGTCGATATTTTAGAACCCGAATTTATGGAATCAATTGTGTGTGTGTCCCCACTAAAGAGCATTAAGACCATGAGGTCGATTGACTGTGTCCACAGTAGCGGGGCTAGCATCGACTTTCGGAGCATTGCATTGCGGGTAGCTATCCCACAGTTCCCGCAGTCTTCGCCGCCCATTGGAATTCTGGGTTGCGATCCCAAAGCCTGATGGGGCAGAAAACATGGTCGCTGGTGGTTCTGGGTACATGTCGTCAAGCCATCAAACGTCCCTCCTTCCCTCCGTGAAAGCAATATTTTTCGCGCCTTTTTTCCGGGGTTTCCGTGTTTGCTACGGAAGCCTGCTCAGCTCACAATTACCGTACATCTCCAGCATACGCCTGGACATTAGGTCTAGTGGGGATTCAGTCACGCTATAATACGGGCAGAGGGATAGCTCAGCGTTCTGAGCGTTGGCCTGCTAAACCCGGGGTTGCGAGTTCAATCCTTGAGGGGGCCATTCCGCCTGAGGCTGGTAGTCGCGGGACTACACAGCATAAGCTCCTTGCCTTTTAGCTGCAGACGGTGCAATATGCCATAAATGGTCGTGGTCGCGGGACCATATAGCAGCAGCTCCTTGCCTTCTAGCTGCAGATCGTACAATATGCTTGAAATTCATGTGCTCCTGGCCGGCGGCCTATGTTGTGGCTGGCCGGGGGCGCTTGGACATAAATGGGAGTGACCAGAGTGACTCTGGTCATTCTCTTTTTTACGTTTTGTTTAAGGGAGATTCAGTACTGTCTGGAACACGGGCAGAGTCATAGCTCAGCGGTCTGAGCGTTGGCCCGCTAAACCTGGGGTTGCGAGTTCAATCCTTGAGGGGACCAGGAGATGATGATGGATATCAAGCATATTGTACCATCTGCTGCTAGAAGGGAAGGCGCCTAACCCTTGCTCACCGCATATTGTACCATCTGCAGCTAGAAGGAAATGAGCCTAACCCTTGCTCCCCCCTCCCTCCATGAAAGCAACTGAGGGGGGAGCCAAAAATCCTTTCGCGCCTTTTTTCATGCGGGCGCCATATTGCTGACACCATTGTTATCCACCCGCCGCTTCTGCTCCCACTCTGCTGTCCTGCAAACAGCATACCAGGGAAAGCATGGAGCATGATCAGATCACCGCAACTCTTATCGCCGTTATGAACACCACGCGCATTGTCCGGGAGTATATGGAGAACCAGGAGCTGCTAGAGTTACAGCAGGCGAGGAGGCGACAGCAGCGCCCTGAGGACAGTGATGAGGACATGGACATAGACCTCTCTCAAAAAAGGCCCCCCCGCAAGGTGGACATCATGGTGGTAATGGGGCTTGTTGATACAGTGGAACACCGATTCTGGGCCCGGGAAACAAGCACAGACTGGTGGGACCACATAGTGCTGCAGGTCTGGGATGAATCCCAGTGGCTGTGAAACTTTCGCATGCGTAAGGGCACTTTCATGGAACTTTGTGAGTTGCTTTCCCCTGCCCTGAAGCGCCAGAACACCAAGATGAGAGCAGCCCTCACAGTAGAGAAGCGACTGGCGATAGCCCTGTGGAAGCTTGCAACGCCAGACAGCTACCGGTCAGTCGCGAATCAATTCGGAGTGGGAAAATCTACAGTGGGGGCTGTTGTCATTCAAGTAGCCAGGGCGATCACCAAGCAAGCTGCTGGTACCAAGGGTTGTGAGTCTGGGAAATGTGCAGCTCATACTGGATGGCTTTGCAGCAATGGGGTTCCCGAACTGTGGAGGGGCGATAGACAGAACCCATATTCCTATCTTGGCACCGGACCACCAAGCCAGCGAGTACATAAACCGAAAGGGTTACTTTTCAATAGTGCTGCAAGCACTGGTGGATCATAAGGGACGTTTCACCAACATCAACGTGGGATGGCCGGGAAAGGTACATGACGCTCGCATCTTCAGGAACTCTGGTCTGTTTCAGCTGCTGCAGCAAGGGACTTTCTTCCCAGACCAGAAAATAACCGTTGGGGATGTTGAGATGCCTATAGTTATCCATGGGGACCCAGCCTACCCCTTAATGCCATGGCTCATGAAGCCATACACAGGTAGCCTGGACAGTAGTCAGGACCTTTTCGACTATAGGCTGAGCAAGTGCAGAATGGTGGTTGAATGTGCATTTGGGCGTTTAAAAGCTCGCTGGCGAAGTTTATTGACTAGGTTAGATCTCAGCGAAAACAATATTCTCATTATTATTACTGCTTGCTGTGCGCTCCACAATATCTGTGAGAGTAAGGGGGAGACGTTTATGGCGGGGTGGGAGGTTGAGGCAAATCGCCTGGCCGCTGGTTATGCGCAGCCAGACACCAGGGCTATTACAAGAGTACAGCAGGGTGCGTTGCGCATCAGGGAAGCTTTGAAAACCAGTTTCATGAATGGCCAGGATGCTGTGTGAAAGTTCTGTTTTTCCCCAGTAATGAAAAGCCCCGCCCCTTCATTCACTCTACTTCCCTTTACCCAAACCGCCCTGCCCTCCCCCCCTCGATCACCGCTTGCAGAGGGAATAAAGTCATTGTTGCTTAAAAATCATGCGTTCTTTATTAATTCGTAAAACAGAGGGGGAACTATGGGGGTAACTGCCACAGACTCCCAGGATAGGTGGTGGAGGAAGGGAAGCACCAGGATGGGTGGTGGAGGAGGGGATGAGGGAAGGACAAGGACACACAGCACTTTAAAACTTATTGAATGCCAGCCCTTTCTTGCTTGGACTGTTCTCTTGGCTTGAGTGGTTGGGTGCACGGAGGCCGCCGAAACGCGTTCTTGGGCGTCTCGGGGATGAGGTTATGGGACTCGGAAAGGAGGGCTGTTGGTTACACAGGGGCTGTAGTGGCGGTCTGGGCTCAGGCGGCCTTTCCTGAACCCTACGCCTTTCCTCAGCCATAAGCCGGAGGATTTCCGTTTGATCCTCCAGTAGCCTGAGAATTGCATCCTGCCTTCTCTCTGCACGCTGACGCCACCTACTCTCTTCATCCCGCCGCTGTGTCTCTTCCTCACGCCACCTGTCCGCGCGATCAAATTCTGCCTTCCTGGACTCCGACAGTGTCTGCCTCCATGCATTCTGCTGGGCAGCTTCAGTGTGGGAGGATTCCATGAGTTCTGAGAACATATCGTCTCGATTCCTTTTTTTTTTACTTCTAATCTTCGCTAGCCTCTTGGACGGTGATGAAAGGGGTGGCGTTGAAACATTTGCAGCTGCAGGAGGAAACAAACGGGAGAGGAGTAGTTTAAAAGACACATATTAGAGAACAATGCTCCAAACATTCCATATCACATGTGCATTTGGTCCAAGGTTGCACTTTGCCTGTTATATTGAGGGTCTGCCGGTTTGGTGTGAGAGATCACACAAGCAGGTCCGGCGGGCAACAGAATTCGGCTTGCAGGCAGCCATGGTAAGCCACAGTCTATAGGCTTCTTTAACCTTCATAACATGTGGGAATGTTTTCAAACAGCAACCCCCTCATTTCCCATAACAAATAGCCTTTGGGGTGGCAATTTAAAACTGGTTGGCAATTGAAAAGGGAGGGGCGGCGGTTTTCGGGTTAACGTGCAGCGCGAACCTAATCGACACCCCCCCCCCCCAACACAGACACACATCCAAGATGTTCGCTGTTCCCCTTTCCCCCACCGCATGGGTCACAGCGGGGAAGATTTCCGTTCAGGCACAGGCAAACAGCCCAGCAGGGACAGAGCCCCTCTGAATACCCCCTTAATAAAATTCCCCTATTTCAACCAGGTGACCATGAATGATATCACTCTTCTGAGGATAACACAGACAGATAAAGAACGGTTGTTGCTTGAATGCCAGCAAACACCGGGACCATACACCGCCATGCTTTGCAAAGCAATGATTCCAGACTACGTGCTACTGGCCTGGCGTGGTAGAGTGTGTTACCACGGAGCACAGGATAAGGCCGCCCTTCCCAGAAACCTTTTGCACAGGCTTTGGGAGTACATCCAGGAGATCTTTCTGGAGATGTCCCCGGAGGATTTCTGCTCCATCCCCGAACATGTTAACAGACTTTTCCAGTAGCTGTAGCTGTACTGGCCACGAATTAATCATTAAACACGCTTGCTTATAAAACATGTATTGATTTAACAGAGGTACACTCACCAGAGGTCCCTTCTCCTGCATCGAGCACGCCTTGGGTGGGTTTGTAGGGTACTGGCTCCAGGGTGACAAAGAGTTCCTGGCTGTCGGGGAAAAGGGCTTCTCCGCTTCCTTGCTGTGTCTGGGCGCTATTTTCAGCATCATTATCATCATCATGCTCCTCTGTTGTTTCTGATGATCCACATACGGAGTCATACCACATGGGTGGGTCAGTGCTGGCTGCACCTCCTAGAATGGCATGCAGCTCATCATAGAAGCGGCATGTCTGGGGCTCTGACCCAGAGCGGCTGTTTGCATCTCTGATTTTTTGGTAGGCTTGCCTGAGCTCCTTAATTTTCACGTGGCACTGTTGCGCGTCCCTGTTGTAGCCTCTGTCCTGCATGCCCTTGGAGACTTTGGCATATATATTGACGTTTCTTCTTTTGGACCGTAGCTCTGCTAGCACGATTTCGTCTCCCCATACAGCGATCAGATCACGTACCTCACGCTTGGTCCATGCTGGAGCTCGTCTTCGGTTCTGGGACTCCATCATGGTCACCTCTGCTGATGAGATCTGCGCTCACCTGCAGCTCACAACGCTGGCCAAACAGGAAATGAAATTCAAAAGTTCGCGGGGCTTTTCCTGTCTACCTGGGCGGAGCATTCGAGCTCAGACTGCTGTCCAGAGCGGTCAAATGTTGCACTGTGGGATAGATCCAGGAGGCCAATACCGTCGAATTGCATTCTCACTAAGCCTACATCGATTCGGCAATATCGCTTTAAGCGCTAATCCCCTCGTTGGGGGTGGAGTGGCGAGATCGATTTTAAGAGCCCTAGAAGTCGATGTTAAGGGCTTCGTCGTGTGGACAGGTGCACGGATCAATCGAAATAACGCTAATAAATTCGACCTAAACTCGTAGTGTAGACCAGGGCTAAGATGCTAACCATTTGACTGCAGGCTTTGGAGACATTAGGGGATCACAAGTAGACGAAAAAGGCATTGGCTAACCTCTGCTTGGATTCCAACTTCTTGGTATGATTTCCTTGGGTGTGACCATCCCTGCTACTGACTAATAACCAGTAAGTCATATTAGGCTACAGAATACTGCTTTTCTCAACATGGAGGACTTGAAGAGATGGATTGAAGACCTCCCAAAAAACTTCTTGTCTTTATTAAAACGAGTATGAGAAGCCTCTGCTTGCTTGGTCATGTCACAATGACTTCTAACCAGAGGGGAGGCCTACCTGAAATGTTGTTCAAATGCAGAGTTGAAGAGGCATGTGACGTTTCACTCCATATTCTTTATGAAAATATGCTTATGATATGAATGACATAACTGAGATGTACTTTGTGCAAGATGAGTCTTGTAAGATATCATTGGAAAGGTTATCATAGAATCATAGAATATCAGGGTTGGAAGGGGACCTTAGTAGGTCATCTAGTCCAACCCCCTGCTCAAAGCAGGACCAATCCCCAATTTTTGCCCCAGATCCCCAAATAGCCCCCTCAAGGATTGAACTCACAACCCTGGGTTTAGCAGGCCAATGCTCAAACCACTGAGCTATCCCTCCCCCCTGAATGTGATTATCCAATTTGTATGCTTGTATCACTTCTATATCTGAAATTAGGAATATTGTATCTGTATTTCAACTATGCTACTTTGGGTGACGCCCACTGCCAACACTTCAGGTACAGCAATGGAAAAGCCAAACAGAGCTGATGACCCATCAATGAGGACAATGGACTGTGAAAAGGGTTGGCCTTGCCACGGACAATCCATACTGCCACTGACTCATGGACGCTGTGATACTATAGAGTCAGGTGATCTTGTCACCTGATACTAAACATTACCTAGGACTTCTTGTAACTTTCCACTGGAAGGGAAGGGGGGTCAAGTTTGGGAAACAAAGGATTCCCACCTTATCTAAATCCTGTTTAAGGAAGGGGAGGAAGGCAAACGGGACAACTCCTCTCCATGACCTGTCTACTCAAGAAGAAAGACTGCTAAAGCCACCTGAATGGAAAGCAAGTGGGGGGTCCCGTCTGAAAAGGCATATAACTGGAACTCTGAACCACAGGAACTTTGCAACCTGCCTAAAATAACATTTAGGGTGAGCATTTACATTTGGTAACCTGTTTCTTAAGTATATTGAGCTTAGCTTGCATGTTTTGCTTTATTTGGTCATTAATCTGCTTTGTTGTGTCTGTTCTCTCTTATATTCACTTAAAAATCACCTTTTGCAGTTAATAAACTTATTTCTTGTTTATAATATACCCCAGTTTATGTAATTTCTAATTGGGGGGAGGGGGAAGGAAGTGCATATCGCCCTCCACCTTGGGGGGGGCAGCAAATTTAATAAAACCTCTGAGTTTGTACCCCTTAAAGGGAGCAGGCACCAGAGTGTTGGGGCGAGCCCCTAAGGTTGAATTTTTCCAGAGCAGATCTGTCTCTCTGTGCAGCTGGGTGTGGCCCTGCCCGTGTGCTTGTCTAGAAGAAGCTTGTGAGCCTAACCCAGCAAGGCCAGGTAAAGCAGACCCAGGCTGTCAGAATAGGCAGACTCAGTGGCATCCCAGCACATCAGGTGACACCCCAAAGGGCCCAAACCTGTCACAAGGCACATCAGAGTGGGGTTTATCCTGGAAGAAATGGACCAAATCATTCTAACTACAGCAGCCAGTCATCCCCCTTCAATGGTGGAAGGACTCTGAATTTCTCTGGAGGGATTCTTCTGGATCTAGCTAGTACCTCAGCAGGGGATAGAATGCCCACAGGACTGCACACAGAATAGCAGTGCAGGGGTAAGGCATATTGGGATAGACTACCACACAGATATTTGGGAGAGAGAGAGATAGACAAACCAGTCAGCTGGCGCCCAGGAAAAGTTAAAGATCCCTGTCCACGATGTCCTGAACTGGTTAGAAGAAAGCAACTCTGAGACGTCGTTAGCCTCTGGTATGGCTGAAACACTGTTAGATGCCACAGTGGCTCAGTTTTAACTGTGTTTAGAGCCAGGCATAACATTAACTGGCCTTCACACTGCTTGTAGCACAGACAAGGCCTTAAGCTAAAGGAGTTTAGACTCAATATTTTTTGCCATTAACTTTCAATTTAAACATTATTTATAACTTACAGAAAGCTGAGAACAGTAAATGCATCAACTCAGGAAAGAGAAATATCATTTCAGTTAACAAACATCTGGACTGTAAATGTTCTTATAGAACAGGTGTCACAATTTCACCATAACAGGGTAAGGAAAGAAACAAGTAAAGCTGTGTTAAACTCTTGTCTCCGTTCCTTTTTTGGAACTTTCCATCCTGTTCCCATTCTTAGCATTTTTTTTAAAGGTTACTGAAGCAGGAGAAAGTTCTCAGAAAATATGCATTTGATTGTTCTAATTTACCTGGAGCTCAGGACAGAGCAGGTTTAGTTGGGATATTTTCCAACTGCTCCACTTCAATAGAACTAACTCTCTCAATCTTTGCTTAGTATAGCTCTGCTTGGTTCTGGAGAAAAAAATATGATTACTATTCTGTAGTGTTTTTCTGTTTGGCTACAACTAGCATTCTCTTATCATCGTTGATTATGGTATTTCCTTCAGAATTGCTTCCTCCTTTTGCTTCATCAGGACAAAATACCTTTGCTCAACATAAAGATTCTGATTTATAATTTAGCTGATTTTAGGACTTACCCTATTTCTCCTGGCACCACCAATAGAGGGGCATTTCTGGTGCAATCCTGATTTTTCAAAAGCTCAACTCATTGTCCAAAAACCACCCCATTCTTTGTAATTTGATAAGCTTACTCAACCTCAGTCCCCTTCAATGTGTGTTTCCAGTTTGGATTCCTCAGACTACATTCCTGACATCCTTCCATCCAAATTATTTAGATTCTGTCTTTTCAGATTCAATAGAGACTTCAGTAACTTAGCAGTTTTAACACTCAGTTGTTCTGTCAATTCCCAATCAGGAAGCTGTCTCATTCTGTTTTGGGAGACAGGGTCTGGTATTTAGTATTCATGGGCGCAGCTATCTTTGTATTAACTTTTAAAAGCTGCTTCTGCATTATAAAACTGTTTTTAATTAAAAATCACCATCCAAGAGAAATTCAGAACTAGCTAATTGTGTCTACATAAGACCCTTTTTCAATAAAGTGGTTTAGTTATTCCCAGTTGACTAAAAGCCAGTTTAGTCTGTATGCATTTAATTGTATTACTTAGTCTGTAATTTTTTTTGGGGGGGGGGGGGCAGGTATACTATCTTTTGACTGAGTGCTCTGCACATTTATGGTGCTATATAAATAACTATATGTAATTTCTGTTTCTATGATGGGTTAGGGCATGTGATCGGTTTACATGTACTTTAGTTAACAGTTAAAATTGAACTGGTTTAAAGTTGTTTCAAGGATGTTTTATAAATAATGAACCTAGTGCTGCATCCAAATGTTTGTACATTAGTTTTTAGATCTGTATACATGGAAATAATCCACGACAGCCACATTTAAACCTGGTTTTGAAATGCTGGTGTGGCTTAGAGGTGATAAATGGTGCTTTATGGCATGTTGAAAATTGCTCAGAACTAAGGCAGTCTTGAAATTTCTCTTTGCGGAGCTATTACAGGTTTTTGACAGCTTTAGAGCACTGCATTTAAAAGCTCCTTATTTTTCTCAGTTTTTCTTTTTTTATTGTTAATTATTGGCTGATTGCAGTCATTATAATGCTAACGTGGATTGGGACCAGTAATAATGGGCAAATACATTCAGCTGAATACTTCTGGGCTTTTTTTAAAAAAGCTATAAAATAATTAACAATGTCAACATTTAAACTTGTCAATAAAATGTATAGTTAGGTAGCAAATGTATAGTTAGGTAGCATGGACAAACTGTTCGTCAGAGGCAGGTACAGTCCATTTGGTATAACAATATGGTTTTGAGTTTTTGTCCTTTAAATCTATGTGTTGGTATTAGGCTTCAGAGTTATCATCTATTGGGATGAATAGAAGTATTCATATGCATAAGAGCTATTGTTTCATGCTGTTAGTAGACATGGAAGGACAAAGTTACATTGGTTTACACTCAATTCATGTCTGCAAGATATTTTTTAACAATAAGGTACTGAAATTTAAATATTTACAATATGCAAACAAGGGCGGCAAGTTTCAGCGCCATAAAGTGCCAGTGTAGACAGTGCACCAGCGCTGAGAGCCGCACTCCCAGCGCTGGGAGCGATGCCCCTCGTGGAGGTGGGATTTTTTTGTGCTGCAACCACACAAGCCACGTTAAAGCGCTGCCGTGGCAGCGCTTTAGTGTTGCCAGTGTAGACTAGCCCGTAGACAAGTTAGATGTCTTCAAGTTGGCAGGTCCTGAGGAAATACATCTTAAAATACTTAAGGAACTGGCTGAAGAGAACTCTGAGCCATTAGTGATTATCTTTGAGAACTTGCGGAGAATGGGAGAGATCCCAGAGGACTGAAAAGGGGCAAACGTGGTGCCTATCTATGAAAAGGGGCATAAAGACAACCCAGGAAATTATAGACCAGTCAGATTAACTTTGGTACCCAGAAAGATAATGGAGCAAATAATCAGTCAGTTTGTGAGTACCTAGAAGATAATGTGGTGATAAGTAACAATCAGCATGGATTTGTCAAGAACAAATCACGTCAAGCCAACCTAATACCCTTCTTTGACAGTGTAACAAGCTTTGTGGATGGTGGGGGGGAGGAGGCATAGATGCGATATCTTGGCTTTAGTAAGGCCTTTGATGCTAAACTCACAAGACACAAGAAGTAATTTGTCCACTCCACTCAGTATTGATAAGGCTTCAGCTGGAGTATTGTCTGGTTCTGGGCACCATTATTCAGGAAAGATGTGGACAAATGGGAGAAAGTCCAGAGGAGAGCAACAAAAATGATTCAAGGTCTAGAAAACATGACCTACGAGGAAAGATTGAAAAAATTGGGATGGTTTAGTCTGGAGAAGAGAAGACTGATGGGGGACATAAGTCTTCAAGTATGTAAAAGGTTGCTATAAAGAGGAGGGTGATAAATTGTTCTCTTTAGCCACTGAGTACAGGACAAAAAGTGATGGGCTTAAATTGCAGCAAGGGAGATTTTGATAAGATGTTCGGAAAAACTTCCAACCTGTCAGGGTGGTTAAGCACTTGAACAAATTACTTAGGGAGGTTGTGGAATCTCGTTCATTGGAGGTTTTAAAGAATAGGTTAGACAAACACCTGTCAGGGATGGTCTGGATAATATTTAGTCCTGTTTCCAAGCAGGGGAATGGACTAGGTGACCTACTGAGGTCCCTTCCAGTTCTAAATTTCTATGATTTTTTTTGTGTGTGTGTGTGTGTGTGTACTATATAAACAAACCCAGGAAATCCCATTTTTAAAAAATTCCTACACTTATAAGGTCAGGAGTATGGGGTTTAGCACTCAGAAGAAATTTCAAAGATAAGAGAGCATACCAAATCTTAACTTCTTTATGGAGCTGCCCCTTCAGATTGCTATTCTTGAGTTGCATGACATTTCTTTCAAGGCCCAGAGCTATTTAAAGTGAAGTTACTGTCTGAAAAAATGATTCTAAACTTAAACTTCCAAGTTTGTGGTTTAAATGATGCTGCTAATAAATGCACTTGGTGAGAAAAAACTATTTTAGCTTGTAAACAATCAGTCTGAAATCTGTAAATTAAACTGGTATCCTAGCTCATGCAGCTTTCTTGGTAAAGATTGCTTAGGCCAATTGTTGCCCTCAGCTACATCTATGACTATGTAATCTTTAGTAGGACTCAAAGGTGAAACTGAGTTAACAGTTCTCTTGATGATCATGAGCCAATAATCCAATTCATTAGCCTGTTGATTCTCCAGGGCTGACAGTAGTAAAAAAAACTTTTTATTTAGAGGAAGCTTATACAACTGAATACACACAGTGAACAGTTCTACTGATAAAAAGGTGCCATTTTTAGTCACTTTTTAGAGTAGAACTATTCCTTAAAAAGAGTGGACTCTTGGGAGCCATGCTTCAATACTGTACATAGATTTAAGCTTTCACTACCTAAGAGTTTCCCAAACCCTATTCTTTCTGTGCATCACTTGCCACCTAGTGACGCTCTCAATAGACTCTAAAGGAGCTGGACAGGAATAGAAGGAGGAGCGAAGATGTGCAGAGGCAGATTTGGACATCTCCCAGTTACTGGCATGCAGTTTTCCTTTCTCAAATCACTTTTTTTTTGTCATCTAATTTTGATCCTATAAGGAAAGGCTATTTTAATTACTAACTTCTGAATATGTTCTATTAGGAAGATAGGGATCTGTGTGTTTAAATCTGGTATACTGAAATGCTACTGATTTCAAACATCTGTTGCTAAGAATTTAAAGCCTCAGCCTGGGCTGGTATGTTGCTAGAACGTTGAGGTGCTGTTTCCTGTCAATGCAACTGTAGTTTCATAAAAATAAACATTGTTAAACCACCATATTTTTAGAATGACTGTCCTTTTCTTTACTGGACTTTCTATCGGCATAAGGCAATTTTCAGTGATAGTGTGATTTTTCTCATATCTGAAGTCTTGAGCTAGTTTTGTAAGGGAATGATAGGGAAAATGAGTAATGGTTCTGACTCTGTGAGAAAGCAACTAATAATTTATGTGCATCTGAAGACGTGGGATTTTGGTTGCTGAAATTTGTCAATCACAAGAGTTAGGGCAGGTCTACATTAGAAGCCCTACTTTGGTGTAGCTACAGCACATCTGGTGAATACACTGTGCTTATGGGAGAGCGCTCTCCCATTGCCATAATTACTCCACCTTTGCAAGAGGTGGAAGCTATGTCGGTTAGAGAGCATCCCACGTTTAGGTTGCGGTAACTTGCGTTGCTTGGGGGAGGGGGTCTTTTTCCCACCCTGAGACACATAAGTGGTAGTGTAGGTCTGCCCTCACATGTGCCACTCGCATGCATCCTGATTACAACTGAGAACAAGCTCCAGCTTTGCCCAGTTTTGGATCTGACTTATGTGTGCGCATAGTAAAATCCTTTCCTTAATCAAGATGTCCAGTGGGAAACGCCTTTGGAATCTGTTAAGGGCCCAATCTTGAGAAGTGCTGAATACTCTCAACTCCTGTGGATTTTACTGATAGTTGAGGACCTCATTACTGTGCAAAGTCAGGGATTATAGTAAAGATATTGTAAAGGGATCTGCAGAGCCTGTCATATTACTGGACAGGATCTGCTGTTTGAGGATCATTTTTTACAGTAGAATAGTGATGTATAGTTGGTATGGAAAGAATAAACAGGCAGGCATGTACTTTTTGTTCATATCAGCTTTGAAGAGACTGAAGCCCCTGAAATTGTTAGAGAAGCCGGATAGACAGAGCCAGCGTGAGCAGACACACGCAAAATACCTGCATGATAGAAAAGCACCTGAAAGCATAGGCGCCGACTCCATGGGTGCTCCGGGGCTGGAGCACCCACGGGGAAAAATTGGTGGGTGCTCAGCACCCACCGGCAGCTCCCCGCCAGCCGCGCGCCCGTTACCGGAGCACTTACCTTCGACCCGGACCCGGGTGACGTTGCGGGGCCCCGCCCCCGACGCCGGCCGACGTTGCCTGAAAGTATCCTCATTGTCAAATGACTGATAATTAGGGTTGCCAATTTTGGTTGGATGTATTTCTGGAGATTTCGTCACATGACATAATCTTTAATTAAAGATTAATCTTTAATTCCTGGAGGCTCCAGGCCAATCCTGAAGGGTTGGCATCCCTATGATTGAATCACTTTCTTTTAATTCTTAGAATAAAAAAACCAGTATAATCCCTAAAGATATTCTTTCTGCTTCACTGTACAGTTTCTGTTGGAACCTTCTATAGCTGCCACCTGCATGGCTTTCTGTTACAGATTGAAAGAAACTGTACACACAGGTGCACACCCAGTAAACAGTTACTGCTTTTAAATGCCATTGGACTTCAATAATTTCCCTCAGAGACTACAGATTAATTCCCATGTAGAATGCATCATACTGAATTTTATTATGCAGTATCATAGTTGAGAGTTTTTAAATACACTAGTTGAGAAATTAATGTATGATTTGCAGAGCAACCATAACTCAGACTCCTTGTGCATATGTAGCATTTTGAATTACACTGTATGGTACTAATTGTATAAGTACGTGCCTGCATTGTACAGCATAGGGGCATAGATATGCAACAACTTGTCTTCAGTGTGGCTAAGTAATAGTTGCCGTGGAAACCATAACTTGAAATTTCCAGACTTTTATGCATTTAATATTTGTCAACTGTTTGGTGGTTGTTTTGTTTGCTTGCTTGCGTAAAAGGGGGAGAGAAAGGAGACAAAACTGTGATTGCAGATTGGAATAAACACTCTTGTACAACATGAATCAAATAGATGTATTGCATATTTAACTGGAAGGTTCATGCTTGAGAGTATTGCATGTTCAAATAGACATAGCTATGTTTATTTTAATAGAGCTCTGAATACACATGGTGGAATGCAAACACTGCAGAAAATAGAAAAAAAACCAGTGGAAATGTCTTCAGATATGTCAAAGGCACTTGCCATCAGTGGTGTGTGTGTGTGTGTTTAAAATGCCCTGTTCAAGTTTATCAAAAATGATTGTGTGACATTTACCAAACTTTTCAAAAGAACTCAAGATCAAGCACAGGAAACTTCAGTCCAAATAATGTGCCTAGATATGGGTGTATGAAGAAAACGCCTCCTTACCTATAACTATAGTGATGCTTTTGCAATTCTTTTAAGACACCCAGACATCCCTAGCTTGGTGTACCTGAGGTGAACAAACTTTGAACCCACTTTTAAAATAAAGCCAGATCAATGTACAAATGTTTGGAGATATTGAATAGATCAGTTGCTGCTCAGCCTGGAGTCTGGCACGTCTAATGCCCAAAGAATGCACAAAGAGAGATGCTGTGATAGCCTAGAGATATGGAAGCATGGCCATTGATGTATAAAATAAAATTCAAGGCAGTTTGCATTTTAATGAACTTTAATCACATGAGAGTTTAGAAAATAAAGGAAATGATTTTTCTGGTTGTCATGATGGCTCATTGCTTCAGGGCTGGAAAGCACGTCAATGTGTAACTCACGATTCCATTCAAGTTCTTATGCAGTTCTTGGAGAGGATGTTGTGAAAAGGAGAGGGATGAATTGTTGTTATTGAGGACAGAACAAGTGGTAATAGGATTAAGCTACAACTGGGGAGAGAGGAGCTTAAATATTAGAGCAAACTTTAAGAATTAGCTAGGAACTGAAACAAGATGCCCAACATGATTGTAGTTGTCATTTGAGGTTTCCCTAACTAGTCATGACATCTGTCTCTTTGCGGGGGGTATCAAGCAATATGATTCTATGGAAGTTGCGAAATGAGGATACATTGTCTGTTTTACATACACTAAGGCCTGGTCTACACTGGGGCGGGAAGGTGGCGGGGATCGATCTGAGTTACGCAACTTCAGCTAGGTGAATAACGTAGCTGAAGTTGATGTACTTAGATCTACTCACCGCCGTGTCTTCGCTGTGGTGAGTCGACTGCTGCTGCTCCCCTGTCGACTCCACCCGTGCCTCTTGCACCGATGCTCGGGGGTCGATTTATCGCATCTAGCCTAGACGTGATAAATCGACCCCTGCTGGATCAATTGCTGCCTGCCGATCCGGCGGGTAATATAGACATGCCCTAAGATTCTTTATCAGGTGAGTTGCTCTTTGTTTTCCAGCTCTTGGCTATTAGCTCAGATCTGTTTTTTGTTTCAGTTCTTGCTTCAGTGTCAAGTGCTTGAAACCTGTTTTAATACTTCTCCCTGCACCACTATTGTAGAGTCCTCTCAGCCTCTGTGCACCCATTCTGCATCTCCAGGCCTCTTTGTGCTCTCTGACACTCCAGGATATTGGTTTGTCCACTAGATACTAGGATCAAGAGATTGTGTAATATTAATGCAGACCTTTTGTTTAAAAAAGGCAGAAAAAACCTCTACCTTTGAAATATTAAGTATTTTATAATGGAGAATTGAGAACAGCTTGAGCTTTTGTCCTATATTTTTTGTTTCAGCTGTTTGAAAGAGTGGTTATAAATGATCAATTTTCAGACTGGAAAGAGGTAAATAGCGGTGTACCCCATTGATGTGTATTGGAACCAGTGCTGTTCCACATATTCATAAATGAGCTGGAAAAACGAGTAAAGTGAGGTGGCAAAGTTTGCAGATGATACAAAATTGCTCGACAGTTAAGTCCAAAGCAGATTGCAAAGAATTACCAAGGAATCTCACAAAACCGGATGACTGGGCAGATGAAAATCCATGTTGATAAATGCAAAGTCATGTATATTGGAAAACCAAAACAGAACAATACATACAAAATGATAGAATATGAATTAGCTGTTACCACTCAAGAAAGAGATCTTGGAGTCATTGTGGATAGTTGTCTGAAAATATCCTCTCAATGTGCAGCGACAGTCAAAAGAGCTAACAATGTTAGGAACCATTAGGAAAGGTATAGATAAGACAGTATCTTATATAGTAAATATAATGCCACTAAATAAATCCATGGTACACCCACACCTTGAATACTCCATGCAGTTCTGGTTGCCCCATCTCAAAAAAGATCTATTAGAACTTGAAAAGATACAGAGAAGGGCAACAAAAATGATTAAGGGTATGGGACAGCCTCCATATGAGGAGAGATTAAAAACACTGGGACTTTTCAGCTTGGAAAAGAGGGGGATATGATAGAGGCCTATAAAATCATGATTGGTGTGGAGAAAATAAATAAGGAAGTATTATTTATTCTTTCTCATAACACAAGAACTGGGCGCCACCCAATGAAATGAATAGGCTACAGGCTTAAAACAAACAGGAAATACTTCTTCATACAACACACAGTGAACTTGTGGAACTCATTGCCAAGGGATGTTGTGAAGGCCAAAAGTATAACTGGGTTCAAAAAAGAATTGGACCTATGCTCCATGAACTTATCTATCAGCGGCTATTAGCCAAGATGGTCAGTGACGCAACCCAATGCTCTGGATGTCCCTAAGCCTCTGACTGACAGATGCTGGCAATGGGTAACAGGAGATGCATCACTCAATAATTGCCCTGTTCTGTTCATTCCCTCTGAAGCATCTGGCACGGGCCACTGTCAGAAGACAGGATACATGGCCAGATGGACCATTGGTCTGACCCAATGGGACCGTTCTTATGTTATGTGTGACTGTTTACGCTCTGAATTTGAGTGCAGCTTTGAGATCTCATTGTGCTCAGTGGCCCAGAAGTAGCTCTTTAACTAAAGCCACATGAAGGACAGCAATCTACAGTTATATTTGAGAAGCATTTCCTTCTATTGTCCAAGTTGGTCCTAGATGATAATCCCTTGTGTACATGAACCCTCATTATCACCTCCACCCACCTTCTGGCAGCATACAGACTTCATAGAGTTTACTGCAGAAATTGTGTGCTGCCTCTGTAAGTTGTACTTCCCAATGGAAAGGAGATGAATTTCAGCAATAACTGTTAAATGCACAGATGGGGGTTATTTCTCTTCCCTTCTGTAAAACCCCACTCCCAAATTAGATGAAAACATTTCAACCAAGAACCGTTACTTTTCTTTTCTCAAAAATCAGATTGGCTCTAGTGACTAATGGCCATGCTGTGAAACTGCATTTCATAATCAGATGTTATCAGGGCTCTTTAAATAGTCATCTGTAAATTTCAGTATGGTCCTGCTGTAAGTACTTTTATTTTTTCCCCAGCAGTCCATGTATCTTTGTGGGCCTCACATGTTCTCCTTCCAGAATTAGAGACAGCTTGAAAAAAATGTTAGTGAGGTAGGTGATCCTTGAAATCCTGCTTGGGGGGAGAGCATTATTGTTATGGAAAACATACAGTACATAGAACATTAAGCACAAACATGCTGTTGCTCCTTAAAGGATTTAAGGTATTAAAGGCATTAACACTAAGCATCCAATAAGTATCAATACTAAAGCAGTATAGCAAAGTTTTAGCCCTGGTGTCCTTTATTTTTCTGGGATGTGAGGGATTGGAGGAAAGTGGGAAGAAAGAGGGGAGATGCATGAGGAATCCCCAGGTAACATCATCAAGTGTGCTGTGTGGTTAAGTGACTTTTTGACTATTAATTCTGCCTTTTCTCCTTGTGACCCCACAAACCTGTAGAAGGAAGATTCACATTAGAAAAAAATAATTCCAGTGAAAATAAACAATATCTTAAATGTTTGATTTAATTTAGTTTAGAATAAAGATTCTCATCACTTGCTCACTTAACATACACTCTTATTTTAGATCAGACAAATGAAAGATGAACCTTCCCATGTTTCTAGAGTTGGAGGAAGAGTGTAAAATTTCCTGGACTGCTAGAAAACACTTAATTAGCTATGCCATTACCATAGTGTGCATTAACCATAATTAATCATGCTTACCATAACCATAGTAAACTTACTTCACCTGTGAAATTTTGGTACCTACCTGCAGCATCTCAGCTGCCTTCCATTTCTAAATTCACCTCAGGCTCACAAGAAGGGACTTTTCAAATACATTGGTCTACAAGAATATTTTTGTATTGTTATGATGTTTCAGCACTTAAGTTTCACTGGTGTAGGTTACTTCCTTCAACGTTTCCTCTATTTCTCAAGTCATAGTTTCCTTGGACAATATGAAGGCACAAAATCAGTCCAGTTACTCTACGGTATTTTGACTAAAACTGAGCTTTGGTTTAAAAATATTTAGATCATGTGGTGGTAGTAGTTATAGCAAAACACTGAGTCAGGAGGCATCTGATCCTTCATCTGAGCTGAGACAGTGATTCACTGTCCAACCATGACTAGATCATTTGTCAGCTCCTTATCCTTAACAAATGTGGATTTTTTTTTTGTAAAAGCCAGATCTCCTTCCCAGTTATTGCATTTGAGCCTAGTTTCCCTAAATAAAGTAACTACCCCAAAAAATCCTTAAAGCTGGAATTTGAGAAAAGGGTATTTTAAAACCTATTATCTCCATGCATTGGACTAAATATAGTGATTCAGATTAACAGCAATGGGAAGACTTCATTTGTTGTGCAAAACTGAGTAATACAGAACAGAATCCCCATCACATTCATCCTTGATTCCCCCCCCCCCCCAAAAGAAGTTATGACTGCATTGAACCTTCCTTACTAGACATCTTTTAACTGAAAAAAGCCTCCTCTGTATGGTCCGAATGTTTCTTTACTAAAATGTTTGCAGATTCTGCAGGGAGAGAGGAAGATTTGGAGGGTAGGGGAGATAAATAAGAAGACTATTTGAAGTGGGTGAAATCCACTAATTGGTGGATAATAGCTGGTTCCAGATTCTGGTTAAAACATTTGTAAGATGCCAAAACTGGGAAGGTCTTCCAAAATAGCATGGGGACCTGGTGGGAGGCTTCTTTATAATCTATTAGAGCAGGCATCGGAAACCTTCGGTACGCGGCTCGCCAGGGTAAGCCCCCTGGCGGGCCGGTTTGCTTAATTGCCGCCCCAGGCCAATGGGGAAGGCGGGAAGCGGCGGCCAGCGCGCCACTTCCCGCATTGGCTGGGACAGCGAAGCACGGCCAGTGGGAGCTGTGATCGGCCGAACCGGCAGACACAGCAAATAAACAAACCGGCCTGGCCCACCAGGGGACTTACTCTGGCGAGCCGCGTGCCGAAGGTTGCCGATGCCTGTATTAGAGTCTGCTGGAATAATACATTAAGGCAGTTTGATGTTTTCTGTGGATCAGAGAAGTTCATATACTTGAATGACTTGGATAATACCCTATGAATGCAAGGAACAATGTCCCCTCCCCCTAGTGAAAGACATTCTGCTGTCTCAGTAAGATCTCTCACACACCTATGCAATCATGGTGGTTGGAATGTCTGTAGTCTCACTGTATCCTCTCAAAACTCATATGGTCTCAGGCTTCAAAATGCATGTTTGTTGCAGAATCCAGGTGGTGGAAAATACCTAAAATACTTGAGCTATTTTTCTGGGAAGCAAATGAGAGCCATCAGGTTTTCCTGTAGATTTCTTACTTCCTACACTTCCAGCTTGAATACCATAGAAATTCACAGGCTTTCATCTTTAGAACACCAAACTTTTCTCATCTCAGACAGGTGACTCTTTTTCTATAGGGCAGGATTTTTTTTTTTAAATAAATGGGAAACCTGAGGTCCATTCCATGAAAGCACTATGTGGAGGGTTGACTCCTAAATACTAGCATTCAGTACTTCAGTTTTGTTTTCGCAAAACAGGATGAAAGTGTTTGAAAGTTTTAGGCTTTATAGCAGTTTAAACTGCACAGGGATAACATCCAGTCAGTAGCGCAGCCAGGTCCGGAGCGCAGGGGGAGCAGCGCTATAAAAAGGCGCCTCCCCCTGTACTCACCTGGCGGTGCTCCGGGTCTTCGGCGGCTCACTCCGGGTCTTCGGTGGTACCCGCTGCCGCCGGGTGAGTGCAAGAAGCGGCGCTTAAAAAGAAGCGGCGCCTTTTTTTAGTGCTGCTAAAAAAAAGGCGCCGCTTCTGCTCAAGGGGGAGCGGCCGCTCCCCCTGGTCCCCCCCCTGGCTACGCTACTGCATCCAGCCTAATGTTTGCATTTGCCCAATTGGTATTTAGCATGTACTTGTATTGGTATACTTGTGACACCCAGCCCTCACCATTCAGCAGCGAGTTCTTGACACTAGCCCAGCATTCCTCAATCTTTTCCTTGCCAATACCCCACATAGCTCTCTGATATCTGTGAAGGGCCCCCCCCCCCATCCCACTCGGGTTGAGGACCCCAGATCTTGCTTAATGCTTCCTTGATCAGGAGTGGCCTAAGGAAAGAAGATCTCCCCTCCATATTAAATCCAGTTGTGCTGTTTCATCAAGAGTTTGTACACTGAGAATCCCAAAGTAGCACTTGGTTGATCATGCTTCACTAAAGGAACATGGTTCCATGACGTAACTTTTATATGTTGCAGTATTAAATGGGATTGATAGGGTAAAAAGATCCAACTCAAATCAAGTTTCAAATCAAGAGGTAGCTGAAATCTTCTAGCAAGATTCTATTTGTGGATTAAATTATTCTATTGAAGTTCAAGATAGGGGAATAAAATGAAAACAGGAATAAACTGTACTGATAAACTAAGCATCTTTGTTTCCATGTGTCACGGAGTATAGGGGAGTCCGGCCCTGCACCCCTCTTCCCCGGATTCACTGGGAGTCTCAGCCAGCCAGTAGAACAGAAGGTTTATTAGAGATGCCGGGAACACAGTCCAACCAGAGCTTGTCAGTACATCCAGGACCCCTCAGTCGGGTCCTTCCGGGGGGCAGGGAGCTTAGACCCCAGCCTGGGGCTCCCTGCATTTCGCCCCACAGCTCCAACCGGGGCAGGGAGGCCAGACCCTGTCTGCCTCTCTCCCCTCTTCTCCAGCCAGCTTCAAACTGAAACCCAAAAGCCAAACCCTCCAGCAGTCTCTCTCCCCTCCCCCGGGGCCCCTCCTGTAGCCTGTTACCATTCTCCCAGCCAAAGGTGTCACCTCCCAACCCCCGTCCTGGCTCATGTTACAGCCTCAGGTAAAGTCTCGCATTTCCAATGCAGCCTGTCCTAATGCAGTTGTCACTCAGGTCAGATCCATCTCGCTCTCTACTCCGTCACACCATGTAAAGGAAGTTCTCTAACATAATAAACAAGCAATTTGTAAAGAGGCCATTTGGAATTGCAGATATGAAGTGAGTTTTATGTTTGGCTAGCTGGTGATGGTTTGCTGGCAAGGGAATGGAATAATGCAGTCTTTGAGAGGTGTTTTGGTTATAGCAGACCTGCCAAATGTCATACATTGGTCATGGCACGCAAGCATTTGGTCCCTAGCCCAGATACAATCCCACAACTGCACTGGAATCTTGTGCATCCAGAGGGGTTGCAGGAACTGAGCAGGGTGTCCTCTAAGATTATTCCTCCCAGCTGCTTGGCGCCACTGTAGAGCTGCAATTTGAAACAGACAGGATGCTTCTCTTATCCTTCTCCCTGCACCACTGCTGGCTAACTAGGAGAGAGAGCGAATTGTGGAGTAAAATGAGGTAGTGGTCAGCATCTGCAGCTGTAGGATTTCTCTCTACTGGTAGTTCAAAGGAGAGAAAGAGGAAGCACAATATAAAGGGGCTGAATAGGGGGCAGGGAGAGAGGGGTAGAATTGAGTAGAAGGGAATATGCTAAGGGGAGGAGATCAAACCGCTTTTCCCCCAGGGAGATATTTAGCTCTGGCCCTTAGGCCCCCTAAGAAAAGCTCTTTGCCTCCAACTTCTCCAGGGAGAAGTGTCCCTCAGCGAGATCTTCAGAACTTGGTGGCTATGTAGTAGTGCATATAATTTTGCCCTTTTATAATCTTTTCTTCGGTTCAATAAAATCTCTCTGCTGTTGAGAATTCGAGTGTGTATTGCAAACCAAGTGGGAATTTAACTAGCTGATGGTGAGTGCATTTAATACTTGGGAGTGAAGGAGAGGTAAAAACTCAGTGATCTGAGGCACAGAATGACTGCTGAAGAGGTGGGAAGGAGTTAGCATTGCAGGGAGGGTCATAGTGAAGGCTTTGAGTGACTGCAAGTTGTTTGAACTTCTGGGTATCCTTGGAAACGCAAACTGTTAGGTGAATGGGAGCTTCTGTTTTGATGATGTCATGAGGTTTACAGAGTCCTACAATGAGCCTCTTGTTTGCAGACCTGCACCAGAAGGTTGTGCTGGATTTGAAACATGCCTGCATGCCCTGTAGGATTCCAGTCTTAATTGTGTTGCATTTTGGGGGGTTCTACATGTTGGGCTGTGAAGCAGCCTTTGATTAGCCACTGGATTTTAGGGGTTCACAAAGATGTTTGGTTTTTTTTCTCTCCCGTTTCTCATTCTGTTTTTCATTACTGGTGCATGCCAACTTTACAAGACTTGAAACTCTAAGGAAGACAGATAAGAGAAATGAGGATCAGTTACTCTTTTCTTGGCTGTGCAGCTTGTAAGAAGCTTATAGAGCTCAATTCAAGCTAATTGACCAGCTTTAAACTGCTAGCTTTCTTACCTTTGCTAAAGAGAGTTGAGCAGTGAACTGAGAAGCTTTCTCTGCAGTAATCGAAATCCTGCTGTCAGGCTGGTGATTGAGTTGTCTTAAGGCCTTGGCTACACTTACGAGTTACAGCGCAATAAAACTGCCTGCAGCGCTGTAACTCACTAACTGGCTACACTTGCAAGGCACGTGCAACGGTGTATCTCCTCAGATACAGCGCTGCATGTACTCCACCTCCCTGAGAGAAATAGCAACTGTTGCGAAGTGGGTGGAACGCTGGTCTTTCAGTATAGCCGAGGAACTCGCAGTTACTGACCTCCGGAAGCTGCTTTGTTTTGAAACGGCACTTCCGGGTTGGAGTTCAGAGCTCCGTCTGGAAC
Source organism: Chelydra serpentina (assembly GCA_037349315.1). Taxonomy (NCBI): domain Eukaryota; kingdom Metazoa; phylum Chordata; order Testudines; family Chelydridae; genus Chelydra; species Chelydra serpentina. The sequence continues at coordinate 54,566,325 of JBAIAC010000024.1, read as the reverse complement.
TGCTACAAACACAGCTTTACAAACACAGCTACTGTTTGCAGGCGGGGGGGAGGGGGCTCTGTTAGGAATGCCGGCAGCAAAGTTGCCTTGGACAGAGGCGGGGGTGGGGCAAAGAACGGCAGGGGGGAGGGGGGAGGGAGGGCTCCGTTTCCCCAAGTTCTCTTTTATCTGCTCTTTAAAAACAAACAAAGCCCCCGCTGTTTGCTTTCAGTGATTGAGAGAGAGGCAGGGGATGTGGAGGTGTGGAAATAATGAGCTGACACTCTGTGGAGATTCCAAAAATCCACTCTCTCTCCCAAAACGCTCCCTGTCAAAGTCCCCCTCACCCCCCCCATTTGAAAAGCACGTTGCAGCCACTTGAATGCCCATAATGCACCGCTCCCAATACAGCTGCAAATGCCTCAAATGTAGCCACCTTACTGCGCTGGCAGCTGCCAGTGTGGACAGGCTGCAGCGCTTTCCCTACTGAGCTGTACGAAGACGGGTTTAACTCACAGCACTGTACATCTGCAAGTGTAGCCAAGGCCTTAGACCAACTTTAACTCTCCTTAATTTTGCTCCTGCTTCTAACTGCTTAGGCCTGGCCTCTAGAGCTGACATGAGGGCCGCTGTTTAGCTTGGCAGGACAATGTGATACACTCAACATCTGCCAGTTAAGCTAATGTTAAACCCTTAAGACTTGGGTCTCCTTTTGCTAGAACAACTCCAGGGCTTTCCTTTGGAAAAAAAATACCTCAGTGAGGCTACTCATGTGTATGTGTTAGCAGTGTAAACAATGCCTTGCAGCTTAATGAAATTTGTTCTAAAGCATCACCAAGGACACATCTACACTGGCAAAGTTACAGTGCCGGCAGTTAGTGCCGCTCAGAAAGCGCCGAAGGAAAACCATTGTTGTGTGTTCACACTGACAGCTGCCTGCGCAATAGCATGTTCACACTTTGGAGCGGTGCACTCTGGGCAACTATCCCACAGAGCACCTCTTTCTCTTTTGCCGCTAAGACTTGTGGGAAGGCAGAAGGGGTCTCAGGGCATCCTGGGTCCTGTCCCAATGCCCCGTGATGCATTGCTTCGCATCCCAGCAATCCCTGTGCTTCCGTCCGCATTTGGTGCCATCTTTCAACAGTTTGTGTACTGCGCGCCCTGCTATTCCTCTTTCTGGCTGCAGGAATGGATCCCGAGCTGTTGACCAGTATGCTGTTCACACTGACGAACATGTCACGAGTGGCAGTGGAGTTATTCCTTAAACTACAAAGGCAAGAGGAGTGCGACGTTGATCTCGCCACATGTAGTAGCTATGACACAAGATGTCTTGTGGCATTCACAGAGGTGCTGACCACAGTGGAACGCTGCTTTTGGGCTCTGGAAACAAGCACTGAGTGGTGGCATCACGTCTGGGATGCACGTCTGGGATGATGAGCAGTGTCTGCAGAACTTTTGCATGAGGAAAGCCACATTCATGGGACTGTGTGATCAGCTCACACCAGCTCTCATTCCCGAGTCCTTGCACTGCAGGGACACGAGAATGAGAGCTGCCCTGCCGTTGGAGAAGCGTGTGGCGATTGTACTGTGGAAGCTGGCTACTCCAGACTGCTACCGATCGGTCGCTAACCAGTTCGGAGTGGGAAAGTGTGCCGGGCCATTAATTGCATCCTGCTCCGAAAGACCGTGACACTGGGCAATATGTGTGACATTGTGGATGGCTTTGCACAAATGGGCTTCCCTAACTGTGGAGGGGCGCTAGATGGCACGCACATTCCAATTTTGGCACCAGACCACCTACCCACTGAGTACATTAAGCCATACATGGGGCAACTTGACAGCAGCAAGGAGCGGTTCAACAGGCTGAGCAAGTGCAGAATGACTGTGGAGTGTGCATTCGGCCGTTTAAAAGCCCGCTGGCGAGGCCTGTATGGAAAGCGGGACATGGCCGATAATGATATTCCTATGCTTATAGCCGCGTGATGTGCACTCCATAATATTTGGGAAGGGAAGAGTGAAAGCTTCACTCAGGGCTGGACCACAGAGGCTCAGTGCCTGGAGGCTGAGTTTGAACAGCCGGAGACCAGGGCTATTAGAGGGGCACAGCATGGGGCCATAAGGATCAGGGATGCTTTAAGGCATCAATTTGAAGCTGAAAGCCACTAATATTTGTTGCTATGCTTGGGATTGCAGTGCTTGTAATGCTAGGAGGTGATTGGTGCACATGATGCAAGGGGCCTTAACATAGCTGAATATATGTTGCTATGTATGGTGCTCTTTTTGCTTTCGCTTAATAGAATAAAGATTGTTTTCAAACAAACACAATTCTTTTATTGAAAGACAACAACCAGCGGAGAGAGTCAAACAAAAAAAAATTAATCAGCAGGTGGGGGATGGGGGCATGGAAGGTCTCAAGAGGAGGAGGGGTCCCGGGACGGCTACAGATTTGTGTGTGGCCAGGGATCATACCCAACCTTCTCCTTTGGAGTACAATGCAGCGGGTGCTGTATTTCAGCAGAGCCAAACTGGGGATGGATGGGTGTTGAGTGCAGTGGGTATTGGGAGTCCACACTGCTGGAGTGTGAGGAGGGAGGAGTGGAATGCTGCGGGTAGAGAGTGGAGCCAGGAGCTTGATAAGAGTGTGTTGGCGGTGTGTGGCGGGGGTGCATGGGAAAGAGTTTTGCGACAGTGGCTGCAGGGGAGGGCAGGTGCGGAAACTGCTCGGTTTGAAGAGCTAGTATCGCCTGGAGCGTGTCCACTTGGTGCTCCATAATCTTTGAGCCGCTCCGTGGCTTCTTTCAGGTGTGCCGCATTCTCCTTGCGTTCCGTCTTCTCGCTGTCCCACTGCTCCTTCAATCCCTTTTTCTTGGCAGTGGAGTGCATCATAACCTCACTCATAAAGTCCTCCTTAGTTCTTCTTGGCTGCTTTAAAATTCTTCGCAACCGTTCTGCTGCCGATAAGAGAGGCTGGCCTCCCAAGGTCATCTCTGTGAAGTTTAAATGCAACATTTTACAGAAGCAGTATTGTTTGCAACACAGACAACGCTGTTTCAGTGCTTTAAAACACAGCCAGTACTCACACACCTGACACTAACTGGCTGACCCCAGGCAAGCACACACAAGCCACAAGACCCCCAAAATGGTGAGTAGCCGCAGGGGCAGGGTAAATCACTGTTTCCGGACCCTGCTGTACACTGGGCACGTGGCTCTTGGGCACTTGAGGAGAGCCAGCACTGTAGGGGCGGCCTGATAATCATTCTTGTCCCCACACTTTCCACGGGAGGTGATCATTTTGGAAGATATCTCGCTGCTGAGGGTGAGCAGGGAATCAAGGAGGGGTCTTCTCCATGCCTGCGGCTTCCGCCCTGGGCCCTATGCAGCTAGCCTGTGTGCAGCTATGGTTCTCTCCCCCACACCCCTCACCCCCGTGTTGGCACAGTGGCATGGGAAAGCTACTGTTAATGGGGCAAGAAACAAAGCAGTTTTGCTGAGTATCTCCAGGAGAGTTTCCGGGAGATCTGAGGGAGATTCCCGTGAAGTGAGGGAGTGTATCAACAGCCTGTTCCGCTGTTCACACAAGGCATGAGGTGGGAGACAAGCCTGCTTTCTGCAACCCTCCTGCCCCCAACAACTCGCTTCAGCAATTCCCAAAATCAGATCCACTTGCCAGGGGCCTCCTCTCCTGTTCGCGCTTCGCCAATATCCGCCTGCTGTGACTGGCTAGCCTCCTCCAGGGTAGAAAAAAGCTCCTGACTGCATGCATCCCTGACCTCCCAGTCATCCTCTGCGTCTGGTTCCCCCTCTCCCTCTTCATCCAAGATTGCTCCTCCTGGCTCAATCCACTCTCGACTGGGAACGAAGCCAACTAAGTATCCACAGAGGACTTCGCAGTGAACGTGGGGTCACCACTGAGTATCGCATCCAGGTCTTGGTAGAACCGGCAGCTTGGGGGCACAGCACTGAAACGGCGGTTTACCTCCCGCGCCTTGCGGTAGGCGTTCCACAGCTCCTTCAATTTGACCCTGCCGGTCATGGCCCTTTTCTATCATGCATCTAGAAATCTGTCCATAGGTATCAAAATTCCGACGGCTGGAGCGCAGCTGTGACTGCACTGCCTCCTCTCCCCAAATACCGATGAGGTCCAGCAGCTCGGCATTGCTCCAAGCGCGGGATCGCCTGGTGCGTGGAGCAGGCATGGCCACGTGGAAAGATGCGCTGAGACAACTGCACGTAGGGGACATTCAAATTTGCAAAGGAATGTACGGGGTGGGGCTGATGGTTGGTCACCTGAGGGGTGGGGTGTAGAGTTCAAACCGATGGCCAAAGAGGTGACAACAGGCATTGTGGGACACCTCCCAGAGGCCAATTCCAGCGCTGTAATCACCACGGTGTCTACACTAGCATCGCAGCGCCGTAGCCACGGCGCAGAAAGCTGTAGCCCTCTCGTCGAGGTGGCTTTTTTAGAGCGCTGCATCTGTGCAATTTCTGTGCACTAAGTGGCTTGGCAGTGTGTCCACCTTGGGAGTTACAGCGCTCAAAGCTGCTTTACTGCGCACAAATTTGCCAGTGTAGACGGGGCCTAAAGCAGTTGAGTACTGTTAGGCAAAAACCTGGGATACTAAATATTAGGGGCTGAGGTTGGTTAATACACTAGTTTACTCCATTGGAAGATCTGGAATATTAACATGGCTTAGGTTGTAAGTAAGAGATTGGTGCTTTTGGCCTAGTTCAGGTGACAAGTTTGCAAAAACAGTTGCCCAAGTGTCAATCTCTTCTCAGGGGAGACTCGTGACATAACTGGGAATAGCACAGATGTTACAAATCAGCACTGAAGTAAATTGGCAGAGCCATCTGGGACCTCAGCTGAATAGGTATACTTACCATGCCTGATGTTAACACGGCTGTTAATCATCCATCCTTTTCCTTGAAAGGTTTTTTGTGAAACAGTTCTGCTTTTCCTATTTAAAGAAAAAACTTGGGGAGCAGCTTCAGCAACATCAGGAAGGAGTTGCCTGCTGCCTTTGCTGATCTCATTGCTGAGACGGAGCAGGCATGATCTTAATTATTTACAGGTTTGTTTTTGTTTTCCATCTTTAATTGCAAAGGCGCTCCTGGTAGGACTGGTGCAACTTGATGTGCATGAAAGTGACTGCTACATACATCAACTCATCACCTCACTGGATCATCTTAAATTTTGTATGCAGAAAATATCTACCAGAAAACTTTAGGAATCTTCACAAACTTTGATCTTGTTTCCTAAAACTCCAGAGGGAGTTCCCTACTTTTCCTGTGCTGAGACCAGACTGCTTCTGTGTTGAGAGAGATGGAGAAGACAGCTGACTGCTCTTGGTGCAGACATAGCAGATTTCCTTGTAAGCATTCAGGCTTTCCAACTGTTGTAGAAAGACTGGTGCAGTTTGAATGACATCAGGACATCTCATGGGAGATGTGGACAAACTGTATTTAAATGGAAAATGAGGCAAACACCTGTAAGTGATTGGTCACCTGGCACAAATGATGGAGCACATCATATCTGAATGTCCCCTTCGGCGTTTGGCCGGAGGGAAAAAATAAATAAATGGAGATATGCCAATCTCCTAGAACTGGAAGGACCTTGAAAGGTCATTGAGTCCAGTCCCCTGCCTTCACTAGCAGGACCAAGTACTGTCCCCTGACAGATTTTTGCCCCAGATCCCTAAGTGGCCCCCTCAAGGATTGAACTCACAACACTGGGTTTAGCAGCGGGCCAATGCTCAAACCACTGAGCTATCCCCCCAGGGCATTCACCAGTTCATCAGGGCATTCACCAGACCTGAAGCCATTCACCAGTTCACTGCTGAGGCAATGTGAGGGCTATCAAATCTAGATATAAATTTGTAATCTTTGCTACCTACCCAAGCCGTATGAAAGACAACTTGTTGGTAGCTGCTGTGACTCTCCTAGAATTGGCTATCACTAGTACAGATATACAGATTCCTCATTTCTAATAAAGGACAGAAGAGCTTCAAACCACAGTTAAAGATATGGAGACTAAGATCAAGTAGGAGATGCATTACTTAGCATCCAAAATGCGTGACCTAGAAAATTGAAGCAGTTGCTGCAGCCTATGTATTGGTATCCCAGAATCCTCAAAAGAAATAAGAAAGGTATCCTTTTACAAACTACTTTCTGAAGGTAGCTTTCTCACTACAAGCTCCTACCCAAATATTGAGAGTAAGTGATCTTATTAGGCTGCTGGCTCTTAAACCTAGGTCAGGTGAAAAATACAAGCAATGACCTGCAAATTTCAAAAATGTTGTAAAGACAAATTAATGTAAGTATACAGGAAAATTAAAAGGAATGTTTGGTCATCAAATATTTGTCTGGATCTCAGTGTGGAATTGATGACTAAATGGAAATACTGAGTGGAAACAAGTATAGATCCTCCCTGAGCAGTTATGGTGTTCAGCTGGCCGTATGGCCCCCATCCTCCACAGTGTGAGAGAGAGAGAGAGAGGTAGGTGTGTGTGTGTGTGTGTGTGTGTGTGTGTGTAAGAAACAGGAACGAGAGACAGGGAAGCTCTGGCTCCTGACCGGTGTTTTGTTGGGGTCTACCCAAACCACTAAGGGGTTCTGTCGCTGCCTGGCCAGTATATTTTTGGGGCCCTTTGTACTGTTCAGCTGCGTTTCAGTTCCCTGACACCAGCAGCCTGCCCACAAGCACATGGTTTCACCCTGGCTCTCATCAGCCTAGTAACTCTCTGCAAGGTGACACCAATAGCCCTTCCAGTCCTTGGTCTCCCCAAATACATTCTCTCTGACTTCTGAATTACAAGACACTCAGCCTGATCCCCTCTAGTTCATCACCCTGAAGGGTGAAACCACCCGCCCCCTGGTTATCAGTTCACTTTGGCATACACACTGCACACAGTTTGCACACCAGAGACTTTCTTGGGATAAAAATAAAAAGTTGTAGTAGAAAAATCTCAGATTTAAAGATGAAATAGTAAGGGGAAGCAAACATACGCACGTTGCACAGAAAATAAACATATCTGCAACTGCAGACTTTACACTTTTATGTTAGATAAATTCCCTTTTCTAGTAAATTACCTATTCCCTTAAAACAGATTCCCAACATACCCCTTAGCTCTAGGATGGATCCAGCATTCCCAGATAGTCTTGAGATTGTCTCCCAGGTTCTGGGTGATGTTCAATTCAAACCCCTTCCATTTTAAAAAGGGTTTGCAGTTTGTTTTTCTTCAACCACTAGAGATATTCAAAGTGGGGAAAACTCCCTCCTTTCTTAGTTTCCAAAGACTGGGGTTTTCTTTTCAGTTACAAGCTGTCATAAATATGAAGGGAAGGGGGAGAGGGTCTGATGCAGTGCTATAAAATCCTCTTTCCAGTAAAGGGTTAAGAAATGCAGGTAGCCAGACTGACACCTGACCTGGCTGGGCTCTGACCAATAAGGGGACAAGATACTTTCAAACTTGGGAGGGGGGAAGGTTTTAGTGAGTGTCTTTGTCTGAAGGAGAGTGATCTTGGAAGACAGAAGGAATCTACAGAAAATCAAACCTCCCTTTTCTGAAGTAAGTTTAGATAGCATAGCATATAGATTTCTGTTTATTTTGCTTGGGTATCCCCTGTGTTAGAAAGGGCAAGGGGAGGGGGGGGAGGTAGTCATGGTTTTCTGTAACGTTAAGGTTTTGTCCAGAGGGGGAAATCTCTCTGAGTTTAGAAATAGTGCCCTGTGAAATAGTTACCATCCTGATTTTACAGAGATGATTTTACCTTCTTTATGTTTAATAAAATCCTTCTTTTAAGAAGTTGACTGTTTTCTATAGTGTTAAAACCCAGGGGGTGGGTTTTTAGATCACTGTGTAACCAATTGGTTGGGAGATTGTTCTCAAGCTTCCCCAGGAAAGGGGGTGTACGGCTTGAGGGGGCATTTTGGGGGGGGAGGGAAGTTCAAGTGATTCCTTTCCTGGATTCCTGTTAGACATTTGATGGTGGCAGCAAGAAGCATTTCTCGGGGTGCAGGGAATTTTGTACCTTGGGGGGGGGTTTACCCTAAGCTGGTAAAAATAGGCTTAGGGGCTCTGAATGCGGGTCCCCACATCTTTACCCTAGAGTTTAGAGTGGGGAGGGAACCCTGACATGGTGGCAGAGCGGTGGGATCTATTGAACCAGAGAGTTTTTTTGAACCAGACACAGGGAGTTTAGATTTTTTTTTTCTCTTCTCTCTAGCTCTTTCCTGTAGCTGCTGGAAGCAGGGAGGGGGGAGGGGTTAAGCTGCTAGGAGCTAGAGTATCTACATATGAAAGCAGGTAGTTAACCCCTACAGGGAATACCCAAGCAAGGTTTTTTTTCTTTTCTAACACTATCGGGTTAAGACAGATTAAAAACAGAAAGGCTAAGATGACTGCCAGTGAAGCAGCTATTAAACTTGAGATAGCCCGGCTACAAGCTGATGAGGAGGAGAAGAAACATGCAAGACTGCTACAACTTAAACAGATGGAGATGGAAGAGAAGGAGAGAGAGAGGAAGCATGCTGAGGAGGAGAAGGAGAGAGAGAGGAAGCATGCTGAGGAGGAGAGGAAGCATGCTGAGGAGGAGAAGGAGAGAGAGAGGAAGCATGCTGAGGAGGAGAGGAAGTATGCTATGGAGGAGAAGGAGAGAGAGAGGAAGCATGCTGAGGAGGAGAGGAAGCATGCTGAGGAGGAGAAGGAGAGAGAGAGGAAGCATGCTGAGGAGGAGAGGAAGTATGCTATGGAGGAGAAGGAGAGAGAGAGGAAGCATGCTGAGGAGGAGAAAGACAGAGAGAGGAAGTATGCTGAGGAGGAGAAAGACAGAGAGAGGAAGCATGCCCTGGAGATGGAGAAGACCAGGGCGGAGCAGAATCTACCGGATAACACTAATAATCCTTCCCCAACAACCCACAAATGGGAGCGACTATGTCCACCGTATGATGAATCCCGGGATATTGCTGAATATTTTCTCACCTTTGAGAGACTATGCAATCTCCATCACATTCCTGATGATCACAAAATGACCCTATTGGTAGCAAAGTTGACTGGAAGTGCTCTGGACATATTCAATGACATGCCTATTGATGAGGCTTCTGACTATGAGAAATTCAAGGATTTGGTTTTAAAACAATTTCAAGTTACACCTGAAACTTACAGAGTAAAATTTCGAACCCTTATCCGAGGGCCCGGACTAAGTAATGTAGCTTATGTAAACCGGATAAAGGAGCTGTTAAAAAAATGGGTCAAGGGAAGGAATGTTACTAGCTTTGAAGGAGTGTGTGATTTGATGGCTCAGGAACAATTCCTGAATATGTCCAAGGATGATATAAGACAGTGTTTATGGGATAAGAAAATGGACTCAGCAGACAGCCTTGCTGCTTATGCTGATCAATACGAACAGTCCCAGATCAGCAGAGGGGCAAGGAAATTTGGTACACAAGGGGTGCAGGAAGCAGAGAGGAACAACCCTGGTCATAGTTTGGGGAGATACCAGAAAGGAAAACCCGAGACCACATCCCCTCACCAGGAGCAGCCCAAGGCCCCACAAGGGAAAACCCAGACCCCTTATTGCCCCACCACCCCATTCTCCAGCAACCCACCTCGCCCCACTGACCAGTCAGCTGGGCGATGTTTCAAATGTAACGAATTGGGGCATGTGAAGGCCAACTGCCCCAAGAACCCCAACAGAATACAGTTCATTGCACCGGGGTCACACCAAAGGTCCTCAGGCCCAGATGCCTCCCAGATACCCTTGGAACGAAGGGAAACGGTGAGTGTGGGCGGAAAAAGGGTTACAGCATGGAGGGACACCGGAGCACAAGTGTCGGCTATCCACAAATCCTTAGTGGACCCCAGCTTAATCAACCCAGAGGCACAAGTGACAATTCAACCCTTCAAGTCCAACTCTTTTAATTTACCTACAGCCGTGTTGCCTGTCCAGTACAAGGGCTGGTCAGGAAATTGGACTTTTGCAGTCTATGATGATTATCCAATTCCCATGTTGCTGGGGGAAGACTTGACCAATTGTGTGAAGCTAGCCAAGAGGGTGGGAATGGTCACCCGCAGCCAGGCTAAGCAAGCTGTCACACCTAGCTCTGTTCCTGGGACTTCCACCGGAACCCCATCTGTACTACCAGAGACCCAGATAGAGGTGGTGGAACCGGACACCCTGCCAACGACTGCAACAGCCGTCGTGGATCCAATCACAGAAACCCGACCCAAGCCAGTCTCGGAACTGGAACAGACGAAACAACCAGCACCAGAACCATTGCCAGCACTGAGTCCAGCGCTTGCAACCCCAGCTACCGTACCAACACCCGAGGGCACCACCGAGCCTGCAATGGCAGCAGCAACCGATAACTCCATACAAGAGGCTCAGCCAGAGCCTGAATTACCACATTGTGCACCAGCGGAGAGTGGTTCACAGTCAACGGAAACAACCCCATCACCTACACCGCTTCCAGAGGGACCCAGCCCAGGTCTACAACCCAGTGAGGAACTGATGTCTCCAGCATCTAGGGAACAGTTCCAAGCCGAGCAGGAAGCAGATGAAAGCCTACAGAGAGCTTGGACAGTGGGACGGAGCACCCCACTGCCTCTCAGCTCTTCTAATCAATCCCGGTTTGTTATAGAAAAAGGCCTTTTATATAAGGAGACTCTTTCTGGTGGACACCAGGAAGATTGGCGTCCTCAGAGACAGTTAGTGGTTCCGACTAAGTACCGGCTAAAGCTCTTGAGCTTAGCCCATGATCATCCTAGTGGTCATGCTGGGGTGAACAGAACCAAAGACCGTTTGGGGAGGTCATTCCACTGGGAGGGAATGGGCAAGGATGTTTCTACCTATGTCCGGTCTTGTGAGGTGTGCCAAAGAGTGGGAAAACCCCAAGACCAGGTCAAAGCCCCTCTCCAGCCACTCCCCATAATTGAAGTTCCATTTCAGCGGGTAGCTGTGGATATTCTGGGTCCTTTTCCGAAAAAGACACCCAGAGGAAAGCAGTACATACTGACTTTCATGGATTTTGCCACCCGATGGCCAGAAGCAGTAGCTCTGAGCAACACCCGGGCTAAAAGTGTATGCCAGGCATTAACAGAGATTTTTGCCAGGGTAGGTTGGCCCGCCGACATCCTTACTGATTCGGGAACTAATTTCCTGGCAGGGAGCATGAAAAGCCTGTGGGAAGCTCATGGGGTGAACCACTTGGTTGCCACCCCTTACCACCATCAAACAAATGGTCTGGTGGAGAAGTTTAATGGAACTTTAGGAGCCATGATACGTAAATTCGTAACCCAGCACTCCAACGATTGGGACCTAGTGTTACAGCAGTTGCTCTTTGCCTACAGGGCTGTACCACATCCCAGTTTAGGGTTTTCACCATTTGAACTTGTGTATGGCCGCGAGGTTAAAGGGCCATTACAGCTGGTGAAACAGCAATGGGAGGGGTTTACGCCTTCTTCGGAAACTAACATTCTGGACTTTGTAAGCAACCTACAAAACACCCTCCGAGACTCTTTAGCTCTTGCTAGAGAAAACCTAAAAGGAGCTCAGGAAGAGCAAAAGGCCTGGTATGATAAACATGCCAGAGAGCGTTCCTTTAAAGTAGGGGACCAAGTCATGGTCTTGAAGGCGCTCCGGGCCCATAAAATGGAAGCGTCATGGGAAGGGCCATTTACGGTCCAAGAACGCCTGGGAGCTGTGAACTATCTCATAGCATTCCCCACCACAACTCTCAAGCCTAAAGTGTACCATGTTAATTCTCTAAAGCCTTTTTTCCCCCGAGAATTGAAGGTTTGTCAGTTTACTGCCCAGGGAGCAGAAGATGCTGAGTGGCCTGAAGGCGTCTACTACGAAGGGAAAAATGATGGTGCCGTGGAAGAGGTGAACCTCTCCATGACCCTCGGACGTATGCAGCGCCAGCAAATCCAGGAGCTGTGCACTAAATTCGCACCGATGTTCTCAGCCATCCCAGGACTGACCGAACGGGCATACCACTCCATTGACACAGGTAATGCCCACCCAATTAGAGCCCGACCTTACCGAGTGGCTCCTCACGCCAAAACTGCTATAGAACGGGAGGTTCAAGACATGCTACAGATGGGTATAATCCGTCCCTCTAGCAGTGCATGGGCCTCTCCCGTGGTTCTAGTCCCCAAACCAGATGGGGAAATACGCTTTTGCGTGGACTACCGTACACTAAATGCTGTGACTTGCCCAGACAACTATCCAATGCCTCGCACAGATGAACTATTGGAGAAACTGGGACGTGCCCAGTTCATCTCCACCTTAGACTTAACCAAGGGGTACTGGCAGGTGCCGCTAGATGAATCCGCCAAGGAAAAGTCAGCCTTCATCACCCATGTCGGGCTGTATGAATTTAATGTGCTCCCTTTCGGGCTGCGGAATGCACCTGCCACATTCCAGAAACTGGTAGATAGTCTCCTAGCGGGATTGGGAGAATTGGCAGTTGCCTATCTTGACGATGTGGCTATATTTTCTGACTCATGGGCCGAACACCTGGAGCATCTCCAGAAGGTCTTCGAGCGCATACGAGAGGCAGGACTAACTGTTAAGGCTAAAAAGTGTCAAATAGGCCTCAACAGAGTGACTTACCTTGGACACCAGGTGGGTCAAGGAACTATTAACCCCCTACAGGCCAAGGTGGAGGCTATCCAAAAGTGGCCTGTCCCAAAGTCAAAGAAACAGGTCCAATCTTTCTTAGGCTTGGCCGGATATTACAGGCGATTTGTACCGCATTACAGCCAAATCGCCGCCCCTCTAACTGACCTAACCAGAAAGAACCAGCCAAATGCGGTTCAGTGGACTGATGAGTGTCGGAAGGCCTTTAATCAGCTTAAAGCAACACTCATGTCTGACCCTGTGCTAAGGGCCCCGGACTTTGATAAACCGTTCCTAGTAACCACAGATGCGTCCGAGCGTGGTGTGGGAGCCGTCTTAATGCAGGAAGGACCAGATCAAGAATTCCATCCTGTCGTGTTTCTCAGCAAGAAGCTGTCTGAGAGGGAAAGCCACTGGTCAATCAGTGAGAAGGAATGTTACGCCATTGTCTACGCTCTAGAAAAGCTACGCCCATACGTTTGGGGACGGCGTTTCCACCTGCAAACTGACCATGCTGCACTAAAGTGGCTTAATACCGCCAAGGGAAATAACAAAAAACTCCTTCGATGGAGTTTAGCTCTCCAAGATTTTGATTTTGAAATACAACACATTTCAGGAGCTTCTAACAAAGTGGCTGATGCACTCTCCCGTGAAAGTTTCCCCGAACCAACTGGTTAAAATCGTCCTTGCAATGTGGACAATATTGTTAGTCTTTATCCAGTTATTAGTATATTTGGAGATTCATGTGTCTTATTACTTTGTTTTCTTTTAAAGCTCCAGGAAGAAATCACAGCCAGTGTTTCACACTATCGGTGATTTGGGGGGCGTGTCATAAATATGAAGGGAAGGGGGAGAGGGTCTGATGCAGTGCTATAAAATCCTCTTTCCAGTAAAGGGTTAAGAAATGCAGGTAGCCAGACTGACACCTGACCTGGCTGGGCTCTGACCAATAAGGGGACAAGATACTTTCAAACTTGGGAGGGGGGAAGGTTTTAGTGAGTGTCTTTGTCTGAAGGAGAGTGATCTTGGAAGACAGAAGGAATCTACAGAAAATCAAACCTCCCTTTTCTGAAGTAAGTTTAGATAGCATAGCATATAGATTTCTGTTTATTTTGCTTGGGTATCCCCTGTGTTAGAAAGGGCAAGGGGAGGGGGGGGAGGTAGTCATGGTTTTCTGTAACGTTAAGGTTTTGTCCAGAGGGGGAAATCTCTCTGAGTTTAGAAATAGTGCCCTGTGAAATAGTTACCATCCTGATTTTACAGAGATGATTTTACCTTCTTTATGTTTAATAAAATCCTTCTTTTAAGAAGTTGACTGTTTTCTATAGTGTTAAAACCCAGGGGGTGGGTTTTTAGATCACTGTGTAACCAATTGGTTGGGAGATTGTTCTCAAGCTTCCCCAGGAAAGGGGGTGTACGGCTTGAGGGGGCATTTTGGGGGGGGAGGGAAGTTCAAGTGATTCCTTTCCTGGATTCCTGTTAGACATTTGATGGTGGCAGCAAGAAGCATTTCTCGGGGTGCAGGGAATTTTGTACCTTGGGGGGGGGTTTACCCTAAGCTGGTAAAAATAGGCTTAGGGGCTCTGAATGCGGGTCCCCACATCTTTACCCTAGAGTTTAGAGTGGGGAGGGAACCCTGACACAAGCATATTCCCATTTCCTTTGATGGTTCCTCATAGTTTTTTCCTGGGCTTGCACAATGGCTAGGTGCTTGAAGTCCGTTTCATCTGCTTCGGGAGATAGTCCCTCCCTTCCTTATTGCTCCACTGTGCAGTTGTGAGGTGATGCTGAAGTTGCATCACAATCACAATTTTCTGTATATACACACACGCATTCATAACCATAACCTGCACATGTATCTCAGAATGACTATTAAGTTCAGTGCATTACAAGCTGCCATAAAAGATCTTTACTTACAGTAAAATAACATTATGCAATCAATTGTTTTAACTGCTTATTTTGGGGGGGAGGAGGATTAAACCTTCTGTTTGGGGTGTCTGGACCCTGTCACAGTGACTCACGTGGATTCCTCCTTGTCTGATATGGTCCTCAAGTGGGGGGAAAAATCAGTTAGACCGTGCCTGGTTCCTTTTTGGACGTGGATCTGTCCCTAGTCATCTGAAGTCCAAGAAAATGCAAGTGATCAGCTAATAAATTACCATTGCAGGATTTCCCAGTGCGAGAGGCAATTAAGGAAGTCGTAGAGGATTAGCTTTGGATTCCAGCCCCAATGGCACTGTGGCGAGGTCAAGCCATTAATTGTAGGTGCTGCCTGTTTCTTAACAGTTGTATTTTAATGCCATGAACATTTTGACATCTTTGTTCAATGAAAAATGGATTTTCCAGGTAGTCTTGGTTGCAAGCAGTTGGGCTAAGAAGGCCTGACAGATCACAAATGCTGATGGTCTGACAAAGCTGTCGTTTTTCCGATCTCCCACCCTCAGTGTCACATTTCTATACAAGTATCATCACCAGCAAGTGCCAGAGGAAAGTGACTAGATTCAGTTCAAATGGAGTTGTGTGCATGTTCATGTTTGTTGAATGCAGGTACTAAAGATAACTGAAGGAATTAGTGCTGGACACTCATCTCCGTAATAATATCCTATGTAAACAGAGTGCCTTTCATCCCAAAGGATCCCCACATGCTTTACACATTTACAATACATAATCTGCACGGATCTTTTCACCTACCATTCAAATTCAGCTGCCTCTTGATTGAAACATGGTCACACCATTTCTCATCCTAAAACACTGTGTGAATGTTATATCTGCAGGTGGAATCCTAGATAGGGTCTAATTGTGAGGTAACCAAAACACCAGGGTTAGCAGCTCTTACTTTGTTGTGGTGTATCAGTCATATCTTTAATTACCACAAATGGTCAGGGCTGGGTTTTACTTCTCCTCAGGCTGCATCTGCAGCCCTATAGTATGCCCCATGCCATGCTGAGACATTGTTTAAGTATCTGTAATGACTTGGAGGAGTTTGCCATCTACTGATTCCCCAAAACCACTTAATAGATCACCTTAATAAGGTGCCACAGGACCCTTTGTCGCTTTAATAGATCACCTTAACTTTTCCTTGGAATACTTCCTTCTACCTCGGCCTTGCTTATCTTGAGAAATGTGACATCTTTTTTCATCAGGATTTGGGAATTTAAGAAACGATAAGCGCAAGGGGGAGCCATGTGAACACATGATAGTATATTCTTCACTGTGCTTTTTCTAATGTCCTGTCAGAGCTCGTGCTCCTTAAAACCTCTCTCCTATACCCCAGATCTCGTTCACTCAACTTTTAACTGTGCCACACCTGTCTGGACACCTGTGATTACTTTCCCACTTAAAGCTCTCCGATCTAGTTTTCTCTAAATTTTTCAACCCTGTACTTCTCCAGTATAGTAGATCCCTACAACTCTTCTTCTGAAAGTTGTGTGGCTGCATGAGATGGTTAAATCCAGTGTAACTACCTGTTCTCTTAAAAAAAAGAACGAGGAATACTTACGGCACCGTAGAGACTAACAAATTTATTTGGGCATAAGCTTTCATGGGCTAAAACCCACTTCATTAGATGCACAGAGTGGAACATACTGTAGGAAGAGATGAAAATATACACACACACACACACACACACACATACATACATACATACATACATACACAGAGAACATGAAAAGATGGGGGTTGCCATACCAACTCTAAAGGTACGTCTATACTTACGCGTCTGGTCGGAGGCGCGCGATCGATGTTCTGGGTTCGATTTATCGCATCTTGTCAAGACGCGATAAATCGAACCAGGAAGTGCTCCGTCGTCGACGCTGGTAATCCAGCTCGACGAACGGAGTAGGCGGAGTCGACGGGGGAGCCTGCGCGCCGCGTGTGGACCCCGGGTAAGTGCTTTTTCATTCGAACTAAGGTACTTCGACTTCAGCTACGTTATTCACGTAGCTGAAGTTGCGTACCTTAGTTCGACAGGGGGGGTTAGTGTAGACCTGGGCTAAGAGACCAATCAATTAAGGTGAGCTATTATCAGCAGGAGGGGAAAAAAAACTTTTGTAGTGATAATCAGGATGGCCCATTTCAAACAGTTAACAAGAAGGTATGAGTAACAGTAGGGGGAAACTTAGCATGGGGAAATAGGTTTTCTAGGTATTGATGTTTGTCACATTAGTGGCTTCTTTTAAAGCAATGCTATCTTAGTAGGAGCTTAAGCTGCTTATGTGGGACAAGGGAGTGAAATGCAATGACATACAAACATGTTCCACCCTCTCCCCTTTATTTATTTCTTTTTATATCATTAGCTTAATCACTTTCCAGGTTTGGGTTTAGTCCTATAAAGGTTCCTGTGCATCAGAGCCTAGCCTTTGTGGGACTTCACTGCACTAGCCAGGCTTGAAGTATCAGTTTCAGGTCAAAGGCAGGGTGAAAGGTCAGGTTGATGCTTATTTTAACTGAACTGCTTTGCCTGTACATATTTGTAAGAGTAGGGGATGCTGATAGGCTCTCAGCTGACAGCATTTACCCAATGCCCTCTGAGAGTCTGTTGCCATGGTAAGTATATCAAATAGCATGAAAACACTGACACCATTTAAATGAAGCTGTTGTCAAAAGGTGTGTTAGTGCTCCCACTAGTTGTATATAAAAAATAATCTCCCTGGGGGCTCACTTTGCCGTTAATTTAGTTATGAAGGAATTGCCAGCCAGCTGTATCAGAAACATTAGGGGGTGAAAACTTGGCCCCATTGAAATTAGTTAGAGTTTTGGCATTGACATCAGTGAGGCCAGGATTTTAATCTAAGAGCATATTGTAAAAATGAGCTTTCTTTGACATCACAGAGGAGGGCTGCTTGTTGCTGCTGGGATATTGGTATTTTGTAATAACAGAAAACTCAAAGGTCTCCCCAACAGGTTGAGAACTACGTAATAATTTTAAAAAATGTTTGCTGTTAATTTGATCAGCATTGAAACGGAAATTCTCAAATATCTCAGGGCTTTGTAAACATTGTTAAATAATGCTTTAGGTTCCACGCCAGTTTAAACTAGGGTGACCAGATGTCCTGTTTTTAAAGGGACAGTCCTGTTTTTGGGGACTTTTTCTTATATAGGCGCCTATTACTCCCCACCCCCTGTCCTGTTTTTTTCACAGTTGCTATCTGGTCACCTTAAGCTGCTCTCTCACCCTTTAATCTTGGATGTGTAGGATCCTGGAACCAAAGTATGGGGTTTTTGTTGTTGTTTACATTCAGAACTAGGGAAGCAACTTTTTTGTTTGTTGTTTTAAATGGGTATAGTCAGGAATAATATAACCTTCAAAGCAAATAAACTCCAGTGTCTGAAGTAATGTCCTGATTTTCCCTTTGGTAATCAGAGAGAGAGAGAGAGAGAGATGACCTTGGGTCAGGATATGTGCAGACTTTTGTCTATTTTGGGCTGACTTAATGCTCATTAAAAATGCACATGGTTTTAATGCAAAATTCCTCAATCTGGGAATTTTTTTGTTAGGACAGTCACCCCCTTGTAAAAACTAAAAATATCTCCTTTTATTGTTGCATAACACTACACATTTTTGCTGGCATTGTGAAGGGAGAGGAGATGCTCTCTTGTTTCTGCAACAAAAGGGCACATTGAGACCAAATGACATTGGGACATGTTTTAACTTCTGGAAATCATTCTCTAATTATATAATACTGAGGACTGGCTTTGGGAAATTTGCTAGACTTCTCCTGTTTTGAACGCTGTTTGAGTAATATTTTTTAAATGCCACATGCTTGTAATGGAACGATGCAGAAATGCGCCCACTTACACTACAGGTACCCATCCCAAAAACTACAAAAGCACCTTTCAGCTTTCACAAAGCGACACACCTCTTTCTAAAGGGACCAACTTGGACACTGGCTCTTTCTCTCCCTTCCTCTGCTCCCTACACTAAATCATACCTCTTTGTTTGGCCTGTCATGGTAAATCCATTGTTCACATTCATAGATGCCCTCTAGTTTGAGAGTGATAATGTAAGAGTTGACATCCGGCTGAATAGAAGGAGGCTTTGTGGATATTTATAGACATGCTGAATGGAATTTCCAAAGCCATGGAAAAAAGAACAATGCAGTTGTAGATCTTCTGGTAGGTCAGGTGATGTCACAGGCATGCAGTGATGCTCTCCTCAGTTTAGCAGGGGAGTATGTAAGAAAAAGGAGTTCTGTTTTTTTTAAGCTGTTACTCAACTGATATTAGCATTTGAAGGGTCATAGGGCATGATCTTTGATCCTGTGAGTAGGCCAACTGATCTATTTTTTTGAATGCCTGATTGTAAGAATGCAGAACGGAATGGATTGCATCAGACTATAGGAGAAATATCTCTCATCAGTGCTAGCATTTTTAGGTGCTCGGTTTAACACGTTGATACTCTGCATAATGTCTGCAGGATTTAGAATAGGGGTCAGTTTTCCGGATGCGCCTTTTTATTCCATATTTTGTACTGTATTTACTTCAGGTCCAAACACTTAGAAAAGCTATGCAATTGTATTCTTGAATAAATTACCTTCAGGAGAGACTTTCCTTCCAAATGTTATGCTTTCTCATGTGAGCTGACTCCTTCACAAAATGGCCCCACATTGAGAAATGAATCAGCCCCTGGCTTTGAATCTCTCCCCCGGAGAAGGTGTGCAACATTATAGTTAGTGAGAAATCCCAATTTTGTTATCTAATTTTCCACAATTCTTCAAATACCAGGTGGCAATTTACTCCTATGGTTGCTAACTTGAGAGGTTGATTTTTATGTACTGAAATCCTTTTGCTCCCCATTGTTCAGTACTACTTAACCTCTTGAAGTCCAAATGTAAGATAAAGGCGTCGATGAGGAGCACAAGAAAACAGAGCCTCAGAGTTTATGAACCATTGTGCATATTTATGACCATGCTAGTGCAATGTCATAGGTTTGCATGGTGCTTTGAGAACACTTAAGTCCCAAATAGTCTGAAGTCTAAATTAGTAAAATACCTCACAGACAAGCTTTTGGTACCACAGCTGTTGCAAAAGCTCTGGAGAGATCAGCTATCCCAGAAGACTCACTAAAAATGAGTAATTTGGATAGGGATATTGTGTGGCATAGAATCATAGAAGATCAGGGTTGGAAGGGACCTTAGGAGGTCATCTAGTCCAACCCCCTGCTCAAAGCAGGACCAATCCCCAATTTTTGCCCCAGATCCCTAAATGGCCCCCTCAAGGATTGAACTCACAACCCTGGGTTTAGCAGGCCAGTGCTCAAACCACTGAGCTATCCCTCCCCCCATAGAAACAGAGGCCATTCTGGGTACAGTAGACAAATTAGTACCAAGAAATATCATTTTTTCATGGTGCATTCTCTGGGTAATTTGCATTTAGTTAGCCTGTCTTGCAGACCCATGGGATTCTGCTGGTTCCTAGAATGTGGACATCTAAACTGTGGCCTCCAGAGTTGCAAAAAATCTACTTGCAGTCACTCTCCACTGTCTTACTGTGGGTACTGTTGTACAGTCAGAATGAAGAGATGACAGAACTGTGTGCTGACCAGGGCTGGCTCCAGGCACCAGCCTACCAAGCAAGTGCTTGGGGCGGCACCTGGAGGGGGGCGGCGCTCAGGGTTGTTGTTTTTTTTAAACATATTGGCGGGCTGTTGGGGTGCCCCGCAGCGCTCCGGCCCGAGAGCAGGGCCGCGGCTGGGCTCGCCTCCCTCCCCCCGGCGCTCCGGCCGCCCGTGAGAGCGGGGCCGTGGCCGGGCTCGCTGCCTTCCCCCGGGCGCTCCGGCCGGCCGGGAGAGCGGGGCCGCGGCCGGGTTTGGCGCTCTCCCCGCAGCACTCCGGCCTCCTGGGAGAGCGGGGCCATGGCTGGGCTCACCGCCCTCCCCTCGGCGCGCCGGGAGAGCAGGGCTGCGGTCAGGTTTGGCGCCCTCCCCGCGGCGCTCCAGCCGCCCAGGAGAGCGGGACCATGGCCGGGCTCGCCGCCCTCCCCCGGGCGCTCCCCGGCTGGGGCAGCAGGGCCTGCCGTGCTCCCCACCCCCACCGGGGAGTGGGGCCACTGGCCTGCCGCGCTCCCCGCCAGTGCCCTGGCAGGGGGGGCGGCGGGCGGCTTTTTTGCCTGGGGCGGCAAAAAAGCCAGAGCCGGCCCTGGTGCTGACATTCATTGCTCTTCACAGATGTACATTCCCTGTTGGCTACTGGCAGCTCCTTATACCAAGATGGCATATTATGTTGCCAGCAATTGGTGTGGAAAGCTGTTCTGACGTAGCTAACCCACTTGACAGCATAACTGTGGCTGGCCCCCTCTGCCTGATGCTCAGTTAAGTACTGTAGTTGTTAGTGCTGTGGAAGATGTTATTCTAGTCTATAAATCGTATGGGCTGAGTGTAGAAATATTGGATGCTATACTAGTGAAGCCTACATTTAGTGGAAATTACAATGCAAAATATTTTGCATTTTGCAGCTCGCATTTAGCTTCTACACCAAAAATAATAACTCTGAGTAACATGGTTTTGCTTTTTTTGTGATTGTCTAAGCTAAAAACGAGTAAGGGGTTTTTGGGTGTACACACGATACAGCCACATCAAGTAAAATCCTTTGTTTCATAAACCTTAGTTTGTCAAAAAAAATCCATCTGGAGGTGTAATGTTCTATTTTTTTAGACTGAGCTGTGTATGTGCTCAATATTAGGATAGTCTACAGTGACCAGTCCATGTTTCCCGATGATAGTGTGTGTCTCATTTAACTGAGTGTCCTAAACAGGATTTTGAAGAATGTTGAAATACACAGAAATTAATTGTGCTTCAGAATTGCTCTATACTATTGTAAATCAAGCCTATGTTGCAAGAGTCAGGTAGTGTAGTACATAGACATGAATTTATTGGCAGATTCAATACCAATCATTTAATGAATCATTCCCTAAAATATGTAGATACATACCTTCTGATGTTTTCTGAATGATCAGAAAAGTCCTACTCTAACAGTCTTTATCTGTGCCCTGAAAACGTGGCTCAGGTTAAGTCACTGTTTTCAAGCTGGCAGATTCTCATGAAAATTTAGAGGTATAAGATTATATTTACCTATTTGAAAAATGTATACAAATATTAACTCTTCTCACATCCATAATTCAAAGTGTGTACAGCTTCTGATATGGACTGCATCTTTGAGGGCTAAATATTTAATTCGAACACCACAGTCTTAGCTTATCCTTTACTTTCCTCCCAAGACTGATTGAATGCTGCAGTGTCTGAGGATTTGCTGGCCTCTAGCGGGGAAGATACAAAAGTCTAACAACTGTAACATATTTAGCTCTGTACTAATCAGCTTTAATTGTGGGTTGTTAGTGAAAGGAAAGGAGCATTGGGAATCATTTGGATCTCAGCAGAGGTAAAGCAGTGTAAAGCTCTAATGTAAACTAGCAACAGAATTTAATGTTACAAAAAAGCCAACATGTCTACTTGGAACTGTGTAAAGAGGTTATTTACATGTATGTTTCCTAAATTTTGATAAATTAGGGTACCCAGGGCTGTATATTTTTCCTCAGATAGATGTGCTCATTGAGACTTGAACAGCAGTCTTGTTCTTTACTACCATTATTTCAACTGAGGGGTACCCACAAATCTTTTAACACCGTACCTCCATCCTTACCTATATCCTCTACAATACCAAGCCAGCAATCGCTCTGTCCAGTCACATCACTCCTGATGTGAAGCCCCTCCTGCTGTTCCGGACTTGGCTGCACCTGAGTGGAGACTGCCATGCGTGGTGTGTGTTTAGTGACATAGACACACACGTTTACATTTTGGGGAGTTTTAGTCACGACAATAGGTGTGATATCTTGCCCAGTCTTGGAGAAAGCTTATGATAAGATGCACAATGTATCTGTAGTTAGTGCATATAATTTTAATGGGAAACAAAACAAGTTTTAAAAATAAATGTGCTCAGCCCACTAGACCACCTTGCCTCGCAACACTGAGAGCCAGGCAGGCGTGAATTCTATTCCTAATTCTGCCACTGAGTCACTGTATGACTTTGGGCAAACTTGGGCAGATTTTTATCTCTCTGTCTTTACCATCTTTATAATGGGGGGTGACTCTCCCCCACCTCATTTTGGAAGAGAAGCCTCTCAGTATTAGAGAAGGAACTGCTGGCAGGACATTCTAAGTGAAGAGCATTCTGCTTTGTAATCTATGTCCAGCATGGTCTGAAGTAGACTGCATTTATTAACTTTCAAGGCAAGGCTTAAGGCCTGTGTGTTTACTCAGGCTTTTAAGAAGGGAGAGGCGATAAGGTCTGATGTTTATGAGGGACAAGGGGGTTGAATATGGAAGCTGCTGGTTTTACTTTTGTTCCAGTTTTTTAGTTAATGTGTTAATATTTGTGTTGTGACCTATATAAAGTTCCACACAGCTGACTTGTAGGAGAGTGGACTGTTTAATATACTGAAACATGCACTTTCTTTAAATACACTTTGCAGTTTTACGCTATTTCTATCTACAGAGACTCAAAAACACAAGAAGATGGCTAATTAAGCTCTCTAATGATTCCATTTTATTCTTTCACAGATGTGAAAGGGCCACCTACCCACAGACTGTCCTGTGGCCAGTCTCCCTACACTGAAACTACAACATGGGAGAGAAAATATTGCATCCTGACGGACAGTCAGCTGGTGCTGCTCAACAGGGAGAAGGAGGTGAGACACACTGCCGATGCCGAAGGGATTTCTCCTTTTGAATGTATTTGTCAAACAGCCAGAGAGAGTTTCTCTTCCTCTCCGATTAAGGGGGTCATGGCTGTAGTTGAGTGTATAGCTTAGGGGAAGCTAAAATAGTATTAGTGGTGGTAGGAGATAGGGTATTGTCGCTATTAATGTACTGCGAAGAGAAGATGCTGTCTGCAAACTTCATATTATATTGTCATTTTTGCTATAGTCAGCTGGGCGGAGAGGGAAGCTGAGGTAGGGTTTGCCCTTTTCTCTTGGTAAACTGGGCAAACAATAGGTGTCACTGGCAAAGGATGCTCAAAGCTGTTACAGCCTTCTTCGCTGTAGCTGTAAATTCGTTATTTGAGTCAGTGGGATACATGGTAAGGTGAAGTGGTATGAAGTCTATCTCAGCGTGATTCAACGTTATTCACATTGTTCCAGCCACAGGCTGATAGAACCTTTACCCTACACCACACCATCATGTAGTCTGTATGTCAAACATTACAGGAATAACTATTATAAATGTGCTTGTTTTAAAGATTTTGTTCAGACTGTTTTTGTATCCTTCTGCCTGTAAAGCTAGTCTCCTCTACTTACCATGAAACCAGCCATACAGTTCTCAGAAGGAGCTATAGAAACCTCTTAAAAAGTGGCCTTAAAATGGTTTTTAAGGCCCAGGATTCCATAGATCCGGCAGTGAGATAGGAATTTCCATGTTCCACTGCTTTAAAGTTTGCATATCTGGCTCTGTACAGTCTCAAGATATCAGGCCTGAAAACCTATCACTGTTGCAGCACTGGATATTGTCCATCTTGGGCTTTGATCAGTGTAAATTGTTCTGGGGTCTAGAATATTGGAAGTAGTCTCTTGGGAGATGTAGCCAGTGAGGTGGTCAAAGGTTCATGAAAAACTGTAGATGCATGTGAAAAAATTAATTTACCACACGGTTCTGCAATTTGTCACATGGATGTGAATGGTATGTGGATTTATGACACTTTAAGTCACTAAAGAAAATCATGGGCATGGAGGAACTAATACTATCAGTGTACTAATCCCAGTTACACTCAGCATAAGAGAAACATACCTCATAAAATATAAATTGGAACACACTAGGTTAAATCACAAATAACTATCTGAAGGCTATTTTTGAACACTAATCACATAATAATTGGGTGTTTATTTCAGTTACAAAGGTCAGTTAGGAAGATTTTGCCAGGATATGAGTAAGATGAATCTCTTGGCTAGAAATAAAATCGTGGGAGGGTTATATTCGTCCATAGTATCACTACTGTATTAAGTTATGATGAGTGATATTTAAATACTTTTCTGTTCTGCTGGTTGTGTGTCAGAAATTGAAGATTCTATATGTGGGAATACAGAACAGGGGTATTAAATATACCAGTTACAAACAAGGGAATCCAGCAGGAGAGTTAACTTTCGCAGTGTGCTCTCGAAGGAGCCTACCAGGAGTATCGCCTTGAGAAATTACTCATCACTTCAGCCAAATTGAGCCAAGTAGACACTGCCTGTGGTGCAGGTGTGACTCTGTACACTGAGCAGCTGACTTGTTTTAAAAGCTACAGTCTACAGATTCAAATTTGCAATTCTGATTATTATTTTTTTAAAGTAATTGTAACTACTCTAAATGGAGAAAGAAGGGAAAGTCCTACTGGAACCTTCAGTCGCACATAATAAAAATAGAAGGCCATTTTAATCTATTCTCTGAATTGTACACATGAGGGCACGTTTCTCTGCACTTATAAAAAAGCACAAGTAGTTTTACAAGAAATTCTCTTGTGCAATCTTCAGGTGAAGAAACAAAGAGCTGATAAAACAGACTAATACAAAACAGTGTAAGTACAAAGTGGTTTTATATCTTGAATGCTTTTTTCAATAGGTTAATCTTGGTTGTGTTTATAGAGGAAGGAAAGAGAGGAATCCACTTGGTGAATTTTAATTGGCAGATTATTCCTGCCAAAATAAAAGGTCTAGAGATGGGAGTGAACTAAGGTGAAAAAGGAGACGTCGGGAGACAAGCTTGGGTGGAGCATGTGGGATGTAGGAGGAGATTAGAGAAAACACTGTAAGTGGGACCAGAACTGTGTAGAGCCCTGAAAGTATAGGTGAGTAGCTTGAATTTGATACAGAAGGAAAGTGGAGGTTAGTGAAGAGAATGACTAAGTTGGAAAACATGGTCAGAGCAGCATGGTCAGGAAGATGATCTGGGGGGCATCTTTTTGCCTAGGTCGGAGGGGATGAGGCAAGCATGCAGTAGAAAGTTGGGGGGAGAGAGAGAGAGAGAGAGGGGTTATGGTAGTGAAGATGAAAAGTGGTGAAAGTTTTCAGCATCTATTTTTTTTCCCTATTAATCTGCTTGGATTTTGATCCACAAAAGTAAGAGACTTTAGTTTGGGTTAAATTGGAAAGGCGCATACTAGTACTGTGTTCACTGAATGTAACGTTTTATATCCAGAAGGGGGGAAACCAGGGCATGTAGAATACAATTAGGGAAGTAAAATAAATCTTAACTGTTTCACCTGTCGCACTGGACTAACTTGCGCTCCATTTCAACACAGGGAGTGTTCTGAATGAAATGTGTAGACCTGTTTCAGTATGCTTGGGGAAATTAATAGAAACATGTAATAAGACATTGGAAAAACTGCTTACAAGTATTATTTTTTCCCCAGAAACACTACACAAGTACATACATTGATTTGACTAAACAGAGACTATGCCAAGAATTCAATGTGTGCATATATTTCATGTTGCAGTTGGGTCCAATGTATCTGCAGTTCACTTTCAACTTCTATGGAATTAAAATTGACGAGGAAGAATAGGAGCCACCGCTAAGGAAAAGAAGAGATTAAAAACTCAGAAAGCAAGTAGAAAGAGAATAAGGCTAAGGGGGGAAGGGGACATGAGCCCAAGGGCTCCTCCATGAAGTGAGGAGTCACTAGCCTGTGAGATGTGGACCTACTGTAAGATTTCAGAGACACTTTTATGGTGTGATAATGCCTTGCAGCATCTTCCAAGACCAGTAGAACAGGTCTAGGCTGCTTCACTTAAAAAGTTAAGGTTTTTTTCCACAATGAAAACATATACTAGATCTGATTTCCACTCTGATGTTTGGGGAGAATATGGATCTTTCCATCATCTCAGTAAAACTTTTATGTAAGGTAAGAGCTGTGAGAGCATGTTTATAAGATATCATAGTATGGCTATTCTCATAAAGGCCAAAGAAGCAGAATTTAATTTAAGGGGTAATGGAATAGTTTAGTGCTTCTGAGGAGTGGTTGCAGATGGATAATCACACAGGACTCCCATGAGGGAGGACACAAACGTGGGATCATGTGACAAGTAAGTGGCTGTCACTCCATCAGGGTTGCAGTTCTTCTGAGGTTCGGTCTGTAATTTGGCTGTTGTCTTGGTAGAACAGGGGCGGGCAAACTTTTTGGCCTGAGGGTTTCCGAATTTGTATGGAGGGCTGGTTAGGGGAAGCTGTGCCTCCCCAAACAGCCAGGGGTGGCCTGGCCCCCACCCCCTATCTGTCCCCCTCTGCTTCTCGCCCCCTGACGGCCCACCCAGGACTCCTGCCCCTTCCAATCCCCCCTGACCCCCGATAGCCCCCCCCCCCGGATCCCTGCCACATCCACCCCTCCCTGTCCCCTGACCACCCCCTGCCGCCCCCATTCCTGACTCCCCCCCCCCCTCCCCCTCGGGGACTGCTGCCCCATTCAACCACCCCTTCTCACTGACCGCCCCCTGGAATCCCTGCTCCTGACTGCCCCCCGCCGCCCCATCCAACCCCCCCTCCTTCCTGACTGCCCCCCCCAGTACCCCTGCCCCCATTCAACCCCCCTGTTCCCCACCCTCTGACTGCCCCAACCCCTGTCCACATCCCCGCCCCCTGACCACCACCCTGAACTCCCCTGCCCTCTATCTAACCCCCCCTGCTCCCTGCCCCCTTACCACGCTGTCTGAAGCACTGGTGGCTGGCGGCGCTACAGCCGCGCCACCCAGAGTGCCAGGACAGGCAGCCGTGCCGCCCTGCTGGAGCCAGCCACGCCACCGCACAGCACAGAGCACCGGGTCAGGCCGTGACTCTGCAGCTGCGCTGCCCGGCAAGAGCTCACTGCCCAGAGCATTGCGCCCGCAGCGCAGTGAGCTGAGGCTGCGGGGGAGGGGGAACAGCAGGGGAGGGGCCGGGGGCTCAGGGGCCGGGCAGGAGGGTCCCGCGAGCCCGATGCGGCTCGCGGGCCGTAGTTTGCCCACCTCTGTGGTAGAATCTGTTTAGTTTTGGATTAGAAGTAGACTGGGCAAGGATGAAGAGCATTTTACATTTCGCAAGACTCTTTCTGAAGCTTCTTCCCTCAGATTCCAGGTTCTTTGTCCATTACCCCATTGTCCCTTTGCATGCTCCCCCTCTCGTGGTTTCCTCCCGCTTTGCCCCTGAGGCCTGCTGCTCCTCCCTAACAGCC
The DNA here is from genome assembly GCA_037349315.1 of Chelydra serpentina. Classification (NCBI taxonomy): domain Eukaryota; kingdom Metazoa; phylum Chordata; order Testudines; family Chelydridae; genus Chelydra; species Chelydra serpentina. The sequence goes on along the minus strand of JBAIAC010000024.1, from coordinate 54,538,555 downwards.
CCTCCTTCCTCCCACCCCCTCGGCAGGGCATGTCCAGCTCCCAACACTGTGCAGAGAATCAGCCCTGGTGGGAACGCTCAGCACACCTGCAGCCTGGCTGCTGGGCTCCTTGTTCCCCTGCTGCCTCTGGCTGGTCCGGTGCCCTGGAAAAGTCCAAGACCCTCCTGCACGGGACACTACCCAGGAGGAGCCAAGCCCTGTGTGTGCCAAAGCCACCTGGAGACCTGCGTAGCGCCGGCATGGGGGAGCCTCTCTGTCCCTCAGATAAGTGCTGGTGTGGGGTGGGAGTGATTTCCAGCCCATTCCTGCCCCAAACTCACAGGCTCTGCAGTAGCCCCCCGGGCGGGGGCTTAGAGCCATCTTTGCTCAGCCCAAGCCCTGGCCCCCAGAAGCATGAGTCTGCTCCATCCCCTTGGCCAGGGGTCGTCGACCTTTTAGAAGGGTGTGCTGAGTCTTCATTTATTCACTCTTAATTTAAAGTTTCACATGCCAGTAATACATTTTAGCGTTTTAGAAGGTCTTTCTATAAGTCTATAATATATAACTAAACTATTGTTGTATATAAAGTAAATTAGGTTTTTAAAATGTTTAAGAAGCTTCATTTAAAATGCAGAGCCCGGTGGCCAGGACCTGGGCAGTGTGAGTGCCACTGAAAATCAGCTCGCGTGCCGCCTTTGGCACGCATGCCATAGGTTGCCTACCCCTGCCCTAGGCTTTGTGCCCAAGGCAGCAGCTACGCATGGGGCCATTTCTCCTGCAGGGGGCGTCCTTCCCTGCTGAGCCACCTCTGGACGGACTCAGCAGGGAAGGACGGGCTCCTCTGGACGGGCTCAGCAGGGACGGATGGACTCCTCTGGATGGGCTCCATGGCCGCTGAAGCTCCTGCACAGCCCAGCACCTTCCGCTGGTTCAGGGAAGGTGGGGATTGATCTGCTGGTTCCCCCCCAACCCAACTCCCCGCTGCTGGGCGCTGGCAACAGCCCTGCCCCGCCTGCTGCCACCACCCGCTCCAGTGGCCCATATTGGCCCCAGTGTGCTGCCCAGCTGGATGGTCTCTCCACGGAGAGCCCCAGGACTCCACTGCTCCTGCTGATCCCCCTAGACTGCAATAGCTCTTCCCTGTGAGCCCTCTAGTACTGGAGGATGCCTGTCTGGAAATGGAAGGCAAAAATCTGAGGAGGCATGTGACCTGCGTGCTGCTCCCCCATTCATCACCTCTAATGTGGAGCTGCCACATCCTTCTTCCTGCCCCCTTCACCTTGTGACAAAATCTGCTTCCTGCTGGCCTCTCCTACTACTAGGGTATGTCTACACTAAGAAATTAGGTCGAATTTATAGAAGTCGATTTTTTAGAAATAGATTTTATAGAATCGATTGTGTATGTGTCCCCACTAAAGACCATTAAGGCCATTAAGTCGGCGGAGTGTGTCCACAGAACCGAGGCTAGCGTCGACTTTGGGAGCGTTGCACTGTGGGCGGAGCCCATTGGAATTCTGGGTTGAGATCCCAATGCCTGATGGGGCAAAAAACATTGTCGCTGGTGGTTCTGGGTACATGTCGCCAACCCCCCCTCACCCCGCCCTCCCTCCTTCCCTCCGTGAAAGCAAAGGCAGACAATTGTTTTGCGCCTTTTTTCCTGGGTTACCTGTGCAGACGCCAAACCACGGCAAGCATGGAGCCCACTCAGCTCACAGTCACCGTACCTGGGGGGTGCTCTTGGCCGGCCTCGGTGAGGTCTGTCAGGAGCGCCTGGACATAAATGGGAGTGGCTCAGGTCATTCTCTTCTTTACATTTTGTCTAATGGAGATTCAGTCCTGCCTTGAACATTGGCAGAGGGATAGCTCAGCGGTTTGAGCATTGGCTTGCTAAACCTGGGGTTGTGAGTTCAATCCTTGAGGGGGCCATTCTGTCTCAGGCTGCTCTCCCAGCCAGAAGCACCAGCTAACAATGACAGCTAGCAGTCGTAATGCACTGTCTGCTGCCGAGTACCAGGAGACGACGACAGCTAGCACTTGTAATCCACTGTCTGCTGCCAGCCTACCTCTTGCTCCCCCCCCCCCCCTCTCTGTGAAAGCAACGGAGGGTGGGAAAAATCGTTTCACACCTTTTTCCATGCGGGTGCCATATTGCTGTCAGCATCGTCATCCACCCGCCACTTCCGCTGCTACTCTGCTCTCCTGCAGACGCCATACCACGGCAAGCATGGAGCCCGCTCAGGTCACCATGGCAGTTATGGCCGTTCTAAACACCACGCGCATTATCCAGCAGTATATGCAGAACCAGAACCTGCAAAAGCAGGCGAGTAGGCGATGGCAGCGCAGTGAGGAGAGTGATGAGGACGTGGACACAGACTTCTCTCAAAGTACGGGCCCCGGAAATTTGGAGATCCTGGTGGTAATGGGGGAGGCTCATGCCGTGGAACGCCCATTCTGGGCCCGGGAAACAAGCACAGACTGGTGGGACCGCATAGTGTTGCAGGTCTGAGATGATTCCCAATGGCTGCGAAACTTTCGCATGCGTAAGGGAACTTTCATGGAATTTTGTGACTTGCTTTCCCCTGCTCTGAAGCGCCAGAACACCAAGATGAGAGCAGCCCTCGCAGTTCACAAGTGGGTGGAGATAGCCCTGTGGAAACTTGCAACGCCAAACCAGCTACCGGTCAGTCGGGAATCAATTTGGAGTGGGAAAATCTACTGTGGGGGCTGCTGTGATCCAAGTAGCCAATGCAATCACTGAGCTGCTGCTATCAAGGGTAGTGACTCTGGGAAATGTGCAGGTCATAAGTAGATGGCTTTGCTGCAGTGGGGTTCCCAAACTGTGGTGGGGCGATAGACGGAACCCATATCCCTATCTTGGCACCGGAGCACCAAGTACATAAACCAAAAGGGGTACTTTTCCATGGTGCTGCAAGCACTGGTGGATCACAAGGGACATTTCACCAACATCAACGTGGGATGGCCAGGAAAGGTACATGACGCTCGCATCTTCAGGAACTCTGGTCTGTTTCAACAGCTGCAGCAAGGGCCTTTCTTCCCAGACCAGAAAATAAGTTGGGGATGTTGAAATGCCTATAGTTATCCTTGGGGACCCAGCCTATCCCTTAATGCCATGGCTCATGAAGCCATACACAGGCAGCCTGGACAGTAGTCAGGAGCTGTTTGACTATAGGCTGAGCAAGTGCAGAATGATGGTAGAATGTGCATTTGGGCGTTTAAAAGCATGCTGGTGCAGTTTACTGACTCGGTTAGACCTCAACGAAACCAATATTCCCATTGTTGTTCGTGCTTGCTGTGCGCTTCACAATGTGTGAGAGGAAGGGTGAGACGTTTATGGCAGGGTGGGAGGTTGAGGCAAATTGCCTGGCCGCTGATTACGCGCAGACAGACACCAGGGCGGTTACAAGAGTACAGGAGGGCGCTGTGCGCATCAGAGAAGCTTTGAAAACCTGTTTCATGACTGCCCAGGATACGATGTGAAAGTTCTGGTTGTTTCTCCTTCATGAAAACCCCCACCCCTTGGTTCACTCTGCTTCCCTGTAAGCTAACCACCCTCCTCTCCCCCCTTCGATCACCACTTGCTGAGGCAATAAAGTCATTGTTGCTTAAAAGTCATGCATTCTTTATTAATTCATCACACAAATAAGGGGATAACTGCCAAGGTAGCCTGGGAGGGGTGGTGGAGGAGGGAATCACTGGGTGGGGTGGAGGAGGAGGGAAGGACACACTGCACTTTAAAACTTATTGAATGCCAGCTTTCTGTTGCTTGGGCAGTCCTCTGGGGTGGAGTGGTGGGGTGCCCGGAGGTCTCCCCAACGCATCCTTGGGCATCTGGGTGAGGAGGCTATGGAACTTGGGGAGGAGGGCATTTGGTTACACAGGGGCTGTAGCGGCGGTCTGTGCTCATGCTGCCTTCCTGCACCCCATCCATACGCCGGAGCATATCAGTTTGATTCTCCAGTAGCTTCAGCATTGCCTCATGCCTTCTGTCAGCAAGCTGACACCACCTATCATCTTCAGCCCACCACTTACTCTCTTCAACCCGCCACTTATTATCTTCTACATGCCACCTGTCCTCGCGTTTGTATTGTGCTTTCCTGGACTCTAACATTGTCTGCCTCCACGCATTCTGCTGGGCTCTATCAGTGTGGGAGGACTGCATGAGCTCTGAGAACATTTCATCGCAATTCCTTTTTTTTCTACTTCTAATCTTTGCTAACCTCTGGGGTGGTGATGACTGGGGGAGTATTGAAACATTTGCAGCTGCGGGAGGGGAAAAAAAGGGAGAGTAGTAGTTAAAAAGACACATTTTAGAGAACAATGCTCCTAACATTACATAGCACATGTGCATTCGGTACAAGGTCGCACTTTGCCTCTTATATTGAGGGTCTGCTGGTTTGGTGTGAGAGATCACACACGCAGGGCCGGCGGGCAACAGAATTCGGCTTGCAGGCAGCCATGGTAAGCCACAGTCTATTGGCTTCTTTAACGTTCACATGTGGGAATGGTTTCAAACAGCAACACCCTCATTTCTCATACCAAATTAAAATGGGTTGGCAATTTAAACCAACCCAAATGGGCTGCGGTTTTTGGGTTAACGTGCATCAGATAATGCACACACCTTTGCAATTCTCCGGGATGATCGCTTTACCCCTCCCCCCCACCTCGTGGATGGTATCAGGGAAGATCCCTGCTAGCCAAACGTGAACAACATGAAGGTCTCCACCCCGTCCCCCCACCGCTTGGCTTACTGCGGGGAGGATTTCTTTTCAGCCACGGGCAAACAGCCCAGCAGGAACGGCCACCTCTGAATGTCCCCTTAATAAAACGCTGGGACCATAAGCTGCCATGCTTTGTTATGCAATGATTCCAGACTACGTGCTACTGGCCTGGCGTGGTAAAGTGTCCTACCATGGAGAACTGAATAAGGCTGCCCTCCCCAGAAACCTTTTGCAAAGGCTTTGGGAGTACATCCAGGAGAGCTTTATGGAGATGTCCCTGGAGGATTTCCGTTCCATCCCCAGACATGTTAACAGACTTTTCCAGTAGCTGTACTGGCCACAAATTAATCATTAAACACGCTTGCATTTAAACTATGTATTATATTTACAAAGGTACGCTCACCAGAGGTCCCTTCTCCGTCTTCACGGTCCGGGAGCATGCCTTGGGTGGGTTTGGGGGGTACTGGCTCCAGGGTGACAAACAGTTCCTGGCTGTCGGGGAAAACCTCCTCCTCATCTTCCTCCTCCCCAAAATGTGCATCACTGTTGCGTGATACTCCATTGGCGGAGTCAAAGCACAGGGGTGGGTTAGTGGTGGCTGCACCCCCTAGAATGGCATGCAGCTCATCATAGAAGCGGCATGTCTGGGGCTGTGACCCAGAGCGGCCGTTTGCCTCTCTGGTTCTTTGGTAAGCTTGTCTGAGCTCCTTAATTTTCACGCGGCACTGTTGTGCATCCCTGTCGTAGCCTGTGTCCTTCATGCCCTTGGAGACTTTGGCATATGTATTGGCATTTAGTCTTTTGGACCGTAGTTCTGATAGCACGGATTCATCTCCCCATACAGCAATCAGATCCTGTACCTCATGTTCGGTCCATGCTGGAGCTCTTTTGCAATTCTGGGGCTCCACCATGGTCACCTCTGCTGATGAAATCTGCACTCACCTGCAGCTCGCCACGCTGGCCAAACAGGAAATGAGATTCAAAAGTTCGCAGGCCTTTTCCTGTCTACCTGAGCATCTGAATTGAGAGCACTGTCCAGAGCGGTCACAAGGTCGATTTCAGCACTAATCCCCTCGTGGGAGGAGGAGTGCAGAAATCGATTTTAAGAGCCCTTCAAGTCGAAGTAAATGGCTTCGTCGTGTGGACGGATGCAGGGTTCAGTCGATCTAACGCTAAATTCGACCTAAACTCGTAGTGTAGACCAGGTCCTAGTAGCAGCAGAGGGAGCAATTCATTTTTCCTACTTCTCCCCACACCTCCCCCCGCATGGAGCAGCAGCAATGCTCCCAACAGAAGCTACAGGGAGCAAAACGTGTTGCATTAATTTCTTCTTTAAAGGCACAGAACAAAATTTTCAAAAGCACCTAAGTTCAGTTTTCAAAAGAGACTTGGGAGTAGAGATCAGAACTTTCCAACAAAGCGTTTTTTGTTGTTGGAAAATGCTGATTTGTCAAAACAAACTTCAGGAATGAATGGCTAATCTCCTGATTTGAAACAAAGTTTCAAAATTGGTGAAATGTCTCATTTTGATACTTTCTAAATAAAAGCAAAAGTGTTTTGTTTTGAAATCACATTTTGGTTTAATTTTTTAGGTAATTTATACTTTAAAGGGTATAAAGGCTAAAGGGTATTTGTACAAGTAAAACAAGATTTAATTTTTGGATACCTTAAATTCTCACAGGACAGGAAAACCAGTTCCTGCCCATCTCTGATTAGGGACCTTGAGTGCCTTTGCCTTTCATTGAGATTTAGGCTCCTGAGTTCCTAAATCACTTTTGAAAATGTGATTTGGGCTCCTATGTCACTTCTGAAAATTTTACCTGCAGTGCCTTTATTGTTGTGTATGGCTGAAAACTGCAGATATAGGCTTTGGTTTTAGGATTTGCACCACAGAATATAGTTCTATCATGTAGTTCAGTTGCAAGGATATCTTTGAGCTCTCAACCTGCCCTTGTTTGAATCCTGGAACTTGCTAGTCAAACTTAACTGGCAAGAAAAGCTTTTGGAATGGTCATGGATACCTATATATATCCCAGGAGGCAGTCTGCTGCAGGGTCTAACATTAAAACAACAGCTCCAGGAAGTCCAGTTCAGGGTTAGACAATACTCAAGATAGTGGAGTCTTGCAGCTTACTAGGAAAATGTTACTTGAAGAAATTACTCAGAACCTAAATCCCATAATGGGCACTGAAGTGGCAACATTTCAGGATTCTCTTCAATCCTGTGCTGAAATACTCAGTAAATGTGGAATAGATTTGGTCAGAGTGTTGTGGGGAGCAGTTGGGGGGGAATACTGTTTAGACGAGGCTTAATCTGCTTCATAGGTCATGGGACTTTGGTTCTGCCCTTGCAGGTGTTTCCGTGCCACCTACTCTTGAGTACATTTGATCCAATCTAAAGCAGCTGACACAGCATGTCTAAGACGTCTCCAACATTGAGATATGCACGTTGCTGCCTGGAGCTCATTTCACACATTCATGCAGCATTACTTCTATGAACTGACAACCAGATATGATGCCTGGTGCCTGAGGGCAGTTGTGCAGTATTAAACTAGTTCTCCTTAGATCTGCCTCCTCTTAGGGTGATTAATGCTAGTTAACTTCCCAAGAGTGAGAATCGGTACTGACAATACTTCAGGGAGAAAGAAAGGTTGCTTAGTAAATAACACTAGTTTAAAATGACAGTATGGATCCATGATTCCCCTGCCACTTACCTTCCTCTCTTCTTCAGAGTCTTTAAGATTCTGTTTGAGTTTGTCTAGACTGAAAACAGTTTCAAACAAGAACGATTTTAGTGAACCTGGTACTGTTTTAAGGCAGACTTCGTCCAAATCTACTCTAGCAATTTTGGCTGGTGTAGCAATGTTGGTTAGGGGTATGACTTTGTTTTTAGACATTTCAATACCTACAAAAGTCCTAGTATATATGCAGTTATACCAACATAAATTGTTTTCACAGTATAGCTTATTGTGCTCACCAAACTAGTATAAATTATACTGGCAAAAGAACTTTTTTGATTATATAAGCTGCATCTACAGGAGCAGTATTTGCTGGTATAGTTATACCATTAAACCTGTTATAGTGTAGGGCAGTGGTTCTCAAACTGTGGGTCCAGACCCCAAAGTGGGTCACAACACCATTTAAATGGGGTCCCCAGGGCTGGCTTAGACTTGCTGAAGCCCAAGCCCCACCGCCCAGGGACAAAGCCGAAGACTGAGGGCTTCAGCCCTGGGCGGTGGGGTTCGGGTTACAGGCCCCCTGCCTGGGGCTGAAGCCCTTGGGGCTTTGACCCCCACCCCCCATCCCCTGGGGCGGCGGGGCTCGGACTTTGACTTTGGCCCCCCCCACCCAGGGCAGCAAGGCTTGGGCAAGCTCAGGCTTCAGTTTCCCCCCTCCTGGGGTCATGTAGTTATTTTTGTTGTCAGAAGGGGTTCGTAATGCAATGAAGTTTGAGAACCCCTGGTGTAGGGCACGCAATTTAGAAAAACACTAAATGAAAAGAAGATCGGTTGGAGTCAAGGTCTTTGCTTTTGTAAAACCTTCCACTTGAAGGTTCAGTTTAGCAAAGAAGCATAACTGGGGCCCTGGCAGACACTGCTTTCCAAACGGTCCTGACCAAGAGTATATGTGCTAGTCCCAAGAGAGTTAATCTACAGTTAGTATGCAAGTACACGTCATTTTCTGCTAACTTTCAACTGTTGACCTCACCAATGCTATCTCATCCTCTTTAGTGCTACCTTATTCACAACTTAAAAATAAATCCTGGAATTTCATCTTCATACTCTTTTGTCAGAATTATTTCTTCCCTTGCTGTTTCTTCACCGCGTTTCATAATTGCTTGCTTTTGTCTAGTTTAGATTATAATCTCTTCAGGGCAGGGACAGCGGTTGCCTGTACTTCTATAAAGGGCTGTGTAAATTTGAGTTTGTGTTGCTGTGTAAACATTACATAACAAGCAGAGAATGAAAGAGGTTGGCATTCTTGAACCCCTATCCCTTTGTATCAATGTGTTGCTTTTTAAATGAATTTTTTGTGGGGCAAAAACTAAAATAAGTGTGGTTCATTTTGGTCTGAACTGTGATATTTCATTTAGTTCCTTCTTTACGTACAGTAACTCCTCACTTAACGTCATCCCGGTTAACGTCATTTCATTGTTGCGTTGCTGACCAATTAGAGAATGTGCTCGTTTAAAGTTGTGCAATGCTCCTTTATAATGTTGTTTGGCAGCCACCTGCTTTGTTCACTGCTTGCAGAAAGAGCAGCCTATTGGAGCTAGCTGGTGGGGGCTTGGAACCAGGGTAGACTGGCAGCCCCCCTATCAGATCCCCTAAGTTCCCTGTGCAGCAGCTGCCCCGCAGGCTATCAATTGCCGGGCAGTTCAGCTGTCCCTCCCCCCACAGCCATGTGCTGCTCCTGCCCTCTGCCTTGGAGCTGCTCCCGGGAGCCTCCTGCTTGCTGTGCAAATGAGGGGGAGAGGTGCTAATGTCAGGGTGTCTCCCTCCCTCCAGTCCTGTACCAGATCTCCACAGAGCAGGGGGAGACATGACAGGGCTCAGGACGGAGGGAGCTTGCTGGCAGAAGCTGCTATCTCAACCTGCTGATCTACTTAAAAAGGCAATGTACTTAGAGTGGGCTCAGCATTCTTAAAGGGGCAATGCACGTCTCTCACACACGGTGTCTCTCTCTCTCTCTCTCACTCACACACATGGTGTGTCTCTCTCTCTCACACTCACACAGACACGTACACAGTGTGTGTCTCTGTCTCTCTCTGCCATGCTGTCTCTCCTCCCTCATCAATTATCAGTTCTCTACCTCTAATACACTACTTATATTTCCAGTACTTCTCTATGGAATAAGGATGCAACTGTTTTGAAGGAACTTTTAAGAGAGTGGTCTCTGCTATTTGAATGATTTGGTATGAAAAAGACAAGAATATCAAAAGCAATTGCTTATCATTTGTCTGTCTTAGGCCAGTTTGGTCACAGGCATTTAGCAGACTCCGAGGTCCACACTGTGGCCTCAGGTTTACATTGTTTCCAAGGGCAATGCTCTTAGCGTATGTCTATGCTGCCTATATACATATATATATATATATATATACATACATACATACATACACCATCACTCAAAGAAGAACTGCAGTTACATCTACACTGCAAATATATATATTTGAATCTACACTGCAGCAGCGAATCTCAGAGCCCAGGTTATGGACTCAGGCTCACACTAGAAGCTAAGTATCTGTATAGACGTTCCTGCCTGGGTTCAAGCCTGAGCAGGAATGCTTACATTGCTATTTTTAGCCCCGAAGCACAAGCCCAACTCAGCTCACCTGGGCTCTGAGACTTGCTGCTGCGGGTTTTTTATATATACATTTTTTTGGAGTGTAGATGTAACTGCAGTTCTTCTTTGAGTGATGGTCCCACAGATAGGGACCACACATCTCAAAGAACCTCCAGTTACAGGTAAATAACCTCCTCTTCCTGTTGGGCAGTGGTCAGCTGGGCACTCAGCTTTCAGCTCTTAGTTTCTCTGCTTCTTCCATTCATATCCAGTAGATGGCATCGGTCTACAAGAAATTTCTTCAATCCTTTACTTTTCGGAGGCCTTTTATATTTGATTGACTTCCAAAATTGTATTTCAGAATTTAGCCTAGACTGTTAATTCAAATATCCCAATTTTTAAGTAAATATTTCTATTTTTCTAAAGTTTTATATCCAGGTTACGTGCTTATATCTTTCACTATTCTTTTATGTCTAGTGTGTTAAAATTGCTATCGCTTCTATAGTGCAACAGTAATTTAGAGAGCAAGCAAATATCCCCTATAGTTTCTAGATGGTACATTCTCTGATTATATCTACTATATCTCATTTCACATCTTTTAGGGCATATCATAGGCTGAGACTTTACACTGGAGGAATAAGACAGATTGCTCACTTAGAGAGACAGATCTGATTCATTGGGCAGACAAATGTACAGTTTCTAATTTTAGGTGAAAGATCTATTTGGCTGCTTGGGATATCAGGAAGTTGGACCTCTGGAACATTCAGCTTTTTGGGTCATCCAGCAAGCTATTTCTAACTGATCTAAACTTACATTTTCTACTCCTCTCTGGCCTTTGGTTAACATATAGGAGACAGTAGAGCACTTGGCAAAGGGAAAAAAGGGGCAGTTATTCTTGTCTGTCTCCTGGCTAGGGATTCTCTGTAACTAGATCAAGAAAGATGGAATTTTCATCCACATGTAAATTATGGGAATCTCTGGTTTGAGGGACTAACAATAGTGATAAGACTCCTTCTCAAGCATCTGAGCTTGCCTTTCCTGGAAATAATGTACTTCAACTTCAGTTTAATTGATGCTTCCAGACAAGATTTCTCGCATGTTGAGATGGGCATGTTGATTCTCATCCTCCCCGAGAGGAAGCTAAAGATTTTGAATATACATGGTGTGATCAATGTCAATCTTACTTGTTGCAGAGAGTTTAAAGGGCAGAGAGAGGACTGTTCATAGATCTTCAAGGCATATTTGATACCTGTATTAATTACAGTACCCAAGTTAGGATTTAATGTGTGTGGAAGGCAATCAGAGTTGTGAACCTTGCCACTAGTTAAAGAGACTTAATCAAGTTTTAGGCAACTGTTGGGTCTCAAATATCTGGGGGGAAATGGTCCTATTTAATGGATTTCACTGGTACTTGTTTAATAATATATTCAACGTGATGCAGAGCTGGTAAAATGCTGTAAGAAACTAATGAATAAGTGTTGAATAAACTCTATGAAAAATCACAAGATTCTCTGGATAAGACACTCATTAAATATTATTACACCTCTCTGGTATGAGCTCCAAACATGGACCAATGAGCCAGGTAAATTTGGCTCATGCATTTCTGCACACATACTTTTCTGCCCTTTTTATTTTTCTAGTAATACCTCCTTTCAGTGGCCATAACCCCATCTAGGACACAGTGAACTGATGACACAGCTGAAAACTAAGCTTAGGCATAGCTGCAGAAACTTGGACCTCCTACTAACAAAGAATATAGGTTAGAAACCTTATTGGAAGGTCGGCCTCTGAGAACCGGGAAACCTATTATCCCATTGTCTGCCTTTGTGTGGCTAGCAGAATGGAGGCAGGCATACCAGCCTCAACTGATGGATCTGAGTTCTAGTAGGGTTGATCATGTAAAAGTAAAAATATTTACTGGGTGGCAGAGTCTGATGCGAGAAGAACAGACAAAGATGTAGAGAAGCTGTATTTAGAGAGAAAGGACTGTATCCACTTTGTGGGCTAATTAGTAATCTAGTTTTAAGGAAGCTCACATGCAAAGGAACTATATTGACTACAGAATTAGAACTAGAATGGTGATGCATGTCTGCTAAAAGGATAGTTGTCACAAATCAGCACCTTGAGGCTTTGTGGGTGAGGTTAAGTGGAGTAGGGCACAGGATAGATACTATGAAGATATTACATGTAGCATTCAGCAAGAGCAATCTAAAACAAAATGCAGAGAGAAAGATTGATAAAAGAAATGAAACAGCATTCAGTAGGAAATATGCCTAAATGGTGTCTGCAAATGAAAACTGCAAATCTAATATTTGATCTTGTTTGAGTGAGTGTAACACAAACCAAAATTATTAGTGTCCATTTAGTTTACTAATACTCTCTCAAATAGACCTCATTCATCAAATTGTCTGAGTACAAATCCACCATCAAACTATAAAGCTTCAGATAGAATATCCATGAGGGAAATGAGAAATTTATTTTGAAAAAATGAGCAATGCTTGAAGGAGGCAACAGACAAGCATAGTATCAAATTACATTAAAAATACTTTGAGAAATGTTAATATTGCACAATTAAGTACTCAAAAGTCAGGAAATGCCAGAGCTAAGATTGCATGAGCCCTTAAGGTACAATCTATAACTAGATGATCACATACATTTTTCAAATAATACCATATATTATTCATATTTGTATACGCCTTTGATACAAATGACTAATATTTTTTGCTATTACTGTTACTCTGTGTTATGCCAGACAGGGACAATAAATGACATTTATGTATAAGGTGCACAGTGAATGAGGCTGAGTTTTTCACTCCACAAATTATAAGATGCAATTTTTTCTACAACCAGATAAAGAGCATGACCCTGTGTGTAATGTGAAATATTATGTGATCATACAATGAAAGACTGTATTTCAATGCCATATGTGCAAGAAGGTAGAATAAGTTATATTTCTTGACTTTTGCATGCTTATCTGTGCATAATTAATATCTCACAGTTAATTTGTAATAGAATATTTATAGAATAAGTAATTTGGAAAGGGGGGGCGGGAACTGCATAGTTCTAGATTGATGGTACGCTGCTAGTGCAGTTTCCCATGAGGCCAGGTTTCCTTTAGAGTCATTGTTTAAAAAATATTGTTTAAAAAAATTGCTGTGCATGTCTGAAGTTTGCATTTTTTCAGTGTTTTCTAATTCTGTCAACTCTCAGCCAGCTTTCACTAGAGCACTTATTAACCACGGACAAAGAATTATTGCCCTGCTAAAACATCAGTTTTCCACCTAAAGTCATTTCATATGCAGAGCTGTCCCAAAAAAGATTGCAAGAATTTGTTAAGGAACAATTTTGTTCACTCTCCTTATAGTCTATAACAGCTCAAATGTTGTCTCAAACTTATGGAGAAACTAGATACAGAAAATTTCAGTCCAGTCACTGAAACTTAAGGAAATATGTAAATAACTGAAAATAGTGGGTTATAATGGAAATATATAAGCAACTGAAAATATAGACATTGCTAGCAGTCTACCTATCGTAGTGGGGTAGTCCAACAAGGGGAACCAATTGTCATGGTTCAGGGATAGCTTCACTTTCAGCCTCTCATCTCTGAGTGCAATTCTGCATGTAATAGACCTCTTGCCTTCATTTCTCTGGGAAAATTGTGGGATTCCTCCCTGACACTCAGACTGGGTCCTGGTGTGTAGCACCTTGTAAACTGACTGACTTCCTCAGCAGCCCCGACTGGGTTGAGCCCTGCCAGTTTTCTCTTCAGGAGCTGTGACCTTTTCAAAACAAAGTATTCAGTCTCAATAGCCAGAACAGAGCATAACAAAAGCAAAGGGTTAGTAATACAACAGTCTGCACACACATCTCTTATTGGCCTGACCTAAAACTTAGGTAGATTTGCCTTATCCAGACACCCCCACGGCCGGGAACTGAGGTTCAGTCTGCTTCCCCACTGTCCCTGAGTCTCTCTCCCTGTCTTCAAGGGCAGACCTTTCATCAGTGCCAAATCTCTTTGTCTCCCTGCCTCTATTGAACTTGGCTAAGCCAATTTATGCGGTTGAGGGAGAGAGAGTTCCAAGCAGTTGATTCTGTGTTGTCCATTAGTAAATGGGTGGCTATCAAAAGTTTCTCCACACTCTTATCTCTGTGCATGCTAACCCATCTATAACCCTTAGCAATGAATAAATCTGAATAAGCCTGCATTAACCCTTAGTAATCATATAGCACATGCTATAACAATCAAACACAGAGATGTATATAGTATATTCATAAAATATTTCAGGTATCTTCCATCTCCTTCTCATCAGTAACAACCTTCATTCAAAAGTTCCTCTGTCCTTTGTATGCCATACTTATCAGAACAGTGGTCCATCTATCCACGTATCTTGATTCCAGTCCTCCATTATAGTTGATTGTAATGACGGTATGGCTTTGTTGGCACTACAGTTACTTCATGCTTTTGTAGAGTCTCGAGGCCTTGGGTTTAAGAAGCCTTGTAATCTGATTAGTAAATTCTGCCTGATTTTAACAGTATGGAAATGAGTAGCACTTCAGACCAATGGCTCTTGGTCTTCAGTCATGGGGAAACCAGTTTCCAGGTACAAGACTTACCTTGTAATTGTATAGGCGGTTTGTTTTTATTGCTTAGTGTTTTTTTGGCACAGGCATATGTACCTCTGTGTACTATGCACAAGTCTCTTTGTATAGTTGCATTTCCTGATAGTTTATTATAAAAGAAGTGATCTTACTTCCCCTTTTCTGGATTGTAACCTCTCCAGAATTTTGTGGTAGGGTTGGATCTGCTGCATCCTGTCTGAATATTATTACCAGATCAGTGAAAAATTAAACAAATCTCATTGAGATTGAGTATTAGAAGAAATGTATAATGACAAATTAAAGATGTTGGTATCTTTTTCTGTAGATGCCTGTGGAGGGGGTACAGGAGCAGCAGGCAGAATCTACCAAAGGGCGGTGCCTGCGACGTACAGTAAGCGTCCCATCTGAGGGTCAGTTTCCTGAATATCCACCAGAGGGAGCCACTAAGCTTGGTAAGTTGCTTTTCTAATTTTGTAATGTACTAATTTGAATTAATAGATGTATTATTTCTCTGTGTTAAAGAAATTGTTTTCTTATTCAGCATTGCCGGAGTCAGTTTGCTCAAATCAATAGCATTTCAGCTAAAAGTTAGCAGAGGTCATAAGAGAGTGACCATTGTTTATAGTTGCCTGACAACAAAGTGACTTCAGAGTGTTAGTATTTATCTGAACATCCGTGAGGTTACTGTTGAGTTCTGGGAGGGAATACTGCACAGCACGGAGGCTTATAATTACATTTGTGAGGATACTAAGCAGCTCTGGGATTTATAACTGTGAATCTGTGAGCCCAGGTCACTAGTGCTGCATGCTTTACAGACCGTTTTAAGTGGCTCCTCCTGGCTGGCTATTTGAGCTGTTACTTGGTTATGATTTACCTTATTTAAGCCTTTTAGAAGTCCCTTGGCTTTGTATTTTAGTGATTTCTGGGTACACCTAATCTCCAGATCTGATTACACACTACTAGAAATACTGTCGATTTGAAGGTATGGCTTCCCAAATAAACCAGCGAGTTGTGAGCAGAGGGTTGTGCCAGTGTTGGTTATAATCACAGTTTTTGAAAAATGAATCAAAGGAGACAGAACTGGAGGGCACTAAGGAAAACTGAAAAATAGAAGAGCAGTTGTGATAATAGGGTTTCCACAAGGCCACATTTTGGCCCAGTTTCCTGTGTTCTCTCTCTCCTCTTCAGTCAGCCAGGGGAAGTCTCCGAGCAGTAAGGGATAGTGGAAGGAGGCAGCAATAGTACAAAGTGAATTTTTGTTTCCGTCTGCAACTAGTGAAAGATCATGACTTGGCAATAGGCTGTCACTTGCTGCTGGGGCTAGGAACAATTCTGCTTTTGCCCAGCTGTACAGTTGCAATCCTAGAAGAGAGTGAGCTGCAAGAAAAGGCTGCAGGTACATCTGTAAGCAGCAAACTAGGTAGGATACTGGCTTCATGTAAATATAAAGAGAACATAAAAGAGGGGCTTTAATCTCTCAGGTGTGTCCACTTTAAAAAAAATTAGTCTATAATTACATGGATAATAAAATGCTCTAAAATAGATATTTTTTCGTGGGTATAGATGCAGCATAGCAATCTATTGTAAATTGCTAAATAGCAGTTTCGGTAGCTGTTAAGGCTGTATTTGTGAAGCACGCTACCTCACATTTTCTTCTTGAAAACAAATTTCCTGGGGGGAGGGGTTAAGCTTTTTCCCAGTCTTGCATTAGGGGTTTGGAGAGAGAAATACAATTTAGAAAATTAAAAGGGAAGATGCCAATGTGTAGGAATAGGAATAATACAAATGTGGTTTCTAGACACTTATTTCCAGATAATGGAAATTACATACAATTTGTTGCAAGCCAGAAGAGCTTAGAAATCTTCAGGAATGAAACTCCTAGTCTTTTTTTTCTTTTAATAATAATAATTAAAAAAAAGTTTAAAGAAAGTTATGCCTGACCATTAAGCACCTGAAAGTCTGGGAATGTCAAAGTTAAGATTGCAATGCAAATTTAACTCTGCTTCTTTGTGTGCATGTGTTTACAATACAGATTGTAATTCTATGATCACATATTCAAATAATAGTATATATTTTTCTCTGCAACCTTAGATGCACATGTAGCATATTATGCCAGACAAGAGTCCATTAAAAGTACATAGGAAAAGTACACAATAACCCATAGTCAGACAATTTAGGGGGGAGGGATAGCTCAGTGGTTTGAGCATTGGCCTGCTAAACCCAGGGTTGTAGGTTCAATCCTTGAGGGGGCCATTTAGGGATCTGGGGCAAAAATCTGTCAGGGGACAGAACTTGGTCCTGCTAGTGAAGGCAGGGGACTGGACTCGATGACCTTTCAAAGTCCTTCCAGTTCTATGAGATAGGCATATCTCCACATATTATTAACAATTTTTTTTAACATATTTTGTATACAACTATCATGAAAATTTTGCTGAATCATATAGGCCACCTAATTTAGTAGTTAAAGAGGTGTGGGCACAGAGCAGGTGCGAGGAGGAAAGATATGCAGAACAAGATCATGAATGAAGGGCAGAGATGATGGACGAGTAGGAAGGTTTTAATGTCTGATCACTCTGCAGTAGCTCAGGTTCCTTTTGTTTACTTTTCACATGCTGACTAGAGACATGGTTTATCAGTCATCACAAAATCCCTCCTGATTGAAGAAGCTGGTGTGATGTAGAGAGAATGGTGAGAAGTATATTTTTATGAACAAGACAATGAGCCAGAGGGCAAACCAATGAAGTAAACCACTGGGAATGATTGTAAAGAAAAAGTAACAGATGGCAGTGGGCAGAGTGTATCACCAGCAGTACAGATAACAACTGGACCAAAATAGTCTTTGAATGGACACGAAAAACTGTAAAGCACAATGGGGCAGATAAACTATCCAGCAATGAAATTGCTGTGTGGAGCAGATAAGAGTATCTAGCTTGTCCTAAGGAAGTATGTGCTTGACATGGGAACAGCAGCCGTTACAGCTTATGAGAGTGTCTGAAGTTACTATCCAGAGATGAGTTTTTACAGCTGGATCTATTATGAAGGTTAATGGATGGCA
Organism: Chelydra serpentina; assembly: GCA_037349315.1. NCBI lineage: Eukaryota > Metazoa > Chordata > Testudines > Chelydridae > Chelydra > Chelydra serpentina. Next base: position 54,520,901 of record JBAIAC010000024.1, on the reverse strand, counting down.
ATAGTATTTGCTTTTTTCCTATAAGTAAGGTTACTTTACATGCTTGACTATCAGAAATGAGAGAATCATGTAATCAGTTAAATGCAGTGCTACAATTATGCCTTTATAGAACACATCAAGGTACTGTACTGAACCAACCTTTCATTGACTTTAGTAATTGACAGAACATTATGCCAGATTATTATGTGATGAGACCATGCATATGCTTTGGGCTCAGTTCATGACTAGTAATAATACTGATTCTTAGGATTCATACCCCTGTCTGTGATCAGAACACTGTGCAAAGATCCTAACACCAATCCTATGAACTATGTAACTATATATTGTCCATGTTATAGATAAGAAACTGAAGCCCAGGGCAGATCTGTTACAGGCACAAAGATAACACACAAGAAGGTGGGCATCTTGATTATTTTGAAAAGACAAAAACAATAATCAATGGATTGGTTGTAATTAAAGCTATGTTTTAGTCACAGGTATTTTTAGTAAATGTCATGGATAGGTCACAGGTAGTAAACAAAAATTCATGTCCTGTGACCTGTCCATGACTTGTACTGTATACCCTCCTAAATCGTGGGGGAGAGGGGGTGGCCCGGGGGTGCTGTTGTTGCCGTGGGTGCTCGGGGGTGCTTATAATTTTATATAAATGGAGATATGCCAATCTCCTAGAACTGGAAGGACCTTGAAAGGTCATCGAGTCCAGCCTGCCTTCACTAGCAGGACCAAGTACTGTCCCCTGACAGATTTTTGCCCCAGATCCCTAAGTGGCCCCCTCAAGGATTGAACTCACAACCCTGGGTTTAGCAGGCCAATGCTCAAACCACTGAGCTATCCCTCCCCCTAAATATTAAAGGAATGTCTATTGAAAGGAAAGCTACCCAATTTATGAAGAGGCTGCACATGGTTATTCTATGTACCTGTTCTTCTTTGAGTGCTTGCTCATTATGATTCCAGCTAGGTGCGCGCTCAGTGCGTACACGATCGTCGGAAGATTTTTACCCTAGCAACACTCGGTGGGTTGGCTGGGGAGCCCCCTGGAGTGGTGCCTTCACGGGGCCAGATATATGCCCCAGCCGACCCAGCACCCCCTCAGTTTCTTCTTATCGCCCGTGACGGTCATTGGAACTGTGGAGCGCGGCTTAGCTGAACTCCACTTTCCCTAGCTTCTCTTGTTAGCACTCATTAATAGTTGTAAATAGTTCTAAATAGTTGTTAATAGTTCTTTTGTAGTAAGTAGTGAATAGTTATAGTCTTGGGGTATGTCTACACTACGAGACTAGTTCGATTTTTCTTAAACCGAACTTGTGAAACCGATATTGCAAGGTCGATCGTGTGAATCCACAGCAAGGACCTTAATTCGAATTTGAGAGTCCACAGTAACGGGGCAAGCGTCGACATTGCAAGCGGTGCACTGTGGGTAGCTATCCCACAGTTCCCGCAGTCCCCGCTGCCCACTGGAATTCTGGGTGTAGCCCCCAGGGCCTTCTGGGGCCAAAAATGTGTCGAGGGTGGTTATTGGTAAATGTCGTCACTCGACCCACACTCCCGTCCTCCCTACGTGAAAGCGCCGGCGGGCAATTCATTCGTGCCCTTTTCCGGTGATTGACAGCTCGGACGCCACAGGACAGCGAGCATGGAGCCCTCCGCGATTATCGCTGCTGTTCTGTCCGTTGTCAACACCTCGCGCCTTATCGTGCACCTTTTCCAGAATCAGATGCAGAGAAATCGGGCGAGGAGGCAACGGACGCTCCGGGAGGACATGAACTCTGAGAGGGGCACAGACCTCTCACAAAGCATGGACCCCGGCCCGTAGAAATCATGGTGGCAATGGGGCACGTTGATCCTGTGGAACGGCGATTCTGGGCAAGGGAAACAAGCACTGACTGGTGGGACCGCATAGTGCTGCACGTTTGGGATGAATCCCAGTGACTGCGAAACTTTCGGATGCGTAAGGGCACTTTCCTGGAACTTTGTGAGTTGCTGTCCCCTGCCCTGAAGCGCCAGGACACCCGGATGCGAGCAGCCCTGACTATCCAGAAGCGAGTGGCCATAGCCCTGTGGAAGCTTGCAACTCCTGACAGCTACCGGTCAGTCGCGAACCAATTTGGAGTGGGCAAGTCTACCGTGGGGGTTGCTGTGATGCAGGTAGCCCATGCAATCATTGACCTGCTGCTCTCAAAGGTAGTGACCCTTGGAGACGTGCAGGTGATCATAGATGGCTTTTCCGCTATGGGATTCCCAAACTGCGGCGGGGCTATTGATGGCACACACATCCCTATCCTCGGACCGGACCACCAGGGCAGCCAGTACATTAACCGAAAGGGCTATTTTTCTATGGTGCTGCAAGCACTAGTGGACCACAAAGGATGTTTTACCAACATCAATGTTGGATGGCCGGGCAAGGTTCATGATGCTCGTGTTTTCAAAAACTCTGGTCTGTTTAGACGGCTGCAACAGGGTGTTTATTTCCCGGACCGCAAAATAACTGTTGGGGATGTGGAGATGCCTATAGTGATCCTCGGGGACCCTGCCTACCCGCTAATGCCCTGGCTCATGAAGCCATACACGGGAGCCCTGGACACTGAAAAGGAGCTCTTCAACTACCGGCTCAGCAAGTGCAGAATGGTGGTGGAGTGTGCCTTTGGCCGTCTCAAAGGGAGATGGCGAAGCTTACTTACTCGCTCAGATCTCAGCCAAACAAATATCCCCATTGTGATTGCAGCGTGCTGTGTGCTCCACAATCTCTGTGAGAGCAAGGGGGAGACGTTTATGGCGGGGTGGGAGGTTGAGGCAAATCGCCTGGCAGCTGATTACGCACAGCCGGACACCAGGGCGATTAGAAGATCACAGCGGGACGCGCTGCGCATCCGGGAAGCTTTGAAAGCTAGCTTCCAGAGCGAGCTGGGTAACCAGTGACTGTGACTCTTGCTTAACCAGAAGCTGAAACTGCCCCCGTTTCTTTTCCCAGTTTAGGTTGCCTATCCTCTCCAATTACCAACCCCCTTCCCCCACTTCATTCAATGCTTTAAAAGTACAATAAAGGAAACATTGTTTATTTAAACCGTCTCCATTACTGGTTTCTCGGTTAAGGTTTTAACCTGGGACGCATACCGCTGTTGGGGAGCGGGTGGAGTGTTGGAAAGTATGCTTCCAAGCTTGGGGAATGACATGCTCCTGCTCCCAGAGCAGTCCGAAGTGCTGGACAGCTTGTTTCAAGGGAGCCATCAACCCCTCCTATTCCCAACTGTCTGTGGTGGGGCCTGTGTGACTTTTTGGCCGTGGGTTGCGGCCACAGATCCCCTGCTGCATGGATCTGTCATGCAGGCTATCGCCGGCCGCAAAAGATCAGCAGCCACCCTCCCCCACCAGAAAGTTAACCTCCCCCCCCCCCCCCATAGAGAACATGAAAACCCCCTCCCAGAATGACAAGTGTGCCTAGTGCATGCAATGTGAGTGTGACTTTCTGTTGATCCTTTCCCCCTGTCTGTACCCTGGTTCAGGCGCCTGTCGTCTCTAATTACAAACCCCCTTACCCACTCCCCCAAAACCAAACCATCCTGTGAAAGAAAGTCAAGGAAACAGCACTGTACAAAGCAAACATTTTTATTAAGGTGAGCATAGTTTTGAGATGAAACCTGGCCAGGGAAGTGTTGTGGGGTGCGGTTGGAGGGAGGGAAAGGACCCATCTAAAGTTTTGGAAATGAGAGCCTTCTGCTACTGGAGCAGTCTGCAGGGGTGGAGTGATTATTTCCACAGCCCCTGCCTCCCCTCGTCCTAGTGACTTTGGGTGAGTAGAGGATTGGACTTTGTGGCGGGGGAGGGCGGTTGGAAATTACATAGAGAGGGGCTCTTTCCTCCTGTCTCCTGTCCTGGAGAACGTCTACCAGGCGCTGGAGCGTGTCCGTTTGCTCCCTCATTAGTCCCAGCAGCGTTTGAGTCGCCTGCTGGTCTTCCTGCCGCCACCTGTCCTTGCGAGCTTCAGCCCTCTGCTCCCATTCCCTGGCTGCTCGCTCGGACCTTGAGACGTCCTCTCTCCGCTGTGCCGCCTCCCTTCGGGAACAGACCATCAATTCGGAGAACATGTCGTCCCGGGTTCTCTTTTCGCGCCGCCTGATCAGCGCTAGCCTCTGGGAGGGTGATCCACGGGTAGGGCGGGAGACACTCGCAGCTGTGGGATGAGAGAAAGGGAGTGAATTCCTAAGAAAGATACTTTTTCCAGAACAATGCATATACTCTTTCCCTGTGAATAGGACCAAGCACAGTACCTATCACATGTCCACTTACTACAAGGTCAAATATTATGTCTTTATCCTGAGTGTCTGGGGTCCCGGTGTACAGATCCCAGAAGCCTTGCAGAACACTGGAAATCTGCTCTCTGGAGACCATGGTAAGCTGATGAGTTTGGACTGCTGAGAGAGTACTTCACAGCCGTGCTCTACTCCCATGTTTCATTTCACTGTTCCCGGCTGCGGCCAGGAACTGCTGCTGCCCAAACCGCTCATCTACAGCGGCTCGCCAATCCTTTACCCCCCCTACGTGTGGCCGCTCCCAGGAACTGAAAGTGCCCGCGAACCGCTGTGTTTGAACGGCTCGCCTACCCTTTCCCCCCCCCCCCCCCCCCCCCCCCCCCCCGTGGCCGCTCCCGGGAACTGAAAGTGCACGCGAACCGCTCTGTTTGAACGGCTCGAATACCCTTCCCCCCACTCCGCGTGGCCGCTCCCAGGAACTGAAAGTGCCCGCGAACCGCTGTGTTTGAACGGCTCGCCTACCCTTCCCCCCCCCCCCCCCCCGTGGCCGCTCCCGGGAACTGAAAGTGCACGCGAACCGCTCTGTTTGAACGGCTCGAATACCCTTCCCCCCCCTCCGCGTGGCCGCTCCCGGGTACTGAAAGTGCCCGCGAACTGCTCTGTTTGAACAGCTCGCGTACCCTTTCCCCCGCTTCGCGTGGTCGGTCCCGGGAACTCTCCCTGCCCGCGCACTGCTAAGTTCGAATGGTTTGGCTCCCAACTCCCTCCCCCCCCGCGTTAATGGAAACCGCCGGGTGTCTTTCTTTAAAGGGAAAATGAAGCATTCCCTATACTAATGAAACCACTCATTCAAACCAGGGCACCATGACTGATATCACTCTGATGAGGATTACGGAGACAGAGAAAGACCGCATGCTGCGTCAATGCCAGCAAACCCCGGGGCCGTATGCAGCCATGCTATGCAAGGCAATGATACCAGAGTACCTGCAGCTTGCATGGCGCGGGAAAGTATCCTACCATGGAGGAGACAATAAGGCCGCTCTCCCAGCGAACGTGATACAAAAGCTCTCACTGTACCTCCAGGAGAGCTTCGCGGAGATCTCCGATGGGGATTTCTCCTCTATCCCCATACATATTGACAGACTTTTCGAGTAGTTGCACTGGAAAGCGACTCAAAGCTGAAGCGCATAAGGCCAATTAAGCAATACTAACACAGTGCTTACACACCATGCCTATTGTATTCCAAATAAATGTCTAAAACACTTACCTGCTGATCCCTCGCCTGATTCCTGGTCAGGGATGCTGCCTTGGGAGGGTTCGTAGGGGAGCTCAGTCAGGGTGATGAATAGATCCTGGCTGTCGGGGAAATCAGCATTGAAAGCGCTGTCGACTGCCTCGTCCTCCTCCTCTCCTTTCTCATCTTCGCCGTCCGCGAAAACCTCCGACGATGTGGCCGTAAATAAGACCCCGTCGTCGGAGTCAACGGACACTGGTGGGGTAGTGGTGGCAGCACCTCCGAGCATAGCATGCAGTGCCTCGTAAAAACGGCAAGTGTGTGGCCGCGATCCGGAGCGTCCGTTGGACTCCTTGGTCTTCTGGTACGCCTGTCGCAGCTCCTTGATTTTCACGCGGCACTGCGTTGCATCCCGGCTGTATCCTCTCTCCGTCATAGCCTGGGATATTTTCTCGTAAATTTTTGCATTCCGTCTTTTGGATCGGAGCTCGGATAGGACGGATTCATCTCCCCACACAGCGATTAGATCCAAAACTTCCCGATCAGTCCATGCTGGAGCCCTCTTTCTATTCTGGGATTGCATGGTAACCTCTGGTGTAGAGCTCTGCATCGTTGCCAGTGCTGCTGAGCTCGCCACAATGTCCAAACAGGAAATGGGATTCAAACGGCCAGACAGGAAAAGGAATTCAAATTTTCCCGGGGCTTTCCCTGAGTGGCAGGTCAGAGCATCCGAGTACAGATTGCTGTCCTGAGCGTCCACTGAGTGGTGCACTGTGGGATAGCTCCCGGAGCTATTAGCGTCGAATTCCGTCCACAGTACCTCGAATTCGACATGGCCATGTCGAATTTGGCGCTACTTCCCTCGTCGGGGAGGAGTACAGAAATAGAATTAAAGAGCCATTTATGTCGAAATAAATTGCTTCCTAATGTGGACGGGTGAAGGGTTAAATCGAGTTAACGCTGCTAAATTCGACATAAAGTCCTAGTGTAGACCAGGCCTAAGTGTAAAAATAGTAGTTGGGGGGTAAGGGGCTTCTCCCCTTCCCTCCCTCCCGGTACCCAGGCTGATGCCTAGGTCTCCAGGTTTCAAACCGTGCCTAGCCTGCCTTAAGCCAATGCCTACGGGAGACCCCCAGGACTCCTGCTGGAAGTGCCTGGGCGAATCCCATCAAGCTGACAAGTGCCGCATTTGCAAGGCATTCAAGCCTCGGACTAAAAAGGAGCGGGACTTTTGCCTGAAGCAGCTCCTTATGGAAGTGGCACTTAGCCCGATGTCCTCGGCCCCGCGCCAGGACCCGGCACCGACTTCGTCGGTTCGGAGCGTGCTTGCGGCACTGGAACGTCTGGATACCGGTAAAGACTCCTGGCACCGGACAACTCCGGTACCCTTGCCAGTGCGGCGTCGCTCCCTGTCTCCGGGACCGAAGAAGCAGTCGGCTGCTCCAGCGCTGCCTCTGCCTCCTTTGGAGCCGTGCCCCATGTCAGAACGACCGGCTAAGGCGCCAACCCCTTCAATCTTTGGGTTGGGGCGCTCACCTTGCAGACCTTCGCACACAAGGCCTTTGGTCCACACAAGAGTTATCCCTGCACATCAATGTGCGGGAGCTGAGAGCAGTGTGCCTGGCTTGCCAAGTGTTTCACAAGCACCTTCAGGGCCATTGTGTCGCAGTCCTCACAGACAACACAACGGCCATGTTTTATATCAACAAGCAAGGGGAGGGCAATCGTCCCCCCTTTGTCAGGAAGCTATTCGCTTGTGGGAATTCTGCATAGCCCACTCAATCCATCTGGTGGCGTCTTTTCTCCCAGGAGTCCAGAACACCTTAGCGGACTGCCTCAGCAGATCTTTCCAGGACCACGAGTGGTCCATTCGCCCAGGTGTCATCCACTCTGTCTTCCGGAAGTGGGGGTTTCCCCACATAGACCTATTCGCCTCTTGTGAGAATCGGAAGTGCCAGGTGTTCTGCTCTCTCCAAGGATGCTCCCCGGGTTCCCTGTTGGACACCTTCCTAATACCGTGGAAAGACCACCTGTATTACGCCTTTCCCCCATTCCCGCTAGTTCACAGGGTCCTGCTCATGTAGCGCAGGGTCAGAGCCCGCTTAATTTTGGTCGCCCTGGCATGGCCCAGGCAGCACTGGTACACCACTCACCTAGAGCTGTCGGCGGTCACTCCAATTCCACTTCCGTTATGGCCGGACCTGATCACTCAGGAACATGGCCGACTCTGCCATCCCAACCTGAGATCTCTCCGCCTCACAGCGTGGATGCTTTATGGCTAACCCAATCTGAGCTATGTTGCTCCCGCTCAGTACAATGGGTCCTTCTGGATAGCAGAAAGCCCTCTACCAGGTCCACGTATTTGGCCAAGTGGAAACGGTTTTCCTGCTGGTGTGCTCTGGGTGGTACCTCCCCCCTGCAGGTGTCAGTACCTACCATCCTGGACTACCTCTTGTCCTTGAAACAGCAGGGCCTAGCAGTTTCATCCATCAGAGTACACCTAACAGCGATTTCGGCCTTCCACCCGGGCGAAAATTGGCACTCAGTCTTCTCCAGTCCCATGGTCAGCAGGTTCCTCAAGGGATTGGAATGCCTGTACCCACAAATTCGGCATCCTGTCCCTACGTGGGACCTCAACCTGGTCATATCTAGACTCACGGGGGCACCGTTTGAGCCGATGGCCACCTGCTCGCTCCTGTACCTCTCCTGGAAGACAGCCTTCCTCGTAGCTATCACCTTGGCAAGGCGTGTGTCCGACCTTAGAGCTCTCACATCGGAGCCACCATATATGATGTTCCACAAGGACAAGGTACAGCTGCGACCACACTCGGCCTTCCTTCCTAAGGTGTGGTGTCTGCCTTCCATGCCAACCAAGACATCTTCCTCCCGGTCTTCTATCCGAAACCGCACGCCTCTTGAAGGGATCAACAGCTGCACTCCCTAGACGTTCGCAGAGCCCTTGCCTTTTACATCAAGCGAACGAAACCTTTTAGGAAAACAACTCAGCTGTTTGTTGCTGTGGCAGACCCGATGAAGGGCCTCCTGGTCTCCTTCCAGCGCATCTCGTCCTGGATCACATCATGCATCCATGTGCTATGACTTGGCTGGTGTCCCAACTACACACCTTACTGCCCATTCCACCCAGGCTCAAGCTTCGTCCTCCGCTTTCCTGGCTCATGCACCAATACAGGAGATATGTAGGGCAGCAACTTGGTCATCGGTACATACCTTTGCTACCCACTATGCCAGTAGTTCCCAAACTTTAACAACCTGTGAACCCCTTTCACTACAATGTCAAGTCTCGCAAACCCCCTCCTAAAAATGAATATTTCCAGGGGTTTTCTCCTTTACCTGAGTATAAATTATAAGAGCAGTGATCTTGGAAATATGAAATTTGTTTTTATGACATGCTTATTACACACTATTTATTATTAATTATTTATCATTACAGTATTCTTATTACATTATGAAAATGGCAGCACTCTTCCAAGGTTTCCCTTTTGTAGCTTGTATCACTTTGAATAAGCATGTTATGAGACAAGGCTCCTATGTTTCATCAAGGAGTATCAGATGTGAAACAGCATGAAGGTATTTAAGAAGCCAACTCAGAGTTTCTCCTACACAAGCATCCAGGTCTTAAGCAGTCCAGGCAAACAACGCATATTACAACAAAGCTTAAACTTGTCCTTCATAATAATTTTAAAAACAATACTAGCTGCCTATTTAATTTGAAAAACAGCAAAAAATATCCACCTCCCTTTCTATTTCTTATAAGGAATCTTGAAGTTTAAATCTCCTCAATGTGCTAGATGTGCTTGCTTTGATCTGCTTAGCTCTTGGGAGTCCAGGGGCTCCGGGCTGCTAGCCCCGTGCTGCCCGGGAACCCTATGGACAACTCTGTCCACCATTAGGGATTTTTTTCCCCGAGAACCCCCTGTAACATTTCACGAACCCCCAAGGGTTCCTGTACCCCAGTTTGGGAACCACTGCACTATGCGATAGTCCAGCAGTCAAGAAGTGACGCGGCATTTGGCTCAGCAGTTCTGCACTCCGCGACCTCTCACTCCGACCCCACCGCCTAGGTAAGGCTTGGGAGTCACCTAACTGGAATCGATATGAGCAAGCACTAGAAGAAGAAAAGATGGTTACTCCCCTTTGTACCCGTTGTTCTTCGAGATGTGTTGCTCATATCCATTCCAAACCAGTCCTCCTTCCCCTCTGTCGGAGTAGCCGGCAAGAAGGAACTGAGGGGGCGCTGAGTCGGCTGGGGCATATATCCGGCGCTGTGAAGGTGCCACTCCAGGGGGCGCCCCAGCCGACCATTGAGTGTTGCTAGGGTAAAAATCTTCTGACGATCGTGCACGTGGCGCACCTAGCTGGAATAGATATGAGCAACACATCTCGAAGAACAACAGTTACAAAGGTGAGTAACCGTCTTTTTTTACATAGGTTGTGTGTAACTAAGTCTTTCCTGCGTTAAGTTAAAACTAGTTAAAATCCACTGTGAAAATAGCTGATGAATAACACTGTGTGTGATATTAAAAACTGTTTATGAAGGGCGTGGGCAGATCCTCTGTATCTCCCTTAGTCACTAGGATCTCATCCATGGGAGCCCATAGCTTCAGAGGTAGTTCCATTTTAAATATCACACGGTTTTATCTGCTAAAAATAAACCATTATTTTGTTTAACACCAGTCCACTAAAACATAAGTCTTGGACATGCTAATCTTCATATGGTGAGCAATATGAGCCTCCAGTGCTGACACCCACACAGGAAGTTTAAGGATGAGTTTCATGAAGAAGACTGAATTAGTGTATCTTCTTAATTTCCTCTTTTACTGTTATTTTCTTTAGAATTACTTTAGGTCCTCCCATTCGATAGCTTATAACTCTTCTTTAGACAGGTTATGTTCTTAGTAATTTTTCATGCTTTATAGTTACATATTGGTATTTATTAATCAACCGTACAGAAAGAGCCCAAATTAATTTCATTCATTCATAATGTGTGCCAGATCAGTAGCACAGAATCACTGATCTGTTTCTAGAAAGGGAGTCCTATGTTTCTCCTGTCCCCTAAACACACACACAATCAAATGCAAGACAAACCACTGCACAAAACTAAAATCTACAAAGTTTAGATGATATCATTTGGGGGTAGTTTTTGTGGCATTTTGAAGAAAAACCTTGTTTTGGCAACATCTGTCAAATGCATTCCAAGGGGTGGGAAATGAAGAGGCAAAAATCTCTTTTAATTAGTGCTTCGGTTATCAGGACAGAATTGCCATACCAGGGAGAACCTGTAATTAGTAACAACACAGTCTGTCTGTAAAATCTAATTGGAAGCAAGACAAAGCAAAGTTGATTCTCAAGACTCTTTGGTGCTTAGAAAAGCTGTAATTGATGCAAATGAAGAAAGTCCATTGAGAGATGAAGTCGTTTGGAAGATAGAAACTAAAGACTATTGGATTTGGACCTATTGAAGCAAAGTACCTTATCTTTATCTATGAATTTGCTGAATTTTGGTGCTCTTTAAAAGAGGGATTAATAGCACTGGGTAGAGAGGCAGGTCAAGCGTGAATAGGCTCTGTGGAGATTTTAACACCTTTTTAAACATGCACCTCAGCCTTTGCTATCCCATCCTTTCCCAGAGGGGAGAAGCTGCCTCATTGTGCCAAACTCTGGAGTTTTATGACTAGAGATTAAGAATAACATTTTCAAAAGTATCTAAATAGCCTTTTCAGAAGTGACACTTGTGCGTTCCAGAACGATGCTAACAGAAGCATGTGAGAGGCAGCGTGGCCCAGGGTATACATTGGACTGGGACTTGCTAGTCTTGGGTTCTGTTCCCAGCTGTGACACTGACCTGGTGTGTGACCTTGGGCAAATCACTTCACAGCTCTGTGCCACACTTTCTCATGCCACACTTTCTCCTCCCACCCTTTATCTACTTAGACTGTAAATTCTTTGGAGCAGAGACTGCCCTTCACTAAGTGCTTGGTTTGTTCAGTGCCAACTACAATGTGGTCTCTCTCAATTGGGGTCTATAGGTACTACTGTAATACAGTACATAGAATTGCTAATAGTTAAGCATGTGCTTAAATCATCGCTATCCCGTAAGGCACTTAAGCATGTAGATTAACTTTAAGCACACGCTTACATTCTATTGCAGTCAATGAGAATTATGCAGCAACGTTACCTAGTTGTGAAATCATTCAGTATAAATAGAATTAATGGGGAGCTGTATGCTGCACCTCCCCATCCTTAGCAATAAAATTTGCACAATTAAAATATTAAATTTGTTGCGGGGGGTGGGAGGAGGGCGGGGAGAATGGCAACAAATCATAAGGGGTCCTGGGGCAAGTAAGCTAAATGCTCATCAGGAGCTCCTGCAGTATCAGTTCTGCATATCAAGTTCCTACCCCTCCCTCATAGCTCTGAAGTCAAGGAAATGGCAGTCCATTTCTGCGGGAGGGGAGCTTATTGTTCTGTATGGCTGGCTGGGTGAGCAATGGCTATGTTCCTGTGTGGAGGGCTGAAACACTGTGCTTGGGGAAGCAGTCAGAAGCTTGCAGGGGCAGACTAAGTCTGAAGGACTGAGACTGCCACTGCTGGAAGGCTTAGGAGCTCGACATAGCAGCTAGCTTCTTCACTCTGAGGGCTTGACTACACTTGCAAGTTAGAGCGCATTAAATCAGCCCTGGGCGCCCTAATTCCTGAGGTGTCCACACTGGCAAGTCACTTAGAGCGCCTGGACTCTGCAGCTGGAGCGCTCCTGGTAATCCACCTGCACGAGAAGCATAACGCTTGCTGTGCCCCAGCTGAAACGCCCAGGTGTCAGTGTGGACAACGTGTTGTATTACTGCACTGTGATTGGCCTCCAGAAACGTCCCATAATCCCCTGAAGTCAAGTGTCAACTTGTCATTGTTTTGAACTTGGCTGCAGGCATGAGGATAACCCCTTTCAAAACTCAGTTTCTGACATCCGGCATGCTTATCTGCTCTGGGACAAAGCAAACCATGGGGGGGGGGGTGGGTGTCTGCTGCTGTCTGAATTTACAAGACAGCATTCTGACACGCTCTCTGCCCCCCAAAACACAGTCTGTCCCCCCACATACACACAACACACCCTCTGTCACACTCCACCGCCCCCCACGTTTGAAAAGCACACTGCAGCCACTTGCACACTGGGTTAGCTACCAGAATGCACTGCTCTCTGTGGCGTTGCAAGAGCTGCTAATGTGGCCACGCCACTGCGCTTGCAGCTGACAGTGTAAACACAGGGCAGCATTTTCCCTGCTGTGGTCTCCGAAGGTTGGTTTAACTACCAGCACTCTGCATCTACAAGTGTAGCCAAGTCCTGAGTTCCTCCACTGGATTTCCTTTCACCACCTTGTCAATTAGAGCAGGGGTCTCAAACTCAGTTTACTTTAGGGCCAGTGCCAGTCCTCAAGTCCTCACAGCAGGCCAATAACGTCACTGAAGATGGTGTTCAGAAAAGAAAACATTTATATTGTATTTTTTATTTCGAATTTCTTAGAAATAATAAAACTGCCATACAACTTTATACAATTCTTTGCCCACCAGAGAGTTTTTAGTGTTTGCCAGACACCAGGCAACGCTTCAGTTCTGTCAGTCTGTTGATGTTTGGACTCAGTGACTGAGCAGTCTAAACCTTCAGGATTGCAGGAAGGTGTGCGTCAGATAGTTTGTGCGGTATTTAGACTTGTTTATATTCTTTGTGGAAAAAAGCGATGCTGCCTCCATGGCTGATTCTGCCTGGCAACTAATGATGCTGCCTCCATGGCTGACTGTGCCCAGCGACTAGTGATGGTATCTCTGTCCCTCTCCCCCAGCCAATGGGAGCTGCGGCGGGCAGCGCCTGCAGCAGACATTGCCAGCAGCGTGTCTGCATGCGTGTCTCCTCCGCGGGCCGCAGTGGGGAGGTTCTCAGGCTGCAGATGGCCTGAGGGCCGGGACTTTGAGACCTCTGAATTAGACTATTGATCTTTAACTTCAAGTCGCTCTGTGGCGCGGCCCTGCCAGGCCTGTCAATTCTTGCACATTACTGAGCTGTTAACTCCCATCTCCTCCCTGCCCACTGCTGCTAGCTTTTCCCACCCATTCAAGCACGTTTTTGCGTTCGCCCATTCTATCCCTTTTGGAGGAGATCCTCCAAAAATGAGCATTGCTATCCTCCAATTCCTCCATAAATCTCACCTGTGTTGTGATGCCTACAAATATCTCAACAATGGTTAGGCATTTGGTGCTGATACTGGTGCCTATTGTGGTGGTTTCACCTTTTACCCTGTCTTTCCTACCCCACCATTATTGTCTTATATGTGACATTTGTCCACCCATTATGTGTGTGTGTGTGTATGTATATATATAGAGAGACTGTGTGTGTGTTGTGGGGCAGGAGCTGTCTTGTTTATATGTGTACAGTGCCTAGTACAGTGGAGCCTTAATCAGGGCTTCTCTGTATTACGTAATATAAACAATCAGAATAATTATCTTCCCCTGTTTTGCAGCTAAGCTATCCAAGGGCAGGGTTCCATTCCTATAGAAATTAGGAGTTAGGGTCCTCCCACCGCCTTACACAGTTCCTTAGACAGTGTTTCAGCCCTTTCTGCTGCCCTGTCTGAGGGAAGATCCTTGGTGGTGAAGGATTTCCCTCTCCCTGCACCTTGCGCCCTCTCAAAAGCAGTAGGGTGAGAGCAGGTGCAAGAGACCCATTGAACTCCTGTGAGGAAAACACAGGAAAGCTGATATGGATAAGGAAGGCAAACTTGGCAGGTGGACAAGCTAAGTAGTGGGAGGAGGATGGAAAAATGTCAATTTTTGTAGATTTATTTAGTGTAAAGAGCCTTGCATGACAGCTTATCAAAAAGATGCATCGTGTGGTCATTTGCACTGATGCGTTGTCATATTGTAGTAGACATGGGGTTCTGAATACCCCTCACAGTGTTCCTATTAAGTTATTTAATATAATTTCCCCTATACTATAGATGAGGGAACTGAGGCTGAATTGTCTGATGTGCCCAAATCAAGCAACGTTAATGTCAGAACCAGGATTAGAGCCCAGATCACCTGACTCACTAGACTCCAGGGTCCCAAGCAGATCCCATAGCCAGAATTTTCAAACTTGATTGCTTAAAATTAGACTTCTGAATAAGCTACCTGAGTGTCAAAGGTGCCGAACACCTGCAGTTACCATTGACGCAATCAGAAGAAATGTGTGCTTGGTACCTATGAAAACCAGGCTAATTTGAGGTCCTTAATCAAGCTGTCTGCCTCAACACACTAGAGCTAAAAATTTTGGTCTTGGCCCCCAGAGGACCCAGAAAAACCAAAAATGTGAAATCTACCAAGGCTAGTATTTTTGCATTCAGACTATATTTAACTTTGTCTCCCAGCTCAAACACCCAAGAGCACACACAGTTGATGGATTTTTTTTAATTCACCCTTTCTGAGCTAGTGACGTTTTCATCCTTGAATTACTCAGAGTGGAACTCATTTTAACAGTGAAAATTCCACTTTCACCTGATCCACCGTGCAAGGGGACAAGTGATAAAAATGAGGCACCAGTCTGTTTTGGTGCCAGATCCAGTACTGAATCAGGTGACAATACTATCAGGTGACTTGTCAGAAATCCTGTCTCAATACTGTTTGAAAGAATGTGTCCAGGGGCTTGGAAATGGTGTGAGCAACAGAATATTAGTTAAGTAATACTTGGTTTGATTGCTGCTTGGAATGTGCCTCCACTATCAGTTTCTGCAAGCTGCTGCTCAGCACTTCTAGCTGGAGGATGATTGCACCAAGGAAACACACAGTCCGTGCTTTTTCTTCAGGTAAAAAACTTGGCGGGAAAGAACAGTAACTAAAGAAAGATGTCTAGGATTAATTCAATAACTGCTGTTCCTCATCCATAACATTCTCTGTATCTGTAATGATCAGAGCTGAGCCTTGCTGTTTGCATGTTCCAGTTGAGATTAATCCTTTCTGTGACAAAAGAATAAACCTGTTTAGACAATAAATTTACTGTGTGCACCAGTCTGTTGCAGTCCTTTCTGGGCAATGAAGTGTCTTGAATGATTACTTGATAAAGGAATACAACTTTTTTCATGACTGGAAAAAACCCTCAGTTTTAAAAGAAGTGCTGTTTGTGACCTGGTCAGTGAAGGAATCTGCAATGCACCAGTCTGGGTTAAATCTGTGCATTGAGCTAATGGAATACTTAAGAAAGGAGCAGATGTAGGCTGACCATACGTACCGTTTTAAACGGGACAGTACCGTTTTTTTCATATTTCCCGACCGTCCCGTCGTTTTAATATAAATGTCAATTTTGTCCCGTTTTTAATAAACTATATATAGTTTTTATTTTTTTGTAAAAAACTGAACGCTGGCTTGTTGCGGCTGCCTCTCGTCTCCCCGCCGAGCTGCTGAGCGGGGAGACGAGGGGCAGCTTGTTGCGGCTGCCCCTCGTCTCCCCGCCGAGCAGCTGAGCGGGGAGACAAAGGGCGGCTTGTTGCGGCTGCCCCTCGTCTCCCCGCCGAGCTGCTGAGCGGGGAGACAAGGGGCAGCTTGTTGCGGCTGCCCCTTGTCTCTCCGCCGAGCTGCTGAGCGGGGAGACAAGGGGCGGCGGCTTGTTGCGGCTGCCCCTCGTCTCCCCGCCGAGCTGCTGAGCGGGGAGACGAGGGGCAGCTTGTTGTGGCTGCCCCTCATCTCCCCATCCCGTTTTTGCCATCCCAATGTCCCGTTTTTGGCTCAAGGAAATATGGTCAGCCTCGGCAGATGGTTTGAAGAAATAGGCTTACCATGCCTTCTAACTGGGCAGTATGCTGAAGAGGACTTTGCCTGTGAGGAATATCCATTTGAAAGTGAAGGTGGGGAGTTGAAGCATACAATTCCCCATGTCTGTATTCCATGAATGTGGATATTCTGTCTTGATGAAAGACTTTTCCTAACAAAGTTGTCTTTCTGTGCCTTGTTGGCATGTGCAAAATGTCCATCTCCAGTCAGCTAACAACATGTCTGGTTGGGGCAGTAAAAAATGGGAGCTTCAGCTTTGGTTCTGTCAAATTGGCATGTGCGTGTGTGTGAGAGAGAGCGAGAGAGCATGGGTGCGCATGCAGTATGTCTGACACAGAGAGATCCGGATGAGCTGGTGTCTTGATTTTCATAGCTCTTAATGGCTGCCTGAGGTGCAAATGACATTCAGAACCTGTTTTATACAGACCAAGGAATCTAAAAGAATTGCTACGTTACTTTTTGGTATGTCTTTTTTTTTAATTACCATCTTCTAAGTGTGTATGTAAAACAAACCCTATATGCCAAAAATGTAGTAAGCCTGGATTGAGAGATCTCCGATAGATGCAATATAAATTCTAATGAAATCAGTGCACTAAGCACAATTCTACATTTGTGTGTGTGAATTTTAACAACACTGAACTGAGAGAATTGACTATACTGAGAATCTACATATACTGCAGGAGGGTATTGTGCAAATATAACCACAATGCTTTCCTATTGCACTTCATTTCTGACCTACAACAATATTAGTAACACTCCACAATGCATAAACCTTTCCAGAGCTGAGACTGCAAAGCTCCAAGCTTAGTTTAATGACACAAACAAGGGTCTGCTAAAGTCTAGACAGAGCACCCAACTTTTGATGAAGCCCATATTTGAATCCAAGTGTGAAAGTCAGGTGCACTGATTCACTGTCATATATTGCTGTGATTATTAGCTGTAAGTAGCTGAATTGCAGTTATTTACAGGGAAGTTAATTAAACCTTATTGACTTTTTAATTGTAATTTCTTATTGTTTTTAGAAAATATTACATTTGTATAGCACCTTTTAGTCCCAAAATGCTTTACAAATTATATTCCATTGAAATGCAGTAGCTCTTGGTATAGATGGTAGTATGACATTGCTGTGCAAGCTCTTGTCTGATGCACAATGTGTCCTGATATTGTTGGGGTTAGTATGGCCAGACAGGAAGTGTGAAAAATCGGGACAGGAGGTGGGGGGTAATAGGAGACTATATAAGAAAAAGTCCCAAAAGTCGGGACTGTCCCTATAAAATCGAGACATCTGGTCACCCTAGTTGGGGTCTGCAGAAAGACACAAGACTTCGGGTTTTTTTCCCTCAAATCTCATTTGAAACTTAAACTGTACAGAATGCAGTTTGCCTGCCTCAGAATGATGAAGAACTGAGGCAACCATGCAAGGATTAGAACTGTGCCTTCAGGGAGGCTCTATATTTTAAACATGATGCTTAGACCTCTAAGACACCCCCTCTGGCATTTGGAGCTATTCATATATAGAAAATTGCTAAGCTTCTCTTTTTTTCCTCCAGTATAACTCAAGTAAAGGCAGATGACTTTTTTTGTTTGTTTTTAAATGCTGCAGCCACAATCCTTATACACCAAATGCCAGATTATGGCAGGGAGCAAATTTATCTGGTTAAATCTTAAACCTCAGTAAAGCAGGAATTAATGGTAATATGAATACATAATCTTAACACTTTGATATGCTGTGCACATAATCCATGGGGGTTTTTTTCTCTTGGAAATGTGTTACTGCACCTTTCTGAAAGAAATCCCTGTAAAAGATTGTAAAGTTTATAAGAGTGGCCAGTGTTTGTCTTGAGAAACAGAGATGCTAGTTGCCAAGAGAGGGAAGCTACATGACTCCTTGGGATGGGACGGTTTTTGGCCTGTTCTGTAAACAAGCTACTGTTTAATCGGAAGAAAGCTCTTACCTTGCTGAGCCATATTTTTACTGTGCAGGGTTCCTCTGGTATATACAACCCTCTGCATCATGCATGAATTTGGTCTGATTTGCTCAATTTTTGTGCATACTTTTCTGTATTTATGTTGCTTGTTCTTGCTGTAGAAGCCTGCTTATATTTACCTAGTTTGTGCACACTTATGAAGTTTTTTGACAATGAATAGCATGACACCTGATGGGAAACTAACTGTAAATGTCACCTTTTATGCAGATCTCCTGTCCCAACGATGACATCTACCCTGGTCTTAACTTAACAAGTTAAGCCTTGTTTATACTGGAAAACTAAATTGATTTAAAAATCAGTGTAGTTTAATTTGTTCAAAGCCCTAATGTAAGACCTACTACAGAACCCCGTTTATCCAATCTAATTCAAATAATCAGGAGAATGGGAAAGTGCGAGGCTTCAGCGCCATCTAGCAGCCACAGGAGAGTTCACCCATTTCTGGACCTGTGTGCGCTGAAAGCCAGATAATGGAGGGTTGGCTAAACAGGATTCTACTGTACTTGCACCTGTTTAACCATTGCTGATATCGATTTAGCTAAATTGATAACTTACCAATGCAAGTATGGGTTTAATTGGTTTAAGTGCATTAATTATACCTATTGCACCAATTTAACTAAACTGATTTTAAAATTGATTTCATTACATTGGTGCACTTATCTAGTATAGACAAAGTCTTAAATTCCTTATCCTGTGCTAGATGCCCACTGGATTAGTAGCCCATCCATTTCCACTTAAGATGCTTTGGTGATCTTTTTATAAATAGAGCTTGAAAAATTTGCCCAATGCTAACTATTCTGGAGACTAAGGATATATCTACAAAGCAAAAAAGACTCGCAATAACAAGTCTCAGAGCCTGGGTCAGCTGATTCAGGGTCATGCTACGGGGCTTAAAAAAAAACAGTATAGATGTGTGGACTTGCGTTGGGTGACGTAGTTATGCAGATGTGTATAATGTAGACCTAGCCTCAGATACTGAACTAGACTTATTCCAGCCAGAATATAGGCTATTTTGATAACTTGTTACCTTTACTATAACTGATGGCTCTTTTATACTACAGGGGAAGAGGAAGGAATTATACTTGCTCTGATTATATCAGCAAAGTAGACAAAAATGTGTTTCAGCAGCACAGCAGAGAGATAATTTGTTTAAAAGAAAAATAATAGAGCCACTGAGGGAAAGTGGGTTATTGAGCTCCATTGGAGTTCATCTCTTTCCTAACAGGCACCTTTATGTCGCATGCAAATCCCTGACTCCCAAAAGAAGCCTCAGAGATGGGGAGTTCTGTATGTTGTAGTGGTGATTAGTATCCATTAAGTTCCAACTCAGTGTCCAATAAAGTGCTTCTGGCTGCAGGCTGATAATTATTCATGCATATTTGAGTCTTCTTCATCTGTGTATTACCCAGTGAAAGATGGAAGCAGTTATTCAGTTTTGGTCTTAGAGGTCACTGCAAATATTTACATTTGAAGAACATTCACATTTTTGACAGAGGTATCTGCAGGTGGTACTGATTAAGTCAAGACCAGACAGGCCACTGAAAATTTCTACTTTGTAACTTTCTTTTGCTCCCTGCTACTCTCTTTGTATCATTTGCAAGGGTGGCACATTGCAGCTAATTCTCTTCCATTTGGAAAGGTCTAGATTGTTTCTGAAATCTGATGTCAGGTTCACCTTTTGACTAGTGTTCTGGTCTCACTCTGCCAGTTGGGTAAGACACCCGCTTTTGTGTCCACAAGCTAAAGGGCAGTCAGTATTAATGGGCATCTTTTGCTGGCTTTAGGGAGTCTCACAATGTCGGAGGATATATCTGTTCCTGATATTAGTGAAACATACCAAGAAGGCTCTAAGAACGAGCCGTGGCTTTGCATGACATTTCTGAGCAAGTGGGTGAATGCTAAGTTTGAATAATTCCAGACAGAGAAAATGCTGTTATTTCCCAGGCCATGGGCTGTCAGGAATTTTGTGGGAAGAAGAGGCTCCACATTGTGTCATGATAACTGAGAATCATGGGTTGGGAGGCATCCTGACCAGTACATGCATGGGGTTATAGATTAGATATAAGCAACAAAGCCACATTAGAGTGTGTATTGGTGCCCAAGGAAATGCACCAGTAAGCAAATGCTGCACCTCCTGACATGACACATTGTTTTTCACTGTGTATTTTAAAAAGTAGAAGACTGCTTGGTCCATTAAAAATATACCAGACGCCTATTAGTCAGAGAGAGAGAGAGAGAGAGATATGAGAAAGATATATATGAGTTAGTGTGCTCCACTAGAAAAATTGATAGGCAACACCCTGATGTTAAACCTAGCTTTCCTCCTTACCATAGGCTCCTGGGAAGGGGGAGAGAGCTGGACTTACTGCCAGGACCTACGATCATATTTTGACTTCATTTTTCATATATCTCTGGCTAGTAAGTGTGTGTTAAATTTGAAGCTCCAAGCCCTCTAATTGTTGGAGAGGAGGAAGATCTTTTTTAATCTCTTCTCCCCTATCTGGAGTCTTCTGAAGGCTGCATATGAGGAGGGTTTCTGCTACTCCTCTAGCCTTCTACATGTGCCTTCTGAATGCTGTGATGGGAGGCGGTCTCCGTTGCACTCTCCCCGCCTTTGTTTCCCTGTGAATAGCTCCAGTGCCTTTTCCCTGCTGCTGCTGCTCATGGCTCTCGCAAGCAACACAAACTTGACACAATTCTTGACAATTTCATTTGCTGCCTTCAGGGTTCTGAATAGAAGCTGTGAAACTGTCCACAGTGTTAGTGAGGTCATTGCCACTGATTTGGGAAAGCAGTGAGCAGCAGCAGAGGTACTGAAGCTGTTAGTGTGTGGACCTAGGCAGACAACCTTCTGTTCACATTTGTAACGTTATTTTCACAATCCTAAAGAGTACAACTTTAACTGAATCCATTGAAAGCTTATATTCTCCAGAAATTGTCAGTGCTCCCAAAGTTGCTCAGGAATGCTGGCTGCCTGTGAGTGGAAAAGTGGATTTCTCAAGCCCTGTCATAGAAAGAGAAATCAGAATTCTTTGAAACAGAAGGGGTCACTTGCAATGACTCAATGGCTGTGATAGAAAAATGAGTGGAAGCGCTAAAGAGATAGCAGATGGGCTGGTAGCGCTTCAATGCCTATTTTTGGATGCCTTTTTTCTGAGTGTGCCTGCATGCAAAAACAGCATTAAATAAAGTGCATCTTTAAGGGAAGTTTGGGGGCAATTCAAGGCACTGTCCTGCAGAAAGCTAGTTTGGTGCATAATGATGTCAGGTTTTTTCCTCCACATTTTGGAGGTCCCAGCATTCTCTCTGGGAGATGGAGCACAATGGGAATTTCAACAAAAAGGCAAAACCCAGTGCCATAGTCCAAATTCACATAGGTTACACCATCAATCACTGGGTTGTTTTATGTAAATGTCAGATACCTTCATGATCCTTGGATGAGAGAGAGCTTGTTACAAGGACTTTGCAGATTGCATTTCAAGTTCCTGCAA
The DNA here is from genome assembly GCA_037349315.1 of Chelydra serpentina. NCBI lineage: Eukaryota > Metazoa > Chordata > Testudines > Chelydridae > Chelydra > Chelydra serpentina. The sequence goes on along the minus strand of JBAIAC010000024.1, from coordinate 54,499,135 downwards.
AAGACTGTTTGGATACCCCATTTGCTCCCTCTTCCCCTAAACACTATCCTTGCTTGTACATCAGCCACCACTTACGGTTCCGTTCCTGCTCTGCCTGATATCAGCCTTGAGAAGGCTTTTAGATTATGGCACAATGGGAGAGGGCTGTCAATCTATTAAGTATCTTAAAGTTAAATAGAAAAGAAATCTGTTTGAGACAGGGCTTAGCAATTTCACTGTGGATGTTTAAAGAAATATTTTAACTTGTATAGGGAACTTATTATACTTTGCTTCTCCAGTCTTTGAAACAAGGTTTACTCTTCTTTTTTATATTTGGCATAAATTCAGTCTTAGTAGTACACTTTATTCTTGCCATTTTCTCTCACTGGAATTGGGTAGCATTTTAGAACACTCCAAGTAGCTGTGTATAGTTTGACTTTTTTTAATCCCTCCTCCAGTCCAGCCATCCTCACTACATACTTGGGGGTCTATTTTCATTAAGTAGAATCAGACAGTTCCTTTGGCATTTCAAGAATCTAAATTTCTTCATGGCATGTATAGCAGTGGCTGACAAAGCCAGTTCTCTGACAACTCATCAGGTCCCTAGAAAACACTTCCATTTACAGAACAGCCAACCCATGGTCTCAGGGGTATTAACCCATGTTCACAACTGGAGCCAGAGTGTAAGCCCTCTGTTTCTAACCAGGCTGAAATGGAGGATTCCTGAATGATGTAAAGCAGGAATTGGAAATGTAACTGGATGAGACCTTAAAAGCCAATGTCCTGTCTACATAAATACTAAAATTCTGATGGCTCTTTAAAGAAGAACATGGATTTATCCCAGTTCTTTATTGTTCCCTTCTTGCTGTTGTACAATGTTGTATGCACCAGTTGTTGTCTGCTGCTCTCCACCCCAGACATAGCTGCATTTCTTTCATGCTGAAGATACAGTTTGTAAAGTGTTTTGGGATCCTTCAGCATAAAACGTGCTATGTCATTATCAAACTGTTCATTTCAGTGGGGACAAGTGTGGAGGGAGAGAGAGAGGGGGAGATTACTGTTACTTCACAAATTGCTTTTCTAAGGAATCCTATTAAACTGAGATTGTCCTGTCCTTCCACTTCCCCAATAGTTAAGTATTTCTAGAACCAGGTCAAATCAATCTCTGTATAGATGGGCTTGTTTACTTTTTTATACCATTGTTAGTGTCTTTTTTTAAAAAACCTAAAGGCCTGTACTAGCATGAACCATGTACCTAGTTCTCAGTTTCTGTGTGTGGTAGTTGGCTTTAATTTTTTACTTAATTTTACAACATCAGGTGGGAACAATAGTATTTTTCATTCCACAATCAGTTTTGTCTGAGCACACCGTCAGCATGTTTCTCTCCCAAGAACGATCCTGTGGCTTTCATATATATTTCTCATGTGAACCTTAGCAAGGGGTGGGGTCATCAAAGCTTTTATTCCTACTGGGAAAAAATTGCCAGGGTGTGGAGGTTGTTGCGTAAGAGGAGAAAGAACAGAAGCTTATCTGAAACAGAAGTAACACAGAGAAAAGGAAGAGACATGTCACTAAGGAGAGAGGAATTAAAAAGGAAGAAGAGATGTTACAACCAAATGAACAAAACAGGAAAAACTTTGAACAAACTGCAGAAGGTGGGAAAGAGCATGTGGTCTGTTTACTATCAGCTGTTCATTAAATGGTAGCAATAGGCTAAGCGATTTTGTGTTTCTCTCATGTCTATTCTCTTCTGCTCTGGTGCCCAGACTGGCAGGTGGGATCTGCTGGGAATCAAACTGTGGATTTTTAAATTGATCAAACTTGACGTGCTATCCTCAGCAGTGGCATTATAATGTGTTAAAGGTATCATGCCAGCAGCAGGGACTGGAATGTATGTTTTCTCCTTGCTTTCTCTGCATGTTAAAGAGCAGCTTTCATTCTCTGTTCTGGGGTAATGCTGCTGTACCTAGAAATCAAACTCTCTGCAATTTTAAAATAAACAGAAAAGATAGCAAAGAAAGATCTTTTATTTCAGATTTCACTGTTCCTCTTTCAAAAGCCAGAAATCACACCCCGAATAAAAAGCAATCCCAATTCAGGCTCCAAGGAGATAAAATGTGCATTGTTTATTTGAGAAAACCGTCAGGGCTTGTTGGGAGTTGTATATTTTCCTGAGATGTAGAGGTAGTTGGAGGTGGTAGTATCTTTAAATATAAAACACATTTTTATGAGACTGGCACTTAAAGTGGCAGCAGGTGAGCTCTGTGCTCCCCTGGCTGATTTGGGATTGTACTTTCTTGGTGTCTGTCGATCTAGTTTTTAATACTTTGAACAGTTTGTGATAGCAGCCTCTGAAGTCAGCGTCTTAGTTTTTATAGAATTGATTTTAGACGTATAGATTTTTGAGACAGCTGCTTGAGACCAGTGGCTTTCATTAGTTTAATACATCTGTTATTTAACAGCAGACCTCTTCTCTTCATCCCCCCGCCCCCTCCCCCTGAGCCCTGTGTGCTCATTGTCACTCTCACTCCATACACCCCCATTCCCCATGGGACAGGAAAATGAAGTGTCTAACCGTTCTTGGTAGATTGTTAGCTGTTAACAGGGGTGACTGCACGTGCCCGAATGCTGCAAGAGAAGGAAAGCAAGAGAAGGGCAGCTATTGTTTAACTGAAGCCAAGGAATTGGTAGACAGGCTTGGGTTTGACTGGCTTTGGCTCTGGCTTTTCTGCATTCCAAACTGTCTCGGGCAAAGAAAATAGAGAGTGAGCGAGGAGTATGCACAGAGCATTCTGACTTTCTGGCTGTCCTGCTGTCAGGATTATGGTAGAGGCACTAGGAGCATCACAGAATGCAGTTCACAGGTAAGATCCCTCATGATTTAACCACACAAGTCTGGAAATGTATCACTGCTGTATTCCATTGAGATTTGACTGGATGATAGGAGAACGGGTATTGTGTTAGAAATGTAACTATGCATATAGTTAAGAACTAAAGCCTTGCTTTTCAGCCTTTCCTTGGTGCCTACCGCATACATACTTTTTGCATTGCTTTATCAGTGTTGTACACAGCAGATATTTTCCCCAGAGATGTTCACATGTGTTTCACCTGGCAGGATGAATGCACAAGGGAGAGGGCAATGTGGGTATCTTTCTGCTCACCCGTGCAGACACCAAGGGCAGTAATATCTCTCTGAGACCCCATGTGGGAGAAGAGAAGTCAAGAACCATGACATTTACATAATTAGTTTTAATGTTTAAAGTAGTTGTTTGCTATGTAATTCTTAGATTAAAGAAAAAAACCAACTCCTCTCTAAAAGCCCTTATGTAATGAGGATAACTCAGGAAGAGCAACCTTCCACAGAAAATAAGATTTATGGATAAGGGCAAATGTGCCTTACTTTCTTTTAAAGAACACATTGAGTGACATTCTTAATGTGCTAGTAGCATCTGGCATTATATATTGGAGTCAGTATAAAATTTTGCAAACCTAGCTTCCTGTTCACCAGGAAGAGATGATAAATCAAAGGTATTCAGGAAACCCCACAGGTGGTTCATACAAGCAAGAGGCTTTTTCAAAAGAGTAAATTTTCCTACTGCTGTTTTGCTTTTCTGGCAACCTGTGTTTTAAAATATATTGTCATAAGATAGTAAGCTGGAAGCCTTCAGATTTTGTGGTGTTCGATATTTTTAGACATGTGCCACTGACTACAAAAAATCAGTAAGTATTGTATGAAGCCAAGAACTGAAATCTCAGAATTAAATGTTGACCACCTTGGAGTTGTCTTTTAAAATGTATTGATTAGAGAGCAGTCATTCAGTTATTTCCTGTTTAACCCCTTCACCAGAGACAGAACTGCTAGTTTGCTCAGGCAAAGTAACTTTGCATTGTGTCACCCTTAGCCAGTGTGAAGAAAAATATCTAGCAGCTGCTTGTGATTAGAGAATGAAAACATTCTACATTCATTTTTTCATATAAGTGTGGATTCCTTAAACAAAACAAAAAAATCTCATGACCCACTAACAAGGGAGGCTTACAGTAGATTTCATGCTCCCTGCCTAGTTTCTTATGGATGATCAGAGGAAGGTGGTTGAAAGTAGAATTTCCAGCCTTTTCCGAGGCCGTTTATCACATCACTAACCCATTATTATAATTACAAGGAATAGGTTCCGTAGTGCTAGCAGCTCCAGAAGGTGGAAGCAGAGGACATTTGTATCCAGATGTTTTTTGTGGTCCCTAAGTTTAGCTGATGCTCTTTACATTTCTTTTGGAGCTCCCTGGGCAGGGGAGAAGCAGCACAATTCTAATGAAGGAACTGTTCAGGAAAGCTGCTGTCAAAATGATCTGCCTTTAAGTGCAGATGTCTCTTTACAGTGTATGGAGAGGAGTTGGCTTTATCTGGATACAAGAGGAAGAAGGGCTGACCTGTTGCAATGAGGCTTGACCTGCTCTTTCACATTTTCTAGTACCACAGTAGCTCTTACCATAGGATGTGTGAGTGCATGAGTTAGAATTTTATTAATAGCAGCATAGCCTTGTGCCAAAGTGCAGAAAACAAAAAGAATTACAATAAAACTTAAAAATTAAATCCAAAGTTATAAAATATTAAAATACTTATAAGTACAGATTTAAAAAGACATACTCCAGTAATCCACATATGATCACCATGCTACTTGACTTTTTTCCTTATTTTAGCGGCTGACCAAGCAAATAGGGCAACTGCTTAGATTACAGATACAGCTCCTAACAAATATTCTGTTTTCTGAGAGGTCAATAAAAAAGGAATCTGGGACAAAAATATGGAAAGCCATTTTGACCTCAAATGGCAATACAAATGACAATGTAATAAATAATGGCATAGATCTTCCACCTGCCCTAAACCAAATGGACAGAGGCGGTCATGTTTTTTTGATGCCAGTTAATTGGCCTTCTAAGTAAGATGTCTGCATGAATTGAAAACGGAGATTGGTAAAGGCCCTTCTAAGCATGTTATTATACAAACTGTCTAGTTGTCTGGCATTACCCATGAGTCTTTTTAACAAGGGGGAACCAAAATGATGTATTTGAAGTAGAAACAACTGCCTTATCCTGTTGCTTATTAATATCCTTTAGTCTCTACTTTACTAGGGATTTTACATTTTTAAACTTAAATCTAATAATTACCAATTTGAAAAACCTGGAGGATGCAAAGAATTTTGAATATATTCTAACCAAGGAAATTTATGTGTGAAAGTCCTGCTGAGCTGCACCTTTAAGCACAACCTTGCAAACCTGTGAGTGCGTACTATGAATATAAAGCCAAAAATTAATATTACAGTGTTGCATTTTGGACAGGGTGTTAAACTTTCACTTCAGCTAGTTACGAGTGCATTTATTGCCATGCAGGAGGGCTGTGGCTTTCAATTATCTGGAAGGACGTTGTTCTTCTAGTACAGAGCCCCGGCAGGTTTCCTGAGGCACTCCAGCAAACGACAAGGAATCGGCTAAGGGTGGCCTCCATTTCTCATGGTCTCAGATAAAGCTGCAAAATCTAGGACCAGGTCCACCTGCGACTCCAATCTCTCTGAATAATGAAACTGTCGAAGCAGTCTCTAGCTTTTACTATTTGGGTTCTATACTCACCAGTTCCTCCAACTCTCCATCAGATGGGCATCACAGCGACTGCCATGGGTGATTTACAATGATTATTGAATCTACATCATCTCAGCACGACAACCAAGTTCAGGATCTATTCAAGCTGTATCCTTTCCATACTGTTTTACAGCTGCGAAACATGGACACTATGACGCTCAGACTGGTCAAAGCTGGAGGTTTTCTACACAAAATGCCAACGTCGTATATTGGGCATAAAGTGGAATGACTTCATTTGTAATGCATATGTTTATGGTCACTCCGATATGCAGACTGTCAGGGCCATTGACCGCAGCCAGCATCTTATACTTTTCGGACATGTCGCGAGAATACCACAAGACATTCTGGCAAACGCTGTTCTCCGAGTGGCTTGTAACATTCGGGATAAAATTCCACCAACCAGGGGATGGAGGCAGACCCCCTATTACATGGGTTCATCAAGTCTGTTCCAATATTGGACACTCAGGCCATCAAGTCCTAGCGGCTGCACAGGAACGGACCAAATGAAGAACGATTGCTGCAGCCAACCATTTGGCTCAGCGTTGAAGAAGAAAAATTTTGGACAGAATAGAATTCATACCTGTTTTGAATCACTTCTAGTCCTTTGAGATCATTCCATCCCTACAATTCTGCTCTATAGAAAATTCGAGTGCATATCTTAGCCTCAAACACTCAAGGGCTGGTGCAATTAAGTTGCTCACACGAGTCCAGATAAAACATAACACCTTTTGCATTGAATCTGAGTCCTTCTCTTTTGTACCTAAATATGCTTATCCCACAAACCATTTTGTGTGAATCAGATACCCAGGTAGTGGAAAGAGCTAACTTGTTGATTATATTGCCCATCAATCCTCTAGTTATGCAATCCCTGTCTCCGACTAAAGACAGTTGCATTAGTTTTGGAATAATTTATTGAAAGGCCTCCCCTTTGACAGTATAAACCAAAAGCATGTAATAAATGCTTCAGTCCCAAAGGTATTTGTGACAGTAGAAACATATCCTCTGCACATAAGAAGACATAGGGTGGTTCATGATTTTAGGGGGGAAATATTGATCCCCTTTTAATGCAAAAGCAACATCATTAATATAAATGCTAAACAGAAAAGGGACTAAAAGATAGCCCTGTTGAACTCCTTTTGTAATTGAGATAGAATCAGTTAGTTTCCCATCCAGGCCTATCCTAATTCTTGGCCACTGTCTGCGAAGAGCTGTGAAAGAGTCATGTGTACTGAGAAAAGGTCTAAGTACCACCACTAGGAGCGACCCACCCTCCCCAGTAGAAATTTGCAACTGTGTTGTGGCCAAGTGCATTTCATAAACAGACCATTCACAAGTGGCATTGAGAGAGAGCCCCGTCCCAGAGATCAGCTGGGAACGCATACAGCATGTTGTGCAGTTTTTATGTTAGATACCTGAATTTTCTCAGAGCTTTAATTCTACATGAAAGGCTTTCTGTGATTTTTAGCTTGCTCTCAAGGTTAATTATGTTATTAGATGCCATAAGCATTCCTTAGTAGAGTTAATACTGAGAAGTTTGACACTGGGCCAATGTAGAAAGAAGACATAATGATCCCCTTATTTAATGTACTATATACATGGGTCACTGCCTTCCACCAGGCAGATAAAATGTGTGAAAAGTAAACAAGCAAGTGGTGTATCTATAGCTTCTCCTTTCCTCCTGAGCCCTAGCACCTCCCAACATTAAAAAAGGGACAGCTTCATTGTTTGCGTTTTATAGATCTAGTCAGTAGCTAATAATGCTGAAATTATTGTTTAAAAACATGGGGCATGTAGTTGCACAAAGCAGGACTTGGGCTTTGTCTTTGGTTGGTTGGTTTTTTTGGAAATTTTTACCAGAGTCAGGATTGTATTGTAAGAATGATTGGCCTGTTTGGTTACATAGCTGGTCCATTCTCTTACACACTAACAACTCTCTGTATCTGTTGTGGGGAGGTCAAAGGACAATCAGTACTTTAAAAAGCTCACTTTTTAGGTAACCAATGTCAGCTACCAACTGTTGTGGTCAGTCTGAGTGGTGATTCTTTGCATAGCTTAACAGTGCTGCTTTTTACTCAGCCAATGGAGTTGTTTGTTATGGCAAACAGTATGCAATTTTCCTCTCCCCACACCTGCAGTATGCTGAGCATGCTGAATAGGGTAGTGATTTTGTGATGTGGACACCTGCCCAGCAGAAAGTGAAACAAATCCACCAACTCATTCACTTCACTTGGGTCTCCAAGCAACCATCATAGTGCTGCCAGGCATTCACAATATGAGTCAGGCCCTTAAAAATCATGAGATTATTTTAAAATATTACATTTTGATTCTTTTAACTAGCCTTCTGGTTTCTGAGTCAGGTTGATCTTAAGTCAAGTTTTCAAGCTTTTCTCGACCACAGTGAGGGCTCGAAACTTTTTCATAAATGAAAACTGATATTCTGTCCATATTCACTTGATTCTAGGAGCTGAAGCTTTAAGAAAACACCAAGAATCACAATATTCACAATAATAGTAAGAGTTGACAACACTGCTGATCAGAGCGTGATATTTTTCAGTCAATTCTATTATGTTTAAAGTGACTAGGAGTCTCTTAAAACAAAGCACCAAAAATAATCTTCTACCCTACACAAGCTTTTGCAGAATTTATCCTGCCAAAGCCTTGTCCTGGTGTACTTTGGGCTCCCCATAAAACATGGGATGGATTCTCCAGGGGAAGTCCCTTTGATTGTTCCGAAATCTCGATCAGGAGGACTTTGTGAAGGGTATCTACAGGACACTACATCAATCTGCACAGGAATTAAAGTAAGATCTACAAAACAGACATTAGATCTTGTGACGGGGCAAGGCCAGAGGGCTATAGGAAAGTGGTAAGGAACCAGTATGTTAGCCCCAGGCTAAACAAATCCCTGATACCTTATGGCAGTTGCTCCAGGTTAATCAAGACACCTGGGGCCAATTAAGAACTTTCCAGAAGGCAGGGAGGTTGATTGGGACACCTGAAGCCAATCAAGGACTGGCTGGAACTAGTTAAAAGCCTCCCAGTTAGTCAGTGAGAGGGGAGGAGCTGTGGAAGGAGGTTGCGTGTGAGGAGCTGGGAGCAAGAGGCACTAGGAGTTGAGAGTAAGAGGGCGTACTGCTGGAAGATCCTGTGGTGAGGATAAAGAAGGTGTTGGGAGGAGTCCATGGGGAAGTAGCCCAGGGAGTTGTAGCTGTCGTGCAGTTGTTCCAGGAGGCACTCTAAACAGCTGCAATCCACAGAGCCCTGGGCTGGAACCCAGAGTAGAGGGCGGGCCCGGGTTCCCCCCAAAACTCCCAACTCCTGATCAGACACAGGAGGAGTTAACCTGGACTGTGGATTCTACTAGAGGGGAAGATCTCTGAGGCAAGCAGAATCCGCCAATAAGCGCAGGACCCACCGAGGTAGAGGAGGAACTTTGTCACAATCTGTAATTTACTATGGCTCCGACTGCTGGATGCTGAGAGAGAAACCATAGCAGATCTTGAATACAAAGGAAATGGAAATGTGAAGTTCAATGCTTGGAATTACAAGGATGGACCATATTTGGAACACACAAATTAGGGAAAGTATGGAGGGGTGGTACCAATTATTGAACATCTGAGAGAATCCAGACTTTGATGGTTTGGGCTTGTGAACAGAAGACTGGACAGAAAAAATATAGAGGAAACAGCATGTTAAACCTAGAAGTGGAGGGTAAGAGAGGGGTTGGAAGCCCCCAAATTAGATGGATGGATGTCATGCAAAACTATTTGATTTGCTGTGGAGAATTGCTTCAATTGAATGAAGAAGGGGGACTCTGAAGAGCTGACTCCAGATAGATGGGGCTACGGATAGAAGAAATAATAGTATTAAACAAAAACAAATGATCGGTGCATTAAATTTCCTGAATGGGTCATTAATGCAAGGAAGTGTCTTGAGCCTTGATAATTACCTCAGTTCTTCCTATGTTCATGTTCATACCTTGCTAATCTTTATATGTATGCAAGAATACGAAAGGGAAAGGGGGACCTCGAAAGGTCATCTATTCCAGTCCCCTGCACTCATGGCAGGACTAACTATTATCTAGACCATCCCTGACAGGTGTTTGTCTAACCTGCTCTTAAAAATCTCGAATGATGGAGATTCCACAACGTCCTATACAATTTATTCCAGTGCTTAACCATCCTGACAGGAAGTTTTTCCTAATGTCCAACCTAAATCTCCCTTGCTGCAATTTAAGCCCATTACTTCTTGTCCTATCCTCAGAAATTAAGAAGAATAATTATTCTCCCTCCTCCTTGTAACAACCTTTTATGTACATGAAAACTGTTATCATGTCCCCTCTGTCTTCTCTTTTCCAGACTAAACAAACCCAATGTTTTCAATCTTTCCTCATAGGTAGAGTTTTCTAGACCTTTAATCATTTTTGTTGCTCTTCTCTGGACTTACTCCAATTTGTCCACATCTTTCCTGAAATGAGGCACCCAGAACTGGACACAATACTCCAGTTAAGGCCTAATCAGTGCGGAGTAGAGCGGAAGAATTTCTTCTCATGTCTTGCTTACAATACTCCTATTAATACATCCCAGAATGATGTTCGCTTTTTTTGCAACAGTGTTACACTGTTGACTCATATTTAGCTTGTGGTCCATTCTGACCCCCAGATCCCTTTCCACGGTACTCCTTCCTATGCAGTCATTTCCCATTTTGGATGTGTGCAGTTGATTGTTCTTTCCTAAGTGGAGTACTTTGCATTTGTCCTTATTGAATTTCATCCTATTTACTTCCAGCCATTTCTCCAGTTTGTCCAGATCATTTTGAATTATAGTCCTATCCTCCAAAGCACTTGCAATCCCTCCCAGCTTGGTATCTTCCACAAACTTTATAAGTGTACTCTCTATGCCATTATCTAAATCATTGATGAAGATATTGAACAGAACCGGACCCAGAACTGATCCCTGCGGGACCCCATTCATTATGTCCTTCCAGCATGACTGTGAACCACTGATAACTACTCTCCGGGAATGGTTTTCCAACCAGTTATGTACCCACCTTATAATACCTCCATCTAAGTTGCATTTCCCTAGTTTGTTTATGAGAAGATCATGGGAGACAATATCTTTACTAAAGTCAAGGTATACCATGTCTATCCCTTGCCCCCCCATCCCTCCCACCCCCATCCAGAAGGCTTGTTACCCTGTCAAAGAAAGCTATCAGGTTGGTTTGACACAATTTGTTCTTGACAAATCCATGCTGGCTATTACTTATTATCACCTTATTATTTTCTAGATGTTTGCAAATTGATTGCTTCCTTATTTGCTCCATTATCTTTCCGGGTACTGAAGTTAAGGTGACTGGTCTGTAATTTCCCGGATTGTCCTTATTTTCCTTTTTATAGCTGGGCACTATATTTGCCCTTTTCCCGTCTTCTGGAATCTCTCCCATCTTCCATGACTTTTCAAAGATAATCGCTAATGGCTCAGATATCTCCTCAGTCAGCTCCTTGAGTATTCTAAGATGCACTTCATCAGGCCCTGGTGACTTGAAGACATCTAACGTGTCTAAGTAATTTTTAACTTGTTCTTTCACTATTTTAGCCTCTGATCCTCATTTTCACTGACATTCACTATGTTAGACTTCCAATCACCACCAACCTTCTTGGTGAAAACTGAAACAAAGAAGTCATTAAGCACCTCTGCCATTTCCACATTTTCTCGTATTGTTTCCCCCTCCTCATTGAATAATGGGCCTACCCTGTCCTTGGTCTTCCTCTTGCTTCTAATGTATTTGTAGAATGTTTTCTTGTTACCCTTTGTCTCTAGCTATTTTGATCTCATTTTGTGCCTTGGCCTTTTTAATTTTGTCCCTAGGTACTTGGGTTATTTGTTTATATTCATCCTTTGTGATTTGACCTAATTTCCACTTTTTGTAGTATTCTTTTTTGAGTTTCCGATCATTGATGATCTCCCGGTTAAGCCAGGGTGGTCTCTTCCCATATTTACTATCTTTCCTACTTAGTGGGAGAGTTTGCTCTTGTGCCCTTAATAATGTCTCTGAAAAACTGCCAACTGCCTTCAATTGTTTTTCCCCTTAGACTAGAATCATGTTGTGGACAAGGTCACTCATCATGATTTTTCCTGGAAAGTCCCTGCTACATGACTAGATGTCTCAAATTACCATTGTGAAGGTCACTATGCACTAGTCTAGAAGAAGCTTTTGAGGGTAATTTTCTGGTTTGATTTCTGTGCTGCAGGATGTTGATGATGCAATCTGTTGTGAATTAGTCATCTTTGTGACTGGGCCAGTCGCATTACAGCAGAGGAGAGGATTAGCTCACAGCTGATGTTGGCAAACCTGTGGTTGGTTAACATCTGAAGGGAGCTGCAGGGACATCAGAGGTGGAGCAGGGTTTGTGATTGACACGACATGCCAAACCCTGTTCTGTTAGAGAATCCTTGGCATTTATCTTGTTCTGAATAAAGCCAGCAAGATAAACTTGTTGTGGGGGTATTACATAAAGCCAGTGTTACGTAGTTCTCAGGCTTGCTTGAAATGGGTGAGGTGCTCACAGGATAAAAAAATTTCAATTGTGAGATAATACTGAAGGGGCAAAGTGTGGTGGTGTTCCTGGTGATGTGACTGATCATTCTTAAAATGTAGTGTGATTCAGCGTAGACCCCTTTAGAATATGGAATGTGACTTCTTTTTAAGCCAAACAGAATTTCACATATAACAACAGGAAATGGTTCACTGTGTGCCTTTAAGCCAAAAGGGGTGCTGTGTGGATGCTATCCTTGTTACACTGAGATGGGCATATTGGATTATTAGAAACCATATTAAAGTCTCTCTCCACCAAGTTATTAATGTTTTCAAATCTGTGGACCTTTCTGGGATCACTAAACAATTTACGTGAAGGTTTCATGAGAGGAGGAGAAATAGGGAAAGGTGCAATGAGTGAGTGGTCTTTTGAAATTAACTGGATTCTTTTTGGAGAATCTCAGGGCTCTGCACTATGACTAAGGGCCTGTTAGAGCATTGTGGTATCAAAAAGAAGTTTGTGCAGTAACCCAGTGGTGACAGGAACAATGGAGAGTGGCAGGGATGTCTAGTCAGTTGGGGGCACTATTTTATAAAGTGTCATGGCACCTCCATCAGATTTGAAACTCTTTATTAGTAGGATTATGGTAGGCCCTAAAGGCCCCAACCAAGATTGGGGTCACATTGTGCTAGGCGTTGTGCACACTTACGATGTGACTATGTCCCTGTCCCAGAGAGAACTTACAATCTAAATAGACAAAACAGTCAAACAGGCCCGCCATGGCGTCTGGAGTTGCGGTGTGCTGGTGAGTGGCGAGGGGAGCGGCATGTGCAACGTCTGGCCCTGGAGCTCGTGCTGGAGCGCTGACGTCGACAGTACCGTGACTGTCTGTGGTAGCTGCGGGCCGAGGAAGAAGAGTGTCTACGGTGCCTGTCCCGGTGCCTGCACACATCACTGCGCCGCGGCGTGGAAGGGCGGTGAGGCTCCCGTACCGGCGGCGAGCCCGATCGGCCCGAGCTGTGAGAGGAGCGCACCGAATGAGACGGCGAGCAGTTCTCAGCTCGAGGGCTGTGCCGCTCCGGGGATGTCTGATGGGCACCCAGCGGCGGCTTGCCTCAGGATCGGGGGCCCCTTACCTGCAGCGCCCCGGCAAGGTCATGATGTCTCGCACGGCCTGCAGGGCCTCCGACGTCGACGGCATCCTGATGGCAGGAGAGGCATGCGCGGGCGGTACCGGGCTGCTCCGCTCAACTCGAGTCAGAGGCCTTGGGCCCAGGTGGGGGTCCAGGGCTGCCTGACCCCTCTCTTTCTCTCAGCGCCGCTGCAACGAGGACATCTTCCCCTGTTTCTTGGACGGGGAGTGGTGCCGGCTAGTGGAGGGGACCTTGCTATACACCGAAGACGTGGTGCCAGGTGCCAACTCCACCCGGCGCGCCGGGGCCAGCGCCGATTCCATCAGGAGAGCGCGGAAGTCGAATGTCCCTCTCCTTTTTTGTCCGCGGCTTGAATGACCTGCAGAACTTGCAGTGTTCACTCACGTGAGTTTCTCCCAGGCAGCGGAAATAGGTGAAATTATGTGCCTAAACTTGCACAGCAGGTTAGTGGTAGAGCCAGTAGAAACTGCCCTGGACAAAGGAAGTATTCAGACAAAACTGGCTTAGTTTTTAAACTTAAATTCTTTTTCTGAATCTGGATAAGGTGAGCCCACGTTTACACTAAGTTCTCTGAAACGTTTTTATGCTGCAGAATAGGCAGGAAGGAAGGTTTTTCAAATTCTATGTGTGTGATTGTATTAAATGGGAGAAATAGCTTGCAGCACCAGTAGGAACTTGGAGATGAACTCAGTGCAAGCTGTCCTTTCTTCAAAAACCTTGCTTTTATTGTTTTCTCCTTTGACAGTTCACAGTAAGTCAGCAGCTTCCACTGCTGGGGATCAAGCAAATTTCCTTAAGGACCAGAATAACTTGTCAGATTGCCTACTCCAGTGTACTGTACAAATTCCCCAATGATTATATAGCGGTCTGGAAATAATTAGACAGACTTTATTTTTTATGTTTATCATTACAATATGATGTCCAATAAATTAACTATTAGTCTCTTCTAAGTGGCTGAGACATTTTTAAACAAAGTGGGCCAAGGAACTTCTAAAGAAATTGGTGGTCGCTCTTCCCCCAACCCTAACAGACAAAAAAAACTTTAAAAAACCAATTTGAATGGCTAAAAAGTGAAAGCATTTTAGGATGATATAGATCAGTGTTTCTATACCTTAGCATTCAAGAGTATTCTCATGTGCCCCTGCAGGTGGTTCAACCACTTGGCTTCTTTTAAACATTCTCTGCACGCACTGATCCCTTCACACAGCTAACTCTGGCAGTCATTGCCACTAAAGTTAGTTGTGGTTGAGCCACCCCTACTAGGAAAGCTAGATTGACTATCGTGGTGTATGTCTACGCTGCAAAACCTGCTGCATTGAGTCTGAGCTTGGATCAACTGACTTGGGCTCACACTACAGTGCTAAAAATAGCAGTGTAGATGTTCCCACTCAGGTTGGAGCTCAGGCTCTAAAACTCACCTCCCTTGCCAGGCTCCAGCCTGAGCAAAAACATCCGTTTTTAGCTTGATAGCACACGCCTGAGTCGGTTGACCCAGGCCCTGAGACTTGCTGCTATGGTGTGTTCTGTTTTTTTCTTCCCCCGTTTAGATGTGTCCTCAGTCACTAGCAGGGAGAGGGAGTTGTTCTGTTTTATAATGGTAGCTTGCGTTTGCCTTACAGTCTCCTTAAACTAGAAAGGTGGCAGTTGTCGTCAGTTAGTGATGTTAATGCAAAGAGAAGTTTGAAATTATGGGATTATTACTTACAGGTAGCAAAAACTGATTTCCTTCTGATCATACCAATGATAGCAAGTAGTTATATGCCAATAGAAATTAATTTTAATATGAAGCGAAGGAAGTGAGGTTGCCCTTTGTATAGCTGATTGGATTGAGGCTATGAAGCCGCTGGGTAACTTCAGAACATTTTTTCTTAGAACACCTGGAGTGTTTTTAATATTAATTTTTGTCCTCATCATCTTTGGGCATGGGGGAAGAAGCTGCACTTTGTTTGATCATTGAATCCCCTTGAAAGTTCACAGGCAGGAAAGTGTCTTTCTGCTGGAACAAACTGTAATTCTGCAAAGTTATATGATTTGTGACACAAGCTGTTTGGGTTCTTCCCAGTGTCAGAGACTGAAAATAAGTTTTCCTCCTGCTTTCATACTGACATAGCAAATTCTGTCTTGATTTAGGCAGTTTGCGACTCTAGTCTGTGGAGAATTTGGCCCTAGAGTTCAGTCTTAATCTTTTTCAGATTGGAGGGCGGGAACTGTTTTTCTCATTTTTGGTCCCAGTGTTACAAAAGTCAATTTTTCAGCAAAGAATCCCTGAAAGCCTTATTTTTAACCAAAATTCATCTTCTTCTAAGCACAGTTTCAAAATACTATTCTGAGGAAGAGTTTTCTTTTCAGTCTGTATGCAGTGTGCATGGAAGGGTTTTTTCAGATCGCTCCTCATGATTCTTCAAGGGTTTGCTGCTTCATTTCAGCAGCCAATGTTTTTGATTAGGGGGATCAATGGGAAGTTTAACAAAGGAAACAATATGGGACACCCAATTTGTAATCACATGCTTGGAACCAAAGGGTCACTGTTAGTGAATGATGGCTCACATTTTGAGAAATTCTGGTGACTTACATCAGAAATAAATTAGCCTTCATATCTCTTAGCATGCTTATTGAAGTATCTTACACTTAGGCTATGGCTACACTTGCAGCTGTAGAGCGGTTTGAGTTAAACCAGCCTTCGGAGAGCGCACTAGGGAAAGCGCTCCAGTCTGTCCACACTGACAGCTGCAAGCGCACTGGCGTGGCCACATTTGCATCACTTGCAGCGACATTGGGAGCGGTGAATTATGGGCAGCTATCCCAGCGTTCAAGTGGCTGCAACGTGCTTTTCAAATGAGGGGGGTGGGGTGGAGTGTGACAGGGAGCATGGGGGAGAGAGAGAGCAGTAGCGTAGCCGGGGGGGAACAGGGGGAGCGGCCGCTCCCCCACTGAGCAGAAGTGACGCCTGTTTTTGCTTCCGGTGCCTTTTTTTGCTCCGACTCTGCAGCCAGAGCGGAGCTGTTTTTTTCTTCTCCCGGCGCCTTTTTTTGCTCCCGACGCTTTTTGCCCCTAAGCTGCAGCAAGAGCAGAGCATTTTTTTTTGCTCCCGGCGCCTTTTTTTGCTCCTGATGCTTTTTGCTCCCAGCGCCTTTTTTTTAGCTCCGCTCCCCCTGTGCTCTAAACCTGGCTATGCCACAGAGAGAGAGAGTAGGTTTTTGGAGTGCTGACCGTGTTTCAGCACGCTATCAGACCCCCCGAACTCCGCCCCTCTCTCTCTCACTCACAGCAAACATTTACTGATGCAGATAAGCAGCCGGGAGAAGTTAAGCAGCCGCTGTTTGAAATGGAGCTTTGAAACCACACTCCCGCATTCCTCAGCTGATTTCACAACAAAGAGAAGAGAGGCTTAAGTTTAATGGAATTGTGGGCCAGCTTCCGGAGGTCAATCAGTGTGTAATAACGTTACTCCCCATTTACATTGGCCCTGGAGCCTCTCAGCCAAGACGCAACAGCTGTTAATCCTCTCCGGGAGGTGGAGTACCAGGAGCGCTCTAACCAGGGAGTTAGAGCGCTCTGCGTGCCTTACCAGTGTGGACGGGGAGTAAGGTAGAGCGTTCTAAGAGGCTTTATTGCGGTATAAAGTGCAAGTGTAGCCAAGCCCTAGGGTTGCCAACTTTCTACTTGCACAAAACCAAACACCATTGCACTGCCCCTGCTCCACCCCTTCTCCGAGGCCTCACCCCCCTCACTCCATCCCCCCCATCCTCTGTCGCTCGCTCTTTCCCACCCTCACTCACTCGCTCATTTTCACCAGGCTGGCTCAGGGGGTCGAGGTGCAGGAAGGGGTGAGGGCTCCAGCTAGGGGTGCGGCCAGAAATGAGGAATTCAGGGTGCGGGAGGGGGCTCTGGGTTGAGGCAGTGGGTTGGGATGCAGGAGGGGGTGAGGGCTCCGGCTGGGGATGCGGGCTCTGGGGTGGGGCCGGGGATGAGGAGTTTTGGGTGCAGAAGGGGGCTCTTGGCTGGGGGGGGGTGCAGCCAAGGGGTTTGGAATATAGGAGGGAGCTCCGGGCTGAGGCAGGAGATTGGGGTGTGGGAGGGGTGAGGGCTCCAGCTGGGGGTGCAGGCTCTGGTGTGGGGATGAGGGAATTGGGGTGCAGGAGGGGGCTCTGGGCTGAGGCAGGGGGTTGAGGTATGCAGGGGTGAGGTTTCTGGCTGGGGATGAGAGGTTTGGGGTGCAGGAGGGTGCTTCGGATAGGGCCAAGGGGTTTGGAGGGTAGGAGGGGGATCAGGGCTGGGACAGACAGAGGGTAGGGGTGTGGGAGGGGGTGTGGGATACAGGCTCTGAGCAGCACTTACCTTAGGCAGCTTCCAGGAGCAGCATCATGTCCCCCCTTCAGCTCCTACACAGAGGCGCAGCCAGGTGGCTCTGTGTGCTGCCCTGTCCGCAGGCGCAACCCCTGCAGTTCCCATTGGCCACGGTTCCTGGCCAATGGGAGCTGTGGTGCGGTGCTTGGGGTGGGGCCAGACCACAGAGCCCCTTGGCTACCCTACACCTACGGGCTGCAGGGACGTGCCACTGCTTCCGGGAGCCGCACAGAGCCATGGCAGGCAGGGAGCCTGCCTTAGCCCCGCTGCACCGCCGACCAGACTTTTAACAGCCCAGTCAGCGGTGCTGACAAAAACCGGATGCCTGGCAATCCTACTTACCCTAGCTGGATATTTACAATTTAAAACAAAATGTCTGCTTGCATGGGGCGTACATCTCCTTAGGAAAGCTATGATGGAAATTGGATGGCTTAGCTCCAGTGAAATTAATTAAAATATTTTCAAGGTAATTATTAATAGACACTCAGATTTCCAAACTGCTAAATGCATAACTTAGTGCAACTAACAGATTCCGCTAAGAGGAGGCCTCGGGCCACATCCAGCGTGGAAATGCACAAAATAATTACAACGAAGAAAGAAAATAATATGCAGGGTGCTTCATCAGCGAGCCACATATGAAAATCTAGGAATCTTCACTGCTAGAAGTACTATTCACAGAGCTCTTGATTACTGTTACAGGTGTAACTGTTTACTGATTCAAATGAAGAATATACAGTAGGTGAATGAATAAAGATAGTGGGAAGATTTGACTACATGACCTATGGTAATGTGGCTTTTCTATTACCAATTTTTGATTCTATTAACTTTTGCATAAAATTATAGATATTATCAGTCCAACAAATAAGTACCCCCAATGTCTTTGCCCATCTTTGAATTTGAACCATGGTTAAAGGTACTGAAAAAGTTAATGCTAAGGCTTCGTCTTCCCTCCAGCTCCCAGTCAAGGAGGTTCAAGTGGCAGGATGACTGTTACTCATCATCCCTGCAATCTTTAGATAGACTCATGCCAGATTCTTTCTTTCTATATGACTGTCCAATAGATGCTCCCATAGCTGGGTGCTCCCCCCGGCCCTGCCCCAACTCCACCCCTGGCCCCGCTCCTTCCCCAAATCCCTGCCCCCTCCCCCCAGGAAAGGAGGTGAGCAGTTGGGCACGGGGGAGCTGGGGGGTGGGGGATGCAGCGCGCCAAGGGCCGGGGGAGGAGGCGGGGCCGGGGGCACGAGCACCCACCGGCAGCTCCCTGCCAGCCACACACCCCGCCCCCCCCCACCGCGCGCTCACCCAACTCACTCACCTTCCGGGTTCCCTGCGTGGCCGGAGGCAGAACCTCCGGCCGCGCAAGGAAGGTGAGTGAGTTGGGCGGGCGCGCGGGGGCGGGGCTGGCAGGGAGCTGCCGGTGGGTGCTCGCGCCCCCGGCCCCGCCTCCTCCCCCGGGCACGCTGCACTACCCCCCCACTCCCGGCTTGCAAGCGGGATGGGAGGGGGAGAGAGCAGCAGAGCACCCACCAGACCCTGCAGCTCCCCGCCCCCGCCTGCTCATCTTCTCCTGGGCTTGCTTCCCCAGGCAGGCGCCCCGCTGCACGCAGGCTCCTCCCTCCGGCTCCGGTGGCACGTGGGGGGTGGGGGAAAGCGCAGGGGCGGGGTGGCGCCACCCGGGGGCGCGAGCACCCCCCGGCAGCTCCCCGCCAGCCCCTCTGCGCCCACCCGCCCAACTCACTCACCTTCCAGGTTCCCTGCGCAGCTGGAGGAGGCGCCTCTCACCGAAGGTGCTTTTTTTAGCCTCGGCCGCACAGGGAAGGTGAGTGAGTTGGGCGAGCGCGCACGCGGGGCTGGCGGGAAGCTGCCAGTGGGTGCTCAGCACCCACCAGTTTTTCCCTGTGGGTGCTCCAGCCCCGGAGCACTTATGGAGTCGGCGCCTATGGTCCCCAGGATCTCGTGCTCATCTTGGTGAGGCTCACCATTTCTGGCAGTCCTCCCAATGTCCCCCAGATATCATTCCACTAAAATCTTGTGTGCAGTGTATTCTGGGATGGAGAGTGCCAGAGTATGCAAAGCTTGCACGTGGTAGCAGTGAGCTGAGCAGAGTGGCTGAGAGTGTCAACCCAGTTACCACAGAGAATGCAGCCTGAAGGATTCATCTTGAGCCCCAATAGTAGCCACATTTCTACCTGTATATAATAATGAATGCTGTGGAGTAGAGAGGGGAATCACTTTCTGCAAAATGTGTGCGCCCCAGAGTGGAGTTCCTGCCTTCCAGGCTTAGGAAGCAGTTAGGTATATGTTTTAATAACTAAAAGTAAAACAAATATTCTTAAATACACACAAAAAAAGAAATCCTTCTACTAGACTGTTTCATAGACATTAGACCACTTTTTTTAAAAGTTATGTGAAGGTATTTTTCTCATCTTGTTAAAAGCGGTTATATGATGCTGACATGCTGGTCTTAAAACAGAACAATTTGTGTGCTAATGAAATACGATGCAATATGTTTCTAACAAGATATATTTTGCTAGTATTGCACTAACTTTAAAGGGTTTATTCAGCCAATATGGGTAGATCAGTGCAGGTCCATTACATTACAAGTGAAGTGAATGTGGCCAAAGATCAGAATGTACTGGATATTTGTCTTCATCCTATTGCAGTAAATTAGCATGGTTGGCAGTCTGTGCTCAGGGAAGGCCCAGACTAACCCGAATTCACCATCTCAAGGTGATGGTGCATTGTTGGAGCTGTACCAGGGAAATCTGAAGGGCAATTGCTGCACTGTAACTATAATCTTAGGGGGTAAACATCCAGCTAACAGGCAAGATCAGTTTCCTAGTAGAATTTAATCCAATCTGCCAACCTGTGGAAATACTTTGTAGTTCCTAGGCATGCTGGACCTAGTCTAAAGTTCCCTTTCAGCTGCTCAGCTGTCTGCCTTTAGCTCTATTA
Source organism: Chelydra serpentina (assembly GCA_037349315.1). Lineage (NCBI taxonomy): Eukaryota > Metazoa > Chordata > Testudines > Chelydridae > Chelydra > Chelydra serpentina. Next base: position 54,478,534 of record JBAIAC010000024.1, on the reverse strand, counting down.
GAATTGTTTAAGGGAATAGGCGACTGAAGTGATAGACAATCACAAGGAATCTTTTTTTATTATTTAAGAAACATTGCATGTTGTCAGTCAGAGAAGTAAAGTGGCCTCTTGCTTATTTTAATAAACACTAAAAGACCTCAGGGCTAATGGCCAAATGTGTCTTCTTTTTGGGGTCTACTGCTCCTTTCCTCCTCCTGTTTACCTTTACAAGCTGTCAGCGAGGGCAGTTCCCACTGAAACCAGTGTTTCCTACTGCTCGTCACGATCAGTTAGGGAATTCGGTTTTCTTCTTTCCACATGAGTGAGTGATCACTAGTTCAGTGTTTCTGACATCCATCAGCCTTGGGATGGTGACTGTGTTCGGGAAACTAGGGAGCCTCTCGCTGTAGCAAAATATATTGTTGCAGCAACACTGTATTGCATAGAGGTTATCTTGCAGGTTGCTGAGAATTGCTGAGAGAGACTACTATGGATCATTGTCTGAATTAAAATATTAATAGCTTCAGAAAGCATTCTGAAAATAAACAACTAGAATATGACTGGGCATGTTTGTATTTTGTCATTAACAGTTTTGCCTTATTAGCTTGCTGTAGAATGGGTTGGTTTAAAGAAGGAATCTGATTGTTCAATCAGGTGTAGGTGAAAAAGGGGTTTGGCCCTGTACTTTGTCATACATTTATTGCTTCAGTATTGTGAGGAAACATGTGGCTAGCTTGAGGCAAGTCTCTCTCCCTGGTATAAATTTACATAACTATAGGATACTCACTAAAGGTTAGCCTGCGCAGCAATTTGTCTTGTCAGGATGTTATGATATGACTGGGAGACTATCGTTTCATGAAATGGTATTTAATCTCACTTGTGTGTAAATGAGGCTGAACTGTGTGTTTATCCATGTTATGCTATAGTGCTTAATCTCTTCAATGTGATTCCACAATGTGTGCATGCACACACACATACACAAAACTATTTTGTCCCATCTTTGTTACAGCGTGGTCAGAAGGCTATTACATTAGAACACAATTTCTCAACACAATAAGAGTTGCTTTATAGATGGGCAATTAGAATGATTTGAGTGTGGAAGTTGAGCTTGGGATTGTTAGCTGGCTGCAGAGACTTTTGCTTCTATAACTGGTCTGTTTAGATATCTTAAAAAATAAATACTTCATTTGGGACAGGTCACTTGTTCAAATCTGGAGGAGGGCTGTCCTGATGGAAAGTCATTGCTGTTTGATGGCATTTTGCCCCATGCAAAATGACTTAATGAACTTTTACTATGACCTGATGGGCAAATGAGGCAGGGCACAGGAGAAGGAATTGCTGGTTGTGCCATTGACTAGTGGTGTGACCCTTGAGCAAGTCATTTCATCTCTTTCCCTGCCGCGCCCCCCCCCCCCGCCCCATATGTCTTTTTGGATTTTAAGCTTTTCTGAGCAGGGAGTTATGTTTGTGCAGTGGCCAGCACAGTGGGGCCCTGATCTTATCTTAGTTGAGGCCTCTAGATGCTACTGTAATACAAATAAGTTACCTAGTCAAAAAAACACCATATCACGTCACTGGCACTATTGTTGGTAGCGTCTGCAGAGGAGCAAAAGACTGGTGGTTATGGAGAATGAACTAGTCCTTTTAGCTCTTCAGATGGACCCTCCAGGTGATGAATGAGACACATTTGTGGGACATTGTGAAGTACTATTGTTGCACTATGGTTGCCCATCCTCCACCTACTTGGATACAGAACTATAGTAGGTTCCAGGCCTGCAAATACATCACCTTCATCCAATCCTAAAGTAATCTTTAACATTTTAATAAGAGAGACTTGAGTGTACAGAGTATAATTACATTGCTGTGAAGGAGTCACTCAGTGACTACATTAGAGCCTATCAGTCAGTCAGTCCATCAGAGACTGTCTCTGCTGTGTGAGTCAGATCCATTTTTCCTTTTCTTATAAGTGCCTCATACATAGAACATTAGTACGTTTTCATTTATAATACTACTGCTACTTTGTGCTTACATAGCGTCTATCAGAAGCTGTCAAAGCTCCAGTATTTGCATATATTATGAATGATCATTTACTAAATTGCTTTATAAAAATATGAGCACCCTTGCTTCTGTGCAGCTTGACTTATCATGGGTGTTGACTTCTAACTCCATAGGGTAGCAAAGATGCTTCATAGGTTTCAAAGCCATAACAGTTTGAGGTGACACTTCTGACAGGTGAAAAGTAGTAGATGCTCGTCCATTGATGATGATATAAAGTGTCACTAATTATGGATTTATAATTTGTAGCTGCTATTTGGGAGGTTTCAAAATTTCAAAATATATGGGCTTTACAGGCATTCAGTTTAATTTTTTGCTGGATGGGCTTCCACACATTCAAATAGAGAAATACTCCAAAATTTGGGAAGGGGACAATTGAAATCAAATAGTTTAATGGAAATACTGAATTTTGTCCACCTACCACTCCAAATAACTATCACTTGTAATTTTGGTGAAGCAATAGCCTTTCCATAATTAAGGTGGAGACTTGCTTCCCATAATAACATTGGGTTTTTTGCTAACCCATTCCACCTCCCCTCCCCACATAGACACTTTCAAATTTCACTAAAGGTCGTTTCCATTTCAAATTCTGCATACTCGCTCTCTGGTTGGAAGACCATTTTTTGTCCACATTTACTTTAGTCCAGACAAACTATTTTTGCAACATAGGTTTCAGGGTGGAAATAAGTATTAATCATGTTTTGAAAATTCTTCTAATGTTTTTTGCAGCAACTTATCTCAAAAACTGCTTGTCCTGGAATAGTCAGACAAGACTTATTTGACAGCTCTTGGCAAGCTGCAGAGTACAAGACCCATTTTGAGATGAAGAAGGCATATTTAGGAAGTTATTAACAGCATGTGTTCTATCTCTGGCAGACTATAAAAGGGAGACCAAAGCTGTCGTCGTCTTTTTTGGGGGGTTGGTTTTTTTTAAGTCTAACCCTTTTTTTTGCGGAGAGAAGCTTCAAAATGTAAACCAGTTGCTATGCAGCTTTATTACTGTTTACAGTCTAGACGTACCTAAATGGGGAGAAGATTTCTGATAGAGGGCTCTGTAGTCTAGCATGCAAAGTCATAACAATATCCAGTGGCTGGAAATTGAGGCTAGACAAATTCAGACTGGAAATAAGGTATAAATTATAAATAGTGAGTGCAGTTAACCATTGGAGCAACTTAGCAAAGGAACGAATAGATTTGCCATCCCTTTTGTCTTTTTGTAAGGATAGGATGTCTATCTAAAAGATAGGCTTTAGCTCAACCAAAAGTAATGAGTTAAATGCAGGAGTCATTGGATGAGATTCTGTGGCCCATGTGATGCAGGAGGTCAGACTAGATGATCAAGTAGTCCCTCCTGACCTTTTGGTCAATGGATCTGTAAATTTCCATGCTTTTGAACATTTATTTTGAGTTTAACAATAACTGGTTTTTCAATTATTGTGTTTTTAAAACTACAATGTTCCTAGAAGGATTTACCCTCACCCTTTTTACCCTCATATGTACTTTCAACTTCTGGTCCAGGGCAAGCAGCTCATCACAAGGTGATGTCCCTCCTGCCTCCAGCTTCTCAGGGTATGTCTCCACTGGAAATGCTACAGTGCCACAGCTGCTGTGCTGTAAACACTCACTACAGCGATGGAGAGGGTTCTTCCATTGATGTAATAAGTGCACCTCTCCGAGAGGCGGTAGCTAGGTTCATGGAAGAATTTTTCCGTTGACCAATGGTTTCTACATCGGAGCTTAGGTCATCTTATCTAAATTGCACAGTGAGTGAAATTTTTCACAGCCCTGATCAATGTAGGTAAGCCTGTAGTGTAGACCAGTGGTTCTCAAAGCTGGTCCACCGCTTGTTCAGGGAAAGCCCCGGGCAGGCTGGGCCGGTTTGTTTACCTGATCGCAGCTCCCACTGGCTGCGGTTCGCCGCTCTAGGCCAGTGGGGGCTGCAGGAAGCGGCACGGGCCGAGGGATGTACTGGCCGCCGTTCCTGCAGCCCCCATGGGCCTGGAGCGGCAAACTGGGGCCAGTGGGAGCCGCGATCGGCCAAACCTCCGGACGTGGCGGGTAAACAAACCGGTCCGGCCCACCCGGGGCTTTCCTTGAACAAGCAGCGGACTGGCTTTGAGAACCACTGATGTAGACCATGCGTGAATCACATAAAAAGGACCTAAATTGCATAAATACTTCCCTACGTTACTATCCTGAGTAAACAATTGTTGTAGTTGGCCCAAGGATGTTATGTGATGGTTAATGGGAAGAGAGGAGGTCAACATTATGAAAAGTTTGAGAACCTCAGAGATATTGAGTATGTTGAATTCCTAATTGAGCACTTCACAGTTTCCTTCTCCCTTCCTTTATACAATTTTGTGTTTTGTCATGACGTTACATAAAATCACAAAATGCTGTTTCAAAAAGCCACTTTTATATTCTGATATTTCCCCCTCCCCCGAATATTACTTTAAAAAATACAATACAGCAAAAGGGATGTTTTCAGTCTACAACACATGGTGACAATGTCACAGGGAAAAATTAAGAAGGTGTAGCCTTGTGTTCCAAGCTTGTCCCTTCAGATGCCCTTGATAGAAAAGTGAAATGAGAGAATGAAAGGAGAACTAGTGAAATTAGCATTTTTAGTCAATTTTCTGTAGAAGATGGCATTCGTGCCTTTCAACATTATAAATAACCTTTAAAATTAATCCATTTTCAAAGGGAGGATATAAAGACTTTTGTATGCACCATATTTCAGTTTCCCAAGAAAACTGGGAAGGAAGGAGGTAAGATGTTGGTGCTGTATTACTCAATGTATGGCTGGAAACAGACTAGCTAAGTGTTTCTAACTAAGTTGCTGTTTAATTCCATCCTCCGTCCAAATAGTCATGGCATCAGTTTGCACATTTTAAAGTCAAAGAAAACTTTTTTACAAAATCACAAAACTGAAATTTGTGGAAAAACAGTTTGTCAAATAATTAATATTTCTTACACATACGCCCTTCCATCACAGAATTGTCGAGAACACAGGAAATATTCTAATTTTCATATTAGAATCAAGTACCTTTTTATGAGTCTGTGAGAGACACTCAGCTAAGCCTTACATGCTACTGTGGTATTTCACTTTTGAACTGTGCCATGTTCCCTCATTAATTTGGATTCAGTGTAGCATCTGCTTGGCAGACTTTTAAGAAAATATCTGCGCCATACAAGCAATACTTGCTACTGGACACCTAGGTAATTGGAATTTTTTTCTCTGTTGGGCCTTGATACTACTTTTTCTTCTTCACTTGCTGGCTGGGATCCAATTCTTTGCTTTGCTGATCTAGTGGCTTTTTGGGGGGGAAGGAGCGGGGTGTTGGTCTGGTTTGGTATTAGTCCATTGTCAGCAAGTGGCCCAGCTCAGTCCTCCCTCCTCTTCGCTGCAGAGAGTCAGTTTGTAATTGGGACCAACAATAATGCAGTTGTTGGGAATATGGGATAGGTTAATTAAAATGAAAAACAGGTTTACTGAGAGTGATGAACAAAGGGATCCTCTCTCTTTAAAGGGTGCAGTTTGATCAGTGCATCAGCTTGATCCCTGAAGACAAAGACATTTTTAATTTGTTGGGCCCAGAAGTCCCTCACTTACCAGGACTTGTCTTGGCTTGTGAATCTGTAAACCTGTAAAATGGCCTTTTGTGCAAAATAAATCATATGCCAAAAATCCTGCATAGTTAGATATGACCCCTTCCCCTGTTGTAAAGTCACCATGCTGCAAGTCCCCTTTGTAGTGCTGCAGGACAGTCTTGGTTTCTAGACAGCGCAGAGTTGTTATGCTCTCTTTTTTGTAAATAAACTGAATCCATTACAGTGTGGATGGCTCCTATGAACCCCCAGCGTAGCTCATTTCTACTGACCCTCTTATTTGCCCTGTGGAAAGAGAGCTATTAACTAGGAAGGCTATAGTCCAGCAGGACTTCTGATTGCTGCTTCTCATTCTGATGAAGAGGAGCTGTTCTAATATCCTTAATGCTGCTGTTGGCAGTCAGAAACAGATTCCATTATTGTTGATCAATGTAGCCGCCATGCAGGAGGAGGGGAAAAGGGAGGGGTGGGAGCTTCCTATTCACAGATTGATCAACCTGCCATTGCATCAACAAATGCAGTGTGAGAAAGCCTGGGATGCTGTTATAATAGCTGAAGCAGGAAGGGACTGGTGAAGAGGGGAATGCAGGTTCTCCAGCTGTGATGGGTTTTTTAAATTGCCTCTAAGCTTTCTTTGCTTCACCAAAAAAGCTACTGAATTTGATTTTTGTTTAATAGGATGATGGTGATATATGTTATACGTAACTGATTAGCTATTGTGCTGGCTGAACATTAGAGCTTCTTCAGCATTAGGATCCATTTCTTTTTCTTTTAATTGCCCTTGTATCTTATTCTGCTACTTCATCATTTTAATTACAAGCCTTCTCCCCACCCTTCCCCATTCTCTAGTATTTCTGCTTGGGCTGAAATCTGGCACAAAGGGACAAGGAACACAAATCTTCCTTACTGCTTCCCCTCCTCGCCCCCCCCTCCCCCTAGCCTGCTTTATCAAAATGGTCTGACAGATAGAGAATTAAGAGGGGCAGGGTCATACTTTGTTTCATTTTGTCAGTGTAGTCAATAACTTAAGTGCTGGACTCCCAAGGCCATCAACTCATCCCCACCCTTCCTTCCCTGCTTCGTTCAGTCATTGTGTTCTGTATGGAAAAGTTTTCTGGCTGGAGAATGAGTCTCCTATCTCCTGGTGATGTGGCTGAATGGCTGGATAGCAGCACAGAAGATGAGAAAAGCCTTCTCTCATTTCTCGGTACGGTAGGGTTCTAATGATTTTTAACACTTTACTGGCAAGACTTTACTACTTGGGGGTGGGGGGGGGTTAATTTTTTCAGTGCAGAGTTGTAAAAGGAAACCATTTAAGGCAAGCTCTGAAACGAGATGGGAGTTTTAATTCGTTGGAATCAGTTAAAATTGTTCCAACAAAACAATTTGGACTAATGCTGAAGCAGAGTGAAGTGACAGATGTGTTGTACAGAAATGTTTCATCCCAACTGTTACTTGTGGATCTGTTTCCTCTTCACCAGCTGATCTCTCTGTTTAGTCAGCTTCTATCCATGTCATCCAACATGCACTACAACTTTAACTTATCATGCATCTTAGAAGTAATAAGTTAAAGCAGATGGAGAAAATGGCTATGGGTATTTCCCTTCATTAGAAATGTTGTTATTTTAGAATTAAAATTTCAGGCAGAGGATCAGGTACACCTTAAATAATTTTTTTAAATCTAGAAACTGAATTCTGGTTGCAACATCACAGTGAAGTGCCAGATACTGCTTCTATCTACTTAGGATAAGGATTTTGTTAAGCTAAGTAGGAAATTATTCATTTTAAATTTTCCCTTGCTCAGTTTCTTCCCATTACTCTTATTTATTGTCCCACCCTAAACATTTCTTAACCATTGTTGTTTAAAGCCTTCAAACAGTTGTAGCTGGCTGCCACTTCATATTCCCCCTTAGTTGTCACTACGCCAAGCTGTAAATATTTAGATTTTAGTTCTTCTAATCTTTCCACATAAGTCATTGCCTCCTGCCCCATCATGATTTTTGTTGCCATTTTCTGAATTCCCTCTGGTTTGATATCTTCCTGGTATCGAGATGCCTAGAAGTGTGTGCTGTAATTTGTGTGCAATTTCAGCTTCAACCCTGTATAGAGAGGTAATACCTCCTCCCTTGGTGTCTTTGCTGTGATACCTCTGCATATTTTACTGACTTGGAGAACTGGGTAAGGTTTTAACATTTTTTCTTTCCATGATGTGGCTGCCACAAGACTGGACAAATGCGTGAGTCTTCATCTGTGAGTCAAGCAGGCAATAGCTGATTTTAGATACTGGATTTTTGTGCCTTGTTCCTCCTCTGTCCAGTGTGCAGGCAGGCTTCCCAGGTTGTTCTCCTGCTTCACTGGAAGTAGCTGCCCCAAGTTACTTTCTACTTAGAAACCATCTTACTTGCAGGCCTCAGCAGAGCTCCAGAACAACATAGAACATGGGAGAAAAATGGAGACTTAATCCCAGAAAAAGCAAGAGGGTAAGGGCTGAAAGTGCCCTTCTGTTCACCGTCCCCCCAACCATACATTGTGGCCTTCTGTGGAACTACCACAGCAAGCCTAAGTAGGGACAGAAGCATTTCTGAACTGGGCAGCAGTGCTGTGCTTCAGCAGCCTGCCCCTCCCCTCTCTTTCCATCCAGACCCAGAGACCATCAGAACAGCTCCTAAATCCTATTGCCTAGGTACCCAAAGACAGCCTCCGGGGGAACAGGACTCAGATGGGGACTCACAAGATGCGATATTGGAGGCAGGGCCCTGGCCTCCAGCCCCCGTCATCAGAGTGTGGAATCCTTTCATCCACAAGCTTCAGCAAGGGATCCATTGTCTTTCATTCTGGAGTTCTCCCAGGATGGTTTGAAGAAAGGGTTCTCTGCTTGCTCCTGGGTCCTGGTTTCGGTCCTCAAGTTGCATAAGTTCTCTTCCATTATAATCAGTTTGATTAAGGCAATATCTTACTTTAGGCTCCTATTAAGTATCAAATTTCCCTTTGGAGCCTAAACCTAGTGCTAAATGCTTGAGATTTACACCTGTACTTACTGTTCTATTCTTTCTCCCTTTCATAGAAAAAGTGGCTTTTCTAATGTTCATTACCGTGGTCCTGAGACACAGGGAAACCTCAGCCCTGGCTTGCAATTTCCCCATCAGGGAAGAAAATAGTTTGCTGAATGTTTCATAGTTTGTATATGGCCTCAGTTTTCTCTCTTAATCATGAGATACCACTTTCCAAATTCTGCCCAATCCCAAATCCAGACTCAGGTTTCAGTGGCATCCTTGGACACCTGCTGAACATTTGAGGCCTATTTTTCCCTATCCAGTGGTTCTCAGCTCGTTTCAGTCCATGGATCACCAGGTCAATCAAAAAACTTTTTTTTTTTAATTAAAAAGAGCAGACACATTTTGGTTTGAAATTTATTTATTTCTTACTAGATGTTTGGAGTGGTACTTAATAATGGACAACGAATATCTCTTTCCACTGCGAATATCGCTTTCCACTGCAAGCCAATTCCTCTGTTTGGACTTAACGTGCAACAAACACGAAAATTCCGTCTCATACATATACATTGATGCAAATGGCAAAAGAAATCTGACTGCGTGTGCTGACAGATAAGGGCAACTCCCGGTCATGCTGGCCCAAAATTTCTCTATGGTAGACTGCTGGTAAACGTCTTGGGTCGCAAAATCATTTTTCAGATCCAAAAATTCCTCCTGCAGATCCTCTGGAACACTATTAACATCTGTTGTGAATGGATTCCTGATGAAAGATAATCCATCCTTTGTCCTGTCCACCTCCGGAAAGTATCGTTGGAATTCGTCTCGTAGCTTCCATAAATGATCGAGAATTTGCGTCCGAATGGCTTCCTTTTTCCCGAGCATGGCATCCACATATGGAAATTGAAACAAATTATTGCCTTCGACTCTTACGATCCAGAGTTCCAATTTGTCAAGAAAAACCTTGATGATGCTTTGGTGAGAGAACAGATTTGCACCTTTCCCTTGCAGCTGAAGATTCAGTTTGTTCAAGATTCCAAAAATATCTACAAGATACACAAATTCTAAATTTGACTGCATCGGCACATTTCGGAATTCCTCTTTCCCTTGAGCCTGGAGAAACAAATCGAACTCCTCTCTCAACTGGAAAACTCTGTTGAGTACCTTCCCTGCTGACAACCACCATACAGAAGTGTAGAACAGCAACACATCAAAGTCAGAACCAATGTCCTGGCAAAATCTTTTGAACAGCCTGGTGTTCAGAGCCGATGATTTGATGTAATTCACCACTTTCACCAACCCTTTGAAAACGGCGTTGAGTTGATCAGGCAATGTTTTTGACACCAAAGCTTCCCTATAAATGAAGCAATGAATTCCGGTTACCATTGGAGTGCACTGTTTCACCAACGTTTGGAAGCCTGATCTTGAGCCTAGCATGGCAGGTGCACCATCAGTGGTGACACCCACAAGATTTGCGCAGACCATGCACTTCAAATAAATTGTTAACAATTTCCATCACATCCTGAGCCTTTGTGATGGTAGCAAGAGTCTTACAAAAAAGAAACTCATCTTTGAAGTCTTCCTCAACCATATAGCATGCAAACACCAATAGCTGAGAGCACAATGCAACGTCGGTCGATTCATCCAATTGTATGGCAAACAATGGAGACTTCTTTATTTCATCCACAACTTGTTCATTGATGTTCTGTGATATCTCATTTAGCCGTCTCGATATTGTGTTGTTAGAGACAGATATATCATTCAGCTTCCTTGTTGCTTCCTCACCAAGAACTAGCCGCACCATCTCTTTTGCACAGGGGAGCACAAGTTGCTCTACAATGGTATGAGGCTTTTTGGCCTGTGCAACTTTGTATGCAACAATGTAGGAAGCGGTCACTGCATTGCTTATATTTTTGTAGAATGCACCTGTTGAATCGAGGCGCTGTCATTTCAGACCTGATAACCGCCACTCAAAATAATCTTCATCCTTTTGCAACAGTTTTGGACACTTTTCCAGATGGAGTTTCAGCTTAGCCGGCTTCATTGAGTCATTCTCCAAGACTTTGAAACAAATAACACATTGTGGCAAATCCACACCTTCTTTTTCTTGACAAGTGAAGCTGAATTTGATGTAGTCCTTCGAATACTTGTGCTTGACATTCCTTCCTGTCGTTGACATTAACTCAGATCTGTGGGGTTACAACAAAATTTTGATTTTTTGAACGGACGATTTATTTTGGGAGATTTATAGTAATTATAAATCACTTGTATAGATGTCCCATTTAGCACAGAACGAACGACACGACAACCACTCAGCACGACGGCGGGAGCTGCTCTAACGCTCAGAGCCTTAGATGGAAGTTACTGGCAACACAATACGGTCATGTCCTAGATGACGCTATGGATGATACGCTGCGTGCTTGTGAACACAGCATAAAACAGTCTGACGGCAGTGTCTGCTCGCACTATCTGACTTTGGACAATATTCATGTGGACCACTGAAAAAGTAACCATGGATCACCAGTGGTCCATGGACCACCAGTTGAGAACCACTGCCCTAATCAAACCCGTCTGTAGGTTCAGGGTCTCTGTTTATGCTGCTCACAGAAGGACAAAGTCCTGTCCTGATGGATCAGAGGCATGAAAGCCTAAATCACTAACCGTGGTTTATTAAGAGCAATGGGAAACTGCTGCAGAGCGGAGTTACATCCAGGACTCTGTCTCATACGAAAATGCTTATTGCATGTTAAGTTAAACAACAGTGCACTTCTTAGAAATGGACTCAAACCAAAACCCAGATCCAGACTACTATTATTATTATTATTATTATTATTTATTAAATATTTATATTGCAGTAGTGCTTAAAGGCCAACAATGTTGGGGACTCTGTGGTAGGAACTGTACAAACATATAATGAATGGCATTCCCTGCCCTAAAGACTATAATCTATATAGACTAGACAAACAAAGGATAGTAGGGGAAACAAAGCCACAGATGGGTGAAATGAACTACTCACAGTCACATGGAAGTCAGTGGCAGAGCTGGATTTCCTGAATCACAATCCAGTGCTTCACCCGCTAGACTATGCTTCCTCTGACACAAGGAAACTCCAAATACTAAGGAAACCAGATGAGCAGTGAGCCTGAAATGGAGCAGCTGTGGAGAAGGAGGCAGGAGGGAACAGCACAGGGGAAGAAGAATGTCAGGCACTGATGACAGTATTGGCATCTTCTGCTGTAGCTGCTTGTCTCTGCTCTTGCAGACTCAGTTTTGGTCTGGCTCCTTGTGATGCTGGCGTACCCGGTGCCATCCGATGCCAAAGTCCCCATGCCTTAGTTGACTACTGACAAATACATAGCAGGGATCAATCTGGCTCAGCTATGTGTTAGTATTGTTAAAATGGGTATTAGAATTATTTACTGTTTAGACTTTATGAATGCCTGCAAGTTGCTGCACGCATCAATCTCCCTTATAACATCTGTATCCCATATTATAAGATGGGAGCATTTGTATTGTAAGCCTCTGTAACTGTGTAGATCACCCTGCAGGAGAGAGACATTAACTAGTGTGAAATGCTGGTTTCCAACAGAAGGTGTTATGTCCTGTCTAACAGGGAAGACCCATCAACATCAGACAAACTATTATGGAACATTCAAGAAGGTAAAAAAAACTGCCGATTGCTCTCTGCCCCTCTTCCTCATAAGATGAGTCATGCAAGTGAATTACTCCCATCAGCTGAGTTTGCAGATCAGAGTGCAAGGGAGAAAGGAATAAAATCCCTAACATGAAGAAATCATATCCTTTATGCTGACTGGACTCAACGGGACAAGGTTTCCATGCATAAGCAAGAGATCCTCAGCTGCTTAGCCTGGGTTAGCCCTAAGGACATATAGAGCTTTTTTATTATGAAAGCTTCTATTGCCCCTTGGAACTTAAGATCGTAACTCATTTGTGTATGTATCAAGTATCAGAGGGGTAGCCATGGTAGTCTGTATCCGCAAAAACAACGAGGAGTCCGGTGGCACATTAAAGACCAACAGATTTATTTGGGCATAAGCTTTCATGGGTAAAAAATCCACTTCTTCAGATACACGGAAGCCTCCTGCACCCCAACTCTCTACCCCAGCCTGGAGTCCTCTCCAGCACCCCGAACCCCTCATTTCTGGACCCACGCTGGGGCCCGCACCCCCAGTTAGAGTCCTCATCTCCTCCTGTACCCCAACCCTCCACCCCAGCCCAATAAAAGTGAGGGAGGGAGCGTGAGCCACCAAGGGAGGCTGTACTGAGTGGGAGGCGTGGCCTCAGGAAGGGGCAGGACTAAGGTGTTTGGTTTTGTGCGACTAGAAAGTTGTCAATTCTATCGGAAGCCTTTGATTCTTGCTGCTATCCAGTAGTTGGTTGGTGATGGGAAGCTATAGCAAATGCACTCTCTGTGTTTCCTTCATTTTTTATTCTCTTCTTTACTTATCCAAAGTATTTCACTTTTACACTTTTCATTATCAGACTCACCCCATCTCATGTCTTACTTTTTATCTTTCCTATCTAGACTATCAATATTCACTTCGTGGTTGTAGGAATCATCACAGCAAGATTCAGTTTTGCCCACTAAGTTATAGACTGTGCAACTTGTATTCTCTTATATTTTATTCAGAGCAAGAATTTGGTGGGCTTCCGAGCCTGGTGCAAATCACATTTGTTCTGGCTGGCTTCTAATTCCAGATTTTAACTGAAGGAATTAATTAAACCTGTATAACAGGGCTTTAAACTAAACCCCACAATTCTAATTCTCCCCAAGTGGAAGAATCCAAAGGGGTGGTGCTTATTCCAAGGTAAAGGCTTAACCTTTTCACATTTTCACATGTGGTTTCCTTCTTCATAAGAAGAAAACCCCATATTATGCAATAGTGGTTTGAAAAATCCTATTCAGTTACATCTCATCTTTTCCTTCAAGCTCATTCTGCATGTTTGGTAACACTCGCCTTCCTTCTGCTTCTTATTCCTCCCTCTCATGCTCTTGTCCTGTCTGTGTTTTTCTGCTCCCTTACCCTTTAACTTCTCCACTTTGTCAGCTCCATCACCAGGAGTAGAAGAAACCACAACTAGGAACTGGCTGTCTGCAACAAGATTGTTGCTTGAATGTCTGAGAGGGACAAAAAGGACAGTGACGCAAAAATACGCAGTTCTGTCTTGTCTGAATCACAAATGCCATGACATTGAATGTGTATACTGTACTAATGAATCATAAATTAGCTTGAGGATGTTAATTGTTTTATTCGGACTTGTTGAAATGTTTGTTGATTTTTAAAAGGATTTTAAAATAAATTCGATTCCCCCTTTAATAATCAACAATACAGTGGGCTGTTCATACAGGAGGTATTTGAATTATCCCCTAATTGAGTGATCCCATTGGTTGAACATTCATGTGTGTGTGTGTGTGTGTGTAATAAACACCTGTATGTAAAACCTCTTGATCTTATTCCTCCTTTTGTTTATTACACTCACTTATTCTGCCTTGTCTCAAATAAGATTGTAAATTCTTCAGAGCAGGAAACTGTCTGTCTTTTACTCTCTTTGTACAGCACCTAATGTAATGGTGCCCTGATCCTGATTTGAGACTCTACACTGGGGTAGGCAACCTATGGCATGCGTGCCGAAAGCGGCACGCGAGCTAATTTTAAGGGGCACTCTCGCTACCTGGGTCCTGGCCACTGGTCCGGGGGGCTCTGCATTTTAATTTAATTTTAAATGAAGCTTCTTAAACATTTTAAAAACCTTATTTACTTTACATACAACAATAGTTTAGTTATATATTAAAGACTTATAGAAAGAGACCTTCTAAAAACATTAACATGTATTACTGGCACGCGAAACCTTAAATTAGAGTGAATAAATGAAGACTCAGCACACCACTTCTGAAAGGTTGCCGACCCCTGCTCTAGACATTACCACAATGTAAATGTACAATAACGTATCCTCGCAGGAGAGATTCCCTAAGGTAGCATAACTAGTAAGGTGAATGTTTAAAGATAACTATAACATGTAAAAACGCTGAGAACTCATAGTTTCTTTAAGCCGTAATGCCTACTGCTGCTAAGGTTTAATGGTATGGAAGGGGAGCCATCTTTACAGAGTAAAAACTAAAAGAAAATTACTGGAGTTTACATGTGGCTGAATCATTGATTGCATGGCTAAAAATCAAGGCTGTTGATTAATCTCAGTTAACTCACGTGATTAACTCAAAAAAATAAATTGCGATTAAAAAAATTAATCCTGATTAATCGCAGGTTTAATCACACTGTTAAACAATAGAATAGTAATTTAAATTTATTAAATATTTTGGATGTTTTTCTCCATTTTCATATATATTGTATTCTGTGTTGTAATTGAAACCAAAGTATAAATTATTCTTGATTACAAATATTTGCACTGTAAAAAATAAATAAAAGAAATAGTATTTTTCAATTTGTATTGTAAGCCTCATACAAGTATTGTAGTGCACTCTCTGTGTCGTGAAAGTGCAATTTACAAATGTAGATTTTGTTTGTTGCATAACTGCACTCAAAAACAAAACAACGTAAAACTTCAGAGACTTCAAGTCCACTCAGTCCTACTTCTTGCTAAGCCAATTGCTAAGACAAACAAGTTTGTTTACATTTACAGGAGATAATGCTGCCCTCTTCTTATTTACAGTGTCACCAGAAAGTGAGAACAGACATTTGCATGGCACTTTTGTAGCTGGCATTGCAAGGTATTTACGTGTCAGATATGCTAAACATTCGTATGCCCCTTCATGCTTCGGCCACCATTCCAGAGGACATGCTTCCATGCTGATGACGCTCGTTAAAAAAATGTGTTAATTAAATTTGTGACTGAACTCCTTGGGGGAGAATTGTATGTCCCCTGCTCTGTTTTACTCGCATTCTGGCATATATTTCATGTTATAGCAGTCTTGGATGATGACTCAGCACATGTTGTTCATTTTAAGAATGAACAACATTCTTAAAATGTCACTTCAGATTTGACAAAACTCAAAGAAGGTACCAATGTGAGATTTTGAAAGATAGCTACAGCACTCGACCCAAGGTTTAAGAATCTGAAGAGCCTTCCAAAATCTGAGAGGGACAAGGTGTGGAACATGCTTTCAAAAGTTTTAAAAGAGCAACACTCTAATGCGGAAACTACAGAACCCAAACTACCAAAAAAAGAAAATCAAATCAACCTTCTGCTTGTGGCATCTGACTCAAGATAATGAAAAATAACATGCGTCGGTCCGCACTGCTTTGGATTGTTATCGAGCAGAACCCATCATCAGCATGGACATGTCCCCTGGAATGGTGGTTGAAGAATGAAGAGACATGAATCATCAGCGCATCTGGCACGTAAATATCTTGAGATGCCGGCTATAACAGTGCCATGAGAACGCCTGCTCTCATTTTCAGATGATATTGCAAACAAGAAGTGGGCAGCATCGTCTCCTGCAAATGTAAACAAACTTGTTTGTCTGAAGCAATTGACTGAACAAGAAGTAGGACTGAGTGGATTTGCAGGCTCAAAAGCTTTACATTGTTTCATTTTTGAGTGCAGGTATTTTTTGTACATAATTCTACATTTGTAAGTTCAACTTTCATGATAAGGAGATTGCACTACAGTACTTGTATCAGATGAATTGAAAAATATTATTTATTTTGTTTTTTACAGTGCAAGTACTTGTAATCAAAAATAAATACAAAGTGAGCACTGTACACTTTGTATTCTGTGTTGTAATTGAAATCAATATATTTGAAAATATAGAAAACATCCACAAATATTTAAATTAAATTGTAATGTATTATTGTTTAACAGTGCGATTAATCGCGATTAATTTTTTTAATTGCTTGACAGCCCTACTAAAAATATTTACTGCATATAAATCACAATGGCTAATTCCAGAATGGCTTACTGTTCAACTTATGTTCCAGTGGGTGGTGATTAGTTTTTTTTTCATGTGGGGGGGCGGGTGTGCTAATTTAGCTAGCTAAAAGAGATGTAAATGTATTTCTTAAGCTGGGGCTATCTGTATACCTGGTAGACTTCTTGCTGGATATGATGGGAACAGCTAGAGATTGATAAGCATAGGTAGCCCTTGGTCACTGTTGGGTGGGGACTGAGTCTTAACATTTTTGACAATGGAGCTGAGTTGGAGGGACCAAATTATCTAATAGTATGTGTAGCATTTTTCTTTTACTCTTCTCACAAATAGCAGAATTTGATTGGGGAAACCCATGTGTCTTAGATTTAACAAAGGGGGAAAAAATTGAAAAGGAGATGATGGAATGCTGCTAAACTGTCCAGGTTTCTACGGTAATGTTATAAAATTTGCAAAATGTTCGAAGTGGTGAAAAAAGAGACTTTCTTTGCTGGGTGCAATGGGAAAGTAACTAATGAATGAATTTTCTTGGTTCATGCAAGTTAACAAATAAAAAGGTTATGTCTTTGAAAAAAAGCAGCATTTGTGAATATCTTGAGAACTAGCTATCTTATACCCAGTAGCATAGCCAGGGTGGGAGCAGAGGGAGCGGCTGCTCCCCCTGTGAGGAGAAGCGGCGCTAAGGCGCCGCCTGAGCCCCGCTGCGGGAGCCGGGCTCGGGGGCGCTTTAAAAGGCCGGCGGCTCTGCCGCTGCGGGAGCCATGGGCCCTTTAAAGCGCCCCCCCAGCCCCGCTGCCGGACCCAAGCTAGGGGGGGGGGGGGGGGACGCTTTACAAGGCCCCTGGCTCCTGCCACTGCGGGGAGCTGCGGGCCTTTTAAAGTGCCCCTGCCCCGCTGCCGGAGCCGGGCTTGAGCGGGGATTTAAAAGGCCCGGGGGCTCCGCAGCGGCTGGAGCCCCAGGCCCTTTAAAGCGCCGCCGGGGTGAGTACAGGGGGAGCTGGGAGGCTCCTTTTTATAGCGCCGTTCCCCCTGTGCTCTAAACCTGGCTACGCCATTGCTTATACCTGGATATTGAATACATCCTTCCACATATCAAAATCTCCCTTGAAGATCAGAGCCAGAATGTAGCCATTTGTAAACTGCTGAAGGCTTGTGTGACCTACACACAGACTAAGAATCTTTTAATTATCATAGGAATAGAGGAATTGCCAGACTGAATCAGACCCAACTAGTCCACTATCCCATCTCTGACAGTGACCAGCCTCAGATGTTTTAGAAGAAGGTACATCACACTTGTCGGATGTGAGATGATCTGTCTCCAACAATTAGGTCTCATCCTGATCTCTACTAATTAGAGATTCGTTTAAACCCTAAAGCGTGTGGTTTAATATCCCTTCAATAATTTTTCATAGCACTAACAATTAGAACTCTGAATGTTCTAATTAGTCCTATAAATGTCTACTCTCCTTCTGAAACCTTTTAAATTCTTGGCCTCGACATTTTCCTGTGGCAGTGGGTTCGACTGTCTAATTGCATAGTGTGAGGAAGAAATATTTCCTTTTATCAGCTTTGAATTTTCCACCTGCTAATTTCATTGAATTTCCTTATTCTTGTGATAGGGAAAACAGAAACTCCTTATCTGCCTTCTCCGTAGCATTCAGTGTTTTGTAGACATGTCCCCTCTTAGTTGGCTCCTTTCTAAGATAAACAATCCCAATCTTTTTCATTTTTCTTCATATGATTTTTCTATGTCCCCAGTCGTTCTCATTACCCTTCCCTGAACCTGACTAATTATGCAGTATCCTTTTTGAGAGTGACCAGTACTGCACATATATTCCAGCCAAGTCAAAGATTGTTCATTAGATCCTCTCCATGCTGGAAAAAGGCCTTCGTAGTGGGATGCAAGGATTCAAGTTACAAAAGTTTGGAAACAAACTACTGTACTGGAAACCTAGAAGCTTGGACCATTGCTCCCTCGTTAGAGGGAGCTGAGGTCAGCATTTGTGGCCAAGACGACTGAATTCAGGTGCCCGCTATCTGCCATACCAGTGCCCCCTGCTGAATGCTTAATGAAGTGGCAGTGGTGTCTGTCTTGAAATAAACAGTTCTCCTGCCATGCGAGCCAAAAGAATGAGCAGATGTGTGTTACAGTGGGAAAAGGGCATTGCCGTGTGAAGGGGTGAAAAGGGAGCTGTATGTTGTCCTGTATAGATCTGGTTTCACAGGCATCTGCCATTTCTGAGTAATAGCCTCAGCTAGTTTGCAGCTGACTAATATTATTTAACACAGATAAATGAGGCGATGAATTAAAAGCGCCCCACAGGAATGTTTGCAACTCTTTTTTTTTTTTTTTTTTTTTAAGATTGAAAGTGGGGAAATCCATTTATTTTCAGAGGTTGAGAGAACAGATGAAAAGGTTTTAAGACTGTTATTTATCCACAGAGACCGTGTGATTTGTCTATAGTCTTGGCCCCAGAGAGTGAGCCATGCAGAGAACAATTGTAATTTAATACTGAGACCATGAAAAGTGCATTGATTTTACAGCAGGTGAAAACAATGCAATAGTAGTCTGTAGCATGAGTTGTGGGAGGCAACCATCTAATATTGGCCTAGAAGCAACAGTATAGATTTTCCACCCAACTCAGCAGAAATGCATCTTAAGGGCACAGTAGTTGTGTCGCTTTCAGCTTGTAGGCTTGGAATTAGAAGTAACTGGGTCAATTTTACATTTTGCTAGGGACTAATCCAGCAGATTGCTAATCTGCTCCTGCTGATATTTGGTGTTGTTTCTAATTGATTGGAAGCATCTCCTCTGGATATTTGCTTCTCCTTTCCTCACTTAATAGACTTTTATGAATCTTCTGAGCATGGAAGAAACTCATTTTATGCAGGAATCCCAGTATCTTTTATCTACAGATAACTTGCATTGCTGCTAGATGGGTATGGACGTTGGAGTATAGATTCTTCTTAGCTCTCCTTTGGTTTAATCTTATTTCTCCCTATAACTCCCTGTCCTGGGAAAGGACCACCTATTGTCGAAAATGGTAGGGAATTACGTCTTCTGTTTTCATTTATGACTCAGCAAAATCAGCACTGTGTTAAATTACTTGGGATGCTTTGATGATGTGAAGTGATTTCCTGTGTGTGTGAAGTGGAGAAAGCCAAAGCCATTACATTAGTTGATGCTCTTTGATTTGAGGTAAAGGAGCTCATTTTGGCCCCATGTTCCAAATGCATAGATCACTTCCATTTCCTTCAATTAAATTTCCACCAAAAATTTGATGATTGAAATGTATCTGATATGGCTACCTCTCTGAGTACTTATGCCAGGAGAAGTTCTATGCTATGTGCTGCAGGCTGTATCTAACTAAAGGTATGTCTACACTGAAAGTGGAAACCTGCAGCTGGCCCGTGCCAGCTGACTTGGGCTCAGGCTAAGGGGCTGTTTAATTGCTGTGTAGACGTTCAGGCTTGGGCTGGAGCCCGGGCTCTAGGACCCTGCAAGGTGGGAGGGTCCCAGAGCTCAGGATGCAGCCTGTGCCCAGACGTCTACACTGAAATGAAACAGCCTCTTAGCTCGAATTCCGCGAGCCCAAGTCAGCCACCAGAGGCCAGCCACAGGTGTCTAATTGCAGTGTAGACATACCATAAGCTTTTGGCTTTTTTGCCTCTCCTCTTTTTGGGGGTGGAGGGAGAAGAGATGATGAAGATAGTAGAAATAAAACTAGCAAAGTATTCTGAGAGTGGGATTGACCATTGTTCAATCCTTGGTCTAGCGCTGGCCCCTCTCTAGGCATTCTGTTGTCTAAAGGTGCCCTGTCAAGCAGTGATCATCAAGTTCCAAAATCAGGAAACGTCTGGTGCCCCACAGGTTATGAAGGGAAGTGTCCAGTGCTAATCATCAGCCTGTGGAGAAATCTCACTGAAAGCTAGGGGTCTTTCTGTTGCAAGCTTTGACAGATTGATTAATGTATTCTGTGTGAGTGGAGCTGTTTGCAGCAGCTTCGTGGTTTTGGACTAAACGCTGTGCCCTGCCCATTTACCAGTGTTAGCTGGTGGTTGCTGTTCAACTTTCTATGTAGATAATTTTGGAAGCTGTTCTCCATGTTAGCAGTTCTTTAATCATTGATGCTTAAAGGCAAGCTGAGAGACTTATATTTTTTTAAAAAAGAAAAAGCCTACAGTAGAGGGATTACTACGTTTGCAGCAAGATCCTATTTTCTTAACCTTTCATTTGGTATGATGATAAATTTTGGTTTTCTCCTTCAAGACTTCTTGGACGAAATCTACTATAATATGGATAAAATAGAATCCAATTGGCAAAGGCATCACAGGTAATGTTCTGCTTGGAGAAGGCTTTTGGCGGGGGGGGGGAGGGGGTGTCTTGATGATTTTTGGTGAAGAAATCTTTGTTCTCTTGGCAGCAACTGGCTGTAAATTTCAGTAAACCTTTGCTGTTGCTGTGACTCAGGATATATAGTGAAATTTTCTGTAGCTGAGGGGAGCCGGCAGTTGGGCGTCTGTTAATAGCCTGAAAGTAACTAATGAGGATGTGCAGTCGGAACGATTGATTGAATAGCTGCAGTCCTGTGTGTTTCTTTCTCGCTCTCTCTGCAAGCTGTAAAGAGGGAGGGGGAAGAGAGAGAAAACCAGCTTTCACTTAAGTGGAAGTAGCACGGATCCCAAGGGCCAGGAGGCCAGAAATGGAAGTTTAAGCTGCATCTATCTTTTGAAAGGAAAACGGCAGGAGTCAAAATGTCAGTCTCCGAAGTCACAGTGTACTCCTTTTCTTTAACATCCAGAAGATAACAATGGACTTTTTCTAAGGATGTGGTTTTTCATATCCTATTGAGAATGTCTTATTTATGAAGCTGGATTCCTGTAAGTCTAATATTTGAACTGGAGATGGGCAGCAGTTGTGATAAAGGTATTCATATGTGTGTCTGTGTGTGTGATTTTATAATGTGCATGCTGTATAAATCTCTATAAAATCAGATATGAGCACATATTCTGTTAAGACTAGAGCTTGTAAGATCTGCCTGCACAGATTTAGGATGCCAAAGTCATATCTTACTAAGGTCATATTGCCAGAACAAGGAGAAACTGACCTAGTTTTGTATCTGCTGAGGTATATATGTTGATTTCATAGAATCATAGAATATCAGGGTTGGAAGGGACCTTAGGAGGTCATCTAGTCCAACCCCCTGCTCAAAAGCAGGACCAATCCCCAATTGTTGCCCCAGATCCCTAAATGGCCCCCTCAAGGATTGAACTCACAACCCTGGGTTTAGCAGGCCAATGCTCAAACCACTGAGCTATCCCTCCCCCCAGGCAACTATGAATCTTCTGATGGTCTCAAAGTTTGAGCTAGCAGTAGGGTCACATTATTTGCATGAGACTGAACTTTGACCTTTGTCAAATTATGTTCAACATAGGATAAAATCATGATCTCCCTCTGTCACAGATTTTATTTGGCAATGTTAACTACTACATTGCTGATTTGTAAAAAGAATAGTTGAAAGTTCTCTGAGTTGTAAGTAGCAAGTATACAAGATAGCAATACATATGGGTATTGAGCTTCACCAGTGTGTTTAATCATAACTGCCTATTGCCTATGAGATCAAATCAGATTCCTAATTTTGACCTTGTTGCCAGTTGCAATGTCTCTGTAACTTACCTTGGTAGCAAATAAGTCATATATAAATATGTAAGTTTAATCTGGCTGTTAGCTAATGCATCTGAAAGTTTGTGACGGCTTCTGTCCAAAGCAGGATAAAACCTGATTTTTTTTTTCCAATTCCCCTTACCCAACTTCTTTTCTGTTTCTTCTCCAGAGGTCCCAGCTGAGAGGTCTCCTCGCAGGCGGAGCATCTCAGGAACCAGCACATCTGAGAAAACGAACTCTATGGATGCTTCAAACACCTCTCCTTTCAAAGTCCCAGTAAGTGTGCCTTTCCTCTGAAGGAGGGATGTCTTCTCATTGAATTGGGGGTGGAGTTTAGGCTATCCTAACAAATCTAGTACTCGTCTATTGATTCAGGGAGACAATTTAATAGTGCAGGTGGCCAAAAGGCATGCATATCAGGTGCCATAAATGATCAGGCAACATTTTCTAGGAGACCCATAATTTACCTTTCCACAAGATTTGATCTAAAATCAGTAGTCATGTAGACTTTAAAACCTAACCATGGGGTGGTGAGCAGCCTAATTTCAATATGTCCTAGATACCTGTGAGATTGCTTTGTAGGCTTCACACTGGATATTTATTTTCTTCTCCAAAAAAGAATTTTAGGTTGGTGATAGCATGTGTATTTTCCCCATATCAGTGGATAAATTAGGGGTCTGAAATGGCTAACACTTTATTTCAAAGCTACTGAAATTGATCTCTGCACGTGTGCGTTAACTGGCCTTAATTCTTCTGGTTGTTAGTTTCAATTTAGCTTTTCAAGTGTGGAGTGTGGATTTTCTTGCCAACATCTTTAGAGTCCAGTTGGTGTACTAAAACCTACAGCACTAAGGCTTTTCTATTGTTGTTCTTAGTCTGAAAGAAGAAGGTTCTGTCAAATCACAAGTCAAATTAAAATGAGTGCTCTTTAATATTTTACTAATAGTTAGACTTGGTTTAAAAAAGGCAAAGTCCAGCTGTATTATTGTAGAGATTTTTATGTTCCTCTCCATTGTATGTAAGAACTCTTGAAAGCTTGAAAATTTAAATGTTTGTCCACACAGTTTTTGGCCTTTTCTATGTGTGATGAGCACTGATTTCTCTTCCTGTGCTCTCTGTAGAGTTGAGGCCAGTATAGCTGCATTTTATTTGTGTGCACCCCATAACCTCCAAATCACTGAAAGTCACCCAGAACACTCACAACCCTGGGAAGAATAGTTTTTAGCTAACTTCAGATACAGACATGTTTATGTGCTTGTTTTGTGATGAATCCCCACAAAATTGTCTCTTGTCTTTTTAATGTATAAATAAGTGGTGGAGTCTTTAATTTTACAATCGATATTTTGCCAGTATGAAGGTGGATTCAATTTTATTAAAATTACTTTAATCTGAGCCAGATCATAAACTCCAAATTAATTGGGATTTAAAAGAAAAAAGTTCCTGGTCAAGTTAACGGTAGCTCCATCTTGGACTGTTTTCCTATCCTCTTTCAGATTAAAATATCAGTGGTAAATACAGGGAGATCACTATCTTAGAGTAGTTATCCCTGCTTGACTCCTGTGTTTTTCTCAAAGCCTCATAATGAAACCAAAAGTTGAACTTCTGGAATCTGTTGAGGGACCACCAAAATGCGCTTTCCTTGTTTTAAAGACCATCTGAAGTAAATATTCATACTGAGGCTATTTTGGTTGTCTTAATGTGCTGTGTTCTAAATAAAAAGAACGAGGAGTACGTGTGGCCCATGAAAGCTTATGCTCAAATAAATTTGTTAGTCTCTAAGGTGCCACAAGTACTCCTCATTCTTTTTGCAGATACAGACTAATACGGCTGCTACTCTAAAACCTGTGTTCTAAATGGTACTCGAAAATAGGTTTTTAGTCAAATAATAGAATGTACTTGTTACAACTTTATAAAATTTCAAAATGTGTCTATATGCAATGAACCCTTATAGTATAACCATGGGCAGCAGAGTACATATGGGTACTATGAGGATTTTTGGGAGCTTTTGTAAGTCCTAGTGACTCTTACCCAACCCATCTGTATTGATAAGAAATTCCATTAGTCTTACAGATGTTTGAATGTATTGTGGTGTTCTGTGTCTACAGCTTATCTATAAATCACAAACAAGATTTGAAGAAGCCATGTACCAAATCACTTAATGTCAGCCTGGGTTTTTTGTTTTTTATTTTTTATTTCCGTACCTTTCACTCTTTACTATCCCTCTCAAATGTCTTTTCTTCAGCTGCTTTGTATTGTCTGTGAATTTAGGTCGTTAACACTTCAAAAGTGTTTCTTTTCACTTATGTTTTCTTCTTCAGCACTCTCCCTTCCTTCCCAGATCTCATCTTTTCCAAGTTATTTTTTCTTCTAATGCTTCTTTGGGTACTCTCTTATTTTCCTCTTTCCTTCTTGCAATTTTGATGGGGCTTTAAGAACTGTAAGGCAAAGAGGTGCGGGAAGCTGTCCACACCCTCTCCTTTTGGTCATAAACAGCAAAACGTAGCTATCGTTGCCGCTTGTGCAGCTGGTATTGTGCTCCCCTGTTGTCCTTACCACTTGTGTAATGGTGGGCCTGCTGAAGCCTCCTGATTTGTACATAAAAGACAAGATTGCTGGCTTTTGTAGGTTTTTATCTGCATATGCTATCTCGTATGCTGTGGTTGTTACCAGGCCACAGTAAAGATGAGATGAGACCTGCCTGTGTTTCACACCAATTACTCGATGTTGCAGCCCTCTAATCTCATTAGGTTAGTGGCTTGCAGGTAAAACTCAGAGCATTTATGAGTAGAGCTGGGCCCGAACCAAAACTACTGAATTCAAACATCCTTCTAACTTTATGGATTAGGTCCAGCTCTACTTATGAATAGAAAACCTCTCTTGAATATTCTCTTGATTCATATTAATGTTTTTCTGGCTCCAGAATGGATCAATCTAAGGAGAGGGGTAAATGGCACAAGTATAGGTAAGCCCAATATCAGTGGTCTGGGAATGGAAGGTGTGGCTCTAAATAGCATTAAAAGTTATTTGTGGGGTTTTCTTCAGCTCAATGGGTGCCCGTTTTTAGAGAGGAAGAACACAGAACTAGGAAAGCACCTGGTTTTGTTCTTCAGTCATTGATACTTGCACTGCACATTTGAGGGGGCAAGCCAGCAACCTGTGCATTGTGCTGTTTCAATGATTCTTTGCTCCCAGCTTTGGGGGGGCGGGGAGAGGCAGAGTGGGTGGGGTTATGCCAAGATTTTGAAAATAAGTTGCATTTACAGCTTTTTAAGCTTCTGTTCTCTCAGGTAAGCATTTAAAACTCTTACTCTTGATAGAATGTACTGGAAATCAATGTTCTATGCAGCTTTTCCTCTAAACTCCAAACAGTGGTATACAAACAGAAAAAGGCATCAACTTTCTGACTGTTAATGGGCCTTTGTCCAGTGCTTGGAGTTTTGATTTACAAATGCATAATGTGGGGTAAGTGAACATTCTTTCCAAGAAAAGTTCTTTTAAATAATCTCTTCTGTGGTGTTCGTTGGGAATGGTTTTATTTAAAGGGTTGGCATGTAAACTTCAGGAAATTCAGTTTCTCTGCCTCCTACATATACGTTTAAAAGCATATTCTTCTATTTAAACTTCCTATTCTATAATCTCAATAATTATGCATACGCATTCTTTGGTTTACCATGTCGCAGTCAGCCTATGCTGACCAATGTGTGGAATGTGGTTGTCTTGTTTATCTCCCACAAAAGGGAGTGAAGTGGGATTCTGCTGATATTGGCAGTGCACTACAGAAGGGATAAGGAAAGGCTTGTGTGCAGAGATAAGAACTGTTAGTGCTGGGCCTTTTCTTCATTCCCCAGCCCCCCAGCTACATTAGTGTTAGGTTACTTCGGGTTCCCCCTAGATTCAGTAGTGTTACTTCTCACTCCACAATTGCCAAACATATTTTTTGGGGGGAAGGATAGGCATAAAACATTGGGGAAAAAACCACAGGTTTAAAAAAAAATTATTGAACATTACTGCTGAGAAGTTGGAAAGACTGATAGAACTCATCCACCACCGGGCTTGGTGGTAGATGAGTAGGCGAAATACCAGCTTTCCCCTCCTACACACACACTGTGCTCTGTCAGTGCAACTCAGTCTTACAGTACTGCATCTCCTGCTATTTCATTATTGAGCCATTGTACCACTCTGACAGAACACCACAGTCCCCTCCTTGCTATTCCATTTGAATTGGGGATTAGGCTAAAACATGAGAACTCCAAAATACTGAGCCTCCGGAAGTGACAGGACAAAGGTGTTAGTAACCCATTGTAAAAAAACCAACAAAAAAACAGGTCCTTAGCCACCACCTCACCTTTTTTGGCTAGTTTTGTTGATTTATTAAAATCAATACAGATATTACGTGATTCAATGACATATGTGGGTACTTAAAAAAAATAGAGTAAAGAAACAGACTTGATGAAACATAAAAATGAGCTAAAAAGGTCAGGGTGTAGGCTCTGAAGTAAATGAAATGATTTGTATGGGAACTCTGTGCGAATAGTGATGGAAAGGCTGGTTCTTAGGGACTGGCTTCTTTGGTTTGCCTCTATTCCTGTATATCCAGTTATATTCTGAACTAATGTCTGCCTCTTTTGCTCTGTAAGAGTCCTGCTAAATAGAACAAAAGAGAATGCAGCCAGCCTAACTGAAGGTCAAAGCGTGATGAGATCTCACTGCTGGCCAGACTCATATCTTATGCAGTCAACAAGACCAATGGTTGTCTCAGGAGCACTGCTCTGTTACAATCCGGTTGCGAAGCTAGAACAAGTCTCTGATCTTTTTTGGCCATGTGACCCTACACGTTTTTAATTCTGCAGTAGTGCCAATGCAGGAGTTTGGGGTGTTGAGCTATCAGTAGTATATCAAGGCAGCACAAGATTTCTGTGCCCCAATATTCTTAATGAAAAATCATCTGGCTGTGCTTGAACTTTTTCCTTCCTACTTTAATATTCTCTTGCTTTTTGTTCTGCTCTCTCACACCATAACACCCATTCTTTACATTTACCCATGATATTTATTTTATTTCATATAAGAGTTGAGGCTTTTGTCAGGGTGAAAGTAATTTAAAGGACTTACCAGTACGCAGTAGCGTGGGTGGGGGGGAGCAGGGGGAGCGGCTGCTCCCCCTTGAGCAGAAGCGGCGCCTTTTTTTAGCAGCACTAAAAAAAGGCGCCGCTTCTTTTTAAGCGCCGCTTCTTGCACTCACCCGGCGGCGCTCCGGGTCTTCGGCGGCGGGTACCACCGAAGACCCGGAGTGAGCCACCGAAATGCCGCCGAAGACCCGGAGCACCGCCGAGTGAGTACAGGGGGAGGCGCCTTTTTATAGCACCGCTCCCCCTGTGCTCCGGACCTGTCTGCGCTACTGCCAGCATGCTGGCGACCTGAGCAGGGAATGGGGCCTCAACTGGAAGAGGCAGGGCCTCAACTGGAAGAGGCAGGGCCTTTAAAGCCCTGGGCCCTTTAAATTGCTGACAGAGCCCCAGGGGCTCCCTGCTACCGCCGCTACCCTGGGACTTGGGGCTCTGGCGGAGATTTAAAGGGCCCGGGGCTCCACTGCAGTAGTGGTGGCTGGGAGTCCCTGGCACTTTAAATCACCACCGGAGCCCCGCTGCCGCTACTCCAGGGCTCCTGCAGCAGGGCTCCGACGGTGATTTAAAGGGCCCTTTAAATCACCGCCCGAGCCGCCTCTGCTACCCAGGGACTCTGGCAGTGGGGCTCTGGTGGCAATTTAAAGGGCCCGGGGGTCCGGTCGCTGCCTGGGGAGCGCTTTAAATCGCTGGCCTGGGGAAGCCAGTCCAGTACAGCATGGTGTACCAGCTCTGGCCAGTTCACCGGACCATACCGGCTTACTTTCACCTCTGGATTTTGTATAGTGGAAAGGACTTGAGTTACTTCCAAGAGGCTCATGGAGCTTTCACCTTTCCCTTTATTCTGGGTTGCTGTTATTTCTAGACTCACAGGCATTAGAGATGTATCCCCATGCAATACAGATTTGTTCTTTACAGTAAATTCTCCAGTGCTTGGTCAAGAGATAGTATTTCTGCTACCATAGCACAGTCTAATGGACCTCAACAGGAAATTTTCCCTTGTATTTAGCCCAAATTTTTCTTTGTTTCATTTAATCCCATTAGTATTAATTTATATCCCTTTAGGCCACTTGATAACATTCCACTCTCGCTTTGGTTTCACATTGTCCAAACAAGTACTGATATTGTCAGTTATTGTATCCGCTACCGTTAAAGCATGGTTTAGCCAAGCTATACAATATCACCTTATTTTTAATGTGTCCTCTGTAAATCAGGCTTTCCAGCCCCTTTATAATTTTTCTTGCTCCTCTCTGAATTCTCTCCAATTCACTGGCATACTTCTAGTATCACCTTGCCCAGAACTGTGTGTGGTGTTCTCTACTTTTAACCCCTGCAGATCCCTTAGTGTTATTTCTCTGTCCTCACTGGCACTCACTGTACCTCCTAATTTAATATAATCTCTGAATGTCATTAATGTGCTGTTTAACTTCCAGATCGTTAATAAAGATGTTAAACAAAACCATTTCTGCCACCAGTCCTTGCAGCACTCCATTGGTCAACCTCTCACAACTTGTTAGTGTCATTTATCATAATTATCCTTTTTAGATAGTCCTTCAGCCAGTGTGCAAGATGTGACAGTAACTTTTTTTAAAAGCCCATTTGAATTAATTTTTCAAATAGGCCTATATGCTACATTGAAGCACAAACAAGGAGGAGTCCTTGTGGCATCTTAGAGACTAACAAATGTATTTGGGCATAAGCTTTCATGGGCTCAAACCTACTTCATCAGATGCATGGAGTGGAAAATACAGTAACATATATATATATATATATACACAGTACATGAAAAGATGGGTGTTGCCTTACCAAGTGGGGGGTCAGTGCTAACATGACAATTCAATTAACAGTAGAATACCAAGGGAGGAAAAATCACTTTTGTAGTGGTAATGAGTGTGGCCCATTTCAAACAGTTGACAAGAAGGTGTGAGTAACAGTATGGGGAAATTAGTTTTTGTAATGACCCATCCACTTCCAGTGTTTATTAGGGCCTAATTTGATGGTGTCCAGTCTGAAAATTAATTCCAGTTCTGCAGTTTCTCGTAGGAGTCTGTTTTTGAAGTTTTTTTGTTGAAGAATTTCCACTTTTAAGTCTGTTATTGAGTGACCAGGGAGATTGAAGTAGTGTTCTACTGGTTTTTGAATGTTATGAATGAAGCACTTTACTGTAGTATAGGTGCACATTATGTAGGGTGACCAGATGTCCCGAGTTTATAGGGACAGTCCCGATTTTAGGGTCTTTTTCTTATATAGGCTTCTATTACCCCCCACCCCCTTTTCCCATTTTTTCACATTTGCTGTATGGTCACCCTAACATTATGGAAAGCTGTGTGCAAGAGTGATGGAGGAATAGAGGGGCAAGAAACTAGTTTCCTCCTCCCCAGCACATGGAAGAAACAAGATCTGGCTGCTTGCACTCCTGCTCAGTTTTGGGACATTGGTGTGCTGCACAGCCCAAAGAGTGTCTGTCTGTGCAGAGGTGCTTTCCTAGCCTTGAGCCATAATTTTGGCTCTAAAGGCTTTACATCTACTGCAGTCCCTTCATTGCACATTTTGTTGCTTGATTAAACAATAATAAGAGAGTCGTATGTGGTTAGTTCTTCATAAAGCCCCAATGTTTATCACCCATATTTTTGTCAATGTCCAGATGACTAGACCTCTTTCTGCTAATATTTATTCCTTGATTTGAGATTAAAGTTAGAATCACTGGATGTTAGTTGCTAGGATTGCTCTTTCCTGGTTTTAGGACCCTTTTCAGCAAGCCTGTGCACCATCCCACTAAAGTCAGAAAGACTACTCTTGGGTTTAGTTACACATGTACTGAAGTAACTGGGCCCTGAAAGTGCAGTACTGCTCCTCTCCTAACTCTACCCAGGTATCTGATACCTGCTTGTTTCTCGGTGAATTTTCCAAAATAATTCACAGTGGTTTGTTAACTTAATTCATTTAGGACCCTGGAATACATATCACGTGCCCCTCCTATTGTGTTTTCCTGTACTAGTTTGTATTCATTTTTTTTGCAAAGTCCTTGTTATTGCCTATTTTCTCATACCCCTCTATTTGTCTTGTTAAAACTAGTTTTTAAATTTTTTTCCCCATAGCTGTTTGTTTTCATGTTTATTGATGAATCTAGCTTCCTGCCAGGACTTTTTTCCCTTAGTATATTTATAAAAGCCCTTCCAACTCCCCTTTACCTTTTTGGATAGCACTAACTCATTC
Organism: Chelydra serpentina; assembly: GCA_037349315.1. Classification (NCBI taxonomy): domain Eukaryota; kingdom Metazoa; phylum Chordata; order Testudines; family Chelydridae; genus Chelydra; species Chelydra serpentina. Next base: position 54,447,994 of record JBAIAC010000024.1, on the reverse strand, counting down.
TGCTTTTTTGCTTCCCTTATCTTCTGTCACAAACCTGAAGTGTGACTCTAGCCTTGTTTGGTACCCTTCACATTCTCTATTTCCACTGAAGACTTTTCACTCTCTCTTTGACCTTACAATGCTGAAGTTACAGAGGCTGCCTGCTTGTTCTTCGTATTTTAATTTTGCAGGATAATTGAACTGCTGAACCTTGATTATAGTAGTTTAGCATTCTCTAGTCTTTCTCTACGCTCACATTTTAATACAGCCTTCCTCTGCGCCATGCTGAGTGTTCCTCTCATTTCCACAAAATTGCTTCTATGAAATGTAATGCTCTTACACATGTACTGCTGTGTTCTTTGGACCTGTTCCTTTCTACACTTAATTAATTACACTTTACTCCTAGAAACATAGGAATTGATAAACCAAAACAGATGATTTCTCCATCTTATTCTCAATCCTTCCTTTGATAGTGGCCAATACCAAATAATTCAGAGGAAGGTTTAAAATAATGCACCTGGTCAAGTGTGCAGCGCTTGGGGTGACCAGACAACAAATGTGAAAAATCGGGACCGGGGTTGGGGGGTAATAGGAGCCAATATAACAATAAGACCCAAAAATTGGGACTGTCCCTATAAAATCAGGACATCTGGTCACCCTAGCTGTGCCACTGGAGAAAAATTCCTTCCTGAACCTAACTGGCAGTCAGCTTGCATCCTGAAGCATGAGGATTACTCAGTCTTTTTTTATTTTTAAACCTGTCTGATGCAACTGCAAACGTTATTCCTACTTACATAAATGTGTAATCCTTTTTTAATCTTGCTATAACATTTGTCTCTCTAATATCTTGTGTCAGTGAATTCTCAGGCTGATTATAGAGAGCATGAAAAAAATTTCCTGTTACACATTTTTAAATTTGATGCCTCTCAGATTTCAGTTTTACCCCTTGTTTTGTGTTATGTAGCAGAATGAATAGGGGAGCCCAATTAGATTTTATTAATGTTTTTGTATACCTCTGATCCCATTTTATTTTTATTTCTAAATCAAATAATCTTAGTCTTTCAAATCTATCTATATATGTAAATCCTTTTACTCTCTGCCTGTAATCAATTTTGTTTTTCTTATCTTGGCTTCTTGTAATTTTTTTTTGGGGGGGGGGGGGCATTGTCTGTTACTGAGATGAGGTAACCAGACTAGAATGACACATTTAGAGTGAGGAAGTCCAGTGCATTTATATAACACCATTTTATGTCGTCTTTATTACATTTTATCCTTTCTCAATACATAGAAACTTTTGTTTTATTTTTAATGCTGTGTGTTAAGAAGGCATCTTCACTGAGGTGTCCACAGTGATTTGTACTGGCAGATCTTTTTTTGATCATTCATAATCTGTCGTACTTTGGGGGGGGGGGGCGGGTTGCCCAATACGCTACAATGCATGGTGAGATTTATCTGTCTTTGTGTTGCCTGATCAGTTAGTTTTCATAAGGACCTTCTAGAGTCCCTCATAGTTCTCTAATATTTTAGTAACCTGAATAATTTGTCTGTCAGCAAACTTCTTCATCTTTGTTTTGTTACATTTATTAATGTTCTATGAAGAAAGGTGAGCCTCGCTGTTCACAGTACTCGTTCTTGGAGTACCCCCACTATTAACTTCCTTCCACTCTGAGATTTGGCAGATTTCCCATACCCTTTGCTTTCTGTCTCTTCACTGGATTTTTAACATATGACACAACTTTTCACCTTGGTTTCTAAGGGCTGGTCTACACTAAACCCCCCTGTCGAACTAAGATACGCAACTTCAGCTACGTTAATAACGTAGCTGAAGTCGAAGTCTCTTCGTTCGAACTTACCTGTGGTCCACACGCGGCGCGCAGTCTCCCCCGTCGACTCCGCCTGCTCCGTTCGTGGAGCAGGATTACCAGCATCGACGGGGGAGCACTTCCTGGTTCGATTTATCGCGTCTAGACAAGACGCGATAAATGGAACCTAGAAGATCGATTGGACTCCTCCGACGCGACAGGTGAGTAGAGACGTACCCTAAGCTTTCTCAATAGCCTCTTGTGAGGAACTTCATAAAAAAAAGTTCTACTCTTCAGCACATTCAGTAACAGGTAGAAAGCATTTCTAGTGGGGCAGCAATAGCTACAACTATCGCTGAGATGATGTCCATCTCCATAATTCCTCCAATCTGTAATCCCTTTAACCTGATATGAGAAGAGTCCAGGAGTCACTCCTAAAGTCCAGTTTCCCGTATGCTGCTGTTGCGATTATGGCTAATAATAATTTATTACTACTGCTACGAATACAATACCATAAATGAACATGGCACTTTCCCAACACAACAAAGACAATGTCCCCGTCTGAGAGAGATTATAATTTAGGTTGAATTTTACATCCAAAAATGTTGCATAGCTGCTGAGGCTTCCAGTCACCCATTCCACCCTGACGTTACTGCTCCTAGATCTCTGCTGATAATGACAACATTATTGGATAACTCTCATTATTATTATTATTATTATTTATTAGCTTGTTGGTTGCTGTGGAAGTTGCTATTTGTTATGCTCAAACTCTTCACCCCAAAGTGAGAAATTCTTGTCTGTAGTGTGCAGTAGTTAAGTATTTTCATTCATGTCGTGTTGTCTGTGAAGCTGGTTGTTTGGACATTCATATCCTCCTCCCCTGGTGATTGTCCTCTGTTGTATTGAGATACAGGAGAGCCAGTGTCCTGTTTTGCAGTACTAATGCTGCTGTAAGTGATGCATAGATGCATTTTACAGCTATCATCCCATCACACTTAATGTCTACTGTCAGGGATTATAGTCCCCTTCCTTCTCTTTGCCACTGAAAAACACATTTGTAAAGTCCCATCTCTTCTGAGCCCTGGTCAGATTCACCTCTTCTGAGCCCTGGTCTACACCTAAAAATTAGATCAACCCTAGCAACATCACCCAGGGCTGTGAAAAATTTTGTGCCCTGTGTAGGGTGACAAGACAGCAAATGTGAAAAATTGGGACGGGGGTGGGAGTAATAGGCATATAAGAAAAAGACCCAAAAATCGGGACTGTCCCTATAAAATCGGGACATCTGGTCACCCTAGCCCTGCGACTGAGTGACATAGTTAGATTGACCTAACCCTCATTGTAGATATAGGTAGGGTGATGAAATAATTTTTCCATCCGTCTGGCTATTGCCTCTCAAAGAGGTGGATTACCTGCATAGGTGGAAACCCCCTTTCTGTCGATTTAGGAAGTGTCTACACTATGGTGCTACAGTGGCACGGCTGCAGCCCTGTAGCTATGCTCCTGTAGCGACTGTAGTGTAGACATACCCTTGGTTGGCAATGTCGTCTGGACAGAAAGTAGTGAGACTCTTAATCTACTGCTGAGTTTTCAAGTGACGTTTTCAAGAAGGCACATGTGAGCTTCTGCTGATGTGGTTTTGAGGGGTAAAGTTGGTTTGTATTGAATTTGCCATTTGTCTCATTAGGAGTGGAGTGTTGAAGCAATGTCTAGAGAGCCTGATTAGGGCAGAGCTCTTGTACAGTTATTCTCTTACTGTTTGACTCCTTAAATGTCAGCAGTTATATAGTGCTGTTCATCTCCAGAGTGCTTTGCATCTAATTAATCTTCACAAACACCCTGGTGTGTTGTTGTTAAAGTATTCACATACCTGTTTTTTACAGCTGAGGTAACGAGTCTTTTTTTTGTTTTGTTTTAAAACCACCAATGGAAATGTTTCCATGAAATGTAAACTGTTTTTAAAAAGAAACACTCCTCTTCTAGGAAATGAGAACCAAAAAGTGTCTATTTTCAGTTGTCATTGCTCAGGTAAATGCTATACATATAAGTAGCATAAATAGCACCAAAAGAAAAGGGGGGAGGGGAGAGAGAGAGACCTATCCGCTAAGGTACTAGTAATAACATTGACAAGGAATTTTTTTGCTAAAAATTATTTTAACCGGACAATGTCTCTTTAAATAGTGTTGAACTCAGGGAAAGAAAAATTTGTTCAGGCAGAATTAGTGTTTAAAAAGATTTCTTCTTTTTCTTAGTTGGATAGTGTTTGCTGCAAATAAACACTGGCTGCCGCCTCCCCTTTATTTTTGCGTTCTACATTTCGAGAGATTTCTTTTAGCAAAGAAACATAAAGGTCAAAAAGCTCATCTCAGTTTTTCTAACATGTGTGAATTTTTCATGCTGCTCCCAATTTATTCATCTCCAGTCATCAGCCCTATGTGATCCCATAGCAAAGTACAGAGAGCAACTAAGATGCAAACAATTGAATGTGTTTTCAGAAACACAAAACAATATTTGCCATTTGCTTGCGATTTTTTTATTTTATTTTATTTTGTCAAATTGTTAGCACTACACATCTGGCTATCCTGAAAGCTGTCATTTATAACCAACATTTGGATAGCCATATTTGACCAGTTAACCTGTTATACATTTTCGCTCAGTAAAAAAGTCCATCGTCCCTCTAAATGTATCCTGTGACGCTGAAATGATTATAAACACTAAAAGAGTTAACAGTCGGGGTCCATCTCTGCTGGGAATGGAGTCAATTCACTTCAAAAACATTTTGGGGCCCCATTCTGACTCTTGTCAGATCTCAGGAGGCCTGTCTAGTTTGTTCCTTGGAGGTCAGGGGCAGTGTGCGGGGCATGGCGAAGCACAGCAGAAGTGTTCAGCTTCCCAGCGTCTGCACTTTGAGCATGCCACGTAGTGCTGGAATTCAGCCAGGGTCCACCAGGGCCAAGTCCCAGTAGCTGGGTCTTGTTACCTCTTGTGATGGGAAATCAGACTAAATGAAAGTGCCTTCATTCTTCTGGATCAATTCCAACATTTTTAAAGGCACCTTTTCAAGCTCTGGCCCAAAAGGTCCAGGAACCTGGTTAGAGTTTCAGTGCTTGCATAGCCGCAAACACTCATTCTCTTTTTCAGCTGTCTTTTCCCCATAATGTACATGTACCCTCTACTTTGAAATTTTCTGAGTTGAGAGCGTTTGTGGGAGGGAAGGGCTGCATTCTTCCAGTTTCTCTCCCAAGATTTGTCAAGGAGCATTAGGTAGCTGTTCCCTATCCAGTAACCAACTTTGTGGGGTGCTGCCTGGTAGAATCTCCCCTAATCTGGGGGACAGCCAGCCCCAGATGCAGCGGCAGATGCAGGAAACAGACTTCTTTCAGCATAGTAATCATTTCACTGGGTCATGGGGCTGTGCAAAGATTTGGGGAGAACTTCTCAAACAGCTGCATTTGAGCAAGTTCTTTCCTGTTTCGACTGGTATTGTATTTGGGGATGAGGCCATCTCCTTCTGCTCAGAAGATCTTCTTACCAATTTTGGAAGAAGAGGGTGGGAGAGGCTTTTATTAATCTGCTGCCCTCCTCACATTTCCCTCAAAGAAGGCTGAATGAGGGTGAGGATATTGGCTTCTAGTGCTAACTGAAGAATTTGTGGATGGTGGGGAAAAGGAGTTTTCTCAGAATTTTCAGTAAGTTTTGGCCTCTGAAATGCTCCTCTGCATTCGAAAATTGAACAGAGCCTACACTCAGTTCTCAGTCCTCCATCTCAAGAGGTAGTTAGAAAAGGAGGGAAGAGGGGAACCAATATGAGTTAGAAATTGGAGAGAAGGGAGGAGGGCGGCAAGTGAATTTCCAACACCAGTGAGGGTGGAACTGTGTTTGACATCTCCTGTAAAACTCCCTTGACTTTGCTTATAGAGAAACAGCTTGTGAAGTTAGGCAAATTTCTCTTACCATGCTATGCTTTTCCATAAAGAAATACAATTTAACTTAGGGCTAGGCTACACTTACCCGCTGCATCGGAGACGTTGGATCGATCTTCTGGGTTCGATTTATCGCGTCTTGTCTAGACGCGATAAATCGAACCAGGAAGTGCTCCCCCGTCGACGCTTGTAATCCTACTCTGCAAACGGAGTAGGCGGAGTCGATGGGGGAGCCTGCGCGCCACGTGTGGACCCCTGGTAAGTACCTTTTCATTCGAACTAAGATACTTCGACTTCAGCTACGTTATTCACGTAGCTGAAGTTGCGTATCTTAGTTCGAATTGGGGGGTTAGTGTAGACCAGCCCTTAGATGCATTTGATACATCCCATGACAGCTATGCCGAGCTGAACTCTGTCTGACTCTTTCACCAAAAGGTAGAGAGAGAGGTGTTTCAGCCAATAAAATGTTGCTTAATCCTATTGGATTAAGATTTGCTAAATTTGCATTGATTGGGCCAGGAATGCTTGTGTGTTGGCAAACCTTGGAAATAATTTGGCACAGTATGGCTTAAAATGCATGCCATGTACTCAGTGATTTATGGAATAGAAGAGGAGATAAGCAAGCAATGCTGAGCTCAAAACATTTAAAGTGTGTTTTCTCTTAACAAAATACTTAGGTGTGGCTTCCATTGCTCTCTCATTAACACAGCTCTACTTTAACTGATGGTCTTGTAATGCAATCTGTATGCCATGCAGTCAAAATTTGGAAATGTCAAGTTACTACTCATTGTACTATAACGTCTCCTCCTGTTATGCAATACTTTTTATTGTGCTTTAATGGGGTTATGGTCAGTTTGAGTTTTGTTGCAGACTGAAGCATTTTGGGTTTATAAAATAGAGATATGCCCATTGGTTTAGTCATTACTTGCATAAGAGTTTCCCTGATTCACTTGCTATGACACTTCATTTTAGGGCTTCTTCAGCAAACGTCTGAAAGGCTCCATCAAGAGGACAAAGAGCCAGTCAAAGCTGGACAGGAATACAAGTTTCCGTCTTCCATCTCTCCTCAACGCTGATGACAGGTAGGAGAGTCTCTGCACTTCCTCGGAAGGAGGCTGGTAGTTTCAGCTCAACTATTCCAAAAGTGCCTGGCAAAACATGTTAGTCAGTGTAAGCATGCCTGCAAACTGACAGAAATGAGGGACAACTAGAGTGGTTTTGTTTTTTAAATTAGCAGAAATATATCTGTTAGCCTGTTAAATTGTTAAATGTTGCGTGTGCTTCCATCAGACGAGATTATTACTAGTCCTAAAGATGCTTGAAAGGTGAAAAAGGGTTTGCTTAAGTGTCTGCACTAAAATATCTTGTTCTTGTTTAGCACCTCTCCTCCCAGGTCTCCAAACACCTTATAAGCATTTACACCAGTGTATTTACACCACTGCAAACACAAATATCCTGATGCAGTGCATCTTCATTAGGGGTAGTGTGATGTAGTTACAGTGCAAATCCCTAACACATACTGTACTGCAGAGCATCATGATTGGGGATTCATATTGTTGTCAAATACAGTCATGTGGTTACCGCAGTGTGAATTTCTCTAATGGAAGCAGGGCCTCTTCTTCAGAAAACTAGAAGTTGGGGTTACAGCTCCCAAAATTCAGAAGATAGTTTGGTTATACCCACCTTAGCATTCTCAGTCAGTATATCTAGGCTTGCTTGTGTTTTGCTCGTGGCTTGGGAAGGGGCAGTATGTTTTGTTTTTTTTACCTGCCTCAACTGCATTTTTCGCTTTTGTAAAGTGTCATGATCGTCTTAATTGGAAGCCAGACAGGTTATTTTTTACTCCATGAAGCCCAGGGGTAGAGTTGGATTGAGTGGTAAATGGGCAACCCTGTACTTAGGACCCTGACAGGTTTCTTTGACTTTACAACATTATTGTGTGTTTAATGCGTTTTCGCTCTCTCTGCTGGGCTGAATTCATTATTTGTGTCTGTCATGCTGCGCTGCTTCAATCGATAGCGCTGCCTTCTCTGTCTAAAAAGCAGCCCCATAAAATCGTGGAGACAGCAAGGCTTCAAATGTTAGAGGCCTTGTTAACTTTGTGAGTTATGGAGAAACTGCTCACAGGATGTAGCCAACAAAGTGGATAATGTGCTGCTCCTTCAATCATGGCCATGTCTCCCATGCTATTTTGACTAAAGGTCTGTCATAAACTCCTATTATCAGGGGCTTAAAACTCAGCTATGGAAATTAACTCCATAGGCTTAAGCGTGGTAAATAAGGTCACTACTTGTTATTTTTAATGGGGGATTTTGCAAACTTTAAACAAAGTTTTCTGATATAAAATCTCACACCCATGAGAAATGTAAAGCCTGCATTTGTGTTCCTCTGGCTACACATGATTTCAGCTGAGAATGCCTTCTTGCTACATTTGGATTGATGGACATTTGCTCTTACTGCATAAGGGAAGCACTGTTTTCTGGGGGTGGAAAGGGGTAATTGTATTTAACACCAGTTACTTTGGTGTAGAAGCTGGCTACTGTACACACCCTATTTTTTCTCCTAGAAAATAGCACACGAGTTTTTAGCATGCAGACATGAATAATCAGATAGACCTAAGAGACTCGTGTGCTGTCTCAGCAATGATTTGCAAACTGTAAATTCCATTTCAGGCCCTGTTGGCATTTGGCACCATCAGTCTGTTGTGTGAATGTGTCATGATCCTCTTAAGACGCCTAGGGCTGGATTTAAAAATAATGACCCAGTGGGCAAATGAACTGAGGCATTCCAGTAGTAGGGCCCAATGTAGGGGGTGAGGAAACGGGGAGGCTGGAGAGGTAGATGCAAAGTGTAGCAGCCTGAAAGGGAGGCTGGCTGGCTGGCATGATTGAAAGCTGCTGCTTTCCCTATCTCTCGTCCCCCTGGGCTCCCACACCAACCTTCCCTCTTACAGCGCTGTCCTCAGAACTCCCACATCTATGCCTCTTGCCCCGGCAGTCTGTACCTCCCACACATCTTTGCCACCTTTCCCCATTCACCTATCAACTGTGCAGCTCTTACTCCAACACCTCCCCCACTTTGTGCCTGCACTAGAGATGCTGCTAGGAGGGGGTCAGACAGGAGTTGCTAAAATAGTTGGGGATTGAGCTGCTCTGCTTTCTAACACCGGGCTTGCTGCACTCTCTGAGCGCAGCAATCCTTTTTCTGGGTAGTGGCCAGAGGGCATTGTTGGCATTTGTGATTTTGCCGGCCCTTGGCCCTGTGACATGAAAATTTGAATTTTTAATGTATTTGCACAGGAATTCTAAAGGACTCAGCAGGAGCTATCACAGGCAGCCAAAAAATCTAAACAATGAGGACAAATCCTTGTTCATTTGGAGAAGGGACTAAGTTGGGTAGATAAATGCCCCCGGTGAAGCAGCGAGCCAGGAGAGAATAGTTAGGCTTCATCTGGCAATAATAAAATTCACCCCAGCTTCTTTATTGATATCAATACATTAACTGTTCATGTAAGAGAGTATTACTCTTTTGCTTGAAGTGTGTAGCAATTTCTTTTGACATCACAGATGCCCTGCCAATGCATTTGTAAAGTGTTGTGCTACAGGACAATGAGGGAAAAGAGTACTGCTTCAATCTCTTTGGAAAGAAATTGATGAGCGTTTGTAGCAGTACTAACCTCCTGGGCACCTTACGTGGAAGAGACTGAATGTTTAATGGAGTTGTTTGCATTAGTGGCCTCTTATCCGGAAATGCACCACTTGAATACAGCATTTTTGAAAGTGTGTAATTGTATACATTACTTTACTTTATAAATACAACCACAAAGGAAGCTAAACCCCACTGTACAGTGAATCTTACCAATGATTTTTACTAAGTTTCACTTTGCAGCCAACGGTCTAAGAAAACACAATTGGCTGGTATGGCGTGAAAAGACAACTGAGAATTCACGTGTGAATGAGGCAGTGAAGATAGGAAGAGATAGCTAAGAAGGAGGGAGGGTGATGGGGTGGGAGACGGAGGAGGAATTAAAAAAAATAAATATTCTCAGTCTCTTTAAGACAATATTGAGTTTATTTATTCAAAGGACAAAAGAGGGAGATGCAGCCATTAAAGCTAGCTTGTGAACAAAGAAAGGTGAAAATTAGCATTTCTTTTTCTATTATTATGTTTAATTAATATGAATGAATTAGCATTCTTCCCAACCTCCTATGTCTTCACTGCCCCTTTATTATTATTGATTTATTACATTTAAGAACTTTCCTAGCCTAATCCCCAGTGAATCATGCCTACCCAAATCTGAGGAGATACTCACGAAGGATGTCATGGTGTTATGCAAGTTTCTAGGGCTAGATAGGCAAGAGACTAACTTCATCCCATTTCACACAAAAATGCAACATTATTATTATTATTATTTATTAAAATACACGTCATTAGCTTACCCCAAAATAATTCACAAAAATTAGCTCCTTCCTACCGAGTGGGTATGGAGAGAGATGGATATTGCTGTTTCATTTTTCTAATGGTTCCAAGATGTTCAGGTTCTATAGTGATAGAGGTGCAATTTATAGATAAATACCTATAAATGCCAAGAGATTTACTTATTCCGGTGTGTTTCAGGATTTGGTATTGCAGACTTGTATCTCATTCAGGATGTTGGCAGATAGTGCCTTGTGAGCAGAATTGTTTTGAGGTAGAGAGATGACCCAGGAACATTGTACGGAAGGGGATTGGAGAATGAGAACATTGTAGGGAAGGGGATTGGAGAATGAGAACATTGTAGGGACGGGGATTGGAGAATAAGAACTGCCATACAGGATGCAGCTGGGACTGCTGCAGCAGGGAAGCAATTGATCATCCAGCTTAAATGTACTGAAACTGGGTTCAAAAACCAGGTTTCAGTATAACTGGCTGACATACCAGGCTAGCTCTTCAAAACTGGGATGTTAACAGCACAATACCTGTGCACCCAGTCTGGGTCCGCACTGTTTTGTCGCTGACTTACCTCACTTCTGCTATTCCAGTTTCTGGCTATCTCCTGAGCAGACCCTGCTGTGCCTACAAAATTGTTTCTGATCTTGCAGTGCTCTAGCTTGAAACTTCCAGACTCCCTTCTCATTTGTGACTTAAGCCAGATTTGAATGGAGTTGTCCAGATACATATATCCAATACAGTATCTCTCTGGGATGCAGTATCTCATGTTGCAAGAGCCTCTGGCACCATTTACTGTGTCAGCTTTCACATTTTTCCTAAGCTGCTTCCCATTGCATTTTTCTCACACACTTGCATCTTACATGTGTTGGGAGTGTCTTCCTAAAGCATAAAAACATGTCTACTGACTCTAAAGGTAAAACAGCATAAAAGGTTCAAGGATAACATGCTTTGGATAGGAGATGGGGCAAAGAGACCAAATTAATATTGTCAATTTGTGGCTGGGAGTCTGAGAGCATTTCCAACAGTCTCATAATCCTTCCCTTAGGTTTGCTTGTGGTGGGGAGTAAAGATGCTTGAGCCTGGTTGCATATGCTCTCGGCCACGGCATTAAAGCTCTGTGGACAGCTGGGAGGGTTTTGCCCTGCTGGGATTTACTGCCACGTGGGAATCCTCCTGATTTAGTAAAAGTGATGTTATGGCATTATCAGATAGTCGTAGTTTGCCAAACGTTCCTTTCTGTGCTTGCTAAGAATGGACCCTGCCAGGCACCAGGGCGGCCAGTAGCCATGGCTTTGGGATTCGTGGTGAAGCGCTACCGCTGCTCTCACACCAGCTCTTTCTACTATTGGTAGGTCCTCTCATTTTTTCCCCTCAATTCTATGCAGTATGGAGATGGGAAAAGAATAAGATAAATAGAAACAAATCTTGCAGTGTTTTCACTTTCTCATTCACTCATTCTACTTAATCCTTGTTTAAAAAAAAAAGTGGGTGATTTTATCCTGTTTGAGATTTAGGGAGAAAAATCTGTATTACGCAATTCGCTATTAAGGCTTCACTCACTCAGGAGCACTCATTCAGCATATGTCATTTTGTGTCTACATGATGGGGAGTGCCGGGTGGGGGAGGAGGGGATGAAGCAGGTTGTCTCTAAAGAAATGTTGTCTCACTGGTCATTTTCTAGTGAGTGTTTCTCTCAGCCACTGCTTTCAGGTCTTATGTAGCTGCTTTGTTTTTCAGGAAAAATTGAACAAGCCCATAATGTTAAGCTTCCTGTCATAAACCTTCCCTTTGTGGGAACATGCTCTACCCTGGCTGCCAGTTCAGTTGGCCCCTTTATAAACATCCCCCTTCATGGCAGATGCATTTCTGTAACCCACAGTGCACTGTCAGGCATGCAGAAAGGAGGCTCCACCCTACATAGTACATTTCCATAAATAGCATTTAAATTAAACCTTATAGTTAAGTATCTGCTTCAGCAAAATAAAAGCATCTGAAATGTTAGCAGTAGGGACTGTGATTGTCAAAGGAAAGATAATGTTATGATTGTGAAATTCTGCAGGATGTTCTGTGGCACCATGTGAGATTTATGTTAGACAAGCTGTGATCTGTACGGAGAGAGAGCTGGAAGGGCTTTGAAATTAAACATACACGGTTCAAACAATGAGTTTAGGGCTTTGGGTAGGGCCCTGCAATTAAACAAGATCTGAATCTCTATGCTCAGACAGAGCAGAGGCTCTTGTTTACATTTGAGTTCTATTCACTGTCAACAAATAATCTAAAGTTTCCAATAGTGAATAAACATACATATAATAAAACTGGTTAGACTTGTAGAATTGTTGACCAAGTAATGGGACATTATGCTAATTGATAGTTGGAAAACCAAGCAGGGTGTGGTGCCTATAGAATGAATGCTTGCCATGGGAATCCACTGCTTCAGCCCTGGTAGAGTGCACCTGTACTTCCGGACTGAGATGCTGTTGCTGACTTTAGGGTTCAGTTCAGCGGACCTGGGACTCCTAATTGCAATGTTGAGCAGAAACGCCACCAGACAGGAATCCAGGTTCTCTCTGTTGATTTTGTGGATAAGTATTGAATTAATCCCTCTGATCTTAGGAAATATCTCTGTTATTGCATCGGTGTTGTGTTGTGGATTTTTCTGAAGCATATACAGGCATAACATGGACCATTTTTAGTGTGAGGACAGCTGAGTCAAATGGGTTTTAGTTGGGTGGCTGGGCTGAGCAGGATTCAGCTCTCCTTACTAATGTAATTCTAATCAAAGTTCTTGAGCTTTACCTTGATTTGTTGATGAAAACAAAATATTATGGGATTTTGTTCCTTCAGTGCTGTGCTTATTTAATGTTTGGTTTTTAGATTATTGACATTCCCGTGTTGGGTTTTGGAGCAATATAATGCTCTCCCTAGTATGTTGAGTAATTGAAAGCCTCTTGTACTTTGTAGCTTGGCTTTTAAATAGGTCAAAATCAGCAGGACAGCTTCATCACCAAAGCAGTTAGGTTTTTAACCCTTTTCCCGCTATGCTTGCTAGAATACAGTAGTGGCTCATTAATCGATTGCTGTGTGTCGGATGCTGCCATTGGAAGCCTGAGGTTTTCAGTTCCCAGCCTCCTCTACTCACAACTGAAATCCTCCTAAAAAGGAGAATTATTGAATCATGGTGTGCAAGGAGACAGGGTCAGATTGGGGTTGGAGTCGTATGGTAGAGTTGCTGGAGAGACCTTGTCAGTAGCAGTGGGATCCGGCTGCTGGGTCAGTAGTTTGGGCCGGGGCATTGTCAAAGCTCTGATTGAGGAACATGCATACTTCACTATGAGGACCACTGCCCATCAGCATTTGAAAAGAGGTGAGAAGTTAAAATGTTTCCCGGCACACTCCTCCTACCACTACTTCTCATCATAGAAATGAATTGTTAAGTGTAGCTACACCCGTGGTTGGTTGGGAATGATGCATTTTGTGTTCCCTTATGCAGAGTTTTTACCATGTGCAGTAGATAGAAGAAATAGTAGGGAAAAGGTTAATCATTTAAGGCTAAGTGTAATTGAAATCAGGATTTGGGTTGTTAATGGGGCTGTTTAATAGAAACAGATTTGTGCAAACAACCCTTCCCCCACCCTGGGCCTGCTTGATCTTCCTGTTTATAGTAATCCTGCTTCTCTGGGATTACCTCTCTCTTCACAGACACTCTAAGTAGTACTCATTTTTCCAATAGCTTCCCATCTAATATGGGAAAGGCTCTTTTAATCTGGCATCATCACTGGACATTAGAAAAATAAGTGAGTGGCTTTGATTTAACTGTGTGTCTATGCAGAGGGGTAACGGGTGGGCAAATTGTCTATTTTATTAATTACAACAACAGAACGGTGGATGAGACTTTTTTAACAGAAGCAGAAAAGTATTTTCATAGAAATAGAATTTATTTCTATTGCAATTGTCTTTCACTGAATTATGCCCAGAGCCACAGTATCCTAAATACTAAACAGTTTTACCAATAAATGAGAAATACATGTGGCAATTGCGGATGCATTCATTCACATTTAACCCAACAAGCAATTCTCCAGTATCACTGTGGTGTCAGAATGAGGTTGAGTTTTAATCAGTTGATAGTTGGTTGCTTGGCAGTGCTGAAAGGAACCAATCACCAAAAAGAAATCTGTGCAGGAGAAAACACAGTGACTTCCAGGGATTGCTAAAACTTATTCACAGCCCCTCTCCCCTGACCAAACGAGACTATTTTATATCCACGTTGATCTGAGACAAAATTAGTAGGCTAAAGAGAACTCTGCAGAGGAAACAAAACAGATGTGTTAGTAAAAAATTTAGCTTGCGAGGTGGGATATGGTAAATGTCTCCCAGCGGGGGAAGATCATATGTGAAGAAAGATAAATAGAACTTCTGTGATGTATTTTTCTTCAGACCCCACCCCATTCCTAGTAGGCCACCAGTTAGCAGTTCTTTAAAGATATTTTTCCCTCTTTTGCCATTCTTTACTATCTAGGATCTAGTTAACTTGTTAAATCCAAGGAAGAACAATTCACTCCTTGCTTGAAAGGTCACCTTTGCCTTGTTGCAGAGCATGCTCCCTGAGCCCTGCTGGCTGCTGCTTCTCCCTGCTGTCTTCCAGCTCTAACCTCCTTATAGATGCAGCACCATGGAAACAGGCCCAGTGTTGAGCAGGCTGCGCACCGCCAGGAACCTTGTTTGTGTCACCTGAGGGGCAGGATGCAGCATGAAGGATGAGGAGAAGGGATATTACTAAACGTGTATGGATGGAGTAGCTTTTCTTCCTACCCAATGTTCCTGCCTGGCTTAAAATTCATCTGAAACTTTTAACCAAAGGCTTGAGATAAAACTACTGCTGGATTTTGTGCATTTCTTCCTCTGCACACCTGGATTTCTTTTCTGAGATGTAGCCCAGAAAAAGATTTGGAGCGGCTGTGATGTGGCACCGCTATGATTTGGGGGTGCACTGCCAGATGGCTGTACAATTGCTTCATGTAGGTGCGCTTGATTGATGTACATTAGAATGTGTGGGCCATTTTAACTCGAGGATGCTACAAATGTGATGGCTTAATCAGGATTTGTGAAAAGTTGCCTTGTTTTGGAAGGGGTAGTCTGTCTTCTCCTCCCTTCTGACCACCCCATATTCTTCTGCTGTGAGCTGTTGGGGCTGGAATTAGCTGTGGGCTCTCTGACAGTTCCCTGGCATCATTCACTAACGGACCTTCTTTTGGAACTGAATTTGCCGAGAATTTGGGAGAGTTGCCACTTGGGTAGCCAAGTGACCTCAGCAGTTCTTTCTTTAGAGGAGAAATTTAAATTAGAGAGAGGATTTTGCATAGAATAATATTAAAGTGGTGCATTGTGGTGTGTTTATTTTAGACTTGCCCTGCCTAATTGCAGCAAGTGTTCAATTATACATGGCTGAGGTTTTAGGTTTTCATTGGTACAAGCTGCTGCTGTAACCTATTATAAAAAAGCACAGTGCAGACTCAGTGCTCATACTAATGTTGTCAATTTGTATTTGAAATCTTTTTTGTAGCATCCATCTTATCAGAATGCAGCTGTTCCCTCTGTTTAGATCATTTTAATATATTTAAGGTAACCTACATTTCTCTGAGAATGTCTAAAGATCCCATGTGTATCAACCGGCGTGCCAGAAGTAGCTGATCTTGTGCAAAACTAAAATGAGGTGAACTCTGCTTGCTTCTTAAATATTTATTCTTCGTGGTATCCATGTCTTGGTAAGCTGCCTTTAGAACTGGTGAAGATGCAAATAAAAATGCATTTGGAGAAGGCTTCCTATTTTCTAATATCCCTCAATAAAGCTACTGCTATGGTATTGAGAGTGTAATATTAAAAAATCTTTAAAAGTATTTGGTTTTCTTAAAAAAGAGTTCCAAGGGAAGTACAATTTTTCAGAGAATAAAGCTGTCAGCATAGCTAACAAAACCTTCCCAATCCTTCTTTGAATAGCCATTTGTAAATGTTTTCACTTTGAAACTAAGGGCTTGTCTACACTTAAAACGCTACAGTGCCACAGCTGCGCCGGTGTAGTGCTTCAGTGTAGACACTACCTATGCCAACAGGAGGGGATATCCCCTCCGCATAGGTAATCCACCTCCCTGGGAGGTGGTAGCTAGGTCGACGGAAGAATTCTAGCGCAGTCTGCACGGGGACTTAGGTCAGCTTTACAACACTGCTCAGGGAGGTGGATTTTTCACATCCTTGACCGACGTAGTTAAGCTGACCTAATTTTCTAGTGTAGACCAGGCCTACATTGTGGCCCAACTATGATGGGAAACCTTGGTGAGAAAGTGTTGCTTTAAAGTGCAGCTCTACTCTGAAAAGTGTGTGAAAAATGGTGTCAGCCTACTCTCACATCTGCTCCTCCTTATGCTTAGTCTAAGGGCTAGTCTACACTTACCCGCTGCGTCGGAGGCTTCGGATCGATCTTCTGGGTTCGATTTATCGCATCTTGTCTAGACGCGATAAATCGAACCAGGAAGTGCTCCCCCGTCGACGCCGGTAATCCTGCTCTGCGAACGGAGCAGGCGGAGTCGACGGGGGAGCCTGCGCGCCGCCGTGTGGACCAGGGGTAAGTACTTTTAAGTTCGAAATAAGATACTTCGACTTCAGCTACGTTATTCACGTAGCTGAAGTCGCGTATCTTACTTCGAACTTGGGGGCTAGTGTAGGCCAGCCCTTATTTGCTGTGCATTGCTGAATAGCGATAGGGTTAAGCATGTGCTTAAGTACTTTGCTGAATCGAGGCCTAGAGTAGCAAATATGTTTTTACTGTTTTTATCCCTGTTCATGCTGTAGAGTCAAATGCAGTAAGAGAGGCACCTGGATTCTATTGCTTGTTTACTATCCATCATTTTGTTTACTAAGTTCCAGTTACAGGGATGATCAGTTAGGCATGAGTAGCCCCACCGAAGTAGTACCATTGAAAGCACAATTTTACCTGCAGAACCTTTTATTCCAGGTAATGATGCACAAGGAGGAAAGAACCTGAGGTGATAACATTTATTCTGGAGTCAGAAACCTGGTACTTTACAGTGCCACTTTGACAGTAGACTTCACTATAAGAACTTGGATGACCGTACTATGGATAACTGTACTCAGAGAGTAGTTATTAATGGTTCCCAATCCTGCTGGAAAGGTATAACGAGTGGGGTTCCGCAAGGGTCTGTTCTGGGACTGGCTCTGTTCAATATCTTCATCAACGACTTGGATATTGGCATAGAAAGTACGCGTATTAAGTTTGCAGATGATACCAAACTGGGAGGGATTGCAACTGCTTTGGAGGATAGGGTCATAATTCAAAATGATCTGGACAAATTGGAGAAATGGTCAGAGGTAAACAGGATGAAGTTTAATAAGGACAAATGCAAAGTGCTCCACTTAGGTAGGAACAATCAGTTTCACACATACAGAATGGGAGGAGACTGTCTAGGAAGGAGTACGGCAGAAAGGGATCTAGGGGTTATAGTGGACCACAAGCTAAATATGAGTCAACAGTGTGATGCTGTTTCAAAAAAAGCAAACTTGATTCTGGGCTGTATTAACAGGTGTGTTGTCAGCAAGACACGAGAAGTCATTCTTCCGCTCTACTCTGCGCTGGTTAGGCCTCAACTGGAGTATTGTGTCCATTTCTGGGCACCGCATTTCAAGAAAGATGTGGAGAAATTGGAGAGGGTCCAGAGAAGAGCAACAAGAATGATTAAGGGTCTAGAGAACATGACCTATGAAGGAAGGCTGAAGGAATTGGGTTTGTTTAGTTTGGAAAAGAGAAGACTGAGAGGGGACATGGTAGCGGTCTTCAGATATCTAAAAGGGTGTCATAAGGAGGAGGGAGAAAACTTGTTCATCTTAGCCTCTAAAGACAGAACAAGAAGCAATGGGCTTAAACTGCAGCAAGAGAGGTTTAGGTTGGACATTAGGAAAAAGTTCCTAACTGTCAGGGTGGTTAAACACTGGAATAAACTGCCCAGGGAGGTTGTGGAATCTCCATCTCTGGAGATATTTAAGAGTAGGTTAGATAAATGTATATCAGGGATGGTCTAGACAGTATTTGGTCCTGCCATGAGGGCAGGGGGCTAGACTCGATGACCTCTCGAGGTCCCTTCCAGCCCTAGAATCTATGAATCTATGAAAACTTTATCTCACTCAGGCCTCGTCTACACAAACACTTAGCTCATAGCAAGCTGGGGTGAGAGTCTACTCTGCGCTAGCTCGCGGCACAAGTGCATGTGTGGACCCTCTGCTGCACACCAAAATTACTGTAGTGCACTTTGATCTACCCTGCTTTGAAACAGTAGATTAAAGCGCACTGACAATCTTGTAGTGCATGGCAGCAAGGTCCACATGGACACTTAGTGCCTGGCAGGCTAGACCAGGGTAGATTTACACCCCAGCTTGTCACAAACTAAGTTTTTGAATAAACAAGAACTAACATACAAGTATCACATGGAAATTGAATTCTGAAAGTATTGTAAACCATTTGACATGAAAAACTGGTTCCAAAACTCTGAAGGTGACAAGTTAGCTGGAGTTGTGCGTCTTTGAGAAGTTAGCAAGAGCCAAAAGGAGACCGACGGAAGGAGGTCTGGATAGATGAGAAATGCCTAAGGTGATAGAGGATCAGAAGCAGATTGAAATGATCAGGGATATCCTTGGAGGGGTTAGAGATGGGAGATTCCTGCAGTGGTCAAGGAGAAGGGACTTAGACCCATCAGCTGAAAAAGAGAATCTTTGTGTCCACAGGGAAGATAGAAGAGGCTTGGGGCAATCCCAAAGTAAGAATGATGAGATAGGCCAAAAAAGACAGGGGAGATGGGAACAGTTAAAAGGTGTAAAAAGACCAGCCAAACAGAGGGATTGCAAAATGTTAGTGCAGACAGCTGATCTGGGTAGGGTAAGGTGGCAGGGCATTTGCATGTTTTAATTGTTTTTTGTTTGTTTGTATATTTTCTCCTCCACAATATGTAGAGGGAAATCCACTGATTGAAAAAGCTGCCTGTTTTAAAGAGGGAAAAATCTCATTTTGTGTCTGTTTAGGGATTGAGGGGAAGGTGTTTGTTGCTATTAACAAAGCATTTGCGTAGTAATCAGCATTTAAATATTCCCAGTAGCATATTGTCTGAAGTAAATACAGATTTAAAGAGAAATCCACATTTTGTCAAGAATTTCTATTTCTCTTTTATACTGTGCCAAAATGGATACAACTTGTAGTTCTATAAATCTATATCTCCTGGATTTGGGTGGCAGTGGGAATCTATTTACTAGCCAGATTTTAGAACCACAATTTTGTACTGTATTAAAGAGTTATGCAACACCTTGCATTTGAGAAACTGAATAAATAAGGCATGCAATTTATTTACTTTAGGGATATGAAGTACATGTAAAAATTGTACAGATTGGTTAACCCATCAGTCTCAATCTTCCTTTGTTTCTCGATCTCGCCAAATCTTGTTTAGGAGAGGTCTCCCTTTGATTTTTCCCCTCTTGTCCTCTTTCAGGTCTCGTGGACTTCCAAAGCTGAAAGAATCTCGTTCACATGAATCTTTGCTGAGCCCAGGCAGTGCAGTGGAGGCATTGGATCTTGGGACTGAAGAGAAAGTCTTTGTCAAACCGCTTCACAGCAGTATCCTTGGACAGGACTTCTGCTTTGAGGTAAAGAAACCCCACCCCATAAAAGTACAGATTGCATGGTGTAGTCAGTCGGTATGCGTCCCCAGTGTGCCCTGTTTTGTGATTTCCTAAGTGGGTGAATAAATCCGTTTTCTCCAACATTTGAGGTTATGATGTAGACTAGAGTCCTTGGAGCTAATGACATCCATCAGTCAATGGGAAGAAATCTTTTCAGTGATTATACTCTTCTAATGGAATGTCTGTGTATCTGATATATAACTAAGCATTTGTAATGTGCATGCAGATATATGGCTTAAACTTGCTTGTTTCACTCATCATCATCTGAATTCTCTTACAATACATTTTTTTAAAACAGTTAAATATGACCAAATTGAGAAATCAGCTGATATAAGAGCTCTGCTCCAAAAGCCCTGTTCTGGCAGGTTATTGAGGAAAAGCTTGAGTAAACAGAGACCTTGCAGGTGTCTGGAAGGTCAACAAACTTTAACTTTGTCAGGCAATCAAGGCATTCAATTCTGTGGCTTGGGGCTTCTGCTGCCCACTGGCCTTCTCCCTCACTCCCCTGCATTCATATTATGGAGCTGTTAGCAAGAGCACCCCGACTGATCTCAGTTACCAAGATACAATGTGAAGAAAGTGGCCTATAAGTTAGAAAGGTCTGTAAAGTTAGTGGAGGGCTACTGAAGGTATATTACATAAGTGTGCTTTTAAATTGGATAAACCATACCTAAAACACATATCTAAATTTGGCAGGAAGAACAGCATTGATCTCAAAGGCCCAACAAGTTAAAAGTGTTTATAATCTCTCTCACTGTCCAACATTAAACAGAGATAGGTAGGTTTGGGGTTATTTTAAACAGAAGCCTTTGTTTTACTCAGTAACTTGACAAACACCCAAAAGCATTTATTCAAATGAAAAGTTTATTTTTTTAAACTTTATAAGAAAGGAATAAGAAATCAAAACAGGCATTTATATTGAAACTCAAGTTGAGAGATTATGCAAAACAAACTTAGTCAAAACCTTTAAAGCCTTTCTCCTTTTGGGGGGGCAAAAGATCAGTCTCTTATTTTTAGAACAACTTTTCTTTGATGAAACGGAAAGGGTTAATTTTACTCCAGCCTTGATGTGTAGAGGGTATTTACTTATCCTGTTCTTAACAGACAGACAGACAAGGTAGAGGAGAGACAGGTGAGAAAAGATGGGTGAAATACTGCTTTTGCTGCTGTTTTTGGAACACTGGGCAGCTGATTAGTTACAAGAAGATGCTTTTGGCTGGCAAGTTGACCATGACACCTGCTACTTGGATCCTGATTTACGATCTGGTCAGGGACGTTATCTTACTGGATATTTTCTTCATAGACAAGGCAGGCTTAGATGATTACAACATAGTTGACTTCAGGATTCGATGGAAAGCCAAGAGAGTGAGAGAGAGAATAGAAGGAAAGAAGGGAGGGCATAAAATAACACCACAAAGCAGGGGTTCTCAAACTGGGGGTTGGGACTCCTCAGGGAGTCGCAAGGGTCTTACATGGAGGGTCGCGAGCTGTCAGCCTCCACCCCAAACCCCGCTTTGCCTCTAGCATTTATAATGGTGTTAAATATATTTAAAAGCATTTGTAATTGATGGGGGAGGGGTTGCACTCAGAGGCTTGCTATGTTAAAGGGGTCACCAGTAAAAAAATATTTGAGAATCACTGCAACAAAGGAAGGGAAAATGATGCAGGATCTTACGTGCCCCTGCAATGCTGGCAATAATATATCCCAACTAATGGGCTTGAGGACTGGATGTCTCAATCATGTGATGACTTTTAGTACTCACAGGTGAAAACAAAGTACCTTGAACAAGATTAAGGCCAGCAGGCCTTCCTCTCGGGAAGAAAGTCCTTTAGATGAGTCAAGGTGAGCTGGGATGAGTTGCAGTGCTGGCAGTTCGGGGGATAAGCTGGAACACCAGGTGAGATGGGAGATGAGGGAGAACTGAGCTGAGCTGATCATGTCTTTTTTCACAGTCTCTTTAAGAAAGAGTAAAAGTGGGTGTCATGGTTCATCTCCCTCGTTATTTTGTCCACCAATTAGGCTTTGTAGCCGTCACACCAATTTTGGTCTATTAATTGTGGTTCCACCTCTTCCGTTTTTAGCAAGCATAATTTCCACAATTTTTGGATTATATCAACATGGCCTTTTTGATTTAGATGAATCAATCTTCTTTGTCTGGTTGTTTTGCACTTGTTACAGCATTCCACATTATAAACAACTTGACCTATTTTTCTGGTTATTGTAACATCTTATGAACTTTCACATACTTTTTACATCTGAGTTCACAATAGGGGTATACTTTGTAGGATCAATAGTCACAACATATCCCATTGGCTGGAAACACTTTCTATTCTGCTTCGACCTTCCTGGGTAGACGGAAGATAGCTGGCAATACAAATGCAAAATTTAGTACTAACATTTAGTCTTAAAGTGATTTTCCCATGCTCATATATCTGAATTGGAAGAACAGGGAGAGCTGGCAAGGCCAAATAAAAATTGAAGCAAAATGTGACTATCTCCTGCACAAACCAAACTAGCATCAGTTTTGCTCCAAGTGGTGGTGTCTCTTCCAAAAGCAGAGTCAAACATTTTGGCTGTTTCAGCCCATTGATGTGTATAGTACCCAGAGTGTGCAATTTTTAGCTTCCTAAAGACAATATTTCCAGTGACATCCAGCAGGGATTTTTGTTCATCAGACCTTTCATCAACATGTGACTAGCTCTCTCCCTACACCTGCTCTGTTAATGATCAGATTGTCCGCATTGGGGACTTATGGGGATATTGCAAGTATCTAGAGGCTGCAGTTCAGTTAGCATGTGCACAGATTTCAAATTGCTGACTACATCCTAATTTTACAGTCTCTGAGAACATTTGGCTAGAACAGTGTGTTTCCCTTCAGTTTTATACCCATCTGAGCTGAGGTTTTTTTCCTCTGCATTCTGTGCCCTTTTCAGGCTTGCTCCTTCCCTACTCCCATATTTTGCTGCCTCTTTCATATTTGCTCTCAATGCTTGAAAGTCACCTCTGACTTTTGCTCCATTTTCTGCTTTGCAGTCTTGCCAGAACTGGACCTATTGTTTGTGTTTCAGGTAACCTAC
The DNA here is from genome assembly GCA_037349315.1 of Chelydra serpentina. Lineage (NCBI taxonomy): Eukaryota > Metazoa > Chordata > Testudines > Chelydridae > Chelydra > Chelydra serpentina. Next base: position 54,425,049 of record JBAIAC010000024.1, on the reverse strand, counting down.
TCCAGCGGCAGTAAATGTTTCAGTTGTTCCTCTGCAGCAGAGAGAGACAAGTGGATGGAAAACCTACGCAGGACAGTGCAGCCTAACAAGGTAATAGAAGAGGAAGCTGCAGGAATATTACCACCAGTAAAATGTACATGGCATGACTGGATTCTTGTCCAGATGATATATCAAACCATCACAGAGGTGCTCGCCTATTCAATTAGGTTGATCACACCAAAGTAGCTACTGAGGAAGGAGGCCACTCTTGGTGTACCAAAAGCTACTAGGCACCGCTTTATATAAAGTGCAATATGCTAAACCTTTAGCTAATATATTCCTGTTATCTTGCCTCCTGATCCTCATCTCTAAGAACTTCTGTTCAATGAATCTGATCAAGGAACTACCATTGTCAGTCAGGCGAAGCATCTGGTTGCTAGGCTTTAGATTGGGTTCCTTCAGAAGTGTTACCCAGGAGCAAGGATACAGAGTGTCATGGACCAATAGAGGGGATAGCTCTTGGTAACAGAATTATTTCTGTGTTTTAAAACAAAACAAAAAAAATTTTACTGAGCTACCAGAACTTTTATGAATCTGACAGCTTCTGAATGGCAGAAGTGGAGAGCAAGTTTGTGTTCTGAACAAATTTGAATACAGCTTTTCAAAGGTGATCAAATAGCGATGTATAAAATACACTCATTGCATGATTTTCTGTTTGAAAAGAAAATGTTCTTTTTCCTCATCACTGTCTCTAAATCAACACTGAGCTCTTTGTTCTGCACAGGACAACTGCCGTCGAGCTGAGAATGTGCTCCGTCTCTGGATCATTGAGGCCAAGGACTTGGCCCCCAAGAAGAAATACTTCTGTGAGCTGTGCCTTGACGACACTCTGTTTGCCCGTACCACCAGCAAAACAAAAGCAGACAACATCTTCTGGGGCGAACACTTTGAGTTCTATGGCCTCCCGCCCCTCCATAGCATCACAGTTCATATCTATAAGGATGTGGAGAAGAAGAAGAAAAAAGACAAGAATAACTATGTAGGACTGGTCAACATCCCCATGGCCAGCGTGACTGGCCGTCAGTTTGTAGAAAAGTGGTACCCAGTGAGCACACCTACACCCAATAAAGGGAAATCAGGGGGGCCTTCCATTCGGATCAAGTCCCGATACCAGACCATCACCATCCTCCCCATGGAACAGTACAAAGAATTTGCAGAGTTTGTTACCAACAACTACACCATGCTGTGCTCAGTGCTGGAGCCTGTGATCAGCGTGAGGAACAAGGAGGAGATGGCCTGTGCTTTGGTGCACATTCTCCAAAGCACTGGCAGAGCCAAGGTAAGAGTAGAAGGAACATGTCCCAATGATTCCTGAGGCTCATAAACATTTCTCACAGGTTTAAAAATAGATATTCAGAGACTAGGAAGTTTGGGTTTGCATACATTTAAATAGAGATTAAGATGGAACTAGTATGAGGGGTGTACAGCCCTGGGAATGGAAGTTAGAGGAGGGGAACCACTACCAAAGGGGAGAGGCTGTAGAGGGGAAGCAAAGTAAAGCAGAATGAGCGTTTTAAAGAAGTTTGGGCAAATCCTTTATAAAAGGAAGGCAATATAGGTGTGCAACACATTACCAAAGGCAGAAGTAGAATCTGTAAGTGTGAATATATTCCAAAGAGCTAGATGTAGACACTTAGAGGAGATAACTATTGCAGGGTTAAAACATTAGCCATGTAGGTGGAAGAACTTCATAGCATCCTGCCATCACAGAATGTTATGTTTGTACCTTGAGTACATAGAAATATTTCCTGCATTGCTGGATAGGTGATGCATCATGAACACAGTAGCATCAAGGGACGTGCAAATAAAATGTTGTAAATGTATCTTATAAACAGTGAACAGCAAGGGTTCACGACAGTTAGAGTGATTAGCACTTGGATTAGCCTAGCTGGGTTGTGGGTAGCCACTCTGAAAAGCCATACCCACATTACTGCATCCTCACACTGGTGCTGCACTCACTTGTGTGTGTCACTCAGACTTCTGGGGCATATCCCATGGTTCTTCATTTGCAATAAGCTGAGCTGCTCTATGATTCTATCCCAACTTGTCTGTCCTTCTGGGTCACGGGGCATTGTGGGAAGACATTGGAGGACTATCCACACTCAAATGGTCACTTTGTCACTGCAAAGTGTGTAGATTACCAGCCTGAGTGAACGTGGTACCCGAGCTCTAGCTTCTATGACCACCAGCTGTACCAGCTACCCTGAGTTTTTAAAGCACAGCCAAACTTGGATGAGCCAGATGTTGTGTGTGAACGGGAATGTTTACATAATCCCTCCACTTTTATGCACTCTATTTACCATCTTCCACTGCACATGTCCCTCTCGATAGAATGTCCTTTATGACCAAGTGTGATGAGAATTCATACAGTACCATTTGCCTGTCTGATCTAGAGCAGTTTACAGCTAGAGTAGCTACTGTAGCATTGAACTGTAATAATTCTGGCAAGCCATCTCCAGATTCCTTCAATGTTCTTTGCAACAGATAAGTAAATTAGCATGTTAAAGCTCTACCTTCGTAGTGCTTGTATTTTGGATTCTAATGTACTGGTGAAATCTTATGATGTAGGACAGGGATGGCTAACCTAAGACTGAGAAGGAGCCAGAATTTACCAATGTACATTGCCAAAGAGCCACAGTAATACGTCAGTAGCCCCGCTCCTAGCGCCTCCCACCCACTGGTAGCCCCGCCAATCAGCGCTTCCCCCTGCCTCCCCATCCCTCCCGATCAGCTGTTTCATGGCATGCAGGAGCTCTGGGGGGGAAGGGGAAGGAGCGAGGGCATGGGAAGGGGTGGAGTGGGGGCAGGGCCCGTGGCAGAGCCAGAGGTTGAGCAGTGAGCACCCCCGGCACATTGGAAAGTTGGCGCCTGTAGCTCCAGCCCCGGAGTCGGTGCCTATACAAGGAGCCGCATATTAACTTCTGAAGAGTCGCATGTGGCTCTGGAGCCACAGGCTGGCCACCCCTGAGTAGGATATTACAACCTTACACTTGAATTTCACTAATTTACACTGATTGGGAAAAACTATTGCCAATTTTTAGAGAAAATAAAAAGGCAAGTAAATAACCATAAAGCAAGGGTAATATAGCTTGGTTGTAGTTATTAGAGACTCCCTAGTATACTAGTAATGTGCTTCAGTACATTTTGTGAAGTAGCATTTTAGGGATGTGAGACCTCACTACCTCTAACTGTGTGAGAGGCTGCCACTGTTTTCTGCAGAGTAGCAAGCCTCTATTGTAGTATTCAGGGAGGGTTGATGGGATGTTAAAAGATGTAGAAAACAAACAAAAAATTGGTCTCTGCCCCCAAGAGCCTTACAGTGTCTGAGGCTGGATTCTGGAAGGGGCTGATTGCTTCTTGTGGGATGCTGAGTACCCTCAGCTCCCGCTGGAGTAAGCAGCTGGGGAATTTGATTACCACTGCAGGACTGGGCCCTGTATTAGGAGCTTGCAGTCTGCTTTGATTCTTGCCCCTTGTTCGGTCTGGCCTGCCTGATAGCCTGAATGCAGTTCAACACAATGCTAAATCAATGTATAGCAGGAGTGCTAACTTTGTCTCCCAAATCCCCAGCCTATTTTATGTTCATTAATTTCATTGGTCTAAATCCTTCTTAATAAAATTCCTGTATTCAATAAAAAGTTGGATTTGCTTTCCTCCTGATACTTTGAGTTTGAATATCAGGGAAACACACAGCTAGTTATCTCTAACATACATCAGTAAAACATGACTATAACATGTCAGTCATGGAGGAGTGAGTATGTCATAGATTCTGGTCAGGATCTGGATTAAATATCACAAAAGTTTGGTTGTAGGGATTTTTTATTTAGAGGCTTGCTTCCACCGTTGTAATTTTACCCACCAGTCCCAGCTGCTATTCCAATTTTAGAAAGGAGTCCAAAAATGACAGAGCTAGGGATCTGTATTGGCCTAGGCAGTCAGGTACACAAATGTGAGGGGAACTCTAGCTAATCTGTGTAGCCCCCAGTGCTGTAATATCTGCATGCCTTCCCCCAGGCCAGGCACGTCAGTTCAATAATCCTCTCATCGCGTTTTGAGGAGTGCTGGGCTCCTTTTACACTTCCCATCTGGGTTCTAAAGTCGCTTAAAAAGCATAGCATGATTCTGTTTGGTTAACAAACCTTATTCCTGCTGGACTTTTTCCCTCAGGACTTCTTGACCGATCTGGTGATGTCTGAGGTAGATCGCTGTGGGGAGCATGATGTTTTGATCTTCAGGGAGAATACGCTTGCCACCAAAGCCATTGAGGAATACCTAAAGCTGGTAGGACAGAAGTATCTTCATGATGCACTAGGTAAGAAAGTACCAGTCTCTTGCTTTCTTTTTCTCTTTCTTTCACAGAACCTAGGGGCCAAATACTGTCCGAGCAATCAGCCAAGTAACATGGCTGTGCACTGAGTATCCTGGTGGGAAATGCATTGACTGCTACTCCAGCTTCAACGCTGGAGCTGGTTCTGTGGCTCTAGGACCCCTGTGTACGGAGATCCATGGCTCCTTGCCACATAGCACCAGATCCACTGGCCTCAGCCAGTGCATACAGCAGCACAGGGATCTGTCACCTAGGGGACTTATGGCATATCCCTTGCATGTACTCCCGAAATGCTACTCTCTCACCATGTGCAGTAGAACCTCACTGGTTCTGCTGCATCTGGGCCCTTCTTGTTCATGAAACGCAGAGACAAGATTTGGCTCCTAGGATATGCAGAACCTGAAAAAAGATCACACTCACTTCTGTGTGGATTAAGGGGTCCCGTTTAATGGTCATCTCATCCCAATGCTCTACATTTTTCTAGGTACCATCTTTTCCCTTGGTTCCCTTATTGATTTAAATGTTATATCTCTTCATTATGATTTGTGAATCATTCGGTCTGGAGTACATGAATAGGGATAAAGGTGATTTTGATAATCTAACAACTAGAAAAGATACTGACAACATAGATGAAGTTCAGTGCTTTTGCATTGTGTAAGCTTTGCATCTGGACATTGCTGATGAATCCAGTATAATCCCATCTGAAAGAAGCTAAGTGGAAATTTCAAGAAAGGGTCAGAAGTGTTCTGCGTAGGCTTGCATAGCCCCTTTGGGGGGAAAAAGGAACCGTAATGTGTAAGATGCTCCATACAGCAGGGCAGCCCAAAGTCCCACCTGAAAACTGTTGTGCACCTAGGGGGGTGAGGCTACGGGCAAAACTAATCATCCACTGGATTTTATTGCTGGGGCACCTCCAACCAAGCTGTTCCTGTTCATTTGTCAAGGAAGGTACAAGTCCAAGCCAGTATTAGAGTTGGGTGCATGTATGTGTTATAATAAAGATTTGACAATTTGCATACACGCTAGATGCAGCATTGAGCTATTGGCAAATTTCCGGCGTGGCCCTCTGAGTCACAAACTTTGGTCATGACCCCTGCTTTTGAGCAATTAATTCAATACCCTGATAGTCACGTTTCTCTTAATCCCACTTTAACCTTCTAATCCTGCACCAGATGCAAACAGAAATATTTAGGGTTACATGTGGCCAGCTGGAGAGAATGAGGCTGTGAGGCTAGTGAGCATCACAAACCAGGGGAACCTGCTTCAAAACTGTTCCGGTGACCCTTTGAGGATGCTTGTCCTAAGTGCTCTTTACTCAGGGAAAAGAGCAGAATCAATTGTTCTCCAGTTACTCATCTCCGCCTACATGCCTACCTCTTGCACTTGTGATGTCCCAGGTCTCGAACCCAGGCCTAGGAGTCCACAGACAGCCACTGTATCCTGTCCTCCACCAAGGTCTGCTGAAACCTGGTAGACTAAGAAGCTAGTCGGACTATAGCCTCAGTCAAGGCACCACCCACGGGAGCCCTGATTGGAGGATTGTCCAGCTCTACCAGTTGTTCCAACCATGTTATTTAAGCCAGAAGGTGGCACAGAAAGTTTGTCCAAGCAACAAGGTGGTTTCTTCTTGTGGCTGCATTGGACCCTCCTTGTGCTTGCACCCAACCCTGCTCCTGATTCCTGCTCCACTCCTGTCTTACCCATGCCTTCACTCCTGTTCCCACTGTACACCATCCCTGTGCTTGATCCTTGCCTCTCTCTCCTCTAGTTCCTGCCCTTACACCTCACTTCCAACCATCAGTGACCAGTCCTGGCTTCGGCCTCTGGCTTGACTCTTGGCTCTGACATTTGGTATCTGACCTCAGCCCTGACCCTCAACTTCGATTCTTGCTTCTGACTCTGGCTCGACCCCTGACTCTGGTAATTAGAAGTTGACTCTGGTGTTGACCCTTGGCGCCATTCCCCAACCTGGACACCTGCTCTGCCCACTAGACCTGACTCCTGCTCTACTAGGCCAGACCACCTGCACCCCCATAACAGCACTCACCCTAACCCCCCCCCCCCCCAACTTCCAGCCTTCATAGCCTTACCCCTCCCAGCAAGCCTAGCAGACTCATCCTGCTTGTCTACCTGTCTTACCCGCACAGACACACTGACGGCTCTGTGCCCGTTCCTCCCAGCCCCCCGGCTTTGCTCTTGACACATGCCACTGCCAAACAAGTAATCCCAGCCCCACAAGTGCTATCCGAACATTGGGTATGTCTGCACAGCGACCAGACACCTGCAGCTGGTCCCGCCAGCCGACTTGGGCTGTGGGGCTATTTCACTGCCATGTAGACGTGTGAGGTGGGAGGGTCCCAAATTGGGCTCCAGCCTGAGCCCAGAAATCTACACAGCAATGAAACAGTCGCTTAGCCTGAACCCTGCAAGCCCGAGTCAGCTGGCACGGGCCAGCCGCGGGTTTTTCCTCTGCTGTGTAGACATACCCATTGCGACTCAGCGTGCGCACAGCTCCCAGTAAATGGACAGCCTCCCTACAAGGAGGCACTGCCAGCTGTATGCTGGTTCCTCTCCTGCCCAAGGTCCCAAGATGAGCCACCTTTCCCCTCCTGTTTCTTGTCTTAGGGGGAGATTGGAAATTGATGCAGGCCAGGTTACATCATGACAGAACTGACTCCTTCCAAGAGACCCAGCCCTCCCCAGTGGCCTGGAAACTGGCCAGTCATCCAGGTGTTAAGTGGTTGGCCAGATTAATCACTGTCTCAAGTCAGAATCTGAGATGTGATTATGTGTATTTTGAGTGTATTGTGTATATCTTTTCAAATGCTGCCGGCTTTACTCTCAAAGGTGCTGCTCAACACGAGTAAGGGTGGCAGAATCTAGCCCAGTACATGGAGGCAAGCAGCATTTTACTTGATGCCTTGTCTTCCAGCAGATTTAATTATCACCTTTTGGTTCAATATGTTACATTTTACTGAGAGTCCTTTAATGTGCAGTAATTACATGGGTACTTTTAAATTAATGACTATTTATACATTGTCTTAGACACCAGTGCTAAGCGATAAGATTGTGAATCATAGAAGTTAGAGATGGAAAAAGACCTGTTACGTCATCCAGCTTGTTTCCAGTCTAGGGCAAGATGGCTCTTGAAGATGTATTTATCTAGTTTTAAATGTGTCACACAATACGTTCAGTTAGATTTCATATTGTGTGAAACAAATTAACCACTCTGAATTCAGTATTAAGTGTCTAAGGGCTGGTCTACACTAGCCCCGAAATTCGAAGTAAGATACGTGAATAACATAGCTGAAGTCGAAGTATCTTATTTCGAACTTCAAAGTACTCACCCCTGGTCCACACCGCGGCGCGCAGGCTCCCCCGTCGACTCCACCTGCTCCGTTCGTGGAGCAGGATTACCAGCGTCGACGGGGGAGCACTTCCTGGTTCAATTTATCGCGTCTAGACAAGACGCGATAAATCGAACCCAGAACATCGATCCGACGCCTCTGACGCGACGGGTAAGTGTAGACCTACCCTTATATACCTACAACCACATTTTAATACATGGTTAGGATCTGGCTATGGACTACTGAAAATAAGTTACAAGTGCATAAAAAATTATTCAGGAAACTATTGTTACAACCAGAGTTTGCTCACCCAGAAGTGGTGCTGAACGCTTAGCAAATAATACTAACCTACCTTCTCTCCGCATAATTTTTCTGTAGTGGAGCCCAGATTATCTTTAAAATAACCAATTAGTGTTTTATCAAATTGTTGTTCATCAGCCAAACTTACTTGTTTTGATTATACTATAGCATTGCTGTTTATTAGATTGAATCTCCCTCCTTCTGCCGTGAAATGCTGCTTTCTAATACTACAGTTTTCCTGTTAGAAGTTCTTCTCTTTGGCCAGAGCTGAAGTACTAAATAATGCTCCTAACAGCTTTATTCTGTGCTGTTGAAGTTGCCCTCTAATCCTTTAATGGCCCAATTTCAACCCCTTGTGGCAAAGTACACTGTGAACAGAACTCATTTCAGGAAGTTGTAGTTTCCATTTCTTTCCAGGGTTCAGGCACCAGCAAAAGTTTCTAAACTGGATTTTCCCATGAACTATGAACACTTGTTCAGAATAATTACAGCATGACAGGTGTTGGCTATAAGGTTATATACTCAAGCACATGAAAACAAATTTGTGGAGGTGAAAAGATTTGGGTAAATATACTGCCTGTCCTTCTTGCAAAGCCATTGGTGGTTTGGTTTTGGGGGTTTTTTTGTTTGTTTCTTAAAAACATTTTTGCACAGACAGTCATTCTGGCATAAACTCCAAACTGGGAACATCTTCTGAGGACACAACTCAAGAGTCACTGAATCATTAAGCAGATAAGGGAAGATACCTAGTGCACAGCGACAGTTTAAAAAGTAATGAGTATGCTAGAGTCCATATGAGAGAGAGTAGCAAATTCACTGACATTACAGAATATCAACCAATGGAAGCCCCACCATGCTTAGTCTGAAGTTGTGTGTCCAATTTCAATTGCCTCACTTTAAGAAAGAGAGGGTAGAAATTTAAAAGCTCTAGAAATAGGCAACAAAGATTTCGCAAGATGTAAGGAGGACAAGAGACTGCATAAACCAGGATTAGTTAACCTGGATTGAATTATTCACAATTGCAAAGAACAGAGTGAAAACTGGTGAATCCTCCTTTTTACCATGTCTCATAACACAAGAACTAGGTGACACTCAATGAAATTAAAACACAGTAAATTTAGAACTAATAAAAATAAAAAGTATTGTCAGATTCATTGCCAGAGAAGGTCATAAAGACAAATAGCCTGGCTTTGCATTTTAAAGGGATGAATAATTTTATGATCGCTAATAACATTTGTATTTATGCAAAAAGAGGTAAGGATAATCATTCTTCAAGGTGTAAGCTGATATCTTGCAGGCATTAGAAAGGAATTGTCCCTCTCATCTCTTCCCTGCCCCCCAATGTACACCAGTTGCACAGCTGGCTAGATTCATTATTTTGGGAGGGGAGAGGAGTGGGATTTGCCTTCCTCTGAAGCCTCAGCTGTTGGCTACAGCACCAATGGCCTAATCTGGTATGGCAAATCCTGTGTTTGAAAACAGTTATGAGGAGTCATGCACTCCACATCTGGTGTCTGAAGACTACCTCACTGCAGATGCTGGATGCAGAAAATGCAGTTGCCAAGGAGAGGCATAAACAGGATTTAAAGATGCATCAAGGAGATTTTTCTATAATTGCCACTGTTTGTAACCCTCTTCCCTTACAGGGGAATTCATCAAGGCTTTGTATGAGTCAGATGAGAACTGTGAAGTCGATCCCAGCAAATGTTCGTCCAGTGAATTAACTGATCATCAGAGCAACCTGAAAATGTGTTGTGAGCTGGCCTTTTGCAAGATTATCAACTCCTACTGGTGAGCGCCTGCCTCTCGCTCATTGGCCACTTGGTTTGACGATTTGGTTAGGAAAGGCAAAAATAGTATCCCTTTCTCTCCAAAATATGGGAAAGCAGCAGTTGTGAGGCCGAGGACAAACGTACTGCCATATATTCTAGTAGCTTGGGTTCCTGTGGCTTACCACTCTCTACACAACATTGCAGAGAGAAGTTCCGTCCAAACAAGGAGTCCTGACACCATACCCAGTCCAAAGTACTGTACCATATGGGAATGTCCCCTGAAATGTTTACTGTGGCAACGGAGATATAGTGAATGATGACTGAATCAATGGGGTAACTTGAATACTAAACTTCAGAAGTTCAATTTGAACTTTGAGTAAGGAGCTGATGGCTTGGATACTTATATGAAATGCTTTTCAGACCTCTTAGATTTGCAAAAGTGGTCTGGAAATTGTATTGTGAGGAAAAAGCTTCACAGGAGATTTCTATTAGTGTCGACTTCTGATCAAGCTGGAAATATTGAAATACTGGTTTTTCTGCTTCAGGCCAGATCAAATGAAAAGTAGTTTATAAAAAAAAAAAAAAAAAAAAGTAACATCATTCAGAATCTTAAGTCCAATTATAGAAATGAGCAACAGTTCAGTGTGTGTTTGAATTTTTACAAACCAATTTGCCATTCACTTCAAACTAGGGATGGACATTTCTTAACCTGTAAATCAAAGTGATCGAAAAGGATTTAGTTTTATATCTTCTAGAGGAATGCTTTGAATAATACTTAAGTGTACCAAATAAAATGATAACCTGGGAGCTAAGACTAGAAACCTAATAACATTTGCTGGGCTGAAATAACGGAATAGCCAGCATTTCTGTTTTTCATGGCTTTACATTTCCTGTGACAGGCCGCCAGTTCAACCTGTTACATTTCACGCCCTTGTCATTTTATTGATTGATTTAATTGTTTGCAGTGTGTTTCCTCGTGAGCTGAAGGAGGTGTTTGCATCCTGGAAGCAGAAGTGCCTCAGTCGGGGCAAGCAGGACATCAGTGAACGCCTGATCAGCGCCTCACTCTTCCTCCGTTTCCTGTGCCCAGCTATCATGTCCCCTAGTCTCTTCAGTCTCATGCAGGAGTATCCTGATGACCGGACATCTCGCACTCTGACACTCATTGCTAAAGTCATTCAGAACCTCGCCAATTTTGCTAAGTAGGTGGCAGTAGCAAATTGGTCCTGAAACAACAAAATGTTCAGGGGTCTTAGTCTCACTGCATATTATTGAGGAAGGGAAAGGAGAGCTCTGAGCAAATACAATTCTAAAGCTAAATCCTAGGAATATTGTGTGAAACTTTGAATGGGGAGAATGCTTTTCCACCCACACACCGCATGGCTACATAAACCAAGAAGGGCTTAAGAAGAGTACTGACGTGTACACTGTCGGCCTGATTCTGTTTTCAGGAGTAACTCCACTGAAGTCAGTAAAGTGACACTGGTGTAAACTGTTGTAACTGAGAACAGAATCGGGTGTTTTCTGTGTAGGTACATATACACTTTGGTTTTCATTTGATCTCATTACTACTAAAGAATACAAGTAGAATTCAGTACAAGTTACTTGAAGGTGGTAACTCTTTTATCCAAACTCTCTGCCAAAGGAATGATGCAAAGAACATCTGTATGGGGGCGGGGGGGGGGGGGGGGGGGGGGCTGTGGTGGTGCCTGTCACCCAGTGGTATGAATAGTGGATTGTTAGTACCCAGATGAGTCAAGCAAAGCGGTGGGATTCTTCAATCACTTGCCCCTCCTCTCTCTTCTCCTACCCCAGGAAGAAAGATGAAGGGGAAAGCATTAGAATAATTCTCTGAACACTTATCTGGTGTATTCTGTGTGGAGGTCATTCACTCTCTCTCTCTCTCTCTCTCTAGGTTTGGTAATAAAGAGGAGTACATGGCCTTCATGAATGATTTCCTGGAACATGAATGGGGGGGAATGAAGCGCTTTCTGCTGGAGATCTCTAACCCAGATACCATCTCAAACACCCCTGGGTTTGAAGGCTACATTGACCTGGGCAGGGAGCTCTCAGTTTTGCACTCCCTATTATGGGAGGTTGTGTCCCAACTTGATAAGGTAAAGCAGGCTCAAGGGCTGGGAGGGTGGATTCTGCAATAGTATCATAGCAACTGTCAACACCAGGGAATCCCCAAGGAGTGGCCAAGTCCTATTTTAGGGAGAACTTTCTAACGTTCAGTAACTCTTTTTAGAAAGGTATGTGACTGTGGCGTTGAATATTTATCCTTTCATTGATTCCAGATAAAGGCCTGAGGTCTTGAACAGGATGTGCAAGGTAGTTGTGCTCCAGCACAAGCGTAAATGCTTTGCAGAGGCTGAGTGTTCAGTGTTGTCCTCTGCACAGTGATATGAAGCCTCCCTGAATACCCACTCCCTTACTCACACCTGTGCAGGGTAAAAAGGGCAGGGCATTGATGGAGAATGGGAATATCAGTGGAGACAATTAGTTGCTTTGCTGCACATTCCCTTCTTAGGCTTTACTCCTGCTCCCAGATTGGAGTAGTTTAGCAGCAGTGTTTTCATTAAGGGCCTGAGCCAAAGACCATTGCAGTCACTGGGAATCTTCCTACTGATTTCAACAGGCTTTGGATCAGATTTAGCATAAGATCAGGTTCCCCGTGTATGTATGCCCTGTCCCATTCATATTTTTACATGCCCCACATTGTGCAGCTGAAGCTGGTTCTCTAAGAGCCAACACTGCAAGCTCCTGAGATCTGAAAACCAGGCTGTGTCTGTTCTGTGACCTACATCATCACCGGTAAGGGACATTCTGTCATCAGCCTTTAGCTGGCAAGTTGGCTGATGCATGAGACAGAACAGACTCCAGCTTGCTTTTCCCTATCCATGTGAGCTCTTCAGAGCCAATAGGATTAAAAACTGGTCAGTAGAGAGAGGACTCATGCTGCATTCCCACCCCCCCCTCCGGCGCCCCCGGCTTGCAAGCCTGGGCCGGGGGGGGCGGGAGGAGGAGAAGCAGCAGAGCACCCACCGGGCACGGCAGTTCCCCGCCAGCCCCCCCGCGCCCAGCTCAGTTCACCTCTCCGCAGCGGCCTCTCCACCTCCCGAGGGCGGGCTCCGCCCGACAGCCAAGCCAAAGCCCACTTTTCCTGGCTCCAGTTGGTCAGCGGCCGCACGCCGCACACCTGAGGCGGCGCTTCGGGGGAGGGGTACGGGGAGGAGGCAGAGGGCCTGACTCCGCCTCTGCCGCCTCCCCATACCTCTCCCCCGAGGCGCCGCCGACCAGCTGGAGCCAGGAAAAGCTGCTTCAGCTTGGCTGTCGGGCAGAGCCCACCCTTGGGAGGCGGAGAGGTGAGCTAAGCTGGGCGCGGGGGGGCTGGCGGGGAGCTGCCAGTAGGTGCTCAGCATCCACCAATTTTTCCCCATGGGTGCTCCAGCCCCGGAGCACCCACGGAGTCAGCGCCTATGACACAAGGAACAGAGTTCTTGACTAAGATTTTGCCATTTTTACATGTTTACAAGTGTGTGGCTGTTCCCATCACACTGCAGAGTTTCAAATCCGCATTACATTGTCTGCAGTCCCAGATTCCATTTACACTATACCAGTTAGGTCTTTTCAAATTGGAGATGAGGTGGTCTGCAGAGAGCTGCTAATAATATTTTGTTACTAGCAAGGTTTGGCGAAATAATGATTTATTCAAAAAATTATTTCCTACTGGTACAGTATAAAATTATTTGTGTTGGTATAATAGAGGTCATCAAGTCCAGTCCCCTGCCTTCACTAGCAGGACCAAGTACTGTCCCCTGACAGATTTTTGCCCCAGATCCCTAAATGGCCCCCTCAAGGATTGAACTCACAACCCTGGGTTTAGCAACACACTGTGCTTCACTGTGTGCAATGATTACAGGACTCGGAAAGGGAATGCATTAAGTTGCCAGGAAAAGCTGGAGATCTTAATAAAGGAGAAATAATTGGGAGAAACAAGCGGTTGTAAAGTAACTTTCCACTGTAGACAACTGATTGGATGCCTGTTTCGGGGTGGCGGGGGTGGAACCTGTCTTTCACAGAAAGGTAGTCTTTGTAATGAGCTTTACTGTGTAATAATACCTCCCTTACCCTCTACCCCCACCCCTACCAGTGGCAATGTGTAGATGCCAAAGTCACTTTATAAGGTCAGGGCAGATTTCCAGAGAAGAACAGAAAATCTGAATAGTAGCCTCCACCACAGGGATATAGTGTTGGTAGAACTCCGCTTTATGGTCAGTTACTGTTGTGTAAGGCCTTGCCAGACTGAAGTGTAATGATGCTAGTCACTGGCTGAAATGAAACTATTGGGTTGGATGTTACTGGAGTTTTCATGCACTGGAGTGAATGTTACTGGAGTTTTCATGCCTTTAAAATTAATTTAATTTGAAGTGGTGAAAGCCACATTAGCTCCCAGCTTTTGATAGCACCTTGGTACAAAAGATATCAGTGTAGGATGCCAGAAGAAGAAGGCTGATGAAATGGAAACCTCCCTCCCCCAAACCCTTTCAGTTCTCTCCTGGATCCCCTGAATGCAGCTCTCCCCCCCCCCCCACCCCCAACACCTCTCTGTTGGCATGCATTTCTTTTACCACATGACCCCTTTTGCCTGGAAAGTTCTCTCCATTAGCTGATTCTGTAGTCTCTGAATTCCCATTAATTAGTAGTTACTATAGTTTTTAACTTGACTCCACCCTGGATTTAGTTTGCTTTGCATGACAGTTTTGCGTTGGAATGGCAATAGTTTGGTTTTATTGAGCATGAATTTTATTTTTGGGGGTCAATCCTAATTTCTTTTCTATTTCCTTTTCTTTCCTCAATGTCTGCTGCACCCTGTTTCGTCTCCTTCATTCATCTCGTCGCCGTGGTTACGCTGCTCCGTAACAATGCATTATGGTCCTGCCACACCCACACACAAACACCCACCCTCCTTCCTTTCAACCTCCACCCCTCTGCATCGTTATCAAAAAATGGCGGATGTCGCGGTGCTTATTGTCCAATCAGGGTGAAAATTCCTTCCTACAGGCGACCGTGGCAAAACTTGGACCCCTACCTCGCATTCTTGCTGATATCACCAAGTCAATGACCAATCCTACGCCAATACAGCAGCAGCTGAGGCGTTTCACCGAGCACAGCTCTAGTCCAAATGTCAGTGGCAGTCTCTCCTCAGGGCTTCAGAAGATATTCGAGGACCCCACTGACGGGTATGTAACAGCCAGGGTTCAAGAGCCGATATGAAGCAGAAGGGATGTAGGATCGGGCAGGTTGTAAGATTGTGTTAAGAGAACCCCTGTCCAAGCATAGTCACCCCAAATTTATAACTAGGTATATACCAGGACTCAGAAATGGTATCTGTAGTAAGGAGGACAGGATCCCACTGAGATACGCAAGGACTAGTGCTAAGACAGGGAAGCTTTGCACTTAGCCAGGATGCTGGGGTTTGCCTAAAATCAATGACTTAGGATATTGAAAACCAAACCGTATACCACTGGCCAATCTGGGTGAAGTACAATGAGATGGAAAGATACAAACAAAATGTGTAGCTCACTATAAATCCTGTACAGCTGACTGACTGAAATATCTCACTCTAGAGATCAGATTACCTTTCCAATAGCATTGAGAAATGCATGTTATAGTTAGGCTGAGGGAGAATGAAAATATTAGAATAGCAAAAATAATCTGTTCTGTATTTAGTGTTACAGTTCTCACCTTGTAATTGTTGTTACTATTCTGGAGAGCTCTAGCAAAAACCCTGGTGATGGCTGAAATACATGAGAACTTGCAACCTAGTGGTTTATCTGTCCATGCTCTGGGCTGCCAAGTGTAAGGCTCTGTTTTGTGTCTCAGATGTCTACTTTCTGGGCCTTCAGCAACTCCTGCAATCTATTACATGTTCAGAAAAATTGAACAGGTATAGCCTAAAGCTCTGGGAAGATGAGGAAGAGTGAAATGAAATCTGTACTGTTTTGGAATCTAGCTGAAAAATATCAATGTCCGAGGGGGCAGAAATCAGTGGGAATGGTTTGAGTTTTACCTGTGAGAAGATAGTCAGGCAGTTCTTAAGTAAGGCTTTATTCTTAAAGCTAAACGAATTGGAGAGGTGTGTATTGTGACTTGAGAAAAGTAAAGAGCTTCACAAAAGAAAATAATCTAGTTCCCTGAGGCTGTTTTAGAGAGAGGGAAGGGGGTTAATTGAGGAAGAAGGGCATCTCTGGGACAGATCTACTGGGATTGTGGCTGGTTAAAAATTAACCAAATGCCTATCTGCTCCACAGTGACTCGCATAAACTGAAATCTCCAACCCAGGAAAATATAGATGGATATTTTCGAGGGAAAACCTTACTGTTGGTTCAGCAGGCATCCACCCAGAGCATGACTTACTCAGACAAGGATGAGAGAGAGAGCATGCTGCCCAATGGACGTAGTGTCTCCCTCATGGACCTGCAGGACCCCCACGCAACTCACAGCGATCAGACATCCATCCTGCACGATGTGCCTTTGCGTCTGGCAGGCAGCCAGCTCTCTATAACACAGGTGGCCAACATCAAACAACTGCGGGAGACTCAGAGCACGCCGCAGAGCGCTCCCCAAGTAAGGAGACCGCTGCACCCAGCTTTGAATCAGCAGGGCAGCCTCCAGCCCCTCTCCTTCCAGAACCCGGTTTACCAACTCAACAACCCTCCTCCACCAATGCCAAAGGCCTCTGTGGACTCCAGCTTGGAGAACTTAAGCACTGCCAGCTCCCGGAGCCAAAGTAACAGTGAAGACTTCAAACTCAGTGGACCCAGCAACAGCAGCATGGAGGACTTCACCAAACGCAGCACACAGAGTGAGGACTTTACCAGGCGGCACACTGTGTCAGACAAGCATGTACCTATGGCTCTGCCCCGCCAGAACAGCACTGGGCAGGCACAGATCCGTAAAATGGAACAGGTTGGGTTGGGTGCCAGGGCCAAAGCACCACAGTCCCTGCCACATAGCACTTCCTTGCGGAGCACAGGGAGCCTGTCGGCAGCTTCAGGTGCAATGGTGACAGAGCCAGTTCAGAATGGGAGCCGGTCGCGGCAGCAGTCCTCGTCCTCCAGAGAAAGCCCTGTCCCCAAAGTGAGGGCAATTCAGCGGCAGCAGACACAGCAGGTAGGAACAAAGTCCTTCTCCCAGATTTTGTTCATTCTCTGTATTTTTAGCCCTCGAAAGTAAACTGCCCACTTCAACATTTTCCACCGAACTGGTTCTAGTATTCTGGGAGGAGAGGCTGGAATGGGAAGAAACAGCAGGCCCAGGTTGTGGTTTGCCTTGCTACCATTATTAGCTTGGCCAGCAACTCTCACTTGTTAAATAAAATGAGCACAAGATAATCAAAGTAAGATTTTAAAAAACATTCAGTTTTCAGTTTACCTTCACAATAAGAAAAGTGACACATTTGTTCAAAGCAACAAAAACTGAAGAATTCCAAGAACAAAAAGCTTTGTTTCAAAAGCCAGTAAGATGGCTGAGTTACAGTATATTTTCCTACTTAGGAGGAGGGAAATGAATTGATAAGAATAGCATAGAATCCATGTTGCCCAACTGCTAAGCAAATGCAATATTCTCATCAAGTATAAAGAAAGGTCTATTTCATCACAACCCAACAACTTTAGCTCTGACCTCCACTACTCTTGTCATCAATAATATCAGAATATGAACAAAATGGAAACACTTTATAGAAATATATATATACCTATGTCTAATGCATATTGATTGGCTTCATATGCAAATCCACATACTTAATTTTACCATAAATCAATAAGATTATGCATATTTCATCTTACACAATTTTGTTTTTAACAAACAGCAATTATATAGTATTGAATTAAAAAAAGTGTCTGATAAATATTTTACCTGATGTGTACAATGTAATGGTATCCCATAAAATGAAATATTTCAATGCTGAAATTGAGAGAGATAGTCCATACAAATGCCCAACATTCCATAGCACAATCACCTTCACTCTGATCTATGAAGATGTCCTGTATTCATTTCTCTGCTCTAGGTTAGAACAGTGCATTTATGTTTATCATCTAGGCAGTTTAAAGTTTATGATGTCCTTAACTGTTAATATCCTTGCTTCTAAGTACTTGAGTTTTGTAGTTTATGTGAAAGCTAAGTATATTGTTGTCATTCAATGACCTTATCTGGCTCTGAAATGAGGCTCTGGGATATATTAAAACCAGCAGCTTGAATTGCACAGGGAAGCAGAAAGGAAGCCACTGCAGTTCTGACAACAGCTGTTATGTGCTCATGCTGACACAATAAGTGGGCCAGGTGGCTGCATTCTGCACTAGCTGAATCTTCCAGGTGGTCCTTGCGGGTAGGTCCAAGTAAAGGGCACTGTAGTGTCCAATCCTGGAAGTCACAAAGGTGCGAGTGAGGATTTGTGGCAAGGGAAAGATACAACCTCTTAGGCTTGGTTTACACTTAGAAATGTTGTCAGCAGAGCTGTATTGATTCAGAGTGTGGAAAAAATGGCACCCCTAACTGACAGCTATGGTAGCCTAAGCTGGTAGTGCAGACTCCGCTTATACCAGCACAGCAAAAAATTCCTTTTGCTGGTACAGCTGCACTGGCAAAAGAGCTCATTGCTGGTCTAAGCTATGTCTTATCCAGGAGAGCCTGTTGGTATCGCTCTGCCAGTATGTATCTACACCAACAAACCCTTTTAAGTGTAGACGAGGCCTTGAGCAATGCATGGGAGAAAAAGGAGGACAACCCATACCTGGTATCTAGGAACCTGAGAACAATCAGTGCTTGAAAACTACCATATGGTATCTGGCTTTCGCTACTGTAACTGAAATCAGAAATATTGAATCACAAAACCAAGCTTTAGGCAATTTTGTTTATACCAAAGAAATGAATCCCATAATATTTTTAAAAAATTATATTGTTTGTGTGCATATCCCTCATTTTGGGTGCTTGTCTTGTATGTGGGTACAGGTGGGTTGATAGATACAGTATGTTGGATGGCACATAAATTATATGTTTAAACCACGGCTGGGGTGGGGGGAATCTTCAGCCCAATATAATAGGAACTGTACTTGGAAATCCACTAACTGCTCTTCTAATGCTTCGGCTGCCAAGTGAAACTGTGTGTTCTGCTGGTTGCTTCATTTTGTACTGCAAGTAGTGTCTTATCAGAATTCCCTCTGGAAATAGTTGGTTTCCTTAAGGTCTTTTACTGGAAATGGCTAGAAAAATAAACACACACTTGAAGGCAGTGGGGCAAGGGAACATATAGGCCGTTTTAAAAGCAGCCTTTAAAAAATGATTACTGACCCTTTTCTCCAGCACATACACATGCATAAGGGCATGAACGGGAAAACCTACAGCCACTGCCCTTTGCATGTTTATGAAAAATCCCCAGTTGGCTGTTTACAACTCCTTGGATAATCTCCTTTCGAGTCTGTTGCAACTTGAGGTACTGATCGCCATATTCCTATGAAATAAAGCAGTTTCCTCCACTTGCTTAGAAATGACAGAGTCAAAGTGATGTCCCAAACTTTCCTCTTCTATCTACCATCTCCTTTTATCCTTCAGCCATGTTGATGCCTATAGCTATGGTCAGCTTCAACAGACTACATTTCCACTGGCCCTGTAGGTTATAAAAGTTGAGTTATATGTGTCTGCCCAGATTTCCTCCCTTCCTTTTCTACACTGACTCTTTTCACCAGTACAGTTAGTTTCCTTCCTCCCAGTTCACTCACAGCTATCAATCTGGTCTGTTTGGTATCCCAGACAACTGAGAAGCTTCTTGAGCTGTTCTGACTTCAGTGGCTAGCCTGTTCTTGAAGCAAATTCCACTGCATATTTTTAATTGCAAATATCACTGTGGAATTCTTTTTCTGGCTTAAAAAAAAAAGTTGGGTGAATTCTCTCTGAGTGTTGCGTTGTGGGTATTTGTCATTATCAACCTCTTTGCAAGTTTCATATGTTTTTGAGCACAGAGCAGGGCTGTTTGCTTGTCTGGGAGATGTTAGCTTCTGCCTTTCATTTCCATTTGTGAGTAGGTGGGGGATAGAATTTTTAGAGGAATTTTGGTATTGAATAAATTTTCCTCTCTGGCCTCTTTTCTGCAATATTGTCTCTTGGGACTCTTGTTAGCGTTTTCAAATTGCATCTTACCCTTTGCCGCCTGCCTCTTTGTTGGTGTCCTAACTGTTCGTGCTTTTGAATTTGATTTCTGAAAATATTCCATTCTTCAATGTAAAGGTTAGCTGAAAGGATATGCTGCTGAGCCAGAGGTCTGGAGGAGGTCGTTAATGCAGTTTGTCCTGACTCTTGTGCTATCTTATCCTTCCAGAACCAAAATAAAAAGCAATTTTGTTTTTGTTAAGGATCAGAATCCTTCCAGCCTTCTAGCAGTTCCCAGTGGCTGCAACAGTATTTACTCCTGAGAGGTGCTGATTGGTGGCAGAGTTGCCCATGGTCCATGTTCTCTCCTGCTGTCTCTGTCTCACAGCAAATACTGTATGAGAAGAGTCTAACTGCAGGAGCATACATACAAAGTTGGGTCACTGCTAATAGCAATATCAGTCATGCTGCCACTGAGAGGGTTATTAACCATTCCGCCACAAATTTCTCTCTTTCCGGGCAGACGGCTTCCATCCCTGTCAAAGCCCTGAAATTCTCTGTGACCCATCTCTACACCCATCACTGCCAGGGCTCCTTGTTGCTAGAATCAGCGTATCATCAACAGAAGATAACAGCCATTGTTGGTGGACATATGGCATCTCCTAGACCAAGGGCTGAGTCACTGTGTCGGCAGCACTCTAAGCCCCTGAGCACGTGACTAAGGACTAGACTACACTGGCAACGCTAAAGTGCTGCCGTAGTAGCGCTGCTGTGGCATGGCTTGTGTGGTCACTCTCCCAGCGCTCTAAAAAAACCACCACCACGAGGGGCATAGCTACCAGCAGTGCACTGTCTACACTGGCGCTTTACAGCGCTGGAATTTGCTGCGCTCAGGGGGGTGTTTTTTCACACCCCTGAGCAAGAAAATTGCAACGCTGTAAATTACCAGTGTAGACAAGCCCTAAGAGAGACTGGAACTGGAAATCATACCTGGATGTCTGACCTGATGTGAGGCTGAACAAACTCTTATTTTACGAGATTGTAACTCCCCTATAAAACATGCTTCCCTGAAACCTAGCAAGCAAATATCAGCCCAGCAGCTCACCCACTTTTTAAAATACTAAATGAGACAACAATCTGAAATTCTACAGACCATTACTTAGTATGTGAAGCTAGTTAAGTGCCTTTATGCATTTCAGAAGGATGGGTAGAAATGAAAGGGAGGACACTGACCTGTTTAGACTCATTATTTAGCTGATTTTAAATGGTTATAATGTGTTGGGGAATGTCCCCTGCTCCTCAGATATCCATATTTTTAGTTCACCACTACTCCACTAAGAAATTAAAACAAAAAACCCCACACTCCTCCAGCAAAGCCAGTGGCCATCGCTCACATCTGACCTGGATAACTACATCGCTCAGTTCTCTTGTTGCCATCCAGGCAAGGTGACTAATAAACACTGTTCTCGTATACCTGTGTCCATCTGTGTAGTCGGACACCCCCTTTTGCATTCATGGGGAGAGTTTGGCATCCAAAGCCCTCCCCATAAAGGTCCCAGAGCTTCATTCTAGATCCCCGTGTTCTGCCCCTGTCGCACAGCAGCAGCTTGCTGAGTATCTTCAGCCTTTGCGAGGCAGAGTCTTCTGGGGCCTCGCTACATCATGCTCCTTTTTGTCTTCTCTTCCCCGTGGCAGCTTGTGGACTTTGGCTGGGAACCTGGATAGAGACTGGTAAGAGTAGCTGGGCCCTAACAATAGCTCACTCTGCCTCAGTAGCAGCACCACCTCTCAGCGCATAGTTGGCCCCAGTGGGAAAGTACTCTCAGACGCTCGAAAGGGCTCACATGGAGCTGCTAATCTGGAGAGTGGTGAAAGTGGTTTCCAGTGGTTCTGCTGTATCGTCAATGGCTCCAGTGGGGAAGAGACTACAGTAGCCTCCAACCCCCACCTCAAAGCGCCCAGCCCAGCCCACAATGGTCCTCGTTTCTTGTCTGTCTGAAGCCGTAACATAGGAGATGTAGGTCATGTGGTTGGTCAGACTTTGACTCAGGACCGCCTCCTTCCTAGAGTAAGCCCCTCTACATTAACAATGAGCCACTTCATCATACAGTATGATACCCCACCCTCAGCTCTCCATCAGCGCTGGCTGAGTATGCCCGCTCTGTGGTGTAACTCTAGGCCCTTTTTATAGGGAAGAGTTTGAGTGCCAAAATTTCAGCAGAGCTGCCATAGTTACCCATAGTCTGTCTGCTCAGGACCAACGACCCTTGGTAATAGGAAGGTATATTTATAGAGAAGAACAAAGTTGTCATATCCCCAGCAATGTGCTGATATTGTCCTTAATGCTGCTGCTGAAACAAGGCATCAAATTGCCACGTTAACAGAAAAAGGGAAACAGGCTGGGAAAGAAACTTTATTTTCAAGTTTCTCAAAGTGGGAGCTGGGGAAATAAAGCAATGTTACTCTCCCAACAGCAATATTTCCCAGAGTTTAGAAATTCTGGTGTCACACTTCAGGGCATCTGTGCCCGTATTCTCCTCTACGGTCCAACAAGGGCACCCATCTTTCCCTTCTGACTGGGGTATCTCCAGGCTGAACAATTCCTGCCTTCACCGTTTTGTTCCTAGCAAAGGCAAGCTGACTTGCTTACCTTCACTTCATAGCAAGTTAACAGTGTGCCTGCCCCCAGGTGTAGGTACTGCACAGCTCTTTTGGTGCATGCCTATTTTATTCTTAAGAGAAAAGCACTACAGAGAAAACATATTAAAGACCATACAAGAACCTACATGCTTATTAATAAACTTACCTGAAATCACCCCAACCCTACCACAGGCTCTGGCAGGAGCAGGCCTTAACACCTCACCTAAGGGGTTTTCTTGGGGTTTCAAGGGCTGATAACCATGGGAATTACATTAGCATCTCCCTCCTCCTAGAGGAGTTACATACAGTTCCACAATAACACACACACACAATAGCATTTTTAATACAACGAACCACAAAGGTATTAAAGAAAAATTACATCTCAAGTTAAGCACCTCACTTCTTCAAAGTAACAAACCTGCCATTCACAAGCAAGCTATAAATAAAAACTTCCTCGCCTTTAGTGCTGTGTGAGGGGGACTGAGACAGCCTTACCAGGAAGCTAGCTGGCAGAAGGTGAACATGGCCAGGACCCAGTCAGTAACAAGATTTTTTTCCATAAAAATGAAAGTGCATCTGTGACCAGATAGCATATCAGCAAGCACCAAACGGTCATCTCTTCAAATGCAAGCCCATCTCCTTTCTAAAGTGTCTTGTACTGTCTTTAATCTTCCTTATAAGAGACTAAAGCCACAGTATTTCTGGACTCCGGTGTGTGTTGTCTGATTCTGTTGTGTGCACGCCTTCACTCCCCTTTCTTGTCCTTAAGGAGTATGGAATTGTTTTAGGAAGATGACTCTGATTGAGGTGAAAGGGAAGCTGTGTGCATGGGTTTAATGCAGAGAGGGGTCTTTCTGCATTAAACTTTCCCTGGATGCACTGATGTTAGGGGGACTGAAGTATAGTATGTGTCTGGAGTATCTCTGGAAGAAAGTAGCAGTGGGAAGCCTTCGATACTGCTGGGTTCGCGATGGCCTTCTTCCTTCATTTTTCTCCTCTGAGTAAGTTTGACTGTAGACCCAGGCTGTATGTGATTTCTTTGACAAATGCTTACAGCCCTCTCTACTCCAGGTCCAGTCACCTGTGGACTCAGCCACAATGTCACCAGTGGAAAGGACAGCTGCATGGGTTCTGAATAACGGGCAGTATGAAGAGGAAGAGGTGGATACAGAGCAGCATCAAGATGAAGTAAAGCACGCTGAGAAGGTAATTGCATTGTGCATTCACCAGACTGAGCTCTTAGACCTGAGGCTTCCACTGAGCTCCTATCCACAGCAGCAGACTGAAACTGTTCAAGAGTGTTGACTTACCCTGTTGTGCCAGATTCATGCTTTCAAACTGTGTTACTAGCACAGTTTTCCCTTCCAATGTGAAGAGGGATTTTTTTGTATCCCAATCCTATGTAGGCTACCCCACAGCTAGTGCTTTGCATGGTTTCTGACCACAGATCTAATATGGTTCATAAGCATGTTGAGATGGTTGCAAGCTATGTTTGAAACCACCGTCAAACACATCTACAGACTAAAACATCATAGGCGTGGCCAGAGGCTTGTAAATACAACTATAGCTGATGCTTGCTGTTTACCTCCATCGTATTTAAGACCGAAAATATCATATTGCCTCTGTATAAATCCATGGTATGCCCACATCTTGAATACTGCGTGCAGATGTGGTCGTCCCATCTCAAAAAAGATATATTGGACTTGAAAAAGGTTCAGAAAAGGGCAACAAAAATTATTAGGGGTGTGGAACGACTTCTATACGAGGCGCGATTAATAAGACTGGGACTTTTCAGCTTGGAAAAGAGACAGCTAAGGGAGGATATGATTGAGGTCTATAAAATCATGACTAGTGTGAAAAAAGTAAATAAGGAAGTGTTATTTACTCTTCATAACACAAGAACTAGGGATCACCAAATGAACTTAATAGGCAGCAGGTTTAAAACAAACAAAAGGAAGTATTTTTTCACACAAGGCACAGTCAACCTGTGGAACTCTTTGCCAGAGAAAGTTGTGAAGGCCAAGACTATAACAGGGTTCAAAAAAGAACTAGATAAATTCATGGAGGATATGTCTATCAATGGCTATTCGCCAGGGTGGGCAGGGATAGCGTCCCTAGCCTCTGTTTGCCAGAAGCTGGGAATGGGCAACGGGGATGGATCATTTGATGATTACCTGTCCTGTTCATTCCCTCTGGGGCACCTGGTATTGGCCATTGGTATTGGTTAGAAGACAGGATACTGGGCTAGATGGACCTTTGGTCTGACCCAGTATGGCCGTTCTTATTGTTCTTATATAAATCATGTCATTTAAATATATTATATGCTGTTAGTCTCATTTTCTGTTATTTAAAGTAACGCTGGTACTAGGATATTCTACCAGCTCTGTGTTCTAATGTTTGTGTGAATTTTAGGGGTCATGAAAATGAGTCTGGTTATTAGCCAGAGCAAGGGTTAATGTGGACACATATTATGCAACCTAGACCAACAATAGCCTTCATGTTCTTCCTGTCTTGGGCTTCACGTGATCAGATTGTGTAGGAGTTTGGTGTTGTGCACAAATGTCCACCCTTTTTTCACATCTGTAATTTTCAAATATGATTTGAAGAAATGTGGGTCTCCTGACATGTCAGTAGTGTAGTGTGTTCCCGGGCATTTAATTGTCATGTCTATTTATAGCAACAAATAGGCATGCAGGCATACATGTGCCACAGTGATGGGGGCCATAGAAGTTCCTAGATAAATTTATTGAGCTTGGGGCAAAATGAAAATAAAGTAGAGTTTTAGGAATAATGAAGGACCTATAAAGGGAGAGTGAAATGTATGGAGGTCAATTCCATTGTTGGAGGGGGAATTACCGGAGGGAGCAGTCAGGAGAGAGAATGGAACTTCAGCAAAATAAACGCCACAAAGGCTTTGTCGTATAGTGTGTTAATGTGCTAGGCATCTGGACATCTGACTTCAAACCTTAATTGGGTCTTAACGGAAAATGAGTTGTTTGGATCCCAGCCTAATCCATAGTGGATGTTTGTTCACATCAGAAAACCACCATACAGATAGGCTCTCTAATAGGTGCTAATAGTGCCTATTCGGAGTAGCTAGGGGTTTTACAGTCCGGACTGAGGCACGGTGGCAGGCTGTATGGATGCCCAGCAGTGGCATAGCAGGGATGATGTAGGGGCACTATTAGAAAATGTTAGAGTTGTATGGGTAGGATCTTACGTTATGCTAGGCCATAGTTGGCCATAGTGACTAGTTCTAGCCCTTCCTATCATTTCCCTCATTTTCTGTGTTGTTAAAGAGAACAATGCACACCTCACAAAAATATCGGAACTCCTCTAGCTAGCCCCTTTGTTTCTGATTCTGTCCCTTCCACTCCTGCCTGCAGTACGAGCAAGAGATAGCAAAGCTGAAGGACCGTCTGAAAGTGTCGAGCCGCCGATTGGAGGAGTATGAGCGGCGTCTTCTGGTGCAGGAGCAGCAAATGCAGAAGCTGCTGATGGAATACAAGACGAGGCTGGAAGACAGTGAGGAACGACTACGCAGGCAGCAGGAGGAGAAGGACAGTCAGATGAAAAGCATCATTAGCAGGTGAGAGGAGAGTGCCCTTTTTGAAAGCTTTGGTGGAAAGCATGGAAACTCTGTAGGGACTGAAGAAACCCAGTAGATTAATTTATTCCTTTGTGACAAGAAGAGCATGATATTTTGCAGGTCTCATCCCCATTTTACAGATGGAGAAACCGAGACACAGAGTTAAGTGACTTACATGCAGAGCTGAGGAAAGGATCCAAGACCTTAACTCTCAAGTCTCTGCTCTACTCATTAGGTAGACCACACTGCTTTGAAAGAGGGAAGGAGCTCCTCTTGAAGTGTGGGCTGTAAACACTGGAATCAGTGGTCCTGTCACTGTTGAATTTTGGCATTATTCTCTGTGTAAGGATTGAGTTTAGCCAATTGAAATTGACAGAGGGGCAAATCAACTGCAGAATATTCCGCTTAAAAGGAAGAGAGCCAGTTGTAGGGCTGACTTGTTTGAGTTACAGCTACATTGTCTGAAATGCTCTAGAATTGGATTAAAGATTTCCTGATCCCTTTCAATGTCCCAGGCTAATGGCGGTCGAAGAGGAGCTGAAGAAGGATCATGCTGAGATGCAAGCAGTCATTGATGCAAAGCAGAAAATTATTGATGCACAGGTAAGGAGATTTGGATCTCCAAGAACGAAGCATTTCTTGTACAGAGACCATTAGGCGGCGGCCCCATCCTTGTGTCCCATGCAGCCGCCATGTCAAAATCTATTAGATAGCTCTCAGCATTATTGTCTCACTCCCAAACCAGCATCAGCCCATGGCATTACACATACTACTTGCCTCCTTCATGGAGAGAATTCTGTTTTCACTCAAGAAAGACTACAGCATTCAGCACCAGTGTGATGCAGTGCATTATGGGGTTAACTGAAGCCTCTAAGAAAGAAGCGAGCTCTTGCTGTGTAGCATTGCACAGTATACTGCTAAAGTGTTGTGTTTGACTTCAGCTGACTGTGTCTGTAGTCAGTCTTGGAATAATGCCTACTGTGGCATGAATCTCCAGTGCTTGCCTTGGCTGATGCAGGTTAGCTGTGGGAAAGGGAACTAGTGGATGAGGCACATAGGTGTAAATAATGCAGTTCTTCTCTTCCAGTGTTGGAAGTATTGCTTCAAATCTGTTTGGCTTCCTTTCTGTATCAATGCTCACCCCAATAGAAACCAAACTGATAAACAAAATATAAAACCAGTTTGATCTCTGCCTGCTGCATTATGCGTGTGAGACTGTCAAGTGCCCCTCATTCTCAAGAGTGTAGAAATCTCTCCTACTTTTGTGCTTTTTAATTATTAGTGTCTCTTCCTAGTTACAATTTTTAAAATATTTAACTTTTCCAAAGATACATGTAACAACAGCAGCATCCCAGGTGGTTTCAGAAAGTCATCTCACCATGCAGGCGGGAAGTGCCAGAACCACTGAGCTGCGCTTGGAATTTCTCTCCCTCAACATTCATGAGGTTATATATTAATCTAGCCAAAGATGCTATTGGCATATTAGAGCAGAAGTGAGAGCAAGCAGGAAAGGGTACGTGTTAGCCATTTGTTCCATTATGGATAGCCATCAGTAATGAGACCTGTGAAACGTATGAGCTCTGTATTTGTCACTAGGGAAAATATACAATGAAAAGAGATCTCGAAGACTTTGTGGCAGCAGAAATGTATTCTTCGGGAGGTTCTATTTTGGAATCCGGAAAAGTTCTAGCCTCTGAGGAGGAACACTTGTGTGTGCTGTCCCCCAGCACATTTTCCTGTAGCTACTCCTTCAGAGGTGCTAGACTTGAAAACTAGAGGATTTGGACCTATGCCATCTAATATCAAATCACTGGAGTACGGTACCTTGGCCCTTGCATTATGTTCAGCTCAAAACTATTTAGACTTCTAGGATAAGAAGATAATCCTGCTGGAATTACACCATACCTGCTCCCCATACACCCTGCAGGATGTTCTAACTGAGGATGCCAGAATAGAAGTCATCCTCTTGTGATATAACTTAAGTGAACAGGAGAATGAAAGGCTTTCTGTGTTCACTGACATTCAAAACCTAGGGCGAGAGAGGACAATCCAGGGTGCTTATATTTCATTTTTGACTCCTGTGAAGAAAGCAGAATAACAGACCCTTTCTTCATGCAGATGGACTTTTGAGGTGAGCTGATGGTGGGGTGGGGACATGAATGAAACAAGCCAATTTTCATACTTAGGTACAGTCTCAGAATCTCATTGTCCCAAACTGATGGAGCTCAGACATGTCCAAAAAGCAGCAACCTATTAGACTTCGGGGAGGAAGGTGAATATCTCTTCTCTGACCATCCCCACACCAACTGTCTGACAGAGGGGCCTGGGCATCCTCCTCCGAGTGGGCCATTCATCTGCTGTTTGCAACCTGAATTAGAGGGATGTGATCAGTGGCATACAGTGCAGTATAAAAGCCTTTTATAGATAGCCCTTGAAGATGATGGTTATGACGGGTTCGATCACAGAAACCCCCTTGGGACTGTCACCTGATATGCTGAGAATACCTCTGAGCCCGTTTTCTCTGCCAGTTTGGGCCTCCAGAACCCTGCCTTGTTGAGCCAGACACGCCAGTCTGACCCATGCCCCCAAAGCTGCAGACTTAACTGAAAATGGCTTAGCAAGTGCTCCTGTCTCTAGCACCCAGACACCCAGCTCCCAATGGGATCCAAACCACAAATAAATCCATTTTACTCTGTATAAAGCTTATACAGGGTAAACCCATAAATTGTCCTCACTCTATACAGGGGCGGCTCTATGTTTTGTGCCACCCCAAGCACGGCAGTCAGGGAGCCGTCGGCGGCGTTTCTGTGGGAGGTCGTCGGTCCCGCGGATTCGGTGGTGTTTCTGCGGGCACTCCGCCGGTCCCGCACTGTCGGCGTTCCTGCCGCCGAATTGCTGCCAAATCCAAGGGACCGGCAGACCTCCCGCAGAAACACCGCCGAAGGCTGCCTGACTGCCGCCCTCGCAGCTACCGGCCAGCCACCCCCCTGCGGCTTGCCGCCCCAGGCATGCGCTTGCTGCGCTGGTGCCCAGAGCCGGTCCTATCTCTATAACACTGATAGAGAGAAATGCACAGTTGTTTGCTCCCCCAGGTACTAATTACTTACTCTGGGTTCAATAATAAACAAAAGTGATTTTAGTAAGTATAAAAAGTAGGATTTAAGTGGTTCCAAGTAATAGCAGACAGACCAAAGTAAGTTACCAAAAAAAATACAATAAAATACACGCGTCTAAGCCTAATATATTAAGATACTGATTACAGATGAAATCTCACCCCCAGAGATGTTCCAGTAAGCTTCTTTCATAACTGGACTCCTTCCTAGTCTGGGTCCAGCAATCACTCACACCCCCGTAGTTACTGTCATTTGTTTCAGTTTCTTTCAGGCATCTCTTGGGGGTGGAGAGGCCATCTCTTGAGCCCACTGAAGATAAAATGGAGGGGTTTCCCGGGCCTTTTATATTCTTTCTCTTGTGGGCAGAAACCCCTTTGTTCTCCTGTGCAAAGTCACAGCAACAAGATGGAGTTTGTAGCCATCTGGGCAAGTCACATGTCCATGAATGATTCAGCTTTTTGCAGGCTGTCATAAATATAAAGAGAAGGGTAACAATCCTTATGTATGCAGTAATATAAAATCCCTCCGGGCCAGAGGTACAAAATCACTTACATGTAAGGGGTTAATCAATTCAATTAACCTAGTTGGCACCTGACCAGAAGGACCAATGGGGATAGAAGATACTTTCAAATTTGGGGTTGGGGAAGGTTTTGTTTGTGCTCTCTCGGACGGAGAGGGACCAGGGCAGGAAAATCCATCTCTTACAGACAGTCGTGAAATGAGTTTCTAAGGGCTGGTCTACACTAACCCCCCAATTCGAACTAAGATACGCAACTTCAGCTACGTGAATAACGTAGCTGAAGTCGAACTATCTTAGTTCGAATGAAAAGGTACTTACCCAGGGTCCACACGTGGCGCGCAGGCTCCCCCGTCGACTCCGCCTACTCCGTTCGTCGAGCTGGATTACCAGCGTCGACGGGGGAGCACTTCCTGGTTCGATTTATCACGTCTAGACAAGACGCGATAAATCAAACCCAGAACATCGATCCGACGCGACGGGTAAGTGTAGACCTACCCTTAGTTTACAAAAGGTGTAAGTAAAGCAGGGCAAGGCGTTAGATTATCTTTTGTTTTAGCTTGTGAATTTTCTCTATGCTAGAGGGAGGTGTATTCCTGTTTTTGTAACTTTAAAGTTTTGCCTAGGGGGGAATCCTCTGTGTTTTAAATCTTATTACCCTGTAAAATTACCTTCCATCCTGATTTTACAGAGGTGCTTCTTTTACTTTTTCTTTATAATAAAGTTCTGTTTTTAAGAACCTGATTGGTTTTTAGTGTCCTAAAAACCCACGGGTCTGGTCTGTGCTCACCTTGTTTACCTATTTGGTTGGTATATTATTCTCAAGCCTCCCCTGGAAAGGGGGTGAAGGGGTTTGGGGGGATATTTTGGGGAAACAGGAACTCCAAGTGGTCCTTTTCCTGAATCTTTGTCTAATTCACTTGGTGGTGGCAGTAATACTGTCCAAGGACAAGGAAGAATTTGTGCGTTTGGGAAATTTTTAACCTAAGCTGGTAGAAATAAGTTTAGGGGGTCTTTCATGCAGGTCCCTATATCTGTACCCTAGAGTGAGGAGGGAACCCTGATACAGGCTGATGCCACTGTTTACATGTTAGTTTGAAAGTTCCCAGGAAAGCTCAGATGTGGATTGGCGTCTCCCAAAGTCCTTTATCAGTTAAGTGTTTCTTGATTGAGCACTCACTGAAATT
Organism: Chelydra serpentina; assembly: GCA_037349315.1. Lineage (NCBI taxonomy): Eukaryota > Metazoa > Chordata > Testudines > Chelydridae > Chelydra > Chelydra serpentina. The sequence goes on along the minus strand of JBAIAC010000024.1, from coordinate 54,394,069 downwards.
AGTCCTTTCTCAAGAAACTGACTAAATGCTTCACTGAGGCTACTTAGAATCAAACACATTGAGATACAAGAACATAGCCAATATTCATAACTTCAAATACAAAAAATGATACACACATACAGCATAATCATAACCAGCAAACTACAGCCTTTCCATAGGCACCCCACTTGACCTCCTCTGTACAAGACCTGGTGCAGCCATAGGACCCTGGTTGCAACAATGTTCTATACAGTCACAGTTCATGTCAATAATGTCACAAGGGTGAATCCCATCTGGACTGTGAAATTGCTTTCAGGGCTTGGCCAGCTGCAATGAGGGAGTGCGTGTGCTGAGGTGGGGGGTGGAGGAGCACTGTAATAGATACAGAGAAATTGATGGATGGGGGTCATGTAGCAATAATCAGCCTAGAATGATCATGTTTGAGCACAGAGGAACTTCCCCTCCCTGTGATACTGTGACTGTTCCAGGAGCAACACGATGGGGATGTTGCATGCCAGAGATGTCTGGTCCCTCGGTGTCAGCCTGCATGCAGAAGGGAGGATTGTTGTTGATTAACCCCTCCATGCTGAAGAGGTGCAATGCCCCAACATGACGGCTAAATATTTGGGCATGATCACCAGCAGTGCAAATTGCTTGAAGGGATCAGCCGTGTGAGACAGAGTTCTGTACACATCCCATACAGTGTAACTGACATTTCAATGGCTAAGAAAAGTAACCTTTTTAAAATGGAGAGAGAAGTTGTCCCTTTTAATCAAATTTCTTTCTCCCAGCCCAGTGCCCTAACCCCCTCCATATGGGAAACTTGGGGTTGATTTCTGGACCTCGTCTCTCACTCACCCAACCAACAAGAGCTGTGGGGGAGTGCCCAGGAAAAAGCCCAAATCAGGTTTGGAAGGGCAAGCGCATCAGTGAACCCATAGAAACACAATACCAGTAATCCAGCCCTGTCATTGGATAGAGTTTCATGGCCATGATGCAAGGCTTTTTGTGCGTTCTCGAGTAGAAAAGGGATGTTGGCAGGGAACTCAACACCCAGTTGCAGAGGACACAACTGTCTGAGGAACCAGATTTATTTTACTGTTAATTGATCTGCTTCAGATTACACTTAGAAAGAAGATTGTTCTCAGACCATGATTTGTTGGCCAGTGGGGTTTAATGCACCAGGATAGAGAGGTAGGGAGGTCATTCTCTTTAGAGATACTTGGAACAGAACTGGATTCTGGTTTCTCATTTTAAAGATGAAAATGAATGCTAGGACATAGCAGTGAAGGACGCTGGCTTCTTGTCTCTTTCTTCACCACAGAATGCCTTGCAGGAATTGCTGTCTTGTCCTGTGTTCACAGTGTGGCATCCATTATTAAGCTATGCACAACAGTCTTGTTGTTAAACGGACTATGTACGTTACTCACAACTTTACCGCACAACATTTGTAGATGTTATGAATCCAGAGGCCCTCTCTGTGCTTCCCAGATTGAAAAGAGAGAGGTCTGGGTGATGGTAACCTCCACAGAGAATAGCAGAGCTGCAAAGTGACACAACAAATCCTGCATCTTGGCAGGGGTTAGACTAGATGACCCTTGTGGTCCCTTCTAACCCTGTGATTCTATGATTCTATGAAATAGCCCAATTGCTATGCAAGTGACATCTCCACTGTGTTAAATTACAGGTCATAAATGGGGATGAGATAATTCAAACAGGCAAGTAAACCCAATCAGTTCTCTAGCTGAGCAGTACCCAGCCCTGGCCTGGTGCACTGACCTCCTACACATTCCAGCTCCTACCACTCCCTGCACCTAATTCATGTGCATTAGGAACGTGTTTGGTTAGATTGCATTTTCCTTTGAGTGAGGAGGTATCAGCAGGGTGCATCTCCTTTTGCTCACCAAGCTCATGCCTTCAAGATTGACATTCTGGTTAAAGCTTTTCAGTTGTTCTATTCATGTTTGGTCTGAGTTTGCAATTACCTCATGTACTGAGCATGTTCAATCAGTGCCAGAAAACACCCCAGCCTTCCATTTTTAACTCTTTGTGAGGCCACATTTTTTTAATAGAAACTTTTTTTGAAAATGAATGGGGAGATTGAGTTGGGGAAGGGAGGGACTTCGACTTGCTGAGAAAACAGATCTCTGCTAAGTCAGGTATTTTTCTTTCTTCCTTTAAACCTATTTCCTCACTTTGGTATGGGAGGAAAGGCTGATGCTTTACCTCTCAGATCTTGCCCCTTCTTTTTTCCCCTTTCTGGACCAGAAGCAGTGAAATGATAGGACAATGAGTGGTCATGGCCTGATCTTGCTATTGATCTCTAATGACCCTGTTACCTACATCAGCTCTGTTATGCACACAGCTCAGTCTGCAAAGGGCTGTTCTACAAGCAGCACCTAAACTCTGTTTTGTTTTGAGTCCCCCACCTTTATTCACTTGGGGAAACCCTTTGGGAAGAACAAACATTCTCCCTGATTGCACATGTACCATTCAGCTGACATGCTGGGATGTGAACCTCATGGGGCTGCTGTAAAACTTATGTCTCCTGAGCAACATGTCTGAATTATCCCTTAATGTTTGTGCCTTCTGTACATCATTTTTCCTTCCCTTTGTTTCTCAATGGGCTGGGGTTGGACTGGGCAGAGACTGCATGCAGCTTTTTTAAAAATAAGAATATAAAATAAGTCAATCGGCTGGTAGCACGGAGAGCATGTTTACCTGCTGCAGTGTCCATTGCTGCTTTGTGTGGTTGCATTTTTTTTAAAGGCAAGACAAAAATTACAAGCTTATTTGTACATCAGTCTCCTTGGTTTGAATCCCCCTTCTCAGGGTCCCACCTCAGATAGCACAGTTGATTTATTTTTTTATGTATTTAGTGCATTCCCTTTAGCTTCTAAATACTTTGTTGTTTGAAGTGGACACTAGCATTTCTGTGCCAGAAGAATTAAAACCAGAACGAGAGAACCTTTGATTTTGTAGAGTCCTGGAGAAACTCCGAGCTGGAATGGGTCTAGGAACAGTGTGTTTTGTTTGTTTTTTGTGTTTTGTTGATGCCATCCTCCTTCCCCCCTTCCCTTTTACCCCGCTCTGCCCCCCACCAAATAACCCCTTAGTTGTAGCTTTTGGCTGCTTTTCTCCTGTGTTGCTGTTGCACCCTCACTGTTGCTGGTGACTGCAGGCTGCCATTATTTGCTGTTTTAATTTCAAACATACTGTGGGTTTATACTGAGCACTCTCCATGCATTCTTTAGAGATAATGACCCTTACATACCACCTGCACATTTCTTTGCAAAATGAAACCTCCCACCCCTTATTTTACTGCTGCCTGTTTCTGTTTTCCAAATTTTCCAATAAGAGAGAAAATTCTAAATCCAGGAAGGCTTTTGCGCCTTCGTCTGCCTTGTGAAAGGGCCGTAGGGTCAAAACCCTGGAATACGTAACCCCATGGCTGGATTAGTTAACTAAGTATAGCAATGATTTATTGGCAGCTTCCATCATGTAAAGAAACCGGGGAGACCAAACGGGGGTGTGCGGTGCCTATGGCAAACTGGGGCCAGAGTCCCTCTAAAAACCAGAAAGAGGCAGAAACATCCCCATTCCGCAGGGAACGCTGGTAAGGATGCATCTGCCTAGAAAGCATCTGAAGACTTGATCCCAGCACAGGCAATGGGAGTTCCTGGCAAAGCAAGGGTTTAAGGAAGTGCTGTCCGGGGCAGAATGGCTTTGATTTAGTGCGTGTGTGTTTCAGGAGAAGCGGATCGTGTCTCTGGACTCGGCCAACACTCGGCTGATGAGTGCCCTGACGCAGGTGAAGGAGCGCTACAGCATGCAGGTCCGCAATGGCATCTCCCCCACCAACCCCACCAAGCTTTCCATCACGGAGAATGGTGAATTCAAAAACAGCAGCTGCTGACAGGTGAGATGCTGCTGGCCGCCTCCCCCGGGCAGGGCAGAAGGAAGCAGACTCAAGAGAGCTAAACACAGACTCCTTACAGGGTTACAGAATGCTGCTAAAAGAAAAACTCTGGCGTGGGGAAGTGTAGCCCACCATTCAGATCAGGATAATAAGGGCAAGGGCCCTCCATATCGCTGTGTATATACATAGGGAGCCTGTTGTGGGCCGTGTACAGAAAACGCCACTGTAATATACCAAAAGGAAGTCAACCGTGTAGATTTTTTTTTTAATTATTGCTATTTTTATTATTATTATTTCCTCTTGTTCAAAGCACTGCGGTCCTTGGGGAGGGGGAAGAGGGAGAGAGAGGAGTGTGTGCGCGCATGTCCAGTGTGGGTGAGGGCACGAGCGAGTGAGAGACAGAAGCAGTTGGTTACTTAGAAGCTGTACATATCAGGGTGATTGATACAAGCACATGGAGTGAAGTGAAATCTTAGTTAAATGAATTATAAAAGAGACTCGTCTGCCAATTTTAACCTTCCCTTCCCCAGTTCTTTAACTGAATATGAGCTCCACAACCAACCTTCATGCAGGAACGCTGTATCCTGTTGGCTTCTGTATCTGCTATTGCTAGGATACAGGCAAAAGACTGTTCCAGTCCCTCTGAGCAAAGGGGTAGGAACTCTTTGGAGCAGTAAGCCCGTCTCCTTGTGGTCTGCCCAGAGCCAGGCTTTCCACCTATTAGACAAAGGGAATTTGCAGTTTTAAAGGTGGGATATTTTTACCCCAGTTATAGTAAGGTTTGATTTTTCCTTTTTAGAGTTTACAGAACTGTAAATACCTGTGTTTTTTGAACTTCAATCCAATTCCCAGTGTGCACAGTCCATTGTCTCAATGCAGTAACTATCCAAATCTGTTCTCCACTCTCCATTGGAAATAACCAGGTTAGTATTCTAAGGAAAGGGCTAACCAAAGGGCATCCAGGCCCTGTGCAATAGATCAATGAACCTAAAATAGAACTTTCTTGGTTTCTTTATTTTTAACTTTGTCTTGTTCAGTTTCACTTTCACCGTTTCACCCATTGGGTTATCAGGTATCACAACATCCAGAGATGCTTTCTCCAGACTATGCATGATTTTTTAACATCTCCACCCCACCCAAATTAAATTTGCCTTTCTATTAATGTTTTTTGAATTCCGTACACATCCAGTTTTTTGCCTAGGTGAGTTTACAACTGAACCCCATAATGTTGCGCTTGCTTCCCACAGGAGCAAACTTTTGCAGGATGTACATGAACACTCATCCTGAAATTATCAAGTGACCTTGTGGGAAGGAAGATTCTGTAATATCACATGCCATACAAGATTAACAGGAATTACACAGTATTGCCAACTCTCATGGTTTTACCAGAGGTCTCGGAATACTTAGTGTGGGTTTTTTTTAAAGCCCCAGCTTCTGGAGTCAGATGATTGTGAGAATCTTCACTTTCAGTTTATAAAAAGTACGTTTTTAGCTCTTGTTATTGCACAGAAAAGCATGAACGTGTGAATCCTAAAGGCTCAACACAAAGCAAGTAAAAAAGGACCCTTAACTAGACAAATTCAAATTAGAAATTAGGTACCAGGGTGATGAATCATTGGAACAAGCTACCAAGGGAAGTAGTGGATTGTCCATCTCTTCATGTCTTTAACTCAAGATTGGATACCACTTTGGAAGATACCTGTTAGTCAGACACCAGTTATTAGGCTCAATCCAGGAGTAACTGGGTGAAATTTGAGGGCCTGTGTTATGCAGGAGGTCTAAGTGATCTGATGGTCTGTTCTGGCCTTAAGCACTACGAATCTATGAAAAGTTACTATTTTAAAAATCTTGGGATTTCTGAGCCAATCTCATGACTTTTGGGGGCCTGATTTGAATTCTCTGACCGCTCCGGGTTGGCAATATTGACAGTGACCTTAATTCAGAGTCATTTGTCCTAGTTTGTTTGCTGTTTAGAAATGAATTAGCCTAACTCTTTAGGCTGATTCTATGTCTTTGTTGTAAAGCACAATATGTTAACTGTGCGAGTTAAAAGTTACTTTCATTAAACATACATGCACACACATATATGTACATATATAACTATGCACAAAAACAGAGAGACCATATCTCCTGTACTGTAGGACATATAAAGTAAAAGTGTATGAATCTCTCTTAGTAAGACCTTGGTAGTTACTTCCATTGAGAGGTAGAAAAGTTACCTGAAGTGAGTAAGAATTTATTTTTAATGTTCTTTCAGCTCAAAGCTGCTTCCTCCGCCTACTTCTCAAACATGATAGGTACTAAAGAGCAAGGAGAGGTCCTGCTTAATGTTCTTGAAGCAGCACAGACAAGTTTGTGGAGGCTTCTGTGCTAATGGGGCCATGTACTGGATCTGCACAGTAGTGATTTTTTAAAAACTTTCCAAACAATGTTTTCCAACTCTGGGTCATTGTGACTCCTGCTATTTTCTCCCTTGGGAGCTGTGCCTTTCACCCTCTCCTCCTAACCACGTACCAAGGCTGCAGTCATAGTAACAGCTGTGGATCCATTTGTCTATTGTGAGTAGCTCTCACATTTTGTGAGAAGCTGTTGTCCAATGAAACCCCCTTAAGCTTAGCATTTTTGTGTGGCTTGCAGGCAGCTACTGTACGCCTCCCTGTGTTATATAGCTGCACACAAATTAAGTGACATTTGCTATAATTACCCCAGATTATATTCACCCAGCTGTGCTATGCAAGATCTTTTTCCCAAAAGCAGCCCTGTAGATGGGTGGGTACTTTAATCATATAGTATATACAGCATGTGGTGTGGGTGGGTTTTTTCTCTGAAGTTCAAGATTAAGGAGCAATTGAATGCTTTGTCTATGCATTATTTTGTGGGGGCTAGAAGAAGGTTTACATGGACATACAAACTCCAGTCAAAATGTCATTCTAGTGGTGCTAGGCTAACGCTACTGAGGGAGATGGAGCTGACCAGAGCCTTATGGTAATCCACAAACAGTCACTGTTTGAGATGTGTGATTAGATGGTGACCGCTCTTCGGAAAGCATTGTGCTCTTGCCTTTGTGTAAGGTTCACACAGGCTTCTGCTGAGAAATTCAATAGGGACAGCATCTTTCAATGCATATCCTATCAAATCATCATCATCAAGTACACACAGCCTACTGAGGACCATTGCACCACCAGAGTTGATGGCATCTTACCTGGCATCATAGAGTGAAGTTCCCTACGCATAGGATAGAGTGCTTTTAAATACAACTGCTCCTGGTTTTCAGAGGGGATTTCCTAGCTGCTGAAAGATTATATAATGGGATTGGAGATATCTTGAGCAATATATAAAAATATGCACGTGCTCCTGTGCTTTTCTTCAGTGTCACCCTGCAAAAGGCGACTGTTCTAGGGCTCAGTCATTACAGCTTGTTGCTGTGCTGATGTTTCTGTTGGTTTAGAATTTCCTGCTCAGGTAAAGGTGGCAGCTGCACAATATTGTTAGGTGAAAGCAGATTCAATATGGAGCAGAATATTACACTTCTGTGTTCTGCAGACAGGCGTTGCTCCCCCTTTGTTTTAGAGCTGCTTTCTAGAGAGAGTTTCATTTGTTAAGAGACTAGAGTATGTGACATTGCCAGCTTCTCTTCTGTCCAGTCTAATAAAATTCAAGTGGCATTAAAACACACAGTAACAAGAAAAGAGCCTCATGGTCCATTTTCATATGAATGGGACAATAAACATTTTCAGATGAGCAGTCTATGCATTTCTGCAGGAATGAGAAGAAAAATAAATGGAATAAAATCTGATGATGAACTTTATAGCTTTTTAGGGTTTTGGCTAGTACATTGACAAATCACCTAAACGTAGCAAGCCATGTGTAATGCTATTGTGGGAGACTGGGCACCTTCACTTGAGGACAGCAGAGGTAATGTAGGAAGGTTGTAGAAGTCTCTAGAACCCCTATATGTTGTTCCCAACTTTAGGCTGCCTCCATGAGTGTGTCTGTGTTGGGGAGGCATTGGGACAGGGCTGCTAATGGAAAAGGAAGGCGAGGATTCCTTGTCCCAAGCTCTCTGGTGCCATCGGTTTCTATTAAGCATCACAGTTTGTGGTTAAACATTATTTTGATTTTAAGGAATGGCTCTTGCCAACTGATTCTCCAAGCCTCAACCTAAAACTGTAGCTTTCCACTGTCTGTGACTTTCACGAAATCTAATTTCCTCACCCTTCATCTGAGCTGTGCTGAGTGAGAGAGGGAGTTTACAATACACCTTTGCATTCTCAACAGTTATCAGTGTGACACACAGGCCTCAGGCCAACAGACATCTCTGTGGCCAGCCATTGACTGTGTGCTTGTGGTGCTATTCTCACCCCTGCTCCTTGACAGGGAGTGTAGAAGCACTACTTGTATGTGATGGGGCTAACCGTGACCTTGGGGACTAGGTGCTTTCTGGCCACATCCATGACTCTTGCCTTATGGTGGTCCCTCGAAAAAGACAAATTAACTGAAACTCCCTTTCCTATACCAGCCAGTTGGATTTCTGAATTTTAAATAAAAACTCTTGACCTGCTTGTGGTGTTGCAGTAACATGTGTTGTGCTCTGGCGATTTGTCAAATTCTGAATACTATATGCTGCATTGATGAGGGACAAAAGTAATCACACTGGCAAGAGAAGCAGTAAATATCTCACCCTTAGCATCTCTTCCTCTCCTACGTGAATGGCCTAAACGTGTGACCTAATCTAAAGGACCCTTCTTCGCAATACAGGGAATTCAGGTCAAAAGGGGTGGGAGTTGGAGTCACTAAGCATCTACTGTTTTTTCTTCAGTGTATAGAAATGGGTGTTCATGTATATAAATACATACACCGCTGCATATAGCTGCACATTTCAAACATTCTCTCTCAGAAACCCTCTCATATCATGAGAGAACCCCAAGTAGGGTGGAGAGAGATGTGCAATTTCCTAGTTAGTGGACATAGGTTTTGTTCTGTGGTTGGATAACCTCTATATTCGGCCATCCCAGAATATTTTTCTTTTACATTGTTGCAAATGTTTTGGCTTTTTTTTTTTTTTTAAACTTTTGCATTAATTTCATACTTTAATGCTAGTTCAAACCACCAGCTTTGAACTAACCAATGGGTCAGTGATTTAACAGTGGTGTATGCAGTGTATGTTAGCCATATTCATTTGCTGAAGCACCAATATGATGTATGTACAAATCCTATTTATGTATTCTGTAAAAATGTCTACATTGCTCTTGGGGAACAATTCATGTCTATGTTAAACCATTACATGTATATTTATATTGTTGATTAACATTAACCAAATAGGACATTATCTGGTCAACCACTATTCTCCAACAGTGTGTGTGATAGATTTAAAGGGTTAAATTTAGGTTTATGCTTTTACACTTCCTTCCCTACATTAAATTAGTTCCCATGAGAGAGAGAATGTCATTGTGAATCACTCCTGCCAGGAATCCTACCTGTACAAAAATAGATTTTCTATCTCAAGGGCCTTAATGAGAGTGTTACTACACAGGACTATTTTACAATGATAGCTCTAAATAATTTATTTTTTAGTTCAACAAATTACACCTTAAAAAAAGTAATAAAGTTGGTTTTCAAAACCATATTTTTATGCTAATAGCACTGGACTGCTCGGTCTCTGAGCTCCATCTCTGCATTTCATTGCCTGGGTTTGTTCTAAAGAAGATTTATTTTTGTTCTGTGAATAATTTTTCCAAGGTTCTTGTATATGTACAGATATAGATACATTTGAGGTCTTTTATTGATATTCCTACAAAGAATACAAATAAACTTTAACTTTAAACAGTTTGGACTCAATCTGCCTGCATTGATTAAAATCCTGCTGCTCTCACTGCTGGGTGATTGTACATGTGCTGGGGCAATTATTATTTTTTTCCTAGTGGGAGGGAATTTGCAAGGGAACAGTAGAACTCAACATCTGGGACAGTTTGCATTACAACTCGAGCTATCCAAGTAGGGTTGCCAGGTATCCAGTTTTCAACCATAATGCCTGGTCAAAAAGAGACCCTGGTGGCTCCGGTCAGCACTGCTGACAGCCATTAAACGTCTGATTGGCGGGGCTAAGGCAGGAACCACAGCCAATGGGAGCTGTGGGGGTGGTGCCTGCGGGCAGAGGCGCCTGGCTACACCTCCACCTAGGAATCGAGGGACATATCGCTGCTTCCGGGGAGCCCCCAAGGTAAGCCCCACCTGGAGCCCACACCTCCTCCCACACGTCAACCCTCTGCCCCAGCCCTGAGCTCTCTCCCCCACCCAACCTCCCTCCCAGAGCCTGGGCCCCATCCCACATCCAAACTCCCTCCTGGAGCCCAACCCCCTGCCCAACGTGAGCCCCATCCCACACCCAAACTCCCTCCCAGAGCTGGCACCCCACACCCCTGCCCTAGCCCAGAACCCTCTCCTGCACCCTGATCCCCTCATTTCTGGCCCCACTGTGGAGCCCACACCCAGAGCCCATACCCCCTCCCACACCCCAACCCCCTGCCTCAGCCCAGAGCCCCACACGCACACACACTCGAAACCCCCTCGATTCCACCCCGCAGCCCCCTCCTGCACTCCAAACACATCATCCCTGGCTTGCACCCCACCCCAGAGCCCCCTCCTGCACCCTGAACCCCTCATTTCTGGCCCCTTCCCAGAACCCGCAGCCCCTGCTGGAGCCTCACCCCCTCCCCATACCCCAAACCCTTGCCCCAGAGCCTGGTGAAAATGAGTGAGTGAGTAAGAGTGGGGGCAAGCGAGGGATGGGGGGTGTGGAGTGAGCAGAAAACGGAGATGGTCTGTGGCTGAAGAGCACATCAGAGAGTAGGCTTTGAAATTGTAGCTTGCCGGTGAGCACAATACGGTTTATCATTTCTCTCTCACTGCTCTCCATTAGAGATCCGTGGAACCAGAATTCTATTCACTCAGCTGGGTTAGGAATTCTGGTGCTGTGCTTGGCCTCAATTCTAAAGTTTGTCCCCTTTGCTGAGCTCTCCTTCCCTATGCAGTAATTCTCCCTGTTTTTGAATCTTCTTGCCCACATGGAATAGTCCAGCTAAACTGTATAGAGAGAGAGAGGGTGACACCCTGTGGTGAAACAGGAGAAGTACTATCCACTCCAACCATCTTTCTAAACTTTACCCTTTCTCAAAGTTAAAAGGACACTGTCCGACAGAAATCATCTCTTTAAAAAAATTCCTTTATCTATGTTACTAATAACACCAATGAAGCAATGAAAACACTCTCAACCATCTGATTTTCTTTGCATTAGGTATGTTGGACACTTTGTGCATTTCTATAATCTTGGACTATGAAGGCAACCTCAGTTTCCCTTGTTTGTAGTAAATTTCTAATTTGCAGGTTCTCTTGCACTAGCCTAGCACAAAGCTGAATCCTTTGAGCTGCAGCTACGTCAAGCGAATGTTTATTCATAGATGCACACAGAGTGGTGGCTTCATGGTAATTTTATATTTATCATTCCTTATATATGAATTACAAGAGAATACAAAAGGTGGAAAATCCCTCCCACTGGATTTGTCTGATGGAAAACTTTGTGTTGGGCATAGATTTGGTAAAATCTTATTTTTTAAATTGTCATTTTATATACAGGCTTTTAAAGGCCTTCAAACTATACACACCGTGAATGTATGCAACTTTGTTCTCCTATTCCTTGTTACCACCTTGACCTTACCATCTCTGTTCTACATTTACCTGTTGGTGTCTTGTCCTTATTTAGACTGGAAGCTCTTTGGGCTTGGGCCTGCCTTAATATACCTCTACATTGCCCAACACAAGGGGGGCCTAATCCTGAATGGGGATTCCGGGCACCGGGGCAAAACAATGTTCTGGTGATACACTAGTTGAGAATTCCCTCATCCATGTCCTCCACAAGAGACACTATCTAATTTCCTTGTACCTTTCCTCAGCAGTTACCTACACTTATTCTACATCCCTGTCTCCCTGCCTGAAATATTAACTTTACATCTTATCTATGATCTGCCCATACACATTCTGGTTCCACTGTCCAAAATTATTTGTACCAAAAGGAGCATTTTTTTCCTTCTTTAGAGAACTCCATATTAGTGCTGGGTCGTTTGGTCTGGTCTTGTCACAGTTCGTAGCTGACCCATTTCAGCTGGAATGACCCTATGGGAAAACTCCCCTTTAGTATTGCTTCTACCTGAAGAATGTAAGAATAAAAGTTTTATGGTTATATTGATACAAGGGTATGTGTTTCTACTTAATAGAAAAGCTGCAGCTGTCTAAACCTGTGGGATACAAGCTTGCTTACACTTAAGCAGTATCCTCCTGAAAAGAGAATTATCACTGTCTCTAGAACACTGTACATTCCTGTCCATCTTCTCTCCCAGCCCTGCACATAAAATATCTCCATATCCTTAGAAGGTGTATTGAATTACTGCTTTTCAGTGCAGTGGTGTAGATTGAATATCCTGGCTGTAGACACAATGTTGTTTCCCTCTCAGTTCTTCCAGGAGCAAGTAATGAATAGTTTGGTTTGTTTCCATGGAGCCAGAGTAAGGATCAGTTCTCTGCTGTCCTTTATAAGATCAGCGGGAACCACAGTTGCCAACTTTCACACGGTAAATAAGCACCCGACTTTCACAATAAGCCAAAAATCAAGCTAATCCCATTTCAAAACAAGGCCCAACCAAGCCAATCCCTAAGAACCCCAACACTCTGTGACTAGATCCCCCTGGAGTGCAGTCTGGGACTGTGGTGGGCCTGCTGTGAACCTCTGACTCTTTCCTCTGCTTGCCCCCACTTGCCGGGAGTTGATCCAAAAAACAAAAAAAAAGCAACAAACCAGTTAAGCCAAAAAAGCCCAATTTCTGTGTTTTTTTCGTGGGTTTGGCATGTCTGGTGGGAACCCGTAACCATCCTGATGTAGCAGAACTCCGGGTTCTGTGACTCAAACCAGCTTTCCACTACTTGCAGGAAATCCCCCTTAATACTTAGCCCGGTGTCAGAGCAGTGCAGCTTTGTCTGACCAGGGACCGGGGCTGAGTCCAGAATTCTGTCACAGCAGTTAGCAGGGCTGGGGACACAGAACAATGACCGCTACATCATTCCATCATTTACATGTGCCAACTATAGACCCAGAGTTTGTGTTGATGGTTACAGAAGGGACCTTGTGGGAGAGGAACATCCCAGTGAGGAGATACTGGAAGTGCAGGGAGGTAAGGAAGAATGGACATGAATATGGAATGAAACACTACTATCATGGAGCTGTCGCGTAAAGCCTCTGTCATTCTTTCCTCCCTGTTGCCCAGGCCTTAGATTGCAGAGAGACTAGTGTGTAGATAGCAGCTGTAGTTGCATGGGGAAAACGGATGTTTCACACTCATGAGGTGTGCCCAAAAGGAAGAAAATTTTCAGCCCCCAATGAACAGACTGCTCTGGCTCACACTTGTACACAACTCCCTTTCCCTTCCCACAAGCAGGTACCACACAAGCCCACCAGAAACTCTGTTTGCAAACTGCTATTACAGGTGGGGACCCACTGCATCTCACCTCATTCAGGAGCTGCTGTTTTATAGCCTCAAGATCTACCAGGGCAGGGGAGACAAAATCCACTTTCAGAATCATGTATCCAGTATCTACACAGGAGAAAAGCGTCGGGTGAATGGAGGTGCAGTCCAGTGCTAAGAAAATGCTGCTTTTTCTCATCTATTGTACAATGGTAATGCCCCCCCAAAAAAGTTACAATACATCACACCTGTGCAATCTACTTAAAGGGTTGAGATGCATGATGCTTCCAGAATGGCTGCAGTCCATCTCCAAGATTGTTGGCCGCCTAGTTTCATGGAAGTACACATACGTTAAGGCAATTGAACTAAGAAACGCTTGAATGGTTGCCTGAGCATGAAGTGAGTGCACCTGCCTGTGCAAAACGTCAGGGCTGAGCTGACTGCTGCTTCCAATGCCATTGTTAATTCCAACGCAACTGTCCCTGCTAGTGCCACTCGCTGGCTATCCCTGAATGAGAGTTACCACTCCAAGCAGACTGAAAGGAAGAGGGATGTTCTTATCTTAGTGGGAGAGAACTTCTACACAGTGTACATGCCCTCGGCAGGTAAAAATTAATAAAATTAGATTAGACTATACAATGGGTGACAGCATCCCACTCAATTGCTTTTCTCAGCTATGTCCACACAGTGACAAGGTTAAAGGATGTCACTCGGGGAAATAGCCACAGGTATCAAAGAGAAGCTAGATGGAAGACGTCCCCTGTAAGCGGTTGTGGCTGCCTCTCCACATCCGCCTCTCAGGGAGGCCTCTGATCTGCCAGAGTATGCTCAAAACAAAAAGGGGGAATTAGTGGTACTCAACAGGCCCTGGCCTTCAAGCAGGAAGGGGCCCTAAACAGTCTGGGCTCTGGCTAGCAGTCAGGACAGAGCAGTACCAAGTTATAAGCCCAGTCCTCATGGAGGACAGGGCAGTAAACAATGAGGCCTCTTGCCTGCAGTCAGGCAGAGCTGTAGCAAGTATAAGCCCAGCCCCCAAGCAGGGGGAGGGAGGCAGGGGCATACGCAGGGTGGGGCAGTAAACAAGCAGGCTCTCACCTGCAGTCAGGCAGAGCTGTATCAGTTTATCTGTGCAGCCTTTAAGCAGGGCAGCAAACCGTCAGGGCTCTGACCTGCAGTTAGGGCGAAGCACCCGCAGTCTATGATCCCAAACTCTGTCAGGGCAGAGCAGCAAGTCATTAGGGCTTAGGCCAGGGTTGAGCATAGAGTTGCCAGCCCTCCTGGTTTCACTGGGAGTCTCCTGGAATTGGGCACTATCTCCCGGAGGCTACAGAAGCCAAACCAGAGGATTTTAGGCTGCTAAAAGTCCAGTGGCGCAGGAGGGCTAATGCAGGCTCCCTGCCCTGCGATGCTCCCGGAAGCGGACGGCACGTCTCTGTGGTCCCTGGGTCGGGGCAGGGGGGTTTCCACATGCTGCCTCCACCCCAAACACCAATTCAGCATCTCCCACTGGTCGCAGCTGGGACCTGTGGAGACCGTGCTACCAAGGGCCACAGGAACATGCTGGCTGCTTCCAGGAGCGGCGCGGGGCCAGGGCAGGCAGGGAGCCTGCCTTAGCCCCCAGCGTCGCTGACCGGGAGCTGCCTGAAGTAAGCGCTGCCAGGCCGGAGCCCACACCCCTCACTCTCTTCTGCACTGCACACCCTGCCCCAGCCCTGAGTCCCCTCCCAGAGCTAGCACCCCAACCCCCTGCCCAGCAGCGTAGCCAGAGGGGGAGTGGAGGTAGTAGCCGCTCCCCCTGTGAGCGGGAGCGTCGCTTTTTTTAAAGGGGGAGCGGAGCTAAAAAAAGGCGCCGCTTCTTTTTAAGGCACCACTTCTTGCACTCACCCGGCAGCACTCCAGCTGTTCGGCGGCACGTCCTTCACTTGCTCCGGGCCTTCGGCGGCATTTCAGTGGCGGGTACCACCGAAGACCCGGAGCGAGTGAAGGGACGGGACCCACCGCCGAAGTGCCGGCGCCGAACAGCTGTAGCGCCACTGGGTGAGTACAGGGGGGGAGGTGCCTTTTTTTAGCGCCGCTCCCCCTGTACTCTGCACCTGGCTATGCGGCTGTCCCTGCCCCAGCCCTGAGCCCCCTCCCGCATCTAAACACCCTCCCAGATAGTTGGCAACCCTAGTTGAGCACCTAAATACAGTCCAGGGGGCTCAGGCCAGATTCACGGAGTCTAGTATCCTAGCTCAACAGACTGTAGACTGATGCAGGCCTCCTGGCCTAAGGAGGGGGAGTACTGCCATCCCAGGAGTGGGGTGGCAATGGGGACGTGGCCCCACCCAACTCCACTGCATCCCAGCCCAGGGCCCTAACAGTGGTGAAGTGGTCTGCCACTGGGTCAGCCGAGATCTGCCCACAACACACTGACCTTGTACCAGGACAGCTCTTAACCAGACTGTTGTCGTTTTCCTGGGCTTCTTCCCACTCTCCCTCAGGCATACCTGCATCCAGGGATCATCCTCAGTCTCCCTGGGATATACCGCCAAGGGTAGCAATAGCCGCTCCTCAGCATGGGGTGTGGCAGGGCCCTCAGGGCAGCTGCAGTTCTCCTCAGTATCCCACTCCAGCAGCAGGGAAGACATGTCTCCCTTGGTACCTCCCACCCAACTGAGCTGCTGGGCCAGCCTTTTATACTTCCCCTTCCTGTCCCACTCTTCTGCTTCCAGTGTTCAGGGCATGGTCCTCCTGGCTCTGCCCATCCGGTGACTTGTGGCGTTCCCTCCACGTCCACCTTTGATGGAGGCCACACCTCCTCACTACATCCCCCAAATGCAGGTAGAGTACAGATAATACAGTGGCAGGGCCTGAATAAAAGGATGGGACCTGCTATGCTGGGGTTTGCTTTTCTGGATGAATGTGCTATACCATAAGATGGAGTATCCAGCAGACTGCCCTGTAGGGCTCCAGTGCCTTTTAGTTCACTGCTCTATGATGTGTATGTTAAAGAATAAGTTTTTCCTGTAGGACTGCACTGGGTTGAAGTCACAACACTTGTACCTGCAGTTGCCATGTGCAGTCATTCACACTTATTCTGGCTCTGTTGAGGAATAGAAAGTTACAGCTTCCTCTAGCTGCAAAGAAATCAATATTACGGTACAAAAGACAGAAGCAGCATTAGAGTCCCCACCTGCATCTCGAGAGCCCTCTGTAGGGGCACTTCCTGTAACAATGGAGGGCAGTAGCTGAGTGGTAGCTGGGGATTCTGTACTATCTGCTGTGGCAGAATCAGTGATAGCTGTGAAGAGAGAACATAGATCACCGTAGAAATCTAAAATCATGGTTAAAAGGAGCTATAAACTTCCTTAGCACTGACACCGACTCTTCAAGTGATCATTAGTAACAATCAAAATAATATCAAAGAGAAGCTGGACAGGAGAAGTCCTCCAAATGCAGGTATAGTACAGATAATACAGTAACTCCTCGCTTAACATAGTATTATTTCTGAAAAATGCTACTTTAACCAAAACAATGTTTAGCAAATCCAATTTCCACCTACAAATTAATGTAAATGGGGGTGGGGAGGTTAGGTTCCAGGGAATTTTTTTCAACACACACACACACTCTCTCTCTCTCACTTACTTTTAAACAACCAATTTAATACTGTACACAGCAATGATGATTGTGAAGCTTGACTGAGGTGGTGAAGTCAGAGGGTGGAAGAGGATGGGATATTTCCCAGGGACTGCCTTACTGCTAAATGATGAACTAGCACTCGGATGAGTGTTCAAGAGTTAACACATTGTTAATGTAGCCTCACACTCTACAAGGCAGCAGGAATGGAGGGAGGGGAAATAGCAATGGCAGAGAGAGACAGACACACACACTGTGTGTGTGTGTGAGAGAGAGAGAGAGAGAGACGTGCATGGCCCCTTTAAGTACACTGACCCTACTCTAAGTACTGTACACTGCCCTTTTAAGTAGATCAGCAAGTTGAGATAGCAGATGCTGCCAGCAAGCTCCCTCTCTCCTGAGCCCTGTTGTGTGTCCCCCCTGCTCTGTGGAGATGGCCCGATGAGGTAAAGAAGCAGGGGGGAAGCGGAGGAAGAGGGGGACACCCTGACATTAGCACTCCTCTGACTCCCTCCCCCACCCCATGCACAGCAAGTGGGAGGCTCCCGAGAGCAGCTCCAAGGCAGAGGGCAGGAGCAGCACACAGCATTGGCGGGAGGGACAGCCAAACTGCCCCACAGTTGATAGCCTGCTGGGCAGCTGCCACACAGGGAACTTAGGGGAGCAGGGATCTGAAGGGGGGAGCTGCCGGTCCACCCTGGGTCGAAGCCCCCCCCCCCCCCCCCCCCATCAGCTAGCTCCAGTGGGCTGCTCTTTCTGCAAGCAGTGGACAAAGCAGGCGACTGCCAAACAACGTTATAAGGGAGCATTGTGCAACTTTGAATGAGCATATTCCCTAATTGATCAGCACTGTAACAACATTAACCAGGATGACATTAAGTGAGGAGTTACTGTATAGTGGCAGGGGCTGAATAAAGGCTGGGAAATGCCAACTGGCCCTGCTATGCTGGGGTTTGATTTGCTGGATGAATGTGATATACCATGAGAAGGAGTATCCAGCAGACTGCCCTATAGGGGCTCCAGTTCCTTTTAGTTGACTGCCCTACGCTGTGTATATTAAAGAATAAGCAATTGCAAAATATTTCTCTTCTGAAGCTTGCAGATGCAGAGCACAACCAACATTTTTGATCTCCGTGGAGACTTGTTTTGTCTTCTCGTCTCTTCTGATTTTAAAGGGAATGTTTGTCCAAGGCTGAGATCCCTACAGCCAAATTCCAGTTTGTGGTTTTTGCAAAGTTCAAACCCACAAAGCATGGAACTTATAAAGAACATAAGAACGGCCATACTGTGTCAGATCAAAGGTCCATCTAGCCCAGTATCCTGTCTTCCGACAGTGGCCAATGCCAGGTGCCTCAGAGGGAATGAACAGAGCAGGTAATCATCAAGTGATCCATCCCGTCGCACATTCCCAGCTTCTGGCAAACAGGGTAGGGACGCCATCCCTGCCCACCCTGGCGAATAGCCATTGATGGACCTAGCCTCCATGAACTTATCTAGTTCTTTTTTGAACCCTGTTATAGTCTTGGCTTTCACAACATCCTCTGGCAAAGAGTTCCACAGGTTGACTGTGCGTTGTGTGAAAAAATACTTCCTTTTGTTTGTTTTAAACCTGCTGCCTATTAAGTTCATTTGGTGACCCCTTGTTCTTGTGTTATGAGGAGTAAATAACACTTCCTTATTTACTTTTTCCCCCACACCAGTCATGATTTTATAGACCGCGATCATATTCCCTCCCCCCTTTAGTCGTCTCTTTTCCAAGCTGACAAGTCTTAGTTTTATTAATCGCTCCTCAAAGGAAACATCATTTGACACACATTTGACCTGACAACTGTGAATTAAGAATAACCCATATTCCTAGAAGTTAGAGATGGAAATAGGGTGACCAGACAGCAAGTGTGAAAAATCGGGACGGGGGAGGGGGGTAATAGGAGCCTATATAAGAAAAAGACCCCAAAATCGGGACTGTCCCTATAAAATCGGGACATCTGGTCACCCTAGATGGAAAAGACCTATTAGGTCATCCCCCCTGCCAGTTCCCCATTGGACACTTACTAGTGTTGTACCTGTCTAGTATGAAATATTCTCAATGCTATTTCTATCAGTGCCCTTAGGAGATTAATAATTGGCCTAGCAGGTCTGTCAGGAAGCTTTTCCTGTAGGACTGCACTGGGTTGAAGTCACAACACTCGTACCTGCAGTTGCCATGTGCAGTTATTCACACCTATTCTGGCTCTATTGAGGAATAGAAAGTTACAGCTTCCACTAGGTGCAAAGAAATAAATATTATGGTACAAAAGATAGAAGCAGCATTAGAGACCCCACCTGCATCTTGAGAGCCCTCTGTAGGGGCAATTCCTGTGACGATGGAGGGCAGTTGCTGAGAGGTACCTGGGGATTCTGTGCTATCTGCTGTGGTAGAATCAGTGATAGCTGTGAAGAGAGAACATAGATCACTGCAGAAATCTAAAATCATGGGTAAAATTAGCACTGACACTAACTCTTCAAGTGACCATTAGTTACAATCAAAATAATACATTAACCTTTCACTGCTGGACCTAACACAAGTAAATTAACCTACTTCCAAGTGGATATTTATAACTATATAACCACAAATGTAGAAGCAAGGGCAGCGGGTGGAGCCCCCCCTTTGGGGAGGCTAGCCCCCACGCTGCCCCTTATGCCCTGCTCCCCTGCCTGGAGGAGCCGTGGGCTGGCCGAAGCCGCGCCGTGCCTCTCCTCCCCAGATCCAACCCGCCCCGGGGAAAAGCATCTGTTAGAAGATGCTTTTGATATGCTGCATGCATGTTCTGGGGAATAATAAAGCAAAAATGTTGCCACCAAACCCC
This sequence comes from Chelydra serpentina, assembly GCA_037349315.1. Taxonomy (NCBI): domain Eukaryota; kingdom Metazoa; phylum Chordata; order Testudines; family Chelydridae; genus Chelydra; species Chelydra serpentina. Next base: position 54,374,195 of record JBAIAC010000024.1, on the reverse strand, counting down.
AGCCTATTACACCTGCCGCCCATGTTTAGAAGTCAGCACATTTGGCAGTCTTTGCTCAAAGACTGTGCTGTGACGGGGTGGCCCAAGGCCTTTGAAGCCCTGCACTGGAGGCTTTGCAGTCCTACCACACCCTGCCCCCAAAAAGGAGCAGTAAAGGTGGGTCCTCCCTCCAGGCCTGCCTAGAAAGGCTGCAGGGAAGCAGCCAGTCAGAGCGCAGCAGGCCCAGTTAAAAGGAGCTGCCAGGCCTGCGCCTGAACAGTTTAGTTGTTGGTTGGAACCAGATGGGTGAGGAAGGGCTGGACGGCTGTGAGACTCCAGGCAAGGAGGCCTGAGAGAGACTCTGCTCAAGCAGGGACCAGACAGGGAACTTCAGCCCTGAGGTAAGGGGAAGGAGCTCCGTGGGAATTGGCCCAGGGACTAGCAGCCACAACCAAGTTAAAGGAAGCAGCATGGGGCTGTTATTTGTAGATCCCTGGGTCAGGACCTGGAGTAGTGGGTGGGCCTGGATCCCCCCTGCTGGCAGAGTGGCCAAAGCCCTGAGAAGGGGACAAGTGTTGTTTAGAGGCCCGAGTGAAGGGCAGAACTCAGTCTCCAGGGAGAAGCTCTGTGGGCACTGCTGTATAACAGGGCAGGGACAGATTGAAAGCTAGCCCAGAAGGGGCTGAAAACTGAGCCCCAGAGACAAGGCTAAAGACAGTAACAAGGGCACAGGGACAGGCCCTGTTGGACCTTTCCCCTTGGAAGGGATTTGTTCGGTGATGACTTACTGTGTGTTTACTGTGTGACTTAGTCAGAAGGCTGAAGACCCACCTGACAAGAGCAACAGTCGAAGGGCACTGTGAACAGAGAGAGTGCAGGTTCGCACCGGGCTGACAGGAGGAGCTCATGAGAAATGAGTGGCCCCCGTCACAGACACATTGGAGAGAAAGAGGCTGTATAAACCCAAGACGTGCTACACAGGCTACATCCACAACTATCACAGCCCCACAGACAAAGGCAGAAAGGTGGGGCTGTTAGGATTAGCACAGCTGGTTGCTGGGGATGGTCAGATTGAGCCTCCCTAAAAGTAGGATAGGCTAATTGGTTTAGGCTAAAATAAAAATGTCACCTTAAACAATTCAAGGCCCTTCACACTGGCTGCTATTGACACAATAGAGCTGCTTAGAAAGCCTGTTCTCACATTCTCTCTCTATTGGCCAAAGCCACAAGGGACAGGAAATCATAGGAGAAAATTGGTTCTCGTGAGATTTCCAGCCCCGTTTTGGGATCAAAGATGCTAAGATAAACATACGTGTTTGGGTGCTTAGCCCACCAAAATATTGAGAGGTTTGCTCACCACTCCAGAAGAATTAAAGTGGCTCATCCCCTAGAACAGGGGTTCTCAACCTTTTTCTTTCTGAGCCCCCACACCCCCGCCCCATGCTATAAAAACTCCATGGCCCACTTGTGCCTCAACTAGTTTTCTGCATATAAAAGCTGGGGCTGGAATTAGGGGGTAGCAAGCAAGGCAATTGCCTGGGGCCCAGAGGTGAAAGTGGGCTGGTACAGCATACTGGTAAGAAGTGGCCACCAATATGGGCCCGTACACAGCCAATAGTTTAAGGACCTTCCTTAAAGTGCTTCCAGAGCAGTGCTTTAACATCGCTGCCCCTTTTACTCCCCCCAGGGCCGCCGAGAGGGGGGGCAAAAGGGGCAGCTGCCCCAGGGCCCAGCAATTTAAAAGCGGCTGGAGCCCCAGGCCCTTTAAATCAGGCCAGGGTCAGCGTTGTTTCAAAGCCAGCCAGAACTGCTTGGTGTTGACCCACCCTCATCCTGGTCTGGGAGTGCTGCTTCCACAGACCCCTTCACCTTGGGAGTGAGAGAAATCAAGAGACTCATGCAAGCCTCCTGTGTAGCAGCACAAAGCTCTATCACTTGCCCCCCTTAAGATTCTGAACTGAGAACATCATCTGCACTACCAGGAGACTATGGTGACACATGCAGAGCATGGCGCAGTGGTTCTCATCCTGTTCCATGCTGTAACTCCCTTTTCTAGATCAGCAGCCCACTCGACAATATGGAAAGGGCAGGGTGGATCCTCCCCATCCCCACCCCGAGGAGTTGTGATCCCAGATTGAGAACCCATGGTGTAAAGCTGGGAAGTGACTCAATACCTACAGTAGGAGCAAATGAAGGGTAGCACCTGGTTGCAAGAAGAAGGGAGCAGGAGAAGGATAAACATTGTTCCACATGAGCCTGGCATAAACAGGAAGGGGTTTAAATCAGGCATCCAAATTGCACTGCTGTAAGTGAGGCCATTGGACCAGCTCAGCCTGCTCGTAGCTGTGTTGTAATGGAGGCCTATCCAGGCAGTTTCAGTCGCTGCTGCCACCACTCCATTCAGATCTTGAAGGCTTAAAATGTCTGCTAGGCCCTCGTGGTTGCTCCTGCAGTAATCGTAGGCTGCGGCCCAGCTCATTGGGGTCCTGACCAGTACAAAGGCGTATTCACTGGCCACAGTCTGGAATGCAACTGTGCAAGAGAGAGAATTAGGAATGTGGACAGCTCTCCCAGGCTGCCTCTACCGCCTCCCCAGCCTACCTGCCCTGGGCCAGAAATAAACAGGGGCTATAGGGGGAGATTTTTCAAAGACAGGAGCCCAGCTTCCATTGAAAATCATTGAGACTTGTGCTCCTAAAACATGCTTAATCTATAAAGGGTCTAGCACGTGTCTGGCTTTATATCAATAAACAAAAATGTATATAAAAATAGGGTTGGATGCTTTTATTGATAAGAACTAAATTAAGCTCTGGTGTGAGTGGGTGCTATCCCACCTAAGTCAATGGAGTTGCTCTTTCTTACTCAAGGATTACAATTTGGCCCAACATATGCAGTTACACCAGACAGCATAAAAACAACAAAGGCTATTTTGCCTCATGTTTTGGGGCATAAACAGATCAGCAGTTGGGGACAGCCCCTCAACTGGGTTAGAATAGAATTAAATAATATTGCACACTTAAGAGCCATGGTGAAGATTTTACACCTTCCACTGAAGCATCTGCCCTTGTCTACTGTTAGAGACATGAGGATTTTGATCTAGAGGGAACATACCATAGATCTGATTCAGTAGGGTAATCCATGGGTCCTTAGATATGGCTGGCCAAAAACAAATACCGTCTGATGGCTGCTCAGCAGACCATGTGAAATTAATAGTTGGTGGTCTCAGTCCAATGCCTCATGGACAGGTTTCCTCATCACAAATGTAGCGCCCCCTCTCCACCCATTTACCTTCTTTAATGCCAATCCGCTTACAGGTTTTGATGGACAGGTCTGGGTTCTTCTGGATCCTGCCACCCACTCAGCAGGGTGTATCTTCTTTATTTGTTCCTATGAATTTATTTGGCGGTGCCTCCATCCCCCTCGCTCCTTCCTGGCAAGATCACCAGGGCAGCTTAGGAGGAAAATTCTAACCACAGGGTAATCCCCACTTACTTGCCAGGTAGTTGGAGACTTCCAAGAAATAACACAAACAATATATTCATCACAATAATTATATTAAACAGGAGACAAATATAACATAACACAGTAAAACTCTATTTTTAGGTTCACCGGTGCCCACACTGATAATACCTGTGACTTTCCCCAGTCACATGACTTGATGTAGCAAATGTAAGATTAGTGTCCCGTTGGTACACATACTTTGCTGGGGCCCTCGATGACCTATGACCACAAAATTCTTCTCTGCAATGGTTTAGCAGTGTGGCTGACTGGGTTCAGTACAGCCCAAAGGACTCACAAGTGGGAGAAGGTAGTTTAATATGCAGCAAGTTATAAAATCCTCAGACCCTTACTCCCTGGCTTGAGGACACAGTTCAGGGAGTAGGGGGTCCCCAAAACAAATTCCCTGACTAACTAAAAGATGGTGCACTCACAAACTGCATGAATGATCCTCTGGTTCAGAGATGACTCTGGACTCCTCAGTCACTAGAGGGGCTGATCTCTGCTGGCAGGAATTCTCTTCAGGCAGGAATCAGGCTGCTTTAGTCTCAGGATTTCCCCTCACCACAAAGGGGTGCAGGGCTCAAGGTGCAGATTACACAACAGTACTAAAATCCAAACTGTAGTCTCCTAGCCCAGCCTTCAGACACACACACAGCAGGCAGCCCTGGACTAGCAGACAGAGCAGAGCTGATCACGTGGTGACTGGTGTCACCTAGGGAGCTGGAGGAATAACTCAGCCTGGCTGGGGAAGTTTCCCAGGAAAACTCTACAAATTGGGAATCATCAGTGGAGAAGGAAAAGTCCAACGGGATCTTGCTTTCAGGTCCCTAGAGGCCAGGTCTCAGAGGGAACCCTGCATGCAGGCCTGGGACTCAGCAGTTCCCCACACAGCCAGTCCTCCCCTTACCCTGGCTGGCTCCAGACTGACTCAAAAATGGCTTCTCCCCTTTTTTTAACTCCCTGGGAAGGGCATCTCACTCCCTATTGGTTGCCAGGCAGACTCTGAGTTTGCCTTGGCTCCCGCTCCCTATCAGGGACAGTGTGCCTCTCCCTGAGCTGCCAGCAAACAGAGCCCCAGGAATCTAGGTAATCTTCTTGGGGGTTACACAAAAACCACCACCACAACTGGCTGTCTTGTTGACCCCCAAGACAGTTGGGTTGGAGACTGAGCTATTGTTTCATCCTAGATGTCATCCCTCAGGTCAGACCTGAGCCACGTTGGCAGGACTCCCATGGTTGTCACAGCGTTTGAAATAACTTTAGTTCATTTTACACTTACAGTTCTACATCAGTTGATTACATTTACGAGTGACTGTTCAGTGCAGGTTGGACTACATGCTAGGTTGCGACCAGTCTGTATAGTTACTACTCTCTCTTGGTTACCTCTATTTTCAGGATAAGCATTTTTGGACTGACCTTTATGCTGCGTTGTATGGGGTCAAAGGATTAGTACAAAACTACATCTGTTTCAACTAGCAAATCCCCACTAGTGAATGAGCCTGGAATGAAGTTGATAAATGAATTCCATGCAGCCATGATATGAATATATTGCTACAATTGTATCTCTAACCACTACTCCATTATCAGCATGAAAAATATCTTGGAAACCATGGGGACAAATACACATGTCCAGATGTTACAAGTATTATCTGCACGTTGGCTTATAGGCACATTGCAATTTGCTGCATGCTGAATTCCTGTCACTAGAAGTGAAATATTCGTCACTAGTGAAAAATCTGTCTCTCGATTGGTAACTATTCCCTCTCCCTCACTGCATAAAGACACATTACTGTAACAGAAGATGAATAGAGCTAATTTGTTTCTTCCTATCTTTCTATGTGGGACTTGTTTCCTTTCTCTCAAATAATTTTATCTCACTCACTGGACAGGGGACATAGGCAAAGTACTGGGCAAAGCAGCAGTAAATCACTTAGCAAAATAGCAAATAGCTCCCCCATGCACACTCCTCCCCAGCCAGATTGAACAGAAACACATACATCTTTTGGAACTGACATTTACCAGTAAAAGCCAGCTGCAGATGAATCAGTATACTGTAATGCAGTAAATAAGTAGTGATAGAGAATTAAAAGGGAGGAGGGGGTAGTGTTGATGAAAATAGCCAGACAGATGGTTCTGTAGCTCAAAATCTGCCACAGAACATGCTGCTACTGTGCGAGTTTCCCCCGTTAACTGTCTTGCCAAAGTGGCTCATGTCTGACTTGGAGAAACCATGTCTAGGATGAAAGTGTAGTTCAGTCTCCAGCCCATCAAATCCTTGGCCTTGGGGCCAACAAGGCAGCCACATGTGGTGGTTGTTTTTGTGATGAGGCAGCCTGCCCATGAGGCATTTGACTGAGACCAACAATCAATTTCACATGGTCTGCTGAGCAGCCATCAGACAGTGATGGTGCAAACGTTCAGTCACTGTGAATTTGGGCAAGATTAAAAGAGATAATTTGGAGGTCAATAAGAATATGTTGATATCTTAATTCACCTCACTTCTCCCGATCCTCTACCTCAACCAGACTTCTACATCCCTGGCTATGTACTGATACGTCTCAACAACTAGCAGGACAGGGAAAGAGGAGGGGGGCAAGTATGGCAGTATTTGACCAGGATTACTACAAAATTATTGGTTTGAAAAAAAACCACACCTGGATTTGGAACTTTTCAGTGTAATGTTTGCTTGCCAAAAACCTACCTCTAGATAATTATTTTTCGGGGTGGGGCAAGTAAATGTCAAAATGTGGGCACCAAAATAAGAAGATTCTCCTCCCCCGACCCCCAACCTTGGAAAATCCTGCACCTGTCTAGTTAAAAGGTGAGGCTTTAGGGAGATCCTGTTCCCAATCTTTGTGCTGAAGCCCAAATCTAAGACAGCAGTAAAGTACCATACCTATTGCAAGCAGTAAGAAGAACAGCAGCATCCTGTGGTCTATGCTGTACGGTCCGTAGGGGAGAAAGATGAGGGCGTCTGGAAACCTCTGTTAAATAGTACTGGGATGATTTGCCTAACTGCAGTCACACCTACTGCTGCACTACAGACCTGAACCATTGGAATAGCACCAAGGTTATTACCAATGGTGCAGTGTACTCACACAAGTCATGTTGTTTCAGCTACAGTTTTGCCCCATGCCCTTACTTAAATTATACTACATCACTGCGGTTGCACTAACCTTTGAGGACCTATTGCCAGGGCTCAGGCTGTGAAACATTTTGCCACCAACACCACCCTCACACATACACATGTAGTGCTGCTGTGCACTATTAGACAACTACTTTGTTCCATCCAAAAGGTAGCTGCATGTTAACAATGGGAGCTGCAAGGTGTCATTATTTAGTGCTTGCGAAGAGCTTTGCATATGTGAGGTGCTATAATATATTATAAGTGCTTAGCATCATTACACTGTACTTTTGAAAAATGTACCTTTCAGACTACATTGCAATTTCTCCACTGAGAAGTGCTCCTGACCCGTCACAGTTTGAGGCTGCTGGTCTGAGCAAATCAATTGTTAGTGTTTCTAGACATAGACCCAAATCAGGAGTCTGGACTCAAGCCCCCTCTTTTGTTCTAAGAAAGTCTGTATCTACATTTTAAATTTGAAGCCTGAGATCAAGCTATAACTGGATAAAGTCACAACACCAAATCTAAACTCGGGGAACATTCACAGCTCAGGTTAATCTGTAGGGGTTTTTTTTAATTTATTCCCTTATCTTGGAGATCGGGGAGGATTTCCAGCACTTGCAAGTGCAGAAAATTGGGACTTTTGGCTGGACAAAGTGTAACCTGCCATGCATCTAGAACAGGGGTGGGCAAACTTTTTGGCCCGAGGGCCACATCTGGGAATAGAAATTGTATGGTGAGCCATGAATGCTGACAAAAGTGGGACTGGGGTGCAGGAGGGGGTGAAGGCTCTGGTTGGGGGTGAGGGTGCTGGGGTGGGGCCAGAAATGAGGAGTTCAGGGTGTAGGAGGGTGCTCTGGGCTGGGGTGGGGTAATGGGGTGCGGGCGGGTAAGAACTCTGGCTGGGGGTGCGGGCTCTGGGGTGCAGGAGGATGCTCCAGGCTGGGACCAAGGGTTTCAGAAGGTGGGAGGGGGATCAGGGCTGGGGTTGGGTTGCGGGAAGGGGTGCAGGCTCCAGCTGGGGGTGCAGGCTCTGGGGTGGGGCTGGGGATGAGGGGTTTGGGGTTCAGGCGAGTACTCAGGCCTGGGATTGAGGGGTTTGGAGGGTGGGAGGGGGATCAGGGCTGGGGCAGGAGTTGGGGTGCAGGGAGAGGCTCAGGGGTGCAGCCTCCAGGTGGCGCTTACCTCAAGCAGCTCCTGGAAGCAGTGGAATGTCCCTTCTCCGGCTCTTACGCAGAGGCGCGGCCAGGCGGCTCTGCACGCTGCCCCGTCTGCAGGCATTGCCCCTGCAGCTCCCATTGGAGCCATGAGAGGGGCCATGCCACTGCTTCCAGGAGCCATGTGGATTGACCCCCAACCCTGCTCCCCAGTTGGAGCACCAGAATGGGGAAAGCCCCAGACCCTGCTCCCCAGCAGGAGCTCAAGGGCCGGATTAAAATGCCTGGCAGACGGGGCCCTCGTAGTTTGCCCATCCCTGACCTAGAAAATTACTCTGATCCCTAGAATGCACTCCACATGTGACCTGCATTCCCACTGCCCATGCTCAACCCAGTTAACAAGCCATGAACCAGATATCTGGAGATGGATCAGGCAGGAGTCCCCCAACTGGAAACACCGGGAAGAAAACAATTGGTGTGCTGAGCCAGAGAGGCAGCCATGGTAAAGCAAAATATCCAGCAGCTGGAAGATCATTAGTGGAGGGAAAAATCTGTGGACAGTTATTGGAAGAACAGAAGTATGAGAGTGGATCCACACTTTGGAGTCTGACCCAGTTTTAGGCGAGGGAAAGGGATGGAAGAGATGCTGAGAACAGATACAGGGACACTGTGATTTTTGCATCTATGTTAATGAACATTGTTTACTATGTGAAAATGCATGATGGAATAACAAATAGCCAACCACCCAGGCATAGCTGTTGGCCTGGGCTTGTCTCTGTGCTCACCCACTCTAACAAGAGTCCTGCTTAATTTGCTAAGAAATAAGTTTTTAGTCTGAGCTGTCCATGAAATGGATAGAAATGGTTTGTTATCCAAATCAGGCATTGTCTGTGTAATGAAAATTGATGGATGTCACAGGGAGAGTGAGAGCTTAGCAATCTCTTTGGAGCTGTTATTTGCATCTGTGGACCTGACTCTAGACAGAGCGGAAAAGGGAATCTGCCTCTCTGACATTTAAGCTAACATTTTTTAGGGTGTCAGCTGCTCTAGGGAAAGCATCTGCAAATTTGAACAAGGGAGGTATTCAAACCGAGCAGCATCCTTTGAGGACTTGCTTCCGTAGCAGTCTAAAATCTGCACTCCGTGCACAGGTCAAAGGCAGGTGAAACAACAATAAATATTGAGCAAAGGAAGTTAATCTGCATTCAGCATTCAGAGGATTTTAATAGGAAATTATATATCAAATGTTTCTGTGCAAGCCTGGTTTTTTTAAACTTCTGATACTCTTGCTTTGCTTTGCCCCAAACTAATGCTGATCCATATCAATCAATGACACCTGATTAGGTGTTTGATATATGAGCCATCTACCCAGTTGGGTATACTGTTTGCAAGGAATGGAAGGCTCCACATACAGAGGTGATTCTGCTCAGGACTTATTATGGTCTCAGGTTGAGCAGATTCCCTACATGTTTGGTGAACAACGTTGAAAGAAATGCATCCTTCTTAGTCCCAACCTTTCCCCTGCTGACCCCTTTGTTCTCATGCACGGATCTCTGGACCCAAGGAGAGCCCTCTGCAGGGTTGAAGGAAGGAAGGGATGGTGCTATGAACGCAGCTGAGCCCTCCTGTCAGGGAGATTTAATTTTGGTAAAGCACAACATTATAATATTCACCAGAACCTTCTGAACAACCCCGTCTCTCCCACCTACAGCTGTCTTTTTCAGACAACCCCAGCACAAGCTCATCTACATCCTTGTGGTCCCTTCTAACCCTATTATTCTAAGCCACTGGGCTTCTCTTATCCTGCAGCAGGAGGTGGAGAGTTACCAACCCAGAAACACACATACTTTACATAAAATGAGTCTGTTGAGTTTAGGGTATATCCCAAAGAACTACCTCACTCACCCTCCCAGTTATGTTCATAGAGATGTGATCACAGTGAGCAAGAGTCCATTATATTCACCATGGATTCCATGGATTCACCAAGGGCAAGTCATGCCTGACCAACCTGATTGCCTTCTACGATGAGATAACTGGCTCTGAGGATATGGGGAAAGCGGTGGACGTGATATATCTTGACTTTAGCAAAGCTTTTGATATGGTCTCCCGTCTCCCACAGTATTCTTGCCAGCAAGTTAAAAAAGTATGGATTGGATGAATAGACTATAAGGTGGATAGAAAGCTGGATAGATTGACAGGCTCAACAGGTAGTGATCAATGGCTTGATGTCTAGTTGGCAGCGGGTATCAAACAGAGTGCCCTAGGGGTCGGTCCTGGGGCCGGTTTTCATAGAATCATAGAATATCAGGGTTGGAAGGGACCTCAGGAGGTCATCTAGTCCAAGCCCCTGCTCAAAGCAGGACCAATCCCCAACTACATCATCCCAGTCAGGGATTTGTCAAGCCTTATCTTAAAAACCTCTAAGGAAGGAGATTCCACCACCTCCCTAGATAACCTATTCCAGGGCTTCACCACCCTCCTAGTGAAAAGGTTTGCCTAATACCCAACCTAAACCTTCCCCACTGAAACTTGAGACCATTAGTCCTTGTTCTGTTATCTGGTACCACTGAGAACATTCTCAGATCCATCCTCTTTGGAACCCCCTTTCAGGTAGTTGAAAGCAGCTATCAAATCCCCCCTCATTCTTCTCTTCTGCAGACTAAATAATCCCAGTTCCCTCAGCCTCTTCCCATAAATCATGTGCTCCAGCCCCCTAATCATTTTTGTTGTCCTCCACTGGACTCTTTCCAATTTTTCCACATCCTTCTTGTAGTGTGGGGCCCCAAACCGGACACAGTACTCCAGATGAGGCCTCGCCAGTGCCGAATAGAGAGGAATGATCACGCCCCTTGATCTGCTGGTAGGGTGACCAGATGTCCTGATTTTATAGGGACAGTCCCGATTTTGGGGTCTTTTTCTTATATAGGCTCCTATTACCCCCCACCCCCTGTCCCGATTTTTCACACTTGCTGTCTGGTCACCCTATCTGCTGGCAATGCTCCTACCAAAATGACGTTAGCCGTCTTGGCAACAAGGGTACACTGTTGACTCATATCCAGCTTCTCGTCCACTGTAACCCTTAGGTCTTTTTCTGCAGAACTGCTGCCTAGCTGTTTGGTCCCTAGTCTGTAGCAGTGCATGGGATTCTTCCGTTCTAAGTGCAGGACTCTGCACTTGTCCTTGTTGAACCTCATCAGATTTCTTTTGGCCCAATCCTCTAATTTGTCTAGGTCCCTCTGTATCCTATCCCTACCCTCCAGTGTATCTACCACTCCTCCCAGTTTATCGTCATCTGCAAACTTGCTGAGGGTGCAATCCACGCCATCCTCCAGATCAGGGGTGGGCAACCTTTTTGGCCTGAGGGCCACATCAGGGTGCAAAACTGTATGGAGGGCCGGGTAGGGAAGGCTGTGCCTTCCCAAACAGCCTGGCCCCCCGCCACCTATCCGCCCCCTCCCACTTCCCACCCCCTGACTGCCCCCCTAAGAAACCCTGACCCATCCAATCCCCCCCTGCTCCTTGTCCCCTGACCGCCCCCTCCCAGGACCCCACACCCCAAACCACCCCCCCAGGACCCCACTCCCTCTCCAACCCCCCCTGCTCCCTGTCCCCTGATGGCCCCCCCGAACCTCCGCCCCATCCAACCATCCTCTGCTCCCTGTTCTCTAACTGCTTCCCTAGGACCCCTGTCCCTTATCCATGCTCCCCCCCTCCTGCCCCCTTACCATGCAGCTCAGAGTAGCAGGAACTTGAAGCCCCGCCACCTGGCCAGAGCCAGCCGCGCTGCCTGCGTGGCGGCGTGGCTGCGGAGGAGTGGGGACAGCAGGGAAGGGTCCGGGTGCTAGCCTCCCTGTCCGGGAGCTCAAGGGCCGGGCAGGACAGTCCCATGGGCTTGATGTGGCCCGCGGGCCATAGTTTGCCCATCTCTACTCCAGATCATTAACGAAGATATTGAACAAAACCAGCCCCAGGACCGACCCTTGGGACACTCTGCTTGATACCGGTTGCCAACTAGACATGGAGCCATTGACCACTACCCATTGAGCCCGATGATCTAGCCAGCTTTCTATCCACCTTATAGTCCATTCATCCAGCCCATACTTCTTTAACTTGCTGGCAAGAACACTGTGGGAGACCATATAAAAAGCTTTACTAAAGTAAAGGAATAACATGTCCACTGCTTTCCCCTCATCCACAGAGCCAGTTATCTCATCATAGAAGGCAATTAGGTTAGTCAGGCATGCCTTGCCCTTGGTGAATCCATGCTGACAGTTCTTGATCACTTTCCTCTCCTCTAAGTGCTTCAAAATTGATTCCTTGATGACCTGCTCCATGATTTTTCCAGGGACTGAGGTGAGGCTGACTGGCGTGTAGTTCCCCAGATCCTCCTCCTTCCCTTTGTAAAAGATGGGCACTTTTGTTGGCGTCCGTTAGTCTCGAGAGACGATGGATATGCGCCCATGGGGAACATTTAGTTGGTGGTTGTGCAGCGTCTATTGTGGCTATAGAGCCCCACACGAGAGTGGCAGTCTCGATTGCATTTGCTGCATTTGAAGGCGGTGTCAACTGTGGGTTGGAGCCGCTGCTTCCTTTTTCGTTGAACCTGCTTTTCCTCAGCAAGCTGCCGCAGCTTGTCTTCACCAGTTTTCAGTCCAGTGGTCAGAGCGTGTCTCCATCTGCATCTGTCCTGGGCGAGCTCTTCCCAGCTGTTGATGTTGATTTGAACAGTCTTCAGGTCCCTCTTACAGACATCCTTGAAGCGAAGGTGGGGCCGTCCTGTAGCTCTGTTTCCAGAGGCAAGTTCAGCATACAACAGGTCTTTGGGGATCCGTCCATCTTCCATACGACTTAGATGGCCAAGCCATCTGAGGTGGTGTTGACGGAGGAGAGTGAACATGCTGGAGATCTTGACACGTTCCAGCACCTCATTGTTCGTCATTCGATCACTCCAAGTGATCCCGAGTATGCAACGGAGGCAGCGCATGTGGAAGGCGTTCAGTCTCTTTTCTTGCGAAGCGTAGAGAGTCCAAGTTTCGCTGGCATAGAGAAGAGTGTTTAGCACACATGCGCAGTACACAGCGACCTTTGTGTTGATGGTCAGCATGTTGTCGTTCCATACTCTCTGTGACAAACTGGCCAAAATTGTGAAGGCCTTGCCGATTCTACGGTTCATCTCAGGGTCCAGTGAGAGGTTGTCCATGATGGTAGATCCGAGATAGGTGAACTGACTGACCACCTCTAGCACATAGTCATTGATGGCAATGCTTGGATGTTCTGCATCCTGGGCCATAACTTTGGTCTTCTGAAGACTAATTGTCAACCCGAACTCTTCGCAAGCTCTGGAAAAATGGTCAATCAGACGCTGGAGATCGATTTCTGTGTGGGTGGCCAGGGCAGCTTCGTCTGCAAACAGCATGTCTCTGATTGTTGCCTCCCGTACCTTGCTTTTGGCCTTTAGTCGAGCCAGATTGAAAAGTCTCCCATCAGACCGGGTGCGGAGATAGACTCCCTCTGTGGAATTTCCAAAGGCACGTTTCAGCAACGCTGCGAAGAAGATGCCGAAGAGTGTGGGAGTGAGAACGCAGCCTTGTTTTACTCCACTGTGGATGTCGAAGGCATCGGAGGACAAGCCATCATACAGTACTGTGCCTTTCATGTTGTCGTGAAAAGACTGGATCACGCTCAGCAACTTCGGTGGGCAGCCAATCTTTGCCAGGATCTTGAACAGCCCATCTCTGTTCACAAGGTCGAAAGCTTTGGTCAGGTCTATGAAGGCAAGGACTAGCGGCTTATGCTGTTCTCTGCATTTCTCTTGCAGCTGCCTTAAGGAGAAAACCATGTCGGTTGTAGATCTCCCTGCTCGGAACCCGCACTGTGACTCTGGGTAAACTCTGTCAGCAAGCTTCTGCAGTCTATTCAGGATCACGCGTGCGAAGACTTTACCCACAACACTCAGGAGCGATATGCCTCTGTAGTTGTTGCAGTCGCTTCTATCACCTTTGTTCTTGTAGAGGGTCACGATGTTGGAGTCTCTCATATCCTGAGGTACTGCACCTTCATCCCAGCACTGACAGAGGAGGTCGTGGAGGTGTTCTAGGAGGACGTTGATGCCACACTTGATAACTTCTGGTGGGATGCCATCCTTTCCTGGAGCCTTTCCTGTGGACAAGTTCTCAATGACTTTCTTCAATTCTTCCATGGTGGGCTTCTCGTCCAGCTCAATTTCAATGGGAAAACCATCCACAGTATTAAGGGCAGCTTCGGTGATGGTGTTTTGCCTGGAGTACACTTCAGAGTAGTGCTCCACCTATCTATCCATCTGCTTGCCCTTGTCCTGGATGTTTTCGCCTGTTGCAGACTTTAGTGACACTCTCCACTTCTTTGTGGGTCCCATGGCCTTCTTGATGCCATCATACGTTCCCCTGATGTTTCCAGTGTCAGCAGATAGTTGAATGCTCCGGCAGAGCTGGAGCCAGTAATCATTTGCACACTGTTGAGCTAGTCTCTGTACTTTGCTCCTGGCAAATCGATACTCTTGTAGAGTCCTCTGACTGGGGGAACGCTTGTACTCCAGGTGAACAGCGCGGTGTTCTTCAATGGCTGGAGTGAGTGTGGCAGACTTAGTCTCAAACCAGTCATTGTTCATGTTTCGTTTCCTTCCAAAAACTTTCATGGCTGTGCTGTGTACTGCATCTCTGATGTGGCCCCATCTCTCTTTGGCGCAGCCACCGGGAGGCATACAGTTCAGCACCTTGGAGAGCTCATGGGTGAATTTCTCTGCCTTGTCTGGGTGTGCGGTCTTGCTCACATCGATGCGGGGTTTGCCCTCTGGTCTAGAGCGGTGGATCTTCTTTGGCTGTAGCCTCATTTTGCTGCACACCAGCGAGTGATCACTGTTGCAGTCAGCACTGTGGAAGGTGCAAGTAAGCAGGACGCACTTCAAGGCAGACCGCCTGATGATAATCAGGTCGAGTTGGTGCCAGTGCATGGAGCGAGGGTGTCTCCAGGACACTTTGTGTTGAGGCTTTGTCTGGAAGAATGAGTTGGTAATGCTGAGGTCATGGTACGAGCACAGTTCCAGAAGTCGTTGTCCATTCTCATTCATTTCTCCAATGCCAAACTTTCCAAGACAGGATGGCCAAAAGTCGTGGTCAGCGCCCACTCTGGCGTTGAAGTCACCCAGTAGTATCAAGTACTCTTCTTTAGGGATACTCCTGATGATCGTGTCTAACTGATCGTCCTTGGTATCCCTGGTGGCGCCGAGTGTTGGTGCATACACGCTGATCAGGTTGACGGGTCCAGTAGATGCGTGGAGTCGGAGTGATAACAGTCTTTCAGTTCCTTGTTGACCAGGTTTCACCATCCCCAGTAAAGAAGTTCTCATGGCAAATCCAACACCACACTCTCTGATTTCTTCGGCACTCTTCCCTTGCCAGAAGAACGTATAGTTCTTTTCCCTGAGAGTCCCAGCGTCTGGCAGCCGTGTCTCCTGCAAAGCGACTATGTCGATTTGGAGTCATGCTAGCTCATCGTTGAGAGGAACCATAACAGCAGGGGAAGAAGGTTTTTCTTTCCCTGCTGTTATGGTTCCTCTCAACTAATTAGCCTCTTAAGGTTGGTCTATGCACCTCCACCTTATCATGTTTCTCTGACTGTATAAATATCTGTCTACTGTATGTTTCATTCCATGCATCCGATGAAGTGGGTACTAACCCACGAAAGCTTATGCTGAAATAAATGTGTTAGTCTCAAGGTGCTACAAGTTTTTCTTTCTTATTTTCGTTTTGAAGAGGGATTGTACTGCAGCAATTCCTTTCTACTCCTGCAGGCAGGGGCACTGAGAGCAGGGAAACTGTCTTTCTGCCTCTGCTAGCACCCAGGTAGTGTGGAACATCCAGGGAGGAGATGGCAACTGTTGGCTGGGGAAGTGAGGGGATCATGAGGAGGAATGGGCTCAGGAGTGAAGAGGCTTGAAGGGGCTCATAGGCAGTAAAGGAAGCAGAGACAGAGAAGAGAGGTTGGGCCAGGATTCTCACCCACCCCTTCAGGCTGCCCTAGGGTCTCCTGCCACTTTCTCACCACAAGCTCCAGGGCTCCCTCAATCATAGGTTGCTTCAATTCCATCTAATACCCTAGTCACCACTGACTCCTTCAGGATCCCCAGACACCCCTGCTTTCTTCTGTCTTCCCACTTCTGCATGCGGCAAGGGATAGACTCCAGCCTTCTCTCCCTCTCACCTACTCCTACTGATGAGGGGAATCACTGATGAGCTCTCACTGCAGAGAAATGTCACAGATGGAGCTGCACAAAACCGGGCAACAATGTACATTACACCATAGTCTTGCACTGACACCCAGAAAGAGAGAGAGAGACATAGCTACAGCTGTCTCGCTGTTAGTGCCTGAAGGAGCTTCAGGAAGAATTACTTTTATTTCTTTCACAGAGAAGCAGAGATCTCATGCAGTAAATGAAAACCCAGATTTAAAGGGACACCCAAGGCCAGAAATATGGTCAGTTTAAAAAAAATTTAAAAGTAGTTTTGTGTACTACATTTGCCTCTGGGATTCCATGCCCATTTTTGTGGTTTTACAGTCTCTTATATTTTCAATGGTTTTGCTCCTTTTTTCTGTGTAAAAGACTAACCCCAGCAAGCAGGGAAACTGTTTGACTGTCTAGAAAGGGGGAACAGTGAAAGTGGTTCTGCACAAAGGGTGAGATTAGGAGCACAAATCCCATTGCCTTTCAATAGGACTTGAGCTCCTAAATCACTCAGGTGCTTTCGAAAAGCATACTCAAAGTAGAATCTTTTCCATCGAATCGCTTTAATTTACAGTACCTTTGGGTGCTACTTGTAACAGGTGGAGTTCAGGTGGGTAAAACTGTTGGGGATAAATCTAATTGAACATTTTCAGACCTTAAACCAAAATGGTTTCAGTATTATAAGTGGAACAAAGTCCTTGGGGAGGTGGGTTGTTATACTTTCCTATACAGTTTACCCGTGGTCCAGTTTAGACTATCTGTAAAAATTACTACTGATTCTATGCCATGTAAGTTGCTACCATCTTTGTGGGTCTGCAGAAAGTGGTGAGGTCTGTTTTCAGTATTGGCACTTCCATTCCCTGAAGCTGTGCCTTCTATGCTGTGACCTCCAATTATCTTCACAGAGATTATTTTTGTTTACCTGGCATATTCTTGCCCCAGAGCACTGTTTTGTAGCAATTCTGCCTATGGATACAATCCCATAATGCAGTGCAAATGCCTGTCATAATCATGTTTGAAGGTCAATGTTTCATGCATATATCAAAGTGTTTTTGCCTTTTCAGCTTCCCTGCTGGCTTTGGTAACAGCGCTGGTTTCTTTTTTTGTGTAGTTATAATCTGCTTGACATCCCAACACTCATTTATATCCAGTATTTAATGTATCTGCTGGAACTAATGGAATGGATATTGTTTTGGTAATGTCCTAGGTCAGGAGTTATGGTTTTTCTGCTCCAGGAAACCTCCCATCAATATTAAAGTAAATATCTCTCGATGTGCCATCAAATTACATCAGACCCAGCAAGAAGTCTGGGAAGAGCCTCACTCCTTGACAGGGGAGTAGAAAATAAAACAAAAGATTGCCTTCATGATTTAGGAAGGGAAGATTTAAATAAACATATTTCTAGTTGTGAAGAGAATCTCTCTCTCTTTCACTCAGAAATTTGGCTTTTAAATTTTCTGTGCATCTTCTAGTTTTGTAGTTTCTTTTCTTCCCAGGCCAACACACAGAGTCTGAGTTCTTAAAAATGCCCATCACACCCATGAATTTTAAAAATGTTCTAAATGAGAACCAGAACCTCAGGAGGTTTTGACGGCATTAAAGGGACTGCAGGAAGATGGTGTCAGACCTAAGGAGACAGGGTTTATACAGTATTTCATCAAATCTTGCAGCTGGCTGGTGATCTAACTCACTCACCACATATGATTACTGCACAGAAGTAATGGTATTCTTTTTCCCAAAGCTGATGAGTAACTGAATAGTCCGCCAAAAGAAAAGTTACCATGTATTATATTTGTAAGTTACTCCGCCCCCACTTTGAATGTATGTTGAAGTGGGCAGCTAGGTACAGTAGAACATGAGATAACCATGTCAAATCTCTACAGCAGGGGTCTCAAACACGCAGGCCCGCAGGGTTATTTTCTGCGGCCCGCAAGCTCCCCGCAGTCCCCCCACCCCCTCCCCAGCATTTACATACAGCGGCTCCAACCCAACACGCACTGGGGGCAGGGCAGGCTCCTGCCTGGCCGCCCTGCCCCAGCGCCGCCCCGGCAAGCTCCTGGAACCTGGGGGAGGAGGGGCACAGGGTCTGTGTCACTGTTGCATCCAGGCACCGCCCCCAGAAGCTCCCATTGGCCGGGAATGGGGAACCGCGGCCAATGGGAGCTGCTGGGGGTGGTGCCTGGACACAAAAGTGACACAGACCCCTGTGCCCCTCCTCCCCCAGGTTCCAGACTCTTCCTGGAGCAACGCGGGGGCAGGGAAGTGCAGGGCAGGCAGGCAGGCAGGGAACCTGCCCCCAGTACATGCCGGGCCAGAGCCCACACCCTGCACCCCTCCT
Source organism: Chelydra serpentina (assembly GCA_037349315.1). NCBI lineage: Eukaryota > Metazoa > Chordata > Testudines > Chelydridae > Chelydra > Chelydra serpentina. The sequence goes on along the minus strand of JBAIAC010000024.1, from coordinate 54,355,836 downwards.
GCACCCTGACCCCCTGCCCTGAGCCCCCTGCCACACCCTGCACCCTGACCCCCTGCCCTGAGCCCCCTGCCGCACCCTGCACCCCTCCTGCACCCCGAGCCCCCTGCTGCACCCTGCCCCCCTCCTGCACCCCGACCCCCTGCCCTGAGCCCCCTTCCGCACCCCTCCTGCGCCCTGACCCCCCTGCCCTGAGACCCTGCTGCACCCCAACCCCCATGCCCTGAGCCCCCTGCCGCACCCTGCACCCTGAACCCCACCGCATCCTGCACCCCACACCCCAACTCCCTGCCCTGAGCCCCCACCACACCTCACACCCCTCCTGCAGCCCCTGGGGGAAGGGAGGGCGCAGAGTTGGGGTGGGGATTTCAGGGAAGGGGTGGGGCCTCATGGAAGGGGTGGAGTGGGGGCGTGACCGAGGGCGGTGGGGAGGTGGGGTAGGTGTTAGTAATGCGGCCCTCGGGCCAATGTACTAATCCTCATGTGGCCCTCATGGTCATTTGAGTTTGAGACCCCTGCTCTACAGCAACCTTAATTGCCCGCAGGTCAGTTTGGAGCTGGAAGTCACAAAGGGCATGAATCTGGTAATTTGACTCAGCAAAGTGACAGAAAAAATTCAAACTGGATGTGACACAGATGCCTCTTTACAAAGGGTCCCCTGTTCTTTGCAAATAACTCTCACCTCAGACCTGACAAACTCACTACACCAAACATGTCTTGCAAAATATTTACCCATAAGGCATAACATATAAGGTATCTGCAGAAAGCTTGTGACTTATCAAGACTCAATTAAGGCTACGTTTTAGTCACAGGTATTTTTAGTAAAAGTCACAGACAGGTCATGGGCAGTAAACAAAAATTCATGGCCTGTGACCCGTCCATGACTTTTACTATATACCACTGACTAAATCTTGTGGCAGGGGACAGTTGGGGGGTGCCACAGGTGCTGTAGGGGGCCCAGCCGGGGTGGGGGGGGCGCTGCAGGTGCTCGGGGTGTGTGTGATCGGGGAGGGGGGTGCTCAGATGGGGGTTTGTTGGGGCTCGGGCAGGCTCCCTACCCAGCTCCTGAGCTCCACATGTTGCCTCAGCTCCGCCCCAAGCCCTGGTTCTGGGAACCGCGGCCAGTGGGAGCTGCGGGGGCAGTGCCTGCCGGCAGAGGCAGCAAGTGGAGCTAGAGCTGAGGGAAGGGAGCCACCCCCTCCAGGTAAGCACTGCCCCACACCCGAATCCCCAGCCCTGAGCCCCCCCTCACCCAAATTCCTGCTGCTGGGGGACCAGAGGGGCCCCAAGACTGCCCCAGCAGCAGCCGGTGCGCCTGGCCTGGGGGCTGCCCGAGCTCCTCAGGCGGCCCCGGGCCAGGCACACCAGCCACTGCAGAGGTCACGAAAAGTCATGGAATCCATGACTTCCGTGACCTCTGTGACAAACACGGAGCCTTACTCATAATCACGGTGAGATGTATGTATGGGTGTTGTCAGACGGCTATCGGTGTGGTGCTCTGCTCTGCTCTGTTCAATGTTGATCTCAGTCAGCTGTGTGCGTATGTTCCCTCTGTGTGCTGCCCCAGCTCTGCGCAGATAGCTGACACAGCATACCCCGAGAGAACCCCCAATGACCACAGACTCCCATGTTTAAGAAGGTCTCCCATGTTTAAGAAGGATGAATTCAAACTGGAACAGGTACAAAGAAGGGCCACTAGGATGATCCGAGGAACGGAAAACCTGTCGTATGAAAGGAGACTCAAGGAGCTTGGTTTGTTTACCTTAACCAAAAGAAGGCTGAGGGGAGATAGGATTGCTCTCTTTAAATATATCAGAGGGATAAATACCAGGGAGGGAGAGGAATTATTTCATCTCAGTACCAATGTGGACACAAGAACAAATGGATATAAACTGGCCATCAGGAAGTTTAGACTTGAAATTAGACGAAGGTTTCTAACTGAGTGAAGTTCTGGAACAGCCTTCCAAGGGAAGCAGTGGGGGCAAAAGACCTATCTGGCTTCAAGATTAAGCTAGATACATTTATGGAGGGGATGGTTTGATGGGATAACATGATCTTAGTCAAAGGTCAATTAATTGCCATCAGTGGTAAATAGGACCAATGGTCAATGATGGGATGTTAGAAGTTACTACAGAGAACTTTTTCCTGGGTGTCTGGCTGGTGATTCTTGCCCACATGCTCGGGGTTCAGCTGATCGCCATATTTGGGGTCGGGAAGGAATTTTCCTCCAGGGTAGATTGGCAGAGGCCCTGGAGGTTTTTTGCCTTCCTCTGCAGCATGGGGCACGGGTCACTTACTGGAGGATTCTCTGCATCTTGAAGTCTTTAAACCATGATTTGAGGACTTCAATAGCTGAGACATAGGTGAGAGGATTATTCCAGGAGTGGGTGGGTGAGATTCTGTGGCCTGCATTGTGCAGGAGGTCAGACTAGATGATCATAATGGTCCCTTCTGACCTTAAAGTCTATGAGTCTATGAGACTCTAGTAAGGTACGAAGGCACGTCGGCCAGGTTTATTGTCGAAGAGAAACACAATCTCTAGCTCCCCGGATTATAAATTATAACTCTACAGTTTATTGCTAGTCCCTATGTGCACCCTGGCAATGGACACAGCTCAGTCAGTGGCGGGACTTTCCACTGCCACCTAGGCCGGACAAAGAGACCGCCCCAGGGCTGCAGTCTTATACACAGGTACAAACAAGTTACATAATGCTCCTGACGTATTGAGGTGCAACCCTTCTACGTAACAAGGTACAACCCCTCTACATAGTAAGGTGCTGCCTTCCACCTTGTACATGTTGGTTCGAACAAAACACCTCTATCCATCATATTACCCTTTTGCCCCTGTCTTTAGGATGGGCCAGCCTGTTCCTTGTTATCTGTGTGAAATATACAAGTGTTCTGGTACCTTTTAGGTTTGTGTACTTTTGCAACATCAGCCCTTTCCTTGCCAACTTCTGTGAGCAGGGCCTCCCTTTGGTGTACAGTTTAACTTTGCTTTATGTTAGCAAAGTCTTGACCATTACTTTAGCTCAGGCCTTAAGCCTCATACTGGGCCTCTGATACCAAGGGTTTATGTTTCAGGGCCTCATCTTACTACATTGGGTAATATAAAAGGAATAATTAAGATAAGATTTTGTCATGGAGGTCACAGAAGTCACAGATTCTGTGACTTTCAGAGACCTCCGTGACATTTTCAGCTTCAGCCCAATTCCCGGGGCCGGAGCTGTCAGCTGCCAGCGCTGGGAGCCCCAGTGCGCTGATCCGCCGGAGTGGTGACAGAAGCTGGAGCCTCCCTTCCCCAGGCAAGGCTTGGGATTTCAGTCCCCATCTTCCCCTTTGTGGAGCTCAGGCTTCAGTCCCCCCCATCAGCCCCTCCCCATTATGTTAGTAAAAGTCACGGACAGATCGCAGGCTTCCATTACTTTTTGTTTATTGCCCGCAACCTGTCCGTGACTTTTACTAAAAATAACCATGACAAAATCTGAACCTTAAGAATAATGTAACTATATGGAAAATTTGCTTTATGGACTTGGAGTAGAAGTTAGTCACTGGGGGATAATATGTCTCAGTGATGACACGTTCTAGCAGGAGGGAGTTGTCACCCCACCCTGATTAGCTGGTATGTAATGCAAGGTTCAATTGTCTAGTCTTTCTCCATTCCAACATTTCCAATGGAAAAATCATCAGAGACCACTTCCACCAATCGAAACCACTCAGAGGTTAAAAAAAACAAAAAAAGAGGAACAGTACAACAGCCAGGAAATCGCTCTGCCTATGAATAAAGATAAAAGTCTGTTTCAGTATAACACAGGATGGGGAAAGGTACTTTGTATCCTTTTACTGATAGGACATCTTTAGGAGTAGAGATGTTCTCATAAAAAATTGGATCCTTGTTCCTGCAAAGCCAGCAAGCTCTGCAACAGACTGAACTTTGAGGGGAAATCCTACTTTTTTAGACAGGAAAGGCAGCTTTTGGTAAGAGCAGTCTAAGGTTAGCCTTTTATACATTTCTTTTATTTGGTAAACATTTGTTGCCATCACTCTGTCTTGTTTCAAATTGAATTTCTATTCTTTCTTAAATAAACTTTCATTTGTTTTATTACAAATGCTGTGTGTTATACAAGAGCAGTGGTTTAAGGTAAAACTAGTAAACTGGGGTACACTGCTCCCTTGGGGCCAGAGGATCTGGGATTTATGAGAGTAGCCAGTGTCAGGGACTGGATATCACAGGGAAACAATTCCAAAGGACTCGGGGGCTAGGGTGCATTTATTGTTAACCTGCAAAGCAAAGGCAGGACTGGCATAGCCAAGAGAAGTATGTTTGAGTGGCTGAAAGCCTGGTGGTGTTAGGGAGCTGACACCCAGGTAGGCACAGGAAAGACTCCCTTACTCTAGAAGCTGGGGTGGCAACAAAGTGACTCAGGATCCTGGGTACTCCTAGGAACATCACTCTCTGAGCCATCCTGAATAGTCTATGGGAGATACTTTTCAGATAAACCTTTTGGCTTCATTGGCTATATGACTTTAGTAGTTAGCGAGCCTGTCATAGATTCATTATACTGCAAGGACGGGATATAGTATTGACATGCATGTGTGTTACATTCTGGGGGCCCAGGTTTCAAATGTGAGCCTCTAAATACATCATCCAAACTGGTATTTAAGTACATAAGATGAACACAATAGTCTGAAATAACGTTGAATACGCTAATACATTTTATTAACTTTTCTGTTAGTGAAATATATTAATGAGGGGCCAAATCCTGAGGTAAATACTGAGATACTCCTACTGAGTTCAGACTGAGCAATTCCCACTTCACCTCAGTGGCTGTGGCAGTTTCTGGCAGCAGAAGCAATGGAAGTGATGTGGTACTGCTCTTCAGGGTAGGATTCTGGGGATTGCACAAAAGCTGCAGTCACAGCCTGACTCCCTCCACAGGGATCCTTTTGTGCAGTACACAGGGGCTGTGTCTGGGAGGGGCATGGCCAGAAGACCTGATCCCTTTTTTCTCTCCCATGGACCATGACTACACTATCCAAGGTGCTGCAGTGGCATAGCTACAGCTCCATAGCTATGCCACTGTAACCCTGTGGCGTAGATGCTGACTACAATGACAGAAGAGGGTTTTTTCCATTGCTGTAGGAATACCACCTCCCCAAGTGACAGTAGTTAGGTCAACAAAAGCATTTTTCCATTGACCTAGCTACTGCAACTCTGGGGGTTAGGTTGATATAGCTGTGGCACTCAGGGATGAAGATTTTTCACATCCCTAAGTCCCATAGCTATGTCAACCTATGTTTTAAGTGTAGACCAGGTCACAGTGGGACATGGAGGACTGTGAAGGCTACTTCAGCTAATGGATTGAAGTGGTCTCTGTGGGGTGGCTTCATAGTATTTTGCATGCTGCTTTAATTGAAACCACTGGGAATCATGCCAGAGTATTTGAGTGCAGAATTTCATCATAAATACATCTGGCCCTAGCAGGATCTAGTGGTGGTATTTACTAGATTGTCCCCAGCAAGTTCCTAACTGAGTATCTAGTTTGGTTGTTTTTGTATTGAATGGGCATTAATTAAACAGGACTTGTGAAGTAGCAGGGATTGGCTGGGCTGATGCTCAGTTTGCCTGGATTCAGCAAAATCCACCCCTTCCATATATTTCTTCCATTTGAAACACTGTAGTTTCAAGGTTCATATGTTTCCTCTGGAGGATGTGAATTGGATTCCTTCCTTTCATCTGTAAGTAATGTTGCCGTACTTCTTTACTCAGAGCATCATACAAGTTGCTATTCCATATAAATCTAGCTTTATCTGGTTATGTTACTGATAGGCTGAGAAACGAAACTGCTTTTATAAAATACTCTGAAAGACAGAATTTATAAGATAGATTTTGCATGAAAAGAAAAAAATCAAGGAATCGGTTTCATTTGATTCTGATACCATTTTCATAGACAAATTGACAAATGTGATATAGTTTGATAAAAGAGATTGATGCAAGAAACCAGGCTTTCTACACTTTTATGGTGGAAAATATTATTAAAAATAAAATGAATATGGGAATTTGGAATTAGGTGAGAGCTAGAGAACAAGACAATGAATTAGGTGAGTAGGGTCAGAAGCTTTTTCAGATGGGAAATGAGAACAGCTCAGATAAACATGCAGCACATATTGATTTAAAAAGTATGTCAGGCTTTACATATGTTTTAAACTATTTAGCTAGAAATGAGGCATTGCATCTACTTAACACCCAAAAACCATGAACAAATGTTACAAATCTGACACTAAGAAGTGGAAATGTGACAAAACCTACAGTGCTTAGGGAGAAGAACAAAGAAGGGGATGGGTTTCATGGATCAGATTTTGGTTCATCTAGTCCAATATCCTGCATCTAGGGAGTGTCCCACAAGCTGATGCTTTGGAAACTCCCACAAAAAAATAATGTACCCAACTTATTGTTCAATGCAGTACTTAGGGAAGGGGTGAGGTGATATTATTTTTCTGATTCCCATAGGTTATCAGTTTATGCCTTGCCACATGAGTTGATTATGTTTATCTCAGCATTCATGAGGTCAGATGTAATGAGCTATATAATTATTAGCCCAATAACAGTGTTTGAGGTGATTTTAAATGCCTTCAGTATGACATCAATCAGTTCACAAGGTTAATTTTGGTCACTGCAAGGAATTTTCCGCTTGAATCTTTGGACAAGCAAAACCCCTCTTTAAAAATAATCCCAATTCTTAAAATAATTTGACAAAAGTTTTGTGCCAGATGTAGGTACCATATCATGGAAAGAAGACTGATCAGTAGCAAAGTATGGTATAGAAAATATATTTTCCCCTCCTCATTTTCAAACAAATATTGCTGAGATAGAAAAGGTCCAGAAGGAGGCAATAGATATCCTAAAGAGGTACAGCAAGTTAATTATGTGGAAAAGCTGCAGGATAAACATGGCTAAGGAACAGACATGATCAAAGTTTTCAAAGTGCTAAAGAGGATAGGGTAGGTTGATGTCGATAATCTCCTCAAAGTAATGATTAACCCCAGGACAAGGACACAGACTAATAAGGAAATAGCACCATTTTGATCTACAGCAGTTCTGATCATTCAGACGCTCACATATAATTGTATAATCAGAACTTCCTAGAGGATCAGCTTTTTTAATACAAAAAAATAGAGTGTCTCTCTCTTATACATACAATATTTATCCTTGAATCAGTCAACAAATATGAGGGTTAGGGTGGACTGAAATTATTGTGATTACCTCCAGATGGGGCTAGAGTCATTTTTGGTTAGCAGCTGCTGAACTCACTTCAGTAACTTATTTTTAAGAGGGGAAAATTGGAACTCAGAGCCAGCTATTGGAGATCAATAAGCAGAGCTCATTATACCGATGATCTAATTCTTCTGGATGTTCACATATTGCATGTGTGGTTTTCCTTTGTCTCCAACAATATGCAGCTGCTGACACCTAAATCTCGGAAGCAGACTGAAGTTCCAAAGACCAGCATCAATTAATGCTTGGGAGATGGGGGGGAAATGTAGCTTAAACAGAGCTTTATTTTATCCTGTTTTCTTGAAATACCTGTTATACATCAGCCAAGGGCTAAATATGGGACTGTGACCTGAAATGAGTGACAGAAAAATAAGAGAGCAAGAAACATATATTTATGTGGAATTCATGTCTTTACAATATACAACATTTCACTCACAGATCTTGGGAGACAGACCAGTCCTCGCTTACAGACAGCCCTCCAACCTGAAGCAAATGCTCACCAGCAACCACACACTACACAACAAAAACACTAACCCAGGAACCTATCCTTGCAATAAAGCCTGATGCCAACTCTGTCCACATATCTATTCAAGTGACACCATCATAGGGCCTAATCACATCAGCCACGCCATAAGGGGCTCGTTCACCTGCACATCTACCAATGTAATATATGCCATCATGTGCCAGCAATGCCCCTCTGGTCACTCAATAACAGACTTAAAGGTGGCAATTCTGCAACAGAAAAGTTTCAAAAACAGACTCCAATGAGAAACTGCTGAACTGGAATTAATTTGCAAACTAGATACCATTAACTTTGGCTTGAATAGAGGCTGGGAGTGGCTGGATCATTACACAAATTGAATCTATTTTCCCATGTTAAGTATCCCCACACCTTCTTGTCAACTGTCTGAAATGGGCCATCTTGATTATCACTACAAAAGTTTTTCTTCTCCTGCTGATAATAGCTCATCTTAATTAATTAGCCTCTTAGAGTTGGTATGGCAACTTCCACCTTTTAATTTTCTGTGAGTACACTGAAACCCCGCTATAACGCGCCCTGCGATAACGCGAATTCGGATATAATGCAATCATAAGGTGGCTCCGGCCGCCCCAAGGGAAAAAAACGCGTCCAGAGCGTGCTTCCTCGGCTGGTGCCTGGAGCCAACCCTGGCTCCATCTCCTCTCCATCGCCTCCCCTCATTCCTTCCCCTCTGCCTCTTCCCCCCCTGCCCCCACTTCCCCTTTTGGCGAGAAGAGAAGAGACCAGCTTGAAACTGACTGGCTTGAAAGTTCTCAGCTTTGGCGAGAAGAGAAGAGATCGGCTTGAAACTGACTGGCTTGAAATGGTAAATTTTCATAACCCTGCTATAACGTGACCCCGCATTTATTGCGATCAAATTTTTTGGACCCCAATTATCGCGTTATAGCGGGGTTTCACTGTATATATATCTTCATACTGTATGTTCCATTCTATGCATCTGATGAAGTGAGCTGTAGCCCACGAAAGCTTATGCGCAAATAAATTTGTTAGTCTCTAAGGTGCCACAAGTACTCCTCATTCTTTTTGCGGATACTGACTAACATGGCTGCTACTCTAAAACATTTCACTTAGTTTCCTTATTCAGCTTTTCTGCTCTATATGATTTAAAAGTGAAAACAAAGGAAAATAAGTATGAGTTGGGGTCTAAGACAAGACAGGAAATTTTAATAATTTCTAATGCAGTACAGTTGAGAAAGATGTAAGGCAAATAGATTTTGTTTTGGAAAGAAATTCCAGTCAGATGGACAATGTTTTTAATATAGTAAATATGCTCAAATACAAAAATGATGGGTGCGATTACAATTCCAGCATCCAACCTCTGCCAACCCCATGAGATACAAGATATTAAAATTAGATCGTTATTACGCTGATATTAATAACTTAAGAAACTAAATCACAGCAACTGGAAATTGGGCATCAACCCTGCAAGAATTCCACGGGACAAAAACTAGGTCAAGTAGAGCTATACTTTTCTCATTTTAGGGAGAGGAATTGCATACTTTTAGCAACAAGAGAATGCTTTCTTTGTCTTGCTAAGTCACACAGGTAGATTTAACAGATGAGCTTTATTGCGCATGATTATCTAAGACCTGACAGGTCACTGAAAAAGCACTGAAAAGGGACCACGTGGTCTGTGAGGAGCTACATTAGAAGTATACCTGCATCTGCATGGAGACTAACTTTCATTTTGTCTTTTTGGTAAAGGGATAGCTTAATTCTATGGGCTGCTGCTGCAGCATGGATTTCAGATACAAATTTGTCTTTGTTTCTGGTCCTGATCTTTCTGTGAAAACAAATTCTGATTCACCCTAAAACAAATTATTTTAAAATTACTTAATTTGGCTGCTGCCCTGAAGAAAACATGTTTTTCTTTAATAATACCCTTTTTCGATGAGAGATTAGCCTTAAAGGAAGTTTGTGCTGATAAAATATTTAATAGGCTTAAACATATTTAACTGTAGATAGATTTCTATTTCAGTGCTATGCTGCTTTTGCTGCCCATTATAATGTAATCTTTACTTTATTATTGGAATGTTTACCTCTTTCTGGTTTTGATTCCCTCTACTTCCTTGAAACTATGTTGATCATGTGTCTATAAAACTATTTTGACTTTATTATTGTTTATATTTAACAATACTGTATAAAACCTGTAGCCAGCCAGGAAGTTATGGCTGTCACTGCATGGCATAGTCATCTGGGATTTCTCAGTACTAGAGATCTTAGAAATCAGGACCTCCTGCTCCAAAAAGCACAGACCCTACCACTTCAACCAAAGAAGGATCTCTTTTAAAATGTTATGGCCTATAGCAGAAGTTCTCAAACAGGGGTCTGCAGCCCCCCAGGAGGCCGAAAGCTGTTTTAGGGCGGCTGCAGGGCCCTGCAGCTGAAGACTGGAGCCCAGAGCCCTGGTGCCCCCTGTGGGGCTAAACCTGGAGCTGCGGGGCTGAAGCCCGGAGCGCCGAACCCTGTCACCTCCCATGGGGCCAAAGCCAGGAGCCCCAGTGGCTCCCACGGGGCTGAAGACAGGAGCAGAGCCACAGGGATAAAGCCCTAGTTCCAGTGCCCCCCACAGGGCGAAAGCCCCAAGCCCTGGCGCTCCCTGCAGGGCTAAAGCCCTGAGCCCATGGGCAGAGTTGGGTGAGCACAGGGAGCATTGCTCATACCCTCCCCCCCACCCCCAACTGCAGTGTCTTACCCAGAGCGGGGCAGTCCCGAGGGTAACTCCACACCATCCCCCCACTTCCTTCTCTTCGCCAGCCCCTCGGAGGCCCCACCTCCTGGCCAGGTCAGAGGTAGGGTTGCCAGGTGTCCAGTTTTCGACCGGAATGCCCGGGCAAAAAGGGACCCTGGTGGCTCCGGTCAGCACCGTTGACCAGGCCACCAAAAGTCTGGTTGGCAGCGCAGTGGGGTTAAGGCAGGCTCCTTGCCTGCCCTGGTTCCATGTAGCTCCTGGAAGCGGCTGGCATGGCCGGCTCCTAGGTATGGGGGAGGCCATGGGGGCTCTATGCACTGCCCCCACCCCAAGCACTGGCTCCACAGCTTCCATTGGCCTGGGGGTGTGGGCAGCACACAGAGCCCCCTAGCCCCTCTGTCTAGAGCCGGACATGCTGGCTGCTTCCAGGAGCCACACGGAGCCAGGGCATACAGGGAGCTTGCCTTAGCCCTGCTGCACCGCTGACCGGAAGCCACCTGAGGTAAGTGTTGCCCGGCTGGAGCCCGCACCCCAAGCCCCCTCCCACACCCCAACCCCCTGCCCCAGGTCGGAACCCCCTCCCACACTCCAACTCCCTGCCCCAGGTTGGAATCCCCTCCCGCACCCTAACTCTCTCCCAGAGCCTGCACCCATCACCCCCTGCCCCAACCTGAACCCCCTCCCACACCCAAACACCCTCACGGAGTCTGAACCCCCTCCTGCACCCCAAACCCCTCATCTCGAGCCCCACCCCAGAGCCCACACCCCCTTCCACACCCCAAACCCCTGCCCCAGCCCAGTGAAAGTGAGTGATCAGTAATTGTTCTGTTAAGGTTTGTTTTTTTACATTTTATTAAGGGAAACTGTATTGAACTAAAATACCAGCTATGGATGCAATTTAAATTGTAAAATTTCTTATAGTTAATAAGAAATTGTTCACTTCATTACACATTTGTGAACTGCTAATTTTGCTGTACAAACATTATGTATTCTGCTTACATAAATGTAACTCATTCTGTCATGCAATTTTTATCTGAAATGCTGTTGTGCGAGACCAAGACGGGTGTCATCAGACTGGAAAATTCAGCAAATAAGAAACTAACAATATATTAAAATCCTTTCATATGAATCAAAATATTTAAATTCCTTGAAGCTCTGGACACTTCATAATGTTAATTTCAGTTGCACATATTTAGCATAGTCTAAAAGAGGTTGATAGGATACAGACAGGTTACAAATCTTGTAATACCAGTCAACTTTAAAATCATCTGCAGACTTAATGTTTCTTTTGTAACAGTCTGTACATGTAACTCAGATTTTTTTCTTCTGGTTTATCTAACTTTTGTTTAAAGCATTGAGTTTGTTATTCAAATAAAAATTATGCAATACAAAATCCTTTGCTACTACTAACGGTCCCATATCAGAACCACAAATTTAATACCTCCCATTATTTTGAGAGCATCCAATAGTAAACAAAACTGTGCCCTAACACTTGATCAGTTTTTCTCTCCAGGTTAGATTTCAACTTCATTGAGTCTGAATTGAATTAAGATTTTATTACAATTTAGAAACATTTAAGCAGTTAAATGAGGGGGCTTTTTCTTAATATATTTTATTCACCTTTTATGTGTATTGTAAGGAACTGTAGCAAAAAATAATTGAGAACCAGGTAATCCATTCCCACAGGAAAACCCACAGTAGTGAATAGAAGAGGATGAAAATCATTTCTCACCCCGTATAACAGGGGTAGGCAACCTATGGCATGGGTGCCAAAGATGGCACGCGAGCTGATTTTCAGTGGCACTCACACTACCTGGGTCCTGGCCACCGGTCTGGGGGGCTCTGCATTTTAATTTAATGTTAAGTGAAGCTTCTTAAACATTTTAAAAGCCTTATTTACTTTACATACAACAATAGTTTAGTTATATATTAAAGACTTATAGAAAGAGACCTTCTAAAAACGTTAACATGTATTACTGGCACGCGAAACCTTAAATTAGAGTGAATAAATGAAGACTTGGCACACCACTTCTGAAAGGTTGCCGACCCCTGCCCTATAGAATGAGATGTGAATTTAGTCCCTATGGATCCTCTGGGATATGGAGGGATCCATTTGAACTCACTTTTCATGGATCTGAGACCATTTTGGGAAATCCTGGAAAATGAGCAGCCTCCCAAAACGAGCTGAAACACAATTCATGCTTCTTTTTGGTCACACTAAAATAACAAACCTGGGCTCTGGGATTTATTTGGAATCCTGAGGGACAGATCCTGGTCTCTGCTAAGGCCGCATGTCAGACTGCATAAGGGTTTATGGAGATCCCCAAATGGCATGGAACTGGTATAGTCAGCTGTGCATCACCCTCAGTAGCATAGCCAGGGGGGAGCATGGGGAGTGGCCGCTCCCCCTGTGAGGAGAAGCAGCGCTAAGGCGCCGCCTGAGCCCCGCTGCGGGAGCCAGGCTGGGGGCACTTTAAAAGGCCTGCGGCTCCTGCAGGGAGCCACGGCCCTTTAAAGTGCCCCCCTCAGCCCCGCTGCCGGACCTGGGCTGGGGGGGGCACTTTAAAAGGCCGGCGGCTTCTGCCGCTGCGGGGAGCCACAGGCCCTTTAAAGCGCCCCCCCCAGCCCCGCTGCTGGACCTGGGCGGGGGGGGGGGGCGCTTTAAAAGGCCGGCGGCTCCTGCCGCTGCGGGGAGCCACGGGCCCTTTAAAGTGCTCCCCTCCCCAGCCCCGCTGCTGGAGCCGGGCTCGGGTGGGCATTTAAAAGGCTCAGGGACTCCGCAGCGGCTGGAGCCCCGGGCCCTTTAAAGCGACGCGGGGATGAGTACAGGGGGAGCGGGGAGGCGCCTTTTTATAGCGCCGCTCCCCCTGTGCTCTAAACCTGGCTACGCCACTGATCACCCTCACTTCTCACTCTAATGTAGAGAAATTTGAGTAGAGAAAGGGGGCATGGTTGGAGGACTGCTGCATTCCAGAGATTCCCTAGGGGGTGTTGCAGCTGCAGGTGCTTTCATTTGCTCCTTGAGACCAGCAGCCCGAGAATCTTGGAGCCGCATATGTGGCTAATAGTTACTTTTCCATCCCACTCCCTGGAGATGTGCTGATTGCCACATGATTGTTTCCAAGTATCTGGCCTTGAGTATCTACAGGCCTGTTTTTTCTACTTTTCTACTTTCTCATCTCCATTATTGCTGCAGTGCACAAGGACCAGCTGTTCGAGTTTGACGAGGAAAACTCTTCGTCATCGGGCCTGCTCACATGATCAATGCGGAGAGGAAGACTGAAGGGATAGCGTGTTGGACAAGAGTAAGTATGGTAGGCTGAAACACAGCTGCTAGGTTTACATTTAGACGATATACCGACTTTGACAGTGTCCCTTTAACTTTAATGAGCACAAATAAAATATCTACTTTAGCGGAACCTGAAGACTAATTGGGTCAGCTTTGTGATGACATATCAGCAAGATAGATCTATTGTTTATAGTCCAGGCATTTTCTTCCTTTATTTTCTGGTGAGCAATTATATATTTTCCTGGGCAATTTTTCAGCATTAATTTTCAGGGCTCTGAATATTTGAATCACCTGTGTTTACCCCATCCTGGCTCTAGAATGAAGCTGATGAAGGGGAATGTGCTGCTGATGGCTGGGCAGTGTGGGGAGCAACAGTTGCTTGATGTGTGTGTTACACACATACACTACAATGCATACTCTATACACACACACATGTTATTTATATGTATTTGCTTGTTAATACCTTTTGACAGGAATCTATTAGTAAATATTTGTTTAAATCTAAAATTAGAAGTCCTACACCAGCAATTAGGCAATAAAATAAACAGTATATACATTTTGACTGATACAATTTTGTTTTTAAATGCATGACAAAATCAGATGTAAGCATAACCACCCCTATTAAAGTACAATAATTCTCTTGGTCTAGGCAGATGGTTTTAAATGCATGGGATAATGAGATTGATGGATAGGGCAATGTAGAGCGGAGAGTGCAAAATGCTGCTAATGTGCCTAGTCATCAAATCCTGTGAGTTACACAGTTCCAAAAGTATGATGATTCTTATTGGAAACTTCTTGAGGCACATCAAGCTATATTAAAGGGAACACTCTCATAAAAATAGCATTTCAACATGCTGCTTCTTTTGTAATGCTAAATGTGAGCCAAAAACCAGTGGCCATTTGACAGTTCATTGAATCAAAGAGAAAGATTAAGTGACTGATTCCATTTTAGGCAGTTAATATCTATATTTGAGATATATTGTCTCATTTAATTATTTTGAGGAGTCTCATCTTCCTCCAGTAATACAAAGAGGATTTGTGTGTTGAACTCCCATTAGTGTTAATGGCCTGGTTTTCAGTGTTATGGTTTTCAGAGCCACACTTCCTCTGGCTCTTCCTGGTACACTTGTAATGTGAGCCTGGTACTTGTAATACTGGAAAGTAGCCTGAGACTGCCAACTCAGCTCATATGATGTATAGAGGAGTGTGGGGGCTTAAATCTGTGAATGGTGGGCAGAATGCTTGTCCTTGGATTCCAAAAGCCAGTGACAAGTCACAGAGTAGCAGCCGTGTTAGTCTGTGTCAGCAAAAAGAACAGGAGTACATGTGGCACCTTAGAGACTAACGAATTTATTTCAGCATAAGCTTTCGTGGGCTACAGTCCCACTTCATCGGATGCATAGAATGGAACATACAGTAAGCAGATATTTATACATTCAGAGAAACATGAAAAGGTGGAAGTACCTATGCCAACTGTAAGAGACTAATTAATTAAGAGGAACTATTATCAGCAGGGGAAAAAAACTTTTGAAGTGATAATCAAGAGGGCCCATTTCGGACAGTTGACACAAAGTGTGAGGATAGTTACGTAGGGGAAATTAACGTACTGACCGAGCCACTCCCAGTCTCTGTTCAAACCTAAGTTAATGGTATCTAGTTTGCATATTAATTCAAGGTCAGCAACTTCTGGTTGGAGTCTATTTTTGAACCACAAGTCAGTTACCAGCTACTGACCTGCTTCCCTACTAACTTCACTGCTAGGCAACTAATAGGTCCAGATGCACTGCCCTAGGACTGTCTGATTAATTGCAGCACCTGATTGGCTGCAGGGCCATCAGCCTGGTTTATAAACCCAGCAGCAAGAGCAGTGTACTGGCTGATTAATGTAATCCTTGTCTGCTGCTGTTTTTAGCCCTGCCCCTGCCATCTGTAGCCCTTCCCCAGTTCCAGCTTGCTCCTGTTCCTACCCCACCTCTGTCCTGGTTTTGGACTCCTGACTCCAACCGTCAACTATGTCTTCTGACTGTGACTCCAGTTTACCTTTTGGCTTAGGTGTTGGCTTCTGACTCCTGGCTTCAACCCTTGGCTCTTGTTCAGGACCCGCCCTGTCTGTCTAACTAGTAGGCCAGACTCTTGCTCCATCCACTAAACCACAGTGCCAACTGAAAGTTATAAATTACCTGCTGAAATTTCTGGCAGTCTGATGTTTATGCTACTCTGAGCCTGAGCTTCTACCTAGAAAAAATCCAGTGTAAATATTTTGCTGTTATTATAGCTAATACACTGGGAAATACTTGTAGGCTGGATTTTTTTTTTTTGAGCACCCCCCGGCATTTTAGAAAGTCGGCGCCTGTGTAAGGCCTGGTCTACGCAGCATAGCTACGTTGCTCAGGGATATGACTGACCTAGCCCCTGGTGTAGGCAGCACCTTGCTACGGTCTCTCAGGAAAGTGGATTACCTACAGTGATAGGAGAACCCCTCCTGTCCAGTGCAGGTAGTGTCTAAACTGAAATACTACAGTGGCATGGCTGCAGCTATGCCACTGCGCCATTTCAAGTGTACACAAGCCCTTAGTGCCTAAAGTGAAGCGTTACTGCTGTGCAGCTGCAGCACTGCAACTGTCCCACTGTAGCATTTCTATTGTAGACATAACCTAAGAGCCTAGTGAGTTAGGCTCTTAAATCCAATTAAAATCCAAAGGAAGTTCTGTACCTATCTCCTTTGACAATCCTAGCCTCGATTATTTTCTCAACTGAGCAGAAAGGAGGGAAGGGGTGGATGCACCCCCACTTTCATAAGTCCCTGCCAGCCCTTCTTTGTGTATACAGCATACGCGGGTTTCTGTAGAATTTAGAAGGGTATTGGAAGATGGGGAAAGAGGAGGGAGAGCTTGGGAGCAGCAACTCTGTTTACTATCTGGAAAAATGCTAGGTTGCAATGGGTTCATGGTAATCTACACAGCAGCTAAGGCTGCTCAGTGCAACATATCCAGCACCTCCATGGCTTTTACAGTACCTCCTTTCTGTATGTGTGGGATGAGGAATTAATGCACAGCTATGTGGGAGGGAGCCAATGACAGCATGGTTTCTCAATGAGCAGTATTGCTAGATAAGGGAACTGGGAAGAGACAGGGAAGGGGTGACACCCTAAGTGAATGATGCAGGATACAAACAGCTAGTGCCTGATTTCCCCCACAGAGCTCAAGGAGCTAAGGAGTTTGAAGGTCCTGTCCCTTACAAAGCCTCTGCAGACCCCTTCCATCTGAACTGAAGAATCATCAGTAGCTCAACAAAGTGAACTTCAGAAAGTTTTTTTCCAGCTTATGGATTTTTCCATGGGAGGAGGAGATATGGACTAACATTCGTGGAAAATGGAAAAAGGGATTTATTAACTTTTCCTTATTAAAAACTGTGATGTTGTCGTTGAGATTTGCTTGTTGAAAGACCTACTCTATAAAAGTGGGGGATCAGCTACATCTGGAGCACTATCCACCCTTCTTGGGGACTCAAGGAAGGCTTTCTATGGTTTTAGGAACTGCACAGAAGAGTGAATAGTAACTGGGCAGGTAGGTGATGGGGAGTGGGTAGGGTAAGTCAACGTCTAACAGAGCCCTTGGGCCCTTTTCCAAGGCCCCACTCTGCATATAGAAAACCTCTGGGATAGCAACAGACATAGCGCTCTTCCATTCAAATACTGACCAGTCTCATAACATAAGAACTAGGGACCACCAAATGAAATTAATAGGCAGCAGGTTTAAAACAAACAAAAGGAAGTATTTTTTCACACAACACACAGTCAACCTGTGGAACTCCTTGCCAGAGGATGTTGTGAAGGCCAAGACTATAACAGGATTCAAAATAGAACTAGATAAATTCATGGAGGATAGGTTCATCAATGGCTATTAGCCAGGATGGGCAGGGATGGTGTCCCTAGCCTCTGTTTGCCAGAAGCTGGAAATGGGCGACGGGATGGATCACTTGATGATTACCTGTCCTGTTCATTCCCTCTGGGGCACCTGGCATTGGCCACTGTCGGAAGACAGGATACTGGGCTAGATGGACCTTTGGTCTGACCCAGTATGGCCGTTCTTATGTTCTAACACTTCTTAGTTTAGGAGATCTGCAGTATCTCAGCACTTGAAGATACAGTGTCAGGGCATGTAAAATTTCTGGGCTACAGATAACCCCCTCCCATGGAAAGAAAGAAATCTGTGACAAAATTCCCCAAATCATCTCATGTGAGGGTCAGGATTTTCCCCACTAACCCAAAAGACAGAGCCCGGGCATGTTCCCTGGGATCTGTGGGAGGCCAGGGCATCTGCACTAACTTTGGCTCCCATGAGCAGGTTCTTCTGCTGGTTCCCTGGCAGAATGGCCTTCCCTGCAAGCCTAAATGGTGGTTATGCAGAGTACAGTATTTTTTTCCCTTGGTAATGTCCATGGTCTGGAGGGCAAATAATGTATGTGGATGTAGGGGGTACGAGTTGGCCCTGTATATTTTCTTAAATAGCTGTATATTTTTGCATCCCTATTGATGCTTCTCTCTGTACATTTTTCAAGTGCAAGGCAGAGGGAGGAGTTAGAAGCTTTTCTGGGACTTCTCTTGGGACTGTTTTGCATGTTGTTGTTTTGTAATGTTGATCGCTTTTTTCCATGTTGGCATTTTTATTCACATTATACTTATGAGTCAGTAGCCTGTCTGAGTAAGTCTCATTGTCCTTATTGCATTCTGCTGCTGTTGACAAATAAGTACTATACTACTTCTCATGTCGGCTTACTTAATATTTACCAATCTATTCAAAGCCTTCTGTCTCTTAAAGCATTCATACAAACTTCTGCATTTTTACATGCCTTTTCCCAGCATTGATTTAAATTACAAGTCTTCAATTGTCTAAAAGAATGGAAAGAAGCCACTGGGGAAAACAGATTAATTCAGAATGGAAATATCTTGAAGGAAAATGCCTGTGTGAATTCAAGTCATAAGGATTGAATCCAAATGATATTAGAGGAGACTGGGATACAAAGAAAAATAGAGGGTCTTTTTGGATGCCTTAAAGCCATTTAAGAACAGTCTGAGAAAGCATACATACATGAATGAATTTGTTACATAAGGAAACTTGTTTCTGGGTCTATCTTTCAATTACTGTACACATTGGCTTAAAGATACTGCATGTATGATGCCCTAAAGCAATACTAGTATAGTAAGTATTTTAAAAATTATTATAAACAGCTTGGAACAAAACAAACAAAACAAAAAAAGTAGGACCTTCCATACCAGAGCAAATCAATGGTCCAGCTATACCAGTATCCTGCCTCTGACAACAGCCTATACAGAAGATAAAGCATTGCCATAATACACCCAAACAATTGTATAAAAATATATTAAGTAGAGAAATTTCTTTTTAACTCTAGCCAGTTATTAGGTTATTATGTGAAGCCTCAGGGTTGCTAGCTCTTGTAGTTATTATCCCTGTTATTGTGCAAATGCTGTTATCCATATATGTCTAATCCTTTTTAAACATCTTGCTCAGAAAAGTGTCTCGTTTACTAAGCTATTTCTGCTGCAGCAGGGAGTTTCAAGGGTATTATAGTGTATGGGTGGAGGGGGGAAGGGAAAAAAAATTCTTTAAACTTTTTCTGTCTTTTAATTCACCAGGTGTTCCCTTTTTCTCATGTGTTCAAGTCAGAAGCAGTGTTTCACTGGTTTCACAGTGTTTCACTTCCTCTATGATGTATCATTCAAGATTTTGCATATATTTATATCTTAGGGGCAGGAACTATCACTTTCCATATGTTTGTACAGGACTTAACACAATGGGACTCTGATCTGATTGGGTTCTAGGTGCTACTGGATAATAATATAATTTATTATTATCTCCTATTATTCCTTACTCTTTTTTAAATTTCTCCTTGTTTGGAAGGCTTCTCCTGTCCCCTTAAGTCTGAGATCCTTCTGGTTTCCCTTTTCTGATCCTCTTCTATTTCTGCTATGTCCTTTGAAGTAAGATAACCCAAACTCAAAACAGTATTTAAGGTAATGACATACCATTAATGGCATTGTAGTATTTTCTGTATTATCCTTTATGCCCTTCCTAATTATGGAGCACAAGTTGCCCCTCCATAATTAAAACTGCATTTGCATTTCAATTGTAAGCTTTATTTTTAGCCCCTCTCTTAAATCACAAAAATATCCATGTCCTCTAAACTTCCTGTTGCAGTAAGCCTACCTGAGGTGCTGCTAGGTATAGCCCATATTCTAGACTGGTGAGCTCCTCACAGAAATGGAGATTTTAATATTACCTTGTAAATTAACTTTCTGCAAAGGAAACTACAGCGCTGACAGTCCTACCCTTGTATTAATGTATGTGACTGTGGTGGTTTTATCTAGAAGCATGTTTCAGAGTTCTTAGTTTTGTTTTTTTTAGGCTCATGTTTGTTTCATTTCAGGTTAAGCCTCTTTATTCAGGCTGAGATAGTGAGGCCTGTTAGTAATCAGCTAGGAGTTGAAGCAACCTGCAACAACTTAATGAAGCGCAGAAGTCCTTAGGAAACTCCAGCTAGTACAGAATTCTGCAACACCAAGCTACTGTGAGCCCATCAGGCTTGTCCTCTACTCTCTATGTAGGCTTCCCACAGAATACTGAGTCAAGTCCCAGCTCTTGGTCCTTATCTTCAAAGTGTTGAGTGGCCTCGGTCCAGCATATCTAAAAGACCACCTAAAGCTCTAGGATGAAGACTGCGGTTGACAATTTTGCTTCTCAGGCACAGTGAAACTTTCTGCCATAAGGGTAAAGCTTTCTGGGCAGAACATAGATATTTATGGGCTGGTTCGAGACTATGGAAAGAACTCTCACGGGAACTAAGGACTATCATACACTTCACCAACTTCTGTCCAAGTGCAAGGTGCACTTCTTAATTTTGCCACAGAATACAGTATACATTTAAAAAAAAAATCTACCAAAAGAAAACACAATGCTTCACATACAGTTCTCACCTGGGTGTGTGTGAAAAATGAGTATGACAGAGAGAATGAACCAGATATGACAGATGTTAGTCATGTTTCTTAATGCACTATTGGAAGGTCCTCAGATATTAAGGTCATCGGAGTGGTATAGGAACCTATAGGAATAGAATAGCCTAGAATCTATAATCAGTGGACTCCTTCGTGAGTGATTTTTCTGGTTCAAATCTAAAAGATAGAGCTAAAAATATATTGGAAGTTTTTCTCATGTAATGATGTTTCTCCTAGTTTTCAAATATGTGTATTTTTCTAGTAGTAAATTGAATGGGATAAATCCGGCAGCTAGAAACTGGGGTCAAAGGAGGCAAACTTTCAGCATTTTGGAAATATTAAATATTTATTGGTAATGTTTTTAACTTGATAGATTTTTATTAGTACATAATTGTATAAAGCATAAATCAGAAACTCCTCCCCTAATAATCATAATATAATGGCTATCATTATATAAATAATGTTAAAGCACTGTTGTTCCGCACCCTCACTATATATGGCATATTCTCAGGGGAAGGGGGGTTGGGACGGACAAACAAGACCTTATGGAAACAATGTAAGATTCTACCCCTTCATATTTTCAACATCTGTCTACTTTACATTATTTAGGACTTGGATCTCACATTCTTCAAATGATAAATTCCCATGCATGTCCACAGAAGAGGATCAGACCAAATAAAATTCCTTTATAAATGTCAATTTTGGCCCCAGCTTGGATCAGAAGAGAGTAAAAGATGGCAGGCTTGAAATAGGCACATTATATTTGTGGAATCTGCTTGTTGAGAGTGTTTTCAAGTCTTTCCAAAATATACAGGAAGAATCTATTCCATGTAGAAAGTTCAGCAGCTGTCTCCAGCTGAGACACAGTTACAGACACTAGACCTTTCAGGCCAGCTGCTCTATCAGATGATTTTCTCACGAAACGGGCCTCACTCACATAAACAGTGGCTTCTTATTATGTCTTTTAAAAACATTTTGTTGAAGTTTTCTTATTTAATACAGGAGACACTGGCAAACACTGATGTAAGATATTATGGGGTGGTGAGTAGACAAGCAAGAGCATTCCTATCTAAAGTCGACTGTTCAAACCTCCCTAAATTCCACATACATAGCAATCTTCACATCAAACTGAGGGTATAGTTTGGGCTG
Organism: Chelydra serpentina; assembly: GCA_037349315.1. Classification (NCBI taxonomy): domain Eukaryota; kingdom Metazoa; phylum Chordata; order Testudines; family Chelydridae; genus Chelydra; species Chelydra serpentina. The sequence goes on along the minus strand of JBAIAC010000024.1, from coordinate 54,333,880 downwards.
GAAATTTGAGGTCATTTGATCAACGGGTTTCTGAGATACCTCCTATCCATCAGAGCTATCATCTTAACTTTGCATTTTTTGGATTGCTAAGGATTGTGTTTTGTTTGTTCTTGTAATGCTAACGGTCTTGTAGCGGGTGTGTAAGGAGACCTTAACTGCATTTCCTAGCTTTCCAGCATTTTAGTGTTTTTAATTGAAATTCCATGTTTGGGAAAGGCATGAGGAGCACTGGGGACTATGGAGCACCTGGAACCTTAACTCCGTGTTTAGCAATTTTTTTTGCATGTTTGTATGCAAAGAATATGTTATAATCTAACTCATGAGGCGCAAAGTGGGAACATAGCCTCAGAGTAACTACTCCCTTCAGCCCCAGCTCATGATAAACCCTTCTCTACATAGAGCGCAATGGCAACAAGGAAGATGGCCCACAGGCTTTTACTCAGGGCTGCAGACCAAGATGGTGACAGGGGCAACTCTACAAACAGCCTGGCTGTTTTGGGGAGGCACAGCCTCCCGTAACTGGCTCTCCATACAGTTTTGGAAACCCGATATGACCCTCAGGCCAAAAAGTTTGCCTGCCCCGATCTAAACTGAGTGTGCTTGCCTCTTGTGACTCTCAAGGAACAGTGGCTTAAGGAGATAGAATCCTAGATTTCTTCTGGGCGGGGGAGGGGAATCAATTCCATAATGGAACAATTATTTGGAAGAACTTTATGGATGATTACTGCCATGCAGGGGAGAGTGAGACTCCTAGTATTCTTGTGTTTATAACAATGTTATTTATAGTGCAGTTGCAAGTAATAATCCTTAGCACTTCTATAATGTCTTTCAAGGATTTCAAAGCAATTCATAAATACTAAAGGCTGGACTATGGTTGACCCTTTATGTGACTGCACAGTGGTGGAAAGGGAATAAGGAGCTTTCCCAGGACAAGAAAGAACTGCACTCCTGCCTTGAGGAACATAGGGACTTCTACTGAATTGTCCTGTCTCCTAGGAACTATTCATCCAAAAAGGAGTGGGGAGTAGCCAGAGCCAAGGCTCTTTCCTCCCCCTCACATGCTGGTCATATTGAGGAGAGAGCACTGCACCTCTTAAAGGGTGAGGCAAACTGAGCTTCTGACTGTGCAAGTGAGGGGCTCTGGGAAGCCTTGTCCCACTCTGAGGTAGAATGGTTCCTGATGCTCCTACTGAAAACATATATCTCTGCACCAACCCATATGATGAGCTAAGTGCTATTAACATAATTTAGCCCTAATGAATTAGGCCTCACAACAATCCTGCAGTACTTAGGATTTCTTGTATCACAGGTACAATGTAGATTTGTGCTTGATTTATACTTTTTTCTGAGATGTAACATTTTTCATTTATTAACTAACTTAGATCATAAATTAAAAGATGTGTTTTTCCAAATAGCTGATTAATCACTACTTGTGCTTAAAAAGAATGTATAGGAACAGATGGCAGGAAGACAGGATTTAAGCAAGGGACAGATGCATCCACATTAGGGAGCTTGGAGGATAAATCTCTTGATGATCATGTCTGCTACAGGAATTCACTTTGTTTACTTAGATAGTGAAGAATTTCTAGTTACTACAATTAGCAACTGCTGTTGTGTATGTTTGGGATATTGCTCCCTTGGATGATCACTATATCCTATTACAAATAGAGTCCTTTTTCCATAGGGCACATGATTTTGGAGATGCCAGTGTCCACATTCTTTATGGTAAGGATGTGTAATTGGACCCACAGCCACACAGGAAAGCCTCTACAAAGTCTGGGGAAATAATGCTGTGGAAATGTCTGATGGAAGACCCTCTCAAAAAATATGGAGAAAGCTGACTTTAGAACCAGCTTTTTTAACATGTCCTTAAAAAGGGGGGGGAGGTGCACGCAATATGAGGAAGAGAAAAAAGATAATGAAATTTAACTACTGTTGTATAACCAAAGTTCCAGCGCAATCTTACAACAGAAGGGCTGAGAAATAACTGAACATGTATCCTAAGGGTATGTTATCATTATTCACATGACTCTTAGAAAAACACACCAGCTCAGAACAGCTATCAGGGATGGTCCACATTTCCACTGTACGTTATAGCATATTGCATGACCAGTTCTGTCTGGTCCTTATGTGGGCCACATAAGTTGGGAAAGCTCCATTGTGCAGCCACATAAGGGTCAACCGTAGTCCAGACATTAGTATTTACGAAGTGCTTTGAAACCCTTCAATGGAAAACATAGAAGTACTAAGGATTAGCAACAAAGCATACCACAAACATATCGAACCTGTTCTCTGCCCTCTACCGTGGCTTCTCATAGAATTTCAAATCAAATTCTTAGTCCTTATTTTTGAATGCTGCATGAGCTGGGCCCTGGATATCTAAAGATGGTCTCATGCTTTGGAATGAAGACCATGGTTGACAACTACCATCCTGTGGCATAGTGGAACTCTCAACAATAAGAGTAAAGCTTGTCTATGCAGAAGACAGAACTTTCTCTGGGACGGACTGAGATCATGGAATTAACTCCTCCAGGAACTAAGAACCATCATCAACCTCACTGCTTTCCACTACAAGTGCAAGGCACATTTCTTTGACCTTGCCTTCTCTACTATAACACATAGCAACAGATAGATTTATATTTTAAAAAAATACACTACCAAAACAAGACACTCTACTGTATACTCTTCTCCCTTTGGGGAGAGGATGAGAGCATAAACTATGTGTGACAGATTTGTAGTCATGTTGCTTAATGCATTATTGGAAGACGCTTAGATACTACAGTGATGAATGCAGTATAAAAACCTATATAGCATTCTCACTTCTAACTGGGAGACCTGGAAATAGTAGCATGGTGCACATAGTTCATTTGTACTAGTCTGTGGCTGACTGGCAACTACCGTATTGTGTAAGCCTTAGCAGATATTGTTAACCATTGGGATAATCTTTATTATTAGCTTCATATTTAACTGAATTGAATGAAAACTGTACTGTGATTAATGCAGGAAAAATGTCTTCCAGTTTTTACTAAGGACTACAGTCTATGTGTAGTGTATTGAACTTAAACATACTCAAAAAGGAAAAAGGAAGATTCTGATGATATCAATAACTCATGGATTGCTCTGGGTCTGGTTCCTATTTTAACTAAAACACAGACAAGACCACCAATGAGAATCATGTACTGGAAGAGAAGTAGGAATGTGTAAGACTAAAAGTCAGTGACTATTTATCTTTCCATAGCCATGGCCGGCTGTAGGCACTAGCAAAACAAGCAGGTGCTTGGGGCGGCACATTTCTAGGGGTGGCATTCTGGCCCCGGCCATGCCGCCCCTAGAAATGTGCCCCCACCGCCCCAGCTCACCTCTGCTCTGCCTTCGCCTGCTCCCCTGAGCGCACTGCCGCCGCTCGGCTTCTCCCCCTTCCTCCCAGCCTTGCCACGTGTGAAACAGCTGTTTCACGCGCCACCGCCGCTCAGCTTCTCCCCTTCCCTCCCAGGCTTGCCACGTGCGAAACAGCTGTTTCGCGTGCGGCAAGCCTGGGAGGGAGGGGGGAGAAGCCGAGTGGTGGTGCGCTCAGGGGAGGCGGTGGTGGTGGGGCGGAGGTGAGCTGGGGTGGGGAGCGGTTCCTGTTTCTCTACCCCCCGTTACTTCCTGCGCCCCCCTCGCCCTAGCTCACCTCCGCTCCGCCTGCTCCCTTGAACGCGCCGCTGCTTCGCTTCTCCCCCTCTCCCTCTCAGGCGAGGGAGTGAGGAGAAGTGGAGCGGCGGCATGTTCAGGGGAGCAGGCGGAGTGGAGGTGAGCTAGGGCAGGGGGCTGCGGGGGGGCCACAGGAAGCAATGGGGTGGGGGAAATGCAGCACGTGTGGGGTAGGAGGTGGGGCTGGGGATTTGGGGAAGGGATTGGGAAGGGGCGGAGTTGAGGCTGAGCTGGGGGTGGGGGGAGGGCAAGAAAAAAATGGGGGGGGGGGAGCCAAAATTTGTTTTGCTTGGGGCAGCAAAAATCCTAGAACTGGCCCTGTCCATAGCACTCTGAATAACATTCCATTTACATTTCTTACTGCAAGTACGCTGTATTTTGCACCTGGAAAAACACACTCCGGATTTTATGTCAGCGAATGGAAACGTTTAATTTTCAATGTATTTGATCATGTTAAATTACAGATATATTGATAACTTCCAACTCAACAGGGTACAGGATATAAATTCTTACTCCTCAGAGAAACAGTTTTGAAATATTTTAAAGTATATTCATTAGTTGGATAAAGTAATATTTGTACCTTAGCAGTTTTGAGGATAAGTTGTAAGAATAATGTGGCACTCAGTTTGCAAGGAGGCCATGTCGGTTTGGGATTTGCCAGGATTATGATATATGAAAAATGCAGAATAGTTATACTTCTGCACAAAATGCAAAACCAAATAAGAAATAATAGAAATATACACTTTTGATATTATTCAGGATATGCATGTGTCTGAGAAACAGCTTCTGAGATGCTACAATAATAAATTACTATCCAGAAGAGTATCTGGCTGCAGGATAGATAAATCGATTAGATTTATAAAAAAACAACATTTTTTCTGTGATATATGTGGAATATACAGAGTATGATGTGATGGTGGTGTACTATAAATGTTTTATGCCACTCATTCCAAATGAGAGCTACTAACTCACTTGTAGTTTTGCCAATTGTGACTAAGAGTAATGTGGTTACACCAAATTCATAACAGCAAACCTTTATGTCACACTATGCTTTCATGTAGTTGTGTCCTCTCTGACATTTCCTATCATTGAGTGTTAACAGTGCAACTTGTAATGTTCTGCTAATGTAGATTTTTGTGTGGATTATTTAATGTAACAAAGGGAAAATTAATCGGCTGGTGTACACTGCTTAATGTAATTTTAATTTAAGAGGGAAACCTTTTTTAAAAGTTTTTCTTCAGATCTTTGATTAACAATTTGTCTTTGTTAGCTAAGAATAATGTTGACAATTTGCCAGGGACCTGAATGCCACACCTAAACTGCATACAATGAAGCTGATTGCTACAGCTACAAATTAAATATAGAGAAGTGGCCTATATGAGAATGAAGAAAATGATTTTTTCTGCGATTCCTTGCCAAAGACTCAACCAGAAAAAAGTAGTAACCTAATGCTACACACTTTCTCTACTTCATTGTTCAGCTTATATCCAGAACCTTCCTCAAATGGCCCGTGCTTAAGTAACAGTCACCTAGTCTCATATCAACTCCTAGCCCACTTTTGTCTTATAAAATATATTTAACAAGAATTAACATTTAACATTAGATTATAGATCCAATTTTCACCAGCTTCAACACTTGTCCAGATTAAGTCATCTTCTGACTGTGTTCCACAGTCTAATTATGTCTTGTGTGAAAAAGTATCTCCTTTTATCACTTTTGGATTTACCACCTTTCAATGTAATTGAATATCCCCTTCTTCTATTATTGAGACAGGGAGAACAGAAGCTCCCAGTCTACCTTGGCCAGATCATTATTTTGTATATTTTTGTCATGTCCCCTGTTATTCATCTCCTCTAATGTAAACGATCCCAGGCTACTCAAAAGTTTGTCCATGTCTCTAATTGTTCGTATTTACCCCCTATGTATCTCTTCTTATTCTTCAAAATCCCTTGTGAGATGGGTGATAATATTAGTGATGAGGCTGCACCATATATACAATAGCATATTTTCTGTATTATTCTTCAGCCTATTTCTTATGCATCCTAACATTTTGTTTGCTTTTTTTTAACTCTACCTGCACATTGATCAAAGATCTTTATTGAGCTGAAGTATCAGAGGGGTAGCCGTGTTAGTCTGGATCTGTAGAAGCGACAAAGGGTCCTGTGGCACCTTATAGACTAACAGAGGTACTGGAGCATAAGGTTTCGTGGGTGAATACCCACTTCTTCGGATCAAGAAGTCCGAAGAAGTGGGTATTCACCCACGAAAGCTTATGCTCCAATACCTCTGTTAGTCTATAGGGTGCCACAGGACCCTTTGTCGCTTCTTATTGAGCTGTTGACAATAACGCCCATGTCATTTTCCTAATCTGACACAATTAATTTAAATCCCATTACAAATAATCATATGACTGGAAGGGACCTCGAGAGGTCATCATGTATTTGATTTGATTTTTCCCTCTAATGAACATTACTTTGCATTTATAAATATTAATAATCAAAGGTGAACTTAATTTTCCTTATGTTGCCGGTTCATCTAGTTTGGGTAAGTTTCTCTGAAGATTTCAGTCTTCCATGGCCTTGACTAACCTGAATAATGTTATATCATCTGCAAATATTGACATCTCATTGCTTACCTCTGTTTTCAGATCATTAATATATTAACCAACATTGGTTCTAGTACATAATTGAATGACATTCTGCTGCTAACCTTTTGTCATGATGGAATTTGACCATTCATTCCTATACTGTTTCCTGTCTCTTAGTCAATTTTTGATGCATGACAATACTTTACCTCTCACTTCAGACTTAGTTTCCTGACTGGCCTCTTGTGAGAGACTTTGCCAAAGGTCATTTGAAAGTCTAAATAAATTGTCAACCAGTTCTCCTTATCCACTATTTAACTGGCTCATTCTAAGAATTATAAATGTGTAGTGAGGCAAAATAGTTATCTCCTCCCTCAGTGAAGGAAAATGATTTATGAATATTTTCAGCTTTGCTCCCCCTTGGATTAAATATTGAGGTGACTTAACACTCACTGTGCTAAACTTTGTTGCAGTTAGAAATCTGGTGAAGCCTTCTTTCCACTCAGGCCACTCCAATGGCCTATCAAACTGAAAGCCTGGTGGTGGAGGGTTGAAATTTTCCTTTCATTTAGTCTGGTTCAAAATGAGTCAACTTCTGACTGTGCCATGTGACAACAGGAAGGATTGCTTTCTTCTAACACCAAACACAGAACTTTTATTAGTGTAAGGAAAATAGTATTTGTTTGTTATGGTGCAATCCCTAACATAATTCCCTCACTCTTTCTGCTTTAAGGGGTTGTGGGGCTTCTGTGTGGAATCTTCCTCAATTCCTTCTGCCTGGTTTCCTGCTATAGATTTTAAAAAGCAGTGCACACAGCCTCATAAAAATCATGTCATGCTCCATCTTGATTTACTGTGGTCTGCTCAGACAGAACTTTTCATCCTGGGACCTGTTGTCTCTATGGACGGTACTTTTCTCTTTTAGAAATGATGTATGTATAGCAGCCGGATCAGGGTTTGGATGGTAGGTCACAGATTAGCTGGTATATATACACGTTGCTGCTGACACATCTCTGAAATGAGCTGTGAACAAAGCAATAACTGACTTCAGTGTAGCAGAGGAGAAAAAACAGCGAGTTAATTAAGGAGAGAGATCAATGTTTGTAAAGCAGGTCGAAGATGAACAGTGGTGCTGGAACTAGGGGTGCTGGGAGTGCTGCTGCACCCACTGGCTTGAAGTAGTAACAACAAACACCAAATACACGATTTCCATCATTAGCACCCCCCACTATAAAAATTGCAGCACCCCTGAAGATGTACAAATCCGAACGCGTAATTATTAGAGGCACTCAGGTGGTCTGGAACAGAGTAGGCAGGCTCCCCAAGGGGCGTGAGTAGAAAAAGGGCCCTTCGAGATGTTCCAGGGCCATTTTAATGTATTGTGGATTGGAGCCTGCCCCACCGAACACGAGCGATGGGGAAACAATCACAACTGAGGGCTATGAGTAGCTACATTCCCCCCACTCCTTCCTTTTTATCTGTGGCGACCAACCGCAGGAGGATGCGCGCGCCTCTAGCCCTCTACCCCCGCAGCTGAGCGCGAGCTGTTCCCACGGCCAGCGGCGGTTGGGCAGTTGCGATCGTTGGGTCTGTCAGGCAGGGCGCGCGCGCAGTCACTTGCGCCGCAGACGCTTCAATCGTAGGCGGCGGGCGCGCGCGGCAGTTCATCACCCGGCGCCTGCGCGGATGGGCTCACCCCCCCCTTCCTCCGGAGAGAGGAATTTATGCGCATGCGTTTTCTCCCTTCCTCCTCTGTTTGTGGTGGTGCCTCCCCCCAACCTCGGGTCAAGTAGCCGCTAGTGAATGACAGTAATCCAGACCGGGTGAGCTGCAGCGGCGGCGGCCCCGAGCGCGGGAGCCCGCCTGGTGAACGGAGTGGTTCCTTCCCCGGCCTGTCTCCTTCGCAGGTAAGCCAGGGGACGCCCCCCCCGCCACACACACACACTTCCCCGACGGGAGGGAGGCCGCCGGGCCGGTGCCGCCTCTCCGGCGAGTTGCGGCTGGGTATTGTCCAGCTCCTCTGCTCTCTGCAGCCCTAGAAGGAGGATAAGCCTCCGCTTGGATTCCGGGCCGCAGGGTTGCCGGGCGGGGATTGGAGGCGCACGGTCCCCTCCCAGATCCGGGGAGGGTCCGGACCCCCCAACCCGGACCCTCTGCAGCCGGGGACGGGATCACTGACGCCGCCCTCCACCCACCCACACACGCGTGTGGTCCCCCGCGTCCCAGAGACACGCCGGGGCGAGTTGGGCTCCGGCCCTGGGCCGGGCTGGCATGGGGTGCGCGGTGGGTGAAACGGGAGGAGTTACGGCGTAAGCCCCGCCAGGCCAGGGCAAAGCGTGCGCTATGTGAATGGGGCTGGAGCGCCCAATTCCCGGCCGGGGAGACCGGCCGTCTCCTAGTGTGGGACGGGGCTGAGCGCTTGTGAGGTGGGCGTATGGAGCGTCCCCGGCTCAGCCAGCCCATCCGCCCGTTGAATGGGGCTGCGCGATGGCGAGAGGCGTATGTGAAGTGGCCTAAGCCCTAGGATGGGTTGTAGAGGGTGAGACTGGCTCCCTGCTAGATGGGAATAGGGAGCATGGATTAAAACGCACGTGTTTGGAAGGTGGGCTACCTTAGCTTGCCCCCCATGCCAGACTAGAGGACCCACAGTTTGAAAGGGTCTGAGCCTTGGCCAGGTTAATGGGTCGGTGTTCCGAATCGGTCTGTGTGTGTGATCACTAGATGGGGATACAGAATAGCTCAAACCGGGTGTGAGTAAGAGCGTCCATGGTTTGAATGAAGCTTTTGCTCATTGACAGCAGTATGGAATGGTCTATCTATGTTTTAAGAGAATTAGAGCTTTTGTGGTTTGAATGCATCAGTTGTGAGGTGTGGGTACAGGGTAACTGAGCCCTGTTGGTGAGTTAAAGCACCCAGGGTTTGAATGGGTCTGTGTGATCATGAGATGGGGTTATGGAGCAGCTTGGGTCCCAAGATGGATTATAGCATGCACACTTTGAATTAGGATGGGTTGAGGTGTGTTTGCAGTGCTGCACTATCATAGAGACTTTTATAAGGAAGAGGGAAAGTTTGGATGCTAGAATCCTGAAGTTCAACACTCCTGATGCCATTGGCCTGCAGCTGGAAACCACTGTAGTAGAACAGAAATAGGTGTTGAGTCATAGACATTAGTCCTTTTTGGACCTGGTGGTTCTGGGAGGGATGTGTAGGCTAAGTAAAGAATTAGGTGCAACTGTCTCAGGCAGACTAGTGACAGACAACCATTTGCTCTTAAATGTGCAGTTGGAGACTACTTCAGTTACTGTTTCACACAGACGGTCCAGTATATTTAAAGAGCTGCCTTCTCAGAGGAGGCAATTTAGCACAGCTGTTACTTTGTTTGGGATGGTAGGGGGAAGGGAAAACTCTGTGCTAATATAGATGGAAGAGAGGCAGATAAGACACTGGTTTTAAATCGAAGAGAAAATAAAGTGCGAAAAACAAATATCCGGGTAATAGAGAATTCATAAACTCTTGCAGTTCTACTGTTTACTGGGTTCATTTTAAGATTGGCAGTTGCCATAGGGAACTATTTTAATTGCGTTAACAACTTTTTTACAACAAGCTTTAAGTTCTTTCTAGCTGTAACTTATCTGTACCAATTCTATGTTTTAATTTTTTTAATGAAATTGGCACATTTTTCAGTCCATTAATGTAAGGTATTACCATCATACCAGTTGTAACTGTCTCTCTTTTTTTACTCTACACAGTGTTGTAAACTCATAATAAGGGAACAAATGTTAAAATTTAAACATTTCTTCTCCCCTCATGTTCTTTTGAACTATGTTAAATATATACTGCAAGCTTTAGAACCCTTAAAAATTCATGTACACCACCACTTCAACACAAACTATACTGACTTGGGCCCTGATTATGTCATAGGGTCTACATGCAGACCATAACTCCTGTGTAAAGCTTCATTTACTCCTGGGGGAATTCTGGGACAAAAAATTAAAAGTTCTGCACATAATATTTTAAATTTTATGCAGAATTCTGCATAATTTATTTGTAAAAATAATGCAATATAATTATGCCAGTTTCAATTATTTTGGTAATTTATTTAAACTACAATACACTGGATGAAGAATGGGAGTGAGGAGCATTGGAGGAAATCTCCACATCCCTTTTGTCTAATAGTAATGTAGCTAGGTTTTACCCTTTATTTCTAGTTATTAGTCAACAAGTATATGCAGTCATAACATCACTATTACACCATAGGCAACTGAAAGAACAAGTGAGGGCTGGGGCATCAAACTCACAATTTATATTGGCTACTGACCATCTCCAGAAAGGCCAGTAGTAAACAGTTCATGGATCACATTGATAAGTTTTTTTCAGCCCCCAAATTTAGACCAGTTCTAATCATTAAAGCACCATAAGCATTTATAAGGCTATACAGTTATTTACAAAAGGCTCCTTTACACCACTTTGGCAATGTAAAGGAACCTGAAAACTTGTGCACCCATTTTATACTCCTGGGGCAATTCACTAAGAACATTGGGAACAATTCACTAAGCAAGCAGGCTGCTATGTTCTTCTGTGCCCCATGCCTGCCTCCTCAGAAACACCATGAAGCCTTGTCCCACCACGTCAGGCATACTGCAATAGTGAGCAAGAAAGGCAGAGTCTCTGTCACTGGTATGCATGCCCTGCCCCCGTTTCCCCTCCCCCCGGGATAATTGATATCTCTGCTGACTGCTCCGGGTGCCAGAACTGACGTGCCCGTGATGCTGGGGAGGAGCGCGTGACCACTCTTACAGCTTCCCTTTCTTCCCTGTCAGAAGTCATTTTTCCACTGGGAAGCAAAAACATCTGCGGGGGACATGAATTCTGTATGCGTGCAGTGGTGCAGAATTCCCCCAGGACTATCTATTTAAGTTAATGGGGCTCCACGCTGGTGCAAGAAGCTGCTTGTATAGATCAGATTGTAGCATCAGGGTCTAGTGGATAAATTGTAGCCCCAGAGTTGGTATTTCTTGTTCTTTTCAGAAGTACTGTCCCTTGTTTTGAAGATTTGCAATTTCTATGGACAAATGTTGCATTTATCTGAAAAATGTATTTAATAACACTATACCACTTTCTTCTCCAGGTGAATCATTTACAAATGCAAAAATGTTTGCATTTTTTTAGCCCCCTACCTACTTCACTTTCTTTTCTTTCCCAGTGAAGAGGGTTATGAACCTCTTTCATGTGACGAGAACTCCGCTTTTACTTAGAAAGGACTAAGACCAGTAGCGTAGCCTGGGGGGTGGGGGTAGCGGCTGCTCCCTCACTGAGCACAAGCAGCGCCTTTTAAATTTTTTGGCACCTTTTAAAAGGGGGAGTGGAGCTAAAAAAAAGACACCTCCCCTTGTACTCACCTGGCGGCACTCCAGCTGTTCGGCGGTACCGAAGACCCGGAGCAAGTGAAGGACCCGCCGCCGAAGTGCCCTGAACAGCTGGAGCGCCGCTGGGTGAGTACAAGGGGAGGCGTCTTTTATTAGCTCCGCTCCCCCTGTATTCTGCACCTGACTAAGACCTTCTGTAAATCTTAATATTTGTGTCATTGGGGAGAGCTGTAAAAGACAAGGTATTTCCATTCAGAGGTTTTTGCAGTTCTAAGTTTCAAGTTTCCTTCCCAACAGGGATGAAGTCTCATTGCACACTGAGGATAGGTCCACACTAAAAAGTTAGGTTGACCCAGCTATGTTGCTCAGGGGTGTGAAAAATTCACACTCCTGAGCGTTGTTGTTAAGCTGACAATCCCTGGTGTAGACAGTACTAGGTTAACGGAAGAATCAGAATGAGAAGAATTCTTCTGTTGACCTAGCTACTGTCTCTTGTGGAGATGGATTACCTATGCTAATAGGAGAACCCCTCCCCTTGGCATAGGTAGTGTCTGCACTGAAGCGGTACAGTGGCACTGCAGTGCCACTGTAGTGTTACAAGTGTAGACAAGCCCTCAAATACTTCAATGCTGCTGTTGCCTGGGGAGCATGTCTGAGACAAATACCTATAGGAGAGAGAGGTTGAGCAGCCACTAGGAGTTCAGTTCACATCTTCCCTAAATACCCTGTGTTAGATCTTGCTTCCCGCTCTGATGCTAGATTTCAGCAAGCGGTAGTTCGGTGCTTGTTTATCTAAAGAACTCCTCAATCTATTGTCTGTTCTAGGTGGTGTTGCTTGCCACTCTTCCACAAGCCGGAATACTGTACACAGAGGCCCTCATAAAAGGAGAGGCTACTTTCTGGTAACTGTTGTTCGAGAGTTTCCTCTGTGCATTCACACTTTCCCTCTACCTTGGGGTTCTTAACATACTATTTGGCTCCATAAGAAGGAACTGAGGTGTTTGGTGGCCACTCTTATTTATGTTCAGACGTTGAATGCTGATGTTAATAGAGGGTGACCATGTAGTCCCAAAGAACACTGCTTTGCTGGGGATTCCAAGAGCTTGATGCCAGTGGGTGCCAATCCCCAAGTGGGAATACACAGAGGCAACTCTCAAAGAATATGAGTTACCAGTAAGTAACCTGTTATTCTTTTAAATTTTATTTTTGTCTTTATTAAAATGGAATTTTAGAACATTAAGATATCTAGATGATTTTTTTTTTTTTTTTTTTTAGTTAAACATTTCTCTTGCCGTACTTCAGAGCTTTCATCAGTATTTGGAATTAATATCTGATGCATCTCTATCTAAAACCATTATTTTCCCAAAAGAAAGAAGGGGAATTCCCAGATTTCAGAAGTTTCAGTTTCTATTTGAGATAGCTCAGGCAATGGCATACAGCTTTAATTTTAATTAAAGGAAATTGCCTCATCCTAAACAGACTATATTTCTGCAAAACTATTATCAAATTAAGTATTTTTCAGTAATTTTCATCACTGTTGTCTAATAATAATTGTATTTTTCCTGGGTTAAACAGGTATTTACCAGTGCCCTGTCCTAAACTAGTTTTTCTCGTGAAATTACCAATCCTGCAAATTGTGTGTTGTTTTTTTTTTTTTTTTAAAAGAATTGGTTGGGACCAAATCTGTGTCCTGCTGAAGTTTGAGAATTTAGCCACTGACTTCAGTGTGACCAGGATTTGGTCCTTGATGGATTTTTGTACCTACTCAAAACTCTGAGCCAATTGAACTCCTGCTTTCATTTGAATTGAAAACTTTGCTCTAGGGTTGGGTGGTGTAATCTAATTACTTGGCTATTGTGTAAACTAAGGCATGCATGCACTATATTTCACTACAAACACATCATGACATGTTTCTGTTTGTCTTTTACAGTCCTGTATTTGACAGTGTTTTAAAAGAAAATGAGCAAGTAATTTTTGAGAAGATACTTAAAAATGCCTCCTGAAACTATTTGGAAACTGTACAAACTAAGTCGTATAAATAAAAATTTTAGACTCCTCTAACAGCAGCAATAATTGCTGAAGTAGAAGTCACACCTTCATACATGCAAGGTTTGTGTCCCAAAAGCAGAATCAGACAAATGTAATGTGTTGGTTCTGATGGAGAGCCATGTTGTTAGGGAGAGACCAATATTTTATCCATAGTTATATTTGCACAAGGCTGTCATCAGAAGGCTGATCTTTTTGCTCTTCATTTAACTTATAAGAAAAAAGATCCTCAAAACATCTAAACTGGACATTCTGAAATTTTTGTTAAGTGTCTTATGCCCTTATATATGGGGGGGGGCGCGGGGGAGAGGGGACAAGTCAAATTAAATTTGAGAATCAATTGATACTTTCTATAATAATCCCGTGAATAGGTCAGTTTTCAAGCAAAGAAAACCAATATATAGTATTTTGTTAGGATTTTCAGGAAAATACATGAATCTTTGTTGTTGCTAGTGGAATGAAAAAAATTTGATAATTTTGTCATCAAATCTGATGTGAAATACTGTGTGTGAGCCCTTTGTGTTAGGAAGCATTTGTATGTCAGTGGATTGAAGAATTTGAGAACTTACTCCTGCAGACATTAGGCTTCAATACATGCACTAAATGGTGGTCCTCATATTTCCCTACCTCCACACTCCCCTTCCTCTCCTCAGATGCAACTGAGCGTATGATCCGTGGTCTACATTTCCTTCCACTCAAGGATATGGAGCAATCAAATTTTTGAATTGCTCTGCTCCAGCTCCGGGCATAAACCTACTGCTCCGTGCTCCAGCTCCAGGCTCCGCTCCAAAGCCCTGCTTCCAGTTGACTTAATCCATGCAATGTTTATCAGATCCCCAAGGAAAGTTATGAAATTGAGAAACGTGGTGGGTTAAGGCAGTATATTCTAAGATCAGTGTCCCAAGCAGTTCTTGAAAGCTCAGTATGATTACATCAGCTGGGAGTGTGTGTGGAATCTCTTATTTTTGTAATAAGTATTCTTGTCACAAAGAGGACATTAATTTTGTTTAAGCACATTACTTTTCTTATGATGCCTGTCCAGTGAAATTAATAATAAGTTATAAGGATAATATGTCATAGGGACTGTTTATAATTTAGATCCATTATGCAGTAAAAAGATTATTTGGTGTAAATAAAAAGTCTTGGTATAAATATACCCATGTAAGGACTGGTTATTTCCCCACTCAGTAGTTGCCAGTCACACACTTGCTTGCTATTTACCAGATGTTCTAAAGTTAAAATTAATAAGGTGCTTCAAATGAGAAATGTCTATGTACTGTGAAAAATGAATACTATTTAAAATTTTTATTCTTAAATTAGGATAAAGTTTCAGTTGAACTTCTTTCCCATTTACTGCCTCTTGTAATTTGAATTTTGATACAAAAGTTACAAATATAAAGGTAAACTTAAGTAGGAGTATCAGAAATGTATTAAGATGAAATTCATCACAGTTCTCTTGCAGGCATGATTAATAACTGACACCACTTGGGTATTTTTGTAAGGTTGTAATAATTGAATAAGATGTAGAGCAGAGAATACAAAACTTTCTATGTAAATCTGTTTTTGAAAGTATACAGTGTGCTTTAATTGCTAAATAAAATTCCCATTATGTTTTTATAGCTCATTAGACACAGTAAAATAAAGTTGGTAAATTATGAAGAGAGGAAGACTACTTTGGATTGGTATAGAAATATATTATGATTAGAAGGGGGCAGATTGCCTGTCACTTTGTCACATAGGTAAGGTTGTGATGGGACAACTCCCATGGTACCTAGATGCCTTTTATCTCTTTGACCCTTATCAGTCTGATATAGTCCTACCTGTTGCACAGACATTGCATTGGTCCATCTTTTGACAGTAGGTGAAAACCAGATGTCCATGCTGGAGACAGTAGATCTATCAACTATCTTTGATATGTTAAGGTAATGCTGACTCACCTGTGAACCCGTATGAGGTGGATGGGACTGCTCTTCAATGGCTTTGTTTAATTTCCTCTTGGACAGATCTCAATGGGTAGTTGTGGGCAATTACCCCTCTTCTTGAAGAGCTGTCGTGTGGGGTACTGAACGTTACCATTTTTCACCCCTCTTGTTCAATCTGTGTATGGGGCCATTAGAAGGGTTAAAATGAGATATGGGGTTAAGCTTTTTCAGTGTGCTGATGACACCCAACTGTAGGCTTCTCTCATATCTGTCTGGGATGATGCAATTCAGCTCCTCAGTCAGTGTCTAACTGAGAGTGGAGCATGGGTGAGAGTAAGCTGGCTGAGACCCCATTCAGATAAGACTGACGTGATGATGATGGGTTGGAGTAAGCAACTGGAAGAGATGCTGAAGGTATATTATCAGCCTCCATGATTAAAGGAGCACATCTGCCACTAGTTAATAGTATTTGCGACTGAGGGGTGATTTTTAGACCCCCAGTTGTTGTTTTGACAGTCATATTACAGCAGTGACCAAGTCAGCTTTTCACTGCACTTGGCCAGGAAGTTGCAATCTTTCCTTTGAGATGTGACGCTTCCTACTATTATCTATGCTTTTGTCACCTCTAATATTAGACTACTGCAATGCACTCTGCATGGGGACTACATCTTAAAGCCATTTGGAGACAGAAGTTGGTGTAGAAGATAATGGCTCGGTTATTGAGTGGTCATTTCACTGGGAGCACATGACACCAGTGCTCTGGGATCTGCACTGGTTGCCCATTTAGCTCCAGATGGTGTTTAATGTGTTGTCACCTGAGGCTGCCTGGCTCCCTATGCCGTATTGCTACAGCTTTGGTTAGCAGGGGTTCTCAAATTGGATCCCCCTTCTTTTAAAAGAAAGGGGCTGGCTGTTAGAGCATTCTCCTATGAGGGCTCTGTCTCTGAAATTTGCTCCCCTTTCTTGGCCTGAATTTGGGGACTTTCTGGGCATGCTGCTAAAGATGCTTGTTTGATAGGGTCTTTGGAAAAGGCTGAGGGTATGCTTCCTAGATGATGACTGGCTGGCCAGCTGAGTTCCTGGAGAAGTGATTTCAGTGATGATGAGATTTAATTTAAATGCATTTATTTTATAATTAAGGCTCCTACAGCTAGGGGTAGGTGTCTTTAATATTTTAAATCTAAATAAATTGTATACCAAAATAGTTAAAGCAATATAACGCTCATGTGAATACAGTTATACCAATATAAAAGTGATTTATACTGGTATAGATATTCCCATGTGGGAAGGGGAATAAGCTGTAAGGCATCTTTATTCAACTACAGTAACTCCTCACTTAAAGTCGTTCCAGTTAACATTGTTTCGTTGTTACGTTGCTGATCACTTGGGGAACATTCTCGTTTAAAGTTTCACAATGCTCCCTTATAATGTTGTTTGGCAGCTGCCTGCTCTGTCCACTGCTTGCAGAAAGAGCAGCCTGTTGGAGTTAGCTGGTGGGGGCTTGGAATCAGAGTGGACCGGCAGCCCCCCTATCAGCTCCCCTAAGTTCCCTGTGCGGCAGCTGCCCAGCAGGCTACCAGTTGCCGACTGTTCAGCTGTCCCTCCCCCCACTGCCATGTGCTGCTCCTGCCCTCTGCCTTGGAGCTGCTCCCGGGAGCCTCCTGCTTGCTGTGCGGGGGGGTGGGGGGAGAGGAAGAGGCGGGCTAATGTCAGGGTGTCCCCCTTCTCCCTGCTTCTGCTCCTTACTTACCCCATTTCCATAGAGCAGGGGAGAAACACGACAGGGCTCAGGATGGAGGGAGCGTGCTGGCAGCAGGGGCTGTCTCAACTTGCTGAGCTACTAAAAAAGGCAGTGTACTTAGAGTGGCGTCAGCGTATTCAACGGGGCAATGCGCATCTCTCTCTCTCATACACAGGGTGTGTGTCTGTCTGCCATGCTGTCTCCCCTCCCTCCGTTTGTGCTGCCTTGTAGAGTGTGAGGCTACATTAACAACAACATGTTAACCCTTGAGGGCTCAGCTGTTCTAGTTCATCATTTAGCAGTAAGGCATTCCCTGGGAAATATCCCACCTTCTTCCACCCTCTTGACTTCACCACCTCAACCAAGCTTCACAATCATCATTGCTGTGTACAATATTAAATTGTTTGTTTAAAACTGTGTGTGTGTGTTTTGTGAAAAAATTTTCCCTGGAACCTAACCCTACGCTATTTACATTAATTCTTATGGGGAAATTGGATTTGCTTAACATTGTTTTGCATAAAGTTGAATTTTTCAGGAACATAACTACAATGTTAAGTGAGGAGTTACACATTCCTTAGTGTGAATGTACAGTGTGAAATGGATGGATTTTGTTGTAAGGTAGTTGTCAGCACTTCAGACAAAGTCAATAGTAGGTTTCGGCTATATCTACAGTAGGTCTTTTAGCTGGTATAATAATATTGGTTAGGAGTGTTATTTTTTATAATGTTTTTATACCAGTAAAAACTCAGAGTAAGCTCAGTTATCCTGGCAAAAAATTACCGTTGTCCAGTATAATTTATTTCATTTGAGGAACTGATGTAAGCTATACTGGGAAAAGAGTTGGTATAAGCTGTCTTCCCCCCACCCCACCCATGCAGGAGATGGGGGTGTGGTTTGCCGGTATAGGTAATGAACCTTTTCTAATGTAGATAAGGCCTTGGTCGTCCCCATGAATCTGTCACTTTTGTCCACACAGTTTTTACAGATACAAAAGGAAAAAATAATGCTCACCTTCTAAGGGCTTGTCTCCACTTACCAGGGGACTGACGCCCAGCAACCGATCCATTGGGGGGGTCAATTTAGCGAAGACCCACTAAATTGACCACTGATCTCTCTTGTTGACTCTGGTACTCCACCGGAATGAGACGCATAAGGTAAGTTGACGGGAAAGTTTCTCCCTTCAACCCAACGCGGTGTAAACACCGCAATAAGTCGACCTAAGGTACGTCGACTCCAGCTACATTTTTCACATAACCTAAGTTACGCAACTCCAGCTGACTTAGTCCCGTAGTGTAGACCTGCCCGAAATAACAGCAACCTGTGCAGAATTCCTGTTTGGGATTTTCTTATGCCCTTGAATTGCTCTTCTGGTGCCCAGACACCACCCTGGTTGGCATTTTACAAATACCAAGTTAAAATACAATGTGAGGGAGCTTGTGAAGGAGAGCAAAACTAATCTTAAAACAAATCTAAATGGCAAGTTGATACTTTCCTTGTTTCTGCTCAGTCTTCTGACTATAATTGTGAAGTGAATATCAGACATGAAATGGATGCAAGTTCAGTTGTAAAGAGAAGGTATATTCTGTCAAGGCTATTAAAAGGCTGGATAATTAAGTATTTTTGAAGTATAAAGCAAGAGTACAATCTTTTTATGCTTTTGAGGAAAGTCTGTGCTGATAAATATGAGGGAGTTACCAATCTTCTGTAGAAAGTGTGCTTGCAATTTGACATTCAAAAAAGAACAAATTGCATATAGTGTCTTCTGCTTATTTTTAAAACAATGCCAATGGTGCCTTTATGAAACTTGGCTCTGTGTGAATAACTTACACATACAGCTCTAATTGCATTATATGCTACAACTTGTGTTTTACTTGTATTTTATTAATGTTTTTGAGAAGTCAAATAAATTTGCCTTTTTCCTAGAACTGTCATGATATTTGAAGTTTTTTTGAGGAACCTAATTAATATTTAAAAATAAAAACTAATTTGCAAGTACTCTTTCCAGGCGAAACTGCAATTGTATATAGTAATTAATGTATATGAGACTTCAGTTTGTAGAAATAGGATGTGTGTAACTGATTTTTCAGACTTGAATTTATGGTACAATCACAGGTGCAACAGAACTTGTGCGTTATCAAAAAGGCGAATGAGTGATCTGGAGAGGGAAAGGAAGAAACTCAAATAATGGCAACAAAATAATTCACAATTGCTATTCTACATTTCTGTGGTGGTATTTAAATATGAATTGAAAAAATAGGATCATAGTACGATGAAGCATCTCAGGTAAACTCAACAAAAAATGCTCCTATGTGTCTAATGAAACAGTGTGGCTAACTTCTGTAACTTTGAAATCCAGAGTAGACAAGACTCTGGGGAGAAAATTTTGGAAATAGCCATGGACGTGTGGAGCAAAATATATATATTGAGGTTGCATCTTCTACTAACCTTCTGTAACTGTTGTTCTTTGAGATGTGGTGCTTATGTCAATTCCATGACCCGCCCTCCTACCACGCTGTCACGGTTGATGGCAAGAAGTATAAGAGGCACTGGAATGGTGCGGGGCTGGCAGTGCCTCTTATACCGGCATGGGGCTCCAGGGGGCCCTAGAGCCGGCCCCTACAGATACCACTGGGTGGAAAATCTCTGACCACAGTCCACATGGTGTGCACACACCTAACACGGAGTGGACATGAGCAACACATCTCGAAGAACAATAGTTACGGAAGGTTAGTAACCGTTTTTTATACCTCAGTTTTTAGATTTTTATTCTTGGTATGAAAATTATTAAATCATGCTATTAATGCTAAAAACTTTCTGCCAAGTGTAATTGTAAGGAAAAGTGAGACTGCTTATAGAATGGGAAATCCACTGTAGGATGGAATCTGTGTGAATTGGTCAGCCTTGAATGGGTATCAGTGCCATGTAACAATAGTTTGGATGTGTGGCATCAATGTGATACTAGGAGACATATTTGGCCTTCTTGGAATTGTATAACTAATCAGGGTAAGACTGAAAGTGAACAGAGTTTGGGATGATTCATATTTTTGATTCAACTGATTTGTCTCTCTCTAACCTATTGTATGCAATCATAAAATTACAAATATATCTCAGGGAAGTCGTAAAAAAATTGCTGAGTATGTTCAAAGGCTGAAGGTTGTTGTGTATATACAACTAAAAAGGACTTCTTACCTAAGAGTTTTATATATGGCATTTGCTCTCTGAGCCAGCTGGTATTTTATTTTTCATGATTTTTTTTCCTCCTGTCCAATTTCTATAGTTTTACAGACTCTGGCTTTCCCAGTCTCTCCCTAAAACTCTAGTCTTTAGTCAAAAAGGAAATGGGCAGGAATGGAATTAGAAGGCATGTAGGGTTACTGGCCTCTTTCCCTTTTCCTTTTTGTGGGAATGAAAGAAGAGGGCGCACTTGCCTTACACCCTGGAGATGCTGTGGATATCTGTACATGGCAAAGGGAAACTTGTGGCTCTGAGTCTGTGCGCCCAGGTCAGTTGACTTGGGCTCTCAGAGTTTGGGTTGTGTGAAGCTAAAAATAGCAGTACAGACATTCCTGCTTGAGTTGGAGCCCAGGCTCCAAGACTCTCCCCCTCTCTCTGGGTTTCAGAGCCCAGGCTCCAGCCCAAACCCCAACATCTGCTCTGCTCTTTCTAGCTCTGCAAGCCGCAGTCAATTGATGTGGACTCTGAGGCTCACTGCCGTCAGTTTTAATTTGCACCATAGACATACCTGGTTAACTCTGTGCTCCTTCTAGGTGTTAGACTTCAGAGCTGACTTCTGCTGAATGGGACAGATGTCTAGCTGGCTTTGCTCCTTGAGAGGGAGACAGGGTGATCTGGTGGCCTCTTTCCCTACTGTGTTGCATGAGAGTAATGAGGTCAGACGTCTATTACTTTTAGGTCAGTAGGGCATCTCCATGATCTTATGGAGAACTAGCCAATATGACTTGAGAGAAATGCCAAATATCTGTGTATTGTATGTGGTGGTTTTTTTTTTTGTTTTTTTTTTAATGGCATGGCTTTATGTGAACGGTAATGAATTTTTTGTTGGAGGGGAAGGTGTCTAAATCCTCGACACCCATGCACTTGTGCATACATCTTCCAGTACTAATGGTAGTTCCATAAATGTATGGAAAGGAGAGTGGACTGGTGTCCTTAGGGGTTTACCTTATTGGTCTAATGTATTTGAAAGAGCTAACTGCCTAACTCAAAACAAAGAATGACTTGTACCCAGTAAGAGATGGGTTTCATCCCCACTGTCTCCACATCAATTTTCCCTTAGAGGATGTAGTGTAGTAGTCATGCAGTCTATTCTAGCTTTTTACAGTAGTGACAATTTCAGAGATTGACATAGCACAGTACAGTGGAGTTCTAGACCAGTGGTTCTCAACAGGGGTACACGTACCCCATGGGATACGCAGAGGTCTTCCAGAGGGTACATCAACTTATCTAGATATGTGCCTAGTTTTACAACAGGCTACACAAAAAGCACTAGCGAAGTCGGTACAAACTAAAATTTCATACCGACGACTTGTTTATACTGCTCTCTATACTATACACTGAAATGTAAGTACAATAGTTATATTCCAATTAGGGTTGTCGATTAATTGCAGTTAACTCATGCGATTAACTAAAAAAAAACCTCAATTAAAAAAATGAATCCCGATTAATCGCAGTTTTAATCACACTGTTAAACAATAGAATCCCAATTGAAATGTATTAAATGTTTTTGGATGTTTTTCTGTATTTTCAAATATATTGGCTTCAATTACAACACAGAATACAAAGTTATATAGTGCTCACTTTATATTATTTTTTATTACAAATATTTGCACTGTAAAAATGATAAAAGAAATAGTATTTTTCAGTTCACCTCATACAAGTACTGTAGTGCAATCTCTTTATCGTGAAAGTCCAACTTACAAATGTAGATTGTTTGTTACATAACTGCACTCAAAAACAAAACAGTGTAAAACTTTAGAGTCTATAAGTCCACTCAGTCCTCCTTGTTCAGCCAATTGCTAAGACAAACCAGTTTGTTTACATTTACAGGAGATAATGCTGCCCGCTTCTTATTTACAATCTAACCTGAAAGTGACAACAAGCGTTCGCATGGCACTTTTGTAGCCGGCATTGTAAAGTATTTGTGCCTGATGTTCTAAACATTCATATGCCCCTTTGTGCTTCGGCCACCATTCCAGAGGACATGCTTCCATGCTGATGACGCTCCATTTAAGAAAATAATGCGTTAATTAAATTTATGACTGAACTCCTTGGGGGAGAATTGTATGTCCCCTGCTCTATTTTACCTGTGTTCTGCCATATATTTCATGTTATAGCAGTCTTGGATGATTACCCAGCACATGTTCATTTTAAGAACACTTTCACCATAGATTTGACAAAACACAAAGAAGGTACCAATGTGAGATTTTTAAGGATAGCTACAGCCCTTGACCCAAGGTTTAAGAATCTGAAGTGCCTTCCAAAATCTGAGAGGGACTTGGTGTGGAGCATGCTTTCAGATGTCTCAAAAGAGTAACACTTCAGTGCAGAAACTACAGAACCCCAACCACCAAAAAAGAAAATCAGTCTTCTGCTGGTGGTATCTGACTCAGATGATGAAAATGAACGTGCGTCGGACCGCACTACTTTGGATTGTTATCGAGCAGAACCCGTCATCGGCATGGACGCATGTCCTCTGGAATGGTGGTTAAACCATCAAGGGACATATGAATCTTTAGTGCATCTGGCATGTAAATATCTTGTGACGCTGGCTGCGACAGTGCCGTGCAAATCCCTGTTCTCACTTTCAGGTGACATTGTAAACAAGAAGTGTGTAGCATTATCTCTTGTAAATGTAAACAAACTTGTTTGGGCAATTGGCTGAACAAGAAGTAGGACCAACTGGACTTGTTGGCTCTAAAGTTTTATATTGTTTTGTTTTTGAATGCATTTTTTTTTTACATAATTCTACATGTGTAAATTCTACTCTTGTGATAGAGATTGCTACAGTACCTGTAATGGGTAATTTGAAAATACAATTTTTTTTACAGTGCAATATATTTGTAATAAAGTGAGCACTGTACATTTTGTATTCTGTGTGTAATTGAAATCAATATATTTGAAAATGTAGAAAACACCCAAAATATATATAAATAAATGGTATTCTATTGTTAGTGTAACTAATCACAATTAATTTCCCCTAATTCCAACTGATTTATTTTATAATTATATGGTAAAAATGAGAAAATAAGCAATTTTTCAGTAATAGTGTCCTGTGACACTTTTGTATTTTTGTCTGCTTTTGTAAGCAAGTAGCTTTTAACTGAGGTATAACTTGGAAGTACACAAGACAAATCAGACTCCTGAAAGTGATACAGTAGTCAGGAAAAGTTGATAGCCACTGTCCATCACCTAATAAAAACATCTATTTGTGGAAAACAACCCATTTTTTGGGAGCCACTTTTTGTAGAGAGAGTAATCTTTTACTGTCTAAAGATGACCAAACATGGCCAAATCAAGCATCTTAAAAAAACAAAAACAAAAAAACCCAACCAAAAACAATCCCCCATTTCCCCAAGCCATCTATTTGAACATGAGGAAACTGGCTAATCCTGAGATATATTGTGCTTTGCTGAATGGCCAGTTTAGAAGGGATTGTGTAAAATGGAGACAGGACTTGTGCTGGGAGTGGGAGGAAGACAGGAGTATAGTCACTAGGTCAGGAATCTTGAGAAGAGCCAGAACTTTTATTCCCATGACTCCCACTGCAGGGAACTTCTGCATTTGGTGCTTGGCTTGAGATCTCTATTAGGCCATCTAAGGGCAGAAGACCCATAGGAGCCCATGTATTCATACTACAATTTGACTAACACTTGAGGTATTTCTCCTGATGGTAAAAAGAGAGGTTGTGCAGATCCTTAGAGATAAAACAGCCTTCTTGTGCTGCTGTCTGTAGAGTGAAGTATATTAGACCAGGTCTTTCTCTCAGCTGTGCATCTCTAGCAGATAAGAGGAGACTCATTTGTGGATAATATAAGATGAGAAAAAAAGAATGGTGAACAAGTCATATACATTTTTAGAAACATTTTTAGATTCTTATGATGCGGGTTTCCCCAAGTGGGTCTGTTTGGTTTGAGACAACACCAAATGTTCCAAAGTTATCTGTTTTTATCCTTTGTAGTTTCGGGAGCTATGAAGATGTAAAATTTGCCTCTTATTTCTGTTTGTTTATCTTATTCTTTCCTATTTATCATCCTTATTATCCTAAATCATAAAAAAGATATGTTTATATATCTGTTTATCTAATGGATCACGGTTTTCTTGAATTTGTTTGAAATTACTTGTCAAATGATTTTTGCAAATTTCTGGTCTGCAGCTTGTTGGTGAGCAGTTTGAGTATATGACATTTAGAATTTCGGCAGCTTTGATTGGCCGTATTGGCAAATCCACACAGTCAAAAATCATGACTGCCCCAAAACTTCATTAGGTTAGCTTAAAAGTTATATAATTTTGGGTTCTTTTTATTTGCTTTCTGGCTTTTGATCCTTTAGGGTTTGTGTTTTCAAATCTTTCTCCACAACTGTGAGGGCTAGAAAGTTATTTTTAATGAAAGCTGAGATTCTCATGTAATCTCAAGTAGCTAGGAGCTGAAGCTTTAAGAAAAAAAAATCTGAAATTCCTGATAAAATTGTGAGTTGGCAACATAGGCATGAATATTGTATGTATGTGTGTTTTTTCTGTTCCTAGAGAGAATAAACATAACTCTTAAAATTAACTTTCAAATGTGGATACTTGCAATTTTAAACTTGCTTTCTGTGTATGCTGTGCAATATCTTCTTGAAATCTGCTGTTAGGGCAAACATTCCTGTGAGTGAACTAAAGTCACTTACTAGAATATTTCTGGCAACTATACATAACTTACCTTCAAGGGAATGGAGCTCTTATCTGAATGGAGGAAGTGCTCTGTTCTCTCAAGGATTCTAGGGAGATGCTGAGGTAATCAAGAATACCAGCACCATACTTGAAGCCATTCAGGTACCAGCTTCAACAAAGGCAGAGGATGCCATCCTTCACTGTCTCCAACCAGAATACTCCTCCAGAAAGCAGTCCTGTTTGCCAGGAGGCATGTAGCCTTAATCTTCCTTGTGAATATTTTAAGGCACAGTTAACTTGGGTTAATATTTTTAGGGTGTATAAAGTTTCTACTAAACAGGTAGACTCTGGATACTAAATATTGAGGTCAAATTTGAGGTACTGTAGTCGGGATCTTAATTGTACCCACACGCCCTTTTGTGGTGTTTAAATTACTGAGAGCTCCTCCACAGCAGAGGATTGGAACTGTGCTGTTCCTGCACACACTGTTTTTCCCCCCTATATGGAAGCACTGTATATCAGCAGCAAAATGATTGAGGTGCTCAGAAGGAGAAAAGGGGCAGGAAGCAGAAGAAACTAATTGCAGGAGAAGAGGTTGCTGAGGGAACAGTTGAGTAGAAAGGAATGAGGCAAACTAATCAGTGGTGATGTGTCAACCTGGTGGTCTGGTGCCAGTATGCTTGAGTTTGTTTTCTAGCTCAAAATGAACACAACCAGTTGACGGGGTGTAGGGTACACTTCTTGTATGTAGAGATTTTCTGTGGAAAACTGAAATAGACAGTTTCCAGAGCTTACCAAGATTGCTAACACTGTGGTAAGAGCCTTTGATAGGAGGAGAAAGTTAAATAGGGAAAATAGTGTGGGGTTTTGTTTTTGGAAGACCCTTGATGAGCAAAGGGGCAGAAATTCAAATACACAGACAAAAAGAGGAAACTGGAGGCAGTTGTAGTTGAATACTTGGATTGGTGGCAGAAAAGAATAAAACTTCACGCTTCACCTCCAATCTCTTATCTTTATCACTTTTGCACACTGCCCAATTAAGAGTGACGTTTTTGGGGGTGTGGGGAAAGAATTCCCTTACTGACAAAAATGAAATTAACCCCCTTAAATATCTATCTCCTACATTCTTTCACCATTAAATAATAAAACATCAATAGCAATTTTTTATATGACCAAGGCAAAGCTGTGTTTAGAGTCAGCTGAAGGAACACAAACTAACATATCTTATCTTATTACCACAGATGTGCTGACATGAATGATTGTGATGCAAATATAAGGGAATAAACAAAATTTCCGACTCTGTTGGAAACATGGCAATAAACTCTTTTGCCAAAAGGAAAAGAACATTGCCATCTCTTAGAAGCATTGTTTACCACCAGCTACTTGGAAAATCCCTCCTGTTTTTTGTTACTTGTGCTTTTTGTCCTTTCATTTTCAGTTCTGTTCTAGTCTTTCATTTTTCACTGTGTGATGCCAATGTTCAGTATAATGATTGAAATTACACATTCAGGTATGTACCTCTATAAAAATTTGAGAGCTTGGACTAAAGCTGGTGGATCAATGGCTCTCTCTAATCTAGTGCTCTGATAGAATAATCTTGTGTTGGTTTTCAATGTTTGTTTCTTTTCCCTTGGTTCATCATGTGACTTGATGTGGATGCAAAATTCTTCAGTGGTGAAAATAGGGTGGATCTTTGGTCATGTGTTTATGCCCTGTATGGAAGCTAAGGAAAGTCCCTGCATGTGAGCTAGCTTCCATACAGGGCATAAACACATGACAAAGAAACATTGCAAAGCCTGCACCCACTGCAAGGGATTCTATCTGGAAGTTTGGCACAAAAATCTCTTCCTTCTCCCTTCCTCTCTCCAAACATTAGAGGGAATGATCTGGCACAGGATGATTAATTCTGTTGGATTACTCCCAATTTAGAGAGAAATCTCTATTTACAAACTGATGAAAACTAATTGTTGACTTTCCTATCTAAATATAAATATGCCACTCCTCTTCAAGGATCCATTCATAGCCTCCGTCATGTGTATTAAAGACGAGGGCATGGGTTATTCATAGTTTGCACATCCTCCTCTGTCCACAGTGCCTCACTTCCCACACATGCCACGCTCCCCACCACAAGTTTAAGTGCCTAAAGATACGCTAACTTCTTGTCTCTAGACAGACTCATCACAACCCATCCAGAGGACAGATGATAGTGCAGAATTTTATGTATATATAATACAAACATTGTTCTTTACCTCATCCCTTCTTCTGGTTTGTGAATTTTAAATTTGTGGTTTTTGTCTGTTTATAATCCGTTGTATCTAAGAAACAGGGAAGGACCACTAACTGGGGAAGTTCTAAAGTAGAGCTGTAGTGTGTCCGAGTCCAGTTTATAAACGTCCCCTATATGTCCTCCCCTTCTTTTCATCTTCTTGCCCATGCAAACAAATATGCCATTGGCTCCTATCTTTGTCAGCCTCTCCAGGGACTGGTTTCTCTTCCTGAAGGAATGGCAGCACAGGGTAAACTGATTTAAATCACCAATTTTAATCCTGATTTAAATCAGCCAGCAGGAAACTTTGATTTAAATCACTTAAAAAAAAATATCTTGTTTTGCATTTGTACTTTTTAACTGTTTTCCTAATGCAAGGTTTATTCTTGTTTGGTAACATTTTGGTTTGCAACTGAATATCCCTTTACAATAAATGTGCTGCTTTTTGCTAACCAGGAGAATAAACTGTATCTATACACATTTATTTAGGCAGTTATGTATCTTAATTCACATTTATTCAGCTTCTTAATTTTTACATTTTTATTAGGAAATTATTGATGCATTTATTTACTAGATTAATTTTTTACTTGCGATTTTTGTCAAGCTGTATTTGGATAGAAGTTAAAAAATGGAATTAAAAGTGCATAAAAACAGCATTTTATTTTGTATTAGTTAAATAAAACTATCTAGTGCTGGATACATAAAGTTTAACAAAACATGTTTTGCATTTAAAACTAACTCAATTATTAAACAAATGAAGTATTATCTGTAGCTAGTGAATTGAACGGATTGTTTCTAGTCACCATGCCTATCAGGGTTTTAGAACTAGTAGACCACTGTCAAGGTGGCCTTGAGACCTCTGTCAGAGCCTAGCCATCCTGCCTTGGCACTTTGGCTGAGTGCTTTGACATTCATTAGGAAGCATACTCCTAGGTTTCCTATTATCAGGTTTCCTGAGGACTCTACGGGAGCAAATGTACCCTTATTTGGATGACTGGCTAGTCAGAGGCTGGTCCAGGGCTCAGGTACTGTCCAGTTTGTCTATCATCCAATCAACTTTCAAAGCCCTGGGTCTACTGATCAACTTAGGAAAAAAATCTACCCCACGTCCAGTTCAGAGGATAGAGTTTACAGGGGCAGTCCTGGACACTACTCAGGCCAGAGCTTTCCTTCTGGACACAAGGTCCCAAACAATTTGATTTCTTGCTGTAGATCGCCAGGCCCACCCAGTCACAAGAGCTCAAAATTGCATGAGGCTCCTGGGACATATGGCCGCATACGTAGTCCGGCGTGCCAGACTACATCTCAGATTTCTTTAAAGTTGGCTAGCCTCTTCACTATTTGAGCTCTGTACTGAACAAGCCCTCTTGCGTATTCATTTCTCTAGATAGGTGGACAGACCCATTCAATGTATGGGCAGCATTCTGTTTGCTCTCAACCTTCATAAGAATATAAGAATGGCTATACTGGGTCAGAGTAATGGTCTGTCTAGCCCAGTAAACAGCCTTCTCATAGTGGCCGGTGCCAGATGCTTCAAAGGGAATGAACAGAACAGGGCAATTCTCAACTGATCCAGCCCCTGTCATCCAATTCCAGCATCTTTTAATCAGAGGCTTAGGGACACCCAGAGCATGGGGTTGCATCCCTGGTCATCTTGACTAATAGCTATTAGTGGACCTATTCTCCATAAACCTACCTAGTTTCTTTTTTGAACCCAGTTATACTTCTGACGTTGACAACATCCCCTGGCACCAAGTTGAAAGGTTGACTGTGTGTTGTGTGAAGAAGTATTTGCTTGTGTGTGTTTGTTTTAAACCTGCGGCCTATTAATTTCATTGGGTGACCTGGTTCTTGATTTATGCGAAGAGGTAAATAACACTTCCCTATTCACTTTCTCCACACCATTCATGGTTTCATAGACCTCTATCATATCCCCCTAAGTTATCTCTTTTCCAAGCGGAACAGTCCCAGTCTTTTTAATCTATCCTCATATGGAAGCTATTCCATGTTCTTAATCTCTTTTGTTGCCCTTCTCTGTACCTTTTCCATTTCTAACATATCTTTGTTTGAGATGGAGCGACCAGAACTGCACTCAGGATTCAAGGTGTGGGCATATCATGGATTTTTATATAGCAGCATTATGATATTTCTGTCGTATTATCTATCCCTTTCCTAATGGTTCCCATTGTTCTGTTTAGCTTTTTTTTTTTATTTGCTGCTGCATGTTGCGTGAATATTTTCAGAGAATTATCCACAATGACTCCAAGATCTTTCTTGAGTGGTAGTGACTGCCCCATCATTTTGTATGTATAGTTGTGATGGCTTTCCAATATGTATTACTTTGCATTAATCAGTACCAACTGTCATCTGCCATTTTGTTGTCCAGTCACCCAGTTTTGTGAGATCCCTTTCTAACTCTTTGCAGTCTGCTTTGGACTCATCTATCTTAATTTTGTATTGTCTGCGAATTTTGCCGCCTCACTGTTTATCCCTTTTTCCAGATCATTTATGAACGTATGTCATGCTGAATGGAGTGGCTCATGACTGTGAGTGCCTACTTCAAGAAAGCAGGGCAGAGACGCCAAACTTGGTGGTATTTTCTGTATTTAGATTTCACCAAGCCAGTAACAAGTGTGAACTCCTTGTTCACTACAGATAGACTTGAGTGTCTAATGGGACTATCTTGCAACCCAGACAAGCTACACTATGTGATAATGGTCACTTACACCCTGTCCCAAGAGACCAGGTCTATTTGCATCCTAGATTTCAGAGGAAAGAAAATACTGGTAGCCAATTCTGTAATTAACTAAAGATTTATTATCTGGGAAAAAGAAATGAGTTATTGAGAGTTTAAATCAGGTAAAATATGTGTACAGGTGAGTCTGTCTCTAATTCCAAATGGTAGCAGAGATGTAGTTTTCCAAAAGTCTCTCAGGGCTATCTAGGATAACTCTCTGGGCATCTCCATCTTCTCGTTCAGTTATTCTGCCATGTTAAAATCCAAACAGTCCAGAGATGAAGATTTTTTCCTTGTGTAAATACTTAGATTCTCTCAGAAAAAAGGCTGATAGGATCACTACCCATGTGGGTTCTTTTTTGTTTTTTGATGACTGAGAGTGAGAAATGCATTTAGAATCTTTGATCTCCAATCATCCCACACAGTGACCATTTGCTTTGAAATTAGCACTTTCCTGATTATTCTTCTTTTGCATTACACAAGGCTTCTTTCTCATTTGATGGATTATTTAGTTACAGGAGTATATACAATGTAAATGTTTGCTATTGCATTATAACAGAATACAGATAAGTGAAAAAACAATGCATGTGGCCCACCACTGGTGTTTAAACTTCATAAAAACTGAATACATTCTTGTACATTTAAACGATCACTTTTGACATGTAGTAATACGCAAGTGAATTGACCTGACTTCCAGTTATGCATTTATAAGTGTTCAGTGATGCCTGGGGCTTTATTTGCTGCTGCATGTTGCGTGAATATTTTCAGAGAATTATCCACAATGACCTCAAAGAATTTTAATAGATTTATGAGGCATGATTTCCTGTTACAAAAGCCATGTTGACTCTTCCCCAGCAAATTGTGTTCAGCTGCAAGCGCACTGGCGTGGCCACATTCGCTGCACTTAAAGCGGCATTGGAAGCGGTGCGTTAGGGCAGCTATCCCACAGAGCACCTCTTCCCATTCTGGCGCTGTGGCTTGTGAGAAGGGAGCGTGGGGTGTGGGGCATTCTGGATCCTGTCCCAACGCCCCGTGATGCGTCGCTTTGCATTCCAGCAATTCTTGTGTTTCCGTCCACATTTGGTGCCATCTTTCAACGGTTTCTGTGCGCCGCGCTCTATCTTCCCTTTTGGTCTGTGGGAATTGAGCCCGAACTTCTGAGGAGCATGTTGACTAGTCTCGCCACGTCACGTTAATTTAGCATTCGAGCTACTCCTTAAGATCCAAAGTGACAGTGAGGAGTCCGACGATGATATCGAATCGCGTGACGCATACAACACGAAATTGCTTGTCTCATTCACGGACATGCTCACCACCGTGGAACGCTGCTTTGGACTCGGGAAACAAGCACTGAGTGGTGGGATCACATCGTTATGCAAGTCTGGGATGACGAGCAGTGGCTGCAGAACTTTCGGATGAGAAAAGCTACTTTCATGAGACTGTGCTGAGCTCGCCCCCACCCTGTGGCGCAAGGGCATGAGATTGAGAGCTGCCCTGCTGTTGGAGAAGCAGGTGACTATTGCAGTCTGGAAGCTGGCAACTCCAGACAGCTACCAATCGGTCGCTAACCAGGTTGGACTGGGAAAGTCAACCATTGGAATCGTGTTGATGCAAGTTTGCAGGTCCATTAATCGCATCCTGCTGAGAAGAACCGTCACTCCGGGTAATGTGCATGACATTATGGCTGGCTTTGAACAAATGGGTTTTCCTAACTGCGGAGGGGTGATAGATGAGATGCATATTCCTATTCTGGCACCAGACTACCTAGCCTCCGAGTACGTTAACCGAAAGGGGTATTTCTCCATGGTTCTCCAGGCGTTTGTGGATCACCGTGGGCGTTTCATTGACTTTAACGCAAGCTGGCCCGGAAAGGTGCATGACGCACGCATCTTTCGGAACACTGGTCTGTTCAAGAAGCTGCAAGCCGGGACTTTTTTTTTTCCAGACCAGAGGATCACCGTAGGGGACGTCGAAATGCCCATTGTAATCCTTGGAGACCCCACTTACCCTTTAATGCCATGGCTCATGAAATCCTACACAGGAAGCCTGAACAGCAGCCAGGAACGGTTCAATTATAGGCTGAGCTGGTGCCGAATGACTGTGGAGTGTGCTTTTGGCCGTTTGAAGGGCCGCTGGTGCTCTTTTTTTATGGGAAGCTGGACTTGGTCGAAGACAGCATTCCCGCGGTTGTATCCGCATGCTGTACCCTCCATAACATTTGTGAAGGGAAGGGTGAAAGCTTCACTCAGGCATGGGCCTCAGAGGTTCAACACCTGGAGGCTGAATTTGCACAGCCGGAGATCAGGGCTATTAGAGGGGCCCAGCGTGGGGCTGCAAGGATTAGGGATGCCTTGAGGGAGAAATTTGAGGCTGAAAACCACCAATGTCTGTTGTTCTGCACGGGAGTTAAGTGCAATGGCTGTATTTGGTACACTGAATTGTAGTGCTTGTTGCTTTCCTGGGCTAAGACTTTATTAGTGCATAAAGCAAAATAAACATGTTTTCAAAGTGAAAAACTCCATTTATTGAAAAGAAAATTCATTTATTAAAAAAAAACAGAAATACCAAAATGGCAAGGGGGTGGGGTGATTTCATACTCTGGAATCCTGTCTGGAGTGCTGTGCACTGAGTGCTGCAGTTCAAGATGGCTATAAGGCATGTTGAGGGGGGTTGAGTGAAGTGGATCAGGATCGTAGTTTTCATGGGTGGATTGTGAAGCTTGGGGTGTAGGAGGCAGCTGGGTGCGGTAAGGACCCGGATGTTGGGGAAAGTGGGTTGGAGGAGACATGGGGGCACAAGGGAAAGAGTTTTGGGACAAGGGCTGCGGCGGGGGCGAGCGCTGTAGTGGTCCGTCTGCATGGCGACGAGCACCTGTATAGAGTCTGCTTGCCGCTCCATTATGCTGATCAGCCGATCCGTGCTTCGCTGCCGGAGCACCACATTTTGCTGCCGGCAATCCTCATTCTTCTGGCGGATCCTCCTTTCACTCTCCTTCCACTTGTGTGCCTTTAGATTCTCGCTCACAGACTGCTGCATAACTTCCTGCAGCATGTCTTCTTTGCTTTTATGCTTCCTCTTCCTGAGTCTCTGCAGTCTCTTGGCTGGTGATAAGATGGACGGCTGAGATCTCAAGGTTGCACCTGTAAAGGCAAAATGCAACACTTAACAGAGGAAGCATTGAACACACCAGACAGAGCAATGATTCCCCCACACTTAAGGAGGGAAATCACAGTCCATTCAAAACCATACTTTGCCTGTCCCAGAGTGAGTGCGCACAACCCACGGGAGCCCCAGAAATGGTGAGTAAGCATAGGGTTAAGGGGGACTGATTGTTGCATGGCTGTACTGTCCTCTGGGTTTCTGTGCCTTGGGGAGAGCCAACAGCTGCAGAGGACACCTGCACTGAACACTGTCCCAACATTCTCCACAGGAGTTCATCCTGGACGATATCTTGCTGCTGAGAGTCACCGGGGAAGCAAGGGAGGGTCTTCTACTACAATGCGGCTTCCGCTCTGGCCCATACGTGGCTTGCCTGTGTGCAGCAATGGTCTCCTCGCAGCAGAGTGGCGCGGATACGTTAGCCTGACTGGGACAAGAACCACGCTGGCTCTCCCAATAAACCTGCGCAGGCAGATTGCACACATTCTGGCTGAGACTTTTGAAGAGATCACCGATGCTGATTACCATGATGTGATAGACCCCCTCAATGCACTATTCCACATCTAGGCATGCATGCAGTCCCTATCCTCCTCGCCCAAAGAGCCCGCACCTAAAAACTTCCCCCACCCCCCAAAAAAATAAATAAAAAAAAAGCCGCTTACCGGGAACCTCCTCTGTTTTTTGTCCTTCCCCAAGCATCGGACGCCGTGACTGGCTGCCTTCCTCCTGGCTCGAGAAGAGCTCCTGGCTGCATGCCTCAAGGGATTCCAGGGTGTCTTCCCCCCCCACCTCAGCACCCGTGCTCGGGCTGTCATCATCGTCCTCCTCCTACTCCCCCACCCTTGCTGTGCTGGGCTTGGAAGTGTCCATGGTGGTCATTGGAATGGAGATGGGATCGCCCCCAAGTGTTGTGTCCAGCTCTTTTTAGAATTTGCAGGTCGCGGGAGCAGCACCAGAGCGGCCGTTTGCCTCGGGGGCTTTGCGGTAGGCATTCCGCAGCTCCTTTACTTTAACCCGACACTGCACCGCGTCCCAGTCATGGCCTCTTTCCGTCATGGCCCTTGATATGTGCCCAAAGGTATTGTAATTCCTACGGCGGGAGTGCAGCTGGGACTGCACAGCTCCCCTGGCCCTGGCAGCACTGCTTCTCCAGTCTCCTAAATCTGTCGGTGGAGGCTCTGATTTCACTTCTGTTGGACCCAGACATAATTTTGCAGGATTATGGTTGGCTGCTCCATCCGAACCTGTGGGCACTTCATTTAACAGCTTGAAGCAAGTTCACCATGTCTTGTTAAATAGTAGGTAGCCTTCCACCAGGACTACTTACATTTTGAAATGGAAGCTTTTTTTCATCTTATCTCATCAACTTGAGGTTTCCTCAATCCAGCATAGTCTGTACCATCTATTGTGTTAGGTCATTCCAGTTTGAACAAGGTCAGCCTGAGATGATGCAGAGGTAAACACGTGCTGCCCAGTACCCCTCCTTCTGTCCTAAAACTATAAATAGTGATGCTTGTCACTAATAAAGTTGCCGTATGCCTCTGAGGGGGGGTACGAGCCCTTTGATCAAAGTTACTGATGTTGGTGCGTTGCTTTTCTTGGGGCTAGTCTACACTTACCCGCAGCGTTGGAGGCGTCGGATCGATCTTCTGGGTTCGATTTATCGCGTCTTGTCTAGACGCGATAAATCGAACCAGGAAGTGCTCCCCCGTCGACGCCGGTAATCCTGCTCTGCGAACGGAGCAGGCGGAGTCGACGGGGGAGCTGCGCGCCGCCGTGTGGACCAGGGGTAAGTACTTTAAAGTTCGAAATAAGATACTTCGACTTCAGCTACGTTATTCACGTAGCTGAAGTTGCGTATCTTACTACGAACTTGTGGGCTAGTGTAGACCAGCCCTCAGTCTCTGACAGCTTTGGCGTTCCAAACCAACTCCGCCCTACCCGGGCAGTGAGGGGTAAGTAGGACAAGCTGATTTTTACCTAACAATTGCACCTAAAACATCAAGGGTTGGCGATTTAGTTTTATCCCGGTCCACTTAGTAGCAACATTAGCTTTCCATCTTTATGTGAACAACTGTTCTATGTTTTCCAACAATATTACAATCAGATTTTTTTAAAGGCCTGTAAAAGTTGTATCCTCAGATAAGGAAACCGGTTCCCTGCAGGACTTGAACTTGAATTTTGTCAAAGTTTATGATACTTCCATTTGAGGCTTTAGCAATGTGGTGCTTACTACACCTATTACTGGAAGTTGGCTTTTTTAGTAGCAATCACTTCAGCCAGGAGGGTGGCTGAGCTGTGTGCTCTGACATCTGGACCTCCGTATAAAATTTTCTTCAAGGACAAATTGTATCTATGCCCTTATTCAAGATTTCTCTCTAAAGTGGTATCTACTTTTCATGTTAGCCAGTCAATGTACTTACATATGTTTTACCCAAAACCCAATGCCAGTAGAGAGGAGCAACACCTGTGCGTGCTAGATGTTAGAAAACCTTGGGCGTTCTACATATTTAGGATTAAACAATTCCATTTGTCACCCCAACTGTTCATGGTCATCACAAACAGGATGAAGGCTCTCCCAGTATCATCACAGAGAAATAAATCATGAATAGCCTCCTATATTTGTGTATGTTATGATCTGGCTGGCATTTCCACACCGAGCAAAGTAACATGACATTCCACAAGATCGCAATGAGCCATGTCAGTGTTTCTTGCACAAGTCCCTATCTAGGACACTTGTAAAGTGGCAACTGTAAGTCCCCACCTTAACATCCCCATTCTGGAGACTCTTTTTTAAGTTTGGATGAGTTGTGCGTGTATATAGACTCCCATGACTTCTGCTTTGTAGCTTGTGAGCCACCAAGAGTGGAATGAACATGTGCAATCACTCAAAGAGGATAAAACGGTTACTAACCTTCCATGATTATTGTTCTTCAAGATCTGTTGCATGTGTCCATTCCACAGCCCACTTTCCTACCTCTATAGGTTGAGTTGTATGGCAAAAAGGAAAGGTGGAGGGCAGGTTCTGGGGAAGCTGGACCCTTTATACCGGCATGCAGTGGGCATGCAATGGCAGAGGGTGTTTGAGCCGCACTGATGGGTAACACTGAGGGAGAGAATTTTCCAGTGACTGAGTGTAGGGTGCCCAAACACTGAGTGGAATGGACATGTTCAACACATCTCAAACAGTTATGGAAGATAGTAGCTATTTTTTTTCTTGTTTTTTCAACTCCTGATGGGTCTCTTATCTTTTAATGAACTAGTCAGTGAGCTGAACTAGTTGAATAAACTGAAATAAAGAAAACATCTGTATCTGCAGAAGAGACTGATGCTATCAAACGCTGGTTTAGCATTCCATCAACGCCTGGTTCCAGGGATTTGCCAGTGACTTCCACCAGTTCAGTGATAGAACTGTCTTTAAAATTTGGCAGCAAACGTACTGCTTAATATTATTTTTTTTAAATTTTCTTAATTTAAATGATTTTTATAGGTCATAATAAATTTTAGGCTTTAACATAAATTGTCATTTTAATTATAAATAGGGTTGTTTTTATTAAATACAAGTTTATATTTTTTTAAAGTCAGGTTTTAATAGAAGTCCAATTCTGTCTGTCTCTCCTTTTAATAAATAAATAAATAAATCAACTCTTTTATCCATCATGGGGCAGCTGGTGGTACATCCTTCTCCAGTTCATGAGCTTGCAAAATAAGACAAAGCTCATTTCCAAGGAGCATCCCAGATTTTGGCTGAGTCTACACTAGAAACCTTACAGTGTCACAGCTGTACCGCTTCAGCTGAGCTGCTGCAAGGTCTCCCGTGTAGACTCTCTATGCCACTAGGAGTGAGCTTTCCCACTGGCATAATTAAACCCCTCAACGAGTGACAGTAGTTGTCAACGGGAGAGCATCTTCTGCCGACAGAGCGCTATCCACACTGGCACTTCTGTTGGTGCAAATTACGTCAGTCAGGAGTGTGGTTTTTTCACACCCCTTACTGACACAAGTTTTACCGAAGAAGTGCTAGTGTGGATAGCGCTATGTCGGTGATAGCGCTAACTCATAGCCTAAGAGTTAAAGGTTTTTTTTAAATAATAGTCTAGTCACACTTAAAAGTATTCACTGACCCAAAAAAACAACCTTCAGTAATGCAGAGTTTAGGTATCTCGTGCCCTTCACTTGACAAAAGCACTGGTGGGGACAGTGCTATATCAGCAGGAGATGGTCTTCTGCCAATATAGCTACTGCTGCTCATTGGGAGTGGTTTAATTATGCCGGCTGGAGAGCTCTCCTGCTGGCATACAGCAGCTACACAGGAGAGCTTGCTGCAGTGCAGCTGCAGCTGTAAGGTCCAAAGTGTAGACACAAATTCTAGTCAGCTGTTCTTTCCTCTAGGCCACATGATTTGGATCACTAATGCTGTTCCATGCCCCCACGATTCTAGAACACTTTGAATAATTGTTCTTTAAATAGAAAAGTCTTGTCAACCAACTAGCTCTCTGCTTTAATATTATATGAAATTAATCATCAACTGCTTTGCTTTTTCCTGATTCCCAGCACAGGATAATCCTGAAATACAGGAGGCTCTAAGAGGTGTGAAGTGGGCCATTCATCTCAATATGATGGTCTCAGCTAATGAGAGCACCCCATAGAGATGAGAACAGCCTGAAACAATAGCTCTCAGACATGTGAACTGCTCCATTCATCTCAATGGGTGTTCCCATCCCCACCCCCTTCCCCAGTGTTTGAGAAACCTGTGATGTTTATAAATCACACCTTTTCTCACCACCTCGGTCCAGTCTCAGCAGTGTATCTTGGTGCATGCTCCTAGCATGTCTATTCTCAGCTCCCCACCCCAAGCGGCAGGGCCACAGAGCTTGAACCCCAGATGTCAGCTCACGTGTAGAGTAGGGAGAGACTGGCACAGACCCCTTCAGAGGGGCAAGGTCCCCCAAATATGGGCTCTTGGCTCCTCTGTTCATGCATGCTTGCATGCTCTGTGTGGAAGAGTTGAGCTTTAAACAGAAAACTGGTCTTGCCCTTAACTATAGCAGGCATGACAATCTGCTATAATAAACTCAGAGCTTGTCTATGCTTACAGCTGCACTGGTTAGTGAAGACACTATCCATATGCCAACAGGAGAGCTTCTCCCATCTGCGTAGGTACTCCACCTCCCAAAGAAGTGGTAGCTATGTTGACAGGAGAAGCCCTCCCTTTAACATAGCGCTGGGGGTTAGGTTTTCCACACCCCTGAGCGACGTAGTTATACCAACACAATTTTGTAGTGTAGACCAGTGCTCAGCAAGGTTCCTTTAATGTTTTTAATTAGTTTTATTTCTCTTGCGCTTGTATAGAAGATAGACTGAACGAGAGAAGAAGATACTACATCATGGTTTCAGTCTGTTCTGGTTTAATTGAAAAATAATAGCTAAGGCAGTAAAATAAAATACATATTTTTTTTAATGTAATCCCTTCACAAAACAGAAGGTACATAGAAATCAAATAGGCTGGTGGGTGAAAAAATGAGAGGCTTTTTAGAAACCCAAACTTTTGTGGACAAAGGTCATGAATAGAAAACTTTGTAGTTGATTCCTGGCTCTTGTACAGAAAAGCTATCTGATTTTAGTATTGTATTTGTTGTGTGTCTCAACCTTTTTAAAAAGACAAATGATTCCTGAAGTTGTGTGAGGGGAAAAAACACATTTTCCAATGGAAAGCCCTTATCTGACAATTGCAGTTACAGCTCCCTGAAATGTGTGCAACTGTTTGTTTTTGGTTCATTCCACTTGCTGCTTTAAATAGTCCTATACTTTTGGTGGATCCATGCATGCATTGTGAGAGGCAGGGGCTGCTTCCTTGCATGACTGCGTGCAGATACTATGGCAGAAAGCTATCGCCTCCTGCTGCACCCTCTACCGATTAACTCTTGGTCTGAGGTCAGAGTCAACTTTGAGCACTGCTACTTTTGAATGGTGGTGGTCAAGGAGGTAAGGAACTTGTTTATTACTATGATTCATTTTTAAGTTTTAAGTTGCATTTTGTCTTCCTGTTTTGTTGAGTGGGTTTTTTGAAGCTGAGCTAATAGTTTTCTTGTCTCATGGTTCCCTCTAGGATTCAGAGAACAGAAGTGGTTCATGTCCAGAGTGAAAACGTGCTCCCGGACACTTCTGTCTTACATCTCCTCTGATGCAGTGGGGTCCAAGGGATGTACCCATCTTCAGGCGATGGAAGTGGGGAAATCAGTGGGTGCTGGAGCACCATGAGGAGGTAATTTGAGAGCTGAGATTAATCTGGGGACATAAGGATTGGGGAATTGCCTGACTGTGTCTCTTCACTAATGCCTCTCTGTTTTCCTTTTCAGAATTCAGGAATGTGGGAGAGGTGCATCAAAGCAGCTACTGGATTATTGTGCCAACAAGTAGTAAGACATTACATTCAAAGATTGTATGTGTATAATGGCTGCTTAATTTGTCCTTTTGTTTCGGTTTTGTTTTTCATGTAAAGCCTCCAGAGGGGAAAACTAAACAAGAATATATTTAAACTAAACTTTTTTTTTTGTATTTAAAGTTTTTTGTAAAAGCTGATAAAATGTTTATTAAACATGTCTTTTGTTCCTCATTATTGCTCTGTGGATTGTAGCTACTGTGGTTGGGTTTATACTGGACAGAGTTGAGACCATCCAAGTACATCATTGACTGCTTTTGTGCAACTGATATGTGTGAACAGAGTTGGCATGTAACCACTATTGATAGGTTTCTGCTGTCTAAACTACTTGCAGTTGCATGGCTGCTTTAAATTGCATCAGTGGACCAGCTCAGCATAGATGGGGCAAGGATTGGTGGAGAGCAGAGAGATCTTGAATGCTTCAGGATGTGGGCCTGTATTTCAAATCCTCCTCATTTTTTTTCTTTCCTGCAATGACCTTTTTAATTATCAGAATACTCCTTGACATGTTGAATTACTTATATTTTAGTTCTTGCAGTTTCTTGCTCTTTAGGATTATATATTTGTCAGATGTACTAATGAAGATTACTGCAAGCAATTTAAAACTCATCTATACATATTTACGATTGTTTTTGGAAAAAATTACATGGAATGGATTAACTATTTTCTGTCTGTCTTGTGGCCTTTTATTGCAGTTTTGATATTAAACGTTCAAAAGTTCTAGTAGATTGTTTATAGTTATGTTAAACCGTTTGTTTTCCAGTTAATTGCAGC
This sequence comes from Chelydra serpentina, assembly GCA_037349315.1. Classification (NCBI taxonomy): domain Eukaryota; kingdom Metazoa; phylum Chordata; order Testudines; family Chelydridae; genus Chelydra; species Chelydra serpentina. The sequence goes on along the minus strand of JBAIAC010000024.1, from coordinate 54,293,263 downwards.
CCTGACACATTTCTGACTTGACTTTTATATTTTAAAGTCATAATTCATAAATAGCAAATTCAGGAAATATATGTAATCTGTACTCTGATTACATACAAATGTAGATACCAATAAAAGCTAAGCTAGGATCTGTTTCTCAACACTAGGGGGCATTAATATTTCATGAAATTGAAAACAAAACAAACCTTTATTGCAGGGGTGGCCAACCTGAGCTGGAGAAGGAGCCAGAATTTACCTATGTACATTGCCAAAGAGCCACAGTAATACGTCAGCAGCCCCCCCATTGACTCTTCTCTCCCCCCCCCCCCCCGACTCCCAGTGCTTCCTGCCCACCGGCAGCCCCGCTGATCAGCACCTCCTCCTCCTCTCTCCCCGCACCTCCCGATCAGGTATTTTGTGGCATGCAGGAAGCTCTGGGGTGGGAGGGGGAGGAGTGAGGGCATAGCAGGCTCAGGGGAAGGGGTGGAGTGGGGGCAGGGGTTGAGCAGTGATCACCCCCTGGCACATTAGAAAGTTGGCACCTGTATCTCCAGTCCCGGAGTCGGTGCCTATACAAGGAGCCGCATATTAACTTCTGAAGAGCCGCATGTGGCTCCAGAGCCACAGGTTGGCCACCCTTGCTTGATTGTATCAGTAGCATTCATATATAAATAAATAAATTTTTTTATAGCTTCAACGGTCCCAAAATATTTTTCATTACCAAGCAGTTTTTCTGTGCAGAAATGAAAACAACAAGCAGCATTATTATAAGAATACAATTTCTGACTTCTTTTCATTTTCTTGTAGGAATGATTACTCTGTTGCCTTGGAAATGAAGTGACTACCCTGCTGCTGTAAATGTAGGGCAGAAGATCAAGGGTGTGGGCAGTATGGAGCTAATGAACGGGCAGTCGAGCAATGTTAATATTGCCGCTACTGCTTCAGAGGTAAGGACTACAAGCCTACAGTCCCTTATTAGTTAGTCAGATATTTAAATCCATAAAATGTATAGGGTTACAAACCGCTCCCTCCCCCTCCAAATTGAAACAGTGACTTTTTTTCTTTCTGCAAAGATACTTTGTGCCACAGGGTCTTATTCTGTGGATCGTCTCTGACATTTGACAGTTCATTTTTACTTTGCTTCAAAATTTTGAGTTTTTAGAATGCTTGCCAGCCAGGAGCATGAATCAGCCTGTGTGGATTTGCCATAGGCAATAAGTGTCTCTCCTCAGTTTCTATGGATGTAGTAGAAGCTTTTCAGCTCTTGTTGTGTTTGATTATTCTATCGCACTGTGCCTGGTGTGTAAAAGGAGTCTTTTTGAAAACTCTTATGCAGTTCCAATTTTTATTTTATACTTAACTTTTGAAAATAATTTCATGCTCAGTAAATGGATGAGGCTTTGGCACACTTTTGTTGATGATGCACCTCATATCAGTTGCCTTCTCCAAAGCTTTGTTACAGTGCCTGGGTGCCTCAGGTGGAGTGTTAGAGCCTCTCTGAAGCACACACTGTAGTCTTGCTTATAGTGGAGCATCTCCCTTCCTGTTGCTTGCCTCAGTCCTCTTGGTGCCCCCACCCCAGGCTTTTAAGAGCCTTCAAATAGACTCTTGTTTCTTAGGTTCTTTGCGTATAGGCTGTATGTAACACAGACAGCAGACCCTATGGTGGGTTACTTGATTGCCTTTTCTCAAATAATTTAACAGCAGTTACAAAGACACAAGAGGTACTTTTAATGTGAATAAGCCATAGGACATTCACGGTGCTGAGCTATGTGCTTGGAAAATGGGCTCCTATCTTTGTAGTGTAGGTTTAAGGGTAGGGGCTTGTTGTATCTTATTCAGTACCCTGTCTTTATCTTGAGGAGATCTTAGGATGTGATGGTGACAAGACAAATGTCCCTTGCTTCCTGGACGATTAGGATGAATCATAGGGTTCTCCATAAATATATTTCCTCAGAGATGAATGTTAAGTGAGTAGAAATAACACACCCCATGTGCTTCCACTGAGAACTAGAGATTGACTTCCATCCAGAAGTCGCTCACTTTTTTTTAGGTTTCTCATACAGTGAGTCTTGGTCCTTTCTAGGAACTGGAGGGCCAAGAAGATGTGGTGATGTTATCATAGAGCTTTCTTTGGATCCCATCTCCCTCATAATCCATTAGGAACATATAAGGGAAATTAGGGTCAATGTGGTGGATTCATGAATCCTTAATGTAGTTTAGAGGGTCTTCAGGATCTGTCTTATAAAAATGTTCCAAATCTGTCTTTCCCTGAAGCATGTTTTTAGGTACCATTATATCAGGAGGACTCAAAACTGGAATGGAATTGGAAATTCTAACTGGCAAAGTGTGCAGGGAGAGAGGGTGTGTTGAGAACATATCTACTTCTTCTACACCAAGGTGACTGACCGCACGAAGCTCAGAATTCTAGAAGAACATCACTCCCCATTCTTATTGGTGTCTTTGTGTGCTACTTTTGGCAGAGTGTGGTGTGTCTTCACATTGCTGGTTTTCATGTTTAGCTCTGTCTGGATGTCCAGCAGGGGCGCATCAAATGTCATTCCACTCGCTGAGGTGAATTACCAGGAGCGCTCTAGCCGTTGAGTCAGAGCGCTCTACCTGCCTCCAGACAGCAATGGGTGTTGGGAGGGAAGTATCTATTGTAGAGAAAAGTCCCTGAGTGTCTGCCCCCTGACAGAATAAGGCTCCATCATCTTCTCTCAGGAAGCTTGGTTGGCTTCACTCTCATTGCAAATGTAAGATAGTGTCTATTTTACCAAGGGCAATTTTTTGTGAGTTTCTGCTGAAGGCGATTTTATGCACCAGCTTCTGACAGATAATTTTTGCCACTGTTTTTCATAATTAAGTTTATCATTAATCCTAAATATTTTTTTCTCAAAAGCCACCTGTTGCACCAAATCTACTCAACAAAGAGACAGAGGAAAGGAACTGTGTGTGTGCAGGGGGCTGGAAGGAGCAATTTGGAAGATGGAGAGGAGGGTAAAAATGAGGGGTACACTTGAGTTGTTTTCTCCTGCTCTGGCAAAAAAGAGTAGCTGTAAACCTAGCTAAACTAGCCAATATGTCCTGGCTGCTTTGCACTGCTTCAGAGTGGCATAAAACAGCTAGAGTGTACCAGTGAATCTAGTCATAGAAGTTAAAAGGATGATTTTTCATATTTTCAAATCACTAGAAATATCATGTGGTAACTGCTCTGAGACTTTTGTTTAGTGTTATGATTTTTTTTAAAAATCAACAGCACAAGAAGATTTCTAGACAAACTATATATTAAAATGGAGGAGTTAAAATTGAGAGTACAAATCAGTATTTAGGATAAGTTGACAGGAATGTAATTATTGTCAAGCTAAGTGTTATAAATCCAGGAAATTCAGAGTTAAGATTCAGTGTAAAAATTTAAAATATGGCGTCAGGCAGTAGACAAAATATCTAATGCTGAAAAATTTGTTTAATCTAAGGGTATGTCTACACTACGAAATTAAATCGACTTCTATAAAATCAACCTTTCGGAAGAGATTTTACACAGTTGATTGTGTGTGTCCACACTAAGGGTACGTCTACACTACCTGCCCGATTCGGCGGGTAGCGATCGATTTCCTGGGATCGATTTATCGCGTCTCATGTAGACGCGATAAATCGATCCCAGAAGCGCTCCCCGTCGACTCCGGAACTCCAGCTCGGCGCGAGGAGTAAGCGGAGTCGACGGGGGAGCGAGCCTGCGCTGCGTGGACCCACAGTAAGTAATTTTAATTCGATCTAAGATACGTCGACTTCAGCTACGTATCTTAGATCGACGACACCCCACCCTCCACCCCCCAGTGTGGACCAAGCCTAAGTGCATTAAGTGCGGAGTGCATCTTCAGGAACTCTGGTCTGTTTGAACAGCTGCAGGAAGGAACTTACTTCCCAAACCAGAAAATTACCGTTGGGGATGTTGAAATGCCTATAGTTATCCTTTGGGACCCAGCCTACCCCTTAATGCTGGCTCATGAAGCCATACACAGGCACCCTGGATAGTAGTAAGGAGCAGTTCAACTATAGGCTGAGCAAGAGCAGAATGGTGGTAGAATGTGCATTTGGACATTTAAAGGCTCGCTGGTGCAGTTTACTGACTAGGTTAGACCTCAGCAAAACCAATATTCCCATTGTTATTGCTGCTTGCTGTGTGCTCCACAATATCTGTGAGAGTAAGGGGGAGATGTTTATGGCAGGGTGGGGGGTTGAGGCAAATCACATGGCGGCTGATTACGCACAGCCAGACACCGGGGCGATTAGAAGAGCACAGCAGGGCGCGCTGTGCATCAGAGAAGCTTTTAAAACCAGTTTCATGACTGGCCAGGCTACGGTGTGACAGTCCTGTTTGTTTCTTCTTGATGAAAACCCACCCCCTTGGTTAACTCTACTTCCCTGTAAGCCAACCGCCCTCCCTCCTTCGATCACCGCTTTCAGAGGCAATAAAGTGATTGTTGTTTCAAAATCATGCATTCTTTATTAATTCATCACACAAATAGGGGGAAAACTCGCAAGGTAGCCCGGGAGGGGTGCATGAGGAGGGAAGCACCGGGTTGGGTGGTGGATGAGGCGAGGGGGGAAGGACAAAATTTTTGGAATGCCAGCCTTCTGTTGTTTGGGCAATCGTCTGGGGTGGGGTGCCTGGAACTCCCTCCTCCCCCCACACGTTGGCGTCTGGGTGAGGAGGATATGGAACTTGGGGAGGAGGGCAGGTGGTTATACAGGGGCTGCAGTGGTGTCTGTGCTCTTGCTGCCTTTCCTGCATCAGATGCACAAGATTCCTGAGCATTTCAGTTTGCTCCCCCATTAGCCTCAGCATTGCATCCTGCCTCGTATCCTCGCGCTCCTGCCTCCTCTCATCCCGTTCATTTAACGCTTTCCTCCACGCATTTTGATGAGCTCTATCGGAGCGAGAGGACTGCATGAGCTCTGTGAACATTTCATCGCGAGAGCGTTTTTTTTGTCGCCTTATCTGCGTTAGCCTCTGGGATGGAGATGATAGGGGGAGCGTAGAAACATTTGCAGCTGCGGGAGGGAATAAAAGGGAGAGTAATATTTAAAAAGATACGTTTTGGAGAACAAAGGGAAAACTCTTTTTCACAGTGATCCAAGCGATTCACATTACATAGCACTTGTGCTTTCGGTACAGGTTGCATTTTGCCTCGTATAATGCGTGTCTGCTGGTTTGTTGTGAGAGATCACACACGCACGGCTAGGAAACAGAATTCGGCTTGCAGGCAACCATGGTAAGCCAGCGTTTCGGCTTCTTCAGCCCTCATAACGTGGGAATGGTTTCAAACAGCGGTGCCCTCCTTTCCCATAAGCAAAGCTGAAAAGCAGGGGCTGTGGTTTTGGGGTTAATGTGCAACACAACCCAACTTACACCCCTCCCCCCCCCTCAGTTCTATGGGATGATCGCTTCACCCCTCTCCCCACCGTGTGGCTAGTATCAGGGAAGATCCCTGGCAGCCAAACGCAAACAGCTCAGCATGATTGTCCCCTTAAACAAATTTTCCATATTTCAGCCAGGTGACCATGAATGATATCACTCTCCTGAGGTTAACACAGAGAGAGAAAGAACGGCTGTTGCTTGAATGCCACCAAAGCCCGGGCCCATTCACTGCCATGCTTTGTGCTGCAGTGATTCCAGACTACTTGCTACTGGCTTGGCGTGGTAAAGTGTCCTACCATGGAGGACGGAAGGGAACAAGGCTGCCCTCCCCAGAAACTTTCTTCAAAGGCTTTTAGAGTACCTCCAGGAAAGCTTCATGGAGATGTCCCTGGAGGATTTCCGGTCCATCCCTAGACACGTTAACAGACTTTTCCAGTAGCTGTACTGGCTGCAAATGCCTCCCAAGTTTTCAGGGCAAATTATTAAACACGCTTGCTTTTAAACCCGGTACTATATTTACAAAGTACACTCACCAGAGGTGCCTTCTCCAGCTTCATGGTCAGGGAGCCCGGGTTGGGAGGGTATTGGCTTGAGGGTGATGAATAGTTCCTGGCTACCGGGGAGAATGGATTCTCTGCTTGCATGCTGTGCGCTATCCTCAACCACCTTCTCCTCCACAAAATCCTCACCCCCTGTTGCGTGAGACTTCCTTCTTACAGGTATCCATGGATAGTGGTGGGGTAGTGGTAGGTTCCCCACCTAGAATTGCATGCAGCTCGTCATAGAAGCGGCATGGATGGGGCTCTGACCCAGAGTGACCGTTTGCTTCCTTTTGTTTTTTTGATAGGCTTGCCTGAGCTCCTTAATTTTCACATGGCACTGCTGCGCGTCCCTGTTGTAGCCTCTGTCCGTCATGGCCTTGGAGATTTTGGCAAATATATTGGCATTTTGTCTTTTGCAACGGAGTTCTGCCAGCATGGATTCATCTCCCCATACAGCAATGAGATCCAGTACCTCCCGTTCGGTCCATGCTGGAGCTCTTTTGCAATTCTGGGACTGCATGGTCACCTGTGCTAATGAGCTCTGCATGGTCACCTATGCTGATCAGCTCGCCACGCTGGCCAAACAGGAAATGAAATTCAAAATTTCCCGGTGCTTTTCCTGTCTACCTGGCCAGTGCATCTGAGTTGAGAGCGCTGTCCAGAGCGGTCACAATGGAGCATCCTGGGATTGCTCCCGGAGGCCAATACCATTGAATTGCGTCCACACTACCCCAAATTGGACTCAGCGAGGTCAATTTTAGTGCTAAACCTCTCACCAGGGAGGCGTACAGAAATCGGTTTTAAGAGCCCTTTAAGTCAACAAAACAGGCTTTGTGTGGACGGGTGCAGGGTTAAATCGACCTAACGTTGCTAAATTTGACCTAAACTCGTAGTATAGACCAGGGCTTAGACCACAAACACCAAGGTTTTAATCCTAATAATAATTTTTTTTAAGGAGTGTTACTGGGCAGATTTAAGGTTACTTGGTTGCCCTACCACATTTCCTATCTTAACATGTCTGGATTTCTTTTATGACTAAGTAAATGACTACACAAGGTGCAAGACAGTAAAGATTAGGTCAAATATCTGCAATAATTGAGATATTGCTCTCTTAGAAAGCAGTCTAAATGTGCTGTGATGTATTTGGAAACTGGATACCAAGGCCGGCTCAATTTTGAGATTTGTTTAGTTGCAGGCCAATAGTACAGGTTTGCATAATTAATTTTAGTCACATATTTCAGAATAAAATAACTCTCTATAGAGAATGCTGCCATAGAGCCTGATTGTTGATAACATGGCTGCCTCTCTGTTAGGCTGAGATACCATTGGGTTTAATTACACAGGCACCTCTAAGTTTTAAGTACAGTGGCAGTTTGTATCCGTGTGATCTTTTGGAGCTATTTTGCTTATTCAGTTACTTTTTTTTTCTTCTGAATAATTTGAGTTGTATCAAAAGTGGCTGATCATTCCAGGCTACTTCAGTGAAGCAGTCATTTGTTTCTGTGTGCTGGTAAACCAATAAAAAAGGCTTTTAAGAAGAGATAGTTGCTGTCATTTTATTCAGCACAGTAATCTGAGTGTTTACACGTTACAAAGCATATTTTAGTATACAAGGTGGAGACTTGGATGTGGAATTTAACTTTTTACGTTATTTTGCATCATAGTGTTGAAAATATATTTTGACATTAGTATTACAGGAACCTAATGTTTGGTGATTGGAAGCCAGTTTCTATTTTTAGACAATTGGGAAAAAACCAACATATTTGTTCTTTAACATTAAATTTTAATATTAAAAATTGAAGCACACATAGACTCATAGACTTTAAGGTCAGAAGGGACCATTATGATCATCTAGTCTGACCTCCTGCACAATGCAGGCCACAGAATGTCACCCACCCACTCCTGGAATAATCCTCTCACCTATGTCTTGGCTATTGAAGTCCTCAAATCATGGTTTAAAGACTTCAAGATGCAGAGAATCCTCCAGTAAGTGACCCGTGCCCCATGCTGCAGAGGAAGGCAAAAAACCTCCCGGGCCTCTGCCAATCTCCCCTGGAGGAAAATTCCTTCCCGACCCCAAATATGGCGCTCAGCTGAACCCCGAGCATGGTACCCACGCGTGACAAGGTACCCACGCGCAGTATTCTAGTTTGGGCTCTTTTTTCATTCGCCAGCCCAGTCCTTTCCACCCCATCAAAGCCTCACTTCCTTGCAGAGGCCTGAGCCACAGGAGCCGAGCTGCTAACCCAGCACAAGCCTCATTAAAGGGGCACATGCACTTGTGTGACTGGTAATTGACTGGGTGGATTTGCTCCAAACTTTCTGAAGCCATTCACCGTTGGATGGGGCTAGCTTGAGCAAAATTTCACCCCAGAAAGGAAGATCTCTGCGGTAGTTATGAGGGAATGTAAAGGAATTCTAGCTCCTTCAAGGTGTTTATTGCTGACATAATAGCAGAGCCAGGAGAGTTACAACCACCTCTTACATCGCTGAGTTTACCTTAGGAGGTGATCATGGTTTCTCATTTGGTCAAAAGACAGCTCTAATGTTCCCTTCCCACTCACATTTCACTGGCAGATTACACAGCGGGAGGGATCTTCCCACCCAGCAAGGGGAAGCCTGTGGGCGTCTTGCATGTAGCAGCGCTGGTGTTGAACAATGGCACTGAGTGTGGAGGTGTGGATGAAGATGCAAGTCCGTGTGGTTTTCCTGATGCATATGTTGAAAAGAGATTATACCGTTACAGTAATGTAGTAGTTACTGTAACAGCCATAATTGTGCTTTTCTGCTCCAACAGCTCTTTAAAAGTTTTTAAAAAAGGGAGAGGACTGCATTATTTTAAAATTTCAGCTGGGTTAGTTCACTTCGTTTCCAGGTGTCCTAGTACCCATCTATATGTGGAAAATTAGAAGATGGGTTATATAACTCATAACGGTAACAAATACTGCTTGCTCTGGTTTTCATGGAAAGACGTTGAGAACATCCAAACGTAGTTTGCACTAGTGTTTATGCAGCTGCTGGGACAGGTATTGCTGGATTGGTTACTAAAAGTATGATTTGAAAACTGAAGTTTGGCTGCCAGAACCATTATTGGTGATAATTCTTGAGAAGGGAAGAACCCCGCTTCCCCTTCAGATCCTACAATTTGCTGTATGTACAATGTAGACATATTGTGTCCAAGATTATTGTGTAAAATATCAAATATATTTTATGAAATATAGTTACATTTAGCAAGGACACTCGTATACAGTTTGTGTATCTTTTTTTATATTTTACTGACATTTCTCTCCCCCTTCCCCCCCCCCCCCAAAAAAAAAAATCAGGAGAGAATGGGAGAAAAAGGCAGAAAACCAGAAAGATAAAGGAATGGGAGGGCTGGGGAAGGGAAAGGAGAGAAACATTTCAGTTTTCATCCACTAGGATAGTTGGTGTATCTGATATCAATCTTGATTGTAAGTAATTTGTGGAGTTCTGGTATCCTTTCAAATTTAAGAGAGAAACTGATTTACAGTCTTTTCTTAATTATTACTTTCATGTTGTCTGCTAACCCAATCACTTCAAAAGGTCTAAATAGCCAAACAAAAATCAAAATTAATTTGTAATTGCAGTGATTTTAGTGCTTAAGAAAGGAGGTAGTATAGCTGACATTGTATCTTCTCAGTCCTTACCTGCAATTACCATTTTATTTCAATGTTAGCTCTTTCCTGAGCAGTCTTTGTATCTATTCACCCTTTGCAGTGATTTTTTTAAAATCTAAGACTAGTGGAAATCATTTTTTCGCCTTGAATAAGCACGATTAAATGCCAATTCTCTCTGTGTAAATGTTGTGCATTATGACCCTCATCTAGAGCCCACTGAAGTCAACTGAGGTTCTCTGGCTTCAATGGGGTTTTGGTCAGGCCCTAATATGCTACATGTCCTAATATGCTACATGCACAAGGGTAATTTTGCAGTATAGAAATGTTTCTTGGAACAAAGAGACACTTGAAAATAAATTTTTTCTTCTTGTTTTGAAAAGAGAACTGTATCTATATTCTTATTTTATTTTATTTTGACAGAAGAGTAGCAGCTCTGAATCCTTAAGTGACAAAGGTTCTGTTGAACTGAAGAAAAGCTTTGATGCAGTGGTATTCGACGTTCTCAAGGTTACACCAGAAGAATACGCTGTAAGCAATCAACAAGTTATCTTTTTGTGGGAATACTTATACTTTTGGTGCTGTTTCTTTTCCCCTCTTAACAACCCTATTTCTCCCCACCTCCCACCCACAGGGCTTCATAAGAGAGAGGCCCTCTGTGGTTCCTTTGGTCACAGGCGCCGGCTTCCTCCGGGCCCAGGCTGGACAGTACAGGACATGCGTTTCTGGGGGAAAATCTAAGACTGGGAGTGTGTTGGGGTCACCTTGCAGTATAACCAAGACTGATGAGAGCCTGAGAGTAATCCAACTGTGGCTGGCAGGCTGCAGACACGCACACGTTGTGGCTTGCATGCTGGAAGGTTGTTTGTGAGCAGCCCAACTAGGAATTCCTTCAGCAAGGCATTGTAAGGCACCCAAAGTTGCAGGGCGGGGTGACAGCTGCTCATTAGTCTGGATTGTACCCTGATATGTTACAGAAAGTTATGATTTAAAGCATTGGACTCGCGATCTGTGTTGTGTTTAAGAACATAAGAATGGCCATACTGGGTCCAACCAATGGCCCATATAGACAAGTTTCCTGTCTTCTGACTGTGTCCAATGCCAGCTGCTTCAGAGAGAATGAACAAAAAAGGGGCAGTGTTGAGTGATCCAGTCCCACCTTCTGGCAATTGGAGGTGTAGGACACCTGGGGCATGGGATTGTGTCCCTGATCATCTTGGCTAATAGTCATGGAGGACCTATCCTCCATGAATTTATCTAGTTTTTTTTTTAATCCAGTTACGTTTTTGGCCTCAACATCATCCTATGGCAATGAGTTGCACAAGTTGACTGTGCATTGTGTGAAGAAGTACTTCCTTTTGTTTATTTTAAACCTGCTGCCTATTAATTTCATCAGGAGACTCCTAGTTCTTGTGTTACGTGAAAGTGTAAATAACACTCCGTATTCACCCACGAAAGCTTATGCTCTAGTACCTCTGTTAGTCTATAAGGTGCCACAGGACGCTTTGTCGCTGCTACAGATCCAGACTAACGGCTACCCCTCTGATACTTGACTCCGTATTAACTTTCTCTCTACCATTCATGTTTAATAGACCTCTTGTCATATCCTCCCTTAGGGCAGGTCTATACTAGAAGCACTACATTGGTGCAGCTGCGCCGCTGTAGCACATCTGGTGAAGATGCTCTGTGCCGACGGGAGAGTGTCTCCTGCTGATGTAGTGCTAGTGTGGACAGCGCTTAGGTTGCATCGCACAGCAGGGTGTCCTTTTCACACCCCTGAGTGATGCAACTTAGATCGATTTAAGTGGTAGTGTAGAGCTGCCTTTAGTCATCTTTTCTAAATTGAACAGTCCCAGTCTTTTTAAACTCTCCTCATATGGAAGCTGTTCCATAAGCCTAATCATTTTTGTTGCCCTTGGGCAAGTCACTTTTACTTTGCCTCAGTTCCTCATCTGTAAAATATGGTTTATAATACTTGAATAATAATATCATTTGAGCAGGATTAGCTCCAAGTTTTAGCTCCTCAGTGTGAAACTGGTAGAATTCCCTTCGGTCGTGAGGATTGGTGACCTTTAAGGGCAGCAGTAGTGGTGGAGAGCAGTGGCTTTCAAACTTTTTTTCTGGCGACCCAGTTGAAGAAAATTGTTGATGCCCGTGACACAACGGAGCTGGGGCTGAGGGGTTTGGGGTGTGGGAGGGCCTTGGGCTGGGACAGAGGGTTGGGGTACAGGGGTGAGGGCTGCGGAGTGGGGCCACGGATGAGAGGTTTGGGGTGCAGGAGGGGCTCTGGGTTTTGGGGGCACTCAGGGCTGTGGCAAGGGGTTGGGGTGTGGGAAGGGGGTCAGGGCTCTGGTCTGGGGATGCAGGCTCTGGGGTAGAGCCGGGGATGAGGGGTTTGAGGTGCAGGAAGGAGCTGGGGGGGGCGGGGCACTGAGGGCTGGGGTGGGGGTTGGGGCATGGGTTTACCTCGGGTGGCTCTCAGTCAGCGGTGCAGCCGGGGGTGCTAAGGCAGGCTTCTTGCCTGTCTTGGCAGCGTGGGCTGCGCTGTGCCCCGGAAGTGGCCAGCAGCAGGTCCAGCTCCTAGGTGGAGGCGTGCAGCTCTCGCCCACAGGCACCACCACCCCCAGCTCCCATTGGCCGGTTTATGGCCAATGGGCGTGCAGAGCCCTGTGGCCCCCTGCCTAGGAGCTGGACCTGCTGCTGGCCGCTTCCGGGGTGCAGCGCGGTGTCAGAACAGGTAGGGACTAGCCTTCCTTAGCTGGGCAGCACCGCTGATGGGACTTTTAATGACTTAGTCGGCGGTGCTGATCAGATATGTTTTTGAAGGCTTTAGTGGCTTTAGTGGCCAAACAGCTGGTGCCTCCCCTTGTACTCACCCGGCGGCACGCTCCAGTTGTTCGGCGCGGCACTTTGGCGGCGGGTCCCGTCCCTTCACTTGCTCCAGGTCTTCAGTGGAACCCGCCGCCGAAGCCCCGGAGCGAGTGGAGGACCCACCGCCGAACAGCTGGAGCGCCGCCGGGTGAGTACAAGGGAGGCGCCTTTTTTAGCTCCGCTCCTCCTGTAAGGCCAGAGCTGCCGAAGGCGGGGGAGAAAAAAGGCACCGAAAATTTTTAAAGGCGCTCACCGCTTCCGCTCAGTGAGGGAGCGGCCGCTACCTCCGCTCCCCCATGGCTACGCTACTGGTGTGGGGTAGCGTTCTCCCTCTGAAGACACACAAGCTGGAGGAGCAGGCAGCCAGTCAGTTCTCCACCTTCCTGGGGGTTGTGAGGTCCAGCTTCAGCCCTGGGATGGTGGGTGGCAGGCTCCAGCCATGGAGCTTCTGGCTCTGTTCCCCAGCTGCGTGGTGGTGGGTTCTGGCCCTGAGCTCACCCCCACTCCCATCACCCTTGGCTCCCACTGCCTCCCCATCACCCCTGGCCCCCGCTCCCTCCGTACCTACGTCTCCATCCAGGGCTTAATTTGTCCCTGGGCTTGTCAGGGCTAAGTAAGTCCACTGTTAAAACTGATATTTGTGTGTTTGTTAATATCACATTTCACAGCAGATTTAGTAGCTAGCAAGTCTTAAGAAACAAAACAACCAAGAAAGCAAAAGAAACAATAAAAAAAGACAAGAACGTGCAAAGCACCTTATTTGTGTTTCTATTCTATTTAGGTCCAGTAAAGAATAGAAACAGTACATTTTTATTATTGTCTGCAAAAAAAAACCAAAAAAAAAAAACCTACATAAAGTAATTACAATGATTTGTATATGTGCATATTTGTTTTTCTAAAGTGAAGTATTTTAGGAAAAATTGTCAGAGCAGCCACTAGCAAGAGTTGGTGGCCACACTTTGAGGCCACCAAAACATTTGTTGTGAGAACTCCTGATAGTCCTCACTCAATTCATAAAACCAACCTTTGAACCTATGAGTGAGTGCTCCCTCTTAATCTATTAAACAGTATTCATCATAGCAATACATTTTCCTAGAAGAGTAAGTGAACTGCAGGCTTTGATGGTGGATCCACCACTTACAGTTTTACACAAACACAAAATGATCCTTTGTCCACAGCCTATATTCCTGCCCAAAGCGGTAACTAACTTCCCTCAAACAGTCAGTTACTCTACCAGTATTCTTTCCCAGTTTTCATATGCACTTGAATGAATAGAGAGACTACACATTACTCTAAAAGAGCTTTATTATATTATTTAAAAGTACCAAAGGCTGTAGAAAATCTCCATATCTCTTCGTATCCTTTAGAGTTGTAAAGGTCAGGCTATTTTTTTCTCAGTGCTTCTCCAGATGGGTTAGGGTTATGTATTGAAGAGAATACAAGCTAGAATGTTCCTCTTCCTGTGAGGGTTAAGGAATGCTCCACTAGGACTAAGTCAGCTTCTTTGTCATGCTTTAAATGTCTCTATTATTGAAATCTGAATTGTAACTTGGAGCTCTGTACACAAATCCACTAAATATTATTTCTTTAATTTTAGCATTCATGTCCAATGCACAATTTGATAGAGCAGTTTTTCAGTCCACAGTTGAATTAGAATTCTGTGTCATAGCACTGGTTATCAGACTATCTCTAGAGTGGGAATGTGTAGAGGCCACTTGAAGCAGCAGACATTACTCACTCTTATTAGTCTAAGGCTACACTTGCAGCTGTACAGCGCTGTGAGTTAAACCCGTCTTCGTACAGCTGAATAGGGAAAGCGCTGCAGTCTGTCCATACTGGCAGCTGCCAGCGCACTGTCGTGGCCACATTTGAGGCATTTGCAGCTGTATTGGAAGCGGTGCATTATGGGCAGCTATCCCAGCGTTCAAGTGGCTGCAACGTGCTTTTCAAATGGGGGGGGGGGGGTGAGGTGGAGTGTGACAGGGAGCATGTGGGGGGAGAGTGGGTTTTTGGGGTATCCACAATGTCAGCTCATTATCTCCTAAGTTTACAAACTCACACCTCCACCGCGCCTCTTTCAATCACTGAAAGCAATCAGCAGGGGCTTTGTTTTTAAAGAGCAGATAAAAGGCCACTCGGGGGAAACGGAGCCCAACCTCTCCCCCCCCCACCCCCCGCCCTTCTCTTCTTCCCCTCCCTCCCCCCCCCCCCCCCCCCGGCCGTCTCTCTCCAAGCTAACTTTGCTGCCGGCACTCCTAACGGAGTCCCCCTGCCTGCAAACAGTAGCTGTGTTTGTTTTTTTGTAAAGCAGCCCCAGAACGGAGCTCTGAACTCCAACCCGGAAGTGCCGTTTCAAAACAAAGGGAGCTTCCGGAGGTCAGTTAGTGCGTATTGCCCAACTACATTCCAGCAGCAGCGTATCAGCCACTACGCAACAGCTGCTGTTCCTCTCGGGAAGGTGAAGTACCAGCAGTGCTGTACCTGCGGAGACGCAGCGCTGTAAGTGCCTTGCAAGTGTAGACGGTTAGTGAGGTACAGCGCTGCAGGCAGTTTTATTGCGCTGTAACTCGTGAGTGTAGCCAAGGACTTGCATTCCTCTGGTCCTCAGAGTCCTTATTACAGTTGCAGACCTGAGGAGATTGGAACTTATTGCCACACTCCCTTTTATAGCCTTACCCTCAGAACATTTGGGAATAATGAGAAGGAGGAGCAGGAAGGCTTGTGAGAGAGTTCCAACGACACTTCTATGAAGTGTTCCGTGGGGTATGAATGTGTAGAGTCTATTTCAAACTGTGGGTACAGGTGAGTAAACCTCTATTCTTCTTCGAGTGCTTGCTCATATGTATTCCAATTAGGTGTACGCGCCGCGCGTGCATGATCGTCGGAAGATTTTTACCCTAGCAACACTCGGTGGGCCGGCTGGCGCCCCCTGGAGTGGCGCCGTTGCGGCACCTGATATCTACCTCAGCCGGCCCAGCGCCCTCTCAGTTCCTTCTTACCGCCCGTGATGGTCGGATCTGTGGAGCAGCATAGCTGATCTCCACCTCCCTAGCTTAGTTAGCACTCGATTAGCATTGTTAATGTTTTAAGTACTTTAAGTAGTTGTTAATAGTTTTGATAGTCTTGTAAGAAGTTTAGTGTAAATACTAGTGCGAGATAAGGGGCTTTTCCCCTTCTCTCGCCTCTGGTACCGGGCTCATGCCTGGTTCACCAGGATTCAAGCCGTCGGCTGGCTCCAAGCCAATGCCTACGGGGGACCCCCCCCACAACTCCCGTTTGAGGCGCTGGGGGATCCCATCTTGCAGATAAGTGTCAGGTCTCCAAGGCTTTTAAGCCTAGAGCCAAGAAGGAGCTGGGCTTTCGCTTAAAGCAGCTCCTAGTAGAACCGACACTTGGCCCGAGGCCGGCCCCACTGTGACTCAGCAACAGACCCCGGGGCTGGCACCGCCGGACACCGCTACAGCTGCAAGTACAAGCCCGCCCGGCCCAGACTTTTGGCCTGGCGCCAGCACCATCAGCTCCCGGTACCGCAAGGTCCGTCGAACTTGGTGGCCGTGAGCTCCCCGGTACAACCCGAGGTAGAGCTAATACTACCGTCCAGACCGGCACCGGCCCCAGCGACTCCGGTACCGCAAAGTCCGTTGGGCTCTACGCCCCAGGCGAAGACTCTGGCACAGACGACTCCTGCACCCTAAGGGCCGTCGACCTCGGTGCCCGTGCGCTCCCCGGTATGCACCGAGGTAGAGCTAATGCGGCCGGCTGCATCGGCACCAGCACCCGCCAACTTTCTGCCCAGAGACCACATCAGTGGTATTCCTGGACACTGCGGTCTTATTACCAGGACCAAGGGGTTCCTTCCACAGCCTCTCAATCGGCCCACTCGGAACCCCGAGTGACAGGGGCCACAGTATCCCGCCCTTCCCTAGAGGAGGTGCAGGAGATAGTGGAGCTCCTGGGTCACGTGGTGGTCATCCTCTTGGCTGACACCCTTGCCAGGCTAACCCTGCCTTTCGCACGTACGTTCCAGACCAACGCCACTTCAATCTGATGATCTCCAGCTCGATTCCCCACACTGCCGGGGGGGTTGAGAAAAGATATATGGCGTCCTCAAGGTCCTGTGAGTACGTATACACTCACCCCCAACCGTGCTCCTTGCTTGTTCAATTTGTGAAGGAGAGGCACAGCCAGCAGCCCCTGCACCTAAGTCTAAGGAAAAGGGATTTCCCCCAGAAATCCAGGCAGAGGCACTCAACCCTGATTGAGGAAGGCAAAAAGGTGGCCAGAACATCTTTGCAGGCCTCCTTGGACGTCACCGAATCGGCGACTGGGACACCGGCATTGGGTGTTGCCATATGGCGTATCTCGTGGCTGCAGTCCTCTAACCTCCCGGCGGGGGTACAATTCACGATTCAGGTCTTGCCCTTCGATGGGCAAGGCCCTTGTCTTCTCTGAAAAACAGACTCGAGACTTCACACCCTGAAGGACGACCGCACTATAATACGGTCGCTGGGGCTGCATACCCCTGCCACGCAGCGCTGGCCCTTCCGGGCCCTCGAGCATCGCCCCTACCCTACGCCCAGGCCTAGGCAGGACTTCATTAGAAGACCAGGCCAGGTGCTACAAGGAGGCACCCTGTCATCGGGCTGGCCAGAACCAGGCCCCCCCCCCCCCCAAGCCATCGATGGGGCCCGAACAAAATGCTTGAAGGTGCAGCATCACTCCCTGTCCCTCTTCAGGGACCCTTCTCATGAGCAACTCCTAATTCAGGAAGCGCAAACGCTCCTCAATATAGGGTCAATAGAGGAGGCTCCAAGGGAGTTCAAAAAAAAAAAAAAAAAGGGGGGTGGGAGTATTACTCCCGTTATTCCTAATCCCCAAATCAAAACGGGGGTTATGTCCTATCCTGGACCTTCGCGAACTCAACTAATTCATGGCAAGTTGAAGTTCCTCATGTTTTTTCCCTGGGTTCTATTATACCTTCATGGGATCCTGGAGGCTGGTACGCCGCCCTCGACATGAAGGATGCGTACTTCCACATAGCTACTTACCTACTTACCGACACACAGACGTTTTCTTCGCTCTGTAGTCGACCCAAGGCACTTTCAATCCACCGTCTTTCCCTTCGGCCTCTCCACGGCTCCGGGGGTTTTTTCACGAAGTACATGCCCGTCGTAACGGCTTCTCTTCGTCAACAGTGAACCCAAGTATTGACATGTCTCGACGACTGGCTCATCTGCGGCAGCGCCAACAGCCAGGTCCAGTCGCAGGTTCAGATTTCCATGAGCTCGACTCTCACTCGAGTGTTCCTGCAGAGCTTCCCAGCTTACCAGCATGAAGCTGCCTGGGTCTACTGGGTCTCATGGTGTCCTGCACATTCGTGACCAGACACGCCACTTACGGCTCTGCTCGTTCCCGGCCTGGCTCTCGCCAGCGTGTCACCCACACAGAGACAACATGGTTGTGGGACTGAGGGTACCATCGCAGGTCCTAGCCTCCCTAGACTGGTGGCTGGACCCCAAGAAGGTGCCATAAGGGGTGCCATTCCATACCCCACAGCCCTCCCTGGTCCTGACCACAGATGCGTCATCCCTCGGTTGGGGGACCCATCTGTAAGATCTTTAGACGCAGGGCCTGTAGCTAGCGCAAGAGTTATCCCTCCACATCAACGTAAGGGAGCTGCTGGCAGTGCGTCTTGCCTGTCAAGCCTTCGCCAAACACCTTCAGGATCGTTGTGCTATAGTCCTCATAGGCTACACAACGGCCATGCTTTTATATCAATAGGCAAGCAGGGATGTTACTCACTCTGTCTTCCGGGGCTGGGTTTTTCCCACATACACCTATTCGCGACTCGCGAGAATCGCAAGTGCCACATGTTCTGCTCGATCCGGGACGCTCCCCAGGCTCCCTGATGGACGTCTTTCTCGGGCCTTGGACGGATCACCTGTCCTATGCCTTTCCCCCATTTCCACTGATCTGCAGGGTCCCGCTCAAGCTGCGCAGGGACAGGGCCCGCCTACTCCTAATCGCCCCGGCGTGGCCCAGGCAGTACTGGTACACTGCTCTCCTAGAGCTCTCGATGGCCACCCAGATCACTCTCCCTTGGTGGCCGGACCTGATTACTCAGCAGCACGGCAGGGTCTCGCACCCTAACCTGCAACCTCTCCACCTCACGGGGTGGCTGCGGCATGCCTGAACCAGTCCGAGTTATGTTGTTCCGACCCGGTTCAACAGGTTCTTTTGAGTAGAGGGAAGCCCTCTACCAGGTCCACCTACTGGGCCTAAAGGGAAACGTTTTCCTGCTGGTGGCCCCTCAGGGTATCGCCCCTCGCTGGCGGCGATCTCGGCCTTTTCACTCTGGCGAGAGTGGGCACTCGATTTTTCCAACCCCATGGTCACTAGCTTCCTCAAGGGGTTGGAACAGCTGTACCCACTAGTCCAGCATCCGGCCCCTGCATGGGACCTCAACATTGTGATAACCAGGCTCATGGGGGCCCCATTCGAGCCTATGATCACCTGCTCGATCCTGTACCTCTCCTGGAAGACTGCCTTCCTTGTAGCCTCGGCGAGGCACGTATCTGAGCTCAGAGCGCTCACTTCGGGACTCCTTACACGATGTTCCATAAGGACGAGGTACAGCTGCGACCACACCTAGCCTCCCTCCCTGAAGGGGGTCGGCCTTTCATGTCAACCAAGACATTTTCTGCTGGTCTTCTACCGGAAGCCGTATGCTTCTTCAAGGGATCAACATCTTCGCTCCCTGGCCGTCCATAGGGCATGCCTTCTACGTCCAGCGGACAAAGCCCTTTTGCAGAACGACTCAACTGTGCGTTACTATGGCAGACCGGATGAAGGGCCTCCCGGTCTCCTCCCAACGCATCTCGTCCTGGATCACGTCGTGTATCCGGGTGTGTTATGACTTGGCTGGTGTTCCCACCACGAACCTTGCTGCCCACTCCACCCGAGCTCAAGCCTCGTCCTCCGCCTTCCTGGCATATGTACCTATACAGTACATATGTAGGGCAACAACCTGGTCATCGGTGCACACCTTTGCCATTTATTATGCCATAGTCCAGCATCCCAGAGAGGACGCTGCGTTTGGTTCACCAGTCCTGCAGTCTGCAGTATCTCACTCCGACCCCACCGCCTAGGCAAGGCTTGGGAGTCACCTAATTGGAATACATATGAGCAAGCACTCGAAGAAGAAAAGACGGTTACTCACCGTAGTAACTGTTGTTCTTCGAGATGTGTTGCTCATATCTATTCCAAACCCGCCCTCCTTCCCCACTGTCGGAGTAGCCGGCAAGAAGGAACTGAGAGGGCGCTGGGCCGGCTGAGGTAGATATCAGGTGCCGCAACGGCGCCACTCCAGGGGGCGCCAGCCGGCCCACCGAGTGTTGCTAGGGTAAAAATCTTCCGACGATCATTCACGCGCGGCGCGTACACCTAATTGGAATAGATATGAGCAACACATCTCGAAGAACAACAGTTACTACGGTGAGTAACCGTCTTTTTCTGTTTGCGTATGGGCTAAGCCAGTCCCATTATGATGAGAATCTGGGAACATCACCCTAGGGCATGCTTCATCCATACCCTAACATCGCGGTTCCTGATAGAGAAGCAGAGTTCTGTAGCCCGGGTGACTCTAAGCAGGTACTCTGTGGTGTTGAATGTCTTGGAAGTAACCTGAGAAGAGTGCTGAGAATAATAAGTTTCTGGTGTGGGGCAAACAAGCCAACAAGGACCCCTTTACCTTCATCATACAAAAACTGCTTGATTATCTTTAAGATTAATTCCATCAAGGAACATGTGCCAGGTATTTTGACTTGTCCTAAATTAGTCAGTTTGACTTGTCTCTGCAATTACATTCACACAACTTTGTATTTGTAACCACTCAATTACCATCAGTTAAAAGGTCTCCTCTGTAACAGGGGGACTTTCATCAAAGCTGACAGAAATGTCTGTTGAACCCATGTTGCTCTTGTGATCTTAAATTTCTTACATGGAAGATATTTTTCTCAAGACAATGACCTCAGTTTTCAGGGTGAATGAGGTTTAGGAACACTCTGAAGCTTCATCTTGTTAACTCAAACTCAAAACCTATTCTTCTGTTAGCATTGTTCCCATCCCCCCATCCCTGGTGAGGTCCTTTGCCATATGCTTAATGTTAAGATCATTGGTATTTTATCAGGAATGGTCTGTAAAGCCCGTTTTAAAAGCCCACCCTATACTTCTGGGAGAGTACTGCGCCAAAAAAATAAAAATTATGCACACAATATTTGAAAATTCTGCAAAATTCTGCATATTGTATTTGTCAAAATAACACAATATAATCATGCCAGTTACAATTATTTTGATAATTTATATCAAACTATCCGTCACCAAGTATGTCTGTAACAATACAGACTTAAAAAAAAAGAAGAGAAGATTCTGCTAATTTTTGGACAAATAGGTTCCTTACGAGGCATGTTAATACAGAACTTTGTGTTATTCATTTAAATTACAATACAGAACTGTATTTCCTGCACCTGTCAGAAGCAGGTCAATGGCTTGGGGAAGTCAAGGGTAATGGAAGAGCTGAGGGAGAGGGAAGGAGCCTGAGAGTGAACCTGTTGGGTGTGGGTGGGAGGCTTTTCTTTCGGGGGGTGGGGGATTTTTAGGGTGTTGGGAAGCCTACCCCATGCAGCCCCTGGCTGATGCCAAGCCTCTCCCATTCAGTCAGGCATGTCAGCCCCTCTCCACACCCCTCATTCTGCTTGGGTCTCTGCAGTCCCCCTCCCCAGGCTCAACACTATCACCCCACTAGCTCCTGAGCCCATGCTCCAGTCTGTCTAGCCATTCTGAATCCAGTCTGGGCCCCCCCCAGCAGCCCTCTGTGCCCCACTTGTCCTAACCTGGCTCTGCAGGCAGGGTGCTGTGATGAACTCTACTCTTTGGGGAATTCTGCAGCAGTGGGCATAGAATTTTATATTTTCCTGCATAAAATACATTTTGCCTAAATACTGCAGTTCTGTCTTTTTCCCACCAGAGGCCACTGTGGCTGGCCGTTTTAACACCACAGCGGCCTCTGGTGGGCAAAAGGCAGAACTGCAGCACCTCTTAGGCAAAATGTATTTTATGCGAGGAAAATACAAAATTATGCGAGAGAGATGAATTCTGCATGTCCGCAGATGCACATAATTCCCCCACTTTGGGGGTATTTTTACTCAAATTTGCTGGGCAATACTGTGACCAAAAGGACTGTATATAAATGAATCTGGTATCTTATTGCTTTGGCCTCACTGGCTGGCAGATGGAAGGCTATATCAAGGTTCATTTATCTTGGGTAAGGTTGCCACCAATGTCTCTTCAGATGTTTCCATTGGAGATATCTGTATAATTCACATGTGCAAAGCATTATTGTTTGAATTTAGCCTCAAGAGGGAATCCTGTATGTGGCTCTCTGTTCCAGAGCTTGTTTCCAAGGTAAGGAGAGACCAAACTCTCCCATCCACTTCATTTTTCCAGATGTTCCTTTTTTCCACTTGGCTGCTTTATTTACTTTACTGGAAGTTTATTTGTTAATTGCTGTCTCTTGTAGAGTTGAATGTTTTGTGCACTGTTGGATGTTTAACCTTGCTCCTCTTTTGTATTTATGAATTAGAAAAAAATAAATCTTTCAACACATTGGTCTTGATTGTTGCAGGTGCAGGTTTATTGACTTTTTTTTTTTTTTTTTTTTTACTCTTCAGGAGTAAGAATCGTTCACAAATAATATCTTTAGAAAAAGGTAAACTACTTATTCTTCAAGTGATTGCTCATGTGTATTCCACAGGAGGTGTGCGTGCTTGCCACATGCATCGGTGTCGGAAGTTTTTCCCTTAGCAGTACCCTTACTGGGGGAGCACTGCTGCGACCCCTGGAGTGGCGCCTCTATATCACGGCACGGCACAATTGGCGTCAGCGCTCCAGCTCAAGCTCCAGGGCTAGATGTCGTGCACGACGTTCCTCCCGCCAATCACCGACACCAGAGCACCATAGCTTCAGACGCCGGGGCGGGTACCGGAGCAACTCTTCAACCGGAGACCACTCCTCGATGTCAAGGTCCCGGTCCCAAGGGAGGCACCATAGCAGGCACTGTTGCTCTCGCCACTCATACAGCATGGTACGCTCGACGGTGACCTCAGCTTCGGCACCTAGCTGCCCGTCTCCAGGTCGTGCGGCCCAGCCGGAACAGTCGCTACCTCCCGGTCCCCAACTAGCTCCGTGGCAAGGGGCACCGTGGCAAGGACAGTGGTGCCAATGGGCCCCGTGGCCCCAGTTGCCCGTCCACGCAGCTACCCGCTCGATAGCCGGGGGGGGGCGTCCCAGGCTCCGGGGGGAGATACCAGTAGAACCTGAGCCAGTGGCCCCGCGCCCAGATTGGACCCGGGCATCGCCCTCCCGATGCCGCCCTTGGCTCAGAGCCGGCCCACTCTCCGGTACCGGATGACGCCATAGCGTCACCGCCGCCTCCTGTCCCACCGGAGGACTTCAAAGCGCACCAGGACTTCCTTAAGCATGTGGCGTCCAACCTCCAGCTCCAGGCAGAGGAGATGGAAGGGCCCTCGGACTCACTGTTTAATGTACTGTCATCGTCGTCACCGGGCCGGGTGGCCTTGCCCCTTCACCAGGGTGTAGCCAATATCTCGAATACCCTGTGGCAGATACCAGCTTCCTTGGCCCCCATTTCCAAGAAAGCGGAGAGGAAATACTTTGTACCAACAAAGGACCATGAGTACCTCTATTCACACCCTACGCCCAACTCCCTGGTGGTGGAGTCGGTGAACCACCGTGAACGGCACAGCCAGCCCGCACCCACCCCCAAAGATAAAGACGCCAGGAGACTGGATGCTTTCGGCAGAAAGTTTTATTCCTCGGCGTGTTTCCAGCTCAGTGTGGCTAACCATCAGGCCTTACTGAGCCATTATGACTTCAACTTGTGGTGGTCCCTCCCCAAGTTTGAGCCTCTCCTTCCGGATCGGGACAAGAGGGATTTCAAGGCTCTTGTAGAGGAGGGGGCGACAGCTGCAAAAATCACCCTCCAGGCGGCGTCAGATGTGGCCAATACCGCGGCCCGCTCGTTGGCGTCCGCCATTTCCATGCGCAGGGCGTTGTGGCTCACCCTGTCTGGACTGTCGGCGGAGGCCCAGTCCATCGTGCAGGACCTGCCCTTTGACGAGAAAGCGTTATTTGCAGACCAGACAGACGTCCGCCTCCACGGCATGAAGAATTCCCGTACCACCCTGCAAACCTTGGGCCTCTACGTCCCCCCAGCAAAAGACAAGCCCAGGCCGCAGGCATCGGCTGCACCTGCACGAAGCAGATATGAGCCCCCTGCTAAGAGGCCGAGAGACCAGAGGCGTCGGTCTCAACGTCAGTCCCGCTCTGCCCCACAGCCCGGGCTCGCTAAGGGGAAGAGGCAAGGAAAGAGGCGGCTTTGACTATTTGCGGGGGGAAAGCAGGCACGTTGCCAGAAAACCTCCCCGGTTAATAAAGTTTGTGTTCTGCAACCGATTGTCTGTCTTCCAGAGGGCATGGTCCCGCATAACATCAGACCGGTGGGTCCTCAACACGGTTTCCAAGGGCTACACGTTGCAGTTCACTTCACCCCCACCCTATCACCCCCCGTCCCGGCAGGGCCCGGGGACCCAGGAGCATGCCTACCTCTTAGAGCAGGAGGTGGCCCACCTGCTGCACCTGGGGGCTGTGGAAAGAGTCTCCGTAGAATATCAGGGCAGAGGTTTCTACTCCAGGTACTTCCTGATCCCCAAGGCCAACGGCAGTCTCAGGCTCATCTTGGACCTGCGGGCCCTCAATCGGTATATGGTCTGCTCCAAATTACACCAAGTCGACCTCTTCGCAACCTGTCAGAACCAGCGCTGCCCCCAGTTCTGCTCCGGGGGGGGAAATGGGGAGGGGGGCGATCTCGGACGCCTTCCTCCTGTAGTGGTCGGGCCAGCTTTTCTACGCGTTCCCGCCCTTTCCTCTCGTCAGCAAGGTCCTGCACAAAGTAAAAACAGACAGGACACGTGTCATCCTCATAGCTCCAGACTGGGCCCGCCAACACTGGTACGGGACCCCCCTGAGCCTGTTGGTGGCCCCCTGGCGGAGGTTGCCTCCTCTCCCAGAACGGGGGCCGTCTCCTGTATCCCAACCTAGCAGGGTTCCACCTAACAGCATGGTTGCTCGGTGGCTAGACGAGGAGGACGGGAGGTCCTCAGAGGATGTCAGACGAGTCCTGCTAGAGAGTAGGAAGCCGTCCACATGCCGAACGTACCTGGCTAAGTGGTCCAGGTTCTCCAGATGGATGGGGGAGAAGGGAATCTCCCCATGTTCCGCTCCGCTTCAACTCATCCTCGAGTACCTCCTGTCCCTTAGGACCCAAGGGTTAGCTCCCGCCTCTGTCGGAGTACATTTGGCGGTCATATCGGCCTTCCACCCGCCAGTGCAGGGCCAATCTGTTTTTTTTTTCAGTCTGTGACCTTCCGGTGAAAGGACTGGATCAGTCATTCCCATATGCTAGGTCCCCCGTACCGCAATGGGACCTAAACCAGGTATTGTCCTGCCTTACGGGACACCCCCCTTCGAGCCCCTAGCCATGTGTTCCTGGTCTCACCTCTCAGAGAAGGTAGCTTTCCTCGTGGCAATCATATCCGCTCGACGTGTCTCGGAGCTCAGGGCCCTGACCTCGGAACCCCCCTATACGGTCTTCCACAAGGATAAGGTCCAGCTTCGCCCACATCCCGTGTTCCTTTCGAAGGTGGTCTCTGCCTTCCATATGGAACAGGACATTTTCCTTCCAGTCCTCTGTCCTAAGCCCCATTCCTCCAACCAGGAACGCCGCCTCCACACGCTTGACGTGCATAGAGCGCCGGCCTTCTATCTAGACCGGACTAAGCTGTTCCAGTGATCCTCACAACTGTTTGTTGCCTTGGCCGAGCGTATGAAGGGGCAACCTATTTCCACCCAGCGCCTTTCCCGCTGGATTACCTCGTGCATACGCATGTGTTACGATCT
The DNA here is from genome assembly GCA_037349315.1 of Chelydra serpentina. Classification (NCBI taxonomy): domain Eukaryota; kingdom Metazoa; phylum Chordata; order Testudines; family Chelydridae; genus Chelydra; species Chelydra serpentina. The sequence continues at coordinate 54,267,779 of JBAIAC010000024.1, read as the reverse complement.
GGCAAGGGTCCCCGCCCCCCGCCACCGATCGTTAGGGAGCACTCGATGAGGGCTCAGGACTCCTCAGCTGCCTATGTAGCCCACGTCCCTATCCAGGACATCTGTAGGGCTGCCACGTGGTCCTCCGTCCACACGTTTACTTTGCACTATGCGATCCTCTCCCAAACTAGGGATGACACAGGGTTCGGTAGGGCGGTACTGCGTCCCGAGAACCTTCAAACTCCTACCCACCTCCATTAGGTATAGCTTGGAGTCCCCTACTGTAGAATACACATGAGCAATCACTCGAAGAAGGAAGGACAGTTACCTGTTCCGTAACTAGCGTTCTTTGAGATGTGTTGCTCAGGTGTATTCCACATCCCGCCCTCCTTCCCCTCTGTCGGAGTTGGTCTGGCAAGAAGGAACCGAGGGTGGGGGGAGAGCGCAGCTCCCCATATAGCGTGATATAGAGGCGCCACTCCAGGGGTTGCAGTGGTACTCTCCCAGTAAGGGTACTGCTAAGGGAAAAACATCCGACACCGATGCACGTGGCAAGCACGCACACCTACTGTGGAATACACCTAAGCAACACATTTTGAAGAATGCCAGTTACGGAACAGGTAACTGTCCTTTCTGCTGCTCAATATTTTATTATATTCTTGGAATCTCACTGGCCTCCCTAGCTCCCCATAGTATTTGGAGATTATCTTTTAGAATTATCTTCATTCTTGCACCTAGCTTTCATTTTTTCTTGGAGGTATTTTTGATTGTGTTGATGATTTGGCATGGGCTGTCATCATGGAAGCATCACTTCCTGTGCAATCAAAATAACGAACATTTGGAGGGGGAAATATCTGTATTTAGCAGTAGGTGGCATGTGATGGATTATTAAATCTTAATGGCTCAGGGAGAACTGTTCCCCTTGAGCTAAGACCCAGGAGTTGAGAATTCTGCACAAGAGATATCTTTACAGAAACTGAATTACGGGGAATTAATTTACCTTTTACTTCAGAGGTGTGTTGTGAAGATAAATTCATTTGTTTGTGAGGCATTCAGATACTAGTCTGATGAACGCCATAGAAAAGTCTCTTTAAATTAAAAAAAAAAAACTCTCAGCAAAATGTTTTTTAAAAAACATGTCCCTCAGTGCTCTATTTTTCTCAATCCTATACACTCTGCTGTTTGGCATTCCAAGCCCAGCTACATACAATACCATAGTGCCTTCCCTAACCTGTGGTACCTCTATATGAAGGAAATGATGGTTTGATTTTGGAATCTGGGGTCTGGAACATGAATTGTCATTACATTTATATATTCAGGCTAGCTGGCAAGGCTGAACAGAGCTCCATTGACTAACTCCTGTTCCGCCAGTAGGGGATGATGTTCAGCAGCAATGAGGTATGTCGATTTAGCCCGTCTGCAGAATTTAGATCACCATCAGAGAGCGAGATACAAAGATATTCTTTGCCCTGTTTCATATATCACAGCACTTCAAAACCACCAAGTCAGCTCTAGTAAGAGAAACCATTAATTTGCATTAAGGTTTGAATGTTATCTATTGAGCCAGAATCTTAACATTGCATAAAAATCCTTATTAGTCTTTTTCCATTACTCAAATTATTCCCCAAACTGGACAGATGTTCATTTTGTTAAATGGAGCTTTTGCTAGAGCTTCTAAATTGAGGTTAACTGTTCTGCAATTGTAGTCCAGTTTACGCTGTCCAGCGAATGACTTTCCTTTTTGCCAACAAAGTTTGAATATGCAAATCATTTTTTTCTAATGAGACAAATCTTCACTTTAGGGTTCATGTTTGTATGAATATGCTTGATGTACTCCATAGCTAAAAATTCTACACTGTTAACTGAGCGACCAGGAGGAGGCATATCTGCTTACTGGTGGAGGCATTAACTGAATATTACTTCTCTGCTGGTGTTAGTTTATTTGTATGATATCCTATTCTGCTCATTCTTGCTGAGATGGGAAAACGGATACATTCACAAAACCCCCCTCAAAAACAAATCCTTATTTTTATTCCTGTAGGGAAACCCATCCTCGTCTCTCTTAGTAATTTGTTTTACTTCTTTTCTTTTAATTGTCCAATTCCATTTGGGTTTCCATTAATCCTATCTGCTTCCCATATTATTACAGGAAGGCTATATGATGAAGCAATAGCTATAAGATTTTCAACTGGGCACATTGATGTAAATGAGAAAAGGGCAGAATGATACTGTATGCAAGAAGATCTGTTCAAATTTATAACACCCCTGGTTCAATTGGTGCCAGAACTGATGAAAACAATAAAATGAACTCAGTAAATACCTTTGAACATAAAACCGGGTCCACATTATCAGAGAAGTCGTAGGCAGAGAGTACCATTCACTATACTAAGACATGCTATATGATAAAATGATTTTTCATGTTTCCAGTTTGATACTTCCTATACACCTGTAGTAGAGACTACTACAGCAAGCTTGGAGAGTGGGGAGGCTAAGTCCTGTTGCAGTTACCAGTCATAGACAAATTACTTGCAAAGTGGCAGGAAATTTTTGAAGTAGTGAGCCAGGTGAGGGATGTGGACTATGAAATACTTTTGATGTAGAAAGAAAAGGCAAGATACGATGTACATTTATTAAAACCTCAGAGGAATAGGAAATAGAGTTGAACCTATAGTAACTCCTCGCTTAACGTTATGTTCCTGGAAAATGCTACTTTAAGCGAAATGATGTTAAGTGAATCCAATTTCCCCGTAAGAATTAATGTAAATGGGGGGGCGGAGGGGGGGGGGAAATTTTACACAGCAATTGATGATTGTGAAGCTTGGTTGAGGTGGTGAAGTCAGAGGGTGGGATATTTCCCAGGGAATGCCTTACTGATAAATGAAGAGCGAGCACTGGGCTGAGCCCTCAAGGGTTAACACATTGTTGTTAATGTAGGCTCACACTCTACAAGGCAGCACAAATGGGGGGAGGGGAGACAGCATGGCAGAGAGAGACTGTGTGAGAGATGTGCATTGCCCCTTTAAATACTCTGACCCCACTCTTAAATACACTCCCTTTTTAAGTAGATCAGCAAGTTGAGACCGCAGCTGCTGCCAGCAAGGTCCTTCTGTCCTGAGCCCTGTCGTGTTCCCCATCTGTTCTGTGGTGATGGCCCAATGGGGTAAAGGAGCGGGGGAGAGGGGTACACCCTGACATTAGCACCCCTCTTTCCTCCCCCCACCCCCTGCACAGCAAGCAGGAGGCTCCTGGGAGCAGCTCCAAGGCAGAGGGCAGGAGCAGCACACAGTATTGGGGGGAGGGACAGCTGAACTGCCGGCAATTGATCGCCTGCTGGGCAGCTGCTGCACAGGGAACTTAGGGGGGCGGGGAGCTGATAGAGGAGCTGCCTGTCCACCCTGGTTCCAAGTCCCCATCAGTTTGCTCCAATGGGCTGCTCTTTCTGCAAGCAGTGGACAAAGCAGGCGGCTGCCAAACAATGTTATAAGGGAGCATTGCGCAACTTTAAGCGAACATTTTCTCTAATTGATCAGCAACATAACAACAAAACAACGTTAACTGGGCTGACTTTAAGTGAGGTGTTACTGTACTGAACAGGAGGTAGTAACGTCTCCAGCTACCAGGTGAAGACCATACTCTTGTGCTCTTAGGGGAAAATATCTCCAATGCACAGATGATGCAAAGAGACGAATTTGATAAGTGTCTTCACCACCACAACTGGGAAGTCTAATTTTGCTCATCTTTGATTCCTGGTCAGATCAGGTTAGCAGTGTACATTCTGTATACCATAGAAAATGTGGGAGGCAGCAAAACAAAAGCTGGGGAGTATTGGGTTTAAGCATGGTAAAAGTCTCAAAGTGGTGCAGTCTATTTGATCTAGTACCAAAACCAGGTATGCTAGTGTTCTGTTTTGTACTGGATTAGATGCTAGATGACTCTGAGAAAACCAAGGTCCTACATCTTTTAGAGGGCTATTGGCCAATATCCTTAGGACCTGAGACCAAAGAGAAAATGGCAGTAGCAACTCTTTTGGGCTGTACAATTTCCATACCCTTCCTGTGATGGGGTTCACTCTATCCTGGTGCCCCTCCATTGGTGTAAGCTTCCTTATGCAGCTTGAGCCAGTGGACATAGTTGGAGTAGCCAGCCTGCTGTTCCAACGTCCAGTGGGACTGAGTGACCAAGGGTCAGAGCTGCAACCAGTGCCTGGCAGTTGCCAGTCTCGGTTATATCTGAGAGCAGATCAAGTATAGTGGGGAATTGGGCCCCTAGAGTATGAATGGGGGAAAAACATTTTACATTTTCTTAGGATTTCTGAAACAGACTTGTTTCACCAAGTTTTGTTTCACCAAAACTAGTAAGACTATGGAATTTCCAAACATGAGCAACAGGAGGCAACCTTCTGTTATAGAGAATGGAATTGTATCATAATGACAAGCTTTGGAATAAAATTGGTGAGCAAACAAGCACAATTCCCAGAGAGGAACGTTTAATCCCAGAGTGTTACTTTTGGGCATTAGGATAGAAATATAACTGATACTATGCTTAACAGAAGCCTTGCTATTACTTTAGTGACAAAAAGCATTTTGGCAATTAGGGTAGACAACATTAAGACAAGTTAGAAGCCATGAATACTCCTCATGATAAACAACATAGTTATGAAACAAATTACAAAGCGCTGCTTTCAGAATTTATAATATCCCAAGGAAATAGTGTTGTGAATATTCATCTGTAAACAAAATCTAGACTTTCATTTTGCATTATAGCCAGCAGTTTTAGTCTATCATCTATTCTAAAACCATTTTCTGCATCTCAGATTCATAACAGTTGAGTTCTTTTTCATGACCTCGCATAGCAGGCAGCAAAGTCATTTGGAAACTGAAATGCTATAGTTCTTTCTGGCAGGCTGCCCTGTCTGTGGAGCTCAGATACTTCTCTGCCTCAAAGACAGCACACAACAGTTCCTTAAAGTTTGCTTCAAAACCAGAAGAGAGGCTTACCAGCAAGGACAGAAATTATATAAAATCTGCAGCTATGCTGCTTTTCACTATTCTGGAATAAATCTGCTTTACTTGCAAGCAGTTGAACTAATCTGAAATAGAGATATATGACCAAGTAGGATATTTTGGGCTGCCTTCATTACACAGTAAAAAAGGATCTAGTCCTCTTCAGCCACCTTTACAGATAAACATTAAGTGAACAGTGTTCCTGTACACACAATCCCTTAAACCCAAGGCATGTCTCAGCCAGGGAAGAAAAGAACACTACCTACACTATGCAACTGATTGAAGTTTAGCAGCTCTGCACCCAGAAGCATATAGTCCTAACACCACTACAGTCGTCCTATGCCTACAGAGCCTGAGCTCTGGAAGATTTTTAAACTGAATGATATGGCCCCTCTTACTAGCATTTTTCCCTAAAGCTGTCCAGCTAAATCCCCAATAAACGATTTCTAAATTGTAGAAGGAGCCTGCAGTCCGTGAGGAGGAAACTGAATATGTTGGTCCTGGTCCTACTGGCTGTAAATTTTCTAGTTTAGCCTGAGAATCTTTTCTTTTCTTTTCTTTGCCCCCCCCCCCCCCCCCCCTCACACACAGGGAAAATTGTCTGGTGGTAATCATTGTTGTATCTGAACACCTCAAAAATACTCATGAATTTATCCCCTCCACACCCATGTGAGTTAAAGTACTATTATAATCACTGCATAGACGGGTAGCTGAAGTACTGCAACACCTTGCCCAATAAAGAACACTGTGGCAGAGTTGAGAATTGAACTCCGATTTCCCAACTCCCAAAACAGTGCCTTCACCACAAGATAGTTTGCCTTTCCAGATTCTAAAGTCACAAATTACGTAAATTCCTTGAAAGATGAGCATTCCTCTTGAAGGATTCTTCAGTTTTTCAGGATCCAAGAAAGCCAACATTCTCCTATAGAAAGCAATGCTTCTCCCTGACACGTTCTAGAACTATTACCTGGAATGCATAACCAAATATAATCTCTGCTGTAGGTTTTTTGATCTTCTGAAATCTTTCTAGAATCTGTTTTATCTGTCCTTTCTCTCATTCTAGGCTATGGAGACATTCTTTAATTTATGTATAAGATTGCTAGACATACTCTGTTTCTGGAATATAGAAGAATGAATTTTCCCATATTGTTAATTTTTGTAGTCAAAATACTTATTCACAAAGACCTGCCCAGAGGACAGAACAAAGAAATATTGCAAATTTACAGTTGTATTGCACTTACACATTTTTTCTTGAAGGACACTGGTAACTGTTGATAAAGAAAAATGATTGTGGTAAACTTGTTTCATTTGAACAATTCAAGTCAAGATGAGCATTTCAGAGCTCTGCTTGAAGTATCAAAAAAACTGAGCCACCCAGAGAAGATGGAGTTGGCCAGAAACAAATCCATGGATGAAGATTTTGGTGCTGAGTGCTAAGTACTTGGGAAAGGAATTTTACTCTGGGTCTGCACTACCAAAATCAAATTAATAGGCATGTTTTTAATTTAACTTCCTCATATTCCATTTGGGCTGAATCTTTCCTTGCTTGGTTTTAAAAGAAGTCATTTTTTTCAGGAAGCTTGAGTAAAATTGGTTGAGCTGTTTTCATAAAGTAAGCATAATAAAATACATTTCTCACGTATTTTGAGCTGAAGTGTTGTCCTCTAACTTAATCAGCTCAAATGAGACACTTCAGTTTGGCTTGTTTTGTACATATCATTGAGACTTAAAAAGCAAGCCAGGTTTTGGGGGGAAAATAGTTCATTAGTTTTAAATGTGTGAAATTTGCAGCTTTGCTTGTGTGTTTTAGGGTTCTTTTTGTTTAACACACTTTAAAGATATATTTATTATAAAGTTGCAAAGGAGATTGTAAGCTCTGCAAGCCAAATGGTTCCATATCAAGGAACTTGTAAATTCAGTACTGGGATGTCTTTGGGTTGTGGACCACTTGCAGGTTCATGGGGCTCTAACAGAATTGTAAACATTTGCAGGGGAAAGGCTGGGGTGGGAGGTATTTAGCACTTACCCTCTGCTCAAGCTGGGCAGAGCTGATGGAGATTGATACTTGTCCTGTAAGAATTGGGCAGTCAAATGCAAAAAAAACCCCTAATATTAGTGCTGTGACCAATGCCAAGTGCCCCAGAGGGAATGAACAGAACAGATAATCATTGAGTGATCCATCCCCTGTCGTCCATTCCCAACTTCTGGCAAACAGAGGCTAGTGACACCATCCCTGCCCATCCTGGTAAGAGCCATTGATGGACCTAGTCTCCACAAATTTATCTAGTTCTTTTTTTGAACCCTGTTGTAGTGTTGGCCTTCACAACATCCTCTGGCAAAGAGTTCCACAGGTTGACTGTGTGTTATGTGAAGAAATACTTCCTTTTGTTTGTTTTAAACCTGCTGCCTATTAATTTCATTTGGTGATTCCTAGTTCTTGTGTTATGAGAAGGAGTAAATAACACTTGCTTATTTACTTTCTCCACACCAGTCATTATTTTATAGACCTCTATCGTATCCCCCTTAGTCGTCTCTTTTTTCCAAGATGAAAAGTCCCAATCTTATTAATCTCTCCTCATACAGAAGCCATTCCATACCCCTAATAATTTTTGTTGCCCTTTTCTGGACCTTTTCCAATTTCAATATATCTTTTTTGAGATGGGGCGACTACATCTGCACACAGTGTTCAAGATGTGGGCATATGATGGATTTATATAGAGGCAATATGATATTTTCTTTCTTATCTATCCCTTTCTTAATGATTCCCAACATTCTGTTAACTTGTTTGACTGCTACTGTACATTGCATGGATGTTCTTAGAGAACTATCCACAATGACTCCCAAGATCTTTCTTAAGTAGTAACAGCTAATTTAGACCCCATCATTTTATATGTATAGTTGGGATTATCTTTTCCAATGTGCATTACTTCGCAGTTATCAACATTGAGTTTCATCTGCCATTTTGTTGCTCAGTCACCCAGTTTTGAGAGATCCTTTTGTAGCTCTTCGAAGTCTGCCTGGGACTTAACTATCTTGAATAGTTTTGTATCATCTGCAAATTTTACCACCTCACTGTTTTACCCCTTTTTCCAGATCATTTATAAATATGTTGAATAGTACTGATCCCAGTACAGACCTCTGGGGGACACCACTATTTACCTCTCTCCATTCTGAGAACTGACCTTTTATTCCTACCCTTTGTTTCCTATTTTTTAACTAGTTACTGATTCATGAGAGGACTTTCCTTCTTATCCTATCACAGCTTACTTTGCTTTCAGAGCCTTTGGTGAGCGATCTCGTCAAAGGCTTTCTCGTCAAAAATCTTAAGTACACTACATCCACTGGATCCCCCTTGTCCACATGCTTGTTGACCTCCCTCAAAGAATTCTAGTAGGTTAGTGAGGCATGATTTCCCTTTACGTAAACCATGTTGATTCTTCCCCAACAAATCATGTTCCGCTATGTGTCTGACAATTTTGTTCTTTACTATAGTTTCAACCAGTTTGCACAGAACTGGTTGTTTAGCAGTCTTCCTGCGTCTGATGTACTTAACATTGTTTTTGCTATTACTTTTTGAGTCTTGGGCTAGCTGTTCTTTTTAATTATATTTTTACACTTTTTTTTTGCCAGAGTTTATGCTCCTTTCAATTATCCTCAATAGTATTTAACTTCCACTTTTAAAAGGATGCCTTTTTGCCTCTGACTGCTTCTACTTTGTTGTTTAGCCATGGTTGCACATTGGTTCTCTTACTAGGTTTTTTAATTTGGGATATACATTTAAGTTGAGCCTCTATTATGGTGTCTTAAAAAAGTTTCCATGCAGCTTGCAGGGATTTCACTTTTCGTACTGTACCTTTTAATTTTTGTTTAACTAACTTCCTCATTTTCGTGTCGTTCCCCTTTCTGAAATTAATTGCTACCATGTTGGGCTGCTGTGGAGTTTCTCCGCCACAGGGATGTTAAATTTAATTATTTTATGGTCACTATTACCAAGCGGTCCAGCTATATTCACCTCTTGGACCAGATCCTGGGCTCCACTTAGGACTAAATCAAGAATTGCCTTTCCTCTTGTGGGTATGGAATAATAACTAACTGAAATTCACAACTTTGTGTTCTATTATTCGTTGCCTCTTAAATGAACTTGTGAGGCTAGGTCTATCTGATGTCCCTTAGTAGTTAGTTTAAAAGTGTAGTGTTAGAATTCAGCATACAGTTTAACTTCTGCTGACATAAAGAGACAGAAATAGTCTTACTACTTGGTTGGTAGTTAAAATCTGTGAATACAATTGGTTAAGAAGGCAGCTTGGGCATTAATAATAATTTTATAGTAACTTTAAAAATGATCTTAGATACTTTCTGGTGTTGATAAATGGCAGACTAAAACTGGTGAAAAACTGTTGTCCAACTAGCTGCATAGTAGTGTATCGATAATACAGGGAAACTTGAGTTTAAAAAAAGTAGAACTGGGACTCTTGGATTGAAAAGTCTGTAGTTGATTTATTGTTGATGTGCAAAAAAAAAAAAGTATCTATTCAAACACGTGTGTGTGTGTGTGTGTGTGTGTGTGTGTATGTGTAGTCTGTAGTTTCATGTAAAAATCAGTGTAACTGGAGTTTAGTCTCACACTAATGCCCATAAAGCTCTGTTAAAAATCAAATAATCATAATTTTTTTAAAATGGTATGTTAAATTTTATAATAAACATGATCAGTTGAACTCCCAATGCTTACCCAAAATCAGTATTTGGAGGAAGAGCAGCTAAGCCCAGACAAGAGTGAGATGGTACTGTTTGTAAAAAGGGAAATACCTCAAAGGACTTCTTGCTTCTATAACTTTCCCACTGTTGACGGCATCTGCTTTGAGATTGTCAAGTCGTCTGCAGCCTTGGACACTTTTTACACTCAATTCTGTTGGATGCCAAAATAGCCATGGTAGCAAAAATGCCCACTTCCTTCTGTGGCAGGCAAGGAGATTGTGGTCAGTCCACTGGTTACAGAACTTGCCACAGAGATTGACACACCTGTGATATGCCATGTCAGTCCGAGGATATTAGAGAGAGAAAAGGATATATATTTTTTAATTGGGCCAACTTCAGTTAGTGAGAGAGACAAGCATTTGAGCTATGCAGAGCTCTTCTTCTTGAGCACAAGAGATGGAGTTTTCAAGGGAACAAGACAAAGACAATATGAAACTCACAGCCTGAAAAGAGATCAGAAATTACCATGGAATTCAATGTTGAAAACTAAATACAAAACTCATCTCAGTAGTTCTTTTCACACAGAAACATAGTTCCTTTCGTCACCTTTGCTAAAAACACACACAAAAAAGCAAATAACTGTATTAATTCTAGCTTGTGGGAAGGAAGACAGTTCTTTTGTTTTTAATTTTTGGCATATAAACTGATTCTATGGTGAGGGATGCCATATAAGAACCTATAGAGACACGAAAAATGGACTTTTGTCTTCTGTGTCCTTGGAACAGTGGAACCACTCAGCTTTGTGGTTCACATGCTACAAGCATGAGAAATGACACATGATTGATTAATGAGATGCAGACATTTTTCAAAAGATACACATATAATGATGAGAGAAGGCTGTTTGGAGCATTGAGAGAAACTGAGTTTGTGAGGAATTGAAAGTGCTTTCTTGGAGATTTTTAAAAGTATTTCTATATTTGACCAGATAGCTTATACGTTTTAAATCATGACTCACATAAACAAATGCAGGATTTGGTTCATAAGAATAACATACTTGCTTGTAGATAGGATTTTGTTTGTTTGAATAAATGTAAAATACCGACCACTGGTTTATACTTTGGATATGCAGCATGTCTTAATGGTAATAGCAGAGATACTTGTTGGTAACAGATTCATATCCTCTGATATTTCCAGCATGATTATAGTGAAACAACAAAATACAACAGAGTAGAACAAGTACACTTGGCACCTTATAACCATGTAGGATTTTAAACGGACAGAAAATTAATTTTGAATGTAATGTATGACTTTGTATTTCAGGGTCAGATAACACTAATGGATGTCCCAGTATTTAAAGCCATTCAGCCGGAGGTGAGTAGTTCATGGGTTTTGTTTTCAATTTTAAACGAAAAGAGTCAAGATCTTGTGATGTCAACCAACAAACATAAATTCTGGAACTGGAGAATATGTATGCTCAATTATCCTGAGTTTCCATTTCTTTGAAGCAGATGGCTTTAAAACATCATGAGGAAATCTGGATCTAATAATGGGGTGTTTGGGGAAAACTGTTGGAATTTAAACACAGTCAAGTAATGATAAAACAAAGTGTCTGAATGTTTCTTTTGCAGTGTTTATGAATGTTAAACATGTATCCTAATACTTTAAAAGTTCCAACTTTTCTTACTAGTTGAAAGACACATTTGTTATCTTAGTGGTGTATTGTCTTTGGACCTAAATGACAATAAATGTGATCATAATACGCTTTTTGTACATTGATTGTATACTGATAGGCCTGTTTGACTTTTCAGTGTCTGTTTAAATTTTCCATATAACAAGTGAGCTACATTGCCTGTCTTATTGCTAGTTCTCTAATTTACATAGAATACCCATACACCTGAATGTAAATGAAGTAGGTGATGAAAAGGAAACAGTGGATACAAGTATTAGTAGTACCCAAAAACATACATCAGCAGTTGAGTGCTTCATTCTTTTTTCAACCCAAAGCACATAAACAGAGTGAGGATTATAGTATTGTTCTACCCTGCCTGATAGACGTGTAGAATAATGGGATGCCTTCCATATGGTGAATCCCTTTCTCTTTCCCATAAACCCACTCTGTGGTGCTGAAAAGGGTCTGCATGGACCAATTGCGATGTGCCCAAAAGAAGGTGATGGGAAGAGACTGAGTGATGCTACCATTTCCACTATAGATGCAGCATGTGAGCATAAGGAGTTTTTATGTCTTAGACTATCTGAGTAGTCAACAGAATTCTTCTGCCACTGGCCATTCCAGTGTTAGATGTTTAGCTCTGCATTTAATATAGCTTGGTCCATTGTTGGTACAATTTTCAGCTGTTGATGCTGTGTGTCAATGCTGTCTCATGCAGTTACTCCATCACCGAGCTTGTCTTCTTTTAACTTGATCTAATTTCTGGGCCACTTTATCTAATTTGGCTTATTTTCTGATTAGTAGCGTGTTTCATTTCTGTCTGTGGGAATTGTGGTTGATTTACACTAGATTAATTGCAGTTACAGCTGAATGCACTGTTCCCAACAGTCCTGGGTTTTGTGGGACTGTTATGCTTTGACTCTCAAAATCCCCTGTCCTGGTTTGAAGTGGGGGCAGAGCAGTATTGTAACCCCACACACCAGGGGCCAGATGACAGTGCCTGGAGCAGGGAGCCGAGTTCAGGCATCACTGGGGACAGGAGCAGTAGGAGCCGTTTCTGTAGAGCAGGCTCACTCTGCAACTCCCTACCCACCTTATGTGGCCATGACACAAGCCCCAGTTCTTCCCATTTGTCACATTGGTACCTTCTTTGCGTTTTGTCGTATCTGCAGTGAAAGTGTTTTTAAAATGAACATGAGCTGTGTCATCATCCGAGACTATCTGCTATAACATGGAAATATATGGCAGTCTGCGGGTAAAACAGAGCAGGAGACATACAATTCTCCCCCAAGGAGTTCAGTCACAAATGTAATTAAAGCATTTTTTAACGAGCATCGAAGCATGTCCTCTGGAATGGTGACCAAAGCATGAAGGGGCATATGAATGTTTAGCATATCTGGCATATAAATACCTTGTAATGCCGGCTACAAAAGTACCATGCAAATGCCTGTTCTCACTTTCAGGTGACATTGTAAATAAGAAGCGGGCAGCATTATCTCCCGGAAATGTAAACAAACTTGTTTGTCTTAGCGGTTGGCTGAACAAGAACTAGGACTGAGTGGACTTGCAGGCTCTAAAGTTTTACATTGTTTTGTTTTTGAGTGCACTTACGTAACCAAAAAAAAATAAATCTACATTTGTAAGTAGCACTTTCACGATAAAAAGATTGCATTACGGTACATGTATGAGGTGAATTGAAAATTTTATTTCTTTTGTTTATCATTTTTACAATGCAAATATTTGTAATCAAAACAATATACACTTTGATTTCAATTACAACACAGAATACAATATACATGAAAATGTAGAAAAACATTCAAATTATTTAATTTCAATTGGTATTCTATTGTTTAACAGTGCAATTAAAACTGATTAGTCGCAATAAATTTTTTAAATCATGATTAATTTTTTAAAGTTAATCGCATGAGTTAACTGCAGTTAATCGACAGCCCTAATGTTTAAACCTATTTTAGTTTTTCTTACAGCTTGTCTACACTAACAGTTTGTGGCAAGCTAGACAGTGACCGTATCCTGCACTAGCCTGCCACGGACAAGTCCTTAGACAAGTCCTTAGAATCATAGGATCGTAGGACTGGAAGGGACCTCAAGTGGTCATCTATAGAGCTCTGTGTCTGTCACAGAGGTTGTGGAAGTCACGGATTCCATGTCTTTCTGCGACCTCCGTGTCTTTTGCAGTGGCCAGTGTGGCTGATACCAGGGCTGCCCAAGCAGCTGGGTCCAGGGCCAGCTGCTCAGGTGGCCTCATGGACAGCCACACCAGCCGCTGCTGGAGCAGTCCAGGGGACAGCCACATCAGCTGCTGCTCTAGTGGCTCCAGGCAACAGTCATACACAGCAGCAGTCGTGGTCCACTGGATCATCGCGGATGGCCATCCGGAGCCGCTGTGGCCCACCAGGCTGCAATCTCCGTCCTGGCGGCTGGGCAAAGCTGCCGTGGTCCACTGGCCCCAGGCAGTGGTCCCCAGCTAGCTGGCCAGAGCAGCTGCAGTCCGCAGGCCCTGGCGGCTGGTGCTGTTGGCCCCCATCTGCGGCCCCCCCAGACATCCCCTCAGTCCCCCACTCCACCCAAGTTATACTAAAAATACCTGTGATTAAAAGTAATGGGCAGGTCATGGGCCGTTAATTTTTGTTTCTTGCCCGTGACCTGTCCAAGACTTTTACTCAAAATACCCGTGACTAAATTGTAGCCGTAGTCATCTAGTCCAGTCCCCTGTACTCAGGGCAGGACTAAGTATTACCTAGACCATCCCTGACAGGTGTTTGTCTAACCTGCTCATAAAAATATTAGATGATGAAGAGTCCACAGCCTCCTTAGGCAATTTATTCCAGTGCTTAACTACCCTAACAGGAAGTTTTTCCTAATGTCCAACCTATCCTCAGAGGTTAAGAACAACAGTTTTTCTCCCTCCTCCTAACATTCTTTTATGTACTTGAAATCTGCTAATTTTCTTCTATTGGAACAATAATCCCAGTTCCAGAAAAGAGAGATGCTCTGTTTCCTACTTCAGGTTCTTTGCATCAGTAAAAAGATCTTTGTCCAGTTCTGGACATATCTCTCTTCAACCTCTCGGTGCACATGTGTTCAACAAGTTGATGATGGTTCGGGTAGCCAACTTGAGACAAGCACAGCCACACATAGTGCCACTTGAACCACCTACTGATGAAGGTGCAGTTAAATGAGGTGATGGCTTGACATCTCTCCACAGTCACTAAACCGTCCAATTCCTTGCACATCATGGATTCAAAGTGAAGCAGCAGAACTTTTTGACCATTTCAGGAATTCTTAAATCTGGGATCTCTGAACCAACCTACGTCTTGTGCTAGTGCTTACGGAGAAATTCAACAAAATTCATGCCCTTCACAATTTGCAGCTAGTTCACATGATGGTCGTTTGTGGAAATGATTTTTGGGGCAGTACTCCACCTCTTTCCCTTTCAGAACTTTCTAATCAGGCACTGGTGGTAACAGACTTAGAATATGTATCCTTATTGAGAATCCTAGATATTAGTCTGTCTCTTCAGTGGTAGTCTCATCTCTTTAAGGACAAACCTTGGGCAATTCAAATAACTCTCACTATCGGGTTGGAAGCTCATGTAACCTTGCATGGCTCAGGGCAAGTGGCGACCTCAGGAATCACTCCTGGAGGTGTGGGGAGCTTTCTTCCAAAGGTCCCCCTGCAAATTGCAGATATCCATTAGGAGAGTGACAACAAAACCATTATGACTTAACTTAAGTGCCAAGATGGAGTAAAAAGTAAGAGCCTAAACAGTACTCCAAATGAGGCCTCACCGGTGCCGAATAGAGGGGAATAATCACATCCCTCAATCTGCTGGAAATGCCCCTACTTATACCGCCCAAAATGCCATTAGCCTTCTTGGCAACAAGGGCACACTGTTGACTCATATTCAGCTTTTCGTCCACTGTAACCCCTAGGTCCTTTTCTGCAGAACTGCTGCCCAGCCATTCGGTCCCTAGTCTATAGCAGTGCATGGGATTCTTCCGTCCTAAGTGCAGGACTCTGCACTTGTCCTTGTTGAACCTCATCAGATTTCTTTTGGCCCAATCCTCTAATTTGTCTAGGTCCCTCTGTATCCTGTCCCAACCCTCCAGCGTATCAACCACTCCTCCCAGTTTAGTGTCATCTGCAAACTTGCCAAGGGTGCAGTCCACACCATCCTCCAGATCGTTGATGAAGATATTGAACAAAACCGGCCCCAGCTCCGACCCTTGGGGCACTCCACTTGATACCGGCTGCCAACTAGATATGGAGCCATTGATCACTACCCGTTGAGCGCGACCATCCAGCCAGTTTTCTATCCACCTTAGTTTGCTGATACAAACTAACACGGCTACCACTCTGAAACTTTCTAAGCCTTGAGATCCTTGGCTCAGTTACTCTGCTTCTCCAGAACCATCCTGGCCTGGACTCTACTTCTAAGGTCAAAAGGCTAAGGGAAGCATGCCAGTTTTCCTAAAATTACATTTGTCTCTGTGCCATTGGATTCATTTGAACACATGGAATTAAAATCCCAAGGAAAGAGGGATTATAAGAAAGATACTGAGAGCCACATTCCTAGCTTGGCTTCAGCAGAGCTATGCTGATGTACACCAGATGATAATCTGGCCAAGAAAGAGTACACAGCACTGTTCCCAATCTTTTAGCTACAGAAAGGGCATTAAAACTAGAACAACCGTGTTGATGTACATAAAATAAGTATATGGAATAATACAGATAATCATACAAGAACCAAGAGAAATGCTAGCCACGCAGCATAAAAGTCTTATGAAGGTTACTTTTTTGTTTCCCTGTATTGCAACTATCTATCTTGTGGAATCACTTTGAGACCTGATAGAGAAACACTAAATATAAGTGAACAGCAATAGCACAAACTCCTTAAATAAAAAGAGATTGATCCAAAGGAACAGGAGAAAATTAAAGATCACCGTCATGAACTCCACTAAAAAACAAAATTCCAGATTTCCCACCACAACTGAACTGCAGAAACACCTCAAATGGTCAAAGAATCCATTGCCTTACTAGAAACTGCTTACAGAATTTAAGGAAAATACACCCAAAAAAGTGAAGAGCACTGGAACATCTGGATGAAATGGTCATTAAACACTCCCTTCCTTCCTCGCCAAAATAACACTGAAAATACAATCCCAGATTGAGTTAACCGGGGAACAGTAGGACAAATCAAAATTCCAGAAATTAAATGAAGAAGAAAAAGTAGTCCATAGTTATGTAAAAATATTTAGAAAGGAATGAAAGAAAAGGAGAGGGCGAGAGAAATGCAAATATAACAATTGGAACATTCCCTGCCACAGAGACAAATATGTCCACCCATGAGAAAAGTCTCAAGACATAGTAATATCATGTGCCTCCTAATAGAAATAAAATGACTTTCATGAACAAAATCCATGGAAATATAAATGACTCTACAGTTCTTCTGTCTAAACTCATTAAGCCACAGTTGTTAGATAAACATTATATAAATAGACTTGAATGGAATATGCTTAAATGAAAACTACCTAATTTCAGGGGAAAAACTAGTCAATCACATCTGCCACTATTGATGAAGTAAAACATACTCTAATGGGACAGAACTGTACAAATCCTGGACTGGACATCTTAATATGCATACAGGAATTCATGTTCCAAAAAAGGTGGATAAACATGTAGATTTCCAAGTACCCATTACAAGATAATGAACAATGAAAAATTATCTTTCACGAAAGCCACCATTTCACCAGGAGTCTTTCCTGGATCTGAGCTTTTTATTGCAAGGCTTGTGAAAATCTGAGGTCTAGAATTTTGACCTTTCAGGGCAGTAATAGCAACACTTCTACCATCAAGCATCACATGCCACTATCCACTGGCTAGAAATACTGTATATCCAGAATTCAAGGCCAATCCTTCTTATCCATAGATGGCGAATGTGTTTCTAGTGTTAATACGTTCTGTCTCTAGCACTACATGTCTTTTTCAAGTCCCACATTCCAGTTATTTTCCAAAACCTTTTTGCCTCTGTACCTTTTGCCTGTGTGCCGCGTTGGCTTTGGTTATTCTTTTTTCTTGACACCTTGCAATCTTTCTAGATCTTTTCCAGTGTTCATTCATTGTGTTTCCTGATACGGTTTTATGGTGTCACTTTTTTGTTTGTTTTAACAGGTATGTATTCAAAGGAGGAAGGAAGGGAATTTACACTCCTTAAGGCTTGTTCATATGACAGATACGATGTTGACACAGCCACATGTATTATCTGTCTAGGCTCACCTATCACATAGAGGTAGGGAGGGGAGCGTTGAGACTTTGCCCCATCTACACTGGCAAGTTTCTGCACAGTAAAGCAGACTTCTGCACTGTAACTCCCGAGGTGTACACACTGCCAAGCCACTTACTGCGCAGAAACTGCGCAGTTGTAGCACTTTAAAAAAAACAACCACCCCAATGAGAGGCGTAGAGCGCTCTGTGCTGGGGCTACAGCGCCACGGTGCCAGTGTAGGCACTGTGGCAATTACAGCGCTGCGATTGGCCTCCGGGAGGCGTCCCACAATGCCTGTTCTCACCTCTCTGGTCATTGGTTTGAACTTTACTGCCCTGCCCTCAGGTGACCAACCATCATCCCCACTGAATACATTCCTTTACAAATTTGAAAGTCCCCTTCCTGTTTGCTCGGTGATGTGTGCAGTGGTCTCAGCGCATCTTTCCAGGTGGCCATGCCTGCTCCATGCACCAGGCGATCCCCCGCTTGGAGCAATGCCGAGCTGCTGGACCTCATCAGCATTTCGGGAGTCTCAGCTGCACTCCAGCCGTAGGAATGATGATACCTACGGACAGATTTCATGATGCATAATAGAAAGGGGCCATGACTGGGACACATTGCAGTGTAGGGTAAAAGTGAAGGAGCTGTGGAACGCCTACCACAAGACACAGGAGGCAAACTGCCGCTCTGGTGCTGCACCCACGAGCTGCTGGCTCTACAAAGAGCTGGATGCAATACTCAGTGGCGACCCCACCTCCACTGCGAAGGCCCCTGTGGATACTTCATTGGCTCGCATGCCAGTCAAGAGTGGACCGAGCAAGGAGGAGGAAATCTTGGACAAAGAGGGGGAGGAGGAACCAGAGGCAGAGGGTGCCTCGGAGGCAAGAGATGCATGCAGTCAGACGCTTTTTTTTCCTACCCCGGAGGAGCCTAGCCAGTCACAGCAGTCGGATCTTGGCCAAGCGCAAACAGGAGAGGAGGCACCTGGTAAGTGGATCTGATTTTGGGAATTGCTGAAGAGATTTATTGGGGGCAGGAGGGTTGCAGAAAGCAGGCTTGTCTCCCACTGAATGCCTAGACTGAGTGACGGAACAGGCTGTTGATAGATTCCCTCACTTCATGGGAATCTCCCTCCGAGGTCTCCAGGAACCTCTTGTGGAGATACTGGGCAATCCGCTGCTACAGCTTCCTCGGGAAAGCTGCTTTGTTTCTTGCCCCATTAATAGTAACTTTCCTGTGCCACTGTGCTGTCGTGGGGTGGGGGGTATGCGGACCATAGCTGCACACAGGTGAGCCACATAGGGGCCAGGGCGGAAGCTGCAGTCTTGGAGAAAACCCTCCTTGATTCCGTGCTCACCCTCAGCAGTGAGATATCTTCCATAATGATCACATCCTGTGGAAAGTGTGGGGACAGGAATGATTATCAGGCCTCCGCTATAGTGCTGGCTCTCCCCAGGAGCCACGTGCTCAGTGTACAGCAGGATCCGGGAAGAATGATTTACCCTGCCCCTGTGGCTACTCACTATTTTGTCGGTCTTGTGGCTCAAGTGTGCTTGCCTGGGGTCAACCAGTCAGTGACAGCTGTGTGAGTACTGACTGTGTTTTAAAGCACTGAATCAGTGTTGTCTGTGTTGCAAATAATACTGCTTCTGTAAAATGCTGCATTTAAACTTCACAGAGATGGCTTTGGGAGCCCAGCCTTCCTCTTTATCGGCAGCAGAACGGCTGCGTAGAATTAGAAAGTGGCCATGAAGAACTAAGGAGGACTTTCTCCATGAGGTTATGATGCACTACGCTGTCGAGAAACCGGAATTGAAGGAGTGGCGGGACAGCAAGAAGAGGCACCGAAAGGAGAACGCAGCATGCCACAGAGTGGCTATGAAAGGTTATAGAACCCCAAGTGGACATGCTCCAGGTGATACTAGCTCTTCAAACCGAGCAGCTCCATGCCTGCCCTCCCCTGCGGCCGCTGTCACAAAACCCTTTCCCTTGCTTCCGTCCGTTTCTCCCCCCCCCCCCCCCCCCCCCCCCCCCACACACACACACACACACCGCTAACACACTGTTATCAACCTCCTGGCTCCACTCTCTACCCACAGCATTCCACTTCTCTCGCCTCACAGTCCAGCAGTGTGGACTCCCACTACGCACTGCACTCAACACCCATCCCTCTGCAGTTTGCCCCTGCTGAAGTACAGCACCTGCTGCACTGTACTCCAAAGGAGAAGGTTGGGTATGATCCCTGGACATACACAAATCCCTGGACCCCTCCTCCTCTGGAGAGTTTCCCTTCATCCATCCTTCTCCCTGCTGATGTATTTTTGTCATTTGACTCTCTCCTTCAGTTGTTGTCCTTTTTTTTAATAAAATAATTGTGTTGGTTTGAAAGCAATCTTTATTCTATTAAGTGAAAGCAAAAAAAGCACTGCAAAGCAACAAGCAATTATGTTAAACTCCCTTATTGCATCATGTGCACCAGTTACCTCCTAGCATTACAAGCCCTGCAATCCCGAACATAGCAATAAATATTAGTGGCTTTCAGCTTCAAATTACTGCCTCAAGGCATCGCTGATCCTTATGGCCCCACACTGTGCCTCTCGAATAGCCCTGGTCTCAGGCTCTTCAAACTCAGCCTCCAGGCACTGAGTCTTTGCAGTCCAGCCCTGAGTGAAGCTTTCGCCCTTCCCTTCACAAATATTATGGAGTGTACAGCACGTGACTTTAAGCATAGGAATATTGTCATCTGCCATGTCCAGCTTCCCATACAGGCATCGCCAGCATGCTTTTAAACAGCCAAATGCACACTCAACAGTCATTCTGCACTTGCTCAGCCTGTTGTTGAACTGCTCCTTGCTGCTGTCAAGTTGCCCTGTGTATGGCTTCATAAGCCACGGCATTGAAGGGTAGGTGGGGTTTCCCAGGATCACAGTGGGCATTTCGACTTCCCCTACAGTGGTGATCTTGTCCGGGAAGAAAGTCCCTGCTTGCAGCTTCTTGAACAGACCAGTGTTCTGAAAGATGCGTGCATCATGCACCTTTCCGGACCAGCCTGCGTTAATGTCTGTGAAACGCCCACGGTGATCCACAAGCGCCTGGAGAACCACTGAGAAATACCCCTTGCAATTAATGTACTCGGTGGGTAGGTGGTCTGGTGCCAAAATTGGAATGTGCATGCCATCTATCACCCCTCCGCAGTTAGGGAAGTCCATTTGTGCAGCGCCATCCACAATGTCACGTACATTTCCCAGAGTCACAGTCTTTCAGAGCAGGATGCGATTAATGGCCCTGCACACTTGCATCAACATGAATCCAACAGTCAACTTTCCCACAACGAACTGATTAGCGACCGATCGGTAGCAGTCTGGAGTAGCCAGCTTCCACAGTGCAATCGCCATGTGCTTCTCCAGGGACAGGGCAGCTCTCATTCTCATGTTCCTGTGCCGTAGGGCTGGTGTGAGCTCATCACACAGTCCCATGAATGTGGCTTTTCTCATGTGAAAGTTCTGCAGCCACTGCTCGTCATCCCAGATGTGCATCACAATGTGCTTCCACCACTCCGTGCTTGTTTCCCGAGCCCCAAAGCGGCGTTCCACTGTGGTCAACACCTCCGTGAATGGCACAAACAATCTTGTGTTGTAGCTACTTCATTTGGCGAGATCAATGTCGCACTCCTCTTGCCTTTGCAGTTTAAGGAATAACTCCAGTGTCACTTGTAACGTGTTGGTCAGTGCGAGCAGCATACTGGTCAATAGTTCGGGATCCATTCCTGCATACAGAAACAGTTGAAAGATGGCGCCAAATACTGACTGAAGCACAGGGATTGATGGGATGCGAAGCAATGCATCATGGGGAATTGGGACAGGGTGCCCCGCAATCCCCTCCCCCTTCCCACAACTCTTAGCGACAGAAGATGAAGCGGTGCTCTGTGGGATAGCTGCCCAGAGTGCACTGCTCCGAATACCGCTGCAAGTGCCGCAAGTGTGAACACGCTATTGCACAGGCAGCTGTCAGTGTGAACACACAACAGTTTTCCTTCTGCGCTTGTTGCGCGGTGCTGTAACTGCCGGTGCTGAAACTTTTTGCCAGTGTAGACATGCCCTTAATGATCAGATGTCATTCTGTGCTCTTAAAAAGATGTGGGTAATGCCTTTGATCGTTCTTGAGGCATTCCAAGAAGACTTCTTAAGTCAGGTACAAAGGCTGGCCTGGAATACTTTGAAGAAGGATTTTTTCAAGTATAAACCTGATTCAGTCTGATTACAAAGTGCTGAGACTCCAGGCTAGTACTGCCCATGTAAGTCTGAGGTACACACTTAAAAATGTGGCACTATTTGATTCTTAATGCGTGTAAAATGGTGCTTTTTCATGAACCCTGACTCTTCTCCTCTCCCTCACCTTTCTTGGACTTAGAAGTCTTTCTTCTGCTCCCTTGACATCATTCCCCAGCTGATCTTCTTTGCTGCTATCTTATCCTCCATGCATGCTTCTCATCCACCACTCTACTCATTTGGCAGGTCTTCTTCAGACTTCAAATATACCAATATCGAAAACAAACCAGCCTTGCCCTGTCTTCATCTCACCTCCCTCCCCACCCCCTTCACCTTAATTTTTCCATTTGCCTAGGATTCCTCTGCTTTTCCTTTCCCATCTGTTTAGGTGCCCTCTCCAAGTCTTGAAACCTTCTCTGCCAAAGTTGTTAGAACTTTTTGAACACTAAATACAGTCTATGTTCAAGTGAATGCAGCTTCCATGTGATATATTTTATGCATGTCAAAATATCAAGGATAGGGATGATTTAGATGGAAAAAAAGAATATAACAAGGAATAATGGGATACATTTCAGGAAAAAATGTTTAGGCTAAATGTCGGATTTCTTTACACTGCAAAATTTTTAGGCTGTGGACAAGTTTTCAAAGGGAAAATGTAAAAGGCTCATGGATTCTGACCTTAAAAATCTAGACTGAACAGAACACTAGACTACAGTAACTCCTCATTTAGTTAATGGTGTTTCATTGTTACATTGCTGATCAATTAGGGAACATGCTCGTTCAAAGTTGAGCAATGCTCCCTTTTAACGTTTCAGAGGGTTAGCCGTGTTAGTCTGGATCTGCAGAAGCGACAAAGGGTCCTGTGGCACCTTATAGACTAACAGAGGTATTGAAGCATGCTTCAATACCTCTGCTAGTCTATAAGGTGCCACAGGACCCTTTGTCCCTTCTAACGTTGTTTGGCAGCCACCTGCTTTGTCCACTGCTTGCAGGAAGAGCAGCCCGTTGCAGCTAACTGGTGGGTGGTTGGAACCAGGGTGGACCGGCAGCCCCCCTATCAGCTCCCCGCTCCCCTAAGTTCCCTGTGCTGCAGCTGCTCAGCAGGCTATCAATTGCTGGCAGTTCAGCTGTCCCTCCCCCACTGCCATGTGCTGCTCCTGCCCTCTACCTTGGAGCTACTCCCGAGCCTCCTGCTTGCTGTGCAGGGGGAGTGAAAGGGGTGCGGGGGGAGTGGGGGAGAAGGGGGCTAATGTCAGGCTCCCCTGCTGCCCCCCATGCCTTCCCCCAAGTGTCCCCTGGCCCCCCCTTGTTGCCCCCGTGCACCTCTCTGGGCCCCAGAGGAGAGCGTCCCTGCCTCTCTGTTGCAGCTCCATGCTGCCTCCCTGCATCAACTGCCGCTGCGGGGTTCTAGTGTCCTCCATGCAGACTGACCCTACTCTTCCCCCTCAAACCTTTTGATTTTCTGGCAGGACCTTCCACCAGTACAGCCGCCCCCCCTGCCCACAGTCACCGCTCCTGCCTCACGCTGGGTAAGGGGCAGCCCCATTCCCCACCCCCAGTGAGGCTACAGTGAGGGGCAGCAGAAGGGGAGGAGAAGCATGCAGCCCCCACCTCTCCTCCCCCCGGGCACCCACCACAGGGGAGGCGAGGTTGATTCTTGGACCTGAGAGGGAATCTAGGAGCACGTGCAGTGACAGTGGTGGGAGTGAGCATGCTGGGGGGTGGGGGGGAGAGGCGGGCCCCTCCCTCAGAGCTTGTTGCTGCTGGCGGGGAAAGGGCTGGGGGGAGACCTCTCTGGCCCCAGTCCCGGGGCAGTTTGCCTGCACCCCAAACCCCACCCCAGAGCCCACACCCCCAGCCAGAGCCTTCACCCCCACCCCAACCCCCTGCCCTAGCCATGAGCCTCTCCAACACCCCAAACACCTTATCCCCAGTCCCAGCCTGAGCCCCCTCGCACACCTCAATCCCCTCCTCTCCAGTCCCAGACAGAGCCCTCATCCCCCCGCACCCTAACCCTTTGCCCCAACCCTGAGCCCCCTCCCACACCTCAATCCCCTCATCTCTAGCCCCAGACAGAGCCCTCACACCCCTGCACCCCAACCCTCTGCCCTAGCTCTGAGCCCCTTCCACTCCCCAAAGATCTTATCCCCAGTTCCAGCCAGAGCCCTCATCCCCCTGCACCCTAACCCTCTGCCCCAACCCTGAGCCTCCACCTGCATCATGAACCCCTCCTCCCCAGCCTCACCCCACATCCCAACCCTCTGCCATAACCCTGAGCCCCCTCCAACACCCCAAACCCCTCATCCCCAGCCACACCCCAAACCCATCCCCAGCCACACCTCTGCACCCCCTCCCATCCCCAAACTCCCTCCCAGAGCCTGCACCCCTCCTGCACCCCAATCCCCAGCCCAGGGCCTGCACCCTAGACCTCCTCCCTAGACCAGATAGCAAATGTGAGAAATTGGGACAGAGGGTGGGGGGTAATATAAGAAAAAGTCTTGAATATCGGGACTGTCCCCCAAAAATCGGGACATCTGGTCACCCTACTCCTCCCCCACCCAAACTCCCTCCCAGAGCCTTGGGCAGGTCAGGGATGAAGTTTGGTCAGGGGAACAGTTGGGACACAGGACAGTCCCAGAGGGAGCTTCCTGGTCTCAGCTTGCTGATCTAATTAACAAGGCAGTGTACTTAAAGGGGAAATGTACGCGTACACACACTCACACACTCACACTCTCTCTCTTCCCCCCCACCTCCTGCTGCCTTGTAGAGTGTGAGAGTTAACCCTTGAGGGCTCAGCCAATTACTAGTTCATCATTTAGCAGTAAGGCATTCCTTGGAAAATATCCCACCTTCTGATTTCACCACCTCAGCCAAGCTTCACAATCATCATTGCTGTGTACCAGTATTTTTCAGGAACATAACTACAGTGTTAAGTGAGGAGTTACTGTACGCACTTAGGAAGTGACCCTGTGTTGTCATGGGAATGGTCTAGATGACCTACAGTAGTAATAATTAGAGATTGGGGTGGGGGAAGCTATTTATAGGAGGTCTGATTTAAAATCTTTTCAATATTGCCTTTGCATTTGGATTGTGTTGCATGATACTGTCTACTTTTAGTAAAGGGAATAACTTGAGAGTGCTGAAGTTATGCTACTTTCTTGGCAAAGGCAGAACTTTAAATTTTTTAATGGGGACCATAGTGATTAGTTTTCTGTTTAGTTTCTGTGATTTTTGTTTGTCTTTAATCTTTTTTACATTTGTACTTTGCATCTGAATAAATGGCTTGGTGTGAGATCAGTTGCTAAAATCATCTGAAACCAAATATTAGTTAGGCAATGATAGAGTGGTGCTGCCCTATGATATTAAATCTTCATAAATAGTTTACAGTTTGAATTTTATTGTGGCAGGAAAAATTTATTCACTGATTATATAAGAAATGCCATATCATCAGACATGCAGTTATATGAATGATGTGTAGCTTTTGTGTGGATTATAATCTTTAAATTAAAGGCTCATTCTCTTCAACTGGCAAATAAATCCAAATATTTCTATAAAATGTATTTTTCTGTTCTTGTAAGATATTTTTAAAATCAGGAAAAAGTAGTGCTTTAGTTCTTACCTCTGCAGTTGTACTGGATGGATATCTATATAATTTAGAATTTACTCAGCAGCCTTTTTATCTTGTAAGCTTTGAGGAAATAGAACAATTAATTAAAAGTTAAATTTTTTTTTAAAAGGGAAAGGTTGTGAAACTAGGAAAAGCAAAGATATTCTGTGTGAACGCTCTGATTCTGTCCTTAATTTACCTTGTATCTGGGTATTGCAATGTTTGTGGTATGGGAAATTAAATTGTGTGTTTAAAAACAAACACAAAAATGCCTCAAAGCAAATTTATGGCTGGGCAATACACTGCTTAAAAAAAAGGTTAATATAGAAATTGTAAGAATAGCTTTAATTATAGATAGGTGAATGTTGCTTTTATGCTAATATAGAAAGACCATTACTGTAGTCCAGATGAATAAGCCTAGCAAATACGTTTTTGTAAATAGGCAGTATTTAAAATAAGGAAAATATAAGATGTTCAAAATATACTTGGTGGCTTGCCCACTTTTGATAATTGTACTTACTTAGGCTCAGGGTGGATTTGATTTAAATGAAATTGATTTAAATAATGATTTAAATCACTAGTCAGGAAGACGCTATTTAATCATGGATTTCTACATAAAAGTGCATTCTTGTCGGTTGTTATAACCTTAATACATATTCTTCACAACTCAAGAAATAGATGTAGGTTTCATTTTTAGAAGGTACACACTACATTTTAAAACAGTGATTTATTTTGGGCAACGGAGAGCAGCATTTTCCATATAAAATCCTGGTGGTAGTTGGGGTGGACGTATTAGGGAAGGAATCATAATTTGATAGTTCTGAAAATCTTTTTTTCAGATACTAGAAATTAGAAATAATTTGTTAGAATTTAGAAGTAAATGAATTATTAGGGGCTCTATTTTTAGGTTTAAATGAGAAATCACCTGTTTTTCTCTCATGACTTGCTGCCATGTTACCTAGGCTGTTTGATGACATGACATTCTGGGCTAATTACAAGGCCAGTGGTTCACATTTTCAATGCTGACTGTCAAGCCGTCTCTTAAATAAGACTGGGTATTGTGGATAAACAACTAACACAACAAAGGGGCCATTCTAGTTTCTGCCACTGCAACCACAGGAGAGATGATGGCCCTCTCAGTTTTGTTTGCAAAAATTTTTTTTAAATTTAGTATACAATTTAATGAAACGTACTGGATTATGTATATAAAATGCAACTGTTGATGCATATCAGTTAGATATTTTTTTTCAATAAATGTCTTGAAAAAATTAAACAAAACCTCTAAACGTGTCATCCCTCTATGCTCTTCCAGGCTGCATATAAATCTAAAAATAGAACTTTCAGTCTGAAACCTATCAAATTGCTATTGTGTTGTTTTATCCATTTCAAAACACAACAAAACAAAATACCCCAAACCCTGAATTCAACCAAAATCCAATCCTAAAATCAATTTTTGAAAATTTAGGAATAGTATTTACTTAGAAAACAATGAGTTTTTTTTTCATTTGTCTTATTTGCATCCAATCCAACCGATGCAAACATACTATAGCAGTCTAGAAAAGGTTTAACTCTGCATATTTGTTACCTCAGTGCGTTATTGCATTTCATTGCCAAAATAAAGAAGATGAAGATTTGAGTACCTTGAAATGTATATAACAGTGTCTCTTTGTTTTGTACTGAACATGCTGAGTGTGCTGATGGCACTCAATAAACTATAAATATTATAAACTAATTGTCATCCTCATATTCCAGGAATTGTCAAGTTGTGGGTGGAATAAGAAAGAGAAGTACAGTTCTGCACCAAATGCAGTTGCTTTCACAAGAAGATTCAACCATGTGAGTTATTATAATGGCAACATGATTGTATGTATCAGTGTTAAAAATCATCCAAGTGGAATGTTGAATCTATATATTTTTGTCATTCACTGCTAAATATATGGGAATTGATGTGCTTGTGATGTAAACAGCTTGCTTAGGTGCAATAGTATGATTACTTTAGAGCAGGGGTCTCAAACACACGGGCCACATGCGGCCCACGGAGTTATTTCCTGCGGCCCGCCATAGGCGCCGACTCCACTGGCAGCCAAGCTCTAAACATTACTGAGTGTTTATATTTTATTAAAACCCCTCTTTGCATTACAGTTTTAAAAAAGTTAATACATTGACTTTTAATAGAATACTCGTTACTCTTTTTTTTTTCATTTTTGACTATACTTTTGTATCATTGTATGAAAAGGTTTCAGTGATGCAGCCCTCGGGCCAATTTACTAGTTCTCATGTGGCCCTCGTGGTGATTTGAGTTTGAGATCCCTGCTTTAGAGCAAGTCAACCTTGCAATAATTCACATTTGTTTTTTAGTCCTGCTTGTTTCTATTAAGCTTTTTTGTTGAATAAGATAAGGAAAAGATATTAAGTAGGTTTTCCCACAGATGTTTGCTGTACTTTCCTTTCATAAGGTGGTCTGGGTGAAGGGTTTAATGTAAAAAGGGTTCATGATGCAATAGAAACATTTTCTCATTTATACGAATATTTAGTGTCTTTGATTTGTGTAGCAGTTCTTGTCCCAAAAATCGTGGTGTTGAATTCTGTCAGCATGGTTACATTTTTACTGTGCTTCTGAGAAGACTGTTGAAAATGTGGCTAGATGGTTATATACCGCTGTTAATTCCAAGTTATGAAAGGCAGTGGAAATCTGACCACTGAACGCAGTTGGCTAAAACTTGTTACAAATCGCAAACAGCCTGTCTGATTGTGCTAAACTGAATTGCCAGTGAGTCTCCCGTTTGACATAATTTATCAGCCAGAGTGACCTGAAGAAGAGCTCTGTGTAGCTCAAAAAACTTGTCTTTCACTAACCGAAGTTGGTCCAGTGAAACATATTACCTCACCCACCTTCTCTCAGCCAAAATGTCTCCATTTGCTCAAGCTTATGAAAGTCAGTTTGTCTTCTCTATTCAGTTTTTATTTTAAAATGCAAGTTTTTATTTAAGTCCTTGATATTGTGTTAAATCATTTAGTTGTCTCAACAGTTACTTGAAATTAAGGCTGTCAAGCAATTTAAAAAAAATAATCCTGATTAATTGTGCTATTAATTGCTCTGTTAAACAATAATAGAATACTATTTATTTAAATATTTTTGGATGTTTACATTTTCAAATGTATTGATTTAAATTACAATACAGAATACTAAGTGTACAATGCTCACTTTATATTTAATTTTGATTACAAGTATTTGAATTGTAAAAAAACAAAAGAAATACTATTTTTCAATTCACCTAATACAAGTAGTGTAGCGCAACCTCTATCATGAAATTTGAACTTACAAATGTAGACTTCTGTACAAAAATACCTGCATTCAAAAATAAAACAATGTACAATTTTAGAGCCTGCAAGTCCACTCAGTCCTGCTTCTTGTTCAGCCAGTCACTCAGACAAACAAGTTTGTTTACCTTTGCAGGAAATAATGCTGCCCTCTTCTTATTTACAATGTGACCTGTAAGTGAGAACAGGCATTCGCATGGCACTGTTGTAGTTGGCATCGCAAGATGTTGTGGCAGCGCTCCGACCTTGTCCCCATGAGTCCTGCGCTTCTAGGCGGTTTATGCTAGCCTCAGAGGCTCACTGCGACCCTCCACATAGCCCTTCTCTCTCTAGGGCCAGGGTTACAGTCTACTGAGCCCTTTTCATCATAAGCCAGCCAGGAGGTTGGTGAAAGAACTCCCACAGTCTCTGTTGTCCCTGTGGGCTTATTTCAGAACAGGTTAGCCTCCTGTCCTGCCAGGGGCCTGTCTTCCCTTGTAGTGGTGGGTTGGGGGGAACCTGGGCCCACCCTCTACTCCGGGTTCCGGCCCAGGGACCCTAATGGTAGCAGCTGTTGGCAGCCGACCTTTCACTGCCAGAGTTGCTACATTTCCCTGGGCCACTTCCCCACAGCACACCCGCTTCTCCCTTCTTCACCCTTACCAGTGGCTTTTACCCAGCCCTTCAGCAGCACTTACTCTCCTCTGGCTCCCTGGCTCTCTCCAGCCTGACTGGAGTGAACCCTTTTATATTATCAGAAGAGCCTTAGAATCAGGTGTTCACATTACCTTAATGGCCTCACCTGACTCTTTGCAGGTTAATTGAAGTCAGGTGTTCTCATTAGCCTGGAGCAGCCCCTGCTCTGGTCAGTCAGGGAACAGAAAACTGCTATTCCAGTGGACAGTATATCTGCCTTCTACTATTCTGTTGTACCCAACTGGCCTGGATCTATCACAATATTTACATGCCAGATGCACTAAAGATTCATATATCCCTTCATGCTTCAACCACCATTCCAGGGGACATGCGTCCATTTTGATGACTGGTTTTGCTCAATAACGATCCAAAACAGTGCAGACCGACGCATGTTCATTTTCATCATCTGAGTCAGATGCCTCCAGCAGAAGGTTGATTTTCTTTCTTGGTGGTTCGGGTTCTGTAGTTTCTGAATCTGTGTGTTTCTCTTTTAAGACTTCTGAAAGCATGCTTCACACCTCGTCCCTCTCAGATTTTGGAAGACACTTCAGATTCTTAAACCTTGGGGCGAGTGCTGTAGCTATCTTTAGAAATCTCACATTGGTACCTTCTTTGCGTTTTGTGAAACCCTCAGTGAAAGTGTGTTTTAAAATGAACATCATGCACCAAGTCATCATCCGAGACTGCTATAACATGAAATATATGGCAGAATGCGGGTAAAACAGAGCAAGAGGAGTACAATTCTCCCCCCCCAAGGGGTTCAGTCACAAATGTAATTAACACATTATTTTTTAATGAGCGTCATCAGCATATAAACATCCTCTGGTATGGTGGCCAAAGCATGAAGGAGCATACGAATGTTTAGCATACCTGGCACATAAATATCTTGCAATGCCCGCTACAAAAGTGTCATTAAAATGCCTGTTCTCACTTTCTGGTGACATTGTAAAAAAGAAGCGGGCAGCATTATCTCCTGTAAATGTAAGCAAACTTGTTTCTTAGCAATTAGCTGAACAAGAAGTAGGACTGAGTGGACTTGTAGGCTTTGAAGTTGTACATTGTTTTGTTTTTGAGTGTAGTTATGTAACAAAAAAAAAATCTACATTTGTAAGATGCACCTTCACGACAAAGATTGCACTACAGTACTTGTATGAGGTGAATTGAAAAATGCTATTTCTTTTGTTTATTATTTTAACTGCAGATATTTGTAATAAAAATATATATTTTGATTTCAGTTACAACACAGAATACAATATATATGAAAATCTAGAAAAACATCCAAAAATATTTAATAAATTTCAGTTGGTATTCTATTGTTTAACAGTGTATGTAACTTTTTTTTATAATGCCATATTTTTGTATATCAGATTCAGTAATTCTCCCCTGTGTTGGAGTCTCTCAGGGTTCATTAAATTCACTCTCTCCCTCAATGTGGATAGCAATATGCAACAGCTTTTTGCCCCCCAGTTATGAATTCCACAAACGGGGTTTTAGACAAAACAAAAGTAATTATAAGGGATAGCAAACAGATCAAAGCAGGTTACCCACAAATGAAACAAAACACAATTTAAGATGAATATACTAAAGAAATTGGTTACAAATAGCAAATTTTCACTCTAAATGATGTTTTAGGCAGATTGCAGAGACTTGCTTGCAGCTTAAAACGCCAGATATTCCTTTCACAGGCCAAGCAGCCTCTAGCCTGCGCTCATCCCTTCTCTCCCCCTCAGATCAGTCTGTTTCTCAGGTGTTTCCAGCAGCCTTCTTTCTCGGGCGGGGCGTTAGTGAAGAACAAACCATGATGATGTCACTCCCCTGCCTTAAATAGTTTTTGCATATGGTGAGACTCCTTTGTCTCCAAGTTTGATCCCCACCCACGGTCAGTGGAAAAACACAGGTATTCCAAGATGGATTCCAGTACCAGATGACTTGGTCACATGCCTCTTTAGGGCCATAGCAGCCATGATTCGGCGGCTGTTTGCAGTGTCTCCAGGAAGATTTCACAAGAAGGTGGGAGATTAGCATCTTCAAAGACCCGTTGTTCTCTCTAATGGCTTTTCCTCACAGTGAGCCATCTAGACTGATTGCATTCTGTCTGGTGGGCGTTCCCCCGGTGTAAACACACTTGTAATATTCCTAACTTCAGATACAGAAATGATACATTCATACAAATAGGATAATCATATTCAGTAAGTCATAACCTTTCCAATGATCTCAGATGCCTTATCTTGCACAAAAGACATCATAATCATGTCATACTCATATCATAAAAATATCTCTATGAAGAATATGGGGGCGTGCACAGGCAGCTCTATGTCAACTTAACTTTTGTCGACTAAACTTGGCAGTGTAAACATAGTGTAAAGTTCTCTGATGAACTTCAGTCTACTGCACATGATCATTGTTGCTTCCAAAATACTATCAGCAGACCAATACTGCTGAAAAGCATCTGTACGTGATTTAATACTCCCTTCCCTGCTAAAATATGAAAGCTGGCCATGACTTTCTTTTGAAGGCTTGGGGCAACCTGGAACTGGGGTACTGCTGAGCCCTCTGTCTTAGCAACCAGGGCTCCCTCTCACACTGATAATTTGAGAAACTGCAAACCCCTCCAGGTCTTGCACTCAAACATTCGCAGGCAGGGACACACCCAGCTGAGTTACGTGAATACTTTCACGAGCCATCCATGAACCAACGATAGAGAGACTCCAGCCAGTTCCCCCCAGTTCCCTAGCCTAGGACTCCAGAGCTGTACCGTCTTGCCCTGATCAGAAGCCTGACCAGGGTAAGTTCATTACCCAGTCCGCCCCTCCCTCAATGCGGAAAGGACAATGCACCAGCCCCTGTGTCTGAGCAGATTTTTCTTTACACTTTAAACAACACACTGTTTTAGGTAAAAAATATAAAACAGATTTAGTAACTGCAGCACGTAGATCAAAGTTGATTACCTAAGAAATAAAAATAAGAAAGCATTCTGAGTTCTATAGACTAGACAGGATTAGAATCTCACCCTGATAGACAATACAAGCAGGTCACAGATCTTCCACACACAGACTAGAAATCCCTTCAGCCTGGGACAACCTCCCCAGTTCAGTCTTTGTTCTTCAAACGTGTTTTCAGGTGTGGAGTTATGGAGGGAATGAGAACAAATTATGTCAAATCCCCTTTTTATAGCTTCTTCCCGCTTGTTGGAAAGATCTTTTGCTGTGATGTGAGTCAGACAGCTTCCATTGTGCACGTGCTATCTCAGTTCCTGAGGTAATCCTTGTGGGTATGTGCATTCCCCTTAATGGGCCATCAATGCTGTCTGGCATCTCCATTGTTGTACCTAAAAGGCTGGTTGTGGGTGTTCCCAGCCTCAAAACATACGTAACTTCATATACAATGATAGCACACCAACAGGATATTAATATTTAACAGATTAAGACTTTTAAAATACCACCTCACAAGGCATACTTTGTACAAAGATGTCATAATTATATCACCATGGTAAATATGGAGGTGCCAGGATGTTGCTTTGGGGTACAATGTGTCAAATTGTATCACACAATTTCAGTGTAAATTCAAAGGTTAGAGAAAGTTTAACGAGATGCATTATACCCGATAAAGACAAACTAGCAAAAAGGCAGTAATTGTATAGGTCATTTAATTTTAGCCTAGTTGAGTTAGGATGACACAGCTTCTCAAAAAGACACTGCCAGTTCAATGGGGCGGTTGCCAGATGGGATCTATTCTCTGTTGAATGGGGTCTGATGTAGGGTGGGGTTTAGAGGAGATAGAGCTAGAACTGCCATGAAAGGAGGAAGTGTGGTCACTTGTAGTCCTCTTCCCCCCCCCCCCCCCCCCATGCTTCTTATCCTCCAATCACAACTTCCTTCCCCTATTCTCTCCTATCCTTCCACACGAACACTCCACTCACTCACCCCATGTTAGCCCTATCATCTCTTCTAGTAGCTGCAAGTAGATGTTGAGTAGGCCAAGACACTGAACTAAGCCTAGAGAGTCCCAACAAGTGAGAAGTCTGGTGGTTTTTTAAGGTGAAGGGAAGACAACTCCTTTAGTTAATGCATTGGTAAGCTCAGTCAGGAGTAATCCTCTAACAGGGTGACCAAGCACCTTAAGAGGCTGTCTGGATTTTTGTTGTTGTTAATCCTCTTCCTCAGGGTTTAGTTTCTAGGTCTGGGGAATTATAGTCAAAATACACATCTCTGGAAACAAGGCATCATCATCAAGGCCAGTAACTGCTGCAGCAACAGGAAATTGTATAAAATGGGATGATAGAGGCGAATAGAATCAGTAAGAAGATGGGAGTGAGCCAGTAGGTTGTCTGGGACTTGCCTATTCAAAGTACTATTGCTGACACCCCCCGGAGATGCATTTTGGTTGGTGTTTATAGTTGTTCTGGACCTTCCCCCACCCCTACCCCTCAAGTTAGGGAAGAGAAGATTCATTAAAGGAATTTAAGTCTTTATCGGACTGACTACAGCATAAGTGTTATAAGCCAATCTGCCTGTTCAGGCCCTTTGACATGTGGTGTCCGAGTGGGAGAAGAAAGCAAATACAACAAAAACCCATGGCAGCCTCTCAACCACCCTGTTGCAGGGCCCAGTTACTCTCCTTTACCACCCAGGAAGGGCAAAGATCTGATTTACAGATAGTGGGTCACGTGTCCTTCAGTACATCTAAAAGACCATGTACTGTAAATGGGCTAAACTCAAAGAACAAAGACAGCACATTGGACTTTGCAGGTCAGTGAGATCTGTTTCCTGAGAAGCCTTCCTCAATATGGCTAGTCTTTTCAGCAAAGGATAATAGTTCCCTGCAAACAAGGGTACTAGATTCTGCTGTGGAATGCAGATAATTAAACTTGATGAAGCATATAACCACTATGAATCACAAGTTAAGATGTTTGGTGTAATGGACATAGAAAATAATTTCCTGGAGAAGACTATAAATTATTCCAACCATTCTACAATGGATTGTGTGGTGTGTCCAGGATGGAAGCTGGAGGCATGTAGGTAAGTATAGCGGTCAGTAGGTTACCTACTGACCGCTATACTTACCTACCTACTGACTGCTATACTTACCTACATGCTTTCAGCTTCCATCCTGGACACACCACACGATCCATTGTTTACAGCCAAGCTCTAAGATACAACCGCATTTGCTCCAATCCCTCAGACAGAGACAAACACCTACAAGATCTCTATCAAGCATTCTTACAACTACAATACCCACCTGCTGAAGTGAAAAAACAGATTGACAGGGCCAAAAGAATACCCAGGAGTCACCTACTACAGGACAGGCCCAAAAAAGAAAACAACAGAACACCACTAGCCGTCACCTTTAGCCCCCAACTAAAACCTCCCCAGCGCATCATCAAAGATCTACAACCTATCCTAAAAGATGATCCCTCACTCTCACAGATCTTGGAGGACAGACCAATCCCTGCTTACAGACAGCCCCCCAACCTGAAGCAAATACTCACCAGCAACCACACACCATACAACAAAAACACTAACCCAGGAACCTATCCTTGCAACAAAGCCCGATGCCAACTCTGTCCACATATCGAGTCAAGTGATACCATCACAGGGCCTAATCACATCCGCCACGCCATCAGGGGCTCATTCACCTGCACATCTACCAATGTGATATATGCCGCCATGTGCCAGCAATGCCCCTCTGCCATGTACATTGGCCAAACCGGACAGTCTCTACGCAAAAGAATAAATGGACATAAATCTGACATCAGGAATCATAACATTCAAAAACCAGTAGGAGAACACTTCAACCTCCCTAATCACTCAGTGACAGACTTGAGGGTAGCAGTGTTGTGACAGATTAACTCCAATAACAGACTTCAAAGAGAAACTGTTGAACTCGAATTGATATGCAAACTAGATTGCATTACCTCAGGATTAAATAAGGACTTGGAATGGCTCGGCCATTACGTTAATTGAATCTGTTTCCCTTAAGTTAACGATCCTCATTCACACCTGTGTGACCATCTTGTTTATCACTTCAAAGGTTTTTCTTCCCCTACTGTTATGGGTCCTCTCAATTAATTAGCCTCTTAAGGTTGGTCTATGCACCTCCACCTTATCATGTTTCTCTGACTGTATAAATATCTGTCTACTGTATGTTTCATTCCATGCATCCGATGAAGTGGGTACTAACCCATGAAAGCTTATGCTGAAATAAATTTGTTAGTCTCTAAGGTGCTACAAGTTTTTCTTTCTTATTTTCGTTTTACATACATCACAGTAACCACATACATTTATTTTTGTAATCCTTATGCTATGTCTCCCCTTCTTATCTAACCCTCATGATTCTTGTTGTGTTATGTTTGAATTTTGTAAGTTTTTGAGTCAGGAGCACCAGGTTTTTTGGGGGGTGGGGTGGGGGGGTTAGGGTTTGGGAAGTGATTTCTAGTAAACAGCTAGCAAATTTGAACAGTCAAAAATAATCAGTACCCTGGCTTGATAGGTGTTACTTCTCATTCCTTGCATTTCCTTCTATTTGTATGTAGACCAACACATGCCTGTGTACACACATCAAAGGAAATGAACAGAATAAAAGGGCAGAAAATTCCTTTCCTGAAATTCCTTTCTTTTCAGTAGCCAGTGAATTAAAGCACACTTTATAAAGGCCCCACTTGTCCAGAAAGCAACACATTGACAAAGGAATCGTATGTGAGCACAAATGAATAGTGAGGTGTTTCATGAGATACACTATCAACATACAGTCTACACACTATGAAAATGTTTGAGAACCCATCATAAGCAACTCAGCAAAAGAGCATTTTTAGAATAGACCATAATGAGGAGGAGTTGTTGGCTTGGTTAATTGGGTTTAGAAGGGTATTCCAGGCATAAGGGGCAGCATGAAAGAGGATACAGCAACAGGAGAATGAGACGAAAACAAAGGAGCATCAAGGATTGGACTCACTGGTGTAGCAGAAGGAGAAGGGGAAGTATAGGTCAGGCTGAGTGATGGAGAATCTTGAAAATGAGGTGAAGAAGATTTCAATGTGGTAAGCAATGTACTGGAAATAGAGGTATTCAAGGATTTGGGCAGCGTGGTCAGAATGAGATCATGTTGGGAATGGCATTTTAGTTTGCGAGTTAGGGTGAAGCATGCTAAATGTCCAAACCCCTTGCATGGACAGGCAGTTCAGCCTTTTGCATGGCCAAGGGAGTATATTTTAAATAGTGTGAAGATTCACAGGAATTGGTCACATCTGCAATGTGGGGAAAGAAGGAAAGGGAGAGAAAATTAGTCTGCGGTTTGAAGGCCTACATGACAGTGAGGATTTTTTTTAAAACAGAGAATATTAGAGAGGAAAAGTTAGGAGCTTGGCTTTGGCCTCTATGAATTGAAGATGAGACAGCAAGCTATCCAAGAGGGATGAGACTGTGTGAGGGGAGATTCATGGATAATAGGTCTGGATTGAAGAATTCTAGCTGAGAGTCACCATCACAGAAGCGACTGTTAAACCCTTGCAAGAGGATGAGGACACCCAAGGTTAAAGTGTAAATGAACTTGCGCTGTGCAGTTCTCTGTGCAGCACAAGACGGTATAATTTTGGGTTTGCACTCTAGTGGAGTGTGTGCACTTGAGTACTGGGCAGTTCCTTAGCTGATCTCAGCATCTGTGTGTAAAGCTGTAGCTGGGTGTGTCCCTACCTGTGTGTGCGCTGGTTAAGTGCAGTCTGAAGCCTGAGGGAGGGCTTGGCTGGCTTGCCTCAGGAATACAGTATAAAGGGAGCCCAGGCTGCTGGGTCAGGCGGGCTCAGTGGTACCACAGTTCCAAGTGGCACCCCGGGGGAAACTGGTCACACCGCTAATTTTTATCACTCAGGTGCATGCACATTTGGGTGCTTGTGCTGGCTCTGAACAGTTGTTTGCACTGATATAAAATGCAGTGCAATACAAGTAGGTATCGCAGTGTACTCCTTGCTGCTGTCTAGATCAGTGTCTTGTGGGACATTTTCTCAATGCTTTGTGGAATGCCATCGATTCACCCAGATTGTTCAGGGAAATAGGGATCAAGTTCCCACCGTGCCACTTTCTCCATCTTAGCAGGCTTTCCACAGCCCATAATTTTCTTGTCATTTTTTACAACTCCCACAGTCATGTGCACTTCTTTTTGGTATCCACCATTTTTTTAGCAGAGTCATGGACCCTGCACAGCTCATCACAAATCCTGAGTGATGCAAACACAGGATGCATTATCCTCCTATATTTGCAGAACTTGAATGAATATTACTACAAACACAATTGCAATGAG
Source organism: Chelydra serpentina (assembly GCA_037349315.1). NCBI lineage: Eukaryota > Metazoa > Chordata > Testudines > Chelydridae > Chelydra > Chelydra serpentina. Next base: position 54,229,984 of record JBAIAC010000024.1, on the reverse strand, counting down.
GAAGATGCAGAGATGTTCAAGTGCAGTGGCCGAAGGTGACTGATGGTGAAAAAATTGTCAGGCTGCCACTGGCATTCATACAGCAGCGCCATATGGTGGATTGCTGCTTCTGGGCCGAGGAAACAAGGACTGATTGGTGGGATTGCATCGTAATGCAGGTTTGGGATGACAAGCAGTGACTGCAGAACTTGCAGATGTGAAAAGCTATATTTTGGATTTGTGTGCCAAGCTTGACCCAGACCTCCAGCTCAGGGGCACTATAGGGAGAACTGCACTCATAGTGGAGAAGCAGGTGGCGGTCACAGTCTGGAAATGTGCAGCGCTGAATTGCTATTGGTCAGTGGGCAATCAGTTTAGAGTTTGATAAACGAATGTCTCCACTGTAGATTTTCCAATTGCGATCATTAAGTGTCTACTGCTGCACAGGACTGTGACTCTGGGTAATATACAGGAAATAGTGGCTGAATTTGCAACAATGGAGGTTGCTCAAACTTCTGTGGGGCAATAGCATGCATATCCTATTCTGGCACCAGCCCATCTTGCCACTGAGTACCTCAACAGGAAGGGATACTTTTCCGTGGTTATGGAAGTTCTAGTGGTTCACTGGGGCACTTCAGTAATCCTTGTGGGATGGTTGGTGAAAGTACATGATGCTCACATCTTTAAGAATACACGACTTCTCAAAGAGCTGTAAGGAGGGATGTTCTTCCCAGACCAGCGAATTAGCCTTTAGGATGTTGAAATGCCAATAGTGATTCTGGGGACCCATCCTACCCCTTGTTTCCCTGGCTCATGAAGCCTTACACTGGCCACCTGCATAGCACCAAAGAAAGATCCATCTTCTGGCCCAGCAGATGCAGAGTGACTGCTGAGAATATGCTTCTGGTAGATTTGAAGGGACGCTGTTGCTGTTTATTCACTAGATTAGATCTCAGTGATGCAAATATCCCCTTGGTATAGCTGCATGTTGTATACTGCATGATATCTGTCAGGTGAAGAGGGAAGAGCTACCATGAGGATGGAGGGACGAGGTGGACAGACTAGCTGCTGAATTTGAGCCAACCATAGAACAATACAGTTGAGGGAGGCCTTAAAAGACAGTTTTAACAGTCTGCTACAATAGTATGGCTGATGCTTTTATGAAGTAATGTCTCTTGTGAGTATGGAGATTAAACAGCAGGAGGCAATAATCCACCCATATGAATTCTGTATTGCTTGGTGTAAACCAATAGAGATACTCACTCATTTTCCAAAATAGAACTTTGCACACAATAAAGAAACAGACAACAAAATTAAAGTGCTAACAAACCAAGCTGAAATCTCATTACTTCAAAGCGGGTTGTAAAAATCTCTGAAAGGAAATGTAGAAATGTGATGGAGCAGCAAACTACCCATGTTTAAGACAATCAAGGAGCAGTGGGACAGAATATATGCAATTTTGACAGAAAATGGGGATACTCAGCTCATTAATAGCATTGACCACAATACCTTGAACACCTTACTAGAGTTCCTTCAGCCCTTCAAAGAAGCGTCAGATGCACTAGAGCAGTCATCGCAGCCCAGTCTCCACTTAGTGCCCATTTGGTACAAAAGGCTGAAAAAGCATCTCCATCCTTCTACCACTGATGAAGATAGTCTAAGTCGAAGCTTTGCAATGTCTCATTGAAAAGTTTGAAATCAGGCCTATGCACAGAGTAGCGGTTTTCCTGCACTCGTGAACGAAGGGGATGAATTGTTTTCACTGAAGAAGAGAGACAGGAAGATTATCAAGAAACCAAGAAGCTTGTCTCATTGCATGAGGAAAAATATTGCTGCAATGAATCTTATGTTTCTTTTGTCAGCTACACAGACTCCATCACCAAAGGAGACAAAATTGTCACATACAGAGTTTGAGGATTCGAATAACGAGTGTAGAAATGATGATGAAATGTCAAAGTGTGTCACCCTGATGCTAACAAAGAATGAAGATGTGCAGCTGCTGGAGTGGTGGAGATAACAGAAGCACAATTTTCCTCTTTTTTTCAGTCGGGTTACACGGTTTGTGCATTCCATCCCTGCATCCAGTGTACCTTCCGAGAGCCATCTCAGTCTCTGGTTACACAGTTAATGAGAATCATACTTCACTTTAGCTAGGAACTGTGGATGATTTAATGTTTTTACACAGTAATATTTCAAAGAAAATCAACTTTCTGAGAGAGACCTCTAAGATGAAGTCCTGCAGTTCAGGGCTGGTATAAGTCACAAGCTAAAACAGGCACCCAACTTTTTATGTTACAGTTCAGTTTGTGATTTTGAGTATTATTGACTTGAAATGTTTGTTGTATTATTTTTATATGTAAAATGCTATTTGTTCTGATGCGTGTTTTATAATAAGATGTTTAAAATAATATTGCAAGTATGTGCATTTATGAAGCCATATAGCTTTCTTCTACAGCATTGATGCACGCACATTGATGCTCCTCTGAGAGGTACAGAGAGAGAGGGCGCTGTTGCATGAGCAGATGCGGATTCATATGAAAGTGGGGTGCAGATCGCAGGTCAGATACAAGTTATTTGTCGTGGATGCGGATCCAAATTTTTATATCCCCGCAGCTCTCTATCTGGAAGAAGACCACAATTTCAAGCCTCCTTTTTTAAAAGGTCTTCCTCGCCGCACCCCCTGGCATGGATGTTCAGGGTAGGTAAACTTTAGCCAGGATGTATTTTCCTGGGTTGTACAATTTTTCTAGGTGCTTTTAGCTAGTATCGTCTGTTTGGGGAGGCAGCCCCTCTTTGCCTGACAGCACCACAAATTGTGAGCACGGTTTTCTATGTACACTAATATATAGTCATAACCACACTTTTCATACATATCTCCTAATGACCATTAAGTGTAGTAAATTACAAGCTTTCAGGCCCGGTGTGGTGGCGCGTGCCTGTAATCCCAGCTGCTTGGGAGGCTGCGGTTGGCGGATCGCTCAGGAGTTCTAGGCTGCTGTGCGCTATGTCAGTCGGGTGTTTGGTGCTACTGACAGCCTGGCCAGCGGGTCGTTGGAGGACTGGCTAGAACAAGACGTCTGATGTGTTGTGATCGGTGTCCTCTGTGAGAGCTGATAGACCGATCAATGACAGTGACAAGCTTTCATAAAAAAATCTTACTCACCTTTTATAATATAATAAAGTCGTATATAATCTGTTTGTTTATTCTTTGGGATTCAAACTCCCTATTCTCCCCTGGGAGTGTTTGGACTGTGATTGTCACAGGTGCAGAGAACCCAGCTGCTGCTGGTGTGCCAAAGCTGCCCGGGCCCATATGCTGCTGGCCTGTTTACTGCAATAGAGCTAATCAAACTCATCACAGAGTAGCATAGGAAAGTCTCCTGTCACAAGGGAGGAAACAAGGCTGACATACTCTACAATCCTTTCAAAGATTTCTAAGTATCTCCATGAAAGCTTCATCAAGATCTCTCAAGAGGATAAAAGGGATGCCCTTATTCAGATAAACACTAAGTATGCTGCATGCATAGGTGCCAACTTCTGCTTCAGCTGGTGGGTGCTCGACCCCACTCTGTCCCCTCCCGACTCCACCCCTTCCATGAGGCCCCGCCCCCATTCCAACCCCTTCCCCAAAGTCCCTGCCCCAACTCCGTCCACTCCTTCCCCTATTCTGACTCCTTCCCCAAATCCCCACCCCAGCCTCTTCCCCGCCTCCTTCCCTGAGCACGCCATGTTCCCGCTCCTCCCCCACCTCCTAGAATGGCCAAACAGCTGTTTGGCAGCGGCCGGGCGGGAAGCGCTGGGAGGTAGGCGGAGGAGTCGAGATGCGGCGCACTCAGGGGAGGAGGTAGAGGCGAAAGAGGAGGTGGGGCAGGGGGGAGGGGAGCTTGGCTGCCGGTGGGTGCGGAGTACCCACTAATTTTTCCCCATGGGTGCTACAGCCATGGAGCACCCACAGAGTCGGCACCTATGGCTGCATGCTCTCCCGCCTAGCCCAGTAAACCAAAGAATTGAAAAGTGGACACTGAGTGTACTTTCTGACACTAATCTGATGTGGGCTGTGTAATCAGACTGCCATACTAATTTCTTTGAATTTATTCCCTAACGTTTTATTTTCTGACATTATACTACTAAAGTAAGCAATCAAAAGTCAATGCCTTTGTTCTGAAATCCACGGATGAGATGGGCACTATTTTAAAATGGGGAATGATGGTGGGAAGGGAGTGTAGATAGGAAGATGAGGTTTTGGGTAACGAAAGGCAAAAAAATATATATATTGCACGTATGTGCTTAATGAGCTCCCTTCCCCTTCATCAGCAAGCTTATCTGCACTCACTTGGTAGGACTGGCTTCAATCTGGCAGAGTTTCAAACAGCTCCTGGGATGGTTTGAGACCGCTGCTCAAACCATCCCACCTCCAATTATTAGTAACCAGTTTGCTTAAAAAATTAATGAAAACTGAGCTCCGTATGTAATGCTCCTCTGGCTGGCACAACCTTAGATAAACAGGCCAGAACAAATCCCAACATCCTCAGTCAGTTTTCATTCAGACAATTTCCCATTGACTTCAGTAAGGACTAGGTAAAAACTGAGTCAGGAACCTAGGATTTGTCTTAAGTAGGTATTACACAGTTTTGAAGTATTTGGAATATAAATGTCTAATTTTGAACCTTCATTTGATACCAGATTGATGTCAAAGAGCTGTTTTGCTTTATGATGGTGCGTTTAGTTCTAACCAAATTTCTGTGACTTCAACAAGAATACAGTACGTTAGGGACTTGACTCTCTCCTGGTGCTGTTCTGTATAAACAAATATGGAACTGTAAAATTGCACAGTGTGAGGTTAGCTAGGATAAACAAGGTTTTTTTTATTGGAAGTAGACACAGGGATAGTGTCTGGTTATATATCCAGCCAGAGTCTGCAAGAAATAATGTATTAGTTTCTCAGAAGTTGAAGAAGCAGTACAAGTTTGGGGATGGGAAGAGTAATGTAACAGAGAATGCTTCTATTTATAGTGTTTATTTTTTAGAACTCTGCAAACAGCAGTTTCATTACATCCTGCTAAACCTTGATCTTTTTTCAGCATTTTTAAGTCTAACAAAGTAAAAGTTGCAAGATAAGGTACATCAGTATTTACTTGCTAATTCATCATAACTAGAAAGTATTTTTATTTTTTGATATAAAAACTTTGGCGATTCTATTTTAATTTTTAAATATTTAAAGTGAAAGCTTGAAATGTGAATGCAGTTTTAGATATGTTGTATTTGGTAGCAGCCACACTTTAAAAAAGAATGTTCTAGAAACACATTTGCTGTAGACTTCAGACCATATAGCAGGGGTGGGCAAACTACAGCCCGAGGGCCTCATCTGGCCCGCCAGCTGTTTTAATTCGGCCCTTGAGCTACCGCTGGGGAGCAGGGTTTGGGGCTTGCCCGGCTGCGGCACTCGAGCCAGGGAGCAGGGTTGTGGGCTGCTCCACATGGCTCTTGGAAGCAACGGAATGTCCCCCCTCTGGCTCCTACGCATAGGGGCAGCCAGGGGGCTGCGCTCCGCATGCTGCCACCCACCCCAAGTGCCGCCCCCTGCGGCTCCCATTGGCCAGGAACCGTGGCTTGAGGTAAGCGCTGCCCGTAGCCTGCACCCCTGAGCCACCCCTCCCACCCCAACCCCTTGCCCCAGCCCTGATCCCCCTCCTGCCATCTGAACCCCTCGGTCCCAGCCTGGAGCACCCTCCTACACCCCAAACCCCTCATCGTCTGCACCCCCAGCTGGAGCCGCCTGCACCCCCAGCCAGAGCCCTCACCCCCTCCCACACCCCAACCCCAATTCCATGAGCATTCGTGGCCCACCATACAATTTTTATACCCAGATGTGGCCATCAGGCCAAAATGTTTTCCCACCCCTGCCACAGAGTATATAATCATACTACAGTAGAATCTGAGTTACGAACTTTGGGAATGGAGGTTGTTCATAACTCTGGAATGTTTGTAACTGAATAAAATGTTATGGTTGTTCTTTCAAAGGTTTACAACTGAACATTGACTTAATACAGCTTTGAAACTTTACTGTGCAGAAGAAAAATTTTGCTTTCCCTTTATTTTTTTTAGTAGTTTACGTTTAACACGGTACTGTACTGTATTTGCTTTTTTTTGTGTGTGTCTCTGCTGATGACTGATTGTGTACTTCCAGTTCCAAATGAGGTGTGTGGTTGATTGGTCAGTTCGTAATTGGTGTTCATAACTCTGAGGTTCTACTGCAGTATATTAAAAATATCACATTTGTGACTCTTACGACTTTAACAAGGAAATTGTATAGTATAAATTACTTGTAAACATCAGTTTAGCTAGCAATGACAAGACATCAAACTGTGGACTCTAGAGTATAGCAAGGCCTTCCTACTTTAGGCTTTGATTTAGTTTAAATATTATTGGTCAGATTTTGAGAAGCTCTAAACATCCACGAATCCCATTGAAGTTAATGTAAGCTGGTAGTGCTCAGTACCTTTGAAAATCAGACTATATAGCTTTGTAGTAATGTAAACGTGTAATTAAGGTTGCAGTTCAACTTTTATTGTATCCGTTTATGTCCATTCATAACTGTCTCAGATTTTCTTTTTGCCTTGGAACTGAAACTTTCCACTCTAGGAATGAAATCCTGGCCCCATTTAAGAGAGTGGGAGTTTTGCCATTGATTTCAGTGGAGCCGAAACTTAACTCAAGCCAGGTCTCAGCTCTAAAGTGAATGTTTTTGGGAAGTTTACACACTAAATATTCAGTTGTTTTTGAGATGGGTGATTTGGGGAAAAATACTTGCCCCGTTTTAAAAATAGGCTTTCTACATACAGTTACTTGAAACAGGAGAACTTGAAAGCTTACCTTCATACATAGTTAGCCCTCGGTGAAGAAATCTATGAGGCAAGGCTAGTTTTTGTGGGGGAGGAGGAAAGGGTTTAGGAACAACTTTCAAAAGAGAAAATAGGAATTAGAAATCTGTGTATGCATGCAACACAGTTTTTTGTTTTTTTTTTAACTGCAAGTTTTTAGTTATGTTATTGCCTAAAGTACTGTTGAGTTATATAATTTCATAGTGGTTAAATTCATAATTTTATAGTATCAAAATGATATTTTCCCTCTAACTTCAGAATAGTGTAGTTTAAATTCTGTGGCATCACAGAAAAACGCAGTTGCATAACTTCATAAGCAGAATTTTTGTGTGTCTGTTGTAGCTCTTGTAGGTCTTGCGGTTTATAGAGCTTTATAGAATAGAATTCTAAACTTCATATTGTAAGAGAGCCATATTTTTTTAATATAATGTAATTAAATGCAAATATCTACATGAATACAATTTAAGGTTGTAAACTTTAAATATTAAAGTCAGGAAATTCTATAGTTAAGGATCTCAGAGCAGTATTCATGTAGTCACATTTTGCATATAGAGAAGTGTTTTGAATTATTAAGGCTTTTAATTTAATTTAATTTATTTAATAAGTATTATGTGCAGTTTGGGTCAGTTAAGATTTTTATAGCAATGTTAACTTTTGAATTTCCTAACTTATGAAGTTGCTGCAAGTATGATATTTGGTTTGATGTAGTTTTTAATGTATTAAATTTGTTCACTTCATATATGAAATATACTTGCTTTAACTGCCTCTTTATGTGTTTTAAAACTAGGTGAATTTTCTTTTTCAGGTAAGCTTCTGGGTAGTTAGAGAGATTCTTCATGCACAAACTTTAAAAATAAGAGCTGAAGTTTTGAGCCACTATATTAAAACTGCTAAGGTAAGAATTTATTTGTTTTGGGACTTGCTATGTTGTAACTTTTATATGCAAGTTCACTCTTTCAAAAATGCATGTGGATAAATATTTGTTTAACACTCCATTTGGCTACAGTGGTGTCTATTAACATGTGGTAGTGTTTGGCCTCATCAGTGTGACTACATCAGCAGAAAGGGTGACAGAGCAAAGCTCTGGAACTGGAGTTATATGCCTAAAGAAAAATTAACTTGGTTTAAGAAAATGCTCTCAGATACTGTATTTCAAATAGTGTTTACTAATTTTATTTTTCTATCAGTATAATTTATTACCTGTTTTGTTGGATAATCTGGATTAAGCACCTGTTGCTATTTGCAGGCTCTGAATATCTTACTTTACTCTGGCTGCTGTTCTTTAAAATGCATTGTTTATTTTTGCTGCTGGGAAGGAAAGGGCCCGAGATCTCTTTTCTTCTAGTAATAATGTTATGGCTAATATCAATCTGTCTGGTATGAAATACTTTCTTTTGGGTATAATACAATTTGAAAAATATTTTTTGAGTAAAGGTGTAGTAGATCAAGAAGCCACTAGCCATGTTTCCCTTATCTCATATTAATGTTGCCTGTTCCAATACATTAGCTAATCATCCATGTACAAATCCTGTTGTTACTTCTGTGAATACTCTTCCACTGTGCAAGAGTCTGGGGAGGCTTCTAGGAGAGTGCAACCTCTGCATGGAGCTGAGTTCCCTGCAAGGCTCTAGACAGCTCCCTACAAAGTACTATGAAGTGTTTTGAGGGCAAGATAGAAGATCTGCTACTACTCTTCCCTGTCCCTCTGCTTCATGGTTTTCTATAACACCTATCACTATAATATTTAGAGGATGGAAGCTATCCCAATCATTAGGTTCCCTCATTTCCCCCCATAGATCTTAGCACCCATCTGAAAAAAATCAGAGGGGACAGACAGGGTTTTAGAATTCTTCTTGTTTAGAATTCGAACCCCAGGTATGTCTCTTAACAGTGTTACTCGGGTTGAAGTGATGTAGGTTTTGTCAGTTAAAACTTGTCAGAGTTGTGTGCAGGTGGGTTTGGGCATGCCTTTTCTACTCAGGTCCTTATATAGTCTTCATCACTATTTAATGCCTTAAATTTTGCCCTGACAAATATAAATAAAATTAGGAGAAAGAAAAGGGATAAAACCTTTAGGATCTGCTCCTGACTGTATTCTTCAACAGAAGTATATGACTAGAATTACTCCCCTGTTTACATCTGGAGAAACTGGCACAGAACTAGGCAAAGATCATCCCCAAAGGTCAACCAGGACTTGAGGAGGTTCTGGCAGGAGATCAGTATAGTACAGAAGTTTGGAATGGCTGATTGAGAAAAGGACCTGGTCAGTGGATGTTAGATGTCACATTCAGCACCAACTTGAAGCCGATTTGGCTGCAGCACTTCTATATATTTCCCATCGGGTAATTAAAGCTTCTCTTTTCTGACAGAAATCCCTAAGGGAGGGCAATGGTGGAAACTCCCCCTGACCTTCCTGTAAGTGAATTTGCCTGGGAGGGTGGTAAAAGGGACCTCATTAGCTAGAAGGGATTCAATTTATACCATCCTGTCTTCAGAGAATCTTGTCCATATTGTGGAAATAAGGCTTTTCTGTTAGCACTTGTAAATATCATAATTGAACTGCCATTTATTTTCAATTCATTGTTGTACTACAGCCACTGACACAGCCTGAAATACTGTATGCAATATTCTGCCAAGATCTCCTCTCTGAAATGTCTGAAGTTTTGAGATAATTGTGGAAGCCCACTACATTTTATCATTCGCTTTAGACATGGAATTGAGATTTGTGCTTAATAGTAAAACACACAACATTTACTGAAAGTAGTTCTTGAGTCTTTAATCTGTTGTAACACATTAACCCTGAGCTAAATGTTAGCTTCAGGAAGTGTGCTTTTTTTAATGCATCTTCTATTACCAGGCATGTACAGTAACTCCTCATTTAACATTGTAGTTATGTTCCTGAAAAATACGACTTTACGCGAAACAATGTTAACCAAATCCAATTTCCCCATAAGAATTAATGTAAACGGGGGGGGGGGGGGGGGGAGGTTAATTTCCAGGGAAATTCTTTACACACACACACACACACACACACACACACACACACACACACACTCTATAAGTTTTAAACAAACAATTTAATACTGGTACACAGCGATGATGATTGTGAAGCTTGGTTGAGGTGGTGAAGTCAGAGGGTGGGATATTTCCCAGGGAATGCCTTAATGATGAACTAGCAATTGGCTGAGCCCTCAAGGGTTAACTCGTTATTAATGTAGCCTCACCCTCTACAAGGCAGCACAAATGGAGGGAGGGGAGACAGCATGGCAGACAGACGTACACCATTTGTGTGTGAGAGAGAGATGCGCATTTCCCCTTTAAATACCCTGACCCCACTCTTAAGTACACTGTCTTGTTAAGTAGATCAGCAAGCTGAGACCGCAGTTGCTGCCAGGAAGTTCCCTCTGTCCTGAGCCCTGTCGTGTGTTCCCCCTGCTCTATGGGAGATGGGGTAAGCAGGGTGTAGGAGCAGGGGGGGGGCACCCTGACATTAGCCCCCCTTTTCCCCTCCTCCGCCCCGCAAAGCAAGCAGGAGGCTCGGGGAGCAGCTCCAAGGTAGAGGACAGGAGCGGCACATGGCAGTGTGGGTAGGGACAGCTGAACTGCAGACAATTGATAGCCTGCTGGGAGGCTGCCGCACAGGGAACTTATTGGAGCAGGGAGCTGATGGGGGGGGGGGGGGGGCTGCCGGTCCACCCTGGTTCCAAGCCCCCACCAACTAGCTGCAATAGGCTGCTCTTCCTACAAGCAGTGGACAAAGCAGGCAGCTGCCAAACGATGTTATAAGGGAGCATTGCACAACTTTAAACGAGCATATTCCCTAATTGATCAGCAACAAAACAACGTTAAACGGGACGACTTTAAATTAGGAGTTACTGTAATGTGCCTTTGTCTGCTTTGTGGAAAGTACTTACTTTATCTGCCTGCCAATAGTTCATAACTGCAGCATTTTTTATTAACATGCAATTCCCTGTTGTTGGTTGTGAAGTGACTCAAATTATATTCTAGTCCCTGGAAAACTCTGCAGATTTCTCCACTCAAATCAGGAAGAATCTTGTGGTGTTGTTACTTAGAGTGCGGCACCCTCATTGCAAGGAAGTATAACCAAGTTCTAACCATCACACTTATTCACCTCATACAATATAGTTTGATTTCTGATACGTTAAAGGAAACATCAAAACACAGATTCAGCTAATATGTTCCCTATCTTGTACTTTCATAACACAGGAATTCTAATTAGTGTCTAACTTCATCACTGGAACTAGAATGTGGTTTCTGAACTTGTGAACACAAGATCCTTCTGTATTTCCTAACTTTTCTTCTGTTTAGACCCAAATTCCTTTCTGTTCTTTGTAGCATTATCTTTAATTGTAAATTGTTTTTGTCATAAGTTTAATGAAACTGAGGTTATGGAAAATATATGATAACACTAATCCCACATTATCTAAACTGTTCTATTTTTTAAAAAGTGGCCATTTTGCACTTCCAGAGTTTGAGACCCATGGAAGCTTTTTTCAGAGATGTTGAGAAAATTTACACACCATTTGGTCAATAATAGTTGTTGTTTTTTCTGCACAGATCCCAACTCTTGGGGTTGCTCTTACCTTTTAAAATGCAAGCCTGAAGCATTTTAACTGGCTGTTTAAGGCAGTTCATGAGCTTAAGGAGTCAAATGTTTTCAAGTGAGGCTATATCAGATACATACAACGGAAACAATAATTTTAAGGTTTAGTGTTGCATCTTATCAGTTTAAACTGAGGTCCTCTCAAAATCCTCCTTACTTCAGGCATGCGGAAAGGCAACATGAGAGAGAAACATGCTCCACCTGTAGCTGCTGAGTCTGTGGCCCTATTGGCATCAAATCAGCAATTTTGATGGGATGCCTGGGAGCCTTATTTCCAGTAGAAAATATCCTCCACCCTGGTTCCCATTTGAGGACTGTTTCTCTTAATGTTCTGTGACATGAATTGGAAAATACATTAGACCGGTGAGTACTAATAATCCAGAAAGGATTTTCCATCCTGTTCCGCTCCATCATTGTTGTTCATTATTTACATTACCGTAGCAGTACTCATGCACCAGGACCCGATTGTACTAGGTACTTGTGGTGGGGCGGGTGCCCCACCTCCTTGCAAGAGTGGGCTGCAGCAGGCCAGTGAGCCTGCGCAGACGGGCATCCAATGGGAGGAGGGCTTATTGGGAGCCAATCAGGGCCAGGCTCAGCCCTATAAAAAGGCTGTCCAGGAGAGAAGCAGGGAGTCTCACCCAGGCCTTCGGAGGGGAAGGTCTGTCTCCTGCTCAGGAGAGTGGCACCTCAGACAGCGCAGTGCTGGGCAGATGCAGGGGAGCATAGGAGAGCTCTAGCCTGTTACCTGCCAGGCTGCGGGCCCTGACTGGAAGGGCCTAGAGGGTGCAAAGGGGTCAGCGGGGAAGTGACCCAGGGAGGGCGAGCAGACGAGGGGAGAGAAGGAGGGCAGGAAGGTTGCCGCTAGAGGGTCCCTGGGTCGGGACCGAGAGTAGTGAGTGGGCCTGGATCCCCCCCTTTCCCCCTTATCGTGCACCTGGCCGTGAGAGGTGGCCATAACAGATTGCACCAGACCCCTGACAGAAGGGGATAGACTTTGGGGTGTGGTTGGCCACTGCGGCAGGGGCGAACCAGAGGACTGCTGTTAACCCCCCCGGAAGGGGGGAGAGTGTGGACTAGGGGCCACTGCCGGAGGGCAGTGTCCTAAAGAGGATGCTGCAAGCCGGGAGCAACGCGGGTCCAGACGCCGGCAAGGGAACGGCGGGCGGGACACCACCAGCGGAGGGCGCTCCAGGACTGCTGTGAGCTAATTCCCAGGCCAACCGGCAGAGGGCGCCGCGGTGGTGAGTCGTAACCCCGTCACAGGACTACACAAACAAAATGAAAAGACAGTCCCTGCCCCTAAAGTGTTTATGATCTAAGTCAGTAATATAGGAAAGTGGTAAGGAACCAGTATGTTAGCCCCAGGCTAAACAAATCCCTGATACCTTATGGCAGTTGCTCCAGGTTAATCAAGACACCTGGGGCCATTTAAGAACTTTCCAGAAGGCAGGGAGGTTGATTGGGACACCTGAAGCCAATCAAGGACTGGCTGGAACTAGTTAAAAGCCTCCCAGTTAGTCAGTGAGAGGGGAGGAGCTGTGGAAGGAGGTTGTGTGTGAGAAGCTGGGAGCAAGAGGCACTAGGAGCTGAGAGTAAGAGGACGTACTGCTGGAAGATCCTGTGGTGAGGATAAAGAAGGTGTTGGGAGGAGTCCATGGGGAAGTAGCCCAGGGAGTTGTAGCTGTCGTGCAGTTGTTCCAGGAGGCACTCTAAACAGCTGCAATCCACAGGGCCCTGGGCTGGAACCCGGAGTAGAGGGCGGGCCCGGGTTCCCCCCAAAACTCCCAACTCCTGATCAGACACAGGAGGAGTTGATCTGGACTGTGGGTTCTACCAGAGGGGAAGATCTCTGAGGCAAACAAAAATCCGCCAATAAGCGCAGGACCCTCCGAGGTAGAGGAGGAACTTTGTCACAGTAACAACAGATGGATACATATAGATGGAGGAGTGGAAGAAAACAGTGAGACAGTATTGGTCAGCATGGAGGGCAGTGTCCTCAGCATGCCAGTGGTCTAGCCATTGTCAAGCTTTCTTGTTGGCATCATAACAAAGGAGAGTTGTTTTTAAGAGGGGATTTGAAGGAGGAAAATGAGGTAGCTTTGCAGATGATTCATGGAGAGCTCCTCCCAAGCATGAGGAGTAGCATGGGAGAAAGCACAATGATGCTAATTTGAAAATCTAACAAGTGGGTGATGGACAATGACATAGTTGCCTGGTCAGAGGGAGGAGCTGACACTTCAACAGTGAATAGGAGATGGTATGTAGGATGGAGAGGGCCTTAGAAATGAGAACAAGCAGTTCATATTTAATGTGATAGAGAAGGTGGAGCCTGTGGAGGGATGCAAAGAGAGAGTTACCATGATCAAAGCAGTGGGCTAGGAGAATGATCTTTGCAGCAAGATTCTAAATGGATATGAGGGAGGCAAAATTACATTTATGAAGGCCAGAGAAAACGATATTGTAGTAATCAAGATGAGAACCAGGACAAGGGATTTTGCTGTGTGGATTTACGAGGATAGGCTGTATCTTAGGGTATGACTACACTATGAAATTAGGTCAATTTTATAGAAGTCGATCTTTAGTAAGCGATTTTATACAGTTGATCGTGCGTGTCCCCACTAAGTGCATTAGTGGATGGCTTTACTGAAACGGGGTTCTCTAACTGTGGTTCTGATAGACAGAATGCATATCCCTATCTTAACACAGGACCACCTTGCCAAAGAGTACATAAACTGCAAGGGGTACTTCTCAATGGTGTTGCAAGCACTGGTGGATCACAAACGTCGTTTCACCACATCAACATGGGATGGTCGGGAAAGGTGAATGATGCTCATATCTTTTGGAACTCCGAGCTGTTCGAAAAGCTGCAAGAAAGGACTTTGTTCCCCGACCAAAAAATTACCTTTGGGGATGTTGAATGCCAATAATGATCCTTGGGGATCCAGCCTACCCCTTGCTCCCATGGCTCATGAAGCCGTACACAGGCACCCTGGACAGCAGTAAGGAGCAGTTCAACTATAGGCTGAGCAAGTGCAGAATGGTGGTAGAATGTGCTTTTGGATGTTTAAAGGGGCGCTGGCACTGTTTGCTGAGTAGGTTAGACCTCCGCGAAAGCAATATTCCCATTGTTATTGCTGTTTGCTGTGTGCTCCATAATATCTGAGAGAGTAAGGGGGAGACATTTATGGTGGAGTGGGAGGTTGAGGCAAATTGCTTGGCGGCCAATTTTGAACAGCCAGACACCAGGACAATTAGAGCTCTGTGCGCTGTGTATCAGAGAGGCTTTGAAAAACAGTTTCATGACTGACCAGTACAGTGTGACAGTTGTGTGTGTTTGTCCTTGATGCAAAGCCGTTCCCTTTGGTGAATGTACTTCCCTGTAAGCCAATTCCCCTTTCCCCCTTCGACCACAACTGGAACAGGAAATAAAGTCCCTGTTGTTCTGAATCCATTCATTCTTTATTTATTTTTAAAAAGTGAGATCATTGACAACGCTGACTAGTAAAAGGTAGCTCGGGTGGGGTTGGGGAGGAGGGAAGGACAAGGCCACATTCAGGGCTGGCCCACAACATTTTGGAACCTGAGGCGGGGAACTCAAATGATGCCCCCATGCCGCCTCGCTTGGGCCAAAACTTTGAAAGGTCTCAATTCTGTCTTCTTCCTGTTCTACTCCTCTCATGGTACTGCTTTGCTACCTACCCCAGTAAAGGAGAACGTACAACTTAAAATGCCTTGTTCAAAAATTTTAAGTAACACTTACCTTTGCTGTTCAGGCGTTTGAAAGTAAACTTTTCTCGTCTGCATAGTAAACACTGGCATTTTTATCCGTTTGAATCAAAGTGGTGCTTTCCGTGCCGCCTTGGTTGCAAAGATTTGAACTGCTTCCTGAAGGTCCACAGTCTGGGCTAGCTCATGCTCTATTGAGATGATTGCAAGGCCGACCAGCTTCTCCTGTGTCATTGTGGAGCGTAGATGTGTTTTTATTAACTTCAGCTTGGAGAAGCTGCGTTCTCCACTGGCAAGTGTTACAGGAAGTGTTAGAAGTATGCGCAGAGGAAGAAAAGCATTTGGAAAGAGGGTGGCCATCTTATTTGTGCACATATATTCCAGAACAGCCTTTGGAGTTGATCCTGCTGAAATGTATCTTGAAAGGGCTTTCAGTTCATCACCTAAATCACTTGCATCAATATCGTGCACATCATCATGCGTCAACACTGTCTCTAGTGCCCTGCATTGAGATGTAGGTCTTCTTCAGGCATAGTGAGGAGTTTTGGAATATTATACAACATCCCAAATATACTGCTGTGTTCCTTGAGCTGCATGAAACATTCTTCAACTGACTGTGTTGCACAATCTAGCACCTGGTTAAAGAATTCAACTTTGAATTGTTGTTTGGGGTCTCTTATGGGACTATCCCATGCCTTGTAATCAAAATGTCGTCTTCTTCGGTGTCTCTTGTATTCTTTAATGAGTGGGAAAATAGCTTCAGTGTGAAGTTCCTCTGTCAACTTCTGTGCACTCTTCAGAATGTTTTGAAATTCCTCATCTGACCGGTAAGACTGTAGGTATGACTTTGCTTTGTCCAGTTGTTCCATTGCTCCAGATATATCAAGGTCAAAACCTTGGAGTCTTTTGCTTACAACATTTATTTCAAACAGTATGTCATGCCACAACACTAAGCCACACAGAAATTTGAAGTTATGTATGTTTCTGGTGATTCCATTTCCCTCTGCTACTGTTCTCCCAGGAATATTTCCTGTCATAGCATTATCCTCCATAATGGCAACTATGGCATCATCTATGAAGGAACGAAAATGGACACCGTGTAGAATTAAGCACGTAGGTTTATTACGCACAGCACTGGCGGAGTGTCACTTTGCTTATTAGGCTCAGAGACACTGCTAATCACTTGATTAGATGGGATTTTTATGGGCAGAGGGAAGTGACGGGGTGGGAGGTTCCGAGCCCCTGGATAGGTCTAGCAGCAAGACAAGATAAGCACAGTAATCAATAGTCAAAGATTACAAAATGTCTTCGCCCATGGTTTCAGGTTAACATATGATACAATTAGTACACAGGTGTTTTCCTTTAAACAATGTATGAAGTGTATTAGTATAAAATATATATGTTTCATTCTGGATTTGGGGTCCATAGGAATGAAGCAGCTCCTCGGATTGTCCAACAAGTAGATACCTGGGGGTTAAAGCAAAAAGAAACATTGAAAAGTACATGGCAATAGACATTGTTTTTCAGTTGCTCATTTGTGTTTCTAAAGGCAGACACTGGTATCAAGGAGGGAGGATGTCATATCTAATACTGACATGCTTGGATCTCTCCATGACCTTGAGGTTGGAATGTGGGGAGAGCATGGCTATCTTTTCTTGGAGAGAGTATACACTGATTCAGACATAGGGCCTCTCTCGCTCCTTTGGCCTGTTTGCAGCTTCAGATAAAGGCCCCAATTACTGCTTCCCACCTGAGGTTTTGCTAACCATGCTTATTTTAGTAAAAACAAGGTTGTCTCTTATTTGTTCAGCTTCTCTTAGCTAATGTTGTTCACTGTTTGCTAGGCCTCTTAATCTCTTGACCAAACGCTGGACTTTGGGCCTGTATCAAGTTTTTGCATACACAGCACATGGATTTTGACCCTTCAATCTATCTTCCTAATTTGAAATTATGTATGTTTCTGGTGATTCCATTTCCCTCTGCCACTGTTCTCCCACGAATAGTTCCTGTCATAGCATTATCCTCCATAATGGCAACATGGCATCATCTATCTTCCCAGTTTGGTGTTTGATAGGCTTTATCGCCTCCACTTGACTTTCCCATTGTGTGGCACTCAGTGGTTTCAGTGAGAGGATATTCCTAGGTGTTGCTTCAAAATTTGCCATCGATGAGTTGATGCAGAGAAAAATACATAGATGCTTTGAATTACATTAAAAAATTCAGCAGCCTCACTAGAAGCTGATGCTGCATCACTGACCACCAAGTTCAATGAATGAGAACTGCATGGGACAAAAAAAGCTCGAGGGTTTAACTCTTGGATCCGTGTCTGCACTCCTCTGTTCTTTCCTCTCATGTT
Source organism: Chelydra serpentina (assembly GCA_037349315.1). Classification (NCBI taxonomy): domain Eukaryota; kingdom Metazoa; phylum Chordata; order Testudines; family Chelydridae; genus Chelydra; species Chelydra serpentina. The sequence goes on along the minus strand of JBAIAC010000024.1, from coordinate 54,212,415 downwards.
GGCACCATTATCGTAGGCCTGACCTCTCATGTCAGCTGTCGCAATTCCTGTATCTTCCTTCTTTTTAAGAAGCACATTTGTCATACCAGCTCTTGTAGTATCATCAATGTCAATAAATTCTAGAAAATGCTCTCTGACAGTCACCATTGCAGGGACATTTTCACTAGGTTCTGTTGTTGTTACAAAATGCACCATTAAAGTAATTTGTTCCGTATGGCTGATGTCAGGTGTGCAGTTCAGAATAACAGAGTAATATCTTGCTGACTTCAGATCTGCCACAATCTTCTGCTTGACTTTTGTTGCCAGTAACTGTATGATCTCATTTTGAATTGTTTTTCCAAGGTAGTGGTGGGTGTACATTTCTTGAGTGGTGACTCGTCTTAGATGCTCCTGGAGTACAGCATCAAACTCAGCCATCAGCTCCACAATTTTAAGGAAGTTTGGCACATACAGCTGATCTGAAGTGCCACGCAGTGCTAGGTTTTGGGTAGCAAGCATTCTTATAATGGCAATGAGCCTTTTCAGAACATTTTGCCAGTAAAGAGACTCCGATGCAGTCTTCTCTTGATGCTGATCATCTATGGTGTCCTTTAACCGTAGTCTCATCTCAAGCTCCTTCCATCTATGGAATGCTCTCTGGTGATTTGCTGCCTTCTCATGGCATGCCAGATTTCTAGCCAGATTTTTCCAGTCCTTTGTTCCTGTAGAACCCAATGTGGCTGGAACATTAGACTGGAAGAGTTTGCAACAAAAACAGTATGCAGCATTCTGGGTTTTTGAGTACATAAGCCATGGCCTCTCCACTTTGTCACCATTGGGGATTTCACGCCAGTAATGTGTTGGATGGAAACTTCTATTTTCATTGTCTTTGGGGAACATGAAGTTTTTCACTTGCTGTGGCCCATGCAGTACAAGGAAGTCCCTCAGGCTACTGCTCAAGTGGGTCCACAGTCCTGGATCATCTAGACTTAAGGAACTAAACTCAGCCGCAGCTGTTTCTTGCACCTCCACCACACTCTTTTCTGATCTACACTTTTCTTCAGGAATGTCCATGGTTACATCGATTTCAGATGGAGATATGGATGCTGCAGTAGCTGCCAGGTCACCTGCACTCTGACTAATTGGAAGATCAGGCATCTCCTCACCACTCACATCCTGACTGAGGCCAGAATGCTCACTGTGAACATGTGTGTCTATGTATCTTAGGAGAGCTCCTTCCTGCTTAGATAGAAAAGCTTCCTTTGCTTTCTTTCTTTTTCTTAATGCTGCCCCAGAGGGGCGTTGTCTTCTTTCTCTCATGACTGCTGTTCTGTGCCAGCTATAGTGGCTCTCAACACTCAATTGAAGGGGACAAATAAGCAGGCTGGTAGCAGGGCCTGAGTGAGGGAAGATATCAGTGTCTTAAGGGCCTAACCTGCTCCTACTACTTCAGTTGACTGCCTGTTCTCCTCAAGTGGGTTCAGGGAAGGAAGATATCAGCATCTTAAGGGCCTAACTGGCTCCTACTACTTCAGTTGACTGCCTGTTCTCCTCAAGTGGGTTCAGGGAAGTAGCAGGAAACAGGAAGCTCCCTGAGAAGCTGGTGTTAATCAGTCCAGGCTCCTGGGGGTGCTAGAGAAGTACATAAGAGGCGGCTCCTCCTCTCTCTCCCTGCAGCTCCTGCTGCTTTCTGTTCTTCCCTCTCACCTTTTCTCCTGCCTGCCTGTTATGTCTCTTGTGCCCTTCTTCCTCCAGCACAGCACTCCACAATCTCTGTGCATCTAGAGCAGAGAGAATACATATGCACCAACAGCAGACACAATTTTCTACACTCTGGGTCCTAGTGGCACACCCCCACAGTCTGGCACCTGAGGCGGCTGCCTCAGTTTGCCTCATGGTAAGACTAGCCCTGGCCACATTGCTTATTGTAGCCAAACTACAAATCAAAGCTGTTTGAATGACAGCATTCTGTTGCTTGGGCCATCTCCTGGAGTTGAGTGACAGGGCACCCGGAGCCTTCCCCGCTCCGCATTCTTGGGTGTCTGGGTGAGGAGGATATGGAACTTGGCGAGGAGGGCGGGCGGTTACACAATGGATGTAGTGGGGGTCTGTACTCTAGTTGCCTTTCCTGCAGCTCCACCAGATGCCTCATCACGTCTGTTTGCTCCACCATTCGCTTCAGCATCTCCTGCGTGTTCCAGTCACGCTCACTGTATGCTTTCCTGGCCTCTGCCACCGAATGCTTCCATGCATTCAGCTGTGCCCTATCAGTGTGGGAGGACTTCATGAGCTTGGAAAACATGTCATCGTGAGTGCATTTTTTTCGCCTTCTAATCTGCGGTAACCTCAGGGATGGAGTTGATACGGGGAGCATAGAAACATTTGCAGCTACGGGGGGAAAAAAGGGGAGAGTAGAATTTAAGAAGATACATTTCTGAGAACAAAAGAGAGACTTTCACAGTGAATCAAACAATTCACAGCAGACAGCACATGTGTTTTAGGTACAAGGTCGCATTTTGCCTTTTATATTGCGGGCCTGCCGGTATGGTGACACATCACACACGACTGAGAAACATAATTTGGTTTCCAGGAAGCTGTGGTAAGCCAAATGGTACGCGGGATTGGCTTCTTCCGTGTTCATAACATGTGGGAATGGTTTCAAACTGCAGCGTCCTCCTTTCCCATAGTAACCAATGCCGGTTGGGGTTGCTGTTTAAAAGGAGGGGCTGTAGTTTTGGGGTGGATGTGCAGCACCCCCCCCCCCCCATGTGGCTATTCTCCAGGATTAACCCTTTTAGCCAAGTGCAAACAACCCAGCATGACCTCGGTCTAATGTGCTGGGGATCACCAAACAGAGGAGAATACTGGTCCCTTACAAAAATTCCCCTATTTCAACCAGGTGACCATGAATGATACCACTCTCCTGAGGCTGACACAGAAAAATAAAGACCGAATGTTGCATAAATGCGACCAAAACCCAGGACCATTCGCTGCCATGCTTTGTGCTGCAGTGATTCCAGACCATTTGCTACTGGCTTGGCGTGGTAAAGTGTACTACCATGGAGGATGAAATAAGGCAGCCCTCCCCAGAAACCTTCTGCAAAGGCTTTCAGAGTACCTCCAGGAGAGCTTCATGGAGATGTACCTGAAGGATTCCCGCTCCATCCCCAGACACGTTAAGAGTTTTCCAGTAGCTGTACTGGCCGCAAATGCATCCCAATTGTTCAGGGCAAATCAAACATTAAACACAATTGCTTTTAACCCCTGTAGTGTAGTTACAAATGTGCACTCACCAGAGGTGCCTTCTCCGCCTTCAGGGTCCGGGAACAATACACCCTGGGAGGGTATTGGCTCCAGAGTGAGGAAAAGGTCCTAGCTGCTGGGAAGAATGGATTCTTTGGTTGCCTGCTGCGCATTCTCCTTCTCCTCCTCCACAAAATCCTCCTCCATGTTGTGTGAGGCTGCCACCTTGCAAATGTCCACGGACAGTGGTGGGCCAATGGTAGGGTCTGTCCCGTGTCCTCCCCCACCTCACCCCCCCGAATGGCATGAAGCTGATCATAGAAGCAGCATGTCTGGGGCTCTGACCTGGAGCCACCGTTTGCCTCCTTTGTCTTTTGGTTGTCTTGCCTAAGCTCCTTAATTCATAGCAGACACTGCGGTGTGTGTGTCTGGTATACCTGTCTGTCCATCATGCTCTGTGTGATTTTGGCATATTTGTCAGCATTTCTTCTGCTGGATCGGAGTTCTGCCTGTACAGATTCTTCTCCGCATACAGCAGTCAGATCCAGTGTCTTCCGTTTGCTCCATGCTGGAGCTTGTTTGCGATCCTGGGACTGCATGGTCACCTATTCTGCTGAGCTCGCCACGCTGACCAAACAGGAAATGAAATTAAAAAGTTCCTGGGGCTTTTCCTGTGTACCTGGCTAGTGCATCGGAGTCGAAAGCGCTGTTCAGAGCGGTCGCATTCGAGCACTCTGGGATAGCTCCCAGAGGCCAATACCAGCGAATTGCACAGCGCTGCATCTACAGTACCCCAAATTTGACTCAGGAAGGTTGATTTTAGTGCAACTCCCCTTGTGGGGGAGGAGTACAAATTTTTGGGGAAGTCCTATGGCCTATATCTTACAGGAGGTCAGACTAGATGGTCACAATAGTCTCTTCCGGCCTTGGAATCTATGAACCTAACCTCTCCTGCTAGGAAGTGCAATTTAGGTGAAGATACTGGCAAATTAACTATTTAGTGAAACTCAGACCACTTTTAGGGGAATGTTAGGATGCAGACACATTGCCAGTTTGTCCTTATGAACCATCACATAATGTGGATCAGCCATTTTAGCTCACTATCTCTTGTTCCTGAAGTGTTTGCCATCAGAAACACTGTCTCCAGGAAAAATGGTTTGGAGAATATTCTGGAAGAGGTTAGAGTGGTGGTCTGTTAGGTTGTGAGTACCAAGTTCTGTGCCTCAAAGATGGAGGCTCAACAACAAGCCGAAAGAGGTTTTGAATTTCTTCAGTGTGGCATATGCAATGACTAAGGGAGTGATTTTTACAAGGGCACAAAAGACAAGTAAGCACCAGCTGCTATTTGTGCTTTTGAAAATGTTTGCTAAATGTCCCTGTACTGGGGAATATTGAGTTGAAAAAACTGAGAGGAACGTCAGCTGTAGTCAGTCACCCTGGAGTTCTTGAGACTTAATCAGTTTGGCTGACTCAGGAGCTACATCTTTCTTCCATTTCAGAAAGTAACTTTATCTTGTACAAGCTTTGGAGATCTCTAGCAGGATCTGATGAACCTCTTCAGAGTAGGCTATGCATGAAATTGGAAAAGTGTCATAATCTCAAGTGCTAGACTCAAGTCCTGTTGACCTGACTCTCTTGGGATCAAAAGGTCCTGAATTGAGGCTAGAATGTTCAAAGGAGCCTAAGGGAGTTAAGCCCCTATTTCAATTCCGCTGGGGACTGGGCACCAGACTCCTTTAGGCTTCTTTGAAAATCCCAACCTGAAAGTATTATCAAAGTTAATTCCAGAAGATCCAAATACCAAAACTCCCAGTCCCAAGTTGGAACTATCAATATTTACATAAATTCTATCCTGTTATATCTTCATTATAACCTTTGGGATCAATAATTTCAGAGGAATATTTAAACAAAAGTTTTTACTCCAGTCCACATAAACCAGGACTCCTTGCACTTCAGAGCAGAATAACACTTATTCATTGTAATCTAGAAGTTTTATTTGGGGCTTATTGTAATATAGAGGTTTTATTTGGGGATTTTGCCACCGCAGGAATATTGACAGCACAGCAGCATCCTTTCATAGCAGTATTTTTTAATGTGTGTTTGATTCTGATCATCTGATGGGATGATTTTTTTCCCCAAAATTTTCTTGTTTAATCTGTTCTATCTTGTATTTAGCTGTGACATTTAGTAACTTTCCCAGACCTGAAGAATAACTTTGTGTATCTCAAAAGCTTTTCTTTCACCAACAGAAGTTGGTCCAATAAAAGATATTGCTTCACCCACCTTTTGTCTCTGTCGTGGGACCCACAATGCTACAACAAAACTGCAAACAATTACCAAAATGTCTGTTTTGCAATCTAGTTTTTTAAATCACACCTCTTATGGATAAAGGGTTATGTTTCTTATGTAGTTTTGTTTGTCCTGAATCCATACTACATTTGGCTATGATCTCATTAGCTAAGAAGAATCAGACTTGATTAATATTTGGGTGGGAGACCTCTAAGGTAAGCTTAGAGTCCGGCAAGAAGCAGTATTTCAGCAGGTGACACTCTACCCCATTAGTCAGCACTTAACCAGTACTTCAGCGTGCTGCTGAATATTGGGACAAAGTACTGTTGGAGGTATTTATCTTTTGAATGAGACATAAAATTACAGTTTTAAATTAACACTTGTGACTAAACACCTGTGGAAGTTTTGCAAGAGTAGGGGTGTTTGTGCTGGACCCATTCATTAAGGGTAGGGATTTTAATTATAGCCAAATATCCGTATTCACTATTTCTTTCTGCTTACCTTACATTCCTTCTAATTTCAGTTAGATATTGTATTATTCTCTTCTTGTAACGCTGTTTGCATAGTGCTTGTATGGACTATCAGTTATTGAGTTTTACCCAAGAGAAAGCTGCATCTCAGTGGTGGAAGAAGGGTTCTCATTATATATAAACATAATCTTATAAAGTACTTTAGTTTCTGAAGTCTCTCATCCAGACAAAGTCGACTTAGTGACTTATGGTATTTAAACGCTCTAGTTTGCAACAGACAAATATTTTTGTTGAATATATATTTTTACTTTTGGTTTAAAAATGATTTGTGCTTAATAGCAATAAAACGTAATTAGCATTACATGTGCAATTTTGGATGGGAGTTTTTTTCTTTATGGGATAGTGCTAGGAATACATCATAACATGGGAAAATCGGGAATCTTTAATAGAACAAACAAGTGAATTTCAACTAATCACATATTACGTAAATCATACTTTCATTTACATAAATGCGAATTTAATTTGAGTTGCATTATTGAACGTTCAATATAATATTGAAAAGTGTGTGTGGGGGGTTGTGTGTGTTTTTTGCTTTAAGTGCTCTTTAATGACTTTAAGGTACAAATCATGTGTTGGTCAGTGTGGAAGAGCACCACCACAGCAGGTGCTACAGTTTTCCCTAAAGTAGTCATGATGCCCTACGGAGCTCTAGGGTGAGCAAATGATAGCGCATCTATTTCCCTTTGCACCAGACCATCTTGCTGGCTTCCATGCAAGGTGGGTAGCACAGGGTCTTACCCCGTCCTCTTAGAATAGGCAAGTACTCTTATGATACCCAACTATAAGCATAGGGCTGCCTGTATAGAGCACAAGGTATGGAGAGTCCCTCTGTTCTTTCTTCCCTCCTCATTGCCTTGTGCACCCTTATGGGGTTAGGTACCAGTATTGGCCTTAGAATTTTTTTTAAATCAAGCATTGTGGGATGATAAAAATTAAGGGTTTGTCCACCCAGGGATCTCAGGAAAAATTAGTCCAAATTAACTAAAGGTATCAATTTAAAGTGGATTAGCTAAACAGCATTAAGCCCCCATGTGGATGTTCTTATTTAGAATTTAAGTGGCCTTAATTTGGGTTAGCTTAATTCACTGAATTGAAATAAACTGAATTAAGGCCATTTTAATTCCGATTGACTGTCCCCATGGGGGTTTAAAGCAGTTTAACTATTCCACTGTAAATTCACACTTTTTTAGTTAATTAAGATTGATTTTTCTGAGTATCCTCATGTAGACAAGCCCTAAGTGTTGAGAGTGAAATTGTTCTTTTGACATTGAGACCAAAAGATGTGAAATATTTCTAAAGGTTTGTCTTCGTGGGGGAATAGGTATTGCTGAACAGCTTATTCCTCACTAGTTTCCCATGTGGACACACTTATTCCACGCTAAGAATGCCTTTGTGCGGTTTAACTTAATCAATTTTGGAAGTGGATTAAACTAAACTGCACAAAGGTATGTCCACATTGGGAGCTAGTGTGAAAAAGCTATTGCACTTTAAAATCACACTTCAGCTTATTCTGCACTTCAGTCTTTTGTTCTCTAAGCACTACATGGAGAAGTATTTCTAATAGTGTTTCAACTCTACAGGGTTTGAATTCACTAATTTTGCAATGTAGGGAAGACAGTTAATTTGCTAGTATGTTTATCATTTGTTGGAATATATAGGATGGTGTAAGAACGTATAGCGTGATGTAAGACATTTATATATCCTGAATTTAATAGAAGTAGAGAACTAAAAATAAAACAAAACCAAATCTAATAAGGGCTATAAAGACCAAAAAAGACCTATTTCCTAGTCATAGTGAGATATACTGTATATGCTTGGTAAATGTTTGTACAAATCACTTTGGTATGGCTTTTACTTTTTTAATTAAAAATGAAAGAATGGGGATTTAAAAAAAATCTTAACTATTAATTTCCTCATAAATAGGGAATCTGTTAAAGTGTGTAGTGAGCGAGGTTCACATAAGGTGATCATCTGTGCAGAATCACAAAGACTAAAGTTTCCATGAAACTCAGTCCCCTAAAGATAATAGCTACAGTCACCAGTTATACACTGGATTCACCAGTTATACACTGTAAAGATTTAATTAAGATACCATTTTTATACTGTTATACAATATGGTTTGTTTTTTATGTATGAGCTTAGCTTGTCTTCTGTGTAATCTTAAAATGTTTGATCAGTATTTTTAACCACTGTATATCCATCACTTTACTGCAGTTGAAGTATTTTTTCAGTTGTATGTGTTTTTATCTACAGAAACTTTATGAGCTGAATAACCTGCATGCCCTTATGGCAGTAGTGTCTGGATTGCAAAGTGCCCCCATCTTCAGGCTGACTAAAACTTGGGCGGTAAGTAAGCTCAGTAAGGTAATTTTGTTATTTTGTTTATTCCTTCTTGAAAAATAGATTTATTATAACCTTTTGTAGCTTGCTTCAAGGATCCAATTATTATTAAAGATACTATTGAATCCAATTGTACTGCGTACAATGTGTTTCTAGTCATTTAAGTCTTCATTCTCCCCTTGAGCCTTTTTCCATTTTGACATTGAAATATTTTCCTTTGAAAAATTGTTCTCTGCAGATTCCGTTAAATACAGTGGTTCCTAATTTGGCCAAATGCTATTTTGTATTAGTTGTTGGAATATTATGAAGGCCAAAGAGAATTGTATTTTAATCATGCAAGGGATCATGTTGGAGTTTTTTAGCTATAGAGAATAAATATCCAAAAATTACTTGCTCAGATTCCATAAATTTTCTTGTTTCTATCACTGATAACTAAACTTAACCTTTTTTCAGTGTTTCCAAATATGATATTTCATAGTTGTAGTAAATGTACTGAACAGTATATTTGCAGGTCTCATTTTTTAATATCAAATTTTGAAATAGTGAAGTTTTTTGTTTGGCAATTTTTTCCCTCTGCTACACTATATTTGGCTACAATAGAAAGTAATATGATCTTTCTGTACAAGTTTCATTGGTCAGCACAATTTTGGGAATAGCTTTTGCTAATTGCTACTGCAGAGCTAAGAAAAATGTCTGATTTTGCCATAAATTATATGCCTGTATAGCCATAGAGATGGACTTCATCCTTTGCAGTGTATTCAAACACAGTAAGGTTTAATCAGCAATTGAAATACTTCTGTGTGTAAGGCATACACATGAATTGACTTGTAAAATGATGGCTGACAGTTCTTGGCGATGGCATATCGGTGAACAGAACTTTCTCATATGCTACCAGAGTTGCTGTATTCCTGCAAGCCAGGAGGCATTGTGAAATGTAGTATTTTTCAATTAACACACACTATTCATGACCCTGTAGGATGGTATAAGCTTCAGTAATCAGCTGAAAATAATTTGCCTCAGGAAAGTTAGGCTTGTTCAGAGTTCCAATTAAACACCATGCAGGTCTTTATTTTTTGTATGACATTTTTTGTTTCAGAATGTCTTAAAATAGTCAAAAATTCAGAAAATTTCAATTGGCGTTTCAAGGTGTTCTGGGAGAGAACCCCCAAACCTCCCATTTATTTGTAATTCCCTCCCTTCAGTTCCCCCAATCTTACTTCGTTAACCACAGGCCCATTGCCTATTCCATTTCGCACACTCTGAAGGGGTGGCGGGTCAGCAGGGCTATAGATTAGGCGCCATGAGGGCGCGACTCCAGGGGGCACCTAGGCCGACCCGACGGATGCTGCTAAGGGAAAAATCTTCCAGCCAACGTGCACGTGCACACACCTGATTGGAATGGACATGAACATCTCTAAGAACAATAGTTATAAAAGGTGAGTAACCGTTTTTTCCTTGCCAGCACAGAGGGAAAGGCTTCTTTTGTTGGTGCTTTCTGGTCCTGAAGAAATGCTTTCGCCCCAAAGCTGAACTATTTCATTAAAAAAAAATCAAGTTCAGGATGGTCACAATATATCCCTGCCACAGAAAGTACTTTTGATTTATTATAGGCACCAACCATTAGTAAATGTAAATGGTGTTCTACTTCAGTCTTTCTTCAGCCCCAAGGTTCTTCACCAAATGCATGTTGGTGGTAGCAGACTACCTCCATCGTTTGAGCATTCAAATATTTCCTGATCTGGATAATCGGCTAGTTCGTGCACTATCAAGCGACTGGGTCCAGAGCAATGTCCTACTGATCAGATGAATGTTCTTCCATTTAGGGCTGAAACTAAATTTGGAGAAGTCACGATTAAAAACCCATTCAACTCATAACTCATAGAAGCAGACTGTGATGCCAGAACAGCCATGGCTGATTTCCCAAGGGAGTGTTATCAATATCAGTCTGTAACTACCCTTTCCAACAGCCTCAAGTCCAGGACAAGAGGAACAGTGCCTGTCTGCCTTCAGGTCACATGGTCTCATACATATATGTAACTTCGCATGGCAGACTTCACTTTTGCTGGCTGTCTGCAGGCCTGACTCGAAGTGGTATATCACCCAGAAATCTTCTGGACATGCGGATTTGCGTAACTGGATTGGTAGCTGGATCCACAAAATGTATGTAGAGGAGTTGCATTGCTGTCCTGAGAACCAACTGTTATTCTGGTAACAGATGGGCCCCCCAGCCATTGGTAGATGCATCTCAGTCAATTTCAGGTGCAAGCTTCTTGGTCACCTCAGGAGGTTTCCTTCCACATAAACATGTTGGAGCGCTGAGCTATTCATCAGGCCTGTGAGATATTTATACCCACCGTTGAGAACCAATGGTACAAGTTCTCACGGACATCACCACTGCCATGTTTTTTTGTTTTTGTTTTTTTAAAAACAAGCAGAGAGGAGCAAGAATCTCCCAACTGTGCAAGGAGGCTGTCCTCATATGGAATTTGTGAATCCTTCACAATGTTTCCCTCAAAGCCTTTCATCTTCTGGGAGTAAGAAACACGCTCGCAGATTTCCTCACAGGATTTTTATAGACCAACATGAGTGGACAATCAAGAAAGACATCCTTTTTCAGATTTTCCACTGCTGGGAGTATTTAGTAATAGACTTGTTAGTGACCAACCTCAACAGCAAATGCATGAGGTTTTGCTGCAGGGTGAGCCTTAACCTAAGTTCCATTATAGATGGTTTTCTTCTCTGGTCTGGACACCCCCATCTGCATTCCTTCCAGTTCTTCTAATTCCAAGATTACTGAGGAAACTGAAACAAGAAAGAACGTAGTTAATCCTTATTGAACCAGCATGGCCAAGCCAGTATTGGTTCATGGATCTACATCGACTGTCTATCGACTCACTGATAACTCTACTACTAGTCACAGATCTTCTAACTCAGCACCAGGGCAAATCTCTACATCCAAACCTCAAATCTCTCCACTTTACTGCGTGAACACTCAGAAGAAATTGCTGCCGGGAGGTTCAAACCATCTTGGTAAGAGAGAGGTAAATAGTGGTGTCTCCCTGGGATCTGTACTGGGCCCAGTCCTTTTTAACATATTCATAAACTATCTGGAAAAAGGGGTAAACAGTGAGGTGGCAAAATTTGCAGATGATACAAAACTACTCAAGATAGTTAAATCCCAGGCAGACTGCGAAGAGCTACAAAAGAATCTCACAAAACTGGGTGACTGGGCAACAAAATGGCAGATTAAATTTAATGTTGATAAATGCAAAGTAATGCACACTGGAAAACAGAATCCTAACTATACATATACAGTGATGGGGTCTAAATTAGCTGTTACCACTCAAGAAAGAGATCTTGGAGTCATTGTGGATAGTTCTCTGAAATCATCCACTCAATGTGCAGCGGCAGTCAAAAAAGCGAACAGAATGTTGGGATTCATCAAGAAAGGGATAAATAATAAGGCAGAAAATATCATCTTGCCTCTATATAAATCCATGGTATGCCCACACCTTGAATACTGCGTGCAGATATGGTCACCCCATCTCAAAAAAGATATATTAGAATTGGAAAAGGTTCAGAAAGGGGCAACAAAAATGATTATGGGTATAAACCGGCTTCCATATGAGGAGAGATTAATAAGACTGGGACTTTTCAGTTTGGAAAAGAGGCGACTAAGGGGGGGATATGATAGAAGTCTATAAAATCATGAGTGGTATAGAGAAAGTAAATAAGGAAGTGTTATTTACTCCTTCTCATAACACAAGAACTAGGAATCACCAAATGAAATTAATAGGTAGCAGATTTAAAACAAACACGAGAAAGTATTTTTTCACGCAACGCACTGTCAACCTCTGGAACTTCTTGCCAGAGGGTGTTATGAAGGCCAGCACTATAAGGGGATTCAAAAGGGAGCTAGATTGATTCATGGAAGATAGGTCCATCAGTGGCTATTAGCCAGGATGGGCAGGAATGATGTCCCTAGTTAGTCTCTGTTTGCCAGAAGCTGGGATTGGGTGACAGGGCATGGATCACTTGATAACCTGTCTGTTCATTCCCTTTGGGGCACCTGCTATTGGCCACTGTCAGAGGACAGGATACTGGGCTTGATGAACGTTTGATCTGACCCAGTATGGCCATTCTTATGTTAGGTCTTTCCCCCAGAATCTTTGACCTTTAATTATTTCAGTATAGTTTACAATCAGTGTCATCTCAATCCATCTCACATTTGGTTTCTGTCTGTATAAATTTTTTTTTACAATCTTGCTAAAGTCTCTTCTCCATCAAGAATTGTGACTTACTCCACTTCATCAGCTTTCCTGAGCAATGTTCCAATAACTAATATGCATGCATATTGTTCGTGTGGTCATCTGCATGTACTTTCCAATCTTTATGCCATCACTCATCCCTCTCATGGTGAAGCCAACTTTGGCAAATTGGGTGTTACAGTCTCTGTTTGGATGAGCCAAAGTTCCTGGTCCTGTAAGGGAACTGCTGATGTGTCACCTACAGTGGAATGTATATGTGCACAATCACTCAAAAAACAAGTTACTGTAAGGTAAGTAATTTTTTTCTTCATGTGTGCTGGTATTTCTTCAAACATATGGAGTCTTAAAATTGTAGAGTGGGGACCCTCCTTAAAGATTCTGAGGATCTCCTCCTGCAACATTATTTGTCTCCTCTTCCCTACAAAACTCCTTTTAAAAAACTGGCAGTTCTGAACAATCACTGGGAACAATCATCTTCCGCACCCCCTGCTTGCTGTCATCTCCCCTCTGGACATCCTCTTCCCCCACCCACTTCCCACCCCCGTGATAACACCTGTGAGGAGTTGAGCTCAGGGATGTGACAATCCATGGAAAGGACCCCCAGGGCACAGAGCTCTGTTTGCTTCACCAACCAGATAGAGAACCCTCTTGCCCCCAGGCTGGGAAGAGGTCACTCTGATTCCTGTGCAGCCCTAGGGAGATAAGTGGAGGTGGGCATGTTGCGGCAAGGAGGATAGTGGCAGCACCCCCTGCTGCTGGCAAGACTGTGTCTCAGGAACTAGGACCTGCTCTCTCTTGGCTCCTAGCCCCTGTATCCCACCTCTGAGACAGGAAAGATGATGATTTTGCGATCTGAGAGTATTGAAAAAACTTCTGCAAGCCTTTGCTACCCTGGAGTTTTGGAATTCACACTGATGAAGCCCCATATGTCAAGCATAACTACACAAATCACTAATAGTTTGTTTCATAAACACATTTTTTTCTACTTGTTGCTTTTTTCCCCCGTTGTTCTGTCCCCCAATATTAACCCTGATATGAACTTCACATTTTCCAGGTAAATTTTTGCACTGATTTTTTTACCCTTTTTTAAATTTTTGAAATAAATACTGATACATTTCCTGGAAACTTTAGAAAAAATATAAACCAGAAATGAAGGTCCTTACACATGGTGAAAAGACATGAATTTGTCTAGACTAATTATGCAGCAAATACCCATTTTGAGAAGACAAACCTAAAAGGTAAACTTCATGTCCCAAATGTTGGAGCCTGCTAATAGTGGAAAAACCAGACATCCTCGCTAATACTTTGAGCTCTAACAGTCGCCCAATACATTTAAGATCTACAGAAGTCTTCAGTGTTATTGAGCATGAAGTGCTGCTAACTCAAATGGTGGAACCTCCAACTAAATATGGACAAGATGGGGATGATGCTGGTTTGAAAAATGAAGTATTTCAAAGATATGGCTGTGATCATGGCATCTAAATTGTCTAGACTTAAGCTCCAGCTACCTCAGAGACTGCTTTTCCCTCTATACTCTGCCAGTGTCTCCTCTCTGCGGAGATTTTTAAACTATTACACGAGTTCCCAACAAGCCATTATCCTCATGGCTGCCCTTAGCTCTGTATCTTTCCCTGGAAATCTGCAAGAGCCCATACCTATCAACCTGTCATAGTAGATGTAAGACACAACTGTTTCATAGATGGGCTCAGGGCCAGAACTTCAAGGAACACCATTTTCTGGATGACAGTTCTCTCCCTTTAAAAATGGAATCTCTCTGAAAGCTGATGTAATATTTGCTGCATCCTAGTGAAGGTTAGTGGGCAGAAAATATAGGCAAGAAAGGCAAAAGGTGTAAAGTAAATGCAATTATATTTTTGCAGAAGTTCATAGATTTGTTACATCATTGTCATGGAAACCCAGGTAGATTTTGGTTGTAGTGGAGGTGTAAAATCTCAAGGTTATGTACCTACACCCCAGGATATCTCCTCATTACATTCTTTTAACTACTAATTCTGTACATCTTCACATCTAGTCTCTCAACCAAAGTTTTAGCTATAACACTTAGTCTCCTGCCAAAATGGTCAATCTAAACAGTTTTCTACATTTCCTTAAATCCAAAAATGAAATAAAACCTTTAACATGGCTACTCAATGGTAGTTCTGTTAAAGTTCTTTCTCGAATGCAGTATTTTCTAATTTGACATCTCATTCCTCACACAAATAACTCAGCTATAGTTAATTCTGTTGAGCACATTATAGATTTACAGTAAAAGATAGTTTTTGTTCTTTTAAGTTTGTCACAGGATCATCAGTTATAATACCAAAAAGATCGAATAAAACTGCCTTTTTGCTGACAGAACAATATACAAGGTGGTTTGTGCTCAAACCATTGTACTTTTCTGTGGAGAAGACAGATCAAGCCCCTATTGCTAAACATAATTATTGTATGTGAATACTAGTATGTCTGCATCAGGCAATACATTGATTGATTTTAAAGAATTATAGTTAATTTTAAATTTTTCACTAGATTTTAATGCTCTTATTTCTTTCACTGGAAAATAAACTTATTGGGAAAGTTCGGAATTTACAGGTCATGAAGTGTCAAGATAAAGAAACCATAAGAGTATCAATAGCTCAACCAAAATGGCATGGTTGTGAAATAAGGTTTTGTTATGGACTTGTGGTGTTAGGGCAACCATATTTCCTGCAATCAACTTGGCTTCACTCCCATTGGGAGCGATGGGAGGAATGGACATTTTCTGCTAAGGGGATTTTTAGATTCACTCCTATTGAGAGCGATGGAAGATAGTGACCATTTTGAAAGAGGGTAGATCTTCATGGAATTCTTTGTGTTAGAACATTATTGGTGCATACCTGCTGAAGAAGAAACTTTCAGTAATGGAGAATAACAGAAAAAAAATCCTTTAAAAAAAATGTAACCAGTGTATGAGATTTCATTAAGTTTTAACTGATATAGAAGTTTTAATAGTCTGCATTATTCCATTATTAAGATAATTCAAGACCAAAACAGTGGTTTGACACAGTACTAAATTTCATAAAGAATCCATTTAAAAATTAAATTTAACTCATAAACTAACCAATTTTCTTGTAAAGTTTCAAAAAATGTTTTCTATACTCGAAGAGTAAGAGCTGCAATTTTTAGGATGATGCTCAGTATTCTTCATATATAACAAACTGGTTGAATCCTACTTTAAGTGCAAAATTCATCTCAAGCCTAAATGAACTGCAACCCTTCTATCTTTGTCTTTCTTTTCTAGTTATTGAGCCGAAAAGACAAAACTACCTTTGAAAAGCTGGAGTATGTTATGAGTAAAGAAGATAATTACAAACGACTTAGAGACTATATTAACAGCTTGAAGATGACTCCTTGTATTCCTTACTTAGGTAGGTAAGCTTAATATCTTTGGTGTGCAGTATTAAGGGAATAGTACTTGCACTGTGACTTGCAGAAAAACTAAAAGCCATCTTTTAAGCTGTATTTGAGAGTATTTTAGTGCTTTTTACAAAGAATGTAGAACCACTTGGTTGGCTGTAAATGTTCTGTATATAGCAAGAAATAACTTTTTTCTACTTGAGAGGTTTAATGGGAATTTTTCTTCTTAAGTGCTCCTAAGATTTTACATAGAGCATCAGTTTTCTTGGAGATGTTGTGTAGATTTAATGGGTGACTCATGGAGAAGCAGTTAGAGACTGTTATGCCTGGCAGTGCTTTCCAAGAACTAAACATTTGACTATAGATTTAATAATGAAAAATCATCAGTCACTAACTTCAGAGGTAAGCATAACTTCTGGAATCTGTTTTAAATGTTGTGGAATCTGATTTCTATTGCATATATTGTCACTTTGATTGTGGGGGCGGCAAGGGAGGGCATAAAACATAATCAGAATGGAATTTTAAGATTTGACTTCTTCCAAACCTCCAAGATTAGAAACAGTTTCTCTAGAGTATTGGAAAGCTCCAACTTCCAGCTATTCAAAGGTTTTCAGCATTAGCTTTTATCTGTTATAGGTTTATGAGATGATATCAGACCAAGCAAAAACAATTTACCAGGTAGGCCAGGCTGCTTTCAGCATCCCAGGTATCCTGGACTTCTCTGCTTCTTGCTTAAACAGTCTTTTTGTTATCTAAAGTTTTAGAAGTAAAATAGATATTTTTCTTTATCTAGCTGATTTGGATTTTTTCTGTTGCTTCCTTAAGTGTACTAAATACAAATATATGCAAAATTGGCATGGGAAAACAGAAAAATACTGGAAAACTGTATGATTGTTCTTCCTTTTATTTCAAGTTTGTGCCAGTGCAAATATCTCCCTTTAGACACATGAACAACTTTTTGTCCAAATTCTTCTGTAGAGTAAGTCTTTGGACATAACATGTCAATTTTATTAAAGTCTAATGTGTATTTTCTTTTTGCTTAGAAATGAAAAACGGATTTAGTTGATGTCTTTAATGCTTCTTGCTGGGACCAACTGTAGTTTAAAAACTAGTCTATCATCTGGCTTTATTTGTTGTACTAGTTGTCGTTAGTGACAAGAATGTCGTATGCTTCCATTTTAATTCTCCAGAGGAATCATGAATTAGATATACTTTTCTGGAGTGCTTTCTCTAACGTTACTTAACTTCTTATGGATAAATGTCTGGAAAAGCAAATGAAAATGGTTTGAAACAGTAATCTTAGTAAATCTGGAACTGTCTTGGAAGCTTAACTATTCAATTCAGTTAATCTCTTCCTGCAATGAAAAATTTAACCTGTAGAAAGACCTGTTCAGCATTTATAAGAATATTCTCTCTAAAGGTTGTTAACTAGGGATTTTTACTGAAATGAGTAGAAGAATATTCAATACAAGAGCAATTCACTAATCTGTTTCTGATTTTCCACATGTAGGCTATAATCTATTAAAGGTTTTTTGTTTGTTTTTCTGTTCTTTGGTATGTAAAACGTGTACAGAAAGAGTATTGCTTCTGTGTTAAATTACATATAAAATGCTGTTAAAAGATTAACTGGTTTAATGGCTCTGCCATGGCATGACAAACTTAATTTGGAAAACAACTTTGGATATCTCACTCCAGGAACTGGGAGAATGACATTGCTTTATAAAGGTAACTTTTCTGGACTTATAAGGCAGGTTGATTGCCACATGCTGTCTGAGATCCCTGCTGCTAACAGACACAGAGTTACATTGGCATTGATCATGAAGGACCCTGCTGGTAGTGAGGTTAGAGGACCTTGCTGGTAGTGGGGTTAGGAAGGACATCAAAAGATGATGACTGTGGTGTTGTCTCAAAAGTTTAAAAGGAGTTCAGTTTTGTCTCCAAAATTAACATGAGTATATCTTCACTGCAGAGTTAACTCAGGCTCTTACTTACATGTTGTCCCTAAACTGTCTCTTATACAGATACACAAACCTCTAACCTAAATTTGTTGCTTTCACCTGGGGCTTGCTGGTACATCTGTGGTTATACGCTAAAGCACAAGTGAGCATGCAGGCTAAATTGCTCGTGCTGATAGTCCTCCAGTTCCTTCTCATAATTCCCCAGTGAGCCAAGAGGGTCAGACACATTCTTCCACGGTTCACTGGGAAGGAATCCGAGCATCTCCACTTATTGCAGTGCTAAGAACCATGGGATTTCCCCCCAGAATTCCTAGTGACATATACATGAGTGCAGCACCAATGTGCACCCAGTAACTCAAATGTGGCTTTTCAGTGTGGCCATTCACACCCAGGCTAGGCTAACCTGGTTGCTCAAACCTAGATGCCAGTCACCCAAGTTAATTCTGTAGTGAAGACATATCTTATATGGCCAGTTTAAATGGTCAACGCAAACTGAGAATGGACAAGTCATGTTTATTTTATTCTAAGCAAAATATAACCTCTCTGAAAAAGGTTTATAATGGAAATTCTGACAAAGCTCTTGTTATAGTTGTGCTACCAGACTTCATAGTAAAACAAGTGGGTCATATTGCTAGAAATAAAAGATGTTTTCTTGGCTTAAAATTTACTACTCCTTGAAATAGTCTTTTATATTTGTGTTTCACTGAAGGTGAGATCACTTGTGCTAAGCTGTTGGAGCTGTGGGAGGGGGCAAGAAGAGGTTCTCAGAGTAAAAGTGTAAACATTTGTGTGGCGAGTACTAATCTGGCAAATCATAAGGAAAATATTGTGTGTGAATTACCGCTCTAAATCTGAAAATCATTAAAAATGTTTATTTGTTCTTGTTATAAATTACAGAACAATCTTAAGTATTGTGTTGGGGATTTGGCACTTTGACAACACTCATTCTGTAGGAGAGAGAAAAAATAGAACAGTGTGCTGCATAGTGGTATGGAACATGATAAATATTCTCTATGTATAATTCTTGTAGGAATGCCTACTTCATTTGCGTAATGGGGAGGCAATACAGTTTATACTACTAAAGATGTTACTCTGGGAAAGAAAATATGCAGAAAAATACCTTTAGTCAGGCAAACATTGAAGTCAGTAAATTGAGCAAATCTTCCAAGTGCACTGCTTATGGGTTCCCTTGAGACGTGCTTTTTGCAGTCTTGTAAGTCTTCTCTTGGGGAAAGTGGTAAGGAACCAGTATGTTAGCCCCAGGCTAAACAAATCCCTGATACCTTATGGCAGTTGCTCCAGGTTAATCAAGACACCTGGGGCCAATTAAGAACTTTCCAGAAGGCAGGGAGGTTAATTGAGACACCTGCAGCCAATCAGGGGCTGGCTGAAACTAGTTAAGTCTCCCAGTGAGTTAGTGAGGGGTGCATGTCAGGAGCTGTGGAAGGAGGTTGCATGTGAGGCGCTGGGAGCAAGAGGCACTAGGAGCTGAGAGTAAGAGGGTGTACTGCTGGAAGATCCCATGGTGAGGATAAAGAAGGTGTTGGGAGGAGTCCATGGGGAAAGTAGCCCAGGGAGTTGTAGCTGTCGTGCAGTTGTTCCAGGAGGCACTCTAAACAGCTGCAATCCACAGGGCACTGGGCTGGAACCCAGAGTAGAGGGCGGGCCCGGGTTCCCCCCAAAACTCCCAACTCCTGATCAGACACAGGAGGAGTTAACCTGGACTGTGGATTCTACTAGAGGGGAAGATCTCTGAGGCAAGCAGAATCCGCCAATAAGCGCAGGACCCACCGAGGTAGAGGAGAAACTTTTGTCACAGTATATACACACGAATTTACATCAGACCCCTCCTGCACCCCAATCCCCAGGAGCTGCACCATAGACCTCCTCCCTAGGTTGACCAGATAGCAAATGTGAAAAATCGGGACAGGGGGTGGGGGGTAATGGCGACTATATAAGCTAAAGCCCTGAATATCGGGACTGTCCCTAAAAAATCAGGACATCTGGTTATCCTACTCCTCCCCGACCCAAACGCCCTCCCAGAGCCTTGGGCAGGTCGGGGATGGAGTTTGGGCAGGGGCAGAGTTTGGGCACCACCAAAATTTCTACAAACCTGCCCCCCCTTAGCAGGAGGGACACACGACAGTCCCGGAGGGAGCTTCCTGGTCTCAGCTTGCTGATCTAATTAACAAGGCAGTGTATTTAAAGGGGAAATCTGCATAATCTCTCTCTCACACACACTCACACACACACACACACACACACACACACACACACACGTTTGAGTTAACCCTTGAGGGCTCAGCCAATTGCTAGTTCATCATTTACCAGTAAGGCATTCCCTGGAAAATATCCCACCCTCTGACTTCACCATCTCAACCAAGGTTCACAATCATCATTGCTGTGTACCAGTATTAAATTGTTTGTTTAAAACTTATAGTGTGTGTGTGTGTGTATATATATTTATATATATATCACCCCTCTCCCCCTTTACATTAAATTTTATGGGGAAATTGGATTCGCTTATCGTTTCGCTTAGTCACATTTTTCAGGAACATAACTACAACTTTAAGTGAGGAGTTACTGTACATTAAATATTCTAAAATACAAGGTGTGGAACCTGAGCCAGAAGAATCATTTTCCCCATATCCAAGCTACATATCTGGACCATTTCAAATAACACTTTCTGGTAGAGACTTTTCTAGAATTAAGCAGTACATTCTGTGCCAAGGAGGAGCATGAGCTTTCAAGAGTGGACAGAGTCAAAGTCCAATTGCCCAAGCTGTCAGGTGAAGGGACTGCTGGTCTGGATCAAGAATCCTGTCCTGCTGCTGAGACAGAAGGTCTGGAGACATAGGGAGACATATGAAGACCATGTCCAACAGATGAAGCAGGTCTGAAAACCACCACTGATGTGGCCAAGCAGAGCAATCAGAATTATCCTTGCCCTGCATTGATAAATCTTCCTCACCACTTTCTGGATCAATGCAAAGGGGGAAAAGCATACCGAAGGCCTCTTTGTCCAGTGCAGAAGGAAAGCGCCTGAGAAGGACTGACTGTCTCTTCCCACTCTCCAGCAGAAGAGATGCCAGGAGCAGCAACATGGGAGCCAGCAAACAGAGCTGAAAATAGGGGAGTTTGAGTGGAGATCTGTTTCCAGCTGCATTTCCAAACCTCTGATTCTATCTTCCATCAGATCTATCCGGCAGCACTTCATAGAAATGAGCATCTTTCAAGCACTGTCTTCATAATAATGTATATCCTGCAGCTTCCACATCCAGTCATCTTCATTGTCTCTTCCATTCTTTGGGTCACTAGGCAGAGCGGGGGTGGGACGTGCTCAGGGGAGGGGGTGGAACAGGCCCGGGAAGAGGTGGGGCAGGGCTTTGGGGAAGGGGTGTAGTGGGTCCGGGAAGAGAAGTTTGGGAGGGAGTTTGGGGATGGGAGGGGGTGGAGGGAGTGGGTACAGGCTCTGGGAGGGAGTGCGGTGGTGTGGCTGGGGATGAGCGGTTTGGGGTGTGGGAGGGGGCTCAGGGCTATGGCAGAGGGTTGGGATGTGGGGTGAGGGCTGTGGGGTGGGGCTGGAGATGAGGGGTTCATGATGCAGGTGGGGGCTCAGGGTTGGGGCAGTGGGTTAGGGTGTAGGGGGATGAGGGCTCTGGCTGGAACTGGGGATAAAGTGTTGGGTGTGGGAGGGGCTCAGAGCTAGGGCAGAGGGTTGGGGTCTGGGGGTGAGGGTTCTGTCTGGGGCTGGAGATGAGGGGATTGAGGTGTGGGGGGGGCTCAGGGTTGGGGCAGAGGGCTGGGGTGCGGGGGGATGAGGGCTCTGGCTGGGACTGGGGATAAGGTGTTTGGGGTGTTGGAGAGGCTCATGGCTAGTGCAGAGGGTTGGGGTGTGGGGGGGTGAAGGCTCTGGCTGGGGGGGTGTAGGCTCTGGGGTGGGGCAGGGCTGGGGATGAGTTTGGGGTGCAGGCAGGCTGGCCCAGTACTGGGGCCAGACAGGACTCCCCCCAGCCCTTTCCCCGCCAGCAGCAACAAGCTCGGGGGGAGGGGCTCCCCTCTCCCCCACCATTGTCACTGCATGTGCTCCTAAGGTCCCTTCAGGTCCAAGAATCTCCCTCGCCTCCCCTGTGGTGGGTGCCGGGGGAGGGGGCTGCATGCATCTCCTCCCCTGCTGCTGCCCCTCACTGTAGCCTCACTGGGGGTGGGGAATGGGCCTGCCCCTTGCCCAGCGTGGGGCAGCAGTGCTCACTGTGGGTGGGTGGGAGGGAGCTGTATTGGTGGAGGGTCGTGCTGGAAAATGGAAGGGTCTGAGGGGGAAGGGCAGGGTCAGTCTGGATGGAGGGCACTAGGAACCTGCAGCATGCATGGAGGCAGGAAGGCAGCAAGGAGCTGCAATGGAGAGGGACATTCGGCTTCGGACTTTTTTTGTTTTTATTCGGCTGCAGTGCTCCGGCTGCTTTTTTTTTTTTTTTTTTTTTTAATTTTTTTTTGCCTGGGGCGGCAAAAAATCCAGAGCCAGTCCTGCTAGCCAGTTCCACTCTATCTCATGCCCCATGTCCCTCTCCCTTTCAAGGAAGCAGTCCCTGCTCCAAAGCATGGGGACACCACAGTGTCTCAAAGAAAAGGTCACTAGAAGCTTTAAACATGGGCAAAACATAATTTTCACTCACCTCTTTTCTCAGAAACTGCTGCATTGTTTTTGGCAATTACAATCAAATTCACTTAATTTTCTTAGAAAATCAGATTATATTGAATGAAGTCTAGATTAGTACAGCTGTGAAATAACTGCCTTAATTAGAAATGTAACTGTAATTTAGATAATGCAGATTCTCTAGGTTTTCCTAATGAAATATTTAAATGAACTCTGTGAGGTGACAGTGGGGTAGTGGTAAGAAAGGAAAGCTGAAGACTGCTTTAAGTCCAATGATATCCGACAGTAAAAGCCTGACAGAGAAAGTGCCACACTGTATCTAGTTCTGAATGACAAAAGGGAAATGGAAATATGAGGTGGATGAGATAATATCTTTTATTGGACCAATTTCTGATGGTGAGAGAGACAAGCTTTGGAGCTATGCAGAGCACTTCAGGTCTGGGAAAGGTACTAAGGCCTTGGCCACACTCACGAGTTACAGCGCAATAAAACTGCCTGCAGCGCTGTAACTCATTAACTGTCTACACTCGCAAGGCACGTACAGCGCTGCATCTCCGCAGGTACAGCGCTGCAGGTACTCCACCTCCCCGAGAGGAATAAGGTTTGTTGCGCTGCTGCTGGTGCGCTGCGGCTACAGTGCGGCCACTCAATGCGCTGTTATTGGCCTCCAGAAGTATTCGGAAGTATCCCACAATGCCTGTTCTAGTCACTCTGGTCATCAATTAGAACTCTACTGCCCTGGCCTCAGGTGACCAAGCGCCACTCCGACCCTTTACATTCCCTTGGAATTTTAAATATCCCCTTCCTGTTTGCTCAGCCAGGCGTGGAGTGCTCTCAGCGCATCTTTCCAGGTAACCATGCCTCCACGTGCCAGACGAGCCCCAGTATGTCACAATAGCGAGTTGGTGGACCTCATCGCTGTTTGGGGGGAGGAAGCTGTCCAGTCCCAGCTGCGATCCAGCCGGAGGAATTTCGATACTTTCGGCCAGATATCAAGGGCCATGATTGAAAGGGGCCATGACCAGGACACAATGCAGTGCAGGATAAAAGTAAAGGAGCTGCGAAGTGCGTACCACAAAGCCCGCGAGGCAAACAGCCGCTTGGGTGCTCCCCCCAAAACCTGCCGATTCTACAAAGAGCTGGATGCAATACTTGGGGGTGACCCCACTACCATTCCGAGCACCACCGTGGACACGGGAGAGCGGGACGAGGAGGAGGAGGGGGTTGAAGAAAACAGGAGCGAGGGTGCTGTGGCTGGGGGAGACACCCCTGACTCCCTGGGTGCATGCAGCCAGGAGCTGTTCTCAAGCCAGGAGGAAGGGAGCCAGTCGCAGCGGCCGGTACGCGCTGTGGGAGAAAGAGAAGAGCAGGTTCGCGGTAAGCAGCTTTTATTTTCGGGAAGGAGTTTTTTCGGTGCGGGGTCCTTGGGCAAGGAGGGTTTGGGCTGCATGCATGCCTAGATGCAGAAGAGCGCATTGATGTGGTCTATCACATCGTGGAAATCGGCCACTGTAATCTCTTCGAAAGTCTCAGCCATAACGTGGGCAATGCGCTTGCACAGGTTTATTGGGAGAGCCGCCGTGGTCCTTGTCCCACTCAGGGTAACGTGTCTGCGCCACTGTGCCGCGAGGGGTGGGGGGACCATTGCTGCACACAGGCAAGCTGCATATGGTCCAGGGCGGAAGCCGCATTGCAGTAGAAGACCCTCCCTTGCTTCCCCGGACACCCTCAGCAGCGAGATATCTTCCAGGACAAACTCCTGTGGAAAATGTGGGGATAGTGTTCAGTGTAGGTTCCCCCTGCAGCTGTTGGCTCTCCCCAAGGCCCAGAAACCCGTCGGACAGTACATCCGTGAAACAATCAGTCCCCCTTTACCCTGTGCTTACTCACCATTTTGGGGCTCCCGTGGGTTCTGTGCGCTCTGTTTGGGATGGGAAAATTGTGCTGTTTTGGAGACTGTGTGCGCTCTCCTTAAGTGTGGGGAAATCATTGCTCTGTCTGGCATAAAACAATGATGCCTCTGTTAAATGTTGCATTTTGCCTTCAAGATGCAACCCTGAGATCTCCGCCGTCCGTCTTATCACCGGCTGAGAGACTCCAAAGGCTCAGGAAGAGGCCCAGAAGAACGAAAGAAGACATGTTGCAGGAAGTTATGAACCAGTCTCTTAAAGAGAATCAAAAGGCTCGGGAGTGGAGGGAGAGTGAAATCAGGCTCCGCCAGGAAAACGCAGCGCACCGGCGGCAAAGCATGCAGCTCCGGCACGAAAGCACAAAGGAACTGATTAGCATCTTGGCGCGCCAAGCGGACTCTATCCAGGCGCTCGTCGCCATGCAGGCGGAGCAGTACCGCGCCCGCCCCCCCTTGCAGCCAGTGTCCCAAAACACTTTCCCTTGTGCCCCCATGTCACCACCTTCCCACTTCACCCAACATCCAGGTTCTTATCGCCCACACCAGATGCTCCCAACACCTGTAGCTTCACCAGACAGCCCTGGAAACTATGACCCTTACCCACTGCACTCAACTCCCATCCCGAATTATAGACATTCTGAAGTGCAGCACTCACTGCACAGCACTCCAGACAGGAAGCCCGAGTATGAAAGCAGGACATACCATACCCTGTGATTGAACCCTTCCCCACACCACCCACCACCCCCTTGCCCTTTCTGTCTCACAAGCAGTTGTGTTTCTTTTTAATACATGTATTTTCTCTGTAATAAACGGATTCTTTGGATGTGCAAACAGTCTTTATTATTGCATAAGGAAAAAGATACCGTAGCCCAGGAAAGAAACAGGCAACGCAAGTGAGCTGAGCAAACACAAATCAGCTTAGCAAAGACAGATTACTAATAACATTGGAACCACTTCACTTCAGGGTCGTGCAGGGCAGCACACATTACTGGTGGTTTTCAGCCTCAAATTTCTCCCTCAAGGCATCCCTAATCCTTGCAGCCCCACGCTGGGCCCCTCTAATAGCCCTGCTCTCTGGCTGTGCAAATTCAGCCTCCAGGTGTTGAACCTCTGAGGTCCACGCCTGAGTGAAAATTTCATCCTTCCCTTCACAAATATTATGGAGGGTACAGCACGCGGATATAACCGCGGGGATGCTGTGTTCAGCCAAGTCCAGCTTCCCATATAGAGATCGCCAGCGGCCCTTCAAACGGCCAAAAGCACACTCCACAGTTATTCTGCACCGGCTCAGCCTGTAGTTGAACCGTTCCTTGCTGGTGTCAAGGCTCCCTGTGTAGGGTTTCATGAGCCAAGGCATTAAAGGGTACGCGGGGTCTGCAAGGATCACAGTGGGCATTTCAATTTCCCCTACCGTGATCTTCTGGTCTGGGAAAAAAGTCCCGGACTGCATCTTCCGGAACAGGGCAGTGTTCCGAAAGATGCGTGCGTCATGCACCTTTCCGGGCCAGCCTGTGTTGATGTTAATGAAATGCCCACGGTGATCCACAAGCGCCTGGAGAACCATGGAGAAATACCCCTTCCGATTAATGTACTCGGATGCTAGGTGGGGTGGTGCCAGAATAGGAGTATGCGTCCCATCTATCGCCCTTCCACAGTTAGGGAAACCCATTTGTTCAAAGCCAGCCACAATGTCCTGCACGTTACCCAGAGTCACGGTTCTTCTGAGCAGGATGCGATTAATGGCCTTGCAAACTTGCATCAGCACGATTCCAACGGTCGACTTTCCCACTCCAAACTGGTTCGCTACTGATCGATAGCAGTCTGGAGTTGCGAGCTTCCAGATTGCAATAGCCACCCGCTTCTCCACCGTCAGAGCAGCTCTCAATCTCGTGTCCTTGCGCCGCAGGGCGGGGGCGAGCTCCTCACACAGTCCCATGAAAGTAGCTTTTTTCATCCGAAAGTTCTTCACCCACTGCTCATCATCCCAGACTTGCATGACAATGTGATCCCACCACTCTGTGCTGGTTTCCCGAGCCCAAAAGCGGCGTTCCATGGTGCATAGCATGTCCGTGAATGCCACAAGCAAGTTCGTGTCGTACGTGTTTTGCGTGACAATTTCATCGTCATCGTCGGACTCCTCGCTGTCACTGTGGATCTTAAGGAAGAGCTCGACTGCCAAACGTGACGTGCTGGCGAGACTCGTCAGTATTTTGCTCAACAGGTCGGGATCCATTTTCCCGCTGACCGAAACAGAGCACACATCGTGCTACAAAGAAACCGTTGAAAGATGGCGCCAAATGTGGCCGGAAACACAGGGATTGCTGGGATGCGAAGCGATGCATCACGGGGCGTTGGGACAGGACCCAGAATGCACCATACCCCACGCCCCCTTCCCACAACCCACGGTGCCAGAATGGGAAGAGGTTCTGTGGGATACCTGCCCATAATGCATTGCTCCCAAAACCGCTGCAAGTGCCGCAAATGTTGCCACGTTAGTGTTCGTTACTGCGCTGGCAGCTGCCAGTGTGGACAGGCTGCAGCGCTTTCCCTACTCAGCTGTACGAAGACGGGTTTAACTCACAGCGCTGTACATCTGCAAGTGTAGCCAAGGCCTAAGAGTGTCACAGCTAAATAAAAGATCAAACAAATTTTTTAGCATAAGTAGTTAGCACATATTTTAAGCGATCATTCAAGCTGAAGTGGCCCTTGCACAGGAAATATTTTGATACAGGGCGTGGGGGAATGCACATTCCAAAAATACTGTGTCAGCAGCCACAGTTTGAAAAAATAAACTCCTATTTCTGAGAGCAGGATTTTGAGTTCTTTTTTGGACTTACTAATATTTCCCATGAAATTGCAGTTAGTAACATATGGAGAAAAACTTCATTTTGTGATTACCATGGCGCACTCTCTCTTTTTTTAACATTGGTGAGTTGTTTTTTAAAGGAAACATTTGTTTCAGGGGAACACTGTTTGTTCAAAGAGGAATGGTCATTAAATCCCATTGTTTCCAACTGAATAAATGTTACATAAATGTGTTAGCTGATGTTACTTTGTATTTTTCAAGCAAATGATATGCCAACCTGCAATATTTGTAGCCATATTTTTTGTTTTTCCTTGTGGCTTATTCTCATGAACCGAAGATGGCTAAAGCACTTCATTAAACAAGTTGGGTTTGGTTTATATGCACTTTGTTAGTCAATACATATATGTTAGGCATAGTGCACACCGCCTTAATATTGTGTTTTATCCAACACTTAGGCAGTTATATTAACCAAATTATATCTTTCCCACAATCCTGTCAACATCCATTCATTAATGTCAATATATATAGCCACAATACCAGCAAAGCTGAAGTCAGCTTTGGCACTGGAAAATATGAAACATGTCAAAGACCAGATGCATTTGTTCTCTGTCCTGGTACAAGTTGAGAGGTACATTCACAGGAAACTGGGACCTTGTGTACACTTGCACGTAATAGCGCAATAAAGCCTCCCAGAGCGCTCTACCTTACTCCCCGTCCACACTGGCAAGGCACGGAGTGCGCTCTGACTCCCTGGCTGGAGCGCTCCTGGTACTCCACCTCCTCGAGAGGAATAACAGCTGTTGCGTATTGGCTGAGACACTCCAGTGTAAATGAGGAGTAACGTTATTACGCATTAATTGACCTCCGGAAACTCCCCATAATCCTTTTAACTGAAGTGTCCTCTCTTGTTTTGTTGTGAACTCCGGATGCGGAAGTGCCGTTTCAAAGCTCCATTTCAGGGGCTGCTTATCAAAAACAAACAAACACAGCTACTGTTTGCTTTGAATGAGTGAGAGGCAGGCAGGGGCGCTCCGTTGGGAGTGCCAACAGCTAGTGTTTGCTTGAAGAGAGAGGCGGCGTGGGTGGCGGGGAGGGGTTGTGGTCTGTTTCGGCAAGAGGCTGCTTATCTGGTCTATGAGAAAAAAAACAAACAGCTGCTGTTTGCTTTCAGTGAGTGAGAAGAGAGAGGCAGGGGAGGGAGGGCGGTCTGAACTTATGAGATAGCGTGCTGACACACACTCAGCACTCCAAAAACCCACTCTCTCTCCCCCCACGCTCCCTGTCACACTCCACCCCCCCCAATTTGAAAAGCATGTTGCAGCCACTTGAACACTGGGATAGCTGCCCATAATTCACCACTTCCAATGCTGCTGCAAGTGCTGCAAATGTGGCCACACCAGTGCGCTTGCAGCTATCCATGTGAACAGACTGCAGCGCTTTCCTTAGTACGTTCTCCGAAGGCTGGTTTAACTCAAACCGCTCTACAACTGCAAGTGTAGCCATAGTGTGGTTTGAAATGTAGTATCCAAAACTGAGAGAGAAGTATAAATCATGGTGCCAGAAAAACAAGATAAAAAGCTAATTGGTGTTTTAGTCTTAGGTGA
Organism: Chelydra serpentina; assembly: GCA_037349315.1. Classification (NCBI taxonomy): domain Eukaryota; kingdom Metazoa; phylum Chordata; order Testudines; family Chelydridae; genus Chelydra; species Chelydra serpentina. Next base: position 54,183,442 of record JBAIAC010000024.1, on the reverse strand, counting down.
TGTACAGAGTGCTTTTACTTAGTAAACAACCATGATACAAATATTAGGTAGGGTTGGACGGGGGGGGAGTATACTGTGAGCACCTCTTCTCTGTAAGGTCAACTTCATGCTGTGAGAAACAAGCTTCCCTGAAAGATTCTCAAAAGTAATAATTCTTTTCTTTCTACATTGAAGTGCATTGTCTTTAGTTGATAAACTTGGCTAGGCTTCACTGTTTGATCTCTTGAACATTTTTAATATCAAACCACAAGTGTAGTTAAGCAATTGGCTATATTATAGACAGAAACTTTTCAGTTTACCTATGTATTGATACTAAACATGAAATTAATAAAAATAAAATATTTACAAAAGCCATCACTGACTAATCATACATTTTAATCTATAAAGATTGTGTTTCAGCACCGTAGTGTATTGATTGATTGAGTCCCAATATAGTTTTGGTGTGCCAGCCACAATATTGGCATGCCGGCCACAATAGTGTTATACATAGCAACTATCCTAGAATGATTTTGTCTAAGTGGTTGAGAATGTGAATTTCTGTTCCTTATTATGCCCCAGGATATACTTTGTCCCTTAGGACTGTGAGGTCATTCAGCTAGACAGTTAGGTGGAGGTATAATGTGTCTTTACAGCAGATATGCAAGGATGCAATTGGTCTACAACTCTCACCCTTACTAGGTATTACAGAGTAAGCTGCTATGCCTGTACTGAGGCAGAGCTTTTCTCTCTCTAGTATAATCTTTTATAGGTTTGGAGATGGGATTTTCACAGATTTCTCATTAAGTTGTGGTGTAAGCTTGTTTATTCTGAAAATGCTTTCTGTTCTTTAAATGGTATTTCTCCAACTAAACAAACTTTGTTCTTATAGTGTTCAAAATGACAGATTTGAGATATTCACATGATTCTGCATATTTTATATTGTAAAATGTTACCGTTTTAAAAAGTCATCACCTCACAACTTCAGGTCCTTGCAGTTTTGTGACTATTAACATTTGAGACTGATTAACGTAAGAATTGGATTTTAAACCATTTTGTTGAGCAAACTAGTAAATAGTGCTATACGTGAGACTGTTCTTTGTTAATAACTGGCAAATTCAGCTTGAGTCTGTGAAACCAAGAAACTCTTTACTGTATTCTGGCTTTCTTGTGTACCTAATTAGTACCTGGAAAGTATGAGTGAAATAGTACAAGTCCCTTCCATCCATTTATATCTGGGCCACAAGAGTATCAGCCCAAATTTGCCTTAGAAATACCACTCTTTTCTTGCTTTTGAAGTTGATCTACATCTGTATATTGGTTGCCTTTCCTCATCTAGGCAAGCACAAACGTCCCCAGGCTGCATTTATACAAAGTTTAGAAATAAATTAATATAATAATTAACATTAATTTCTTTAACTGCATCATGTTTTCTGAATTTACTATGTAATACCAACATGTTATAACATGCTGAATTCTGTTCAAGTTATGAACTAATAAAAATGAAAAAAGAAATCGAATTTTAATGCCTTCTTAGAAACTGAGATTAGATTGCAAATATTTCAAAATGCCAGTTGGGTCACCATTTGCAAAAGGTTGAGAAAATGTGTATTTCATATATTGTAGTAAAACATTTTTTTTATTTTTACCTATTTTGCTGATTATGTTTGTTTTCAAGTGATCAAGATGATTTTCCTATTCAGTAGTATGCATACCATAGATAGCACTGCCTGCCTGCTACGTACTTGTGTTGAGTACAAAGACAAATAGAAAAGACATGAGCACTGAGGAATTTACTCATGCATTTATAAGAGTGTTTGTTTTATAAGAATTGTATTTTGTTTTATTGTGCTAAGAAAACATTTATCCTAAATGCTTTGATGAGAAGCATGATACACATGTCCTGTAAGAAACAGTCTACATTGTTAGCAACTATTTTATGTTGAATTCACAACTTCATGTGGAAATAACTTTATCGTTTATTTGCAACAAAATCTATTTCTATTGGCAAAACTAGAGTTTCTCTCCAATTTTCTGTCTACTATTTTGGGGTGCAAACTCATTGTGTATGTAAATGTTAAAACAATAATAATGTAAGATCAGATATACATTGAAAGTAATCTTATAATGAGTTTTTAAAAAACTATTAAATAACTGAAAATAAATTCAGTTTCAGATTAAAATAAGACAAATAGTTGTTTCACATATTTACATTTAAAGGTTGAACTGATCTGGAGAAACTTGTACTGTAATCTGAGAACTATTTTAATCATTTTAATGGCTGCAATTAATGTAAAATGTGTAGGGCTTTAATGAAGATAAATATTTATTGCAAATGTTTAACCACCTTGTGTGTTTTGTGAATTATTAGAAGCTGTATATTTAACACATACTGTATCACAGTGAGAAAGTTTAAAACAAAAAAACAACAAAACACTCACTTGTGGCACTGCATTTTGCAGAGCTAAATTGTGCAAAATAAGAGTTTAAATGTAACTTCTCCCTCCCCCCTCCCCCCCCCCCCCCCCGAGCTCAAGCACTGAAAAGTTTTATATTTGATCACTTGAGAGTGTGGGGTGTGGTTTTTGTTTTTTCAGTCAATGGGTCTGATCATCATCTGAACTGCTTTCAGGGAATATGAACCTCCTCTGTACTCAGCCCAAAAAATCCCATCCTGATATTTGCTTCTGTAATGGCCTCCTCTGTACCACACTCCATTAAGGTTAGAATGTGCGCAAGCATTGTACCACCAGCCTCCTTTGTGAAAATGGGCACAATTTCCTGTTGGGAGAGAATAAAATAAGTGAAACCTCAGCACTTCAGAGGGGAAATGATAGACCACGGGTTCTCAAACTTTTTTATGCTATGTCCTACATATTAACAGAGTGCTTGTCTCGCAAGCCACTTTGCCTCCCGTTTGTGATCAGATGAATCACTTCTCCTTCCACTTACAGTTCTCTAAACTCCGTTGCAACTACAAATTGCAGCTCACCGAAGATTGCTGGTAATCTGAGGAGAGCTGGCTGGTCACATGGTGCTGGCTCTCCTCTTTGATTTCAGCTGCTTAATTAATTATATTGAAAGAAACTAAAAACGTATTAAATACTTTATTACTTTCCTATGTAAGCAATTGTTAAGAATATCTGCTGTAAACTGTTCTGAAGTACTTTGGCGGGAGCAATGTGACTTGTGCCTTAAGTTTCAATTTCTGTGATTTGTGGTGAAGTTTACCTCATGAGGGAGATGGTGGTCAGTCTTCTCCGAAGTTTTAAAAGTAACAATCATAACAGCAATTGTTTTAAGTTATCATTATTTTTAAGATGCTACCTACGTTGAGGGCCAAAACTGGACAATGAGTGGTGCCATAACACTATGTGTTTTTCTGTGGGTCATTTTCAGTTTTTAATCAATCAACAATTTTATATTAGTATTAGAGCTTTTTATCATTAAAAGGGCATCATCAAAAAGAATAATATTTTATCTGAAAATGTTGTACTTATTATAGATACAAGTAACATGCAAGGCCCTGATCCTAAAAAGACTTATTCATGTACTTAATTTTATTCACCTGTAAATAGTCCCATCAATGGGACTGAGTAATTCAAGTTAAGCACATGTATAAATCTCTGCAGATGGATTAACTGAGTCATTAGCTATAAGAAAAATTCATCTTGATAAGAGTCTTTAAATTATTCTGGAGCATGAAGTATTTGATCTGAGTTTCCGTCTTCTGTATTATTTCTTGAAACAGTTATATATGCAAAAGGAGGCACTACCAATGGAATCTGTTGCATTGAACAGCTTTTTCCTATGTATAACATCATTAAAATTCCCTTACCTGAGTATGTATCTCTATCTCTGTCCAGTGTTGTAAATTGTTTTCCATTGTGCCATATCATGGAATCCCCTGCATTTCCCTGGTAAGTTCCCAGACGCAGCCTATAGAATTCACTTTCAGGCTCCAGGCGAAAACTGCTGTATTCTGCATAGACTTTCTTATTACTCCAGTCTTCTAGTTCAATCAATAGCCTATAATTGTCCTGATTGGTAAGCATGAAAATATTTTCTAGTCCCAGCCAGTACTCTCCATCAACATTTCCAAATCCTTTCTGTACAAAGAAAACCAGAATATGAGGTTAAATCTACTAGTTTTTCTGAATCTATTGAATGAAGATATTTACCAGTAGTAGTAGTACATCCCAGTAGAATGTGTATCTAAACTAAAAACTGTTAGGCTTTTAAACTTCTGCTCCACCCTTTAAATTAGTTCCTTTGGGCCAGGTTCTGTCACCTTTACTCAATCTAAGTAGTACTACACTCCATGAGTAGTCTCATTGATATCAATGGGACTATTGGAAGTGTAATATATTACTCAGTCTGAGTGAAGGTGTCAGAATCTAATCCTTTTCACCTTTGATTCCCATGATGTGCTTTTTGAATACTGGAACAATATTTTCTGTGGCACAACAAATGTTGTCCATTAAGGCCGTATGCGTAACACATTGCATGAAGTACTTTGAAGTACAAAAGTTAATTATAGATGAATAAGCCAATACTCAAGATGCATAACGTTTTTGTACTTTTTACAAGGTAGACTGGTATTTCACTGTATATGTAATCAGATGTCCATCTGTGTACTCTAGATTTCAGTTCTAGTAAATTCAGTAAAGACTATTGGTCTTGAATCACAGACTGCTGGTATGATACCTTTTTGCTAATATTTGCAAGTCATTGTTTCCTTTCCCTAAGAAAATATCAATTTTACTATCCATGTCTAAAGTGTTTGGAGTTGTAAATAAAATACTCATTGTTTTTCTTTTAATTATGTGATGTTTAGTAGGATTACAAATTCTTTTCCTCTGTAAAACGCTCTAAGTGAGAGCTAGTTTGTGGGCCAGTTTTCCCCAAAAAAGTTAAGCAATTGAAAAACCAATTGTGCACACCCACTACAAAATTTTCACTCGATACTGAAATGTTCAGAGTTACACTCTGAGGCTATTGAAGGTAAATATTTTATTTAGATTGTGTGTAAAAGAAGTTTGATTTTGTGCTTTATTATTTTAATATCCTTTTTCCTTTTATAAAAGAAGGGATAAAGTAAAAACCATTTATTATTTTGTCATCGAGGATACAGTTTTAACAGTCAGATTCCAAGAAATTCAAAAGTTAAACTTCTCATAGTAACCTAATTCACTTCCTTTGCTCGTTTAAGAGGTAAAATTTATAACATATGACCAGCCATATACGATGATGCCAGTTCACAGACAAGAATGTTAGTCTTTGTGGCTTAGCTCCTTTTTAGCTTTTACTTTTCTGTTTTTATTCGCCTCTTCAGTTTTTGCTAATTCTTAGTTCTTAGAATCAGAGGTAAAATAGTTAGTTACCTTTTTCAAGTGTTAATCTTGCAGTAAAATTAACTGCAGTGGAGAAGAATTGCATTGAAAAATAGCATCTTGTGAATACTGATAGCAGATTCTAGTGGTTACTGTCCCCACCAAAATGAAGCTGTTACTTTTCTGAATTCTAAAACGTACCTTGTAACTGTCCCAATTCCTGAAGAAATTGACAGATCCATCTGTCCTTTTCTGAATAACTGCCCAGCCTCCAGGGTCCAGGCTGTTCTCACACCATAACTGTACTGGTTCATTGCTGTTTTCAGGTTTGATCATATAAATCCCACTGTTGGAATGCCCAGCTTCTTTGGCTTGTTGACAGTCTTTGAAAGGACCTGTTTGAAAAGAACTGCCTTAAGCTTAAGCTTATTTTTTTTTAATGTACATGCGGAACACAAGTTACATATAACATGTAGTTAGTAGTGTATGTACAAGAAGACTTTGTAGTGCAATGCAAGAATTTATCTTAGAGGAGGTAAATATCTAAGATCCCATTTTATTCATGCTGTTTCCTGCTAGAAAGTACTTACTTTCTAATTTTAACTGCAAATTTAAGACTTCCATAGTAAACATTGCAAAACATCCTTTCCAGTTTATTTGGCTAATTTTATACAATTTGCCTATTTCTCCCACCAACCTTACAAATAGATAACTATTTTGCTAAACAGGTGGTGCATTTTTTGATTCTCTACACCTGTTGTTTTGGTATTTTTTTCTTTATTGTGTATCACAAATTACACCCTGATATTAGATAGGCAAATAATGCAACTTGCATTTCATAACTATTTTATCCTGTATAGCCTTACCACATGTCAGATGCTGGCTTACTTCTTTCCTATAATGCATACATTTGAAGTGGTCATAAAGTAAAAAGTAAAGTAGAATGCATGAATAGCAGCAGAACTAGAATTTAATTAGAAAACTTTTGTCAAATTCTGGAAACGTTCTAACAGGAGCCTTTTTATAAATCTAATGATTTTTATACTTTCATTTCTTGACAATTATGATGTGTGTGCATGGATGTTAGCCAGGATAGCATGCAAGCAGTGAACCAGGTATTTTTGAGCAGATAATAGTGTTCATTTATTGAGTTTCAAACCTACAGTTATGTAGAAATGCAACTGCAGACTGTAGCTCTTGAAAGTTCTCTTTTAGGCTCTGAGTACTATATTTACAAAATATACTCTCCACTTCTGAAAGATGTATGAGTTGTGACACAGTTCCTCCTCTACCTTGGTGAGTCCTGCGCTTATTGGCGGATTTTGATCGCCTCAGAGATCTTCCCCTCTGGTAGAACCCACAGTCAAATTCCTCCTGTGTCTGATCAGGAGTTGGGAGGTTTGGGGGGAACCCGGGCCCGCCCTCTACTCCGGGTTCCAGCCCAGGGCCCTGTGGATTGCAGTTGTCTATAGGGTTTCCTGTAACAGCTGCGTGACAGCTACAACTCCCTGGGCTACTTCCTCACGGCCTCCTCCCAACACCTTCTTTACGCTTACTGCAGGACCTTCCTCCTGATGGTCTGCTGATGCTTGTACTCCTCAGTCCTTCAACTCTTCTCCCTCTCAACTCCTTGTGTGCCTTTTGCTCCTAGCTCCTCGCATGCCACACCACAAACTAAAGTGAGCTCCTTTTTAAAACCCAGGTGCCCTGATTAGCCTGCCTGTCTTAATTGATTCTAGCAGGTTCTTCTTAATTGGCGCCAGGTGTCCTAATTAGCCTGTCTGCCTTAAATTGGTTCCAGAAAGTTCCTGCTTGTTCTAGTGCAGCCCCTGCTCTGGTCACTCAGGGAACAGAAAACTATTAATCTAATGGCCAGTATATTTGCCTTCGATGAGATTTCTGTATCCCACTTGTCTGGGTCTGTCACAGAGTGTTCAGTAGGAAACACTATCAGCTTACATTTTGGAGATTCTTGCTATGTTGGTGTGTCCCTCTTAAAAGATTAGAAATTCAGCTATAATTTCTATCTCCACTAATCCCTTCTCCCACAAAAAAAATAATGCTGTTACTACATCACTATTTATATTGATTTTGTACTGGTTTTAGACCATCTTCTAGTCAGCTTTTTCATAACGAAGAACTGGATATGTTCTGATAATGGCTAGCTAGTGACGAATCCCTTAAATGCAACTGATTTGAAAAATCAGTATATTTAAGTCCAAATAAAAGTCCAATAAATTGTGCAGTTGTTTCCATATAAGCTCATGCTACATCTAGAGTAACCATTATTGGGTTACTATTCTGATACTGATTTGAAACAATAAACTTAACCTGCCCAATTAACAATTTAAACAAATAGCAAAATAGTGATAATCTTTTTTAAAAAATATTTTAAGAGGTGGTGGTGTTTTCAGTTCTCTTCAATTACTAAGGTGATGGACTAGGTACAACCGTCTTAATTTGATCTCTGCTCTATTTTTGAACAAAAAGATGGATGTGTAATGACTGTCCTTTGGTAACCCACCTACTAAGTTCAGGGAGAATATTTCATGTGTGAGAGCAGTCTGGAAGGAAGCACAATGAAGTTTGTTGATGGTATCCCTTTTAATGTTCTTGCTTAGTGAAAACCATGTTCACCCTTAACTCCATCTTAATGGAGGTTCTTTATCTGTTTCTTTAAAGACTTGTGAGAGCAGTCTGATATTAGTTGTGGAAACCTGTAATCAACTAGGATATCCATAGAACTAGTCCACAGCTGTTACAAATTGATATAGAGCTTGAATCACCATGCAACTTGAAGTTCTGGGCAAATAGAACCATGACTTATTTATTAAGGTCTCTCAGAGATTTCATTCTTTATTAGCAAGTTATTGAGGCCTGTAATTCTCCAGAGTCATGCATTTTAGGAGTCCTGGTTATTAAAAGCTTATCCAGTTATACATGTTACTACCTTAAGTCATGACTTAAGGGTTTAGAGGAGTTGAAAAGAATAATAACCTGGTAACAGCTCAGAGTGCTTAGAAACACCACTGGAACATAGGTGGCAATCCTGACTGAGCTCTTTGGCAAATGTTGATGGCACTAACAACTACAAGAAGTGCTAGAGGAATTGATTGATGATTTTTATAAATTGTGTTGGTGTACTATCAATGTTTGTAACTGACTAGACCTTTTGTCCAAGCTAGTGGTGCATATAGACACCAGGTCGTGGCACAGTAAAGGATTTGTGCCATTAAAAAGCCCCATTGGTATATCAGCAGCACTTCTAGCTGCTGTTAATCCATATTTTTATTAGTCAGAAACACTGCTAGTGTACTGGCAACATTAAGAAGTTTGCAAGGCACATGGCAATAATCTGTCTAGGTAACTAATGACACTTTAACGTTAAGGAATTTTTACTTTAAAATTTGAAAACCCATGTTTATAAAACTGGGTCTATCAGAATTCTCAGAGACCTAGGTAACTAAACTAGATTTTGAAGTGTAAAGACTGGATTGTTTTTTGAACAAAAAATGGTGCTTACGTGTCAGAGAAGTGTTAATTCCAATATCTGAAAGATGGCTTGTTTAGGATTTTCTTGAAACTTCCTCAAATTCTCCCTTCCCAGTTTTATTACTCATGAGAAATTTAAAAATGAGTTTTGGAAAGCTGGATGGGTGAAAAATAGGGTTAATAACAGAAACTGTAATAGAAACAAAATTATTGCTACTTCCTTCCCAACATATCCAAAGCTGTCCCTACCTTTCAATCAGTACTTCCAACCTTTGGCCAGGCCTTGATAATCTCCCATTTTGAGTAGTGTAGCTTTTTTTGCTTGCCTTCTCAACACCCACTTCATCCCATCCAGTGTATCTAAAATGCTGCTGCCAAAATCATTTCCCTTGCTTGCTGCTTTGACCACATCTGCTACCTTTGAATCATTTTGTTTCCTCTATATACCTTCCCTTGCCTGTTTTAATTTTCTCCATTCCTTTGTGTTTTGTCTGAAGGTGTCCAGTTGGAGTGAAAGTTCCCCAGGGCATGGGAAGCTTTCTGTAAACTGCCTAGCACAATTTGATGCTGTATTAAAAAAACAGTGTGGCTCCATAATAAATGTTCTAAAACAACTTCTTGATTATAAAAGATGTGAAAGCAGAAAAATAGTAAAACTGTAATGTAGATTGAAATATTGAGAACAGTTGCTGAAATACTATGTTCTGTGCAGAGGAAAGGAATCTAGGACTCTTTCAGGACCATTAGAGACCAAAGCAGACAGTAGAGCTGTTTTGACTCACTGCTAAGCAATGGAAGGTCGCAATAGTCTGTTTACATAGTAGCTTTTGACCATTACTAAAATTCAGCTGGCGTTAGTCTCACAGGATGCAATTTGTCTAAATTCTGATCCTTAGAATTGTAGACACTGCTGATGTAAAATGTTGAAGTGGTAGAAGAGGTTTCAAAGTTACGTTCTAGAATGAAAGAGTGAATAAATCCAACAGATCCTTTAGCTTTGATTAATTATCTAACATCACTTTCTTGGGGACAAATAAATCCTTTGATATATGATGGCATAGGAACTATGATCCATTTTTTGTAGTTGTTCACTGGAAATACTAAGATTTGTGACTTGATTAAAATAATTTGCGCTGTTTTGAAGTAAAGGGGTGTTGTTTTTATGCTAATGAAAGGAATAACATCAAATGTATAGTGTCCCTATTAGGACTTCATCTATATGGTCATTCTTGAAGTCTAGTTGTGATAATGATAGTGCCTGAACATAAATTATATTTTCCTTCTTCAACAGATTTTTCTCTCTCCACCAAATTCTGTCCAGTTACTAAAGTTAGATGCTGGTGTGACTGAGAACATGGTATGGTCCTTTGTGTCTCATAGTCATATCTGTTTACTGAAAAACCAAATTTTAATACTACTTACTGTCATTATCATTGAAGACCCAAATACAGAAATTAGAGTGGAATTATTTTCTGGTTTCCACATCAACAAAATTAACTAAGTTCTAATTACCTATTCTTATTATCGTTGATGTCATAAAGCCAGAAAGAAAGGTTTACTATTTCCTTTTGAAAGCCAAGCACATAATTTCTTTAACAGCTTTTGGTTTTTAAGAATGAAATATTAACATGAACAGAGAGCATAACTTTGGAACTTTGTTAAATATGTGAGAACAAAGGAGAGCAGATATATTTCACAAAACGACACCTAGTCTTTTAGCACTTACAACATATGCATTCAAAGTTTAAGATCTTGAGAGGAGCATAGGACCCATGTCTTATTTGTTTGCTTGGGTGCTGTTGGTAATTTGCACTTTTTGAGATCATTTCCTAAATTTTTACTATTACAATACCAAAATTGCATTCTAAGTATATAATGATTTAGCAAATCTGATGGTTGATCTCTAGTGCATGACACTTTGACATATGTTAGGTGGTGAAAAAGGAAAATGATGATGGGATATTATTGTTTTCTTAGGATGGTATATAACTTAAAAAAAAACAAAAAAACCTGATGCTTGATTTGAGTAGAACAGATGGCGGATGCCCTAATGTAGATTGTCAAGAGACGTCATTACTGAGCGATTGCAATTTGTACTTGCATGTCTTTCGTTAGTATTTTGGAGACATTAAAGGAGAATCCAAAAATCAAATAACTTAAAACCAAAATAGCTAAAAAATATGATTATAGAGGCCGTTAATGTTCACTAGTCTTATATGAAACACCAAAGTACAGATGAAACTTTCCTTCTAGTTGTTATTTTAAGAGATATTATCGCTTGTGTGAATAGTGACAACTATAGTTAAATGTGCCTACACATTTCTATACTAAATACATTTATCATTTGCTCATAACTTTTTCAATTTTTCACCTTTCTGGTCTCTAACTGAAGTTAAGCTTTTTGGTTAGTTGGTTGTTTTTTGTTTTGGGGGGAGTGTGGAGTTCGAGCAAAAATGATTCAACCATTTTTGAGTAGGAGAACAGTAGGGAAAAACATTTCATACCCTTTTTTTAAAAAACAAAACAAAACTGGAAATAAGGCATACATTTTTAACAGGGAGAGTAAGTAATCATTGAAATAATTTACCAAGGATCATAATGGATTCTCCATCACTCACAATTTTTAAATCTAGAGTAGATGTTTGTCTGAAAGATATGCGCTAGGAATTATTTTGGGGGAGTTCTATGGCCTGTGCTATACAGGAGGTCAGGCTAGATGATCACAATGGTCCTTAGAATCTATGAAACTCAATGTGTTGAGGCTTTTATTAAAACAGCACTGACTCCAAAACTTGGGAATAGACCATTGAAATTGGGCAGAGAGACTGTTCTTAAGGAGGAAAGATGCTTTTGACATTCCACTGAAAATTGGTTTTGATTGGTTATGAGCAGTTGAAGATTGTAGTTCACACAAGTGTGGTAGATTTTAATTACTTTCAACCAACAATAACTTGAAAACTATTTTCTCTGTAGAAATTAAACTAAGTACATAAAATAAGTAGTTCATTTTGCGCAGGCATAAGGGTCCTCATACCAAACCAAGTTACGAACTGGGACCAAATGTATTTATAATTTGTTTTGATAAAGTAGTTGCAAATATAAATATTTAGTTTAATTGCCATGCAGAACAGTTTTATTTTTTTATTTTAAATGAATTGTCCTGCATGCAGCTTTCCTCTTACCTTCAGTAAGATGCTTAAAATTAACCATTGCATGATTTCCTTACTTGCTGTGCAGTCCAGCTTGTTCACTGAGGCTCAGATTCAGAAAGTTACTTAAGCATGAGCCCATCTTAAGAATGAAAGTGGCTGCACTGAAGTTTAAAATTAAACATTAAGTATATTGCTTAATTGGCACCTGAGTGCCTGACCTGCTCCCATTGAGTTCGAAGGATTCTTGAATGAAGCTTAAATTGTTTCTATTTTTGTGTTAGGAATTGAGTATACAACTGAGGTTTATTTAATTAATTTATCTGGATTCATAATTTTGCATTTACATATGCATCTTGCATTTGTATAAAAAACACTCTTTTCTCTTTAGGAACTTGTCTTCTGTGGGGTTGATTTCTCTAATATTCTCACCTCAGTGTAAAAAGTAGTTTTGCCAATGTGCTATGTATTTTCCTTCTGACCCACAATTAAAGATACTAATACATGTTTTATGTAAACTATTTCCTGCAGTTGTAGCTTAGTGACTCATTAGTACTTAAGAACAGTTGTTTCAAATTTAATGAGAGAAAAATATGCTATAACATATCCAGAAGACAGTTTTACCTTTCATATGTACAATCTTTTCTTCATTTTAACAACATTTATCTGATGACAACCTTATTGGGTTTTGTTAGTCTTATTTGGCAGTCTCCATTTGTAAATTTTCTGCATAATCTTCTAAACTAACATCCTCCTCTTGTTGTTTTTCGCTTTTCCTATTATTTTACAGCCCTTTTCTCTTCTGCACTGCTTTATCACACACTGGAACCTTAATTACAGGAACCAGAGAGAGAACTAGGAATAGCTTTGTAATTTATTGTATACTGTTTTTTATTTAAACTTTTAATTATCTACATTTTACCAGCTTTGAAACTACTTAATCCTTTTTCTCCCACCTCTGTACAGGATGCACATTCTTAAAATTCACAGACCTCCGTATTTAAAGAAAACATGCAGCAAATGAACCCATTAATGTTGGAATAAATTGACTGAGATTCCTTTAATTTAGTTTCCAGAAATGTGTAGAGGAAAGGAGAGACTTTTTGAGAAACGTTTTACAGAAAACATTTGTTTGTGCTGTTGCTTTTCCTCATATGTACATACCTATCTGTTTATAATTATAAAACTGAGGGAATGGGATTTCTGGGGAAACAATAAATCACCATGTAGTTTTGTTTAAAAGTTGTTGGGTTTTTTTTAAAGAGAATTCTGCTGTTGCTGTCTGACTAGACATTAACATAGCTTTTTTTGTATTAGCTATGTTTCCTTTCTGCCACTTACAGGTGATTAAGTTCTCATGACATCTGGCATTTCAGTTGTACTCGGGGCTAACTTTTCCCCAGATCCCAAACTATGTAGTCCCTCTTTTTATCAACAGCTGGCTGGTTGTAGTGCATGCAGAATAGCCACAATAAATGTGTGTTTTCACCCTCAGGAACACAGTTTAATGTCCAGCTGAGTCTAAAACCCAGTGCAGAGCATTTTGCTATGTAAGCTCATAAAAGGCAAGAAAAAAAGACGGTTAATTGGAAAGCATGGATTTAAAAAAAAAAATCCAAACTTTCAGGATTGAACAGAATAAATTATGACAGTTTGTGATGCAGTTGGAAATAATTCTATGAAGTATTTTTAATAACCAGTGTGGATAAAAATCAATATTTTTTATTTAAATTTGATTTTTGAGGAAAAAACCTATCAAAAGATAGTTTTAATTAAGATACATTATAGCTCAAAGGTATCTCATCATGGAAAAGGGGTTATAAATTCTAATTTTATAGTATGAGACAATATATTCATGTAATGTTTAAGAAAAGTTTTGTAAATGAGTTCCAATAGTTCATGGATTAGGGACCCAGTTTTATGGGGTTCCAGGGGCTTCTGTATAGATTATTTAGGTTAATCTTTCTATCTACCCAATGGGACTCTACTAGAAGATACCATCAGAGATGCTTAGTTTTGCAGTTCTCAAACTGTGGATTTGTCTCTCCAGAGGTAACATGCTTGTTAACAGCAAAAATGTTTTTAAAGAAATAAATAATATATAGAGGTGAGAAATAACAGACCTCAACCCTATTGTCCCTCTGCAAATTTAAGTACGCAGAGTCAATACCTTACCTCTCTCTAAAAGTGCAAAGTTTAAAAAAATTCAATGAATAAAAGATTTTTGGGGACGGAATAGATCTGGACAAGGAGAAGAAGTCTGGAGATAAATGTGAGAAGCGAGGGACATATGCTTGTTTTGTTAAAATATGATATGTTTACTGTTGAAGAAAATCCAGAGTACTTAACATTGTTGTTTTAGTTAAATAAAACAATTTAAATGTCTGTGTGGTGATGTTCTTCTCCTAATACAGCATGGCAAGAAAATCCTCCAAATATTAATGATTAACCTGTTGAATTGGAGATAGTTCAACTCCCAATGATTTCATAAATATCTGCTTCCGTTACCTTTGGTAAATGAAATAACCAATCATTCATTTTCTGATATAGCTGTAAAACTAATCTGAAAAGTTTTCAAAATAATTCACTGTATAAAAATGTATAGTGTGTTCCTTCTAAAAATGAAACCTACATCTATCTCTTGAGTTGTGAAGAATATGTATTAAGGTTATAGCAACCGACAAGAATGCACTTGTATGTAGAAAACCATGATTAAATCAAGTCTTCATGACTAGTGATTTAAATCATGATTTAATTTGATTTAAATCAAATCCACCCTATTATTAAGACCTCTAGGAATCATGCTGGCGTTCCAGTAACCCCCAGATTAAATGCATTTTTCTTTCATTGTCACTGGTTTTGTTTTGATACTTTGTGAATCTATATAATTGGGTGAAGTGGAACAGTGAACTGAAAACGTTCACTGAATCTCCTAAATGTGTTCTCATGATATTTTCATAAAGAAAACAAATTCAATATTATCTTTCCCTTGCTGGAAAAAATATTTTTCATTTTAAATATTTATGGTTGGGATTTTAAAAAGACCCTAAATGAGTTAGGCTCCTAACTTCAATTTTTGTGGGAGTTGGTTGTCTTGCTATCTTAGGCTCCTTTGAAATTCTTAGCCTAAAGAATAAAAAGTTGTTTAGAGGATCATTGTGACACCAGATTGTCCTATTATCATAAAGTCAAAATCCACTGAGTGTTAAGAATTCATTAAGACTGGAAACACAACAGTGCAATAATGCATAGTGAGTGTAAGTAGAACTGGTGAGTACAGCAAACATTGCTAGCTGCATTTAGTTCCAGGGAGTTTATCTCTTTTCTTTGCTGTTCACAAAATTCTAATGTAACTTGTGTGACAATAATGTTCATAGAAAAAGTAATAAGTAAGTATCAGACAATGTTTGCAGAAATCAAATTTTGTTTCCAAGTTATGCTCATCCAGTCTGGAAGTAAAAGTAGTTCTCTACAACCTGTAACCAGTGAGACTTACCCACACAGGTTGAATTTCAAATATTAAATACTTGCAGCAAAGTTCTCGTATGTTATAGACAGGTCAAGAATTAGTCATAGAAATTATTTGACAAATACATTTGAGAAAATCTACAGCTGCTGTCAACCTATTTATCAGAAGAGGCTGAATTTAATGAATAAGTTATTAATTTTGAATTATTCATTCCACTCTAGTTATAAGTAAGCATTGTAAGTGGGTTTCCTATTTGCTTACATGACATTCTCTTTATTTTGGACATAATGTTAATCAACTCACCTTCATTGATTAAAGTTAGCGGTGGTATCCTGAAAGGACTTTTTGTAGGAGAAGTAGCTGGATCAGGTGGTGGCCTTATGTCTCTGTCTCTAGGATAACTTGGGTCCCTCTGTATCTCATTACCTCCCAAAAGGCTGGGATTATAGTGCTGGCTGTTAGGAATGTGCTGTGGCACCACCTGAACAAGAGGAGGAGATCCGTCGGTGTCCTGTCGTGACAGTATCTGCAAGCACTGCTCTTCCAATAAAGAGATAATCACAGACTGATTATTTACAAGATCTGTTAGTGCTGCATATTTTATTTCAAGTTCCCTGTATCGTGTTGCCATTTTCAACATTTCTGTTGTAACATTGAGGATTTTGTTTTCCAGTTGGGAAAGCTCAAGTGAATTATCACGCTTTCGGATTATCTCATGCAAGAGCTGCATGTAGAGCTGAGTGACTCGTGAGTTCATGTTACGACTTTCTTTTCTCAGCAGTTTTACCTCATTCACAATATTTCCATCCACATCCACCACTAGCTGCAAGATATCAATCTCCCGCTTCTGCTTGGACAATACTTCCTTCAGGTTCTCTATGTCCATCCTTGTGATTTCATCTTTTCTGTTATCTGCTCCTAGTCCTTTGGTGTTTACACAAATTGGCCCTGTTATTTTTTGTTCAGGAACCAAGAACGTATAACCACATTTTTTTCCTTCCTCTCCACCATCTGTTGAACGAGGGTGCCTCTTCGCGGATATTTTATTGAGTTTAGACTTTTCTGTGCAGTGCCCTGTAGATAGTAGTAGGAATAATAGCACACCCAAAGTCCATGTAGATATCTTCATTTTGAGATGAATGTGATGGCTTTCAGAAGACTAATCATTGGATAAATAGAAAGAAAGTTAATAATTAATCAGAATCCAGTTTTAAGGCCTTGCCTTATATCAAGCAACATATCATAGAATCATAGAATCTCAGGGTTGGAAGGGACCTCAGGAGGTCATCTAGTCCAACCCTCATGGAAGAGCACTAATTTTTACTTATGACACAAATGCAACTGAGACTTCTCTGCTGTAGATGCTGGCCAAACTGAGATTTTCTTACCATATTAAATTTAATTATCACAAAATTTCACATTTTTTAACATTTTCATTTTGATTTAACAATCAGGTCCTTCAGTGTTTAACCAGAATATTGAATATTTACACAGTTTTTCTGTTTTAACCAGCACAAAGACACAACCTAAGTAACCGTTTTAAAATTATTGAAAAAATGGAAATAAACTTGGTATGCTGTAGTTTTTCTCTGAAATACAAGTAATATAATTTCTTAAAAGCAAATGTACTGCATAAAGCACCTAGTCCATTCAAATATTCTGCTGTAGTCCACTTTTGTACATTTCTTTTAATGAACTAATTAAATATATAGGTCTATATCCTGTAAACGCACATACATTACTCATCATATGAGTAAAGTTACAAACATACCTAAGTGTTTTGAGGATTGGGGCCATAGACATTCTGTCTGACCATAAGAGGAATTAAATGGTCTAAAATGGAATAACCAAAACAACAGTTGCTCAAGCTGTATCTTAGAACTCCAAAATAAACAAATGTTTCAGTCGCCTGCTGTGTGGACAGCTGGTCTGAAACTAAGATGTGCCTATAGACATGCAAAGATGAGTTCCTTCTGAGACACAGACTTCGTTGTTAACTTGTGTGCTGTCACAGAAGCTTCCAACTGTGAAAACTTTGGCTTCCCTATGTGTGTGGTATTCAGCAGTTCAATACAGATGTTGATGACTGACACAGCTGGGGTTCCTAATAAGGTTGTAATCAAGAGTTGTTCTTCATGTGGCTCTGCATATTCACTCACCAAATGGTAGAACCTTCTCCAAGCAGTGCCCATTAGATTGCATGTATGCCCCCTCCTTACTGCTCTCCTCAGGCTTTCTGAACATTCTGAGGATGAGGCTATATAAGGGGACGCTGTACCCTCTACTCAATTCCTTCCAACCTCTGCACCAGACAGAAGTGAACTGCTTCAGTCTGTTTGGATCTGGGAATTTTCTTTATTGATAGTGCTTTTGGTAGTTTGTAGTTGTTGTTAGTGTGTATTTTAGTTTAAGTATAATAATAAGTGTAAGCAGTTTAGTATAGTTGGTAGGCTTGCTTCTGTGTAATGGTGGAACCAAAGACGAAGCCAGGGGTTTAAGAGATGTGCTTCATACACAGCTGTCTTCCTGGTGTAGGATGACCACTTTAGGCACCTGACGTGCCTGGGCGAAGGCCATTCTTCTGGGTGTTCATTTGCAGGACTTTCACATCCAGAGGCACAATGAACTGCAAGTGCTTCTACTTAAGGAAGTTCTAGCTGCTAAACCTTGTTTTGAACTATTGTTCAATCCAAAGTCCTAAGGCCAGTTTCTGCTTCTGTGGCTTCCTCTAGCAAGACTAAGCTTCCTAAAGAGTTCAGGTCATTCTGATCTTTGTTGGTTCTAGCTCTGGATCCTTCTGTTAAAGCTGACAAGGCTTCAAAGGCACTGCTGGTGAAAAAAGACCATCTGCCTGCTAAGGATCTTAGAGCCATGTCATTGGCTCCAGCTGTAGTGATTCCAGGGAAGAATGAGAGGGAGAAGACAGCCACTGTTAGCAGTGTCAGACCTGATACATCAGACTTATAGGATCCATCTGACTCTGTGGCATTTGCGGTTCTAACTCTGAAATCCAAGTTGGTTCTGGATTTAGCTTTGAAGACCAGAGATGTGGAGCTGATTATTTCTCCAGATCTGGTACTCTCCAGGTTTATGGGATTGGCTCTGTCCTCCACTCCTGTTCAGGGACCATCCTCTGATCCAAAGAGGTCATTTACTGTGGTGGCTGATATGTACCATTACATGTCTGAATATTTCTCTGATCTGACTGAGGGACAGTTGATAAGGAAGAGACAGACTTCACCAGCTCTGCGATCTGTATCCATTTCTCATGAAGAGAAGAGCAGAGGAGATATAGTTTTTCCTCTGAATCCATCTATGCTGCCTCATCCTGAGACTCCTACAGAATCATCAAGGAAGATCTTTTTCTCACCTTTTATTTCTCTTCACATTCTGGGTCTGATGCTGTAGCTGGTGCAGTCCACAGTGGATCCAAGATCAGATCCTTATTTAGAGGAAGAATTAAGAGATCTGATTCATCCAAGTTCATGTTTACTCAGCCAGGGTTCCCTGTCTCCTTTGTTGCTCCTCCTAAAGGTATGTTTCCTGTTGTAGAGACTGGCAGTCCTATTGTGTTCCACCAAAGGAATTTTTGAATCATTCTTCTTATGGATTGGGAGACAAAGTTTCATCTGATAAGGATCCGATAGCTCAGGAATCTCTAGATCCGATTAATAGAATCCTAGAATATCAGGGTTGGAAGGGACCTTAGGAGGTCATCTAGTCCAACCCGCTGCTCAAAGCAGGACCAATCCTCAATTTTTGCCCCAGATCCCTAAATGGCCCCCTCAAGGATTGAACTCACAACCCTGGCTTTAGCAGGCCAATGCTCAAACCACTGAGCTATCCCTCCCATTCTGGGCAAATGGGTCCATTTCCTGCTGGAGTTAGATTATCAGCATCTCGGGGTAGGGGCTGTCTGGTCTCTCTCTGTAAATAGCCATTCACATCCATGGGACTGTCTGCCGCTCAGAAAGTTGTGCCTGATATGCTATCTGAAGAGGAGGATCAGGAGAGAGACAGCTCCTCTTTTTGAACCAGAACAAATGGATACTGACTCTGACCCCAATTTATCATCTGATGAACATGTGGGTGTGGCTTCTGATTCTTCCACTTCTGAACACATTTTACAATTCTATGACCTGGTGGATCAGATGGTATCCACATTAAGCCCGCTTTTGGTGTCTGTGGAGGAAACATCCCATATGGTATTCAACATTCTTGGGGCTACCTCAAGAAATAGGCTGTCACTACCAATTCTGGTTGGTCCTTCACAGCCTGCTAAGACTGTTTGAACAACAACTGCTTTTTGCCATCCTCTTTCCAAAAAAGTGGACAAAGTGTATCAGATACCCCATGAGTGGTTTTCTTAGTTCCATACATATCCTGTGCCTAACTTGCTGGTGGTGGCTGCTGCCAATTAAGAGGCTTAGGTCCAGCCAAGCCCACTCCACTCCCGCTGACACACAGAGAAAGAAGATTGATGCCCTTGGGGGAGAATTTTTTTTTTCCTGTCTCATCTCTCAGTATTAGGATGGCTAGTTATCAGGGGGTGATGACCATTAACTGTTCTGTCCATGAGAAAAGATGGCTGTGTTTGTCCAAGATGATAAAAGAAGGCACATGAATGCTATTTTCACAGCAGGACAATGTGGCAAAGCATGGTCTCAGGGCTTTGTTTGATGCTTTGGACTCTTCCGCCAGAGAATTGGCATCCGCAGTTACCTTGAGGCGCATGCTTGGCGCATTCTTCTTCCCTTGCTGTGAACACAAGAATTAAAGTGGAAGATCTCCCCTTTGAAGGCGATGGTCTTTTCTGCAACAAAACAACTGAACTGTTGGAAAAATTTAAGGAAACTAGATCCACTGCACAGTCACTGGGTCTTTATCCCTATGTTAGAAGGAATCCTTTTATGCCTTCTTTCTGCTATCAGACAGTTTTACCTTCATTCTTATTTTTCCTCACGTCACAGATGTCAGCAGTACTGTCAGCAAGCTACATCTTCATCCCAGAGTCAGCATAAAAAAGAGGTCTGAAGATCCAAACGTAAGATGAAACAACCTGCTCCCTCCTCTTTGTCTTCATTGAATGCCAGGCGTTGGTTTTGATGTGAGAATTGAGAGTCATGGACCAATCAGCAAGCATCTATCCTTTCCTTTATTTGGAGACAGGCTATCCCAATTCATCAACAAATGGAGACTTATTACATAGGCCAAATGGGTCCTAGAAATTATAGAGAAGGGCTGTGTCATTCAGTTCAGAAAAATTACCCCCTTTCAATTTCCCTTCTCCTACCCTTTTCAGGGAACCTTCTCACAAGGCTATTCTACTTTTGGAAGTACAAAAGTTGCTCCCGATAGGAACTGTCAGGAAGATACCCAAACATCTGTAGGACCAGGGGTTTTATGCAAGGTACTTCCCGGTAGAGAAGAAAGGGAGGGGGGGTGTTTCCATCCAATTTTAGATTTAAGAAAATTGAACAGATACATTTAGAATTTTTGATTTCTTAACTCAGCCTCCATTATACCCTCACGTGCAATTATGGATTGGTTCTCAACTCTCAATTTAAAGGATGCCTATTTTCATATTCCTGTCCAACAGTTATCAAAAATATCTTCATTTCATAGTAGCACAATGGTATTTCCAATAAGTCCTCCCCTTTGGCCTGTCCACAGTGCCAAGAATCTTTACTAAGTGCCTTACTCTGGTAGCAGCACATCTGAGGAAATGCAGTATTTTTGTTTACTCATATTTGGATGATTGGTTGCTGAAGGCTGCTGCATGCAAGGATCTGTTTCTTTACATCCGTTTTATAACCTCCCTCCTTTTGCATCTAGGTCTGTTTCTGCATGTCAAAAAATTGAATCTCTCTTCAACCCAGATAATTCTTTTAATAGGTTCTGTGTTGGACTTGATAGTAGGGAAAGCTTTTCTCCCAGAGAACAGTTTTCTGAAAATAGTTCAGTCTGTTTTGGAAATATGAACTTATCAAATGCAGAAAGTGATCTGCCTGGGCCTCATTGCTTGGATGGCATGGCTACTACCACTTATGTAATTCTGTTTGCTGATCCCAAAATGAGGCTGATGCAGTACTGGATATCTCAAGCCTAGAAACACAATCTAGACAGACTTCAGATTTTGTCACGATGCATCAAGATGTTCTAAATTTGTTGAGGAGGTGGATGGACAGATCAAATGTTCTCAGAGATAATCTGTTCGATCCCCCTTCACCAGTAGTCACCATAACTTCAGATCTTTAAACAACAGATGGGGAGCACATTTAGGTTGTGTTACAATTCGAGTATACTGGACCTTTCAGGAAACCAGTTTGGTTATAAATGTGTTGGAGTGAATAGCCCCTTCATTTGACTCTCAAATATTTTCTTCCTCATATAGAGGGGAAGGTTCAGGTATAATAATGGACAATGCAACTGCGATGTGCTACATCTAACAAACAAGGAGGTGCTCACTCCTTCCAATTATGTGCCAAAGCAGTCAAATTATGGGACTAGTCTATCTTGTGGCCCTGTAGTTAACAAGGCAAGGCAATGTGCTGGTAGATAGTCTCAGCAGGGACAGTTCTCAGATGCACAGGTGGTCCCTAAAGGACCAAATGGTACAAGACATTTTCTCCAGCTGGGGTTGCCCCTGCGTAGACCAGTTTGCTACAAGGTTCAGCCAAAATTGTTCGTTCTTCTGTTTAAAGGCAGGAAGGGACAGTCATTCGACCTCGCATGTCTTCTTTCTGCATTAGGGGATGTGGCCTTCTGTATACTTTCCCCTGCCCCTTTGCATTAATTCAGAAAGCAGCAAAGAAGATTTGTCAGGTCAGCGCAGCATGAATTATGCTGATTGGTCCAGCTTGACCAAGCCAGCAGTGATTTGCTTCAGCTGTCTGACAGGGTTTGCATGCATCTCCCTCTGTCTCCAGTTCTCTTGTTCCAGCAACAAGGCCAATTCCTTTATCTGGATCCTCAGCCTCTTAATTTGGCTATCGGACTTTGACTAATCTTGAACAGCCCTGTTCTTCGTTGTGCAGAATGTTCTGTTTGGTTCTAGAAAAGTATCTGCTAGCAAGTGTTACTTTTAAAACGGTCTAGATTTGTTGTTTGGATGCAGGGGAATATTCTAGTCCAGCTTTCATTTCCTGTATATTGGAGTATTTAATGGACTTAAAATCTAGAGTTATCCAGTTGTTCTTTAAAAGTTCACCTGGCAGCTATCTCAACTTAACCATATTTTTGTTGATGATAGATTGCTTTTTATGCATAGTATAAGTGAAAGGTTTATGAAAGGGATATCTAACATGAAATCCCCCTTTGAACCCTTAGCAGTGTATTCATTCTTTTATTTATCTATCTATTAAAACTATTCATTATTTATCAGCCAGAAGGGTGAACAAATTGCATGTCCTAATGGTTGATCAGCCATTTACGATTTTTCATAAAGTTAAGGTGGTTCTTAGACCTGATCCCACATTTTTACCAAAAATGATTTCATATTAATCAAAAAACTAATTTCCCATAATTTTTCCCAAATCCATGTGCTAATAAAGGGGAATCTGTGTTACCTGCCTTAGATTCTAGAAGGGTTCTTGCATATTTAAATAGAACTAAGAGTTTTAGGAAATCATCTAGATTGTTTTTGTTTCTTCTGTCAAGAATCATATGGGTCACTCTAATCAGACGGGTTAAACAATGCATCATTGAATGTTACAAGTTAGCAGAAATTGCTGTGCCTATTGTTGTAGGGTTTCATTCTACTAGAGCTGTAGCAGCATTTCTTGTTTGTGTTAAACATGTTCCTGTTGGAGAAATTTGCAAGCTTTCTACTTGGAAGTCAGTACATACATTCATGCTCTCAATGTAGCTTTGAAAGGTGATGCCAAATTTGGCAGAGCATTGCCTTGGTCATTATTTAATTAGTTCTCTGGTCCTACCTCCTGAGCTTTCAGCACTACTTGTCAAACTACATATAAGTAGAAATATGCAGAGCTGCTTGAAGAAATGAAGGTTATTTATTTGTAACTTGAGTTCTTCAAGACTATGCATATTCATACTTCTTCTCAGAGTCCTGTTGTGGTTCAGCTGGCTTAGTGATGGAAGGAACAGAGGCGGTAGTGGGTGCAGTGCCCCATTATATAGCTTCACCCTCAAATCATTTGGAAATAGTGAGAAGAGGGTTAGGAGGGGATGCACATTCATTCTAACAGGCACTGCTTGGAGAATGTTCTACCATTAAACACCACCAAGCAACTCAATACCTATAAGTACCCATGTAAGGGGTCTCTCATCCCCTGTGGTCCAGTCCCATCATATGGCAGTCAGAGGCTTAGGATCACTCAATCGTTACCCTGTTCTGTTCATTCCCTCTGAAGCATCTGGCAGTGGCCACTGTCACAAGACAGGATACTGGACTTAGATAGACCATTGGTGTGTTGCAGTATGGGCATTCTTATGTTATGTTCTTAAGTAGCCTTCATCTCTTGCTTGAATAAACAGATCAGATGGTTTTATTTAAAGATAAACTGAAATGTTTTCAAACACTTGTATTTTAAAAACTTTAAAAATCCAAAATTGATAATAAAATATGACCTAAAAATGACACATACATTTTAAAAATAAGATATAAAATGAAAGGGTTTTTGTACTAGTCCGTCATAGATTGAAGAATTTATGTGGTGTCATTAACTGTTATAGGAAAAATATATACTTTTTAAGTAGATCAAGGATCTGAATTTCCAGGTCTAGAAATGCCTGCAACTGTAAGGGGAAATATAGAACTCAGGTCTTGACAAGTAAGTGGAGAGGAAGAGATTGCAAACACCGCTGATTTAAAATGCATTTATTTGTAATGTTTCACTGTGCCCATGTATCCTGCCAGAGATTAAAGATCTCAAACAAAAGGCCAGGTAGTGCTGGAAGTCAGCGGTATACTCACCTGGCACTTTTCTGGTGTTCCTGTCAGATTCTGTAGGATATTTACTTTGATTTTATTTTTAAAGTTTTGAACCCTTACGATTGTGAAGAAAATGTACTGAATGTAAACTAGTTTAGTAGTGTCTTACTGAGTCTGCCGACAAGCAAATAAAATGTTACTTGTCTCAATATTAGCTATCATAGTGTGGGTGAAGTAATATCTTTTATTGGACCATCTTGTGTTGGTGAGAGAGAGACGCTTTCGAGCCACACAGAGCTCTTGCACTGTACGTTACATTGTTGAGCATTTTAGCAGAAAAATTCAGGTACTGTGAATAGAGCTTGAGTTAGAGTACCATTACATTTCTCAGACTCGATTTTAAAAGGAAATACAGAACAAAGGATTTCAATTCACCTTTAATTATTTTTGTTTCAAAATTCCTCTTCTGGTTTATTTATTACAAAGCTGCTATTTAATTAGGAATAATATTCTTTGTTACCAACTTAAAAAAAAACAAATCCAAACCCAACCCAATTTCTCATTTGCAGTGTAGCATTGGTTTCTCCCTGGTTATGACATGTTTCCCAAACAAATACTGTATATCCTTTAAATATGTCAGTGCAGGCAGAGGTCTGCAGAGTGGGGTAGGTGCGGAGAGTATAATTTTGTAATCAGTATATTTGAACTGTATACAAAGAAAGCTATTTATTTGTTCTGATGTGAGCTGATGTGGTTTTCATACTAGAATTTTGAAACCATGGAAGAAACTGTAATGTACATTGGTTTAAGTCATTTAGCTAAATGTGATCTAACAGACTACATATTTTCCAAGTTTTGTTGATTTAAGGTTTACAGTGGTCTTTCAATCACATTAAATTAGTCCTGTTCTTTTATCCCCTCTAGTTACTTTGTATATTTTAATTACATCTTGTATTTTGTGTGTCAGGATAGACTTTGAAGAGCTAAAAGATTTTATTTCCTTAGTAGGGATGATAATTTTTCTAATTCATACTACTTTTTAGGACCAGATTCGGCCCTCAGATATGCATAGGCTACTGCTATTGAAACTGATGGAAATTTAACATGCATATCTGAGGACAGGCTTTTGTCCTTCATGTTTGAGTGGGGAACATACTATCCGTGCATTTCTTTACTTTCTCCAGAGTTCACATGTAAAACCAGATGCAGTCATAAATAGTAGACAAATTCTAAATAATAAGAGGAAGTTAGTCTTAAGTGCACATGTGCACATACTTTATGAATATGCACAGTAGAAGAAAAAGAAGCAGAGCTTCATAAAACAGATGATTTTTCCACATTATGAGTTTTTCATTTTATTGTTATACACATCTGAACAGCTTTGTCCTTGTTAAAAGAAGTGAAAAATCTCTTAGGGAATGTCTATGTGGGGAATTTTACCCACAGAACCATCCTGGTATAGTTCTCCAGGTGGACATACTTATTCCAGAATAAGAGTGGCTTTGGGGGAGAGGGCTTATTTTATGTTGCTTTCAAAATGACATAAACTAAACCAAAAAAACCCCACTCTTATCCTGGAATAACTGTGTTATACTGGTATAGTTCTACTGGTAAATTTCCCCATGTAGACAAGCTGTTGTTCAGCAAGTGCCTCTACTTTGGACTTTAAATAACTGGATTATTTAAATTTGTGTTCACTAAAATCCAGCAATAATACAATCTTGTATTTTGTGTGTCAGATCACTATAGTGGCACAACCGAATTATGTTTAGCATTTCTACTCAAAATACTCCTTAGGACAAACTGAAGGCTATTTTCAAGATAGGCTAAAATCTTCAGGTGTTTTTAAAAATAAATATTTTTTTTCCAGCAGGGAAACTTGACAACTGCTTTTAAAATTAAAAATTGAAAGAAAATCTCTCAGCAGAAGAGGATTTTAAAGATTATCATGCCATATATTATGAACATTTAGCAAAAACATCAATGAAATCCTCAGGGTTTTTTTTAAAGCTATTCAGATTCAAAAGTCACTGTGTTCCCTGTAGCCAGAAGTTTTGCTTTTGTTTGCAACTACATTACCTACATGTAACTTTTTAACAAGCAGAAATACTAGACTGGTGAGCATTCCGCATGTTTAGAAATTCCCTGCAGAACTGATATTGAAAACATTTTTCACTTGGCAGTAGGTAAGCTCTGAGAAGTTTTGGTTCATTAATCAGTATATACCTCTTACAGACCAGATTAATAACAGCACATCTGAGGAACAGCAAATTAAAACCAGTTATTGTTGTCAGAGTAAACTTGGTAACAGTTATGTAACTTTTGGCAGAAGCGACAAGTTCCAAAAGGTCCAAAATATTCTGACTATAAATATTGATATTCCACTGATTATATAAACACTTCAGAGCAAAAAACTAGAGCTTAGGGTCCAAAAACATATAGCTTTATATTGCTCCAGATTTATTGACTCAGCTGTTGAGAAAGATTTTAGGAACTGTTCTAAAATGTGTGTAGCAAAGACCTTAAGTAACTACGTGTATCAGTAGTAAAGGCTACTTTCAAAAATACACAGTGTAGATTTTCCAATGACATTCTGCTTTCTTGGTTACACCCATAGCATATTATAACGGGAGCCAGAGGAGGGTTAGAAAAAAATAGTCATTTATCTTTTAAAGAATTTGAACAGGTTGTCAAGAATGTCTGAGACTTTTGTTTTATGCCATTATTTTCCCCAAAAAACTTTATTTTTGCCACACTTATATTTCCATTTAGTTTTTTCTCTGGGGTGTCAATCTGCAGGTGATTCCTGAGGATTGGTAAATACAAATAGTTACTTTATATCTTTTCCATTGTTCTAGATGGTTTAATATGTTTATGTATTTAGCCATCTTGAAAAATGCATAGGGAGAGAAGAAAAGTGTAAACTTTGTTTAAACTGTTGATATTTTTTAATTCTGCTTTTTTCTTTAGTGCTAATAACTAGATTTCAAGTTTAACCATTTTGATTTTTCAAACCTTAAGTGTTTCCCTGTTTAGCATAAATGCAGTTGTAAATAGGATTCACAATATTATTTATGAAACACTTCAGGGGCTTTGCACTTTAACCAGTCATTCAGTAATTAACTTGCATTCTCTTAAATTTTAGTCCTGTAGTTTTGTGGATGCATTGGGAACACACCATTAGCCAAATGTACATACAGCTATCCTTTATTACACATAGTTAAAGCTTTTAAAGGAAAGGAAAAGATGAGTATTTGGCTAAAAGAATTTGGAATTAAACAGCTTGATTGTCAAGTTACAGGTTTAATGTTATTTTGAATCCATATATGACTAATATCATTCTTTGTTTTGTACAATTGGAATAATTGTTTGTTAATAGAGAAAATGCAAATAGTAGTAGTCTTAGAAATTCCCCTAATAAAACACATTAGTTGGATTGATGTATACTAGTAGCTGTTTGAGTTGTGGACTATGCTGGTCTGTTTTCTTTTAAAGTGGTTTTACTTGGATATCCATTTTCTAGCTCTAGTAGTGCTAGCTACCAATACACTCTGAAGTTGGGTGAAATCCTGGCTCTATTGAAGTCAGTGGGAACTTTGCCATTAACTTCGATGGAGCCAGGGTGTTACCCATTATGTTCAAGATACACTAACTACATATACGAAATAATTTTCTTTATATTATCTGCTGATTTTCTATAACCATATATGTGCACTAAGTCACTAAGCTAACCTAAAATAAAATTTACAGATGCAGTAGTATAAAAATTTGACTAGAAAGTAGTTCAAAACAACTCAAACAAATGAACTGGTTCATGCTGTAATGATTTCCCCCTATGTGAAACTGTTCCAGTGTCAGATTTTTTTAATGATTATTATCAGATGCTACAGAAATTAGTTTAATATTTGAGAGTTGTCAAATAAGTTTTAGAATAGTATTATATACATAAATGTATCAATGTCATGCAGAATTGCATATATATACAACATCCACGTGCAGAGTTGCTTGCAAATAACTTACCTATGGATTTGCAATTAAGGTTAAATAGAAAACTTACCAAAAACAAATTTTGCTGCTGCTTTTTGCCTCTACAGTAGATTGAAAATCCAGAAGTCAACTTGTTTTTTCTTCTTTGTGTTACCAGTGTTATTGTTTGTTAATCTGTAATTCTAGTGAAAACTTTTTTTTCTTGCCCTATTAGATCCAAACTGTATTAAGGAATTGGTCGTCTTCCTGCAGATTTAATAGATTAAAAAAACCAAGCTAACTAAATCTCTCTAAGAAACAACTGAAGTTCCAGTGTATTCTATTCCAGAAAAAGGGATAGTAGTATGTTTTAAGCAGCTGTGTCTTACTGTTACATGCAGAAATGCACTAACTAGCTACAGCTGACCCAGATTCCATATACAATACGCTTGGACAGTTTTCCTTTTCTTAAACAAACACGCACTAGACTTAGCTGTTCAGCCCACTTCTGATGTCACTGTGAACTCACTGAAGAGCAAACAAAACTCCTTAGGATTTCCTATCCTAGCCTTTACGAAAGGGCAGGGGGAGGCTGAAGAGCTATGGACAAGGAAAGATTGTTTGCTGGTTAGAGGGAGAGCACTATATGGAAACAGTCTGTGCAAGAGTTCAGCAGGCAATTACAAAACTAACATTTTATTTCACAGCCTAAAGATGCCTTTCAAGTTGTTACAGTACAGGGCTTCATTTAGAAGAAAGATTCTTTCAGACTGATGAACTCAACTTGTGTTCCCAGGAATAAAAGAGGCAGACTGACTGGGTACAACAGGAAAAATGAACCATTTATAGTCTAGAAGAATGTTGAACAGAATGTCACATTCAATTCTTGAAGTTCACTTAATAAGAAACAGTTTTAGCTGTTACACTCACAAAGAATCTGATACATGTGGAAAATGTTAAAGCTATGTTTGGTGTTGGGTAGGTATTAGAATATTTGAAACCATCTGATTAGTATTAAAAGAAGCAGAAACCCCATGGATTACATACTTTTAAGAGACGAAGAATACTGTTGTCAGCTTTTAATTCTGTTACTTGACAGTTTGTGTACAGGAGTCGATTCAGTTTGGGGTTTTGTTTAGTGTAGTTGTCAATTTCTTCAGAAATGACAAATTAAATTTTATAGGTTTTGTTTTTTTCTTTTAAATTTTTTTTAGATTTGATAAATACAGTAGGTCCAAGGGTCTTGTATTTTGCAGAGGAGTTCTCTAGAAAGGTACTCTTAATTGTGCTAAAGATAAAAAGGCTGTCACTTTAAGCAAGAAATAATTGTTTAGATATCTCCTTCCAGAAATAATCTGTTCACTAATCCATAAACTCATACATTCATAAACTACATTTATGAATCTCTGTTGTTTGAACCAGTAAACATTATTCACCCTTCTTTCTATTTTAGATAGTATATTGTTCACGGCAGGGACTTTCATTAACTATCTCTGGACACTGCCTAGCACAAAGGGACCCAACATGGTTAAAGCCTTTAGGTACCACTACAATATAAAAAATAATAATCTGACAGTTATTGATTTATCATTTTAATAAATTAATATGCTAATATTAGCAGAATAAAAAATCCTGAATTAAAAATTAGATGAAAATAAAATTAAACTCAATATCAGATTCTATTTAATAACTTTCTATGAACTTTTTTGTCACCTTTCAGGCAGAAGGCTTTTAACTTGTTTCTGTGTGCATGCAGACTGTGTTTGTATATTAATATTGGAGCCATGCCCAGAGGCCCCACTCAGGACTGAGAGCTCCACTGTGTTAGGAGCTGTACAAACACAATCACGGCTCCAACTAAGGGTTTTTTTTTAATGTTCTTCCATCTGTAAAGCCAAATATTTTTGGGTTATGCTGACCCTAATTATACAGGTCTCAGAGAAAAGAAAAATTGGTTATATTTTAGAAGTCCCGTAAGTATTACCTAAAATAGCAATTTTTTGTACAAAGTATTGAATTTAAGGTTGGATATATTGAGATCTTCCAGGGCTAGAAGCAAGTGCTTTGTCTCATTAGAAAACTGAGATTTTCCCCATCCCAAGGGTAATCTATGACATTTTTCTCACCCTGCAGGGTCATGTTATATTGGGATATTGCCTGTCCTGCACTTCAGACTTGTATCTTGAGGATGAAAGGAAATAATTTCTGTAACAGGTTGTTTTTAAGTGGTAGCAGCATCAAGCTGCTCAGAAGTTTACAGTGTTAGCATAGTCACAGTAAAGACGGATTAGTGAGCCGAATGTAGGCAAGCAGTCAAATTTTCTTATGATCTGGATATCTCCGGGGGGGCATAAGTATGTGTGCGCATCCCTACAGTGAAATGTGCAGACCATGAGAAGCTCTTACTAAATGCTGAAACAGCAGTAGATGTAGAAGTGGTAAATAGAAGATATAAAGTTCAAACCAAGAGAAGAGATCTATGCAACCAGTGTAGTAGAAGAGCAGTTGAAACAAAAGCATTTTCTACTGCAGTATCCAAAATGAGGGCGTTTGAGAGAAATGTCCTCAAACTTATCAGAAATAAAGACTTTCCTTTTCCCCATAGTTGTGCACAGTTTTGCTTACTGGTTTTTAGTGGAAAAAGGCATTAGGGATAGTTATGATACATAGCAACCTCCTGTTAAATCATGAATAAAAAATGATGGCAAAATGTCAAGGGGATAAAACCCATGCATAACCATCATGCCCTTACCCTAGACAGATGTTTGATATTACATCTATCCCTGATGGAGAAAAACTGTAGGTTCCATCTTTTCAGCACTTTTGAATTCTTGTATAACAAATAAGCTATTCGTGAAATTAATTTAAAAATTGTGTGGCTATACTGGGACATGTATATATTTAGAATGAAATATATTCACCCATCCCCACACAAAGCATGAGGCTTTGCATTGATAACTCAGCCAGCCTTGTGATGGAGATGAAATTCAGTAGCCTTTTTTTCCCACTTCTTACAGTCCATTCTTCACCCACTTTATTTGTAGATAGTGAGGGCCCCTCTTCCAACATGCAAGGGGATTAAAGGAAATGTGATGCAAGAGTCATGTTGGTGAGAGGGAGTAGTGTTGCATTTGTTGCAGCAATAAATGGTCAGCGCTGGGACAAGGCTTTTGGAAGTGGAAATGGAGAGGAATACATGGACTTTGATGTCGTCTTTTACTGCTTTTTTTCCCCCCTCCTTCTTCCCACACATTAATGCTGCTGTTAAATCCTGCTTGCTTTAACTCCAAAGTTGTGAGCCTTTGGGACAGAGAGTAATGAAGTTGCCAGTGGAGAAGAAAGAAGATGGAAGCTTTAAAGATGAGACTTTAGAATTAAGGCACTAAACACTCATCATTAAAGATCCTATAGAGCTTTTACAAAGTGTGGGGGAGAGGCAGGGGTGCTGGAACAGTTTGTATAGTGGGGGGTGCTGAGAGCCATTGAAGCAAACTGTAAGCCCTGTATATGATCGAAACCACTTCAAGCCCAGGGATGTGGCAACCCCCCGTCCCCCATCAGCCCTAGGTCCATCATCTATCAGGAGAGGGTGTTAATCCAAGTGTCCTAATCAGATTTCAATTTGAGTATACTCTTTGCCTAGCAAGCACTTTCTCATTGCTGCAATTTGAGAAGTTTTTCTTCTTTTACATTCTTTTTGCTGGTGTAGAAAGGGAGATTTTTCTGCTGGTCTGTTTCAATTCTAAGGCCAGAAGGTAATCATCTAGTCTGATAACTGTATATAACAGGCATAAAACTTCCCCCAAATAATTCCTGTTTGAACTAGATTATATCTTTTAGAAAAACATCCAATCTTGATTTCATAAATGCTGGTGATGACGAATCACCACCATCTTTGGTAAAGTATTCCAATGGTTAGTTAACCTCCCCTGTTAAAAACTTACACCTTATTAAATTTTATCACATTGAAAATGTTTAACAAAGTTCATGTTTTTGAACATTCTGTGTAGAATACCACTACAGGCTTGTCAAGTGAAAGATGATTAATTGTTGGGATGACAGAAGCTTAGAAATGAGACCTGGCATAATTGCACATAGTTTGATACTTCCTTTGCAGATTCTGAGATGTTATATGCTCGCACTGTCAAAGACTAAAGGTCAGATTGTGCCTAGTCCCTGTATAATACGGAAGGAAAGCTTCCAACAGATTGTGCCTGGCCCCTGTGAAGAGAATGCAAGTCCTTACACTCAAAAAACACAAATATTTCATGGGCTAGTACTGCTTCTGGAGCTGTTCACTGAAAATAGGGCTGAGAAAGGAGTAAGGCAAAGCCATTGGACAAGTGATGAAGGGGAGAACTTACTGAATCCTCCAAGGGGTGGCACAGCAGTTCCAAGCAATATTATTTGTGCCTCTTTGAGACACAAACCAGCAAAGAGCTCTTGCAGACACAGGGCTTTTTCTCCATTGCCCTTGTAGCAAGACAAAGATTAAATGCCACAGTGGATCCTTAGTAAGTGTGAGCAGAAGTACATTAAAATTCAATAATTGCTTTTTCTTTTAAATTTGAAAAATTAAATAAAGGAAATACTCTAATCTTATTCATTCAGGTATTTATCTCTCGGACTTGACATACATTGACTCCGCATACCCATCTACAGGGAGCATTCTGGAAAGCGAGCAGAGATCAAATTTAATGAACAACATACTTAGAATAATCTCAGATTTTCAGCAGTCCTGTGAATATGGTAATCTAGCTCATTTATTTCTTTTGCAGTATTACCGAGGGCAACTGATTAAATAAAAATGTTCATCTTCTACCATGCTGTTATTTAATAAGTCTTAACCAATTAATGTACTTTCCCATCTAAAACCATAAATCCTATTAAAACCAAATTCTGGAATTGTTGGGTTATCCTCTCCTGTCAGCAGGCAGAGATAGAATGAGACTTACTTATCCTCTACTTATCTCTTCCGTATTTTCAAAATACATGCTGTGAAGATGTTCAAATCTGGCCTTCCTTGGGTGCAGGGGAGGTCAACTCAGGCATGATTATGAATGAGGGGGACAAAAAACTGCAAAACAGTGGTGAGGGATCATTGTATTTTATGGCCCCAACTAAAGACAGCAAGAGAAATATCTGTTTGTATACAGATGTTTTCAAGAAACTCCTTGTCTAACGATGAATGACCTAGTGATAACTGATATATTGCCTCTTCTCTAGATATTCCTCTGTTGCCTCATGTCCAAAAATACTTGAACTCAGTTCAATACATAGAAGAGCTACAAAAGTTTGTGGAAGATGACAATTACAAGTAAGTATGAAATTCCACAACTGACTAGGTAACCTTTTCTTTTTCCTTTTTTAAAAAAGTGAGTTTTGTGTAACAGAAACCTTGAATACAATAATGAGCAGGCAAGAGAGCTTGCTTTCATTTAGGTAAATAAATCCAACCTCAAGGCTGCCACTCTTACTTCCATAAGTGTCTTTACTATAAGGAGACTGAGAAGAAACTGGAGTTAGAAAATAAGC
Source organism: Chelydra serpentina (assembly GCA_037349315.1). NCBI lineage: Eukaryota > Metazoa > Chordata > Testudines > Chelydridae > Chelydra > Chelydra serpentina. The sequence goes on along the minus strand of JBAIAC010000024.1, from coordinate 54,149,626 downwards.
AACAGTAGTTGTGACTTAAATTTTTCCTTTAAGCATTTTATTTTCTGTTATTGTTTGAGGGATAGATATTTTAGAAAATTAAACATTATAGTTGGAAAAAATACAGTATAGTATCTTTACTCTGCTGTAAAACTGAAAAATGCTGTTGAAGACAGAAAGTAAACAAACTGATCAGAGTAGAGATTTTTTTTCATTACTCTGTTTTAGTAATTTTAGGTGTTGTAACAACAGAAAGAATTAGAATTAAAATTGCAGAGTGGAATATGGTTTTTCATTTGGAAAACCCTTTAAGCATAATAGAAGGGATACAGAAGTAGACAATGAAAATAAGAGGCATGGAAAGACTTGCATCTGAGGACAGAGTGGAAAGATGGAATTTTTTTGAGAGGAGATATAAGGTAATAAAGATATACAAAGTAATGAATGGTATAGAAAAGGTAATTGGGTACTCCTATTTACACTTTTTCATATAAGAACTAAGGGGTATCTGATAGAAAGGAAAGAAATACATTTACATTTGATAAAAGGAAATTACATTTTATACAACACTTAATTAACCCGTTTAACTCATTTGCCACAAGATATAATTGATTCCAAGACCTTAGCAGAATTCCAAAAAGAACTACATGTATCTAAGTAATTATAGAACATCCATAGGTTTATGAAAGAGATGAAAGATTATAAAGGATATAAATCCTCATGCTTCAGGGCATAAGCCAACCATTGGTGGCACAGGGGCTGACTTCCGGCCCCGCCCGTGGGTGCTGTCACCCGGCGTCAGGGGCAGGGCCCCGCCCGACGCCGGGCCCCGCCCCCGACGCCGGGCGACGTTGCCCAGCGTCGGGGCCGGGGCCCCGCATTGTCTCCCGGTGCCCGGTAATTTTGCCGCGGGTCCGGGGCGGGTGGGGAGTTGCCCCCACCAATTTTTCTCCGTGGGTGCTCCAGCACCGGAGCATCCACGGAGTCGGCGCCTATGATTGGTGGTAGCTAGAAAGAAAATTCCGCAGAAGGAAGCTATTCTGTAATTGTTCATTAGAGATTCTTGCATCTTCTTGTGAAACATCTGGCGCTGACCACAGTCAGAGATTAGAAATTGGGCTAGAAGATGTAGTGAATTGATCCAAAGTAGCAATTCCTATGTTCATTTTATGGAATAGGCGAAGTCAGTGGAGTCATATGGTTTAACTGAATGAGGAATATGATTTTAGCAGTGCATATTCCTTTTGTATACTGAGAAAATTGTGGAGATGATAACCTTAGTCTCTTCAAGGTGAAGGGAGATGGCCCTACTACTTTGAGAAAACCAACTGATACTTAAATCTTGTAGCATTTTCTTTCTCTTCAAAGGAAAACTATCCCTTTTCTCTGACAGGTGAAGGATCAGAAAGCTAACTATCTACAGTTAAGATAGTTACTTAAAAATAAGTCTCAGAAGAAAAAGTACTTAAACAGTTTCCTTTTTCATGAAGCTATATTGAACTGGTAATTTTAAAATGTTAACAATATTGTATAAATTATTTCTGTGGCTAATAAACCTTTAAACTTTTATTTTCTAAAAAGTTCTTCCTAAATTCATGTTAATTTAAAATTTTTAAATTCATCAAAATGTTCAGCAAGTATATGGAACTAGTTTGGGAATAAAACCAGTTTGCAGCTTTCCAATAGTATTGAGGACATCATGGAAAAGTAAACAGCTTGAATTATTAACCCAGACAATATGATTATATATTGTACCAAAAATCTACAGGGGGATATTTCATTTGTTTTTAAAATAGTAGAGCACATTTCACTGGTGATGTTTACCCCTTCACATAACACATGAACAAGGGGTCATCCAGTGAAATTAATAGGTAGCAGTTTAAAACAAACATGTTGAAGTACTTCTTCCCACAGCACACAGATGTCCTGTGGAACTCATTGCCAAGGGATGTTGTGAGGGCCAAAAGTACTGTATATCTGATTCAAAAAAAGAATTAGATAAGTTCATAGAAGATAGGTCCCTCAATGGCTGTTAGCCAAGATGGTCAGGGATGCAACTATGTGCTTTGGGTGTGTCTACACATATGACTACTAGAAGCTGGAACTGGAAGATGGGGTGGATCACTTGATAATTTTGTTGTCTTCTGTTCACTCCCTCTGAAGCATCTGGCACTGGCCACTGTTGGAAGGCAGGGTACTGGGCTAGATGGATCATTGATCTGACCCAGTGTGGCATTCTTATGTTCTTATTGGTTAAAACTTACAGGGGTTTCAGAACAAATTAAAACAGAGGATAACAGATGGTTTTGCCGACTGTGACGCCTGCACATGCTTTTCTATTTTCATCACTGCTGTAGAAAGCAGAACATCAAGCACAATAAATACATATCTGAAATTCCTTGTATGTGCATAGCCTCTCTTACACTTGTGGTAGCAAAACTTCTTGCAGCATAAGCCAAAAAATATTTTAGCTTTCAAAGCTTTACATTAAAAGACTTCAGGTTCCAGATAAATTAACATTTTAACGTCTATTCCTTTTTTAATGCAGACTTTCGTTAAAGATAGAGCCAGGAACCAGCACCCCTCGTTCTGCTGCTTCCAGAGAAGATTTAGTAGGTAAATGCTTACTTACCAGAAGACATCAAAATTTGAAATACATTCTCCACTGCCTTTGAGTTACTAGTACAAAAAATATTTTCCTAAAAGTGAAGTGTGATAAAAGATTTTCAAAATGTATTTGTCATAAAAAATTATAAATTTGCTCTGTAAGTAGACTCTTGTCATAGGAAACTGAGTCAGTTCCTTGGTTTAAATATGAAATTTAACTTTAAATTTAAATATTCATTGTCTGCCGTGTCACACTAAACAGCTTCATATTTGCTGTTTTTCTCTTAAATGCCTTTTCTTTCTTGGAACAATTACCTGTCAAAGGTGTATATCTTGTTTGATCTGCAGCATAGAATATGTACATTTAAAAATGTTTTATGATGGGATTTTCAAGAGTCTATGTGATTTAGGAGCACAAGTTCAGATTATTTTCAATGGGACTTGTGCTCCTGATTCACTTGGGTGCGTTTGAATATTTACTTTGTCTGAAAGTACAATTATTTCTTTAAAATAAACATTTTTAATATGTTAAGGAACTGCTCCTAATATAAAAGAAATGCTATTAAGGAAGACATCTGGTTAACTATCAAAAGATTCAGGATATGTAAGGAACTGGTGTAGCAACAGGTCAGGGCCTGTGATCCAATTTACTCTCTGAAATAATGCACATTTAGCTTATTTTTAAACCTTTTCAACATTACACATTTTTACAGAAAAATGATTATTAAAATTTAGCTTCAGGGTATGTAGTAAGAGAAAATGCTATGGTACTTAAAAATGTAGGGCTAGAAGGGAGCTTGAGAAAGCATCTAATCCAGCCTCCTGCACTGAAGCAGGACCAAGTATACCTATACTGTCTCTGACAGGTGTTTATCTAACCTGTTCTTAAAGATCTCCAATGACAGGGATTCCACAACCTCCCTTGGTAGCCTGTTCCAGTGTTTAGCTAGCCTTATACAGTAGAACCTCAGAGTTACGAACACTTCGTGAATGGAGGTTGTTCGTAACTCTGAAATGTTCGTAACTGAACAAAACGTTACGGTTGTTCTTTCAAAAGTTTACAACTGAACACTCACTTAATATAACTTTGAAACTTTGCTATGCAGAAGAAAAATGCTGCTTTCCCTTGGTTTTTTTTAGACGTTTACATTTAACACAATACTGTACTGCATTTGCTTTTTGTGTGTGGGGGGGGTGTGTGTGTGGTCATTTCTGCTGCATTATTGCGTACTTCCAGTTCCAAATCAGATGTGTGGTTGACTGGTCTGTTCAAAACTCTGAGGTTCTACTGTAGTTACAAAGATTTTCATGATATCTAATCTACATCTCCCTTGCTAGCTAAACTAAATCTCCAGATTAAACCCATTACATCTTGTCCTATCTTTAGCGAACATGGAAAACAATTTATCACCGCCATCTTTATAACAGCCCTTAACATATTTGAAGTCTTATCAAGTTGCCCCTTAGTCTTCTTTTCTCAAGACTAAATATGCCCATTTTTTTAAACCTTTCCTCATAGGCCAGGGTTTCTAAACCTTTTATCGTTTTTGTTGCTCTCCTCTGGATTCTCCAGTTAGTCCATATCTTTCTAAAATGTGGCACTCAGAACTGGATACAGTACTCCAGCTGAGGCCTCTCCAGTGCCAAGTAGAGCAGGACAATTACTTCCTATGTCTTATTTGCAACACTCCTGTTAATATACGCCCGAACAATATTAGCCTTTTTTCCAACTGCATCACATTGTTGACTCGTATTCAATTTATGATCCACTATAACCCTGTAGCAGGGTGGCACCCCGCTCAAGCCTGAAGGGGCTTGAAAACAGCCCAGGAGAGGGCTGTAGCTGGAGCAAGCAGCCCCAGGCTGAGTGGAAAGGAAGGCTCAACTGGGGCCACGCCCCAATTAAGGCTCAGCTGGCCCTTATAAGTGGGCAGTGAGCCAAGAGTGGAGAGTCTCCCTCTGCCTGTAGAGGGAGAAGGTCCTGTCTGCAAGGGCTAAGCAGGGTACCTGGAGTGGAGCAGGGCTGGGGAAAGGCCAGAGGAGCTGGGGAGCTCCGGCCTGGAAAACCCCCAGGCTGCAGGCCTAGACTAAGGCCAAAAGGGGTACTGGGGTTGCAGGGGACAGCCCATGGGTAGGCCGAGGCAGCAGGTCCAAACCCAACCTTGCTGGTGATGAGTGGCTTATACTGCAGTCTGCCCCAGGGCGCGGGGGCTAGCCGGTGACTGGCAGTAGCCTATGACTGAGGCGAGGTAGGGATAGTGGGTTGGGGGGTCCCTGGGGAGGGGTAGACCCAGATCTAGGGGGTACTGCCAGGGGGCAGCACCCCAGTTAAAGGGGCACTGGGGTCCTGAGAGGGACACGGGGCCAGAGCGGTCAGGCGGATCACCGGCTTGCAGAGGGCGCTCCAGAGGCTGGTGAGCTAATTCCTAGAAGAGACCAGCATGAGGTCCCACAGGGGTGAGTCGGACCCGCTTACAAACCCCCAAATCCTTTTCAACAGTACTACTGCCTAACTAATTATTGCCCATTTTGTAGTTGTGCATTTGTTTTCTTTTTTCCTGAGTGTAGTACATTACACTTTATTGAATATCATCATGTTGATGACATTCAGTAATTTGTCACGGTCATTTTGAATCTCTTGCAACCCTTCCCAGGTGGTGTCATCCAGAAATTTTAGAAGGATATTCTCCACTCCATTATCTAAATAATTAATGAAAATATTGAATGGTACCAGACCCAGGATTGACCCCTGCCAGACCCCACTAGATACATCCTCCCAATTTGGCAGCAAACCATTGATAACTACTCTCTGAATACAGCCTTTCAACCAGTTTTGGAACTACCTGGTAGTAATTTCATCTGCACCACACTTTCATAATTTGCATAGAAAAATGTAAGGTGGGATTTTCTCAAAAGCTTTAGTAAAATCAAGATATATAATGTCTACATCTTTCCTGCTATCCACTAGGCCAATAACTCTGTCAAAGAAAGAAATCAGGTTGGCTTGGCATGATTTGTTCATGACAAATCCATGCTGGCTGTTACATACAGTCCTGTTATCCTATAGGTGTTTACAAACTGATTGTTTAATAATTTGTTCCAGTATCTTTCCAGGTATCAAAGTTAAGATGACTGGTGTATAGTCCCCTGGATCCTCTTTGTTCCTCATTTTAAAGATAGGTACTATGTTTGCCCTTCTCAGTCCTCTGGGACCTCACGCATCCTCCATGAGTTCTCCAAGATAATTACTAGCATATGTGTCTCTAAGGTTACAGGATAGATTAAAAAAATTGTATTTGGGTAATCATAAAATTGTAGGACTAGAAGGGACCTTGAGCGATCATCTAGTCTAGTCCCCTGCACTCATGGCAGGATTAAATGTTATGTAGACTATCCTTGACAGGTGTTTTTCTAACCTGCTCTTAAAAATCTCCAATTATGGAGATTTCACAACCTTCCTAGGCAAGATATTCCAATGCTTAACTACCCTGAGAGTAAGGAAGTTTTTCCTAATATCCAACCTTCCCCATCCTTGCTGCAATTTAAGCCTGTTGCTTCTTGTCCTATCCTCAGAGGTTAAGGAAAACAATTTTTCTCCCTCCTCCTTGTAACAATCTTTTTTATACTTGAAAACTGTTATCATGCCCGTCCCCCCCCTCAGTCTTCTCTTCTCCAGACTTCTCCATAAACCCACTTTTTTCAGTCCTCCCTCATAGGTCATGTTTTCTAGACCTTTAATCATTTTGTTGCTCTTCTCTGGACTTTTTCCAATTTGTCCAGATCTTTCCTGAAATGTGGTGCCCAGAACTGGACACAGTATTCCAAGTGAGGAAGAAGAATTACTTCTCATGTCCTGTTACAACACTCCTGCTAATACATCCTAAGAATAAAATTTGGGTTGTAGACTACTTGGAGTTTTGTTTTTTGGCTTTTTTTTGTGTGCAATAGTGTTATGTTGTTGACTCATATTTAGCTTATGATCCACTATGACTAGGGCCCTACCAATTTCACAGTCCATTTTGGTCAATTTCACAGTCAGAGGATTTTAATAATAATAAATTTCATTATTTTAGATTTTTAAATTTGAAATTTCATGGTGTTGTGACTGGAGGGTTCCTGGCCCAACTCTGAAGGCACCAGCGCAGAAGTAAGGGGGTCATGCTATGGTATTGCCACCCTTACTTCTGTGCTGCTTCTGGTAGGGAGAAGCCACCAAGCTCTGAAGACTGTCACCCATATTTCTGTGCTATACCATGAACCCCCTACAATAACTTTGTGACCCCCCAGCCCTCTTTTTGGTCGGACCCCCAGTTTGAGAAACGCTGATCTTCCCTGTGAAATCTGTATAGTATAGGGGGAAAAATACACACAAGACCATATTTCACAGGGGAGACCAGATTTCACGGTCCGTGACACATTTTTCACAGCCGTGAATTTGGCAGGGCCCTAACTGTGACCCCAGATCCCTTTCTGCAGTACTCTTTCATAGGCAGTCATTTCCCATTTTGTATGTGTGCAACTGAAGCTTATACCCAAATAAATTTGTTAGTCTCTAAGGTGCCACAAGGCCTCCTGATTGTTTTTGCTGATACAGACTAACACAGCTACCCCTCTGAAACCTATCTCCATCTAGGTTGTATTTCCCTAGTTTGTTTAGGGAAAGTCATGGAAGACAGTATCAAAAGCCTTACTGACGTCAAGATATATCGCGTCTACCGCTTCCCCCCATCCACAAGGCTTGTTACCATGTCAAAGAAAGCTATTAGGTTGGTTTGACACAATTTGTTCTTGACAAATCCAGGCTGGCTGTTACTTATCACCTTATTATCTTCTAGGTGTTTACAAATTGATTTTCTAATTATTTCCTCCAATATCTTTCCGGGTACAGAAGTTAAACTGGCTGGTCTGTAATTCCCCGGGTTGTCCTTATTTCCCTTTTTTATAGATGGGCACTATATTTGCCCTTTTCCAGTCCTCTGGAATCTCTCCCATCTTCTCTGACTTTTAGAAGATAATTGCTCTAGCACTTTTGCCATTTCTACATTTTCTGTTGCTTTTTCCCCACTTACTGACTAACGGGCCTTGGTCTTCCTCTTGCTTCTGATGTATTTGCAGAATGTTCTCTTGTTACCCTTTATGTCTCTAGCTAGTTTAATCTCGTTTTGTGCCTTGGTCTTTCTAATTTTTTCCCTACGTACTTGTGTCATTTGTTTATATTCATCCTTTGTAATTTGACCTAGTTTCCGCGTTTTGTAGGACTCTTTTTTGAGCTTCGGATCATTGAAGATCTCCCAGTTAAGCCATGGTGGTCTTTTGCCATACTTCTTATCTTTCCTATGCAGTGGAATAGTTTGCTCTTGTGCCCTATATAATATCTCTTTGAAAAACTGGAAGCTCTCTTGAACTGTTTTTCCCCTTAGACTTGCTTCCCATGGGATCTTACCTACTAACTCCCCGAGTTTGCTAAAATCTGCCTTCTTGAAATCCATTAGCTTTATTCTTCTGTTTTCCCTCCTACCATTCCTTAGAATCATGAACTCTACCATTTCATGATCACATTCACCTAAGCTGCCTTCCACTTTCAAATTCTCAACCAGTTCCTCCCTATTTGTCAAAATCAAATCTAGAACAGCCTCTCCCCCTAGATTTGTCCACCTTCTGAAATAAAAAAAAACTGTCTCCAATACATTCCAATAACTTGTTGGATAATCTGTGCCCTGCTGTGTTGTTTTCCCAACAGATGTCTGAGTAATTGAAGTCCCCCATCACCACCAAGTCCTAAGCTTTGGATGATTTTGTTAGTTGCTTAAACAAAAGCCTCATCCACCTCTTCTTCCTGCTTAGGTGGTCTGTAGTAAACCCCTACCATGACATCACCCTTGTTTTTTACCCCTTTTATCCTTACCCAGAGATTTTCAGCAAGTCTGTCTCCTATTTCCATCTCAACCTCAGTTGACGTTCTCTTCCACAGTTTCCTTAAATACACTATTCTTCTTCGAGTGCTTGCTCATATATATTCCAATTAGGTGTGTGCACGCGGCGTGCACAATCGTTGGAAGATTTTTACCCTAGCAACACTCGGTGGGCACTCAACACTCCAGGGACGCTCACCAGGCTCCCTGACGGACGCCTTTCTCCTGCCTTGGACGGATCACCTGTCCTATGCCTTTCCTCCATTTCCGCTGATCCACAAGGTCCTGCTCAAGCTGTGCAGGGACAGGGCCCTCCTAATCCTAATCGCCCCGGCGTGGCCCAGGCAGCACTGGTACACCACTCTTCTAGAGCTCTCGGTGACCACCCCAATCTCTCTCCCGTTGTGGCCGGACCTGATTTCTCAGGAGCGCGGCAGGGTTTGTCACCCCGACCTGCAACCTCTCCACCTCACGGAGTGGCTGCTGCATGGCTGAACCAGTCCGAGTTATGTTGTTCCGACCCGGTTCAACAGGTTTTTCTGAGTAGCAGGAAACCCTCTACCAGGTCCACCTACTTGGCCAAGGGGAAACGTTTTCCTGCTGGTGCGCTCCTCGGGGCATCACCCCCTCGCAGGTGCCAGTGCATATCATCCTGGACTCCATCTTGTCCCTGAAAGAGCAAGGTCTGGCAGTCTCCTCTTTGCGGGTCCACCTGGCGGCGATCTCGGCCTTCCACTCTGGCGAGAGTGGGCGCTCGATTTTTTTCCAACCCCATGGTCAGTAGGTTCCTCAAGGGGTTGGAGCGGCTATACCCACTAGTCCGCCATCCGGTCCCTACAGGGGACCTCAAAACTCGTGATAACCATGCTCATGGTGGCCCCATTCGAGCCTATGGCCACCTGCTCGTTCCTGTACCTCTCCTGGAAGACTGCCTTCCTTGTAGCCTCGGCGAGGCGCGTATCTGAGCTCAGAGCGCTCACTTCGGAACTCCTTACACGGTGTTCCATAAGGACAAGGTACAGCTGCGACTGCACCCGGCCTTCCTTCCTAAAGGGGTGTCGGCCTTTCATGTCAACCAAGACATTTTTCTGCCGGTCTTCTACCCAAAGCCGCATGCTTCTCCAAGGGAGCAACAACTTCACTCCCTGGACGTCCGTAGGGCCCTCGCCTTCTACATCGAGCGGACAAAGCCCTTTCGGAGAACGACTCAACTGTTCATTGCTGTGGCAGACTGGATGAAGGGCCTCCCGGTCTCCTCCCAACGCATCTCGTCCCGGATCACTTCGTGCATCCGGGCGCGTTACGACTTGGCTGGTGTTCCCACCACGCACCTTACTGCCCACTACACCCGAGCTCATGCCTCGTCCTCCGCCTTCCTGACGTATATACCAATACAGGAGATATGCAGGGCAGCAACCTGGTCATCAGTGCACACCTTTGCCACTCACTATGCCATAGTCCAGCATTCCAGAGAGGACGCTGCGTTTGGTTCAGCAGTCCTACACTCTACAGTATCTCACTCCGACCCCACCGCCTAGGTAGGGCTTGGGAGTCACCTAATTGGAATACATATGAGCAATCACTCGAAGAAGAAAAGACGGTTACTCACTGTTGTAACTGTTGTTCTTCGAGATGTGTTGCTCATATCTATTCCAAACCCGCCCTCCTTCCCCACTGTCGGAGTAGCCGGCAAGAAGGAACTGAGAGGGTGCTGGGCCGGCTGAGGTAAATATCAGGTGCCGCAACGGCGCCACTCCAGGGGGCGCCAGCCAGCCCACCGAGTGTTGCTAGGGTAAAAAATCTTCCGACGATCGTGCACGCGGCATGCACACACCTAATTGGAATAGATATGAGCAACACATCTCAAAGAACACAGTTACAGCGGTGAGTAACCGTCTTTTCCGCATGGTTTCCCTGGGTACTATTATCCCTTCCCGGGACTGGTACGCCGCCCTCGACATGAAGGACGCATATTTCCACATCGCAATTTACCCACCACACAGATGTTTCCTCCGCTTTGTGGTAGACCAAAGGCACTTTCAGTTCGCCGTCCTTCCCTTCGGCCTGTCCACGGCACCAAGGGTGTTCACGAAGTGCATGGCCGTTGTGGCGGCCGCTCTTTGTCAACGGCGGATTCAAGTGTTCCCGTACCTCGACGACTGGCTCTTCCATGGCAGCTCCAGCAGCCAAGTCCAGTCATAGGTTCAGACTGCCATGAGCATGTTCAATCAGCTCGGCTTGCTCCTGAATGTAGAAAAGTCCACTTTGCAGCCAACCCAAAGGTTAGACTTCATAGGGGCAGTCCTGGACTCGACTCTCGCCCGAGCGTTTTTGCCAGAGGCATGCTTCCAGGCCCTATTAACAATCATACGCAGCCTGCAGAGCTTCCCAACCTCCACAGCTCGAAGCTGCCTAAGCCTGCTGGGTCACATGGCGTCCTGCACATTCGTGACCAGACACACCAGATTACGCCTCCGTCCTTTCCAGGCTTGGCTCTCATCAGCATATTGCCCACGCAGAGACAGTATGGACGTGGTACTGAAGGTGCCATCGAAGGTCCTGGCCTCCCTAGATTGGTGGCAAGACCCCAAGAAGGTGATGGAAGGGGTGCCATTCCATGCCCCACAGCCCTCCCTGGCCCTGATCACAGATGCGTCATCTCTCGGTTGGGGGGCCCACCTAGCAGATCTCCAAACACAGGAGATGTGGTCGGTTCAAGAGTTATCCCTCCACATCAACGTGAGGGAGCTCCGGGCCGTGCGCCTTGCCTGCCAAGCCTTTTCCAATCAGCTTCAAGGCCGTTGCGTTGCAGTACTTGCGGACAACACAACGGCCATGTTCTATATCAACAAGCAAGGGGGAGCACGTTCGTCCCCCCTCTGCCAAGAGGCCATACGATTATGAGAGTTCTGCATAGCCCACTCCATCCACCTGGTGGCCTCCTTTCTCCCAGGGGTTCAGAACACCTTGGCGGACCAACTCAGCAGATCCTTCCAGGCGCACGAGTGGTCCATTCGCCTGGATGTTATCCACTCTGTCTTCCGGAGTTGGGGATTTCCCCGCATAGACCTGTTCACGACTCGCGAGAACCGGAAGTGCCACGTGTTCTGCTCCCTCCAGGGACGCTCCCTGACGGACGCTTTTCTACATCCTTGGACGAACCACCTGTCCTATACCTTTCCCCCGTTTCCGCTGATCCATAGGGTCCTGCTCAAGCTGCGCTGGGACAGAGCCCGCCTAATCCTGATCGCCCTGGCGTGGCCCAGGTAGCACTGGTACACCACTCTACTAGAGCTCTCGTTGGCCATACCGATCACTCTCCCGTTGTGGCCAGACCTGATTATTCAGGAGCACGGCAGGCTTTGTCACCCCGACCTGCAATCTCTCCACCTCACGGCATGGCTGCTGCATGGCTGAACCAGTCTGAGTTACTTTGTTCCTGCCTGGTTCAACAGGTTCTTCTGGGTAGCAGAAAGCCCTCTACCAGGTCCACCTACTTGGCCAAGTGGAAACGTTTTTCCTGCTGGTGTGCTCCACGTGGCACCCCCTCGCAGGTGCCAGTGCATATCATCCTGGACTACCTCTTGTCCCTGAAAGAGCAAGGTCTGGCTGGTGTTCCCACCACGCACCTTACTGCCCACTCCACCCGAGCTCAAGCCTCGTCCTCCGCCTTCCTGGCGCATGTACCAATACAGGCGATAAGTAGGGCAGCAACCTGGTCATTGGTGCACACCTTTGCCAGTCACTATGCCATAGTCCAGCATTCCAGAGAGGACGCTGCGTTTGGTTCAGCAGTCCTCCATTCTGCATTATTTCGCTCCGGCCCCACCGCCTAGGTAGGGCTTGGGAGTTACCTAATTGGAATACATATGAGCAAGCACTCTAAGAAGAAAAAACGGTTACTCACCGTTGTAACTGTTCTTCGAGATGTGTTTCTCATATCTATTCCAAACCCGCCCTCCATCCCCACTGTCGGAGTAGCCGGCAAGAAGGAACTGAGAGGGCACTGGGCCGGCTGGGGTATTTATTCAGTGCCGCAACGGCACCACTCCAGAGGGCGCCAGCCAGCCCACCGAGTGCTGCTAGGGTAAAAATCTTCCGACGATCGTGCACGCCACGCGCACACACCTAATTAGAATAGATATGAGCAACACATCTCAAAGAACAACAGTTACAACGGTGAGTAACCGTTTTTTTAGTGTATACAAGCAAAGGAACAGAATTAAGGTGGTGGTTGGAAACTTGAATCTGAATTTCCTGATCTTTGTGCAATGAATTAAGAAATTAGGTTGGGGACCATTGCATCCAAAACCAGTAAGGCTACCTATTAAGCTAAAGTTGAATCTGCTTCTCCTGTTTTATTTGTGGCCTTAAAACTACTATCTAAAGAACAAAAGATATGTAAACGTGCTACACAGTATGTCTACACTGCAATTAAAAATCTGCAGCTGGCTTGTACCAGTTGACTCAGGCTCACGGGTCTTGAGCTAAGGGGTTGTTAAGGGCTTGAGCTGCAGGGCTTAAGCTAAGGAATTGTGTAGACATTCAGGCTTCGGCTGTAGCCCTGGCTGTAGGACCCTGCAAGGTGGGAGCGCCCCAGACCTGAGCCTGAACGTCTAAACCTCAATTAAACAGCCCCGCAGGTCAAGCCCTGTGAGCCCAAGGAAGCTGGCATGGGCCAGGTGCAGGTTTTTAACCTGTAGACATACCCATCAATTCCTTTCCAACCAGCTTCTCCGTTCCCAACGGACTTGACCTGGCTCTGTTTTGCCTTTGTAATGCTCCAGGTTTTTTAGCATATTTAATAAATAATATTATTTTAAAATGACACAGAGTAATAAAATTTATGGTTGATTCCCTCTCTGACAGGGAAGAAAAGCCTTTTTATTTCACAATGATGTTAGAAGGAATAACTACTTACTGGTGAAACTATGTTATAAAGATGAAAAGGTTAAGATGAAAAGAAATCTTTTCCTTATTTCTTTTAGATGCTTCCTTTGTATCAGAGTATGCCAAAAGACACATTACTTGTCTAATGGGAATGTATAGTATAACGGTTTGACTTTTAAAAAGACTCAAAAGTTTATATTGTTATTGCTTTTTTAACAATAATTATCAGCTCCTCTAAACTGAATTTTAATTTTGTACTTTAGCAAGATCCTGCAGTACTTTATATTTATTTTCAAAAAAATACAATAGACATTCTCAGTAAGAATCTTATACAATTTTTAGAAAGATATGAACCTTGTGTATTTTTGGAGGGCTGATGAATAGCATTTGAAGTAGTCACATTGGTATCTCTCATGCTCAGTTGGAATTTCCTATTTTTCCTTTGCTCACAGGCTCTGAAGTGGGAGCATCTCCACAAAGTGCACGGAAAAATGTTGCAGCTGAAGGAGCATTGCTACCACCAACTCCCCCATCACCTAGGAACCTGATACCACATGGGCATAGGAAATGTCACAGCTTGGGATACAAGTCAGCATTTTATTTACTTTTAAGAGTTTGAGCATGTACACATTGGACTGTCTTCTGACAACAAAAGCTTTTGCTTTAAAAAAGGAAGTATTTAATTAGCAATGTTCCTACATAAAGACCACAAAACACAACTCATATTCTGGAAGGAATTTATGCAAGAAACAGGGTTTGTCCATTCGTTAATCAGGTTTTTTTTTAACTTGCATTATGATGTCTTACTCAGTAGTGTAGCCAGGGGGGGAGCAGGGGGAGCAGCCGCTCCCCCTATGAGGAAAAGCGGTGCTAAGGCACCTCCAGAGCCTCGCTAGGGCGGCGCTTTAAAAGGCCCTTGGCTCCTGCCGCTGCGGGGAGCCAGGGGCCTTTTAAAGCGCTCCCCCACCCGCAGCCCCACTGCCAGAGCCGGGGGGGAGGGCGCTTTAAAAGGCCCATGGCTCCAGCCGCAGCAAGCCACCCCTTGTCTCTCCGCTCAGCAGCTCAGCGGGGAGGCAGTGGGCAGCTGCAGCAATCCGCCCCTTGTCTCCCCGCTCAGCAGCTCAGCGGGGAGACAAGGAGCAGCCACGGCAAGCCACCCCTTGTCTCTCCGCTCAGCCGCTGAGCGGGGAGGCAGCGGGCAGCTGCCCGCCGCCCCCCAAATCTTGGCACCCTAGGCAACCGCCTAGGGTCGCCTAGTGGGCGTGCTGGCCCTGCCAGCGGCTCCTGCCGCTGCGGGGAGCTGCGGGCCTTTTAAAGCGCCGCCAGAGCCTCCGCTTTAAAGGGCCCGGGGTTCCGCAGCGGCTTGAGCCCCGGGCCCTTTAAAGCACTGCAGGGTGAGTACAGGGGGAGCGGGAGGCGCCTTTTTATAGCGCCGCTCCCCCTGTGCTCAAGACCTGGCTAGTACTGGTCTTACTGCTTGCCTCTGAAACGTTGCATTCCTTACAGCTCGCCTTCTATGAGTGAGCCTGACTCAGGAAACAATGAACCAGATCTTCCTCAGTTAGAGTACCTGACCTGGATTTCCTCATTGCACACTTAACATAAAATTGCTTTTTAAGTAAAAATAAAAAAGGTGCTGATACTTATGTGATTTAAGAGCTTGCATGGATTGAATCTTGTTACCTGCAGCAATTAGGGTTTCCTTTACTTTTTGAATTTGCAAGAGCAGATCCCATGAGATTCCAAATCTGCCAAGTACAATATGATCGCTCAGAACCAGAAGCTAAAATAATTCTGTCTCACAAGGTTGCTCATTTAGTATGGTACTTCAAGTAGTAGGTTTTTAATAGTTTTTTAAGCAAGCGGTGTTTAGTTCCTTTTTTAATATTCTCTCCTTTCCCTTATGTTTTCCATAAATTACACCTGAAAAGAATTGAGGCCATAACAAAGTGCATCCAGCTTTTATAAACTAAAAGAGATGAACTAATTATCTCCAATTGTATCTGAGACGTATTGAATTATTTCTTTCTGTAAACTTGCTCGCATGAAATTTAACATCTACAATTGCTGTTTAAAGGAGAAAAACATCCTATACATGCAGTGAAGTCCCCTCTATCCCAAAAGAATGGAGAGAAAAAACTCCTTTTGTTTTGGACTTTTGTGCGCCTTAATTTTGTCCAGCACCTAGATACCATGGTAATAAGCATTGTATGAAAATCTGACAGACAAACACACTTTAGTGGGACTATAGATTAAAAGTTGTGTGTTAAAGCCATTCTCAGATTTGTTCTGTCCTAACAGAACTCTAAAGGAAGCACATAGAATTTATTATACATACACTTCACCAAATATTGGTACACAGGACTGTATCTCCCAGACTCCCGTTCATGGCAACTCGAGTCAAGAGCCAAATCTCTGTGCACTGCACTGAAAATTTATCCCAAATGATTGACTGGTTTTAGAACTTCTTCTAGCGCAGTAGTCTCAAGCAATAACAATGTTTACTTACAGAGAAATGATAAACTGCTAATTTCATTTTTTCTTCTAACACTCCTTTTGTGTATTCATAGTTCTTGAAGAGCTGAGATTTGTCCTGTTAGCTTCTGAGATTCATGGCAGTAGTTATAGGCTTATAATGAGAAGTTAGCTACTATGAGTTCATGTACCCATTATAGCTCAAGACTTCTGTTTAGAGTTGTATGGGACAGGATCTGTACTTTTCTGTATCCTTAGGCAGTTCTGAATTCCACATGAACTTAAAATGTGGAGCTGTGTAGAATGTTACTTTTAGAAAACAATAGTTATACAGGTAAGGAATTTTACGCTACAGTGAGAATGCCAGTCTCAGTGGATTCCTACACACTGGCTCTTGCATCTGTGGGAAGAGCTGGCAGGGACTCAGAAGTACTAGCTGTCGGAATCAACTGGTGTTGGTTTGCTCTCCCCAATCCTCTGATGAGCTGTGATTGACTAATGTTCACGAAGGCGCTCCCCTGGCACTGCAGCGCATTAATCACTAACACTTGTCCCATGTCAGCATAAAGTTTCTCAGTTTTGACTTCTGTTTCCCAGTGTACCCTTTGCTATAGTCTCTAGTCAGTCTCTGTAATTAAAACATTTTGATGTTTTTTTAAATAGAGGTATTTTCCACCGAGATACCTATTGTTTTGACTTTCCAATGTGTTATTACCCCTTCTGCTCCACTCTGAGCTAGATATGGTCCAAATGCATCATTGACACTCTGGCCTTTGGGCCTGTTTACATCATTTTTTTTAGAGAAGCACATTCATTCTTCCTTCATGAAGCATTTGATTTTTTTTAAAAAAAATATTGAAAGTCCAATAAAAATCATGGAGTTTTTATCTGCTCTTTCATATTGAATACTCTTAAAAACCCGGCAGAAAAACCACTAGACCAGCTTTATATCTCACATGCCACTTACCTTTTACTGAGGCAGATGTTCAACTTCCTGTTAAGCTATAATTAAATCTGTTCCATGGCTGAGCAACCCTCCTTACCCTTCTTTTGAAAGTATACCCAAAAACTATGTCAGTGTCTCCTCAGTTCCCTTGTCATCTCAAGGAGCACGTTCTAGAGATTATTCTCTAATTCATCTTTTCATGTGAAAGCTTTATAAACTACAATAAAAACATGACATTTATCTGTGCAAGTATGAGGCTAACATGAACTCATTTTGTCCCTAGCATATAAAATACAGTTTATTTTCAAAGTTCTTGTAATTAAATTAAAGCACTTTCATTTTCATTCAGATAAATGTTATTTCAAGCAACAGTCATCCCTCTGTCCTCGGGCATTGTGCAGTTTTGGTATTAATAACTCATGCGAGTTATACCACTAGTGCTTTGTCAATGACCCCATTAAATTATCAAGGGGTGCACAGCAAACTACGTATTATTCTTTAATACCTTGAAGCAGTGGCTATTGAAATGTATTAAGAATGTTTGTATCCTCATTTGTTCCAGTTTCATACACAAAATGAATACAGCAGAGTTTAAAAGTGCAACATTCCCCAACGCAGGACCAAGGCACCTATTGGACGACAGTGTCATGGAACCTCATGCCCCATCCAGAGGGCAAGCAGAGAGCTCCACCCTTTCTAGTGGAATTTCAATAGGTGAGACATTTTTAAAATTTAGTTGTGCTAGTAAAAATGTGTTTTAGTACAGTTGACTTGAAGGTGTGTACCAGCAGGACAATTGTAGAAAAGAAAACCTCTATCTATTAAGACTTACTGGAGAAGGTGCTAATCTTCAGATGTTTCAGATAAGCACACATTGAGTGTGCACTAGTAAATTATTGATGCAAATTTCAGGTGCGGGCTTCACCCATTAAACTGCATGAGAAACGAGTCTGTTAATTGTGTGTCTTATAGCTTAATAGAGTATTGCTCATTATTTTGAATTCCAGGTTTTGAAAACAATTTTGGTGGTTAAGGGAGTTTGAACTTTATCCTTCTACTGGGAGAAATAGCTCCTAGTAAGATATGTGGTGATTGAATATATTTATTGTTTTTAAACTTTTTCTAATAGGGGACAGTTGCTTGCCAAAATTTTCTACCAATTTTTGTTTCTAAACTTTCCTGCATCATTTAGAGCTTGTCTACACTACCGCTTAAGTTGATGCAACTTACGTGTCTTAGGTGTGTGAAAAAGCCACCCCCCTGAGTGACGCAAGTTACATCGACCTAAGCGCTGTCCACACTAGCACCAGTGCAGCTGCGTTGATGTAGCACTGTAGTGAAGACTAATCCGTAGACTCTTTTTCCCTCCTCCTACCATCCAGGAGCCAGGCTACCCTTTTAAGTAGCATTTTATGCCCCAGCATCTATATTCAACTGACCTTCGTTGACTTCTTCAGGAGTTGCAGTTGTTTAGCATCTCTCAGGATTAGGCTTTAGCTATGTAATTCTCAATTTAGCTTATAAAATAAAGGTTGCATTCAAAGGCACTGGCACATCTGTTGCTGCTGAAAGGGAGCTGGCACATTTTGAGGAGGGCAATTTAAAATTTTCACTTTCCTCTGTCTTTCTCCTCCTTTCCCCCATGTGACTTCTATTATATTTGTCTGTTTGGTCCACTTGCCCACCCATGCATTTACTATAGTGGGTGGTCACTGATGTGTTTTGCAGGGGGGTTTTTAGGGGTGAAGTCCTAGGTGTGAACCCCTGGGAGTCTATGCTTGAGTGTGAAATCCAAATGGTTCAACCAGTCAATAAGAAACATAGCTTTTGTCCATTAAAATTCAAACAATACTATAATATGTTTATAGTCCATCCAGTCTTGCAGAAATTCTTTTGGGCCCAAATCCATTTCTAATTTCAGACTAATTCCTCTGATCTTTCCTCCTGGAGGAAAGTGGTAAAATTTTTAGAATCTTTAGTGTCTATATATTCTGCCTTAAACAAAGACAACAGTCTTTGCTCCAATGTGTTGAAGTTTCTCAAGTATAACTCCAGCCCTTATCCTTATGGTGGCAGAAGCTGTAATGCCACAGGGTCAAAGAAAGATATCTAACTTCAACTGAAGTAATTCAAGAAAGGTTCTCTTTATAAGAACAGTGCCTTTTCAGGTTTAAGTTGAAATAAAAATATGTATCGTAGTAGCAAGATTTTTATGAATTTTCCTATTAATTTACACTCCTGAAATACTTGGATTCCAAATGAGATTATATTTTTGTAAATAAGTGGTGTGTGTAGATAGGTTACAGTACATACATTGGCTTTCTATTTTTGGCACCCTATCCAGTAGGAGAGAACTCCACAAAACTGCTGTGTGATGCAGCCCTGTGGAGTAAACTGTTCAGGTATTTGGAATCCTTCTAAATCACAAGCAACCTGCTTTGGGAAATCAAATCTGGGGCCTAGGAACAGGAAGATAAAAAGTCACCTCTGAACATGCAAATAAATTACTTTCTTTTCTCCTAAACCTGGGTATCAAAAAAACTTGTGTAGTGATAATCAAGATGGCCCATTTCAGACAGTTGAAATGGGCCATCTTGATTATCACTACACACGTTTTTTTTTCTCCTGATAATAGCTTATCTTAATTAATTAGCCTCTTAGAGTTGGTATTGCAACTTCCTCCTTTTCATGTTCTCTGTGTGTGTATATATCTTCATACTGTATGTTCCATTCTATGCATCTGATGAAGTGAGCTGTAGAAAAGCTTATGCTCAAATAAATTTGTTAGTCTCTAAGGTACCACAAGTATTCCTCATTCTTTTTGCAGATACAGAATAACACAGCTGCTACTCTAAAACCTGTCACTTTAAGAAGATGGTATTTTACAGGAAGTATTGAATGCGTGAAGTGGGTTTCCTGTTGAGTTTGATAGAGTCAAATGGTGTATTTAGGGTGACCAGATGAGAAATAGAAAATATCAGGACCGCCGCAGGGGGAGCGCCTTTTCAATTGTTACACTTACCCGGCACGTCCCGGTCTTCGGCGGCACTTCTGCGACAGGTCCTTCAGTCGCTGACGGGCAGTGGTGGTGGCGGGTAATAAGTCTTGCCGCCAAAGAAAGATGTATGTGCCACTGAAGACTGTCAGCGACTGAAGGACCCGCCGCCAAAGACCAGGACATGCTGGGTGAGTGTAAACGCAAAAAAAAAAAAAAGCCCGAAACAAAATATTGGGACAAATGGCGTCCCGACCGTACTTCACTTGGGATGCGGGACAAACTGATAAATATCGAGACAGTCCCAATTTTATCGGGACGTCTGGTCACCCTACGTGTATTTAGGGTATTTAAGGAAAACTTGGATAGCTATATAAACTTTAATAAGTTAAAGTGAGTTTCAGTTTTGTAGCTGAGCTCCTTTTAAGTAGGGTGCAAAGGAGTGCGGATCTGAGATAAATATTTCCTGCTTTTGCTTTTTTCTTGGTTTTTGGGCATTTTATTTTTTTGAGTGGAGGAGAGGGAGGTTGGTTTTTTGTTGGAGTATTCTGCTCAAAAAATTTAAAAATCAACATTTGAAGGTGATGTGCAGTGGGGGGAAGGTTGGGTTTTGTGCCCTTATTGCTTTAGGATGTATAAAAGTGGTTTGTTTAAAAAAACTAAATGGTATATACATGTTAACAAACACACACAGCAGTTATAAGTATTGTGCCTAAAAATCCCTTCTTCTCAGTTAGTCAAGCTTCACTTCCTTGGTACCTCTGGTGTCATGATCCTATGGTTGTCCAGTTATCCATAGATTGTTCCAGAAAATACAGGGTAGACAAAACCTGAATTTATAACACAGAAAAAAGAGGGGAAACCCCTTTTAGACAGTCTTTATGCATCGTAGAAAGAAAAGGAAAAAAATCTGGGGAAGGAAATTTTTTAAAAATGGATAGATGTAGGCACCAAACTATTCCAGCCACCAATGACCCACGGCCTGCTTCTCTCTTAAACTGCAAATCATATCTTAAAAAAAAGGACAAAAACAAAAAGATACTTTTTTGCTATTAATAGGACAGTTTCTCAATTTTTTTAAATTAAACCTTTACTTACACAATCCCCAAAAATTCATTTAGCCTTTGCAACAATAGTGTTATAGCAAGGATTATTTTTATTTTCAGAAACTTGCAGTTAAACCTAAAGCAGAAGATCAGATACAAATTTTCAATTATCTGAAAAAGGGGAAACTGATGGAATGCAAAGAAAAATTAAATACACGCGATGTTGAGGAATTTATAAATCTTTTAAAGCAGTGTTTCTCAGTGACCAGTCAGGTCTCTGAGATCTCCTGGACAGTTTAGGAAGGCAGCATGCCGGTCCCTGATATCAAAAAGGTTGAGAAGCACTGTTTTAAAGCACTGTCTGGCCGCGAAGGCCTCACCAAAAAGTGTTTTGAAGCAGACATAGGTTAATGCATTAAAAATGTAAGTATAAAGATAAAACAGGGTATATTCATTTCTGAGTGGCTTACAGTTAGTTGGTGCCATCAGGCATATGACTCTAAGAGTGAGGGACTTCAATCACTCAAATAATGTAGCCATCACACTAAAGATGTGCTTATTGCTGTTATGAAATTAATTTGATGTAAAAATAAGGAAAGAAGTAAGGAGTAACAAGGTTACTGGCTTAGTAAAGCCACCATTAAACATTAGAGTTCTAAATTGGACTTGCTTTTAACACTCCTTTTCTTGTAGAATTTTTTTTTTTAAGCCAAAACATATAGGGATTAGTGTGATTTGAAAAATAAATAGAATTCAAAGGCATTAAAGGAAAGAAAGCTCTATGTCAAACAGTATTTTTGGGGCATATGCAGAGAATACTGTGTGTGCGAGCACATAGCCATTACTCAAGGCCTTACAGGTATTCCTTAGAGCAGGGGTCTCAAACATGCGGCCCACGAGCCACTTGCGGCCTGCGGAGCTCTTCTGTGCGGCCTGCCAAGCTCCCTGTGCCCCCCCCCCCCGCCGCCCTTTTCCCAACCCTTGGCGCCGCGAGCAGCTGCATAAGGCACCAGGAAAATTTCCTGGTGCCCTGCGCAGCTGCGTGCTGCTCCAGCCCCTGCTCCATCCCAGCCCCACATCTTTCCCCCCCAGCACAGCCTTTTCCTGCCCCCCAACCCCGCCCCCACTCCCCTGAAGACCTGCAGCCAGGCTCGACCTACTCACCGCGTGGTAAGTGGAGCAACCCGGCCCCAGCCTGCTCTGTTCCCCTGGCTCCCAGCCACGCCGCTGGTGAGTGCAGGGGACGGTTCCTCCCTCCCCCAAGCCTGGGAGCCAGGGGGGCGGAGCAGGCTGGGGCCCCAGTCCTCCGTGGGCGGGAGGGGGGAGCTGGCCTCAGGCCTCTGCGGGGGGAATGGGAGCTGGCCACTTCCTGCGGGAAGTGACCTGGCCCCAGCCTGCTCCGTTCCCCCAGCTCCCAGGCTTGGGGGGGAGGGGAGAACCGCCTCACAGCACTTGCCGGCAGCGCGGCTGGGAGCTGGGGGAACGGAGCAGGCTGGGGCCAAGTCACTTTCCGCAGGAAGTGGCCAGCCTCTGTCCCTTCCGGAGGCCTGGGGCCACCGCCTCCACTCCCCGCCCATGGAGGCCTGGGGCCAGCCACCCCCGCTCCCCACCATGGAGGCCTGCCCCCCCCCCCCCACAGGGGGGGACTGCATAGGGCACCAAAATAGCCAGGGATGGCTCTTCCCACACCCCTCCCACACCCCAACTCCTTGCCACGACTCCCCTGCCACACCCTGTACCCTGACCCCCCCGCTGCACCCCTCACCCCTCCTGCACCCCACACCCCAATTCCCTGCCCTGAGCCCCCTGCCACACCCTGTACCCCAACCCTCTGCCGCACCCCACACCCGAATTCCCTGCCCTGAGCCCCCTGCACACCTCCTGCACTCTCTGCCCTGAGCCGCCTGCCCACACCCTGCACCCCC
The DNA here is from genome assembly GCA_037349315.1 of Chelydra serpentina. NCBI lineage: Eukaryota > Metazoa > Chordata > Testudines > Chelydridae > Chelydra > Chelydra serpentina. The sequence continues at coordinate 54,126,851 of JBAIAC010000024.1, read as the reverse complement.
GGGGGAAGGGAGGTGGCAGAGTTGGGGTGAGGACTTCAGCGAAGGGATTGGAATGGGGGCAGGGAAGGGGTGGGAAGAGGCGAGGCAGGGGCGGGGCTTCATGGAAGGGGTGGAGTGGGGGCGGAGCCCAGGGTGGGTGTCTGTGATGCGGCCCTCGGGCCAGTGCCCTAGTCCTCATGCGGCCCTCGTGGTCATTTGAGGTTGAGACCCCTGCCTTAGAGTATTCCTTTAGGTCCATTGCCCCTCTAAGGGGATCAGTATACAACAGTTTGCTACCTTAAATGGAGTTACCCACTGAGTTCACAACACTGAATTAGTTTTGATTAAAGACTAAAACCAGTTTATTTAACTATAAGGAGATAGGTTGTAAGTGAACACAAGTATGTCATTAAAGTCAGAAATGGTTACAAGAGATATAATGATAAATGCTTCCTAGTGCTAAAATTTAACAAATTAAGATTTGGTTCAAGGTGAAGTTCCTTACCACATATTCCCAGTAACATTGCTGACCAAATTGTCAGGCCAGTATCTGCTGCAGAAGTCCAAAGGCTGTTTCTTTTATCTTCTTAGATGAAAGAGCAAGAGGTGGATAGGGAAAGATCACTTGGGGTGTTTTTGCCCCTCAATTTTATAGCTCAGGCACCCTTTGAAATGCATTTTCCTGAGAGTTATCCCAAGATAAAGTTTATTTGCACTGTGAGGATGGAGACAGGGAGTCTGGTGGTGAAAGAGGTTCCATGCTGTTTGTTCCTGTTCTCCTTCCTTGCCAAAGAATGGCCACTTGATAGGTGATTTCCCATCCACTTGGATGATACCTGGCTAGAGGTGTCAGCTTGTCCTTTGTCTTTGAGAAACTGGTTTACCCAGACTTGTCTGGAAAACACATTTCAGACCTAATTTCAGCTTAAATTTATAACTTTACATATAATGTTTCTACAGATATTTCACCATGATGTTATTGACAACCAAGTTATTAGTTTTAAAATGATACCCCACAAACTAAGTTCCCTATAAGCTGTGCAGCAGCCTATTACGCACCGCACAGGTGCTCAGGGCTGCGGCGGAGAGAGATTCCTCTCCTCCAGCCCAGCCCCCAACCCAGACCCAGCCCGAACCAGCCACGGCTGTGGGAGAGGCGCGTCTCTTGGTGGCCCTAATCCAGACCCGGCCCGGACCTGCCGCAGCCCTCGGAGAGGCGCCTATCCCGTGGCCCCAGCCCCGGAGCTGCCGCAGCGGGGAGAGGCACCCCTCCAACCAGCCCAAGTGCTGCTGCAGGGAGAGAGAGCTGTGGGGAGTCCTCTCTCTCCACCGTAGCCCTGGGGCAGCCTGTACTCCAAACCTCTCATCACCGGCCCCACCCCAGAGCTCACACCCTCAGCCAGAGCCCTCACCTCCACCCCAACTCTCTTCCCCAGCCCTGAGCCCCTCCCACACTCTGAACCCCCTCGGCCTCACCCCTGCCACATGAATTTTGTTATGCGCACCAATATGGAGGTGATGTGTCATACATCACCTCCATATTGGTGCACATAACAAAATTCATTCTGCACATGGGTGTGAAAAATTAGAGGGAACACTGCCCACAAAGCGTATTTTGTACAAAGATTATTACAGTGGTGTGTACAGTGTGAATATAGGGGTGTATGTATGACAGAATGACAGCTCTATTTGAAACCATGAAAATACCAAGTGCCTTATTCTTTAATTGAAAAAGGCTTTACCCAAAGGTTCAAATAAATGATTCAAAACTATTTTATTTTCTTTTTAATTAAGGAGCACTTATGCTAGGATGAAGTCAAACATCCTTAACTGAAATATGCTCTTTTCCTATTATGGTTTTTGTTTTGAATGGTTTTGTTTTGTTTGAGAGATGTGCTCACTTTTAATTATTAATTAAATGGTACAGCTGTTCTTTACTTCAGATTGGCTTTTAAAGCAGTCAGTTACAGGAACTGAAATTATTATGTTCTGATCACTTTTTGTATTATTGCCGGGCCCAGATACCCCAGTCAAACTGTGGCCTTAGTGTGCTGGGCATTGTGTAAACACATAGGAAGAGCCATTTCTTCCCCAAAGAATGTACTTTCGAAGACCCTAATCCTGCAATCAGAACAATATGGGAAAACTTTTGTGATTGTGTGAAGACCCATTGATTCTTCTTCGAGTGATGTCCCTGTAGGTGCTCCACTTTAGGTCTTGGTGCGCCCCGTTCCCGTAGCCGGAGATTTAAGGTAGCAGTGCCTGCTTGGGTCGCACATGCGTGGTCTCCGTTTCATGCCGCTTCAGGGGGTTAATGGCGCTGTGCGACCACCCTCCCCCTCCAGTTCCCTCTCTACCGCCTTTGGCTCAAGTCAGAGCACTTAGCAGTGCCTCGCAGTTTAGGAATAGCTTAGCTTTCCCTAAGTTTTAGTTCTCAGAATAGTTAGCCTTCTTATTTTATCCCTGTCTTTTTCCTCTCTCTCTCTCCTCTCTCTCTTTCAGAAATGTTATTTTAAATTTTCCTCATAGGGTAGGTTTCCTTTTCTACTGCAACAACATGGTTATTGTACTTCCTTCCCTTTATTTTTTATGGGGAGAGTATGCTGCCTGAGAGCCATGCCTGGCTCCCCTGGGTTCAAACACTTGCCTATCTGCAGGCTTTCTATACCTCTTTCAGATGGACACACTGTGTGCGCTGTGTCTCAGAGAGGCACATATACTACAGAAGTGCTCGCATTGTCACAATCTGGAAGCTCGCACCAGAAAGGCAAGAGATCTCCAACTGAAACTTCTCATGGAGAAGTCTCTCCGACTGGCGTCTGAGCCTGAGGTAAGCACCTCACCCAGCCAGAAATCGCCATCGGCAGCCTCTTATAAGGGCCCTTCCTCTACGGCATGGGCTCCTGATCAACCCACCAAGAAGGCAGCAAAAAAACAGGGTACTACGTCCCCAACTTTGGAGTTGGCCAAGAAACGGTGTTCTGCTCAAGAGCAAACGCTCCCAGTACCGACCACACTGGCCGTGTCAACAGCTGAAACAGTGGGCACTTTCAGTACCAAGAAACTGAAAGCTCCCAAGCAGCCAAGCTCGGTCACAGGCACCAAAGGGAAAACCCCATGCCGCGGAACCGTCGGCCACGAACAGGCAGTTGTTTACCGAGCACCTCATTAACTCCGATGCTAATGCTGCCACCTAGTGTGGCCATCGCGAACTCTAGTCACACGCTGGTGCTGACAAGCAGTTTACAGCATGTGGTACTGTTTCCTACCACACCAACGGTACTGATACTGGGCACATCGCAGCAATTCCTCCGCCACAAGAACCTCTCTGTTTCGCCAGTATTAGAGTCTACCATCCTTGGCACCAATGATACCTAGGTACCTGCAGCATTTAGTCAACTCAGTTCTCCACCTCTGCTCCACAGTTCTTCAGTGATTATGAGGATGGAGATGAGGATGCGGGACAGTCTCCATCACATTCCTCCCCTGTGGCTCCTACCACGCACGCCCTACGTGCGCGAGCTACCCAACATACCTTCCCAACCAGCCCTGGAACAGGCAACCCTGGATGCCCACTATGCCTTTCCAACCACAATGGCCTTTTTGCAACCTGTGGGCTACATATCCACAACAACAGCGGGACATACCTGTTGGCCTTTCCACAGCTGACATATGTCACACACCTTTATTGATGCCACAGGGCCCACCCAGCACCTCTGACCAGGGAGCTCAAGAGGAGGAGGAGGAATCCTCTGATCCAGACAATCCACCTGAAGTCCACGTCTCATCCTCACCGGATGACACTATTATGTCCCCACCTCCTACCACAGGTGATGATTTTAAACAATTTCAAGACCTCTACAAGAGGGTTGCCACTGGACATCTTCCTAGAAGAAGTCCAGGAATCACAACACAAACTAGTTGACATACTGCACCCATCAACTTCATCTAAAATTGCCCTTCGCATGAATTAAGCGATTATGGACCCTGTGAAGTTGCTCTGGCAAACCCCTGCAACGATTCCACCTACCTATAAGAGATCTGATTAAAAAAACAAACAAACTACATGCCTGCAAATGGCTCTGAATTCCTTTTTTTCGCATCCAACATCAAATTCATTGATGAGTGACTCCGTCAATGAATGGGGTAGGCAACAATACTACAGAAACACTACAAATGACAAAGACTAGAAATGACTTAATCTTTTCGGCCTCAAAGCATATTCTGCTGCGACCTTACTGTGACGAGTTTAGTCATATAAACTCCCTCAAAACTGTCAATAGATGTACTGGGATACCATTGAGAGCAAACCCCCCTGCCAGAGAAGGCTTCTCTCCACTCCTGTCTTGCTGAGTTAGACATTCCAGTCAGCTACAGCACAGACCAAAAGGTTGGGCCACACACCCCTGCAGTGCAGAGAAACTAAGATTCACTTAGCCCAGGGGCTTCTCAGTTAACAGGGACTTTTCTAGCACCCAATATTCAGTCCTTCTGTGAGCCTAAACCCCAAATAAATCTGTTTTACTCTGTGTAAACCTTATACAGGGTAAACTCATAAATTGTCCACCCTCTGTAACACTGATAGATATATGCACAGCTGTTTGCGTCTCCAGGTATTAATTACTTACTCTGGGTTAATTAATAAGCACCAGTGATTTTATTAAGTATAAAAAGTAGGATTTAAGTGGTTCCAAGTAATAACTGATGGAACAAAGTAAGTTACCAAGCAAAATAAATCAAAACACGCAAGTCTAAGAAGTGGGTATTCACCCATGAAAGCTTATGCTTCAATACCTCTGTTAGTCTATAAGGTGCCACAGGACCCTTTGTCAAGTCTAAGCTTAACACAGTAGGAAACTGAATACAGGTAAATCTCACCCTCAGATGTCCCAATAAGCTTTTTTCACAGACTGGACTCCTTCCTAGTCTGGGCCCAATCCTTTTCAGGCCAACATAGTAGTTTTTGGCCTGGGTCCAGCAATCACTCTCACCCCCGTAGTTACTGTCCTTTTGTTCCAGTTTCTTTCGGGTATCTCTTTGGGGTGGAGAGGCCATCTCTTGAGCTGAATACAAAATGGAGGGGCTTCCAGGGGCTTTTATATTCTCTCTTGTGGGCAGAAACCTCTTTGTTCTTCTATGCAAAATCACAGCAACAAGATGGAGTTTGTAGCCACCTGGGAAAGTCACATGTCCATGAATGATTCAGCTTTTTGCAGGCCAAGGCCATTGTTTACATGTTAGTTTGAACATTCCTAGGAAAGCTCAGATGTGGATTGGCGTCTCCCAAAGTCCATTGGCAGTTAAGTGTTTCTTGATTCGGCACTTACTCTGAATAGTCCTTTCTCAAGAAGCTGACCAAATGCTTCACTGAGGCTACGTAGAATCAAACACATCGAGATACAAGTACATAGCCAATATTCATAACTTCAAATCCAAAAATGATACATACAGACAGCATAACCATAACTAGTAAATTACAGCCTTTCCATAGACACCTTACTTGACCTCCTTTGTACAAGATTTGGTGCAGCTGTAGGACCTTGGTTGCAACAATGATCTATACAGTCACAGTTCATGTCAATAACGTCATACTTACAATTGAGAATTGCCAACTGTGAGGCCTTATTGGCAAAGTATGACCACAATAGCTATGCAAGTCCCTCTGAATTTACTGCCTTTATTCCAGATGATAAATAAGAACACTACAAATCGCTCCTCACAAAAGGTCAACTCATAACCAGAACAGCGTTACAATCTGCCCTTCATTCATCAGATTCAGCTGCGAGATCCATAGCAACTACAATTGTTATGAGATGAACCTCCTGGTTCCATCTGTCTGGATTTCCAAAGCCGCTACAGTTGGACTTACCATTCAAGGGATCCAAACTTTTTGTGGACAAAACTGACGAGTTGTTACACACTCTTAAGGACTCAAGAGCAACATTGCAATCTCTGGGCATCCCCACACCTAAGATCAAAAGACACAAGATGACAGGGCAGTTATCAAGCCCCTAAATGATTCCGATCTCCCCACCCCTTATGCACAGCGCAATAGATACTATGACCAGCAGGGTCGGAAGCAAAAAAACCTTGATGAGACGGCAACCTGTTCCTTCGAATACTACTTCGCAACCATCAACTGCCAGACCATGAATTTGAGGTCTTGGTGGAGAGCCCGAGAACTCCATCTCTTTCAACACTGGAACCATCTACACCTTTCAAGATGTTTGGAGATTGCCTGAACCCATTTTACCCAATCTGACAGAGTATTACATCAGACAGATGGTTATTAGAAATTATCAAAACTGGTTACTCCATCCCCCTTACCTCCAAACCTTCTACCCACCCCTCTTCCCTGTCCCTCTTCAGGGATTCCTCTCATGAGCGTCAACTGCAAGAAGAGGTAGCCCACCTCATGTCTCTGGGAGCAGTAGAACCCGTATCATCCAAGTACAGAGGGAAGGGGTTCTATTTCCACGTTTTTCTCACACAGAAAAAAAACAGGAGGTTGGAGGCCTATCTTTGACCTGCGGCGACTCAACAAATTTGTGAAAACACGGCGATTCAACATGGTCACACTGAGCCCCATTATCCCAGCGTTAGAAAGAGAGGGGACTGGTTCTTAGCCCTTGACCTCCAGGAGGCATATTTTCATATATCTATCCCTCACATTGAAAATTCATACAATTTGCAATAGGACAGGACCATTTCCAATACAAAGTACCACCCTTTGGCCTTTCCACTGTGCCTCGAGTATTCTCAAAGGTACTTGCCGTAGTAGCTGCCTGTCTATGCAGAGAGGGAATCATGATTTTTCCCTACCTGGACAATTGTCTGTTGAAAGCACCAAGAAGACAGGTAGCCATAAAATCCACCAAACACACAATAACCCTGTTCACCAGGTTAGGCCTTCAGATAAACATGCAAAAAATCCACTCTAACACCAGTTCAACACCTGGAATTTATGGTAGCGGACCTCAACTCTCTCAAGGCAACAGCCTCACTTACCAACAAAACAATTTCTGACATTAACCAATTTGATCTCCACAGCACAAAACAGCCTGCAAGTGTCTGCCAAAACTTGTTTACAAATTCTAGGCCACATGGCTACCACAAGCTTTGTCGTCCGACACACAAGATTACATATGCGGTGCCTACAAGCCTGGCTCCAAACAAATTATGTCCCACACAAGCACAGTATAAACAAGCACCTCACTATGGTAAAGACAATCAAAGGTTCTCTTTTGTCGTGGACCAACCCAGACAACGTATGCAGAGGGGTGCCCTTCCTACCAAATCCACCATTGATCACCGTTACCACGGATGCTTCCCTCCTAGGATGGGGAGCACACTCTATACTGGGTTGATGGTCCACAACAGAGTCTCATCTTCATATAAACCTACTAGAACTGTGCGCGGTTTGGAACGCTTGTTCCCACTTGCTACCGCTAATCAGAGACAAGACGGTATAGATTCTCACGGACAATGTAGCTTCTATGCCCTACATAAACAGACAAGGGGGAGCGTGATCACACCCCCTCTGTGTGGAAGCCATGTGCTTCGGCACTGGTACATCAAGCACAATGTATTATGGCTTCATACCTACCTAGCTGCCTGAACACCATGGCAGATACCCTAAGCAGGAAGTTTTACCAGGACCACAACTGGGAGCTGAACACATCAGTACTCCTAGACATTTTCCAAACGTGGGGTTTTCCAACTATGGATCTTTTTGCAACTGTGCAAAACACCAAATGCCCCCAGTTCTGCTCCACTCTCCCTGGGCGATGCCTTTCTCATCAAATGGAATTCTCTACTGTACGCCTTTCCTCCCACCCCCCTCCTAGCCACATGCTTCATAAGATCAAACGAGACAGATCCAGAGTGATCCTAATAGCCCCCACAAGGTCACGACAAACATGGTACCCTTACCTCCTTCACATGGCGGTCTGCCCACCACGCACACTGTCGCTTCTACCTCGGCTACTATCACAAGACGCAGGTAGTGTCATCCATCCGGATCCCCAATGGCTCCATCTCAAAGTGTGGTTGCTACATGGCTCTTAGACCCTGAAATGACATATTCTGCAGATGTACAAAACATCTTGTTAAACAGTTGTAGAACAGTTACCAGACTCACATACACACATAAGTGGAGGCAATTTGACTCGTGGTGCTAACACGAACAGACCGAACTTCTCTCAGCCCTTTTACCTCTCTTTCTAGACTACTTGCTGGAACTCAAATTGACCGGCATTTCCATGAGTTCCATTCGTATCCATCGATCAGCCATCACGGCATTCCATCATAAAATACATGGATTTTCTACTTTTATGCATCTGTTCACTAAACACTTTCTTAAGGGCCTCTCCAATTCCTACCCGGATATTTGGAATCCCACTGCACCATGGGACCTCAACTTAGTCCTCCATGCCCTCACTGGCCCTCCCTTTGATCCCATGATACAAGCTCCCTCCTACATCTTTCCATGAAGGTTGCATTCCTAGTGGCCATTACATTCGCCAGAAGGGTGGAAGAACTGGCAGCTATTATGGCTTACCTCCTTACACAATCTTTTTTTAAAGATAAAGTAGCCCTCAGATCACATCCCAAGTTCCTACCTAAAGTTGTTTCATCCTTTCACCTCAACCAACCAATACACTTACCAACATTTTTTCCTAAACCACATGTGGACAAATGACAGTCCAGATTACACACCCTAGATGTTCGCAGGGCTATCACCTTCTACATTGATAGAACAAAATCTTTCCGCAAATCTCCAAAACTGTTCGTTTCAATCACTGAACGATCAAACAGTAAGGCCATTTCCAAACAACGTCTATCCAAATGGATATCAGACTGCATAAAACTCTCCACACACATTTACCCAATATTATACTTTGCAACAACATGCATCTTCTGATACTCTGTTCTGACATACTGTACTTTCATCTGCTCTGACTTCCATTCTGAAGCTCCCTCCTTCCACTGGAGGGCGCTGCTCTGAAGTCACTTAAAGTGGAGCACCCACAGGAACATCACTCAAAGAAGAAGAGAATATTACTCACAGCGTGTGGTAATGGAGGTTCTTCAAGATGTGTTGTCCCTGTGGGTGCTCCACTACACACTCTCCTCACCGCTGCTTCGGAGTTTTATTACTTTACTCTGCAGTAGAAAAGGAACGGGTTAGAGTTAGGCTATGTATTTGTATCTCGATGTGTATGATTCTAAGTGGCGTCAGTGAAGCATTTGGTCAGCTTCTTGAGAAAGGACTATTCAGAGTAAGTGCCCAATCAAGAAACACTTAACTGCCAATGGACTTTGGGAGATGCCAGTCCACTAAAGGACTCTGTACAGTAACTCCTCACTTAAAGTCATCCCGGTTAACGTTGTTTCATTCTTACGTTGCTGATCAATTCGGGAACATGCTCGTTTAAAGTTGTGAAATGCTCCCTTCTAACGTCATTTGCAGGTTATCAATTGCGGCAGTTCAGCTGTCCCTTCCCTCACTGCCATGTGCTGCTCCCTGAGACTCCTGCCTGCTTGCTGTGTGGGGGGAGGGGAAAAAGAGGGGGGCTAATGTCACGGTGCCTGCTTGCTGGGGGGGGGGGGGAGAAGAGGGGGCTAATGGCTCCCTGCTCCTGCATCTCGCTTACCCCATCTTCCATAGAGCAGAGGGGACACAGGAGGGAGGAAGCTGCTGCCTTAGGCAGAAGCTGCAGCTGCCCAGCTTGCTGATCTAATTAACAAGGCAGTGTACTTCTGACCCCACTCTTGATACCTAATTGGAAATGCGCATCTCTATCTCTCAAACACACCTGTGTGTCTCTGTCTGCCCTCCCTCCTTTCCTGCTGCCTTGTAGAGTGTGAGAGTTAACCCTTCAAGGCTCAGCCAACTGCTTAGTTCATTTAGCAGTAAGACATTCCCTGGGAAATATCCCACACTCTGACTCCTCCACCTCAACCAAGTTTCACTATCGTCATCGCTGTGTACCTATACTATCCTCATCGCTGTGTACCTATATATATACTATATATATAATATAATCTCTATCTCTCTCTCTCTCTCTCTCTCACCTAACCCCCTCATTTACATTAATTCTTATGGGGAAATTGGATTTGTGTCACATTTTTCAGGAACATAACTGCAACGTTAAGTGAAGAGTTACTGTATTGATGTGACTTATACACTAAGGGGCCCAAAATCAAGTGTAAAATGCACAAATTTAGATTCCCATCAAGGTTAGACTTGCCTCTGAATTAAACACATGGTATTTTAAAACACTTTTTATATCTCCTACAATTGGGCCTGGAAAGACCTGTTTTAAGATGTAATTAAAAGTTCAGTTTAAATTATACAAACTACATGACCACACCACCCCAAATAAAGAAATTGCAATGAAACATATCAAAAGAGGAAAAGATACAGAATAAAAGTTAGAAATACCCAAAGAAGGGAAGTTTGGTGGGGAAACAAAATAAGAAACAACGAGCTCACATTCCAGTGTCCTTAGACAAATAAACCAAGCTAAGTAGACTCTTGTTTCCTTCCACTAAGCCGCATAAATGTACAATGCTTAGAGATAGTCTTATTTTGTGAATCCTTTTATTTCATTGTGGGTTTTTTTAAGATTCTGCATGTTGTATATGTGACAATAGCATTAATATAGCACTTTGCATCTTTAAAGCACTGAATTGTGTTCAGTAGGTAGGCAAAACAAAATTTTAAAAAGCTTTAAAAAAAATTGTTTTCCCACTGGAAACAAAAATAATGAGTGAGAAAAGTGGGTAACAGAAGGTTGTCCAAACCCCTCTTGGAAACCTGTACACTCTTCTCCCTCTTTTTTTATTCTTTCCTCCCTCAAGAGCCCTGTGTTTTGTGCCGCCCATCCCTTCCGGCCCTGAAGGACTGCATGCAGTTCTTTGAAGTCCTGTGGATTTTAATGCTCAATCTTCTAGAGCAGGGGTGCCCAACCTTATTACACAAGAGGGCCACATAAACCTAAAGCACAACCTCATGTTGGCCAAACAGATTTTACATATTTTAAAAAGATTTAAAGTCACCTCTATTGACATATTTTAAGTTTAGCTTGTTTCATATGTATTTAGATTTGTTTGTTTCTATGTACAGTATTGTCTCTTTACACACTTTTGTAAACTAAAATGATGTAAACATGATGACAAAACGATAATGAAACAGCCATTAGTATATTGTGTTGAAGCAGGCCACTGGCCTTATGAAATGCTCTGGTGGGCCGTAGTTTGGGCACCACTGTCCTAAGGGGATTATTGAAGAATGATACAATGTGCTCCCTCCACATATAGGCTGATTTTTTGTGTTTTAATTCCAATTTTTTTTTATTAAAAATCCCCCTGAACCTTAAGGTAAGGGAATATTATAATTGATATGCCTATTCTATGACCCTTGCTATCAAATATTTAAGGACAATATTTATTACTACTTTGAGGTGGCTTCTGCATATTCCCACTTGTGATATCAAGGTTCTTGTGCCACGTGCTTCCAAAAAATTCTAGAGAGCAATGACTGTTGTGACCATTACCCCTCCCCTTTACTCCCTCTCTGCTTGTTTAGAATTCCAAGGGTATGAAAGGAAGAATCCCTTTTGTCTGCTGAAGGTGTATACAAGCTTGAATTCGCTCAGGGCCCTAAATACTTCCCTCATCCTCATCATCATCATCATCATCATCTTGTTTTTCTACATTTTTGGGGATTATTTTTGTTGTTAGTTACTTAGCTAGTTAGTTTAAAAAGAAAGCCAAGGGTGCTCATACCTCATGAGCATTGCCTGGGCCTGTGAAGAGTGGGAGAGCCCCCTGAAATCTTGGTTGACAAGGGAAGTTCTTTAAACCCAGTCAATTAAGGGCAGGTCTACACTACTGCATAAATCAATTTAATTTGCGTCACTCAGGAGTATGAAAAAGATTACTCCCCCCTCCAGGCGATGCAAGTTAAAGTGACCTAAACACTGTCCACACTGACGCTATGTCAGTGGGAGATGCTCTCTTGACAACATAGCTTCCGCCTCTCGCGGAGGTGGAGTAATTATGCCAATGGGAGAGCACTCTCCCATCGGTAAAGAGCGTCTTCACCAGACGCGCTACAGTGGCGCAGCTGCACCAATGTAACCCTTCCAGTGTAGATCTGCCCTAAGTCTAATACTGTGTTAGTTCAGCATTGACTCTCTGGTGGTTAAAAAGGCATTCAGGTGCCCAGTCTACAGAGTTCCTTGAGCAAGTATAAATAATATGCAAAGGTGGTACTCTCAAAGAACTACAGTGAGTAACTTTTCTATCTCAAAGTCCATTTTACAGTAACAATTTAACTATGATGTACAAAATATATTTATGACTTCTTGGCATATATGTCATTAATCATATATTTTTATATTCCAAGATATACATATCTTAGTGATGAATTTGTATATGTTTGTCAGTCTTAAATTCATTAGTACCTTCTAAATAAAGTTTTTTGTATGAGAAGTTCCTAGTTTTAAAATAAAGATTTTGAATCTAGTTCTGTTTTTACAAACAAACTAACTTCTACTGTAGTCGTTTAAGCAGTTAAATACTTAAAATTTTCAACTCATCAAAGCGTTAAGCTTACTGTAATGGCACTGCTAGATATTAGCTTGCTAGTAGAAGTAGAAAATGCTTAGGACCTCCACAGATTCAGTATTTACCCTTAATCCTGATGTTCCCTTTTTGTGGACTTTTACATCTACCTAGTGGAGTTAGGAATTAATGACTTCATTAGGTAGGCACCTTCTCATGCATTTCTCCTTTTTCCTGGCTGCTCTGTACATTCTGTGGTCCAATCCACAGCTTCCTTCTCATTTCCCAGAGTGTTGGTTGTAAGCCAGGTCAAAGCTTCTTTTAGGGACAAATCGGGGTAGCTGAGACCAAGCTGCCTAAATCTGTTTGATACCAAATCTGGGGCTTTGAATTGTGGTTGTAGGATGGGACCCCTCAGATTAGGGTCTGAATTGGCCAAGGAGCGGGGCTCTCGAGATAGGGAGGTAGAGATTTATGCTTTCTCTCAGACTTTATGTATCCAATGAAGAGTCTTCTCTAGTCAGGGCTTGAAGATTTTCATTGTCTCCAAACCCTGATTGGTTCACATGAAGTCCTTTGAAGTCAAGGGGAAAAAGCGAGACCTTCAGTTTAAAGTTATGTCTGCTGGGTGTGAAAAGTTTTTCAGAGTAGTCCCATGCCCTAGTCCCAGCCCCATTCTGTAGTCCTTCTGCAGGTCTCCAGTTCTGCATCCACACAACCATGCTGTATTCACAAAGGCATCCCTGTTCCTCACTGATTTTTCCAGCCTTGAAGCCACAGACAGGCTTGCTCTCCAGCTCAGCTCTAAGCTGCCCTTCACCCTGTCTCCTTTCATGACCCTCAAAGCCAATGCTACCTCTCTACTAAGATTTTAAAAAACTTACCACAAAATCATTCTGAGAGCTGGGACTCCCCTGCTGTTTATACTATATAGCAAGTCAACAGTAGGCAGAGCAGGGAAGTTGTGTACTTGGATAGCTTTAAGGAAGTCAGTGTGATGGACTGGCTAGAGGCTATTGTTGTAGAATGGGGATGGAGCTAAGGAGCGGGGATTTTTTGGAGACTGGAGCTAGTCAACCAGTGGAACTCTTTGCCAGAGGATGTTGTGAAGGCTGAGACTATAACAGGGTTCAAAAAAGAACTAGATAAATTCATGGAGGATACCTTTTATACTGAATTTTTTGTACATATACTTAAAGTTTCAGCTGTTAGGGCCAAGGAGTTAAAGGGATCTGAGGGGAAAAAATTGAGTAGGTGCACATTTCAAAAGGAGGTCATTTGAAATGACTTCAGAATCCAGAAGTGATAACCGGAAAATTAACCGTAGGAGAAACTGGCATACATTTTCTGATTATATACCTAATTTTCAGACTTTACTATGGGATTTAGTCACCATTGTAACTGCAGATCTCAGTACTATGATGCTGCCAACAATACCTCTATATGTTCACATTTATATATTAGTCTTTACAGAATCTGTCATCCTCCATCCCATATATTCTATGGAGCAAAACAGATGCATTAATAGTCTAACCATACACCTCACTTTCCTGAAACATGAAAAATTATTTTTAAACAATTAAACCTAACTGTTTGCGTAAGTCTAGGTATACTACCTGAGCATCGGGGTAGGGCAGAGGTGGGCAAACTACGGCCCATGAGCCACATCCGGCCGGCGGGATCATCCTGCCTGGCCCTTGAGCTCCCAGCCGTGGAGGCTAGCTCCCGGCCCCTCCCCTGCTGTCCCCTCTCCCCCACAGCCTCACCGCGCCACCAGCGCTCTGGCCCGCCGCTTCTGCCAAGCAGTTTGGCGCTTTGCCTGGCTCTGGCAGGGCTGCGAACTCCTGCTGCTCTGAGCAGCATGGTAAGGGGGTGGGGAATGCGGGGTGGGGGGTTGGATAAGGGGCATGGGGTTCCAGGGGGCAGTCAGGGGACAGGGAGCAGGGGGGGGACGGTCAGGGGACAGGGAACAGGGGAGTTGGATAGGCGTGGGAGTCCCAGGGGGCCTGACAGGGGATGGGGGTATAGATAGGGGTCGGGACAGGGAGCAGGGGGTCGGGGGTTGGACAGGGGACGGAGTCTCGGGGGGGAGGGCGGTCGGGACAAGGAGCAGGGGTGGTTGGATGGGTCAGAGGTTCTGAGGGGGGCAGGAAGTGGGAGGGGGCAGATAGGGGGCGGGGACCAGCCTGTTTGGGGAGGCACAACCTTCCCTACCCAATCCTCCATACAGTTTTGCAACCGCGATGTGGCCCTCAGGCCAAAAGTTTACCCACCCCTGGGGTAAGGGATAAACTAGATGACCTGTTCAGGTCCCTTCCGGCCCTATATTTCTATGATTTTAATAAGCAGATCAGTTAAATCATCACTGGTGCTAGCCCATTGGGGGCCCTAAGCAGGAGTATTTTCCCCCCATCACACGGAACACATACTAATAATTAATAGGGAGCTCCTAACAGGGAGCCACTTGGGACCTTA
Source organism: Chelydra serpentina (assembly GCA_037349315.1). Lineage (NCBI taxonomy): Eukaryota > Metazoa > Chordata > Testudines > Chelydridae > Chelydra > Chelydra serpentina. Next base: position 54,111,824 of record JBAIAC010000024.1, on the reverse strand, counting down.
AGCAATTGCTTGGTCTGCTTATGCCTAGTGCCGGCTCTGGATTAAATTCAGTTAACTTAAAGAAGTTAATTAAGGGTTTCTGAATCAGCATTGGTTTCTTAGATATTGGAAACTTTCAGTGAAGTTAGTCTGGAGCTAGTGGATTAAATTCCAGTCTACTCCTGTATGTGTTTGCATCTTAGGGTACGTCTATACTTACGCGTCGCGTCGGAGGAGTCCAATCGATCTTCTGGGTTCGATTTATCGCGTCTTGTCTAGACGCGATAAATCGAACCAGGAAGTGCTCCCCCGTCGACGCTTGTAATCCTGCTCCACGAACGGAGTAGGCGGAGTCGACGGGGGAGCCTGCGCGCCGCGTGTGGACCCCAGGTAAGTACCTTTTCATTCGAACTAAGATACTTCGACTTCAGCTACGTTATTCACGTAGCTGAAGTTGCGTATCTTAGTTCGAATTGGGGGGTTAGTGTAGACCAGCCCTTAGTGTAACAAAGCTGCATCTGTTCATCGTGACAGTGAATTATCACATTTTGTGTTGTGATGGCACCTAAAGAAGCAGGTCCTTTTAAATGCTCATCAGGTTGGGCATGAAATAGACAGATGACAATGTGGGACTGTTGCATTAATTTTGAGAACACTTCTCCCCTTTAGCCTTTGGATATTGCAGATACCTAGAACCAGTCTTCTTCCAAATCCGTATCTCCTACATTTTTTATCCATAACTCTTAAGTCATTCCTAAAGTGAGCACCTTCTATGTAGCATTTGTTATAGTTTTATTTCTGCCTAATCTCTCTCATAGAAATTCTAAGGAAAAAATGTCACAGTTGGAACAATTAGACTACAGATGGTACAAACTGAGGAATAAAATAGTTGGTTTCAAAGTATTATGCCTTCTGGTTTTAGGTAGCAGTGATGGTTCAGAACTTAGTGAAGAGACTTCGTGGCCAGCATTTGAAAGGTAAGAAAAACTGCTACATCTAAACCTATATCTCCAACTCCATTCAGACCTCACTAGTTAATCCTATCACTCAACTCCTTGCAAATGAAGTGTAATGTTAGTGGTGTGCAGGACTCAATTATGTAATAAACTGGGTAACAGCCATTGCTTCTAGAGTACAGTGTACCCTTTGGTTCTTATCAAGCCAGCTTAGGGGGCAACACCTTCTGGTTATCAGTTAACAGAGAGCTTTGTCACATTACTGGCTTATTGCTCAACTTTGTCTCCCGAATTAACTGGACCACCACCAAACCCCTGACAGATTTCCTTTTCATGAATACTGGCATCTCCTGTTCAATATCCTCAACACTGTGTGCCTCTCCTGTTTCAACATCTTCACTAGCCCTCAGACCTCCTCTATGTATCTCTTCTATTCCTGGCTCCCTGCATTCCCACCAAAGTCCTGCTGCTCTGGCTGCTCCTTCCTCTGCTGCCTGCTCTCTCCTATTCCCCCCTCCAGCTCCTGATTACTCCTCCATCTGCAACTCAGAGAAATCCTGAAGCAATCCCAGCTATCACTACCTATTCTATGTAATGTAGACTTTTTTATCATGCTCATTACCATAGTATATGAACACTATCCAGACATCATTGACCACTGTAATCCAACCCCCAAAGTATTCAAGAGTGAGATGAGGTGTTAAATATTTACAGTTGAAAATAGTAAAAATTGGAACCATAATGTTTTCCTGCAAGCTATTAAGTTGAACCATGAATAAAGTGTACTGAGCCCACTACCTATTCATCCAACAGTCTGCTGGTAACATGGATTATAATTCTCTCTCTCTCATATTCAGGGAACCCATCAATCTGGAAACTGACTGGGTAGCCATACCCACATGTATGCATGGAGACATGAATAGAAATTTTGGCCTAAGGACTTTCTGTTTATAGCCAGGAACTGTATCCCTTCCCAGTATTCTGCCTCTGTCTTGTAGAAGCAGTTCAGATTGTACAAAGTTCCTTATGGAGAGAGATTTAAATTGTGCTTTGTACCAAAGATGAACTCTTCAATACCATCTCTTCCTATAAAATGTGTTATTTCCATGGAAGGAGCCCCTAAGCATCCAGTGGATGAGAGGCTAGCACAGTCTCTTCAGAGAAGCAGACTCTACTCCTTGGTTACCCTGCATGCAGCTATATCATACAGCATCATTTAGAGATTCCCTGAAGTGCTCAAGTCATCTACATTGATATTTAAACAGAACAAAGTCAGAAAGAAGAGCATCTGGAACTTGCATATAACCCATTCCTATATGTGATGCAGCTTGTGATATCACAAGGTTTTCTTTCTGCTCTTCCTACTGTTCTCCACTCTTGCCAGGAAGTGCATTTCAGTAAGGTCCTGAGATGTGGGTATCATATTGAGTGTCCATTTGATTCAAGTTCCCTTTGATCCCCAAAAATGATGGGAAAGCCTTAGATACAGTGATGAAAGAAGCCATGGATCTGAGTAAGCTTCCTCTGGCTCAAGGAAGACACAAATTTCTTCCTCAAGGGCAAAAAACTTAAAGATTCTAGCAAAACATCAGAACTAATCCTTTCTTGTCTCCAAAGGAAAAGAGAACTTCTCATGGCCCTTATCTCAAGAATCCAGAAGAAAGCAGATTATCTCTAGTCCCTCTCCCAATAAATAATGAGAATTGGATGGATCAGACTCTCTCCCCAATTGGGGGCAAATTGAAAAGTTTGCTTCAGGTCTAGGCTGGAACTATCCAGGACAAATGTGTTTGTGCACTGAATGTCATGGCTACCTCACAGAAGTTTTCATCCTGCATTCATCACCAAATTCCACATCCTTTTGATGCTTCCCTCTGTCCGGACCAAAGAGCAAGCATTTTTGGACTCTATTTGATATAACCTCTTTTTTAGGACATTTTCTCTTGTCCCATCCCAGGAAAAGGGCTTAGATTCTTTATGGACACTGGGAACATGTCTGAGACCTTCATAGGTATGGCTTATGTCTTTCAATCACTAAGATGGTGGAGCAAAGTTAGGAACTTGATGTGGGATGCTTTGACTGAAATGCCTAAAATTAAAGGTCATCGTGGTGCCCGCCTGAACAGTTGGAAAGTTGTACAGCAGAGTTCCATTCTTGTTAAGGAAAAAGGTCCCTTTGTGAACAAAGGAGAAGCATCAATTAGTTGATGCTTGGTAGCCCTTCATGACTACCACCTCCATCCTGGTTCCAGAGTGAGGGGAGTCAGCAGATCAATGTATTTGCTTCAAGCAACAAGAAATTGTATTTTTTTTCTATCTGAGGCATTGGGAGAGCAGGATATGGAAGATAAATTATTCTAATTCAAGTGGACATACCATCTTATGTCCACCTATTCTTTTTCCTTTCCTGGCTTAGGTAACCAGAAAATTCAAAAGGGATGGAGCCTGAGTCCTCTTCCTTATTTGCTTATCAAATGCTGTTTCTCCTGAAAAATACCCTCTATGGAGGTTACCTATTTCCACAGACTTGGTAATGCAATGATTAATATGTTTTCAAGGCTCAGAAGTCAAACTGGCAGTCTGGAACTTAATAGTATGCTTTAAAAACTTTGGGATCTGGATCAGCTAGTCAAGAGCCTCTTGCAGTCCAGAAAGGATCTGCTGTGTTTTAAAAGGTTTGTACGTTGAACATGGTCTCACTTCAGAATCAATGTCAGTCAAAACCTGCCTTAGCTACTTACTTGGTAGATTCACTACAACTAGCCTAAGGGTACTAGATGCATAACTTCCTTAGGCACTTTTGGAACTTCCTTGGTATCTTACTTGGAACTGCAGTAAGAGCCCTCCTCTTACCTATGAGGAAAAGAGTTAGTTTTTACCCTCCTATCCCTTTATTCACTAAATTACTCCTGGGGGGAATTCTGTGCCACTGCACATGCACAGAATTTATGTCCCCCCACAGATTTCTTTGCTTCCACTCAGAAAAATGACTTTCTGACAGGGAAGCAAAAAGAAGACACGAGAGCGGTCATGCAACCCTCCCCAGCAGTATGACCCTCCCGCAGGGGCGGGACTGGGGAAGACCTGGCTGGTGGCTTCTACCCTGCTCCAGGCTCAGTTGCTAGTCCCAGCTGGGCTGTGAAGGATGGGTCTTCCTCTGCGTGTCATCCAGGGCTGGATGAGATCCATCCCCAGATTTCTCCCCCAGTTGCAGGAAGCTCTGCAAACTCCTCCTTCCCCCTTTCCCCCCCCCACCCCCCCCCCCCCCCCCCCCCGTTTCCTGCACCCATCACTCCTCAGCTGCAGGGACAAGGATCCCTGTACAGGGAGCTTCTCCACCATCTGCCCAACTCCCATGCATCCAGACCCTCTCATACTCAGACTCTGTCACCGAACCTCACCCTTCTGCACTCAGAACCCTCCCTCAATGAGCCCCACTCCCCCTACACCTGGACTACCTTGACGAGCCATCTGCACCTCGATCCCCACCCCACTGAGCTCCACTCTCTCTCAGCATCTGGACCCCCCCACCATTGAGCCCCCCGCACCCAAGCCTCCCTGCTGAGCTCTATCCCCACCACACTCAGATGCACCCCCCCCCCTGAGTCCCAACTACCTTCACCTGGACTCCCCTGCAGAGTCCCATTACCATTGCATCCAGAACCCCCCAACAAGCCCCTGTGCATCCAGATCCTCCGCTGAGCTGCTAACACGCAGATTGCCCCCCACACAACCCTCTCAACCCACACCTATCCCCTCAAGCTAAGCCCTTCCACACTTGGATCCTGCCTTGCTGAGCCTGCCTGCCCACACCTTGTGTTCCTGGCATGGAGGGGCAGGGCCCTGGGGTGCTTCTGGGGCAGGTCTGGACCTTGAGCTGTGTCATGGTTGAGTGCAGCCTCACCATTGAATCCGTGTCCAGGAGGTTTGGGGGGGTGGGTGGGGAATGGACAGTGATCTCCCAACTCTGTGCAGCCAGTGGCCTGTGTTCCACAATGCCGTGCTGGAGCCTCTACATTTATTTGACAAATAAAATGTGTAGAATTTTAAAATATTGTGTGCAGAATTTTTATTTTTGGTGCAGAATTTTTAATTTTTTGGCACAGAATGCCCTCAGGAGTAACTAAAACATGGTCAGAATTACATCTTTCAATTAAAACTCCTGCAGCCAGCTGGGAGCTCAATTTAGTACAGGGACAATTGATGCAATAGCCCTTTGAACTAATGGCTATGACTTTGTTGTTTTTTCTTGTCAGTTGCCTTCATTGTTGTCATTACTTCTTCAAGGAGGGCCAGTGAATTCAATGCCTTGTCATTAATAACTTTGTCTTTATTTTCCTGGTAAAGTGGTTCTCAAGACAACATCATCTAGGATTTTTATTCAAAGTTGTTTTTCCTTACCATTTAAATTGGTATGTTTCACTCCCTTTATTTCCCCCAATCTTTCCCATCCTAATGAAATAAAGTGGCATCATCTGGATGTCTGCCAAGATATTCTACTCAGGCAGAGCAAAATCAAAAGCCACAATTTTTCAATAAGTCTGAGCAGGACTTGTAGAATTGTATAGATGAGCAGGTGAAACTCCTCTATTTAGTTTGAACTAATTCTATAAAATCTCTTCCTATTTCATGGATAGAGGGAAATACAGTTTCTTATGAGAAACCCTGCAAAATGACAACCTAGCATCTTTTCGCTCATTTATAAAACACAGTTGAATGTCTCATCATCTTCAGCTGCTGGCTTTGGTTGTAGTATCTTGCAGATTGCCATCCTCCCTTGATCTCTGTTTGACTTTCTCTCCCTCTCTCTTCTGAGTTCCTGACTGCTTTCTAATTCCTAATATTCTATTTCCAGACTGATGGATTACTTGTGTATGAAAATGAGACAATTTTGTCCTTACCTACAATTCGTTGTTTTATGGCAGGGAATTGATCAGTCTGGATTTTCTCTCCCTCTTAGTGACGGCTATATTTAGGTTGCCTAAGGCTTTCCATTATAAAAAGTTCTTGTGACTTTTTTTTTTTTTTAATTCTAACACTCCTCTTGTTTGAAGTAGGCTTTTGAAGTTCATCAGGTAGAAAGCCTTCAGGCTAAAAAAGTGCCTTTTCTGAGTCTCTTGAAATTCTGTTCAGTTTTGGCTAAGATATAAACCCAGATATAATCACCATTTCCCCTCAATCATATTGTGAGCAAAATTTTGTCAGTGTGTTCCCTCCTCTGGGAAGTCGTACCCCAGCATGTAGATAGACCAATGGTCTGTCATCTCAGGTGCTGGTGGATATATTTACCAAATATGTTTTTTATCCAGACTGACTGATTCCTTGTTATGCAAAGACAAATTTAAAGTTATATTTAATTTTTAAAACTTGTAAGCATAAAAGTTTTTAGCTCTCTAAATCATTAGGGTTTTTTAGAAATTTAAAACAAAATCTGACCTTGTCAAATTTTGCAAATTCAAAGATATCTAGGTTGCTGAAGGGCAGAGATTAATTATTTAGAACACAGTTTCCTTGGGAGGGAAAATAGGGTGGAAATGTATACTTATAGTACATCTATGGTGAGGATTCTTATTACAGCATATGAAATTATTTGAGTTGGTAAGGGAATGTAAACATTATATTTTGTTTAACCTTTTTGATATTACTGTGTTTTCTTCAGTACTGCTATTAATTATCAACATAACACCGTTGACTTCAGTGGAGCTACATCAATTTACACTAGCTAAGGATCTGGCCCTATATAACCAGCTTTGAATCAGGCACAGAATAATATTCAAAAGATAAGTGTAGAAACCAAGTGCTGGAATTGGGTAGCAGTACTGAAAACAGCAGTAGTAAAGAACTCAAAAATTTAAAACTTTCCATGTAACATTTATGCTCCCTTTAAACTGAAGCATTGAGATATTACAGGTTTGCTGTCTCTTAGAGCTTAAATAATTTGCATTTGACCTTGGAACCATAATGTATTAAGCTACTAATATCATTCACTAACAAGATTTTGCTTTGTTGACTTTTCCCAGCCAATAAAGGTGTATCCAAGTGAAGTGTCTGTTTTTTAATGTATAGCATTTTAAATAGATATTGTCTCATTGCAGACTGTATGTGATTTTCTTTGTAAGTTGTTGGCTTCAGTGGTTGATTTGGAAATGGTGCCAGTACTCAGGATTGAGTTAAGTCTTTGTATTCCTCTAACTACGGTTGCTTGTGTGCCTATTTCTAAGTTTAGGGGCCTTATTGCCCTTTGCTTCTTGTCACAGAGTATGTAGCAGTATCTATAGTCAGCATTAAAGGCAGCAGTTTGCAACCTAGTTCCTTACAGTATTTTCATTTTTATTTTGTGAGTTAAAAGAAGCTTTTCTGTTCTCAAAACCCATTAATTGAGATGACAATAAAAATACCCCTGTGTTATGAGCACTGACATCAAGAACATCTGTTCAAATAAGAAATGTATATTTTGAAATCTACAACTGCATGTTTTTTCCTAATGAAATCACCCACTACTCCTTATTGTAGGAGTGGTAGTTATGTGGCACAAGAGAGACTTTATTACACTGTTCTAGCAAATTATGCTACTTGTGTGGATAAAAGTATATGTAATATATACAATTTATAATGGAATCCAACAGGAACAGATTATACCATTCTCTCGGTCCGGTGACAAGAGTGACACGAAATGGCTATCGAGGCCACATGAAGGCCAGCAGGTACAATAATCCCCTGCACCCAGGGGTAACAGATTTTTCCTCTGGTGTTGGTGACTGGCTTGATAATTAAGTGGGTGTCCTCTGACATTTCTGATCTTTCTAACTTTCAAGGCAAAATTAAAGTAGTGATCCTTAAAACAGAAATGTTCTCTCCTGTGATTTGATCTATTTCATCATACGGGCTCTGGCTCATTCTGTTCTGCCTATCCAGTTTCTAAATATTGTATCTCTACATCAAGATTTAAAGATGCTTTACTGTAGGTAGCTTTTTAACAGTGTAGCACTATGTGGTGGTGGTAGAAACCATGTTGGCAACAAAGTGTACTTGTTGTGCTTGAGACTGCGTCCAAGGTGTGTTCTTTGTTAATAATTATTCATTGAACTTGCCTTTAAAAAATAGCTGACTTGGTTAAATTGCAAGTCATGAATTAAAATTGTCCCTTCGTGTGACCAGACTCCATTCTAAATAGCACTGTATTATATAAAACTGCATGCTCACGCAGCTTTTGATTCTGTCTAATTAAATTACAACTCTGTTTGCAGCAGTGTGGTACTGTAGTTGTAAAAGAGAAGGGAATAACTCTTATGTATTAATAAGTAGCAAGAGTTGTGTGTAATTGAGTTAAATTCATGTTCATATCAGTGTCTGAATTTGTCAGTGCATCATTGTCAATTAGTAGCTGTAGTGAAAATGTTTGCTAGATTTCTGAGTTATTTTGCATATGCATAAATGTTGTGATGGGTTAATGGATTAACCCGGTTTACTTCAACAGACATGTCAGAAATTTGTAGTTTCTCAGCATATTTCTAGAGAGCTGATGCATACACCAATGTAATTATGTAAACTGGTTGATATAAACTGAAATTATCCCTGCTGTGAAAATAAGAATCTTTCCTGTTTTAAAATAATTTGTAAGCCAGTCAGTTGCTCACTTTTAATAAAGTTTGGTTTCCTTTTCACAATACCAGGCATCTGTTTTTGGCATATTCTTTTTGGGCACCAATTAGATTGATAGGGAATTAATAGCGCATCAACCGCATTAAAACACCCGTAATTTACTGCTGTGGGCCAGGTTTTCTGCTCTTTATTATTGATGTTCCTTTACTGCTCTCAAATATCTTATAATTAAATTGTGCATGTTTTGTTGAGCTTTTGCTGTGGGTTTTTTATTTTATTTTTTGTAATTTGACTGACTCAAATGATTCTAATAAAAAATCCAGTTTTTCCCACTAGGACTTAGAAAAAGATTCGAATTAAAAATTGCAAGTGATACAGCATTACTTGTTCAGAGGGTAATGACAATTCTATGATCATTTACCAATTAGAATTAGTTATAGTTGAAATATAACTGTATCCTAAGCTTTGGGAAGTGCTTTTTAAAATCATGAACCACCTTCTGGACTCATTAGTTTGTTGTTCCTCTGCAGCATGGGGACGGGTCACTTGCAGGTTTAAACTAGTGTAAATGGTGGATTCTCTGCAACTTGAAGTCTTTAAATCATGATTTAAGAACTTCATTAACTCAGCTAGTAGTTAGGGGTCTATTACAGGAGTGGGTGGCTGAGATTCTGTGGCCTGCAATGTGCAAGAATCAGACTAGATGATCATGGTGGTCCCTTCTGACTAAAGTCTGAGTCACAGGTTATGTCTACACTACCACTTATGTCGCTCAGTGGTGTGAATAAGCCATCCCCCCTCAGTGACATAAATTACACTGAGTTAAGAGCTGGTGTGGACAGCACCTTGTCGGCAGGAGAGTTTCTCCTATCAATTTAACTACCGCCGCTCATTGAGGGTGGATTAATTAAGTTGGTGGGAGAGTGCTCTTCTGTCAGCTTAGAGCGGCTACACTAGAGCTTACAGTGGCGCGGCTGTACTGATGTAGCTGCGCCATTATAAGCTCTCTAATGTAGCCATAGCCTGAGTAATCATTTACTTCTGCTTCTGACTGTAAATTCCACAAGAGCAATCCCTCAGAGCCACCAAAGTCTTATTTCCATGATGAAGTCTAATAAATAAAATGTCAGCATTTCTAAATTAGAGTATATTATGTTTGGGTAATGATCGAAGTACTGCTTTGGGAAAAGGATATTTATGTATTTTTCATGCTATTTTCTCACATGCTTCTTGTAGTTCTGCAGAATCTGAAGATTTGGCTGTTCATTTGTATCCAGGAGCAGTTACTATTCAAGGTGTTCTCAGGAGGAAGACTTTATTGAAGGAAGGCAAAAAGCCTACAGTAAGACTTCAAATATATGCTAAACCATTTTTCCTCTTCCTCTATTTTAAAATGATATCTTTAAAACAGAACAAAGCTACTTGGTTAAAATCCAGAAGTCTTTGCTCACTTTTTACTCAGTCCTTACTGAAACAGAACTCTTGCTAAAATCAGTAGGAATTATGATCAAGTAGGAACTGACTAAAAAGTGAGTAAAGACTTCAGTATTTGGTACCTTATATATTTGCCACTTACAAAAAGGCTCCTGCTCCTTAGGGTGACCAGACAGCAAGTGTGAAAAATCAGGATGGGGTGGGGGGTAATAGAAGCCTATATAAGAAAAAGACCCAAAAATCGGGACTGTCCCTATAAAATCGGGACCTCTGGTCACCCTACTGCTCCTAGATTTGATTTTTTTGGCATTCATGTGATTTGTCTAAATCAAGGAATTACTGTTATGGAAGTTGATCTTCTGTGTTCATTTAAAAGTATTCCATTCATCCTAAATTGTTAACATTTTTGCACTTACATAAACTCTATAACTTATAAATACATTTAACTTACCATAGTATAACTTGGTATCTATCCATATCCACCACTAAAAGAAAAAAATCAAAATACCTTTAGAGGGCAAGAGCCTATCAACTATTGAAATTAAACAGAAATATTGTTAAAATATTAGTGTTGCTATAAGTCTATAGACACAAGATAATTCACATTTACAGCCTGTACAGTTTTATTGCCTCTTCCTTGCATACACAGTCTATAACTGCGTACATTGTTGAGACACCTCTACAATGCGTGAATTAAATAAAACTGGATATATTAAGGAAGAAATGGCATCCTTCTCCGAACCTCTTTGCTTTAAACTATAATAGTAACACTCTGTTAATGATATTTATGTATGTACTAATTATATTTGTAACTGCCAGACGCCCCCAAGCCAAAGCACTTGGAATACTGCACGATAAGGTACAATACAGGGCACCCATGCTTCAGTTGAATCCATGTGGATGGACCCTTGTGTCTGTGCCATTGATTCAAGTGCCAGCCTTTGCAGATACAATTGCAAGATCTAGAGTCTTAATTTTTCTTGATTTAGCAAATAAGTATTTCTCCAGAAGTAATGTATCTATCAGATTATTGTAGATTTACACCACAAAATTCCTTGGATTTTATTTACATTTTTAAACCTACATATTTTTCTCCTTAATCCAAGTAGGTTTTTCAAACTTCGTCTCCCAAAAAGTGTTCTGTTGTTGGAAGGTGTCTTTATATTTCCTTTTAGTAACTAGAATGTCAGTTTTGCTGCCATTCATATCCAACTGGAGTGTGGAAGTGCTAACCATTTGTTTCCCTTTCCCTCCCTAACTGTTAAACTGATCCGAACAGTGAACAAGCAACCTGTCATTATTCCCACTCGTTTATTGCTAGATCTTTAATGATGTAAATTGGCACAGTTCCATTGATTGAGGGAGCTATCCTAATATATACCAGCTGAGAATCTGTCCCTTATAGATTATTTCTGTATTTTGACATATTTGACATATTTTGTCTATAAATGTGATTTCTTTGATATCACAAGCACAAACATCATATCTATTTCTATGCTTCTCATTTATTTGCAAGCCCAATCTATCTTAAATGTCCTTGCTCTAATATATTAATTTATGCATGTGTTCAACTAATTAAAAGTATTGCAAATGATATTGTAATGTAAATACTTAAACTCAGAGCAAATAAAGTTAATTCATTTAATATTTTAAAAATGTCCTTGTTTGCTAAATCTATTGATGTTAACGAGTGTGTGCAGAGCATCATAATAGGTCTTTTAAAACTGCTGGGATTTGTCAGTGGATTCTGTCAGTGGACAAATAGAGTGGATTCTGTTTAAATATTTTATACATTACAATATTTTGGCACAGAGTTAACTTATTTATCTAAATTTACTGACCATTTAAAAAAAGACTCATTATGTATTATTAATTATTAAAATATAGTATGAATGTATGCAAATTAAAGAGTAAATGCTTGCAGCTCTTTTTAAAATCATCTTTATGTATAGTTCCACAAGAAGAATAAAAGTATCTCTGTCCTTTAATAATTACAATGCTGATATCATACAGTAAATAATACTGCTTTTTGTTAATATTGCTTCTATCAGCAGCTGGTTTGGAAATTTCTTTTTATTTAAACATGGTGATTTCAACTGACAATTTGCTGACAAAGAGCAGCACATCAAAAATAATCAGTGTAGGTTTTTATAAGCCATCATAAATGCCTATTATTGTAGCTCAGTTGGCTTGCTGACTGTGGGTTAGAAGCAATGTTATAGTTTCCACTACACTAGCTGAAAGAAATGGTCACATTGTGATAGACTCAGTATCCAGTGCAAGGAAGACAATTATATCACTATATAAGCATCACCTGATTAATGGTGACTTCGTAGCAGAAAGCATGTTATTCGAGTGCTTGTTCATGTCACTTCCATTCTAGGTGTGTGCATGCGCCCACGTGCACGGTCGTCGGAGATTTTGTTTTAGCGGTATCTGTAGGGTCAGCTCTGGAGTGCCGCGCTCACATGTCAGTATATAAGGCACCACCAGCCCTATGCCTTCTCATATGCTTCTTACCGCCAGTGACGGTTGGTCGGTGCGACTTTTTCTCCTTGCCTAGCAAGTTGGTTAGCGGTTCTCTCCTTCCTTCAAACTTTTAGTGTCTTGTAAATAGTTTGTTTACAGTAGTTAGTAAGTAGTAGTAAAGTAGTATAGTTAGTAAGTTAGAGTCCCAGTGGGGACTTTGCCCCAGGCGGGGTATGCCCCGGTTTATGGGGTTTAAGCCCTGTTCTGCCTGTAACAGGCCTATGCCTGTTAGTGACCCCCCACATCAGCTGCCTAAAGTGCTAGGGGAAATCACACATGAAGGACAAGTGTCGCATCTGTAAGAACTTTCGTCCGAGAATACGAAAGGAGCACGACATCCATTTGAGGGCCCTCCTCATGGAGGCTGCTCTCCACCCGGTGTCGGAGCCCTCCCAGCACTTCAGCCTCATGCATAGTGCACTCCCGACACCGGTCTCTGCCCAGCAATGCTCCCCTTCGCCAGTGCCCAAGAAGAAACTGAAAAAACATGACTTACCAGCAATAAACCAAGCAATAAAGGCCAACGGGCATCGGGTAAAGGATCCAGTTCAGGCTGCCAGTTCACCCCGGAGCTACATGGGAGTGCCACCCTGATCGGACCCTCTATTCCCCCTAAGGGATCCACCACCGACTCCCAAGAGTGGTAGGGGACCCTGACTCATGGCAGGGCTGTTGTCTTCCCAGGACCTACCGGCGTCCAGAGAGCAGAGGACTCTCCCAGCACTGCTGGCACTGCGCTCAATGCTGGACCCGGCAAAGGCTCCCTATGAGGGAAAGCCAGCTGTAAACTATCTACCCCCCCAGAGGGCAAGTGAACGTGCTGGTCCCCAAAGCTGAGGCAGCACTCTCCGTCTCCGCAGTCCAGGTCGCCGGTTAGACGTCCTAGGTTGCTGGCACCACACTCATGGTCTCCGCCTACTTGACACGACTCTTCCAGAGGGAGATGTCGGTCACAGTATGGCCGGCACTGATTGTCCTCCCACCAGCACAGATCCCCATCGTCTAGACCACAGAAATAATCTCTGATGAGGTACCAGTCTCCTAGCTCCTGGCACCAATCTGCCTACTCAAGGCACTGTTCACTTACGGTGACAGTTAGCTGTCAAACTCAGGCATCGACAGCCCCACCATAGATTCATAGATTCTAGGGCTGGAAGGGACCTCGAGAGGTCATCGAGTCCAGCCCCCTGCCCTCATGGCAGGACCAATTACTGTCTAGACCATCCCTGATAGACATTTATCTAACCTACTCTTAAATATCTCCAGAGATGGAGATTCCACAACCTCCCTGGGCAGTTTATTCGTGTTTAACCACACTGACAGTTAGGAACTTTTTCCTAATGTCCAACCTAAACCTCCCTTGCTGCAGTGTAAGCCCATTGCTTCTTGTTCTATCCTCAGAGGCTAAGATGAACAAGTTTTCTCCCTCCTCCTTATGACACCCTTTTAGATACCTGAAGACCGCTATCATGTCCCCTCTGTCTTCTCTTTTCCAAACTAAACAAGCCCAGTTCCTTCAGCCTTCCTTCATAGGTCATTTTCTCTAGACCCTTAATCATTCTTGTTGCTCTTCTCTGGACCCTCTCCAATTTCTCCACATCTTTCTTGAAATGTGGTGCCCAGAAATGGACACAATACTCCAGTTGAGGCCTAACCAGCGCAGAGTAGAGCGGAAGAATGACTTCTCGTGTCTTGCTCACAACACACCTGTTAATGCAGCCCAGAATCAAGTTTGCTTTTTTTGCAACAGCATCACACTGTTGACTCATATTTAGCTTGTGGTCCACTATAACCCCTAGATGCCTTTCTGACGTACTCCTTCCTAGACAGTCTCCTCCCATTCTGTATGTGTGAAACTGATTGTTCCTACCTAAGTGGAGCACTTTGCATTTGTCCTTATTAAACTTCATCCTGTTTACCTCTGACCATTTCTCCAATTTGTCCAGATCATTTTGAATTAGGACCCTATCCTCCAAGGCAGTTGCAATCTCTCCCTGTTTGGTATCATCTGCAAACTTAATAAGCGTACTTTCTATGCCAATATCCAAGTCGTTGATGAAGATATTGAACAGAGCCGGTCCCAAAACAGACCCTTGCGGAACCCCACTTGTTATACCTTTCCAGCAGGATTGGGAACCATTAATAACTACTCTCTGAGTACGGTTATCCAGCCAGTTGTGCACCCACCTTATAGTAGCCCCATCTAAGTTGTATTTCCCTTGTTTATTGATAAGAATATCATGCGAGACCGTATCAAATGTCTTACTAAAGTCTAGGTATACCACATTCACCGCTTCTCCCTTATCCACAAGACTCGTTATCCTATCAAAGAAAGCTATCAGATTGGTTTGACATGATTTGTTCTTTACAAATCCATGCTGCCTATTCCCTATCACCTTACCACCTTCCAAGCGTTTGCAGATGATTTCCTTAATTACTTGCTCCATTATTTTCCCTGGCACAGAAGTTAAACTAACTGGTCTGTAGTTTCCTGGGTTGTTTTTATTTCCCTTTTTATAGATGGGCACTTTCAGCATCAACCCCCTCACTTGTCGTGCTACCGGTGCACGATGGGGTCTTAAAAATAACTAAAGCCCTCTGGCAAACCCCATTTTCCATCCCGTCCACTTCCAAGAGGGCTGAAAAGAAGTTTTTCATCCCAGCTAAGGGGTTTGAATACCTGTATACCCACCCACCTTCGGGGCCGCTGATCGTCTCTGCGGCCAACAAGAAAGACAGATGGACAAACCAGTTCTACTCTCACAAATAAAGAAGCCAAGAGGCTGGACCTTTTTGGAAGAAAAATTTATTCAACGGCCAGCCTTCAGTTCAGGGTAGCAAACCACCAGGCTCTTTTGGGGAGATATAACTTAAACTTATGGGATTCCCTCCGTAAATTCAAGGATTCCCTGCCCCAGGACTTGGCCCAAGAATTCAGGGCCCTAATTGAGGAAGGTACAGAAGCGGCTAGATGCCCCTTCCAAATGACCTGGGATGCAGCCGATTCAGCTGCCAGGGTGGTTGCATCGGCAGTGGTCATAAGGCACAGTTCCTGGCTTCAGACCGTGGGCTTGTCCCAGAAGATGCAGTCCTCCATCCAGGACCTCCTGTTTGATGGGAATGGACGCTTTGCAGAACAAATGGATGCAAGGCTGCGTGGACTGAAAGACACTCGGGCAACCCTCCGCTTGCTGGGTATGCATATGCTGCAGTCGGCAAGGAACCAGTTCCAGCCGCCCCCGCCTCCAAGATCTTGGCAGCCTCGGCAGGGATCTGCAAGGAGAAGAGACAGAGACATGAGTTTTTGTCATTGCCACCCTTCCTCCTCCTGCTCACCTGTGTAGCCCGGCTTGGCAAAACATCATGGGGAGCCAGAAGTGCTCATTTTGAGGGTGCGCTCCAGAGCAATGCCCCAGTTGGCTTCCTGGATCTGCCTCATTCTTTCCTCAACCACTTACACCCCTACTGTTCAGCCTGGTCGCAGGTGACTTCGGACCACTGGGTGCTTGAAATTATATCCCTGGGCTACACCCTACAATTCTCAGCCGCCCCCTTTCCCACCCCCGTTCCCCGTCCCTCTTCAGGGATCCTTTTCATGAGCAACTCCTCGTTCAAGAGGTCGGGAACCTCCTGCAGATGGGGACAGTGAAGGAGCTCCCTCGGGAAATGAGAGGAAAAGGGGCCCTAACACCCATTCTGGACCTGCGGCACTTCAAGTCTCTCAGGAAGTTGAAGTTCCGCATGGTGTCCCTAGCCTCCATCATCCCCTCCCTGGATCCAGGAGACTGGTACGTTGCCTTTGACTTGAACACTTTTTTTCATATCTCCATCTTCCAAGGGCACAGACGATTCCTCCACTTTATGGTGGGCCGGCACCATTTCCAATTCACGGCGCTGCCCTTTGGTCCCTCACTCGCCCCGCAAGTGTTCACAAAATGCATGGCACCAGTGGCCACTTACCCACGGTGTCGAGGCGTCCAGGTCTATCTGTTTTTCAACAATTGGCTCATCAACGGCAGATCTCGGGAACAGGTGCAAAGGAGCCTAGATCTGGTACATTCCACCTGCCATGACCTGGGCTATATGACCAGTGGTCACCAACCGGTCAATCACAATCGACTGGTCAATCCTAGAGGATTTCACAGTCGATCACGATCTCCAGCGGGCCTGCCGCTAAGACAGGCTCCCTGCCTGACCCAGCCCCACACTGCTCCCGTGGGCCCAGGGGCGGGGGAGAGGCAGAGGTCTTCCTTAACGCACTGCTCCTGCCTGCAAGCACTGCCCCCGCAGCTCCCATTGAAGTGCTTGCAGAGAGGGGCAGTGCTTGGAGCCACGGGCTGCCGTCCCCACCCCCCATTCACACACACACACACACACACACACACACGCCCACACACCCCCAACCTCCTACCCCAGCCTGGTGAAAGTGAGTGAGGGTGGGGGAGAGTGAGTGATGGGGGGGAGATGGAGTGAGTGAGGTGGGACTTTGGGGAAGGGGCGGGGCCTTGGGGAAAGGGCGGTAGATCCTAGGTTGCCATTAAATTCAAAAAGTGATCTTGGGCATAAAAAGTTGGAGACCTTGATCTAGTCAGAGTGGTCAGGGTGCCAGATCATATCTGGTCATCCCTGGATTGGTGGTTGGACTGCAACTCAGTGCTGGAGGGAGTCCCCTTCGCAGCCCTGTCTCCATAGCTGACCCTGGTCTCCGATGCCTCGGACCTGGGCTGAGGGCCCCACCTGGGCGAGCTTAGCACACAAGGCTGCTGGTCGCAGGATGACCAGTCCCTCCACGTAAACGGCAGGAAACTCAAAGCAGTTCACTTAACCTTCCAGGCTTTTCTGCCCCACCTGGATGGCAGAATGGTGCAGGTCCTGATGGACAATACTGCTGCGATGTTTTACAGGGTGGAGCCAGATCATCGTCCCTCTGCCAAGATGCTCTACGTCTCTGGGACTTCGATGTGCAGCATGCCATTTATTTGGTGGCCGCACATCTTCCCAGGACCAGGAACATGGTAGCTGATTTCCTCAGCAGGACCATTTCTTCTCACCACAAGTGGTCGCTCCATTCAGAGACGGTCAGTGTGACCTTCCAGAGGTGGGGAACTCCCCAGGTGGACTTGTTCATATCCCATCAGAACAGGAAGTGCCACATGCTCCTCTCAGTATGGGAACTGGACAGGGGCTCCCTATCAGATGCCTTTATGCTCCCATGGTCAGGGGCTCTGATGTATGCCTTCCCACTGGTACCCCTAATTCAGAGTCCTCATGGAGATCAAACAAGACAAGGCAAAGGTAATCCTGATTGTCCCGGTTTGGCCTCACCAACACTGGTTCGGCACGCTGCTGGACCTGTCGGTGACTGCCCCACTACAGCTGCCTCTCTGGCCAGATCTGCTATCCCAGAACCATGGCAGTCTTCTGCACCCAAACTTGGCAGCACTTTATCTGACAGCCTGGCTGCTGCGTGGTTGAATGCTGAAGAACAGAAGTGTTCAGCCATGTCCAGCAGGACCTGTTGGGTAGCAGAAAACCCTCCACCAGAGCTACTTACCTGGCCAAATGGAGAAGGTTCATGTGCTGGGCCTCGGACCGGGGTGTCCGGCCCGAACAGGCCTCGCTGCAGTCAATCTTGGACTACCTTCTGCATCTCAAGATCCAGGGCCTCTCTCTTTCATCAGTTAAGGTCCACTTGGCTGCTATTTTGGCCTTCCACCCTCCATTCCAGGGTAGGTCGGTCTTCACTCACGACATGACAGTCTGGTTTTTGAAAGGTCTGGAGCAGCTCTATCCCCATGTCTGTGACCCCATACCTCCTTGGGACCTGAATCTCATGCTGTCATGACTCATGGGTCCTCCCTTCAAGCCTTTGGCTTCCTGCTGCCTTCTTCTACTCTCCTGGAAGGTTTCTTTCTTGGTGGCAATAACATCTGCCCGCATGGTCTTTCAGATTAGGGCGCTTACCTCAGATCCACCCTATACGGTGTTCTACAATGACAAGGTCCAGGTTCGACTGCACCTGGCTTTCCTGTCCAAGGTAGTTTTGCAGTTTCATACGGGTCAGGACGTATACTTACCCATCTTCTTTCTAAAACCTCTTAAGTCGGAAGAGGAGCACAAATTGCATACTCTGGACATCAGGAGCCCTGGCATTTTACATCGAAAGGACCAAGCCGTTCTGTAAGTCGATGCAGTTGTTCATCACGATGGCGGACAGGATAAAAAGTCTTCCAGGGTCCGCCCAGAGAATTTCATCCTGAATCACTTCCTGCATCCGTTTCTGCTATGATCTGGTGAACGATCTGCGTGTAACCGCCCACTTGACTAGGGCACAAGCCTCGTTGTCGGCCTTCTTGGCCCAAGTGCCTATTCAAGATATCTGCAGGGCCGCTACCTGGTCATCCATCCACCCATGTACATCTCATTACGCACTTACCCAGCAGGCCCGAGACAATGCTGGGTTTGGTAGAGCAGTGTTGCAAGCCACATAACCATGAACTCCGAGCCCACTTTCAGGAACACTGCTTGTGAGTTACATAGAATGGAATCGACATGAGCGAGCACTCAAAGAAAAAATGGTTACCTACCTTTCTTCGAGATGTGTTGCTCTTGCCCATTCCATTACCTGTCCTCCTGCCCCTCTGTTTGAGTGGTTGGCAAGAAGGAACTGAGAGGGTGTAGGGCCGGTGGTGCCTAATATACCGACTCATGAGCTTGGCACTTCAGAGGGCACCAATGCCGACCCTGCAGATACCACCAAGGCAAAAATATCTGACGACTGCCTGCACACATCTAGAATGGAATGGACACAAGCAACACATCTTGACGAACAACAGTTACGAAAGGTAACTGTTTTTTCTACCCTGCTCGATGGAGGATGAATACTGAAATGACAGCAGCTAAAATGGGTCTTAATAGTTATGTTGTTACAAATATTTTGTGATAAATCAGTAATTTCCAATCAAGTCAATATGTTCTAATTCTTAATGCCCCTTGATGGCAAATATATTGTTAAAAAGAAAAGGTATTTCTGTACCCAAAGTCAGTGCAGTATTGAATAAAAAGTTTGGTAAAGTAGAGGAAATAAATATTACCTTGTTTGATGCCTGGATCATTGAGGAGTGATCAAGACCTCTGTGCACTACTTTCTTGATTCATACTGTGTTCCTGAGCATGTATTCTTAATCGAACTAGAAATAGCATCAGTGAAAAGGCAGCTCTTTTTGGCTGGGCTAGGTCCTGGGCAGTTGCTGCCCTAGGGAAATTTGTGGGATAATGAGGTAAACATATGTGCATTTTTAACAACAAGACAGCATGAAATATTTTGTTTTATTAATCTGTTCTCTCTTTCTCTGTAGGTAGCATCTTGGACAAAATACTGGGCAGCACTGTGTGGAACCCAGCTTTTTTACTATGCTGCAAAGTCTCTGAAGGCAACAGAGAGAAAACATGTATGTATTATAGTGCATCTCCCGACACTGCCTGCCAAAATGTAAAAGTAAATGCACTTTCCTGATACACACACCAACAGAATAATCCAGGACCTGCAAGTGAGCACTATCCTGTCCTTCAGTCATGTGTCTGTGTCATCTCTATGGGTACAACTTAACAGAAGTAGGCACTGTACTAGGCTATACAGGGAACATCTGCTTTGCATGTGTCATTTGGGCTCAGTGAAATTGTATATTAAACACATTAGAGAAGACCTGGAAAGAAAGCAACGGGCTAATGGTCTTCTTGCGTTTTCACCTATAGACCATACCTTTGTACAATATCGGATTAGAATATATCACTGTCCCCTCCCAACACCCAAGCAAACAATGGCAAATATAAATATGTAAATGTGTAAAGAACTGGAGAATGTGTTAAACTCCAGTTTTTGTGAATTACTCTTCCTGCCTATTCTGTCTAATCCAGTAATTCCTGAATTGGTCTGTGGACCACCAGTAGCTGCAGAGCGCTTCTTGGTGGTATACAGAGAGCTGGCTTGTCACGTGATGCTGGCTCTCCTGTCTTGTTTCCAGCTGCTAAATCACATTGAAAGAAGCTAAAATTACATTAAATACTTCCTTATTACTACTTTTTTATGTAAGCAATTGCTGTACTTGCCCCAGGAATGTGATGCCATAACCAGTGGAAGGGGAGAAGGGTGGTCTGTGTAGTCATGAAAGGGGGAGTGGATGTATCTGTCAAGAGATGGAAGAAAATTGGGAACCCCTAATGTTGTCTACGTAGCGCCTATACTGTGACTATCACTTCTAGGCAGTAGCTCTATCCAGTGTTTCAAGTCTTCATTAGCCATGTGAATTTTGTCAGATGTCACTGTACATTAGGTCATTACCTTTGCATAAAGCTGTATAACTTTAGAAAATGATAAGTTGTGCTCCGGAATCCTGGAAAGGGGACTAGCTTGTTTGTCTGTGGTACAAGATGTTCTTTTCCATGCAGAGGGCATGGAAAAGATTTCTTACATGCAGAGGGCAAAGGTAAGATCTTGGATCTCTAAGATTTCTGCTCTACTTTCTGTAAAAAGAATCCACTAAAAATTGTATTTGTCGTTTATATAACAAGCTGGGTATTTTCCAAATTTATTTACACTAGTTAATTTAATAGGTAAACCCAATATTATACTATCTAAAGTAGTTTAATAATAGTAGCTTAGTGCACTAAAAAGGTTTGCATGACTTCATTATTTTTTCTCCCCACTTAAATTATCATTCCGTTTGCTTAGCTGAGAGCAATGGTCCTGCTTAATCTTATCTGTCAATTGTTACTGCATAGGTTGAAATTAGTGAAGTGCATTTTTGGACAGATTTGTGTGTGATATTAATAAAAAACATACATAGTCAAATCTGCCTCACTAAGAGTAGAAGTAGCAGGAAAGAATGGAAAGAAACAAGATCGTACAAATGATTATATTAAAAAAAAAATCAAGAAAATAATTTGTTGCTGGCATTATATTGTCAAGGGTTTATTGCTTGTCTTTCTGGAGGCATTGAGAATTGAAAAAGCCTCCTTTCTGCCAGTATGTCAGGTTTTGTGCTCCTGTTGCTGACTTGATGCCTTTGGGTTTTATTCCAAATAATTTATTTTTCCAAGAAAAGAATCATCATTCTATAAATCTCTCTTGCCTGGTGTTTTCTCCATTTCAAAATATCAAATGATAACTCAGAAAGGGGGAAATAGTACTTCCATATTAGTGTATTACGGAAGAGAAAGGGTTTTATTATAATACCTGTAACATGCATGCACTTCTCAACAAGTAATTTTAAAACAGATTTAATAAAAATGTTGTAAAAAAATCTGAGTAGCTTTCGGCAGTGGGAAACCTAGGAGAGTTACGTAGCTAGCTATTATATTCTGTTTCTAAATAAAAAAAAGTTTCACTTCTATTTATAGATGGCTTGTTGATTAACAATTTATTTCAGAGTAAAAATACAATAATGAATATCACACTATAAGGGGAGCAATCTTTTATCTTATTTTACCATAATATTCTGATAAACTCATAGACTTTAAGGTCAGAAGGGAACATTATGATCATCTAGTCTGACCACCTGCACAATGCAGGCCATAGAATCTCACCCACCCACTCCTGTAATAAACCCCTAACCTATGTATGAGCTATTGAAGTCCTCAAATCATGGTTTAAAGACTTCAAGATGCAGAGAATCCTCCAGGAAGTGACCCATGACCCGCGCTGCAGAGGAAGGCGAAACCCCCCCAGGAAAATTCTCTGGAGGAAAATTCCTTCCCGACCCCAAATATGGCGATCAGCTAAACCCTGAGCATGTGAGCAAGACTCACCAGCCAGACACCCAGGAAAAAATTCTCTGTAGTAATTCAGACCCCACCCCATCTAACATCCCATCACAGGCCATTGGGCATATTTACTACTAATAGTCAAAGATCCATTAATTGCCAAAATTAGGCTATCCCATCATACCATCCCCTCCATAAATGTATCAAGCTTAATCTTGAAGCCAGATAGGTCTTTTGCCCCCACTGCTTCCCTTGGAAGGCTGTTCCAGAACTTCACTCCTCTGATGGTTAGAAACCTTCATCTAATTTCAAGTCTAAACTTCCTGATGGCCAGTTTATATCCATTCGTTCTTGTGTCCACATTGGTACTGAGCTTAAATAATTCCTCTCCCTCCCTGGTATTTATCCCTCTGATATATTTATAGAGAACAATCATATCTTCCCTCAGCCTTCTTTTGGTTAGGCTAAACAAGCCAAGCTCTTTGAGTCTCCTTTCATAAGACAGGTTTTCCATTCCTCCGATCATCCTAATAGCCCTTCTCTGTACCTGTTCCAGTTTGAATTCTTCATTCTTAAACATGGGAGACCAGAAGTGCACACAGTATTCCAAATGAGGTCTCACCAATGCCTTGTATAACGGTACTAACACCTCCTTATCTCTACTGCAAATACCTTGCCTGATACATCCCAAAACCGCATTACCTTTTTTCACGGCCATATCACATTGGTGGCTCATAGTCATTCTGTGATCAACCAATACTCTGAGGTCCTTCTCCTCCTCTGTTACTTCCAACTGATGTGTCCCCAGCTTATAACTAAAATTCTTGTTATTAATCCCTAAATGCATGACCTTGCACTTTTCACTATTAAATTCATCCTATTACTATTACTCCAGTTTACAAGGTCATCCAGATCTTCCTGTATGATATCCTGGTCCTTCTCTGTATTGGCAGTACCTCCCAGCTTTGTGTCATCCGCAAACTTTATTAGCACACTCCCACTTTTTGTGCGGAGGTCAGTAATAAAAAGATTAAATAAGATTGGTCCCAAAACCGATCCCTGAGGAACTCCACTAGTAACCTCTCCCCAGCCTGACAGGTCACCTTTCAGTATGGCCCATTGTAGTCTCCCCTTTAACCAGTTCCTTATCCACCTTTCAATTTTCATATTGATCCCCATCTTTTCCAATTTAACTAACAATTCCCCATGTGGAACCATATCAAATGCCTTACTGAAATTGAGGTAAATTAGATCCACTGCGTTTCCTTTCTCTAAAAAGTCTGTTACCTTCTCAAAGAAGATCAGGTTGTAAAACCATGTTGTATTTTGTCCCAATTACCATTGACCTCAATGTCCTTAACTACTTTCTCCTTCAAAAATTTTTCCAAGAGCTTGCATACTACAGATGTCAAACTGACAGGCCTGTAGTTACCCGGATCACGTTTTTTTCCTTTCTTAAAAATAGGAACTATGTTAGCAATTCTCCAGTCATACGGTACAACCCCTGAGTTTACAGATTCATTACAAATTCTTGCTAATGGGTTTGCAATTTCATGTACCAGTTCCTTTAATAATCTTGGGTGAAGATTATCTGGGTCCCCCGATTTAGTCCCATTAAACTGTTCGAGTTTGGCTTCTACCTCAGATGAGGTCCTCATTCCCATTTGTTATCTTGCCATTATCCCTAAGCTCCTCATTAAAGCCTGAGGCAAAGTTTTTGTTTAGATATTGGGCCATGCCTAGATTATCTTTAACCTCCACTCCGTCCTCAGTGTTTAGTAGTCCCACTTCTTCTTTCTTTGTTTTCTTCTTATTTATATGGCTATAGAACTTTTTACTATTGATTTGAATTCTCTTTGCAAGGTCCAACTCTACATGGGTTTTAGCCTTTCTCACTCTATCCCTACATGTTCTGACCTCAATAAGGTAGCTTTCCTTGCTGATCCCTCCCATCTTCCACTCCTAGTAGACTTTCTGCTTTTTCTTAATCACCTCTCTAAGATGCTTGCTCATCCAGCTTGGTCTACAACTCCTGCCTATGAATTTTTCCCCTTTCTTAGGATACAGGCTTCTGATAGTTTCTGCAACTTTGACTTGAAGTAATTCCAGGCCTCCTCCACCTTTAGATCCACAAGTTCTTCAGTCCAATCCACTTCTCTAACTAATCTCCTTAATTTTTTTAAGTTAGCCCTTTGGAAATCCAAAAACCCTAGTCGCAGATCTATTTTTGTTTATTCTTCCATTCAGTTTGAACTGAATTAGTTCATGATCGCTCGAACCAAGGTTGTCCCCTACAACCATTTCTTCTATGAGGTCATCACTACTCACCAAAACCAAATCTAAAATAGCATCCCCTCTTGTTGGTTCAGCAACTACTTGGTGAAGGAATCCATCAGCTATCGCATCTAGGAAAATCTGAGCTCTATTATTATTACTAGCACTTGTCCTCCAGTCTATATCTGGGAAGTTGAAGTCTCCCAAGATCACACAATTCCCATTAGTATTTACTTAATTAAAAACATTAAAGAGGTCTCTATCCATATCCAAATCAGATCCCGGTGGTCTATACCACACCCCAAGCACTATCCCAGGGGAAGCTCTAGTAGCTTTCTTCCCCAATGTGATTTTTGCCCAGACAGACTCTGTCTTATCCATTCCATCACTTTTTATTTCTTTACAGTCTACCTCATCATTGATATACAATGCTACTCCACCACCTTTACCTTTATTTCTGTCTTTCCTAAACAGCACATACTCTTCAATACCTGTACTCCAGTCATGACTACTATTCCACCATATTTCTGTTATCCCTATAATATCTGGTTTCACTTCCTGCACAAGTAGCTCTAGTTTCTCCATTTTGTTACCTAGGCTCCTCGCATTGGTGTACAAAAATCTTAATTTTTGCCTTTTGGCCTCGCTCACATTCTTTACCCAATTAGGCACAGACATTGTACCGCCAATATCACCTATTAGGGTATCCTTCTTCCTTATGTCCATTCTCTTACCCATGGCTGTATCCTTTCTTATTAGTTTTCTTCCCTCTCAGGGCTGGTCTATACTAACTCCCCCTGTCGAACTAAGATACGCAACTTCAGCTACGTTAATAACGTAGCTGAAGTCGAAGTCTCTTAGTTCGAACTTACTTGTGGTCCACACGCGGCGCGCAGGCTCCTCCATCGACAGCGCTTACTCCTCGTGGCGAGCTGGATTACCAGCGTCGACGGGGGAGCACTTCCTGGTTCGATTTATCGCATCTAGACAAGACGCGATAAATCGAACCCAGAAGATCGATCCGACGCCTCCGATCCAGCCGGTAAGTGTAGACTAGCCCTCAGTGTTAAAATCCAGCGTTCAGATTACCTGGACATCTCCCAATCATCTCCCCCAAATTCCCAGTTTAAAGCTCTTAATCCGTTGTTCCAGCCTCCATCCTAGAAGTTTATTTCCCTCCCTACTCAGGTGAAGTCCATCGCAAGAGAACAGTCCTCTGTCCATGAATGCCTCCCAGGGGCCATACATCCCAGAGCCCTCCTTACAGCACCACTGCTTGAGCCATCTATTGATCATCATCATCATCTTGTCACACCTTTGCTTCCCTTCTCTAGGAACAGGCAGAATCCCACTGAAGATCACCTGAGCCTCAATTTCCTTAAGCGTTTTCCCCAGCCTGGCATAGTCTCCCTTGAAACGTTCCAGTGAGAATCTAGCCGTATCATTTGTTCCCACATGAGGGACAATCAGTGGATTCTTTCCCACTTCCGTTAGGATCTTCTTCAGCCTCAGGTCCACATCCCGTATCTTGGCACCCGACAGACAGCACACTCTTCTGTTCTCTGGATCAGCTCTGGTTACAGGCCTGTCTATTCTTCTCAGTAAGGAGTCCCCAGTTATGTAGACCTGCCTTTTCCTGGTGATGGTGCGATTCTCCAGTCTATCCCCTGTTCTCGATTCCTGTTCTCCCTTGCAATACTCTGCAACCTATCCTATATCCTCCTGGGGCTCATATTTGGTGTTATCTTCATTGACTCGTCCCCTTTTCCCATAGGACTAGCTGCTCTTCTCTTCTTCCTTGCCCTTCCACCTTCAGTGACCACCTGCTGTACCCCTTCTTCATTTTCCAGCTCCGCAAACCTGTTCCTGAGCTCTATTTCTCCTTCACTGGCCCATCTTTTCCTCTGCCTGGTTCTCTAGTCACATGCTTCCACTGTCCATTTTCGTCACCCAGCAGTCTCCCCTCAGAGTTCTTTGGTCCTGCTTCCCTCTGCAAGTCTGAGTTTTTCCATTCAGCCTCCTCATGTCTTTGCTCCATCATCTGCTCGAACCCCCTTCTAAACTCAACCAGAGTTTCCACCTGCATCTCCAATCCTCGGATCTTTTCTTCCATCAGTTCTATCAGGCAGCACTTCATGCAGACAAAATTCTTTTCAGGTACCCCCTCCAGGATCATGTACATACCACAGCTTCCACATCCAGTCATCTTCATTGTGTCCTCCACTGCTTGGGTCACTGCCACTGCTGCCTCTGTATCTGTCATAGCCTTCCCACCCAAGTCCTGTTAGTCCAGGAAACACAAACCAAACCAAAACACCACCACCCACAGCAAAACAAATCCCCAATGAGCATCACAACACTGCCAGACCACCATACACTCCCTTCACTAGCCTGTCTGTTCCTCTGCCTGGTTCTCCTAGTCTTCCCCCCCCAAACTCCCACTCAAACTTCCCTGTTTACAGCTCTGTTTGCTGGCTCCTCCTTATTGAGGATAAGGAGTATTTAACCTGTCCTTTTAAATCGGCTTCTGTACCCAATGACTGGAAGATAGCTAATGTAACGCCAATATTTTAAAAGGGCTCTAGAGGTGATCCCGGCAATTACAGACCGGTAAATCTAACATCCGTACCGGGCAAATTAGTTGAAACAATAGTAAAGAATAAAATTGTCAGGCACATAGAAGAACATAAATTGTTGGGCAAAAGTCAGCATGGTTTCTGTAAAGGGAAATCATGCCTTACTAATCTATTAGAGTTCTTTGAAGGGGTCAACAAACATGTGGACAAGGGTGATCCGGTAGACATAGTGTACTTAGATTTCCAGAAAGCCTTTGACAAAGTCCCTCACCAAAGGCTCTTGCGTAAATTAAGTTGCAATGGGATAAGAGGGAAGATCCTTTCATGGATTGAGAACTGATTAAAAAACAGGGAACAAAGGGTAGGAATAAATGGTAAATGTTCACAATGGAGAGGGGTAACTAGTGGTGTTCCCCAAGGGTCAGTCCTAGGACCAATCCTATTCAACTTATTCATAAATGATTTGGAAGAAGGGGTAAACAGTGAGGTGGCAAAGTTTGCACATGATACTAAGCTGCTCAAGATAGTTAAGACCAAAGCAGACTGTGAAGAACTACAAAAAGATCTCACAAAACTAAATGATTGGGCAACAAAATGGCAAATGAAATTTAATGTGGATAAATGTAAAGTAATGCACATTGGAAAAAATAACCCCAACTATACATACAATATGATGGGGGGCTAATTTAGCTACAACTAATCAGGAAAAAGATCTTGGAGTCATCGTGGATAGTTCTCTAAAGACGTCCATGCAGTGTGCAGCAGCAGTCAAAAAAGCAAACGGGATGTTAGGAATCATTTAAAAAAAGGGATAGAGAATAAGACGGAGAATATCTTACTGCCCTTTTACAAATCCATAGTGCGCCCACATCTTGAATACTGCGTACAATTGTGGTCTCCTCATCTCAAAAAGGATATACTGGCATTAGAAAAGATTCAGAAAAGGGCAACTAAAATGATTAGGGGTTGGAACGGGTCCCATATGAGGAGACATTAAAGAGGCTAGGACTCTTTAGCTTGGAAAAGAGGAGACTAAGGGGAGATATGATAGAGGTATATAAAATTATGAGTGGTGTGGAGAAAGTGAATAAGGAAAAGTTATTTACTTGTTCTCATAATAAAAGAACTAGGGGCCACCCAATGAAATTAGTGGGCAGCAGGTTTAAAACAAATAAAAGGAAGTTCTTCACACAGCGCACAGTCAACCTGTGGAACTCCTTGCCTGAGGAGGCTGTGAAACCTAGGACTATAACAGGGTTTAAAAGAGAACTGGATAAATTCATGGAGGTTAAGTCCATTAATGGCTATTAGCCAGAATGGGTAAGGAATGGTGTTCTTAGCCTCTGTTTGTCAGAGGGGGGGTGATGGATGGCAGGAGAGAGATCACTTGATCATTACCTGTTGGGTCCACTCACTCCAGGGCACCTGGCATTGGCCACTGTCAGTGGACAGGATACTGGGCTGGATGGACCTTTGGTCTGACCCAGTACGGCCTTTCTTATGTTCTTATGTGTTATTAAATGGACATATAATAATCTTCTCCAAAGGTAAATATATAATTCCCAGATCAGAATCTTTAAACTGGAGATAAGACTGAAAATGTATCAGTAACTTTAAATGCCAAAGTGTTGATATATCTCCATTAAAAGTTAAATTAATAGGTTTTTCTCCCTTTAATCTGTACTGCTGATGACCTTATTAGTGCAATGCCTTCTGATGTTCCCATGTGGTGGTGCAGCTTTGCACCTTCTATATTGCAGGGTTATTGTGAAATAGAATAGTGTAGCCCTCAGCCTGCTCCTTAGGTCCTGATTATCTGATTGTGGGCTGTCAGGGAGCCTGTTACAGTTCATACTTGTTTGTTTAGTTATGATTCAGGAGTGAAGTTTAACTATCTGAGGATAAATCGGAGATGGTCTGCAGCTGTGTGAATTTCATTTGTGTTTAGAAGGTAGCATGTGATAACAATTGCATCATAAAATCATATTCATGAAATTAGTTTGTTAAAAGTTTGAATTTTGTCCTTTTCACAAGACAAACACCAACTTATTGTCTTGTAGATATTAATATATAAAATACAAACATCCGTTATTCAAACTTAGTCAAAGCTACCACATAATGTTCCCTCATATCTGCTAGTATAGTCTGTATTAGGAGGATAGGGGAGGTCTGAGAGGTGAGAGGTAACAGGCAACTGAGGGGAACAAAACAGGTTACTTTTTATTGTCGAAAGATCACTTGAAGCTATGAGGTGATAAGGTTATTTGTAGTTGGAAGGGAATGGACATGAATTGGTCATGAGACAGGGGTCTTTTTTTAAAGGCATATACATGTCTGATATGAAAAATATAAATAGTAATATGGTACTTAGCTCTTTGCATGTTAAAAGTGCTTTACAGTAATATGGAGACAGTTGTACAGAGCCGCAAGGGCAGAGGATGTCATGGGTCTCATCCTTTGGGGAAACCTCCAGAAGTTCTCTTGTGGGCAGAGAAGCACAAATTGTACTTTGAACTCTTGCTGAAGTAATCAATAGCCTTTATTCTTTACTTTTGGGCATGACTGGCAAGTCTCTAGCTGCCCCAACATTCAGCTGATTTCGAGGTTCACACAGTGAGATATTAAACAGAGTTTTATTCCAAACCCACTGGAAGGGTTAACTCACAAACAATTAATATTGTTTTCCAGAAGACATTGGCATTCTGTCTTAGGCACTATGCATGGTGGTCCTCTTGGCCTGGGGTCCAGCCAGAGTATGTTCCATTCTGGAAGTGAAGTCCTCTCCCATAGCTCAAATGCTACTTTCTTTTTTTAAAGGATGGATTCACCAGTGAGGCCAGATGTCAGTTCTTTCCTTCTGAGTTGCGGCGCGGGTATTTCTCTCCCCTACATGGAAGCTTCTGTAGCCCTTTTCCACCTTTTTTTCTGGAAGTAGTGTGTACACACTGACACACCCCTGTGCTGTGTCTCTGACGTTATCTATTTTTACTACTTTAGTGCTTTTTGCTGTTCTGCCTTTTTTCTCTTTCTCAGCTCTCTGCTTCCTCCCAGCCTTAGCCCTCCTTAGCTCAGTTTCCCCCAAGTGGCTCACCATCAAAGAGCCTCCAAAGATCAATTTCAAGCAGGGCCAAATTTTCCAACCACAAGGGAGAAATCCCTGAGGCCCTAGGAGGAGGCAAATATTTGTTTTGAGCAACTTAAGCAGTGGCCCCGGGAGGGCTTATCTGTCTCTGACCCAGAGCTGGTAAAAGAGTATGGTTGCACACACCCTGCCTTTCGGATATGCAAAATACACATAGCGAGATAAAAGGAGGGACTTGATACTGGCAAACAATCCCTGAGCTAGTCACAAAAAGGAGATAAGAGCAGATGGCTCTCATCTTTCTAAAGTACCCTTTTCAGTGGGATTTGCTAAACCAAGCACTTGAAAGATGAGTCCTTTAGAGGTTGAACATCTACTAGGGTGCTCATCCTCACATAAGGGAGAAAGGCAAGAACAGTCTACAAGCCCAAGGCAGATTCTCCTTGCCCAAAGGAAATGACAAAATGACCAAATAGTTTTAGAACTGGACACATTGTCCTCGTTTTCCTCTAGGGCAAAAGTTCCACAGCCCAAATTGAACTTCGGATACCTTGGCAAATGTTTTCCCACCAGTGACTAAGAATTATTCATGCTTAAATGCTATCATGCATGAATATATATTAATAAAATTATGGCTGAGTAGGAAACTCCCAGGTGAGAGCAGGAGCTCCATCAAACAGTTTTACGGTTCTATAACTTGTAAAGGAGGGAAAAAATCGATGCCCTATCTGTCAAAGATGCAGTTATGTTCTTCGGGACACACAAATCTCTTATACAATGGATTTTTTCTCAAGGTCCAGACCAGTAATTGAGATAAAATCTTCTAGACATCTTCATCAGCCACACAAGCATCTAGCTCTGTAACTTCCTTTCATATGGCCATTGTTGCATGGGCCAGCAATGTGGAAAGGTCAACCAGACTCAACATCAAGTCTGGGTTATGTAGTATATTCCAGGTTAGTAATTTCATGGCAAATGGTGGTAAATTCTTGGAAAATTCTGTTGCCTCAAATATAGCTTCATGCAAGAAGCTGTGACTGAGGGCATGGAAGACAGATGGGCAAAGAAACCAACTCCTTTCCTCCTCCAAGTTGAACTTTTTGGAGAGAGACTTCATAGATTCATGGCATAACCAAACAGAAAGAGGAAGTCCTTTCCATTCCAGAAGCAGACAAGAAAAGAGAGCCAAGATTCTACAAACCAGGCCCTCTTTTCATGTCAACAGTCAAAGGCAGAGGAAATCTGCCAAAATATACTCAAGAAGCAGATATTAGTCTAAAGGAGGGAGAGATGGTAGATACCAGGATGGAACTAATTATTCCTTTGTTCAGGGCAAAATCCAGCAAATGACAGTTACATGCCATGCCTACTAACAAATGCTACCCGGTAACAAGCATTGCATACATAAGGTAATTAACAGGCTTCAGTTGTTACCGTAGTAATGGAAATTGTCTATAAGTGGGTAAGTGGATTCTAGAGCTCAGAGTTGATATACAAATTCAAGCTCATCTGCCCAGTGTCTCCTAGCCTACACCCACCAAATGAGTATCCATGATAAGATAATAGCTCTGGCACATCTTCCACAGACAAGGGCTATAGTGAGAGTGGCCATTACAGCCAAAGAAAAACAGCAAGAAATTAAGTCATACTTGACTTCAGGCATGTGAATAAATTCATTAAATGTTTCAGGTAAGGTTCTGTATGGAGACTTTTGCTGCCATACTGCCCTCCAGCAGCTACAATAATTACACTGGACATGCTTATGTGTTATCACATGCAGCCACAGTGTCTTTCTGAGGTTTCACTTTCAAGGCATCCATTGTCCGTCCAGATCTTCCTCTACAGGCTAAGCACAGCCCTAGACCATTTACCAATATACTAAAAGGCTAGGTGATCATTGCTCTCAGGCTGGAGGGGCTCCCTTGCATGGATGATATTCTAGTAAGACCTTCATAGCACTAGGAAGTACATTCAGCCACTGGGAGAATGCTTGGCTATTACAGAAGCACTGCTTTCTTGTCAATCCAGTTTCTTGATTTGAACACGATGGATGAGTCATATAGTAGGACTAACAGTCAGTACTCCATGTCACTGATGGTATTCCTCTTCAAAGAGAAATTTGCAAAGTTAAGGGAACCAATCTTCCAAGCTTGCCAGATGAAGCAAACTTAATAAAATCCCTGATGTAAATTCTATACACCATCGTTTCAGTCCCTGAAATGATCCCATGAGCCAAGGTATATAGGAGGAAATTACAGAGTCTAATTCTGAGAAACTGACACAACAAAAAAAGCATCAAAGATAGTCCAGGTCCTACCAGACACGTCATGAAAGAGACACATCTTTAAATACCAGACAGGATAATTACAGGTGCCTAACCTGTTAGTGTGGAAGTTTTGTGTGGCTCATAAATCCATTCACGATTGTTGGGCCCTGAGAGAGACTATGTATAAATTTCCTTGAATCCATAGGCTAACTATAGGGTGTACAACATGTCATACCAGACAGTGTAACTCTAGTGTCATACATGAAAATCAGAGAGAGACAAGGAACACACAACTATTTAGTGAAGCATTTGTCTTCAGATTGACAAAGCAAACTTTGTTAGTGAAGATTCTAATGCATCAGTGGAGAGCTCACTGCTGTGGGGGACTAAGTAAACAGATCCACCAGTGTAAATGGATCGTAAACTGAAAAATATTTCAGATTACGACAGATTGGGGGGGAACCTCTTCAAGAGGTTCAAGCTTGCGGGCTGTGGGATGGGGCCAGAAATGAGGAGTTCAGGGTGCCGGAGGGGGCTCCGGTCTGGGGCAGGGGGTTGGGGTGCAGGTGTGGGGGTGGGTGAGGGCGCCGACTGGGGGTTCGGGCTCTGGGGTGCAGGAGGGTGGAACTAAGGGGTTCAGAAGATGGGAGGGGGATCAGGGCTGGGGCAGGAGGTTCGGGCACTGGAGGAGGTCAGGGGTGCAGGCTCCAGGCAGCGCTTGCCTCCAGCAGCTCCCGGAAGCAGCAGCATGTCCCTCCTCCGGCTCCTACGCGGAGGCGCAGCCAGGCGGCTCTATGTGCTGCCCCGTCCGCAGGCACTGCCCCTGCAGCTCCCATTGGCCACACGTAGGAGCCAGAGGGGGGGCATGCTGCTGCTTCTGGGAGCCACGCAGAGTGATGGCACATGTGGAGAGGGGCAAGACCCGGACCCCGTTCCCCGGCAGGAGCTCAAGGGCTGGATTAAAATGTCTAAAGCGCCGGATTCCGCCCCTGGGCCGTAGTTTGCCCACCCCTGCTTTACACACACACACCCTTGTATAGCACTTAGCTATTATAGAGAGATTGGAGGATGCAGATTGCTAGTGTAGTGTCAATATTATGTTCATCGGATAATGGTGCTTTCCTCAGGCCATGGTGAAAGCATATGTTTCACTTTCTAACCCATGAGTCATCTTTGTAAACTCTGTGTATTGTTTTTCTCACTCCTGGATACCTTTTTTTCCATCACATGAGGTCTTGCTTACCTTTTTCACTGCTTGCATTTGATGGATGAGTCCTTAGGAAAGAAATTTCACTTTCTTTATCGTTAATTTCTGTTCTTGGAAAGGACTCCTTCACCAATCCATCCCTCACTTACTGAGGAGTACAGGAACGCTTTCAAATATAACTTTTTAATTTATTTCATCAGTATAATCTTTTTTTTTCTTTT
This sequence comes from Chelydra serpentina, assembly GCA_037349315.1. Taxonomy (NCBI): domain Eukaryota; kingdom Metazoa; phylum Chordata; order Testudines; family Chelydridae; genus Chelydra; species Chelydra serpentina. The sequence goes on along the minus strand of JBAIAC010000024.1, from coordinate 54,077,936 downwards.
TGGGGGTTAACAGCTTTGCTGTTACCTCTCCACAAGACATTGTAGTGACATAGAGCTTTAGAATACATGGTTCTCCAGATTTCCTGAGAGGTGGCCCTTTTATGAGGTCATTGTCTCCCACAGCTTTATACAACTGCCTCCATACTGCCACAGAGAAGGAATATCCAATTGTGAAGATTGGCAGACATAACTTTTCTATGAACAGAAATCAACAGGTAGGGAGAATTTTTCTCCTATTTTACATTATTAATTTAAAATCTGCCTATGTAAAAGATTTACATTTCCACTGGCACCAACTATGAAAAATATCAGCTGAAAAACATCTTTAAAGAAAAGTTGTACTGACATAAGGATTGGAACCTATACTGGAGTAATTCCTACAAGAGTAACTATCACATTGTAACAGGTTTCAGAGTGGTAGCCGTGTTAGTCTGTAGCAGCAGAAACAACGAGGGGTCCTTGTTGCACCTTAGAGACTAACAAATTTATTTGGACATAAGCTTTCGTGGGCTAGAACCCACTTCATCAGATCATAAATTTGTTAGTCTCTAAGGTGCCACAAGAACTCTTCGTTGTTTTTAATCACATTGTAAAGATGATGCCATGGTGACACCCTTTAGGAGACTGAAGAATGCTGGGATGCTAGACTGTTGATGATGACTTTGGTTTTAGGAAGTTATTTTTAGTCTAGTACCTGCTATTGCATTTGTTAATTTAACCAGATAGTTAGTTTTGCAGAAATACAAAATCTCTTAATATAGGACACACATTGGAATAACTGATGTGAACCTTGGAATGGAAATATTTTTAATCTATCTATTAATTAAATTGCCTGTTAGAGTTTACAGCAGAGAGTCCCTATCTCCTTTTACTCCTGATAAACTCAGAATAATCAGCTGTGGTAATTATTTGTGCTAATGCTCCCTTTTTATTGAATATGTAATGGTTACATCACATTATTTACAAACATGCATCTGGTACTTCATTCTGTAAATCTGCGATAAAGTATTGTAGTAAAAATAGATATTTTAAATAGAGAAATCTCTTTTTTTAAACTAGTTTTAATAACTTGAAAAACATTAAGACTATTGTCACTTTATCATTTCCAAAGGTTACTAATACCTAAAGCAGAGTTCAGAATCAGCTTGTTGACAGGGAGAAGTTTGAAAAGATTTCTAAAACAACTGTTTCTGTTTGGGAAGCAAAGTCCAACCACTAAATTCTAACTGCTGTTGTAGATTTGAGTCCTTTCTACCAGCTGCTTTCACTCATTCTAAATCAAGGGCATTGCATCATTACTCTGTGTAATTTAAACAACATGCAAATTTCCAGTCACATTTCATATTGTGCATCTCAACATTAATTTGAAACACATTGTGTGATATTAATGACAAGTAACTTTAAAAAAAGGGTTGCTTTACTCACTGAAGCTTTTAAAATGGCATCGATTCAGAAAAGAAGATGGTATAATTATTATATTATGAAGGTATGTGTTCAGATGTGTAATGGCTTCCTATCAAATTCCAGAAATTAGTGTTCTGGACACAGAGAATCCAACTTTTGGTCACAAGCCTTTAGAGTAATGGTTACGAAAGCAGCATCATTGCCAAAAAGCCACCTTGACCCAGACAGAGGATAGCAACATTGCAGATGGGTGGGAGTGGGGAAAAGTGGAATAATCCTGGCAGTGCTCACCCAATATTTATTTGTGGGTTTGTATTTCACATGTACAATGATGGAGTATGATGGTATCAATATTTTATTGGCATGAGTTTGGATTGTTCTCGCTTTTTACAAATGGTAGTGCAACAAGTGAGTTATATACAGGGGTGGCTCGAGGCACTGGGCGGCAAGCTGCAGGGGACAGCGTGACGATCACTGCGAGGGCGGCAGTCACATAGCCTTCGGCGGCATTTCTGCGGGAGGTCCGCCGGTCCCGCAGATTTGGCGGCATTTCTGCGGGAGGTCCGCCAGTCCCACGGATTTGGCAGCGTTTCTGCGGAACCAGCAGATCACCTGCAGGCGTGCCACCGAAGGCCACCTGACTACCGTGCTTGGGGCGGCAAAAATCATAGACCCGCCCCTGGTTATATAGGTCCTAATGAGTCTGCATACCACTTTGCACTATTATGTATTTTATTCATGCCACGTTTTTCCAAAAAAACATCTGTTAGAAATGTTACTTTTAATCTTATAGGAACTAATTTTCATATCTCAGCCTTGATAAGCCAGATTTTGTTAGTATCTTGAGACCAGCTGTACAGAAGAAGGAAAGGAAAAACAATATTAATACAGTTCTAAAACTTCTAAAAATGATCTTAAAGTATACCCCATATTATCAAACAGTTCTATAGCTTGTCACAAGAATATCATCTTCTTGTGATAAGCATTTATCATGCACTTTTGACCACCTACTCTGTTCTCTGCCTACTCATTTACCAACATCAACCTACCCAACGTCCCATCCAAAAAATAGAATTTCCACAAAATTGTCCCCCACCCCAAATAACTCCGGCCTGAGGCCGGGGATAGGTATAATTTAGTCCTGGACCAGTAACAGCTTTCTAACATAAAAATATCAAAAATTTAATCTGATATCTCATAACTGCAAAGGGATATAGATGCAGGAGTTTTATCCTTATGAAAAAGAGGGGTTTCAATCTTCCCAAGCATTTGTTTCTAGGTCTGGCAGTTATGTTATTTAATTTTTAAGTATACAAAAGATATTTTCAGTAATTTTTAAAGGTTTTTATGGTTCATTTGGAGAACTGAGTTGAACTGAGAATAGCTAAGACCCTGGCTTGCAGAGAGAGAGAGATGTGAAAGTTTCAATATAACTTTTAACTGAAATATTTGTAAAATAGTTTTTTTCTGTAATATATATATTTAGCATAAACATAATATGAAATGATGTGGTATAGTATAAAGGTTTATTTGGTATAATCTATATAATTGAGTAATGGGCTTGTTACTTGTCAGTAACGCATCCATCACAAACTCATGCAGATAAAAGCCTTTGTGACATTGTTAGGGCCCTACCAAATTCATGGTCCATTTTGGTCAATTTCAGAGTCATAAGGTTTTAAAAATTGTAAATTTAATAATTTCAGCTATTTAAATCTGATCTCTCGGTGTTGTAATTGTAGGGGTCCTGACTCAAAAAGGAATTGTGTGTGGGGGGGGTCACAAGGTTATTGTACGGTGGATTGCTGTACTGCTACCCTTACTTCTGCATTGCTACTGGTGTCCGCGGTACCTTCAGAGCTGGGCAGCTGGAGAGTGATGGCTTCTGGCCGGGAACCCAGCTCTGAAGGTAGAGCTGCTGCCTGCAGAGCTGAGCCTTCAGTCAGCTGCCACCACTCTTCAGCCACCCAGCTCTGAGGGCAGCATCGTAGAAGTAGGGGTGTCATGGTATGGTATTACCACCCTTACTTCTGCACTGCTGCTGGCACGGTGCTGCCTTCAGACCTGAGCACCCAGCCAACAGCCGTCACTCTCCAGCCACCCAGCTCTGAAGGCAGATGGCAATACCGTGACCACCCTAAAATAACCTTGCAACACCCTCTGCAACACCCTTTTGGGTCAGGACCCCCAATTTGAGAAATGCTGGTCTCCCAATGAAATCAGCATAGTATAGAGTAAAAGCACACAAAAGACCAGATTTCATGGAGGGAGACCAGATTTGATGGTCCATGACCCGTTTTTCATGGTCGTGAATTTGGTACGGCCCTAGACATTGCGTGTGTGTGTGTGAGAATATATACACATACACCAGTATCATGGTGCTGAAAATACTGAGTCTTGTCAAACTGTACAATATATATGTTTGACTACACAACTTTGTGGCCTATTATTTCTTTATGGAGATGCAGAATAGCATTATTTTGTATTTATGGCAGGTTAGTGGAAAGCAGAATTGACCCTTTATTTCCATATTTTTGTAGTATGTGTTGCTGTCATTCTGGCTGAACCCTCTTGCTTAACATGAATACATACTCTCTGGGGGTTTTTTTCAGTTCAAATCTACACCAAGTAAAAATGTGTCAGTGGTAGGATGGATGGTTATGATGGCTGATGACCCAGAACATCCTGATCTCTTCTTGCTGACTGATTCTGAGAAGGGTGAGTAACATCAGGAGACTGGTGATGCGCATAAAGATCTTTTTTTCAGATTCACCTGACTTTACAAACCCTTAAAACTCTTTTTTAGGCGTGCTCATCATTAATAACAAAAACTTTGGAAGGGATATTAAATCTCCGAGCTTAAGCCAAATTTAGGAACTCCATAGGACTGCAGCTCCTAACTCCTACTTTTCTAACTTAGGAGTTTTGCAGTAGCTTTGCCCAATACATGTTTGTAAATCATGCTTGGATCATGCAGACATTTCGTACGTGAAACTGCATTTACCTCTAACAGTTCAACATCCAGTCCACACCATTCACATAACTAAAACAAACAAAAAAGGCTATTCAGATACACTATTCTAGTGGTTCTCAACCAGGGGTCCGGGGCACCCTGGGAGGGCCGCGAGAAGGTTTCAGGGAGTCCGCCAACCAGGACCAGTGTTAGATTCTGTGGGGCCCAGAGCAGAAAGCTGAAGCCCCATCTCATGGGGCTGGAGCCAGGGGCCCTGAGCCCCGTCACCCGGGGCTGAAGACGAAGCCTGAGCAACTTAGCTTCACGGGGCCCCCTGTGGCAATTGCCTTGTTTGCTACCCCCTAATGCCAGCCCTGACTTTTATATGCAGAAAACTAGTTGTTGTGGCACAGGTGGACCGTGGCGTTGTTATAGCATGTTGGGGGAGCCTCAGAAAGAAAAACGTTGAGAACTCCTGCACTATTTCTCACCAGCACAAATTTGGTGTTCCTAGACCAAACAGTTTTGGAGATATAATGAGCTAACGAACAACTAGGAAAATATTTTTGATAACATATTCTAACATATCTAACGTTTTTCAGTGACTTGTTAGGTTTTTTCTTGTTGACATCTGTACAATAGCATTGAAGGATTAATATCTTTGATTCCTTTGTAGTATCTCTACAACTGCAGTTAATTTTGAATGAACATTTGAATATGCTGATTTACATGAATGTTTGAACATGATTTACAGAATTGAAAATGAATATCTTCCCCAAATAAATATGACCTGATAGAATCAAGGAAGTTCATTTTAATCCTTATATGAAAAATATTGCAAATGCATCTCCTGTAAGAGGTGAACCGAAGGACAGCACCACTGTGTATGAATTATGCCCCTTGTCAACTTTACATCAAACTGAACACTTTTATAATATTTTTCCTTAGGCTGTCTGAAGTCAAGTAATCAATGTATAAAACAGGGAACTGAAAAAGTTCATCTAAAATATGTTGTCACTTTTTGGAACAGCTCACAAGTATTCTCATTGGTAACTTTTCCAGTGTGCGCTCCAGGGTGCTGTCCTGCACTTCACTCTGGTTTTCTTGGCAACATTTTAAAAATAAATTATTAAGCAATTTGAAAGGAGGGCAGGTTCAGGGCAAGTGCACCCATATTCCCCTTCCAGAGTCCAGCAAGCACACCACTCTTAGGCTTCCAGCTCCCCAGCCATCATCTCTCTTGTGCAGAGACATGTCTTTCTCCCTCCTGACTGAGGTATTTCCAGGCTGCACAGTTCCCTGCCTACCCTGTGAATTGCACAGAAAATCAGACTGCTTCAACAGGCCTGCATTACCTTCTCCTCAGAAGCTATAAACAGTGTAATTGTACAGTTATGTTACCACGTAGCTCCTTCTGAGAAAGCACATTTATTCTTAAGGTAAAAGCATTGTAGAGTACATATTAAAAACAATAAAAGAATGTACACACATGCTAATAAGTTTACCAGCAATCACCCCAATACCATGAAGGGCTCTGGCAGGTGAACAGTTCTTCAAACCTCACCAACAGATTTTCTATGGTCACAAGTTCATTACAGCTGTTAGCTCAGAACAATCACACTCGTGAAAAGTTAAGTCACCGCTTTATACAGCCAGTATCTTTGACAGGGGTGGCTCTACCAATTTTGCCGCCCTAAGCAGAGCGCGGAGCTGCCGCCGAATTTCCGCCGCAGCGGACAGAGCGGCGGAGCTGCCGCCGAATTGCCACAGCGGCGTACCTGCCGCCGAATTGCCACAGCAGGACACGGACTGCCGCCCCATTCTGGATACTGCCCCAAGCACCAGCTTGGAAAGCTGGTGCCTGGAGCCGGCCCTGATCTTTTAACTGGGAATAGATCATTTGTGGACAAAGGGTCTCGTCTCTTAGTAGCTTCAAAAGGCTGGGTTTTTGCATAATCAGAGGAGTTACATTTGCATTTACTTGTCCCTAGAGGTTTCTTGGGAAACCCACTTAACTTTAAAAGTTCATTGTTTCAAATAGTCTTTTGAAGCTCATCATGCCTCCCACGTTTACATTAGTCATGTCTCCCCCCCCCCCTCCCCCCCCGCACCCCGAGATGTTAAAAACAATCTCACAGTAATACATAAACATTTGCATTTTTAATGTAATGGACACCTAAGATGCTTAAATTTAATTCAGTAAGGTTTGTCCAGGCTATTGCCCCATCTGTCATAGGTACCATGGACAAAAAGTACTTTGATCACAATGTTCTAAATAATTTGGTGGGATCAGGGAAGGGAGGGGTCTTGGGGGGATTTTTGTTTTGTTTTTTATTGACACTGATCTTAATAATTGGTTTGTATATAATAATTGGTGTGAACGTCTGGCAGAATATAGCACATCTGTTGTATGAAGTCAAATGATGTTGTTTAAATTGCAACCACACCACCAAAGGTCTAAAGTTTTATGAATAGAATGGTCTTTTCACTCTTCTTTTATTTTTTGTTTTTTATTTATTTATGTATTTAATGTATTTGTTTGAACTTCAGTAGAATTGAAATAGAGTACAGTAATTCCTCCTCATTTAACGTCGTCCCGGTTAACGTTTCGTCATTAAGTTGCTGATCAATTAGGGAACATGCTCGTTTAAAGTTGCGCAATGCTCCCTTATAACATCGTTTGGCAGCTGCCTGCTTTGTCCACTGCTTGCAGGATTCTCTGGAAGAGCAAACCCTCCTTGTGGGGATTAGAACCGGGGGGCCAGCAGCCCCTCTCCCCCATCAGCTCCCCTAAATTCCCTGTAAGGTATGTGGCTCGTCAGCTGCCCAGCAGCAGTTGAGCTGTCCCTCCCCCCACTGCTGTGCTGCTCCTGACCTGCCCTCTGCCTTGGAGCTGCTCTGGGGAGCTTCCTACTTGCTGTGGGAGAGGGGTGCTGATATCAGGATATCCCCCTGCTCGGCTGCTCCTGCCCCCCGCCCCTGCTCTGTACCCCCTCTCCGCAAAGCAGAGGAGGGGGACAGGTCTCAGGGACAGAAAGGAGGATGCTTGCTGGAAGCTATTGCTTCCTGTCTGAACTTGCTGATCTGCTTAAAAGGGCAATGTACTTGAAGTGGGGTCAGCATACTTAAAGGGGCAATGCACCTCTCTCTCTCTCTCTCTCTCTCTCTCTCTCTCTCTCATATGCGTGCACCCCCCAGCACTTTGGAAAGTCAACACCTGTGCATCCATGCATGTGCTGTCAGGAAGAGGGAGTGATGCGCTCCAGCTGGATAGCGTGGGCTCATCATCATGTTCCGTTTTTGAAGGGAAGTGTTTGCAGCTACCGCTCTGCATCTATTGTGTTTCCTTCCTCCTGCCTCAGTCCATGCTGCCTTGTAGAGTGTGAAGTTACATTAATAACAACGTATTAACCCTTGAGGACTCATCCGACTGCTAGTTTATCATTTAGCAGCAAGGCATTCCCCGGGAAATATTCCACCCTCTTACTCCAGGACCGCAACCAACCTTCACAATCATTCATTGCTGTGTACAATATTAAACTGTTTGTTTAAAATTGTTTAAAATTTATACAGTATATGTATATAATGTCTTTTGTCTGGTGAAAAAAATTTCCCTCGAACCTAACCCTCCCCCCCATTTACATTAATTCTTATGGGGAAATTGGATTCGCTTAACATCGTTTCGCATAAAGTCGCATTTTTCAGGAACATATCTACAATGTTAAGTGAGGAATTACTGTACTGTATTTGTTCTTGTCTGGTTTTTTTAATCAATTTTTTTCCTGCCTCTGTCATTTTAGGAAATTCATACAAGTTTCAAGCTGGTAACAGAATGAATGCAATGCTGTGGTTCAAACATCTGAGCGCTGCTTGCCAAAGCAACAGACAACAGGTGAGAACTATACTGTGAAAAGGAACTGAGAACTGATGATCGGAACTTGGCATTGGTAACTAGCTCTGAAAGAAAACTGAGTACTAGTCGGTCAGTTTTTGTGCAAAACAAGATACTCCTACCAATACAACTTGGAGGTAACATAAAGATTGTGTTCACAAACAAAGATTTAAGCCTTTATAAGGATCAAATGAAGCAACTGGGCAATTTGGAGGGGGAAGGGATATCTTAATACTTCTGCCACATTGACAGGGTTTTATGCATAATATACCCTTGCATATCTTTATTTTTTTTAAAGCAACATACAATAGCAACATACTAGGTTATTGTAAAGTAATAATCCAGAACACCTTATTGGTAGTATCACTATTGTAAGCTGTAGTAGTGTTTAGAATCAGTACTGCAAAATTCTGTGTAGTGGCATTTAGGGCTGTCGATTAATCACCGTTAACTCATGCAGTTTAACTCAAAAAAATTAATTGTGATTAAAAAAATTAATCACAATTAATTGCGGTTTTAATCGCACTGTTAATAGAAACCAATTGAAATGTATTAAATATTTTGGATGTTTTTCTACATTTTCATATATATTGTATTCTGTGTTATAATTGAAATCAAAGTGTATATTTTTTATTACAAATAGTTGCACTGTAAAAATTATAAACAAAAGAAATAGTATTTTTCAATTCACCTCATACAAGTACTGTAGTGCATACTCTGTCATGAAAGTGCAACTTACAAATGTAGATTTTTTTTGTTATATAACTGCACTGAAAAACGAAACAATGTTAAAACTTCAGAGGCCACAAGTCTACTCAGTCCTACTTCTTGTTCAGCCAATCACTAAGATCAAACAAGATTGTTTATATTTACAGGAGATAATGCTGCCCTCTTCTTCTTTACAGTGTCACCAGAAAATGAGAACAGGCATTTGCATGGCACTTTTGTAGCCAGCATTGCAAGGTATTTGCGTCCCAGATATGCTAAACATTCGTATGCCCCTTCATTCTTCGACCACCATTCCAGAGGACATGCTTCCATGCTGATGACGCTTCTTAAAAAAATAATGTGTTAGTTAAATTTGTGACTGAACTCCTTAGGGGAGAATTGTATGTCCCTGCTCCGTTTTACCCGCATTCTTCCATATATTTCATGTTATAGCAGTCTCAAATGATGACCCAGCACATGTTGTTCATTTTAAGAACACTTTCACTGCACATTTGACAAAACGCAAAGAAGGCACCAATGTGAGATTTCTAAAGATAGCTACAGCACTCGTCCCAAGGTTTAAGAATCTGAAGTATCTTCCAAAATCTGAGAGGGACGAGGTGTGCAGTATGCTTTCAGAAGTCTTAAAAGAGCAACACTCCGATGCAGAAACTACAGAACCCAAACCACCAAAAAAGAAAATCAACATTCTGCTGGTGGCATCTGACTCAGATAATGAAAATGAACATGCATCGGTCCATACTGCTTTGAATTGTTATTGAGCAGAACCAGTCATCAGCGTGGACACATGCCCCCTGGAATGGTGGTTGAAGCATGAAGGGACATATGAATCTTTAGTACATCTGGCACATAAATACCTTGTGATGCTGGCTACAACAGTCCCATGCGAACGCCTGTGCTCACTTTCAGGTGATGTAAATAAGAAGCGGGCAGCATTATCTCCTGCAAACGTAAACAGACTTGTTTGTCTGAGCGATTGGCTGAACAAGAAGTAGAACTGAGTGGACTTGCAGACTCTAAAATTTTACATTGTTTTGTTTTTGAATGCAGGGGTTTTTTTTTTACACAATTCTTCATTTGTAAGTTCAACTTTCATGATAAAGAGGTTGCACTACAGTACTTGTATGAGGTGAATTGAAAAATACTATTTATTTTTTTCAGTGCAAATACTTGTAATCAAAAATAAATATAAAGTGAGTGCTGTACACTTAGTATTCTGTGTTGTAATTGAAACCAATATATTTGAAAATGTAGAAAACATCCACAAATATTTAAATAAATGATATTCTGTTATTATTTAACAGTGCGATTAATCGACCAATTAATTTTTTTAATCGCTTGACAGCCCGAGTGTCATTTTGTTAGGTATTGGCTACACAATATAACATTTAATCAAATTTTGTGTTGCTTACTTATATTTCTAAAAAGCATAAAGAAGCACCTGAGTCTGAGCTTGGGTGGCTAACTCATGCCTCCACCAGTGCCACTATTTTTAGTGTGGTAGCTCAAGTTATGCTAGCACAAGTCTGCCTACCCAAACTGGGGGGCACACTGATGAAAGCTTAGCTTTGAGCCATAAGCTACATATAATGCAGTGATGTCTGTTATATACGCTCTTATTCAGTGCTTCTGGTGCCTGGGAAAAGGTGTCAACCCCGACAGGTGTTCAGTCTACCTTGTCTTCTCTAGTCACCCGTACAAATATCAGGACGGCCACCTCAAACACTTACTTAGGAAATAGGCTTTTCAGGCCCAGTAAACCAAGTGCAGTATTAAAGTTTGGCACTGTCAGTGGTGGGAGGCCTGTCCTAACTTTTTGCTGTGTAAACACACACATTTTGAGGGGTCAATAATGGAAGAAGGTGAGTTTGAGATGACTAGTGACCTTGAAACAAGACCTCGAATCTCACCTGTTCCAGATGAATCTATGAGCTCTTTGTGAGCTGATTCCCCTTCCCGGAGCTATTGTGACCCCTTGCAGATAGCTTAAACCTAGGACTTAGTCTGGTCCCAAGAAAGCTCACGGGGTCTTCATTATTCTGTAGACCAAGTACCTCAGATTTGTGGAGATCCCTTTTAAGCAAGGGTACCATGAAACTGACAAGGAGCCTTTGGTTATCCCCAGATTCATTCTTCTGACTCTAAAATAGACAAACTATACCTCTATATCAGTTCACTGAAAAAGGTTTTGAATAGTTTTACTTGTCTGACCTTGGGCTCTCAGATTGACTCTCCAGCTGATGTGAGATCTCACTATGCTGAAGCTTCTAAATACATATCAAAGGGTAAGGACATTAAGCAGCTGGATCTCTTGGGGAATAAGATTTATTCCTCAGCCACAGTGCAGATGAGGAATGTCAGCTCTCTAAAAGTGCTGGCAAAATATGAATTCCTCACATAAAACATGCTGATTGTTCTAGATCTGCTCCTGGAGTCTCCTAGCATTTCCTCTGTCTTTATAGGAGCAGTGTCGTCAGCACTTCCCGTTTTCTAGCCACTAAATGATGAAGAACACTGCTGGGCAGTTCTTCTTCTCCATTATTTGTGGAATGTCTTTACAAAGATATGAGATTTGCATATTCCATGAACATGGCAAGACTTGGCTGTATCCTAGTCCCTGTTCATTGGAATTCCATAAACTGGGACCTTCAGCTGCGAAGGCCTTGCATCTGTCTCCAATAGTTTGACACTGGGCATGTTAACTTTAATAAATGTTAAACTCTCAATTGTGGCCAAACTAGATTATATCACAATTCACCTACAAATGTAGACCAGAACCAAATCAAGTTATAACACATTTTATAAACCATACTGCAATCTAGTGTCTGTCTTCTCTGTATATGTGTTTCCTATAGTTGTAGTTGTCTTGTGCTGCTTGATTGGTTGTATTTACTTTTTTTTTTTTTGTAGAGGGGAGAGGTAAACAACATTTTAAACTTGCAAGGGGTGGGTTCTGAAAAGATGAAACATGGAAAGCCAATTCTCAAAATAAAAATCAGCTGTTACTTGTGTTTTTGTTTTAGGTTCCTGCAAACTTGATGTCTTTTGAGTAAAAAGCTAATTCAAAACATGAAAGAGAACAATTTGATGAACTGTTTGTCTCATAATTTGAGCATGACATCCTGAAGAAAGCGTGCCAGCTATAAATTTATTTCTGTGCCAGAACAGAACCTAAAGGCTCAATCTCTAAACGCTGGAGTACTGAATAACAAAGCACTAACAGTTTGGGGAATGGATTCCCCTGAGTGAAAAATGGAGTTGCAACATGAACTGCCATGGACCATGCTTCTTAATATTTTCTGAACTGACCTGTGGAAACCACTGCCTTAAAGAGTGAAAGGAAAACCAACATGAAACACCAAATAGTGTGTGTGAAACTTATGGCGGTGCTGTGCTTGGGTTAAATAGGTTGTAGCTAATTTCCATTTCTTTTAACTTTATACTAATTTTTGGGGGGAAACCACCTTTTTAGGTATTCTTTAAAAAGGGTATAACCATATTTCTTAAGGGTTGCATCAACAGCTGGGTTTAGACTGGGGATATAGTGGTACTTACACATTCTAGGGATGTTGTTTAGACTATACTAGCAGCCTTCAATTGAAGCTTCTCTCAGGCTCACTTGATCTGGAGCATCATTAATTCTCTCAGACCTAGAGTATGAGAGCTGTAATAAATGCAGTGGTTGTTTGTTTGGGGTTTTTTTGTGTTGTTTTTTTTTAAGTACTAAACTTGGTAACCTTAGTACTGTATAGGAACCTTACTTCCTGCTAGTGGCACAAAGGCTGAGTGTTTGTATAACACACTTTTTCTTGTAAGCAGGATTGTGATACATGCTTGTCTAATTCCTGGTTGAAGAATAGTCTGTTTTGATTTTGTTAAGTGGGAGCCGTGAGGTGTCATCAGGTCAGAACTGAGTATTTCCTTCCCATTGTGTTTCTACACTGGGTACTTTCCTCCATGAGATGGTTCCACTACACAACAAACACTGGATATAGCTGTTTTAATTCTCTGGAGGGATGTTCCCCTAGTTACAGATAAAGGTAGGGAATAGCAGAAGACCCTCTCTCAGGGTAAGATGCTTCAGCGTATCAGCTTTATAAGACCTCTTTTTTACAGTGTTTGAGAGCCAAGTCAGAATTTCCATTTTTTCATTTTGAAATAATTGGTTGTAATTATCTGTATTGTTCAAGATTTAGGAGCTTGAACTATATTTGCAATTCCTAGAGAAGTTTAATCTAGGAAAGAAAAATAGGGTGGACTAGATAATCAAACCTTTTTCCTCTATATGAGTAATTCTTTGTCACTCAATGTACTTCCTCAAAAAATTTAAAATCCCAAACAGGAGGACAAATTTGCTGTGTTCTATGCATTAGATTTTCATTCATGCCTTATTTTGGGTTCTTTTAAGTTACCTAATTGTCGTCTCTTCACAGAGCCCTATTTAACATTCAGAGCATTGATCTTTATAAATATGGAAGAAATTCCAATAGTGTCCAAGAAAACTTCTTGAAAAAATGGTAGATATTCCACTGACATTATAATTCAGCAGAAAATAAGTTTACAGGTGCACCCCTAGACTTTCTAAAACTATCCAGTAGTCTCAGGTAATGAGTTCTCTTGATAATCTTTTTAAAAAGTTTCCAGAGGTGGTAATTTGTTTGGTAATGTACAGTTCAATTACTAAATCAGGGTAAGGGAATAGAATTTCACACATTAAAGTTCCCAGAATCAGTATCACATTGCTTAACAGCAATCATTAGTTTGTGACTGATGAGGCAGAGAAGGAAGATGCTGTCCCTATTGAGAGAACAAACTAGCATAAAGAGAGAACCATTCTGGAGGAAAGGGAGAGGTGGAAAGTTGGAGCATTTCCAAATGTTACTCTGTGAAATCTGTTTTTAGTATAAAGAGGATATAGTAGATGCACACTTCTGTGTCACACAACAAAGCTAGAAGTAAGTTTTGATTTGGTGTCCCTCTGTATGTCTTTTTCTGTGGAGAATGAATAATCAGTTCTGATCCTGAAGTAGTATATACTGAAAGGAGGTTGCTCATGACAAATCACTTTTCAGTTCACACATCACTTAACCCCATGTTGGGTGTATAGCAGAGACAACATCTTCATAGCCAACAGTATTACTGTAATAGACTTTGCACAGCTTTAGTTTTTGTTTTGCATTTGTAAAATTACTTAGTGTGTGTTTCTTCTCAAAAGTGTTTTTAACAAAATGTATGTACTTTTTTTAAGCATTGTGTATGGTAACTCTGTGGATTTTGAATTTTTTTAATAAGTTAATTAGATGCATTGCAGGTTAACTATATCTATTCTTATGCTAGTGAGAGGAAACATGAAACTGGGAGCTACAGCCTGACATCACACAGCTTTGCTAAAGATAGAGTCGGGTCAGAAGGTGTTGTTTTTGTTCTTTGCATTTATCCAGCTGTCTTTTCTTCTGTTTTTATGGTACATAGAGTAAGATGGGGAAAGCAGTGCTGAGCCCTTGTCAGTAGTCATCATTAGATGAATCATTGCCTGTAGCTGCTCTCTGTCTATTTAGACATCATATATCATTTTGATCTTTATTTTTCTAGACTCAAATATCTCATTTTTCATGGGAGATCTGTTGAAAAAAGAAACCTCCTAAAATGTTTAGCAAGGGTAATAAGAGAAACAATGATTAATGAAAACATTTTTAGATACTTAGTACCAGAAGTTCAATATCTAGTTCTGTTTTATCCCATATTAATTCCAGTAATCCTTCAGATTGTCACATAAACACTAAGACTACATCTTTTGAATTGGAAGATTATTAGGGAAAAGTTTTTTCTCTCCTGAGAGGAAACCTGTCATAGAAAGCTTAAATATAATGACAACTCAAATCAACTATGAAGAGCACAGTAATCCACCTCTCTGTAAAAAGTAGTAGTTAAACAAAATGTTTAAAGTAGTACTGGGAAAACAGTACAGCATCCAGATATAGACAGGTAAGGATGCACTATCCAGAATGTCAGCCAGTTGGTTGTGTTTGTTTTTGGTTTATCTTGCAATGTTTTTTTAAATTTGTACTTTCGGTAACTGTTGAAATTTTGCAGCTAATGTTCATAACTTTATTTTGTTGTATTTATATCTTTAGTTGAAAGTGGTCTCTTGAGATGTCTTGTAGAACAAAAGATCCATTATTACAGGAATGTGGACAAAAATAGTTCAGAGTAGATCTTCCTGGCTGGGTTATATGTAAATGTTGATCATCTGCTGACTGGTATACTACAAAGCCACTTTTTTCACAGTTCAACTTCCTACAGGATTTTTTGTTTAAACACCCACAGAGAGTCCACCCAGTTTAGAGAATTAGTTGTGGTGTTACTGTAGTGCACTTCTAATACATCTCTGGCTATCATAAATTGAAGTACTAAATGCTAACTTAATGTTAGCTTTCTAACTTAAACCACATTTAATCAAATGCCTTCCATTTCAGTGTTCTTAAAGAGCTAATGTTAGTCACAATTGATTTTACAAAATGGGATCCATACAATTTGAGTGAATCTAGACATGTGCTTCATTTTACAAACCATTTCTTGTGGAAAATGCCGTTGAAACATTGCCCAAGTTACTTTGATTCAATGTGCATTTGAGTTAAGTATGTGCCACATGGTTTTAATACCCAACTTTTAACCTTTCCTACAAGGAACTTTTCAAAGATTCTAAAAAGCAGATACCACTCCTGTAAGATCTGAAAAGGAAAAAGCTCACTACGCTGAAAATTGTGGCAGGGCGATCTTCACTTCCTCAATTCTGCACTCTCTCGTGGTCCTTTTGGGGAATTAACTATTTGTTAACTTTCCCTCTCTGGACTCAGATGTGTTATAAAAGAATTTGCAGCAACGTTATTGCTCCTAGCAGTACATTTACTACTGAAAATGAAAACATATAAGAAACAAACTATCAAGGAAACACAAAAGAATACAACACAGTTACATCAGCTTATTTTTGTTGATTGATATTAGCTATGTAGTTTAATGCTAGTTTCTGTGCCACAATTTAAGTGCACTTATTTGCAATTAAATTTTTTAGAAGAACGTAATCTTCCACTGTTAAAAGATAATGTAACAAGGTTGTCAACTGTAAGATGCTTTCCCTTCCAAATGAAGTAAATGTAACTTTGTGTTGCTAAGGCACTGTGAGCGGTTGGGTCCCTTTTGATAAAAGGAAAATTGGGTGGTGATGTTTTTCTGGCTCCTGCAGTGGCATTTTTCTTCACTCTCCTCTGGTATTTTCATTCACAAGCAGTAGTAGTCCTAATCTTTTCACAGCCATCTTGGTATACTGCCTGCTCTAAGCTTCAAAACACTAGAACTGGTACTAAATCACACCAATGATTTATTCTTGCTATGAGGTCAACTTTTAAAAGCGTTGTTATTTAAATACTGATGCTTTCTTTTTTTCCTTTTCCTTTCCCTTTCCCTAAAAATGGCTTGTGTCTAAAGTAAACAGATTTGGTGTTTGGGAGAGTTGTAATTGAAGGAATCTCTATAAATGAATGCTGAACTTCTTCAGTGGGTGCAACTGAACTTCTTTCTGGTCATCATCCAAACTTTTGTGGGGAGGCAGACACTTGGATCTGAGAGAGACTGGTCAGTGCCTTATTGTCAGATGGAAGTCCAATTCTGTTGTTGTAGAGCTGAAAATACAATAGCAACCACTGGACCGAATTACTTTCCCTGATTTCTGTAGTGTGTACCCTCTTTCCCACCATTTTTACTTTTCTAGCCGAATGAATTAGTCAATTTTGGTCTGTGTAAGATAGATATAATTTAAATTGCTAAACTGTTTTACTAGGTTTGGTCTTTTTTTTTTTGTCTTTTTTTTTTAGCAGAAGCGGCCATTGACAGATTTGTCTGCAGCTTTTATCAGAACTGTCTAAACCATCTTGTAACAATTTTTCTTTAAAATATAAAAATATTGGAATGTCAAGCGTAAGAGAAAAACAACAACAAGAATAAATAAGGGTCAGAGGGCATTCTGAGTAATTTCTAGGGTTTGTGAACTTGAGTTCCCCTAGCTAAAAATGAGGATTCTCTCTTCCTTTTTATTCTTTTGTAACACTATACTGTACAAGTGTGAAAGGACTATAGCTAGCAACCTTTTTGTTAATTTAAACTAAATATCAAGGAGAAACGTACAACATACAGTTTGTCTAGTTTTTTTTTAATCTTTTCATGACATACTTTAAGCTCATTTGTGCAGGGGTTGTTTGTTCTATTTCTGGTGTCATACCATCTAGTGAAAACTATCATTCATTAAAATAAATATATATGATTATAAGTTTCCCTACAAGAGATTTGTGAGCTTTGAAGCATTAAGCTTTGAAGCACATAGCTTTGGAGGGAGAAATTAATTAATAAGCTTTCACAGGTTGAGTTTTTTTAAGCAAGGAAAGCCACATACAATAGAATATTAATATTCCTCTAAGACATTATGGTAGAAAACAGAGCATTTCTACACTGCAGTGTTTTTAACTTCAGATGTTTGAAAGGAAAAGCATAACCTAGCACAGACATTATCAACCTTAAAGGGTTTTTCAGTGACAATTGAAAGGATTAGCCCAAGGTGAAAAAAGCAGAGTTTTGAGTCTAGCCATGCATGTTACAGAACAGGGTTGAGGATTTTTCTCAAGGACTATTATTATAAAAAAGTGCCACAATGAGATGGAGGCTTCTGCAGATCAGACCATGGAGGCTAATTGCTGAAGCTTTTCCTCAAATAGCCAGGAGCAACATAAACATTCAGTTTCTTCTGTACACTTGATTAGTATCAACTTTACCTTAGTGGGAAAGTGTTGAGACCTCCAATTCCTCAGCAAAGCTCTTGCCATTCCAGAACTGCTCCAAAATATGGTCCAAAACTAGTAAAAGTTGACCAGCTAAATAGGGAAAGAAAGGATCTTTAGGGTTCACCTGTTTATAGAGCCTTTGACTCCTTGCATACAGATAAATACAGTACACCCATTCAAGCCCTACTGTAGTAGTGCAGAGGCTAGGGAAATCATACAACCTATAATAATCCAGGAAGAAAAACAAAGATTGTTTATATGGTAAACACAAGCCATTTTTAATGTTATTCTTCCATGTTGACTTGAGATGCTATAGTGATAGTAATTGCACTATGACCTCTATGAGTGACGTGCAGTTAGGCTGTCCTCTAGCCTTTTTTCTTCTACTATTTTTTAAAATACTTTAGTGTGGGCGTGTGTGAAATTGTGTGTTTGCATAAACTAGTTTAAAATGACTTTAAGTACGGATTTCAGAAATCTTTCCTACTGAAATAAATGATTTAAAATGTGGATTTGTGTGAACTATTAGTTTATTTTTCATAATCATATTGGTACTGCAGTCACTCTCAAGCACGGAATTTGGTTCTTTCCGAATACATTGATGCCTGGGATCACCTGGGATTTGTTTATTATAAGCTCTTTTTAATGGTCCTTTGAAGAACAGCTTGAAAATAATATACCACTGCAAATAAACACACACCAAAAATCAGTAAACTAACAAGGAAAGACAATTAACTGAAAAAAGCTTTTATTTTATTAATTGTTACAACTCCTTCTGTTAGCTGCCAGTGAGCAGATGCTTTCCCACCATGGTATTTCCATACATGTGCTGTCTGTTTTTATCAGATTTTCCTCTTGATTTCTCTATTTTCCTCATCCTCCTTTGCCTGTATATTTTTCCTTTAAAGATATGATAAATTAAATCCATTGCAAACACAGCCATTAGGTAACATGCTTTATTCCTATTACTTTAATAAGAAACTGCAAAAAAGGTAAAAACGGAGCATGTGGAGAGAATGTTGGTAATGTGCAAAGTACTTTTTTATTAGCCCTTGGCATGGCATGTCAACGTTCTGTGCCTTTTCACTGTGTGTTACATCGCATTGGAACAGGACCCATGCAGCTCTTGGTGTGAAATGATGTGGATTGCTTGCCAGGTTATGAACCTAGGGCCCCTTCTACCCTCTTTCCTTGATGGAACTATTTGTTTCTAGTATGGATGCATTAAAAAATAAAAAGGGCAGAGCAGACTTTATTCTTCATTATTTCCAAATTATGGAACTTTTAAGACTGTTATAAGTGTTCAATACGGTGAAATATTATATGGAATTAATCTGTCATCTGTTCTATTTCCTCACTCATTTTCCAAATCTTTTTGTTTCTCATAAACTGCTCACTAGTGCTCAGCACAACAGTTTTGGTGTGCACGTTTTCTGACGAGGCCTGATTCCATCCTTGCAGATGCAGTCTGCAGTCTGTGACATGGCTATTACTGGAAGTTGAATGATGCTGACTAGAGCAGAATTGTTCTTGGCTCAAGTGTATTTTCTCAGAAAGTTTTTGGAAAAGTCTTTTCTCACCTGTCTAATCACCTCTCTCCACACAAGAACCTTAATTGTTCTTGAAGTAGTGTCCCTATGGGTGCTTGACTGTAGCTGTGTTTGCGTCCCTGTGCTGCTGATTGGAGAACTTCGGTAGCAGTGTCCATTAGGCCCACACATGCATTGTCTCTTCTCATGCTGCCCCATGTGGCTAGTCAGCGCATGCTGGCTAAACCCCCTCAGTTCCTTCTCAATTGCACCTGGCTAGCAATGGAGCTCCTTGCAGTCCACTAGGATCATTACTCTATTCGCAGTTAGATAGTTAATTGGCCTCATAGCATAGTGTAGTTGTAGTTTCTTCTTTACTGATTTTTTTCTCTCTTAAAAAAAAAATTGGGGAAAAAACCTTTATTTTTCCCGCTTCTTTTCCTTTGTTGGTGACCCTTCCCCACAATGGGTTATGCTGGGCTTCAAGAAGTGCTTCACTTTCAAGGAGGCAATCCCGATTGAAGACAAGCACTCCCAGTGTATTCGCTGCCTCAGGGAAGGCCACCTCTTAAAAAAAAAAAAAAAAAAAAAAAAGTGTGGCCTCTGCCAGCAACTCTAGCCACGATCTCGTAAGGACAGAAAGCTCCAACAGAAGATCATCTGAGGTGGCTCTCAGGCCCCCCCCAGGACCTGCATCAGGAGTCACCTGGCAGACGTGAGCCACAGCCCTCTACATCTAAAGGTTGTAGGTTGAGGAAACAAACTGCCGGCCCCTCTCGCAAGTCATCTAAGAAAAGAGTGGGAAGTCCTCATAGTGAGCTCTGAGATAGCCATAAGTGACAAATGCAAGAAGCCTGGGGAACAAGCAGGGAGAACTGGAAGTCCTGGCACAGTCAAGGAATTATGATGTAATTGGAATAACAGAGACTTGGTGGGATAACTCACATGATTGGAGTACTGTCATGGATGGATATAAACTGTTCAGGAAGAATAGGCAGGGCAGAAAAGGTGGGGGAGTTGCGTTGTATGTAAGAGAGCAGTATGACTGCTCAGAGCTCCAGTATGAAACTGCAGAAAAACCTGAGAGTCTCTGGATTAAATGTAGAAGTGTGAGCAACAAGGGTAATGTCGTGGTGGGAGTCTGCTACAGACCACCAGACCAGGGGGATGAGGTGGACGAGGCTTTCTTCCAGCAACTAATGGAAGTTACTAGATCACAGGCCCTGGTTCTCGTGGGTGACTTTAATCACCCCGATATCTGCTGGGAGAGCAATACAGCGGTGCACAGACAATCCAGGAAGTTTTTGGAAAAGTGTAGGGGACAATTTCCTGGTGCAAGTGCTGGAGGAACCAACTAGGGGAAAAGCTCTTCTTGACCTGCTGCTCACAAACAGGGAAGAAGTAGTAGAGGAAGCAATAGTGGATGGGAACCTGGGAGGCAGTGACCATGAGATGGTCGAGTTCAGGATCCTGACACAAGGAAGAAAGGAGAGCAGTAGAACAGAGACCCTGGACTTCAGAAAAAGCGGACTTCAGAAAAGCAGACTTTGACTCCCTCAGGGAACTGATGGGCAAGGTCCCCTGGGAGAATAACATGAGGGGGAAAGGAGTCAAGGAAAGCTGGCTGTATTTTAAAGAATCCTTATTGAGGGTGCAGGAACAAACCATCCCAATGTGTAGAAAGAAAAGTAAATATGGCAGGCGACCAGCTTGGCTTAACAGTGAAATCCTTGCTCGTCTTAAACCCCAAAAAGCAGCTTACAAGAAGTGGAAGATTGGACAAATGACTAGGGAGGAGTATAAAAATATTGTTCAGGCATGCAGGAGTGAAATTAGGAGGGCCAAATCACACTTGGAGTTGCAGCTAGCCGGAGATGTTAGGAGTAACAAGAAGGGTTTCTTCAGGTATGTAAGCAACAAGATGAAAGTCAAGGAAAGGGTGGTCCCCTTGCTGAATGAGGGAGGGTACCTAGTGACAGAGGATGTGGAGAAAGCTAGTGTACTCAATGCTTTTTTTGCTTCTGTCTTCACAGACAAGGTCAGCTCCCAGGCGGCTGCACTTCGCAGCACGGTATGGGGAGGAGGTGACCAGCCCTCTGTGGAGAAAGAAGTAGTTCGGGACTATTTAGAAAAGCTGGACGAGCACAAGTCCATGGGGCCAGATGCACTGCATCCGAGGGTGCTAAAGGAGTTGGCCGATGTGATTGCAGAGCCATTGGCCATTATCTTTGAAAAATCATGGCAATCGGGGGAGGTCCCGGATGACTGGAAAAAAGCTAATGTAGTGCCCATCTTTAAAAAAGGGAAGAAGGAAGATCCAGGGAACTACAGGCCAGTCAGTCTCACCTCAGTCCCTGGAAAAATCATGGAACAGGTCCTCAAGGAATCAATTCTGAACCACTTAAAGGAGGGGAAAGTGATCAGGAACAGTCAGCATGGATTCACCAAGGGCAAGTCATGCCTGACTAACCTAATTGCCTTCTATGATGAGATAACTGGCTCTGGATGAGGGGAAAGCAGTGGATGTGCTATTTCTTGACTTTAGCAAAGCTTTTGATATAGTCTCCCACAGTGTTCTTGCCAGCAAATTAAAGAAGTATGGGCTGGATGAATGGACAGTAAGGTGGATAGAAAACTGGCTGGATGGTCGCTCTCAACGGGTAGTTATCAATGGCTCCATGTCTAGTTGGCAGCCGGTATCAAGTGGAGTGCCCCAAGGGTCGGTGCTGGGGCCGGTTTTGTTCAATATCTTCATCAACGATCTGGAGGATGGTGTGGACTGCACCCTTAGCAAGTTTGCAGATGACACTAAACTGGGAGGAGTGGTTGATACGCTGGAGGGTTGGGATAGGATACAGAGGGACCTAGACAAATTAGAGGATTGGGCCAAAAGAAATCTGATGAGGTTCAACAAGGACAAGTGCAGAGTCCTGCACTTAGGACGGAAGAATACCATGCACTGCTATAGACTAGGGACCGAATGGCTGGGCAGCGGTTCTGCAGAAAAGGACCTAGGGGTTACAGTGGACGAAAAGCTGAATATGAGTCAACAGTGTGCCCTTGTTGCCAAGAAGGCTAACGGCATTTTGGGCTGTATAAGTAGGGGTATTTCCAGCAGATTGAGGGACGTGATTATTCCCCTCTATTCGGCGCTGGTGAGGCCTCATTTGGAGTACTGTGTCCAGTTTTGGGCCCCACACTACAAGAAGGATGTGGATAAATTGGAAAGAGTCCAGCGGAGGGCAACAAAAATGATTAGGGGGCTGGAGCACATGACTTATGAGGAGAGGCTGAGGGAACTGGGATTGTTTAGCCTGCAGAAGAGAAGAATGAGGGGGGATTTGATAGCTGCTTTCAACTACCTGAAAGGGGGTTCCAAAGAGGATGGATCTAGACTGTTCTCAGTGGTAGAAGATGACAGAACAAGGAGTAATGGTCTTAAGTTGCAGAGGGGGAGGTTTAGGTTGGATATTAGGAAAAACTTTTTCACTAGTAGGGTGGTGAAGCACTGGAATGGGTTACCTAGGGAGGTGGTGGAATCTCCTTCCTTAGAGGTTTTTAAGGTCAGGCTTGACAAAGCCCTGGCTGGGATGATTTAGTTGGGGTTGGTCCTGCTTTGAGCAGGGGGTTGGACTAGATGACCTCCTGAGGTCCCTTCCAACTCTGAGATTCTATGATTCTATGATCTCCATCTTGCTCGGTATCTTTGGCACTGAGACCATCTCAGTCCGGCACCCTTGGCTAACGGACACCATCAGCAGCCAGTACAGCTGAGCACGGGCACTGAGTCATCAGCACTGGGGGACAGGAATAAAAACTCCAATAAAAAGATGCTCCCGGTACACAACTGTATATTGGTACCACCATTGATGCCTCGCCCAGCACCAGAGCAACCGGTACGGACAAGATCCACCCCCCGCCCTTCAGCACTATCACTGGAACAGTTGGTACCAGCAGAATCCCGTCACTCCAGGAACCTCCGCATACTAGGCGTACTGGAGTCCCTTTTCCTCGGTACCAGGAACGCCACACTGAGCCTCTGCCTAGCACGGGAATCATCTCCACTGCCATGCCACATTTCCCGCTCTTGTTCAGACAACAAACCAAAGGAGGTGGCGTCACAGTACTCCTTTCAGGCCCCATATGATGCTCAGTACTGACAGAGCCCAAAAATATATCCATAGATTGCCCCACCATTGCCATCCTGTTATGGACACCCATGGGCACCACTGCCAGGCTCTGTGCTACCACCATGCCAGTGGCCCTATTAGGAGCCTTGGGTGTCATACCACCAGCATGCCCCTTGGGCTTCGAGCCTCACCCTCAAGACACAGCCCCTCGGACACACCATCCAGAGCTTTGGAGGCTCCACAAGATATCATACAGGCACAGGAGGGCAGTGCCGAGGAAGAGAAGTGACACTGAGGACCATATCCTCCTGCTCCCCGGATAAAACCGTCATGCCTTCCCCCATCAACTCTGGCAGACGACTTTTGTCTCTTCCAGGAGTTGGCAAAGAGAGTTGCAGACATTCTCCAAATAGCACTGGAAGAAGTCAAGGATACACCATCAACTCCTTGACATCCTCCATTCTTCCACCTCAAAGATCGCCCTCCCTATTAATGAAACCATCTTAGACCCGGCAAGAACTATATGACAAACCCCAGCATAGGTAGCGCCTTATCTGAAAGTGGGCAGACGAAAAATACTATGTCCCCACCAAGAAATCTGAGTTTCTCTTCTCCCACCCACCACCCAACTCCATTGTGGTGCGTCCCATCAACTCCTGTGGCCAACAACACTAATCGAGGGCCACTCCCTATGATAGGGACTGGAAGCACCTGAACCTTTTCGGAAGGAAGGCGTACTGCTCGGCTACGTTCAAATCTGTATCGTCAACTATGAGGACCTCACGGCAAAATATGACTATATAAACTATTCAAAATTGAATGACTTTATTGAACGGATGCCGGAATCACATTGTGACCAATTTAAGGAGGGCCAGTAGTGGCAAAGACATCGCTGCAGTCTGCCCTCGATACAGCAGCTAGGTCAACCTCCACAGCAGTGGTGATACGACGGGCATCTTGGCTCCCTCTGTCAGGCTTCCCGAAGGAGGTACAGTCTACGGTTGAAGACCTCCCTTTTGAAGACGTGGCGAAGACTGTTGCCTCCCTTCACAATCTGAAGGACTCCAGGGCCATTCTCTGGTCGCTGGGCATCTACACGCCAGGACAAAAAAGCTGGTTCAGTCTCCAATCCCAGCATAAACCACACACATCCCAATATCTGGCTCAATGCCACTATGAGCCACAGAGAGAGAGGGGCAAATTTCCCAAGCACAAACTATCTGGCCTGCAGTCTTCTTCATTCCAGCCTTCTGTGTCCAAACAAAAATTCTGACGGGTGGGTCGAGGTGTCATTAGACTACTCTCCCCCAACTGATACAGCCAGTCATTGTTCTACACCCGTTTGGCCACCGATTGGCACCGTTCTGCAATGCCTGCGAATGCATAACATCGGACTGATGGGTCCTAGAGATGGTTCGAACTGGGTACTCCATCCATTTTATCTCCCTACACCTTCCACAATACCCTTCCCTGTCCCACTTCAGGAACCCTTCTCATGAGAATTCACTATGACGGGAGGTAAATCATCTCCTCCAGTTAGGAGTCATAGAGTCGGTACCTCAACATCTATCAGGCAAAGGGTTCTACTCTTGTTACTTCCTAATACCCAAAAGGAAGAAAGGTTGGAGACCCATACTAGACCTCAGAGCTCTCAACAAGTTTAAGGCTCAAAAGTTCAAGATGGGCACCTTATCAATGATCATTCCAGCTTTGGTTTTCGGCCCTCAACTTTCAGGATGCCTATTTTCATATCTCAATCCTACTGACTCTCAAACCATTTCACTTTGGGATAAGACCACTACCAATACACAGCGCTACCCTTTGGACGATCATCGGCCCTGAGAGTATTTTCCCAGGTTCTCTCAGTGATGGTTGCTCTCTTGTACCCCCAAGGGATCGTGATTTACCCGTACCTGGATAATTGTCTTCTCGGAGCCAGATCTCTCCAAGAGATCTTGGGAACTGGGCCTACAGATCAATGCCCAGAAGTCAACCCTCGTTCCAGTGAAACACCTGGCATTCGTAGGTGCCGACTGAGACTCATTGCAGGCCAGAGCGCTCTCTATTTTTTCCAGAGGTTATGCTCAGACCATATCCAAAATTCATTTCTAAGGTAACCTCCCCATTCCATATGAATCAATTGATTCACCTTCCAATCTTTTACCCCAAGCTTCACCAAGACAACAGGAAAGCTATATTACATACCCAAGATGTCAGGATAGCCCTGGCCTTCTATCTGGACAGGACAAAGGTCTTCAGGAAGTCTCCTAGCTTTTTCCTCTCCATTTAGGAAAGATCCAAGGGCTCAGCAATATCGGCTCAAAGGCACTCCAAGTGGATCTCAAATTGCATCAGACAGTGTTACCAAGTTCGCAACATGACCCCTCCAGGCTCTATTCATTCACACTCCACAAGTTTGATCTCCTCATCTTTTGCATTCTTCAAGAACGTCCCTATCTCAGAAATCTGTAGAGTAGTGACATGAGCGTCAGTCCACACTTTTGCAGAACACTGTGATCATTGGGAACTCTGCTGCTGATGCCATCTTCAGCTCTGCAGTGCTATCTTCTGTAACTGACTTGACTCCAAAGTCCCGGCCCTCCAGAAGGGGTACTGATCAGGAGCCACCTACAGTAGAGCACCCAGAGAGAGACCTCTCGAAGAAGAAGTATTAATTACCTTGTGCAGTAATGATGGTTCTTCGAGATGTGCGTCCTTATTGGTGCTCTGCAAACCCACCCTCCTCCTCTCTACTTTGAAGTTTTTGTAGTAGAGAAGGATCTGGAAAGGTTAGCCCGCCCACGCTGACTAGCCTCGTGGCACAGAACAAGAAGAGACAGCGCATGTCCAGGCCTAATGGACACTGCGACCAAAGTTCTCTGATCAGCAGCGCAGGGATGCAAGTACAACTACAGTGGAGCATCCTAGGGATGCACATCACAAAGAACCATCGTTACTACACAAGGTGAGTAACTTCTTTCAAAGTCTGGCTTCTGCTCCTTGTGTGTGTTGTCACTGATCTGTTCATGGCTCCTCTGTCCTCATCCTTCTTATCTTCAGTACTGTATTTTTGTACCATGGACTATATTACATCCTTCCTGATTGCATGACACAGTTGACTGGGGTTTGAGTACCTTGCAACCATTTTCACAAATTATTGAACATCTTAATAGAGCTCCAAAGGTAATTTCCTCATCCAGAGGACTGCTTGTTACAGCAGAGGGCCTCACTGGAGAGGTAAAATCAGACAGTAGGAGAACCACGATCACATTTTACACATGGAGGACTCTTAATGGGGGAAGGGCATATAGATTACCTCTTCCAATATCTTGCATTGGAAGCCTACAGGTCTAGTATGACTAGAAACCATGCTGTGATGTTGTTTCATACATATCATAGTGAATCCAACTAAATGCTTTTCCTGTGAAACATTATAAATTCTGTGGTGGACTAATGTTTTGTTCTTGCATACTTTCCTGTTTAAAATTCTATGCTTCCCTGTTGCTGTGTGAAGGACCTCAACAAACTATAAGAGAAACGGGCAAGTTGACTGTGTATAGGAGAAACAGTGAAACCAGCACCACAGTAAAGTGCTGTCAAATGCACAAGCTAACAAACCTGAAAACATTTTTCTCTTGTTTATAGTCATCTTAGGTGTTACATGTAAGAATAGTAGGTAAAAAAAAATAATTCACACATATGATCTTTAAGCAGATGGTGTCCCTTTAAGTGAAAATATATATGCCTAAAATTGGCTAGGCACCTATTTTATAAACAAAAGAAAAACTGTGCACAAAAGTATGAAAGAGAGTGTGCTTCTAATTGGTAAGTGGCCAGTAGTTTCATACTGCTCTTAATAAATGGAGTTTAAGGCAGATGGAATTTGAGGGGAATTTTATTTAAACATTATTTTGACTTATTCATGTTAATGTCAATTTAAATTGTATTAGTATTTTCATTTAAATTGAACAATATTATTTAAATACACCTTAATACTACCTGTATATTTATATATTGTAACACTATGCCTTTCTTGTCAACCTTGGGACTTGAAAATGAAATCCAGAACAAAACTTGTCTTCCACTTTGCTGCCTGAGCTAGTTCACAGAGACTGGTAGCTGCTGCTTTGCTAAACTGATCTTGTATGAGCATACTTAGGGTTTGTCTACACTACTGCTTAAGTTGATGTAATTTGCAATGCTCCGGGGGGAGGGGGTTTACACCCCATAGCAACATAAGTTATATAGACTTAAAGCAGTGTCTACATTGCACTATGTCAGTGGGAGACACTGTCCCACCAACATAGCTTCCACCTCTCATTGAGGTGGAGAGTAATTACATCGACAGGAGAGTGCTCTCCCGTCGACGTAGCACAGTAGTGAAGACAAGCCCTTACTGTATACCACCACATAACTAAACATGTAACTTAAGTTTGTGACTGACTGTTACAGTGTACTGCAATGTGTAAAATGCGGCAACTTTCCATACATTTCAGGTTTTTTTCCAAAAGGTCTTGTTCAAAGCTGATCTGCCAAAGAAAAAAAAGAATGTGTACTTTGTGTAAAAAAACCAAAACTTTC
This sequence comes from Chelydra serpentina, assembly GCA_037349315.1. NCBI lineage: Eukaryota > Metazoa > Chordata > Testudines > Chelydridae > Chelydra > Chelydra serpentina. Next base: position 54,049,887 of record JBAIAC010000024.1, on the reverse strand, counting down.
TTTATGCATAATTTAAAAACAAAAACACTCTTTTGCTGGTCACCCTTTCAGAGAGAAGTATCTCATATACAAATACAACTGGCAGCAAAGTGCCTCCTGTCAGTTTCTTCTGTATTGAGCTAGACAAATTGAGTCTAGTTGAAATTAAACAAATTCAGACAGGAAATAAAGCATACATTTTTAACTGTGAGAGTAATTAACCATTGGAACAATTTACCAAGGGTCATGGTGGATTCTCCATCACTGACCATGTTTAAGTCAAGATAGGATGTTTTTCTAAAATATGCTCTAGGGATTATTTTGAGGAAGTTCTATGGTCTGTTTTGTACAGCAGGTCAGAGTAGTTGATCACAATGGTCCCTTCTGGCCTTGGAATCTATGAATTACGAATTTTTCTTCCAAGTGGGAAAATACTAAACAGTTCTACATTATTATCTTTAACTAATTGATAGTTAATGGTCAGCTTTATCTCTGTCCACATTATGCAGAATCATAGGGAGCTGAAACTGTTTCAAGGTCAAACAGTACAGCTAAGCATTTACCATAACCCTTTGCTCCTGAAAAGGTGTGGACTCTAATCCTTCTGGTTAAATATGAACTGATTCAACATGCCCATGCACAGCACTCCCTCCACTTGTTGTAGAACTTATCCCAAAGGAGTGGTTTGGGGAAGAATTTGCAAGATGGCATGAATATCATCGTTGGATTCTGTAGGGAAACCATCTGAACTAGTTCAACTGCACAACCTGCACTTCCTGTCTTCACTAGTGCTGAAACAGGGCCCACTGAACAAGTGCAGGCTGAATTATAAGGCTTGCTGACAGCTAGATCAGTTTAACTGGAACATTTGTGAACTATTACAATTGCTTTTGAATGTGGACATGAAATATTTTACAAGCAGTCCAGATGCTTGTACCTGAACTGTAATGTCCAAGGTATTCAGTGTAGACAGGACTAATGAGGCTATTTCTCCACAGTAATCATGAAAAAATCATAGGAACATGGGACTTGCCCTTCCATATCAGACCAAAGGCTCATCTAATCTAGTATCTGGTCTGATAGTGGCCAATACCAGAAGCTTCAAAGGAAGGTGTCAGATGCCCCATGATGGACAATTGTACAATGACTTGCTCAGAAGGGAAGTTTCTTCCGAAATCCTGACACTTATTGGTTGTCTTATGCCCTAAAGCTTCTTTTTAAAGTCTTATGTAACTGTGGATGTTTTCACTAACCATACAAATGTCTAATCTCTTTTTGAATTCTACTAACCTCTTGGCCTTGCTGATATCCTCTGACAGCGAGTTCCACGTGTTAGTTATGCTTTTTGAAGAAAAAAGCAAACCTCACCATTTAATCTTGCTCTGACCCATCAACTGTCACATTGCAGTTACTTGACAGCACAAGAAACAGCCCAAGTGGTGTCAGTTTTCGCCTCTTCATAGCAAAGTGTACTTCGCTCTTAAAGACAGTGACACCAGTTAGCTACTGAATGGCTTTGTAATAATCTTGGTCCTTTCAAAAAGATCTAGTGTTCGTATATGTATAGGAATTCATCCCTTTTTATAAACGTGTATATTTTATGAATTTGCCATTTCTTCCACAGAATGCTGAGGATTGAACTTCAAAAGCCAGTGGGGAAGGGAGCTTATCCTCTTGGGAATGGACTTTTGTTAATGTAAATTAATTCTAGCACTGATGAAAAGTGTCACTGTCCATCCTAGACACCTGCAGTTTATCTACAGAATATGTACAGGAAAAGAGCAAGTGTCCTCATACATCCCCACCAATGCATCTCAGCATTGATCTTCAGGGACCCTCTCCAGTGGTTGTTCCAGCTTCTTTCTCATTCAATCCTTATCCTGTTTGAGACCCCCCAACAAAGGTACCAGTTAGAATATAAGAAATTACCATATCAGAATGCTCAGACAGCTTTCTACTTACTCCAGTCTCGTGCTTCCAACAGCAGCTTTCTATCCCATGTCACAGAGGAAGGTGAATCTCCCTTAATGCATCTGGCTTACTGTGCAGTAATCTATGGTGATGGAAGAATTTCTTCCTGACCGTAAATGGAGATCAATTTAAGCCCAAAGCTCTTTGTATGAAGTTCTTTTGCTTATAAGTCAAAAATGACCTCTTTTTCATTCTTTTCTGGTGTTTTTTAGTTCACACTTGGAAAGATTCTGTTTTTCAGAAAATGAATGAAATTGTGCAGTAAAGAGAAGAAAAATTGAAATCATATGGGGCTTAAAGTTACTTTCCACATCAGCTATAGATTTATATTTTGGACTTAAATATAATGCCTTAAATCTTATTTTATATCCTTCCACAGATGTCTGTATATCAGATACTTTAGTTATTTTAAAGTGTAGTCCATATAAGAATAATATACTTTGCACTTACATTGTATCTTTTTTTCTAAGGATTTGAAAGCACTTTACACAATGCTAAAAGTGTATTGCTTACAACTTGGCTTTTAGGTTTTGCTGTGTGTGGAATAACAAATATTTGAGGATAAATACACTAATCATTTGGTTAGCTGAGAATATCTGCTACCCATTATACACGGCCGTAGCATGCATTTACTAAACAATGTCTCGATTAAATCGAATTCTTTGTTTTGTTGTTCTTCCGTTTGCCCTTAACTATACAAGAACTGTCAAATAACTTGCTGGTTATCAGTTCCAAATGTGGGAAAGCAGGTCCTTATGCCTCTGGCAATATATTCCTGTCAAGTTCTTAATCTCCATGAGCTGTTGGTGAAGAGCTGCATGAAACCAGACTGTGGATCAGTCTTCTGTCTCTCTCAGGCTACGTCTACACTACAGACCTTACAGCAGCACAGCTGTACCACTGCAACCGCGCCACTATAAGGTCTCCTGTGTAGCCACTGTATGCTGATGGGAGAGAGCTCTCCTGTCAGCATGATTAAACCACCCCCAATGAGCAGCAATAGCTGCATAGGCGGGCGAGCATCTCCCGATGGCATAGCACTGTCCACACCAACATGGCGTTTTTGTCGGTGAAACTTATGTCAGTCAGGAGGGTGTTTTTTTCACGCCCTTGACCAACAAAAGTTTTACCAACAAAGTGCTAGTGTAGACATAGCCTTATACACTGTGCAAGGACTTCCAGGAGCACATCTACTGACACTGGAACTTGTCTGCTATGAGCACCATGAGGGCATATCTGCATCAGAGTGGAACCCCATTGATTTCAAGGTACAGGGGTCGTCTTGTATGGAAGAGCTTGCAGTTCTTCTTCGAGTGGTGTCCCTGTGGGTGCTCCACTCTAGGTGTCGGTGCATCCCTATGCCAGAGAGTGGAGATTTCTCGCCGCAGTACTCGGTCGGGGGAAGGGCGTGCACAGGAGTCGTCTTGTGCAGCCATTGGCACCTCCTGTAGCGCGCGCTCCCCCGACCATCCCCTCAGTTCCTTCTCAACCGTCCTTGGCTGCAGACGGAGCTCTGAGGCAGTGCTCTCCTTGCTACTTTCGGGGGGGAAAAATACATAGGAACTTCTTATTAGTCTATACTTAGTTACATAGTTTAGTTAGTCTTACAGAGTTTCGTTAGTTCCTCTTAGAGGTTTTTCTTTATTTAAAAAAAAAACAACTACTTTCTCAGCTTAATTCCCCGTTTGGAAATAGTTTCTATAGTTTACCATTACAATTAACTCCCACCCTCATCTATCGAGAAGCGGGAGAGGATTAGCTGCAGTCATGCCGGGCTCAACAGGATTTAAAAAGTGTGACTCCTGCCGTGAACTGATGCCTGTCTTTGACAGCCACACATCCTGCATTTGCTGACTGGGAGAAACTCGTATCTCCCAGTAATGCATACATTGCACCAACTTAACAAGGGCAAGGCGTGACAGGGATCTCCACTTAAAAATGCTTCTGCTGAAATAATCCCTCCAACCTCCGCAAGAGACATTCCCCGGGGAGATCCCTGAGCTCTGATAAGGCTCTGACTTCCAAAACTGGCAGGAAGCGAGCCTCGACTTCTCCAGCAAGGGTCTCTCAGAAAAAGAGAGCTTCCCCAGCGAGGTCTTTACCCTCAGTGCTCCACTCATCCAGAGTGAGCACTTACGAGGCACCGGGCTCCTCCGGCACCATCTCTCAGCAGACCCCTGCCGAGCCCCAATGCGCAGCACCGAAGCTAAGACGTCACGTCTCCTCCACAGCACTGACTACCCCGGTGCAGAGCACGGCACAGGCAGCAGCACCACAATCAATGCTGCCAACACCAACCCAAGACTTGATGCCGGCTAACAAACCAAATCCGGCACCGGTCAGCGCTCCAATGGTCAACCGCAACCCCAAAGCAGGACCAGCACAACTGCTGCATACTGATGACATAGCAGTTTCTTTGGCACCGCAGTCACCACTGCTCGGCACCGAACACTCCCTGAGCTACATAGCACGGTACCATCCTTCATCTCCTGCACCCATCTCCATGCATAGTGGCAAGGAAGGAGACGTGCAGGACAACCACTTCTGCTCTCAATGTTCATCCCCATCACAGATGAGACCTACATGGAATGCTGTGAAGTCTAAGCATCATCCATCTGAGCATTCAGCCCTGGTATGCACAATACTGGCCTTACCCATTACCACCTTACCCCATGCAATGGCCACAATGGGGTCCTTGGCCCACATACCAGAACCCCTATTCTGGCCACCCTTCAAAGAGGTTCCAGAGTACTCTCATCATTACCACACAGAGAAACCTCTGACCCCCCTGAGACAGAGATAGAAGAGGAAGAGATACTATCCCAGGCAGACCTGGATGATTCACCACTTCCCCCACACTCATCTTCCGCACCAGACGAAGCGGTGATGCCGTTTACCCCTACAGCACCAGATGACCTGAAACAGTTCCAAGAATTCTTCAAAAGAGTAGCAAACAGCCAAGAAATTGCCTTACACGAGGTGCAGGAGAAACAACATACGTTGTTAAAAATCTTACAACCGGCATCATCGACCAAGATTGCCCTCTCCACGGATGAGGCTATAATAGCCTGCGTAGGTAATATGGCAAACACCGGCATCGTCACCACCCACCAACAAAAGGGCTGACAGGAAATACTTCGTTCCAGCCAAAGGCATGGAATTTTTGTTTTCACACCCTCAAGCCTGTTCTCTGGTAGTAGAGGCCGCTAATCAGCGCAGTAAAAACAGCCTCATTTCCGCTCCTCACTGCACAAGAGAACTGGACCTCTTTGAGCGGAACGTTTACTCATCAGCAACCCTTCTGCTTAGAGTTGCCAACTATTCTGCTCTACTAGCAAATTACGACTAACTATAGTAAAATAAGGTTTCAGTGTAGTAGCCGTGTTAGTCTGTGTCAGCAAAAAGAAAACAAGAAAAATACCTGTGGCACCTTAGAAACTAACAAATTTATTTCAGCATAAGCTTTCGTGGGTTAAGAACCCACTTCATCGGATGCATGGAATGTAACATACAGTAATCAGATATTTATACATTCAGAGAAACATGAAAAGGTGGGAGTGTGTATATCAATGTTAAGAGCTAATTAATTGAAAGGAACTGTTATCAGTAGAAACTTTTGAAGTGATAATCAACATGGCCCATTACAGACAGTTGACACAAAGGTGTTAAGGGTTTTTAAGGAGGGGAAATAAATTCAATTAACGTAATGACCGAGCCACCCACAGTCAATATTCAAGCCTAAAGTAATGGTATCTAGTTTGCATATTAATTCCAATTCAGCAGTTTCTCGTTGGAGCCTGTTTTTGAAGTTTTTCTGTTGCAAAATAGCCACTTTAAAGTCTGTCATTGAGTGATTAGAGAGGTTGAAGTGTTCACCTACTGGCTTTTGAATGTGATGATTCTTGATGTCAGATTTCTGTCCGTTTATTCTTTTGCGTAGAGACTGTCCAGTTTGGCCAATGTACATGGCAGAGGGGCATTGCTGGCACATGGCATATATCATATTGGTAGATGTGCAGGTGAACGAGCCCCTGATGGTGTGGCTGATGTTATTAGGTCCTATGATGGTGTCACTTGAATAGATATGTGGACAGAGTTGGCATCGGGCTTTGTTGCAAGGATAGGTTCCTGGGATAGTGTTTTTTTTGTATGGTGTGTGGTTGCTGGTGAGTATTTGCTTCAGGTTGGGGGGCTGTCTGTAAGCGAGGACTGGTCTGTCTCCCAAGATCTGTGAGAGTGAGGGATCATCTTTCAGGATAGGTTGTAGATCTTTGATGATGCGCTGGAGAGGTTTTAGTTGGGGGCTGAAGGTGACGGCTAGTGGCATTCTATTATTTTCTTTGTTGGGCCTATCCTGTAGTAGGTGACTTCTGGGTACTCTTCTGGCTCTGTCAATCTGTTTTTTCACTTCAGCAGGTGGGTATTGTAGTTTTAAGAATGCTTGATAGAGATCTTGTAGGTGTTTGTCTCTGTCAGAGGGATTGGAGCAAATGCGGTTGTATCTTAGAGCTTGGCTGTAGACAATGGATCGTGTGGTGTGTTCAGGATGGAAGCTGGAGGCATGTAGGTAAGTATAGCGGTCAGTAGGTTAGTATAGTATAGTATAGTACAGTACATTATAGTAGGTCAGTAGGTCCATCTGTGATCTTCCAGACAACACCATCCTGGCCACTATGGATGTAGAAGCCCTCTACACCAACATTCCACACAAAGATGGACTACAAGCCATCAGGAACAGTATCCCTGATAATGCCATGGCTAACCTAGTTGCTGAACGTTGTGATTTGTCCTCACCCACAACTATTTCACATTTGGGGACAATATATACCTTCAAGTCAACGACACTGCTATGGGTACCCGCATGGCCCCACAGTATGCCAACGTTTTTATGGCTGACTTAGAACAACGCTTCCTTAGCTCTCGTTCCCTAATGCCGCTACTCTACTTGCACTACATTGATGACATCTTCATCATCTGGACCCACGGAAAAGAAACCCTTGATGAATTCCACCATGATTTCAACAATTTCCATCCCACCATCAACCTTAGCCTAGACCAGTCCACACAAGCGGTCCATTTCCTAGACACTACTGTGCTAATAATTAAGCAATGGTCACATAAACACCACCCTATACCGGAAACCTACTGACCACTATACTTACCTACATGCCTCCAGCTTCCATCCTGAACACACCACACGATCCATTGTCTACAGCCAAGCTCTAAGATACAACCGCATTTGCGGTAAAAGTGGAGGACCTCCCCTTTTATAGGGATAAACTATTCTCGTCTCAAACAGATGATGTCCTCCATACCATGAAGGCCTTGCGAGCGACGCTGCATACACTAGACATACACCCACCACATGAGAAACGCCCTCGCTTTACACCATACCAGAGGTCATGAGACACCTCGTTTAGCCATCAACAACCACGATACTTCACTCAGAACAGACCCAAACAACGGGCTCAGAGACAACGAGCTCCACAGAACCAGGCCTTGTCCACCCATCCATCTACATCTAAGCCACAATTTTGAAGTCTTGGTCGAGGGTATACACGACCTCCCCACACCTCTACTGCCAACAGATACCCCATCCCACAATTTTGGTCACCACTTACGCCCATTTTACCATGCCTGGGCTGTGATAACCACAAATCAATGAGTTTTAGAGATCATACAATCTGGCTACACCATTCCTTTCACAGCCATCCCCCCTATCACGAGCACCTTCTGCAACAGGAAGTAGACCACCTCCTACTGCTGGGTGCTGTAGAACCAGTACCACATCAATACCAAGGGAGGGGTTTTTATTCCAAATATTTCCTGACGGAGAAGAAAGGAGGGGGATGGAGACCAATCTTAGATCTCCGAAAACTCAACAGGTTTGTACGCAACCACAGGTTCAAAATGGTCATTCTAGCCACAATAATCCCAGCGCTAGACGGGGGGGGAGGGGGAACTGGTTTGCAGCCCTCAACCTCCAAGGTGCATACTTCCATATTACAATTCATCCTGCCTACAGACGGTTCCTGCAGTTCACAGTAGGACCCAACCACTGCCAATACAGGGTCCTCCCCTTGGGACTGTCCACTGCTCCCTGCGTATTCTCCCTGTGGTAGTAGCAGCACATTTATGACGCAAAGGAGTCATAATCTTCCCCTATTTGGACGATTGCCTTCTCAAGGGTGCCAATCAACAAGAAACAGCAGGCATGCTGAAGACCACAATAGACGTATTTCACCAGCTAGGTCTACAGATAAACGAAAAGAAATCCACCCTGGAACCAACCCATCGATTGGAGTTTATTGGAGCCGACCTAGACTCCATACAAGCCAAGGCAATATTGCCAATCCACAGATTCGCTACATTGACCAATCTTATTTCCATGGTGACCATCAGCCCACAAACTTCAGTGAGGACATGCCTTCAGATTCTGGGACATATGGCAGCTATGACTTTCGTAGTAAAGTATGTCAAACTCCATATGCTCTGTCTGCAGCACTGGTTGAGCACTGTCTATGCACCTAGCAAACACTCTCTCAACAGACGTGTGACACTATCACCAAGGGTTATCCTCTCTCTACAATGGTGGACACAGCCAGGGAATGTATGCTCCAGGATTCCCTTTCAACAAGACCCCCCCCCCCCCACATCAGTGACTATTACCACAGATGTCTCCCTGATAGGTTGGGGCGCCCACTTGGGTCACCACAACGTACAAGGTAAGTGGTCCACGACAGAAACCCAACTACATATCAGTCTCCTGGAACTCCGCGTGGTACACAATGCATGCCGACACTTCCTTCCACTCATACGAGAATCCTCAATCTCTAGTCTCACCGACAATGGTGGCGTGCTTGTTTTACATCAATCGCCAAGGAAGAGCCAGGTCTCACTCACTATGCATAGAAGCCATGAATGTATGGAACTTCTGCATCCACAATATAAATATCACAGCATCATATCTACCAGGGTGCCAAAACACTACAGCCGACAACCTCAGCAGGCACTTCTGACAGGAACACGACTGGGAAAGCCATGACAGTGTTCTCAGCACGATATTTCAAAAATGGGGTCACCCAGTAATCGACCTTTTCACTTCAGCGACAAATCACAAATGTCCACTATTTTGCTCCAGGGCTCTCATCACACACTTATATATACCTCCGAACCCCTACCACCACTGGTGGGGTACTGCTCTACAAGCACCTAGAGTGGAGCACCCACAGGGGGCATCACTCGAAAAAGAAGTAGTAGTTACTCACCTTGCGCAGTAACGATGGTTCTCCGAGATGTGTCCCCCTGTGGGTGGTCCACTACCCATCCTCCTCCCCTCTACTTCGGAGTTCACACAGCCGAGCTCTGTGGTAGAGAAGGAACGGAGGGGATGGTCGGGGGTGCGTGTGCTACAGGAGCTGCCAACGGCTGCACGAGACAACGCCTGTGCGCACCCTTCCCCCGACCGAGTACTGCTGCGAGGAATCTCCGGCGCAGGGACGCACTGACACCTAGAGTGGAGCACCCACAGGGTGACCCATCTTGAAGAACCATCGTTACTGCACAAGGTGAGTAACTACTTCAAGTGCTTGATCGCTGCATGCACCGTCACCAGAAATTTCCCCTCCAGTGGTATCCGGCATTCCGGCTCTATCGCCCTCTGGTGCCGCATGCCGAGGCGGAGCGGAGGTGAGCTGGGGCAGGGAGCGGTTCCTCTTCACCTCCCGTCCCCACCCCAGCTCACCTCCGCTCCGCCTCCTCCCCCGAGGTGCTGCTGCTTCACTTTTTCCCCCTCCCTCCCAGGCTTGCCGGAATCAGCTGTTTGGTGCACGACAAGCCTGGGTGGGGGTGGGGGGGAAGCGAAGCAGCGGTGCTTCGGGGGAGGAGGTGAGCTGGGCGGGGGGACTGGCAGGGAGCTGCCGGTGGGGCACCCACCAATTTTTCCCCGTGGGTGCTCCAGCCCCGGAGCACCCACGGAATCGGCGCCTATGGTTTTGTTATTCTCTCCTTTCGTTCTCAAGTTTAGTTACCTTCTATTTTATTCTTTAGTAGTAGTGTATATAGTTAGACCCCCTCATTTAGCCTAGAGGGGCATTCTCCAGGTTTCAAACTCTGTGCCTCCTGAGGCAAGCGCATGCCAGTGAGCAACCCACAGTCCAGCTGTCTGATGTGTGTGGGGGAAGCGCATGTGCAAGAGCCTTGCCAGATCTGTCACAAGTTCAAGCCTCATAGGAAAAAAGGGACAGGGAGGCTATCCTAAGGGCCATCCTGATGGAAGCTGCGCTCAGACCGGCATCAGAGCCAAACCGATCGGACTTGGCACCAAGTACCTCAAAATCAGTGCATAGTGTTCTTCCGGCAGCACCAGCTGCCATCTTGATTGACAGCCCATTTGATGAGAGCTCAGGCTTCATCAGCGGCGTTTCTGGCTCAGGTCTCGATCCAAGACATCTGCAAGGCAGCAACCTGGTCATCAGTATGTATTTTCTCCTCCCACTATGCCATCCCCAGCAGGTTAGGAATGACACCAAGTTTGGTAGAGCAGTCTTGCAATCCGCATGTCCATACACTCCAAGCCCGCCTCAGGTACTGCTTGGGAGTCACCTATCATGGAACGGACATGAGCAACCACTCAAAGAAGAAAAAAAGTTACTAACCTTCCATTACTGTTGTTCAAGATGTTTTGCTCATATCTATTCCATGGCCCCCCCTTCTGTCAGAGTTACCCAGCAAAAAGGACCTGAGAGAATGTGGGGCTGGCCAGGCCCCTTATACCAGCACATGAGCATGTGGCACCAGAGGGCCATAGAGCCAGCCCGACGAATACCACTGAGGGAAAACTCTCCAGAAACTGTCCAATGGACATGAACAACATATCTCGAAGAATAACACTTACGGAAAGGTTAGTAACCATTTTTTGGGGTGCCTTTATACAAAAAAGGAATACTCTAGCGGCTAGAGTATTCCTTTTTTGTACAAAGGCACCCCAAAAAATGGCTGAGTCTAGCCAAGTTTATTGAGCTGAATATTTTGCAATTGCACATCAATCAGGATCGACTTCCTGAAGATGGTGAAGATGACAAGCTTCAATTGTATGTGTGAGTGAGCTGGCCATCTGCTTCTATAACCCCTCCACAGATTCTTCATGGAGCAGCATTATTGTCAATCTAAGAAAGAATAACTCTTCATCATAGAATCATAGAATCTCAGGGTTGGAAGGGATCTTAGGAGGTCATCTAGTCCAACCCCCTGCTCAAAGCAGGACCAATCCCCAATTTTTGCCCCAGATACCTAAATGGCCCCCTCAAGGATTGAACTCACAACCCTGGGTTTAGCAGGCCAATGCTCAAACCACTGAGCTATCCCTCCCCCGCAATGCCATTGTTTTCATATAAAATGGATGGGCCAATTATGGTTAAAATTGTGCCCTCATAACAGACAGGGACATGGGCGGCGGGTATAATAGGCCAGAGAAGGCTCTGCTTCCCTGGCGGTAGCTGTTGCTGCGGGACACTGGGCTGGGACTGCTCAGGCCAGGTTTCGGGTCGGTCGGTTGGTCGGCCAGCTAGGGCTGGCCCAGGGTTCCTCTGGCAGTGGGGGGTGGGGGGAGAGGAGGGCCTCGGAGTTCCGGCTGACCCAGGGCTTCTCTTGCCATGGGAGTGGAAGGTGGGGGGGTTTCAGGGTTCTGGCCGCCGTGGGGTGGGGGCCAAGGGGCTAACCTCCCTGAAGTGGGGGCTCCACCCACCACCTATGGATAGGAATGGAGGAAACTAAGGGGCCTCGCCTGAATCTTTGGATTAGGACCAGGTACAGCAAAGAGAGGCCACAAATTTCTTGACCATCCCCCACCCCCACTTCTCCCAAAAAGTTAGTCCAAGAAAAATTTTTAAAATCTGCTTATCTAAACTGTAAATATATCATTTTCTATAACTAAAACCTATTAATAGCTTGCAGCACAATGCCTTTGGATCCCCATTGGTCCATGAAACATCATTTGGTGCTTGATAGTTGTTTTTAATGTTATATGTAACGTAAACAATTTTTTTCTATCTGCTTTCCCACTATAGTGCATATGCATATGGAGCCTTGCCAGGACTACCCTTTCTCAGCACTCCCTGGACACAGAACTGTGCAAGGAAACCCTCTGCACGTACTGGGTACAACAGAACCCAAATGGTGCCTCCCCCTGCCCCCCCGTCTCATGTGGCCTTGCGGGACGGGCACAGAGGGACTGCAGAGAGGAGCCAGCCAGAGACTCCAAATGGTAGGAGAAAAGGCAGGGATCTGTGGGTATTCAGACCATTCTATAGTTTTAACTGGACTTTGTGATGTGCTGATTGCCTGTTTGCTCCAATTCCCTCCCTCTATCTCCCCCTTGCCCACCTTCATAGTCTCTTCACCTCAGCCCCACTCCACATCTGCCCCTCTTCTCCCCTTCCTTTCCATTTAGCTGATCCCCCTCCTACCTAATGCCCCCCCCCAAAAGGCACTAACATAACCCATTATTCACTCTGCTTGTGTGTTATACCCCTTCCCCAAACCTTGTGTTTGTCCTGTCTATTTAAATTATAAGGTGTTTGTAACAGGGACCATCTACTACTGTGTATGTACAGTGCCCAGCACAGTGTGGTCCTACTCTTGATTGCCCCTTAGGCACTACTGTAATAAACAAGGTTAATAATTAGTAGTACAGAAAATTCTTCCAAAGGAAGTTTCTAAGAGTCAGGATGAGCTCTACCCTGACATCTGGTGGTGAGTTGTGGAAAGGGATGTCAGGGGCTAATCTTGTTTGCATGGACACACCCACCCTGCAAAGCATGATGGACCGCTTGCCCAAATGGTCACCTTGACTGCTGTGGGAGCCCCAGTTTCTCTGTTATTGGGGCAGGAAGACTAAAGTGTTGTTACCCTGATTATGTGAATCAAGGACAGTGGGCTTTTGTTATGAGGAAGGGACTCGCCCTTAGCTAAGCAGCACTTGCTAGGCGAGGGACATGGATTCCAAAACCCAGTGAATTGAGAGAGGTTGGGGACAGGTATTTGTATCTGGTGGCATGGGCCTCTTCTGAGGGTCCTAAATGTCAATTGCACCTCCTTTTCTCTCTCCACTGTGGAATATCAGAGCTAATTTTGAGTTCCTTAGGAGTCTATTCACAGGCTGCTGAGTTGGAATTACTCTGGACTAAGTGTGTAAATGAGCACGAAGGCTCCCCTAACTATAAACTGAAATTGTTATGAGCTGAAATCACTGAGCACTGTGTTAAGTAGTGGGGGAGCCAGAAGATCTATTGCTGAGCGACTGGTGGAGCGGAGCTGCTGGCGGAGCAGGACAGTTGGCGGGACAGCCGGAGCGGCTTGCAGGCCGGCTGACGGAGCGGAGCTGCTGGCGGAGCGGAGCAGTTGGCGGGACAGCCGGAGCGGCTTGCAGGCCGGCTGACGGAGCGGAGCTGCTAGCGGAGCGGCTTGCGGGACGGCTGAACAGAGTGACTCGTGGGATGGCTGGCGGAGCAGAGCAGAGCCGAGCGAAGCACCATGAAGGGACGGGGCAGTCAGCTTCGAGCCACGTAAGGTGCCCCTTACCTCTCCCCTCCCCATTTCTACCCAGACTGGAGGGGGTGTAGCACTCTGCAGATGAACTTTTGAACTCTGGGTCTGGACTTTTGGGTTGTTGGACTTTTGGGACTTTGGGTGATTTTTGGGGTTGATGGACTCAAGAACCAAAGGGAAAGGACATGGCCAATTTGCTGGGGTGGGTCATTGCTCACAGTTTGGTTTACAAATCCTAGATGTGGTGTTTCCCCAGCAAAAGGCCGCATTGTTTCTCTCTGTCATTAAAAGGTTTTTCTACACTCAGACTCTGTGCTTGCGAGAGGGGAAGTACTGCCTCTTAGAGGCGCCCAGGGGGGGTGATATATATTTGTCCCAGGTCACTGGGTGGGGGCTCGAGCCGGTTTTTTGCATTGTGTTATTGGAATGGAACCCCTAGATACGGAACCCGGCCCTTGTTGCTGCCGACTCTGACTGGCAGAAGGGTTACAGATGTAACATATTTACCTTTGGTGTTGTTTAGAGTTTCTTCAGTCCAACATGAAAGCTTTAGTGTCAGTATATTAGTACTACCTGTCACATGTCTAGTTAGGGGATGGCCTTCAGAATCAGGAAAACTTTAATGACATCAACAGAATTTTATAGGTCTGCTTTGAAGTAATGTATATGCGATGAGACTGTAATAAGTAATTGGACTAGAGTAAAATAGGAACATGCTGTTGGCAATTAAGGAACAGATAGGGTGAAACAGCAGTGTTTCTTTTGCATAGGAATAACAGAATAAATTCAATTTATCTTACCACATGTTCTCTACAAGGACATCTAGACCCACAAATCTACCATATCTTAGTTACCTTATTGTTATAAATCTGTTTCCTAATCCACTTCAGTAGAATTTTTAAACTACATTATTCTAACACAACAAAATTTAAGAAGAGGCACTTAATCCACAACCTAAATGTATAAATTGCCTCATAGGCTCTCAAATAAGTTAAATATAAAAGGAAACACACCAGCCCAAAAAAGTTAAAAATTTAAACAAAGTTAAAACTAGAACTGAAATAACACCCTGTAAACACTATCTGAGTCTCTCTTTATAAGAGAGTAAACGTAAATGCAAAGGGTCAAATTTTCCCTTGGTTACAATTGTACAACTTCATTGAAGTCTCCTACGTTCCACGATTGAAATTGAGGACAGAATTTAGCCCAAAGTTGTCTTCAGAATTTTTGTGCCTTATATTGATATTTAAGTCTTTAAAACTAAGGTCAAAATTTTCAAATTTAGGTGCCTAAAATTAGCATTTAGACTATTATTTAGGCCGCTAAATAAGTGAACTGAATTTCAGAGGTGTTAAAGTGCAGCAGCCTCTATTGACTCCAGTTTAAAATGTGCATGCTCAGGCTTTCTGAAAATGAAATTCCACTTAAGTGACTTGTCCAAGGTCACAGAGTAAGTCATTGGCTCAGCCAGGAACAGAACCCAAGAGTTCTGATTCCCCACTCTCTGCTCTAACTATTAGAAGACAAATAAGAAAAACAGTATACACTGATATTTTGTGTGGAACCTAGTGTATTTGCAGATTAGGGGAAAGGAAGATGTTCTTTTAATCAACTCTAAAAAGATTAACTTAAGGAGGAAAGGCTGTAGCAAGCACATTTATAGTAGTAACACAATTTTAAGTCAGTTGAATTTTGTACCTTAAGGGTTCTATTAACAGCACATATGGAAGCTGAAATTGGATCCCCAAATGTCTTGACAGTGTGTATCTAATTCAAACGTATTTTGTTTTCCAAAAAATAAAATAACAAAATTCTCAACTGGTTTAACAGTACTTTGACAGTGCCAGCAGACTTTCCTTTCCATTAAAACTCTCAAGCTGTCATAATCTGTTTTAAATGGAAATAACTTGTTCTAAAAACATTTTTCTACTGATGTCACTGTGAGTTTTATTTTTTCCTAATAAAAATGTTTGTATTAGAGTGGCTTCATGACAGGAAATCCCTGTGAATAAGTTTGTCTCAGTGATCTGTTTCTGCCTTAGAAGGAAATTGCTATTCCAGACAGTTTTGTGGGAGGGGGAAACCACTTTGGTTTTTTTATCCCATAAATTTTTCACCATATGCCTCTAGAGCTTGGAATATACGTGGACTGACTACTGTTAGAGGCCTACTCTATAATTAGGTGTTTTACCCCAGTGCACAAAGGGCATTTCAAATTTATTTTTTTATTTGAAAAATACACCCATTCCTCCCGCTTGAATATGCCCATTGTTCCGTGTGTGCATACAAAAGAGCAAATCATCTTCCTAGCACACAGGAATACTCTTGCCCCTTCTCCAGGCCTCCTAGAGGCAGCAGATCTGTGCCTGGCCACTAGTCTACTCTCAGGCCTTGAATAGTCTTCTGTAGTTTGGTGCCCTAGCTTGATGTAGGAGCAATGACCACTGGATTAATCAACCAGATACATCACTCATACTTTACCCATCCCAGGCCACCACTAAAGAGCCCCTTTGCATTGCACAGGAGTTGCACACCTGGATATCCTTCTGAAATCCTGCTCCTTCTACACACAATGCAACAACACTGGTATGTGAAACCCTCCACATCCAGGCAAGTGAGAGCAGGATTTGCCCCATCTTTCAATAGCATGGGAGAGTACACACCCCTCTTTATTAAATATGAGTTATATTTTAAATAATGTTTTGGTAATGCTGAATTCTTTCCTAGCAGTTTTGCAGTATGTATCACTGCAGTGTTACTGATGCCGATCTTGCATTGATATAATGGCTTTCTTCCAAAGAGGATCCCAGACACTGTACAAATTGTACAAATTCTATACAAACAAATTGCTTCCAACAACCACTGAATTGCAGCCATCTCTGAGATGAAACATGGCCAGCTGCTTGCAATGTTACACCATAATTCAGGAAATGCAACTGAAAAGAGTACCTTATCCAGTAAAATTTCAGGTGGTAGTTAAATCAGCAGAATATAACTGCTGTGACGGGGCAAGGCCAGATGGCTATAGGAAAGTGGTGAGGAACCAGTATGTTCGTCCCAGGCTAAACAAATCCCTGATACCTTGTTAACCAAATGGCAGTTGCTCCAGGTTAATCAAGACACCTGGGGCCAATTAAGATCCTTCTAGAAAAAGCAGTGGAGATGGCTAGATTGATTGGGACACCTGAAGCCAATCAAGGGCTGGCTGGAACTAGTTAAAAGCCTCCCAGTTAGTCAATGAGGGGGGGTTGTCAGGAGCTGTGGAAGGAGGTTGCATGTGAGGAGCTGGGAGCAAGAGTCACTAGGAGTTGAGAGTGAGAAGGCATATTGCTGGAAGATCCTGTGGTGAGGATAAAGAAGGTGTTGGGAGGAGTCCATGGGGAAGTAGCCCAGGGAGTTGTAGCTGTCGTGCAGTTGTTCCAGGAGGCACTCTAAACAGCTGCAGTCCACAGGGCCCTGGGCTGGAACCCGGAGTAGAGGGCGGGCCTGGGTTCCCCCCAAAACTCCCAACTCCTGATCAGACACAGGAGAAGTTAACCTCAACTGTGGATTCTACTAGAGGGGAAGATCTCTGAGGCAAGCAAAATCCGCCAATAAACGCAGGATCCACCAAGATAGAGGAGGAACTTTGTCACACTGCCCACTTAGAATTTGGCTAGGATACTATGGCATTTACCCCAATCATGTGGGATTTTTAATTACCGCAGAATGGTCAGGACCTCTGATTACATTTAATCTGAAAGTCGGTACTTCCAGTTGCAGATTCCATATCATCACACCAAGGTGTTGGTTCTGTACTGACTACAAAACAAGAAACATCTACTGAATGATCAGTACCACTGCGCTTATGTAATGAGCTGCAGCCAAAATTTGATGGAGATATTTTAGGCTGTCATGCTGTATGGAAGATGTACTGCTAGATGAAGAGGCTTTGGCGTCCCTCCTCATCCCCCCAGAATGAATGAAACTTGGAACTACATAAGCCTGGAAATTCTTTTCCCTGAAATGGCCAATGGGAATTTCATTTTAAATTTGCATAGGAATAAAACTGACAAAATCTGGCCACTAGCCCTGTATTTTGTAAGAGGTGGCAAAACTACTCTCTTTAACACTACCTCTGGGATCAGCAGTGGTGGCAAATTTCAAATGTGGCTTGCACCACTAGGACTAATGGAGTACAGGTGGACACACGCACACCCAGGTGTGTGGGGCTATGTGCTGCTCCTTCCCCAGAGAAAGCTTGTCTCTTGGTTGCCTTCGGTTTCACCACAACTCCCCCTTCTGTTGTGAGAATTCAGATAGATCCAGCCACTCAGCCTATCCAGTGCAAGTCGGAGTTGTAAAGTTCTCAGATGGGATTGTCTGGTTGTGAATGCATCCTGATGGTCTCTGAGTGCAGGACCAGGGCAGTTCCCCATGGTTCACCCTGCTTAAGGCTAGCTCTGCCTGACATACCTTCAACTCAGCAAGCTTGAGCAGAGTCCCGCTTGGAATTTCCACTGAAACCCCTTCTGCTTGTATTAACATTGAAGGTTTTGTTTTGTTTTGTGTTTTTTCTGTTTTTTCAACATTTCTTGGACAAATCGAATGTGCTTAATGGATTCTGATACTTTCTCTGGGCATTTAAGCATTGGAGAGTGAGCAGTGCCCCCACAGGGGAGTTCCCTGGCAGATCCTTGTCTGAACAGCTAGGGCTAGCTTCCAAGAGCACTAAATTTCAGCTGCCTTTCCATCCAAGGCCTGGTTAGTTTAGTATCCCCCGCTCCTCCATCTCCTTTCCTCCTTCCGTCTTTAAAGCAAGAGATATTCCAGCCAACGTATTCGTCATGTTTCCGAGCTTCCCTGCTGCTTGATTTATACAGAGAGGGCTAGGGAGAGAGATTCCAGAGCTGTGTGCTGAGTGTGAACTACCTGCAGGTGTGCAGCAGGGTGCATTAACCTGGCACAACCCAACTGTATGAGTTGGTCCCCAAGTTTAAACAGAGAAAACTGGAAATAAATCCCATAGATTCAAATGAAAAACATACAACAGTTCCAGTACTATCCCATGTTTGCAAATTAAACTGGTGAAATGTGTGAGGCTTTGCTTTCCGGGAACAGAAGCTGAGACCTTGAGTGAGGAATACTGAAAGAAAGACTCTCAGAATTGATTTTTGTGTCGAATGTTGTCAGCTTGCTTTTCTAACATTTCTGTGCTTCAGCAAGTTCTTACTGTAGGTATCTGTGTGAGGTTTGCCCAATGGAATCTCTTTGAAAAATATCCTGTTACCTGCCAGTAATATTCATTCTTGCATTTTTCATGTTATGCCACTGACTCACAGTGTGATCTTAATATATAGACTCACTGAAACCCAAATTTTCAATAGTGGTGACTGATTTTTTGGGTCCCTGAGTTTTTGGGTGCCCAACTTGTCACTTTAAGGGACCTGTCACGGATACTGAGAACCCATAGAGCCTGCTGATTTCAGTGGGAGGACTGGGTGCATAGCACATCTGGAAATCAGGCCCATGTGTATCAAGTTTAGAGCTGAGAAAAGGAGACATCCAAAATTAGTAGTCACTTTTGAAAATTTTAACTTTAACATTTCTGCCTTTTCCACCTGTAAGATGAGTGTAACAATACATATTTCACAAGCTGTTTCCAAGTTTGTTTAAAGTGTGAGGTCATAAGAAGAAAGATGTTGTAACGAACGTCACATTTCTTATTTCAAGTTAGAAATCAGGAACTTAGCCAGCCAGATTCTTAGCTGGGGTAAATTGTCATAGTTTCATCGATTTTTAATTGAGCCGTGACAGTTTATACAAATTGAAGATATAGTCCAGTGTATCCAGTTGGGCACCAAACTGAGTTCAGTGAGGATAGGTGCTCAATAGCATGCTCAGCAGATCAGGTTACACACAGATTTTTCTATGTATAATTGCACAGTAATCGATGTCCTCTTGTTAAGTAAGATCCATGTCCCCTCCTGTTTGTTCTCACGTTGGCACTCCAATAGCCCCTTTCCCTTTTTATTCGAACAATGGCTAGGTAACCAAAAAGGAATTTAGTAACCGGCAAAAACTGGTTCGTTTTTTGTTTTTTTTACAGTGATGTTGAAAAAAATATTTTAACTACCTTAAAACATTAACTCTTCCGTCCAAATCCATTTTTAACTTCTCAGATACAATGTATAATTTTTGGCATACGTTTTTTATTAGTGAAAAAAGTACAATTTATGGTCGGTATTACAATAGAGCAGAGAACAAAAGCTGATGCTCCCAGAGGATTATTTTTCTCTGGCAGTTACTTTGTTACACAAACTACGGTACAATGAATATTAAATCTATACTTAAACCAATCTCACTAAAATATTTAAATTAAAGCCAATCCTTTTATACCTCTGTATGTTCCATTAGCATGGTAAAAGTCTTTTTTTTTTTTTCTTTTTCCAGAGCATATGAGATCATTTAAGTATGGAGCGTTGACAGCTTTTCCATATGCACTGAGACTGTTATTTGAATTTAGGGCTGGCTCTCTCTCTAAGAATAAGGATAAACTATTTGGTGTTTTGAATTAGTATTTGTTGCTGGATCTTACATGAATCTTACGTGAAGTCTGATTTACATTTGGCTCCAGTATCTTACCCTCTATTTCTTGTTCATATTGTATTACATAAGAAAATGTAGGCGCTTCTTGTAAATAGTCTCAGTAAGGATTGCAGTAACTACTTAAGATGGTGGAAGACCAGGAAAAGGGTGGAGAAAATACAAAGGGTAGAATACAAAATGGATTGGTGCATATAAGTGCAGAATTGAAAAATCAAGGTGGTTATTTTCTGGAGTTCAAATAGTCATTTATATAGCAGTCTGCATACAGAATTGAACAGTCATTCTAAACAAATGTAATCCCCGGAGAAGGTGAAAAAGGATTTGCAGAAACATGGATGATTAATAGTGAGGATGGAATTTATTTAATTTGGAATGCAATGTGTAATTTATGGGTTAAATTCTGGAAATTCATATATTGGCCTCCAAAACAGGTGGGGGCGCACACTGCAAAAACAGCAATAATTTAACACCTATGTTCTGGCTCTGCCACAACTGGAGCATGGACACTCAGCCCAGCTGGTTGGAGCCGGTAGCCAGGAACCGGATCTGGGAGCCAGGGGTCAGAGCAGGACCCAGGACCCAGAGCCAGGGTCGGAGCTGGAGCCAGGAGCAGGGGTTAGAGCCAGCGTTGAGAGCCAAAGCCAGGGGTTGAAGCTGGCCAGAAATCAGAACCTGGGTCGGAGCCAGAGTCAGGAGCAAGCAGGACTGGAGCAGACTGGAACAGGACAAGAGCAAGACAGGCACAGGTGTAATTGCTGCTGATGAGCTTAAAAGCAGACCTGCTGGCTCCCTTCAGCCAATCAGGTGGACTGGCCAATTAGGCTGTCCTACCACAACCCATATGAGGTCACTAGTCTGCCTGGAGGTTGGGCTGGCTAGTCCTTACATTCAGATGAAGACGCTCACTCCTGACAATACCTCCCCCCCCACACACTCCCGGGGCACCTTCTATGGGCCCTTTTCCCAGGCTTCTCAGGATGAGCTCATTAGGTAGATGTGATGCATAAACATAATCTGCTGCCTCCCGTGACTGGTCATCAGGACCATAGCCTTCCCAAACCACTAGGTATCCAAGATAACCCCTCGCTTTCATGGAGTCCAAAATCTGTTGGAATAGGTGGCACGTTGGACTGACTGGGAAATGGGTTTTAGGGGGGAGACATGGACTACCAGGTGGGTTTTCATTGATTCCAGAAGCCACCATTTGAACATCCCAATTGTTGATTTGCTCCACTATCTTGAATGAACCTATGTATTGATGGTCTAACTTGGCTGATGGTCGGGTTGACTGGAAGTTTCTGGTTGAAATCGGACCCTGTCCCCCACAGTAAGGTTAGAGATCCCTGATTACCATAGCACTTGTAGGTCTCTCTGATTGTTTCCAGATGTTCCGTGAGCGCCCATTGTATATGGTGCAGGTGTGTGACCAGATCTGCTGTCCTGCTGATAATTTAAGAAGCAACAGAGGGTATTGCTCCACTATCTGATTTACCTGTTCTGTCAGTTCCTTTGGTCTATGCCAATGGGGTAAGAAGTGTGCTGCATCTAGGAGCTTAAAAACTCATGCCCAGAAGCAGGCAATAAATTATGAACGTCAAATGGAAGTTTGTGGAATCATAGAATATCAGGGTTGGAAGAGACCTTAGGAGGTCATCTAGTCCAACCCCCTGCTCAAAGCAGGACCAATCCCCAATTTTTGCCCCAGATCCCTAAATGGCCCCCTCAAGGATTGAACTCACAACCCTGGGTTTAGCAGGCCAATGCTCAAACCACTGAGCTATCCCCCCTCCCGGAGGAAGCAATGCTCTAAGAAGAGGCAAGCTGTCTCTATGTTGGTAGGGACTGCGTAGGATGGAATACAATGTTCCACCTGGGTCAAAAGATAGATCGCAACCAGCATTGCCATGCAACTGTGGGAACAAGGCAAATTCACAATGAAGTCCAGAAACGTGGACCAGGGCTGGGATGGGGTTGGCAGTTGGGTTGGAGAAGGTCAAGTAGCTTCATGTATGGGTTCTTGGTTCAGGAACAAAGGTCTCAAGAGCTTATCTATTTCCTGACAAAGTAATGCATACCTGGACAACAGAAGCGCTATGAAACCAGGCTCCATGTTTTAGTTTGCCCAAAGTGAGCAGCATCTCATGACAGTTTCAGAACTTGGAGTTGAGGTGGTCCATCGGGGATATAAACACATTCCCCATGATAGAGGATCCTATTCTGTAATTGGAAACCTGAAGCAGGCTGGGTATCTGCATTGTCCTAGGCCTGGTGGATCTGAGTAGTGAATGGATCATGAGGCAGCAGGAATTCAATGATGGACATTAGGCTCTTGTGCACACTTCCACTGAGAAAATTGGATGAGTTAAGAACTGTTGAAGGAGGTTCTGTGCAGGGTTCGATGTACTTATCCTTGCAGGACAAGGTGTCTGCCTTTCTGTTTCTAGCACCCAGGAGGTAAGTCACAACAAATGCTAATCAGGTGAAGAATCATCAGAGGATCTGATGCTGATTTAAGTTTTGGGCTGTGCAGAGAGATTTCAAGTTCTTGTGGTCAATGAGGACCTGAACTAAGAACTAGGCTCTTTCCAGGAGGTGACACCACTTTCTAAGGCTGCCTTGATCTCCAGTAGCAATTTATCCCAAATGTCGTAGTTCCTTTCTGCCAGGGTTAGCTTTCACAAATAAAAGGCATATGACTGGAGCTGATTACATGGGCCCATTTGCTGTGACCGTATGATTCTGATGACAAAATATGATGCATTGACCTCCACTGTTAATAGCTTGGTGCAGTCTGGATGGACAAGGATGGGACCCGTGGTGAAAGCTCTCTTTAGTTAGTCAAAGGTGGATTGAGCCTCAGGAGACCAGACAAATCTGGTCTTCCCGAGAGCTGTCATGGGGCTCCCAGGCAGGAAAACACATTGATAAAATGCTGGTGAAAGTTGGCAAAACTGAGGAATTGTATCCCTTGCATGTCCCTCAGAGCTGCCCATTCAAAAATGTCAGATATCTTATGTGGATCCATAGTCAGCCCTTTGGGCAAAATGATGTATCCCAGAACTCGATTGTGCTCTGGTCAAATTCACACTTCTCCAACTTAGCATAAAGGTGGTTCTGGTGGTGTCTTTCCAAGGCACGGTGCATGTGTTATTTGTGGAGGACCTGGTTCTTGGGGAGGATGAGGATATTATTGATCACGATGAGCCCATCCAATTTGTCTCTACGGGTACAGGTATCGATGGTGAAATGTTGGAACATTACCGAGGCATTGCACAATCCAAAAAGCATTACTAAGTACTCACAGTATAAACATCAGATGTGGAAGGCATCTTCCATTCATACCCTTCCCAAATACAGAACAGGTTATAAGCTCCACCAAGGTCCAGCTTGGTAAAGATCTTAGCAGAGAAAAGTCTCTGAAGAGTTCACTGATAAATGGTAGAGTGTATATATTCCAGATGGTTGCCTTATTCAAGGCTTAATAGTTTACACAAGGGTACAGAGAGCCATCTTTTTTGGCCACAAAGAAAATCAGGGCTCCCGACAGGTACATGGATGTGTGGTTTACAGATTCTCTCTGAGTTATTCTCAGAGAGCCGGAAGCTCAGGCTCTGAGAGGGAACAGATCAGCCAGAAAATGAGGTTCCTTTTGGATGTGAGGTCAATGGGGCAATTGTAGTGACGATGTGGCAGTAGTATATTGGCCGCCTTCTTATTTAATACATCTGCCAGATCCCTGTATTTCACCTGCTACTGAGGGAGCTACAGGTGCTGATGAAGGTTCTGCTGACCTGTTCCCATCTGTTGCAGATTTCACGGGGTGGGAGTGCTGGTGTTCCTCAGGTTTAAACCATGGATGGGCCGTGGCATGGAACTGGGTTCAGTGAGACAAGACTGTGATCAAAATGGTGAGCAGAAAACAGCCTGTGCCTGCCCCAACCAAATATGCAGCTCATGCTTAGTGAGCTAGGAGATGTTAAGAATGACTGGGAAATGCAGAGTGTGAACCAGGCCAAACTGCAGGGTTTTGCAAAGATCCTGAAGGGTTGTGACTTCCAAGGGTGCCGTGTCTCATGTGACCAGGCCTATTGAGAGGGCAGGGACCAGTCAATAAATTCCACAAGATCAGGAATGGCCTTGCGCAGTGTCAGGATCCCCTGTACGCAAGCAAACTTCAAGTCCATAAAGTTACCAGAGGTGCCAGAATCAACCAGTGCATCTAGATTGAACTCCTGTGGGGAAGGGTGCTACAAACAAAGCAGAAGCTGGAGGAGTGCTGGCCGCTGGGTGGATGCCTCAAGAGTCCCTGTGGACAGGTGCAGGCTCCGCGTGCTAAAATGAGGGGAGGAAAACTGACCCAGCTTGTATCCCTCTATCACAGCTGAGGTGTTGCCCAATCAAGATGTGGGTCAGATCTTCAGTGGGCAGGACAACACAGATTGCGTTGTCCACAATGCAGACAGAGACTGCCCACCTTGTGTTGAGTCATCTTCCTTGTGAGGGGCAGTTCTGGGGCCCATCAACCTGTAGGGATTCAGGCTGCAGTGTGGACACAGGAGATTGGTTGGTTGGGGCCTCTGATTGGGTGTTCACCCTGCACTGGTTATGAAGGGGTTAATGTAGATTGAGAAGGTGGCTAATTAACATGACAGGCCACAGCTAAGAGGAATCAGGTGGCAAAGCAATCCCCTGGCTCAGGGAGGGAGCCCAGCTGGGGAGTAAAGAGCTGGACTGGAAGTATAAAGACAGGAAATTGGAAGCAGAGGGGGCTGCTGGGAAATAGGTGGCAGTCACTCCCTGGGAGAAGGGAGGTGTGTTTGGGGCGAGAAAGGCAAATAGCCTACAGTTACTCCCTCAGAGAAGGGAGTTGTGAAGCGGGCAAACCCAGAGTGGTGTGGGGGAATGCCAGATGGCAAGGAAACCACTCAGGGAAAGGCAATAAGGTCTAGAAGGGAACCGACCTTGGCTGCTGACTAGAGGGTCCCTGATCCAGAACCTGGAGTAGAGGGCAGGCCTGAGTTCCCCTGCCAGCCACTGAGGATGTGGCACCATGGGCCAGTGAATGGGAAAACTGTCTAAGATTGCTGAAGAAAGACTTTGATATCCCAGAAGGGGAAAACTTGTATAGTGACCTGGCTGGAGGGCCAAGTCATGAAGAGGCAGCAGCAGCTCATGGAGCGAGAGCGGGACTGCAGACACCGAGAGAGAGACGGCGTCCAACCACAGGAAAGGACGTCGACCTCATGAGGCTAATCCCCAGAACACCAGGAGGAAGCACTATCCTAGCAGTGAGTAGAGCACCCCATGACAGGGCCGTCAAAACCAGCCTGGCTCGGAATGTGCCCCTCCTTTCTTGGCGGCATTCAAATAGGCAGCTGTCAGTTTTCATGGCCAGATCAATAAAAGCATTCAGGCCGGTCTGAGGCTGTATCCGAGTCTGCTCATCCTTAATGTCATTATAAAGAGACAGTGCCGAAAAGAATGGCACTGAGTCCCTGGTTCCATTCTGTGACCACCGCTAGGCGCGGGAAATTAGCAGTGTAGTTAGCAGCCAACTGGTGTCCTTGCATTAGGGTCTGGAGTGTGGCCTCTGCTGTGCATGTTTGATTTGGGTTGCCAGATATCACTGACCTGGCTTGGACAAACGTCAATCCGATTCAAGAGGGGGCTAGACTTTCCAAGGTGTGGAGAGGCTCAAGCCAATGCCTCTGCGGTCACCAAGCTGACAAGCCCACCTTGGTCTTGTAGGTGGAAATGTCTGCAGGCACAGTAGAAACGGAAAATGACACCTGGTTTAGAAACCTAGGGAACTTTCCTGTCACCATAGAACTTATCAGGCAAGGGTATTATTGGCTATCAGTAGGTCTGGGTCACAGGAGGCTCGGCTTGTGCTTGTAGGGCAGCAGTCGGCACCTGCAGGGCATTGACCAGGTCTGTAGATTCTGCAAGGTGCCCACTAGCTCTGCCAAGCAGATGCTGGCTTTAATGGAGTCTGACCTAGCAGATAAAACAAGTTCTTTCAAGTTGCTTAAACTGTCACAACTGGGTCATAGGTCTAGTGGTTGGAGCCGGAGTCAGGGGTCAGGAACCCAGAGTTAAGGCCAGAGTCAGCAGGAAGTAGGCCTGGAAAGGACTGTAGCAGAACAGGAATAAAGCTGAAGCAAGGCTCCGCACGAGGCAGGTACAGGAGTAATTGCAGCTGCGGGCATAAGCATTGCGCAGCCAGCAACCAGTAGCATAGCCAGCGGGGGAGCAAGGGGAGCGGCCGCTCCCCCACTGAGCAGAAGCGGCGCCTTTTTTGTGCTCTGACGCCTTTTGCTCCTGCGCTGCAGCTGGAGAGGAGCAATTTTTTTTGCTCCCGGCACCTTTTTTTAGCTCCGCTCCCCCTGTGCTCTCCACCTGACTATGCCACTGCCAGCAACCTGCTGGTGAGCTCAAAAGCAGGCCTGCTTGTTCCCTTCAGCCAATCACGTGGTCTGACTGCAACCCAGCTAACCTTGTTAATCTGCTTGGAGGCTGGGCTGGCTAGACTTCAGGGTCAACTGAAGAAGTTCACTCCTGACACTAACAAGTCACATACACAATCTGGAATAATATAAGTGGGGAAAAAGAAGGAGCAACTGCAGACATGGTCAGTTCAGAATAGTGCATGCATAACATGAGAATCAAGCTTCCTCTTTGAGACCCTATGGCATGGCCTCATTGCAGTTAGGAGGGGAGCCAGATAGAGAGAGCCAGCATCTGCTGTGCTCTCTTGCAGCTTGCTGCAGGTTTGCTGTCTGTACTGCCAGGATGGATTTGGTCCTGTGTGTGAAAGGTGGATGCTTCTGTCCCTGTGGACTTTTAAAACCATTGCAGTGGGCAGAGTAGGTGATGCTTTCTTTTAAAGGAACATTACAGCTTGATTTACAACAGCTGGGTTAAACCTAAAATAGTGTTACAAAGAATGAAACATCTCTACAGACAAGTCCTAGAAGATTAATAGAATCTTGTTTGCTTCTGTGCCCTCTAACTCAGATTAACAGCCTACACCCCCTCCCCCTCCCTGTTTTTTGTTTAAATTACACTGGCAGCCAATCTGTTTCCTAGGGCATTTGGAGTGATGCTGTAAAACACAACCGCCCTTTCCTTGGCACTCTTTATGTGCCCTCCATTCAAATGAGCAACACTGGGTATTTAACTGAACATGTTTCTGAAGTAAGTGGACAAATCAGGTTGCCCTTGAGAAGGTGACCTTTTGTGAGTGGCATTTACAGCACAAGTTGGGGCTGAATTCTTTATTTACCAGTGCTTGACAGAGGGTAAAGGGGTAAGAATATTATAAATATGTATACTTTCCATATGCCTATTGACTGGCCTGACTCCATTCTTCACACAGGAAAAGCCAGGAAACAAAGTCATGACCACTTAATGCATCATAAAACGTATATGCTTACTGGAGGAAAAGCTATTTATCCTTTGATATCGTGGTTCAAAAAACAGTCAAAGTCTGTAGGTGGAAGGATTTTCTGCCCCTGTTGACTACAGGCTTGCAGAGTTGGCTTTGGACAAAGACACTGGACACCCTTCACGCATGCAGAAGTGATGAATCTGATATAAGAATCTAGGTCAAAGAGTGGAGGGAAATGGGTAATGGGTTTGTGATCATCCTCGACTCTTGTAGAGGGAAGTTTCATAGCTGTGGGCTGGCCAGTAGAAAGGTTCTGTTTCTAGCTCCTATTAGTCTTATCATATCCAACACCTTCAATGTCTGGATCCAGGGAGGGGTGTTACTGAAAAAGCTTGGCTCCACACCATTTAACCTTAACATTCAAGACCAGGAGCCTAGGCTCCATCTTCTATTTGCTGTGTAGCTAGTGTAGTGATAGGAGGCAGTGTGGTGTAGAGCAGTGTTTCTCAATGAACAGTCCATGAACTGGCACCGCTCCCTGAGATCTCCCTGACACAATTTAGGAAGGCAGCAAGCCGGTCCCTGGTATCAAAAAGGTTGAGAAACACTAGTGTAGAGGATAATAGCGCTGGACTCAGACTCAGGAGATCTGAGTTCTATTCCCAGCTCTGTCACTGATCTGCTGGATGACCTTGGACAAGTCTCTTCACTTCCCCGTGCCTCAGTTTCCCCATCTGGGAAATGGGGATAATGATACTGCCTCTGTAAAATGCTTTGAGATCAATTGATGAAAAGTGCTATATAAGACCTAGGTGTCATTATTCTGCTCCTGATGACTTGTGTTTGTCAGCAGCCAGGCTACTACATTTGGTAACAGCTGGAGTTTCTTTAGCATCTGTGGAATGATTCCCCAGCATATAGTGCATTGAAGTTAACGCAGCCATGGAAGCCACAAGATGGAAGATAGATGATTGGGAGGGGAAAGAAAAACATAGCATTAGCCAAGATTCCTGCCCACAAGAATTAAAGAAACAAAGCTAAGCAGCTAGCACATTACCATGTGGCTTCTTTGGTAGTCTCTTATCGCAAGAAATAAAGCACCTCTTTGGCTGTCCTTTACAAATTATCATAAATCCTACCGCAGTGGAGCTTGGGCTCTCTCGAGTCCAGGGACCCCACAAAAGCCACTGCTCCCACAAGGGGATGTCAGGCCTTGCTCCTGTCTGTTTTCCCTGTGGGGGAGAAGTTGAAGAAGAAACAAGGCGCATTAAAGGGAGAGTAGAATACTAACAAAGATGGGACAAGCTGTCAAATTTCCCTCCCCGCTTTCAGGAAGCTCCTGCTAATGCTGGGGAACAGGGAAAGCCTTTGATGGCTCTTTTGAAGCCACTTGCCTGCTGATCAGTCTATCCGCTGCCCTTCTCCATTTCTCATTGCCAACTATGATTTAGTGGGAATTAGGTCCTGCTTTGAGCAGGGGGTTGGACTAGATGACCTCCTGGGGTCCCTTCCAACCCTGATAGTCTATGATTCTAAACCAGCCTACTTGAAATCTCTCCGTGTGGTCTTCTGCTAGATGAATATTTTGGCCACGTCAGGTCATTCACACTCCTGTTCCCAAAGGTTGCTTTGACCTAACATTTTAGGCTGGTGCACAAACAAGGAAGGCAGCAAATACAGCGAGGTTAATTTCTGCTCTTCTTGTATGTGTTACCTATAAAGCAGGATTTTTAAGAATCTTAATGAAGGAAGAGTCCAATTACATTTGAAGTCTGCTCTTTGAGGTTTGTCCTAACAGATGCACTGACAACACCCCTAGAGCAGTAGAAGGCACCAAACGTTTGCTGTCGCAATCCCAGTGGTGTGCAACTAACTCTGTCAGTCTATTTCTCCATATTTTATTTTTTTTAAACCACACACACACACACACACACACACCATACAACAACAACAAAATTCTTCTCTTTTGGAGGCATCTTCTGTATTAACTAGAGCTGGTTGAAAAATGTTACAGGAATTTCAGAAAATTTGAATGTTTTGTTCTGCAGGTTTTAAGAAGTAATGATTTCTTATCTATATGGATTTTTTTCTTTTTTTTTCAAATTTTTATCAACTCATTTCAATCTTCAGGTTTACCTCCTTTTCCCCTCTTATCCTTCATTCTTCTGATTTAAATTTTGCTAATTAAAAGGGGGGAAAGAAGAGGGAGAGGTTGGGGAGAAGGAAGATTTAAAAAGGAAGAACTAAAAGCTGTTTGGTCATTCTTTGTATTTCCACTCCATGGTGGAACTAGATTTACTCCTTTCACTTCGTTTTTAGTCTGTTTCTAATCAAGTTCACTTTCTGACTCTTAGGGCAGTAGGACAGTGCTGCAGTGTTTTGGTTACAAGTGCTGCAGAGGAATAATTCTATCCAAACAGCTGTTTTAACCTGCACAGGAACATTTCGGTTAATTTTAGCTTTTGTAAATCTTGCTTTTCACAAAAGCAAAAATGTGAACCTAAAAGTGTCCCTTTAACTACAGGAGAAAAACGGAACAAGTGAAATTCTGGCTTATTCCACAGTACCCCCCAGCACAACTCCCTCAGCAGGGAGACACATTCAGCCAATGCACCACACACAAGATTGAACTGACTCAACATATCCTGATGGGCCAGGATGCAGTTACCCAAGGAACTACTTGACAGCTGATTGACCCTTTGCTGAGACAAAAATAGCTGGGGAAGAAGTGTTGTTTTCAAGCTTTTCAAGGGAAATTATTTTTTAAAGGAAAGTTTTGTTTGTTGCAAGTGTTTGTTTGATGGTGCATGAGTTCTCTGTGTGTTATTGTAGAGGCCTCAAGTCGTGCACTGGCTTGATTGTAAGTTGTAAACACATTACTTTTCTTTGCATTTCTAGTGTTAGAATGAATCAGATATTAAATAACAAGAGGAAGTAAGAAACTGTCAAAGGATGGTGCTTTCTTACTTCCCGTAGCTGACAATGTCCCTTTAAGTTCCATTTGGAGTTCTGTTCTCCCCTTCCTCTCTGTTACTGTCTTTCCATAGTGGAAGTATTGGGCAGAGAGTTTAGCATTTGCTCCTATAAGATTTGGACTAGTTCCCCCCTCGAAACAGAGTAGAGCCATCCATGCTGTGATAAGCCATGGGTATTAGAAAAGGATTTATGAAATGGTATAAAAATGCATTGGACCATGTAGTGAGGTCAAGCATATGGAAGCAATGATTCTATGCCCCAGTAGAGCTGACACTGGAAGAGATTTAAGCACGTCATGAGGCATCTTTTCTTAGTTGAATTCATTTGGATGCACAACAGAGTCTGTTCCAGTTGTGCATGTACAGTGCATGTGCTCACATTCATTCTCTCTCTCTCTCTCTCTCTCTCTCTCTCTCAGAATAAGGTGAACACAGATGTGTGTGTAAATGCAAAAGAGAGAGTGATTAAATAAATCTCTCTCTCTTTCTCTCGACTGTGCTATAATTTCAGCAGGGAGAATAGCAGCTGGTCAGCTCTCTGGTAATGCAGTCTTCACCTTGGGTAGGGATTCTAAAGCATCTCTCTCATGGGGCTACTTGTTTCCTATTTGGTTTCGTGTTGCTAGGCAATATATTTTTACCCCCCAAACTTGAAATTTACAACTCTCATATTGTTCCTTTGCCTTTTTTCCAAACCTCACATATGTAATGGGTTTTCCATCTGCCAGTTTTCCCAGATCACCTCATCCATCCTCAACTCTGCAGAGGAAAAAGCAATAGAAGAAGCCTTGTGGTTTAGTATTTTTAATTTTATTTTCCTATTTTAGCTTCCAGCTGTAATTAATTCTCTTGCAAAGCCATATCTGCCTGTTTGGGGCAAAGAAAATGGGGAAGGGGGAGGTAAAAGAAATGAAGTCACTCTTCCTTTCCCAGTAAAAGGCAAAATCTGGTAGGTGGCGGTTGAGAACAGTTGCAGCCTCTCAGGGGAGTCTCTCCCCATCTGCCAAATACTTCACATAATGGTGAAGTGCTGCTGTTGTTCAATTGGCAGCACTCCTGCATTTGGGCTGGAATTGTGTGGGTTCAGTTCCCACATCAGGACTATGTCCGCACTGCAATTAAACACTGTCGGCTGGACTGTGTCAGCTGACTTGGGCTCGCGGGACTCAGGCTGCGGGGCTGTAAAACTGCAGTGTAGATGTTCAGGCTTGGGTTGGAGCCCAGGCTCTAGGACCCCATGAGCAGGGAGGATCCCAGAGTACAGGCTCCAGCCCAAGCATCTACACCACAGTTTTACAGTCCCGCAGCCTAAACCCCACAAACCTGAGTCAGCTGATACCAGCCAGCCATGGGTGTCATAGGCGCCGACTCCATGGGCTGGAGCGCCCACAGGGAAAAATTGGTGGGTGTAGAGCACCCACCGGCAGCAAACCTGGGAGGGATGGGGGGAAGCGGAGCAGGGTGCCTTGGGGGAGGAGGCGGAGCCTGGTGAGCTCTATTTCCTCTCCCACCCTTTGCCTGTCTTATTAGTTTAGACCAGGGGTGGGAAAACTTTTTGGCCCAAGGGCCACATCTGGGTATGGAAATTGTATGTCAAGCCATGAATGCTCATGAAATTGGTGGTTGGGGTGCGGGGGGGGGGGGGGAGGGCTCCTGCTGGGGGTGCAGGCTCTGGGGTGCAGGAGGGTGGTACTGAGGGGTTCAGAGGGCGGGAGGGGGATCAGGGGTAGGGCAAGGGGTTGGGGCGCTGGAGGAGGTCAGGGGTGCAGGCTCCGAACGGCACTTACCTCAAGCAGCTCCCGGAAGCAGCGGCATGTCCCCCCCTCCAGCTCCTACGCGGAGGCGCAGCCAGGTGGCTCTGTGCACTGCCCCATCCACAGGCACTGTCCCTGCAGCTCCCATTGGCCATGGTTGCCGGCGCTTGGGGCAGGGGCAGCGTGCGGAGCCTCCTGGCTGCCCCTACGCGTAGGAGCTGGAGGGGGGACATGCTGCTGCTTCTGGGAGCCGTGCGGAGCCATGGCACATGTGGAGCAGGGCAATCCCTAGACTCCGCTCCCTGCGAGAGTTCGAGGGCCGGATTAAAATGGCTGAAGGGCCAGATGCGACCCCCGGGGCATAGTTTGCACACCCCTGGTTAGATTATAAGATCTTTGTGACAGGGACTCCCTCTTACTCTGTATTAGTAAGTGTAGCACAATGAGTCCTTAATCTTGTACCATAATACAAGTAGTAATCATCTAATGTTTAAGGTTGTGTGTAAGCTATGGATGGTTAAGTGCATAGTGGCTTCCATGTTTACCCACACAGTCTCTGCACCATTGGTAACAAAGGCCTTTGCTTTTTGAAGCACTTTGGGATGCCATTAATAGGGGAGACAAATTCTATTCTTTTAAAATTACATAGCAAAGAAAAACTGTGACTGCTACACTGAAAAATCCTCAAATAATACATTTTCAAAAGGTTTTGTTGGAGAGTGGGATCCAGAATCCATTCCTGCTGGACACACACAACCAGCCTGTTTTCAATAACTGCCCCAAGACCAAACATGATAGTTAAGGAACTAGTTATTGCATTAATGTTGGCCTGGGGAAAGACTTTCTCAGACCACCTAACTCAATGGGAATTGGAAGAAGTTGTTCTGAATTATTAATTATGATTTGTACTTAGGAGCCTGAGTCCTGGACCAGGAGCCCCAGTCCTGAACCACGACTCCACTATGCTAGGCACTTCCCTGGAATGTACTCTGAGCATAGTCCCTGAAAGGAGAACGAGAACTGGTTTGTATATTTATCTGAAGTGATTGGTAGGTACATCTGTGTGTGTTCATACATGTATCTGCTACAGCTAGTAGAGTACAGCATGACTTTTTGTACCAGCAGAGTCAGTATCAATAACATCTATGGGTTGAAAACTACTGTGTCAGCAGGAAGTGCAATGTTCTGCACCATCTTCAGCCTCTAAATGGATTTAAGATATAGACCCATGCAGAACACATTTGCAACAATCTACTCTTCAGGTGACAAAGGCGTGGATCGTGTGGTGAGGTCCACATCAGAGAGTAAAAAGCAGCAACTCCTGCATGTTGAAAGGGCTTGTCTACAGCACAAAATTAAGTCAACTTTATCTAATTCGAGCTCGAGCCCCCGAATTAATGAAGTCGATTGTGCGTGTCCACACCATGCTCATTGTCTCGATGGAGTGTGTCCTCCCTAGCAGCGCCTGCATCAATGCACAAAGCAGTGCATCGTGGGTAGTTATCCCAAAGTGCAACTTGCCACAATGTGTTTTGGGAAGTTTGTGCAATGTCTCATGGGACCAAAACATTGTCACAGGGGAGAATGGGAACATTGCATCATCATCCCATGATGCACTGTGCTCCCTCCCTCACATCAACTGCAAACATCCCAGTGGTTTTCACTCCTTAAAACCGCTGCGTGTATGCCATAACCCCAGAAGCATGGAGCCTGCTCAGTTGTGCACGCTTGCTGTGAGCATCTCAAACACCTGGCGCCTTCTCCTGCAGTATTTCCAGAGCCGAAGTAGGGTCTGCCGCGTGGAACATAGCAATGTCCTGCAAGCAGCCCTGCTGCAAGCCATTGAAAAAAACAATTCACAGTTGCTGATGGCAGTCACAGAGCAGCGGCACTCTGTTGAGCGCTGTTTCTAGTCCGGTGAAACGAGCACTGACTGGTGGGACCACATCATTTTGCAGGTATGGGATGATGAGCGGGGGCTGCAGAACTTTGGAATGCGGAAGGCTGCATTCCAGGAACTTTGTGCAGAGCTTTCCCCTGCCCTGCAGCTCAGCAACACAAAAGTGAGAGCTGTTCTGACGATGGAGAAGTGAGTGGCGATCGCTATTTGGAAGCTTGCAGTGCCAGACAGTTACCTGTCAGTGGGGAATCAATTTGGAGTAGGTAAATCAGCCATGGGAGCTGCTGTGCTCCAAGTGTGCAGGGCCATTAATTGACTTCTGCTTCGAAGGGGAGTGAGTCTGGGAAATGTGCAGGACATAGTGGATGGTTTTGCAGTGACGGGGTTCCCTAATTGCGATGGGGCGATAGATGGCACGCATATCCCTATGTTGACACCAGACCACCTTTCCAAAGAGTACATAAACTGAAAGGGATACTTTTCAATGGTGTTGTAAGTGCTGGTGGATCACAGGGGGTGTTTCACCGACATCAACGTAGGATGGTCGGGAAAGGTTCATGACGTGTGCATCTTTAGGAACTCGGGTCTGTTAAAAAAGCTGCAATCCGGGACTCTTTCCAGACCACAAAATTAACATTGACAACATTGAGATGCCTATAGTTACCCTGGGGGACCCAGCCTACCCCTTGCTCCCATGGATCATGAAGCCATACACCGGCCATCTGGACAGCAGTAAGGAACGATTCAACTCTAGGCTCAGCAAGTGCAGAATGGTGGTTGAATGTGCCTTTGGTCATTTGAAGGGCGCTGAAGAAGTCTACTAACAAGGTTGGACCTTAGTGAGGAGAACATCCCCATTGCTATAGCTGCCCGCTGTGTGCTCCATAATATCTGTGGGGGGAAAAGGGGGGGAAATTTTCCACAGGGGTGGGCAGTTGAGACCGATCACATGGCAACCATTTTTGAGCACCAGGGCAATAAGAAGAGCACAGCAAGGGGCACTGCATATCCGCAAGGCTTTGAAAAGCCCTTTCAATAATGAGTCAGTAATGTGAGCTGTTTGTCTTGTGACAAAGTTCCTCCTCTACCTCGGTGGGTCCTGCGCTTATTGGCGGATTCTGCTTGCCTCAGAGATCTTCCCCTCTAGTAGAATCCACAGTCCAGGTTAACTCCTCCTGTGTCTGATCAGGAGTTGGGAGTTTTGGGGGGAACCCGGGCCCGCCCTCTACTCCGGGTTCCAGCCCAGGGCCCTGTGGATTGCAGCTGTTTAGAGTGCCTCCTGGAACAACTGCATGACAGCTACAACTCCCTGGGCTACTTCCCCATGGACTCCTCCCAACACCTTCTTTATTCTCACCACAGGATCTTCCAGCAGTACGCCTTCTCACTCTCTCAGCTCCTAGTGCCTCTTGCTCCCAGCTCCTCACACGCAACCTCCTTCCACAGCTCCTGACATGTGCCCCTCACTGACACAGTGGGAGGCTTTTGACTAGTTTCAGCCAGCCCCTGATTGGCTGCAGGTGTCTCAATTAACCTCCCTGCCTTCTGGAAAGTTCTTAATTGGCCCCAGGTGTCTTGATTAACCTGGAGCAACTGCCATAAGGTATCAGGGATTTGTTTAGCCTGGGGCTAACATACTGGTTCCTTACCACTTTCCTATAGCCCTCTGGCTGGGAAGGAGGTAGAGGACTGCTGCTCCTGCTCATCTTGCTGGGGCTGCTGCTAGGCCCTGGGCCCTCCCAGCTGCTGTTTGCTGCTGCTCCAGCTTCTCCCCTGGCTAGGCCAGGAACCCCTCCCATTACTCCACTCTCTGGTTGCTGGCTGCCTGGCAGCTGAACCCCCTCCCCTCCCCAACACCTTGGTTGCTGCTACTCCTGCTGCTGCAGCAACCCCTTGGGGGGGAGGGGGCCTGCTGGCCCTCTCCCCAGAGGAGGGGTGTGAGGGACCCCTGCTCCAGCCGCTGCTGTGACCACCACCAGCTGTGAGGGGTCCTGCCTGACCACCGGACCACCGCCTGGAGTTGCTGGAGCTGCTGCTGCTGCCCTGTTCGCTGCCAGGAAGCTGCTGGTACCCAGAGGAGGGAGACCCGGAAGACAGTCGGCGGAGACTCTGCAGACGACCGTGGAGGGGGCCTCCAAGAACTGAGTAATTTTTCGAACTGTGCTCTAGTGGTGGGGGTATTGACTGTGTTTGTAGGGGCACAGGGGGTGTGGCGTAGAGCCTACCCCCTGGTTCATCTGTGCCCCCTCCAACCCCCACCACCACCGCTGCCCCCTCCTCCACCACCACCACCTCTGCTGCTTGCTCACCGTTTGCCCCGGTTCCTGCCTCTGGACTCAGCCGCTTGCCTGGCTAGTCGAGCCCGTTTCCACCTTTTGGGCCTGAAGCAGCAGCCAGCCCAACAATTGACTTTGCACAAGCGCACGTGGGTGCACGTGCCCCTCCCCATTCCCCTTGGACTGACCCTCCCTCTCCATCAGCACGCCCCTTGCTTTGTCCCTTGCCACCCGCCCCATTTCCCCTTGCAGATATCTGGGCCCCTCTCCTTTTTTGGTCCCAGCCCCTTGCTAGTTTCAGTTTTGCCCGCCCCGCCCCTCTCCCTCTGCAGCCTTGTTTGTTTGCCCTGCCCTAGCCCTGAAACTAGTTCCTTGGTTTTCTGCCCCATTCCCAGTTGGTTGTTTCCCTCCCCCTGGAGCTCCATTTGCCCTGATTAGCCCCCCGCTTTTGTGAACCCATGCCCCCTCCCATGCGCTTGTGCCCCTCCCCTGTTTAATTTTGACCCTATCTCACTGCACCCCCATGCTGTTATATCATCCCCTCCCCTACTGCAACAAGAGGAGCCGGATTTCCCATCTTGAGTTGGTGACTGAACCCTATCCCCGCACTAGTCCGAGACAACCCTGAACCCTGTCCCCACTTTTGTGCCCTCCTCACCTGCCTGCAGCCTAGCAGGGAGGAGTGGTCACCCCAATTCCTCTCCCCACCCCCCCCTCAAGAGTTTTTCCCTTCCTCCCCTGCTCATCATGGCGGGCGATATGGAGGGAGAAGCCCCTCCAGACGGCACGGCCTCCCCTCCTCTGCCTGTTCCCCCGTCACCCTCCCAAGCCTCTACCTTAACCGCCGCTGCTGAACCACCTGCTCTCGCCCCCGCTGGAGCACCAGCAGCGGTGCACACTGAAAAGACCTCCGCTGCTGCCACGTCCCTCGCCCCCCATGATCCTGGGGGAGCCCCCCCAGCCGGCAGGAAGGGCCAGGGTAAAAAGAAGGGTAAGGGCCCCGCGACAAAGGCCAAGCCCTCCATGGCAGAGGCAGCCACTACTGCCACGGCATCCTTCCCTGCTGTTCCCTCTACCAGCTCTGCGGGTGTCCCACCCCCAGCCCCCAGAGCATACGCCCAGGTGGCGGCAACCCCCCCACCTGCCGCAATGTCACCTAACCCGCCCACCGCCTCAGCTACCATCTATAGCAGCCGGGGCCCCTTTCCCACCTTGACCAGGAGGCATGGCGTCCGTTGCCTCCTGGTACCCGCCTCGCCCCACGTAGAAACCTATGTGCGGGCGTTGGCGAGGGTGGTGGGGCCCACAGCCATCGTAGCGGCCTCCAAAATGTACGGGAAAGTAGTCTTCTTCCTCGCATCGGAGGCCGCGGCCCAAGAGGCGGTGGAGAAGGGCCTGGCGGTGGGGGGCGTGTTCGTCCCATTAGAGCCGCTGGAGGACTTAGGCGTCCGCCTAGTCCTCACTTCCGTCCCTCCCTTTCTCCCCAATGCCGCCCTGTTACCTGCCCTCTCTGCCCTGGGGAGACCCATGTCTGTAATCAGCCCTCTCCCACTGGGCTGCAAAGACCCCGCCCTCCGTCACATCCTCTCGTTCCGCCGGCAGGTGCAGCTCCAAATGCCGCCGGCTGCACGTGACGGGGAGGCGCTCGAGGGGTCCTTTATGGTCCCCTATCACGGGGCCCGTTACCGGGTATATTATTCCACGGGGGAGGCTCGGTGCTACCTCTGCAGGGCGATGGGACACGTCCGGAGGGACTGTCCCTTGGCCCGGCAAGGAGGAGCATCCGAGACCCCCGAGCCCCGGCAGGGCGTCGGCCCTGTCATCGCCGGCGCCCCTGAATGCCCGGTGCCCAGAGCCGCCCCTCCTCCTTCCCAGTCCACCGCTGCTCCCACTCGGGCCCTGGGAGTACCTCCCCCAGTGTGCCCAGACGAGTGGGAGAGGCCCGCCGCGAACAGTCTGCTGAGGCCTGTGGAGGAGGGTGAGGCAGGGATACCGCCGGGCGTGGGAGAGGGCCAGCCCCAGAGAGATTTTTCCCTCCCTTATGCTGCCCCACCACTACCTCCCCGAGTCCCTAAGAAATCGCCCCTCCCCCTTGACCCGACCCTTACTAGCCAGCCCCCAGCTGAAGCCATGGAGGACTGGGCCTTAGTACAGGGGAAGCGGGGCAAGCGGAAGGCTCGAGCCCCGCTCCTTTCCACCGATGCGGAAGCCCCCCGGAAGACCAGGAAGGGGGGCACTGATGCCGACCCTTCCGCTTTGCCCCCGAGCGGCTTTTGTCCACCAGAACCGGCTGGGAAAGACGTGGCAGCACCGGAAGGTATTACCACCCCTCCCTCGGAAGCCCCCGAAGGAGCCCCTTCTGCCCCCTTTGTCGACCCTGCGCGCCCTGACCCGAGCATCACTTCAGGTGCCGGCGGAGAGAACCCCGGGGTGGCAGAAGGTGACCTGCCCTCTATCTACGAGGAGATCGAGGCCCTGGGTCTGACCCCAATCACCCAGGGGGAGGACGACCCTTTACCAGCAGGCCTCGATGTCAATGACCTCACCCCGGTGCCCCTTTCCCCCCTCTCCCCATGCTCCCTCCCCTTGACCGTCGGTTCCGCTCCCACCTCCGAGGATCCCCTGGGCTCTTCCACCTGCCCGGTCGCAAGTGACACCTCGCTGACGGCCGCCACGCCTCCTGAAGCGACGGCCGGTGCCCTGCGGCCGGGACCCGAACCCCAGGGGGTACCCCTCAATGAGGTGGGACAACGGTTCTCCTTCCCAGGCGGGGACCCCGCAAATGTCTGTCCACCTCCCGATGCCGTGGCTGTAACACGAGCCATCATACCAGAGCCCGGCATCATGGGGGGTCCCCTTCCCAATTCCCAGATCCCTCAGCCACACCAAGAGAGGCCACCTCCCAGTGGCCCAGCTCCTGCGGCTCACGATCCTCTACCCGTTCCTCAGCCCGGCCCTGCTCATGTCCCTTTCCCTGCCCCTACTTCTGATCCCTGCCCTGCCCCTGATGCCGTCCCAATCTCCTACACCTCCCATGGTGACACTGCCGCCCCTGGGGCTGTCTCCCTCCCCTTAACAGAGGATGACCCCCAGGGAGCGGCTCCAGTATTTCCTCATCCCGAACCACCAGAGTCTGCTCTTCTCCCTCCACCACCTCCCCCAACTAAGCCGAATTTTGGGTTGGGCCCTAAGGTGCCAGCCCAGCGGGAGCTGCGTCGAGGGTCCGCCCCTTGCCTGTCTGTTTCGGTGGGCCATAGGGCTGTGTCAGGGGCCCCTTCTTTCGATAGCCGGGAGCCAGTAACACCGGCCCCCGATACGCTGCGAGAGGAGCTGCGGGAGTTCCTGGAGGACGTCCGGGGCTCCCGCAACAAAGTACAGCTCGCTCTCCAGCGATGGGGGGATTTCCACCAAATCCTCCAGGCCGCGAGGGCCCTCATGGGGGAGGGTAAAGGGACTGGGAAGCAGGCCGCCACGGCCTACCAACGGGTCCGCCTTTTCCGTGACTCACTACTCAGCTACGGGGTGGGTCACGGATTGTTACGCGGCCCGATGGGGGCCGTGAGTGAGTCTGCCAGCAAGGATCCCCCCCAGCCCTCCTCATGGCATCTCTCCTCTTCGCAACATTAAACACCCGGGGCTGTAGGATGGGTCTCCGCAGGAGCCAGGTGCTCTCCTTCCTTCGGGAGGGGGGGTACTCTGTAGTGTTCCTGCAGGAGACCCATACGGATCCAGCCGCTGAAGACAGCTGGCGGCTGGAATGGGGGGACAGAGTCTACTTCAGCCATCTCTCTGTTCGCCAGGCTGGAGTGGCGACCTTGTTCTCCCCCGACCTACGGCCTGAGGTGCTGGGGGTTGCCGAGGCTGTGCCGGGCCGCCTGCTGCACCTACGGGTCCGTATGGAGGGGCTCGTGGTCAATCTCGTCAACATCTATGCCCCGACACCGGGCCCGGAACAACTTCATTTTTATCAGCAGGCGTCCACCTTCCTCGGCACCTTGGATCCTCGCGAGTGCCTGGTCCTGGGCGGGGACTTTAACAACACCCTTGAAAAACGGGACCGCTCGGGGATCGAGCAGTGCCCGGCCGCCGCGGACGTCCTCAGGGAGATTGTCGAACATCACTCCCTGGTGGACGTCTGGCGCGACCACCATCCGGGCGACAGCTCAACCTTCACCTTTGTCCGGGTGGAGGCCCATCGGTCGCACCACTCCCGGTTGGACCACATCTATTTATCACGTTTTCACCTTTCGCGGGCCCACTCCTCCAGCGTCCGGCTGGCCCCGTTCTCTGATCATCATCTCGCTACCGTGACGGCCTCTCTCTGCGCGGAGAGGCCGGGGCCGGCCTATTGGCATTTTAATAACAGTTTGCTGGAGGATGTGGGTTTCGTGGCGTCCTTCCGGGAGTTCTGGCTGGCCTGGCGAGGGCAGCGGCACGCTTTTCCCTCGGCGCGGCGATGGTGGGATCTAGGGAAGGTACGCGCCCGGCTCTTCTGCCGTGATTACACCCGGGGCGCCAGCCGACGGAGGGATGCGACGATAGAGCAGTTGGAACGGGAGGTCTTAGAGCTGGAGAGGCGTCTGGCCGCCAGCCCTGAGGATCCATCCCTCTGTGGGGCGTGCCGGGAGAAGCGGGAGGAGCTCCGGGAACTGGAAGATCATCGGGCCCGGGGCGCCTTCGTTCGATCCCGCATCCGTCTCCTTCGGGAGATGGATCGCGGCTCCCGCTTCTTCTACGCCCTGGAGAAAAAGAGGGGGGCTAAGAAACACGTCACCTGCCTTCTCGCAGAAGATGGCACCCCCCTCACGGATCCGGTGGAGATGTGCGGGAGGGCCAAGGCCTTCTACGCGAGCCTTTTCTCCCCGGATCTGACCGATCCTAACGCTTGCAAAGTGCTCTGGGACGAACTCCCTAC
Source organism: Chelydra serpentina (assembly GCA_037349315.1). Lineage (NCBI taxonomy): Eukaryota > Metazoa > Chordata > Testudines > Chelydridae > Chelydra > Chelydra serpentina. The sequence goes on along the minus strand of JBAIAC010000024.1, from coordinate 54,008,592 downwards.
GGTCAGCACGGGCGACCGAGACCGGCTAGAGCTGCCTCTCACTCTGGCCGAGTTCTCGGAAGCCCTCCGTCGCATGCCGTCTAATAAATCTCCGGGACTGGACGGGCTGACCGTGGAGTTCTACCGCGTGTTCTGGGACGTCCTCGGCCCAGACCTTGTCGCCGTCTAGGCCGAGTCCTTACAGGGCGGGGTCCTCCCTCTTTCGTGCAGGCGAGCCGTGCTCGCCTTATTGCCGAAGAAGGGGGACCTCCGCGATTTACGGAATTGGCGTCCCGTCTCGCTCCTCAGCACGGACTATAAAGTCGTAGCAAAGGCCATCTCGCTGCGGCTTGGGTCCGTGCTGGCGGACGTGGTCCACCCAGACCAGACCTACACCGTCCCGGGCCGCACCATTCTCGACAACCTGTATCTGGTCCGGGATCTCTTGGAGCTTGGGTGTAGGGATGGTCTGTCGTTCGCCCTCCTGTCTCTGGATCAGGAGAAGGCGTTCGACAGGGTGGATCACGGGTACCTCCTGAGCACTCTGCGAGCGTTTGGCTTTGGGCCCCAGTTTGTGGGTTTTCTCCAGGTGCTGTACGCCTCCGCAGAGTGTCTGGTCAGGCTCAACTGGACCCTGACCGAGCCGGTCAGCTTCGGGCGAGGAGTACGGCAGGGGTGCCCCCTCTCGGGCCAGCTGTACGCTCTGGCGATCGAGCCCTTCCTCTGTCTCCTCCGCAGGAGGTTGACGGGGTTGGTGCTCCGAGAGCCGGAGCTGCGGCTGGTCCTGTCAGCGTACGCCGACGATGTGCTCCTCGTGGTCCAGGACCCGGGCGACTTGGTGCGGGTGGAGGCTTGCCAGGCGATCTACTCGGCGGCCTCCTCTGCCCGGGTCAACTGGGTCAAGAGCTCTGGCCTGGTGGTAGGGGACGGGTGGCAGGCGAGCTCCCTCCCACCCGCGCTTCAGGCCATCAGGTGGAGCGCGGGTCCTTTGCTCTATCTCGGCGTTTACCTTTCTGCCACGCATCCATCCCCGCCGGAGAACTGGCAAGGTTTAGAGGGCAGGGTGATAGAGCGGATCCGGAAATGGACAGGACTACTCCGGTGCCTCTCCTTTCGAGGGAGAGCACTGGTAATCAATCAATTAGTCCTGTCCATGCTCTGGTACCGGCTCAACACCCTGGTCCCGGCCCCGGGTTTCCTGGCCAACCTCCGGACGTCGATTCTGGAGTTCTTTTGGTCAGGACTGCACTGGATCTCCGCAGGGGTTCTCCATCTTCCTCTGGAGGAGGGTGGGCAGGGCCTGAAGTGTCCACACACTCAGGTCCATGTCTTCCGTCTCCAGGCCCTGCAGAGGCTCCTTTATGGTGCAGGTAGTCCGGCGTGGAGCGTATTGGCACACGCCTTCCTACGCCGCTTCCGAGGGCTCCGATATGACCGGCAGCTCCTTTATCTCCATCCGAGAGGTCTTCCGCGAGACCTCTACGGGCTGCCGGTCTTCTACCAGGACCTCCTCCGGACCTGGAAGCTATTCTCAGCGACCAGGTCCGTGGCGGCCACCGAGGGGGCAGATCTCCTCGCGGAGCCCCTGCTACACAACCCCCAGCTCCGTGTGCAGGTGGCGGAGTCCCCCTCGGTGCGCCAGAGGTTGGTCCTGGCAGAGGTCACTAGGGTCGGAGACCTCCTGGACTACGACCGGGGAGACTGGCTGGATCCCCTGACGCTTGCTCAGCGCATGGGGCTTTCCAGACCTCGTACTCCCCGGTGCGTACTTCAGGAGGTGAAGGCTGCTTTGCTGCCCGCTGCTTGGGTTTACCTCGACCGGGTCCTGCGAGAGGGTACGCCCCGCCCTCCCTTCACCCCAAGCCCTCCGGACCTTTTTATTGGGCCCCTGCCCCGTGGACCCAACCGGGTCCCCTGTCCCTTCACGGTGAGCCGGCTGCACGAACTACAACCCGTCCGCTTCCAGACCGCGCCAAGGAAACGTCTATACACGCTCGTGCTCCACACCCTTCATCTCCTCACCCTCACGTCCCGCCCCGATACGAAATGGCGGGACCTCCTGCCACCTCTAGAGGGTGAGAAGCCCCGGTGGGCCAGCCTTTACTCTTCCTTAGTCCCAAGGCCCGCCGGGGACGTCAGTTGGCGGCTCCTTCACGGAGCCGTGAGCACGGGCGTGTACTTGGCGCGGTTCACCCCTATTCCCGACACATGTCCCTTTTGCGGTGTGAGGGAGACCCTGGCGCACATATATCTGGAGTGCGCCAGGCTTCAACCCCTGTTCCGGCTCCTCTCAGACATTTTGTTGAGGTTTTGGTTGCACTTTTCCCCTCACCTTTTTATTTATGCACTTCCAATCCGCGGCCCCACGAAGTCGCGGGACCTCCTGGTCAACCTCCTCCTGGCCATAGCTAAACTGGCCATCTACAAAACCAGGGTGAGGAGGTTGGCCGATGGAGGCTTCTGTGACTGTGGGGCCTATTTTCGATCCTCTGTTCGTTCACGCATCCAGGCAGAGTTCCTCTGGGCAGCGTCCACTGGCTCCCTTGACACCTTTGAGGAGCAGTGGGCGCTGTCCGGGGTTCTCTGCTCGGTGTCCCCTTCTGGTTCACTTCGTTTGACCCTTTGACCGCACTCCCGTTCCTGTTTTTTCATTTTTTGTCCCCCGGAATTATTTGGTATCCAGGTCCTGTGGTTCCCTCCCCTTAGGCTGAAGGGGGGGATCCTTTAGCAGTGGGCGGGCTTACGCCCGCCCACTTCCCGGATCCCAATAAGAACATACTGATTCCTTACCACTTTCCTATAGCCCTCTGGCCTTGCACCGTCACAGTCTGCATTGTGCTTTTCCAAACCTTCACCTGCCTTGTATCGCTATCCCTGTAAAGCCAATCCCCCACCCAAGCCCACAGCTTCTACTCAATAAAGAACATTTATTTCTCGAATCCATGTACTTTATTTAACAAACATAAGTAAAGAGGGAGAACAGAAAGAAAAGGTAACCTTGGGGAAAAGGAGTTGTAAAGTTGGAACAGAAGAAACATTTTCAGCTGTGTAACATAACACCACATTCCAGACCATCAAAGGTCTGTGAATGGGCACCTTCTTTTCCTTGTACCCTCCCCGCCCCCGAGTTAAGTGAAAGGGATAATGGACTTTTCGCCCACTCCTCATGAAACGCTTGGAGGAGGGTGATTCTGCGCCAGGCGATGCTGGCTGGCTGTCCACCAGGGTCTGCAAAGGGACTCTATCCTCCTGCTTTTGTTCCTGCAGTTCAACCAGATGCCTGAACACGTCTGCTTTGTCCCTCATAATCCTAAGCATCTCATCCTGCGCTGCACGCTATTGCTCATTGGAAGCTTTCCTGCTCTCCATGTTCATGTCTAACTTCTCGAACAGTGAAATCCTCCACGCTCTCAGATCTGTGTCAGCTGTCCCAGAGGCATTCATTATCTCAGTGAACATGTCCTCCCGCATTCTCTTTCTCTGCCTTCTAATCACCGAAAGTCTGCTTTTGGGTATTGATGACCCGCCAAAGGAAACATTTCCAGCTGTCAGTCAGGGGAAAAATAAAAGAGCCATTGTACACGAATAAAATGCTTCCATAGCAAGGCTGTTTTCATTTTTTAAAAAAGCCAAAACCCTTATTACACTAGGTGCAAGCCATAATATAATCAGAATCCGTAACCATTCACTGTGCCGTTTTGCTGCTCCAGCCATGGGGAGTAGGCCTCCCCCGTGTCATGGGTGACCAAACTTTTAATGACGTTTATAAGGCTCATGTTAGGAGCACAGGTAGCTAGGTGAACAATGGCCCTTCCCCATAGCACCACAGGGAGTTGTTTGCAAATGGGGCAGGGGGGAACGTTTTCACTCCCAAATTGCAGAATCTCTCATATGAGGCCCCAGAACCGTACCAGACACTTTAAACTACTTTCCAACCCATGCTGAGCACAGTAAACGCACATTAGCAGCCGCGTGGTTTGACCATCCGGAAAGTGGGGGGTGGAGGGCTGGGGTCCATATGCCCTTTTTTCTGTGTAAAAGCACTTTTAATGAGAACTTCCCCCATTCCCCCTAGGCGACCCTAGGCGATATCCGTCTCCTGAGGGTAACAGAGATGGAAAGGAAAGAGATGCTGCAAGCGTCTTCGTATAGACCCAGTCCTTTTGCTGCTATGCTGTGTACTGCAACGATGCCAGCAGAATTAATTCAGGAGTTGCATGGGAAAATATCCTACCATAGTGGAAGAAATAAGACTGCTCTGCCTAGAAACCTTCTGCAAAGGATTGCAGAATACTCCATGAAAGTTTCCTACAGATATCCATGGAGGATTTCAGGGCTATCCCTGTCCACATAAACAGTCTTTTCCGGGGGCCACCCTCTGCATAGCTGGAGCGGCCTCTTGTAAGCAGAGAACCACAGCACCTCGCTTTTTCTTCACAGTAAACATGCAATACCACCGAATATGTGTGCCTGCTAAGTTCAACTGGACTTTGATTGTAACTGTATACTCACCAGAGGTGCCATCCCCAGCATCATGGTCAGCCACCATGATATCCTGCGACCCACAGGGCGCCAGGGTTAAAAATATTTCCTGGCTCTCGGGGAGAATGGATCCACCGCTCGCCTGTCTCCTGTTCTCCTCCTCCTCCTCTTCCTCATCCACCGTATAATACTCCTTGTTGTCCCTAGACTCTCACACCTGTGAGGTGTCCACATTGCTTGTAGGGGTGCTGGTAGGGTCACCCCCGAGAATCGCATGCAGCTTGTTGTAGAACCAGCATGTGTGGGGTTCAGCACCAGAACGATTGTTCGCCTCCCTTGCCTTCTGGTACACTTGGCAAAGTTTTTATTTTCACATGACACTGCTGTGTAGCCCTTCTCCCCCATTCCATGACTGATTTTTGCATAGATGTCAGCATTTCTTCTGCTGGATCAGAGCTCTGCCTGCACAGAATCTTCTCCCCACACAGCAATGAGATCCACCACCTCCTGTGCAGGCTGGGCTGGAGCATGTTGATACCAAACTGGGAGGGATTGCAACTGCTTTGGAGGATAGGGTCATAATTCAAAATGATCTGGACAAATTGGAGAAATGGTCAGAGGTAAACAGGATGAAGTTTAATAAGGACAAATGCAAAGTGCTCCACTTAGGTAGGAACAATCAGTTTCACACATACAGAATGGGAGGAGACTGTCTAAGAAGGAGTACGGCAGAAAGGGATCTAGGGGTTATAGTGGACCACAAGCTAAATATGAGTCAACAGTGTGATGCTGTTGCAAAAAAAGCAAACTTGATTCTGGGCTGCATTAACAGGTGTGTTGTGAGCAAGACACGTGCACTGGTTAGGCCTCAACTGGAGTATTGTGTCCAGTTCTGGGCACCGCATTTCAAGAAAGATGTGGAGAAATTGGAGAGGGTCCAGAGACGAGCAACAAGAATGATTAAGGGTCTAGAGAACATGACCTATGAAGGAAGGCTGAAGGAATTGGGTTTGTTTAGTTTGGAAAAGAGAAGACTGAGAGGGGACATAGCAGTAGTCTTCAGGTATCTAAAAGGGTGTCATAAGGAGGAGGGAGAAAACTTGTTCATCTTAGCCTCTAAGGATAGAACAAGAAGCAATGGGCTTAAACTGCAGCAAGGGAGGTTTAGGTTGGACATTAGGAAAAAGTTCCTAACTGTCAGGGTGGTTAAACACTGGAATAAACTGCCCAGGGAGGTTGTGGAATCTCCATCTCTGGAGATATTTAAGAGTAGGTTAGATAAATGTCTATCAGGGATGGTCTAGACAGTACTTGGTCCTGCCATGAGGGCAGGGGGCTGGACTCGATGACCTCTCGAGGTCCCTTCCAGCCCTAGAATCTATGAATCTATGTTTGAGGCGTGTAGTCTCCATGATCAGCTGTGCTCAAGTTGGCACACTCCCAGTGCTGATCAAACAGGAAATGGGAATTCAAAAGTTCCTGGGGCTTTAGCAGGGGAGGGGCTGTTTCCTGTGTACCTGGCTACAGTGCAGCAGAGTTGAGAATGATCTCCAGAGCGATCACAGATGAGCATTGTGGGACACCAACTGGAGGCCAATTAAGTCGAATTATACAACACTGCGTCTGCACTACCTCGCAGTCGGTCCATGAAAATCAAACTAAGCGCTATGCCTCTCGCAGAGAAAGATTACAGAAGTATACATCAGAGGCGACTTAGGTCAATGTAAGGACCCGGTAGTGTAGACACATATGTTAACAGGTCGACTTAAGGCAGCTTCCTTCGACCTAACTCTGTAGTGTAGACCAGACCAAAGAGAGCCATCTTGACCAGTGCTGAAAGCTGATCATCCAACAAGAATTGGGAATCCAACCACATTCCCAAGCTGCAAACATGAGTAGTGAATGTCACATTAATGAAGTCTTTCCCATATCTTCCAGTTGCTTTTCCTACTCTACCAAATGTGTGTGTGTCCTGTTTTTAGAAGTCTGTTTTAATCACACTGAGCTGTTCCTGACTTGAAAAAGGAGAGAGGTTTGTGGTGAAGGCAGCAGTTCTCTGAGATAATCGGTGAAAGGTTAAGAATAGTTTTGGGAAGAACTAGTCTGAACAGAGTTTGCCTGATTCCAGCATAAGATGGAATAGCATGAAATAACACTGACACCCTGTGGACACTTAGGGAGAAAGATTCCATAGATCATGCTGACAATTGTTTGTTCTTTCAATTATGTTTTTTGGCTTGATATTACTGATGGATTCCTTCACATCCTAATTACTTACATTTTATTTAAATTTCTACTTTCTACAAATTATTTTTATTGGATTGCAATATTAAACAATCCATTTATACAAAAAAAATTCTGCCCAACCCCCTTAACATCTCTCCATGGACACACGCACACACCCAGCTTCCCTCCTCTGCCCTATGGTGATCTGCTCTCTGCTGCTGGCTGCTCCTAGCAGATTTGCCTGGGCTACCAGGGAAGGGGCATGTGTTCCCCACAGATTTCTTTGCTCCCCCATTTTTCTTCAGGGGAGCCAAGAAATTGGTGGAAGATATGAATTCTGCACCCCCACAGGGGCGCAGAATTCCCCCAGAAGTATAATATGCATCAGCAGGGTACACACAGACCATTACACCTCAGCAGACTAGTGCAGAGTAGATTGACACCCCAGTTTGCAGCAAACTAATGGTGTACACAAGCCCTCAATAGGTGTCCCTCTTCCCTCTGAGTCAGCATCGAACCAGTTTCTCAGCACTGCATTGTTTGAGGTGCGGAGCCTTCCATATTGGGATAGCCAATGTTTTGACTACTCGTGGTCATTTAAAGACACCATATCATTTTTCATAACAGTGGATGTGTAAACTCCATTATTGTTGCCAAATTCCAGTATGGTTTCTAACATTCTGCCTACTTCAAATTCCCCTTGCACTTTCAGCTGGTTGAAATGCAATTCTTAATTTCCTATCCAAAACTATTGAGGCAAGTGGGAGGAGCTTGGGAGACTGCTACTATTTTTAATCCTGTTTGACCCCTGTCAGCAACATTTCCATTAATTACTACTGAGCATGATACAAGTCTCCATATGTCCTGTTTATATTGTTGTTCTTTGAGTGATTGTTCATATCTATTCCAGTTAGGTGTGTGTGCGCGCCGCGTGCACGGCTGTCGGAAAGTTTTCTCTAGCAGCTACACGTCGGGCTGGCTGTGGAGCCCCCTGGAGTGGCGCCGGTATATACGACATTATATATGACCCTGCCGACCCGACCCCCCTTCACTTCCTTCTTACTGCCAGTGACGGTTGTTGGAACAGTGGTCTCTTGCTTGCAAGTGTCCCACTAATCCCTAGCTCTTCTGTTAATCTCTGTATATAGTTACCCATTGTTAGTTGTTAATTAATTGTAGTCTCGCTACTTAGCGGGTTGTGGGGGCTCCCCCTCCAACACACGCCCCGCAGGGCCTCAGGGCATGCCGTATCAGGGCTTCAAACTCTGTAGCTCCTGTGCTAAGCCTATGCTCACGAGCAACCCCCACGAATCCTGCCTTTGGTGTCTGGGAGAAACCCATCAATCGGATAAGTGTAAGATCTGCAAGGCTTTCAAGCCTCACACCAGGAAGGAGAGGGACATACGCCTAAAGCAACTCCTCATGTTCGCAGCAGGACCCGGCCCCAAGCGCCTCGGTGCAGAGCACTCCTCCTGTGGTGCCATCTGCGATGCCGAGAAAGGACTTGGCATGCCAACCTAGGAGCTGCCGGACCCCCAAGCCCCAGAAGCATTCTCCCCGGCTCCGCTCTCATTCCCTGGCTGCCCGCAAGAAACAGGCCAAAGGGAAGTCCCCCTAGCGGGCTACGGCTACTGCACCCCCAGAAGGGGATGGTGCAGGGGACGGGCCTATGGCCGGCAGACCCTCAGGCCGCACAGAGTCATCACGGGCCCCTGTCTCTCCAGGAAGCCCTACTCTCCTGGACTCACTGCGGCTGCATGTGGGGGAAGTTATGATGTCTTCCACCCCGGACACCTTTGAAGCCGCTAGGGGGCTCATCGAGATGACAGCACCTAAGTCTCCCACTATGAGGGATAAGCCTCCACTCGCTCGGCACATGGCACTGTCTAGTGGCAAGCCTGCCATGTTGGGTCCGTCTGCCCCCCGACCTGGATCTCCATGCCGCTATGAGTCCTGGCACCGCACCTATGCCCCGCGCAAGTCTGACTTGCAGCACCGGTCCGACAGCCCCAACCCTTGGAGCTGCTCCCATTTGAGATGTCGTCAGCGGATAAGTCGTGGTCCTGCTCGAGGTCCAGGTCCCACTCTGTGACCTCGCAGCACCGTTCTCAGCACGGGCCTCAGCCTGCACATTGCTCACCTTCCAGGCGTCGCTCGACGGACTGGCACCATTCCACACCGTGCCACTGCTCTACATTGTGGCACCGCTCCTGCTCGAGGCACCACTCGCGGCACCACTCTCTCTCGCGTCACCATTCTCGCTCACGGCACCTCTCCCCACCTCATCACCGTCCTCGATCGCAGCATCATTCTACTTCACGCTCCACACCCTGCCATCGATCCCTGAAGCGGCACTGCCCTGAATCACGGCATGCATCCCACCCATCGGAGGAGGATGTTTCTTTGGTGCAATCTCGCACCGCTCCCCCTTGGCCATCCTGCTCAAGGTCGCCCTCCCTCCGCTCAGGCAGGGCATTGGGGGCATCTGAAGCACCCAGATCAGGGCCAGTGAGCCTAAGGCAGGATGCTCCGGCACCCCAATGGCCGCCCCAATGGCAGTTTTGGACCCCTTAGGCGTACCATCAGTCCCAGGGCACCCCTCCTGGTATTCCACCACTCCCCTGTTTGGGCAACTTTCAGCCGCCCACCCCAGGACCCTCCACAAAACCCGGACCCAGCACCACGTTCCCCTGCCGAGGCTACACCTGGTGCCCATGAGGACCCAGCCCCTAAAGATCGAGAGGCCACCACGGAACCGACGAGTGGCCCTGAATATGAATCTCCAGGTGGAGGAAGTGGTCGAACAGGAAGACCCAATGGTGGACATCCTGGCACCGGAGGGCCCCTCTAAGGTAGCTTTACCCATCTGTTCAATATCTTCATCAACGACTTGGATATTGGCATAGAAAGTACGCTTATTAAGTTTACAGATGATACCAAACTGGGAGGGATTGCAACTGCTTCGGAGGATAGGGTCATAATTCAAAATGATCTGGACAAATTGGAGAAATGGTCAGAGGTAAACAGGATGAGGTTTAATAAGGACAAATGCAAAGTGCTCCACTTAGGTAGGAACAATCAGTTTCACACGTACAGAATGGGAGGAGACTGTCTAGGAAGGAGTAAGGCAGAAAGGGATCTAGGGGTTATAGTGGACCACAAGCTAAATATGAGTCAACAGTGTGATGCTGTTGCAAAAAAAGCAAACTTGATTCTGGGCTGCATTAACAGGTGTGTTGTGAGTAAGACACGAGAAGTCATTCTTCCGCTCTACTCTGTGCTGGTTAGGCCTCAACTGGAGTATTGTGTCCAGTTCTGGGCACCGCATTTCAAGAAAGATGTGGAGAAATTGGAGAGGGTCCAGAGACGAGCAACAAGAATGATTAAGGGTCCAGAGAACATGACCTATGAAGGAAGGCTGAAGGAATTGGGTTTGTTTAGTTTGGAAAAGAGAAGACTGAGAGAGGACATGATAGCGGTCTTCAGGTATCTAAAAGTGTGTCATGAGGAGGAGGGAGAAAACTTGTTCATCTTGGCCTCTGAGGATAGAACAAGAAGCAATGGGCTTAAACTGCAGCAAGGGAGGTTTAGGTTGGACATTAGGAAAAAGTTCCTAACTGTCAGGGTGGTTAAACACTGGAATAAACTGCCCAGGGAGGTTGTGGAATCTCCATCTCTGGAGATATTTAAGAGTAGGTTAGATAAATGTCTATCAGGGATGGTCTAGACAGTAATTGGTCCTGCCATGAGGGCAGGGGGCTGGACTCGATGACCTCTCGAGGTCCCTTCCAGCCCTAGAATCTATGAAATCTATGAAAAAGCATAAAAACTATCCAGTCCAATGCCAAGACCATTTGGCAAACATCTGCCTCCATCCTCCCTACATCCAAGGGGGCTGAATGTAAATACTTTGTTCCCACTAAGGGATGTGAGTACCTCTTTACCCATCCTCCCCCATGTTCTCTCGTGGTGGAGGCACTGAATGAAAAAGAGAGGCAAGGTCAGCAGGCCACCGCACCCAAATCAAGGGAGGCTAAATGGCTTGATTTGTTTGGAAGGAAAATTTATTCCACCTCTCAGGATCGCAAACCAACTCATGGTTCTGAGTAGATACAACTACAACTCATGGTCCTCGTTCCTGAAATTTAAGGAGCTCCTCCCTCCGAGCCTTGAGCGGAGTTGGGGGCCATCGCTGAGGAGGGTAAAGCTGCTGCCCGGACCTCCCTCCAAGGCTCCCTTGATGCCGCGAACTCTGCGGCGTGTACTCTGGGGTTGGGGATTGCGATGAGGCGCAATTACTGGCTCCAGTCCTCTGGTCTTACCCTGGAGGTCCAGCAGACCCTACAGGACCTTCTCTTTGATGGCCAAGGTCTATTTGCTGAGCAAACGAATTCCAGACTGCATAGCCTAAAGCACTTCTGGAACACAATAAACTCCATTGGCATGCACACTCCGGTGACCCAAAGGAAGCCCTTTAAGCTGTGGGCCACCCAGCAGTAGTCTTTTTCCTGTAGGCCCAGACAGGACTTCTCTTGTAGGAGAAGTAGATACAATTGATGCAAGCCATCGCGTCCTCCATCTGGGCAGGGCCAATGGCAATCCAAACCCCCTTCAGGCCGTAAGCGCCCCTTTTGAAGGTGCACACGAGGATGGAATATAAGTCCACAACCCGGTTGCCTCCCCTCCTTTGCTGCACCATCTATCCCACTTCTACCATGCATGGTCCCTTATTACGTCGGATTGATGGGTGCTCCGCACGGTACAAGTGGGATATTCTATCCAATTTTGCTCTTCCCTATCCTCCCATCACCCTTGCCTGTCCCTCTTTAGGGACCCCTCTTGAGCAACTTCTCATCCAGGAGGTCCAGGTTCTCCTTGCCCTAGGAGTGGTGGAGAAGGTACTCAGGAACTCAAAGGCAAGGGTTTCTAGTCCCGATACTTCCTTGTCCCCAAAGCGAAGGGGGGGCCTCAGGCCCATTCTGGACCTGGGGGAACTCAACAAGTTCATAGCTTGAAGTTCCACATGGTCTCCCTAAGCACAATCATCCCTTCCCTAGACCCAGGAGACTGGTACACTGCCCTCGACATGAAGGACGCTTATTTTCACATATCTATCACCCTGGCTCACAGACGGTTCCTCCGCTTCGTGGTGAACAAGGTGCATTACCAGTTCACGGCCCTCCCATTCAAGTTGTGCACAGCGCCTCGTGTCTTCACCAAGTGCATGGCGGTTGTAGCAGCCTTTCTCCATCCCCACCACGTGCATGTCTACCCTTACCTGGACGACTGGCTCCTCCGGGGCTGCTACCGTCAGCAGATGGAACCGCAGGTGCAATTAGTCAGATAGATGTTCGACCAATTAGATATCGTACTCAATGTCCGCAAATCAGTGCTCACCCCGACTCAAAGGATAGAGTTCATCTGAGCCATTCTGGATGCAACTCAAGCAAGAGCGTTCCTGCCAGAGATATCACCTGGCCCTCTCACAGATAATCCGCATCCTTTGCAGCTTCCCTACCACCACGGCAAGGCAGTGTCTCAGGCTGTTAGGCCATATGGCATCCTGCACATACGTGGTTCAACATGCCAGGCTGCGACTCAGACCCTTGCAAGTGTGGCTTACGTCTGTGTATCGCCTGGGCCGCAACAGTCTGGATACAGTGCTGACCATGCCTCGGCACAGCCTCAATTCCCTACAATGGTAGCTGAATCCCCGCTTGGTAGGCGCTGGGGTTCCTTTTCACCCACCCAGCCTACCTTGATCTTAGTCACAGACACGTCCACGTTGGGCTGGGGAGCGCATCTAGGAAGCCTGACAACTCAGGGCCTATGGCAAGTAGAGGAACTGGCTCTACATATCAACGTCAAAGAATTCAAGGCGATCCGCCTCGCCTGCCAAGTTTTTCTGACTCACTTGCATGGCCACTGTGTAGCGGTATTGATGGACAACACCATGGCTATGTTTTATATAAACAAGAAAGGCGGAGCCCGCTCGTCTCCTCTCTGTCAGGAAGCCCTCCATCCTTCTCCAGGCTTCATACCTGCCGGGCATTCAGAACGTGCTGGCGGACAGTCTGAGCAGATGTTTCCTCACACACGAGTGGTCGCTTCGCCCGGATGTCATCCACTCCGTCTTCTGCAGTTGGGGGTTTCCACAAATTGACCTGTTTGCCACACGGGCCAACAGGAAGTGCCCAACATTTTGCTCCTTCAGGAGCCACAGCCCAGGCTCGATTGCAGATGCGTTCATGATTCCATGGTCCGGGCAGCTGCTATACGCCTTCCTGCCATTCCCGCTGATCCACAAGTGCTTCTCAAAATCCGCAGGGACAAGGCGGACATCATTTTGGTGGCCCCAGCCTGGCCTCACCAGTGCTTGTACCCCACCCTCATACATTTGTTGGTCCGGTCACCGATATGGCTCTCTCTCACTCCACTCACTCGCCTGTTCGGATACTGTAAGGCAGGTACTTCAGGAAAGCCGCAGGCCATCAACTAGGGCCACATACAGAGCAAAATGGAAGAGGTTCTCCAACTGGTGCGCCCAAAGGTGGGTGCTCCTGTTCCAGGCTCCCATTCCTTGTATCCTGGACTATCGTCTGTACCTAAAGGACCAGCGTCTGGCATTTGGTTCCCTCAAGGTCCACCTCACGGCCATCTTGGCCTTTCACCCAGGCGATTCTGGGTGTTCGATGTTTGCTCACCCCATTGTGGGATGCTTCCTGAAAGGCCTGGGGAAGATACATCCCCCAATGAAGCCCCCCATCCCGGCCTGGGACCTTAACCTAGTCCTCTCCTGCCTCATGGGCCCTCCCTTTGAGCCTTTAGCTTCTTGTTCACTCCTTTACCTCTCTTAGAAAGTAGCTTTTCTGATGGCTATCACCTCAGCACGATGCATGTCTGAGCTGCGGGCCCTCACCTCTGAGCCCCTTACACGAATTTTCATAAAGACAAGGTACAACTCAGACCTCATCAGCTTTCCTTCCCAAGGTGGTATCCCGCTTCCATAATAGCCAGGACATCTCCCTGCCAGTCTTTTATGAAAAGCCACACAACAGCCCTCAAGAGCAACAGCTGCACTAGCTGGATGTTAGGAGAGCGCTCGCTTTCTATATCAAGTGCACAAAGCCATTCCGAAAGACAACCCAGTTGTTCGTTGCTGTAGCAGAGCGGATGAAGGGATTGCCAGTCTCTTCCCAGCAGATCTCCTCCTGGATCACAGCTTGTATCCGCACCTGTTATGATCTGGCGAAGGTTCCTCTGCCTGCCATCACAGCTCATTCCATGAGGGCACAGGCCTCGTCGGCAGCCTTTCTAGCCCAAGTATCTCTCCAGGAAATCTGCAGGGCTGCGACATGGTCTTCTGTGCATACTTTCAGGTTGCACGATGCCATCGTCCACCAATCTAGAAACGATGAAGCCTTCGGCAGAGCGGTATTTCAGTCGGCAATATCTTGACTCCGACCCCACCTCCTAGGTAAGGCTTGGAAGTCACCTAACTGGAATTGATATGAGCAAGCACTCGAAGAAGAAAAAACAGTTACTCACCTTTTGTAACTGTTGTTCTTTGAGACGTGTTGCTCGTATCTATTCCATTCCCCTCCAGCTTCCCCTCTGTCGGAGTAGCCGGCAAGAAGGAAGTGAAGGGGGATCGGGCCAGCAGGGTTGTATATAGCGCGCCATACCGGCGCCACTCCAGGGGGCTCCACAGCCAGCCCGACGGGTAGCTGTTAGGGAAAAGTTTCCGACAGCCGTGCACGCGGCGCGCACACACACCTAACTGGAATAGATATGAGCAACACATCTCAAAGAACAACAGTTACAAAAGGTGAGTAACCATTTTTTCATTTATTTCATTTTTCATTTGGAATGGCTCGGCCATTATGTTAATTGAATCTATTTCCCTTAAGTTAACGATCCTCATTCACACCTGTGTGACCATCTTGTTTATCACTTCAAAAGCTTTTTCTTCCCCTGCTGTCATGTTTCCTCTCAACTAATTAGCCTCTTAAGATTGGTCTATACACCTGGACCTTATCATGTTTCTCTGACTGTATAAATGTCTGTCTGCAGTGTGTTTCATTCCATGCATCCGATGAAGTGGGTATTAACCCACGAAAGCTTATACTGAAATAAATTTGTTAGTCTCTAAGGTGCTACAAGTTTTTCTTTCTTATTTTCATTTTTTCATTGTGCTTGGTGCTGTTCTATGTGTAGCAGAAGACAGTGTCTCTGCTCCATGGAGTTTACCAGTCTGTATAATACAGACATCTTCCTTCAGTCTGTTTTCCTAGCCTACATGAGACATTAAACTCATTTTGAATAATTATGCATGAGGCTTTCATCACCAGATTTTAGCTTAAGTAAATCAATAATTATCAGTTTTAACAATTGATGTTTCCTAGACCAGAATTGAAATCAATGCAACAGTGGAAAACATTTTGAAAGTGCTTTTTAAATAAATTTGTAGGGTTATTTCTCACTTCCCTGCTGCAAAACAAGAATACATTTAAAATATGTTGGTCACATTAGCTCCATGAATTTGTTTTTGCTCTGGCTGAACTGGCCAACTTGAAGAGGCCTTCTTTGACATTCTTTTTAGACAGAGTCTGTGTTTGTTCGATCTGATGTGTATTTAATGTCTCTTATTTTCTTCCTCTCATCCTGGCACAGCCTCTGGTGCTGAAGGATGCAAAATCTGGTTGTGTTTCATGGGAAACCAACCTAAACTAACATCTGGGTTTCATGAAACTGTCACTGACTTCACTGCTTTTCATTTCTTTGCTCTGAATACCTTTTGCCTTGATCAGGAAGGTATATAGCAAAGGTAGCAGAACTCATTCCCTCTTGCCACAAGGAAGTTTAGTCTAGTCTGATCTATGATCAGCTGGCTGCTGCTCCATTGGGTGATCAGGCTGGAATTTGACAGCTCCCACAAGGGAAAAGACAGAAACACTGTCAGGGTTCACTTTGGTGTCATGGATTAGGTTGAAGAGATTTTTCCTATCATGGTGCCAGCGAGGTGGGGCCGTGTGTGTGTTCAGGGGAGGAGATGAGCTTGTCAGAGATGCATGTATACAAACGTGATGGGGGAAACAGAAAATACAAGGTAGATATATGTAATGTGAACCAGAACTGCTGTGCTATTTACTTAAAAGCACTCTGCTGAGAGTGGAGAGGCAGGCTGTTTATTTATATAATGCAAACAAAAAACTTTGATTTATAGTTAAGGGTAATTCAAGAAAAGATGAACCATTAAACACATCTGTAAAAGAGGGAGCAAAAGCCTCAAATGCTAACCTATGGAAACTACAATCTAAAGTTGTATAAATAATTCTGACACCAGCTTTAATGCCCTGGTTTTGCTCCCACCATTAAACAGAAACAAATTTAGTGACCTGCAAGCAAGCAACCTCAACTCTAACTCTGGATTTGTTTTTCTATTTTAGAGCACAATCCAGGCATCCACTGAAACTAATGGTAGTCTTTCCTTTAACTTTACTGGGAGTTGGACTGGGCCCTTGTATACCTTTTTAACATTGCCCATTTGAGTAATGTGTGTATAGTTTCTTGTGAAGTGTTAAGTTTGATGCTTCATTCTGACCTGAATAGCTCCTGCTTTAATGTAGTGGGTAGATTTTTATGAACTGGTGTGGGTCATGTATAGTCTATGTTCTCGCATCAGCTTTGTCTCTAGCAATATTTATCACAGTAGTAATACATGAGATCATTTATCTCAGTAAGAAAAGATTGCTACATGTTTATATACTATACTGATGGATGCTATAAAGAAACCTGAAGATTATATTTAGGCAGTCTTGGATTGTTAAATTGTCCTTGATTTTCCTGAATTGCATATGGTATTGTATGAAAGGTCAAACTTTTTATAACTTCACTATGTATAAGAGAAAGTTATTAAAGTTCTTATGTACTGCTTTGAGAGAAAGCCATGTGGCAAGTAGGGTATTTGGTTCACTGACACTCTGTAATAATTGTGAGCGATTTGTTACAGGGCAGAATTAGAGAGGCTGGATGCTCATCTTTGAGAATAGTTTCCTTTTCATAGCCTCTGCATGATATTTGTGTGTTGAGCTTAGTGTCAATTGTTCCTGTAAGCACTGGTGTGACTTTTTGCAGGATTGGAGCCTAAAGAATGTGAAGCACTTTAAGATCTAGTGATGAAAAGTGCTATATAAAAACTAGGTATTATTATTATTTTAGTTAGAAGGTGGCCTTTGTGTTTTCCTACTGTGGGTTCAATATATGTCTCCGTGAGTTTCTGGAATCTTTTAGAAAGCAGTGTCCATTAGGAACAATCCTCTCTCCTTGTTCCTTCCTCTGGGGCAGGGTTCGGTGGGTATAGAAGGAGGAGTGTTCTCATGTTTGCCCTTCAGTTCCTTATGAACAGCTCCATCTGCAACAAGCTCAGAGCTCATTCAGTCACTCTGATGCTTCCCTTATTCTGTCTTGGGTTTTTTTCCTGCCGCTTTGGTGACTGTTTTTGTTAGCTGGTGGTTGAAGTCCTGTGGTGAGTCAGTTAATTAGAAAACTTTTCTTTTGAAAACAAAGAAATGAGAGAAGAAAGGATGTGTGTGTGTGTCTGGCTTTTGTATAGACAGATCTGCAGAGAGTGAGTAGGCAACCTCAAACCCTTGTTAACAAGGGAGGCTTTCCTCCGTACTGTGTGTGCATCCACTCTGGAGATCCACTCACCAAGATCAGCTGGTGCTATGCCTGGCTTAACTGTTGTCCAAGTCCAAGGTTTCATCCTATTGACTGAGTGCGCTGTCAAGGGTTTGGCCTTGTTGACTAGAGACTGAAGAATCATTTGCCACTTCGTAGTCATCAGGAGAGCTTTGTTGTGAGGCAAAGTTAAAGTTGTTTGCTTTATTTTATTCCATGCAGGTTCTTATACCACTCTCATCACCATCGTGTCTGAATGCCTTTCAGTTGTGCATAAAGTGATGTAACTGACATCTGTCATGTGTGGTTCATTCTCACACTCATCCTCTCCCCAAGCGGGGAAGTGTGCTCAGCGAAATGTTTTGTTTCCTTTTGGTTGCTGATCATTGAGAATGTTCCAGTTTAATAGTCTCTGTGTGTTAACTGGGTGTAAAGCTTGGTGTCAGCATTGTCAAAATTGTTTTTATAACCTTAGTTTGTAATTTCCATCTTTTCAATGTTTGTGGAGTTTTTCATGGAACTGCACTTAGCAATCTTAACTGTAACGGAGTGGAGTTTTTTACTTTGGAATTTCTCTTGTTTCTTGTAAACATCTGATTTATTATATTACCATGTTTATCCCACTGCTTCAAGTGAGAAGATCTGTGCAGCATCTGGCAACAGCCTATGTGTTGATTGAAAGTTTTCTCTTCTAGGTATGCAGAGATTTTACTGGAGCTGATATAGTTATTTTACTGGTTCTCTGGTTGTGCTCTCGAGTGAGCCCTAACTCCCCACCTCCTGAGAATCTTCATTCTTGGTTCCCTAAATAGTCCTTGTTCCCTGGCCCAATACCAGTCCAGACTCCCTGGCCAACTCCACTTTCACTAGCCCTTTTCCTTGGTTCCCTCTGTGCCCTCTCCTGAGTCTACCCTCTTCCCGCTGTAAGGTCTGCAGGAATGGAGCTGCGCTCACTTGGACCTTAATAGGTCTGCAAGCTGCCAGAGGTGACTGAGCATCAGAACTCAGAGCCTCCACCTCTCCCTGGCCTCCTTTCCATCCTTCACTACTAGCTCAGTGATCCTCCATGAGCCAGCTCAGCCATCCCGGCTCCTAGCAGTTCTGGAAGGCAGCTGATTGCCTAGCACTTAAAATGTTAAGTTCTAATTGCTTGGTAATGAAAACTTTAATTGTCGGATATTTAACTCTTTAATCGCTAGGCAGCTGACAGAGATCCAGTCCATAACAATGAAGCTGTAGTAATTTTTCCCATCAGTAACAATTTATAGGAATAATAGCAATATTAAAGGCGCTCGCAGAGCAGGGCATTAACACGCAGTACATTAGTTTGTTGAAGGAAGCGAATACTGGATGTACAACAGACATTACTCTCCTTGAAACTCCCCTCCGCATCCCAATCGAGAAAGGCGTAAAGCAAGGAGATACAATTTCAGCGAAACTATTCACCACCTGCATCGAAATGGTTATGAACAAGATCAATTGGAGGAGTGGTGTCAACATAAACGGAGAGAGATTATCTCATCTCAGATTTGCAGACGACATTGTACTAATTGCCGAAAGCACCAACCAACTGCAGAGCATGCTACGAAGACTCAACAAGAAAGTAGTCAGGTCGGCCTGAAAATGAACCGCTGCAAAACGAAATATATGCGATCAGACGTCTTACAAAAGCCCGAATAACGGTAACAGAAGAAGACATTGAAGAAGTGGAACAGTACATATATTTGGGCCAAGAAGTTAATATGCGCCAAGACCTGAATGGAGAACTCTTGCGAAGGATTCGGGCAGGATGGTGTGCGTTTAATTCCATCAAGGACGTCCTCAAAGGAAAAATTGACAAGACCACACGTAAAAATATATTCAATTCAGCAGTGCTGCCAGCCATGCTGTATGGCAGTGAAACGTGGGCACTGACGAAGAGAGAAGAGCAACGGCTGTTGCTGTTGGTAGCTGAAAGGGCAATGGAATGAGCTATGTTGGGAATCTCCCTTCTGGATCGTATACCAAATGAAATCATCAGAGAACGCAGCGGTGTGAAAGATATTGTCGTGGAAAGCAGACATAACAAGATGCGATGGGCGGGCCACACAGCACGGCTAACGGATAACAGGTGGACCGTAATCATTGCTGAGTGGTACCTGCGACAACAGAAAAGACCTCCCGGTCGGCCTCCAAAAAGATGGGAAGATGACATCGTTAAACGTTTCGGACGAACGTGGAGAAGAAAGTCAAGAGTGCGAGAAGAATGGCAGACATGTTGTGATCGGCGCAGTCTTAACGACAGCTGAAGTCCGATTGATCCAGGTGAATAGCCTCTGCTTGTGTGTGTGAAAATATTTGTGACATACTTGCTGGGACGAAATATATGGATCAATAAATCATGAATCACAAGGAATACTTTTCAAACACAGGAAGGTTTATTAGCCAACAACTTAAGCCTTTACTCCTAAACTTTAAAAAAGTCTCTAGAAAAATTCTATTCCTCATCTATTTCAAACATGCCAATTTGCAAACAAATTGGTTGCTGCAGACATAAGTTACAGGCAGGCTGCAAATGGGGCTTGTAAAGAAAAATCTCTATGGAGTCAGTCAATGCCTCTAATAATACTGTAAAGGTTCATGATGCCATACAATGTGTCAAACAAATAACAGATGGGCAGGCCATCATGTGTGTAGAGCATGCCATGTCCGTGTAGAGGATGGGAAATTCCACAAGTTCCCCACATGGGCCTTGTAGTGGGGGATGTCTTCCTTGAGAAATGGCCAAGGAGTTCAACCACTAAAACATGTGGCTCCTGAAGGCATCATTGGAGCCGAGGGTGATCTGTATGGAAGCCCCATACCTCTGGACTCTCTTCCAGCTTCCTGATAACACGGCTTCTGTAGGAGCTGTGTTTTGCCAAAGAATCCCCTTGCTTAGTGACTAACCCCTGAATGCTCCCTCGGGGTGTTTCAGAGCACAGAGGAGGAAACTACCTAACCTAGGTGGAGAAAAACTAATGTGATTGAGTAGCATTCCACCCCCTCCCTGACCCAACCACACATCTCATTCCTCAGAGGGACCCCCAGAGTTGTGCAAGTTCAGCAGAAGGGCAGAATCTATCTATATAGGTTCTTATATTGCACTCATTCTTCTTCGAGTGATTGCTCAGGTCTATTCCACCGTAGGTGTGCGTGCTCGCCACGTTCATCGGTGCCGGAAGTTTTTCCCTTAGCAGTATCAGTAGGGGGGAGCGCCGCTGCGACCCCTGGAGTGGCGCCGCTATAGCGCGCTATATAGGGGACTGCGCGCTCCCCCCACCCTCAGTTCCTTCTTGCCGCCAGTGTAGGTGCGTCGGAACTTCTGCTCCAGCTTCTTTGCTGCAGCCTTTTTCCTAGAACTCTGTTGTTCGTTGTTAGTATCTTTAGTTAGTTTGTCAGTTAGTTCAGTTTAGTAAGTGTCCAGGCCGGGGCATGCCCCAGACCTCGGGCTTCAAATCGTGCGAGTCCTGCAGGCGCTCTATGCCTAGAAGCGACCCGCACTCAGCTTGTCTCCGCTGCCTGGGTGAGTCCCACGTCAGCGCACGCTGCAAAATTTCCAGGTCCTTCAAACCTCACACGAAAAAGGACAGAGACATTCGACTCCGGGCCCTCTTCAGGGAGTCCGCGTTGGCTCCTGCACCGGTGTGCCGAGTGGAATCAGCACCAGTACCCTGTCCTCAGTGCGCGACGATCCCCCGGCGTCCTCAAGTGGCCGGCGCCGCTCACCGTCGCAAGGGCAGAGGAAGGCACCGTCTACGTGTCGTCGTCGAGGCAAGGATAAGGGAGAGGCTCGACCCGTGTGCAGCAGCCGCAATTCTCCCCCGGGCCCCATCGCTCCGACTCGCGCTGAGCGGAGTAGCCCGGTTTCCTCGACGCAGGCCTCTCCGGACGCCCGAATGCCTTCGACGCCGGAGGCCTTCCAGGCGGCCAAAGACTTGCTCACGATCCAGGTACCGGCAGTCCCGGCACCAGGAATCCGTTCCAGAGGCAAGCCGCCATTGGGCTCCAGGCCGTCGACCCCGACCAGGTTCAGATCCCGATCAGGGGACCGGTCCTGGGACCGCTCGCCCATCAGCGCTCGGTCTGACCATAGCCCGCAGCCTCCGCGGTCACCAATGGTGAGGCTCTCGGGCAAGGTGCCGTCGTATCGGAGCTCCAGGCACCGCTCTCAATAGAGCAGGGAGTTGCGACACGTCAGGCACCGGCGCCATAGACGCTCCCGGTCGAGTCGGAGCTATCGCAGCCGTTCCCGTCACGGCCGCCGACGCTCCAGCTCCCAGTCCTCGAGGCACCAAGACAAGGACTCCCGTAAGAGGTCGCCGACTCCGCACCACCGCGGACATAGGCGTCGCAGCGTCTCAAGGAGCAGTAGCTCGAGACAGTACCGTACCTCGTCGTCGGAGTCCCGGTCCCGAGGTAGACGTCATCGTCGGCGCCGTAGCTCGTACCGTTCCCACGGCACCAACCGAACGACGTTCACACCAGCGGTGAGCCACTCCAGGGCCTCCGTTTTCCTACCTGACCAGCTGGTGCCACCGGTGCCGCAGCAGGGTCAGTGGTAGGGGGTTCCATGGCAGGGACAGTGGTGCCAGTGGACCCCTTGGTCCCCGGGACACGCCCAGCCGGATACCCGATCGGTCGCAGGGGCGTCCAAGGCTCCTTCGGCCACCATATCCCGGGCTCCCAGACCTACATCTGTGGACCAAGGGTCCTCGGCACCGAATGCGGACTCCGAGCAAGGCGTGGAGCCCGCGGTGCCAGCAGATGTGCTAAGCTCTGTACCAGCTTCCTCCCCCATACCGGAGGACAAGGTCACGCCCTGCCACCCTCCGTACCGCAGGAGGACTACAGGGCCCACCAGGAGCTATTAAAGCGAGTTGCCTCAAACCTCCAGCTCCAAGCTGAGGAGATGGAAGGGCCCTCAGACTCGCTTTTCAGTGTCCTTTCGTCTTCGGCACCGGGCAGAGTGACGCTCCCGTTACATGAAGGGGTCGCCAATATTACAAAAGCCCTTTGGCACATGCCTGCCTCACTTACGCCTATATCTAGAAAGGCAGAGCGCAAGTATTTTGTCCCTACGAAAGGACACGAATTCCTGTACACCCACCCGGCTCCCAACTCTTTGGTCGTGGAATCATTCAACCATAGGGAGCGCCAGGGTCAACCGGGTCCTACCCCTAAAGATAAGGACTCAAAACGGCTGGACTCATTTGGGAGGAAAATTTATTCGTCCTCGAGTTTCCAGCTCAGGGTGGCAAATCATCAGGCCCTCCTCAGCCGCTACGAATTTAACCTGTGGGGGTCCTGGGAAAAATTCGAGCCCTTCCTCCCAGAGCGCGAACGCAAGGAGTTTAAGGTGCTGGCGGAGGAAGGGGCTGCCGCTGCGAAGGCTGCTCTGCAGGCGGCATCAGAGGCGGCGGACACGGCGGCGCGATCCATCGCCTCGGCGGTGTCCATGCGCAGGGCGTCGTGGCTCCTGCTGTCGGGACTATCCTCGGAGGTGCAGTCCGTGATGCAGGATCTCCCGTTTGACGGCAAGGACCTGTTCGCGGAGCAAACGGACGTGAGGCTTCATGGGATGAAGGACTCCCGTACCACCCTGCAAACGCTCGGGCTCTACGTCCCACCGGCCAAAGAAAAGCCCAAGCCGCAGGCTCCCGCCGAGGTGCCCCAACCGCGCTACGAGCCAGCCTATAAGAGGTCCAGGCCACAGAAGAGGCGACCTCAAAGGCAGTCCTGCTCTGCCCCGCAGCCTGGGCCCTCCAAGGGCAAGCAGCAAGGCAGGCGGCAGTTTTGACTGGGGGCAGGAGGGTACCCGGGCGAACCCCGAGGACACCCTCCCACAAATAAAGTTGGCCTTCAGCAACCGCTTGCGTCCATTCCTTTCGCAATGGTCCCATATAACCACGGACCGGTGGGTTCTGAGTACCATTGCCCGGGGCTATACGCTCCAGTTCAGGTCACCCTCGATCTCCCGACCCGCTCCTGGGCACGGCACGGTAGACCAGTCACATCTACCCCTGCTGCAGCAGGAGATGGGCCGGCTCCTCAGTCTCGGAGCCATAGAGGGAGTCCCAAGGGAATTCCAAGGGAAAGGGTTCTATTCCTGTTATTTCCTGATCCCCAAAGCGAAAGGGGGCCTCAGACCGATCTTAGACTTGCGCGGTCTCAATCGGTACACGGTCAAATACCGATTCCGCATGGTCTCCCTGGTAAAGATTATTCCTGCTTTAGACCCGGGCGACTGGTATGCAGCCCTGGATCTCCAGGACGCATACTTTCACATACACATATTTGCAGGGCACAGGCACTTCCTTCGTTTCCTGGTTGGGCAGGACCACTACCAGTTTACGGTCCTCCCCTTTGGCCTGTCCACAGCTCCTCGGGTGTTCACAAAGTGTATGGCGGTGGTGGCGGCCTTTCTCAGAAGCCGAGGGGTCCAATTGTTCCCTTACCTCGACGACTCGCTGCTCAAGGGCAACTCGAGGTTGCAGGTGCGGAACCACCTGCAGCTGCTCTTGACTACCTGTGCCAATCTAGGCCTTCGGGTAAACGAGGCCAAGTCGACATTGGTTCCGGTCCAGCGCATAGAGTTCATTGGAGCTCTACTAGACGCTTCCAGGGCCAGGGCCTCTCTCCCACTGGGCAGATTCCAGACCCTCAAAGGGCTCATAGCCACGGTCACGGAGTTCCCCCTGACTACGGCCAGGACCTGTCTAGAGCTCCTAGGCCACATGGCGGCGTGCATGTATGTGGTACGCCACGCCAGACTCCGAATGAGGCCCCTCCAGCTTTGGCAGGCCTCAGAATTCTCTCTGGCTCGGGACGGTGTGGACAAGGTCCTCACGGTCCCGGGGCAGGTGCTAGCCTCCCTTCAGTGGTGGACCGTCCCGGCCAATGTGTTGCAAGGGATCCCCTTCCGGGACCCGCCCCCGTCGCTAGACCTGGTGTTGGATGCGTCGGACGTGGGCTGGGGAGCCCATGTAGGGGACTCCCAAACCCAGGGACTGTAGTCAGCCACGGAGCTACCCCTACACATAAATGTCAAGGAGCTCAGGGCAGTCCGCTTGGCCAGTGCGGCATTCAGCTCGCGGCTGAGCAGCAAGACGATCAGGGTCCTTACAGACAACACAGCCGCGATGTTCTACATCAACAGACAGGGAGGGGCGAGATCCTTGGCTCTCTGCCAGGAAGCCCTCAGCCTGTGGGAGTTCTGTATAGCCCACGATATCTTCCTCCGGGCTTTCCACCTGCCGGGGATCAACAACGCTTGGGCCAATCGACTGAGCAGGGTCTTCTCCTCTCAGCACGAGTGGTCCCTCCACACGGAGGTCATGGGTCAGCTCTTCCGAGCCTGGGGCACTCCCCAAGTAGACCTGTTCGCGACTCGGCAGAACCGCCATTGTCACCGGTTCTGCTCCAGGGGCGGGCTGGAGAGGGATGCACTCTCAGATGCCTTCCTTCTGTCATGGTCGGGACAGCTCCTCTATGCATTCCCTCCCTTTCCCCTCATAGACAAGGTCCTGGAAAAGGTAAAGAGGGACAGGGCCCACGTCCTGCTGATCGCCCCAGCTTGGGCCAGACAGCACTGGTACGGGACTCTCCTGGGGTTGCTGGCGGCCCCTCCGCGTCCGCTACCGCTTCGACCGGACCTCTTGTCCCAGGATCGGGGCCGCCTCCTTCACCCCAACCTAGCCTCCCTCCACTTGTCAGCGTGGCTGCTCAGTGATTAGACGCGGAGGAGACTCTGTGTTCAGAAGGAGTCAGGAGCATCTTCTTGGAAAGTAGAAAACCCTCCACTCGCCGGGCATACCTGGTGGAGTGGGCCAGGTGTGCGGGCGTGCGGGGTACCTCCCCGAGGGATGCCCCACTCCAGGTTATCCTTGATTACCTCCTCCACCTTAGGACGCAAGGTCTGGCTCCCTCCTCCGTCAGGGTGCACCTAGCGGCTATATCGGCATTCCACCCGCTGGTCCAGGGCTGCTCGGTCTTCTCGCATGTCATGACCGGACGCTTCCTCAAGGGCTTGGACCGGTCCTTCCCGTATGCCAGGATCCCTGTATCACAGTGGAACCTAAATTTGGTGTTGTCTCGCCTCACGGGACCCCCGTTGGAGCCCCTGGCCACATGCTCCTGGTCTCATCTCTCCTGGAAGGTAGCATTCCTTGTGGCCATTACGTCAGCCCGACAAGTGTTGGAGCTCAGGGCCCTGACCTCAGACCCCCCGTTTACGGCCTTCTGCAAGGACAAGGTCCAGCTCCGTCCACACCCAGCTTTCCTTCCCAAAGTGGTCTCTGCTTTTCACATAAACTAGGACATTTTCCTCCCTGTCCTCTGCCCCAAGCCGCATGCCTCGGGCGAGGAGCGCTGCCTCCACACGTTGGACGTGCGCAGGGCGCTGGCTTTTTACTTGGAGCGGATTAAGCCGTTCCGTAAGTCCCCGCAACTCTTCGTTGCCTCAGCCGAGCGTATGAAGGGTCAGCCTATCTCTACCCAGAGGCTTTCCTGGTGGATCACTTCGTGCATTCACACATGCTATGAGTTAGTGAAAGTTCCCTCACCGCCTATCGTGAGGGCACACTCGACCAGGGCGCAAGCCTCGTCGGCAGCCTTTGTAGCCCATGTCCCTATCCAAGATATCTGTAGGGCCGCTACCTGGTCCTCGGTTCACACGTTCACCTCGCATTATGCGATCGTCTCCCAGGCTAGGGATGACGCTGGCTTTGGTAGAGCGGTGCTCCAGCCAGACACGGTGTGAACTCCTACCCACCTCCATGGCATATTGCTTGGAATCACCTACGGTGGAATAGACATGAGCAATCACTCGAAGAAGAAAGGACAGTTACCTGTTCCGTAACTGGCGTTCTTCGAGATGTGTTGCTCAGGTCTATTCCACATCCCGCTCTCCTTCCCCTCTGTCGGAGTTGGTCCGGCAAGAAGGAACCGAGGGTGGGGGGAGCGCGCAGTCCCCTATATAGCGCGCTATAGTGGCGCCACTCCAGGGGTCGCAGCGGCGCTCCCCCCTATGGATACTGCTAAGGGAAAAACTTCCGGCACCGATGCACGTGGCGAGCATGCACACCTATGGTGGAATAGACCTGAGCAACACATCTCGAAGAGCGCCAGTTACGGAACAGGTAACTGTTCTTTACCATAATAGCTAGGTACCTTGGACTTGGCATTCCTGCCTCCTGTGCCCCCATCTCCAGATCTGCCCAGTTCTCATCAAGGAGACAGGGCGATTTGGAGGAAAATCCTGGCCCCTAATCACCTACAATCTAAAAGCACCAGTGAGTACAGTACAAAGCAAGACACAACAGAACAAGTGTGTGATGTGAGCATGGCCTTGTAGCACAAAAGCTTCTCTGTAAAGATGCATCCTCAGGATTTTTTTTTTTTTTTTTTGGAAGGAAGAATGTCAAGCAAGTTGTTGAGGATGCAAAGAGAGCAGTTGTTAAGAGACAAACTCGGGCAGAGCAAATAAAGCAGAAAGATGTAAAAGGAGATTGGGACAAAGTTATGTAGCGTGTTCAAGGTGAGGGAATGAATAGCTTGAACTTATGCAGAATAAAGCGATTCTCTCTGTTGACTGCAATAGCTATGAGAAGTCCACCATACTGCTCCACCATTCCTTGCCATAATATCTTCTGGGAAAGACTGGGGCAGTATTGCATAGAGAATATTTCTACACCATTCACAAGTGACTCCTGCTGGGAGAGCCTGGCACTGCAACAGTGTAAAGGCAGTGTTGGCCTAGTGGACAGAGCACTGGACTGGGATTCAGGAGACCTAGGTTCTATTCCCAGCTCTGCCATTGGCCTGCTGGGTGATCTTGGGCAAGTCACTTTCCCATCTGTAAAATGGGGTTACTGATACTTGCCTTCTTTGTAAAGTGCTTTGAGAACTTCCAATGAAAAGTGCTATATAAGAACTAGGTATTATTATTCACAGACAGTGCTCCAGAGACTCCTGCTGGATTAAGTTGGAATTTGAACATATTTTTATTGACTGGTGAACACCTATTACAAGTATGAAAAATAGTAAAAATCTGCATCATTACTTGCAGGAGTATTATATATATATGTTAATCTAGTATGCTCCTGAGCATTCAGAGCTGCACTTCCTGACTGATCATTAACTATAGAAAACATATTTTCAGAGGGATAGATAGATAGATATCTTCTAGGGCTGTGCATTTGCTTTTCACAGGAAACCAAATACCTCTGAATATCTTAGCGTTTGTTTTTTATAGGATTTCTTTATCTCAGGAATCCATATATGGGGTTGAAATAATAGTTCCACTAACTAGTCATTAGAATACCATAAAATCAGATAATCTAGTCAAGGGCTCCCAGAGGAACTATACAGATGGCTATAAACAGTAAGAGCTAAGTATGTTAAAAACCCATTAAGAAAAATATGAGATCCTGTTTCCATCCTCTTATATTTCATAGATCTTGTTGTCTTATTCTAAAGTTACAGTTTCAACAACTGGAATAATTAAATATTGTGTTCCATATTCTTGGAGTGAGGCTAAGATGACTGAGACACTTAATAATTCTGCATGTTGTGGTATTTAAAAGCTTGGTTTTCACATCTGTCAGTGCACAGCATCATCAGTGTTTTGGGAACAAAAGTGTTAAAGCAGAGCTGCACGCTGACAGACACGAGGATGGGAAGGGTTAAATTTGGACTGACCCACAGCTGCAGTAGTGCTAGGGGAAGCATTTTTGCCTGAATACTGGTATTAAAATGAAAAAGAAGAAACAAGCAGATCAGGAAAGGGGAGACCAGCATGAAAAGAACTGTCGGGCCATGTGTGCTGTAAAGGGAAGCAGAGCAGAAGAAGTGGAAAGGGCACTGTTACTAAATGAAGCAGGTGAGGTGGGAGGCAAGGGCATGTTTCTTAAAAAATAAAATAAATCTATTTTGCAGACATTTTATTTAAAACTGTTAGATGATTCACAACCTATAGCACAAGTAACATCAAGGAAATGTGACTTTACAAAACATTTTTAAAAGTAGACAGTTTTTCTGAAAGGAAAGAAGCTGCTTTTTTTTTGTTTTGTTTGATAAGAACTACCTTGAGTGTTGATTCCAATGTGTAACTTTTTCATAAGAAAATGTTATTAGGAATTCATTGGTTGTTTCAAAATGTTACTAGTAAAATAATGCCTCACACTTTTTGGTCAAAATGTGTAGCCTATGCTTGAGTAAGGCATTAAATGTACAGAGTCACTCGGTGTGGTCTCCTGTTCTCATGTTGTACAATATTATGAGGCCCATAAGTCTGAAACTAATAAAAATGATAGTTTTGCCATTCTGCAGCACCATCCATCAAAGAATCTCAAAGCTGAAAATGGAAGTGGATCAGAACCAGTGGTAAGGGTACTAATCTTATTATATTATTATTAATAATAATAATGTTTATTATGGCTTCAGTCTCTGCCTCCTCCCTGCAGTTTCTTTCCTAAAGGTTGATATCATGGCTGGGGGAAGTGGAATGCCACCTGGGTCCTAGTGACCCAAATGGGATGGCTTCTGCACAGTTCTGGGTCTGGAGGGCTCAGGAGGAAGGATGGGACCCGCTTAACCCCCTCTGCCCTCAATTAGCAGAATCTCTTTGACAGCTTTCTACAGTTGATCTATAAGCCCAGTAACAACTTTGTGTGGTGAGGATAATTCATCTCCATTTTACAGGAGAGGAAACTGAGGTACAGAAAGGGTAAATGATGGTGGAAGAGTAAAGAATAGAATCCAGCTGTTCTGTTTCTGTCTGTTGTTTAACTGCAGGACCATGCACTCCCCCTTATAACACAAACATCCATTCCTCACCCCACAACTCCGCACCTTCACCCACACAATAACATTATTAAGGCTGCAAAGTCAAGCACTGAGATGTTAGGAAATGCTAAAATTAAAGTTGCCTGTGCAACTTTAATTCATTAACCTTGTGTATATATTATAATGCAGTTTTTATTATGTGATCACATACTATTTTTTTTCTATATGACCCCAGCCTCATTCGGGGAACAGGATGGATGGTACTCACTATAAGAGCAACTATTCAATATTTTGCTTTCTCCTCATTGTTCAATGGATGGCTCCCGGCCTTATTGACTACACACTATTCAAACCCTGCTCTGAAGACAGAATTATTAATTTCTATGGGCTTTTCTATGGCACTCATTATTTCTGGCATTTCTTAACTTGAGTAGTTGACTTTGCATCCTTAAGGATCTTTTAACATAGATTTGTGTGTGTATAATTTCTTAGGTTTTTTTAAAAAGCAAACTGAAAAAAACCAAAACCAAATTCCATCATATGGCCTCATATTGACACCTACATGGATCATCAGAAGGATTGGAACCTTTAGATCACCAAACAGACACCTCTCACATGAGTTAACAGAGTAACTGATCACAGTAGTAGGTTGTCATCCTCATCTTCTATGAGGACCAGCACTAGAGGGTGATGAGACACAAATCCAGATGGTTTCACAGCTATTTGCTGACAGCAGAGGAATGATAAGGCTCAGGAATCTTGGGTTCCATTCCAGGGTTTGGAGGGGAGTGTGCTCTAGTAGGCACAAACTTTTCTGCCCATTTCTCTCCCCCCTCCCCCGCCGCCTGTCCCTTCCACCTTTTCCCTGTCCTAGTCCAATCTCTTACCCACCTCAACCCAATCCCATTCTCCCCACATAGCCAGTGTCTCCCCTTTCCTCTGCCTTTTCATCCCAGTCTGTCTCCTGGCCCAGCAAATCCTAGTCTCACCCCTTCCAATCTGTCCCACACTTTCCCCTTCCCCATCTCCAGTATCCTTGCCCAGCCATTCCAAGTTCTCAGAAATAGTTGCGTTGTTTTGGCTGACATTTTCCAAAGATGAGCCTAAAGCAGACAACTGGCATGGAAGATTTCAGCCTGAACGGGTAAATGTTGGCAAAGTTATAAGCAACTGAAAACGGTATTATTATAATGGGAAGCTTCAGACAGCCTTAAAAAGGGTGGTGCTACCACCTCTGTCCATTATAGTCTTCTTTTTAAAAAGTAAATTAAACAGGTTTTCCAGCAGATTGATCTGAGGTAAAAGGATTTATCTATGCAACAAGCTCTTGTAGGGGTCAGATGGGTCCAGCATCTGGTTTCCCTCTAGGGCGAGCCATTCCACCCTCTAATGGGAGAAAGCACTTCCACCCTTCCCTAAGTAAGGGAGGGAAACCCTAGAGCCTGTATCTATACTTCTCAACCAACCATGCCCCAGTGGAGGTATGACTGAGACCTGGAGCAAATTATATATGCAAGAAACTTTAAATGGTGTGGGGCTATAGTGCCTGAGTGTCAGTGACTCCTTCCATTACCATGGGTTAATGATCCTTTATTTCTAAGGTAAAATAATTCACTTGCAGACATACTGGGAGGGGATTCAGGTTTGTGTTGATTAGAGGCTGACATGAGGGATGGTACAAGGTGTGGCTTCTGGTTCACTGTTAGGAAGAAAGTGGGAGACACCACTGCATCTGTGGTCTGGGCCCTGCTGACCTTCGGGCTTGTTTACATGGAGATACTCACGAACATGAATGTGAATTAACTAACTGTGAATTTAAAGTTGCTTAGTTAAACGCCTCTGTGGGGACACTCATGCAGATTTAAAGTGGCCTTAATTTTATCCTCTTTAAAATCGCATTTTTTCTTAATGTGGATTATTTTTCCTGATTGATCACTGTAGACAAACCCTAATCTGTAGGGGAGGGGCCTGCATACTTCTTGCTACCCCTCCCCCGCAGCAGGCACTGCCCTCCCTCCACCCTTGGGCAGCACCCCTCACTGGCTGCTGCCCACTCCCAGGCCTCACGCAGGGAAGGGTTAATTGGGTGGGGCTTAGACATTGGCTTTGGCTGGGGCGGAGGGAGTTAAATTACGCACGCTCCTATTGGCTGTTAAGGAAAAGTGGTGGGAGTGGGCGGAAGTCCACGAGCCGGTCCCATTGGCTAGTGTGTTAAAAGCGCTGCCCTATGCGGGAGCCTCTCCGGTCTGTTCGGCGAGGGGACGGGGAAAGCTGCGGCTCCATTGGGCGGTGGCGGCGGATGAGGCGGTCCCATTGGTTGCGGCGCCACCATGTTGAGAGCTCGCGGGGCTGTTGGCATTGGCAGCGCCGGCCGGGGATGGCGCGCGGGCGCCGGCCGGGGTGAGTGCGGGGCGCCGGGCGGAGCCTTCCCGGCAGCGGCGCGCTGGGCGCTCGCTGGCGGCGCCGGGGCAGGTGAGCGGGGTCGGGCGCTTCAGGCCCGCCGCGCTCGACCCCTTCGGCCTGGGGGCCTCGGAGGGTTGCGGCCGCGGCCCTCCGCTGCGGTGGGCAGGGCAGGGCTGCCTGCGTGGCTCGGCGGGGACGGGCCCCGGGCATGCGGGGAGGTGGCGCCCCTCCCCCCGACACGCCCCGTCCCCGCGGCGCCGTCGCCCCCTCGGGTCCGTATGGGAGCAGCAGCGACCCCCCGTGCGGTGCCCCGCCTGTGGGGACGGATAGCGAGCCCCGAGCGGCGTCGGGGTCTCTTCTCCGGGAATCCCTGCTTCGCGGGGGCCGTGTGGGGTCCCGTCTGTAGCCACGCTGGTATGTTGGGCGATTGGGAGAGTGGCCCCCCTCTGAGGGGATCAGTCACCCACCAGAGGTGGGTCTGCAAGGGTGGAAGTAAATTGCATTGGAAACCTTGAGGGGGCTTTACAGTGGCTGCCTGCGGTAGGGACGGGTCTTTAGCGCAGCTTTCCCTGTGTTGGTTGTGAGCCTTTCCCAAGCATAGGTGATCATTCAGATAAGATCCTGCTCTTGTGAGCAGTCCCCCGAGAATCCTCCTCCTCTTGACTTTGACAGGTATCTGAATAATATTTCATGCTTCCGTGATCCCTTTCATCTTCGCATTTCAAAGCACTTTACAGGCAAACATTACAGCTATACTGGCATATCCTAGCAATTAGAAAAATATTAGCCCCCTTTTGTAGATGGGGAAACGGAGGCACAGAATGGCTTAATGGCTTGTCCAAGGTCACACTGCCAGTCAGCAGCAGCCACAAATAGAACCCAGGAGTCCTGACTCTCAGTTCTTTGCTCTAACCATTAGACAGTACACTCTAATTGTTGGGACCATCTCAGTGATTGAAGGGTAATGGATGGACAAAGGTCCCCCATCTCTCTACTCTAATCTTCAATAAAAAGGGATTGCTTGAGTGCTGTCTTGTACTCTCCAGGCATTTCTGACACAGGACTCAAACTCTAATACATTACAGTGAAGGTTAGTGTGGTTATTCTGTCATTAGACCTCGTGGCCTACCTAGCAGTACCGTCAAACCTGCACAGTGAGACCCCTCCAACAGCAGGAAAGCTGCCTTAAGTGATCGCTTTACTTAAAAGTATCTCTAAGCATTCAGCACAGTTCAGTCTGTATTTGGCTGACTTTTCCAGTCTTATGGGTGATCACTGAAGACATTTCGCTGTGTATCTTACAACAAAAGCAAATAATTGTCTGCTGTTTTACCTTACCTCCACTGTATAGGGCCTTTGCAGTTAGATCTAAAATAAACACCTCAAAACAAACAAACCTCTCCACCCTATGTAATTGGAAAATTTTGCCTGTTCAGTAAGTTGGTTCCACTTCGAACTGCCATTCTGGTTATGGGAAAGCTTGGAGGTAAAACCTGTGATTCAGCAAATGACATTGTCAGATGGTGGGAAAAAAACGAAACATGTTTTACCATTGAGCATATATGTTAAATGTGGCTGTCATAAGAAGCATGGCTTCAGGCTCCCTGAAAAAAAAAAAAAAATGTACGGGAGCCTGGCTCAACATTGAAGGCCAGACCCTTGGCTGGTATAAGTAAGTGAGAAAACAAGATTTATTTCCACTTGCAAACCAGTCCCAGGAGAACAAGGTAGATTTTTGTACTGTCTTGCACGTTGTCAATAAAATTGGCAGCTAAGATCTGATCCCAGAATCTATGCTTCTGGTTCTGTAGAGGTGCTAACTACCTTCAGGTTCTGTTGAGGCCAGCGGAGATAGGGCGGGCTCATCACCTGACAGGATTGGGCCTATTATTTAATATTGCAGATAGATTTTCAGATTTCAGTTTCAGTTTTTAGTGCATCTTTTTATTTGTCAGCTGAATAAACTTGTTCTTAGCATCATTGACACCAAACCTAGAAGGAAATACATGTACTTTTCTATCAGTTTAAGGCCTTTTCTACACTAGCCTCCTTAAATTACTCCTTTGCTTATAGCTCCACCGGTAGTAGCAATAAGCGGGAGTTTTGGTGTCTTTAAAAGAATGCTGGTGGTTACTGACAGTTTTATTTTCATGTCAGGTTTCCATGACATAGTGTTAAAATGCTGGTGACCAACCAGTACCTTGTCTCTGCTTGACCTTTCACTGCTGCTGCCACTGGTGGAGGTGCAATGGAAGGTGTTTCTTAAGGAAAAATTCTAGGATAGGCCCAGCCTCAGAGAACTGCCTGCAGGGCTGTACGGTGAAGGTTGTTACAGACGCAGGGAGATGCTGAGCTAGACCAGTAAACTCATAGGAAGCCTTTAGCACTAGATCACGAGGGTAGTACAGAACAATCACCAGGTAATAAAAGAGAGGTGGTAGGAGAGCCTGCAAATTCTAAGATAATGTCTGTGGGAGTATGTGAATAAAAGACTTCTATGCTGACAAGATCTATGTAGGGGGAGAGAGGGTAAGCTACCAAGGAATCTGCCAGAATGGGATGGGGGGGGGATGCCAGTAGAAATTGGTCTCTCAAGGCTGAAATAAATTGCACTGGAAACTTTGTTCAGCAAATTTCCCCATATTTACTATGATGAACCTTACAGTCCTCTTCATAGGATGTTCTTACACAAGAAACTGAGTATTTAGTAGTATCGTAATATTTCGAACTAGATACGTTCATGGATGTTAGGTCAGTCGGTGGCTGTTAGCCAAGATGGTCAGGGACACGACCCCATGCTCAGGACGACCCTAAACCTCTGACTACCAGAAACTGGGAATGGAAGATGGGTGGATCACTCCATAATTGCCCTGTTCTGTTCTCTCCCCCTGAAGCGCTAGTACTGGTCACTGTCAGAGACAGGATACTGGGCAAGCTGGGCCATGGTCTGAGTATGACAGCTCTTATGTTTTTATGTTCTTTGAAGGAGACAAAAGTCCATTTAAGCAGTGATGAGCTGCCAAAATCTTAACAACCGGTTCCCATCAACCCCTCCCCCCCCCCCACCCCTTGTCCCCTGACCACCCCCTCCCGGGACCCCCTACCCAACTCGCCCCGCTCCCTGTCCCCTGACTGCCCCGACCCCATCCACCACCACCCTGACAGACCCCCGGAACGCCCATGCCTACCCAACCCCTGCCCCGTCCCCCCGTCCCCTGACCGCCCCCCCCCCCAGGACCTCTGACCCCCCCCCCCCATCACGGAGTGTGGGGGAGTCAGGCCCTGCACCCCTCTTCCTGGCATTCAATGTGACTCTCAGCCAGCCAGCAGAACAGAAGGTTTATTAGGGACACCAGGAACACAGTCCAAACAGAGCTCGGGAGCTTAGACCCCAGCATGGGGTCTCCCTGCGTTTCACCACCCAGCTCCAAACTGAAACCAAAAAGAGAGAACCTCCAGCAGGCTTCCTTCCCCCCCCTCCCCCCCCCCCCCCCCTGGGGCTGCTCCTCTAGCCTCCGTCCATTCTCCCAGCCAAAGGTGTCACCTCTCCCAACCCCCCTCCTGGCTCATGTTACAGCCTCAGGTATCTTCCTTCAGGAGACGTTTCCCATCCCTAATGCAGCCATTCCCAGTGAACCTCCCCCGCAACCCTCCCAGGTCAAATCCACCTTGCTCCCTACTCCGTCACATTGCTCCCCCCTTCGAGACTGAACTGAGCGGGGTCACTCTGACCAGTGGCCTGGGGAAGTTCAGGGCCTCCTCTTCGGAACAACGCATCAGCTATCATGTTGGCACTTCCCTTCACATGGACCACGTCCATGTCGTAATTCTGCAGGAGCAGGCTCCACCTCAGGAGCTTGGCATTGGCCCCTTTCATCTGGTGTAGCCAGGTCAGGGGCGAGTGGTCGGTGTACACGGTGAAGTGTCGCCCAAATAGATATGGCTCTAGTTTCTTGAAGGGCCACACCATGGCCAGGCATTCCTTCTCGATGACCGCATAATTCTGCTCTCAGGGTAGCAGCTTCTTACTTAAGTACACGATGGGGTGTCTCTGCTTCTTTTCATCTTCCTGCATTAACACCGCCCCCAGTCCCATGTCTGAGGCGTCGGTGAACACCATAAAGGGCTTGTCAAAGTCTGGGTTTGCCAGAACCGGGCTCCTGACCAGAGCCTTCTTCAGTCCCCGGAGAGCCTCCTGGCACTCCTCGGTCCAGACTACCTTGTCTGGCTTCCCCTTCTTACATAGCTCAGTGATGGGGGCGGCTATGGCACTAAAGTGGGGCACAAATCGTCGATAGTACCCTGCCATCCCAATAAAGGCTTGGACCTGTTTTTTGGTTTGGGGAGCGGGCCAGTCCCGGATCACCTCCACCTTGGCTGGTTCTGGCTTTAGGCGGCCGCTCCCCACCCGGTGGCCCAAGTAGGACACTTCAGCCATCCCCACCTTGCACTTCTCTGCTTTTATGGTCAGCCCAGCCACCTGGAGTTGGTCCAGCACTTGTTTAACCTGGGACACATGGTCCTTCCAGGTCTGGCTAAAGACACAGATATTGATATACGCCACAGCGAAACTCTCCATCCCCTTCAGTAGCTGATTCACCAGGCGCCGGAAGGTGGCTGGCGCTCCCTTGAGGCCGAAAGGCAGGGTCAGGAACTCATAGATCCCCAGAGCGGTAATAAAGACAGATTTCAGCCTGGAATCTGCATCCAGCGGCACTTGCCAGTAGCCCTTTGTAAGATCCATGGTGGTAAGGTACTGAGCCTCTCCCAGCTTGTCTAGGAGCTCGTCAGGCCGGGGCATGGGGTAGGCATCGGATACAGTGATGGCATTGAGCTTCCGATAGTCCACACAGAACCGGATCGACCCATCCTTTTTTGGGGACCAGCACCACCGGCGAAGCCCAAGGGCTGGAAGATGTCTGGATAACTCCTAAAGCCAGCATGTGCTTGACCTCTCTTTCCAGGTCCTGAGCAGTCTTCCCTGTGACTCGGAAGGGGGAGCCTCTTATAGGTTGGTGCGATCCTGTTTCCACCCGGTGGACAGTCAGATTAGTGCGTCCAGGCTGGTTGGAAAACAGCTGTCGGTACAGATGCAGCACCCCTCTGATCTTAGTTTGCTGGGCAGGAGTTAGCTGATCAGAGAGAGGGATTGTTTCTTGGGAGGAGCCAGCTCTTGTCTCAGGGAATAGATCTACTAGAGGGTCACCTCCCTGCTCCTCCCAATGTCCGTACATGGCCAGCACCACATTCCCCCTGTCATAATATGGCTTCATCATATTCACATGGTGCACCCGGCAGTGGTGTGCCCGGTTAGACAGCTCCACCACATAGTTTACCTCATTTAGCTGCTTGACAACCTTGAAAGGGCCTTTCCAGGCGGCCTGTAGCTTGTTTTTTTCTCACAGGGATGAGAACCATCACCTGGTCCCCAGTGGCGTAGGCGCGGGCCCCAGATTCTCCTTGGCCAGGCCCATGAGCTCAGCAAGTCTTTCTCGGAAGGTCAGGACATACTCCACCACTGTCTCTCCATCGGGAGTGGCCTATCCCTCCTATTTGTCTCTCATCAGGTTCAGGGGCCCCCTTACCCTCCTGCCATATAACAGTTTGAAAAGCGAGAACCTGGTAGACTCCTGGGGCACTTCCCTGTAGGCGAACAGCAGGTGCGGTAGGTATTTGTCCCAGTCCTGCGGGTGCTGGTTCATAAAGGTTTTCAGCATCATCTTTAGCATCCCATTGAACCTCTCCACCAGCCCATTGGACTGGGGATGATATGCTGAGGCCCAGCTGTGCCAGACCCCACATTTCTCCCACAAGCACCGGAGCAGGGCCGACATGAAGTTGGACCCTTGGTCTGTCAGGACTTCCTTGGGGAGCCCCACTCAGCTGAAAATGGTCAGCAGCGCATCCCCCACGATGTCTGCTTCAATGGAGGATAAGGGCACCGCCTCGGGGTAGCGGGTAGCGAAATCTACCACCACCAGAATGTATTTCTTCCCCGACCAGGTTGTCTTGCTGAGAGGCCCCACTATGTCCATAGCCACCTTCTGGAAGGGCTCCTCTATGATGGGCAAAGGCCTCAAAGCCGCTTTCCCCTTGTCCCGGGCCTTCCCCACCCACTGACAGGGGTCACAGGATCGACAGTACTGTTGGACAGTTGTAAAGACCCCAGGCCAGTAAAAGTTCTGTAACAGCCTCTGCCTGGTGCGCCGGATTCCCTGGTGCCCTGAGAGAGGGATGTCATGGGCCAGGTACAGTAGCTTGCGGCGATACTTCTGGGGAAGCACCAGCTACCTCCTGATCCCCCATGTCTCCATTTCACCGGGGGGTGCCCATTCTCGGTACAGGAACCCCTTCTCCCACAGGAACCTCTCCTGGCAACCTCTCCACATGGTCTGTACCTCCCTGCGGTCGGCCAGGTCCCTGAGCTTCTGCAACGAGCGATCTCTCTGGAACTCAACCTGGAACTCAGCAGCTTGGGAAGGGATGGGGGCCTGCTCCCTCGTGCTGGTTGTGTCTGAGGCCGCAGCCTCTCTGAGCCTGGTCCTTGTGTACTCCCTCCCCACTGGGGCAGGGTCCTGCACCCCTTGCAAGGTACCCTCTCCGAGGTCAGGGCGTAGCGCCCCTTGCCGGCTCTGGCTACGGGTCACGACCAGGGCGCCCTGGGGTTTGCTTGGCCAGTCATCTAGGTCCCCCCCCATCAGCACCTCAGTGGGCAAATGGTGATGCACCCCCACGTCCTTGGGGCCCTCCTTGGCCCCCCATTTCAGATGTACCCTCGCCACGGGCACCTTGAATGGGGTCCCGCCCACCCCCCCTCAGGGTCAGGTAGGTGTTGGGCACCACCCGATCTGGGGCCACCACCTCGGGCTGGGCCAGCGTCACCTCAGCGTCCGTATCCCAGTATCCAGTGACCTTTCTCTCATCTATCTCCAGGGGAACAAGGCACTCTCTCCAGAGGGACAGCCAACCCTATAAACCGAGAACCCTGAGTCCGGAGCATCCAGCCCCCCCGAGGAGCTGGTCTGGGGCTCTTCTCCCTCCGGAGCCGTTGATAAGCTGCCAGCCCCCCTTCTCTGGGCTGTTGGCACCTCGTCCGGCTGGGTCCCTACCCAGTTAACCCTGTATGGATTCGGTCTGCTCAGTCTGTCTCTCATCTTGGGGGCACTGGGACCGTATGTGGCCTCTCCGGCCACAGTAATAGCAGCTCATGTCCCGTTGGTCCCCTCGAGCGGGTTGGTTGGTCCTGTCGGAGGTTCCCCTTGGGAGAGGGTTCTCCATATTTCACCTTTGGGAGGTCCCATGGTGACTCTCTCGCTGCCTCATGGTGGGCCTGTTCCTTTGGGATTCTTCCCTGATACCCTCTGACCGACTGTTCACAAACTCGTCGGCCAGATGCCCTGCGTGCTGTGGGTTCTCTGGCTTTTTGTCCATCAACCATAGCTTCAGGTCTGATGGGCACTGTTCATACAGTTGTTCCAGTACAAATAGGTTGAGCAGGCCCTCCATAGTCTGGGCCCCAGCTGTCCACTTGCGGGCGTATCCCTTTATCCGGTTGGCCAGTTGTAGGTATGTGACCTCAGGGGTTTTACGCTGACCGGGAACCTTTTCCTGTACATCTCGGGTGTCAGCCCACGCTTGCGGAGCAGGGCCGTTTTGAACAGTTCATAGTCCCCTGTCTCCACCTCTTTCATCCGGCTGTACACCTCCACGCCTGCAGGGTTCAGTAAGGGGGTGAGAAACTGGAGCCTGTCTGCAGGGTCAACCCTGTGCATCTTGCAGGCGTTCTCAAAGGCCGTCAGGAAGCTATCTATGTCCTCCCCTTCCTTACGCTGGGCCAGGAAGCTTTTATCAAACTTCCTTGCAGTCTTGGGTCCACCCTCACTCACCGCAGCTGGGGCCCCACTGCTCCTCAGCCTGGCATGCTCCAGCTCATGCTGACGTTGCTTTTCCTGTTCTTCCAGTTCCTGCTGCCTCAACTCGAGTTCTTTCAGTCTCATCTCCCTCTCCCAGCCCAGCCGCCTCCGCTCCTGGGATGGGGAGCTCGGCTGGGAGGATCCCCAGCTGGCTGCTGGGGTCAAGGTGCCCTCGGTATTTGCTGGGCTTCCCCCAATAGGCAAGAGGGGTCTTGGGAGGAGGTCAGACTAGATGATCATAATGGTCCCTTCTGACCTTAAAGTCTATGAGTCTATGTCCTTGGCAACAGTCTGATCCCTCCCAGCCAGGTCAGGTACGGGGCCCAGGCTGCGTCTGCCGGGCGGCTTCCCTCAGGGACAGGGATTGGTTCATCCAAGCGATCCTTCTCCCCCAGCTGCGCAATCAGCTGTTCTTTGGTGGACCTCCCAATGCGCAGCCCCCTCTGCCTGCACAGCTCCACCAGGTCACTCTTAAGGCACTTAGCATACATCTTCCTGCTGGCCACTCGCAGGCCTGTGTGGTCTTGGCTTCCAGGAGGAACCCCCAGTGTGCCAGCCCTTCTCACTGGTCACACACACCCAGGGGTTAAGTGTAGTTCCTCCGCCCCCTGAAACCGCTTCTCTCTGCCTCTTCAGCAACCTGCTCCCGGTCAATCCCCCTTCATTTTACTGCTCTCCAGTCACTTACTGCAGGAAGCGCCGTCCACGGGGTGCAGTAGATCCCACCGCTCCCACCAGTTGTCACAAAGTGTGGGGGAGTCAGGCCCTGCACCCCTCTTCCTGGGATTCAATGTGACTCTCAGCCAACCAGCAGAACAGAAGGTTTATTAGGAACACCAGGAACACAGTCCAAACAGAGCTTGTAAGTACAAACAGGACCCCTCATTCGGGCCCTTCTGGGGGGCAGGGAGCTTAGACCCCAGCCTGGGGGCTCCCTGCGTTTCACCACCCAGCTCCAAACTGAAACCAAAAAGAGAGAACCTCCAGCAGGCTTCCTTCCTCTCTCCCCCCCCCCCCACCCCCCCCCCCCCGGGGCTGCTCCTCTAGCCTCTGTCCATTCTCCCAGCCAAAGGTGTCACCTCTCCCAACCCCCCTCCTGGCTCATGTTACAGCCTCAGGTATCTTCCTTCAGGAGACGTTTCCCATCCCCAATGCAGCCATTCCCAGTGAATCTCCCAGGTCAAATCCACCTCGCTCTGTACTCTGTCACAACCCCCAGTCCTGATTTTTCACACTTGCTGTCTGGTCACCCTAGGGTGTGCACATGTGTGGGTCCCAGCTGCTCCCTGCCCCCCTCATTGAAGCAGGTATGCAGGGTTACTGCCCTGGGAACTTCAGGGCATCAGTGGACGTGGGGCCGGCTGCAGACAGGGGCGTAGGGCAGGGCTAGCTGGAGGCAGGGGGTGCGGGGTTGGCGGCGGGTAGGGCAGAGGCTGGAGACGGGGGCTGGCTGCGGGCAGGGGGTGCGGGATTGGCTGCGGGCAGGGCAGAGACTGGAGATGCGCTGGCTGCGGGCAGGGCAGGGTTGCGGGGTTGGCTGCGGGCAGGGCAGAGACGAGATGCGCTGGCTGCGGGCAGGGCAGGGTTGCAGGGTTGGCTGCGGGCAGGGCAGGGTTGCGGGGTTGGCTGCAGGCAGGGCAGAGACTGGAGATGCGCTGGCTGCGGGCAGGGCAGGGTTGCGGGGTTGGCTGCAGGCAGGGCAGAGACTGGAGATGCGCTGGCTGCGGGCAAGGCAGGGTTGCGGGATTGGCTGCGGGCAGGGCAGAGACTGGAGATGCGCTGGCTGCGGGCAGGGCAGGGGGTGCGGGGTTGGCTGCAGGCAGGGCAGAGACTGGAGATGCGCTGGCTGCGGGCAGGGCAGGGTTGCGGGGTTGGCTGCGGGCAGGGCAGAGACTGGAGATGCGCTGGCTGCGGGCAGGGCAGGGTTGCGGGGTTGGCTGCGGGCAGGGCAGAGACTGGAGATGCGCTGGCTGCGGGCAGGGCAGGGTTGCGGGGTTGGCTGCGGGCAGGGCAGAGACTGGAGATGCGCTGGCTGCGGGCAGGGCAGGGTTGCGGGGTTGGCTGCGGGCAGGGCAGAGACTGGAGATGCGCTGGCTGCGGGCAGGGCAGGGGGTGCGGGGTTGGCTGCGGGCAGGGCAGAGACTGGAGATGCGCTGGCTGCGGGCAAGGCAGGGTTGCGGGGTTGGCTGCGGGCAGGGCAGAGACTGGAGATGCGCTGGCTGCGGGCAGGGCAGGGTTGCGGGGTTGGCTGCGGGCAGGGCAGAGACTGGAGATGCGCTGGCTGCGGGCAGGGCAGGGTTGCGGGGTTGGCTGCGGGCAGGGCAGAGACTGGAGATGCGCTGGCTGCGGGCAGGGCAGGGTTGCGGGGTTGGCTGCGGGCAGGGCAGAGACTGGAGATGCGCTGGCTGCGGGCAGGGCAGGGTTGCGGGGTTGGCTGCGGGCAGGGCAGAGACTGGAGATGCGCTGGCTGCGGGCAGGGCAGGGGGTGCGGGGTTGGCTGCGGGCAGGGCAGAGACTGGAGATGCGCTGGCTGCGGGCAGGGCAGGGGGTGCGGGGTTGGCTGCGGGCAGGGCAGAGACTGGAGATGCGCTGGCTGCGGGCAAGGCAGGGTTGCGGGGTTGGCTGCGGGCAGGGCAGAGACTGGAGATGCGCTGGCTGCTGGCAGGGGGGCGGGTACTCATGGGGAGAGTGGCTCGGAGCAGCAGGACGCAGCCCAGGCCCAGCAGAGCAACCAGGACCCACCAGGCAGCAGCAGGAGTCCCAGGGCCAGGGGAGCAACAGCAGCAAGAGGGCCCAAGCCAGGCGGCAGCCCACATGGCTCCCATTGTGCAGCGCCCCCCGGCAGCTGGAGGAGGAATGACACCACTTGCCAGCCGGAGGCCATCAAAGCCGCAGCGCCCCCTCGTGGGGAAGTGGGTTAACAACTGGTTCTAAAACTCCCAACAAAATTTAACAACGGCTTTCTGCGAACCAGTGCAAACCGCTCCAGCTCACCACTGCATTTAAGCATGCACTTGAGTGCATACAGAAAGTTGCA
Organism: Chelydra serpentina; assembly: GCA_037349315.1. Classification (NCBI taxonomy): domain Eukaryota; kingdom Metazoa; phylum Chordata; order Testudines; family Chelydridae; genus Chelydra; species Chelydra serpentina. The sequence continues at coordinate 53,966,064 of JBAIAC010000024.1, read as the reverse complement.
AGATGCATTTATTCCCAGGCTTATTTCATGTGACTGAGCTATGAAATTCTGGGTCCAGATCTGACTAATGAGGCTTCTCCATGTTCTGTCTTAATGTTCCTCTTATCTGAAAATCCTAATGACCAAGTGTCCAGACAACATTGTGACCGGCACCTTACTAGATAATTTTGATTCTGTCCCTATAATGGTGTTGCCCTCAAAGGGTATGTCTACACTACGAAATTAGGTCGATTTTATAGAAGTCGGTTTTTCAGAAGAAATTTTATACAGTCAATTGTGTGTGTCCACACTAAGCGCATTAAGTCGTCAGTGTGTGTCCTCACTAACGTGGCTAGCATTGACTTACAGAGCAGTGCACTGTGGATAGCTATCCCACAGTTCCCGCAGTCTCCGCCGCCCATTGGAATAGCGGGTTAAGCTCCCAATGCCTGATGGGGCAAAAACATTATCGCGGGTGGTTTTGGGTACATGTTGTCAGTTGCCCCTCCCTCCATGAAAGCAATGGCAGACAATCGTTTTGTGCCTTTTTTCCTGGGTTACCTGTGCAGACGCCATACCACGGCAAGCATGGAGCCTGCTCAGCTCACCGTCACCGCTGCAGCTCCTGGGAGCAGATGGTGCAGTAGGACTGCTAGCTGTACTCGTCCACGGTGTACGGCTCCACCACTTCCGCTGCAACTCTGCTCTCCTGCAACTCTGCAGCAGACGGTGCAGTAGGACTGGTAGCCGTCCTCGGACATGTAGCTTGGCCGGGGATTCTGGGAACGTCTTCCTTGCCCACTCCTAGCAACCTCCAGGGCGTGGTGTATGGCTTCCGCTGCAACTCTGCACTCCTGCGAGCTGGAGGCTTCTGCCTCAGGCTGCTCTCCCAGCTGGCAGCACCGCACGGTCGCACCTACCCCAGCCTACCCCTTGCTCTCATGGCTCATGAAGCCTGGACAGTAGTAAGGAGCAGTTCAGCTATAGGCTGAGCAAGTGCAGAATGGTGGTGGAACGTGCCTTTGGACGTTTAAAAGCTTGCTGGCGCTGTTGGTCAGACCTCAGCGCAGCCAACATTCCCATTGTTATTGCTGCTTGCTGTGTGCTCCATAATATCTGTGAGAGTAAGGGGGAGACGTTTATGGTGGGGTGGAAGGTTGAGGCAAATCGCCTGGCATCCGATTTTGAGCAGCCAGACACCAGGGCGATAAGAGCACAGCAAGGCACTCTGCGCGTCAGAGAGGCTTTGAAAACCAGTTTCATGACTGGCCAGGCTACGGCGTGACAGTTGTGTGTTTTTCTCCTTGATGCAAACCCGCCCCTTTTGTTGATTTTAATTCCCTGTAAGCCACCCTCCCGCCTTCGAAATAAAGTAACTATTGTTTTGAAACCATGTATTCTTTCTTTATTAATAATAATTAAAAAAATATAATGGACAAGGTAGCCGGGGTGGGTGGGGAAGGAGGGAAGGACAAGGCCACATTGCTTATTGTAGCCACACTACAAATCAAAACTGTTTGAATGACAGCCTTCTGTTGCTTGGGCCATCCCTCTGGAGTGGAGTGGCTCGGTGCCTGGGGTCTTCCCCCCCCCCCCCCATGTTCTTTGGCGTCTGGGTGAGGAGGCTATGGAAGATGGGGAGGAGGGTAGGCGGTTATACAGTGGAAGCAGCGGTGGTCTGTGCACTTGTTGGCTTTTCTGCAGCTCCAACAGATGCTTCATGTCCGTTCTCTTCCCCCATTAGCTTCAGCATTGTGTCCTGCCTCCGCTCTTCACGCTCACTTAATTCTTTCCTGGCCTCTGCCACTGAATGCCTCCATACATTAAGCTGTGCCCTATCAGTGCGGGAGGACTGCATGAGCTCGGAAAACATGTCATTGCAAGTGCAGTTTTTTGGCCTTCTAATCTGCCATAACCTCAAAGACGGAGATGATAGGGGGAGCGTAGAAACATTCTACGCTCTATGATCCTGGGGGGACTACGATTCTGGGCTTGCCTGAGCTCTTAATTTTCACATGGCACTGTTGTGCATCCCTGTTGTAACCTTATAACTGATACTTGAAATCCCCCATAACCCAAGCCTGATCCCAGATGTACAGTACCTTACTTCTTAACTTGTGTAAATTTGATTCTAAGCATGAACTTTAATACAATTTTGAGCTAACTGTTGCAGTGAAGATAAGCCCTGTATCCTGCACTTGCAGGAGTATGGCCCTTTTGGTCAGGTGAAGGTTTGCCATTAGTACTGCTGATTCCCATTGCCAGCCTGCATACCACAAACATTCTGTTCAGAGAAATTCTGCCCTTTTTAGATAGAACTGAAGGAGGAATTTTAGCTTATGTGAATTTCCTGGCTCACTTCCGATCATTACCAGTAGAGGTTCTTTTTATAACTGGCAGATCAGATAAGTATTACATAGATATGGTGTCTGTAGTGTTAGATTGAAACAGCTCGGGCATTTGGCTTCCTTTTTAATTCTTCCTTTTCCCTTCATGGAATTTGGTGTGTTGAGTGACTAATCATGTTAAATAAGTTATTCACATGTCAGCTGCATGCAAGTTGCCTTTACAATGACATTGTTTACATACTAATATCTGCAAACTGGGGCTATCAAGAGTGTTTGAGACGCAAGATGTGTGATCGGAAATGAGCAATCTGAACGGAGCTGTCACCTCACGAATGAGACAAACTGAAAATGATGGGGCTAAAGTTACTATATTTTATGCTGCACTTTTAAAACTGTTAGCCAGCTGAACAAGGAGTCAGTTTCAAAATATGGAGATCTGTTGATTGGGTGTGGAAATGCTTGTCCCTACCTGTAACTTTGTAATTTGATTTAAAAGTGGGTCTGCAGGCTGTCCCATCTTATTGTTTTAGTCTATCATTAAGATTTTATGCAGTGCTCCTACTGTGCCTCCCTGAGGACGGTAGTCGTGACTTGCTAGAAGCCCAAGGATATCTATCTCATTAAAACAAAGTAGATTTGCAGCTACCCTCATCTCTTCAACGCAGGGTATATGGCCTGCAGACACATACTGATCCTCATATGCAGTGTAGTCCATCTTGATCTGAACAAGCAGCCCACAACTTTCATGCTGAAGATGAGTGGCTGTGATCTACATTTGGCCAGTGGGATGCACTTTGGCTGTCCTTGTCTTGTAGAGGTAAAATTGGTGGTAAAATAACTTAGCAAGTGCACTTGTATTACTTGTTTCTTGAATAAGTAACTGCTTCCTCATCCATTTATTGCTCATCCGGGTGAGTCTCTACAGCTTAGGGTGCAGTCTGTGGCCATTTTGGAAAAAAATTGGTTGACGTTCCTATGTGCAATCTCTACCAGCTCCATGAATATCCCACAGTGATGGTGATGTAGTGTCAGTTTCATTTGCATTCTGGTTATGTTTAATTAATAATGTAGGAATATTCTTTTCTTGACTTAATTTAACTAGATTTGATTAACTGCTCATCAGATGGCCTTAATTGATAACGATTTATCAGCAGAGACTTATTGAATAGGGAGATGTCTTAAATATGAAGACACAGATGTGCCACAGCATAGTTGCTCGGGCTGAGGTTTCAGAACAGAGTTGTAAACAGTAATGTGTTGTTTTACTTCCTTTGTGTCTGTGAGGCTGTTGATTGTCTATTGTTTCTCTCCTCTATTTGTTTGCTCTGGAGATGTTTTTGGCTATCACTTTTGCAACCTGCTACGAAGGATGGATTTAATACACCGGAATTGATGTCTCACTTCTGATTTTCTTGGGGCAGTGCAGAGAACTTAGGGATATTATAGGGACCACAATTTCTTTTTAAACAAGCCTTTTCTGCTTTTAAATGTGATGCCATTTGCCTACTGTAGTTACAAACAATAATTTCAGTTGTTACAAGTGCAATAATTAGAGAATGTTTTCTATATTTGGCAGCCCTTTATGTATATCGTTCGTTTAACTGTATCCGTCCATTCCCCTTGTTTGTGTGGGGTGTTCACACAGCAACAGGGGAGAGTTCACAAAAGAGGAAAATGAGACTGTGAAACCACAAAAATTGGCAGGAAAGTTTGGGGCTGAGGTGCAAATACAACACTCTTTAACATGCTTAGCAAAAATGACTAGATTTTGAGTTGATGGTACCAGAGGATAGGTACCTAATGAAACTTAATTTTTATTTATTTATTTATTTATTTATTTTTGGTTAATTTGTAGAGGTACCGGAAGATACTTCAATGATGATAGATCCACAAGAGCGAAAATTATGAATGAAATGCATCAACATTCCCCTCCTGACCCTGATCTCTAATAGACTTCCTGTAGCCCTTGGAAGAGAGGGTCAGGGGAGAAGGGTTGAAGGTCACCATGAAGCTAAAGCAGCGAGTGGTACTGCTGGCCATCCTCCTTGTCATCTTCATTTTCACAAAAGTTTTCCTCATTGACAACTTGGACACTTCAGCTGCCAACCGGGAGGACCAGCGGGCCTTTCACCGCATGATGGCAAGCTTGCGTGTGGAGCTAGACCCCCGACTTGATCATACGCTGCAGTCACCCTGGGAGATTGCCGCCCAGTGGGTGGTACCACGGGAAGTGTATCCCGAGGAGACGCCAGAGCTAGGGGCTGTTATGCATGCTATGGCTACCAAGAAAATTATAAAAGCTGATGTGGGCTACAAAGGGACCCAGCTGAAAGCTTTGCTGATACTTGAAGGGGGACAGAAAGTGGTCTTCAAACCTAAGAGGTAAATATACCCATCAGTGACTGGATAAAATACCCTGTTTGGGTTTTTTCCTTCCTGTTGATTCATTAATTTATAAACTGATATATGTCCATATTGCATATGATGCAGTCTAGTATTCAGAAGGTGGAATGAAGCCACGCTGGTGATTTAGTAATATTCAGCTTGTCTGCCAGCTGAACCTGAGATGTTCAGCATTGACCTCCAAACCCAACCTCTCTATAGTTCAGAGGCATAATCAACAAGGTTGGTCAAACCTTGCATTGCTGAACACTGGCTTCTGACCATAGACGCCGACTCTGTGGGTGCTCCGGGGCTGGAGCACCCACAGGGAAAAATTGGTGGGTGCTCAGCACCCACTGGCAGCTCCCCGCCAGCCCCATCCCGCACCCAGCTCACCTCTCCGCCTCGGCCTCTCCGCCTCCCTCAGGCTCCGCCCGACGCCAAGCGGAAGCTGCTTTTCCTGGCTCCAGCTGGTCAGCGGCGCCTCGGGGGAGGAGTATGGTAAGGTACCCCTCCCCTGAGGCGCCACAGACCAGCTGGAGCCAGGAGAAGTGGTTTCCACTTGGAGTCGGGCAGAGCCTAAGGGAGACGGAGAGGTGAGCTGGGGAGCTGCAGGGCCTGGTGGGTGCTCTGCTGCTTCTCTCTCCCCCCTCCCCCCCTCCCTCGGCTTGCAAGCCGGGGGGGTGGGAATGCAGCGTGCCCGGGGGAGGGGGCAGGATGATTTTGGTGCCTTATGGGAGTGAGAGTCATGGGGGTGGGGAGTCAGGAAGTGGAAATTGATGGTCATCTTCAAACTAGGCCTAGAAGGCTGTGGTGCTACCAGTGGAATGTAGTGTTTTACGTTTTTCCTGTATTTGTCAATATGGAAATTGCATTTCTGCCTTGATTGAACATTTTCTCATTTCACCATAAAGCTTATTATGTGACTTGTGTATATATGCCTGTCATGCTTTCTAAACTAACTTTCCTCGAGGAAAAGGTGGACTTCTGGAATTTTCAGTACCATTTCTCTAATGGCCACTTGCACACCTGGTTTGGAGTTATATCATGGGGCTGTACATGTCGAAACAGTATGAACTTTTTGCATTGAAGTGGTGGTGATACAGCTTGCACAGGATACTGCATGCATATTGTAAATATCATGTCTTGTTACTGTATTTCTGTGGTGCTTTTTATATAACTGAATGCCATAAAGAAATTCACAAAGCTTTAAATTACATTCCAGTAATGGAATGCCTGTATGCAGGCAGGCAAAATGGTTGTACATATCAAGGATATGTACAACCAGGAATGTTTTTAGGAATGCCAGACAATTAGTGGTGGTATGCAATGTATGTGAGAAAAGAGGGGGTGCAGAGGGGAATTTTTGGCAAGGATGTAGGAGTTTATCCCTACCTCTTTTTCATAGGATTCTGGAAGTTTTAAGCAATTGCCCACACTCGGCTCCAGAGCAGGTAGTCAGGTTCCCTATTTATCATCTTTATAATTGAATCTAGTAGATCTACTGGAGCGTTAGCAGACTGAGTGGGCAGCCAAAAAAGTAGAGCCCTGTGCAGATATGTAATCTATATCTGCGGGTATGAATTGGTATCCACGGAGCTGCAGGGCTCTACCGGGAACCGCAGCAGTGGAAGCAGCAGTCTGGTGGGCTGTTGTTCCCAGGAGCAGCTGGGGTGGGTACCATGCTCACCGGCAACTGTCCCTGGTTGTGCTAGTGCAGTGGGCAGTGCTGGGGGCTGTACAACCATGCCGGAGGAGCTGCTGGCATGGGGCACTGGCTCTTGGGAATGTTATGAACCATTAGGAAAGGGATAGATGATAAGACATATAGTGGCATTAAAATATTTTCTAAGTCCATGATATGCCCCATCTTGAATACTACATGCAGTTCTGGTCACCCCATCTGAAAAAAGATGTATGAATATTGGTAATCGTACAAAGAAGGGCTACAAAAATAATTAGGGGTATGGAACAGCTTCCATATGATTAAAAAGACTGGGACTGTTCAGCTTGGAAAAGAGACAGCTAAGGGGAGATATGATAGAAGTCTATAAAATCGTGAATGGTATGGAGAAAATGAATAAGGAAGTGTTATTTACCTCTTCACGTAACACAAGAACCAGGGGTTACCCAATGAAATTAATAGGCAGCAGGTTAAACACAAACATAAGGAAGTACTACTTCAGACAAGGCACAGACATCCTGTGGAACTTGTTGCCAGGAGATGTTGTGAAGGCCAAAACTGTAACTTGGTTAAAAAAAGAGAGAAATTCATGGAGGTTAGGTCCCTCAATGGCTCTTAGCCCTGGGCTACACTAGAGGGGGGGGTCGATCTACGATACGCAACTTCAGCTACGTGAATAACGTAGCTGAAGTCGGCGTATCGTAATCGACTTACCTGGCCGTGAGGACGGCGGCGAGTCGATCGCTGCCGCTCCCCCGTCGACTCCGCTTCTGCCTTTCACCGAGGTGGATTTCCGGAGTCGACGAGGAGCGCGTTCGGGGATCGATTAAGCGCGTCTAAATGAGATGTGATAAATCGATCCCCGATAGATCGATTGCTACCCGCCGATCCGGTGGGTAGTGAAGACAAGCCCTTAGCCAAGATGATCAGGGACACAACCCTGGGTGTCCTGAGCCTCTAACTTCCAGAAGCTGGTACTGTGTGACGGGATCACTCGATAATTGCCCTGTTCTGTTCTTTTCCTCTGAAGCATCTGACATTGGCCACAGTCAGGAGACCGGGTACTGAGCTAGATAGACCATTGGTCTGAAGTAGTATGGCCATTCTTATGTTCTAAAGCAAGGATTTGACTGGACCTCACCTCAGGGTCATAAGTTGGGCTCCATGTCTGTCACAGATTCCATGACTTCCTGCGACCTCTGTGACTTCTGCGATGGCCAGTGTGGCTGACCCCAGGGCCACCCAAGCAGCTGGCCCTGTGGCCAGCTGCTCAGGTGGTCCCGGGGACTGCTGTAGTGGCTCTGCACCCAGCCGTTCGGGTGGCCCTGCAGCCAGCCACACCAGCCGCTGCTGGAGCGGCCCCGGGGCCAGCCACACCAGCTGTTACTCTGGTGGCCCCTGGCAGCTGGCTCCGGGGACTGCCTGAGCAGCAGTCCCAAGGGCGGTGGGAGCAGCCGCAGGTTGGCAGTGGTCCCAGGGTGGCTGGAGCAGCAGCTGGCCCCAGGGCTCCCCACACAGCCGCTGGTGCTGCGGGCTCCCCCTCTGGGAACATCTCCCTCCCCCTTCCTTCCCCCCAAGATTAAATCAGGTATTTATGGTATAAGTAATGGACAGGTCACAGGCCGTGATTTTGTTTCTTGCCTGTGACCTGTCCATGACTTTTACTAAAAAATACCCATGATTAAATCATAGCCTTAGTCATAAGCTATTCTCTCACCCAAAAGGTGGGTCAGGATTAAAGCACACTAGCAGATATTGTGGCAGACATGCGCTGCTGCTGTACCTGTTCTGGGTAGTCCCTAGGGCTATTAATTGTCTAACTTGCATTAACTAGATGCAGATTTTAAGGATTATTAGATCATCTAGTATATCACATTCCATAAAATTCACTCTGTTACCCCCATATTGATACCAGTAATTTGTGTTTGACTAAAGCATATCTTACATCTTATATCTTGATTTGAAGACATCAGGAGATGGAGAATCCACCACTTTCCTTGGTATTTGTTACATTGGTTAATCATCTTCAAATTAGAAGGCACTTTTATTTTTTTTTAAACAGTGAATTTGTATTGCTTCTTATGATGTCTCTTTCTGTTAGATTGAAGAGCCTGTTAATTCCTGGTATTTTTGCCGTAGGAAGATATTTATTCACTGTAATCAAGTCACCTCTCAGTCTGTTATTGACCCTGTTTATACATGCAAGGATTGCACTAGCACTTTTTGTCACATCATCACACTAGGAGCTGATGTTGAGTTTTGTCCACTAGGACTCCTAAATCCTGTTCAGAGTCACTGCTTTCAAGGATACAGTCCCTGATTCTATAGGTATGGCTTGTATTCTTTGCTCTGAGGGGTATGACCTTGCATTTTGGTTGTATTAAAACTCATTTTGTTTGACTGGTCTCAGCTTACCAGATGATTCAGATCAATGTGTGACTGCCCTGTTCTCACTATTTACCTCTCTACTAATCTTTACACTGTTTAATCTCACTAAACTCATTCCTTCTCTCCCACAAGAAATCATTTTGGAGGTGACCCAGAGCCAATTTCACTTCAAAGATTCTTGCTCGTGTGACTCTTAACTTTACTGAAGAGAATCCCCCATAAATCATTTTTCCCCCCATTATTCATTGCTTTTACAGATATGCCAGAGACTACGTAGTAGAAGGAGAGCCATATGCTGGATATGACAGACACAATGCGGAGGTGGCAGCCTTTCACTTGGACAGGTATGGAACTATTGGGTTAACTATTTAATTATTCTCTTGTTTTTTTGTTGTTTTTTTGCACCAGTTTACTTCAGAGAGGGTGCCTGAGACATCGATTTCCAACCTGCTCATTGAGTAGAACAAAAAATGTTGTAAAATGTCATGACATGATAGAGTCCAATGAGCAAGGTTTCTGCGGAAGGAAATAGTATCACCCTAACTTGTTAGAAAGCTTTGCACATGTCAAGAATGTAATGGATAAAAAAGAACAAGACAGGCACAGTTTATGTAGACTTCCAAAGGGTTTTAATTACCGTATATACTCGTTCATAAGCCGAATATTTTTGGTAAAAAAGTGACGCAGCAAAGAGCGGGGGTCAGCTTATAAAAGGGTCTACACCAAAATTTGATGATTTTAAACTCTATGGAATTATTGAATTGAATTGAATATCTAATACATTGTCGTTTTGTTTACCTGGAGCGCCCACAGGCGTGGAGCCCCTCAGCTCCCCGTAGCCACCGTTCGCTGTTCCCAGCCAATGGGAGCTGCGGGAAGTGGCCGCCACTTCTCGCAGCTCTCATTGGCTGGGAACAGTGAACGGCGGCTACGGGGAGCTGAGGGGCTCCATGCCTGAGGGCACTCCAGGTAAACAAAATGTCCCGACCCGCCAGCGGCTTACCCTGGCTGGCCGGGAGCCAAAGTTTGCCAACCCCGGAAATATAGGGTCGGCTTATGAAAGGGTCATACAGTTTTTGCTATTTTTACCTATCCATTTTGGGGGGTTGGCTTATAAACGAATGGGCTAATGAACGAGTATATACGGTAGGTTCCTCATGAGAGACCGCTAAAGAAACTAAGTAGTCATGGGGTGAGAGGTAAAGTATTATCATGGATCAAAAACTGATCAAGAGACAGTGAGAATAAATAGTCAATTTTCATCTTGGCAAAAAGTGAAGAATGAGGGTGCCTTAAAGTTCTGTACTAGCTCTTGTGTTTAGTATATTTGTCAATGATCTGGGAAGGCGGGTGAGCAGTGAGAAAGCAATTTTTTTTAGATGATTAAGTGTTATTTAGGTTAGTCAAGTCCACAGAGGACTGTGAAGCACATCAGAGGGACATAACCAGGGTTGGTGAATGGGCAACATGATGACAAATGAAGTATATTGATGGTAAACGCAGAGTAAGTCACACTGGAGGGAAAAAATCAACTACTCATATACCTTAGAAGGGTCTAAATTAATGATCAATTTGGGAAAGGGGCCTAGGAATCATTGTGGACAGCTCAATGTGAAGACCTCAGCTCAATGTGCAGCTGCAGTCAAAAAAACAAATAAGATGTTAGGATACGTAAGGAGTGGAAAATACTATTGAAAATATTATAATTCAATTATGTGAATCAATGGTGCAGCTTCATCTAGAATACTGCCTGCAGTATTGGTCACTCCATTTCAAAAAGGCTATTACACAATTAAAAGGGGTTTTAGAAAAGGGTATAGAAAATAATTTGGGGGAATGGAAAAAACTCATATGAAGAAAAAGTGAAAATGTTGGAATCCCTTACCTTAGAAAGGAGTTGGTGAATAAGAGGGGACATGATAAAAGTATACAAAATAATGAATTATCTAGAGAAGGTAGATTGGAATGTTCTGTTCTCCTGTCTCGTAACACAAGAACAAAGGGAGATTAAATGAAATTGAAAGAGGGCAAATTCAAAACTGGTAAAAGGAAATATATTTTCACAAAACATGCAATTCAGCTGTGGAATTCATTGCCAGAGGATATCATTGAGGTCAAAAACTGAGCAAGATTCAGAAAGGGATTTGGTCACATAGTTAATACTACCATAGCTTTTAGAAGAGATATTAAGCCAATTGTGAACTGCTAGGAACTGGGCGGTTCCTTGCACCTTTCTCTGACTTGTCTGGTGCTGGACTGTTGGAGACCGGATACTGGATGTTGGACCATTGATCTGATCTAGGATGACAGTTGCTGTGCTCCAATTCCTGTGTTGAATTGTACAAAAGCAATATGTATTTAGACTATTTTTGCTCTGAACTTTATGCCAGCTTTCTTTCATATTTCACAATCAGGGAGGTAAAGTAGGGTCTATTTTTCTGCATAGGACACAGCGGTATCCTTTCTCAGCCACTCTTTTTTCTGTTTGGCAATAGGATTATATTGGACTAATAGAATAAAGTTTCTGTTTCTATAAGGGATACTGCCCCAACGCCACTGGGTTCTTGTTTCTCTAGGGCTGTCCAGTGAGAGATTGGATTTTGGATCTACTTTTCCTCATAATTTACAACCTCGTCAGGACTTGTGTGGCAGCTGCCTACCTTCAGTTAAGAAGGTCTGATGGGAGTTCTTTCAGAGCCAAAAATTGTTGCTCCTAGATCTGTGTGAGGGGTCTCTGTGGAGCATGAGTTTGACACCTGGGGTAGATCTGGACCACTGATACTGGCTTTTTTTCTGGCATCCACGACAGCTTCAAATTGTGCAAATTGCAAGCTTTTTTTTGTTTAAAAAAGTATGTTTCCTGTGGTTATTTTGCAAAGATGACCTCTTGAATATGATTCCATGTAGTGCTGTCTTATACCTAAGTAATGGTTCTGGTGAGGTGTGAACTGACATTTCCCATTCATCACAATAGGGTGCTAATATTTAACTCTGATGCTGACACTCCAAAGGATACCTCTTTTAAATAGTCTTAATTCTGTGCCCCTTCTCATATGGCTATCACATTTGCTCATGCAAATTGGATAATTGCACACATCCAAATCTGTTGGACTCTTTTACTATCCTGTATATTTTAGGTGTGATTTGTTAAGACGAACATTCTTCTTTGCCTATTTTGAATAATACTTTGCACTTCTTTTGGGCTTTGTCTGAGGATCTAAAAGCAGTTAACAAACGTTAAAGAACTAACCTTCATAGTACCTCTGTGAGATAAGTATTTCCATTTTACAAAGGGGAGAACTGAGGCATAAAGCTTATGGGTGGGGTCTTTCAAACGTGCCTAAATGAGTTAAGAGTGCAAGTTGTATTGATACTTGTGCTCCAGACTCACTTAAGCACTTTTGAAAATCCCACCCTAAACACCCAAGTTGCCTGTGGTCACACAGTAAGCCTAACAGACACAGGAACAGAACTCACTGACAGACTTGTGCTTACCTGCTAAACTATCTTTCCCACCTCTCTCATGTTTCTAAATGTCTTTGTGTTTTCCAAAGACACCCAGTTCTCTCAAACCAGCTTGTCTGCTCTCAAATTTAACTGAATTGGGGTTAAACTCTATTGTAATTTAATCGGGTGGTTTCTGGGAATTAGTATAAATTATCTTTCCATGTGGCCAGCCCAAGGCCCTGTGGTTTTTGCTTCGAGTTGCTACATGAGAGACAATATATTTTGTGGTACATGGTCTCATTTCCTGAGCTGAGTTCCGTGAAGGCACTGTATTTGGCCCTTGAAGAAAAGGTGCATCTCATGCTGCTCTGCAGTGACAACTTAGACCGATATAGGAGCATTGCTGATGGGCTGTAAAAGGAGTCTCGTACATCCAGCCCTCCTTAGCCAAAGGAAAGTCTTGAAAGAAGATAGAAGGTACAAATGGTGAAGGGTTAATTTCCAATGGGGTTCCAAGCTTAGCACCTGCTATAAGGCAATCATCTTTGATTTTGCTCAGTGGCTTGGAGATCTGATGTGGTTTTTAGATTTGAAACTGCTATCCCTGTTAACATTCTCATACTTTGTCACCCCTCTTCCCCCCCGGAAACAGAATTCTGGGTTTCCGGCGAGCTCCACTGGTGATTGGCAGGTTTGTGAATCTGCGTACAGAGATCAGACCTGTTGCAACAGAGCAGCTGCTGAGTACCTTCCTGATGCTGGGTAAGTGGGTTCTAGGAATCATGAATCCCATTGAAAATAAGCATGTTTGGTTTTTTTTAAAAGAGCAACTGTTCTCAGTACATAGCTGTAGAACAGTTAACTACTATATAGGAACCTGATAAGATGCTTCCAGCCCTTTTGGAGGGATTTTAACACTGGTATAACCTTGTTTGGTGGGGAAAGGGGTGGGGGGAATTATTTTTCTACAAAAAATACTTTGGTTTGCCTGTAATTTTTATATGTTCCCTTTTGCAGATATTTGTTTGAATAAGTATTTTCTCCCTAATGTCAGAAGCAGTCAGAAGAATTTAGGAATAGACCTGAATTGAACAAAATGGAATTATATTTTACTCTGAGTAAACTGAATGGATGGTTGGAATGATGTGGCTTGCTAATATACCAAATGGTGATGGATGATGTTGTTTTTGTAGCACCAACAGTGTGCCTGACATAGCAACATGGTTATAGAACGGGATAAAACGTTCATCACTAGATGTCCCAGAACAGGTTCATACATTTAGTTTATAGTAGTAATGTTGATGGGGTATTTTCTGGGGGTTAATGGCGCAAGGGCAGAGTCCTGCCAGATGGTCATTATGCCTCAGTAAATGCCCTGTGCTACAACCATTAGTACTTCAGGCAGATTATAAAGTATATTATTTCTTTGTCAGAAAACTTATTTAGAGACAACTGTTCATTAGCAATTTATTGTATTTACGTATGTATGATAGGCAGGGCTGGTAGCACTTATTACTAAGGTTGTCAGACACTTCCAGTTATAAGACTCGATTTTCAGTTTCTTATAATTCTACCAAACTTTTAATTGTTCAGGCTGAAATATACCATGCCAGGTCTCTGCCTCATGCTGAGGTTGTGTGTGTGTTTGAAATTTCAGTCAAAATGGTTCAGCTGTTTCAGAAAATGAGGCTAATGACAAAATGTTGTTTTGCCTAGGTTCAAAAATTCAGGCAACCTTTTTTTAAAAAAAAAGAAGGGAAAAAAGCTCTTGTGCCCCCATTCCGTGGTATAGGGACTTGAAATGTAGAAACATGTTGGCCTTTGTGTCCGGAAAGTGCCTTTTGCTACCCCCATGAAATCTGACTAAATTTGGCCAAGTTATAAGCCTCTTAAAAATTTGAAGATTCCATCCCCACTAAGCATTCTGCAGCCAGGGCCTGAAGGAGGACTCTTTCTTTCTTTCTTTCTCTCTCCCTCTCCCTCTCCCTCTCCCTCATCACAGCTGTGGGCTGGGCTCTGGCTGGGACATGGAGCCAGTGTTTCATTTGCTATCAGTGCTCCCTTTGCTGATGCCAAAGCAGCATGGAGGGGGAATCTGTCTGATTTTAAAAGCAAAGAGGACAAGAGTCAAACCTAGGGTGATGGGATGCAGAGGAGTGGGTCAGAACAAAGAGCCGGGGCAGTGTGTGGGGAGATTGGACGAGGAGCCAGGTTGGGGGACTGAGAACAAATGGGGACAGGGGACAAGGTGGTAGGGTGACTGGAGGTTGGGAGAAAAGAAGCAGATTAAATGAGGAGCTGGGAGGGAAAACTGGGGATGAGGAGCCAGAAGGTGCAGAGGAACTAGGGCTGGCTGGGCAAGAGACTGGGACCTAGAGATGGGGGTGAGATAGATTGGAGGGATGTAGCAGCAGGGGGTCAAGATGAAGGGGCGGGGGCAGGGAGGGACCGGCAGAAGAGCCTTTGCCTATTAGAACACACTCCTCTCCAGAACCTGGAATGGAACATAAGATTCCTGAGTCGTCTCATTTCTCTGCTGCCAGAAGCAGTGAAACCCACTGGCAAAGTGTCCCATTCACCGCCCTGCCTTGAACTAGTCTACACAGAGGATAACAACCTACTATTGCTATCAGCTACTCCATTTGCTCAAATGGCAGAGGTCTTTGCAATAGATTTAAAGATCCGATCCTGCAGATGATCCAAGTACGTGTCAGAATGGTGGAATTTATTTCTTTTTTCCCCCAATTTGCTTTTTTTTTTAAAACCTAGGATATAACATAAATCCTTAACATAATTAAGATTGCAAAGCCAAGCACTCAGAAGTGAGGAAACGCTAGAATTAAGATTGCCTGTGCAACCTTAATTTGACCCCTTTGTGCGTATACAATATGATGATCTCTAGTTACGTGATCAAATACTATTTTTTCCACTAGACCCCTCTCTCATTCATTGCACTGGATGTTAGTGCTCACTTAATGAGCAACTAATTCAGTATTTTGTTTTCTCTTCATTGTTCAATGTCATAGTCACAGAATTTAAGGCCAGAAAGGACCACCAGATCATATATTATGGCCTCCTGTATATTACAGGCCACCAGCCCCCTCATGCTAAATCCACAATCAAAATTAAATCAGGCTATTATGTGCTACAGGCAGAGACTAGGAAGGGCAGAGACCAGGAAGGACAGAGATGAACCAGTGCCCGAGTCCTTTGCAATGGCAGGGGGAAATTTAAAGGAGGTATACCCAGATAATCCTGCCAAGTGACCCATGCCCACACGCTGCAGGGGAAGGCAAATACCGCCCCCCCACCCCCAGGCCAAGATCACTGCCAATGCGACCTGGGGGAAGATTCCTTCCCAACCCCACATATTCAGTCTGTTAGACCCTGAGCATGTGAGCACAGGAAATTTTTGAATTTCCTAATGTCTGAGTGCTTGACTTTGCAAACTTAATAATGTTCTTCTAATGTAGTTTTTTTTTGTGTTTGTGTTTTCCTTGTCTATTCAGTGGATCCTTTTAAAGTGAGCTTTTCATCTTGTCAAAGATGAGTGATTTCCTGTTGGTTATCTCTCCATTTGGAACTTCTTTCCAAAAGAAAGAGAAGTTTTGGTTTCCTCTTGAGGGAAGGAAGAGGAAGGCGAAATGAAGTGAACTCCTGTTGAAAGGACTTTTTGTGGAAATCTCTCGAAAGGTCCTTCAGGCTGCTCCTCCCTTTTGACTGGGCTTCCATAGATTTATTGCTGTTCTTGTGATATTTTTTTGTTTTGTTTTTGAAGGTAATAGTACTTGTTTCTATGGTAAGTGCTACTATTGTCGAGAAACAGAACCAGCTTGTGCTGATGGAGATACCATGGAGGGGTCAGTCACACTATGGCTGCCAGATGTCTGGCCTCTTCAGAAGCACCGGCATCCTTGGGGAAGGACTTACCGTGAAGGCAAATTGGCCAGGTATAAGAACCCAATAGGCCTACTGCAGCAGTTCAAAGTACACCTATCTTTGCAGCGCTTAGCCATGACTTGGGCTGTTTAAAGAGCAGTATTCACAAGATCTAAAGGAGCTTTCAGCCAGTTTTCTTGAACTAGAACTACTAATGAAGGCCTCTGATGGGACAAGCATTAATTTGAGGTAGAGGGAAAAAATCCTTTGGACATCCAGGAATACTAAGTGTCATTTTTTTCCCACTTCTTCCCTGGAAAGTAACTTGCCACACAAGTCAGTGAGCGTTTCAGCCATACCTGAGTTGACTGTGGAATCTCAGCTGCTTACCTCGCACTGCTGAGGCTTTCTGTTTTACTGTTCCCCTATTTGGCTCAACAGAATCCCGTGACACTGAGTTAGTAGTCTTTTTGCCTAATTTCATGGGTTTTTATTGGTTCTATTTTTGTGCTTTTTGTTGTAGACCTACGTCAAAAGCTTTCATACCAAAGTAGTTTCGGTGTCTTTGAGAGAGATTCTGTGCAGCCTGAAAGAGATGAAGTTCTCTCCTATTTATTTTCAAGATCAAATTTTTGTGTATTTTCTGCTAAGTATAGCTCACCGTTAATAGTTTAGAATTGAAAAGTTGTTTGTTAGTTTGAATACCAACAACATGTAGGGATCTGGACCCATGTCCAAAGAGCACTGTGAGATGGAGACCAGTGTGGGCCTGACAGTTATAAGGCAGACATGGGATCACAAAAACTCTTTAGGACAGAAACACTTCGGCAGGATTTAAATGATTTAAAGCTCAGTAAACTTTTCCAAGCATTGATCCAGGACAAGTGACCAGAAAAACATTTTCAGTCCGTGAAATCTTGTTTGCTGAACTAGATTTTTGGTTCAGCTATTTCCATCAGTTTCTAACTAGCTAGCTATTCACAGAAAGAATCTGAACTTTTTTTGTGTGTGGAACTCCTTGCCAGGGGATGTTGTGAAGGCCAAGACTATAACAAGGTTCAAAAAAGAACTAGATAAATTCATGGAGGATAGGTCCATCAATGGCCATTAGCCAGGATGGGCAGGGATGGTGTCCCTAGTCTCTGTTTACTAGAAGCTGGGAATGGGCGACAGGGGATGGATCCTTGATGATTACCTGCTCTGTTCATTCCCTCTTGGGCAAGTGGTATTGGCCACTGTCGGAAGACAGGATACTGGACTATATGGACCATTGGTCTGACCCAGGATGGTCATTCTTATGTAAGTTTAGAGCCACCCTGAAAGTCTATGTACAGGACTTAAGCATGTGCTGAACTAATCAAGGCCCAAATCTTCTTGTCTGTGTAGTTGTGGAAAAGAGAACAGGAAGCATTTTGCTTTTGTTAAGAAGTTGTTTCTCAACTTAGAGGGCCCATTTATGCTATGTTTACCATGGAGTGAGAGCTAGTCTGCATGATGGGGTAATGCACACTACAAGGGCATGATTTTAAAGCACACTAAGGTGTTATGTAATCCTGCTGGTGTGCACTATAGAATTATAGAATATCAGGGTTGGAGGGGACCTTAGGAGGTCATCTAGTCCAACCCCCTGCTCAAAGCAGGACCAATCCCCAATTTTTGCCCCAGATCCCTAAATGGCCCCCTCAAGGATTCAACTCACAACCCTGGGTTTAGCAGGCCAATGCTCAAACCACTGAGCTATCTCTCCACCAATAGGTTCCCTTGTGTGCTCTAACATAGTACTAGTTCAAACAGCATTATGTTAAAGCACACCAGCAGGGTCTACGTGGACTATAAATGCACAACACGTTAGTGCACTTCAGAAATCACACTTCCATAAAGTGCAATACCACACTGTGTAGGCAAGCTCCAGGTTTAACCTGACAATCCTTATGTTATAAAATACTTTGTTCTTGCCCATGCAGATAGGATCAAATAACATTGCTCTTTTGTCATGTACTTAACTATATTGCTGTTTTCACTCTTTGGAAACCTGTCTTCAGGAGTAGGGGAAGAAATATACGTATGTTCCAAGTGGCATGTAATGTCCTTTCTGCTGCTCCTAATTATGGAAGATATTTGTGTAGGAGTTTTTCCTCTCAAAGCTGCTGCTTCTGCTCTGTCTTGAATAATCCTGTTTAACATTGTTCATTTAGTGCCATTAGTGTACATAGCCTTCTACAGCCATGTACTAGATAAGATCCCTGACCTTCGGAGTCACAATCAAGCTTTTCAATAGAATAAAAATTATCAGAAGTAAATGTAGGAGCAGATGGTGCTGGAGAAAGATCAGTGTGGTAACTTGATTGACAAATGGTGGATAGAAAGAGGAATGTAGCATGGTGCAGGGGAAAGGGAAAGCTGTTCCAAGTGGAGTAAGAGCTGTCATAAAAAACATGAATTAAAGACTGCGAGGAGGAGGCAGGGGAGCATTTAGGAGAGTGGGATGAGTAATACATAGAGTATGCATGGGGCATGGGAAGAAATATAAGAAGAAATGTCAGAACTGTAGATTTGTGCAGAATATTAAAGGTGAAGACATGGAGTTTGGGCTTCATGCAGGAAGAAGTGAGGAAGCCAGTGAAAGGATTTGAGGACTGTCAGAGCAGTGAGAGGGGAAGACTTTGGCCCACAATATTTTGGATAGATAGAGGATAGGTGAGATACAGGGAGGCCAGCGTAGAACTTATTCCTGTCCTCTGGGAGACAACATTGATAATGTTATAACTGCTCAATTCTATTTCTGCCTGTGTTGCTGACCCACTCTGACTTTGGGCAGGTCAGTTAATTTCTCCATTTTGTAAAATGGGAATACAAACCTTCTTCGGGGTTTTCAGACTTAATTGATCTGTGAAGAATTTTGAGATCCATGGATAGAAGGTGCTGTAGAAGTTGTACTTATTACTACTCAAGATGACAGATGGGTAGGGCATAAATCAGGGTGTTAGCAGATTGCATGGAGAGGAAGAATGGATTTGAGAAAGAGGAAGAAATGACAAGACTTAGCAAGAGCCTGGCTGTGGAGAGGTGGACATAACGTCCATTTTGCAACTTTGGTAACTAAGAAAAGAAACAAGTTTGTTTACATTTGCAGGAGATAATGCTGCCCGCTTCTTGTTTACAATGTCACCTGAAAGTGAGAACAGCCATTCGCATGACACTGTTGTAGCCGGCGTCGCAAGATATTTACGTGCCAGATACACTAAAGATTCATATGTCCCTTCATGCTTCAGCCACCATCCCAGAGAATATGCATCCATGCTGATGATGGTTTCTGCTCAATAACGATCCAAAACAGTGCAGACCAATGCATGTTCATTTTCATCATCTGAGTCAAATGCCACCAGCAGAAGGTTGATTTTCTTTTTTGGTGGTTTGGGTTCTGTAGTTTCCACATTGTAGTGTTGCTCTTTTAAGACTTCTGAAAGCATGCTCCCCATTCTATCCTGATCGGATTTTGGAAGACACTTCAGATTCTTAAATCTTGGGTCAAGTGCTGTAGCCATCTTTAAAAATCTCACATTGGTACCTTCTTTGCATTTTGTCAAATCTGCAGTGAAAGTGTTCTTAAAATGAACAACGTGCTGGGTCATCATCCAAGACTACTATAACGTTAAATATATGTCAGAATGCAGGTAAAACACAGAGCAGGAGACGTACAATTCTCCCCGCAAGGAGTTCAGTCACAAATTTAATGAATGCGTTATTTTTTTTAACGAGCATCATCAGCGTGGAAGCACGTCCTCTGGAGTAGTGGCCGAAGAATGAAGGGGCATACAAATGTTTAGCATATCTGACATGTAAATATACCTTGCAATGCTGGCTACAAAAGTGCCATGCGAACGTCTGTTCTCACTTTCAGGTGACGTATATAAGAAGCAGGCAGCATTATCTCCCATAAATATAAACAAACTTCTTTGTCTAAGCGATTGGCTGAACACGAAGTAGCACTGAATGGACTTGTAGGCTCTGAAGTGTTAATTGTTTTGGTTTTGAGTACAGTTACATAACAAACAAACAAAAATCTACATTTGTAAATTGTGCTTTCAGGATAAACAGATTGCATGACAGTACTTTTTTGAGTTGAATTGAAAAATACTGTATCATTTTTACAGTGCAAATATTTGTAATAATAATATAAAGTGAGCACTGTACACTTTGTATTCTGTGTTGTAATTGAAATCAATATATTTGAAAATGTAGAAAAACATCCAAAATATTTAATACATTTCAATTAATATTCAGTTGTTTAACAGTGCAGTTAAAATGGTGATTAATCATTATTAATTTATTTGAATTAATTGCTTGAATTAAGTGCAATTAATCGACAGCCCTAAAAAAATCCACTTTTTAAACACCACTGTCTTTGCTAAGTGAGTAAAAAGACAACTATAAACAAAACTTGAAAGGTCAACTGATATGTTTGTCTAAAATTGTTGCAAAGTGCTCAAGTCTGTCCTCGGGGGTGCCTGGGGGTTACAGTAGATTGCCATCTTTGTTGACATTGCTTTGATTCTCCTTGTCTGCCTGCAGGTGGGAGTATGACGAGAGCTACTGTGATGCTGTGAAGAAGACCTCACCTTATGACTCAGGCCCCCGCCTCCTTGATATCATTGACACCGCCATCTTTGATTATTTGATTGGGAATGCTGACCGACATCACTATGAAAGCTTCCAGGATGATGAAGGGGCCAGTATGCTCATCCTCCTGGACAATGCCAAAAGGTAGGAAGCATATTTGTGCTGGTGGCCACTTGGTGATGAGAAAGGTGGCACGCAGTTATCCATGCCCCCACTCTGCCTTTCCCATAGTTATCCATTGCAATAGCTCAAGCTAAAACTCTGTCAATATTCCTCGTGGCAAATCCTTTCAAATAATATGGGCAGCCAAAGACCTTGGCATTTGTACTGTGCTGGTGATAATCAATGGGACACAGTAATGCCAGGGTACAAAATATATAGGAATCATGCTGGTGGGGGAGTGGCACTATATGTGAAAGAAAGCATAGAGTCAAAAATAGTAAAAATCATAAATGAATCAAACAGTACCCTAGAGTCTTCATGGATTCAAATTCCATGCTTGAATTATAAGAGTAAACCTGACCAGGATGGTGATAGTGATTGTGAAATGCACAGAGAGATTAGAGAGGCTACAAAAATAGAAAACTCAGTAATAATGGTTTATTTCAACTATCCCCATATTTACTGGGTACATATCACCTCAGAATGGGATGCAGAAATAGTTTCTAGATGCCATTAATGGCTGCTTCTTGGAGCAGCTAGTCCTGGAACCCACAAGGGAAAAGGCAATTCTTGATTTAGTCCTAAGTAGAGCATAGGATCTGGTCCAAGAAGTGAATATAGCTGAACCGCTTGGTAGTAGCAACTGAAACGTAATTAAATGCAACATGCTTGTGAGGGCGGGAAGGGAGGAAATACCAAAGAAGCCCACCACAGTAGCATTTAACTTCAAAAAGGGGAACTACACAAAAAATGCTGAAGCTAGTTAAACAGAATTTAATACAAGCAGTCACAAGTTAAATGCCTGCAAACTCTGAAAACGTTTTAAAAACACCATAGTAAGAGGACCCAAAAAATCACCATAGCTAAACAGAGTACAAGAGGTGGTTAGAGGCAAAAGGGCATCTTTTAAAAATTGGAAGTCAAATCCTACTGAGGAAAATAGAAAGGAGCATAAACTCTGGCAAGTTAAGTGTAAAAGTATATAGGCAGGCCAAAAAAGAATTTGAAGAGCAACTAGCAAAAGAAACACAAACCTAAACTTAACAGCAAAAAAATTGAAGTACATCAGAAGCAGGAAGCCTGGCAAACCGTCACTGGATGATCAAGGTGCTAAAGAATTTACTCAAGGAAGACAAGGTTATTGCAGAGAAGTTAAATGAATTCTGTGCAACAGTCTTCACTACAGGGGATGTGAGGGAGATTCCCACACCTAAACTATTCTTTTTAGGCGACACATCTGAGGAACTGTCCCAAATTGTGGTGTCAATTGCTCTTTGGCAATGTATATTGGTAAATTCTGGCTCCTTCTCAGGCTCAGGTTAGCCACCCCTGCTTTACAGGTAGAGCAATTAGAGAACAGCTACTAAGAGGGATTTTATAGCTACTGGCTGGCTGGGTGTTCATAAAAGGGAGCTCCCCCTCTCCGCTCTTCATTCATCACAGGACTATTGGGTGAAAACGCTGGTTTATTTCAAAAGGGTGAGACCATAGGTGACCCAGCTGGAGGGATAAGTCACAAGGTGAATAGACACGACTAAAGGATGAAACTGTGCAGCACCGCTCTTAGCCCCAATGAAGTGCTCCAACTGTTCAGTCACTTTGCTACACTATGATCTTAGTACGTTAGATAACACCTGTTAAAAATACTTCCTAGCCTAGTGAAGACTTAACCTTGGGGTTGATTTACAAATGAAATACCATGATTGGTAGCTAACTGATTTTTAAGCATCTTTTTTGTCATCTAGACAGACCCTTAGAAGGCTTGAAAATACCATTTCCTTGTTACTCTTGGCCTTTCTTCCCTTTTAAGTATTGGGTTCTCCTGCTCCTTTCTCTTATTGTGAGTATTTCTAATCTGTCTGAAATAAACATAGCTCAGTTTAATTTTCATTGCAGTTTATGCATCAGTCCCTTCAATGACTCCTCCTTCCATGATGCCAGCAGGAATGTATTCTGCTTTAGGAATATTAGTTAGTTGCTGCTGCTGCTCTCAGATGGCTTTTGGTGGATCCTACAAAAATGGTGGCTTTTAAAAATGTCCTGGCATTAGAGTGGGAGAGAGTTGCATATTAATCACTGGATAGCGATGGTGATAGTCATGGGTTGTGTCCAGGCTTTCATTACAACTACCTGTGTTCACATGCTCATAAACTTCTGAAACAATTTCCTCTGGGGGCATCTCAGCCCCAGAAGTGAATTTCTTCTGACATTTTGAGTAAAGTCCCTTTAGCTGTCTTTGAGTTACTGGAGTGTGAAAAAATACTCTGATGTTTTAAGGCTCTTTTTGTGCTTAGCAACTCAGGTGAATAAAACAGCTCCAGATTTTGCATGTAAATGGCCCTTGTTAAGGAGCAGGCTCTCTGTTAGGTTTGTGAATAAATTGTTAAATTAAATTTATAAGTGACTGAAAAATAACTTCTGTGCAAGTTTATTTGGCATCTATGTAAATGGAGCCTAAAATATACTATGAAGTCCTTTTGGCAGTTCTCCAGCTGAAAGGGTGATTGTGAGGTTCAGATGGGTTGGAATTGATCAGCATTTTATAGCCCTGGCCTTCAGCTCGAGGTTGGCCAGCTTGGGGATCTATACGTGCCAGATGGCTGTTCCTCAATTCATTCCCTGTCCAGGAATGTCAGGGAGCTGATATTCTCATTCTTTGTCTAAACTGATAGCCCACGTGTTTTCCCCCTTAGCTCAGCAATGTGGGCTACATCACTAAATTTCTTCAAAGTGCCTTGAGTTGTCTTCGCAGGGTAAAGAACTATAAAAGCTAAAGCAGCTGCTGCTGCTGTTTGTTGGGTACATTAACAGAAACTGTTGGGAGTTGTATGTCGAATTGGTCATGGGCTGAGACTGTTTTAGCTTGACTGATTTGAGTTGTTTGTTTGGTTATTGATTTCAAATTCCTTACAGAATCTGCTGAGGTCAGAAAGGGTGCTGAGTGTTCAGCTGACTCACCTGCTTCTAATTTGTTTTTCAGTTTTGGAAACCCCTCCCTGGATGAGAGAAGCATCCTAGCTCCTCTTTATCAGTGCTGCATGTAAGTAAGTCCCGGAGAAGCCATTGAGTTTAATTGTACACCATTGCCAAATCTAAATCAGGAGCACACTGAAATTCATAGCAATGAAGCCCTCTGACAGCCTGGAGACATGCAAGTTCTACACAGAACACTTTTAGGTCACTGGTTCAAATTTACCTTTGATCAGTAATGACAAGTAGCTTCCATCTGCAGCGGTTATGTTGGCTTATCTGAAATGAGCTGGTCTCTGGCCAGTTCCTGCTGGACAGATGTTTGCACCGCCATTGGAACTCTCGCTGACAGAAGCCAAGGATTGGATAGGCATGGCAACTAAACCACCCTCATTCCTGGTGTCCCTTCGGAGGGCCGAGGCACAGTTGCAAGGCAGTGTGTGGAAGCTTGCATTGCTGCTACCGGTGCGGTTCTTGCTTTGGGTTATATGGAGGACTTGAGCCTTCAGAACTGCTAGTCATTGTGCTGCGTAGAGGTGTTCTCTGTCTGTGAGGCCTTTTTCTTGTCGCTTGTCTGTGCATGCATCCAGGCAGAGTTCTTCAGGGTATCCATTGACTCCTTAAAGCAGAGGCATTGTCTGGGATTCTCTGTTCACTGTCCCACTCTGAATCCCTCATTTTGTCCCTGCGACTTGCACCCCCATCCTGCTTTCTTTGTTTTTTGTCTCCTGCAATCTGTTGATTTCTGGGTTCTGTGGCCCCATGCTTACCTGTTGGGGCAAGCTTTTCTTTGCTTTCATGGGCTCTGCTCTCCATGTCCAGTTAACAAATAGGCTGTATGTTGCATGAGCATTTAAAAACCCCCCAAACAAACTAAAAACAAACAAAAGAAATCAGTGCAGTAGTTTGCATGACTGTGCTACATCAGGGCAACGCAAATGGAGAAATGAAAATCACGTCACTTTTTAAAATAGGCCAGGCTATTGAGAGTTCCTTGAGCTGCCCCTCGAGAGTTCAGTTTGTCTCCTGAATTCTTTGGAGTCTCTGGAAACCAGGAGCTTTGCAGAGTACGGAAGCTCAGCTCCTCAGACTGCAAGTACAGCCAATACAGCCCCCTATATACTATAGCACATTTGACCTACGTTCTTTTGTAACACCTCTGGTTTCTGTAGCACACTGAAGTCTGCAGAAAACTGAAATTTCAACAGCAGCATGAAGTAAGTAAATAAAAACGCTTAAAAAAAAAATGATAAATTTCCTTAGCTTTTCCTAGTAATTTTTTTAAATGTTTTCTTTGTCTTGTTTCGTGTGGCTCCTTTGGAGTCAGTGTCCTCTGCTTCGAGTTCCTCCAAACACAGTCCTAGAGGAGAGGTTTCCAGAGGCAATTCCCCTTCCATCCTTGCAGAAGATTGAACAGCTCCCTGCTCTTCTGGTCTTCATTCTCACTGAGCCCAGGTGGTCCATGGACAGCTCAGAGCTCTAGGCAGGGAAGCCTGTAAACAGAAAGTTCTATGGTAGCCATGTAAATGTGCTAAAATCTGTTGCAATTGTTTTGACTCCAGAATTCACAGCTTCCCCTGGGGGATAGGGAGTACCCTGTAACATGGGTTACACCACCCTCCCCTAACACTCAGTGACAGTGATGCACTCCAAAGGGAGCTACATGAGTCAAGACATCAGCTGTGGCAAATTGCTACAACATGGCAACTTAAATGGGAGGATTCCCAGGAGATTCCCCAGGAGAAAACAGTTCAAATGTGATAGTGTGAAAAGATTAAATGGCAAAGTAGAAATAAGATTGCTATGTACATTGACTTGGTAGGGAAGGTTAATCATCTGACTCTTTTCTCATCCATGACTGATTGTTGGTTGATGAAGTTCTGACTGGAGTAATGCTGAGCTCCCTACAAGCATTGTTTTGGGTTAGCAGCCAGACTTCTCACTCTGTTCCCTTCTCCAGCTCTGTCTGGGAGGCCCTCAGACTGACTTAGCTGCACTTTTCCTGTCAGCTGTCAGGAGTTTTCATGGAGCAATTCTTAGAAGAATTGCAACATTTAGATCACTTTCCCTTCACCTGCTACCAACGTTTTAGGTCTTGATTATGTTACAGTTACAATTATATTTGGGAGGGGAGAGAGAGACCCAATTATAATTTGCTCCCATCTATGTAGGCATAACCATGTTGTAACTGGACTCCTCAATGGGGCAGCTGTATGGTAGTGCTGATGGGACCTTAGACTGGAAGTCTTGTGTGCACTAGTATGATGTGTGCTCATCTTTCTTTTCCAGCATCCGGGTTTCCACCTGGAACAGACTGAATTACCTGAAGAATGGAGTGCTGAAGTCTGCCTTAAAAACTGCTATGTCTCATGACCCCATCTCACCAGTGCTCTCCGACCCTCACTTGGATGCCATGGACCAGCGGCTCCAGAGCATCCTGGCTACAGTGAAACAGTGCACAGACCAGTTTGGTCCAGACATTGTGCTGGTAGAAGACAGGATGACACTCTCCCATTTGTAACTTTCATGGAAAACAGATGAAACTCCCTTTTTTTAAAAACAAATGATAGAAAAACAGCACAATCGGTTCTGAATGGCTATGCCCAGGATGGACTGGAAATGAATGGAAAAGCTCCTGAGCCAGGGAAAAAGGTGGTGGTGGTCTTTTATCTTTGGCTGACAGCTGTTAGAGAAGGTGGAGAGTTTGGGAGCCCTTGGACAGCCCTGTAGCCACAGTGGCAGCTTCGTCGTGGTGGTGTGTCCATTGCTGGCAGTGGACGTTGCACTGGGAAAACACAACTGCTGATGTTAATGAAAAAGAGAGTGGAATTCAAACAATAATACGTGGGCTTGGTTCTAGAGGGGACAATGGAGATGGAACATTACGGTCCTCTCCCCTTTCTCTTTCCCCAGCCTACACACTCTTAATATGCTCTTATGAGGTTTTAGTCCAATTCAGGGTTGTATATAATCAGCTGTGAGCTGGTTAGGCATTTTACTGCCTCTTTTAAAAAAAGAGGAAGTGGTAAATAAAATAATTATTAGTGCCCCCTACTGGGGTAGAATGTTCTTGCGGACACCAATAGGGGTGGGAGATGGTGTGTCTGCTGCTCAGCTATCTTCTCGTTAATAAGATGCTGGGAAGAGAGAGAGCTGCTTCATATGTGATGATGCTTCAATGTGAGGAGATGACAAGCTTTTTTTTACAGGACTAAGATCCATCCACTGGCTGACGATTAATATCTGTTCCCCAGGAAATTACTACATGGACCAACACTACTTTCTGTACATAGGGAATATAGCCGAGCAGATATCCCCATGATTCTATGTCCCTCTTAACCAAATTATCTTTGTATTATAGCTGAGAAGCAGGATAAAATCTGTTCTCAGAGCAGATTCCACGTAGCTAGATCATTTTTCTTACAGTAGGCCCTATAAATGAGGTGAGCAGAGTATGTAATACAAACTAGGAACAGGCTTCTTGCTGACCTACACAGATAGCCAACAGCTGTGAACAAAGAGCCTGAGGATTACAGAAAGTATTGGCTGGTGTGCCTATGGCATTGAAGGGCTTACTCCCCACCACTCCGAATGGCAATCACAGTTCTCGGTGCTGTTGGTTTTGTAGAAGGCCAGACATTGACTTCTGTGGCAGAGCTCTTAAACTGAGCAACTTCAGTTGGCCTCCTTCCTTTTCCCCACTGCTCCCCTATAATTCATGCTGTGATGTACTGATTCTCTGGTGGTTGTCTTGAAATTCTACCTTGCATTAGTTTGAGGGGCATTTTTTTATGGCAAACTTGATGCTCATGAAAAATATGTGCTGTCTATAAGCGGGTATGATGGAGGAGTGCTATGCACATGTTCCTGTGCATTTGTCAATGCACCTCAATTTTGATTTGTAGCTCTCCTCTTCTGTTGGTCCTGTGTCATCCTCTAGCAGAGATTTCAAACTGTTATAGACTAGCTTGAGGCCACAAAACTCATCCTTCATGATAAACTGGTTATATAAATCCATGGCTCCAGAAGCAAAAGAGGACTTTTTCAGTACACTCCCACATCTACTGGCCTTGCATCAGTTTGATGTGTGTAGCTAATATGGTATACAAAAGGATGAATAATCTTACTCAAGCTTCCTCCTAGAAGTAGCAGGGTTGGGGGAATGCTTTTGTATGCACTACTTTAGATGATACAAGACAAAGTGCAGCAAGTTGATCTCTATTTCTGTGCTTTCCCTGGCCTCCTATGATTTAAGTTTATTTCTTTGTTTAAATCTGTTCTAATTGCCGATTTCAGAATCTCTTTGGCTCTGCCATGGTGTGGTTGGCAGTTGGAGATTGTCCTTTCTGTTGAAGGTGTTTATCCTCATGAAATGCGGCAAGGTAGAATAGAAATAAAAAGTAACTCAGTGTTCTAGCTGATGCACCTGTTGCCATAGCTAATATAGCAGGTATAAGTGGAGGAGATTACTTTAAAAATGCAATTGGTTTTATTCAGGGTGGGGTGTCCTGTCCTGTCCTGAGGAACTGGAGATGCTGTTAATAATAGGCTAATGACTGATGACACTTATCACCTCAGGGGAGCTGGGCTCACATCATGATTGGAGCATAAGTGAAAGAGTCTGGTCTTGGTCTAGTTCCCCTCTGGGCCATCATCCATGTCACAAACCTGCTACACAGGTAGCCTTAGGACTGGAATAGTAGTGGGTGCTACAGGAAAGGACTGAAGTGCATTGACACCTGAGAGAGAATTTGGATAATCCTTGTTGGCAGTATATCTGATTTTAAACTAGTGCCTATCATTCCTGTTTCACGAGCACTGAATTCACTCTTCAAAGGCAAACTTCATTTGGTCAGTGAGTTCTCTCCTCCTATGTGTGAATTGTTCCTCCTGGCTTCCATCAGAGCAGAACTGCTTCAGCATGAACTAGCTTATTGTGAGTGTGGTGGGGAGTGTTGGCTCTTTTCTCCATCTTTGAGAGTCCTCTTTTGCCACCCTCACTCATTCCAAGTAGTACCTTATTCTGCAAGTAGTCTTACTGATTTCAGTGGGGCTACTTGTGGAGTAAAGTACTACTTGGAATGAGTGAGGGTAGTAGAATTAAGCTTTGGTGGTGTGCATTGGCATTAAATATTTACTTTGAAACCGAAAAGAACTTATTCAAGGAGGAGAGAAGAGTAATGGTGTGGCTTGCATGATCTCACGAGTCTCTTCTTCCTTTCTGTTTTGAAGCATAAGACATGACATTTGATCGTACGGGAAGAGTCAAATCTGTTGAGTGGGATTGGGATTTTAATTTACAGTTGCTCATTTGCATTTGGTGGTGGGTTTTTGTTTAAAACTATGATCTTGCTATGAAATGAAATTAGTGTAAAGAGCTTTCAGTTTGCTTTCTCTCTGGCTTCCAGAGCTTGCAGTGAGTTGAGATTTACTAGCCTGCTTTCCCGCACTGTGACCATCAGAATTAAAGCACTGCATCTTGGTTAACAATAAGTGGAAAAGGGGTGAATAGACAACTTTGGAGGAGGGTGGAAGCAGGAAATATGACATGTTACCTGTGAAAGTCATTAGAAGAGCCTGCTCAGAGCTGGACATGAGGCTAACAGAGAGAAACACTGTGTCCTTTCTTACCTAAAGCTAGGCTACCCCAAAGTAGAAATAAAAATGACATCCTTATGCCAGTGGGGTCTGTCTTCTACCTTTAAAAATTGGCATCCCACATTTGTAAGAGATGCTGGGCTTTGTCATTGAGTTTTTCACGATGCCCTCTTATTCCAGTTGTCACAGTCTACAGATGCACACGCGGTACATGATTGGCCCAAATGTTACAAAGATCATCATTGTGGGGGTATTAATAGTCACGGTGCAGAAATCAGGAACTAATTAAGTTGAATTTCATTACTCTACTGTTATTTATCTCCTGCCTGAGTCAGCAAATAGGGTGGAGGAAACACTCTAATTTGCTCTTCTGTCGGTATGTAATGAACTGGAGTGTGTCTTGCCAAACAAACTTCAATCAAAAAATAATTTATTAAGATGGTAACTTATTTGCTGTGGCAGCTGGAAACAAACACCTGTCTTGGAGCTGCCAGAGGATTGCCCCGGGGAGCAGCTGCACAAATGAAGGTTGTTAGTAAGAAGAGAAAACATTCAATCCTGACTTTCTATTTGTGTTCCCCAGGGTCAGACTCTGCATAAAGAAACATTGTGTGAATAAAAATTTTAATAAAACATTGATGGATTGTTTGTCTCTCTTGCTCTGGTTTCCCAACACACAGTGGCTTAAACTTTCAGTGTTGTGCTACTATATTTGGTGGTAGCTTCTTCAAAAGTGGGTGCTGGCAGTGCATTTTCAAGAGAGGGGCCAGGTGGAATGTGTTTGCAAAATAGCTGTTCATGTTAGGAAAGGCATGGCCAAGAAAATGGATGTGCAATGGACTCATCAAAGGAATGCACCCGTGTTCAAGTGGTCTCCCGAATGCAAATGTTTTGGCATTAGAAAATGCACCCCAAGGATCTCCACCAGGAGAGGAGCAATTGTTCAGTGTTGCATAATTAGACCAGTACACACAGCAGTCAGTGAGACATGCATTAAATTGGCAGCTATTTATTACTGGCTTCCAACTCCTATTGTGGCTGGAAGCCCTTCTCAGAGAGAGGCAGGAAAGTCCCTTGTCTCCCCAAGGCTCAGGCTTAGTGTGGTCAGATCATGAGTTAGCTTCCTGGATCAGGGCTGGCTTTAGCAGGTGCAGGGCCCCACGCGAAGAACAACGATGGGGCTGTGCACCCTCCCGTCAGACTTGTCGGCGGGGGGGGGGGAACCTCCTGCCAGAGCAGGGCCCCTTGGGTGCAGGGCCCAATTCCGGGGAATCGGCTTAAAGCCGGCCCTGTCCTGGATTACCCCACAGTATCAAGTTTTTCCAAAGGTACAAGTGTGACATGCACAATTCTAAATGTTTGAGAGTTGCATGGAGATCTGGAGGGAAATGCATGGGAAGCATGTTCTACCTGCGAGGTCTACAGGGACCACAGCAGTGTGATGCCTGGAGCCAGGCACCTATCAGAACCCTCTCAAATGCAATTTGGTTGTAGACCTTGGGCTGCATTTGGGACCTTTGACTTGGCCTGTGGTGCCACGTCCGTGTCAGCATGCAAACAAGGATGCCTGCTTTCGATAAACTAAAATGCACCAACAGAAACTCACTCTGCTGCCGATTTTCGCAACTTTGAACTTTACGCTCACTTCTTTCTGCTCCTTTGCATTGTGTAACAAGAGTATCTCTTTATATCCATCTCCACTGTTTTATGTGCCTGTTCCTCCCCCCCCCCCCCACCCCATTGGAAAAGAAAGGACCCTTGCTGCTTTTCACCAGTTCAGCAACTAATAGAAAATACAAGAGCTGTTAGGAATTTTTCAGATTAAACCCTTACATTGAAGTATAACCTTTTCTTTACACTTCTTTTGTAAAAACTTTTCTCAATTTTTTTCAATATTTGGCAAAGCTTAAATGAAAAAGTTTTTAGCCTGCTTTGAAAACTGCTTCTTCAGTTTCTTTGTTGTGTTACTGCTGTGTAGCTGTATCCATCTGGCTGTTAATAAATTAAATGTATGCAGTGGTGGTGTAGCTGTATTGGTCCCAAGATATTAGAGAGACAAGGTAGGTGAGGTAATATCTTTTATTGGACCAACTTTTGTTGGTGAGAGAAGCTTTTCAGCTTAAAGACCTGAAGACGACCATCTTGTGTCTCTAATAAATTAATGGAAATACAAGTTGCACCAAAGCCAGACAGCACCACCAAAAAGTCTGTTTTTTTTCCTGATGGGAACCATCTGTCTAGTAGACTTGAACTGAGCTCAATTGTCATTCTCAGGCCATGTCTATGCTATGGCACTACAGTAGCACAGCTACAGTGCTGCAGCTATGCTGCTGGAGCAACATAGCGGAGACCCCTCCTACAGCAACAGAAAGGGGTTTTCTATCCACGAATTGTTTAGGCCAGTGGCTCTCAACCTTTCCAGTCTACTATACCCCTTTCAGGAGTCTCATTTGTCTTGGGTACCCCACATTTCACCCCACTTAAAAACAACTTGCTTACAAAATCAGACAAAAATACAAAAGTGTCACCGCCCACTATTACTGAACAATCCCTATTTTTCTCATTTTTTTTTAATAAAATAATTTGGAATATAAATATTGTACTTCCATTTCAGTGTATAGTATATAGAGTATATATTTCAGAAGTGGTGGGCCGAGTCTTCATTTATTCACTCTAATTTAAAGTTTTGTGTGCCAGTAATACATGTTAACGTTTTTAGGTCTCTTTCTAGAAGTCTTTAATATATAACTAAACTATTGTTGTATGTAAAGTAAATAAGGTTTTTAAAATGTTTAAGAAGCTTCACTTAAATTAAAATGGAAAGCCCCCCAGGCCAGAACCCAGATAGTGTAAGTGCCACTGAAAATCCGCTTGCATGCCGCCTTCGGCACCTGTACCATAGGTTTCCTACCCCTGATATAGAGCAATATAAACAAGTCATTGTATGAAATTTTAATTTGTGCTGACTTCACTAGTGCTTTTTATGTAGCCTCTTGTAAAACTAGGCAAATATTTAGATGAGTTGATGTACCCTCTGAAATATTTGTGTACCCCCAGGGGTATGTGTACCCCTGGTTGAGAACCACTGGTTTAGACCCCTGCAGCCATCTATCCTTTAAACTTCCCCTGCCACCCTTCCCGCTAAAAGAACTAGCGAAGATTACAGTGGATTATTGAAGTTCAGTCCAAGAAATGCAGAAAAAGCAATAATTCCTTGTGTTCTTCTCAAGGGGTTGTCGGTATTCTTTTCCCACCAGTTTCATAGAATCTGCCCTTGAGAACGACCACTCTTCTCCCCCCCCCCCTCACCCCCACCTCTTGTTGATTAAATGAAGTAAGATCACATCTAGGCCTCTGCCAAGTCCCCCTCTGTTCATTGTATTTTAGTGCTATTTTAACAGCATTGGTTTTTTTAAAAAGACAAACTTGCTTTAAGCCCTGCAAATAGAATTGACACTAAAATTGTACTTAAAACCACTGTAAATATAACTTTATTAAAGAGTAAACCACCCTTTGTTTATTAAAATTCCAAAAATTATTAAAGCATTTAGTAGAAAGCCATTGGCACATGGAGGCTAATAGAGAAGCTATGTCCTGGGAATGTTTGTTATTTTTGGTGAGTTCCTTCCCTCTCATGCAGATGTTTCTCAAACTAAGGTCTTGTCTAGACACACAGTTGCACCAGTTTAGTTAAGGGTGTTTTTAAAACGGATGTAGTTGAGTTGAGACAGACACTTAAATTAGTTTAAAATGGGCTTATATTGATTTAACTCAATTTGGAAAGGAACTGACTTCAATTAAGTTGATATAAGCCAAGTTTAAAATGTGTCCAGATGGGGTTTTGAACTAGTGTAACCAAACCAACAAGTTTTTAAACCTATTTTAGTTAAACTAGTTCAACTTTGTGTGTAGAAAAGTCCTAAGTCATAGACAGGTTAGCTTTAAATCAGTGCTCATTATTTTAGGCAGAGGGTTAGAAGTGTTAAGGTTTCATAGATTTTTAAAGCCCAAAGGAACAATTATACTTCTCTACGCTGATCTCCTGCATAACGGGAAGTTTTTCTTTCCAACCCACAGGACAATCCCTGTAGATCAGGGGTGGCCAACGTGAGCCTGAGACGGAGTCAGAACATTGCCAAAGAGCCACAGTGATATGTCAGCAGCCCCACCTATCAACACCTCCCCCCCCCCTCCCAATCAGCTGTTTCAGGGCGTGCAGGAGGCTCTGGGGGGAGGGGGCAGGAGCGAGGGCATGGCAGGCTCATGGGAGGGGGAGGGAAGGGGTGGAGGGGGGGCAGGGCCTGTGGCAGAGCCAGAGATTGAGCAGTGAGCACCCCCGGCACATTGGAAAGTTGGCGCCTGTAGCGCCAGTCCCGGAGTCGGTGCCTATACAAGGAGCCGCATATTAACTTCTGAAGAGCCGCATGTGGCTCCAGAGCCACAGGTTGGCCACCCTTGCTGTAGATTGTGACCACAGTTTGTAATATTTGTATCAGCCTCTAGATGGCCTTGTATTCCACTGGATGGCTTTCTGCCTTTGGGCTTGGTCTGGTGTATAACCATCTGAAACGAATGAGAATTGCCAAGCTTATTTAAAAAGTGACTGTTGCACTTTTCCAGGAGAAGTTGGGTGTGCTTAAACTTCATTGCATGCGTAGGGATTGAATCTCAGGCTCTAAGCTATGGAGGGGCAGGAGTGGATGATGGGAAGGACTGGAATATAACAAGTGAACTTGAACTTGTCCCCTCCGGGTATAGTGTCTCACTGTGCAGTAGGCTAGCTGTGTCAGACAGCATCTGGATTTATAAATGGTTGGTCACTATTAATGGACTCGGGCTCCAGGCTGCATTCCTAACTGCACCCTGCTTTTCTCTAATATTAAAGTATTGCTTTATTTGTAATCCTAGAATCTCCTTTCTGTAAAAGCACAGGCCAGGCTAGCCTTAAGGGAGAGGGTTTACGTGATGGGGGGGGGGGGGCTCCTTCTTAGACCAGCTAAGATTGGGTGTGGGCTGTCTGTATGTTATGCTGTATACCACTGCCCTAGAATGTGCTGGGACAGATGCAGCTAGGGAAGAATGAATGTAAGGGGCCCTCTGCTCCCAAAATGCATGTTCCCAGCTACGGCCAGGATCTGGCCCTATCATTCTGCAAAGCAGCCGTTAAAGCCTCAGGATCTTACTGCAAACCACGAGGATGCTCAGAGGAGTAAGCGCATCTCTTCTGGGTAGGGGCGCTGTGGGCTGGGTAAATTGGACGCGGATGTCTTAGATCTAGTGTTGCGTTGGGAACCTCGCTGTGGTGAAAGGGGGCAGCTTTTCACCCCACCCCGCGATGAACCAGTGCTAGCCTGAGGAGCAGGGAAGCACACCGGGGGATATCTCCCGCATTGTCCCAGCTGGCTGGCCGTCTCTGGGGCGGCTAGGTGGAAGCCCCGGCTGCGCTGCCCCGGGGTTTGCAGCCAGGGCCGCGGGCTGAGTGCGGCAGAGCAGCCGGCCCGGCGGTGCTTTGTGCGATCGCCCCGGTGCAAAGGGCCGAGCCGCGCTGGCTGTGACTGGAGGCGGGAGGCCTGGGCCTGCCAGGGCGTTGGGCGCGGTGGAAGTGCGTGGCAGCCGGGTTCCCGCTGGGGCGCTCCCTGGGGGTGGCCCGGCCAAGTCCACGTGTCCCCGGGGCTTCCCTCGGCCGGTGGGGCGAGCTGGCCCCACCCCCTCCCCGGCCCGGCCCCCCGGCACCCCCGATGGCCGGGCCGGGAAGTGAGCTCAGCGCTGGGCGCGCCCGGGCCGGGGCGCTGGGGGGTCCGGCTCGCCGCCTCCCTCCGGCCATGGCGCGCGGGGCTGGGCTCCCGCTGCTGCTCTGCTCCCTCGGGCCGCTGCTGTGCGGCGCTGCGGGGCCGAGCCGGGCGCCGCGGGAAGCGGAGCCGGGCGCCGCCGCGCCGGGAGTACCGCTGGGTAGGGCCGTGAGCGACCTCTCCGGGCAGTACTGGCGGTACCTGGCCTGCCGGCTGTGGCGGGAGGGCTGCGAGCAGCCGCAGGGTGAGGAGCTGCCTCGTCTCCCTGCCCTAGCGCGGGGCGTTCCGTGCCCGGCACCTCGCTCTCCCGGGCCGCCAGACCGCAGCGGGGGGAGCTGCCTGCGGGGGGGGGGATCGTTGCACTAGCGGACTGGCCCATCACAGCAGCTGAGGAGCTGGGCCAGGGGCTTTTTATGTCCCCACAATTAATAAGAGGTGTTGTGATCTGCTGTGCAAATGCCCGTGTCACAGGTAGCTGTGCATGTAAGAGAGAGAGTGACAGGCTTCTTTTGTGTGTGTTTCCGATTTAATTCCTGTAGCTGTCAGTCACATGTAGGGTGACCAGATAGCAAATGTGAAAAATCGGAATGGGGGGCGAGGGGGAGTAATAGGCGCCTATATAAGACAAAGCCCCAAATATTGGGGCTGGCCCTATAAAATCGGGACATCTGATCACCCTAGTCACACCTGAGTTTTCATTGCTGTCTTCTGTACCTGTCAGCACAAGGGGGGGAACGGGACTCTTGCAGTAAGCAGACATTGCTGAGCCAGGCTGCGAAACTGGATTCATTTGTATGAGATCTTAAAAGGTTGCATCCAAGCCAAGAGGCATCCCCTTGGGGAGAGGTGGTGTCCCCTGTCCAGTGGGCTCAGCGATTTCCCAGCCTCAAGGCTATGCACTTTACACTGGCACTTCACAGCGCTGCAACTTTCTCGCTCAGGGGTGTGAAAAAACATCCCCCTGAGCACAGCAAGTTACAGCGCTGTAAAGCGCCAGTGTAGACAGTGCCCCAGCACTGTAAGCTATTCCCCTCGTGGAGGTGGAGTGCCTGCAGCACTGGGAGCGCTCTCTCCCAGCGCTGGCGCGCGATCACACTTGCACTTCAAAGCGCTGCCGCGGGGAAACTTTGAAGTTTCGAGTGTAGCCAAAGCCCTAAGTCCCTAGCACAGGGGTGTATGATGGGGATCGCTATTTTGACCGAGTGTCCTTCCCAGATGTGTGTGTAATTATGGTCAGTAATTGTGTAGCTGGGCTTCACCCCGTAGCTGCAACATGCCATTTGAGTGCCTGCCTATCTACCCATGTCAGTTGCCCCCCCCCCCCCCGCCCATGTTGTGCTGTGGATATAGACCTTGGTGCTGTTGGTAAATTGACAAGAACGCTAGCATGGATCTGTGGGGAATTCAAGGCTGATAGGGCAAGGTTTATCCTCAGGATGCAGACAGTCTGCCATACAGTTTCCTTTCTCACTGCTGCCTCTTTCCTAGGTTGGAGCTTGCCCCTGGTGGGTCAGGATTATCTGGAGATCCTTTCCAGCTGGTACTGCAGCTTTGGAAAGTGCTGCAAGACTGGAGACTGCAGAATAGCCAACAATATCACAGGTAACGGCCACTGAGATAGAGGTTGGTCCAGAATTTAAGGTGCTAGTCTGGGACTTAGAAGACCCAGATTCAGTTCCCTGCTCTGCTATGACTCCCTGTGTAACCTTGGGCAAGGATCTGTGCCTCAGTTCTCCATCTGTATAATGGGGATGTCAGTATCACCTGGCCTTAAATACATTAAAGATTATGAGGTGCTCAGATGCAGTGGAAATGGAGGCCAGAGAAGTACCAAAGAGACAGAATGTGTGTGCATGTTTCCCTGTCAGCTGGAGTGAAACCTCTAATTCTCAGTTCCTAGAACTAGGGGCAAACCTCTGTGAGGTTTTTTAAATTCTTAAATCAAATTTCTGGTCACAAAGACGTTAAAGAGAAGTAGCAGTTCTTAGCCAGGTGCTGAATTTTCCTCAATGTTCCATGAATTTAGACAGTTCCATTTTGGAACATTTTCTGTTCCGTGACGCACAGACCCTCCTTTACTCCATGAAAATTTTTAGCATCACTGTGCAGAGACCCTGTCTATTCCTCCCTGTAGTCTCCTGTACCCCCACAGCACGTGGAAGGGGGAGGAAGAGAGGGGCTGCTAAACCCCATCCCCTTCTCCTAGTCCTGACCTAGAGGGTAGATACTGAGCCCTGTATGTAGTCCATGTGAAAATGTTCTAAGCTGTGACTGGGTCTGGGACTTCAGTAATCAATGCAAACAGTGATTGATACTTTGTACTTCTCTAGGGGCTTCCATTTGGGGATCTTAGTGCCTTTTTGCAAATGTTAATCAACTAAATACCTGGTGAAGTGGGTAAATACTATCCCCATTTTCCAGAGGGGAAAAGAGAGGATAAGTGGATTGCCTGGGTCCATGGCAAAGCTGTGAATAGAGCCCAAGAATCCCGATTTCCACTACTGTGATCAGATCACTCAAAATGCTGCTTTCCAGTCTAGCTCTGCATCTATAATACCACTGTACAGAGACCCCTTGAATAGGCATACCCTCCAGCAATGCAAGGCAGAATGCCTCATGCTCTGACGGGCTCAACGCAGAGCAAAAAAAAACGTTCTCCCTGCTCGTTCCTAGCCTAAGGTGATAGCAGGCAGGCTTGGGTGTAAGATCAGTGTTTCCTTTGTTCTGCAGGGTTAGAGTTGGACCTGAGTAGGAGGCTACATGGGCAGCACTTGGCAAAGGACGTCATTCTGAGAGCAGTGCAAGGCTTCCTGGAGACCACACGGCCGGAGAAGGCTCTGGCTCTGTCGTTCCATGGCTGGTCTGGCACTGGGAAAAACTTTGTGGCCCGGATGATCGCTGATCACTTGTACCGAGATGGGCTGAGAAGCGAGTGTGTTAAAGTCTTTATCTCGCTCTTTCACTTCCCACATCCCAAATATGTGGACTTGTACAAGGTGAGAAAACTCCAGTGTTACCAGTAGGGGTAACTCAGTCCTAGCCTCTTCAATCCAGACAAAGGGGCGTTTCTGAATATGTAGCTATCTCAGACCCTGCTTTTAGTGGAGGATAGAGCCGGAGCACAGGCTGTTGGAGGAGCCCTGTGCCAATGTACAAAGTTCCAACCCTTCCCAGCAGGGGCCACTGGCTGTGGAGAGCCCAAGGCCACTCCAGTACTGGCCCCTCCCAGAAGGCCATTATAAAAACTGGTGTGTAATGATTAGTTGTTGATGAGCTCTCAGCTGCTGGAGCCATTGCAAGGAATGGTGCAGGAGCACTTGCAGGAGAGGAGCTCCCAGCCTTTCCCAGTGGGAGTCATGATAGAGAATGGAGCAGCGGGTGGGGTGCTGGCTGTGAGGGAGCTCAGTCTTCCTTGGTAGCTGTGTCTGTGTGAAGGATGCAGTAGTGCTGGTCGTGAACACCAGGTGATCTGTACACAGGCCTCTCTACTTGCCAGTTCACACTCTCTTCCTACTGCCATGCAGGTTCAGCTGAAGAAGCAGGTAAGCGAGAC
This sequence comes from Chelydra serpentina, assembly GCA_037349315.1. NCBI lineage: Eukaryota > Metazoa > Chordata > Testudines > Chelydridae > Chelydra > Chelydra serpentina. Next base: position 53,927,265 of record JBAIAC010000024.1, on the reverse strand, counting down.
AGTGCAGCTCTGCAAGCAGTCATTGTTCATCTTCGATGAGGCAGAGAAGCTTCACTCTGGCCTGCTCGATGCCATCAAACCTTATGTGGATCACTATGACAGCATTAATGAGGTGGATTACAGGAGATCCATTTTCCTCTTCCTCAGGTGACTACCAAGGACCCTAGGGAGAAGGGGCTGGCTTGCGGGGAAGGATCTGCTTTCTCCAAGGTTCCTGACGACCCATATTAAAGTCCCGTGATCTGGGAAATTGAGGTGTGGGACGGAGCTGCCCTTGGAAGGCACCGGAATTGAAGGGAAAGTAGTTCTCTGGCTTCTCCTTGTGTGATGGCCTCAAAGCCCACTCACTACAGCTGCTCACCCCTGACTCATGATGGCTGAATGTAACTGTCTCTCCAGAGCCCATCAGTGTAGCTCCTTAGCTGGCATGTGCTGCTGACTGTGAGGCTGAATGTCTGCAACCCCCAGGAGTTGACCCCTGGATCTGGCCACTATATCAGTAGCACCGTGCCAGTGAGCTATATCTTAGGAATCAAACCGGTGCCCCACTCAGATGATGTAGCCCAGAAAGCTGGGCGAGCATTAAGAGAAGTGTTTGCCTTCCACTTGAGCATCTGTCACTGGCCACTGATGGAGGCTGGATATACTGTACCAAACTAGGCCATTAGTCTGCTGTGGTACGGTAGGTCCCATGACCTCTGCTTGATTCTGATGTTTATAGGCCTGGACTCGTCTCTCCACCTGATCCCAGCTGGGTTTATCCGCTCATGACCTGGCCTGGCATTCTCAGAACTCTCCCCCGCCCCGTGAATAGGCCTCCGAACCCTTGATCAGTCTGTTTGTGGAGAGGAAACTGGAATTGAGCCCAATGATGGAGGGGTTACCCTGCGATTGTGGTCATGTACTGTTGGCCACTCTCCCTGCCATGCTGAGGGGAACCTTGAACAACGTGTGATCCCAAGTGCTGTGGGAAGGGGGACAGCAGGGCCCCGCTGTGACACTGCCATCTGGGAAGGCAGGCTCTCCTCTCGACTGTGCGCACGGGAACGCTGGCTTTGCATGTGTCATTTAGAAACCAGACTGCTTTCGGAGATGTCATTGGAACCTTCACAACACTGTGTCCTCCCCTTATGGGGATGGCTGTGTTCCTGTGAAGCAGAAGGGGTTTCTTTCCTGTTGACTCCAGTGGAAAGGTGGGAGCTGCAGCTTCCAGGACAGAGCTAACTAAAATTTGAAGGGGATCTGGGGTAGCAGGAGTAGGCTGCTCAGAACTAACAGGTGGGCAATGGGGTGGTGGTGGGGGAGAATTTTAGTCTCATCCCTCCCCCACTCCCATCTTGACTACGAGTTTGTCCCCTCCATCATCAGAGATGGCTCAAGAACCCCCTGGAGAAGGTGGGGGAGTGTCAGTGTGTCCACCAGTCCTACTCTTCTCTGTCTCCCCAATTCCGAACCCCCTTGTACAGGCTAAGCGCTTGGGAGGGGCCCAAGCAGCTTTTGTCCTGGGCTCTCTGCCAAGTGACCACTCCCCCCCCCCCCCCCCACACTAGCTGGTGCAACTCCCTCACCAGGGCTGATGCTGTTTCCAGACCATTCTGACTGGGATAATTTTGCCTGAGGTTTGGGGCTCCCTTTGGAAGCTTCAGTGCCCGCCTCCCCCCTTTCATTGCACATATGCACTTAGAGAAACAAGCATTTTAAAAAGTGGCCCCAGAGTGCCAGCTGCCCTTCCCCTTACAGAGCACTAGTCAGTCAGGCAAGGACCCCAATATGGGTTCTCTGCCACCTTCATGATCTTCCGGCTCTACTTTCTCTTCCACACAAAGTGCTGTCTGGACCATTGCTTCTAGTGGGACTCATGCCAGTTTCCCTGCCCTTTGCTGACTTGTCTGCAACTGGGGGCTTCTCTGCAGAAGGGGCTGGGAGATAAAGGGGGTGTGATCAATATGTTCTGTACTCTTGGTTCAGTGTGTGTAATAGTCTGGGAGGGTGGGGTGTACCCCTAAGAATCAGGGCTGAAAGCAGTTGATCTGGTGAAAAAGTGGTCAGTTCTCCTTGCAGGGGGGGAGAGAAAGCAAACCCCTCTCTAGGGCCAGTGGAAAGGCAGAACTTTGGCTTGGGGCTACATAAATCCAACGGCCCCGAGGCCTGGACCTGGGTGCTGTTCGTGGTTTGTGATGTATGATTTTGTGAGGAATAAACATTAGGATTATTCCAGATAAAGCATATACCTTCCATTTCCTTCTCAGTAACATCGGTGGGAACATCATCAACCAGGTGACCCTGGACTTCTGGCGAGCTGGACGGGCCAGGGAGGAGATCACCATGGAATACTTGGAGCAGCACCTGCGCCTGGAGCTGCTTGAGTCCACAGGTAACTGAGCTAAAATCAGTGCAAGTCTGCACTGGAGTTCTGCAGTCTACTGCCCCTTCCCTGGGTGGGGCTGGCAGGGAGCCATGGGGACTCATTGTTTTGAATGGCTTTTTCATGTCCCTCAAAGATTACTGACCACTCACCCCCCAAAATCTATCTTCACTACATCCCTGGGGATAGGTTAGAGACTTGCTTCACTGTCACACAGGCTTGGTGGCAAAGTTGGGGTTTGAACCTAGCTATCTTGCGAGAGAGACCAGTGCCTTAGCCATAAGACTGTATTTCCTCTTCTATCTGAGCTACAGCCCCTCTTATCACTTATATGGTACTTCTACTCCACTCCCTTTTGAGCAGTGTCTCTGCAGCTCAGCCTTAGCCCATGCGATACTGGCATCGCCCAACCGGATGCCCACAGGATCCTCTTCCCCTTTCACTCCCGAATCCCTACTGATCAGTAGTGCCTTGTTGGCTAGCTAGTCTTAGTGAGTGTACTGATCACTTCCCTAAAACAGCATTGACTGCTGTTGGTGGTATCACTAGATGGTTTCAGACATGGGGCCAGAGATAAAAGTATGGGTCGTGTGCAATCTGTAAATATCAGCCAGATTTCCTAAAAACGGGATGAGATATGGGGCGGATGTAGCTTCACGATTGCATGGGCACTTCGTTACTCAGGATGACTCTAGCCACCCTGCTCAGGACACAGTGCTGGAGGTAGCTCTGCTCAGCACCCAGACCCCACTGCTCAGAGTGAAGAGAGGCCCTGTCTTGAGCCCAGTCGCTGTATTCTGGCTGCCTGGAGACCAGAACATGCGGGGGCAGCACCGAACCCCCCAGTGCTCCTTCTGGCAGACTTTTCTGTTTGGGTCTCCGTAGTGGCATGCAACTCTGACATCATCATGCAGCAACATGGCCAAGAGTGGCACATGGGCTATGGAGCCACATGGTTTCTCATGCAAAAGAGTGAATGTGGCTTCCTACCCAGATCGTGTTTCATGATTTCTGTGTGCGAAACCATAAACTTCTCCAAGTTTCTTCTGCATGTGTTGAGGTGCCTCTCCCCCCCACCCCCACTCTTGCTTTTGCATGGTTGGGTGAGCAGTGTCAGAGACTCCCTTATTCAGGACAGAAGGACCTTTTGTTTAGAAAGACGCCTTTAACTCCAAGGCAGAAGAACCAGACCCACGATTAGCCAAGGCCCCTTCTCAAACAATAGTTTCTCAGTGTTGAACCAGCTTCTCCAGGCACTGTTCTAACATTTGTGCTGGCTGAGATTGATGGAGATCTAGGAACATGGAAGATACAAATGGTTCTGTTACAAGTTGTGCATTGAGTGCCGGTGTTGCTCTGGTTTTCATTGCAGATGGTGGCTTTGCCCACAGCCACCTCCTTGAAGAGAACCTCATTGACTTCTTTGTGCCATTCCTGCCCCTGGAGAATCGCCATGTGAAGCTGTGCGTTCGGGATGCTTTTCTGGCCCGCAGCCTTCCATACACTGAGGAGATGCTGGATGAGGTGGTCAGGATGATGGTGTTCGTTCCCAAAGAGGAGAAGCTTTTCTCTGCACAAGGTTGTAAATCTGTGTCTCACCGTATCAACTATTTCCTACCCTGAATGTGCGGGGGAACTGTACCAGTGACCAGGATGGCTGCTTGCTGCACAATGCTGTGCAGCCTTGAGCTGGTAGAAAGCTGGGCTGGCTGTACCTTTCTTGCCCACTCGAAGGCCCATCTCTTAGCAAGTAGCTCAGAGCAGAAGCAATGATTAGCTGTTGCTAAAGGAAGAACTCTGGCTGGCAAATAGTGGTCTGCTTCACATGAGCAGAGTTGTCCGGGACCTTGGTTTATTGTGGTGTGAGGGGTCTTGGGATAGCTTAGTACCTTCAGTGGGAAAGTCTGAAGAGGTCACAGAAGCTACTTCCTTGCTTCATCTCCTCTGGGCCTCTCCCCAGCACCTGCGAAGTAAAATCAGTGCACAGTTGGCAAGACCGTGGAGGAGAAAAACCTAAACTTGGCTATAGAACAATCTTCCATTTGGGGATTGGTCTCAGAGTGAGAATGTGTCTCCCAGGAACCTTCTTACCAAGCCATCTGGTTAATGACGACTGCTATAGAAGAGGATGCCCAGCAGCCTGCACAGATGATGGTATACAGCTTGAATAGAGATTAGGACTAAAATTCACATCTGCAGTCTCCACCTCCTGTGGGCATTCCAGGCGTATAACACTGACCTTGTGGTGTTCTTGCTCTTTGGTGACTTCCATACAAGACTCCAAATGAGAGGAGAAATGGTTCTTGACAATTTGTTTAATATAAAGATTAAAAAAAACGTATTTTGTCACGTTGTGAAGAGATGTTTACTTTAGTGAGGGTTGGCATTTCTAGACAGCAAGGTACCAGTGTGTCTGCAATTCCAAGGCTGAGGGAGAGTCTATGAATGTGTGTCCAGTACAGCCCAGCAACTTCCCCTCACTGAGGCAGCTCTTGCTGTGCACACTCATGCCCAGCTTCCTCAGCATTCATTGAAGGGAGCTCCCAATTGCAGCAACTGGGCCTTTTGTCTGTGCTGATAAATCAAGAGGACCAGAGTACAGGGTGGCAGACTGTCCTTGTCTACCGCAAAGGTTGGAGAGTATGGCTGTGAAGGAGAACTCTGCCATTTGATTACTGTTTCATAGACTAGCTAGGATTTTACTATTACACATTCTGGCTTTTGGCCAGAGATAGTATTACCACAAGAGGGACTGTTTGCTGTCTGGGGTACTAGCCAAGTGATTTAAAAAAAAAAAGCCCTAGAATGTCAACAACACTAAATAGAGTGGAATAAGATGAATAATCACTTACTCTATGGTCTGTAGGTCAAAAAGTGAAGATGAGATAGAACAGCACACACTAAGGACAGAGTTCAGCTGCCTGGACATTGTACTTGTGGATCTTTGATCTATTTTAGGCTTTAAACTGTGCCAATGGTTACCAGTCAGCCTGTGCACTCACTTTGGAAAGAGTCTGACCAGGCACGTTTTGTCTAATTACCATTGAAGTGGATTTTGAGCTAGTATTCCTACCCGGCACATTGGCTACTAGTAACTGACCATGCATGGCTATGGTACTGTGAAGATAAATGGGTCATGTGGTTTCTTACTGTTTTTTCTTTTGGCTGAAAGGGAAAACATGGTGAAAGCTGGTCTGCTCTGCTTGTTACTGTGTCAAAACAGTATCACTCTCTTAGCCTTCCCGGCTACACCTCACCAGTACACTTTTGTAATTAACTGTAAACGAAGGGTTTAGAAGTTGAAAGTCGCAATCCTGCCTCTCTTAGGCCTGCAAAATACAAGAGTCAATGCTGCTAATAATCCTTCGGTGTCTTAGTGGTCAGGTATCAGAGGAAGAGTTAGTCACAACAGCTTTTTCTTCTGTAGAATAGGTACAAGAGTACTTGCACAAACTCTCTTGACCACATACATCTCCACGCAAGTCAAGGAGTTTGCTTTCACTTCAGCGTATACAAGGCTTCAAAAATATCCAAAAGAATAAACCATTAGTTGGTCATGAATTAAGACCAAAAGAAAGCCAGCTCCTCCTCCTGAAAGCTTCCTATTTTTCTCATCTAGGTTAAATTCACATGAAAGGGAAAAACATAAGTGGTTTAGATTCAGCTATAGGACGTCAAAAGCTGAGATGCTCCCTCTTGCTAAAAACAGATCCAAGGGGGGGGAAAAAGTTTTAGTAACTAGCATAGGAGAGAACTTCAGTTACAGAAAAGTTGGGAAAAACCAATGAGACAAATCCTTTCACTCAGATTGGCTGAAAGGAATTTGCGTATTGTACAGTTGAGAAATAAGCATGTGTGATTATGCAACTCACACTTCCAGGCACCGTGGTTGTTTGTGCCTAACTACACAGCAACCCTGCAGTCTGGCTGGAACAATCCCATTTCAGTGGGGTTAATAAAATATTGGGGTTCTTTGCAAACCTGCTCAGTTAAATGTTTATATGTTTGCAGAGATGTTAATTTTTAAGCTCCATGCAGCAACCTTTAGCTTAGAACCAGGCAAGCTGAACCACTCCAATAAAAGCACCATGTATTCAAGTTTATTTGCCAATAAAATATTGCAACTTTTATTTAAAACAAAATGCAAATTGGCAAAACTTGTGGAACGACAGGCAAAACCTTATTTACATCAAGTTTAACACTGTTTGCAGTTCACAGTCAGACAATAGAGTGAGAATTAAATTAGAAAAACAATCAAAAATATATAACAACAACAATTATTAAACAAAACAATTGACAACACTGGTAGTGTGATTGGTGATTAAGGTGTTTTTAGTTTAATCCAATATTGTCCTCAATGAATTCACTACTGATGCAAACTGTGTGCTGAGCTGATCATAATATTCAACCCCTGTGCACAACACACGTTGGAAGAGTGACCCTTTGGTATAGACATTTAATTTTAGAGAGAGAAATAAATCAGGTGTTCAGTAATCTATAATTTGCTACCAATATGGAATAGGCTAAAGATCTTTTTCTGTCCTCCAGCTCCACTGACCATCCATGCAAAATCCACCTGCATAAGGTACTGGAAAGCGTGCTGTACACATAGAATAAAGAAGGAGGTTTCTGAGCATGCTCTAGTCACTCATCTCCATTTGTGGCGGACTCTGGAAGTGGTGTATTGTGCATTTAAAACAAAGTGGTGATTACCAGTCTGTCACTTGCACTTGTGAAAAAGTGAAACCCACCACTTGCCAGAGCAGTTGTAACCCTAGAGAGAGACAGAGGATACTGTATCGGAGACATCCTGCAGTGGTGCTTTGGTCACACATTGCCTCCTTTTAGGTGATAGCACAAATAGCAGGCATGGCCTTTTCCCACACACACTGGGCCCAATTTTGAAGCTCTTACTTGGGCAAGCTCCCAAGGGCTTTAATGGGAGGCTGAATAAAACAGTAAGGAGCTCAGGATATGGCCTGTGGCAATTACTGGCCCCCATTCACCATGTAACCCCATTAGACAGCAACTTTTTAATCCACTATAGAACTAATGAATATCAACACAAACACTGGTGCTCTATAAAACAAAGCAGTTGGATCATCCACATCCTGCTGTGCTCTAGTAGGAAGAACTGTCTATGTTCTACAGCACAAAATGCTGGCGGATATCTAGCATTTTTTTTAAAGGCTGTGGAGACCATCTGGCATAACTTACATATATATTCAGCCCAGTGGCTTGGAAAGGCAAGGGCTTGTGGAGCCACTGCTGTGGAAAGCTACTGCTATGTTGGGGGTCAGACATGCTGAGAAGGCTGTTAGAGTGGGACTACGGGGCCAGTAAGGCGATATTGCTGGTTCCCAAGATGGCTGTACTAGTGTCAGCACTTTCAATGCTACAAAGGAATGTAGAGAGCAGTGAGATTCTGCATTGATGGGAGGCAGTGCCTTGCCAACTGTGCATCTCCAGGTGACCACACAGAAGAAGGAACCAACATTGTACCAAAGTTAAAAACAATCTACAGTTTATCAACAGACACTGGTAAGTTGTGCAACAGCCTCAAAACTACTCACAAGTGACCAACTGTCAGGTAGCACCCATGCTAGACTACCAGAAATGGTTAGAGTCAACCAAAGTGAAGATTGTGTGTTTGTGTTTTGGGGGGTGGGGAGGAGGGCAGGTAATCAGTGGTAACTCTGCCCAGCATGCCTGATGCTTCAAATATAAATGTGTAATGGCATGAAGTGGGAGGGAGGGAAAGGGGTTAGTTTAATATATTAACTCATTTTGCAGTTCTTACTACAGCAGCAACAGTACTGTGGAAGTATGCCACCCGGGCTAGTGCATCCACTTCCAGCAGCTCTGAACACCGTCAGTGCGTTACACCTCTTTCCCCACAACCACACACAGACTCTCCCCCCTTTGGGACCACTCAGGCTCAGAATTCTCAGCATTAGGTACCAACTGTGCCCTACTGCCTTTCCCTTGTGATCGCTAGAGGCCAAAATATGCATTAGTGCAGAAAGGGGAGGATCTGTACAGGCAACTGACCATGCAGTCACTCCAGGACTCTGGACAGCATGTGGAAACCACCCCTACCAAAACCAGAACCCACCATCGATTCTCCTGCCTCTTACAGGCAGGAGCAAGGAACTTCTCTCACTTGCGGACACAAGTAAATCAGATTTGCTGATTAGGGAAAATTCTTGACATTCTGCCCTTTCAGCTTCAATCTCTCACACACACCCCTTCCTCCAGTGTCTCCTCCCTCCCCCTATTTTTGAGATGAAACTGTAAACGTGAGGAGAACTCAGTGATCTGAGGTACTTCACAAAAACTCACTCAAGTATCAGTCTTTCCTTTTGAAAGCATCAATACAGGAACAGAGTTTCCCCTCCATGTGTAATTTTTCCTTTACCCAGATTGACAGTAGCTACCTTTGAACCACATCACTGATTTCTTGGACACATGACAATAAGTTATTAAGGACGGGGTTTGCTCCGGGCACACTAGCAGCTGTTGAGGACACCTGCAGTTCCTGCAGGCTGAGTTCCAGTTTGCTCACGGCTTCCCGGAAGGCAAATTTGTTGCGTGTTTGTGGGATGCAGTCCACATAGCCTGAGCAGTAATCCAACAGCTGGTGCCCCGTATCCACCAGCTGGCTGTTTGGCGTTGGCTCGGCAATGGCACTCGAGAGGAGGTCTGCACACTCCAGCAGCGCCTCTTTGCTGATTTTGTCCGCTGAGATTTTCTCAGCTGCCTGTTTGGTCTTTCTTAATGCCACTTTAGCACCCGCTGTGCCATTGGCCATTTTCGCTGGTGAGGTGGAAGATGATGACAGAGGCACTTGAGGGGGAGGCATCATGGGCCTCCCAGCTTTTCCACCACCATGTGCCACCACTGCCTTTTTACCACCTTCACTTGTTTCCAGTCCATGCTGCGCTGCTGTGGTGTTGCTCAGCTCTTCTGCGGTATCTGAGCAAGCAGGCAGCTGCTGCAGGAGCCTCATCACTGGCGGTGGAGGTGGGGCGCACTTTGGTTTTACCCGTCTGGGCCGGTCCCTGTCGCCGGAAGATGTGACCTGATGCTCAGATAAGAGCTTAAATTTATTACCCTGAGAGTCTGTGCCAATAAGCTGCACGTCTGCTGGAGTATGTTTTAGAGTGGGTGAGATTAGGACTGGCACTTTGTGGTTATGAGTGGTTGGAAGTATTGCTGCAGCCTTTGCTGGAGAAGACCATCCTGGTCTCTCTCCATCTTCTAGGGCCCCTTGCCGTGTACCACTGTTTTTTTCTTTGCTCTTAGGGGTTGTTGTTGCCAGACCTGGACAGTCCTTCTCTGCAACAGCTGAATCCCCTGAAGAGGTTCTGACTGGAAGAGCGGTGGCACCTCTTGGCAAGAGTTTGGCTTTCGGTCTCTCTCTGGTCAGAGCAGGGCCTTCTTCAAGCCTTTTGGGAAGTAGGTCAGTGGATCTACCTATGCTCTCCTCTGGCTGAGAGGAGGTGGACACTGTCCTTTCCAGCTGGATTTTTGACCTCTGGCAATTTCTAGGAAGAGTCATTGCCATCCTATCCTGCTCTGGAGGCCCTGAAGACATGGAAGATGTAGAGTTTGACCTTGGAAAAGGCTTTGAAGCTTCTTCGCCACCGGTGGGTTTCCCTGCTCGTAAACCCAGTGTCTTTTTAATCAAGCGTGGTGTAAAGAAACCTGTGATGCCTGACCACCCACCACCAGTACTTGCATTCCCACCACTGCTGGTACCACCACTGTCATCACTGTAGAAGTTCCTCTGTGCAAAGCCCCCACCGTAGCACTTGGCTGGGGCCAGGCTTGCATCCTGCTGGGTGGGAGTAAAAGAAAATCCATCAACATGCTGCAAGGAAGCAACAGATGAAAAGTTACCCGTGAGCTCATATTTCTTGTGGGGCTGATTCTCCATCTCACGGAAGGAACTGCTACGCTTCGGAGGTGTGGGAGCATTCCTCTTCTTCATAAAGGAGCTGAAAAAGCCACCCTTTCTGTCCCTGGTGAAAGTGGTCTCTTTGGCATCTTCCAAGAGGCCGCTGGGGGACTTGTCCCTTTGCTTGCGAGGCAGTGCTGGAGATCCACTTGTTGGCTGTGTGCTTCTGATAAACCCTAGAGAGAAGAAACAGATGTGAATAAAGAATAGATGAAAACCCTAACTCACCCTGCAGGCTGGAATGGGTTGAACGGGCCTGGAACATTTAGATGTTCCAAATCTGCAGGGCTCTCTTCTGAAAAAATATAATTTGTGCACATCTGGTGTTTTGGCAAATGATTTAACACACAAAAATAAATCAAGAAGTTGACTTACAGAATATCTAGGAGAAAATTGATGAATCTGCTCTTGTCTTCTACTTTCTTGCTATTTCTTTCCCTGTCCCTATTCTCTCTTCCTTCCTTAACTGCTTAAAATATTTTTGTATTTTACTGTTTGATACAGGAGTTCACATATAAAACTGACAAAACACAGCAAGAGATTTTTCTTTCATACAGCAATAAAAGTGAAATTAAAAGGAAAACAAGTTGAATTTACCAAGATAAAACTGAGGCTACAGCCAGTCCCCGTGGCATAGCTGATTAAATGCCCTAGCATCTCATGACAGTGACCACCAAGCTTTGAGTCAGGCAGAGGTCACAAGTGAAGTAAGCCAGAGGAATTCTGTAGCTAGCTCCTGGGCATATGTCCTCACCACAAAGTCTGCTTCACAACATGAAACAATTAGTGAATTCTGTTTTTGAGTCCTAGAATGAGGCAAGGAAGCTTGCACAGCACCTGCCCAAACCAGGCATGCTTTTAATTAAAGCTAGAAATCCCTTCATTTACTTAGCAATAAAACAAGCAATTTCTGCACACATCCCGTAACAAAAAGCCCCAAACGTGTTCTCTACCACTTCATACTTCTGAAGAAAAGAGCCATGCTGCTTTTCTCCATATTGGAATCCTCCTGTCTCTCAGCACCTGCAGCTTTCCCAAGAAATGTGTTCCCTCAATCTGATCACTCCCCTTCACTACTCCAGGAACAGTAACAGCCAAGATTTACTGGCCCTGTACATGCTCACGGCTGTATTACTTTTTCCTTTCCTACCTTAACTTGACAGTGCACGCCAAGTTTAGGGTAAAAACTGAATGATACCACCATACCCAGTTGAGTCTATTTGATGAGTTATTAAATCTACAAAACATCCTAGTAAAATACACAGGGCAGATGCTCAGCTGGCATAAACTATCCATAGTTCCTTTGACTTTAATAAGAGCTATAACAATTTACAGCAGCTGAGGCTTTCCTTGTGCCCATACCTGGTGCTGAGCTGGAAGCTGAATGCTCCACAGTATCTTGTGTTCCTTCAATATTCTCCTTGTTCTCTGCCTGTTTCTTCAGAGTCCTAGTCTTGGAGGGAAGCATGGGTAACCGGGGCAAGTAGGGAACTATGGATGAGGAGGAGGCTGTTCTTCCAAGCTCCTCTGCCACCTCTGTAAGAAAAGCCAGGAGAATAGTTGAAACAAAGAACAGCAGAGGAAAGAGCAAGAGTCTGCATCTTTACAACAGGCACGGGACCAGGGAGAAGAGCAACAGATTAAGCCTGTGAACGTATTTTTGCTCTACTGAGTCCAAGGATGCAGAGGATTCATTATTTTCTGATGGTCTCAAGGTAACTCGTTTACATTTTTAAATTTAGCAACAACCAAAAAAAAAGGTTCACATTCTAAACTTTGAGATCGAGACAGATCTGCTCATGGCCCAAATGCTAACCAAGGAGTTCTAAAAAGGGACCACCTTTAATAGGGAGAAGCAGCCCGCAAAGACTAGCGGGGTCCCACAATGCAGGGTTCCCTCTTGACCTAGGAGGAAGTTGCAGGGCTCAAGGTGGAGGACACTGCACCTTTGCAGGCTGCAACCCCATACTAAAAGATGAAGACAGCTTTTATTTTCTCCAATGTATACGTCAGGTGGGTCCTTAAAGCTCCTGGCAACTTCCCAGGCTGCCTCATGTCTGGGCAAAGTTTGACTGCCCCTATTTTAAACCATCACTGGGGAATTTTAGACAGGAGTGTTTTTTCTGTGGTAGGGAAGTGGATGGATCAATTTTCTTTACATTTTGTTTCAAAGCTGGTTAGGAGGTGCTGAGGTACTCTTCTGTCTAATACTGTGTACTATGTTTCAGACTACGGGCTTTTCTACACTACAGGTTATATCAGTATAACTTATGTTACTCAGGGTGTGAATAAGTCACCCCCCTGAGCGACGGAAGGGACACCGACCTAAGCGCCCGTGTGGACAGCACTATGTCAGCGGGAGAGCTTCTCCCATTGATGTTGCTGCCGCTGCTTGTTGGGGTGGATTCATTAAGTCGGTGGGACAGCTCTCTCCCATTGGCATAGTCCGTACAGCAGCTTCACCAGATGCATTACAGCGGTGCAGCTGTGCTGCTGTAGCACTTCTAGTATAGACTAGCCCTAACATTTATTTTCTAGCTATGTCATGAGGTTGTTGCATCCATTTGTTGCTGGTAATGGCACGCTAGGAGAATCTGACTTCAGAGATTAAAACAGTGATACTACTTTGTGAAAACAATTTATATTTATAGTCACGCAATTTCTGGAGTCAAAAATATAAACTCTACCTATTTTACACCCACCTACCTTCCTCCCTTGCCCCCTGAATGATAGTCAAACTCAGGTCTGCAATGGAAGCAAGAGTTTATTCTTTCTAAAAAATCTCTCCCCTTTGTACCTGAATGAATTACTTCAGTTTCCCCTGCACTGAAATATTTCTGACGTGTCTCCATTGCAATGAATATGAACACAAGTTTGCACACGTTGAGAAGAACCTGTCAAATGGCCTCTGTATTCTAGCAAGGTGAGCACCAGTAGGCCTGTAATCAGCCTGCCTTGGTGCCCTGGAGGTGAAACTTCACTCTCAACATTTGGAATACAGTAGCAAGGGTACTTGCCTTCAGAGATACTGGAGTCATGGAACATTGTTTCAAAGGCTTGATGGGTCTCAGCAAAGGACGGTCGGTCTGGGGGATTCCATTTCCAGCCTGCAGCATGAGAAAGCAGGAAAGTTCTCAGTGTATGAAGCAGGAATAGTGGACAATCTAGTATTCTCACTGAGGAAGGTAGAAAAGCCTCCAACCTACTGCCTGACGGACTACAATATCCTACTGACACACTGGCTGTGGAACAGGTCCCAGTAAATCCAAGGTAAAGCACTGATGTGGTGTTGATGGGTCAAAAATTACATCATTGGATTTAAGCCAAGCACCATGTCACCAACATCAGCTTTTTCAATGTTTATTTTTTTTAAATCCAAAGTGAGTGTTTTCCTGCTTGCTACCTCGGCCCTGGAGACTGAATTCGTACCTAACCAAAGAAGAAGTGTATATATAGCACCAGCAGTACAAGCTTTCAGCAGTGAAGCACTGATTTTTTTTAACTGTGCTGTGGGGCCTGTGATGGGGTATACAAACCCAACACTGGACAACAAAGGGTTAAGGAGCTGCTCTGGACACCACACCTGCAAGACATGCACAGGCTTGAGAAGGAGTTAAAAGGGAAGCAGAACAGCTCACTTGTGGGTAGGCCAGGGAAAAGAACAGACCTTCAACTCTCTGCTCCTGCGGAACCGGCCGTGGGAAGGCAGGATCTTTCCTGACAACAACTGCGTGAAGGTCCCTCCCTCAGGGAAGGGAAGGCCTGATTCTGATACGCCCTGAGAGGGAGGCATTCCTCTCTCTCTTGCACTAACTCGGTTTGTTTGTGTTAATTCCCCTTGATTTTTGTTTACCGACTACCCCAGAGTGCCAAGTCACAGGAAGAAGCAGGCCACCGCAGATGTGGAGCAGCCAGCAGATGCAGACCCCAGGGAAGAGAGAATGCTGCAACGCCATGCCCAGCCACAAGGAGGCAACAAGAGGTAAGCTGACCCCTTCACAGGGTTAAGATAATTCAGCCGTCAGGAACTATGCAGTCCTTGGCCTCTGCTAACATTTCCAAAGGTGCCATCTAGTGCCAGTGGTAATGGTGATTTTCTGAAGTGGATAGGTGCTCCCTTAGGCACTGGCTTGAGATCATCACACTCATTTCACACAGATCAAACACACCCATCAGATGGTGAATGTTTTTAAAAACACTACCACCATCAGCTCGATTTGAAGTGGCCAGCTAGAAGCAAAAGACTCCATAGGCTATTATAGATTCCCTCCACCTCCCCAGACTCTATTTTGCCTCCAAGTGAAAGGAAGTACTCACATGCCCTCATCAGTTCATAAACTTTTGGAGGGCACCCCTCTGGTTGTTCCATCCGATATCCCTTCTCCAGCAGATCGTACACCTGTGAGAGGTCAATACCTGGGTATGGTGACATCCCGTAGGTGGCAATTTCCCATAATAGCACCCCAAAGGCTGCAAAAAGAGGAAAAAATATGTCATGATTATAAATCTATCCCTTCTCTTCCATTATCTGAATGCGACCGCTGTTTGTACTGTAACATAAAGCAATCTCTCCTTTGAAGGTATTTTCAGGCCAGCCCGTGGGGGAAGGTAAAGGGGGAGATTTGCACACTAAAAGTATTGCTGAGTTTTGATGTGGTGACCTAGCCTGGTATCAGAACACATCCTCCTCGTCCCTCTAGCAGTGGACTAAGGAAGGAAAGGTGCCTACTACCTGGGCTGGCACAGAAGAGGGCTTAGACCATTGTGAGTTCTTTCCTTCTTACCCCACACATCAGATTTAATTGAGAAGGTGTTATAGGCCAGGCTCTCAGGTGCTGTCCACTTGATAGGAAACTTGGCTCCAGCATGAGCTGTGTAGGTATCTCCAGTCATCAATCGACTTAAGCCGAAGTCAGCCACCTTTACCACGTGGTTTTCTCCTACCAAGCAGTTTCGAGCCGCTAGGTCCCTGTGTGAGTGAGAAGAGATGCAGTTGCAGGAATGCTGTGGTGCAAACATCCTGAACTCTTCATCCCAATACATGTGTGGTATGAGCATTAAATTAATTTGTCTTTGCACACCAATTTCTGGGCCACATGCACAAGTGTACCTACAAGGGCTTGAAACATTGTACCTACAAGGGCTTGAAACCTTGCAGAGAAGGTGGGGTGAGGCTTCCCATTCTCCCATCCAACCGGGAAGGAGTTTGGAGAAGGAACAACATAAAGGCTGCCTCCTCCCTGCCAGCAGACAGGCACGGATGGGAGAAGGCTGGCCTGCTGGACCCTCCAGAGTGGAAGGATAATTAGGAAGGGCACACAGCTGAAGGGAATTGGCAAAAGCCCTGCAACTGATTTAAGTCACAACCCCTGCTCCAAGGAAAGTGCCGGGGAGGGAACTCCTGCTTGAAGGAGGGTAATATTGATTAACCTAAAGCTAGGAGATAACCCTAGCTACAGAGAGAGGGCTGAGAGGGAGATCCTGCTTCAAGGAAGGTAGGACTGACTAGCCTGAGCCAAAGAGACCTGAGGCATTATCCTAGCTCTGGAGACAGGGCTGAGGGGGAAAGTCCTGCTCGGAGGGAAAGACTGACTTGTTCCGGGCAAGAGATAAAGGAGTTACTTGTCACAGCCTAGCTACTGTGAGAGGAGCTGGGAGCAGCTTCAAGGGATACCACTGTAGCTTCCAAAGAAGAAGTGATGAAGAACCACTATTCCGTACTGATTAAGCCTCAACTGGAGAATTGTGTCCAGTTCTGGACACTGTATTTCAGGTAAGATGTGGACAAACTGGAGAAAGTCCAGAGGAGAGCAACAAAAATGATTAAAGGTCTAGAAAACATGACCCGTGAGGGAAGATTGAAAAAACTGGGTTTGTTTAGTCTGTAGAAGAGAAGACTCAGTGGGGACATGGTACATTTTCAAATACATAAAAGATTGTTACAAGGAGGAGGAAGAAAAATTGTTCTAGTTAACCTCTGAGGCTAGAACAAGAAGCAATGGGCTTAAATTGTAGCAAGAGTGGTTTACATGGGACATTAGGAAAAACTTCCTGCCAGGGTGGTTAAGCACTGGAATAAATTGCCTAAGGAGGTTGTGGAATCTCCATCATTGGAGATTTTTAAGAGCAGGTTAGACAAACACCTGTAAGGGATGGTCTAGATAATATTTAGTCCTGCCTTGAGTGTATGGGACTGAACTAGAAGACTTCTCAAGTCCCTTTGTCCTATGATTCTATGATTCCACACAGTGATGATAGAATCTAGAGACCTGAGAGAAGATTTTGACAAGCTGGGCAAAGGTAGGAGCAGTCCCGGGAAATTGTTGGAGGGATTAAATGTGTCCTTGGCCACAACCTAGAGGAGAGGGTGGTCCTAGGTTCCCCTTCTCTTCCCCAGAACAAGAGGGAAGGCATGGGTAACAGAAGGAGAAGAGGCCAAGTATCACAGCTCCCAGACTAAGTTGAGGACTGGGCTCAAAAGCCACTAGACTTGGGGGTTTCCTCGTTGGGACTTTTCTGTTAACCCTGGAGAGCTAGGCCCCATACAATCACAGACTGCTGTGGCACCAGAATGACTACAGGGGGGGTGCTATGTTGAAAAACACCCTGCAACACTGCACCCAAACATGGGAAGGTGCTCTGGAGGTGAGAGGCACGATGACAAGCACTCAAAAGTGTGCAAGGCACAATGCACAATACAGGCCACGGACCCTGTCTCAGAGAGCTTGCAATATAATTTATGAAGGGATGAACTAAAGCGGTAATCAAACAATAGGGAGGGTGTAGGGATGAGGGCAAAGGACAGGGTAACAGTAATAGTACTGTGTGCTTTCTCTAAGGCCTGGGCACAGAAGCAAATTATTATTTTAAATAAAAATAAGTGTCCAGTATATATGCACTTCTTACCATGAAGGATGAGCCCTGAGACTGATGCTGAAAGGGCCTCTAGTATCAATTATTTGCTCTCATCCACCCCAGGATGAGTGGGAGCAAATGTATTTTTGCCCAACCCTTCTGCTGAGCTGTCATTATGCCCTACATTTAAAAAAGGAGAGAATATTTTTAAGTGAATTTAGCAATGGAGAGGTGTGAAACTGATCAGCCCAAAGGAGGAAGGTCTCTCTCCACAGAGCAGGCAAAGACAATCTAAGCTTCCAACTAAAGGGACCACCACTAGGCATGATAAGACCATTAAGTGTCCAGGGTTCATTCTCTGTTGGGCCTCTATTAAGACTGCCAACAACAATGGCTATCATGATGATGGATACATGCCTAGTGGGAATGGGATGAAATCAGCTCATGACACACGGGACCTTTCATTACTGAACTAGAACAGATTCGAACAGGTGACTCTGGCTCCCCATTTCCTTCAAAGAGCTTGTAGGTGACCTCTCTTGAAATCCCACTTCCAAGCCCACGAAAACTGCAAAAGGCATCATTCTTAATGATAGGGCAACGTCCCATCCCCTTTCACTGCCATGTGGGTTTGCAACACAGCATGGTGGCATGTCACCCACCTGTGGATGAAATTCTTCTTCTCCAAGTACTCCATAGCAGAGGAGATCTGAGTGGCCATGTAGAGCAGAACGACAGCGCTCACCTCCTCCCGGTTGCATTCTCGTAGATAGTCCAGCAGGTTCCCATATGGCATATATTCCGTCACAATGTAAAAGGGTGGCTCCAGGGTGCATACACCTGACCGTGAAAGAGACAAAGTTAACATTTAAGTAATTCCCTCAGCCCTAGTTTACCAGTACTCTTGAAGGATCTGAAATCCATTTACAGCATTTTCTGCTAGAGTAATGTAATCCTATCCCATTTGTTGTACTCAAAGTTGAATCTGTTTTATTTTCCAGGAACAACTTCAGTGTGGCCTAGCACAAACCAAAGATACACGAGGCAAAGTGCACATTCAGTGCCACTCTATATATGGGGTAATTAGCACCAAAGTTCTAATAATCCAACTGAATATGCATAAGAGAGCAGTCTCACAGTGATGCAAGGGTGCAGAGTGGAAGAAGAGAGGTTTTGAACCCCAAGAATTTGATCTTTCTCACCCTCAAACTCATGAGAGCCAATTAGAATTCCCTCTAGAGCCAGTCATTACCAGGTAAGAATCAGCTGGGTGGGTCTACAAGTTGGAATGTCACTTAAGTATGTGAAACCCTCCATGTATGACAGCTTGGTAAACTATCAATATAATGCAGCTTGTAGATCAGGACTCATTCACACACATTCCTTTGACAAGCTGCACATTTATTGCAGCTGTGTGCAAAGTATGTATTGGTGGTAGAGGGAAACATGATATTAGTGTCAATTCTTTAAACAGGTCTCACCCCCTTTGTGGCTCCTTTTTACGGCTACTCATTCTGGCTCTCTCACACTGACAAACAGCATACTTCCACATGATGTATCAGAAGAGGTACTCCAAAAGCACTGATGTGTATCTTGAACACAAGTCTCCTTACATTGTACTCTCCTCCGGCTACCAGACAGGGCTGGGCAGAGGCATCTTCTGTGTCTACTTGATAATGGGTGCAGAGTGATTGAGATTACTGGAGTTCTTCACATTCCCAGCATTGTTTCCTTTCACCCTTAGCTCACAGCTTGGCTCCCAAAAATAGTGACTGTCCAGGTGCAGCCGCAGATGGGACTATACACTAGTGAAGATTTGGGATCTAATGCCTATAGAGAAACTTTCCACATACAGAATTAAGAGCTATGCTGATTATGCAGCAGTAATCACCCTACCATACACATTCCAGTGGGAGAACTTGGGTATGGCCAAGCTGCAAAGCCTGCATATTTCTTCCACTCATGTGTTGCTTCAATATGGGCTTGTCTCTTCATTTTGCCTCCCCACTGCAGTTATCTAATTGTTATATTTGAACCCAGAGGACAACACACCAATATTTATTTGGTGATATGCATATTAGTCCTTTCCCACAGCAGTAGAGATTTGTTTGCTTTGTATTGTTATTAGTTACAGATATAGTTAATCTATTCAGTGGAGCTTTTTTCAATAAATGTTTTTTTGTTCATATAAGTAACTGGCAAAGACTAAAATGACAGTGTCTTGTGTGAATGAGACGATCATATTTGCTTTTAGATATGACATCATCTCCCTCAATGCAGTGATAACTGTGTTACTTTAGCTGTCTCTGTATTTTTGGCTATTTGCACTATTAAAAAAACCTCAGTCCTGGTAAACATCTTGTAAAGGCTGATCTGAACGACCGAACGAGTAGTCTGTCCATTAACATGGCTGTTGTCAAGGTGTAATTTGACTGGATGGTAAAGATTTAGAGTTGTGTATAATGCATGGTCAGGTGTGTGTGTACGTGTGTGTGTGTGTACGTGTGTCTGTGTACGTGTACGCACATACACAGAACAAAAGACTCCAACTTCAGAATGTATGTTGTCAAACATATCTTGTATGGCTAAAGCACTTCGACTTCAGTCTAGTGCCCCAACAGTACACATACCACAAAGGTGAGGACACTATAAACCCAGGGAGGCCTAAACGTCATCCTTAGGTCAAGTGCAACTCAAGGTACGTCTACACTACCCACTGGATCAGCGGGTAGTGATCGATCTATTGGGGATCGATTTATCGCATCTAGCGTAGACGCGATAAATCGATTCCCGAGCGCTCTTCCCGTCAACTCCGGAACTCCACCGCCGCGAGAGGTGAAGGCGGAGTCGACGGGGGAGCGGCAGCGGTCAACTTGCCGCCGTGAGGATGCCCAGGTAAGTCGAACTAAGATACGTCAACTGAAGTTGCATTTCTTAGGTCGACCTGCTCCTAGTGTAGACCAGGCCTCAGAGTACCACAGCATAAACCAATGCTGTCTATATAGAGGCACCTTCCAAAGAAGTGACAGGTGTGAGTATGCAGTTTGATCCAAGTACCCAGGGAGCATTGCCTCCTGGACTCCGTCAATAGAGGTCACGGTTCTCTATTAAGTATTGGATTAAAATTTGGGGTGTCCCGTAGCTCCAGGCAAGTTCTCAAAATGGCCTTCAATTAGGCCAAGTTTGAATGCCATTGCCACAAGTGTACACTTTGGAGCGTACTGTTAACCTAAACCCAGACTAGACCCCAACTTTGCAAGAATAGTGCATAGACTAAAGCAGGTCAGTGATATGACAGCTGTCACTGCTTTTAAACAAAGATTCAGTTTCAACAGAAATTAAGACAGTAAGCACAGAAAGAGAGATCAAATTCCTTCACTCACCTAATAATTGCACTAGATTTGGGTGCTTGATTTCCTTCATCACAGCAGCTTCTTTCAAGAACTCCTCCACTTCCATGGTATCTTCCTGGAAAAATGGGACAAAAGAAAACAGGCAAACCCCTCTTAAACTCATTAAGGTTTGTTTTAACACTGCACTGTTCCAACACAGGAACTGAAGATGAATTCTTTTGCATCTTTTTCTCATTTCTGGTTTCATTAATGCACTAGTGTTTGCAAAAAAGCATGTCCATTTCTTTCCTACCCACGACTGACCAACATAGGTGCTGCTACTCAGGCTTTGAACAAAACAACAACATCAAAGGACTCCATAACCTCTGGCCCAGCTGACTGGACAGCTGCAGTATGGTTAAGCAACTTTATCAGCCAAGCGACTGATCTACTCGGACACTTGGGAACTTTAAGCTTAATTTGTGATTTCTTGCTCCTTAGTTCATCGAGTCTAAAAAGGCTAGGGAGCTCGAGTCTCTGGAGGGAAAGAGGGCCTGAGGTCAATTACTGGCAATTCTTCTGACTAAGGAGTAGTTTTGATGGGTTATACAAAGGAATCCTGCCAAAATGTCCTCACCTGGAAAGATGACAGCTACAGTGGTAGACCATAGAGCTAGCTTTAGCATTTTATTTTACTTAGCAGTAACACAAGGAACCTATAGGCCTGTATCCTCGAAGATATTAGCTTATGCGGTTAGCACATGGCCTAAGTTACCTTAAGGCTTTGAGGCCTATGAACAATTACTCGGAGTTTTGCAGAACTGGGAATAGCATGTTTTGTGGGGGAAGGGGAGGGAGATTTTGTGCATAACAATACCAGGTAACTGCAGGAACACAACTAATAGTAAGTTTGGATATTTTACAATGGATCGTTGCAGATACTTAACCGCAAACTTGCCTTGGCAACAAATTGATGTATATGGTAAGAAGTTAAAATCACATGTATACAAACCTATAGGATAAAAGGCACCCATAGAGTGAGGAAGTTAAATATGGACAAGGGAGGCTGGGCACTCAAATGAATATTTATGACAGGTCCTAGGCCCTATAACAAAGCAGACCACAATGTAAGGGTGTGTGTGTGGTCATCATCGGTTGATCTGGACCATAGGATTCGCTTGGCATGCCAAGGACAGAGCAGGCTTTTTGTCTTTCATTGCCAGATTCCCAAAGAAGTGTGTGGGAATATATGCAAGGAATGGTACAAGAGAGAACATTAACTTTGTAGTACTATTATCTTTGTATGTGGTTTGGAGCTTTTGTCTCTTTACTAATTGTGCTAATACAAGTGGTGAAAGCTCTGCTTTGCCCTCAGCATGAGTGCCTTCATTGTGCATATCAGGGTTCCCAACCAGATACTGAACTCAATAACCTTGCTTCTGTTGTGCTTGCTTCTGGGATCTTCTAGAATCTTACAATCCCCAGCTCTTTAAATGAGTGTTAATTGGAAGTCAATAACCACTAAAGAAGCAGACTACACAATGTTGGAACTTAAATGAAGGGTGTGTAGGGGGGAGAGGGTTCTGAAGTTTTCCAGAGGCAGGAGTGGGGTGGAGAAGGAGAAGTTTTCCTCCAGAACCCGTTTTCTTCTTCCAGGTGGCTGTTATAGTAGCCCCGCCTTGGACACTCAGGGCTTGTCTTCACTACCCGCCGGATCGGCGGGTAGCAATCGATCTATCGGGGATCGATTTTTCGCGTCTCGTTAAGACGCGATTAATCGATCCCCGATCGCGCTCCCCGTCGGCTCCGGAAATCCACGTCATCGAGCAGCGGAAGCGGAGTCGACGGGGGAGCGGCAGCAATCGACTCGCCGCCGTCCTCATGGTCAGGTAAGTCGATTACGATACGCCGACTTCAGCTACGTTATTCACGTAGCTGAAGCTGCGTATCGTAGATCGACCCCCCCTCCCCTAGTGTAGCCCTGGGCTCAGTCTCCATGGAGAATAGACTTGACTAGGGAAATTCTAATTGCTTTTAAGCCACACACAGAGCTTAAAGTTTGTTGTTGCTAACCTTTCTTCCCTGCAGGCTACTGTAGTCAGCATAGGAGTTAAGGTTTCCCCACTCAATTTCCTGATGTGTTTGGCATTAGCAGGTGTAAAACATTCCAGAACTAAGAGCATACTGCACTCTTCTGTTGGCTAAACACAACTTCTAATGAAACAATGAGTGCACAGTGGTCTTAAAGCCCACCTTTAATGTTTTCACAGCAACCGTGAGATTGTATTTCTTCCAGACACCAACGTACACTTCACCATACTGCCCTCCCCCAAGTTTGTGCTTCATGGTGATATCCGTTCGTTCCATCTCCCACTTGTCATGGATGGGGGACACTCCATAGACTGTGGGCTTATTGCACTTGGGTGCTGGGTAATGCAAGGTTGTCACCAGTCCATCTGCCACTGTAGAATGATGGTGAACTAGCTCTGCTAATGTGTTGAAGCGGCTTTCAGCTGTCACATACACCTGATGAGAAAGGATCAAGAATCCATTTAACTACGTAGATATCTGAAATATTTCAGTCATAGTGGAAGACAGGACAGTAAAAACATTCAAATAAATATGAAGGGAATTCATAAATAAATTTGCTCTCAGTTTGATAGGGAAATAGAACAGGCCAATACATAGGGTTTACATCTCCAATAAGAGGCAGGTTGGGAAAGTACAGCCGCTGAAGTGATCGGCTTGTCTGATGACCTCCCCCATGCTTTCCATAATTTTAAAACCAAAACTATTGTAAAGTGCAGTCTCCAACCTCTTTAGGACCAGTAGAATCTCCCCCAGATATGATACACGACACCCTAATTGTGCCAAAGACAAACTGTTGATTTAACAAAGTCTTGCTTTTTCTCAAATACAGACTGTTCCTGCCAGGTCCAATTGAAAGAGCTCTGTAACTACATCAAACCATTTTCTGCTCTCAAGTCACCCACTCAACAAGGACAATTAACAGCATTCGCAGGATTTCTTCCAAAGTGTTATTTCTTGGATTAGGGAAAATAGCATGGACAGACGTTCCCTCTTTATGATTAAAACAATACACTTTTTTTCACCCCTTCACTTGTACAAGACAAGATAATTGAGACATCCCCTATTTTCTCTTCCCATTGTGTTCCTTGGAGCGGGCCTTACCTTTCCATCTGCGGTGGTATTGATCCTGTAGTGGTAAACACGCCCCTCGTACCGGAGGGAGATGGACAGCTGCCCTGGGCTGCTCTCACTTTCACGAACCAGGAAGCTGCCATTGATGAGGCTGCTCAGCAGATACTCTGCTGCACTGCGTGACACAGGCCCATGATACCAGGAATGCTTCTCCAGGCTGTTCACTGGTGTGATATAGTTGCTTGGCACCCATCCCTGCCCATTCTTAGAACATACCTCACTCCATTCACCATTCTGGTTGTAACCCAAGACTCGTAGCTTCTCACCTGAGGATGGGGACAAGAGTGGGTTGGGGGTGGGGGGGAGAATTAAGTTGAAATCAGGTCAGTCTTCTTTGAGTACACATACTACTAGTTAACTAAGCCTGCCTTTGAAGCTAGAGAATACAAGTCTTTGGCACAGATCCTTTAATACAACATTCCCAAGCTGCTCCGTGTAATTTTTAAGTAGATAAAAAGTAAAATTCAGAAAGTGGATTCAGATGAGCTTTTAACCTAGATTTAGGAGGAGGGGGGAAACGGGGAGGGGGGAATAGTTTTGACAACCTTCAAATCTGAGGAGCAGAACAGCTAAGATACTATTCCCTAATTACTCCAGTTTGGATACTCAGCTAAAACTTACTAACATGCAACCACATTTCCACATGTCAACCAGTGCCAGTGCTTCCTCTGGTTTAGATTTCTGGAGCAGGGAGCTGATTCTTTCCTAAGAGGTTGAGGACCCATTCCATGTTGGAGGACTTAAAACCAACCCCTTTAAAAATGGTTGTACAGCAAGATACATTTTTCTGGCATCCATTGACAGTAGTGCTAAGAAACCTCCAAGCTGATATTTTCCTTGGTATATTTAAAGAAGCCTTTGATTTCCATTGAGTTGAAGCAGCAGGACAATGAAATCTGTACATAGATGATAAAGTTGAGAAGTGTCACTACAGACAGATAAAGAAGCCTACATATATTACCACTGTAGGACTATGAGATTCTAGATCTCAGTACTAGTATCACAGTCCTGCCACGCAGTGCTCCCCAGGCTGTTCAGTTACCTTCCCTCTGTGCCAGCCACGCAATTTAGAGAATTGCTCCTAACTTTCCCAAAATATCTGTGTGCATGTTGACAGCAGTGGTGCTGGGATTAGTTTTCTGTGGGGATGGAGATACTGGTAAAATCAGCAGCTGCTGATGGGAGCAGGGAAGAAGAGACGGTTACTCACCGTAGTAACTGTTGTTCTTCGAGATGTGTTGCTCATATCTATTCCAATTAGGTGTGCGCGCGCGGCGTGCACGATCGTCGAAAGACTTTTACCTTAGCAACACTCGGTGGGCCGGCTGGCGCCCCCTGGAGTGGTGCCGTTGCGGTGCCTGCTATATACCCCATCCGGCCCAGCGCCCTCTCAGTTCCTTCTTGCCGGCTATTCCGACAGTGGGGATGGAGGGCGGGTTTGGAATAGATATGAGCAACACATCTCGAAGAACAACAGTTACTACGGTGAGTAACCGTCTCTTCTTCTTCGAGTGATTCCTCATATGTATTCCGGGGGGAAGGGATAGCTCAGTGGTTTGAGCATTGGCCTGCTAAACCCAGGGTTGTGAGTTCAATCCTTGAGGGGGCCATTTAGGGATCTGGGGCAAAAATTGGGGATTGGTCCTGCTTTGAGCAGGGGGTCAGACTAGATGATCTCCTAAGGTCCCTTCCAACTCTGATGATCTATGATTCTATGATTCCAATTAGTTGACTCCCAAGCCTTACCTAGGAGATGGGGTCGGATTGTGATACTGCAGAGTGTAGGACCGCTGTTCCAAAGGCAGCGTCCTCCCTGGAATGCTGAACTATGGCATAGTGAGTGGCAAAGGTGTGCACTGATGACCAGGTTGCTGCCCTACATATCTCCTGTATAGGTATGTGTGCCAGAAAGGCGGAGGACGAGGCTTGAGCTCGAGTGGAGTGGGCAGTAGGATGCATGGTGGGAACACCAGCCAAGTCATAACACGTCCGGATGCATGACGTGATCCAGGAGGAGATGCATTGAGAGGAGACCGGGAGGCCCTTCATTCGGTCTGCCACGGCGACGAATAGCTGAGTCATTTTCTGAAAGGGCTTTGTCCGCTCGATGTAGAAGGCGAGGGCCCTACGGACGTCCAAGGAATGGAGTTGCTGCTCCCTTGGAGAGGCATGCGGCTTCGGGTAGAAGACCGGCAGAAAAATGTCCTGGTTAATATGAAAGGCCGACACTACCTTGGGCAGGAAGGCCGGGTGTGGTCGCAGCTGTACCTTGTCCTTGTGGAACACCGTGTAAGGGGGTTCCCGAAGTGAGCGCTCTGAGTTCAGATACACGCCTCGCCGAGGTGATGGCCACGAGGAAGGCCGTCTTCCAGGAGAGGTACAGGAGCGAGCAGGTGGCCATAAGCTCGAATGGGGCCCCCATGAGCCTGGTTATGACAAGGTTGAGGTCCCAAGTGGGGACCGGACAGCGAACCAATGGGTATAGACATTCTAACCCCTTGAGGAACCTGCTGACCATGGGGTTGGAAAAGATCGAGCGCCCATTCTCGCCAGGGTGAAAGGCCGAGATCACCGCCAGGTGGACCTTTAGCGAGGAAAGCGCTAGACCCTGCTCCTTCAAAGACAGGAGGTAGTCCAGAATGGTATGCACCGGCACCTGTGAAGGGATGACACCGCGAGGGCCGCACCAGCAGGAAAAACGTTTCCACTTGGCTAAGTAGGTAGACCTGGTAGAGGGCTTTCTGCTACTTAGCAAGACTTGTTGCACCAGGTCGGAGCAGTGGAGCTCGGACGGGTTCAGCCATGCAGCAGCCACGCTCTGAGGTGGAGAGACTGCAGGTCAGGATGATGGAGCCTGCCGTGCTGTTGAGTAATCAGGTCTGGCCACAGTGGGAGAGTGATCGGGGTGGACACCGAGAGCTCTAGGAGAGTGGTGTACCAGTGCTGCCTGGGCCACGCCGGGGCGATCAGGATTAGGCAGGCCCTGTCCGTGCGTAATTTGAGCAGGACTCTGTGGACCAGCAGCACCGGTGGGAAGGCATAGGACAGGTGGCCTGACCAAGGCAGGAGAAAAGCGTCTGTCAGGGAGCCTAGGAAGCGTCCCTGGAGCGAGCAGAACGCGTGGCACTTCCGGTTCTCGCGAGTCGCGAACAGGTCTATGCGGGGAAATCCCCACCTCCGGAAGACAGAGTGGATAATATCCGGCCGAATGGACCACTTGTGTGCCTGAAAGGATCTGCTGAGGCAGTCCGCCAAGGTATTCTGGACCCCTGGGAGAAAGGAGGCCACCAGGTGAATGGAGTGGGCTATGCAGAACTCCCACAACCTCATTGCTTCTTGGCAGAGCGGGGAGGAGCGTGCCCCTCCTTGCCTGTTGATGTAATACATGGCTGTCGTGTTGTCTGTGAGGACGGCGACACAATGACCCTGCAGGTCCTGGGAGAAGGCTTGGCAGGCAAGGCGCACTGCCCGCAGTTCTCTGACGTTGATGTGCAGGGCTAATTCCTGCGCCGAACACAGGCCCTGTGCTTGGAGGCCCTTCAGATGGGCTCCCCAGCTGAGGGATGACGCGTCTGTGGTTAGGGCTAGGGATGGCTGTGACGGATGGAATGGCACCCCTTCCAGCACTTTCTTGGGGTCTAGCCACCAGTTCAGGGAGGCTACGACCTGCGGTGGTACTGTCAAAACCAAGTCCAAGCTGTGTCTGCGTGGACGGTATACCGACGAGAGCCATGCCTGGAGTGGACGGAGGCGTAATCTGGCATGAGCGGTCATGAACATGCAGGATGCCATGTGACCGAGGAGGCTGAGGCAGCTGCGAGCCGTCGAGGTTGGGAAGCTCTGAAGGCCGCGTATGATGGTTACGAGGGCCTGAAAGCGTGCCTCTGGCAGAAAAGCTCGGGCGAGAGTCAAGTCCAGGACTGCCCCTATAAAGTCTAACCTTTGGGTTGGCTCCAAAGTGGACTTTTCTACATTCAGAAGCAGGCCAAGCTGATTGAACATGCTCAAGGCCGTCAGAACCTGCGACTGGACTTGGCTGCTGGAGTTGCCGTGGATAAGCCAGTCGTCGAGGTAGGGGAACACCTGAAGGGATAATGGTACCCAGGGAAAGCATGCGGAACTTCAACTTTACCATAAATTTGTTGAGTCCCCGCAAGTCCAAAATAGGGCGTAGCCCCCCTTTTGATTTGGGGATTAGGAAATAGCGGGAGTAAAAATCCTTGCCCCTGAACTCCCTTGGAACCTCCTCTATTGCCCCTATGGAGAGGAGCGTTTGGACCTCCTGAATTAGGAGTTGCTCGTGAGAAGGGTCCCTGAAGGGGGACAGGGAAGGAGGGTGGGAAGGAGGGGGGGGGAGACAAACTGAAGGTGGTATCCGCTTTCCACTGTGCGTAGGACCCAACGGTCCGTGGTGATATTCGACCACGCACGGAAGAAATGGGAAAGGCGGTCTCGGAACGGGGCGGGGGGGGGGGGGGAAGGATCGTGAACTGAGACTGGTACTCCGCCCTCGGGCGTCCCTTCAAAAGTTTTGTTTGGGCCCCGACGACGGTTTGTGGCTGTGGCCATTCTGGCAACCGGGCTGCCTCCTTCTACCGCCCCTGCCATGTGGTCTCCTCGAGAAGTCCTGCCGTGGCGTGGGTATGGTGTAGGGACGCTGCACGAAGGGCCGGATGGATCTGCGCTGTGTGGCTGGGGTGTGCATCCCCAGTATGCGGATGATGGTGCGACTGTCTTTTAGGGTCTGCAACCTCGCATCAGTCTTCTCCGAAAACAGACCCCGCCCCTCGAATGGTAGGTCCTGGATGGTATGCTGGACCTTCAGAGGGAGGGTGGAGGACTGAAGCCAGGAGATACGCCGCATGGCGACTCCTGAAGCTATTGTCCTGGCGGCTGAGTCGGCTATGTCCAAGGAGGCCCGCAGCGACGTTCTGGCCACCTTCTTGCCCTCCTCAATCAGTGCTGTGTACTCCTGCCTGGACTCTTGGGGTACAAATTCTTTGAATTTTTGCATGGAGTTCCAGGTGTTGTACCCGTATCGGCTCAGGAGTGCTTGCTGGTTAGCAGCTCTGAGCTGAAGGCCTCCCCCCCCACCCCCCCGAGTAGATCTTTCTGCCAAACAAGTCCAGGCGCTTGGCGTCCTTGGACTTAGGGGCGGGAGCCTGTTGGCCATTCCTCTCCCTCTTGTTCACAGATTGGACGACCAGGGAGCACGGTGCAGGGTGAGTGTAGAGGTACTCGAAGTCTTTTGGGGGCACCATATATTTTCTCTCCACCCCCCTGGCAGTGGGGGGCACCGAAGCTGGAGATTGCCAGATTGAGGTGGAGTTGGTAAATATAGTCCGTACAAACGGGAGGGCTACCCTGGTGGGGGCATCGGCTGTTAGGATGTCCACCACCGGGTCCTCAAGCTCCACCACCTCCTCGACCTGCAGATTCATGTGGAGAGCCAATCTGCGCAGTAGGTCTTGGTGGTCCCGGAGATCGATAGGAGACGGGCCTGAAGATGATGCTCCTGCCACTGCCTCGTCCGGGGAGGAGGAGGACGACAATCCCGGGACTAGAGGGTCCTGGGGTAGGTCCTGGTGCGGAAGTTCTGGAGCCTCCACGCCCAAGGCCTCCAGGTCTGGGATCTCGGCCGATGTCTGGGCTGCAGGGCCTGGGGCCTCCGGAGGAGGGCGTGACACCGTCGCCTCCGGTGCCCGGGACTCTGAATGAGCCGACGGGGAGACTCTGGAGGGGGCCCCTTGGGACTGATGGTACACCATCGGAGTCCAGAAAGGCCACTGCGTCGGGGCTTGAGACGGATCCTGTCCCTCGTCTGGCCAGTGGCTCTGGCCCTCGACCACGTGGCCCTGGTCCGTATAGTAGGCACTACCGGCCCTAGAGGAGCGAGAGGCCGAGCGGGAGGGCCAAGGCGGATCAGAGTGTCCTTGAGGGCCGGTCCGCGGAGCCGTGCTATGCCGTGGCGCCGGGGATCGGTACCGGGACCTGGATCGGTACCGGGACCTGGATCGCGTACACCTCGGTGAGCGGTAGCGAGGTCGATAGTCCGGGGATCTATGCTGCAACCGGCCGCGGGACCGGGAGTGGTACCGGGAATCGTAGTACCGTCGACCGTGTCTGGAGGTCGACCTGGATCGATGCCGCGAGTACGACCAGCACCGAGAAGGTCATCGGTGCCGGGACTGCGAGCGGCGTCGAGGAGATCTAGGCTGTTGGTCAATCTCCGCATGCGGCACCGGACATAGCATGGCCAGTTTGCCACGGGACGTGATGATTCTCAACGGCGGTACCGAAGATGGGGTCGGTGCCGGGTCCGTCATGGCAATCAAGTCCCGCGCTGCCGAGAAGGTGTCCGGAGTGGACGGCCATGTAAGCTCTACCTCGGCGTGCACCGGGGAGCTGGCGGTTACTGAGCTCAACGGCCCTTGCGGTACCAGAGTCATCGGTACCAGAGCCTTAACAGGCTGCCCTGAGCTCAACGGTCTCTGTGGTACCGGAGTCGACAGGGCTGGTGCCGGCATCGGCGCCGGACTCGACGGCCCCTGTGGAGCCGGAGTCGGTGGTGCAGGTGTCTTGGCCAAAGGCACCAAGCTCAATGGTCCTTGCGGTACTGGAGTCATCGGTGCTGGCGCCGGGCCGGGAGGTTTGGCGCGGTCTTGAACCGGCTGTGGATGCAGCGGTGCCGGGGTCGGAGCAGGTCCCGGACCCGATTTTCTCAGTCTTGGAGACAACGATCGGCACCTCTGGGGAGTCCCGGCCTGAGGTGTTCGGTGTCGAAGCTCTTTACTGGAGCTCGGACGCTCCGGGGCCACCAGCACCGGACCGGCTGCGGAGGTCGGTACCGGGTTGCGGTGCGGGGCTGACATCGGCTAAGAGACGCTTCCAAGAGGAGCTGCTTCAAACGAAAGTCCCGCTCCTTCTTGGTTCGAGGCTTGAAAGCCTTACAGATGCGGCACTTATCTGGAAGGTGGGACTCTCCGAGGCACTTCAGACAGGAGTCATGGGGGTCCCCCGTGGGCATTGGCTTCAAACAGGCCGAGCACGGCTTGAATCCCGGAGAGCCAGGCATTGGCCCGGTACCGGGAGAGAGACAGGGGAAAAACCCCTTATCTCCCACTACTATTTACACTAACTACAACAAACGAACTATCAATAAACTATTAACAACTACTTAAGAAGTACTTAAAAACTATCAACAAGATAAACGAGTGCTAACTGCGCTAGGGAGGTGGAGATCAGCTAAGCTGCACTCCACAGTTCCAACGACCATCACGGACGGTAAGAAGGAACTGAGAGGGCACTGGGCCGGCTGGGGTATATAGCAGGCACCGCAGCAGCGCCACTCCAGGGGGCGCCAGCCGGCCCACCGAGTGTTGCTAGGGTAAAAGTCTTCCGACGATCGTGCACGCCACGCGCACACCTAATTGGAATACATATGAGCAATCACTCGAAGAAGAACTAGAGTTTTGAAAGCTGACGGTTTCAGAGCAGGTGCGGGATCAACTTCCTACCTGCCAATAGTTTGGTCACTAATGCCCAGCACCACCAAGGCTTATGCTAACTGCCCCTCAATCAACACCCTAAGGCTGAAGGACATGCGGTGATACTAGCAGTGAAAACTAGTGCTATAGGCCTAACCTGAGAGTTTACTTATTTCTGAAGAAAAACTATGCAATGTCTCACACTGCAATGGGAAGGTTAGGCGTAGGTGATTTTTGGAGTATTAGGATGGTAATAATTATGCTCATTGGATCACCGACTGAGTACTATCTATAGTAATCTCGGCAATAAGTTATTTCTCCAGCAGGGGTCCCTGTTACACAAGTCAAAGAAAAAACACCTGCAACAAGGCACCAATCTATCAGCAGTTCATGAAAGACCATAATCTACTTCAGCTACATTCACTTCATTCCACCAGAGAGAGTGGAAGAAGTGACAAGTGATTCTAATATATTCTTTTCTCATTGTTAAACCCACAGCTTTAGCACTGAAGGAAGCTACCTATAGTTGTGCAGGGAGAAGTTAATGCCGCCATCTTATGCCAGGTCTACACTATAAAGTTAGGTTCACCCAGCTACATTGCTCAGGGGTGTGAAAAATCCACATCCCTAAGTGGCAGCCTAACCCCCAGCATAGACAGTGCTAAGTTGATAGGTCAGTGGAAGAATTCCTCTATCGCCTCTCGGTGAGTTGGATTAACTATAGTGATAGGAGAACCCCTCCTGTTGCTGTAGTGAGTTCTATGCTGAAATGCTACAGTGGTATAGCTGCAGCATTGCAACTGTGCTGCTGTCAGTGACTTAAGTGTAGACACAGCCTTAGAGTGTGAAATACCTTTCCCCTTGTAGAGGGGCAGAGAAACAACAGTCCATGTGAGTCGTGCTTTCCCTCTAATTTAGGGCTGTTTGGACAGGTATGTGCTACCATCTCAGCTATTACAGGTCTGTGAATCAACACCTTGATGAGAACAAACTGGGGCCACATGAAGATGTTGAAAGGGTACAGCACGCCTTACCTTTGGTGATGCTGAGTGTGTTGTCGCCGCTTGCTACAAAATCATAAAGTGCAACAAAAAGATTGGGATCGCTCTCAGTGGTTCCAAGCAGGTTCTCTTTAGAGCTCCACCTGATGGCTTCATTCAGTGCCTGGGGTTCAACATCACAACCATAGGGGCGGTGAAGGGCCTCTGGACAAACAAAGCGAGAAGAGGGAATTTACTCTGTGTACAACAGCTGTGAATGTCAAAATCCAATGCACACACAGCAGTGTTGCTGCAACATTGTGATCACTGCATAGAACAGGAAGTATGGATTTTGCAAGAATGGATGTTGTATATCA
The DNA here is from genome assembly GCA_037349315.1 of Chelydra serpentina. Lineage (NCBI taxonomy): Eukaryota > Metazoa > Chordata > Testudines > Chelydridae > Chelydra > Chelydra serpentina. The sequence goes on along the minus strand of JBAIAC010000024.1, from coordinate 53,894,687 downwards.
ATCCGGGCATCATAAAAACAGCCTGTGTGACTAGAGGATATTGAGGTTGTTATAAACAAATATGAAAATATATAGTAACTTGTGTTGAAACTGAATTTCATCAGCCCTTCTTCAAACTAATCCCTACCTTTTGGAAAGGAACATACCCTTACTTCATCTTTAGAAACTTGTAAGATTGATATGATCATTTTACACATTTTTTCCTCCTCTTTAGGGAAGCTGAACTGGAAAGAGTGGCTAGAAACGTTAAGTAATACTGACATCAAATGGCATGTCTCCATCAAGATCAACCGCTTTAGGAAGCTTAAAATGATACAAATGTTCCCAGAGACAAGCTTGGGACTACACTAGCATTTAATGCAAACATTTAGATTTTTTTTTAATTAGTGTGTTAGGAATTCAAAGACAGGATGGAATAAGGCATGAAGGAACCAGTTAATTGAAGAAGATGGGAAGAATGAGGCAGCAAAAAGAGACACTCAAAAGCAGGAGCTAGTCTGCACAGAGCCTTGAAAACGGACAGAGAGCTTAACTGTGATATAGGATGGGGATAAGGGGAAGCCAATGAGAAACAAACAGGGAAGGGCCTGGGCAAGGTCCAAGCAGCAGCCAAACATTTGGCACGGATTCAGAGGAGGCCAAGACTCAGTGCTAGGAAATCAAAACGTAGGGATTTTCCTGCAATATCCATTCAGTTTTTCCACTTTACTCTCCTTCTCTCCTCCCCCTCGCCCTACATTTTCATGCTACTGTAACAAACATGACAGAACAGGTTGTGATTGTTAATTTATCAAATGTTTTTCTTAGCAGCACTCTTGAATAGTTACATACTCTGTTGGTTATGCTGGCAGATTTTATAACTATCATGAAATCACAAACTTGCTTCTCAGGGGGACTGTAAACTTGTGTCTGGAGTGACTAGATCTGTATTTGAGGGTCTCTCAGGAGTTATGTCCTTTGCCAGCATAACCTGCTGATCTTGTGATTTGTGAATAACCTACATTCCAGGCCTAACCAAAAAGTTAACACATGCACCAGCAGAGCTCATTAGGCTCAAAGTTACAAGCTCCACTAGCAACAAATAAACCTGCAGCTAGGTATTAAGCTAGTGATATTTTCATTCCTAATGTTTTACTGCAGGTACACGCAACAGTTTTTGTACATGGATTGCTGTCATCTTATCAATACCAACTGGTTTTAGAGAATACTAAAGTAGAACATTGGTATCACAAGACAACATGAGAAAATCCCGGTGGACAAATTATAGCACAAGTGCCCGTATCCCAGCACAACTTCTTATAGCTGGGCATGTATATATACACGTCAAATAATTAGCACTGAACTGTTTTGGTGGCAACAGATAGGAGCACCAATTCCTAGAAGCAGCTGTTTTTATGGAGCAAAAATAAATAGTAATTAAATAATACATTCTTTACACTTTTGTAGTGCCTTCCATCAAAGCCATTCAAAGTCTTTCAGTGCCTTGGGCAAGGTCACACACCAAGCCTGAGACAAAGGAAGTCTCCTGACTCCCAGCGCTCCTTACTTTAATGACCAGACTGTCGTCCTCCCTTAAAGGAGCAGAAATACTACAAGTGTGTGATGAGAGCTTGCACTCTCTTTAAAGACATTTGTACTTTTGGCCTCAAATTATATTAACCAGGGTGCAAATATCTTCCTGATTTCAATTATGCATTTGCTTTAAAGTCAGAGATTTTAAAAAAAGTACACACACAGTTTTCTTTTACAATCAAAAATAGTTTTAGATAAAAAATACAAGTGTTTCCATTCAAGCCATGGTGGCTAATGCAATGAGCACCCAGCCCTTACTTAAGGTCTGGCTACAACAGATGTATAATCAGTTACTATGAATCTAGTTGTTAACCTCGTAGCAAGAGCAGAATATCAATTCAGTTAGTAATGCTGCTGAATCAAGCACCACAACTAGTCAAGATCTACTAGCCTACCCACACACAGCTCAATAGAGGATACTTTAACCAGAGGGAAAGCCCTGACCAAGGGCGGCAGTAGGTATGCCACCTGCTGCTGATTCCATAGCCTTGAGTAACACTACCCACATTAAACCACTTGTGGTACTACACTGAGTCGCCAATAGGAATTCAAAGCAGATGTGGGACTATCACTACTTCCTTTTGAATGCTTAGGAGGTCTCTGCATGTTCATAAGAGAAGTATTACATACCAAAAAAAGCAAAACTGAAGTCAATGGTTTGATGTTTGCAGAGTAACGCTCAGTCATTGAGATTAGGGGTAAAATATTCAAAAGCACAGGGACTTCTGAGACTTAACCCCATTTTCAAAAGTGATTTAGGCACATAGGAGACTTATTTTCGGGAGGAATAAGGGGCAAGAAAAAAGAAAAAACTGCTAGATGGAAAAAGCTATATTTACATATGTTTATTGTATAACTCATCAAGGAAACAATGACATTTATGTATAATTAACATAACCCCCTGTAGAGTGAATACTTCATAAGCCCTACATTTAGATCCAGGGTAGGGCACCAAACTAGAAACCTCTAGTTGTTAAACTCTAGATCCTTTTAACTTTAAGATGCATCATAAAGTAATTAATGTTACGGTACTACTGCATTAGTCTCTCCTAGAGTGAAGATTTACAATCTAGAAAATCACTTCTCTTACACACTAATTACATCATTTTTGATCAAGGAAAAAGGTTGCGTCTCATCCATCCCTTTCCCCTTCCTGTTCTTTGTTCCCACTATAGAATTTACTCCCTTCCTGGCACATTCACTTTCCCATTCAGCCAATTTGCAAGGTATCTTTTTCCCAGGCTACTGTTACTTCTCGTCCCAGCACAAGACTGAACAGAAAGTTAAAAGAAAGTCCTAAACCTGACATTTTAGAATCAGATCAAACACTAAAGTTCTCGCCGCCTCTGAAATACAATCTGTATAACTGCTCAATATGACAAGTTTTAATGATCCTCAAAAAAAACTTAAAAACAGAAATCCTCAGACTTCCTATAGCTGATCTTGTACTATAAGGAAGAAAGACTTTTGTTTCCTTTCAAGTCCTCTATTCAGCGTACAAAGCAACATAAGCATGAAGGGATGCTGCGCAGCATTTCCATGCACCATACCTGTGAAATCAGATAAACCAGAATCAGAGGCTTCATTGCAGAGGCAGCAAAGCAGGTTCTCCTCTTTGCCGTAACTGCTGGACTGTAGTAGAACCGTTCCCAGGATCATACTGTGCTCGACAGCAAGCAAAAGGAATTGCTAGACACAAGCAGTCTTAGAATTCCACTCCCAGCACAAGTCATTCCATGTGATTATTACTCACATGACTGGGAACCAATAGGAAAAGCATCCCCCCGCCCCCGGAGCAAGAGTCCTGGTCGCTGAGAAAATACATTTTGTGCTTTATCTAGCTACTGTAGCTAGAAGTATAGTAAGGGTAGAGCTTCCCAATGCGCTGTGGACAGTGTAAGGAGGAGGTGGAGAACGGATTGCAAGTTGAAACATCTCTGGCATCAAGCAAGTTAGTCTTGTTCCATTAGGTTTAGCAAATTAAGACCATAAGAATCATGCTTTCTCCAAGGAAACTGCTAGCTTTCATCCAACTGATCTACCATGTCATCAGTAAAGGGGCCACCCAGCTTGAGTCATTTTCCACACCACATGCAACTGCTCATATGCTATTTACAGGAATCGAAAAGTAACTACATTAAAGAAACATTAAAAGAGTAAGATGTGCAAAAGCTAGAGAACTGATGGTCAGTGATAAAAAACGTGATGACGTTGACATTCTGGTCCTAACTCATACCTTTTTAAAAGACAAAGCACAAACAGCACAGTAAACCTACATTTTTTGTTTATGAAGATACAAGTCAGATCACTTATGTTATTTCAAAGGGCCTCTGTCAAACTGATTATTTTTAAATTGACTAATTTAAATAAACAAACCAGTTTATAGAGCTGCCTTTAAAAAGGATTTTTTGAAATTCCTGTAATTTTTATAAGGGTTTCCTCTGCATTCCTTTTGATGTTTGTAAGGATTTAACAACAGCAAAAGAGAAACTAACCAGCCAGGTGGAAGGAGTTGAAACTGACTATACTTAAGGCCCTTCCTTTTCAGTTTTTGTTTTAAATTTCCCAGGAACTAGTGGATTTTTATTTAAAAATTTTAAAAATGGGAGAAAAATCAGTAAAACCCAATAACAAAGGGCAGTAGGCGGGGAGGTGGAATAACCATCTGGCAGCTGAGGAAGTCTTCCGCTCCCTGCAGCAGCTGAGTGGTCTCAGCTGCCAGGACACAGCTCCTGCCCATTTCTCTCTGCCACTGTTCAGAGAAAGTGGAGGGGGCCATGCTGAAAGGCCAGGCAGGAGGGGAGTGAAAAGCTGCAGCCACTGAGCACTGGCGCCCTTGTTAGACAGAGCCCCCCTCCTGACCCTGCAGCGCAGCCCTGCCTGCTTCCCCTGTGCAGGCTCAGTCCAGCAGGGGAAAAGGAACAGGGCTCTGTTCCCTGGGGCTCGGTGTCTTCAGCTCCTGCTTGCAGAGAAGGGCAACTGCAGATTGGGGGTTGCAGTAGCTGTGCAGTAGGGTAACAAGTTGGGCCAGGGGCCCATTCCTTGCAGTTGAGACCACCCACATAGAGCCCTGTCCACTTCCCCTGCTGAACAGAATCCCTTCCTGATCCAAGTCCTTCAGAGCGGCCCTGTCCACTCCTGCGTTAAAGGGCTGAGGTCAGGAGGGGGTTCTGTCTGACATCGGAAGTCATTGCTGATGGGGTATATCCTTCCACTTCCTGTAGCAGTTGGGCAGTCTTAGTTGCCAGAATCTGGCTCCCTGTCTTGCTCTCTCCCACTGTGCAAAAGAAGTGGATAGGCCTGTGATTTTTATTTAACTTTCTGGATTGAAGGACTAAAGGGAAATCAGTAAATATCAATAATCATAGAATCATAGGACTGAAAGGGACCTTGTGAAGTCTTTGTGACAGAGTAGAGAGTGAGATGGATTTGACCTGAGAGGCTTGCTGCATTGGGAAAGGCTGCATCGGGAATGCGAGATTTTACCTGAGGCTGTAACATGAGCCAGGACAGAGGTTGGGAGGTGACACCTTTGGCTGGGAGAATGGTAAAAGGCTAGAGGAGGGGCCCCGGGGGAGGGGAAGAGCCTGCTGGAGGTTTGGCTGGTTTTTTGGTCAGTTTGGAGCTGGGTGGTGAAACGCAGGGAGCCCCAGAGCCGGGGTCTAAGCTCCCTGCCCCCCAGAAGGCCCCAGCTGAGGGGTTCTGGTCATACTTACAAGCTCTGTTTGGACTCTTTCCTGACAACCCTAATAAACCTTCTGTTCTACTGGCTGGCTGAGAGTCACATTGAATCCCGGGAAGAGGGGTGCAGGACCTGACTCCCTCACACTCCGTGACAGTCTTCTAGTCCAGTCCCATACACTAAAGGCAGGACTAAATATTATCTAGACCATCCCTGACAGGTGTTTGTCTAAACTGCTCTTAAAAACCTCTAATGATGGAGATTCCACAACCTCCCTAGGTAATTTGTTCCAGTGCTTAACTACCCTGACAGTTGGGAAGTTTTTCCTGATGTCTAACCTAAATCTCCCTTACTACAATTTAAGCCCATTACATCTTATCCTGTCCTCAGTGGTTAAGGAGAACAATTTGGCACCCTCCTGTTTATAACAACCTTTTACGTACTTGAAGACTGATGTCCCTCCTCAGCCTTCTTTTCTCCAGACTAAATAAACCCAATTTTTTTCAATCTTTCCTTGTAGGTCATGTTTTCTAGGCCTTTAATCACTTTTGTTGCTCTCCTCTGGACTTCCTCCAATTTGTCCACATCTTTCCCAAAGTGTGGTGCCCAGAACTGGACACAGTACTCCAGTTGAGGCCTTATCAGTGCTGAGTACAGTGGAAGAATTACTTCTTGTGTCTTGCTTACAACACTCCTGCTAATACATCCCAGAATGATGCCTGGGATGGACTCTGACTAACCAGGGACGTGACTGGGAGCCCCAGAGTGGAGTGTGAGACAAGAGGAAGGAAGTGGCCCAAGGAAAACCACAGTAAATGTAAAGGAGCAGACCTCACTGTTTGGTATAAGCCCCTAGAAAGGATCATCAAGCCTAGCAAGGATGCTATAGATTGAGCCAAAGACTGGCTGAGGAGGAACCCTACAGAGGGTGGAAGGACTTTTCTGTTAAAGGCATTTTTGGACTTTTAGTTGGGGCAACTGGGATGTTGGAATGGGTGAACTAAAGATGGCGACCTGGCTGCAGGGCTGAGTTACCAGGCAAAGAAAGAACCAGAGCGACCATCGGCAGGGGCGCTAGCCCAGCCAGAGAGCTGTGACGCCACACCTGGCTATGAGGGGACACTTAATCGTGAATTAACTCTGTTACCACGGATTATTTTTGCTGCCTCTAAGGGGAGGTTTGATATGAACAGACTAAAAGGAAAAGAGCTCTCTGTGTGAATTGGAAAAATATTTCATAGTTTAAAAGAACTTGGTGCAGCGGTTTTTCCTGATAGCCAAATGAGGGCAAGGGGAAATGTAGAGGCTATTATTGTTAAATTAATTGTAATACTATAGTGCCTAGGTGCCCTAGTCATGGACTGGGACTCTGTTGTGCTAAGCACTATACAAACATGAAACAAAAGGATGGTCCCTGCCCTGAAGAGTTTACAGTCTAAATAGATAAGACAGGCACAGGGTTCAGAAAGAGGTGGAACACACAAGCAGAATGAACAATGTGATGGCAGAAAACACATCCGTTCCACTATTTATTTATGTGGAGGGTTTAGATACGAGGGTATCAGCTAAAGGGACAGGGGATGCTGAAGGGGAAAAGAAGTCAAGGGGAGTGATTCTGAGGTGAAGAGACTGGGGATGTGGGGGAAGCAAAAAAGTTGTTTTTTGTTGTTGTTTTTACGCTGATATGTCTATCCTCATGTAAAATTGAATAGCTACTGATGTAAAATCCTAGTGGAGACAAGGTCCTGTAGCCATTAGAGTGGCTAGTTGAGGAAAACCTCAGGTGGGAGTACAGGATTAACCTTGATCAGCCATACTAAGGTAAACACTACAGGTCCTTGTCTCCACTAGGATTTTACATCAATAGCTATCTTGATATAAAAAAAATACACCTTTTTGTCAGTGAAGGTTTAAGCTTTTTCCATCTCATTACTCCTAATTGTACACTATTGCACTAGACTGAATTCCTCTCTCTCCTTTCTATCAATACCCTTCCAAACATTTGTAGACTTATGTATTCTTTACCTAGCCCCTGCACCTCTTTTGATGTTTCTGAAACAATACATCATCCTTGTGGCACGCACCATTTTTTGCTTCTTCCTCAATTCCAGACAACTTGTGAACCCCAAGTGCCCAGAACCAAATACAACATTCCGGCTGCCAGACTTACACCAGGCTCATACAAAGAACCTACAGATTATCAAATTTGGATGTTTTAGGGCAGTGGTTCTCAAACTTTTTTTTTCACGGACCACTTGAAAATTGCTGAGGGTCTCGGCGGACCACGTAATGATCTTTCCAAATGTTGTTTGTACTGTTAGCTAACTACTGTAAAGCGCTTTGGATAAAAGAGCTATATATATAAAAAACAATAACTTAATAATAAACTTTTTTTGTTGTACAAATAAAAGCACAACTCATACTTTAATATCAGTAGTCTTACTTTTCTAATGCAATGGATGTGCCCTCTCTCCCCCCACTGCAGCAGCCCCTGAGCGGGGGCTGGGAAGGAGGGGGGGTCCTTTCCCCCACCACAGCAGTCACAGACCTGATGCTGGGAAGGAGGGCCGTCTCTTCCCTAGCAGCCACAGCCCTGGAGCTGGGGACAGTCACCTCTTTCTCTGGCTGCTGCAGCCCTGCATGTCCAAAATTCCCCCCACCCCCTCTTTTCACCCTACTGCCCCCTCCCACCTACCTCCTATTCCTCCCAAGGCCACCACCTCACCTTACATGTGCATCTTCTCCAGGGTCAAGGCATCTAATTAGTGGAGCAACACCTTCGCGGCTCCACTAATTAGGTGGGTGGCCCTTCATTCTCTTGTGTGCGGCCGCCCAGGTGCACACCTTAAAGGAAGAAACTATCCGCGGATCACCTGAATGGAGCTCACAGACCACTGGTGGTCCACTGACCACAGTTTAAGCCCTAAAACAGAGGTTCTCAAATTGTTCACCAGCTGAAGACAGGAAGGAAAACCCTCTATAGCTCACTAGTGAACAACTAGATACATTATGAAGACATTGCACCTTCCACTGAAACATTTGGCATTGCCATGTTTAGATGCTCAACTGCAGATTAGATGACCCATTGCTCTTTTCCAGGAGAACAATTCTTAAATTATAATCTGAGTGCAGGTGGTTCATTTATTGTTACAGCGTAAGAGACTTTATATTTCTCCCTAAAAACACCAATAGCCTTGAAGCACCCTGGAGAGGAAAGGAGTGAATTGTTAAAATAAAAGCACCTAGAGAAGGGCTTTATTTCAATTTTAAACTATATTTTAAGATGACATAAAAGACTTCCACTTAAATACTAGAGAGTTAACCTAGTAATTGAATAGTGGTGTGTCCACTACCATGTAGGAAAGTCATGTTGGAGGTGTCCTGGGAATGCTATGGAGACCAGGTGATCAGCCCATGAAGAAGAAAGCATATCACTCACTTTATCCTTCAAGCCAATTAAACTCTGCAAGGAGTTCCATCCAACACCTTTAACCCAACAACAAATTAAAGGAGGGATATCTTTAGGGCTATCAGAGGCATACAAATGATTGCAGAAAAATGTCAATATTATTGGTAAAAAAAAATTAATAGAATTGGTAATAAAAACTTGCTGCTGTGGGGAAAAAAATAAATCTAAAAATGACTATTAATATACAATAATAATATGCAATAATGAAGGCTGTTCTTGGGTGGGGGGAAAGAGAGCTGCAAACATAGCCCATTTGCAGTACTTGCTCTTTGGGTTTCACAAAGCTAAAGTATCTTGGATATTTGCAAAAGTGACCTGCTTTATGATAGCTGAGAAAATCCATAATGGCAAATCTATGTTACCACCACACTTGAGCAGCAGCAAAACAACAGACACAATGACAAGTTGGGGTAAAAGAGGCAATATGAAGAGACAAACAGGCTTGAAAGATAGCTGAGGAACGGTGTACATACTTATGATGAGAAATCTAGTACAGCTACATCCCCATTAGCAGAACAGATTCCACTAAGGCCTTGTCTACACTACTGGGGTAAATCAACCTAAGTTACGCTACTCCAGCTATGTGAATAACGTAACTGAAGTCGACGTAGCTTAGGTCGACTTACTGGGTGTCTACACCACGCTGCGTCTACGGGAGACGTTCTCCCATCAACTTACCTTACTCTTCTCATTCTGGTGGAGTACCGGAGTCAACCAGAGAGCACTTTGCAGTCGATTTAGCAGGTCTTCACGAGACCTGCTAAATCAACCCCTGATGCATCAATCGCAGCAGCATCGCTCCCCAGTAAGTGTAGACATGGCCTAAATCTCAGCAACTGTGAATTATAAGGAGGTCTAGGTAAGGGTGCATCTTCAAATATTAAATTATGGTAATTTAACTTCAAAGTGATATTCTGCATATCAGGGAGCTTAGGAAAGAGGAAGCTAAAAATAGTCATTTTTGGTACCTGAGAACTACACATCTCTCCTCTTCCACAGAATTCCAAGGTATAAATCATTTAGGGAGACTTACTACCAAAAAGTCAAGTGGTTGTTAACTGTATAATCTATTTCAAAGTGGCTCAAATGAACCTTCTACAACTCTGGAAAAGGTTATGTTTGCCAATACACATTTCCAGAAATATCAAACATGTAGAATGACATATGGAAACAATTTTTGGGGAGGAGACAGACTGGTTTTACTGAGAAAGTAGTATCTGAAAAACAATGCACCCATCTAAGATTAAGTGAGCTAGAAGCATTAGAAGCATCAATGCTAACAGAATAGCTACTTGGCAAAGTAAGTTTGTTCTGCAGAGGTCAAGTAGCATCTATTCACATCCTCAGAGAATATCCCAAATTATTTGATCTCCAAATCATATTTCAGTGATTTGAAGTAATTCTTTCCAACTCATGATTTTATCATGACTCCTGTAATGTTTGGTATTTTTCTTAAAGTCCAAACTCCTGGAATAGTATGACTGCATTAAAATCTGAGTTTTTTGTTTTTGTTGTGTTTTTAAGATAAGTTTCTAGCCCTCAGGGTTGCAGAGAAAGGCTTAATAACATGAGCTAAAATCTCAAAAGTCAGAAAGGAAATAATACCAACATAATATTTAAAAATACTATTTTTAAAGTCAATCTCATGGTTTTTGAGGCATGACTGATAATTTTTTAATGTTAGGGTTTGGCAATACTGCTTACCTTTTTGAGGATATTCCGAGGGCAAAGTTCCCCAGGTGAGCTGATACAATCTGAGTTTCCAGTACATCAGTTTAACTCTTAAACGCAATCCCAAAATGCTCATTAGCGCAGGACTCACTGCTCAATTCCATCAAACCACAATGAATATTCAATAACTACCAAGTCTATACAGTCACTAGAAATACCAACACACTCTGGCTTTAACAAAGTTTCCAAAAACTCATACGTGTAGCACCAGCTGCCACATGCTGTTCAGGATTATAGCTATTTTCTTTGTTTGACCAAAACAGATTTCGTCATTTTTTTTTGTTTAAACACAAGAAAAATATTTTTAAAATGTGAAGTCTTTCATGCCCCTCACTCCTTCAGATGCTTTTATGCTGAAAGAGCAAATAAGCTGAAGTTTTTCCTTTCTTTCCAAGAAACGACAAGCTCAAGTGTGAATATGCCTGCCCTCAGCCCCATAAAAATGAGAGCAGACCAGGCGATGATATTAGGGATTTTTCTGGTTCTCACGTCTAGAGCTTGAGACCTCACGCTGTGAATCTGATATTCACAGCAAAACAACTCAGTCTTCTTTTATGCTGAGAGTTATAGTTGTGCCAGCTCTGTCTCTCTGTCTTCTCCAGTTTCTGAGAGAACCTTCTGAGTGGAAGAAAGGGTGTATGTAATCACAGATATGCACGCATACACACTATATTTAGGTACTGGCTGCAGTGTCATTTCCTGTTGGCTAAACCAAGACACTTCTAATTGGCTCAGTTGATGCAGACAAGGGACTCCATTCACAAGCCTGATTCCTGCAGCTGCTAAATGTCCAAGGTATCAATAGCACCCAGACTGCAAGAGGGGAATTCTTAGCTCAACTTGGGCAGCTTTTCAGTTTCAGGCTTATGTCACTGCATTTGTTTTTTTCAAATCTGCTGGCAGCAGTATTTACTCACCATGCCTTTGCACCCAGCACTCAGGGACACAATGCACTCATTGAAATTACATGAGCTCAGGAAAAAAAAGTCTTCTTTTCTGGCTTGGAGATGTAGCTGAAACAGCTTCTTAGCCCAGCAAACTTCACTAAAGAATTTAAACAGGTACAAAAAGGTACGCTTGATATTGTGTATGTTAAAAGTAATCAGTGTTACATAGAGAACACAGAAAAAAGATGGTGAACAGAGAATTAATCAGATGCCAGCTTTGGACTGTTTCTTTGCCAATGAAATGTACTAAAATATTAACACTGGTACCAGGCCTACTAGGGAGTCAATGAAGGAGGAAGGACAAGGAAATTGCAAAGAAATTAAATGAGTTGGGATTTGCTCTTCACCCCTAAAAATGTTGAAGATGCCAATCCAAGGTAATAAAGAGTAGGTATCACTAGGGATTGAAGTATCAAAAGTAGTAGTATTGGAACAAACAGATAAACTTAAGAACAAATTATTACTAGGACTGGATATATCAATGACTTGAGGTGGAACTTGAAGTGACTGAAGTGCTAACAAAATACAGCCATTTAAATGCTCGAGGACAGTAAATGTTTTACCTATTGCTGAATAGAAGTGATTCTGAGAATCACAGATCAGTTAGCCCACTTTCAAATATCAGGAAAACTGGATGAAACTATGATTAAATATAGATTGATAATTATATGATATGGACAAGCCAGCACCACTTATACAAAGTAAATCATGCCTCTCTAATCTATTAGAACTCTGAGAACGTCAACTAAACAAAGGAGAACTAGTTGACAATTTGGACTTTCAGCAAGCCTTTGATAAAGTCTCTTGTTAGTGGCTATTAAGTTAATTAGGTTGTCATGAAGTCGGAGGTAAAAATCACATTACCTCTATATAAATCCATGGTACGCCCACATCTTGAATACTGCATATGGATGTGGTCACTCGATCTCAAAAAAGATAATTAGAATTGGAAAAGGTTCAGAAAAGGGCAACAAAAATGATTAGGGGTATGGAACGGCTTCCATATGAGGAGAGAGAAAGACTGGGACTTTTCAACTTGGAAAAGAGACGACTAAGGGGGGATATGGTAGAGGTCTATTCAATCATGACTGGTGTGGAGAAAGCAAACAAGCGTTATTTGCTCCTTCTCAAAACACAAGAACTAGGGGTCACCAAATGAAATTAATAGGGAGCAGGTTTAAAACAAATAAAAGGAAGTATTTTTTCACAGAACGCACAGTCAGTCTGTGGAACTCTTTACCAGAGGATGTTGTGAAGGCCAAGACTATAACAGGGTTCAAAAAAGAACTAGATAAGTTCATGGAGGATAGGTCCATCGATGGCTATTAGTCAGGATGGGCAGGGATGGTGTCCCTAGTCTCTGTTTGCCAGAAGCTGGGAATGGGCGACAGGAGATGGATCACTTGATGATTACCTGTTCTGTTCATCAACTTCTTGGGCACCTGGCATTGGCCACTGTCGGAAGACAGGATACTGGGCTAGATGGACCTTTGGTCTGAGCTAGTATGGCCACTCTTATGTAAATTACTGTCATATATCAGTAACTGATTAATAGCTAGAAAGTAGGAATAAATTATCAATATTTTGGATGGTACAGTGTTTTAACAATAGGGATCCAGAAGGTTACATGCTAGAACCAGTGTTGCTAGTTATAGTTCAGGATCTAGAAAAGGGGATGAACGCTGAGATACCAACATTTGCAGGTGACAAAATTACTTAATTTACTAAACTTCAAATGGTGCTAACAAACCATTAAATGAATGGGAAACATGAATGCAGATAAAATTCACTACTGACAAATGCAAGATAACGCACACTGGAGGGAATAACTTGAAATACCCAGGAACCTTGCTGGGTTCTAAATTAACTGTAGTCATTCGGAAAAAGACCTTGGCATTATTGTGGACATCTCAATTAAAATACCTGCTCAATGTGCAGCAATAGTCCAAAAAAGGGGCAGACAGAATCTTATGATGTAAAGAATATGATAGAAAACAACACTGAAAATAGAATGACACCACTATATAAGTCAAGGGTATACCCTCACATGGAATGCTGTGTTCAGATCTGGTCACCCTATGTCGAAAATATATAGCAGAAATAGAAGGGATTCAGAGAAGCGCAATAACATTTAGAGGCACAGAAAGATTTCTGTTTAGAGAGGAGAAATTATAGTGGTGTACAAAAGAGTGAATGGCATAGAAAGGGTAAACAAATACCAGATTTATCTTCTTATAAAACAAGAACACGTGACTATTCCATGACTGAAAGGCAACAAAACTAATACAAGGATTTATTTCTGCCACCCCCAAAGAGGTGTAAACTCAAGTTGTATGGCTTAAAATAATCACTAACTGATGGGGATAAGGAAGAAACCCTCTGAGCAGATTATTCCATAATTGTCCATTGCAGTGCTTCTTGAACTCTCCTCTGAAGAATGTAGCCCCTTCTAGAGACAAGATAGTGGAACAGACTGTCCACTTGTCTGAATCCATATGGGAATTCCTATATTCATCGAAAGACATATGTCCACAATATATCCAGGCCCTGCCACTGACTCCCTGTGTGACCTTGGGCAACAAAATTTCTTGTAATTCAGTTTATACTTATCTGTAAAATGAATACAATTCCTATTTCATATGGTAGTTATGAGGATCAATCTATGATTATAAAGAACTTTGATGTCTTTGGAGGACATGAGCTATATTAAATGTAAAACAGCTTATCAAAGTGCGACAATACAAATCCCTTCCTATTCACCCCCGAATTAAAGACGAAATGGTTCACCACATCTGTGATTACAGTTATTAGAAGAGTGTACATTTTAAGTATTGTTTACACAGCACCAACTAACTAATACGCTAAGCTTAATAACCAGGATGAACGTTATCAATACTACTAAGCTCGTCACAGTCAACCATCTGCAGTTTAAGAAAACAGAACAGTTAAGTACTCTATTGTATACTGTATTTGGCTTTAATTTATTCAATAGAAAGTTGACTGATAAGAAGAACATAAGAATGCCATACTGGGTCAGACCAAAGGTCCATCCAGCCCAGTATCCTGTCTGCCGACAGTGGCCAATACCAGGTGCCTCAGAGGGAGTGAACCTAACAGGTAATGATCAAGTGATCTCTCTCCTGCCATCCATCTCCACCCTCTGACAAACAGAGGCTAGGGACACCATTCCTTACCCATCCTGGCTAATAGCCATTAATGGACTTTACCTCTATGAATTTATCCAGTTCTCTTTTAAACCCTGTTATAGTCCTAGCCTTCACAACCTCCTCAGGCAAGGAGTTCCACAGGTTGACTATGCGCTGTGTGAAGAAGAACTTCCTTTTATTTGTTTTAAATGTAAGAAACTTCCCTTTCTGTGTTCCTCCTGCTGTGATAAGAACTTTTCTTTCTTGGTTTTACTCCACTTTCTCCTCTTCTCTTTTCCTATAATAAATCCAGGTGTTTCTCTTCCTGCGTCATTTCTGTCTTTTCGTCCCTTCTTCTGATCTCCACATCTCCTGCTATCCCTTTTCCCTTCCCTCCTGCCCTATGTTTTCTGTCTCTATCTTTATTTCATTCATTCATTCTCCAAAGTCCCTCTATATATCCTATTTCTATTCTGAAATAGTCCATCCACCCAGGCCTTTTCTACCCTAGAAAGTTGTACTGCTTTATCTATACCAGTATTGTTAAAGCGGTACGACCCTTCTAGCTTGGATGCAGTTATACTGGTCATAGGCACGGACGGGTGCTCGTGCCCCTGGCCCCGCCCCAACTCCGCCCCCAGCCCTACCCCCATTCCACCCCTTCCCCAAATTCCCGCCCCCGCCTCCTCCCCGGGGCCCACTGCATTTCCCCTCCACCCCCGCCCCCGAGGCTTGCAAGCCTGGGAGGGAGGGGGAGAAGCAGTAGAGCACCCATCGGCAGCTCCCTGCCCCGCCCCCAGCTCACCTCAGCCTCCTCCTCCCAAGGCTCCGCTGCTCTGCTTTTCCTCCCTCCCAGGCTTGCCGCGAACCAGCTGTTCGGCACGCAGCAAGCCTGGGAGGGAGGGACGGGGGGAGGCGGGAAGCGGAGTGGCGGCGCCTCGGGGGAGGTGGAGGGGGAGGAGGCGGAGTCTCGTGAGCGGGGAGAGAGGAACAGATTGAAAAGCGGACTGGCGGCGGCACCTCGGGAGGCTGAGGAGGCTGAGGTGGAAGTGAGTTGGGGGTGGGGCGGGGAGCTGCCGAGCACCCACCAATTTTTCCCCATGGGTGCTCCAGCCCCGGAGCACCCACGGAGTCAGCACCTATGATACTGGTATAAATGTGCTTATACCTTATTCCAGGGGTGGGCAAACATTTTGGCCCGAGGGCCACATCGGGGTATAGAAATTGTATGGTGAGCCATGAATGCTCACAAAATTGGGGTTGGGGTGTGGGAGGGGGTGCGGGCTCTGGGGTGGGGCTGGGGATGAGGAGTTTGTGGTGTAGGGGGGTGCTCTGGCCTGGGACCAGGGGGTTCGGAGGGCAGGAGGGGGATCAGGGCTGGGGCAGGGGTGCGGGAAGAGGTGCAGGTTCCGGCTGGGGGTGCGAGCTCTGTGGTGGGGCTGGGGATGAGAGGTTTGGGGTGCAGGAGGATGCTCCAGGCTGAGATCGAGGGGCTTGGTGAGCAGGAGAGGGATCAAGGCTGGGGCGGGGGGGTTGGGGCGGGGGGAGAGGCTCAGGGGATGCAAGTTCCGAGTGGTGCTTATCTCAAGCGGCTCCCAGAAGGAGTGGCATGTCCCTTCTCGGGCTTCTACGCCGAGGCACGGACAGGCGCTCTGCACGCTGCCCTGTCTGCAGGCACCACCCTTGCAGCTCCCATTGGAGCGAGTAGGAGCCAGAGCGGGGGCAAGCTGAGTGGTCCAGCCCCCGACCCAGTGCCCCAGCTGGGGCGAGCCACATGGTGAGGCTCGCGGACTGGCTTAAAACAGTTCACAGGCCGGATCCAGCCTGCAGGCCATAGTTTGCCCACCCCTGCTTTAGCCAGAGGACTAAACCTATTAGCCAAACACTTCGCCCATCCCACCTACTTGCTGGGAAGCACCAGGTAAGTTTCCTGCTAGGGTGCTGACCCTGAACCCTGCTTGGAGGCTTCATTTTTCACAGTGTCCAGACTGATAAATGTGAAGACCCCCCAACCCAGATTCTATATGAAACTGGAAGAAAGCAGCAGCATTATCTGTTCCTCTCTGTAGCAGGACAGTCACCCTGCTCCTGAGCAAAAAGCCTAGGCTAATTGGGGAGGCAGCCACAGCTGGGGCTACACCCCAATCAGGCCACATCTAGCCCTATAAAAGGGATGTGAGCCAGGGGCTCAGTCACTCTCCCTCTAGCTCTGAAGAGAGAGGGACCTGGCTGCCTGGGAGCTCAGGGTGCCGGGATAGAACAGTGCTGCAGAAGGGCAAGAGGAGCTGGGGAGCTCCCGCCTGGTAACTCCCCAGGCTGCAGGCCTTGGGAATGGCCAAAGCAGGTACTGGGGTTGCAGAAGTGCAGCCCGGGCTTAGGCAGAGGCAGCCGGCCCAAACCCCCCTTGCCAGTGATAAGTGGTTTACAGACTGCAGTCTGCCCCAGTGAACGGGGGCTAGATGCTGACTGGCAGTAGCCACTGAGGCAAGGTGGGAATAGAGGGTTGGGGGGTCCCCTGGGAGGGGAGACCCAAATTGTGGGTTACTGCTGGGGACAGAACCTTGAGATAAAGGGGCACTGCCAGGGGGCAGCACCCCAAGGTAAAGGGGCACCAGGGTCTGGGAGGGACACGAGTGCCAACGGCAAGTGAGACATCGGCCAGCAGAGGGCGCTCCAAGGCTGGTGAACAGCTAATTCCCTAGATGACCAGCAGGAGGCACCGTGCCAGTGAGTCTCCACTTTGCTACACTCTCACACCCCAGAACCTCCCAGCTAAATCAAGGAGATGGGGATAATATTTATTACTATTCCAACTCTTTCCGCCTCCATCAGGTTTTAGGTCCCATCCTTCCACGCCTAGCCTCTGCTGCTGCTCATATAGTTTCCTCAAACATCAGCATAACGAAAATTACTGGAGTTCTGCCAATCTCACTGTTGCTCACCAAACTTTGAATGGAAACAGTAAAAACTGACAATCGGGTCAATTTCATTCTGGTGTAGATTAGGAAAGCTCTGAGCAGCAGAAAATGATCTCACTTCATTGCTTACATATACAACACTCGGAATTACACTTGGCTCACTTCTCCTGTTCAATAGGATGGAAAACAACTCATGTTGACACAGTCAGGGAATAAGACCCACTTCTAGTTATTTAAAGATACCTTCGCCCACATAGTTCTGCACATAGTTGTTTAAACACTAACTCTGCTGCCACCGTTTGTGGTGGTGTGACTGGGATGCCAAAAAGGATTGGGCAAGGCAGTGTCAGCTATTTGTAATGGGAAGCCAGGCTAACCTCCATCACTACTATGTCTGTCTTTGTGTGCTGCCTCTCATGACTCATTTTCCGTATATTCTGAAGGAGGAAGGAAGAGGCAGAGTTTGAAACTCCCACTGGGAAGTCTAATGTTGCTGCCGAGTAAAACAATCCATTTCCTCCTTTTTCCTATGTAAAAGTAAGATTAGTTTCCAATGAAATTAGGCTGTGATAGCAACCTCTGTGGACTTTATTGTGACAAAGACTTTGCTTTTCTGTAGAGAGACTACAAGCAAAGTGTCCTAAGCCATGCAACATGAAGTATGTGGCCTTGTTTATAGCATTTTTCCCACCAGTGGTCTAGAACCAATGAAGCTGTCTACCAGTGGTAATGTTTATAATTTATATTTACTTGCAGGTTCACTATAGTTGGGTATTATTTTGTTGAATTTTTAAGTTATGCCAAGGATACCCAAAGCATATGGAGAGACAGTCGGTATATAAATAAGAAGTGCTTTCAGGGCACAGGCTTTTTATCACCAAGTCATCTAAATTTGCTCAGAGCAGAGTTGGATCCCCATAAGGATAAAAATGCCCACAACCTGTTTCTCTAGTGTTCCCACCATGTCTGCCATTTGATAGACAAAGGATAATTACCTAGTGTTCTGAGCAGGCTTGTACATCCCATATTGAAGTGCATGCTGCCACAGCTTCACTGCTTTGGGACCCGAGCTAGGTAGATTAAGGCTAGCTCGGGTATGTGTACACAAGCTGCAATCTATGACTGCAGTATAGACATACCCAAAGAATGGGAGATTTGCTCTCATTGTATAAACTAGAAAATGTACTTGTTGCTGACAACTGGAGATGTGAACTGGTTCTGAATGCTCTTTGATGGCAAGTAAGACCAGAACAAACCCTATTCATCAAGATCTCTAGGGAAAATACTAAGAAAATTAAGCCATGCCATTCCTTAAAAGGAAAAGGCTTCCTTTGGTCACATGGAGTAAATCTGTATGGCAGATACATCCAAGTTAGTGTACTGCTTTGGAGGATCACCCAGGTAATTTTATATTACATACATTTCAGATAGAGCCAGTATAAAATCCCTACAGCAAGACTGACATGCTGTGAAACAGTTTTGTAAATTATTAATTGATATGATGCTAAGCATGTTAGACTTGTAAACTTTGTACCAGGGCTAAATCCCCTCCACAGGGAGGAGGGAAATATCTAAGAAAGCACTTTACCCATTGTTTTGAAATGCAAGGTAGCGTTTGCTTTTGCTACTAATCCCTTTTATTTTGTTAAGCTTTTTCTAAGATTGTCTGGCTGGTTTTTGCCTCCCTGACACCCCTCTCTTGCTTTCTCCCCTCTCCAAAAAACAAGATCCCCAGTTGTTGCATGCCTACACAGGTTTGGCAAGACAGCTGACTGCTTGGATTACACTGGGCTGCATTGTATCCCTTTAAGAATGAGCCACACTTCTTCTAAGTACCTCCTTTGGGACCAGAGTTCAGTACACGCAGCGAAGTCAGTCTGGCTCTGTTGAACTTGGGAATTCCAAGATGACAGGAACATTGAACAAGAACAAAATTTCCTCGATATAAAGAACTGTTTAGTTGTGTAACTAAAGCTTTAGCACTGTGTTAGAGAACACACTAACTTCCTTTCAAACTCTGTGTAAACAGATTTGTTTTGTCCAAGATGAGCATCTTAAGTGGGCATTGACATATATTTTGGCTCCAGTTCACTATGTGAATCATCTGACTATTTAACAGCTTTATAAAATATGTCTTACATTTTAAGAGACTAAATTCTGCTTGGGGTAGTTGTATCATCTAGTGATATTTTGTTGATCTTAAGAAGCAGCTTTGTTTTTTATATCTCGGAGAAAATTTTTCATTTCCAAGAATTATGACATTTTCCTTGTGGCAGTAGTCTCTGTCTAAAAAGCCCTATCTTTTTCCAATAGCCTTTAGCCCTCCTCAAGGATGTGACTCAGGAAAGCAGGCTGTTTTTTCACCCCTTCATTAATTCTAGACAAGTGGTTGGAGAGGCTCAGGGGTGGCAGGCTTTGGGCGACGCTTACCTTAAGTGGCTCCCAGAAGCAGTGACATGTCCCTTTTCCGCCTCCTACACGGAAGTGCAGCCAGGGGGCACTGCATGCTGCCCCGTCTGCAGGCATTGCCCCTGCAGCTCCCATTGGCTGCGGTTCCCAGCCAATGGGAGCTGCAGGGGCAGCTCTTGGGATGGGGGCAGTGCGCGGAGCCCCCTGGCTGCCCCTATGTGTAGGAGCCAGAAGGGGGCCATGCCACTGCTTCTGGGAGCCGCGTGGAGTGGCCCCTGAACCTGCTCCCTGGCTGGAGTGCAAGCCCCAGACCCTGCTCCCCAGTGGGAGCTTGATGGCTGAATTAAAACGGTCCGCGGGCCGTAGTTTGCCCACCCGTTCTACAACATAATTTTAATAACACTCTGCACTTCTCGAGCACCTTATCCAACCCTGTAAACGCTCTGTAAGCTTCACAATACTCCCTTGAGACAACTACGAATTATTAGCTGCTTTTCACAAATGAAGAACTGAGGTACAGAGACTGCAACTTGCCCAAGGTTTTGCAGCAAGTCAGTGGCAGATCCAGAAACAGAACCTATGACTTCTGACTGCCAGTGTTGTACAACAGCCTCTATATAATGGACCCTTTAGCTTATAATAGAAAGTTATTCTAATGCTAATGCTTTGTGAAATGGTTCAGTTTAAAATTTCTTTAGAATAACTATGTACTTCTTGCTGAGCCTCAGCATTGCCAGAACTGTGCAGAGTTCCTATTGTTTACAAATTAAATGTCAGCATACTGTTAAGTCAATACAGCAATACAATTTTTGTTATTGGCACCTATAGCCTCCCAGTGCTTTCAGATAGGATGTACTGCTGAAAGGTGCTAAGGGAAATGTGAGTTAAACCATATCTCCCAATAAACCTACCTCTAAAAGCAAAGTATAAACACCACACGTTTGTGTGTTTTTCTTTTGACGAGCCAGGGGACAGTAATTTCAATAAACATGTGAGTTTCAAGATCTGGAGTCTGGAAAAGTTAAGTAATATGGCAAATTGTAAGTCATATTGATCAAAGGCATTTAGCTAAACAGAGAATCACCACCACACTCACAAGGACTGACTAATCAAGGCTAGTATATCCTTTACTATTGACATCAAATTCAAACTTGGCAATTTAGCCAAACTCTATCCCTTCTTCCGCCAAAGGGAGATCAGGTGTAAGTGATGCACAGCAACCAGTGGAACACATTTTTATCAGCAGTAGAATTTCTCCCCATTTTTTAGAAAGTGATTAATTTAATACAGTAGTTTTGCCCATAGAAGCAAGATATTTATGGCAGGAAATCAAACCTAATAACCAATTTTTACCTGTTTGTTTAAGTGCAAAGTGACTTTCCCTAATTCAGCTTGAAGGACAGCTCCACAGACATTCCCTTTAGCCATGACTCATAGTGATTCAGCCATAGTAACGCACAGCAACATCAAATCCCCTGTTCATTTACAATGGATTCAATCTAACCAATCAATCCTTACATTACAGTGATACATATACTTAAATCTGAAGAAAGCTGGCAGTGGTACAGTGGCAACTGATAGAATCACTATAAGTGTGTTGAGAAAATAAAGTGAAGAAAGGTTCCTAGATTTTAAGGCCAGAAGGAACCATTGTGATCATCTAGTTTGACCTCCTAACACAAGCCATAGAGCTTCCGCAAAATAATTCCTTTTTAACTAAAACATATCTTAACAGAAACAAAAACACCCCTCAGGTAAAAGGCAAAGGAATATCCCTGCTTTTATGACTCTAACACCACTATGGAAGTTCTTTCCCTAAAATAAAACTATGAAAGCAAAGTCTCCTATTCCTCCACAAACGTATGTTTATAATTATCTGTCAGTAACTTGAGCCACGTTTGAGTTTCAAGGATGTTGAAAAAGAGGGGGGTTTGGTTGAAAGCAAATTTTGCTGCAGACATGTCATGTGACTCTAGCAGTATGAAAGTCCTATGGAAGCTGCTATTAAAAGCAACTTGGAAGCTGATTTACAAAGATCTCCACAAAAATTGGCAATGGGCATGTGTAGTATCTGAAACCATTTAACTCATTTTTTGAGAATGGATTAGATTACAAGTTGGCTCTGCCCTGATAAAAATTTAGTTGCAGATCTGTATTGTCTAGTCCTACTTCCCATCCTCTCCCTCTGCTCTAGGTTTCAAATGAAAGCGTGGGTTTCAACATAAAGTGACAATTTATTTCTCTTGAAAGAGACCAGTATTTCTAAAATAAAGTTTTCAATAGTGACAGCTGTTGTATCAACATGTTACTAATACAAATACTGGAGCCTCCTTGTTCCACAACTGACTTCAGACCATTGGCACTATTATGTTTGCTTTAGTTAGTGTGCCAACAAAAGAAAAATGCAGCACTGAGAAAGAGATGACAGGATGACACTCAACAACATTTAATAGAGTACAGGTGTGTACTCT
The DNA here is from genome assembly GCA_037349315.1 of Chelydra serpentina. NCBI lineage: Eukaryota > Metazoa > Chordata > Testudines > Chelydridae > Chelydra > Chelydra serpentina. Next base: position 53,872,342 of record JBAIAC010000024.1, on the reverse strand, counting down.
AAAGGCAAAACTGAAACTGACTCACCCAATTAGAATGTATTAATTGATTGACAGGTATAGTATATAAAGATAACTAGGGAGAATTATGAACAAGCTTGGCTTTGTCCTTCACATATAAAGTGACTTTCTGTCCTAGTCTGAGCCAAATATACAAAATGTGGGTCAATCCTTCAAGTTAAATTAGGGGAGGGAGTATGCCATGGTAACACTGATCCTTGGAGAGAAGAGACTAGTGCTCCTGTGACTGGTCAGTGGAATCCCAATTAGGGTCTTAGTGACTCCTTTTAACCTCAGAGGGAGGAGACCAGCAGGTGACAGCTGTTTGAAACCAGGAGAAACAGTGACTTGGAGAGCCAGAGCTGCCTGAAAGAGAATGGCAGGTGAGCACTGGCTGAGAGCACAGACTGGAGGACCAAGGAAAGGGGCAAGTGAGCACTGCCTGGGAGAAATAGGGAAGCTGCAGAAAACTCTATAGGCACTCTCTGGGAATAAGGAGGAATTGGCTAGGCAGCCAGCAGAGGGCCTAGCCTGATGACTTGCCTGAGCAGGAGGCTGACAAAGGTTGAGGCCTAGAAGACCACCAGAGGGGCTGGTCTGCTGACCTTCCTGAGCTGCAAAGCTGGTGCTGGGAGGCTGAAAAGTGGGGAGGACTAGGAGACCAGTGGAGTGGTTAGCTTGCTGTCTTTACTGAGCCAGAGAACCAGTGCCAGGTGGGTGGCTGGGAGAGGGGGGCCCTGGAACAAGAGCAGAAAGGAACTGGGAGATGAGTGCTCTTGCAGTCATAGGCGGGTGACCTGGAAATGGTGTTCCTGGAGAGGGGCATGGAAAAATCCCCTGTATGTTAAGTGTTACTGTGGGAATTTGAAGAATGGCTTTACCATGAGGTTTCTACAAACTACTGTCCATTTACAAGAATTATGCCTAGAAGTGGGTCTTAGTATTGGACAATACGAGAGACTATGCTTTTTATGACCAGACTAAGAAAACTGAGGCAGGCAAACTTGCTGTGCCACAGCCTACTGCAAAAGGGCACCCCAGCCTGGGCCTGCCTTTTGACAGAATGTTCATTTGGGGGTCTGGGGGTCAATTTAGCTTCTAGAGGACACTTTTCCAGTATTACAGAACCACAACATTAGTAGTCAGATTCTTAATCTATGCTCCAGAAAAGGCCAAAACTGGAAAAATCAAGAGGTATAGGTACTGATAGAGCTGAATGAGTTTGTGTCCCTAAAATAAACCAACAACTAAAGTGCATTGGCAGAGCATATGAAGAAACTTTGTACAATACATATCAACACTCACTGTGCCTTGCTTTGCCAGAAGTAGAAGTCCCCAGTCTCATGAGCACTAAGATTCAACCTCCACACACACACAAGAAAAATATTTATTACATGTCTCCTTCTAATTTGCTAGGATAGCACTGCCTTCTCATCACCACCTCAGACAGACTGATGACAAAGAACAAGCACCAGTCCAAGAACTAGGAGCCATTGATACTTATCATTTACCCTCACTAACAGATTCATAAACTCAGTGGGACAGTATCCAACAGCTGTTAGAATTTCTCTCTATCAGTTCTTGTCTGGAGACTTGGGGTGGGGATCATCACGTGGAGAGCACAGAGACTCTGGCTGACATGAATATTAACAGCACAGCTGCCTTCTCAGGCATGTTGCTGAGAGGACCAAACATTCCAGCTTGTTTTTCCAGAGACTGGGCGTGAGATTTAATGTAGGACAACTTTTAAAATGCCATTTTTCTCTCCACCTCGCCCTCTCTCCCCCAAAATCATTGCATGATTGTGTGCTTGTGAAAGTTCAGAGACTAATCATAACAGGTGAAGTTTTTTGTCTCCTATGGACAAGACAGTCAGGTAGCATTACTATCAACATTTCACTCTGAACAATGGTCTCCATCCTTAACCATGAGGGATCTGTCTCTAGAGGTGAAAGAATATTCCTATTTATTATCTGAGGAGTCCTGAGAAGTTATCCCAGTCACAGAAAATTCATGTTCAGAATAAACTGAGAACACATTCATAAATCTAAAGACCTCAATCTGGACTGAGCCCTAGTCCCATAGGAAGAAGGAAAGTAGATAGCCATCTAGCCCTTCTGCTTCCAAGTAGCAAACAAAAATACAAGGAGATTGCCAGTGGTTTTAATACTTCTTCACATCAGTTCCTAGTGGACCAATATCCACATTACAAGATACTCCATGACAATTGACATTCTTATTTGCACTCTCTACATATAGGCAGAGGAATTCACTCTGCCTTCATCCCCAGAAGTAGTTCCTGCAGGTAAGGATTGAAGCATGTTGGAGAGGCAGTGTGTGGGACAATGCACTTTTGATGATGCTGTACCTGTTTTGTGGACAAAAGACTTCACTCTTCAAGGCTGCTCATCACTAGTACTGAATAACCTGTGACTTCAGTTTATATCAGAATAAATGTTAAGTAGACACTCATGTAGTCATGGTGCATAATACTGAGTCAAAATATTTCTAATTTAGGTACTTACATAGCCACTATTACAATAGCATCTGTGCACCTCAAATCTTTTAATCTATTTATATCTTCACAACACCCCTGTGAAGCAGGGTGGATAAAAATCAATGTTTTTTTAAAAAAATCGGATTTGTTTGATAAATTTGAGGGGAAAAAAAATCTATCTAAAGATAGTTTTAATTAAGATACATTATAGCTCAAAGATAGCTCATCATGGAATAGGGATTATAAATTCTAATTCTATAGTATGAGACAATATATTCATGTAAGGTTTAAGAGAAGTTTTGTAAAAGAGAGTTCCAATAGTTCATGGATTAGGGACCCAATTTTATGGGGTTACAGGGGCTTCTGTATAGATTATTTAGGTTAATCTTTCTATCTACTCAATGGGACTCAGTGCTCAGTCTAGAAGATACCATCAGAGATGCTTAATTTTGCAGTTCTCAAAGTGTGGATTTGTCTCTCCAGAGATATGCTTGTTAACAGCACAAATGTTTTTAAATAAATAATATATAGAGGTGAGAAATAACAGACCTCAACCCTATTGTCCCTCTGCAAATTTGTGTACACAGAGTCAATCCCTTATTTCTCTCTAAAAGTGCAAAGTTTCAAAAAGTTCAATGAATAGAAGATTGTTGGGGGCGGAATAGATCTGGACAAGAAGAAATCTGGAGATAAATATGAGAAGGGAGGGACAGGCAGTAGAAACAAAAGTGAAACTGTTTGAGCAGCACATTCCAGAAGTCTTGAGGTCTTTCTGCATGTAGCCTTCATTGATTTGAGATCTACCCAACCATTCTCTCATTAGAAGGGAAAAGCTATAATGGCAGCAGGCCGTAAAAAAGACCAAGTTTGGGAATATTTTAATGAAGTTCCTCTACTTGTGAGTAAGACAGGCATGCATGCAAAATGCAAACAGTGCAACAAAGAAATGCAAGGCCTGGTTGCCCAAATGAAACAACATTCATGAGAAGTGTTCCCTCTCAGGAGGAAGCTGCATTGAAGATGATGAAAGGAACATGTCTGAACATGCAGGATCTTCAGGTTGGTAAACTTTTTTATTTCATACTTCTTTCTTAAGGCCTGCTTGTCTTCCTTCTGGACTATTCTTGAATTCTCATGTTTGAGCAAAAAATATAGTTGTTACTCTATGGTACTATCATTTTAGATGCAGTTGTGATAAAAAAATAAATAGCTAAAATAGGCAGATCTTCCTTTTACAATTTCACCTTTAAAGTAGTACTGAGTGTCAGTGAATGCAATGAGTAATACTAAATGAGCAGTATGGTAATAATAATTAAATAACTGCACTGATTTATTTTGTTTAGGAGAATCCATCCTCAACCTACAGGATTCTGAAGACTATCCACCTTCAAGATCACCATCATTTTCTATAGTTTCAGAGTTATCTGCCAATGATAGTGTTTCAGTCACATCATCTATGTCGCATAGCCACGTATATCACCTGTAGCAAAAAGAAAAAAAAAATCTCCATCATCCAGAAACCACCATAGATAAATTTGTGATAAGAACTAGCAGATTACAAAAAGAGGTAATTGATGAAAAATTGCTTGGTTTGTTTATGCAACAAACTCTCCTTTCCATATGATTGAGAACCCACACTTCATTAACACAGTTCAGTCATTAAGACCAGGATACAGTCCACCCAACAGAGCAGATGTCACAGGCAAATTGCTGGATAAAGTATATGAAAGAGAAATTGAGCAGTGTGCAAAATGTCTAGAGGGTGAAATTGTTAACCTTTGTCTTGATGGGTGGAGCAATGTCCACAATGATCCTGTTGTATGTGCTTGTATGACAAGAGAAGAAGGGAATGTCTTCCTTACAGAAACAACTGATACATCAGGAAATGCACACACAGCAGAATACTTACAAGTAGCAGCAGTAAAAGCTATAACAAACTGTGAAAAAAAATATTCAAATGTCTAGTACGCAGCTTGGTTCCAGACAATGCTGCAAATGTATTCAAGATGAGAAGAAATTTAGAAGAGAGTCCCCAAGCTAATAACATACAGTTGCAGTGCTCATTTGATGCACCTCCTAGCCAAAGACTTCCAGTGTTCCAGTACTTCCGTAACAACCACTTTGCAGCAGCTGCTCTGAAAAAAGTGGAACCACCAAGCTAACTCTCCCACAAGATGTGCGATGGAACTCAGTAGTGGACTGTTTTGAGCACTATATCAAGAACTGGCCTAATCTGATGACAGTTTGGGAACAAAATGGTAAAAAAATAGATGGCACTGTCACAGCCAAAGTTCTCAACATTGGGCTTAAGAGAAATGTTGAACACATGCTGAGTACCCTGAAGTCTATTTCTGTAGCCTTGAACAAAATGCAGGGAAATATCTGTTTTATTGCTGACGCTGTTGAAATTTGGCAGGAACTGAGTGAGATCTTAAAAAGAGAAATATGCAATGACAGAATTAAATTACAAGCATTAAAAAAATGAATGGGACAAGCACTATCTCCATCTCATTTTCTTGCAAATATTCTCAATACTTGGTACCAGGGTCAAACCTTAACTGCTGAAGAAGAGGAGTTGGCTATGACATGGACATCCAGCAATCGTCCCTCCATAATGTCAACTATAATAAACTTCAGAGCTAAGAGTGAACCATTCAATAAATATATTTTTTCTGATGATGTTTTAAAGAAAGTCACACCAGTGAACTGGTGGAAGTCACTTAAGCACTTGGATTCAGAGACCATTGAAGTGGTAATCTCACTTAACAGCAGTAGCTCGTTCTGCCAGTGTAGAAAGAATATTTTCTTTCTTTGGACTAATTCATTCCAAATTGAGAAATCGTTCAGACCTGAAAAAGCAGGAAAGCTTGTTTTTCTTATCCAGATTATGAACAAACAGGAAAATGAAGGTGAAGATGACTGAGTTAGCTGCAGAAGCCAAAATTTTAAGTTTCTCATGTTGACCTGGCTAACACAGTCAATTTAATTTTTGTTTTTTAAAATATATTTCATTTAACTATTTTAGTTAAAAACAATTTTAACAAAAACAAACCTGATTTTAAAAAACACTTGAATGTTTAACTAAATTCAAAAATTCATATGCTTGTTTTGTTAAAATAGTATGTTTTCCATTGAAGAAAATTCCAGAATACATATCATTGTGAAGAATATGTATTAAGGTTATAACAACCAACAAGAATGCACTTTTATGTAGAAATCCATTATTAAATCGAGTCTTCCTGACTAGTGATTTAAATCAAATCCACCCTGCTCTGAAGTAGTACTTCTCACATAAAATAATCCCCAAACTGCCCTAACATTAGGTTTGTTTTCATTTCAAATACCATAAAATTCAAAACATGTTTGTTGGAGGGTAAAGGACAAAATTGATAGAAAATGTCCATTGGCACACTAAAAGAAGTGTGATCCTATGGATAAGGCACTGGACTGGGAGTTAGTAGTTTTGCTACATCCCTGCTGCATGCATTTGGGCAAATTGTTTTGTTTAACTGTAACAATTTTCTCATCTGTAAAATGAGAACAATATTTCTTACCTTTCCCTTTGTAAATCGCTGAGTCTTACAAATGAAAAGCACTACATCGGAACTAGACCTATTGCAAACCAGGACTTAATAAAGAAAATTTTATTCTACTTGAAGAAAATTTAAGCCACAGTTCTCTATTGTCCACAAAATCAAGATGCCAACTTTGGCAACAGAAATTGGATTTCCCATTATACTTTATACATGTATGTTCCTACAGCTAGAGCTGGCATTCTGCTTCTAATGTGGCTAGAGACTTAGGGCATAGATGTTGTAAGTTTCACTGGGACTAGAGAAACAACCAAAGGAACCAGGAATTTGGTATGATGGTAATGGAAAGCAATAAGATATGGGAAGAGGTATTTACTCACATTCCATTACTTTTCCTGGGAGGAGGAAAAGCACAAACAGAGTGGCCATGGAAGCAATAGAGGACAGAAAGGGTAAGATAGGGAAAGGGAGAGAGTTGCAATGAGGGGAGCAATACAGAATGGGAATTAAGGAGACAAGGAGGGAACCCAACACGAGAGATGGCAGCACAGCAGTCCATGGAAGAGAGAGCCCCATAAAACAGAGGGCTAGGGAGTAAGATACCGAAAGAATCATAATGGAGAAAGGAGAGCCAACGAAGAAATGGTACACATTTCTGGAGCACACAACTCACTAATCTTTTCCAGTATGGGGAGGGGGTGCCACATTCAGCTGAAGGAGAAGAGGAAATAAGAGTTTTGAGTCAGTGTTCATGATGCAACCCCCAGCACCAATTCTTGGGCTTGTAAGGCAATCTCCCTTTACTTGGGCCCCAGGTTGCCTCATTTCACACAATACTACCCATGGAGTGGCACTATTTGCTCACAATTTAAAATACACTTAACTGGCTGTTGGAAGAATCGGAAACTGTAGTATAGTAATGATACCATGTAGACTCATCTTCAGTTTGGAGAATAAAGATACAGAGCAGAACTGTGCAGTATAAAATACAGAGCAGAACCGTTTCCAAAGCACCCAAATTGTTTTTCTACTAATAAATGTTTTAAGAGACTCTCTCAATTGCAACTTTTTAAGGCTCCCACAGCTATGAAGGTCATGGTAGACTGTTTCCCTGTGCCAACAGAAAAAAACATGTGACACATTTCTTGCTCTTTCTGTAAGAAAAGAAAAAAAGGTGCACAGTAAATGCTGGGCAAATGGGCATACCAAAGGGGAAAATGTTAGGAATGGAGGCCTGGTGAGTGCCTTTGTACAATCCCCTTCCATTTCAATAAACCCTGGCTTATATAACAGCATGTGAGCAAAAAAACATGTTTAGGATACTGTAGCTATGGCATCATTTCTCATATTCCTAGATTGTGGGTTTTCAATCACAATCTTAATTATAACAGGTTTTTGTACTCAATAATTATCCCAAAAGTCTGTATTTTAAGTACAGACCACTTAGTGTGGTCCTTTTAATTTTATGGTCTCGTTTATTAACTTTTTTTAAATAACTGGAATGTGGAAGGCTTATGTAAATGTACATAAAATAAACAGTACTCGTGTGGAAAGAGTCTCTGTCCTGATTTAGCACAGTTGTGAGACAGCAGTCATTACTCATTAGTGCTGAAGAACAGAAAGCTTCTCCTTTGCCAGTTGTGTCTTAGGGAGTATAATACTTATTGTTTCACTGAGCATTTTTGCTGTAAGTAGGCATAAGCATTTCATGCGTTTTACTGAGTTCTGCTGTCAGATGCTAAAAAATGGCATTTTGCCAAATGATACAGTGAGACTATACCTGCAGAATTTAAAGTTAAATTAGAAAACATTCAATAAATTTATTAAAGTGCTGTGAGTTCCCATTTCAAGGCAAATCACATAAGTCAACACAAAAGCCAATCTCTCCTCAGACACGCTGCCACATCCCTATCAGCAAGTGATCTCTGCAACATTGTCTAAAAATCACAGCAGAAATGCATTTTTCTTGTTTAATAGCCTACCTAATGAATGAATCAGTGGTAAAGGCAGTACTTCAATATTTAGCACTTACAAAGCCCTTTTAATCTTCAAAGCACTGTATACAATAGAGTAAAATACTTAACACCCAGGTGAGTTAGGTCAGTATTATCCCCATTTTGCAGATTAGAAAAGAGCACTGGAGCATCTAGAGGTAATTCTACAGCAATAAAACCTGAAATAATCAGGTGTAGTCTGCATGTTTAACTGTCACATGGGGGGGAGAAAACCCAAGCTGGTATCTCCAATTAGCCAATCCTCTCACAGGCTTCTGGGAATGGGAGGGGTTTGGCATCTATATAAAAGACTCAGCTCATGATGGGGAGAGGAAAAGCAACACCCAAGAAGACTGGATTGCTGAAAGAATGCCACGGGGATGTTCTGGTGGTAAAGATACTGAATTTGGGGAGGCTGGGGCCTATCTCCCTAGGAAACTTTAGACTTGCCTGAGAGGTAGGATAATTATGGGGAAATGGGACTAGAGGATTTGGATGTTGATGATAAACTGATATGCCCCTTCTATAAGCACTCCCACATTATCTCTGGTGTCCATTTTCTCCCTTTTTTCCTGTAGTGGTCAGGTCATCCTGGGCCACCAGACAATGGCTTGGTGACTGATGGTGCTTTGGGGCTTAGATGGAGGGACAAGAAGTCATCTTAATAATTGTCTGCTTAACAACCCTCAAGCTGGTGAGAATCCAGTGGTTCACAATGGTCAAATCACTCACCTACCATTGAAGCATGGCACTCTCTAGAATGGAGCCTAATAGAAACAAAATCACCATAGCACCAATCTAGGAGCATTGGTTCAGTACGGAACCAAGGAAAGAGTGAGGGCTATGGAATCACCAACACCACTTTAAAAAAATGACGATACCTACCCCCATCACTTAGTATTCAGATATCTTTTGTGCTTTCCTAAGTGGGAGTTGTTTTCCAAGGATGGATTCCTCCTAAATGCATCCTAATCTCAAAAGAGCCCAGAGGTTTTTGCTACAAACAGAAAACAAAGCTCTTAAGTATGCTAACGTAGGATGCTAATTCTAAAGGACTGTAGCATCCCCTAGTGGTATGCTGAAGTTTTTGTAGGTTAGGCAAAGGTACGTAGTTGCTCCTCTTACCATCTCGCTTTAAATGTACATAGCATTGTACCGTTCTTGCTGTATCAGTATTTCAAAGAACATAGCCAGCTCTGCCTGTACCACAGATCACCTATACCATACTCTTACAATGCAGTAACTGTTTCACACACAGCCTCATATTCCAATGTAAAAAGGAGAGCTTTCCAACCCAGAAAGCACTGTAAAGATTTCCCCCATCATAGCTCACTTTCACTTCTGTTTGGGCAAGGACACTTGAAAAATGCATTATTTTTATACACTATTATTATCCATTAGTGCATTATCTTACTGCATATCCTCTACAAGCCAGTTGCTATAAAAAGGCAACTGTAGTACAAACATCAGCTAATACTCAGCACCCTCTGAAAGTTTCCCCATCTGTAAAACAGGAACACCAAGAAGAGTACTGTGGTATGTAGTAGCACTGCTATGACAAAACATTACCTGAAAGATTTCATAGAGCATGTGCCAAATATCAAATGGTAAACAACTAAATATTGACTTGGGGCTTGAATACACACAAACTTACACTGAAATAATTACATCAGTTTTAATTCACACCTTTATGGTGCATATCTAGGTGTAGACACTTATTTCAGATTGGGTGTTTAGGTATGTCTACACTAGAAGTGCTATAGCTGCGCCACTAGCATTTGTAGTGTAGACACTACAGCGACAAAAGGGGTTCTTCCATCTCAGTAGTAAATCTACACCACTGAGAGGCAGTAGCCAGGTCGAATGAAGAATTCTTCTGTCAACCTAGCAGTGTCTACGCTTGGGCTCAAATCAGCTTAATTATATTGCACAAGGCATGATATTTTTCACAGCCCTGAGCAATGTAGTTTGGCCGATCTAATTCCGTAGTGCAGACTAGCCTCACTTATGCTATGTCTCCACTAGCACTTTTGTTGGTATAAATTATGTTGCTCGGGGGTGTGAAAAAACACACACCCCGTGCGACATAAGTTACACTGACAGAAGTGCTGGTGTAGACAGCACTAAGGCTCTTCTGCCAACATAGCTATCACGACTTGTTGGGGGTGGTTTAATTATAGAGTGGCTACATGGGAGATCTTATAGTGGCATGGCTGCTTTGGTACAGCTACGCTGCTGCAAGCTCTCTAGTGTAGAAATGGCCTATGTGTAAGGCTATGATTTAGTCACAGAGGTCACGGCTGTCACAGATTTCATCACTTTACCGGACCTCGTTGACTTCTAGGGCTTCAGGAGGCCAAGACTTGGTGGGAGCTGCAGTCAGGGCCATGCATCCCTGTCCCACAGATGCAGGCAGCTCTGGAGCGGGGGCTGTGGGCCCCCCATGGCTGCGCTCCCATGTTCCACGTGCTGGAGCTTATGTGTAACCTAGTAAAAAGACTTGAGAGTATCTGCACAGATCTGCACCAAAACAACATAAGGGGAAATTAAAACAGATTTATTTCTGTGCAAGTTTGTGTAAACAAGCTTAGCTTCTACAAAGGCTCAAGCTGGAAAAGAAACCATAGAAGGTGGGCTTCTGAATTTTCAAAACTTCTTTCTCCAATAATCAGCCAAAGTCCGGGAATTATTCTAGTTTACTGAAAACTAGAATTTAGAATACAATGACCTTCTACACCTGAACTATAATCAATAGTCACCGTGTTAAAACTTTGAGAGAGTTGACATAATATTAAGTGGATGGAGTTTGCTGACCAGATAAGTTATGCAGGGATACAACAAAGAAGTGGGAGTAAAGAATCCTAGATTTCTCCTGCTTTGCAGTCTCATTGTGTAACCTTGAGAAGCCACCACCACCACCATCTGAGTGTCTAACTTTGTGCATCCAACTTTAGCCACCCAATGCTTAAGCACCTCTGAAAACAAAACAAAACCAGACATCTGTGTCAAGTTGAATGTTGACGACACCAAGAAAAACAACATGCAAAATTAGTGGACACTCAGGAAAATTTTTAACTTAATGTGTGTCTTGGTTTATAAACCTGAAAAAGGGTAACACTTCCCTTATAGATATGTTGTGAGCCTTAATGCCTGTAAAAGTGTTTTGAGATGGACAAAAAGGAAAGCTAAACACAAAGTGAAATATTAGGGCTTTAAAGTTTTTGAGGCTATAAATGATCTGCAGTTTTAACATTCACTGTAAAGGCTTTCTTCAGATAAAACCTTTCCAATCAAGATCAGTTCCTTTGTTTGCATCTGATTTTTAGGACAGGAGAAAAACAAGTTAAGCAAACACATTCAAAATAGTATTCCTATGAAAGAATAGTATTGATAACATAGAAGCTGTTTGATTTGGTTCAGTGGATAAATTAGGTCAGAGGATGGATTTCACATTCACAACAACTAGGGCCTTGGCTACACTCACGAGTTACAGCGCAATAAAACTGCCTGCAGCGCTGTAACTCACTAACCGTCTATACTTGCAAGGCACGTGCAGTGCTGCATCTCCTCAGGTACAGCGCTGCAGGTACTCCACCTCCCCGAGAGGAATAACATTTGTTGCGCTGCCGCTGGTGCGCTGCGGCTCCAGTGTGGCCACCCAATGCGCTCTTATTGGCCTCCAGAAGTATTCGGAAGTATCCCACAATGCCTGTTCTAGCCACTCTGGTCATCAATTAGAACTCTACTGCCCTGGCCTCAGGTAACCAACCGCCAGTCCCACCCTTTAAATTCCCTTGGAATTTTAAATATCCCCTTCCTGTTTGCTCAGCCAGGCGTGGAGTGCTCTCAGCGCATCTTTCCAGGTAACCATGCCTCCACGTGCCAGACGAGCCCCAGTATGGCACAATAGCGAGTTGGTGGACCTCATCGCTGTTTGGGGGGAGGAAGCTGTCCAGTCCCAGCTGCGATCCAGCTGGAGGAATTTCGATACTTTCAGCCAGATATCAAGGGCCATGATGGAAAGGGGCCATGACCAGGATGCAATGCAGTGCAGGATAAAAGTGAAGGAGCTGCGTAGTGTGTACCGCAAAGCCCGCGAGGCAAACAGCCGCTCAGGTGCTCCCCCCACAACCTGCCGATTCTACAAAGAGCTGGACGCAATACTTGGGGGTGACCCCACCACCGTTCCGAGCACCGCCGTGGACACGGGAGAGCGGGAGGAGGAGGACGAGGGACAGGAGGAGGTAGAGGAGGAGGAGGGGGTTGAAGCAAGCAGGAGCGAGGGTGCTGTGGCTGGGGGAGACACCCCTGACTCCCTGGGGGCATGCAGCCAGGAGCTCTTCTCGAGCCAGGAGGAAGGGAGCCAGTCGCAGTGGCCGGTACGCGTTGGAGGAGAAAGAGAAGAGCAGGTTCACGGTAAGCAGCTTTTATTTTCGGGAAGGAGTTTTTTCGGTGCGGGGTCCTTGGGCGAGGAGGGTTTGGGCTGCATGCATGCCTAGATGCAGAACAGCGCATTGATGTGGTCTATCACATCGTGGAAATCGGCCACTGTAATCTCTTCGAAAGTCTCAGCCAGAAGGTGGGCAATGCGCTTGCGCAGGTTTACTGGGAGAGCCGCCGTGGTCCTTGTCCCAGTCAGGGTAACGTGTCCGCGCCACTGTGCCGCGAGGGGACCATTGCTGCACACAGGCAAGCTGCATATGGGCCAGGGCGGAAGCTGCATTGCAGTAGAAGACCCTCCCTTGCTTCCCCGGACACCCTCAGCAGCGAGATATCTTCCAGGACGAACTCCTGTGGAAAATGTGGGGATAGTGTTCAGTGTAGGTTCCCCCTGCAGCTGTTGGCTCTCCCCAAGGCACAGAAACCCGTCGGACAGTACATCTGTGAAACAATCAGTCCCCCTTTACCCTGTGCTTACTCACCATTTTGGGGCTCCCGTGGGTTCTGTGCGCTCTGTTTGGGATGGGAAAATTGTGCTCTTTTGGAGACTGTGTGTGCCCTCCTTAAGTGTGGGGGAATCACTGTTCTGTCTGGCATAAAACAATGATGCCTCTGTTAAATGTTGCATTTTGCCTTCAAGATGCAACCTTGAGATCTCCGCCGTCCTTCTTATCACCGGCTGAGAGACTCCAAAGGCTCAGGAAGAGGCCCAGAAGAACGAAAGAAGACATGCTGCAGGAAGTTATGAAACAGTCTCTTAAAGAGAATCAAAAGGCTCGGGAGTGGAGGGAGAGCGAAAGCAGGCTCCGCCAAGAAAACGCTTTGCACCGGTGGCAAAGCATGCAGCTCCGGCAGGAAAGCACAAAGGAACTGATTAGTATCATGGCGCGCCAAGCAGACTCTATCCAGGCACTCGTCGCCATGCAGGCAGAGCAGTACCGCCCCCTCCCCACCGCAGCCAGTGTCCCAAAACACTTTTCCTTGTGCCCCCATGTCACCACCTGCCCACTTCACCCAACATCCAGGTTCTTATCGCCCACACCAGCTGCCCCCAACACCTGTAGCTTCACCAGCCAGCCCTGGAAACTATGACCCTTACCCACTGCACTCAACTCCCATCCCAAATTATAGACATCCTGAAGTCCAGCACTCACTGCACAGCACTCCAGGAAGCCCGAGTATGAAAGCAGGACATACCATAACCTGTGATTGAATCGTTCCCCACACCACCCACCACCTCCTTGCCCTTTCTGTCTCACGAGCAGTTGTGTTTTTTTTTAATACATGTATTTTCTCTTTAATAAATGGATTCTTTGGATGTGAAAACAGTCTTTATTATTGCACAAGGTAAAAGATACCTTAGCCCAGGAAAGAAACAGGCAACGCAAGTCAGCTGAGCAAACACAAATCAGCTTAGCAAAGACAGATTACTAATAACATTGGAACCACTTCACTTCAGGGCCGTGCAGGACAGCAGACATTGCTGGTGGTTTTCAGCCTCAAATTTCTCCCTCAAGGCATCCCTAATCCTTGCAGCCCCACGCTGGGCCCCTCTAATAGCCCTGCTCTCTGGCTGTGCAAATTCAGCCTCCAGGTGTTGAACCTCTGAGGTCCACGCCTGAGTGAACATTTCACCCTTCCCTTCACAAATATTATGGAGGGTACAGCACGCGAATATAACCGCGGGGATGCTGTGTTCGGCCAAGTCCAGCTTTCCATATAGAGATCGCCAGCGGCCCTTCAAACGGCCAAAAGCACACTCCACAGTCATTCGGCACCGGCTCAGCCTGTAGTTGAACCGTTCCTTGCTGGTGTCAAGGCTCCCTGTGTAGGGTTTCATGAGCCACGGCATTAAAAGGTACGCAGGGTCTCCAAGGATCACAGTGGGCATTTCAAATTTCCCCTACCGTGATCTTCTGGTCTGGGAAAAAAGTCCCGGACTGCATCTTCCGGAACAGGGCAGTGTTCCGAAAGATGCGTGCGTCATGCACCTTTCCGGGCCAGCCTGCGTTGATGTCAATGAAACGCCCATGGTGATTCACAAGCGCCTGGAGAACCATGGAGAAATACCCCTTCCGATTAATGTACTCGGATGCTAGGTGGGGTGGTGCCAGAATAGGAATATGCATCCCATCTATCGCCCCTCCGCAGTTAGGGAAACCCATTTGTTCAAAGCCAGCCACAATGTCCTGCACGTTACCCGGCGTCACGGGTCTTCTGAGCAGGATGCAATTAATGGCCTTGCAAACTTGCATCAGCACAATTCCAACGGTCGACTTTCCCACTCCAAACTGGTTCGCTACTGATCGATAGCAGTCCGGAGTTGCGAGCTTCCAGATTGCAAGAGCCACCCGCTTCTCCACCGTCAGGGCAGCTCTCAATCTTGTGTCCTTGCGCTGCAGGGCGGGGGCGAGCTCCTCACACAGTCCCATGAAAGTAGCTTTTCTCATCTGAAAGTTATGCACCCACTGCTCGTCATCCCAGACTTGCATGACAATGTGATCCCACCAGTCTGTGCTGGTTTCCCGAACCCAAAAGCGGAGTTCCACAGTGCATAGCATGTCCGTGAATGCCACAAGCAAATTCGTGTCGTACACGTTACGCGAGTTGATTTCATCGTCGGAGTCCTTGCTGTCACTGTGGATCTTAAGGAAGAGCTCGACTGCCAAACGTGATGTGCTGGCGAGACTCGTCCGTATTATTCTCAACAGGTCGGGTCCATTTCCCGCTGACCGAAACGGAACACACATCGCACTACAAAGAAACCGCTGAAAGATGGCACCAAATGTGGCCAGAAACACAGGGATTGCTGGGATGCGAAGCGATGCATCACGGGGCGTTGGGACAGGACCCAGAATGCCCCGCACCACACGCCCCCTTCCCACAACCCACGGCGCCAGAATGGGAAGAGGTGTTCTGTGGGATATCTGCTCATAATGCACCGCTCCCAAAGCACCGCTCCCAAAGCCGCTGCAAGTGCCACAAATGTAGCCACATTAGTGCGCTGGAAGCTGCCAGTGTGGACAGGCTGCAGCGCTTTCCCTACTCAGCTGTACGAAGACGGGTTTAACTCACAGCGCTGTACATCTGCAAGTATAGCCAAGGCCTAAATAGTGGTCCTTTACTCAGCCACAGACCTTACTATTACCTCTGCCTTGAGAAAATTCTAAACACCCCCACATGTTCATCATCCTAGTTAGGAATGAGTAGAAGAACTTTGTAGCCAGCAGAGCAACTTTTCATGACTCAATGATTAATGTTGCACATCATAATGTTCACCATGTCATACTTTAAGGGTAAAGATGTCTCCCAGGTCTCTCAAGTAATCAAATACTGCCACAAAGCTACTGGACAAAGCTTCCGGCCCATGCTGCTGTTCATAGCTTTCCCAAGGAGCAGCATGAAATTGACATTCTTGCCAGTTTCAGGGCTACCCACAGGCTTCTGAATAGAAGCAGTGAAATTGAACAGTCTTGTTAATTTCATGCTGTTGCTAGTAGCAACAAAGACTCTGGAGCAAGCCTAGGAAGATGTCACAGCATTGATTTATACTCTGTTCAAGTTTGAGAGGTTATCACAACGTAAGGGCTAGAAACTTAGAGTGGTGTGTTTGGGGTTTTTTAAAGAAAATTTTGCAGAAGTCAGTGCTGTTGGTACAATTGCTCACGAGTGAATTTCGTACTGATCTGCTGAAACAGCTTTTACAATTATCAATTTCACAATTATGAAATTTGAAGAGCCCAAAGCTTGAAAAAATTAACAGCTTTAGCCAAGTGAAAGTTACAATGAACTGCCAACTCTCATATTATAGGAGACAATCCTTTCCTAAATGCATAAAGCATTGTGATGGTGTGGAGCTGCTCTTAATGCTTTATGCTGACCTTGTTGAGATGTGTACTGAATGAGTACACTGGTTTAGTTTAATAGCATAAACACTTAAAGGCTGTTAAGAGACAACACTGGACAGGAAAAGACCGAGGAATACAAGGTCAAAAGGACTATAGCAGTTTAAAGAAGAAACTGAAACAGAGAGAGAGACAGACAGTTGTTGGGGAAGCTGTTTCAGGAAACCACTGACACAGGCACGTACTGAGGTACCTGAAGAAGCTAGGCCTGCCCAGGTTATCATGGAAGGGCCTTAGGTAAGACAAATATGTACACAGACAGTTTTAAAATCTTCTCTCATATGCTCTCTTTGTACTGTAAGAGCCATTTTGGTTTGGCTGTCTGGTTAGACTCCTAAAAGGAAAATAAGTAGGGTGGATACAAGGGGTATAGTAGCCACGAGAGGTAAAGGCATGCGCCCTGTAACCTGAAGAAATGCACTGAGGCCTTGTCTACACTAAAGGGAAAAGTCGATCTAAGCTACACAATTTGAGTTACACTCAAATCGACATAGCTTAGATCTATTTACCGTGGGGCCCACACTACGTGACATCGACGGGAGACGCTCTCCCATTGACTCCCCTTACTTTTCTCAATCAGGTGGAGTACAGTAGTCGAGGGGAGAGTGATCGGCGGTCGATTTAGTGGGTCTAGTGTCTTCACTAGACCCACTAAATCAACCGCCGATGCATCGATCGCCTCAGCGTTGATCCTCCGGTAAGTGTAGACAAGCCCTTAGAGCAGAAAGGGGACAGAGATGCATCTAGTCCTGTAACTACAGACAAGCATAACTTCCTGTGTTAATATTTCCAAGCAAAGATTCTATTATTGTATTAACCAGACAGTAAGATTGCCAGTAATAAAGCTTAACATTGACTTTACCAGCACTTGAAGATCATAAGAACAAGTGAAAGTATTGCCAGACTAGCCTGGCAGGAGCTACACCTGCACAATGGGGAGAAACTGCTGAGCGTACCATGTGGGTGCAGTCTGGGTAAAGGGCAGAGCTGAACTTGTAGTGGGGGAGAATAAGGGCAGGCATGGGGTTCGGGCTAACTTAATGGGGAATAGTAGGGGCACTATGAGGGTAGGCTGTGCTAAACTACGGGCCTTGGGACAGGTGGAGGCTTGGGGTAATTATGGGGTAAACTATGCCAGACTTGAGAGCAGTCATGAAGTGGAGCACAAGTGAGGTCATAAGCCTAGCGTGGGAGCCATGGAGCAAACAGTGCTAGACTGGAGATAGCTATGGGGTAGGCAAAGCCAAGTTGGAAGATAGTCATGGGGAAGTAGCTGAGCAGGCTCTGGGAGTTATAGTGGATTACAAATCGAATGAGTCAACAATATGATGCATATGCAAAAAAGGCTAATATTCTGGGATGTATTAACAGAAGTGTTGTTAGGTAAGATATGGAGATAATTGTCCTGCTCTACTTAGCACTAGCGAGACCTCAGATGGAGTACTGTGTCCAACTCTGGGTTCCACGTTTTACATGTACATAAACTGGAGGAAGTCCAAAAGATAGCAACAAAAATTATAAAAGGTTTAGAAAACCTGACCTATGAGAGAAGTTTAAAAAACTGGGTATGTTTAGTCTTGAGAAAAGAAGACTGAGTAGGAACCTGGTAAGTCATCAAATATGTTAAGGGCTATTACAAAAAGGACTGTGCTCAATTATTCTCCACGTTCACTGAAAGTAAGACAAGTAATGGGCTTAATCTGCAACAAGGAAGACCTACGTTAGATATTAGGAAAATATCTAACTGTAAGGGTAGTTAAACTCTGGAATAGGTTTCTAAAGGAGGTTGTGGAATCCCCATCATTGGAGATTTTTAAGAACAAGTTGGACTAACACCTCCTCAGGGATAGTCCAGATGCGGGGGGGGGGGGGGGGGGGGGGGGGGGGTTTGTTTTTGTTCTGTCTCAGTGCAGAGGGCTGGATTTCATGACCTCTCAAGGTCCCTTCCAGCCCTACATTTCTATGATATTTTTTCCTCACTAGCATTCATGTGGGTTGGTGCATAATTAAAATATTTCTCACTACATTTTCTCAAATTAGCAAATATGGAAAGGATTTTAAACAGGAGTCAAGTAGGAAAGGACTGGAAGTTTTCTCCTTTGCCATATCAAAATCTTGATTTTGTTACCTTCCCTCGACCCCACAGCTCCTCTCCCTTCCAAGTCTTATCACTTTTTTCCTCTGCCCTGTTAGAGACCTCAACACCAAACTCCTGCAATTTCAAATTATCCTCCAAGTGTTTGAAGAGCCACAAGCTTCCCCAAAATGCAAAGTCTGCTCTCTCCAATCAGCTTCTCCACACTTGCCACAGCCACAAAAGAGAACAGAGACTGATCAAACCTGGCACAAGAACTGCAAGTGCTGCGCAAGGTACTAACAGACTACGGTGGTGAGACAAGCGGCTGTATAGTTGCCCACTCCACAATTCTGATCAGTTTCACCCTGATGGTGCTAGTAGGTGTTCTTCTCCTGTGCTGTTCCCAACTCTGCACAGATACTTTGTTGAGCAAAGCTTGATAAGTACTACCCAGTGAGGTTAAGTGCTGGAGGCTGGAATGTTCTTGCCTCGGTAGCACTGTTTAGGCTGCTCAGTGCTTCTGTCCTTGGAGTTTCAATGCTGTGAGTAGATAGTGCAGCATGTTAGTTTAGCAGACTCGATGTTATTCATAAAGGACGATCACAGGCACAGTTCAGTGGTGAAGGCTCTCAGCCAGGTTTATTGTCAATGAAGCAAAGTACTAGCTCTCTGGATCAATGTTTACAGTTACACTAACGTGTGCTTGTTGCAATGGACTCAGCTCAGTAAGCGGTGGGACTTTCTGCTGCCCCCTAGACTGGACAAAGGGTTACGGTGAAGTACCCAACATTTATAGACGGAGGCAAACAACTGGAATACACAACTTACACAACACCTTACCTATTTCATGACATTTGTTTGTTACCTCCCCTTGTTCTTAATATTTTGAACAAAACATCCCTGTTCATTATATCGTCAAACTATCTTATTTTGTACTAGGCTGGAATGTATCTATACTAACTGGAATATATGTATGTAAATATCTAGCACCTAGTATGCTATCAACAACTTTGCCACATTCATGTACTGGACAGTGAACTTGCAAGCATCTGCTTTAATACATGGTCTGACTTTGGTTCACAGCCTCTGGTTCAGGCCTCAAATCTTGCACCAGGTCTAGTGGTCCAGGCTCTCTCGCTCTATCTGCTACAGTTGGGATGCACTATGTGGAGCAGGGGGACACACAAGCTCAATATTTTCTCGCTGGGAACACGTGTGTGCACAGTGTGCATATACCACCCGCACACACTCAAGAGAGAATGTAGCAATGTTCTAATTTCTTCCCCCAGTTCCTCAATAGAATACCCTAACATCAGCAGAGGATGGTGCCACTGCCTCTGTTCATAGTACATATCCAGCAGCATGAAACTGACTGGTTTGCTTCAGCATCACTCTGTTCTGTTGGAAAGCATCACGTGCACCAACAGGAATTACTAAGGAAACGGGGGTAAATATCTTCACACGCAGAATTGTCCAATGGGAGAATATCTGAAGTATGTGGGCAATGAGAACACAATTCCAGGGAGAATTTAACTCCTTGTGCATTACTGAATACAATAGCTCTACCTACAATTATTGCATTCCCAATATCTGATTGTTTTGTAAAGTACTTTGAGATACGTACAAAAGGTATTTTATAGAAAATTAAACTAAACTTCAATGTATACAATTGTTCTAGAAATGTCTTTACAAGACTAAAATAGTTCTAAAAGAGCTATAAAGTCTCTGGATAAAATATTCTACAACCTTCAAGGAAAGTAATTTCCTAAGAGTCTTAAGGACTTTAACGTAAGTATCTCTTTAAAGGTATGTCAAAACACAGGAAAAATTAAGATAAAACTGGCTATCTATCCTAAGTGAGAGTTGTAGCTTCCACCTCCCCAATCGCTCAACAGCGCAAAAAGAAACGAATTTCAAAAGCCACTCTGTAATTAACTTGGGGTGGTTTAGCTGATACAGGAAGCTACCATTGCCATAAAGGGTATCTAATTATTTTTCAAATGTAGTTGCAGATACCTATCTCCAATACAATTACTCATGTCTACTCATAAAGCCACAATGTTCACATGAGGTTTCCAAAGCAGACGCTCGTAATACAACCAAACTTTACTATTGTGGTTTATAGTGCCACCAACAGGAAGCCTCAATGTCTTTACAGTTGCCTATATATTGTACAGAGAACAGCCTGCATAGATCATCACAAGATTAGCCTCCAAAATGCAAGTCAGCATTTTACAACCATGACCACAAAGCCAGACACACAGGCTAGAGTACAGCATAGATAAACTATATGGGTTTGAGTTAACACTTGTTTCAGATGTTGCTCACACCTGTATTGTCGCACCAAACAAAAAACATTTACTCTGCTCTCTGAATTCTGTTCAAGGACTTCAAACGTCTTCTATCCACGACTTACTGTAATTTTTCTAAATTTCCATGAAAAAGTACTCCTCACCTTGTCCAGTAGCAAACCTTTTCTGAACACACTGATAGATGGAACAGGTTTTTCTCCTTCCACAATGTTGCTTGCACATCTTTAAGGTGCCATCTACACTTGAACCAAGCCATGTTAAACGTGTAAATACCAAATTATGTAATAAAATAGTTGGCATGCAGCAAAGTAGTAGCTGGGAGCACTAACAGTAGCATAGATTCTGTTGTATGTTGTAGAACAGATAAGGTCAGCAATCCTCAGCTCTTTGAACGACATGGAAACTGAATGAATTTGATAGGCAAGTCACTAGAAGGGAGATATAGTTAGGTTGTTTTGTATAATCACTGTTCTGACACTTGCTTTTAACAATAGCAAATGCTCAAGAAATAGTGCGACTTACCTGCTTCATGTAATTTGTTGTTTGACATTGAGTTCAGACCTAAATACACTAATTAGCTGTCAGCAGTGTTGAAAATCTATTAATCTTAACAGCAACAGCAAATTAAGTGAACCCTGGAGATAGGCCACAGAACTTGACATTGTGTTGACAGGACAGCCTAGATAATCATGATTCCTCCTAACCTTAGTCTATGAATTGGTATAGTCTGACAGTATGATTTAACTGAAGCAAAAATTAGTTCTCATACAGCTCTCTAAGAAAGGCTATTTGACAGTTGACAAAGTGGGTAGCTCTTAGAACAGGCTACTAAATTGTCACTGATGAAATCATGATCCTGAAACTATCCATACAGTTATCTACAGCCTGTAAACTGACAATCAAGGTTAGCAATACAGCCTCCCTCGAGCTCAAAACAACAATCCTGTCACAGCTTCTCTAGGAGATGGAAACCAACTCCGCAAATTGCCAGTCCAGCTAGGCAAAAAGATATGATGAAAACCATTTGTGACAGTCTCCTTTCTCTGTACCACATGCTTGATCAAAATTGTGTCCTGCCAATTTATTCACTTGGCCATGTCTCTGCTGTCAAAAAACCTGTTTAGAAAAAAAATTACAAACTACTATACTTGCAAGAAGTAGCAATCCTCAAAGTACTGCCAGCACAATTTGTAACATGCCATCTGTTCCATCTAGAAAACACAGGAATTGGAAGCACAAGGGGGCTGGGGGGGCGGTGGGTTAAATTCTGTTTTAAGGTCGGTCGGTCCATAAAGTTCTGGCTAAAATGTTTTGAAGTAATTTGCTTATTGCTTTCAATGCTTAGAAACTTTACCTGAAGAAGCTATGTATCCAAGAAGATTGTATAGGAAGTATTAATATGCCAGAAATACTATATAAAATGCAGGCTATATTCTTTGTATGTTTCCTCCCAATGAGCTTTATAAGCCATTCAAATTAGAATCATTTCCCTCACTTTAGGGGTGTAATACAGCAGCTCTTTAATAGTGTAATTTTGCTGTGCACCACAGTTTAGGACAAAATGTGAACACTAACACTGAATCCAATTGAAATTGCAGGAGTAATTTAGATATGGCAATTGGGGCATTAGAGAGAACATGCCTATGATTTCAAGTTCTATTGAGGCATTCCTTTAGACACTTAACTGATCCATCCTCCTTCATTGTTTGGGTAATTAGTTGTTAGGTATTTATGTGTTATGGTCCCACAAGATTTCTCAATACAATGCAAATTCACCCAGAGTCCAGTCACTATATTACATCAGCACAGAGCATTTTGCAACAGGAAAAACTGGACAATCAGCTCTGGCCCAAACTCTATATTTCATTAGCATGAATGAAAATTATAGGATTTTTAAAAGGAACGTGTGAGAGCTATATCACACAGTCAGGTATATTAAGTTGACCCCCTATTCTTTCCCTCTGCCTCTTTCTTCTGTATCCAACTCCCTCAGGCTGTTTAAATTTAAAAAAAAAAAAACACACACGCAGTTTTATGCTCTTCCCCCCCCCACATGATAGAATGTTTTTATCATGTTACACAGCACTCCAACTGCCTTAGGGGAGCTTTAATGATGATTTTATTTTTAAAAGTACAGGCTTATTTTGCTTGACCTTGCTGCACAAAATAAAAGGTTGCTAAACTCCTCCTCCCAGAGAACAAAACCTGGAACAGAAATAACCTGGCTCTGTTGGATCAAAAGCCTAGAGTGGTAGAGTCCACAAACAAAGCAATCAGAACTAGGACAAACCCAGCACTATTACTAACAAGTACTGTAGGAGCAACCAGGTCAGAGAAACTGACCATTATTCCTTTCTTGTTTGTTCCCTATAATAAACGTACTTTAATACTCTGTAAGTCACTTTGACGATATAAACCATTCCAACGTCAATCTATACAGTACAACGTCCCAAGTAAGGTAATGCCCTTATTTTACAGATGAAGAAAGAAAGGGCACTACACTTAGGGCTGGTCTACACTGGGGGGGGGGGGGGGGGGAGATCGATCTAGGATATGCAACTTTAGCTACGAGAATAGCGTAGCTGAAGTTGACGTATCCTAGATCGAAGTAATTTTACTTACTTTGGGTCCACGCAGCACAGGCTCGCTCCCCCATCGACTCCGCTTCTGACTCTCGCTGTGCTGGAGTACCAGAGTTGACGGGGAGCGCTTCTGGGATCGATTTATCGTGTCTAGATGAGACGTGATAAATCGATCCCCAATAGATCAATTACTACCCGCTGATTTGGCGGGTAGTATAGACGTACCTTTACAGTGGTGCCGCGATACCACTGAGCAAAGACACTACCTCCACCAACAGGAGAGCTTCTTCCATTGATGTAAGTACTCCACCTCCCTGAGGCAGTAGCTATGTCGACTAAGAGAAGCCCTCCCATCAACATAGCTCTGTCTATACTGGGGTTAGGTTGGTATAACTGTCGCTCAGGTGTGGATTTTCCAAACACCTGAGCAACATATTTATGTAGACCAACTAGAGAGAATAAGCAATTGTCAAAGGTCACACCAGGACTCAGTGTTTGAGTCAATATTATAATATTCAAGTCTCTGGCTTTTAGTTCCATGCTCAAACTACCAGACTAAAGTTTATTTTTCAGTGAATTATTGTATTGTATTTACAAAACTTCAATTTAAACTTGACTTTATAATACACTACTAGCAACTAACATGCCTGATCCATTTCTTGCATTTACAAGCCACAATTACATGCTTGTAGCAAAGCAACTTCCAGGGCCAGTTCAGATAAGGTTGCCAAATCTGAAAAAGTGTCTAGGTCTTGAGGCTTCACTCCACCAGAGAGGCTGATATGCTAGTGTGGAGCCTTTGTTTTTAACTGCTCACACTCCACTGCTGTGCTCAGAGCACCCAATGGGTGATAACTTGAGACACCTGGGGAAATCAGGGTGTCTCTTAAATGGCTGCCTGGTGCACAACACTGAAGGTTCCCTCCCCTTCCTTCTATGTGAGTCCTTTTATAAATTTCTAGTCCCTTGATCAGGTGACTTCTGAATCAGCCTCAACTGGTGATTGGTGCTCTACCAGATGACTTTATCATCTGGCATTCTCTCCCCAGATAAACCAGTTCTTCTGGGTGGGAGCCAGTCTGTCTAGGATGTTTGTATTAAAATTGAAGACCATTCCAAGTTTAAAAACCCTCTATTGTCAGTTCTGTAACACAACACATTGGAATTTCAACCCTACATAGAAGTGAGAAGGCAATAGCTTCCACACTCAAAATGTAATTTGCAGCTTGATAAAGATATTTACAGAGTTCATAATCACACACATCTGTATAAATTGTACAGATTCCCTAACTATCTCACACCCATACTAGTTCTGGATACATCTGCTCTCCTTACCTCCTAGGGGACTGAACCTCTATAACTAGCATGAGAGAGCAGACTGGGACAAAGGGGGGCAAAGAAGACCTAGTGATGTATAAGGACAATCTGAATTTCAAAGTATCTTGTGTAATAAGAAAACATAGTTGCCCCCATTTTTCCATAACCCAAGATTAATTAAATTCACAGACTCCAAGGCTAGAAGGGACCACTGTGATTATCTAGTCTGACCTCCTATATAACACAGGCCATAACACTTCCCCAAAATAATTCCTAGAGCATATAGTTTAGAAAAACATCCAGTCTGGATTTAAAAATTGTCAACAGGAGACTCCACCATGACTTAAGTAAGTTGTTCCAATGCTCATTACACGCTGTTAAAAACTTATGACTTTTTCCAGTCTGAATTTGTCTAACTTTAACTTCCAGCCATTGGATCATGTATACCTTTCTCTGCTAGACTGAAGACCCCATTATTAAGTATTTGTTCCCCACACAGATACTTAGACTCAACCCTTAACCTTCTCTTTGTTAAGCTAAATTGGTTACGTTCTTTGAGTCTACAAGGCATGTTTTCCAATCCTTTAATCATTCTTGTGGCTCTTCTCTAAGCCCTCTTCAATTTATCAACATCCTTCTTGAATTGTAAGTACCAGAACTGGCCACCGTATTCCAGCAGTGGTCACACCAGTGCCAAATATAGAAGTAAAATAACTTCTCAACTCTTATTCAAGATTCCCCAGTTTATGCATCCCAGGATCACAATAGCTCTCTTGACCATAACTCCTGTTCAGCTGATTATCCATCAGACCCCCAAGTTATTTTCAGAGTCATTGCTTCCAAGGATAGATGCCCCCCATTCTGTAAGAGTGGCCTACATTCTCTGTTCCTAGATGTGTAGATTTAGCTGTATAAAAATGCTTATGGTTTGCTTGTGCCCCATTTATTACGTGATTAAGATCACTCTGAATCAGTGACCTGTCCTCCTCATTAGCTTCCACACCCCCAATTTTTGTGTTGTCTGCAAACTTTTTATCAGTTTTTAAGACTGTTTTTTACATTCCTTCCTCTGCTGATCAGATCCCACTTGTACTTAAAAATCTCGATTAGCAAGTCTACTCTGAGTTTGGAAAGAAATATTGTTCTTCTGTAGGTGTTCTTCTGTAGGTTTCCTTATCAAGAACTTAAAATGGCAGTGACACCCCAAACTGCACTTGGAAAGAGTACACACAGATTTAGCAAGGTACACTCTGCTGGTAGTTCAGTATGGGATGCAACTTACTGAGCAGAGCTTGAGGAGGAATTTGGAAAAGCCATGGGTTGGACTGGACAATCATCTATATCTCCCCACATTTGCTGGTGTTTCAAGAAAAATGGAGGCAGGTGGAGGGTTTTCATTGTCAGCCTCTGACTGGCTGTGCTGGTCAATCACTATACTTAGGCACATAGAAGGGAATGGGATAAGAACATTGGTCTATCATTCATACAGTGAACATTGCTACAAGCACTGCCCTGCTCACCAGAGCAAGGATGGAATCCTGCGATCAGTAGGTTCCCTGGCAGTCGGCGAGAGAAAAAAGGAGTCAAGTGCAATACCAACAGAAAAAGCCTTAGGGGGGGCAGGGGGTAGAGATCTGGCAGACTGGGTCCAGGTAGTGAGGGAAATTAATGGGAAGCTAGATCAAGTCAGCAAGCAGAATGGTATCAGGGAGGCAAGAGTGAAGGGAATAAAGGAGAAGCGGGGGAGCAAGATAAACCAATGGATCCAAGGGGAAATAAGAGCAGATTGAGGAACCTCCCTGGAAAAGGGAAGTGAGCTCCTGCTTCTCTAACTGCACTAAGGCTGCACAGAGGGCTTTGGTTGCTGTCTGAGATGACTGTTTAAAGATAAGAATTCAGCCTTGACTAGTGTTCACTATAATAATTTCTCCCCGTTGAGTGAGTTCTTGTTTCTAAGGTACTAATCAGTTCTAGTGAAGTATAAATGGACTTGAGGCCAATTCTAATAGGACTGAAGTATTTATTGAAGTAATGTGGGGATTCAGAGGTGAGAGCTGTAACTTGCACAAAGTCAGATTTTTTGCACACACGCCCCCCCCCCCCGGGGGGGGGGGGATCCAGGCTTCTAATAAAAAAAACAATCTTGTAAAAAGTCAGATTTCTATTTGTATCACATCCTATGAAAACACCTCCTGAACTGCTTGCAACGAAACTATTTCAAACACTGACAGCGTGACAGTGAAACTATCTTGACTAGTTTTCATGGTTCTGGCTGAGAGTTAAAAGCAAGCAGTATAAATAGTGAAAAACTGAGCAGCTGTAATTTTGTTTTAATAATCTAAATTACTATTAGCACAGAGAAATGCTCTTTCTAAATGGCCAATCTACAGCTCTTCTGCTATGAGGCTTGCTTCCTTTCATGCTCCCTCTCTCCCTAGTTCTATGAGACATCAGTGCCCAGGCCTGGGAGAGCAGGAGCTTGTGCTGGGCAAAGAATTGCAGGGGACACAATCAGCTCAGCAACAGCAGAGGGATCTCTCTCTACGTGCCTTCGTTCCCCAAAATGTGGATAAAACCTTTCCTGTCTCCCACCTTTGGCAGTTCAGACAAGCTTTCTGGGGCACAGACTCTTTTACTCCATGTATGTACTGTACCTTGCACAACAGGACCTCAAACTTGGTTAGGATCTCTAGGTACTACTGCAATATACAAAAGAGCATTTACAGTAAGTTGGAGTAAAGAGAATGTGAATTAACCTTAACTGTATTACACTTAAACAACCAAAAATGGTTCCATAGACTATACTGTACTTCCTGTGAACATAATTTCTATTCCCAGCACTGCCTCAGTCCTTTAGAAACAGTTATCACTATCCTTCTTTGCTACCAAAACACCAAGGAGAGCCACTTTATCATTACAGGGATAATTTAGACTGTTTGATCAGGCTTTCATAGCAGCTCTGCTGTGGAGATAAAGATTTATGATTTCAACATCAAACTGAAGAGTGAGAAAGTACTTTCACCTATACCTGTCCCCGAACTCCTCTGCCATTTTGGGGGATTTACAGTGATTTTCCTACTTTTAATAATTTTTCTCTCCTATGATGCTGTATGAAAGACCCACACAAACAAGGAAAACTAATTGACTGTACAGAGGAAATAGTGAAACTGACTATAAAAGGTCCCATTGAATTTTTTCCTTTCTAATCTTTCTATTATAGCAACTTTGGATTTAACCTGCAACAGTAGCACACAAGACATTTGGACAGAAGTGACTTCTTTTTTTTTTTTAAGTTGACAATGCCCTAAAGTCCATGGGCTGTTTAGTATAAAGGTTGTTTAGAATCTCATCAATACTTGGTGTATATTTAGAAAGTTAATTTTCATTGAAGGTTTCTCTCTGCCTATGTCAGGTGGTAGATGTCCACAAGCCTGTATCATTGATTTACTAACGCTGTGCATGTCAGCTGTCATAGTGGACGAGTTTACATTAAAAAACGTGTAACCAGCAGTCCAGGATCTTAATGCATATACTTGTTCTGTTGGGCACAGAAAGAGCTAAGCTGTCAGAAACAGTTTTGCCACATGAACACTGGAGCATGACTGCCCTAGCTGAAATAAAATCGATGAAGCTCTCAGTAGCAGATTCAGGTCCTCAAGATTAAAAAAACCAAACCAACAAAAGGCACCACCAACATTAGACTTCAGCTCCTCATGCTCTTGATAAGATGTACAGCTTTCAGTTTATCATACTCGTCAACCTTCCATGACCTATGTATTACAGGATGAAGTACCCCCACTAATGGACCAAAAAAGGCACAGGAAAATTACAAAGATACAGTATTTTAAATTGTTGACTTTTTGAAGAGAACCTTTTTCTGTAACCTCACTTTCATATTCAGTATTTTTATTTCTGTAAAGTGAAAGGAGATGGCAAATTTGGACTTCACCTAAATCAGCTGACAGATGTACTGACTATTAAAGCCAGGCCAAGAACAAAAACAGCCTGTTCCATAGATCCTTAGTAATGAGAAAGCTATGTCAGCAATTGAAATAAAGTTAAACAGCAAGAGTACCTCAGAAATGTGTTCAGTACTTATCCCCTCAAACAGACAAGGGTCTGACGAGGTAAGACCCATCCAAATTATGTTCACAGACATGTTGCTAAGATAGAGGGCATTTGTAGCTCTGTGTCAATTTTTGATTCATATTTTTCTACAAAAGACACATTCTTACCAATAAGGAGGCAGCAAAATAGCTGCCCTCTTGCATAGCAGCTACTCAGCTGGATAGAAGTTAATGTAGCAATAAGAGCCTCCATAAGCATTGCACTTCAGGAGAGAAGCATCCTTTAATTGCTCCCCTTCCAGGGGCAGGAAATCTGGCTGTACAGCCACATAACATCACTCTCCCCGAGTGTGCACTTCACCCCGACCCTATACTTGGGGCTGCCCCCACCCCATCCGTGCCTTGGCAGAAATCATTTGCTTCAGCCCCCTCCCTCCATAGATCTCAAGAGAGGGACACGCCAGAGCAGACTACTGCAGGCAGCGATCGGGAAGGGGGTGCATGGGGCTGGTGCCCCCGCAAAAAGGGATGGGGGAGGGGGTGGGCGCGGCTTCCCCCAACGGTCCCTCCGCAGTCGCTGTTACTTCACCCCCGGCCCCACCCTCTTATTTCCAACGGCAGACCCTGCCCCACCGATCCCCCGGGGCGCCCCCTTCCCCAGTGACCGGCGGCTGCCTCCGCCCTGCTTACCGTGCTGGGTGAAGATATTGAAGCCGCTCTCCGCGGTGCGCCCGGCCGCCTCCCGCTTGCGGCCCGCAGGCCTGGCCGCGCTGCTCCCCCGCGCTCCCCTGGGCTGCTGAGGCGGCGGAGGCTGCTGCTGGAGCCCGGCTCCCGGCTCCCCGACGCGGCCCACCTGCTGGCCCATCCCCGCGCTGCCGTCCTGGGCCCCCGCCAGCCCTCACTCACATGCCGCCTCCGCTGCCGGCCCGGCAGGCGGCCTCCTGCTCCCGCGGCCCGGCGGCTCCCCACAGGGCTGCCCCCCGCCCCGCCGCGCTCCGGCCTGGGACTCACGGACTCGCCCCCTCAGCCCCCGCCGCCATCTTAACCACAGAGCTGCGGGAGAGGGGACAGAGCGGCTCCTAGAGCCCCACCTCCGGTCCTCCAAGGGTGTCCTGCCACCGCCAGCCCCCTGGCTCCACCCCCGCCCCCTCCCTGACATCACCCAGCAACACCCCCGCCCTCCCCTGACACCACTGCCCTTCCCTGACGTCACCCAGCAACACCGTGCTCACGCGCGCCCTCGCTGCCATCACTCAGCAACTCTCCCTGACATCCCATCCCTTCCCTGCCAACCTCCATCCTGCACTGTCCTCTTGACTCCCCAGTAACAGACCTGCGCATTCCTTACCATCCTCCTCTCAATCCCCTGACAGCCCCTAGACCACACCTATTAACCATCCCCACTTTTTCCATCCCCACACTACCCCATCACCCACCTACAGTATCATCCTGACTATCCCCCACTGTCCATGTTCTCCTTCGCTAT
Organism: Chelydra serpentina; assembly: GCA_037349315.1. Lineage (NCBI taxonomy): Eukaryota > Metazoa > Chordata > Testudines > Chelydridae > Chelydra > Chelydra serpentina. The sequence goes on along the minus strand of JBAIAC010000024.1, from coordinate 53,842,135 downwards.
CTCCCTATATGGCTCCTACTATCTGTCCCCGCTGCACTACCCTGTTAGTTTTCTGTCCCATGGTGCTCTTTCTGAACACAGGTTTAAGTGTAGTAGCCGTGTTAGTCTGTGTCAGGTTGGGGGGCTGTCTGTAAGCAAGGATTGGTCTGTCCCCCAAGATCTGTGATCTTTCCCTATACCGGAAACCTACTGACCGCTATACTTACCTACATGCTTCCAGCTTCCATCCTGGACACACCACACGATCCATTGTTTACAGCCAAGCTCTAAGATACAACCGCATTTGCTCCAATCCCTCAGACAGAGACAAACACCTACAAGATCTCTATCAAGCATTCTTACAACTACAATACCCACCTGCTGAAGTGAAAAAACAGATCGACAGGGCCAAAAGAGTACCCAGGAGTCACCTACTACAAGACAGGCCCAAAAAAGAAAATAACAGAACACCACTAGCCGTCACCTTTAGCCCCCAACTAAAACCTCTCCAGCGCATCATCAAAGATCTACAACCTATCCTAAAAGATGATCCCTCACTCTCACAGATCTTGGGGGACAGACCAATCTTTGCTTACAGACAGCCCCCCAACCTGAAGCAAATATTCACCAGCAACCACACACCATACAACAAAAACACCAACCCAGGAACCTATCCTTGCAACAAAGCCCGATGCCAACTCTGTCAACATATCGATTCAAGTGATACCATCACAGGGCCTAATCACATCCGCCACGCCATCAGGGGCTCATTCACCTGCACATCTACCAATGTGATATATGCCATCATGTGCCAGCAATGCCCCTCTGCCATGTACATTGGCCAAACCGGACAGTCTCTACGCAAAAGAATAAATGGACATAAATCTGACATCAGGAATCATAACATTCAAAAACCAGTAGGAGAACACTTCAACCTCCCTGATCACTCAGTGACAGACTTGAGGAGAGCAGTGTTGCGACAGATTAACTCCAAAAGCAGACTTCAAAGAGAAACTATTGAACTCGAATTGATATGCAAACTAGATTGCGTTGCCTCCGGATTAAATCGAGATTTGGAATGGCTCGGCCATGTTGTTAATTGAATCTATTTCCCTTAAATTAACGATCCTCATTCACACCTGTGTGACCATCTTGTTTATCACTTCAAAAGTTTTTTCTTCCCCTGCTGTCATGGTTCCTCTCAACTAATTAGCCTCTTAAGATTGGTCTATACACCTGGACCTTATCATGTTTCTCTGACTGTATAAATATCTGTCTACAGTGTATTTCATTCCATGCATCCGATGAAGTGGGTATTAACCCACGAAAGCTTATGCTGAAATAAATTTGTTAGTCTCTAAGGTGCTACAAGTTTTTCTTTCTGAACACAAGCTCTTCTCCCGTTCTGTAGAACTCTGCCTGGGACACTTGAAATACTGATCACGGTGAGTGCCATAGGACCATTTCATAATATTAGGACTTGGCGACACCTAAAGTGTAAATATTTCACGCCCTGTGCGATGTAATTAGGTCAACCCAACCCCAACTATAGATGCAGCTACGTCAACAGAAAAATTCTTCCGTCGACCTAGCTACCTCCTCTCAAGGGAGCGGATTTACTAGAAGCGATGGAAAAACCACTTCCAATCACTGTAGTAAGTGTCTGCACTACAGTGGAATAGCTGCAGCTATGTTGCCGTAGCACTTGTACATACACTTAGACTCTCAAAGGTGGTCCTCTTCTTCTACTTTTTTATATCCTTTCAACATTTGGTCATTTGTAATATAATTTTTCCCATTTAAGGTATTGAGTAAAGAATAAACAGTGAAGGTGAGGAATATATCAAAAGACAGGTCAAATGCTTGTCCATTAATAGTCATGTGGAGAATTAACTATTAACCTCTAAAAGGCCTAAAAATTCCAGATTGGCATATATAGGACCCAGAAAGCATACCCTGATTATATGAGAAATGATATGTGATTTCCCCAAGACCACCTTAACTGAAATAATTACTAATAAAACAAAAACAGACATCTTAACCTTAACTACAGAATTATATGGAGGCATATAATGGACAAATTTTCAACTACAGTTGCTGTTACACATATATATCAAGTAATGTTCCAGTTACAAACTGTAAGCATTTGAAAGTATGGAAACTAATAAATATGGGAGGAGAGAGAGGGGGTAACTACTGCCATAGGAGCCGACTTCCGTCGGCTCCACTGGGTGCGTCGGGGGCGGGGCCCCGCAACGTCGGCTGGCTTCAGGGGCAAAGGTAAGTTCTCTGGTAACGGGCGCGGGGCTGGTGGGGAGCTGCCAGTGGGTGCTGAGCACCCACCAATTTTTCCCCGTGGGTGTTCCAGCCCCAGAGCACCCACGGAGTCGGCGCCTATGACTACTGCAAGACTCTGGGCCAGTGGAAAAGTTTGTTGTTTTTCAGTTTTGCTGCTCCCCCCCCACCCCCCCGCCCCGTAATTTTTTCGTTTGGCCAAAGCTGGCAGGATGGGCAGCACATCACCAGGTTGTGTCTATGCCAATGTATCCCCTAAGTATGTGTAATTAAACAAACTTGTCCTCTGCTTAGGGTGACCAGACAGCAAATGTGAAAAATCGGGACAGGGAGTGGGGGTGTAATAGGAGCCTATATAAGAAAAAGACCCAAAAATCGGGACTGCCCCTATAAAATCGGGCCATCTGGTAACCCTACCTCTGCTCACTACAATGGTTTCCCATAACATATTGAGTCAGATTTAAGTCCATGTCTTCATGGTGCTCAATGGCTTGGGCCCAGGATACCTAAAAGATCATCTAAAACTCTGGGATGTATTGTAGACCATGGTTAACAATTGTTCCTCAAGCACAATGGAGCTGTCCACCACTAGGGGAAAGCTCATTTATGTAGGAGAAAGTGCTTTCTTAGAGGCTGGTTGAAGACTGTGGAATGAACTCCTGTAGGACCTAAGAACGACTTCAAACTTCAGCAGCTTTCCATTCCAAATGTAGGCACACTTCTTGGACTTTGCCTTCAGTAATAAAAACACATAGCAAAACAGAAATGAAAAACAAAAACAAAAACAAAAATGTCTCATAATTTTCCTCCTGGGGAGCTGAGAAGGGAGGAAAAGTGACTCACGCATAAGAGATGCTAGTTACATCACTTAATAAACTTCTGAAAGGTACCCAGATGCCATGTTGATAGGCACAATAGAAGAACCTGAGTAGAACTGAATAGAACTATCTACACTAAATTAAGACACAGTTAATTACTATTCACTTAAACTTACAGGTATACATAGAGGGAAAAAACATTCACAGTTTCTATGATTTATTTGGCAAACAAATTCAGAATGAAACTATATAACTTAAAAGTCTGGAACCTCTTACATTGGAAAGATCTGAATATCTTTAAAATCACTTTAGCCCATCCCTATTTGGGAGTGAGGAATTTTGCAACGAAGATGCAAGACAGTTCATTTTATCTTTGCCTAAAATGTTATTTCAGTGCTTCTTCCTTCTTAAAAGTGGTTGTACTCCAAAAAGTGACTATGTAAGCACTTTCTAACGACAGATCAGCCCTCTTTGTGTGTGTACTGGAGACAAATCTGCTGACTTTAGGGACAAATTACAGATATATATATATACACAAGTATCAGGGGGTAGCCGTGTTAGTGTATTGTGACGGGTTGGGGCCACAGAGACCTGCTTGGTGCTGCCACCTGGTGTGCCAAGGCTGCTTCTGCCCCTGCTTCCAGGCCTTTTCCAGCTTGGGACTCCCGAATCCTGTCTGTTTTGAGCCAGATTCCACTGATCTGCTGCAAACTCAGACCCAGGTCCGAACCAAGTCCACTCACCACTGTAAGGCCCCTGGAAGCGCTCTTGCCTTAGACACCCAGCTGCCCAACTCCAAGGAGGCTCAAACCCTTAATAAATCCGTTTTACCCTGTATAAAGCTTATACAGGGTAAACTCATAAATAGTTCGCTTTCTATTACAAAGATAGAAAGATATGCACAGCTGTTTGCGTTCCCCCAGGTAACAACTCAACTCCAGGAAACTTAATAAGTAAAAAGTGATTTTAATAAGTACAGAAAATAGGATTTAAGTGATTTCAAGTAGTGACAGACAGAATAAAGTGAATTACCGAATAAAATAAAAGAACACGCAGTTCTATGTCTAATCACCCTGTGTACAGATAAACCCCTCACTAGGTCCAGTAACCAGGCTATCTTCCTTCTAGCCTGGGCCCAGCAATCACTCACCCCCCTAATGTCTTTGTCCTTTGTTCAGTCTCTTTCAGGTCTCCTTGGGGGGTGGAGAGCTTCTTCCTTTAGCCAGCTGAAGACAAAATGGAGGGGTTTCCTCGGGGTTTAAATAGATTTTCTCCTCTGGGTGGACACCCCTCCCTCTCCCTGTGTAGCATCCAGTTACCAAATGGAGTTGGGGTCACATGGACCAGTCACATGCACAACTCAGTTCCAGACCAGCCACATTCCTGGCAAAGTTCAGATGTGGATTGGTGACTGCAAGTTCTATTGTCTGTTAAGTGCTTCTTGATTGGGCACTTAACCTGCACATTCCTTTCTCAAGAAATACAACCGATATTCATAACTTCAACTACAACAATGATACATGCATACAAACAGGAGGAATAAATTCAGTAGGTCATAACTTTCACAGAGATATGTTACATGGCACATGTAGCATAAAACATATTCTAGTTACATATATACATTTATAAGCATCTCCCCATAAAGTTTTATGGGGAACACCGTCACATGTATATCCACAAAAACAACGAGAAGTCCAGTGGCACCTTAAAGGCTAACAGATTTATTTGGGCATAAGCTTTACCCACGAAAGCTTATGTCCAAATAAATCTGTTAGTCTTTAAGGTGCCACCGGACTCCTTGTTTTTTTTATATATATACATACACACACACATATTTTACTTCAGTTTTCCATGAAGAGACAACATAAATAACTGAATGAGCTGGATTCTATTTACCAAGTTCTAGTCACTGACTCCTGCACAACCCTATTGGGTTGCACAGATGGAACAGAGGTCAGAATTTAAAGTTAATAGGGCAGCCCAGGTATATGTTGGCCTGCGGAACCTTTTATTAATGATGGTGCATGTAATGAGGGGAAAAAATAATTTACAGAGTCACTTTTCAGAGTAGAACCCCACTTTCAAATTAGTAGCAATAATATTTAGCTTTTCTAGTGCCTCTCATCCATAGACCTCAGAGCACTTTCCAAAGGAAGGTTATTAGCATTTTAAAAGAACGTGCCAATGTTGAGAAAATATTTATATTCTGCGGGGAGGATGGGGGGAAGTTCAGAAGAGTATTCAGCATTATTAGTTTAAAACAGAATTTTTATTCCTTAGATCTTATGACATCCCATGATATCCATGCATAACTAGTTTGTGCTGAGCATGGAGTATGCTGATGTCACACAACATGGAACCCCGTCACAGAGACCTCTTACTGAGATGGAGTGAGGTAAGACTGTAAAAGCATATTGCATGTGTTTGCAAAGTGTTTACTATTTTATATAATCTAATAATACTTTGAAAACCATGCAATATGCTGTGCCTAATTAGCTTCTTAATAGTCTAGTGGAGCAAGAATGGGAATATGAATAAGAAACTCCTAAATTCTAATTCTTTTTCTGCCACTTTATCATTGTATGCCCATGGGCCACATCCCTTCTTATCCTTAAAGTGGGCCTAATAATTATTTATCCACAGAGTGCTCTGGGTATTAATTATTTCATGTTTGCAAAGTGCTTTGAAGACAAAAAATGTGTATTAATGCTAATTATTATCATCAACTGCAATGTTACCAGCCTCATGTAGTATCAGGAATAAGTTGTTTATATAAAGCTAATTTTGTCTGAAAAAGTTTGGCAATATACATAAACAAGGCCTCCTGACAAGTTCTGTCCTGACAATTTCTGCCTTCCAATGAGTTTTCTGTCACATAAGCAGTTTGGGAGAGGGGGGAAAATTGCCAAAAAGCCAAGGCAAAACTGAGATTGCAATGCTACCTTAAGGAGAAATATGACATTGCCAGTAGCACTTATTCACTAATGTAAAAGCATCTGCTGTATATAAATTTAACAACCCCTTTTCCCAATCATTGACAATGGTCAACTGCTCAAACACTGCATACAGTCTCTGTTCCAAAAAGAGAAGTTAAAATGTTCAGCCAATGAAATGATATTGTTGGCTGAACATTCTTGGATGTTCTATATTACAGTACATGCAACAGCCTCTAGATATCATCCTAATCCCCCGTTGTTTGCTTGATGTATTCATTGTGCATGGGAAATGCTGCAGAATAAATCTGTTGCTATATCAGGATTCTTGAACTCAAGTATTGTATCCATGGGGCAGCTTTTTTTTCTGACTCATGAAACAGAAATTAAAGCAAATACTTCAGCAAATTAAAAAATAATTCTGGGAATAATCTCTCCTCCTTTCCCAGCTCACATATCATTTATGGCTCAAAGCTGTACAGAGTAACAGGTTAACATAAATGGTCACCCTGGGCAGGGATGGTGTCAACCTGTGTGTTTGCACAGTGCCTAGTGCAACGGGATTCTGATCCTGAGTGAGGCCTTTGGACACTATTATGATATCGGGTAAATGAAGCTTTCATTGTGTATGTAAATTACAGATCTATATTGATTTATGTAAATTGTATCACCCTCTAAATCAGGCCTGCACAACCCGCATGAGCTCACTGTGTGGCCCGCGGGGGGGTGATTAGGCAAGCAGCGGGGTGGGGCAAGCCAATGGCCGGCTGGCCAGCCGGCGGGTGGGCGGGCTGGTGAAGAAGCCAGTGGCAGGCTGGGGAGTGAGGGTGAGCCAGCGGCAGGGGGCGGGGGCAGCGGCAGAAGGTAAGAGGCCAGCAGCGGGCAGGCAGGTAAGCTGGCGGCGGGCAGGCAGGTGAGCTGGCGGCGGGGGGAGCCAGCGAGCTGGCGGCGGGGGGAGCCGGCGAGCCGGCGGCAGGGGGGCTGAGGAGGCAAGCGGGCGGCGGGGGGTGAGGAGGCAAGCCGGGCGGGGTGGGGGATGATGAGCCGAGTGGACGGGCAATGGCAGGGCGGCAGGTAAGCCAGCCTCGGGGGGAGGGGCTGAGGAGGCGAGCGGGCGGTGGGGGGTGCTGAGGAGGCGAGCCGGGCGGGGTGGGGGGATGATGAGCTGAGTGGGCGGGCAGTGGCGGCGAGGCTTTATACTGGGGGGTCGGGTGAGGAGGCGAGCGGCGAGTCGGTGGCTGGAGGGGGGCAAAGCTCCCAGATTCAAAATCTGGGACTGTCCCCGTTGGTCCTTTTTTGCTGCTTGTCTCTGGGCTGGGGGTTGTCCCAATGCTGCAAAGAGGGTGTTCCCAAAGGAAGGTGCTTGCTTCTAACCCCTGAGGCCGTCAGTATGTCTGCTCTTCTCTAGTCAGCCCACTTGACAAGTTTGATTGTCCTTGGTCTGGTTCCCATCCCCTCTCCAAGGGTTGCAGCTATCTGCAGCCTGCCTTCCACGCCTTCCTCATTCACACCTCATTCATTCAACAGGGCAATTGAATACAAAGTGGGGGGAAGATCTTATTCTACTTCTAGCAAAAAGACATTTTTCTTTTACCTTAATTATACTACCTTAGGGGCCCGCTATAACATATTACCAAGGTTCAATACAAAGTCATATAAAAGTTATATAAAAATGCATAATGCAGAGATTTATCTACAACTGCATTGATTGATTGTTGTGTGCCGTAATATAGTGACCCCTGGTGGGGCGGGGGTGAAGAGGGGTGTGATGGTGGGGCCGAGCAGGGAGGGGGCGGGTCCTATTATATTGCTGTGATCTGGTCACCCTATGCGCGGTTTCTTTCCTCCTCCACAGGCTTTCACACCCCAACGCTGGGGAAGGAGGGGTTGTTTCCGTGGGGTGGGCAGCGCTGCGGGGGGAGGGGGGTGTTTCTGCGGGGCCGGGGGGTTTCGGCCCTCAGCTCTTTTCTTTGGAGTAATATGACCCTCGTCGCTTTACGAGTTGTGCAGGTCTGCTCTAAATTATTAGAAAACTTTGTAAATGTGTATAAACTCTTTCAGGAGACGCTTTCTGAGTTAACGACAGCATACGGCACACAGGGATGAATTAAATCCTTAGTTTAACACCATTGTCTTGAATGATGCTATACTAAAGAAAAACTTGGTCCAGTGTGTGAACACGATAGACATGCCATCTGTAATGTTCACAAGAGTCCCCAGACATTGGGGTCCAATGTAGAATCTCTTAACACCATCCTCTTCTAATACTTTTACAAAAATGAACAACATGCTCTCAGGTTTTGCCACTTGACAATTCAGTATTAATGTAGTTTCTCTGCCACAAATTTTCTACTGAGGCATAAACATAAAATAACTTTTGAGGGCTAAATCGACAATGGCTGTGTGACACTAGATTAGTCACTTGTGGGTGCTGTTTGTGCCTCCTGAGAATTTTCAAAGGAAAGCACAGCTGGTGCTCTAGAGAGTTGCACCTGCCAGAAGGGGTATGCAGGGCATTCATCGGATCATTTTCAAACCATAGAACCTGAGTGCAAGTGATCACTCAGATACAAATCCATTATACTACAAATTTGTCCTGTAGCAGCTTGCATAAGGTGATCAGCCCCCATGGCAGCTGCAGTGCATTACATAACTTGATCATATCATGGAGGTGCCTAATAGCAAATCCATACTGAAGTGTTCTAAAGTGGGCTGACCTGTATATAGACAGTCAATCAGTGTAAAATTTCGTAGAGGGTTAGATTTTATGTCTCATAGACTCATAGACTTTAAGGTCAGAAGGGACCATTATGATCATCTTGTCTGACCTCCTGCACAACGCAGGCCACAGAATCTCATCCACCCACTCCTGGAATAATCCTCTCACCTATGTCTGAGCTATTGAAGTCCTCAAATCATGGTTTAAAGACTTCAAGATGAAGAGAATCCTCCAGCAAGTGACCCATGCCCCATGCTGCACAGGAAGGTGAAAAACCTCCAGGGCCTCTGCCAATCTACCCTGGAGGAAAATTCCTTCCTGACCCCAAATATGGCGATCAGCTGAACCCTGAGCATGTGGGCAAGACTCACCAGCCACACACCCAGGAAAAAGTTCTCTGTAGTAACTTCTAACATCCCACCATTGGGCCTATTTACCACTGATAGTGAAAGGTCAATTAATTGCCAAGATCATGTTATCCCATCAAACCATCCCCTCCATAAACTTATCTAGCTTAATCTTGAAGCCAGATAGGTCTTTTGCCCCCACTGCTTCCCTTGGAAGGCTGTTCCAGAACTTCACCCCTCCGATGATTAGAAACCTTTGTCTAATTTCAAGTCTAAACATCCTGATGGCCAATTTATATTCATTTGTTCTTGTGTCCACATTGGTACTGAGCTTAAATAATTCCTCTCCCTCCCTGGTATTTATCCCTCTGATATATAGATTTTGGTTGGTTTCTCTTAATACATTTTTAATAGGAAGATTTTGAATTAGTGCTCTGGCTGTAATGAGTCACTGGCAGTCCTATTTGTCCTTTCTGACTGATAGGTTTTTTGTTTTTTTAAGAATTTATGACACTGGGAGTACCTTTCTCAGACCTGAAGAAGATCTGTGTGTTTCTCACCTGTGTGTGTAGCAACCCTAACTGAGGCACAACAAAGTTGTTGAAGATTTGTGTATGTGGCTGTAATGTGTCACTGGCAGTCCTATTTGTCCTTTTTGACTGATAGGTTTTTTGTTTTTTTAAGAATTTATGACACTGGGGGTACCTTTCTCAGACCTGAAGAAGATCTGTGTGTTTATCACCTGTGTGTGTAGCAACCCTAACTGAGGCACAACAAAGTTGTTGAAGATTTGTGTATGTGTATATTAATTTTAAAGAGAAGCACACTAATTGTGCTGAATAGCTTGGCTGGATTGCCCCAAACAACATGGTACTTGTTACTGTTTTGAGGACCATAAGGCCTCTGGTCTACACTACAAAGTTATGTCTATGTAAGTTACCTTCTGTCAACATAGTTGTGCATGTGTCTGCACTTAAATTTGTCTCCACTGATGTCAGGGGCCAATTACACTGGCAAAGTAACACCAACTCCCCAAGTGGCATTGAGCCAAGGTTGATGTACAGAGGTCGATGCAGCACGCATGTAGACACTGTGTTACCTAAGTCAACCATAGCAGTCCTCCAGAGCTGTCCCATAATGCCCCACACTGACCGATGTGGTCACCATTGTGAACTCCACTGCCCACAGGTCCCATAGACCGGAAACTCCCCTCCCCTGTAAAGCACTGCAAATTTTTGAAATTTCTTTTTCTGATTGCCCAGCTTGGTGAGCACACCAAGCAGTTCTTCACTGTTTAGTGCAAATGCCCAGCTGACCGTTCCGGCTACATGCTCCACACGCAGGGCCAGCGCGCCCACTAGCCGACCCTAGGCGGTCGCCTAGGGTGCTGGGAGCCGGGGGGGTGGCTGGCCGCTGCTTCCGCCTGCCGCCCGGCTCCGGGAGCCACAGGGGTGCCTGGCTGCGGCTGCTGCCCGCTGCCTGGCTCCGGGAGCTGCGAGGGTGCCTTGCTGCGGATGCCGCCCGCCGCCCAGCTCCATGGCTGAGCCGGGAGCCGGGGAGGGCGCCTGGCCGCGCTGCCGCCCGCCACCCGGCTCTGCGACTGAGCCGGGAGCCGGGGGGCGGCTGGCCGCAGCTGCTGGGAGCCGGGGGGCACCGCGGGTGGGAGGAGGCTGCCGGGCAGGGGGCTGAGCTGCGGGGGAGGGCGGTGTTAGCTGGGGGGGGGGCCGTGTTAGCTGGGCGGGGGGGGCGCAAGGGGGTGGATTGCTGCGGGAGGTGGATTGGCTGCGGGGGGGCGGTGTTAGCTGGGCGGGGGGGGGCGCAGGGGGGTGGATTGCCGCAGGGGGTGGATTGGCTGCGGGGGGGGCGGTGTTAGCTGGGGGGGGCGGTGTTAGCTGTGGGTGGGGGAGACACAGGGCCAGTGCAAGGAAGTTTCGCCTAGGGCGCGAAACTTCCTTGCACCAGCCCTGTCCACACGCACTCCGGGCTGGAGTAGACAAGAGATATCTGGTCTCCCAGGCAGCGGGGGAGAAGAAGCTGTACAGGCACAGCTCCAAACCAGTCATAGACATGTGGACATCTATGAGCAGATTTCGGGCTAAGACAGGGACCAGCAGCAGTGTCATGTGAAAGCCAAGTAGCTGCAGCAGGAGGCTAGGGAGGACAACAATCAATCTGGTGCCAAGCCACAGATCTGCTGCTTTTAGAACGAGCTGTATAACATGTTGGCAGAGACCCCACCACCCCACACAATATCGTCCGTACTTCTGAGAAGCTTGAGTCAAAGGCCTCTGTTGTCAGAGCCGGCTCCAGGCACCAACACAGAAAGCACATGCCTGGGGCGGCATGCCGTGGTGGGCAGCGTGACGGTCGCCATCAGGGTGGCAGTCAGGCTGCCTTCGGCGGCGTTTCTGCAGAAGGTCCGCCATTCCCGCAGATTCGGCGGCAATTCGGCGGCGGGCCTGCCAACAGCGTGGGACCGGCGGTGTGCCCGCAGGAACGCCGCCAACAGCTGCCTGACTGCCATGCTTGGGGCAGCACAAATCATAGAGCCGCCCCTGTCTGTTGTAAACAGTGAGGAGGAGGATGGGGGACCAGAGGATCCGGCTGCATAGCGAGCCATGGCCTGTTTTTGACTCCACTGCAGTCCCACCAGTCAAGCACAGGCAAGCCCAAAGCAAGGGAAGGAACTTTGGTAAGTTTGTACATTAATTTTCCATTACAGGGATGGCACCCCAAAATAGCAGGACGCAGCTTTTGACTTTTCATTAAATACAGTCCATTGAGAATTCATGCTTGAAGAGGTAGAATTGCTACCTGTTTTTCAGTCCCCTCTAGATCTAGGCAGAGGAGATTGTTTATAAACGTAGGGATGTCCCTTGAATCCTACCGAGATATCTCGATGAAACTATCATGGGGGTCCTCTGCAATCCCTTGCCAAAGGTTTCTAGGGATGGCTGCCTTATTTCTTCCTCTGTGGTCGGACACTTTCCCACAGCAGCCAGCAATAACTTTGGCAGGCACCATTGCAGTACACAGGCTAGCAGCATATGTGCCTGAGTGGCTTTGGGATGCCAGCAATAGCTGCACTCTCTCTGCCTTGGTTGCCATCAGGAGTAAGATATCAGCTAAAATCACCACTGACGGTAGAAAATGGTATCAGTATTCAGTGCCAATGCTCTATGCTATTAGTTTCATGCAAGTGAGCAATTCCCTCCTCATTTTCCTAACTCCCGGCAGGCTGTACTCACCATGATTGGGCTGTGCACAAGCAATCTCAAGCAGAAGTGCGAATGAGCAGTTAGTGCTTAAAACTTTGGGGGAGTAAGGGGAGTGAATTCTGCATCTTAAGTTTCACTTTCCATGGTGAATATACTGACAATGGTACTTCTGTGTGTTTTATCTGCAGCAGCTGTCATTGCGGCCTTGAAGGTCTCCCCCTCCACATCCGTGGAATTCTTGAGCCAGATGAGGAGAAAAAAGAGGACTCATGACAATATGCTCAGTGAGATACTGCAAGCCAGTGCTGCATTGGACCATAAGCACAGGACCTGGAGGATGAACATTGCAGAGAGCCTGGAGAAGGAAAAAGTGGAGAGGAGAAAGGTGCAGGAAAAGGAGAGGGAGTTGCACCAGAATGTAATGGGGATTCTCAGGCAGCAAACACAGATTCTGCACACTCTGGAGAACTTGCAGGTTCAATAGTCCCAGGTTCACATACCTCTGCAGCAGCCCATTAAGAACTCAATATCGGGACCTCTCCAACCACCACCCCCCGTAACATTCCGCGTGGCATCATCGGCCACTGCACTGCCCCTACCACTGCACCCCACCAGACATTAGACAATCATAGCTTCACATACACAGACCTGTGAAAGCCACGGTTGGTGTAGGTGTAGCTGAAATGGACATGAATGTTCTTTCCCCTTCATAAGTCCTGTTCTCTTAATTTATTAAATTTTAGTACATTTTAAATATATTTGTCTTAAAATTTCAGTTTCCTTTTTTTGCACTGAATTCTGTTACAAAATAAATGCCTACTATTTAAAACCTAACTCATCTTTATTAGTTTGCAGCATCTGCTACTGAGTGCTTTGCTTTCAGACCTGTACCAATTATGTTACTGACAGTGGAACACAACTCATAGGATAACCTGTAAACAAAATTAATAGATGTATTGACAATGTTATATTCCTACATGTACAGCAATCACTACTCAGTTCCTAAGAGGTCACAAAAAAGCAGGGCCAGGTAGAGCACAGTACAGCAAAACACGCTACTGTGGCTCACTGTTAAAATGGTCTTTCAAAGCATCCCTGAGCCATATAGCTCCTTGCTGAGCAATTCTAATAGCCCTTTTGTCTAGCCGCTCAAACTCAGCAGACGGCTGCTTCATCTCTGCCCTCCACCCCAGCAGGAAGTTTTCCCCTTTTGCTTCACATATATTATGCAGGACACAGCACACAACTATAAACACTGGGATATTTTTCTCACCGAGGTTCAATCTTGTGAGTAAACAATGCCAGCATCACTTTAATCAACCAAAAGTACATTCAACTGTCACTCTACATTTGCTGAGTCAGTAGTTGAATTGTTTCTTGGTGCTGTCGAACTGGCTGGCGTATGTCTTCATAAGCGAGGGAGCAAGGGGGTAAGCTGGGTTGGCGAGGATCCTCCTGGCATTTCAACATTCCCTATGGTAATCCACTGGTCAGGAAAAAAGTCCCTGCTTGTGGTTTTCTGAATTTGTAGTGTAAACCTGGCCTAAGGCTTGGATCAAGAGATTGGGGAAGGTGGAATTAACAGACTACAGATCTTCTTGGGTGCATACTTTCTTGTCTGAAATATAGCTGTTGATAAGGTGGCTGCAAACCTCTGTTTAAGGCACAAATGGGTTTAGATAGCTATGCTAATAAGGAAATTAGAGAAGTCATTCATTTGCCTACATCCCTGGAAGATTATGCTGTCACCAAATGAAAATGATTACAAGCTTTTGCATCTGCTGTTATGAGGAGTATAAATTAGTACCCGATTTGCACAGTGTAATTACTGATTAGGTACACTTGTTGGTGCAACACTTGTTCCCTTGACAGAGTCAATCTAAGGATAATTCAGGCTGTTAGACATTTGACCACAATTAGGTCAGCTAGAAACAAATAATAGACTTTCCCACCAGAGTTGCATGTCTGCACAGTAGGGTGTGATAAAAAGCATCAACTCTACTCAGAAGGATGTGTCTATTTCCATTGTACAACTGAATCTTTGCTTTACTGTACAAACTCTATGGTGTTTTCTGTTAATATTAGTCTTTATTTCTCACTCACTTGCTGACCAATATTATCTTATTGTTTCCTTGTACTCCCCTGTCTGTCTGTATCCAGCTGTCATTTATTGTTTTATACTTAAAGTGTAAGCTCTTGGGGCTGGGATGTCTTTTTGTTCTGTGTGTGGCCAATGCCTAACACAATGGATAGGGCCCTACCAAATTCATGGCCATGAAAAACGCATCATGGACTATGAAATCTGGTATCCCCCCATGAAATCTGGCCTTCTGTGTGCTTTTACCCTGTAGTATACAGATTTCATAGAGGAGACCAGCATTTCTCCAAGTGAGGATCCTGACCCAAACTGGAGTTGCACGGGAGTCGCGGTATTGCCACCCTTACTTCTGCACTGCTGCCTTCAGAGCTGGGTGGCCGGAGAGTGGCAGCTGTTGGCTGGGCGCCCAGCTCCGAAGGCAGTGCCCCACCAGCAGCAGCGCAGAAGTAAGGGTGGCAATATCACACCATACCACCCTTACTTCTACCCTCCTGCCTTCAGAGCTGGGATGCCAGAGAGTGGCGGCTGCTGACTGAGGGCCCAGGTCTGCAGGCAGCAGTGCAGAAGTAACGGTGGCAATACCATACTATGCCATCCTTACTTCTGCGCTGTTGCTGGCAGCGGCTCTGCCTTCAGAGCTGGGATCCTGACCAGCAGCTGCCGCTCTCCAGGTGCCCAGCTCTGAAGGGAGCGCCACCACCAGCAGCAGTGCAAAAGTAAAGGTAGTAGTATAGTAACCACCCCTACAATAACCTTGTGAACCCCCCACAACTCCTTTTTGGGTCAGGACGCCTACAATTACACCACTGAAATTTCAGATTTAAATAGCTGAAATCATGAAATTTACTATTTTAAAAATCCTATGTCTGTGAAATTGACTAAAATGAACCCTGAATTTGGTAGGGCCCTAACAATGGGGTCCTGGTCCGTGACTAGGGCTGATAGGTGCTATGGCAATACAGATAATGCTAATTTAAAAAATCAACCCACTTACTTAGGCTCTTATTTTGAAAATCTTAGGCTTTGGATCCTTGCTGTCCCGTGGATTGATGAGGGATATTTATTGTATAGATGGAGGTTCTCTACCTACATGTTAGCAGCAACACACGAGATATATTCGTGACAGTATGCCAGGCCACTTAAAAAAAGTACAGGTAGTGCTTTGTAGCACAATGCAGGATGGTGCGAGGGCATACCACCCCAATGCAGTCCAATGCATTGAGACAAAATTACCTCTGTATCATTATTATGGATCACTGCAGTCAGGGGCAGATTTAAGGGTTAGAGCATGGTCAGAAAACATGCTTGATGGGTCCCAATGGTCATATCACCTTAGACTTTTTTAAAGGTAAAAAGTTTTTTAACAAATCACAGAACTAAACAAAAGTGGAAGCTCACCTAAATTGTGTTGGCATGTATATGTCCAATTATTGGAACCTCATACCACAGCGACACTTTTCCTTGGCAAATTGTTCTAATGATGCTGTTAAGCTCCAACCTTGCTGTCTTGTCTTTCTCAGTTGCAAGTAGAGCAAGCTGTTAGTGATAGTGTTGAATGCATGTAGTTTCTGACATGTCTTAATGTGTTCATTGCCTGTTCAGTAGTAGCCACTCCAATTGGCATGATGAGAAAGTCAACACAACATTTCAATTTCTGGTAAAATATCAAGAGAATTTGATACTGTGAAATTCAAGTAGCCCAGGACTCCAAGTGACAAAATGAATACCTCTGTGTCCTTGGTTCACGATATTATGTCTTTCAAGATGTATTATTTTACCAAGTCTGAAGAAAAATATTAATATTTTCCCCAAATGTTTAAGAACTTCCCCCTTTGACTCTTCTAAAGTTTATATTTTGAACTTGCCTGGGATGGAGTAAATCAAATAGGCAGCTACCTCTTGAAATCCCTCACATTGAGATTTTAGTTCACTGATCATATTATCTAAGACCTCAAAATATTTATTTGCGTGATTATCCTTTGCTTCTAACAGAATCGTGTGCAAATTTATCAGCCATGTGGCATACACATCTCTTCCTGTGACTTGAATAGTTTGTATTTTCAAAACTCATTGCTTCCCACCTGTTCTGAGATTCTTTTACAATTTCCTCTTTTTCTTCAGATCTGAGTTCACTGAGCTCGTTCACTGTGCTCTCAAATGTCTGGAGGATTTAGAACAGGTCAGTTTTCTTTGAAGGATTCCAAAGGCCACAGCCAGGATAACTAAGATCCTGTGCCTCCATAACAAATTGAGATGTAACATCCAAGCCATCGAAGACAATTTGCTTTTTGCTCAACATATGTCCTCACTACTCCTGCTTTCAGCAACAGTTTCTTCTTCCAGGCATTCAATTATACTCTGAAAATACCCACCTGCTGAAGTGAAAAAACAGATCGACAGGGCCAAAAGAGTACCCAGGAGTCACCTACTACAAGACAGGCCCAAAAAAGAAAATAACAGAACACCACTAGCCGTCACCTTTAGCCCCCAACTAAAACCTCTCCAGCGCATCATCAAAGATCTACAACCTATCCTAAAAGATGATCCCTCACTCTCACAGATCTTGGGGGACAGACCAATCCTTGCTTACAGACAGCCCCCCAACCTGAAGCAAATACTCACCAGCAACCACACACCATACAACAAAAACACCAACCCAGGAACCTATCCTTGCAACAAAGCCCGATCCCAACTCTGTCAACATATCGATTCAAGTGATACCATCACAGGGCCTAATCACATCCGCCACGCCATCAGGGGCTCATTCACCTGCACATCTACCAATGTGATATATGCCATCATGTGCCAGCAATGCCCCTCTGCCATGTACATTGGCCAAACCGGACAGTCTCTACGCAAAAGAATAAATGGACATAAATCTGACATCAGGAATCATAACATTCAAAAACCAGTAGGAGAACACTTCAACCTCCCTAATCACTCAGTGACAGACTTGAGGATAGCAGTGTTGCGACAGATTAACTCCAAAAGCAGACTTCAAAGAGAAACTATTGAACTCGAATTGATATGCAAACTAGATTGCGTTGCCTCCGGATTAAATCGAGATTTGGAATGGCTCGGCCATTATGTTAATTGAATCTATTTCCCTTAAGTTAACGATCCTCATTCACACCTGTGTGACCATCTTGTTTATCACTTCAAAAGTTTTTTCTTCCCCTGCTGTCATGGTTCCTCTCAACTAATTAGCCTCTTAAGATTGGTCTATACACCTCGACCTTATCATGTTTCTCTGACTGTATAAATATCTGTCTACAGTGTATTTCATTCCATGCATCCGATGAAGTGGGTATTAACCCACGAAAGCTTATGCTGAAATAAATTTGTTAGTCTCTAAGGTGCTACAAGTTTTTCTTTCTTATTTTCGTTTTGCTGACACAGACTAACACGGCTACTATACTTAAACCTGAAAATTTACTGTCATTGCCTTCATTTGAGCTGCCCATCTAGTCTTGCAGAGTGCCTTTAGATGTAAAGGTCTCTTGTTCTTCAGAAGCCTGTTCAATTACATCTGCTGTATTAATGCTGTCAACTTTTTCAGGGGCCTGAAGTGCATCATCAAGTTCCTCTTCCCTTTGCAAAACTGTACTCTCTCAAGCAAGAGTTTGAAGATAAAGATTATTTTTACATTTAATCATCAGTTTTCCCCATTGACAGTTAGTCTTTGAAATACGTATATATTTCCTGCAAAATGGCCAAACAAACCTTCAGGTCTGGACTGGTCTTCTGTTCAGCAGCATACACCCAAACTGGGTTAATCTGATGTGCTGGGCAATGGATCTATGGGGACACACTTTGTTTCCCTTTCCTGAAAGATATTCTCTCATTTTTGCTTGCAATCCTTCATGAGCTCTGGCCATAACACTGTCCCCATAATATTCCTGTCCAGACATGTATTTGGGGTCTAATCCTTACTTGCAGAATAAAACATAAATTAACTGGTCACATAAAGATGCAGCATCTGCCTCACTTACTGCCACAAAGATTACAAAATGTTCTTTTATATCTACTTTTTTTCTATATGATCAATATTAACAAAGCAAAGAAAAATGGCCACTTGATCAATATAGTTAATATCCATGCATCTGCTGTGACAGTAAAAAACTTAGCTTCTTTGCAGCTGTTAAGTATGAGCCTCCTGGTTTCTGCTGCTAAAGGAATTATAAGTTCATCAATAATTGTCTTGCTCAAGTAGTGGATTCTCTTGATGTCACTTATATTTTGGGCAAAAGTTGTATTATGTCTGGCAAGAAGTGTACTGATGCTCAAGTAAATACCACAATTATTGCTCTCCAGCACTTCAGAGGGGCCCTTTAAGGGAGACATAAATTAGCTAAAGTTCTGACTCTGTCAAGCAATATTTTTTGGTACTTCTTGCTGTTTCTTAATTCTTTCAGATGCTTGTTTATCAAACCTGCATTGAAACTATGACCCTTCGCAAACTGTAGAGCTGCCACATGTGACTGCACATGTTGTTTGCTTCTCCCATTAACAGATATAGACTTTAGCATATTCTTCCAATCACTGTTACCTGTGTTGATTTTCGATTTTCTGTATCCCAAACAACAAATGTGACAGTATGCATAATGTGAAAGATATGTCTATGCTAAGCCATTTGACATGCAAATCTTCATGTGGTGCATTTTTCATTCTGTAAATGAAGATGAAAAATGGTGGTTTGTAGGGAAAAAACGCTTGTTTAGCATATCACTTTCGGTGGTCTGGCAAGGACCAATCTGTACAAGCATATGCAATTGCTCAGGTGATAAAACTGAGTCTTGAAAGTGACATTTATCAGATGGGCATGGCAACGTCAAACCCATTTCAGCAGGAGATTTGCTTTGATCTGCTTCATTGTTGACCTGCTCATCTACAGTCCTTTTGGTTTTGCTCCTTTCAAGTTAAGCTACAGGGTCTTTGGGGGTTTATTTGGTATTAAGATCATCTTCTATGAAATCTTTGGCTTTGTTGGCTTGTAGCTCATCTACAGAGTATGCAGATGTGCTGGTTTCAAGCAAAGTTTCATCAGCTACTACTACAGGTGGAACTTCAGTGGCACTGCACAAATTGTTTTCCTGACTTAAACCTTGATACAATGACAGATTTATGTTTGCTGATTTGAGGAGCAATTATTGATTTTCTACTTTAGACAGCAGGAGTTGATCAGAAAGTTTAGAAAATAATAGTTTCATTATGTTAATTGAATCTATTTCCCCTAGTTTAGTATCTTAGTTAAGTACCCTTAACACCTTTGTGTCAACTGTCCGTAATGGGCCATCTTGATTATCACTTCAAAAGTTTCTTCCCCCCCCCCCGCTGACAATAGTTCCTTTCAATTAATTAGCCTTTTACAGTTGGTAGGGTTACTTCCACCTTTTCATGTTTCTCTGAATGTATAAATATCCTCCTTCTGCATGTTCCATCCTATGCATCCAACGAAGCGGACTGTAGTCCACGAAAGCTTATGCTGAAATAAATTTGTTAGTCTCTAAGGTGCCACAAATATTCCTTTTCTTTCTGCTGCTTAGGATCTTTGGAGGCAGTTTGTAATAACAAAAATCTTTTCTAAAAACAAACTTGTATTTGTGTTTATGGTTTTTATTTCAAACATCTTACAGTATGAGATAACTTAGTTGGAAGTACAGGCGGCCCAAATAAAGTGTGTTTTTGTGCTGCTTAAATTTATCCTTCAATTTGGGGCAGTAATCCTAAAAAAAATATTGATTTTTCTGTGCAGAATCTAACAGAGAATGTCAGAATGAGAGTGGGGCTGACTAGGGAGAAGCTGATGCAGGCAGACACATACTTTTCCCCCAGTAAGAGGAAGACATGGAGGCTATGGAAACAAACTACATTTCTCAACAGCAACCCCTTCAGTGCTGGAGCATGCCCAATGGCTGTGACCCCTGCAGGATGGGATAAGGAAAATTCTACTACTACCAACCACTACTGGGCATGCTCAAATACTGTGTTGGATATTGCAAAGGTATTGGACGACAGGGTGTGGACCTCTATAAAAATGGGGGCTGATGGCCAGGGGTATTATTAGGCTATGTCTACACTGCAGCCTATGTCGGCACAACGACAGAACAAGGAGTAATGGTCTCAAGTTGCAGAGGGGGAGGTTTAGGTTGGATATTAGGAAAAACTTTTTCACTAGTAGGGTGGTGAAGCACTGGAATGGGTTACCTAGGGAGGTGGTGGAATCTCCTTCCTTAGAGGTTTTTAAGGTCAGGCTTGACAAAGCCCTGGCTGGGATGATCTAGTTGGGGTTGGTCCTGCTTTGAGCAGGGGGTTGGACTAGATGACCTCCTGAGGTCCCTTCCAACCCTGAGATTCTATGATTCTATGATTCTATGAACTTATGTCACTCAGGGGTGTGAATAAACCACCCCCCAGACCAATATAAGTTACACCGACATAAGCACTCGTGTGCACAGCACTATATTTGCAGGAGAGCTTCTCCTGCTGACATAGCTTCTGCCGTTTGTGGATGCGGTTTTATTATGCTGATGGGATAGCTGTCGCCTGTCAGCATAGAGCGTACTCACCAGATGCACTGCAGTGGCAGTAGGGTTGCCAACTTTCCAATTTCTCAAAACCAGACACTACAGCTATGGTTCTCCACTCACCCTGCAGCAAAGCAAAACAACTCTGAACTGCTGGGAGCAGTTGGCATGACAGGGAGCTGGTGGGGTGGGAACAGGGCAGCAGAGCAGGGGTGCAGAAGAAGGAATGAGGTTGGAGGGTGAGGAAATAAAGAGTTTATTTGAATGTGGTGCGTGTGATAGCATGTGGAGGCCCAGAATAAAAACCTCCATCGGGGCCCATCTTTTTGTTCTTCTGCCATGGGCAGATGGGATAAGGAGACAGGGGGACCCAGACAAGGGGGAACCCTGTCAGCATTTTCTGACCTTGCTGACTGTTAAACCTGCCAGTGACTACAGTAGTATATATAAATTTGAATGTGAAATAGTTAAGTGCCACAACAATCCACAAAATAAAGGCTATATGAGCCAGAAATAAATTCTGGAAAGTGTTACCTGTAACAATAGATGTTACTGTCACACAGAGGAATCTGATGAATTTGGCAAAATATGGAAAATTCAACAATTCTGTACATTCTACCTTTGATTTCATCCTACATGTGTGGTGTGGGAGTGTTTTGGATGAGCACAATGGTTTTGAGTCCCTCCCTTCTCCTTCAGGCCTGGGAGAGGATTCACAAGATGTGCAATTCAAAATATGCTGAAACCAGCACTACCTTTAGGTGTTGTCTGATTTCTCCTCTGTTGTTGTTACTATTACTCATGTTTATAATGGTAACCAAAAATGGGGCCCCATTGTGCTAGGTGCCGTACAAAGACAAAGTAATATGCTCCTTTCCCAAAGAGCTTACAGTCTAAATAGGCATGACAGACACAGGGTGGGGAAAGGGACTTTCCTCTTTGTCTCCTTCACCCGCTCCTGACTTTGTGGCTTCTTCCAAACTGTCTCTCATGTTTGACACAACCTCCCAGCTGGTGTATTCCAAAAACACCCTCTGTGTCTCACAATCATCTTGATCATCTTCCTGTAAGTATTTCCACTAGTCTCTCTGAGTTTGCTCCAATTTGTTTCTGAATTGTACCCACTTGTGTATTTAGGATCTCATTCTGTAAGAAAGTTCCAGGCATGCAGACCTCCATACCACACAAAACACCACTGATTTCAATAGATATTTACACGAGCAGAACTCTTTGCAAGGTTGAGCCCTAGATTGTGAACTCTGTGAGGCTGGTACTCCATCCTCTCTCCGAAATACTTTTGTGAGTGTCCATGTGCACTTCTGCACTATATAATAGTTCTAAATAATTAAATGACTTCTTTTTTTTAACCAAAGCATAGTCTAAATTATTTTTGTTGTTTCTGTCTACAAAGATCTGATAGATTCTTCCTTGCCAGATTTATTTAATTGAATTATATGAGAATTGCAAGTGATTACTTTGGCTTGCAACTCTCTTTTTCTGGGATATTAATGGTACTCTGTCTTGGTTTATATATGATGACCAGTAATAAAAAAAAACCCTGTACCTTCCTGTTTTCATGGTTAAGGTAATAACAGCAAAACTTGTAATAGCATGACATTTGTATTTGTGCATTTGTGTGAAATTATTCTCATGAAAGAAAGCATCTAATTGTGTAATTTCAACAAGAGAAACAAGGTTTTTTAAGTGTGTGTGTGCATGCGCATGTGTAAAGTAGCTGCTATCCAGGAGATTAGCCTGATTGCTTCTTAATCAAATCTCACTTTAGTTTAAAACTTGCTTCTTCTGTAAATACTACCCACTTCACTGCAATGCTATCACCCTTTTCATTACGCAAACTTTCACAAAATACTGAGCCAGAACCTTCCTCTGAATCTCCTGCTGTGTTTTGTGTGGTCTTTATTTAGATTATAAAATGGGAGTAGGAAATATCTTGTAAAAAACAGTGACATTTACACTGTCTCACCTCACATCCCCTTTTTTTTTACCCTAGGAATTCTGTGTGCAGGGGCGGCGCCAGCTTTTTTGCCGCCCTAGGCAGCGGTGGGAGAGGCTGCCGCTGAAATGCCACCGAGATCCCCGGCGGCCGAAGAAGCTGCTCGGCGGCAGCTTCTTCAGCCGCCAGGGACCTCGGTGGCATTTCGGCAGCAGCCTCGCCCGCCGGCGGCCACCAAGGAATCTGAGATGCCGCCCCCCAAATCCTGGCGCCCTAGGCGACCACCTAGGGTCACCTATTGGTAGCACCGGCCCTGTCTGTGTGTTCATCCAACAGCAGTCTTCTGTTAATGACTTACTTGCTCTCTTTTGTTCTTGTCAGAATGGAGATCTAGCCTATTGTTCCCACTCATACAGGGCAGTATTCCTTTCCTAGTAGCTTCTTCTAAATCAAATAATGGGGTATTCAGACTCTTCTTTCTCTGAACTGTAGGTACTTTTACTCATTAATTAGCATAGACTACCAAGGTAAAGCAACAAGTTAAATGCTAAATATGTGTATCGTACATGGGGCCATGTGAATTCCATGACTGGAGTTTGGTGCAGAATTTATTGTCTGTTTAAGATTCTAAGCTTTCGTTCTGGGTTTGATGGCTCTGGAAAGCAATGAGATAATACATCATTTTTGTGTTCCTTGGGAAAAGCTTCTGCCCTTCCAGTTTCTTCATCATAGTTAAGCAGAAAGAAATTGCAACTTTTATCGGACCCTCTAGCTTTGTATGCTCCCTGGAGCTCCCTGTCCAGTGTCTGCTAATGATGCAATCAATCTCATCGTAGCACAGGCACAGCCATGGGGAATTACCAGAACTGAGGTCCTGTTCATTGGATTCCTTGCTTGGCCAGCTCATATGAAATGACATCATACAGCTTGGCAGTTTGGTTCTTGCTTCTGAAATTGTGGGCCCTGCAAGACTCACACCAGAGATTCTCTAATGTCTTGGTGTCGGCCTCTGGCCAGCTGGCAGCACATTGAGATGAGGGTTGTCACAGGTATGGGAATTTCCTGCAATATCTTTGGAAGATCTGTGTTTAATTTATATATTATTGTGGGACATGGATTTTATGTAATTCTATGGGGGAGGGTGACCACAGCCATCCAGAAATTAAGAAAAATGCAGAGGTGAAAGTGGGCCGGTATGGGCTGGTACAGTGTACTGGTAAGAAGTGGCCGCTGGTACCAACCCGTACACAGCCCATGTTAAAGCGTTGCTTTCCTTTTTGCCCCTGCCCCCAGGGCCGCCGACGTGGAGGGAGGGGAAAGAGGCAGCTGCCTCTGAGCCTGGTGATTTAAAAGGGCTCGGGGTTCCCTTTTAGCTGCCGGCTACTGCAGCAGCAGCCAGAGCCCCGGGTGGCACGGGCCAGGCAGTGTGGAAGGGCTGGCTGGGGGAGGCTGACCCCCAGCCCCGCTCCTTCCGCCCGAGGCCCCACCCCTTCCAGGGGCCTGGAACTGGGCCCCTGAACTGGTAGGTATTTTATCTTACTTTCACCCCTGGAAAAATGGTACCATCACCTGAACTATTCAAGGTAGAGTGGACTATTTTAACACCTCTGCAGTCATAGGACAAAAAGAGGGAGTCAGTGGTTTACAAATTGTTGTAATAAGTGTCTCTGTTCAGTCCATGATTTTTAGTGTCTAGCAGAGTTATGAGTTCAAGCTCCCAGGCTTGTCTTTTGAAAGTATTGTGCAGATTTCCTTTGAAGATGAGTACTGATAGGTCAGAAATAGAGTGATCACTTTTCACAAATATAGAGTGATCACAGTTATAGTGTGTTTTTGTCTTTTATCATTATCCTGTGTGAGTTCAGGATGCCACCTGATTTACTGGGGTTTCACTGAGCCTGCCTATTCCACTAGCCTGGGTGCCCTCTCCCTGTTTTTGCTGAATCAGGCTCTCTGGCCTCTGGCAGCATGCACACACCAGTTGTAAAATCACACAGAGTCTGCAAACAGCTCTCTATGGGAAGACTCAGCTAGGAAATTGCCCAGCGCTCAAGTGCAGCTCCCCTTTGGAAAGTACACCCCAAATAATATTCTCTTGTGCTGTAGAAAAAACTATACAATGTAAGCTCATAAATTCTCCCCCACCCCCAATGTGGAGGAAGATATACACAACTTCTTGTCCCATCCCCCCTCACCGCCCGTTATAAATTGCACAAAGTGGGTTTTAAAATAAACAAAAACAAGTTTATTAACTACAAAAGGCAGATTTTAAGTGATTATTAGGGATAGCAAACAAAACAAAGCAGATTACTGAGCAAATAAAACAAAACATGCAAACTAGGCTTAATACACTCAAGAAACAGGTTACAAAATGTAATTTCTCACCCTCAATGTTGTTTTTGGCAAGTTGCAGAGTTTCTGTAGCTTAGAGTTCAAGTTATTTCTCTTTATAGACTGGACCTCTGTCTCAGCCTGGACTCAACCCTGCCTTTCCCTGCAGGTGTTTTTAGCAGTCTCCCTTCCTGGGCAAGCAATGGAGGAGAGTCAAGATTAACCCCCTTCCCAGCCTTAAAAAGGATTTACCTAAGGTGGGAATCCTTTGTTTGATCCCCATCCCCCTACAGTGGAAAAGTACCAGCAAGTTAAGACATTGTCCAGTACCAGGTGACACTGTCACCTGACCCTGCTGTGTCAATGCAGCATCCCAGTAAACCTCTCAGGAAGGAGTGAGATTAGCATTTTCAGTTATATTGTTCTCTTCTTAATGGCCCATCAAGGCTGATGGCCTGCTGTCTGGTGGGTGTTTCCCAAGTACATTCACAGTTGTAATTGTTACATAGTCAATATTCCTAACTTTAGATACAGAAATGATACATACATACAAATTGGATAATCACATTCAGTAAATCATAACTTTTTCCAATGATATCTCACATGACCCATCTTGCATAAAACATACCTTAGTTATGCCATATTCATATCATAACACTATTTCTATGACGAATATGGAGTGTAACATCACAGTAAAGGTATTGCTATCTCCTCTTCCTTGGCTTTTTCAGTCAGCAGCAGTCCACACTGTGCCTGAATTAGATAGGCCTGAGCAGAGAACACAGTGTAAGTGGAACACCCACATATGTAATACACACCTGACTGGTGCTAGGTTCCCTTTCTGGCCAGGTATTTCAAAACTAAGTGTGAGGGGATAGGACGGAACAGGGAGAAAATGGCTGTAAGCAGAGAAGAGGGAAAGTTTATGAAGAAGTAAAATAAAAGTTTCACATGCAAGACACTCTTGCTTCATAGTAAATCTGGTGAAGGCACTCACAGGAAGGAGAATAACAGGCTTTGCAGCAGCTTCACCATAGAAACAGCCACAGCACTAGTGGGGGATGGATTTATAAAAATCTGCTCCCAGGAACTACTTTCCAAAGACATTGTCTATCTGTGTAGAGATCAAAATGAGATGAGAAAGGGGAAGTGACTGACTTTTAACACTAAACACTTTTTCCTTCCTATGTTTACAATGAAGGGTCAATTCTCCATGACCTTATGAAGATATTTCCTTCCCTTGGATAGTTCCTCTCTGTCTCTCAGTAACAAATTGAGCTGTTGGAGCACCCAGTCAAGATTCCAGTATGCATTCCACTGTCAGCAGTAGAACTCACTATAACTGCTGGTATCAGCACAATTAGCATTGAGTATGCAGTGATAGCTGTATGTAGACACTCAGGGCTTCACTTTCTTTTATAGTGTTTTGTGTGGTAGTCTTTTACACTCAGGTTGCACAGCTGTACATGATTATACAAGGTGCAAGACAGTCTAGAATAGGTCCTTTTTCTCACTTGGGCTTCTGGAAGACCAGCTTGTTCTGGAACTGGTATCTCTGGAGCCACTTTTAAAGGATTCTTTACACAGCTTGACTTGGCATATTCCTAATTGAACAAGCTCAGAGCAGCTTTATCTGAGGGAGATAATTTCTGTAATGCCATTTAGTAAGCAGTAAAATACAGTACACCATAGATCGGGGTGGCCAACCTGTGGCTCCGGAGCCACATGCGGCTCTTCAGAAGTTAATATGCGGCTCCTTGTATAGGAACTGACTCCAGGGCTGGAGCTACAGGCGCCAACTTTCCAATGTGCCGGGGGTGCTCACTGCTCAACCTCTGGCTCTGCCACAGGCCCTGCCCCCACTCCACCCCTTCCTGCCCCCTCCCCTCAGCCTGCTGTTCCCTCACACCTCTCCCTCACCCACAGAGCCTCTTGCACACCACAAAACAGCTGATTTGGAGGTGCGGGGAGAGAGGGGGAGGGAGGGGAAGGCGCTGATTGGCGGAGCTGCCGGTGGGTGGGAGGTACTGGTAGCGGGGTGCGGGAGCTGATGGGTTGCTGCTGACATATTACTGTGGCTCTTTGGCAATGTACATTGGTAAATTCTGGCTCCTTCTTAGGCTCAGGTTGGCCACCCCTG
The DNA here is from genome assembly GCA_037349315.1 of Chelydra serpentina. Classification (NCBI taxonomy): domain Eukaryota; kingdom Metazoa; phylum Chordata; order Testudines; family Chelydridae; genus Chelydra; species Chelydra serpentina. The sequence continues at coordinate 53,814,776 of JBAIAC010000024.1, read as the reverse complement.
CCATAGATCCTAGAATGCTTTGAGCTGATGTCCCAAAGAGGATGACGATAATAGTTTAATGTTGGGAGCTTTGAGAAACTTCTTCTGCCCCTGAGAGAGAGCATGCATGTTGTATGCATGTTGAAGAATAGTTTCAGAAAACTTAGCTGAACCTGGTACAGTCACCCAGAAATTCTGCCCTGTGCCTGGATTTTAGATGCAGTAGCTTTCACGGTCTGATGTGTGGTCAAACTCACAGGAGGGCCTTCTTGCTGTGTGTAGACTATAGGGCAAAATAATAATAATAGTCTTCCTCATTTAAAAGTCCAGTGCATCAGCCAGGCTGGCGGGGTTGATCCTATTACTCTGAAAATTGTAGAGAAAAGGGAGGAATTATTCACCTATTGGAAAACAATGGAAGTTTCCTTTTCATGGCTCACTAAAGGGGTCATGGCAGTGACAGTTGGCTCAGACGTCTCCTATTTGGTAATATTCAGTAACTCAACTCTTTGGTTTCTTCCCAGTAAAACTCCTGCTTTTGTTCAATAGCTTTGTGTGGAGGCCAGAAGCCAGTTGGCAGGCAGTAGCACTTCACTCTTCTTGATGAGGTGAATTGAATTCAGATGCAAAGTGTGATGTGGTGTTTGTTTTCAGGATACCGCTGCCCTCTGAGGACAGTTGAGGGCTTGTATGTGTATAATTTCCCCCTCTGCTAGCAAAACCAGTGGAGTTGCTACTTTAGATAATTTTTGGAATCCTGAGTTTGATTCCTCCTGCTGCTTCTGTCTGTTCTTAAAAAGGAATGTTCTGATCTGAATCTGTTGTCAATTATTTTGGGAACTCTAGACATAACCTTACAGTACAGAGGAGCAGAGTTAATGCTGGTCTCACATGCAGAATCTTGGCACTACTACAGGAGGACCTGTGAAACCTGGAACCAAAGGGTTAAAAAATAAATAAGATTTGTGAGGACAAGTCAATAAATATAAATGATCTGGTACTTGCTGGAACTAACCTTAGTTCTTCACTACAAAGTACAGTTTTAGGATCTCGGGGTTAGGTTGAGATGATGCACATCCTTGTGCTATCACTTCTTTAGTAGGTATTTTTTTAAGCCAGCAATTGCCTTCATTGAGGTTTAACTTCAGTTTTCCATTCAAACCATTTTCCTCATTATACAAAGATGGCAGCCTCTTTGTAGCTAGGATTGTAACCAGCTTTCCATTACATGGCTAACCTTAGTGCCCTTTTAAAAAGTCTTAAATTTTTGTGGGTTTTTTGTTACAAATGCAACATCAAAACATGTAACAAGTATAAAGTAACATTGTCACCGCTTGAGGGAGCTCTTGTATTTGCATTCTGTTGAACGTTGCTTTATATGCTACTACTTATTAGTTATGCTGGATCCATTGGTTTCTATTAAGAAAATAAAAAACACACATCTTAAAAGGAATAAGATATGAGGTGTGCTCTTTAGTTATATATCTGGAAGCACTGAGGCTGCAGGGTGACTAAGTCTTTCCTCCAAGTTCAGATGCAACATACCAAGGGGCTTTAGGAAGCTAAAGGAGTTAGATGAAGGATCACTCTGCTCAAAATCAGAATGCTGACAAGAAATAGACCTAGTCTAAAACTGCACCATGACTGCTCAGGAGCTGGGATAACTGGCACCAAGAACAATGGATAAATTCTTTATAAATCTTACAATGAAAAGTGGAATGGTATTGTTTTACACCCACTTTGCAGGAGTGCAAATGAAGCACAAGAGACAAGGGAATGGCGAATTGGGCCCAAAGCCTTTTTCTCATGCTCCATCTTAGTTAAGGTGTGTGAGGCATCTGTCTCAGGCCTTTCTGGCCCACCCACTAACCAATGCACCAACACCAAGTTGTGCATTCCCAAATCCAAATGAAAACCCATTACATATAAGCAAAATGGGTAAAATGTGATGAAAATTCATTGAGCAAAAAGGAGGGTAGCAGAGAAAAAGATGGCGGCTATGAGGTGAAGATAAGGATGGTGGGGCTGCTGAGTGGGACAGTGGGCTGTGGAGTGGCACAGGGGTGAGCAGGCGCAAGATAAGGAGTAAACAGAGGACAGAGGTGTCAGGGAGACAGTTCCCTATGTGAAATAATGGTAACGATGATGCAGTGTTACAGACAGTATCACTGAGCAATTAGGAAATAAGTGAGGCAATGCTCCCAGTAGAATTAATGAGTCAAGATTGCAAAATATTCTGTGAGAAACAGAGGAAATTAGGCAATTGATGAAGTAACATAACAACTTGGATCAGTGAAGAAAAGTGCATAAATTGGGGAAACAGCTGGTGTAGAGGAGGTCATGACATTCCCACTGTGACGGGTTCAGTCACAGAGACCCCCTCGGGACTGTCACCTGCTGTGCTGAAATTACCTCTAAGCCTGTTTTCCACTGCTAGTTTAGGATTCCAGAACCCTGCCTTGTTGAGCCAGACATGCTAGTCTGCTGCAACACAGACCCAGGTCTGGTCCAAGCCCCCAAAGCTGTAGACTTTAACCAAAAACTGCTCAGCAAGTCACTTATCTCCAGCACCCAGACCCCAATGGGATCCAAACCCCAAATAAATCTGTTTTATTCTGTATAAAGCTTATACAGGGTAAACCCATAAATTGTCCACCCTCTATAACACTGATAGAGAGATATACACAGCTGTTTGCTCCCCTAGGTATTAATTACTAACTCTGGTTTGTTAATAAACAAAAGCTATTTTATTAAGTATAAAAGTAGGATTTAAGTGTTTTCAAGTAATAACAGACAGAACAAAGTATGTTACCAAGCAAAATAAACACACAAGTCTAAGCTTAATACATTAAGAAACTGAATACAGGTAAATCTCACCCTCAGAGATGTTTCAGTAAGCTTCTTTCTTTCACAGACCAGACTCCTTCCTAGTCTGGACCCAATCCTTTCCCCAGTACAGTTCTTGTTAGTTCCAGCTCAGGTGGTAACTAGGGGTTTTCTCGTGACTGCAGCCCCTTTTGTTCTGCTCCATCCCCTTTGTAGCTTTGGCACAAGGCGGGAATATTTTGTCTCTCTGGGTCCCCACCCCTCCTTCTAAATGGAAAAGCACCAGGTTTAAGATGGAGTCCGGTACCCGGTGACATGGTCACATGTCCTGTGAGACCCCCAGGCTCCATTTTTTCCGACCTGACTTATGGGAACATAGGAAGGTTTACAAGTAAACAGAGCCATTTACAACCAATTGTTCTAGTTAATGGGAGCCATCAAGATCCTAAGCCACCATTAATGGCCCACACTTTGCATAATTACAATAGAACGTGAGATTAATACTTCATATTTCTAGTTTTAGATATAAAACTGATACCTTACAAGAGACCTTTTGCATGAAGCATATTCCAGTTACATCATATTCACACTTATAAACATATTTTCATAAAACATATGGAATGCAATGTCACATCCACTTCTCTTTAAAAAGTGGGGGAAGCTAGGTAAGAGGGGGAACTTTCTCATTTTCTACTTCATTTGATGTACTGATGAAGGAAAAATGTAAAAGGGATTGAAGGGAGGACTGGTAAGCAACCCTACTAGAGAACATTCATATGCTTCTATTGCCATCTGTTTGGAATGTACTGAAGCCTGGGCACAGAGTACTGCTTGGATGCACTTGGTTTTTAAAAACAACAACAACGAGGAGTCCTTTAGGCACCTTAAAGTTCTCCCACCAGTGGGGAAGAGGGAACTATCACTCACTAGCTTAAATTTCAGGAATCTGAGAAGATCCAATCCTTCTGCTTGTATAATTGTTTAGAAACACTTTCCATTTCACAGGTTCAGATGGAGATTGTCATGTGATGAGGCAGGGAAATGAATATAAACATCCTTTGTGCTATATTCAGAAACAGGGATAAGAGCAAAAGGGAAAAAACTCTACGTCCATGTTCTTGATGTTTGGGGGTTTGTTTGGTATGTTTGTTTTTTTAACTATTCAGAAATAAGGAAGATAAGAGAAAACAGGTGGACAGTGAGTTTTTGTCCATTTGGAAAACTGAGCATTAAGTGGTATTTTTAGGTTACATGAAATGCTTTAATTTAGGCACAAACTTTAGGCTTGGTAAAACAAGATATTTAAGGTGGCTTCCACCAATAATCTCAAAGCACTTTACAGACCTTAATTAACAAGATCCTAGAAGGAAGAGAAGGAAAAGTCTGATTCCCTCTGACCAATATACAGTAACTCCTCGCTTAACGTTGTAGTTATGTTCCTGAAAAATGCGACTTTAAGCAAAACGATGTTAAGCGAATCCAATTTCCCCATAAGAATTGATGTAAATGGGGGCGGGGGTGTTAGGTTCCAGGGAACAGTATAAGTTTTAAACAAACAATTTAATACTGTACACAGCAATTATGATTGTGAAGCTTGACTGAGGTGGTGAAGTCAGAGGGTGGAAGAGGTTGGGATATTTCCCAGGGAATGCCTTACTGCCAAATGATGAACTAGAACAGCTGAGCCCTCAAGGGTTAACACATTTTTGTTAATGTAGCCTCACACTCTACAAGGCAGCAGAAATGGAGGGAGGGGAGACAGCATGGCAGACAGAGAAAGAGATGCTCACCCGTGTGTGAGAGAGATGTGCATTGCCCCTTTAAGTACGCTGACCCCACTCTAAGTACATTGCCTTTTTAAGTAGATCAGCAAGTTGAGACAGCCCCTGCTGCCAGCAAGCTCCCTCTGTCCTGAGCCCTGTCATGTCCCCCCACTCTATGGAGATGGGGTAAGAGGGGGCAGGAGTAGGGGGGAGGAGGACACCCTGACATTAGCTCCCCTCTTCCCCCCCTCTTGTGTAGCAAGCAGGAGGCTCCCGGGAGCAGCTCCAAGGCAGAGGGCAGGAGCAGCACATGGCAGTGGGGGCAGGGCCGGTGCAAGGAAGTTTCGCGCCCTAGGCAAAACTTCCTTGCACCAGCCTTGCGCCGCCCTCCAGCTAATGCCACCCCCACCCCCCCGCGGCAGCCAGTTCCCCCCGCCCCCGCAGGCCGCGGCAGTTCGGCCCCCCGCGGGCCACGGCAGTTCGGCCCCCCGCCCGTGGTGTCCCCCCAGCTCCCGGCCTTTTGATTTTTCAAAATGCTTGTGTGTTTGTTTGTATGTCTAATGGACTTGTACTCTGCTGTTTCCCTCTGTGACCTTGGAGAATATTTTCAAGATGTTCTAATAAAGATGTGACTGTGTCTGTCTTTTGTGTCCAATTATGAGCATAACAAGAAAAGTTCCTAAGCAGGGAGTGAGTGGGTTAGCTCCATTTTCCCGTTAAAGGTACATCATCCCCTGCATGGTTTTCCTGATGATTTACTAATTGCATGTAGACGCTTTGCTGATCATAGAGAAATTTTCCCACTGGTTAATCTCCACCAGTGTTAGGAACAGTGGAAGCCTCGGTATGTCTAACTAGCGGGAAGGTGTTAAAATCCGTTGTGACAGTAACCTGGTTGCTAACGTCTGTGGGACTGAGTGGGCGCTAACAATGGTAGAAATAACAAAATTTCCCTAACGTAGATGGGGCAAAAATGGGTAGTGGGTTAACATTGTAACCCTTTATAAGATAATGTTAAAAATAAAAATAACGGTACGGAGTTTAAGCATAGAAGTTTCTGGTTATCAGGGGATAAGGTACAGATTATCAAGGAGAGAGAAGTTCGGTTTTAGGATTGGATGACGTAAGGAATACATAATCTGCAACATCCCCAATTGGGGGGTAAAGGCTCAACGGGTCAAAGTACAGAGATTGAGATATGAGGGTAAATTGTTCATATACAATGGCTATGTTCAGGTGTGGAGTAGAATGAGTGGGTACGATGATGAGGATGGATTTACCCTCATTTGGTGGGATTTAATGTTCAGTGAGTTTATCGTTCCAGTTCATATGGTCCAGTGGGAAAAAGACTCTCGGTCCCTTTCTCATAGACGCTGTACGATGTCGTTCCGGCTCACGGCTCCTGGTACTGTCGGTGGCCGGTGATGTGTTCGCAGCATGGTATGGGGAGGAGGTGACCAGCCCTCTGTGGAGAAAGAAGTAGTTCGGGACTATTTAGAAAAGCTGGACGAACACAAGTCCATGGGGCCGGATGCACTGCATCCGAGGGTGCTAAAGGAGTTGGCCGATGTGATTGCAGAGCCATTGGCCATTATCTTTGACAAATCATGGCAATCGGGGGAGGTCCCGGATGACTGGAAAAAAGCTAATGTAGTGCCCATCTTTAAAAAAGGGAAGAAGGAAGATCCGGGGAACTACAGGCCAGTCAGTGTCACCTCAATCCCTGGAAAAATCATGGAACAGGTCCTCAAGGAATCAATTCTGAACCACTTAAAGGAGGGGAAAGTGATCAGGAACAGTCAGCATGGATTCACTAAGGGCAAGTCATGCCTGACTAACCTAATTGCCTTCTATGATGAGATAACTGGCTCTGTGGATGAGGGGAAAGCAGTGGATGTGCTATTTCTTGACTTTAGCAAAGCTTTTGATACAGTCTCGCACAGCGTTCTTGCCAGCAAGTTAAAGAAGTATGGGCTGGATGAATGGACGGTAAGGTGGATAGAAAACTGGCTGGATGGTCGTGCTCAACGGGTAGTGATCAATGGCTCCATGTCTAGTTGGCAGCCGGTATCAAGTGGAGTGCCCCAAGGGTCGGTGCTGGGGCCGGTTTTGTTCAATATCTTCATCAACGACCTGGAGGATGGTGTGGACTGCACCCTTAGCAAGTTTGCAGATGACACTAAACTGGGAGGAGTGGTTGATACGCTGGAGGGTAGGGATAGGATACAGAGGGACCTAGACAAATTAGAGGATTGGGCCAAAAGAAATCTGATGAGGTTCAACAAGGACAAGTGCAGAGTCCTGCACTTCGGACGGAAGAATCCCATGCACTGCTACAGACTAGGGACCGAATGGCTGGGCAGCAGTTCTGCAGAAAAGGACCTAGGGGTTACAGTGGACGAAAAGCTGAATATGAGTCAACAGTGTGCCCTTGTTGCCAAGAAGGCTAACGGCATTTTGGGCTGTATAAGTAGGGGCATTTCCAGCAGATCGAGGGACGTGATTATTCCCCTCTATTCGGCACTGGTGAGGCCTCATTTGGAGTACTGTGTCCAGTTTTGGGCCCCACACTACAAAAAGGATGTGGATAAATTGGAAAGAGTCCAACGGAGGGCAACAAAAATGATTAGGGGGCTGGAGCACATGACTTATGAGGAGAGGCTGAGGGAACTGGGATTGTTTAGCCTGCAGAAGAGAAGAGTGAGGGGGGATTTGATAGCTGCTTTCAACTACCTAAAAGGGGGTTCCAAAGAGGATGGATCTAGACTGTTCTCAGTGGTAGAAGATGACAGAACAAGGAGTAATGGTCTCAAGTTGCAGAGGGGGAGGTTTAGGTTGGATATTAGGAAAAACTTTTTCACTAGTAGGGTGGTGAAGCACTGGAATGGGTTACCTAGGGAGGTGGTGGAATCTCCTTCCTTAGAGGTTTTTAAGGTCAGGCTTGACAAAGCCCTGGCTGGGATGATCTAGTTGGGGTTGGTCCTGCTTTGAGCAGGGGGTTGGACTAGATGACCTCCTGAGGTCCCTTCCAACCCTGAGATTCTATGATTCTATGATGTAGATGTCTCCAAGACCATGAGGCGCCGCATGAGCCGTGCGTAGCGTCGACCGATCCTGCAGGTCCGCAGCACAGGCTCGTTGCAGGGGTCCCAGGTGCCCAGGGCTCCGACGATCAGGGTATCCATCTGCACCTCGTAGCCCTTCGCTCTCGGGGTGTCGGCCAGGGGGGCGTACTTTTCCAGCTTACGAGCTCGGGCTACGTGAAAGGCCGGGGTCCTGTTCTCAAAGGAGACCGTGATGTCGATGAGGATGATCTCTTTCTGGGCCTCATCAGTGACGACCACGTCAGGTCGCAGCTGGCTTTCGGTACCGGGGATGGCACAGTTCATGGCGATCTGCCCCAGGCGCGGTGGGATGGCTTTCACCAGGCGGTCCTGGATGGCGTTGTGGCGCAGCTGCCAGGCTCTGGAGTGGGGCTTGCAGCTGCACAGGACGTGGGTAGGGTGACCAGAGAGCAAGTGTGAAAAATCAGGACGGGGTGGGGGAGGGGGTAATAGGAGCCTATATAAGAAAAAGACCCAAAAATCGGGACTGTCCCTATAAAATCAGGACATCTGGTCACCCTAGACGTGGGGCAGGGTCTCGTTGCAGTAGCCGCACTTCCTGTAACCTGAATCAGTACAAGTTCTTTTCACTCAGGGCTGTACTCAGTCCCAGAGGCTACTTAAGCAAAGTTTCAATCCAGCTCAATGGAGTTGTACAGCTTTTAAAAAGTGTTTCTCGTGACTGCATTGATAAAACACAAGTGACGAACACATGACTGCTTGGTTAACTTAGATTGTGAACTTGAAACCATCATACTTGAAATAGGAAGGAGATAAGTAACACTTCATGGATGAAAGAGAGAGATTAGTTCTCCTTATTTGGACATTCCTCCCCTTCCCCCTTTACACCGTGAAAGTGTAACTACTGACACACAGACAAGTAAAGGTTACTAAAGATCATTTGTGGCTGGAATTTTCCAGTGTATCAAATTATTTCATATTGTTTGCATCAGTCTGTTTTAAACAGATATGTGTATGAACCAAGATCACAGATTTGGATCCACCAAGTGTTAGAATTCTGGACAATGATTGGAATTGGACTTCTCCGGGACCATTTCTCATTTAATCTACATGACTGGTAATTATGAACATTCTTGCTAATTAATTTGAAACCAGATTATGAAGTGTGTGATGGGGAGGATTATGATGTAGGTGCCATTTCAGCACTCAGTTTGTAAGGTGCCATCTAAATCTATCCAGAATGGTTGGTAATGCACACATCACCATAGCCTATAGCAGTACTGTCCACCCTCAATACATGTAGGTCACCATCTTTATGTTCAGCCATGGGGTGGAGGATGGGGGGGGAGGGGTTGGGGTTGGCAAAATGTTGGTGTTTAACGTGCCATGTTCTGCAGTCCTCTATCCTGAAAACGCAGCTTCACCAAGGCTCGGCTCCAGGATGTTCTCTAGAGGTTCTTCCGCTGCCCACCGCAGCATCTGAGCAGCTTCCAGTGCGGCACTGAGACCCAGGCTGCTAACCTGTCACGCCCGGTTCCGGCTACAGAGCGGCGAGCAGCTCCTCCCCCTGCTGCCCTCTGGCGGGACGGTCGCAGTCCAGTCTCGCACAGCCCACGCTAAGAGCGGCCGCAGAACATGCTGCCGTGGGGTGGGGCCCGGGCTGGGGGAGGAGCCAGAGGGCAGAACTGCGGGGAGGAGGGCTGAAGCTGGGGGGCCCAGTCATGGTTCGCGCACACGTGCCTCTCACGTGCTCCCTGTCTGCCTTCCTCCCGCCCCCTCTGCTCCAGCTCCTCCCCTCTGCCCCGCCCCCAACATGCACGCGGCTCCCTTGCTCCAGCTCCTCCCCTCTGTGCCGCCGGCGCCGGCCGGTAGCGAGGGGGCGGGGCCTGGTTCTAGGGCTGGCAGCCAATGAGCGGCGACGCTCCCCACTCCTTGCCTTTGCGCGGCGGCGTAGCGGAGGCGTGGGGAAGGCTGGAGCGTCCCATTCGCGCTCTCGTTCACTCAGCTGGCGGTGGAGCGGAGGCGCAGGCAGTCGCACGGACACAACTGGCTGAGGACAAGGTGACGTACCCCCGCCTCCTGGGCCGGGCGTTCGTGGGGTCCGCGCGCTGTTTCTCGGGTTGCTGCGCGCTGACCTCGCCGGGGGCTTTCCGCCGGACGGGCCGGGCTCGGGGTTGCCCTGCCCAGGGGCCCGGCGGGTCTGCCTTGCAGGGGCTGCGTGCGGACCGCCCCGCGCTGTGCACTGATCTCTGTCACGGCGCCGCGAGTTTGTTAGTTTCGAGGCTTTAATTGTTGGCTGCTGCCGGGGGTCGCGATCCCTCGCTGGTGTGGCAGCCTTGCTCCGGGTACCACCAGGCTGGTAGGGGGACGCTCCTCGGAGCCCGAGGTGTGGCTAGAGTTTGGCGGGGAGGCCACCTGGCTGTCTAGAGGAGACCAGCACAGACGATAGAAGGTTCAGCTGCCCTGATCTGTGAGGAAAGGTTAAAAGATTGGAGATGTTTAGCTTTGGGAATCTGGTAACAGTCTTAAAATTAAGGGCTGCTTTAAAGAGGTCAGTGATCAGTTCTCTATGTCCGCTGAAGGTTGGGTGAGAAGTAATGGGCTTAATCTGCAGCAATAGAGAGGTATTAGGAGATGTTAGGAAAACTTTCCAATTATAAGGCTAGTTAAGCACTGCAATAGGCTTCCAAGAGAGGCTGGGGAATCCTTTCATTGGAGGTTCTTAAGAAGAGGCTGGAAAAACACCAGTTATGGAAGGTCTAGGTTTACTTGCTCCCACCTCAGCTGGGGTGGTGGAGCTGGACTTGATCTCTTTTGAGGTCCCTTCCAGCCCTACAGTTCTATGATTCTGTAATGCTCCCTTGGCCTGCATGCAATCTGGAGGAGAGAGTCCAATTCAGCCATTAAATTTGTTCTTAAATAATGTTTTGTAATAAGTAATGTTGTTTCTCACTCATCTGGTCAGTACTGTTTTGGCTAAGATCAAGTGTATGACTGTCTGTACTCCCTATATGAATGATAGACCCTCACCGCTTACCAACTGTATCCTGATCCCGCCCACCGCTTACCCCTCCATTGGGGACATTGCAGTCCGTATGTACTATGTGTGCTGCCCAACTCCAAAATACTAACATTCCCCTATACTCTGCATGCTACCCCCAATGACCAATAACTGACGCTTCAAACTGTTTGTATCATCTATTTTCAACACTGGCTTAGCAGAGAGGGAAGTCCACTTGTTACTACACAAGTGTACTGAGTGCCAGCAAAACGATAAACAGCACTTTATTTGCTGATCATAATAGGCTTGTTTTGCTTATGGACTAACTATATTTTAGGACCTGTGTTGTGTGAAGGGCTCTTTCAGTCTGAGGGAGCAGAATCCACGTCTGTTTTTGTTTTCCATATCAATAGTTTTATTAAAAAACTCTCTGGACAATGAGATTGTTAATTGTAGGCTGCAGTTTAGCTTGAAGCCATGTCTCAAGCTTTTTACAGGTGATTGTGTAAACACGGATGTATTAAAATATATATTGTTTCTGTGCTAATGTGAGGTGAACTCGTAACTGATTTCTCCACCTTCCTTTTTAATTATTGCCAATCGCAGTTATTGTGGATGAGGTATAGTACTCCAACTGATACTCCATTTCAAATGAGCCTCTAAAGAAATCTGCTGAGGGGATCTGTTAATGGTTCTGAAGCCCAGAAGGAGTGGGGCATCAGAAACGTACACTGTTCCTTACTGAGAGTAAAGGTGAACAGAAGGCGGTGTTTAAGAGGAAGTTCAGCTTGTGGAAGCAGTGATATGCTGAGCTTGTGGGAGGAAAGAAGCCGGAAGAGATTCACTGCATAGCATTCAAGGAGCCAGGGGACTGAACAACATTTGCTAACCTGCCTGAGACAGTTAAACTGGACAGAGGCATAAAAAGGAAACCTGGCCTGGGAGTTCTTGGCAAAGAAGGAGAGGGAAAATAATGAAAAATACAAGTGTGAGGGGGTTTAGCCTGCTGCTGCTGCTGCTCAGTTATGTTGGTTTTTAATTTCAAGGTCTGGATTAGTAGTTGTGGGTGCAGAAAGTCACTTGCCCTTAAGTGAGGGAGGTGTAACATTAAATCCTCCTTTGTCTAAATTATTCTTTCAGACTTTCATGTGTCAAGGTGACACTCAGAAAGCAGTTAGCCCTGTCTGCTGCAGTGCATCTGAAAACCTCTGATTTATCTTAGACTTGTCTTGGGATTGGCTGAGCTCTAAAGGAGATTAGAGGAGAGAGAGAAAACAGTTTTTTTTATTAGACTGACAGACAGTTGCCAAATATTGTGCCTTCTAATACTGAGGGTGCAGATTAAGACAGACTCCCCACAAATATAATCCATTTCTCCATATGCAAAAAACTCTTATTTAATCTTGCACGATAAATGTCATTCATATCATCAAGTCTATTTTAGGCAAGAGCTATATTTGTTTTTAAAACAAGTCTTGTGTATGGCAGTTAAACACACCATACCTACAATACTGACAAACTATTTTACTCTAGTTATATTCTTAAATTTACTTTTGGTTACCCCCACCTTCCTCTTAAACTTCTATTCCCCTTCCCCTCACTATCCCAAAGGCCCTTTGGAAAGGGGTCTGGGGGTGGGTTTACCAGAAAAGAATGTGCAATCTTTACAGCCTCTACGGGGTTGGAAGTGCTGCTGAGAAAGGTATCGCGCTTTGGGCCCACCTTGGATGTTCTATGTGACAATGTGTTGTGTTAACACTTGACCTCTGAGTCCCCCTTAGAACTTTGATTTTTCAGGGGGTAATGCCTTCAAAATACATTGGGGAATATGTGAAGTAAACACACACTGGTTTTGTAGTGGGATGGTAGCAGCAGCAGCAGTAGTGATGTACAAAGCCTGCCCCTGTGGACTGTCCTTTTCAACCAGTTGTCTGATCCAGTGCATTACGTCTGATACTTGGTGCGAAAATATAGTAACTCTTCCTCTAAGGTCATTTTCTGGGTTATGTAACTCTGTATTAAAGCAGGTTACAGAGTGGTAGCCATGTTAGTTTGTATCAGCAAAAACAACGAGGAGTCCTTGTGGCACCTTAGAGACTAACAGATTTATTTGGGCATAAGCTTTCGTGGGCTAAAACCCACTTCATCAGATGCATGGAGTGGAAAATACAGTAGGCAGGTATAATACACAGCACATGAAAATATGAGTTGCCTTACCAAGTGAAGGGTCAGTGCTAATGAGCCAATTCAATTAAGGTGGAAGTGGCCTATTCTCAACAGTTGACAAGAAGGGGTGAATACCAAGAGAGGGAAAATCACTCCTCATTTTTGTATTAAAGCAGTAATACCTGTCATTGATTGTTCACACAAACTACCTGCTACTGTGTGTGGTTAACAGGGAAGGTTTTCTCTCACTTGTCATAAGTCCTTTATTTTATAGCTTGCAGACTGGGGTGTCATCTCATAAGAAACAGGACTGGGTCTGGGCTTCAAGGAACATGTAGGTGCCTCAGGAAGTGATGCTGGTGGTTCAGTCGGTGGCATTCTTCTTTGTCTGTACAGAAGCAGTGCCCAGTGTGGTGTGGGGAGGAAGGGAAACTGCTGCTAGAGCTGCTGTCTCTTTTAATGAGAAATGAAGCTGAAGGCATGACCATGTGGTTGAGAGAGATCCTGTTTCTTCTTGCAAGAGTGTCAACCCTGGTTGTAGTGTTAATCTTCTTAAATGGACATTGCCTTTCAATAGTGAGTGTAGTATGTGTGTTTATAAATATGCACACAGAGTATACGCTGATGGACTACGGAGACATTTTGGATGCTTCTGGATGAGAAGCACTTAGATAAATGTAAGGAGCTAGTCTTATGAAAGAAAAGTGTGTGTGGTTGGTATTTTGGAAGCCCAGTCTGAACATCAGTCTCTGCAGGTACAACTTTAGGGAGCTTCATAATTTCCATTTTGTTAGTCAAGAATAGGGCAAGATGCCATTTTTCTCTTGGTGACTGTGGGAAATAACACTCCTCCCTCCCTTTAAAGAACAGGTCTACATTTTGAATCTGGGGGTGGTGGTGCAGGAATATGTGTTAGTAATAATTCAGCCTTCAGCAATGGCCCTTGCTGTTGGGTTTGGTGTGGTTTAAACAAACACAGTTCTCTCTCTCTCCCTGTTTCGCTGTGGTTTGCAGCACAATCATTCATTTGTCTAAATAAGGCACAAGGTTTACTGAGGACTTGGGCTTTTTTTACAGGAAGGGGATTGTCTGGTATTCTCAGGCTTACTATTCTCTTCCGTTATACCAAAACGAAATTTGAAAAAGCAGGGAGGGGAGAAATCTCAAAACCTCCAAACCAGTGTTGAGAGACAGGTTTTGCTATATAAATTACCAGCAAAAATCAGTTGCGTAGTGAAGCATTTTGAAGTGACGCTCTCAACACTGTGTTGGGAGCCCTGAGGATTCCTAGTTGTTTAAAATGAAGGGTTTGTGTATTGGAGGTGGTTTGGGAATGTGAAGGGAATTAACTTTTACTGTCTCACTTACTGTCTAGTGTGGAGAGACAGGAGGAGGTGGTATGGTTCTTAGTACAGGTTTTACTATGTAGATAGTTGGGATGGGAGAGGGGGTTAGCTTTGTTAGACTGCCAATCCCATTTATCCGCTATCTTTTTTTTTTTTTTTTTTTTCCCCCCCTCCCCACCTCCAGTTGGCAGTCAAAGACAGGAAAAATCTAGCATATGTAATAGCTGAATAAATGCATCACGTCTGAGGCCTTTTGCTAACTAATTCTTTCCTCTCTCTTCTATGATAGATTACAATGGTAGGTGAAGATTATACTTCCGTAAGACACCGCCAGCCGGGTTCTACAGCACATGGGACCCCTGAGAAGAATGAAATGCAGAAGAGATCTGAGGCAGAGAAGCCATTCCAAAACTCAAGCAATGGTGAGTTAGCGCTGAACCATTACTGAAATATCAACCCACTCTAGTCTGGCTGGGGACACCTCCTCTCGGTGACAGGCCTCTTACCTTCACCTCTTACAAGGAGGAATCCCACGATTCTCCCACTTTTAGACTGGATCCTGGGGTACTGACTGTGATTCTTCAGCAGGGCTGACTGGGCTGGAGCCTTCCCTTCAGGAGCTGTGACCAGTGTGTGGATATGGTGACACAAAACAGTCCTTTCAAAACAACATATTTTTCAATTTCATAGCAGGAACAAAGCAGAACAAGAGCAAAGGGTTATTAACACATGCATGTTAAGACAAACATGCATGTAGATTGCTTATGTAAAGATTAGGGAGGCTTATCCAGACACCCCCACTTTTGGGTACTGGGGTTCAGTCTTTCATGCCATCATGGGTCTCTTCCCCCTGTCTTTAGGGGGCAGACCTTTTATCAGTCCCAAATGTTCTTTGTTTCCCTGTATCTCTTGAACCTGGTCAAACTGGTTTGTGCAGCCCACCAGAAGCGGGGAAACAGCTTATCATAGTTAATAGTCCTGGGTGTCTGCTAAGGAACTCCTGGCTGTGGACACAGTGTCAAGTAACTCCTGCTGGAATTAATCCTAGTAGTCCTATAGCAAATGATGCAATAACAAATAGCTGGACATTATATATAGAGATAGAGAGATATATCTTATTTTGCCAGTTTGTGAATTCTTTTTCCTACTCCACCACACATCAAGTGAGCTCCAGTGAAGTGCCTTCTCATTGGCTTGATGAAGGGGCTTCTGCAGAGTTTGTGCTTCATTTTTGTTGCAAGTGGAGGCACTTCACTGGAGCTCACTTGATGTGTGGTGGAGTAGGAAAAAGAATTCACAAACTGGCAAAATAAGATAGATTACCCAGAACTCCATGTGAACTCCCCTGTCACCTTCCCCTAATTCCATCCTGTAGGAGAGGCTGGTTGATGGTGGAGTTTGAAGATTTCTTCTACCTGTGCAGGACAGTAGGAATAGCCCAATACCTAAGTTAGCTAAAGCAGTGTATTGTCTGAGTTTTGAGGGTTGGAGCGAACCTATGGAATTCAAAAGTTTTCAAAGGGCAAAATGGAAAAGTGAAGCACAAATAGCAAGGATTCATTATTGGCAGACCAAACAATGAAAGCACCAGTGAAACCGCTAATAGGGGTGGCTGTCCCGCTCTGTTGGAGGGAATCAGTCCTCAGATAATCATCATCAGTAGTCTGCAGCTTTGAGGTCCTCTTCAACTCCTTGCTGCTGTTGGAGTGTTCAAATAGCTGTTGCTGTAAAAGATGCCACCTTCCACCAGAGTTTAGCTAGAAGACTATATCTCATGCTGTTGAATGATTTGGCTACAGTCATCCACTCCCTCATGTCTTCCAGGCTAGATTACTGCAACTTGCTTTATTGAGGCATGAGTGTTATGTTAGCCAGAATGAAGTAGCCAGCCTGTTTTGGCAACACTGGCCACCAAGAACACCTCATTCTAGTACTGCTCTTCTCGTTACTCTCGCTTCTTATAGAATTAAGTTAAAAGCCAATGTTCTCATTTTTAATTCCCTCTGCAGCTGGTTGTTGGCATCTCAGCAAGTGCCTTTTTCCTTGACAACTATACCTTGCAAGTATACATGTTCCTCAGGCACTTTGGAGCTGTCATCCTTGTGGGTGAAATCTTTGAGTGGGAAATGGGTTTTCTCTGCAAGAGGGGATGGGACTTTGAATTTATTACCAGAGAAAATAATTGATTTTACAGGCTTCAGAAGAGGCAATATTTCAGTTTAGCTTTCCCAAATAAACAGAAAAGGGGTGGAACAAAAAGTAAAGTTAGAAGGAAGAGTTATAAACTTATTTATAACAAACAAACAGAAACAACAACCACCACCAGATTATAGTGGAAAACTACAAGTGGCCTGTGGCCTAGAGTTGATTCTTAACTCTTGGGTGGTTCTACTGATCTCTTTATTTCTACTCTAGCTAGACTGAATTTGTGATGGGTGCCTTTATAAATGAAAATTACAATTGACACTTTAAATAAGGCTTGCTGACTTAATAAATTAATCTGCTTTAAAGCTATCTACCCTGCTTGGAATCCTGTTTTTTGTTGATCCATATTCCTGGAGTTTGCTTCAGCAAGACCATTGTGTTTATGTTCTCTGTGGAAATCAAATGCAGAGTTGCTTTTTCTCACAGGGATCAGAAAAAGGATCCAACCTATGAACACCAGTTATTCTAGGATCTGTCTTTCTCTGCTTCTCTTGCTATGTCAAAATCATTGATGTTTAGTGAAGGAAGCCTGAAGAAGACAGAAAAAGACGCCTACAGTGGTAAACTTCTCCTTAATCTAGAAAATGCTGGCCTGGCACTGTCTAGATTGCCAGTGAAATGATCACATGAGTTGTGTCTGCAGTGTCTGAAGTTTTAATCTAATTCCTTTTTGGACAGCAGCTCAATGAACCATGCCCTCTGTGGCCTGCATGTACTTCTAAGTAGATCAGCTGAGCTATTTAGTCACTGTGAAGTCATAACATGCCTGCATTGGCTTGCTGTAAAAATTAGCTTAACTCAGTAAACAGTATTAGTAGTTATTAACATATGTTGTGTATTGTAAATGGAGCATTTGTTAAATTGAATAGTATGGTAGCCTTTCACCTGCGTAATTGTAGGTTAGTTTTACTTCAGGCAGGTAGTGTTCTGTTTAGTAGTTGGCATAAAGGACTGAGAATTGGGACTAAGATCTCATCTCACTTCTGCTATTGACTTGGTGTATGACCTTAGACAAATCATTTAACCTCTAGCTGTTTTTCCCCTTTGTAAAATAAGGATAATTTGTCTGCCTCAGTAGTGAGGTGTAATATTTTGTTAAGCGCTTTCAGATCCTGGGATGAAAGGTGTCTTACAAGTGCAAAGTATATGTCAAAGCCCTTGGGCTATTCTTGAATTATTTTTTCCAGTTAAAACACTAAATGTTTCTAGCCATGTGCATTGCATCATGCACCTAAAAAACACCTGCTAGAATTGTGCATTTAGATGACTATCTCACTGTCCTTTGTGTGTCAAGATGGGTTCTACTGCCTCTTCATAATATGTAGTTGTTGGAGGCTGTTTGACATATGCCTGGGGGTTTGGAATACATGAGACTGACGTTTTGTAAGTCTGTTGTATGACTTCTGATAGGAAGGCCCTGTTCAGAGAAGTGGCATTCCAGGAGTGGCAACCTGACTGCAGACACTTTGTTGGAGAAATCCATTTTACCTGTGGGTGGTTCTCTTATTTGATACCCTCACACTATACAAGGAAATCTCCCATATTTGGTCATCTAAACCCTTAGAGGCATGTCTTTTTTTTCTCTAAATTTTCACCAGCTCAAGTGTTGAACAAGAAGAAAAGAGAGAAGTTTAATTTTCAGAGGGAGAGTTGTGTTTACAGAGATGGCACTCTTAAATACCGTTTTTAAAGGTGCTTTACAGAATATAAGCCCACTTTAAACCATATTGTGTGTCAAAGAAGATCCTGCAAGTTTGTTTCCTAGTCTCATTGATTGGATTGTTTTCCCTTTAATTAGCACCCTATCCTATTTTAAAAGTCAGTATCTAGGCGTTCTTAATTTCTGCTATGCTAACAAAGTTTACAGTTTTGCAATGAGAGGATGTTGCAACCTGTAAGTCATTTAAGTGTGACTTCCCTTGTGGATACATCTTAAATTTCAGTTCCAGAGAGAGGCCCATGTTAAATCAATTTTATGACCCCAACTCAGACATCTTTCCTCACTTCAGACTGATCATCATGTGAGGATTCCTCCTCCAGTCAAATGTTCCTTGTGAGTAAGCAACAATTTATGTAACAGAAAATAAATGAATTGTCCCGTTTTTCTGTACACACATGTATTTGTACGTTGACTCACTTTTATAAAAAAAATTGAGCAGTGTTAATCGGGAGACTGAGCTCTTGGTGTGGTATGGGTTTTTTTGTTTGTTTGTTTGTTTTGTTTTTTTTGTTTTAAGAGATTTGATTTCCAGGGAAAATCACAATTCAGTTATTCTACTTTTTTGTTTTAACTTTTTAGTACATTTAAATATTTGTAGTCAATGTATATACTCTAACATGAGACAACCTGAGATAACAGTGAAAACGACTGTTTTGGAGATTTAGATTCTGTTAAGACAGTTTCTGGGTTTCTCTGTTTCTGACCCAGAGTCTGTGGGTCCCTCTTTCTTGACGATTCTTGCGTTTGCTGATTTCTCCAGTTGTAATCCACATTTTGTATGTTGATAGTTACTTTGTTAACCACCATTATATCAAACTCACTTCCCCTCCCACTCATTCTTAACAGTGCTCCTTTGGTGTTACTTTAGTATAATTCTCCCTTAGTTAATAGAGCTGGTTGAACAACTTTCAAAATCATTCACCAAAAAGGATAAACTTTATACAAAAACTTTTTTTGACTAGTTGTAATTTTTGAAGTTTCTAATTAAATGATCTAACAGTAAAACGTATGCTAAATTCAAAGCTGTGACTTAATAGTAAACTTCTCAATTTTTTTCCTTATGTGCTCTTGGTCAATTTCAGACTAATGTATAGTATTGCGAGAGATAAGGGAGAGAATGGGCTTTTTGGCTACAAACATCTATTTACTCTTCTTTCCTCTGAATCTTAGTCAAATTATCTCTGAAATCAGAATTGCCTGCATTTAACAATGCAATAATCTTAAATGCTGGGCTAAGTCTTATGTTGTAGAGGTGGGGAAGTTGCCTAGCAACCAGAAAATCTCTATTTTTAGTAACTTGAAGCAAGTTGATCTTGACCTATTTGCAGTAGTGGTTGTGGCACTGGCAGACCAGGTGCCAGCTCATGCCAAGGCCCCTAGACCTCACTGAACACTGACAAATGCGTAGTCAGACACTGTCTGACTCACCTGAATGTTAGTATTAGTATTATATTTATAGAGATGGGTTTAGTGTTTGGACTTTATGAAATACTTGTGAGTTGCTGCATCCATTAATCTCACTTACAATGTCTAAACCATGTTATAAGGTAATATTTAAGTGTTTGCTATGAAACTGGAAACCCTCAGAGTCAGGAGAGAAGCATTAGTGAGTGTGAAATACTAGTTCACCACAAGAGATGCATTCTGCCCAGCAAAGGAAGGCCCATAGACACCAGACAAACCATTGTGGAACATCAGTGGATAGGGTACTTTGCTTCCCCTCACACACATGAAGAGGGGTGTGTGCACAAACCCTCGTCCCACCACAGCTTGAACTCCGGGGGAAGGGATTCAAAATCTCAGATCTGGAGGATCTGTATCACTATGGTGCTTTGAATTTGGAGAAGGCAATATTTCTAAAAATAAGCAAGGGATCCCCAAGCTGCTTAGCTTAGCCCTAAAGGACCTATAGAGGTTGCACATTACAGCAGCTTCTATTATTTTTTTAAACCGAAGACTGTAACTCATTTGTGTGTGTACCTGCTTTAACCTCGTAAATAACTTTTTTTTATTTTTCTTAGTTAATAAACTTTTAGTTTAATATAGGATTGGCTCCAAGTGTTGTCTTTAGTGAGAGATATAAGGTACATTTGACCTGGGGTAAGTAACTGGTCCTTTGGGACTGGGAGTAATTTGAATATTGTTGCAATTTTTGGTGTAAGGGACCGTCTACCAGAAAGGCAGGCACGCCTATGTGGCAAGATAGACTGGAGTGCCTAAGGGGACTGTCTGTGACTCCATCTCAAGGCTGTTATAGTGCTTGAGGAATTCATACTTGCTACTTTGTTGGTGAAATCTAATAGAACACACAACCAGTTTGGGGTTTGTGCCCTGGTTCGTAGTAGTCTGTCCTGAGGTTGGCACCTACGTTCGTGAGCTTGACAGTGGGTGCAAATGCATTCTGTGGTATTGGTCATCCCTACTGGATGTCTTGGCTCATATTATGAGGCCACTAAATAAACAGGTGCCACTTGTTAATTGTTCACTAGGCTAAGGATTCAGATATCAGCCATGTTATAGACAGACAGACTAGTTGGGAGTGCATGCATGGTGACTGCTCTTGATAGTACTGGCTAGAGCCTCATATCAACTCTCATTTTCATGATAACCAAATTCACCTCATTTAAAATTCAAAATGAAGAACTAAAAGCCTTTCTTTAATTTTATTGTAGTGCTAGAATTGCAGTCCCCTCAAATGAGGAACTCGTTCTAGATTAATTTTTCTTAACCACCTTTTATTTAATATGCATGTCAAAACTACCACCCATCATAAAAGCATTTGCTTTTTTAATAAGTTGAACAAAAGTACAGCATTCTATGTAGGGCTATATATTAATCTACACGATTCTATTCAAATAGTTTTGAGAGGGTGTGGACTTTGTTAGGTATTCTAGCAGTTTCCCATTTTTGTAAAGATCTTAAAAATATAAACTCTTTTGACCATACAACAGAGAGATTTTTATTCTGGTGAATCTGGTAATAAGTTATGCTTTACTGCAATGCTATTACGTACGTCTGTTTGAAAATAAAACCTCTTAGTCAAAGGGTAGCTGTCATGTCTTAAAAACAACTGTAAATGGAAAAAGACTCTGCCATAACAGATGCAAAACCTACGGACGTATCTCCACCGCTACGATGATCAATACTCCCCACAACACAGCTTTCAAGATCCATGGGTTCTACACATATCTATCACAAAGAGTGGTATACCTCATCCAGGGCACTAAATGCCCTAGTAACGCTATGTGGGTGAAATCAGACAATCACTACGCTCTTGAAAGAACTCCCAGGGGAAAATATGGTGTTTTGTCTTTTATCACCTGTGGACGAACATTTTTCACAAACGATCTGACCTCTGTCCTTATCCTCAAAAGAAACCTGCACAACACTTCCAAAAGACAAGTTGGGAGCTTAAATTCATAACTTAGCTAGACATTGAAAATGATGGTTTTACTAAATATGCTGAATTTATGGCTTATTACAACAATCTGAAACCCACGAACCCACTCTTTGAATGGTGTCTTACAATATGTGGAACTACTTACACTGAACAATCTATTCCATCTTGTATTTAGCTGTGATGCTCTTAGTACCTTTCTTAGACCTGAAGAAGAGCTTGCCTCTCTCACCAACAGAAGTTAGTCCAATAAAAGCTGTTACCTCATCCACCTTGTCTCTCTAATGTCCTGGGACCAACACGGATACAACAACACTACAAACAACAATGGAAAAAGTTCTATTACAACACAGTATACTTCTGCACTCCTGTTACAACTATAAAAAGTTCTCCCAAGCATAATTGATAAGCCACTATTTCTTCTTGTTCCTTCAGTTCTCTTCGTATGCTGCTGTTTCTGGATGCCTATTATGTTGGGTGTAACAAGTTTTTGGTGTAAAGTTCTTCATGCAAGTGGCAAAGCTTTAAATACAGGATGACCGGCATTACAGTGAATGTGAAAGTCACAATTCAGGCACCAAAAATGAATTTTTTTTATGGGTTGGTTATAAACTGGCCTTGTCTTAGCAGATAAACAAGTATATTGAGAAATAAATATTGGCCTAATAGTGTAACTGGATTTTTTGTGGGGAGGTGGTTCAAGATTTGTTTCTACTAAAGTCTTTAAACCTGTTTGCTAAGAATCCTTTGCTTAATAAGAAACTTGCAAAGTGCTTTTTACTTAAAAAGGTAGCAACGTGTAAAGGTCTCGTTTGGAGGGTTGAGTGCTGTTAGTGAACTATTATTCCATTTCTACCTAGGCATTCTGAGTTAGTTGCAATATTAGTATGAGAAAACTACAGAAAAAGCCCACACAGACACATGTGGCCTTCTAAAGGTTGTTTATCGCTGTTTCAGGGTTGGCCAAGTTTAGGGACCTTGGCAAGACTTATGTAGTTGCAAACAAAAAACATTCCAAAAGCTAAAATGTTATCAGTTGTTCCCATCCTTTACTATTTAGTGTCCTTACTCCCAATCCAACTGTTGGGATATTGTGTTCCTTAGTGAGTGATAACCAGAAACTGGCACTGTGCCTAGCAGGAAACACAACTCTTGCATAGCAAGACCTTGGTTATTTCATTATGTAAATGCCAGAACAACACCTCCTATCTGTTTTGCTCCAAGGTATTATAATATAATACTCTAAATATTTAAATTTCCATTTGCAATGAACTGCTACAGTTCTCATAGGAGAACAAGGATCTAAATCAACACTGTTTTGTGTGCAACCCAATAGTAATATATCTGCGTGCATACATGATAGAGGGGAAGATTTTGAATAAGATAATACGCTTCAGATTCAAACTTCCAAAGGTGGTTATAAATATGGGTAACATTTGGACTCTGTCCTTTAAGCATAGTGGTCAACATTAAATGATGTATGATTCTTTGAGTACTGTATCTTTGCCTTAGCTCATCGTAAATATGTATGGGTATCTTGGTGTATTTTTCCCACCGAATTTTATTTCCAGCTGCCCTTCTGCAGGGAATCTGTCGATGATGTTTTTGTCTTTTGCACTTTCTTGTTACCAAGATCTGCTAAGATCTGGTCGTCTTGTTGTGGCCCAAGCTCAGTCCATTGTTTCTTGCAGTCACTGTGACTTGTTACTTACCGTATATACTCGATCATAAGCCAGTTCATTTATAAACTGACAACACCCCCCCCCTCCCCCCCCCCGCAGATGGATAAGTAAAAATGGAAAATTGTTATGACTTTAAGCCGACCCTATAATTCGGGGGCCGGCAAACTTTTTGGCTCCTGGGCCATCAGGATAAGCTGCTGGCGGGCTGAGATGGTTTGTTTACCTTGAGTGTCCGCAGGCATGGAGGTAAACCTAAGTAAACAGTGTCTCGGCCCATCAGCTGCTTACCCTCACGGGCCAGGACAGCAACTGGTGGGGAATTTTTTGGGGGAGGGAGAATCGGGGGGGTCAGGAGTAACCCCTGTGACTCCCCCACATGACCTCACCCCTAGCCCAGGACCCCCACACTCTCTCCATCCCATCCCTTCCCACCTTAGCTGGGGTGGGCGAGGGGAGGATGTCTCTGGCCTGGCCGCAGCCTGCTCCGGCAGGCTGGGGCCAGGTGGCGTGGCTGCTTCAGAGGCCGGGGGGGAGAGCAGCGTGGCCAGAAGCGGAGAGACTCTGGCCCCGCCTCTTCCCTTGTGGCTCTGCTGGCTGTGCTGCCTCTCCTTGCCCCCTCTGTTTGAGCGGGGGTGGGTGAGGGGCTGTGTCCCAGCTCTCCCTCTCTCTATACCTGTTCAAAAGCCGACCCTCTTTTCTTTTGTTTCCCTTTTTTTACTTAAAAAATCTTGGCTTATGAATGAGTATATACGGTAGATTGTTAACTCTTTGCCCCAGGAACCTTTTTTGTTCCATGTGTGTATAACAGCTACAACAGTGGAGTCCTGGTCCACAATTGGGGCTCCTAGGTGCTGTGATAATTAAGGCTAAGATTTTGTCACTCATATATTTAGTAAAAGTCAGACAGGTCACGGGCTTCCATTAATTTTTCTTTATTGCTTGTGACCTATCCATGACTTTTATTAAAAATATGCATGACAAAATGGGGAGCTCTGGGATCCCCACACCACCCTGGGGCCCCCAGCTCAGACCTGCAGAGTCTTTCCCCCCCCCGCCCCCCCACTGTCAATGGCTCCCAGCTTGGGGCATCCCTGCCACTTGTGGTGCCTGAGAACTCCTGGGGCACCCCCCGCAGCATCTCGACGCTTGGAGCCCCTACAGTTCCCAGCCATCAGAGGCTATGGGGGGCCCTGCAGCTCCCAGGTGCCATGAGCTCAAGTCATGGAGGTGTCTGGAAGTCACGGATTCTGGGACTTCTGTGACCAAATCGTAGCCCTAATGATAATACAAATAGATGACATGCTGAAGATGACTGTAGGTCAGGGGTGGGCAAACTTGCCACATTGGGGTTGCAAAATTGTATGGAGGGCCGGGTAGGGGATGCTGTGCCCCCTGAAACAGCCTGGCTCTGTCCCTCCCACTTCCCGTCCCCTGACTGCCCCCCTCAGATCCCTGATCCATCCAACCCCTTTGACCCGACTACTCCCTCCAGAGACCCTAATCACCACCACCCCGAGATCCCACCCCCTATCTATGCCCTCCTGCTCCTTGTCCCCTGACCGCCCCCTCCAGAGACCCCCCCCCTCACCCCTAACCACCCCTGCCCCGGGACCCCACACCCTATCTAAGCCTCCCTGCCCCCTGACATACCTCTGGTACTCCCACGCCTATCCAACCTCCCCGTGTCCCCTGACTGCTCCTTGAGACTCCCTGCCCCTTATCCAAACCCCGGCTCCGACCCTGTCCCCCTTACCACGCCGCTCAGAGCAGCAGCCGGAGCCAGACACGCTGCTGTGCTGCCCTGCCGGAGCGCGCAGCCCCGCCTCCCAGAGCACTGCCTGCGCGGCGTGGCTGCGGGAGGGGCCAGGGGGAGCCTCCCCGCCGAGCTCAGGGGCCAGACATGACGGGCTCGCGGGCCGTAGTTTGCCCACCCCTGCTCTAGGTTGTGGTTAGCAATGGGCAAAAGTAAGTTTCCCAAATCTAATACTGGCATAATCTACTATGAAGATGCAGCTGGTTTGTCACCTGACTAATTTAAACTCATGGGATTAACTCTGACAAGTGTGTGTGCATTTATCCTCTTGCTTGGAAGAGTGGTCTTTGGCTCCTGGTGAAACCTTAAAAATATTTGATGTTGGGAATGGAGGGAGAAGACTTGACACTTGTGAAGTTATTGGGTGCTTGAGTTTCAGCAGTTGTTGTGTTTAATAAAATCACTATCCACATAAAACACCAAAATGCTCCTTCTTGGCTTCTAAACTTCCTGCAGCTCTGTCAGTCCTGAGCTTAATGGGGCCCTTAGCTTATCAGAGACAAAGTTAATGGTAAATCCAGTTTCTATGAGCTGGGTATGCTGTTCCTTCTTTTCTCTTCGGGCTTCTGAGCATGTGTATTGGCCATGTCATTTCTATTGAAAACATAACTGTTAAAGATTTGCTTTTCCTCCTTTAGGTTGGGTTGATGTCGACCACGGGATAACAAAGAAAATGCAGCTAATAGCAGAGGCTGAGGTAAATATTTCTTAACATTTACTTGGGGGCGGGGGGGGGAGAATCCAGACTCCTGGAAAACATGAAATGCCATTGTCTTATGTTTGTCTATTGTTGGTTTAATGCTCTATAATGCTATAATTTCAGACCTAGCTTAGGAGTAGTGGTTTTACACAAGCCTTTATTCTTCCCCTTCTCCCCTACCTATTCCTGTGCCCTGTACAGCATTAGTGACATCTGTCAAAATATTAACTTGGCTGTTTGTTTTTCTTTCTCAGCCTTTGTTGTACTTGGGCCCCAAAAGGTTAATTCTACAAATAAACATGTGAACTTTGACACCCATATTCAAATTGACTTGCTTTGGCTGTATTACCCCTTGACAGCATAGCTGGGACTGCTATTTTTGGCAATCTGTAGCTTTAATGTTTAAAGGAAAAAGTTCCTCATGATGTACCATCCAGTGAATGGGCTACTCACTGCCTGGTATTCCTGCCTGTTGTTATGGAGCCAGCTAAGACACTTTCTCCCACCCTTTTCAGCAGGGAGCCCTGCAGTCCTTCAGCAGTCGGAGGTGACTCTCCTAATGCAGACAGGGTTGTGTTGTCCATGAATGTGTGTGAGCAGGAGATGCAGACAGTCTGATGTGGGTTCTAATTTCTAGAGAATTTCTTCATTCTTCATTACACCCTTTTTAAAGGGGACCTACAAGAATATTCCAGCTTCTGGCAGTGTTCTCCTGAGTTATGTGCTTGGTCACTCTAGTGATATGGGGGTTAAAAATACTACCAATTTGTGGTAGAGTGGGGAAGCAGCTTTTTTCCTCAAGCTGCTTGTCTACTGAATGCCCTTTTTATCTTGGCCGTTTAGAGCACTTGACATATATCTGGGGATGAGATTTTAACACTAGTAGTTCAGTTTTAAAGGATCACTGTTCAAAGCAATAGGCCCAGAGCTGAACTGCCTCTTAGAGAATTACTTTAAGTTCTCTGGATTCTGAAATTTAAAATTCTTCCAATATGAAGGCTGCAACATAAAGTAACATCTCAGCTGAGTCATCACAATGACAAACCCAGGGCTGCTTTTGGTAGGCATGTGGGGGCACCAGCTTGTTTGCATGTCCTGCTCTGATCTTCGAATGGGAAGGCTAACTATCAACACTTAGTCATGTGTTCAGAGAGACTTCTGGCTTTGTAGCCTGAATAATATCATTTTTAATAAACTGTATATTCAGCCATTGTCTTCTCTATTGGAAGTGATGTTGGCTTTTTCTCCCAATGGAGGTGTTATGGGGCTTTTACTACCTTAAATTTCTGTAGGGCTTCCTTTTCCTGTCCAAGCATCTCCTGCCCTAGAAGGTCTTGAAATGAATATCCAAAAAAAACATGTTTTCTTCACTTTACTTAAGAACATGTAAAATACTTTGGAACATCAAGGGAAACTCCTTTGCCATCTCCCCTTTCCTGGGCACCAGAAGTAGAGTAGAGAACTGACATAGGAATTAATTTTTATACTTTATCAGAACAGAAATTATACACACTTCCACAGTTGTCCTTCCCAAATGGTTTCTCAACTCTCCTAAACAAATATCCATTGTCTTTATTAAACCATTTGTTAAACCTTTTCCCCCATGGTTGCCATTATCCTTGTTAAGGCAAAGAAGGAATTTCCAAACCTTTCCATGCTATCCTGAAAGGGTGCCCTGTACCCATATTAAGTGGGGCAGCATTGAGTCCCACTCTTCATCCTAGCAACCAGTTTTCTTGTGTTTGCATGTTCTTCAGGACACACTGGAACTTACTCACACCTTCTATTAACATCACAAGTGTTCCACAGCAATGATCTGTAATTTCACAATCTTACTTGATGCCAGAGAATAAATAACTCTTAAAAGAAAAGGTGAATGCCCTTGCTCGGAGAAGTCTCATTTCGAATCTTGGTATTATGACTAGTGGGTAGTGAACACGCAGTTTAATTATATGGTGGGGTAACTAGAGTGGATTTGAAGGCATTTCACAAGAGGGGAAGATGCCTCTATATGCATTTTGGTGCACTAATATGGCCAAGTTAGGATTTCAGTGAGGTGAACAGTTTTGAAGCTTTAAAATGTTCTTGGCAATGGGGAGTTCTCCTGATCTTAATTAATTAATTAATTTCTTTACACACACGCGCGCACACACACAAATGGTAAATCTTTATTAAGGTGACGTGACATTTTCTGCATTCCATTGGTATCTCACTGAGGCCCTTGCTAAGAGGTGCTCACTTTAGATTATTATTTTTGGTTACAAATAATTGCACTAAAAATGATAAACTAAAGAAATAGTATTTTTCAATTCACCTCATACAAGTACTGTAGAACAATCTCTTTATCATGAAAGTGCAACTTAAAAATGTAGGTTTTTTGGTTTTGAGTGTAGTTATGTAAGTCACAAATCCATTCAGTCCTCCTACTTGTTCAATTAATCTCTAAACAAACAAGTTTGTTTACATTTGGAGGAATAATACTGCCCGCTTCTTATTTACAATGTCCCCTTAAAGTGAGAACAGGCATTTGCATGGCACTGCTGTATCCAGCGTCACAAGATATTTATGTGCCAGATGCGCTAAAGATTCATATGCCCCTTCATGCTTCGGCCACCATTCCAGAGGACGTGCTTCCATGCTGATGACGCTCGTTTAAAAAATAAATAAAAAAATTAGGCGTTAATTAAATTTGTGATTGAACTTTGTGGAGGAGAATTGTACGCCTCTTGCTCTGTTTTACCTGCATTCTGCCATATATTTCATGTTATAGTAGTCTCGCATGATGGCCCAGCTCATGTTCATTTTTAAGAACATTTGCACTGCAGATTGACAAAACACAAAGGTACAAATGTGAGATTTCTAAAGATAGCTACAGCACTCAAAATCTGAAGTGCCTTCCAAAATCTGAGTGGGACGGGGTGTGGAGCTTTCAGGAATCTTAAAAGAGCAACATTCTGGTGCGGAAACTATGGAACCCGAACCACCAAAAAAGAAAATTGATGCTGGTGGCATCTGACTCAGATGATGAAAATGAACATGCGTTGGTCCACACTGCTTTGGCTCGTTATCGAGCAGAACCCATCATCAGCATGGACCGCATGTCCTCTGGAAGGGTGGTTGAGGCATGAAGGGACATAGGAATCTTTAGCGCATCTGGTACATAAATATCTTGCAACGCTGGTTACAGCAGTGCCAAGCGAACACCTGTTCTCACTTTCAGGTAACGTAAATAAGAAGCAGGCAGCATTCTCTCCTGAAAACGTAAACAAACTTGTTTGAGCGATTGGCTGTACAAGAAGTAGGACTGAGTGGACTTGTAGTCTCTAAAGTTTTACATTGTTTTATTTTTGAGTGGTTTTTTTGTACATAATTCTATATTTGTAAATTCAACTTTCATGATAGAGATTGCACTACAGTACTTGTATTAGGTGAATTGAAAAATACTATTTCTTCTTTACAGTGCAAATATTTGTAATATAAAATAAAGTGAGCACTCTATACCTTGTATTCTGTGTTGTAATTGGAATCAATATATTTGAAAATGTAAAAAATATCCGAAAATATTTAAATAAATGGTATTCTGTTTAACTGCATGATTAATTTTTTTAATAACTTGACAGCCCTGTGTTTTTGTTGCATATAGCGTGAGGGAGATGGGGAGCAAATTTCCTGCCACACCTTAGCTTTGTGACATCATCAGAAAATATGGTGGTGATAGAGACTGATGGGCTACGGAAAGCCTTCTAGCTTACACAGCTTGTTGTGGAGTGAATTCTGTTCATGGGAAAATATGGCAGCAAACAAACTTGGGAGCAATTAAACATGAACATGGAACATAATCTTTTATCATCTGTCAACCACACTTAACCCATGTGCAGCCACAGCTTTAATGAGATACTTTATGTAGCTGTATAAAAAGGGGTCAGTTTAGCAATCTCAAAGAGACTAACTCAGGAAAGCATTTAAGCATGTACTTAACGTGCTTTCCTGAATCTTGGCCTAAAGCAGAGGACCCCAAATTGTGGGGTGCGACTGGGGCCCGGGCCAGCCCCCACAGGGAGTGGGAAGGGAGTGCTACCCATCTCTGCTCCTGGCCACAGCCTCCTTACCCCTGTTCATGCTGCCCCCTTCCCCCCAAGCTGCAGATCTGCTTGTGGGGGTGGGGGGAACAGGAGTAAGGGGGGGCACAACCCTGAAAAGTTTGGGGACCACTGGCCTAAAGTAAGATTCAATTGCTCCTGAATGGAGCTGCATTCAAGAAGACAACATGCACAGGCTAATTACTGATCATCACTTTTTCAACTAATTTTTGAAAATTAAGAATGTAAACTAGATAAGAATTTGCTGTTTATCTTAGGGTTTTATACTGCTACCCATCACCGTAGTGTCTGTGCTTTCCATGTAAAATCAGCAAAATCCTTAGCAGATTTTTGTGGAGCCTCTGACACGTCTTTTCTCAGTGTGAACTATTGTTGGAATCTAAACTTGGGTCCAAATTTTCAAATGCAGGAGCTTTGAGTTGGATCCTTAATTATAGATTTAGGCCCTAATAAGTACCTGTTTTTGAGGTGCCTGAATCCCACTGACTTAAATGAGAGTTGTGGATGCTCAGCACTCTTGAAAATCAGGCACACTTTATTTAGGTGCCTAATTCTGTGGTGTAAGATCTGAACACTTTGTCCTTTCCTAGACTGTAAACTCTAAGCAGGAGCAATGCACTCTTCTGTCACGCCGGTAGCACTGAGATTGAGCACAGTGGTGCTTGACTGGTAGTTAAACAACTAAAGCCATTAAGGCTGGAAAATATCACTGAAATAAAAGTTACTGGCAACAGTTGAGAGCTAAGCTGTGAGGATGGAGGCCTACCTGTCTCGAGGGTCTGGTCAGAGCAGTGGAAAGCCTGTTCTCTCTGCTATCATTCAGTTTGTGATTGATGCTTTTTATGGCACAGCATGGCTCCCACAGAGAGACACTCCGTCCTTTTGTTATGACTCAGGTTCCACGGTAAATAGGATAATTATTCAATGATCTGATTCTCTTGCCTAAGACTCTGTGGTGCATGTGACTGGAGATCTGACTAGCTCACTTAACTGTAAGTGATTTATTAAACACTGTGTCTAATAAGGGGGCCAGAGCTACACATGCACTAACTGGGAAGCTATTGCGTGAGAACTCTGAACCTGAGACTTCAGGACCTAAAACACACTGTCCTTTTAGTAAAAGAAACCAGTTAATAATAGCTATGTAGTTTCTAACACAAGCTTCTCTTTCTTTATTTTAAAGTTTGACCTTATTAAGGTTTTAGCCAAGGGCTTCAGCTTTGTCAGCAACCTGGATATGCACAGCAGAAGCCATTGAATCAAACTCTGCTAACCAGTACTACACAATGACTGTTTTTCCTATTCTGAGTATAGGGGAGATCTCAGATACCATGGTGGAAAATGATCTGATTACTGCTCTTGATCCTTTCTTAGTTAAAACATTTAAAGTGTACTTAGACTACAGAAGGAATCCTTCAGACAAATAATACAGAAATGAGTATTAACTATAGTTCAAAACTCTGAGGTCATGCTTCACATTTGGCCGTTAGAAACTGCAACAAACACTTTAATTGGTTGAGAGAGTGCCTAATTTTCATATTTATAGATCCAGTTTTCCTGGACTAGTTGATTCACCACTGAGAGACCCGGCAACATTAGGAGGAGGCAGGGGGCTGCTACCACAGCCACTTTATAGTCAGCTGACAGCTTTCTAAGCAGACAAAGAAATACTCAGTGTAGTGAGCAGGAGAGTGAGTAATAACTTGAACTCTGCTTGTTTGTTCCATGGCCTTAAAGTTTTTTAACCCCTTCACTTTTGGACCCATAGCAGCATTCCATTGACATGTAAGCACTGTGTACTCCCTTGAGCACTGGCCTGGTTAAACCTAGCTTGTTCCATTTCCCCTTTGTTCTCTCTGGAACACTGGTGCCTACTCATGAATTGCACCTGAAGGAACAGCAGGGGTCTCCTGATGTCCCATTTAAAGAGCTTCACATAGTAGGGGAAGGATGTAATACTGATATATACTGCATTTAAACATATTTTATTCTTTACTTCATCAGTCAGTGTATAGTGTGTCAACGTTGCTGTATTTCCATTTTATTTAAAATGTAGCCATTGGAGTTCAGAGGTCTGGTCCTCCCTGACCACCCATTACAGTAGAGCAGGAAAGCTGCTGAAGATCATCCTTTACCAAAGAGTCTTAAAACTGCAGTGCTGCTTTTCCATCATTCCAAGGTGTGGAGGGCAGTTGATCAGCCTGGTATTAAATCCATATGAATTGGATCATTGCATACTACAGGGACTATAGATTTAGCCTCATGCAGAAAATTGTCCTCAACATGCCATCTTTCCAGCATGCTTAAAGGGCCAATAGACCTCCCTCCTGCAAGTATTGTCACTACCAGATAGCCCCGGTCCAAACATGTGCCTTCCCCAGCTGGCTAGATGACCTTTCAGGAAGGAGATGGAAAAAGACCCTTTTATCTTTCCTAGGCCAGTTGGTTTATTAGCGGGGAAGGAGGTGTAGGGAATTATTGACGTGCTATCAGGGATTGTGGGGAGCTCACAAGAGCCTCCATATTGGAATTCCCATCATCTCCGTGCATGCCCCCTACTAATGAGCTGGCTGGCACTGGCAGAATCAGCCAGATTCCTTTTCTCCATCTCACTGATAAGCTGAGGTGGAAAGAAAGAGGGCCAGAGCTACACATGCACTAACTGGGTGCATGGGGTGGTGCTTGCCTGCATTTCAGGAGGGAGAGGGAAGTTCTGCTGCTCCTTTAATTATGGGAGTAAAGGAGGTACATGCTGAGGACTCAGGGTGTGCATTGGCTTCCCGTTGGATAGCTTTTCTAATACCTTCCTCTGCCTTGTGGCCCATGGGGCAGACTTGGGAGAAACTGCTACTGCAAGACCACCTGTCTAGGCTCCTCCTTTCCTTGTCCCTAGTGACACTAGTGGATCATGTAAGTGTGTGGGAGGGGGTTGGGAAACGTGAGAGGGCGTGCCATAATGCACCCTGTCCTTGGAGCTGTGACACTTTTCTCTGGCGCAGTGCCAGAGTACATTTTATTTGAGTTTTGTAACCCTCATGAGGACTCTTTCCTTGTCCCCCATCCCTTGCTCCTTGGGGAATGGAAAAGGGGATGTAGTGCGTTTTAATATGCTGAAATTTGGAAAGGACTATTCCTGCTTTCTGTAGCAGCAGGAATCCCATAACGACTCCTACTCTTCTGGCTTCGGTTCTCATAGAATATCAGGGTTGGAAGGGACCTTAGGAGGTCATCTAGTCCAACCCCCTGCTCAAAGCAGGACCAACCCCAATTTTTGCCCCAGATCCCTAAATGGCCCCTTCAAGGATTGAACTCACAACCCTGGGTTTAGCAAGCCAATGCTCAGACCACTGAGCTATCCCTCCCCTCCCTGGTACTTTGCTTTAGCATTCTGGTATCCATAGTGATCTCAGCCATAATTCCTGCTCAACTAAATCCTCTTCTCACCCTGTGCTTTTAAAAGGATAAATCCAGATATCCTTTGTAAAATATTAAAAGCCCCTTTTTAATGAATGAGTGGAAGCAGTTCCAAGGACACTCAGCAACTTGGAACTACTGTCTCCAAGTGCTGGAGGAACTTATTTCTTCCAATGGTGGTTGCTGAGCAAATATTTTCAATAAGCTAAATATTAACAGTTGCAATTTGTTTTGAGCACAGCAGTGGACAGATCTTTGTTTGGATTGGAGAGTAGGAGACTTGGAGACTCACCACCTCTTCAAGAAACATGCAGAGCTGTCTTATAATTTTGATTATTTTTTTAGCGCAGCTTTATTTTCATACAATCACATCTCCACTCTTTCACAACTTAATCACAATGTTCACTTAATTGACTGGGCTTATTTTCCTTTTTATTACACAAGTCTTTAAGAACACATCTCTCTAGATATATGGTATTTTGGCAAAGGTGGCCCCCAAAGGGAAGAAAACATGCACCCTTTTTCTGCTTTAGGATGTAAGAGAGGGCTTATTGCTGATTAGTATTTCATGCCTCGTCTAACCTGTCGTCTTTTCTTGGAATCTATGGAGAACTAGTAGCACAAGGATGAATCATGAGCAATTCGGGTGGGGATGGGGGGGATGGAGAAGGGATGTTTTTAAAAAGTCTACCCAACTCAAAACACCTGGAAAAATAACTGGGAGAAAATCTCTAAGATCCAAACGCATGTAGCCCTACAACAGTTCCAGTTGTTAGCTTCTCCAAAGAGTCCTTTGGTCTTCCCTTGTCTGTTGTTTCTCTCTGTATTCCTATTCTAAGGTAAAGAATCAGGAGGAACTTTCAGGCTTTCATTAAACATCATAAAGAAGCAAAAAAGCCTGCTCATGACATTTACTGATCTCAAAGGTGAGCTGCAACAGAAAGTTGGTTACTCAGCTTTCTCTTTCCTAGAGACCATGTGACAATGTCTCGTGTAAAAGCTGCACCTCTCAAAAGTACCGGTTGTGACATTGCAATTATCTACTTTATAGTGAATTTCAAGGTATCTTAGGGAAAATAAGGAAGCTTGAAGAAGAATTTTTAAAATGAATAATCTATCATTGGAATGATTATCAGCTAGCTATTCCAATGATAGAAAATAACAAAGTGGACATTAAATAATACCTAGAAATTTTTCTTTACAAGACATTATCCTTGTGTGAGCCTACCTGGCAGCACCCCAAAATGGGGTGAGTCATTGTAGGTCACTCCTTATTTAATTTAAAGCCCCTATTTTTGAAATCCGTTGCCTAGAAATGCTCATATCTTATGCTGCAGAAGTTTAATCTTTGTAAGGTTAGTTTCCGGAAAGATTCCGGGGTAGAGCATTGTTGTCTTACTAGTTAGCTTTCACCATCTTTCCTCCCCACCAGGCTGGTGGTTTGAAGAGCAACCCAACATCAGGTATTTAACTTAAGACTATTGCCTAGGGGCCAGATGCTCAAATGGTGTAGATCAATGTAGTTCCTCTAACGTGAGGCTAAGAATCTGGCCTCATATCTCTTGCAGTCTGTTTCTCATATTCTCTGGTTTTTCAAGAATTAACAACTTTGCATGGCTCTCCGGTCTTCCTGAGGCTGTTTCTGGGGAAAACTTTCACTACCACTGCTTCTGCCATATTTCTTCTGTGGGTGAGAAGAATACTTCACTATCCAGAACTGTCAATCTAGCACATACTAGCAGCAGTAGTTCTCTTTACACAGTCTGTCTGAAGACACCTACTTACAGGTTGTCTGAAATTTACCATTTTAACTCCCTTGCAAGTAAGCTGGACACTTCCCTTGCATCAGCACAATCTTCAAACTGTAGACTGCTTTGTAGTGTGTGTCCTAGTACGTTACAAGCTGGAAAGCCATGTGCAGCTAGGAAATGTATTATGCAAACTGGTAATATAGACAAGATAGGACTTCAGTTATAACCCCACTTTCACGTTCTGAAAATTCACCTTTTTGAAGCTAAAACTTTGTTTACTTTATGACATTTTTTGAAAGGCTTTTAAGCAAAAATTCCCTCAGCTGTCATTGAAGTAAT
This sequence comes from Chelydra serpentina, assembly GCA_037349315.1. NCBI lineage: Eukaryota > Metazoa > Chordata > Testudines > Chelydridae > Chelydra > Chelydra serpentina. The sequence continues at coordinate 53,779,509 of JBAIAC010000024.1, read as the reverse complement.
TGAGAATGTAACATTACAGCATAAGACCTCTTTTTGGTCATCCAAAGGACCTTTCAAAAATGCATCTAAACACTCTTATTATAAACCATTGGACCCATAGTAGGCTTTTGCATGGAGAGTGAAGAATAAATATTGTCTACAATTTATTGTCAAATCACCTCTGAGCATGCCATAATGGCATACCTAGTCAGCGCTGTCCCCTTTGACAATACAGTGCAAGCATCTTGGCCTGGCATGCAGGAATATTTTAATTGGAAACTGTAAATATCAAAAGTACAAGTGGCATAATCTTTCCACAATGCAAATCAAAGGGCTTGGCCTTGCAAGGTACTAAGAACCCTTAGTTCCTATTGACTCTAATGGGAATCAGAGGGCTCAGTACTTCGGGGCCTATTTGTTTGATTTTCTCTGTTGCTATTATATCATCTACTACTGCATTTTCACATGTTGCTCTGTAATCACAGCCATGCAGAAAACTGCCTCTAGCCAAAGAATGGCAGTAGCACAGGTGTGAATTCCTTTCTTTTCTCTTCCCCACGTTCATTTTGGGAGGGTGTAAAATTCAAAGACTAGTTGGGACCACTTCATTGTTCATGGGAGAAATTAATGTGCAACTCTACCCCCTTAACCCCCCCAAAAAACTTACTAGATTAAACATAAAAACTGTGGAAGCAAAAGGCACTGTCCTCATAGTGCAACATGGGCAATCTAGTGGTACATCATGTGTATCAATTCTGACATTCTTGTGTTTAAATATGTAACATAATGTTGTGTGAATGCAGGGCTCTGTTTCTAGGGATAGGAGGTTACATTTAACTTACTTGGTCCCACATCTTATGTGACGTACATGCCACACCTAATTTTTACTTTTCACCACCTTTAAATGTTATCACCAGTATATCGATAGCTTTCCTCTCTTCTGCATTGTATCAAAAGATGAATAAGCATTATTCAAAGCACAATTCATGATAGTGTTTCACAGCTGACTTGACCCATCAAGGCATAAAAAATTAATGTGAACCTATTTCCACTTTATCAGGAGTTGAAGCCGGCGTTCATGAAGGAGGTGGACAGTCATTTTACAGAGTTAGTGAACCGTTTGATAGCAAAGGCTGTGCTTCTGGAATCCTCCACAGCAACATCCACTTTCCCTGCAGCTACCTGCTCAGAGAGAGACCTGCACAAAACCAAGTAAGGTGGTCCCTGGATGAAGTTAAGTTTCCTGCAACTTTTATGGTTTACAGATTTTGTCTTTTAATATTCTTCTTCTTCACAGGGGCTTGAGAGCACCTCCAGAACATGGAAAGCTCTTTACTGCTAGGAGGTCCCTCTTGGAGTGAGTATTTTAACTGCATTTGTTGTTTCTGAAGCATACTGGCTAAAAGTGCTTCACTTAGCCACTCTCAGTATCTTTACTTTGGGACCTCTGCTTTATTATAATTGAGCCCTTTCTTTCCATGTGCGATTCCTGTTGAATATTTTTTTCAGCCATATATTGTCGCAAGTTGCAAATGTCCCTGAGCTTTATCTCTAAGAAAATGGGTATTTGTTGCGCCTTGTATCTTTAGGGAGAAGATAATGGTTCTCTGAAGCTACAAAGTGGTGTAGCTTGCTTGCCTGCCTTTCCCCTATGTAGAGGGTTCTGTAAACCTTTTCCCACATGCCCTTGTCCACATGTGCTAGAAAGATGATGATAGTGGGAGGCACTAGGAATAGCTGTAGCCCTGCTGGATGGCTGCCACAGCACAACACTTGTTGGATCCTCAAATCTGAATTCCTTTTGGGAGAAACTGTTTATTGCTTGTATTGATTGCTTTTAATGGACCTGTCTGAATTGTTGACTGCTGCCAGTTCCCTTTGGATTCTTATGCAAGTCATTTAATCTTGTGACTAATTCTCCCTGTGTAAAAATAAGGTTGAGGATTACCTACCCCACCTTCAAAGAAAGCACTTCCACCTGACGATCTCAAAGTTCTATTTGAGAACCAGGTGTCTTTTATTCACAAGCATTAATTAATTTGCACAACACCCCAGTGAGGTAGTTGTATCTATCATCATCCTCTTACAGATGGAGAAAATGAGGAACGGAGCAGTGACTTAGTCATGTAGCAAGTCAGAACTATAACCCAGATCTATTGTCTCCCAGTTGGGCTGTACTTGTTGGGGCATGTTTCACATTGAAAGGAAACATTTGGAAGAGAAAAAGTACCGTAGACGCTATATGCCATTCGTATGTGTGCTAATAATATTGCTCTTCATTTGGACCACTTCCCCAGTGAGCTGTTTGAAGTGAACCACATCCGGACAATCTACCACATGTTCATCGCTCTCCTCATCCTCTTCATTCTCAGCACCCTTGTAGTAGACTTTATTGATGAAGGAAGGTAAGAAAGCATGTTGAAAGGGAAGCACTTGCACGTTGAAAATTGAGCATTAAAAATTAGTGTTACATAAAGTTACAAAATGGGGGAACTCATACTTCAAGTATAATGCTGTGTGGACAGGTAATAAAATTTGTAAATAGACTCAACAAGCTTTAAAATTGTGCTAGAATTTACATCCTAGACAGACAGGGCAATCACAGAAGGCATGGGGAGATGGTGAGCAATTTTGTCATATGGCTCAGGCTTTGAGCACATCTAGAAATATTATATCCAATGTAATTGGGCTAGAGGCATGCGGTTCTTGAGAACTCAGCATAGAGGTAGATGATAGCTTCTTTTCATTATGTTCTCAGAGCACCAGAATTGTGAACTGGATGGTGGTGGTTCTTCATTTGTCACGTGAAGGGGACACTATAGACAATTTTGAAAAACAACAAATACTTTAGCAGTCTTCTGTCCTGCATTAGTAGACTATACTGAACACACTTCTGGAGGACTGTACTGTTGCTAAATAGATGTAAATTAAGTTGTTCTAAGAAAAGCTTGAAGGTCCTGGAACAGACTCAGTTGTGACTGTGCTTAGATGCTTGTAGCCAGTACTGAACATGCTTGAGAGAGTCTTCCTCTGACTTGTTGACTCTATTACTTAAATTGTAGTTGTTTTTGGCAGCTATTCCTGTAGATTACAAGTGAAATTACATGTTTATTTCTGATAAAACAACTTCCTTGTTTTTCGTGTATCAGAACCAGTTATGACGACTTGACGTTAGTGTTGTTTTTTCCCCATCTCTGATTGAGAGCTGGCACGTATCATTCTGGATGAATGTAAACTGGCAGCAACTTGGGTTTCCAAATGGAAGCTTAGCTTTGTTTCTCAGTTGAAAGTGATGTGGGCAGCAGGGGAAGAATTGGATGGATCTACATTGGAGACTTGTCTTCCATATAGAGGAACAGATTGTCTGTAATATTTTGTCATAATAGTATCGGCAGTAATACCCTTTTTTTCTACTGTCTTCCCAAATAGATCTGATAGTGTCTGAGGGTACAGTTTGTAATCCCAATATGAATCTGGATGGGAATGAATACATTTTAAGCTTTTGTGTGCTTGTGGTATGTGTACTTGAGAGGTCGTCCTGAGCCAGCAGAGTTTTAAATCTATAGAGTGAAAGGCCCTTCTTAGGTAGAAGGGCTAGAAATCTAAAACTTCTAAATCAGACTAGATTCTAGAGAAGGGTGAAAATGTGAAGGACCAGTCACAATATTCACATGTGCAGATTTGAACTTTTTTTTTTGTTTCTTGATTCTAAACATAACCAACCATATTCTATAGCAAATCTACCTGGGATTTAATTCCACTTTTTTTTTTTTTTTTTTTAACAAAGTAGACTTAATGCTAGATATGTAAAGGTACTTGGGTATCTAGTGGGATTTTCAAAGACACCTAGGTGTCCAACTTGTATTAAAATCAGTGGATATTAAGTGTATAGGTACTTTTGAAAATCCCCACTAGGTGCCTATCTGCATCTTTGGGTGCCTAAATATCTTTAATAATCTGACCCTGAGTTCTTGTGAAACATGCTAAAGTGACATCTATGGAGACTGAAATCCTGTTTATCCACAGAACAAGTACAGCCATGGAGGCATCAATAGAAACTCTTTTCACTTCCCAGTAAATGTCTCCTCCCTGTTTTGGCAGGACCCTTGCTAGAAGTGAGAGAAGTTCTGTCTCCGGGTCTCACCCTGGTATTGATTTAACAAAGCATTTAAACACGTGCGTACCCTTAAGTGCGTACTTAAGCACATGTTTTAAGGAAGTGAATGCTTAAGTCCCATTGAAGCCCATATGACTTGGGGTTAAGCATGTGCTTGCACGTGTTGCTGAGTCAGACCTTAGTCTTTCAGCCAGTCAGTGTTGCCAACAAGAGTGAGTGTGGTTTGGTTTTGCACAATGCACTTGTCCATTTAGAAATTGAACTGAGATCAGCTACCAGCTGTTGTCTGCTAATGTCGCTTTCTGTGACCACTGCAGAACTGGGTTGGAAGCTTTCATAAAAAGAGATAGTGAACACCACATACCATTAATCTGGCTTTGTGTCATATCTCTTTCTTTTAGGCTGGTGCTTGAATTTGATCTTTTGGTCTTCGCTTTTGGCAAGTTTCCTGTTGTCATTTCCACCTGGCTCTGCATGTTTCTGTCCACGTTCATTTTACCCTATGGCCTCTTCCTGCAGTGGGCCCAGGGCCACGGTTGTTCCTCCCACCGGAAAATCCGCTCCCTCCTCTTTGGGACACTCTTCATGCTCTTCCAAACCATCGGGCTTGGACTTGGGCCAACGTATGTTGCTGTGTCGTACTCTCTACCTCCAGCCTCTCGGTTCGTTATAATACTTGAACAGGTGGGTCCCTGCATGGTGACTTTAGAGGCAGGACAGTAGATGGCTTTGCATGCTAGAGTGAAAAGTTTCATTTAGGAAAGAACTTACTGAAAAGCCTTTTTTTTTTTTTTTTTTCTTTTTCTTTTTTCTCCTCAGGGATATTGTAGTGCCTGTCTCTGCATGTGAGACAGTAGCAATTTGTAACTAAGAGACCTCATTACTCTTGGCAACTATTTCTGATTTTTTAAATCATATTTTCTATTTTATTCACAAGCTTTCAATAATTGTACCCTTTGCTGACGAATCAAATTCAGCATCTGTTAATATGATACAATTGCATTAGAGTATTGCATATATATTTTTAAGTATCATCTATTTTGTAGACAAGGTGTACCCATGTGACTGCTAGAAGCAAGAGAGAAGTGGAAACACTTGAAATATTGCCAATTCCCAGTATTGGCTGCTTTTAGAACAAAAGTAAAAATTTAAGGCCACTTGACCATTGTCTGATGTAAATTAATCTAGTTGTCACACAGCAGATAAGGTGCAATACCCATAAAGAAGGCAGAACAAATCTGTGTAATTTCTAAAGCTTTAATTTTGGGTTGTCTTGCAACCTCACACTAATTTTACTTGCGGCTCTGTTGAAGAGTGCAGATGACATTAAATATATTCAAAAACGGGAGGGAATGGTTTTGAATGGTCTCCCTCTAAAATAGCCGTTCACTTCTTGGTGATTTTGACTTCTAATACTGTAGTTCTAAATTCAAGCAGTTTTTTGTGCCCTGTGCATCTAAATATAAAGACTACATCTGTCCTCTTGTTAGATCTGTGGTATATAAAATATTTGGCCATATTGACCCAAACAGCAAACGGTTTAATGTAGCAAACGTTGCTCCTATGGCCCAAGTGATGCATGACATTTGCTTCTTTGTAATACTGTTATATTGCACAGAATAACCTTTCAGTTGTATCCCAAGTAGGAAGGTGGTAACTGTGCACAGTTCCATTTTGAGAGAGCCAATTTTGAGTAGATTAAATATATTTAGAGTTAGAACAGTTCTAGCTTTTATAAAAGGGGGTCAGATTTTTACCTTAAACTCCCATTAAACATGTTGTGCTGGCCTGACAGAATTTAAGATCCTTCTTGAACAATTATATTAATTACAAAGAAGAGAGGTGTACACCTGTATTGTAACCCAGAAACAGTTCTTAGTAGCTTCGTTTGACATTAGTTTGTTACTGTATATTCATGTTTTGTGTTATGAATGTATTCACAACAGTCCCGATGTTTGTAATTCTAGAACCAGTTGTCACTGTGGGTGTCTCAAAACCGGAGTTGCCAGCACTCGGGGAGCAAGTTTGAGGAGTGTTAACTGCCAAGCAATTATCAGTTCCTGAGAGGAAATTGTGGGAGGCAAAAAAAGTGAATTGAACAGTAGGCATAGAGCTCGTGCTGGTGCCATCTTGCTTCAACTCCTAAGTGGCATTTTTGTTGATCGCTTAAAAAATGGAGCCATATACTCAATAAATAAATCTAGATTAACAATAATCTCAATGCTGAGAACCAGCTGGAGTATCAGAATGATGTGATTCATTGCTTCAGTTTAGGTCGTGTTCAGTTAACCTGATTAACATTTTATTGATTTCCGTGTCATACGGCACATGCACTGGACTGGGGTCTCATTTTAATTTCCACCTAAATTACAAAACAGTTTGGATTTTTTGGAGATGAGGTGAGATACAGAGGGGGCAGATACTATATGCATACTTGCCCCTTCTGGTACTCTGAGTGTTTAGCTGAGAGGTGAACCCATAGGGGGAACAGCACATACCTTTTAAAAAATGAATAAGGTGAAAAGAGACTAATACGCTGAAAGTGTTACGCAGATTCATCACTCCGTCCCACTGGAGTGCGGAGGCTGAGGAAGTTGAATTGTGGAAAACGGGATCTTCGACACTCTTGTTTTACAGGTTCGTCTAATTATGAAGGCTTATTCATTCATTAGGGAGAATGTTCCTCGGGTCCTGGCTTCAGCAAAGGAGAAGTCAAGTGAGTAACTTATCCTGCTTCCACTTGACGTTTGTGGATAAGTTTTACTTTTTGCTCCCTGAGTCCTCCTTCCTCTAAGAATGAAATTCACCCATATGCATATGGTCAGTCCAAGGCTTCTGTGCACCATTTATACTCTCAGGTGTAAGTGGGTCTTTAATGTGACTAGAAAGGTGCATGGGCTCTGTGGTGGTCCTCTGAATAGAAGTGAATTTCACCCAGGGCGACTGAGTTATTACAAAGAAGTGGAATTAGAACTGGTTTTAGAGAGACAGTAAGTTGGCCAAGACATCAAGGGTTTTTCTATGTGCTTTTAGTGCTAGGGTGGGTCTTGCTACCACTGGGACATCCACAAGAAATTGTAGAGGGGACTTCGGTGTAATGCTTCAATCCAAAGGACAGCACCTCTAAGAGGGCAGTAGCCCATCTAGAACTGCACAGTAGTGTTAGCGTGGAATAAGAGCCCAGATGCTGGTGTGGGACTTGGTCTGCCAACATTCTGGCCCTACGGTACACATGATACCAGTAATCATGACACACTGGCAGTAACTCCTTTAGAAATGGGACTGTGTGTAATGACTGCCAATTTAACAACATTGTGCACTGAGTGGCTGCACTGGTTTATCTGAACTACATGTCCCAAGCAGAATTCCTGCTAATTACTAACCTGTTTTCCTTTTTTTTTTTTTTTTCTGGCAATCTAAGGATTCTGCCTCCTTTACTAAAGTCTTCAGGGTAATGGCTAATGAGGGGTTAAGGATGCAGAAGGCTAGTGAGGGAAGCACAGTGCCTTCAGTGGGCTGAATGCTTCACTACCAAATACTCTTTTGCTCTTTCAGGCACCATCCCAGTTCCCCAAGTTACCCAGTATCTGTACTTCCTCTTTGCTCCCACCCTTATCTACAGGGACAACTATCCCAGGTAATGTCAACAACACTGATATCTTTATGTAGTAGTCTAAAAGTCTGAGCTAATGTTTAATGCCTCTGAAGTGGGAACTACCCCCCCACTTTACTGAGGCACAGAGAGAGAAGGTGAGTTTCTGCAGGTCATATGCCAAACTACTGGCAAGGCTGGAAATAGCACCCCAATGACTTGACTCAGACCTGCCCTCTGCTAACCATTCTCTAGGTATTTTAGGAACTTTTCTGAAAAACTGTCTAGAGTTAGATCTAGGAATGAAACAACCAGATGCTGAATGCCTTTAGAAAGAAAGGGAACTGTGAAGACTATTGCCTCAGAATATACTTAAATTTGAGTATCTGCCATAATATGGAGTTGTTAAGCAGCTCCATCTCTTGGATTTGAGGAGGAACTACAGGTACCTCTTAAATACACTTAACCCAGGAGTTTTCAAACTTTCATAGTATGGGCCCCATTTTAGTGGCACTGTCTAGTAGACTAACTCTCCTCCCATTCACAGTTATGCAGACCACTATCTCCTTATGTGATTGCATATGTCATGGTAACTACAGCAATTTCTTACATGAGAAAGTAATATATTTTGCTGTCTTAACGCAGTTTACAGCTGGCAATAAGGAGGAGCCATGAGCTTTTTACAGACCATCAATATTCCACAGACTAAACCTATAATTTAAACAAAGGGTTCTGTGCTCAAGGGATGGGATGGTTAGAGTATAATTGTACTGGGTGAGATCCTTGCTGCCCCAAAGGAAGAGTTCGTTAGATGTAACATTGTGCTCTTTCTTTTTGTAGGAATCCTGTGATAAGATGGGGTTATGTAGCTACCAAGTTTGCACAGGTGAGTCTAGTTTAGTTTTTGATCATCTTAACATATGTCCAGAGAATCCTCAGACTCTATCAGATGGAACTGCGGAGCACTTTCTGCTTCAGGCCTCAGTTTATGTGAATTATTCAGCAATAAATTTCACTGGAAAAATACTGAAGCCCTTCTAGTGATGGAAGAAGATAAGAAAACTCTTTGATCCCTGCTATTGTATTAATATTTGTACCCTGAAATATTTTGTCAGATACTTGTCTAACTACTTCTAAAGAAATTTTTTTTTACTAGTTGCTTCCTTCAGTGGGGTGACTCAATATTTTATCCACCCTGTGATGAAATTCAGTCATAATTCCATTTAGGGATTGACTTTTCCTTAGCTTTGCTTCACGGCTGTTGGCTTTTATATCGATACAGAGTGCAACAGAAACGCCAGTATGCATTTTACCAATATACTGTGAATACTCGAGAAGGACTAACTACCTTGCACAACAAAGCACTGATCTGAACCTTTGCCTTAGTTTTGAACCACACCCTTTTTAGAAAAGGTTTTTTACCACTTCAAGTGCTCCAGACAGAAACACCAGTTCCAGTACATCTCTTGAGATCTCCAGCTCTCTTTTGAAGACTTGAGGTTTTGATAGTTCAAGCCAAGCTTTTGGGTGCTTATCTGAACATTAAACTTTGCTACTTGTTTTATCATTTTAATGGCCATACCTCGTCAAAGTAAATAACTTTTAGTTAGTTCAACTGAGATTGGTGCAGAGGACACTTACACTTCTGTATTCTCACCTCACTTTTTCTCTAAACCTAGCACTGATCAAGATTTTGTGAGGTTGGGAAGGCAGTGTGTGTATGTTTGCAGGGGCACTGCTTCCTTTGCCCCGTGTACTTCAATAAGCACAGTCATTCATTGTTTCTTGATATACTCCAAAGAAACTTCCAGGTCATGTTTTATTGGACCCTCAGTGTGGTGTGACCTGGAGTTGTGCCACTTCACAAGGAATCCTTCTTTGCATCTAAATGGCACTCAAGGGGCCCAGCTCCCTCTTGACTAGGCTGTTCTTGATGTGGAAGGAAAAGGGTGAAAAAATGTGTACTCTACTTACAGTAAGGTATCCACTTCAGCTTGGAGAAATGTATAAAGCTACTCTGGCAGAACAGCAACAGTGCGCTGAGATTACCACACCAACTATCTGGGAACAATGCTCCAACATGAATTGAAAACAAAAAATTAGAATATTGTGGGAATTTCATGAATATTGTCTCTAATCCAAAAAGTCTGAGTTGTGGGAAGTTCGGGGTGGTGCCGTTATTTCTCTCCCTTCTGTAGAGAGTTGCGATGTTACAGATGTTACTTTGTGCATTAATTTTTCTTATGGAGTGTGACTGCTCTTGTGTTACAGCTCAGTGGTTTGAGCATTGGCCTGCTAAACCCAGGGTTGTGAGTTCAATCCTTGAGGGGGCCATCTGGGGCAAAAATCTGTCAGGGGACAGTACTTGGTCCTGCTAGTGAAGGCAGGGGACTGGACTCGATGACCTTTCAAGGTCGTTCCAGTTCTAGGAGATTGGCATATCTCCGTTTATTTATTTATTTATTTATTTAATTTATTTACAGGTGATTGGTTCACTTTTTTATGCCTACTACATCTTTGTGCGACTCTGCATCCCTCCATTTCGGAACATAAGTCAGGAACCCTTCAATCTGCGAGGGCTGGTCCTCTGCATTTTCAATTCCATCCTTCCAGGTGAGACTTAGGTGGCTGTGCAACATTATAACCTTCCTCCATTTCCCATCCAAGTTAGACTTGTAAAAGGAGGGTTCAGAGAAGGTGACAAACTCCTGCCCACAGGATTTATGTGAGATGGGTGGTTTTTCATAGGGAGGGGAGAATTGGTCGCTATAGCAGATATGGCTGCCCTGCAGTGCACCTTTCCTGTGGTAACTAAGAGGATAACTTGCTGTTCTGTTGTTAAACAAGACTTTCTCCATGAAAGTTCAGCAATGAGATATTCTAGCTTGAGGGCACGAGAGCTTCAAACAGAGCGTCAAATTTTAATTCTAGCTCCTTTGACAACTGTCTCTGCACCATAGAGCAGCCTTTGTGTGTCCCGTGTGGTGAGATTACCCTTTAAAAATGATAGTTATAGATTGATTAATACAAAATCTGGTACCTCCTGTTAAACCTGTTTGCAGCAGACACAGTTTGATGGCTCTGTTTATGCATCCCTGGTCACAGATGAGTAAACCAACAGATGTGAAATGAGTCTGGTTTTTTTTTTTTTTTTGTTCTGTATCACCAGGTGTTCTGATTCTCTTCTTGGTCTTCTTTGCATTCCTTCACTGCTGGCTTAATGCATTTGCGGAGATGCTACGCTTTGCAGACAGAATGTTCTACAAGGTATCAAGGTCTTTCTTCTGCAATGTCTGTAGATGTTGCTGCTGTTCTCTACAGATGCTATCTTTGTGAATCAACCCCAAATTAAATGATCTTAGATTTATGAAGTTCCTAGAATTGCTTTCTCCAAATGAAATAGGGGCAGGAGAGGAAAATAACTTCAAAAAGCTCTGCTGCTTGAGGCATCCTAGCAGCAGAAATGCTACTGATGTTCATTGTAGGGGAAGTTCCTTCTCCAGAGTCCCTCTAGATCAGGATTGAGGCATCCCAGTGGGGCATTGTGGAGGAAGCTTGGCCTGCCAATGCCTGTATTACCTGTTCTGTGAGTGAACAGGACTTCAGCCACCAGAGCTGTCAAATCTTTTCATTAGCAAGACAATAACTTAAATTTTTCCTTCTGTTTGACCACTGCAGTTCCACAGAACTCAGTTATTGGAGTAACTGCCATACCCCTGAAAGATAAAGATGGACAAATGCCATAACCTGTGAAATCTTGCAATGCAACTTGTTAATTTAACTGGGATGATTAGTTGTTCTAGCCACACACAATCTGTCTGCTCAAACATTTGCAAACTTAGTTTTCAAAAAAGAGATAATGGAAGACCTATCGCTAATTCCAACTATGTGCGCTCTTCTCCGCTTTAACTGTGTGTTTCAGGATTGGTGGAACTCCACATCATATGCAAACTATTATCGAACATGGAATGTGGTGGTACATGACTGGCTGTATTACTACGCTTACAGGGACTTCCTGTGGGTAAGCAGCAAGCAGACTTGGTCCTCATTCTTTCTCTCTTTGAAACACTATGGCATCTTTTTCTAAAAAAGTAAGGGGGTGGGTGTAAGAGGGGAGCTAACACCATTCCTCGTGAGAAAATTAGTAGTTTGTATTGATAGAGTCCTCATTGGCTTTGGAAGGGCACTGATGTGGAGAAGCGCTCTGCAATAGCTTTCATCCAGCAAGGTTATTTCTGCAACTATGCAGAAATCACTGAAGAGGATGACAAAGGAGGAAAATGTGGTGAAATATGAATTAATTTGGTGGTGCAGCAATGGAATCCACATTAAAACTTTGTACATTGTTTTGAATAAATGAATGTCCAGTAAAAGCTCCTCCCTATTTCTATGCCAGTTTTACAGATGCCAATATCTTGTCCTCCAGAGGTGCAAAAAGGCCTTGCTTTTTGATTGATCTGATGACTAACAAAAAGAGTCCGTGACTGACAAACTGGTGATCTGCTGACCTTTGAGGGAGAGATCACAAAGCCTTTCCTGCAGGGTCGGAGGGGAGACTTGGGTTAAAAATTTAACTGTAGACAAACTAGTAACCTGATGGTGAAACACTGCTTCATGGTGCATTTGGATGTGAATGACCAAATTCAGTGTCCTGGTATGGGCAGCCACTTATGCATGTTAGGAGTACCGTTGAGTTCACTGGTCTACTTACATGCATAAAGTGCAGGACTGGGGCCTAATCTAATGCTTTAATGAAAGGTAACAACTGAACCTAATAGTATGTTGGTTCACAGAACTGTTACATTCTGGCATGATAATATGTTATTTGAATAGATGAGCTTTGGTGTGTTTTTATATTTCATGTGCATTCTCTGGAAGTGAGAAGCAAAGTAGAAATCCCCCAAAGAATAGACACTTTCCTTAATCTAAAGAATCTGTAATGTGTATGGCATTTTAAATATAGAGCTCCTCATGCATAGCAGGGACAGACCCTAACTAGTCCATTAAAATGACTTTAAATGTATTAACCTCTCGTGTAAAATAGAATAAAGTATAACAGAATGGCTCTGTATTTGATATCTTGATACCCCACCCCCTCTTCCCATCACCAGTTCTTTGGTAAGAAGTTCAAAGCTGCTGCTATGCTGTCTGTCTTTGCTGTCTCAGCTGCCGTACACGAGTATGTCCTGGTAGTCTGCTTTGGTTATTTCTATCCAGTCCTCTTCTGCCTCTTCATGTGCTTTGGAAGTAAGTCACCAGGAAAGCATTTGGTAAAAAATAAAATATACAGCTGGGGTAAAGCCCAGAGACTAAAATGGTGATGAGATTGTGTTGGGCTAGTTGCTTTTCAAACACTTGCAGAAATGTTTCCTGTGGAAGAGTTCCAGCTGGAGACCCAAATCCTGCAAATACATGTGCCCAAGTTGTCCCATTAAAGAGTTACTTATATGTTTTCAGGCTGTTCTAAGGAGGCAAGGATTATAAAGGGGAGGGAAATTGTATTGCTATACAACTAACCATATACATATTCCCATGCATATAAAACATACCAAGTTGATATATATAAAAATGGGCAGTGAACTTGTAACAACATAACTTTTCCCTTTAGCCAGCCCTTCAAGGATGAGTTACCACACTTCTGCCTAGTAGCCAATATTATTTTTAAGCCATAGCATGAGGGAGTAGTTGCTCAGTTTTTATCTTGCTACAGTGACTGATGTGTATAGGTGTAGCCTTCCAGCATTGAGTTGGAGGATGGCATCTTCCCTTTCCCCTGCCTCTTTTTGAGGGAGCACGAGTACAAACGTGTTTACTTTGTGGGTGATGTTTATGGGCCAGGCACAGTGCAGATGTGCACAGTGCACTGCCTCCCACCCCCTGCTCTGCCAGCGTTCTTCACTCCTGTGCTGTAGCACACTCCCATTCTAAGCTGAGCCTGCCAGATGGACCTGGTTGTTGGCCAATTGCCTGGTAGTCTTGTAGGGAACAAACCTGCCACTTGTGAAAGAAGGTAATGAGCATGCTTTCCTGTGCTGTATGGACTTTTCCCATAATGTGCCATCAATACAGTGGAGACAGGGAAAGCAGAGCGATCATCAAACTAATTTAGTGGAAATGAAAGGAGAATTCAAGAGACTTATTGGCTCTTGATTTGTGTTAAAACCTGAGCTTGCAGATATCCTGAATAGCACACCTTGATGACACTCTCTTTCTTCTTCCAGTGATTTTCAACTTCATTCTTAATGACCGTCGGAAAGGGCCCATTTGGAATGTGATCATGTGGACTTCTCTCTTCCTGGGCCAGGGTGTCATAATTTGCCTTTACAGTCAGGAGTGGTATGCACATCAGTATTGCCCCTTGAAAAATGTGAGTGATTAACCTTTGATTCTGGAATAACTAAGTGTACAGGCAATGAGAAGGGACAAGCCTGGTTTGGGTAAAGGACAAAAGATTACTGAGAGTCAGCCTTATGAGGAAAAGAGCAAGAAATTGTAATATGGTAGAGGAGAGCGGGAATGGACCGATATGGCATAATCTGGAAAATGGGGGCTGAAGTTTGGCTGAAGTAAAGAAGTTTGGTTTCTATTTCACTGTTCGTAACTCTGTTTTTAAACTTATGACATGAGCCCAATAACAAAAACTCCAGAATAGTACAAAATTTGAGACATAACTCTTACATGATTACTGACCTCGGAGATCGTTTTGGAGAAGGGCTGACTCTACCAACAGAAATTAGAGAAGGTCTCTGGCTGACAAAAACTCAAGGATCTAGTATTTTACTGCACATTGTTCACCATTTCCCCCCCCCCCCCCCCACGTTTTCAGTTTTACTTTGTAGGGTCACTTCTTTAAAGAAGTCTAAGCAGTGCATTTTGTTTCACCCTGTCAGTTTTCAAGTTGTGGGCTTATGTCTTTAAAACTCAGAGCACTTTAATCTGTTCAGGCAATACGTACTAGTATTACAGTGCAGGGGAGGCAGCATGCTCAGCCTTCAGGATGAGGAAAAACAGTTGTGGGATTTTGGTTTTTTGTCTTTTTTGTTTTGTTGCATTGGTTGGGTCTGTAAGGAATTTCCCCTTGCCTTCAGCAGTGGCAATTGTAAAATAGGGAAAATAGAAACATGGTTATAAACTTATAAAGTCAAACATAGACAACTTCGCTCCTAAACAAAAACCCTTCAGTGTCTGAGTAGTCTTGATAGCTCAACCTGTCTTGCATAGCACCTTGAAAAGGCATTCAAACCTATTCAGCAAGGTTTTACCTGAAGCCCATTCTAGGTGGGCTCAGAATTCAAGGTCTGGTTCTAAATTCCTTCTAAGCTGCACGGCCACGCAGCTGCCTATTAAGTTCTGTGCAGGGGCTCAGGGCTGCGTCGGGGAGAGATGCCTCTCCCCCAGCACGGACCTGCTGCGGCCAGGAAAGAGGTGCCCCTCCCCGCTGGCCCCAGCACAGACCTGCCCTGGACTTGCTGTGGCCGGGAGAGAGGCGCCCCTCCCCTGGCCCAACATGAACCTGCCTTGGACATGCTGGGGCTGGGCAAGAGAGCCTTTCCCTCAGCCCGGCCCAAGACTGCTGGAGTTGCCACAGCTGGGAGAGGCACCTCTCCCCCTGCCCTGAGCTGCTGCAATGAGAGAGGGCTGGAGGGAGTTCTCTCCCCACCACAGCCCTGGGGCAGCCTGAACCCCTCCTGAACCTCTCATCCTTGGCCTCACCCCCAGAGCCCTCACCCCTAGCTGGAGCCCTCATGCCCCCCCATCCCAACCCTCTGCCACAGCCCTGAGCCACCTCCCACTCCAAACCCCTTGGCCCTACCCGCACCACATGAATTTTGTTATGTGCACCAATACCTCCATATTGGTGCACATAACAAAATTCCTTCCGTACATGGATGTAAAAAGTTAGAGGGAACACTGGTTCTCGCCCCCCCCCCTTATTACAAATATGTCATCTCTGCAGTTTTTGTATTCATTTCCTGTAATGGTAGCTATCACCCAGAACTGACTCCTAGCATGAAATGATCAGCTGCTGTTGTAAACCTGTCTTCGCTGAAGACAGATGAATAGATTTCCATAATGGTCATAGACTAGATGCTTATGTTTACCTGAAAAAATGTCTGGCTCCACCCTGCTGTCAGAATCAGTCATAGCCTCCATGACTATCAGATGCAAGAATGTGTAGTGTTGCTGGCTTCCTTTCCTGTAAGGGGAGTGTGAACAGAAAAGGTTACAGACTTCAGTAGACAGTACAATAATGTCCACCACTACATGTCCATGACTAACATGCTGCCTCTCTTCTGTTGTGTCTTCTAGCCCACGTTCCTGGACTACGTGAAACCACGTTCCTGGGATTGTCATATTCAGATTTAAAACCATTAAACCCAGCTTTCATCTTACTCCCGTATCTGAAGATCAGCCTGAGCTCCTCCAAGGACAGGGACCAATGACATAATTCACTTCAAATCTTTTTTTAAGGAAAGTTGTGCCTCCTGATTATTGGAGAGAAACTGTTTTTTGTAACTTTACTGTGGCAGCCCAGTTGAAGTGGACTGCAGCAGGCTTCCAGGTAGCTCTAATTTCACACAGCTCTATTTAGTCATTCCCATGTCAGTCATGAAACACTGAGATGAAGATCATGTCCATTGGAATTTTGCTCATTCCAGCGGTGCTTTGTATTTTGCTACTCTTCATCCAGACAGTAGCTCAGCGGTAGCCTCTGTCAATCTGTTTGTTAGACATTCCTTCAGAATTGTTTCCTCCTTCAGTAACTGGAGACGTCTACAGAATTTGTATGCTCTTTGGAACCCTCCTTGTTGCTATGGTAGTATTATGTGACAGAGCAACATGTCTTTGCATCATAGCCCAAGTATTGGTGGATGGCTTTCTATGTCCTCTGTCTGGAATTACTTGCCACAGACAGTACATAAGGATTGAAAATGGGCTGGGGAAAGTTAATTTTTAATGCTGAAGACTTTTTTTCTTTCTGTGGTTGCAATGAATGATCAGTTGCTACTGGCTATATGAAGATATTTGCTATACTCAAAAGTAGGACCCTGAGTGCCTACATTCTTAAAAAAAACAAAACACCTTTGTTACACTAAAAAGCTTAAAGTTGGCTCTAAATCACAAGAGCCTGACCTCTTTGGCTGTCAGGATTCCAACTACAGCTCTTATGCCCCTAGGTTTTTTCTATTGTGCTCTGAAGCTCATGTGACTATGAGCAGTAGGAGTTTGTTTTTTCTGACAACTTCCCTCCCTGTAGCCCCTAGACTAATCAATTATCTTAGGTGGTTACAACACTGCCAAATTAAAGTGAAAACTTGTTGTGCATGTGCACTTACTATTCTGCATATGTTATGCATTGAGTATTATGGAGCAGTTTGAAAAAATCCCATTGATTTCAGTGGGACTTAATGTATTCTCATTCAAATGGCTCCACTGTATACAATGCACATTAATCTTGCCACATGTTGACAAGGTGCTTCATAATGGCTTCCTGACGCAAAAGCAGTTGGAAATAAGGGGATGAATCAAAGCGCCTTTTCCCCTTCTCTACTCTAAATCACTACTTTTACAATGGAAAGCCATATCTCCTTTGGAATGTTGCTTCAAAAATATATGGAGTCAGGAAAAGTTCATGCCCTGCTTTGGGAGGGAGAAGGGACCATTGCACTGCTACAAGGAGAAACTCTGATTGATAAATGCATATTCAAACTAGGAATATTCCCTTTACCACAGCAGTTGCACATGATTTTATCTAATTTAAGTTTCCTTCCAGTTACTGTCCGCTTTCCTTTCTATATGGAGATGTCCGTTCTGCACTCTAGGTTACAAATTAGTTCAGAAACTAACCATATAACTCCTGTTTATCTGAATGGCATTTATTCATTTAAATGTTGCACATCAGGGATGCAATTCAATTGCATCCTACAGTGATTAGCTTCCATTGTAGGAAGGAGCTGAGTAGTAGAGAACAACTTGGCTTTCATTAAGTACTGTAATTTCACAGTTACTCAAATGTTTTTTTTAATGGCATTTTTATGAGTGGCGAGTTGATCCTGTTGATCTCCCAGCCACAGGCATGGCTACCAGTGCAGACAATGGGACTCTGCTCAAGTGTGTTGGGAAAGCTATTTTCTAACCTGAGTTGAAACATTACTTCAGAGCCAACTATTTTGATTTTAAGTTTTTTTCCCCTTAGTTTTCAGTTCCTGTCTAATAGGTAGGTCTCCTGCTCTTATTAAAAGGACACAACCAGGTCAAATCTGTGACAAATTCAGGTTTTGAATGTATAGAGTGGATATTTTAATTGAACGAAAGCTTGTACTAAATATAAAAACTCTTGTTTTCATGATTTTTTTTTTTTAAATTTAAGTAGAAAGGGTTTAACAAATGTGTGCCCCCAAACATAGGACATTTGTGCTAGTATATAAGAGCCTGGAGGTGAAAATCATTAGAAACTTTACTCTGTTGGTTTTTTACTTCCAGTAGTTGAGCTTGAACAGTTATAATGGAAAGTAAACTAGACCTTTTTTAAAAAAAATGTGGTGCTAGTAAAATCATTTTAAGAGATTATTTGTTACCTGATGGTGTCCTTTTTTAAAAATAGCTTTGTGGTCAGATAGTAGCACTTCTCTTCCATCTAAGATGAATTGAAGTCAGTAGACTTTAATCACAGTTCTTAAAACGCAATGTACTGTTTATGTACGGAAATCCTTGCACTCCTCTGGGGTATGATGGATTAGAGGCTTGGGTTTCTAGAAGCCTGTGACTGATTTCTGCTACTGTTTCTCTGTTCTCAAAAGAAGGAAGAATTGTATTTTGCGTCTTCTCTTCCTACTAGTAGGACTCTAGGTATAACTCTCTAGTGCCAGTTTACCTGTAATGTAGAATGTTGAGCATTACTATGTCAATAACCTCAATGCTTGGAGCCAAAGGATTAAAGTATTGCAAGCAGAAGCCAGTCATTATACAGGCATGTCAATTGCTGTAACTGATCTTTTTTCTTGACACATTCAGTTCTTACCTTGTAGTTCAAGTCACCTGAAACCTTGCCTTTAGAGAGCATTAACAACTACACTATTGACAATTTTTGCTATTTTTTGTTGACTTATTTTGTGAGATTTGATATCAGTTTTTGAAATTCAATTTTCATGATTGCCTTGGGTAAATACTTGAGGCCTTAAACTTTCTAGCGAAATTATTGCACATTGCTGGGCTAAATGGGAATTGAAGATACTACCTTGTTCATTTTGAAGAGATTTTTTTTTTTTTGGTAGGCTGTTAAATTCCAGAGCTATCAGTGTGGTGGTCTGGCCAGTGATTTGGTCACTTAAGGCTAACAACCTATTTGAATTCTTACTGTATACACATTAAGTGTTCTTTGTAAAATTGTGACGCTTACTTCCACTATCTCTTAACCATCCATGAAATGGGAAGCTTCCATTTTGGAATGCCCGCCAATACAACTCTACTCACTGCTCAGTAACATCACAGAAATCAGTATTAATGTGGTGAGATTTTTTTTGTACCCAGTTTCTTGCATATATGAAATATGTAATAGTTCACAAGGGTATTGTATATTTGTCCTTGGAAGATGACTGTAGATTCATACAGAATCTTCATACCTAATGTATCCTTGTTGCTGCTTTTTAAAAAACCCACCAAGCTATCTAGCGTCCTGTGTGAAGATGGCTTTAGAACTGAAAGAAATCCTGCCTTTGATCTCTTAAAATTGTACACAGTTCAATAAGGATTATCAAAATAAGCCTAATTGCTTTTACTCGCTGTGAAGAAATCAGTGATTTGAGGCAGGGTGCCTGGGATGGGAAGAGGCAGTATTGGCCTATTAATGGAAAGTGAATCATTTGGCTTGAATCTGTGAATGTAAATGAGCTGGAAGGAGGGAATGGTTTAAATATGCCCTCTGGGAGAGCATGCATTCTTTTCAGATGTCTCAGGGTTATGCTCTTGGTCAGCAGGATACCTGCAAGTCTCTACCCAGTGCACTGGGGTCTTTGCTATTAAGAGTAGTTGACAACCCTACTAGTCTCCTTCCTGGAGCAAATCGATTCTAATCTCTTTAGTTTGAAAGGGTGGGTGGCAGAAAGAATTAGGTGTACAAATACCACCAAGTAGAGGAAACTAAACTGCACTCTACCTGTGAGTGGTATGAACAATCTCTGGTGTTACTAAGGCTGGAATAGCTGCCAAGAGATGCCTGTTGTGGGAGATGTGATTCTTTTACTGTCTGCAATGTATTAACCTGTAAAATGTTCTGTCATGCAGAAACGCGGTTTATATAATCTACTGTATTTCAGCAGTTGAAATATATTTTGCTATCTAGGAAAGGGGTGTGTGTGTGAGGGTCTGTTTTCTCCAGTGTTCCCTAGGGCCTGTGTTACTGCAGGGGACAGGGACAGGCTGCACCCCCACCCTACTGAAGTTGGGGAGGAGGGTGAAGAGCATTGTTCCTGGATGTTGAGGCAGCAGGGGTGAGAGACTTTTTTTTCTCCTCCAATCTATGCATCATGTTCCCACTGGAGCCAGGCTCTGGGTACCAGGCAGCCACCGGGGCAACTCCTGCCTGCTCAGCAAGCACCCTGATAACCTATTGCATAGAGTCCTTGTGTGCCCGCTCTGGAGCGCACTGGGATCTGTCGGTCGCAAAGCATTGTGGAGGGATATTGGAGGAGGGAGTGATTTGGGAATGGGCAAGAACTCTTGTGCTGAAGGAATAAGCTCCCATGGGGCACAGGTCCCCAGGCATCTCAATGCAGGGCATTAAGTAACTCCCAGTTCCAAACCTACTTTCCTCTTGTTCCTAAACAATGACAATCCTAGGAGCCGTATCCGCTCAATTCCAGCTCCTTTGCTTTGATCCCCTGCAAGGGCCAACTCAGTGCACTTGGTCCCCCTGACTATGATTCATTTAGATGCCAATACAAAAGGGGGAGAGTTGGCTTCTGCATTTCTGAATCCAGGGGCTAAAATTGACTCTAGTGGACTTGCCCCATGGATGCATTTTGGCCCCAGCCCTCTGTGATGATCTCTGTTCTTTAGAAGCCTTGTTAGGTTTCCCATCCCAGCAGGCGAGAAGGTCCCAACTTTCCATAGCGGGGCCGCTTTGATCACTTTGTCAAGAACCCAAATGCTGTGCCTGTTCTGCAACCCTCATCTCACTACAAAGGTGTGGCCCTTGGGAACTACCTGTCTCCGCATGCAATGCAATGCAAAGCAAGCTAGGATGGAGTCTTGTATGCTGGGGCCTTTAGGTTGCCTATGAATGGGCTGCCTGCTTGCCTATATCTGATACACCTTCCCCCTGTGAAACTGTCCAGGTGCCGAATGCCGCTTGCTTGCTTTGGACAGCCAAGTGTGCAGCCTCTTAGCCCAGGCCTGCACAACATGCAGCCCGGGGGCCGCATGCAGCCCGCATGGGCTCACTGTGCGGCCCATGGGGCGGGTAAGTAGGCAAGCGGCGGGGTGGGGTAAGCCAACGGCCAGCTGGCCGGCCAGCAGGTGGGCGGGCTGGTGAAGAGGCCAGTGGCAGGCAGGCTGGGGAGTGAGGGTGAGCCGGGGGCAGCAGCAGAAGGTAAGAGGCCAGCAGCGGGCAGGCAGGTGAGCTGGTGGCAAATCTCCCAGATTCAAAATCTGGGACTGTCGGTTGGGCCTTTTGCTGCTTGTCTCTGGGCTGGGGGTTGTCCCAATGCTGCAAAGAGGGTGTTCCCAAAGGAAGGTGCTTGCTTCTAACCCCCGAGGCCGTCAGTATGTCTGCTCTTCTCTAGTCAGCCCACTTGACAAGTTTGATTATCCTTGGTCTGGTTCCCATCCCCTCTCCAAGGGTTGCAGCTGTCTGGAGGTGCCTGCCTTCCACGCCTTCCTCATTCACTCAACAGGGCAACTGAATACAAAGTGGGTGGAAGATTTTATTCTACTTCTAGCAAAAAGACATTTTTCTTTTACCTTAATTATACTACCTTAGGGGCCCACTATAACATATTACCAAGGTTCAATACAAAGTCATATAAAAGTTATACAAAAATGCATAATGCAGAGATTTATCTACAACTGCATTGATTGACTGTTGTGTGCAGTAATATACTGACCCTTGCGGGGTGAAGAGGGGGGTGATGGTGGGGCTGAGTGGGGAGGAGGCGGGTCTTATTTTACTGCTGTGATCTGGTCACCCTATGCGTGCTGTTTCTTTCCCCCTCTACAGGCTTTCACACCCCAGCGCTGGGAAAGGAGGAGTTGTTTCCGCGGGGCGGGGGGGGTTTTGGCCCTCGGCTGTTTTCTTTGGAGTAATATGGCCCTCGCCGCTTTATGAGTTGTGCAGGCCTGTCTTAGCCCTTCAATTAGGGTTGCCTGGCATCTGGTTTTTGACCAGAACACTTGGTTGAAAAGGGACTCTGGCAGCTCAAGTGCTGACTGGGCCATTAAAAGTCCGGTTGGCAGCGCAGTAGGGTTAAGGCAGGCTCCCTGCCTGCCCTGGCTCTGCATGGCTCCCAGAAGTGACACTATGTCCCTTGGCCCCTAGGCACAGGGGTGGCCAGGGAGGCTCCGTGCACTGCCCCCGCCCTGAGTGCTGGCTCCGCATCTCCCATTGGCCTGGAACCACAGCCAATGGGAGCTGCAAGAGCAGCACCTGAATGTCGAAGGCATCACGCCGAGCCTCTGTGGCCACCCCTGTGCCTAAGGAGCCACAGGGCCATAGCACCGCTTCTGGGAGCCACCTCAAGTAAACACTGCCTGGAGCCCATCCCCCACCCTGAACCTCCTTCTGTATCCCCCTGCCCCAGGTCAGAACCCACACTCCCTCCTGTGCCCCAGCCCTGAGCCGCCTCCTGCGCCCCAGCCCTGAGCCTCCTCCTGCACTCTGAACCCCTTGGCCCCGGCCCTACCCCAGAGCCTGGACCCCCAGCTGGAGCCCTCGCGAGGATGACCAGGTGTCTGGTTTTGGAACGGAACACCCGATTGAAAAGAGATCCTGGCGGCTCTGGTCAGCACGGCTGACCAGGCCCTTGATTGTCAGGTGGCAGCGCCACACAGCGGGGCTGGTAGGTTCCCTGCTCGCTGCTGCACCGCGCAGCTCCTGGGAAGCAGCCGGCATGTCCCCCCTCCGGCTCCTACATGTAGGGGCAGCCAGGGGTGGGGGTCTGTGTACTGCGCCGCCCCCCCACCCGCAGGCGCAGCTCCCATTGGCCAGGGCAGGGGATGAGCTAGCGTGCCTAGCAGGTGGCTGTTGAGTGGTCGTGGTGTGCGTCTCTACTGCTGTTGCCAGCCCGCTTCTCGTGCTCCTCCTTGTGGCTGGGCTTGAGCTGCAGCGCATGCCCTGCGGTGAATTGTGGTCTGACGCCCCATCGCCAGTACCCAGGAGTTGGAGGTATGTATCCCCATCTCAGAGTGCTGGGAATGGGGCTGCACCCCACCGCCCTCACTGCATCCCTCCCCATCCCATCCTACCCTGTCCCCCACACCTACCCATCCCAGCCCTGTAACCCTTACAGTGCTCTCCCGCCCACTCTCTCCATCTCCCAGAGCTGCCATCCCCATGTCCCTCACTGCCCCACAGCCCTGCACCCCATTCACCTTCATACACTACTTCACTCCTATTATGTCCCTATACATCCCTGTGCCCCCCACATCCTTGTGCACCTGTAGGCTTCTGCATCCCCATCCACCCCATATACCCCCCCCCCCCAACTCTCTCCTCCTTCACTGCTGTCTCTTTTCCCCCACCCTGCTCTCGTCCTTGGCCTCTTTCCCTTCCCATCCTCTCTCCTCCACCCCACCCTCCTCCCTTCCCAGCTGGGTGTCTCTGTGTAGGCAAGTGTGTGCATGCATGTAAGAAACTGTCTTTGTGTAAGGAAGTGCATGTATTGCTGCATGTGTGTATATCTATGTGAATAAAATTTGCAGCCTAACTGACTTTTATTCCTTTTGCTGGCTTGTGCACAAAAAAATGGATGTTATGCAATGAATACACATTTTATGTCAAGTTTTTAAAGAAGGGAATTCTAAAAGAAATGTATTTCTTAAAAAGTGAATGTTATTGACTAGTAATTGCAGAAGAGATAATATAGTTTACATTTCTCCCAACCTTTGTCTAGCTACATTATAAACTTTGTTGCAGACTCTCTTTTTATGTGTATGTCTAGCACCTATCACCCTGGAGCCCTGATCTTAGTTGGGGTCTCTAGGCACTAAACATCATAATAATAAATAATGTGGAAGTATGTGTTACTACATGCTAGATATATACATGTGTGTATCTGCATGTAGGTGAGGGAGTCAGTTTCTAGTTTTTTTTATATAGGGACGTAGGCGCCGACTCCGGGGCTGGAGCACCCACGGAGGGCAGCTCCCCGGCAGCCCCGCGCGCGCTCACCTGCCTGCCCAACTCACTCATTTTCCAGGTTCTGCCGAAGGCGCTTTTTTTAGCCGCAGCAGCTCAGCTGAGAGGCGGCCGGCTGCTGCGGCTAAAAAAAGCGCCTTCCGGGGGAGGTGCCTCCGGCCGCGCAGGGAACCCAGAAGGTGAGTGAATAGGGCAGGCGGGGAGCTACCAGTGGGTGCTCGCACCCCCGGCCCCAGCTCCTCCCCTGGCCCTAGGGGTGCTGCATTTCCACCCCCCCCCCCCCGGGGCTTGCAAGAGAGCAGCAGAGCACCCGAGCACCCACCGGGCCCTGCAGCTCCCCGCCAGCCCGGCCCCCGCGCCCGGCTGCTCACCAGTGCTCCTGGGCTGGGCTGGCTTGCTTGCTTCCCCAGGAAGGCGTGGCTTTTTCGCCACTCGCAGGCTCCTCCCTCCGGCTCTGGGGGTGGGGGAAAGCGCAGGGGAGACGCCGCCCCGCCCCTGTGCTTTCCCCCACCCCCAGCGTGCCGCCGGAGCTGGAGGGAGGAGCCTGCGAGCAGCGAAAAAGCTGCGCCTTCCTGGGGAAGCAAGCCAGCCCCGCCCAGGAGCACTGGTAAGCCGGCTGGCGGGGTGCTGCTCTCCCCTCCCGCTTGCAAGCCGGGGGGGGCGCAAGCACCCCCTGGCAGGTCCCCCTCCGCCCAACTCACTCACCTTCCGGGTTCCTTGCACGGCCGGAGGCGCCTCCCGCTGCGCAGGGAACCTGGAAGGTGAGTGAGTTGAGGGGGCAGGTAAGCTGTGGGGGAGCTGCTGGTGGGGAGGGGGTGGGGATTTGGGGAAGGGGCGGGGCCAGGGGGGGAGCACCCAGCGGAGTCGACATATAGGGATACGGACAGATGTGCATTTCTGTGGTTTTGCTCTGTGGATTTGTACTTGCGCTTCAGGAGTGGCCTTTAATAGACCCATTGCAGTTGTGATAAGGTGTGGTCCTAATTCCACACACTAAACTACACTAACTTTAGTGAACAAAAAACATGGAGCTGGTTATGAAAAATGGGAAGAAGGGAGGGAAAGAATCATAAAAAAACCTATGTGAAATTTAATTTTTTAATTACCCCTTTGACCTGAAATTAGCATAATACATCTGTCAAAACAATAAATGTGCCTGTTTGGGTTTTGCAGTGAAAATGAGCAGGTGAGCAAGAGTGGGGGAGAGGAGTGTAGCAGCCTCAGGAAGGGGTGGGGCAATGGGCAGAGCAAAGGGTGTTCAGTAAGGTTGCCAACTTTGCCCACCCCTGGATTAGAAACTTTGTGGATGGAGGGCCACATCTGGATATGGAAATTGTATGGTGGGCCATGAATGCTCACAAAATTGGGTTTGGGGTGCAGGAGGGACTGAGGGCTCTGGCTGGAGGTGCAGGAGGGTGCTCTGGGCTGGAACCGAGGGGTTTGGTAGCCAGGAGGGAGATTAGGGCAGGGGATTGGGGGTCAGGCTGCAGCCTTCAGGTGGTGCTTACCTTAAGCAGCTCCCAGAAGCAGCAGCATGTTCTCCCTCTGGCTCCTACAGCGAAGCACTGCCCCGTCTGCAGGCGCTGTCCCTGCAGCTCCCATTGGCCATGGTTCCCGGTCAATGGGAGCCACACTTGGGGCAGGGGCAGCGTGGGGAGCCCCCTGGCTGTCCCTATGTGTAGGAGGGGGGACATGCTGCTGCTGCTTCAGGAGCCCCCTGGTGTGGGGCAAACCCCTGACCCTGTTCCCTGGTGGGAGCTCGAGGGCCAGATTAAAACATGTGGCGGGCCCGATGTGGCCCTCGGGCCATAGTGTGCCCACTCCTGTTATAATCCCATAAAACTGAACACCCTAGCCCTGCCCCTTCCCACTACATTCCCCCTCCCTTGGTGGCTTACTTTCCCCCACCCTTACTCACTTTCACTAGGTTGGGGTGCAAGAGGGGGTGAGGGCTCTAAGTGGGGGTGTGGGCTCTGGGGTAGGGCAATAAATTAGGGGTGTGGGAGAGGGCTCTGGGTTGAGATAGGGGGTTGGGATGAGGGGTTTAGGGGTACAAGAGGGGGCTCCAGGTGGGGCAGAGGGATTCAGGGTGTGGGAGGGAGTTCTGGGATGGGGCAGGGGATTGGGGTGTGGGCTCCATGTGGAGCTGTGGCCTGAGGGGCTTGGGGTGAATGAGGGGGTGTGGGGTTGGGGCTTAGGGTCAGCAGTGGCAGCTCCTGATTATTAGTAAAGCAGGGGGGAGTTAAGGTACCTGGCCCTGCAGACCATACTGTTCCCCAGAAGTGGCCAGCAGGTCTGGCTCCTAGGTGGAGCAGAGGTGCGGCAGGCATCTGTGTATACTGCGCCTGCCTGTAGGCACTGCCCCCGCAGCTCCCATTGACTGCAGTTCTTGGCCAATGGGAGTACAGAGCACTCAGGGCAAGGGCAGCATGTAGAGCCCTGGGGTGCAGCACAGAGGCAGGACTGGTAGGGACTAGCCTGGCTTAGCTTTGCAGCACCACTGACCGGATGTGTAGCAGCCTGGTCAGCAGTGCTGACCGGAGCTGCCAGGCTCCCTTTTCAACTGTGTTCACCAGCACATGCTCGTGCGGTTTTCTGGAATTAGAAACTTGGCAACTCTAGCCCTTCCCCATACCCCTGCTGCAGCCTGGTGAAAATGAGTGAGCAAGAGGATGCAGGGCCTCACAAGGGTGACTACTAGACAGCAAATGTGAAAAATCGGGACAGGGTAATAGGAGCCTCTATAAGAAAAACCCCAAAATCAGGACATCTGGTCCCCCTAGGCCTCAGGGCAGGGCAAGCGTGTTGCTTTTCTCTGCACTCAGACAGTGACCCGCCTCCCTCCAGTACTGTGTATTCCCCACCCAGGAGCGCAGCCACCGCTGTAACACGAGCCTCAGGCCCGGGCCTGCACTCGGGCTCAGGCCAGCGGAGGCCTGGACCGGGTCCCTCTTTATTTATAACGGGAAAGAATGCACATGACTCCCCTCGGCTCAGGGCCTCCCCCCCGCCCAAGCTTCCAGCCGCGCAGGCGCAGCTCAGCCTTTAACACGGGGAGGGAGGGTCGCGCGCGGGTTAGAGCGGGAAAGAAGGTCGTAATAGACGGTGGATTTGCTGAGGTGACTAAGCCGCTGCCTGATCAAAGCCCTTCTTCTCCTGCCCTTTCCCTTTCCTGGCTGTCAAGATCGTAATGCGAAAGCTGGGCGTCTGTCAGGAGGAATGGGCGCGGCCTGGAGATTCCGCTGGAGGGGGAGGCTGGAAAGGGGAGTTCTATCTTGTGAGGCGCTACGCGGACAGCTACGGCGGAGAAGCCCTGCGTTTCCATAGCAACAAACTAAACGGGAAGTGCCGGTGCCACTGAGAGCTGGTAAACGGAGTCCTGCCAGCTCCCGGCATCACCTCGGCGGGGCTCCTGTGGGCAGGCCCTGCTCGACCGCGGGAGCGGGGGTGTCACTGCACGGGGAGTGGCTCGTACCCCCGGGGGGGACAGGAGGTGCTGGCGGGGCGAGGGGTTGCGCCCCCGCCCCCTCGGCCTGTTCCTTCTGGCGGGGCCCGCTCGCTGCTACCCGCCATGGGCCGAGCTTCAGGGTGGCGGGGAGTGAATGAAGAAGCCTGTGGGGCCGGGGTGATGCTGCCCCCCGCTGGCTGACGGCGCCGTGCGCGGCTCTGACCCGATCAGGGCGCTCCACCGGCTGCAGGAGAGGAGAAACCACCCCTCGGGCTGGGCGGGGGACTGGACCATGGGGCAGTAGCGTAGCTGGGGGGGAGCAGTGGGAGTGTCCGCTCCCCCACTGAGCAGAAGCGGCGCCTTTTTTGTGCTCTGACACCTTTTGCTCTGGCGCTGCAGCCGGAGCGGAGCTTTTTTTTTGCTCCTGGTGCTTTTTGCTCCCGGCGCCTTTTTTTAGCTCTGCTCCCCCTGTGCTCTAAACCTGGCTACTTACTGCCCAGGCGTGCCTATGGGAGAGTGGAGCGGCTGGCCCGTGGGCATGGAGGACACTCTGCAGGGGGCAGTGAATGGGTCTGCTGATGAGTCAGGCACAAATATCAAGGGTACCTTGATCCATGCCACGCCAGAGTAGGAAAAGCACATCTTCTTTCTCTGCAGTCACTTGCCAGCGGAGGCTGTTGATCATCTCGTGATAAGGCTACGGCTTAGGGACAATTAACATTCCACTTACTGATCTAATTATTTGTGTTGTTATTGGTAACCAAATCAAAGGAAGGCTAACATGAGACGTGGCTTGACTTTGCAAAAACAATGTATTTTTGCAGCTAGTGAAAAATGGGCTTTCCAAAGGAGTGCTTAGTAAGCTGTGAAAAAAAACTTAAATGCATCCAGTTAGGTAGATATCAAGACATAAAAGTCAGAATACAATGGGTGAAATGGGAGAGACCGGATTTTTTTTCAATAAATATGGAGTTAATTGCAATACAATTCAGATGTGTCCAACAGAAGCATTGTGGTGTCATGCATGTAATAAAGGCAATTATTTTGACAAGTGTTTTACTCTCAACACAAATTGGAAACAAATGGAAAATCACATATATGAATGGGAGGATAAAGCACTGGTGATGATGGAGGAGCACAGTTTGTCACTGGCTCTAATAATTTTACAAAGCAAAGTTCTACAGTAGATTGGTTTGGCACTGGAAATAAATGAAGAAAAAGTAAACTGAAAATAGATACTAGAGCTCAATTCAGTGTAATCACAGCAAGTGTATGTGAAATGGTTAGTGCCTGCTTCATGTTAAATATTAAAACCAAGCTTTTTTTAAAAAAAAATATATATACACAATTTTGGGTGCAAAGTTGGAAGGTCCAACTTGATAACATGCAACACTGCATCTTTAACTCCCCTTTTAGTAGATGGCTTTAAGTGACTTCCATTTGGAATTGCCTCAGCACCAAAGCACCATGTCTGGTTCCTGACTCTAGCACTCCTTGTACCAAACACCAAAGTTTTATTTCCATAAAAATGATGAAGCCCAGCAACAATTTTGATTTAATTTTGCTTGCAGGTTATTTTATCATTGAAAATTTCCTTGAATAAATGAATGGTAAACCACTCACCATGTCCCTCAATCAAGTGCCAGTTCCTGGGCCATCATCTGCATCCAAACCAGAGGGCAGAAAAATGAAAGGTAGCTTATCTCTGGTACCTGTCAGCAGTAGAAGTGCAGGTAAATCTCAGCTGGGGACTGGATGATACTGTATTAACTGCATATGGGGTGTTTAATAGCCATTCCCAAATGTCTCAGTCACCATGACTTTTGCAGAAAATTGACCTCCTAGCAATTCATAGTAAGAGGTTGATAAACAGGAGAATGCAGTTTGGGAGTACCTTTTTATTTTTATATAGTCACTGTATTGAGGTGGGTCATGTGACTCTTACATTTACAGCGTGGTTTGAATATAATTAGAACACTGAGTGAATACAAAATTTGTATCAGCATCCGATCCGCAATCCACAAAAATGATCCGCAGATCTAAAGCGAATATCCACTGATTTGCAGGGCTCTAAATATAATCCAACACCTCCGAGCACCACCAAAGGAATGGTGAATTTAGGATGCTCATCCTCTGTGAGTGCTCATCTGAGTGTGTGTAAATGTGTGCCTACTGTACTACATATGTAAAATAACTCTGCAGATAGCAGGAGTTTGACGCCTTTTGTGCTGCCTGTTTGCTGATGCTGAAATTCTCACAGAAAACCTATTGCTACATACTGAGCAAGTAGCAGTAGCATTGCCTGCAGAGGAGCCTCAGCAGTGGGTTTACAATGGGCTCATGTTGGAGAGCTACTTCTGTGGGGCTAATTCATAATGATGGGATAAGGTGATCCTTTAATAAAGATCTATTAAAAAATACATGCCAATGGGGCCAGCTCACCATATTGTTTTGAAAACAATGTTTCCCTCGCCAGCAAAGTGTATCAGCATCTACTGGGGGTTTTTTTTCTGCTGTTTTCCAGAGCTCCCTCAGCTAAGAAACAAATCAAGTATTCTGGATTGTTCAGGGCCTCTTCCCACTTCCCTACAGTGTGATTTCATCCCAAAAGAGATCCTCCTAGCTCTGACTTCTGCTGCCAGTACTGCCTATAGCCCTGAATACTTAAGACCCCCCAAGAAAAACAAAAGTGCAAAAGATTTCAAGGTACGTACATTATCCTAGGTAGTGCCTTTTCCTCTTCAGGATAAGACCCACCCAGTATTGTCCCATTTAGATCCATACTAGCACAGCATCCAGCAGTGCTACCAAATAGTTAGAGGAATTCTTTAGTGCAGCATGTTTTTATTCCGGCATCTAAAAGTTTAAGTGAATGTAGTGTTGTAGCAGATGGTTTTATTAGAACAGCATGTCTTTTCTGTGTTTCTCTTGGCTAGAAGTGACTTGTTTTAATGGATCTATAAACTTGTTAAACTTATATTACACCTAGGTTCTAATTACAACAACCTTATATGGATTTTAAGGTATTTGAAACAGGGAATGTGTCATTTACTTACCATAAAGTGCCTAGCACACTTTTGTGCTACTAAAATATTAGATAACTCTTTTGTCTATATTAGTCCTGCCTTTTTCTGGTGACAGAGAGAGATATATGGAAACTGGTTAGACTACTGTTTTGATCTTTTCTACTTTTTGGAAACATCATTATTATGATTTATTTTATTATTTATAATTTATATAGCACCATAGCATGCATAAAGCTTCACCATTGGTTACTGTGCCAGTCAAAACCATCATTCCTGTCACACAGACTAATGATATGAAAGGATACACTACAATACTCTGTTGGCCAAGCCTTCTGGATGAACTATAAATGGAGAAAGAAGAGGAGTACTTGTGGCACCTTAGAGACTAACACATTTATTTATAATTAATTAGCCTCTTACAGTTGGTATGGGTACTGCCACCTTTTTATGTTTCTCTGAATGTATAAATATCTTCTTACTGTATGTTCTATTCTATGCATCCAAAGAAGTGGACTGTAGTCCACAAAAGCTTATGCTGAAATAAATTTGTTAGTCTCTAAGGTGTCACAAGTATTCCTTTTCTTTTTGCTGACACAGACTAACACGGCTGCTACTCTGAAACCTATAAACGGAGAGATTGGGAGGTCAGAGAGTAGGAGATTATAGTGTTTAAGGCAAGAGGAAACTAGTGCATGGACTGAAATCTTGGCAAGGGGGTTCCTGAGGAAGGGGCAAATTCTGGAGGTACTATCGCTGACAAAAAGGCAAGATTTAGTTATGTGAGGGAAGATGTGGGAGAGAACTGGAAGATGACCCTAGTATTGCAAGCTTTGAAAATAAGAAGGATGTGTGTGATGTTAACAGGGACATAAAAACAGGAGGAGAGACTTGGGAAATTGTGACAGTATTCCTAGGCTATAACCTGAAACTGTGGGATCGCTGTGCCCCCTTATCTCTCAATCCTGCACATCCTGCACTCTCTCACAATGTTTTGTCAGTGACAAACAGCAGAACTTCTCCAGGTGCTGTGATCACTCAGCCTTCAGCATGTGGAGCCCCACACCCAGCTAAATTGCATGAATATTCCCTGAGCTACTCATGAATCATACAGAGAGAGGCACCGGCCAATCACCCCAGACTCCAGCCTTGCACCCCAAAAATATACTGTTACATTGCTCAAGACTCCCTTGGGTAGTACAAGCTCATTAATTAGTTCATCAGTACAACAAAAGGGTAGTTGACGTGCAACAGCCCTTTTAATAGGAGTTAAAATTCCTCAAGTACTTTGACCAAAACCACAGTTTTAGATACATCTGTTTTATATTTTAACTACAAAAAGATAGATTTTAAGTGATTTATAAGTAGCAGGCATAGAGATCAAAGTTGGTTACATAAAAATAAAAAATAAATTCAGTCTAAATTCAACAGACTAAGCAAAATTTGAATCAAGCAGTCTCTCACCCTAATAAAATGTTACAGGCAGCTCAGTTCTCAATACACAGGCTGGATTCCCTTCCCAGCATGGGACCAACCTCCCCAGTTCAAAGTCTGTGTCTTTCGGATGATCTTCCAGGTGTTGAGCTGGAAGAGGGGAAAGGCCAAGTGATGTCGTCACTGTCCCTCTTTTATACTTTCTTCCAACTGCTAGAAAGATAAGTGCGGTGATGGGGGTTAGGCTGCCCTCATTGTGTCTATGTGGAGTTTCTGGGATAGTGGATTATTCTTGGTGGGCCATCAACACCTGTCTGGCCAATGATAGTTGCTCCTCTGTCCCTACTGTGGTAAGGCACCTTCTTTGTCTCACCAGCCTCAGCACTTCTCCCTTTGGCGAGACAGGCCCTGGGATAAATCAACCACTGTCTGCTTCAGTGGGGCAGTCTTCATCTTCCCCCTTCTGTGTTCCTTCAGCCATATTTTCTGGGTAGGATCACCCCTTAGATCTACAACAAACAGAAGGTACTATTTCCCTGGACACCAATACAAAGAGAGATACCTTGCCCTGCCTCCTTACTAGGGTGGGGTATCATCCTGTGGTTTGCCCTGGGGAGTCAGTCCTTCTGCTAGTAGGCACTTAAGCTTGTCTGTTTCCCCTATGGAAAGGAGCATGGCCTCTCCTCCTAGAGATACTTATTTCCTCACTGCCACAGTGTGGGTGTAGGGACATGGGAGGGGCTTTAAAAGGTCTCAGGAAGCCCTCAATTGGATTCAGGTGTTTCTAATTGACCTGTGGTAACCCCTTCTCAGCCGATCCTAATTGACCTGTGGTAACCCCTTCTCAGCTGATCCTAATTGACCTGAGGTAACCCCTTCTCAGCTGATAGGGAAGAGGACCTTTAACATTCTAGAGCTTACACCCACCCATTTCCCGGAAATTTCAATAGGATACCACTGTTGTGTGGTGTGGAGCTACTGCTGCTGGGTCCAGAACACCCTCAGTCTTTGTCTGGGTTAGCCCCCCCCCTTGCTGTCTCCCTAGCTAGTGGTTGCCCTGGTCACTGCTGCTGCTCCTTGGGGGGCCCTGCTGGTCTGCTTCCCCTGCCTCTGTTTCTGCTACCACCTGCGAAGTCTCTCCTGCTTGCCTGGCTGCCTGACCCCCGCCCTTGCACAGGCCATCCCTTCCACTGCTGCTTTGGCTGGTGGACCTTCCCACAAGCCTCCCTGCAGCGGTTTGCCCTTTCCCCTTGCTGCCTGTATTTGGCCCGCCCGCCCCAGCAGTGTTTTTGTTTGTTTTTGCCTGCCCCATCCCAGTCCCTAGGAGTCTGTTGGTTTGTAAGACCAGCCCTAGACCCTGCACTTAATCCCAGTGGTATTCTGGCCCTGACCCCAGTCTGCCTCAAGCCCATTCCCTTCTCCCCTTGCCTTCCACTGCCCCCCTTGTCCAGCCCCTTCATTCGGTGCTCTCATGTCCCCTCTCCACATGCTTGTGCCCCTTCCTCCTTTATGTTGAGCCCCATTGAACAGTGCACCACCCTCTGATATTGTAGTCCTTCCCCTCCCTAGTGCAGCCGAAGGAGCCAGTATTCCCATCTCATGGCATTGATTGCGCTCCCTCTCCCCTGCCTTGATTGACACCCCCTTTCCCCCACTTTTTGGCACCCTTCTCCCCTGCCTGCAGCCTAGTGGGGCTGTGTGGTTTGGCCTCCCGTCCCCAACAAGTATGGCGGGGGGGAAACAGCGGGTGGGGTTCCCTGGGTTGACCCTGCTGTCCCCCCTCCACCTGCCCTTCCCCATCCGTCCTTGCGGCTACCCTCTTGACCACCGCTGCCAGACCCCCTATCATCGCCCCTGCTGGGGCACTGGCAATGGCGGGCACAGGTACGGATCCCATTGCTGCCAGGCCTTCTGTCTTCTCCAATTCTGGGGGAGCTCTCCCAGCTGGTAGAAAGGGCCAGGGGAAAAAAAAGGGTAAAATCCCCACCTGGAAGGCCAACCCCCCATGGTAGGGGCCGTCCCCTCTACTGCACCCCCCCCATCAGCTGCGCCCCCCCCCCACCCCTTCCTTTGCCATCCCCTCCACCAGCTCTAGGAGCATCCCTCTTTTGACCCCCAGAGTGTACGCCCTCTCTTGACCCCAGAGTGTACACCCAGGTGGCCACGGCCCCTCCACCCGCTACCTCGTCATCTAACCCAGCAACTGCCTCCGTTTCCATCCCTGGTGGCCAGGGCCCCTTTCTCTTCCTAACTAGAAAGCACAGCGTCTGCTGCCTCCTGGTGCCCACCATGCCCCACATAGAGACGGGCATTGGTGAGGGTGGTGGGGCCCAAGGCCGTGGTGGCAGCCTGTAAGATGTAAGGGAAGGTAGTCTTCCTGGCTTTGAAGGCCGCTGCCCAGGAGGTGGTGAAGAGGGGCTTGGTGGTGGGGGGCGTGTACATCCCCCTCGAGCTCGTGGAGGACCTGAGCATACTGGTGGTTTTCACTTCCGTCCCGCCCTTCCTTCCCAATGCTGCCCTTTAGCCTTTCTTTTCCACCCTGGGGCTATGTCCACACTACGAAATTACTCCGATTTTACAGAAGTCAATTTTTGGGAACAGATAGTATAAAGTCGAGTGCGTGCTTCCCCACTACGCACATTAAGTCGGCGGTGTGCGTCCACAATACCGTGGCAAGCATCGACATTCCGAGTGGTGCCCTTTGGGTAGCTATCCCACAGTTCCCGCAGTCCCCGCTGCCCATTGGAATTCTGGGTTAAGCTCCCAATGCCTGATGGGGCAAAAACATTGTCGCGGGTGGTTTTGGGTAAATGTTATCAGTCAACCCTCTGTCCTTCCCTCCCTCCGTGAAAGCAACGGCAGACGATCATTTCGCGCCCTTTTCCCTGGATTGCCCGAGCAGATGCCATAGCACTGCAAGCATGGAGCCCGTTCAGCTCATCGCAGCAGTTATCACCATTGTAAACACCTCACACATTATCGTGTAGTGTATGCAGAACCAGAACCTGAAAAACCAGGCGAGGAGGTGATGGCAGCGCGGTGACGAGAATGATGAGGATATGGACACAGACTTCTCTGAAAGAATGGGGCCCGGCAATTTGGACATCCTGGTGTCATTGGAGCAGATTCATGCCATGGAATGCGCCTATTCTGGGCCCAGGAAACAAGCACAGACTGGTGGGACCGCATAGTGTTGCAGGTATGGATGATTCCCAGTGGTTCTGAAACTTTTGCATGCGTAAGGGCACTTTCATGGAACTTTGTGACTTGCTTTCCCCTGTCCTGAAGCGCAAGAATACAAAGATGAGAGCAGCCCTCACAGTTGAGAAGTGAGTGGCGATAGCCCTGTGGAAGCTTGCAACGCCAGACAGCTACCGGTCAGTCGGGAATCAATTTGGAGTGGGCAAATCTACTGTGGGAGCTGCTGTGATGCAAGTAGCCAACGCAATCATTGAGCTGCTGCTATCAAGGGTAGTGACTCTCGGAAATGTGCAGGTCATAGTAGATGGCTTTGCTGCAATGGGATTCCCTAACTGTGGTGGGGCTATAGACGGAACGCATATCCCTATCTTGGGACCGGACCACCAGGGCAGCCAGTACATAAACAGCAAGGGGTACTTTTCAATGGTGCTGGAAGCAGTGGTGGATCACAAGGGACGTTTCACCATCAATGTGGGATGGCCGGGAAAGGTTCATGACGCTCACGTCTTCAGGAACTCTGGTCTGTTTAAACAGCTGGAGGAAGGGACTTACTTCCCAGACCAGAAAATTACTGTTGGGGATGTTGAAATGCCTATAGTTATCCTTGGGGACCCAGCCTACCTCTTAATGCTCTGGCTCACGAAGCTGTACACAGGCACCCTGGACAGTAGTAAGGAGCTGTTCAACTATAGGCTGAGCAAGTGCAGAATGGTGGTAGAGTGTGCATTTGGACGTTTGAAGGGTTGCTGGCGCAGTTTACTGACTCATTCAACCTCAGCAAAACCAATATTCCCATTGTTATTGCTGCTTGCTGTGTGTTCCACAATCTCTATGAGTTTAAGGAGGAGACGTTTATGGCGGGGTGGGAGGTTGAGGCAAATCGCCTGGCCGCTGATTACGCGCAGCCAGACACCAGGGTGATTAGAAGAGCACAGCTGGGCGCGCTGCGCATCAGAGAAGCTTTGAAAACCAGTTTCATGACTGGCCAAGGTACCGTGTGACAGTCCTCTTTGTTTCTCCTTGATGAAAACCCGCCCCTTTGGTTGACTCTAATTCCCTGTAAACCACCTGCCCTTCCCTCTTCGATCACAGCTTGCTTGCAAAGGAAATAAAGTCACTATAGTTTAAAAACCATGTATTCTTTATTAATTGATTATAAAAATAGGGAGATAACTCACAAGGTAGCCCGGTTGGGGTGGGGGAGGAGGGAAGGACAAGGCCATACCGCACTTCAAAACTTGTTGAATGCCAGCCTTCTGTTGCTTGGGCAGTCCTCAGGGACGGAGTGGTTGGGTGCCCGGAGCCTCCCCCCGCCCCCGGCGTTCTTGGGAGTCTGGGTGAAGAGGCTATGGAACTTGGGGAGGAGGGAGGGTGGTTACACAGGGGCTGCAGTGGCAGTCTGTGATCCTGATGCCTTTCCTGAACCTCCATCAGACGCCAGAGCATGGCCGTTTGATCCCGCAGTAGCCCCAGCATTGCCTCTTGCCTCCTCTCATCTTCCTGCCACCACCTTTCATCTCGATCATCCCTCCTGTCCTCACGTTCATTGGCTTCTTTCCTGTACTGTGCTATTGTTTCCCTCCACACATTCTGCTGAGCTCTTTCAGTGCGGGAGGACTGCATGAGCTCAGAGAACATTTCATCGCGTGTGTGGTTTTTTTGCCGCCTTATCTGTGATAGCCTTTGGGATGGAGATGCTAGGGGGAGGGTTGAAACATTTGCAGCTGCGGGAGGAAAACAAGGGAGAGTAGTATTTAAAAAGATACACTTTAAAGAACAATGGGTATACTCTTTCACGGTGAACAACACTATTCACATTACATAACACATGTGCTTTCAGTACAAGGTCGCATTTTGCATCTTATATTGAGTGCCTGCGGGTTTGGTGTCAGAGATCACACATGCAGGGCCGGGCAACAGAATTCGGCTTACAGGCGGCCATGGTAAGCCATAGTCTTTCGGCTTCTGCAACCTTCATAAGAGCAGTGCCCTCCTTTCCCATACCAAGCAAAGCCTGGTGAGTTAGCTATTTAGTGCTGTGCTTTTCGGTTTAATGTACAGCAGAAATCCAACTAACACCCCCCCCCCTCTCAAATTCTCTGGGATGATCGCTTTGCCCCCCCCTACCCCCCACTGCATGGCTGGTATCAGGGAAGATCCCTGCTAGCCAAACGCGAACAGCTCAGCGCCAACGGCCCCCTCATCCACCGCTTGGCTAACTGTGGGGAGGATTTCTTTTTAGCCACAGACAAACAGCCCAGTAGGAACGGCCACCTCTGAATGTCCCCTTAATAAAATTCCCCTATTTCAACCAGGTGACCATGAATGATATCACTCTCCTGAGGCTAAAACAGAGAGATAAAGAACGGATGTTGCTTGAATGCCAGCAAACACCGGGACCATACGCTGCCAGGTTTTGTTATGCAATGATACCAGACTACTTGCTACTGGCCTGGTGTGGTAAAGTGTCCTACCATGGAGGACGGACTAAGGCTGCCCTCCCCAGAAACCTTCTGCAAAGGCTTTTGGAGTACCTCCAGGAGAGCTTCATGGAGATGTCCCTGGAGGATTTCCGCTCCATCCGCAGACACATTAACAGACTTTTCCGGTAGCTGTACTGGTCACGAATGCATCCCAAGTCCTCAGGGCAAATTAATCATTAAAAAACGCTTGCTTTTAAACCATGTATTGTATGTAAAAAAGTACACTCACCAGAGGTGCCTTCTCCGGCTTCATGGTCTGGGATACTGCCTTGGGAGGGTTCGGAGGGTTCGGAGGGTACTGTAGTCAGGGTGATAAAAAGATCCTGGTTGTCGGGGAGAATGGTGTGCTGTGTGCTCAACCTCCTCCTCCTCCTCCTCATCTTCCTCGTCCGCCAAATCCTCAGGCATGGCGAGTGAGAGTACCCCATCATCGGAGTCCACAGACAGGGGTGGGGTAGTGATGGCGGCCCCCCCTAGAATTGCATGCAGCTCAGCCTAGAAGCAGCATGTCCAGGGCTCTGACCCGGAGAGTCCGTTTGACCCTTTGGTTTTCTGGTACGCTTGTCTGAGCTCCTTAATTTTCACGCAGCACTGTTGTGCGTCCCTGTTGTAGCCTCTGTCCATCATGCCCTTGGAGACTTTGGCCTATGTATTGGCATTTCGTCTTTTGGACCGTAGTTCTGATAGCACGGATTCATCTCCCCATACAGCGATCAGATCCAGTACCTCCCGTTCAGTCCATGCTAGAGCTCTTTTGCGATTCTGGGACTGCATGGTCACCTGTGGTCACCTCTGTTGATGAGCTCACCACGCTAACCAAACAGGAAATGAAATTCAAAAGTTCCCGGGGCTTTTCCTGTATACCTGGCCAGTGCAGCCGAGTTCAGAGTGTTTTCCAGAGTGGTCACAATGGTGCATTGTGGGATAGCTCCCAGAGGCCAATATCTTCGAATTGTGGCCACGCTAACCCTAATTCGACCCGGCGATGTCGATTTCAACGCTAATCTCCTCGTAGGGGAGGAGTACAGAAATTGATTTTAAGAACCCTTTAAGTCGACAAAAATGGCTTCGTTGTGTGGACGGGTGCAGGGTTAATTTAATTTAATGCTGCTAAATTCGACATAAACTCGTAGTGTAGACCAGTCCTGAGAAAGCCCCAGTCGGTGATTAGCCCTCTCCTGCTAGGCTGTAATGACCCCACCCTCTGTCACGTCCTCTCATTCTGCTGGCAGGTGCAGATTCAACTGCCGCTGGCAGTGCTTGATGGGGAAGTGCTTGAGGGGTTCTTTTTGGTGCCCTACCAAGGGGCCCATTACCGGGTGTACTACTCTTTGGGGCAGGCCCAGTGTTACCTCTGCCGGGTGATGGGGCATGTCCGGAGGGACTGCCCCCTGGCCTGGCAGGAGGGATGCCTGGGACCCCCAAGCCCTGGGAGGGCACCAGCCCTGTCATCACTGGTGACCCTGGTTGCCCGGCCCCCGTGGTCGCCCTTCCTCCTCCCCAGCCTGCCATCGCCTCCACTCGGGCCCCGGGGGTAGCCCCCCTGGTGTGCCCAGACGAGCGGGCAGGCCCCGCTTCCGTCATGTGCGGTTCAGCAGGGCCTGCAGAGGAGAAGGCAGCAGGGCTACTACCGGGCAAGGGAGAGGGCTTGCCCCAGGGGAAGCTTTCTCTTCCCCGTGTCCCCTCCACCAATGCCTCCCTGACCCTCTATACCATCGTTCTTGCCCCCTGGCCCTGCCCCTCCTGGCCAGCCCTCCACCAACATATTAGAGGGCTGGGTTCTCGTCCAGGGGAAGTGGGGCAAGTGAAAGGCACAAGCTCAGCACCGCCCCCTTGATGTGGAGGGGGAGGAGGCTCCCCCCAAGACCAGGAGAATGGCCTCTGATGCCGAGCCTTTGATTCCATCTCCTGATAGTGTCCAACACCTAAAGCCGGCTGGGGAAGTCATGGCAGCAGTGAGGAGCAGTACCACCCCCCTTCTGGAGTCCTTCCTTGTGGGGGCCTCAGATGGAACCCTCCCTGCCCCCTTGTCATCTGTGCCCCCTCTCCCGCCCCGTCGGCACTGAGGCGAGTGTTGCCTCGGTTGCTGGTGGGGAGGACCCAAGGGTAGCGGGTAGGGACTTCCGCTCCATCTTCAAGGAGATCGAGGCCCTGGGTCTGACCCTGGTTACCCTGGGGGAGGACAACCCCCAGCCAGCGGGCCTTGATCTGGGCGGCAGTTCCATTACGCTTCCCCCTTCTCCCCTCTCTCCCCTTCCTCTGACTAATGCTCCCACTCTTACTCCTGGGGTATCCCTGAGCCGTGCCCAGCTGCGGATGGCACCTTGCCTGACATTGGGCCCGGAGCGGGTGCATTTTTTTTCAGCAGGCATCCGCCTTCCTCAGCTCTTTGGATCCCCATGAGTGCCTGGTCCTGGGTGGGGATTTTAACACCACCCTCGAAGTGTGCCAGAGGT
This sequence comes from Chelydra serpentina, assembly GCA_037349315.1. Classification (NCBI taxonomy): domain Eukaryota; kingdom Metazoa; phylum Chordata; order Testudines; family Chelydridae; genus Chelydra; species Chelydra serpentina. The sequence continues at coordinate 53,739,422 of JBAIAC010000024.1, read as the reverse complement.
TGGTCCTGGCAGGAGTCCCCAGAATCGGAGACCTCCTGGACTACGACCGAGGAGACTGGGTGGATCCCCTGATGCTCACTCAGCGTGTGGGGCTCTCCACCCTTCATACTCCCCAGCACGTACTTCAGGAGGGTAGTCTTGTCTCCGGCCTCTCAAGCTTACTTTGAGCAGGTCCTGAGGGAGGGTGCTCCCCGCCCACTCCACACTCCGGGCCCCCTGGATCTTTTCATCAGGCCCCTGTCCCGTGAGCCTCCTCGGCCACCCCACCCTTATACCTCGAGCTGGCTGCGTGACCTGCAGCCGGTTTGCTTTTGAACCGTGCCACGGGCACATCTGAACATGCTCATGCTCCATACTCTCCATTTCCTCCCCCTTGTGTCCCGCCCCGACACCAAATGGTGGGACTTAATGTCATCTGTCGAGGGTGAGGAACTCTGGTGGGCCAGCCTATATTCCACCCTAGTCCCGCAGCCCGCCGGGGATATTAGCTGATGGCTCCTCCATGGAGCCGTGAGCACAGGTGTGTATTTGGCGTGGTTCACTCCTGTCCCGGAAGCCTGTCCCTTCTGCAGCATGAGGGAGACCCTGGCACACGTTTACTTTGAGTGCACCAGGTTGCAGACCCTTTTCCGGCTCCTCCTGGGCCTCCTTTAACGTTTTTGGCTGCACTTCTCCCCCCACCTCTTTATACATGCACACCCTATCCATGGCCCCACAAAGTCGTGGGACCTCCTCATCAACTTCCTCCTAGCGATGGCCAAGGTGGCCGTCTTTAACACCAGGGAGAGGATGTTGGCTGAGGGGGGTCTCTGTGACTGTGGGGCCTAATTCCGATCCTCCCGTTCACACACCGGGGCAGAATTCCTCTGGGCGACGTCTGCCTGGTTCCCTTGACACCTTTGAGGAACAGGGGGAGCTGTCCAGGGTTCTCTGCTTGGTGTCCCCTTCAGGTTCCTTATTTTTGACCCTTTGACCTTCACACTCGTCCTTGTTATTTTTTTCATTGTCCCCTGTAATTACTTGAGTTTTCGGGCTTTGTGGATTCTCCCCATAGGCTGGGGGAGGGTCCTTTAGCCGTGGGCAGGCGTCCATTTCCCCAGAACCCAATAGGAACACCCTTTTGCAGCTGGCCGGCCTGACTTTGTCACACTACTGAAAGGTCAGCTGTGGACGTTTCCCAACCTCACAACATATCTCAGTAACAGATATAGCAATACTTCATAACTTCACATACAGTTATAGTACATACAGTTCAATGGGATATTAAGGTTCAACAGATCAAGACTTTTAAAATGATACCCCACAAGGCATGCATTGTACAAAACATATCATAATCACATGCACAGGCACCGACTTCCGGTGGCGCCGGTGGGGGCTGACATCCGGCGTTGGGGGTGGAGCCCCGCCCCCGACGCTGGGCCCCGCCCCCGACACCAGGTGACGTCGCGGGGCCCTGACGCCGACGCAACGTCGCCCGGCATTGGGGGCGGGGCTCCACAACATCGCCTGGTGCTCCGGTAAGCTAGGTGCGGGCCCGGGGATGGCGGGTGGCTGCCGGTGGGTGCAGAGCACCCACCAATTTTTCCCCGTGGGTGCTCCAGCCCCGGAGCACCCACGGAGTCAGCACCTATGATCACATGACAATGGTGAATATGGGGGTTCCAGCATGCTACTTTGAGGTACTGAGTGTCACAGAGATCCAGTTTGAGAGATGTTGAGACGGCAGCTGGATGTTCAGGGAGGGATATTGGAGAGACACTGAGGATGGATAGGGAGATGTGGAAGTCATCAGTATAGAGTTGATAGCAAACCCTGGAGAATGACTGAGAGAGTATGGAGGGATGGCAGAAAGAGACTGAGAACAGGGTCCTGTAGAACACTGGCAGAGAGAGGGAGGAAGGAAGAAGATGGGAAAGAGAGAGAGAGCAAATGGATGAAATACCAAGTGATATATAGCAACAATGAACAGGGTGAAGAGACAAGATGGGGTCCCAGGCAAGAGTCTGTCATAAATGGGAAGAAGTGGACACAACTCCAAAATGTTGGGAACCACAAAACTGTATAAACCAAGCCCTAATGTGGGCTCATGGAAACCTGTCAAAAAGACCCTTTGTATGCTGTATAATTAGGGCCCTTTGTTTCTGCTTTTTATTTTGTTTAAAATTCCTAGGGAAGTTAGCGGTGTTTAGTACAAATATTAAAAAATGGGTGAAAATCAGTGGGAAAAATTTACTTCAGTTTTCTGGGTAATTATTGGGATTAATAATGGGCATGAGAGAACACAAAAAGCAGAAAATAGAGAAGAGGGTCAGTGGGTTAGCAGGAGAAATGGACAGGGACTATCACCCGGCTCCCTTTCTATCTTGATCCCCCATGGCGCATATTAGGATATAGACATTCAGACCTGTCTGAAAAGGCCTAAGAATTTACAAAGAAATCCTCATTCACACCTGTGTGACCATCTTGTTTATCACTTCAAAAGCTTTTTCTTCCCCTGCTGTCATGTTTCCTCTCAACTAATTAGCCTCTTAAGATTGGTCTATACACCTGGACCATCATGTTTCTCTGACTGTATAAATGTCTGTCTGAAGTGTGTTTCATTCCATGCATCCGATGAAGCGGGTATTAACCCATGAAAGCTTATGCTGAAATAAATTTGTTAGTCTCTAAGGTGCTACAAGTTTTTCTTTCTTATTTTCGTTTTGCTGACACAGACTAACACGGCTACTACACTGAAACCTAAGAATTTAGGTATATGTTTATCATTTAGCTAGTTATAGAGGTATAAAAGAAAGAATCACAATCACTGTCTGCCTGTATAGGGCCTTCTCTTACTGTGACAGTCTGAGGGCCTGTTCTTAGGCTAAGGCCTTTGGCTAAGCAGCAGAGGCAGCCATAAGCTGGGAAGTGTATGGTCACGTCCTCACCAGTCACATTGAAATAAGGTGCTATTGGGCTGCTAGGCATTATCAGGACAGGATTGTATTCCTATCACCACCAGAAAAACATGGTTAAAAAAAACGTAGTTTGATAGCATCCTGTCTGGCAAGAACTCACTTATCAATAGATGGGGTGTTAAATCTAGGGTTACCATACATCTGTATTTTCCCGGACATGTCCGTCTTTTTGGTCCTTAAATCGCCGTCCGGGAGGAATTTCCAAAAAGTCGGACATGTCCGGGAAAATAGGGATGTCTGAGTTACCTGCAGGAGCTACGTGTTCTGGGATGCTCGCCCGGCGCCCAATCCACTTCCCCCCACTGTGTGAGGCGGCGCCACGGCTTTGATGGGCTCCGGCTGGTCGGGAAGTGACCTCGTTTCTCCTCGGGCCCTGCCCCTAGCCTGGCCGGGGGCGCGGCGCTGCAGGAGCAGGAGCCATGCGCATAGGCGCCGACTCCATGGGTGCTCCGGGACTGGAGCACCCACAGGGAAAAATTTGTAGGTGCCCCGCCAGCCCCCCCGCCCAGCTCACCTCCGCCTCCGCCTCCTCCCCCGAGGCGCCGCTGCTTTGCTTCTCCCCCCATCCCGCCCAGGCTTGCGCGCACCAAACAGCTGATTCCAGCAAGCCTGGGAGGGAGGGGAGGAGAAGTGACGCAGTGGCACCCCAAGGGAGGAGGCGGAGGTGAGCTGGGGCAGGGAGCGGTTCCTCTGCACCCCCGACCCCAGCTCACCTCCCCTCCGCCTCCTTCCCTGAGGTGCCGCTGCTTCACTTTTACCCCCTCCCTCCCAGGCTTGCCGGAATCAGCTGTTTGGTGCACGCAAGCCTGGGCGGGATGGGGGGAGAAGCAAAGCAGCGGCGCCTCGGGGGAGGAGGCGGAGGCGGAGGTGAGCTGGGCGGGGGGGCCGGCAGGGAGCTGCTGGTGGGTGCTCTGCTTCTCCCCCCTCCCTCCCAGGCTTGCAAGCCTGGGGGCGGGGGAGGGGAAATGCGGAATGCCCGGGGGAGGAGGTGGGGACTTGGGGAAGGGGTGGAATGGGGGCGGGGCCGGGGTGGAGTTGGGGTGGGGCCAGGGGCGAGTGCGAGCACCCATCAGCACCGACTAAAGTTGGCGCCTATGACATGCAGGCCACCGCCTGGCCCTGGGGCCAGGTCCTGCTGCTGCTGCTGCCCAGCGGGTCTCCGCTGCTCTGCTTGGCCTGGGCTGTGTCCTGCTGCTCAGGCTGCTCCGTGTGCTGCTACTGCCCAAAGCTGCTCTCCCCGTGAGTACCCGGCACCCTGCCCGCCGCCAGCCACTGTCTGAAGGTTGCAGCCTTCCACTCCCTGTGGGCCTATTACTGCAGTGCTCAGGTGGTCTTGGCTGCTGGGACCAGACTTCCTGCCTGTCTGGCTGCCCCACTGTGCAACTGTAGCAGTCACCAAACAGAGGTTACCCTTCTCTGTGCAGGCGCCCTGTGCCTGAATACTGAATTTTTCAGAGAAATTCAGTAAAAAGCAAAAATAAAGGGACCTACATGTGATCTGTGTAAAATTGTTAGTGACCATTTTGCTGTTTGCCTTCTACTGTGTAAACATTCCTAGTAATATCTTCCTGTTTCTCTTTCTCTCTCTCTGAATGTCAATGGTAGTGTTCTCTTCAGCCATCTGAGCATAGGCGACTCAGTTCTTTAGGTAACCCCTGGAATGATGGGTAGTCTTTGTTTCTCATGACCGTAGGGTTTTCACTGAGAAGTGATATTTGTGCTTACTCTTCAGGGGAGTATGCGTGCCCCAGATGGGCTCTGGCGTCATCCCATTCGCAGGAACAAGTTCAAATACCTCATAGACCATCCCATTTGTCTGACGGGAGCTGGAAGGTAAATGAACAGCGGGTAAGGGAGATGGTGAAAGTGGAGAAAGATGAGGGCTGGGAACATCCCTACTCTTCATGTCTAATGGCTGTGATAACAAACACTCAGGTAGCTGGAAAATAAACAAGTGGAAGTGCTGCCCAACAATCTGGAGAGATTTTTCAGGACAAGGTGTTTTCCTTTGAGGTCATGTGGTTTCTTTTGGGAAGTACTCTTTTCCAAAGGAGTCAAGTCTCACACATTTATATAATCCAGGATTGCTGCAAGGAAGCACTGCCTGTCTTTAATAGATTTGGAAGAGGATGCAGCTCTCCTATAGCCTTATGGCAGCTCCTTGTAATTTAACATTGCAGTAGTCATGCCAGGGAAGTGATAATGTTCCAATCATATGCTGTCCTTACCAGAAATTAGACACACACATATTTTGGCACATCAGTGGTAACAAGTCTGAAAAGCAACCCCTGACCAGTGTTATTGCAGACAGTAGTTCCTGGCAGATTCACCTTCAATGAAATGATTAAGATGGCTAAAAATATCCCTGTGTCACCCTTCATTAGCCAAGTGTGACAAGATTCCAGGTATTACCTTCATCAGGATGCACAGAATAATCTTCCCGTAGACTGTGACTAGCATTAGGAGAGAAGTGGAGTGCCTGGTGATGAGCTCAATGAACAAGCGCTTTCCTCTATTTCTTCAGGGATGTCTCATTTCTATATGACATAGCTGGAAAAGAAGATGAAAGAAAGATGCCTCCAGCAAGCCCGTTAGCTGAACCACATCATGATGGTTCATCCATGACTAGTGCGGTGAGTGCTAAAGTTTGATAAATCTTTATCATTTCATTTGAGCCCTTGAACGTAGTGATCAAAAGGTTTCTTCACCGGTCTAAAACCCTGCTGATTCTTCTTTACCTTTCCCAGTATTAATGTATGTTTAAGAGCAAGATATTCATAATAATAGTCACTGTGGGAATGGTGGAAAGTGTAATTCAGTTACGCCCTTTCAGCCTGTCTCGGCTGGAGTGCAAGAGTGCTGGTTGAGTGGGATTTCAGTTCAAACTCTATTAGGTGTAGCTATTTCCAGCCATAATTATTTTAAGCGATAATATAGCCGCACTAACTGTAAGGGGGGGACACAGTTGTTCTTGCAGGCATTACTGTACAGAATGCTGTGCTTCCATTTTGAACCCTTCCATTTTGGTGTGGCTATAAAGATTTTAAATTTGAACCTGCTCTCGGTGTAGATTTAGGGGAGGATTTTCATTTGCACTCAGCATTGTTCTAACTCTGTGAGAGTTTGGCTGACGTTGATTTGTGTTGGATTTAGGCCTGGTTTCCCACCCAGGTCCTGTGGATCCTCCCCTTAAACTAGGGGGGGTCCTTTAGCAGTGGGCGGGCTTCCGCCCGCCCACTTCCCGGAACCCAGTAGGTACAGTCTTTTAATCTGTCACCTTTTGATCTGATAACTCTGCTTTTTTTTTTTGGCTATACAATTTCTTCAACAGCAGAAAACCTCCCATCTCACAGTCGGAATTCAGACACATGTTTATTTTAAGTCATTAATTTACATTTATTTTAGATTCGTGAAGTGCACCAATCATCCAGCTTCTAAATACATACATGAAGACATGGGAAAGCAGTACAAAAAGCTTCTGCACAAGGCTTGCTCTCTAAGAAACCACAACAAATATCCCTTCTGGGGAATACTGGGGGTTTGTGCGCAGCTTTTACCAATGCGTTTCATGCTCTGATGTCTCCGTTCTGTCCTTCACAGAAAAGTGTAGCAGGTAGCCTGGTCCCTGAAGAATTTCATATTGTGAAGAACAAAGGAGTCCTGGGCTTGGAGTATTACGATGAGTGAGTACTTGTATGGTTTACAGAGAATTCTCCTCAAAATTTAATGGCTTGCTTTGCACTATAGAGTGGGGCAAGATAACAAGGCCAAGAACACTGGCCTATATGCAACCTATTCAAGGGGTGAAGAGTATGTAAAGTCTGGTTTAGCAGTTGTGTTAAGAGCATATCTAGAAAAAGGGCTGCAGAAGAGATGTCAGGCAACACCTGTCCCCGCAGAGCTGTCTGAGCAATGCTCTTACATCAATTGCTGTGTGATGGCTAAAGAGGGCCAAACCTCTCTTTTTTTTCATTCCTCTGACTACTCCTCAGGAGCTGGGCTGTCAAATGTATTTCTGGTTGGGTCTGAATGTAGCAGTAGAAATCTGATGAGACCACAGAATTACAGAAATATAGGGCTGGAAGGGTCCTCAAGAGGTCATCTAGTCCAATCATTGGAGGGCAAAGCTGAGAGACTCCTTACAGTCGCTATTGGCTTTTGTATGAGTTTAATTGGAGTGTATCTGTCTTTTTACACTCTATCTACCTTTTAGAATAGCATTCTGCAATAAAGCTAGACAGGTTCTCTCATCCCACATAGTGGATCTTCAGGGCCCCAGTTGAAATCCTGAAGCTATCCCTTCAGGTTTTCCACCTTTTAGTCCTCCTGGTTGTGAGGCTTAAATTGTCATAAAACCTTGACCAAGGAAGTCTAGAGAGAGTCCTTTTAAACCCTCAACACCATGCCTTAAATTTGTTGGAGTCTCGTAGTCTCTTCCTTCTTTCTCCATCAGGGAATAAAAGACTGAGATTAGGAATTAAATCCCAGATTTCTGAGTGGCAGTATATATAATGTTAATATAAGTAATATTAATAATAATAATATTAGTATTGTGTGTTATACTTTTTTATTTATTGGCATTATGGTAGCACCTAGGAGCCCCAGACATGCACCAGAAGTCCATTGTGCTATGTGCTGTACAAACACAGAACAAAAGGGCAGTCCCTTCCTCAAAGAGCTTACATTTTATACAGCACCTTTGAGGCAGTCCTGAATTCTACGGCTAAGACAGAATACTGTCTGAGGCAGGGTTTAACATGTATGTTTGTTTTACAGTAAATACACAACTCTACTTGAAGATAGTGAAAACAGACTGCGGCTATTCCCATCTATGTGAGTACTGCCCTGCACTACGTTGCTATTAGAAAAAGTGACAGAATGGATTTAATTTCTATGTAATACCTTGTAATACTTTATATAAACTAATGGCACTTCCTTTCTACCCTGGACTTTTAGGAAACCATCTGGGAGAGTAGAGGTCGTCCAGCTGATGAAGGTGATGGACACCATGCTGGAGAAGGCTGGAGTAGATGATGAGCAAATTGGGATAACAGGACCTTCACAGGTAATGTCTTGTCAAAATCCTGCGAAATAACATCTCATCTACACTAGAGTTTATCCCTGCAATATTTTAGCGGTCTCCCAGTTGTTTAATTCTAATGTTATACCCTACTGTGGGTCTTCCTTCTCATCCTGGTACTTCTAATAGAGAGTGTTCCGTGTTGAGGATACCCTCTTGGGATTTGGTCTGATTTATGAAGACTGACAGGTTGGCACCAGGGCATTAGGACTTTCCTGGTGCAAATGTTGCCAACAGGGCACATGTTTTTAATGGCTAGTGTGAAAGAATTAAAGCAGCAGATTCCTGATCTCCTGATTGTGACTACAAAAGGAGACCCAACAGCTACTGATGCAAATTGACTGAGAGGTGTTAAATGCTGGGCCTTCAGAAATTTGTCCAGGCTTGAAACAGGATGTCAGAGAATCTTCCTATTTTAGGACTATCTTCAGGTATTCCATGCACAAAAATGGGGCAGATTTGGACATACAGGGTGAGATATTAAAAAGCACTCAGTATCTGCCTAACTGTTCCCATTGGAGTTAACAGAAGGCTCCCATCAACTTTGATGGGACCAGAGTTAGGCCAATACTGAACACTTTTGAAAATCGTACCATTGAACTCATGCACAATTATTCTTTCTCCAGTACACTCAACATTACCATTTTCTTCTGAAAAAGAAATCTATCACAAGGGTTTTGTTTTTTAAAGCCAAACTTTGTTCAGGATTCCTTTATCCCAAGGTCATCGCTGTCAAAGGATAAATTCCTTGACAAAGCCTGCAAAGATCCTGTTTTTGTTTTTTGCCAGCTGCACAATGTATTGGAGGTACTGAAGACAGAGCAGAACATTTACAACATAGTGTTCCATGAGCTGATTCGACAGGTCAGTGTGGATTGTGCAGAGAGAGGAGAACTGCTTTCTAAGCTTAGGTGAGAATTCACAGAGTTCCCTTTCAGATTATGGCTTTGTTCTGACTAGCTTCGTATTTCATAAAACCATGTTGCCTCCAGGAATGTTAAGAATAATTAACTGTCACTCTCCTCAGCACCACTGCCTTGTTCTCTATAAGTGATGTCTAGAGGGAGAAGCTGTGAGTAGATAGCTGAGAGCTCCTTCGTGATCAAGGTTCTTATACCATTCTCTCAGAGATCCTGTATTTGGCACAAATGAATAATCCTAGAATGTTAAAATCCTGGCTTCAAATGCTCAGAAGATATTATAGAAATTTCCATACTTCGTGGAAAGAGGATCCTCTTATTAGATACTGGATTAGCAGTTGGGGATCCTCAGAAAGGTAAGACAATTTTCCCAGTTTACTGTGTCTCTTTCTATTACAGGCAGAGGTATGTGAATCTGCTGGATCGGATCCCCCAACAGATGAGAAACCTTTACAAAGAAATGATGGCGCAACGAGTAATGGACAGGCATATTACAAAAGAATTATACAATTTCAAGGAATCTGTTGGACAGCTGACCAGGTCTGAATCATGATTGATCTTCAGAAATCTACTTTCTGTGCAGTAGATTTGTTGGGTGTTCTGCTCTTCCGTGGTTTCTGCTCCCATGTTTTATGCTGTGGGTCAGATTGCCCATGCTGTGGGCAATATTGACCATCTCACAGCCGTCTTACCTCTTATAGAAAGCTTTCCCCCCACATTCTTAGTACCAGTCCTGTAGAACTGTAGCATAAAATGGCAGCAAAGTCTCTTCCCTTTCTTCAAATCAGGGTGGATAACAATCACTGATTATTTAAAAAAATAAAAAACTCGCATGTGTTTTAAATTTAAATGGAACTTTCTTTACATTGAATTAAAAAATAAACCTATTTAAAAATAAAATTGAAATGATAGCCTACTTTAAGACCTAAGTGAATTATAATCTATTGAAATCATTTAAATTAAATATAAAAAATAATATTAAGTAGTGAATATTTGCTGCCAAGTTTTAAAGAAAGTCAAACCATTGAACTGATGGCAGTCAGTTGCTAGGCATCTAGAACCAAAGTATGAAGTGTTAAATCAGCTTTTGACAGCAGTAGCCTCTTTTGCTTGTGCAGAGAGAATATTTTCTTCATTTCAGTTTATTCAGGTAGTTCAATTCAATGACTAGTTCATTCAAAATTAAAAAAAGCAGGGAAAGCTTGTTTTCCTCTTCAAAGCTATGAATAAAAACTAGGTGTGAGAAGATGAGATTTACTAGTTCTAAAATGTTCAAGGACCTGGTGACCAGAAACAGTCAGTTCAATTAATTAAATACAAACAATACCTCCTTTGTTTAATACATTGGTTAATTTTAAATACAAAACTTATTTTGATAAACTTTTTGATAATTTTTGGCATATTCAACATATTTTAAATAGTTTTAATTAATAAATAAAATGCTGTTTTGGTGTATTTTTAATTGAATTTGAATTTCCATCCAAACAGAGCTTGACACAAATCACAAGTAAATAATTAATCATCATCTAGTAAATACAAAATGCATCATTCACCATTTTCTAACTTAAAAAATGGAAAGCTAAGAATCAGAATAAATATATGGTAAGCTATATTATTGCTTAAATAAATGTGAATAGGTATGGTGTATCTTCCTTGTTTGCAAAAAGAAACACCAAACTTAGTGTAAGGACTATATTTAGTTGCAAATCAATATGTTTTATGTTACCAATCAAAGAGACTCAACCTTTATTTAGGAAAATAACTAAAAAGTACTAATGCAAAACATGATTAAAATTTATTATTTAAATCAAGGTTTTCTGCTTGCTAATTTCAATCATGATTAAAATCAGTGATTTAAATAGTTTTGATTTAAATCGATCCATCCTGTCTGAAATGTTATGCAAGGCTGTCTGCAGAGGGAGAGCTTTAAGCAAAATGTATGCACAAGAAGACCATAGAGTTTTATGTGCACTGGAAGGACATTAAGATGAGATGATTGGCTGTTTGAGAAAGAGAAGCACACAAGACGGCTAAGGGCACTCTAGATTGAGATTGGTAGGTTGACTCTGAATTGTTCTGATTGCAGCAGGCTGTGAAATGACTGTTCTATGCTATTCCAGTGAGCTATGCGAGGTCCGAAAACATGACTTCAAGGTGACGAGAGAAGCAGAACGGGCCCATGAGGAGCTGGCTGATGCAGTGCGGGATGCTGAGCTGAATGCAAAGTGAGTTCCTTCAGCCCAGGGAAGGTTGGAGTGCAGGCGACATTTCTGAAGTAATATGCTGTCTTTGAGTTGAAGGCAAAGCACATACTTCTGCTATTGTCTCACAGGTGACGTGGCAGTGTTTACTCTCTGTGGGAAGGGATGTGGCACACTGATTTCTCTCTCTTTAGGGCATTGTAGAGGGGGTGTGGAATATTGATTTCTCTCTGTGTGAGAAACTGGTTATTTCTATTCAGTATACTCCACAGAAATTTCTCTAATACTGCAGTAGCAAATTTCTCAAAGGGATAAGTTGTTTTAATGTTTCAAGTTTTAACCATTAAAAGTCCTTTGTATTTGTTGTCTGTGTATTTTCACATTTTAATGATTTTGACTAAGTACTGCCCCCTCCTCCCAGTTCTGAGTTCCCGGTCTCTTGACAGTCTGCAAAAAACATCACGGACCTCATCAGGTCTCAATCTCTGAGGGGCCAACTGATGCAGAGTGTGTCAGACTCCTGCATTGAGTTCTGAAACACTTGACCCAGGGAAGGTTGCATTCTGAATAGAACAGTCAGCCTAAGCCCAGCACAGACTTGTCTCCAAACTTGTTGGGAACTCTCAATGGGAATATCAGTAAAAGGGCTTATTTGGGGTTTAGGGAAAGGAGCTGTGGGTTGGCAGGCCTATGGAGTGTGGTAGTTGAGGAAAGAGATCCGGCTGAAGCAGGTATCTGAGAAATGTTTGGGATCTGTGAGAAAGATAAAAAAAACTAGTGAGGAGGAGGGGGATGTGGATTCCAGTAGTGTACCCCTGTCATCTTCTATGCAGGGTAGTTGTAACCGTATCAGTCCCAGGATATTAGAGAAACAAGGTGGGGGAGGTAATATTTTTTATTGGACCAACTTCTGTTGGTGAGATAGACCAGCTTTGGAGCCACACAGAGCTCTTCTTCAGGTCTGGGAAAGGTACTCCAATTAAAATGTAATAAATTGAGTAAATTTATGCTAAATAATCTGTTCCACCTTGCATTTAGCTTGTCTCTCTTACCTAGAGAAATTGGTCTAATAAAAGATATTACCTCACCCACACCTTGTCTCTCTGTCTTCTTCTCTCAGTCTTGTGGAAGAATATCGTGAGTTGTATGAGTTACAAAGAGCGAGGCTTGAGACACAGCTGCTCCAGTTAACCCAAGAGAAAGAAATCTGGAGCTCAGCTACATATGACCTGGCAATGAAGGTAGGTACAGACAGCATAATGGAGGACACTGCCTTATTGCAGGTGCAGGATACAAACCATTGTAGCCAAAACTCCTGCTCCAGGATTTCCAAAGCAGGTTTTGTTTAACTGAACTCTTGTGCTCCCAAACCTGCCAAGACTGCATTTCAGCCCATTTAACTGTGGAAATTGACCGATTATATATGCCTTTTTCTGGTGCTGATCTTCAGGCTCAGTGCAAGAGGATTTCATATGAAATCAGAGAGTGACTTGTGTATTTTCAGAAATAGTGTCACTAAAATGGTTCCTTGACTGTTCTCAGAGTTTAGATTATCCAACCCAGATTCCCTAGACTCTTTCTGTAATTCCAAGACTATATTTTACTTTTTTTTTTTTTTTTTACTGTGTCCATATTTGTGATCTCTTATTTTATCCCATTCAAGTGTAACCTTTGCCGTGAGAACTTCTTGGAGTTGCCTGGGAGTTTTTCAGGTTGTTCCTTAGGATGAGGCAGCAATAGTTCTGCAGAAACAGAGCGAGAACAACATTTTTGGGGGGGGCTCTCTGAGTTTCCCATGGACAGCATTACTAGTCCTTCAAAGCACATCTGTTCAGAGTTATTGGAAATGGCTTGATATTTTTACATTTCCTTTTGATATTTTTCCTTTTAAGAGATTATTAATGGCCAGATTCTTCCACTTTTACTCATCCTGAGTAGTACTGTAGCAGAGCGATGACTCACCGGCAAGGCGCCTCCTGCTGGTTGTCTGGGAATTAGCTCTTTTCCAGCCTTGGAGCGCCCTCTGTTGGCCAGTGTCTTGCCTGCCTCTGGCCCCGTGTCCCTCCCAGACCCTGGTGCCCGTTTACCTCAGGGTTCTCTGCCCCCAGCAGTCCCCACACTCTGAGTCTTCCCTCCCAGGAGAACCCCCTCTCCCTATGCCCACCTTGCCTCAGTGACTACTGCCAGTCATCATCTAGCCCCCTTTCTCTGGGGCAAACTGCAGTCTGTAATGGCCACATCATCAGCAAGGGGGTTGGACCAGCTGCCTCTGCCTATCCCCGGGCTATACCTCTTTAGCCCCACTACCTGCCTTGGGCCTTTAACGAGGCCTGCAGCCTGGGGAGTTGCCAGGCTGGAGCTCCCCAGCTCCTCTTGCCTGTCCCCAGCCCTGCTCTGCTTCAGGTACCCTTTTCTCCCAGGCAGCTAGATCCTTTTCCCTCCAAGGCTGGAGAGAGACTGTGACCCAGCTCCTCCCTTCCGCCTTCTTACAGCCCAGCCCTGATTGACTGCCTCAAGCCAGCTCCTGACTGGCTCCCCGGGGCAGCCCTTTCCCAGAACTGTTTTTAACCCCTTCCATACTGGATTGGGATGACCACCCTGCTACAAGTGCCTTACTTAATCTCTTGAGGACTATTTTTACCAAGAAAAATACAATACTGGAAATATGGTATCAACATTTTTATTGATATATGTGGTACCTATCATAAATGCCACATGTGGTTTCTGTTACAGTTTAACTTTAAAAGGCACATTATCCTGATGATTTGTACCTGAATTTGAGTAAGTTAATGCAAATTTACAATATATTGTTATTTGACCAAGATTATTGCCTTCCAGAGAGCTCCACTAAGCTTCAAACCATGGGCTTTAGTGTTCTACTGCCGCTTTACATACAGGAGCCATCTGCTGGGATGTAATCGAGCATGGGCTCACCATTGTTACTTATAAAATACTCAGATACCTTGTATATCATGTGGAATAAAAGCCCAAAGTTGCTGAGCAGTCCTTTAAATCTCCATTCCTACTAGCTTGGATATGTTGGGCTTTGGCCATTCTCCGTCACACAGCGAGTCATTCTAAGGAGGTTCCTGCTGGCGTTTAAGCTCAAGCGAGGTAGTGTGGTAAGGAAGTTCTCTCCTTCTCAAGGAGAGTACTTGGATAGTTAGGTTGTGGATCAAACCGATGACAGTAGGTGGCTTTACCACACACTTTGGTTCTGCTGTTGTCGCATGCTGTTCATTTATTCGCTATGGTGGCCATTGGCACTTAGGTAGCCATTTTTTATGGAGTTCTGTTCTACAAACTGTACTCTGTGAGGCCTACAGCACAAACTGTACTCTGTGAGGCCTACAGCAATGTCTACTCAGATCTTTCACTCCTGATAGCAGGGCTGTCGTGTGTCTGGTGATGAGGGGAGACAGTTGTCCATGGCCTGGGTTTGTAGTTGAAGGTGGGCCTCTCAGTGGGTCTGCACAGCAGGACGTGTGTGATGCGTTGCAGTGCTGGTAAGAGACTGGTCTGTATTTCCTGGCCCTTTCCCATGCCATGAGTCAGCATTAAAATGGTTGCTGCCCCTCTTGTATGCTGTGGGTCAGTACTCACCAACCACTTTGACAAGGACAGTCTGCCAGTGTTTGGGTACAGCACCTAGCAATACTATGTGCAGCAGGAGGAGTTCACGCTAGTGCCACCTGCTCCAGTGGGGAGTCAGCCAGGAGCAGGTGTTGGGGAGACGCAATGAGTGCTCACTGTGACAGCAGAAGGGTAGCCCTGGGCCATCCTGAGCCACCTGATAAGTGGGACAGGGCAAAAAGAGGCAACAATGGAGCAGGGGGCTAAAACAGTGAGTGACAGAGACAAGGTAGTGAAAGAATTGGAGAGAGCCAAGGGAAAGGGACTGAGAACAACAGCACAAGTAGATGAGGGGTGTTTGAAAGAAAAACGAGATGGGGCAGATATATGAGGGGAGCAGCAAATGGCGGGAGTAACCCCAAGCAGGGAGCAGAGACAAGGAAAAGCAGGGGCAGTAAAACATTGATGGGAAACAGACTCAAGGTGAGAGGGTGAGTCCTACGGTGGGGGAGGGAGGGCTGGAAAAGATAGCTGCCTCTCTGGGGGCGTGGGGTCACTGTAGGGGACAGGTCACAGAAAGGCAGAAGGTTACTTTTCCTGACCTTGTAAATCCTGTGACAGCTCTGCCCATAGATTCTTATAGTTTAGGGAGTGCTAGTGTGAACTCAGCTTTTCAGGGTACGTTCCTTACATAGTGAAGCTTGGGCCAGTTATCTCCCGGGTTGTTCTCTAACCTCCTCACCACTCCCAAAAAAGCCAGTATAAGTAACCGTGTTCCTTGCAGGTGATCGAAAGAAACCAGCTCATGTTGTCTCGCAAGCTCTATGTTAGTGAAAAGGCGTGGACCAAAGTCATCCGACACTTCATAGTGCTTCTGGCATCACAGGTAGAGCCCCGTTTGTGATGTATGACTGTGGTGTGGAGAAGGCTATGTTTGGAGAGCTTGTGTCTGTGCAGGGTCCATCTGTCTCAGTGCAGAATTTCATGCTTCCCAGTTACTATTTGAACTTGAAAGTTTTGGCTCAGGTTTAAATGAATAGTATGGTTGAAACAGGTGCTCTATCTCCCCCTCTCTCTTTCTCTCTGTTCCTCTCCCTGCTGTTCCTTTTTTCTCCCCTCCCCTTGCTCTGTCTTCAACTCTCTTCATCTCTGTTTTCCCTTCTCTTCATGGCTTTTCCTACTTCACTCCCTCTGTTCATCCTCAGAGGACCAAGCCAAATCAATGCTAGTGTAATTGTATCCTCAACAGTGCTGGCCTGGCCCATTTGCCTTCTGACGTTTCAGCACAGATACAAAACTCAGGTGTTGAGTTGAGTCATGTGTGCCTCAGTCCTTATGCCACTAGTGAAATGTCCAGTTCCCAGGGTCATTGTGTATGCTGTGGAACTGCAGAACATTTTCCAGCTAGCAGTCTGTGAAGTGGGTGTGGGTACTTCTTCAGACACCTGAGTGGTCACTGTTCTGATCCCAGTGAAATGGAAGGTCCCTTGCCTTATGGTTCTACCATTTTTTCTTGTGATGCACACAGGACACAGCAGACCTTTCCAATTTGCAGGAGATGACTGAGCAGTTCAGGGAACTGTTGAACCACGTTGGAGTTGAAGTGGAACATGCTGAAAACTCCAGCAGAGAGAAGCTGCGAATTGTTCAGAATGGCCTCACCAAGTGGATGCAGTACTTCCAGAACAATGTTATGTGAGTTTCCAGGAGTGATTAATTTGGGTGGTGGTACACTAGCTACCTCCACTACCTTTATGTGACAGAAAATTGCAGTGCACCAAACCTGGCAGCCCGTACTCAGGCAAAACCACCATTAGCTGGAGGTTTTGGCTCACTGGGTGCAAGCTGTATATACCTTACCATTGTTCTGTTAGGTTTGACATCTGTTTATTTTGAAAGCCTTTTCCACAGTTGACATCTGTCAGCTCCAATATGGTGATGTAGACGTCAGTTCATACCTTCTGCAATGATTCTGTCTTACTCCCTTACTCAACAACAGAAAACAAAAGATTTCATATAAAACTATGAGATCTGTTTGATTGTTCCCATGAGGATTTTGAAGCGAATGGGGAGAAATGATCACCTAAGATGAAACATTACTAAAATTCAGGCATTCAAGATAACATCCAGCGCCTCAGAGGCCGTGTAGTTTGTAAGGTTTTTAAACCATCTATTTATGCTGTGTTTCTTCAGTGCTGAGCACAATGAGGTCCTGGTTCATGACTGGGGCTCCTGGGGCTTCCACAATACATATAATGAATAATAATAATGACAAGGATAAAGGCTGATTGTCTCCAAACAAAGGGGAAAAAGTAAATAGATCCTATCTAATGGAAGGACTATATTATATCATAAGTACTAACACACACTAAAACAATACTTCTTCAGTGGCAATGTGAGGACAATACAGCCTTCCTTAAGGGGGAAAGTAGAGCGAATATAACATAAAATACAGTAACAACTAAACGCTTTTAATACAACGTCATCAGATAATAACTGTGGCTTGTTTTTTTAACAGATCCTAGGTATTGAATGCTGAAATCCATTTCTGTATATGAATCCAGATTGTAGAAAACTTCCTACCACAGTAAACCTCAGAGTTATGAACACCTCAGGAATGGAAGTTGTTTGTAACTCTGAAATGTCTAACTCTAAACAAAATGTTACGGTTGTTCTTTCAAATGTTTACAACTAAACATTGACTTAATACAGCTTTGAAACTTTACTATGCAAAAGAAAAATGCTGCTTTCCCTTTTTTTTAGTAGTTTATAGACTCATAGACGCATAGACTTTAAGGTCAGAAGGGACCATTATGATCATCTAATCTGACCTCCTGCACAACACAGGCCACAGAATCTCACCCACACACTCCTGTAATAATCCTCTCACCTATGTCTGAGCTATTGAAGTCCTCAAATCATGGTTTAAAGACTTCAAGATGCAGAGAATCCTCCAGGAAGTGACCCGTGCCCCATGCTGCAGAGAAAGACGAAAAACCCCCAGGGCCTCTGCCAATCTGCCCTGCAGGAAAATTTCTTCTCGACCCCCCAATATGGCTATTAGCTGAATCCTGAGCATGTGGGCAAGACTCACCAGCCAGACACCCAGGAAATAATTCTCTGTAGTAACTCAGATCCCACCTCATCTAACATCCCATCACCAGCCATTGGGCCTATTTACCACTGATAGTCAAAGGTCAATTAATTGCCAAGATCATGTTATCCCATCAAACCATTCCCTCCATAAACGTATCAAGCTTAATCTTGAAGCCAGATAGGTCTTTTGCCCCCACTGCTTCCCTTGGAAGGCTGTTCCAGAACTTCACTCCTCTGATGGTTAGAAACCTTCGTCTAATTTAAAGTCTAAACTTCCTGATGGCCAGTTTATATCCATTTGTTCTTGTGTCCACATTTGTACTGAGCTTAAATAATTCCTCTCCCTCCCTGGTATTTATCCCTCTGATACATTGAAAGACAGCAAGCATATTTCCCCTCAGCCTTCTTTTGGTTAAGGTAAACAAGCCAAGCTCCTTGAGTCTCCTTTCATAAGACAGGTTTTCCATTCCTCGGATTATCCTAGTGGCCCTTCTCTGTACCTGTTCCAGTTTGAATTCATTCTTCTTAAACATGGGAGACCAGAACTGCACACAGTATTCCAGATGAGGTCTCACCAGAGCCTTGTATAATGGTACTAACACCTCCTTATCTCTACTGGAAATACCTCGCCTGATGCATCCCAAGACCACATTAGCTTTTTTCACATTGGCAGCTCATAGTCATCCTGTGATCAACCAGTATTCCGAGGTCCTTCTCCTCTTCTGTTATTTCCTACTGATGTGTCCCCAGCTTATAACTAAAATTCTTGTTATTAATCCCTAAATGCATGACCTTACACTTCTCACTATTAGATTTCATCCTATTACTATTACTCCAGTTTACAAGGTCATCCAAATCTTCCTGTATGATATCCCGGTCCTTCTCTGTATTGGCAATACCTCCCAGCTTTGTGTCATCCTCAAACTTTATTAGCACACTCCCACTTTTTGTGCCAAGATCAGTAATACAAAGATTAAATAAGATTGGTCCCAAAACCAGTCCCTGAGGAACTCCACTGGTAACCTTCCTCCAGCCTGACAGTTCACCTTTCAGTATGACCCGCTGTAGTCTCCCCTTTAACCAGTTCCTTATCCATCTTTCAATTTTCATATTGATCCCCATCTTTACCAATGTAACTAATAATTCCCCATGTGGCACTGTATCAAATGCCTTACTGAAATCGGGGTACTGCATTTCCTTTGTCTAAAAAAATCAAGTTACTTTCTCAAAGAAGGAGATCAGGTTGGTTTGGCACGATCTACCTTTTGTAAAACCATGTTGTAATTTGTCCCAATTGTCATTGACCTCAATGTCCTTAACTATTTTCTCCTTCAAAATTTTTTCCAAGACCTTGCATACTACAGATGTCAAACTAACAGGCCTGTAGTTACCCGGGTCACTTTTCCCCCTTTTCTTAAAAATAGGAACTGTTAGCAATTCTCCAGTCAAATGGTACAACCCCTGAGTTTTCAGATTCATTAACATTTTTTGCTAATGAGCTTGCAATTTCATGTGCTAGTTCCTTTAATATTCTTGGATGAAGATTATCTGGGCCCCCCGATTTACTCCCATTAAGCTGTTTGAGTTTGGCTTCTACCTCGGATATGGTAATATCTACCTCCATATCCTCATTCCCATTTGTAATGCTACCATTATCCCTAAGCTCCTCATTTGCCTCATTAAAGACTGAGGCAAAGTATTTGTTTAGATATTGGGCCATGCCTAGATTATCCTTAATCTCCACTCCATCCTCAGTGTTTAGTGGTCCCACTTCTTCTTTCTTTGTTTTCTTCCTATTTATATGGCTATAAACCTTTTACTATTGGTTTTAATTCCCTTTGCAGGGTCCAACTCTACATGACTTTTAGCCTCTCTCTTTATCCCTACATCTTCTGACCTCAATAAGGTAGCTTTCCTTGCTGATCCCTCCCATCTTCCTCTCCTAGTAGACTTTCTGCTTTTTCTTAATCACCTCTCTGAGATGCTTGCTCATCCTGCTTGGTCTACAACTCCAGCCTATGATTTCCCCCCCCTTTCTTGGGATGCAGGCTTCTGATAGCTTCTGAAACTTTGACTTGAAGTAATCCCAGGCCTCCTCTGCCTTTAGATCCATAAATTCTTCAGTCCAATTCACTTCCCTAACTAATATCCTTAATTTTTTAAAGTTAGCTCTTTTGAAATCAAAAACCCTAGTCACAGATTTATTTTTGTTTATCCTTCCATTCAGTTTGAACTGAATTAGCTCATGATCACTTGAGCCAAGGTTGTCCCTACAACCATTTCTTCTGTGAGGTCCTCACTATTCACCAAAACCAAATCTAAAATGGCATCCCTCCTTATTGGTTCAGCAACTACTTGATGAAGGAATTCATCAGCTATAACATCTAGGAAAATCTGAGCCCTATTATTATTACTAGCACTTGTTCTCCAGTCTATATCTGGGAAGTTAAAGTCTCCCATGGCCATGCAGTTCCCATTATTATTTACTTCATTAAAAACATTAAAGAGGTCTCTATCCATATCCAAATTAGATCCCGGTGGTCTATAGCACACTCCAAGCACTATCCCGGGGAGGTTCTAGTAGTTTTCATCCCCACTGTGATTTTTTGCCCAGACAGACTCTGTCCTATCAATTCCATCGCTTCTTGTTTCTTTACAGGCTACCTCATCATTGATATACAATGCTACTCTACCACCTGTACCTTTATTTCTGTCTTTCCTAAACAGCACATACATTCAATACCTGTACTCCAGTCATGACTGCTATTCCACCATGTTTCTGTTATTCCTATAATATCTGGTTTCACTTCCTGGACCAGTAGCTCTAGTTCCTCCATTTTGTTACCTAGGCTCCTTGCATTAGTGAACAAACATCTTAATTTTTGCTGTTTGGCCTCACTCACATTCTTTACTCAATTTGGCATGGACATTGTACCGCCAGTATGACCTATTTGACTGGTATCCACACTGCCCTTCCTCTTTATGTCCATTCTCCTACCCACGGCTGTATCCTTTCTTACTACATTTTCTTCCCTCTCAATGTTAAAATACGGCGTGGAGATTACTTGGATATCTCCCAACCATCTCCCCCAAATTCCTAGTTTAAAGCTCTCTTAATCAGTTGTGCCAGCCTCCATCCTAGAAGTCTATTTCCCTCCCTACTCAGGTGAACCTCCATCCCGAGAGAACAGTCCTCTGTCCATGAATGCCTCCCAGTGGCCATACATCCCAAGCCCTCCTTATAGAACCACTGCCTGAGCCATCTATTAAGCATTGTAATCTTGTCACATCTTTGTTGTCCTTCTCTAGGAACAGGCAGAATCCTACTGAAGATCACCTGAGCCTCGATTTCCTTAAGCGTCTTCCCCAGCCTGGCATAGTCTCCCTTGATATGTTCCAGCGAGAATCTAGCCGTATCATTTGTTCCTACATGAAGGACGATCAGTGGATTCTTTCCTGCTCCTTTTAGGATCCTCTTCAACCTCAGGTCCACATTCCGTATCTTAGCACCTGGCAGACAGCACACCCTTCTGTTCTCTGGATCACCTCTGGTTACAGGTCTGTCTATTCTCCTCAGTAAGGCTATTCTCCTTTTCCTAGTGACAGTACGATTCTCCAGTCTATCCCCTGTTCCCTCTGGCTGAAAGTCCTTTCCATTCCTATTTTCCCTTGTAATCCTCTTCAACCCATCCTGTATCCTCCTGGGGCTCATATTTGGTGTTGTCTCCATTGACTCTTCCCCCTTTCCAATGGGACTAGCTGCTCTTCTTCCTTGCCCTTCCACCTTTAGTGACCACCTGCTGTACTCCTTCTTCATTCTCCAACTCCGCAAACCTGTTCTTGAGCTTTATTTCTGCTTCATTGGACCGTCTTTTCCTCTGCCTGGTTCTCTTAGTAACATGCTTCCACTGTCCATTTTCTTCACCCAGCAGTCCCCCCCAGAGGCCTTTGATCCTGCTTCCATTTGCACGTCTGAGCTTTCCCCTTCAGCCACCTTGTATCTTTGCTGCACAATCTGCTCAAACCCCCTTCTAAACTCAACCAGAGTTTCCACCTGCATTTCCAATCGTCGGATCTTTCCTTCCATCAGCTCTCTCAGGCGGCACTTAATGCAGACGAAACTCTTTTCAGGTACCCCCTCCAGAATCATGTACATACTGCAGCTGCCACATCCAGTCATCTTCAATGTGTCCTCCACTGCTTGGGTCATGACCATGACCACTGCTGCCTCTGTATCTGTCAGCCTTCTCACCTAAATCCTGTTAGTCCAGGACACACAAAACAAACCAAAACACCACCACCCACAGCAAAAACAAACCCCAACTGAGCACCGCAATAGAAACTCCCACTCAAACTCCCCTGTTTACAGCTCTGTTTGCTGGCTCCTGTGCCGCTGCAGCTGTACTATATTTGCTTTTTTTTTTAATTTGGTCTCTGCTGCTGCTTGATTACGAACTTCCATTTCCAAATGAGGTCTGTGGTTGACTGGTCTGTTTGTAACTCTGAGGTTCTACTGTATTTATCCAATAGCCTCCCACACCTCGGGAGGAAACCCTACCTCACTGAAGGCACTGGGAGTTTTGCCATTGACTTCAAATGGACTGAGGATTCCACCCTCTGACTTTATAACTGGAGTTTTCTTTCTTAAAGTTTACTCTCTGACTGCTCTGACAGTGCTCTTGTTTGTTGTTTAAGTTTGGTAATTTTTATGCTTAAATGCAAATAAGTGAAATACCAAAATTTATTTTAATAGAACACTAAGGTTACAAAATGAGACACTAAAGTCAGAAGATGCAAAATGTAAGGTTCTCATAATAACATTAACTTGGTTATCATCCTCATTCTACTTACTTGTTGAGCTACATATTTAAAAAGTAAAATAGGAATAAAAATATTATTTTAAGAAGATTTTTTCCATGATGATTACAGTATTGGTGAAGGACAGCATTTTGTCAGCTTCATTCGCAGCCTTACTGAAGACTAAGCATCCAGTGCTTGTTTGTCTTCCATTCCTTCTGTGCTTGAAGCAATCTTTTTTCCTAAAGGGACTCCAAACACTTTTGTGATTCTAGGGGAGGGAGGTAAGTAAGTGGTGGGGAGGAAGCCCTAAAGACCCTTCCCTTAGTAAAAAGGCCTCTGTTTCAAGTACAGGATATAGCACGTAATAGGACGCACACACATTATACGTTTACTTTTGCTCATTCAGGAGTAATGTTTCTCTTGGATCTCATCTCTTCTCAATTTCTCTCCTTGTACCTCTAGTGGGAAAGCAGGCTTCTCTAATAGGAAGGGAGAGGTATTGGAGGAAATCCTACAGGACTTCAAGAACTTGGAAAATGTAAGCCTTTCTGACAAGCATATTCCCCTAGCCTACAAACTAAGCTGCTAACAAATAATTAATATTTAGCTCTACAAATGCTAAGAAGGATAGAAAGAAAGCAATGCTCCGAGTTTATTATATAGTTGCTTAGTTTGCAACATCTTTTTCATCTTGGGCCAAAAGGGTTTCCATCACCTTTCTGTTGCACATCTGGGGGTGACCCAGGCAGCTGAAAGCTTTTTCTGGGATGACATGTTCATTACTTTCTTTTCAGATGTTGAATGAGGACCTGGAGCAATATGGAGGGGAACTTCTACTAATGAAGAAGGAGACCCTCAAGACGGCTGCCGACCTGCAGAAACGCTGGACGGAGCTGGGACAAACAGTGCTTAGTCGTCACAAGGACATTAATGGGATGTTGCCTCCGGAGCTCAGGGTCATGGAAGAAATAAATAAATGTACAAATGAGCTCTGCCAGCAGTACAGCATAAGAATAAATGGGGAGAATGGTAAGAAATTACCTATCTTGTCATTCAGTCTTTCCTTCAGTGTGTCAATGAACGAGTGACTAAAAGAGAACCAGCTGATATAATTTATTTGGACTTTAAAAAGCCTTTGACAAAGTCCCTCACAAAAGGCTGCTAAAGAAAGTAAGGTCTTGTCTGCACAAGATGTTACTGTGTGGGAAGCCAGAGTATGAATCTACAGTGCATTAGCCTGCCATGCACTAAGTCACCAAGCTGACCCTGGTACAGTGCTCTTCAAGTTCTGCAGTGTGCTTTGACATACTGCTGTTTGAAATGGAAGTACATCAAAGTGCACTGCAAAACTTCTAGTGCATGGTAATAGTGTCCGTATGGGATATTACTGTGTGGCAAGTTGGTGCACTGTAAATTCACACCCTGGCTTTCGCAAACAAATGTCCGGTGTAGACAAACTCTTAGTAGTCATAGAAACTGGTAAGAGACATAGGGGAAAAATATGGGGGCTAAATGGTCAGTTTTCAGTATGGCAAAATATTAACAATGGGTTGCCACAGGATTCTGTACTAGCTCCAGTGATGTGTAAGATATTTATTAATGATCTGAAGAAAGGGGTGAGCAGTGTGCTGGCAAAATCAGCAGATGACACAAAATAATTTAAATCAGTGAAATCTAAAGGGTGTCCTAACGTAATGAGGGAATTGGGCAGCACCATGGCAGAGGAAATCCAGTGTTGACAAATGTAAAGGTAATGCACATTGGAAAAAGTAATTTGAGAACTATAGCTGGGTTCTAAACTAATGTAACCACTCAGGAAAGAGACCAGAGGTATCAATGTGAACAGCTGAATAAAACCAATGTTCAATGTGCAGCAGTGGTAGAAACTAACAAAATGTTAAGAAGTTATAAGGAACAGGCTAGTGATACTGAAAACATAATGCTGTAACATAGAGAAGTAGCATTCAATCACCTGAATACTTTGCTAAGTTCTGATCACCCTATCCCCAAAACTATGTATCAGAATAGAAGGGGGTCAGTACTGGATGACAAAGAGTAGAGGTCTGAAGAGACTTCTGCGTGAGGAGAGATTGATACAACCGGACCATTTAATTTAGTTAAGAGGGGACCTTATAGAGCTATACAGAATAAAGGTAAGTCTAATGCTCCTATTTACTCTTTCTCCTAATAAAAAACAAGGGAATAATCAGTGAATCTGAAAGGCAACAAATTTGAAAAAGGAAATCCTTTTTCCCCCAGAGTGCACAATCTGTGGAACTCTGTTTGCCATAAGACATCACCGAAGCCAGCACCTTTAGTAGGATTCAAAGAGAGCTTAAACACTTTATGTGGATAATGAGAATGTGTATAGTTACATGCATCTCAGCAAACAGAGAATACACATTTGCATGTGCAAAATGGTAAATGAGCAGGTAATCACATCTTTGCACAGGCAATTTCCCATTTTACACACACATTTATATTTTGCACATACATGCAACAGATCCTTTTTGGTCTGTCTTGATCCAGTGCTTTTGAATGAATACAAGGCTGCTGATTCTTGTGATGTTGGCCATTGCCGAGAGCTAGGAATCTGAAATTGATTGAGCTATGTAGGAAATGTATGGTCTGAACCATAGCTCCTTGAAATAAACAGAAATACACCTGTTGACTTAGGGGGGTTTGAATTAGGTCTGTACTAAACAATTAGTCTTTAATTCAAGTCTGCTAAATTCATGCATAGTGTAGTCATTCTTCTTATCATAGAATTTTGAACCACTTGATTCTGAAGCTCGCTTTTCACTGACTGAAGGAATACAGATAAAGTTTCCTCTTTTCCCCCCTGCCCCCCAGGGGTAACCAGGATTTTGACAGGTTTAGTGAGCAGTATGGAAGATTGGACGTTCAAGATGCTAATCAACAAGCGAGGATCTGGCATGCATGAATCTGATTGGATGAAATTGTTTCGAGTGATTCCTGATTGGCTGACCCAGGTGGCTGCACTGATGACAATTATAGGTTCCGGCCAGTCCCATGAGGATCGGAGGAATAGAAAGCCTCATGTCTCGTAAGATAGGCCCTTGCCAGTGTTGTTCATTCCTCTCTTGGGCTGTTCTGATACAATTTTCTCTTCTCACATGTGTGGATAAATGTTCTTGTGTGATGGACACTGTCTGGCACAGGAGGTTGGTAATGGGCTACAGAGCCTTTCCCCTCTAGGCCACCGGCTGAAATTTGTTTCAGGTGGGCAGTGATTAAAAGTCATTCCCATCTGATGGCTGTTTGGTAATACCTGTGAAATAAGTTGTGTACAGTTCCTAGTACACGGGTCCCCATCAGAGCTGACACTTCCTTGGCAATCTTAGAGTTAGACGCCAAGGACCAAATGAACCTCAAAGCCTGACCGCTCCTCTCCCCTCTGGAAGTGGTCCCTCCAGGTGAGGGATGAAGCGCATTGATGGGGCAGTGTGAAGAATCTTGCTGCTCATGTTTTACCTGTTAGATGGTAAAAGAGAGGAATTTAGGCTTCAGATTGGTCAGTTTGATACCTGTGATAATTCTAGCATGTGATGAAACTTCAATTTGTACCAAATTCATACACAAATCATGCTTTTTCTCTAGTATTTGTATCAATTCAAACAGAACACTCAAACATCATGCATAGCAAATAGTGGCACTCTGATTTCTTTACCTTCTGGGCACTCTGCAAAACCCATCTTTTCTCTCTCTTCTCAAGCTGATGGGAAGGGGTTGACTGAGGGCTGGTTATATTTATGAAGAGTCCTTTTGTGTAATTTTGTGTATGTTAACTGATAGAGACATTTTGTTATTTTATCGGTTTGAAGAAAAGAAATAAAATATTTGATTAATTTACAATTGGATTTATGAGGTTCATCTATGGTGTAACTCTATTGACTTTGAAAAAGTTACATACGGAATGAGTTAATGCAGAATATGTATACAATATATAACAGGCTATTTTACAACTGAGAAACTCACCCACAGCTACTGCATTTACAAAAATCCCCAAATCTTTGATACTGTATGTAGCAGACTAACCATGGACAATTTAACCCCTCCCACCAAATATATACAATCCCTCACCCTTCAAAGCCTTTGTGCATAGGCTGAATACAATACTAGTTCACAGCTATTCACAACTTGATGGTCATGGCTATACACGTTGTTCACTCACTCACCATCAAGTGAATGTCCATTAAATCTGTCTTCAAAGGGAACAGTGGGTTTCTGTTTAGGTTTTTTTATCCAAACAATATCAGCAGTACTCAAGGCTTATCTTCTCTGGTTTTGCTAGAGTTTTTCTGGGAGGACCACAAAAGTAGACAGGGAGCGTTCTCATTCTTTAACTGGTAGCGAGGCAATGACAAATCTTTCATGACAACTGTTTGTCAGGCATTTGAATTAAATACATGTTAAAAATAAATACAACCAGAGTTTGAATACTCTGACTGAAAATCAGTTGCTCAAGATAGTCTCTTGTCATAATGCTGTTATTTGTCAGTAATCCATAGAGCCTTTCAGGAAATACAAGCTGGACTGAATTTCTAACATAAAAATCCACCAGGAACCTCTCTCTTATTTTAAAAACACATTTTAGCCTTCTTTATCCACCACAAGGAAGCAAATCAATATACAACTTTTGTTTCCACTGTAAATCAGTCACATTTACATAGAATTTGTGACTTCAGACAATCAGAATTCCCATTATTGGAAGCTCTCGTGCCCAGTGTGACTACCTCATACAAGAAATTAATATAATTTCTGTCAGTTATTTGACTGAATTTTTGTTAACCTAAGCTCTCTTTCCCCCCAGATTTCCATTTCCCCAATTTATTGTTGTTGTCTGGGAATGATCTTTATGATGACTGCTCCTTAGCTCCTAGTTCCACTCTCCTGCAGCTAGAGTCCATGATACAAGCTCTCTGTTCTGACTACACAATGAAAACGACTCATGGGTTTCACCCGTGGGGCTGCCCATCCTCCTTCATCAACACTAAAATCAATTAGAGGACAAAGCCAAACTATTTTAACACCTGCATGCTGCAAGTGCATCAAATTTACCTTCTTTTCCTGGGAAGTGGGTTACAGTAAAAACATAACAACAAGAGAAAGTTAGCTGAGCAGAAGACTCTTGGTATAAGAAGAATACATACCTACTTCAACTCCTGTGGCATGTGTGATCTGTGCTAGAAACATGTATGCAGGAAAGATAGGAGAGAATATTGCTGTGCTGTTGCAGATAAAGAGTTGAGTTGGGAAGCTAGATTTCTATTTGAGCTATAAGAGCCTCAGAGTCAGATGTGATTCACTATAGGTCACTTTGTTTTTTGGGTTTGTTTTTCTTCAGGGTCATTTCAGGTGATGTGTTTAAGATGATTCAACAATGGATCTTGACCACCACTTCTGGGGCTGAGAAGGACAACATACAGCTCACACAGGAAGTAGGTATATGCCTGAAGGGTTTGGGATGGGAGCACATCTGTCTAGCATTCATTCTCTTGTTTTATTTTTGTATGTTTATTATTGTTTAGGGTAGAACCTGGAGGAAGCTCCCTCTGCCTTTACCCCTTCTCTCCCTTTGAAGTTCAGCACTATGGTTTCCATCTTTCTGGAAAAAGAAGGTTTGGCAGGGATCCTTTCAGAGTTCTTCAGTGCTGTTGCTTATTGAGTCAGAAAGGACTAGGGTGACCAGATGTCCCGATTTTATAGAGACAGTCCCGATTTTTGGGTCTTTTTCTTATATAGGCTCCTATTACCCCCCATCCCCTGTCCCGATTTTTCACATTTGCTGTCTTGTCACCCTAGAAAGGACCCAGTAGAGTCACATGACCTAGACTTTAAGCAGGACCATTGGAAATTTATGAAAAAATTTGCCACATTATATAGGTTTTTTTCCTATGGCTTCTGCAGAGAGTTTTGGAAATCTCTGGGTTTTTTTTTCCACATTATTTCAAAGTACACATGACAATGTTAATAAGTTCATTGTCTAAAGTATAGCCAATTGCTTGACAACACTTGCAGTTCAATATGCAGTTCACGTTACACAGAAGGACCACTCATGTTGTCATTGTCCCTCTTTTATATCTTCCCCCCACTTGCTGGAAAGCTTTTTTGCTGTGACTTGGGTCAAACAGTTCCCATTGTATCTGACCTGGGTCAAGCAGTTCCCATTGTGTAGAGCTATCTCTAAGAGGTTTCTATTGCACACGGTTCCTGGGGTAATCCCTTATGCTTGTGTGCATTTCTTCAGTAAGCCACTAACATTGTTTGGCCTCATCCAACATAGCACATTTGAAATACAGAGACATGGTCAATATTCCCAGCTTCAGATACAAAAATGATACATGCATACACATTGGATAAACACACTCCAGTGATACCTTACATCAGCCATCTTGCATAAAGTATATCTTAGTTATATGATATTCATCTCATAACCATATTTCCATAAAGAATATGGGGTGTAAAATCACATATATATCTTGACATAAGTGAACAGAACACAAGTAAGTTAGCATAACTACCCAATATTTCTATTTAATATAATGTAATGGGAGGATCTGAGGACTGGCACTGGCCCTAAGGTAAATTGAGTTTGAGACCCCTGCTCTAGGTTCTTGTGTTATGTGAAGGAGTAAATGACACATCCTTATTCACTTTCTCCACACCATTCGTGATTTTATACCACTATCATATCGTCTCTTTCATAGGCGCTGACTTCTTCTGGTGCAGGTGGATGCTTGACCCCCTTATGTCCCCGGCCCCGCTCCGACTCCACCCCTGCCCTGCCCCCTCCTGCCCCCATTCCAACTCCTTCCCTAAAGTCCCCGCCCCAACTCCGCCCACTCACTGCCAATGTTCCCTCTAATTTTTGACAGGGCGTGTGCACAAAACATTTCTTCTGTGCAAATCGTTGTGCTACTGTGCAAATTTTTGTGTGCGCGGTGTTTGGCCGTGTGTGCAGGGTTTAGGATCTGTGTGCGCGCGCACACATGCACAGCTAAGAGGGAACACTGCTCACTGCCCCTATTCGACTTCTTCCCCAAATCCCCTCCCCAGCCCTGTCTCCTCCCCTTAGCGTGCCATGTTCCCGCTCCTCCGCCCTCCCTCCCAGAGCTTGCTACAGCTGTTTAATGGCAGCAAGCGCTGGGAGGGAAGAAGGAGCGGAGATGCTGCGCATTTAGGGGAAGAGGTGGAGGAGGAGGTGAGGTGAGGTGAGGTGAGGCGGGGGGGAGGCAGGGAGGGGAGCTTGGCTGCCGGTGGGTGCAGAGTACCCACTAATTTTTCCCCATGGGTGCTCCAGCCCCGGAGCACCCACGGAGTCGGTGCCTATGGTCTCTTTTCTAAGCTGCACAGTCCCAGTCTTTTTAATCTCTCCTCATGTGGAATCTGTTCCATACCCTTAATTATTTTTGTGGCCCTTTTCTGTACTTTTTCCAATTCTAATGTATCTTTTTTGAGATGGGTCGACCAGAACTGCATGGAGTATTCAAGATGTGGGTGTACCATGGATTTATATAGTGGCATTATGATATTTTCTGTCGTATTATCTATCCCTTTCCTAATGGTTCCTAACATCTGTTAGCTTTTTTGACTGCCACTGCACACTGAGCGGATGTTTTCAGAGAACTATCCACAATGACGTCAAGATCTCTTTCTTGAGTGGTAACAGCTAATTTACACCCCATCATTTTATATGTATATTTGGGATTATGTTTTTCAATGTTGATTGCTTTGCCTTTATCAACATTGAATTTCATCTGCCATTTTGTTGCCCAGTCACCCAGTTTTGTGAAACCCCTTTGCAGTCTGCTTTGGACTTAACTGGCTGTCTCATCGGCTTTGTTTTCATGTGTTAAACTGCACTCAAAGATAATTAAACCAACACTAAATACTATTAATTGTAGGCAATTGCTGTAGCTGGCACAGGGATGTTATTTTATTTGCACAGGGAAGGAGGTTCATCATGTTGGCTACCATCTTGATTGACTCAGCAGGGATTGAATCTGAGACCTCCAGAGCTAAAAGCATAAACTGCTACAACTTGAGTTAAAGGGCCAGGCTGTAGCAGGCTGTAACATACACCTGTCCTCTGTGCTTTGGCACAGGCGGGGACCTGCAATGTACAACAGTGGCTACAATAACAAAGCTGGTCCATGAGACAATCTCTCTATGAAGATGTGGATTATGCTTTGAAAATCTTTGGGACCCCATACTGTATGGATTATTATAGAAGTAAGGCAGGGAAGAGTATGCATGTGTGTGTTTCAGCCACTGGAGAAGTGCCCCAGTAGCTTACCACTGCCCTCCCTGCAGTGGTTTATTGCTGTATCAAGAGTATGGATCATTTAATTTTACATTTCCTGTTTAAATATATGGGGTTTTCTGTAATGTATCCTTCCACTATGAGAAGTAGTTCCTAGAGAAAATAAATGAGAAAATAACAGGGTGAAGGGTGTGAAAACCTTGGCTCCAGTCTCCCCAAAATCCTTTGGAAATAAGCTCCTGATTGCAGCTATCTTTTCTTGATTCCCAGTGTCTCCTCCAGAGTGACTTTCCCATTTCCAGCCCAGATAGCTGCCTGGTCCCGTTGGATCTCGGATTCACCACAGAATCCTGTTTGGCAGCTGCCACAAAGTTATTTTTGAAATGCCCCGTCAGTGCCCCCCCCTCCCCAGAATTGTGGGATACTCTTGGTTCTTGAAAGTGTCATACTGCAGTGTGGGTGATAGAGAAGATGTGGCTGATAGAAAAGATGTTAACATAGGATGAAAACTACCTTAGAGGGGAGTTTACAAGTGTAGTGAGTGTCAGGATATTTACCCACACATTTGGACTTTGCCAGTAAAGTCAGAGTACTTTGCAAATCAGACACCCTCTTACCATTCCAGATCTTGCTACGGTTTAATCCTTTAGTTTGAACTTCTATGCAGATGATTGATCTCCATAAAGCCCTGACCATGTGGATGGTGAATTTGCTGACTTTTATGGTACCTGACCACTCCTCCAATAAGGGTCTCCTAGAGAATGAGTCAGAAGCTGCTAAGGATCAAGAGCTCAAGAGGCTAAGAGGCTATAAACTAGAGGAAGAAGCTATGAACCTGGTTCCCAAACTGAGCAGATTCTCCGGCTACGTAATGAGGTATTAATAAAGCCTTGGGACCTTTGAGTTCATAAAGCAAGCAGCAGGTCCCCTGGCTATAATGTTGGCATCTACAGAATCGTGCTCCATTGTGGTGCATGTTTTGTAAAGGAAAATAGACAAGAGCCCAATCCTCTGGGATTCCACTGTCTGTTGTGCCAGTAATGCTGTGTGGTAACAGTCTCCATTCAGCTCCAAAAGGAGCTGGAACCTGGAAAAGGTGCAAATTGGACAGGAGATAAGGGAGAAAGGGGTACTGGAGGAAGGGTGAAAGAGAATGACCAGGGGACAGGGGCTTGTTTGGAGAGACTTGCTGGCTGGCTCAGTGACTGAGTGGAGAAATGAGAAGAAGGGTGAAAAGGAGGAAAGAGAGACCCAAGAAAAGCGTGAGGGGAGAGAGAGAACAGGGCATGAAGACAGACAAACTCATAAGCGCTGCTCCTCCTCTGCTGGGACAGGCTCCCATTTTGGGTTCTGCCTGACCATCTCCTGCTAATACCCATGCTGGGGGGTTGGGTTTCAAAGTAGGCTCCTTCTTAGGCTCTCTCCAAGATCCTGGAGGAAGCTACTTCTCTCCCACTCTATGGAAGCTGAAGGAAGGGGTTCCCTAAAGGGTATAGCTGATATGACAGGTTGGCAAGAAATGCCTCTAGTGCCTGCTTCCCGTGCCAGCACAATGCTGAATTTCTGACATCTTCTGCATTGTGATGTTACAAATGCAGGGTTATGACTTCACTACTGGGCCAAGGAGAAGCTGGTCTGTGAGAGAGGAAGCTCTTAATTCAAATTGAACTGTTGGGAGTAATATCAGAGAGAGACCTTGGCTAGTCAAGTATCTTTAACATTCTCAATAGTTTGCTACTATGTCGCAGCTGTCCTGTAATATTGGGGAGGTTAACCACAATCTTATAGGCCTACATCCTCCCACAGCCCCTTCTCTAAGGTGTGTCAGAAACCGGACAAATCCATCACTTAATAAACAAACCCAAAGGAATGGACTGCCCTTGTCTGTACATGGCACTGCTTTAAAAACCCTGCTATGTGGGATCACAGTGTGTCTTGTTGCAACAACAGGATCCTGCATAAGGGGAAACAAGTGTTTCCTTCTGAACAAGGGGGAAACAGGTGTTTGAGGGCATTGCTTGGAGGGTGGGTGACATTCTGTGTCTCCTCAGCTGCTGCAAGGAGTTGGTAGATCTTATAGTTCGGAAGAAACAAGCTGAATTGGATTCAGACCATAGTTATGAGTTGCGAGAGCTGGAGAAAATCAAGGTAACAGCTGCCAGTGCACCTGTCTGTCCACAGTATGGTCCAGATCAGCCTGGGTTTGTTTGTGAAAGGGTAAGAGGAAGAATAGGCACAAAGCTAACGCACAGAAGGGAGTCAGGAAGGAGTTTGAACAGACAGAACATTTTTGCTTCATCTTAGACCCAAGCGTAGAAAGCCACAAGCCACCACCAAATATTTCTTTCTTGCAGCAATATAATCAGCCTTTATGGTTCACCAATGGTCAGTAGTGAATTAAAACATCATCAAATTGATTGGATGATACAGACCCTGGTTAGAGACCCCAATGCTCCAGAGAATCCCTCAACACTTCCTCCAGTTAAACTTTACCTTATTCCCCCCAGCAGTTTCCTACTGACCCCAGCACCCCAGAGAGCACTTCAAAAGCTGCACAGTTTTGAGAAGTCTGGGCCATGTTCAGCCTTAATTCCTTCCTTACACTGTTCCAGCATATATGCCTTGGGACTTTTCTGTATGATCTAATCCGTATAAGAATTGCAATAGACTCAAATCTAGTTTAAAGCTTGTCAGGCACTTGGGCTAGGTAGTTATATCCAGGGTTTTGCTGAGCCTGAGGAGAGAGACCCGTGGATATACTGGGAACAGTACCCCATTCAGCACTGGGCAAGACTTCCTTATCTAGTTCTCATGTTTCTTGACTCTACATATATATGTAAAGCTATTATGCAGATAACATGTTAACTGCAGGATTTTATCTTAGAGGAGCCAGGGAAGCTGCCCTCTAGTACTGCATATCTCCATTCCTCCCTCCTTTAATTCCCAATACCTTCAAAGACCACCTTGTGTTGGGCTGATCCAATCTGCCATTAAGAAATATTGGGCATGTGTCCCTCTGAAGCCTAGCGTTGCTCTAAGCATCAAACAGATGGGGTTGTCCCAGAATGGTGTGAGGAAATGCTTCCTGCAGGGGTTGAGAATGCTCATCCCCAGTCTGTGCTGGCTTATGAGGTAAAAAACAAAGCTTGGGGCCTGAACTCTAAACCCTGCCCCGAGCTTTCAGGGCAATGTGCTACTACTACACAGTTGGGCCACACTAATTGGCAGCTTGTTAAATATATTTTATGGAATAGGTGATTAGCCAATGAAAGGCTCCATGTTTGAAGGCTTAGGAGGAGTGTATATTCCTGTTCCTTTGTAGGATGAGGATAGGAGCCATATAAATACCATAGATAGAAGGATGGAGTTATTTAATCAGAGGAGTGAATGAAATATCAGTTCTTCTCTCCCTGTTGGTAATTTGTCTCTTCTGTTATTTCATCCCAGACCGAGTGCCTTGATTGGATTCATACCTGCAATCTCCTGCTTTCTGAATTAAAAGGCTCTCCAGTCTCCTTACTGAGTTTAGAAGAACAGAGGAACCTGTTTGGGCCTCAGGTACATAAAGACTTAGCATTTGCAAGCCAAAGTAGAACCTGTTTGGCTGGGGAGCTGCTTGAAAGGCTTTCCACCGGAAGAAACTATGGTTCAGTTTCCAGGAGGGTTCAGCGTATAGAGCCCTCTGCACTCAAGACTCCACATTGAAGAATTATTAGGATTCATGATGATGGAGTTTGTTACACCTAAAATGCTTCCTATGGGGGCAGACCTTCAGTTGGTGTCCATTGCCATAGCTTCAGTGGAGCTGTGACAGTTGACACCAGCTGAAGATCGACCCTGTGATGTTGCCTGGTAAATTTTGCTTCTCCCAAGAGATTGCAAATTGATGGAATCCTGGGCTTTGTATTGCACAGGAGTTCATATGAGAGCTTCTAGCTTCATTCCATATGTGGCTGGACAGATGGATGTTGCCTGTGAGGATTTGATTTGATTCACATCTTCTAGATGGTAGGTCTGTCATTGGTCTAATTTCAGACATGATGGGCTATATTCAAATATGATAGAAGTAGGTTCAGTTCCATTGATTTGAATAGAGTTTCATCTGCTTACATCAGGTCTGATTTGACTCCATGTGGATAGATATTGTTTGAGATTTCCCACATTCAGCATGTGCACTGGCTGCTCTGCAGTCGCCCTGCTACTCCCTTTCCTTGGCTGATTTTGAATAGATTTTGCCAAACTGTGTAGTGGTTTGTAATGTTCACAAGGGTCCAGTAAGGATTTAAAGGAGACACCAACATCATGTAACTTGTGATTTAAATAGATTTGAAGCCAGCCCTCCTGAGGTGGCTGGCTAGTAAACCAGCTGAGCTTCCATTCATTTCTTGTTTAAAAATTAAACAGGACAAGATCAGTGATTGGCTGCCTTGTTTTGGTGTTTGCCTATGTTATGTGGAGGGACAGAATCCCAGATGAGAGTACTACTGACCAGTCCCTTGCATTGCTTTCCAGGAGACTCACCCACAGATGCGCTCAGTTGGTGTGGATTCTTCTTTACCTGAAGAAATTTCTGAGACTTCTTCTTCTGAACTTGGGAAAGGCAAAACTGAAAATGTTGATGTCGATAAGAAATCTGTGAAAGGGGAAGAAGTGTCAGGGGAAAAGGTGAAAATCAAGGACAGTGGCTATAATAGGCAAGGGGCGACTCTGCCTTCCCCGGTGCTGCCGCAGCTGTTGGACCCCCAGTTGTGGGGTTTGGCAGCGAAGTTTTTGTTTTATTATGCCCATGCAGGTTCTGGGGCGGCTGAGAAGGCACACACTGCTTCCTTCTAACAGCCGCTTTTCCCCTGGGTGGGTTGGGTCCAGGGAGGGGAGGCATGGTGCGGCATCGGCCAGCCCAGGGCTCCTCCGGGCATGGGGCTTCGGCCAGCCCAGGGCTCCTCCGGGCATGGGGCTTCGGCCAGCCCAGGGCTCCTCCGGGCATGGGGCTTCGGCCAGCCCAGGGCTCCTCCGGGCATGGGGCTTCGGCCAGCCTAGGGCTCCTCCGGGCATGGGGCTTCGGCCAGCCCAGGGCTCCTCCGGGCATGGGGCTTAAGTTCGACCAACCCAGGGCTCCTCCGGGCGTGGGGCTTCGGCCAGCATAAGAAAGCATAGAAGAAACTATGGTTCAGTTTCCAGGAGGGTTCAGCGTATAGAGCCCTCTGCACTCAAGACTCCACATTGAAGAATTATTAGGATTCATGATGATGGAGTTTGTTACACCTAAAATGCTTCCTATGGGGGCAGACCTTCAGCTGGTGTCCATTGCCATAGCTTCAGTGGAGCTGTGACAGTTGACACCAGCTGAAGATCGACCCTGTGATGTTGACTGGTAAATTCTGCTTCTCCCAGGAGATTGCAAATTGATGGAATCCTGGGCTTTGGATTGCACAGGAGTTCATATGAGAGCTTCTAGCTTCATTCCATATGTGGCTGGACAGATGGATATTGCCTGTGAGGATTTGATTTGATTCACATCTTCTAGATCAGGGGCCTCAAACTCAAATGACCATGAGGGCCACATGAGGACTAGTACACTGGCCCGAGGACCGCATTACTGACACCTCCCGCACGTTGCCCTCGGCCCCGTCACCACTCCATCCCTTCCATGAGGCCCTGCCCCTGCCCTGCCTCTTCTCACCCCTTCCCTGCCCCTATTCCAACCCCTACCCCGAAATCCCCACCCCAATTCTGCCCCCCCATCCCCGGGGGTGCAGGAGGAGTGTGGGGTGTGGTGGGGGCACAGGGCAGGGAGTTGGGGTGTGGGGTGCAGGAGGGGTGAGGGGTGCAGCAGGGGGCTCAGGACACGGGTGTGGCAGGGGGCTCAGGGCAGGGGGTCGGGGTGCAGGAGAGGTGCGGGGGGGCTGCAGTTGGGCTCAGGCCAGGGGGTTCGGCTGCAGGAGGGGGGCGGGGCAGCCCGTGGCTCCCCTGCCCCCTGCGTTTACGTAGAGCAGCTCTGGCCGGCGCACACTGCGGGTAGGGCAGGCTCCCTGCCTGCCCTGCCCCGTCTCCACGTCAATCGTTGCTTCCAGGCACCGTCCCCAGCAGCTCCCATTGGACGGGAACGGGGAACCAGGGCCAGTGGAAGGAAGCTTCACGCCCTAGGCGAAACTTCCTTCCACCAGCCCTGCGACGTCCCCCCACCCCACCAGCTCTCCCCCCCCCCCCGCAACCCCAGCCAGCTCCCCCGCCCACGGGAGCTCAGCCTCCACCCCCACAATGCCGCCCCCCACCCGTGGGAGCTCAGCCTCCCGCCCCCCGCGATGCCACCCCCCGCAGCCAGGTTCCCCACCCGTGGGAGCTCAGTCTCCCCCCGCCTGCGGGTGCTCAGCCCCACCCCCCCGTGACTCACCGGCCGCAGAAGCTGAGCAGGGAGCCTGGGGCAGCGGGGCGGCGCGTGGTGGCTGCCCCGCGGCTCCCCGCTCGAGCGCTGAGCAGGGGGGGGGGGCGGGGCGGCTCCGGTGGCTCCCCGCTCGGGTACTGAGCGGGGCGGGGGGTGCGGGTCCCTGCTCGGGCGCTGAGCTGGGCGGCGGCGGCGGGGCGGCTCGCGGCGGCTGCCCCCGGCTCCCCACTCAGCCGCTGGGGAGCCGTGAGGCAGTCGCCCGCTGCCCCCCAAATCTTGGCACCCTAGGCAACCGCCTAGGGTTCGCCTAATGGGCGCGCCGGCCCTGCGGGGAACCGTGGCCAATGGGAGCTTCGAGAGAGGTACCTGGAGGAGCGCCCAGAGAAACACACAGACGCAGGGGCAGGGCGGACAGGTAGGCCCTGCCCCCAGTGTGCGCCGGGCCGGAGCTGCTCTAGGTAAATGCGGCGGGGGGCCCGCGGGGAGCTCGCGGGCCGCACAAAATAACCTCACGGGCCACATGCGGCCCCTGGGCCGCGAGTTTGAGATTCCTGTTCTAGATGGTAGGTCTCACATTGGTCTAATTTCAGATATGATGGGCTATATTCAAATATGACGGAAGTAGGTTCAGTTCCATTGATTTGAATAGAGTTTTATCTGCTTACATCAGGTCTGATTTGACTCTATGTGGATAGATGTGGTTCGAGATTTCCCACATTCAGCATGTGCAGTGATCGGCTGTCTTGTTTTGGTGTTTGCCTATGTTATGTGGAGGGACAGAATCCCAGATGAAAGTACTACTGACCAGTCCCTTGCATTGCTTTCCAGGAGACCCAGCCACAGATGCGCTCAGTTGGTGTGGATTCTTCTTTACCTGAAGACACTTCTGAGACTTCTTCTGAACTTGGGAAAGGCAAAACTAAAGATGTCGATAAGAAATCTGTGAAAGGGGAAGAAGTGTCAGGGGAAAAGGTGAAAATCATGGGCAGTGGCCATAATAGGCAAGGGTGCTGCCGCAGCTGTCGGACCCCCGGTTGTGGGGTTTGTCAGCAAAGTTTTTGTTTTATTATGCCCGTGTAGGTTCTGGGGCAGCTGAAAAGGCACACACTGCTTCCTTCTAACAGACGCTTTTCCTCTGGGTGGGTTGGGTCCAGGGAGGGAAGGCATGGTGCAGCTTCGGCCAGCCCAGGGCTCTTCTGGGCATGGGGCTTCGGCCAGCCCAGGGCTCCTCCGGGCCATAGCTGGCCCAGGGCTCCTCTGGCCAGGTGGAGGGGCTTGGGGCTTCAGCCAGCCCAGGGCTCCTCCAGCTGAGCGGGGGCACTCAGGGTTTTGGCCGGCCCAGGACTCCTGCTGCTGGGGGCGTATGTGGCTCCAGCCGCGGGGGTGGGTGGGCAGGGGGTCCGGGCTCCGGCCATGGGAAGGGCGTGGGCAGAAGGGGCGGAGCTGGGTGCTAGCCTCCCCAAAGGGGGGCTCCACCTGCCGCCCATGGTGAAAATCTCCATTTTACAAGTGAGTGCAGTAGGCTGGCGCAAGTGTACTGCTTTCTTTGCTTCTTACCATTTGCATATGACATGTGAAATGTAGGCCTCAAAGCCTTCGCTGTGCCAGGAGCCAGTGCCGCCCATACCCACACGCAAAGTACGCAGCTGCATAGGGCACCAGGAAATTTAATTTCCTGGTGCCCTGTGCAGTTGTGTGCTGCTCTAGCCCCTGCTCTGCCTCTTCCACATGGCCCCTGTCCCAGCCCGGCCTCTTCCCACCCCTGCTCTACCCCAGCCCTTCCCCCGCTCCAGCCAGCCCTTCCCCTGAGGACTGTTGTAGGGTTGGGCTCCCTGCACTCACCAGTGGCGGTAAGTAGAGGGACCTGGCCCCAGCCTGCTCCATTCCCCTGGCTCTCAGCCCCGCCTCCGGTAAGTGCTGAGGGGTGGTTCCCCGCTGCCCACCAAGCCTGGGAGCCAGGGGAGCAGAGCAGGCTGGGGCCGGGTTACTCCACTTCCCGCAGGAAGTGGCCAGCCTCCCCACCCCGCGGAGGCCTGGGGCCCCACACAGCCCCCCCGCGGGGGGACTGCATAGGGCCCCAAAATGGCTAGGGACAACCCTGCCAGGAGCCATTGCACTAACTCATCATTCACCTTTCCTTCAGTAGGAGTCACCTGCGCCAGATGTCAGCAGTGACGCCCCAACTGTAAGCAGTGAGGTAACTGAAGACACCATCAGGTACATAGGACATGACTCCAACATCCATTTGAAATCCCTCAAGTCAACAGCGGTGTCGGTCTCTGGGGTAGGAATCTCCATCATACAAATTATTGTTTCCTTTTCACTCTAGCTTGAGTCTGGGACCAGATTTTTAAAGGTATTTTGGTGCCTAAAGATGCAGATAAGTTACTAGCGGCATTTTCAAAACAATCTGAGACGCTGTGGCTGTGGTAATCAGATGGCATTGGCAAGGACTCCATTTCCCCCCTCTTTTCTCCCCTCTTTTCTCCCTTTTCAGTTTTCTGCTTTCCAGAAAATCGCTAGGATTCTGGCTATCAATGACTAAAACACTCCCTGAAATTTTGGAATTGATTATATACAGTGTTGAAAAGTTATCGCATTACAGACAGACAAATGCCATTGAGTGTAAGGCCTTCTCAAGCTCAGCCAATTAAAGGAGCTATCTGTCCCTTCTCACACTTTTGACCTCCTTTTATTCTGAGCCTGACCATCAGGGCTTTCCAGTCGGGACATCACCCTCACAAACTGCCATAACCTGACAGGCTACATGCTATCCGGGTGTGTGTTGAAGGTTTTGGCAATCCAAGACAATTACCCACTGAGTCCACTCAGGCCCTGATTCAGCAAAGCACTAACTGAGCACGTGAGAAGATCCACTGATCACATGCCTAAAGTGAAGCGAGTGCTTAAGTGCTTTGCTGAATTAGAGCCTTGATGCAGTGCCCCGCCCTCCTTTGTTGCTTGTCCATGCTGCAATTAAGCAGTGACAGACGAGCACCCAACTGGACAAGGCATATGCTGCGGATGAAGCATAGCTCTGTTGGTTCTCCCTCTCCTCATACTCCCATACAGAAGGTGTTTCCTCTTCTTCCCATAGAGAGTGATGACTGCCAGCAAATCAACAACCCCGTATTCTCAAAAGGAGTTTGAGACCTTGGCTTCACTAGAACATCTGCAACAGCAGCTTCTGTGAGTACTGGATCACCTGATTGAGAGGACCGATCACCCTCCTCTTTATAACAACCTTTAATGTACTTTAAGACTGTTATGTCCCCCCTTAGGGTATGTCTACACTGGAAACTTCAAAGCACTGCCGCGGGAACACTCCCGCAGCAGTGCTTTGAAGGGCGAGTGTGGTCGCGCGTGAGCGCTGGGCGAGAGCTCTCTCAGCGCTCCTGGTAATCCACCTCCACAAGAGGATTAGCTCCGAGTGCTGGGAGCGCGGCTCCCAGTGCTCAGAGCCTGTCTACACTAGTGCTTTAAAGCGCTCAGACTTGCTGCGCTCAGGGAAGTGATTTTTTACACCCCTGAACCAACAAGATAAAGCACTATAAAATGTAAGTGTAGACAAGCCCTTTGTCTTTTCTTCTCCAAACTAAACAACCCCGATTTTTTCAAGATTTCCTCGTAAGTTATCTTTTCTAGACCTTTAATCATTTTTGTTGATCTCCTCTGGACTTTCTCCAGTTTGTCCACATCTGTCATAAATGAAGGGAAGGGGGAGAGAGTCTGATGCAGTGCTATAAAATCCTCTTACCAGTAAAGGGTTAAGAAATACAGGTAGCCAGACTGACACCTGACCTGGCTGGCATCTGACCAATAAGGGGACAAGATACTTTCAAATCTTTGGAGGGGGGAAGGCTTTGTGTGTGTGTCTTTGTCAATCAGAGTGATCTTGGAAGACAGAAGAAACCTGCAGAAAATCAAACCTCCCTTTTCTGAAGTAAGTTTAGATAGCATAGCGCATAGATTTCTGTTTAATTTTGGCTTGGTGTATTCCCTGTGTTAGAAGGGGCAAGGGGGGGCGGTTATTCACCATCCTGATTTTACAGAGATGATTTTACCTTCTTTATTTTTAATAAAATCCTTCTTTTAAGAAGCTGACTGTTTTCTATGGTGTTAAAACCCAGGGGGTGGGTTTTTAGATCACTGTGTAACCAATTGGTTGGGAGATTGTTCTCAAGCTTCCCCAGGAAAGGGGGTGTACGGCTTGAGGGGGTATTTTGGGAGGGAGGGAAGTTCAAGTGATTCCTTTCCTGGATTCCTGTTAGATACTTGATGGTGGCAGCGAAAGAAGCATTTCTCAGGGTGCAGGGAATTTTTGTACCTTGGGGGATTTAACCTAAGCTGGTAATAATAAGCTTAGGGGCTCTGAATGTGGGTCCCCACATCTTTACCCTAGAGTTTAGAGTGGGGAGGGAACCCTGACAACATCTTTCCCAAAGTGTGGTGCCCAGAATTGGATCCAATACTCTAGCTGAGGCCTTATCAGTGCTGAGTAGAGTGGCAAAATTACTTCTTGTGTCTTGCTTACTACAATCCTGCTAACACATTCCAGAGTGATGTTTGCCTTTTTTTTTTATTGACAACAGTATTACATTGTTGACTCATAGTCAGTTTGTGATCCACTATAACACCCAGATCCTTTTCTGCAGTACTCCTTCCTATAAAGTCATTTCCTATTTTGTATTTGTGCAATGGATTATTCTCTCCTAAGTGTAGTACTTTGCATTTGTCCTTACTGAATTTCATCTTACCCTTTGTTAGGAGAAATTGAGTTTTAAAATTAATTTAAAATGTAATTGATGCGCATGGACCATATAGCTGGGGCAATGGAGTCACTGTTGGGTTTTGATCTTTTTAATAATGCCACACATTTTCATTAGTGAGTTGTTTTTTATCGAGCCAATCAGTTATACTGAAAATCTCAAGTTTTCTCAGTCTGTCTGTTAAGTGTCTTGCCAACAGTCTCTTAGGCTCCAGGTTTCAGTGCCTTCCTGGCTTCTGTATTTCAGAGAAGCTGAGATCCGTGCTCAGAATGCAGAGGAGAGATCAGAAAGACTGGATGAGCATCTGGAAGAAGCTCTGGGGAGAATCCAGGATCTAGAGAAACAGCTGGAAAATGCACTCAAAGCCCAGGAAGCAGCACCAAAACCAGGTGAGCTAATCAGAATTCTGAGATAGAAAAAATTTGCTAGGTCCCTTAGTCTATTTCAGGGCCAGTGCAGGGCCATTCCCTCTTGGACATTTACTAGTGTGTTGTCTAGACTAATTTTAAATGTGCCAAGAGATGAGGTATCCACCACCTCCCTTGGGAGATTATTCTATAGCAGAAACAGTAGAACCACTGCATTCTGAGCGTTTTTGAAAGAAAGTTGGTAAGAATGCTTAATACATCAGATTCTTTCTGTTTCTAGGGGCTTGTCTACACTAGAAAATCAGGTTGACTTAATTTAGGTTGACCTACAGCCACCACAGTAATTCAATCAGCTCGGTTAGTGTCCACACGACCCTCCTTCTGCTGGTGAAGAGCGTCCTCACCAGGAGCGCTTGCATTGTGGGGGCACTGAGAGTGGAATGTGGGGCACTGACAGCCACGTGGGGCTCACAGCTGGAGCCCCCATCCACCCCAATGTTCCAGTCCCAACTCTGAGCCCCCGCGCAGGCTCAGTTTCACAGCACAGAGCCTACCAGCCGTGAAATTGACATTCTGTCAGTTTCATGCTGCT
Source organism: Chelydra serpentina (assembly GCA_037349315.1). Classification (NCBI taxonomy): domain Eukaryota; kingdom Metazoa; phylum Chordata; order Testudines; family Chelydridae; genus Chelydra; species Chelydra serpentina. The sequence goes on along the minus strand of JBAIAC010000024.1, from coordinate 53,696,397 downwards.
GTTTTCTCTGCTCAGAGCAGCCCCACTCTAACAGCTCTGGTAGCAATGTGGGGAGCTGGGAGCCAGGGCTTTCAGTGCCTGCCATCCGGACTCGGAATGGGGAGCCTGAACAGCAGCCCTCTGGGAGCTGGGAGCCTAAGGGCGGGGGACGGACACATCAGGGCTCCCAACAGGGGGAGCACAGGCAGCAGCCCGCTGGGGGTCGGTAGCCAGGAGCCCGGGGGGGGGAAGCTGGATTCTAGCTGGAGCTCCCCACCTGCCCTGGGGTGACAGCCCAAGCTGTGAGCCAGGTGCAGGATTCACAAGAGGGAACCTACTAGCCTTTCTTGTCAATTTTACAGCTCTAGTGCTGAGCCCCGAAATTGACAAGAATTTTAGCAAACAGCCAATGTTAGTAACATGGTATCTACAGGGACACTGTATCGCCCTAACTACACTGACATAAGTCCTATGCCTCTCATGGAGGTGGAGGTGTTATATCGGTGTAGTAAGGCCCTCACATTGGCAGGAGCAAGGCTGTAGTGTAGATACCGACATAGTTAGGTCGACATAAGCTGCCTTATGTGGACCTAACTCTGTACCGTGGAACAAGCCTAGCATTTTAAAAGTTTGTTTCCAGTGCATTGTACAGACATGAATGTGGAGACTGGCTACATTTAGTCATGCTCTCCTTGTTGCTATCTTTAAGAGCTGTCCAGGACCAACCTCTCCTGGGTGACAAGAGAATTCACTCTCCTTTTCCACTCAGTTCTGGGCTCCCTCATAGTGTGATGTCAAAGAAGCACAACCCTAACATTGAGGAACATAGGAACTAAGGATCTGCCATACTAGGGAGAGCAGTGGTCTGTCCAGCCCAGTATCCTTTCACTGACAGTGGCCACATACCCAACTGCTTTAGAGGAAAACACAAGAAATCCTGCAGCAATGGGGTACCTGCCCCCAGGAATAGTCCCTCCTCACCCCCATTCAGTACAAGGTGGCTTATATCTTGAATTTTGCTCATTTTTAATATGTACTAAGATACTTATCTAGCAGGCAGGGCAGTGTTCTTATCCTTATTTTACAAATGGGGAACTGAGATACAGAGACGGTAAGTACTTTGCCCAAGTTCACACTGGGAGTCTATGGCAGAGCAGGGAATATGAACCCACATCTCCCAAGTGCCAGGCTAGTGCCCTAACCACAGGACCATCCTTCTCTCCAATCTAGATATTCTTGTTATCTGTGTGTCTAATGCTTTTTTGATCCCTTCCAAGCTCTTGGCCTCACTGACATCCTGTAGCAGTGAGTTCCACAGGCAAACTATGCATTATGTGGGAAAGCACTTCCTTTCATCAGTTTAGAATTGGATCCACCCTGATTTAGGGGAAGAGGGGACTATAGTCCTGAGCTTTCCCAACACTGCCCCTCTAGTGGGTCCCTCCCAGCTGTGATTTGAAAGGAGAGGGTGATATATACAGTACTTGATTTTACAGGATGTATTTACCTGAGGAGGAGTTTCACTATATTTATTTTTAACGTCTGTGTATTTTTTATTTCAGAAGTCCCACCCCAAGAAGAATCCAAGCCAACTTCTCATAAACCATCTGCTACTGCCCGGTCCAGGAAAGCCAGCAAACCCAAACATTAAAGAGTAGCAATGCCCAACAAAAGTCGTTTGGTTCCCATTTGTAGTAGACTTTCAGCATAACACCACTCCAGATACACTTTAATTCCATGTTCTTTAGTATAGCAAAATGACTGGAACACCCACTAATCCACCCTTCCAAGGAGAGCTTTAGACAAAGCACTGGAGAGGATCTTTTCTAGGTTTATAAATTATCTGAAAACCCCACGCTGGGGTAATGCAGTATTTTAGAGTAGTTGCCCATCATAACTGGAGACTGGACTAGTACAGAACTTGTAGAAAAGGCTTTCAGGCCTTCTCAACGTATCTGTTAGTAGAGTCTTTAAGAGATCAGGCCATAACCTTATCCCAGGCTAACTGTACTGCCACAGTTGAAACTTTGGGATAAATTGTCCCGATCTCAGATCCATTCATAAGTGCTCAGCTTGTGAACAGAAATCTTGGGATGGTTTCTTCCAGGTATGGAGACAAAGGAAGGCTCCTGGGCCAGGTCTTTCTCAGAGTGGGACACAGGATACTTTCTAAGTACTTAGAGGGGAGGTTTCTAACTAATTTATACAGGCGCAGTGTATAGAAAAAGAAAAAAAGTTCTGCTCAGTGTTGCTTGATAAATAATTAAGGCAGCAGACTCAGAATACCTCTTCTGAGAGCCATCATTTCCCTGGTTATCATCCTTTTACAAGATGTCCATGGCTTTTGATACGTTGGGACTTCTGTTAACGTGGGTGGTGAATTGGAGAGGAACAGCTCTGTCAGTTTGATTGAGATTCCTAAGGAAACAACCCACAGGACTGTCCAGAAGGGTTATAGAGACAACACTGCCAGGACACAAAGGTGGAGTCCTGCCGACTAAGGGGGAGACCGGAGACCCCTAAGCACTAAACCTCCGGGGCAATACAGAATCACCAGAAGAAGAAAAAGAGCTGATGGCAGGGCAGCTCCTAACAATGGCTAACAAGGCAATGGCTGTGGAAAACAAAGATGAAACAGCTTGCACCTACAAAAAGGACTTTGGGGGTGGGGTGTGACAGGGAGTAGTAAAATCCCCAACAGTCACAAAGTGTCCCCAGAGCATCCAAACGATTATGGGAGGCTGGGCCTGCAAAGAAAGTGTGATTACAACAGCAAATGTCAGTGCTAGCCAAAAACTCAAAAGGTAATAACAAAATGTTTTTTAAATACATCAGAAGCAGGAAGCCTGCAAAACGACAATTGGGGCCCCTGGATGATAGAGATACAAAAGGAGCACTTAAAGACAATAAAGTCGTTGCGGAGAAACTAAATGAATTCTTTGCTTCAGTCTTCACGGCTGAGGACGTTAGGGAGATTCCCAAACCTGAGCCGTCTTTTGTAGGTGACAAATCTGAGGAAGTGTCACTAGAGGAGGTTTTGGAACTAATTGATAAACTTAACTATAACAAGTAACCGGGACCAGATGGCATTCACCCAAGAGTTCTGAAAGAACTCAAATGTGAAATTGCGGAATTATTAACTAGGGTTTGTAACCTGTCCTTTAAATCAGCTTCTGTACCCAGTGACTGGAAGATAGCTAATGTAACGCCAATATTTTAAAAGGGTTCTAGAGGTGATCTCGGCAATTACAGACTGGTAAATCTAATGTCCGTACCAGGCAAATTAGTTGAAACAATAGTAAAGGATAAAATTGTCAGGCACATAGAAGAACATAAATTGTTGGGCAAAAATCAACATGGTTTCTATAAAGGGAAATCATGTCTTACTAGACCCCTGCATGGTGCGCCCACATCTTGAATACTGTGTGCAGATGTGGTCTCCTCATCTCAAAAAGGATATACTGGCATTAGAAAAGGTTCAGAGAAGGGCAACTAAAATGATTAGGGGTTTGGAACAGGTCCCATATGAGGAGAGATTAAAGAGGCTAGGACTTTCCAGCTTGGAAAAGAGGAGACTAAGAGGGGATATGATAGAGGTATATAAAATTATGAGTGGTGTGGAGAAAGTGAATAAGGAAAAGTTATTTACTTGTTCCCATAATATAAGAACTAGGGGCCATCAAATGAAATTAATGGGCAGCAGGTTTAAAACAAATAAAAGGAAGTTCTTCTTCACACAGCGCACAGTCAAATGGAACTCCTTGCCTGAGGAGGTTGTGAAGGCTAGGACTATAACAGGGTTTAAAAGAGAACTGGATAAATTCATGAAGGTTAAGTCCATTAATGGCTATTAGCCACGATGGGTAAGGAATGGTGTCCGTAGCCTCTGTTTGTCAGAGGGAGGTGATGGATGGCAGGAGAGGGATCACTTGATCATTACCTGTTAGGTTCACTCAGTCCGGGGCACCTGACATTGGCCACTGTTGATAGACAGGATACTGGGCTGGGTGGACCTTGTTCTGATCCAGTGCGGCCATTATATTCTTATGACCTGCCCAGGACTTTGCCTTCATTGGTTTTATTGCCTGTTATTGCCCGGGCTTCTCCAGGACTTTGCCCTGTTTTACCATTTATGTATACACACAGCCCTACTCTCTGCTTTTCCAGTGCTTCGTATATATAGAAATGTTAAAGATGCACTTCTGTTGCTCCAGTGAAATGACCAAATGTCTTAATGATTTATTACCCAGTACAGACTATTGCAACTTGACTCTAAGTTTACTGGGCCTGAGGATCTCATTTCAAGTCCCTGTGTTTGGCCTTATATTAGCATTTGCATCAATTCATAATGACTTAAGAGAGGTCTGTTGCTGGTGCAATAGCAATTAATAACAAGAGATGTCCCATAACTAGGCTTGATCAAGTTATTAATCAAAGATTAATATAGCATAACACAGAAAGGAAGAGTACATATGTTACCAACCCCTTTGGAAGATAGCAGTGGCAGTGATCATGCTGTCTCAAAATTCTGTGCTTCCCCCTTTTGTATTTCTACCTAAGTGGGAAGAGTTCTCAGTTTCCAGTTTCCCTAGATCACTTTACCTAATACACCTTTTTGTCTGTTTTCTTTTACATGTTTTTCACTGACAGTGAGGCTCTATACATTTTTACCCCAGGATGTGGGTAATATATGGTAAATTTCAAAATGGCATATGGTTTAAATTTTGACACTTATACGGACCCCGCACATTACACAAAAACACAGATACATGTACGCAATATTTTTCAAAAATATTTTAGGCGTAGTGTTTTAGAAATTAGCAAAGTTTCTAGGTATCTTAGGTTTTGCCTTCTCCAGTGCAGATGCATAGCAGGAGTTCGTACAAAGGTCACATCATTTACATAGCATACAGTTTAGAGAATTTAACATAAATAAAGGACTTCAGATACAGTATAATATACTTATTCACTGACTATTTTCTTGTTTTGGTTACATAACACCCCTTTTCCATTTATACTTATAGTTGCTATAATAACTAGTTCCTATATTTTAATCAATAACTTTTAACCTTTTACGTATAAGACCTGATTTCCCAATACATTCTAGCCAGACAAACTGGCAGTTGATAAAAAAGCAGTTTACATTCCTGGTTAGTAGTTTTATGCCTCCACCGCTCCTTCATTCCTTTCTCCCGTTGCCTCTGCCTGCACTCCTCCCCGCTCTCCTTCCTGCGCCTCAGTGCTCTCCCTGGGCACATCTGCTCTTTCTACCACTCCTGCCTGTACTGCTGCTGTTCTTCCCATCCTCCCTGCCCTGCACCTCTGCCTCTCCTTCTCCAAGTGCTGACCACCACTCCTTCCCAAGCTTGTTCCTATGCCTTCGCTCCTTTCTGGGCTCCTGCCTTCACCTTCAGTGCTCCCCCTGCCTGCAGTGTGTGTGCGCTTAGTTAGGGATGATGTACCAGGTGTGTGCTGACCTATTAATTTGATGGTGTTTGACTGAGGTTGGTTGTGTTGTTTCCATGGTGATCCTCAGAGTCCCTCCTCTCAGGTATTTAAAGAACAGCCCTAAAAACATGCCAGGTGTGTAACTCACCCCAGAGAGTCTGTCTAGAGTGAACGTTCTGTACAGAGTTTGAAATGCAGCAGGAGAAACGTCTGGGGGAAAACAAACTATTTAGCTTGATCGACACATTTCCCTCAAGTTACATTGCTGCAATGGGTCCCAGGCTGGGAGGTGGGACTTGATGAGCTGCCTCTGTTCAATAACCTGAACTAGCCAGGAGGGGGTCTCCACTCAGCTCATGTTCTTCAGTGGAGACTAACTGAGGCTGGTGCCAAATTTTCCAAAGCTAGTTTCTCCCTTCCCACCTGCTCAGACATTTGGCTGAGAGTTTCCTTAGTCTTAGAACACTGGCCAATACCTCTAAAGATGGAGGGTGAAGCAGGGAAACAGGAGGATAAAGGGTTCTGGAGGCAGGTAGGGCAGGAATCCCAAAGTAGATGCAGCAGCCAGAAGATTGGCTGCAGAGTGGAAGGAGGGATGGAGGCCAAGGATGGCACATGCTGCTCAGGGCTTTGGCCTGCTCACTTCACTGGCAATGAAGATCCTTTTCCTGAGAGGGTGCAGGGAGCAAATGGCCTAGATGTCACTGCTGGGACTATCCATCCTGAAACATTACTGAGTGTGCAATCGTCCAGGAGAGGGATCACAAGGTGCTCTCCCACTCAGTATTGATGGGCAGTGAACTACCTCCACCCATCAGAGCAATTTGGCTGGGTTGGCAATTTACTGTAATGATAATAAGAATTTATTAATAATAATATCCAGCTCTTGTATAGCTCTTCTCAGCCATAGATCTCAAAGCACTTTGGAGGAGGTTGGTATCATTATCCCCAAGTCACAGACGGGGAAACTGAGCCACAGAGAGGGGAAGAGACTTGCCCAAGATCACCCAGCAGGTAAGTGACAGAGCTACAAATAGGATCCAGGTCTCCTGAGTCCCAGTCCAGTGCCCATCAGCTAGGCTGCACTGCCTCCAGGAGGGATACTCAAAGGTAGGTGAGAGGGGCAGTATCAGAGCTGTGGGGAGCCCCAGACCTGGGGTACAGATGGTCAGGAATACAGTGCAGTACTAGGGCTGTACAGGATTTGCTAGCATGTGCTGCATACTTTTGCTATGGGGAAAGGTCTATCGAATTGAATAGGGAGCGACAGATATTTAAAGAGCCTTCTGGAGAGATGAAGCTTAGTTTTGTTGGGTTGGGGTTTTTTGAGCATTTTACCTGTTCTGTGGACCATCCAACAGAACTGAATAGAGAATCCGTGCCAGAGGATCATTGCATAGGGCGCATAGGGCAATCGAAGAAATAGCATCGAAGAAAGCTATAGAAATGTTGCTGTTATCTATACAACTCATGACAGTTATTAGCTCCCTGCTTTCACTATCTCGGGAAGTACATCAGGATTTGTAGTTTCTCTTTCAGCCTCTAGTCCCCTAATAAGATCCCATCTCTCTTACCAGGTTCATACATACATACAGAGGACGAGAACTTTGCCTGTGTCCTGTCCTCGGGCGCCATCTAGTAGCAACAAGCAGCAATACACCTTGCTTACCCCATGGGTGGCTGGGGTCTCTGGGGTGTCCATTTCAGGAGCAGGCTCCCAGGCCATAAAGGGGGTTGTCTGTCTTTCACCTCATTCACCCAACGAAAATCATCCATGGAGGAGACTGGTCTGGATGGGGGGTGCTGTGCCTTCACACTGGGCTGCCTCCACCCCATGAAGCCCGGGGCCCCGCTCACTCCTCTAGAGCAGAAGGGCAGCAGCTCCCCTGGGGACAGCAGTGCTGCTAGAAGTCAGTGTGGCTGATATATGTCAGCCTGGCTGCAGGCGGTGCCCCTTCCCCACCCCACAGCCAGATGCTTGCCAGCTTGTCCTCCAGCCCCTCCCACTCAAACCTTGGGCAGCACCAAGCCACTGGGCTGCTGCCAGAGCTCATTAACAATTGACACTAACACAGGGACCCCACCTTGCTTTCTGTTGTGCTGCCCGTTTGCTCCCCTTGGCCCAGCAACGTCACACGTTTGGCCACCTCAGCACAGAACCCAACAACTGGCGAGTGACAGAGATCTCACGGGGTGGGGGAAATGACACTATTCCCCAAGGGCTGCCCACTTACTGCTCCAACCCTAGTTTGCCCTTTGCAGTCAATGCTTTGGCTGCACAGGTGAAGAATGCGGGCGCTATCTGCATTAGCTTTCATGAACACCCTATGTGCCTCAGTTTACCTGCTTGGCATTAGCCTGCCCATCTGTCTGGGGTACAGTCAAAGGAGGCTATTAGGGGTAAACAAGCAGGAAATGAAGCAATAGTTGGGATAAGCCACCTGGGATAAACAGCTTCAAGGGAGTTAAGATGACACTGGTTGGGGCTATTATGTGGGAAGATGCTGTTCTCCAGGCGCCAGGCCGAGGTGCCAGGGCTGAAAGCCTAGAGCTGTAAAAGACCAGGAACAGCTATAAAGCCCCTCCCCTGGTTTGGGGAGGTGGGTCATCATCAGCTGCCTGCGTGGGGGACACTACCAGAGACACACTGAGTGAGGGAGCACCTGCAGCAGGCAGGCTGTTCCAGCCGGAGATGAAGGTAAGTGGGTGAGAAGACCTTGCCAAAGGCTGCAAGGGAAGATGAAGGTGTAAGTGAGAGGGAAGGTGTGGCTTGGCCTGTATCGTGTGATCCCTTGGCTCAGACTGGCACAGCCCTTTGGGTGAATGATTAATATGTAAGTCTGAAGCCCTTGTTTTCAGTCACTTTATTCAGCTGATGCCCCAGGCTTCTGGAGTCAAAGGGTTTACAGGGGCCCAGCCCAGCTGGGCCAGCTACATTAACACGATCAGGAGGCAGGGGGCTGCAGCCCAGAAACCCAGTCGAGGGATCAAACCAAGACCATGGGGATTCCACCCAGGAAGGGGCGAAGGTAGCGAAACCTGTCTCCAGAGGGGTGCACTCATGAGGGACTGAAAGAGGTCTCATGTACCTGGCCCAGCACTTCTTACTAGCTGCCCTCCTTTGAGGAGATGCCCACTTTGTGATGAGTAACACACAAGGAAGATCTCAAGCGCTGCCCGAGCATATGGAGCCCTGGATAATCCACAGCCTCTGACTGATATGTTACAGCGGGGCGCCCCTTTGGGCCTCCTCGCTTCTCCTGGTCACCGGGCTTTTGCAATGCAAATGATTCCAGCCAGATCACATTGTGGGGGTTGGGAAGGGAGAGGTTGATATTTTGGGCCTTTAATAAAAACACCCCTAGTCTATCCAGCCAGCCTAATTGGAACGATAGAAGCCATCTCTAGGGCTCCAGCTCTGGGGCTGGGGGAAGCAGTTATATTATCCTTCTGCTCCTCAGCACAGCAGGGTGAAACGAGCAATGAACTGGTGAGACACGGAGGAAGCTCCCATCCCCACCCCCACCCCTAGCTCCATTCCTGCGCCCCACACATGGGATGAGCTGGAATGTTTCTTCAAGGCAAACTCAAACTTCTGTGTTCAGCCCACTTTATACCACAGGCCAGCGACACTGACTTCTGTCAGCGTCGGTGGGTGCTGACGCCGGGCCCCGCCCCCGACGCCGGTGACGTCACGCCCCCCCCCCCCGACACCGGTGATGTCACGGGGCCCCGCCCCCGCCGCCACCGCAACGTCGCCGGCGGCGGGGCCCCGGAACATCGCCCGGTGCTCCGGTAAGTTGGGCGCGAGCTCCGGGGATGGCGGGGAGTTGCCGGTGGGTGCAGAGCACCCACCAATTTTTTTCCGTGGGTGCTCCAGCCCCGGAGCACCCACGAAGTCGGCGCCTATGCCACAGGCCCCTGCTCGCTTCCCATCCCAACCCCTCCACAGTTCATGCTGGGGGGCTGGCATGGTGCAGGCCAGTCCATGGTGCTTGTTTGAAGATAAGTGACCTGGTAGAAGGGATCCATTGGCATGGCAGCCCCATCTGAGTGCCAGCTCCCCCTGGCATGGCACTATAGCATGGGGGAGTCCTTCTTGTCCTTTGGAGCCTCAGGGTGATTGGGAGCGCTGGTGGGAAGGCTGCTGCCCGTGGAGTTGTGGCTAGCGGCAGATACAAGATTCATTAGGTCAAAGGGCAAAGGGAGGACGATGGTGGAAGGTTTCTCAGCAGACAGGCATTGCAGCGTGTGCAGGTAACGGAGCTGGACAGCAGCTGGGGAGCTGGCTAAGATCTCGGCTGCCATCTTCAGGGATTCGGAGGCAGCCTTCTCCCCCTCGGCAGCGATCACCTGCAGCACAAGGGAACGAATGACTGTTTCTGCACCTTCCCCTGGGTTGGCCCCACTGGGGCTGGCAGGAGCTGAGGGGCCCTGGCTGATGGGAGCTGACATTGTTTCTTACAGTGAGTCTGAGTGAAGATGCTAGGCTGGAGTCGCTGCAAGCTCCCCCCATGGCCAGTGCTCCTGCCTTAGGGTACATCCACACTACCCGCCCGATTCGGTGGGTAGCGATCCATGTTCTGGGATTGACTTATCCCGTCTCATGTAGACACGATAAATCAATCCCAGAGACTCTCCCCGTCGACTCCGAAACTCCAGCTCGGCGCGAGGAGTAAGCGGAGTCGACGGGGGAGCCTGCCTGCGCCGCGTGGACCCGCAGTAAGTACTTTGTAATTCGATCTAAGATACTTCTACTTCAGCTACGCTATTCACGTAGCTGAAGTTGCGTATCTTAGATCGATCCCGCCCCCTAGTGTGGACCAGCCCTTGGTCTCTGCAGTGCCTCCTGCTGAGCAAAGGAGGGCGTGGAATAGCCCATGCAGCCAGAGCTCCTCTATCACCTCTCTGCTGTGCCCTCTGCTGGGAGAGGTTGGGACTGCAGCAGGGTAGCCACGCTGCAGCACCTACCAACTCCTGTTATTCTTTAAAGCCAGGTTCTTCTTCGAGTGCTTGCTCATATGTATTCCAGTTAGGTGTGCGCGCGCGGCGTGCACGATCGTCGGAAGATTTTTACCCTAGCAACACTCGGTGGGCCGGCTGGCGCCCCCTGGAGTGGCGCCGTTAGGTGGCCCGATATATACCCCAGCCGGCCCATCGCCCTCTCAGTTCCTTCTTACCGCCCGTGTCGGTCGTTGGAACAGTGGAGAGCAGCTCGCTGACCTCCACAGCCCTAGCTTCATTAGCACTCGTTTATCTTCTAGACAGTTTAAGTACTGTTAATTAGTTGTTAATAGTTATTGATAGTTCGTTATCTTAGTTAGTGACAATAGTAGCGGGAGATAAGGGGCTCCTCCCCTATCCCCACCCCGGTACCGGGCCAATGCCTGGCTCTCCGGGATTCAAAGCTTGCTCGGCATGCCAGAAGCCGATGCCCACAGGAGATCCACACGCCACCTGTCTCAAGTGCCTCGGGGAATCCCACCTTCCGGACAAGTGCCGCATTTGTAAGTCATTCAAGCCACGGACCAAAAAGGAGCGGGACATTCGCTTAAAGCAGCTCCTTTTAGAGGCCCCGCTTAGCCCGATGTCGGCGCCGCAGCGAACCCCGGCACCGACCCCGGCAGCCTCAACGTCTGCGGCACCGGAACGCCCGAGCTCCGGAAAAGAACCCCGGCACCGTCCTTCTCTGCCTGGGACCTCGCAGAGCCGCCCTCTGTCCCCGAGGGCGAAGAAGTCGGGAGGACCGACTAAGGCGCCGCTGCATGCGCAGCCAGCTCCAGATCTACCTAGGTCTGTTGAGGCGCCCGCACCGCCAACTCCGGTACCGCAAGGACCGTTGAGTTCGGTGCCAGTGGCCTCTGTGCCACTTACTCCGGCTCACCATAGGCCGTTGAGTCCGGCGCCGCCGTCAACACCGGCGCTGGCCCTGCCAACTCCGGCACCCGAGAGGCCGTTGAGTGCAGGTCAGCCTCTGCAGGCTCCGGTACCGACGACTCCGGTCCCGCGAGGGCCGTTGAGCTCGGTAGCCGCCAGCTCCCCGGCATGCTCCATGGTTGAGCTTACGCTGCCGTCCACGCCGGACACCTTCGCAGCGGCACGAGACCTGATTCAGATGACCGCGCCGGCACCGACCCCGTCTACGGTACCGCCGGTGCGGATCATCACTTCATGCGGCAAACCGGCCATCTTCCACCCGGTGCCGCAGGCGGAGACCAGCCAGCAGCAGCCACCGGCGTCTCCAAGATACCGCTCGCAGTCCCGGCACCGCTCTCAATCCCGGCGCCGTTCATACTCGCGGTACCACTCCAGGTCCCCCTCCACGCGGAGGTACCCTGACTCTCGACGCCGCTCCCGGTCCCGCGGCCGGTCGACGCGCAGATCACCGAGACGTTCAAGGTCCAGATCTGTGTCACGGTACCGAGATCATCGCCGGTACTGCTCCAGGTCTCGTCTCCGATCCGGCTCTCGACACCGGTCTCCATCCCGGCGCCGATCCGGCTCTCGGCGCCGATCCGGCTCTCGGCACCGGACACCATCCCGGTACCGATCCGACTCCCGGCACCGGACGCCATCCCGGTACCGATCCGACTCCCGGCACCGGATACCATCCCGGCACCGGTCCCCACCAAGGAGGCAGACCCTGGCCACGCAGACGTCACTGCATGGCTACTCTGCCCCACCCTGGCCTTCGCGCTCTGGATCCCGCTCTTCCAGAGCTGGCAGCGACCTCTATGCTGAGGACCGCACCATCAGTGAACAGGGCCACCTGCCAGAGACCGGGCAGGCTCAGGAGCGATGGCCATTTTGGACCCCTATGGCCTACTACGAAGCCCAGAGGGTACCACCCAGAGCTCCCACCTCGACCACTTTGGAGCGTAGAGCGCCAGAGGCTACAGTCTCCCGACCTCCAGAGGCTACAGTCTCCCGGCCTCCGCCAGAGGTAGAGCATGCAGACCCGGAGCCCCCAGTTCTGGGCTCCTCAGCGGTACCCGTCGAGGACCCGCTCGCCCAAGGCCTGTCCTCCTCCTCCTCTCCTGACGAGGCAGTGGCAGGAGCATCATCGTCCGGCCCGCCTCCCATTGATCTCAGGGACCATCAAGACCTGCTCCGCAGACTGGCCCTCAACATGGACCTCCAGATAGAGGAGGTTCCTGAACTGGAGGACCCGGTGGTGGACATCCTGACGACCGATGCCCCCACCAGGGTGGCCTTACCATTCGTACGCACCATACTGGCCAACGCCACATCCATCTGGCAGACACCAGCCTCAATACCCCCCACTGCCAGGGGGGTAGAGAGAAAGTACATGGCACCCCTGAGAGACTTTCAATATCTCTACACGCACCCCCCTCCGTGTTCACTGGTGGTCCAATCGGTCAACGAGAGGGAGAGGAATGGCCAACAAGCCCCAGCCCCAAAGTCAAAGGACGCCAAGCGCCTAGACTTGTTTGGCAGGAAGATCTATTCAGGGGGGGGGCCTACAGCTTCGTGCGGCAAACCAGCAGGCACTCCTGAGCCGCTACGGCTATAACACCTGGGTCTCTATGGAGAAATTCAAAGAACTTATTCCTCCAGAGTCCAGGCAGGAGTACAAGGCTTTTGTAGAGGAGGGCAAGAAGCTGGCCAGGACGTCGTTGCGGGCCTCTCTGGACATCGCCGACTCCGCTGCCAGGACTATCGCCTCGGGAGTCGCCATGCGGCGCATCTCCTGGCTGCAATCCTCCACCCTCCCAGCAGAGGTCCAGCATACGATCCAGGACCTACCCTTTGATGGACAGGGTCTGTTTTCCGAAAAAACTGACCCGAAGCTGCAGACCCTGAAAGACGGTCGTACCATCATCCGTACGCTGGGGATGCATACCCCTGCGATGCAGCGCAGGCCCTTCCGGCCTTTCGTACGACGCACCTACTTCCCCCCCGCACCACGGCAGGACTTCTACAGGAGGCCGCGTGGTCGAGGGGGTAGGAGACAGCAGCCCGGCCGACAGTCCGGCCAGAGGCAGGGCCCCCACAAGCCACCGTCGGGGCCCAAACAAAATTTTTGAAGGGGCGCTCGAGGCCGGAGTACCAGTTCCAACCGATCCTGCCCTCCTATTCCTGAACCGCCTCTCCCCCTTCTCCCTGGCATGGTCGAATATTACCACGGACCGCTGGGTCTTACATACCGTCCAAAGGGGATACCAATTGCAGTTCGTCTCCCCGCCTTCATCCCACCCTCCCACCCCGTCCCTCTTCAGGGATCCTTCTCACGAGCAACTCCTTATCCAGGAGGTGCACGAACTCCTCACTGTAGGAGCGGTGGAGGAGGTCCCAAGGAATCTCAGAGGCAAGGGATTCTACTCCCATTATTTCCTAATCCCAAAGGCAAAGGGGGGGCTACGTCCTATCCTGGACTTACGGGGTCTCAACAAATTTATGGTAAAGTTGAAATTCCGTATGCTCTCCCTGGGCACTATTATCCCCTCTATGGATCAGGGAGACTGGTACGCCGCTCTCGACATGAAGGACGCGTATTTCCATATTGCCATCTACCCACCTCACAGACACTTCCTGCGCTTCGTAGTGGGCCAGAGACACTTCCAGTTCACGGTCCTGCCATTCGGCCTCTCAACAGCACCGAGGGTCTTTACGAAGTGTATGGCAGTGGTAGCAGCCGCCCTCCGGCGTCAAAGAGTTCAGGTATTCCCCTACCTCGACGACTGGCTTATCCGTGGCAACTCCGCCAACCAGGTCCAGTCTCACATTCGCAAGGCCATGGACATGTTCAAGTGTCTGGGCCTCCTACTGAACGTAGAAAAGTCAATTTTGGTGCCAACACAGACAATAGACTTTATAGGGGCAATACTGGACTCTACTCTCGCCAGGGCATTCCTCCCAGAGGCTCGCTTTCAAACGCTTGCAGCCGCCATACGCAGCCTCCAAGCATTCCCAACCTCTACGGCCCGCTGCTGCCTCAGCCTCATGGGTCATATGGCATCATGCACCTTCGTGACAGCTCACGCCAGGTTACGCCTACGGCCCCTCCAGGCATGGCTGGCCTTCACATACCGGCCACACAGGGACAACCTCGATATGATTCTGACGGTCCCTCCGCAAGTCCTAGCCTCCCTCAACTGGTGGCTGGACCCCGCGCACGTGATGTCAGGTGTTCCTTTTCATCCACCTCAGCCTTCCCGTGCCTTGACTACGGATGCATCATCCCTCGGCTGGGGGGCTCACCTGCAGAACCTCCAAACGCAGGGCCTGTGGTCAGAACAGGAGCTGACACTACACATCAATGTCAGAGAACTCCGAGCGGTACGTCTTGCCTGCCAAGCCTTCGCTCAGCACTTACAGGGCCGTTGTGTCTCCATCCTTACAGACAACACGACGGCCATGCATTACATCAACAGACAGGGAGGGGCACACTCCCTCCCCCTCTGCCGAGAGGCAACTCAGCTCTGGGACTTTTGCATAGCCCGCTCCATTCACCTGGTAGCCTCGTTTCTCCCAGGAGCCCAGAACACCCTGGCGGACCGCTTGAGCAGGTCCTTTCAAACTCACGAGTGGTCCATCCGACCGGACGTCATCCACTCTGTCTTCCAGAAGTGGGGGTTTCCCCAGATAGATCTCTTCGCGACTCGCGAGAACAGGAAATGCCACGTGTTCTGCTCATTCCAGGGTCGCTCCCCAGGCTCCCTGACAGACACTTTTCTCCATCCTTGGACGGACCACCTGGCCTATGCCTTCCCACCAGTTCCACTGGTCCACACAGTCCTGCTCAAACTACGCAGGGACAAGGCCCGAGTAATCCTGATTGCTCCAGCGTGGCCCAGGCAACACTGGTATACCACGCTCCTGGAACTATCCGTGGCCGACCCGATTACTCTACCGCTGTGGCCGGACCTGATCACGCAGCAGCACGGCAGGCTCCATCATCCCGACCTGCAGTCCCTTCACCTCACGGCGTGGCTGCTGCATGGCTGAACCCGTCGGAGCTACGTTGTTCCAGCCCGGTCCAGCACGTTCTGCTGAGCAGTAGGAAACCCTCCACCACGTCCACCTACTCAGCTAAGTGGAAACGTTTTTCCCTGTGGTGTGGCACTCGGGGTCTCAACCCCCTGCAGGTGCCAGTTCACACCATCCTGGACTACCTCCTCTCACTAAAGGAGCAGGGTCTGGCTCTCTCGTCGCTAAAAGTCCACCTAGCGGCAATCTCAGCCTTTCACCCCTGGGACGGGGCGGGTTCTGTTTTCTCTAACCCCATGGTTACCAGGTTCCTTAAGGGGTTAGAACGGCTACACCCGCTGGTGCGCCGCCCGGTCCCTACATGGGACCTCAACCTAGTCATTACCAGGCTCATGGGTGCCCCATTCGAGCCCATGGCCACTTGTTCCATGCTGTATCTCTCATGGAAAACGGCCTTCCTAGTAGCCATTACCTCGGCTAGACGCGTCTCTGAGCTCAGAGCGCTTACTTCGGAACCACCTTATACGGTGTTCCATAAGGATAAAGTTCAGCTCAGGCCACACCCGGCCTTCCTGCCCAAGGTAGTGTCGGCCTTCCATATTAACCAAGACATTTTTCTACCTGTCTTTTTTCCTAAGCCCCATGCCTCCAGGAAGGAGCAGCAACTCCATTCCTTGGATGTCCAGAGAGCCCTCGCCTTCTACATCGAGAGGACAAAGCCGTTCCGGAAATCGACCCAGCTGTTCATCGCCGTGGCGGACCGGATGAAAGGCCTTCCCGTCTCTTCCCAGCGCATCTCGTCATGGATCACCTCGTGCATCCGCACATGCTATGACTTGGCAGGTGTCCCCACCATGCACACTACGGCCCACTCTACCCGAGCTCAAGCCTCGTCGTCTGCCTTCCTGGCACACATACCTATCCAAGAGATTTGTAGGGCCGCGACATGGTCGTCAGTACACACTTTTGCCTCGCACTATGCCATAGTGCAACATTCTAGAGACGCCGCCGCTTTTGGTTCGGCGGTCCTAAACTCTGCTGTATCACAATCCGACCCCGCCTCCTACGAATGGCTTGGGAGTCACCTAACTGGAATACATATGAGCAAGCACTCGAAGAAGAAAAGACGGTTACTCACCGTAGTAACTGGTGTTCTTCGAGATGTGTTGCTCATATGTATTCCAAACCCGCCCTCCTTCCCCACTGTCGGAATAGCCGGCAAGAAGGAACTGAGAGGGCGATGGGCCGGCTGGGGTATATATCGGGCCACCTAACGGCGCCACTCCAGGGGGCGCCAGCCGGCCCACCGAGTGTTGCTAGGGTAAAAATCTTCCGACGATCGTGCACGCTGCGCGCGCACACCTAACTGGAATACATATGAGCAACACATCTCGAAGAACACCAGTTACTACGGTGAGTAACCGTCTTTTCCCCAGCCTGTGGGTCAAGTACCCCTAGGGCTGGTCAGAGGGGCCTTCCTGGGGATCTCGAATGGGCAGAGCCCTGCTGTGGAGGAGGGCTATAGGATAAGCAAAGGAGGGAGCTGCCAGTGCAGGGTTTGGGAGACAGACACTGTGCACCAGCATCTAACCTGCCCTCTCCTGTTAGGATTCCCATCGCTCAGTGCAGGGACAGAGGCAGCCCCGGACTCAGCCAGCAGGGAGCGCCAGTGGGAAGAGTTTGATAAAGGGACTGCTCCATGCCGCAGAAATGGCTGGGCTCCACAGAGGGACATAGGCATTGCTACACAGAGCGTGGAGGGGCACTGGGCAGTGCTGCCGGGGGAGAGAGCCCCCTTGGGGGAGGGAGGGGAACCCCTCCCATTGCAGGGTGTGGAGGGGCAGTGCTGTGAGCGGGAAGGTGTATGGGGTGAGGAGCCAGTAGAGGTAGGGACAGCTAGGCCCTTGGGGGAATCTCCCCTCCTGGTGGTGTATGTGGTCTCTGTCCAAATGGCCGGAAAAGGCTGGGAATTGATCCGCATGGGAATATGGGGCATTTGCTGGTGTCCTACCCGCACTTTGGCCTGTCTCTGAGCCTCTGCTTCTACCGCCAGGGACTGCTGCAGTTCAGCCGGCAGCCGCACGTGGTTGCTGCAGGAGGAAGAGACCGGAGTTACACGGACCCTGGAATCCACACCTACGGGTAGCGCCAGGCTGCTAGCCTGTCTCACACTGGCCCCAGTGTCTCCTGTCCCGGGCTGAGGCACAGTGGCATAGCCAGGTTTAGAGCACAGGGGGAGCGGAGCTAAAAAAAGGCGCCGGGAGCAAAAAAAGGCACCGGGAGCAAAAAAAAATGCTCCGCTCCGGCTGCAGCGCAGGAGCAAAAGGCGTCGGAGCACAAAAAAGGCGCCGCTTCTGCTCAGTGGGGGAGCGGCCGCTACTGCTAAGGCAGGTTACAAAAGTCCCTGGAGTTTGGATTTTCAGCCATCCAATCTCATCTTCCACCCACCTAGCACTGGAATCAATGGGGGCCTTCCCAGGGACACTCTGATTCTTGGACTAGGGTCTGTTATTGGCCGAGCAGTGCTTTTCTCCTTTAGAACCGGGCTGGGAAATCTGAATTGCAATAACAGGGCCAGATCCCCAGCTGGTGTAAATGGGTGTAGCTCTGACACATCTGTGGCATTATGCTGAGTTACCCCGCTGAGGAGCTGGCCCCAGCCAGAAAACACAAGAGCATTTTGTACCTTTAAACTTTTGCAGCCCAGTGAGTAGAGGTGCTGAGTACGTGGGTGTGACGTTGTACTCCATATGCTTTATGAAAATATGCTTGGAATGTGAATATGATGTAACTGGAATATGCTTTATGTAAAAGGTCTCTTGTAAGGCATCATTACAAAGCTTAGAATCTACTGAGTGTGTTCATCCTATTTGTATGAATGTATCATTCTTGTATCTGAAGCTAGAAATATGAAGTATTACTCTAAAGCAGGGGTCTCAAACTCAAATGACCACGAGGGCCACATGAGGACTAGTTCATTGGCCCGAGGGCCGCATCACTGACATCCCCGCCTCGCTACCCGCGGCCCTGCCCCCACTCCACCCTTTCCATGAGGCCCCGCCCCTGCCCCACCTCTTCCCACCCCTTCCCTGCCCCCATTTCAACCCCTTCCCCAAAGTCCCAACCCCAACTCTGCCCCCTTCATGCCCCCATTCCAACCCCTTCCCCAAATCCCTGCCCCTGCCTTGCCTCTTCTCTGCCTCCTCCCCTGAGCGTGTGGCTCCCCGCTCTTCCCCGGAAAGCGATGGGGGAGGGGAGCTTGGCGGCCACAGGAAATAACGCTGGAGGGGGCGGAGGGGGCGGGGAGCTTGTCAGGCTGCAGGAAATAACCCCGTGGGCTGCATGCGGCCCACGGGACACATGTTTGAGACCCCTGCTCTAACGTCCTATTGTAACTATGCAAAGTGTGAGCCATTAATAATGGCTTGGAATCTTGATGGCTCCCATTAACCAGGACAACTGGTTGTAAATGGCTCTGTTTACTTGCAAGCCTTCCTGTGTTCCTGTAAGTCAGGTCAGGAAAAATGAAGGCTTGGGGTCTCACAGGACATGTGACCATGTCACCTGATACTGGAATCCATCTTAAACCTGGTACTTTTCCATTTAGAAGGAGGGGTGGGGACCCAGAGAGACAAAAGATTCCCGCCTTGTGCCAAAGTTATAAAAGAGGGTGGAACAGAACAAAGGGGGCTGCCAGTCATAAGAAATCCCCTAGTTATCACCTGAGCTGGAACTAACAAGAACTGTACCAGGGGAAAGGATGGGGCCAGACTAGGAAGGAGTCTAGTCTGTGAAAGAAGCTTATTGGAATATCTCTGAGGGTGAGATTTTACCAGTATTCAGTTTCTTAATGTATTAGGCTTAGACTTGCGTATTTTGTTTTATTTTGCTTGGTAACTTACTTTGTTCTGTCTGTTATTACTTGAAACCACTTAAATCCTACTTTTTATACTTAACAACATCACTTTTGTTTATTAATTAACCCAGAGTATGTATTAATACCTGAGGGGGGCAGGGCAAACAGCTGTGCATATCTCTCTATCAGTGATATAGAGGGCAGACAATTGATGAGTTTACCCTGCATACGCTTTATACAGAGTAAAATGGATTTATTTGGGGTTTGGATCCCATTGGGAGCTGGGTGTCTGGCTGCTGGAGATAGGAAACATGCTGAGCAGTTTTGGTTAAAGTCTGCAGCTTTGGGGGTGTGGACCAGACCTGGGTCTGTGCTGCAGCAGACTGGTGTATCTGGCTCAACAAGACAGGGTTCTGGAGTCCCAAGCTGGCAGGGAAAACGGGCTCAGAGGTAATTCCAGCACATTAGGTGACAGTCCCAAGGGGGTCTCTGTGGCCGAACTCATCACAGTGGGCAAAGGAGAAGGGCTGGGTGGGGGCTCGGGGCGCTGAAGAAGTGATACCTGGATAAACCTTCAGGGCAAGGGCAGAAAAGGAGCAGACATTAGCAAGCAGTGTTTGCAGAGGGGCACGAGGAAGTTTCTTTACCCTGCTGGGTCTCCACTTCACATGTATCCTACCTACATTTCTGTTCTCTCCACCTTGATTCCCCAGCGACATGTGACTGCATCCAAGGCGACCTGTAGAGATGGGGATATACTGACCATGGGCAGTGTGTGTGCCACTGTGTCAAGGCACTTACAAACAAGTCAGACAGACGGCACAGGCCCATATGGTTCATTGCCTGGGAGCTCATGTTGGGGGGATGTGTCTGCTATGGATACTTGTGCATGCTACACAAAAACACTTCTGGTTAAAAGGCTTAAGTTAAAAGTTAAGTTTAAAGGTTGGACACCAAGAGAAACGCCTGTAGAGGGCAGGGCAAGGAGGTAGGTGGCCATGTGAGTCTTCAGTGCTCTTGGCTTCTGGGTCTCACACTGTGCTCAGGAAGATTTGCTCCCGGAGAAGCCAGCTGACTCAGAAGCACCATTGCTGCCTCAAAAAAACCAGTCCTGGTGTAACCCCACTGAAATCAGCCGGGTGGGACCCACTTACACCAGGCCTGAATTTGGCCCCGGATGTGTCATTTGAATCGAGATGGCTGATCATTCCCAGCGTGAATTGCTTCCCCCATACCCCTCCTAGCATCTGGATTTGTGTCAGCTTTGCTGCAGCTGGCAGAGAAACCCACTGACTCCCTGCTTTGTCTGTGGCTGCGGCCCATCAGGACTGCGTTTCGCCAAAGTACTTTGCCCTCGGACAGCCTCTCTAATCCAAGGGACTCAAAGTATAATCATCACATTGTTGCCTTCCATTGGGTGCAGCAAGTCACCTGACGCTATGACTGATCCCTGCAACAGATCACTTTGGGCTTCTTCTAAGCCTTTCCCTGGGGCCCTTTATATACCATGTGTTGAAAGATCGATCTACTGCACTGCCCCAGCGCTCTGACCCCACAGCTGCCCACCTCCATGTGGAGATACCTTCATTTCCTGGCCAATGTTCTTTCTCTCCAGGAGGATTTCACTGAAGGATCGATGGGCCAGCAAGCGCTTCATGGTTGTCTGCACCAGCAGCTGGACAGCGCTGGAGAGGTTGGCCACGCTGGTTAGGAGGAGAGAGGCATTTTCCATCCGGTAGTAGCAGACAGCATCTATTTCCACGGTAACCATGTCTTTGGTCACCACCTAGACAGAGAATGTTGGGGGTGATAGAGCTGGTTCTGATAACTCTAGGGCGGGATGGAGGAGCGGGGAGCACTGCAGGAGAGGAAGAATGGCCTTGTGGGTAAGGCACTGGGCTGGGACTCAGGAGATCTCAGGGATTCTGGTCCTAGCTCTCACCCTGGACAAGTCACTTTGCCTCTCTTTTCTCTCCTGCTCTTGGCCTGTCTTGTCTATTTTGCATGTAAGTGGTTTGGGCAGGAACTGTCTCTTACTATGTGTGTGCAGCGCCTAGCACAATGTGATTATCACTGACTGTTTATGGCAGCGTCCACTGCATGCTAGAAGTCATGCAGGATGGTCCCTGCTCCAAGCTGCTCCCACGCTAAGAATCTTGGATGGGGGCTCTAGATGCTGCTATTAACTAGTAATGCAGCTGGGTATAAGGCATGGAGAGAGAGGGAACCAAGGAAAGAAATGAAAACAAAGGATTTGGGCATAGGGAGGGCCGCTCCCCACTGGCCTGTGCCTGCCTAGACCCTGGAAATGACAGATTCAAATCCCAGCAGGCTGTCCTTCCAAGGCTGGTACATACGTGGGGGTCCTTCAGATGAGATCTTAAGAACCATGCCCCAGCCTCCTTTGCGCGGGACCCCCTGGCACTTTTTGTAAGAATCTGGCCCAGTGTCTTTGGCCAAAAACTCTTTCTCCCTCCTCCTTGTCGTGCTGGGCTGTACTGGCCAGTGGTGCATTGGGTTGTGTTTGGTGTGCTGTGTTGTGCACTGCAGCAGTGTATTGTATTGTGCTGGGCATTAGTGTGGGTGTTGCCCACTTTATGTGTTCAAAAATCGTTAACTTGGATTAAAAATGGTGAGATTTTAAAGTACAAAGTATCCCACCTGTATGATTTGTGCCTTCTAGTTTCTGCACTTTTAGGGTGCATTTTGGTCACATTTGCGAGCCTTTCTGCAGCGCCATGAAGCCTAGATACTTAGCGTTGATTAAGGGGAAAAAAAGTGAGATTCTTGCCCATTCGTCTGACTCAAGGACCTGGGGCTTATAAAAAACACCAAATATCATAAGATTGGCAATAAGATCATGAGCACTGAGCAGTGTGCTGTGTGCCGGGCGGCTAGTGTCCTTTGCCCAGAGCTGGCTGCATCTCAGCTGTGCTGGCTGTGCACAGCTTGTAAAGCACTTCAGATCCCTCCGAATCCAGAGTGCTATCTACGTGTGAGATACTTTTATTGCTTCAGGGCAGAATCACCGACGCTAGCCACTATCTGCAGTTAACTTCAGGCTTAAGCCTGCCTCTTGGGTGGGTGTAATATTTTATGCCACCTTCCCACTAGGGAGCAAATAGATCTAACCAGCCATAGGAAAGGCTAATGCTAGAGATGCAAGGGAATAAATGGGAGGGAGTTGGCTTACCTCATGGAAGGGGATCTCTAGGGTTTTGAGGCGACGGTCTACCTTGTGGTATGTATCCAGACAGGGAAGGAAGAAGAAAAGGCCTAGGGGAGGAAAAGACAGAGCAGCGGCATGTGACTGGATGCCACGGAAGAAAGTCCCTCTCCCTGACCCAACAGAAGCATCTTGGGGCTACGTAGGACAAGAAAAAGTCCAAGAGAAGGGCCCAGAGCTGCAGCGTCTCCAGCACTAAACACCTGCCCAGATGTCCTGCTGCAGGAATGGGTGGAGGGGGAGGAAGGAAATAAACTCTTCCCAAAAGATGGGGCAGAGACATCAGACCCTGAGGGGTTCTCCTGGCCACCCAGTGCTAAGGTTTTAGAGGCACTCGCTGTCCCCCTTCATGCGTCCCCACTCAGCACGCAGGGTTCTCACTTCACAGGTGAGCCCATGTCTTAGCACCAAGATGGGTCTGAGCTGTAACATTTGGAGCAGGATCCAGATGAGAACAAGCTGTGGGCTGTTTGGACAGGGGTTCTGGCCCAGGCCCATGGCTGCCTAGAGTTCTCACCGCGGGGGCTTTGAGGAGAGGGGTACCAGGCCCGTGGGGTCTTCATGCACGGGCCCCCCAGGCAGCTAACATGTGGGGAGTATGGATGGAGCAAGCTGAGCATGGCTCATACACACGAAGGGCCCTGTGAGAGGAGATGGGTAGGGAGATGACCACAACCTGCAGTTGGTGGTGGGAAAGGGGCTGCACGTCCGCTTCCTCATGGTTGGGAGGGGGAAGGGAACCAGGGGGCATGAAGCCTGACTCCACCCACCACTTCAGCAGTGGTTGGAGGTCTACAGATGTCGAGAGCCCCACAGGAGCTGCCATTGCCAGGAGAGGAGCCAAAACAAGGCTCCCGAGAAATGCCTTCTCCTTTCTTGGCTTGGAGCGGGAGAGGGCCGAGGGAGCCGCAGGCACTGGGCACAGGATTTCCAGATGCTCCTCACCCCACTCATCTCCTGCCCAAAGGGGCAGCCAGCCCTGTGAGGAGCCAGTCGCCTGCCCAGCAGAGGGCAATGCCCGCATTGCCAGCCATTAGCAGACCTGGTAAGAGAGGGAGAGTGCCAGAGCCCGCAGGGGTGGGGTGTTAGGAGGACAAGGTCATCGGATGGAGGGGAGAGGAGAAGGGTGGATCCACCCCATCGCAGACTCAGGATAAGCAGAGGCTGGCCTGGGTCAGGATGTACATTTGTGGTGGGTGGGGTGAGAGGGGCAGGGCACGGGGAGGGGGACAGGGGGCCTGGGATCCCCTGGGAACAGTGGGGATGGGGTGGCTGGCCTGGCACTTCTGGGAGCCTCCTTGGAGCCTTGCACAAGTGTAGCGAGAGAAAGGGGTGAAAGAGTGAATGAATTGCTTACCGGGCCCCCGGGGCCTTCCAGGAAGGAGGCGCCCAAGTCGGAACACGATGGCTCTCTCGTACTCCCGCACGATCTGCAGTGGGAGACAGAGAGGCTGGAATTGGAGGAGGTGGGGCTCTGGGGGAAGGGCTGCGGCATTGGAAGAGAAGCTGGAAAAATCATTGTTTTGGGAAAACCACCGAAAGGCAAACTGTGCAGAGCCAGCCAGCCAGAGCTGTCGGCTGGCATAGCTCCATTCACGCCAGGGCTGCTATCTCCATTTACACTAGCTGAGAATCTGGCCCAGAGACTATATGGCAATTGCAACTGTGGCCTGCTCCCGGCCACTGGAACTGAGAGCAGGGAGCCTGTCTCTCCAGTGCTCTCAATGATCCCACTCCTGGGCCTAGGCAGCATAGAGAAGGAAGCCACTTGAATCAAACGCAGAGGGGAGGGGGCAAGAGCCAGATCTGGGGTGGGGCAAGTAGATTGGGATGAAGAATTCTGGGAGGGGTGCAGGGGTGCGGAATGACTGGGACTGTGTTGGGGTCGGGGGAGATTGTGATTGGATGTGCAAGGAGACCACGACAGGGAGCTGGGGATGGGACTGAGAGCCACTGAAGGGGAGACTGAGATCAGATGGGGAGCAGGGGGAGACTGGGAATGGAAAGCAGTGTAGTGGGGGAGGGGAGACAGATCTGAGAGGAGCCAGTGTGCAAGGACACAACTGGGACTGGCTGAGCAGAGAGCCTGGGGCAAGGAGTCAGATTGGGGGAGGGACACACAGATTAGATCAGGAGGCTGCGGTGGGAACCTGGGTGTGGGAGCCAGTGGGGATGGGGACTGTGGACATAGGAGGCTGAGCGGGAGACACAGACAGATGGATTGAGGAGCTGCGAGCAGGGAACTGGGACTGGCTGGGCAAAGGAGACGGGGACTAGGATGAAAAGTCTGAGGAGTGGAGACTGGGACTGGCTAGGTGAGGAGAATAGGACTGGGACAAGGAGCCCAGGGTAAGGATGGGACAAGAACAGGTTGAAGGGAAATGGGCAGAAGAGTCTGCACACTAGCATACACTCCCCTCCACAGTCTGGAATGTAACCCAAGGTCCTTGAGACCATAGGTGGTGGTTGTGTGGCAGCACCCGCTGGCTTGAACTCCTGGCTTGAAGTAGTACTACCAACCAAATACATGGTAATAGCTTTCACCACCCCCACTTTAAACATTGTTCCAGCACCTAGGCTTGAGTCTCACCATTCCTCTGCTGTCAGTAAATATCTGGGAAACCATCGGTATGTGTCTCATCCCCCTCTAGTGCTGGGCCATACTGAGGATAACAACCTACTACTGCTAACAGTTACTCCATTAGCTCAAATGGCAGAGGGCTGAGTGGTGTATGTAAAGGTTCTGACCCTGCTGAGGACCTAAGTTGGTGTCAGTATGATGCCACATGATGGCATTTCTGTGTTTTCAGTTTGCTTTTTAAAAACTCTAGAAAATTAAACACAAAAACTATGTTAAAATACCATAATAATGTTGCAATGTCAAGCACACCATGCATAGCCTCACCTTCATGCAGAACCAGACAGAAATGGGGAAGGTCAATATGATGAAGAGAAGGGACAAGATGGTAAGAAGCCACTCACAGATACCTCGACCGGGAGATGTCATCCCTAAAGAAAAATAAACGAAGAACGCATTAGCAGGTGCCTATTTCCATATTACCGACCGACTGACACCTGCTTGCGTGGTCAGAAATCCTGCTTCCACCAGGTGATCCAAACCTGCTCAGAGATAGGCAGAGTGTAATCACCTGGGCTGGAATTTGACCAAGACACTGGAGTCAATATTCAGGACCTGGCTTAGAAGGATAAAAACATGGTTGTGTGTAAGCATTTTGGGGGAGAGGCTGCATCACCATATATATTCTGACAGCACCATGGGGAACAAGTGCTGACCAGGCACTACTGCTGGTACTGTACTTTAAATATTCATTAGAAATACTCTGAAAGTCCCAGCAAAGAAGGGGTATTCAGTGTGTTCCATTTCCCAGGTGCAGCCTGACCCAGCATCTCTCCTGTCAGGGTGGTGTAGCTCCTCTGGGTACAAAGCTCTTCTAGCTGTGTGTTTGGGACAATTCCATTGCCCATGAGCATCAGAGCCCCAGGACAGACTCCCCACAGGACGCATGAACCAGACAAAGCCAGCGCTTATTCCAGGAAGGCCCCAGAACCAGGTGAACGCTATACTCCTTTCAGCTGTTCTAAGGGGAGCCCGCATTATTCATCTGGGACTGGTACAGGGGGATCTCAGGCTGGGTCTGTGTGTCCCTTTGAACTGGATTCCAGCTGCAACCTCGACCCTATCGAGTGCAGCACTGTGCATGGGTGTGTCTGCTATGCTTGGAAATCCACACCAATAGGAGGGACTAGAGGCTGCAGCCCAAACCCCAGGCTTGTGGTTTTGGCAGGCCAGGGCATGCCAAGTGCCACTTTTCCATTGGTGCCCTTAGGAACAAAGGCCTAGATCCTCAAAGGTTTTAATGGGAGTTAGGTGCCCAAATACCTCTGAGGATCTGGCCAAAGTCTTTGTGCCATGGCATGAGACCACAGTGTGAAATGGGAAGCTGCGAAGAGCCCACGCTGTGCGTGTGGGGAGGGCTTTGCTGTAACATGGGAAGAAGGGTGAGGCCAGCGGCTTCCCCGTGGTTGGTCTAAGAGTCCTGAGCTCAAGGAGCCCATTGAAGACCTTTGGCAGGGGTAGCAGCTGGCTCTGGGTCTGCACGTTTACTGACCTAGTGGTAGTGTCTGATTCACTCCTGAGGGGGCTGTTCCCTGGGCAGTGAATGACTAGAGGCCACCCAGTGCAAAGGGAGGTTGCAACAGCTCTTTCTTTTGTGCCAGCTTTATGGCCTGGGGATCCACAGCACAAGCAGGAACAACGGATGCTGCCCCACTGCACTGTGCTTCAACCTTCCTTGACTCACTGGAACCACTCCTAGAGGCATCGTCTATCCCCATTAGTTAGCAGTATTGCTTGAGGCCTGGCCCCAGGGTGCTAGGGATACACACAGTAAGAGACAGTCCCTGCCCCAAACAACAGACAAAGGAAATGCTGTTATCCCCATTTTACAGAGGGGGAACTGAGGCACTGAGAGACTAAAGTGACTTGCTCATGGGGAATTTGTGGCAGAACTGGGCACTGAACCCAGCTCTCCCAATGTCCAGGCCAATCCCTTAGCTCAGAGACAATCCTGCTGCTTGTAAGCTATTAAGCAGGGGTCTCAAAGTCCTGGCTCATGGGCCATCTGCGGCCCGACTCGAGATCCTCCCCACTGCGGCCCACGGGGGAGAGAAGCAGGCAGGCATGCTGCTGGCAATGTTTGTTGCAGGCTCCACCCCTCTCAGCTCCCATTGGCTGGGTCAGCGATATCATAGAATCATAGAATCTCAGGGTTGGAAGGGACCTCAGGAGGTCATCTAGTCCAACCCCCTGCTCAAAGCAGGACCAACCCCAACTAGATCATCCCAGCCAGGGCTTTGTCAAGCCTGACCTTAAAAACTTCTAAGGAAGGA
Source organism: Chelydra serpentina (assembly GCA_037349315.1). Lineage (NCBI taxonomy): Eukaryota > Metazoa > Chordata > Testudines > Chelydridae > Chelydra > Chelydra serpentina. The sequence continues at coordinate 53,669,026 of JBAIAC010000024.1, read as the reverse complement.
GATTCCACCACCTCCCTAGGTAACCCATTCCAGTGCTTCACCACCCTACTAGTGAAAAAGTTTTTCCTAATATCCAACCTAAACCTCCCCCTCTGCAACTTGAGACCATTACTCCTTGTTCTGTCATCTTCTACCACTGAGAACAGTCTAGATCCATCCTCTTTGGAACCCCCTTTTAGGTAGTTGAAAGCAGCTATCAAATCCCCCCTCACTCTTCTCTTCTGCAGGCTAAACAATCCCAGTTCCCTCAGCCTCTCCTCATAAGTCATGTGCTCCAGCCCCCTAATCATTTTTGTTGCCCTCCGTTGGACTCTTTCCAATTTATCCACATCCTTTTTGTAGTGTGGGGCCCAAAACTGGACACAGTACTCCAAATGAGGCCTCACCAGTCATCATTAGTTGCTGGGCCCAGTCAGCCATGGAGGCAGCATCATTAGTTGCCGGGCAGAGTCAGCCATGGAGGCAGAGTCACTTTTCCCCTACAATGAATATAAACAAGTCTAAATACCGCACAAACTATCTGACGCACACCTTGCTGCAATCCTGAAGGTTTAGACTGCTCAGTCACTGAGGCCAAATATCAACAGACTGACAGAACTGAAGCGTTGCCTGGTGTCTGGCAAACACTAAAAACTCTCTGGCAGGCGAAGACTTGTATAAAGTTGTATGACAGTTTTATTATTTCTAAGAAATTTGAAATAAAAACTACAATATAAACGTTTTCTTTTCTGAACACCATCTTCAGTGACATTATTGGCCCACTGGGAGGATTTGAGGACTGGCCCTAAGGTCAATTGAGTTTGAGATCCCTGCTATTAAGTCTTTGGCCTTTATGTGGCTGGTACCACTAGAGCTAAAGCCCCTAGTGAGTTCTGTGATGTGGGCACCTCTCCTGTAGGACCAATGTTACCCAAGTATCATCAAACAGATATCAGAGTGAAACAACTCTTATTCCCTAGCAACCCCAGGTGGATAGGCAGCAGTGACTTCCAGATGAAAGGCCACCTGGGCTCATAGTAATTCTCTGAGCCATACAGTCCTTCAGTGTTAATGCTGTGACTTAGAGCAGCAAGTGAGCCTTTCCCAGAAATTCTGGCTCTTAACTTTGTCTGAAGCTGTAGGACTGGATTAATTGCTATTTATGGAGGATGATACCAAAATGAGACCTGGCTTTTGTCTATATTGTTGGTGTGTGTGTGTGTGTGAGAGAGAGAGAGAGAGGGTAAAGGCTTACTAATGGACAGTACAGGAAGGAGAAAAATCAGAAAGCAGGATCATTTTAAACAGATATCTCACCTGTCCTGTGTGAGGATAGCTGTGTTCTCTCTGTAACCTACCAGCTCCTGCAATGCCCCTTCCATTCAGGCTTCACAATCAGGAATAAATTAAGCCTCAGATACTCCCTGTGACATTGATTATTTCCCCCCACTTAACAGATAGGAAAAGCTCACTCTCCCAGGTTCACACATCCACTCTGCAGCCCATCTGGGACCAGAACCCAGTGCTTCTGCCCTCAGGCAGGTGCTCTGTCCACTAGGCTACATTGGCTCCTTTGGTTTTGCCTTTAAAATATTCCCCCTTTGAACCTTCCTCTCTGACCTCCCATCAACAGGCTGGTAGGAAGGAGACCAAGAGCCCCCTTTGCCTACTGAGCTGATGCTGACTCCACCCTCTCCCCCAAACTGGGCATGCTCCAGCTTCCACTAGCTGCCCTTAAAAACGGGCCTTTCAGGACTACTGCCCCCTTTAGAGGACCCGTGGCTCTAGTGGGCAGATGGCTTCCTGCTGGGTGCAGGCACAGCCCTCAAAGCGGAATGCTTACTCTTTCCAAAGGTTAGTTAACATCCCTGCTTCCACTGACCACTACAGTCCCTTCTGTCTTTAGGGGCTCTCTGCAGAAAGGCCAGGTCTAGAGAGGAGCTTGAACCTAAGCCCCACATGCCAACACACCAAGCTTTAAGAGTTCAGAGTCTGTATCTGAGTTTTACAGCTGGACCTTCTCCCTACAACAAGCTGAACTAAACCTGTGGCTGGAAACATTCCCAAATTGCATGTGTCCTCGGAATCTTCAGCAATGCTCTGACTGTGTTTCTTGGTTGTAGCAATGAGCAGCTCCCTGTAATCAAGACAGAACTCTTTGGAGGAAGGAGGCAGCTGTAGAGAATTAATCATCAGGGAGACAGAAGCAAAGCTGGGGCCGCAGAGCAGCTGGACTGGGGAGGGTTTTTGCTGCTTCTTGGCATTCCCTCCCATCTCTGTGATGCCAGGACTGAACAGATCAGTTCTATGGGTAAAGCATGTGCCTCTTGGTAGTACAGTGCCAATGTACAAAGGATGAGAGGCAAAGAGCTCTGTTGATCACCTCACTGTCCCCTTCCCCCCTGTGCCAAATCCTTGCCCCTGGAACTGGCCATCTTGACCTGTTTTCTGTGGCAATAGGTTGGTTCAGGTGTGTTCTGGGCAGAGCAAGGCTTAAGAGCCAGCTAGGATAACTCTAGCTAGAAACTTCTTCCATCAAAGGGTGGTAAATAATCCCCTGTGCTTCTCAGGGTTAAGGGGTAATACAGCCAGTGAGGCTGTGGCCTAATGAAGCTAATGAGCAGCGCTCTGTGGCCTAGAGGGATGCAGGGTGGATGCTGCTTGCTGCTAAATTTGTTGCTTTATTAGAAATGGAACAGGTCCTGATGTCTCTGAGAAGCCTGGCTAGCCCCAGGGCCTGGTGCTGAACCCTTCTGAAAATCTGGCCCTGGGGGTTTGTGCGATCACTTGCTCACTCCTGCGCCATGCACTTATTGCACCCGCTTTGCTCTCCCTTTGCACTGGTGTAAACGACGATACAGAGATCAGAGCAGAATCGGACCCCAGTGCCCCACGAGCCAGTAGCCTCTGTACCTACTGCTCTCCTGCCCTTTCCAAATCCTACCTTCCTCTTGCTGCTCGCTTTCCAGCAGTGCCATCACCTCGGTTTCCTCGTCGAAAGACACTACATCGTCCACATCCACCACTGTGGAGCTCGGCACCCTGCTGTCTGTCTCCGTGGGGCTCTTGCTCTCCTTGGCTTTCCCCCTCTTGAGCCCCTCTCTGTCCTTGCTGGCTCCTCTTCTGCTCTCCACCTTCTCTCTCCTGCCCTGTGAGTCTGCGGGCTCTCTGTTCCGCCTGTGGGACTCCCTGGAGGAGCTTCGAGACCGCTTTTCCATCCTCATCGGGGTTGCGAGCAAAGGAGCATGCAGCTCTTGGGAAGCAGTTTGCTGCGGCGACAGGCTGACCAGTCTTGGGAATTTATCAGGGAGTGGAGGAGGTGGCAGGCGGGGGAGGCACAGGAGGTTTTGAGCATGCTCTGGGCTTGTTGTACAGTGAGCCAAGCAAGCTGTTTCCCAGACACTGTCCTATCCCCCACCTACCCAGCACTGGCAGGGGAGTTTCAGGAAGGCTCAGTCCTCGCCAATCGGCTGCCAAGTCGGTGGAATCCATGATGTGGGTCCATGTGCTCTTGCATGACTTTGGCATAAAATGCATTGACACTCACACAAAGGGGTCTTTTTTGTGCATCTGTAAAGTAACCTCCCCCTCCCCCAATGCAGCCATCCAGTTTGCATAGTTCCTGAATTCGCCTGGCATCACTAGCATCATGACTTGGGTGGAGAATCCCAAACCTTTGCTGTTGAAAGCAACTGCCCAAGTCAAATCCTGAATATTTCCCATGTTTAGAAACTATCTTCACTAGGGCTTGGGATGGTGCCCCACTGGCTCTGCTCCCTAGAAACTGGTGGTTGGGTTCCCGATGCAGCCGGGGCACGTTGACATACAGCTGTTCTCATTAGAATGTAACAGCTAGGTTGCTTTTCAAATTCAAGTGAGGCAGTTTGGTGCCAATCCAGCAATGTGCTCCCTTGAGCCGAGCTCGGTTGAATTTAGTGTGGCTCCATTAGGGCTCAGGGCATGGGGCTCGTTGCAGGATTAACAATAATAATACCTAGCTCTTTTCTAGAGATTTTCATCAGTAGGTCTCCAAATGCTTTACATAGGCGGTCAGAGTCATCGTTCCCATTTTACAGCTGGGAACACTGAGGTATGGGGCCTTTAAGACTCTTGTTTAAATGACAGACCCATAACTTTGTGCCTGAAATAGATCCTCAGGGTCTCAAGATGTGCAGTGTCGTGGGGGGACAGACGGACAATAATTTGCATAACGTACACACTCAGCAGCGGTGTGAAGGACGCCCTCTCACTTGCATGCTAGATCAGAGGGTCCCATTGGGTTGTCAGTACATGCCTGTTAGCAGGAAGAGGGTTAATTCTTACAAGGTAAACTGCATAAAGCTTTTCATTCAGGCCTCTGGGAGAGGAAAATTCTGTTTAATGGTGGTTTAAATTTGGGGCTCACAGAAATTGGTTGCGATTGATCATTAATGCGGGAAGAGGGAAAACCCCAAAGTTTTTTTTTAAACTAGGCATCCACTTAGCAGAGCAATGACAAGCCCAGGGTTATGTTCGTTCACCTCCGACCTCCAAAACTAGAATGAAACAGAAATGCCCTGAGCAGGAGGGCCTGTCTGCTGCTTCGGTTTCTTTCTCTGTCTCTCTGTCCCCCTTCCCTTGGTTCTCATTGGTGTCTGTTAGACAGTAACTGTTCCTTTCTGCAGTTCCAGTTGATATCCTTCACTTCCTGCCCCAGACTATTGCCAAATGTTGCTGTGTGCTGGTAACTAGTAGCAGTATTCTGCCCACAGAAGGGGCTGCATTTTGTTGGTGGGCAAAGTAACAATATAGCAGCCTTCATTTATCTATGGTACCAGAAGTGTGGCTGGTCCTTTGTAGATCTGTATGGAGCACAGGAAACTTATGTATGCACATTTAAATTGTTGTAAATAACAGTATTTAGCGTGGGATGTTGAAGTTAATGGCTGTACTAACGAAAATAAGGATCTTCTTATGGAGAACATTGGAATGAATTGTGCTGCTGAAAATTCAACCCCGTGTAACCCTGGATGTTAAAGAAATAAAAAATGAACAGCTGAAATGTTCAAGCCTCTTTCCATTAAAATGAAACTAAGTGACTTTATATTTGCAGAAGTAATCCCTTTCCCCAGAGAAATCTTCCCCAACCAAGTGACTTGGTAGGCCCAGCTTCTAGACTAGCAACTATGACCATAGTCTGACTTCTGCTTGTGACACCTTGGTAGATTCAGCCTTGTCCAGCCCAGACACTGTTATCCTACTGGTGGGGATGCAAGCACTGGAGATCTCCCACCAGCTGCATTGCTAGACAAGGGAAGCCAGTGCAAGGAGGATGTTAGACTCTTACTAGAGTGACCATACATCCTGTTTTGGCCGGGATAGTCCCTTTTTTAAGTCCTGTCCTGGCTGTCTCAACTTTTTGGGCAAAACTGGACATTTGTCCCGTTTGCTCTTGCTGACTGATCATCAGTTGGCAAGAGCAAATGGGACAAATGCCCAGTTTTGCCAAAAAAGTAGGGGGTGACCCCTAGGGGGGCACCGGAGGAACATGCAGGGGGGTGGGGATGAGCAGTGATGCCAGCCCCAGTAGCGTAGCCGAGGGGGAGCGGCCACTCCCCCACGGAGCAGAAGCGGCGCCTTTTTTTGCTCCTGATGCTTTTTGCTCCTGCACTGCAGCTGGAGCGGAGCTTGTTTTTTTGTTTTGCTCCCGGCGCCTTTTTTTGCTCCCGGCGCCTTTTTTTAGCTCCGCTTCCCCTGTGCTCTAAACCTGGCTACGCCACTGGCCAGCAGCATGTGGGAGGGAGGGCTCGGGGTGGGCGGCAGGTGTGGTTTGGGCTGGCTCTGCGCAGGTGGGCAGTGGGGGGGGAGGGGAAGAGGAGGGCCTCAGACCAGCCCTGTGCAGTGTCCCATTTTCCATTTGAGAAAATATGGGCACTCTAACTCTTACTCATGCTCATTCTCCATTCCCTTTGAGGAGTGAGAAGATTCGTCTGTTAGGGCCATGCGATGTACCAGCTCGCTCTGTATGCTTGCTTCCATGTCGGGGAGCTGCTCGCCAACAAAGCAGAGGTTAGTGCTTGCTCAGGCTGACTCTGACATCCGAGGAATGTCACGCTATCCTAAGCAATTTAGGTGGACTGAGGGATAGCTTCTTAGGGCCTATCTGTACTGCGGACACAATTGTGGTAGTGGGGACACCCAGCTACAACATAGTGGTCTCATAGCCAGCTCTGTTTGTAGCATAGCTGGTGCTTAACCATGTTCTCAGCCCTTGCTACAGCATTGGCTCTGCGGGGCTTTAGCCCGGTCTGGTAATGGTTGAGAGTCCCATTGCGTTCAAAGTGGAACGGAGTTGGGCAGTGCTGTGCAGCCGACACTTCAGCCAGGGCCTCCCTCAGGCAACTTCTCTCTCAGCCCCCTTCATCTGCTCCTCTCCCACCACTCAGTGACAGGCACCCACCAGCGGCTCCCTCTTTCCAACTGGAGCCTCCCTGCCCCTCACCCTGGGGAGGCTGTCGCACCTGGTTGCTGGTCTCTGAAGCAGCAGTGGCAGGAGATGGATTGCCCTAAGGAGGCTGGTAACCAGCAAGTTGGTTCTTTGGGTGGGAAAATGTAAATGTAACAGGGAGGTAATTAACTATTGAAACAGTTGACCACAGGCAGTGGTGGATTCTCCATCACTGGCAATTTTTAAATCCCAATTGTACGTGTTTCATTAAGATTTGCATTAAGAATGATTTTCTGGTATGTTATCCATGATTTCAGACTAGATGATCGCAATTGTCCCTTCTGGCCTTGGAATCTAGGAAAGTGGCTGTGGGTCCTCTTTTGCTGGGGGTAGGTGGGGGGGTCATTGGAGGGAGTGTGGGTGCCCTGTAGCCTGTGGGAAGGGGTGGGTCAGGTGGAGGTGATGTACCCTGACTTGTAGCATGGGGGACCTGAGGATCCAAAGTGTCTTGGCTGTCTGGGTTTGCAGGTGGGGAGGGAGGAGGCAGTGTTTGCACTAGGTAGAGCAGCAGTTTAGATCTGCCCCTGGCTGCTGTTGCAGGAGCTCTGATGCTGGCAGGTGATTGAGTAGGCTACATGTTGCATTGCTGTAACTGTACAGAGATGCTGATGGGGACAGAAAAGGAGGATTCCCTTAGAGCAGAGGTGGGAAAACTATGGCCCGGGGGCCACATCCGGCCCTTCAGACATTTTAATACAGCCCTCGAGCTCCAGCCGGGGAGTGGGGTCAGGGGCTTCCCCGCACTCCACACATGCTGGGGCTCTGCTCAGCTCCTGGAAGCAGCAGCATGTCCCCCCTCCGCCTCCTACGCGTAGGGGCAGTCAGGGGGTCTCCGCACACTGCCCCTACAGCTCCCAGTAGCCGGCAACCACAGCCCATGGGAGCTGCCGGGGCAGCACCTGTGGATGGGGCAGCACACAGAGCTGCCTGGCCACGCCTCCGCATAGGAGCTGGAGGGAGAACATGTCACTGCTTCTGGGAACTGCTTGAGGTAAGTGCCGCCTGGAACCTGCACCCCTGCCCCCCTCCTGCACCCCTGCCCCAGCCCTGATCCCCCTCCCACCCTCCGAATCCCTCGGTCCCAGCCCGGAGCATCCTCCTGCACCCCCAACCCCTCATCTCCAGCCCCACCCTAGAGCCTGCACCCCCAGTCAAAGCCCTCACCCCCTCCCACACCCCAACCCCCAATTTTGTGAGCGTTCATCGCCTGCCATACAATTTCCATATCCAGATGTGGCCCTTGGGCCAAAAAGTTTACCCACCTCCCCCCCCCCCCCCGCCTTAGAGCAACTATAGCTGCAATGGCAGCTTAGCAGCTCCCAACCCCAAGAGAAACAGAGGCTTAGACATTTTGAACAAAGGGCTCATGAGCAGTAGCGCAGGCAGGTCCGGAGCGCAGGGGGAGCAGCGCTATAAAAAGGCGCCTCCCCCTGTACTCACCCGGTGGCGCTCCGGGTCTTCGGCGGCACTTTGGCGGTGGGTCCTCACTCACTCCAGGTCTTCAGTGGTACCTGCCGCTGAAATGCCGCCAAAGACCCGGAGTGCTGCCAGGTGAGTGCAAGAAGCGGCACTTAAAAAGAAGCGGCGCCTTTTTTTTAGTGCTGCTAAAAAAAGGCGCCGCTTCCTTTTTAAGGCGCCGCTTCTGCTCACAGGGGGAGCAGCTGCTCTCCCTGCTCCCCCCCTGGCTACGCTGCTGCTCATGAGAGCCACACTGTGAGCCTCAGAGAGACTGGGGGAATAACACTGTTGTAACTGAGTTGGCTAGTGTGGTTAGGCCCAATCTATGCTATAAGAAATCAGTTCAGCAGCAAGACAATGCTAGTCCTCAGCACACAGAAGCAGCAACCTCCCTTCTGAAGAGTTGGTGCTGACTTAGTGCTGATATTCAGTTTATCTAGAAGCACAGCTATGCTGTTGTCCAGCCGGTATGTGCGTTGTTAAAGGCGGAGAAGGAGAAGAAAGAGGAAGGGAGTAGAGTTAGGGTGGCAACAGTCTTTGTTTTCTCTTGGATTCCTGTTTTATTGGAAATCTTTGCAGCCCGCTAAGTCAGGATATTACAGGCATGCCTGAACTCTGAACTTTCTACTCCCTGATCTAGTTTGTAGTGTTAAGATCTTGAAACATATTATTTACTGGCAGATTTCCCTGGTCCCAGGGAAATGTTGAATGAATGGGGCTACTGTCGAGCAAATGGAGTTGGGTAGGTACTTGGGGGGAAAACAATGATACATAATTAATATAATATCCTTAATCATCCCCAAATGCTTTATAAACTATATACGTACAAAAATTGCCTGTTTAACCAGGTATGTCAACATTATGGAACAGTATGAAACAGGAATAGAACAGAGAAGGATACAATATCCAATGGGGACTGCAAGTGGAATTCTGAAAGTTGGTCAGACTGCTTTGGCCACGGCCCTTTCTCACCAAAAGTAGGACGCAATCTTTAATAACTATAAGAGCCCGGACCATTGATTTCTTGTCTGGTGTTCTGGATGCTATATCCCAAGGATTCTTTGTAAGAGCAGTTTGCAGCTGAGCAACTCTCAGTTGATCTCAGGAATTTGGATTTGAGAATAGTGCAGCATGTTTACTCCTGCCCTGTGGAAAATCAGTGTAGCATGAAGACCGGAATCATTTACTCAAATGCAGGCATTCCCCCCCTCCCCCCTGTTTTCTCCAAACCCCTTAATCTGTAGCCTGAGTCCCTGGGAATTGTACTGAAACGTACAACTTTTTGGAAATAAACAAAATAACTGAACAGGCATCACAGATGGACTAAGGAAGAGAAATAGATCATTGGCCTGAACACAGGATGGGGAGTCAGGAATTCTAATCCAGATTGACAGTGATTCCCTTTTTACCCTTGGGCAAGTCACTTAACCATTTATCCTTCGATTTTGCCTCTGTAAAGTAGGGATTATAAACAGAGTTCTGTAAAAATATTCCCCAAAGCTATCAAAATGTGTAAAATGTATCCGTTTTAATTTTGTTGCAATAAATTAAAATTAGTCCCTTTCTTTTCTCAGTTTGTGTGCATGTAAAAGGGGAATAATACCTATTTCACACAGAGGTGCTGATTAATATTTAGGTGCTTTGAAGGGGTAAAATGCCAACTAGTATTCTATTGTGTTGGCTCTAAAGGACAGGGTCACTTTGTTATAAGACAACTGATTAATAAAGAGATGGAGAAAATTGGCTTGATTGCATGGGATCTAAAGGGCATAAATCAATTCTTTTATCCAGAAAAATCATAGGACTGGAAGGGACCTCGAGAGGTCATCTAGTCCAGTCGCCTGCACTCAAGGCCACAGGCGCCGACTCTGGCTGGCGCCCAGGGCCAGCTCCAGGCACCAGCGCAGCAAGCGCGTGCCTGGGGCGGCAAGCCGCAGGGAGGCAGCCGGCTGGTAGCTGCGAGGGCGGCAGTTTGGCAGCCTTCGGTAGCGTTTCTGCGGCAGGTCCACCGGACGCGCTGCTTCAGCGGCAATTCAGTGGCGGGAACAACGAATCCGCAGGACCAACGACCTCCCACAGAAATGCTGCCGATGGCTGCCTGACTGCCGTGCTTGGGGCGGCACAAAACATAGAGCCGCCCCTGCTGGTGCCAGTGGGTGCTTGCGCCCCCCCCCCACCCCTGGCCCCAACCCAACTCCACCCCCGGCCCTGCCCCCATTCCAACCCCTTCCCCAAATCCCCGCCCCCTCCCCTGGGCATGCCACATTTCCCCTCCATCCCCTCCCTCCCAGGCTTGCGCGCGGCAAACCTGGGAGGGAGGGGGGGAAAGCAGCGGCGCACTCAGGGGAGGAGGCGGAGCGGAGGTGAACTGGGGCGGGGAGGGCCATGGGATGTAACCCTTGGAGGGTGGGGGGGACAGGGGAACCGCTCCCTGCCCGAGCTCACCTCCGCTCCGCCTGCACTGAGCACGCCCCCACCACTCCGCTTCTCTCCCCTCCCTCCCAGGCTTGCCGCGGGAGTCAGCTGTTTGGCGGCAAACCTGGGAGGGAGGGGAGAGAAGCGAAGCGGCGGCGGCGCGCTCAGGGGAGGCGGAGCAGAGGTGAGCTGGGCAGGGGGCAGGCAGGGAGCTGTTGGTGGGTGCTCTGCACCCACCAATTTTTCCCCGTGGGTGCTCCAGCCCCGGAGCACCACAGAGTCGGAGCCTATGCTCAAGGCAGGACTACATATTATCTAGACCATCCCTGACAGGTTTGTCCAACCTGCTCTTAAAAATCCTCAATGATGGAGATTCCACCACCTCCCTTGGCAATTTAGTCTAGTGCTTAACCACCCTGACAGGAAGGTTTCTCCTAATGTCCAACCTATCCTCTTGTCCTATCCTCAGAGGTTAAGAAGAACAATTTTTCTCTCTCCTTCTTATAACAACCTTTTATGTACTTGAAAACGGTTATGTCCCCCCTCAGTCTTCTCTTCTCCAGACTAAACAAACCCAATTTTTTCAATCTTCCCTCATAGGTCATGTTTTCTAGATCTTTAATAATTTTTGTTCTTTTTCTCTGGACTTTATCCAATTTGTCCACATCCTTCCTGAAATGTGGCACCCAGAACTGGACACAATACTCCAGCTGAGGCATAATCAGCGCGGAGTAGAGCGGAAGAATTACTACTTGTGTCTTGCTTACAATACTCCTGTTAATACATCCCAGAATTATATTTGCTTTTTTTTTTTTTGCAACCGCATTACACTGTTGACTCATATTTAGCTTGTGATCCACTATGACCCCAGATCCTTTTCCGCAATACTCCTTCCTAGGCAATCATTTTCCATTTTGATGTGTGCAACTGATTGTTCCTTCCTAAGTGGAGTATTTTGCATTTGTCCTTACTGAATTTCATCCTATTTACTTCAGACCATTTCTCCAGTTTGTCCAGATCATTCTGAATTTTAATCCTATCCTTCCAAGCATGTGCATCCCCTCCCAGCTTGGTATTGTCCGCAAAATTTATAAGTGTACTCTCTATGCCATTATCTAAATCATTGATGAAAATATTGAACAGAACCGGACCCAGAACTGATCCCTGTGGGACCCCACTCCTTATGTCCTTCCAGCATGACTGTGAACCACTGATAACTACTCTCTGGGAACCAATTATGCACCCACCCTTTAGTAGTTCCATCTAGATTGTATTTCCCTAGTTTGTTTATGAGACGGTCATGCAAGACAGTATCAAAAGCCTTAGTCAAGATATACCACATCTACTGCTTCCCCCTATCCACAAGGCTTGTAACACCAGCTGGGATTGATTAGTGCCTCTTCATTTCTTCCCAGGTCTTAATGATTTGTCTGACATTTTTCAATGCTTGCATAATTTTGTGCAAGCCTAGGTTTTGGTGCCATAATATACACACTGCCGTTACATTGTGCTGTTGTGTTGAAACATCAGTGTTGTGGAGCAATGGTGCTTTGTGGGAATTTTCCTAACCTTCCATGTGGTAGGTCTGTGGAATGTATAAGGGCTTAAGGTTGATGCTAATTGGAGATTGTGTGTTCATGATGTGGAGCTGGGCTGCAGGTTTATGTTGGGGTGGGGTTGATTTTTTTCCTCTATTCTTCTCCCCCTCCCCCCATCCCTTTGCTTTCTTTGAGCCTGAAGGGGCAGGGCTCAATCATGATTCTGTGGCAAGGTCCTGTTTCAAGGCCCCATTGCTCTCATTGTACCAAGCCCTGAATGGATCTAGCCGGCTGTGCTGTCAGGTCTGTCGGAAGCCCACGTAGAGATCTCATGTTTTGCTTTGTGCCTCACATGGTCATGGGTTACCAGCATGGGAATCACTAGCATGGCGCAGTAGGACATGGCTCTGTGGGACATGCATGGGGTGGCCCGGTGAGATGGGAGCTCAGCAAAGGGGCCACTCGGTACAACTTGCTGGGGGGGGTTGTCTGTACTGTGGATGCCTGTCACCTGGGATGGAACTCAGCCCTGGCTGCTCCCCCACAGAACCCCTGTGTCAGCTGAGGGGTCACTGTGTTGGGTGTGGACCTGGTCCCCGCCCCGTGGGCAGCTCCCGACCTATGGAAGGCTGCCCAAGCAGAGGGCGGGCTGCCTGAGCGCAGTACCTCGCTCGCACCACTGGGTGGCAGGATGTGCCGCTGGTGAGGCTCAAGCGCCCCTCCGCCGCTCTCTATGGTCTCGCTGGTGAAAGGCGCCGCCGTAAGGTCGGGTGGGGTGGGAGCGCACAGGGGCGGGGTGTTTGTGCGCAGGCGCACAAGGTAGGCACCGCGTGAGGGAGCGACCCTGCGAGGACACGCGACGCGAGGACACAGCTCGAGCCCGCGGGAAGGTGGGGGCGGGGGCAGTAATCGCCATGGGGGAGGGGCGGTAACAGCAGAGGGAGCGCTAGTGGTGGGGGGAAGGGACGGGGAGATGCAGGGGCAGGAACCGCGGGGGCGGGGGAGGGGACAGGCTGATGCAGGGGCAGTAACTGGGGCAAGGGCTGTCGTGCTGCACTCTCGGTGCTGGCTCAGACCCCGCCCCCACCCTCTCATGCCCTTGCTTGCCTGTCTCTCCTCCTGCTGGAAGCCGCGCTCTCTGCTCACGCTGTCTCTCCCCTAGTGCAAACATGTCGGACCAAGAGCACCTCATGGACTTGCTGAGGAAAGAGGTGAGGTCCCTGCTGATGGCTGTCAAAGAGGGCCTGACTCCAGTGCAGCTGGAGCAGGAGTACCTGTCTCTGGTGGGCAGACCTCTCCCATTGCACACCCTGGGCTACCGATCCACCATGGAGCTGGTGAAGGACATGCCCGATGTCGTCAACATCTGCGCCTCTAGAGATGGCTCTGTTATACTGAAAGGTGGGTGCACGGCTCCCCTGGCAAGAGGAGCAAATGACTTGGGAACCCTCACCCAAGCATGGAAAGGCATTCAGTAGAACAGTCTCATGCTGTGCTTGCAGTCTGTATGTGCATGATACAAGGCTGGGGTAGAGCGTGGACCCTGGACGTGGCGTGGAGCATTTGAACGTGGGGGAAGGTACCCAATATACTAACCAGCCGGTGAGTTTTCAGAGTCATGTATTTAATCCACCCCAGTTTTTAAAGAAAGTTTTAGATAAATGTCATAAAGGTGCAAATAGCAGAGGGTGATATCTAGGGAGCATCTTGGCCATTTACCATGGATGGGTAGCTCTTCTTTGTGATTTGCAGTTTAAAGCTAATGATTAAAAAGATGAATCTTCATGGCACTCTAGTGGGCTGCTGACGTTGAGTTGGCCTACTTTTAACCTTGGGTAACCCACATAAGCATTATGTATGCAGGATTCCAATTATAAGGACCAGCAGCACTATGTTCAATTTTCTGGATTCTCTTATCTCTTTTGCCTTCTGCACATGTGCCTTATTATTTCCATTTGCCTTCATGTTTGTTTCTTACCTTTTATGTTTCTCCCTGTCTTCCAGTCTCCTTTATATTTGCTTTCTCTCTTCCTTCCCGAGCCACTCAGACATCTTCTCTCCTGGTTGCTTCATCTCACATATGTTCTGGGCCCAGCCTAGGACATGTAATGGCAACCACCCAGGTTTATGCCATAGCGCTTAGGCCTCCCTTTTCTATGTAAATAGAGATTATGGCAGAAGACAGAGTCAGGGAAAAGGCACCAGAGAAGCAACTGGTGCTCCCTTGTCTGGGGGCTAATTATTATTTATATTTCTTGATAAAAGAACCTTTGTGGGTCGATCCAATTCTTTCTTGTTTCCCCACCTTTGGGAGCAGAGTCTTTGGAATGAGCAGCAGCAGCAGCACTGTTTTGGGATATTGAAGACGCAAACAGCCTCGGGGGTGGGGGGTGAATTGACATTTTAAAATCTTTTTTTAAGAAATAAGAGGGGTGATGTGGAAATGCTGGGAGAGCATAGCTCAGTCTCCAAAAATGTTCTTGGTATTCTTTGGTAAGCTCCATAATACCAATCCATCAGTCCAGAGAGATCTTGCAAAGCTAGCTATGTGCTCCCTATCACTCAAGGTATTCAGAGTTTGGTATTAATAACATCCTCTCTCACTGGTGGTGCTAGCTTGTTTCAAAGGCATGTAGATAGTGCTTTTTAATTTGGGGCCTCCCAAAGCACCATGCAAGCTGAGACAGATACGGCAATTTCCTGCAATGTCTTTTGGAGATATTATTGAATTAAGGTTAAATAGCTTTGGAGTCCACTGTATTATCAATGCAAAGTTTGTATTATTGTATTGTATTATTGTGGGATTGTATGCAACTTCTCTAGGAAGGAGATACTTGGCCAATGTATACCCTGAGAAGTGTTGAGTTTCAAAGGACTCTTAAACAGTGTGCCAGAGAAGAAGGAACTTTTGGGACAAAGTTAAGTGGGTTTTCTGGGAAATATCTGGGAGGAGGTGAATGCAGAGTGCCTCCTCTGGACCCAACTTTCAATGCTATGCCCTGAGAAGAGTGCCATTGTCTGACTGATTACATATGCATGGCCTCTGAAGCGTAAAGAGATAAGCTTTGTAAAGGAAAGGCTAATCTATGAATATGTGTTTTTTGAGCAAACAGCTGTTATAAACTTGTGACCACAGAAAAGCCCCATTGGGGGGTTCGAAGGAGCAATCACCTACTAGAACCATTGCTCAAGTTCAGGTTGATCTCTAGTGAGCTTATTAGCATGTTGGATAGGTTCTTTTATTGTTAGTTTTTTCACCTTAAGAATTAATGTGCTTGCTTAGAAAGGGCTGTGTGGTAACTTATAACTGTGGGCAATTACACTGTGTTTAGCCCCTGATGAGAAGGCAAAGATGGAGACCTGCTTAGGCATTCTGACTTACTAGGGAACTGCAGCCTGGAAAAACTCCTGTCAGGAGGGAAAGAGATATTGGGTCTCTGCCCAAGAGAGGTGAGGAGCTGGGAGTCTAGAGTGGGTGCCCTTGCTGGAGCACAAGGGGGAAATATACACGTGCAGTTGCCATGAACTGACACAAGCTATGTACATACAGGGATCACTTTATCAAATAGTTGTAGATACTGAAGCTAAGCTGCACATCAGTGTAGGGCAGTGAAAGAAGAATGCTGTATCTGATTGAAATTGCAAGGTGAATTTAGGTAGAGTGTAATTGCACAAATTGGAATTGGTCCAAGACACTGTTGCGAACACTTTTAACACTGTGCCCACTGCTTGCATCCGACGAAGTGGGTATTCACCCACGAAAGCTTATGGTCCAATACCTCTGAGACTATAAGGTGCCACAGGACCCTTTGTCGCTTCTACAGATCCAGACTAACACGGCTACCCCTGTGATACTTTTAACATTGTGAAAAATGCCATGATGACAGGTGATTAGGGCCTTAGTTTTACATATTGTTCAAAAGTCTGTAGCTCCAGCAAAGCACATTGTGCTGTAGCACTATCAAAAGGTCCAGTATGGTTTTGTTGCAATACTGGCTCACAGGGAAGGGTGCCATCTATTGAGTGGCCAGCACAGCCTTCTACAGTATCTGGGTTTTCTCTTGTGATCTCCTGTTCAGGCACTTAGTAGGCTCAGCAGCCCTCTCTGCTTGGATCATGATCTGCTGAGATCATGGTGCTGACACATTGCCCTCTATGAGATGTTAAAGCTGTTCCAGACTGACTTACGGGGGGGTTGAGTGGGCAGATAAAAGCTATACATCACTGCGCTTTCCATCATTAATGGTAGAATTCAGCAATAGCTGATTAGTGCTATTTGCTCTTTGAAGAGCAGTGTTTCCTCAAAAGGGGGAGAGAGGAAGAGCATTAACCAACACAGCTTTAACTATTTATTTCTGCTGCTTTAGTCATTGCAGATGAAGCCACCAGGGCGATGGCAAGTTTGGTTGCAAGACAGAAGACCAGTTCTAAGGTGCGAAATGTCAAGCGAAGAACAAATGCCTTCTCTCGCCCCCGCCTGCCCCGGCGGGGCCGGACCCCTCCTGTCCTGCCAGCTATGGTGAAGAGTGAGCTGAAGGACCTGCTGAGTCTGTCCCCAGTCTTGCTCTCAGATTTTGATAAGGCCTTCGCCAGGCGCTTTGGACGGACTTTCCAGTATATGCGCTATGGATTCTTCTCCATGATTGAAGTGCTGAGCGCAGCCTCTGATATCATTGCCATTGAGCAGACCAGGGCGGGCTCTCTGCTGACCCTGAAGAAAAGCCCCTCAGTTAAGCAACAGCAGGAAAAGCTGTCACAGGGTGAGGCTTGTATATGTGTTTAACTTGGGGCAGGCAGTTCTGATTAGCACATATTGTCACTTTTTCTTCAAGCAGACCGTGTTTCAGGTGAAAGGGGCTAGGTCTCCACTGTCTGCAGTAGCACCCATCCTTTAGGATTCAGCGCAGGAGGGCTGTGGTGGTTCTGCTGCAGCAGCTGTGTGCCCAGCCCAGTGCCAAAGGGTTCTGGCTCTGTATGACTTGGGTCTTTACTACATGGTTCCTCCTCTGTGTTCTCAGGGACAGGTGGATGGAGAGGGGCGAGTTTAGCTAATCTGAAGTCTATAGATAGCTTTTATTAATATGACAAAAGTTGCCTCTTTGTTGTGGAGCTGGATAAACATTGGTGTGAGCCCAACATTGTCTGCCTGCCAGGGAAATGGAAAACTGTGACCTGCATATTCACGTAGTTTGATTAATGCCGTGTATAAACCTCTGTCTTCTCTGCTTAAGGCGAGAAGGTGATTCAACCAAAGAAAGCAGAACAGGCCAAGTCTGATTCTCTGCCAACATCTGCAGTTAGAACACCACCTCCTGGATCTGTCTTATGTACAGAGAGCCTCGGAACACCAAAACAGGGATCAGAGCCAGTGGAAGCAGAAGTAGGGAACTGTTGTGAGAGACTGAAACAAGTGAGTAACTGAAGAAGTGAGCTGTGGGGTCTCTTATCCTTAAGCAGAGTCATTTAATAATATAATTGTCTCTGGGAAATAGTGTATCATCTGTACAAGGCTAGAGTTTACTAAATTGTTTTCAGATTAGTTCAACAACAAACAAATTGATATTGGCATGGGAGCCCAGTGGGCTATCAGAATCCTGTTTCTGATATGCAAAATCTCTGTACTCATGTTACAGATCACCCATTGGCCAATTCCTGTAATGACCATCAACTTGTTACCTAATGATAGTGCCTTCCACTCAAAGATCTCAGAGCACTTAACATTAAGCCTCATAACCCTCCTGTGAGGGTAGATAAGCCATGGTAACTCCCACTTTACACATGTGGAAACTGAGGTACACTGTGGTTAAGTCACTTATCCTAGATCACACAGAATCTCATAGAGAAAGGAATAGAAACCAGGAGCCTTAAGTCCATGTACTTTGCTCAGACTACTAGATATACTTCCTCTCAAGGACAAAAAAGAATGGAGGCTTTTCCAGGTAATGCCATAACTAAAAGACACCATTTCCTTTGTCTTTTCTGGTCCTGATGGGCTCTATGCCGAGGTAGAATATAACTGGACCATTTATTAGCACCAGGGAAGGGCTTGTTCCAAAGGGAAGCCATTGTTATTGAGTTCTGTGTGCTAGACAATATTCAGACAAAGGAAGACACTCATTCTCACCCAGGGTGCTTACTTGGGTGGTCAGGCACAGACAATCCAATACTGACCCATGATGAATACAATGGTTAATGGTACAAATGGGAGGTGGTGTGGATTATTTTAGATCAATGTTGAAGTACTAATGGAGCAGCATGTGTTAAGGAGGGATTTGAATGAATAATACTTCACACTTAAGAGGGTCATTTAGCAAATGAAGGAGAGTTCTGTATATAGGGGGCAGCATGGGGTAGGTGCATAGACATGAGTGGGAAAGAATACAAAGGATAGGTTTAGCAGGGAGGTTTGGATGAAGTGTAGGCTGTGGGAGGGAACTGATCCAGAATTGTAATAGGCTGCAGTATAGTTAGTTCCTGCTAGAAGGCCCATATGCCATGGGATGGTAGGTGGGAGAATGCCATGGCAAGAGCCTTAGGGACAAAGGAAGAATGAAAGGAAGAGTGTGAGGTGCTCAGAGAGCTCCAGAAAGCTGGCTTATGGCCTGTGCATAGTCTGCTTTATGATGAGGTGGTGCAACACCGGTGGTATAATGGCAAATGTAAGCAGTAATTAATTGGAGACCCCTGCATCACAGCAAGACCCATCATCAGTATTCGTGATCTACAGAATAGTCACCAGAGATTATGGAGGGCAAGAACTACTAGACATTCCAAGTGCCTGTATCTGAGCAGTTTTAGAGTTAATGGTTGTGCATCGTATGCATGCAGTGTGTTTTAAAAATCCTTTGCTAGATGCTGACATTCAATCCTGTTTCACTGCATTCCTAATCTGTCATTTCCGCTAATAAACAAATCTTTCACTGTAATTATTTGTCCCCTTGATTGCACAATTTGATATTAGTTTTCTTAAGCCTTGGAATTGACCTTTTTGTTCTTGGTATGATTTTTGGCTTTTTCCTTGAAGTTGGAGAAGGATATTAAGATGATGCTTGCACAGAAGGGAGCCGGAGGGACAATCAGCTCAGAACTCAAAGAAAAGATCCGAGTTGTAAGTGTTGTTCATATCTGGAAATGTGTCTAAGCTTTGGGCAGGAATAAGCATTAGACATTAGCATGTCTAAAGCCTGATGATCAAGGAACACCACCTCTGCTTCTCAGTAGACTTGGTGGTTACAGATTAATTAGGGAAGATGATGTAGGGTCAGCCAGACTCTGGTCTGCCTCTCTTCCCACAAGATTGAAATATGTTGTTTCCTCTGTCTTTGGCATCAGATCTGCTGGAAAAACCCAGCAGAGAATACAGATTATCTATGAATCCTGATGCTTGTGCAGAATCAGAACCTATGAAAGGTGGTGACACCTATAGATTATTTAAATGTGTGTATTTAGGGGGAGTGAGATCACACTGGACAATAATCTACTACTATCTCTTTTACTGCTTGTGTCTTGAACTATCCCCCTTCATAGCAGCTGAAATTTTACAGATAGTTCATTCGCTAAAGAGCTCACCATCTTCCTCTAAGTGTGGACAGTACCTAGCATGTTATGGGTGCACTTAAGCAACCGTACTGAAATACAGTGGTGGACTGCTAATTAGGGCTTCTCATCATAGCTGTCTGGGTCAGGGGTTCTGAACCTGGAGGTCGTGACCAGGTAGATGTAGGAGGCATGACTAATTTGTCCTTCCCATATTGCTAAGTGGGAAAGGGTTTTTTGGCTAGGTTGGAGAGGAGTGTTAGGATGGTGCCTATATGGAAAAGAAGGTAAGGATATGGAAAAGGTCTTCAGAACCACTGGCCTAGATTATTTAGCTGGGAAATTAGACTTCTGATCCTTGCAGGTATTCTACAATGTGGAATTTTCATAATCCTTGGAAACAATGGAGATTCTCTCTGCATTGAGTTCACAGATATGTGTGAACTTGCTGATTGGGATGAACCCGTGCCAAGTAAATGAACCCATGCCAAGTAAATTACACTTCTGGATAGATACTTTCCATTGAAATTCTCTCTTGTAACTGAGCCAGACTCTGGGTTCACTTTCTAGATCTTCTAGCATGGCCTGCGGCCACCACTGAGGCCAACGGGTCAAATGCATAGATGCAGATCTTTTAAAGGGTTCTTTCATTTGCTGCTCCTCCTTGTTTCACTGTGTGGGGCCATGAATTCCAAACATGCACATGCTTTCTATAGTTCTTTCTTCCTTTTCCAGTTTATATGTACCCTCGGAAATTAAGTTATGCAAGTCTGAGGTTCTGGATGAGTGGCAAAAGTCACAGATAGAAGGTCCAACATGTCTAGCCACAGGGGCTAGTAATAAAGTGCATATCATTAAAAAGCTAGAGCCCCTAACTTTTTATAAGTATTTATTTTGCACGCATAACATGCTGTTTAGTTGTCTGTGTTACAAAATGAAGCCTATTCTTCCTCTTTCACCTAAGGTCCAGGTACACAACTGTCTGCTTATGATGTGTCCTTTCCTGTCGTGTAGGTTGCAGCCCAGTATCCTGAGGGTTTGCTTGCTTCTAAGCTACCTGGTGAGTTTGAGGTAAGTTTTGCCTCTAGCAGGTAGGGACGCTTTATTCGGTTTGGTTAAAGCTGGGCATACTGCATGTAGATCTCTGCAAGCTTCTCTCTCAGCTCTGGTAGAGCAGGTTTCTCTTTTCAGTGCAGGTCCCCTCCAGAAGAGGATGCCAACCCTGTGTTCTGGCTTTATGGTGAAGATAAATTCCCAGTAGGAACTAAGATGATGTCACCTAACTCATGTCCATTCACATACTGACAATGTGGAAATAGGAGTGTGCCCCCAAAACTTAATTACTCCAATAATTCTTTTAAACAGTTTTAAAAGGGTCTTTTATTTAATTAATCTTGAGGCAGGCCAGAGGGGCTGAAATATTGATTTTTCGCATCCCTGTGGAATCCTGTAAGTAAATGAAGCACCCTTCTTAAGAAGCTTAGGAGAACTGAATAAATGTATTTTGAGAAAGTCTAATTTTTTTTTGCTGTCGAGGAGCAGCTCCACTAATATCAGGGAACTAGTGTTCAAGCTAGTTTTGTCTGGGTGCAGGGTCCTATCTATAGTCCTGTGTTCCAGCTAAACACACTTTTTGGGTCATTTTACAAAATTATTAGATGTGCAAAAGGTAAATCAACATCCTATGTCTGGTTTTAGGGATCAGGTATGTGTCTGTTACACAGTGATGAACCTTGTAATTGATGTACTGTGGAGTGCTGCATTCCATGTCCAGCACCAAGAATGAGAAGGTTGCAAGTCATCTGGATATGATTTGTACCAGTTTATAGTCCTGACTGTGAAACAGTTTTGTTTAAAAAGATCCCTTTGAACTGTTTTTATAGCTTTTGATTTTTTTTCCCCTTTCCATGGTTTTTAACTCCCTTTAGAAGTTTGATTCTAAAATTCTTTTCTCTCCTGATCTTGGACCTCTTCCATTTGGGAGCCATTTTTGCTTTCCCATGTTTTCAAAGGGAGCCTGAAGTTCATGCATCTGAATTGCTTGTAACTTGCTCAGTCTTCTTAGAAACAGACACTGGATATCAGCAAAGACTGATGTCCACAGGTACCACCCCCCTACCTCCATCGTACAATGGCAGAAGTGGATTGTGTGAGATGCTGTCACCTGATCCCCGTGGATGATAACCCATTCGGTGCTGCAGGGGCAGTTAAACCCCTCCTGCAAATTATGCTTGCCAAGTTCTCTAGTGCTTTAAGTTTTGATTGTTGTCTGCTCTGCGGGTGTGGTGGCAGTTTAAAAAAAAAAGGCAGGTGAATAAAACTCTTCTTTTCTGGCAACAGGCACATTTTAAAGAGAAGCTATCAGTGAAGGAGCTGGGGTTCTTAAATGTGATGGAGTTTGTTGGGGCCCTTAATGATATTCTCCACATTGAGCGCAAGGAAGGCGAACAAGACTGGCTGGTCTTTGATCTTGAATCCAAGTGCTTAGCAGATGGTAAGTGAGGTTTGTATGTCCATGTTTCATTGTAGGCCAGGAGTGACCAAAATACTGCTGGTGGGACAGATGTTATCCATGAAGACCTACAGCAGGGCCCCTTAAAAATGGGATCTGTAAAAGAGAAGCAGAGCCTACAAGTCTCATCATGCAATTAATCACCTTGGTCTAAACAGAGTGGTGTTCAGAGCACAAGGCAGCATTATATGCTGGGAGCTTTGCTTATTTCTTACCACTGGTGAGTGGATTTGTCAAGCCTGAGTGAAACTGTTAGATTTGACATTTATATTCAAAGTTAAAAACCAATTGAGATGAATGGAGAGATTTCACATCTGTCTTTGAAATACTGTTTGAGGCTGTCAAGAAGACAGAATAGCTTAGATTCATTGCTAAGGAGTATTTTCACAATAGAGGCTAGTTCCGTTTTTTAATGAAAGATTAGATTCTGCTGCAAGTATAGGAATCTGACCAGTTTCACAGCACTTGAAAGTGTGTGGCATGCTGGGTAAAAGTGCTATCCATTTGAATTGTGAAGGCAAATCATTTGCTTCTCCTTCCCTTCTCTATGGAGGGAAGCTTGCTTTGTCTGCATCTTGCAGATTATACTTTTTAATGCAGATATTTTTGAAACCTTTTTGCTGTGAGTTGAGGAGGGAAGTTTTTATCAATGAGTTTTTTAGCATGTACCACTGGGCAAGGAATGAATTTATTAGTGTTCTGCTTTTGTATCTTGATGTACATCTGTTCTTTTTCTTACTGCTTCTGAAGCCCAAATGGATGTATCCTCCTTCCTTTGTTAGGGCCCATCTGCACACAATAAATTTACATCAGTGTAGTGTGACTTAGCAGCATAAGCTGTGGCACTGTAAGCCCCATTTTACAGCAGTGTGGTGTCTACATTGGGAATTTGTGCAGGTGTAATTATCTTGGTGTAGTTACACCCGGGGCAATTTCTTTATTGGATTAAGTCACACTTGTGTAAGCCCTGCTTTATGTTAGTGCAACGTATTTGCACTAGAGTAAGAGCAAAGGTAAATTTCCTGAATGTAGACAGAGCCTTGGAAAGTAACAGCTCTGGCTTTTAAGACAAGTGTGAGTTTCATCTTCTAACAGAGCATATTTGGTTCCATTAGATGAGCAATCAAAGGATGAGATCTGTCAGTCTGATTCTTTGATATGTTCACTAGGTGCTGCTGAGCTCAAGGTCTCCAGCTGGGATTTCTGTTCTGAGAACTCTGAGGATCTGGACCTGAAAAAAAGCCGAGTATTCAATGTGGTAAAAAAGATGGAGAAACCAGTGAGTGGCCTTCAATAATATAATAACCAGGGGGTGCATTTTAGGTTTGGAAGTTGTGATTAGTGTGGCTGGCTGCTGGGAATTTAAATATCCCTTCAAGAGTGTACTGTAGCCAGACTCAGCCTTGCAGAGCCACTGGAATCTTTCTGCATCTATATCCAGCCTATCCAAAGCCATCTTACCTATGGACATTGTGGATTCTCCATCACTTGAAGCTTTCAAATTGAGATGAAATATTTTCCTAAAAGATATGCTATAACTCAATAAGAAGGTATGGGCTTGATGCAGAGAATATTGGGTGAGGCTCTCTGGACTGTTTTGTTCTCTGGCCTTACCAAATTCACAGCCGTGAAAAACATATCACGGACCATGAAATCTGGTCTCCCCCTGTGAAATCTGGTCTTTTGTGTGCTTTTACCCTATACTACACAGCTTTCATGGGGAGACAAGCATTTTTCAAATTGGGGGTCCTGACCCAAAAGGGAGTTGCGGGGGGTGGGGTGGGGGTGTCGCAAGGTTATTTTAGAGGGGTCATGGTATTGCCACCCTTGCTTCTGTGCTGCCTTTAGAGCAGTGCGGCAGGAGCGTGGCGGCTGTTAGCCAGGTGCCCAGCTCTGAAGGCAGCTCCCAGCCAGCAGCAGCACAGAAGTAATGGTGGCAATACCATACCATGCCATCCTTACTTCTGTACTGCTCCTGCCGGCAGCTCTGCCTTCAGAGCTGGGCTCCCATCCAGCAGCCACCATTCTCCAGCTGCTCAGTTCTGAAGGCAGGGCCACCGCCAGCAGCCGCACAGAAGTAAGGGTAGCAGTACCGCAACCTCCCCTACAATAATCTTGCAAACCCCCCCTTCCCCCTCCCGCCACCCACAACTCCTTTCTGGGTCAGGACCCCTACAATTAAAACACTATGACATTTCAGATTTAAATAGCTGAA
This sequence comes from Chelydra serpentina, assembly GCA_037349315.1. Classification (NCBI taxonomy): domain Eukaryota; kingdom Metazoa; phylum Chordata; order Testudines; family Chelydridae; genus Chelydra; species Chelydra serpentina. The sequence continues at coordinate 53,644,886 of JBAIAC010000024.1, read as the reverse complement.
ATAATGAAATTTACAAATTTTAAAATCCTATGACCATGAAATTGACCAAAATGAACTGAATTTGGTAAGGCCCTAGTTATGCAGGAGGTCAGATTAGATTATCATAATGGGCCCTTCTAGCCTTAATATTTATGAATCTGTTCGTTCTGTTAAGTACCTTACTCCCACAATGCAGTTTCCATCTGTGGTGGTTGTTCAGGCAATCTTTTGAGCTCATCTGCATTGCTTCTGCATTGTCCAGTAGGGATGGCTACCGGGTGAGGTGCCTTTCTCTTTCTTTCTCCCTTGCCTCAACCCTCCATGTCCTGAAGTTACTTCTATGGAACACACTCCTTGCTGACACAAGAAGCAGTGTACACAGATGGAGTCTGAATGTCTGTAGGGCAGCAGAAAGCACTGCCTCCAGGCCACTGCATGCACCCAGATAACTAAATTAAACCAAAAAAGATTTAGTTCACCTTTTCAGTCAAGTCCTCTCATGGAAGCGACTGGCTTTCTCTCTTCTGGGGTTGCATCTAAGTTTTCATGATGAAAACTCCGAGGTCACTCTCAAATCTGGTGTGAGGTATCTGTTTGTCTCTTCCCCATTTCCTTCCTTGGTGGGTGTAGCACATCCCAGAGAGAGTCCTTAGAATTTCCCTGTTTCCAGAGAACCCCTTTGCTGGCAGATGATCTCTCTGCTGAGTCAGTCAGACCCAGTGTTTAATTGGAAAATTTGCAGTGGGTAAGTCAGGCACTCCTTCCCCTTCATTGTGGGTCTGAGCCACCCCAATTAAATCTGCCAGCCCTCATTGTTTGAAGAACTGAAGAGGCAGGACATTGGAATAGGACTTAAGCAGTGCTTAATTTGCGCCAGGGCTGAGCCCTGGCACCTCTGGGCTTTGCAGTTCAGAGCCCTGGCACCTCTGGGCTTTGCAGTTCAGAGCCCTGGCACCTCTGGGCTTGGCAGTTCAGAGCCCTGGCACCTCTGGGCTTGGCAGTTCAGAGCCCTGGCACCTCTGGGCTTGGCAGTTCAGAGCCCTGGCACCTCTGGGCTTGCCACATCAGTTATGAAAGTAAAAATATTGCTTGAGCACGAGCTCCAGCACCTCTTTCATTAAAAATTAAGCACCGGACTTAGGCTGTACAGTGCCACTTATTAGACTCCTTTCCATTAGGCATTAGGACAAGCCCCACCAGCACTGGGTTTTCTCTTAATGGGGCGGTTGCTTGTCCTTGTTCAGTGCACCCACTGCACCAGCATTTAACCATCTGTCTGAGCACCAGGTCCTTTTACTCCTTTTCTTGGCTCTGCAGTATCTGGATGTGGAGGAGCTACAGCTAGCCTGGGAGATAGCAGAACCAGAGATCCCCCCTGATGCTGTTCAGGACAGAAGCCTTTATTGTCTCCCTGCACTGAACAGTAGCACCCTGGTGGGTGTCTTTGTGGAGTACATCATCTCTCCTAACCAATTCTACATCCGGATGTGTAGCGGGGAAACATCTGAGATGCTGGAGAACATGATGATTGAGATGAGGTGAGAAAGCATTGCATCAGCTTTGTGCTGTGGCCTGCTTTGCAGATTCTCCATGAGTATGTGTATGCATGTGCTATGCTGCTGAGAGAGCAGGGCACCCAGCTGGCTGTTGTGGTTAGTATTGGCTTGGGTATGTTGGTGCAGAGGTGCATGCACTCTACTCGTTCATGTATGCATAGTGCTTACTCGTCCCTCTATAACTAGCAAACAAGAACTATGTTTGGTGGCAGTTAAGGCTGCAGCAGGACACACTTCATCCACCCAACATTTAAAAGCATGGAAATAAATAGTTATGGCAAAGGGACTCATGAATTCCTTTGCACCTTCATGTTGCCTACACCACTGTTGTTGATATAGGACTCCTTAAGGCTTTCACATCCATCTCCAACAGATACCAAAAAGCACTACTTACCCCAGCTTCATCAAACTTGCAACACCTTGACAGTGACTTCCTGGGCTTTTATATCAGCAGATCAGCACATCTGACTGTCATGCTTTTCATGCATTTGGGAAGGTCATTATCAAAAGGTTTTGTGTTCAGGTAAAAGCATGTTATGATTGGGGTACATGTTGTTTTTAGGGATAGTTATTAAATGCCCTCTAGCATCACTACTGATGCATAACTCATATTCTAGGAATTAATGCATGAGGAACAGCAAAGTGACCAAAGGACAGCTCCCAGAATGCGCTAGATTTCTTGCAGAAAGGGTACCAAAGAAGTGAGATAATCTTAATGAAAAATTGCCAAATAGGGTGACTTTTAAATGCTTATAATTCTCTCTATTCATTTTTCATTGAACCACTATGAAAAATTCAAAGAGTGCTCAGTTTGGATTCTGATTTTTTTGGGTTTTTTGCCATTTCAATGAGATTTCAACAAAACCAAGATTGACAGCTTCTGTTAAAAACTGAACTCTGTAACACAGCTCTAACTATACTTTTTATATATATACTGCTGTGCGAGCAACCTGGAACTGTGGAATCATTGGCCCCCTTAACTGTCCAGCCTGAGCTCGCTCTCTCAACACTTTGCCAGTGACAACAGCGCCTGGAGGGGTTTGCTGCTTATCACTCAGCCATCAGCATGCAGAGGCACACCCAGCTAAGTGGCATGGAGAGCATTCATGCCACTCATGAACTATACACAGGGAAACACCAGCAAATCTCCCAAGTCCCCAGCCTTGAACCCCAGAAATATACCGTCTTACACTGCTCAAGACCTTCTCTTGAACAGTGCAAGCTCAGTAATTAGTTCGCCACTTCATCAAAGGAAAGTAGATATGCACCAGCCTTTGCAATCTGAGCAGATTCCCCAAGCACTTTGGACAGACTCACTAGTAAGGATAAAACATTAAAATAAGTTTATTAACTACAGAAAGATAGATTTTAAGTGATTATAAGTAGGGCTCAGATTTTGTCAGAGATATTTAGTAAAAATCACGGACAGGTCACAGGCAATAAACAAAAATTCACGGAAGCCCATGACCTGTCCGTGATTTTTACTAAAAATATCCCTGACAAAATGGGGAGGGAGAAGGGTCCAGCACCCACAGCGGCTGGGCTGCTGCGGGGTCCAATCCCCGCCCTGGTGTCTGGGCAGCTGTCGGGGGCTCTGTCCACCTCCCCAGCTGGGCTGCTGTGAGGGGGCTACTGGGGGTCCCCCTGTCCTCCCCCGCTGTCCACCATGGCTGGGCTGCCATGGGGTCCCCCACCCTCCCCTGTTGTGGCTGGGCAACTGTGGGGAGCCCAGCTGCCCATGGGGAATTGGAGCTCTGGGGGATCCTCAGGGAGCTCTGGGGTTCCCCTGCTGCCCAGTGACTAGGAGCTGCTGGGGGCCTCCGCCCACAGGAGCTGAGAGCTGTGGGGCTGCCTGCTGACAATAGTCCAGCCCTGGGGCAGAAAATGTCACGGAGGTCTCTGGAAGTCACGGATTCCGTGATATAATCATAGCCCTAATTATAAGTGGTAGGCATAAAGATCAGAGATAGTTACCTTAGGAAAACAAAAAGTGTAAACACATTCTAAATCCTAAACTTTTAGACTAAGCAAGAATTGAATCAAACAGTTTTTCTCATCTCTGGATCTTGTAGGCAGGTTACAGTTCTTAATTCTCAGTCTGAATTTCCTTCCCAGCTTGAGACCAATCTCAGTTCCAAGTCTGTCTTCCCAGTGTTCTTGTTGCCTTCGGCGTAGGTGAGGGACGAGAGATGGTCTGATGATGCCACTGTCCCTTATTTTATACTCTCAGTCTATGTCCCTGGAAAGATATTGGCCCAGGCATGTCCTTGCTGAGTCAGAGTTACGCAATCCTGATTGTGTGGTGCTTGTGCAACTGTCTCTTACAGAACTGTACATCTCTTGTTTACAATTCCCCTGCTGATTAGTGGTCATTTAATGCCCATCTGGGTGTGGGTCACCACCCCCTGTTGTCACTGGGTGTATCCCAAACTCCTAACACGTTTCAATAACAACCATATAGCAACATCTTATAACATCATGCATAATGATATACATATTTTGACAGAACAATGAGTTTCAGCAGATTATGACCTTTCATATGATATCTTGCAAGGCATGCTTTGTATGAAATACAACAACCATATGCCACTGATGAATATGGGGATTTCAGGGTGCTACTTTGAAGTACAATGTGTCACAACTGCACTTACTGTATTTGCTGGAAGGCTAGTAAAATCCCTGTATGTCCTTTATACTCTAAGCCTTTGAATTTGGCTGTGTTCATCGTAAATGTTTAAGGTACATGTATATTATACCCATATAGTATAAGAGCATGATATGGAAGGGTCACCTTCACTGTTAAGGAAGATCTTCCTCTGCATTGCCTTTCCTAGATCTTATGTTAACTCTGAAAACTGTTCTTAGCTCTGATGTTTTACCGTAAGGCTCCTTGAAAGTTCAAAGAGAGGTTTAAAGGAAAACAAGGAAGCAAGGCTGTACTGAAGCACCTATGCAGTTCTCTCTGTACTGCTTTCTGCTAGGCATGACCTTTTTCTATGGTGTCTTGCAGACGATGCTATTCAAATAAAAATGTTTCTGATCGTTATGTCATGCCGGAGGCCTTGGTCCAGCCTGGCCATCTTTGCTGTGTTAGGATTTCGGAGGACAAATGGTGGTACCGAGTCATCATCCACCAGGTGCTCAGCGAACAGGAGGTGGAGGTGTTCTTTCCAGACTTTGGAAATCTGAGGACTGTCCAGAAGTCTTGCCTGAGATTCCTCAAGTAAGTTAATTGCAGTATTCTGGCTAAGTGCTGCCAGATCTTACCTTCTCTCTTGGAGCTTGCCCCACCTTCACTCCCTTTGGGGAGAGCCGCATAAACACTGTCAATAGATTTCAGTGGTTTCTAAACATATTTGGAATTGTCATTTATTCTGGGGTGAACATAAAGCATCAGTTGTCCTTATCTTGAGTTGGTTGGAGTGGAGGGAAGAGAGCTTTTTTTCATCTCCCTCCTTTCCCAGCCTCCGTCTGTTCTCCTGTCTCATCTTCCTGTACATGGGGGCTTTGGCACTGATTGGACCAAAAGTCATAACTATTGGTCTTTGTTTAATGAGTGGCAGGGGTGAGATATATTTGGCATGGGGCAGTGTGTGGGAACTGGCACTGCTGTTGTCTGTACTGTACCCGTTCTTTGGATGCAGAATGTTGGTTGCCAGGGCTGTTCATTGGGCATCTTTCACAACCATATGACATTAATTAAAAAAATACAACTATGAGGTGGCTGTTGGAATTGAAGGTCAAGAGGCTAAATGGCTCCCGGAAACTTATACCATCCGTATTTTTAACTCTTGGTGCATGATGAAATGATGGATTTGATTCCTGTTGCAGGTGCTGCTATTCAAAACTTCCTGCCCAAGCTATCCCTTGTTCCTTGGCATGGGTGAAACCCGTAGAGGTAGGTATCCACATACAGTTTTTCACCTATGTGTATATATAATGGGACTGTGCAGTAGATGTTGGCCTCTTGCCTACTTGAAATAAACCGAGTAATATTGATGTTGACAATCTCTGGGCCTGATCTGATTCCCACCAAAGTTCACGAGAGTTTTGATGTTGTCTGTCAACTTATCATTGTTCCCTTTCTGAATATTCATAACATGCTTGTTTGCATTCTGTGTACAAATGGACAGCTCCTGTAGAGGTATTCATTGGCATAATGAATAAGCTTTCTCCTCTGCCCTGAGTCCTCTGTGACCCTTCTGGAGCCTTGTGAAATCCAGCCCAGTTTTCTCTGCTTTAAATATTTGCTTTACTTGAGTGACCCACGTTAGTTAAAACTTCCTTTACAAGGGGGGACTGGCCAGGACCCTCTTTAGAATTAGCCCATCACCCCTTACAGCAGGATCCCTGATTTCCTTTCCACTCTGATAAATTCAAAATAGATGAATAAATTTCCATCAGACTTTCTCAAAACAAAAAAATCTGTCTGGGTGAGGAGTATGTGAAAGAACTCCCAAGGGAGGAAAGGTTTTCTAACACTAATACATTTTGGGTTCTTTTTATTTCCTTCTCATTCTAAGCATTTAGGTCAGGGGTGGGCAAACAGCGGCCCGCGGGCTGGATCTGGCCCGCTGGATTGCCAGCCCCGTGACACAGCGGGGCCAAGGCAGGCTCCCTGCCTGTCCTGGCCCCACGCCGCTCCCGGAAGCAGACAGCACCACATCCCTGCGGCCTCTGGGGGAGGGGAAGAGATGGAGGGGCAGAGGGCTCTGCTCGCTGCCCTCACCTGCAGGCACTGCCCCCTGCAGCTCCCATTGGCTGGGAATGGGGAACCATGGCCAATGGGAGCTTCGGGAGAGGTACCTGATGGCGAGGGCAGCACACAGAGCCCTCTGCCCGCCCCGTCCCCAAGGGCTGCAGGGATGTGGTGCCGGCCACTTCCAGGAGTAGTGCAGGGCCAGGGCAGGCAGGGAGCCTGCCTTAGCCCCGCTGTGCACTGCTACCACCCCAGAGGTAAGCAAGCGCTGGGCCGGAGCCCGCATCCTGAACCCCAACCCCCTGCCATGAGCCCCCTGCCGCACCCCTCCTGCACCCCAACCCCCTGCCCATAGCCCCCTCCTGCACCCCAACCCCCTGCCATGAGCCCCCTGCCGCACCCCTCCTGCACCCCAACCCCCTGCCCATAGCCCCCTCCTGCACTCCAACCCCCCGCTCTGAGCCCCCTCCCGCACCCCAACCCCCTGCCCCAGCCCTACATTCATGGCCCTGCATGCAATTTCCCCATCCAGATGTGGCCCTGAGGTCAAAAAGTTTGCCCACCCCTGATTTAGGTTCACATTTTCAAGCTTTTCTTCAGAAACATAAGGGCTAGAAACTTTTTTTATAAATGAAAGCTGAAATTCTCCTTTAATCATGTGACTCCAGGATCCGAAGCTTTCAGCAAAGCACCATGTATTGGAAGACTCCTAATAAAACTTCAGGAGCTCACCACACAGTTTGTCAGTCATTGAAAAATAAGAGCTTAGAGTGCAAGTGGCTTCCCAGTGGTAACTCCAGCTCTGCAGCCTTTTTACATTTTGAGTAGTTTAACTTAATTAAGTGTTGGTAACCTTGTCAGGTTCAGTTTGGTGCATTTTGCCTGTCTGGTGCACCCTTATTACACTTACTTCAGCTAAGCCTTGCCCGGTTGTGCCCCTGAATCTAGCTTGCCTTCGCCCTTTGCACCCACAGCAAACTTTCTAGGAATAAGAATAATGGCTGCCAATGGGATATTTTGTAGTAACCTGTTTATCCCTCTTGCGTCAAGGGGCATTGGACCACCAATGCCATTCTCCAGTTCTGGAAGCTGTGTAACCTGAAGCCACTGGTGGGAGTGGTGGATGAATATGTGAACAGTATTCTTCACCTCTTCCTGTGTGACACTACTTCTGATGAAGATATCTACATCCATCAGGTCTTGAGAGCAGAGGGCCATGCTGTCATTTGCAGAGAAAATATTCCCTCCAAGGTGAAGAAGGGCAGAGGTGATGAGTTTGAGCAAGACTGTTCAAGGAAGGGGCTGTAATATGTTGGGAATTTGAATTATGTAACATGGAAAATTTACTCTTAACAAAAAGGAAATGCAACAGGAACTTCCAGTGCACCTTAAAATTTCACTCATACCAGGGAGAATAGTCCATTGGTGCAGTATATTAATACAATAGTCCTTTATCTCATAAAGCTTAAGTTCACATTTATCTTAAACAGGTTTTCACAGCCTGAGCACAATTACACATTTTAACTTCATCACCTAACCACCACTGTGTAATGCTGCAAGGTTCATGTGCACTTTCATCTCTGCTGCGTGGTTGTTCGAAAAGCTGTCATGGCTCCGTCAGTGTTAGAGAGGATTCTTTTGGTTACATTTGCTAACACGGGTTTAGAAGATTCTTAATGTGGATATTTTATTATCATTTATTGTATATTCATGTAGTGTTGATAGGGACCTTTATATAAATATGGAAAAAATAGATTGAGAACTGTAGACATTCTCAACAGCATCCCAGAACTGGATAGCAGTGAAGAGCCTGTGTTACAGGGCGGGATTAAAGTACACAGGTGCAACTGCTGTGACAAAGTTCCTCCTCTACCTTGGTGAGTCCTGCGCTTATTGGTGGATTTTGATCGCCTCAGAGATCTTCCCCTCTGGTAGAACCCACAGTCAAATTCCTCCTGTGTCTGATCAGGAGTTGGGAGGTTTGGGGGGAACCCGGGCCCGCCCTCTACTCCGGGTTCCAGCCCAGGGCCCTGTGGATTGCAGTTGTCTATGGGGTTTCCTGTAACGGCTGCGTGACAGCTACAACTCCCTGGGCTACTTCCTCACGGCCTCCGCCCAACACCTTCTTTATGCTTACTGCAGGACCTTCCTCCTGATGGTCTGCTGATGTTTGTACTCCTCAGTCCTTCAACTCTTCTCACTCTCAACTCCTTGTGTGCCTCTTGCTCCCAGCTCCTCGCACGCAACACCACAAACTGAAGGGAGCTCCTTTTTAAACCCAGGTGCCCTGATTAGCCTGCCTGTCTTAATTGATTCTAGCAGGTTCTTCTTAATTGGTTCCAGGTGTCCTAATTAGCCTGCCTGCCTTAAATTGGTTCCAGAAAGTTCCTGCTTGTTCTAGTGCAGCCCCTGCTCTGGTCACTCAGCGAACAGAAAACTATTCATCCAATGGCCACTATATTTGCCTTCTATCAGACTTCTGTACCCCACTTGTCTGGGTCTGTCACATATCCCTCCCCCCTGCTCAACACCAAGGGGTTGGGCAGCTTGGGACGCCAGGCAGTGCACACGTGACAAGCCATCGGCATTGCCATGACGGCTCCCTGCTCTGTGTTGCACACGGAACTGGAAAGGTTGGAGGGATAAGAACCACCTGGTCATCCTTGTGTTCTTCTCCTTGTTCCGCTGCATCCATTGAAGAGGGGCATGGTCGGTCACGAGGACAAATCTGCGCCCGAGCAGGTAGTAGCGCAGCGTTTTCATGGCCCATTTTACAGCGAGGCACTCTCTCTCCACCACGGCATATTTTTGCTCCCTCAGAAGGAGTTTCCTCCTGAGGTAGAGAATTGGATGTTCCTCTTCCCCAACCATCTGTGATAGAACGGCCCCTAACCCTACTTCCGATGCATCTGTCTGCAGGATAAATTCCTTGGTGAAATCTGGGGCTATCAGTACGGGGTTACTGCAGAGGGCAGTCCGTAGGTTTGTGAACGCTCTGTCAGCTCCGTCAGACCATCTCACCAGATCAGGTCCACGGGCTTTCACTAGGTCTGTCAGGGGGCTAGCCCTTGTGGCAAAGTGGGGGATAAATCGTCGGTAATACCCCCACCACACCTAGGAATGCCCGGACTTGCTTCTTGCGACATGGTCAGGGCCAATTTTGGATGTCCTCTAACTTGTTCAGTTGGGGTTTTACCAGACCTTTTCCCACAATGTAGCCAAGATATTTGGCCTCCGTAAACCCTACAGCACACTTAGCAGGGTTAGCTGTAAGGCCAGCTCGCCTGAAGGTATCGAGGACTGCCTCCACCTTCTCGAGGTGGGTTTCCCAGTCTGGGGTATGAATGACCACATCGTCCAGGTAGGCAGCTGCATAATGATTATGGGGGCATAATAGCTTATCCATGAGGCGCTGGAAGGTAGCTGGGGCCCCCATGTAGTCCAAAAGGGAGGACAGTATATTGAAAAAGGCCCTCTGGCGTAGAGAACGCAGTCTTTTCCTTTGCGTCTTTGGCAAGGGGAATTTGCCAGTACCCCTTTGTCAAGTCTAGGGTAGTCAAGTACCGGGCATTGCCCAGACGGTCCACTAACTCATCTATGCGAGGTATGGGGTACGCGTCATAGAATCATAGATCATAGAATATCAGGGTTGGAAGGGACCTTAGGAGGTCATCTAGTCCAACCCCCTGCTCAAAGCAGGACCAATCCCCAATTTTGCCCCAGATCCCTAAATGGCCCCCTCAAGGATTGAACTCACAACCCTGGGTTTAGCAGGCCAATGCTCAAACCACTGAGCTATCCTTCCCCTCCCCCCCCCCGCGTCAAATTGGGATACCTCGTTTAGTCGCCGGAAGTCATTGCAAAATCTTGCGGTGCCATCAGGTTTGGGCACCAGTATGATTGGGCTGGACCACTGACTGTGGGATTCTTCGATGATCCCCAACTCCAGCATCTTTTTTACTTCTGCTTTTATTTCCTCCCTTTTGGCTGCTGGCACCCTGTAGGGCCTCATTGTTACTCTGGCCCCAGGGTTTGTGAGATGTGGTGGTATGTCTCAGGTGCTCGACCCGGTTTTGTGGAGAACACATCTTGGTTCCGGAAGATCATCTCAGACACCTCATTCTTCTGGTCTGGTGTTAAATCGGGAGACACTCTCACTTGTTTGGAAGGTTTGTTTTCCTGGTGTAGGTCTTTTCGGACAGCTGTGCATGCCTCTTGTGCATGCCAGGGTTTCAGAAGGTTGATGTGATATATTTGTTCTTGTTTCCGACATCCTGGCTGCCGCACCTTGTAGGTTACTTCCCCCACGGGTTCAACCACCTCATAGGGCCCCTGCCATTGGGCCAGAAGCTTGCTTTCCGCCGTGGGTACCAACACCATCACCCGATCCCCTGGTTGGAACTGTCGGATTTTTGCCTGGTGATTGTAATGGGTTCGCTGGGCCTCCTGTGCCTTTTCCAAATGTTCCCGTACAATAGGGGTAACCCGGGCTATCCGGTCTCGCATCTGCAATACATGCTCTATTATATTTCTCCCCTCACTGGGTTCCTCTTCCCAGATCTCTTTGGCGATATCTAGTATGCCACGGGGGTGGCGCCCGTATAATAATTCGAAGGGGGAAAACCCAGTTGAAGCCTGAGGTACCTCCCGCATAGCGAACATAAGGTAAGGTAGTAGGGTGTCCCAGTCCTTCCTATCCCGACTTACCACCTTCCTTATCATGGCCTTGAGGGTTCGGTTAAACCTTTCTACCAGCCCATCAGTCTGCGGGTGATAGACTGAAGTTCTCAGGGCATGTATATGGAGCAGCGTACAGAGGTCCTTCATTAGCTTCGACATAAATGGAGTCCCTTGATCTGTTAATATCGCCTTTGGTAGCCCCACTTGGGCAAAGATCCCCACCAGCTCTTTGGCTATCGTTTTAGAGGCTGTATTCCGCTGGGGGACGGCTTCTGGGTAGCGAGTAGCATAGTCCAAAACAACAAGTATATATTGGTGACCCTGAGCCGTCTTCTCCAGGGGTCCCACTAGGTCCATGGCTATTCGCTCGAAGGGGACTTCTATGATGGGAAGGGGTACTAAAGGTGCCCTCAAATGGGGATGGGGACTGTGCAGCTGACACTCTGGACAGGACGCACAGTATCTCCTCACTTCATGTACTCCAGGCCAGAAAAATTGTTGTAGGACCCGTGCCAGGGTCTTTTCTATCCCCAAATGCCCCCCCAAAAGTTGACTATGGGCAAGGCTTAATACAGCATTCTGGTGTTTTTGAGGTACTAGGATCTGCTGTAACTTCTTCCCCTGTACTGGTGCAACCCGGTATAAGAGATCCTTCTTCATTATGAAGTAGGGTCCTGGTCCCTGGATTTTCCCTTCCACGGGAACCCCGTCTATTTCAGTCACCTCTTTCCTAATGTTGTCGTATCTTGGGTCTTCAACCTGGTCCCGTCCAAAATTTCCTCTCCCGGGGCTAATCTGCCCAAGATCTAGGGGGCCAGTCTCTGTTGCCTCTGCTGGTTCAAAGGTGTTAGGGTGGGGGTCAGACTCGGGTGCTTCTCCCTCCTGGGTGGCCTCTTGTTCAGCTGCACGGGTCCGCCTCCCTATGAGAGTGACCCTCTGGCTTTGGGTCAGTATTCGGGTTCCCAAGGCCTTAGCTGCCCTTCTTTCCCTTTTCGTCTTTCTACCCTGTCTGGGAGTGGGGAACAAATCTGGGTATATTTCAGAGAAGATTGGGGGTTGACAGTCTACTGTGGATGCCTCACTAATTTCAGGATTCCCTTCTTTCTCCAATCCCCCTACTGGGAGTAAGTCTCCAAACCCTGGGAAGTCTCTCCCTATGAGCACTGGGTATGGGAGTTTAGGGACTACACCTGCTGCTACCTCAGTAGTGTTTCCTTGGATTTCGATTTTTACTGGGATGGTGGGGTAGTAACTAACTGCCCCGTGGACACAGGTTATCCCCATACGTTTAGCCTGCAGCAGCTGACTACACTTCACAAGCCTCCCTGAGATGAGTGTGATAGCACTCCCTGAATCAACCAGTGCTGTGGTCTCTACCCCATTTAGTTTCACTGGTCTGGTGTACATATGTGGGGTTAGTGAGACCCCCACAAGGTGGATTAGGGAGCATGGGTCTGCCCAGTTTCCCAGGTTACACTGCATAGGCTCCTCGGCATTGGGACACTGTGCAGCTATGTGTCCCCACTCTCCGCAGGCATAACATCTGTATGGAACCCTAGGCATTCCCCGGTCTCTTGGTTTGGGCAGTCTAATATCACAAACTTCTTCCCCCTCAGTGCTCTGACTCTTTGTGGCCTCTGGTGGGCCTTCAGCCCCTCTCTTTTTCCACCTGGGCTCTCCTGGTGGCCCAGTCACTCGAGCTCTTGGGTTTGGTGCTGCTAGTTTAACCCGGGGTTCCGCTTCCTTAACTGGTCTGGTCAGCTCCCTTGCCGTCCTTTGCCTCTCTACCAGTGCAACAATCTCGTCATAGGTGGAGGGTTCATTCTGGTTTACCCATGTGCGAAGGTCTGGCAGTAGTCCCCTCATGTATCGGTCAATGACCAGAACCTCTAGTATCTCTTCTGGACCCCAGGACTCAGTTCGCAACCACTTTCGTGCGAGATGGATGAGGTCATACAATTGGGACTGTGGGGTTTTGTCTTCCTGGTACCTCCACTCGTGATACCGCTGGGCCTGCACTGCGGTCGTTACCCCAGATCTGGCCAGGATCTCTGCTTTCAGTTGTGGGTAGTCTGCTGCAGCCTCTTCAGGCAGATCATAGTAGGCCTTCTGGGCCTCCCCGCACAGGAATGGGGCGAGGATGCCAGACCACTGATCTCGAGGCCAGGCCTCCCGTAGGGCTGTCCTCTCAAAGGCCAGGAGATATGCCTCTATGTCATCCTTCCCCGTCACTTTCTGCAGGCAGTTGCTGGCCCATATCTTCCACATCCCATCATGGCCATGGTTCATCTCCGTAAGGGCCTTCACTTGGTTTACTAATTCCCTCAACATAGTACGGTCTTGAGCGGCCTGGTCCATCAACAGGCGATTGGTCTCCTGCTACAGCCGCACTGCCTCCTGTTGCAGCCGCACTGCCTCCTGTTGGGCAACTGCCTGGACACGGGTAGCTTCCTGCTGGGCAGCTGTGGCTTGTATCAGTGCCCGTACTACATCTTCCATTGTGGTGAAGAAAAAAAATAAACCCGCTCCTTTTTTTTTTTTTTTTTAAACACCCCTCTTCTTCCGCCGCGCTGTGCACACCACATCCCACCCCTGACACCAGTTGTGACAAAGTTCCTCCTCTACCTTGGTGAGTCCTGCGCTTATTGGCGGATTTTGATCGCCTCAGAGATCTTCCCCTCTGGTAGAACCCACAGTCAAATTCCTCCTGTGTCTGATCAGGAGTTGGGAGGTTTGGGGGGAACCCGGGCCCGCCCTCTACTCCGGGTTCCAGCCCAGGGCCCTGTGGATTGCAGTTGTCTGTAGGGTTTCCTGTAACGGCTGCGTGACAGCTACAACTCCCTGGGCTACTTCCTCACGGCCTCCGCCCAACACCACCTTTATGCTTACTGCAGGACCTTCCTCCTGATGGTCTGCTGATGCTTGTACTCCTCAGTCCTTCAACTCTTCTCACTCTCAACTCCTTATGTGCCTCTTGCTCCCAGCTCCTCGCACGCAACACCACAAACTGAAGGGAGCTCCTTTTTAAACCCAGGTGCCCTGATTAGCCTGCCTGTCTTAATTGATTCTAGCAGGTTCTTCTTAATTGGTTCCAGGTGTCCTAATTAGCCTGCCTGCCTTAAATTGGTTCCAGAAAGTTCCTGCTTGCTCTAGTGCAGCCCCTGCTCTGGTCACTCAAGGAACAGAAAACTATTCATCCAATGGCCACTATATTTGCCTTCTATCAGACTTCTGTAGATGTCGGTGCGCCAGAGGTTGGTCGTGGCAGAAGTCACCAGAGTCGGAGATCTCCTGGACTACGACCGGGGAGACTGGCTGGATCCCCTGACGCTCGCTCAGGGCATGGGGCTCTCCAGACCTCGTACTCCCCAGCGCATACTTCAGGAGGTGAAGGCCGTTTTGCCGCCCGCTGCTCAGGTTTACCTCGACCGGGTCCTGTGAGAGGGCACGCCCCGCCCTCCCTCCATCCCTGGCCCTCCAGATCTTCTTATCGGGCCCCTGCCCCGTGGCCCCAACCAGCCCCCTCGTTCCTTCACCGCGAGCCGGCTGCACGAACTGCAGCCGGTCCACTTCCAGACCGCGCCAAGGAAACATCTCCACACCCTTCATCTCCTCACCCTCACGTCCCGCCCCAATACGAAATGGCGGGACCTCCTGCCACCTCTAGAGGGTGAGACGCCCCGGTGGGCCAGCCTTTACTCCTCCTTAGTCCCAAGGCCCGCCAGGGATGTCCGTTGGCAGCTCCTTCACGGAGCCGTGAGCACGGGTGTGTACTTGGCGCGGTTCACCCCTATCCCCGACACCTGCCCCTTTTGCGGCGTGAGGGAGACCCTGGCACACATTTATCTGGAGTGCGCCAGGCTGCAGCCCCTGTTCCTGCTCCTCTTAGACATTTTGTTGAGGTTTTGGTTGCACTTTTCCCCTCACCTTTTTATTTATGCACTTCCAATCCGCGGCCCCACAAAGTCGCGGGATCTGCTGGTCAACCTCCTCCTGGCCCTAGCTAAACTGGCCATCTACAAAACCAGGGTGAGGAGGTTGGCCGATGGAGGCTCCTGTGATTGTGGGGCCTATTTTCGATCCTCTGTTCGCTCACTCATCCGGGCAGAGTTCCTCTGGGCAGCGTCCACTGGCTCTCTTGACGCCTTTGAGGAGCAGTGGGCGCAGTCCGGGGTTCTCTGCTCGGTGTCCCCATCTGGTTCACTTCGTTTGACCCTTTGACCGCACTCCCGTTCCTGTTTTTTCATTTTTTGTCCCCCGGAATCACTTGGTATCCAGGTCCTGTGGATCCCTCCCCTTAGGCTGGAGGGGGGGGGATCCTTTAGCAGCCCACCCACTTCCCGGATCCCAATAGGATCAGACTTCTGTACCCCACTTGTCTGGGTCTGTCACACTGCCTATAAAATACTTGCCTTTTCTATGCCTGGCTCTCACCATCTCAGTCCATCATTTTTAACAGCACAAGATTCGCTCAGAAAATGAACGAAAACATGTAATTCTATCTCTTTGAAATCAGTGAGGTTTTACTGTCTCGTTGCACGTCTGCTTGGAAGTCTTCTGCTTTGTGTTTATTTTTGATAATGAAAGAACTCAAACTGTTATGCGGTTTTGGTACTTTTGCCCTGGAAATCTCAATCTCAGGTGATTAGCTGTAATTAGCTGATTTGTTTGAAGCACAAGGTGAATTACAAGAGGTATATCTCCAACCTTGTCTTCACTGACCACTGAAACCCAGTTACAGCATACTGAGTTTATACCCAGTTCTAGGTATAAAGATGCTAGTGTGATTTATTTTTTTTCCTGGTAAGTGTACAGTGGGCTATGCTACAGTTCCACACTAAATGGATTATGCTCCAGCACCACATTATAGTTTAGAAAGGGGCCTAGGCTGTTAAACAGTGCTGAAAAATGTATAATTATAATATAACGAAGAACGGCCAACACCATGATTTGAAAGTGAGAGTCAGCACCGTTTTACCAAGAACTATAAACAAAATCCCACAGTTTCAAATGTCAGTAACAGGCAGAACCCAGGGGCCTTGTGTTCTTTGCTTTAAACCACAGGCTGCAAAGTAAATCTTGTGGCAAGAAATCTTTCCATTTTGGCATGTGCTGTGTCAGTGGCGTAGCCAGGTTTAGAGCACAGGGGGAGCGGCGCTATAAAAAGGCGCCTCCCCGCTCCCCCTGTACTCGGCGGCGCTTTAAAGGGCCCGTGGCTCCAGCTGCTGTGGAGCCGCCCGGGGCTCCAGCCGCTGTGGAGCCCCCCGTGCTTTTTAAATCCCTGCCCGAGCCCGGCAGCAGGGCTGGGGGGCGGGGCGCTTTAAAGGGCCCGCGGCTCCCCGCAGCGGTAGGAGCTGCCGGCCTTTTAAAGCACCCCCCCTCCCCAGCCCGGCTCCGGCAGCGGGGCTGGAGGGGGGCGCTTTAAAGGGCCGGTGGCTCCTGCCGCTGCAGGGAGCCGCGGGCCCTTTAAAGCACCCCCCAAGCCCGGCTAGATACTATTTGATGAGTAGTTTTGTCACTGTGGAAAACCATTTTAACTTTTGCAACAAGGCAGACTCCTCCAGTGTCCAGATGGCTCTCAAGCTAACTCCCACTCAGTTGGGTAGCAGGTTGCTGCAGTTTGAAAACCATTTCAAAATCTTGCTCTAGTTTTTTTCATTTTCTGTTAATTACAACACACTTCATTGACTTTACTGTACTGTTTTTAATTTTTAATAGGGTTTCATAGAACTGAACCCCTCAGTCTTGTACCTGCAGCCCAGTCCAAAGCAGGAGAATGATGGATCATCAGGGCCAGACCTTCCCTTACAGGAACAGGAATCTTTCTGTGAAGCCAGCAGGGCAGCAAATCCAAAGCTGAATGAGAGTCAACCATATGCCCAGGTAGGAGGTTTTTAGCTCTTCTGTGTCTAAGACAAGATTGAAAACAGCTGTTGTGTTGGGAGACTGGTGGGTTGGTACACTGTGTTTTAACCCTGTGGCATAAAAAAGAAAACAGGTGCCATAAGAATAAAAATGTTTCAGATGGTACACAAATATATCTCGTCTCATGCTTGCCCTCATCTTTTATTTTCCTGCCTGCTTGTCTGGTCTCTTGACAGCTCTTGGGTACTCCATGAACTTCTAGGTATAGAGTCCTCTTTGTTCTGAGACTCCTTTTCTACTTACTCTTTGAACTCAGACCTTTACTTGGCTCGTGAGTTCAGATATTGTATCTTGGAATCAGCCTTGACTTCAGACTTTTCCCTTGCTCATCTCCTGTGTCTTCACTTGCTTTCCTCTTATCTGTTCATGTGCAGTTGCAGTGGAGCAGCATTAATTGCATTTTTGGGTGTGTAGCATTAAGCCATCAGAGAAGCACGCCATAAGCCACCTAATAAACACCCTGGCATGGCTTATTGCTATTAAAATTTGGCTTGTTGATCCTAAATTTTGTTTATTAAAACCCCCCATGAAAACCAGTTTTGGAGCATGGGGAGGAGTTGGTCTTGCATAGCTATTGTTCCACTCCAAAAAACCTTCATCATAATATTTAGCTCTTGTATAGAACTTTTCATCACTTGACCTCCAAGTACTTTACAAAAAAGGAAAGCGTTGTCCCATTTTGCAAAGGAGAACCAAGGCACAGAGGGACAGCGACTTGTCTGTCACCCAGCAGGCCAGTGGAAGAACCAGGAATAGAACCAGTATCCTGAATTCCAGTCCAGTGATTTCAATCCACTAGGCCACACAGTGGTGAAATATTTATAAACCAATTTTGTCTGCTCTTTCCTTATTTATTTATTTCTTACAGGCTTTTCTGTAGCACATTTTATCAGGGCATCTGAGCACCTTTTGAGTAGATCATAGGACTGGAAGGGACCTCGAGAGGTCATATAGTCCAGCCCCCTGCACTCATGGCAGGACTAAATATTATCTAGACCAGTGGTTCTCAAACTTTAGCAACCCGAGGACCCCCATTTTGATTTTAAAATTTTTCGTGGACCCCCAAACTCCCTGGTCAGCCCCAGGCCCTGCCCCCACTTCATCCCTTCCTCCAAGAACCCACCCCCACTCCACCTCTTCCCACCCCTGCTCTACCTCAACCCTCCTCTTCCCCACCTCTTTCCACACCCTCCCCTGAGCGCACCCCATCCCCGTTCCCCCCCTCCCTCCCAGTGCCTCCTGAATGCTGGGGAACAGCTGTTTCCCGGCATGCAGGAGGCACTGGGAGGGAGGGAGGAGTTGATCAGCGGGGCTGGCGGCCCTGGACATGATTCTGGCCCTGGACATGATTCTGTCCCCTCCCCCGAGCGCACTCTGTCCCTGCTCCTGGGAGGGTGGGGGAGGAGTTGATCAGAGGGCCCCCTGGACCCCATTCTGTGGGCTCTAGTTTGAGAAATGCTAATCTAGACCATACCTGACAGGTGTTTGTCTAACCTGCCCTTAAAAATCTCCCCTGCTGGATATTCCATAACCTCCCTAGGTAATTTATTCCAGTGCTTAACTACCCTGACAGTTAGGACTGGGACATGCTCAGCATGCTAGCCTGGCACTGGGGGCCCATGCTCAGCATGTCCTTGTGCATCCTTCCCTGGCTGCAGCCCCACAAGCCTTCCTTCCGCTTACTAGCAACCTTCAGGTAAATGGCAACTGTGGAAAGCCTCTGCATCCAGACTGTAGTGGCCCTCTCAGCTGCTGCCCTGTCTGCAGCCTCCTCTCCCAGCCGCAGGCAGGCTTGTGGGTCTGTAGCCAGGGAAGGCATGTTAAAAAGTTGCCATAAGTAACATGCCAGTTAACAAAATCCAAGTCTCATGAACTTTAAAGTCAGTGGGATGGGATTGGTTCCTAGCCATATGTTCCTATTAACTGGAAGTTGTTAATATTAGGATTGCTATTAAGTGGTATCCACTGTAACTATCAAACCTCACTGAACCTCTTCTGAGGCTAAATAAGGGGGCTGCAGGCATTGAGAAAATGGAAAGATGGACAAGGATAAGGAGAGATTAATTCCATTCTCTGCCCTTTATTAAATGGCTTCTGGGTTCTTCATAGTCTTATAGAATATCAACTTGAGTTAGTTGGTTTTTTTGTTTTTTTTTTTAAAGGAAAGTCCTCATCTGGAGATGCCATACCTAGAGCCGGTGTCTGTGATCTCAGACGTCTGGGATGAAAATTGTTTGCCTCTGCAGACCTTAAAGAAGCAGACTGGTATTGGCCATGACACCTTGCAATTGAATACTGTGATATCGTCCAGCCAGACCTCCCGCCATGAAGGAAGGAATCAGAGCCTGCAAAATGAAGAGCAGCTGCAACAGGTTACTTGTAATCTTTCGTGAAGGGAGGGAAATGGACAAATGCCCCATGGTGACATCCTAAAGGGATTTAAACATCTTGTGCATGATGCACAGTAGGCTGCATATGCTGATTTAATGGGGAAACCTGGCCAATACCTAAAGCGGAAGTGTGTACAAAGGGATACTCCATTTTGTCCAGATCTGTGATTTCAGGGCTCCTTTCTTGCTGGCTTCCTACACCAACACATTTTTAAGTTTTTGTGTGCCTGAAAAGCTTTTTGTTTGGAAATAAAATGAGAGGTGTAGGTCTGCTTTCAATTAAGGATTATATAATTGATCCTTTAATGCTATTTCTCTCTTGGTTGCAATTTTTGCCAGGTTTTCCATATGTTTCTGCCTTTCCCGCTTTCTCTCCTCTCCACACCCACTGTACTGGGTGTCTTAGGTAGGGCATTTTTCTGCTGCTGAAGCGATTTGGGATGATGTGTCGGCACTTTTGGATCATGTGAACATGACAAGGACAGCAGTTGAAAAGTCTAAATACCCAATCCAGGAGACACTGGATCTGGGAGAAGTCCCGGAGCCCACCGGCGGGCTGAAGGTAAGCACACATTTTCTGGCCCGGTATAGTGGCATATTTTGTTTTTAAATTACTTTAACATTCCTGGAAATATTTTTGTTGGACTTTATTAAATTGAAATTTTAGTCCAAATGAGGCACAACTGTTTTAAGATAATCTACCTACCTCTGCATCTAGGTTTGTCGGAGTGCCTCCCAAATTAATCCAATTATAGTAAGTAACGTGAAGCAAAATGTAATGTCTTATCCTAATTCAGTACCTTTGTATCAGAGAACCATCCCATGCTTTGGTATGATTGGCAGTCTCTGCTAATAGAGACTGTGATATCTGCAGGAGTGGGTTGAATGGTTTCAGGTAAATCTACATTTTCTTACAGAACTCTGTGGGGAAGCATACATATCTCTTGTCTGCTCTACGTCTCTCTAGTCAACAGTGTTGACCCTTCCTTTTCATGTATGCCAGTGATGATGATAAAGGGTAAGAGGGCAAGAAAAGAACCCATAAAAGAATCTTTATAATATAGACATGTAGTTAGTAATCCAGACTCAGCAGCTTTATATTAGTGTAATGCTTGGGGCTGATAGTGGAGAGTGCTTGTCAGCTTCCACAGAATGACTCCCTGGCCGTTTGTTTTCCCCTGGCATACTCTTTGTGTGACCAGCTCTGTTGTAGGTGGGAAATCTGTAGAATCAACTCAGTGTAGTTTCACACTGAGCCTGATCTTGCATCAGTTAACTCAGTTGGAGTTTTGTAGTTACCTTGGGTGGGAGGAGGAGCAGGTCCTATGTTTAACAACTTTAAAAGCACATCTATGGCTGAATTTATTTGAAGCTGCTTAGTCAATATTGCCAATGACTCTTACTGCTTGATGAGTTAGGAGATTGAAGTCAGGAGACTCTTAATAGTAAGGTTGGGGAGGATCATTTGTGGGACATGTGGGGCACAAAGTGAGTGCTGAGACTTAGTCATTATTTATTATCGCCTCCTATTTAATGGTATAAGTTAACATGACCCTTTATGAATGCAGAGTTGGGGATGGACAAGAGGAGGGAATAGTGGAGGGGCATAGATTGTTCTAGTGTTGAAGGAAGCAGAGGGATCAGGAATGATCAAGTACCTACAAGTTTTTTATGCATTAACTACAGCTCATTAACTGCAAGGAAAAGGTGGTTAGTGACCATGATGAGAGCAGTTCTAGTGTGGTATCAAAAACCAGATTTGAGAGGATCAAGGGAAGAGCTGGAAGAAATGAGGGGTAGGAAAGGTGGGCCTAAATGGGGTGAAGATGGGGTGAGGCTTTGAGAGCAAAGAGAGGTTGGGGTGAGGAAAGTGGCACTAAGGTAATGAGAGAAGAGCAGACAACTTAGCTTTCCCAAGCAGAGGTGGGGAGAAGAGAAGGGGATATCAAAATGGATGATGTGAGAATGCAGCGTTCCTCATGTACGGACTCAGACATAACTAAACAACTATTAGACAGCTGATCATGTAGCTTTAGGAGCCTAGGAATCTCCCTATTGGAGCAGAACAGTCCATCTAGTCAGCATCTTGTCTGACAGTGATCCCGGTCAGGTACTTAAGAAGAAGGTACAAGAAACTCTGTAAAGGACAATTATGGAAAAAAACTTCCCTTTGGAGAAGATTCTTCCTAGTCTCCCATCAGTTAGTAGTTGGCTTGTGTCTGGAGCCTGAGGGTTTCTATCATTTGTGCTTTATCTCAGTTCACTGTGGAGTGTTTTCATGCATTGACTGCTGCATATTGAGCAGAGATTTCCATTGAGCTATTGACATCAATGGCCATGTCTTTCCCAAGTGGTTGGTTAATTTGCAACCCAGCAATATCAGTTAGTTCAAATTATTCTTTCCAATGTGCATTACCTTGCGTTTGTCAACACTGAATTTCCTTTGTCTATGTATATACTGCCTAGTTTGTTTACTACTTCAGGAGCTCCCCACAGTCATGTCTAGCCTTGACTATCTTAAACAATTTTGTGTCTATTGTAAATGTTGTGATTTTACAGTTCATAGACATGTAGGGGATCTTGAGGTCATCTAGTCCATCCTGCCATGCTGAGGCAGGATTAAGTATACTTAGACCATCCCTGACAGATGCGTGTCTAACCTGTTCTTAAAAGCCTTCAAGGATGGGGATTCTGCAGCCTCCCTAAGTAGCCTGTGCCAGTGCATTAACTCATTTTTATAGTTAGGAAAAAACTTCAAGAACTTTCTTCTATCATCCCTTTTCCAGTAAATTAGAAAATACAAACATCCGTCCCAGTACAGATCTGTGAGTTAGATGAACCTTTAAACTAGAAGCTAAGGTTTTACTCAACTAAAAATTGACTGAGCAGCCTACTCAACCTCAGTCCAAACTCCCTTGTGCTCACTCTGTCACTGCCAGTCTTGCTGTGCCTGGGGCCTCTCTCAACTCAAGAATTATGAGGGGTTTTTACAGCAGACCATTAATACCTTGCTAAGACATGAGCAGAGATGGAATTTTGTATGTTGCAATAAGCAGCCACCCTCCTTAGAGAATGCAGAGGAGGTGCTGCTCTCTGGCCCTGATTTTGTGCAATTGGCAAAAAAAGAAAAGAAAAAAAACGCAGTTGCTAGAATTCCTTTCCAGCTAAGTCTGGATGCTTAACTATATGGTGACCAGGACAGTTGATGAATTGTGGGTGCACTAATCTCACTGTCTGCTCTGTTTTATATTTGATTTCAGACACCAGCCTCTCTTGAAGATTCATCAGATCCTGCTGTTTTGTCCAAGTCACTGGAAGAGTTTTACATCTCCCTAAGCCATCCCCATCCCTCAGCAGAGCCTAGCCAACTGGAGCCTGATCAGAACAAAATATCTTCTAACAAGGTCCAGCTTCTTACAACACCAGCTGCTTCTGCCTCAGTTACAACAGCACCTGTATCTTTGGAGAAGCAGAATGGTACTGTGGATTTGTCTGAGTGGATTTTTAGGATGTGTGAAGACCTGAAGGGGTATTAGTATGTGCATTCTACTACCCAGTTTGAATGCTGACTCTAGTTCTGCGATCCTGGTACTATGTTAATGGCACTGGTGGGTGGCTCCTGGTATTGTCTGAAGTCCATTATAGCCAGAAGCTGGGCTCAGGAATCCTGGGGCTAGGGCACAGGTGTATGCAAATGAAGACCTTGAATTTTGGCTTCTTGGTGCAATGGACAGATGGCAATAATAATGACTGTGAGTTGATGCAATACTTCAGATTGGCCCCATGTGCAGAGAAGTGGATTCATAAGTATTTCATGGGGATGAACTTGAATTGAGGTTTATTCCCCTCTTGGTTCATTTCCCTGCCTTATCCAGATATTTTTCTTCTGTTACCTTTGTCCAGCCCTTATCCTAAATATTTTTGCCTGTCTGTTTCAAATGTTAGGATTTCCCAATATTAAATGGACTCTCATCTCCTGGCATTTAAAGGATTCCATGTAAGATCATGGAAAATGAGAGCAATTGAAGCCCTTGTTCTTTCTAAAGCCCTCTGAGCTTCCATGTGTCTGTCCTTTGAATCATAAATTGATTTTAACGTCACAACACCCCTTTGAGGTAATGAAATATTTATCCCCATTTTACAGGATAAAATAAGTGACTTGCCCAAGGTTGCATAGTATGTTTGTGATAGAGCTGAGAATCCAGTTCTTCTGAGTCCCAGTCCAGTGCCCTATCCATTAGACCATCCTTCCACTCTTGTCTCATTTACTATGCAGGGGAAGACATTCCAGAGAAGGTGAAGGATGAGGACCTCTTGAGGACCCAAGTTTTCACACTGAGTAGCAGTAACAGCTGCACTAACCGAGGGGCTGTTGATCAGAATTCTCTGATCCTAGCTGCTGAGCTCCAGATGTCCCAGAAGCTCTACATCCCTCGCAGTTCGCCTACCGCAGCATTGGGAGCTGCTGCACGCTTGGCCACCTCCAGTGGCCTTTTTCACAGGTTCGCTGTCCTGAGAAAGTTGGAGACATGAGGAGAAGGAACCCCAGCTGTATGGTTTCTCAAGAAAGGAGTGTAATCCACTTGTACTGCATCAGACAAGATGGAGAAACAAAGCAGATGCTCTTTGAGGAATTGGTGCTCCTGTGACATTTCTCTTTGGCCATAAGAGAGATTCATCCTCCTGATAACTAGAGCCTAGGGTCTCCTTGGACATACCTCTGTGTATGGGATAAATGTTGCTTTTATTTTCAGTGGAGATGGTTATATTTCTTCTATTGTACTGCTGTGTAACAACTGTTATTTTTAATATAGTGGTTTGAACTTTGTTTCAATGTTGTGGTATTGTGTTGTGTGTATAAACGGTCTCCAGAAGGTGGAAGAAGGAAACTGTGGTCAGATTTGGCAAGTCATGTTAGAAACAGACCATCTAAAAAAAAAACCCTCTTTCCACTCACCCCTAAACCAGCTTCCCCTCAAAAACAGGCATTGCCTTGAGCATTGCAACTTATGACTTATTGTGAGTAAGGATTTTTTAAATGCAATGGATCCATCACATAATCCTTTTCTTGGTAGTACAATTAGCAGTCACATTGTAAGTCAGGCCATCCAGCCTGTGGGTGAGTACTGCCAACCAGTAAATAGCCTACCTCATGCCCCACTGTCTTGCTGCATCTACATAATGTTAAAATGTGGTGGTGGTTCTTCAAGTAGATGCGGCTGTGTATTCAGCTTAGGTGTGCATGGCCCCAGTGCACTGGAGCCAGAGAGCTCTACCTAGCAATACTTGTAGGGGTGGTGCTTGTGCCATTGGGGCCTTAGCCCCTCCCCTCACTATAAAAGGCAGCACTGCCTCAAGCCCCTCAGTTCCTTCTGACCACCTGTGGCTAGAGTCGGAGCTCTAGCTAGTCGTGTTTCACTTCACGCTTTTGTTCTCCGTTTCTGAGAACTTTCTTGTATATAGTAGTTATTAATACCTTAGTTTAATTTCAGTGTGAGTATAGTATTAGAGCAATTGGCTGCTGTCTGTGATGCCCTCACTAGGGTTCAAGCACTGTCATTGAGTGTGGGTGCCATCTCCAACAGTGATGCCCACATGAGGTGCTTATTGTGTCTCAGCGAAGGACATATTAGAGAATTGCCCCATCTGCAAGTTGCTCGCAAAGAGGACCCAGGTGGCAAGAGTGTTGTGGCTGAAGCTTTGGCACAGAGGCCCTTGTCTCATGGGTAGTCCCCTTTGGATCCAGCAAGTGATGTCGTTGCACATTGGGCTTCCCGCAAGAGGAAGAGAGGTCGTTCGTCTTTCTCTGGTAAGGTGAGGAATTGGTCCCATAAAATGAATCGGGACCATTTCAGGGTTTGGGTGACTGGCCTGTACCATTGACTCAGGTTCAAGCTATGGAGCATCTATAGAGTCTGGTACCGATTAAGTCTGCACCAGCACTGACTATGCCGGTAGCATCAGACCTGATTTACTTCTCAGTCCCAGACCCTCCACTGGTTCCAGAGTGCTTTGGTGCCATAGCTTCTACCACATCGCCCTCCGTTGTGCCCTTGGTACCTTCCGGCTGCATTGCAGAACTGCCAAGTTCATTGGTACCATAGTTCACGCCTCCCAGGCCTCAGATTGTGGAGTGGAGGCCGACAGAGCCTGACACCAAAAGCCCCCTCGACACTGGTGCGTATTTTGGCACTGTCATCTTGGCAGTAGATCCCTTAGAGTTTGGTACGGCCCTTAGCCTTGGTACTGGTAGGAGCGTCTCATTCAGTAGCACTGGTGTGCTGATCCCCCCCCGTTCCTCTTTGGCATTGATGCTGCCCTTGTATTAGGCTTCAGATGAGTCTGATCATTTGCTCTGTTGGGGCTGGCTCCCACATTGTCACCAGAGAACCTCCAGGATGCCTCAAGATCCTGCTTGGGGTCGTCCTCCCCCTCGTCACATAGGTACCAGAGATTGCATTTGGATCACCATTAGTACTGAGATTGTCATGTGTCCCGCAGTCGGGACAGACTCTTGGTCAAGTGCCTGCTGGCCATCAATGTCGAGTGCCTACTGGCCTCTCAGATGCTACTCAGTCCCTGAGATCTCACTCCTTGACCTGCTCTAGAGCGAGATCACAGGTCCTGATGGTAGCTTCCGCTCACAAGTCATCTCAGCTGCAAGCAACTTCTGAGCCTGTTCCCTCTGGACTTCTGGGGCTATTCGAACTGGATCCTGTAGTGCAAGAACAGGACCTATCTTTGGCACAGCAGACCATCTCCTCATCCTACCCGAATGAATCTACTGTGCCAGAATCTCCCTCTCTGTGTGTCTGAGGACTTTAAGGCACATCTGATGCATGCGGCCTCTATCTTGGGCATCCAGGTGGAATTCCTGCAGGAGAATATGCAAATATTCTCCAACCATCAGCTCCAGGGAGAGTAGCCCACCCAATAAATGAGGTTCTTCTGGAGCCTCTAGAGGCCTTGTGGAATACTCCAGCTTTGTTGCCTTCCATGGCAAAGCATTCAGAGAAGCAGTACTTCCTTCCCATGCAGGGCTTTGAGGGTTTCTACTCCCACCTGTCCCCTAACTCTCTCTGGTGGTGTAACTGCAGTAAATGACAGGGCATGGCAGAGAAAATACAAGTCGACCCATAAGGACAAAGAGTCCAAGAGGATGGACTTAATGGGGAGGAAGATTTATACCTCCTTTTCCCTGGAAATGCGCATCACAAACCAGCAGATGTTGCTTTCTAAATGTCTTTGTCATTTGGGTAGCCATGTCTTAAGTTCATAGTCAAGTTGCCAGAATGCTCCAGGGAAGAGTTTATGGTCTTCATTGTGGAAGGCCATGTGGTGACCAAAACCTCGTTGCAGTCAGCCCTGATGTGGCAGATGCCATGCCCAGAATTATGCCATCACCTGTGAGCTTGTGGAGGGCCTCATGACGGCAGAATTCAGGCATTGCGTTCAGTGTACAGTAAACTATTGAGGACTTCTTATTTGATGGTTGGGTTTTGTTTCAGAGAAAACTGATGAAACCCTTCACTTTTTAAAGACTCCGGAGCTGCTTCATGTTCTTTGGGAGTATATTCTTCAGCCATAAACAGATGCCAGTATAATGGACAGCAGTAATGCTGCTTGTGCTTGCAGTGTTTTGTGAGACAGCTCTCCCTCTCTCTGGCAGCAGGTCTACTCCCGCAAGGGCAATAGAACCCAGAGGAGAAGGTCCTCTGGTTCTGGGTTAACCAGCTGGCTCACATCCCCCCTGCCCCCCAGTATCAACCAAGTGCCCTTTTTGACTCGTGTATCCAGGTCAGTGATCCAGTAGTAACCTCTTTTTTCATCCCACCTTTTCGGGGACAGGCTGGCCTGTTTTTATGGTGTTTGGGACTTGATTACCATGGACATCTGGGTTCTAAGCACCATCAGATCAGGTTATGCCATACAGTTCATCTCCATCACCCCTCCCCACTCATTGCCCTGTCTCTTTTCAGGGTTTCCATTCATGAGACATGGCTTCTTGAACAGGTTCAGTCTCTAGTGTCTCGGGGGTGGGGGGGACAGGGGAGAGGAATGGGGGCCTAAAGGAGGTTCCCCTGCAGTATGAGGGTCAGGGATTCTACTCCCAGTATTTCCTAATTCCCAAGCCCAAGGCAAGGATGAGACCTATCCTCAACCTCCGCAATCTCAACAAATACATCAGATACATACAACAGTCCTCCCCACCTTAAATCACAAGGACTAGTTTGCTGCCCTAAATCTTCAGGATGCTTATTTTTACATAGGAATTCTTCCAAGCCACACGAGGTTTCTCCAGTTAGTGCTGGTCTGCCACAACAATCAGTAAACCATGCTCCCTTTTGGTCTATCCCTTGCTCCCCAGGTTTGTACCAAATGCATAATTGTAGTGACAGTGTACTTCAGGAAGAGGGGAATTCATATCTTCCCATATCTGGCCAATTGGTTACTGAGGAACAGGTCCAGAGAAGAAGTCCTCTTACATTCAGTTCACGATGTGCGTACTGTATCTACTAGGTCTCATCTTAAACAGCAGGAAGTAAACATTTGTTCCAACTCCAAGAACAGAGCCCACTGGGGCCCTAACGGACTTTGAATTTGAGCATGTCTGCCGACTAATTGATTCTACGTCTGGAACTGCAGTCTCAACCCTCAAGCACAGCCCGTGTATGCCTGATGTCACTAGGCCATATAGTTGCATGCACACAGGTATTCCAGTTAGCCAGATTGTGCCTTCATCCTATTCAAATGTCGCTGAAGTAGGTCTATCATCTGCAGTCATCCCTTAGGCAGACTGGTTCAACTTCCTCCACTGATCCTAGACTTCTTATGCTCATGGACAGTTCAGGAAAATGTGCCATGGCATTCCCTTCGCTCAGTCTTCACTGACCAAAACTATTGTCACCAATGCCTCCTTAATAGGGTTGGCGAGCACATCTGGAGTCGCGGGAAGTTCAAGGCCTGTAGTCAGAATGGGAAGCCTCTCTGCACATCAGTATCCTAGAGCTTTGTCTCATCTACAATGCCTGTCAGACTTTTCAAGATCACATCTGGGACACGTGCTTCTCATGCTCACCCACAATACCACTGTGATGTATTTACATGAACAGATGGTGGAGAACACTCCCATGTGCTGTGTTAGGAGGCAATCAGGCTCTGGCAGCTTTGCATCGGGAAACATTACCCTTGTGACTGATCACTTACCTGGGATCCTGCATCACCTGGTGGATCATCTCAGCAGAAATATCTCCCTGAATCACGGATGGTTTCTGAAGCCCAGCATCCAGTGGTCCATGTTTGCAATTTGACGTGTCCTGACAATCTGCATGTTTGCCATGAGAGACAACAAGAAATACTGGCTGTTTTGCATCCCAAGTGGGGGCCTCAGTCCAGTCTCCCTTACCAGGTTTTTTCACCTGAGCTGGGAATTGGCATTCCTGTATGCTTTTCCTTCAATTCTGATCATCCTTCAGGTTGTTCTCAAAATGAAGTTGGACTATGCTAAGCTTATTCTCATTTCTCTAGCATAGCCATGACCGTATTGATTCTCCAACCTCCTCACATTATCAAGTTGACTTCCCATACCACTTCCTCTTCACCCCGACCTCCTGACTGAGCATCACGGTCAGGTTTTGCATCCAGTGGTCGGCTCAGCTTCCTTCATCTCACAGCGTGGATGCTGCATGGTTACATGAGGAGGAGCGATGTGTGGAGGAGGTCTGGCAAGTCTTGCTCAATAGTAGGTTGCTCTGGTGGAGGGCTTCCTATTCAGCAGGGCTTCCTATTCAGGTTATTAGCCTGGGAAGTTCAACTGAAGCTGGCTAGTATCCAGGACATCTTGGAGAACCAGTTATACCTTCAGTTTTCTGGTCTTGCACTTAGTTCATTGAGAGTCCATCTGGTGGCATTTTTGATATTTCATCCACCCATGCAGGGGAAGTGGTGTGTTTCAAACACCAGGGCAGTGAGGTTCTTGAAAGGAATCACTTGTCTTGCCCCGCCGGTTAAAGAGATGATTCCTTTGTAGGACCTTAGTATTGTTTTAGCGACTCTTAGGGGACCTCTATTTGAGCCTCTGGCAACTTTTCTTCCTTCTGTCAGAAAATTGCCTTTCTTGTGGCAATAACATCTGCAAGGAGAGCGGGGGAGCTGCAGGGTTTGGTGGTGGAGCCTCCTTCCATGTAATTTTCTAAAGACGAAGTAACTGGATAAAAACTTAGGGTGCTGTTGCAAAGTGGTTTTCTAGTTTCATTTGAACCAATCTATATATGTAGCAGTGTTCTTCCCTAAGCTGCATTCAACCGTAGAGGAACAGTGTCTTCAAACATTGGATATCAGGGGATGTTTACCTTTTTATCTGTGTAAGCAGAGTCAGGATGAGCTCTACCCTGACATCTGGTGGTGAGTTGTGGAAAGGGATGTCAGGGGCTAATCTTGTTTGCATGGACACACCCACCCTGCAAAGCATGATGGACCGCTTGCCCAAATGGTCACCTTGACTGCTGTGGGAGCCCCAGTTTCTCTGTTATTGGGGCAGGAAGAATAAAGTGTTGTTACCCTGATTATGTGAATCAAGGACAGTGGCCTTTTGTTATGATGAAGGGACTCGCCCTTAGCTAAGCAGCACTTGCTAGGCGAGGGACATGGATCCCAAAACCCAGTGAATGGAGAGAGGCTGGGGACAGGTATCTGTATCTGGTGGCATGGGCCTCTTTTGAGGGTCCTAAATGTCAATTGCACCTCCTTCTCTCTCTCCACTGTGGAATATCAGAGCTAATTTTGAGTTCCTTAGGAGTCTAATCACAGGCTGCTGAGTTGGAATTACTCTGGACTAAGTGTGCAAATGAGCACGAAGGCTCCCCTAACTACCAGCTGAAATCACTAGAAAGCTGAAATTGTTATGAGCTGAAATCACTGAGCACCATCTTAAGTAGTGGGGGAGCCAGAAGATATATTGCTGAGTGGCTGGTGGAGCGGAGCTGCTGACGGAGCGGAGCAGTTGGCGGGACAGCCGGAGCGGCTTGTGGGACGGCTGAGCGGAGTGACTCGTGGGATGGCTGGCGGAGCAGAGCCGAGCGAAGCCCCACGGGGGCAGTCAGCTTCGAGCCACGTAAGGTGCCCCTTACCTCTCCCCTCCCCATTTCTACCCAGACTGGAGGGGGTGTAACACTCTGCAGATGAACTTTTGAACTCTGGGTCTGGACTTTTGGGTTGTTGGACTTTTGGGACTTTGGGTGATTTTTGGGGTTGCTGGACTCAAGAACCGAAGGGAAAGGACATGGCCAATTTGCTGGGGTGGGTCGTTGCTCACCGTTTGGTTTACAAATCCTAGATGTGGTGTTTCCCCAGCAAAAGGCCGCATTGTTTTTCTCTGTCATTAAAAGGTTTTTCTACACTCAGACTCTGTGCTTGCGAGAGGGGAAGTACTGCCTCTTAGAGGCGCCCAGGGGGGGTGATATATATTTGTCCCAGGTCACTGGGTGGGGGCTCGAGCCGGTTTTGCATTGTGTTATTGGAATGGAACCCCTAGATACGGAACCCGGCCCTTGTTGCTGCCGACTCTGACTGGCAGAAGGGTTACATTTTGGGGGGCTCGTCCGGGATCCCTGGGTCAGTACCCCTCGCAAGCACCTGTTGAGTGATCCGCTACATTGGGAAATAATTGTGTTTATATTTTGAGGAAATTACTGTTTGCGTAATGGCTACTATGTCAGGTTTGTTGGGCCCCGGCTCAGCAGCCTCTAGGTCAGGGGCTGCAGCCTCGGCCGATGATTGGGCAAAAGCACTGGGGCAAACATTGGAAAAGGTTGTGCTATCCTATGCTATGTCAAACTCTTGTCGTAAGTTAAGGTCATTTGCTGGGGGGGAGGAGTTTGAACCCTGGTTAGAGCATACCACTGAAATGCTGCAGGAGTGGGCTGTACCCGATGCAGAAAAGCGAAGATGTCTAATAGAGAGCCTTGCCGGCCCAGCATTAGATGTGATTCGCACTCTGAAGCTCATTGACCCTGGGGTCAGTGTGAGGGACTGCCTAGAGGCTCTTGATCACACATTTGGGAGTGTAGAGGGCCCTGAAGATACCTACTGCAAGTTCCTTAATTCCCGACAGCAAAAGGGCGAGAAGGCTTCAGCCTATATATAGAGGCTGGAGAGACTGCTTCAGAGAGCTGTCATGAGGGGAGCAGTGACTGCTGAGCAGATGGATCAGACCAGACTGGCTCAAATTGTAAGAGGAACTCAGTATCTGAACCCGATTCTACTTCATCTGCGGCTAAGAGAACGATGGGAACATCCCCCAAGTTACTCCCAGCTGATAAAAGAGGTCAGAGAGGAGGAAGAAAGGCAGGCTGCCAGTGAGCTTTGGGAAGCCCAAACATTGGAGCCAGCCAGCACAATACCACTGCAAACTGCCAGTGTATTGATGGTGAGCACCAGAGAAGAACTTGCTCAACAAATGCAGGTCCTGACGGAACGGATAGCTGAGCTGCAACGCACCGTTGCCCGAGCTAAGGCCTCCAGGGGTAAGGAGCCTCACACTGGGGCAATGGAGAGGTCAGCATTTAAAGCCCCCGTCCCATCCAGGCGAAGGGGGAAAGGGCAAATTTTCTGCTACCGATGCGGTCAGGAGGGGCACAGTGCTGCTAGGTGCCGTAATGAAGAAAATCCCTCCTTAGTGTATGGAAAGCTGAGGATCAGTTGGGAGAGATCCGGTAGCTGCCAGAGGGTCCAGGGACGTGGACCACCCAGGCCTGCAGGATTTGAAGATTCCCACAGAAAAGACTGTCCATCTGGGATCCCCACAGGACTCATAGGGCCTCGAGCAGAGGTCATGGTGAGGATTGAAGGGGCGGAGTGTAAAGCAGTGCTTGACACTGGATCTCAAGTGACTATTATATTTCAGTCATTCTACCAACACATGCTTAGGCACCTTCCTATACAGCCACTGACTGGCCTTGGCCTATGTGGCCTCAGCATGGATGAATACCCCTACCAAGGATATGTCATAGTGCACCTGGAATTCCCAGAGGAGGTTGCGGGGGTAAGAGAAGCGATAGACACAGCTGCATTAATATGCCCTGACCCTAAAGGGACCTCTGATGTGTCTGCACTGATAGGGACCAACTCCAGCCTCTTCAAAGTACTCGCGGATTACTGCAGACGACGGGCTGGGGACCAATACCTGAACACCCTGATGATCCATACGCTTTGTGCTGAAGCCTATAGGAAAATTGAGAGCGCTAAAGAGACATCTGAGTTACCGATTGGAGCACTGAAGTACGCGGGCACAACCCCCTTAGTAGTGCCTGCCAGGACAGAGCAAGAAGTGCTTGTCATGAGCACCTGGCTGAAAGGCAGTAATGGGGCCTTAGCAATGGTAGAGCAGTCGGTGAAAGGAGAGCTCCCTGAAGGAGTGCTGGTCCCCAGTGGAATCATAACCTTACCTGCTAAAGCTCAGGAAAAGGTGACTATACTGATTGCTAATGAAACAAGTCGTGATGTTGTTGTGAAGCAAGGACAGAAGATAGCAGACCTCTTTGAGCCTGAGTCAATTGTAAAACCCCGGGGTGAAACTCAAGTTCCGGCTATAGACCCAGCAAAGTTTGACTTTGGAGACTCACCATTGTCCGAGGAGTGGAAAGATCGCCTGAGGAAAAAAACTTTGTGAAAGATCCAAAGTGTTCTCATTGCATGAGTGGGATGTGGGATGTGCAAAAGGAGTGGAGCACAACATCAGACTACATGACTCTCGACCTTTTAGGGAGAGATCTAGGAGGATTGCCCTCTCTGAGATGGAAGATGTGCGACGTCATCTACAAGAGCTGGCTGCAAAGGGCATCATTACAGAGTCCCGCAGCCCATATGCCTCACCCATTGTGGTGGTCCGTAAAAAGAATGGGAAAATCCGGATGTGTATTGACTACCGCACCCTAAACAACCGTTCTGTGGTTGACCAGTACACTATGCCTTGAGTCCAAGGGTATGTCTACACTACGGTACTAGTTCGATTTCTGTGAAACCGAACTTGTGAACCCGATATTTCCATGTCGATTGTTCGAATCCACACCAGGGATGTTTATTCGAATGTCCGAGTCCACAGTAGGGGGGCAAGCGTCGACATTGCAAGCGGTGCACTGTGGGTAGCTATCCCACAGTTCCCGCAGTCCCGCCTGCCCACTGGAATTCTGGGTGTAGCCCCCAGTGCCTTGTGGGAACGAAATTGTGTCAAGGGTCGGTATACGTACATTTCGTCACTCGACCCACACTTCCGCCTTCCCTACGTGAAAGCGCCGGCGGGGAATGAATTCGCGCCCTTTTCCTGTGGCTGATAGCTCGGACGCCACTGGACAGTGAGCATGGAGCCCTCCGCGATTATCGCAGATGTTCTGTCCGTAGCCAACAACTCGCGCCTTATAGCGCACCTTTTCCAGACTCTGTTGCAGAGAAATCGGGAGAGGAGACAACGTAATCTCCAGGAGTACTTAAACTTTGAAAGGGGCATTGATCTCTTGCAAAGCGCTGGACCCCGGACCCTAGAGATCATGGTGGCAATGGGTCATGTTGATCCCGTGGAACGGCGATGCTGGGCAAGGGAAACAAGCACTGACTGGTGGGACCGCATAGTGCTGCAGGTATGGGATGAGTCCCAGTGGCTGCGAAACTTTCGGATGCGTAAGTGCACTTTTATGGAACTTTGTGAGTTGCTGTCCCCTGCCCTGAAGCGCCAGGACACCCGGATGCGAGCTGCCCTCACTATCCAGAAGCGAGTGGCCATAGCCCTGTGGAAGCTTGCAACCCCTGACAGCTACCGGTCAGTAGCGAACCAATTTGGAGTGGGCAAGTCTACCGTGGGGGTTGCTGTGATGCAGGTAGCCCGTGCAATCGTTGACCTGCTGCTCCACAAAGTAGTGACCCTGGGAGACGTGCAGGCGATCATAGATGGCTTCGCTGCAATGGGATTCCCAAACTGCGGTGGGGCCATAGATGGGACACACATCCCTATCCTGGGACCGGAGCACCAGGGCGGCCAGTATATTAACCGGAAGGGCTATTTTTCTATGGTTCTGCAAGCACTAGTGGACCACAAAGGACGTTTTACAAACATCAATGTTGGGTGGCCAGGAAAGGTTCATGATGCTCGTGTTTTCAAGAACTCTGGTCTGTTTAGACGCCTGCAACAGGGGGTTTATTTCCCCGATCACAAAATCACTGTTGGGGAGGTGGAGATGCCAACAGTGATCCTGGGGGACCCTGCCTACCCGCTAATGCCATGGCTCATGAAGCCATACACGGGAGCCCTGGACACTGAAAAGGAACTCTTTAATTACCGCCTGAGCAAGTGCAGAATGGTGGTGGAGTGTGCCTTTGGCCGTCTCAAGGCAAGATGGCGAAGCTTACTTACTCGCTCCGACCTCAGCCCTAAAAATATCCCCATTGTGATTGCGGCGTGCTGTGTGCTCCACAATCTGTGTGAGATCAAGGGGGAGACATTTATGCAGGGCTGGGAGGTTGAGGCAAATCGACTAGCAGCAGATTACGCTCAGCCAGACACCAGAGCCATTCGGAGATCACAGCGGGAGGCGGTCCGCATCCGTGAAGCTTTGAAAGCTCGCTTCCAGACAGAGCGGGTTAACCATTGACTGCTACACTTCCGTAAACAGATACTGGACCTACCCCTGTCCCTTTACACATGTTCCGTTGCCCATCCTCCCATTACCAACCGCCTTCCCCCTCCTTGGATCAACGCTGTAAAGTCACAGTAAAGGAAAGATTTTTTTGTTTGAACGTGTTCCTGTACTTCTTCTTGGGTAATGATTATCACCGTGTAGGCATACGGCGGTTGGGGGGAGGTTTGGTTGGGGGACACTTCCCTTCAAAGGGGAAGCTGTTGATCCTGCCCAAAGCGCAGTGCCAAGAGGTGTTCCGCTTGCTTAAAGGGACCATCAACCTCTTCTAATCCCATGTGTGTGTGGTGGTGTCTATGTACCTTGTACGTATTGAGTATCGCCAACGGATCACACAGTGCATTGATCTATCCAGCAGGCTGCTGTCAGCCGCAAAAGATCAGCGACCACCCTCCCCAAACATACAGTGCACCACCCAACCCCCAACCCCACATTTAGAACGTAGAAACCAGCACAACGAAGGAAAGGTGTGCTTAATGCATGCAATGTGTACTGTGCTTGTCACTTCAGCAGTTAACCTGTCTGCACCCTCGTTTGTGCTCCCATTCTCTGCACTTAAAAAACATGTTAACCACTACCCAGAGATACAAACTGTCCCGTTTAAAACACTCAGGGAAACATTGGTGAACCAAAAAACAAGATTTATTCAACAAAACAGTAACTTCACATGGAACCTGGGAAGGGAGGTGCTCAGGGGTGCTGCTGGATGGAGAGGAGGGAAAAGTCTATGGTTTTGGGAATGACAGCCTTCTGCTGTTGCAGCGGTCTGCAGGGGTGGATTGAGTATTTCCACGCACCCTGGATCCCCTTGTCCTAGTGACTTTTGGGGAGGAAGCCACTGGACTTGGTGGCGGGGGAGGGCGGCTTGAAAGAACATACAGAGGCGCTCTTTCCTCATGTCTCCTGTCCTGGAGAATATCCACTAGGCGCCGGAGCGTGTCTGTTTGCTCCCTCATGATTCCCAGCATTGTTTGGGTCGCCTGCTGATCCTCCTGCCGCCACCTGTCCTCGCGCGCTTCAGCCCTCTGCTCCCGTTCCCTGGCTGCTCGCTCGTACCGTGCGAAGTCCTCTCTGCGCTGTGCCGCCTCCCTCTGTGACAGCATCACTAATTCCGAGAACATGTCTTCCCTGGTTCTCTTTTTGCGCCGCCTTATCTGGACTAGGCCATGGGTGGGAGAAGCACGGGTTGGGTGGGAGACACTCACAGCTGTGGGATAAATGAAAGGGAGTGAATTCCTCAGACAGATACTTTTTCAAGAACAATGACCATACTCTTTCACCATGAATAGGACCAAAGACAGTGCCTATCACATGTACACGTACTACAAGGTCAAATAATATGCCTTAAGGCTGAGTGAGTGTCTAGGGTCCCGGTATACGGATCCCAGAGGCCTTTCCGTACACAGAAAATCACCTCTCTGAAAACCATGGTAAGCTGCTTACTTACGACTGCTGTGAGATTGCTTCACAGCACTGCTCTACTCCCATGTCTCCCTCAGTGTTCCTGGCGGCGGTCAGTAGCTGCTGCTGGCCAAACCGGTAATCTACGGCGGCTGTCCTAAACCCCCCCCCCCCCCCCTCAGCGTGGCCGCTCCAGGGAACCAAAAATTCCCGCGAACCGCTCTGCGTGAACGGCTCGCCTACCCTTCCCCCCCCTCAGCGTGGCCGTTGCAGGGAACCAAAAATGCCCGCGAACCGCTCTGCGTGAACGGCTCGCCTACCCTTCCCCCCCCTCAGCGTGGCCGCTGCAGGGAACCAAAAATGCCCGCGAACCGCTCTGCGTGAACGGCTCGCCTACCCTTCCCCCCCCTCAGCGTGGCCGCTGCAGGGAACCAAAAATGCCCGCGAACCGCTCAGCGTGAACGGCTCGCCTACCCTTCCCCCCCCTCAGCGTGGCCGCTCCAGGGAACCAAAAATGGCCGCGAACCGCTCTGCGTGAACGGCTCGCCTACCCTTCCCCCCCCTCCGCGTGGCTGCTCTAGGGAATCAAAAATGCCCGCGGACTGCTCAGCATGAACGGCTCGCCTATCCTATCCCCGGTTTAGCGTTGCCGGTCCCCGGGACTGTCACTTCCCGCGCACCGATATGCACTACTGGTTTTGCTCCCGAGCCCCTACCACCACGCGGTAACGTAAACTGCCGGGTGTCTGTCTGTAAGGGGAAAAGGAAGCATGCAGTATACTAATTATACTACTCATTCGAACCAGGACCCCATGACTGATATCACTCTGATGAGGATTACGGAGACAGAGAAAATCTGCATGCTGAGTCAATGCAAGCAAACCCCGGGGCCGTATGCTGCCATGCTATGCAAGGCAATGATACCAGAGTACCTGCTGCTCGCATGGCGCGGGAAAGTATCCTACCATGGAGGAGACAATAAGGCAGCTCTCCCAGTGAACGTGCTAGACAAGCTATCGCTGTACCTTCAAGACAGCTTCTCTGAGATATCTGCTGGTGATTACACCTCTATCCCCATACATATTGACAGACTTTTCGAATAGTTGCACGGGAAAGCGACTCCAAGGTGAAGCGCATAAGGCCAATGAAGCCACAGTTACAGAGCGCTAACACACCATAACTATTGTATTGAAAATAAATGTCTAAAACACTGACCTGATGATCCCTCTCCTGATTCCTGGTCAGGAATGCTGCCTTGGGAGTGTTCGAAGGGCAGCGCAGTCAGGGTCAGGAATAGTTCCTGGCTGTCGGGGAAATCTCCAGGGTGACCGCTTTCGATTGCCTCGTCCCCCTGCCCTCCTTCCTCTTCTTCGCCGTCAGCGAAAACCTCCTCCGATGTGTCCGTAGAATGGACCCCGTCATCGGTGTCCACGGACACTGGTGGGGTAGTTGTTGCCGCACCACCGAGCATGGCGTGCAGTGCCTCGTAAAATCGGCAAGTCTGAGGCGCTGAGCCGGAGCGTCCGTTGGACTCTTTGGTCTTTTGGTACGCCTGACGTAGCTCCTTGATTTTGACGCGGCACTGCGTAGCATCCCGGCTGTACCCTCTCTCCGTCATAGCCTGTGAAATCTTCTCGTAAATTTTTGCATTCCGTCTTTTTGAACGGAGCTCGGCTAGGATGGATTCATCGCCCCACACAGCGATGAGATCCAAAACCTCACGATCACTCCATGTTGGAGCTCTCTTTCTATTCACCGATGGCATCGAAACCACCGCTGTAGAGCTCTGCATCATTGCCAGTGCTGCTGAGCTCGCCACTATGTCCAAAGAGGCAATGTGATTCAAAATGGCCACAGAGGAAAAAGTATTCAAATTTTCGCGGGGATTTCTCTGAGTGGCAGGTCAGAGCATCCGAGTACACAATACTGCCCTGAGCGTCCACCGAGTGGTGCACTGTGGGATAGCTCCCGGAGCTATTAGCGTCGAATTCCGTCCACAGTACCTCGCATTCGACATGCCCATTTCGATTTTGGCGCTACTCCCCTCGTCAGGGTGGAGTACCGAAATCGATTCAAGGAGCCCTTAATGTCGAAATAAACTGCTTCCTAGTGTGGACGGGTGAGGGATTAAATCGAGTTAACGCTGATAAATTCGACATAAAGTCCTAGTGTAGACCTGGCCCAAGATGCCTTAGACTGCTTGCTGGGAAGCCAGTGGTTCTCTGTGTTGGATCTCCGGAGTGGATACTACCAAATCCCTCTGGGAGAAGAAGATAAGGAGAAGACAGCCTTCATCTGCCCATTAGGGTTTTATCAGTTTGAACGCATGCCCCAGGGGATTTCGGGAGCACCCGCCACATTTCAGCGTCTTATGGAGAAAGTAGTGGGAGACATGAATTTACTGCAAGTGTTAGTTTATTTGGATGACCTGATTGTGTTTGGAAGAACCTTGGACGAGCATGAAGAAAGACTACTTAAAGTGCTCAATAGGTTGGAGGACTATGGTTTGAAGCTCTCAATAGATAAATGCCAGTTCTGCCAAACCTCAGTGAAGTATGTAGGTCACATCGTGTCCCAAGAGGGTGTGAGTACCGATCCCAGCAAAATAGAAGCACTCACTACCTGGCCACGTCCCAGTAACTACAGAGAACTCAAGACCTTTCTTGGATTTAGTGGCTATTACCGCAGATTTGTGAAGAACTATGCTACGATTGTAAAGCCTCTGAATGATCTTACCAGGGGATACCAGTCTGGAAAACCCAAATCTAAGACCAAGAACAAGGGAGGATCCCGAAAGCCTCCTGTGCAGAGACACTATGGCCCCTTCGAACCGTTTGGGCCGCGGTGGGATGAGAGGTGTGAGAGGGCATTTCAAGAAATCATTGCTTGCCTAACTCATGCTCCGGTCCTAGTCTTTGCTGACCCCAGCAAACCGTTTATCCTGCATACGGATGCCAGTTTGGAGGGTCTGGGAGCAGTACTGTACCAGGAAGTGGAAGGCAAACGTAAACCTGTAGCCTTTGCCAGCCGAGGACTGTCTGACAGTGAAACTCGCTATCCCATCCACAAGCTGGAGTTCTTGGCCTTGAAATGGGCCATCACTGAGAAATTCCGAGACTACTTGTATGGTGCTCAGTTCCAGGTGTGGACAGACAACAACCCACTGACTTACGTGTTAACAAGTGCCAAGCTGGATGCTACAGGACAGAGATGGGTGGCCACTTTGGCTAGCTATGACTTCAGCATTCAATACCGATCAGGGAGAAGCAATGTGGATGCAGATGCATTGTCCAGACGTCCAAAGGCACCAGAAGTCTCTGATACCCATGGATGGAGTGAGAGCTATTTGCAGTGTGAGTCGTCGAGAGCCAGAGGCCCATTGGAGCCTTCAGGGATGTGTTGCAGAAGCTCTGGGCCTGCCCCCTGAAAGCGTGTCTTCTGCTTCGGTGAACTACATAGCATTGGACCAATCTCCATTGCCCATGCTCAGTGCGGCTGACTGGCAAGAAGCCCAGCTGCAAGATGTTGACATTCGTGATACACTAGTTGCCAAAAGGGAGGGGCGAGGCCCAGCTGTGGTTGTTCCACCTAGCCCAGAGGGTAAACTACTATTGAGAGAATGGACCAAACTAAAACTGATTCAGGGAGTGCTACACCGAGTGACCATGGATCCTTTACAAAAGCAGCGAACACAGCTAGTGCTGCCAAAAGAGTACAGAGCCCTGGCCATGAGGGCCCTGCATGATGATTTCGGACATCTAGGGATGGAGAGAACCCTGGAACTTATTCGTAGTAGGTTCTATTGGCCCCGGATGGCTGAAGATGTTCGCAGGAAATGTGAGACATGCGCTCGATGTGTCCAAAGGAAAACTCTGCCCACAAGGGCTGCATATCTCAAGAATATCACCAGCACCAAACCTTTGGAGCTAGTATGCATTGATTTCTTGTCTCTAGAAGTAGACAAGAGGAATGTCGGAAACATTCTAGTAGTGACTGACCATTTTACGCGGTATGCGCAGGCATATCCCACACGTGATCAGAGGGCTATCACTGTCGCTCGAGTACTGTGGGAGAAATATTTCTCAGTTTATGGATTCCCAGCCCGGATACACTCGGATCAGGGGTGGGACTTTGAGAGTCACCTTCTGAAGGAGGTGCTGAGGATAGCGGGAATTAAAAAGTCTAGGACAACGCCTTATCACCCGCAAGGTGATCCTCAGCCAGAGAGGTTCAACCGAACACTATTAGATATGTTGGGGACTTTGCAACCAGAGCAGAAGGTAACCTGGAGCCAGCATGTCGCATTTCTGGTGCATGCCTACAACGCCACAAAGAACGATGCTACGGGAGTCACCCCATATCTCTTGATGTTTGGGCAAGAACCAAGATTACCCATAGACTTGTGCTTTGGTGTATCAGAGGATGGAGA
This sequence comes from Chelydra serpentina, assembly GCA_037349315.1. NCBI lineage: Eukaryota > Metazoa > Chordata > Testudines > Chelydridae > Chelydra > Chelydra serpentina. Next base: position 53,604,141 of record JBAIAC010000024.1, on the reverse strand, counting down.
TAGCTACGAAACTCATCAGCAATATGTAGCCCGACTACGAGAAAAGCTGCGGGATGCTTATCACTTGGCTACATCTGCGGCTCAGAAGAACGCAGATCGCAACAAACATCGATATGATGCTAGGGTACGTTTGCAGGAGCTCCAGCCAGGGGACAGAGTCCTGCTGCGAAATTTGGGTATTGCTGGCAAACACAAGATAGCTGACAGATGGAAAGCAATACCTTACCTGGTGATGGAGAAGCTGGGAGACCTGCCGGTCTACAAGATCAAACCTGAAGAGGGTCCAGGGCAAATAAAGACGGTGCACAGAAATCTCTTGCTCCCTGTGGGGGAGTTGGTTGGCACCCCTTATGAGATGGGCCATGACAGGGCAGCCGGGCAGAACAGAAGTGCCAGGCCACAGCCGCCATCCAACACAGACAACGGGCCCTCTGAAGCTAACCTACCCCTATTCAGCATGTCAGAGAGTGAGGCCGAGGAGGAAGACACAACCCTGGTGTATCCTGGAATGAAGACAAGATTTCAGTCTCGATCAGCTGAGCCAATAGAGAGCTCCCCCTCTTCAGCCCTAAGCCCCATGGCGGAGGTATTTAGGCCCGTTACTGGCGCCCCTGTGCCGCCGATGGGACCCCCCTTTGATGATGCACACAGGTTATTGGACAGTGAGGACATCCAGGTGGAGGGGCCCCTAGACCCGTTGGACCTTCCGCTGTCGGAACCAGAGATGCAGGGGCCTATGCCAGTAGCCGAGGGATCCTCAAAGGAAACCTCTCCATCCGTCACTCAAGAAGATGTCCCTCCTACCCCTGCAACAGAGACTCTCAATAGAAGGGACAGGGTAATAAGACCAGTAAAACGGTTAACTTATGATGCACCTGGGGTGATCAGCGAGGAGCCAATACATTTAGCGCACAGATTTGTGACAGCTGAAGTGGGTTTTCTGAGGCCCTTTGGAGGAAACCAATGAGTTGGTATAAAGGGAGTGCGATTTGTCGGGACGACAAATTCTCGGCTGGGGGGAGGATGTAAGCAGAGTCAGGATGAGCTCTACCCTGACATCTGGTGGTGAGTTGTGGAAAGGGATGTCAGGGGCTAATCTTGTTTGCATGGACACACCCACCCTGCAAAGCATGATGGACCGCTTGCCCAAATGGTCACCTTGACTGCTGTGGGAGCCCCAGTTTCTCTGTTATTGGGGCAGGAAGAATAAAGTGTTGTTACCCTGATTATGTGAATCAAGGACAGTGGCCTTTTGTTATGATGAAGGGACTCGCCCTTAGCTAAGCAGCACTTGCTAGGTGCGGGACATGGATCCCAAAACCCAGTGAATGGAGAGAGGCTGGGGACAGGTATCTGTATCTGGTGGCATGGGCCTCTTTTGAGGGTCCTAAATGTCAATTGCACCTCCTTCTCTCTCTCCACTGTGGAATATCAGAGCTAATTTTGAGTTCCTTAGGAGTCTAATCACAGGCTGCTGAGTTGGAATTACTCTGGACTAAGTGTGCAAATGAGCACGAAGGCTCCCCTAACTACCAGCTGAAATCACTAAAAAGCTGAAATTGTTATGAGCTGAAATCACTGAGCACCATCTTAAGTAGTGGGGGAGCCAGAAGATATATTGCTGAGTGGCTGGTGGAGCGGAGCTGCTGACGGAGCGGAGCACTTGGCGGGCCAGCCGGAGCGGCTTGCAGGCCGGCTGACGGAGCGGAGCTGTTGGCGGAGCGGAGCAGTTGGCGGGACAGCCGGAGCGGCTTGTGGGACGGCTGAGCGGAGTGACTTGTGGGATGGCTGGCGGAGCAGAGCCGAGCGAAGCCCCATGGGGGCAGTCAGCTTCGAGCCACGTAAGGTGCCCCTTACCTCTCCCCTCCCCATTTCTACCCAGACTGGAGGGGGTGTAACACTCTGCAGATGAACTTTTGAACTCTGGGTCTGGACTTTTGGGTTGTTGGACTTTTGGGACTTTGGGTGATTTTTGGGGTTGCTGGACTCAAGAACCGAAGGGAAAGGACATGGCCAATTTGCTTGGGTGGGTCGTCGCTCACCGTTTGGTTTACAAATCCTAGATGTGGTGTTTCCCCAGCAAAAGGCCGCATTGTTTTTCTCTGTCATTAAAAGGTTTTTCTACACTCAGACTCTGTGCTTGCGAGAGGGGAAGTACTGCCTCTTAGAGGCGCCCAGGGGGGGGGTGATATATATTTGTCCCAGGTCACTGGGTGGGGGCTCGAGCCGGTTTTGCATTGTGTTATTGGAATGGAACCCCTAGATACGGAACCCGGCCCTTGTTGCTGCCGACTCTGACTGGCAGAAGGGTTACATCTGGATAGGACCAAACCTTTCAGCTCCTCATCTCATTATTGTTTCATGTGCAGACCGAATGAAGGGTCGAGCAGTTTTCTTCAGACGATCTCCAGGTGGATAATTTCATGCATCATGACAGCATACAAAGTAGCCCTGGCTACTCTTCCTCAAAGGGTGTGAGTTCATTCTATGTCGATGGCATTTCTAAGTGACATTCCTATACTGGACATCTGCAAGTTTGCTACTTGGTTCTCGGTGCGTACTTTACAAACCGATATGCCATTACTGCTGCTTCCAGATCTGATGCAACCTTTGGGAAGACAATCCTCCAGTACTTGTTTAGGTAGACTCTGAGCCCCTCCTCCTATGCGGAGTTTGGGGTGGTGCTGCCTTTAGATGGCGAGGGGAGGGGCTAGGGCCGCAAGGCATGAACACAGCCCCTTTGTGTACTACTAGGCAAAGTTCTCCTGCTCCCGTGCACTGGGCGTGCAGACACCTAAGTAGAGTACACATCTGCCTCCTATCTTGAAGAACAGTTACAGGTAGGTAATATTTTATTCTTCAAGAAGTGGCTCTAAAAATGGCACTTCTTTCTTAGCAGATCTGCTTGTGTGTACTCAGATACAGTGCTCTAGGAGCCAGCAGTGAGGAAGGAGTGAGCTGGAGACTGTACTGTCTTATGCGTCAACAACATTTTGACTAAATGCCACCAGTTACCCCTTTGCAAATACAGTGTAGGAAGGGGGTTGTTCCAGTGTGGCTGAGGGCACAGTTTCGCTTGCGAGATGTTTTGCTGGCAGTTTCTCAGATGGAACACACCCAGTTCGCCAGTGGAGTGTGCATGGTGGGCAGTTAGAAACATTTGAGAAAAAAATTTGTTTTTCATCTGCAAGTCAAGGACCAAACTGAGACTCCCCCGCCCCCCACAATGCCATTTTTAGTCACTTCTCAGACTAGGACCATGCTGTAAGGGTAAGAGACAAAACCTTTGTCTAGACTCGGGGGCTGGGGAGAGAAAAGTGCTGCTTTACTGAGTTAAATTAACTCCATTGAAAGTCCACTTAAACACAGACACTGCAGTGTAGACACAGTTCAAGAGCTTTAGTTCAATTTTAGCAGGTCCAGATATAATGTGACAAAATCCAAGAGATAAAAGCACAGAAGTATAAGTTAAAGAACAGGTTGCACCAACCAGGAATTTCACTGTTCAGGCTAAGACTCTTTTTATCACCATCTTTACAGTTATTTAAAGAGTTGTTGTGCTTTGAAAAGTTTGACAATCGTACTTTTCTTTTCCCCCTGTGCATAGGGGAAAATCTGATCTGCTGACTGCCCTTCTAGAAGTAAGTGGACCACTTGTCGTAGCTCTGCAAAGCCAGTTCTGCTCTGGAAGAGTGAGCTTGATTATTTTCTGGTTCCTGCATCAGCAACACCTCATTGACTAATTTTCCATTGCAGAGCTAGATTTTACCCTCAGAACTTTGCAATTTCATTGTCCACCTTCAGTGCCACTGGTGGACCCTGTTGGAGGTAATGTGCCTATTCAGATGTACCTGAAGGCAGAATGTGGCCTGCAGAATTTTATTACTGGTGATATGTGAATCAGAAAAAATGAGATTAACTTTCAGATCCCAGGTAGTTTGTAGATGGGGAGAGGAAAAAAATGTTCTTGTTAACTTAGCAAATATGATGTACACATTGAAACACAACAAATAAGGAGCCTCAACAGTACCATTTTAGTCACCTTTCCCAGTAAGCATAAAATAAATGCAAAGCTTATCTTTCAAAATAGAAGGAGAAACCCAAAACTGTTTGAAGAAATTCTTAAAACTCAAATTTAGCAGAGCGACCCTCTTTGGGTAGATACATAGTTAGATTCTTGTGAATGTTGTCTTTTGTACTTCTATGGCTAAACATATGCTACCACATTCTCAGTTTGTATAAATCCCCATAGCTCCATTGACTCAGAGGAGCTGCACTGAATTACACCAGCTAAGAACTTGGCCCATACTATTCAATCCCTTAAGTTAATAATGATTTTTGCATGTTTGAAAACTTCTTTTTCAGCCGCTACTACTGTCATTGTTTTGTCAGCATGCACTGTTCTAGTCTCAGTGGATTTGTGGGATGAGGCCTGTAAAGAAGCCAGCAAGGGTACTTGTTTTATTCTTGGTTTTCTATGAGGACTCCTGTCCACTGGGAATGTTTATATATATATTTTAAAGTTTGTGTGTGGGAATCTTCCAAAAAAGTAGTGCCGATTTTTCTGCCTTCCTATGTTGGCCCTTTCCCCTGCACGATGCATACTAATTCAGGAAGGCAAGTGAAATTACTAATGTTCCTTGGTCTTCAGTAATTCAAATAGACCGTTACTGTATTTTAAAAACGTTGTTTCTTGCTAAGCATTGACAAAGAGTGAAATTTTACATCTGATTCAGGTCAACCACAAAGTGTTTCACAGGGTGGTCCACCTTGGCTTACAGAAGTACAAGCTGTGTGGTTTTTATGCTAAAAACGCTCTTGATCACTGATTGTTTGTCAATCTGAGAGTTGGCGTAGTGTGTAGTGGTGCCTGGATCCTGGGTTTGTACACGCACTTGGTGAAGGCCATGAAGAGGAAAGTGAGTTTTCACAGTTTGTGACATCCCTTGTCATCTCAGACGAGGGTGATCTCCAAGCTGAAAAAGGGCTAGCTTCTGGGCTCTGAGAGCACAGGAAAGGCAACTCCTCTTGTGTTGGGAGGTCAGAGTAAACTAAAATGATGACCATTCTGACAGCTACATTCAAATATGTATTGGAGGTGACTTGCATGGATATGATGGCAGGATGGTTGGTATGTTGGCATCAGATTTCCTAAAGGTCTGTTTCCTATCTGCATTGCATTGGATGTCTCTGCAGAGACATCCAGACAGTGTCATCTCTTGAGAATGAGGAAGTTTAGCACAAAATGAAGGAAGAGTGATGTTCTGGTGAAACTACTTTAGATAGGGTTTTTCAGGAAGACAAGACTTTAAACTCACTAACTCTTCTGGCCACAGTGGTAGCAGTGCAACCATTGGTTCAATGGGTTGGTCCAAAAAGACATTCTGTAAGTCTTGCTTCCTGTTGAAAGTAGGGACCTCAATAGGAAGATGAAGTTTGGCAGCTGCTTTCAGGAATCTGACATAAGGATCAGATGCTAGCCTGTTTCCTAGGTGACACCCCTACAGCTCCCAGTACAGCAACTCTAAGTATACTCAGGTTCAGTCCTTTGTATATCCATCAAACAAAAAAAGAGAGGATCTGGTGTTCATATTGTGGAGGGTTTTCCAGCCCCTAAAAGTCTTCCACATTCAAGAATAAACCCTGGCGGTGGAATCTTTTCTGAACTTAGAATGGATGTCAACCACGACATCAGAATATGCACGGTTTGGGAGATTTACTCTCTTGCATTCCAAGCCCTTAGCTGGTATCTGGTTGGATCTCAGCATTTCATTGGGTCTTACAGAAGATCTGCTGAGAGATGTGGTTCCCAAAGAGCTCACCTGGAGTCAGGGTCCTGTAAGGTTAATAGGGGTCTATCTGGACAGCACTGGCCCTGACCAAGCTGATCTTATAACTCTGGCAAGAAGAGGCAGAGGAGGGAAAGTGTACGTCAGATTGGACCAGCTGAGTGACAAGGTATTGCCCTCCAGTGCCTGGAGCAGAAGAAATCCAGTAATTTATTCTTGCTGGAAGCAAATATCTGGGGAGTGCCCCCATTTGAGTGGTGGCAGAGGAACCAAAGGTAGCGAAGGAGAAGCTATAGGTCATCATCTCAGTGCAATAGTGTGCACAAAAAGAAAATGCTGTAATAGAGGCCCAGACCCCAAAGAGAGATGCAGTTGGAAGTCGGTCCATGTGGTGGTTCAGTCTTGAGGAATCTCCTAGACTGAGTCATGTCTATAAAAGGAGCTAATCAAAGAAACCCAGTGACACAAGATTGTTTGTGTTGTGACATAAAGTAGTCTTTGTATGGACACTTACTGTATCACAACTAAAGTACCCTTACAGGGGTGGGAGTGTGCGTGTGGAGAAGAAACCAAGAGGATTGTCTGTTCCATTGTGGAGGAGGAGGCAGCTGAGGATTTCTGACGCTATTCTTCCAAGTAGTCCCCACCAGACAAAAGTTAAACTGGAAACTGGGGCAGTGTTGTCTCGAAGGGATTTGAACCATGGAGTGCTGTACTTTGAGAGGGTGGGAATACTGGCTCCTTTGGAGGTACATGAAGGATTTGGAGATGTGGAAGTAACGTTGCTTCAGAGGGAACAGGACTGTTAGGAGACCAGGCTACTTATGTGTGGAAGAGTGAGCCGTCCTAGGAGACATGGCAGTCCATCTGTAGGAGGAAATTGCCATCTTTTTATTAAAATTGAAGTAAAATGTTTTTCCTGAAGCCTGAGAACTGGATATTTTACAAACACACGCAGCCACTGGTAGCTTTTTCGCGCAACTCTAAATGGAACCTGAGATGTGCTGTACTCGGCCTCAGGGAAGGGCAGCACTTAAGGCATCAAACGGGCAGAGCAGCTTGAAGCCACCATTTTGTTGTCTGGATTCTGGGCTGCTGCAGGAACCAGTGTGACTGTTGGTATAAAAGTAACCAGGGACCTCTCTAACTTACGGTAGCCTGCACAGAGCTGACTCTGGGCTGCTGCCCAACTATCAGTGCTGTGGAGACATCCCCCAGCATGCCTCCTCCAGCCCCACTCCAACCATCCCCTATGCCAGACCTTGTGAGGGGAGCGGCATAGGGCCACCCTAGTCAACTCTACGCTACTGTTGCGCTGAGGTAATTCTTCCCCAGCTCCTTATGGCTTTTTAACAGCCCCTCCATGCTGCTGGATCCACATACAGGGGCCACAGAGAACTGGCCACCTGGCTCCTTCTACCTCTTAGACCCTAGTGTTTTTAGCTCCTAGGTCCCACTGCCCCCTCTCACCTTTGCTTAGGAAGAAATGACTTGCTGCTAAAAGGACATGGGTAGGATAGTGACTATAAAAGATCAGAATTAAGGCTGGGCCCTGACACCCTGATCCATTAAGCACATTAGTGGAGAGAGAAGCTAGTTTGTTTTCTCAGGTTTCCAGTAGAAACCTCCCTTCTGTTCCCCCCCAGTGGGGGTTTCATTAGCTGTTTGCTCTTTGTAATTAAGTTGCTGACCTGCTGATTCAGCTGGTTTTCCACTGACTCCATAAGCAGAGCCTGTTTGGCTCAGCTATGCATGGGCTCGTGTGGCATTCTGGGAGCTGGGGTGCTGGCCTAAGGGGCTCTATGTCTAGCACAGAGTTCTTGGCTGCGTTAGCCTGTTAAATAGCACGCAACATTCCCACCCTCCTCCCCTGCATCACTGCCACCTCTCTCAGCAACCCCCTTTACCTAACAATGCCTTCCCTGCTGGCGATGCCACTGCTGCCTGCCTGACAAATGACTTGTCCACCCCAGCACCTGCCAAACCTTTCCGTCACCCACCACGTTCCCTGAGGTGACTCCCCCAGCTGCCTGAACCTTCCCGCTACCTCGTACGTAACATGACTACTCCCTTCACAGCTTCCCTCCACCTGCCAAGGAGTCCAACAGTCCCACGTGGCTGCCAGACTCTTCCTCTCCCAGCTGCCTATTTCCCACACTGCCCATTGACAAGTTCCCAGACTCCCTCTTCCAGCTGCTGAATGTCGCCATCCACCTGGCAATTCTATTGGCCCAGCTCTGTGTAGGTACTGCTCAGACAGGCTGGCTGCTGTCAGACCCCTTCTACTGGTCTCCCATTAAAAGCTTCGCTTACGGACAGGGCCTGCATTGTTGTACTTGGCATTGCTTTATGGGACAGAAATCCCTTATGTATCCTTGCGATGAGCATTGCTCAACCAGCAGGGGTCACTACAGAGTGCCCTGAGCCTCCTCTAGTGGGGCACAGTCTGGATGGCCTCCGAGAGGGCTGCGGGATTGGGGAGTGGGGATCCAGGCCTGGTGAATCAAAGCTGGTTTTCCCTCGTCGCCACTGGGCAGCCTCGTGTTAAAGGCTTAAATAGAAAGGAGAGCTTGCCGTGTTTTCTGGGATGGGGCGTGCCCTGAGCTTGTTGTCGCCATCTTCATGCCGTTCGTGCTCCTGTCCTGTCAGGTCTCTCTGGAGAAGCTGCTGCCTGATGGGTGTGTTCAATTTCTGGTCGCCTTGGGCTTGCCCAAAGTGGTTACCGCAGTGTGATGATGGTGTTTGAAATGGCTGGCCAGTAATCAGGCTCCCAAGTTGGGTTTGGGTGTGTCTGAAGTGGTGAGGTTTAGATTTTTGGGTTCAGGGCCAGGCCATATCTGTATCAATACCCTCATGGCTCTTTTGTCTGCTTATCACCCAGCTCTGTTCTTGTTTCCCACTCTCCATTGCTCATCCCTGATGATCCTGGGTGTGGACTCGCTTATCCGCCTCCCATTTTGTAATGAATAGTGTAGAAGGCAGGATGGTCCCTGCCAACATTTGCTGTAGGCGCTACGCTGGAGGTCATATCCTAGGGATAATCAAATTGAAGTGCTGAATTTGGTGTTGGGGAGATGTCCCAAAACTTGGAAAGGCGAAAACGTGTATGATCTGATTCTTGTCTGTTTCATGTGATCCCAGGCTAAGCAACCTATTTGCTCTGCTTCTGACCCATGCTCGCATCTTAGGCTGCTAGCCTTTACCAGACAGGCAGCCAAATGTACTCTTAATTAGGAGTTTGTACTAAAATGTGGGCACCTGCTTATAGCAAAACCTCACTGGTGTAGCGAAGCTCATGTATGGCTTCAGTAAAATGCAACGCGCAGAATGTAAGTCAGATTCTCATGACCATTCCTTTGGGTCCATTTAGAGAAGGAAAATGACCCAGTAACACTTCTCCCTCTCCCCCTCTCCAATGGCTGAGCAGTGCTCCCAGCATAGATAGGATCCAGTGTTGGCCTTGTGTACAGTATGCTCAAGTAGGTGACAACTCGCTTTATTTTTAGTAGAGGAGCACAGACCCCCTCTTCCATCCACCCGTTGGAAAAGTTTCTTCATTGGGGCTTGAGCTTCTTCATCTTAAGACATCTGAGTTGACAAAGTTGTCTGATTAGGGTACCTCCATTGAGTTCTTCTCAGGCCACGCACAGCCTGGCCCTGGGACCTGGAGCAAGCAAGTTTCCTGGCGTCTCTGGGCGGGGGAGTAGCCCTGTGCGGGAGGAATTCCCAGGTAAGTGGGTGGGAGCGGTACAAGGACAAGCTGGCGCGCATCTGGCTGTGCAGTGTAGGTGAGGGGCATGCAGTGCACTGCCATGGAGGGGCTCTGCCGGCAGCCAGGCTGACATGTACCAGCCACGCTGGCGCCCAGCAGCATTGCCATCCTGGGGAGCTGCTGCCCTTCTGCCCCAGAGGAGTGAGTGGGGACTCTCACCATGGGATGGGTGATCTTGCAGGCCAGTTTGAAAGCCTTAGAATCTGTATTCTGCCTGGCTTAAATCAGCACTGTAGTCCCAGTCTGGGACTTTCAGTTTCCTTAGCATATGGCCAGTAAGAGAATCCCTTAGTTGGGGTAAACGAGCTTGTATTGCTGCTTGTAGCTACTAGATGGCGTCCTAGGACAGGATGCAGACACAGTTCAGGTCCTGTGTGTGTCAGTGGTGAGACATGCTCCAGTAAGAGAGATGGGGACTGAAGTCAGTGATACACTGGGATTCCTAGTTTATTTCCTCAGGCATAACAATGATCTGAGGAGCTAGTAACACAAGATGTAGCATGGGCAAAATGTCCCAATTTCCAAGGCTAACACTGCATGTTATTCCTGACTCCCTGCTTGTTTCAGTGTTGGGCCTGCCCTCTCCCCAGCTCTGCTGCTGCCCCTATTATCAAGCCAAAATCATCTGTCCTAGCCCTGTTGCAGGCCTGTTCTGTACAGAAACTCCCAATCTGACCAAACTGCTCTGGTCAGAAGTGGATTAAAGGGGGTTTAAATGAAGGCTGGGTAGTATCAAAGAGGAGACACTTCAGCAGCTGTAAGGCTGGTGGGTGGTGCTAGGAGGGAGTTTTGGGGGGAAGAGGGCAGTATGAGGAGTTGGGGCCCTGTACAGTACAGTGCCCACAGCTAGGGTGACCAGATGTCCCGATTTTATAGGGACAGTCCCGATTTTTGGGGTCTTTTTCTTATATAGGCTCCTATTACCCCCACCCCCCACCCCCACCCCCGTCCCGATTTTTCACACTTGCTGTCTGGTCACCCTACCCACAGCTATAAGGCCTCTGTGTTGTTTATTCACTTCTCTGGAAAGGACTAACCTTGTGCTTAGTGTTCTAATGATTCGATGATGATCTGTCATCCCGTTAGGAACTGGTCAGTGTTCTAGGGCTAAAGAAACTGTCGGATTCAGCACAATGTCTCCCTGGAGAGCAGGTAGGGAGAGGGAAATTCCTGCCTGTGAACCTGTAATCGCAGCTTTGGCTGCGCAGTGCGAATTCACCCTCTTAAGAAATCTCAGGTGATCTCTTCTCTGAATCACTCTGATGCTGACTGGCCTGCCTGGGAGATGGGAGAACAGTGGCTGAGGTGCTTGGGGTAGGTGGATCAGGCCTGAAATGCACAAGACAGTACTAGATCCAGCAAGGGATGCAGCTAACCCTGGGAGATCTGCTTTGGGAGCCTCCTTCTCCTAGCCTAGAACAAACATGAAGAGCTCACGAGGCACGGTTTTATGATAATTAGCTGGGCTGTCTGCTCAGGGCCGTGCAAGGAAGTTTAGCACCCTAGGCGAAACTTCCTTGCATCAGCCCTGCGCCGCCGCACCCCCACTCCCCCGCCCCCGAAGTGCCCCACCTGCCCCACAATGCCGTCCCCGCCAGCCAGCCCCCCCGCCCGCAGGAGCTCAGCCCCCCCCCCCCCCCGCCCGCGGGAGCTGAGTGTGGAGCTGGGGGCAGGAGGACGGCTCGCCGCGGCTGCTGCCCTGCTCCCCATTCAGTGGCTGAGCGGTGGGGGGGATAGTGGGGCGGCTTGCCGCGGCTGCCACCCAGCTCCCCACTGAGCGGGGAGTCGGGAGGCAGCCGCCCACCGCCCCCCAAATCCTGGCACCCTAGGCAACCGCCTAGGGTCGCCTAGTTATAGCGCCGTCCCTGTGTCTGCTGCATAGAGCTAGGACTGCTGGCTAAGGGTGCGTCTACATGGCAGAAAAAACGACCCTTGGGCAGTGAGTCTCAGAGCCTGGGTCAACTGACGGGCTCGCGCTGTGGGGCTAAGTATAGCAGTGTAGACGTTTGGGCTCAGCACAGAGACCTGGGTTTCACAGCCCGGGAGTGGGGAAGGTCTCTAAGTCCGGGCTCCAGCCTGACCCCAAATGGCTTAGCCCTGCAGCATGCATTAGTTGACCTGGTCTCTGAGACTCACTGCTGTGGGGTATGGGTTTTTTGCTGTGTATACGTACCCCATATGATTTAGACTAGAGCAAGAGGCCAGAGTCAGGAGAGCTGGATGCTGTTTAGAGCTCTGGCACACACTTCTTCGTTGGCCCTTGGGTAAGCCATTTATCTTCTATGCCTCAGTTGATAATTAGAGCTGAGTGAACGATTTGTATGGAATAACTTATTTAACAAATGTCACCCTTTCCTGTTTCCAAATTGTTCACCAACCAATTGTGCTTATATTATTTATTCAGAATTGTTCCCTAATAGTTCTTGGTGTGTAGATTATTTGTGAGCTGTTTGTTGCCAGCACCCAGCCCTTAAAAGGAAGGGGTGTTAGTTTTTTTGACTGGACACACAGATCGCATGATATTGTTTTGTTCTTTGATTTGAGGGGATGTAACGATTAGCTGCCCGGCACATATGTTTGCATTTATCCATTTGAGATGCATATTTTGCAAATATTCTGTAATATCCATTTAAAAATCGCTGTTCCCACAAGTCATGTGCCTGCTAGAATAATCACCGAACGTGACTTGAGTGCAGACCAGGTCGCTACTATTTGTATTGAGCAAAAGCTTGTGAATGTGTTTTCATGTATTAACTCAGCTGTAATTGTACCTCCATGGGAATGTTGAGAGGCTGAATGTGTTGTTGCAAGTAAATGGCTTTGCGATTTCACGTGAAAGATGCTGTAGACGGGTAGGTTGTTACTGAGGAGCGTGGATTTGTCTGTGCTTAGAGGCTGGGAGTGTCAATCCCACCCAGCACTGGTGTGTTGATATGAGCTTCTGGCTGCCCGCAGTTAGAAACCGTTCAGATTATGGTAGTGCATCAGAGCCCCAATCCAGGATCGGGGCCCCATTGTGTTACGATAGCACCCTTGCCTGCCCAGAAACCACACTGCTGACAGTCTGTGCAGTTAACTAGCTCAACTGTTGACCGAGTGACACTAGAATCCCGGCACCCTGATCACTACAGCCTTGTTCTAATGGAGTTCCTTAGGCTTTCAAAAAGCGATTCCTCTAGCTGATGATTGTACTGTGCCCTTCTCACCAAACTGTGCTCTGTTGTTTTACTGTCATAAACAGGGGGGTTGTTAAATGGGAGATGCTGGTTGTGACCTCTCTGCGACTCCAAATCAGCAGTGAGAGGTGAATCAATTAAAGTGAAGGAAAGCCTGTCGTACTCTGTTCAGATCAATGTAGGCAGAATATCTCCCACTGCGTCAGGCAATGAGGACAGATGCAGGATGCACATGCATTGGAGGGGGGCAGGAAGTACAGTAACACCTTCCGTGGTTTGCCTGACCTTTCCCATATAAGACCCTCGTTTTATTACCTTATAACATCACCAAACTTCAAGTGTTTGGGCTGAAATTTTTCCTGCCTGATGTCGTCTTTCGACTGAATTTTTTTGGATAATGTCAGCAAAAATGGCTCAGCTGCTCCTCAGAATGAGGCTAGTGAAAAAGACATTGTTTTGCCATGTTCATTTTGTTTCACACTATTTCATTGAGCATTTCTAGCACCCCATGCCTTGAGGCAAGGGCTTGAAATTTGGCAGTGGGGTTGATCACCCCAGTGTCAGGGATGTGCCTTTGCTGTCTCCATGAAGAGCTACTCAAATGTGGCCAGTCTCAGTCTGCATATGTTCAATAGAGGACTTGTTAGACTTTGGCCCCTAGATTCCATGCTGCAGGGGCTGAGCAGGACTCCCCTTGCAGTGGCCAGGGGACACTGTGGGCTAGGCATAGGAACTGAGAGCAAGGAGACTCTCTCAATACTCCCCATGCTGATTCCTGGGCAGGGTGGTCTGTAGAAGGAATAGCAGCTGGATTGGAATGCAGAGGTGTGAAGAGCCAGACCTGGGGGGTGAAGATGGGGAGCCTGGGATGGGGATGTGCAGCCAGCAGTGGAGACTGGGCCTGGCCTGGGGAGCTGATGAGCAGGGCTGGGTGGAGACGTTTATTGAATTTGCAGAATGTTACCAAACTTTCCTAACCAAATTGCCAGAGAGGTGGAGTCCCCACATGGTAAGCATCCAAACTGGAACGAGTGCCTGAGAATGGGACCTTGGGATGAAACAGAAAGGGGTCAGATCAGCCTAAACATGCCGCTTTAGCATGAGACGTGTTGCTGTAAAAATGGCACCTACTTATGCAGCCGGTCTTCTTTTAGTGGCCGAGACTGGGATTTTCATTGAATGTTGGTGGGATTTGAGTGCCCAGCTCCCTCGGGCTGCTGTGAACACCCCAGCTTTACATTTGTACATCTCTTCTCCCTGCAGAGCTATGGAGGTGAGCTGGGTTATATTCTCGCTCACCTATCATCCACAGAACTAGTAACCTTTCTGCCCTGTTACACCTGTAATTCAATGGGATGGCCCTGGTGTATTGGTTACTGGCGATGATGCATGAGCCGGAAAGAGCCCAGCCTGACTCCCAGATCCCAGAATGAAGGAGGAAGTGTGGTTCAGCCCAATATGGCAGTTATGAGTCCTTCTCCCTGAAATGTAGCTCTCAGACTGCAGTGGGGCTGGCTCCAGTCAAACTAAGCCTGAGCTGTCAGAGAGCAAACCACTTTGGAAACCACACCGTGTTTGTTTTAAACATTAGACAGCCGTCCTGTAACCACAGTGCCCCTAGCAGACCACCTGAGTGCAATGGCTGCTCTACGCTGTGGCCCGGGGCTCCGGTGTCTGAGGTTTTCACACACCGCGGCCCGCATTGTGGGTTGCCTGGGCTAATCTTCCAGCTGTGCTGCACGACCCACAGCTTGCTGGCGAGTGATGGGCTTGGGACTGTTGGGTCGCGTTTAATGCTGCGCGGCTCCGTTTGTATGCTGTTGCTGAAGGCGCTGGAGCAAGAATAACATGCCCGAGGGAGCCGAGTGAAATGTCACATTCATATCTGTATTATAGCGTACAGGCCCCAGCGGTCACACCAAGCCAGGGCGGGGGGAGGGAAGAGACGGGAGCCCAGAAGACTATTGTTATAGGCTCCAAGGCTCCTGAGCAGCCTGCTTTGAGCCCTGCTTTGAGCCCATGTGGGGAGCTCAAATTCTCAGTCTTGTCCCTTCTGTTGTGCCTTTCCCCTGAGGATCTCCACGCCCTTTGCTAAGGTGAGTGAATTAAGTGTCAGCCCCCTCGGGAAGGGAGCTAAGTACCAGCAACCCCCACATTGTACAGAGAGGAGGCCCAGAGGTGGCGCAATTTGCTTGGAGTCAGAGGAGAGCTGGAGTGGAGCTGGGGAAAAAAATCCAGGTCCCCGACTTTCAATCCTGTGCCTTAGCACTGCCCCATCCTGCCCCCCTCCCATGTCCCTTAAGGGAGGTGATGGCTCTGGAAGGGAAGACCAATGTCCCTTAATGGTAGGGAAACTCAGCGACACCTCACTCAAATCTCCCAGGCCCCATGGCTTGCTAGCACAGCACTCACTTCCCTGTGATAAATGGGGTTGGGCGGCTGCTAGTGCTCTGAATACATCTGCTTTTGAATGTGCATCACCCAGGGGAGGCAGGCCACCTCTGACCCTTGAGCTTAGTGGTAATTCTGCCGCTTGCTGTAATCACTCCTCTGGCTGTAACTTTTGGAAAGGCTGGGCCTTCTAACTGGGTCATGTCCCATCTTTGGAACTGGGGAGCTTTCACGTTTTGTCTGGTTACCCTTCTCCTCTGTAAGGTTATCAGCAGCTTAATGACAGATTTGAGATAAGTGGGCTGCAGCTGCCGGGGAATGGAGTGGAATTTAATTAAACCTGAACAATTTGCTAAATTCAAAGGGCCAAAGCTCTCAGCTTAGCTTGGAATTTCTGTCCAGAAATGTGAGCTGTTTCCTGTGATCCACCCTTTCTGCTCCCCGGAACCTTTGTAAGGAGGTCAAAATGAGTCTGCTGGTAGGGTAAAACCCCTGGAAATATTGTCCGGATTCCCTGACAAAGCACTGGAAATGTTAGTCCATGATTGAGTCTGGTGGTCCACAATGCTCACTGGGAAGGCTGGGGGGCGAGGTGGTGATGGGTGGGGAAGAGGGGATAAAATACTTTGTATTTCTTTAGCACCTGCTGGCTAGGACTCTTCATGGCTATTTCTGTATTAACACTCTGTCAGTGTCCTGGGAAGGAAGGTATTTTTCAGTTTTGCAGATGAGGAAATTGAGGAACAGAACAGTGAAGCAATTTGCCTAAAGGCACAGAAATTCTTTAACAGAGCCTGGACTACCTAGTGCAGTGGTTCTCAACCAGGAGTTTGGGGCACACTGGGGGCTGTGAGCAGGTTTCAGGGGGTCTGCCAGGCGGGGGTGGCATTAGACTTGCTGGGGCGCAGGGCAGAAAGCCAAAGCCTCACCACCTGGGGCTGAAGCCTAGGGCTCCAAGCCCTGCCACCCAGGGTTGAAGCCGAAGCCTGAGCAACTTAGCTTCATGGGGCCCCCTATGATGTAGAGCCCTGGGCAATTTCCCTGCTTGCTACCCCCTGCCGCTGGCTCTGGCTTTTATGTGCAAAAAAATAGTTGTTGTGGCACAGGTGGGCTGTGGAATTTTTATAGCATGTTGGGGGGGGCTCAGAAAGAAAAAGTTTGAGAACCCCTGGGCTAGTGGATGGGACCCTGGCCTGGCATGCTGGAGACCTGGGTTTTATTCCCAGCACTGTTACTGACCCTACTTCACCTCTGAGTGCCAGTCCCCAACCCATTTGTCTGCATTGTCTAGTTAGATTGTAAATTCTTCAAGATAGGGCCAGTCTGTACAGCGCCTAGCACTGTGGGGCTCTGACTGTGGTTGTGGTCTCTACGTTCTACTGTCAATTCAAGAATCATGGATTCCCTGTCTTCTGCTTTGTCCACCTCTCATGCGCTGCTGCTACTGTCCCAAGTGCTGCAGGGGCTGGGCAAACCAGCTTGCAGTCTGCACTAGGAGTTGATCACCCCTTTCCCACCAAGTTGAAATAGCAGGGTGGTTTGGAGGGCCAGCTCCCTGTGATGCTCTTCCTGTGCAGTGACTCCTTCTATCCATGCGCTGCTGTGTTTGGGGGTGGGGGCTGCGGCTGGAAGGCCCGGTACTGAAATGCCCTGAGGGAGGCTGTTCTGGGATGTGCAGCCCAGCTTTGCAGGCTCGGTAGGCGCAGAGAGGTGGGATGTACTGCATGGCTGAGCTGTGCTAACCTACCACCGCTATCAGCCAGTCTGCATGGCTCCCCACAGCTTCAGGCCCAGTCTCCTCTGTCTGATACAGTCTTTGCATAAGTGACTCCTGCAGGTTGAGCTCCTGGGGTGGATTCCCTCTACCCATTCCCTGCAGCTGGCATAGGGCTCTCTCGGCTGGAGCATCATTGCCCTGGGATAAGACACTAACAAGCTGCAATTCGTTTGTGGGGATGAAAGCTCTTGATGCGGGATTTCATTCCACCGTTCCTCCGACAGCCTGTGTGGGTGGGGTCCCAGTATGGGCCAGCTGTGGTCACTCAATTAGGGTGAAGTGTAAAGAATGGGGCAGACAATCCCCAAAGCTGGTGGATAATTCACTACTTAGATTCACCAAGCCAGCATAAAACTGCTTCTTTATTACCTCACTGGTTATTCGGAAGTCAATAACACCATTCCCCTAAAATGATCCAGCCTCAGGCCTCTATCCAGCTACCCCAGTCCAATCTGAAAATCATATTTCATCATACAAAAGAAGAGGTTCTACCACTCCCAGAGGATCAGACACATTACCTCCCACGTTAATGAATATTCCATTTTACCCAAATACGAGCATGCGGCCAATTCTTATGACCTAAACTAAAATTTATTTAAAAAGAAAAGAGTATGGTTAAAAAATTAATATACATACAGACATGTGTTTAATTCTTGAGATTCAGATACATAGCAGAACAGGTGAGCTTTGAAGTTGTAAAGAGTTCTTTCAGGAATAGTTTATAGGTTATATTCCAATGTCCAAATATCATATTCAAGGTGGACCAGTCCACCCTGGGATCCCAATCTGGTGGTTTAAGCTTCCCCTGATGAAGCATCAAGCAGATCTTAGATGAACAGTATCAGGACCAAGGGTCTTTTTGTAGTGTTCTAGCATCCACTTGACCACACGGTCCTGGGTAAACAATAGGCTTTTGATGTAACCTTCTGTTTTTTAAACACCACCAGTAATTAGTTACACAAATTAACACAGGGCAATTTATTCATTAGGCAGTTTATCACAAACTTTAAAGAGACATGTAGATAATGACATTACTTTACCCAAGATTCACCTAAATGTTAATATTCC
Organism: Chelydra serpentina; assembly: GCA_037349315.1. Taxonomy (NCBI): domain Eukaryota; kingdom Metazoa; phylum Chordata; order Testudines; family Chelydridae; genus Chelydra; species Chelydra serpentina. The sequence goes on along the minus strand of JBAIAC010000024.1, from coordinate 53,586,168 downwards.
CTTTTGATCTCTGAATTAATAGTTTTAGTGACAGAGACGAACTGTCTGTTTACATGGCTAGCTTCTAAGCTACACACAATTAGTATCACTTCTAACCCTCATTACCATTCGCATACCTTTCTAACGTGACTCTAAAGGTGGGCTTTGGGTCATTCAACCTACAAGCTGTTTAATACATGGCCAGAAAGGGTTATACTTTGTATAAGATTCGTTGCAATCATATAACAGTGGTAGCAATAACTATTTGAATGGTTATATTTTAATTAGACGTCACAGCCTGCAACAAACTGAGTGTGTCAGGCTAAAATGCAGAACCCCCATCCCCAATCTATGGAGCAATGGGCTGTGCCCACATCAGTCCTGCTGGTCACAGGACTGCACTGTAGGGTGGGCTGTGGTTGCCCCCAGTGCATGTGTGTCATCCGGCTGTTGAAGGGCTGGACTTGGCAAGTAATGCATGGTGGGACTGAGTGGGTCAGCAGCCGAGGTGCAGCACTGGCTAAGTGCCTGCCGCAGAGTGGCTGGCTTTCCTGCTGGTACTGAGAGAACAAATTGTTCTGCAATCGTCTGTCCCACGAGTTCTGCTCTGAGCGCACGGTGACACATCAGCCTGAACTGAGTGGCGGGTGACCCTGGGCTGAGCTAGTGCCCCACTCACTAACAGATGTGGCTGCAGCAAGCAGGGATTATTGAACCAGGGCTCCCAGGAGAGAGGGGGAAAATGTTTAAAGTGAATTAAAAAGGGAACTGCAGCATAGTGTTCCCCCTCGCTCTGGCTTTCCCTAAAAGCCAAGGCTAGGCAAACGGCAGCGACGTGTGTGCTCCAAGGGAGTGGCTAATGGACTGCAGTGATGGGTTGGGTCATAGTTCACTGCATCTGTATGGATGGGGCCTTACAACAGATCAACCAGCTGCCTCCCTGGCCTGCTGTCACATGGCCTGGAATAGGAGAGACTGGGGGTGGGAAGTCGGTGCATTGTCTGTCTGGCAACGTATTGGTTGTTACAATAGCCCCCGGAGGCCCGGTTGTGCTGGGTGCTGCACACATCCAGCAAGAGCCCCTGACCGGAAGGGGCCTCATCTGCACCCATGCGTCATCCTCCTATAACTTTCTGGTGCATTTAAAATAGTGCAGCTCCTAATGTGTGCAGAGATGCATGCTTATACGGGTATGGCTAATTCCTGCATGGGACGGGGCTGAACTGTACTGCTACAAGGCACCTTTTTATGCTGGTGTAACTGTGTCCACGCTAGGGCTTGTTCTGGTATCTGTGTAACACTAACTCCTAACTGAAGTAGTTATACTGGTACAAAAGCCACATGTAGACCAGACAGGTTCGAGGGAAACTGAAGCACAGAGGTGAAGTGACTGGCCAAGCAGGTCAGTGGCTGAGCTAGTAATAGAACCCTGGGCTCCTGAGTCCTGGGCCAGTGCTCTATCCACTAGGTCACATTGTCTGCCTATCAGGTGTCCTGGAATAGAGAGAATGTGCCGAGCTTGGAATAAGGCAGCCTGCTCTCTTCCCCACTCCCATCACCTGGGATGAGCTAGAGGGCTGGGGTACTAGAGAGAGGATAGGCAGCAGCTCTGCCCATCCTGGTGTCGGGCTTGGGCTGGTGCTGTTGAGGAGCCTACATTGCACTAATTGCTAGTGGCCTAAGGGGTTCTTCCCTCTCTAGAGCAGGTGCCCTGGAGTAGGGGTGGTTGGGGTGCACGGAGCTCTCCCTGTCTTGCTATCAAGTGCCCAGGGAGGGGAGATGCTGGGAGCAGCGCTGACGCTGTGGCCAGCATGGGTCCATAGTCTTCTTCCTACCCCAGGGTAGGGTGTCTGGACGGGTTACAGGAAGGGGTGCCATCATAGGGAAGGGAATGGCTGGTGCCCTCTGTTGTGACAACTGGGCCTACGAATGTGCCCTGATTGTGAGTGCCACTGTGAAAAGTTCACATAGGTTCCTAAGGTGTCACAGTAACTGAGGGTGACTAGTGTTGACGGGAAAAGGTACAAAAGGGAGACGTACTGACTGAGTCAGTCCAAACAAAAAGGCCTGGTGAGAAATGGGGGACTGTGCTGGGATCAGACCTGATAAACAAGAGAAACGGTGGTCAGAAATCAATGGACCCAAATTGGTGTGTTGAATATTAGGTGGACAAAACAATGTGGGGATTGGCTATTCCACCCAGCACTCCCCTTGTGGGGCCCTTAAAATCAGAGACTGTGAGAGGAGAATGAGCAGAGGGGGAAAGCTGGTGCCCAGGCTGCTGGCTGACTGAAAGTGGGGAGAGAAGGAAGGAGTGAGCGTCACCATGATGGTTGCCACTCCCAGCGGTTCATGGGATCCCGGCCCTTCGTCATCCTGAGCCTGAGAGATGTCCTAGCCTGACGGGGCCAGAGAGGGGGACCCAGATGACATGGCCACCTCCACCAGCTCCAGCTGAATCCTAAACAACACCTGGGATGTGAGACTTCATCTCTCCTCCCCCCATGTCTCCTTTTCCGTCCCTACCTTATTTCTTCGCTTTTCTATCCTCCTCCTTCTTTCTGATGAGAGTCTGGCCTAGCCAGCCAAGACTATGTATTTTGTGACACTACTGTGAGCCTGTGACCAGAGAGACAGCTAAAAGCAATGCCTTACACACAGGGCCGGTGCAAGGAAGTTTCGCGCCCTAGGCAAAACTTCCTTGCACCCCCGCCCCAGCTAATACCGCGCCCCCCCCATGGCAGCCAGTCCCCCCCCCCATGGTGGCTCCCCCCGCCCGCGGCACCCTCCCGGCTCAGCCGTGGAGCTGGGAGGCGGGCGGCGGCCGCGGCCAGCCGCCACCCCTCCCGGCTCAGCCGTGGAGCTGGGAGGCGGGCGGCGGCCGCGGCCAGCCGCCACCCCTCCCGGCTCAGCCGTGGAGCTGGGAGGCGGGCGGCGGCCGCGGCCAGCCGCCACCCCTCCCGGCTCAGCCGTGGAGCTGGGAGGCGGGCGGCGGCCGCGGCCAGCCGCCACCCCTCCCGGCTCAGCCGTGGAGCTGGGAGGCGGGCGGCGGCCGCGGCCAGCCGCCACCCCTCCCGGCTCAGCCGTGGAGCTGGGCGGCGGGCGGCGGCCGCGGCCAGCCGCCACCCCTCCCGGCTCAGCCGTGGAGCTGGGCGGCGGGCGGCGGCCAGCCGCCACCCCTCCCGGCTCAGCCGTGGAGCTGGGCGGCGGGCGGCGGCCGCGGCCAGCCGCCACCCCTCCCGGCTCAGCCGTGGAGCTGGGCGGCGGGCGGCGGCCGCGGCCAGCCGCCACCCCTCCCGGCTCAGCCGTGGAGCTGGGCGGCGGGCGGCGGCCGCGGCCAGCCGCCACCCCTCCCGGCTCAGCCGTGGAGCTGGGCGGCGGGCGGCGGCCGCGGCCAGCCGCCACCCCTCCCGGCTCAGCCGTGGAGCTGGGCGGCGGGCGGCGGCCGCGGCCAGCCGCCACCCCTCCCGGCTCAGCCGTGGAGCTGGGCGGCGGGCGGCGGCCAGCCGCCACCCCTCCCGGCTCAGCCGTGGAGCTGGGCGGCGGGCGGCGGCCAGCCGCCACCCCTCCCGGCTCAGCCGTGGAGCTGGGCGGCGGGCGGCGGCCCCTCCCGGCGCAGCCGCCCCCCAAATCGTGGCACCCTAGGCGACCTAGTGGGCGTGCCGGCCCTGCCTATACAACCCAATGCAGGTACAAATTTGCCAAGGATGAGTCCCTGTGCTGGGCCTGTGCTTTGCCAGCAGTGAGAACCAACACCAGGGACAGTGTCTTGTTGGTAAAGTCTGATCCCAAGAGCAGCAACTCCAGCCCATTTCAACTAACCGCTGCTCTCTTCCCCCAGCAGGACAGTTATTACCATCTTTGATACCATCCAAGAGACTGTCAGACCAGGGGCGTTTCTCTCTAGACTCTCTCCAGCTAAAGGGAAAAGGAACAAGGGATGTTATTAAAATAAAAGCCTCACTTAATACTTCCATCTCTAATGCTTTCACTGTTGTTCCTCCTTTTCTGTATCTTTTTAATCAAAGGTTAGAAGGATTTGAAGGGAGCGTTTGCCCTGACATGAAGCAGGGAGAGGTCTCTGTACACCGAACCCTGAACCTTGTTTAACCCGGCTTAATGTTGGACAGCTTCAGTCATGTTAACAGCTGGGACTCTTTGGGCCCATGTATTCCATCAGAATGAGGACAGCACTTTCCTCACCTGGTATCTCCTGAGGTGGAATAGGTGAGGGGTAAGAGATCGGAGCATACGTAGCTGTCTGCCCAGATGCGCTGCAAGCTGGCAGAGCTGGGAAGGTGCCAGGGCTCTGGGCAGCGGGAAGGGTGGGGGCAGCACTGCTCTGTACATGTGCTGGGTGGGTTGGCCGTGGCAGGCAGCAGTTCCTTTGCAGAGACTGTAAATGGAAGCACTTTGGGTTTTAAATGGCCTGTCAGAAAGCATTTGGCGCGGGCAGGACGAGGCTGAGAAATGACAGCTCATTTCAGCTTAACAAAGAGCTGCAGCAGCTGACAAATACCGAGTGCAGAGAGCTGGCGGCTTTTCAGCTCAGCCCTTCACTGCTGAACCCCCCACCCCAGCCTGTTCACAGCGTGGCTGGGGGAAGAACACAGGAGAGGAAGACTGGGTCTGGCAGAGAGTCACCTCCTCCCCCTCCCCCCCGCCCAGTTCACATGGCAGGGGAAATAGCTGGTGGAGGGTGCCTGGGTTTAGGGGCTGGAGCCTGTTGTGAGTTGGCACATGGCCAAGCAGGCCCAGAGGGCGCACAGGCCTCCAGCTACCGATCTCGTCTAAGAGGGTGGGGGGTACAGATGGCCACAAAACCCAACAACGTAGCGATCAAGCTTAAAAGCTTAAGTGAGTGTTTGAGCAGGTGACGTGGGGTCTTGAGAAACCTGGGGCGCCCGGGATGGGGCAGTGTCACACTGACAGCCAGGGCAGGGGCTCTGGGGTATACGCTGAGTGCAATGGGGTGTCCCCGGGTGTTCCAGCGCAGGGCCGTGTCCCAGAGCTGGGGCTGCGTCCTGGGGCTCTGAGTGCATGGAGCTGGCTCTAAGCAAGGGGATGAGCTGTGCTGATCTATTTACTCCACCGGACCAGCCTCCCTTTCCCTACTGCAGGGAATGCGATGGTGGTGAGCGGAGTAGGCTCATGGTCATTCCACACTGCAGGGCTGGGAGTGCAGGAGCTAGCTCTAAACTCCCAGAGAGCTGCCAATGAGCAAGGCTGGGATGGCCGGCGCTGTGAGCTCCTCCAGTGCCAGCATTCCTGCAGTTGTCCCTGGACTGACTCCCAGTGTGGGGGGCAGGAACTGCCGTGGCACAGAGCTCCACATCCAGCTCGTCTCCGTTATTCCCGGCAATGTGGCAGGCCTGGCACCAGACACTGGGAGCACATGACCCCAAAGCCAGTGCGCTGGCACCGTTCCCTCCAGTGACTCCTGCTGGGAAAGGCTGGTGCTGCAGCAGCTGTGGGCTTCCGCACAAAGGGGTTGGTGCTGCAAGGGCTTCAGCGTTCCTGCACTTCTGGTGTGTGAGTTCTAATCCCAGAAGCTGTGGAGGGCAGCCGCAGAAGCCCTTTGATTTCAAGGGGCGTTAAGCGCCTAAATTCCTTTGAGGGACTGGGCCTATGCTCATTATTGTAAAGTTCTTCATTGTCACGCTCTGTGTCAGACGGGAGAAAATCTGCTGCCTCCTTTGCCCCACCACCATTTTGGCCTTTTGCTTCTCCTCCTTCCCCAGACTTTTCTCTGTTTCTCCCCATCTTCCTCATCTTTGTGTCACCTCTTCTTCCCTCTACACTTCCTTCCCTGCAGCAATTTCATCCCCCCGAGCGGCTCTACTATCCCTTCTCAGGTCCATCTGCTAAAATGATCAGCCATGGAACAGCTAAAGCATCACTTTAGTTGCCACTCCAATGTGTTTAATAGAGGATGGGGAGTTCACACCTCTCTGAGCCATTGGCTGAAGACTCTGGAAGGCACCATTGCATCGCTTTACCTGCTGTTTGCATTTGGAAGGCATGTCTGGAAATGGGCATAGATACCTGGGGCCTGCATGGCCATGGGGTGCAGGGATACAGGTGCCAGCTGAGTAGCTCTCTGTTTAGTACGAGGGAGGTGTCTTGTGCATGTGGAATGAAGGGGTGTTTGTGTGTAAATGCAAAACAAAGTGGAATAGGGGTGTGGGGGGGGGAGTGGAAAGACAGAGTGGAATGAAAATGGGTGTAGAATGGTTGCGTGTGAAATGTAAAGTGTGTGTGTGTGTGTGTGTGTGCGCGCGCCCATTGGACTCTTGTTCACAGACATACCTTTCACATAGGCCCCTGGCAGGTAGGTCTTTCACACCTCCCGTTCCAGATCTCCTTGTTTCAGACAGACCTCTTTTCTCTTCCTCCTCCCTCCCCCAACCTGATCTCCTCCTCTTCAGTGCTCTTTAATCACTGTTGCGGGTTTTTTTCATTCCCTGCCAAAAGGTTTATTTTCTGGTTCAGCTCTTTAAAAGAAGAAGCTGGATGCAGGGGCGGGGGTGGGATCTCCCTCACTGCTTTCTGGGTGCTGCGCTTGTGCTTTTAATCCCTCTGCTGTCAAGCTCCATTAGGAGATTTGGGCATCATTCTGCTACTTCTGGGGCCTGGCCTCCCTCTAGCCCAGCCTGAAATGAGGGCAGCGCCTTGGCTCCAGGAGAGTGATGGATGGGGAGTGATGTCTTAAAGAGACAATGCCCTCCGCCTTTTGTCTTCCTCGGCTGCCAGCATTCTCCCTTGCACCCATTGCTGAGGTGTTTGGAAAGAGAATGTGGCTGCCTTGCTATGTTGGCAAGCACGTTTTGCTAGCAGTGTGGCCTGTGTGTGTAGTGTGGCAGCTGATGCAGGTGATCTAAAGGCTGGCCTGGAGAGGTGATGGGGAGGGGCTTGGTGGGTCGTAGCTGAGTTAGCACCACCTAGGGTTGCTGACTGGAAAAGGGGGAGAGTTGCCCACTACAAAGAGCCTCAAACCAAGGGCAAGGGATGATCAGGCCATCATGGACTTCGGGGCCTCTGACGCCGGTCCCTCCTGTCGGTGCCCTGTTCAATGGAGCAGCCTTCTCCCCTCACAGCAGCACAAACCCATTGTCAATACGAAGGCTGTGACTGTCAAAGGACTCCAAGGATTGGCCCCTCTGTTTCCATTAGTTTGAATGGCGATTAGCACCCAGCTCTTGTAGGCAGCTTTGCAAATCTCAGCCTTCCATCCTCTCTGGGCTGAGAGCGCAGCCATGTTTACACAGCCCCCCCTCCCCCCCATAACTTCTCCTCTGAGATCTGACCCCGTTCCAACAGACACAGCTGAGTGGTGTTCACACAGCAGCTTTTCACCGTACAGCCATGTGTCTGACTGTGTGTGTGAACCCACCTCTGCCATGCTACCTGCTTGTCTCAGTGCATCCTGGGAAAAATCTATCCCAGAATGCCTCAGCAGGGGGAAAGTAGCAAGCAGACATGCACACAGGAGGGCACTGTGGGGTTCTCACTGCACAGAGAGATGCGAGGGAGGCAGACTGGCCAGCCTTGGTCACTGGCAAGGGCCACTCGGGCTTGGCTACCACAGTTATTAGCTGTACATTGACCACAATTTGCGTGTGCATACAAGTCATGTTCTGAGCAGTCAGGGCTCTGGTTACCAGCTCGATTCAAAGTGCTGAGTGAGCTGCTCTGAGCCGTCCTCTCTCAAGTAAAGTCGAAGGAGCTGTGCTCATTCACGCCCGGAGGAGCTGGCCCAGAATGGGTAAATGGTGACTTTAGCAGCATGTTCTCTCCTGCTGCTGGTGATCTTCACACTCATGTAGAATAGACGAGAGAGCCACTGAGGAGCTACAGGTGACCTGCAACTGAACAAGGACGCAAATGCCATCGATATGATGAGCCGAAGTCCCCAGGTAACCTAGGTCACAGCTGCAAGTCCCAACAGCACCCTGGTGGTTTCAAAATTCTTTGTGTTTCTCTTCTGGTTCTTCTTGGTGAAGAGCAGCACCACTGCAGCTTGTCCTCTTCTGGGCCATGTGACACTAAGTTGTCAGGCCCACCGCAGGCAAGGGAGTCTCCTCCGCCAACACTGCAAGGACCTGAGTCTCTTCTCACTTACCCCAGTGCAAGTCAGGTGTGAGGAGAATCACGTCCAGTTGCTTCCAGAAGTCAGAGGTTGGGGAGGAATCCTGGGTAGGGAATGGCAAGTGGACACATGGAAGCTGGGTGGAAGGAAGATGCTAGTGGGAGGGAAACGCTGGAGCTGTTCAGGTTTGAATTCTGCTACTGACCAAAGTATCTGCTCCTCAGACTGACATCCTCTTTCCACCCACGCTCTGGAGACAGGGTCCTCAGCTTCTAGGCTCTTCTGGGCAGCACTGCCTGAATGCCTTGCCTGAGCACTGGCCTTTGTATGCTTTCTGCCAATCCTGATCACACCATCCTTCGCTTGCTAGCAGACAGCCCCCTCAAAGGGGCCCTGTTCTGATCTCATGCAGTGGTGATTCCAGGGTGGCTCTGTTGACATCCCTAGCATTGCTGCCAGTTCTCACAGGGTGCCTGGCCCCCATAGGTGCTGGAGGTGCTGTCGCACCCCCTGGCTTGAGGTGGTTTCCATTATACACAGGGTTTACAGTTTGGTTCAACGGCTCTCAGCACTCCCACTGTACACATTGTTCCAGCACCCCCTGCTGTCTCCTTAAGTGAAGTAGGCCCTCACCACCACCCACCCCGCAGCACAGCTACATCCCAGGTTGAGCTGATTAAGAGGGTGGGTGCCATCTCGGGCCAAGGGCGGCTCCAAGCACCAGCAGAACAAGCTGGTGCTTGGGGTGGCAAACTATTAAGGGTGGCACAGGCAGCGGCCGCCCCCCCTCCCCGAAAGCCGGTACCGCTGCCCTGCCCCGGCTAAGCGGGGAGTGGGATCGCGCGGCAGCGGCCGCTCTCCCGCCCCCAAAGGGGGGAGCTGCCCCTGGCTGCCCTACCCGGCTGCAGCAGGGGCAGGGAGCCGGCTAAATGGGGAGTGGCTGAGCCACCCGCCCCAGGGGGCAGCCGCCCCTGGCTGCCCTGCCAGGGCAGGGAGCAGGCTAAACGGGGAGTGGCATCCCGTAGCGCCGCTCTCCCGTGGCAGCGGCCACCCACCCCAGGGGGGAGCCGCCCCTGGTTGGGGGCGGCTCTTACAATTCTGCCGCCCCAAGCAGGGGTGGCGGCGCCCCGCCCCCGACGCAGGCAGTCCCATTCCGGAGCGGCAAGGGGACAGCGGCGGACCTGCCGCCCCTTTGCCTCCACGGCAGGCGAGACTGGGGCGGCAGTCCGAGTCCCGCGGCGGCAATTCGGCGGCGGGAAGAGCGGACCTGCCGCCGAATTGCTGCCGCGGGACTCGGACTGCCCCCCCCTTCTCACCTGCCGCCCCAAGCACCAGCTTGGCAAGCTGGTGCCTGGAGCCGGCCCTGCCCCTGGCTGCCCTGCCCCGCCGCAGCCAGGGCAGGGAGCCAGCAGAGCGGGGAGCGGGGTCGCACCGTGCCGCTCTCCCCAGGGGCGAGCTGCCCCTGGCTGCCCTGCTCCTCTGCATGTGGCCAACAAAAAAGCGGGGGGGGGGGGGGGCAGCCAAAATGTTTTTTGCTTGGGGCGGCAAAATACCTAGAGCTGGCCCTGTGCCCAGCCACAAGGGGGCACTCAGAGGCAAGGGGGGAATCCTGATGGGTGAATGTGGAAACTGGCCTAGGATTGCAGAAGGGTTTCTGTTCTAATTCCCTGGGCCAGATCCAGCTTGTCTCGGGCCGCTGGCAGACTCAAGCAGGTTTCGCGACAGTGGTTACGCTTGGATCATGTTTTCAAGCCCTTCTGTGCAACCAGGTGAGCTAGAAACTTCGTGTCAGTTAAAAACCATGTGATTCTGACATCACATAACTCCAGGAGTGAGGCCTGGGCCTGTAACACTGATGCCTTAATTTGCCTCTGGCTTGGTGATTTGTGGGACCTTTCCTCCTCCCACCCTGCTCCTGGAATCCCCTTGGGGAATCCAGTGGCTGCCTTGAGGTGCAATCGAACGGCTGGGGCCTTTTGGCTACACGAACGCTGAGTATTTGGGAATAAAGCATGGGCCAGCTGCACATGCTGCCCTGCTCCCTGGCAAACAAAGCAGCGGTAAGGAGCCAGAAGGTGTGAGCCCAGCCCTGGAGGTGGATGGGACTAAACTGCAGACACCGAACACTGTGGGGTTCCTGTCGGGGGATTGATGTCAGCACAAGCCCTACAGAGCAGGTCTGCGTGGGACCCCTAGAGAAGGAGTTCATTCTCCCTGCTTCCCTCCTTGCATCTTGAACTGTGACTTCTCCCCTTTGCCACTTTCCTCAGGAAGGCAAAAGGGCAGGGCTGAGCTGTTGTTCTGAGTCGCATTGTGGTTTCTGTGGGCTCCTGTGACCGCCCCTGTACATCCCGAGTTGTGGATTGTGGGCTATTACCAGCCACTGAAGTCATGTGAAGCACAGGTCCCGGAGGGCATGTTTTCTCTACTTACTGAATTAAGCTGCTTTACCCACAGCTTTCCTGATGATGGAAGAGAATCTGCTGAGCCGAACCCAGCTGTGGCTTGGCAGGCAGAGCGAAGGAGGGAAAAGGCCTTGGAGTAAAGTACTGAGTGGTGTCACTCTGGTGACTCTTCCTCCTTGTCTAATCACGACAGTCTCCCAGCCTTACCTAGCGAGCCTGGCGTTGCCTAGACCCATGATCCCAGAGCTGTTCCTAACTTCTGGGGGGGGGGGGGGGGGCGGGGAGGGGGCAGTGGGAGAAGCATAACAAAGGGAAAGGGAGTAGTGTTCTCTCCTCTTTCTTGCTAGTCTAGCTTTCAACAGATCCAGGATCGCCCTGGTTTCTCAGGCCCTGATCCTCAGGTGGTATAACTTGGCTGACCTCTGTTGAAATCAACAGAGTGATGTTCATTTAAACTGCCTGAGCATCTGACTATTAATTCCTGAGTTATCCTTCCTGCTGAGGTCACAGAGCACTGATTTCCCTTGGGTTCCTGGGTTCTGGTGAGGTGACTCCTGGCCTGAGCGGGGTGGGCTGAAATCCCCCAGCCATGAATTGTCAACAATTGCTTTACCAGCTGCCAGGTTTTCTCTTATGGCAGTTAGCTAAGTGGACATCCATAAGAACAGCCAGCCATCCTGGGTCAGACCAAAGGTCCATCTAGCCCAGTGTCCTGTCTTCCAACAGTGGCCAATGTCAGGTGCCCCAGAGGGAATTAACAGAACAGGTAATCATCAAGTGATTCATCCCCTGTCGCCCATTTCCCAGCTTCTGGCAAACAGAGGCTAGGGACACCATCCCTGCCCACCCTGGCTAATAGCCATTGATGGACCTATCCTCCATGAACTTGTCTAGTTCCATCTAGGCTGCTGAAGTAACCAGCTCCGTTTAATAAAGCTCCTCTCTGGGGGCCCTGTAATGTCTCCATGAGGTCTTTTCCACAAGGAGATTCCTAGATAACAACAGTCCGGGGTGGTGATTGTAAAAATCCCAGCCCTGTCCCCCAGCCCTCCGAATATGTCTGTGGGTGCCCTCTATGGGTTGGCATGGGGCTGGGCAGGGAGACAGGAGTTGGGTGGAGAAACAGCGAGGGGGTTGAAGGCATCGTCCATGTGCCAAGCTACTGGGGGCCAAATGGTGTGGTCAGAGAGCCACGGGAGTGAGTAAAGCTAGGAAGGGGCTAGAGAGAATGAAATCGCTAGGAATGAAATAAGTGGGATACTCGGGTGGGTGGGAGTAAGCGGGAGAATGTTTCTGACTCCTCAGTCTAAGAGCTTGGCTCCTGCTCGTACGGTGCTGCATTTGAGCCCCTCCTGCCATCTCTCTGGCAAGCTGCTCCCACCGTGGAGCCTCATCCTGCTCAGATCTGGAGAAAGCCTCTCGGCTCATCAAATATTGAGACTTGCGCTCATCGGAGGGAGAGAAAAAATCTCTCTCGTACGGCTTCCACCTGCCATATTGATTGAGCGTCAGCCCCTTCCCCGCACAGTGCTGTTCTGGTCGGTTAGGAGCAGCCAGAACTAGGCCAAGCTAATGACGGGGGTGAGTCTGCAGACCCCTCCCCGAGGTGGAGGGGAGCTAGGATTCCGCCTGTCTCATTCGAACATGCAGTCTGGCTAAGGCCTGCGTAAGGATCTGTGTGAAGCCCTCTCTAATGCTGGTGTCTTACCTGGCTACAGGTAGAAAGGTGAGGTGGTGGAGGGTTGTTTTTTTTCTTCCAAAGTTCCCTAATGAATCTGGACATCCAACTCCCATTCGTCCCAGTAGGGCACCTTTGACAAACTTGGCCTAAACGTTTGCTGTATTTTCCCCTGTACTCTTGCTTAAATGAAGTGATTTTGCTGCTGGTGAAAAGCGCAGCCCAGGACAGCAAGTTCCTCTCTACAGCACAGGTAGCAGCTATGCCGGCGCCCCCCACGCCAAGCCCTGTCTGTATCACAGCTCAGGCTGCTGGCCTCTAGCCCTGGAAAGGAATTTCAGTCTCCAAGGGCCATGCAGAATGCAGCCGTTGGTCCCTTGGTGGAGATTGCCAGTGAGGGTGGTGGGTTAGTGCCAGGTGTGTTTTGGGAACATGGACACCTCTTCACCAGCCATTGGCCTGAGCCCCACCACGCTCATTACACATGCACTCACCCGCCACACTGCCGCAGCCAGATCAACAGAGGCGCTCCTGCTGCGGCTTCCATGTGCCAGCAGCCCGCTCCTGCGTATAAGGCTATCCTCTGTGAGGGTTCTCTGACTAGTAATAGGCCTCCTCCCTTGCTCTACCACAGCCTGGATTTGTTAACCTGTTAGACGGGCTGCAAGCGTTTGTTTCTCACCAGCAACCTAGGAGGAGCTCTGCTGAGTGATGAAGCATGGGATGTGTGCTTCTAGACACCGTGCGTGTGCCTGCATATATTCACCCATGCTGTCATCTTGGGGTGATGTCCCAGCCACAGTGCACAACAGTTTGCTTGGGGAAGCAAAAAATGCCATTCAAAACTAACTGCAGAGGGATCTTTTAGGGGAACTATCACAGGGAAAGGGAAGAAGGAATTGAGAAGAGCTGGACAGAAGCAGGAGCACTAGGAATTGAGTGTAAACTAGGATAGAGTGAAGTAAATGGATCTGGGCCACGAAATCAAGGGGCTGCCCACATGGGTAACATTAAGGACCAGGCATAAGCCTTTGCAGGGTTAGGACTTCAGGTTGCTCACTTAAGTGCTCACAAGTCGGGAGATGCAAAATGCAGGTGCCAAGTTCCGTAGGGCACCTGCATTACATGTTCTCACTGCTGTAAAAGTAGCCAGGTACTCAGCATAATCAGCGCGGCCCAAGTCCTCAGTCTGGGCTTGAGTCTTTCCTGAGTGCCGCTCGTTGGCTCAGGCTTGCAGGTATTTAGGCTCCTCAGTTCCATTCAAATCAAAATATATTTGAGGATCTGGGCCTTGGAGCTTAGCATGGAGGAAAAAAATCTACGGTGCATATTTGAAATGCAATTTTCAAAGGCTCAGACAAATTGAAGCTAGTTTTCTCTGACACCTCATTGACCCTTCTTAAGAGTTTTTTTCCAAGCCAAATTCCAGCCTGAAACATCTAGCTCTGTATTTGGTAAACATGTTTAAGCAAAGGTTCACTGCTGTCATGGTTTCACATACAAACTGTGGCCCTAATTCAGCAAGATACTTAAGCATGTGCCTTGAAATCAATGAGAGACAAGCTTCAAGCTAGGCATGTGCTTAAGCGCCTTGCTGAATTGGGGCTGGTGTGAACCATTTTCAGCCTAAGAGTTGTTCACAAGCTGCTCTCATGACTACTTGCTCTTCTGTATTTGTGGGCTCTGGTTAATCACATGGTGGTGTTTCTGCTTCCTGATTGGGTGAATGAATCGCATTAGGCTGAGTCCTTACTAATTGCTGTACTGTGGTTCACACACCTTTCATGGCATGTGTGAGTGGCCATTTGAACAACTAAACACCAGTCCCCAAACAGGTGTGGATGACAACCCAGTCCCGTGACCCTTCCCGAGTAGCGAATCAAAAGCTGGGTGAGCGTTGTCGAGTCAGATGGTCATTTGCAATTCAGGTCAATGCTTGCACCGTTTTTGCTAGTGTCACCTAGCTCTGTTCCTCTGCACCCTCGGTGACAGGGATGATCCACATCACAGCGGCGTTGTATGAATGAGTTGGAAATTGCTTGGTGGTGAATGGCACCATTCCAGCCTCCGCTATTATTCCCTTGATAATCTAACAAGTGAAAGGTAATAATAGGTTAACAGTATTGTTCCCTCACCTCCAACAGGCCCCAGGTGTAAGTTAAACCTTTCAGCCCAGCCAAGCTTAAAGGGGAATCTTCATTGCGTGTCCGGATATAAAATACCCGAGGGCTAATCTCCCCTGACATTACGGACGATGACATAACTCACTTGTGACACCACCACTTAAGCATTATCCCTCCTCTCCTCCCTCCCTAAGATAAATGCCACAGCAGCGTTCTGCCCGTCTGATCTCCCTCCTGCACAGGTTGCTGTAGCTCTGCGCAGGCCCAGGCACCGCGCACCCCTTGGAGCTCAGATCAATGTTAGTGTGGCACTAACAAACACGGCCTAGGAAGAAGCTCTTAGGCAATTGGATGTGACAGAATAATTCTTTCTTTGGGAAGCAGTAAACAAGGCTCAGCTGGGGCCTCCATCGTGCCAGCTGTTGCAGAAGAAGCCTGTCTCCATCTATCACAAACCGCTCCCCTCCAGCACTAAATCACGTGTATTTAGCTCGCTCTATAATGCACTTTGTGCCTAAAGTACTGTTTGTATTATTGCCCTGGCTGTTCTAGCTCAGACTTGGGGCAGGACAGAGTGGTGGGATGGGACACAGGGCCCAGTGACAGCTCTGCAGGTAGACTGAGGCAGGGGCGGGGAACAATCCTTGTATTGTCGTCCTTTAGGAAGAGAGACGTTTACCTTGGGACACTAGAAAATATACATGGGAACCTTTCCACAGCCATCCACTTCTTTAGCATCTCGCAGTAAACCTGACTCCTGCTGGACTGTGTGTGTGTGAGTCTGTATCAGGAGTGAATTTGGAGCTTGTGCAAGAAAGGGCCTAACCCCACCACCAAGAGCCATGTGCCTGTCTAGTACAAATGAGTGCTTGGCCACCTGCCAGGGCATTGGGGGCTCACGCATGGTCATGAGGAGTTGCCATATGCAGTGTGCTATGCGGCTGTTGTATAGGGAGTGGCCCTGTATAGCCATCTGGGTCTGAGTGTCATTTTAAAGCTCACACGTATCTCCACAGGGAAGCAAAGGGGTTAATCTCCCCTGCTCCTAACTGTAATTCTAACTGCTCCATAATCATTCTGCTGCTGGAGCCCCGGAAGCAGCAAAGCACTTAAGCTCAAGCCCCCTCCACTTCCCTGAGATGGCCCAAATGCGTACTGAATCTGGGCCAAAGCGCTCCCCTTCTGCTCTTGTTCCTGGTGCTGGAGATCTTGCGATGGGGCAAACATGCACAAGGGAGCGGGATTGGCGCAGGCCGACAGCAACCTGAGCAGAGTCAGGTGCTGAGACTCCATAGAGAATGGGTGAGGTGCCTGTATGTAGGGTTGGGAGTGGCAGGGAATTGAGGGCTTTGGCTACCACTTGCTGTAGTTGTACAGTATTAAGTATATCAAGTGTCATTACCATCAACATTTATTTGCGATTGGATCTGGTGGTGCCTGTCTGGGAAACAAAGCAGCCCCTCAGTATTTGATGTGGTGTTTGCATGTTAATGAAGGCAATAAATGAGCTAACAGCTATTTGCATTCCTCCAGCTTTCAGGCTTCGGATCCAATTGTTGCTGCTTTTTGTTACCCCAAGAATCATGCTGCCTCTGCCCATAGGTGTCCTCCCAGATTTGAATTTTAACTCTTTCCAGTCTGCAGGCCAAATCCTCTGCTGTTGTAAATCAGCACAGCTCGATGGCAGTGGAACTCCACTGATTGATACCCACTGAGGATCTAGCTCTGTGGCTGAAGTGTTGCAATGCTTTCCTTCCCCAGCAATGGTTTCGCCATGGGCCTGTTTCTCAGGACGATGAGGATGCTTGTTGCATATGTTTCTTGCTTGAACAGTTGGGCTCAATTTTTGCTTGTACAAGCTTCTGGAAAGGAGAGTCACTGATGTGCACGACAGTTGGGCCACGTCTAATGAGCGCGTTCTGTGAAGGGAAAACTGTGCATGAACTCTGAGCTTCCTTTAGCAAAGAGCTGAGGAGGTTTGGGGAGATCCCAGACTGCAGTGGCAGTGACGAGAGAAGTGACAACGGTAATGATGAGCGCACGAACAAAAAAGGGCCGTGTATGGAAGGAAGTGCTCATTTCATTCCTAGGGGGTAAGGTAATGAGTAAGGGGCAGATCCTGCTCTTAGTAACTCCCATGCAGGTCTGGGAACAGGATTAGTTTGCACACATGCAATCGAGGGCACGCTGACCCAGTAACTTCATTAAATGTTAGAGCCTTTGGTGCATGTCTTCCAATGAAGTCACCTCAAGGCTTCTCTATAGATTCAGAGACTACAAGGCCAGAAGGGACCACTGTGATCACACTCCCAAAGCAGTGCGAAGTGGCCTCAGGGTATGTCTACAGTATGGGGCATGTTCCAGCATAGCTATGGTGCAGTAGCTGTGCCAACATAACCCCATAGTGTAAACACAGTCTATGCCGATGGAAGGGGTTTTTCCATTGTTGTAGGAACACCACCTCCCCAAGCAATGGTAGCTAGGCCCACAGAAGCGTTCTTCCTTTGACCTAGCTGCACCTGGGGCTAGGTTGGCACCGCTATGTTGCTCGGGGTGTGGATTTGTCATACCCCTGAATGCCGTAGCTATGTCAACCTCCATGTTAAATGTAGACCTGGCCTCAGTGTAAACAGCCCTCAGTGTTTTCAAATGAACCACAATCAAACTGGCTAAAAGGGTTGACAGAACATGCTGTGGGGTGGTAATAGGAAAGTTTTCTTAACACAAGGGACTTCATCATCCAGCTTCCCTATGTCAGTAAGCTGCATAGTCACCCTTTATTTGCTAACATGCAAACGTGGGAGAGATACAGAGCGAGACACAAGGATTCTAGTGCAAGGAGTTAAAATGCTGCAGGGTTTGCTTCTTTAGCCTCAGTTACATTTTCCATTATCTTAATTTTATGATCCAGCAATTCAGGAATCAGTGCTATTGAAGGGCTTTGCTGAACAGGGACTGCCCTCAATATATGCTTAAGTGCTTTCCCTTAAGGCCCAATCCTGCAATTGGATTCACAGGTGTAGATTCTTGTACCCATGTGGAGTCCCATTGAAGTTCCATAGGTCCAAGGATCTGCGCTAGCTGCAGTGTGTGGGTGTGTGAATGAGAGAGAGAATATAAAGGAACACTGAGCTCTCTCTTGCTGTCTCTCCTGTATCAGGCAGTCTTAGATCATCTCAGCGTTACAGTATAATAATGTGCCTCTGCTATTTCTTGGTATAAGAGATGTTCCTTATTTTAGATCCGTGGTTCCACACAAACCTTGTGTGCTCTCATTTTTCTTGATGCAACTTGTTGAATCTATCTGTATTCAGTGAAGCATTTCAATAGGACTTAACCATTCTTAAGCGCTCTGCAGAACCTGGGCTTAAATGGGGACTTGCTAGGAGATATTTTTCAGATAGGGAGTGCAGCTGCTGAATGACTAACCAAGGGAACAATTGTTTAGCAGTGAAGCTCCCAAATTTAACTTTTCTTTATAAAAGATTTTACAAAACCAGAAATGAATAGAAATATATTTTTTAAACTATTTGGTGTAAAGAGGTTGTTGGTTTTTTTCTTTTCTTTTAATGTAATCCTTCCTTTTCAGTGCTGAAAATCCAGGTACAAGCATCATGGGCTCAGTCCTGCAATGAGAAGGAAATAGTAAGCACACAAGCAGTCCCCCAAGTGCCTTGCTGAAACAGGGCCAGTGCTCAGCCTAGAATACAGGGAGACCTTATAAAGTAAGAGAACCAGGAAGTGAAAATGACTACACACATGTGAAACTGACCAGTCTAGTACTGTATCAACATTGAAGCTCAATGAAATTTCAGAAAGTGAACAAAGAGCATAAATACTGGCAAGTCAATTTGATCTTTAAAATGAATTGTTTCAATAGCTGATGGTGATACTAGTACTGAGTAAGGAGATTTGAATAAAAAGTTGTCTTGGGAGGGTCCCTTTAAAAAAAGAAAGCAGCATTGATGTAAAAGTAAATTAATATCCTGGGTTATAAAAATACTTTGGGTCAAGTTTTGTGTCACTTGGTACTACCATTAGCAGTATGGCCACACATTGAAAAATTGAGATTTTAAAATGAATTTTGATTCCTTTGTCATCCTAGATTGGAGCATAAGTCAGGTTTTCAAGTGGAGGGCTAGAAATTTACTTTTTGTAAAATAAAAACTGAGCTTCTCAGGTAATGACCTGACTTCAGCAGTTGGAGCTCTTGGAAAAATGCCAAAGATCACGAGACTTGTGATAACATCACAAGAGTGGAGAACTGACATACCATAGTACAAAGTGAGTGTAGAATGAGGCCATTCTAATTTAGTAGCATCCGCCACCCTATTTGCACTCACTTTGCACTGGTATTATTGGCTGCATGATGTGCAGGGTGATCTAGACCCTATGTCCTGAGAAAGAGAAGAGAGAAACCATGTCCTATATTTTTTTTTTTCCCTGGCAAGAGAAGAGATCCTGTCCAATGTTGTAGCTAGCCATTTAAAAACTGTGCAGGAGAAGAGAGTGGAGAATGCCAACTGCAATGAAGTATCCTGCTGGAATTGTTAAACATGCTGTGTGAGGCAAGCTAGAGGTGGAAGGCAGATTTATGCAACAGTCTTGGTATTAAAAGTAGGTGAAGGTTGCAGCAGATGCTTATTAATTACTGCTTGGGTAACATTACATTAAGGGAAAATATTTGAAATCTCTCTCTCTCTCTACATATATCTTTTTTTAAGTAAAAGTGAGTGCTGGATGTGATGGGGAGCATATGCTGTGGGAGTTCTTACCTGGCTCTGCCCAGAATCTGCCCTCCTAGGTTCTGATTCTACACCTTGTGCAGTCATTTACACCTGGGAGAAGTGGGTGTCACAGGTACACCTGCCCTTCTTCTCATCTCGCAGTGTCAGATCTGGTGACCTCCTCCAACTAATCCTTGTGCCATTCAGTGCAGCTGCACTGAACACAATGAATGGCAGCTGGAGTGCATGCAGAGAAATGCTGGGATTCAAATCTGCCGAACACAATACAAACCATGGCATGTTCTGTTTGCTCTTCCTCCTGGCTAGTTAGTATGATGCACATATGCACACACACCCTCCCCTTGTTGACCCATTACCAGTGGCCATTAGCAGCTCCAGGGGCAGAGTTAAGGTTGTATTGCAGAGTGGCATGTAACTTAACTCTGTATTTTCTGGCTTTCAGTGGCTTAAATTTAGCTACTCTCCATATTCTGGAAGGACACAAGGCTGCTCTGAGCACCCTTTACTGAGTGTTAATGCAGTTCTTGGGCAATTAATTTAGCCCAAAGTTACGGCCTTCCTGGGCTTTGGCTTTATTGGTGGTAGCAACAATGACATGTTAACCTCAATTTGAAGTGTTCCTGGAGCTTCCATGCAAAGATCTCAGCTCCCATGCTGCTTACCTCTCCTACATCCAGTGTGAAACTAATGAACCACAGCTGTCACAGTGTGTCAGCAGGAATCAATCATGCCCTGCAGGATTTCAGTATTTGCTAAGAGGGTGGGTGTAGCGGGGTGGAACCCCACTCAGGCCCTGAAGGGGCTTGAAACAGCCCTGGGAGAGGGCTGAGGCTCAGAAGCTGGGCTGATTGGCAAGGCAGCCACAGCTGTGGCCAGTTAAGCAGGGCCCAGCTGGCCCTTATAAGAGGGCAGTGGGCCTGCATCAGATACTCTTTCTGCCTTTAGAGGGAGAAGGGTCTGGCTGCAAGGGCTAAGTAGGATGAGTAGAGTAGAGTAGAGTAGAGTAGAGTAGAGTAGAGTAGAGTAGAGTAGGGCTGGGCTGGGCTGGGCTGGGCAGCTCCGGCCTGAGAAAACCCCAGGCTGTGGCCAACTAGGTACTGGGGTTGCAGGGGCAACCCACGGGTAGGCTGAGGCAGCAGGTCCAAACCTCCTTGGCCTGTGATGAGTGGCTTATATTGCAGTCTGCCCCAGGGTGTGGGGGCTAGCTGGTGACTGGCGGTAGCCTATGGCTGAGGCAAGGTGGGGATAGTGGGTTGGGGGTTCCCCTGGGGAGGGGAGACCCAGATCTGGGGGGTACTGCCAGGGGGCAGCACCCCAGTTAAAGGGGTACTGGCTCCTGGGAGAGACTCATGGGCCTGAGTGGTCAGGTGGATTACTGGCCTGCAGAGGGTGCTCCAGAGGCTGGTGAGCTAATTCCCAGACCAACCAGCAGGAGGCGCCGCAGGGGTGAGTCGTAACCCTGTCACAGTGGGCCAACAGAAGAGCCCTGTTGCTCTGACATGGGGTATAGCCTTCAGGCACCAAGGGAATAAGAAATCTCTTAGCATATGCAGCTCTTCCACCTGAAGCTGGGGTCTTCTGAGATTTCACAAGTGACATTGGAATTGGGGTCAGGCCTATTCAGTAGTTGGATGGGAGACCAGCTCAGGATGGTATTTGTTTAGTAGGCGGCTTTCTTCTTTCAACCCATGCCACAGCACAATGCTATGCTTGTTATCACTGAAGGGATCTTGAGTGAGGTCCAACCCTCTTGGGATCCCCAGGGCTCTTTTCCCAAGAAGCTGGGTGGTATCCCTCCACTCTGACTTCAGTATAGTAATTATGTTCTCCTTGTTGCCATTCCCCCTGCATTTTCAAACGGCTACGATAGTGTTCTTCACATCCTGTTCAGAGCTTTATAGGGAAAGGCCCCATGTCATTTCCTGTGGAGCTGAGGTTGGTGTTAACCTCCATTGGCAACACAGAAACAAAGCTAATGGGACATGTCTCTCTACTATGATCCACAGGCCTATTCTGCACATCCATTTTCCTTGCTTGAATCCTTATTGAATTTACTAGTCCTCGGTGCACAGGATTTCATAAAATAGATTGGCCTATTAAATGGGAGTAATTCCTTCACAGGTAGGGTGTGTGGTGCTTACATACCACAGTGAGGAGGATATAGGTGCATTTGTATTTTATTCCCTTGTCCTTTTGCAAGCTCTCATTCAAAGAAAGATTTATTCCCTCCCAGCTCACCTGTGCCTTGTGATTGTGCTGGGCAGTCAAAATGCTGAATCTGTGACATCGCCATCAATATTTTGGCAACAGAATATGAGGACAAGAAATTAAACTATAACTTTGTCTGGATCAAGAAGGAGATGCTGGATGCTAATAGTCAGATGCCTTAACTTATGGCAATGGGAATACAGGAAATACAGTATGGACAAAATAGATATTACTTTGCCCTCTTAAAGCCATTAGTTCTTATGTAGTGCTATTCATCTGTACATTATAAAAGAAGGTCAGTATCACTATTGCCATTTTAGGGATGAGGAAATGGAGGTACAGAAAGGTGACGTGACTTGTTCTAGGTCATGCAGCAGATCAGTAGCAGAGTTGGGAACAGAACGCTGGTTTCCCGATCCAGTGACTATTGACTAGACCAGATTTCCTGCTATTGAGGCCAGAGTGCTATCTCTGGCAGCACTCAAAATCAGAGGAAAGCAAAAAGAACATTCCTAATGAACTGAGGTAATTGTACAATAAAATACACGGGTGGGAAAGCTCCTCCCTGATCACTACAGTGGTAGGCTTAGGGCCTGGAGCATGAGGTGTGATTCTCTTTATCTTTGCTTACCTACAAAATAAAGGGAGGTGTGTAGCTGCTGGAGCTTAAATGCTGCCCCATCCTTCAGAACACTGTGTGGCTAACACTTCGCTCTAGGAACACCTGTGTGGAGTGAACAGTTATATAAGAGAGGGCCGGAGCTACTAGGAACAGAAGTAGTGTCTTCTAACAAGCCCTCTTGTGCAGGACTAAAGTGTGCCAAAGACAGGCTCTATTTTACAAAGGGTAATAGACGAGGGGGTAATCTTATCTGAAAAAATCCTGTGGCTGGCTTTCATATCCCCCCTCATCTATATCTCATCCATGTGTGAATCCTGCCTAGGCCGCAGGGGAAGCCCAAGTCCAGCCTTTGGCATCTGTTTTCCTTTCTGGCCCTTTTGAAGCACTGATCCGGCTTTTATGTTGGCAGACTGAAGGGGTACATTAGTGGGACGCTTGGCACTGGATCAAAGCAGCTCACAGGCCTAGCAAAACCGGGAGGGATAAGCAGATGCAGCAGCTTGATTTCAGAAACCCCCTGCCCCCGTAATAGGAAAAGATCGGTGTAGTTTGGTCAAGGTAAAAGGTCAAAGATTTCATTAGCAACTGCGCAGACCGAGAGCTTCCCTGGGGGTGCTGGTGGCAGTGGTGGGGAATTCAGAGCCGAAGTTTACGGAAAATACAGATGACTTGGAGAAGGAAGGGAGGCTTGGGATCCAGCACCATGGACAGGGCACGGCGAGGCTGGGCTGGGGGTGGCTGGTGGCTCTGGGCGCGGGTCTGCACGGCTGGCGCGCTAGGCTAAGTACCAGCGCGGGGATCAACCTGTTGCTCTAAGGTCCGCGCCAGCTCCCTGCCTGCTCTGAAGCTTCCGGACGCTCGGCGGGGCTCTCTCGGGAGCTGCTGTTTTCGATCCGCCCGTCCGGTGGGGGGTCCCTGACTCCTCCGGGCAGCGCTCGGCTCTCCCAGGCGGAATACTGCGGCGTGGTGGGGGTGCCCCTGGCTCCGGCCTGGCACCTGCCCGGGAAGAGGGAGTTCGAAGCTGCGCTGGGGCAAGTCACAGCCCCGCTCTGGGCTCCTGCTTTTCCCGTAGCCCCTGCCTCCCAGGCGGGCCGCCCTCCTTCCTCCTTCCTCCCTCGGTTGTACGGCGCGGCCGGCTCGGCGGGGGAGCCACCCCTGGCCATTGCACTTGCTCGCCGCTTTGCATCCTCGGTGGCTTCCCCCGAGTGAGCTGGGAGCGGGATTTCTGATGCTATTGTCTAGTCCCGCCGCCAGCCCGCTACCGCCTTGTAGGGGGGCGGGGGCCAGGCGGTGCAGCAGGGCGCCCCCTGCAGCCGAGGGGCGCTCAATGCAGCCGTGAAATAGACACGAGGCTCGGAGAGCTGAAGGCGCTTCCATCACCTCCTACCTCAGCAGCGGCTCAGCCCCCTGCCCTCGCAGCCTGTCCTGCCTGCAGAGCGGGCGGGTGTGCGTCGGGGGGAGGCGATCGGTCGGCGCAGACGCTTCCAAGGTAAGCTGCTTTCCACGCCGTGCCTGCGGGCGGGGGTCTCTGTTGCGGGGAGGCTGTGTGGCTAGAGAGGAGAGGTCGGAGAACCCCGGTCCGAAAGGGGAGCGAGACATTTCCCTGTGCAAACTTCTCGGCGAGGTCTGTCCCTCTTGCATGGACACCCCCGCCCCCCGGGGGGACGTGCTTGGCTGTTATGCTGGGGAAGGGATGGCCCCTCTCCGCTGACAGCCCTGCCAGGCGCCCCAGCTAGGACATTTTACTGAATTCTCTTGCTGCCCCCCCCCCCCCCCCCCCGCGTCACAGAAAAGGGAACAAAGACCAGGAGGGGGCATAGGAAAGGAAGACAAGTCAGATCTGGCCATTGGTGAACGGTGCAGCACTCGCACGGCAGCGGGGAAGGATCGGAGAGCAGCAGAGCCAGGGCAGCGGGGTGAGCGCTTGACACTGGGCTGTTTGTTTCCGAGCTAGATTTCCTTCCGTCCGCTCCAGAGCTCAGCCTTGGGAGAGCCCCACTGAAGTGTGGGAGGGTGTCGGCAGGCTGCCGCTCCTTGCAAGAGCCCAAGCTGCCGTGTTGGACTTTCTTAGCCAACTTGTGTGTGTGTTTGTGTTTTTAAAGCACTAACACCCTCTCCTTGAGGAGCCCTAGCAGGCAGAGAGGGAAAGGATTTAGCAAGCGAAGCCCATCTCTGTGCCAGGCCGGGATTGTCCCCTACAGCACTTCCTAGCGCTCTACCTAGGCTAAGTTTGAAAAGTCCCAGGTGATGGGGCTTCCACCAGGCCCATTATACAGGTGTGCTGGACAGCAGGGACATGGTAGCCCAGTAGAGCCCCAGCCTTGCTCTCCTGTACATACGGTGGAAGGACCGCCTCATCCGCCTGACTTGCTGAAATGAAGGAAATCAAATCCCTTTGTCTGTTCCCAGGGAGCTCTGTGTTGTCTCTCGCTGCAGTCCATGATTAGGAAAGAGAGCTGGGGTTAGCCTGAACATTACTGTCTGCACCCTATGGGTGACTGCTTTACCACTGATGGGACTTCTTTCCTCTAAGCTCATCCTGGAGGCTGAATTTCTGTCCCCTGCAAAAGGGCCTATAGTAACATTTAGCCATGCAGCTGGAGTGCCTCTCTGTTGTTGATTCTGTCTGTATATTGTAGAGACTTTCAGATATGCTGTGGAATAGTCCATCAGTCCACAGAGCGTTCTCTTACTGTCCTCCACCTCTTCCCTGAATGGTCTGCCCTAAGAAGCTTAGTTTTTAAATGTGATGCTGTTTGTGACTGGTTGGGCTGTTCCTGAGCCTGATTTTTAGTTAATTAGCATTAATAGAGTCTCAGAAAGGTCAGATGTGCTAAGCTGGACAGTTTTGCTAGTGATCTAGGAAGTGTAATAGGCTCATTAGATTGGGTCGGAAGCGTTTTCACTTGTTGATAAACCAGAGATTGTGATAATGGGAGATTAGCATTTGCCACTAGTGGAAATTAATTAATGAGACAACAGGCTTGAGTCTCCTCATGCCAGGGATTTTTACAGTGGTGAGTCTTCATTGGGGTTACTCCTGGTGCAGCGAGAGCAGGATCAGGCTGTAGTGATGGACATAGTGCTGATGAAGGGCTGTGAGCAGACGACTCAGGAGCCCTTGTTAAACTGCAGTGTGGGTTACTGATATTCCATGCAGTGGGTTCTTCAGTGTGGTGTCCTCATTGGCTTTAGCAGCCACACCACTCCCCACTCAGCTCCAAGTAAAAGGCCCACTCCAAAGTGGTCCAACAAGGCCCTTGCTCTGATGGAAAAACAAACCTTCGGTCATCATTTTGTCTCCTAATGGTTTGGGGCATGAACAAAAGTCTAGTAGCGGCTGAGACCTGGAAAACTCATCGTTTCTTTGAACGATCAGATTCGTGTTTGCATTGCTCTGAACAGAGGTGGATTTGACCGGGGAATCCAAGTGTATAAGGCTATTGAATGAGTTATTGACAGAAGTTACCATAGACAAAGATCAGATTAATAGATTCTAAGGCCAGGAGGGACAATTGTGCGTAACACAGGCCAGAGGATTTCCCTGAATGAATGCCTGATGATCCCAGCTAGACCTAGGTCTTCCCTCCCTTTGGGATTTCTTTCAGGCACCCGGCTGCTCAATTCCAGTCACGAAACACCCTGGATATAAGTCTTGGTAGGGGTGTCATGGCCCGGTTACCAACCTTCTCCTTGACAGGGGAAGGAGCTATAAATATCAACACGATAAAAATGTTGCTTGTGGCCTGAGCAAGATCAGTTCATTTAACAATAGACATAAACAGAAACAGAACCACCCCAGCCCATTGCTGTATGTGTCCTGTGGATAAATCCAGGACGCTAGTCACCAGGGCTGCCAGTCACCCCCCACTAAATGAAGGTAGATAAGCTTAGACAAACAACAATAGGCACACAATCTTGTCTGTCCTCCCCCACCCCATCTGATTTCCTTTCCTGCACATCTGCTACGAGAGCAGAAAGTGAGACCCTGGCTGAGCTGCTCGCAGTTTGAAGTGCTGACCTTTCACATGGCTGTTTTGCTACTGAGATGAAATATTTAGCACGGCTCCGTTACTGTCTTTTTCTTGAAAGTGTGTTTCACGCTTCATCTGCTGGAAATGTTAAGAGATTTCATGCCACATTTTTCATTCCGCAAAGCCAAAATCTATAAGGGATGTCTCTGGGTGGTTTCACTGCAAGCCTCATTCTCCCAGCATAAATATATATCTCTTGGGTGTCTTGCATGCACAGTTCTGCATCAGAGACACACCTTTCATTCACTCATTAAGTGGGATTAGTACCCTGTCCATGGCATGCACAGAGCCAGATTGTGTCCTCTTTACTCATGTTGGTGAGCATAAGTAAGGATTAAAGCCCAAATCCATTGTCTTATTTGGAGTTATACCTCATGTACCCCAGCATAAATGAGCTCAGAATCAAGCCTCATGGAGTTCCAACAGTGCAACACTGATAGCAATAAAAGGAGAATTGGTCCCAAGAGGGTTTTCATTGCAATGGAGACAGTTGGGGGGAATGGTGTGCAAGCATTAGCCCGCAGCAGGGTGCAGTTCTGTTCACAAGGTCAAAGGTCAGACCTATGACATGATGACATAATATCTGGCCACCCTGGGATATGCTATCACACTTTAAAATGTAGGCGGATCCATTGCAGAATGAGTAAAGGCTGTCAGCTGGGAAACCAGGCCTCACATCTGAGGACCCGATTCCCCTCTCATTTATACCAGTTGAAAGCAGCAGTAGCTCCATTGAAATGGAGGGTGTTATACCTGTGTTAAAGTCGTGTGAGAGTTCCAAGGGGACGCAGGGATGGGATGCAAAGGGAGTGGTCTGCATAAGTTAACAGCGACCTCTCTGGTGAGTAAATAAGGGAGGAGTCCTTAGCCTGAAAGGTGGCTGTAAGGTGATGTGACTGGCGCAGAAGACAGGGATACAAAGCAAAACAAATTATTTTGTCTTGTTGTAGGGAATAGTGTGATGATATTTTAAGAGCTACAGGACCTGTACTCAGACATATGAATAAGGCTTTTGACACAGTCCGATATGACATTTTCATAGACAAACTAGGGAAATGTGGTTTAGGTGAAATTACTATAAGGTAGGTGCACAACTGCTTGAAAGACCATACTGAAAGAGTCGTTATCAATGGTTCACTGTCCACCTGGGAGGATATATCTAGTGGGGTCCCACAGGGTCAGTCCTGGGTCTGGTACCATTCAATATTTTCATTAATGACTTGGATAATGGAGTGGAGAATATGTTTTTCAAATTTGTAGATGATGCCAAGTTGGGAGGGGTTCCTAGCACTTTGGAGGACAGGATTAGAATACAAAATGATCTCAACAAATTGGAAAATTAGTCTGAAATCAACAAGATAAAATTCAATAAAGAGAAGTGCAAAGTACTCCACTTGAGGGAGCAGAAACTGTCCACCATCCCCGTGCAGGTTGGGAGGAAACCCCAAATGGGCCTGACATGGCATCAGGTTGTTCACTGGTGCAAAGGGGGCTGGTGAAGCCGCACAGGCTGATTGCGGGGACATGATGGTCCTAGAGTGCATCCATGGGGACAAGAAGTCCTGCCCAGTGGCCCAGGTGCCCCTTGAAGTGAGGGGCCACTTCAAATGGAAGCGGGTGGGGCTGCTGGAAGGACTACTGTACCCGGTGGTGTTAGGTAGGGACTGGGGCCCGCTACCTAGAAGGAAGCGGAGGGGTGCCCCGAAGGAGAGGGTGGATATCCTGAGCCCGGGGATCCCAACAGGGAACGACGGACAAAGTCCCGGAAGTAGCAAAGAGACTCTAGACAACAGAGCCCAGAGCAGATGGACCCGTGGGAAGAGTGCACGGGGCAGCTGGCCAGCCTGAGCCCCTTAGACGGAGGGATGGAGCAACTGGAGCACCCCATAACTCCGGTCCCCAGGGGGGGACCCAGAACCCGCCAGGTAATGCAGGGAGAAGGGAGGCACAGGAGGGTCCCGCAGGATGGTGGGATGGATCCTGACCCCCTACCGCAAGTAAAGGGGGAACAGGGGATGGGATGCCTGCCGAGGTGTGACTGGTGTGACGACCTGCAGGCAGAGGCGGAACTATGGGGGCAGCCACTCCTTGAGCAGTGTACGCTCTGTGGAAGGGGAATGGAGAAAACCCCAGCAGAGGTTGCCGGGGATCACCCAGCCAAGAGCGGGGAACTTCACCGGAGGAGCTCCCCTAGCAGAGGGCGAAGGGGCCGAGGGCAGCCGGACTTGGCGGGTCTTAAAGGGGAAGGCGTGTAACAGGGTACTGGCCAGGGGGTCCTGAGGCAGGCCCCTGCTAGCCCAGCTCCAATTAAGGGGTATTAATTGGGGCTGGCTGAGTAGGCCACGCGTAATGGCTTGAGGAGAAGCACCTGCAAGCCTTATTAGCCAGGAGGCTATATAAAGCTGGCAGAAAGGAAGCAGGGGGAGAGAAGAAGAACACAGGAAAGGGAGGAACCTGTGGCTGTAGATCCCTGCTGGCTGGGGAAGCTAGCTGTCCCCCAGGGAGCTGGGTTGAACAGACTGTATGTAGACGGTGGTGGGAACTGACACTGCAAATAAAAGGGCACTGGTACTTGCACTCTCGAGTGGTGTCTGGCTGATTTGTGACATGGGCAAGCAAAGGCTCTGTTACAGGTGAGTTAACAGGGGCATCATATGTAAGATCCAGGGGGTTACTGTTCTGCTCTGCTTGGCACTGGTGAGGCCTCAGCTGGAGTAGTGTGTCCGGTTCTGGAGGCCACATTTTAGGAAAAATTTGGACAAATTAGAGTTCAGAGGAGGGCAACAAAAATGACAAAAGCTTTAGAAAATCTGACCTGTGAGGGAAGGTTAAAAAACCTCAGAGATACTGTCTTGAGAAAAGAAGACTGAGGTGGGACCTGATAAGTCTTCAATTGTGGTAAGGGCTGTTATGAAGAGGGTGGAGATCAATTGTTTTCCATGTCTACTTAAGGTACGTCAAGAAGTAATGGGCTTATTCTGCAGCAAGGGAGATGTAGGTTAGATATTAGGAAAATGTTTCTAACTATAAGGATAGTTAAGCATTGGAATAGGCTTCCAAGGGAGGTTGTGGAATCCCCAGCATTAGAGGTTTTGAAGAACAGGCTGGACAAACACCTGTCAGGGATGGTCTAGGGTTACTTGGTTCTGCCACCTGGACTTGATGACCTCTCAAGGTCCATTCCAGCTCTACAGTTCTATGACCCTGTGAATCTATTCTATGGTGCCAATATAGTAGGCAGAGCTAGGTTAGGTTTGGCTAGTCCTGACCCCAGGGTAGATCTGGGACTGGTTTGACTGGTCCTGGCCAAGCGGGAGGACTGGGGGAGATTTGAATGGTGTCATGCCTAGGCAGACTTGGCTGATCCTTTTGTTTGATCACCAAAAGAGAAGTTTTGGTTCCAATATTTGCTCAGCAGATTTTCAAGGGCATTTCATTTTGTAAAGCTCTTCTTGTAAGAAGGACCAAGTAAAACAATGCCATCTGCTTCTGCCAGGTCTCTGAGGCTCGTCAGCACCACCCCATGACCAATGTGTCAAATGCTGCTAAGACTCATAGACTTTAAGGTCAGAAGGGACCATTATGATCATCTAGTCTGACCTCCTGCACAATGCAGGCCACAGAATCTCACCCACCCACTCCTGCAATAACCCTCTCACCTATGTCTCAGCTATTGAAGTCCTCAAATCATGGTTTAAAGACTTCAAGATGCAGAGAATCCTCCAGTAAGTGACCCGTGCCCCATGCTGCAGAGGAAGGCAAAAAACCTCCAGGGCCTCTGCCAATCTACCCTGGAGGAAAATTCCTTCCCGACCCCAAATATGGCGATCAGCTGAACCCCGAGCATGTGGGCAAGACTCACCAGCCAGACACCCAGAGATCCAGTACATTTGACCCTGGCTCATGTCCAAGATGGTTATCTCCCAGGGCCACCAGGTTGGCTCAGTGCCTTATCCAGATCTAAATCCAATGGTGAAGGACAGCAGCAGAGAGAAGGTACTGTTGGAGGCAGCCCTTACTTAGGTTCTTGGTCACTTTGTGCAGCTAGTATGCTATTTCCCCACCCCAGAATGCATTTCTTTTCTGTCTAAGTTTGATTACATGGAAGTAAAACTGACCCTGCTTAAGCCACCAGTGAGGTTTGAATGTGGGATCTTCAGAACTAAAAGCCTCCATTGCTGGAACTCTAGCAAGAAGGGTGTTGCGGCCATTAAGGCACTAGCTTGGTACTGTGGAGACCTCTGTTCAGTCCCCTGCTCTCCCACAGGTTCCTGTGTGACCATAGCTTGTCTGTATCTCATTTTCCCTCATCTGTTCAATGGGGATCATAGCACTGCCCTGCCTCCCGGGGGTGGCATGAGGACAAAATACACTAAAGATTGTGAAGTGCTCAGATATCCAAGGTTAATGGGGGCCAGAGAAGTACCACAGCTAGACAGAAATCATTTGAGAATGAACTAAGTCTATTGGGTGGAAGCAGTAAGGGATTCTTCTGTGGATCAGCCACTAGATGGGCACCAAAGCTCCCACTCTCCTAGTGACAGAGAGACAGGCAATGCCTGTCAGTGTTAGACACCCTGTCGGAGTGGCAGCCGAGTGCTGTGCCCATCTGAAGGACACGCCTGCAGATTAATGAGGGGTTTATGAAAGAGAGAACCAGGCTGCTTGTGTTTTGCTACCTAAAAATGAAGGCAACTCTATAGGGGCTGGATCCTGGTGTAAATCACTGCAGGTCCTTGGAAGCTAGCTGAGGATCTAGAGATGTGTAACTCTCCCTAACTTCAGCAGGCATTGGACACATGCACCTGAGGACAGGAGTGGGCCCTGGGCTTTGTTTTCTTGCGCGTGCCCATCCCTGTAGTGTGTAAGCACGTGGGATGCTATCGGAGTATGACTTGGTGAATGTAATTACATTTAATGAGCCATTAAACTAAACTTCTGTTTATGCTCCAAGATAATGTTGACAGTGCCAGCTGTATGTCTTGTATCCTCCGCAGGAAGAGAGTCTTGGCTTTCCTGTAGCTGACGGCCAGCGTTGCCCCTCCCCCAGCCTCGCTAAATCCTGTCGCTGCAAGAAAAGGGCAAGGTGCGGGAGGTGATATCTTTTACTGGACCAACTACTGTTGGTGAGAGAGAGGCTTTCGAGCCCCACACAGCTCTTCTTCTGGCCTGGGCAGTTACTTATTGCAATGGATATGAAGCCATGGCTCTCTGACAGGCACATTCTCTGTCCCTTTCCAATGAAAAAGAGACTTTAATGGATTGTCTGACAGAGTGACAAGTAAGGGTGGTGAAAAAGTAGCAGAGGGGCTTTTATTTTTGTAACTAATTCTCCATTTGGGGGCTGGGGGGCTGGAGGCGACCTCGCTCACTACCAACCCATTGCAAAGGGGGTCAAATGGAGCCCTGCTAGAAGGAAGCAGAGCTCCATTGAAGTCAGTGGAGCTGCAGCTGCATACACCAGGGACAGATTTGGCCCAGAAGCTTTGGACTGGGGATTTTTAAAGCTGTTGAAGGTTTCTGGACATTCATTAAATGAATAGGAATTGGGTGTCCAAATCTGCCGGGCAGCTTTGAAAGTTCCCAGCCCCAAAGGCTCCCATCTGGAGGAAGGTGACTATCAAGTGTACATTGGAATAGTAATGGGGAAAGTCCTTTAATGCATCGCTGATAATTAGCCAAGGGAGTCTCTATAAATGAAAACAAAGAATACTAGTACCTGAGGGGAAGGCTGATTAAAATAGAGAAATAGCTGCATTTTGTCCAAGGGGTTAAGCCCTCTACTAACTTAAATGGAGCTACACTCCTTTACACCAGCGGTGGATAAGTCCATAAACACAGTCCTCCTGTTCATTTGGATTTAGTGTTGGTGAAAGGCGTGAAGCCTGAAGCCTATTTGTCCACAGAACAGGTTTCAGCATAGCTTGCAACCGTGCAAGGTCCCTACCAAAGTGCCTCGTGCCTGACCTGGCGAGGTCACTCCAGAGGCCGAGTGAGGAGTTCAGTCAGCATCGTTCATTCAGTTCCTGGACCCTCTGTTGAGACTGCCAGCCAGGGGGGCAATTGTGATAATGGTTTTGGGATGTGGACACCTGTCCATTAGGAACTAGATCAACCGACTTGTGCCACAAGGTAGTCATCGCCCATAAGAGCCTTTTCCACATTCCACTGTTCTGAATCTGGAGACTCCAGCCATGCTGGCAGTCAGCCCAAATCAATTACAATGAGACTCTGGGACCTACAGTTCCCGTGGCTTCAAACCAGTTATCCCCTTCACTGCCCTATGTGTGCCAAACATCAAACTCTCCTTCCTTGACTCACGTAGGAACAGAGTCAACTTCCTTTTGGTTCACCTTCTAATTTATTGCTAGGCTTTACCATAGTGCTCATTACGACAGTATCTGAGCCCCTCTCAAACAGGGATGATGAGCATCTCTTCTTAGCACACCTCTGTGGAAGAGGGGAGGGTTGTCCCCATTTTGGAGAGGAGAAAACTGGCACAGAGAGAAGTCAGCTTCTGTTTTCCAGAGGGTCCAGTAGCGTAAGCAGCTCTGGAGCACAGGGGGAGCGGCGCTATAAAAAGGCGCCTCCCCGCTCCCGCTGTACTCACCCGGTGGCACTTTAAAGGGCCTGGGGCTCCAGCCGCTGTGGAGCCCTGGGCCCTTTAAAGCACCGCCGGAGCTCCGGCAGTGGGGCCCCGGCGGCATTTTAAAAGTCCCACGTCTCCCTGCAGTGGCAGGCGCCGCGGGCCTTTTTAAGCACCACCGGAGCCCGGCTCCAGCAGCGCTTTAAAAGGCCCGTGGCTTCCCGCGGCTGCAGGAGCCATGGGCCTTTTAAAGCGCCCTCCCCGCAGCCCAGCTCCGGCAGTGGGGCTCGGGCGGGAATTTAAAAGGCCCACGGCTCTTGCAGCCGCGGGGAGCCGTGGGCCTTTTAAATCCCCGCCCGGCTCCGGCAGCGGGGCTGGGGGGGGAGGCGCTTTAAATGGCCCGCGGCTCCTGCCGCTGTGGGGAGCCACAGGCCTTTTAAAGCGCCACCCGAGCCCAGCTCAGGCAGCGGGACTCGGATGGCGCTTTTTAAGGCGCCGCTTTTCCTCACAGGGGGAGCGGCCGCTCCCCCTCTTCCCCTCCTGGCTACGCTACTGAGAGGG
Source organism: Chelydra serpentina (assembly GCA_037349315.1). Lineage (NCBI taxonomy): Eukaryota > Metazoa > Chordata > Testudines > Chelydridae > Chelydra > Chelydra serpentina. Next base: position 53,553,135 of record JBAIAC010000024.1, on the reverse strand, counting down.
TCCCTTAATTTTGGACCCCCAACTGGAGATCCCTATGGAAGTCAGTTGGATCTGTGGCTGCTCAGTGCCTCTCAGAATCCGGCTTTAGACAACTCAAATTAGTCATGCAAAATCAGAGGATGTTACTGAGAATGCAGGTCTAAGTAACTCGCCTAGGAAGTCTGAGTCAGAGCAAGGATCAGAATGCAGGTCAGTGTCCTTATCAACCAGGGCATCTTTCCTCTTTGGTTTCAAAGGACACAAGTGGACTGTACATATGTGAGGAACAGCAGTATTGGGAAACGGTTTATAGGCTGAAAAGCTGAAAGCAAAGCTATTTTAAGGTGTTTATATGACTAAATTGCTGATCTAGGGCAAACAACACATCCACTCTGTCAGCCTGGATCTTGTTCATTATCTATAACCATATCATATCAATAGGACACGCAGTCTTTTCCAGCTCAGTGGTACAGATGGTTTTTTACTTTTCTCTCTCCCTGATTTTGCCTCGGCTCTTTACTTTGCAATGGTGAATGTTTCTTGAAAAGTCAGAAGGATTTGGGGGAAACTTTTGAGATTCTTGGCGACAGTTTGGAATTGGGAGCAATCTGCAGCTGAACTCGGGCTCTCAGAGTCTGATGCAGCAGATGTGTCTGAAGCCCGCAGGTTACAACAGGCTTAACTCATCAGTGAAAGCTTCCCTCTGGGCACGGCTTTTGCGAGGAACAAGGTTTACTATGTCCCCAAAAGATTTTGCAGGGGTCATGAGTCATGTCAGACAAGGAGGCCCAGGGCCAATGCGCAACCAGGAAAAGCTTTCTGGGTGGAAGGCTGGGCGCTGGTATACAAAGCTGAAGAGCTTTGATGGTGGTAATGGCTGCAGAATGGGTCAGAAGATCCAGCACCTGTTAATCCGGGCACAGATGTGAGAGAGCTGCGGTTGGTTGGCTTGTTTACATCTCTGGTCAGGAACAGCACTGGGCAGCATTCCTGAGCCTTGTATCAGAGAAAGCCAGAGAGAAATGCTCGTTAAGGCCCAGATCCTCAAAGGGGATCAATGGGAATTGGGCACTCAAGTACCTTTGAGGATCTAGGCCTAACTTCCCAGTGGGAGCTGTGGCTCAAGCTGCAATATAACTGTCCTCAAGCCCATGGACCAGCCTTCCAGCTGCCATCTGTTTGGCTTTTAACTTCGTCTCCAAAGGTGTTTACCACAGGGCAACGCTGCCTAATACCACTGTACAGGACTTGCTGGATGTTGCAGCATGTTCTCCTGGCTACACTCTAGCTGAACAATTACATCCTGCCTGCCCCAATTGGCCCCTGCTTTTCCCATTGGATGTCGTATCGACTCATCGCTGCTGAATCCACCAACTTCCATGGTGCTGTCTGAACTGGAGTTGTTGGGAAGGTTTTTTGTTGTTTTTTTTAAACTCCCCCCTGGGGAGGCTAATGCACCAGTGCCCCTGGTTCTTCCTTAAACATGACAGAGACACGGCCTTAGGAGGCCACAACAATCTGTCTAGACAGACACTCCCCCACCTGTCGTATGGTTTGGCATTGAGCCCTATAGGCAGGGTGAGCTCTTCTCAGTGCTTAATTTGTGCCAGGACTGAGTCCCGGCACCTCTAGGCTTGGCAGTTCTGAGCCCTGGCACTTTTGCTGCATCAGTTATGAATGTAAAAAAAATTGCTTGAGCCCCGGCACCTCTTTCAGTACAAATTAAGCACTGGCTCTTCTTCAGGTCAGGCTACTCCCCTGCTCCAAATCTTTCCTTTCTAAGATCTAGTTCCCTAATGAGGCTTGTCTGTCAGCCCCTCCCTCTAAAATCATACCTTGTTAAAATCTCCTCAGGGTGTGGCAGGTAGTGTTGATGGAGTTTGTTAGCCCCTTTTTCCCCCTGGCCAGTGGTGGGATACATGCACCTCCTCGTGGTATTCTGCCTTTCTTCCTGTATTAAACTGTTGTGCCGTGTTGCTAAAGAGCTGCTGTGTTCCTCCTCAGCAGTGGCTGCATTTCAGTGGCGGAAGAAATGAAATTTTCTCCATGCACAGAGTATGTGTAGATCCTTTTAGGAAGCTGGCTATTGCCAGTAGCATGGAGAAGCTCATACAGTTAAGACTTTCCTTTTGTCGCCAACTGAAATCTTGTGCGCATCTTCCCAGACTATCAGAGTAGGATGCAAATCAGGATCCTGATTCCATTTCTAGATCAGGTGAGGCAATGGAGCTGCTGCGAATTACCTCCGATTATATCTCTGCACCAGGACGAAACTGATAAGAACTTTTCTGTTTGCACCCTGGATCTCTGCAGGTTTGGTGCTGTTAAGTTCCTTCATAGGATTATGCCTGCCTAAGAACATCAAAATACACAGTTCTAAGTAACAGAAAAAGATTAGATCTGGGAGAAGAGCAAATCTCCACTGGATATATTCAAAATACTCTAAGAATTTAGAAATTAAGCCAGGCCCATGACTCACTGGGTTTACAGGAACAGGCCACTTGGCAAAATTAGAGCTAGTTGTGACATGAGACTGATTCAGCTTTCACATGCACCAGACGCATACCCCCAGGTAGGTCCATAGGCTTATTGCAGTTACTACTGAGAGCAGAACTGAGCCCTCTGACTCGCTTCAGTACCTCCCTCCCTCCCTGCACCCCATTGTCTTCAGTCTGATCTCACATCTGTTGGTGGAGGACAGGTGTCTCCCCACTGAGGTCAGGGGAGTTAAGCAATTGTGAGATCAGAACTGGGCCTTTTTTCTCTATGCGCCCCGGCAGGTGTCCCATCTAGCAGAGCCTGAGAAGACTTCACCCAGCATGCAGCTGTGAGTGACCCCAAAGCAGCCTTTCTTGTGGCATTTTGGCATGGCCACTCCAGGGCATGGTCACTCCAGCAAGTGCAGAGATGGCACCAAAAGGCATTTTTCAAACCTTTGGAAGAAGCTGCAGTGGAGACGGTTCTGGACAAAGCTCTAGCAGACGCTTGTTTCCTCCAAAGCAGTCTGCACATTCCTGCCTGGGAGATATCTGCTGAAGGTGATGGCTCTACCCTCGGGGCACCAGCGCCAGAAAGAGCTCAGCAGAGTGGGTGCATGTTGGGTGCGGGACACTCTTAAAAGCTAGCCCTTATCTAGAGGCTTCAACTGGAGTTCTGTTCTCTGGAAAACCTGGTGCTGATTGTGGGTGCTGAGTATGTGAAAGTCTGGCCCTGAATTCTGTTGAAAACCTGACCCTAGGGGCATGAACTCACACAGAAAAGGTGAGAAATAGAAACACATTAAAATCCCTTGACTTTCATCCCCATTCTGTGCGTCGCCCCCAGCAGTGCATGGAATGGAATAGGCCTTCTGCAGGAAGGCTGCTCTGCTCCCCCAGACTGTGCAGTGCATGTTCTAACAGGGGGATCTAAAGCAGAAGCAACAGCAGCACTTCACTGAAGAAACCCAGGAAGGGGCACCTACGTTCCCTTAATGAGTTCCTGTTCCGTCAAGCTGTCCCTTCTCCTGCACAGAGCCCCAGGCACCCTGGCAGTGGGAGTGAGCCCAAACACAGCAGCTTGTAGGATCACAGCCTGTAATGAGCCCATGGAGAGCTCAGGCCAGATACAGTGCCCTGCCTAAAATTTGTGATCTAGTGTCTTTACTATTCACTCTGATCTTGTCCAGACTAGGATTTAGAAGGTGTTTGCTCACACGTGTTACGTGGCTAGTGTAGAGTGTGTCTTTACCATCTGTTAACTTGGCTGAGTTGACACTGCCTTTTTTGAATCTGTAGTAAATTACTGAAGTCGAGTGCCCCTTGTTTATCTGGAAAACAGAGTCCAGCTGGGTGAGTGAGTGTGTGTGCCTGGAAGTGCTCGTACAAGCATGTGAGAACGGGGGGGGCATGTGTGGGTGTTCACGACTGAGTGTCTGGATATGCGTGTGTGTGACTAGAGTGTCTGTGCGTGCACCAGTGCGAGTGGGTAGCTCTTCAGGATAGTTCCTTAGCCTTGTTCCTGTCCTGCGTGCGGTGGAAATGCTCGGGTTCGGTGGGCCAGTGCCGTTCAACTCTAAAGGTGAATGGATCCTCAGATGTAAATCAGTGTAACTCTTTGGAAGTCAATGGTGCTATGCTGGTTTACAGCAGCTGGGGATCTGGCCCAGGATTCTTCTTGTGGTTTATAAGCCTTTCAGAATTAAAATCAGGCCTCTAAATGTTTTATCTCCCCTCTCCGCAACGACAGATTAATTGGAGCCCTAACTTGGGTGCCATTTTGGAAGCACAGTAATTACAAAACTTTTTACATTAATCTTTGTTTTAAATGCAGTTGTTTATGCAATGGTCCGCTAGTGCATCACAGTTAATTCACCAGTTTCTCTCAGTACTGGATCTCTCTATCCTACCCCATCAGTGCACCCCGACCATGTCCTGGAAGGAGAACCCTGACTCTATAAGACAAGTGCGAAGAGCAGAATTGACAATGACCTTGTAGAATCCTAGAAATGTAGGGCTGGAAGGGACCTCAAGAGGTCAGTCCAGTCCCTTCCCCACCCCCCCACACACACAATGAGGCAGGACCAAATATACCAAACCATCACTGACAGGTGTTTGTCCAACCTGTTCTTAAAAACCTCCAATGGGGATTCCACAACCTCCCTAGGTCACCAGTTCCTGTGCTTAACTATCCTTCTAGTTAGGATCTATCCTAATATCTAACCTCAATTTCCCTTGCTGCAGAATAAGCCCATTACTTCTTGTCCTACCCTGGTGGACATGGAGAACAATTGGTCAGTGTAGCAAGTCGAGCATTCACCGGCATGGCACCTCCTGCTGGTTGCCTCGGGAATTAGCTCATTCCAACACTTGGAGCACCTCCTGCTGGCCAGTGTCTCTCCTGCCTCAGGCCCCCGTGTCCCTCCCGGACCGCGGTGCCCCATTCCTTGTGGTGCCTGCTCACAGCAGTATCCCCACACTCTGGGTCAACCCTCCCAGGGGAACCCCCTCCCCCTATGCCCACCTTGCCTTAGTGGCTACTGCCAGTCGTCAGCTAGCCCCCTTTCTCTGGGGCAAACTGCAGTCTGTGATGGCCACTCATCATTGGCAAGGGGGTTGGACCAGCTGCCTCTGCCTATCCCCAGGCTGCACCTCTGTAGCCCCAGTACCTCCTTAGGCCTTAACAAGACCCCAGGTAGTTCAAATACCCTGCTCCCAGGTAGCTAGGTCCTTCCCATTCCAAGGCTGGAGTGAGACTGACCCAGCTCATCCCCTAGTCCTTCCAATACTGACCCAGCCCGGCCCTGATTGGCTGCTTCAAGCCTGCTCCTGATTGGCTCCCTGGGGCAGCTCTTTCCCAAGGCTGTTTTTAACCTCTTCCAAACTGGAGCAGGATGACCGCCCCACTACAGTCAGCATCTTCTTTAAAACAACCTTTTACTTATTTGAAGACTGTTATCAGGTCCCCCCTTGGTCTCCTTTTCTCAAGACTAAACGTGCCCAGTTTTTTAACCTTTTCTCACAAGTCATGTGTCTAAATCTTTTATCATTTTTGTTGGTCCTCTCCACATCGTTCGTAAAGTGTGGCCTCCAGAACTGGACGCAGTACTCCAGCTGAGGCCTCACCAGTGCCAAGTAGAGCAGAACAATTACCTCCTGTGTCTTACATACAACATTCCTGTTAACGCATCCCAGAATGATATAAACTCTTTTGCAGCAGCATGATATTGTTGACTCATATTCAGTTGTGATCCACTATAACTTCCAGATCCTTTTCATCAGTACTTCCAGCTTGCCAGTTATTCCACACTTTGTAGTTTATGCATTGGATTTTTCCTTCCTAAGTGTCATACTTTGTACTTTTCTTTCCTGAATTTCATCTTGTTGATTTCAGACCAGTTCTCCAACTTATCAGTCTTTTTGAATTCTAATCATGTCCTCCAAAATGCTAGCAACCCCTCCCAGCTTGGTGTCATCCAGACATTTTATTCGACTCATAGACTTTAAGGTCAGAATGGACCATTATGATCATTTAGTCCGACCTCCTGCACAACACAGGCCACAGAATTTCACCCACCCATTCCTGTAATAAACCTCTAACCTATGTCTGAGCTATTGAAGTCCTCAAATCATGGTTTAAAGGCTTCAAGGTGCAGAGAATCTTCCAGCAAGTGACCCGTGCCCCACACTGCAGAGGAAGGTGGACAACTCCCAGGGCCTCTGCCAATCTGCCCTGGAGGAAAATTCCTTCCCGACCCCAAATATGGCGATCAGCTGAACCCTGAGCATGTGGGCAAGACTCACCAGCCAGACACCCAGGAAAGAATTCTCTCTAGTAACTCAGATCCCACCCGCATCTAACATCCCATCATAGGCTATTGGGCATATTTACCACTGATAGTCAAAGATCAATTAATTGCCTATCATACCATTTCCTCCATAAACTTTTCAAGCTTAGTCTTGAAACTAAATGTCTTTTTCCTCCACTGCTTCCCTTGGAAGGCTGTTCCAGATCTTCACTCCTCTGATGGTTAGAAACCTTCATCTAATTTCAAGTCTAAACTTCCTGATTTCCAGTTTATATCCATTTGTTCTTGTGTCCACATTGGTACTGAGCTTAAATAATTCCTCTCCCTCCCTGGTATTTATCCCTCTGATATCTTTATAGAAAGCAATCATATCTCCCCTCAGCCTTCTTTTTGTATTATTCAGTCCATCATCCAAGTCATTAATGAAAATGTTGAATGGTACAAGACCCAAGTCAGCCCCCTGTGGGACCCCACTAGATTCCCTCGGTTTGAGAGTGATCTCCTTGAGTACGGTTTTCCAACCAGATGTGCACCCACCTTTTAGTAATTTAATCTAGTCTACATTTCCCTAGTTTACTTATGAGAATGTCATGTGGGGACTGTGCCAAAAACCTGACTAAAGTCAGATATATCATGCCTACTGCTTCCCCCTGCTATCCACTAGGCCAATAACCCTGTCAAAGAAGGAAATTAGGTTGGCATGATTTGTTGGAATGGTTTGGCATGATCAATTGGCATGATTTGTTCTTGAAAAATCCATGTTGACTATTACTTATTATCCTCTAGGCATTTTCAAATTGATTGTTTAATAATTTGTTCCAGTATCTTTCCAGGTATTAAAGTCAGACTGGTTGGTCTATAATTTCCTGGTTCCTCTTCGTTCCCCCTTTTAAAGGTTTTATGTTTGCCCTTCTCCAGTCCTCTGGGGCCTCACCTGTCCACCATGAGTTCTCAAAGATAATTGAGACTGTTCCGAGATTGCTTCAGCTAGTTTCTTAAGTACCCTAGAGTGAATCTCATCAGGCCCCACCAACTTGAATACATCATAGCAAAGAGGCTTCTAAGCATCCTATAGGTCCACAGGAGAGCTATGGGCCTGTTTCCTGGGCCCATGGTCTTTCTGCTAACAGGAGTTAGTTAGCAGTTAACTTACTGGATGTTAAGGTCCAGGGAAGACTATGCCTCTCACTGGCTTAGAGTCAAGCCTGAGACCAAGAGAATGAGAAGGAGCATTTGGAGCCAAATATAGAACAAAGGGGCAGAGGCAGGTTACAGGGTTGCCATCCATCCCTATTCTATGGGATGGTCCCAATTGTTATAAACTTGTGGGACAATACAGTGTATGTACCCCTAGACTGTGCAGTCTTCAGGGCAGGACCAAGCCTGTAAAGTGCCTAGCACCTTGTTGGGTCTTATTAGACCTCTCCCCTTTCTGTGGGCTCTTGTTGACGGGGGAGACAGTGGGTAGGGGCCTGGTTTGGCTGTGAGGAGATCGGACCAGGGTTCTATTTGTGGCTCTGTGTGACCTTGAGCGAGATTCTGGGCCTCTTTCCTCTGTTATCTTGTATCTGACTTGGCTGTGTAGATAATAAGCGTTTCAGGCAGACTCTGTCTGTTGCTATGTGTAAGTTCACTGCCTAGCACAATGGGCCCTGATCTGCTACTATAGTCACTCCCTGATCCTCCATGCTGTGTATTCCACCAGACAGATCTGAGCAGAGGTAGCTGGGTTTCTACACTGTTCCGCGGGCTATATGCAGAGATAGTTCTTGGGGGACTAGCCCAAACTCCTGGTGGGGGGAGGGAAGTGAAAGATGTGGGAGCAGTGAATAAGCAGGGTTATTCTCACCCTTTCCCAGCTATGGCAGGGCCTGCAGGGTGGGTGGCAGAGAAGCTGGCAATGCTGGTTCTACACCCTTTGGAGGAGCCCCTGGGTCACTGAAATCTCTAGCTGGGGAGCTCTGGCTGCTTCTCCTCAGGCAGCACCACGGGAGTGGAACTGGGGGCCCTGGGCTGGCCCTGTGTATCCTTCACTGAGGACATGATGCTGCACTACTGACAGGGGGAAGCTTTGCCATTTATTTCAATGTGTGCGGGCAGGCCCTTGATGGACCGCCACTGGACCACCTCTCTGCTCCTTCTTCTCTTTCCCCGCTGCTCAGTTTCCTTTTGGTGAGCTGCGTCCCCTCTTGGGCTGCCTGTACAGTCATTTGCCTTCATAATGCCCAGTATCAATTTATAACCGTAAGAAGATACTCGGTTTCTTTCAGGGATCCCGTTTGTGGCAGAAAGGAATACAAGGCAATAAATGGCTTCTGACCGTGATCAAATGCCGAAGGGAATTTGGCCTGCATGATAATCTCCTAAACCCTTTACTGAGCAGATTCCCCCTTAGGCCATGAATACCCATCCTATCTCCACTCGGTCCAAAGTCACTCGAATCTCAGGGGCATGTTGCAATGCTCTCCGCCGTCCCTTCCAGCATTTGAAAATGGGCTGGTGGAGATCATACGTGAGGGGAACTGGAGGTGGAGGGGGATTTGAGTTTTGAAGTTGCTTGGCTCACTGATGGTGGGTTCTCTTCAATTGTACTGCTGCCATGAGGATGTATGTTTAAGTTCTGTCCAGTCTTTGGACAGGCACCCTTCATAGCATTTCTGTCAATCAGACAGAGAAACCAAAGCAAAATCTGCAAGGATTATACAGTCAAGTAAGAGAAGGGTTAAAATATATATATATAGGAGGGGATATATTTTTCTTGCCTCTTGAGGCTTTGGAAGTTCTGCATCGGTATCGTCTCAGCCTGCCCAGAGATAGTGAGGCTTGTGGGAATTGTGGGTGGAGTTTAGGGGAATTATTTGGGGCGGAGCAGAAAATGAATAATTGAGGGGTGACCTGTTAGTGCAGGGCTGACAGGGGTAGCCCAGGAGTGCATCCATACGGATCCTTGCAAGAGGGCGCAGATTGAATTTTCAGAGCAATAATTGGCTGAAATCCATATAATGGAAAATCTGTTTTTGGTCAAATCCAGCACTCCTGCCTCAGGCAAAATTTCTACTGAAAATTAACAGTAGTTTTGCCTGAATAAGGAATGAATAAAGTCTGCAGAGTTTAGTCCATTGGACATAGAGTAGGAGGGAGACGTGTTAGCTGGTGTTTAGACCAAGAGAACAGGAAGCAGGATTACTAGCTTTTATTCTTGGATCTGCCACTGACACATTTTGGGCAAGTCACCTAACTTCTTTGTGCTGTAGCTTCCCTATCCATAAAAGGGAGCTAATAATACCTACCTCACAGGGGAGCAGTGAGTCTTAATTAATTAAGGTCTGTAAAGTGTTTGGAGATCTCTGTATGAAAGGTGCTGGATGAGTGCCAACTGTTATTTTTGCAATATGTAGTGTATTTTTATGAACAAATGGATTTTTTTTGTCTTATGGGAATTCCTATCTCCAAATTGCAGAAGCAATACAGCGCACAGGGAAAGATTGATTTTTCAAACACCTTCCTTCTTTGTATTCATCTTCCCTCTCCGCTGCTCGCAGGACTCTGGTGAGGCTGGCTAGGACAAGATGTGTTCTAGGGATCTGCCGTGTCAGTGGGAACTCGTTTATTGGGCCTACACTATTCATTCCTCTTCCTGATCATTGTACTGCCTGAGGCCCTAGTGTTAGACCCTGGATAGACATAGAATGGACAAGCAACCCTGGCTCCAGTGGGCTTACAATCAGAATTCCACCCTCCTCAAATCAGTGGGAATTTTGCCATTTCCCAATTGAAAGAAGGCTCGACCCCCATGATTAGAAATGGGGTCACTTTGTTATGGCCAAGTGTGATAAGGTAGCTGAGATGCCACCTTTCAGTACCGAGTCCTCAGATCTGCTGTTTCCAAAAGGTTTTTACTTCCAGCTAGTTCCAATCTGAGTTTTGAGAATTGAGGTGGGGGAGAGAAAAAAAAAAAGAGAAGAGAAGCGCCAGCCTTTTGTAGAGCAATCAAAATGTGAAAGCTCTCAAGGGCTAAACAGAAACCAAAACCAATTACAGAACCTTTCCTGGGGCTCGGAAGAAACAGGCTTCACAGAACAAGCTGGCAGCATTGCAGAAAATAGAACTGCTGGACTGGAGAGCCCCAACTGGATGATGGGTGACCTTGATCATATGCCAGTCAGTTACCATCAGACGGGGGGTCAACTTTCCTTTTCTTCCTGTCTTCTGACTGAGGTCACCAAGTAAAGCCAGGATCCACCCAGTGAATGGTGGGGATGGAGCAGGGCCAAGTTTCAAGAGCTGCATTCGTGTTTTCACAGTGGCGCTTTCTCTTGCTCTAGTTGAGCTCCTGAGCCTATAGGGGCTGATTAGACCGGAGGGGCTGTTGAATTTCTTTGCGCCTTTCAAATAAAGGCCAGATGGAGCGAGAAGTAGCAGTGGGCTGACACGCAGCTCCTGGAAATAGCATGCCTCCATTGGAGTCAATGGAGTCTCACTGATTTACAACCACTGGGAGTCTGGCCGTAAGTCTTCAGAATTCCCCGATCTGTTTTATTGCCTCTTGCCTAGTTCTTCCCTTCTGGTTCTTGTTTACTGTTATTTTCTATCCCCCCTGACTCGCTGGAACATGCATGTATGCACCATAGCATGACGCTTTACAGAGCAAATAAAGAGCCTGACTCTGATTTTGCTTACACTGGTGTAAGGGCTGGATCCTGCACATGCCAAAGTCCCATTGACTCCAGTGGTGCAGGATCAGGCTTTAAATGACATTCCATTGAAGTCAATTAGCTTACACTGGTGTAAGGGGGATCAAGTTATCCGTGACATGACCCAATGCAGGGTGATAAGGAAAGGGGGGCTCACCCAAAATTAAATGATCATTAATATTATGGTAACTGCTAGGAGCTGGGATCAGGGCCCCCTTGTGCTAGATGTGGAACAAACTCTTATAAACACACAGCCTCTGCCCTGTGTAGCTTATGGTGTGGCTTGAGTTTCGCAAAGTGCGTGTTAGTTAGATTGGTAGCTTTTTGGGGAAGGCGCTGTCTCTTTTATTCTGTGTTTGTACAGTACCTTGCACTATGGGTACCTTGACTACAGCTCCTCGATGTTATGGTAATACAAATAATCATCTTCAGGTTTAGCCCAGTTTGTAAATATTTTGTTGTATTTATTTAGATGTTAGTCAGGTGTTGGAGCGTAGCTCATCACGTTCTACACTCTACGTGTTTCTGCACTGTGTACATTCGCTACTACGTCTCCAGACAGTTACCTAAGCTAGCAGGGACAAAATGGGTCACGTTTTTGAAACAAAAAACAGAGAAGTTGGGCCCTTCTGAAAGCTGGGCAATGAAAATGGCCTAGGGGTTTTTATGAAAAGTGGTGTTGGATCAGTTCTGGACTGGAGCCTTTTAACCCATTAGTCACCAGGCGCCAGGATTCTGAGCTTTCTAAACTGTTATGTAACTTTAGACTCCTAGCCCCTGCCACAGGGGCAAATGAGGGGGAGGGGGAAGGTGGGGGTCCAGGAATTCCTTGCTGGTTTCTCCTGCCTTTTGGCCATATGGCTTTACAGTTACGGAGCCATTCCTGGGGGGAAGGGTTCACTTCGTGGAGGGGGAACCCGAATGAGTTCACACTGATGGGAGTGGTGGTGGGCAGAAGCATGTCTAATGCCACTGGCAGTGGCCATACCCCAGCCCTGCCCTTTTCCATGTCCACCCTGGATAGACTGATGTTGGCAAAGAGCCCAGGGAGGGGCTTTGGTGATGGTGTGGAAGGAGAGGCCATGCCATGTTAGTGGAACTTGGTTGTTCCCTGCTAGCTTTTTGTCCCTCTGCCTGCAGAAGAAAGGAGAGCCTTGTGGTCAAGGCATTCGCTGAAGATTCAGCCAGGATTAAGGTTCAGTTCCTAGCTCTGCCAAGGCTTCCCTTTATGATCTTGGGCCAGTCACGGTCACTCTGGGTATAGCTACACTGCAGCTGGGACTGAGCCTAGCCCAGTGGACAGACTGGTGCTAGCTGAGCTCAAGCTAGCCTGTTAAAAATAGCAGGATGGAGGCAGCCTGGACTCTGAAACTTACCGCCTGGGTCTGAGCTCAGGTGCCTAATCCATCTCTGCTGGAGTCGCAACATCCACACCGCTCTCTTTAGCATGCTCACTCCAGCCCCATTAGTGTCTACCCAGGCTGGAAGTCTCGCTCCCAGCTGCTGTGTAGACATACCCACAGTGCCTCTGTTCCCCAGCTGTGAAATGGGGGATAACCAGACCCAAACTGCCTCTGGCTGGCTTGTCTCTGTAGGCTGTAAGCTCTTCAGGGCAGGGGCTATCTTGTACTATGTATATGGACAGCTCCTAGCACAGTGAGGCGCTGCTCCTAGTCAGACTCTCTAAGTGCTGCTGTCCTACAAATAATAAATACGATGGAGGGAGAGAGGGTGATTTGGGCTTTAAAGAAAAGGACCACACTGCCGGCCCTTTAAGGAGAGCTTTGCTAGCCATGGAGGGCAGCACATCCTGTGCCACTGACCCTCAGCAAATGAGGTTTGTATAAAAGAAGAGACAATAGTTTTGAGCATCTTTCTGAGCAAGCACAGGCAATAATCCCTCCTGGCAGAGGCAACACCTCCTCCGAGAATCCGTGCACTCCTCATTCCCCCACATCTCCGGAGAGTGTAGTACACATTTGTATCTGTCACGTCAGATCCTTCCGCACCACTGCTCTCTCGGCTAGCTCCGAGCTTTGGCTCCCTGCCCCGAATCCTCTCTTGGGACAGGCCATCACTTATTCATGCCTTTTCTTCTTCTCTGCCTTTTCCTTCCCTCCTCCTCTCCTACCTTTAACTAACTCCCTGCCCTCTACCTGTCAATGCTGCCTGCCGGAACAAAACCAGCAGCTCTCTCTGCTAGGAAGACAGAGGAGAGCATCAAATATTGACGAGGCTCAGCGAGGCTGCGTTGTGCCTGTGTGAGCTCAGTCGCTGGGGTCCCAGATGCACTCCTTGCCCTGCGTGTTCAGATCTGCTGCACCATCCCCTTCCCTTCCTTTCACTCGGAGACCCGGCCTTTTGTTACTCCGGCAGCAAAAGCTGCACAATCCTGATCAAGTCCAGAGATGGCCTGGACCAGTCTGGCTTGCTTCAGCCTGGCAGTCTGAGCATCGCCCTAAACTACCAGCTACAGCCCCCAACTGCCTGTCCCTACATACCCTTTGGATGGCAGTTGTAGCACCAGTCGACAGGTCTGCTGTGGTCCTGGACCAGAAGTCATAGCGCTTGTCCTGGAAACCTCAGACCACAAGCCCTGGATAAACACTGTGGATTCAAATTTCAGCAGACAGCAGGGTTTGTGTGAGGGTTTGTCTGCTGCCCTGCTGTGTTCAGCGCAGCAACCCCTCAAACAGTCTTAGCTCCCCTTTCTCGCTCTCCGCACTCCTGCCTGTCTCGTCAGTTTCTGCTTTGGTGCTGCCCTTACTGGTAAATCTTCTGTTGCAGGGCCTGCGGGGAAGAGTGGGGGCTCTGCCCTCAGAGCAGGGTGGGAGGGCAATCCAGCTGACCTCCCCACGCAGAACAGTTACCCGGCCTATTCACAATGGGCTGGACATTGGACAAACCAACTGAGGAACGCTGGGTTTTTTCCCCCTATAACATCGTCCCATGCCAGCGATCTCAGGGTCCACTTGTAACAACAGCAGCGACATTTTTCAGATGAAAATGTCACTTGGGGTGGGGTGGTCACAATGTTCCCTTAAGACCAGGCTGCTTGCATGACCTAGTGAAATAATGCGAACCAGATGGACAGGAGAGACTGGGGAGATGAAAGGGAGCAAGGTGTAAAAAGATAATGAGATGGAGAGAAGAGGGAAGGATAGAGATGGACAAAGAGCTGGAGAGAGAGAGGTAGATACAAAGGGCAGGCAGGTAAGAGCTATGAAGGCGGAGAGCCGTGCAGCTCTAGAGATTAAGTTAAGCAGGGTAAGTGATAAATATCCTGCCAGACGCTGGACTCAGGATGTCTGGTTGCTGTCTGGCAGGTCCCTCTGGTCAGTGAGGGCTAAGTCAAATCCGCTGCCCAAAGAAAGTCTCCCAGCACCTTCCAGCACAGATCCCCCAATTCAGCCTGTGCTTTGTGTTTACATAGATCAATGCAAAGTGTATTTAATTGAGGAGGATGGGGGGTGTGGAAGCAGGTTTCTAGCCATGTACGCCCTCTGTTTATATAGATTCCTCTCCCTGATAGCTGGAAGGAGGAGTAGCATCTATGGGAAGCTGGTGGCAGATGGGGCAGAGAGGTGGGGGAGGAGGCAGCTGGCAGGTGTTCGCTGTGTTCTGAAAGGAAGCGGCAAAGGCCAGCCTGAGGTGTTCTCCGGTTTGAGTGTTGAACAGTTGCAGCTGCTGGGCTCAGCAGAGGAGTTTTCCTTAATTATCGAATGCAACACAACATCAGCTTTGATGCCATCATCTTTCTCTTAATCATTGTTACCCATGCGCTGCCTTTCCTGTGTGTAACCTGCCTTCCCTAACTACAGCGGGCGGGAGCTACAGAGAGCTGAAGAAACAGCGGTGAAACAAAATGAATCCAGGAATATTAGTCCAAAGCTGTCAATGGAGCACACTCCTTTTGTGTTAGGTTTCCATGCACTTTTGAACAAGAATGTTTTACCAGCCTGAAGGCCATGGAAAGTCCATTTCAATGTTGTGTTCACAAGTGTTAGTAAAAAAACCCCAAACTTTCCTTTTACATACTGCAAGTGTTTGCACCTGATTGTTGTTGGCTGCTCCAATCCAGGAATAGAAAACCATGCTGTGTGACTCGTCTAACCAATCACAGCTTAAATAGTGAATATCCCTGTTGAGTGATTATTATTATTTTGTATTACCTTAGTCGCAGAGGCCCCAGTCACACAGTGAAATAGACAGTTCCTGTCCCCAAAAGGTTTACCATCAAAGCATAACTGCAGTGAATCATTTGTAAGCAATCCAGAGTGTAAAGCATTTGCAGAAAAATACATAGGAAAATTATGAACAGACTATATTTGAGGGAAGTGTGATCTGCTGATGGGGATTCCGGGAGCAAAAAAGGAGACTGAATGTATTGAATAAATTATTCAATACAAATTATTCATTCAGCATGTCAGCTGTAGCATCACTTCTACTTGTTTCACACCCGTGTCCTGCTAGTGCCAGCTAAGTCTTCTGTAACAAGAGCATTTAACTCCCTTAAGAGCATGTACCATGTTATAAACATACAGCTAAGGGGTTAAGAGTCCTCCTTACCTGTAAAGGGTTAAGAAGCTCAGGTAACCTGGCAGGCACCTGACCAAAAGGACCAATAAGGGGACAAGATACTTTCAATTCTTGGGAGGGGGAAAGGTTTTGTTTGTGCTGTTTGTTTTGGGTCTGGGTTCTCTCTCTTGGGACTAAGAGAGGGACCGGGCAGAAATCCATCTCCTCAGGATCCAACCAAATCTCCAATATTACAACCAAGTAAGTTAGTCAGGCATTTTGATTAGGCTTTCTTTTGTTTTGTTTGTGAATTTTCCCTGTACAAAAAGGGAGGTTTATTTCTGTTTTTTTGTAGCTTGAATGTTCCCTGTGTTAAAAGGGAGGTGTTATTCCTGTTTTTCTTTAACTTTAAGGTTTTGCCCAGAGGGGGGGACCCTCTGAGTGTTGAAATTGAGTACCCTGTAAAGTTATTTACCATCCTGAGTTTACAGAGATTTTTACCTTTCTTTTTTAATAAAATCCTTCTTTTAAGAACCTGACTGATGTTTCCATTGTTCTAAGACCCAGGGGTTGGGTCTTTGATCACTTTGTAACCAATTGGTTAAGAGATTATTCTCAAGCCTCCCCAGGAAAGGGGGTGTAAGGGCTGAGGGGATATTTTGCGGGGAAGGGGAACTCCAGGTGGTCCTTTTCCCTAGTTCTTGTTTAAATTACTTGGTGGTGGCAGTGGTTACCTTCTTCAGTGTACAAGGAGAGAATGTGTACCTTGGGGAGTTTTAACCTACGCTGGTAGAAATAAGCTTTGGGGGTCTTTCATGCGGGTCCCCACGACTGTACCCTAGAGTTCAGAGTGGGGAGGGAACCCTGACATGGTGGCAGCGGTAGGGTTAATAAGGACTCTTAACCCCTTAGCTGTATGTTTATGACCTACCACCAGCCTGCCTTTTATTGGGCCTTGGCACTTTAAGGGAGAGGAATTCTGGCAGATGTAGTTTCCCAGGAGGGATGGCTGTGAAGAGTAGTCTCTACACATGTGACCAGAAGAGGGCACATGTGATTAATAGGCTGTATATAAGCCCTGTTATGCCGCATGGGGAAGGAGTTGATGTGGTGGAAGAGTCTAGAGAGGAGCTGTCTGATAAGAGATCTAGTGAAGCATTGGGCCCGGAAAGGGAACAGTGGGGGGAAAAAAGGAGGCCAGGGAGGGGCCAAGCAAGAAGCAAAGGTGGAAGGTACTAGAGCAGTGGTAAGGGCTAGTGGTCCAGTGATGTTACTGGCCCTTGCTTGGGACCCGAGGCTGGGGGCTTCCACGGAGGGAGGAAGGATTCTCCTCTTTGTCCCTGCCAGCAGGTAGGGGATCTTGGGGGACAATTACTGCATGGGTGGGGTGCAAAATAAACTTTATTAAGAAAATATAAAAACAGGGAAAAATTCAATAGTGAGGGGTATGGGTTTTGTTAAGGTAGACAATTGGGGAGGGGTTTCTTTTAGTAAACAGGATAGGGGGTTTCAATAGTGGGGTACAATACAGTGGGGTACAATACAGTTGGTAACCAATTAAAACTGAAGTATAAATGTAACAGGTAGCTAACAATTTCTATGTAAAGGGTGTGTCACAGCAGCATATAATCAACTAACAGTTATGGGTAAAATGTGTTAAATAACCAACAACTCTAGGTAAAAATGTGTCACAGTGGTGTAAATGTAAAATGTGAGGTGTTAGAGAGAAAAAGGAAAGTAACCAATGGGGTTTTTATGCTAGACTTTAGTAATGCAATTGAGGCTTGGCAGCTATCGGAAGTGGGGGGGTGAGCACGTGGTGGAAGGGATTAGGGGAGAGAGAGAGAGAGAGAGAAAGGCAGTGGTAGAGAAATGAGGTTGCGGGGTGGGGGAAGACACGTGGTGGAGCAGAGACCAAAGGCAGAGGCGCTGCGGAGGGAGATTTGAACTGAGGGAGACACAGAGAGCAGACAGGCTGCAAGTTTAAACAGAGAGAGAGTGGTAGAGAAATGAGGTTGGGGGGTGGGGGAAGACACGTGGTGGAGCAGAGACCAAAGGCAGAGGCGCTGCGGAGGGAGATTTGAACTGAGGGAGACACAGAGAGCAGACAGGCTGCAAGTTTAAACAGAGAGAGAGTGGTAGAGAAATGAGGTTGGGGGGTGGGGGAAGACACGTGGTGGAGCAGAGACCAAAGGCAGAGGCGCTGCGGAGGGAGATTTGAATCGAGGGAGAGACAGAGAGCAGACAGGCTGCAAGTTTAAACAGAGAGAGAGAGAGAGTGGTAGAGAAATGAGGTTGCGGGGGTTTGGGCAGTGGGAAGACAGACTTAACCACAATTATACAGAACACAGCAAAATCTTATGATGAGATAACTGGCTATGATGAGATAACTGGCTTATGATGAGATAACTGGCTATGATGAGATAACTGGCTTATGATGAGATAACTGGCTCTGTGGATGAGGGGAAAGCAGTGGATGTGCTATTTCTTGACTTTAGCAAAGCTTTTGATACAGTCTCGCACAGCGTTCTTGCAGGCAAGTTAAAGAAGTATGGGCTGGATGAATGGACGGTAAGGTGGATAGAAAACTGGCTGGATGGTCGTGCTCAACGGGTAGTGATCAATGGCTCCATGTCTAGTTGGCAGCCGGTATCAAGTGGAGTGCCCCAAGGGTCGGTGCTGGGGCCGGTTTTGTTCAATATCTTCATCAACGACCTGGAGGATGGTGTGGACTGCACCCTTAGCAAGTTTGCAGATGACACTAAACTGGGAGGAGTGGTTGATACGCTGGAGGGTAGGGATAGGATACAGAGGGATCTAGACAAGTTAGAGGATTGGGCCAAAAGAAATCTGATGAGGTTCAACAAGGACAAGTGCAGAGTCCTGCACTTAGGACGGAAGAATCCCATGCACTGCTACAGACTAGGGACCGAATGGCTGGGCAGCAGTTCTGCAGAAAAGGACCTAGGGGTTACAGTGGACGAAAAGCTGAATATGAGTCAACAGTGTGCCCTTGTTGCCAAGAAGGCTAACGGCATTTTGGGCTGTATAAGTAGGGGCATTTCCAGCAGATCGAGGGACGTGATTATTCCCCTCTATTCGGCACTGGTGAGGCCTCATTTGGAGTACTGTGTCCAGTTTTGGGCCCCACACTACAAAAAGGATGTGGATAAATTGGAAAGAGTCCAACGGAGGGCAACAAAAATGATTAGGGGGCTGGAGCACATGACTTATGAGGAGAGGCTGAGGGAACTGAGATTGTTTAGCCTGCAGAAGAGAAGAGTGAGGGGGGATTTGATAGCTGCTTTCAACTACCTAAAAGGGGGTTCCAAAGAGGATGGATCTAGACTGTTCTCAGTGGTAGAAGATGACAGAACAAGGAGTAATGGTCTCAAGTTGCAGAGGGGGAGGTTTAGGTTGGATATTAGGAAAAACTTTTTCACTAGTAGGGTGGTGAAGCACTGGAATGGGTTACCTAGGGAGGTGGTGGAATCTCCTTCCTTAGAGGTTTTTAAGGTCAGGCTTGACAAAGCCCTGGCTGGGATGATCTAGTTGGGGTTGGTCCTGCTTTGAGCAGGGGGTTGGACTAGATGACCTCCTGAGGTCCCTTCCAACCCTGAGATTCTATGATTCTATGATTCTATGATCTTATCTATGATTTTAACTTAACCAAGACTACACAAGTTAGCAAGTAACAGAACACAATACAAACAATTCTTTAAACCTACTTAACCACAGCTATGCAAAATGAAATTACAATTTATCTAGACTAAAGACTAAACCTAATACAGACCAAGGAGTTAGCTTGCGTCTGCCTGCTGGGGAAAGAAAGCCAGCAGTTAAAACAAGGGGAAGTGTGCAAGAGGTTTTCTTTTTCTTACCAATCCCCAAAGCAGCAACAGGAACGGCAGGTTTAGCATCAGACTTGATTCGCTTTCAATAAACAGGAGATCTCCAGGCACAAATTCGTTGTTCGTGGGAGGGGAGTTTAAAACGGGGGTACGCTCAAAAAACAAACGAGAGCGGGGAGAGGGCCTCCCAAAGACCCCTAGCTGATCAGACCAGGTGGCAAGGCAAGGAACTTCTCCGAGGTCTGATCAGAAAATGTCTGGTTTTAAAGGCAAACTTAGGCAGTTTCCCAACAGTACTTTTGATTGGCTTCTCTGGATACAGGGGAGGAGAGAAGGCAGGGAAAACTACAGGTAAGCATAGGTATGCCTGGGCATGTTCTGAGCCACAGGTATGACTCATATGCTCAGCTGTGTGGCCACTTTAGGTCTTGCATACCTGGACAGTGCCCCCTACACTGAGCCCGGGCCTGAACAAAGGAACCAAACCAAGAAGCCCCCTCCCTAGGCAGAGCAATGGCTCCAGTCAGTCTGTACAAGCCATTCCTATGAATAGGGCTATGACTTTAGTTAGCACAATGGCCGGGAGGGGCGGCCACACCCGGTACCAACAGAAAGGAGAGAGGAAAAGGGAATGTAGCAGGGGGACAGCTGTAACGGACACTCTTCACACGTGATTGGTCAGGATAAGGAGCTCTGACCGGGTGAGGGCAGAAGGGCTCTTGATTGAACCTGTGGAGAGTGGATGATGATTAGTGAAGCTCTTGGGGGTCAGATGCCTGAGAAGTTACACCCCTGTGTCAATGGGGTAACTAGAAGGCTGTAGCCAGGAGATGGCAGAGGGACGGTGCACTCTGAGGAGGGCAGCCCTGTGCTGTTAAGCCTGAGAGAGGCTGGAGGATGACTGTCTGACTTGGACTCTGCTGATCCCTGGAAGGGGAAAGACCCCTCGAGAGGTCTGGTTGAAAGGCTGAACCTAAATCACCCACTTGCGGGGGGAGACTGCATACCACCACCAGGCAGAGAGGAAACTGAGGCATGGACTTGTGATTCGATGCTGTAGAGGTAAGGACTCAATTACACCTTCTAGCATGAGTTTCCTTACAACAGTGGTGGCTGGGACTCCTCCTCCAGAAGCTCTCCAAAACCTGCATCCTCCTGCTTCTACCATAGCTCCTATCCCGTGAGTGTCACCAATGCCGGCTGGAGCTCTGGGGTTAGTAAGCTTTCTGTGTGTGCTAGCCAGGGCTGCTAGGGCGGTAGACTCCCCATAGCGCTGCCTTGCCACGGTCAGGCAGAGCTCAAGCACGAAGCATCCCTATACCAGGTGCTGGTGTAAAGTGTTAGCAGCTGCAGCCTGCAGGTAAGCTTCTTCACAGTGCCATACAGTGCCCTGTCTGCCTCTGGAGGGGGAAGGGAAGTCATCCCGAGAAGGGGACTGTACCACGTGATTGAAAGAAAAACACCCACCCGCTAGCCCTTCAGGCCCTGCCTGGTATGATGCAGCCAAAGCCCTTTCTGCTAATTCCTACCCTGTCTGCAGCCAGTGTGCTCTGCCATGCCGGGAGCCCACTGATATGTAACCCTAAGGCACTCATCTGATCACAGCACTGGCCGAGGCAGCAGGACTTGGGCTGGGCAGATGCTGCCCCCATCTCTACACAGCGGCTCACCAAATACAGTGGTGCCTGCTTGTCACCATACCTGAAAGCATAGGTGCCGACTTGAGTCAGCGCCGGTGGGTGCTCGTGCTCCCGGCTCCGCCCCAACTTCACCCCTGCCCCCATTCCACCCCTTCCCCAAATTCCCGCCCCCAACTTCTCCCCCCGGGTGCCTGCATTTCCCCTCTCCGCCCCCCGCCCCAGGCTTGCAAGCCTGGGAGGGAGTGGGGAGGGGAAATGCAGCGTCCCCATCGGCAGCTCCCCGGCAGCCCCCCCGCGCCCAGCTCACCTCCGCTTCCGGGTTCCGCCTCCGGAGGCGCCGCCCCGCGAAGCCGCTTTTTTTAGCTCACAGGCAGCCGCACGTCAGCTGTTCGGCAGGTGGCAAGCCTGGGGGGGGCCTCTGCGCTTTCCCCCGCCCCCCCCTCCCAGCTTGCCGCCCGCCGAACAGCTGACGGGCGGCAAACCTGAGAGCTAAAAAAAGCGGCTTCGCTGGGTGGCGCCTCCGGAGGCGGAACCCAGAAGCGGAGGTGAGCTGGGCGCTGGGGGGCTGCCGGGGAGCTGCTGGTGGGTACTCTCTGCCCACCAATTTTTCCCCATGGTGCTCCAGCCCCGGAGCACCCACGGAGTCGGTGTTTATGCCTGAAAGGGAAGTTGCACGTGAGATCTGCCTCCCACTCCCCATCATATGGATCCCTCTTTGTATCGCTCTGGCACTCTCATGGCAGCAGGGTTACATGAAGCAGCCTCTTGCCAGCCAGCTCCACACCTGCTCCCAGGGTGTTCCATTAGCTCCTGCTGCAGTTGGTGCTTTTGTGGTGCTCCCTAGTTATCACAGTCCCCGATCGTAATGGGTGTCAAGTGCGCTCAGCCCAGCAGAAAACATGCCTCCCGACGGAGAGGAAAACAGGTGTGGAGAGCTGTGACTGGGAATCCGGTATCTTTCCCCTGACACTCTTTCAGTAGAACTTTACCTTGTAATAGCTACACTGAAGGCCAGCTGGAGATGGTTGATATCTACAAGGGAGGACTATAGATTGAATGGCCGGGATGTCTTATGACAATAACTTGGACAGCACCTAGCATGTTGTAAAACCTGAGCGGGGGCGGCTGGGGGGAACAGGGTTTGAGTCCCATCCCACTAGCCTCCTGCAGCAGAAGTGGAGCCCGGCTGCCCGTGCTAGGATACGGGCTTAGTTATCAACACTTAAATTGATTGGCCTTCAGGGCCAATTGTGCAAACAAGCAGAGGCTGAACCAAATGTTAGGCTGCTGGAGGAATGAAAGGGAGGAGAATACGGAAAATGGTATAATACTGCTGTATAGATCGGTGGGCCACCGTAGTCTGGAATGCCGTGCTCAGTTCTGGTCGCCCCATCTCAAAGGGTGTTGCGGATATAGGGGGTGTTCAGGAGACAGCAACTTAGTCTGTGAGCTCCTTCAAGTCGCAACCGTCCATTTGTTCTGTGTTTTCTGTAGTGTGACGCACAGTGGGGTTCTGGCCCGTGACTGGGGTTCCTGGGTGTGACCACAGTAAAATAACTCCTGATGACTGACACAGGACATGGTGAAACCCACATGGAAAGACACTGAGAAGAGCGGGGTGTTTATCTTAAAGAGGTGAATAAGAGGGGATGTGATTCAAGTGTACAAAACAGCAAATGGGCTAGAGGAGATGGATTAGGAACTGCTAGTGTCCTTGCCTTGTAACACAGGAGCAGGGGGACATTCAGTGAAATGGGAAGGTGGCAAAGTCAGAACTGACTAAAGACTTTAGTTTTTATACACACATAAGTAGCCGGTGGAATGCCATAGGGCTGTCACTGAGGCCAAGAGTTCCTGGGCCTTGAGCAGTTCCTGGGCCTGGCATGGTCCTGTCCTAGCAAGCCCCCCTGAGATGCTGTACAGTCTGTGCTTGGAGCTGAAAGCTGGGATGTCCGTATAAAATAACAGACCACTGGGTTCTGTCACTTAAAGGGACCATTCAAGTTTAGTTCCCCTCCCCTGTCCGGCTGTCGTTCCAGCTGTGGGGCTCACACTCACTACCTTGTTTGTACCTGACTTTTTGGAAGTCTTTTTTAAAAGGTGAATTATGACTCATGTCTCAACTGCTTTGTCTTGTGGCCAAAGCACCAGACTGGGACCTTGGGGACAGGCTGGGTGACCGAGTTACCGCCCTGCTTTCTGCCTCAGTTTCCCCATCTGAAGATTACAATCCTTTCCTCCTTTTTTAATAAAGCACTTTGAGCTCTTCTGATGAAAAGAGCCATAGAAGGGCTATGGATCATGAAGCTGCCATAGCAGGGGCCTTGGGCACTGGTGCCCTTGGTCTCTCCTGTTCTCTGTCTGTGGCACATAAGTCTAGTTCCCTGTGGGCTGTAATACTTCAGTCTCGTTTTGGTTGTTGGGTTTGAGTGGGGGCTGCATGGTGTTGATGGTATCCAGGAGGTCAGACTAAGGGCAGAGGAAACCACCAGATCATCTAAATGCCATGACTCTCAGCTGACAGCCAGCAAGCCTGGGTGGGCCTCTGCAGAACCCCATTTCTGTTTGCTGACTGCAACGATCCATTCTGGGGGGCAGCAAAGGATGGGCTGGACTCCTGAAGGTAAGAACTGGCACATGAGACGACTGTCAGGGAAGGTCATCTGTGCTTGGCAGTAAAACCACGGTAGGGCCCTTTAACAGTGACACAGCTTACTGCTCAAGCCTTCTGAGAAGTCCCAATGAGCCAGCTCTGCACCCTATTATAAGGAAAAGAGGAGGGTAAGAGAGATTCAGACAGTTGCTCAGCTTGGCCTCCAGTAACCCTACGAGGGTGAGGAGAGGGAGCTGATTAGAAACATGATTAGAAATATTGCAGTTCTAGCAGGAGTAGCAGTGCCCTCAGCTGGATGGACTCTGAACTCCTCCCCTGTGTCATAGCCCCTGCTGACAGTTTAATGGAGATTCTCATTTAGTTCAAGCTGTAGAGACCTGGGATTTTAGTGCACGAGAATCAGAGTCCTGTTCCCACTATCATCCTGAAGTTCTAGGTGGTGGGGTGCAGCACCATGGCAAATGCCAACCTGCTAGGATGGCGACAGATTTGTCGTGATGCATAGCACCTGCCTCAAAGTCTTTTAATAACCTTACTTACCATGGGAGGGATAGCTGTTTTGCAGAGCAACTGATGCAGATGCAACTGATGTCACTCGCCCAAGATCAGTGAATCGGTCTGAGAGCTGTGATTTATAACGCAGGAGTTCCTACCGCCCATTCACTTTCTCAGACCACTAGATCTCATCACATCGTTCTTGCTAATGATCTCCAGGCAGGTACTATACAGGCAAATAGTTGTTTGTTTTCTGGACTTTCTAAAACTGTGTTCCCCAGCACTTGGTAGTACTTTACTGGGCACATCCCGTTTTATCAAATGCCATCACTTGTGGGAGGGAACATGACCGCACACAAACAGCATTACCTAACAGTTTGTGGCAGGAGGTGAATAGTAACTTGTTCGCTGTAGCTGGAGTTTGCAAATGTATGAGTTGGGATGAGTCCAGAATGCTGCAAGGTTTGTTGAACAAACTGTTATGAAGTGTTGGGATTTTTGAGGGCCACAGTTTGCTAGTCCTTCAGCTTATATCTGATATGAAAGACATGACCTTCAGCAGCCCAATTGTCCTTGCCACCACCTTGGATTGGTACTAAGGCAGAATGCCCATGTTTCTGGTAGCTCTCCCATCCAGGTACTGACCCAGCCCAACCCTGCTTAGCTTGTGAAATCTAAGGGGGCCATAGCACACACTGGCCACAAAGGATGAAGTATTACAAACTTCACTTTCCTTGGAAAAGCCTATCTTGGCCTCGTTCATACCCTGCTGGAATATGAAAACAAAGTTTTTCCATGCTGCTTCTGTGATTTTTTTTTTTTTTCATACAAAACCATGTCACATCTGCAGGCCAGAGTATTGCAGATGGTTCTACCGTGCCGAACACCTGGGTCCAGCTTCTGATCTCAGTCCCACTGGTATAAAGTCAAGGGAATAGCTCCACTGTCAATAGAATCACTGGATTTGCACTTGTCTGAGCAGGATTTATGTTTCAAAATGGAGGGCCGCCTTTCTCATTATCTATAGTAAATTACAGTCAGTAGCAAGACTTCATTGCCTGAGATCAGAGAGGAGTGGAGTACTGCTCTGGGATATGGTATTGCTTAGAGGGCATGGTGTAGGCTTAGTAAGGAGATGATGAAATGCACCGAGGATCTAACATGAGACTGGCTGGTATTGCACATTTTACCACAGATCACGCTGAATTGTTCATAGGAGCTGGGTTAACTTTTGTGGGGGTGGGGCTGACTTTCCATTTCTAATCAGACATATTGGGCCGAATCGTGCTCTAGTACAGCAGCGCATTTCCGTTGATTTAGCGAGGAGGATCTGTTCCATTATTTGCTGTTGATGTGTCTGGAAGAAGTCACTGGGATCAACGTATTACTGATTTGGGGTATTCTAATGGTCTTGCCTTCCCCAGTTTTTGCTAAGTGTCAAGTGGCCTCTCTCATATCACTAAAAGCGTAGGAGAAATATTTTGCAGAGGGCTATTACAGTAGCTAACGAGCATGGGTGTTTTTTTCTTTTTAATGTGTCCAGCCTAGTCCTGCGCAGACCACACCGCTGAGCACTCAATGCCTGTAGTAATGATTCTCCATACCGGGATGAGCAGGGCTGGATACTATTTAGTGGCCTGATTCTGCAAGCAAGTAGCAGAGTGTCCTCCGTGACCATTACCTTCAGTGGGGCTTGAAGATGCTTTTCTGCTTGCAGGGTCACGCTCTAGATGCACAGCTATGTATGCACAGTCCCCTGCTCAAGAACCAGGAGCTGCAGAAGGAACTAGCCTCTGAGGGGCAGTGGAGGTCAGTGAGAAGATCAAAAATATTTGAGGAGGGAAGAGCGCAGGGGGACTGATGAATTTCCTCATGCTACAGTGTGTGGCTGGGAGGGAAAGGAGTGGCAATGAGAGCGTGTGCTGAGAGCTGGTGGGGAGAGGATGCTTAGTGGGCCGTGTCATGTTGTAAGCCCATGCGGATCACAGCTAGAACGTAGCCTTGAGTTCTGCTATCTTGACGAAAAACTGCAAGTGCCTCTGAACGGAGATTCTCCCGTATCCCAGCCTGCACCGAGCACGTGCAGAAGCCTGATTCTCTGAACTACCTTCCATGAGCTCCAGCAAAGCTTTAAGTCTCTGGTTGGCTGGGCTAATGCAAGCCTCCTGAAGTCTGGCAGCTGAGATCCTCCGCTGGAGGCTATCGTCTGTTCCCTGTCTTTTGGTCATGCTGCAAGAGCCTTGGGGTGAGGGGAGAAGGACAAGTGGAGTAGGGAGGACAAGCTGGGGAAGGGAATAAAGTGAAGCTGGGACATGCACCAATCAGCTTTATTGTGGAGTAGAGTTATCGGATCAGATCGGAAGATAGAGATTCAGATCCTCAGCTGATGTAAGTTGGGGGTGCTCTGTTGAAACCTGGCCCATACTTTCTATTTTTTTGTAGGCTGTCTTATGTTTAGCCAGACTCCATTCAACAATTGTGTAATGATTACAGCATGGAAGGGGTCTCATCTAGTGTTGTACAGAACCAAGCTCCCAATACAGGCCCTGAGTCACTTTTTTGTATTCTGGTTTTTACCCCAGTATAAATCTATTGACTTCAGTAGTTACACTGGTGAAATCTGGAGTAACGCAACAGTGTCTTGGACCCCAAATATTCCTTATTTATTTGGATTTATGCCCCAGCAAAAAGGGGTGTCTAGACAAAACTCTGGGCACCCTTGAAACAAGCCCAAAATAAATAACAGCTTGTCCTCTCCCAACCAACCTCACTCAACCCCATCACAAAACATAAAATGATGGGCTGCTAGGCAAAATCAGCAGAGATCAGTCAGACAGCTCTCAAAATATAAATTATAATATAAAGGAAAATATAAAGGAAAGTACATGGAAATCCACTGTTTGCATATCTTGGAATAACTTGCCCCAAATTAATCAAGGTCTGCAATGTCTCTATAGACAATAGTAGAGATGAATTTAGCTGATTGTCCTAGAATGTCTTTATAATATTTTACATGTTGCTATAGTATGTTTTCTAAATGTCTTGTATATTACTGCGTCATGTGCACACACAGCCTGAACGCCCAGAGTGCTGACCTTATCCCCCAGAGGTCCACGCGAGCAGCTCCGATTGCAGGATCGGGCCCCTTCCTAGCAGAATGGCTTTCTGCACTCATGGTGGCTGGGGGTGAAATGACCGAGATGTACTAGCTGGGCCGAGAAGCTCAGTTCAATGACAACTATCCCGATTTTCTCTCTTCTAAATTCAAGAGCTTTCTCTGGGTATTTCATCTTGTTTATAAGCAGGCACGTAGGCTCCTTGGGTTACCCAAACGCAGCAACACCCAGCTCTCCTAGAACAAAAAACCCTAGTTAACCAAAGGGATAGACATGGTATTGGAAACCTCAATGGTGTAAGATCCTTAAAATCTCTACAGCGAGTAAACTGTTGTTCACAAAAAACATGATTTATTTTTTATTGAGGACAAGTTTTTAGTTGCGTACAAAGATTGATTCTGTGCCCCCCCCCGCCCCAAAAAGCCTTAAAATGCCAACTGAATGTGTGTGTATAATAAAATCTAAGTGATATAGGCAAGATAGCATTTCAGCAATATGAAAAGGCAAAGCAATTTCTGGAAATGTATGACTAAAACTTGAAGTGAAGCAATATTTTACTGGCACTGCTAGTGTGTGTGGACTGCATCCTTTCTAAAAATCTATTAAAATAGGCAGATTGGCCTGAAATTGGTATGTCAGATCAGGAGCCAGGGCATGCTAATTAATAGATGGTCTTCATTTGGGAGAAACTGCAGATACCACTGAGGAGAGAGAAATGGTGAAAAGGAACGTAGAAGGATTGCAGACCGAAAAGAATGGAAACAGATTCGGCTTGGAAAAGTGCAGGCCGATGGATCATGGGAAAATTGTTGGAAACATGTGCCCTCAGTGGGAGGGGTAAACCTGCCAATCTGTGATACTGAAAGAGATGATGGTCCAACTTTCAGACTTGTGCAGGGGATCTGATTTTCCAAAGTGCTCAGCACCCTGCAGCTTCCATGGGACACTTAAGGCCAGGATTTCAAAGGAGATCAGTTTCCAACATGCTGAGTGGCCTTGACAATTCTGGCTCTAGAGGTGGAAGTCAACAACAAATTGAGCATGAGTTTGCAGTGTGATATGGTAGCAATAAAGGTTGGTGGCATTTTTTTAAAGTAGCTTATTGCCACTTCCCTAGTTATTGAAGCAACAAAGGGTCCTGTGGCACCTTATAGACTAACAGTCGTATTGGAGCATAAGCTTCCGTGGGTGAATATCCACTTCGTCGGATGCATCACCCACGAAAGCTTATGCTCCAATACGCCTGTTAGTCTGTAAGGTGCCACAGGAACCTTTGTTGCTTCTACACATCCAGACTAACACGGCTACCCCTCTGATACTTCCCTAGTTATTCCTTTCTCTTTGGTAGGGCAATTCTTCATTAGCAGGGAGGTGGGCTGATTGGCTCTGATTCCTTGGATTAATGTGCTCATCTTTCATTTCTAGACACAGAAGACAAACTAATCCATGGAGTTACCCGAGGAATGAGTTTGGCCCATATTGTCAAATGTGCATGAGGTCAAAAATGCAATGAAGTTTGAGGGGTCTCAGCCTAGCCTGCAATGGATGTATGGCACAACTATTGCCATAGGCCGATTAGCAGGGCAGCCCCAGGACTGCAATAGCAGCAGAGCGGGAATATTTGGTTGTAAAGCTTGCCCAGGCTTGTGTGTGTGCGCCTAGCCAGTAGTATGAACTCCTTACTTTCATGAGCACCACATTCATCTTCCTTCAGCCACAACGAGGGTCCAGCTTCTACTCGCGTGAGTGTATTAACCCTCCAAACCCCATGCTCCAACTCAGGCTAATTCTTAGCAGCTGGGTCAGCAGACCCAGTAACCCCCCTGTAGTCTCAGCCCAGGGATGACCTCATCATGGTCTAAGCACCACTGGATCAGCGAGGTGCTGGCCGTGTCCTGTTGTTTGCCTCTGTAATCTGTTTTGAAAAGGCAGCCCCGATGCTGTTCTCCGCCCCCCCGCCAATTAGGCCAGTTAGATGATTCTGGAAAGACAGCGACTGGGCTAATTTAGCAGGCAGACGTTTCATTGAATTAGCAAATGCATCGGCGAGTGAGCCTGGAACTGCGGTACATGTGCTGGGGTGGAGTTCACCAGTGCAGGAATGGAGGGGGTTGGGTGACGTCGACTTGAGCTTATCTAATATTCTTATTAGCGACAATCTGCAATGAAGGAAAATACGTGAGCTGAAAACAGACAACAGGCTCGACCTCCGCTGTCCCCAGTCTGGTTTAAGTCAACAGGAGGCTAGCCTGAATAAAGATGGGGGGGCTCTAGTCTGTACTGAGGAATTGTAAAAATGAGAGTTCATTTTTCCTCCTGAGAGGAAAGATGGCCTAGTGGTTTGGCACTGGACTGGGACTCAGAGGCTCTGGGTTTAGTTTCTGGCTCTCCCACAGACTGTGGGAGTGTGACCTTGGAGATGTCCTATGGGGCCAGGATTTCAAGTGCTCAGAACCCAGCAGCTCCCACTGTGATACTTCGGGCAGATTTGTATGCATCTGGAGCTGATCTCACATGGGAATCTGGCCTTTTGCTTCTCTCTGCCTTGGTTTTCCAAATGGGAATCTGACATCCTTTATCTCTTTTGTTTGCAAGCTGTTGAGGGCAGGGGACTCTCTTGCAATGTGCATGTACAGTATGTGGCAAATTGCCGGCACTACTATGATGGGTCCCACACTTTCTCTTCTTGTGGGGGGGTTTCAGGGCACCATTTCTTGCCCCTGAACTGGGGTATCAGCTGTCCCACTAGTATCCAGAGAAGGGGAGTGGAGAGGGAGGGACCTGCCCTCTACTCCGGGTCCCTGCCCAGGGGCCCTAGGTTAGTGGGTAAACCACTTGTACTAGTGATACTTTCCCCTGGGCTACTTCCCTCTCCTGCCCTTCAGCTTGTGGGGCTTCCTGCCTTCCCTCTGCACAAGCCAGGTGTCCCTTTACCTAGGGTCTTGGTCTTCTTAGCCCACTGCAGCACTTCTCAAAACTCTCCTCTGCTTTCCTTCAAACTGCTCTCTGCTCCACCACCAAATCACTCTGCTTCAACTCCTTCCAAACTGCTCTTTGCTGCACCACCAAATCACTCTGCTTCAACTCCTTCAAACTGCACTCTGCTCCAACTCCTTTCCCTGGCTGATTGAAGCAGGGGGATTTTATCAGGTGACTGGCTTCAGGTGCTCTAATTGGCTTCAGGTGCTTTTAATTAATCTATAGTAACCTTTCTTCCCTCTACGGGGAATAAGGCTTCTCCTCATCCTGGAGCTTACATATCTCTCTCCTGCTGCCTTCTGGCCATGCTGTATCACAAGTTCTTAGCACAGTGGGGGCCTGATCTCCAGTTGGGGGGCCTCTAAACCACTATGTCAATACTAATAAATTTCTAGGACCACCCCCACCTGCTCAGTTCCTTCGGCATCACTTCCTCCTTAAAACAGTGCCAAACCGCCACCCCCTTCCATGGCTTGCAACCAGCACTGTGGCCCAAGTATTGCTGGTTAATGCCCCTTGCTCCTGGCCGCTCTTATGCTGCCTTTGTGTGATGTTTTCTTTATTGTAACAGCTGTGGAGTGTGGCAGAGCTGTCTGAATGGTGCATTTCTCAAATTAAATGGGGGTGTAAGTAGTAATCGCACTTGGCTTCAGCCAGCAGGCACGACTTGCCAAGCCTGCCTAGGATCGTTGCCCAAAATTTGCAGGATTATTGCCCTCTGTTCGTGGGATGTTCATAGTTTGGCTGGATTCAGCACCACGGGTGCAGTGAGGAGCCATCCCCAAATGGCTGGTCACCATCCTCTTTCCACTCCTCCTTTCTGAGCAAAGGAGGTTGGCAGGGCCCTGCTGGCGCAGGTCTGGTCTCACTTGTGAGCAAATCCCAGCTGTATGTAGGGCTGCGTGGATTATTTGATTAACCCAGCCTATTCACGAAAGGCCTGGGCCTGGAACGGCTGGACTCTGCAGGTCAGAAGTGAGATGCATTGAGAGCGCTGTTGGAGGGGAGGAGTTTACACACTGGCTATGGTGTTAACAGCACAGGACTGGACCTAGCTACATGCCCAGAGGTATAGTCACACAGGGCCCAGAACTTCTGGGGTCCCTGCTGACAGGCAGTCAGCAGAGAGTCCCCCCCACCCCCCGTCCAGGGCTACACCCCTGGAGCACAGGGAGGGTCAGTGGGATGACTATTGGCATGCAGGGGTAGGGCCTAAGAAAGGGGTCCTCACCCACTCCACTGCCAAAATTCCCATCCTCCAACGGGATCTTGGAACTCAGCCTGGGGCACTATTCATCTGCACACAGGACATTACAAGAGCTGGTCAGGGCCAGAACTCTTGTATTGTCCTGTGACTCTCCTGGCCACTAACCTCACTCTAAGGGCTTGGCTACACTTGCAAGTTAGAGCGCATTAAATCAGCCCCAGGCGCCCTAACTCCTGAGGTGTCCACACTGGCAAGGCACTTAGAGCGCCTGGACTCTGCAGCTGGAGCGCTCCTAGTAATCCACCTCCACGAGAAGCATAACGCTTGCTGTGCCCCAGCTGAAACGCCCAGGTGTCAGTGTGGACAACGTGTTGCATTACTGCACTGTGATTGGCCTCCAGAAACGTCCCATAATCCCCTGAAGTCAAGTGGCCACTCTTGTCATTGTTTTGAACTTGGCTGCAGGCATGCAGATAACCCCTTTCAAAGCTCTGTTTCTGATTATCTGCTCCGGGACAAAGCAACCATTACTGTGGAATGCTGCTTGCTGTGAGTGTGTGTGTGTGTGTGTGTGAGAGAGAGATGCGGGGGGGGCAGGGGGGGTCTGCTGCTATCTGAACTTACAAGACAGCATGCTGACACACTCTCTGCCCCCTAAAACACTGTATCTCCCCCCACATACACACAACACATACCCTGTCACACTTCACTCCCCTCCCACCCATTTGAAAAGCACACTGCAGCCACGTGGACACTGGGATAGCTACCACAATGCACTGCTCCCTGTGGCGTTGCAAGAGCTGCTAATGTGGCCACACCAGTGTGCTTGCAGTTGACAGTGTAAACACATGGCAGCGTTTTCCCTACTGCACTCTCCGAAGGCTGGTTTAACTCCCAGCGCTCTACATCTGCAAGTGTAGCCTAGCCCTTAGACTTCTTAAAGGGACGGAAACCTTCAGAGCAAATGGCCCATCTCCTCCGCTAAGGAGGCAGAATTGCAGCCTGGGACTTCCGAGACAGGTGCCCCAGGTCTGAAAAGGTCACTCCACTGACATCGGAGCAGTGCACTGGAGAGGGGAGTCTGGCTTTGCTCAGAGAGGGGCATGGGCCTTGAAAGCCTTGACTAGAACAAGAGGAAGCGGGGCAGGGGTAGCAACAGCAGGTGGGTCCCTGGCCTGGCTGCAGGTGAGGGGGTCAGGTGGGTCCCTGGCCTGGCCTCCCATCCCCAGCTCATGCATGGTGTTGCTGGATTCCGGTCCCACATGGTTTGGCCTGGTCCTTTTGAGGTGGCTGCCGTGGGAGTGGATTAGGCTCTGAGAGAGTAAGGTAGACATTGTTCCCTCTAAGTTGTGCGCGCGTGCGTGCGCACACAGATTCCAAATCCTGCGCACACGGCAAAATGCTGCGCGCACAAAAATTTGCACAGAAGCACAACAATTTGTATAGAAGACATTTTTTGCGCACGTGGCCTGTCAAAAATTAGAGGGAACATTGATAGAGGGGAGGGAACATTGATAGAGGGGAAAGCTAGTGAGCTGTGTTGGAATGAGTCAATGAGTGGGGGGGAATTGGGCAGTGAATGAATGGGCAAGGGAGGGAAATGCAGGAGGGAATCTGCGAAGATAAATACTCACAATGTGGAAACCCAGCTCACAGAGCGAGAGGTCGTTCAAGATGCAGGCTCCAGGACAGCTGGAGACAAGGAGGGGAAGGACGCCTCCAAAAAATGCTCTGGCACACGTCCTGTTGGCACCACATCGCCTCAATCGCTTTGGCTCCAATCCTGCAACGAACTCTGCGAGGGCAGCCCCCTGTGCTGGCATGGAGCCTTACTGACTTCTCTGTCTGGGTGGGGAGATCTGCTTGCACAGAGCCCATTGCAGGATCAGGCCTTTGTGTGTATGTTGCTTCCTTCCCCCACCCTCCATCAGTCTTGTCAATGGGTCTCAACCTTTTCCAGACTGTGCCTCCTGGCTGTCTGGAAACAAATTTCAGAACTCTCCCATCCCACCCCTCTCAATGACTCAGACAGAAAGGGTGGCCACAGCCCCCCCAAAAACATGCTCACACCCCCATGTTGAGAACAGGGCTGGATTAACCTTTTGAGGGCCCAGCGCATAACATATTTGTGGGCCCTCATGGGGGCAAAGGAGCATGAGTGGGGAGGTTGGTCCCCAGAGCAAGGGGCCAGCCAGGGGCAATGGGGCATAGCATGGTGGGGCTGGCCCCGCTCCACCCAGCCCAGTGCAAGGGCACTGTATACAAACCAGCTGTTGCCAGATGCACACTGGCCCGCTCAGCCCTGTGCTGCCAGCGTGCCCCTTCCCCTTGGGGGTGGGCCCATGCCGTGCCACACAGCCCTCGACTCCCTATGCCCAGCGTCCCCCGGAACCGCTATGCCCAGCAGCCTCCCCTCCCCCCAGACCCTCCACCACAAATGCACAGCGGCCTGCACACCACCACTCCTGCCCAGCACCCCCACATACAGCCGCACCACTGCTGCCAATGTAATTCCCCACAGCCCACCACCACAGCTACACAGAACCCCACTCAGACCCCACACTTAGGGTTCCCCTGTGTAGACAAGCCCTTAGGGTATGCAGCCTTATCTGTGACTGCAGCATTTGTAGACATACCTGAGCTACTTTTAATCTACTTGACTGGTGATCAAATGCTGCGATTGCAGTATAGACACACCGGTATTTGGAGCAGGGATGTGTGTCTGCAAAGCACCTCGCACATGTTGGGCAATGCAAGATAAGCACGCCTAGCAGGAAAGATTCTGGAACAAGAGCGCTAGCTGCTGCATTGCTGGAGGATGTGGTAGGCAGAATAGCATTGAAGCTGCTAGTCCACATCTTACTGATTTGCTGGGTAAACAGGAGAACAGAGTCTCTTTTGTCCACAAGCCAAGCACATACAGTTGAGAACACACAGGGAGCAGAGGTGGGCAGGACAAAAGGCCATGGTTTGGTGGTTCTTTTCTGACCTGAGCCACACTGGTTCACAATGAGTTAAGCACTAGTCTGTCTCTAGCCTGCTAAGCCATCAAGGAACAATGCTTGGGCAATGTTAACACCAGGGCTGGGTTTTGGTCCCAGCTGAAGAAGGAAGGTGATGGTCCTGTCACTAATGCACAGACCTGGGGATTGGGTGATCTTGACCTTCTTCCTGGCTTCACTCCGGGTTTGCTGGGTGACCCTGGGCAAGTCCTAGCCTTTGTGTGTCCACATCCCCGTATGTAAAATGGGGATAATGCTTCTCACCCACCTTACAGGGGTGTTGCAAGATCAAATACATTAATAGCTGCAAAGCATGGTGGGGCCCCGATGAGAGGTGCTGCGTAAATGCAAACATCCCCCTCATCTGATTGAAATGGATCCAGCCTTCCCCCCATTCATGACCTCTGAGCAGTGGTCCCCAACCTTTTTGTGGCCAATAGCACATTCATGTTTTCAGAAGAGTGTGGCGGGCGCCAACAATTTTTCAAGACTTATTTTGTATTTGAACATTAAATAATACGGGGCTGCAGGCTATGGGCGCCAGTGTTCTCTGTTCCCAGCAGGCGCGGGGCCGCGGCTTCTCTCCCTTGCAGGGCACTACTTGTTGGGCGGGTGCCAGGGCCGGCTCTAGGTTTTTTGCCGCCCCAAGCAAAAACAATTTTGGCTGCCCCCCGCCAGCCCTGGGCTCTCATGCCCCCTCACCCCCCCCCCCCCCCAGCCCATTGAAGTCCAGGGTCCAGATCTGCAGCTGGGGTAAATTAATCCGTGTAGCTCTAGTCTAGGTCACTGGAGCTATGCTGATTTACACCAGCTGAAGCTCTAGCTCTGTGTGCGTGTGGGGCTCGATCATGTAAATCAATGTAAATGGAGGGCTCTCTTCCCCTTGCATATTTGGGCCCAGAGAGAGACCTCTGCGTAGCACATTACGCAGCCCTCGGGCAAAACATCCCAAAGCTTGACAAAAAGCTAAGGGCCGCCAGAAGCCTGGCTTATCCCTATGCACTTAGCATTCCCTGTCGTCTTTTACTCCCAGCCCCTTGAGGCCCAGATTAAAATGCCCCTCTTCTCTCCTGCGCTTTGCTGCCTGCCTCGTGCTCCAGGGATGGGTGGTGTTTTCCACTCTGTTCTCTCGTGTCTGTCCTTTGTTCTGTGTGTGTCCATCCTTTGCTCCATGTGTCTATTCTTTGCTCTGTGTGTCCATCTGTCCTTCACTGTGTGTCTTTCCCATAGGTGTGCGCAGCACATTTCATAAGGGTGTGCCTCCCACTTCCTGTCCCCTGACTGCCCCCCTCAGAATCCCTGACCCATCCAACCCCCACCCCGCTCCTTGTCCTGACTACCCCCTCCAGAGACCCCCCTGCCCCTCCCCCCCCCTGGACCCCACACCCTATCTAAGCCCCCCTGTCCCCTGACTGCCACCTCCAGAGACCCCTTGCTCCTAACCAACCCCCCAGGACCCCACATCCTATGTAAGTCCCCCGTCCCCTGACTGCCCCTTGGGACTCTGTGCCCCATATCCAAACCCCGGCTCCGGCCCCAGCCCCCTTACCACGCCGCTCAGAGCACCGGCCGGAGCCAGAAACGCTGCTGCGCTGCCCCTCCCCCCAGAGCGCTGCCCGCGCGGCAGCAAAGGGACAGTGGGGAAGGGGCTGGGGGAACCTCCCCGGTTTGCTCAGGGGCCAGACAGGACGGGCTTTTTTTCTCCCGCAGCTCCGGCCACTGCTTTTTTTTTTGCCGCTTGCGGCCCTGCCCCTATGGTCTTTCCTTCACAATATGTATCTCTCTGTCCTCCCATCACTCCATGTGTGTGTTCTTTGCTCTGTATGTGTGTCTGTCTGTCTGTCCTTCCTTCGCTCTGTGTGCAAGTCAACTGCCCCTGCCCCACCGCAGAGCACGTGTTGTGCTGCTGCCTACCGTAGGACACTGTGTTGTTGCCAGGAGTTCTCGGGAACTGTGAGCTCCAACCCCCCGGGCTGTCGCCGCCGCCTTACCTGGGCTTCGAGGGAGCCTGCGTGCCTCAGTCGTGCACACAGGAGCACACAGAGAATTACCACCGTCCGGAGCAGGAGGCATCCCGGGGCGCTGCGCCTCGCCCCCAGCCCCCGGAACGCAAACTCCGGCCGCCAGCGGGCGTGGAGCGAGCCGGGCACCTGAACACGTTCCACTCCACTCCCGGGCGGCTCCTTCCCCCGGTACGCGCCCAGCCCAGCCGCTCCCTTTGAACCCGCCCCGGCCCCTCCTGCCCTGCCGCTTTCGGGGTCCCTCTGGCGGGGGAGGCGGCACTGCATGGGGGCGGGGGTCTCGCTGAGCGCTGAATGCGCTTTGAATTGGGAGCCAGGCATTTAGCAGACTTCCGCCCGAACTGCCAAAGAAGGAAAACAAAAAGCCCGGACTGTGCTGCCCCAGGCACGAGCTTCTTCCGCTGGTGTCTGGAACCGGCCCTGGTGGGCACCCATAAATGCCCCGGCGGGCGCCATGGCGCCCGCGGGCACCGCGTTGGGGACCACTGCCTCTGAGGCTTGGGAGGGTTTTGTGGATGGGTGAGTAGATACGATGGTAACAGCAGAAAAAGCTGCTGCGAAAGACTTGCTATGTGGGAGGCTGATGGGGCCTGATTTACCTTTACCTAATAGGAATGCAAAGCGGAGGTAAAATGCTGTTGCTGGTGTAAATGGCTGAAAAAGGTACAGATGATGGGGAATTGAGCCCAAAGAGTGGGAGCTTATTATTCAGTTGCTTTGGCCTTTTGGTTTAGATCAAGCATAGGAGCCACTTACAATCTGATGTGTGATTGTCAGGGGAGGGTGGGGATGCCTCCTGCCCTGAGCAGGGGATGGACTTGGTGGTGGAACCAGCCTTTCTCATCTTTAGGATATCCCTGTGAGGACGCTGAGAAGCAGACTGGTGGGCGCTCATTGAGCCAATAACCTAACATAATACAAGCGCAGGCAACAAGGTGTCTGATGGATGTGGTTCATATTCATGTTCCCGTAGGATCCTGAAATTGGTGCGTGGGTGGTTTATATGTTGCACTAGGGCATAGCCAATTATAGGCAGCTACTAGACTGTTAGTGGCATAACATGGGTGTCAGGAAAGTGATCTTATCTCACGCACGCTGCCAGTACAGCAGATCCACACCTTTGACACAGACATGCAATGATACTTTCTTTCCATGTTAGTAAAACTAGCTAGGAGACTATACAGGGTTATATGGGGTGGTGAAAGTACTTTGTTCCATTTTTACTATCCACTGAGAATTCCTATGGGGTGGAAGATCTGCATATTTATTAGTAAGGATCAAAGATACTGATTAAAGCAGCGCTCTATTGATCATAGGCCGGTCTTTGACTAATATCATAAAATGGATTTTGCAACATTTAGTTTGCTGGAGGCAAGTGGAATATGCCATAGGCACTGGTATTGTAGCCATCCACTCTTTGGGCAGACATGGCTAGTATCTAGCTCTCTCAAATAACAATTTGCATTTATGCAGGGTGGTGCTTTAAATCCAAGGAGCCCGTGCTGAGCTCTAGGTAATCTAACTGTGTATTCAAACCCAAATGGAAACGCTCTGATGCAGCCATACCAAACAAACAACCTCTGAAGTGTATTGCCGTTCCGTAACACGCTACTTCCTTCCCCCCACTGTGATTTGTTTTGTTTCCTTTAGCACCAACCCCTGCTCATTGTTAATCCCGGGCACTAGTGGGACAGCTGGTGAGAATATGGATTGCTCCCAGGAAGAAGGGGTAGCGGGATTGGATCCATTGCCTGTGGGCATTCTGAGGCAGGGGCTGTGTCTTCTATTAGTTTGCTAAGCGCTGGATGCTATATGTAATATACTTCATAAATATTAATGACTTGGCTTCATGACACTCATTAGGTGGGCAAATATTACTATTCTCATTTTATGAATGGGAAAATTGAGGAACCAGAGAGGTTGTTTAGGATTACACGGGACTTTTCTATAGCGCTGTGGATAGATTGCAGCTCCCCCTGTCGCTGATCCAAACCCTAGTCACAAGGCTCTCCTTCCATAATAGCAAAAATAGACTTACTTTGTAGAGAAAAGTTGGGTTTATTAAAGTAGCCTGGTTGTTACAAATCGAAGGACCAGATTCAGATCTTGGTTTCACATGGGTGTAAC
Source organism: Chelydra serpentina (assembly GCA_037349315.1). Lineage (NCBI taxonomy): Eukaryota > Metazoa > Chordata > Testudines > Chelydridae > Chelydra > Chelydra serpentina. The sequence continues at coordinate 53,514,606 of JBAIAC010000024.1, read as the reverse complement.
TGAGATCAAAATCCGATCTGCTGTGATTTGTTTTTTTGACATTTTCTTACTATGACTTTCTTCCAATTTTTGCTCTTAGCATTGCGCCTCTGGCTAGGCATCAGGCTAGAGGGACCAATGAACTTTTCTGTTAACGCATCTCTTATGGTCCGAACTGCTCGTGGTTAACCTAGGTAGGGTGAGCTTGTTTGAAATGAAAATGGAGGGAAAAACCAAGTTTTATGTCTATTGCAAAATGAGATCTGTCTATAAATGTTGTTGGCAATATGGGCTTGATACAAAGCCCATCAGTGGACGGACTCATGTGAACTTCAGTGAGCTCTAGATCAAGCCCCAGCCCCAATTAAAAAGTCCGTCTCTATTCAGCAAAGCCCTTAGAACAGGTGCCGAACTCCCATTGACTTCAGTGGGGCTCAGGGACTTGATTAACATGCTTTGCTGAATGAGGACTCATGTCTCTCTGACTTAGTGAATATTGCCACAACAACACCGCAGCCCATCCTCACTTGGGGATATAGTAGCACAGGTGTGCTTTAAATAATGAGCGAAGACTGGTCCCAGCCCCAAGAGCTCGGGATGGGCCACTGTTGAGATAAAAAGTGAGGGAAAAGGGGTGGATGGGAGAAAGGAGTAGGTTGTTTGATGGTAAAATGCACATCAGGTTAGCTCCTAGTTTTGCAGAGTTTGTAGGTGTTGCAGAGTGTGAAGGAGCAAGAATTCTGCTTGATTTCCCCCTCCCCCAACCACTGTTGTAAGGCAGTGCTGACAATGCTGACTGTTGGCAAAACCTTGTATCGACTTGCAAACTGTGCAAATTTGATATGAACGTCATTGAAGGAGAATAAATATAGAACATCGAGATGTTTTTAATTTACAGAGTCGCTTTTCAGGCCATACTTTCACACTGAGCCGCGGCATCAATTAAAGCAAATGTATCTCTGCACGAAGTGTCTTTGCACGTAGTTTAACACAGTCCCTATCCTTCACCAAGGATTGTGTGTCTGCCTCTGTTCCCTTCTTCCTCATCTCCCTGAAAAACGTTACACTATTGTATTATCATTTTAATTGCTTCCAGAAAGCCAGTGAAAGCTCAATGACACATAAGGTAACTCTGCGCAAGCCCCGAAGTTTCTAACAATCTATAATGGTAATTTGAAACACTGCTTCTATCTGTATTGCATCTTACATTCTGAAAGACCCTTTCATCTGCTCTTGAAAAGCAACCACCTCTGGTGTGGAATGCAGCAGCAGCTGAACAGCCCACAGTAATGTGACAACAGTTTGTGACAGGAATTTTTAAAAGACTAAGACTGTACAGTTGAAATAAAAGGACAATGTCATTGCCCCACTTGGAATTGGGCCAGGACATCCTTTCTTTTGTAAAAAGTACATGACTACTTGTCATAAGATCAGCCTGGCCCAGCTGACAAGGGGAGGTGGGAGGCAAAGGTGACTATATACGTTTGTGGCTGCTAGATTCTAGGGCTGACTAGGCACCAATCTAATCTCTGTCATAAATTAGAGCAGCCTGAAGGCTGCTTTGGTTTATACCTGACTGAAAATGGCTCCAAGGGGACTTTTCCACCCTCTGGGAATAGCTGGCCACACTCCCTATTCCGGAGAAGGTAAAAACATACTGCTGCTACTTTGGCTTTCTAGGCCACAGGGAGATTTCCCTTACACAAGAGGAATTCCCAGGTACCCTGCTGAGCTGGTTTTTCTGCAGCAGAAAGCAGCTGGAGCAGAGTGCAGAATTTGGCCCTTGGGGGTCTCCTCTTGCCACTAGCTTTAGTCTGTGACCGTCAATCAAATCCCTTAACTCTCTCTGCCTCAGTTTCCCTATCTGTAAAATGGGGACAGGGATGCTACCACCTTTTCCAAGTGCTTTGAGATTGATGGCTTGAATGCGTCTAGATGTGCAAAGGAGGACTTAAACTGGACCAAAATAAATAAAATCAGCTCAATGTCTTCCATTTACACTGATCTCAAGGACAGAGGGACGTACTGTAAGGTTAGGTACACATCAAATTAACACTGTGGTGAAGATTTGTGGCTGTCAGAGCAAACAAGCCAAAGCATCGATCTGTGTGTGTATTTTTTGTTCAGCAATGCAGTCAGTCTCTTCTCCGTAAAGAAGAGGAAGTGTCTGTCTTTAAATCCCAGGGACTAAAGGAATGCGACGCTAGGTAGTTTTTTCCCTTTCAGAGTTTTAACAACACATAATCCTCTGTACTAAAGAGCTTTTTCTTGATCCAAAAGTCTCTGTTCAAGTCAAAAAATGTTTTGCCACAGATACCTTATCTCAAATCAAAAGAGAGCATCCCAAATGCATCTATACTGTATATTGATTGACCTACATACTAACTGAATTGAAGGACACATTCAGTTACCTTGCTTTCCTTAGCAAGCCAAGTGCAAAGTAGTAGAGTTCTAAGCAACAATCAATTTGTAGGGCAAGGGCTGTTTTTCGATATCTAATGTTGGGGTATTTCCCCTTTTTGAAATGAAGGCGTGGGGTGGGTGTTTGGCAGCAGAAGTGACTGTTTCTGCAGTCCAGTGAGGACCACAAAACATCTGAGAACCCCAAGTTAAACTCTGGAAGCTCCCCCCCTTTACTCCACCCCCCCCCACCCCCATGGTTGCATCTGTTTGCACCAGAATGTGCCTGGGGTCTCCATTTTTCTTTTCTGGAATACATGTGACATGACTCTCGGTGCTGCTGGAAGGCACTGGGCATCTCTGAGCACACACAGCTAAGCAGAACTTCCCCTTGCTGGCCTGTCAGTACGTCTAGCTCCAGGCACCCCCTGTAAGAATGAGAGCAGAGTTCACATTTCCTTACATTCAGCCCACTCGTTAGAACCATGGGCCCGCACTGATAGCGTCTCGAGTGCTGCCAGCCTAGCAAGATCAAAATCGGGGACAAAGTGCTCTCAGGAGAGCTCCCGTTGTCATCAGCAGGAATTGGTGGGTAAGGGCAGGGCCGGTGCAAGGACGTTTCGCGCCCTAGGCGAAACGTCCTTGCACCAGCCCTTCGCTGCCCCCCCCCCAATGCCGCCCCCCCCAGTCAGCTCCCCCACAAGCGGGAGCTCAGCCTTCCCGCCCCCCCCCCCCCCCCCGCCGCTCAGCCCCCCCACCCGCGGGCTGCAGCTGCCCCCCCGGCTCGCCGCTCAGGCGCTGAGGGGGGAGCAGCGAGGCGGCTCCCTGCTCAGGCGCTGAGGGCGGGGGGCAGCGAGGCGGGGGGCTCCCCGCAGCTGCCCCCGGCTCCCCACTCAGGCACTGAGCGGAGGGGCAGGGGGGTGGTTCGCCGCGGCTGCCCTCTGGCTCCCTGCTTAGCCGCTGAGTGGGGAGACAAGGGGCAGCCGCGGCAAACCGCCCCTTGTCTCTCTGCTCAGCAGCTCAGCCACTGAGCGGGGAAACAAGGGGCAGCCGCGGCAAGCCGCCCCTTGTCTCCCCGCTCAGCAGCTCAGCCACTGAGCGGGGAGGCAGTGGGCAGCTGCCCACCGCCCCCCAAATCTTGGCGCCCTAGGCGACCGCTTAGGGTCGACTAGTGGGTGCGCCAGCCCTGGGTAAGGGGAGCACGATCTGGCCCGTCCTGTCTTACTGCACCTGGGTCAGTAAGTCAATGGCAAATGAGCTAGTTTTAGAATGGGGCCATGTGTCAGCTCTGTGATCTGATGGGCTTGCTTGGGGTTCACTTGATCTACCACACCCAATTCCAGAAGCTTCTGGATGTGGAGTGCTTAATCTGCTTAGCAACAATGACCCAGACACAACTCACTCCTACCTCCCCTCAATGGGTGTCTTAAAGAGATCTCCCTATTTGTCACATGGTTGACACCATGACAGCCAAACGTTTCTCATGCTGCAAAATAGGTGTTTTCTGGGAATGCGGGAGAGAGCCAGCCATCCTTCTAGAACAGCTGCAAGTGGCCAATGCCTGTCCAGTCTGTGAAGAGACTCACATTCTCTTAACCCTGTTTGGTCCATCTCTGGTCCATCTCTGGGGCCTTTTTTTACACCCACACAATGGCAGAGTCCTAAAGGGGCCCCTATGGCCCTGCTTGGGACATCTGAAATACTGGAGGTAGTTATCGAAGGTGCTTCTGATTCAAAACTGATTATGTAACTATATAGATCTCAAAATCAGAAGGAACCATTATGATCTTGTAGTTCCACGTGCTGAAATAATGCAGGCCAGAGATTTTTTTACCCAGAGATTCCTGGGTTCATGGCTGTTCTCCTGCTTCACCATCTTCCCACCCTCCCCCAGCATTATCACCCTGTTTGTACATCCCAGCCACAGCATCGCATGTGACATGAGCATCGGGTTGTGATGCAATTTTGCATCACCACACAACCTGAAAAAGCGTTGTATTTGTAATCCCCTTGCTGGACAAGCCATGGTAATGGGGGCAGTCCCATGCCCTTTGGGAAGGCTGTCCTCACTGGACCCCTGGGAACTTTTAGAGAACTACAACTGCAGAGGATCAATCTTTTGTCTTGCGCACCCTTTTTTCCCCTTTGAACTTCTAAAAGAATCTAGAATGGCTTGTGTAATTCTACAGTGGTGTGTGTGTATACGTGAGCACAGCTGGAGAGTAGAGAAGACATTTTAGTCTGTTTTTACAAGGCCAAGTGGTATATTAAGTGTTTAGACTGTAATGCGTTTGTTTCAGGGAGCAGGCAATGAATTTCTATACTCACCCTTCCCAGAAGGCACGGCTTCTGACGAGAAGGGATAAAACTCTTTTTAAAATACAGCAGTATCAGAAAGGAAATAGGAAAAAGGTCAATCAGTGGTTATATAGGTCCATCAATGGCTATTAGCAGGATGGGCAGGGATGGTGTCTCTGGCCTCTGTTTGCCAGAAGCTGGGAATGGGTGACGGGATGGATCACTTGATGATTACCTGTTCTGTTCATTCTCTGTGGGGCACCTGGCATTGGCCACTGTCGAAAGACAGGATACTGGGCTAGATGGACCTTTGGTATGGTCGTTCTTATGAACTGATGCCCTAACTCAGCAAAGCACATATTTAACTTCATGCCTGTAATTAGGCACTTTGCTGGGTCAGAGCCTTTGTGCTGGTGAAAAGTGCTAGCCTGTGGCAGCCCTGGATATATGGGGCTGCTCTTGGGGCCAAATCTGACACCCATTAACATCAGTTGGAAAACCCCAGCTGATGGCCTCACGGCTGAGCCCACAATCCACAGAACAGATGCAGCTTGGGAAGCAACCGAGCAAGAGTGGGCCTTCCACAGCCCCTTGTCAGCGTGCCTCCGCTTTGGCATGAGGGTAGAGGGCAGCCTCTAGGAGTCGGGGGCGGGGGGGTGCCGTCTCTATGGCGTGCTCTGGCCTCTGCTCTCTTCAGTGGCTGCCAACGAGGGAGCTGATTCTTGGGAGCTGTGAGTTTGGGGTCATGGACACCTGTCCTCCGGGAGGTGGGCTGAGCCCACCAAGCCAGGGTGCTGAGGTGACTGAGACATTGCTAACATAACAGGGCTCAAGAGGGTAAGAGTAGTTGGAATTCTTCCAATCCAAAACTCTTGGGTCAGTAGCTCATTGAACCAAAGTCTTGCTCAAGGATTCTTGTTGAGTTGGATCAGGTCCCAACTGCTTTGATTTGGGCCCAGTCATCTCCCCTCTCCTGGTTCAGCGCAGTGCCAAGATACCAGGGCACCCCTTGGCTTCTGTGCTCTCCACACCTTGGTGCGAGAACATTGTCTCTCTCTCTTTCCAGGATATTAGGGATGGCCTGGAAAGCCGCTCCTCCCCCCTCTCCCCTGTAATTCTCGCAGCCCGCCTGCTTCGTCTAACCCTCAGGATAATTGCAGGCTGCTCTCATAGCTCTAAATCAAATCACTGTGACCAGGAAATGAAGTTTTCTGGATGCAAACAGCTCCCTGCCTCATAATTCATGGCTCTCTCAAAGGAGGTCACCAAAGGTCAAACTCGGCCTTCTTCTAGCCACTGTCAGTAGCCCTCCCATATTAACAAAGCCCAGTGGGGTTTGATAACTTAATAGAAAGCTGTTCTGCCCCCATCTCTTTATATGTGGAAGGCCCAGCTCGGGTATAAAAGAACACAGGAGCCTTGTGAGTCAGTCTGAGTTCTTAGCCCTCCTCTGGGTTGGGTGTGTTGACTGGATGATGGAAACATTGGTCCGTTGGGGTTGGAAGGTATTGGTTTGTTTTTTGTGGAGTATTTTTTTGTTTGTAGGTAGAAATCAAATATTTAACATCCAGCCACTCCGTTTTGGCATCTCACTGTAACTTTCCAATCACTTGTGTGAACGGCCGGATCCTTAGAGTCTGTTTTGTTCTCAAAAATCATCTCTAAAAAGACAGTTAATTAATTATATCTGTATTCGCTGGGAGCGCTGTGTGGCTGTCTAGACAGATCAGCACAGCATATTCCAGGCCTCCTCTGGCGCACTGTTCAGCAGGACATGTTCCTGCTGGTTTGATGGCAAACTCCTTTCCTCTGTAACAGCTGCGAGTTCCTTGGGGAAATGAACGTGCTACTGTAATTTGTATTAATCTCCTTAACTTGCTTACATCTTTCCCTCCTGAATTTCCCCCAGCGAAGGAGGCACCTTTGTGGTTTCTTGTATTTGGTGTCTGAATGAGTGGTTGGAGGACAGATTTGCTAACATAATGTGGCTTTCCAGTGTGGCTAAACACAGCAGGGTGGCCGCTAGAGTAGAATGGGAATTTGACTTTTGTCGTGAACCCCGTCTCCTGCGTCTGCAGAACATGAATGCTGAGCTAAACTCCTGCCCATCTCTCCAGAATCAACCCTTTCCCATTCACCTGCAAAGAAAGAGAGACAGACTGAAGGATCCTAACTAGGGGCGGGGAGAACAAAACCCACCCCCAAATCCAACAGAACCTCTTCTGGCCGCTTGACAAAGTTCAGATTGCTTACCCGTCTTGCCTATTAGTTTCACTTATTCAGTTACTATCATTTCCAGCCAGGGGCAGGCAGTGGATAAGGCGAAGGACTAATAGATTGTTCTTGTGGCGTTTCCATATGAGTTTGCAGTTTAAAAGTGTGTGGATAGTTCAGCTAAGGTTCTGATCAGCATCTGAACTCTCAGGTGTTTAGCCAAAATTGAGCTCTGAACTTTTTGAGAGCTCCCCAATTCCTCCCAACAGTAATGTATAACTTGTTGAGCTCCATAGAGCTTGGAAGATTGTAGGAATTTTCATGTCAAATTAGACCACTAGTCCATAAGGAGATCTTCCTGGGCTGCTAATCAAGTCTAGTTGGCCGTTTTGGACCAACCTTTTCCATTTCTGTTTTACCCTTTTAAAGATGGGATGACTGGGGTTCAACACAGTATTTGGGGGGAAGATGATTTCAATGATGACATATTTTCAGCATTGTTCTCTTCCTCTCTCTATACAGCCCAAGCTTGCTTGTTTGATGCTGCTGTCCGTTGAGCAGATGTTTTCTTTGACCTTTTGAAGTGACACCTAGATCTTTCCTGAGTGGTTACAGTTAATTATGAGTATGAGTAATTCAAATAGTTCATTCCAGCATGCATTACCTTGCACTTGTCTCCACTGAATGTCATCTGCTACTGTTGCCCAGTTGCTTAGCTCTGTTAGCTCCTACTAAACTGGAAATCATCAGCTCCTCAGATCCTGTCCCATATTTTAGAATCCTAGTGTTGCCATCTCTCCTAATTTTATTGCAAGTCTCGCAATATTTGTTTTTTCTTCAAGCCCTGGCTCCTGGAGTCATGTGACTACAGGAGAATCTTGGCTTTCATTATGAAAAAGGTAAATTTTCTTGCAGAGAAAAAGCATGAAAAACCACTCCAAGCATACCCACAAGGCAAAGGGGGCGGGGAGAATCAAACTTTTATTTATGTATTTATTTAAATCTCATGATTTTGGGAAGCTTGACTCGTGATTTTTGAATGTTTAGATTTGGCAATACTAGAACCCTGCCAGGTTACTAGGGATGGTCAAGTTGAATATTAATTTTGAACATTGAGAGCTATTCAGCCATTTGAATATTACTTCCATATCGGTCAGGTAATGTTCAAATCAAAGGTTTGTTCCTGCCATCTCTAGTCCCATGCAAAGCCGCTCAGTCCACCTCCCAGTTGTTCCCTCATTCTTCTTTCCATGATGTAATTGTCGCATACTGATCCAATGGCAAACCGCCAAGGGACAGTCATCTTCATGGTGTGAAAACTGTTCTGAGCCTGCACCACAAGATGTGACCTAAATGCTGGATCTTTTCACTTGGCCAGTGCAGGACACAGAAGACGACCCACCTGTAGTGCTGGAACTGCTAAAGTAACAGCCTTGCATTAAAAATAGGAACCAGAAAACGATACCAACTGTGCCTAGAAAGTTAAATGAATTTTAAAACCAACCAGCTGAGCTGACTGAAGTGCAAAATGTCAACAAACAGTATAAATGGTGAAAAGAAAATCTGATATCAGAAAATAGGGCTGAGATTTTCAAACCTGCCTAGGGGATTTGGACACCCAGTTCTTATTAACTTTAAGGAATACAGATGCTCTATTCCCGCTAGGTGGATTTGAAAATCTGAGCCTAGATACGCAGTGCGTTCAGCTTAAATGCAATAGCCCCTGCACAAGTGTGGCAATGTGCCCATTAGCAAAGATGGTGGTGTAACACGTGGTGGGTGAAATAATTCAATCTGTCGTTAGCCAAGATCCTATGCTGGTTTGCACCTGGTGTAACTCATTGGCTTCAGTGCAGTGTAAGGTTAGGATTTGGCCCTGGAGTTTGTAGATATGTTGTAAGTGTGCAAAGACTCTGAAATCCTTCAGGGTGAAAATTACAACCCTCAGTGGAGGCGTCTGAGTTAGAAAAGCAGCCAAGAAGGGCCAGGGGATGAAACCCCCACCAATGTTCCCTCTAATTTTTGACAGGCCGTGTGCGCAAAAAATGTCTTCTGTGCAAATTTTTGAAGCAGAGGTCAAATTTGTGCACACCACCAGCCCTGCCGGGTCGTGGGGGGGCACGGAGCCCATGCACCCCCTCCCCCGCAGGATAGGGGCATGGAGCCCTCGCGCGCCGTCACCCCCCCCCTCCCCAGCGGGACATGGGCACGGAGCCCTCGCGTGCTCCCACCCCTAAGCGGAACATGGGCACGGAGCCCTCGTGTGCCACGGCCCCCCGCCCCCGGACATGGGCACGGAGCCCTTGTGCGCTGCCGCCCTCCCCCAAGCAGGACATGGGCACGGAGCCCTCGCGCGCTGCCGCCCCCCCCCCAGCAGGACATGGGCACGGAGCCCTCGTGCACCCCTGGCCCCCCCAAGCAGGACATGGGCAGGGAGCCCTCGCGCGCTGCCGCCCCCCCCCCCAGCGGGACATGAGCATGGAGCCCTCATGCGCCCCTGCCCCCCCCCCAAGCAGGACATGGGCACGGAGCCCTCGCGTGCTGCCGCCCCCTCCCCCCCAAGCAGGACATGGGCACGGAGCCCTCGCGCGCTGCCGCCCCCCCCCCCCCAGCGGGACATGAGCATGGAGCCCTCATGCGCCCCTGCCCCCCCCCCCAAGCAGGACATGGGCACGGAGCCCTCGCGTGCTGCCGCCCCCTCCCCCCCAAGCAGGACATGGGCACGGAGCCCTCGCGCGCTGCCGCCCCCCCCCCCAGCGGGACATGAGCATGGAGCCCTCATGCGCCCCTGGCCCCCCCAAGCAGGACATGGGCACGGAGCCCTCGCGTGCTGCCGCCGGCCCCCGCCCCAAACAGGACATGGTGCCCTCACACGCCACTCCTCCCCCCCTCCCCCCCAAGCGGGAGATGGTGCCCTTGCACGCTGCCCCCGCTCCCCATTCCCGCCCCCCCCCCGCCCCAAGCGGGAGACGGCGCCCTAGTGTCCTAGACTGGTCAGTGTGCGCGCGGTGTTTCCCTGTGTGCGCGGGGTTTAGAATCTCTGTGCGTGCGCACACATGCACAGCTTAGAGGGCACAGGGACCCCCACCCAAAAGGGCACTTTACGTGTCTCCTCCATGGCTTGAGCATCACAAAGGGGGAAGGCTGTGAACTGAGCCCCCAAACCCACTAGTAAATGCTTTTATTTTTCTTTGAGGTTTTAAAGGGCTTGCTCCTAGCTCAAATTGGTGTAACTCTAGAAGTCAATGTAGTTATCCTATAACTGGGGATCTATCCCTTTACATTTCCATCCCAGTGGCCAGCTCAAGGAGCGAGGGGAGTGTGTCCATGAGCAGAGACGAAAATAAAACCACAGCACTCTTTATCCCTGTGCCCAGGCTTCTTTTGTTTTCTGAGAGCAGCCCCGTTTATGGTGCTCTGGCCTGACCGCACTTCCATTACAAACCCCTAGATTCAGAAACTCTGAGAGTATCTCTTAATAAACAAATAAATCAATTCACTTGGGGATGCCTGTTAGTACATGGTGTCTCAGGCAAGGAGCAGATTGGCAGGAAATCCATTTGGCTATTTTAAATTGTAGCGGGGGCGTCACCTCCATTTTCTAACTGAGTCAAAAGGAAAAAAATGTTACTTGTCTTGGGCACTCGGGTATTCTTATTTATTTTTTAAAAAAACCTGTAAAGAGACTCTGCCAAGAATTAGCTATCTTAAAAGTCTTCTTAACCTGTGTTACTAACAACAGCTTTAGTGTATTAACACTGACTTGTAAAGGACTAGAGTCCAATTCAGTGCTCCATCATTTCAGGCTTCACTTGGATCTAAGATGTTTGACCGCGTCCCTTTAAAATAATATGGAGCTTCCATGGGTGACCAAAACATAAACTAGCATTCCAGGGCATTCTGGGGGAAAATCCCACTTGAAAAGGGGTGTAATTGGGGCAGTTCTCTTTTAAGGTCAGTGGTTAGTGGGCTAGCCTTGGACTTGGGAGAGTCTCTGCTCCACCACAAGCTTCCTGTGCAACCTTGGACAAGTCACTTAATCTCAGTTGCACCTCTGTGCAATGGGAAAGTAGCACTGCCCTGCCTCCCAGGGGTGTTGTGAGGATCACCACATTACAGACTGGGAGGTGCTCAGGGGATGTGGTGATGGGGGCCAGATAAGTACCTGGGATAGATTTTTACATTAGTGTAAATCCAGAATCCATCCGCAGAAGCCAATGGAGTTATTCCCAGCCTTGTACCAGTGGAATGCAGAGCAGAATTTGGCTGACGCATCCAGTCTCCTCTGCTGCGGCATGAAATGCTCCCATCAAAGTGACCCACGGCACTGAATAAAGCGGTTGGGTTGGGTTGTTGCTGCCCCTACCTCACCAGCAATGGAGTGTGTGTCTTTGCCAGGTGAGAACCACTTCTCGTGAATAAGCAGCAGTTTATTCAGCTCTGGGAAGTGCCAGCTTCTGCCAGTGTGTCCTAGGGCACAGGGTCCCTGGTGGAGGAAAGTCTGCCTGGGGCAGGGGCAGCGCAGGCTGTCACACCGTACTGTGAGTGGCTCAGAGCCAGTCAATGCAACCCCATAAGAAGGCGGCACTAGGTGGGGGGATGGGTAGAGAAAAGTGGCCAGGGCACTTTGAGAATGCTAGTGGGTAGCCTCCACGGGCACAGCCCTGTGGAGTCCTGGGCACAAGCCCGTGCTATTGCCCCACAGTGGAACATCCAAGCAGGGGAGCACTGTCCAGTCTGCTGAATAAAGAACTGTAGATTTCTAGTGCTTCTGAGGGGCATCTGCAGCATACTAAAGTGACTCCACCCTCCGTGTGCTGTGTCTCAACAGCTGAGCTTGCTGGCAGTCGGGACGAGTTGGCCTGCAGCATTGTTTTAAGTGCTGTTTACAGCCTGGCTCATTCTAGCTACTTAGCAATGCTTGGTTTGTCACTGCGCTTCTGGAGCTTTTAACTGCGGCGTGCACGGAACAGGGAGCGTCCAACAGAGAGTTTAAGTAATCAGTGCTGGGGTGCATGGCGCGCGCTGGGGAATCCAGTCCTGTGCAGAAGGCCACCACACAGTCTGCACCACTTAGGTCCCAGCCCCAGTCTTACAGTAGGACTTGGGGGACATGCTGGGCTCCTGCCAAGGAGGGAATATTGCCCTCTGTGTGTGCTTGTCCGTACTCTCTCTCTCTGATGTGTGAGCTCTGCATAGCACGAATGCAGCAATTTTTCAAATCTTATTGCACGTCACCACTTGCGGCAGGCTGCCGTGGCACCGCTCCATCCCGTCCCCGGCACTCACGCTAACGCAGGAATTGAAAGGGATGCTTTGCTTGTGGAACTTGGTCTGCATCCAGAGGCTCTCCTGGGGGATGGCACCTTGTACTAGCTAAATCCCACCATAGTCTCAGAGGCACCTCGAGCTACTTGCACTGGCCAGATGCGTTATACGAGCATTGGGCTGCTCTTCATGATGAGGGAAGGATAGTCTAGTGGTTACAGCACTGGGGCTGGGACTCAAGAGATCTGGCTTCAACTCCCACCTCTGCCCTTGACTCCCTGTGTGACATTGGGCGAGTCATTTCATCTTTCTGTGCCTCAATGTCCTATCGGTAAGATGGGCATAGTACTACTTTTCTCCCCCTCTGTCTGCTCTAGTACATTGTAAAGTCTTCAGGCCAGGAATGGTCTCCTACGCTGTTTGCAGTGCTCAGCGCAATGGGGCAGTGATCTTGGTTGGGGCCTTTACAAACTGCTGCCATACAAATAATTAATGGGCTCGCCAATACCAACCTGTGGAGGTTGCATAAGGACAGAGGTAGAGAGCAAGCCAGCCGTGGCAATGATTTTTGTTCTGCTTGCTGTAGCTCAGTGAAGTTCAGTCTATGCCATAAGCAGCTGGCCTAGACCAATGCTCAGTGGAGACTCGAAGGGAATCCTAGCTTGCAGAAAACAATGAATTTCCTAGCACTGTTTGTAGGTGAATCGATTCTTGTTAGTTTGTCAAACGCAGACTAAGGGCTCTAATGGAACAATAATTTAGTGCGAATTCAAGTGGAGGCGGCAAATAATTGACCATAGACTTAACGGGCCAGATTCTGCTGTGAGTCACGCTCCTGTCAATAGACTAAATTCAGACTGACTGACTGTAAGCAGACGCAGCACCACCTGCGTCAGTGGACTCGTCCCCACTCGCACCAGCTCTGAACGAGGCCCAGGGAGCAGGTATGGTGGAGAACAGAATCTGGCTCCTTATTTCTATTTGGAGAAATACATTCAGTCAGATTCTCCTCTCAGCTGTGCTCAAAGTCCAGTGGAGCTGGGCCAGCGTGACTAAGCCAAGAACTCCTCTCTCTGACTCTGAAGACTGGGTGGTTTGAATATAACCAGAGGTAACGTTAAGTACTAATGCAGAGGCGTTGATCCTGCCAGTCCATGTGGCGTGCGTTTCAGAGCGCGCCTGTTTGCTTCACTCCAATGCAAGAGTGGCCAGAGATCAGGCACTGACGCACGTCCTCTACCGTAAGTGGTAGCAAGTGTCAACCTCCATATGCATCTGCTGTCTTCCTTACGAGTGCACTGAGTTGGAGGGGCGGGGGCACGAATGGAGACTGGTTGTATCTTTAGACGTGGGTCAGATCATTAGTACAAGGATTGCTTCGTCCTGCTGTTAGGCAGGAGACACTTGGATCTGCACAGCCTCGCTCTCAATGCAGGAGCTGATTCCCTCCCTTTCCCTGGCCTATTCATTGCTTTTCACCTTTGTTCTTACAGATGTAACGCTTTGCTCCTGCCTGTGTAGAATCCAGCCCAGTGCGGAACAGTGCTGGCCTTATGCCTTACCATAGGATTCCAGCCAAGAGTGAATCTGTGATGATCCAGGGACTAGCATTCTCTAGGACATTGAGAAGTTGCCAGTGCTTCTAGGACCGATGGCTCTTGCTTAGCTGTTTGGCTGACTGCTGTTGCCTGAACCTTTTGAAATAAAAAACTAGAGCTGGAGAAAGAACTTCAATTATTGTTTTGTGAAAAGAAGCTAAAACTTTGAAATGTCAAAACCTTTCTGCCTGCTGTAATAGAAACTTTTCAGAACAAGTCCCTGCCATCTGTGGAATTCCAGAAAAGATCCACAGTTACACATGACAAGCCATTTTTAACCAGATGAAGGGCTTGCTGCTCCTTTGTCTTCCTAAAAATACCTACCGCTTGTGTGGGGCTTTGTATGCTTGAAGCACTGTACAAACACTGAATAATCCACACTCCTGTGAGGTGGGGAAAGAAGTCTTCTAGGACACTGTCTAGCCTATATATACATTCACACACTGTCCTTGCTGAATAGACCCAGAACTGTGTGTCATACGCCCTATATTGCCGGCAGAAGGAGATTCCCCCCTTGTTCCAATGAGAGTCCTGTGTTTTTGGAGCAGGAGGATCTGCGTTCTAGCTTCACAGCTGATCCGGGGTTCCCTGTGGCTGCGGCGTGCCACATGTAGATAACTGTAAAGTCTCAGTATTGGCAAAGCAGAGAGTTGGTGACATGCTCCAGGCCCCTCAGCAAGTCAATGATCAAGGCAGGGTTAAAACAGGGCTTCCTGACTCCCCAGTGCCATCCTTATTCCTCCCGTTGGGGCCTGCTTCCTCCTGTGAATGGCTGAGAGCTGAACATATAGCAGGTGTTTGAAGGTAGAGCATTATTGCCCAAAGTCTCTCCTTTTCTAGTTCCAGCCAAAATAGCCTGCTCCTCCCAGGTTGGGGAGAAGGGTGGAGCTATTCGGATAACCACTCTGTGAGCGCAGGAGAAATGAAAATGCTGGCTGCAGCCCAAGCCAGGAGCACGCTCGGTGCCAGCCAGCCGTGTCATCACTGCACAGCCAAAAAGGAAACCGCGAACGAGGCCGGCATGGAGCGTGAACGTGCCCAGCTGGGACTGCTGTTCCATCTGCAGCACGTGCCCAGAGCTTTGATCCATTAGCGGGAGAATCCACGCAACCCAGTTCACAATAGCGTGATTTGGCTCCCTGCTGCCTACGCAACTTAGCTGCAGCTTTGCTTTCCCTGCCGTAGTTTTCCTCCATTTAAACTGCCAAACTCAGCATGATTAAGCTCAGCACAGATAAATCTTCCCGTCCTTCCTTCAGAGCCCCCAGAATCACCTCTTTTCCCCTTCTGCCTCCATCACCTTTGCATTTGACCTGTGCTGTAGCTGTTTCCCCCTTTCTTGCTCTCTATGCTTCTCTCCCCGTAGCAGTAAAGTCTGGTAAGGGTTGACTTTTTTTTTTTATACCAGGCAGAAAGTCTTCCTCCTCCCTTCACATCACTGACCAGGGAGGCTTATTCACGGGGGCAAGGGTCCCTATCTCCAGGGCCACCACTGCCCGCTCCCCCATTAAACACATAAGCCATTAGTAAGGACATCACTCCGCTCCAGCAGCATGAGTCACGCACAGGTCACTTCCGCCCCAGAGCAGTGGGATAAGAATAGAACTCGGTTGTGTGATATGTGGGGTCCGGTTTCCCAGCGGGAGCAGCCCCTGGTGCACCGAGAGCTCATCTGGGGATTCTCTCACTCTTGGGAAGCATGGTGCATGGTTGCCGAGGTAACCGAGGGGGTGCACACCAGAGCCGATGATGGCGATGAAGCTGGGACGGGTAAAACAGGAGGAGGTGTCAGCCAACCCCCCGTGGCTGGTGCAAGGGCTTGCCGGTAGCATGCCACTAACCATAACCCGGTGATGGTGATGTGGGAATCCCAGGGCAGTTTGGACACAGGAGTAGGTGTCAAACGTTGGGCAGGGCCAGCAGAAGGGCCCCAGTCCCTACCCCAGAGTCTGATGCGGGTAGGGGATCACCATATGCTCTAGAACGTGTGATTTCCTGTGGGCACCTGCAGGGGAACATTGTCATGCTTCCTGCACCCAAGGTCTCTGTGCTCTGTAATAGGCAGGTGGCTCTAGGCTGTGCCCACGTCCCACCCACACCACCCAGAAGAATCACTTGTCCCTCCTGGCCAAGGCAGTTCAGGTGTGGCTGTCCACGTGAAGCATTCCGGGTGTGGGTGTCTGGTTCAGGCAATGTACAAAACAGCACCATCACCCAGCTCTGCTGGCACACAACAGTGAGCCTGGTTGGCAGAGCTAAAATCCCCGGCCCAAGGAGAGGGTGGAGTGAGCTGTTGGTCTCGATTTTGTTGAGTAGCTTCCACAGCCCACTTGCCATGGGGAGGGCTTTCTGTAAGCTCCGTGTGCGCAGCCTGGCGCCTCTCTAGTGAACATCATCTTGAATTTTGTCTTAAGAACATCTTGGTGGGAGTTTTTGTGCTTGTGAAACTGCCCGTCCTCGACTAGAGCCAGACACAGTGCCACCAACACACGAGCTTCCACCCATGTGCACGGCCGTGCCAGTGCACCCCAGCCCAGGTAGCCCTGTCCTCATCCCTCGACAGCTCTGCTGTTGCACTGATTGTATCAAATAGCAGCTGGAGAACAGCAGAGAGAGAATAAGATGATGGTGGCGCTGTATATTTTTGTGAGATTGCGGTAAACTAGCTAGTCTTTCCTCAGACAATCAGTGCGTAACACAAACCTGACGCGCAGCGCCTCCTGCATTCCATTCCAGATCATCTTTGTGCCAGATCATGTGGTGACTTTTCTGCCCATGAGAGACAAAGACCATCTTCCTTGTCACATGCATTGTCATTGGATCTAGTGTTCCAAAATAGCTAGTGGACTAGCAGTGCTGTATGAAATGTCGCCTCCACGATGACACACCCCCTGCGAAAGGACTGTGTGAACAGTGCATACCCTAGACCTGTCTGGCCCTGTTAGGTGCACAAAGTACAACCAGTGTCACTTCATGTTGACTCCTTGTAAAGGCTACGTTCCTTCACTGGGACTGCCTGAGGAGTAGGCTAAAGCTGAAGTTGCTCTTTGGATGTGGAACATAGGCCCTCTGTCAGGGTTTAATCATGGAATCATAACAGCTAGAAATGGAAAGATCACCAAACAGGTTAAGCTGGGTGTGAAATGTGTTTCCCGTCCCAAGAGAGTTTTTGAAACTTAAAAAAATAAAATAAAATAAAAAATCCTGTCCTAAACTTGGATGAAAAAATGTGGGATTGGGTCAAGGGACATGTTTCTTTTTTTTTTTAGTATCAATTGACTAAAAATTTCAAAAATTTTGAACTAAACAATGAAACTTTCCATTTAAACAATTTTGAAACTTTATATGCACGCACCCACGCTTATGTGTATGTCTGTATGTACATATATATAAAAATACTGGAGATTTGTTGAAATTGACCCTTTCCTGCCAAAAGTTTCGGTTTAGACAAATCAACATTGTCTAATGGAAAAACAATTAGTTGGAAAATTCCTGTCCAGTTGTCTTCCATGCTGTGGCCAGTGCAGGACTGCTCCCTGCAGTATATTTGCCAATGCTTTGACCAGTCCACTTTTAAATAACTGAACAATGTGGATTCCGCCAGTGCTCCTTGGAGACCATTCCACAGTCTACTATTTCTGCCTGTTAGAATATTTTCTTGACGTTGAGCCCAAAGCTCTTTTTGTTTAACTTCATTCCATGTTGGGTTAATCCAAGGGGTTTCATTAACTAGCTTCCTACCATTTTTATTGTTTGTAGCCCTCAAATACTTTATAAGGGTTTGGCGTATCATACTGTACGTTCCCCTCCATCATTGTGAAGCCAGGCTATGCGCACTTGGTTCTTCCAATCAATTCCCACACATCCTCCCAACCCTGCACTAATTTTTCGTGTCCCTCTCTCTGAATTTCCAGTTTGCCCCCATCAGTTGGTTTATTGAAGTGCTGCGTGTTCCAAGTTATATGGCTAGTGTCTGAACTGAGGCATTGGTGGGATGAGGAGCAGGGGAACTCCTTGCAGGGGAGTGTCTGGCAATCTCCTCCCCTGGGAAATGCCTGCCATTTGGTGTGTTTCAGTAGGAAAGACCAAAGGCTCTTTAGAAGAGTCATCCCTGGCAGAGATAATTGAGCAGTATCCCAGACACACACACACACACACACACTCTCTCTCTGTCTCTCTCTCACACACACACACACACACACACACACACTTTCCCGCCCCCATTCAGTTCAAACAGAGTATGGGCCAGTTCCTGGTGCATTGTGTATATTTGTTATAGCTGTGAACCATCTGCCTTATGGGGGATGGTCCATGTGAACCCGTCAGGCATGTGGCAGGCTAACAGGCACCTGCTTGGCACCATCATCATACATCCGTGCCCTGCAGTTCCATTGCTGAGATGCAGACTACATTGCCTGTGTGCATGTTACCCTGGGGTGGGACATGCAGAGACATGGTGAGCGAGGCGCTAAAAGGGAAAATAGGCCTTTGTTTTGCACTGCAACTCTCCTGGCACTGCGGCGAACCTGGAATGGCCCGATTGGTTCTGATCCACATCCATGCGCTGCTTAGCAGTGAATGAGTTAAGGGGCCAATTAGACACTTCTTATCCGGCCTGCCACCTCACTTGATCAGTTTCACGAGTTAATTAATATCTCTTGAGGGCTTAATTAGATTGGATTGGCTGGAAATGGGCTGGGGCACAGGTCCCGCTCAATGAGCATGCTCCTGAGGGGGCAGTGACTCAAAGGGAGATGGATGGGGATCGTTAATTAAATGTGATCACGCCAGCTGCAGCCAGTGTTTTCCCAAGTTACGGAATCAGTGCTGCCCTGGGGAAAAGTGAAACTGACAGACACTGAGCGGGGATGTCTCAGGTGGACAGGCTGCCTGGAAACGGTCCATTGGCCAAGGGCCTATTGGGGGTGCATTTTCCGTCTTCCTTTTGAAGCAGCAAGGTCTGGGTCACTGTAGGAGGCAGGTAAGGCAAATCCTGTGTTCAAGCAATGGCTGGGAACAGCATTATAATGGGAACTACTCAACGTTCCTCAGAGAGATGGGGTCTAACGACTAGGACTCTGGGGGCTTGGGCTCTGTTCCTAACTCTGACACGTGACTAATGTGTGATCCTGAGCACGTCACTTTGCCTCTGTCTCCTCTCACACCCTGTGTCCGTCTTGTTTAGTCAGATGGTGAGCTCTGCGGGGCAGGCACTGTCTCTTTCTGTGTGTACGTACATATGTACAGGGCCTGGCACAGTGGAGTCCTGATCTCATCTGTGGTTGACAGGTGCTGCTGTAATATAAGTAAATGACTGTAATACTTCCTATGTTGTTTTCCTCTCCGATTTCTCCCCCTCAGGGTGGGACAACCCACGTGTGGCCATGTGGAACTTCCTGCTCCAGTCGTCTCCTCTCAGGTCCATGTGACTGTGGCACCATTTCAGCCATTTTCAGTGTAAGTGTCCAGCCAAGCTACCCATGACAGCCCACTTGTTCAAGGTTAGACATCTGGGTAGGTGCTGAGAAGAGCTCCATCTGAGCCCTGTGGGGAAGAGAAGACATGCTCTTCGAGCACTGATAGTCTGTTTGATGTAGTGTGGTGACTGCGGATTTACACTGCCTGGGACAATATACCAAGTACACAGGAGGCTGATCTGGTGGCTAAGGCACTCGACTGGGATTCAGGAGAGCTGGGTTTGATTACAGACTACCTGTGTGACCTTGGGCCACTCACTTAGGACTCGTCTTCCCTGCAGAGTTAACTCAAGTTGTAACTTGAGTGATGCCCCAAACTGCAGTCCGGGCTGCCCCCCCACAAACCCTTCACTTGAGCGCAGTAGTTCTTTTAACTCCAGTTTCCCAGCCCACCAAGCGGGATAGGCTAGCTCAAGTCAGCCCAACTCATCCGCTGCTAACATGGCCGCTCTGTCTGCAGCTGGAATGTTGTTTGACAGGCTGGCTGCTCGCACTCCAGCTAGGCTCACTTGAGAGTAGTTAACTCTGCAGTGAACCCACAACTTTTGAGGTAGGAGCTGTCCCTATACAGCATCTAGCAAAGTGGGGCCTTGCCACTGGTTGGAGCTTTTAGAGGGTGCATCTACTGGCTGTGGAAATGAGCCTCGCAGCCCAGATCGAGAGAGACGTGGGCTAGTGGGCCTCGTGCCAGCACTAAAAATAGCTGTATAGACTGCTTGGACATTGTGGCTCAGACTCTAAAGCCCACCCCCATTCCTAGGCTTCAGAGCCCAAGTCACAATCTCTGCACGTCCTATTGTAAAGCAGGAGCGTGAACCCAGCTAGCCTGCGTCTGTTGAGCCAGGCTAGCAGGCTCGCTACCACGGGCAGAGTAGACCTACCCTCAGTGCTGCTGTAACAATAATACATAAACGGTTCGTGTGGGCCAGTTTTGAGGCTATCCAATAGCATGCAGTGCAATCCGCTGGAAGACTAAATACTACTTAACGAAGCTGTGCTTCCCCCGAGAAGCAACACTGAATTATTTGCAACCTCATGATACCCACCATGTCCTCTTAGGGGGCCGGGAGGGGAGAAGGTGACGTTTTTTGTAATCCTGTAGGTCAGATGCCCCTAACAACAATGCTAAAAGCCCCATTCTGTGCCCAGGACTCCTGCTGACTTCAGTAGAGCCATTCACATGCAGTCTAGGGGTGTTTGGCTCCGAGACTCCACTCAGCAATTCATGCCTTGCTTGCTGATTTCCTTGGGGTGGTTGGTCTTCTAAAAATCCACTTCTCTGTGCTTCTAATTAAAAAACGACAAAAGTGGCAAAGCAGCTAGTGGGCAGGGCAGGAGAACTGGCTCTGCTGCTGACTCGCTACGTGTGACTCTGAGCCTGTCCCCCATTGGTACAATGGGGGTATTAATACCCGCGTCTTAGAGATGTTGCTTGGCTGAATTCATCTGACCTACTGAGGCACTTAGAGAGCCAGAGGCTGCAGCGCTGTCAGATGCACCACAGCAGCCATTGTGCAGGAGTGGCAGTGAGACAGACTGAGCAGTAAGTTCACTAGTGCCTTGGGGGCATTGTGCACCAGGCTGCGTGGCTGGGCTGAGGGAGGCGGGTGGGCACTGTCAGACCCACTGGGGCAGGGCTGCCCGCACTTGCATCGTATGCCCAGCAATGTACTGAAATGTGCACTGCTCGTGTGTGCTGAGCCAGATCCTGGCCCTTGTGTGCAGCCCAGATAGGCCAAAGGAGGAGGAGGGGGGACTTCCCAGGGAGCAGAAGGAAGGGGAATCCTCTCCCCAAGGCATGGAGCAGCAGCAGAGCCATCAGGCTTTCAGCAGCCCCTGCAGCTGCCCTCACCCCCAGCCCACTGTGGGGTTTGGTGAAGGATTGGCCAGCCTTGCCCGCACTGAGGTGAAGGGGGGAGCCCATGTGGAGAACCAGAGCAAGTGTCTGTGTGGTGTGCTGCCACCATGGCCATCGCAGAGTAAGCTGATGGGCAACGGAACTGCAGGAAACAGCCATGGGGTTTTTTTGCTCTTGCGAATGTTATGCAATGTGCACAGCTCAGCTCCCGTAGATCCTGCAGCATAGCACCGTCACTGACCATTCATTCTTTGACCCAGCAATGGGATTAAGCTAATGAGGGGCCTGATTCTCAGAGGAGCTTAGCACTTCCAGTTACCACTGACTTCAACTGGAGTTGTTGATGCTCAGCACCTCTAGAAATCAGGCCCGAAACACCCACCACCTGCCTGTCCAGGTTTGAATCACTGTCCCTTGGTGGCTGGTCAGAAATATTGCATGATGAATGAACATGGTCTAATCTCTCTCTCTCTTCCCCCCCCCCCCCCCAATCTCTTGCAGGTCCAACGCACCCTTCAGTGAACGTAAGTACCCTCTGTTAACTCTTTCAGCCCGGTCAGCCACTTCATAGCCTCTTTGCACTGACTTCTCTTCTCTACGGCACTTTTAATGCTGGATGGTCCTTGGCTATTGCAGAGAAGCTGAGGGCTTCCCCCAGACCTGCTGATGCCTTGGAGCCTGCTGGGCTCTGGAGTTTGGGTTTGCAAAGGCTCTGTGACCAAGTCAGGCTGTACCTTTCGACTTTCCCTGCTGGAGCTCTGGGTTCGAATCTGGCTTCGTGCTCCTCAGATCACAATTGAAACTCAGTTTGGAGGGATCTTTGTCCTTAGTCCTTATCAGAAATTCTTCAGAAATAGCCTCTGGTCCAGAGCCACCTGCAGTTGGACGAGACTGGTCACACTGCACAGGGACCTGCTTTTTGAGGGTCAGCCCTATATTTTTCAGCGGGAAACTTTCTGACCAACTAGAGGCAGCAGGCAGTAACTTGAGTCTGCCTTCCCCTGGGTATATGGAAGAGCTGCCCATGTAGCTGTAGGAGCATCAGCCAAAAGCTACTCCTTCCAAGCTTAACTATAGTCTCCCACTTGTGTGCTGTTGAATTAGTGCCACCTAGTGGCTATATTGGGAGCATGGAGCATTGACTTGCTGAGTGCTCTTGGGCAAATCCTTCCAGCTCTGTTCCCCCAGTGGGCTGCAAGGGTTAATTAGTGTTCCTTAAGTACTTTGAGACACCTGTGTGAAAAGGGATATGTGTGCAAGGTACAAGAGAAGGGCCTTCTGCTACCCTCCTCACTTAGTTCTGGAGAATTGCATGGGGGCAGAAGGGGTAGCTCAGTGGTTTGAGCATTGGCCTGCTAAACCCAGGGTTGTGAGTTCAATCCTTGAGGGGGCCATTTAGGGATCTGGGGCAAAAATTGGGGATTGGTCCTGCTTTGAGCAGGGGGTTGGACTAGATGACCTCCTAAGGTCCGTCCCTTCCAACCCTGATATTCTATTATTCTAATTGGTCACAGTGCTCTTCTCCACCCTTCTGATTTTCAGGTGTTTCTTTGATTAACACCATTCATTCTCCCACATGCACAGAGAACTCCCTGGGCTTGATTCTGCAGCCACTGCAGCGGTGCTTGCATGGATGCAACAGTAGCAGAATCAGATCCCCTAACTCGAACCACAGTAACTGACCATTGCTCTTAGCTCCCTTGAGTTTAATCCACTCCTTTCCTTGCACTGCCTTTCAGAGTTTGATGGAGAATCGGTCGGATGACAGCAGGAACTGTTGTTATCACCGGCGGAATACTAGCGACCGTGATCCTACTGTGTATTATTGCGGTGCTCTGTTATTGTAGGCTACAGGTATGTGACTACACTTCTGGGGTACGGTACCTGTGCTTTGTACTTACCTGGACAATTCAGGTGAGTTTCAAGAATGCTGCTGTGCATTGCTTTATACCCCACTGCAGCAGGACACCGGGTGTTATGATTGTTAGATCTTTGCGATGTTCCCCCTTTCCCAGGGAGCTCCATAGAGTGAAGGCTTAATTTCTTTTTCCTTTTTCCTGGTGCTGGATGCAAATCCTGGGGGTTGGGGGTTTGTAGAGCTCACAGATTAATTGGAGGGGTTGGCTGGTTTCACAGTTCACCCTGGAAAGTAAACCACTGGGGTTTTTTTCCTAAGAAGATTAGCTAGAAAACCCTTTTTATACATTGAAGTGAAGTCGGTGCTATGTGCCATGGGTAGAGGCAGAGTTCCCCACCATGCCCAGGACAGGCTGCCTCAAATTTTCTGGCCTAGATTATCAGTTCCACTTGCGCTACTTTGCACCATGTGCATGGCACATAGTGGCTGAATTCTCACTATAAGTGGCCTGCAGAGACCTTCTTTGGCAGAGGCGGTCTCTGCACTGCTGTAAAACCTCTGAAGCTGGCTCCTGTGCCAGCTACCTCTTCCCAAAGCAGAGGGTGTGCTGAGGAGAAAGGGGGTATGTGTTGGGGCCTGGCGGAGCTCTGCTATGCTACTCTGATCACCACTGACACAAGGTTCCTGTGACAGAGTGTACCAGGCCCTTTGAGGCCCCCTGCTGGGGGCATCATGGTCCTACCACACACACCCCCTCAGGGAAGGAGCAGTGAAGGTGGCTTCTCCAGGCCTGCCTAGAGAGGCTTCCATATACGGCGAGATTAATAAAACTGGGACTTTTCTGCTTGCAAAAGAGATGACTAAGGGGGATATGAAAGAGGTCTATAAAATCATGACTGGTGTGGAGAAAGTAAATAAGGAAGTGTTATTTACTCCTCCTTATAACACAAGCACTAGGGGTCACCAAATCAAATTAATAGGCAGCAGGTTTAAAATAAAAGGAAGTATTTCTTCACACAATGCACAGTCAACCCGTGGAACTCCTTGCCAGGGGATGTTGTGAAGGCCAAAACTATAACAGGGTTCAAAAAAGAACTAGGTAAATTCATGAAGGATAGGTCCACCAGTAGCTATTAGTCAGGATGGGCAGGGATGGTGTCCCTAGCCTGTTTGCAAAAAGCTGAGAATGGGCGACAGGATGGATCACTTGATGATTACCTGTTCTGTTCATTCCCTCTGGGGCACCTAGTATTGGTCACTGTCAGAAGACAGGATAGTGGGCTAGATGGACCTTTGGTCTGACCCAGTATGGCCGTTCTTATGTTCTTATGCTTTTTGCGTCTCCTCTCAAAGGGAATTCCCAGTAGTTGACCATTATCCTTCAGCCCCTGCTGAAGGACTTTCGATGAAGAAACATCGGGGGGAGGGGAGTGAGAATGACCATGAATACTAAAAATGTCTTCAAACGTAGCCTGTGTCCAAGACCATGTGTGTGACCCTCTACGGGCCTTTGTGCACAAGTATAGCTGTAGAGTATGCCCTCCTCTCGCTAACCAAAGCCTTTCCCTTGTGCATAGTATTATTGCTGCAAGAAAGATGAATCTGCTGAGGAAGAGGAGGAGGAGGAGGAGGAGGAGCCTGACCTTCCCACTCGCTCATACCTTACGACCTGCAATGCCTGCAACTCTCGCATCGTGGATGGGCAGGGCAGCCCAGTACCACCACCCCATGAATTTAACCAGCCGGGTGCTCGGAACTACTGCCCTACCTGTTCCCCCTACGGCTCACCTTTTTACATACAGACCGCTGACATGGTGCGGAATGGTGGTGAGAGGATCACCTACATACCTGCGTGCTACAAGGAAATGGGGCCACCCATCAAAATGGCAACCCTCCAGAGTTACCCGATGACCCGCCATGGCTTCGTCCACGAGACCTTTCCAAACCCGAGGGCTGTTAGTACAGACGTGTAATCAGCATTGTCACTATCTCACAGGGTACGCCAATGAGATGGCCATTGAGGGGTGGGGGCTCCATTTATTTCAGTGGGTTTCTTGCAAAGGAGAGGAACCCTTGAATGAACATCAACAGCTAAGGCAGAGACCCAGCATGGGCCTGATGTTGATCTGTCCAGATCATTGCAAGCTTTCGTGGGACATTTGAATGAAGAGCTTGAACGTGGTGATTTCTGAACCTATCACAAGTGTAATTATTATTCCACTGTATCTACGGAAGGGACTTGTCTAACGAGGGCTATGTACAGTACGAACTAACTTAGTTATCAAGACTCTTGTGACGCTCCTTACTCCCTTGACTCCTTAATGAGGTCTTTGGTGTCTACACTAAACAAATCCTACTTGTCACTTTCCAAGGCAATACCACTGGCCTCCAGTATGGATTAACTGAGCACATTCAGCAAGTGCTAGGCGTCATTCTGGGAGCTGTCGGCCCCAGCAATGGCTGCGACATTAGAAAGGAGGAAGAGAGAGAGGGTGAAGATCCAGCCAGTGTGCCGGGAGTTCTAACACTCTTGCTTGATGAAAGCTAATGGAGAAGCAAATAAACAAATAGTTTGATCATTTTGTTCCCTTCGTATCACATTAGTTGCAATTGAATGCTAGTGTTTGTGTTAGAATGCAAAATAGGATAACCTCTCCCTGGCTACTTTAGAGAATTATGAAGGGGAGAAAAGGGGACTAGTGAAATTACTGACATATGCGAACAATGCAGATGATCCTGCTGCTGCCAAAAAAACAAAAACCCTTTAATCTTCACAGGCTTTTTTAGGAGTGATTTAATTTAGAGGCATAAAAAGCGCAAGGTTTTATTGAAAGGAAAAATTGCACTATTAAAGAACAAAAGCTTTGATCTTCTACAGTGTGCAAAGCCCTGAAAGGCCCACTGTCATCTTCTGGGAAACTGAGAAATAGTCTGTTTAGGACTAATTCTGCTTACAATAACAATAGGGATGGAAAAGACCTACTAGATCATGACCTTGGGGTCATGACCACCAGTGGGGGGAATCACACAGACAGGTCTTTAGGGGGCTCATGATTGCCTTGCCTTTCTTTGGGGCTAGACTGGTGGCCCAAGCCTACTTTCTGGGGTAACATGTGGTCACCACATGAAAAATATTGACAACCACTGAGCTAGACCATCCAGTCCACCTCTCTGCAAAATGGACATGGAGATTATTTTTTACTGCAGTACCAAACTAGGTAAAAATTACGAAAAAGGTGCATCTGTCATTCTGATCCATTTCCATAGCAGCCAGCTGCAGGGTCCCCCAACACATGGTCCTGTGAGTGCAGGTGGAGAGTACGAATTGGTTGCAGATGAACCTGTAAATCTAAGTTCCTGCTGCCACACAAACTTCCTTAGTGATGATAGCTAGAGTATGTTTAACACACGGCCGTGATATTTAGGCAGAATTATTTAGAACTATAAATTGTGATAGAAGAAATAGTCTAAATCCATGAAAGGTGCTGGACTGACTGACAGCCTTTATATTCTCTGTTTATCCACAGCTGAGGCATGACATGGTGCTGAGGCACAGCACTGCCCAGAGCTGCAGGCTCCATGTTAGCAGGTGAGGAGAGTTCAGTCTTCAGGCCCATCTGCTCTTTGGCGTCCCTGCTGAGACTGCCAGTGAGGGAGCAGATTAGTGCCAAATGTGATGGTGGTGTGTGTGACGTGAGCATCTCTCCATCAGAAACCAACCCGTTTGGTGTAGACCGTTGAATGGCCATTGGGCCCTGCTGGTCTGTATTTGAACCAAGGCCTTAAAACTGAAAGACTTTGCATCCTGATTCTCCCTGGCTCCTAAGCCATCCCGTCCTCACTGCGACCCCTAAATAGAATATTCTCCAGTTCTCCCTCATATGGCAGTTGCCTCTTAAGTGTCCTCTTAACGACCCTGGGAGAAAAAGTCTGCTAATGTTGGGAGGGCAGTAGTAGCAACAAAGGCCTCTGACCCCATGTGTTCAATAGCCCATTGCTTCTATTGGCTTCCTATCCCAACCAGCACATTCCCTTGGTGATAGTGTCTGACAGGGTTTTCCTTGGTCTAACTCAACAAGTCCTATCCTTTCATATGCTAGTACCTGCTTTAGCTAGCCCTCCAGCCTGAACTTAACTGCCACAAGAGCTGCAATGGTCAAAGTGCAGCCCATGGGCTAGACCAAGCACAAAGCTCTGCCTCTAATATGAAGGGACAGCCCAAGGAGACTAAAGGTCCCGGCCTGCAATGCTGCCTCTTCCCAGTGAAGGTTGCTGGGATCAAAGTGGCGCATTATATGACGGGCTGTAGGCTCTGTGGGTCACACCTCTGTTAAAAGGGAAGATAATTGTAGTTTGCGCCATTGTACACACAGTAAATGTGACCCTTAGGCTTCTAGCAGGCTGATGTGGCCCTGAGCTAGGCAAAGTCGTCTGAGATTGGTAGTACACCCCAGCTGAAGACCTCCATCACACATGAAATCCCAAACACATTTTGCACGTGTGCTGGAACAGGTGGATAAGTACAAAAGTGAGAGATACAAAACTCAAGTGGGAGCCCAAAATGTAGCTCCAGACCTGCTAAGAGGTGAGGGAAGGAACAGGGAAGTCAGACTTTTCTACGTGTTGTTCTACATCTTTGTTGCTCAGCTGTGAATACAGAGTGAATGTCAGAAATAAATGAGGACTTTGAACTATAAAGTGGGCATCTCTTGTCTTTGATCGGGGCTGGGCAGGTTTTACACGGTGCTGTGCTGGAAGCCATCTTGGGGCACATGCGCCCTCCCATCCATTCCAGCCCTGCCCCCCTTCCATGCCTGAACACACATGCGCAGAAAATACAAATGGATGGGTTATCGCTTTACTGTCAAATGGACTTTTTTGTTTGAAAATTGACCTTGTGGCTGGAGGGTACAGCAGCTGGCCTAGCTGCTGCCGGCTGTGGTACACACTTGGCCACCTCTTGCTGGGACTCCTTGCTCACATCCCTGAAGCTCTGGGTGCAGACCCAGCAGGAGTAGGGCCACGAATTAGCAGTGTAGTGGGGAAGAGGAGCAGCTCCTTGGTGATGATGGATGGCAGTGACCAACCTCCCACACTGGGCTCTGATTGCTTTGTAGGAAGTGCTGGTCTCTCTATAAAATCCTATGGGTGAAGAGGGGACCGTTATTGCTACGTGTGCCCAAGGAATCCTTCCTAGCTGAGCAGGATGTTCTACAGGGACTGGCTTCGTGACGGAGCACCCCAGGCGGAATGGCTTCTGTCATAGAGAAGGGGTTTATGGTGGAGTCTGTTTCTAAGGGGATCTTGCCCCTTGGTCTTGGAAGGGAAGTGTGGTGTGGCAGCCATCAGGGCGCCTTACTCCTACACGACCGGCAGCAGGCCTTCCTGTAGTACCAATGGGAGCACAGCTTCACCTTCAGCACCAGCACGCAGTTGGCTGTTGTTTTGTCTTCACAGTCTTCGTCTGGGGAGTGAAAGCATCCACAGCAGCGGTTAAAGTAAGGGCTTGCCCCCAGGCCAAGCTGCCACCCCAAGAGCCCCCCACTTTACCTGGTGCCTCCGTGGGGCACACCTGGAGCTGGCACGTCTGCTTGGCGTCGGGTTTGGAAGCTGGGTCGCAGCCCTGTCCCAGGGCATCTCCCTGGTAGCACTTCACCTCTCGGAGCCGCAGGCCGGCACCGCACGTCTTACTGCACTGTCGGAAGCAAGAGGGAGGAGAAGCGGGTTGTGAGCATGGTGCCATTCTCTCACCCCTCCCCCATCACACCTCTTGGCTCCCCAAGGCAGGGGATATTCACAGAGGGAGTTCCCACTTCACCCCACAGCGAGTCCCCAGCCAGCCTCTCACCTAATGGGGCTTGGGGGAAAACTACTGTTCTCTTTCTGTGTTTCCCTATGCCCATCACTGACTGGTCCCAAGACCCTTGCCCTTCTGCTTCAGCTGGCTCTCAGCGCAAGAGCTAGCAGCTCAGAAATGTCCCCCAGGGCCGTGCTGAGAGTTGTACAAGCCGAATAAAAGGGTTGGCCTCATTAACTAGCATATCCAGTATTCCCAGTGCTATGCATGTCTGCAAAGCGCCTGGAGACCTGGCCCATGACCTGGGGCAGACAGTCTAAGACCTTCAGACCACCAGGCGCTCAAAGGGCTGCAGAGGAGGTTAGAATTTATAGTTAGTAACAAATGAGGCTGCAGGGGGGACTGGTGATGGAGGAATGGACCCTTTCCCTGCACCATACGCAACTTGTTCAAATCCAGCCCAGGGCTGGTGGGGACTGAAACTGGCTACCAGCTAACAACCCTTTGGTGGCCTATGGGTAATAAGTGTGGTGGTTTCCATCTACCACCCATTGCTTAGGCGCATGCATTGCAAAATACCTCCTACCACACCAACGTGCTTGCTCATCAGCCCCCTGGTGGGAGGACTCAACAGAGATGCCAGGCACAGAACAGTTTCAGAAACTGAGCTCCCTTCTTATCCCTGGAGAAGGGGCCTTGCAAGGCAGGGCTGGAGCACATGGGTGGGCTGTGTAGGAAGTTTGCTTTGTTGCAGCCCTTTGGGAATCCTGTTTGGCCACACATCCCCAGGGCTGCCAGTCTGGCACCGTTTGCTAGCACTGAACACACCGATTAAATTCAATTGAAAGGCGGGAAGAAAGTTGGCTCCTGGAGGGTAGAGGTGTGCATTCTACTCTATGGGGCATGACACCCAAGGGAGATGGGCACCAAGATAGTCACCATTATCCCACACACTGGTAATTGGTGTCCCTACTCCTGCTAGGTCTGCACTCAGAGCCTTGGGGAAGTGAGCATGTCCAGCCCTCTCCTCTCCTTCTAGTACCTGAAAGGAGCTGGTCTGGTGGTTCCATTCAGTCCTAACTATGCCACAGGCACAACGCAAAATTCTCCAGGCTCCCTCGGCATCTGACTTCCTCTGCAGCTCCCTGGGATGTAGCCCATTGCCCCTTCCCACTTGGCATTTGTCATTTCCATTTTCCTGCCAGCTCCTTCGCTACCCACCTCCTCTCTCTCGCTCCCTACCTGAGACCAGGAGGTCGTGAACCACGTAGAGCAAGGCCTCTTGAAACAGGCCGCCTGCACCTCCGGTTTCTGGGAGGCATTGCAGCGCTTTTCTGGATACTCCCTGTACACGCCATTCTCCAGGCCGGCACACAGCACGCTCCTGGTCTTCACCCCCCGGCCACAGCTGGCGTCACACTGGAAAAGCGAAAAGCAAGCCAGCTCATTCACAGCTGCTAAGGACTGCTACACCCTAGGCATAGGGCTCAGGCTGGTAGACGCGCCGGCCTTCCAGCGGGGGGATTCTTGCTCAGAGCAATTCACAGTGCAGTCTTGAACAAGTCACTTAACATTTGTGCTGCTACTGACCCAGCCACTGATGCCAATGAAAGTTAGCAGCCTCAATACCTTTGAGACAGCGGATGTTAGTGTCTGTAACTGGCTTTGAGGGCCTTTGACACAGAAGAGCATCTGAGCTACCAGGCTAAAAGTAGCAGTATAGCCGCAGTAGCACGGGCAGTGGTGGTGCAGGCAGGCTGCCCCAAGTACATACCCATGGGGTTCAGGCAGATCTGCACTCGGGACAGCAAGCCCATGGTACCACAGCAGCACTGCTATTGATGAGAGCTACTGCGAGTATGTCGACATGCGCTGGGAGTCACACCCCTAGGGCAGTGTGTAGGCTTCGCCTTTACGTATGTAGTTGTACCCAGATGCCATGTAAGAGATGGATATTACAGTGCAGTCATACATCAGTCTTGGGTGCGTGACGTATTTCACACTCCTGGATCGGGACTGAAGGAACACAAGGCAGGCTTAGGTGTAACGGGCACCATGCCAGTGCAGCGTGATGTGGAGCTCTACTGACACACTAACTTGTGTCTAGGGAAATAAAACAGCCCCAGTTTATTACACCCATCAAGTCGGGGCCTCAAGCCTTCAGCACTAACCAGGAGGTGGGTTTAAGCAGGCTGCTCAGACAAAGGGAGAACAATCTTTAGCCAGGGACGTTGGGACTCTGGGCACCTAGAGCTTGAAATGTAGAATTATCAAGTGGCTTCCCTGCTTCGTATCGCTGCCCCAGCTTAAAGCTGCTCGGGGCCTGGCTGGTTCTGCTGGGCCTCAGGGAATCTCTGTGGTCCCTCCCAGAGGTGAAAGAAAGCCGCTACGCCCTGGTACAGTGTGCCAGCAAGAGCCGGTGCACCATACCGGGGCAGACCGGCTTCCCCAGGTGGCAATTTAAAGGGCCCAGGGCTCCCAGCAGCAGCTGGAGCCCTGGGCCCTTTAAATTGCCGCCAGAGCCCTGCTGCCGGAGCCCTGGGGTAGCGGTGGGGGGTTTGGGTGGCGATTTAAAGGACCCAGGGCTCCCGCTGCCTCTACTGCCCCGAGCCCTTTAAATAGCCGTCGGATCCCCGCTGCCACTACCCCAGGGCTCCGGCAGCAGGGCTCCAGGACGATTTAAAGGGTCCGGGGTTCCCGCTGCCTCTACCACCCTGGGCCCTTTAAATAGCTGCTGGAGCCCAGCTGACGCTACCCCAGGGCTCTGGGGACTATTTAAAGGGCCCCGGAGGGTAGCAGCAGCCGGAGCCCTGGGGCCCTTTAAATTGCTGGGGCTCCGTCGGCAATTTAAAGGGCCCGGGGCTCCACTACGGTAGCGGCAGCTAGAGCCCCGGGCCCTTTAAGTCACCCCCTTTAAATCACCCCCAAACTCCAGAGCTCCTTGCTGCCTCTGCAGCTGGGAGCTCAGGGGTGATTTAAAGGGCCTGGGGCTCCCAGCTGCTGCTACCACAGTCCTAGCCCTGGGCCCTTTAAAGGCCCCGCCTCTTATTTAAAAGGCCCGTGGATTTAAAGGCCCCGCCTCTTCCAGTAGAGGCCACGTCTCTTCTGATTGAGGCCCCACCCCCTCCTCAGGATTCTAGAGTACTGGTAAGTCCTTTAAGTTACTTTCACCCCTGGTGCCTCCTGAGTTCACTGTAAAGCCATGGTAGCTCAGTGCTTTATGGGGAAACAAAATGCCAAAGTGTCCTGGTTTGCATAGTCTGGGATGCCTCCTAAAACACTGAGCTATTGCAAGGCTGAAGCTGGCAGGCAGTACAGAGTAGTCTATGCTATGGGTCTATGCTACCATCAGCCATTTTGAAAATCAGTGGCACAAAGCAATCGTATTTGTTGGAGCCTTTGTATTGCTCTGACATTGGCAGCAGCTGTGGTATAAACAGGCCATGAAGGGGGCTGGCAGAGTGTGGCTGGCTGGGGAGGGTGGCTGGCAGCTAGGATGTGCTGGAAGGAATAGTATGGCTGGAACCCAGCCCCTCATGCAGTTACCTGCTCCCTAGGCCCAGACTACCCCCTTCCTCCTCCCCGATCTCCAGTTGTGCCCACACTCAACCCAGCTGTCTATGCAACCTGCCCCCCTTGACAGATGGCCTGGATTTCAATCTGGTCACTCTAGACCTCCCGTAGAAGTGGAGGAGGCAGAGGCAGATACAGCTCGTCTGCTCCTGGGCCTGAGGGATGCTCACGCTGCAGTGTGCTTTCACTGGCTCTTAGTGAATGCTTCAGGAGATACCTGCTGCACAGTGACCTTGATGGCCCTGCTTTCAGACAGCCTACGGGTCCTGGGGTTTGGCTGGGGCCCCTCTCCGGTGCTCTCCACTGGTACTGCTGTGTGTGTAACGGGGCTGAACTTAAGGGCCTTGTTTAGATCTTGGATCTGCAAGAACCACCACGCTAGAGAGGAGGAGCAGAGTTCCTCCTAAGCCAACCCTGCCCTCTGACGGGAGCTATGGGAAAGCCAGCATGTATCAAGCCATTGCAGAGCGGCAGCTGGGGGGAGTGGCGTTTGCGACACCCCGCTCCCCCCCACCCCACCTCCTGAGCAGCCTCGGGTGGGAAAGGGCCAGCTGGCAGGCGGATCTGCTAACCCAGCCCGGGACAACATAGCTCTAGCACCAGGGCAGGGGCTGTCACTGCCCAGTGCACTGCAGCTCTGGTAGTAAAGCTGGGAGCCCAGGGCACCCAATCAGGCGTCTGGCCTGAAGAGACCCACCCCAACTCAGCCTGACCAATGATGGCCTCCTCCAGCCTCTACTATGGCAGGCAGTCCCAAGTGCAGGCAGGACGTTGAGATCTGCTCCAGGGAGCAGGCGGGCCACAGCAGCAAGAAGAGCCTGAAGGAGCTAACCAGCCCCAGGGAGCTAAGGAAACTGCCTCCCCGCGGTGAGCCAGGCTTCGGGTGGGAAGCAGAGCTGAGCTCTGCCTCAGGAACCGCCTGTCCTGCAGCAGTGGGTGAGTCCCACCAGGCACTGCTTCATTATCTCCTCCACGCCTGTGTGCTGCTCCTGCCCCAAGACGTCTCCCCCCCAGGGGACAGTGCTCCCTGTCCTTCCCAGGGCCCATTCCCCTGGCTTCTCGGCTTCCCCAGGGCTTGTGCTTTGATCCTTCCCTGGTCCCCAAACGCTCTCCCAGAGGCTCACCCCTGCCTCACTGCCTTCTCCCAGCCCCTCAGTGCTGACACACAGGCCCCCTGTGCTGGTAGAACAGCCATGTTGGCTACCCAAGGCCCATGTACCCCTTCCCTCCCCCTGAGGGGGCTGGATGCCTGGAGTGAGCCCCTCCAGACAGCAGGCAGGTCAAAGTGAGGCCACTTCAGGCTTACCTGGTCCCATTCCTGCTCCACCCAGTGTGCAGGGCAGTTCTTGTCCCCACAGGGGTAGACAGCCAGAGGCTTGACAGCTGGGTCGCACTGGGAGTCCGAGATCACCTTCCCCTCCAGGTTGCGACACACGACAAAGCGGCTCATCCGGCCCTTGCCGCACGAACCTGAGCACTTGGAGAAATAAAGGGCATGTCAACGTGCCAGTCACTGAACAGCATTGGCGGGAGTGGATGGAGCATGGTCGAGTGGCCAGAATATGGGAGTGGGAGGCAGGAGACCGGAGTGCTGGTCCTAGCTCTGATGCTGACACGCCGTGGTTAAGGGCTGACCGACTCGGCACAGCCTCCTTAGCTCAGGAGACGTAGTAGCTTCCTTTCTAATCCCTCGTTTTCAGGCACTTGTAACAGTCCCAAACTTTTGAGCTGACCTTTTCCAGGCTCCATCTGTGCCTGGAGGGGAATGTGTGTTAAAATCTGAGCAAAAACAACTCAGCCGTTTGTTTGTGTATAATGTAAACTGTCTGCGTGGGTGATAATCCCGTAATCTGCTCCAGAGGGAGAGGAATTCCAGTCCCGTAATCTGCTCTGGGTGTGTGTGGGGATTCTGCTCTCACAATCCGCTCTAATGGGGGGCAGCGTGGATTCCATCTCCACCTCCATTCAGTCCTGGGCTACTGCATTTCTTCACCCTAGCCCTCAAGCCCTGAACAGGCCAGGGAAAGAGGAAAAGCAGCTGGCCTGGACTCACCGGTCCCCAGTCAGAGGCAATCCAGCGCCGGTCACAGGGTGGGCCTATGCACTCCTTCTCACTGACAGGCTTCAGGGCCTCATCGCACAGGCCTGGCTCTACTGAGCAGCGTACCTCCCTCTTCATCATCCCCTGACTGCTGCATCGAGCAGAGCACTGTAGCACAAGAGACCAGACTGCGTCGGTAAGGGGACAAGAGATTGGGTGTGGGGAGAGGGGAAAAAGATACATTTTTCTTCCCTAAACTGAAGTGAGTGCTGGTGGAGAGGGGAAGGCTGGTCCTGTGGCTAAAGCAATGGTGGGAAATCACGATGCCGGGGTTCTAGTCCCAGCTCTGCTGCTGGGTGGCTGCAGGCAAGTCACTTCACCCAAATGCCCCCAAGTTTTGGGTGCCCAGCGTAAGTCACCTTGAGCTTGATTTTCAGAGCCGCTGAGTGCGTTCAGCTCCCACCAGCAAATCAGAAATGCAGGGGCCTGGCACATCTGAAAACCAGGCCCAAGGCGTGTTGAGTTGGCCACTCAAAATCAGTGACCTCTTCTGAAAGCATGGGGCTTGGCTCCTCGATGCCTCAGATTCCTCAGCTGTAAAATGGGGGTGGAGGTTAGTCTCGCAGGGGTGCTCTGTGGCTATATTCCCTGAGATCCTCTCAGGGATGAGCCTATAAAAATGCAAATTGTTATACAAGATAGCCGAAGGGGTAGCAGACTCCACTCCCCTGGACTGTGTTAGAACAGGAAAAAGATGGGCAAGAACAATGCTTGCTTCCCCACAATGCCTAATTACTGTGCTTCAAACTATCCAGAGAGCTCCTCAGCACCACACGTAGGAAAGAGTCTACTTGCTGAGGGCTGTTTTCCTCTGGTCATGGGTCACTCCCCAGTCTAACCCTGACACATGGGGTAGGCCACTGCACTCCATACCTCCGACCACTCGGAGAGCTCCCACTGGGGCCCACACGCCTTGTTCTTGCACGCTTTCCTCTCCATAGGCCTGGCCAGCCCGGCAGACTCACACAGCTCGTCGTAAATGGAGCTGTCGAAGCCTGGAGCCAGCATCTTCCAACAGCGCACAGTCCGGTACTGGTAGCCCTCCCCACAGGTCCTGGAGCACTCGCTCCAACGACTGGTCTCCCACCTTCAGGTGGGTTCGCAAGGAGAGAGAAGATAAAGCACAGGTCAGAACAAAGCCTGAGGGCCGCAGGCATCAGAGACGGGGTATCTGACACAGGGTGGGCTCCTTTCATCTTCCTGAGTACATGGGAATTCCCGGTGCCCATGTGTCTCCAATTAAAGTGACAACTCTATAGGACAATTACCACCCTGTAATTAACTACCAGTTGCTCATCAGTCTCCCACATGCAGCACAGAGGCCTGATAGCACGTGGGCCTTAAAAACTTCACTCCATGGCCCTTTCACAAGCGTAAGGAGGTTAACACCTGTGTCCCCAGTGTCCAGCTGCCTAGCATTACTGAGGCCTTTCAACTGGGTACTCTGTCCTTCTTTTCTCTATGCCTTACTCTGTTGCACAGGGCTGCTGTGTGCTGTTTCAAGGCTGCCCCCTTCCAGCACAGAGGTGGCCGCATATTTCCGGGAGCAGCATAGGTGAAGGGGGTGGAGTAATTTATTCCCCCATCAGAGTAAGGTGGGAGAGGGGGAGGGAGGCAACGCGACAGAGGTACCACTCAGTCTCTGGGGTTCCTGGGGCAGTGCAGACGTGGGCCACCCCTTCCTCAGGGCAGGTTGTTGAATTGCTCTCTCTAGCCCCCAGCTTGTAAATTACACCTAATGCGTCTGGCCCTGCCTATGAATAGAAATGTCCTGGGGGGGCGGGGCGTTATCCCGACTTGCACAACATGTTAGGCCACCTTTAAATAGACACCGGCGGATATTCCAGCCTGCTGTAAAGCAATGAAACCCAGCTCAACAACCTGAGCTGACACAAACCCATGACCTAAGCATCTCCAGGGTCATTCCTCGCTCTGCTGTATCAATATTGCCACCAAAAAGTGACAGACCCCCTCCCACCTCTTTCTAATACTCTGCATTGTGGGTGCTAAGTGACACCCAGTGTCAGAGCTATTGCGTGGGATCAGCTACAGGACACAGAAATCCCAGCTATGCCCACCCCTCTTCTCTCTCATGCTTTCTCCATCTCTTTCCCCCTGATTTAGGTTCCATTTGCACTGTGAGCTAGGCGTGATACCCCTGCTCGTGTGCACATACTCTCACTGGTTCTCCTGGAACTAGCACAAGTCTAACTAGCAGCAGCGGAAGCATGGCCAAGCCGTGCGGGGTACAAACCCACCTGAAACCGTGGGTGTGCATTGGGCGCCTCCTTCTTGGTTGTTGGCTTCCCATGCATTATTCTGCCTGTGCAGTCTTTGCCATTCCCACCTAGCTCAGTTTGCTGCTGTGCAGGCCTGTCTATGGCTGTATCCTTGGCTGATTGGGTGTCTTTCTGAGAGAGGGGTCAAGGCTTGAATATCGTCACTCACCTGGGTTGGCATTCTCGCCCTGTGCAGAACTCCTGAGTGGGTTCTGGGCGGGTCAGGGCATCACAGTGCGCTTCCTCTACTTCCACGCCATCGTACCGGACACACATGGCATAGGAGGTGCTGATGCCTGCTGGGCACCAGGAATCTCTCTTAGGGCCTGCTATCCAACAAACCACTACTCGACCCATCTATTACAATGAACCTGTGTAGCTGAGACTAGTGCCATGATAACAGTACAAATATTCAACAGGATCGTTATCCAGAAGAGAACTGCAAAGATCGAGCCCCACATGATGAGGCCGGCAGGACAGCAGCCAAGACCAGAACTGGTCACGCCACAGGACAGTTTACCGGTGCTACAGGACAGTTTACCGGTGCCAAAGACAGCCCGATGCTACTGATGGGTTGCTTTCCACCCACCTCTTCCCAGGCCCTTTACTCCTAGTCTCACTTCATTCAGGCAAAAGGATGCTGAAACTTAAATAAAGCTCCCATCCTCTGAAGTATCGATGCTCCCTCTGACACCACTCTCCAGGAGCTTCAGACATGTCAAGAAGTCCTCTGCAGACTAACAGGTCTTGAATGTACCAGCTCCCTTTCCCCACCAAATATACTTCAGCCCCTCCAGTCACACCACCAGCATGAAACCAACTGGCAAGACTTGGAGCCCAGCTTGGAGCTATTCACATCAAGGGATGTCACCATTTCCAAGTGTGAATCTACTATTCATCTGGGCTCAGGTTCTTCTTGATGACTTATTACAAGTTTTTAAAAGGCTCAGCCCAAGCACCGAAACATTCACCCACCTCCCAGTTAGGGTCATGATCTAGATCCTCAATGAAACAGGAGCCCCCGTGACCCATAAGATCACATACTACATGCCCAGGTTCTTCCCCTGCTGCTCTCTCCCATGCACCTTCAGCTGAGGTACAGGAGCCGTGCCTGTGTGTAAATGTTTAACCCTTGTTCATGGTGTAGCTGGATCCTTCATTTGCATTTGAAGAGGATTTAGTGCTGGTGAATGGATTCCTCTATTGACCCACGCGCAAAGGACAGCACAGGCAGCAGCAGTACCAGCTTTCACCACCCTGCCCTAGCCATGTGCCTCAGCCCTGGCCCAGACAGGGGAAGGAGAGCTCACTTGCCATTCCCAGCAGCTGAGATTGCCCACAGGGGTGTGAACTAGTGCCACCGGGTGCAAGAGCTTTGGGGATGTGGACACTTCTCCACTAGGAACTGGCTTGAAGACACCAAGTTATTTCACAGAGGCCACCAAATAGCTTCTGGTTGCTGGGCTGGACAATACCTGGGGACCTTCTGGTGAAGGGCTCTACATTTCATTCCCAGTCCTGTGAAGCCATCCAGTCTTCCACAGCAAACCTACCTGAAGTGCATGTGGAGCTGCAGGGAGCATAGGCGGAGACCTTCCACCGGTACATGTCAGCCAGACTGATGTCATCATGGCCCAGGGGGCTCACATCAAACTCGTTGCTGCAGAGAGAGGAGCAGGAATGAGCTTAGTTTGGGATGCGATGAGTGACAGATAGTGAAAGCCTTCCTCGGGTACTCCAGGGGATGGAGAGGGACCCCAGTGGCTCTGCTTCTTTTTCTCACACACGAGCCTGCAAGGGAGCAGTATGAGGTTGCATGGGAAGATCTCCTACGACTGGTGGATCATGTTGGTGAGTGAGGGATCACATAGGAGGTAACCAAGCCCCTCTGGAGGAGCAGAGGCACTATGCAACATGTTCTGGGAGTCTGAGATGGATTGGTACAGGCTGCTGGCTTTGTCCCACCTTCCCCATCACCATGACGACAGAGGAGTCAGAGAGGGGAAATCCAAGTGGAGAACCCTGAAGCTACCATGGGAATGGGATGATCAACCTCCCAGGATAACCTGCATCCTGTCTTCCCTCAGGAACCCGGCAGCATCTCACCTTTCAGGGCCAGGGGCTTGAAGGGGTTCTGCTGGGTGGCTAGTCCCGAGGCCAGTGTGGAGGCTTGAGTTGGAACCCAACAGGGGGTTCTGCATGCTTGTAATCACACTGTAGTTAGCTGCCTTCTCCTGGCTCTCTGCATAAGCCTCTGCCTTCGTGCTCTCCAGCAAGTTTGTATTGGCAGGCCCTTTGCGCAGCCCTTCTGGCCATCCAGCCACCAGCTCGCTCCACAGCCCTGCGGTTGAGTTCTTCCAGCCCAGCTTGGCAGCCAGGTACTGCAGTTCCCTGCAAAAGGCAGCGTTTTGTGGGTCCCGGTGACACAATCTCTTGAAGAGCTGGAGCCTGGCTGCCCCGATCCCACTGCTCTCTGGCGGCTCGGGCCTCATCACACTGTAGGGCATGGCTGTGCTGATGGAAATCTGATTTAAGCTGGAGGCTAAAGGAAAATGCAGGGGCATTAATGAGCCCAAAGAGACTAAAGTAACCTCCCCCTCTGGTTTACCTCCTCCCCCATCCACCCAACTGGTACAGCGCCCACTGGCTTCGATGAGAGCAGAGGTGGGCCAATGCTGAGTGCTTCTGTAAGTCCCATCCTTAACAAGCACCTCAGTTACCCAACCATAGCCAAGATAGGTACCAAGGTAGCCAAGAAAACAAACAAACCCAAATCTGTTTCTCCACCTACTGCCGCCGCCTCCTCCTCCTCCTCGCCCGCTCCGTTTGCATGGTAGACTTGTCTGATCCGGAAGCCAAACTTCTCTTCTTCCTCTTCCCTCTGCTCCCAGCCCCAGGGCCTGGCTTGAGCGGTGGAGTTACTCTGAAAGAAATCCTGGCTGTTGAAGCTCAGGCCTCCGTGCTCTTCTCCAGGTTGGAACCGGTCGCTGACATCATCCGGGGAGAGAGCGAGCCAAGTGGCATTGAAATCACGCACAGCCCCAGAGTCTGCTGGGACTGGGGCTGGGTGTTTGGGGCTGGAGTCCGGTAGATGAAGGTAGAGAGGCGCCTCGAGGGCAGGGGCAGCTGTTCGGAGAGCCGGCGAGGGCATGTGTGGCACAGTGTAGTCATACGTTATATGGGGCATTTTCCCATTGAAGTTATAGTACTGGGAAGAAAACAAAAACCCTGTTAGCTCATTTGCATGTATCATGTCTATTGGATCAGAAACACGTGACCCACACCCTGAAACCTGACCTGGAGAGTACGTGCTTTGTGATGAACACGGACCCATGATGGCCGGGCAGGACCGCCCAGGAATGGCACAGCCAATCTCTCCCAGAAGGCATTGCTACAGGGAATGAGGCAGGAGCTCAAAATTCCCTTGCCTGCAGGGCACCTGTGGTCTTGGGGCTCGGAAAGGAGACCGCCAGGGAAGCACCCCGATCTTTAGCTCCTTACGTACCATGGCATTCAGAGACTGATTGGTGGGACCCTGGGCAATGACGTACTCCAGGCCGTCTGCATGCAGGTTGGAAGGGCGGCGGTATTTGAACACCGTGCCAGCCACCCGGAAGTTCTGGGGATTGTCAATGGCCGAGTTCCCGTTGAAGAAGAAGCGCCCAGATTCATCCGCCAGTGCTGCAAACAGAGGAGAGGGACAGGAGACTTAACTCCAAGCAGACTTCAAGGAAAAGAGGCCAACAGCAGCCCATGCTGACGTGTATGGAGAAGTACTCGTTGGCCAAGGAAATCACCCAGGGGGAGACACTGTCTTGGGCTCCGTGTGTCAGTGCCCTGAGGGACAGGATAACAAGCTGGGGGTGGCCTGAGCTCACACTACAGTACGTCACGTTTCTAGTCCAGATCTCTTGAACCACGGCAATGTGTGAGGTGGGGTGAACGTGCAACATTAAAGAAAAATTGGTGGTTCAATGGCACAGCGGCTAAATACAGAGAAATTTCACCTCCACAGAGCTGGATTTGTTTAGCTCAAAAGTCGGGAGAGATCCACGATTCTGACCCAGAACTAGCTTTCTAACCCTCACCCCACAAATTCAGGGCTGTTTGGATCCAGTGTTTCAGTGTGAGCCTGGCTTTAGTCAAGTGAATTACAATGGAGGCAGGGCTGGTCATGTTATCTGTGGTCCCCGAACAGCCTCATTCCAGCTAGCTCTCTCAGCCCTTTGCTTTCTGAAAGCACCAAGAATAACACATCAGCTGTGACCTAGCCCATCCAGAAAGCAAAGATCCCACACAAAGGAACGTGTGACCCCCTAAGCTGAATGGATTGTTCCAGGTGAGAGAGGATCACAGATGGTCTTCTCCAGGGGTCTCAAACACATGGCCCATGGGCCATATGCGGCCCGCGGAGTTACTTCCTGCAGCCCGTCATAGGTGTCACCGCCACTGGTAGCCACACTCCAAACATTACTGAGTGTTTATATTTTATTAAAACCCCTCTTTGCATTACAGTTTTTAAAAAGTTAATACATTGACTTTTAATAGAATACTATATTCATTTTTTTTCATTTTTGACTACACTTTTGTATCATTGTATGAAAATGTTTCAGTGATGTGGCCCTCAGGCCAATTTACTAGTTCTCATGTGGCCCTCGTGGTGTATCCTTCCCTCCTACGGAAACACCTGCCAGAGGGGTACAGTTATCACCTAAGGGATGGGGCAGGGGTTCTAGAGGAATCCCTCGGTGCAGCCAGAGGGGGGTGCAGGGAAGGCAGGTGGACAGCCTGAGAATCCTGGTTCAGCTGCCCAGTGTGCTGGCCCCGCCTTGCTGCTTCCCACTTCACTCAGGAGCTATGCTGCCTTTGGCTCCCCCTCCCCCGCACAGTCGCCTGCACCCTCCTCTCCAAGAGGGCCAGAAACAGCAGGGCAGGAGTCAATGCAGCAAGGTGCTGGGGATTCCTGTTTCCAGATCTGCCCATTTCTGTGGGGCTCATACCCAGTTAAAGCTGCTCCCCAGCACCTTCCCTGACCCTCTCCAGCCTGGCTGTGGTCATGCACAGGGCCTCCTGCAGGCTCCCCTTGAGCTTTTGCTCCTGCCTTCCTTTGCTGGCGGGGCCTGTCCTCGCTGCACCATTCCCAGGAGCACCGCCCATGCCCCGACTCCTGGCGGTGGTGATGTGCTAGCCACACCGTACTTTTCTGCAGCTTACCCAGGATGTTCTCCGTCTTCCGGCGCTCAATGATGAGAATGTCCGTGGCGCCAGCAGGGATGTTCGCGATGAACACGTAGCCTGGGGAGTGGGAACAGAACAAAGGGTTGGGAAACCCAATGCAGGAGAGAGACTCAAGCTGCTCCAGCCTCACAGGGGGCTCAGTGAGGGCACTGCAGTGCTGCCAACTCTCATGGTTTTGTCACGAGTCTCATGATATAGTTGTTCTAAAGCCCCAGCTCCTGGAGTCCAGTGGAGATGGGATGAGTTCTGCCTCCATTCTTAAAGAAAAGGTAAGTTTCCAGCCCTTGTGGCTGTGGAGAAAGCTTCAGCATGTGAGCCTGATGCATCCTAAAGGCTCAAAAAGCAGAAGGCAAATAAAAAGAACGCCGCCTCTATGATTTGCAGTCAAGGATTCTTCATTTTAAAAAAAAAAAAAATCCCTGCCTGGTCTGTTGAGGTTGAGCTGCTGCAGACCTCAGGAGTTCATCTGAGTCCCAAGTCAAACTCGGGGGTAGGAAGAAGGTATTGGCTTTGGGTGCATGAGGGAGTCATGCCACCCAATAGAACCACAAGCCCGACTACTGCCCAAGGTTGGATCTGAACTAGCAACCTAGAGATCAAGGGCTGCAGATCTCATCCTCTCAACCTGATAGTTTCTCCTTGAAGGAGAGTGAAAGATGACCTGCAAAGGGAGGGGGAAACAACAAGCAAATGCACAAGCCAATTTTTTAATGCTGGGTAAAGAAGGTTTTTATCAGATTGTATTTGACATTAGAAATGTGGGTCTTCTCTACCATGCAAAACTCTAGGGTGACTGGAGACCTAGTGAAATGATGGAATCACAAAAGACAAAAGAGTGTATATGTCTCACTCTAGGGGCAGCAGCAGCATCTTTGTACTGCAATCTAAATAGTAAAAATAACAACTACAAGATGAGCAAGTGTGTGAGGAAGAGTTTGTCACATTTTTTGGCCTCTCTCTTTTGGGTGGTTGTTGTTGTTGTTAACACTTTTTGAACTCCGATATCTAAGACGCACTTTTGTTAAAAATCAAGTGCCTGCTTCCACCTCACCCAATAGAGACAATGGATCTATGGTTTATTACAACACGCTATAATCCACTAACAACCCCCACAGTTGCTTCCCCCGGCCCCTCCCCACCCTTCCTTTCCTCCTTATGACTGGAGAGATGTTACCAGGCCACTTCATCTTGAAGGGCCCCTTGAAATATGTGTTAACTACTCATGCTAAACAATCTGTTCCACTCGTATTTAGCTGACACACTCTAAAGGCTACGTCTACACTACCATTTATGTTGGCTTATATTGCTCAGGGGTATGAAAAAACCACCCCACCACCCCGAGCGACATCTTTCACCGGCATAAGCGCTTATGTGCACAGCTTCTCCCGCCAACATAGCTACCGCCACTCGTTGGAGGTGGTTTAATTATGTCACGTAGAGAGCTCTCACCCATCGGCACAGAGAGGCTACATGAGAGATCTTACAGTGGTGCAGCTGTGCCGCTGTAAGTTTGCTGTTGTGGACATGGCCTAATTAAGTTTCCCAGACCTGAAGAAGAGCTCTGAGCTCTGTGTAAGGTCAAAAGCTTGTGTCTCTCTCACCAACAGAAGTTGGTCCAATAAAAGATATTACCTTCCCCACCTTGTTCTACCTTGCCCCTTCAGTTAACATGTGAGAGCTCACCGTACAAATCTCAGAGCCCCCAAGGACCCGTGGAGTACCAGATGTGACAATCCTGATATTTAAAAAAAAAAACAAAAAACAGAAAGTAATACTTATTTTTGAAAACTGTTTCAGGCCTTCTTTATCCATCATAAAGCAGCATCAACGGGCACAAACCCAATCCTCTGCAGATCACATTTAAAAGTAATGAAGTGCACTTTGGAGTTGGGTTTATTCAGAGCTGGCAGTTGTTCCTGGGAAAGGAAAACCACCAAACAAAAAACACTCCTGGTTCAACTTTTTCCTCTTCCCACAGAAAAGGAGAACGACTCGCCAGAGCTCTGGGTGCAGTTACAACAGGGCTGTATCCAGTAGAGGGTGCTGCAGTCTAGTGGAATTACCATAGAGTAGAGTGAGTAGGTGTCCTAGAATGTCCTATAATCGGTATTCTCTGTTTATCAGTGCGTCACAGTGCTGCTCTACCACTCAACAATCTCATCATTCTGTGAGGGTGGAAGAGTGGGAGTAGGGAGAGGGGTAGAAGTGAGGGGAGTTGTAGGGCCTGAGGGAGGACCACATTTCAGAGAACACTTACCCCTTCTGCAGCCCATCGGCCTGGAGAGTACAGGAGAACGATTGCTGTCGCCAAGAACAGCAGCACACATTTACAAATGTAGTGACCTTCCTCGTACAAGATTAACATCCAGGTTCAAAATCAACTCAGAGCAGAGATAAAAGAAAGCACATTGAACTCCTAACAACATCTGGCATGGGCAAGATGCTGAGATCAATAGACATAAATAGGACCCCATCCGCTTCACATCATAAAGAGATGGAGGAAAACCTCACTAATTTACCATACAGTCTTCTGCTGATTAAGCTGAACAGACAAAATACCATAATTTTGGTTTACATGGGGAAAGAAAGGCAAGGTATTATTCAGCTCCTTCAGCTGGGACGTTCAGACTCTGCCCTAGTTGGCCGTCCATGTTAGCAAGAAGCAACATGTGAAACTGTTTGATGGGCATCACTTAATAGGGTGTACCTAACTGTGAGATCCCCTTTCGGAAGCTGCCTGAGACCCGGTAGCAAGTGCTGCCATCCCCTCCGCACACCCTGCATCTGTCCATCGTCCGGGATGAGTAGAGACTCCCGTCGCACCCAACTGGCTGCAAGGAATACAGAAGAAAAGACAACATTACGAGAGAGGTCCTCAATCCTGCTTTGGAACAAGGGGTGTCCACCACAGACC
This sequence comes from Chelydra serpentina, assembly GCA_037349315.1. Lineage (NCBI taxonomy): Eukaryota > Metazoa > Chordata > Testudines > Chelydridae > Chelydra > Chelydra serpentina. Next base: position 53,469,754 of record JBAIAC010000024.1, on the reverse strand, counting down.
TACTGGGTAGGTGAGACTCTAAACTGGGGGAAATCCCTGAAGTGAGAGTTTACATGTCTAGGGCACACAGAAGTAAGAACTCTGAGGCAGGGTGCAGGGCTGTTTTAGCTCATACTGCACCTATGTTTAATCGACCCACCTAGCTGGGACATTGGTATGGAATGTCCTTCCCCCAGAAGGGGCTGCATCCAAGAATGGCCTTGCTGAGCCAGCAGCAGCTGTTTCCAGTGGGGCAATGTCATTTTGGGAATGACCATCTCCAGGAGGCAGCACATCCAGCAGCGGCAATGCCAAGCCACCAAATCACTGTCCTATGGAGTCTTGAGGTTTTAAAAATAAAAAGTACCATTGCAACGCAAGGGGCCTTCGCTAACAGACTAAAACTTCTTGCACTGCTGGGTGATCCTTCAAAAACAAACCAAGGCTGCTGCTTTTCTCCAGGCTCAAGGGAGAATGTACGCACCTAATGCGAGTACATGGCTGCACATCATGATCTCCCCAGCCCAAACCTGGCTGCTCCATTCTACACAGGCATTAATGTGACATTTTCAAGAACCCTATAGCAGCTGTTCAGTTTCACTTTACTGCCCATACTTGTGGTGCTTGAAGACAATGATTTAAAACCAGGCCTTCAGCCCTGATACAGGCCCTTCTTCCCCGGGCCTCACCTCACACTTGCCATTGATGCAGACCCCCTGGTACGTCCTGTCTTTGCAGGAGGTGCCGTCCTGTGCTCGGGCCATCAGCTGTCTCTCTCCACTCCTGGTGGTGCACTGGAGATCACAAGGCTTGTTGGAGATACTGGTGTAATCATCTGAAGGGAGAGAGGTGAGATGGCAATGGGCAGAGCAGCGGGGGCACAGGATGGCTCCAGGACCGACAGTGAGACAGTCTTCTCCTTTAAGTCACTGGTTTACAGCTACCCAGAGGGGCACCCTGGCCTTGAGATGCGGAAAGCTTACGCACCCTCCCACACCCGAAAGGAAACTCTTTCTCCTATCCCCGTTGACCAGGTTCCCCCAGGTACTTTTCATCCCCCCATCTCTCATGCTGAGCTGGTCAGCCATGGACAGACCTGGGTAGAGAGGTGTCCAGTGGTAATAGTGCTTCCCAAAGGCCTTAGCATTGAAGGTGGCGCACTGCTGTTGTTTGAAGCTGGCCGTGTTGGCTGGGCAAGGCTGCAGAGAAAGCAAAGCTAACATTAGCCTCCTAGATCAAAACCAGCCTACTACAGAAAGGGAAAACTTCCAAGGGATTGGAATTCCTCTCTCATCCCAGAGCAGCATGGCCCCTTAGGTCAAGGCTAGGATCCACTGGTAGAGCAATGCAGGAAAGGTCCATGTGAAGTTAGTACAGCCTGCAGGCCCTTCTCCTCTCAAAGCTGTGGGCAGACACTCGGGTGGCATGTTACAAAAGGGGCTAGTGGATCCAATGGACAGAGCAGAGGCTGAGTCAGGACTCCTCAGTTCCATTCCCCTCTGCCACTGGCTTGCTCTAGGAGCTTTGGCAAGTCACTTTTCTCCTGTGTAAAATGGAGATAATTTTACAGATGAGATCCTCAGATGAGGGTTGCTGTGGCAGTTTTACTCCTTGCTGACTCCCATAGTGGATAGGGCAGTGGACTGGACCTCAGGAGGCCTGGGTTCAGTTCCTGGCTCTGCCACTGCTTTGGTGGCTGACCTTGGGCAAGTCACTGCCTTATCTGTGCCTCAGTTTCCCCATCTGTAAAATGGGGATACTGACCTCCTTTGTACAGCATTCTGAGATCTATGGATGGAAGGAGCTAAGTATTCTTTTTATTGCTGTATTAATATTAATAAAATGCCCATCAGTGTTTCATCGGGGCTAGCGGAATTGAATCAAGACTGCTGCTGTTCTCAGCGTTAGCCTTGTTCTTATCCATAAAACAGAGAGCTTTAGTCACAGCTGTGACTGTCTCAATTCTGGGGTGACCCGTGTCTGTCCCGCTCATACCCTTAATCTGCTTGCCATTGCCGTGCCAAATCTCAGGCACAACTAGTAGGCTTGCGCCAGCACAGCAACCCTGTGAGCACCCACAGAGACCACGTCATTTCCCTAGGAGTAAATGGGCAGTCCTGGGAGAGGTTCTTACCTGTTGCTGGCACAGCTGGTAGTGCTTGGATTGGCCCCCACACATGGTGCTGTTTGTGCCCTGGGATAGGTGGAGCCTGCAAGGCAGAGAAGAACCATGCTGTGGGAGGAGTGACCAGTGGTTTGGAGGACTATGAGGTGCTAAAACACAGAGGCTGTAAGACAGTTGTGGCCTGTAGCTTAGCACAGAGAAGCAGAAGTCAGGCAGTAATCTGACAGGAGTGTGTATTAGAACAGCCGGTTTTACATCCAGGTTGTCACATTTTTTACGCACTGTTACATCGTCTGTGTGTATTTCCAATGGCTCCAATTTTAGGGTGGGATGCTCTCACTTAGCGATAGCAGCGGGGGTATTAGATTGGACAGAATGGCAGCATCAGAGCACTGCCACCTTCCTCCAGGCTATGCCGTTTTCTCTCCCTCTGTCCAGGTAGAATGACTGAGACTGTGATAGTTTGGGGAATCTATGTACAACTTATGAATTCTGTTTGATAGTGAGGACTCTCTCTGTATACCTCTATCAGACTGCGGACTCCATGTTGAATATGGGGCTTGTCTGCCTTCTCTTTTTTGTCTTTTACCTCCATCTTAGGGTGAAATTCCAAGGGCTAGTGGCACAAGGTTAACAATGGCAGGTCATTAAACCTTGATAGTCCTCTATTCACATGGGAGCCAGTAGCGTAGCCAGGGGGGGAGCGGCCGCTTCCCCTTGAGAAGAAGCGGCGGAAGCGGCGCCCTTTTTTAGCAGCACTAAAAAAAGGCCCCGCTTCTGTTTAAGTGCTGCTTCTTGCACTCACCCGGCGGCGCTACGGGTCTTCGGCGGCATTTTGGCGGGGGGTACCACCAAAGACCCGGAGTGAGCCGCCGAAGTGCCGCCGAAGACCCGGAGCGCCACCACGTAAGTACAGGGGGAGGCGCCTTTTTATAGCGCCGCTCCCCCTGCACTCCGGACCTGGCTGCGCTACTGATGGGAGCCCCCTTGAACAAAGAGTTGGCTGCCACACAGAAGAACCAGGCGGCCAGGTGGGTTGGTCACTAAGCTATGCATCACCTGGTGGGGGACTTAGCTCACCTGACGAAGCAGACTGATGAAGGGGACTGGAAGTTATGAAAGAGAAGCGATGGCGCTGCTAGCCATTTTGGGGAGAGGGAGACTAGACCAGAAGCAGGAGTGAGAGGAGAAGCCTTGTGCAGGAGGGAAAGAGGAGAGAAAGGATCCTAGATTTCTTAAGAGTTTGACCTAGGTCCGACGAATGCTCAAGAGTGGTGAGGACACTGAGGCAGGGAAGGATGTATAGGTGTTTTATTCTGAGTTATGTACTATCATTTGTCTCTGAAGAGGTGGCTGCAAGGTTGAAGCTCTGGGAAAGGATATGCTTAAGAAACTTGGATATCTTGGGAGATCAGCACTGTCCTGGGGGCCCACTGGTCACACTTCCATGAGTGGCTAACAGACAGAGTCTGTACGCAGGAAATGTGCCAGAGGCCACAGTAAGAGAGAGAGGGTGAAGCCTACCCAGACCAAGGGAAGTTTAAAAGCACATGGGTCAGTTCATGGGACCCAAACACAGCAGGTTGGTGGTGTAATATTAAAGGTACTTAAAGTTGAATCAGCAGTAGCATCGGGCCCAGCAACACACGCTTTGAGGTGGCAGGGGAGCTGACTTCATATGCATAAACCGAACCTGGTTAATCAATACTCCTGGTTTTAATTGAGAAATCACTGCTTCACATGCACCAGCTGCTTGCAATGCTCCATCTTCTAATCCCTGGGCAATCTGAGTTACGGGGAAGGGAGAGGGGGAATGTTAGTTACTTCCCCCATTAAAGAATGAGGCTACAGTGGTGAGTATTTGGCAGGGGAGCTTTACCAGAGCTGTGACAGACAGTGTGATATAGTGCACTAGTTTAGAACTCAGGAGCCCTGGGTTCTATTCCTGACTCTACCACTCACCTGCTATATGACCCTGGGCAAATCACTTCCCCTCCCTTTTGTCTCCTGCCTGTTCAGACTGTAAGCTCTTTGGAGCAGGAACAGTCTCTTACTAGGTGTATGTAGAGCCCAGTGGCGTAGCCAAGTTTAAAGTACAGGGGGAGTGGAGCTAAAAAAAGGCGCCTCCCTTTGTACTCCCCCATCACTCGCTCTGGGTCTTCGGTGGTACCCGCCGCTGAAGTGCCGCCAAAGACCTGGAGTGAGTGAAGGACCCGCTGCCGAAGTGCTGCCGAACAGCTGGAGCGCCAGCGGGTGAGTACTTTTTTTTAGCTCCGCTCCTAGCGCCGGAGCAAAAGGCGCCGGAGCAACAACAACAAAAAAGGCGTCGGGAGAAAAAGGCGCTGGAGAAAAAAAAAAGGCGCCGCTTCTGCTCGGGGTGGGGAGTGGCCGCTCCCCCTAGGGTGACCAGATGTCCCGATTTTGGGGTCTTTTTCTTATATAGGCTCCTATTACCCCCCACCCCCGTCCCGATTTTTGGTCACCCTAGTTATAATCCCCTTGGGATGAACCAGGGCAGCATTATTTCAGGCTGTCTGCAGACTCAGGCAGATATCGCAGCACTGCGTACACTTGGCTGAGGCGGGGAAGGTTTTCTTTGCAGCCACAGAAAGCTTTCTATATTTTTGTTTTTAAATGCAAGTTTGAATTCTGGAGCAAAACCCTGCAGTGAGGGGTAGATTCTGCAGCAGATTCCCTGGCTGTGGAATCACAGAGGGCCAGTTCCAAAGCCCACTGAAGTCAGTGGAAAGACTCACTGGGCTTTGGATCAGGCCTGGAAGACACAGAGCTCTGGCTAGGAGGGCACAGGGAACACTCGGGGGGCACTCAGGCCCCCTTTCCCATTTCTTTTCCCTATCTTTCTCCATGATGGCAGTGTCTGGGCTCACCGGGCAGAGGGGGGACACAGACACTGGCATGCCTTGTTAGTGGCGAGGTTATTTGAGAATCACGGCCATCTCCAGATGGAAGGCACCTCTGCACATCCGGATCCTAATTATGCAGCCAGCCAGCCCACATAAAAGAAGCTGGGGTTTTTTTTCTTTTGAAGGAAGGAAAGAGGGAGGGGGCCGTGCCTGGGCTTCCTCTGCTTAGAAGTGCGTTCATGCAGAATGGAAAAGCGCAGAGGAGAGGGGCAGGCACAGCGAGCGTTCTGCACTCTCAGATGCCAGCTCTCATTAGCATCCAGGGAGTCTGGAGTAGCAGGTTACAGAGATGCCTCTCCAGGGGTCTCATTCATCTCTTTAGTGGAGGTAGGGGCTTCCGCTCCAGTCCCCTGCGCCACCCTCAGTGGCGGATTTGACAGGCGCTAGCAATATAGCCGGGCTGAGAGAGAGCAGCAGGAGTTCACTGGCAAGTGCCACAGGCCATCCGCTGCTGTGGTGTGAGGGAATGAATGGAGGGAGCAGGCGGGGATCTAGTCAAACAAAAGATATGAGCGAGAGAGGGCACACAATAGAAAAGAGGAGGAAGTCCTGAGGCATGACTGGGCCCAATGCTCCGGGACTAACTGGGCCATGTCAGAAGCACCAGAGTAAGTTGTGTATGGAGGGTAGGTCAGTGTGAGTGGCTCTAGCACAATAGTGTAACTGGCACTGCCGTGGTGGGTTTGCCAAGCAAGCATAGCTTACCTGCTGAAGGCACGTGGCAGGGAGATGGGGGCGGGGGGCATAGCAATAAAAGCAACTGACGGGGATGTGAGATAAAGTCCCACCATTGCCAACACCCTCACCTGTAAGTGAGTGCAACTCCCCCGTAGGCCAACATGAGTTGCACCTGCTTATGCCAGGGCTGAAGATGGTCCCTACAGAATTACCAAATCAGTGTAAATTATGCACATTTCACAGGCCCGCTGGATGGCAAAGCAGGGCACTTTACTTGTCTACCCGCTTTCTTACCCACATGTGCAATACACCCCGTCCTCTACATCAGCCAGGTGCAAAGAGACAAAGAAGACGAGAAAAGTGGCCCAGCTGCCCAGCCGAGCATGCTTCGTTACTCCAAGATATGTACACTGCAGAGCACAGTTGCCTAGTGTAGTCCTCCTTTGTGCCTGCGTCATAGAGGATGTGAGTCTATTACAGCTCCAAGCACCTTTCACCTCCAGCGGTAGAAGCTCATACTTTTAGCTCTGGAGGGTCTCTGCTCGGTCCCCAGTTGCGACCAAAATGGGGGCCACCACACTAGAATTTGAAGCGTTTCAGATACAGAGCTAATACTGCTGCACCAATCGGAAGGCAGTGGATCTCCATGAGGGGGGTGTGGGAGGGAGAAGGATGCACTTTGGGTCACCCCTCCCTGCAGCTAGTAAGAAAGGCTGAGTCTGGCTGCAGGGGGCAGAGGAGCCTCTTAAGCGTCCGGCTGCAGCTCTGTTCCAGATCCATAAATATCCAGTTTTTCCTGCCATGTCGAATATCTGGTGGCGTTTAGCAAACAGAGAAATGTCAGTTCTGCTTTCTAGAGCTTGGAATCGCTCAGGGCATGTGAAAGGCTCGTAGGAAAGGAGAGACACTCTGCCCTGGGTGTTGCTTCCCCCTCCCCTCCGCTGGGTGCATCCAGCATCTGGGCACCTTATCGGTAAAGGTTTCATGAGTGTCCATGAGTCCGGCGTTAGCTGGTGCTGCTCCATTGCTTACCTTTGCCGCAAGCAGTGCCTCTCCCGGGACATCACTCCTCCCCCACAGGTACGGGAGCATGTGGACCAGGAGCTCCATTCCCCCCACCACTTGGTGACCTCTTCATCCCAGGGGCCTGCTCCTTCTGCTGCCTCACTACTGTCCTGACAAAAACAGAGGATGGTTAGCTTGAGAACCCCGGCTCTGCAGCTGCCCTTGGGAGGGGATCAGTCCTCTCCTACGTGGATCTTTTGGGGGAGAGGGGCACAAAAGTGAAAACCTTAAGTCTTCTAGTTTGGAGAGGGTAGGCCAGCCATGGTAGAGTCTAAACTACATGGTTCTTAGCATAGAGGCCCCAGTATCTGCCCCTTCTCAAGCACAGGATTCCTGGGTCATTCAGGCTGATCCCCATCTCCTATAAGGAGTGCACTACACCACGGCTATTCTTTGCTTTCCGTGGCCCAGAGGGGGACATGGAAAGCAGAGCACAGGGCGGCCCTACCTTACACTGGGCGCTAGGCCAGCCTCTGCATGGTCCCAGAACACGGAGCGCACAGAAGTGGCTTAAAGCGACCTTGGACACTACTACAGCCTGGCTCCAAACACAGAAACAGGGGACTGTGAATCAGGCTCCCACCTTCTATTCCCTGAATCCAGCTTTCACTATTAGCTTTAAACTTCAACATCCCAGCACCTTCAAAATCCCCTTCTCCCCGCCACGCTGAGATCGGACGGGCTGTGTGCTGACACGGGGCCATCAGCAAGCCAGTGACTTCAACAAGGCCTTCCTCTGCCCACTGAGTAGTCACTGTTACCACCAGGGAGCTGCTTGAGCTCCTGCAACTTCAGCCCCTGGAGAAGCTCCCCTGCGACAGGAACGGGGCTGACAGAGGGTCAGCGCCCCTCCCGCCCGTATTTCAAGGGAATGAAGGAGAGGTGTAGGAGAATGCAGGAGGGGTCACAGCCCACAATGTTCTGCTCAAGGTTACACAGTGTACATGTTTATATTGCAGCGTATGAGGATTTGCATGATTCTTGCTTGATAACCACAGCTGCAGACTTTCCGCTGGATCTGCACAGACACCCCAAGCCCACAGAGGTTTACCCACATAGCTCTAGTTTCAAGAGTGGGGCCATAGTTATCTGATCAAATACTTCTTAGCAGCCCCTAATCGGATGCAGGTCTTTGGATTTTGGCCTTGGCTTCTGAGCTCCAAATCAGCTTTTGATGGGCCCCCGCACACCAATAATGGACTCCCCATAAAACAGAGGCTGGGTGGTCCCCCTGCTGAATACCTATCATCACAGCAAGGCGCCAGTAGGGACCCCATTCCTGTACTGTTCAGCATCCACTCTGAATGAGGGAACACAATGGAGTTTGCACTGCAAGCACGGCCGATGGTGCACATCAACTCACTGGAGTTACAGATGTATTTTTAATGTCTCTCCACAAATGATAAATTCATGATCTTTCACGCAAAAGCCCCAACATTTTAACTGAGAAGCGATGTTTTGCCTGACCCTCTTGAAATTGCTATTGCATTATTTCGCCTGACTTTTCCAACTGAATTCCACACTCTCCCACCACTAGCTTCCTTGAAAATACCATTCCCCGTTCAAGTTCTTCACATCCACTGGGGCTGAGTCTTTCTATGGTGCCAATTGGGGCTGGTCTGTGTGTGTGTGTGTGTGTGTATATATATATATATATATATAATGTATGAGGAACCAAGCAAAGACTGCAGAATTCATAAGGATGAAGATGTACAATGGAAGCCAAAGCCTTGGGCCCTTTAAACACTTAGTTCTTGATCACAAACCCAATCCTCTCCTCTAAAAATGAGGCCATAAGAAGTCGCTTGTGTTTAATGTTGGCTTGCATGTCAGTGTCACTTCAGATATTGGTAAATGGCCAACGGGCACCCAGGACAGTGTGTTGAAGACAGTCTCTTGGGGCCAGATTTGCAAAAGAGCCCAGTGGGGATGTGTTGGGTGCAGATGGCACAATGGGATCTGCTGGGTGCTGAGCACTTTTGAAAAGCTGCCTCTAATTGGGGGGTGGGGAGCACTGGACAATCTGGCTCTTGGACACCAACTCCAACCCCTGTGATACGCTGAGTGACCAGCAACCCAGAAAGCAGGTGCCTCCAGAATCCTTTCAGAGCAGGCTCTGAGGTTCTGTGGGCCTCCCTCTGGCAGCATGTTGGACCCTACCATGTGTTTTTAACTTCTTACTCTCCGAGCTGCCAAGTACATTTTCCTTAGAGTTTTCCTCTCAGCAGCATGGAGGAAAGATTTCATCCCCTTCAGTTTCCTCCTTTTCTAGTTGGCAGACTCCGGATTGGGAGCTAGGTCCTGCTCAAGCAGGGCTCTTATGGAACCCTGTCGGGCCCACCAAACCTTCTGACGGAGCGTGGCAGCTGCATCCCACCCTGTCTTCCTCTAGGGCAGGCCTGCACAACATGCGGCCCGCATGGGCTCACTGTGCGGCCCGCGGGGGGGGTGAGTAGGCAAGCGGCGGGGTGGGGCAAGCCAACGGCTGGCTAGCCAACCAGCGGGTGGGCAGGCTGGTGAAGAGGCCAGTGGCAGGCTGGGGAGTGAGGGTGAGCCAGCGGCAGGGGCGGGGGCAGCGGCAGAAGGTAAGAGGCCAGCAGCAGGCAGGCAGGTGAGCTGGCGGCAAATCTCCCAGATTCAAAATCTGGGACTGTGTTCGTTGATCCTTTTTGCTGCTTGTCTCTGGGCTGGGGGTTGTCCCAATGCTGCAAAGAGGGTGTTCCCAAAGGAAGGTGCTTGCTTCTAACCCCCGAGGCCGTCAGTATGTCTGCTCTTCTCTAGTCAGCCCACTTGACAAGTCTGATTGTCCTTGGTCTGGTTCCCATCCCCTCTCCAAGGGTTGCAGCTGTCTGGAGGTGCCTCCCTTCCACGCCTTCCTCATTCACACCTCATTCATTCAACAGGGCAATTGAATACAAAGTGGGGGGGAAGATCTTATGCTACTTCTAGCAAAAAGATATTTTTCTTTTACCTTAATTATACTACCTTAGGGGCCCGCTATAACATATTACCAAGGTTCAATGCAAAGTCATATAAAAGTTATACAAAAATGCATAATGCAGAGATTTATCTACAACTGCATTGACTGACTGTTGTGTGCAGTAATATAGTGACCCCTGAGGGGTGAAGAGAGGTGTGATGGTGGGGCCGAGCAGGGAGGGGGTGGGTCCTATTTTACTGCTGTGATCTGGTCACCCTATGCGCGCTGTTTCTTTCCCCCTCTACAGGCTTCCACACCCCAGCGCTCATAGACTCATAGACTTTAAGGTCAGAAGGGACCATTATGATCATCTAGTCTGACCTCCTGCACAATGCAGGCCACAGAATCTCACCCACCCACTCCTGGAATAATCCTCTCATCTATGTCTCAGCTATTGAAGTCCTCAAATCATGGTTTAGACTTCAAGATGCAGAGAATCCTCCAGTAAGTGACCTGTGCCCCATGCTGCAGAGGAAGGCAAAAAACCTCCAGGGTCTCTGCCAATCTACCCTGGAGGAAAATTCCTTCCCGACCCCAAATATGGCGATCAGCTGAACCCCTGAGCATGTGGGCAAAACTCACCAGCCAGACACCCAGGAAAAAGTTCTCTGTAGTAACTTCTAACATCCCATCACTAACCATTGGTCCTATTTACCACTGATGGCAATTAATTGACCTTTGACTATGTTCATGCTATCCCATCAAATCATCCCCTCCATAAATTTATCTAGCTTAATCTTGAAGCCAGATAGGTCTTTTGCCCCCACTGCTTCCCTTGGAAGACTGTTTCAGAACTTCACTCCTCTGATGGTTAGAAACCTTCTTCTAATTTAAAGTCTAAACTTCCTGATAGCCGGTTTATATCCATTTGTTCTTGTGTCCACATTGGTACTGAGCTTAAATAATTCCTCTCCCTCCCTGGTATTTATCCCTCTGATATATTTAGAGAGAGCAATCAGATCTCCCCTCAGCCTTCTTTTGGTTAAGGTAAACAAACCAAGCTCCTTGAATCTCCTTTCATACGACAGCTTTTCCATTCCTCAGATCATCCTAGTGGCTCTTCTTTGTACCTGTTCCAGCTTGAATTCATCCTTCTTAAACATGGGAGACCAGAACTGCACATAGTATTCCAAATGAGGTCTCACCAATGCCTTGTATAACGGTACTAACACCTCCTTATCTCTACTAGAAATACCTCACCTAATGCATCCCAAGACCGCAGACAGGGCTGGTGTAGCACAGAGAAGGGTGCTTGAACGGCTGAAAGATTGGTTGTGTTAGGGAGCTAATATCCAGCAGGCAAGACTTCTTCCCATTGGAGCAGGTTGTGACTACGGCTACAGCTACATTGATGCAGCTGCACCGCTGTAAGCTGTCGAATGTAGCTGCTCTAAACCAACGGGAAAGAGCTCTCCCATTGGCTTAACTATTCTACTCTAGCCACCGAGAGCAGCCATAGGAGAAGCTCTCCTGCCAACATAGCGCTGTCCATAAAAGCGCTTGTGTGGGGGTAACTATGTCGCTCGGGGGTGGTTTATTTACACCCCTGAGTGACATAAATTATGCTGACATAAGCTATAATGTAGACATAGCCTAGGTGACTCACAGCCCCAGGTACCCTGAGAAGCATCACAACCACAAACTACCAAAACAAGACACCCCCCCCTGCACATGCTTCTCACTCTGAGCAGAGGGTGAGAACAACATGACCACACATCTGTCATGTTTGCTTAGTACACTACTGGAAAGCTCTCAGATACTACAGTGATGTGCACTGTATGGCAACCTGTAAAGGATAGAGCAGAACTTGGATCTCCCACATTGCAAGAGCATTTCCTAGCCACTGGACTATGAGACTCTCTGGTGTGGGTGTTTCTCAGTGTCTCCTTTTGAAACTATTGCACTGTTCATAAATAATTAAATAGACTCAAGTCCTTGCTCCAATAGCTAACACATCCTAGGTGAGTGCCCTTACCACTTGGCAATGCAATCATTCTCTCTTGTTTTCTCTTTCATAAGACAAGCTGAAGGGGGGGAATTGAACCTATGTCTCCCACTAGCGGAACCAGAACCACCCCATCCACCAGTCTGAAGTCCATTTTGGATTCTATGAAACGTGTTGCATTTGATCTGAAACAATTTTTCAGTTTACTGAGATTTTTCATAATTTTGTGATTCAGTTTAGGCTAAGCTGAAACTTTTTTTCAGTTTTTTTAGGACTTGCAGCTCAATGAGAAATCAGTTATTTGCTCAGCTCTAATCAGGAACCCCGTGTTGTTATCAGAAATTGAAATTTACCCCAGGCAGAGGGCCAACAGAAGCCTATGAACCCTATAGATCACATTTAAACCTTCAAATTAGGGTTAATGGAAAAATTAAATGGTACATAGGTCTTTTGTAGGCCTTCTCTACAGAGAATATTCATCATGGATTAAATTTATCTACAATTCATTACTTCCAGGATTCTTGTACAGTTGTCTTGGAAATAAGAAAATTTACAGTGATATTTATTATTTTCTTTAATTGCCAGGTGATATTTTTTTTTTTAAATTAGCAAACAAAATATTTTCCTCATATAATGGAACCTTTGTGCTCTAATTCCAGTAATAAAGCTTAATGCGATAGCTAGTAAATAGCAGGCTGCGGGTCCTCATACCAAACATCCTTCAGAGCTCATTGCTTTTGTAGGTTCTGGTTTTAATAACACCATATAATTTCTGGTGTGATATTGATGAAAAGTAATGTCTTTCTTTCCAGAAGGGCAAAATACCATTCACAAACTCTGAATGTCAAAAACAACAATCACATTAAATTAGACCTCAGCTCAGTCAGTGTGGGTTTCATGCTGTCCCATGACTCAAGTAATTATTATTTCCCCAAATATGAGCACTTGATATTTCCACTTATGATGAGTTCTCTTCTTGGAAAGGTGCCTTGTTGTATTTTGTAATATAAAATAGATATTTTTTAGAAAAGTGTAAGAAACCCCAAACCATTTGAACTGCACTACAAGTTGTAAACTCTGATTTCCCCCCCCCCCACCTTAAACCAAACAAACCCCTTTAACAACTTAACTTTTGCACTATTCAAAGGGCTTTTCATTTGTGAATGCCTTGGAATAGTCAATTAACATAAGAATGCTCCCTCTTTGGTATTCTTGCATAATGTTAAAATCACAGTATTTCCTTAACGGAAGCCCAGCCATTGTATGGTTTGTAAAAATACCACAATTTGTACAACTAGCGCTTTACTTCTATGAGAATTGCGCTGGGGAAGGAGGGGTTGTTTCCGCGGGGCGGGCAGCGCTGGGGTGTTTCCGCGGGGCCGGGGGGTTTTGGCCCTCAGCTGTTTTCTTTGGAGTAATATGGCCCTCGCCGCTTTACGAGTTGTGCACGCCTCCTCTAGGGGATGAATTCCCCCTCACAGCAGCACACCCGTGTGTCAGCTGGGCTGAATCAAGCCCCTCATCTTTAATGGTTTAAGCCATGCCCCTGCAGTGAGCTCTGTGCAGGCCATCCCCACACACTGGCTTTGATGGGGCCCCATACAGGTGCAGAGGTTCACCCATGATGCTCATTGTGGGATCAGGTCCTTCAATACAGCTCCCCTGCATGTTGCCATCAGATTGAATTCCGCTTACATTTACCTGCCATGTCTCAAACTAACTGGACGGCAAGTGTCCCTGAGTGTCGCATTCTGTTTATCCTTGTTTTTTCCTGCCAATCATCCAAGGTGTTGGCTGATAACAACTGGTCCCACAGCTGTAACTTAACAATGGGGGCTCTGTAGGGGGGTCACCGTTGTACCCTACCTTTATTCTGTGAATTAATTTGGCCCCTTTCTAACCCCTAGTAACTTCCCCCAGTGCTGGGTTGGTCTCTTACAGGATCCTTGTTTCTGGGGCTGTCCCTTTAAATTGAGCAGAGTCAAGCAGTTGCAGCCCTAGAGTGGCCATTTTGCAACAGGTTGCTGCTGGCTGCACCTTTCTCTCATCCAGCAGGTAAGAACTTGTAATGCTTTCCTTGAGTTTTCCTTCTCTTATTGCTGAAGAAATGGCACAATGTCATGGGTGCATGTAGTGTATAACACTTAAAGGATCCCAGAGCAATTTACAAATTAATATATGTACAACACCCTCACCCCCACAGAGAAAGCACTTCGCCATCTATGGAAATACAGCCACATCTAGTGTTGAATGTAGCTATTATTTCAACAGTATAAGGCAGCAGCCTACAATGATTGAAGCCAAGTTGTCAAGAAGTGTACTTTAGTCAACTGAAATTGCAGAGGGGATACATAAACAGAATGGTATTAGCAGTTGGCAATTACATTCATAACTTCTTGTCTCAGTAAAATATGTTTTACTGAAGAGAGAGAGTGCAGGGAAGTAATTTGCTGAAGCGAGAGAGTGCAGGGAAGTAATTTGCTGAAGCGAGAGCGTGCAGGGAAGGCTGTTGCTGTGTTAATAGGAATTTGCTAGTTTGCAATAGTGACTTGGAGACCTTTTATGAATTAGTGAGTTTTGCCAACTAGCCAATGAACAGACAATAAAAATATCCAGGGTCATTCATTGCAAAATGAATTTTGTTCATCTATTTTTGTAGCTTAGCTTTGATTATTTATGCTCTTTCCTAGTATAACAATCAATGTGTTGTAGTGTGTTTGGTAAAAGTGGTGGATTCTCCGGTATGAGCGACCTGGCTACAATATCTACTATTAAATCTTTGTCAGAGGGGCAGAGAGGCCAGGAGCTTTTTGTGCAGATTATTAAGTGCAGTTTAGCAAGGGTCGATTTACTTAACATTTTTCAGAGCTTCAGCAGAAAGCCAAATAGGATCCCTAAGGATCCCATATCTTCAGTCAAATTATTTTCTAATACAAACCCTACCTCCCTCAACCCCCTTTATACCATTGAGAACACCACAAGGCCTGTACTGGGATATTCCAGATGTTCAGCTCAGATTTGCAACTATCCGGAGTGAGAATTACAATAATAATAATTACTTGTATTTTGGTATTGCCTGGAGACCCACCAACCCAGAACAGAGCCTCATTGTGCTAAGTACCGTACAGATACATGGTGAGGGATGGTCTGGGTGCCAAATAATTTACTATCGAAGTAGACCAGGCAGGCAAAGGATGGAATGGGAAACAAAGACACAGAGAGATGAAGTGACTTCCCTCTGTCACTGACCTGCTGTGTGGCCTGGGCCACCAATAACAGTTCAGGTTTCCTGAGACACAGTCTAATGCCCTATCCACATGCTGCCTTTCAAACACGTGAGACCTGCAGTTGCACTGAGGGGGGTATCATAAGAATATAGGACCGAGGACTGGAAAGGACCTTCTGGGTCACCATCTCCAGTCCCCTGCCATCGTAAGAAACTTTGTCACAAGAATCCTGTTATAAATGTATCAGTCTCTGCTTTAAAACTAGTTAGGTAGTTTGTACCCCCTGTTCCTATTGGGAGGCTTTTCCAGGACCTCCCTGGATTAGAAACCTTCTTCAAATTTCCACCTCAATTTATTCATGGCCAGTTTATTCCCATTTGTTCTTGTACCATCATTGTCCTTTGGCTTAAATAGCTAATAGATAGTGGAGCTTATCCATCTCCAAGCTACCTTGTGCCCCTGCTTGCTCATTTAGAGTAGCACGCTTCCATCTCCCTGCTACAACACTCAGACATGTCAGATGGCCGCAGAAGTCAGAATAAAGCTCGTTTGAGAGATACTGGCCGAAGAAGAAGAAGTTAGATTTAAAAAGCAGAAGCAGCTGAGTAAATTTGTGATATAGGGCTTAGGGTACTGGACTGTGACTCAGAAGAACTGAATTCCATCCTCCTGGCTCTGCCACTAACCTCCTGAGTGACCTTGGGCAAGTTACTGCCCCTCTGTGTGACTCAGTTTCCCCTCCCAGCTTTTGTCTGTTTTGTCTATTTAGGTGATAAATTATCTGGTGCAGACTCCCGCTTACTTGCTCTTTGTGGGGCCTGTAAGTGTTACTGTAATACAAATAATTAGCAATACTAATATTGGGTTAAAATGTTTGATTATGTGGACTATCCCAGTGCAGAAGCAGGAGAGGTCACATGTCCTCCCCCACAATTTCCTCTCCTGTACTATAGGGATTTGCTATCTGATAAATGGTTAATTTCCTCTAGGGCCATGATAGACCTGAGAACCATACTGATCTGAGATTCCGTGCCTATAAGTATTTACCCATGTAAGTAAGGACACTATAAAGATAGCTTTTGCAAGTGAAACCAAATATTTTTGTTGTCAGATCAAAAAGAAACATGGTTATGTTGTGCCTGTGAGTGATTAGACCTGCCTGCAGATGATCCTCAAGTATCATTTTTCTCTCTCACTATGGGTTTACCACACCACTATGTCTGACTTCCCGGTGTGATGGTGGGACTGCAGGTACTGGGAGACTGGGCAGTTGCTTCCAATTTTCTGCCGAATTTGTTGTTTTGACAGAAATAAGACTTCATTAAATAATTGTGACACAATTGCACTTCCTGATTTTAATTATGGTGCTAGCATTAGGCATCTTCCAAATTTCCAAACAATAAATTGAGGGATGTTGGCTAGATCCCAGATTACTTGGGCTTCTGTGGTTAGTTTTCTCCATGTTTCCTGGCTGCATTGACAGATTCCAAGATCTGCCTACCAGGTGAGTGAATTTGGCATTCCAGAATTCTCAGACATCAGCCAAGGCCCAGAAGATCTGAGGGAAGAACACCACATTAAGCAGAGACCTGACACAATTGGAGAAAGGGGTCCAGGTGGCTTTAAGTCACCCTTTGCATTTCCCCAAACTGGGGGATTGCTGACGCTGCTCTAAATTATGCTCTGCTGCAACGGCCCCTAAAGAGCCATTTCACAGCTGGGGACTGCAGGCATAGGGGCATGCTGGAGATGGGGATGTAATGCAGGGCTATCTGCACTGATGGATCTGGTTAAGGGAAAATATGATGGTCAGATGCAATTTCTGAGTGACTGATTAGAAAAAGAAATAGAGGGGCAGGAATTAAATCGTTAAACAGATGGGCCACACTCAAACTCACACAGCTGCTCTCTACTACGACATCTGGTGGGTCATCCTAGGCCAGTGGTTCTCAAACAGGGGTACGCATACTCCTGGGGGTACGTGGAGGTCACAATTTATTTTATAATTATATGATCAAAATGAGAAAGTCAGCAATTTTTCACCAACAGTGTGCTCTGACACTTTTGTATTTTTATGTCTCATTTTGTGAACAAGTAATTAAGTGAGGTGAAACTTGGGGTTCGCAAGACAAATCAGCCTCCTGAAAGAGGTACAGTAGTCTGGAAAGGTTGAGAACCACTGTCCTAGGCTTCCTACACAGTGAGAGAATCTAGTTCTTCTTCCTCGTTTTCCTACAGCATCAGTATAAACTAAACTTTCCAGCCAAACATTTACCACTTCCCAAGACTCTTTTGTAGCCCTGCCAGGGGTGTATTCTGGACCTGGCACGTATGGAAACTGCTGTAGCTTCTCTCTTTATCAGGGCTAACAGGAGCAGGGAGCTGCTCCATCCCAGCTGTGCTGATGCAGCAAAAGTACCTGGGCCTTTGTCCACAGAAGCTCTGCAGATTGTGTTATAAAAAGCCAGGTGGCAGTCTTCAGATTAGTCAATATTAGCAATGGAAAATCCAGCACCTACAACAGCGCCAGCATCCTCCCTGCTCTGTCCTTAATTCCAATTAACAATGCAGCCATAGCTCCTCCAGCAGCAAAGACAGCCCCAAACAAAATATCCCAACCTTGCAGAGCAAGGCAGTTTCCAATCGATGTGGTATAAAATGTTCAGGGCAATCTTTCTGAGAACTGCGAGCAATATAAATACCCAAGAATGATTCTTTGTCATGCTCTGGATTAATTTAGGCCACTATTTATGCCATTCTTCCCCAACATCTGGAAACTCAAATGTAACTGGAATGGATTTTTCTAGTTATGGTAAAGATAATGTGGTATGAGCATAGCCTTATATACGGTGCATATCATGCTCTATTGCCATGTCCTGACTTCATGGCTCATTAAAGTCAGGAGATCCAGGGAAAGGCTGACTAAGGCCTTGTCTACACTACGGGGGTAAGTTGACCTAAGCTATGCAACTCCAGCTACGTGACTAACATAGCAGGACTTGACGTAGCTTAGGTCGACTTACTGCGGTGCCTACATCACGCTGGGTCGATGGGAGACACTCTCCCGTCAACTTACCGGTGGAGTACCGGAGTTGACGGGAGAGCGATCTGCAGTTGATTTAGTGGGTCTTCACTAGACCCACTAAATTGACCCCCGGTGCATCGATCGCTGCAGTATCAATCCCCAGTAAGTGTAGACATACCCTAAGACAGGAGACAACAGGCCAAAAAAGAATTTGAAGATCAACTAGCCAAAGATATAAAAATGAACAGCAAAAAGTTTAAATACATCAATAGCCGGAAGCCTGCCAAACAATCAGTGGGGCCACTGGACAACTGAGGTGCCAAAGGAGCACTCAAGGAAGATACGGCCATAACAGAGAAGCTAAATTAATTCTTTGCATTGATCTTCACTGCAGAGGATGTGAGGGAGATTCCCACCTGAGTCATTCTTTTTAGTGACAAATCTGGGGACCTGTCCCAGATCCATGGGTCAGTTGAGGTGGTTTTGGAACAAATTGATAAATTAAACAGTAACAAGTCACAAGAACTATAAGGTATTCACCCAAGAGTTCTGAAGGAACTCAGATATGAAATTGCAGAACTAACTGTGGTATGTAACCTACCATTTAAACCAGCTTCAGTACCAGATGATTGGAGGATAGCTAATGTGACACCAATTTTTTTAAAAAGCTCCAGAGGCAATTCTGGCAATTATAGACCAGTAAGCCTAACTTCAGTACACTACCAGGCAACTGTAGTAAAGAACAGAATTATCAGACACACAGATGAACACAATCTGTTGGGGGAAGAGTCAACCTGGCTTTTGTAAAAGGAAACCATGCCTGACCAATCTATTCAAATTTTTTGAAGGAGTCAACAAACATGTGGACAAGGGTGATCCAGTGGATATAGTATACTTGGACTGTCAGAAAACCTTTGACAAGATCCGTCACTGAAGGCTTTTAAGCAAAGCAAGCAGTCCTTCGTTAAAGGATGGAAAACAATGGGTAGGAATAAATGGTCAGTTTTCACAATGGAGAGAGATAAATAGTGGTGTGCCCAAGGGATCTATACTGGGATCAGTGCTGTTCAACATATTCTTAAATTATCTGGAAAAAGGGATAAATAGTGAGGTGGCAAAATCTGCAGATGATACAAAATAACTCAATACAAAGCAGTGAAGAGTTACAAAAGGATCTCACAAAACTGGGTGACTCGGCAACAACATGGCAGATGAAGTTCGGTGTTGATAAATGCAAAGTAATGCACATTGGAAAACATAATCCCAACTATACATACAAAATGATGGGATCTAAATTAGCTGTTACTGCTTAAGAAAGATCTTGGAATCATTGTGGATAGTTCTCTGAAAACATCTGCTCAATGTGCAGCAGCAGTAAAAAATCTAACAAAATGTTAGGAACCATTAGGAAAGGGATAGATAATAAGAGAGAAAATATCATAATGCTACTATATAAATCCATGGTACATCTACACCTTGAATAATGCATGCAGTTCTGGTCATCCTATCTCAAAAAAGATATACTAGAATAGGAAAAGGTACAGAGAAGGGCAACAAAAATGATTAAGGATATGGAACAGCTTCCATGTAAGGAGGGATTAAAAGACTGGGATTTTTCAGCTTGGAAAAGAGACAACTAAGAGAGGATATGATAGAGGTCTATAAAATTGTGACTGGTGTGGAGAAAGTGAATAAGGAAGTGTAATACTCCTTCACATAACACAAGAACCAGGGGTCACTCAATGAAATTAATAGGCAGCAGGTTTAAAACAAACAAAAGGAAGTACTTCTTCATACAATGCAGTCAACCTGTGGAATTCATTGCCAGGAGATGTTGTGTAGGCCAAAACTATAACAGGATTCAAAAAAGAATCAGATAAATTGATGGAGGATAGGTCCATCAGTGGTTATTAGCCAATATGGTCAGAGATGCATTCCCATGTTCTGAGTGTTTCTAGTCTCTGACTGCCAGAAGATGGGAGTTGATCCAGGATGGATCACTGGATGTTTGCCTGTTCTGTTCATTCCCTCTGAAGCACCCAGCATTGATCACTGTTGGAGGACAGCATACTGGGCTAGATGGACCATTGGCTGTTCTTATGTTCTTCTCTAGTTCCTTTTATAAGGGAAATTTGTGGGGGGTGGGAGGGAATTTCCGTCTGTTAAAACTTCACAAATTTAGGCTGTGCATATAAGATACTGATCACTACTGGTTATTGCAGTAGTCATTGTAGGGAACTTCACTCAACCCAGTCAAAAGCTTTTCAGAATATTGCCATATGTGACTGTTTAAAAGTTCAAATTGAGTCAAGTACTTTTACAGACCTCCTCACATTGTCTACACGTGTTCTTCTTCTGATAAAAACCTGCCTGATCTCTCCTAAAGCATTTCTCAATATAACAGCACACTCTACTCACTGAATCATTTAATAGATGGTTAAGATCTGTGCACAGTAATAATAGGAATTGCAGTTAGCATCCATATTATCTAGTCCTACTATCATGAAAACTAATGACAATGTTTGTTCTGTACATATTTTATGGGCGTTTGGTTCTTATTAGGGCTTCATTATTTTATGCTCTGATTAAAGCTGGGACGACAGACTTTAGCAGAGCCTTGCAAAATTCTGCTAGTAAGCCAGCTGGCTCAGTAGCTTGTCTTGAGGTGTTTTATAACTAACTGGCATTCACCTAAAGTTATTTTTCATTCCAGCATGACTTTATCATCTTTGGGTAGTTTAGTTAGGGTTAATATTTTGTTTAAAATGAGATTCCACTTTGGATACAGACTGGTAGAGGTGAAAAGGATCTTGTTTAAAAAAAATCAAAACAAGATACTGGAGGGAATTCCCTGTAATGGGATGTAGGAGGTGGGAATGAGTGGTAGGACAGACGATAGGATAATGACTTGTGTGACAGGTTCTCTAAGGAGCAATATTACAGCAGATTTGTGTGCTCAAAGAGGGAATTTTGATCTGTAATAAGGTACAAATAAGTAGTACATTAGAAAGCAGGCTAGCAGCAGCCCAGAATGAGAACTGCAAAGTTGCATTTATTTATAATCATACAGACCTGGAAAGTTAAAACAGTGTTTAAGTTTACAGACAACAATCCCACTTCTTTGGAGGATTTTGGTTAAAATCAATTGGGATATTCTGCTCTAAGCAAAAAACTGTCTCTTATCCTAGGGATTCTCAGCTAGCCAAGGCTGAAACCGTGTGGAAAATTAGAGGTTTGTGGGAGAAAGGATGGTGTGCGTGTGGAGGGGGGAGGGCTATTTAGCTGTTCTAAGCTCACACTGGCATGGGGTCTGATTTCCAGAGGTGCTGAGCACATAGAGATCCTTTTGGCTTTAAATGGAGTGGTAGGTGCTGAACAAGTCTAAAACCAGGCCCTAACCTGCATGTCTTGTGCAACCAAGTCACTGGGAATTTGGGGTACATGAGAAATGCAGGATCAGCCCCAAATGACTATTTTGTGCACAGTAAGAAAGAGGAGCTGCTGGTCAATTTAGTGCCATGATGCTGTTTATTTAAGGGCCTGATTCTGCCATCCTTATTCACATTAAATATTCACTACTCAGACACTACTTCTTTTGGGGCTACTTACAGAGTAAGGGACTATTTGACTTAAGTGTAGCAGAATGGTGCCCTGAAGGAGCAGCATTGGTGTTATTCGTTATTATTTGTACTGCCCATAGCACCTGGGAACCCTAGCCCTGGAGCAGGACCCCATTGTGCTAGGTACTGTACAAACACAGAACAAAAAGACAGTCCTTGCCCCACAGAGCTTTGCTCCATACATGCATTAAGAGGGATGTACTATGAAGTAGTATAACAGAGTTTAGCTGCCCTGCTGTAGCATCAGCTTTGCCTTCACTGCTAAATAAGGTGTATTTTTTTACCTTGGGGAACTTTCACTCAGGTCCATGATAACTAAATCCGGTTTATATTAGGGCTGTCAAGCAATTAAAAAAATTAATCATGATAAATCACACGATTAAAAAAATTAATTGCAATTAATCGCAGTGTTAATAATAGAATACAATTTATTTAAATATTTTTGGATGTTTTCTACATTTTCAAATATATTGATTTCAATTACAACACAGAATACAAAGTGTACAGTGCTCACTTTATATTTATTTTTGATTACAAGTATTTGCACTGTAAAAGAACAAAAGAAATAGTATTTTTCAGTTCACCTAATAAAAGTACTGTAGCGCAATCTCTTTATCATGAAAGTTGAACTTACAAATGTAGAATTATGTAAAAAAAAAAAACTGCATTCAAAAATAAAACAATGTAAAGTTTTAGAGCAGAGGTGGGCAAACTATGGCCCATGGGCCGAATCCAGGTCACCAGCCGTTTAATCTGGCTCTCGAGTTCCCGCTGTGGAGCAGGGTATGGGGCTTTCCCTGCTCTGGTGCTCCAGCTGGGGAGCAGGGTTGGGGGTCGCTCCACAGGGCTCCCAGAAGCAGCGGCATGGCCTCCTCTGGCTCCTACGCGTAGGGGCAGCCAGGGGGCTCCGCTTTGCATGCTGGCTCCGCCTCAAGCGCCACCCCCGCAGCTCCCATTGGCCTGGCACCACTGCCAATGGGAGCTGCAGGGACGGTTTCTGCGGACAGGGCAGTGTGCAGAGACACCTGGCTGCACCTCCGTGTAGAAGCCAGAGAAGGGACATACTGCTGCTTCTGGGAGCTCCTTGAGGTAAGTGATGCCCGGAGCCTGCACCCCTGAGCCTCCCCCCCGCATGCCCCAACCCCTGCCCCAGCCCTGATCCCCCTCCTGCCCTCCAAACCCCTCGATCCCAGCCCGGAGCACCCTCCTGCACCCCAAACTCCTCATCCCTAGCCCCACCCCAGAGCCCACTCCCCCAGCCGGAGCCCTCACCTCACCTACACCCCTGCCGCAACCTGGAGCCCCTACCTGCACCCTTAACTCCTCATTTCTGGCCTCACCCCAAAGCCTGCACCCCTAACCAGAGCTCTCACCCCCTCTCACACCCCAACCCCAATTTTGTGAGCATTCCTGGCCCACCATATAAATTCTATTACCAGATGTGGCCCTCGGGCCAAAAAGTTTGCCCACCCCTGTTTTAGAGCCTACAAGTCCAATCAGTCCTACTTCTTCAACCAATCGTTCAGACAAACAAGTTTATTTACATTTGCAGGAGATAATGCTGCCCGCTTCTTGTTTACAATGTCACCTGAAATTGAGAACAGGCATTCTCATGGCACTATTGTAGCCGGCCTCGCAAGATATTTACCTGCCAGATTCGCTAAAGATTCATATGTCCCTTCATATTTCAACCACCATTCCAGGGGACATGCTTCCATGCTGATGATGCGTTTGGCTCGATAACAATCCAAAACAGTGCGGACTGACACATGTTCATTTTCATTATCTGAGTCAGATGCCATCAGCAGGAGGTTGATTTTCTTTTTTGGTGGTTCGGGTTCTGTAGTTTCTGCATCGGAGAGTTGCTCTTTAAAGACTTCTGAAAGCATGCTCCACATCTCATCCCTCTCAGATTTTGGAAGGCATTTCAGATTCTTAAACCTTTGGTCAAGTGCTGTAGCTATCTTTAGAAATCTCACATTGGTACCTTCTTTGCGTTTTGTGAAAGTGTTCTTAAAACGAACATGTGCTGGGTCATAATCTGAGACTGCTATAACATGAAATATATGGCAGAATGCAGATAAAACAGAGCAAGGGACATACAATTCTCTCCCAAGGAATTCAATTACAAATTTAATTAATGCATTATTTTTTTAATGAGCATCATCAGCATGGAAGCACGTCCTCTGGAATGGTGTCCGAAGCAAGAAGGGGCATACAAATGTTTAGCATATCTGGCATGTAAATACCTTGCAATGCTGGCTACAAAAGTGCCATGCAAATGCCTGTTCTCACTTTCTGGTAACATTGTAAATAAGAAGAGGGCAGCATTATTTCCTGTAAATGTAAACAAATTTGTTTGTCTTAGCAATTGGCTGAACAAGAAGTAGGACTGACTCTGAAGTTTTACATTGTTTTGTTTTTGAGTGCAGTTATGTAACAACAACAAAAATCTACATTTGTAAGTTCCACTTTCACGACAAAGAGATTGCACTACAGTACTTGTATGAAGTGAATTGAAAAATACTATTTCTTTTGTTTATCATTTTTACAGTGCAAATATTTGTAATCAAAAATAATATACACTTTGATTTCAGTTATAACACAGAATACAATATATATGAAAATGTAGAAAAACATCCAAAATATTTAATACATTTCAATTGGTATTCTATTGTTTAACAGTGCAATAAAACTGTGATTAATCCTGATTAATTTTTTTGAGTTAATCTCATGAGTTAACTGCGATTAATCGACAGCCCTAGTTTATATACAATGCTTATTGTATTCACATTGCTTTATGGTTGCGAATGATGGGTACTGCAAAACATATAGAGCAAAAGCTGCAAACATTTGAAACAAGGTTCCTGTGCCAAATCCTAGGTGTAACAAGGTTAGATAGACTAGAAAGGATGACATCCATAGATTAAAAGTGCGGTATGACCACATCCTCAAAATGCGCCAGATTGAACCCATACCAACTATCTACAATTGTTCTGTAAGGAAGAGCGCATAGAGCGAGAGGCCATGGACAACCAAGGAGATGTCCAAGGTATAACTTGGTATGTAAAACCATCCAGGCAACCCCCAACAGGTTCAAATGGGAGCTCAAAACAGATGTTGATGGAATCTGCTCATAAACCTCAGTGTTGGGGGAAAGCAATACATTCATGTGCATGAGCTATCCTGAGGTAAAAAAACAGGGAAGATCAACCACTTTAGTTTTACTGTGAGGTAAACAAGTCAAAGTCAACCCCAGGTGGCGGGTTAGTGGTGACCTCACCCAATTTACCATATGGTAAAACTAAACTGTCTTGTCTTCCGTGTGTTTTACCTTGGGATAGCTCATATATAGGGTGTCTATTTCAGGGTAACTAAGGTACATGAGTTATCCCAAGGTAAAAACACAGTGAAGACAAGGGACTTTCATTCTACCACAAGGTAAATTAGGTGAGGTCAGTACTATATCACCACCTGGGGTTGACCTTGCTTTGTTGACCTCATAGTAAAACTAAAGGGGCTGGTCTTCACTGTGTTTTTACCTCAGGACAGCTCATACACATTATTTACCCTGAGGTAATAAATATACCTTCTTTTTAGCAGTGAAGACAAGGCATAGATGGAAGTCGAACAGGGCAAGGCGCACTGAATCAACCATCTGCAATAAAGAAACTATATGGGGTTCCTTCAGAGACGTTAAGCACAGAGCCACATTGTGCTCAGCGACCCATGAAAGCCGAGAGGAGGTTGCGGCACTGTTCAGTGGAATGATTGAAGTTAGGATTTTGCCTCCTCCAGTCATAATAATGGAGGTGGTTCTTACAGGCCAGGCCTTTGAGTAAGTGCCCTATAATAAGAGGATTTCACAGAAGGGGCTTTACAGCTGCTAGGAGACAAGTGTTATTAAAGGGGACAGAGCTCTAATAAGAGCCTGGCTGCTGGGTCAGAGGGTGTGTCTCTGCCCTTCCATAAAGAACAAAATGAATGGCTTGAGGGCTCCAGTGCTCTCACAGCTACAGATAATGATGAAATGGGGCTGGCTAAGCCAGGAGTCTACTTCACACATACTGGGGGAGGGAGGAGAAGTGGAGGGGGAAGAAGGGAATGGATCGGTTTTCATCTCTATCCACAGGCTTGTGAGCACTGGTTACCTGTGGTACAAAGGGCATGGCTTCTCTGCTGCTCATAAAAGAATAACACAATATCCCAGCTTTAAAGGAAGGGGTCCATAATTTGGTGGGTGAGGGTAGATAATCCCCTGGACAGTTGTGGGCTAATTCTTGACCAGTTTTACGCACTTCTCATGGGAAGAGCCCTGTGCGTACAGAATTCTGATGGTGCTGATCTGCACTCCTGCATTGCCAAAAGCTGCCATTTCACCTCCACCACTCCTTTCTTAGTGCCAGAGTCTGCAGAGTCTGAGGGGTCCAGTCCTCGGCGGGAACTGCAGGGCAAGCAGCACAAAATCCCTTTCCCAACCAGCATTTGATGCTAGGGAAAATCAAATGCACAACATATACTCGTCCCATTGAACCACCCAGAAGATTTTCAAGCCTTTCCATGGGGATGTGGGTGAAAACAGAAGCGGAGCATCAGCAAAAATCAAAGAAAGCCATGACAGGTTTTATAAACCTAGGCACCATATGGGGTTGGCTGCTTTACAGTCATGGAACTGCAATCTTATCTTTCTTCCAGATCCAGGGTCAAACTCCACTCACCTTACTCATGTGGGCAGCCCGTGGGTACCCCGCCTGACCCCTCCTCACTTCACCAAAGGCATTTGTAGGAATGTAGCGCTGGTTCCCATAGTGCTGTCACACCCAACACAATAAGAGCCGCCCAATGCCCACCAGGGCTGAGTCTTGCCCCACACCTGGACTCTAGCCACGCGGGGCAGGGGGGACAGGGGTTGTCTTTTTGCACCCCACGTGAGTTTGTGGAGCTCCTAGGAGGCTTTGAAAGCAGCTTGCCCTTCCTGATTTCACTGGGGCCGCTGGACATGTCCCCACCAGGGTATTATCGCCTCCTCCTGGGCAGCTTGGCTGGTGGAGCTTGAAGGGGGGAAGGCACATGGGGGAAATAGACAAGACAAGATCCGATCTGTTACTATGGGGGGCGGGGGGGAAAATTAATCCTGGGAGCAGGGCAGGTTAAGAAGGGCCATCTAGGCAAGCCGTGTGCAGCCAGGCAGGGGATGCCTGCTCCAAGCGCCTAGGGCAGGGCTGGTGGAGGGACGCCCCCCCTCCTCCCCAGTGGCAGGATACCTTTGCTTCAGCTCTGGCTCCAGCGCTCCGCGGGGGCTCAGGACAGATGCCTCCAGATGGGATCCCGGCGGAGCTCGGAGTAAGAGCCTCCTGCCCTGCCCCGGTGCCTGGCACCCAGCCCGCCCGCCCCTTACCTTAGCGCCCGGGGCGGAGGCGATCAGCAGCAGCAGGAGCAGCGGGGCCAGCCGCCGGCCGGGAGAGCCGCGCGGGGCGGCCATCCTGCGCTCCTGCTCCATGGGAACAAGGCAGCGGCGGCAGCCCGGAGGCAGCCGCAGTCGCCTGAGCGCAGCCCTGCATGGCTGGGTAATTAATGACTTTCCAACCTGTTTGGTGGCTGGGCGCCCGCAGCTCCGCGGGGCCCTGATTGACACAAGCCGACCTGAGCCACCCGCAGCCCGGGGAGGGCGGGGGCCGCGTGCGCCTGCCCCGCATTCCTCCCAGGCCCGGGGCGGTTTGCGACGCAGACAAAGGAAGCCAAACCCGGCACAGCAGGATCCTTGCCCCTCCCCTCCGCAGCCCCGGCTCCCTTGGGGAGGCCTCGGGCTCCCTCCATCCAGGGCTTGGGGACAGGCCAGGACCAGCACCCCCTCCCCAGGCTGTGTGTCTGAGAATCCGGATCCACATCGGATCAGGCCACTCCGCATTGCCCGTGACCCCTTCCACCCAGGACAGCCCGGCACCCGCTGGCAGATGTCCCTAAAAGAAGGAAGTAGGCCAAGTGTGATAGTTATAACCCCACTTTGCAGCTAGGGAAACTGAGGCACGGGGAAATGAAGGCTGGGCTGGGAAGAGAATCCCAGTCTGGTGATCATATTGTTCACATTTAAAAGAAGGGTCACTTCGGTGGTGACAGTGCTTGAAGATTGTGAAATGGTCTAGACAGTAATTGGTCCTGCCATGAGGGCAGGGGGCTGGACTCGATGACCTCTCGAGGTCCCTTCCAGCCCTAGAATCTATGAATCTATGAATCTATGGTCCCACTGAAGATCAAAGGGGGTGCTGGGGTCTGGACTCAGGGCATCACAGGCATATTTCTGTGCATAAAGCCTTTTTCCTGGTAACTGAAAAGACTGGTCTGCACCTAGTGTGGATGCACTTATAAGGTGCCTTATATCGGCATAGCTTATTCCCCTTCCCATACAGGAATAAGGTATATACCGGTATAGGCACCCTTAAACCCCTATCATTGGGTGCTATTGTACTGCATAGTAGTACGGATAAACAGGTGGTAACTTCCTAGTGTAGACAAGACCTGAATGAATTTATCTTGAAACACTGAACAAGTGGCATGAACATTCACTTTGAGCAAAGGAACAGCTTTGATCGTGTCTCCTCTGATTCATCCTTTCACTCCAGACACTGATCATCACACTGACCACTCCTTCCACTGAACTGTTTGTTCCAAGTCCACATAGAAGAATTTCTATTCACTTGTCTCAAACAAACACTTTTTGATCTGGTCTACACTACAGAGTTAGGTCAATACAAGGCTGCTTACGTCGACCTAACTATGAAAGTGTCTGCACTTAAATTTTGCTTCCGCTGATGTAACTGTCCAGCTGTGCTGACTTAATAAGTCCACCTCCATGAGCGACGTAGAGTCAGGGTCAGTGTAGTTAGGTCAACACAGTGTCAGTGTAGACACTGCGTTGCTTATGCCAACATTGATAGTGGCTTTCAGGAGCCTTCCCACACTGAGGGCTAGTCCACACTACCCACCCGATTCGGCGGGTAGAGATCGATCTTCTGGGATCGATTTATCATGTCTCATCTGGACACGATAAATCGATCCCAGAAGCGCTCCCCCGTCGACTGCGGAACTCCTGCTTGCTGAGAGGAGGAAGCGCTGTTGACGGGGGAGCCTGCCTGCACCGCGTGGACCCGCAGTAAGTATATTTAGTTCGATCTAGGAAACGTCGACTTCAGCTACGCTATTCTCATAGCTGGAGTTGCGTTTCCTAGATCGATCCTCCGCCCCAGTGTGAACCAGCCCTGACAGTACAACCAATACAAGCGCTCCTGGTGAGGATGTGCACTGCCGACACAAGGAGCAAAGTGTAGACATGCACAAGCGATGGAATTACTGCAGCGGTTGTATGCCAACATAAGTTAGGTTGACTTCACTTTGTAATGTAGACAGGCCCTTTGTAGTTAGAGCTTGTCCACATGTGAAAGTTGTTTGGAATTATTTTCATCCACATTAAATGATCCAGAACAACTGTTGCGCCAACAGTGCGTCCACACCACCTTGTTATCCTGGGTTAAGATGCTTCCCTTTGGGATCCTCGTATCCAGAACTGTGTTGTTTCGAATAAAGCATTCAGCATTCTTTGCAGAAATCCAGTGGTGCAATGCTTAACCGCTAGGCTCTGTGTTGTGGGATTTTTGTCACTGTGCGATACTTGCTGGAAGGCACTGGAGTTCTGAGACTCGGGGTCAAACTAATTCCCATGATTTCTCTCCTGTCATTCCATCATTCATCTAGCTTTTATGAGCCAGCCCCATTTTCAAAGAGCTGTCAGGCAGCATGAAGGCACCACTGCACTCCTGCAGTCCTGATGGGTCTTAATACAAACAGGCTGCCACACATATATCTACAGTCATGCAGGGAGATACGGGCATCCAAGAAGGAGGAGGCTGAAAAAACAAATGTTTTGACTAATGAAATGAAAAACTGGATATTTTAGGTGTCCAGAAACTTTCCCATTGATTTGAAAGGCTTCCTGCCATCAATTTCTCTGAAGAAAACACCACATAAGCAGAGAATGGGGTGGCAAAGAGTGGATGCTTGAACTTTGATGGCTATTTTCACTACTTCCGTAGATTATGATCACTGAATCTGTCAAAATACAGGAACTTGTTTTTCCCCCAGAGTGGAGCAGATAAGTCTTAAAGCATATTTATTTCCTGAATTTTCCCTCTTTTTCTCCTTACAAAATGTTCACAGGCAGATTTTTTAATGTATTCATTGTTCTAAATTGTATGTCAATTTCTTCCTTAAAATCCTTTTTCCTCCATGAACAGCTTGCAAGCAGTTCTTGCAAATGCTCCAACTTAGAAACTTGCTGAGTGCTGGTTAGTTACAGCAACCTGGTGGTATTGTTTCTGGTCTCTGATTGGATCACTCTAACAGCACAAAATAAGGATTTGCATTGAAATGTGCAATTTGAAGTTTGCTTTCAGTGCCTGTTCAGTCTTTCAATTTTGTGCAATTATTCATGCTAACAAAGCTCAACCACTTGCTTGTTGCTGGCGAGTGGACTAGAATAGGTCACAGACATGGCTGAAATAAAACAGTCACGGATGTTTTTTCCATGCTTCACTCATCTGTAGTTCATTCCCTTATCCAAACAGGCACTGTGTCCCCTAATGCCAGATTGGGATTGTGGTAAATCAGGTGTACCCAGCTTTTGAGGACAGTTCTTCCCACAGTTCAGTGTGTGTTATGTCTTGGGATGAAAGGATGACCATGTCTGTATCTGTAACATGCAGACGCAGACTTAATATCTAGGTTAGTTAACATAAGGTCTTGCAGCAGCATGTCACCTTCTAATGCCTTAGTGGGGTTATTGACAAGTGGAGTATGATATTGGTAGATTGAGCATGCCCAAGTGATAAAGGATAACATCTCCTAAAGGCCAGGACATTGCTATATGGAGCACACCCGGATGATGGACAGCACTTTCTGTAACCTGGTGGGGTTTTTTGTATAGGTTTTGATTATTTTTAATTTATTATGTAACTTTACAGAAGGAGGTTAGGTTAGGTTAGGTTGGGTTGGGTTGGGTTAGGGCACTAGTTTAGGACTTCGGAGACCTGGGTTCAAATCCTTGCTCCCCTGCTGACTTCGTGTGGCTTTGGGCAAGCCATTCTGTGCCTCAGGTCCCTGTCTGTACAGTGGGGCTAATAGCAGTGCTCTGTGGCATTGTGAGGGAAAATACATTACAGATTGATTAGCTCTTTGAAATCTACTAAATGAGAAGGTTATGGATTAATGATTGATTATTTATTGTTGGTTAATTATTTGTATTGTGGCTCTGACTGAGTTTTCAGCCCCGTTCTGCTAGGCACTGCACAGACGTATAGTAAGAGACAGTCTCTGCTCCAGAAAGCTTACAAATCTTAAATAGACAAGACAGATAAATGGTTGGAGGGGAAACTGAGGCACAGAGAGGTGAGGTGACTTGCCCAAGGGCACTCAGCAGGTCAGTGGCAAAGTTGGGAATAGAACTCAATCTGCAGAGTTCCCATACAGTGACCTGACCGCTGAACCACGTGTAGCAGCAACTGGATAATAATTAATATATTGCAGCTTGGAGAGTTATTGATGGCTCATGTCCAGGCCAAAGGACAGTGCACTTCCACCATCAGATGAGGTAGCAGGGAAATGGCCCCATGCCCAGAATGTGAAGAATGGCATTACAACACTTTCTATAAAGTTGGGTGGTTGGTAGGTGGTGCGTGTCCACATTATGAATGAAAGAAGCTCTAACGTCACAGCTGGGATCACCTAGTAAATCTGTTCTTATAAAGAAACAGAGATTAACTGCATGTCTACCCAGATTATCAGCCCCTTTATAACTGGAATCGTATGCATTGCTGTGGCATCGCTAAAATCTCACATGGCAAATAAGGCTCCCCATGCACGCACCCTATATGAGAGGGGATTGTGTGTTCCTGAGCCTGTACAGAAACATTATTGCTAGAGGATTATTTGCTTTCCTGAAGTGAAGGAACTGGACCGAACTCAGCTCCTGGGTGTATGAATCCTGGCACTTGAGGGATGGGATATAGTCTCCAGATCTGATGCCTTAGGCCCTGATTCAGCAAAGAATGGCTTAATTTTAAGCATGGTAGCAATCCCATCCTATGAAGCACATGCTTACGTGCTTGGCTGAATTGAGGCCTTAGAAAGTGGGAGTAAGAATTATGGCATGAACACGTGGATTTAACTGCACTGCAATGCTGGCATTATTGGGTCTACAATGCATTCAGTGGCTAGGAGCCAAGATCCTGGAACTACCATCTTGGGAAATATGGAATTATTAACATCGCAGATGCATATTACTTTTCCAAACCGCATCTTTTATTGCTCTTCTTCCAATGGCATATGAAGGCTATTATTATAAAATGTTTCTGAGGGTCACTCATCAAGGTTTTGAAGACAAACAGCTGTCAGGTAGGTCAGGTGGCCTTTGGGCAGCCCATAAACAGCCAGTGGCCTAATACTGCCCTCAGAAGCATGGGTAGCACGCCTGTTGACTTCAGCAGGAGCACCATGTGAGTATCACAGAGCCCAGGGAGAATGCCTCTCTTTGTTGTGCTTCTGACAGTGCTCACAGAGGGCTGGGTCATACCGGTTGAAAGATCTGGCTCACAAACTGAGGTGGGCTGGACACTGACTCTTCTCTTTCATATGGCAACAGTTGGATCTTAAGGTCTCTTATCCAGTCTAGAGCAGAGGGGGCAGCCATATGAATGGCTGCGGCACCTCCAGGATAAGCATAAATTGGGCAACCCTCTGTGATGTGTCTGATAGTTTGCACCACGCCACAGACACAGTTCAGCGATTTCCCCACTTTCCATCTGTGGAGTAAGTGTGCGAATCTCCCATGTCAGGGGCAGTTACAGTTTAGAGCTGTCCATATGCGCCATGGGGAGGGGAAGCCCGGCACTTGCACAGTTGGGTCGACGATTAGATTTTTGCTTGGTACATCGGCAGCTGCTCAGGCTTCAGACCATCTTTTGTGAACATCCTTATCTTTCGCAAGGAGGAGTGAGACCGGGAGGGTTTTCTTGAGTTTAGTGGGTGGCGAGGGGGATGATTTAGGTCACGGTGGAACAGTACTGTGGTATTTTCCATGGTTTTTATGTACTCCCCAACCGTCGCAGCATCTCGTCAGATATTTGCCAGCACAATGTCAGCCAATACCGATAGCCATGGAAGTGGTGGTGGTGGGAGGGTGCCGCTAATCACGCGAAGAGTGGCGTTAATTTCGATGTCCACTAAGATGGCGTGTGGGCTTCCGTTCCAAACTGGGGCATGGAATCCTGCTGTGGAATGGACCAAGGCTGGTGACGGCATTTGGAGCATGTGGGTGTCGCTTCCCCATGATGTTCCCACAAGCTTCTGTATGATGTTGACCCTGGCGTTTGTTTTCCTTTTGGTTTGTTCAAGGTGGCGACGGAAGCTGAGCATGCAGCCCAGGGGTATCCCTAGGTCCTGTGGATTATGATTGGGCATCAGTGGTGACCCACCGAAATTGATGTTTAATTTCACCCTGATCTACTTGTCTTCTTGGCCTGGGTTCAAATGGAAAGCTGAGACTACTGTTTTCGGGACATTTGGCTTTAACCGCCATGCCTTGAAATAGGTTTCACTGACCGCCAGGCGGCGACACAACAAAGGCAGAAGTGACACTCCCTGATTAACATGCCAGCTCTCCCCACTCCAAGGGTTTTCCTGAGAGCTTCCTCAAGATGAGAGCTGCATGAAACTGGGGGCAAACGTTGCCATTTGATCTTGTGTTCCTCAGATATTTGTATGTTCCACAAAATTGTACAAACTGGCTATTTCCTCTTCGACACCAGGCTCTTCAGTGCAGGGATTGTTTCTTGGTGCTGGGTTTGCCTGGCACCTAGCACAGTAGGGTTCTGCTCCATGACTGGGACGCTTAGGAACTAGAGCAGTATCAATAAATACATCAATATAATCATTAATAATGTCAAATTCTATTTCACAGCCACCTGCCACTCACAGCGTGTTCGTTTTCAAGGGAAAAAATGGCAAAAGATAATGAATTTGGTCAAGTGGGCCAGTTTGAGCTCATAAAAAGAGGCAAAGAGCCCCCTGCAATTTCATGATGTTTCTCCTTCTGTAGGGAATGTTTTGAATGTTGCTACTTAGGCTGGAGTTTTCTTTGATCAAATACATGTGCACAACATAGAGGTGTGGGGTTTGGGTACATTTCAGCTTGGAAACCAATCGCTTGGGTTTATAATTGGCTTTGGGGGTTTTAACTCTTCTGCTTAACCAGCTGGGGAATGGAATGGCAGATTCTGATGAATCACCACCCTTGCCTATTCCCTTTCAATATCTGATCAGCTGATGCAGTGACATAGCACTCCTTGGTTGGCAAAGTCAGACATTTCATGCCACTTGGAGTTTGCTGTCTAGTAATAAAACCACTTCCCAGCCCCGCTCAAGGGAAATGATAGCTTCCAATATATTTATAAAGCTATTTGAGCCCCAGAGTGGTTACCAGCTAAATCTCATCATCAATAGGGCCCTACCAAATTCACGGCCATGAAAAACGCATCACGGACCATGAAATCTGGTCTCCCCCTGTGAAATCTGATCTTTTGTGTGCTTTTACCCTATACTATAGAGATTTCATTGGGGAGACCAGCGTTTCTCCAATTGCGGGTCCTGACCCCAAAGGAAGTTGCAGGGGGTTGCAAGGTTATTTTAGGGGGGTTGTGGTATTGCCACCCTTACTTCTGCGCTGGCTTCAGAGCTTGGCGGCTGGAGAGTGGCGGCCGTTGGTCAGGTGACCAGCTCTGAAGGCAGCGCCCCGCCAGCAGCACGCAGAAGGTTGGCAATACCATACCATGCCACCTTACTTCTGCGCTGCTGCCTTCAGAGCTGGGGGCCAGAGAGTGGCGGCGGCTGACCAAGGACCCAGCTCTGAAGGCAGCAGTGCAGAAGTAAAGTGGCAGCACCATACCAGGCCATCCTTACTTCTGCGCTGCTGCTGGTGGCTCTGCCTTCAGAGCTGGGCTCCCGGCCAGCAGCCACCATTCTCCAGCTGCCCATCTCTGAAAGCAGCGCCATCGCCACCAGCAGCACAGAAGTAAGGGTAGCAATACCGCAATCCCCCCTACAATAACCTTGCAACCTCCCACAATTCCTTTTTGGATCAGGACCCCTACAATTACAACTCCATGCAATTTCAGATTTTAAACAGCTGAAATCATGAAATTTATGATTTTTAAAATCCTATGACCGTGAAATTGACCAAAATGGACCGTGAATTTGGTAGGGTCCTAATCATCAGGCAGTAACATATTCAGTTTTCTATAAGATCATTTTAAATGTTGATTTCTATAAGGTATTCAATTATTTCTACAATGTATCCAATGATGCTAGACAAATTCAGACTGGAAATAAGGCATACATTTTTAACAGTGAGGGCAATTAACCACTGGAATAGTTTTCCAAGGGTCATGGTGGATTCTCCATCACTGACAACTTTTAAACCAAGAGTGGATGTTTTTCTAAAATATCTGTTCTAGGAATTATTTTGGGGAAGTTCTATGGCCTGTGTTATACAAGAGCTCAGACAAGATGATCACAATGTTGTCTTCTGGTCTTGCCATCTCTCAATGTATCAATCTCCACTAAATGCAAACTCTAGAACCAGCTAAATCTTCCTCCTAAGAATATATTTTCTGCACAATGCACTGGGTTATTGAGCACTGCCAGTTAACAGAAATTGTGTGGCTCAATGAATCAAGCTAAATATTTACCCTGTAACGAATCTTTCTTATATGAACTTTCCCCATTGACTTGGAGAGCAGTTGTGCATCACAACCATTCCAGTGATCTTTTATGCCCCTGTATGCTTGTGCACCATTCTGCGCCTTCCCCGGTAGCCAGCTTGCTGTCACACCAGCACCAGAGCGAGGGCTGAGGCAGTGCAAAATGGAATCAGGTGTTCCGGAGCAAGGGGATTGGGGTCTGGAGCGGAGGGTGGATCTGCATGCCAGATGTGGTACAATTAGTGTGGGAAGCAGATCTGAGCCTCAGCATTTCTCTCCCACTGAGGGTCTCGGCCTCAGGACGGAGTGAGAAAAGAGAAATTACTGAAGGATGTCAGCTGGAATCCTAGTGATGGAGGCGGTACTGGGAACCCTTGATCAAAGCAGTTTGCTGGAAATGGGGGGAAGTCAGGGACACCTAATTCATACTTGCTCAGAGAAAACAAGGGGACGATTGTTTAAAAATCATACAGCAGTTCTATTAACTGACTTCTACAATGGCCAAACGTTGCTTCCAAGCTGAAATAAACCAGCAGTATGATGAAACAAACAGAGAGAATACAGTCAGAGCTCAGCAGACAGTCTGTTTGATTGGCCAGTCTGATGAAGGGAAAAGCCAACTGATCACTGATGAATGCAGTTTCATGTAGGGAATTCTCTTGCTGTTTCAACAAGGCATAGTGCCTTATAAAGCCAGCTCATGGGCTACAAACAAGCAAGAATGAGCAAAGCTTCTGAAAAGCACAAAGGACACAGTTTTCATTTGAACAGAATGACCCAGGGCTCCCAAAAATATGTCCCAGCACCTGACTCATTCAAAGAAACAGCTTGAAGAGAAAAGATAAAGAAGTAATCTTGGTGGAGGGAGGCAATAAAAACAAACAGGCTGATGAATGGCATTTTGGAAGGGATGGGGATTTGGAGGATTTTACGCTTGTGCACATCAGGGACCAGGCAGAGTATGTCCAGGTGTTATGCAAAGCTTTCTCCACATGCCGTTCAACATGCCATTCATTCATGATCTGCAACACCCCCTGCTATTCCAGTCCTGATCCCCCTTCCCCAGTTTTCCAATGCAGTCATGAGCTGTAGTTCCTGGGCCTCTCCTGATCAGAGACAGAGATGATGTGTGGTGGTGTATCTATTGACAAATGTTAAAAGAACACTTCCAAGCTGAGTGGGTCTCAAGTTTAGGTTGTGTTTTTAAAAAGGGATTACAAAAACCTAGTATAAAACCAAACATTTTCATCACTTTTTTAAAAATGATTCAATGGCAAAAAATTGTTTTATTATAAAGGTTTCCCTGCTATGTTGGGAAACCCACACAACTAGTGCATAGGAATCTGAATGTGAAATTGACCAGTCTAGTAAAAATAGTAAACTGCCAAGACATATTCAGATCCACCAAAACCAACTCTTGTTCTCATAAATAGGGCTGAGCAAATAATGGATTTTTCTGCTCAGAGGGCCAAACTGAAAATTTTGAAAAAATTCCAATTGGATTCAAACCAAAATCGGATTTTCCCAAAAGATTTCATCAAATTGAAAACTTAAAGAAATTTCACTTTGAATCAACTGAAATGTTTTCTGTTGACTTGAAATAATTTTCCGCCAAGTTTTTTATGATGAGTTGGCTGTTTGTGTTGTTTTTCACCTTTTTTAAATATTGACCAAAATGTATTTCAAAACATCAAAATATTTTGACTTTTTTAAATTAAATGTTTCAAAACAAAATGGTTCAAACAAAATGGTTCAACTCTTTTTTTAAAAAAAAATTGTTTTTCAACTAAAGCCATTTGTCAAATTCAACCTGAATTCGGTGAATGTTTTGGGGCCCTGAAAAATGCTCTTCGTGCTTTCGTGGAGCGCAGTAGAGAGAGCGCTGCACTCTGTTCACACTGACAGCTGCAAGCGCACTGGCGTGGCCACATTTGCGGTACTTGCAGCAATATTGGGAGCGGTGCATTATGGGCAGCTATCCCACAGAGCACCTCTTCCCATTCTGGCACTGTGGCTTGTGGGAAGGGTGCGGGGGGTGTGGGACATTCTGGAACCTGTCCCAACGCCCCGTGATGCATCGCTTCGCATCCCAGCAGTCCCTGTACTTCCATCCACATTTGGCGCCATCTTTCAACTTTTTTTGTATTGTGAGCTCTGTCTTCCCTTTCGCTCTACGGGAATGGAGCCCAAACTACTGAGGAATATGCTGACGAGTCTCGCCGGCACGTGACGTTTGGCGATTTACTCCTTAAGATCCAAACTGACAGTGAGGACACTGATGATGATATCGACTCGAGTAATGCATACGACACAAGATTGCTTGTGGCATTCACGGACATGCTCACCACCGTGGAACGCCACTTTTGGGCTCGGGAAACAAGCACTGAGTCGTGGGATCACATCATCCTGCAAGTCTGGGATGACAAGCAATGGTTGCAGAACTTTTGGATGAGAAAAGCCACTTTCATGGGACTGTGTGATGAGCTCGCAAGGACATGAGATTGAGAGCTGACCTGATGGTGGAGTAGCGGGTGGCTATTGAAATCTGGAAGCTGGCAACTCCAGACAGCTACCGATCGGTCACTAACCAATTTGGAGTGGGAAAGTCGACCGTTGGAATCGTGTTGATGCAAGTTTGCAGGGCCATTAATCTCATCCTGCTCAGAAGAACCGTGACTCTGGGTAACATGCATGACATTGTGGCTGGCTTTGCACAAATGGGTTTCCCTAACTGCGAAGGGGCGATAGATGGGATGCATATTCCAATTCTGGCACCAGCCCACCTAGCCTCCAAGTACGTTCATCGGAAGGGGTATTTCTCCATGGTTCTCCAGGTGCTTGTGGATCACTGTGGGCATTTCATTGACATTAACCCAGGCTGGCCCGGAAAGGTCCATGACGCACGCATCTTTCGGAACACTGGCCTGTTCAAGAAGCTGCAAGCCGGGACTTTTTTCCCAGTCAAAAAGATCACTGTAGGGGAAGTCGAAATGCCCATTGTGATTCTTGGAGATCCCGCTTACCCTTTAATGCCGTGGAACATGAAAACCTACAAGGGAGCCTTGACAGCAGCAAGGAGTGGTTCAACAACAGACCCACCCTTTAAATTCCCTGGAAATTTTGAAAATCCCTTCCTGTTTGCTCAGCCACGTGTGGAGTGCTCTCAGTGAATCTTTCCAGGTGACCATGCCTCCATGTGCCAGGCAATCCCCAGTATAGAGCAATGACATGGTGCAGGACCTCATCAGTGTTTGGGGGGAGGAAGCTGTCCAGTCCCAGCTGCGCTCCAGCCAGAGGAATTACGATACCTTCGGGCACATATCAAGGGACATGATGGAAAGGAGCCATGACCGGGACGCACTGCAGTGTAGGGTTAAAGTGAAGGAGCTGCGGAATGCCTATCGCAAAGCCCGCAAAGCAAACGGCCGCTCAGGTGTTGCACTGCGACCTGCCGTTTCTATAAAGAGCTGGACGCAGGGGTGACCCCACCTCTACTCTGAGGACCACCATGGACACTTCAGAGCCCATTCAACAAGGCAGGAGGAGGAGGAGGAAAGCGGGAGCGAGGGTACTGAGGAGGAGGAAGACACCCCAGAATCCCTAGATGCATGCAGCCAGGAGCTGTTCTCAAGCCAGGAGGAAGGTAGCCAAAGTACAGGGGCTGCATGGTCCTGGTCCTTGGATCACACAAGGGAGGAGAGGAGTGATCCTTGTACCTTTATCCTACCCTGTGCACTTGCACAAGGGCCAGGTGACCCTAAAAGCCGTAGTGTCCTCGTTGTCCAGCCAGACAAACTGAGGGAGAGGAGAAGTGACACTTACCCTAAGTCACTGTCAGAACGCCGCAGCTTGTGATGCCCAGTCCTGTGCTCAGAGCATTTCAGGAAAGCATGAGGTAGAAAAATCTGGGGAGCATGAAGCTTGTGGGGTGGATTTTCTGAGGGGCTCAGCAATCACTTACCTCTGCCCCCACTGACGGCGATGGGAGTTTTCCCACTGACATCAATGGGAGAGGAGTTAAGCGAACGCTTAGTGTTTTGGAAAATCCCATCAGCGGTGCCTGGTTTTATGATAGTGGTTGTGCCGATTAACCATTTAAAGCCAGAGACAAGCCAGGTCTGTGTCTGGGAACCCTGAACTGGTGCCCAGGGTAGACTAGAGAAATCCTCTTAATCCCTCCTGGAAAGCTAAATGTTTCCGCTCGCAGTCTTTAGGGAGCAATTTCCTTTTCCAGTCTGTGGATGGAGGATTAGTGTCCTTCCAGCAGTGTGTTCCCAAAGAACCCTTTAAAAAACATCCTAGCTATTAAAACAGACTCCTTTAATGTACTGCAGTGGGTCTTTTGGATGACACCTAAGGAATAACGCCTGCCTGCTCTACACAGCAACAAAACATTCCACACCACTTCTGGGGGAAGCTGGAGTTTTCCCCAGCCTTCTGGGACAAACTTTTCTGCTGCCCCCCTGCATCCCTCCACTGTTATGCAGCATGTGGCTGCTTTCCTCTACCCTATACAAGGCTTCATTACTCTGGTACTCTGTGGCATTTGGGGAATGCAAAATGCTCTATAAATGTAAAACACTAGCACACGTTCTCTTCTCACTTACACCCATGTAAATCTGCATTGCAATGGAATCACACGCGTGCAGAGTCAGCAAAAGTGATGACAGAATTGGACTTGTTATTGACTGCCTGAGGGCATCTCCTATGCAGAGGTGTTCAAGGCCAGAAAGGGAACATTGTAAGTGAGGAAATGTCTACCCAAGCGTTAGAAGGAGCTAGTGATGGAGCAGGGAATTGAATCCAGATCTGGTAGATCCACTGCTAGTGCCTTAGCCACTAGACCACTCTACCTCAGCCAGACATCAGGCCTCATTTCTCCATCTGGGTCCAAAGCTGATAGCTGGGCTATATCTCCCCAGAAAGGTACCATTCCGTAGACTGGAATAAGATCTGTGACTTGACCTATGACCCTGATGTCACACTAAGTTAGCTATTCTTTTGGGGGCACTCAGTTTAACAAACACAAAATTAAAGAAACAAGCCCACATGGGAGCCCTCTGGGGCACGGATTGTCTTTCAATTTCATGTGTGTCCAGCATTTAGCACCGTTGGGCCATGATCCCTGAACTGGCACCTCTAGGTGCTAGCGTAATACTACTAATAAATAACAAAAACTTGTGCATGAGGTTAGTTCATAGTACTAGTATGACAGAGAAGTAATACTGCACATCACATTAAATACGTTGTCAGTTTTATTTTAATGCAGTGCTGTTGCTCCCATTCAGCCACTGAAAAATTCACTCTGCGTTAGTTTTCTGTTTGTTGTTGGGTTGCTGTAAGATTCCCATTTCAGTATGCCTTGAATGCTAAATGGAATAGGACCTATGCAGCATATGCATTACAACTTAGCTGAGTCTCCTTCAATCACTGTAAATATCAATCTCTTCATAGTTAGGATCCCAACTTTTAAAATATGAATTGTGTCCCAGCATTAACGAGCAAATCCTGCTCTCTCCTCTGCTGTCCCAAATGGCCCAGGATGCAGCAAAGCGTTACTGTTCCTGGGAATGGTGCAGGATTCTTGGGGCCAAGGGCAGGGATAATGCACCCCTTGACCTCCCCTCCATCCCCGAGCAATCTCCACCCACACAGATGGGGCCTAAAGTAGGGCACTGCAGCACTGAGTCTTTGTGGATCTAGCCCTTTGAAGCCCTAGTCATGGACCAGGCCTCCATTGTGCTCAGTGCTGTATAAACACCGAATACAATGATGGTCCTTGCCCCAAACAGCCTAGCTTAGTTAGATCCACCCAAGCAGAGTGAGGTTTGAGAACAGTGGACAAGCAAGTTCCTTGGGCATGTCATTTCCCCTCTCTGTGCCTCTGTTTTCCCTCTCACCCTTCATTTGTCTTGCCTGTTTAGAGTAGACGATAAGCTGTTCAGGGCAGGAGCTGTCTCTCACCATGTCTGTACAGCACCCAGCACACTGGGGCCCACTAAGCAATACTGTGATGTCAACCACAAAGGGACTGGTATTAAAGCAACTGCGCAGATGCATGTGTAAGAGCAGGGAATAGGTTATATAGGCTGTAGATGCTAAGCCAACCCTAGAAGCAACTGTGGAATGCTCCCTTAATCCTCTGCAACATATGGGGGCCAGGGAGAGAATCCTCATCTCCTCCCCTCCACTCACATGTGCAGCCTCTTTCACCAGGCTGTCCTATGCAGGTGTAGCGCAGGGGTGACGATGTGACTATCTGACATCTGCCGGCAGCTGCGGTTTCTTTGTGTATAATCTGGCTCTTTGCTATGGAACCATCCCTAACCAGATGTGTGTGAAATTCTGCAGTCTTGGTTCCCAGGAGCTGCTGTGATTCTGACATGTGGCTTAACACTCCGGAGATTTAGATACAAACATGGCAGCAAAACAGAGTGCAACGCCCGGCCCTCAATCTACCCATTCCTCGCCCCCTAGATCTGTTCAACTGTCCCTGGGCTTTGAATCCACTCGCTGCTGCTGCTGCTATTAATTATAACAGCTGATGCCGTACTGTGCTTAACTGGGAAGTAAGCCTTCCCAAAAGTAATAATAATAATACCTAGCTCGCATATAGGGCTTTTCAGCGGTAGATCTCAAAGCGCTTTACAAAGAAGGTCAGTCTCATTATCTCCATTTTACAGTGGAGGAATAGGAACGGGAGATGGGTGGGAAGCCCACAGCAGAGCTGGGAAACTCAAGGAGTGCCACCTTGCTTGAATTCCCAGCACAGGGAGTTGGATTAGCTGGTTCCTAGATTAAGGAAATAGGAGTGGAAGTGGATACAAATCCCACAGGGGGCCTGGAGCGCCGCCAGGTCTAGTGTTTGTTGGTGAAGAAAGGCTGCTGGGGCAAGTATCAATGCAGACAAGTCACTGGAGGTAATTGCACTCCCTTCCCCACGCACAGCAGGGACCCTAAAGACTTGGGAGTAGCTGAGAGCTGCTCCAGGCCGCCTACAGCTTCTTTCCCATGGAGATAGCACAAGTTATTGCTGACACAATCAGAATTCTGTGCAATTTAGTAGCATATTTTATGCAATTTTGCCTGGGGATGATGTTGCACAGAACAGGTCTCCCCCAGCCCTGCCTCTTTCCCACCCAGGCACCCCCTAGCCCCCCCCCCCCAAAAGCCATGGAGTCTCAGGTATACAGAGATCACAGGGGCTTCCCAGAGAGAAATTATCGAGCTTAGGTCTCAGCCCATCTCCCTCAACAAAATTTGGGCCTGCTAAACTAACTTTCTGCTGTTTTCCTGCCCTCAGCTCTTGAGAGGAATGTAGGTTCTGAACCTCCATCCTCATGCCAGCAAAACTCTCAGGGACAGGAATTCACCTTGAAGCCAGCAGGCATTTTGCTGGAGGAATTAAGCCCTGTATGAGCCCTGCAATGAACTCTGATATAGTGTAATTCTAAGCCCAATTGTCCACTGCATTATGGCCCTTTTATGCCACTCCAGTGACATAACTGGGCAGATCTGTCCACCAAGAAATTCCATTGGCATAGAGGGATTCTCAGGTTGGCGCAGAGCTGCCATGATGAATCTCTTCTACCTCTCACCCAACCCCTCGGGTAGGGGTGTGTGGCCTAACCATTGTTGTGCTCTAGCTATCCTCAGCTTTCCGGTTGGCCCCTTGTGAC
This sequence comes from Chelydra serpentina, assembly GCA_037349315.1. NCBI lineage: Eukaryota > Metazoa > Chordata > Testudines > Chelydridae > Chelydra > Chelydra serpentina. The sequence continues at coordinate 53,426,702 of JBAIAC010000024.1, read as the reverse complement.
TATATGCAGTTTTGTGTAAGTTAGAGCAGCCCTGAGGTTGCTCTAACTAATGCTGAGGGCTGGCTATCCCCTGAATATGAAGAGTGCAAAGAAGGCTTAGTCACCTTTACTGTTACGCAGCTCCTGCTCTAAACAGAATTTGAGTGGAAGTAAGGAGCCAAGCTCTCTATATATAGTAAAGGAAAACGAAAGCCCCATGTAGTTTCAATACATCCAGTACTGACTATGAGGACAGCTAACTCCCCTTTCCACTGCATTGAGAAGCTGCAAAATCCTAGCTCTCTTGATATATGAGAAACCTAGTCATAACTCATCTTGTGAATATTGTAGAAGAGGCTCTGCTCCTGTATGAGGATTGCAATTGCCTAAAACTCCTTATAGGAAATGTTGTTTTAACTGCTTTGGCTTGGAGTAAAAGCGGGAAATAAAAAATGTAACCATCACTTACAGCTGTTTTAATGTTTTTTTAATGCAAAGAGAAAGCAAAGAAAATGCTTTTAATCAAGCTGGAAAAATAAGGCTGATGGCTCAGAGAAAAAGGGGTGGCTGGCAAACCCTCCTTAAATGTTTCTATTTCATGAAATCCCTCCCAATAAATTGTTTATTCTTCAAAAAGTTACCTGTGCAATGGAGAAAGAGACATAAAACAGAAAGAGTTTGGATCCCAGAGACAGTGGAATAAACGGCCCTTGCACTACAAATAGACACAATGAGGACTTCTTTTGCCATCATCAGTGCTTCAGTGCAGGGGGAGGGCAAAGAGTAGGGGAAACTCCAACCTGGTGGGCCTCAGGTATGTGCAACTCTCTTCATCTTGGCTGAAACACTGGGGATTGGACTGGCGACCTCCAGAGCTAAAAGCATGACCTGCTCCAGTGTCCCAGCTTGGGCTGTAACAGACACCTACCCTCTGTGGATTGGGCACACAAGGGGAATCTCTAACACACACTCCCCAGTGTGTTCCATAAGCCCTGCAAGTGAGGTTTGCAAACCAGCAGGAATCTGTTGCATCCCAATGGCCGGAGTCAAAGAATGGCCTCTCTCATTTCGGGGGAAGGGGGGAAGGTCTGACCTACTGGAGCACCAGGAGTCATACCACAGCCTCTCTCCCTGATTTGGGGGCAGGATCAGGTGTGGGAATCGAATGGTGGCTCTGGATTAGGGAAGGTCTGATGTACTTAGAGACCTGGAGATGGATCTGCAGTCACCAGGTTCAGAGGATTGTCCTGTGTTAAAGCACCAGCTGTCGAGCCCCAACATCTCTTGGTGAGACAGCTTCAGTCACATGTGAGGGTGTGCCGTATTAGAATGCTGGGATCACAGCCTGGTTTGATTAGGGATGATCTGAGGCAGGAGGCACCCGGAATCAAACAGCAAGTATCTTCCTAGCACTTGACAAAATCAGAACTGGGTATTAAACAGTCAGTAAAATACTGGAGCACCAATAACAATATTTTTGTTCCCAACTCCCAACCCACTCCTCCCTACTGACCAAAGTGTTTGCTTTAGCGGAGGCCCAACCCCATTCTCTGTGCTTAGGGATGGACGTCTTGACAACCCTCTCACAGAAGGTCTGATATACTAATCTGCTAAGAAATGCATAGCAGCCTCTTTGTTATGGAGGGTTAACGCAGGAGAACAGCAGCCAAATTATATCCTGGTGCCCTCGCCTCATCTCCTTACTCCACCAACCAGGCACACGCTGAATTTCTGCCCCCCTCCCTATCTAGGATGGTGGTGAAGAGTTGCGCTCTCATCCCTGCTGAGTCTGCAAGAGGTGCCAGCCCAGACTCATTGGAGACAGTTTTTCTCCGTGTCTGCGTCTTGGATGAAATCTTGTCAGGTCACCAACAGCCCCAAACCGCAGCTGGAAAAATCGTTACCGGATTAGATGACTGATCTGCAGAGGCTGATGGGTTCGGCATGTGTGGTTCCGGAAATCATCCATAAGGTAAAAGGCTCAGATGGTGACACTAATCATCATGCCCTCTCAAAGGCCTGCAAGTGCAGCCCACAGCCTTAGGATTTATATCTTGCACTCACATGCTTCCTGGCTCCGCTGGTCCTACTGACAGCCACTGAGACAGGTTATTGCCTATCAATGTCTCCTTTACCAACAAGGCCAGCGCTGGTCCTCAGGCTTCCTTTGGAGCAGGGAAACTGCAAAGAAACAAGTGACTAAACAGATTTGCACTCCCAGAATTTGCACTCCCAAAAACTCTCCCCACCAAAATGTGAAATGAAGGAACGACGACCTAACAGCAAGTTCAGGGGGAGCTTTCAGAGGCACTTCTCAGGCCTTCTCACTGTAGCCTACTAACGCCCTGTTGTAGCTAATTGCAGTGTTCTAACCCTAACACAACCTCAGCCTTGTCCAGACTAGACTTCCTAACATTTCTCATCCTTGCTGCCACCTGTTCAACTCTGCTGGAAGTAGCAATGGAGTAGCCAAGTTGCAGGCAGCCACCAGAGTTTTTACCATTGTATTCCCTAGATCTTATCTGAGCAAGGTTAAATGGCACAATGGTGAAACTCTCAACACCCTGTCTACACTGCTGACTGCTACCACTAGCAGAGTTGCACCAGTATTAGCTATGGAGAGGGAAAAGGATTAGTGTTGATGTAGCCATGGAGACTGATGTGCTGCTTTCCACTGGGTTGCTGTTCTGGTCTAGCAGCAGGGGGATTTTTCCAAATGCTTCTTGGCCCAGTTAATTCAGCACTGCTACCACATTCAGTGGGTTGTACCCACTAAAGGTCCTTATCCAAAGCCTGTTGACGCCAATGGGAATCTTTCCATTGAGTTCAGTGGGTTTTGGATCAGGTCCAAAATGCATCAGTAACAGAAGCATGAACGTCTTTGAAGGGTGGGGAATGTGAACTCAAGTGTGATTGCTAGTTCACCATAATACACACGTACTGGGGAAGACCCTCGTTGATCAGTAATGCCAGCCAGATGAGGAAGAGGTGATCCTGCAGAGAGTAAAAACACCAACAAAAACCCCAGGGCCCTCTTCAGTTAGAAGGACCCTCTTCATCCAGACTAGTGTCAGGTGCGTGGTCGAGGGCTCAGTCCAGCCTTGCTTGCTCCAAACTCCTTTGGTGACCAAGGGAAATCAGCACCAGAGCTATAGCAGTAATGACATTCTGTCCTTCCGCTGCAGGGGGCAAAGCTAGCTAGAGCCTTTTAGAAATAGGCTGACACGTTAGTGGAAAGCTGCAGAGTTTTTCTCTAAGCTGAGAAAACGTGCAGCCCAAGCGAAGGAGGGAATTCTCACCAGCTGGGCCTCCTGCCCACGAGTTTGAGGTGCTCACTGTAAATTGTGCAGTGTTTTTCTTTCCTGTAGCACTTTAGCTGCTTACATGGAGTCTATTAAGTTTAGACCCAGCAGTAACCTCACCATGCCGAGCTAATTAGCCTGGGAGGGCTCTGCTCTTATAGCCATCAGTGCCAGGACAGAACAGGGCTCAACAGAGAGGAGTCCCTGGATGAAATTCTTTGGCCTGCGCTATACAGGAGGTGGGACTAGATGATCAAATGGTCCCTTCTGGCCTTAAACTCTAGCAATAGAAATATGAGCCCTAAGTTAGCTAGCTGGCCCTGAACTCTGATAGCTAGCCCCAGAAAGAATTGTTCATCCTACTCCCATTTAACACCAGATCTGCTTTCCTTCTGCTTGGGATGGGGATGGGGGCTGATCCAGTGCTCATGGGCATTTTCCCTTTGCTTCAATGAGCTTTGGATCGGGCACTGGATGCTCATCCAAAGGGAGAGATCTTCTGCTGGAATAAGCCAGTTCCATGTGGATGATCCAGTGGAGTCCCCAGTTGCTACAAACTTCTAGTCCCCTTTCTCCACCTCCCAGCTGCCTGTAGCTTATTGTTTTCACATAAAATTATAGTTGATAGGCGTTGTGTGCCCATATTTACTTCACTTTGACTGGTGCTTTGTTTGGCTCTGGCCCCAGAAGGAAGTCAAAGGTGTTTCCACCTCTCCGGGCTGCCGAGATTGCTGCTGGAGTCTCTCTTTCAAGCTTAAAATGATCTACTTTAGTGTTTCCCTCTATCTCAGGGAGGCCAGCCTCATTCAGCTGGCTCTGCCCTGCCACACCTGGGCAGAGTGTGGGACTTAAAAGGAAGAAAGCCCAGCAGTAACGGGTGACTGGGGAAGAGTGTGGATGGACTGCTCCTTCCTAGGCCTCAGAGCCCTTTTGCAGATGGCTGGCTGAGGAAAGAGCCCAGGGGAGAGCTGGGAGGCTTTGAGCTGGAAGATGTGAGGGAAAACAGGTGCAGCTGTTAGGTCCCTTTGGCAAGGCCTGGGGAAGGAGCCCGAGTGACCCTAGGGCCAGAGGCTAGTGACAGGTCGACCACAGTCTGCCTGGGACTGTTGTGGACTCCTGGAGCTCAGTGGGGAGTGAAGAGGACTATGCACAGACCCTAGTGAGAGGGTTGTAGAGGACCCCTGGGGCCAAGGGGAAGAAGGAATGTGGGGTGCCCTGATAAGCGGAGGAAGAAGTGTTTACAGGCCTGAGTGTAAGGCTGTGCACATTGGTACCCCTGAAGGGGTGGGACCAAATGTGACTGAGCCAGAGGCATTTGCAGCTGGGCAGAGTTGTAAAAGACCACAGAAAACTAAAGCAAAGTGCTGCAAGGCTGGGTGTGGCCAGAAGCGGGTGCTCTGAGACAGTAATTCTTCTAACACCTTCCTCTTGAGGGTAACAAACACAAGTGGAAAATAGGCAAGATTTTTAAAAATTAGTAAGAGAGAATAATGATGGTGGAAAGAAATCTTTACAAAGTGAAATAGATTCAAAGCACAAATTGGCTATTAGTATTATTATTTGTATTCAGCAGCACCTACAGGCCCCAGCCAAGGCCAGGACCTCTTTATGCCAGGTGCTGTACATACACTTTGTAAGAGACAGTTTCCTGTCCTGCGGCGATTACCATTTAAACAGACAAGACAAGACATATCATCATATCATATGTTTCCTCTATATAAATCCATGGTATGCCCAATCTTGAATACTGTGTGCAGACGTTGTCGCCCCATCTCAAAAAAGGTAGATTGGAATTGGAAAAGGTTCAGAAAAGGGCAACAAAAATTATTAGGGGTATGGAATGGCTTCCCTATGAGGAGAGATTAATAAGACTTGGACTTTTCAGCTTGGAAAAGAGACGACTAAGGGGGGATATGATTGAGGTCTATAAAATCATGACTGGTGTGGAGAAAGTAAATAAGGAAATGTTATTTACTTCTTCTCATAACACAAGAAATAGGGGTCACCAAATGAAATGAATAGGCAGCAGGTTTAAAACAAACAAAAGGAAGTATTTCCTCACACAATGCACAGTCAGTCTGTGGAACTCTTTGCCACAAGATGTTGTGAAGGCCAAGACTATAACAGGGTTCAAAAAAGAACTAAATAAATTCATAGAGGATAGGTCCATCAATGGCTATCAGCCAGGATGGGCAGGAATGGTGTCCCTAGCCTCTGTTTGCCAGAAGCTGGGAATGGGTGACAGGGGATGGATCACTTGATGATTACCTGTTCTGTTCATTCCCTCTGGAGCACCTGGCATTGGCCACTTTCGGAAGACAGGATACTGGACTAGATGGACCTTTGGTCTGAACCAGTATGGCCGGTCTTATGTTCTTATGACAGAGAAGATGGGGGGAGAAAGGAAGCTCATTCTCTTAATGTAATGGATGGGGAACTTAGGTCCAGAGAGATTAAGTGACTTGCCCACGGTTGCACAGAAAGTCCTACATAGAGCTCCCTGGACAATTATCGTTGATTTTTCAATAAGTCTTGGAAAACTGGGGAAGTTCTAGGGGACCAGAAGAAAGCTAGTGTTGTGCCTATATTTTAAAAGGGCAAATGAGCCTACTTCAGTATAATGAAACAGCTAATACTGGACTCAGTTAAAGAATTAAAGGAGGGTAATATAATTAATGCCAGTCAACAAGGGTTTATGGAAAATAGATCCTGTCAAATTAACTTGATATAGTTTTTTATGCAATTACAAATTTGGTTGATAAAGGTAACTGTGCTGATGTAATATACTTAGACTTCTGTACGGTATTAACTTGGTAAGGCATGGCATTTTGGTTAAGAAACTAGAATCATACAGAATCAACATGGCACATATTAAATGGATTAAAAACTGGCTAACTGATAGGTGTCAAAATGTAATTCTAAATGGGGAATCATCAAGGAGAGGATGTGTTCGTAGTGGACATCCCACAGGGATCAGTCTTGTTCCTGTGCTATTTAACATTTGTATCAATGACCTGGAAGAAAACATCCAATCATTACTGATAACATTTGTAGAAAACTCACAAATTGGGGGAGTGGTAAATAACGAAATGGACAGGTCATTGATATAGAACGATTTGGATCTCTTGGTGAGCTGGATGCAAGAAAACAATATGTGTTTTAATACAGCCACATGTAAATGTATTCATTTAGGATCAAAGAATGCACAGGCACCGACTTTCTGTGGCGCCGGTGGGAGCTCACGCCCAGCGTCGGGGGCGGGGCCCCGCTCCCGACGCCGGGCCCTGCCCCTGACGCCGGGTGACGTTGCGGGGCCCCGCCCCCGATGCCGGGCCCCGCCCCCGACGCCGGGTGACGTTGCGGGGCCCCGCCCCCGACGCAACGTTGCCAAGCGTCGGGGGCGGGGCCCCGCAATGTCTCCCGGTGCTAAGGTAAGATGGCAGCGGGCCCCGGGGTTGGCGGGGAGCTGGCCACGGGTCCCGGGGATGGTGGGGAGCTGCCGGTGGGTGCGGAGCACCCACCAATTTTTCCCCGTGGGTGCTCCAGCCCCGGAGCACCCACGAAGTCGGCGCCTATGAAAGAATGTAGTCCATATTTACAGGATGGAGGACTCTATCCTGAGAAGCAGTGACTCTCAAAAAAGATTTGGGGATCATGGCTGATAATCTGCTGAACATGAGCTCCCAGTATGATGCTGTGGTTAAAAGGGCTAATGCAATCTTTGGATGTATAACCAGCAGGGGAATCTTGAGTAGGAATAGAGGTAATATTACCTCTGTATTTGACACAGGTGCAATCGCTGTTTGAATACCGTGTCCAGTTCTGGTGTTCACAATTCAAGAGGGATGTTGAAAAATTGGAGAGGATTCAGTGAAGAGCTACAAGAATGATTAAAGGTTTGGAAAACATGTCATAGTGAAAGAGTCAAGAGGCTCAATCTTCTTAAGCGACAAAGGGTCCTGTGGCACCTTATAGACTAACAGAGGTATTGAAGCATAAGCTTTTGTGGGTGAATACCCACTTCTTCGGATGCAAGCAGTGGAAAACTGCTTGCATCCGAAGACGTGGGTATTCACCCACAAAAGCTTATGCTTCAATACCTCTGTTAGTCTATAAGGTGCCACAGGACCCTTTGTCGCTTCTACAGATCCAGACTAACATGGCTACCCCTCTCAATCTTCTTAGTTTAACAAAGAGAAGGTTAAGGGATTACTTGATTACAGTCTAGGACGTACATGGGAAACAGTATTTTGATAATAAAAGCCTCTTCGGTCTAGCAGACAATAGTATAACACGATCCAATGGCTGGAAGTTGAAGCTCGATTCAGATTAGAAATAAGGCCAGAAGGGACCACTGTGATCATCTGGTTTGACCTCTTGGATAACGCAGGCCATATGCTCGACACTGTCTTCCTTTCCCCCAACCTTCATCTGTTTTTTGTCCTTCTAGATTGCGTAAGCTCTCTGAAGGCTTTGTGTAGGTACATACAGCACCTAGTATGTGTTGGGGGGTTACTCTAATATAAATGGTGGTTTGAGCTGTATTTAAAACCAGAAAAATTCTTCTTCTGAAGCAGCTGAGAATGTCTTAGCCCCTTGTGTGACTTGAATCTCTGCCCAGGTCCTCCTTCATTTACTTCACGGGGCAGAGTATGTCACTAGAAAGGATGGGCACCTGCATTCTAATCCTGCTACAGCTTTCTTGGTCATTCATGGACAGTAGACCAGTTTACTTATGGAGGAGAGCAATGCCATCTGGTGGTGAAAGTGTGTATTTAAAGAGCCACCGTTTGAGTTCCATCAGCAGGATCTCAGCATTTGGAATTAATATTTAGTCAAGCAACACTAATAGGGTGACCAGATGGCCCGATTTTATAGGGACAGTCCCGATTTTGGGGTCTTTTTCTTATATAGGCTCCTATTACCCCCCATCCCCTGTCCCGATTTTTCACACTTGCTGTCTGGTCACCCTAAACACTAACCACATTTTTGTATCTCCCTCCCTTCATCTTATCTTCTCCACCTTGTCTATTTCTGCATCATTTCCTTAATTCTTCCACCCTGCCTGCCTCTCAGTGGAAAACTTGTGCTACAGCCACAAAATCAGGGTCTTAATCTCCTTCATTTTAGATGGGAGCACTTACACTTTATTTGCTGTCATAGGAATGTTACCGGTTACCCAATTGGCCTAGATTTCATTTTGGACTTGGTGGTTATTTTTTATCTAGTGACACACATGGCTGACAGTTTTTAGTCTACGCATTGACTCATCTGATTTTGTATTTCTCTATAAGACTATATAGCAACCCACACAAGTGTAAAAGGAAACAAATAATGGGATTATTTCCCCCCAGATTTCCCCTGATCCAGGCCAGAGGAAGAAGGAACTAATTTAACATTTCAAGTACGCATGTCCTCCTTTTAACTACTAAGCACTGGGTGTATCTGCAGCACCTGCTACCCTTCATATAGCTTATCTGGAAAGCTTAATTCTGGTACTCAAGGGATAACAGTGTGTGAATGCGACAAAGGGTCCTGTGGCACCTTATAGACTAACAGAGGTATTGGAGCATAAGCTTTCGTGGGTGAATACCCACTTCTTTGGATGCAAGCAGTGGAAATCACTGTGTGTGAATGTTCATCACTTTGATTTGAAATGGTCATTTAGGACCTGAGCCAAAGCCAGCTGAAGTCAATGGAAAGACTCTCATTGACTTCAATGGGCTTTGGATCAGGTCTTTATATTTGTATTCATTCACACCTTTACATTGGACTGTTTTTTTATTTTTTCATCATGAAATAGCTGTTACTCCATAATGAGGGCTGTTTGGTTTTGGTTTTTATTTAATTTTTCTCAGGAATTTATCTGTGTTTATTACTACTACAACAAATACAGGTAAAAATCCATGCAAAAAACTGTTAATTTTTCTGGGTAAATATCGGGGTTTATTGTGGTGGATGGAAGGATGGGGAAAAAGTATTCAGTAGATTAATGCTTTGGTGAATGGAATTCAGTGTGGTTTGCTGCAGAACTAAAACAGAACTCAAAACACAAGGCCACCTCTGAGTTTGAGAAAACAATATATCTCTAATCCCCAAATAAAACTTTTCATTTGACTAAACAGTTTACTGTTGTAGACTTAGAACTACTAGCCTATATATTTACATTTAATCATGGAGCCACATCATGTGCAGCACAACTTCATCCTTTTCTCCTGGTCTTTTTTTTTTTAACTTTCAAATATTTCCTTGTGTTCTGAAACGTATTCTGAGACAGATTTTCATTTTCTTCCCATTTTAGTGTGTCAAATCTTTAAACCGTTATCTGCTAACAGCTTGAAATGTGGACGTGGTGGGGGTGAGATTCACCAGAACGTTCAGGATGCGCACGCCCTTCAGAGCTTGCGTGTGTGCCTGTTTGTGTGTATCTTCTAGACTCATACAGAGCCTTACTTCAACAGGCAGTTTTGCATATACACACAGACTAATGTATTATTGTAATACATGTATATCATGCAATGTATTGTATTGTCCTAACAGAATGAGTTATTTTTTAATATATTTGAATGATACAAAAGTAGGGTGAAATCGGTGAAAAAAAACAAATAATACTTTTTGTAAAACCTGTGATTTTTTCGGTAAAAATCTGTTCAAACTGAAAACGTAGGGGCTTAATCCATCCATACTCCATGCAAGTGTCCAAGGGAACCTCTCTGCGTGACACCACCAATTGCAGGTTTGACTTTAGTCATAAGGTCAAGGAGTCATGCACTGGTCAGGCATGGTAAGGACTTCGGTCAAGGAATATACTATGTGAATTACCAGATGCATTGACACAGAGTGAGGGCAGCTCCTAGAAGTAGGATGTTCTTATTTTCAATTTTTACAGACTTAAATAAGATTCTGGACTCACAGATTGCTTGGTATTCATACAAGCCTGTTGCTTTGTAAATGTTGAAAAATCGTGTTCTGAAATGGCCATGAACCTGATACAAAGCCCATTGAAAATGATGGCAATCATTCCATTGACTGCAGTGAGTTTGGATCCAGTCCTATCTGAGGGATACCTTGCGCTTACAGTGTATAATGCCTTTAACTCAATTTGCTCCAAACAATCTACCAATGTAATTATCCCCATTTTATGGATAGGGGAACTGAGCCAAAGACAGGTAAGGTGACTTGCCCAAGGCTACAGAGTTAATCAGTGACAGAACTGAGAGTAGAACTCGGGTCTCTGGGCTCCCAATGTTATGTTCTAATAGACAACTCTATCATTCCATAATTGTTTTCAGAATCTTATTAAAAATAAATTATTCTTAATTTCAAAGTTTCTAGATGTCTATACTTGTTGTGCAGAGGAAGCTTGCATAAGAACTTCCTTTGTTCTAACTAGCACTCGATGTCTCTTGCTTTCATGATCATCAGTCCTGCCAAAACCTTTTAAATCTGTCTTTAAAAATAATCAGAAACCACTTGGTTGATGGGGGAGGGGGGGTGTTCCCTGAATATGTTCAAAACAAAAAAGACAATGAGCCAGACCCTCAGGTAGAGTAAATCTGTGTAGTGCCATTGAAGTCATGGAGCAATGTTGACTTACGCCAGCTGAAAACCTGGTCAGCCTGTTATCTTTCTCTGAATCTGGCCCTACTAGTTCAGATAGGTTCCGCAACTGTGAAACCTCACAAGTCTATAGAGAATCTTCCAATGTCACCTGCCCTGCCTTGAATGTTTCTGTTCGACAATAGACACCGTTCACATTTCTAGTTCAACACTTTTATTGGAACAGAGATTCAGGTCCCTGATGATATTATTAACAGCATGAGAGAATCCCACTGATGTGTATGCTTTCTGAAAACAGGAGTTCAAAACCAGCAGTGCATGGAGGCTCAAAGACGACTATCTTGGAGCCCCTCCATGGTTGCTGATAAAGCTGCTTCAGTTGCCCTGTTTCCACTGGCTTTCAAATACAAGCTGATTTAGTGTTGCACAGGATTGCTGGGTTCAGCAACTGCCTGCTCCAAAGCCACAGAAGTTCAGTGGAAAGGCCATGATTGCCTTAAATCAGCACTGGATGGGGTCCCAGGTAGTCCTCTTCAGTCATCTGTCTGTGTTATCTCCAGGTTTCTCTCTCTGGTGGGGGTGTTACTGATTCCTCCATCACACATCAGAAGACCAGGGTAAATGACTGAGGTTTACATTTGGTAATTGACCATCTGAATGAACAGGGCATATTCTTTGGAATCCATGGAATACAAATGCACAAACTTCAAGTGTATAGTTTTGCTAAGACTGGGACAGAAGCCAAGCCCCAAAATACAGAGTTAATGCTGACTGAGGCCACCGGTGTGACAGAAAAAGACAGGGCAGAGTGTGTTAAGCATGCAATACCTGAGGGCAGGTGTTGCAGGGAAGCAATATACTAGCCTTCCCCATCCACCCACATGGAATCCCAGTGACTCAATGGAACTCCACATAAGCACAATGGTCTACCCACACTCAGTTGCAGGATTGGACAGTAAGAGGCTGATCCAGAGTCAATCAGAACAGAAAGACACTCTATCTTCACTAAGCTTTGGATCAAGCTTTGAAATGGGCTATGTTAGCATTGGACCTGTTCTGACCTAAGTATGGCTCTGTCCTATGCAACAGATTGTCATGTACGTGCACTAAAACTCACTAGAAATGTATGAACAGGTTATAAAAAGACAAGGACTTCAGTCCAACATTTAAGTCTTTGTTGGGTTCTTTTACAACCTCATGCTTTATTTATTTATTTATTTATTTATTTATTTTTAAAACTACTTTAAGAAGCACAAGGAAGTTTTTCTTTAAAAAAGCATAAAATCTGTCTGCACTGCAACAGCTCGACTGGTTCACGCTCATGGGCCATATTGTCCACAGTGCCCATGTGCCTGAGAATCATTCCTTTCCATTGCACGGAAGACAATGCAGTAGAAACCAATTACATAAAATTGTCTGTGAGTGGCACTTTGACTTTTAGATGTTAATATTTTATCAAATCATTGAACTTGCACCATAGACCGATCTCTTGCCGATTATTAAGTCAAAGCAAACAATAAATCCCAAGCCACGCAGAAAAACAAGAAAGTGCTTCCATGTTGAGCACTATTTTGATTAAAAATAAAAAGCAGCCAAGTTCCCCCTACCCCAAATTTTGTACAAAAACGTTCCTTGGACTGGACTCAGTTTGCTGAGTGTCAGCGCAGAGAGAATTTTTACAGCCACAGTTATTCATTATTCTCCTTAAAACCTGATATAGCCGAGTGTTAGAATGATGATTGCATCCTAAGGAACACTTCAGAACACCAACCCACCTTCTGTAGTAAAACCTATTTCCATTCAGCAGGGCAGAGAAAAACACGTGCTTTCCAATACAAGAATTGGATCACATATAAAATGCCAACTACTTTGGAAAAACGAACAACAGTTCCAAGCCCTGTCTTGAAATGGCCAGTCGTGCTGAAAAACCACATCCAATGCATTCTGTTTGCAAGGATAAAAACAAACTCTATTTTCAATGCAAAATCTGGACATGTGCTCTGCCCCCCGCCCCGCCCCAATTCACTATTTCAGTCCTGAGATTTGGAAATGCAGATGGGCTGCCCCCCTGGGGCTGTAGTGAAATGAGTGAATATTGTGAGCTGTGTGTGAGTCAGCTTAGTCTTCCTTTGGAATGGTTCAGCAAGGCACCACTGGTGTGCGGCACAGGCAGCATTGGTGTACAGTCATTAGAGGGTATTTTACAAAGTTACCCATCTCGGAGTGTTCAATCATTTTCCTGTTGTTGCTTAATTCAGATATAGCCTATGTCTTTGTGAGGCCTGTTTTGGGCAGTTCTCCTTGATTGCTCGGTCCTTCAGCCCTCATATAGATTGCGCCAATTACAACACGTCTTCCATTTGGGCACGTCTTTCCACTTGGAAGTAAACTCCACTCCTTGCCACAGCCTCTTCTTCTCCAACCAGAAGAGATTTGGGCCCTGATCTTGCAATGTGATCTGTGCATTCAGACTCTCTGCACCCACACAGGTGCAGGGAGTCTGCCTGCAGAGATCTCATTGAAGGAGCTTTAGCCTAGTACTCTAACTGAGTCCCCTCCAGCATGAGTTTAGTAGCTCTTCTCTAGACTCTTTCCAGAATGCATCAGTACCTCTGGAAGTAACATGCCCCAAAGTGGCTCAAGCTCTCTCTATGTTATGTACAGACGATGATGTGCAATAATGCATTGGTGTGCACCAAGCTGGGGATTCATAAGCTTTCAAACAGTGAATAAAGTATTAGCTCGTTACCGGCCATCAATGCACTCAGTTCCCCAGCCACATGAAGCACTCCTATTACTCTGAGTGGCTGCTCCCACGGGCTAGTGAGAAGGTGAGCTCTCCCCATGCAGAGATCCCATTGCGACATGTCCTATAGGGGCTGAAATAAATACCTCTATTAACAAATGTCTAGGGAACTAAAAGTTAATCATAAGAGCTATTTATAGAGAGACCTGGAGGCAAGTTAATCAAAAGAGCTATTTATAGAGAGACCTGGAGGCAACTGTGAATTATAAGATTATTATGTCCCTTTACTGTTACCAGTGATGTTACAAACCATGGGCCGATCACCCTTCCCAGGGCTCTGGTGGGAGACGAAATCTCCCTGAGAAAAGCCCTTGCCAAATTCCTCCTTTCCCCATCCAGCTTCCACCTTCTTCTCCCCCAAACCTCCACAGGATCTGGGGATACACTGCTACAGTGGTGGCTGCGACTGCCCCTTCTGTATGGGAGGGAGCAGGTGTGCAGGTAGAAGGTCCCCTCTGTACATGTATATCCAACATGATTGGCTGAGACGGCTTAGCCAGTTAACGCCTGCGCCACTGGGTCTCACTTTGAAAATTATAAAATCTTCCCAAGCGGTAAAAATAGATGCGACAGTGTCATGCTATTATAAAGTGAGCTTATTGTTCATTAATGGCTCCAGATCCCTGACTTAGTAATAACTTGCCTCCTCGACACAAAGGCTTTGGCTATCCTGGTTTCATTCACCTCTATGGTTTGGTTTGGAAAGAACAGCCATTGTTCTCTATGGCTTTTACTGGATGGATGGGCAGGACCAGGTGGGAGATGCGGCTCCACAACCCACTCAGCTTGTCGGTGTCCATGTGGTTGTAGGAGCTGGGAGTGTTGGCATTGGTGAATTTGGCCCAGAGGAAATCACGGACTCTCTCCTCGACCTGCTGTAGGTCTATATTAGCCTCCAGCTTCTCTTCCTCCAGCAGGACCGTTAAGAGAAGCGCCACGTCTTTGAAGGCCGCGCTCTCATGGTCGCAGTACTTGTAAAAGATCAAGGTGGAGCCAGCCGGCAGTGACTCGAACCGGTGCACCACTGCAGCCCTCTTGCCATCCTCAAAGCCAGTGCTCAGCTCATAATCTACCTCCAGTTTAGCTTTGTCGCTGCTGAGCGTGGCTTTACCAGCTCCGTCAATCTGGATCGTGCTGGCACGGAGTGAGGTGGAGTAGGCATCTGCAATACGGTTGCTCAGGCACTTTAAGGTTTCTTCACCTTCACGGGCAGCAGTAAAGATTAAAATAGCTGGCTCAGTATGACTGGAAGTGTTGAGATGCCTCTGCAATAATTTTCGCCCTCTAACCCACAGGTAGGAGCTCTGGCCCGGAAAGCTCTCTTTCAGCTGGTTAAACCCAGACAAGAAGGCCTCCAAGGCTGGATTTTTTGGCACCCGGTGGGGCTGGGAACTATAGTAGCCATTGCAATATATGCTGAAACAAACCACAACTACCAGGACTCCCAGTGAAGCTGCAGGAGAAGCAAGACCTGTTAGAGAAGGTTGAGGGGAAGGGACAAGAGAGAGAGTGAAAGAGTCCGACATGAGTGCAGTTGCATGCTGGAGGCTAGCCCAGAGATACGCCTTTGTCTTTATCCATCTCCCAGACCCAACACCTGATTTCTAATGGAAATGATGGGCTCACCACATCACCCTGGTGATGGCCCAGAAACTGTTTAATGTAGCACTGAAAAAGAACCCTCTTGCCTGAGGTTCAGGGACTTGCTCTGCCACTGAGCAGAGGGCCCTACAAATACACAGACTGAGCTATGGCCCGCAGCTTCGGAACCATGGCATGAGATCCTACCTGGTCTCTTGGGAAACTTCAGTCTTTATGTGATTTATTGCCTTTTCCCCCTAGAATTTAATGCACCCAATCCGACAGCACTTTTTCACAGCTGTTTTCTAATGCAGTTTTGTAGGCCATCAGTTTAGGGCATTCACTGGCGTGGTGGAGCTGCTGGGTGCTAAGCCTTCCAAAATCCAGTCTGCTTACTGGTGCCAAAATAGCTTATCTATCTAAGGTCCTTATATGGTCCCTAGTGCTGTAGTGTGTGAGTGCCTCACAATCTTCAGTGGACTTATTATCCTCAATAGCCCTGTGAGGTAGGGATGTATTACTCCTGTTTTATGGATGGGAAACTAAGGCACAGACAGCAAGGCCCAGATCCGTATGGGTATTTAGGCCCCTCATTCTCATTGATTTAAATGGGAGTGAGGCACCTAAATATCTTATCAGATCTGGGGATAAGGGCCAGATTGTTAACTGTATTTATTTAGACATTGCTATGCTCAGCATTGCAATGCCTAACTGACTTGGAAGCCTAAATCTCATATTCAAAAGGGACTGTGGTATTTAGAATCCTAAAAGCCATCGGCTTTCAATGGGATTTTGGCCCCCCCCTAAGTGCCTACATCCCTTTTGCAAATGAGATTTAGGCTCCTCACTCAGTTAGGTGGCACAAGGCTGAGCACAGCAATGCCTAAATACCTTTAAAAATCTGGGCCTTAGCGAATTGCCCAAGATCCCACATGCCGAACAGAGGATTGAATCCCAGTCTCCCAAGTCCCAGGCTAGCCACCTAGTCACTGGACCAGCCTCAGCCTTTTAGCTCAAATCTTAAATAAAGATTTAGCAGCTTAACTTTAGTCACCTTTTCTTAAAATCTTTGCCAGTATTGCCGAGTACAAGTACCTTGTTGGGTATTTATTTTAAGAAGACAGTGGCCACCTCACCACGTCCGTGCAGGGAGAAGGGGACAAGTTGCTTGGAGGGCACTGTCATTGTTGCCAAGGCATGGTGCTGTGGGGTTGGGTAATGGTGAAGGAAGCATCCCCTCCTGCACAGTGAGCAGGGCGTGTGCCTGCACACCTTTCCATGCCCTGGGAACTTTAGGGAAATCCCATGTATTATGGGACTGAGCCAGATGCACTTTTGTTATGGATGAGAGCTGCTTTCCATTTTGCTAAAATCCCCAATAAACTAAATTTGCAGCAGTTTTCGCAAATCCCGGGCAAAAGGGTTAATCCACCTCCGCAAGAACCTCCCGTCAACACAGGAGGTTAGGCTGGTATAACCACGTTGCTCAGGGGTGTGGATTTTTCACACCAGAGTGATGCAGCTATACTGATGTAAGTGCAGACCTGGCCTGAGTGAGAGGTCTGAACATGTTTCATTATCTGATCCTGGTTGCTGATTGTTTCCAGGGGAACTGTGAACAATGTAATGGCATAAGGAAACCTTCCCATTCTCACCATTGCCTAAAAAGGACTTCTCCTTCTCTGGCGTTGCTTCCTGCCTGGTCTCTGTCTCTTGTGAATGGGCTTCAGCCTCTGACTTCACCTCTGTGGGTCAGATATTTAAAAAAAAGAGAGATGAAGTTTGCCACTCACTAGTAAAGGCAAAAATTAGTCTAAACACATTACTAAAAATAAAGTCTGCATCCATAGAACACAAGGCAAATATGTGATACTGCTTTCAGCTGCAGAAGCCTCTGCTTTGGGAGGCTGTCATCACCCTGGAAAGAATGGAAAGGAATATGCAGCTCTTTAAAGCCCCTCACAATTTCCCTTCTTCCTGAGCAGGAGAGTCCCACTCAGTGAGAATGAGCCAGTTGGGATATGTGCTGAGCTTCATCCCCGCTCAGCTCTTTAGAAATTGCAGCTTGCCACTGGGTCAGCTCAGCCTCCAAATCTTGGGGAGAGAAGGATCTTCGTAACATGCTCCACCAGGAAGCATGAGTGGCCAGGGATGGGGCAGAGAGGCTGATGAGAGTTATTTCTTACCCAGCTAAGGTCTCTGCAATAGCTGCAAAGCTGGGTGAAATGTCCTATGAACAAAAGCTGCCTTCTATTGTGATTAAATGCTTAAAGTGTGGTTCTGCTCTGAAAAGTGTCTGTGTAAGAACTGAACCATCTCAGAATAGCTCTGCTCTTGGTGCGTACTCAGTCAGACCTGCTGAGTTTAGTGACAAAAGTATATTCTTGCTGCTCATTACTTCTGAATCAGCGCAGCTCAGAGAGAGTGAGCTAGAGCAGCAGTTCTTAGCCAAGGGTCTGAGGCCCCCTGGGGGACCCCGAGCAGATCTCAGGGGGTCTGCCAAGCAGGGCCAGCATTAGACTCACTAGAGCCCAGGTCAGAAAGCTGAAGCCTCGCTGCCCCGAGCCCTGCCACCTGGGGCTGAAGCCGAAGCATGAGCAACTTAGCTTCGTGGGGGGCCCTGTGGCATGGGACCCCGGGCAATTGCCCTGCTTGCTACCCCCAATGCCGGCCCTGGCTTTTATACAGGGGTGCTGGAACAATTTGTACAGTGGGGGTGCTGAGAGCCATTGAATCAAACTGTAAACCCTGGATATGATGGAAACCACTTCAAGCCAGGGGGTGCAGCTGCACCCCCAGCTTCCCTAGTTCCAGCACCTATGCTTTTATATGAAGAAAAAAAAACAGTTGTTGTTGCACAGCTGGGCCGTGGAGTTTTATAGCATGTTGGGGTGTGTGTGTGTGGGGGGGGGGGGGGGGGGGGCTCAGAAAGAAATACGTTGAGAACCCCGGAGCTAGAGTCTTTTCTGCCTTATGCATCATCAACAGGATTATCACTAACTTTCAATCAGTCACATTTGTGTGTCAATTTACTGAGGGTAATCCGGTTGTACGGGTGTCACTGAGGTCACACTTTGGCCTGCAGAACCTCTTCTGCTTCTGGTGGGGGTGATGACATGTAAGAAGGAAATAACTAGGGCCGGTTGAACATTTTCCATTCAGAACTGTTTTTTCCAATTGGGGTTTCAATGAAACGAAACTATTCATGAACAAAGCCCCTGGTTGCTGTGAAGACTTTCAAATTTTTGTTGGAAAAAGCAAACCTGCAAAAACCAAAAAAGAGCTTTCATTTTACGATTAAAAGTCTAAATTTTCCACAGAACAGAACTCATTTGCTGACCAGCTGTAGAAGCAACCATGTTGACTCTGAGGCCAGAATGAGTTTGCAGGGCTGGCAATCTGGGAAAACATCTTCCTATTTGTAAACCCGGCACATGTGATCTGCAATCCTTGACTGAGAGACAAACCCCTCAATGCCATTCTTACAAAGCCCCTTTTCAGAGATTAACCACACATTAAGTTGAAGGCAAGGGATTTGCAGAGACCTTAAACATGGCAGCACTTCATCGTGCAAACTACTGTTGACTCACCTTCAGTCGAGTGTCTCTTCCTCGCTGTGTCTTGTGGTCTCTCTTCTTCCTTGTTTGAGATACTCCCTTTCATTGGTTCCAGGAAGTCTGCAGATGGAAGTGTGGTTTCTTGGATTATGGGATCTTGTGACTCTGCTCTGGGGGTGGGTACACTGTTCTCCTCTTCTGTTGGGGGTTCCCCTATGATTTTCTCCTCCGGAGCAACTGAATGTGTTTTCCTTTCACTTAAGGAGGATACCGTGTCTTTGTCCAGGGAATAGTCTGGTAAACTCATTGTGTTAAGGTTCAGAAGGCCTGGAGACTCCTCAGTGTATGTTTTCAGAGAAATTCCATCAGAACTCACTGGCCTTCCTTCTGAGGAATCCTCTTCATCTGCGGAGGGGCTTCCAGACACACGGTTTGTCTCTCGGGGACCTAGCGTTTCTATTTCTGGGGAGGTTTTCAGTTGAACAGAACCAGAATCTTCAATCATCTTTTCTTGGTGGGTCCTCAATACATTTTCACCTTCTTGGACCTGGGGAGTCCTCTCCTCCTCTCTTCTCATCAATTCTTGGGCTGGGTAGGCTGTGGGATCAAAAAGTCAAAAACTGTTTATTTTCTTTAATATAATGGTCAAGAATACTGAGTTGCCGACTAGTTTTCTACGAACTCCCACCAAACTCTTAGTCCTATACGCTCCAAAATTGACACACAACAAGAATGGGGATGAGATTCCCATGACCCCTCACCACCAATGAACTACACTGGGCCATCTTCATAGAGGTCTCAACCTGGCCTCTAAATTTGTGCCACTTTGCAAATACAATAATTTGTTCATGCTAATGGTCCTGCAAAGATTGGATCTTGGCTATTTTAGAAATGTACCCCTCTTTCTGTACTCTACACCCAGCTGTCAAGACCAGACGGGACATATAAATGGTCACCGAGAGTCTTAGGTGGAAGTACCTTGACTCTGAAAGTATAGTCCATCAAATTGCAGGATATGTTATAAGGCCTAACTCTGTATCTGGGGTTTCCCTAGTTGGTAGGTCAAGGAGAAGAGGATGTAGATTGTTTTGTGGTTTGGGGAGTTTCTACTAGTGGTGTTGACATGATAGCAGATTGATCTGAGTGATTTCAAAACATTTCTTTGCCACGACTGTACATAAAAATATAACTTGCTTCTGCTATATTTCTGATCCTTATTCATTGACTTTCTGTATGTTTGCAGAAACAGAAATTTAAAGCAAATCTTAGAGAATATTTGCACAAAGGAAGTTTTGAACTTGTAAATATGAGTATCTGTGCCAGGAACCTGAATCTTAGACTTCCAATCAGGGAACAAACAACAGGTATAAGTGAGCTAAAGGATCTAGCAAAACTACCCAACATGGTTCAGATTTCAAATACTGAATATTTGCAACAACCTGCTCACAAAAAATCTGCAGATCAAGAACTATTATCATATGGAAATTATTCAGAAAATAATTTTGAATACAAAATAAATCTGACAAAATCGTAAGATGCTCCCAGACAATTCAAGAACAGCGAAAAAATATATCTTTGTTGAATACAATCTTTACTATGAATTACCCACTGAATTCTACTAGCATCGATGTGGATTGGGTAAAGTGATCTTATGTGTTCAGGAGTTCTTTAGGGGGCAAGGGGGACTGTCATTTATCTGTTTTATACTAGCGCAGTGATTCTCAAACTTATTTGATTGCACCCCCCTTCACTGTGTCTGTAGTAGTTTACGCCCCCCACCACACCAGTACATATACCGATAAAAATAATCAACTTGCAACTCTCACTAAATATGAAAAACAGTAAGGCACTGATTCAAACAGAGCCAACGATTCATTGTAATAAGAACAAAAGCAACGCTGCAATTGTGGTTGATGCTTACAATTAAAGGTGCACCCAGCGTCATAGCAAACGGATTAACGTACAAATGGC
Organism: Chelydra serpentina; assembly: GCA_037349315.1. Lineage (NCBI taxonomy): Eukaryota > Metazoa > Chordata > Testudines > Chelydridae > Chelydra > Chelydra serpentina. The sequence goes on along the minus strand of JBAIAC010000024.1, from coordinate 53,405,946 downwards.
AACGACTCTGTATAATGCTATTCATACTTATCAGAAATCCGTCAAAATGTACAGCACCATCTGAGGACCTGATATGTCTGGAGGAATCAGCTTTGCTAGTTATTCATTGCTGTGGGTAAAATGTGCGCAGTTTTTTCCCCCTAAAGCTTCTCACGCCCTCCCCCCCACCCCCCCCCCCATTTGAGAACCTCTGCACTAGAGAATAAAAGTACGCAGTATACATAGAAACAAAAATTAATTGTCCAGTTTGGCTTCTGGATACCCAAGTTGTGCACAGGTAGTTGGTGTGAGGATCATTCTGTTTTACATATGCAAAATCTGGGGCCAGCAAGCTAGAGGCCATGTGTTGAACTGTTGGTCTATTATGTGACCAGCTATAATTTCCTGATCTCTGGGTTCTGTGGAATTTAGATCTCAGAACTGATCCAATTCTTCTTTGTATGGAAAACACGTCCCCTATAAGGGTTCTGGAACAATTTTTATAGTGGGGGTACTGAGAGCCATTGAACCAAACTGTAAACCCTGCATATAATGAAAACCACTTCAAGACAGGGGGTGCAGCAGCAGCACCCCCAGCACTCCTATTTCCAGCACCTATGGTCCTCTAATCCACAACACGCTCACTTCTCAAACATAACCATATTCATGTTCTTAGGAAAACTGGGAACTTTAAATTCAGCTCGGCTTCCATTATTTATTTCATCTGCAATAAAAGCCACTTTGTTAATTGCCCCAAATATTGGCCTGTGGGACCCCTTCCCGCCCCTGCTCCACAAGATTAGACTTTCATTTAGATGCTTAAAACTTGATTATTTCAGAGGACAGGAAGAAATTCCTCTCTATCCTCTACAGCAGAGCACAATTAGGTAACTGTATTGTATTAATGTGTTGGAGGTGCAGGGTGGAAAAGGTTCTCTTGTTTTGAAGCACTGGGTATTGATCATTGTCATGGATAGAATCCTGGACATAGGATAGGTATCTATGGTCTTGTCAACACAGGGATGGCTGGCTTGTTCTCACAACACTCTGAAATTCAAACCACTAGATTTGCTTTAAGTATGAAAGAGACCAGTAGTGACTGTCGGGGGCTTCCTTTTATTGAACTGGAAATATAGAAATGAAACATGCTTTTTCCTTTCTAGGTTTTAGTTTCATTGAGGAGATTTTGTCTTCCGGTTTGTCTGAAAATGCAGTAGCTAGGGACTATAGCACTGGAGACATGCATGGAACTCCCTTAAGACTCAGCTTTTCAAGGAAAACTTTGTTTAAACACAGATGCTCCAGCACGCACACGTGTGCGTGCACACATACGCATCCCGACTGGAATCCAGCCCATCACCCACTGTGGCCCCACCCTATTCTTAAAGGGCCAGCTCCCATTTCTCTTACTATATCACTAGTAACAATGACAAATACAACAGTACACAAATATTCAAAATTATTATTAAATATGAACCTATTTCTAAAACATCTATTCCAGGGGCCTCACATTCACACCAAACTTACTCCAATGAGGATCCTGGTCTCCATTTTCTGCCATTCTCTTGATCGTTCGCTGTTTTGGTTTCTTGACTAGATTGTTACACTTCCTGGTTAGGTCATACAGATGCCTGCTATCTTCTTTTTGGTCCGAGTAGCTTGATTAGTCTCAACCAGCTCATAGAGACCATCCCCTGAACCAACTAAATACAAAGAATGAAGCAATGACTCATACTGGGAAACTTGAGTGCTTACCCACCACCACCACCAAAGCCATTAATAAAGCTGTTTGGAGCTGTGTGAGGCTGTTACCTTTATGATGGAATATACCGAGATGCACCTCAGATCATCAGTGACATCTGAAGACATCAGGCCTAGTTCTGTTAACAAGCAGCTAATATGACTGTAAAGCTGTTCAACTGGGTCTATATGGGTGATCTTCAATTATGTTAAGATAACTCAACTGGGGAAAAAAACACTTTTGCCCATGTAGCCAGAGTCCATGTAGACCAGACCTAAGCTCTTATGTCTGAATCCCATTGGTGGGGCGGTGATTTGGGAAGTTGCACTGGACCTGTCAGTGCTGTCTCTGTGGTCAGAAGACTTCAGTCTCCAGGGCTGTTGCACCAGCAATTTAATCCACTCATTTAAAATACGTTTGAATCAAACTGCCACACACAGCATATAAGTGCTGGGGAGCAGGGGTAGGATGTTGAAGAGAAAAGGAAAGAGGAGGAAAGCCTCTCAACCTGCCACGTTGCAAGAATGTGAGCCTGGCTTTTGAACGTCACAAAGGCCCCAAGTGAGGGAAGGACCCAAATAACAGAGAAGAGCAATGTGGGATTCAGTTTCTCACGAAATACAGTTTTCTATCGTTTCAGTTTCAAGATGATGCATTTTGTGATGCCAATCATTTATAGTCAGCACTAGTGAGCAATGTATCCTGTCTTCAGACTTGGCTACGAGGAATGAGTAAGCACAGGGAAATTGAAAAGAGAAACTTTCCTTGAAGGATCTATATGCACAGGACCAGCAGTCTGTGCCCTCTGTGCCTAATACAGTCTTCCCCACACCAGATGGCCTACCATCTCTATTGTCATGCCCTCTAAATGAAGGCAATACCATATTTGGAATTAAACAAACAAAACTGCTCCCTATGGAGGCAAGTGGTCAGATTTACAGCTCATCCCCCAGGAATCTCTGCACTCTGCTCCCCACTCCAACCCACCAGCTTTTGATTCCTCCTTTGTGTTATTTAGAAAAAGCAGGGAGTGAGAAATTAAAAGTAACTCCCAAGAGCTGAACACTTACTTGTGTGGATTGCAGCAGCTGCTCTGAGTGGGTATTTCTTAGCAGAGGGGTTGTTACAGGCAGATCCAAACTCTTCCCTACCACAAACGTCCCAAGGGCCCTTCAGTTTCGATATTAGAGGGAAAACAGATCCTCTCACATATACACACCCATAAAGCTCTTAATCCTTCCACTGTCAACGTAACAGTGAACTTTGCACACATCCAGGGTGCCATAGTGTGGAATGCTGGGATATGTAGTTCTTCCCCCCACTCTTTGACTGCAGCCACGTTTCTTTGAATGAATAGTCCCTAGTCCTAGCTCAGTCAGTGGCTTTGTTCTGATTACAAACATGTATTTTCAAGAAATAACTCATCTGTTTGGACTTATTTACAAAACTCCGCAATTGTATAAAGCATCCTTCAAACAAACTGTATCTCAAACCACTTTAGATGTTAAATAATAGAATTACATTTATTGCATCATCATCACGGCACATTTCAAAGAGATGTAGCCTCCTTGCAGCTCAAGTGCTACTCAGATGGATCTCTAGCTTGGTACTTAAGTTGCTCTGGCTGGAAGTTCAGTCTATGTATATCATTCATGACCTTATTGCACCATCGAATTACCATTAAGCAGCCTCCAACTCCAGATTATAGCCTGCTCAGTATTAACCTGTCTCTATGGGACACTGAACAGGTGGCAATTGTTAAATACTTAAGAAGCATCATAGACAGTGCTGGAGGATGCTCAAAAGATGTGGATGCTTGTATAGCAGGAGCTGCTGCCATATTTCAAGCCCTTCAGTGATCTCTGTGGGGACGTCATGATATCAAGCTTGCTATGAAGCTGCAGATCTATAGAACCATGGTTACACCAACTTTATTGTACAGCAGTGAAATGTGGACACTGAGGAAGGCTGAAGAGAGTGGATTGATGTTTTTGACTCTTCATCAGCTGCTCCATATTAAGAAGCAGAACAAGATCAGCAATGAGGATATTCAGAACTGAACCCAGCAACTGTCTCTGTCAGCCTTGGTGGCTTTCTTGATACAGACCTATTATTAGGATGGAAGACCAATTAACAGAATTACAACAGAGGGAGAAATTATTAAGAGGCATAAGGCAAGGGAGAAAAGAGGTGATTTATGTAAATAAAAAAAAATACAGAAGCAAAGACACTAAGACCTCATGCTGTGGGCCATGTACTCCATGGAGTCAGTTCCCGTAGGCTGAAAAACGAAACTAGAACTGGCCAATAGGGGATTGGGAAGGGAGTGGTCCGCAGAGTGATGCGGCTGGAAAAACACTGATCTATCAGTATGTACAGTACTGGAACAATGGAATCTTGATTTTGGTTGGGACCAATAAGTGCTACATAGTACAAATAATAAATCTGTGACTATTTGCTTCTTTTTCAATAACACAGGCCAGTGTAAAAGAGAAAGTGGGAAATAAAAAAGAGAAGCCAAGATTTATTGTTTTATTTTCTGGAACCCAAAACATCCCCATTTAGAAAATAAAGTGTCCAGCCCTTTTCCTAGTGGCCTTCCTGGCATAGAGTCAGGGCCGGTGCAAGGAAGTTCGTGCCCTAGGCGAAACTTCCTTGCACCGGCCCCGTGCCCCCCCAACTAACCCCGCAGCCAGTCCCGCCCCATGTCAGCTCCCCCCCGCCGGCAGCTCAGTGCCCCCCCGGCAGCCTCCCCCCGCCCGCGGCGCCCCCACAGCTCCCGGCAGGCACGACCAGCCGCCCCCCCCCCCGGCTCAGCCGCGGAGCTGGGAGGGCGGGCGGCAGCTGCGGCCAGCCGCCCCCGCCCCCGCCCCCAGTTCAGCCGCGGAGCCGACTCCCAGCTCAGCCGCGGAGCCGGCAGGCGGGAGGCAGCCACGGCCAGCCGCCCCCCAGCTCCCAGCTCAGCCTCGGAACTGGGAGGGCAGGAGGCAGCTGCGGCCAGCCGCCCCCCCGGCTCCTGGCTCAGCTGCGGAGCTGGCAGGCGGGTGGCAGCCGCGGCTAGCTACCCCCTGCCTCCCAGCTCAGCCCCGGAGCCAGGAGGGCAGGAGGCAGCTGCCGCCAGCCGCCCCCCGGCTCCCTAGGCGACCGCCTAGGGTCGCCTAGTGGGCGTGCCGGCCCTGCATAGAGTCACTTCATTAAGCCAGCCTTTAAGAAAACCAGGCTCCAGACTGGAGCAGCTGCAAAAAGGCTCACTTCAGCATTAAAGAGGGGACCGTTCAAATGTTAGTATTATGCTAGGCAGCTTAAGAAGCAAAACTAAGATTTTATTTGTAACCTCTTCATTGATCTTTTAGCAAATTTTCAAAGCATCTTCATCTATTTAGTCATACAAAGGAGGGCGTGTTATTTAGAAACTGGTTTGAAAATGTTCTCCTGTATATATGAGAGCAGCATGCTTCTTTGATATGCATCCATTCACCTCTGGATGCATCAACAGGGCTGGCTGTAAGAATGAGCTATTGCTTGGATACTCAGCGGTTTAAGGCTCCTCAACTCCTTCTAGCAAAAGGAGAGGAGAAAGAAAAAAGCTAAAGTCTGATACCCGCTGTCTTGGAACTTGGAGCCTCACAAAATGGAAGGGCATAGCACAGGTTGAGATGCACTTAAGGAGAATCTATTCTGTTTGTGTTCTTATACATCTTATACATCTGGTACATGGCTCACAGATATAAAACGTGTCTTTCTGGGTCATGCAGCATAATCTTTTTCTTAATCCACATTTCACAAACAAAATTTATTTGCCACTCTCATAAATTAATAGATTTGAAGGCCAGAAGAGACCAATATAATTATCTAGTCTGACCTCCTGCATAATACAGGCCATTGAATTCCACCTAGTAATTCCTCCAATGCAGGGAATTACTCTTCCCTACTACACAAAAATGATTCCGCCCCACACTCTGAATTAGACTGGCTAGAGATTGGACAATGCTCCTTCGGCCTTGGCATTTTTCCTCCCTTGTTAGTCTCCTCCCCCACAAGGCATATTTTGTACAAAGATTATTACAGTAGAGTGTAGGGTGTGAATATAGGGGGAGGGATAGCTCAGTGGTTTGAGCATTGGCCTGCTGCTAAACCCAGGGTTGTGAGTTCAATCCTTGAGGGGGTCATTTAGGGATCTGGAGCAAAAATCTGTCAGGGAACAGTACTTGGTCCTGCTAGTGAAGGCAGGGGACTGGACTCAATGCCTTCCCTGGCGGTCTTGTGGGGGGGAACCTTTTGCATTGCTCTCAACTGGGGCAATGCAGAGACTGATCAGTGTCACTGCCAGCCCCCTCCTTGGGGGGAAGGGACGGGAGGGAAGGAAGGAAGGATAGAAAAGGGAGTAGAGGGGGAGAAAGAGGGAGCTGGGAGGGGATCGACAGACACAGCTCTTGACGGCTGGGCAGGGCTGCTGCTGGAGCCGGGATGGGACAGAACGGGCTGAGAGAGCCAGCCCAAACGGAGAGCGGTGGGCGTTAGTGGTGGGGGAGGGGCGGGTGCTGCCGCTGCATCACGTCCCGTGACTTCCTCCCAATGAGGGGGAAGGCCACTCCGGAAAAAGCACAGCAAGAGACTCGCCCCTCAAAATGGCGCCCGCCCGGAGGAAGGGGACCCCCCCATAAACTTCCGCCCCTCAACATGGCCGACAGGAAGTGAGGTTATCGGACCAGCGGAGCCTATCACCAGCGGGCTACAGTGCGGCGGCTTCAGCCCGAGGAGCAGAGCGGTGGGGGGCGTGTCCGGATGGAAACGCGGTCGGCGGAGGAAGCGTTCCGCGAGGACGAAGGTAGGAGAGCGGGGAAGGAGCGAGCGCCGAGAGGAGCCTATTACCTGCGCTCCAGGCAGTCGCTGCGCCGGGAAGCGGTGGAGATGCAGACACGGCAGAGAACCGCGGCGAAGCAGCCGGGGCCCGAGACCAGGCGGCGGGACTACGAGGCTTCGGAAAGTGAGTGACTGAGGAGCGGTTGCCGACCCGCGCCGTTGGTGCGGGCGGGCGCGCGTCGCGCCCCTGTTGCATCCTGAGGTTCAGGGCGCGCTGGAGTGCGGTGAAGGGACGCGGACGGGGGCCTCGGAGCGCTGCGGGATGACCCGGGGGAGGAAGCGGTGTAATGGGGGGCGCGGGCATGACCCCGTTCCAGCGTGTGGGGATGGGTAGGCCGTGCCCCGCTCGCCCGTGGGGGGAGGGCGACCTGTCCGCGCGGTGTGTCTGCCTCACCCGGTCTCTGCCGCCGGTCGGGCTCCGTGGGGTGGGTCCCCTGGGGGAGGGGGAGTGTCAGGGTGCTGAGCCCTCACTGGGTTCAGTGAGAGCTGCCGTGATCAGCATCTAGGCTGGGGATCGCGTGGGACCATCACCGTGGTGGGGGTGGCGGTGCACCCTGTGTGGGTGCATGCTGGACCCACCATGTGCGTGGCTCCCCAGGGGAGAGGCACCGCTTAGCTGCAGCACGGCTGGAGCTGGGTTGGGTTTCCCCGCGTCTCAGCTGCTCCCTGGGTTTGCCTGCTTAGTGTCCGGAGGCCGGGGACAGTTTAAACGTAGCAGACTTTATTTCTATCATATGCAGCTAAACGGCTTCAAAAGCGGCAGGTGAATGAAATGCAGGCAGCAAAAACCTCCTTTATTAGCAGGAGGGGGATTTACATGCTTCCCTTAAAACGGTTCCCAAGATAAGGAAGGCTGGGCAGACCCAGGCGGGGAAGATGGGGCAACCTGGCTCCATAGGAGTCATTAATGTGACGGTGACATCTGGCCAGTAAACTAATCTGGTTTAAGCAAATCAGTTGTGCTCCAAGAAACAGGGTAGAGCCAACTCGCTTTTGAAAGCAGAATAACAGCTTTGTTTTGGGTACAATTGAATTCCATTCTCTTACCTGCTTGCACCTGTTTCTTTTATACAGCCTATGTGTAGCTTTTGTTTCCAGCAGGGTTGCCGTTTTAAGGAGGGTAGAGTTTGCTGTTAAACTTCAGTGGCGGTCTGAGGCAGGGAGGGAAGAGATGAGGTACAGAGGACATTCAGCTTTGGCATTGCGCTGAGCATTTTCCCACCAGTTTGTGTCTATGGTAAAAATTGTTAGGGAATCTACATGGAGACTGTGGAGTTGTGCATTGTACTACATTCTCCTTGGCTGTCTCCCCCCAACATAACTTTGTATCCAAGATCAGTTTTCTTTCAAAGGACCAGGCAGTGTTAAAATAGACTATCTGCCAATGAATTGTATTTATCAAATAGTTGATATGTGTTACCTTCTATACAACTTTAATGTATTTTTTAAAGTGAATCCCCCAGACTGGAATGACAAAGCTGAAGTTACTTGTACACCGTTAATTCAGCCCCCTGTAAATATTTGTTAGAATACGGTACTTAATTATATGATTACATACTCTTTTGCGGGCCCCTGCCTCGTTCATTGTGCAGGTTGGACACTGCACTGTGAAGGCCTAATTCTGCTACTCTTACTCATGTTGAGTAATACCATATGACTTAAGCAGTAGCATTGATCTTCGTGAGTAAGGGTAGCAGAATTGGACCCTGTGTGTAAAGTGTGACATTTATATTTAAATAGCTCACTAAAACAAGTGAAGAGGGGGGAGGGATAGCTCAGAGGTTTGAGCATTGGCCTGCTAAACCCAGGGTTGTGAGTTCAATCCTTGAGGGGGCCACTTGGGGATCTGGGGCAAAAATTGGGGATTGGTCCTGCTTTGAGCAGGGGGTTGGACTAGATGACCTCCTAAGGTCCCTTCCAACCCTGATATTCTATGATTCTATGATAAGAGTCAGGGTGTGCGTTATGCAATTGCTATGTCTGTTGACATGGAACACTTACTTCCTCAATGGAAATAAAACTTATTCAGATATTTAAAACTAAATAACTTGTAGATATGTGCTTACTGCATTACTGTATTTTGATCCTTGGCAGGAGTTCACTCTTGCCTAATTCCCTGTGCACCAGAGAGCAAATTTTGCTCTGTTACTTCAGTGTAAATTTAAAACATGGAATTCAACTTTACTTTGTAGCAGTGTTAACTGGTAAGCAGGCCTGCCTCATTCTCCATGTAGTAAATCTAAAGTGCGGTAAAACTTCTGGCTTCTACATAGTTCTAGATCTGTGCATGAGAAGGGGCTACTTTATAGCTGCTCTCCTGCAAATTTCTTTACATCCCTTAATGCCATGAGAGAGGGGGACATTTCACACCTCTCTGAATAGTTGTTTCAGGCTCTCTGCCGACTTTGTCAGGCTTCATTGCATCTGTTTCTAGTCAGCTCGCAGTTTAAATGCCCTCTGTACAACCATAGGGGTTGAGACTTAATTTTTTTGTGTTTAAGAGCCAGTTTAGTTTCTGGTAGGGATGTCGGTACCTTTTACAAAGTTAACTGTTTTAAACTAAATATTTTAATTGTTTAACGATTAACTGATTAAAGAGCTGGCACGGCTGGGGCTGCTCCTGCGGGGCGGCACAGCCATGACGGGATTAATGGTTAAGGTTGGTTAGCCAGTAAGACTAGTTCTTACTAGTTAACCGGTTAACTTTTTACATCCCTAGTTTCTGGAGTACAAGATGACAGCCACTAGGGTAAAGTACCAGGTCACAGATCTAGGGCGACCTAGCTTGATTTGACCCAAGCTGTCTTGGGTGGCTATCTTTATTTTTATATTTTTATTTTTACTTACTTCCATTCTTCTTCCCTGCTGGGATCTATTTCCTCTCCTACCTTAAACTCTTAAAATTAAGTTGAAAGGCTTAAGTTGAATTATAAAGCCTGTGCATTTAAATATTTGGCAATTCTTTTATACACAACTTGCATCTCTTATGTGATTATATGAGTGACTTTACTAGTTTAATCTCAGTGCTTTTATAAACTGAATAAAAATTTAATTTCCAGACTGATTCAGACATTTTTATTTCTATATATACGTGCACACCAACTTACCTTTTTGTTTCTAAGGTGCTTGGTTTTTTTTCTATGAATGTTTTTTGTAGATGAAGTGTCCGCATATAGAACCAGAAGACAAAGGGCCAACAAAAATTACAACAGTCAGACACACTTGGCAGAAGGTAACAGTGGGCTTTCTTTCCTTTCCTTTCCTTTGTCAATTAGAGGAAGTCTTCTCCTCCCAGATCTTATGAATTGCTAACAGTAAATTAGTTCCTCAAAATATCTACAATACCCAGTTTCAATAATTTACCTATCTGCAGAAAAATACTCAACTTCACTCTGCAGTATTGTGTCTTTTCGCATCCTTAAGGTAGGCACTACTAGATTTTTAAATTGCCATTACATTGTAAAGGCACTGTTGTACCCTTTTAAATACAGCTTAACAGGATTATTACTTTGAAAAAGGTAGCCAAAGCCCTTTGCAAGGAAATTAGTAGGAGTCTGATTCAGTTATTTTTTGTATAGTCTCCATTAATTTATGATTAATAAAAATAAAATATTACAAACAATTATTTATTATATTGAGGCCCCTTGGGTCTCAGCACATAGTTTAGATACAAATGTTTGGTTTTGATGTATGTAGGATTCTGCTAGGCCAAAGAAAACCGTATTTATTTGCTGTTCATACAGTGATGTATTCTTTAATCAAAGATTGGTTTCCTAATCCATTGGTGTTCAGTTATTCCATATGGTTAGGAATTAGAAGGATGGGCGATTAGAAGGATGGTATTACTAAACAATTTTTTTAGGACATGTTACCTTGCTTTTATTGATCTCTGGGCCTCTTTGCTTGCTTTAACCTCTCTAGGATTGGGGTTTTTGGGGAGGAACTTCACTTCCTCTTTAGCTCCCCGATGACATGTGGGGAAGTTTCATGGAGCCTAATAATTGATTCTTTAGGATTGATCTAGGGGCAGATTTTTGGGCAAGATCAAACATAACTTCATTTAGAGAAGTTTGGTCCGACTCACCCAGTGAATGAATGACTTCAAAGCATGTCCTGTCTCAATCCCTCTCATAGAATCAAACACTGTCACTCATTCAGGAGTGAATTCTGCCTGTTCTGCACCTTAGGCAAGTGCAATTTTTGACCTTCAGATCCAGAGCACTGGCCAGTACCCCTTGAACTAACTGAGTGACTGCTTGCGGTAGTAGATTGTAATCTTCTGTGTGGACCAGCTATTATAGGGTGATGAGACACACACTTTGTCAGTGGGTTTTTGCAGCTATTTGCCACATGACAGAGGAATGCGGAGACTTGATCCTGGGATCAATTCCAGCCTCCAGAGGGGAGTGTCCTCTAGTGGTAATAGACCCTTCTGCCCCATTCCCCTTGCTTGTCTCTGCCCAATTGTCACACTCGCAGCTCGTCCCTGTCCCTGCATCCCCTTTGCTGCCCATATCCTGGATACGCTAGCCACTTCTTGTCCTGCAGCCCGCAAACCTCAGGAAAAATGCCAAACTGGAGTTGTGGACTTAAGAAGACCATGTTTTTGAAGAGATGGCGTGAAGGGTTAAAGTACTGGTGGGGGAGGAATGACTGCTTTGGTGACTCACTGATCTTATTTGCCATACCCAACAGTCTGATAAGAGTTAACAGTCAAGCCATTCAGAAACTAGCATATTTATAGAGTGTTTTCTCTGGTTAGTGGAAGTGCATCAAACTGTTCTATAAACCCATCAGAACCCAGTTTTTAAAAAAGTTACACTTTTAATGTATTCCTCTCCCTTGTTTTAGGGAGTAAAAGTGCAGTTGGCATAACAGATGTATCGTCTTTGCTTCGACCAAGAATAAGAGAGAGTCGACAGACAGGTAAATGTTAACTTTTAAATCTAAAGGGTGGGTTTTTCTAGTTGGGGTGTAATATTAGTGAAACATGCACAGGACTTGTGGGAGCATAATTCAGTGATCATAGCAGGGAGTGGGAATTAGGGGACCTCAGTTCTATTTCTGACTTTGCTGCTGTTTTGCTGTATAATCTTGGGCTAGTCACTTAATCTCTCTGCACCTTGCTTTTTTCTTTGTAAAATGGGGATGGTACTGTATCTGACAGGAGTTTGTGAGGATTAATGTACGTATGTAAAGCCTTTGAGATCATCAGATGGAAGGCACTATACAAGCATATATTGTTTTACAGTGCATGAGTTACAGTAATAGTTGGCTGGGATATTTCAACATATAGTATTTGAGTCAGATAACGTGCCGTGATTTTGTAAAAGCACTGAGTAAATGCTATGACCAATAGTATCTATAGTTATGCAAGCTAAGAGAAGGGTAATAGGATCTCATGCTTCAAGATATAAATTGACTCACAAAAGGGTTGGGAAGGGATCCTTCCCAGCCCATCCAATGTGTAGCATTGCATTTCACCAAATGCATTGTTGGGATTTGGCAGTACCTTCTCTAAAGCATCAAGCATAGACTACTGCCAGATGCGGGTTACTGGGCTTGATAGACTAATGGTTAGGTGTAATTTGGCACATCCCATGTTTCGTTAAAAAACAAAAATACAAAGGACATAATGAAGTTTAAATTTGCCAACCTCTTGAGGTTTGGAGGGGAGCTAAGTCTGTATTAGAAGGGAGTGTGCTGTCTTTGCAGTGTCCTGAGAAATGTTTCAGTCACTGCATCAGATAACCACAGCATGAACATGACTGCTGCATTTCCTTCCTTTTTTTCTGTTAATTGTTCTTGTATTGTGTTTTGCCTTGCAGAATACAGCCTTTCCGGTGCAAAAAAAGATTTCAAAATGAATGAGTCAGGTTGGTTCAAGTGACTTTTTTCCCCCTTTAAATATACTGGTTTGCTTACTGTTATAGGGTTGTCTCTGTGAGTTTTGCTTGTTATGACTGTAATGCCCAGATTGAGAGAGAGTGTGAGAGCACATGCAGAACAGAACGTTGCCACTGGAGTTTGGCTGCTGCTTGAAAAATGCCGAGATGTTGAGTGTTCCAAGTAGAGACCTCTGACAACGTGCTATTACAATTACTTTTTTTAATTTCCTACCCCACCCCAGTACAGTAAGGTTGAGGTGTAACTGCATGACACTGGAAGCTGATTGAGTGGATTTTTCTTTTTGAAAGGATTTCAGTTTACTCAGAATTGCATTTGCTATGACAGAACCCATGAGTAGAACTGAAACTTAAAAAACAGTATCCCAATGTAAAAACTTCAAGTAGCATGTGGCACAGCTGCAGCAATGATGCTTAGTGGTTTAAGTGTAGACACTTACTACAGCGACAGGAGGGGCTCTCCCATTGCTGTACTTACTACCGCCTCTCGGGGAGGTGGATTAAGGTGGATGGAATAATTCTTCTGTAGACCTTGTGCTGCCTACAAAGAGTTAGGTCAGCTTACCTATATCGTTCAGGGGGGTGGATTTTTCACACCCAGGAGTGATGTAGGTGGGTCAACCTAACTTTTTAGTGTAGACCTGGCCTCAGGTGTTGGCTATATTTTTTTAAGCTATATATTTAAAATTTATTTACATGAACAAAGATTAAGGTTATATATGTCCATGCTCTTGTTGTTTTAAAAACACCCTCCATTTTAGAAGTGATTTTTTTTGAGCTAAAGGCATGTTTTGGATGCTGAAGGTATTTGTCATTTGGCTTCGTGCCTCATGTTTACAGTTATCACGATAACCACATTCACTATTGTATATTGTCTTGTACACTGAATAACTTTGCAGATTGAATCACTTTACATAGTGGATTTTGATACTGTAGAAATGCCTGAGCTCAGTACCTGTTTTTAAAACTCTTCAGAATCCAGTTTTTAAAACAGTTTTATATGCTTTGGCTATCAGAAAATACTCTATAAATGTTAGTTTCTGATTGGCTGGAGTGTTACCTATTGTTGGGTGTGTCAAATAAGATCAGTCACCAAAACAGGGATGTTCTGAAGACTCACCATGTAGGCAGGTAGTAGGCCCGGTCTAAAGCTGCTGATTACAGCAGTTTTGTGTTAGCTGTGGCCTGTTAACCCCTCCATTCCTATAAGGGAGGTGGGAGTGATACTCTGGGCAGAAGGATCCAGGGTCTGGGACAGTGGGGGCCATAGGGAAGAACCTAGGAACAGCCAAGCCCGAGGAAAAGACTCAGTCTGGAATTTGTTTCCCTTTTTGATAAAGCCAGACTCCAAGCAGGGTGAGAGTTTGCTGTTCTAAGAGCAGGTTAAAGATGCTACCTGCTCACACAATAACTTTTTCCTCCCCAGACAGGCAGTTTGCATTACTAGCTGGTGAAACTGGGCAAGATTTATACCTCAGTATTTAGTTTCACGAGGGAAGTGAAATTGCAGATGTCTGCATCTTCCTCTTTCCTGTGACTTTTGTTCCTGTAATATAGAGCTTCTGAAAAAAACCTCTAGTTGACAAATAACTCTGCTTAATTCTGCAGATGATTTCTTTAAGGATGGGTTTGTGAAACAAAGGTTTGTTTCTCAAAAGGAACTTGACACTGAACCTTGTAAAAAGAAAACAAGCTGTCGCTTATAAAGACAGCCCTTTTCAGCTATACTCTTTTGCTATTATTTCAGAGATTTGTGTTTGCATAATTTTATCACCCTCACAGCCCAGTATCTCCAAGATGATAGACCACTGTTACCTCAGTTAAAGGAGACTCCCCGTTAGCCATTAGTGTTATAGGGCCTAAGATATACAGTTGAACATTTGAAAGTTGCTCTTGGAGTGAATTCTTGTTTTTCCCAAACTTCTGTCTGTAGCAAATGATTACAACCAGCTTAAAACTTTTTGGAACTGCTGAAGTCTGTAAGGGAATTAATAGCTATATTTTTGCTTCAAGTAGTAGTAGTGATTTAAAGAACTGTTGTATTGAACAACATAGAGATCTGATTTAATATTTGCAGCTTTTATATGCTGTAGCAGTGTATTTTAATCTTATGTGAAATAAAACTATTTCCCACTGTTTCATTATGCTCTTCTTACTGTTTGATAACTGGAGAGTATTTTTAAAATTGGACAAATATATTTTAAATTTAGCACAAAAATTGGTGTTAACTGTTCCTAGAATAAGTATCCCTTTCTTTCTGTTTTCTCTCCTTCCATCTAAAGCAGGCCTGCACAACTCGTAAAGCGGCGAGGGCCACATTACCCCAAAGAAAACAGCTGAGGGCTGAAACCCTCCGGTCCCATGGAAACGCCCCCAGCGCCACCCCCTCCCTGCTCAGCTCCTCCCCTGCCTGCCCCCTCCCCGCTCGGCCCCACCATCACACCCCTCTTCACCCCCTATCCCCCCACTGGCTTGCTGTATCCCTCCTAGTCAGTCCCCCACCCACCACTCACCTCCTTTCACCTCCTCCCTCCCCTACCATGCCCGCCCCTAGAACCCCTGATGGCTCACTGCTCGCCCTGCCCGCCCACTCGGCCATCTCCCCACCCCCACCCCTGCTCGCCTCGGCCCCTCCACCAGTGCCCGCCCGCTCCTCCCGCCAGGGGAGAGCGGGGCCGCGGGCGGGCATGCCGCCCTCCCCGCCGGCGCTCCTCCGGCCGCACACTAAGCATGCGCAGGCTGCATGTGGCGCGCAGGCTGCATGTGGCTCGCGGGCCACATGTTGTGCAGGCCTGATCTAAAGAGAGACAGCGAGATGATCTGCATGATTAACCTGCATGTATGTTGTGTAAACTATTAGGAGTGCCTGAGTGTCTGGATAGCCTGAGAATGTTTAAGATGAATTGACAAGTAATGAAGGCCCCAAATGTAGGTTTTGCATAAAGGAAAGGTTTACAAATTGAAGAGCTTGTCTACACACTCTGTTATGGAAATAAGCTATACTGATATAAGCATCTTTATACCCATATTATTGTGTCCATAGTGTGGAGTTGCACCAATCCTAACAGTCAGGTTTTAAATTGATATAGGTAAATTGGTACTTAAACTGTGTGTAGACCAGCCCTTAGCATAAAGAAATGTCCTTGTGAAAACTTAAACTCTTCAGCAAAAACAGTGTTATATGCTTTTGGTGGTGAAATATTCCCCAAGAGAGTTGGACCTCGGGCACCCTCACAAAACCCAGATGCAATTGTGCTATTGCATGAGAGCCAGGAAGTGAAACTAAGTAAAAGTGAAACTGACTAGTCTAGTTTTCTGATCAAGTTGGGTGTGGTGCATGCACTCTGTGTGGGTGTGGGTTTTTTTGTTTTTGTTTGTTTTTTTAAAGTAAGGGGTTCTGAATATGTGAGCAGTCTGTCTTGAGTTCCTTGACTGTTTACTTTTCTGATAGCATATTGCAATAGTCTTGAAAACCCATCTTCCCTAGATTTGCGAGAAGGTCTTGCACTCAACCCATGACCTTGATGTTCTAACATCTTGAGAACTGGTAATGGAAAAGGCTGATTATCCCATCTACCAAGGGTCAGGGTAGGACTGTTCCTACAGTATATTTCCCAGTACACTGTAGTTCTAGATGCTTTAAGTGATGGGGCAGCAGTCTATTAATTACTTATTACAGTAGAACCTCAAAGATATGAACACCGGAGTTATGGACTGACCAGTCATGAGATATGTGTGTGTGTGTATATATATGTGTGTGTATATGGAGATATGCCTATCTCATAGAACTGGAAGGACCTTGAAAGGTCATCGAGTCCAGTCCCCTGCCTTCACTAGCAGGACCAAGTACTGTCCCTTGACAGATTTTTGCCCCAGATCCCTAAATGGCCCCCCTCAAGGATTGAACTCACAACCCTGGGTTTAGCAGGCCAATGCTCAAACCACCGAGCTATCTCCCCCGCCCCCCCCCGCGCCAACCAGACACCATGTGAAACTGGAAGTAACCAATCAGGCAGCAGCAGAGACACCTCCCCCTCACCCCGCCCCCCAAATACTATACTGTGCCCGTATTGCATCTTAAAGGTACGCACGTCTGGGCTTCCTGTCCCCATTCCACCCCCATGCACGGGGCAGCCACTTACAGCTAGGAGGTGAAGATGCTGGGGCTGCCAGCCCAAAGCAGTGGAGCAGGAGCAGCGCTGGGGTCTGTGCCGCTTCATCCCCACCCCCCGGCCAGGAGGGGGATGCACTTTTTTCACTCCCCCGGCCGGGAGGGGGATGCACTTTTTTCACTCCCCCGGCGGGGAGGGGGATGTGCTATTTACTTACACACACACACACCATCACCCTCCTCCCCCCCCATACCCACACAGCCCCAGGTGGGAGGGAGACAAGCTTGCAAACTCAGTTTGACCCAGGGAAAGAAGCTGCCTGCAAGGAAGCTGCTGGTGCTGAGGAGGGAACTCCGCTGCTACTGGAGCCTGTCCTGGAATGTCAGCTGCTGGATCTGAAGCCCGAACTGTGCTTTGTTGAGAGTTACAAACATTTCAGAGTTACGGACAACCTCCATTCCCAAGGTGTCCGTAACTCTGAGGTTCTACTGTAATAATCACCTTACAAATAGCCATGCAATTTGTTTTGTAAACATCGCAGATTTTATTACTTCAAAAAGATAGTCAATTGGTAGAACTAATTTACTTCTAACTTTTTATTTTGCACAGATGCATTCATTTTGTAGATAGGAAACTCCTATTACATTTAAACAGGATTTTTAGAACCCAAGATACTACAAACATTTTCTCCACTTGATCACTTTCTAGAGTAAATCCTATTCTATCAGAAACAATTTAGAGTGAAGCATTTACATTACTTTTAAATAGGCAAACAGACTGCTATTGAATCACTGACTGACACTGTTGCAACAGAAGCAGTTTTTCAGTAGTTAAATCTCTTGGAATCCCAAAAGAATTCAGTAAAAGTAAAGCCCTGTAGCAGACCATGTCTGAGCTTGTATTGGTTTTTGAGAAGTTTGAAAGCTGTTCATATTTCTTACATGCTATTAGGGCATAGGCTAGCAGTCTTCTCTAAACTGGTCTTGGTAGCCACTGTAAGCCACAGCGTTTGCATTATATAGGGGAGTTTTTAACTATTAATAACAAATTTGGGCTTGGAAGAAGCCCCAGTACATTTTTAGAAGTGAAGATTGAAAGAACCTTATGTGGGAAGGCAAAACTGAGGTCTTGAGCACGGTTTGAGAGCAAATGACTATGAACAGCTTCTGCAGCTATCAGCCATGTAAAAATATCTGGCCTAATGGGTCTGTTGTGAATACAGTGGTGACTGTGGCACACTTAAAGAGTAGAAAACTTTTGCTAATAGTTGCTGTGCCCCTTTTTATGTAAGTTTTAAACTAACTCCCCTCCTTTGGGGGTGATGGGGATCTGTAAATGCAGAAAAGTCTAGTGTAGCGTAGATGATATTACTGCAGAAATCAGAGTTGTCTTGGGGGATCCTCCAGTCATGGGCCATAATAGCACCAAGAGGCTTCTTGCCTCTACCCAGCACCATTTTCCCCTACTGTGTGTTGATCCTTGACTTTTTACAACCTTGTGTTTCAATATGAGATTCCTACTTGTGGACTGAGATTTTAAAACAAACCAAAAAACCACATTTATCAAAAGAAAATAATTTCATTGTATTTGTGGAAGGAATATTAAATGTTATGTGTCAGGTCTTAAGCTAATCTCTAACTACTGGAGATCAAGAAAGAGACCAAATGTGGGGGTCACATTACTCCACATCTGCCAGCTGTGGGGTTCTTACCCCTACCTCTGAAGCATCTAGTGCTGGCCACCGTCAGAAACGTGATAATGGACTAGATGGACCTCTGGTCTGATCCAGTCTGGTGGTTCCTATCCAACTGTGTTCACTTACAGCTCTCAAGTTTGTTTAGACTGTGGCTCCTGAATTGGAAAGCCCATGACTTCAGTAATACAATGCAATATTATTTTGTGAGGTAGCTTTAATACAAACTTAGAGTTAAATATAACTAGGGGATGAGGTGAAACTGAGAGTTAATAATTTATTTCATACAGATGAGAAGTTTGTCAACTAAGATTTGAAATGAAAAAGAGTAATATAGAAGAACTGTTTTACATGGCAGGAACTGCAGAATAGGCAATTATATTTTTATGAAGGAATGCTGAGAAGGCTGGTATTACACAAGGCAGGAAGGGCTATTTCTTTAACAAAAACAAAAAAACCTCTTCAAACCTGTATTTATTTTTGTAGTTTTGAGAGGCCAGTCTGAATTGGTCACCTTTCACCTTTGAGGGGCTGTTCGGGTCTGCTCTTCCATTCACCACCTCTTCTCTGTTCGTGCCCCATGCTTTGTTAGCCCAGTACATTTGGTCACTCCCTTGATTTCCTCCCATGGTCTGCTCTGTGCCATCTATCATGCTACACCCCTACTGAACGCCTGAAATATCCCTCTGACTCTGTGCACCACATCGTGGTACCTCACTCTTTCAAATTCTTCTCATAGCTTGATTCTCTTGGTTGGCCTGCCATCTTGCTGGACTTTGCTCCTTCCAACTATTAACATTATCCAAGGGAGAACTGTCGTGCCCAAACAGTTACACAAGTTGGCAAAATAGCAACTAAACAAGATATGTACATCCAGTAGTTTATCTTACAACCTTTCCTGTTGTAGCCTTCATCTTTTGGTGTCCCATGGTTAGTGTACGCCATAAACTTCTTGAGACGGGGACCTGTCCTTTTAGTCTGTAAAATGTCATCCATACAGGTGGTGCTGTAGCTATTTATAATAGCCTTTGAGTTGTGTGGCAAGCAGTTCTTAATCTTTATATAACCTGTTGTCTTTGCAGATGATGGGGAGGAGGAAGACGACGAAGAGGATGCTGATGGCTACAGTGATGACAGTGAATCTGAAAATGATGGGGAAAATTATAAGAAGACTAATGTGCATCAACCACCAAGAGATAATGGAAGTGATGTTTTGCAGCCATCCCTTCTGTCAAAAGGTTTGTCTCCAATGATTATCAGTTCAGTTTTTTAAACTTGTGAACTTTGGGCCAGAACAAAGTAAAACATAAGATATCATTACAGTACAGTCCTGTATACATGGCAGTACGTTTTTGTAGTTCAGTGTAAGCATTCTGAAAATTTGGGCAGAGAACACCACTCTTTGATATGTATGCAATAATATTTGTACAGTTGAGACAAAGTGAGTGAAGTAACATCTTTTATTGGACCAAGTTCTTGGTGAGAGAGAGAAGCTTTCAAGCTACATAGAGCTCTTCTTCAGCTGTGGGAAAGGTACTAAGAGTGTCACAGCTAAATGAAAGATTGAACAGAGTTTATGCTAACTACTTATGATATATTTTAAGGGACCATTCAATGTGAAGTGGCCTATTAACACCCCTGAAGTCATAGGACTAAAAGGGGGGTATTGGGTTACAGTTTGTTGTAAGAAGACATAAATTAGTCTCTCTTTGCTAGACACTAAAAATTATGGTCTTAATAAAGTTATGAATTTAAGCTCCCAGGTTCATCTTTTGAAAGTGTTGTGCAGGTTTCCTTTGAGGATGAGGACTGATAGGTCAGATATAGAGTGATTGCTTTGTGAAAAGTGTTTGCCGATAGGTGATCTGGTGTTTTTGTCTTGTGTGAGTTCATTTGAGAGCTTAATGATTGGTTTCACCACATAGTTGTTGGGGCATTTAGTGCACTGGATGAGTAGAACCCATGGATCTCTAAGGGGGTGTATGTGGGTGGGGGTGGATCATTGTATTAGTGAAGATATGTCTGCAGGTTTTGCATCTGTTCTGTCTGGATCTGGTGCCGCTTTGAGTTGGTCTGCCCTGGTCTGTGGTAGGACACCACAGACATTTGCCATCTCTTGCTGGAGGTTGTCATCTTGCTGAAAAGTAACAAATGTGACACAACATAGTAGCCAAGATTCATTTTCTAGCCTGCTTAAATCCTGTTTAAACATCAGAAATCTACTATAAATCATTTAGTTTAAATATAATAAAGTTGAAGTTCTCCTAATTTTATTAAAGGAACACTGTTAATTTTAAACCTAGTGAGTTGAAAAAAGCTCCTTGATTTTTGTGGATTTTTTTAAAAATCACTATACTGCTGTCTTAACCCAAAATGCTCAAAAGTGAGATCCTAAATTTAAGTGCACATATAGGCCCCCATCCTTCAAACACTTAAGATACATGCTTGATGAGACTCATGTGAGTAACTTTACTTGTATATGTTTCCAGGAGTGGGGCTGTAGCCACTTAATTAGGTGGCCTTATTTTTTTTCCAGAAGAGCTGAGTTACTGACAGCTCCCAATGACTCCAGCAATAGCACTTGGTATAGTCAGTGTCCATCAAATAAAGTGGTAGAGTAGAGGAAAAAATGCTCTTCCCTCTCAGTTATAGTCATCTTAGATGTGACTTGTAACAGTACGAAAAGACTTTTAGACAGAAGTGGGTTTTTTAAAGTTGAGGGTCCCTTTAAAACATGATTTAAGATAAATTGATTTGCAGTTTCTACAACTGTTACTAAAGTGTCTGAATAGATACACAGGTGGAGAACTGGGTGATGACTGTAATAGGGTATGGTTCGAATCCAGGCTGGTCAAAATTGAATCAACTTGCTATACGATTGCTTATGGGAGAAGACCTGGGGAGCAGCCAGGTGCACCAACCTGACAAAGTATGGAGATGAACTGGACTTGGGAGATGAGAGGAGGTGCATGCAAAAGCAGAGCTGTGCTGGCCTTTGTTCAGTTTCAAGGAGGTGGTGTATAACACCTACGCAATCGATATGCTTTAGCACCCTTGCCCCTAAGCATGACCCCTCAGACTTCAGGTGCATGGTGAAGATGGCTGCCCTTTGTATTAAATAAATGGTTTTGATTCCAAAAGGCATTCATCTGGTGGTACCGCTCATGAGAATTAATTTCACTTTAGTTATAACTTTCCATTCTCTGCTTAGAAATACAATGACTGAATGAATACAAAGACTATGAAATAAAGATAGCTAAGCATGTAGGCAGGGACAGACTGCATGAGAAAGAAGTGACTGTTTAAAATCTTCCCCTGCATCCCAAATGCCAAGCTGTCCTTTGAGTAGCAGTTTGGAAGTACTATGTCCATGATTGACCAATTTGGAGACACATCAGTGTCTGTAAAATTTATGATCTCTGTTCATTTTATTGTGTTGCTAACTTCTGTGCTTTGAATGTAAACCTGTTCTGAATTTCAAACAATGAGCAGCCACCAATGAGGACACTGCCCAATGTTACAGGCATGTGTGGCTGCTGCTGAGCAAATACTGTGTGAAGTATTAGACATGATACATAGCATTCGTGTCTTGTATGCTCACTTCTGAGTGTTCGTTCTCATAAACCTCTGATCGGGGTCAATTGTTTTAGGTTCTCTCCTGGGAATCTGGGCTACCTTTCCATTAGCCATTCATCTTCCTTGCTCAGGTTCTGCCTGCCTGTTTCTGCTAGCATCCTGTACACTCTCTCCATCTGTAACTATGCATCTATATACCTATCTATAGATGAGATCTTTCATCTTTGAGGCAATTGCTGTGATTACACGGGATTTATTTGACTCAAGGACCCAAAAATGTAGGTGGGTTTTGTACCATGTGAGTAAACGTTACATGTACCCTCACTGAAACCATAACCGATGTATGAATGTGCACACCATGCAGTTATGTTGATGGAATGCAGTTTACACTGTCCTTTTCAGGAGTAATTTTTTTGTATCTTTTACCTTCTCATATTTTTTACATGTATACGCCAAAGGCTCACTTTGATATAAAAGCTTGCATTTTGGTTTATAAAGCACTATTCTGGTCCAGTTTTCTGATGATGTTACACAGCAGATTGGTGGGCAGAAGTAACTTGAAGGACTGAGATTGTGCTCGACAAAACTACTTTTCTTCTGTTTCTTGAATCTAATATAGTCATGGTATTGCTTTAAAATATGCATATGTTTCTTCTGTTACTATGTTCCAGATACCCCAACAGTTGTACAAAAACAACCAGTGTTTAACCAGAAGATGACATTCAGGAAATCAAGTATGTGGATAAAACTCTGCCTCTCGTTTACCTGTGTATAGATTGATTGCTATTTTCTTTTGGTGGTTCAGCATTCAAGGAGTTTGTTAGCTCTCCATAAGCATGTTTGGTTATTTGGGCTTTTCTGAAAAAGGGACCTGGGAGGAGTGTGGATGGGAAACAAGCTGATTTGCCAGTTGAAAGAGATCAGTTTGCTGGCCCGAAACAGCTGTGAACATGCCATTGTATTGGTCTCTGGAGACTGAGCAGAGCTGGCTTTGAACTCTTTGGTGCACACCTGAAATGAAATCCTTTCCAACTGATTTATTTGTTACAGTAGCGGCTAGGATTGCTGAGTTCATAGTCTCTTCCTCACTTCTGTTAGTGAGACAATGCTGGCTAAGCAGTGTTCTCAATGAGGTCAGGTCATTTAACCTTTAACCTTTCTGCCTGTTTTACTGTAGAATTAATCTACAAAAAGCAGAAGCTAGATCAGGGATTGGCAACCTTTGGCATACGGCCCAGCAGGGAAATCCGCTGACGGGCCGGGTTGGTTTGTTTACCTTCAGCGTCCCCAGGTTCAGATGATTGCAGCTCCCGCTGGCCACGGTTCACTGTTCCTGGCCAGAGGGGGCTGCGGCTGAGGGATGTGCTGGCCACTGCTTCCTGCAGTCCCCATTGGCCTGGAATGGTGAACCGCGGCCAGTGGGAGCTGCGATCAGCCGAACCTGCGGACGCTGCAGGTAAACAAACCATCCCGGCCCGTCAGCGGACTTCCGTGATGGGCCGCATGCCAAAAGTTGCCGATCCCTGAGCTAGACTGAGTTTAGAGCTAAAATCAGTTTTCATATGATTTCTCACCCCTTCCATTGATAACTGGATAAATGGATCAGGATCCTGTCATCTTAACTCCCCTTCCCTCCAATCACTCCAACAGATGAAGCTGAACCTCAAATTCAACCCAATACGCTGAAGAAGCATTCACAGCCTGCAGCCAAAAGTAAGATTCCTGCTTTCAGATCTGTTTAATGCAGAGGTGGGCAAACTTTTTGGCCCAAGGGCCACATCGGGGTTGTGAAACTGTATGGAGGGCCAGGTAGGGAAGACTGTGCCTCCCCAAACAGCCTGGCCCCCATCCCCTCCCACTTCCCGTCCCCTGACCTCCCCCTTCAAAACTCCCAACCCTCCCTGCTCCTTGACTCTTGACCACCCCCTCCTGGAACCCCCACCACTAACCGCCCTCTGGGACCCCATCCCCTATCCAATCCCCCTGCTCCCTGTCCCCTGACTGCCTCGACACCTATCCACACTCCCGCCCCCTGACAGGCCCCCCCGGGACTCCCATGCCCTATTCAACCTCCCTGTCCCCTGACTGCCCCTCCCCCCCCCCCCCCCCGAACCTGTTCCCTGGGACCTCCTGCCCCTTATCCAACCTCCCTGCCCCTTACCATGCTGCTCACAGCAACACAAGCTTGCAGCCCCGCTGCCTGGCCAGAGCCAGCCACACCGCTGTGCTGCCCAGCAGGAGCAGCGGGCCAGAGCGCTGGCGGCGTGGCGAGCTGAGGCTGTGGGGTGGGGGTGGGGACACAGCAGGGGAGGGGCTGGGGGCTAGCCTCCCTGACCAGGTTGCTACCGCGGGCCGTAGTTTGCCCACCTCTGGTTTAATGTATGTATAGCATTTAACCATTTTCGTGCCCATCTTTCTATTCGAGCTCCTTTAACTTGGTGCTGTAAAGTAGGTCCTGCTAGAACAGACCTGCATTACAGATCCTGCTTATCAGGAGACATATTTTCAGCACTGAGGGAAAGATAATTCAAGAGGCCTCTTGTCTAATCTCTCAGATTTCCACCTGGTCTGCTCTCTACTCCTTTAATAGACTCTGGCATCAATATGAGATTAAATTTGGGGCATGCATAGTGATAGTTCTGACTTCCATTGTTTTTTAAAATAGATGCTTCAAATTCAGTTGTAGTAATCTACAGAAAACTTTTGTCATCCTGTTTTCTGATGTATTTAGGATCCAAGAAATGCATCTCCTTGCTATGGATCTGATCCTGTTTCCAAAGAAGTCAATGGGAGTTTTATTAGTGACTTCATTGGAAGCAGAATCAGATCCTGTAGGATGGGAGAGGGAGGATAAGATTTTTTAAAACATGATATAAGCTTTTTTAATGTTAACAATAACCCTGGTTAATAGTTCATTTTGTTAAATTAACAACATTTAAAAAACAAACTTGTAACCCATCTTCAGATGTCTGATTTCCCATGCATTTCAATGGTAAGATGCATTTCCTGTGTCCTCTTCATCCTCTGCTTTTACTTTTTGCATTCTCTGAATGAACAGATGAGACCATTTCACTTCTGGGTTCTTATGCGCTAGCACACTGGTTCTCAAACTTTTTTGTATTGGTGACCCCTTTCACACAGCAAGCCTTTGAGTGCAACCCTCCCTTATAAATTAAAAACACATTTTTTATATTTAACACTATTTTAAAAGTGATATTTGTATGTTTAATATCACTTTTCACAGCAGACTTACTAGCGCAGACTTCACAGCAGACTTGGCAGCTAGCTGGGAGGCATGTACTCGCAACCCCCACATAATAACCTTGTTACCCCTAGTTTGAGAACCCTGGCACTAGCACAGTGTAGTAATGTTTGAGTTGCAAACAATGGCAAAGAATGTTCATTTTGTTTAAAAATTCCATTGAGATTGGTTTCTATGGCTTTACTTTTTTCCTTTCTGTTGCCTTCAGATTTTGTAGAAGATTATTCTTACAAAACTTAAATGTCGGGCCAGTTTGACCTGCCTCTTTAAGATGCATTTTAATGTGGTTTTTAATAATTTATTCTTTTTTGATTAGATATAATGTTTAGAATGTTAGTGAGCAAAATTTTCTAAAATGCTTAAGTCCCATTTTCAAACTGACTTTTGTGTTTAAATTGTTCAGGTACTTTTGAAAAATTTACCCTATACCTTGCATTACCCTGCAGTTTTTCCTCTAAGGAAGTTAAGTCCTTCTTTCTCACTCCAGGGTGTCTCCATTACCTTGTGGTGTTCAGTTGTTTATGGGATAGGAAAATGGGTCTTTTCAAATGTCACTGTTCACTAATCCATACTAATTGATTCCCCACTGAGCATAATGAAAGCATTTACTTATTTTTAACGTTCTCTTTTGCGCAGAACCTGTTGGACAGTCCAGTGCAGGATGGTTTAGGATGTGCATTTTGGTATTAGCAGTAGCTTCTGTTACTGTTGTATGGCATGTCTGGAAGAATCAATCCTCCAAGACTTTGCCGAGGGAAGAAATCAAAGCTGTGCAAGCATTTGAGACCCAGATGAAGAAACTTATGAATGTCTATCGAAATCAGGATCCAAGACTATGGGAGAGAATCCAAATGTTCCTTGTGAAACGACTCAATACCACCCATCCCCACTCGCAGCCTGCCATCTTACTGCTCACAGCTGCTCAAGAAGCTGAAAAATCTCTAAAGTGCTTAAGTAACCAGATTGCTGAAGCTTATTCCTCCTCCCTGAGTGCTGCTACAATCAAGATTGATGGGGCTGGAAAAGCCATGCTGGATAGTGACAACGTCAAGTTGGAGATAGATAATGAGCTAAGCTCTGGGTTCAAGGAAGGTAAAAAAGTAGCTGTGGTGCATCGATTTGAGTCTCTGCCTGCAGGCTCCACTTTGATCTTTTACAAGTACTGTGACCATGAAAATGCAGCATTTAAGGATGTAACTCTTCTGCTAACTGTCCTTCTG
This sequence comes from Chelydra serpentina, assembly GCA_037349315.1. Lineage (NCBI taxonomy): Eukaryota > Metazoa > Chordata > Testudines > Chelydridae > Chelydra > Chelydra serpentina. The sequence goes on along the minus strand of JBAIAC010000024.1, from coordinate 53,379,594 downwards.
GATGAGGAGTCACTGGGAAAGAACATCAGCCTGCTGGATGTTGAGGAGAAAGTGCGGGATTTTCTCTGGGTCAAATTCACCAATTCAAACACTCACAGCTCCTATAATCACATGGACACAGATAAGCTGAGTGGACTGTGGAGCCGCATCTCCCACCTGGTCCTGCCTGTTTTGCCTGAAAATGCTCTCCCTAAGGAGAGCTGCTTACAGATGAATTAAATATAAGACATGGGAGGATAGGAAAACAGTGTTGTGGTATCTGGGCAGTGCAGAGCTTAACTGCTGAGCTGAGGCAGCACACAATATTCTCTGTGCAGAGCAAGGACTGGTAGGGTTATTCCATTTAACGGAACTGGAGTTCTCTCTAGACAATTGGAGAGCGTAAGTATAGAGCCACAGTTGTTAGGTTGGTCTCTCCTCAGTAACTTATTGGGTCTAGTGCTCTGTAGCAGAGATGTCTTTCCCTCATTGTAGAGCCATCCCTCTGTATGTAAAGCTGTTCTTGTGTGCAGTAGACAAGCGTGTCTCTGCTGAAACTTTTCCAGCAGTAGGTAGTACTGCCATTGGTTATGGCAAGATAATGGGATCTAGCAGATTCCACAGACTCCTCTCCCATCTCCTCTACCTATTTACAATCTACCAGAATAACATTCCCCTCTATTCTCAGAGGCTTAATTTTATTAATTAGAGGTGGGGATGGGGCTACATGCATCCAACCATCAGCTTTCTTTCTCCAGCTGACCATGGCCTTGGTTATAAGTTGCCTCTGCATGTTTCCTAGATTGGCTGAATTGTATAGAAGATGTTCTGGTTCAGAAGAGACTTCTCAAAGCTGTTTTTGTTCTGTTTAAATGAGCCTTCCCCCCACACCCCCAGTTTTGAAGGCTGGGATGACCAAGGTGCAAGTGATTGCTCTGGACGTTGTTAACACATCAGTTAACAAAATAACCCCTTAGTGCATCTGCTCCCCAGAACACCCAGAAATCCTCTGTCCTGCATCAAGTTTTAAGACGTACAAATCTCAAGGAGGAAATGTTAAATGCTGTTCCAGTGTGTGCTAAAAAGGCCTTACCAAACCCTTCTCAAAGGCCTAAGATGTGTACATTCTGAAGAGATTATTTTGGCTAGGTCCAAAGGTTTTATTCAAAAAGAGTATTTTTACATCAAGAGGATTTGTTTATTACTGTTGTAAACCTTGTCCCAAATGACTCCCCATATGTGTCTGCATAAAACCTGCTGCTTCCTATGTAAATTTTAAGAAAAACAGACTTGATATGCATGTGTTCAACATATTTTGAGTGCCTCATGCCAAAAATCCCTAAACTTTACCACCGATTAAAAATCATGTATGTATTTCTATACCCACAGAATAATTGGCATACTTCATGCCTCTCTGCTGCCTAGTATCTCATCTTGGATGTCTCTTGTTCCAGATCCATTCAGCTTTCTTGGATTTGAAGGAGCACTGCTCAAATTTAAGATACATTTTCTTATAATAGCTGCCAGATTGATGGCACTCTAACACATACATTACTCAAATTTCCCTTTGCCTTTCTATAAAAGTCCTTAAAAGGGACTTAGCTGCCCTTTCACCCCCTACAGATAAGTCCCCATGCTGAGACTACCAGGAAAGACTCTGGTTTGCGATCTGAAATGGGCTGGATTAATGACTGGTGCAAGAAAACTCCATAGACTTGGAGCTGTGACCACTTACACCAGTGGTAGATTTGGCCCTTCTTTGCGAGCTGGAAACTGACCACTAATTTGTTTTATGTAGAGGTATTTATACAGCAGAGAGACATGGAATTGATGCCATTTTATGTGTGTAAGAGCAGCTCATGAAGAAAAGAGATTTAAATGTTACAAACACTTCACTGGACAAGTGTTTTTTAAAATTGTATGTTACTATATTGGAAATGACCGATGATGATTTGTAAATAATTTAAAGAAACTATTTTAGTAACCATTAGAAATAAATTTACCTATTTGTTTTATAATCTGTTCCAAGACTGCTGATAGAATTTTAAGATGTGGTCAACTTTTTTTGTTTGTTTTTTGTTTAAACAGGCCAACATTTTTAAATGTAGTTGCCTCCGAAAATCAGTCCACTTTGCTTTAGGTACTTGAATGTAGAGTTATTTTGGGCACCTAAACTTGACAGCTTTGGCCAAGATCCTTGAATTATACGTAAGTCCAGACAGAGCTGCTTGGAGAGGCGGAGGCTGGTCTACGGAGACACCCCCCCCCCCCCCCCCCCCCCACTTCTACCATCTGAGCTGTTACATAAACTTCATGAAAATAATCTTTGGCTAGCTTGGAGAAAGCCGCATCACATGCATGTAAATTGGGAATGTAGCTGGGAACTTCCTCTTATCTGGTGGTGGTCTTGCATCATTTTTTACTAGGGACTCTGAATCGGACATACTTATTCTGAGTTGTAAATATGTTTGTCTGAGATTTTTAACCTTGTCAACTATCCTTTTCACCTCATCCAGACAGTTTGCATTGAGGTTGAAATCAAGAAGTTACCACCTGTTTTTAATTGAGAAGGCACCTGTAATTGCAGTTGGTTTTCAAGATTGAGGGAAGAATGATGCAGTGTCTACTCTGCCAATTTGCAGGCTGCACTTCAGTTTCCAGTCCTTTTTGTAATTGGTATGATGGAAGTAATTCACAAGTGATTTCTTACCTGTCTAAGCATTTTCACACTGGCCCAAGAGCTAGAAAATAGAATAATGCTTGGCGTTTATAGGGCACATCACTGGAGGATATCAACATACTTTACAAGCATTAATTCATTAAACTTCACCTGGCAATTATACTTTTTTCTTCTTACTTCGTGTACATTTGATGCTTGTGAAGTGTCAGTGACGGCCCTGGAGGTGAAGGTTCTCTATTGTATCACAGAACAGTTACAGCACAGACCTCAGAAGTGCAGGTTTTTCTACACTGTTCCAAGATGCCCCAACCTTGCACTGGAAAAAACACCCTTGGGTAGCGTAGTCTCCATGACCATCCTTGTCCTCTGTGAGACTGTATCTAAGAGACTAATGAGACGGTTGGACCAGGAATACTAGTCCTAACAGGCCACTGAGCAGCTGTTGGAATAATCTCATGATCGCAACCAGTACAGAGCAGGCTTCAGTTTGTGTCTTGGAGATGAAAGGCTCCATGTTCCTCTACAATAATTACTTGAGCCACCTAGTTCCCTCAGAAGGGAGCTGATTTTGAAGGGCTGAGTGTTTAGAAGAGCAATTTTTTTTCTGTCTGAAAAGGTAAAATGAGACCTTATTTAGTACATGGAATGGAAATGGAATATAGTTCCAGATGTAGATTGTGTCACTTATCTCAGGGTGGAGAAATAAAATTTAAAAGAGAAGCTATAACCTGGCCCACATTTGACTGTTTGTGCCACCTCATCAGTCAGTGAAGTGAGGGCTGTATACATCCTTCACATGGTGGCTGCTGACCATTGTCCTCATCAGGCTTCCCTTTCCATTACAATGTCACTGAAAGTCTTTTCCAATCGCTCCACAGCACCTTGGCTTCTAGAGCAACTTCCTCACTGGAGGGTGAAGCTGAGTTGGATCTAGCTGTCACAGACCAGTGAACCCAACCCATGGTAATGAGTTAGTATGCTCGCAGTAGCTAGAGCAAGGAAAAGTGTAATTCACCTTGTGGCTGATAGAAAATAAAGTGCTGTTTTGTGTTCTGCAGGCATATGCTGGAGTAGTGTGTGTTAAGCTTTGGTTGGAGATGCTGGGGTGGAGGTTGGGACATCATCTTTAGTGTTTGCAAGTGCAAATGAAGGGGAGCTGAACCAATTAAAGTAGCATAAAGTGCTGTATAAATACTGTGGCTATTAGTAGCCAGGGTTCAGTAGTCAGTCAGGAGGAAAACGAGTCAGTTATATCAGGGCAAAAACTCTGAAAGAGGAACCGTAGTCTAGAGTAAACTTAGAGGGAACATAGTTACATATGTTAAAGACAAATAATCAGGGCAATTGATTTGTTTTTAATAGTGATGAACAAACCCTCCCCCTAAAGAGTACAGTATACATGGTAAGAAGCTGCAAATTCAAACGTAGACTGAAAACATATCCAATGACAGAACTGAAGATTGATGGCTTTCCATGTCTAAAGTGCAGTATTACAGATAAAAGTACTAGGAAAGGAAAGGAAAAGAATGTAGCATTATGAGAATAAGAAACACGGGCAAGTCAGTGCGTGGTGCCTAAAAGTGAAATGCCTGTAATACTGGCCGTACGTAGTAAATTGTTCAGGGTAGCACATCAACAGAAGACTCCAACCTATCTCCCTGTTTGTTGCTCTCTCCACCATTTCATCCTGGGTGGTTAGCTACCACTTCCAGTGATCCATCCCTGAACTTCTTGACCTGGGACCTTGCCTGAGTTCCTTTCCTCAGTAGGGACAGTTCAAACCATTCTTCTCGCTCTGGGCAGATGATTGGAGCTGTATGGTGACAGTGATGGATCCTGCCCTCCTGATCCCGTGTCTCCTCACAGTGGTGGCCCCATCCTCCCAGCAGGGGCCTCTGCCGCAGTTCCTGCTTGTCCCACCTGCTAGCCCTGAGTTTGAGAATACAGCTCTCCCCTTCAGCGGTTTATGACATCACAAGCGCATAAAACAATACAGAACCAATCAATACGCTTTGTCTTTCACATCCTGCTCTGACTGAGTTGTCAGTGATGTTCTCTGCTGCTACAATGGGCAAAGAAGAATCTTGAATTTGGTTGGCAGGTTAGTAAAAAAGGCTGGTGGTTTTTTTCCACTTTTTTTTCTACAAATAAAAATGTGTATATCCAGGAATATGGAATCCTTACTTTGTAATTTTGTGTGTTGACAGGCAGGTACTTGGATAGATTCTCAATTCAGTACACAAGTTCAGATGTGCATACATGCTGAAATAGATATATAGGTAAATATTTATATGTATGTAATATAAATATGTTTATAATTAGTAAATACACTGCTTTTTATATGTTGTTGTTGTATACCATCTGGGACATAGTTAATTGTCAGTGTATTACATACAGAAAAGAGAGCCTGCTTTTGGTGCCGCATACTGATACATGTGTGCGTGCACACACGTAATCAAATTTTGTACCAAGGTATATAGATGACTGGAAGCTCTATTTTGTATGGTGATCAGCGTGCACAATATATAATACAAACGGGGAGTTAACATCTAAATACCCGACAGTACAGCTGTTACTACTTTGTTTTATGAGCCCAGATCATACACAGGAAACTTTCATTTTCTTTATATAAATTTTCCAGTTCATCTTTTAAGATTCTAATATAAACATTGAATGTATTTTCCTGTATCTAGTTCCACACCATTTCACAGTTGCCTTGTGCCTTGTTTTTACTGTTGGGTTTTGGCAGCTGGATTTATAACTGAATGCCTGCACAACCCCAGTCCATGTTCAACAGGTGGAGATAACCCTTTCCAAAATTCCTGGATGGCTTTAAGGAAGCATGTCAGTCAAAGAAGGAAAGTTGGGGAGGGGGAATCTACTGGGTCGTCTTTCAGGCACAATAGCCAGCTGCCTCTCTCTATTTTTAGAAGGGGTGTGCAAGGGTACTATGGAGTGGAAAACTTTCCACAGCCTGGGTGTTAAAAGCTGCAATAGTCAGCACAGTGTAAAATGAGATGGTGCTTCTTTATGTTTAGTCCTCCTCTCCCGGCCACTGCTTTCTAGCGCTTGGGCTGCACGGCTGCAATGTATTCAATAACACTGCCCAGTTCTGTTACCAGTTCATCAAAGCCATATTGGAATTGAGCGCACTTGTTTCTTCCTTTCTCTGTCCGCCATGGCTGTTTCCAGGTAAAGGATTTACTTTGTCTTTAAAAGGCTAATAATTTTAGCAAATTTTGTGAAAATTAAGCTCTTTTCCATTAGAGAATTTAAATTTCCTTAATTTATCATCAGGTATTATGCTGTCTCAAATTATTATTTTTTTTTTTTTACATGAAAGCTGACTCTGGAAGCATCACATTCTTTGATCATTTGATTTAAGATTTTGTGCAAGAGTTATAATTGAATTCCATTGTTACATAGAAACGACATTTTGAGACTGTGGGAATAATGTGGAAGCAGTCGGGGCAGGGGGATCTTGCTTTTTAATTTTATATAATTGACTGAAAATGAAGCTAAATTAGTGACTTTCATATTCAGTGTAAATTCTAATGCACCCTACTTGTCTGGAGAACGGGAGGGAAGAGTGAGGAACTAAAATAACTGCTAATAAGTAAAATAAGAGACGCTACATTGAAAAACAATTTGAGGCAATATGTTACAGAAAATGATGAATAGGTGAAGAGATCTGCTAGTCAAGTACTATTAAGCAATAGATTTAAGCAAACACTAGGTGACTATATGGGATATAATAAGAGGTCCTGGTCCATGGCTAGAGCTGTTTAGCACTTTGGTGCTTGGGCTACCTTTCTCAGGAGTCGTGAGGGAATTAATCACAGATCACGCTCCTTATCCCCACTAGAGATGTCTATTTTGTCTTTGTTGGCAGGGATTTTTTTCTCCTCTGGCAAAACAGATACATATAATTTTAAGATAGAGATGGCAGTTAGTGTGAACATTTCACACACCCTGAGGCCCATTCTATGCACTCAATGAGGCAGGGTCATTTGGAAAATACAGTACACAATCATGTAATTAAAGACTATCGTACTACATATGCAGGAGAGAACAGAATTAATGTTGAATAGGCAGCCTTTAATTCTGACACTTCCAAAGTACTGAGTGCTTGGCTTTGCAACCTTAATGTTCTTTTAACATAATGTTGGGGGTCTTTTGCATTTATTGTTAGAGGCAGGGCTTGTATCACTGCCTATTAAAGTTGCCCAACACATCCTCTTATAAGACCCTAGATTCCAGTTGCTTATAACTTTGCCAAACAGCTGTTTGGGATGAAATTTTCCATGCTGGTTGTCTGTGGTGGGCTGAATTTGTTTGGAAAATGTCAGCCAAAATGGTTCATTTGCATCTCAGAGTGAGGCTAGGGAAAAATGTTTTGCCCATGTTAAAATATTCTGGTGAACTAAAAAAAACCAAAAAACAAACACATACACAGACACAAAAAGAACCCTGAAAAGATTGGCATCCGATGACTATAATTTATTCTGAGAATCAAGGAAGCTTAACAAAGCAAAAAACTTTGGACTCATGCACCTTGGTTCTGAAGTGTCAAGCAATAAAAATACCTATTGGAGTTACACATGAGATTATGCTGAATAGTATACTATTAACTTTTTAAAACAAAGTAAAACTCTTGAGTTTTCTGCCTGTGTTGATCAAGAATGGATTTGAAATGAGGTCGTCTCATTTTTCAAATTAGGTGACATATTGTTTCTTTAAGCAAGTAGCGCACATACACAGTTGGCTCTTTAGGAATAATGCTGTTTTTCCTTTTCTAATGACTCCTTCTTCAGTGTTAGAAGAAAGTGACTGTTCCTGTAATACTTTACCTGTGTTGTCAGTGCAGGGGGCTGGACTAGGTGACCTCTGGAGGTCCCTTCCAGCCCTACATTTCTATGATTCTATAGCTGCATGACATCACATGCCTGCTTTTAAAATACATTCCTCTTTTTATAATCTACCTATGAAGAGAAGGAGAAAAATCATGCAAGGTACAGAAGTATTAGAGGTATTGTAAAAATGATATCGTAAACATTTCCCCTTCCCTGCATTTATAAAGAAACTATTAAAAGTGAAAGAATGTATTTGTTTAAGCTGATTGTTTGCTACATCTTTTTCACTTATTAACTTTACATTTCTTTAAAAAAAATTTAATTGAAAGTTTTAAATGGTGTAAACATCTGTATTAATACTTTTAAAAAATTTTTATCCTGTTATTTACCTAAACCTTATGTTCTGGGTCTCAGTGAGACAGTCACTTTAATAAGCCCTTTTAAAAAAAATAAGTGGTTCTTATAAGTGATTTTTTCAGTAGGTACAAAAGTTCTGGGGGGTTTGAAAAAACTTTTCACTCATTCAAAAAATTGCACATTGCTTTTGAAATGGAAAATATTTTAATAACTTTGAAATTTTTCACTCTTTGATTTTCCTGGTTTCTTCCTTAATTTAATTTTTGTACTGAAAAGGGAAGAGGAAAAGGGGGGGAATAAAACCATGGGGAATAATCCTAAATATTGTGTGTTCCATTTTTAAAAAAGAGTAAATCCTAGTGTGAGGGGGGGGGGCGGGGAAAAGGTTTAGGGTAATAGAGCTAAAATAATTTTCTTACAGGGCTTGTCAGTTTTTCAAATACCACCCGAAGACCCCATTAAGATTTGGATAAGAGCAAGGGTGTTACCTCTGATGCCATTAGTTGCAATCCTCCCATTTTGAGTTGTGCTGGGGGGTGAGCTGCTGCCCTTACACAACAGTGTTGGCTGCATTTAAGTGGTGCTGTTGCCAATTCATAGATAGAGCTCTGCTAAATTCACGGCTGTGGAAAATCCGTCATGGATGGTGAAATCTGGTCTCCCTGGTGAAATCTGTATAGAACAGTATGAAAGTACCCAAAAGACCATGATTGCATGTGGGAGACCAGTGTTTCTCAAAGTGAGGATCCTCTCTGCACCCAAAAGTGGGTTGGGGGGAGGAGGGCTTGCAAGGTTATTGTAGGGGGTCACAGTATTGACACCCTTACTCCTGCATTACCTTTAGAGCTGGGTGCCTGGAGAGTAGTAGCAGCAGCTGTCCCGCTCTGAAGGCAGCATCCTGCCAGCATTACTGCAGAAGTAAGGGTGGCAATACTGTGACACCCCTGCCCCCCACCACCACACAACCTCTGTTTGGGTCAGGACCCCTACACTTACAACACCATCACATTTCATATTTTAAAATCATGACTATGAAATTGACCAAAATGGATCATGAAGTTACTAGTGCCCTATTCATTGATTTTAATGGAAGTTATAAGGCTGAGCTACTTTTGCGTCACTGCTCCAAAACTTCCTTAACATAGCGTTAAGTTTGGTGGGTGCTGCCTTGTCTTGTTCCAAAACACTGAATACATCTAAAATTAACCCCTGAAAGCCAGCCATTCCAGGGTTAAGATACACACCACACCAGCTCTGCCCTCTATGCACCAACCTAGTAATTGCAATGGATGTCCTCCAGTTCCTAAACTCTGTCTTAACCTTGGCTCTAGGGGTGCTCCCTATCCCTAAATCCCTTACAAAGGGCAAGAGAAATATTTGGTTCCAGGTGGTGAGTTTCTATTCAAACCATTGCCACTCTTGGAGCACTTTTTGTGGGGAATCTTTCCTCTTCTTCATTGCTCAGCTGTTGTCCCTCTAAGAGGTAGCCTGCCTTGTGTCCGCTCTAAAGCTGAGGTGCCAGTGCCCTGAGTATTACATCCGAGCTGGTGCAGGTGCACCCTGATGTATGCAGAAAGCTGTGCCACACCCAATATGGCCGACGTATAGTTTTGGGCAGGAATTCTAGGGGCGCTGCCATGTTTGGAAGGTCGGAGAGAAGGCCGTTCTCGCGAGGCCTGGCCGGCGGTTCCCGCCCTGCCCCGCGCCGCTGCCGCCGCCGCTGCTCCGTGTCAGTCGTTGGCCGGTAATGGCGACCGGCGAGCTCCCCTGAGGTGACTGTGAGCCCGGGCCGGGCCCAAGGTGGGACGCAGCCGTCCGGGGAGGAGCAAAGCGAGGGGCCGCCGCTAACTCCAACGGGCTCCCCAGCCCCCACAGGATGCGTTGGGAGCTGCCCCCGGGGTGGGAGGCGGCGGCGACTCTCAGGTGAGGAGCCTGCAGGGGGAGAGCGGCTGGCAGCGGCCTGTCCTCCGTCCTCGGCCGGGCCCTGCCCTGCCTTGCGTCCGCCTCGGCTCCTGGCCACCTGCGGGCGAGGTGGAGCCCCGGGGCTGGGACGCCCTGGGGTTGGGCTCCGGGGCTCCATCCCCCGTAGGGCCGGTGTCCGGGCCGTGACTCGCTACCAGACCCACTGGATCTCCGCCCCCGGGTCTCTGTAGCGCTGGGCAGTCCTGGCTCCGGGCCGTGCTGTCACTCCCTGTGTAAAGAGACCTCCCCGCAGGGCCCTGCCCTGCACTAGCCAGCGGCGCTTTCTGCCGTGCTGATAACGCCGCCGTTAGCGAAGCCTGAGCCAACTGCCCCGCTCAGCTGTGCCTGGGGGCTGGCTAGTAGCCAGTGGCTACTCATTGCTTCTGCTCCGCTTGGAAAATGAAACTGGGTTAGCCTCGATCACGTCTCTTCCTAGCCCGCTTTCCTTTCTGCTCCCCATGCTCGGGCATGACATCTGGGCGGTGAACGCTGTTGAATGTTCACAGCCACTTTTCATTTTAAATGTATCCATTTAAAAAACAACCCCCCCCTTGTGTTAACATTAGGTTTGTAAAACCTTGTTTTTAAATTCCAAACGTAAATTTGGTGACTAAACCAGCTGATGGATTGACTTCCATAGCCTTATCCTCACTTGTCTACAGAAGTGTTGGAATGCTTTGAATGCATATCTGTATGTACACCTTGCATCCACTCATAACACAGCAAGCATTTTACAAATTTTGGTTAAGCTATTTGTTTGTGGCCTGATCTTTACACAGATTTTGTACTGGTATGACTGTCATTTTGGGTTGTGATACTTTAAAAAAAAAAGCTAATATCATTATACTATGTGGGTTCACTTATACTGGTATAGCTTACTTCCCTTTCTGGGTGTGTCTTCACTACCAATGTTAAAGCACTGCCGTGGCAGCGCTTTAAAGTGTCTATGTAGTCGCGGCAAAAAAAACCACTCCGACCAGGGGAGTAGCTACTGGTGCGCTGTCTACACTGCCACTTTACAGTGCTGAAACTTGCATTGCTCAGGGGGGTGTTTTTTCACACCCCTGAGTGAGAAAGTTTCAGTGCTGTAAAGTGGGAGTGTAAGGGAATAAGTTATACTGGTATAACAACTACATCCACAGTTGTGGCGGGGAATTATCCTACTTTAACTATACTAGTATAATTAAAGCAGGTAAACTTTCTTGCATAGACAAGCCCTGTGGTGCCTGGAAATATAGGTTTTTATTTCAACATGTGGTTGAATTTGTGCAGATCTACATCTAGACTGGTCAGTTTTACTTTCTGGCTCTCTTTCAGTTTACACCATAATGCCTTGCCTCTGAAAAATGGCTAAAAATTCTGCTCTCAGCAAAAGTTCTGGGCAATCTGGGATCGATACTGTACCTTAAGCGTCCCAGAATGTACTAGTGCAATCAAATTTGTAAAGCACACTGTGTGTGGATTCAGTAAAATGGTTCTGTCAAACTGTGGTGTTGTGTGGATGCACTAGCCTGTTATAAGGGCAAGTGAGAGAACTAGCTGCTTCATGCAATCTTTGTCACTAAAACAGTTTCATTACTAAAATGATGTCGTTAAGGGAGTGTCCACACTAACACACTAAACTTTTTGGAGCAAAGAGGGATGCTATTAAAACAAAAGTATACTGTGTCTTTTGAATACAATTTAAATTTGTTTTAAGAATTTTCAAGAATGTTGATTTGTCTCACGCCCATGAATCAAATTACTCACATGAATATGCCATTGATTTTAATGGGACCATTCTTGGCTCAAATGAAGTAATGTTTTTAAGCACATGTTCTTAAGCCTAACTTTAAGCATCTGAATAGTACCAGTTGAAGTCAGTAGGACTACTAGTGTACTTAAAATTCGACTTTGTTTACACTTTTATATTGGTATAGCCATGTCAATTAGAGGTGTGACTACTTTACCAACATATTTTACCAGCTACTGTCAGTATAAGCCCTAGGCTTTGGCTACACTGGCACTTTACAGCGCTGCAACTTTCTCGCTCAGGGGTGTGAAAAAACACACCCCTGAGCGCAGCAAGTTACAGCGCTGTAAAGCGCCAGTGTAGTCAGTGCCCCAGCTGTAAGCTATTCCCTTGGTGGAGGTGGAGTGCCTGCTCTCTCCCAGCGCTGGCAGGCGACCACACTTGCACTTCAAAGCGCTGCCGCGGCAGCACTTTGAAGTTTCAAGTGTAGCCAAAGCCCTAGTATGGACACAGTTATACTAGTATAGCTTCTATTGGTTTGAACTGACACAAACTATACTGGTATAACTGTGTCCACAGTGGAAGGGTTTTTCCAGTTAACAATACAGGTATAACCATACTGGCAAAATTCTCCTAGTGCAGACAAGACGTTAGGCATGTGCTGAAGTACTTTGCTGAATTGGAATCCGTATGAGTAAAGTTGCTCATGGCCATATGTGTTTGCAAGTTCTACAGGTGTTACAAACTTGAATATTCTGATGATTCTGTCTAGTGTGACTTCAGTGGGACTAGTTAAATGAGTAAGAATCAGGTACAGTATTTGGTTGAAAGACTTGTGTGAAAGAACCACAAACAAAATGGGAGACAAGTTTAACTAATTGACTATACCAGGTCAGTTGAAACTGACTAATAACAAAGGGTGAAATCCTGATCCCATGTAAGTCAATGGCAAAATTTCCATTGATTTCAGGGGGTCCAAGATTTCAACCAAAGTGCTATCAAATACAGAAAGTAAACAAATGGCAAAAATGGAAGTTTTTTTCTCTAATCTTCAATTATTATTACATTTTACATGTAATAGTAGGTAAAAATCAATCAGAAAGAGGTGTGATTCCTTTTTTAAGTTGATGTTCCTTTTAAATAGATACAGACAGCGCTCATGAATGAAAATCCAGCAAATGTCAACGTTCCTAATGAGTGGAGGAAGATGATTTGTAATGCCAGTAACTGTATGGTCAAGTCTTGAAAGGATTTCTCGGTTCTTTATTGCTGTAGATAAAAGTGGCATAGCTAGGACGCAGACACTAGCCATAAAGGTGGTATAGCAGAAAATGCTAGCTATCAAGATGGTACAGCAGAAGAGAAATTATCCATGAAAGAAAAACATAGTTTCCAAGTTATATTATTTTGAGCTCTATGTACATGACAGCCTAAATTCACTGTGCTAAAATCAGTCATGTGCTTTGGGGTTTTGGGGGAAAGCTTCTGATACACTGTGACTGAAAACAGGGTTCAACACCTTAAAGCAGTGGTCCCCAACCTTTTTGTGGCCAATAGCACATTCATGTTTTCAGAAGAGTGTGGCGGGCGCCAACAATTTTTCAAGACTTATTTTGTATTTGAACATTAAATAATACGGGGCTGCAGTCTGTGGGCGCCAGTGTTCTCTGTTCCCGGCAGGCGCGGGGCCGCGGCTTCCCTCCCTTGCAGGGCACTACTTGTTGGGCGGGTGCCAGGGCCGGCTCTAGGTTTTTTGCCGCCCCAAGCAAAAACAATTTTGGCTGCCCCCCGCCAGCCCTGGGCTCTCATGCCCCCTCACCCCCCCACCCAGCCCATTGAAGTCCAGGGTCCAGATCTGCAGCTGGGGTAAATTAATCCGTGTAGCTCTAGTCTAGGTCACTGGAGCTATGCTGATTTACACCAGCTGAAGCTCTAGCTCTGTGTGCGTGTGGGGCTCAATGTAAATGGAGGGCTCTCTTCCCCTTGCACATTTGGGCCCAGAGAGAGACCTCTGCGTAGCACATTACGCAGCCCTCGGGCAAAACATCCCAAAGCTTGACAAAAAGCTAAGGGCCGCCAGAAGCCTGGCTTATCCCTATGCACTTAGCATTCCCTGTCGTCTTTTACTCCCAGCCCCTTGAGGCCCAGATTAAAATGCCCCTCTTCTCTCCTGCGCTTTGCTGCCTGCCTCGTGCTCCAGGGGTGGGTGGTGTTTTCCACTCTGTTCTCTCGTGTCTGTCCTTTGCTCTGTGTGTGTCCATCCTTTGCTCCATGTGTCTATTCTTTGCTCTGTGTGTCCATCTGTCCTTCACTGTGTGTCTTTCCCATAGGTGTGCGCAGCACATTTCATAAGGGTGTGCCTCCCACTTCCTGTCCCCTGACTGCCCCCCTCAGAATCCCTGACCCATCCAACCCCCACCCCGCTCCTTGTCCTGACTACCCCCTCCAGAGACCCCCGGACCCCACACCCTATCTAAGCCCCCCTGTCCCCTGACTGCCACCTCCAGAGACCCCTTGCTCCTAACCAACCCCTCAGGACCCCACATCCTATGTAAGTCCCCCGTCCCCTGACTGCCCCTCGGGACTCTGTGCCCCATATCCAAACCCCGGCTCCGGCCCCAGCCCCCTTACCATGCCGCTCAGAGCACCGGCCGGAGCCAGAAACGCTGCTGCGCTGCCCCTCCCCCCAGAGCGGTGCCCGCGCGGCGGCAAAGGGACAGTGGGGAAGGGGCTAGGGGGAACCTCCCCGGTTTGCTCAGGGGCCAGACAGGACGGGCTTTTTTTTTTTTTTTGCTCCCGCAGCTCCGGCCACTGCTTTTTTTTTTTGCCGCTTGCGGCCCTGCCCCTATGGTCTTTCCTTCACAATATGTATCTCTCTGTCCTCCCATCACTCCATGTGTGTGTTCTTTGCTCTGTATGTGTGTCTGTCTGTCTGTCCTTCCTTCGCTCTGTGTGCAAGTCGACTGCCCCTGCCCCACCGCAGAGCACGTGTTGTGCTGCTGCCTACCGTAGGACACTGTGTTGTTGCCAGGAGTTCTCGGGAACTGTGAGCTCCAACCCCCCGGGCTGTCGCCGCCGCCTTACCTGGGCTTCGAGGGAGCCTGCGTGCCTCAGTCGTGCACACAGGAGCACCCAGAGAATTACCACCGCCCGGAGCAGGAGGCATCCCGGGGCGCTGCGCCTCGCCTCCAGCCCCCGGAACGCAAACTCCGGCCGCCAGCGGGCGTGGAGCGAGCCGGGCACCTGAACACGTTCCACTCCACTCCCGGGCGGCTCCTTCCCCCGGTACGCGCCCAGCCCAGCCGCTCCCTTTGAACCCGCCCCGGCCCCTCCTGCCCTGCCGCTCTCGGGGTCCCTCTGGCGGGGGAGGCGGCACCGCATGGGGGCGGGGGTCTCGCTGAGCGCTGAATGCGCTTTGAATTGGGAGCCAGGCGTTTAGCAGACTTCCGCCCGAACTGCCAAAGAAGGAAAACAAAAAGCCCGGACTGTGCTGCCCCAGGCACGTGCTGCTTCCGCTGGTGTCTGGAACCGGCCCTGGTGGGCGCCCATAAATGCCCCAGCGGGTGCCATGGCGCCCGCGGGCACCGCGTTGGGGACCACTGCCTTAAAGTTGTCTGAATGTTTGTTTCTTACTGATATTCTGTTGTATTTAATGTAGGTGGAATATATGGGCCCAGAGTCAAAGGACCCAGTCACTGTCCACCATTAAATAGTGTTAAACCGGGTTATGGGTTTGGTATAGAGAGACTTCAGCATGCTTAATGCCATAATGCAAACAGCATTAAAAATCCTTTTAACATTTTCTTAAAGATACAAAAAAGAAGGGGAAAATAATTAAAGTTTTTGAAATGTAAAACATTAAATAAGGCTTTCATTTTAAGAACATCCATTGTTCCTTTTCCCTTTAACTGGAGACAGTCTTTAAAGGGAAAAAAACGCTTATTTGACTGTCTGTTACGTGGTATTAAAGATTAGGATAACTTGTCCTTTGTGGGGAAAAGAGAAGTTAGTTGGAATGGGCTGGTGGTGCTGCTGCAGCTTTTATTGTTAAAGTCGGATCCCATTTCCTAGAAGACAAAACAAGACAAACACACAAGTGGGAAAAGAAAAAACAGCAAAGATGGAAAATGCAGCTTCTGTCTCTGGTGTTGACTCTCATTTGCATCCTCACTGCTGGAAAAACACAGGCACAGCACACTGAGGTCTTGTCAGCCACTCTGAGGCCTTGTCTACACTACCGGGGTAAGTCGACTTAAGTTACGCTAGTCTAGCTACGTGAATAACATAGCTGGAGTCAGTGTAGCTTAGGTCGACTTAATGAGGTGTCTACACCGCGCTGCATTGACGGGAGACACTCTCCCATCGACTACCTTACTCCTCTCATTCCAGTGGAGTACTGGGGTTGACCGGAGAGCACTCTGCAGTCGCTTTAGTGGGTCTTCACCAGTGTTCCCTCTAATTTTTTACATCCATGTATGGAATGAATTTTGTTAGGTGCACCAATATGTGGCAGGGGGCTCAGGGCAGGGAGTTGGGGTGCAGGATGCGGCAGGGGGCTCAGGGCAGGGAGTTGGGGTGCAAGAGGGTGTGTGGAGTGTGGGAAGAGGCTCAGGGCACGGGTTTGGGGTGTGTGGTGCAGGAGGGGTTCAGGGTGTGGGCTCTGGCCCGGCGCTGCTTACCTTAAGCTGCTACGGGGTGGCAGAGGCGTGCAGTGGGGCTAAGACAGGCTTCCTGCCTGCCCTGGCCCTGTGCTGCTCCCGGAAGCAGCCGACACCACGTTCCTATGGCCCCTGGGGAATGGGGGTGCAGAGGGCTCCGCATGCTGCCCTCGCCTGCGGGTACCTTTCCCGAAGCTCCCATTGGCTGCGGTTCCCTGTTCCCGAGCAATGGGAGCTGTGGAGGGCGGTGCATGCAGGCGAGGGCAGCGCACTGCCTCCCCCTCCCCCCACCTCCTCAGGAGCCGCAGGGACATGGTGCCGGCTGCTTCCGGGAGCGGTGTTGGGTCCGCGGGCCGGATCCAAAGCCCTGGTGTAGTTTGCCCACCCCTGCACTAAATTGACCCCCGCTGCATCGATCGTAGCAAAGTCTATCCGTGGTAAGTGTAGACATGGCCTGAGACCTGGCATACTTGTACCAGCATTGTGGGTTTTTAGGGCATTGGATATAAACTGGCCATCAGGAAGTTTAGACTTGAAATTAGACGAAGGTTTCTAACCATCAGAGGAGTGAAGTTTTGGAACACCCTTCCAAGGGAAGCAGTGGGGGCAAAAGACATATCTGGCTTCAAGAATAAGCTTGGTTTGTTTATGGAGGGGATGGTATGATGGGATAGCCTAATTTTGACAATTAATTGATCTTTGACTATTAGTGGTAAATATGCCCAATGGCCTGTAATGGGATGTTAGATGGGGTGGGATCTGAGTTACTACAGAGAATTCTTTCCTGGGTGTCAGGAATTCTTTCCTAGTGAGTCTTGCCCACATGCTCAGGGTTTAACTGATTGTCATATTTGGGGTCGGGAAGGAATTTTCCTCCAGGGGAGATTGGCAGAGGCCCTGGGGTTTTTTCGCCTTCCTCTGCAGCATGTGGCACTGGTCACTTGCTGGAGGACTCTCTGCACCTTGAAGCCTTTAAACCATGATTTGAGGACTTCAATAGCTCAGACATAGGTTAGGGGTTTATTACAGGAGTGAGTGGGTGAGATTCTGTGGCCTGCGTTGTGCAGGAGGTCAGACTAGATGATCATAATGGTCCCTTTTGACCTTAAAGTCTATGAGTCTATATGAGCTGCCTCTCTGATCACACGGCAGTGTTGCAGAATACAGTCTTGGTCAAATAAGCTGGACTTTTATTAGATGAAAG
This sequence comes from Chelydra serpentina, assembly GCA_037349315.1. Lineage (NCBI taxonomy): Eukaryota > Metazoa > Chordata > Testudines > Chelydridae > Chelydra > Chelydra serpentina. The sequence goes on along the minus strand of JBAIAC010000024.1, from coordinate 53,362,169 downwards.
GAGAGTGACATAATTGGGGGGATCTGTGGGGGACAGAGTCTCACATCCCAGATGATATTTGGGATTTAGCTGGAGCTGGCGATGTTATCTGGCTCACTCTCTGACCTTGTCTGGTCAGTACATCTTTAAGGATCGGGATGAAGAAGTTCTGGGGGTCCCAGGAGACAGTGGGCCTGGCAGCCATGATGATAAAGCTCACTGCAATGGTGGTTGGAAGAGAGCAGCTGCTTCTGCTAATTTTTCCAAAAAGTATTTTTTTTGTAAGGGAGTGTAGGGTGGAATAGTCCATCTTCTCATTATTTTGTCCACCAATAGGTCCAATTTGCAACACATTAATTTTTGGTTCGTTCATTTCAGGTCCTCTTCATCTCTGGTTTACCAGTTATAGTTTTAACACAGTCCTTGAATGGGATCAATAAAGCCCTTTCTGTTTAAATAAGTTATTGACTCTGAACTTCCCACCTTCTTGTCATACTTGGTGGGTGTAGGAATATTAAGCTTGTGCCTGAATTGGACCACATCAAATGTTCCTCTTTATGAAACCTTTGGTAAATAATTTTAAGGTATTTTAATTGTGTTTAGCTGTGTGTGTGAGAGAGAGATAACTTAGCTTGTAGAACCACTGTGGTTCCAGTGCTAGCTATTGCTAGGTGGTACTTTACCTGAGCCACCATACTTGAGTGAGTTATCCATAGCTTTTCTTTCTCCACCTTTTTGTTGGATTGAATTGGGGAAAGAAAAGTAGTGGCATTCTCAGATACTTTGCCTATAAACCAAGCTCTGCAAACTTCAGGTGAAAAAATGAGACACCTGTTGATTATGCAGATCTTCCTTTGATAATCATTCTTCAGCTGATCGGTCTTTCTGATAGAGAATTTTTTTTTTTTAAATTAAACCTTAGATTCTGATGCACAGGAGCCACACTATGCGAGCCAGTTTGAGCTTAACTTTCTTCAAGGCTATGCCAGAGAAGGCATGTTGCTCGTGTGAGTTTTCCCTCAACTAAGCTATCTCTGGTTGGTGGGGTACTCAGTAATTTGGATGAAGTCTACTTAGCTTGGCTTTTTTGCTTTTTCTTATCCTTTGTATTTTTGTCTCTCATAGACTTTAAGACCAGAAGGGACCATCAAGATTGTCTAGTCCAGGCCTTCTCAAACTGGGGGTCGTGACCCCTCAGGAGGCCACAAGGTTATTACATGGGGGGACTGCGAGCTGTCAGCTCCACCCCCAAACCCCGCTTTGCTTCCAGCATTTATAATAGTGTTAAATACAAAAAAAGTGTTTTTAATTTATAAGGGGGGTCGCATTCATAGGTTTGTTGTGTGAACAGGGTCACCAGTACAAAAGTTTGAGAAACACTCGTCTAGTGTGACCTCCTGCACGTTGCAGGCCACAGAACCTCACTCACCCTGTCCTGTAATAGACCCCGTAACCTCTTGCTGAGGTTGTTCTCCATGTCCACTGAAGCTAGGACAAGAATTAATGGGCTTAAACTGCAGTAAGGGAAATTTAGGTTACATCAGTGATACTCAGATTGAGGCTCGTGAGCCACAAGTGACTCTTTAATGTGTCTCTTGTGGCTCTTTGGGAAATGCTATACAGATTTTATGCAGATCCTGTTTCTGTGCTGGTGGCAGCTGAGGCAATGAAAATGGTTTAGAAATATGGAAGACTTCCATAAGAAGAGAGTTGAAAAGTATTAGGAATTTTTAGTTTAGCATGGAGAGGACTAAGAGGTTGCATGAATAGTATATAGAGGTTGGTTAGGAGCTCCTGCTTCTCATAATACAAGAGAAGGGGACATACATTAAAAATAAAAGGTGCATAATATAACACACTTATACATGTAACTTCAATAATTTAAATTACACATCTCTCTAATAGTAGCACAGTAATTTAGGATTCAAAAGCAATTTATCTAATATTAACAGGTTTAGAGCTAAATAGGTGATGACCCTTTAAATGGGCTGTTTGAAATATGTGCTCATCAAAGATAGAACAGTGGGTTTTTCAGAGAGTAGCTGTATCCTCAGACTTTTCTGGTAAATGTTCCTTCCTGCCTTTTACACCCTGTTCTTTCAGTCTACCACCTTAGTTTATAGGATAGGGCCTTGGCTACACTTGCGAGGTAGAGCGCATTAAAGCAGCCCTGTGTGCTCTAATTCACGACACGTCCACACTGGCAAGGCACATAGAGCGCTCTTACTCCGCGGTTAATGTACTTGGAGGCTAGGTGGGCTGGTGCCAGATTTGGAATATCCGTCCCATCTATCGCCCCTCCGCAGTTAGGGAAATCCATTTGTGCAAAGCCAGCCACAATGTCATGCATGTTACCCAGAGTCACGGTTCTTCTGAGCAGGATGTGATGAATGGCCCTGCAAACTTGCATCAACATGATTCCAACGGTTGACTTTCCCACTCCAAACTGGTTAGTGACCGATCGGTAGCTGTCTGGAGTTGGCAGCTTCCAGATTGCAATAGCCACCCACTTCTCCATCGTCAGGTCAGCTTTCAATCTTGTGTCCTTCTGCCGCAGGATGGGGACGAGCTCCTCTCACAGTCCCATGAAAGTGGCTTTTCTCATCCGAAAGTTCTGCAACCACTACTAGTCATCCCAGACTTGCAGGACGATGTGATCCCCACCACTCAGTGCTTGTTTCCCTAGCCCAAAAGTGGCGTTCCACGGTGGTAAGCATGTCCATGAATGCCACAAGCAATCTCGTGTCATATGCGTTACTCGAGTCGATATCATCGTTGGAGTCCTCACTGTCAGTTTGGATCTTAAGGAGTAACTCGACTGCCAAACGTGACCTGCTGGCGAGACTCGTCAGCATATTCGTCAGCAGTTCGGGCTCCATTCCCGCAGAGCGAAAGGGAAGACAGCATTGCACAAAAAACGTTGAAAGATGGCGCCAAATGTGGACAGAAGCACAGGGATTCCTGGGATGTGAACTGATGCATCACGGGGCATTGGGACAGGACCCAGAATGCCCCCCCTACCCCCTTCTCACAAGCCACAGGGTCAGAATGGGAAGAGGTGCTCTGTGGGATAGCTGCCCATAATGCACTGCTCCCAATGCTGCTGCAAGTGCCACAAAGGTGGCCATGCCAGTGCTCTTGCAGCTGTCAGTGTGGACAGACTGAGCGCTTTCCCTACTGCGCTCTCCGAAGGCTGGTTTAACTCAAAGTGCTCTACATCTGCAAGTGTAGCCATGCCTAAGTATTTGACTAGAATTTTGAAGGAAATTTTGTTTGTCATTGGTTATAACAACTTACGAAATTGACCAGCAAGGGAGCCAGCCGCCTTCCCACTTAGCCAATACTGACTTGATTTTCAGTAAGTTTTTAGATGTGAGTTTGTGTGTGTGCAAACGCGTATCTATTTTGCTCTTGCAGTAATTGATATTTATATGCAAATCCTTGATTGCATACCCACATGGCTAGAGTAGTGCGATTTTTATCGTGTGTGCATGTGTAAATTGTGGATTTGCTTGTGCATCTGATAAAGTGTGCACAAAATAGGTTGTGGTGTTTGGCACACTTTTGCTCATGTACATATGTACTGGAAATGAGTCCCAATTTTCCAAGTTAAATTCCATCCTTAGTTTGTTTTGTGCATTTGGGTATAATATTTATGGATCTAAAGCCAGTTGAATATGAAGAATTTCCTGTTGTCTTTCCTCAGAAGTCACTTCAGTGTTATTTTTAAAATGCATATTTTTCTGATATTACTGAAATTTTGAGATAACTGGCTATTATGTTAATATATAAAAGTATATTCAAATGGAGTTTGAGCTGTTTGTGTTTAAAGCTATTTTATGTACTATCTTTTCCAAATCATTGTTCATGTCAATAACTATAACAGTTCAATTGACACTGTCATGAATGGTAAGCTTAAAAACAGACATACCAGCTGTGTTATGGTTTGCAGGCATATAGATGCAATGTTATACTTCTTTCTACCTGTCTTTGTCATGTTGAGCAGGCAGGGTGTTGAACTACACAAGAGGGTAGGGTTAGGTTCTCTGCCTGCATTACATGAGTTGAAACAATGGAAAGATATCATGATGTCTCCATGGACCAAAAAAAATGCAGTGTGCATCAACATCATTGTAAATAGGGCTTGAAAAGCCATTTAATGTTTTTCAAGCCCTTATGGTCAAATGGGAAATGATGCAGTATTGTCTTTCTGAATCTGTAGACTGCTCCAGTATTCCCGATCCCCTCATATCTTTCTCAAACAGCAACAGCATGAGATTAACAAGACTGGCTAGTTGCACTGCTGTTCAGATCTCTGTGTGCAGAAATGAAACTGACAAGAATCATATACAGTAGAACTGCAGAGTTACGAACACCTCGGGAATGGAGGTCGTTCATAACTCAGAACAAAACATTATGGTTGTTCTTTCAAAAGTTTACAACTGAACATTGACTTGATATACCTATGAAACTTTACTAAGCAGGAGAAAAATGCTCCTTTTAACCATCTTAATGTAAATGAAACTAGCATAGAAACAGTTTCCTTTCATTGTCAAATCTTTTTGTAAACTTTCCCTTTATTTTTTAGTATTATGTTTAACTCAGTACTGTACCATATTTGCGCCCCCCCCCCCCCACGTCTCTTCTGCTGCCTGATTGCATACTTCCAATTCCAAATGAGGTGTGTGGTTGACTGGTCAGTTCATAACTTTGAGGTTCTACTGTAATTGAATAGCAGAGGCTGGCAGTGGAGTTATTCACAAGGCGGAGTAGAGCAGAACATACCATGCCCCTGTTTGTAGAAGCTAGGAGCTGGGGAGGAGAAGTTGAGTAGAAATCGGGATACTGAGGTAGTAGACCTTTATACTCCTGTTGTGGCTGTGTTCTTAACCAGTAGTAATTGTTTGCAGTGGAAGACTGCAAGAAGTCAGACATTTAAGACAGTATCAACTGTATATTTACAGTTTTGTTCTTTTGTATTGTCTTGGTTCAGCTCAATCCACTTGACTGTTTGCTCTGGATGCGTGTTGCAAGCAACAACTTTGAAGAATATTTTTTAAATTCTCTATTAAAAGCTTTGGGAACATACAGAGTTCAACATTACACTGCATTGTTACAGAGTAGTGAAATATAGAATGTAAAACGTTTGGTGTTTGTATATCACCTACCACAATTGGGTCCTGGTCCATAACTAGGGCTTATAGGTGATACTATGGCTGGTCCACACCTGGGGCTCATAGGTGAATAATAAATTCAGTTAGTTATACAGAACTTTTTATTTTATCTCCTCTCTGTATTAAGAAAAGGTGCATTGTCTAGAAGTACTTTTTGGCCATAATTACTGGCCAGTAGGTTCCAGTATGTTGCTGTTTAGGCTATGATCTTGAGATGGAGGTTTCATATACTCTCAGAATTGACTTCATGAAAGGATGGAAGTCTCTTTTCATAAACATTTGCTTTCCGCTTTTCTAATATAGCAGTTTTCAGCTGGTTCATGTCTCTGTCACTGGACAAGATTTATAATATAGGGCAACATTGTGCCTTGTAGCCTGAATCATTTGATACAGAAAGCAGCTGTTCGGCATGAATGGTTTCCCCCAGTCTCCTTTCCAGAAGCAGAGTTCTGGAACTTAGCTTGCCTGATTCTTGTGACTCTTGATATTAAATGTAGTTCTTTCTAGAACAGTGGTCAGCAACTGGTAGATCGCCAGCAACTGGTTGATCGTGAAGCCTCTGTCAGTCAATCTCGGTCACAGTCTAGGGTTGCCAACCTTCCTGCAGCCAAACTGGGAGATCGATCCAGCGGTGCAGCAGGGCTCCCTGCCTGTCCTGGTCCTGCGCCGCTCCCGGAAGCAGCTGGCATGTCCAGCAGTGGCTCCTGGGGGGGTGGGGAGGCCTCTGCTCTCTGAGCCCCCTCCCAGAGCCAGCAGTTGAAGTTGGAGATCTGAGAGTCCAGGTTTCAAATTTTGCCATTGACCCTTTTGGATGTCCTTGTAGTGGTACATGATAGATTTACCATTCACAGAAGATACTGAAGGTGACCTATTGGCTAGCGAAATGGTGTAAATTAGAAGGTTTTAGTTTCATGGAGCATTGGGCCACCTTTTATGGGAAGAGGGACCGTGTATAGTTGGGTGGCCTTCGTCTCAACAGTAGAGGAACCAGTCCTGTGAGTAACAGGACTTTGGGAAGTGAAGGAGGAAGAGCCTCTCATTCAGAACTGCTGAGCGCCGCAACAGGAAGAGAAGTTTGATGTCTGTGGGTATGGAGTAGAGGAGAGAGGGAACTAGTTTTCTCATCCCAACCCTTCGTGAACCGAACCCTTCTCATCTCATCCCTTGATGAAGAGCAGGATGGATCTTTCCTGTAGTGACCTGCCTGCTGGATAATTTGTTAAGGGTTGACTTCAGTTATTCTGAAGGGCACTAAGAATAGCTCTTATAACTTCCAGTATGAATCTTGGTCACATTTTAATGTTCATTTTCTAATTTTTCCTTTTCATCCTCCATAACAAAAATTTCCTCAAAACCTTGTGGTGATTGTTGAGCTCTTGGTAGAATATATTTAAGGTTCTGGGCTTTGAGGGAAAAAGAGGTGCTGACTAATGAGAGATCTTGTTCACTGTGGAGGCTTCTTTTCAGGACTCTTAAAACACAGTCCTCTTAAAATCACTTTATTCCCTTGTACTGCTCTTTTGTCAAAGCACTTTTCTTTTAAATACCCCCACTCCCAGTCTAATTTTGCTTTTTAAATAAAATGCGCATGTATTATATAATCACTTTTTGCATAAATTACTTTTTTTCTAAGAGATTATCAATCCATACTATTGAGTTGTTTTTTTCTTCTTTTTCAGGCAACAATAACCAGTAGTATTGAAGGAATTTTGATGTGTTCCTTGGCTTTAAAACATGCATGGTAGACTTCAATGGGAGTTTTATCATTGATTTCACTGAGAGCAAGATTGAGGCCTCAGTCTATTTCCTGCTTCCAGTGCTGTGCTCTGCAGTCTAGCCTGCCTCTACAGAAAGTAGTCTTTCTCACTTCAAACTGGAGTAATTTTCTCACAGAAAGGCCTTTTATATATCCCTCTGAACACAGCTATTTAAAAATTTGTTTTCACTGCTCTATGAAAGTGGGTCTACATGGGGGTCTGTTTCACACTGAAGTGACAGGAAGAGCCATTTCAGATACTAAGATACTACTACAATAATGTGGGCTATATAAGTCCCTAGGTTGGCTTCAGGACAGAGGTCCATCGACCAGAGGAATTTCTGGGGCCCTTACTCTCAGATGACACAGAATGGCAGGATGATTACAGGTCTTGGAAGTTTAAATAAAGTTCTGGTTTCTTTAACCTTCAAAGGTTAAAGAAACCTTCAAACTGTTAACTTTAATCTTCTTGGTTTTACCCTACCCAAAAGCTCTTTAAGGATAGCTTCTGACTGTTTGGGTTTAGAGCGGGTACTTGGATTCATTAGCAGACCTGTCCAAGAAACTGCTTTTTGTGGTGGTCTTGCCTTTAAATCGTGTCATCTTTCTGGAGCTTTTGGAAAGATGTCACTGAATATTGAGTCTTCTTACACACTCTAATTTTTTTTCTTCTAATTATTACTTTTATTGTCATGCTTCTTGATCTCGATCAGACTTCAGATCCTTATTTCTTTAAAAGGGTAAGGTGGCACGTAATGTGCCAGTTGTTCCTTTAATTCATCCAGTAGCAGGGCCAGACATTTTCAAAGCTTCAAAATTCTTTAGGGATGACCCTTGACTGTGTTGTATTTCCTCAGTTCCCTGTTAATGTAGCCTCTATCTGGGGTCGTTGGATCATTTCTGCAGACTCAGTTGAGCTCTTGTTGCTGTAGACTGACAGGTTCTCTCTGTCTTTCTATATTGAAATCTGTTATAGAGCTAGAGGCCTTACCTCATACCTTCCTGGATTTTTGTCTCTGGTCGCCATCAGCCTCCTTTGTAAACATTCTTATTTACGGTGTCTCCCACTGTCAGTAGTAGTTCACTCTTGTTCCTTTTTAAGAGAATTACAAGCTGTAGTCACCTTTTTGGTCGCTCAGTGTTGCTTGTCTGATCTAACTGGTGATGTATATAATGTCAAAATGTAATTTGAAGGTAAAACATCTTCATTTCTTATTGATCAAGATAATATTTTCTTTGGGCAACAGATATCTTTATTCACTCTTATTTTGTATACTTTTGGTCCTTCAGTGAATGTTTCTGTTTTTAGGTAAACTAACAGGATGTGGAGCAACAAATTGAAGGAGGTGCCTTTACAAAACCCAAGGCATACTCAGAACAGGGATTCTCTCAGAGGTATGGATTTGCTTTATTGTATCGCTTTACTTTAGAAGCAGTTTTATCCTAGATAGTGTAATATTTTGTATTGTATTGTAAATTTTGTAGATATAATTTTTCTTAATTGGGTCAAAGGCTAAAACCATATCTCATACAGCTTGCTTTCTGTAGAACAGCAGTTCCCAGACAGTGGTCCAGAGAGCTGTTAGATCACCTGGTACTGACTCCGTTTCATTGCTTCCAGACACTTTTATAAATGTTCAGGCTCTTAATTGCAAGCTTTGTCAAGAAAGGACAAAACATTAAGTTTAAAAACAGTTAAATTGTTATTTCCTAGTATTACTTTTCCATGTAAGTATTTACTGCAGTTGTCATATGGAAGATGCGTGCCCACAAACAGGAGTGCAGGTTGTCTGTGATACAAGATTTTTGTTAAGATGTGGTCCACACTATGACAGAACTTGAGAACCCCTGCTATAGTAGATGACGAGCATACTTAACCTGTAAAAATCATATATACGCTATAATTTGATAGCTGAAATACCTCATTGTAATTGACTATGATTGTCACCTAAAAAGTTCTTGTGTGTTTCTTGTCAGAGTTTATAACCTATAATTAAGGAAATATTATTCTGGGGTTTCAAGGATTTTGTAGATGTTTTGTTGAGGTACCATTTCTCAGCAACTGTGTCCTGTTGCTCTTTCTAGATCCTCCCTTCCCCTTTCTCTCATGTTGTTACACCTTGTCTTAAATTAGATTGGTAGCTCTTCAGGGCTGTGACCAGATCTTTGTATATTTGTACAGTTCCTTGCATAATGTTGCCCTGGTTCTGATTGGGGCTTCTGGGCACTACTGTAACATGTAATTACATTTAGCAACACTTACATCTGACTTTTTAAAAAAAAAGTGCTTGTCAAAATAGTCTACTTTAAGGAAAAAGATAGTACTTAAATACTATTTCAATAATTTTGGGCATATTACTTAATTTGTGAAGATAGCTAACTTTATAAATTTAGCTTATAAAGCTGAAGTAAGTAAAACTTATGAACCTATCACCCATTCTTTGGAAATCTTGGCTATATGTATTGTATATGTAACCTGTGAAGCTTAAACATATAAATTAGTAAGCTGACAATTTGCAGTCTAAGTGTAAGCTTCCATTTACAATATATTTATAGCCTGTTTGTAAAATAAATAAATACATAAAAATATAATATATAAAAAATAAAAATTCAAGGCATGAGATATAATGGAAAAACCCCATAGATATTTGTGTGGTCACATGGGTAAGGAATTTGCTATAGATTTTTAAAATATATTGGAGTTCTGGAGATGTATAGGAGATGTAATAGGCTGAGTTTCCTAACTTATGTAACTCTTATTAACTGTGATTTTTTTTTTTGGTTAAAAATATAGTTTTTAAATAAAATCATAATATTGCATTGCTCTGTTCTAATGACGCTGTCTAATAATTACCCTACACACAGGAGTTTCATAGTTTGGGATGAATTAATTAAAAGGAATTAGTTAGTGAGCCATGCAAAACTGTTTAAAATGTTTTGTTTTTCATTGTGTTACTTGAATTAATAGGAAACTTGATTTTATTCTTTTATTTTTGTTTTGTGAGATCTAACCACAGCCTGGGATACTTTTTCTCAAACTAAGGCTACAGTAAGTATATTTTTTTTCTGGATTGAAATCAGTTAATGGCCACTACAGTTTTATTGAATGCCTTATTTTCCCCATACTTTGATGGTTATAGAAGTAAAAAATGGGGTAGGTGGTTGCGGGCATGAAGATGATGGATGTTCTTATTGCTTTGGACAGCAATTCTGACAATGTAACTTAGTGCTACAAGAAGCTCATTACTGAGGATAATGATAAATCAGTCTTGCTTGGCTACTATAAAACTAACACCATTATCAATTAATAGTATTGTTTCCTTATACCATTCTGATTGATACAATGTATGGGTAACTTGCGTTAAGTGTTTTTGTAATTTCTTTTTTAATTATTGCATAAAAGATGTAAATGTTACTAGAATCTTGTGATATCTTTACATTGAAGCTTTTAACTAATATTAAATATTCCTTTATTTATTTATTTGTATTATCATAGTGCTTAGGAACCCCAGTCATCGAATAGGACCCCCTTGTGTTAGGCACTGCACACAAACAACAAAAAGACAGTCTATTCCTCAAAGAATTTACAACCTCAGAAAGCACATAATCTGCCTACTGGCAGCTCTGTAGTAATCCAGGGCTGCTAAATTACGTCGGCTTTCACCAAACTGAATATTATAAAGAATCTTGCTTCTGAAAACCTTAGTTAGGGCTAGTAAATATCAAGGCCAAGATTTTTCAAAAGTGACTAGTGATTTTGGGTGCCTAATTTTGGCACTTTAAAGGGTTACTGGTTTTCAGAAAGTAATGAATGCCCATCCTCTGAAAATCCAGACCCCTTTACAATGTCAAAGTTGGGCACTCAAAGTCACTAGTAACATTTGAAAATCTCCCAAATCCCTGCAGGTGTGAGCTGTAGAGTGAGATACCTCTATTCATCATTTTAAAGGAACTAACTTTCCTCTTCTTACCTATTGAGATTCAGAGATTGGGGCTGTTGAAGCAATATACATGTGTTTCATAGTTCCATATGTACTGCACCAACCATGGGATACTACCATGATGTCTGAACTTATGCTATATACTCAGGATGCAATGCTACATTTTCTATAAACTGGGGTACAGTGAAATCAAGATGCTAAATTTCTTTCGCAACTTAGGGAATTTCTCTGTATGTTCGTTACCCCTCTCATTTTGAATAGCTGAGTGAAGTGGTACAGTTTTATATGTGGAATCCTATTTCATGTTCCCTCTAGAGTAGAGCATTATAGAATACAGTATGTTTTCGTTCTTAGTGGTTATGTTTCAATGAGGCCGAGTGTTAAGACCTTTGGCATTTTGTATAATTCTGTTGTTGCCAATGACCCACTTATGGAAACAGATTTAGTCAACAGAACTTAATTTGAATAATCTTTTTTGTACTAATCTTCATATTCTAATGTTTCTAGTCACAAGATATACAAGTTTATACCACCAGACTTTTAAAGCTGTTCTTGCCTGTAGTTGTTTCTTACTATGAAAGTGAGAGGCGTTCTGTACTTTATTTTTTAAGTTGTATCCTCACCATTCAAAAAGTGAACCTGAATATTGCTTTGTGTCTTGAAATTCTAGTTGCGTCATATTGAGAATAAACTGGAGGTAGCACCTACCAGCACAGCGGTGTTTGATTCTGTCATGGATGCCAAGAAACCCTCTACCAGTGCTACCAGGAAAATAAGCAGGAAAGGTGTGTGTTACTTAAAAGATTAATTATATAGGGCAGGGTAAGAATATGTTTTTCTGAGTAGTATCATTTTTTATTTTTTTTAATCCTCTTTTCCCAGTTTCCTTTGTTCATGAACTTGAGAGAAAGTTGGAGCAATGTTTCTCTTTCTTCTGAATACATTGTCCTGAAAAAAAAAGAAAAAGCTGTGTATCTGGTGATGGTATTTGGAACTCACTAGAAAGGTGCTTTGCTGCAACTTGAGTTTACCATAGTCTGTTACCTTGTTTCAGTGGCATTCCAGCTAACAGCTACATATGCTGATGGCTGGCTCCAACAGTAGTATTACATTGGAGTGACCATCTGCATTTTTAAGATTTCTTTAACTAGTTAACTTATTTTAATAGTTTCACAACACTTGCTTTCAAGGATAAATGCCCGTATAATATTGCATTTTTAGAGTGATTGTAATCATGACATTGAGGCTATGAAAAGAGGAAAAATCATATTGTCTAATGCTACTTTTAGAACTTAAACCACTTATGAAAAAATATGTTCCTATTTACAGAGTGTTTTTTCCTCATCCCTGTTCAGCCCCTATCGTTGTCGTAATTTAACTCATTTGGCATTCTCATAGGTTTTATATTGACATATCAGAGCAGCAAGAAAACTGATTGGATCTCTATATTTCTCTGATTCAATCAACTCTCTTGGGCTTAATCATTCCCAATTATGTTTTTTTAAATATTCTTTTAGAAATTTTATATGAAGAACTAGTGCAATGATTTGCTTGAGTGTTTACCACTTACTCCTAGTAGCTTGAAACAGCTTGGTGGTGAAGAGAAGGTGATAACTTAAGTGCTATTCTTGAGCACTAATTGACCCCGAGGAGAACTGCATTCTAAACCACTCAGCCCTATGAGCCTTCTCTTCCTGCAGATGGTAGGTACCTAGAGGATTTCTTGGTTTCTACTTCAGCCTCCAGGTCCTCCAGCCAAAATAAGTCACGCAAAGAGAAGTCCTCCCGCAGTCCTCTTCGAGCTACAACTCTGGAGAGCAATGTGAAAAAGAGTAGCCGTGTGGAATTTCGTGAACCCTTGGCTTCATACAGGTTAGTGCGAGAGAGAATTGACATTTACTGTGAAATACAGAAACTGGAACAGAGCTGTTGCCAATGTTCTTATGAACACTTCAGGACTGGCTTTATTTTTTTTTTCTGCCAACAGGTGGATAATGAACAAAACCTCTTAGTTTTTGATTGAGCAAGTATAATGTCTGATGTGTTGCGTAAGGGGCTTTATCATCCATTTACAGGAGGATGGACACAATGATCCAATAGGTCTCTTATGTCTTTAACTTCAGTGATAATCCCCCAAATATTTGGAATATCACTAAAGTGTTGTATTTGTTGCTGAAAATGCATTCTTGTTCTTCTCCTGCTTTTGCTAATCACCTATAGTAAAATAATATGCTGTCTTTCTACTAATATCTACTAAATCCAAGCATTTCATTCTTAGTATTGAGGCAAAACATTTGTTTTTAAAGATCAGGGAGCTATTTTAACTGGGATTTTTAAAGAGGTTTAAGTGGGTTAGGAACTCAAGTCCCTTAAACTGTTCTGAAAATTCCAGCCCTAATGATTACTAGTCAGTTCTTGTCATCAGGTTTGAAAATACCTTATTGTATGCTTCCTATCTCCCCAGAAGCTAATTCATGAGAATTTGTTGGTATTTTCTTCCTACATAAATGAAAACGTGATTAAGAAGTAATTTAATTTTGTCCACGCTATTTATTGGTGCTTTAAAACGACAATGAAATAACGAGTTGTTTTTTAGTACCTGTTTTTAGAATTCACCTTTAAAAGATTGAAACCAAAACTCCTACTATTTTTCTGACAACTTGTTTAAAAGGCTGCCCTTAACAGAGCTGCCATTCTTTACCAATAGTTTAATTTTCTATACAGTGTACAGAATAAGCCAAAGAATCTTCTTCAGCACTGGTATTGCAAATGATATCAGAAAGACTGAAACGTTTTATTTAGCTGTTGAATTGCTGTTGCAAAGCCAGCAGAGGAAGTACAAAGCATTATTACAAGTCATAGAGAAATAGTAGCTATTTCTTAACTTCTTGGCAGTGGCGATAGATTTTAAAAACAACTTTTCCTAGTTTTGATTAATCTTAGAATCTTTTTTCTAATGTATAATATTGGTCATGTAGAAAGAATGTTTTCTATCTTGATATATTTTTTCTTTGCTCTTTTGAGGACTTTGATTGCAGACCAGACCCTTTATTATTGTCATAACCAACAGAACATGAGACTTCATCTATTTTTGAATACCATAAGTAATGATAAAGTTTTTCTTGGCTGTTGAGTTATGTATTCGTGTAATTTAAATTTTTAAACTTCTTTGACAGTTCACTTGTGGAATTTTTGCACCCTGTTAAGTCAACAAACAAGCTGGTAAACTATTGTATAAACTTGGAGTCTTTAAAGAAACGCCTTTAAAATTGCATAGGAGAGTATTGAACAGCAGGGGATCACTGACCCTATTGTAGGGAACACTCTGTCTTTCTCTCTCACACCTACAAGCGCAGGTGGGCAGAAAACCTTGCTGACTTTAAGAAAATATTGGTTTGGGGGCAGTTGGAAGGTGTGTGGTGGCAAGAAATACTTAGTGATTACAATGTACCCCTTGTCACTGCAGACTTAGTTTTGTTAGTACTTAAGATTTTTGAGGCTTGTAGCATTTCACCATAAGTCCTTCATTACTTTTTTTCTCAATTTGTGACAAACCTTGGCCCTAGTCATAATGAATTACTTGTTTAAATTGATAACGTGTAGGATTTTTAAAAGTGCTCAACCTCTGCCTAACTCAGATCCCACTGAAGTCAATGGTAAAACTCCTATTGACTTTTGTAAGAGTTGAATTAGGCCACCGCTGACTGTTTGTTTCTTAAAAATCCCACCCTTTATCTCTTTCTTTTTAATGGGCCCATAAACATTGTTATCTCAATGCCAGTAGAAATTAAATGTAAGCAAACATAGAACTTCTATCTTGCCTGCAGGCTCCTCATTCCAACTGTGGATTTTCCTCCTTGGCTACATAGGAGGCAGAGTTGGACCTGTCAGGCTGGGGGCTCTTTTGCTAATTAAACTGCTCCTGTTGTTAGTTCCCCGTCTGGAATAATTCTTTCCTTGACATCAGTCGCTGGTGTAAAAACAGTGTATCAAATTATTTGACTTCAAATCCAGGGGAAAAAACAGGAGCAGATGAACTCTTATCAACCTAATATCATTTCTCATTCAAATATACTTAGATATAAAGAAATCTAAAGTACAGGAAATGAAAAAGACTAGGTTTTTACATTGTGAAGATCAGGGCCGGCTCTACTGTTTTTGCTGCCCCAAGCAGCGCGCCGAACTGCTGCCATGGCAATTCAGCGGCAGCTTCTGTCTTCAGCCTGAAGAGAAAAGCTGCCGCCGAATTGCCGCCACCATGGGCGGCTGAACATAGAAGCTGCCTCAGAATTGCTGCCGCCACGGAGGAAACGCACATGCCGCCCTAACGGCACACGGACTGCAGCCCCTTGCAGATTGCCGTCCCAAGCACCTGCTTCGAACGCTGGTGCCTGGAGCCGGCCCTGGTGAAGATTGTAAGATCAAGTACTCAAGTCAGGGCATTCAAATTGTTATGCTTGCACTGATTATGTGAATTCTGTCCTATTGCATGTCCTGTATACTTTTATAATATACATTACTAAGAGTGTGATACCTGAAGGTCTGTATTTAACGGGGGAAAGAGAAATAGAAAGTGCTGTGTGTGTGCAGTGTTATGCACATGGCTTCAAAAAGCTTCCATGAACATATACTTGCCCAAAGACTAAGCCTACTAGCCTAGATGAAAAATATCTACAGTGTCACCTCAGCAGTCCTGCCATGCATTGGCACATATTCAACCCCTCTTCAGTAAACCTTAAATAAATAAATTCTGCCCTCATAGCACACATCCTAGAATACTCAAGGAGCTGACTGAGATATCTGAGCCATCAGCAAATCTTCAAAAAGTCATGGAAGCCAGGAGAAATTTTAGAGGACTGGAAAAGGGCAAATATAGTGCCAGTCTATAAAAAGGAGAACAAGGATAACCCAGGGAATTACAGGCCAGTCAGCTTAATTTCAGCTAATGGAGCAAATAATCAATCAATTTGCAAACACTTACTTATCACTTTATTATCTTCTAACAGTCGTCATAGATTTGTCAAGAAAAATTGTGTTAAACCAACCTAATAGCTTTCTTTGGCAGGGTAACTAGCCTTGTAGATGGGGCGGGGGGTGGGGGGGAGTGGTATATGTGGTGTATCTTGACTTTAGCAAGACTTTTGATACTGTCTCGCATGACCTTCTCATAAACAAACTAGGGAAATACAACCTAGATGGAGGGTGCATAATTGATTGGAAAACTGTTCCCAGAGAGTAGTTACCAGTGGTTCACAGTTAAGCTGAAAGGGCATATGAAGTGGTGTCCCATAGGGATTGGTCCTGGGTCTGGTTTTGTTAACTCTTCACTGATGATTTAGATAATGGCATAGAGAGTACACTTATAAAGTTTGTGGACGATACCAAGCTGGGATGGGGTTGCAAGTGCTTTGGAGGATAGGATTAAAATTCAAAATGATCTGGACAAGCTGGAAAAGTGGTCTGAAGTAATAGGATGAAATTCAATAAGGACAGATGCAAAGTACTCCACTTAGGAAGGAACAATCAATTGCACACATACAAAATGGGAAATGACTGCGTAGGAAGGAGTACTGTGGAAAGGGATCTGGGGTCATAGTGGATCACAAACTAAATATGAATCAACAGTGTAACGCGCACAAAAAAGCAAATGTCATTCTGGGATGTGTTAGCAGGAGTGTTCTAAACAAGACAAGAGAAATAATTCTTCCACTCTACTCCATGCTGATTAGTGTCAACTGGAGTATTGTGTCCAATTCTGAGCGCCATGTTTCAGGAAATTGGAGGAAGTCCAGAGGAGAGCAACAAAATGATTAAAGGTCTAGAAAACGTGATGTATGAGGAAGATTGAAAAAATTGGGTTTGTTTAGTCTGGGGTAAAGGAGACTGAGGGGGTCATGATAACAGTTTTCAAATACATAAAAGGTTGTTACAAGGAGGAGGAAGAAAAATTGTTCTCGTTAATCTCTGAGCGTAGGAGAAGCAGCAATGGGCTTACATTGCGGTAAGGGAGGTTTAGTTTGGATATTAGGAAAAACTTTCTAACTGTCAGGTTAGTTAAGCACTGCAACAAACTGCCTAGGGAGGTTGTGGAATCTCCATCACTGAAGGTTTTTAAGAGCACATTAGACAAACACCTGTCAGGGATACTTGGTCCTGCTTTGAGTGCAGGGGATGGGACAAAAAGACCTCTCAAGGTCCCTTCCAGTTCTATGATTCTATAGTTTGAATCATTTCTACCCCATCTCTTTCCAGGCTGTCTGCTCTCAGCATGCTGCCCAAAGAGATGGCATTTACCTTCCTGAGTGCAGAGGAGGCCCTCAGCTTTGAAGATCCCTTTTTTCACTTGAGTCCTCTGTACCTAGATTCCACCTCCTTTTCTTTTAAGGCAACAGAAGCTGTGGTCCACTCTACTTCTCACTCTTCCACCTTCCTATAAAAATGTAGCAGCTCCAGCTGTTCTAATTCCTTCTTTCTGTAAAATGTGCTGCAGGGCTTGGGCCACTCTGTTCCCAGTCTCCCTCCTTCTCTTTCAGGAAAGCTGCTGAAAACTGCTTTCCCCACTCAGTTCACTTGTTTGGCCAAAACCTATACATGCCCTGAATCAGTAGGTGTTACAAACCCTGATTCTGAACATTGGAATTAAAATACTGCATATAAGAAATGTTGTCAGTCAGTTTCCAAAACAGCAGGGGCGGCTCTAACGTTTTTGCCGCCCCAGGTAAAAAACAAACAAACCCCAAACGCCGCCCCCCCAAACAAAAAAACCACCCACCCCCAACGCCCGCCAAAACAACGCCCTCCCCCCCTCGTACCTGGAGCGCCGGCGAGGAGCGCCGCTACCCTGGCTGGGGAGTGCGGCGGGCCCGCGGCAGGCCCCGCTGTCCCGGCCGGGGTGCAGGCGGAGAGCGCGGCAGGCCCCGCTGCCCCGGCCGGGGCAATGCCGCGCTCCCCAGCTGCCGGGGGCCGGCGGGGAGTGCGGCATCCCCGCGGCCCCAGTCCCTCGGCCGGGGCGATGCCGCTCGCCGCTGCCGCCCCAGCCGGGTGGCCGGCGGCATCCCCGCTTCCACCCCGCCCTCCCCGCCGGCCGACGGGGAGGGCGGCTTCCCTGCTGCCCGGGCCGGGGCGCCGGCTGGGAGCGCGTCTTCCCTGCTGCCCCATCCGGGCCGCAGGCGGGGAGGGTGGCTTCCCCAGGGCGCCGCGGCCCCGGTCCCCCGGCCGGGGCTATGCCGCTCCCCGCTACCCCGGCTGGGGCGCCGGCGGGGAGCGCGGCATCCCCGCTGGGGAGGGCGGCATGCCTGCCGCCCCGCTCCCCCAGCCAGGGCGATGCCGCGCTCCCCAGCTGACGGGCGCCGGTGGGGAGCGCGGCATCCCCGCTGCCACCCCGGCCGGGGCGCCGGCTGGGAGGACGGCTTCCCCGCGGCCCCGGTTCCCCGGCCGGGGCGATGCCGCTCCCTGTTGCCGCCCCAGCCGGCGTGCCAGCGGGAAGGGCGACTTCCCTGCTGCCCCGGCTGGGGGACCGGCAGGGAGCGCGTCTCCCCCGCAGCCCTAGCCAGGGTGCCGCCTGGGAGCGGGGCTGGCTCGGGGCTCCGCTGCCCCAGCCGGGGAGAGTGTTGTGGTTTTTGTTTTTTTGTTTTTTTTTTAAACAAACCTCAGCGCCGCCCCCCTCCAGGTGCCGCCCCAAGTACGTGCTTGGTTGGCTGGTGCCTGGAGCCGGGCCCTGCAAAACAGCCTTATCTTTTGGAATTTTCTTACTTCTGATTGCTTGATACTGCAAACTGTTAACATTCCATTAACAGTTGTTGGGTTTTTAAAAAAGAGAGAGAACTGATGGGAAGGAAGATAGTGAGAGGTAATTAGCTTGCTGAGCTGATGACCCCTGTTAGTGAACCTTGTTAAGTTCACTGCTCGACCCCCAATTCAGTCTGAAAGATTGGTAAATTCCTTTCTCATCAGTTTGTCTATGCTGTGCACACATGTCAGATGCAAGTTCCTTTCTCTGCAACTTAGGGTATGTCTACACTACGAGACTAGTTCGATTTTTCTTAAACCGAACTTCTGAAACCGATATTGCAAAGTCGATAGTGCGAATCCACATGAAGGACCTTAATTCGAATTTGTTAGTCCACAGTAACGGGGCAAGCGTCGACATTGCAAGCGGTGCACTGTGGGTAGCTATCCCACAGTTCCCGCAGTCCCCGCTGCCCACTGGAATTCTGGGTGTAGCCCCCAGTGCCTTTTGGGGCCAAAAATGTGTCGAGGGTGGTTATAGGTAAATGTCGTCACTCGACCCACACTCCCGCCCTCCCTACGTGAAAGCACTGGCGGGCAATTAATTCGCGCCCTTTTACGCTGATTGACAGCTTGGACGCCACAGGCCAGCGAGCATGGAGCCCTCCGCGATTATCGCTGCTGTTCTGTCCGTTGTCAACTCCTCGCGCCTTATCGTCCACCTTTTCCAGAGGCAGATGCAGAGAAATCGGGCGAGGAGTCAACGGAAGCTCCGGGAGGACATGAACTCTGAGAGGGGCACAGACCTCTCGCAAAGCACGGGACCCAGGCCCGTAGAAATCATGGTGGCAATGGGGCACGTTGATCCTGTGGAACGGCGATTCTGGGCAAGGGAAACAAGCACTGACTGGTGGGACCGCATAGTGCTGCAGGTCTGGGATGAATCCCAGTGGCTGCGAAACTTTCGGATGCGTAAGGGCACTTTCCTGGAACTTTGTGAGTTGCTGTCCCCTGCCCTGAAGCGCCAGGACACCCGGATGCGAGCAGCCCTGACTATCCCGAAGCGAGTGGCCATAGCCCTGTGGAAGCTTGCAACTCCTGACAGCTACCGGTCAGTCGTAAACCAATTTGGAGTGGGCAAGTCTACCATGGGGGTTGCTGTGATGCAGGTAGCCCATGCAATCGTTGACCTGCTGCTCTCAAAAGTAGTGACCCTTGGAGACATGCAGGTGATCATAGATGGCTTTTCCGCTATGGGATTCCCAAACTGCGGCGGGGCTATTGATGGGACACACATCCCTATCCTGGGACCGGACCACCAGGGCAGCCAGTACATTAACCGAAAGGGCTATTTTTCTATGGTGCTTCAAGCACTAGTGGACCACAAAGGACGTTTTACCAACATCAATGTCGGATGGCCGGGCAAGGTTCATGTTGCTCGTGTTTTCAAGAACTCTGGTCTGTTTAGACGGCTGCAACAGGGTGTTTATTTCCCGGACCGCAAAATAACTTTTGGGGATGTGGAAATGCCTATAGTGATCCTCGGTGACCCAGCCTACCCGCTAATGCCCTGGCTCATGAAGCCATACACGGGAGCCCTGGACACTGAAAAGGAGCTCTTCAACTACCGGCTGAGCAAGTGCAGAATGGTGGTAGAGTGTGCCTTTGGCCGTCTGAAAGGTCGTTGGAGAAGCTTACTTACTCGCTCCGATCTCAGCCGAACAAATATCCCCATTGTGATTGCTGCGTGCTGTGTGCTACACAACCTCTGTGAGAGCAAGGGGGAAATGCTTATGGCGGGATGGGAGGTTGAGGCAAATCGCCTGGCTGCTGATTACGCACAGCCGGACACCAGGGCGATTAGAAGATCACAGCGGGACGCGCTGCACATCCGGGAAGCTTTGAAAGCTAGCTTCCAGAGCGAGCGGGGTAACCAGTGACTGTTACGCTTGTTTAAACAGAAGCTGAACCTGCCCCCGTTTCTTTACCCAGTTTCTGTTGCTTATCCTCTCCAATTACCAACCCCCTTCCCCCCCTTCATTCAACGCTTTAAAAGTATAATAAAGGAAGCATTGTTTATTTAAACCGTCTCTATTACTGGTTTCTTGGTTAAGGGTTTAACCTGGGACGCATATCGCGGTTGGGGAGCGGGTGGAGTGTTGGAAAGCACGCTTCCAAGCTCGGGGAATGACATGCTCCTGCTCCCAGAGCAGTCCGAAGTGCTGGACTGCTTGTTTCAAGGGAGCCATCAACCCCTCCTATTCGCAACTGTGTGTGGTGGGGCCTTTCTGACTTCCTGGACATGGATTGCGGCCACAGATCCCCTGCTGCATGGATCTGTCATGCAGGCTATCCCCGGCCGCAAAAGATCTGCTGCCACCCTCCCCCACCAGAAAGTCACAGGGCCCCCCCCCCCAAGAGAACAAGACAACCCCCTCCCAGAATGACAAGTGTGCCCAGTGCATGCAATGTGAGAGTGACTTTCTGTTGATCCTTTCCCCCTGTCCGAACCCTGGTTCAGGCGCCTGACGTCGCTAATAACAAACCCCCTTACCCACTCCCCCAAAACCAAACCGTCCTGTGAAAGAAAGTCAGGGGAACAGCACTGTGCAAAACAATCATTTTTATTAAGGGGAGCATATGTTCTAGATGATACCTGGGCAGGGAACTGTTGTGGGGTGCGGTTGGAGGGAGGGAAAGGACCCATTTACAGTTTTGGAAATGAGAGCCTTCTGCTACTGGAGCATTCTGCAGGAGTGGAGTGATTATTTCCACGGCCCCTGCCTCCCCTCGTTCTAGTGACTTTGGGTGAGTAGAGGATTGGACTTTGTGGCGGGGGAGGGCGGTTGGAAATTACATAGAGAGGTGCTCTTTCCTCCTGTCTCCTGTCCTGGAGAACGTCTACCAGGCGCCGGAGCGTGTCAGTTTGCTCCCTCATTAGTCCCAGCAGCGTTTGAGTCGCCTGCTGGTCTTCCTGCCGCCACCTGTCCTCGCGAGCTTCGGCCCTTTGCTCCCGTTCGCTGACTGCGCGCTCAGACCTTGAGACGTCCTCTCTCCGCTGTGCCGCCTCCTTTCGGGAACAGACCATCAATTCGGAGAACATGTCGTCCCGGGTTCTCTTTTTGCGCCGCCTGATCAGCGCAAGCCTCTGGGAGGGTGATCCACGGGTAGGGCGGGAGACACTCGCAGCTGTGGGATGAGAGAAAGGGAGTGAATTCCTCAGAAAGATACTTTTTCCCGAACAATGGCTATACTCTTTCCCTGTGAATAGGACCAAGCACAGTACCTATCACATGTTCACTTACTACAAGGTGAAATATTATGTCTTTATCCTGAGTGTCTGGGGTCCCGGTGTACAGATCCCAGAAGCCTTGCAGAACACTGGAAATCTGCTCTCTGGAAACCATGGTAAACTGATGAGTTTGTACTGCTGAGAGATTACTTCACAGCAGTGCTCTACTCCCATGTTTCCAGCACAGTTCCTGGCGGCGGCCAGTTCCTGCTGCTGCCAAAACCGGTCATCTACAGCGGCTCGCCAATCCTTTACCCCCCCTCCGCGTGGCTGCTCCCAGGAACTGAAAGTGCCCGCGAACCGCTCTGTTTGAACGGCTCACCTACCCTTTCCCCCCTCCGCGTGGCCGCTCCCGGGAACTGAAAGTGCCCGCGAACTGCTCTGTTTGAATGGCTCGCCTACCCTTTCCCCCCCTCCGCGTGGCCGCTCCCGGGAATTGAAAGTGCCCGTGAACCGGTATGTTTGAGCGGCTCCCCTACCCTTTCCCCCCCTCCACGTGGCCGCTCCCAGGAACACTCCCTGCCCGCGCACCGCCAAGTTCGAATGGTTAGGTTCCCAACTACCTCACCCCCCGCGTGGATGGAAACCGCCGGGTGTCTTTCTTTAAAGGGAAAATGAAGCATTCACTATACTGAAGAAACCACTCATTCAAACCAGGGCACCATGACTGATATCACTCTGATGAGGATTACGGAGACAGAGAAAGAGTGCATGCTGCGTCAATGCCAGCAAACCCCGGGGCCGTATGCAGCCATGCTATGCAAGGCAATGATACCATAGCACCTGCAGCTTGCATGGCGCAGGAAAGTATCCTACCATGGAGGAGACAATAAGGCTGCTCTCCCTGCGAACCTGATACAAAAGCTCTCACTGTACCTCCAGGAGAGCTTCGCGGATATCTCCAATGGGGACTTCTCCTCTATCCCCATACATATTGACAGACTTTTCGAGTAGTTGCACTGGAAAGCGACTCAAAGCTGAAGCGCCTAAGGCCAGTTAAGCAATACAAACACAGTGCTTATACACCATGCCTATTGTATTCCAAATAAATGTTTAAAGCACTGACCTGCTGATCCTTCGCCTGATTCCTGGTCAGGAATGCTGCCTTGGGAGGGTTCGTAGGGGAGCTCAGTCAGGGTGATGAATAGATCCTGGCTGTCGGGGAAATCAGCATTGAAAGCGCTGTTGACTGCCTCGTCCTCCTCCTCTCCTTCCTCATCTTCACCATCCGCAAAAACCTCCGACGACGTGGCCGTAGATAAGACCCCGTCGTCGGAGTCCACGGACACTGGTGGCGTAGTGGTGGCAGCACCACCGAGCATAGCATGCAGTGCCTCATAAAAACGGCAAGTGTGTGGCCGCGATCCGGAGCGTCCGTTGGACTCCTTGGTCTTGTGGTACGGCTGCCGCAGCTCCTTGATTTTCACGCGGCACTGCGTTGCATCCCGGCTGTATCCTCTCTCCGTCATAGCCTGGGATATTTTCTCATAAATTTTTGCAGTCCGTCTTTTGGATCGGAGCTCGGATAGGATGGATTCATCTCCCCACACAGCGATCAGATCCAAAACTTCCCGATCACTCCATGCTGGAGCCCTCTTTCTATTCTGGGATTGCATGGTAACCTCTGGTGTAGAGCTCTGCATCGTTGCCAGTGCTGCTGAGCTCGCCACGAGGACCAAACAGGAAATGAGATTCAAACTGGCCAGACAGGAAAAGGAATTCAAATTTTCCCGGGGCTTTTCCTGAGTGGTAGGTCAGAGCATCCTGAGCGTCCACAGAGTGGTGCACTGTGGGATAGCTCCCGGAGCTATTAGCATTGAATTCCGTCCACAGTACCTCGAATTCGACATGGCCATGTCGAATTTGGCGCTACTCCCCTCGTCGGGGAGGAGTACAGAAATCGAATTAAAGAGCCATTTATGTCGAAATAAATTGCTTCCTAATGTGGACGGGTGCAGGGTTAAATCGAGTTAACACTGCTAAATTCGACATAAAGTCCTAGTGTAGACCAGGCCTTAGACGCTGCATTGTCTACTATACATTTTCTGAACTAAGAAGTGCTAACTTAAGGAACTGTGCACACATTTTTTTCACTCTTGACAAACTTAAGCTGAAGGCATTTTGCTCAAACTTTCCAGGGGGTGGGGAGGAATCACCTTCAAGGCAGAAACCAAGTATAGAAAATTTCAGCTGAAACGGGGAACCATTTGAAAAATGGTGAGCATATAAAAATGGGGACATAATTTAAACTTTTGCAACCTTTGTTATATTAGGTAACATTAATTTCCCTTTGTAATGAACAAACTAACTGTTTCCATGAGTCATCTAATAGGTGTTGCTGATTGTCATTTAGAAATCCATAGTTTTCAGATTTCAACATCGTAGCCATGTTAGTCTGTATCAGCAAAAAGGAAGAGGAGTACTTGTGGCACCTTGGAGACTAACATTTATTTGGGCATAAGCTTTCATGGGGTAAAATCCACTTCATCAGATGCATGGAGTGGAAGATACAGTAGGAAGAGATAGATATCTATCTATCTATATATATCTATATCTATATATATATGTAGATATTCTGTATAGATATAGATATATATCTTCCTAGTGTATCTTCCACTCCATGCATCTGATGAAGTGGATTTTACCCCACGAAAGCTTATGCCCAAATAAATGTTAGTCTCTAAGGTGCCACAAGTACTCCTCGTTCTTTATACTTTTCAGAGGTTTTCTGGTGTGTGTAAAAGCTAGTTTATCTCAGCAAATGTTGAAACCATTGTTATGCCGACCACTATAGTTTAAGCAGCATAAATGATGGTCACAAATGTTAAAATTGGTAGGTTGTTGAGCAAAGTTGTTGAGCAAAAAAAAATAATTTTATTTATTTATTTATGTATTTATTTATTTTTTTTAGCCAGCCTCCCGCGGGCCGCACAGAGAGCCTCCGTGGGCTGCATGCGACCCGCGGGCCGCATGTTGTGCAGGCCCAATGTAGGTGATAATGACTACAGAGTTATTTCAAACCTAGTTTGTGGTGTTTTTACTGTTGTGTTTTTAATGTTGACTTTCTTTTATGGTAGGGAGACTTATGGTGCACCGTCTTATCAAAGCACTAGTCAATTGGAGGCGAAATGTTTGCAGTCGTGTTTAGACCATAATGAAGCACAGGATAAGACTGAAGGAATGAGCTGTATGATATATGACAGGAATGAAAGTGACTTACATAACAGAAATTTTGAAAGCCCACGTTCTTCTGCTGCAGATGACACAGTTGTTAGGTATTTGAATGACCGACCAGCAATTGATGCTTTGCAGAACATTGAGTCTCTTTTTAAAGCTGTAACCCCTACAAGATCAGAGGAGGAAAAGACTAATGAATCCAGAAGAGATGAGAGCAGCACTAAAACTCCTTTGAGTAGCACAGCCCAGGATGCTGAACTGAAAGGGATAAGACTGGTAGAATCTTCTCCTTCCTCCACTAGTACTTCCAGTGTCCACAGGCTGGAAATCTTAAAAAGGAGGCAGCATGATGCTAAATTGCATGATGTTAAATTGGAGAAACTGAAGGAGCGGATTAGGAAGCAATGGGAGCATTCGGAAGAATTAGGCAGCAAGGGACAACTTCTCGGATATGCTGAGCAGCCCGTCGTGGTAACAAATGTGGAGAACGCAGTGACGCCAAAAGTCAGAAAAGTGGCAGTTGCACCCCCTGCTCCAACATATAAAGGTATGTAGACCCTTTATCTCATGTTGTTTAAATGTGGCACCCCGGCTTGAAGCAGAGACCGGGCAGCAGCCCAGCTCGGGAACCAGGAGTTGGCTTTCTTGTTAATTTGGAGCCATGAAACTGACAAGAATGACAGCCAAAATCTGGTGAAAGGAATGCAGTGTCTACATAGACCTAACTACACTGACATAAGCTCTATACCTCTCATTCAGGTGGTTTTATTACGTTGGCATAGCAGGGGAGTTACATCAGCGGGGGGAACATTTCAGTGTGTACACCTCCACTGTTTTGTCAACAAAACTGCAGTGCAGACAAGGCCTAATAGCACAATTTTTTTCTCAAGGTTTTTAAAGTATTCTGCAAAATCTAGATAAAACTCTGTTTATCGTAGGTTTCAATCCTGCTGAGACAAAGATTCGCACTCCTGATGGAAAGGTGTGGCATGAAGAGGAATTTCATAACATCAGTCGGGAGTTGTATCACAATATAGCACTCCAATTAACAGGTGAGAAGCAGATCTAAGCTTATTAATACACACAGGCTTCTTTGAGAAGCAACTAGGGTTGCTACACACACAACTTAACTGACACAAACCCATGGCAAATGAAAAGTTAAGCTACCTAATAGTACATATCCTGTATTCCAGTGTTTCTTAAACTTATTTGATCACACCATTCTTTGCGTCTGTAGTAGTTTATGCCCCCCTGCCACGCAAGTAAATATACCAATAAAAAAATCAACATGCAACTATTGCTAAATATTAAAAACAGTAAGGCATTGATTCAAACAGAGCCATTTAAGTATATAGTAATGTAAATTTTAAGTGAGATGCTACAGTTTTGGGCACCCGGCCAGCAGCCGCCACTCTTCGGCTGCCCACTTCTGAAGGCAAGGCAGAGGGCAGCATAAAATGTGTGCAGTATATGTTCTTTCCTAAAGCTTCTCTCTCTCTCTGCCACCCACCCACACCAGAATACATTCCGTGCCTCCCAGTTTGAGAACCTCTGCTGTACTCCATCCACAGGCACTAGAATTGGTTGAAACCTTCCCCCCCACCCCCACCCCCGCCGCAAAACATTTTTAACTAACAGCATTTTTTAAAAATAAGTCAAATGATTGATTGTTTAATTTTGTATTGGAATAAAAAATGCAGATTAAAGTGGAAGAATCTTTCATTTAATTTTGAAATTTCCCATTGAAAAATTTCATCAGATTTTTCCCACAATAAAATTGTTTTTGACGAGACCTCACTTTTTGGTGGGAAAATTTGAAATTTTTTTTGAAAAAATTTCAAAAAAGTTTGAAAAAATGCACAGTTCTAACAAATGCACACCTTTCAGTTACCACAACTACTACCACTACATGGCACAGCTTTAATTCTGGCCCTTCAACACATCTTTTTACCAAATTACTCACTCCCCAAATTAGTTGTGTAGATGTTTTGTGTTGTGCTGGGAGTGGGTAGCCATAGTAAAGAGAGTGATAGAAGGCTTGAATCCTAGGAGCTGCATATTTAAGGTGCCCTAGGTGGCCTGTTGTGGTAAAGTGTGTGCCTGTGGCTGGAGGAGATAGAGGGTACGTGTGCCATGAAGTAGCTTAACTTCTCCTAAACTGTTAGGATTGCAAAGTTATGTCATATGCTAATCAAAAGATCACTGGACAATACAGATACTTCAGGACCCAAAAAGGGACTTTTGTTTTGACAACTCTTATCCCAGGTTCCCTTATAAGGGGTAAATTATATCAAACCAGGTATTAATACATGAGAAGTCTCATGGTGCTTCTCCCTCAGCTCAAGGGAAACAGAAAGTTCAGCTGTATCCAACTTTCAAAAGAGGAGGAGGAGTGGAAAAGTTTTTCCATTAAGAACGGTGCCAGGGTAACTCTTCCCACTACCATATGTTATTATGTAACTCTTCCATAAAGAAGGGAGACAAAAAAGGTGAACTGGCTGGAAATGAAAAAAACATTGTCGTGATGTGCCATGATTTTTTTTCCTTACAGCACTCCTACATCGGTTTTGTCTGTTGTGAGGATTAGATAGGATCTTGGGGATTTTATAATTTACTTGTTTGTTTCTTTACTGCTGCTTTGTTAACAGTAATTTGATTTCAGGTTTTTGAATTTTTTACAAGGGATTGGCTTTGCTTATTTTACACTACCAAATGAACTTTTTTCTTTCAATGTTTATTAAATGCACACAAAAAAGGGGCGGGGAGGGAAACAATGAAAATGTTCAAAACTCAATGTAAGTGAATTGTTTTCAGTAATATCCCTTATTCCCTCTCTTTATGTAGAGAAAAAACCTTTGCTTGATAGTCTTTTAAATGGCATTAAATGTCCTTTTTGTGGAAGGGGATCAATTTTAGCAGTAGTACTCAGGTTTTGTTAAAGAAAATGCTGTTTCTTAAGACAAATGCATACGAAGGACAAAAGATGCTAAAATGTAGCTTGGCTTTGCTTACAGTTCAGTTGCTGAAAGACCACAAGTATAGCACATGCCCATTTAGCCACTACAAGTCCTTGGCTTTACTTCTCCTGGCTCTGGAAAATGTTTGGCTGCTAAAGTGGCTATGGACATTGACACACTAAGAGGGTGTAATGAGGATCTTAAGCTTTCATCTCAGGAGTTGGATGGATCATACCAAGGATAAAATGTTGTCCAAATACCTGTTCTTATCTGGTCAGAACATATTTCAGGCGAAGGAAAAAGGACCAATGGTGCAATAGTAAATCTTTGGGCCCCAGTGTTAATGATGCTGGCTGAAGTAATGGTAATCATGATCCGTCTTCCTTCACACTCAGAACTTGCTGCCAAGCTGAAGAAGTCGACAAGTGATCCTCACAAAAATGTCCAAAAAGAGCAACAGTCTACTTTTATCAAAATTACCCAGTCAAAACAAGCTTTCAGGTCCATACATGTTTGTTCTGCCATATTTGTAACTTCACCAGGAGCCTTGAAAGCTCCTAATTTAAGTGGTGTTCTTAGTTCAAACAGGCTTAATTTGCATTTGAATAACTTTATTGAATTATGTAGAAGCGACAAAGGGTCCTGTGGCACCTTACAGACTAACAGAGGTATTGAAGCATAAGCTTTCGTGGGTGAATACCCACTTCTTCGGATGCAAGCCTTTGCATCCGAAGAAGTGGGTATTCACCTACGAAAGCTTATGCTTCAATACCTCTGTTAGTCTGTAAGGTGCCACAGGACCCTTTGTCGCTTCTACAGATCCAGACTAACACGGCTACCCCTCTGATCCTTTATTGAATTATGTGCTTTTTGAAATATTTTTGTCACTTTTATTTGTCAAAAAGATTGTTTACATCTTTCACCCACTTAAGATGTTTCAAGATTTTAACCCAGGGTAGGATTCAACACATGTCCTAGTAGATGCCATCTCTGTTCAGAAATGGTCATTTTAAGCATAGTCCTTCCCAAAGCTCCAAAATGTTAAGCCTATACAACAATCATTTTATAACACCTTCCCCTCCAGACACACACGCACGCACACACTCACTCACTTCCTATGCATTCTCTTCCAGTTAAATTTGGGATTTCATAGTATCAGAATAATGTAAGCTGTGGTTCTGACATGAGGTTAACAACACTATTGAGAGTAGATCTAGAAATATTGTTGGTGTGAGGGTTTTTTTGGAGTGCCTTGCTGTTTTAAAAATATGCTGGGATCACATAAATTATCCTGCAAACATCTCCCAACAAAAAATAACTGGAGAATTCTGCACAAACTTTGGACTTTTATGGCTTTGTTTATATAAGTATTAAAGATCCATTTTGCCTGTGAGAGACTGTTCAGTTTCTAAAATTCAGAGGTCTTTTATCACCAAGCCAGTTCTTTAATGAATTTCCAAATTATTTAATGTAACTATTTTTTTTCTCTTAATGTATTTAAAAATCAGCACAAGAAACACTCTAAACTCTTTACAAAGTCAGTTAGGGCACACTTTGAGAGCTGTAAACAAAACTTAGCTTTTCCCAGCTCTGTCCTAAAATCTTGTGGAACCCTCCTTAGCTATGTGTTATCTATCTGCTCTTGACCTTTCCACTCAAATTCACATTTGTTATCCTAGATTTTTGGAAATGTCCATTAGAAACTTACATTAGATGTACCATCACCATATCCCACAGCGGATGACTGCTATCCCCAGATGATGATGACGTTGTTGTGAGGTTTTTTTAACTTTTCTAAGACTAACTTGCAAGATGCTTGTTGTCATTCTGCCAGCAGAATCAGACACATGCTAAATAGCATACAAGCAATTAAAAATGTATGCATGGTAATATAATCTTCACATTTCTGGCTCTGTTACTTACACTACATTGACACCACTTAAAAGATTTATCTTGAGTAACCAAACCTATTTCTTTTACCTTTCTGTGGAATTAAACTTCTCCTTCTGAGTTGCAGGTTGTATTTTATAGATTCATGAAGTTCCAAATCTTTGGTGCCCTTCTGGCTACTTGACACACTCTGGCAGTTCAAAGCACCTGTAAACTTGGCAGATCAGTTTCCTGGTGATTTTTCTAGAGTAGTGATAATCCCCATTTAGAATTAGACCCACCCTTCTCATGCCCCTTGGTGAAGGAATTATGGCTTGGGTCACAGTTCTGCCAGTGATCCTTTGCTGCTGGAATTGTCTCTAGGGGCAATGTGAAGCTGGGTGCAATGTAGAGCTGCCTTGAGGTGGTTCAAAATTTCACCAGGGATTGGACCCGCTCTTGACTAGCACCATTACTGGGGAGCCACAAAGTTGTCTTAAAGCCATTTTGTTTCCTTCGCTGAAGTTCTAGCCCGGGGTAGTCAATGGTGGACCGCGGGCCAAATCCAGACCACCAGACACTTTTGAACGGACCCTGAAATCTTTTTATTTACTTATTTTTTTTATTGTTGGGTTTTTTACTTTCTTCTGTGGAGTCTGGACCATGACTGTAACTTAACCAAGAAATTTGGACCTTGACAAAAAATAGACTACCCCGGTTTTTGCCCAGGGTTTTTATTCAGATTACTCTAACGTTTATAGATATCTTATTATGTTTAACTTCTTTTTTTTTATAGAAACCCAGTTTTTCTTTAAAAGTTTAATATAAACAGAGTTGTCCCATTAAATAGACATCTAGTCCATTTCTCACGTTTTCCAGGGGACACATTTCAGTAAGAGGAATGAGTTATATGCAAGTTTGGCCATATGCCGCTCCTGATGCCATGTGCACACCAGCTGTCTGGAATGATCTCCTTCAGTTGAAAAGATCATATCAAATAGCCAATTCCAAGTAACCAATCTATAGTCATACACAGTACATACTGTAAATATATATTGAGGTGGTTCTGTTAAAAGTGAACACATGGACAGAAAATCTAACATAGATATGTTCACCATGTACTGTATGGTCAGCTGGACCTAAATTCTTTTCCAATCTGGTAGTGAAATCAGCAGCATACATGAAAATTCTGCAGCACCTTCAAGAATATGTCTCTTAGAAATTGAGGTTTTTCTTTAATTATGAAAATTAATACAACTAATACAGAATCTCTTGATTTGTTTTTTAATTGTGATAGTGGCCACATGAATCCTACTCAGTAGGAATGTTGATTCTGAATCCCACCCTCGGGTTCATCTCTGTCAGCTAAACACATGTTAAAATAAAACTTGTCCTGTCTACACTAGAGTTTTAAAAACAATGTGTTAAAACACTTTAGCTAAATGCATTTTAAAATACCACCTTAGTTTACACAAGCCCATTGGTAACCGTGCACTGACTCGCATTTGGTTCACTTTTTGAATGCTTTCTTTGCAGCCATAAGGACTAAGGCTTAAGTCTTTTTTTAATTATTTTTTAATTTTTTTTAAAGAAAGCTTAAATGATGTAGAACAATTCTGAATCAGTGGATATGTCTACACAGCAAACAAACACCCATGGTGGGCCTGGGTCAGCTGACTCAGGCTCAGGCTGTCGGGCTGTAAAATTGGGGTGTAGATGTTCGTCCTGTGAGCCTGAGTCAGCTGACACAGGCCAGCAGTGGGTGTTTAATTGCAGTGTAGACATACCCAGTGGGTGTATTCTGTGGCAAATTCTGCATGCACAATTGCAGAAAGTACAATGCTCTGCTATTTAGCCTATCACATTTTGATGGATTGGTTGGGAGCCAAGGATTAAATGTGCTAGCATGCATAATGTAAAGGAAGAGGGTCATGTATTCAACAATGAAGGAGCTAGACATAGCCCATTCAGGTGGAGCATTAATATGTACTTTGTAAAACTTACTTTGTCATTTAGTAGAATAAAAAAGCAACATTAGCTCCGGTATGCCAAACTATTAACGTGACTACTAAATCCCAAAATGAACTTCCTAACAATCTGTTATGGCTGTTATCTGTGCATACTTATGGCTTTGCCGTTTTCTAGTATTTATGTAAACAGTGCTTGAGGCAAAATGTTCATTCTGAGTGTGTTTGGGCAAAGCTATAAGGGTAAGCCTAAGCAATGCATTGTGCAGTCTAACCTGTGGTCCTTGGAGTAGCAGTAGAATTCTACCTAGCTCTTTCTATAGCCAATGGAACTGCTGGATTCTAAGGTAGTGGGTATGACCTAGAGAGTGATCATGCTGCAGTTTTCTGACTAATCCCTACTTTATCAAGGTAAATGCTGAAACAAGTTTGCTTCTGAGTTTTATTTTTCCTTCCCATGGGGTATCAACTAACAGTTCACACATACGTCTGCTTTTCAGAGGATTCAACAGGGAAAGAGAAACTCCCTGAGAAAAGCAAAGAGAAGAAAGCAACCAGACCAGTGCGCAAGGTCCAAAAGCTAACCAGGTCATCAAGCCCAGATTCCAAACCAGGTGACTAGTAGTACTCGTGACATAGGCTTCTTTCTAGATGTGTATGTTCAGAGATTAGTTATGCCCAGAAAGGTGAAAAAAGATGTAGTTTAAAGGCACCTTGTTGACTTGAACTCTGGTCAGTTGCACAAAATGTCCTAAAGGTATACTTTAGGTTTGGTGTACTATATCAGCCCTGTATCCCCTACCAGTTTTTTTTTTCTGTGTACAAGATTTTCCTTTCCCCTGCTGATGTGTGCAACTTTCAGAAACAGCAGAAGATTGTGTATGTATTTCACAGGGGTTGTCTGAGGACATTCACCAGAGCACTGGAGACCAACAGCAGGACTTCCTTGCTCTCCACTTCTGCCTGTGTCTTCTCTCGTCTCTGTGGAAGAGCCTGGGGTGGGGGTGATGTACTTCCCTAGGGTGCAACCTGAAACTGGGGTACTGCTGAGCTCTCTGTCTCACCAGCCTAGGCTCCCTCTCTCACTGTGATGCTGTGACAAGCTGCAGACCTCTCCCAGTCCTGCACTCTCACAAACATTTACAGGCAGGGACACACCCTGCTGAGTTACATGAATGCTTTTTCCAGCCACTTATGAATCAACAATAGGGAGGCTCCAGCCACTTCCCCCAGCTCCCAGCCTTGGACCCCACAGTTGTACCATCTTGCCATGGTCAGAAGCCTGACCAGTGTAAGTTTTTACCCGGTTCACCCTCTCTCAGTGTGGAGAGGACATGCACCAGCCTCTATTCCTGAACAGATTTCCCTTTACACTTCAAACAACACACTGGTATAAAACAGATTTATTAACTACAGATAGATTTTAAGTGATTATAAGTAATAAGTGTACAGATAAAGTAGATTACCTAAGAAATAAAACAAAATCGCAATCTAAGTTCTATAAACTAGACAGGATTTGAATCAAACAGTGTCTCACCCTGATGGTACAAACAGTTCACCAATTTTCCATACACAGGCTGGGACTCCTCCTTTCCTGCCTGGGACCAGCTCCCCAGTCAAAGTCTTTGTTCCTGAGGTGTTTCCAGGTGTTGAGTTGTGGGGGGAGTGAGGCCAAGTGATGTCAGTTTCCCGTTTTATAGCTCCCTACATGTGGAGGGAACTTAATTGTCCCAAACAAAGCCTCCAGCACAGTTAGTGGAAAAGTACAGGCACAAGATGGAGACCAGTGTCACATGAGCGGGTCACATGATCTTCCGTGCTTCGATGAGTCATAGCAGGGGCCATTACCCATATTCTGGCTAGAACATTCAGAGGAAAGTCCATCAGGTGAGGATAAGCTTCTTCCATGGCCAATTGTGTTTATTGCTGGGCCATCCACTTGAATAGTCCATTCACAATGTGCTGGCTAGACTGGATGTAAACTACCGTGTGGGAGTTACCACAGGAGCAAACACATTTGAAATACAGGTACATAGTCAATATTCATAACTTCAGATACAAAAATGATACATGCATACAAATAGGATAATCATATTCAGCAACCCATAACTTTCCCATTAACACCTCACATGACACATTTTGTACAAGATTTGTTGCCATTATAACACTGGTGAATATGGGGGTGCCAGGGTGTTGCTTTGGGGTACAGAGTGTCACAGTGGGATGCTGCATGTTGCTTTCCTGGTTCCTATCCTATCTCACAGATAGATGCCAGCAATGATGGAGGGACCATCACCCTCCACTGTTAATAGGTGGGGTGAGGTCAATGGAACCTGTTGTGTTATCCTCCGATAGCCTGATGGATTGAGAATAGAATGAAGGAGTGTCCCCCCCCTCCCCCCCGCCCCCTTCCTGTGGACAGGTCCAGGTCTGTGGAGGGAATTGGAAGGTAGAGGGGAACAACTCCCTTCTCCATTGCTTTTCCTGTACCCCAACTGAAAAAATGAAGAGAGACATTTTTCCTTTAAGTTGTACTAATCTTTGGTATTATAAGTAACAAAAGTAAATGGAAAAACTGTCAGAATTATTTTTTAATTGAACTTTCAAGTCAAATAAGCAATCATCAGGATCAACCCAATCAATATACTAATATAGCTTAAAAATGGATAGGGCATTTATTTCTGCATATTTAACCTCGGAATGTACTGTAGTCTGTAGTTTTGAGCTCTTTTTTTCCTTAACTGGGCTTATAAAGTTAAGCCGTATACAAATTTATTACTCTCAAAGAGTTTCGGGAACAAAATTAATCTGGCACAATGTAGAACTTGTGCACTCAGTATATGGTCCTGTTCACCCCAGCATGGCCACTAGGATGATCGTGGGCTAAGCTCAAGAGCCTTACCCGATACTTAGTTGTAACTACCAACTGTCTTTGAGGATGCCAGTCTTCCTGGTGTCCACCAGAAAGAGTTTCCTGGTTTAAAAGTCCTCTTTCTACAACAAACCTGGATCGATTAGAAGAGCTGAGAGGCGGCGGGTTGCTCTGTGCCGCCGTCCAAGCTCTCTGGAGGCTTTCATCTGTTTCCTGCTCGGCCTGGAATTGTTGCCTTGATGCTGAAGACATCAGTTCCTCACTGGATTGTGGACCTGGGCTTGGTCCCTCTGGAAGCAATTCATGTGATGGGGCTGTTTCCGTTGACCTTGAACCACTCTCCGCTGGTGCACAATGTGGTATTTCAGGCTCTGGCTGAGCCTCTTGTGTAGGATTATTTGCTGCTGCTGCCAGTGCAGGCTCGATGGTGCCCTCTGGTGTTGGAGCTGTAGACTGGGTTGCAAGCGCTGGACTCAGTGCTGGAAATGGTTCTGGTGCTGGTTGCTTCGCCAGTTCCGGTTCTGGGACCGGCTTTGGTTGGGTTTCTTCAATTGGATCCACGACGGCTGTTCCAGTCGTTGACAGGGGATCCGGTTCTACCACCTCCATCTGGGTCTCTGGTAACACAGACGGGGCCCTGGTGGAAGTCTCAGGAACAGAGCTTGCTTAGCCTGGCTGCGGGTGACCATTCCCACCCTCCTGGCTAGCTTCACATGGTTGGCCAAGTCTTCCCCCGGCAGCATGGGAATGGGATAATCATCATAGACTGCAAAAGTCCACATTCCTGACCAGCCGTTGTACTGGACGAACAACGTGGCTGTAGGCAAATCAAAAAAGTTGGACGTGAAGGGTTGAATCGTCACTTGAAGGGTTGGACCTCGGGGTCGATTAAGTTGGGGTCCACTAAGGATTGGTGGATAGCTGACACTTGTGCTCCAGTGTCCCTCCATGCTGTAACCTTCTTCCTGCCCACACTCATGGTTTCCCTTCGCTCCTAGGGTATCTGGGAGGCGTCTGGGCCTGAGGACTTTTGGTGTGACTCCGGTGTAATGAACTGTACTCTGTTGGGGTTCTTGGGGCAGTTGGCCTTCACGTGTCCCAGCTCATTACATTTAAAAGATCGCCCAGCTGACTGGTGTGGTGGGATGATAAGGTGTCTGGGGTTTTCCTTGGGATGTAGGTGGGGCCTTGGTGATAGGGTTTTGTTTCGGGTTGCCCCTTCTGATATTCGCTCCAACTGCTACTAGTGTTTTTCTATTCTGCCACCTCCACCAATTTGGCTCCAATCTCCCCCGCCTCGATTACAGTTTTGGGTTTCCCATCTAGGATGTACCTTTTCTATTTCCTCAGGAACACCCTCTAAGAACGGCTACATTTGCATTAGGAAGGGCAACTCTTCTGGAGATTTAACACTTGCTCCTGATATCCAGGCATCCCAATTTTTCACAGTGTGGTAGGCATGTCGGGTAAATGACATGTCTGGTTTCCACCTTAGGGCTCTGAACCGCCGACGGGCATGCTCGGGTGTTAGCCCCATTCTGATTCTGGCCTTGTTTTTAAAAACAAGTTCGTAACTGTTCATGTGTTCCTTAGGCATTTCAGCCACCACCACTGCTAAGGGTCCACTGAACTGCGGCCTCAGCTCTACCACATACTGGTCAGTAGAGATGCTGTACCCAAGGCAGGCCCTTTCGAAGTTTTCTAACAAGGCCTCGGTATCATCGCGTGCCTTGTAGGTGGGGAACTTTCTGGGATGGGAAGTGATACTTGGAGAAGGATTGTTAGGGTTGTCTGGTATATTCTGCTTAGCCCTTGCCCTCTCTAACTCCAGTTCATGCTTCTGGGCCTCCCTCTGGGCCTCCATAGCTCTCTTGTGGGCAGCCTCTTCTGCCTCCATAGCTCTCTTGTGGGCAGCCTCTTTGGCTTTTTCTTCTCTTTCATGAGCTTCTTTCTCGAGTTGTTTTAGTTCGATCAGTCTCTTATGTTCTTGTTCTTTCTCTTGTGCTTTATTGGTAGTCATTTTTCTGCTTTCTTGTGCTTAACTCTAGCTATACCTGAGAGTTAGCAAAGAAAAAAACGGCTTGTGACTTTCCCTACAGGAGGTTAACTACTCTACTCTTATGCAGAGGAAAAACTCCAGCTCTCGCAGCTTAGCCCCTCCCCCCTGCTTCCAAGCAGCCAAAAGGAGGGAGAGAGAAAAAAAAATTTTTTTTTGTTTAAACCCTCTGTGTTTCTGGTTCAAAATGATCCCACCGCTCTGCCACCATGTCAGGGTTCCCTCCCCACTCTGAACTCTAGAGTACAGTAGTGGGGACCCACATGAAAGACCCCCTACGCTTATTTGTACCGGCTTAGGTTAAAAACTCCCCAAAGTACAAATTTTCCCTTGTACCCTGAAGAAGGTAACCACTGCCACCACCAACTGATTTAAACAAGAACCAGGGAAAAGGACCACTTGGAGTTCCCCTTCCCCCCAAAATATCCCCTCAAGCCCGTACACTCCATTTCCTGGGGAGGCTTGAGAATAATCTCCTAACCAATTGGTTGCAAAGTGATCAAAGACCCAAACCCCTGGGTCTTAGAACAATGGAAAAATCAGTCAGGTTCTTAAAAGAAGGATTTTATTAAAAAAGAAAGGTAAAAATCATCTCTGTAAACTCAGGATGGTAAATAATTTTACAGGGTACTCAAATTCAAAACTCAGAGGATCCCCCCCTCTGGGCAAAACCTTAAAGTTACAGAAAAACAGTAATAACACCTCCCTCTTAACACAGGGAAAGTTTACAAGCAAAACAAAAGAAAACCTAATCGCAGTCTGACTAACCTACTTGTTGTAATATTGGAGACTTGGTTGAGGATGGTTTGGAGGAGATGGATTTCTGCCCGGTCCCTCTCATTTCCAAGAGAGAACACCAAACACAAACAAAGAGCACAAAAAAACCTTCTCTCCCCTCCCAAGATTTGAAAGTATCTTCTTTCCTCATTGGTCCTCTTGGTTAAGTGCCAGCCAGGTTATCTGTGCTTCTTAACCCCTTACAGGTAAGGAGGAATCTTAACCCCTTAGCTGTATATTTATGACAGAAGCGGTGTGTAAATGTCTAATTTTAGTGATGATGGCTAATAGTTGAAACTAGTATTGAAAGTAAATGTTAGATATGAAGCTGTTCCTTTGTTGAATTCATATTGTTCAGGAACTGTGAATTGCTAAGCCTTCTCCCTTACATAGAAAGTAGAGTTATCAAAACTCTAACAGAAGTTATATGTTCTGGATTTGTCTTTAAAGTAGCTTGAATTTTAGAGCTGCTGCTACCTTCAGTTTGGTTTTATTTGGGAATCTGAGGATGGATTTCCCAGACAAAGTTGAAAGGGTAGCCTGAATTAAGCAACGATTGTTGGCCTCTTGGATTAAGAATGGAACCAAATGTCTCCTTGAAAAGGAAAGTAATTGAGTTTTCCATAAAATATTTGTGACCATACCATTAGTCCAGAAAGGGGGAGTAGCACAGAGGCAGTTGAACTCAGTAATCATGTTGATTTCGTGGTGTTATCCAGCTGCACCTATCTCTGTGTTGGACTATGTAATTCTACTCATGTTTTTGTACTGAAATTCTTAGAGGAGAGGCACCAGAGCTGGGTTATATCTGTAATGATGTTCCCTCCCCCTTCAGTCACTGCAGTAACAGAATGCATAACACAGCCAAGTACTGTAAATAACTGCAGCTCATATTCTGCTTTGTTAGCTTCTTTTAGTGTAGACAGCTGACCTGAAATAGAAGATGAGCTCTTCCTTCTGGCTTTGTGGAGGGGCATAGAAGTACTTGAGAGCGGCAAGTTGGGCAAGAGACTCTCTTTGGCTGGTGCATCTATTTAAAAAAGATTCTTGGTAACCTGTTTCAAGTTCAAGTGACAGGTTCATAAAGCACTTGCAGTTTACAATTTAAGTAGCCACTGAAATGGTGGCTTTTCAACCTTTTATCATAGAGGTCTACTGCTTCCAATAAAGGAGCATTGAAGATATTGAATGTCAAAACATACTAGATCTGCTGTGTTGGGTTTACTTTTTAAATTTAGTTAGATTCAATGTCTAGGCTTCTTGGAGCCCTGTAGGGCCAGTAGGCTGTGATCCCTATTTATTTATGTCTAGTTTTTAAACTATGCTCATGCTCTAGTGTATGAACTAGGTTGGAAATCCCAACTAAGAGAGAGACAAATTGGCCTGATTATTAATTACCTGCAAATTACCTGTTTCTCAGCAGAGATGAAAATGATAAATGGCCCATATTAAATAATTAGTGTGCTGCTTTTGCACTTATATATACTTTTCATCCAAGGATCTTGGTGCTTTACTTCTAAAGGTCATTAAATATTGTGTGGGAAGCTAATGGGAAGAAAAACTAGTCAGTGAATGTACATGCTTAACCTTATAAGCATTCAATGAAGATACCTTTGTAGCAGATCTGCCAGCCTCTGATCTGATATAGAATAATATTAATGCATGTTTGAACAAAATAATTGTGATGTTGCCCTTTATAACTACATTCTGTTCCTAAGCAATGCATAAACCATTAACATAGTGTCTTAACCCTTTAAAGCTTCCCCTTCACAGAATTCCTTGCTAGAATGCAGTGGATTTGCATAGCCCAGGACGGTTGTTGACTCTCATTTGTACATTTGTAAGAGCCATCTATTTCACCAGCAAATTTGCTCTTAAAAATGTTATTGCTTTCTAAAGTCATTTTTGTAAACTAAATTGATGCTCATTTAACCACAGTACTTAAAGATGAACCATTCATTCTACCCCTCTCCCCCATTCTGGGCCTCCTTTTATTCTCGCTACTCTGAAATTTTATCTCTCTCTTGTTCTATATCTGCTCTGATTTCTCATTTTCCTACCCCCACTCAAGATACAAAGCTTCTTTTCTCAACCTTACAATCTTCTGCAGATTCTCTGACTCTTCATCTTCACTGACACTTGTCTTCAAATCTCTTAGGCCAGCACAGGACTATTACTTCTACAGTTTTTTGTAGGGATACAAGTTACTGCAAGATGCTTTGGGTTTTTACTTTGTGCTATACCTCGGTAATATACCTCAGCCTTCATATACTTTTATGCTTCAAGGCTATTTGTTAGACCTGGGTTGTACAACTGAAGTAGCACCATTTGTTTGGACTATAGTGATGGTTCTTAGAGTAGTAATAATAAGTAGAAGGATTATGGTAAGTACTAGGTGCATTCAAGATACACTGGAAAATACATGCAGTACTTCATTATTTGCTCTTTGTTTAGGTGGAGGCAATCTGATAAGTACATCGTCTTGGCGGGATGGACAAAAGCTAGTGAAAAAGATACTTGGTCCAGCACCTAAAGTAGAGCCACAGCACAGAAGAGCAACATCCAGTGACAGAAATGGGAGGGAGAGAGCTACGAAATCTCGTAAGCTGTGCTGTATTTAACACTAGCCTTTTCTGTTGGTTTTAATATGTTACTTAACAGCTT
The DNA here is from genome assembly GCA_037349315.1 of Chelydra serpentina. Lineage (NCBI taxonomy): Eukaryota > Metazoa > Chordata > Testudines > Chelydridae > Chelydra > Chelydra serpentina. The sequence goes on along the minus strand of JBAIAC010000024.1, from coordinate 53,321,960 downwards.
TGCGGACTTCTAAGATTTGAGGAGGTTCCTACTATATTAGGAAGATGCAGCTGTTAAGGTTGCAACTCAGTCTGCTTTTGTTATAAAGCTCTATTTTTATCTCATATGACTTTGACTTGGAAAATTAGTTTTGCCTGAAAATTGTCAATTTTTTGTGTCTTGTGGGTCCCACTCCAGGTGTATATGAACGAGAGAGCAGAATCTTTTTGAATAGCTGTGTCCACTGGGGCTGTGTCTGCACCTTCCATGCCCTTGTGCCTCCCCTTTCCCACCTCAAGAGCATAAAGAGTATAGCAGCTGTACAGTCCCTCTGTTCCCTCTTACCAGCCCTGGCAGTGAGACAAAACTAGTAACATTTGTCTGCTACCCCTTACTGTTCTTTCACCTCTTTTCCCCTTTTTCCCTTCTCTTATTCTTTATTTCTTTTTGGATTGTCTCTTAAAAAAAGCAAAGGACTGTATTTTTCCCTTTGGCACATGGCGCCTCTTTCTGCACCGAAATGGCAGATTCAAAGTCTTCAGACTGTAAACCACGTCTTTTCTGGGTGGCTTAATCCCTCTCATCATTGGCCACAGCCACCGTTTATTCTGCCTTGGTGAGAGCCACATTCCAGATTGGTGTTTGCTGTGCTGACCTTTTTCCACAAGGACGTGGAAATCCAGGGAAGCCTGTATAAAGTTTCACTGCCTCAAACAGTGCATAGGGTCACTTCAGATCCCGAAGAGGGAGGATCAACTTCTAAGATAGATCCGACCACTGTTAAGACTTAGTGCTACCCAGCACATGACTCCCAAGATGGGTACCAACAAAAAATCCTTGGCATCAGGCAAGGCTCCGGCACCAAAGTCCATGCTGGCACTGAAGATTGATTCAGCTTCTTCTATGAGACAAGAAATGCCCAAATATAGAGACAGACATGGCTCCTAGCACCACTCCCTATCTTTCTGTAAGGAAGGGCCCTAACATCAGTTCTCCAGGGAACAAGCCACTGTGCCTCTACCCATCACAGGAGGAGTAAGTGATGATGGCTCAACCTTCAGCTTGGTCCTGAAGAAGCATTCGCCTCATGTAGTACCAGTGCTTACAATACCATTGGCACAGGCATTGACACTGGTGGCAGCTTCAATATCAGCACCATCTATGGACTCTCTAACGGTGCCTGATGATTTTTTACTGGAGGAGACTATCTTGTGCCTGGTGATGTTTTTGGTACTGTGATACAGCATGGCCAGAGGGCAGCAGGAGAGTATTAGAGGGGAGATATGTAAGCCCCAGGGTGATGAGAGCCCTTATTCCCTGTACAGGGAAGAAAGTTTGCTACAGGTTAATTAAAGCACCTGAAGCCAATTAAAGCACCTGAAGCCCATTAGAGCACCTGAAGCCAGTCACCTCTAAAAAACCCCTGCTTCAATCAGACAGAGAGAGCAGTTTGGAGGAGTTAAAGCAGAGTGGATTGGTGGTGGAGCAGAGAGCAGTTTGGAGGAGTTAAAGCAGAGTGGATTGGTGGTGGAGCAGAGAGCAGTTTGGAGGAGTTGAAGCAGAGTGGATTGGTGGTGGAACAGAGAGCAGTTAGGAGGAAAGCAGAGGAGAGTTTGGAGAAGTGCTGCGGTGGGCTAAGAAGACCAAGACCCTAGGTAAAGGGACACCTGGCTTGTGCAGAGGGAAGGCAGGAAGCCCCACAAGCTGAAGGGCAGGAGAGGGAAGTAGCCCAGGGGAAAGTATCACTAGTACAAGTGGTTTACCCGCTATCCTAGGGCCCCTGGGCTGGGACCCGGAGTAGAGGGCGGGCCCGGGTCCCTCCCTCTCCACTCCCCTTCTCTGGGATACTAGTGGGACAGCTGATACCCCAGTTCAGGGGCAAGAAATGGCACCCTGAAACCCCCACAAGAAGAGAGAGCGTGGGACCCATCATAGTAGTGCCAGCAATTTGCCACAGTACTAAGACTTTTATAATTGGCACCAGTGCATAATTTTGACTTCTTGGCATCAAGGTCTCCCCAGAAGCACTGTTCCCTCTAAGCTGTGCACGTGTGCGTGCGCACACAGATTCTAAACCCTGCGCACACGGCAAAACACCGCGTGCACAAAAATTTGCACAGAAGCACAACAATTTGCATAGAAGAAATTTTTTGCGAACAAGGCCTGTCAAAAATTAGAGGGAACATTGCCCAGAAGTCAAGCTGTCACTTGACTGTTTCTTTGTTGTCCTCCTCACTGGAGCACACTCTTTCTTCCGTGTCTCATCTCAGATCATTATATCACTACAAACAAGAGGCTCTTTCTTGAGAGCTCCTACACACACATCCATCACAAGCATACAAATGGCTTGGTCAACCTGATCTGAACCAGTCTTACCAATACAGTGCCATCATGGGATTGTGCATATTGGGGATCTCTGTCCTGGACATCCAGGAGACCTTCCTGCATTCTAGGAAGTAGAGTAGATCTCTATTTCCCCTCCACATCAATGCCCAGATCATCATCATTTGAGAGAGATGAGTGAGCAAGTGGCTGAGGAGAACAGACACCAGAGAACTGCAGGAGCATCATCCTTCACATTTCAGGCACCCATTGTCTTCCTTCCCCAGCCAAGCTGTTCCTTCAACCCTTGTACCAGAATCTGATGACTTCAAAAGTTTCAGGACATGCGCCCCAGAATTGCCAAGACACTTTACATTGAAACATCTGTCACTTCTTCAAAAAAACCAAAACAAAACACCTCTCACAAGCTTTTTGATATTCTGCACTCATCTGCTCCTGCTAGGATAGTACAACCTGTCAATGAGGACCTCCTGGATCTAGCTAAGACCTTGTGGCAAACACCAGCTACTCTACCTCCTATGGCTAACAGAACAGAGAAACACTACCAGCTATCCTAAAGGGGGTAGGAGCAGTTTTATATTCACCTGACACCAGGCTCTTTGGTGGTGTCTCCTGTGCTTGAAAAATCTACCGTGAGAGGTATCCCAAGAAACTGAGCTAATTTGGGAGAATGGCCTGTTCATCAGCCTCACTACAATTATGATTAGTCAATTAACAGGCCCTATCTGCAAAATGTAATTACTTTGTATGGGATAGGGTGTCTCCTTACATATCCAGGCTCCCAAAAGATGCCAGAAAGGAGCTGAAAGATATCATTAAGGAAGGCCCAGCTAATAGCCAAAACATAGCTACCAGCAGCCATTGATACCTCAGACACTGTAGCTAGACAAGGCATCCATGTCTATGCATATCTAGATGATTGGCTAATCAAAGGCTTATCCCATCAGGAGCTTACTGCAGCTTTGAACTATGTCCTTCATTTGTTCACTCAAATGGGCCTGTTAGTGGACTACGAGAAATAGTCTCCCATCCCATCACAGGCAAAGGAATTAATAGAAGCCTTGATTGACTCCAAATTGGTGATTTCATATCTTTCTGAAGTCAGATTTCTGTTTCTTCAGTCAATAATCACCAGAATTAATTTGAATCCAGCATACACGGTATGGAGCTGTCTCGGATTTCTAGGCCACGTCACTCTGCTCTTACATGAAGCTTCTTGCCAAACTTCACTTACGCCTGTTGCAAGCGTGGCTAAAGTTGGTGTATTGTCCTACAAGAGATCAAATTAGCATGAGACCTGTGATCCCATCACTCATCCCATCAGCACTGAACTCGTGGTCCGACGCCAAAAATTTCCAAAGTGGGTTCTCTTCTCTCTAACTCGTGCAAAGATGCTGATCACTGACACATCATGAGCAGGTTGGTGTGTTCACCTGGACCACCTCCAGATACAAAGGATTCGATAGCAAAAGAAAATAACTCTTCATGTAAATGTTCTGAAGCTACAAGCAATCAAATGAACTTCCATGGCATTCCAGACTGTCCTATGGAATTCCACAGTACAGATTCATACAGTCAGCACATCTGCAAGTGCATCTGCACCTGCTCATCACCCCATATCCAGAAGCTATCAAGTCATAGACATTGTGCCAACAACCCAGGTGACATCTATTCATCTCGCAGGAGTCTGCAAAGTTTAGCAGACTACTAATCAGACAATTCATCACCAACTACGAGTGGTCTCTGAAGAGCTTTATCAAGCTGATTTTTTTTTCCACTGGTGGAGAAATCCCGCCATAGACTTGTTTGTCACCAAAAACCATCTGAAATGTCCAGCCTTTTGTTCTGGGGAGGCAGGTTCATTGCAAGATACCTGTCTCATACAGTTGATCAAGGTCTCTCATACGCATTCTCACCAATTCCCATGATTCCCAGAATGACATGCAAGATGAGAGAAGACAGAGTCTCTCATATTAGCCCTGATGGTCCCATACAGGTCAAGATAGTTCTGGTTGATAGACCTTCCTCATACATCTGCTTAGCCTCCCATTCTACTTCCAGACTGCCCAGATATAGTTGGGCTTTGCAGAACTCAGATTTTGTTTTTTCTAATTTAGATGATTTATATAAATTTTTATTTTAAAGATTTTTTTCTATTAACTGTTTTTATTTTTACAGTTGTGGGGGGAAGGTTGGAGTTAGAGTTAGGGCAGTGCTGACAGTGGTGAGCTGCAGAGGGTTTGCTGTGTGGCTGAGGGGCCCAAGGAACCAGGGCACAAGGTGCAGGGATGGGGAGGTCACCCTGGCCTGGCAGAGTAGAGCCCTCCGCAGCCAGGACTGTAAGGAGGACAATGAGTCCTTGACTATGGAGGAGGCCACCCTGCAGCTAAACAGTTCCTGCCCATGGACAGCTCCCATGCTCCTGGCTGGTGAGTAAGTGGGTCCATGACAGCAGAGCTGCAGAGTGCTCCTTGCACAGCCATGGGACCGGTGACAGTGGATCCCAGAAGCCACAAGGTACAGGAAAGGCTGGGGTCCAGGAAGGGCATAGCAGAGACCTCCAGCCAGGGCCTCAAGAAGGACAAGTTCTCGGCTGTGGGGGAAAGTCACCCCGCTGCTGAATGGCTCCAGTCAGGGGATGAAATCATTCAGCAGCTGGGTGACTTCCTCTGCGACTAGGGAGAGGACTCCTCCCCGCAGTTCTGGCTGGGGGTCTCTGTTCTACTGGGACAGGACCGCAGCCTTTCCCACACCTTATGCCTGCCGGGATTGAGTCTCACCAGCCGGGAATGTGAGAGCCATTCCCGGACAGGAAATTCTCAGTAGCGCAGTGACTTCCCCTATAGCCAGGAGCTTGTCCTCATCCTTGCAATCCTGGCCAGGGGTCTCTGTTCCACTGGGCCAGGACAACTGCAGCCTCCCTGACACCTTGTTCCTGCAGGGATCAGGTGTCACAGGCCTCATGGCCATGCAGGGAACCCTCTTCAACTGCACTATCATGGCACCTCACTCCTGTGACAGTGGAGCAGCAGAGGTCTCCCTGCATGGCCAGTGACACCCAATCCCTGCAGGGACAAGGTGTAGAGATGGCTGTAATCCTGGAGGGGCAGAGCAGAGACCGCCAGCATTCCCAGCTGGTGAGAGGGAGTGGGTCCATGATAGTGGGCTGCAGAGGGCTCCCTGCACTGTTGTAGGAGCCATTCAGAAGTGGGGTGGTCTCCCCTGCTGTTGGGGGCTCCTCCTCCCTGCAGTCCTGGTCAGAGGTCTCTGCTCTGCCATGCCAGGACCACAGCCTCCTGCTGTACCTTGAGCCTGTAGGGATCGGGTGTCACCATCCCTGAGGCAGCTCAGGGATCCCTCTGCAGCTCCGCTGTCTCTAACCCACTCACGTATACCTGTGACAGCAGGGTTGCAGGGGACTCGCTGCAGGGTGCTTCCTCCATGGTTGCAGGGCTAGTGATAGCTGATAGCACACTGACTATTACCGATTTATATTTTTTTCATCGATTTCAGTGTGACAGCTGAAAATCAACATTTACAGATAGTTAGCAATTAAAATTTAATCCTGCCAAGCCTAAATGTAGTATTGCAGCATCAAGGAGGCCTTTTTCCTATAAATGGAAAAAAAATTCAATTTGGGTAGCTTTGCACAACTTTGACTTGCTGAAAGTTTCTATACCAAAGATTCTTGACTATATCATATATTTGAAACATTCTGGACTTCCTTCAATTACATTACAATCCACCTTGCAGCATTTGCTGCATATCATGCACTTGTCCAGTCATATTCAATTTTTTTTATCCTATGGTATCCAGATTTCTAAAGGAGTTGATGCATACTTACCCAATAGTCAGAGAACTCTCTCCTGCATGGAATCTCAATATCATCCTTGCAAACCTCATGATGCCACTCTTGGAGAACCTTTTAGTATGCTCTTTTCACCACCTCTCATTCTCTTGACAGTCTTTTTAATCCCATCACATCAGCCAGTAGGATCAGCACACTCCATGCTCTCGTGGTTGATCTTCCTTACACACCGTTCTGCAGAGGGAAGGTGATGTTGACACCTCATCTGAGGTTTTTCTAACGTCCGGATTTAATTTAAACTGGTCCATCAATTTACCTATTTTCTTTCCTAAACACCATTTTGCTTTCAGGGAGAAGAAACTCCATGTCTTGATGTTTCAAGGGCTTTATTATACTACCCTTTCAGGACAAATCCTTTGACTTTCTTCCAGTCTTTTTATTGCCTTTTCTCCACTGACTTGAAGGGCTAAATCATCTCCTCCCAGAGAGTATCAAAATGGGTTACTCAGTGCATCAATTTGCTACCGTATGGCTGAGATACCTCTTCCTCCAAAGGTTAAAGCATATTCCACCGGAGCATAAACTGCTTCCTTTTCTTGTTTTAGAAACCTCCCCATATCTGACATTTGCAAGTCAGCTACACCCCTTGAGGGCTCCATTGATCTGACTGCAGGATCAGATGCCAAGTTCTGGACTGCAGTATTATAATCATTCTTTAGTCGCCGTCAGGACTCCTTTATACCACCTCCAGATGGGACACTGCTTATCAGTCACTTGGAGTGGGATCCACATGGACACATTTGATTAAGAAAAAGTGGTTATTTACCTTTATAATAACTGGTTTTTCAAGGTGTCATTATCTGTGTGGATCCCACTCCATGATCTAACCTTGATTCCCTACTTTTTTTGAGTTCTCTGAATTAGCTAAGGAACTGAGGGAGAGTTGCAGCTGCTCTGCCCTTTATGCCCTTGTGTGGGGGGAAGGGACAGGGAAGAGTGTGAGGACATTCAGGATGCAGGCACCTGGCCACAGTGGACACTGCTTTTTCCAAAGATCAAGGCACTGAGTTAGGCACCTGGAGCGGGATCTGCACAGATGAAAACATCTTGGAGAGCAACAGATACTGTAAGATAAGTAACCAGGTGTGGGTTTTTTTGTTTGTTTTTGCTTTTAAGGCAAAGAGGGTTTCTGCAAAGTTGGAAGAAAATTAATCTGTGTTTTGAATGAAAAAAGAGTGGTGTTGCACCAATTTGCAACTTTGTGTGAACACTTGCATCAGTACACAAAGTTGCAGTGCTTTAGCTAATTTGGTGCAACATTACACCTATAATTAAAACTGGTGAAACTTGTGTGTATAGATAAGCCCTGGGTTGTAGTCTAAGATCTGCAGTTGTGTTTTATTATGGAATCAATTATATCCTTTTATAACCCTCGCCATAATTAAAGAACCCTGGTTGTAAACTTGGAGGCAAATTCTGATCTGCGTCTTATAGCAAAACCAAAATCCTTGAACTCTCACATTTTCACATTAATAGTTATGGTGTTAAGAGAAGAGTAATTCCAAAGCTTCATGACACAAAATTATCACTGTAGAAATCAAGAAGGATTTTTTCCCATATATTACAAGAATTCTTCTTTCCTTTGAAGCAGCAGATTTTGGCCACCTTTGGTCTTAACGGCTATAGTCCAATCCAATGTGGCAAATCTATATTTTTACTTAAGATTAATATGAGAACTCATATAGCTCTATATATGGATTGACACTATGGTCTATACAAATTTAATGTGACCATTTTGATTTCAAAAACTGTAAAGAAAAGACTATGAAACTTGCAAGATTCTTTGGATATTCCAACAATGTACACATTTCACATCAAATTTGGAAGAAAAATTGCGCTTGTACTCATTTCTTTGCCCAATGTCTAGTTTCATTCTGAAGCAAACTTTACAGCATTTTTGTAAGGCTGTACAGAAAGGATTTAATTATAAACTGATAGATCCTTAACTATAGTAGTGCTAATGGAAACTATTAAAATATGTGCATTTTGGTAGCAGTGTCCTGGCTACAGCCTATCTGTTTCCAATTAGTACTAATATATATAAGAGCTTTGGAAGTCATTAGCTCTGCTTGGTGCACTGAAATTTTTTGCAGATATTTCGGTGGCGGCTTCTACTTCCCAAATCTTAGCTTTATATATCAAAGCTTTTTAGTACAGTGCTTTTGATATATAAAACAGGATGTTTTCTCTTTCGGGTGGAACTGACAAGATAATACTAGTTCATCCTTACTTCTTATGCTTTTCAGTTATTGACCATTTTTATGTGTTTGGTTTGAAACAAAGAAAATCTCCCCTCCCCACCTTTCTTTCCCATTCAAAATGTTTAGATGTAGCATCTGACATCTTTAATTCTTCAGCAGGCCCAATTGGAAGGACAGGGTCAGATCCCAGGCTGGATGTAACCCACAAAACCTGTCCAAGAAGTTCTGAATGGTCAAGGAGTAAAGTACAGTCTGAGAGTAATCTGAAGAAATTGGACTCTACTCTTCCAGATAGTAAACAAGATGAAGACCATACCTCCTTAAATAAGGATTTTCTGCCCATAGAGATACGTGGAATTCTTGATGACCTGCAGTTGGACTCAGTGATTCTGAGTACAAAGCAAGAGAAAGACGGGGAAAGGCAAAGTCAGAAATCTGCAGTGCCTACACAAGGTGCCAGGAGCCACAGTCCAACAAAAAGGAAACCAGACAAGTTAGCTGCTAGTGAAGAGCCTCAAGTTATCTCCAAGAAGCGTCACTATGACACAGATGAGGTTCGCCAGTACATTATTAGACAGCAAGAGGAGAGGAAGAGGAGGCAGAATGAAGAGAAGAAGGCACAGAAAGAGGCAACAGAACGGAAGAACAAACGACTTCAAGAGCTTTATAAGAAACAGAGAGAAGCTTTTGCTAAGGCAAAGAACATGCCAACTTCTGAACCTTCAGCAGCTAGGCGACTACAAGAAACCTATTCTAAACTGTTCCTGGAACGCACTTTGCTAGAGGAAACTTCTCAGCTCCCTATTGCGCAGGAAATGCAGGTATGAAAGTTTCACTACCTCAGTATTTTAAAGATAAGCATAAAAATAGAGGGTAGGATACTTAGGAAGGTCCTGAATTATCTTTATTAAGCTAGCAGTTAAGGAAAGAAGCAGATTATACCTATGAAAACAATGATCTATACTACAAACCAAAATTTTATTTGCCCACAAGACAGATAAACTGCAGAATCTCCTCACGTCAGCAAAACACACAACAATGGTGAATGGAAATTCAGCTTCTTATAATTCCAACCAGCATCTGAGTTTAATGTATTGATTAACTGATACAATGATTGAAACTTAAAAAATGCATATAATAAAAACTCCTCAGACTGAATGAGGGGCTTCATTTCAGCTTATTTGGCAGAGCTGTGACTATTGAGGTCATTCAACACACTGCTATTTGAGGCTGAATGTGAAACATGGTTGTTAGATGACAGGTCATCACTGTTAACTTTCCTGGTTCCCAGGGCCGGCGCTACCACTAGGCAACCCTAGGCGGTCGCCTAAGGCGCCAGGATTTGAGGGGTGGCGTTTCAGGTCCCTCAGCAGCCGCCGGCAGGAGAGGCTGCCGCCGAGATTCCCAGCGGCTGAAGAAGCTGCTGCCGAGGACGCCGGCGGCAGCTTCTTCGGCCACCAAGAAACTCGGCGGCATTTCGGCGGCAGCGTCTCCCGCTGCCTAGGGCGGCAAAAAAGCTGGCGCCGCACCTGCTGGTTCCTCTTTGGCTGGCTCTGTGTGTGAGTAAAGCTTGTGTCCCAGTCAGTTTTGTTGGGACAAAAATCTTCAATGCCCTCTCCTTTTTTCTATTTTTGCTTTAAAACTTTAATGTTGAGTTTCTTCTAGTCCCTTTGACCTTAATGAGACTTAAGCTCCTGAGTCAGTTTAGGTGCTTCTGAAAATTTTGCTGTTAGTGTCTTCTCTTTATTTCTAGCCCAGGCCTGGATATCAACCATCTGGGGAATCTGACAAAGAAAACAAGGCACAGGAGCGTCCTCCTAGTGCATCTTCCAGTAGTGATATGTCCCTGTCGGAACCTCCACAGCTTCTTGTTAGGTAAGTAAGCATGGACGTTTCAGTCAGTGACTTCTAGTTCTCCACAGAACATATAGTACACTTCTAAAACAATTGTTTTATAGTGATTAGTGATATAAAAGTGTTCTAGGACTAGGAAATTCAAGTGGTAATAGTTCAAATACTACACTGGTATTTCTGTATAATGCAATATGAATATACTACTGTGATGGGCACCTTAGCAATGCCTAGGTGTGGATGCTAATAACAGGGAAGAAATGAGACTAGAATGGCTGCATAATTTATTTGGAGAGCCATGTAGTAAGTTGAGAAGCAGGACTTAGCTGGTGGGTTTCTCAGGAAACCTAATATTCAGACTACGTGCTAGTAAGATTAAAGAAGGAAATTCCAAGACTGGATCACTGGAAGCGGAATGCATTTGTGGAACCCTAGTTAGGGGAAACTTAGATAACTATAATAAAAGGCTTTTATTTTATTTATACATTTGTGAATATGCTTATATTCCACATTAAATGTGTCTATTCCTTGCCCAGTGTATCAGTTGCTATGAAGTTTTGGGAGGGTAATGTGAGTAAAACTGGAGAGGATTCTCTGGGCTTGGAAGATTCCATGAGACAGGAGTGGCAGGGAAAGCAAGGTGTCATCTGAACTGCATCCTGTAAACTTCTGTAAAAATCTTGCTTTTTCTTACCAAAGAATATGATCTGGAACAACATAATGCAATTTAAGAGAGTGTTTAGACTTTGTATGTATATGCTGTATATTTTAGTGTAGAGCATTTTTATTTTTGGTACATCTATAATTTCTATTTCCCAAAAGATTGTTGTATTTTGATATCTGTGAAAAACACTTTTGTTGCAAAGATATATGTTCACATGAGTTAAATAAATAAATTAAATTAAATTAAAAAAAAATGGAGATATGCCAATCTCTTAGAACTGGAAGGACCTTGAAAGGTCATCAAGTCCAGTCCCCTGCCTTCACTAGCAGGACCAAGTACTGTCCCCTGACAGATTTTTGCCCCAGATCCCTAAGTGGCCCCTATAGAGTTTTGACTATAGAGTTCTTAGTACTTCACAAATGTTGCACTTGGTCACAAATTTCAGTCTTGTCTTTTGATTCTAGAAATGATTTGATGGAGCCTACGTGGATACAGCCAGATAGACTGAGCCCAAGAGCCCAACTCTCTCACCCACAACCTCTTGCTGGCTCAAGTGGAGGACTTTTCTCCCAGCTTTTGGATCTGGAGCAGATGGGCCTTTTGCCAAAGGACTTTGACTCAGTACTGTCAACCAAGAGGAACCACAACACAGCTGTGGGATCCTTGACTTTGACACCTCAGCCTTACCTGACTTCATCTGCTGCACAGCAAGATCTCTTGGTAAAGCCTTGTCCCAGCCAATATAAGAGTAAACTGGATCGTATTGAAGCCCTGAAAGCTACAGCTGCTTCTTTGTCTAGCAGAATTGAAAGTGAAGCCAAGAAGTTAGCTGGGGCTGGCATCAACTATGGCTCAGTGTGGAACTCCGAACAACTACTGCTGGGGAGCCAGGATGATCAACACTGGGCTAAGGCTGTGAGTCCCCCTGTGAGAGAGGATAATGAAGATGTTTTTTCAGCCAGAATTCAGAAAATGTTGGTTACTTGTGTGTCTCATACAACCTTTGATGATAACCTTCCTGGAGTGGGCAACCTTAGTGAATTTAAAAAGCTCCCTGAGACTATCAGGCCTTATACTGCAGCAGTCAGCCTTGGAATGAGATCCCCAGCAAGTCACAGACCTGAAGTAATGCTAGGACATTTATCAAAGAGGCAAACTGACTCCCCTGGGTCTGAAAATCAGGCTTATAGTCAAAACAAAGGCATAATTCCTCACAATTCCAGCACAGATTCAATCAGTGAAGGGCCTCTTCTAAGTGAGGGGAGTCTCTCTGAGGAGGAAGGTGACCAACGTAGGCAGTCTCCTTTGAAAATTGCTGAGGTATTAAAAGAAAAGGAGTTCTGTGTTGGGGAGAGAACTACTTTTGAGCCTATAAAAGAGTTTCAGAAGGAGGCAGAAAAGTATTTACCACTTTTCACACAGACAAGTGGCACACAAAGCAAGGGACCATGGGAGGAACTGGCCAAGGGAAGTCCACATAGTGTCATCAACATATTTGCAAAATCTTACCAACTACATGGAAAAGGTAAGGAAAAGAAATGGAAATATTACACCAGGGGAATCTTGTGTACATTCATAATTTCCATATTGACTTAATTTGTAGTTGAATTCACTGGTGATGACTCAATTTTCAAGTATCTCAATAAATATGAAGATGGATTAATAAGGAACTGTTAATAAGGCATAAGTGTGAATGACAAAGTGTTATTTATTCCTTCATATAACACAAGAACCAGGGTCACCCAATGAAATTAATAGGCAGCAGGTTTAAAACAAACAAAAAGAAGTATTTCACATAACACACAGTCAACCTTGGAACTCGTTGCCAGGGGATGTTGTGAAAGCCAAAACAATAACTGGATTAAAAAAAGAATTAGATAAATTCATGGAGAATAGGTCCATCAGTGGCTACTAGCCAGTATGGTCAGGGATGCAATCCTATGCTCTGGATGTCCCTAGTCTCTGACTGCCAGAAGGTGGGAGTGGACGACACGGGATGGATCATTTGAGTACCTGTTCTGTTCATTCCCACTGAAGCACCTGGCATTGACCTTTGTCGGAAGACAGGATACTGACCTAGGTGGACCATTGGTCTGATCTGCTATGGCCCTTCTTACAATTCACAGGGAAGTTTTATGGATGTAGTTTTGAGTAATAATTGATTGACCTGATTTTATTTTTTCCTGCTCCAGGAAGAGAATTCCATTGTTTTTGGAAGCAGAAGACTGCTTTTGTATTTAGGTTGCTACACTCCTGCAGAGTGTAGGTAATTAGAACCTTGGACCTAATCAACTGTTAAATGCAACACAGTCTAATTTGGGAGTGAATTGTATTTTTTAAATGTATTTACCATGATTTTAGTACATTGAACTATATGTGGTACATGTTAATTTTATATATTTTTAGAATTGTATACTTAGGGTTTATCTGATATCTTGTCATAGGTGTAGCATAGCACTTTGGATAACTACCTTAGGTTGGGTTTGAGGTTCAGAATGTGTTTGATAGGTGAGTTCACCCCTTACAGTACCAAACAATTTCTCCATAGAAATCTCCCGAACTTCTCCTTGTTTGTAAGCCACTTGTATTTTTCTCTTTCCCTCCCCATTCTGTTCATCTCAAGTCCATGGATGCTCAGTGGAGCACTGTCCCTTTAAATATACTTCAAATACATGCTGTTGTGGACATCTGCTTTCAGTTTGGCATCTATAACTATTTTCAGACCGCTTTGCCAGCTTCTGGGTTGGAAAGCCCTTTTTAAAAAAAAAAAAAGAAATAATAAAAAGGGTCTTGTTGCTGAGAAAAAGGTAAGTCCTGCCCCTCTTCTTTCTTTTCAGGTTTCTTTAATGTAGCTGGGCAAGTGGAGCCAACAGGGGGAGCTGAGCCAGTGGTTGGGAGTATGCTTCCTCCTACCACAGCTCCATTTCAAATCCACCCACCAATCCCACCGATGCGATTTCTTAAGTGAGTTATTTCTAACAAAAGGACCAAGCTTTGTGCCAAAGCTTTAACAGCATTTCATCCCGTTCTCTTCCCATTTCAGTTATTCCTGAAATATGGAATGCATACTATTTGCAAGATTTGCGTAATGTCAATGACTGTATATATGCCAGATTCTCTTTACTCACCAAAATAGTGCTTCACAGTCAGGGGTAGGTTACTTTGGTAGAGGGTGGATTTTTATTTATTTATTTATTTATTTATTTAACTTCAACTCTTCCATATGTTTTCTTATCCAGTGGTAGCTCTGAAAAATAGTTTGGCAGACAACAGACAGTTAATGAACTGAGATCTCTGTGGCAATCTCTGGTCTTCATAGATTAGGCGCTCGTGATATATCAGTAGGCAGGATCTTTCTTGCTAAGTGAGCAAGTTTGTAGTGTTAATTGCTCCATTTGGTGCCTTGTTGCATATTTTCCAGAATTTTCATGCAGGACATTGCATTCCATTCTTGTGCATAGCTATTCTGTCATTTTACCAGTGCCCTTAATTCTCCTCTGTAAAGCACTTGCTCTTGCCTTCAGGTACTGTAGTCATTTGATGCTGAATGTTTTCCACAAGTTAGTTTACGTTATGTCATTTTTGATTATTTTTTTTCATTCTTCAAAGATGATGGAATTTACTCCCTCTAGCTCTCCAGATGGCTCCACTCCCAAGCATCATGTTATCCAGACAATGTTTTTCAAGTGGCTTGTACTTCAGTATAGAAAAGAGGCAGAATATAGTTGAAATTTTGTATTAGACATCCAATGGCAATTCTATCATGTTCATTTAGCATGCTTCTATTAGGAAGGCATTCCTTCTTACTGAGTACTGGTGGAAGTATTTAAGGCCTGCAGCATCATTGCCTGTCATGTGAGCTACATGGAGTTTAGTATCAACTGTCTTTTTTTTTTCTTTTTTTCTCCCTTTTTCACAGGATTTGAGGAAAGGTCAAATGGAGGGTCTCCAGTCCTGCGTCCTTTACTTCCTACCATGAGTCCTCCAGATAGTGTTGTTTCATATGAAGATGACTTTGTTTCATCACAGGGCAGTGGAACTTTGACAGACAAACAAATTGCTCTTGAGCCTAGGTAATTATGTAGAAACATTTGGAGAAAATCGAAATGAAAAATTATACTGAATTTCTGAGTACTTATAAGAAGCTTCCTTTTTGCATCAAGTAATGTGTGGATATCCCCCAAAAGGGTACTGTTACACTATTTTATCCCATTAGTGAAAAAGATGATTCCTCACAGTAGGATTTGGCAAAACATTTACAGTAGAACCTCAGAGTTATGAACACCTCAGGAATGGAGGTTGTTCATAACTCTGAAACATTCATAACTCTGAAAAAAACATTATGGTTCTTTCAAAAGTTTACAACTGAACATTGACTTAATGCAGCTTTGAAACTTTACTATGCAGAAGAAAAATGCCAGTTTTTACCATCTTAATTTAAATGAAACAAGCACAGAAACAGTTTCCTTACCATGTCAAATCTTTTTATTTTTTAAATTCCCTTTATTTTTAGTAGTTTATATTTAACACAGTACTTTACTGTATTTGCTTTTTTTTGTCTCTGCTGCTGTCTGATTGCATACTTCCGGTACCAAATGAGGTGTGTGATTGACCGGTCAGTTCAAATCTCTGGGGTTCATAACTCTGAGGTTCTGCTGTATCTGTGGCCCTACACAACTAATATGTCAAGCTGCATGGCCTAGGAGCAAGCAGTATAGGACAGAGAATTGAGTACTCCTGAGACCGAATCCTGGTTCTGCCCTGACTTCTTATATGGGCTTGGGCAAGTCACTTAACCCTTCTGGGTCTGTTGCCCCATCTGTAGAATGTGAGAATAATAGTTCCCAACCTTTCATAGCTGTTATGAGGCTTAATGTTCAAAACTCTTTGAAGCTATCAAGCCCTATGTAATTGCCAAATTATAATTTATTACTGTCTTTTTGTAGTAGTTGTAAATATCTAGAATTTTTTCAAGGTTCCAGTAAAGTTTAGTAACAGAAATATACTTTTTAAAAAAATTCTGATAGAATTCTGAAAGCCTCTCTATAACTGCTTGGAATTTCAAGACCATGACATTCCAGATCTTCCAATTTATTGTGAAAATGGTTGGATTCAAATTACTTGCTGAATTTTTTCAAAATTTAGCTACATCGAATTTTCCATCTTTCTAGCTCAGATTTGAGGGGTTTAGAGTGGGATAGGGGAGAACCGACAACCCTAACAACTTGTTGGGGAAGGAGGGCAGCAACAGATGTTTGTCTACAGTTCTTGTCTAGGCCTGAATAAGTGGAGGACAGAGCACATTTTTCATGTTGATTATATGGCTAGCTGTAAAAATGTTCTCTTACCGAAGAAAACAAATATTACAATTCTGCTTCTAATACAACTTACCACCTTTCATATAACACTTAATTTTTTTAAATAAATGCATGACCCTATTGAAAAAGTCTGTAGTTCTACAAGTTAATCAATAATATCAGACGTCCATGTGTAATTTAGATTTCCATCAACTTCAGGGTAATACATATGTGTATCCAAATCTGTAGTTGAATGCCCATAAAATCTTGTGCAAATTGTGCAAATATCTTTCTTTTGTAATTTTACATCTGGGCTGAAATTCTGAAGGTCTAAATTCTGAGGGTCCTAGCAACTGCTACCAATAACTAATACCAAAAGTCATCTTGTTTCTCAAGATGGATTTGTAATGCAGCAACATAAAATTGGCCCTGATTTTAGTCATCCGTCTCCTCAAGAAAGTCATGTGGATTTCTTGTGGCACGGAATAGAGGAGTTGGGAATCTTCAGCTAGTGTTTTTTGTTCTATGGCAGTATCAGTGGCAGCAGCAATTCCAGCATTCAAGAAGAGCTTCCCAGCAGGAAGTCTCCCCATGAACACCGATCTATAGAGCTAACCTCCCAGCATTCACCTGGACCCTGGTCTGCTGCATCTTCTCACTCATCTGGATCTTCTAAAAGGAGAGGGAAAAAGGAAAGTAAGTGCAGTGCCGAGTGTAGACTCACTTTTATCACTTTTGTCAGATGGTTATATTGGTACGCTCACATTTTTAAAGGATTTTTTTTCTGGGATTATTTAGTGTGATTGATTAAGCATTTTCACTTATCCAGGGGTTGATGGTACAGCATCTGTAATCTAGTTCCAGTGTAGTAGGAAGCCTTGTTTACTCTGAACCCTGTATGAAAATGTCTGCTTCCATTACATTACTATTCTAAAGAGAAAGCAAATGTCTGTCTTCAGCAGTTACTTTCTCATGCTTTGACCATGTAAGATGCTCATTTGTAACTCAGTCTGTTACAAATTCAGTGAATATTGAAAGCGAATTGTTAATGCTATTTCTACCAGAAACCTCACTATACTGTTCGCGGTGATCCTTTTTTTTGGCCTTGTCATACAGTAACTGCTAAAAACAACCAGTTGAGAAACTTAATAGCATGATAAAATGTGCTATATTAAGCAGGGGCGGCTCTAACAATTTTGCCTCCCCAAGCAGTCGCCGCCGAATTGCTTCTGCGGCGGGCGAGAATGGGCTGGCAGTCCGAGTCCTGCAGCGGCAATTCGGTGGCGGGAAGAGTGGCGGACCTGCTCTATATAACTTAGAGATTATCCTCAAATTCTAAAATTAATTTAAAAAAATCCATTCAGCTACTGTGAAATTAAAATAATGGCCACCTTTTTGGAGCAGATAGCCAACATACAATATATAGTCCATCATTAGGCTATGAAACATGTGTATCTTATGCATAAATTAATAAATATCAAGCCTCTTATGGTAGTTTCTGTTGCATTAGAAATGGAGCAAAATATGATTTAACAAATGGGAAATTAGTTTTATGCTTTTAAAAAAACAAATGGACAGTAAGATGAGAATACTAAATGTAAAATGTGGTTACAGTCAGAAAAGAAATTGTATCGTTGGAGGTTCCATATTCTCTCTGTGGCTTCTGTATCAGAATTCCTCAGTGTGCAGGTCAAGATAGGAATTTTTCTAACCACCACCACAGAAACTGATATTTTCAGTTTAAATTGCCAGTAATTGTGTGCAGTTAGGGTTTAGTTGACTATTTTGATGAAGAATGTGTGAGGCAGAACAGAATTGGCTATTATACACTCATGGCTGTATTGGCTCTGCAGTGCAACAGGCACTCTATTAGTAAATTTAAGTAGATCTGATTCAGAACAGGAGCTAGTCTTGAATAAAAAGGTGCCATATTTATTTAAGAGCACTTTAGGCTAGACAAGGCCCTTTTTAAGTGAGGAAAAAGTCCACTCAATTGTTTCTTTGTAGCTAATAACTGCTCAAGTTTGGATTTAACTTCGCCAGTATTATACTTTGCAGGGCTAGAATCTTTCAATGGAAGTTCACACCACTTTCCTGTGGAAGACGACAAAATGCTATCTGAGTCAGAGCGTGGGTCCCAGCATGCAAAGAAGTCCTTGCCTAACAGAGTTTCTAATAGAGACCATGAGCAGAATGCAGATACTGATAGCACTTTGGAAGAGTTGTCTGGACATTCTTTGATGAGGTAAAGTGGACCTTTATAAGACATCATGCACATATTACTAGAACTTGGTGTTGAGTTTTAGTATGTAGTGTGTAGTACAAGTGCAACCATAGTGTAGAGGTGGAGAAAGGATTTGCAGCTTGATTTGCTCTTTCAGCATTACACTGAATAACTTTGTATAAAAGTCTTAAATTATAACCTGTCTCCTGGACATTCTACCATCTATCTGGATAAGTTAGTAGTAGTAATTCACAATGTTTACTAGTGAGACACCTGTACCTGGAATAAACATAGTTTAAAAGATGCTGTCTGATTAATTTTTCAAAATTAATCAATTTAAAGAAAATATTGAAGCTGACACTATCGTTCTGAGAGAGAACATAGAGTTTGAATATTAGTTGTAGGTTTGTGGCAGCTTTTGGAATGAATACAGCTGCCTCATTTCAGCATAAAAATGATCCTCAAGGTCTTGTCTGTCTTGATTAATGCTCAGAAGGAAACTGTCAACTTCAGTTCTTTAAAATGGACTAATTTAAAAGAATCAATTTTCTGATGGAATACCCTTTAAATACAATGTTCTGAAAACCTTTTAATGTTTGTACATATTTGAGAGTTTTTCTTGGGGCTGTCAATTAATCGCAGCTAAGTCACACTATTAACTCAAAAAAATGAATCGTGATTAAAAAAATTAATTGCAGTTTTAATCGCATTGTTAAGTGATAGAATACCAATTGAAATTTATTAAATATTTTGGTGGTTTTTCTACATTTTAAAATATATTGATTTCAATTACAACACAGAATACAAAGCATATAGTGCTCACTTTATCATTTTTACAGTGCAAATATTTGTAATAAAAATAATATAAACAAAAATAGTATTTTTCAATTATTATTTAGCGTCTGCATAGTCCTCTAGCCAAGCAATAGCATCTTCAGTGGCGTGATGCAGTTCTTCTAGGCCACCGCTGAACCTAGTCAGCAGGCATTCATCAACAATGTGTGTCATCGTCTGTGTTGCGCCTCGGCTGTCACAAAGGCCCAGCGATATTGGTTAGCTGCACAGAGACCTTGCCCAGTCCGGAACCTGTCAACAGGGACCATTGGCGACGGGGCAGGTCAAAACCAGGTGGGCAGATTGTGCGGTCGGCAACAAGGGACTGGTTGGGGATTATAACAGATACCCATTCCTCTTGCCAGAGTGTTTCCATCCTAACATTCTGGCGTGGCAGATGAGACCATAATGGGCGATGTGACAGCAAACGTGCAGCTGGTGATTTTAAAAGGTCATTGTGCAGTGACAGGCTTGGGTTGACACGTACTTTCTCCAGTAACTTGCCAGTGGCAACCTCTCGTCTGATGTAAGGAGGAGCAATATTGCTCAGAACTGGAAACCATGGGAGTGGAGTCAGATGCAGGGTGCCAGAGATGATCAGCATGGCAGCATGTAACTGCATATCCACCAGTTTGGTGTGTGACGATCGACTCCATACTGGTGCGCAGTACTCCGCCACCGAATACGAGGTGGCAAGAGCTGACATCCGCAGAGTAGGAGCACCGGCACCCCATGACGAACCTACCAGTTTGCTAAGAAGATTGTTATGCGTCTTAACTTTAGCTGCTGTCTTCTTCAGGTGGGCATGGCAACTCAGTGTGCAATCTAAGGTCACACCTAGATAGACCAGTTCTACTTCATGCTTCACCTTCTGACCATACAGATAAACATTCAGTTCTTGGGTTGCGCTAGACTGTTTTTATGATGCTTGGCTGAAGGCGCCAAGTCTTACAGTAGTCAGCTAACTTTACCATGTCCTGGTTTAAGGTGGTATCAAGCTTGTGAAACGTCTGGGTCTGGGTACTGTGACAGATGTCTGAATAAATGAACTTTCGTGATTCCGTTGTTGGCAGGTCATTGATGTAAAGGTTGAACAGGGTTGGTGAAAGCACAGAGCACTGGAGTAACCCATTGCTCTGTCATCTCCAAGCATTGTCTTCTCCCCCATATGGACTCTGAATTGCCTATCGTGGAGGAACAGTTCAACGACACCTGTGACCCAAAGTAGCAGGACCCATGATACCTTCACAAGCAGGCCAGTGTGCCATACCCTATTATATGCTGCTGTTAGATCAATGAAAACAACACATGTTTTCAAGTTTTTCTGGAAGCCATTTTCAACAAATATGGTCAGCGCGAGTATTTGGTTGCATGTGCTATGACCTCGGCGAAAGCTGGCTTGGTCAGGACTCAAAATTCTCTCCACATCTCTCCTTTGTAGGACCAAGTGCTCCAGTGCCTTGAAGCACACTGAGAGTAATGATATGGGACAATAGCTTGGTGCTTGGCTTGAGTCCTTTCCAGGCTTTAGGAGGCCAATGATTTTTGCAGTGCGCCATATCTTTGGTAGCCTGCCTTCACTGATGACCCCGGTGAAGAATTTCACAAGCCAAAGCCGAGCATGGGGGGTAAGGTTTTTCAGGAATTCTGGAAATATGTTGTCATAGACCACAGCTGTTCCACACTTGATGCTACCTAGTCTGTTACAGTGAATGGTTCTGGGCAGCTTCTGATCTGGTGTACCCGTTTAAACATACGCCATTCGTTCTTCACTTGTCTTCGCACCTGTTTCTCCAAAGGTGCTCTGGCCACTTTAAGTAGGTATCCAGCTACCTGGTTGGGTGTCACTGAGGATCAGCAGAGTGCAGGTGGCTGCTGCGCTGTGCCCAGGCATCGGAGCAGACTCCAACACTTGCGGCTGGAATGGGTAAAGCTCATCCTCTTGGTCGTCTCATCCCATCTAGCTCGGCGAGCAGCATCCAATGATTTGATCAGATGGTCAGTGACATCTGGGTCACCAGATGCCTCATTACTGCTCAAGCAAGGCAGCGCTTTCCTCGTCAAAATGGGATGTAGACCAGGCGGCAACCGCGTGGGATGACTCTGCAGGCTGCTTTATAGATAGCAACGGTAGGTCTCATATACCAAGATATGCCAAGGTATTGTCACCAGTCTTCTCCAGTGCTTCCCTATATTTTTCCCAGTCGGCCTTTTGGAAGTTCCACCGCTTCTTTTTGCAACTCTTGACAACTGGGAGCTTTAGCCCGATATGGATCAGCGACGGTCTGTGTTGGCTGCGTGGAAAGTTATTCAAGACTTGGTATGTTGCTGGCTGAGGATGGCCATGAACTGAACTGACCCAGCACAATTCAGGATAATAGTCATGATCCCATTGATCCCATCTAGAAGAATGGAATGTGCCTTGCTGCTTAGCATCATGGATAAGGGCGAGGTCATTTCACCGTCAGTATCAATCTCCTTATACCCCCAGTTTGTGTGATGGCTGTTGAAGTCTCCAACGTAGACAGCTGGGCGCGGCACACTTGGTAGAACCTGTTGGTTCCAGCTGACGCTTGGAGGCTTGTAAACATTTGCTAGCCACATACCACCAACCTGGATGGTGTTACAGAATTCAGTAGACATCAGCTGAGTGGCATCTGCAATATCTGACCAAATGTATGTGGCTCGGATGTGCTTTGGGTGTGCCTCATGGCACACAGGTCGAAGCCATCGATGCTGTAATGCCTGGCTTTGGCAGTTGCTGTGTCTCTCTCTTGCAAGCAAATGATGTCGATAGTGTGTCAATGAGCAAGAACGCTGAGTAAATCATGCTTGGCAATCGACAAACCCTCCACGTTAGGTTGTAACGCGTAGAGCTGGAAGAGGTGAATTCTCAATTTTCAATTACACCTCATACGAGTACCGTAGTGCAATCTCTTTATCATGAAAGTGCAACTTACAAATGTAGATTTTTATTTTGTTACATAACTGCACTCAAAAACAAAACCATGTAAAACTTTAGAGCCTACAAGTCCACTCAGTCCTACTTTTTGTTCAGCCAATTGCTAAGACAAACAAGTTTGTTTACATTTACAGGAGGTAATACTGCCCTCGTCTTATTTACAGTGTCACCTGTAAGTGAGAACAGGCATTTGCATGGCGCTTTTGTAGCCAGCCTTGCAAGGTATTTACATGCCAGATATACTAATCATTCGTATGGCCCTTCCTGCTTCGGCCACCATTCCAGAGGATACGCTTCTATGCTTATGATGCTCATTTAAAAAAAAAAAGTGTTAATTAAATTTTTGACTGAACTGCTTGGGGGAGAATTGTATGTCTCCTGCTCTGTTTTACCCGCATTCTGCCATATATTTCATGTTATAGCAGTCTTGGATGATGACCCAGCACATGTTGTTCGTTTTAAGAACGCTTTCACTGCAAATTTGACAAAACGCAAAGAAGGTACCAATGTAAAATTTCTAAAGATAGCTACAGCACTTGACCCAAGGTTTAAGAATCTGAAGTGCCTTCCAAAATCTGAGGGACGAGGTGCGGAGCATGCTTTCAGAAGTCATAGGGTATGTCTACACTAGGAGACTAGTTCGATTTTTTCTTAAACCGAACTTGTGAAACCGATATTACAAAGTCGATAGTGCGAATCCACATGAAGGACCTTAATTCGAATTTGTTAGTCCACAGTAACGGGGCAAGCGTCGACATTGCAAGCGGTGCACTGTGGGTAGCTATCCCACAGTTCCCGCAGTCCCCGCTGCACACTGGAATTCTGGGTGTAGCCCCCAGTGCCTTCTGGGGCCAAAAATGTGTCGAGGGTGGTTATAGGTGAATGTCGTCACTCGACCCACACTCCCGCCCTCCCTACGTGAAAGCGCCGGCGGGCAGTTAATTCGCGCCCTTTTCCGGTGATTGACAGCTTGGACGCCACAGGACAGCGAGCATGGAGCCCTCCGCGATTATCGCTGCTGTTCTGTCCGTTGTCAACACCTCGCGCCTTATCGTCCACCTTTTCCAGAGGCAGATGCAGAGAAATCGGGCGAGGAGTCAACGGAAGCTCCGGGAGGACATGAACTCTGAGAGGGGCACAGACCTCTCGCAAAGCACGGGACCCAGGCCCGTAGAAATCATGGTGGCAATGGGGCACGTTGATCCTGTGGAACGGCGATTCTGGGCAAGGGAAACAAGCACTGACTGGTGGGACCGCATAGTGCTGCAGGTCTGGGATGAATCCCAGTGGCTGCGAAACTTTCGGATGCGTAAGGGCACTTTCCTGGAACTTTGTGAGTTGCTGTCCCCTGCCCTGAAGCGCCAGGACACCCGGATGCGAGCAGCCCTGACCATCCAGAAGC
Organism: Chelydra serpentina; assembly: GCA_037349315.1. Lineage (NCBI taxonomy): Eukaryota > Metazoa > Chordata > Testudines > Chelydridae > Chelydra > Chelydra serpentina. The sequence goes on along the minus strand of JBAIAC010000024.1, from coordinate 53,298,335 downwards.
GAGTGGCCATAGCGGTCAGTCGCGAACCAATTTGGAGTGGGCAAGTCTACCGTGGGGGTTGCTGTGATGCAGGTAGCCCATGCAATCATTGACCTGCTGCTCTCAAAGGTAGTGACCCTTGGAGACGTGCAGGTGATCATAGATGGCTTTTCCGCTATGGGATTCCCAAACTGCGGCGGGGCTATTGATGGGACACACATCCCTATCCTGGGACCGGACCACCAGGGCAGCCAGTACATTAACCGAAAGGGTTATTTTTCTATGGTGCTTCAAGCACTAGTGGACCACAAAGGATGTTTTACCAACATCAATGTCGGATGGCCGGGCAAGGTTCATGATGCTCATGTTTTCAAAAACTCTGGTCTGTTTAGACGGCTGCAACAGGGTGTTTATTTCCCGGACCGCAAAATAACTGTTGGGGATGTGGAGATGCCTATAGTGATCCTCGGGGACCCTGCCTACCCGCTAATGCCCTGGCTCATGAAGCCATACACGGGAGCCCTGGACACTGAAAAGGAGCTCTTCAACTACCGGCTGAGCAAGTGCAGAATGGTGGTGGAGTGTGCCTTTGGCCATCTGAAAGGTTGTTGGAGAAGCTTGCTTACTCGCTCCGATCTCAGCCAAACAAATATCCCCATTGTGATTGCAGTGTGCTGTGTGCTCCACAGTCTCTGTGAGAGCAAGGGAGAAACGTTTATGGCGGGGTGGGAGGTTGAGGCAAATCACCTGGCTGCTGATTACGCACAGCCGGACACCAGGGCGATTAGAAGATCACAGCGGGTCGCGCTGCGCATCCGGGAAGCTTTGAAAGCTAGCTTCCAGAGCGAGCGGGGTAACCAGTGACTGTTACGCTTGTTTAAACAGAAGCTGAACCTGCCCCCGTTTCTTTACCCAGTTTCTGTTGCCTATCCTCTCCAATTACCAACCCCCTTCCCCCCCCTTCATTCAACGCTTTAAAAATATAATAAAGGAAACATTGTTTATTAAAACCGTCTCTATTACTGGTTTCTCGGTTAAGGGTTTAACCTGGGACGCATACCGCGGTTTGGGAGCGGGTGGAGTGTTGGAAAGTACGCTTCCAAACTCGGGGAATGACATGCTCCTGCTCCCAGAGCGGTCCGAAGTGCTGGACTGCTTGTGTCAAGGGAGCCATCAACCCCTCCTATTCGCAACTGTGTGTGGTGGGGCCTTTCTGACTTTTTGGACATGGATTGTGGCCACAGATCCACTGCTGCATGGATCTGTCATGCAGGCTATCCCCGGCCGCAAAAGATCTGCTGCCACCCTCCCCCACCAGAAAGTCACAGCCCCCCTCCCCCCCAAGAGAACAAGACAACCCCCTCCCAGAATGACAAGTGTGCCCAGTGCATGCAATGTGAGAGTGACTTTCTGTTGATCCTTTCCCCCTGTCCGAACCCTGGTTCAGGCGCCTGACGTCGCTAATAACAAACCCCCTTACCCACTCCCCCAAAACCAAACCGTCCTGTGAAAGAAAGTCAGGGGAACAGCACTGTGCAAAACAATCATTTTTATTAAGGGGAGCATATGTTCTAGATGATACCTGGGCAGGGAACTGTTGTGGGGTGCGGTTGGAGGGAGGGAAAGGACCCATTTACAGTTTTGGAAATGAGAGCCTTCTGCTACTGGAGCATTCTGCAGGAGTGGAGTGATTATTTCCACGGCCCCTGCCTCCCCTCGTTCTAGTGACTTTGGACTTTGTGGCGGGGGAGGGCGGTTGGAAATTACATAGAGAGGTGCTCTTTCCTCCTGTCTCCTGTCCTGGAGAACGTCTACCAGGCGCCGGAGCGTGTCAGTTTGCTCCCTCATTAGTCCCAGCAGCGTTTGAGTCGCCTGCTGGTCTTCCTGCCGCCACCTGTCCTCGCGAGCTTCGGCCCTTTGCTCCCGTTCGCTGACTGCTCGCTCAGACCTTGAGACGTCCTCTCTCCGCTGTGCCGCCTCCTTTCGGGAACAGACCATCAATTCGGAGAACATGTCGTCCCGGGTTCTCTTTTTGCGCCGCCTGATCAGCGCAAGCCTCTGGGAGGGTGATCCACGGGTAGGGCGGGAGACACTCGCAGCTGTGGGATGAGAGAAAGGGAGTGAATTCCTAAGAAAGATACTTTTTCCCGAACAATGGCTATACTCTTTCCCTGTGAATAGGACCAAGCACAGTACCTATCACATGTTCACTTACTACAAAGTCAAATATTATGTCTTTATCCTGAGTGTCTGGGGTCCCGGTGTACAGATCCCAGAAGCCTTGCAGAACACTGGAAATCTGCTCTCTGGAAACTATGGTAAGCTGATGAGTTTGTACTGCTGAGAGATTACTTCACAGCAGTGCTCTACTCCCATGTTTCCAGCACAGTTCCTGGCGGCGGCCAGTTCCTGCTGCTGCCAAAACCGGTCATCTACAGCGGCTCGCCAATCCTTTACCCCCCCTCCGCGTGTCCGCTCCCGGGAACTGAAAGTGCCCGCGAACCGCTCTGTTTGAACGGCTCGCCTACCGTTTCCCCCCCTCCACGTGGCCGCTCCCGGGAACAGAAAGTGCCCGCGAACCACTCTGTTTGAACGGCTCGCCTACCCTTTCCCCCCCTCCGCGTGGCCGCTCCCGGGAACTGAAAGTGCCCGCGAACCGCTCTGTTTGAACGGCTCGCCTACTCTTTCCCCCGCTCCGCGTGGCCGCTCCCGGGAACAGAAAGTGCCCGCGAACCGCTCTATTTGAACGGCTCGCCTACCCTTTCCCCCCCTCCGCGTGGCCGCTCCCGGGAACAGAAAGTGCCCGCGAACCGCTCTGTTTGAACAGCTCGCCTACCCTTTCCCCCCCTCCGCGTGGCCGCTCCCGGGAACTGAAAGTGCCCGCGAACCGCTCTGTCTGAACGGCTCGCGTACCCTTTTCCCCCCCTCCGCGTGGCCGGTCCCGGGAACTTTCCCTGCCAGCGCACCGCTAAGTTCGAATGGTTAGCCTCCCAACTCCCTCCCCCCCCCGCGTGGATGTCTTTCTTTAAAGGGAAAATGAAGCATTCACTATACTAAAGAAACCACTCATTCAAACCAGGGCACCATGACTGATATCACTCTGATGAGGATTACGGAGACAGAGAAAGAGTGCATGCTGCGTCAATGCCAGCAAACCCCGGGGCTGTATCCAGCCATGCTATGCAAGGCAATGATACCAGAGTACCTGCAGCTTGCATGGCGCGGGAAAGTATCCTACCATGGAGGAGACAATAAGGCCGCTCTCCCTGCGAACCTGATACAAAAGCTCTCACTGTACCTCCAGGAGAGCTTCGCGGAGATCTCCGATGGGGATTTCTCCTCTATCCCCATACATATTGACAGACTTTTCGAGTAGTTGCACTGGAAAGCGACTCAAAGCTGAAGCGCCTAAGGCCAATTAAGCAATACAAACACAGTGCTTATACACCATGCCTATTATATTCCAAATAAATGTTTAAAACACTGACCTGCTGATCCTTCGCCTGATTCCTGGTCAGGGATGCTGCCTTGGGAGGGTTCGTAGGGGAGCTCAGTCAGGGTGATGAATAGATCCTGGCTGTCGGGGAAATCAGCATTGAAAGCGCTGTCGACTGCCTCGTCGTCCTCCTCTCCTTCCTCATCTTCACCGTCCGCGAAAACCTCCGACGACGTGGCCGTAGATAAGACCCCGTCGTCGGAGTCCACGGATACTGGTGGGGTAGTGGTGGCAGCACCACCGAGCATAGCATGCAGTGCCTCGTAAAAACGGCAAGTGTGTGGCCGCGATCCGGAGCGTCCGTTGGACTCCTTGGTCTTCTGGTACGCCTGTCGCAGCTCCTTGATTTTCACGCGGCACTGTGTTGCATCCCGGCTGTATCCTCTCTCCGTCATTGCCCGGGATATTTTCTCATAAATTTTTGCATTCCGTCTTTTGGATCGGAGCTCGGATAGGACGGATTCATCTCCCCACACAGCGATCAGATCCAAAACGTCCCGATCAGTCCATGCTGGAGCCCTCTTTCTATTCTGGGATTGCATGGTAACCTCTGGTGTAGAGCTCTGCATCGTTGCCAGTGCTGCTGAGCTCGCCACGATGTCCAAACAGGAAATGAGATTCAAACTGGCCAGACAGGAAAAGGAATTCAAATTTTCCCGGGGCTTTTCCTGAGTGGCAGGTCAGAGCATCCGAGTACGGATTGCTGTCCTGAGCGTCCACTGAGTGGTGCACTGTGGGATAGCTCCCGGAGCTATTAGCGTCGAATTCCGTCCACAGTACCACGAATTCGACATGGCCATGTCGAATTTGGCGCTACTCCCCTCGTCGGGGAGGAGTACAGAAATCGAATTAAAGAGCCATTTATGTCGAAATAAATTGCTTCCTAATGTGGACGGGTGCAGGGTTAAATCGAGTTAACGCTGCTAAATTCGACATAAAGTCCTAGTGTAGACCAGGCCTTAAAAGAACAACACTCCGATGCGGAAACTACAGAACCCGAACCATCAAAAAAGAAAATCAACCTTCTGCTGGTGGCATCTGACTCATGATGATGAAAGTGGACATGTGTCGATCCAAAGCAGTGCGGACTGTTATTGAGCAAAACCCGTCATCAGTATAGACGCATGTCCTTTGGAATGATGTTTGAAACATGAAGGGACATACGTATCTTTAGCACATCTGGCACATAAATATCTTGCAACGCCGGCTACAACAGTGCCATGCGAACACCTATTCTCACTTTCAGGTGACATTGTAAACAAGAAGCGGACAGCATTACCTGCTGACAATGTAAACTGAGTTGTTTGTCTGAGTGATTGGCTGAACAAGAAGTAGGACAGAGTGGACTTGTAGACTCTAAAGTTTTACCTTTGTTTTGTTTGTGAGTGCAGTTTTTTTATATAATTCTACATTTGTAAGTTCAATTTCCATGATAAAGAGATTGCACTACAGTACTTGTATCAGGTGAATTGAATAATACTAATTCTTGTTTTTTACAGTGCAAATATTTGTAATAAAAATAAATATAAAGTGAGCACTGTAAACTTTGTATTCTTTGTTGTAATTGAAATCAATATATTTGAAAATGTAGAAAACATCCCAAAATATTTAAATAAATTATATTCTATTATTGTTTAAGAGCACGATTTTTTTTTTATTTGTGCGATTAATTGCGATTAATTTTGTAATCATTTGACAGCCATAGTTTTTCTGCCTCACTGTTGATGTTAAGAACAGCCTTTAGGGCGCACCGAAGTGCAACATCAAATGTGCTCAGGCTTACCCCTCTTTCTCCTATTTTTTCTTTCTGGGTATATGTCTACCTGTTGACTCTTCAGATTTAGTTTCAGTTTTGTTGCAGCTACTATGGGTAAAAACCTTTGTGCAGGGCCTGTGAAAGTGTGTGTGTGAGTTCTCCCTCACCCCTGCCAGAACATTGCATCAGTGATGGTGACATACCGGTATATGAGACTGGAAGAGCAACCGATCAACAAAACATTGAAACAGACTCTACACTGTGCTGTCAAATTTACAAAATAAACACGTGGAAAAATTGAGACTTTTTTTTTTCTCTAGACCTTCTTAATTATGGTAGTCTTAGGTGTTATCTGTAGTAATAACAGGTACAAAATAGAAGTGATTTTCAAATTAACACTGTCCCTTCTAATCTTTATTTCTATACCAAACTACTGCAAAGAAAACCCTTGCCAATACAGGCATCTTTCAGTTTAATTGCTGAAAAGGTACCGAAGCTAGTTTTTCTTTTTCCATCTTCACAAAGAGGAGTCTGTAAGACGCTAAAAGAAATAGGCAGACTATCTATAAAGAGCTGTTGCGATCTCTGCCAGTAGAAACCACAAGAATGTCTCTTTGGTTGGGGTGACTGCAGGCTCCCTGATGAATGAGCTTATGACAGTGTGATGTTTTGTGCAAAGATGGGTTGCTGCTCCAAAGGAGTGTAGTGGGGGAGAGAATTGAATACCCATCCTTGCTGCTGTTGCAGTTCATGTTTCCATTAACAGTGTCATTGAAAATAAAATCTTGTCTCAAATCTCCTTCTAAAAAGACATACAAGTTAGTTTTCATGTGTCTGTTCAGTGAGGTGATTGTGATGAATTGGCTTAGTTTAGTTGAAGAATTGAACCCAGTATTGGGTTTGAAAACCACCTCCTGGCCTAATGAGATGATGAAATGAGTTGTGCCATTGTTTTAATATGTATCTTGGAGGCTTCCCCATGATTTAAGCATCCACTGTTGATCATCTTTGCTTTCATAATTTTGGAATGTTAACATTTTTGTATGTATTTGAATCATTTTCTGAAAGTTTTTGGAAAGTGATGTACTGAAACTTCCCTCCACAGGCAGTTTTCATGTTGTATTTATTAACTATTACTATTTAATGCAAATGTAGGACTCTGGCATTTACCTCATTTTGCAAAGGGAGATTAATATTTAAAGGTAACCGCTCCGTCATAGCCACTTGCACTTCTAGAGCATTTCTATACTGTAAAGAGCTTCTATAATGTCAGGTTCTTCTGTAGGTAAAATTACGTTCCTGACCAAGACTTTCAAAACAAGGTGCCTAAAGTTAGACTCCTAAATCCATATTTAGGCACCTGAAGGTGGCCTGGTTTTCAGAAGTTCCTATCAAATTCTAATGAAATTGATAGGAGCTGCTGGATAAACAGGCCACTTATTTTGGTGCCTAAGAATGGAATTAAGGGGCTAACCGTAGGCATGTATTTTTGAAAATCTTTGCCCCGTGGTACAGAGAGAAGTTTGTATCTATTGGCTAATCAAGGAGTCCTATCACCTTTTGATGTAGTTATTTATGTAAAGGATTATAGGGTAATTTCTACAGTATGTTACTGGCCTTCATACTTTAATGACTGTTTATAAATTTGACTCATGAGATTATTTTCTCTGTTTAGAACCTGTAAGTAATCCTTGTTCCTTTGTTATTTATATACTAACTATGCTTGATATTATAGATTAGAACAATGTTATCAAAATGTATCCCGAAGTGGAATGCATGTGTAACATCCCTGTAGTGAGCCACTTCTTAAATGCAGGATAGGCGCCTGCAAATCATAGGAGAGCATTCCTTGTACACAGTCTGTTAAAATGTAGACAAACAGGGGATTTAGGTTATTACTGTTATCCTTGCACTTAAATGGCTGAGCATTGGAGAATACTGATATTTTTCTGGTTTGATTTTTCTGTCAGTCTCTCAGACAAGGGAAGGTCCCAGAAGACCCCAACCTCTCCCCCATCTCCAGGCTCCCAGAAACTGTTACAGTTTGACTCTCTAGGAAATACAGCGGAAAGAGCCAGGTCCCCGGCAGGCTTTTCGGGGACTACAGCTTCAGGGTTCAAGCCCAATGTACCCATCTCTGATTTGAGCCTGGGAACTAGCAAGACAGGAGCAGCAGCAGTGGCTGGTGAGCTGGCTCCATTCAAGCCCAACTAATTCCATTAAACTTCCTCTTTTTTTTCTCTCTTTGTATTTATGTATAGTTTCTATGATGCAGGCTAAGGGCTTGTCTACTCTTGATATGCTACATCTGCAGTGCGGCAGCTGCACTGCTGTAGCACTTTAGCACAGACCGGGGTGAAAGTAACTTAAAGGACTTACCGGTACGTTGGAGTCCTGAGTGGGGGGGAGGGAGGAATCAACTGGAAGAGGCGGGGCCTTTAAAACACACCCTGAGCTACCCGCTGCAGAGGCGGCTGGGAGCCCCGTGACTTGGGGGCGATTTAAAGGGCCCGGGGTTCCAGCTGCCACTACCACAGTGGAGCCCCGGGCCCTTTAAATCATCGATGGAGCCCCAGGGGCTCCCGGCTGCTGCTGCTACCCCGGGGCTCTGGGCTCTGGCAGAGCTTTAAAGGGCCTGGGGCTCCGCTGCGGTAGTGGCGGCCAGGAGCCCCATGCCTTTTAAATCACCACCCGAGCCCCGCTGCCAGAGCCTTGGGGTAGCAGCAGCGGGGCTCCAGCAGTGGCCTTTAAATTGCCACCAGAGCCCTGCTGCCAGAGCCCCTGGGGTTGTGGCAGCTGGGCTCTGGTGATGGTTTAAAGGGCTAGGGGCTCCCACCCGCCACTACCGCAGCGGAGTCCCAGGCCCTTTAAATTGCCGACAGAGCCCTGGGGGCTCCCAGCTGCCGCCGCTACCCTGGAGCTCCAGGATCTGGCGGATCTTTAAAGGGCCCAGGGCTCCGCTGTGGTAGCGGCGGCTGGGAGCCCCTAGCTCTTTAAACCACCACCAGAGTCCAGCTGCCACTACCCCAGGGACTCTGGCAGCAGGGCTCTGGTGGCAATTTAAAGGGCCCAGCGCTCCGGCCGCTGCCGGGAGCCCCAGGCCCTTTAAATCTCCGGCCTGGGGAAGCCGGTCCAGCCTGGTGTACCGTACTGTACTGGCTTACTTTCACCTCTGGCACAGACACTCATGTCGTCATAGGTAATCCACCTCCGCAAGAGGCGGAATTCTTCTGTCGACCCAGCACTGCCTACACAGGGACTTAGGGTGGCTTAACTATATCATTCATGGGGTGTGGATTTTTCACTGCCCTAAGCAGCATAGCTGGGTCCATCTGATTTTTTAGTGTAGACCAGCCCTAAGTCCACTGTTCCCTCTAAGCTGTGTGTGTGTGCATGCGCGCACAGATCCTAAACCCCACGCACACGGTGAAACACTGTGCGCACAAAAATTTGCATAGAAGAAATTTTTTGGGCACACGGCCTGTCAAAAATTAGAGGGAACATTGCCTAAGTCCTATAAATGTTAAATAGTAAGTATTCTCTTACAGGATCCATGCGCTTCTCTCCTGCTGGTCTCCAGCATCGTTTGTCAGCAGAGCTCAACTACCTGAGTGCCATTGAGGAATCTGTACGGCAACTCTCAGATGTAGAACGAGTGCGGGGCATATCACTTGCCCAGCAGGAGAGTGTTTCACTGGCTCAGATCCTAAAGGTGCCTGGAAAAGTTCTTTTACTTGCTTTAACCCTCTTGTTCTGTATTTTGTGAGGAAAAAATAACCAAAGCACTGTAATTGAAATAGTTCTGCTGATGATTTGAAACAATCCACAGCTGAGGTGATGCAGCCTATTTGAAAATGCCCAATATATTTTAAGATCAATACCTGCATCATCTTCCCTGTTCTTATCAACACACCAGTGGTGAGTCAGGAGCTTCTACCATTAGTATGTCATTGGCAGAAATAATTGTTTTTACTTCATATCATGATAAAACTAGAATTTGTTTACTTGCTAGGTTTGATACTTGGCCCTTAGGCAACACAATGGTGGTTGTTCAGGCTGGGTTCTTGGTCTTATTCAGGGTATATCTTGGTTGAAATCTGCTTCTCTTGACAAGATTAGCTACTTCTCAAAGCAGAACAAGCAGACCTTCCAGATTCTGATTTCTTTTGTACCCAGAGGGAAAGAGGGGAGGAAGGGGTATATGTAGTTGTCGGCTCCCTCACCAACAAGATATTGGTGCTGGAAGAGAGATTGAAGGTTTGACTTTAGCACAGGAAGCTGCGAATAGAGCTGCATTCTGACTGTCAGTTAGCTACAGTTAGTGGGGTGGGGTTGTGGAATCTAAATGCACATTCCTTTACTTAACATTAAAATATCTCAATCTGTAGGCACAGCAGCAGCGACATGAGCGGGACTTGGCTCTTTTGAAACTCAAGGCTGAGCAAGAGGCTTTAGAGAGTCAAAGACAGTTGGAGGAGGCGAGGCAGAAAGCAGCTCAGGTAATGACTACCTTCAAAAAACATGAAGTGTGTAAGAGACAGAGCTTTGAATCTGTAAGTAAACCTGTGTCCAGAAATATTCTTAATGTGAAGTCCATGGATGGTCTGGGAAGGATGAAGGAATTTGAAGTATCCGACCCAAACACGTCAGAGACAAATCTTAATTTCAAACTGATTTTTTTTCTTTAAGGCTGTAAACTCAAAACAAATAGTAGTAATACTACCCACCAAGAGTAATTATAACCTTGCTGATTTTTTCTTTATAGGCCCATGCAGAATCTCTGCAGCATCTGGTCCAGACACGACAGGAGGCAGCAGAAGCACTACAGGAGACCACATGTAAAATTGCAGCCCAGCAGGTAGAAGCTGCTCTGCTAACCACGGATGCAGCTCGCCAGATCCGTGAGGTGAGATTCTGTATGAAGGACTTGATTAAAATGTTCCATTGCAAAGTTGTCTTGCTACTAAAACATTCACTCTTCAGTGTAGCTCGTTCACCTTTGCCGCATGCTAGTGCTGGGAGGATTTTCAGTAGAACTTCTGGCACTGTTATTTAGAAGCAAGTGAGTGGCCGCCTTATAATCCCCATGCACTCCCCAGAGCATCTTACTAAGAGATAAGAATGATTCAAAGAAAGGGAAGTCATGGTCAAGTTGATGGGCTACAGAGAGTTTTTGGATCCATGTTCTGAAGAAACTAGGGCAAAACTGAATTGAATGTCCACAGAGTTAAATGGAACATAATGATGTATAATTAATACCTGTCGTCAGTGCACCAAGCACATTTGCTGGGCACACACCATACTTTCCTTAAGTATAAAGAGAGTTAAGTTTTCCCACTGTTTTCAATAATGTGCATATATATATGTACACAAGAAGACATGATGGTTTGATGCAAGTTCATCAGTGTGTGCTTAAGGTTGCTACATTGCTCTTGATTGATGAAGACATGAGCAAGTTATGCAGATCATCCCAACCAAAAATCTTTTATGCTGCCATACTGTCTGTTCAGCATAAGCCATATATTTTACAGAAAACCTATTTTAGAAATGTAAGTTCTTGAAAAATATTATTGGAACTGATTTTTTGTACCCATTCACCTGTAAAGCCAAGCTTTTAGTCTCCCAAGTCTGAACGTACAGACCTCTTGAGGAAGAGGAAAATTTTAAACTAGTAAATCTTGAGTTTCTAAAAGTAGAGTTTCCACACATTTTGATACATTTGATATATTTTGTGTACCTGATTAGAAACAAGCGCCTTATATCATTGAAAAGAGGAAATTCCTGAGTTTCTGATTATATAATGCCATTTCTAGTCCTGATGGTTTGCATAATATTGGACCATAAAATTGGCACTTGTTCAAGACTAGGCATAGTCAGTCTCACTCATCAGACAAGTGTAATTTTTGGGGAAAGAAGAAAATTATATTTGTGGCAGATTTTCTTTAAAAAATATATCTGTTAAGCTGTTTGGAGTTTTGGAATGTTTGTCTAAGTAAAGATAATTTAGTGAGCAGAGTTCAGGTTAGTTGGCCAAAATGGCATGATTGATACAGTTTATCACATGGCCTTTCCCACTGTGTATGTGTAAATAAAAAATAAATGTACAGAGAAATCTGCTCCTCTTACTTAGTTGAAATTGATCCCTCTTTAAGTGTAAATTATTCGTATATCATGGCGATGTGTGTCGTGTATATATACCTGCAACAATGCAGTTGTGTATCAAGTATATACCTGTATTCAGATGACAGAGTTGGCACGAACACAAATCTCAGATGCTGTCAGTGGTCCAGCAGCTCCAATCACCACACTGTTTGACCATCAGCGGCAACATCATTCAAAGTTCATGAAAGAGCTCAGAGATCGAGCCGATACAAACAGGTATTTGACCAATACAACCTCTCACAAACGTACAACTTTAGGAATAGCAGTAGTAGTTGTTGCGGCCTCTTATACTAGTTCTCCCACCATTTTTTAAGGAAAACCTTACAGAGCTTTAATGAAAGAGCATTATATAAAGGAGTTGTATGTGGGTAGAGTAGATAGACTAGGAAGATGAACTTAGCTTAATGTAAGAGTACAAAGACAGAATTTTTTTCTCATGGTTTACACATCATCTGTTCTGTAAAGGGTTGTACATAAGTAAGAAGTGAAACTGTTCACTCTTTTCATTGGATAGTTTTCATCCTGTTTGGTCTGATTTAACTGGCCTATCCTTTTTTAAGTCCTCCATTCTCTTTACTCAGCAGACCCTTATTTCTCCTTTTAAATTGAAGTAGACTTGTAAAAACCTTTCTGTTTTTATTCTTTATTCCAAGACTACTCAAATTTATCCAGAACATTTTCCCTTGACAGGAAAAATGAATCTGGGGCCCCTTCACAAAGTAAAGAGAAGACAGCTGACTCAAAGCAGACATACTCCCCGTCATTTGATAGTTACTCAGAATCCTCAAGATCCAAGAATCATGATCAGAGGTGAGAAGAGATTAAATTGTGCCATCAATTTCTACTTTAAAAGTGTAGTAAAGTAAAAATACATCCAAAGAATGCTCTGGAAAACTGGTATCTATTGGAATTTTAACCTGCCCCAATGAAACTTTCTTCTTAATTCCCAGTAGTTGGAGATTGGTTTATGTCCCAAAGCTTGAAGGTTTCTATCCCTTCCAAAACTTGTTTGTTTTTTAAATATTTACTATTATAACTCTGGATATTAGTGTTATTTATATAAATAATCCTTAGTCTAATCTTTTTTTGTGTTTCCTGCTAAGCTCTGCTCCTCAAATGAGAACTTGTTGCAATGTATTCCACAGTCTCGTGGTGTGGTCTGAAGATTTATTTTTTTTCATTTTAAATTTGCCACTGTTTAATGTCATTGAATGTCCCCTTGTTCTTCCTGTGTCATAGAACAAGAACAGAAACTCCTCTTCAGCCTTCTCTATACCATTAATTATTTTGTATATTTTTTATCATGTCCCCTTTCTGCCATGTTCCCATTTGTGTTCTTTCTAAGGTAAACAGTACTAATCTTTTCAGTTTCTCTTTGTATAAGATTTTTTCCATGTCCCTAATCATTCTTTTGTTGCCTTTCTCTGAAACCTCTCTGATTCTGTTATATATGTTTTGAGATGGGGTAACTGGAACAGTAAATGGTATCCCTGGTGAAGGCATACCATTGATCTATATAATTGCTTTACAATATATGTCATATTCTGTGTTCCATTCTTCATATATCCTGACATTTGGTTTGTTTTTATTTGGCAGCTGCTCTGCACTGAGCATAAGTCTTCATTGAGCTGTCTACAGGTGCCTAGGTTTCCTTCTGAGAGCTATTTGCTAATTTAGAACCCAGTAAAGGTGTATGAGAACCTTCTGTTATTCCATCCATTATTCATTATCTTGAATTTGTCAACACTAAATTTAATCTTTCATTATATTGCATTCTCCCCTAGTTTGGTTAGGTCCCTCTGAAGTTCCTCATAGTGGTGTCTGGTCTTGACACACCTAAATAACTTTGTGTCTTCTGCATATTTTACCACCTCATTGCTCACCTCCTTTTCTAGATCCTAGTATACCACCTTGTGGCACCTCACCAATAACTTTCTATCCAGAGGAAAACTGACCACTTATTCCAACTCTTACTTTTCTGTCTCTTAGCCAGTTTGTTTTCCCTCCATAATAATAATAAAAATAATTAATAATTAATAATTTTAAAAGCTAAAACAACCCCTTTCCCCAAAACTGTAAAGACTTGTAAAAGAAAAAGGGAAAGATTGGCATGATTTATTGTCAGTACCAATTGCAGGGTAAAAGATGTGCATACTTACAGACTTGCTTGTTTCCCTGGCTGTTCCTTTCTATCTTAGACCAGAAGTGAGATCTTTCAGTGTGGATTTCCAATTTAGTTAGGCCTGGGATTTTGCGGTAGCCAAACTGTGCTTTTGTTTAACCTAAATATTTTTTTTAACTAGGGCTTTTACTCAGTAAGAGATAAGATGAGAATACAAACTAGTGGGTTGTTTGTTTGTTTTTTAAGTTGAAGGAGTGAACAAGCAGAACTGTCAAATACCTGTGCAACATTTCTATGTCTTGGTTCTGGTGGAGAAAAGCAGAAACAAAGTAAAAATGTTTGTTCTTGTTAAATAGTAGCAGCAGCAGCCGGCAGGAGAGTCCTTCAGTTCCTTCTTCCAAGGAGAATGAGAAGAAGCCCTCTCGACGTGAAAAGACAAGCAGCTCCATAGAAGAGCAGGCTCGTACTGGTGTGGATGATTCCTTGCGAAGCGATAGTATTCCATCACTACCAGATGAGAAAGGTTAGATGTATTTTTGATCCTTGGTGAAGCTAGAGGTAGTGCCTCAGAATTAAAGTCTCTGAGATAAGTGGAGGGGGAATGCAAGTGAAGAAAAATGAGCCTCTGGACTAAGTGAAGAGATAACAGAGGATGACACGGTGGGAAGGAATCATTTAAACTGTTCAGTATTTAGGGGGCGATTGACTTCATAGGCTGTTCTATTTTCTGTTAATTTAACTGTTGCCAGATGTTCATTTACTGTTATACCAAAATATATGCTGAAGGCCAGATGTTTCAGCTACCATAAAATGCATTTGTATAGTTATTTTTTAAAAAATTCAGGCTGTGAAGTGGTACTGGATACCTTCCATTTGAAGCCTTCATTAGCTAACTAATACTATTAGTTAAAAAAGGTCTTATACTTCATCATAATCTCCAAGGGATGACCACACATTATTCTAATAGGCTTTTTCTGCAGGATATTAAGTGTAGTTCAGACTAGTATTTTTATTGTGGCTTGTACATTTTTCACAGATTTAGAATTCATTCTGTGTGATAACATTTTTTCCCATTATTTGGCTGAATTATTCAGTCCGAGTTTCCACACACTTTATACCTTTGCTGAGGCTAGATCCACTTCAAAGCCCGTTGTGTGCATAATGAAGACTCTCACTAGAATAAACTCTTTTTTTCTGATTCCTCCCTCAGACTCAGCTTCCATTGCAACAGAGTATTCCCTGAAATTTGATGAGTCCATGACAGAAGATGAGATAGAAGAAAAGTCTTTCCGGTCTTTGCTACCTTCTGAGAGCCATCGCAGGATTAACATGGAGAAGAAACGAGGTCATCGGGACGATTCTGATGAGGAAGTCTCCCCAGAAAAGACAGCCCTGTCATCTGTCAAGGTAGGTCTCAAATACCATGCAACTGTAGTTACAGAGAATAAATGCAATTGAGGTTCTTCCCTAGGTGAGATACTCAATCTGTTGGTGACTTTGAAATGAGCCATCTTTTGTCAAGTTATGCTTGCACACTTTAGGATGTTTCTTTTCCTGTAAAATACTCAAAGGATAACTGTATATATGAATTGTGCCAAATGTAAAGCTAATAGAGAATGAAGCTTTCCCTCTGAATTTCAGTTGTATATAATATAACCTGTTTACCATTTTGCCTTTTAAAAAAAAATAAAAAAATTTGGAAATCACATAATAAAACTGTGCTAAAAGGTTATTTAGCTTTCAAGTCAGGCACTTGAAAATTACAAAATGCCAGAATTATGATTGTCAGAACAACTTTAATTCTACTCCGTTGTATGTTTAATTACATGATCACACTTTTTCCACAGGACTGCTACCTCATTCAGTGCACAGGAGGGACATAACTCACAAGGGGACAGAATTAAGGTTGCGTAGGCAACCATCAGTCAGGCATTTCCAAACTTTTGAATGTTTGATTGCAACCTAAATAATGTTTTTACCATTATATTTTTAATGTAATCTGTCAACTCTTTCAATAAACACTTGTGAATGTGCACTTAATACAAACTTTTCTAATAATTATACAACTATCCCAGTGTCTCCCCACATTATCCTTCAAACAAAAACCTTTAATTTAGAATTAAGCAAATCACATCAACTTAGTTGCTGAAAATCTAGAAATCACATTCCCCCAACTATGTACTTGTCGCTTTTCCTTCTTCTCTACATCCATCAATTACCCAGACCACTCAGACCTCCTCCATCACACTCACCAGCAAATATGCAGCCCTCTTCCTGCCACTCCCACCAGTTCAGCCCCTATTATTAACAGGGTGGGAGGCAGGAAGATTTAAGAGACTTGTAGCTAAAGGTGCCTCAACTCTGGTCCAGAGGTGACTTTCCTTCTGACAAACTTCTAGTGGTTCACCGTGGTTCCAGTTTGGGCTTTGGATGTTCCAAGCCCAGCTGACCTACAGTTGGGCAGGGTTAAGATTTACCAGGGAGAATATGTGGACATGGATGTGGCATGGAAAGCACTCCCCTATTGTGCTACTTCCCCCAGTAGATCAACAGACTTTTGGAACTGTCATCTAGCTATCAGTTGGCTAAGGTAGTTTTGTAAAACAAAATATAGAAGCCTTTAGCAAAGGATAAAGCTGAAACAAGTAAGTAGAAAGTCTGCCCTGTGTTTGGGGCACATTCCTCTGCTTCTCTGTTGCTTAGTGGCCTTGTCAGCCACAATGGAGAAAATAAAACTAAAAATGGCATCAAAATTTAAAAATAAATCCCAATGTCCCTACACCAGGAAAAGCACTAACAGTTTTTCAGGTGAAAGGGACATTTTCAAGTGGATGTAAAGAACAGACTAACAACTGGTGGAAATGAATCTTACATTAATGTAAGATGTTGGAAAGTTAAGACTGAGGGCATGTCTACACTTACCTCCGGAGCGATCAATTCAGCAGGCGATAAATCAACCGCCGAGCGCTCTCCCGTCGACTCCAGTACTCCACCAGAGCGAGAGGCACAGGCAGAGTCAACGGGAGCGTCAGCTGTCGACTTACCGCAGTGAAGACACTGCAGTAAGTAGATCTAAGTACATCGACTTCAGCTACGTTATTCGCCTAGCTGATGTTGTGTAACTTAGATCGATTTCTTCTCCCCCTCCCCAATGTAGACCATGCCTGAGCTCAATTTATAGGGAAAACTCTTTTTCAGTGTGTGGCATGTAATTCTCAGCTTGTACTTTAAATGCAGCATCATTGTCTTAACAGTAAGGTAGCTCGGTGTCCTTGTAAAATGAAACAAACCAACCCACACCACCACCAGCTGGGGATCTCAACTAGCCCCTCCCTCTTCTGTTTCATACCATCTCTTCAAATATCCCCTGGTATGAGTTTCAATCTCCACATGTAGTTGGGTACTGGTATTGTATATGCAGAATGCTGGCCCTCATCCTCTTTCACTTAATTTGAGTCTGATGAAATATTACTTGAGGTCCTTTTTGTGGGGATTAACTGAAATGTCTCTTACCTCACCAGGAGCTAAGTATGCCATTCTCTGGGGGGCAGGATAGTTTCTCTAAATTCACCATGGAGATGGTACGGCAGTATATGAAGGAAGAGGAAATGCGAGCAGCTCATCAGTCTTCTCTGCTCCGGCTCCGTGAGAAGGCACTGAAAGAGAAAACCAAGGCTGAGTTAGCCTGGCTGGAACACCAGAAAAAGTAAGAGAACTCTGAATATGTAGCATCACTGATGATTCCTGCACTTGTGCTTCTACCTGGGTATTTTTTTTATGGCTTCTTCATGTTCTGTTTTTTAAATTTGATTAAATGTTCTTTGTAAACTCTTCGTCTAAAATCACCTTATACATATAAAAAATGTAAAAATGACACAATAGGCATGTGCGTTCTCCAGTTTAAATTCAGTACTGTTCAATAAAGAGAAGCTTGTCTACACAGTAAACTGTGAGAGATGATGATTGTCATATGTGCTGTTTTTATTTAAGTATCGCTTCCTGAGTTAAGGTTTGTAGTGGAGAGGGTGCAAGGGGGACATGACTATTCCCTCGTAGATTGACAAAGCAATTAATTGTATAACATCACTAATAACCTCCCACCTGAAATCACTTTTTCAACTCAAGAGGAAACCATTTTCTTTCAACTCTAAATTTTTCTGTTACAACCGCTTGCAATGTATTCAAACCTTAAATATGCTGCTGCTTCAGTTATCTTGTACTGAGACTTCTGTCATCTCTTTTTTTGTACATTTTGATACTGTCTCAACAGTAGTAGTGGTATTAAGGTCACTTGATTTCCTCCCCCCTCCCCCCCTCCCCGTTCTAATATTCCCCTTCCACCAACCAGCAAAGGCCCTGTGTTGCAGTAAACAACCATAACTGTTTCCTTTACTCTAGGATTTCATGTATCATGCAGGGAACTATTAGAGAGTTACCTGAAGCATTTTTTCACTCACTCTCTTTCAAACGAGTGTGCCGTGAATATCTGGCCTGGACATGAGAGAGAATGTCTGGCATAACCTAACTCTCTCAACTTTTTATGCCTTTGCTACAGAATTGTATCTCAAAGAGCCAAACTAAAAATAGCAAAACTGATTCTGTTTAGTCACTAAAGAACATAGGCTATTTCATCGAAGAGAATATTCATGATGGAGTTTTGATATGCAAAATGATGCTACTCTGTTTTGGAGATGTAAGATTGCAGAGTAGAAAAGTATTGCTGTATTTGGAAGCAAGAGAAATTAAGGCTATTTATTTATTTCTTCCCTTCCCCCAATCTCTTTGCAGACATTTACGAGACAAAGGAGAGGATGACAAGATGCCACCCATCCGAAAGAAACAGCGTGGTCTGCTATTGAGGCTGCAGCAGGAGAAGGTAAATGCTGCCCTATAGAAAAATCTATAAGTGTATAGTCACTGGACAGCTCTGACATTGTATAGATTCTTAAGTATTGAACAAGAGCCACTGAACCAGGTCCTTGGATACTAAGCTTAATGTGGTTTTCATTATTATTATTATTTGTATTTATTTGTATTATAGTAACATCTAACATTAACAAGTTGAGCCCTTTACATCAGGACAGTTATTAGTGGTGGTATAGTAATTGATCAGCTGTCCTTGCTCTGAGAATAGCTGAACAAAATTATCAAAATAGCATAATGCTGTGAATAAGTATGTGGCACAGGCCTTACGGCAGCCTCAGCATGCATTCCAGGCAACTGTCATTACAGTTCTTTTGCTGCATCTTCCCTACCTTTAAAGGCGGAAATTAAGCGTTTGCAAGAGGCCAATAAGGCAGCTCGGAAGGAGAGACAACTGATACTTAAGCAGCAGGAGGAGATAGAACGAATCCGCCAGACTACGATGAAACTGCAGGAAAAACTGAAGTCTGCAGGGGAAAACAAGCTGGTAAGTAACATTACAGAAGCTGTATCTTGTAACTTGGAGCCAACCCATACCATTGGTAATTGACTTCAATGTAATAGCAATGAAAAGTTATCAAGTTGAATATATAGCTTACAGACTTGCTCCTAAACCTTCCCTCATCCCTTGGGTTTATGAGCAATTTTGTCTGTCTGATCTGTTTAATTTATTGTGGAAGGGAAAAACAGCCATATGGCAATGACTTTCAAAAGATGTTTATTTTTTCAACTGGATAGCAAATTATGCTAATTATCAAGATTTTCAAAAGTTACTAGTGATTTTGGGTATCTTTATTTATGGATACCAGCTCGAGACACTTTAAAAGGGTCTGATTTTCAGAAAATGCTGAGTTTTTGCCCTTTGAAAATCAGGCCGTTTTATGGAGTCCCAAGTTGGGCCTTGAAAAATTGAGGCACCCAAACTCACTTTTGAAAATCTTGACTAATAAAACCAGTTTCTTCTTTGAGTGATTGCTCATGTGTATTCCACAGTAGGTGTGCGTGCTTGCCACATGCACTGGTGCCGGAAAGTTTTTCCCTTAGCAGTACTCGTAGAGGGAGCGCTCCCCCACTGCACCCCTGGGGTGGCGCCGCTCTGGTGCCCTATAAGGGGCGCCACGTGCTCCCCTACCTTCAGTTCCTTCTTGCCGCCAGTGAAGGTGCGTCGGAACTTTGCAGCTCCAGCTTTGCTGCAGCTCATCCCTAGCATTTCTATCTAGTACCTGTAGTTAGCCAGTTTCTCAAGTTAGTTCAGTTAGAGTGCCTGAGCCGGGGCATGCCCCAAGCCCAGGGTTTTAAGTTGTGCGACACTTGCAGGCGGTCTATGCCCCGGAGTGATCCTCACACAAACTGTTTGCGCTGTTTGGGTGAAACCCACCTCAGCGACCGCTGCAAAAGCTGTAGATCCTTCAGGCCCCGGACAAAGCATGAGCGAGATATTCATCTCTGGGCTATCCTTATGGAGTCGGCGCTGATCCCGACCCTGGTGCGCCGCTCCGAGTCGGCCCTGGGCACCATGAGGTCGGTGCGCAGCGACCCCCCGGCGCCCTCGTCCAGTCAGCACCAATCCCCGTCTGCGGGCCGCAAGAAGACCAAGAAGACGTCCTCCACACAGAAGTCCCATGGTGCACTTGGGGCAGAGGCTAGACCCTTGTCGAGCAGCCCTCGATCCCCCTCGGCCCCCAGGCCTCCGACTCGTGTGGAGCGGAGCAGCCCGGCCGCATTGGTGCAGCCTCTCCAGATGTCCGGATGCCTTCCACGCTGGAGGCCTTGCAAGTGGCCTGGGATGTCTTGTCCCTGCCGATACCTGGAGCGCCACCGGCGCCACACTCCGCCCGGTGCCCCACAGTTGCCCCTGGAGAGGTACCAGTCGCGGTCGACGGAACGTTCCCGACGCCGTGCCCCGACGGGCCCCAGTCCACAGCGAGATCCACGTGGGTCTCCTCTGACGCCCACCAGGCTGTCGGGTTGGGTACCGTCAGCCCGATGCTCCCGGCGCCGCTCCACATCGGGGCGCCGCTCCACGTCGGGGCACCGCTTGATGTCGGAGAGTATCATCCTTGGGCCCACCTCCTATTGATCTCCGGGACCACCAAGACCTGCTTCGCAGATTGGCTCTCAATATGAACCTGCAGGTGGAGGAGGTGGTGGAGCTCGAGGACCCAGTGGTGGACATCCTGACAGCCGGTGCCCCCACCCGGGTAGCCTTACCGTTTGTGTGGACTATACACACCAACGCCACTTCAATTTGGCAATCTCCAGCTTCAATACCCCCCACTGCCACGAATGTACAGGACGCCATGTGACCAAGTAGGCTTAGGCAGCTTCGAGCTGTCGAGGTTGGGAAGCTCTGTAGGCCTCGTATGATGGTTACTAGGGCCTGGAAGCGTGCCTCTGGCACAACGCTCGGGCAAGAGTCGAGTCCAGGACTGCCCCTATGAAGTCTAATCTTTGGGTTGGTTCCAAAGTGGACTTTTCTACATTCAGGAGCAGGCCGAGCTGGCCGAACATGGTCATGGCCATCTGAACCTGCGACTGGACTTGGCTGCTGGAGTTGCCGTGGATAAGCCAGTCGTCGAGGTACGGGAACACTTGAATCCGCCGTCGACAAAGAGCGGCCGCCACAACGGCCATGCACTTCGTGAACACCCTTGGTGTCGTGGATAGGCCGAAGGGAAGGACGGCGAATTGAAAATGTCTTTGGTCTACCACAAAGCGGAGGAAACATCTATGTGGCGGGTAGATTGCGATATGGAAATACGCGTCCTTCATGTCGAGGGCAGCGTACCAGTCTCCAGGGAAGGGATAATGGTACCCAGGGAAACCATGCAGAACTTCAACTTTACCATAAATTTGTTGAGTCCGCACAAGTCCAGAATAGTATGTAGCCCCCCTTTTGATTTGGGGATCAGGAAATAGCAGGAGTAAAACCCCTTGCCTCTGAACTCCCTTGGAACCTCCTCTATTGCCCCTATAGTGAGGAGCCGTTTGCACCTCCTGAATTAGGAGTTGCTCGTGAGAAGGGTCCCTGAAGAGGGACAAGGAGGGAGGGTGGGAGGGAGACAAATTGCAGGTGGTATCCTCTTTCCACCGTGGTCATCACCTCGGCGAGGCGCGTATCTGAACTCAGAGCGCTCACTTCGGAACCCCCTTACACAGTGTTCCACAAGGACAAGGTACAGCAGCAACCGCAGCCGGCCTTCCTTCCCAAGGTCGTGTCGACCTTTCATATTAACCAAGACATTTTTCTGCCGGTCTTCTACCCGAAGCCGCATGCCTCTCCAAGGGAGCAACAACTCCACTTCTTGGACGTCCATAGGGCCCTCGCCGTCTACATCGAGCTAACGAAGCCCTTCCGGAAAACGACTCAACTCTTCGTTGCTGTGGCAGACCGGATGAAGGGCTTCCCAGTCTCCTCCCAACGCATCTCGTCCTGGATCACGTCGTGCATCCGGGCGTGTTATGACTTGGCTGGTGTTCCCACCTCGCACCTTACTGCCCACTCCACCTGAGCTCAAGCCTCGTCCTCCGCCTTCCTGGCGCATATACCTATACAGGAAATATGCAGGGCAGCAACCTGGTCATCGGTGCACACATTTGCCACTCACTATGCCATAGTCCAGCATTCTAGGGAGGACGCTGCGTTTGGTTCAGCAGTCCTACACTGTGCAGTATCTCACTCCGACCCCACCTCCTAGGCAAAGCTTGGGAGTCACCTAATTGGAATACATATGAGCAAGCACTTGAAGAAGAAGAAGAGACGGTTACTCACCATTGTAACTGTTGTTCTTCGAGATGTGTTGCTCATATCTATTCCAAATCCGCCTCCATCCCCACTGTCAGAATAACCGGCAAGAAGGAACTGAGAGGGCGCTGGGCTGGCTGGGGTATTTATTCAGCGCCGCAATGGCGCCACTCCAGAGGGCGCCAGCCGGCCCACCGAGTGTTGCTAGGGTAAAAATCTTGCACGCCGTGCGTGCACACCTAATTGGAATAGATATGAGCAACACATCTCGAAGAACAACAGTTACAACGGTGAGTAACCGTCTCTTCCTCACTGTCCCCGGCTCGGTGATCGACTCCCTGAAGTGGTGGTCCTCCCCCAAGAACATGCTCCAAGGGGTCCCATTCAGGGACAGGCCCCCGTCTCTGGAGCTAGTGTCTGACACCTCGGACCTGGGTTGGGGGGCCCATGTGAGGGGGTGTTCAGACCCAAGGTCTGTGGTCGGCCAAAGACTTGACTCTACACTTAAACATGAAAGAACTGAGGGAGGTGCGCCTAGTATGCATGACGTTCCGCCCACACCTCGCAGGGAATGTGGTATGGGTCCTCACGGATAATATGGCCTCGATGTTCTACATCAACAGGCAAGGCGGGACTCAGTCCCCAGCCCTCTGCCACGAAGCCCTCAGACTCTGGGATTTCTGTATAGCCCACGATATCTCCCTCAGGGCTTTCCACCTACCAGGCACTTGCAAGAGCATGGAATTCTCCTCTCAACACGAGTGGTCCCTTCACACAGAAGTGGCCCACCAGCTCTTGCAAGAGTGGGGTACTCCCCCGGTGGACCTGTTCGTGACCCGGCAGAACCGGCGTTGCCCCCACTTCTGCTCCAGGGCAGGGGTGGGGAGGGACACCATCTCCGATGCCTTCCTCCTGCCGTGATCGGGCCAGCTCTTTTACGCTTTTCCCCCGTTTCCACTTATCAGCAAGGTGCTACAAAAGATAAAGATAGACAAGGCCAAGGTCCTCCTGATTGTCCCGGCATGGCCAAGGCAGCACTGGTATGGAACCCTCACGAGCCTGGCTATCACCCGGCTGTGGCTGTTACCATCTCGCCCGGACCTGCTGTCGCAGGATCGGGGCCAGCTCCTCCACCCCAACCTGGCAGCCCTCCACCTCACGGCTTGGCTGCTTCATGGTTAGGTAGGGAGGAGAGGACATGCTCGGAAGGGGTACAGCAGGTTCTCCTGGAGAGCAGGCGGCCCTCTACAAGACGGGCCTACTCGGTGAAATGGGCATGCTTCTCCACATGGGCTACCGAGAAAGGGGTCTCCCCTATGTCCACCCCGATCCAGTTCATCCTGGACTATCTCCTGCACCTTAGGACTCAAGGCCTGGCGCTCTTGTTTGTCAAGGTGCATCTCGCGGCCATCTCAGCCTTCCACCCGCCAGTGCAGGGCCCTACGGTGTTTTTCCATGCCTTGACGGGCCGGTTCCTCAAAGGCTTGGACCGTCTCTTCCCCTGTGCTAGGACCCCTGTTCCTCAATGGGACCTAAACCTGGTACTGTCCCGCCTCATGGGGCCCCCATTCGAACCCCCGGCCACGTGCGCGTGGTCACTCCTCTCCTGGAAGGTGGCCTTCCCGGTCGCAATCATGTCGGTTAGGTGGGTCTCAGAACTCATGGCCCTGAAGTCTGAGCCCCCGTACACGGTTTTCCACAGAGACACGGTCCAGCTCCGCCCACACCCGGCATTTCTCCCAAGGTGGTCTCCGCCTTCCACATGGGCCAGGACATTTTCCTGCCAGTCCTCTGCTCTAAGCCGCATGCGTCTAATGAGAGTCGTCTTCACACGCTTGATGTGCGCAAGGCTCTGGCCGTCTACCTCGAGCGGACCAAACCATTCAGAAGGTCCTCGCAGCTGTTCATGGCATTGGCCGAACGCATGATGGGTCGGCTGATCTCCACGCAGCGACTATCCAATTGGATTATGTCGTGCATCCGTACCTGTTATGACCTGGTGGGTGTCTCCCCCTCTACCAAATGTGAAGGCACATTCGACTCGAGCACAGGCCTCATCCGCAGCCTTCTTGGCCCACGTCCCTATCCAGGACATCTGTAGGGCTGCTACCTGGTCGTCAGTTCACATGTTCACCTCGCAGTATGCGATTGTCTCCCAAGCCAGGGATGACTTCGGGTTCGGCAGGGCGGTCCTCCGTCCTGAGAACTTGTGCACTCCTACCCACCTCCAACAGATATAGCTTGGAATCACCTACTGTGGAATACACATGAGCAATCACTCGCAGAAGAAAAGACAGTTACCTTTTCCTTAACTGGTGTTCTTCAAGAGGTGTTGCTCATGTCTATTCCACATCCCCCCCCTCCTTCCCCACTGTCAGAGTAGTCTGACAAGAAGGAACTGAGGGTAGGGAAGCATGTGGCGCCCCTTATAGGGCGCGAGAGCAGTGCCACCCCAGGGGCGCAGTGGGGGAGCTCTCCCCCTACAAGTACTGCTAAGGGAAAAACTTTCCGTCACTGGTGCACGTGGCAAGCACGCACTCCTACTGTGGAATAGACACGAGCAATACATCTTGAAGAACACCAGTTACGGAAAAGGTAACTTTTTTTCTTACTATACATTTCTGGTTTAATCTGGAGAGACTAAAGCTTTATGGTGGTTTTAGACTATTTAATTCAGTCTTCCAGTTGCACAGGATAATAAGAGATTAGGAGCCTAAAATAGCAGGAAGCCTCTGTATCATGGGCAATACTAGATGCTGTGCTTCCTGGATGAAAGACCTCTTTGGAAAGTTAACATACTTGTTATAGTACAGGATTGTTGACTATGGCAGCAGCAGGATTCTAGGATTTTCCAGACCATGCAAAGAGTGCATTCACTGTAAGTAGGAGGAAACAAAAGGAAGGCATGGTCATCTAGGAAAGAAAGAAATCCATGTAGTTAACTTGTTAAATAAGTCCTTGTTAGAGACTGAGGAAGGTAAAATGTAGAATCGAGATTCTATAGAATATATCCTACCCACAAAGGGTGGAAGAGAACAAGACTGAGAAAAAGACATGAGAGAGGGGTGGAAGCTCAATACATTGAAATGTGTAGGTAGTATGGTTTGAGGTCTTGACCCTTAGTCTTGCATGTTTCTTTCTCCAAATAGAAAGATAAGAGAGATCACGTTACGGATGCTAAAACCTTTACAAAATCTAAGATGAGGCTTTATTCTAGTAATATGGAAAGGATTGACTCAGTATTTAAGAAACGATCAGTGGAGAACTCAAGTTACAAAGAGGCAGAGTACTGAAGGGATTTATGCTGAATTTTAAAAATTGTTAGTATATGAAATAAGCTACCAAGCATCTGCAATAGGAACTAGTGCTTCAAGTTTCTAAAGTATTGTCAGATTGGTGTTGGTTAAGAGGTAAATATGGGGTAAATTAATAAAATAAAAAAGAAACTTGAAAAGGTTCAATAAAAAGAATTACCTGCCTTCTTTTTGGCTCTACAGTTTTCCTCAGTAGAGGTTTCTTATGGATTTATTTTCTTGATTGCTTAAAATTCCATTGTGTTTGAGTTTTAGTAACCTTAGGATAAACTCTAAATAGACTGCTTGGGTCTAAGGATTAACCTGACTAAAGCAGTGTGGCAATAACTATTGTTTACAGGGCCAAATTTTGTGCTTTAAGCTGGAGAAAGGAGGAAAGCAGATCAATATTTAAAAAGTTTTTTTCTCACTCTTGACTCCAAGCCCATGGTACCTTTCTTAATTTTGTTCTGCTTTTGCAGGAGGTTCGCAGTGAGGATGATATAAAGCAGAGCAATGTTTCCAGCCCACTTCAAACTGATGGAGAGACCCGCAGCCCTTCCCCAATCTCCATCTCCAGTAGTGAGACTAGTAGTATCATGCAGAAGCTCAAGAAAATGCGCAGCCGAATGGATGAAAAGTAACTATTTTTATAAAAGCTGTTTTGTTTATTTTAATAAAAAAAGTAGCAGAAAATAAGTAAATGCTTTGCTTTATTAGCAATAGATGACACTATCCAAGGCTGCTCCCTTTTACTACAGCAGCCCTTAAGTTTAAATGACCATGCCATTAATTTATATGAGGAGTTGAAATGGAGTTGAGTTCAATACAGTACAACTTGGGAAAGTGTCTCCTGCAGTTCAGTTCACATAGATCTTTAAGACTACTAAGATACAATGCCTATGTCCTCTGTTTGGGCATCTCACTTTATCCCTTTCACTTTTTAAAGGGGAATTTATGTAATAATGCTCTGATGTTACAGTAAATCTTTGCCCTGCATTCTAACAGAAATCTCCTGGCACACTAGTTGACTTCCAATTCTGATTTGCAGATCACTGGCTAGCTGATCATATTGTCCTTCCTCTCCTTGTTTTTAACTGCTAAATTGCATTAAAAATCATCTAAAGATAAATTACTTTTCACTTAAGTAATTGCTGTAGGTGGCATGGGATGATAGTCTGAATGATCATGAAGGAAATAGCAGGCACTCCATTAGATAATCCTGCTGTTAATATGTGGTCCATACACGGAGAAAAATTGAGAACATGTGAGCCACAGGCACTTACTGAAAGCAGAATACAAAGTCTAAAAGATGGGGGTATTTACATTTAGTTTCCTATTTTATTTTATTTCATAAATGGCTTTTACAGTATGCTTGCTTAAAGGAGATGCAACCTAATTGGAAGGCACTAGATGCAGTACAATGAATAAAGAGATTCTGTTGGATCCAGAACTTCCTTCAGGGAATTTGGATGGTATAAATTTCACAGTGAAATAACCTTTATTCCCTAAAGATTGGTATTAGCTGTGGCTCTACATTCCTGGTGTAGTACAAGGTAATGAAGGAGCAAATTCATTGCTTCCTGATTAGTAAAATTTCTCCTTGAGGCATGCCCTTTGTGTAATGCCTGTATAGTATATATGTCAAAGGATATAAATACTTTGTTGCAGAACCACTAGTTCCTTTTGTCTTATTTCGTTGGTTAAGTATCACATTTAAAAGTCAGAAATGTTTAGGCCATCAAAGACTGCAACTTGAAGGGCACGTGAAAGATAATTTCATCAGAGCTTGTAGCCAAACTCAA
The DNA here is from genome assembly GCA_037349315.1 of Chelydra serpentina. Classification (NCBI taxonomy): domain Eukaryota; kingdom Metazoa; phylum Chordata; order Testudines; family Chelydridae; genus Chelydra; species Chelydra serpentina. The sequence continues at coordinate 53,271,054 of JBAIAC010000024.1, read as the reverse complement.
GCTGATCTGAACAGATGAGATATTTGTAAAATACAAATATGGAATTCTTCTTCATTGAAAATCTGCAGAAGCAATTCAATGTGGAAGTTTCTTGTTCTGCTTTAAAAGTCCCACATACGTCTAAAATAAGTTAACTATTACAATTCCATGTGTCCACTAATCTTGGATATTAAACTAGTACCTTGAAGTTACCATATAAAAATTATGTGGCCCTAACTGCCTTCAGCTCTTCTCTTTTGACCTTTAACTATGGATCACCACTATTAATAGTCTTAAAATAATTGCTGTAAATAGCTTTAAACTTGTTACTAGTTAAGGTAATTGTAGTTTAGTCCATACTATGCAGATTTTCTGCTGTTTTTTCTCTTTTTGTTTCTAGTATCCCACGATGATGGGTCCAGAGAAAAGGTCATGAATCTAATGTTACACATCTTGTAATGACAAGATATCCATGACTCATTAGCATATTGGATACTTGAAATGCTTGGGGAAGGGCGTAAGTCCTCCCAATGTTATATTCTCAGTAACTATGGTATTGAAAGCTTAGATAGTAATGGGGCCCATATAGTAGGAAAAAACTTGACAGAAGGTTAGTCTAATTGCACAGTCTTTACCCACTATGGGTATAAAAGGAAGTCTTCTGATCCAGACTCCGCTGTTTGGTTTTGAGTGGCCTGAGCCCTCAGTTCAGTTCTCTTCTTTAAAGAAGAAACAGCATTCAGGACAACTGAGACACTGACTATGAAGTCTTAAGGATCTGTGCCTCCCAAGTTAGTCATGCTGAACCAAGACCATCTTTATACAAGAAGGGTTGAGATTTAACTATGTCCTAACGTAGACAGATCCTTTTAGAATGGGGAAGGCCACCCTGTTTATGGGCAGTAATGGGTTCCAGAGTTCTCCAAAAAGAAAGGGTTTTTCTCCTGAATCTACTTTCTCCTCAGAACAAAAGAACGTCTTTGAGTCTTCAAGGTTAAGAATCATACAGATTGATCAGAAGAATGAAATTTCCAGTGGCAACAAATGCCATAATTCAGAATTGGTTCACAGTTCTTGAACTTTGAAATCGTACTTGCATATCTTGATAACACAATAGCTCTATAGGAAGTATTATAGGTGACTGATACACTTTTTAACTGAAGTATTTTTATGCCAATATTTTTTTTTGTAATATTTAATTTTCATCTTGTATTGTACTAGACACCTCTCTTCTTTCTCCAGGAGTGTAGATCGTTAAATAATGTTTATCTTTACAGAAAAAGAGAGTTAGTTACTGGAAGATAACTACCCCTATTGCAATCTTGTAAAATTGTTATGAAATCTTCAGCCTTGGCACACAGTATGTTCCACCTTTAAGGTGATAGGAAAAGACCTAATGATATTTTAGTTACCAGTCAAAACAATTGCCCTAGTTCAGTAGAATTTTCAAGACTGGCTAGCAGAACAGTTGCCCTCCTTTATCGCTGCTCTGAGCAGTAAGAAAAGGAAATTGTGCCTTTGTGTGGTTTAATATATCGTTCCAATGTTATGTCATTATTTCTTGTGCTGTGGAATGTGTGTGTGTTTGGTAGAAGTTCAGGACGGAGTAGCACTTTCTTTAAACTTAAATCAAACTTTTACTTTTGCCAAATAGATTATGCCAAATGGGTTATTTTTTACATAATTGATATTTTGCTACATGGCTCTGAAACTGTATCTTGGTTCATAAAAACCAGCATTGCAGACTGCAGTGTTCTCCCGAGGATGTAGCAAAGAATACAGTTAAATCAAAGCAGTACAGCAAGACCGTCTTGGCAGAATTTTTGCGGGTGGGGAAGGGAAGCCATCCCTTGAAAGAGAACTAATATTGAATTAGTCTAATTGCATAAGGTGCAGGAAAAAAATTGAATGATAAGAATTAACTAAAAGCAAACTGGGGAGAAAGAGGGCTTTAAAAGCCTGCTATACTTCAGACTGGAAAGGAATGCTGGACTTGCTGTACTCTATGGCAAAGGAGAGATTCTTCCCACTTCTGTGACAGCTTCAATACCTATCTTCTGCTAAGAAGGGAAGAGAAAAAGAGTTCTGTCTTGATCCTTGTGGTATGCATGTGAACAGGAGCATGCTCTGTCAAAGAGAATTAACACTTTAACACTTTTTTTCCCCTTGTGTCCTTTGCATATGCAGCTTCAACAATAATCATCCATGCACCATAGGAAGTAGAGGAACTAACCTAATCTTTTGCTTTATCTTAACGTGTTTCTTACCTTGCGCTATAATAGTGAGCTATCTGTAGCATGGCTTTTTCCTCTGAATAACTTATGGGGGCTACACTATATTTTAAGTATTCTCATCCAACTGGCTTCAGGAATTTTGTAATACGGATGCAATTTTGTTGCACTTCAGTACTTTTAAGTGAAACAGGCAGTGTGTAAACCTGAAAAATGTGAGACCAAGATAGTGCTTTGCTGAGAATGAAAAATGGCAACATTTGCATTCCAGCTAGAAACAGATGTACCAGTGAACATTTCAGGCTATTTTTCTGAATCACTTCACTATTTTTGAACCAGGTGGTGCTACTAATTAGATCAGTGGCATTTACCTTTGGAAAAATTGTCTGATTCATGTTTGAACCTACGAGTGAAAATGTGTTTAGGGGTCTCAGACTAGTACCATTGTCCACATCATAAAACAAACAAGTCCTCTACTGAGGACTGGAATAGCAGGAGGTGCTAAAGACCCAGGATTGAGGTGTGTGCACAGAACTGCAAATGGAAGCTTGTACACAAGCAACAAAATTACTACCAAAATCTAGGGGGGAAAGTAACCTAGATAACAATATGAAAGGAAGCTTGCATTTAATTGACAGAATAAATTGTTACATTTGATGCATAGAAGTAGTTATGTTCTGTTGCCTTTGGAGTGACAACATATAATTTGTCTGTTTAAGATGAGGTGATGTAATCCATGTAATGTTGACACAAAATTCTTTGTTAGCTGCTCTCCTTTTCTCGTTCTTTCTGTCTTTTTGATATCTTGGTTTTAAACTCTTCCTCCTTATTTTGTAGACACTGCTCTCCTGTTCACTACTTCTTCTCTGTCTTTACGTCTCACCACTGGGCCTCTCTCAGTGTCTGTTTTCCCAACCTCCATCCCAAATTCCAGCTGTATATCTACAACCAATTGGTCAGGTAACTGCACCTTTTTCAGTGGTGTACTCTTTGATAGAGCATGCTCTGTTCATTCCTAAACAGCCAGGAGGCTTCTCATCTGAGTAGAATTCCAACACTTTCCTCACTGTTTCCAAATTAATCTGCTATTGCTGAATATAATTTTCTGAGAGGTAGGTAAGAACACAAAATGGACTACCTATTATCAAGCTGCTGCAACAGGGCAGTAATTGAAAACTTTATCTAGCGCTGGGCTTGAAGTCTGTACACCTCAGCTTCTATTTAGTTATTGCATCTGTGTTTGGAGAGAGCACCACATTTAACCTTTTAAACTGCACAAATAAGTTTTCCTTATTCAATGGTTTCTGTTAACCTTTCGGAACTGATGGGTTAAAAAATACAGCATTAGCACAGTTGGCCTTTGAAAATAGTAATGGTGTGGTGTGAATGCCTTTCTCTCCCCACTGACAAAAAACAAAAAAAACCTCTTGCCCAGTATGTATTAGAGTTTTCATTGGATTATTTTCTGTAGAGATCCCTGCTCTATAGGATGCATGTGCGCGCCTGGTGTTACATTGGAACACACTAGAATATAGCAGATATTGAGGTTGTATACGTATTCTCTTGTGGTTCAGACCATTGAATCCCCTAGATTGTAAAAGGAACTGCAGTTCCCACCTATCCCTTTCTTTTCTCTTACCACTGTAGATTGAAGGTCAAAACCCTTGTTCTCTCTGGACTTCTTTTGGCTTGTTCGGCTAGTGTCATCATAAATAGTTAATGTTTGTGTAGCTGTTAATTTTTATAGCAGGTTAATTGGTTCTCCATGTCATTCTTTGGATCCATGGGTTGATACAGTAGGCATCTGGTTCGGTATGGTTTTGTCAGCTCCTGCTCTTTTGATTCCATTTATTTCCATTGTCAAAAAGGCTGAGTCTGAGAAGAATCTGAGGTTGAAGTAATGTACATTGTATGAGGCAAAGATTTTTTGTATTCAGACCAGTATATCCAGTTCCTGGGTGAGTGATACTCCCCCCACAGAGGTATATGCTTTATGCAGATTTCCTTCACTTCCCCTCCCAAAATACTCAGAGTGGGAGTCCCACCTATGTATGTTGAAGAAAGTCCAACAGGCTAATCTGATTTTAGCTGAAATGTATTAATGAATAGGAGTCTGGAATATCTTCAGAGTCTAAAGATGCCTAGAAGTCCAACTCTGAGAAATCACTGGGTTCAAGAATGCCTCAAGGACATAGTGCTCACTGGGCTCAGATCCCACTATTCCCTCTCTTGGAAGGAAAAGGAGAAGACACATGATGTTTCTCTTGGTTCTTTATGGATTCCTGAAATAAGTTATGGAGGCTTTGGCCTCACTGAAGATCAAGCTAGGATGCAGTTTGAGGTCTGCTCCAGGGTTCTCAAACCTATCAGGCATCTATGCAAAATCCTTCTGAAATAACCATAAGAGATCCACATGGCCTTGACCCGGTTGACCCAACAGTCTCAATCTTTTTCTCCTGAGTGGAGGAAAAAGAAGAAATAGAGACTAATCATTCAAGTAGCTGCTGCTGCCTCCTCTTCAACTGATGAGTCTGTGCATACATACCATCCTTTTATGTCTCCATTTGATGACTTTAGGAAGTTTCAGGAGTTATTGAGTAGAATGGCAGAGGAGTTGTATATTTACATTTGGATAATTCATGGAACGTAATCTCACCACTTGTTTACTATCATTCAGCTCCAGCAGAACACAGCAACTATTCCCTTATTCCTTCTGAGAACCTCTATCATCCACCTCTATCCCACAGACATTTAACCCTGCTGATAATCACCAAATCCCAGAACTCTTCTTGTGGCAGTTAATAAGAAAACAAAACAAAGAAGGGTTAACCCATCATGATCAGAATGTTGGGGAAGTAATTGTATTCCTATGCTATGCTTCAGAAGAGAATAAGGATTCATCAAGTGATATTGGAACAGTACAATTTCTTGCCTTGGGACAGACTTCTCCTATTAATGGACCGGCTTCCAAAATAGTTGAAAAAAGAAGCCAGGGTAGTTGTGCCTGAAGATCAAAAGGAGGCCAAGCATACCTTTCCCTCATGGGGCTTGATTCCTTAGACACAACTCATTTGGTAGTCATGGCAGTGACTTAGCAATGAATTATGTTTAAGGAGTCCAGGCATTCCACAAGATGTTCTAGCAAGTAGAAATATCTTCCTTTTGAGGCCTCCCCACATATTTAATAAGACCAATTATGCAATGGAAGAGAGAAAAATTCTAGGTCGTCTTGGAAATTTTTGACTGGATTGATCCTTCTACACGAAAAAGCTAACTTTCCAGTATCCAGGTGCAGCAGAGCAATCATCTGAACACTTCGAGAAATCCCCATCAGAAACTGTCATTCTGGCAGAAAAAACTTTAGTTAGCAGAGAAAAAAGAACTTATCTACAGCTTGTGGTCTGTGCTAGTGTATCTACAGCTTGGTGGTCTGTGCTAGTCTGTTCATGTACCAGCAACTTAAAAAAAAAGTATGAAGGGAGTGAACGGAATATCAAGCTCACATACTACCCATGGTACATGAACGATATAGTTTGGCAACCCCTCCTCTAGGCACGGTTTTTGAGGCAGCAAATTTAATATACATACAGGAGCCTTAAGATAATTAATGCAGGTTATTTTCCTTTCTGCTTAGGGAACCAACTTCCTTCTTTATTTTTCATGAATCATAGAGTTTGAATTACCTCAGGCAGAGGGGTGCTTGAGGTTGGTTTCAAAAAGATTACACCATCTAATTCCACTCTGCTTCTTACCAATCTTTTCTTACAAGTTACTAACATATACTGAGAAGTAACTGTCTTCTTTAATTGGAAAAAGATAGCAAATGTCACCTCTGTGGCCTACATAAACAGACTAAGGTGTGATGAAGGAGTTGAGCTTCATCCTGTTCCATTGGTCAGAGGAACTTTTTGCAATCTAGTAACCAGCTGGCTGTCCAATTTAGCTGATCATTTTATGTGATGGGCTTTAAATCTGAAGACCTTGTACCAGGAAAATTATCTCTGAATCCTGCTGTGTTCCAATGGATTAATATGCTCATTGGCCCTTAGCACATCAGTCTGTTTTGTAGCAGCAGCAAGGTAACACTTCATTCAAAGGCGATTGCCACAGATGCCTGTCACAACATTGCCCAGAGGGTCTGTTTTTATACACCTTCCATTCTGTGCCCCTTCTAATAAAAATAATTCAGAAAATAGAGAGCCAGAGAAAATAATCTTAGTGTCACCCCATTGTCTGCAGTGGTCTTGTAGCTGTATTGGTCCCAGAATATGAGAGAGAACATAGGTGAGATAATATCTTTTATTCAATCAACTTCTGTTCGTGGACGATATAAGCTCTGGAGCTAAACGGAGCTCTGCTTCAGGTCTGAGGGATGGAAGCAGAATGTCTTAGCTAAATACAAGTTAAGCAGAAGGGATAAGTGTGTTGGAGGTCATTGCTTGAAATGAAGTGGGTTATTGGGGTTAGATTGTTATGCATAAAGGGTTTGAAATGGGCAATTAAGGATAGCAGACAGTGCAGTGTTACAAATTGTAATGAGTCATAAAACTAGTGTCCCTGTTAAGTGCATGGTTTTTGGTAGCTAGCAGAGTTATGAATGTAAGTTTCCAGGCTTGCCTTTTGGAGGTGTTGTGCAGGTTTCCCTTAAGGACAAGTACTGAAAAATCACCTTTGGAGTGATCGTTGTGTGAAAAATGTTCCCCCGTGGATTATATGATTTTTTCTATCTGAGCTCATTCAAGAGTGCAGTGATTGTCTGGTTTTACCCACTTAGTTGTTAATGGGGCATTTGATGCACTGAATAAAGTACCCCACATGTGATAAACATATGTAGGACCCATGAATCTTAAATATGTGTTGTGAGGGATATTGATCATCATAGCAGTGGAGATACGTCTGGAGGTTTTGCATCTTGTTCTGGCGGGGTCTGGTGCCGCCTGGAGTTGGTGTGTACTGGTCTGTGGGACGCATGTTTCTGATGATGAGCTGGGTGGGGTTGGTGGGTTGTTTGAAGGCCAGAAGAGGGGGTTCAGGAAGGATTTCTTTCAGGATGTGGTCCCTATCAAATATGGGTTGTAATTGTTTGATGATACCCCATAAGGGTTTCAGTGTGGGGTGGTAAGTAACAACTAGGGGTGTGCGGCCAGGGGGTTTCTCTTTCCTGTATTGAAACAGGTTCTCCAAGTATATTTGGGTGGCCCTTTCCATGATGTGATCTACTTCTCTGGTGGAGTGTCCTTGTTTCGTGAAGGCCATTTAAATGTGTTTAGGTGTGCATCTTGGACTTTCTCTTGGAGCAAATTATGTGATATCTTAGTGCCTAGCTGTAAATAGCAAATTATTTGGTGTGTCTGGAGTGCTTGCTGGATGTGTGGAGGTAAGTGTGGTGATCAGTGGGTTTCTTGTATATAGTCATTTGTAGGGTTCCACTATTTAAGCTAATCATGGTGTCCAGGAAATGAATGCTGGTATGGAAGTGTTCTAGCACCCCATTGGAAGATGAGACTCTGGTTTTCACTGCTCATACATTTACCGAACTACCTTTTGACTGTTATGACAACTGGACTTGTGCTTCTGGAATCCAGTCAGCCACAAAGAACTGGGAATTTGAAACACGTCAGCCTGGCTGTTGAATGAAGCAAGACAGAGGTAGTTATCGTAATGAGATCATTGTTGCCTAATTGGTATTCATAAAAGTTTCTGGGTCAAGGACCTACTTGACTAACTGGAATGGCTATGACATGCATAATTGAAAACAGGGAATAAAAGTTAAACAGTCTTGGTGAAGAAACAAATGTATTGTCAATTACAGTTCCCTCAAGATGCTTTATCCAGGGGTTTTGTACTAGGACTTTAAAGGTATATACATAGGCTCTAAATTCAGTTATTTGCTGCCCGGTAGAGGGATCACTTGTAGGCCAGCAGCATGCATCATATCATATATTTTTTTCAAAGTACTGAAGAAGCTCAGACCTCCAAAGAGGTTAATATGTCCAACATGGAGTTTCAATTTAATCTTAAAATCCCTCATTTCACATTCCTTTGAACGATTAAACTAAGTTTCTCTATATTGCTTTAGTCTTAGTGTGTTTCATGACACCAGTCACATCTTCGTGCCAAGTATAAGAGATTCAGAGTACTTTACATGTGAATTATAAATATGTCCCCAAAGACAAAATGATACTGAGAATCGAGGAGGAATTCATCCCCTTCAAAGGTGGTCAGTGTTCCACAGAGCCCAAGATATAGTTCTCCCTTCCTTCTACCTCCATTTCTCAATGCAGGAAAGAGAAGTGGTGTCACACCCTGGATGTCTGATGGCTCCTGAAAATATATCTTCATCTAATTATTCAGAAAATCTAATTTTTATTTGGGAGCTTCCGTGTAGTTAACTGAAAGAAGAAGGCATGCGAAGACACCCTTTTCAAAAGCAGGGATCCATACAGACAATATTAAAAGAAGAGTCACTTATCAGTACCTATGTTCTTCAAGTGGATTGTCAGTATGGAACCATATGCTCTCTTCTTATGGTTGCTTGTGTATGTGGAAAGAACTTGAGACATTTACGGTTGCAGTATCTTCTATACCAGTGAGGACAGTTGGGAGAATGTTGGAATCCATGAAAAAGAATGCTCACAATCCCAATGGTCACTGTTTTCTAGAGGGTTCTGACTTAATGCCAACAGCCTTTTTGCATGCCCAGGAGTGGGGACCACTACAGACAATCTGTTCAAATTGGTTACTGGTGAGTAACCCTTCTAGGTATAGCTACAGTATTTAAAATCCTCAAAATTTTTAGGTGATGATCTCCCTCCAGATTAGTGATGTGTTTATCATACTGTATCATAAAAGCTGGGCCTCAGAGTTATCCTAAGTGACCAGAACTTAATTATTTCTTTGTTGGCTTTCTGCTCAGTGGGCTTTGTGCAAGGTCAAACTTGAAACCTCTTTAAAGGGGACAAGCATTTAAAAAATCCAAAATGGTGGGCCTCTTGGTACATTAAGAATTTGCCATCATAGTTTTTACATTAAAGACTTTTCCACTTCTCATAGAAAGAAAATGTGCAGAAAGATGTGAATTGGAAGATATCTGTTACACTTCTGATTTTTTTTTTGTGCTGTTCTACATAATTTGTCAATGAACAGCAATAAGTCCTACAGAGTAATAACAATAAGTCACTTGCCTCTTTTTATTATATAGTTGTTTTCATTTGTTTTTTGGAGATCTATGGAACATCACAACATTGATATTGTCCTAGAAAATTACTTTTATTTATACAAGTCTATACATCGTGATGATAGAGCATCTTGCCATTGGGTCTTTTGGCTGTGGTAGACTGTTTTCCCATTGTCTTCTGATATGTTTATCAGGTTCCTGACTAAGCGAGAACAGAAGCTGATGCAGCGGCGACAACATGCTGAAGAACTGCTGGAGTGGAAGCGCCGTCTAGATGCAGAGGAAGCAGAGATTCGTCGGATGGAGAAACAAGCCTTAGCTGCTTGGGATAAAGAGAGACTCAAAACAAAAACAGCCAAGAAGGAACTGGGGGACCAGAGGGCTGAACCCAAAGGTAAAACCATGTCCTGCTCAAAGAGTGACCCAGTGCAAATAATGACTGGGGCAAAACATAGCATATCATAAACTATTCGCCTCTGGTAAGCTCATATTTTTGTATTTTCTTCATGTGTGGTGGTGGTTGTTCCTCTTTGGACACAGAATTGCGTTCTGTCCTCTGCTCTTTATTATCTTCTACCTGTTATCATTATCTTTAACTTTAGCTACCACTTTTACGCTGATATTCAACAGTATGTCTTTAATGACTTTGTTCACCCTCACTTCTTGCATTGACCAAGTAAATGTGTTGCTTTTTTTCAACTTTCCAGAGCTAAATACCTCTGATAGCATTGCTTCTCTTTATACAAGACGAGCTTTCTCAAGCGCCACTCAATCTCCTCCTCAGCTCAAAGCTTTTGGCCTCCAGTGACCTTATCATGGTGACATCTTTGACTCTGTACCCTTATTTATATTCTACATGTTAGAGCTTGAAATACACCTGAGACCGCCTCTGCAACCATGTGTCTCAGTGCCTCTGTTTGTCTCTGTTGTTCTAATCCATACCTTTATCTTTTTGCCTTAACTGCTGTAACTCTATTGGCTCCAGGTACCAGCTCTCAAAACTTCAGTATTTGCACAATGCCACTGTCTGCTACCTGTCATCTTATGTGTACAGAGAAGATTGGCCACATCATTCATATGTTTCAGGATCCAGTTTAAATTTTATTTTCTTCTTTTTAAAACACAAATACCATGGTCTTTCACCTAGCCTGCCTAGGGTGACCAGACAGCAAATGTGAAAAATCTGGACAGGGGGTAGGGGGTAATAGGAGCCTATATAAGTAAAAGACCCAAAAATCGGGACTGTCCCTATAAAATCGGGACATCTGGTCACCCTAAGCCTGCCTCACAGACATTCCCTCTTAAATCCCCTTTCCACTTCAGTGTTGTTCTCTTCTATCTCCCTACCAGCCATCTTACTACCTTTGCGATTCCTGCTATCAGAGGGAGCCTTCTCCTTCCTCACAATTTGCATTTCAGATCCGTGAAAGACTTTTATTTTCTCTTGCTATGTTAATAACTCTGCAGCTATACATAACTAAAGTATTTTTGGATGCAGTTTGTATGAAAGGTTCTTCCGTATGCAAAATAAACTTGCTTTGATGCAGCTCCCAAAATGAGTCTTGTTCAGCCTTCCTATGGCAGTTTGTAGTTTCAGCATGAGGTATAGAGGGCAGGGAGTCTAAGTGAAGAAAATACTGGTATCTTCAAGGATTGTCCCAGAGGATCTTAATTTTCCTTTCTCCCCTCACCAAAATAAAGCACATCTTTTGACTCTGAGGCAGTTCAGAGTTATGGTCAATTTCACTTGTCATTGCAAACTCCCACTTGAACTTCACACAACTATGACAATTAAAAAAGAATGGTGAAATATAAAGTTTTAGTGAACAAAAACCCCAGTGTGTTGAATGTAAAAAGTAAATGTATTTGTAGTCCCTCCACTAATTTTATCTACCTACCAGGGTTGGAGCAGTCAGCCTGGAGAATGGAGTAAAGTGATTCCTTTCCCCAACTTCTGCCCCAGTATTGAGTAATTTTCTAGGGCTTTTTTCAATAGTACTCTATATCCTATAAAAGTTAGAAAACAGGAATGTTTATAACTAGGTCCTGATTTCCGGATTCTGTCTGTCATCTGCCAAGAGTTGATGAACTCATAACATCTAAAATAGTGCAAGAAGCATTTTCCTACTGTTTCCCCTGTTTTAGGTTTGTCCACAACTGTTTCAGGGGAAGCATAGAATTTTTAACTCAGGATTTGGTTTTCAACCAATCACAGCTAACCATGCAATATTGTTGCGGGGTGAGGAATTATTTCCATAGGCAGATTCCATGCTCTGGCAGTTGACTTCACCACCTGCTGAGGGTTGTAATTGAATAGGGGGGCCTGTGTTTGGGGGATGTTGAAAGGTGTTCATTAAGAACCACAGAGTTTGGAAAACGTTAATTTAGAATATACTGAAATCCCTTTGTTTTAGGCATCCAGAAGCCACTACAAACATTTGGCATTTTGTTTTATTTAAATTCCTTGATTAAATATCGCCTTGGTAAACAATTCAGTACCATATAATGTGAAGTAACACTATACAGTCAGAATGGTGTAAACTTGAAAGCTTGTCTTTCACCAACAGAAGTTGATGCAAATATTACCTCACCCACCTTGTTTCTTAAACTGTACAATCTGGCATTTAAACACAGCTTGTGACTGATTTTGTTTGATCAAATGCAGTAATCAAAACTATCTTAGATGCATGTAAATAGTGCAAGTTCTTGCTTGGCTGACTATATACTGTGTGCTCTCTTTTGCCTCCACTATCTCATTTCAGAAACAGCCAGTGAAGAGGAGTCTCCAGTGCTTTCCTATACTCATCTAAACAGTGAAAGCTCTGTCCCAGAAGAACTAGGCAGTCCTGCTGATGAACCTGTCCCATCAGAGGCTGTGGACCAAGGGAAGCCAGTAAGCCCAGATCATAGTACACTTACTGAAGAAATGGTTTACTCACAGGATCTAGAGTCTGCTACCTCGCCAGGAAAGCTTGTGAGTGAACTTTTATCCTTTACACTTACATGTTCTAGAACTAGTAAAGAACCATCAGAAGAGAAGTAGAAAATAAACTTTCTAGTAGCTATTTAAAGCTTTCTACACAGAGATTAAACTGTTTTCGTAGCTGAAATGCTATATCCGAAGGTGTCAATAAATATTGCACTCACATACTTTTTAAAAAGTCTTTATTAAAAAAAAAATTGTTTGGAAATGCGGTCAATTAAGCATTTTTAAATTGTGTGCAGATTTACAACAGATTTTGAATGTGCCAGAGGAGCTACGCAGCATAATCAGTGGAATGCTAGCCCAGCATACCAGTGTGACTTGGATGGATGATAGTTTGTCACGATTATATCAGGCACAGGAAGCTAATACTATGATTTTGATTTGAGTAATGCATTATGAAGTGTTTGGAGGTATTCCATAGCATCGGGAACACAGCGGTGCCTTACACATTGTCTTGCAGGTTACAACATATAATGTCAGCTTGCTAAATAATTCTGGCTTTCTACTCTGTTCCAAGTATTATGTCTGCTTGGCTTTGTAAGTTGCATCATGGTTATTCTTGTTCTTTGGGCTTTATACCTGGATGAAACTGTGAGGCTAAAAATGCTGTGTCAGCCACTGTCTGTGGAGACACTGCTCATCTAGACTTGCATTGAGTTTTACAAACACTTTTTCCTCTGGGAAAGTCCATTTAGAATGTGCAGCTGAAGAGCTAGTGAAGTATAACAACTAATGTGCCAAAGGTTGTATTCTGTCTGGGTAAAAGGGCTGTGAAAAGCATACTGTTAGTGCTGTAAACAGATATCTGGAAGAGAATCTGCCCTTAAGAGAAGTTTTGCCTGGCTGGAAATTGAGCCGTGTTGTGGTGGTTGATGTAGAGTAATGCCTTGCACTTCCTCATATTGAGAGATGTCCTTTCAGTTTAGCAGGTATATTTGGCAGCAGTTTTTATGAAAGTGTGGTTGCACCAACAAATACATTAAACATATTCTAATCTGAAGCATAAACGTTTTCTTGTATAGCAATAAACTAGACCAAGCTCAAGATAAATGTCCGCTTTTGCTATGTTAGGTAGTTTTGTTCTGATGCATGAAGGAAAAAGCTTTTGTTAATGTATCTGGATAGGTAGTTAGCTATTTATTATTGCTAAAGATTTATGACTAGAGAATACTTTCCTTCCTTGTAATTAACTCCTGTTGACAGTGATCTCATACTTTTAAATTGAACTTCACAAGTAGTTACTTATTTTTTCTTTCGTCTTTGAATAGTCTCCTTCCAAAAGCTGTACATCTATGTCAAAGCAGGATTCCATCAAAGGAAGCCACAGAACTGGAGGGCAGCTGCGTTTACCTGTGAAATCCCATCAAGTATCCCACAGTTGGTCTGATGAGTCTTTATCCATGACACAGTCAGGTAAGATTTCTTATACTCTTGTGTTTTTGCGACTCATAAATCTAATGAAGTAAACTGAAAATATTTGAAATTGCGGTGACTTCAGGATTCTGTAGGAGGGTTTTTATATTAAAGTTGATCACTTCAGTGTACAGCAATGAACAAAGTTTCCTAAATTGTGATGTCATTAACTGTTCTAGAAGCAATACAGAGCCTGAAAAATCTGGTCTCAGAAGTTGGAGGAAATGATCTTTCAGATCCTTTGTTTTTAAACTATATTGAGTTTGTGTACTTAAACACGCACACCCATTGATATATGAATGAGATCTTAAACGTGTTGTTTTTTTCATCAGTTCACTTTTAATGAAGCCGATGTTACTGACTTGGGGAACCCCTGTTCAGTATACTTTGACTTAGTTATTCACACCCAGGGATATTCTGCACTTTGTGAGCATCAGAATGCTGCCTTCATTGTAGGAAAGCTTGCACTGGGGTTGTATGTCTGTGCTTTATCTGCTCTGTAGTATGTAGTTTATCATCCTCTTAGTTGCTCTACCTGGAAACCTTTACCAGTAAGGAATTGTTTTTAAAAAATGGAAAAGGAGAACATTGGAGCAAAATTCCTCTGACAGCAAATGACTTGCATTAAAATTAATCCTGAATTTAGAATGTGTGTGCTTATATACAAACAGCAGAAAGTGTTGGACACCATCAGTGCAAAAAAGTTAACACCTGGCATAGTATATTATAGGTGGAGCTGGTAATACCAACCTATTAAGGTTGCCTGATACTTTCCATTATAAGACCGCGTGTTTGGTTGCTTGCAGTTTTGACAAACTTTAACCATTCGGGCTACAATTTTCTATGCTGGATGTCTGCTGCAGACTGAATTTTCTTAGAAAATTTCAGCCAAAATGGTTTGGATGTTTCTGAAATCAAGGCTAGGAAAAAAAAATTTTGTTTTGCCCATGTAGAAAAATTCTGGCACACTTTTGTAAGAAGCGGTAGTGACCCCATGCTTTGGAGCAAGGACTTGAAATTTGACAGAGGGGTTGCCTTTGTGTTAAGGATATGCCTTTTTGCCTTCCCTATGGAAATCCACCCAAATTCGGCCAAGTTACAAGCCTTGAAAAAATCAGTTCACACATGCTCAATAGAGACTTCCTAGAGTTTAGCAGCTAGGCTCTCCAAAAGTTCTGAGGCAAGAGAACTGGGAGTGGCTGGGTAAAATGACTGCTATAAGGAGCTAGGAGGTTAGAGAGAGACACTGAGAGAGGCCAAAGAGCCCAGGGAGGACGACTGGGATTGAAAGCTAATGAGGATGCAGAGGGAGGAAGAGAGACAGAGTCGGGGGGACTGGGACTGGTGGTAAAATGGGATTTGGGAGTAAGGTGCTTGTGCGGGAAGATTTGGACAAGGAGTCTCGAGGGGGAGGACTGGGATGGAGAATCCAGAAGGGATTCTAGGACTGACTGGGCAAGGACACTGGGAGGAGAAGCCTGAGGTTGAAGAATGCGACTGGTTAAGTGAAGAGAATGGGACTGGGACAAGGTGCTAGGGTGGGAAAGAGATGGGACTGAGACAGGTTTGAAGGGACAGAAGAATCTGTGCCCACGAGACATGCTCCCTTCCAGAGCTTGGACTAGAACCCATGATCCCTACGTCTCACCTTTCCTCTGCTGTCAGTAGTATTCCCTTGGAACTCACTGGCAAAGTGTCTCTCATCCCCCTCTAGTGCTGGTACATATAGAGGATGACAACCTACTGATGCTATCCATTACTCTGTTAGCTCAAAGGGAAGAGGTTTCTGTGGTATATCTAAAGGTTCCAGCCCTGCTGATGACCTTTGTGAGTGTCAGTATGATGCCACATGATGGAATTTGCGGTTTTTCAGCTTGCCTTTTAAAAATCTAGGAGACTACACACACAAAAGCTACACACAAGAATATTAAGGTTGCACAGTGAAGCAGTCAGAAGCTAGGGAATGCCAGAATTAATGTTGCCTGTGCAGCCTTAATTTGTCTTCCTCATGTGTATGCATTATGATAGTCTTTAATTACATGATCATGTACTATTTTTTCCACATGACCTCTGCCTCCACCAGTGAACAGGATGGATGATGCTCATGTAATGAGCAGCTATTCAATATTTTATTTTATTTTCATTGTGCATTGTGTGGCCTTAAGCCTCATTTTCTGCACACTATTCAAACCCTGCTCTGAAGACAGAATTATTAATTCATTCATGGACTTTTCCAGGGCGCTCATCACATAGTATCCGAGTACTTCACAAACATTGTAATTTTTACAACTTCCCCGTGTGAGGAGGAGGTGGTATTATCCCCATTTTACAGATGAGGAAATGAGGCACAGACAGTAAGGTCAAAGGTGTCCACTAATTTTGGGTGCCCAGTTTGAGGCACCTAGGACCTGGGTTTGAGTACTTTTCATTACATAGCACTTTCTGTGCTCAAAGCACAGCTCTCATTGACTTCAGTTGCAGCTGCGAGCACTCAACACTTCTGCAAATCAAACTCCAGGGTCTCGCATTAGGCACCCAGAAAATGAGGAACACCTAATTAGTGATCACCTGTGAGAGGTTTGGTTTAAGTGACCTGCCTGACATGAGACAGGAACTCTGTGGGAGTGGCAGGGATAGAATTCAGTTCTCTGGGCCAGCATTTGATTGCCTTTTAACCATGAGATCATCCCTTCTTTTTCTGCAATCCCCTGCCTCATTCACTGCAGACCTTCCAATTTCTGCAGCAAATAAAGCAGGGGTCCTCTGCACATCCCCACAGCAGGACCCTCCCCACAGCAGGTCCATCCTGTACACTGAATGAGGTGGGTGTCGCATGGAAAAAATAGTATGTAATCTTGTAAGTTAAACATGTATCATAAAGAATAAGCAAAAAGGGGGCAAATCGAGGTTGCATAGGCATTAATTCTGGCATTTCCCAGCTTTTCAGTGCTTGACTTTGCAACCTTAATAATGTTCTTATAACAGCTTTTGTGTGCACTAGAAAATAACAGGACTTGTCAGGACAAGTGTTTTCCATTTTGATATAAAAATGAATACATAAAATGAACACATTCACACGGATTAATTTTTAATAGCGTGCCACCTTCAGGGCATTGCAACATAATTAAAACATGCAATAACTTGATAAAATTATCTTAAAGTTGAAACAGAGAACCAAATAAACATATCAGTTCGAATAGATTAAAAATAATGAATATGGGGGGCCAACAGTGATCATAATGAGCTCTTTTGAAATAAATAGTCTTTCAAGTATTTGGTATTTTAAAATATGATGGAGAGACTAAGACAGATGTCAGCTGGAGGAAGGATTTGGGGATGTATCACTGCATTCTAGTTTTAGTTTGCATTGTTGCCCTTTTTCCCGCACCATATGTAAAATCATCTTGGTTCATTGAAAGGACATTGTCGAGTTAAAAATAGATATTGCAGATTTATTTGTGTGTTTAACTGATGTCTGAGATAAGTAAAGAATTTTTAAAAAATAATTTACTTCTCACCATTTATGCTGTTTGTTTCCACTTCTGCATTTTTTGGTCAGCTTGAACCACGAAAATAGAATAGTCAATTTTACGTTTGTTTATAATCAGTTTCTGGTTCATATGTGCTATCAATACTTGAAAACACTTTAGAGGAAAGCTATTCTTTTCAAAAAAATTAATTACAATTTTTCAAATGTCATGGCAACAGGTTCCTTTGTTAGGCTTTGTAGAAACTTGCTTTATACAAAACCCGAATTTGGGCCTTAATTAACATGACATTACTGTTACTTAAGCAGGAGGAATTAATTATAATCAAGACACTTGCCAGAAAATAAGTACACTACCTCGGACTACGAGGAGAGATCACATTCTTCCTGTCAAACACATATATCTGTTTTGCGCACTGCTTGTTTAAATATATCATAAATATTTAACTACAAAAATTTACTGAAAAAGGAATGCATCCAGCTGCTGGTCACATTTACTAGCTGCTGGCAGTGAAATACCTTATTGCTACTTACCGTTGCTGTCTTTTGGTGAAATGAGGCATTGGTTATTGAACTGAAGTGTAAATTGCTATTGGGCCATGAAGAACTAGCTGGTCACATGGTGCTGCTGACTTTTCTTCTTAATTTCAGCTTGTTTTATAGTCATCTATGCTCTTCATTGCAGCAAATGTTCTGGATGCCTGTAAAAGTGGCTAGAAGCTGCCTCTACTAGGGGCTGCTGCTACATAGGAGGAGGAGAGGAGACAGGAGCACCCCTGAGACTGACGTTTTCAGCCATCAGGGAGAACTGCCAATAGGACTGTAAATTAGACTGAAAACTATTAATAATTAATATTATTTGGATTTTGGTAGTGTCAGTCATGGACTAGAACCCCATGGTGCTAGGTGCTATACAGACACAGAACAAAGACTCCTGCTCCAAAGACCTTACAAGCCGTAGGGCTTGTCTACACTTATAGTGCTGCTGTGGTACAACTGCACAGTGGAGCTTCACTGCTGTAGCACTTAGAGAAGATGCTACCTACGCTGACAGGAGAGTGTCTCCCGTCGACATAGTGCTGTCTACACCAGGAGTTAGGTCGGTATAACTACATCACTCTGGCGTGTGGAAAATCCACACACAGTTATACTGGCATAAGTAGATAGGGTAGACCAAGCCTAAGTATAAAACAAGAGACAATAGGTAGATACGGACAGATCGGGATGCACAAGGAAACATTGAGACAATAAGACCATGCCTTTCTATGAGTTTACACAGTCTTGTTTAGGCCTTGGTCATTACAGAAATACAAAAACAGTTGTATTAGTGGAGACAACTCTTCTGTGGAGAAGGGAATCAAGCAGCTGAGCACAACTTCCAATAGAATAGAGGGAGAGGACCACCAGGAGGTTTGGAAGACCAGACAGTAGGGAATCCTGTGAGAGGGGAAGAGGAACAGAATGGATGGTAATGAAATTGCAAAAGGAAACCATGTGATTTCCTTTTTAAAGGAAAATGAAAATATTTGTTCAAGTCAGCAGTGGCTACATTCACCACAGGGATATTGTTGTTATGAATGACATAACAGGTGGTCTTCAAAATTAAGACTGAGAGCATAAGTGATCCATGCAGTTATGAATGGAATGTCAGGTGGCCCATGAGACAGTCTCTCTAAAGATGTGGTTCTCTGTTCGCTTAAATGTGAGAACCCCAGAAATAAGTTGTCAAACAGGAGGGTTTAACAGTTAAAATTACTACCATGATCAAACTGCTTCTCTCTCTAACTGAACTTAACTAGTCATCCTCCAGTCCTAGTGAATTTGTTTAGTCCAGGAGATTGAAAACCTGGTGGTCTTACTGTACTCCATCTATAGTTTACAAGAGACCTAGATTGCTTCTGGACCATACTATTACAGATGAAATACTCTCAATTAAAATAATACATCATGTAGCATAAGGGTGTTTAAGGTGAATTTAAAAGCTTTTAAACACAAATTTTAAAAATATATACATTCTTAAACCATTAAAAAGAAGTGTCACACTGAAAAACATAAGATTAAAATACTGTTTCCTCTGCAGCAGTTGGCATCACAAGCAGTTAATGACAAATCCTTAAGTCTTTATCCAGACAAGTGCTCATTGAATTGAATGAATGAGAACTGGGTAAATGTTACTGGATGCTTGTGCGGTGTGTGTCTGTGATGTCCTTAATAAAACACAGAAGCCTGAACTTACATACTGGTAAGTAGGGAGAGGAGGCAATGACTTTCAAATACTTATATCTAAAATATATATTTGAAACACATTTCTCTTATCTATAAATTAACCATTTGCATTCTAGACACACAGCATAGTTCTGAATGTTGAGCTAGTTTTCAATCCTGATATTCTTCTGTAGATCAGTCTATTCTATGCCACCTTCATAGCATAAGGGCATGTCTACACTTGGAGCTGGGGATGTGATTCCCATCTTCAGGAAACAAACTCACACTAACTTTCATCAGGCTAGCACGCTAAAACTAGAATGTAGCTGCAGCAGCATGAGCTGCAGGACAGGCTAGTCATTCTGAATATGTGCCCTTGAAAAACCCTAGACACATCCTTGGGGCAGCTAGCATGTCCTGCCTTCTGTTTGTAAATTATTTTACTAATATTTTTTTGATGTAATTTAAATGAATTAACTGAAGATTCTGTACTTTGGATACTAATACTTGTAATGTGTGAGGTTATTTGAGGGTTAAAACTAAACTACCTTTTTCAGAAACCACATCTGACCAGAGTGACATTGAAGGCCGGATCAGGGCCCTAAAGGATGAGCTACGGAAGAGGAAGTCTGTTGTTTATCAGCTGAAAAAGGAACAAAAGAAGAGGCAAAAGGAGAGGCTGAAAGCCCAGGAGGCCAGTTTGATCAAACAGCTAGAGGTTAGGAACAGTTAGAAGAAGGGCTAAGTAACAAGTCAAACTGCTAGCATAGTATGAATTGATATATTACAGTTAGTTGTTGAAAGAATCCTCTCTCTTGTGCTTCTTGATGCACCTTGTTATGACAGCAGCACCACCATTCTGGTACTGGTTTAAATATTTCCAATAATTCTACAGTAGCCCATGTGGTACTGATATGATGGACAATCCTCTTCAGGATAAAAGGCTAATCCACCAGTAGCAAGATGGGGGCGGGAGGTGTTGATTTTTTGTTGTTGTTTTTTTAAAGTAGTATATTGACAGATGCTGTTGGAGTCTATAACAATAAAATATTAAAACTCCAGCCACTCGCAGCTGAAGAGCTGTTACTTGTGCAAATAAGCTATTTGTCCAATACACACACACAAACTTCTTGCTTTGAGAGCAATCTTCTAAAAGGAAAGGATGCGCTTTATTCATTTGATAACTTCTGTTTGCTGGTTGAGTCTTCCAAGAAGTTGTGATTTGGAAAATTAACAATCTTAACTTTTTTCACAATCAGTCTTATGATGAGTTCATAAAGAAGACTGAAGCAGAGCTGAGCCAAGACCTGGAGACATCACCCACAGCTAAACCTCAGATTAAAACTCCATCCTCATCTACTGAAAAACCTAAAATCAAGCCACCCCCACTCCATAGGTAATTTGGAACTCTTTGTAATTTAATATTACCTTGTTAGCATTTTTCTAGGTCAACTGTACAAATGCCTTTTCCAGAATATGCTACAATTGTAATATAAAGTAGTTGTGTGAAGATACTTCTGAATGAGCATGGAAGAAAAGTACCATCTGTGCAAGCTTCTCTGTTCCTCAAAAGAATAGATCTCTATTATGTACTTGGAGAACTTTAATCTATCTGAAACTAAACAAAAACATGTATTACAATGTGGTGTGTGTGTGAACACTCAATAGCATTTGGAGGAGAGGGAGGAAGTTGATGCTATCTCAGAAAGTGCAGCAATCATTGGTATAGGGGAAAATCATAGGGAGAAAACCTGAAGACCACAGCTCCTTAGGCCACTGGAGAACGGCAGTGTGTTGCTGCCTTATGCTAGCCCAGTCAACAAACATGTCATCATATAGACAAGCATTGTATAAAGTTCCCATGCACAGTGTCAGTGTATTCTATTCTTGTCCTACCTCATCCCGGTGTCCTAATCTAGGGTTTTTCTGAGCAGCAGCAGCTCCTGCATGTATGGAATTGTGACAGATATTATGGATGGCTTTCTGACCTGGACAGTTCTCTTCCTGGCCCCTTGTGCAGGCACCTCCCCATCCCCCCCATAGAAACCATTCATACTTGGTTTACAACCCAGGTTTTCAGAAGTAAACAGTGCATTAGCCCACTACACCTCTTGGTGCATCTCTTTCCCATCCCAAGAAATGGTACAAAAAATCCCATTGGCCTCTCAGTAGTAGGTTTACATGCTGTCAACTGCAGAGGGTAATATTTCTTACTAAGCTAATCTTTATTAGAAAGAAACCCTCCCCAGAGTGTATTGTATCCCACGCATACATACACGCACCTTTATAATTACTTCCTATATTCATCTCACCTTTAATGCACTCTTGCATTGGGGTACATGATTCTTTAATTAGTGCTGTTTACATATACACTATGATTAGCGATTCCAATATCTGGAACATTGGTGGTTCACTTTATTGACTTTTCAACCCTAGGCCTGAGACAACCAAGAATTGGAAATCACTGACTGAGTCAGAGTGGTCCAGAGTATCTTTGGAATCCATTGCAGAGCATGTTGGTATGTAATTGGAAAATAAATGCTGCAGATGGAGGCATCCTTTCATAAATCTTGAAGAATTCTATTACTTTACTGTGTTTTTAAAAATACCCATTCTTTCATAATCTCTCACTGTTTGCTTCAAGGTGAGAAGGGATTTAGAGAGAGTGGTTAAGTCAAAATTGAATGTATAGTACACACTTTTTCTTTATAGCTGTATTTTTTTCACATTTACATTTGTTTCGATTCTAACATTAATCTTCTGAAGAACAAATTTCACTATTCCTACCCTTAGCTGTAAAGCATCTTAGGTCTCTTCTTTTAAGAGACTTTAATAATAAACAGCCAAAACATAGTGGAAAGAAAATGGTAAATTTTAGAAGAATATTTTAACTAAGACGAAATGATAGCATCTTGGCTTTTTCTTCTTGCTGTATCACTTCAACTTAGGAGACAGCAAAAGCAAACAATGTGCTGAACCACAAATATTTGGTTCTATCCTTGCCGAGACTTATGTGAAACATCAAAAGTATGACAACTGTTTTTCTTTTTGCCTTTTGTGTTTCCCAGCACTATATAATTTGAGAACACTGCCATTGAAGAAGCCAAAAACAATGAAAGATTTTCTTTTTTTGTTCAGATATTTTTCAGTGGTTTACTGTTAATCTTTATCTCTCCACATACATTTATAACCTTGTTTACCTTTGTGCCCTCCAGACAAATACCTGAGCTTTTAGCTCCTATAACAAAGTCCCATTCCACAATAATAACTCTTCACAGAACAGCAGCAGAGGTAGGAGGTTAGAAAGAAAGCTATGGAGACATAATACATACGAAATACAGAGAATGCTGCTACTATTTACAGGACAGTCCAGGAGCCTGTGAAACTTTCACAGATCCCTGTTAATATCCTTTAGTCTCAAATCTTTTGACTGAACAGCTGTTTAACTTTGGCTGCAGTTTCCCAATAAAATAACAGGCATTCCTGATCACACCTTGCTCTGATAGGATTAAAAGATAGCAAAAGATTATTCTGGATGATTTAGCATTTGATGATTCATTTTTTTTCCCGTTTAAGATGCTGTATCATCAAATTCTGAGAGGTCTGTGTCTGTACACATCAAGAGACTCATTGACTCAGAGGTTCATACAGAAGAACCTTCCCGAACCCTATCCCCAGTCTTCAAGTCAACAAGGAGATCCAGAGCTGAATCTGGGGATTCCTTGGACAGTGTGCCCTCATCATCTCTTCTCCAAGACCTAAGAGATGGTGACAAAGTATCCCATGTGTTAGTGAACAAGTCAGAAGATGCATCCAGTGATGATATTGTGTCCAATCACAAATCTGATATACAAGAGGAGATGGAGTACATAAAATCAGAAGAATCCGAGGTTGAAGATGCTAATAATAAACAGTCAGAGAATTCTGGTGCCTTGTTGATGCTAGATATACACCAGGAAAGCTTACCAGAAGTCCTTCCAAAGAGACACCTCCACTCTGACACTGAACAATCTCAGAAGGAACTATTTAGCTTGACTGCTGAAAATATTCAGAGTAGAGAAGAGATCTCAAAACTGAGCGAGACAGTCAAAGATGGTGTAGGGAGTGATCAAAGTGACAGATCAGAAAAGTCCTCTCTCAGCAAGTGGGCACAGGAAAAAGATTTCTCTCCTTCAGAACAAGTTTTTGCTCAAAAAGAGCCATCATACTCTGAAGATTTTGTGGGGTCCTCCCCCAGAAAAGAGACATCAGTGGAAGAAACTCCTTCTGAATGTTACAAAGATGATTTTGAGGTGCCTACATTGTCACACAGAAAAGATTCTCAGTCACTTAGAGAGAAATCACAGCATACAAAACCCCCTAGAAGCAGATCCACCAGCCTTGGCAGTGAAGATGAAATCAGTGAATATCTCAGTGACAAGTCTCTCTCTGTCTCTGGCAATGTGCATTCAGAGAGATTATTAGAACTCAAGTCACCAACAGAGCTCATAAAAAATAAAGAACGCAGTGATGTGGAGAAAGAACAGGCCCCCATTGAATCACCACTTTGGGCCTCAATTTCCATCACAGAAGAAGCAAACACACTGGTAAATTTCAATATTGGTGACAGAATACTTGTGAGTAACATCCAGCCTGGAACACTGCGATTTAAAGGTCTGACCAGTTTTGCCAAAGGGTTTTGGGCTGGCGTGGAGCTGGATAAACCTGAAGGAAACAACAATGGGACTTACGATGGTATTAAATATTTTGATTGTAAGGAAAAGCATGGTATTTTTGCTCCTCCTGAAAAGATCTCTCACATTTCAGAAAGTTTTGATATCTATATAGACATGAATGAAGATGAAGACTCATTCTTTGATGACAGATTGGGTCAGCACCACAAATCCGAGCAGAAACGCAAAGAAAGTTGCAAAGATGAAGAAAGCAAGAGAAGAGGTGCAACTGAGAAATCGTCCCAAGATAAAGCTCCACCAGGCATGACTGCTTTAGAAACCTCTGTTGGGCAAAAAGTCGATGATTACTCTAGTTCTGAAGTAAACCATATAAAGGAGGTTTTCACAGCTATTAGACCACTTGCCAAAGAGCAGTCTGTGGTGGACTGCCTGAAAGATGCTGTAAAAGATGAGACTGTCCATGCACTGTCTGTTTCTACTATAGAAAATGTTACCACCGTTCTATTGGAAGGTACCTTAGATGAGAGATTGTCTGAAAAGCTGGAGAGGCAGCAGTCCTCAAGGGAGGAATGTACTGAAAAGTCAGATAATTTATCTTCTGGAGTTTTGGAAAAGCCTGCAACTCCACTTCTGGACCTATTGACCAAGGAAAAGAATCAATTAGAGGCCCAACTTAGACTGCCTCTTAGAGAGGAAAAGAAGTCAAAAAATCAGCTAGAAAAGGTCTGCTTGTTGACAGACAGTCTACTTAAGGATTTTGTTAAGGACACGGTCAATCAGCTACAGCAAATCAAGAAGGTCAGGAATGAGAAGATTCATCTTAGCAATCAGGAGCTCTGTGATGTCCAAGAGGAATTATCATCCAGAACAACAGGCCAGCATGTGGAGGAGCAGGTAGCAAAGGGCTTGCAGAACTTTTTTTTAAGTTCTGAATTGGAAGATGAAAGAGAAGAAGTTTCCTCTCCGGATATGTGTCCCAGACCAGTGAGTATATAGCTTGCATTGATTTCAGAAGCTAATATATTTATTTATTTATTTGATAGATAATTATTGAATCTGAAGGGGGTTTTTTTCTACCAATTTTGTTCCTCCCAAGTGTTGGCAGTGACCTCAAGTACGTGTCTCACTTTATGGTACGTTCTGAAACATTTTGGGGATTTACAAAGATGCATGAAACACCTACTCATATCACATGAAAAACTGAAAAACATTCTACATAGAAAGCATTCTGCTTACATATATCATATTTCCTGTATTAGCCTACCCTGTTTTTCATAATCCTGATTGAATTTGTATGAACGTTGACTCTTGTATTTGAAGAGTAAGTTTGCTTCTGCTTACTCTCCCTATGAAATAATCATCCTCTGACCTTACAGATAGTTGCATTAAGATGTCAAGCTGCTAAAGGTGCTGGGTTAACAGCTCTCTGATAAGTAAAGTTTTATATCCACTGGACAGATATATCATGAACAGTGGAAGTTCAAGCTTTCCCAGAACCACCTCTAAGGGCTGGTCTACACTACGGTGGGGATCGCTGCTGTGAGATCCATCTATCGGGGGTCGATTTATCATGTCTAGTCTAGACGCAATAAATCAATCCCCGAGCGGTCTCCCATTGACTCCTGTGCTCCACCGCCGCAAGAGGCGCAGGCGGAGCTGACGGGGCAGCGGCAGCAGTCGACTCACCGTCTTGAAAATGCCGCGGTAAGTCGATCTAAGTACATCGACTTCAGCTATGCTATTCTCGTAGCTGAAGTTGCATATCTTAGATTGATTCTTCCCCCTCCCCTCATTCCCCCCAGTGTAGACCAGGGCTAAGGGTAAGAAGATAAGACATGGCCTCTTTGCTGAGGCTCCCAACAAAGCTGACAACTGTGGTGATATTCTCAATATGTTACTATCACAAAAAGCACCAGCTCACTTTCACATAGGCCACCAAACAGCCGTCAGCTTGTAATGGCTTTTAGTCTACTGATTTAAGCTAGATTGATACTGGTGGTAAGTGAAGTGAAAAGTTACATATTCCATTACCAAACTGTTGAGCCACCCAGCCCCTCACAAACAAATTGGTTTCAGGGCAGAATGAGCAACAGGAACAGATGATCTAGTTTTAAAAATGCTTATCTCTGTTGTGAACTTCCTAGTAACTTTTCAAAAACATTGGGGAAGAAATGATGAAAGTGCAGGTATATGAGTAGTATCAAATGTTTCCACTGGTTTGGGTTTTTTGAGATAATTATTCAAAAGTGATTTATATACACTCACAAACATATCAGAAGTACATTTCAAAATCTAATTATAAGAAGTGTTTGATGGGAAATAGAATACATTACTGCTTTGAATAGTAACTCTGTAATTCTGTTTCTTATTCCACAGGAGAGTCCAGTGTTTGGTGCCAGTGGACAGGAAGAGCTTGCTAAGCGGCTGGCAGAACTGGAGCTCAGCCGGGAATTCCTGAGTGTGTTAGGAGATGATCAAGACTGGTTTGATGAAGACTTTGGCTTGAGCTCCCACAAGGTCCCACAGAAGCAAACTGAAGAATCTGCGGTGCTGCCCAAGATAGAGCCACAAAAAGTGCCACCTAAGCCATGTGAGGAGCCTTTGGCTGTTCCACATACTGCAGTGGAAGTAGAAGGCATGGTGCATGCAGCAGCGGAGGAGCTGTGGAAGTTGAAAGAGCTGGGTCATGATCTTCAGAATATCAGCCTTCCCACAGACCTTGGTAATACCACCGAAGAGCAGGACATGGAGACTGTAAGCAAACAGGTCTATAAACAGGTACAACCCTGGGGAACATTGATCTCATCCCTTGGATACTTGCCCTCAGAAGCTGAAGTTTTAATTTTGACCTTTTTCTTTTTGTCAAGGCGGTATTTGACTTGACGAGAGAGATTTTTCGGGAAATCTTTGCTGAGGATCCTAATCTGAATCAACCTATTTGGATGAAACCATGTAGAATTACCTCCACTTACTTCCGGCGAGTAAAAGATCCAAATGACCTTGACGAGATCAAGGTAGGAAAGATGCTATTAAATTGTGACTGTCCTCATATCATATAATGCTTATATAGCATTTTTTTTCATTTGTAGCCCACAAAATGCTGTATGTAGGTAGGCAAGCATTACCTGGATTTTAACAGATGTAACATTTGAGCACAGAGAGGTTTCAAGAGTGGTTCTTCACTGAAAAGCAATTGTGTAAAGATGGTACTTTTTTTTATTCAACAGATTTACCACCCTCTATTTCTGGGTTGTATTTGCTGACTTTAAAAAATTTCCTTTACTGCAGATCTAACAGACCTCAGTCCTGCAAGCTGATCTGTGTGAACAGATCCATACACCTATGCAGACTTCAGTGGGACTCTATGTAAGGGTCTATTGTTATGGATCTGGTTGCGGGATTGGGGCTAAAAGAGTGAGCTCGTTTTTATACTTTCCTGTGCATCATTTGTATGCTAAACTTCAATCAGATACACCTGTGCCAACCCCACTGAAGGCAATGGAGTTGCACAGATGGACTAAGGGCATGATTTGAAGATGAAATGGGTGCACTGCTGTAACTGAGGGCCTATTTTGGTCTGCAGGCTTTTTATTACTGGTGATAATGCTCAAGAAAGAAAAAACTCAGCTTGTTGCTGAACCCAGATTGAATTTACAGGGCTGTATGTTAGAAAAAAACACGTGTCAAACTAGCCCTTTTCATATGGAAATCATTGGGACACAAACAAGGAATTAGCCCCTGCCTCCAGAGCTGTTTTTCCAACGTTATTTTTCAGAGTAGAACAGCATTTAAAGTAACTTGCCCAAGATTGCCAAAGATTCACTGTGTTGAGTCATGGACAGAACTTAGGTCTACCAAGCCATAGCTGTCCCTGAACTGTCAATAGGAGGAAAGAATAAAGTTAAAAGGATAAAGGACTGTCAGTCTCTAACCCTATTTTCCTACAGTGTCCTTTCATAAACTGAATGAGTTTTAGTCTTCAGTTTACTGTATCATTTAAGTGAAAGTTGTGCTCTACAGTCAGTCAAAGCTCTAGGGCAGTGGTTCTCAACTGTGGTCCACCGCTTCTTCAGGGAAAGCCCCTGGCACGCCGGGCCGGTTTGTTGAACTGCCGCATCCGTAGGTTCGGCCGGTCGCGGCTCCCATTGGCCGCGGTTCGCTGCTCCAGGCCAATGGGGGTGGTGGGATGCGGTGTACAGCAAATCCCTCGGCCCGTGCCATGTCCCACAGCCCCCATTTGCCTGGAGCAGCGAACCGCGGCCAATGGGAGCTGCGACCAGCCAAAACTACGGACACGGCAGGTCAACAAACTGGCCCAGCGTGCCAGGGGCTTTCCCTGAAGAAGCGGTGGACCACAGTTGAGAACCACTGCTCTAAGGGCTAAAAAAAACCTTCAGCCCTCTTTTAAATATAGTATACTCTCTGCATAATGTTGCCTCTAAGATAGGGTTATTGCTCAGTGCTTCCATTGTAAATCTTTTGCACTGCAATGTACATCTCACAGTTAAACAGAACTCCACCCTGTATTTTAAGATCAGATTTTGAAGGGCAGGTGCTCTGTACAGGATTCACTTCTTACCTCAAATACAATATTAACTCTTTTCTTTCCCCTAGACTTTCATTGCAGCTGAAGTGTTGAAATTGTTCAGCTTGAGGAAGGAACCTAATCACAAAACAGACTGGCAGAAAATGATGAAGTTTGGACGCAAGAAACGGGACAGAGTGGATCATATACTGGTCAGTGGATAAAAGCATTCAGTAGTTTGATTGTATTCTATCCCCTGAATACAAAGTGTTTGTTAGTTATATCTCAGAAAAAGGCATGAACCTTTTGACAATTTAGAACCTAGGTGCACAATTTAGACCTATATTTAAGTTCCATATGGTCCACTTACATTTTTGTCTTTTTGGGGTATTTGCAATGAACAAAATAACTTTTAAACAGATCATTATGTGTGGGTAGAGAGGGTAAGATGAGAAAGTTGAGAAGCATCAAAAGTTAAAATCATTAATTTACACAGCAAATTCGTTACAATGTAAAGTGCATAACTGAAAGGGGAGCCTTTTTCCTTTGGACCAAAA
Source organism: Chelydra serpentina (assembly GCA_037349315.1). Classification (NCBI taxonomy): domain Eukaryota; kingdom Metazoa; phylum Chordata; order Testudines; family Chelydridae; genus Chelydra; species Chelydra serpentina. Next base: position 53,241,821 of record JBAIAC010000024.1, on the reverse strand, counting down.
ATGGTATTCCTACCCGTCACGAATTCTAGGAGAAGGGCTGGCTTTTTGCCTTGATGACCCAAATTATTTATTTTTTAGTAATGGTGTTTCCACTGTGACAAGTGATACTGAAATCCAAATAGATTAAGCTTCTTCCCATGACAGAATTCTGATACAGTATTTCTTGGCTTTTTCAAGAGTTCTGCAGTTAAGACCAGTACAGAGTTTGAAATAGGATTGTAATTTCAAAGTGACTATATCTTCTTCATAGTACTGTGGTAGCAGCTATGCCACATGGTACCCTCAATATGTTCATTAAGCCAGCATTGAGCAGAAATGCTGCTCCTGTAATACCTCTCTGCATGTAAGCTCTGTTGAACAATATTTGCTGCCAACACTGGTGCAGGGATGGAGGATAACTCATGGGGGCAAGCTTTTTAAAGTTGATCTTTGGGTGATTTTGCTGACTGGTTGGGGTCTCTCTCGTCTGTGATGAGTCTACATGGTAACATAAGAGTTGCCAATGCATTTCATTTATCTTAACTATATCCTAAATTGGTATATAAAATTACCAGTTAATTCAAACCATGGATATCTTCAGTCTTTTGTTCTCCCACCTGTGGAAGATTTCCAGCAAAGCATTAGGAAGCCTTTTCTGCCAGGGACAAAGTTGCACCTTAGCTAGATAAAGGATTTAAAGTTAGGGTCAAGTATTCTGGGATATCTGGGCTTTATGAGTACATGTGTTGTAACTAGTATCATTTATAATAAGCTAAAGTACAGCCACATTAGGTACGGAACATGCAGCTATTGTGTGTCTGCCCCAGCTCACTGTACCAGCTTTCAGTTATTATGAAATAGTCTCACTTGGAAACATTCAAAAAAGTGAATCAGGTTGAATAAGATTGAAAATGCAGGCACTAATATACAATAGTCTGAGACCTTCCAGATTTCATACAAGAATCCAGGTTTCAAAGGTTAAAACACTTTAATCCATATATTTTAATAAATACAGTCTGAATTTCATCCCACCTCACTCACACAGAGAAACAGAGGTAAAACAACCACCATTTTAGCTGAAGGCAGGGAAAAATATGGAAAACCAAACTCTATACTATACTGTTTGCTTTAGGAATTGGCATTGCTTGGTGACATTGTTGCTAAGTTTATCACTGCAACGTAAGCAACCATGAGAGAAACTTCTAGCTTAGAAAAAGTAGCCAAACCCTGGAAAACGTCTATAAACATATTTGTTAAAACCTCTTTAAACTGTTAAGCAGCTGGTTAGCTTTCTCTATTTCCTAATCAGCCTCGAGCCTCTGCCACTTTTGTTTCTGTGGTCATGAATTGTGAGAATACAAATACTGGATCATGGCAGCATCATTGACTGAATAAGGGGCTTTGCTAAATAGCAGTGTTCAAAAATAAATAGAACACGATGATTTAATTGGAGTTTCGAAAACTCAGCTTCATGTTTTCCTGAGCATGGCAATAGTCCATTAAAGGAACAAATCAAATTTGGTTCCAAATTTAGATTTTGTAGATGTTTGTCTTCAGAAACCCAAGATCAACAGAAATACTTCCAATAGTTTTCATCTGTGTTCTTATGTATAGGTTTATTTAACAAATATATCTCTGCAACTCAAATATTGTCTGTCATGCTCTGGAGTGGCTCACAACTGAGTGCCAACCTCAAGGCAGACACCCCAAACTGGTAGTGTGTTCTATAATTAGAAGTCACCAAGCCAGTAACAAGTGTGAACTCCTAGATCACTACCAGTCTTATCATGGAGTCACAGACAGTCCCCTTGGATTCTCCAGTGTATCTTGCCACCCAGACAAACTGGATTTTGTGATAAAAGGTCACTCAAACCAAAAATCACGTCACATGAGGTTGCTCCCAGTCCCCAGAGACCTCCAAATCAGTTGGTATTCTACATCTTACACCAAAGTCTACACTGTCAGTCAATTCTATTGTAAATGAACTAGAGGTTTATTAGCTAAGAAAAGGAAATGAGTTCTTGAGAGATTAAAGCAGGTAAAATATATGCACAAGTGAGTTACTCTTTGTAATTCCAAATGGTGGCAGTCATGTAATCAACTGCCGGTTTCCCAAAAGTCTTTTCAGGGTACCCAGATTGTCTCTGGGTTCTCTGCTTTGCATCTGGTAGACATCCCAAAAGTCCAGAGATGAATTATCTTTCCTTGAATCCATTCTTAAAGCTTCTTCTCACAGAAATCAAGCTGATAGGGTCACTACTCACATGGCCTTTTCCTTTAATGCCCGAGAGTGAGAAATGCATTTTGAGTCTTTGACCTCCCATTATCATGATGACCACTTGCTTTGAAATTAGCATTTTTCTGTTAAAGTTCTTCATTTGCATTTCAAAAGACTTCTTTCTTGTCTGATGGGTTATTTAGTTACAGGGATATTTATAATATAAATGTTTGCTATTGCATTATAACAGGATACAGATAAGTGAAAACAATGCAAGTAATAACCCATTAGTTTTTCATTAAGTTTAAACGCTAGATACACTCTTGTACATTTAACCATTACTTTGATCTATACTAATACACAAGCAAATTGACCTGTGGCTTCAGCATCAACCTGCACCTGCTCTGCCAGTGTCACACTGTCATCATACTAAAATAGGAGAATCTAGAAGTTAAACTGTAGTTAGTCTGTTTATAATGGCTGATTTATTGTCCAAATTTAATTTGCTCCTTATAAAGGACTATTGAAGTGCAGAAAATAAACACAGTGAAAATTAAGTTATATTATAATTTTCATTTTTAATAATGTGAGGCAGAGGTTCTAAAACTTTCATTGTCTGACATGAGACATTCGTAGAGTCTCTTGCAGGCTTCTTCCCTTCCCATTCATAATTGTGTAACATCCTGTGACAATTACAGCAATTGCTTCCTTGGAAAAGTATTCTTAGTAAAGTGTGTACTTTTGGCTGTATTAAATATAATGTTGCAGCTGGAAACAAAGAGCCAGCACCGTGTGACCATCCAGCACGCTGGGAACCACAATTTGGAGACCACCAGTGTAATGTGTTTGTAATATAGGCAAAGAAATGTGTTGTACGTTCCTCTTCTCCCAGCCTACCAGTAATGACAATCAAGTACTTATAGTGTTGTGACTTTGCCTACCAGGAAGCAAAGAGGCAATAATTCTGTCAGGCAAACCCTGCATGTGAGGCCCCATTTCAGAGATTTTGCTTTACTTTTTGTTTTTCCCTCTATTTCTGTTTCCTCTTGCCCAGCTTTGTCTTTCCCCTTTTCCTCATTTCTAATCCCAGAACTGAAGAAAAGGACAAGTACAGTTGTTGGGTTTAGTGCTGGGTGATGTTGGTGGCTTATGATATACAGGAGATCAAACTAGAGACCTGGTGGTCCCTTCTGGCCTTAAACTTCATGACTCTACACAGAGAGGGGGCACAAAATAGTCCTCAAAAAGAGAGCAGAAAAACGGAGGGAGAAAGATGGTAGGCAGAGACAACCTCTACTGAGGATTCCCCTGCCTCCATCAGAGAGACGGCCTTGTGGTGGAGTGTCAGTAACACACAAAGCAGCACAGCATTCCAAGAACTCTCCCATCAAGCAGGTTTCCATTGAGATCTGAGCTTATTGAAAATGGGGGGGAAAGGGGGATTTTGCCAAAAATTTGGAAGTTTTCATTTTGCCAGGGCTCAAAGCATCCTTCACCTAAGGAGGCATAAAGGAACCGAGCACTTTGAGCCCTGTGAAGGGGCTGGCCACAGTCTGGTCAGCCATGTTGAAAAAAGAAACTTGTTGAGGAACACATATTTTAACAAACTAGAGTCTCTTGTACAATCAGGTTTAGTTTTAGAAGCGTATTTTTACTTTTGTTTGCTTGTAACTCATTCCATCTTTATTCGTTCTACTTGGTATCACTTAAACCTGTGACTTCTTGTTTAACAAACTTGTTTAACTTTTACTATAAATCATTCAGTGCGTTGATTAAAATAGTGTTCCTTAACCCAGTTAATGTAATAAGCTGCTAGGTATTTTCTCTTTAAAGGGACAGTGAAATGGATCACTTCTGTAAATGATCGAGGCGAGGGCTGGACACTGCAAGGCAGACAGTTTTGGGGAAACTTGGGACTGGGAGAGTGTTGGGGTCACCCTGAAAAATGTAACTGGGTGGTGGAAGCCAGGGTGTGATCTGAATGCTTGTATGCTGGCTGTTAGTGTCAGGACTGTTAGCCACATCAGCATTGCATTTAAGCAGGGGTGAAAGTAAGGCAGTACGGGCCGGTACGGCATACCGGTAAAAAGTAGCCACCAGTACCGGCCCATACCGCTGACTTTAAAGTGCTGCCGCAGGGCCGCCAATTTGGGGGGGGGGGCGCAAAAGGGGCAGCAACGACTTGGCAGGGCTGCCGATGGGGGGGGCTGTAGCAGATTGAGACTCACCAGCGCGGCACCTCCTGCTGGTCGTCTTGGGAATTAGCTCTTCAGCGTCGGAGCACCTCCTGGTGGCCAGTGTCTCACCTGCTTCAGGCCCCCTTGTCCCTCCTGGACCCTGGTGTCCTTTACCTCGGGGTTCTGCCCATTGCAGTATCCCCACACGCTGGGTCTCCCCTCCCAGGGGAACCCCCAGCCCTCTCACCCACCTTGCCTCAGTGGCTACTGCCAGTTGTCATCTATCCCCCTCTCACTGGGGCAAACTGCAGTCTGTAAAGGCCACTCATCATTGCCAAAGGGGCTGGACCAGCTGCCTCTGCCTAACCCTGGGCTGCACCTCCCAATTGCCAGGCTGGAGCTCCCCAGCTGCTCTTGCCCTTCCACAGCACTGCTCTGCTCCAGGTACCCTATTCCCAGGCAGCTAGGTCCTTCTCTCTCCACAGCTAGAGAGAGACTGAGACAGCTCCTCCCTGAGCCCTTATAACAGGGTCAGGTGTGGCCTGATTGGGGCGTGGCCCCAGCTGTGCTGCCTCCCCAGTCAGCCCAGTCTTTACTCTCAGGAGCGGGGTAACTGCCCCGCTACAGGGGTGCAAAAGGGGCAGTGATGTTAGTGCTTTAATGTTGTTTCCCCTTCCCCCCCTCCTCCCCCCCCGGTCGGCGGCCATGGGGCGGGGATCAAAAGAAGTAGCTGCCCTGGGGCCACGCTGGAGCCCCAGGCGGCGCCGGCCAGGCAGCGCAGATGGGCTGGCTGGGGGACGCTGACCCCAGCCCCGCCCCTTCTGCTCGAGGCCCCGCTCCTTCCGGGGGGTGGAGGGGGAGAGACCAGAGCTGACCCCGTACCGGTAAGAGCTCCATTTTACTTTCACCCCTGCATTTAAGGCACCCCGAGTTTCAGGACAGGCAATGACACAACCCCTTACTGGTCTGGGTTGAACCCCAAAGTATTATAGATGCCCAATTCCCAATTGGCTTTCACTGCAAGTTCGGCACCTAACTGCCCTTTGCACCTTTGAAAATTTCCTCTTCAGTCTTCAAGAAGGTCTCTCCTCTTCTAAAGATCTTGATGCTTTTTCATTATGTTCAGGCACAGATAGTAGATTGGCTTGCCTCTGCAACAACCAGAGTACCCTGCTTTTTCACTTGGGCCCTTAAGCCTAAAGCCCTGCCCACAAGCATTTTTATCATAGAATCATAGGACTGGAAGGGACCTCGAAAGGTCATCTAGTCCAGTCCCCTGCACTCATAGCAGGACTAAGTATTATCTAGACCATTCCTGACAGGTGTTTGTCTAACCTGGACAGCTTCCCTAGCAGGGGCAGCTCCAGGCACCAATGCAGCAAGCGCGTGCCTGGTGCGGCAAGCCGTGGAGGGGTGGCGTGACGGTCGCTGCGAGGGCGGCAGTCAGGCAGCCTTTGGCGACGTTTCTGCGGGAGGTCTGCTGGTCCCGCAGATTCGGCGGCAATTCAGCGGCGGGCACGCCGATGGCACGGGACCAGCGGATTACCCGCAGAAACGCCGCCAAATCCGCGTGACCAGCGGACCGCCCGCAGGCATGCTGCCAAAGGCCGCCTGACTGCCGTGCTTGGGGCGACAAAAATCATAGAGCTGCCCCTGCTCCCTAGGCAATTTATTCCAGTGCTTAACCACCCTGAGAGTAAGGAAGTTTTTCCTAATGTCCAACCTAAACCTCCCTTGCTGCAATTTAAATCCATTACTTATCCTCACCTCAGAGGTTAAGAAGAACAATTTTTCTCCCTTCTTGTAACAACCTTTTATGTACTTGAAAACTTATCATGTCCCCTCTCAGTCGTCTCCAGACTAAACAAACCCAATTTTTTCAATCTTCCCTCGTAGTTCATGTTTTCTAGACCTTTAATCATTTTTGTTGATCTTCTCTGGACTTTCTCCAATTTGTCCTCATCTTCCCTGAAATATGGTGCCCAGAACTGGACACAATACTCCAGTTGAGGCCTAATCAGCGCAGAGTAGAGTGGAAGAATTACTTCTCATGTCTTGCTTACAACACTCCTGCTAATACATCCCAAAATGATGTGGGTTTTTTTGTTTGTTTGTTTGTTTGTTTTTGCAACAGTGTTACACTGTTGACTCATATAATTTGTGATCCACTATGATCCCCAGATCCCTTTCCGCAGTACTCCTTCCGAGGCAGTCATTTCCCATTTTGCATGTGTGCAACTGATTGTTCCTTCCTAAATGGAGTACTTTGCATTTGTCCTTATCGAATTTCATCCTATTTACTTCAGACCATTTCTCATGTTTGTCCAGATCATTTTGAATTTTAATCCTTGCAGCCCCTCGCAGCTTAGTATCATCCACAAACTTTATAAGTGTATAACCAGTTTTGCACCCACCTTATAGTAACTCCATGTAGGCTGCATTTCCCTAGTTTATTTATGAGAAGGTCATGCGAGACAGTTTCAGAAGCTTACTAAAGTCAAGGTATACCACGTCTACCACTTCCCGCCCTATCCACAAGGATTGTTACCCTGTCAAAGAAAGTTATCAGGTTGGTTTGACACGATTTGTTCTTGACAAATCCCTGCTGACTATTACTTATCACCTTATTATCTTCTAGATGTTTACAAATTGATTGCTCAATTATTTGCTCCATTATCTTTCCGGGTACTGAAGTTAAGCTGGCTGGTCTGTAATTCCCCGGGTTGTCCTTATTTTCCTTTTTATAGATTGGCACTATATTTGCCCTTTTCCAGTCTTCTGGAATCTCTCCCGTCTTCCATGACTTTTCAAAGATAATCACTAATGGCTCAGATAGCTCCTCAATCAGCTCTTTGAGTATTCTAGGATGCATTTAATCAGGCCTTGGTGACTTGAAGACATCTAACTTGTCTAATTTCAGAGCCTCTGATCCTACCTCATTTTCACTGGCATTCACTGTTAAACGTCCAGTCACCACCAACCTTCTTGGTGAAAACTGAAACTAAAAAGTCATTAAGCACCTTTGCCATCTCCACATTTTCTGTTATTGTTTTTCCCCACTCATTGAGTGACAGGCCTACTCTGTCCTTGGTCTTCCTCTTGCTACTCATGTATTTGTAGAATGTTTTCTTGTTGCACTTTGTCTCTAGCTAGTTTGAACTTGTTTTGTGCCTTGGCCTTTCTAATTTTGTCCCTACATTCTTGTGTTGTTTGTTTATATTCATCCTTTGTAATTTGACCTAGTTTCCACTTTTTGTAGGTCTCCTTTTTTTATTTTTAGATCATTGACGATCTCCTGGTTAAGCCAGGGTGGTCTCTTGCCATAGTTCCTATCTTTCCTATGCAGTGGGATAGTTTGCTCTTGTGTCCTTAATAATGTCTCTTTGGAAAACTGCCAACTGTCTTCAATTGTTTTTCCTCTTAGACTTGCTTCCCATGGGATATTACCTACCAACTCCCTGAGTTTGCTAAAGCCTGCCTTTTTGAAATCCATTGTCTTTATTTTTCTGTTCTCCCTGCTACCATTCCTTAGAATCATGAACTCTACCATTTCATGATCACCTTCACCCCCGCTGCCTTCCACTTTCAAATTCTCAACCAGTTCCTCTCTATTTGTCAGAATCAAATCTAGAACAGCCTCTCCCTTACTAGCTTTCTCCATCTTCTGAAATAAAAAATTGTTTCCAGTACATTATAAGAACTTGTTGGATAATCTGTGCCCTGCTATGTTGTTTTCCCAACAGATGTCTGAGTAATTGAAGTCCCCCGTCACCACCAAGTCCTGTGCTTTGGATGATTGTTAGTTGTTTAAAAAAAGCCTCATCCACCTCTTCTTCTTGGTTAGATGGTCTGTAGTAGACCCCCTACCATGATATCACCTTTGTTTTTTACCCCCTTTATCCTTATCCAGAGACTTTCAACAAGTCTGTTTCCTATTTCCATCTCAACCTCAGTCCAAGTGTGTATATTTTTATTATATAAGGCAACACCTCCCTTTTTTCCCTGCCTGTCCTTCCTGAGCAAGCTATACCCTTCTATACCAATATTCCAGTCATGCTATTATCCCACCAAGTCTCTGTGATGCCAACTGTGTCATAGTTGTGTTTGTTTACTAACATTTTGAGTTTTTCCTGCTTGTTCCCCATACTTCTCTCATTAGTATACAGACATCTAAGATACTGATTTGATATCCCCACCTCCCCACCCCAGTTCTGTCTTGTCTCTCCCTTATCCCTGCTATAACAGCCCATGCTCCCCCCCAGATTTTGACCCTTCTCCCAGGTCTCCATGTTTTTGACTTACCTGTGGGCTTTGGTCACCTGCCCACCTGCATGGGACTGGGGCAAGGAGCTATACCACTGCTTTCTTCCTCTAAAAGCAGAGGTAATGCTGTCAAGACTCTTGAAGGCCCATGCCTTTTATTTTTTTGAGCTGATGAGCCTGTCACTGGACTTTGCTTGACCTTCTGGTTCTGTCAATCCAAGGCCCACAATCCTCCTCTTTCAGTGTGATTTGGAGAGATTAGAAATAAAGCATAGCTGCTTCCTATAAGAGGAAATCTGTTCTGAAATTGCAGTCTTTCTAGCTAGCAACAGGGAGCCTACTTCTGTGAAATATGCATGAATTTGGAACCGTTTTTTTTTTTTATTCAGTGGAGGAAATGAGAAGAATATCAATGCCTGCGCAAGACATCTTAATGCCCTCTTTGTAGGGTTTCAAAAAGAGCTCAGTGTCTATAACCTAAGCATCTACTCTTCTGTCCTCTTTCTTATTGGAGTTCTTTCAGGAGCAGGGACACTATTTCCCAGCTGGTTTTTATTCAGTTTTGTTGGAGACTCCTACATCATCCAGTGACTCTTCAGTGGGACCTGTCCTTCATTTTGCAGGTACTCATATGTTTGCATTTGAATCCCAGGAGGAAGTCGCCTTCCCCAGATGCTGCCCAAGCTACCCTTTTAAAGTGCTGCTCATGTTATAAGGATGACCATGGGGATGCAGGGTGTTACCCCGAAGTACAGAGTGTCACACTCTCCTCCCTTTCAGAGCCTCTCTTTCTGGGGGGAAGTGAAAGGATTGACCTCCGATATACAGGGCTTGTAGTCAAAGCCATAGCACTTTGTCCTTAACTCGGTTCCTGTTAGTCCTCTTTTTTCCCCCCATACTACTATGACAAAAAGGAATTATTAGGGAGTGATTTTCCTTTGTCTTATATATGTATGAATGGCAGTTTCTTTAACTACACTAGGGTGGATCTATGGAAGTGTGCAAAGCACTAATGACACCTAAAAATTGCCCTTTCACACTTGTTTGCTGAGATGCATTTTTTTCCCCAAACTCTTCAATAAGTATAAAAGGAGCTGTCAAACTTGAAACCACATGCATAACTGAGGGCTTGTAAACATAGCTAGAACCTTGGAAGTTCTGCTCATCTGTAGTCTCCATTGCAGCCTGTTGGGCCTTCACGTTACTTTTGGATTATTAAGTTGCAAAGAATTCTTGTACAGTAGCTTTCCCCCTTTCACACTCTCAGCAGACGAAGTCCCCTTGTGTAGACAACTCAAAAGACTAAACAAAGAGGAAGAGGGTACTGGTTTTATTTCAGTTCTCCCTCTTTCCCTCCTCCCTTATTACATAAATAGAATAAAATACCGTATATGTTGATATCATAACTAATAAAGCTATCGCACGCAATGTTTTTCAGCCTGTTTTGACCATGTATTCCAAAGTAACATCTGCCTGACCTTCTTACTAGTTGTCCATATGTATTTTGGGACAGCTTTTATCCACAATGAGGTTCCTTCTTTTCCTTTTCTGATTATATATTGTAAATATATTTTAATTAAGGTAAACAGATACTCTTGTGCCAAATATAAAGCTCAATGTGGGTTAGCACTGAAGCTGAGCAAATAGTGGAAGAGTTTTCAAGAGAGACTCCCTAGCATTCAAAATAATGTTTTATTTGATTTCATGTTCTTTCTGAAGCACTCAAGGTTTACTAGTGTGAATACATATGGAAGCAAAATTTTAGCATGAATGCTCAAATGATCTAATTTCAAATTGTAATATTTGTAACATGCAGTTTGGATAGCCTTCCGACTATGCATTATTTGCTGATGAAATTCTGTCTATGTTTTTGTATGGAACCTGTCATCTGGGGTCTAAATACCTAATTTTGAATAAGAATTGTGGGATCTGCTCATGGACAAGAAAAAGAAAAATCATCGAATTGTTAGAAATTATTTAGCTGTACGTAGCATAAAATTCAGTTAGTAGTAATGCTTTCAAGAGCAGTGAAGCATAAAATATGCTGTACAAAGAAACCGTTTTGCAGTATCATAGTATTGCACAATGGCATTGCCTGCCAGCATTTTTGCTTCTACTTTCAGGGGAACTAGTAGTGAAATGTACATTTCTTTGATATTATGGGTTTCTGATGCTTATTAGCCATGTTCTAATCACCTACCTTCTTCCTCCCCATGTTTTTCTTTGTACTTTCTTACTGATTTCAATCATATTTTCCTCTTTTGTACAGCACTGACCACATCATTGACTTTTTATAAATAAACAATTTTTAAGAATATTTCAATTTGAATTCACACTATTGATCAGGAATGATGGCACATCAGTAGTGTTTTTCAAGCACAAAACGTATATAAAAATAGAATGAATTTCATTAAAATGAACAGTAAACCAAAGGGGGAAAATTAAAAAAGTAAAAATATTTTGGTAAAATTAATTGATCTGATTAAGAAATCAGCTGTATAATATAACTGTTCATTTTACTGCTCTGAGAATTGTTGTGGAACAACTTATATATAAAAACAATTCTGTCATTGCCAGTTATTTCTGTATTCTACATTTTTCGTGCTTGTTTTTTTTACTTGTCCTAGAAGGTCTGAAGAATAATATTCCAAGAAACCATAGAGTGTTAAAAATTTCCTTTTCACACTTGTTTGCTGAGATGCAGCAAATTATCTTAAAATATGTTAATATAAAGTTAATATAAATATAAATAAATTCTCTTATTTTTTCCCCTCTAAAATCTAAGGTGCAGGAACTCCATGAGGAAGAAGCTCAGTGGGTGAATTATGATGAGGATGAGCTCTGTGTGAAGATGCAATTGGCAGATGGGATTTTCGAGGCCTTAATCAGAGACACTATTAATGTTCTGAACCAGATAAATGAAAAACAAGGGAGACTACTGCTTTTGTGACATCTGTGAAAATAAACCAAAAACTGCGAAACTTCTTGTCATGGGCTTTCTGACTCTTGACATATACTACATCTCCACCATAGCAATATTGCTGCTGGACTTTCATACATGGTTTTAAAGGCAGTTCAGATGTGATTAAGGAACACAGTATTACATCCCCCTGCCTTTAGAGACCTTACACTGGATTTGTTGTTGCAACCAAGCATAGTCCTTCACTTGATGCTGGCTTGTAGTGTATTCACACCATCCTTTTGCTAATTCAGCACACAGAATATATGTCAGCACCTCTCCATGGTCTCAGACTGGGACTATGAACTTCAGATTGTACTCTGAAGGTGGTTGGATGTGGTTGGGTTGAGATACTTGTCACTTGGCCCAAAATTGCTGTCAGCAATCTAAACTGAAGTGATCTTTAGAAAGGTGTATTGGGTGATTTTGATAACTGCTTGTCAGTTTTTAGCCATAAATGGACATTACAGCAATTAATAGTGTTACATTATTAACCACTTTGTATCTGCAGTCCTAACAGTATGCATCAATTTTTCCACTCCAGAGTCCATTTTATTCCCTTGAAGTCCATTCCCATCTTTCTTCGTGCAATGTGGTGCCAGACATGATCAGTGGGCTAACAAAGGGGAAATTGGATGAGCTTGCTTTTTTGCATTCATCTAAAGAATTCTTACTTGTTTCCTGTCTAATTTGCTTCAGTCAAGCGTAAGAGCAAAGTAAAGGCCACCAAAAACTGGGTATAATAGACTAGACGTTGGTCAACTTTACTCCTACCATGCAGCATTTCTTCATCTCCTGAACTACCAGCAGCTCTTAGATAAATGGATACTCAGGATTCTCTCAGGCAGTAGACATGCAGGAGTGGAAAATGTTTCTTCACAAAACTTTGGCCTTCAATAGCTTGGCTTCCTCCCTTGCTACCATCTAACCCTAATAAATCAGAGAAGCAATTATTTGAACAATTAGAGAAATGAGTGTATTCGCCAAAGAAAGTTATGTCCAGGGCTTGACTGTGTACTTGTTCTGTGGTTGTGGGATTTTTAACTTATTTTAAGATAATTTATTAAATTGGAGTTAAGGAAAGTGTCCAGTGCAGTGGTTGCACTGTCTTAGGTTTTGAAACAGCAGAACCTGTGAAAGGTACCTATGTAATACTGCATCTGTCCTGGAACGTTCTAGGGTCCATATTCTTTGCACAAAAATCCAGCTTCTTGAGACAGAGAGGTTAGAAAGAAACAAACCTCAGTGGTCAAATGTGGGAAGGAAAGGGGAAAACTATGAAAAGAGCCTCACCTGGACAAATTTCAGTGATTGTGGAGTGTTTAAGGGAGTAATCTGAAGACAAGATGTGACAATATTTCCTGCTCCCTTGTTACCTGCCTTCCTTGTCACGAATGTTCTTTTTCCAGAGCATTAGGCAGCAGGCAGCCACCCTGTTGTATTTTTGGAGCTGTGCCCTTCGTCTTGAGTGCTTTCTTAATCTGTCCTCCCTCTTTGTGTTTCTTGGATGAACACAGACAATCTGGGATTGAGTATTAATGCCTTAATAATGGAATTCCTATTTACTAACATGGGATGAGAGACCCAAAGCGGATTCATGTTCTCCAGGCACGTTGGAGTATTGAAGTGCATGCAAAAGCATGTTAGGAGGCACCGAAAGATGCTGCAGTCCATGATATGAATGTGGGAAGATTTCTGCTCTTTTCCTTCCATCTGTTTTTGTTTCTTGGGTTTCCTACTGTGCATACGTGTGCTACTGCTCCATTATGTTTCTCTCTCTTTCCATCTTTATATATGGGAAACTGTCATTGGAATATTTGCATTTTGCACAATGACACACAACTGGTAATTCTTTAAATCAGGGACAGCACTGAGAAATGTTGGCTTTTCAATCCAATCAAATTCTCAGATGTAGTAGTACCAGCACCTCATGTGTGAGTTAACGGTGAGCCATATCCATGAGAGCTTAATGAGCAAAGAACAAACAGGAGCAAATAGTGTCTTGGAACACCTCAGATAGGGCACATGTATCAGTCTCTATGTGGTAGCGTTCTTTTTAGCTGTCCAGAAGTCAGATGATTTTCATGAGTGGTATGCATTTTTTTCATGAGTGATTCACTTGTGTCTGTAAATTAGCATCCTGATGCTGAACCTCAACACTGTCTTAAGCATTTGACAAAAACCAACTACAGCTGCTGTTTAACCAGCATGGTGTCACTAATCAGGTCACTGTCTGATTCCTTTTCCTGGGCCTGTCTTCTTTTCAACAAAGAATATTGTTATTTTTATAAATAGTTATAGAAGAGCGCAGAGTACCAGCGGAAGGAGAGAAACCTGCAATGTAGGTCTGTGGCATGAGTATCGTAGAAATTAGTTAGTTTCCATCCCTAGGATCCCATGGCCATTGCTGAGATAGTAAGATGGCCTGCATCTCTGAGGCTTCCTGCTGAGATATAGAGTTTGTGCATGTGTGGTACATGCACCAGCAGAGTGTGTGTTGTACTGTCAGTCTTTCAAGATGTGGAAGAAGATTGGAGATTACTTGTGCCCTTGTTGGCTTGAGTAAGCAAACATCTAGGTATCAGCTGCAGAAACAGTTGCTACCTTTCCAGCATTTGGGGCAGAAAGAGACGGTGTAAAAGTAATGGTTTTGGAAAGATCACCATTTATTTTTGGTACCAATTCGTAATGGGAACAGCCTAGACTAAAACAACTATGGCTGTTAAATTACATTATCAACACTTAATAATTGTTGAGGTACACTGGAGGCTAGGACTGATGATCATCGAGACTTGGTGATGGTCCTTTCAGGTCAGGCTTTGTGATCAATTGTTGAAGCAGTATAGGGAAGCCTTGAGTTGAATAAAGAGAAGCTGAATTTCCCTTCCTTCTTCCCCCCCCCGCCTCTTTATCTCAAGCCCAAGGTGTTCTGTCTGGGTCATGGTTGAATTATCTTGGTGTAACAGTGTTGGAAAATCGAAGGTTGAGGGAACATGGAAACTCCAGAATTTTTCTGAGCCAAAAATAGGGTGAGCCCTCTATGGCAGAGTCAGAAAGTGCTGGACGGAGTCGATATGAAGACCTATGTCCCTTTTCAGTCTAGAAGAAGGACTATTAATGCAAGGTAGAACAGCCCAGGATTGTGTGAATTTGGAGAGAGATCACCTCTCTCCGACTAGGATAATTCCTGAGCTACAGATCTGGGCTATTACTACTTTACCTTTCAGAAAAGGTTTTGTTGCTCATAGGGTTTTGTGGCCTGTTTGAAAAATCTATCTTGTTCACTTTCCTTTCTTGAAAAAGTGGCCTTAGCTTTTTGCAATACTTGAATAAATTGTGTATGTGCAAAAGATTTTCAGTAGCACAGAGTTAGAGAGCATTTAAATAATTCTTCTGCAAAGAACTGAGTGTAGTTCAGACTTTCAGATCCCATTGCTACCTTAAGAATACTAGGAGAATACAGCAGAGTAACAGTTGAAACTTACAAGGTATTTAGTTTAAATTGTAGGAATTTTGAAGTGTTTACAAATCAGTTAAAATGGAGAAAAGCAAAATATCCAGAACATATTTGAAATATAAAAATTAAAAATGCAAAAATATATATAGATGAAAGAGTACTGTAATTAACCTGCATTTAATAGGTTTTTTTTCCTTGACTTTGCAGAGCCTTTTTATATACATTTGCAAAGCCGCCTTGGGAGACCCTTTCTCCCTGTGTACTGTATTGTGCAGATATTAAAATAAATAAACCTGTTTACTGTGTTTGTGTAAATAACCTGTTAACCTGGTTTCCAGGCCAGTTTTCAGCCAATAATCACATCCAGTGCAGCTTTGCACAGTAGAGTTATGGATGTGGGGTTTTTTTTTGTAATTATGGACTGTAAAATAACCAGGGTTGTCCCTGTGTACACCAGTGTAAATATCTTTGTTAACTGAAATGTACTTTGAGGATAAAACCTGTAAATAAACTGATTTATAAATTAATTGTCTTATTTCCTGCTTCTTTATAAAATGGAGTGTAATTACACAAATAGCTGATAATTCTGAAGGTGCCCAGTGGATTTGTTCTTGGTAACATATTCCACCTTATCTCTGATGCTGCACTTCGGCTCCCAATTACAATCTGCTAAATCCCATTATAATTGCCTTATTTGTAATAATACCTTATAGCATGTCCTTGCATATTTGTTAAAGCTGGCTGAGTCTTGTGGCAAAAAATAGAAAAATCATTGCTTTGTTTTTCAAAAATACAAGTCAGTTTTAGTTGGAAAGATTAAAAATGAGTCATGGTAAACTTTTCAAAATGGACTTTAAAAATCTTCATTTTAAAATTATACTAAAAATGTGCTGTTTCCTTTCAAATAGGAAATATCAATAATATATTTAAGAAGTGGATAAAATTTTCCTAGAAATGATCCTAGGTCTTGTGTTATATATTCCTAAATGAGATGGTTTGTTTTATGGGTCTGCTCTTGTCTTCTCTGAACCCATCTTTATACAGTAAAAAGGAGTGTTCTCCAGAAAGTGCTATTTGTTGCTAGAAAGGCAGCACTGCATCCATTACACTTGGTTCATATTTGGACGATTACCTTCATAATTGTAAGGGTTAGAAATGTAGTAATTTTAAAAATTAAAGCTAATGAAGCTCTGCAGAAGACTACTGAGCAGCCATGACTTTTGCTGTAAATTGCAGAAATCACAGGATTCAAGACAGCCAGCCTTAGTCATTATTAAATGCAAAAAAACTAGCACTAATGCAATATTAAGGTTGCAAGATCAAGTACTTTGGTCGAGATGTTCCTACAACTAAGGTTGCGATCTAGCTATTTTAACTCCTCCACATTACACATCCTGTTTATTTTATGCTGTACATTGACAGAGCAATAGGCTAGAGTTTCCATTTAATAAGGAAAAGAGGCATAAAGGATACTACCTATATGCATCATGGGAGAGTTATTGTTGCCAGAGCAATCTTATCTTTTTGGAATTTCCTGGGAATTTGAGTGCTTGATTTCACAACTTTAATATTGCATTAATAATAATAATACCTAGCTCTTATACAGTGCTTTTAGTAGATCTCCCCGTTTTACAGATGGGGAAACCGAGGCACAATGCATTTGTGCCATCTTCATGGGCACAAAGTGTATGCATGTCGCAAGTGGGATCCACACGGACAACCTATCTGGAAGAACCTCAGCTACTGTAAGGTAAGTAATCTTTTGTTCTTTTTACAAATCAAGGCATACGGTCTTCTGTGAAGACTCGATCCATGTCAGATTTCAAATTGGTTCTTTGTTCATGTGTGGTTGAAATTGTTTAAATAGGAAATGAGCGGAGAATTAAGCACTTCATTCCCAACAAGGAATGTTTTGGAAAATTCTTAGCATGTAGGAACCATGTTAGAATCAAGTCTTACAGTGATTGATTCACTCAGGCTTTTGGATTTGAGCAAACCAGAGCACTGAGGTGAGTTGCTGGTTGGACAAATGGGTGTAACACAGTAGTGTCTAAATTGGTGCTTCAAACAGGGAGAGCATGCATCATTGTCCATCCCCACCCTTGAACTAATTTCCACTACATAGCCTGTCCTTTAGGACACGTTGTTATTTGTTGCTGTCATAATGCCTATGCTCACAATGGGAGCATATTCCCTGGGAATCAGTTTCAGGTTAGAAAGTTAATCTTTTGGATTTGTGTTCGTTTTTGAAAATGTTGGCAAAGGACAACATTGCCACAGCTAATTGGAGAGTGGCGCAGCAAACTGCTGCATCACTGCTTTGGGCCCTTCCCAAGACCGCCTGTAAACCAACTGATTCAGCCCCATATTATTCCCTAATTTGCGTATTCCTATTACTTCACCTTGACATTGACTATCTACAGTATTAACACTTCCCTGCACCACTTAAAGTATGCAATCACATTACAAATGCTTTCAAACAAGCTCTCCCAGCCCTAGAATTTTGTTACCTTATGAAATTCTCTGAGTGATCAATGGCAGGGCAGGTACTTCCTAAAATCCACAGCATAAATTCTGGTGGGCACTGTCTAGCATCTATTGTACACTCAGCTGCATCTTAATCTGGGGCTACACAGCCTACAATGCCTTGCTTGAAGAACATTGTTGGGCTGAAATGTAACACCGCTTCAGATTTTGGAGCATCCTGCAAAGCAAAGCGTTTCTGGAAAGTTCAGTCCTTCATTTGAATGGGCTGCAGAAAGAAAGGTGCTAGCCAGAAGACACCGCTCTAGGAGCCCAATTTAGATCACAAGCATTGGAAGATGACAGTTGCGGCTCACTGACCTGATGTTGCCATTCTGTGGGAGCCCAGCCCAAAACGTGGGTAACTGGAAGGCAGGCTGGCAGGAAGAAATATGTATGGGTTATAACAATGTTTACAGTAGATGGCATGATCAGGGTTGGAGATGCAAGCAAAACACAGTGCTCGGAAGTGCACTGGTTGCTGGAGAAGGAAGTGAGATGCAGCAGAGTCTGAAGTAACCAATGAACAAATAGAGATGTACCAGTGACCATCCCACCCCTGAGTGTTACCTTCTTTCTTCCTGTGCTCTTCCTGCCCTTTCTAGGATATAGTGCTGTTTGAAATACACACAGGAAAATTCCCAGGAAAGGATGAAGAACAGAGGCTATGGGAAAACAAATGGTTACCAAGATAGGGGGCCAATGGGTGTTTATAGGAAAGGGTACTTAAAGTAGGACCAAGGAAAAAAAGGGACATCTGAGGAAAGGTAGCCTCCTTTTCTGCAGCAGCTCAGAGGTAACCTAGTTACAAGAGTGGAAAAAGAAGCCTATTTGGCTTCGAATCTAGATGTTCATTTCAGCCTAGTTTTCCACCATTGGAGTCTAAATATGTGGGACCCCAATCGTTCCTTCAACAGCAATCATCCCACTGAAATCAGTTGCAGGTAGCTTCCACCAACAGACAGATCCAGGGCCTGGATTCGAAGTCTGATTTGTCTGTCTCTTTAACCTCTGTGGTGCTTGGTTTAGGTGGTATCTAGGGTGATTCTAAATAAAATACTGTATGTAAATCTTTTAGATGTGCAAGAAATTGGATTTAAAGGGGGGGAAATGAAGGCCCAGGTATAAACTCAATCAGGTTATTTGTGGGTCTTGGTACTACCAGACCTGTCAACTGGAATTCAAAGGCAACTGGACACTTTATTCCCTCTGGCTCCTTTGAAAATCCCAGGGTAAAGTGCTAGTCAACAGTGTTGCCAACTCTCACAATTTCAGCACAAGTCTCACAATGTTTAGTGTTTTAAAGTCCAAGCTCCTGGAGTCATGTGACTGTGAGAATCTTGGCCTTAATTAAAAAAAGAAAGAGAGAGAGAATGTTCTGAGGGCTTGTAGTTGTGGAGAAAATCTTGACAACATGACCAGTGAAAGTCTCAAAAACTAGGGGGCAACTGAAAAGAGCCCCACATGAATTTTAAAATCACATTATTTTTAAGTCATTTGCAATGATTTGAGGCCAATTCATGCCTTTTTGAACCCTTCTGTCTGACAGTGCTACACAGGTAAGGAATCTTGTAACACTTGCTTTCAGCTAAGCCAAGGACTGAATACAAGTAAATCAGTCTGGATTTTGTTAACCCCTCTCCAATCTAGTATACTACCCATCATAGAGGCTCTTATAGTCTATGAGAATGATCGATCTTTGGCAATATGGGCTTCGTCCAAAGCTCATTGAACTCCATGGAAAAACGGTTTATTCAGTTACCCCCAGAACAGGGGCCATATAAGATCTGACATTGAACTAAGGGACCAATTTTTCCTCTGCTTGATTTCATCTTAAAACAATTCACCAGGAGACTTTTAAAATAAATATATTTTATAAAAGTTCTTCCAGAAATAAAAGGTGTGAAAGAAACTGATCCCTCATTAATTCTTCTAGAACAATGGCTGCTGTTATTTTACAATTACAGCCGAGCTCTTTCCAATTCCAGGGAAAGGAAACATCCGGTCTTCTCTTTAGGATAGCATTTTTAAAAATGCTATTCAAACACCATTACACAATGAAAAGCATGCACTGTCAATGAATGAGGATATGCGTGCCATCCTCCCTTCCCCCATCTTTGGGTAAGGAGCTACCTCTGGACTAATGAGGAGGTGGTCATAACAAGCTCCATGAATCTAGCTCCTAGGGTAGCAGAAAGCGTGGAAAATAACTTGCAATATGGTGGAGCGTCACTTTGTAAGGAGTCAAAGCATTTTGGGGTGTGGACTCTTTCCCTTCACTTTGCATAACTGCTGCATGTACAAAGATGCTTTAGTTGCAACTAGAATATGAGTCAACAAATTTGGACTAATTAGAGTAGACGATGTGGCTTTTTTAGCAGGATTGCCGGAGAATAAGTAATTGATTTTTAACACGTTTATAATTCATGATGCTAGAGTAACTTAATGAAATCAAGTTGCTGTCTCTTTAAAATGACATAAGCAGATGTGCCCTGGGGAAAGAATCAATACAGTAAAGCAACAGCCCAGGCTGTCATTTCTATGGCAGAAAAGTGGAAGTCCCAAGTCAGGACTCAGTCTTCTAACTCACCCCTTAGAAGAGATGGGGCATTGCAAAGTATCTGCCAATGCCTTGCGAGCAAAGATGCAGTTCTTGTGTTTTCATAGCACTCTAATGCCAGGTGAGATGGACCCATCTGTTGCAATTGCTAGAGTGGAGGAAAGCTTAACCAATCAAATCAAATTATTCCAAGCCTGAAAGGGCTGAGTGAACCTGAGTCACACCGTGGGACTGGAATGTCCTGTCTTGAAGAATGAGTAGGCACGGCCGAGGAGCCTAATGAGACTGTCTTGTAAAAAAGCTGAGGCTTAATTGAAATGTTGAATCATTGTTATGGCATTAGAGAAGCAATAAACACCCATCACCACAACCACCGCAGTTCAATTAGGTTATTTTTGTAATATAGGCGAGGGCCGTTGATGGCTTTAGCAGTGAAGAAAAGGTAACCACAAATTATATCTGTGATGGGGGGTGAGTTCGGGGCTGGGGACACAGGGACTTGAGCAAGTCTCTCTGGGTACTGTAATCTGCCCCACTCCTCTGAGCACTGAAGTGGGGCAGGGACTATCTCTTTATCTGTATTAGCACTGCACTTGGTACACTGGGAGCCTGATGGTCACTAGGACTGCCATAAAATAAATGATATACCCATCTGGAAATCTATCCATAAACACCAGAGGGCAGTAATGTTTAAGAAGCCCCAAGAGATGTAACCACAGCTAACAAAGAGTGGGGAGAGCTACATGCTAATCCCACTCGCCAGTGAAATACAACCAAAACTGCTAGAATGCATTAGGATCTCTGTGCTAATCCCTGTGCACTGAAAGCACTGTCTCATAAATGCACTGGAATCTTCACACGAAACCCATCTCTAGTCTTACCCCTGGCAATCAAAGTACCCACTGTCTTCCCCACTAAGCTCCCTGGGAACTAAAGCATCGTACAGTGAGATAGTCACTGAAGTTCCTCAGTATTTCATTTAGATGGAAGGTTTGTAATTTTGTATTTGTAATATTGATTATTATCATAGCTCCTAAGGGCACAGGTCAGGACGGGGGCCTGGCTAGGTTAAACGCTGTAAAAACATCCCTCTTGCATGAAGATGGTTTGCTCAGGAAAGCAGAGTAGTCATGTCACGTACAAATGCTCCATGCAAGAGCTGGCTGCATCTCTTGTCAAGTGCTGGAATGCTAATGACCTCTCAGAATCCTGTTCTTCTAGCAGAGCAAGTTGCACTAAATATCTAGGTGTAACTCTGGGAAGATGAGCTTTCTGAGACCTGAACCAATAAACAAAGCCATAAATAAAGGGGAGTGCCATTAACGAGGATTCCTGGGAGACCAGTGGATCTGAAACACAGGCTGTCAAAAGGCCAAGGTGTTAATTTTGTCTCTGCTTTTATGTATTATTGTGTGTGACTTTATAGTTCCCTGAAATGTGCTTCTCTAATGGAGGAGGCTGACTCGATTCCTGCCCTAGAGTGCTTGCAACGTCTGTTATAGTGTTGCAATGGGGGAGTGGGTGACTGGGAATAGAGAGGGTTTGGGGGAAAGCAGGATAAGAATGTCCGCATTAAGATCGTGTGGGTGACTAACCACAGACATGCTCTCCTGATGCTTCTGTTAAGTGTTCCCCCCCCCCATATTTACCTATATAAAATAAGGAAGATTAACACAGAAGAGTAAATACTATGTATTTAGTTGTTGAACTGCTTCCCAATGCACACCACTGTAAAGATGGGGGAGGAGGAACAAATGAGCTTCAAAAAAAAGCTTTTGATTCGGTCTCCCACAGTATTCTTGCCAGCAAGTTAAAGAAGTGTGTGCTGGATGAATGGACTATAAGGTGGATAGAAAGCTGGCTAGATTGTTGGGCTCAACGGGTAGTGATCAATGACTCCATGTCTAGTTGGCAGCTGGTATCAAGCGGAGTGCCCCAAGGGTCGGTCCTGGGGCTGGTTTTGTTCAGTATCTTCATTAATGATCTGGAGGGTGGGGTGGACTGCACCCTCAGCAAGTTTGCAGATGACACTAAACTGGGAGGAGTGGTAGATACGCTGGAAGGTAGGGATAGGATACAGAGGGACCTAGACAAATTAGAAGATTGGGCCAAAAGAAATCTGATGAGGTTCAACAAGGACAAGTGCAGAGTCCTGCTCTTAGGACGGAAGAATCTCATGCACTGCTACAGACTAGGGACCGAGTGGCTAGGCAGCAGTTCTGCAGAAAAGGACCTAGGGGTTATAGTGCATGAGAAGCTGGATATGAGTCAACAGTGTGCCCTTGTTGCCAAGAAGGCTAACGGTATTTTCAGTTGTATCAGTAGGGGCATTGCCAGCAGATCGAGGGACGTGATCATTCCCCTCTATTCAACATTGGTGAGGCCTCATCTGGAGTACTGTGTCCAGTTTTGGGCCCCACACTACAAGAAGGATGTGGAAAAATTGGAAAGAGTCCAGAAGAGGGCAACAAAAATTATTAGGGGGCTGGAGCACATGACATATGAGGAGAGGCTGAGGGAACTGGGATTGTTTAGTCTGCAGAAGAGAAGAACAAGGGGGGATTTGATAGCTGCTTTCAACTATCCGAAAGGGGGTTCCAAAGAGGATGGATCTAGACTGTTCTCAGTGGTAACAGATGACAGAACAAGGAGTAAAGGTCTCAAGTTGCAGTTGGAGAGGTTTAGTTGGATATTAGGAAAAACTTTTTCACTAGGAGGGTGGCGAAGCACTGGAATGGGTTACCTAGGGAGGTGGTGGAATCTCCTTCCTTAGAGGTTTTTAAGGTCAGGCTTGACAAAGCCCTAGCTGGGATGTCTTAGTTGGGGATTGGTCCTGCTTTGAGCAGGGGGTTGGACTAGATGACCTTCTGAGGTCCCTTCCAACCCTGATATTCTATGATTCTATGAAAAAAGGAGGGGCTATTGGCTTTCTTATGGGTGATGGAGCATGGAGGTTAACAGTGGTTCTGAATTCAAAAGTGTAACTACTAAATTCCATTTGTCATTTGGAGCCCTGATTTCTGTGATTGTTTCCATGTGTTGGGTTTTTTTTACTTATCCATTAATTTCTGCATATGGGTGGGTGGATGTGATGGTAACATTAGATCATTTCACTGACAAGTTAGTGTTTTGCCAAGATAAAGCTGGGCTGCATGGGAGTGTAATGTAAAGAGCAAAAAGGTCAGCAACGTTTTGCTGGCACAAGGGAACAGAGCAAGGAACCCTCAGTAAGATATTTGCAAGACAAATTTTCTGCTGATGTAAACTGGCCCAGTTCCATTGCAGGTGACACCAGCAGAGAATTTTTCTTCAACAAGGTGAAAGAATAAACATGGAGCGTGGAATTGGTTGGTTTGCAACGGTTGGCTGGCTCTTGTGTGGTATCTACGTTCAGATCAATTTCCATATTGCAGCCCAAATACAGTTTTAGTGGTTTGCACCAAAATGGGAAAATAAAGATTATCTAGGATACAGCCTGTGACTTCTGACTTTATGCATATTTCCATGTCATGGCTTTTCTTAAAAATACTGTTCTAGAATAACTAGGTAGGTCCTATCTAATCTCTTCTTTTAAAAAAAAAAACATAGTTAAAGTCTCTTCTTTAGTGCGTGTGTTACCAGCTCATGGCAGGGCTCTGTGTAATATGGTTAGTGTTTAAAATCAGTTTTACTTCTGGGTTTCCAAGGTAAAATTCCCTTCTGTTTAGGCACGTCTCTCAAATTCCCCTCATTTCAAGAGATGTCACACATTTGTCCCAAAGTTTCCTATCTGCCACAGTGGTGGTGGTCTCTCATTTTGATTGCTAAATATTATTGGCTCCCATCACTGTTACAACTGAGCATCTCACAGTCTTTAATGTATTTATCCTCACAACACCCGGGAGGCAGGACAGTGCTGTTTATCCTCATTGTACACGAAACTAAGTAATTTACCCAAAGTCAGACAGGAAGCCCGTGGTGGAGCAGGATTTGACTGGGAGGTCTCCCCAGTCCTAGGTGAGTGTCCTAACTACTGGACCATCCTTCCTCTCATGCACCTGAAGTTAGAGTTATTTACACTAAAGAATGAATCCCCCATTGTGATTTTATCATGGTTCGCACACTGTCTGGTGTTTTCCTTAAAGCCCAACTCCTGGGGACAAAGACTTACATGGGAATTTCCAGTTTCTTTTCTTTAAAGTATGTTTCTGGTGTCATGGTTACAGAGAAATGCTTGAAAAGGTAACCTGAGCCAACCCTCAAGGCAAGTTTTTTGTTGTTTTTTTTAAAGATTGATCTCATGATCTTTTTTGTTGTTGTTGCACATGATTTTGGTGGCCTCTCCTGATTTTTGGACAGGTGCGGTTGGCTGATGTTTTGTGTCTTGACAGATAATTAAAATCACTTGCCCCATAACCTCAGCCGTGCAGAACACAATGCCATAACAGCCTCAGGAACAACTCTAACATCATAATCAAAAAGGCTGACAAAGGAGGAGCTGTCGTCATCATGAATAAGTTGGAATATGAACAAGAAGCTGTCAGGCAGCTCTGTAACTCCACATTCTACAGGCCATTATCCTCTGACCCCACTGAGGAGTACCAAAAGAAACTACACCATCTGCTCCAGAAACTCCCTGGAAAAGCACAAGAACAAATTTGTACAGACACGTGCCTAGAACCCCGACCAGGTACATTCTATCTGCTACCCAAGATCCATAAACCTGGAAATCCTGGACGCCCCATCATCTCAGGCATCGGCACCCTAACAGCAAGATTGTCTGGCTATGTAGACTCTCTCCTCAGGCCCTATGCTACCAGCACTCCCAGCTATCTTCGCGACACCACTGACTTCCTGAGGAAACTACAATCCATCGGTGATCCATCGGAGACAACACCATCCTGGCCACTATGGATGTAGAAGCCCTCTACACTAACATTCCACACAACGATGGACTACAAGCTGTCAGGAACAGTATCCCCGATACTACCACGGCTAACCTGGTGGCCGAACTTTGTGATTTTGTCCTCACCCACAACTATTTCACATTTGGGGACAATATATACCTTCAAGTCAGTGGCACTGCTATGGGTACCCGCATGGCCCCACAGTATGCCAACATTTTTATGGCTGACTTAGGTGACGAGAGCTGAGGAAGCGTTGTTCTAACACCCCTACTCTACTTGCGCTACATTGATGATATCTTCATCATTTGGACCCATGGAAAAGAAGCCCTTGAGGAATTCCACCATGATTTCAACAATTTCCATCCCACCATCAACCTCAGCCTAGACCAGTCCACACAAGCGGTCCATTTCCTAGACACCACTGTGCTAATAAGTGATGGTCACATAAACACCACCCTATACCGGAAACCTACTGACCGCTATACTTACCTACATGCTTCCAGCTTCCATCCTGGACACACCACACGATCCATTGTTTACAGCCAAGCTCTAAGATACAACCGCATTTGCTCCAATCCCTCAGACAGAGACAAACACCTACAAGATCTCTATCAAGCATTCTTACAACTACAATACCCACCTGCTGAAGTGAAAAAACAGATTGACAGGGCCAAAAGAGTACCCAGGAGTCACCTACTACAAGACAGGCCCAAAAAAGAAAACAACAGAACACCACTAGCCGTCACCTTTAGCCCCCAACTAAAACCTCTCCAGCGCATCATCAAAGATCTACAACCTATCCTAAAAGATGATCCCTCACTCTCACAGATCTTGGAGGACAGACCAATCCTTGCTTACAGACAGCCCCCCAACCTGAAGCAAATACTCACCAGCAACCACACACCATACAACAAAAACACTAACCCAGGAACCTATCCTTGCAACAAAACCCGATGCCAACTCTGTCCACATATCGATTCAAGTGATACCATCACAGGGCCTAATCACATCCGCCATGCCATCAGGGGCTCATTCACCTGCACATCTACCAATGTGATATATGCCATCATGTGCCAGCAATGCCCCTCTGCCATGTACATTGGCCAAACCAGACAGTCTCTACGCAAAAGAATAAATGGACATAAATCTGACATCAGGAATCATAACATTCAAAAACCAGTAGGAGAACACTTCAACCTCCCTAATCACTCAGTGACAGACTTGAGGGTAGCAGTGTTGTGACAGATTAACTCCAATAACAGACTTCAAAGAGAAACTGTTGAACTCGAATTGATATGCAAACTAGATTGCATTACCTCAGGATTAAATAAGGACTTGGAATGGCTCGGCCATTACGTTAATTGAATCTATTTCCCTTAAGTTAACGATCCTCATTCACACCTGTGTGACCATCTTGTTTATCACTTCAAAGGTTTCAAGTATCACTTCAAAGGTTTTTCTTCCCCTGCTGTTATGGTTCCTCTCAATTAATGAGCCTCTTAAGGTTGGTCTATGCACCTCCACCTTATCATGTTTCTCTGACTGTATAAATATCTGTCTACTGTATGTTTCATTCCATGCATCCGATGAAGTGGGTACTAACTCACGAAAGCTTATGCTGAAATAAATTTGTTAGTCTCTAAGGTGCTACAAGTTTTTCTTTCTTATTTTTGTTTTGCTGACACAGACTAACACGGCTACTACACTGAAACCTTCAATTAAAATGCTGTGTCTTTGTCATGCGTTGCAGGGCATGGCAGGTCTAGATCTAAGTGTTTATACTATCTGTCAGCATTGCATGTGAGCAGCCACCTTCACACTTGTATTAAAATCTGTGGGTGTAGCACAAGGGCCTCTGGCAGCTGCTACATGTAGTTAAACAGTGTGACTAGCATGGGGCCATATGCCCCCTCTAAGGCAACGAGATGTCTGTCTCTTTCACTGCCCGGGCCTATGTCCAGTGCATTTCAGTGGCGTGAAACACATCTCCCCACTGTCCTAAGACAGGGAGAGGCAGCTGTGCTGGGTGTTTGTTTCAGGTAGAAGGAGGTCTCCCTTGCTGCACTGTGGGGACTAACCCCTGCCTTTGCTCAGGCTGCCACAAAAAGGGAAAAGTAACCCACCCACTGCCCCTTGCCTGGGGGCCATTGCCCAAGGGTCTCAGACACAGCCAGCAGGGACTTCTTTGTCCAAGGCCATCTTAATCACTTAAGAGGCACCAGGGCACAGTGTAAAGGGGGAAGGGCTCCCTATGCCAGCAGAAAACAGAGTCGTTCTTGCGTGGGTAACATTTTATTGCAAGCCGAGAAGTTTTACAGGGGCGCTGCTGCTGCTTTAAACGCCTCGCTGTGTGGGGGGGGCACCCTGCTCCCAGGTACCATCTGCCTCCCGGCTCAGCAGAGCCTGGGTACCCATCACTGCTGGAGGGAGGGGCTCGCTGGGTGCCGGGCGTGCCCATGCCTGAAGGCAGCCCTGCCTGGTCCCTACCCCTGCTGCCGCCCAGCCAGCCTTGGACACCTGGCTCTGGAGCGGGGGCTGGACGGGAGGAGAGCTGAGCCACCGCCCACCCCCAGGCCAGTGCGGCCGCGGCAAAGAATGGGCGGGGCCGGGCCCCGCCCAGCCCCGCCTGCAGCTCCTCCCCCCCCGGCCGGGGACAGGCAGCTGCAGCTACGGGCGCAAAGTTCTTCCCCCCCGGCGCGGCGCGGCCCGGCCAGCAGCCACTGTGCGGCGGGCTCCCGGCGGAAGATGGCGAGGCGACGCTGCCCCCAGTCCGCGCGGCTGCTGCTCCTGCTGCTGGCGGCCGCCCTGGCCGGGGCGCAGCCCGGCGGCCTCTACTCGCCCGGCGACCCGCTGGTGCTGCTGCAGGTGGACACGCTGGAGCGCAGCGTCCTCAACTCCAGCAGCGCCTGGCTCGTGGAGTTCTACGCCTCCTGGTGCGGCCACTGCGTCCACTTCGCCCCCACCTGGCGGGCGCTGGCCGCCGACATCCAGGGTGAGTGGCCGGGCCACGGCGGCCCCGCTCCCCCCGGCCCCCAGCATGGGTACTTGGCCACCTGCCACGGGCCAGCCCTAGCCCGCTCCCCCTCCCGGGGCCAGCCCTGAGCCATCCTCGGGCCCCCCCCTTTGTGCTCCTGCCCGAGACAGCCCCTCCCCGTAGAAAGGGCCCTCACTGTCCTGGGGCCGCCCCGTGCCCTTTCTGCCACCCACCTTCTCGTTCCCTGCCCCGGCTCTCCGGAGTCCTCGCTTCTCTTCTCCGCATCCTCGGCCCCCTTTCCAGCCAGCTCGGGGCCTTCTCCCTGCCCCCCGGCATCTTCATTCCCCACACTCCTTTCCTCTCTGAATTCCTTGTGTGTCCCCCCCCTCCGCCTCTCTTCCCTTCTCCCTCTGTCGGCGCCTCTCCGAGACCCTTGGCTGCAGCATCCCTGCTCCAGGTCACTTGCAAACCGCAGAAAGGAGGCTGCCGTTTCTTGGGGTGGGGGCGGGCTGACGGGTCCCAGCTGCACTCTGCGCTGTAGCTTTAGTGCCCGTTGCTGAGCAGTTAGGAGAGCAACTTCCCTAAAGTTGCTGTAAAAAACCACATACAAACGAAGCCTCTTCCTGCTTCGCTTCTGCGTTGTAGCTACTTCACTTTGGGGGCAGACTTTCCTTCTCCAATTGTGACTTTGGGTTAACTCTCAATGCTCCTTTCTCATCCGCCCGGGCTCAGGCGCTCTAGCTGGCTGTGGAGGAGGCCAGCAAGTGTTGATCTGATCAGCTGAGGCCCTAATACAGACTGGGTCTGGGAGCTACTGGAGAAAGGGTGGGGGGGAATTGGAAGGGGTTTTTCACTGGCTTTTTGCCCGGGGCAATGGGCGTGTGTGTTTGAAGTTCGCAGATGGAGTCTCTGTAGATCAAAGGCTGAGTTGTGCCCTGTAGCATGGTCTGGGACAGCCTACAGGTGACTCCATCAAGGAGTAGTTAATGAATTGATACTTAGTAGTTGACCAGTCGGTCCCTCCTCTGACTTTTGGGGCCTGCAGCCCAGGGAGATGGGGTTTGAGCACTTTTCATTCTGAGGGATCCCAAGGCGTGTTTGTGATTTTGTTAATGGATTGCCCAATTAGAGGCATGTGAATCACTCACCAGCCCTTGAAATGCAGCCGTCCTGCAGGCGGAATGTGACAGCTGTTGAGAAATGTGCAGTGGCACTGAAGGGCAGTTGTGGGAAGGAAGGGAAGACTCTTGCAGCCATTTGAAACGTGCGGAGGGAATTGTAGGTATTCTGGCCAAATTCCAATGCAAGAAACACCCCTATGCTTCCTCAAAGTGCCATGAACTCAGACAACCCGTTTTTATGTTTCATCCGAGAGGCAGTGCAGCCAGCAGTATGCTGGGGCATCATTGGCTCAGGATTGACTCAGAAGGAAACATGCCAATGGGGAAGCCACCCACATCACTTCCTACAGCGCATTTGTTTCCGTAGAGGTCTCAGTATCTGCTTGGCATGGCCATACTTAGCATGTGAGATAGGAGGAGGATTTACATTTATGCCTTCAAAGGGCTTTCCTTTCCTGAATCTTTGCAGCTGCTGTGGGGTAGGTAAGTAACTATAATTATCTCCATTGCACAGATCAAGGAAACTGAGGCAGAGTGACTAAGGGTCTTGCCCAAGGATACCCAATGAATCAGTGGCAGAGCTGTGAGTAGAACGCCCTTACCTATGCACTAGACCATGCAGCCTTGGTAATGAGATTACAGCCTGAGGTTTAGGTAACTGGATGACAGAGCTTTGGTTCATGCTCACAGGTGTTTTCTGGTGGTGTGCCCTGATTCTAGACACTGGTAGAACAGCGCTGATGTGACTGTGTGATTTAGTGGGAGGCCAGGAAGGATCTTAGAGATCCTTGTCATCCCCTTGAAGGCCTCTTCAGCACTTCCCGTGTGCATTATTCCCGGCTCTCAGAAGGGATAACCTGTCAGAGGCTACGCAACGCTCAGGATCACCCAGCAAGTCACCGGCACAGCTACCTAGGACCAGGCCTCTGATCCAGGGGTTCCCATTCCTATGCCTTAACCACAATGACAGCGAGGTCCCCAGCTGCTAGAAGAGGAGAGACTTATTGCTGTCCTCTCCAGATCGGCCACCAGGGAGAGGTAGGGTGACCAGATAGCAAGTGTGAAAAATCGGGACGGGGTGGGTGGTAATAGGCACCTATATAAGAAAAAGCCCCAAATATCGGGACTGTCCCTATAAAATTGGGACATCTGGTCACCCTAGGGTGAGGTAGGGTGGGCCATATATTGCCAAGCTTGCAGGGGTCTGGGCTTACACGGAGCAGGGTCCCACGTGCTATGGGCCAGCCTGTGGCATGATGCTGTAAGCCAGCCATGTCTCTCCAGTGACCTTACCACAGGGATTGAACTTCCAGCATCTGGTGCCCCTCAGAGCATCATTAAGGGACCCTTTGTTGTAATTGCCTGTACCTTCTGGACCCCCCTATAGTGTGCTCCAGATAAGATTCCCGCACAGTGACATGCCCAGGGCTGAGGACAAACACACATGGGAGGGCCATGAATCTCATGCACACAGAAGCCATGTCTGCATGGACCCTGTGAGCTGGGATGGAAGCAGTAGGGTCTCATGCCCCAGGCTGCACATGCTGGTCCAATGCCTGGAGCTGAGAGGAGGAGGATGCTGATTGCAGTTCTCTGGGGTGAGTTCACAGCCCTTCAGCCCTCTCTGGAGGAACATACTTAGTGATGACGGCTGTCGACGGGGGCTGATGTCCTGTGGGCAGCGGGGAAAGGAGCCACGTGCTGGTGGCCTGTGTTACGCAGGAGGCCTGACTAGATGATCACAGTGGTCCCTCCTGGCCTTGGAATTGATGACTCTCTAGGTGCTATAGGCCCATGGCCTCCCATTGGCCCAGAAGTCTGTATTTGGCTCTGTGCCAGCAGGGCGTCACACACGCACTCTGCAGAGCTCTCCTGCTGATGTAATCACGGAAGAGTCTTCACTGTGAACCCACATTTGCCTCCCCTCTGACGTGTGTTGACAGAACCCAGCTCATGCGGCTGGAGGAAATACACACACCCACACGCCAGGGCTGAAGAGGTACAAACGTGCCTTTAGTGCTGCATTCAACGGTGGTGTGCACTGATGCGATCTAAGCAGGGAGCTCCTGGCCCCTTGCAGCCCCTCACAACAGCCCTGGGCTGGATTTGCTTGTCGTTGCAATTTTTCCTCCCTCTTTTCAGTTCTGGCAGGAGAGGCTGTGTTTAAACTCCGGACACTAGAGAATTTTGTCTCCGCTCGCTGATGGCTACGGAAGCCCATAAATCAGACTTGGAAAAGCTCCATGAATCTAAATGCTGATCTTTAAAGTGAAACCTCCTGGAGTGGGGAAGAGCCTGGCTTGCCAAATCCATCTTGGGTTGTCGTATGAAAACGTGACGGAGAGTTTGTACGAAGAGACCTTGCTTGGATGGGAGGGGAGAGTTGTTTCTCCAACCCAAATCCCTTTCTCAGCTGATCAGTGTAATTCATACACTCTCCTTTCCCTGCACTCAGGAAGCCCTGAGCTCCAATCTGGCTTAGGGGGAACTTTTCAAAAGGGCTCTTGGGTGCCTGCGTCCCATTTGTGCCTTGGAAAATGTCCCCCTAAGTCACACGTGGGGAAGTTTTGCTTCCTTGTAATCCCCACATCACAAAGACATCATGCAGCAGATTACAATTGACAGCGTTTCCTCAGGAGAATTGAGGACGGAGAGCTGCCAGATCAGTGGCCCGTCTAGCCCAGTACCCTGTCCCTGACAGTGACTAGCAGGAATCCCCTTAATGGACACTACTGCCCATAGGGGAACTTAATTTCTAGCGTCCACCAGGCAATGTCTGACTTATGCCCTGAGGCCTGAGAGTTTAGAGCCCTTCTAATTTTTCCTGTCTAATGTAACTGAATGATCACAGCCATGTTGTGTGCTTGTCCAGGCCTTTTCTAAATCCTGCTAAACTCTCAGCCTCAATGAGATCTTGTGGCAGTGAGATCACGGGTTAATTGTGTTTTTAACATGCTTTCCTCTGATCAGTTTTAGTTTTGCTGCCTTTCAATGTTACTGATTGTCCCCATGTTCTTGGGTTAGATGAACAGGCCCCCTGATTACCTGCTCTGTGTCAGTTATGCTTTTATATACCTCCATCACGTCCCCATTACGGGTGTCCTCTGCCGATCCCTGCTCACATGGAAGTCTTTCCATGCCTCTTGCCCTGAGCCCTGGTCAGAACACAAGAGCCCTGACGGGTCTGCATCCCAGCAGGGGAATAGGAGCAAGTGCTGCAGGTCAGGCTCAAAGTGCGTTTGCAAAGCTGGGATGAGAGCCCGGCACTGGAATAACTGGAATAGCAGGAGTGTTGCAGGTCAGAGTTGAGCTGCCTTGGCAGAGACTTCTAAGCGCTCAGGGGTATTGCAGGATGAGGGCAGCTTGCACAGCGCTGGTCTGCGTGAGCCTGGCTCTTGCTAGCGCTGCTTTTTCCTGGCTTTCTCTACCCAAAAAGTGCATTAAACCGCCCACCACCTTAATGTGTACTGAGCCTTTTATGTCCACTGGTGACGAGCGTGAAACCTGCCTGGAAGGAATGCCCTGTGCTTTCGAATGGATCATCCCCAGGGCAGCGCCCAATAAGAGAGAGGCAAACACCCCTCAGGCACACCTCACAATCAGTGAGCCAGCTTCCATGGCCCCAGGATGGTTTCTAGGGAGCCCCGACACAGTCCTTGTGTAGCAGCTGTAGCATGGCTAGAGGAGCTGAACAGAAGGCAGACTGTGGGGGGACAAGGGAAGCTGTCAGTGGCTGAGATCTATTCAGTGCTGTGCGAAAGCAATGTTGCATTTTGGATCTTGGGGATTCTGCAGAGAGAGGCTAGAATCAAGGTGTGAACGTTCCCAGCACCCTGGCACTGCCTGGGAGTGCAACTAAAGGGCAACCTGCCCCAAACACTGGCTCCGGCTCCCCCTTGCCCTGTGGAACTGTCTGCATGAGCCTTGACACCTGACCTGCTCCTCAAGCGCAGGTAGCAGCATCGGTGCCAGTGTGCTCCCCCTCTTTGCTGGGAGCGGGCACCTTTTGGAGCACTGCGTTTGTCCTCGAATGGCAAGCAGGGGTTGCTCAGACAATAAAAGCAGAGAACTGCCTCTCAAATTGAGAGCTGCAAGGGGCGCTTGTGTGGTGATTTGAGGGCTGGAGTATATTGGGGGAAGGGGTGGTATTTCCC
This sequence comes from Chelydra serpentina, assembly GCA_037349315.1. Taxonomy (NCBI): domain Eukaryota; kingdom Metazoa; phylum Chordata; order Testudines; family Chelydridae; genus Chelydra; species Chelydra serpentina. The sequence continues at coordinate 53,208,550 of JBAIAC010000024.1, read as the reverse complement.
TTGGACTCCAACCCTCCGTGTGCTGCTGCACAATGTTCTCTTGTGGGGCTGGCACAAGTAATAGTGCCATGTGACCTGTGCTAATGGCTGCCTGTCCTGCACTGCAGTAACACCTCTGTCCCTGCCAGAGCTCCTGCATATCAACCACACTAGGTTATGTAGCCACCTGGTTGCAATGGCCAGAAGAATAGTTAATAGATGCCACTGTATTCCATCCGTGCTGTGGCCACCACCTCTGAGCTCTTGGCTCCTGTTCCCGTCCTTTCGAGCCTGTTCCATGGACCGGACCCCAGAGCAAATGGAGGAAGTTGCTGTATCAGTCGGATACGCTTCCCTCTGAGGGGTGGGTTGTCCCGTTCAGACGTGCTTGGAAGGCGCCTGCAAGGATCTGGTTGTTGCTCACAGCTCAGAAGAGCTGAGTCATGAGTTTTCAGGGGGGTGGATTTTTCTAGCCAAGCATCATTTTAGAATGAATCCCCAGGGGTCTCCGGAGGCGAATGCAGGGTCTAGTTTCCTAAGCAAGATGCTCTGTTCAAACGGACGCGCGGGGGCTGCTTGCCGTGATGTCAGGAGGAGCCAGAGGCCTGGATGGAGCAGCCGTGCACTCACTGACTGTGTGGGATGGACCCTTGTCGGAGTGAGGACAGCATTGCCGTGCGTTGGGGAGAAGGGACCTGCCTGTGCCCACATGGGAGGGGGAGAGAGTGTTCTGGGCTCACAACTGCTGCCAGAGAGGCCTCTGAGCCAGTGTTTATGGAAGAGGGATTAACAGCTCTGCATTGGATCCCTGCCCAGCTCTGCCCCTGGCACCAGGCCGGAGTTGCTCTCCCCTACGTTCCTCCTCCGGTCTCCCAGGAGCGTCTGCTCAGCCTGCCACTGCGAAGGGCCGGGAGGACGCTCTCCTTGGTGTCCCTGGTGTGGAGGAGGCGAGGTCCCTGGAACAAAAGGGCCCAGTTCTCCCTCCCTGGCACCTTGCCCACAGATGAGACTTGTGAGTTTACTGCACTGACCCATGACTACTGTGGGATTCCTGTCTCCGCAAAGTCTAGGGGGCTTCTCTTTTGGGAGGGGGAGAAGCTGCGAGCGCTGTTGAGCTGTATATTGGGGCTGGGGTCCCTACCCTTACCCAGTGACTGCAGCTCAGAGAGAAGAGGCTGGGGGCCAGAGTGAGGATGCCAGTTTGCGGGTGGGTGGAATGCGGAGTGCAGCAGGAGTTGCTCAGATCTCGGCTCCCAAGTGCACACACATGCAGTGTGGTATTATCCACCTCTTTGCAATGCTGGCATGTTCCACTCCCTGCAACTCGCAAACTGTGGCTGCCAAGCCAAGGGGGCCTAGGCTGTTCTTGGAGATGAGCCCGCCGAGGAAAAGGCTGGGTGCTGCAGGAAGCGCTGTTGATTACTCTGTTCCTTGGTGCGCATCCCAACAGCCTCAGCGTGGTGCCTGGGTCACTGGACAGCTAGAAGGGCAGTGGGGTGGTAGAGATGGAAAACTGAGTTCCTGACTCCCCTGCCCCCCACATGAACACTTTTTTGTAAGAAAAGGGGTTTGAGTCCCAGTCTCCTGACCGGATTCCAGCTCTGAGCATTACGTTCAGTCAGTCCTAAAATACCCCCATAGCATTTGCTTGTGAAGTGGCCTGTGCATTCCTGGTGCTGTATAAATCAAGTGGTTTGACTTGTGTAAAGCATGCCGCTCTGCTTCCTGTCCTAAGCTGCTGTGCTTACTCTGCACTGCTAAACGGCTGCTGTGCCGTACCCCAGAGCCAGCTGAATTTCATTGGTGGCTATAAAGCTCCTGTGCATGAATGTCGAAAGTGCGTTGGGATAAGCTGTGCTCTAGCAATGGAGGAGGTTCGAATTCAGCTTCCGGCCATGGAACTGTGGGAAAGTTTTGGGGGGGTTACCCATAATGCATTTCTTCCCAGTGGAAAGAGCAAGATTTTGCTCACAAGGGGTAGGTAGGTAATGGTGGAAGTCTGTGCAATCTTCAGCAGCATCTGGGAGTGAGATGCAAGTAGAAACAGCTCCAATACACTGACGGGCAGCTGTCTATTATGTAATTGCAGTAAGGAGCAGTAACTATGATATAACAGAGGCTTCCTCCAACTTAGTCCTCGTCTAACATGTCCTAGTGGCTCCTGCCCCATTTCCTGGGGCTGGGGGTCTCCCCATGAGCAGTGAAGCTGTGACAGGCTCTCTGGGGAAAGGCTGCCACTGGAATTCGGAGCGAGCTCTGCCCCAGCGGCTGCTCCTGTTCTCAATGCAGAGTGGCCGGGACTGGAGTGGGTCGGTTCAGGTCCGCTAACGTCTGTCTGTCTGTGTGTCCTTTCAGAATGGAGCCCCGCGGTGAAGCTCGGCGTCCTCGACTGTGCTGACATAGCCAATCAGAAAGCGTGCGGGGACTTTGGGATAACTGGGTTCCCGACGTTGAAGGTAAAGTGAGCACAGGCTGGGGCGGGGTGGCAGGAAAGCGGAGCTGGTCCAGCTTCAGTCTGTAGGGGTGTGTGTACTCCGTGTTCTTCAGCGGGGCTCACACCAGCACTCTAGAAATAGCTGCACAGGTAGTGCTTTGCACGGTGTCTCGGGCTCTGAAGCCTAGTAGCGGGGTGGGAGGACCCGGGCAGGGAGACTCACTCCAAAACGCCGTGTAGACACACCCTGTGCCATTCCATGGGGCTGGTACCCCAGGAGGCCCCTAATCAGTTCTACTGTGGTCCTGGTCTCAGCCTGTGTTTTGGGTCTGAACAGTAGCATTGGCCATAAACCATCTGAAATCACCCCCCTCCTGTTTATCTCAGCGCTTCACCAGGCAAACTGTGGGTTTTTGGGGGTATGGGGTGTTGCTCACTACTGGTCGGGGAGAAGAGCCCTTTGTGTGTGAAATCTCTGTCCCTGTAAGACTGTGGCAATGGCATGACCAGGGAAACCTGACTGGGGTGTTTCTAGGAATCGGCAACCTTTTGAACTTGAAGCCCAGCTGACTTTTGTCCCAGATCTGCAGCTCGCTGCCCCTGAGGAAGGAGTGAGCCTTGAATTGAACCCAGGGCTCTAGCCCAACTCCTGTACGAGATGGGTTCTGTGCCTCCTAGAGCACTTTATTCTTGTGGCTTCTCCTGCTTCTCCTTCTCCTTTATTCCTGTTTCTCTTAACTGTTTCCTCTCCCTGTCAGTTCAGCTGAATGATAACCTTGCATCTGTTTAGATAGCACCCCAAATACATTCCTGGGCATATACACAGAAATCGCTTCACCCAGCACTGAAATGCAGCCACCTCTGGAGTGAAACACAGCAGCTGTTCAACCGTGCCCAGCATCCCTTCTCAGGCGTCTAGAACAGGCAGTAAAGACTATCATATCCAAGTGAGATTGCTGTGGGGATCTGGGCAGGCAGAGTGTAGTGAGGCACAGAGGAATTTGGCCAGGAGGCTGGAGCTAACCCCCCTTGTAAAAAGTACCATGGGGGTCTGCCACAAGTGACTTCACTGTTGTGTCTATTCCCTGAGCCGCAAGGGTGCTGCACGATTTCATTCCCATCTGTTAAGTGCTTTGAGAGCTTTCCATGTTGGGTGGCTCTGTTGTCATTGGCAGCTGAGTTGCGATTCCACCCCTTGGTCCCGCGCCCAGCAGAAATTGTGTAAATATATATAATTTAAATAGTTCCTCATGCAAACAAACCCCAGTCCAACATAAGCAATAGTGCAAAAGCCTCGGAGATGCCTTGCTAACAGGCAATGAATTCGCATAACTTGGAGTTCAGATGCAGGGCTTAATTATTAACTATTATTTATATAGTGCCCGGACATGCACAGGGCAGGAGAATGGCACCAGAGTAGTAAAAGGTACCCTCCATTTTTCTTTTTTGCATTTCTGTTGGAGACTCCCTGTATTGAGCCGTCTCTGAGGTCGTAGTAAGGGAGAGCAAAACCAGGGTCTGGTAGACTCCATCAGAATGTTCCCGTTCATCCTCCTTTCAAGTTCCCAGCACGCCTCTTGTCCTGGCTGTGTTCCTTTCCCAAGGAATGGGGACTCTAAGTGCCTGAATCCATTCCAGCTGGGAGGACGGTGTGGTGCCTTTGATCTGGTGCAAAGGGGAATACAGCATATGGCCATTTCAAATGCCTCTGCCACAAACATTTCCTGAGGCAGACCTAGTGCAGTTTCCGCAGTCCTTTAAAGAGACGGTGTCAGTGAGTCCTTCTCAGCAAACATCACTGTTTCCAGTGACCCTTTGGATTATTTGAAGCCGGAAGAATTCTGTGACTTGTTTTTTGCTGTTTACTTTCTGCACTAGCTGGTGAACTTGCTTTGGCTGAGTGTAACCCAAGCTAATTGATTGCCAGTTAACTAACAGGATGCCAGACTCCAGGGTTGACATTCCCTAGTGTTGGTTCCTAGTCGGATCTCCTGAAATGAACACTTTCTGACTGGCTACTCTAGAATTTACACTCATGTTCGTTAACTTGAGTTAAGAGGCAGTCAACTAGCTGGAGTTACAGCTGGACCAAAATCTCTGGCTGTCTCTTTGCCAGCCAAAGAGGTGTGTGGGATTTTTGGCAGTGGGATAACTAAGGCCTTGGCTACACTTACGAGTTACAGCACAGTAAAACTGCCTGCAGCGCTGTAACTCACTAACTGGCTACACTTGCAAGGCACGTGCAACGGTGTATCTCCTCAGATACAGCGCTGCTTGTACTCCACCTCCCCGAGAGGAATAGCTACTGTTGCGAAGTGGGTGGAACGCTGGTCTTTCAGTGTAGCCGAGGAATTCCGCAGTTACTGACCTCCGAAAGCTCCCTTTGTTTTGAAACGGCACTTCCGGGTTGGAGTTCAGAGCTCCGTCTGGAGCTGCTTTACAAACACAGCTACTGTTTGCAGGCGGGGGGAGGGGGAAGAGGGGGAGCTCCGTTAGGAATGCCAGCAGCAAAGTTGCCTTGGACAGAGACGGGGGGGGGGGGGGGGGGGAGAACGGCGGGGGGCAGGGCTCCGTTTCCCCAAGTTCTCTTTTATCTGCTCTTTAAAAACAAACAAAGCCCCTGCTGTTTGCTTTCAGTGATTGAGAGAGAGGCAGGGGATGTGGAGGTGTGTAAACCTAGGAGATAATGAGCTGACACTCTGTGGAGATTCCAAAAACCCACTCTCTCTCCCAACACACTCCCTGTCAAAGTCCCCCTCACCCCCCCCCATTTGAAAAGCACGTTGCAGCCACTTGAACGCCCATAATGCACCGCTCCCAATACAGCTGCAAATGCCTCAAATGTAGCCACATTACTGCGCCGGCAGCTGCCAGTGTGGACAGGCTGCAGCGCTTTCCCTACTGAGCTGTACGAAGACGGGTTTAACTCACAGCGCTGTACAGCTGCAAGTGTAGCCAAGGCCTAAGGCATGGGAGCTACCCTGCTGGAGACAAGGGACAGGTAGTTTTTAGCGTGATGTAGCAGGATGAGGTCAGCAGTACACCCTCCACCTGGGGTTGACCTCACCTAGCTACATCATGGTAAAATTAAAGAGCCTTATTTCCACTAGGAGTTTGCAGCAGGGTCGCTAATGCTCATTATCCAGCTGTAAAACCCACCCTTTTTGGCAGTGAAAACAGCCTGTGTTTTTGTCTACACTGGGAAGATGTAATGTATTCAAATATGGTGTGTAAACACTAGTCAGCACCTAGTGTAGACAAAGACAATTATGTTTAAGAACATTAGCTGGTTGTGCTAAGCCTAGGGCTTTATACACTGTAATGTGAATGTTAACACGGTGGGCTTGGTCCTGCACCAGGTGCCGAGTGGTGTTTAGAAACATGTTAATTCAAACGTGTTAGCTGACCTGTTTTAAAACTCCACTCATTTCCCAGGTGCACATAAACCCTGTGGTGAAACCAGACTGGTGAGTTTGACTTCCCGGGCCTTGTGCACTAGCATGGAGCCTTTGATGGGGTCAGGCTCCTCATGCCACCACCTACCCTCCCCACATACACACTCACTCCCAGCTGGACAAAATTTGGCCAGCTCAGTGCCCACACTAGCAATTCCCTCCATTCCCCTGCCATGTGGTGAGTCGTGTTTCAGTGTAATGTCTGCAGGATTGCCAAAGATGATGTGTTTTTCAGGTCAGTCTCTTGATTTTTAACCCACCGCCCCTGCCCAACCCCAGTGTGTGCGCATGTGACAATCAGTGTTGCCCGCTCTGCCACATGTACTGGATAAGGTGATTTTGGCCCGTTACAGGTGCTGGCACCCCCACATCTGCGCTGTCTCCTGCCCAGTAATTAATCCTGTCTGCCAGGCCTCCATTGTTTCAGCAGCAGGTGATTCTCTCCCCCCCCCCCCCCCCAAAAAAAAATCCTGACATTTGAGAGTTCTATTATGAGTAAGGCTTAATTTTATTAAGAAATCGTGTGTCTTGCAAGTTGTCATGTCTGGGTCTATAATCACAGACTTAGTCCCAAAAGAGCTTATTTATTTAAATGCCTTGGCCTGTACCTTCAGAGACCTGCCTCTAAGGCCAGCAAAACTCCCCTCTTAGGGCTCTCCTGCTTTGGGGAATCTCAAAATGTAAAGGAGAATCTCTGATCTCTTTTCACTTTTTAATTTTTTTTAAGTTAGTTTCCAGCCCTTTTCCCTCGATAGAGATAACAAAGTGAGGGTCTGTTCCAACTTCTGTTCGGGTCAATGGATTGGAGCCGTCAGCAGCTCCAATCAAGGATCAGCAATTTGGGAATTTGCACGTCACCTACTTTAGCTCAAGAAATATGGGCTGTATTTTTCTGAAAATCTCCCCCCGGTATAGTGGCTGTGGGAGCGCTAATATATGCCCCTCGCTGGCGGAGATCTGTGACCTTTAACCCACAGATATCATTACAAAAATAACTTTATTTTAATAAATTATTCAGCCATCAAATTCGAAGTGTACAGGATTCAGGTGTGCCAGCTGTACATCTTACAGCTGCTAAATAACTCTGTCTGCGCAGTTAAGCAACAATGAAGAGGGCTGGACAGAAACACCTCTCAAGAGAGACAAAGTCTAACAAGATAATGAGTCTGTTTGCTGAGCTTGCTTGTTATTCAAATGAAGCATTTCAAAGGAATTCAGAGTGAGCAATCAGGTCTTGGAAGCAGTAAGCCATAGAGGTAGCCACTCAAGATTTCCATGTCAATAAAGAATGAGGTGGCTTGGAAAAAAGATTCTGACATTTGAGAGTTGTCATTTCTGGGTCTGCAATGACAGGTCAAGTCCCTTTGTTTGGTTTTTGTTCCCTCTGGGGCGGGGCGTGTTGTAAACGGCAGATGCACAAGGGCCATCTCAGACCTCGTAATAATGGGCACTAACCCCAGCGTCTCACACACCTGGGTGGGCCACCTCTGCCTCCCACCTGCCCTAGCTCTGACCGGGGGAGCCCTATGGCTGGGCTGGTGGCCAGGAAGAGGGTGATTGTAAAAATCTGCCCAAAGTTCCTTTCTGTGGCTGGCTGGAAAAAGAAACTTGCCGGACTCCTGGGGTAATTACAGTCCTGGGATCAGCCTAAGAAGAGCTCCAAACCTAGTGGGAAATGAGTGGGTGTGGATTGGGATGCTCCCTGTTCTGGGGGGTCTTGTGAGACCCCCTCAGTCCTCCACTGGGTACTTTAATTGGCTGTTGACAGGGTAGAACCCAGTACTGGAGCGATGACCCTTACCTCAGATGCCACAGGAATAGGCCTAATGGGCTAAGCCCCTCGCCTGGCCCAAAATACAGCGCTTGAGCCTGTCTTTAACAAGGCTCCCAAAGCCCAGAGGGACCTGCTGATGTGGCAGTGCTACAAGGCCGTTGGTTAGTGCGGGGTTGGTGTTGTGTCGTCCTTTCCTCTCCCCCCCCCCCCCCCCCCGCCCCCCCAGCACCTTCTGCAAACAGCTTTCGCTCCCAGCCCAGCCTGGTTGGCAAACATTTGCCATGAGATTTCACTGATCCTGCTGCCCTGCCTGCATGGAGGGAGGCGGGAGAGTGCACAGCTGGCATCAAACACAGAGGGCACGTGACTGTTTGCAGCAGGTACTGTATCCTGAGCCCTGGCTGCGTAGAGCCGGCCTCCCTCTGCTGGTGAGCCTTTAAAGGGACCAGCGAAGAGGCAGGATGAATGATCCCCAGGGCCGGGAGGTCTGCGGCTGTATGAGGTTGGCTGCGTTCCTGGGCCCTGGCTAAAGGAGAGCGTGGGCATTCATCTCCCACACAGCCTCCGTGTGCCCTGCTGGCCCTTCGCTGTAACCACTGGCCTGCCGCTGTGCGCAGGGGACTGAGCTCTCCAGGTGTGCTGCCGCATCAGATAAGCAGCCTGAGTGGCCGGCCCCTCTCTTCCATGCAGAGCTGTGGCCTTAGCACAGGCACAGCCCTCCTCTGGGCTGGAGGCATCCTTGCGTTCTTGGCCAGCTTGCTGCAGCCCTTGTCCCAGGGCTTCACAAACCCGCTGTTCCCAGAGCTGACAGGCAGCTGGTCAGTCAGCCTGGCTGGCTCCTCCAACAGCAGGACTCTCTCCCTGTCCAGGACCTGCTAAGTCCAATGGACTGCAGCCCTTACGCTGTTGAGCCTGGCGAGTCTCCTCCTGGCTGAACACAGCCACTGGGGAGAGTTGCTGCAGTGCCTTGGTATGCGCAGGATGGTGGCCTCTCCCCCACCCGCAGCGAGGCTGCACCATGGGGTCTGCCGCCCATGCTCTCCAATGCTATAACTGCAACGGGAACATCGGCAGCTCCCTCATCCCTGTCACAGTCCCAGGCTCTGGTGCCAGCGCACAGCAATGTGGCCACGTATTGACCCTTTGCAGAACTTCCTGGAAAGGGCAGGAGCCCTAGGCTGGGATGGGGCATCTTCCTCCATGGAAGGATCCCCCCCCCGCCACCCATATGGTAGCACACGCTTGTGCCCCCTGTCCCTGCAATAAGCAATTCTGATCCATATCCCCCGCCCCCGGCCAGCGTGCACACCAGGCCCCAGGGGAGGCAGAGCTGGCGTGCAATGCCGACAGTGGGCTGGGGACATTCAGCTCTGCCCCTTTCACTCATTGGATCCAGACAGGCCGTGATTTCTGCCTTCCCGCTGTCTAGCTGAGAGTGGAGCTCTGACAAGGGCTAGTTGGCAGAGGGTCAGCCTGGAGAAGCTGGTAGTCTAGGGAAAACATCCAGACTGGCTGGGCAACTGCTCCATCGATTGGGGTAGTCTGCCTGCCTTTATTGTGCGAGGATCGCGGTTGAAGGGTCCCATTGTTCCAGCTTGGTGGCAGCTGAGAGCACTCTTTGTTTCCTTCTTTGGTGAGAAGCTTGCACTGAGCACAGCGAGCCAAGCTCTTGTCCTCTCCAGACTGCATTGCTGCACTATGGGACTTCGCCTAGGACAGAGGGTGGCCTCCCACTTCCAGAGCAGGCCTGGCCTTTGGGAGATGTCACGCCCACGCTCCAAACAGCATGGACATCCAAGCCATTCCATTACGAGTGCCATTCATGGGGCTGGGTTTGATCTATAACCGAGATCCTATGTACCCTGTAGCCAGGTGACATACATTCTGCAGCGCAGTCTCTTCATTTCACAGTGCCCCAGGGCAGCCGGCTGGGAATTCTGTCTGCTTCAGAGGAATTAAAAAAGGTGAACTTTCCCTGATTGAAATATGAAGATGAACGATGCGCTTTGGCACAGAACCCTGCCTACCATTCACCTTGGTATTAAATGTCATTCATCTGACCTGCTTTTAACTTTCATTGTGCTGCAGAATTGGCCAAGCAGGGCAAGCTTGAAGTTTTGGCATCTGGAGAGGGGAGATTGAGAACAGTTTTGCACCTGTGCGCCATCCCTGAAGGCCAGATTCACAGACTTGTTGACAGCCCCCAGATAGGAATTCTGAGGGCTGATGGTGGGAAGGTTGCAAGATGTGTGTCTGGATGGTGGTTGGAGAAGAGACCTTGACTCTTGAATGCCCGCTCCTCCTTCTCACCCCCTTGCTTAGTCTGACAGAGCCAGCATGTGGGTTTGCCCTTCAGGGTTAGATGCAAGATCTGTTTGCTCCCTGAGGCATTTGCCAGGAGGTGGGGTAGGCGGCTGAGCAGATCTGTGTCTGGGGAGTTTCATTGAGTCTGTATTGGGTCGATTTATGTATTGCAGTTTGTTTTAATGATTGTTCTGCAGGTGCCTAGAGACCTTTTATAAATTGGCGAGGCCTAGTAGATGGAGCATTAGACTGGGACCCCAGGAGGCCTGGGTTCTGTTCCTGGTTCTGCCACTGGTCTTCTGGGTGACCTTGGGCAAGTGACTTCACCGCTTTGTGCCTGAGTTTCTCCATCTTTTAAATGGGGATAATGATATTGATCTCCTTTGTAAAATGCTTTGAGATCTACTGCTGAAAGGCTATGTAAGAGCTAGATAGTATTATTAGGTATGATTAAACTCACTTGGAAAATCAATAAACTTTGCCTTCTCTATAGCATTCTTCAGCCCTACTTCTCAAAGCAGGTAAATATTTTACAGATGGGGAAACTGAGGTAGAGAGAGGCAGTGATTGGCCCAAAATCACCCATCAAGTTGGTGGTAGAGCTGAGAATAGAACACAGATTTCCTGAATCCCAGTCTGATACCCTAACCACTGGTCCATGCTGCCCTACTGGTGCTCTATGCATTGCAATGAATGTTGTTAAAGGTTCTCCAAATGCTCCTGCGGACACTATTCTCTTGTGTTTCTTTTCAGTTTTTCAAGGCCTTCTCCAAGAGCCCTGAGACCGGGACGAAGGTATTCCGTGAGTATCCAAAACCTCCTGGCTCTTTAATCCTTGCTGGACTCCTCTGTTGGAATTCGCCCTGCTGTGGCGGTTTCCTTTCCGTTGCGGCCCGCGCGCCTGCTGCGTTCTAGAGTAGGGGGTGGCCAGTGAGTGGTTTCCCCAGGTGAGGGTGGGAGGGCAGGAGGTGTTGGTGGGGGATGACTCATGAGAGGGAATCTTGCGGCAGGGGATAAATGAATAAGGCATCTCAAGCTTTGCAAAAGAGATGTGTTTCTGTCGTGTGCCACTAACCAGCCGCTGGAGGGGCTGCCAGGGTGGGTTGGGGATATATTGTATAGTATGGTCCAGTAGCGCTCAGTCCCCATGTGACACTGCTGTGGCTGCAGGGATAAAGCATAGTTGGGGTTGGGATGGGTCTTTATCATCTTGGGTACAGTCCTTGGCTTTTTGTGCATGGTGCTTTGGTGGGTAAGCTCTGTGTATTTTGTTCCCCCTACAGATCCCGGGGACAGCATTCAGAACCTGAGGCAGAATATCATCACCAACCTGGAGATGCACAAGGAGACGTGGCCACCTGCCTGTCCACCACTGGAACCAGCCAGGTTATTGGAGGGGGGCATAATAGCTGCGGGGGAGGGGGGAGACGTGGGGTGAGAGAAACAACAAGAAATGAATGCATGCGTCACTGGGCCTCCAGTAACAGTCCTGCCTTGAGACCTCTGCTGCATGTGGATGATGACCGTGTTCAAGGGCCTGCCCTTGGTTCAATCCCTGTTATCGTGTGGCACTGAATTCTTACGGGTTGGGCTGGAGACCTTGCCTAGGCGGTCCCAAGGAGGCTCCTGGTTACTCCCAGGACAGTGACACACACTGCAGAGGTGTGAGTTGAACTGACGGCCTGGCGCCGGAGCGACTGTGATAATAGCACATGAACCAAGCGAGGCAGGCAGCTGTTTAGCGAGGGATTAATAGGCACGGACCTTTTGACTTGCCTCCTTGGTAATGTTCCAGACCTGCTACCTGTATCTCCCCATGCGATGCACCCAGAGCTGTCAGTGTGGGGTGGGTTCCATTACCTACAAGATTTTTTCCCATGTTTCGTCTCTAACAAACCTGCCTGTAACTACTCCGGGCTGGAGAGCGGTGGCTGCAGAGCGGTGGCTGCTTGTATTGGTCACCGGGGGGAGGGCATGTCCTGTATTGCTGGTGTGGGGGAAGTGTCGGTGCCCTCTGTTGTATCGAATGAGATCTGCTGACGGCCTGGGAAGGGCAGATGAGCCGTAGCGCTGCCCACAGCAAACAGGTGCCCCTGGAGTGGCAGTGGCATGAGTGTTTGGAGCAGGAGGCTGGGTTCTTTCCCCTGAGCTGCACATGTGCGGGGTAGTTGATGGTCCGCGTTGTGGCTTGGAGGAATGGCTGGTGGCACAGAGGTGCCGTGCCCACTGCTGTCCCTGGTCTTCTTCCATGTCCTTAGATTCTGAACTTGCCCTGCAAGCTGGAGTCACTGCTGCCCTCTGGCTCCTCCCTGGCTGAAAGCCCTGGGTTGAGTTTTGCCCTAACTTGACCTGTCAGACCTAGATAGCAGCCAGGACTCTGCTGTACAGAGGAGTTTCTGGCTCCCAGCCCTGTGCGCGACGCACCGGACCATGCTGTGCTGGCTATAGGAAAGCTCACCACTGCTTGAGCCTGGAAAGCCCCTATGGCTATACCCTGTTAACGCTGGGGGCAGTGGGGAAAGGTGTTAAGCCAGGAGGCAGAAATGGATCTGTGAAGCCAGCCAGGCAGCCTGCAGATCAGCGATGGAAAGGAAACTCCTCAGATCTGCAGCTGGTGATTGGCTGGGGCGAGTGTGTGAGCCCCCGACCCCTTCTGGTGGTAACCACATCCTTGCGCTTTCCTCTGTGCCTGTGAAGGGGCTGACCTGGCTCCTTCTGGGTATGAGTCACCTGGGCTGGGCATGGCTGGGCTGCACAGAACAAAAGGGTTTGAGCTGCACTGCCCACCAGCCGTCCCCACCCACATTTCAATGGAGGAGCAGGAGGACGGCCCCTGTCCAGGTGCAGATACCTGCAGCGTGGTGTCTGAACTACCCTCTCCTCCCCACTGTCTGAGCATTCCAGCCTGGGGCCCCAGCAATGCCCCCTCTGTACCCCTGCTCCAAATGCTGCACTGTGCACAGCGCCGCTCCTCGACAAAGGTGGATTTATTGCATCTCTCAATGCTCTGTAGGCACTTAACCTCCTCCCCCGCCCCCGAGTAAAAATGCAAAGCCACAGGCAGAGTTAATCAAATGCCACAGGTGTGGATGGGGAAATGAACCCCAGCCAAACTCCAGCATTCCAACCTCATGTTCAGGCTCTCCCCACTGTCTAATGCCCCACAGGGGAAATTGGGGTTTTCATTTTAAACCCCCCTTACTCCCCAAGAGCAGGAGTGTTTGGGCTCAGACTTAGGGTTCAGGCCATCTCTAATGCGACCCGATCTGTGTCCTGATGAAACTGCTCTGGCTCTAGTCTCACTACTGGCTTTCACAGTAGACAGGTTTCTAACCTCAAGTCCGTCCGTAAACAGTCTCCCATCTCCTGTTCCTTGGCTGACCCTGACAGATTACCATAGAGCCAGTGAACTGAGGCAGAAAATCAGGCCAGCAAGCTCCATGTGAATTGAACAGTGGATAAGCAGAGCTGATCTCGGCCACCTACCTGGGCGACAAATCCAGCTGGGTTCAGCTCTGTGTGGGAAGGGCAAACACCCAACCGTTTGCCAAGCTGTTGTGTTCTGTGCTGGCGGGGAGCATGTTCTGCGCCGCTGGGGCTGGCCCGTTCACCTGCTCACTCCGTGTCACTGAGAATGCCTCATTGTTTTCTCCTGCAGCGAGGAGGAGATCCATGGGTTCTTTCAAACGAACAATGTCACATACCTGGCGCTGATCTTCGAGACGAACGACTCCTTTGTGGGCAGAGAGGTGGGCATTGTTGTTTTGTTTAGTGTTTGTATTGCTGTAGCACCAGGTTGGGTTGGGGCCTGTCACCGTGCCTCAGTAGGTCTCAGCTGACGATGCCAGATTCAGGACAAACTGCTGAGAAATGGGGCAGACTCACTCCTAAACTGGTGGTTATTCTTCCATAGATATACCAAACCAGTAACAAAAGTAAACTTCTGTCTCACCACACTGGTTAACCAGAAGTCAGAAATGCAGCCTCCCTAGGTATCCCAGCCCTTGTTTCACCCCTCAGACACTAAGCTTTATGATGAGTGGTTATTTAAAACCAATTTAATCAACCAAAGGGTTGTTCTGATCCGGAAGGACCAGTCTCATACCCAGGTCACTATATAACTCAGATCTTACCCAATAATCACGCTGTAGCCAAACCTTTAGTATCTAATATCTAACGGTTTATTTATAAGAGAAAAGAAAGGGGTGACAGTTAAAATGGTCTAAAGAATCAAATACATACACTCATTGCAAAATTCTTAGATCAGGTTTGTAGCAGTGATGGAATAAACTTCTGGTTTATGTCTCTGGGAACATCCAAAAGATTGGAAGGTCCTCAGTCCATTGGTTGGAACGCTCCTGTTAGTGTAAGTCCATAGTCCAGAGATCAGAGTAGGAAAGAAGCAAAATGGAGATGCTACCAGGGTTATTTATACTTTCTCTCATGTGGAGGGAAAACTCAGTCTTAGTTTGTGGAAAAGTCCAGGCACAAGATGGAGTTCAGGGTCACAGGAGCAAGTCACATGTCCTTGCATGCTTCAGTGAGTCAGAGCAGCCATTACTGTACCTATATTCTGGCTGATGTGTCCTCAGCTTCTTCTATGGCCTGTTGTGTGAGCCAAGTTACCTTCAGTGGTCCATCAACTTGACTAGTCCATTCACAATGTGCTGACCAGACTGGATATAAACTAACAGCCTTGTGGGAGTTACCACAGGAGCAAACACATTTGAAATACTGGTACATAGTCAGTATTCATAACTTCAGACACCAAAATGATACATGCATACAAACAGGATAATCCTATTCGGCAAGCCATAACTTTTCCAGTGACACCTCACATGACACATTTTGTACAAGATTTGTTGCAACTGTATAACAGTGCTAGCACCAATGATCTATTTTAATCACATAATGTCACCAGGCCCCATTATTCGCTGTATGTGCATGTAGTGAAAAGATGGCCCTTTCCCCAAAGAGCTTACGGTCTGAGTAGATGAGTGGAGAGGCGAGTTCTGATTCTCCCGCTGGGCCCCTCAGGAGTTAGAATACAAAGATGTTAACTGTTCCTTGACTCTTTATATCCCTTCCCGTTTCCATAGCCATTAAGTGCCACGCGCTGCAGTTAGGTGAGGCTAAGGCTCAAGTAGTGGTGAGCTTTCCTGTAGCCAGCACAGCATGGTCCGGCGGGTCGAGCACAGGGCTGGGAGCCAGGAATTCCTGGCATCGTTCATTCAGGGAAAGTTCACCTTTTTTAACTTAGCCCTGGCTCTGCCACTGACCTGGGTTGGTCACTGAGTCTCCCTGCGGCTCATCTTCCCTGTCTGTAAAATGGAGATCCTACTTCTCCGCCTCTCGGGGCTGTCGTGAGGGTCAGGCCGTGTTTGCACAGTGCTTTGGAGGCATAAAGTGTTCCCTCAGTGCTAGATATTGCTGTGTTCCGACTCCTGCTGGGAGAGGCTGGGGCTGGAGCAGCCATGAGTGTCCCATGCTGCCCCCCAGAGGAGGGAGCCGCTGTAAGCAGGCTTGGCCCTGGGACGTTCTGTTCCATAGCTAGCCTAACCCATGGAACGCGCTGCCTCGCAGGTGACGCTGGACATGCTGCAGTACGAGAACGTCGCTGTCCGGAGAGTGCTGAGCAGCGAGGAGGAGCTGGTGAAGAAGTATGGTGTGACTGCCTTCCCTTCCGGCTTCCTGCTCATCAACAACGGGACCTTCAGCCGCATCCCTGTGTGAGTCCTTCCCTGCCGGGACCCAGATGGGTTGGCCTGTGACGTGCCAGGCCTTCGCGTGGCAGCTGGGTGTGATGCCGGCGGGTGGATCCCACTGTACCTAAGGGGTGCGAGGATGAATCCTGGCACTGAGGGGCTGATGATGGAGGGAACTTGCTGCACCGAAGCTGGGAGTGCAAACCTCGGTGTTTGTGCGCGGATCCCCCTGCCCATGGCCCTTGGAGAGAGATCCTGTGGCTTTGATAGGAATAAAAACCCATAGGGTTTTATGGCAGCTCCTCTCCTATCCCGGCCAGAGAGCTCTGGCTCAAAATGGTCTTTAGCGAGAATATTGTTCTCTGTTAAACTCCATGGGACCCTTCCCTGAGGGATGGGGTGTGAATCCTGGTGCTGGCGGGCAGATCCCACAGAGATACGGCCAGCTCCTGTCGCCCATGGAGCTGCCCGGCTCCAACCTTCCCTTCCTGTTCTGGGCTGCTCTCCCGTGTTGAGACACTGGGTGTGGCTTTGTGATGCCGTTTGTGGCTTTCCTCCCCGGACTCCCCCACCAGCCACAGCTACAAACTGCTGAAAGTCCCTCTAAACGCAGCCCAGTCTGCAGGTGTTTTGCTGGCTTGGGAATACATCAGTGGACTTCGCAAAGCTGGCAGGGAGTCAAGTTGTCCCTGACCTTTTCCCCGCCTCGGCCGGCCTCTCCGCTCCTCCCCCTTGGTTTTCTAATTGCGGAAAAGTTCATTAGGAACCAGACAATGGCTGGTTCTGAAATGCTGGCAGAGAACAATGGCGCCGGGACTCAGCCCCTCTCGTGGGTTCCTGCTCCTGAATGGCACCTGAAAGAGCAGCCAGATGGTGCCTTCTCACCCTCGATGGATGATTGATGTCAGGCTGGCAGAGCAGGGAAGAGTGTGGTGGGGCAAGGGGGCAAACAGACACTTGTGGCTTCCCTGGGAAGGGTCATGGGGAGGGGTCGCTTGCCTGGGTAGCAGTCAAGCAGGGAGCTATTCCTAGTGGGAAGCGTGGCATTTGCAAAGCTCGTTTGTGCTGCTTGACTTGCGGGGGACGTGGTGAGCCAGGTTGAGGGGAGGAGGGGTGCTCTCTACTGATGCCAGCTTCACCCAAAGAGCAGAGTCATTGTTTCCTTGCCGCGGAGCTGGTGGAGGGGAAAATTGCTTGTGACGATGCCGTCTCTCCACCATCTGCTTGCGGGCGAACATCGGGCTGTGAAAGCAGAGCGGAAAGCGATGGCTTCTCGCTGCTGGCTCTCCTGGGCTTTCCTGCCGCTGCCTCTCACAGAGCCTGACAGCTTTGCTCATTCTGGGTGGGTTAAGTAGGGAGTCCTGTATTCCACCCTCTGCTCCCTTCGTCTTGCCAATCTGTCCTGAGAGACAGCAAAACCTCCCGCAGCGCCTTGGCTGCCAGGGGTGGGCTTATCCTGCACAGATCCCAGTGCATCCGTACCCCAGGCTCTCAGTTTAAAGGGTGTTATGGATTCCAAGAGGGTAAAACCCACAGGGGCAGAACTGGGAATTGCCCCACAGAAGGGGGAGGAAGAGGCAGGTCCTTGAGGCAGCAAGGGTGGCTGGATCCAGGCGGTGGCATGTCTTGTGCTTCTGTACCTCTCTCTCCCTCTCATCACCTCAGCCCCAGCCTTCCTCCCTGTAGCACTGTTGGATGAGTGAGGGAGCACCATGGCCCAGACTAACCCCAAATGTTCTTCTCCCCCCTTAAAGTGCTTCCTAACCAGCTCTGCCTGGGAGCCCTTGTCATATTCCCTGAGCTGCCAGAGGAGGCAAACCCCACCCCAGAACCTAGGGTGAAAGGAGGCTGCAAGGGATAGAGAGTGGCTGGTTGAACTGGGGCTGCCCATCCCCATGAGAGCCGTGCCCTTCTTCATGCCAGTTGGCCTGGAACGCACACAGTGCCCAGTCAGAACCTGAGTTCTCTTTATATAGATGGTTTGGTTTCCAGTGCTCTCCCTTCCTCCTGGCCAGAGCCCCGTGAGGGACGCTCCCTGCAGCGTGGCCAGTGGGTCCCCAGTCTTGGCAGTCAGAGGAGGTGCTGGCTCTGCCTCGTCAGATGCTTCAGGGCACACGCTGATGGCTGCTGAGAATGCGTCTGTAGAGGTGGTGGGAGGAGCGGAGAGCAGAGACCCTGCCCTGCGGAGAGGGCAGTCCGAAGGCAGGAGTGGGACCGTGTGGAGCAGGCTCAGGCTGATGGCAGCAGGAGCGCTCCGGCTGTACGTTCGGAAGGAGGCCAGGCAGGGTGCTTGGGGAGCTTGGCTGGGCCGAGCGAAGGGGCATAGCTGGGAATGGATGAGAGAGGCAAAGGGAGCAGTAGGGAGGGGCGTGTGGGATGAGCACAGGGAATGGGAAGCAATGTGGGAAGTGCCAGAGGCAGCAGTTCCAGACCAGGCGAACCAAGGAGGCAAACCCATCCGCTTCCAGGCCTGGCTTATGTGCATATGTCTCTGCCCTTGTCCGGGACGGAACCTCGTCCCCTTTCTAGGCAGCTGGAGCGGGGAGCTAGTGATTCAAGTGAGGCCACTACCAGCTGGGGTGCTCTGGGGCCCCATGGCTAACAGTGCAGCTACTCTCCCACCCGAGGAGACCGGTGGAGGCCCCCTGGGTGTGTGGGGCCTGCCGGTGCATGTGGGAGGGTGGAAGCAGATGGGCACAGCATGACATTGTTATGCCAGGAACCCCACCCCCATCCCCAAGGAGATGTCTGGCCTCCTGCCTGCGTGTGACATACCTCAGGGGCGCAGGCAGCTGTGTTCATGGTGATGGATGGGTTAATGGGGGTGAAGAGGTGACCCCCTGTGCAAGTGGAAGAGGCTCCTCTCACGTGTTCCCATTTCCTTCCCAACAGGCAAATGGAGGCACGATCCTTCTACACCCACTTCCTGCGGAGGCTGCCTGGGGTCACGCGAGGCCCCTACACGCTGACCAGCCTGCCAGACACACCGATCAATACGACCTCCACCCCACGGAGGCCTGCAGACCGGTGAGCACCCCTCAGCCCCACTCTCCTGTCTGTCCACACCCCACCCACCCACGTTCCTCCGCAGAGCCCTCCCTCGGCTGGGTAAGCGCTGGGCCTCCAGCATTATGACCGGCATCGGGAACTTGATGCTTCCTGTGGGGGGCTCCAGAAGGCCTGGCCAGCAGGAGCGTGTGTAGACAAGGGGAGCAGAGGGATGGGCAGTTGGAAGAGGGTAGCTTGGCAGGGGTGAAATGATGGATACAATGCCAAGGCCGGGGCAAGCAATTGGCCGAAGCGGCAGAGCCGGAGGAGCGTGGGTACCGTATTGCAGTTTGGGGCAGGGGTTCATTCATTGCTCTCAACTGCTCTTGGATGCTCAGACAGCAACAGCTTCTTGACATCTGGACCTGGTGAGGGGGCTGGGCCTTTCCTGCCCTTTTCTGTGCTGTTGTCCCTTGTCGGTGAGATCCGCTTGCTGTGCTCTGCATGGGGTGGCACCATTTGGACACTGAAGTTAGCATGGGATGGGCCTGCTGCTTATTAATGCTGGGTCCCAAGGGCGTGTGAAGCAGCCATGCTCCCATGGCCTGCGCTGGTTGCCTTATATGAGTGGTCCTTCAGGCATTGGCCTATGAAACCCTAGAGTGTTGCACTCACCTTCCCTTACATTACAGGGGTGATCAGTAGAGCTGATGGCCCCGTGGTTTGAAAGGGCGGAAGCAGGGGGCTGGGGCTTCACACAGGGACCTTCTGCTCTGGAACTTGCTCTTGGACGCATACCCCGTTCAGCAGAGCCAAGGCCGGGTGACATCCAAGCTGTGCTGCAAGCTTCACCTGTTTTACCCTGCTGGGCGGGACTAGAGACGAGGCAGGGCAGGATTGGTGACGCAGGGCAGGGTGACTAGAGGAAGTGCTTGCAGGCCACGGTGGCAGCTTGTGATCTCGCACCCCAGATCAGTGGAGAGCAATGACGAACCTGCCTCTGAGTTCAGTCATTACTGAGGTGCTGGTATGAACTGGGGACTGAATTCCAAACAAGCGGCTCTTGTCCTGGATTCCCAGGCTCTGGGAAGCATTGGGATTGGGACAGATGAAGATGACAGCCACCTCCCCATGTAGGGGTTGCTGAGACACAGGATCACCCGTGCCTGGGACAGTCGAGGGCATAAGGAAGCCAGGACAGGGTGGAGGTGACGACATGTCTTAGTGGAGCTCTGTAAGTAGCCGAGATGGTTCCAGGGCTCTGCTTCGCTCTGCAGTATGTTGCTACCAAAGCCCAAATACTGAGGTGACTCAGAGCCCCACAATGAGGGACAGGCTCCCTGTGCTCCAGGCTGCTGCTGTTTGAGTTTAGCATAAGGTCCTTGACACTGGTAGGTCTGGGCTGCTTGCTCCCAAGGGACCGCCAGGGGCTTGCAGGGTGAGGCTGCGAGCTAGGTCAGTGGCAGGAAGATATGTGGTCATGCTGCTTGCTCCTCACCCCATCCCTTCCCCCTAGCCCACCTTGCCGGCCAGGGACGCTGGAGGTGTTCCCCTGCCCTGCTGCAGGAAGGGAGAGCTCATTGCCTTTCTCCCCCCAGAGGAGGCCTGCAGGCTTCGTGGTGGGGTGCATTCCACTGGTGTCTGTACCGTGTTGGGGCCCTGAGTGTATTCCCTTTTCCCCCACTCCCCCACCCTGTTTCTATCTGCCTGCTCTCCCTCCTTTGCTTTAGCTGTGGATTGGCAGGCCCTTTGCTGTTGGTTTTGCTCTGATGTGGGGGGCTGAGGAGCGGCTGTAACACACAATCATTGTTCCTCTGGCTGCTGCAAAATAAAGAGAGCAGGGCCCCTTTGATCCTAGTCCCACAGGGGTGAGCACCATGCTGCTAGTGAGGGCCCTGCGAGGGCTGAATGAAGCCGGAGACTGAGCTAACCTTGGCCTCTCTGCGGGTGAAGTCAGACTGCGGGTTGTGACTGAATTCTGCCATCCTATTGCGGGAGACGGGGCCAGGACTTGCAGCTGTAATGAGGGGTCTCCTCCCAGGCGGATCCTGTGGGGATACAGTTGCGGTCCCTCACTGGAGCACGGGCGAAGGACCCCTTTCTGCAGGCAGGCTCAGCCGGTTGTTAACGCCCTGTTTTTCTCCCCCGCTCTCCAGCTCGAAGGTGTACATGGCTGACCTGGAGTCCGCGCTGCACTATGCCCTGCGGGTAGAGGTGGCCCGTTTCTCTGTCCTAACGGGAGAGCAGCTGAGAGCCCTGAAGTACTTTGTGGCGGTGCTGGCCAAGGTGAGCACTAAGGAGTCATCAGCCTGGCAAGGCCTGGGCGGTCCGTCGCTCCCTCATGCTGAGAGCGGATGTGGAGGCTTTGCTGGGGCAGTCACTGGGCCTCCCCTTCGGTTGGCTACCTGCCTGCCCTGGCCCCGCGCCGTGCCACTCCGGGAAGCGGCCGGAACCACGTCCCTATGGCCTCTGGGGGAGGGGGCGCACAGAGCTCCATGCGCTGCACTTACCGCTCTTCCAGGTACCCCCCGAAGCTCCCATTGGCCGCGGTTCCCCGTTCCCGGCCAATGGGAGCTGCGGGGGGCAGTGCCTGGAAGTAAAGGCAACTCACGGAGCCCTCTGCCCCCCCCGGACCGCAGGGACATGGTGCCAGCTGCTTCAGGGAGCGGCGCGGGGCTCGCGGCACCATGGGGGGCAATTCCATGGGCCGGATCGGCTGTAGTTTGCCCACCCTTGGCTTGGAGGTAGGCCAGAGGGGCGGGGGCGTGCAGGGAGCTTGGCAGGCTGCGCGAAAGGACCCCGTGGGGCTGGATGTGGCCCATGGGCCACATGTTTGAGACCCCTGTCATAGAGGGTTCTTTAATGGAGCAGAAAAAGGCCTGACAAGATCCAGTGGTCAGAAACTAGACACATGCAGACTGGAAATGAAGGTGATTCACCATGGGAACAGTTTATCTGGGAACAGGGTAGATTCTCCATCACTTTGAAGGCTTTAAATCAAGCCTGGATGTGTTTCTAAAGGTGATGCTCTAGCTCAAACTCAAGTGACGGGCTTAATGCAGAGATTACGGGGTGTGGTTCTGTGGCCAGCACTATGCAGGAGGTCAGATAAATGGTTGTAATGGTCCCTTCTTGCCTTAAAATCTGTTCATCTAAATGTGGGTCACTAGTGCCATGAGTCTTGGGTTCTCAGCTTAGACCTTCATTACTTTTTCCCTAATTGCCCAACTGCCGCATGATTAACATAACTGGCAGACTGTGCCTGTGAAGGGACCAGGAGTTAGACTAGCAGGGGATGATGCGGGGCAGAACTGAGGTGCGTTGGAAGGAGTGTGTAAGGAGGGCAAGATTAGAATAGCCAGTGGCCAGGTGAGTCAGGCCTGAGGTGCTTTGGCATGGCTGTGCTGAAGCCTGCTTAACACGTAGCCTGCTTGTGGCCTGGCTTTAGCTAATGCTCTCAATCTCTCTCACTTTCTTGAGCACGGAAGATTTCATTAAATGAATACCCCACCCCGCCACCTTCCCATTCAAAATACAATCCCCCAGGAGGGTGCAGGCTGTGTTCAACCCTCAGACAGCTGAAAGGTGGCTGTGGGTGTGTGGGTGGGGGTTCCTACACCAGCCGCCCAGGCCCTGGAACCTTCAGGGGACCAGTCTATACTGTGAAATGCATTTGGTGTCAGACAGCTGTAGTAATGTCAGCTCCAGATTAGGGGACAAAGATGTTCAGATGCAGGGAACAGAGAGTCCAAGACTGAAATAGCACAAGGAACCCAGTTCACCAGCTGAGCTCCCTCCCTCCCTGCAAAGCTCAGAGATGTTGGGGTGGGGTGGGGGGAAATGGGGGGTGTGTGTGTTTGTGTGTGTGTATGGAATGGGGTGTGGGGGGGAGGGGAAGGGGAATGGTGGAGTGGGGGGCTGGGTTTGGAGAGGAATGGGGGTGTGGATGGGGAGGGGAATGTGTGTGTGTGTGTGTGTGTGGGTGGGTGGGTGGATGGGAATCGGGGTGTGGATGGGAATGGTGTGTGTGTGCATGTGTATGGAAAGAGGTGTGGATGGGGGGGAAGGGGAATGGGGGTGTGTGGAGGTATAGATGAGGAGGGAAATGATTCTCTTGCAACCTCTCCCCCTTCTGCCTCCTCAGCCTGGTAGTTGGGTGTGTACCACAGTCTAGAGGAAACAGTTTTGTGCTCAGTGCAAGGTGTTGTTTCAGATTTAGGCCACTAGACGGAGCAATGTCACCAGGATTCCTATATTCCTGACAGTTGCAGGGAATTTGCCTTCCCTGCATGTCCAGACTCTGATCCTTAAATCTCGCGTTTCCCAGAGACGTGCAGGCCTGTGGGAAGAGTAGCTTTTATTTTAGAACGGGTCACTTGCTAAACCTCACCCCAAACCTCCAGTATCCCACAGGAGCCTTTGAAAGGAGATGGGGGTGGGGGGCCTTCCCAGCAGAAATGTCTGTTCCCTGTGTTCGTTTATTGTCTAGCATAACGGGGTGTCCATGGAGGCTAGACCCTTTTGCTTTCATTCCCCCCGCACTTTCCTGGATCCCCACCTCCTGGTTTTACCCACCTACACGGTCTCCTCTCTTTGTGTTTGTCCCCGAGGTGGGTCTCCCCGCCCTCCCCCCACCCCGGTGTCACTCGCTCCCCCTGCCCTCCCTGGAGCGCTTGTGGTTTTAAAGTGCTGATACTAATCGGATTTGTGTTGACTTATTGTCAAAGTAGCTTTTCGTGTTCCTCGGAGACTATTTGGAGTTACGGTCGAGATTTGGATCTTGGCTGTTGGCCCACAGGGCTGGCTTATTCACAATGGTGGCAGCTTGAATACAAATGAAAGGGCTTCCCGGTGCTGGCTGCTTGGATTGTTGGGGCGGGGGAGGCTCATACCAAGCTGGACAGCCTGAGACTAGCGGAGCTGTGACCTCCCCACAGCCAGTGCGCCTGCACCATTCCCTGCAGCGACTCCTGCTGGGAGAGGCTGGCATTGCAGTCACCAAGAGTTTCTCACAATCAAGGTCTCACCACGTTTCCCACCTGGGAGAGGCTAGCAAAGGGCATATAGGGACGTGATAGTATTGCTAAGAACCTGAATTTAACACTGTAGGATGATTTGTGTCCTATTAGCCAGCATGCTCAGTAAAGGTCTCAAAATGTACCCTGGAATCAAAGCAGGAATCTCTCTCATGCCTGGGTTCACGTCGGCCATAATGGGCAGCAAGGCTTTTGTCGTTGAATGTATTTCCTCCTCTCTCTGTTCTTGCTGCAGTATTTTCCTGGCCGCCCCTTTGTCCAGAACTTCCTGCGCTCTGTGGACAGGTGGCTGAGGAACGTGAGAGAATCAAGGATTTCCTCCAGTGCCTTGGAGCTGGTCTTGACCAACAGAAAAGAGGTGAGTCACTTAGAGATGATCTCCCTTTAGCCCTGCGGTATGTGCACGCGTCTGCCTTCCCGTCCTTTTCTCTCAGTCCCCTTCTGCTCTTCCTCCCAACGCCCTCCCGCATTAGCCCTGAGGTTGTTACTCTTTGTCTGCCTGTCTTTCTCCCGATCAGGGTCAAGCCCCGGCAGTGCTGTCGAACAACGTGACGTGGGTGGGTTGTCAGGGAAGCAAACTTCATTTCCGAGGCTACCCCTGCTCCCTCTGGACCCTCTTCCACCTCCTGACAGTGCAGGCGACTAGACACCGCAGGCTGAGCACAGGTAAACACAAGACCCCGTGCAGGTCCCACTCTGAACGTGCCGGATGATCTAGCTCTTGGCCATAGAGAAAGGGGTGTGGGAACCACCGTGATAGCTCCCCTTGGCCGTAGCTCAGAATTTCCGAGAGCTGCTGCTCCATGGGAAATGGGATGGGGAGAGGGTAGGTAGGCTCAGGCCAGAAAGCTGAAGGCAGTCCTGGGGTTTTAGAAGGGTTGCACTCCCTGGTTGGGAAAGCCCTTCCATCCATTCCCCATAACTAGGGAGTCAGTAAGCCCCAGACTACGTGGCCCATTGTAATGCCCCAATCTCCTCTCACCCCACCTTGCATGCCTAGCACCTGTATCTAAAGCCTGCATCTTGTGGCTTGTTGGATCCCCCCAGCGTGAACCTTCTGCAGCTCTCATGTCAGGTGGTTGGCTGCCGCTTCTCCCACGTGTGGGTCAGAGCGCTGAGCTTCCCAGCTGGCCAAGGGGGCTGCCCTCCCTTGTGGAATCTTAGCACCTTATCATCAATCGCTGTGCATAGTGCTCTCTCCTGCCCCAGGGCCAAATGTGCTGCTGTCTTGGAGAGCCAGACCACAGCTAACAATAATAGTATCTAGCTCTTCTATAGTGTGGCTCTCTAGTGACAGCTGAATGCTAGCCCCAGGGCCTGCTGGATCACATGGGATGTGTCTTAAACAGGACATACAAGTCCGACTGCAGAGCCAGCCTTTGGCATCTCTGCTGGTCTCCCTCAGGATCCCCTTGCCCAGCCTGGCTCATGGTACCATGGTATCCCATGGTGCTGTGCCAGTGCCTTCCAGTGCAGGTGGGGATGAATGCTCCAAGCGTCTCATACTCCACTGGAAGCCCCATGCTGGGCCCCACGCAGCCCTCTCAGTGTAGCTGAAGCCCCCTGCTCCGTGGCGCTGTGATCCTGAGCTGGCTGGTCCCGTGGATCCACCAGGCCTCGGATTGCTAGCACCTGGGCAAGAACCTGGGTTCCGCTGGGCAGCGTGGATGGCAGGGAGCCGGGCGCAGTGCCTCTCTGAGCCGCCATGGTTTCCCCAGCCGAGCGTGCTGCCTCGACTGAGCTGTCTCGCCTCCCCCTCCAGGCCCGCTCGAGGTCCTTGGCGCTATGCGTGGCTACATCCGGTCCTTCTTTGGCTGCCGGGAGTGCGCGCAGCACTTTGAGGGCATGGCAGCGAAGTCCATGGACAAAGTGAGAAGCGTGGACCAGGCAGCTCTCTGGCTTTGGTCAAGACACAACCGGGTCAACGCTCGTCTGGCAGGTAAGGGGGGGTCCTACTGGTCGAAGGAGGAGGGGTGCAAGGCACCCCCCAGTGCGCAGGGTCCAGACCTTCTGGCTATATCTGGGGAGGGATGGGGGACAGGGTCATGGGCACAGCTGAATGCGGGGGGGGTGGAGGGGGCGGAGGGCTGGAATTTGAGATGAACCTTGTGGGCCAGCTGGTGCCTTGGCTTGTAAAGCACAGGCCGGGCTGACTCAGCTCCCTGATAATGCCGAGCCTGCCCTGCCACCACTGCACAGTGCGGGGGCGTCTCTCCTCACAGGCTGATAACCCCGGGGGGAGCCAGGCTGTGGGCTGAAGGGCGAAGCCTGGGACACTGGGAGCTGCGAGAGCGCTCTGCTGGCACGCCGTGGGCCGGCTTTGTTCATTCATTTCTCCTTTGAAAGCAAGAGGCGGGCAGCCACGGGTTAACTCTGCAGCCTGGCAGGGGGCTGGCGGAAGGCCGTGGGGAGGGATCCCCGAGGTGAAGGGAACAGGCAGCTGGTGGTGCTGAGCCAGAGACCGCCTCAGAGAGGCAGTTAAATCTTATCCGGCTTCCCGCAGGGGGCTTTAAAAGCTGCCACGTGCCCTGGGAGGACCCGCTTCCCGAGACGATTCTCCAAATGCTCCATTCGTGTGCAGATGCTGCCCCTCCCCCTGAGAGCCCAATTCAGGGGAGCTGGGACAAAAGCAGCTGGCAGCTGAGAAGGAAGAGGGAGCGAGAGTGGCCGGGCAGGGGAAGGAAGGGGGGAATGACTTCCTGCTTCTCAGTGCAGCCCCCCCCCCCCGGTGGAGGGCATAGCACCCTCCACCCCAGCTCACAGCATTCACCTGGAACCCCAGTGGCCCAAGGATGTGCCCCGGGCTGACACCCAGGGTCTCTCTGGCAGGGAGAGGGCAGAGCCCATTGAAGCCTGGGGGAACCTGCCGGCGTTCGTCCCATTGTGGGGTCATGGTCCCTGCTCCGGTTGGTCATTTGCGGGGTGAGGGGACAGGGAGGAGACTCCCAAGTCTCCAGGGGCTGCAGCTCTTGGCTACAAGAGCCTGTTCTTGGCACTAGGGTAGTCTGGGGGTCCCTGCACACCTGCTCCCTGCCCCCCAGGATGGCTGAAGGGCACGTGAGCAAACGAAGCTGCTCCTGCAGGAGAGTTGTGTATGACTTCCCAGTCGGGGTGATGTGTGGACCCCACTGGAACTGCGCCCCCTGCTGGGATACTCACGCTAGCAAGGGGAGAGCAGGCTAAGACTGGAAGGCTTTGGGCAGGTTTGAGGTGTGTCTGTAAGAGCTGTAAGGCTCAGAGGCTACTGCCCTTCCTTCAGGGCTTATGGGGAGGATGTTAAACGCTGTGGTTATTGTACTGGGACCGTCCTGCTGCTGGAGCCCCTGGTGGGACTGTGTCTGAGGCCTTTGTTCCATCTGATTTATCCAGGTACCGAGACGGAGGACCCCGAATTCCCCAAGCTGCAGTGGCCTCCCCCGGACCTGTGCCCTGCGTGTCACGGCGTGGTCAACAGGCGCCACGTGTGGGATGAAGCAGCCGTGCTGCGCTTCCTCAAGGCCCACTTCTCCCCAGCCAACATCATCTTAGACTACACGGAGCCTGAGACGGCGCGAGTGGTCAGGCGCAGCCGGGAGGCAAAGGAGGGAGCTGGAGAGTGGGCCATGGGTGTGGGGGAAGAGAGAGGCGAGGAAGAGGGGGAAGAGAGAGGAGTGAATGGGGAGGAGGAAGAGAGAGGAGTGAATGGGGAGGAGGAAGAGAGAGGAGTGAATGGGGAGGAGGAAGAGAGAGGAGTGAATGGGGAGGAGGAAGAGAGAGGAAGGAATGGGGAGGAGGAAGAGAGAGGAAGGAATGGGGAGGAGGAAGAGAGAGGAAGGAATGGGCAGGAGGAAGAGAGAGGAAGGAATGGGGAGGAGGAAGAGAGAGGAAGGAATGGGGAGGAGGAAGAGAGAGGAAGGAATGGGGAGGAGGAAGAGAGAGGAAGGAAAGGGGAGGAGGAAGAGAGAGGAAGGAATGGGAAAGGGGAGGAGGAAGAGAGAGGAGGGAATGGGAAAGGGGAAGAGGAAGAGAAAGGAGGGAATGGGAAAGAGGAGGAGGAGGAAGAGAGAGGAGGGAATGGGGAAGAGGAAGAGGAAGGAGAAGAAAGGAGACCAGGGAAACCGGAGGGCGCAGGAGTGGGAATGGAGGTGGGTGGCTTGGAGACACGAGGCTCCTCGGGGCCACGGAAGCCGAGCATCGTCTGGATGAACCCCAAGACACAGGAGCTGGAGGAGGACATTGTGGACCTGGACTCCTTCAGTGACTTGCACTACAAGAGCAAAGCCCTGAAGGCTGCGGCCATGGTGGCCAACAAAGGGCGGCGGGTGAGCAAGAGGGACACCATCCCGCTGCTGCTGGCAGACGACAGCCACCAGGCCTTTGACTACGCCGGAGCTTGGGAGAGCCTGAGGCGGCGGGGGATGGGCTCCAAGCAGCTCATCGGGGCCCTGGAGGAGGATGAAGGGGACGCCATGAGGAGGAACCATTGGTTCCGCATGCTGGGAGTGGGCTTCTCCCGCCTGGATGTCAGCCTGTGCATTGTCCTGTACTTCCTCTCCTCCATGTGCCTGCTGGGCATGTACACCTTCTTTCGCATGAGGCACCGCAAGGGCCGCCCCGGCTTCCCCACAGCATGAGGTGGGGGGGGGGGGGCGCTGGTGGGGGGGGGTGGTGAGGTCAAGTGCTAACGATTCCTTCCGTGGCTCTGTGGCTGGAGAAGCGTCTGACTTTCTCTGCCAGGGTTGCTAGGGCAGTGGGTGCAGCAGGACAGCTTCTGGATCTCGCCATAGCTGGTCGCACGGTCATGGTGCCGCCCATCAGACATATATGGCAGGGTGTTCTTCAGGGATCCAGGAGCCTTACCAAGCCACCCGAGCTCCTCAGAGACCTCTAGCAGAGCCGCTCTCGGGTCGGGGTGGGTGGCTGGAGGATGGAGTGAACTGGGAGAGGTGGGAAGGAGTTCTAGCCGCCTCCCTGTTTACAGCTTAGAAGGTGGCCGGGCTTGTTCTTGCTAAACTGGTTTCAAAACCTCTTCAGTGCACACCAGGCCTGCACTACAGCTCCAGCTGCACTCTGTTTTCCCATGTAGAACAAGCCCTTTGGAGTTACCCCACTAGAGTTGGGGCGGGGGAGGAGGCGGAATTGAGACAGCCAGGCTTAGTTAATATAGGCGTTGGGCAGTGGAAGGGTCAGATCGCTGGGGGCGGGGGCGGGGTCACTAATGCTTTTGTGTTTTGCAATTGGTTGGGCCAAGATTCCTTTCCAAATTCCCACCGGTCAGACAGACCAACTGGTACCTCCGAGTAGGGGGCCGGGATGGCGTAGGGGTACTGCCCAGCCTCTGCCCCCATCTCTAGTCCATCTCGGCTCAGTGGCGATTGCCATCTGGCAGCTGTGCCTGGCGGGGGGGCTTTGAGTGCAGCTCCTAGCGCAGCGGGATCCTGGCCACAGAAAGCCCCCAGGACTAACTGCACCCTTAGCACGCTCAGCAGAGAAGGAAAGGGTTGAATGGGCTCAGATGCGAAGCTCATCACTTGCCTCTAGACGTGGTCGGGGTTAGGAGATGCTGTGGGGGGAACGCTGAGAGAGCTTGCACACCCATCGCCACTGCAGTAGCTGGGCTTTCCCTCCTGTGTGTCAGTCCTGCTCTGCAAGTTCTCCTCCGGAGTTGCCGGGGAAGGGCAGGGAAAGAGTGAAAACCTGATCTGTCAGCAGAGGCTTCCCCCTTAAGTTCCAGGAGCAGTGAGGGCCCACGGGTGCCAGGCTAGCAGAGGGAGTGGCACAGCTGCATGCCCTGGTAGTGTTTCCTGCTGCACCGCAGTGAAGGTGAATCCAGCCCAAAGTGCCCAGGCTGCCCCAGAGGGTGCAGAACTTTCTCTTTGCCAGCTGATTCCTTCACTCTTGTAGGCCAGGATCACTAACCCACTCAACCCAAGGCGCTCTCGCACTATGCTCAGGGTGCATGTGACACCCCCACATAAATGAGGGACTGCGATGCCACTCGCTGGAGATACACATAACATGGACAGGTGCTGAGGAAGCCGTGTAGCCACAGCTAAGCCCATTCACCTTAATCCTGACCTGTAACACTCCCCCTCCACCCCCATGTACTATTTGTGTCATGAGCCACTGTGCTCCTTATCCTAATGAATCTCAATCCCGTCTTGAAATACCACCTGCTCCACACTCTCGGGTTCCTCCTAGGCTGGCTCTGCATGTGTGAGAGAGACAGAGAGAAATGGCCATAGGGGTCAGACTCACCAATTGGTATCTGGCTTCTGAAGTTCAGGGCTCGCAGGGGAGGAGTTGCTGCGTTAACCGAGAACAGCTGTTACGTCCAGCCTCCCTGCAGCCCAGAGCGCGCGTGGGCACAGAGTTGGGTGGGAAACGACATGGACCTTTGGTCTGGCCACAGACCGTTCTGCTGGAGCATCTAATTCTGTGCCATCTTGGTCTGTCATGTGATTGAGGCTGTCCCCAGCCTTCTCCTGAGTTGTGGGGGTGGGGGGGGGGGATATTAGTGCTGGCAGGGTTCTGTGTCAGCCTGTGCTGTTTCACCTGCTGGGGGCATGTTCGGGCCAACGGGACACCTCTCTGAAAGTCTTGCAGGCAGATTTGCTGCTACCCTCATGCTTTCATATTAGAAGTGGGAGGAGGTGGGGAGCTTTGCCAGTTCCCCCACCCTATACTATAGTGTTTATGAAACTGGGAGGAAACTGGAACTCTTATTTTTGGCACCCTGGGTGGAGCCAGCCTTAGAGCCAAATTCCCCTTGTACAATAAAAAGCCACAGAACATACCAGGAAATCCTGTGCTGCTCCATTACCCCACTCTGTTCCCACCTGCTTCAGCAAGTAAACATGGGTGCCTCCATTAAGGTGCCCAGCTATGCATTTGGGTGCTGTGTTTTGGTCTTGCAATCCGAGCACCCAGAATTGGACACACGTTTCCCAGATGCACCTGGGCGTGTGTTCAGTTCTGAGAATATTCCTGCCCATGTCCACCGTCAGCCCGGAGCATTCGATCTCTGACTCCTAGCGTTAGTGCATCTCACCAGCTACAGATGCTTAACACTTTGTTCAGCCTTTCTATGAAACCCATTGAACTGGAGTCACCGTTGAGCTGAGGAAAGAGAATCCTAATGCAAATCATGGCATTGCAAAAATCACTTAACTTATCCCCATACATTTGTCAGCTTCATGTGGCTTCTCATCCCTTCCTTTGGTTTGTGCATTGTTTAGAGTGAGGTCTGCAGGGCAGGGACTGTCTAACACTGTGGAAATGACCTTTGGGCTGGTGGGATCCAGAGGCTGGCTGCACACTGGGTGAAGGATCATTTCTCGTTGATTGTTCTGAACGTAGCTCCTGGTACCATCCAAGTAACCCCAGGTACCCGTAGGCTTTCTTCAAAGGATGCGTGCAACTAGTTACAAGTTAGGGCCAAGCTTTTCAAAAGTGACCAGGGATTTTGTTCGCCCTGCTTGAGAGGCCTCGAAAGGGCCTGACTATCACAGGCTGAAAATCCGGCCCATTTTCAAGGCATGTCAAGTTTAGCATCTGAAATCACTGGTCACCTTTGTAAACCTTGCCCTAAGGGACTTGTTGGGTTTGCTCTAAGGGCTTGTCTGCTGTGGTTTTGTGCTCCAGCACCAGCTGGAGAGCTAATGTAGATTGGCTGCCTGTGCTTCTGCCACTGTGGCATGGAACCTTGGTCAGACAGCTGTAAATGCTCGTGGCCAATCTGTACACACACCGCCACTGGTGGAGCTCCTACAGCAACGATGGGGGCCAGCCAGCCTGCCCTGCGGACCAGAGCTAGGTTTTTAGCATCTCCCCCCCCCCCTGTTATTTCTTTTTGAATCCCCAAACTGGGAAGGAGGAGGGGAGGGACTGGTGTCTGGAAACAGGGACTGCCCTGGAATTTGGGGTGGGGGAGCAACCTATGATCACTCTCCCCATTCCCCACTTGGTGCTTTTGAACATCTCCTGCCCTGAGCCTCTCTGCTTCGTCCAGCGTAGCCTGGTCTTGCCTTTGGGAGTGGTGAGGCGCCTGTGTCTCTCCCTTCCCTGGGCTCGTGGTGTCCTGATGGATCTGACCTAAGCCCACCGGGATGTATCTAAAGCCCAGACTGGGATAGCTGAGTTCTTTGCTCCTTTCTGAAATGTGCCTTTTAACAAAATCTGGACTCCTGAGCTACAAAACATTGGCTCTGAGATCACCTGTGGATTCCTCCCTGATTTTCACTTGGTTACCTTCCTTTTGCTGCTGGATTTTGGATGGGGCTTGGAATGTATCGGAGCCTCCCAGGACTGCCAGTGAGGAGCTATGCTATCCCACTCAGCTACTAATGGGCACCCCTCAACCATCTGAACCAGCCTGGCATCTGGAGTGGCTTGCTGCATGCCTGGTCCTTGATGAGCTGGTGCTTGTGGATGGGAAATAAGAGCCCTCAAAGGAATTCTGACATCACATGATGGGGTCACACATGCCCTTCCATGTTGCCTGGTATCATGGGTCTCTGTGGGTCATGGAGAGAACAGATTCCTTTGGGAAGGAGGAGGTGTGCTGCACAGTTCTCTATCTCAGCCAGTCTGCTGTAAGGGGCAGAGTGGCTTGCCTCCTTGGCTCGCCTCAACCCAGACCTTTAGCTCAGTGTGTCGTCCCCAGGCTGAGGTCTGTAGGATGCTGGGATGGGTGGAGGAGAAACATTTCTCTTTAGTTGTCATGAGAGGTTGGTTTGGTTTAATTTCCTTCACTTTAAAAGTGGTTGGTTTGTTCTCTGTTCCCGGTGCCAGGCTGCTGCGGCAGAAGGAGCCGGGGTCTCTGTGCGCAGTGGCTTCTCGCACTAGCGTGGTGTCTCTATGCTTGTGTTAGTGGAATAAATTATTTTTGCTAATAAACGTTCTGCTATGTTGGATCACGTGTGTCTAAAGTGTGCTGTGTGTGGGTCTGAACTGCTGTGATGCAGAACAGTACAACACAGGGCGTGACCCTCCCTGCTGAACTTCAGTGGGGCCGGCCAAGGAGCTGAGTGGGCTAGGGGCCCAGCCCGCTTTTCCTTCATGCTCTATTTACTCATCTCTTCTCCACCTCACCGCTCCTTGTGCCTCCTGTTCCTGGCCTCCTTCCACTAGCCCCCTCCTGGCCCTGTGACCACCTCTTTTTGCATCCCCAGTGCAGTGCAAAACCGATGGTGCATTGTTCACTACTGACCACCTTCTTGGCTTGAGGGCAGGGGTCTGAGGAAAGACTCCTGACTCCCCTCTGTCAAAAACAAATCCATGCACATCCCTACATCTCTTCTGTCTGTGCAGGATCCTCCAGTGCATCAGCCCTCCCTCCCCTAGTCTTCAGGACTCAGCAAGCCTTTGCTCAAAGCCAGGCACCACACTGCATCATTTGTCATCTAAAGTAGCAACCCTTTTACAAGGAGTGTAGCCTTTGATTCTCCACCCCCCTCCAACCCCTGTGCTCCGCACCCCTCTGCCATGTTCCATCCCAAAGGGATTTAAAGTCCTGTTTCCCCCATGCACCAGCTCCACCTGGGAAGGGCCAGGAATAGCCTTCCTTTCCCTCCCTGTTGCCTGGTTTTAATCCAGCAGAAGCTTTGTATTACTTAGCCTGGCCTGGCAGAGAGAGGATGGCTCAGCTGTTTTCAGAGTTCCATCCTGGTTGGCTGGAGCCTAGCCCGGTGCGCTCGGCTGCCCATTGCTCTCCAGCCCTTAGCATCCCAGCAGCACTGAACCAAGCACCTGGCCATTTCTAGTTGGGCTCCCTGGCTCCCA
Source organism: Chelydra serpentina (assembly GCA_037349315.1). NCBI lineage: Eukaryota > Metazoa > Chordata > Testudines > Chelydridae > Chelydra > Chelydra serpentina. The sequence goes on along the minus strand of JBAIAC010000024.1, from coordinate 53,175,113 downwards.
GGTGCTCGGAGTGCTGCCCTGATATTGGCGCAGTAGGTTGGCTGGCGCAGTTGGTTCTCCTGAATATGAGACTAGCACGCAGGTGTCTTTGGTCCTTGATGAGCAGGGAATGGGAAAGGGGAGAGGATTGTTAATGGATTATGGAGCCATTCACCTGTCGCCAGCTTGATTCTACTTTAGGGGGCTGTCAGGGCCATAGCCGGTTGCCCGCTGTTCAGGGCCCTGTGTCCATTGAGCTGGTGAGGCTCCATTCAGCTTCTGGTGAACAATTCATGTCACCACTGTCAGCACAGGCCAGATCCTGATGGGGCTTCCTGGCCTGAGCCACCCGCCCACCCTAGCGTGGGTCCTGCCGGTCGTAATGAGGCACCTTAGTGCGGTGGGGTGGGGGAAGCTTGCCCCTGCTCCTGCAGCTGTGGTGGAGGGAAGTAGAGGAGTGCTCTACCCCCGGGCTGGCTGTCTCTGGTCCCTTTCACCAGTACTCAGTTCGCTTCAAAGCAGTGCCTGGGAGCAGGCTTTGCAGCACTGTCAGGGCAATCAGATGCCCTTGCCCCAAACGGGGTGTGGAGGGAGCCTGGATGTAGAGTGAGGAAGCACCAGAAAGCATTTCCCCATCTCCCCGTGGGCATGCTGGGCACTGCTGTCACCGGGCACTGGTTAGTGCCCTCTCTCCAGGGATGGGCGTATGCTGCTGCCCGGGATGCTGAGTGTGGAGGTTGGGGCAGGCAGCATCTCCTCCCTCCCCACTGTGCATCTTGCTGGGGCTTTGACTGTCTCAGTTTGTTTTCTAAGCGATTGAATGAACCCGTGTTGCCTCCTCTTGTTTGCACTGTGGGCCCCTTCTCCCCACGCCCCACCTCTCCCCAGAGCTGCTGGCCCCATTTCTCCTGCCCTTTTATCCTTGTTACAAATCATTAAGGAAAATGGTTGTTTTCCAGAGCTGGTCCCGGGCCATCTGCTCCCCTGGCGCTGGCTAAATCCTCCTGTAACAAATTCATTGGGATTACGCCGGCCTCCTCTAATCCCAGCCCTCCCCCCACTGCGGGGATTTAAAAGGATTAGACCCCGGCTGATAATAAACTTTATTAAGGGGGGCAGTGGGTGTCAATCCGATTTGGAGCCTTTTTTCTTGACATCTTCACTTTGCTCAGGTGGGGGTAGGGGAGACCCAGATGTACCACAGGAAGCGGGGTGCACTGGCTCTGGTTGGTATTGGGGGCAGGGGGACCTGGTTCCTTTGCTCTGTGCCTCACACCTGCTTAGGGCCTGTTTGGGAGCCAAGGGCCACTGGTGGCTGTGGGAAGAAGGCAGATGGGTGGGACAAGCAGTGGGGAGTCTTTCCCCTCTCCCTTCCTATCGCTCTCCCTGCTCCTTTCTCTCACTCTTGTTTCTTCTCTAAGTCCTTACTCCTCACCCATGTCCCTTTTCCCATCTCTTTCTCTGCTCCCCACCTCCTGGGGGCTCTGTCTAGCGCCTGCTTCCACCCACACACTCAAAGCAGCACAGGAGGTCCCCCTCCTCAGGGGAGGAAGGGTTGCGGCACAGGCCTGGGGCTCAGGTGTTCTGGGTTTGGTTCTCTGCTCTGCCACCAACTCCCTGCGTAGCCTTGGGAAAATCACTTCACCTCGGTGTGCCACAGATCCCACCTGCCAAATGGGACCAATACTTCCCTGCCCCCTAGGCTAAATCCATTCGTGGCTGGGTGGTGATGGGGGCTATGGAGCTACCAAGGTGGGAAGATTTGGGCTGAATTTCTCCACAGCCTGAGAGTGGGAAGGCAGACCCAGATCCTGGCAGGGGCTGATTCTGGGCCCCTTCTAGCCCTGTAATTCCTCTGCCTGGCTGGAGCGAAGATGGGGTTTAAATGGAAGCAGAGCTGCCCCATGGCAGGCCAGTGGGTCTCCAAAGCAAAGGGGCGGGGGGAGAAGAGAGATCACCAAGGTAGCGTTGACTCTGTCAGTTAGAAGTGGAGGGCCAGGGGCATCTGCCTGTGGCTGTGCCAACCTACTAGGCCTCAGGGGTGAAAGTAACTTAAAGGACTTACCGGTATGCCAGAGTCCTGAGCAGGGGGCGGGGCCTCAACTGGAAGAAGTGGGGCCTTTAAAGCCCTGGGCCCTTTAAATCACCCCATGAGCTACCAGATGCAGAGGCGGCTGGGAGCCCGCAGGCTCAGGGCAATTTAAAGGGCCCAGGGCTCCAGCTGCCACTACCACAGCGGAGCCCCGGACCCTTTAAATCGCCAACGGAGCCCCAAGGGCTCCCACTGCTACCCCGGGCTCGGGGTTCAGAGGGCGATTTAAAGGGTCCGGGGCTTCGACTGCCGCTACCGCCCCGAGCCTTTAAATCGGCGCCCGAGCCTCGCTGCCGGAGCCTTGGGGTAGCAGCAGTGGAGCTCCAGCAATGATTTAAAGGGCCAGGGAGCCCCGGGTAAATCTCCTTTCAATCACTGCTACAGCCCTGGGTCACCGCTGTTACCCCGGGGCTCCGGCAGCAGGGCTCCAGTGGCAATTTAAAGGGCCCAGGGCTCCACCCCTGCTTCCAGAATGCCCTGGATAGCGTCAGGCAGCCGGGGCTCCAGCAATGATTTAAAGGGCCCTTTAAATCACCATCTGAGCCACCTCCGCCACCCAGGGGCTCTGGCAGCGGGGATCTGGTGGCAATTTAAAGGGCCCGGGGCTGGTACACCATACCGGACCGTACTGGCTTACTTTCACCTTTGCTAGGCCTCCTCCCTTGCTTTAGCTCCTATTCTGAGAGAGCATTAAGAGAATGAGGCTCTGTGGCAAGGGAGGGCTCAGTGTGGCCTAGCATTAGCCTGGATGCCTTTATATCAAGGAGGGAGTGTTAGGGGAGAGCAGCTTGTTGTGGATGGGGGTGGGAGGGTTCCTGGGAGCCCCTGGTTAAAACTCCTGCCACCCAACAGAAAGGAGGGGCTGGGGTCAGTGATTTTCCTAGACCCCCCTGAATTCCCCCTGCCCCAGTTTTGTGAACTAGTTACATGCCAATTTAGTGACACCCCCCCCCCCCGCCTGTAAATTCGAACACCCCCCCCCCATTTCAATTCCTGGGGAAAGCACTGGTTGGGATGATCCCCCTGCCTCTGATGGAGTTGCCCCATTTTTGGATTCTGCTGAATCAGCCCTAGCAGAGAGGCTCTTCTATTTAGGTCCTTGCACCACGACCACCCCAGCAACTCCCCAAACAATTTGTGGCTCTTTCCCTTTGGAATGGGGCAGGTTGCACTAAAAGGCTGGTGTCTCCCAACCCTTCCGCAGGGGATGGAAATTCCAATATATGGTCTTCAACCTCTCCCCCATTTCATCATACGGTTACCCCTTTCGATGCGAGTGGTTATCCAGTAATCAGGGCTCTGTGAGTTGCTCCTGTAGGAGGAGAAACTGATGAGGGAGTCAAGTATTTCTTTGCAATCCTGTTAAGTTACAAAGAATTCACATAAAGTCCCGTTTCCCTGAACACAGCAGGAATCAAACAGTTTCTGTTGTTCAGGAGACAATTTCTTTGCTCACCATTCCAAGCCTCTTTCCAGCCAGCACTTAGCCCAAAAGCTCTCCCTCAGCTTTTCATCAGGGTCACGCTTCCCTGGTTGTCTCTGAGGCTCCCTCGCTGCCTTCTCTGTGTGCTTCTCTCTCTCTCTCTTTCTCAGATGCACACAAATCTCACCCACCCAGCCCTCTGCATTTACACTCACCCTAGTGTAACCCTCCACCCACATAACTCAGATTCCTGAGCAGCCTGTGGCTGTGCAGTGACTCCTATTGGTTCAGCTGTCTCACGCCATAAAGGAGCTGACATGCTTCTTACCTGGATCCTGAATGGAGGCTGTTATGCACATTAGCTGCCAGGAGGTTTCCCCCAACTCTCAACGTAACAGTCCACCTGTTGAACCCTGTACTGTACCATCGATACCCTCCGTATGGGTTGGGGATAAAGTATCAGCCTTTCCAGCAAAGGGTACTTAATCTAAGCCTGTTTCCGCCTGCCCTCCTTCTGCCAGTGGGGAATCATCCTGATGAAATGGAGAAAGCCAATGCTTCAATCTCCCCTTTGCAACACCTCCCCACCCCCCCAGAATTTAGGGTTTGCCGGAGGCCACAAGGGAAGCCTCCCATGGCAGCATGATGTTAAGCTCTTGGCACATCTGCGCAAAGCCCATGGACACACTGGCTGCCCTGTATCCAGAGAGAACGTCTGCCAGGGGCTGTGTGCCCCAGACACTATTCATGTCCCTCACTGCCCCTCCCCAGCCCTGTGATTGATAGATGGGGTGGGGCCTCATCATTAGCTGGGCTGTTGCTGCCTCTGTTGCCTTTCACCCTGATTTCCCCAGGGTGCCTGTGAGCATTATCTAGAAACCTAAGGGGTCCTCCCCTCCCCACCAGCTGGTCCCCTCTTCCATCAAGTGGGCAGGGCTGAGGGGAAAGGAGGGGGCTGCTTTGAGAGTGAAATACCCCAAGTTCAGCTCCGAGCATTTCCCAGCCAGCTGCAGGGGACAGTCCCTGAGCTGCCTTTTTCATGAGCTGTTTTAGCAGCAAAGTGCTCGTGGCTAAGAGTTGGAACCATCTGTGTTGGCTGCTGCTAGCGTCAGGGCAATGCAGCTGAGTCGCTGCAAAGATTCCCCACGCACGGTCTAATGGCTTCTTCCAAGCATTACGCTTGGTGTCCAGCTTCATGGCAGAGACCATCATTCCCACTGCCTGTGCCCAGGCTGACTTGCAAACTGCACCCTGAGTCCAGTTAGCTCTCGGAAGGCTACACGCCGCTGAAGGGCTGCTGCTCTTTACAATCTTGACATTTTGCATGGAAAAGGCTGGTGATGATGGGCACTGCTGCTGTCCTACTTAAAGCAACAGCTGATTTAATGGACAGGAAGACTCCGCTCATCTTTTCTTTGCCTGTGCATTTAGTACTGGTGAAAGGTGCTAGACAGACAGGCCTGGAGATGGGAGGCCTGGACTCAGTCACAGCTTTCCCAGAGCACCGTGCTCTGCTTTACCCTGGCCAGACTATCTTGAGGGGGTGACAGGATTATGCCACCTCCATCCTTGCTCAGCCTATCAATGTGCGCAGTCCACAGTGCTGAGTTGTCCAAGGGGGCCACTTGTGTTTATGATGCAAACGCCTGCCCTGTGGGGGTCTAGCAGCTCATGTCACATAGGCCACCAACCAGCTATTAATGACATGGTCATTAAGCAGTAAGTGACATCGCTCCTTGAGAGTCCCCTCAGCCAAGCAGGGGACCCTGGGTAGAGCAGCGTGAAGAATTGATATTTTGGTTTGGTGGTAGCTCCAAAAAATCGGGGGGGAAAAATCCGTTTTGGGCGAACCCAATCTGAAATGTTCCTGAATGTTTGGTGAATCAAAAGTCTGTTTCAGGTCTGTTCTTGAGCATGGGGTTGTGTCCCTGACTGTCTTGGCTAGTAGCCATCGATGGATGTATCATCCATCACATTATCTAATTATTTTTTTAACCTGGTTATACCTTTGGCCTTCACAACATCTCCTGGCAATGAGTTCCACAGGTTGACTGTGTGTTGTGTGAAGAAGTACTTTCTTATGTCTGTTTTAAATTTTCTGCCTATGCATTTCATTGGATGACCCTGGATTCTTGTGTTATGTGAAAGGATAAATAACACTTTCCCCCCCGCCCCCCACATCATTCCTGATTATAGACCTCAATCATAGCCTCCCCTAGTCGTCTCTTTGCTAAACTGAACAGTCCAACTCTTTTTAATCTCTCCTCACCTGGAAGCTGTTTCATACCCTTCATCAGTTTTGTTGCCCTTCTCTGTACTTTTCCAATTCTAATATGGTTGTGTTTTTTTGAAATGGGATGAGAACTGCATGCTTTTGCCATGTTGTTGCCCAGTCACCCAGTTTTGTGAGATCTCTTTGCAGTCAGCTTTGGACTTAACTATCGTGAGTAATTTTGAATCAACTGCAAACTTTACCTCAATGTTTACCCCTTTTTCCAGATCATTTATGGCTCTGTTGACCAGCACTGGTCCCAGTACAGATCCCTTGAGGACCCCACTATTTACTTCTCTCCATTGTGAAAACTGATAGTTTATTCCTACCTTTTTGTTTCCTAGCTTTTAACCAGTTACTGACCCATGAGAGGATCTTCCCTTTTATTCCATGACCGCTTGCGTTGCTTAAGAGCCTTTGGTGAGGGAACTTGTCCAAGGCTTTCTGAAGTGCAAGTACATTATATCCACTGGATCATCCTTGTCCACATGTTTGTTGACTTCCTTAAAGAATTCTAACAGATTGGTGAGGCATGATTTCCCTTTACAAAAACCATGTTGACTCTTCCCCCCCAACAAATCATGTTCATCTGTATGTCTGATAATTCTGTTTTTTACTAAAGTTTCAACCAATTTGCCTGGTACTGAAGTTAAACTTACCAGCCTGTAATTCCCAGGATTTCCTCTGGAGCCTTTTGAAAAAATCAGCATTACATTCCTATCCTCCCGTTATCTGGTACAGAAGCTGAATTAAGTGATAGGTTACATACCAGTTAGTAGTTCTGCAATTTCATATTTGAGTTCCTTCAGAACTCTTGGGTGAATACCTTCTAGTTCTGGTGACTTATTACTGTTTAATTTATCAATTTGTTCCAAAACCTCCTCTCCTGACACCTCAGTCTGGGACAGTTCCTCAGATTTGTCACCTAAAAAGAATGGTTCAGATGTGGGAACCTCCTTCACATCCTCTGCAGTGAAGACCGGTGCAAAGAATTCATTTAGTTTCTCCACAACGGCCTTGTCGTCCTTGAGTGCTCCTTTTCCACTTCGTTCGTCCAATGGCCCCACTGATTGTTTGGCAGGCTTCCTGCTACTGATACACTTTAAAAAATTGTTGCGGTTAGTTTTTGTGTCTTTGCTACTTGCTCTTCAAATTCTTTTTTGGCCTGCCTAATTACACTTTTACACTTGACTTGCCAGAGTGTATGCTCCTTTCTATTTGCTTTGGTAGCTTTGACTACCAATTTTTAAAGGATGTCATTTTGTCTCTAACCACCTCTTTTATTCTGCTGTTTACTCACGGTGCCACTTTTTTTTTGTTCCTCTTACTGTCTTCTTTATGGAGGGCATACATTTTGTTTGAGACTCTATTATTGTTTTTTAAAAGTTTCCATGCAGCTTGCAAGCATTTTATTCTAGTGACTGTTCCTTTTAATTTCCATTTAACTAGCTTCCTCATTTTTGGAGTTCCCCTTTTGAAGTTAAATGCTGCTGTAGTGAGTTTCTTTGGTATTTTGCCTCTTACAAGAATGTTAAATTTAATTACATTATGGTCACTATTACCAAGCGGTTCACCTCTTGGACCAGAGTGGGGAGTTGAACCTGAGTCTTTCACGTTTCAGGTGAGTACCTTAATCATCAGGCTAAAGGTTATGGGTTGGTGGGGGCACCATCTTCTCCTGCAGCCATTTTGTAAATGGCTGAAAAGATTTGTGTCAAATTCATGAATAGTTTGGGGTCGATCAAAATTAAACTGCTAGTCCAAAAATCATTGCCCAGCTCGAATCCTGGACAAACAGCTCAAGTTTCTGTAGGGTCTCCAGGCCCCCACCTCCTGGAGCATTTTAGGTTATTCCTTCTGTCCCTTTTTTCTCCAGTTAGTGAACTACAGAATCTTGAGTGGGTAGCAATTGCCCAAGAGCGAGTGCCCAGAACAGCCCTCCTGCCCATCCTCCTGAAACGGACAAAGGAACAGCATGTCTCTTCTAAAAAGACAGTCAGTCAGCTGCGCACCAGCGGAGCAGCGCATAGCAGAGAAGCAAACAGGTGGAGTTAGCCTGGGAGTTCGCCTGGAGAGAGCCTACTGCGGCATCCCCCTTGCAGGGTTCCCTGAGTAGCTTCTGCCACAAGTGAGGAAACTCTTCGAAGGAAGGAACTATGGATGCTGAGCGATCCGCTGTCGTGACCTGCACAGGATGTGCCATGTTTGTCTTTCTTCCACAGGATAGAAGCGACTTTGTCTGTACAAAGTGCAAGCTGATCTCCATATTGGAGGAGAAGATTCAAGGTCTGGAGAAACGAGTATCAACCCTGCGTTCCATAAAAGAAAATGAGGAGTTCCTGGATAGACGTCAGGATAGGCTTCAGCGGGCACAGTGTTGTGAGGATTCAGAGCAGGCTGCGCAGCGGGGACAGAAGGCCAGCGAGGATAATTGGCGGCATGTGACCTCCAGAAGAGGAAAGAGTATGAGACAAGTCCATGTACAAGAAACGCATATTCAGATGAGCAACCGTTTTCATGTTCTCTCCACAGGCACTAGTGCAGAGAGTGGAGTGAATGATGCATCTGAGGGAACAGAGCAGAAGGAGACTCCACTGATTGGAAGGCATGAGATGCACAGTCCTAGGGATGGGGGTTCCACGACCACCACTCCCAAGAGGAGGAGGAGGGTGGTGGTGGTCGGGGACTCTCTCCTCAGGGAGACCGAGTCATCTATCTGCCGCCCTGACCAGGAAAACCGAGAGGTGTGCTGCTTGCCAGGGGCTAGGATTCGTGATGTGACGGAGAGACTGCCGAGACTCATCAAGCCCTCAGATCGCTACCCCTTCCTGCTTCTCCACGTGGGCACCAATGATACTGCCAAGAATGACCTTGAGCATATTACTGCAGACTACGTGGCTCTGGGAAGAAGGATAAAGGCGTTTGAGGCGCAAGTGGTGTTCTCGTCCATTCTCCCGGTGGCAGGAAAAGGCCGGGGTAGAGACCGTCGAATCGTGGAAGTCAACAAATGGCTACGCAGATGGTGTCGGAGAGAAGGGTTTGGATTCTTTGACCATGGGATGGTGTTCCAAGAAGAAGGAGTGCTAGGCAGAGACGGGCTCCACCTGACGAAGAGAGGGAAGAGCATCTTTGGAAGCAGGCTGGCCAACCTAGTGATGAGGGCTTTAAACTAGGTTCACCGGGGGAAGGAGACCAAAGCCCCGAGGTAAGTGGGGAAGTGGGATACCGGGAGGAAGCACAAGTAGGTGAGTGCAAGAGGAGAGGGCTCCTGCCCCATACTGGGACAGCAGGACAATCGGTGAGTTATCTTAAATGCCTATACACAAATGCAAGAAGCCTGGGGAACAAGCAGGGAGAACTAGAAGTCCTGGCACAGTCAAGGAATTATGACGTAATTGGAATAACAGAGACTTGGTGGGATAACTCACACAATTGGAGTACTGTCATGGATGGATATAAACTGTTCAGGAAGGATAGGCAGGGCAGAAAAGGTGGGGGAGTTGCGTTGTATGTAAGAGAGCAGTATGACTGCTCAGAGCTCCAGTATGAAACTGCAGAAAAACCTGAGAGTCTCTGGATTAAATTGAGAAGTGTGAGCAACAAGGGTAATGTCGTGGTGGGAGTCTGCTACAGACCACCAGACCAGGGGGATGAGGTGGACGAGGCTTTCTTCCAGCAACTAACAGAAGTTACTAGATCACAGGCCCTGGTTCTCATGGGTGACTTTAATCACCCCGATATCTGCTGGGAGAGCAATACAGCGGTCCACAGACAATCCAGGAAGTTTTTGGAAAGTGTAGGGGACAATTTCCTGGTGCAAGTGCTGGAGGAACCAACTAGGGGAAAAGCTCTTCTTGACCTGCTGCTCACAAACAGGGAAGAAATAGTAGAGGAAGCAATAATGGATGGGAACCTGGGAGGCAGTGACCATGAGATGGTCGAGTTCAGGATCCTGACACAAGGAAGAAAGGAGAGCAGTAGAATACAGAGCCTGGACTTCAGAAAAGCAGACTTTGACTCCCTCAGGGAACTGATGGGCAAGGTCCCCTGGGAGAATAACATGAGGGGGAAAGGAGTCGAGGAAAGCTGGCTGTATTTTAAAGAAACCTTATTGAGGTTGCAGGAACAAACCATCTCAATGTGTAGAAAGAAAAGTAAATATGGCAGGCGACCAGCTTGGCTTAACAGTGAAATCCTTGCTCGTCTTAAACACAAAAAAGCAGCTTACAAGAAGTGGAAGATTGGACAAATGACCAGGGAGGAGTATAAAAATATTGTTCAGGCATGCAGGAGTGAAATTAGGAAGGCCAAATCACACTTGGAGTTGCAGCTAGCCGGAGATGTTAGGAGTAACAAGAAGGGTTTCTTCAGGTATGTGAGCAACAAGAAGAAGGTCAAGGAAAGTGTGGGCCCCTTACTGAATGAGGGAGGGAACCTAGTGACAGAGGATGTGGAGAAAGCTAGTGTACTCAATGCTTTTTTTGCCTCTGTCTTCACAGACAAGGTCAGCTCCCAGGCGGCTGCACTCCGCAGCACGGTATGGGGAGGAGGTGACCAGTCCTCTATGGAGAAAGAAGTAGTTCGGGACTATTTAGAAAAGCTGGACGAACACAAGTCCATGGGGCCGGATGCACTGCATCCGAGGGTGCTAAAGGAGTTGGCCGATGTGATTGCAGAGCCATTGGCCATTATCTTTGACAAATCATGGCAATCGGGGGAGGTCCCGGATGACTGGAAAAAAGCTAATGTAGTGCCCATCTTTAAAAAAGGGAAGAAGGAAGATCCGGGGAACTACAGGCCAGTCAGTCTCACCTCAGTCCCTGGAAAAATCATGGAACAGGTCCTCAAGGAATCAATTCTGAACCACTTAAAGGAGGGGAAAGTGATCAGGAACAGTCAGCATGGATTCACCAAGGGCAAGTCATGCCTGACTAACCTAATTGCCTTCTATGACGAGATAACTGGCTCTGTGGATGAGGGGAAAGCAGTGGATGTGCTATTTCTTGACTTTAGCAAAGCTTTTGATACAGTCTCCCACAGTGTTCTTGCCAGCAAGTTAAAGAAGTATGGGCTGGATGGATGGACGGTAAGGTGGATAGAAAACTGGCTGGATGGTCGTGCTCAACGCGTAGTGATCAATGGCTCCATGTCTAGTTGGCAGCCGGTATCAAGTGGAGTGCTCCAAGGGTCGGTGCTGGGGCCGGTTTTGTTCAATATCTTCATCAACGACCTGGAGGATGGTGTGGACTGCACCCTTAGCAAGTTTGCAGATGACACTAAACTGGGAGGAGTGGTTGATACGCTGGAGGGTAGGGACAGGATACAGAGGGACCTAGACAAATTAGAGGATTGGGCCAAAAGAAATCTGATGAGGTTCAACAAGGACAAGTGCAGAGTCCTGCACTTCGGACGGAAGAATCCCATGCACTGCTACAGACTAGGGACCGAATGGCTGGGCAGCAGTTCTGCAGAAAAGGACCTAGGGGTTACAGTGGACGAAAAGCTGAATATGAGTCAACAGTGTGCCCTTGTTGCCAAGAAGGCTAACGGCATTTTGGGCTGTATAAGTAGGGGCATTTCCAGCAGATCGAGGGACGTGATTATTCCCCTCTATTCGGCACTGGTGAGGCCTCATTTGGAGTACTGTGTCCAGTTTTGGGCCCCACACTACAAGAAGGATGTGGATAAATTGGAAAGAGTCCAACGGAGGGCAACAAAAATGATTAGCGGGCTGGAGCACATCTCTTATGAGGAGAGGCTGAGGGAACTGGGATTGTTTAGCCTGCAGAAGAGAAGAGTGAGGGGGGATTTGATAGCTGCTTTCAACTACCTAAAAGGGGGTTCCAAAGAGGATGGATCTAGACTGTTCTCAGTGGTAGAAGATGACAGAACAAGGAGTAATGGTCTCAAGTTGCAGAGGGGGAGGTTTAGGTTGGATATTAGGAAAAACTTTTTCACTAGTAGGGTGGTGAAGCACTGGAATGGGTTACCTAGGGAGGTGGTGGAATCTCCTTTCTTAGAGGTTTTTAAGGTCAGGCTTGACAAAGCCCTGGCTGGGATGATCTAGTTGGGGTTGGTCCTGCTTTGAGCAGGGGGTTGGACTAGATGACCTCCTGAGGTCCCTTCCAACCCTGAGATTCTATGATTCTATGTCTGCAATGGGAGCAGGGGAGAGGTAGAAAGGGATGATGCTCGGCTCATTAACCTGCATGGTGTGTACTTCCTTAAACTCTCTCTTCTGGGCCCTATTCCTGTTCTTCTGCTCTCCCATCTCCAGACCTTGCTGTTTGGGTCTCTCTCTCTCTCCTCCCCTTGGCTCCGTACCCTTCTTTGAAAAGTAGCATCTTCTTTCCTCATCCTGTGTCTCTTCCACATTTTCCCTCATTCCATGCTATCCATCCCCCCCACCCTCTCCCGGGTTGAGTTGTCTCTATCCACCTTGACCCCACTCTTCTGCTGGTCTCTTTGTGCCGCTTGCTTCCCCCTGCATTACATGGTCTCTCCATGATCCTCCTCCAGCCTTTCTTCTCCCCTCTCCCCCACCACGTCATCCAACCCCTTCTCACCCATAGCATCAGCTCTCCTGCTCTCTGGGGTTCATTCTTTGGATTCTTCTCCTTCCCCTGCAGGGGGCTGCTGCTGAAAAAGGGGTGCTGTGTTTCTCTGCACACCCACATATAGCCCCTCTCCTGAGGCACGGCTCCACCCTCCACCCTGGTGTTTGCTAATTGGTGCTGCTTCTCCCTGTCTCCTCACATGGTTCTTTATTTTGGCTCCTGGTGCCTCCACCCGTGGTGACTCCTCTCTGTGCTTGGACCACAAGAGGTGCTGGTCCATGGGATAATAACTAATACAACCCAGTACCCGAATAACAAACTATATGTATACAGGGCCCCACAAATGCAATGCCATATTCAGGAAGACCAATATAACACAGGCTGCTGTATTGGGGACAGGAAACAAAGGCTCTAGGGATGAAAAGGATCAAGATGAACTAAAATACTCAAACATCAACAGTATAACAAATTCCCCACCTCCCTACGTTCACCACTGTACACAACTCCTCATCTTCCTCCTTAGCACTGGCCCAGGGAGATGGGACACTGAGGATAAATCCTGCGATGAGTGCTGTGATTGCTGGTTGTCTTGAACAAAAAGAAAGAGGTTTCCTTACAGTGTCTTCACTCCTGGGTGGGGTAAAGTCCTCTCCTGGCTCCCTTGGCTGGAGCGCTGTGGAGGTCTCGGCTAGGTCAAGGGAGCTGGCACCGAGTTGGCTCTCTGCCCCCACCCCCCACCCCGATTGCTGGTCTCCGCAGGGCTGGAACTCCCTGATCACCTACTAAATCCCCAACAGTTCAACATCTCCCTTTGGGTGGGGAGTGGGAGTCGAGCATCCCCAGGCTGTGCTGCTCCTCTCCCCACTCCAAACCTAAACAGCCCCAATGTGAAACCAGAAGAAATCCCAAATTGTCTCTAAGGCAGCCTGTCCCTCCCACTGAGGGACTGAGCAGTCAAGGCTCCTCATTGGCCCAGCAAACTGTCTATATAAATCACTCCATCCAAAGCATCCTCGTCGCTTTTGTAGGAGTTTCCAGTCTACTCCCTCCTCTCCCCAGACCTTCAGCAGACTGGGAAATGGAGCCGTTGTTGCTGTAGTCCAGCGGCTAGGACCAGAATCTGGGTTCAGTGGTCCAGAAGCTGGCAGACTCCAGAGGGGTCTGCCAGCTACACACACATTCTCAGCCCAAGTGAGCAGAAGGGAAACAAAAATCCAAGACAGAACAATGCTCAAGTCCCTGTGAGAGAGTGCAGTGTGTGTGTGTCCCCTCGAGCACATGCCGCAACCTCTCCACCTCACAAAATGGCACCTGCCCTGCTGACAGCAGCCTCCTAGACTCTTAAAAGTGCATAGAGAGCAACGATGCAAGCTTCCTTCCTTGCTGCTCTCCAGCCACTGTGCCTCCACCCTAGGAGGGGCAACTGGGTCTGCAATCACATCCATCCTTGGCCTCTCTTGCTGAGACAGCCAGGAGTGCTAGTTGTAGTTCTATGGACAATTGTCCACTCAGGACTGGACTGAGAACAACTAACTCATTTTGCTGAAGCCACCAAACAGCTGCTAGGTGACAATTTGCATCCACTCCTGGACTTGAGCCAGCAACTTCAAAAGCTGTGTCTCCACAGCCCATTGCCAAGCCTTTGAGTCATTCAGTCCCCACTGCTTTGGACAAGTGTGGACATGAGCAGAGACAGAATTAGCAGGCGTGCACCTGGGTGGGTGCTAGAGGAGGATGGGACAGCCGTGGAGCTACAGAAAGCCAGTCACCTCAGAGCTGCAAGGAAGTTCTGCTCAGCTTAGCATTACTGCCAGGCAGAGCTTTACAGAGGGAACTACAGCTGCCAGGGCAGGCAGGAAAAAGAGAGGCCAATAACCAGACTTTCTATCATCCTGATTGGGGCATTCAAACTCCTTCTAAGAACCTGGCCCAGGCTTTCCTCAAGGCCAACACGACTGCTCTGACTCAACCAATTCGGTAGCTTCTTCCTTGGTGCTGGCTCAAGAAAGGGGAACTCAATTGCCTCTTGTGCTCTGCTGCAAGATGTGAATATGCACCATGCAGCTTTTTCATGCTCTAAATGAGCCAGACACAGAGCTCGTGCCAAGGAGAGCAGAAAGGGTGCTGGCCACTCTGTACTGAGGCAGAACAGAGCAGGGTGAGGAGGCAAACAGGGAGGTAAGTGGCAAGTGGGCGGGGGGAGGACAAGGAGAAGCCCCCTTACCAGAACCTCCCCCTCCCCCAAGCGCCTCCTGCCTGCCGGTGGGCCCCACCGATCAGCGCCTCCCTCTCCCTCTTGGCGCCTACCACCTGCCGTGGATCAGATGTTTCACAGCATCAGGAGGCACTGGGAGGAGGGGAGAGGAGTGAGGGCACAGCACGCTCGGGGCAGGGGGCAGAACTGGGCAGGGAAGAGGCAGAGCAGGGGCAGGAACTAAACAAAACAGGCCGGACATGCCAACAAATGACCCTTTCCTTGAGGCTTTTTTACCGTCATCTGTTTTGCTATTTCATTAAATATGATATAGTTCAGCATTGTCATCCTATGCCCTGGGATGGAGCATCCCTGTACAGCGTCCATGCTGAAGCTCAGCCAGCAGGGTCTGGGTTTTCGCCAATCTTCCATGTATTAGCTCATGAAACACTGACTGTATTTTTTGTTATTATTCATGCGACTTTCTTATCATGCATGATTCTGATGGTGGCATCTACAAACCATACTTCAAGCTAGGGACAGTTGGGGCAGCTAAGTCCCACCAATAATGCCCCAGCAGTCAGCCATGTTATAAGTGGTGTGTAGTACCGGTGCTGAGAGCGTGTGGAGTCGGTCGACGCTACGCCCGGCTCATGAGACAGCTCATGGTGTCCGACACCATCAGGTGGTCCAAAGACATCTACACCGAACACATCACAGGACACTGCCAGTACCAGGTCCAGTAACCGAGAACGCCGACCAGGGAAATAACCCACTCCCTCCCTTCCCTGACGAACCAAGGGACGCATCCCACCC
Source organism: Chelydra serpentina (assembly GCA_037349315.1). Classification (NCBI taxonomy): domain Eukaryota; kingdom Metazoa; phylum Chordata; order Testudines; family Chelydridae; genus Chelydra; species Chelydra serpentina. Next base: position 53,159,780 of record JBAIAC010000024.1, on the reverse strand, counting down.
ATGTACTTATTCTCTACACCAATACTGACTTGGACTCTTAATACACTCCATGGGTGGTGTACCTGAGCCCATTTATCCACTGACACTTGAAAATCTCCCACACCCCAATCTGGATCTATGCTGGTTATGTGATATGTATGTACCTCGTGAACCTTCTAACTGATACTTGCAATCCCCCATAACCCAAGCCCGACCCCAGATGTACAGTACCTTCCTTCTTAACTTGTGTACATTTGATTTTAAACATTAACTTTAATAAAAAATTTAAATCTCTAATATACGATAGTACTGCTGGGTACAGTACCACCGTCTGCCATAAGGGAGCTCCTTGTGGTTCTCTACCCCTGCTCATATAGCAGAGGATGCAGATGCGAAGCAGGCTCCAGGCAGTAGCGGTGCCAGGGTTTTTGCCGCCATAGACGGCAGCGCTCGGCGCTTCAGCGGCAGCTCCTGTGAAGCTGCGTTCTTGGTGGCGTTTCGGCAGCCGCTTTTCTTGCCACCAAATCGCCACCCCCCCCCCCGCCCGCCCCCCAATCCTGCTGCCCTAGGCGACCGCCTAGGGTCGCCTAGTGGAAGCGCTGGCTCTGGCTCCAGGAGTCATTCCAATTCAGCTATTGAGGGAGCAGAGTTCCTCTATGCCTAGAAGAAGGGGTAGGAGGAGGAGGAGCTAAGCTAAGCTCCCCCCCCAGACACACACCCTTACTTTAAACCCGACTCCACAACACTAGCTTGTTGGAGCAATACGAAGACACAGGTCTCTGTGAGGTGACTGGCCAAGTGCCGCTACCTTAGTGGAATAAGGTCAAGACAGAGTCTTTCTGAAGTTCCTGGATCAGCAGCTCTGCCTTGCTGGGCTGTTCGCAAGGAAGCGTGGAGGCAGAGCCGTCCCTTGGGTCGGCGAATTGGGGCGACCGCCCTAGGCCCACGCTTTGGGGGCCCCCCGCAGGAGGTGGGCAGGGAGGTGAGACGGGTGGGCGAGCAGGGTGAGGAGGCAAACAGGGAGCTAAGTGGCAAGTGGGCGGGGGGAGGACAAGGAGAATCCCCCTTACCAGAACCTCCCCCTCCCCCAAGCGCCTCCTGCCTGCCGGTGGGCCCCACCGATCAGCGCCTCCCCCTCCCTCTCGGCGCCTACCACCTGCCGTGGATCAGATGTTTCACAGCATCAGGAGGCACTGGGAGGAGGGGAGAGGAGTGAGGGCACAGCACGCTCGGGGCAGGGGGCGGAACTGGGCAGGGAAGAGGCGGGGCAGGAAGAGGCGGGGTGGGGGCAGGAACAGGAAGAGGTGGGGCGGAGCAGGGGTGGGGCCTTGGGGGAAGGGGTGGCGTGGAGGGACCAGGACTGGGCAGAGTCAGGGGAGCACCTCCCAGCAGATTAGAAACTCGGTGCCTATGTCCCGAGCCCCGGACCCTCCCTAGGGACGGCCCTGTGTTGAGGTAATTAACGCACTGCCCCATCTTGCTGGATTGATGTTAGGCACAGGCCTTTGTGAGGTCACTGTCAATGGCTTCACTAAGAGATTGTTTCTAAAGGAAATGTGGTGTATAGTATTCCCATTGTAACCTGCCACTTAAAATTACAGGGGTTTTCTTGCTCCTGCTTCCAGGACTGGGGGGGGTGGGTGGGTGGTGGGTCTGTAGAGAAGTATGGGATCAGGGCCTAGCAGCAGTCAGGCAGTCAACAGCCAGCCTAGAGAAAGATGGGGTGAGTTGAGTCTCTCTGTTTTAGGGAACAGCCTGCTTTGTCTCTCTCTGTTTTGGAGTCCTTCTGTGTTATCTTTCTGTAGTCTAGGAAATAAAGTCGTGTTGTGTTGCAACCTTCCAGTAGGAGTACTTTATGTTTTCATCTAACATCTCTGTGTGTATGTTCTACATAGCAGGAAGACACTGCAATATTTCACTGCAATGGTGCGAAACACTATGAGATGTGGTGTTGGGGTGGTCACTGTGGAATACTGTAGCATTGTTTTATTAAGGGTTGCTCGACTTCTGAATTGGATGTCTCTGTAATCTGGGAATAGAGGTTCTTTCTGGGTGTCATGCTTGTAGTGTGGTTGTTCTGGCAGCCCCTTTGAAAGGGGAAAAGATTCCCTGCGAGATGGGTGGAGAGAGCATGCAGGTATTACCTTGGAATATGGAAAAGGTCCCTGGACTGGAATAGGAGCTGCTTCTGCCAATTTCTCCATTTTACAATAAGAAATGATACCAGGCATCTTCCTGGGAGAATGGGCTCATTCTAGTGATAAATGAAGACTCATTTTGGCAGGCCCAGGAGATCCAGAGACATCAGGAAGCATAATAATATAAAGGGGGAAGAATGACTGCAAAGACCTGAGTAGGAGAAGGGAATTGTCCTGCACCATGAGTTGAGATAACAGCCCGTCTGTGTCAGAGGGATTTGGATCTGGAATTAGGGACAGGTGAGAGGTAGAACAGAGGGATACTGTAGTATCAGGTCTGTGTAGGACGAAGTGGGATTCAGATGGGCAAGAGGTGTGATTGAACATGGAGCAATAGCAAAGCCTTGTGGGACCTGGGTCTTTGATGAGGCCCAGGTGAGCAGTAGTAAGACAGAGAGTAGGATAATGGCAGGCCTGCATGGGTCAACTCAAACTCCTCTGAAGAAAGAGAGCCCCCTCCTCCCCCCACCCGACCAACTTCTGGATGGAGCTTCCTGGCCTGCAACTAATTACCTAAATGGACACAGGCTGTTGAGAGACAGTCGCTATTCCCTAATAGAATTTGCCCTCAAGTGCAATTTAATTTTCTCTGAGGTTGTTTCTCCAGCCCCCCCTTCCCTCCCCCGTCCTCCCCTGACACACACACAGAGTCACTTTCCCAGCTTCAGAGCGGGATCAAAGTACCTTCTCTTCTGGGAGACCTGCCGCCCTTGCCTCTTCCCTTTCCCTTTCCACCTTGTTTTCTTCTCCGCTTAAGCTTGGTTTTGGGGCATTTAAATAAGTCCCCCCAAGGACCCAGGCCCCTTCATGTACGTGTATTGGAGCAAATATGGATTCAGCTAATGTTTAATTATTTTCAATTAAAATAGCATCCTCCTGCTCTGCAGTTCCTGAAATGGGAGACTCTTTCTTCGACCTCTGGTGAGTACAGAAGCTCGTCCGTGTTTGTAAATACTCTGTACCTGATCCACCTCTCTAGTCAGAGGAAGGGGGAATGCAAGATGAGGGGGTATAGAATGGATAGCACTGGAGTAGTGGGGGAGGGGCTATTGCAACGTTCTGTATAAAACATTGCTGAGCTGGAACTATGGCTAAGGGTTCATGTATTCCTGCCTGTGTGATCAATAAGGGCTTGCCGCCGAGGCTCGTGGGTACTGGGGAGCTGCAGAATGGAGGGGATCCTGCCAACCCAGCCCTTGTCTCCAAACAGTCCTTGATTCCCTTTAGGAGGGCTGGGGTTGGATTGTTTTGTGCATCTCGGCTCTGATGGCTGCGAATGTTCGCCCCTGGTGCTGGGGGGGATTTTTCACATTGGTTCTGTTGCAGCAGGCTCTGGTCTGGAGCCGCGCTCTTTGGGGGGTTTGGTTTTTCAGCTGATTGTTTATCTTCCCTTCCCCCCTGCCCACTACTCCTCTTAAAGGGAAAACAGCCCCTGCAAAAGGGGAGAGTAACCCCAAGGGCCATAGCATGGGCTGACCTCATCAGTTGTCTCTCCAGTGCAGACTGAGGGCATCTTTTGGCTCCTCCTGATCTTTAGTTACCATGGGCAGGAGATGGGTGTGTGCGTGGGGGCCCTTGGGGAGTATTTGCCCACCCTGGGCTTCAGGACTGTTTCTCTCAGTGGACTGAGCGCTGGTGAAAGGTGATCAGCTGACAGCCCTGGAAGCCAAGTCCTGTGTCCTCACCAGAACAGGTCCACTGCAGGCAGCAGAGCGGAAGCTTCCCCATTCATGTGTCCCAGTCCCAGCCCCGCACATGGACAGACCCTCTCTGGGGATGAGAAGGTAGCTCAGTCTCCACGGTCTTTGGCAGCTCGGCGCGAACTGTCAGCATGTTTTATGGCTGATAGCGACAGTGGGAACCAGCTGAGACCCACCACGCTCCTTTCCTATAAGCCAGTGAACAGCCATCAGTGACTTGTGGTGTGTTTTGACTTGGGCTGGATTTCAGTGCCTGACCTAGCAGTGAAAGGGGCTTTATCTCCTTACCAATCCATGAGCCCTTCTGCAATCAATGGAGACGAGGCCCTTTTAGTGGGGTGCTTTTGGAGGGCTGGATCTTACCCTGGAGTACCTTGCCTCTCTAATATCCTGGGACTCGCACAGCTACAGCAACACTGAATGCTAGCATGGGATGAATGAAACTTGATCCTAGCTGACATCAGCATACCAGGCCTACAGCCACAGCCAGTAGAAGGGTCCTTTTGTTTCAAATCTCTTTACACTGCCCTGCTTCCAGTCTTGGGTGTAGTTGTCTTCACACCCGCCCTGATTCAGCAAGGTATTTAAGCACATGCAGGCCCATTGACTCCTACGAGTGCTTAAAGTTAGGCATGTGCTTAAATCCCTTGCTGAACTGGAGCCAAGGTTTTCTGATTGTATAAAGAACAAAGCTAACATTCACACACACAAATTGTTAAGGTGGGTGTGTATTTACATAAATTAAACGTATACAGGTGTGGCAGGGTCCTATTTAGTTGTATTATTCTTTAATATTACTGGTAGCAGCTAGAGGTCCCCATTCGCATCAAGGGCCCGTTGTGCTAAGCATTGTACAAACACAAAGCTGGATACATTGCTACACCAAAGAATTTGCAATCAGAAGCCACCAGTGCCTCATGGGAAACTCTGAGATAAATTCTCCTTATAGATTTCTTATGATTTATTACTGAAGCAGTGGTGTAGTGGGTAAAAAAAAGAAGTTGGTAAACTAACCTCAACTAAACTCCACGTATTCCCCAAATGAGAAGTGGGTAAGCTCTGTTTACCTTCATTTAACCCTTGACTACACTCCTGTATTGAACCCAGAGGCCCTAATCATTATCAGGCCCCCGTTGTGTCAGGTGCTATACAAACCCAAAGTAGACAACAGTCCCTACCCTAACAAAATAATTCTGGGTTTCCAGAGCGTTTCTGCTTTTATATCTGCTGTACATTTACAAGAATACAGTGCTTCTGCTCATTCCCTACCTTAAGACATGATCCTGTTCTTGCGACCTCATAATCCTCTGCTTGTGACATCATAATGAGCTGCTAAAACATTTTATGATGATGTCACAAGCAGAGACTTATGAGACCACAAGCAGAGGATTATGACTTCTGGTGGGAGAATAAACAGCAAGAACAAGTGAGTTTTTACCTCTAGTAAATAATCCAATCCAAGAGATAGCAGAGATAGTTTTCATGCAAACCGCCCGAATAATTCAAAAAAACAAGGGAAGGGCAACTCCCTAGAAAATGATATACTGTACTGTAGCTCAGAGTAGGTGAAACTCTTGCCTTTGCAGAGAGCTAACACGTGGCCTAAATCCCACTGGAAACTGATTATTTACGCCCTGGGGGCAGATCTTCAGCTGGTATAAACAGCCATAGCTCCACAATGGAGCAATGGCAATACACCAGCTGAGGATGTGCCCCTTTGTGCTGGCGCTCTGCACAGGGGTGAGTTTCACCCTTAATGGAATCATGTTTAAAGCGCTCTTCCAAGGAGTTCTTTGAGGTGTATACACACGATACCTGGGAGGATGCAGCAACTCTCCCAGTGAATCTCCCCGAGCAGTGCCCTCCTCACAAAGTGAAGAAACAGTCTGGTAGGGAGCCTGTCATGGAGCAGAACTGGACAAAGAGACCAGGAGTAGCTTTACCAATTCGGACACCATTTTGCAGACGTGGCGCCAGGTTAAACGTCCGGCCGGTTTCTTTCTGGCTCTTGATGGATAAGAACCAGAAGTTGGGCCTCTCTCACACTCGAGACAGTTATTTAAAATTGCCCTCAACAGAGAGGACCTAGTAGCAATCTTGTAAAGCAGGCCTGCACAACATGCGGCCCGTGTGGGCTCACTGTGCTGCCCGCGGGGGGGTGAGTAGGTGGGCTCACTGTGCGGCCCAAAATCTGGGACTGTGTCCGTTGGTCCTTTTTCCTGCTTGTCTCTGGCCTGGGGGTTGTCCCAATGCTGCAAAGAGGGTGTTCCCAAAGGAAGGTGCTTGCTTCTAACCCCCGAGGCCGTCAGTATGTCTGCTCTTCTCTAGTCAGCCCACTTGACAAGTTTGATTATCCTTGGTCTGGTTCCCATCCCCTCTCCAAGGGTTGCAGCTGTCTGGAGGTGCCTGCCTTCCACGCCTTCCTCATTCACACCTCATTTATTCAACAGGGCAATTGAATACAAAGTGGGGGGAAGATCTTATTCTACTTCTAGCAAAAAGACATTTTTCTTTTACCTTAATTATACTACCTTAGGGGCCCGCTATAACATATTACCAAGGTTCAATACAAAGTCATATAAAAGTTATACAAAAATGCATAATGCAGAGATCTACCTACAACTGCATTGATTGACTGTTGTGTGCAGTAATATAGTGACCCCTGGGGGCGTGAAGAGGGGTGTGATGGTGGGGCCGAGCGGGGAGGGGGCGGGTCCTATTTTATTGCTGTGATCTGGTTACCCTATGCGCGCTGTTTCTTTCCCCCTCTACAGGCTTCCACACCCCAGCGCTTGGGAAGGAGGGGTTGTTTCCGCAGGGCGGGTGGCGCTGGGGGAGGGGTGTTTCCGCAGGGCCAGGGGGGTTCGGCCCTCAGCTGTTTTCTTTGGAGTAATATGGCCCTCGCCGCTTTACGAGTTGTGCAGGCCTGTTGTAAAGTATAAAGCCTGGCCAGGGTCTGCCTCCCGGCTCTGTTCCTGCAGTTTGGCTGGCTGTTGTTGGTGGCTGCAGACATGGTAATGTTAAAGAAAGGGGAAAACGTCTCTGAATGTCCAGGGTGTCTTTGCTCCAGGGTGATATTCTGTCGTCGTCGTCCCCCCCCCCCCCCCCCCCCGCCGCCCCCTTAGAAGCCAGTGCTTTCTTTGGCAGGGACACAGGGTTGTCATTTGTACAAATGGCCCAGTTCTTTCCACAAAAACTATTTTGAAATTTATGTGGAAATGGGATTCCCTCCCTCCCCCCAAAAAAACACCCTTAGTTTTTCTGGAAAGAAGGAAGTTTGCTGGTGAAGGAAACACCCCCAGAACCAGGTCTCTTGTCTCCCTGGCCCACCTCACCCTGCCGCCTGTGTCATAGGTTTTCTGTGTCCTGGTAACAGCGCTGTGCCAGACAGACGACCAAAAAATAAGAGCACACGTTCCAGATGGCCAGAGGGGAAGGTCAAGAGACAAAAGAAAGGCGAGGAGGGTAGAGGAATGGATGACGGATGACTGGAAAGCCATGGAGAGTCAGAGCACAAAGGGGAAGAGAGATCCTGTTCTTTCATTGGACAGCTCCTAGCGGCTCCCCCTGGGAAGAAGGAAGCTCCCGTGAGGTTTGGCTCTGTATTGCCCTCCTTGCTTTTTCTTTGCTGTGATGAGTAATATGGACCAGGGCAGAGGGTCTATATCAATCTAGCAAAGCAGAAAAATGAATGAAAATTGAATTCCCCAAGGAGAAGGGGGTGGGGCAGAAGCTGTTATCCAGACAGAAAGATAAATCAAAGAGTTCTGGAGAGGAAGAAGAATGAGCTGGTTTCCACTAGCAATGGAATAATTAGGGAAACAGGTTCCAAATGCGAACGGGAATCTCGGAGGGGAGGAAGGTGATGGCTGTGAGTCTGTGTGTTCTGCTGTGCTTTGAGCCCAGTTTGTAGATCTGCATTTAGGAAACTGTCTTCCAATTTCCTAGCGGTCTGTCTTGTGCTTATAGTCACCCTCCAGGGATGGCTGTACGATTCCCAGAGACGCAGCTCGGACTGCACTCAAGAGACTGCAGCTCCATTCCCTCGAGGTGGCTGCACTCTGTGGGTGTCTTAATGCACTTGGGAGGCCGGGGCTCAGTTGAGGGGTGGAGGGCTAGGCTGGAGTGTCATTCCTACCATGCTGAAGAGAGACAGTGGTTTGCTCCCCCCACCCCAGGAGCTGACTTCTAATCTCCCTGCACTTGAAAGACTGCAGCTTGATTCCGCCTGGCTTAGCACAGAGATCCCAGGGCCTTTCAGTGACTGCGGCGTAATTCTCAGAGAGATTTGCACGTAGAGCCTACTGCCTTGAAGAGACTGTGGTTTGATTCCAATGTGCTGATTGGAAGATGTTCCTGCGCGTCAGAAAGGAAAGCTCGAGTGAGTAGTTATCATTCTAAGGGAGCCGTCCAATAGAGATTGGCTAATATACATTTGTATGTATCTATTAGTTGGCAGAATGCAGATGAGTGTAACTGTGACTGCTAAAGTCAGTGTATCTGGACCGCAGTCACGTGTCAGGGTATTAGCCTTGACCGAGGTCAGGTCACTGAGTCCAGGAAATAAAGTTCGTCTTACCAGCTCTCCTGAGTTTCATTCCCTTATTATAAGGAGGGCTCGAAGGTGCATGACAAATGCATTGATGACATGGATATCAGCCCCATATCTGCAGGGTGGGAAAGTATATTGTGTGTGTGCAGGGCAATTTAACAGCAGTTTTAACTACTTTTAAAGTAAGCAACACTTGGTTTTAAATAGCACAACTTGCCTTATGATAGCTTTGAAATGCTGTGATGTTTTGCTTCGCTCAGTCCCACTTTGCATTATCAGATTTGAGTTGGTGGATGCATGTGACACATGCACAAAGATTAATCAACTCTCGATAGTTGCTTTGGGCTTGACTTTCAGTGGAGCCAAGCACTCACAGCTCTCACTAACTTCAACTGGCATGTTGGGTGCGCAGCTCTTCTGAGTAACACTCTATTGTACCCTCAGAGTTATGTACAGTCAGAGGGTGGTCTTCTCATGATGTCATGATTCTGCCTATGCTCCACTGGTTGAGTGTGTTGTCACTCAATATCTTTTAGGGGTGGAGTTCTTTGCAAAGCTTTGGGAGACTCCATCTTGATCCTGTAGTTAAATTAGCCTCTTCTAATAAGCACAATTATTCTTTTCTTATTCACTGCCAGACTGCTACTGGAATGACCGATATATGCAATGCAGCATTCTTATTTGTCTTATTTAATGCACTTTAATTATTTTTAAATAATGTGCTTTGCCTTGCAATAAGAGGTTTTATTTGAATATTCTTATGTATATGCTCTGCAGAATTTGATTTTTTTAAAAATAATTTTGATGGATAATATTGATGTTTATTTTTACGCATTTTAAATTTTTTTATCTATTTAAATTTCTACCATTCTGCAAAATTAAGGGTTTAAGCATTTTTTCAATTTTTATCTATTTACATTTTCACTGTTGCAGGAAACTATGGGGGATGGGGAGTAGACAATTATTGAATGACAGTAGACATAGAGCTTCAAAAAGTGAAAGGTTTAGGACCATTAAAACACAAATTGTCACAATAATAAAAAAGTAAATAGCCTTAAATCAAACTTTAATAAATTCTCAAGCTGCATTTTTATTACTTTGCCTGTCTATTTGGATTATTATTGCTGGAAATATTTTTTGTCGGTCTGTGCATGTATGGTGAAATCAACGTTTATCCGCTTTTACAAATAAAAATCTATTCCTTCCTAGCCTACTTATGTAACACTGGAGTGTTCCTTGAAACTGTGCTTCAGTTAGCAGAGAGTAAGGGAATATGAGTGGATCTTACCCCATTTGACTGACTTTGTTCCTGCATGGAAAGGGTCATTTAGATCCTATAGCATGCACAGGATTGTATTTCCATTAACGGGGATCCGGGGATAAATTAAGTTAGAGAAGTACGAGGGTCTTTGTGATTCAAGACATTGGGCTGGAGCTCAAGAGATCTGGGTATTGTGGCCTCTGCCACAGACTGTGCAACCTTGGGAGAGTCACTTGATCTCTCTGTGCCTCAGTTCCCTGTGTGTAACGTGGGGCAGGTGATACTCATCTGCCTCATGAGGGTGTGGTGAGAACATATTCATTGCTGTTTGGAAAGCACTCGGTAACTTTTGGCAATGGGGGCACAAACGTAGATAGATGCAGAAAGCAGAAGTGTTTGTGTCTGTTAATCCTGCATTTACTTTGGGGGGAAATAAGGAACATATGCCTGGGAAAATCCATATACCTGCGAATACTGGACATTTGTTAAACTTTAAAGTCTCATGCTTGGCTGCCACTTCTACTCCATATCCTTCTTCCTCTCCTGCCCTCTCCCTTCCCCAGCTATTACCTGTTTCATGTATATTTTTCCTGATGAGACTGGACAATTCCAGAGCCAATGAGCAAGTCCTTTTGCAGGCTAGCATTTTTCTCATTCCATAGAAGGGATTCTTCAGGAGCCTGTATGTCATCTCTCCCATACCCTCTTAGTTATTCCCTGTGACTATCGCCCCTAGTTTGTTTATGCAATTTTATCCATTGCCCCCTGCACACACATGCTTTTCCTTCTCCTGCACGGCTTTCCTCCCAGCCTTTGTTAATCTGACCTCATCTGGAATAGCCTGACTTTGTACCAGTTTAGTAGGTGCATACTATGGAATTAATAGTATGTCTCTGCATGGCTCCAGAAGCCATGTACCATAGGAATCCTGACAAACATATACACACACAGAGAGCTTTGGAAATGTTCCCCATCTATGGTCTACAGAGGTAACAAAATAGATTTTGATCTAATGCATTGATTTCTGCAATTCACTATAATAATCTAGCCCCAATAGCAACCTCCCATATAGTGGGTGCTAGCATAATTATTAATATTGATAGAAACCATGTCACATGGCTCCATTGCCTGTAATGAAGAATCTCATTGGAGGTTTTTTCCCCACTCTCTTTGACATTTTGTTTTTTCTTGTTATATTGACTATTCAACATTATGTCTCAGGAAAAGGTCAACATTTGGTGACCTCTCTCATGCAGAAGACTCAGATAGATAGATCTATAGCAATACCGGATATGTTATGCCATATTCCTTACAAGCGTTCCGTGTGTGGAAATTCTCTACATTCTCCCCCTACGCTTTTTAAATTGGGTGGGCCAAATTCACCTTTGGTATTTAACTGCACTAAACCTCAATGAGTTTACTTCAGAATTAACTTCACCCCTTACCTTAGACTAGGATCTCATGTCTTCCTCCCTCCCCCTGAATTAAAGGGGAACTGGGGAAATGTCCATGTGCTTACTCTCATTGTGGTGAACCAGTGTAAACACTCATAGAAGCTCTCCAGCAGTGAAACATCTCAAAACACTCTTGCACAGCTACTTGAGTGAATTCTCTTGTTTCTTTTTAACATCCATGGCCGTGTATCCCTTTTCTTTCCTCCACTTTGTTTAACTGGTACTGTCACCACACAATATTTTGTTTAATTGGTGATTGCCACCCGTCCACTGGACTCATGGAAGTATGTTGTTGAATCTTGGGAGTCATCATGGTCACTATAGCCCTGGACAGATAGCCAGGAGACCTGGGGCCAACTGAGGATCTGCCCCAGGATTTTATTCTGAGCTCTGCCACTGACTGTGTTGCCTGGAGCAAGTCACTTACCTGCTCTGTGCCTCAGTTTCCCTAGCTATAAATTGAGATGATTCTTCTCTCCCTTTGTAAAACACTTGGAGATCCAGAGATGAAAAGTGATACAGAGCTCTCATCTATATTATTATAGTTAACGTTGTCCTGATTAAAGAACCCTACAAGCAATTAAAATTAAATAAATATCTAAGATAAAAAGATTTGTGCATCTGGAGGAGTTATCTCTGAGAGTGTAACTTCCCAAATGAACTCCTGAACCTCCTGGATGGCTGCTGGTGGGTTGTGAAACACATTTTCCTACCTATATGGGAATGATTTGGCTCTTCAGCTTGGGACTCGTGTCCTGCCCTTGTGAGAGCTTATTCCCTGCCATTCTCTGCTCCCTGGCCCCAATGCTTGGTCTCATCAAACAAGGATATTAATAGAGTTGATCTAAAAATGATGATTTTTTTGTATAAATTGTAAGGAAAATATTGACATTTCAATGACATTTTTTGTCAACATTTGGAAAAATTCAGCCAGCTTTAGAGCTGGTCTGAAAATGTGATGAATATGTTTGTGAAATTTTTTGCTAAACAATTAAAAGTAATAAATTTTGGTTTTTAATCAAATTAGACCTTTTATTAATCTGGTTAAGTTTTGAACTCACTCTAGATAGTAACTCCCCGTTTTTAAATTCAACTGTATTTGGTGTTTGCTTTTCGGGCTACCAGACATAGAATTTACTAGCCAGGTTCATAATTCCTTCTGCCAAATAATTGTGTTAGGATCTTTCTCCAAGGCTTAGCGCTCTGCATTTCTGCCTTGTGACTTTTACTGACTTGACAGCCCCCAATGTTTTTGCCCTGCACACCTAACGTCTAAAAATAAGAATAATAATCGCAGGGTCTGTTTGAGGGATCGGACACAGTAGCATTCCAGCCGGGGAGATCTTCAGTAAAAGCACCCTTCGGTAAAAGTTATTGTAACTGGACGGGCAACAGGCTAGAGACCGACAAGAGGCGGGGGAGGGGGGTACAGCCTCAGCTGGTATAAACGGAGCGATGACCATTTATACCAGCGGAGGATCTGCCCCTAAAATGGGACGGGCAAGGTAGGCGCAATGAATCAAATCCATTCCAGTGGGGGTGGGGAAGGGCAAATATACGTGAGCAATGAGGCCATCTCCATATTTCACCCCAAGAATGAATATAGCCCAGTGCCTTTTACAGAATACGGGGGTGGGGGGATTCACCACCACCCGCCTCGCCCCTTCCCCTGATCCCAGCCAAGCGTGGCTGTTTCTGTGCAGCGGGCTGGGAGGTAGCAGATACGTTGGTTAGAAAAGTACCTGTGAAAACTACCTGTGTGCAATCCGCTATTAAACCTCTCAAACTATTCTTAAATTCCTCCATGAGAAATAAATGTTGATAGTTTCGTTTGCTGATACCCGACAGTAAATGAGTCCCAGGGTTGGGAAACTCACTCGCTGTTCTTGTTCGGGTTTTTGCTCGTTTCACTTATTGTTCTTTTGTTTAAAAAGTCGCTATTAAAAAGTCCTGATCTCGGTATCTCTCATCTGTTGTATTGTAAGGGACATTTCCCAGCATGGTTTAATATCGCTGGCATCGGAATGGACAAGGGTGTGTGCATGGCTCTTGCCATCCGTGTGGATGGTCCAAAATACAGAAGGGGCACGACATGCATCCAGTCATTACTTTTACTCTTAAAATATGCTGTTTCGAAACCCTCCTCCCCCTCCCAGCCCCCGGTAAGGAAAGCAGTCGGCCATCAGGAAGAACGGGAGCTGTAGCAAATGGCAAACATTGCAATATTTAAGGTGGAGCGTTGTATTTCTTAGGACATCTTCCTTGTGCATTAAGACGGGGTTTTCAGAGTGCTATCGAAAGCCATTGGGCTGGCTGTTTTCTGCCTTGGGTTCCATGGGGAAAAGGGGTGGGGGTCCGTTCTGAGGAGGTTCAGTGGGCGGCAAAAAAAAAAGCCAAATGCTGGCGCTCTCTCCTTTCCAAGCATCCAAAGGTGGGGCATTGCAGCTTCCTAATTTAGCCAGCCAGCATCCCTTCCTAATGCCTAGGGGAAGAGGATTGGAAAAACCGAATAACCACAAGCGAGAACCGGCCTCCGAATCAAACAAGCAACAAGACTCAGTTCTACCAGGGTAGGGAGATGTTTGGCTGGGCAAATATTGAAATTAACTAGATGAAATTAGTCCGTCATCCCGCCCCAGCTCATGGGCTGGGGCCAGCAAAACTGCCCTGAGGCTTTTAGATATATAAAGTGAAAAAAGCTATTTTAAAAAAACCTTTAATTTTTTGTTTACCGCTATGCGACCTTTCTGCCCTGAGTGTCATAATGATGCATCCGCGATTAGAATTGTTTTTAAGAGGAAACGCTTCATAATGACCAGAGACAGGAAGAATAACGTGGACAAGCTCTGAATGTTTTCAGCCCGGTCACTCATGGGATCCGAGCTATTCCAATGTGTGCGCGGCTTGTGACCATGTCACAGGCACTCACTGAGAAAGAAACGCAATGCTCGGTGAGAAATACAGAGCCCAGGGTTATCCAGCAGGCCTGTGCAAGGTGAAGCCAGGCTGTAGCTGGCGCTTTGTGGCAGCGTGGGAAGAGGGGGAAATAAAACGCCGGGAACGATTTGGATAAGGGGGAAATCTCAGAACAGCTAACGAGGGAAGACAGAACCGGGCAACGAGTAAAGCGAGCGAGACGCTCTAGCGCTGCAAAATGAGGAAGGCCGCGTGGAAATGAGGAGCTTAATTTTCTTCAAGACGAACTGGGAGCAAACCCCAACTGGACGGAACGGGGGGCTGCTGGGCGGGTTTGTTTAATCCTGTCAGCGGCACGCGAGGCGTGTCGATTTCTAGCAGCGTTTGTTACAAAGGGAGCAGGTTCTGCAGTGTCCGGTGGCGAAGGGGTAGATGGATGGAGCCGCAGGGTGAAGGGAAGACGGGGGTTGAAGGGGGAGGGAAATGGAGCAGCAGCGATGCCCAGGAACGAGGGCTAATAAGGTGGGCCGTGACTGACACAGGGATTTCTAGCCTGCCCCAGTGTAACAAGCCTGGGGCGCCGCTATTTCACCGGGGTAACCTCCCGATTCAAGGGATGCCAGGACCAAACACAACAGCTGCGCAAAGCCAGCAAGACAACAAGCAGCTCTGAGCCGCCAGCTGCCGCCGCTGCCTTTATAGCCCTCGAAGGGCAGGGGCGGGGCTGAATGCCAGGTAGCCACGCCCATAAAGACACAGGCCGCGCCCACTTCGCATAGTAGCCCCGCCCCTAAATTCTTTACCTGGCTCTGTCCTTTGGGTGTCCCCGCCCCAGCTTCTGACATGATGTAAGGGGATTGGCTGAAGGGGGCGGGGCTTCCCTGCGGAAAGTGACGTCACGCTCACTCCCTGCAGTGTGAATGAATCAAACCTGCCTTCAGGGGACCAGCATTCCAGCGAAAAGAGCTGCTGCAGCATCACTTTAACCCAGGATACACTAACCCAGGATAGCAGGATCAAAGGGGATTTGAAACAGACCAGGGCTAAAGCAGGGCCACTCCAGTCCTCCGGCACGTGTAGAAGAATCAGCCCTGATTGTACTTTAAACTTAATGTTTTGTTTTATTTTTATAGCGAGATAAATAGAGCCTTTTTTATTTTCTATTTAAATAAAATGATGCAAAGCTCAGCACTCACTACAGAAGGTTCTGTCAAGGGGCTTCCAGAGATTCTTGGTGTGCCAATGCAACGTAAGGACATTTTTTTCCCTCATTGATTTAATAATAAAGAAAACTGGCAATGATAGAAGCCTAAATGGTGCAGCGAGGGTGGCTAACTGCACTGTGAGATGTGGAGAGGCGGGGGGGGGCGGGGGAAGTACTTGAGAAATGTAAGACGGGCGGGTATTTCCATGTGAGGCAAATTCCTGCGAAGGGGCTGGATGCGGTTGGTTGCCTTCTTTTTTAAATACTAATAATAGAGAAAGAAAAATAATAATATGCAACAGGGAAGGAAGTACCCGGAGAGCTTAGCAGAGTGGATATGCAGGATGATTGTGCTGATTGGGGAAGAAGAGCTGCTAGGCAGCTAATGGGAAGTAAACAATCTTCCTAGATGAGAGCAAAATACTGGTCCCGCAGCCACATCAACTTTAAACCGCCTTGCAAGAAGTTGGGAGACCCCTGAGCGCTGCATTCTAAGGGGGGAAATCTCCGGAAAGTGCACCCACCTCGCCAGTTTGCTGCTAGGAGTGGGGCGACCCCAATGGATGCAAGTCACCGCCGGGGAGTTTATTTGCAATCGGCTCTTCGCAAATACAGGTGGGGCGGGGGGCAGACCCGCTGAGCTGCCTGCCAGGGGAGATCCCAGGCGGTTGTTTTGTCAAATTGGAATTGAGGGTAGTCTAGCTCAGGCTAAGCTGTGAACTCTGATCCAGACAAGTTATATGCATAGGAGAGCCTATTGTGAATCCTATATCAGGAATATAGCTATACTATAAGCATATGTATGTATCTACACGTGTGTGTTATATAATATATATATATATAGTATATATAATTAATATAGCTATGCGTGTGCGTATGTATTATAATGTGTGTATGTACGTGTATATATATATATATGCTTGTGTTTGTGTGTGTATATATATACATATATATACACATACACACACGCTGGTATATATGTTGTTTGTGCATATATATATGGGGCTATATATATGCGCACTGGTATATCCAGCATGTGTTAATATATATACATACACACATACTATAGACACATTCATACTACATAATATTCGTTGCTTGTCTTATGGCCCCGTATTTCTTGCTCTGTTCCCAATGCTGAGCACGCGGATCGGCCCCTCCTGTAGGCGATAGATGCTCTGGCAAAGGGCTGGCTCCCTGCTCTGCTCTGGACGCAGCGTCTCCCCTCCGCGCTCGCAGCCCGGGTGTTCTGGTTAGACTGAGAATGGCCCTGGGGCATTTCTGCCTTGCCCCTCGGGTGGCCGGGGCAGCAGAGATGTCGCGTGGGGCTTTGCCTGGTTTCCAAGGCTTTCCCGGGGAAGTCTCTGGGTCCGCTGAAATCAGCCGGGCGCTCGGAAAAACCACGACATGTAAATAGCAGGGGAACAGATCAAGAGTTTTCTGCAAATGCGGCCACAGGTCTCTGGCTAACCGGGGCGCTGGCCTGCGGACGTGTCGGTGTGTGCGTTGTTATACATAACACCGTGTTGCTTGGCGTTGTATGGAGACTGCCCGCCTCGTGCGTGGAATGGTTTTGCTTGGAGATCCTTTTGCTAACTCACTCCAGGCCCGGGTCGCGTTTGCAGCCGGGAAGGGGGTCACACTGATGAGGGGGTACTTTACAGATCCCCTGCCACCCTGCCCCCCCCCCCCAGGTTAGCTGCTCTAGGGTGAGGTCTCTCTGTAAAGTGATGGAGCGGGCGGGCGTGTGTGGGGAAGTTATAGGAAAAGTTAGG
The DNA here is from genome assembly GCA_037349315.1 of Chelydra serpentina. NCBI lineage: Eukaryota > Metazoa > Chordata > Testudines > Chelydridae > Chelydra > Chelydra serpentina. The sequence goes on along the minus strand of JBAIAC010000024.1, from coordinate 53,142,741 downwards.
GGGCCTTTCACGCCTTGCTTGACTCGTAAGTCTCTGCTACCATCTGAAACCCAGCAGAAGGGAAGTGCGGTTACTTCCTTGCGATAGCAGGGCACACAAAGGTATGATCTTGGTCGACGGAGTAAGAAGAACGGGTTTCAGCTTCTGGACTGTTCCTTTGTTTGTATTTGATTGTTTTGAGCCTTTCTAGATTTATCTTTCTACCTGTGGTGCCCTTTCCCCGGCTAGAAAACTGGGGATTGCTTTAAAGGCTGCACGGAGCCCATGCGACCTTATTTTATTCCCCTTTATGATCCAGAGGGGAAATTTCCTCCTCTTGCTACTGAGTTTTAAAATCCGCCTCCACCCCAATTTCCGGAATTCAGACACAGAGAGAGAGAATTAACTGGACCCGGCCATTTCTCCCGAGACAGAGTTGTCGGTCAGAAATAGGGTCCAATGTATAGATAATCTGTATTTATAACGAAGAGCCAGTTGGTTTAGATCAAATACGGATAGGTTGTATGTCAAAAATCCTTAAAATCCCATTGTATCTATCTGTCCAAATATTGATATCTAGATCTAGACCGCTATTTAATGATGTATGGATACAGATCTCTCTGGTATACATATATAAATATACAAACCGTTATTTCGGTATATACACACAGTTATCTGTATATTAATAGGGAGATCTGTATCCATGTATAATTAAATATCTGTCTAGCTATATACCATTATGTATAGACGTATACAAATGATCTCTGTTTCTTCGCATACACAATCTCTACGCTGTATGTAGATAGATACTATATATACATAGATAAAAATGTACGTGTATCTACATATCTTGATCTATTTATATTTTTTCTACAAATCTCTGGCAGTAAAGGTATCTGTGTATTTAGAGACAGAGCTTGCTCGTTGAATAGCTTATACACGCGTCTAGTGTATTCCATTGATCAGTTCATTCCTTGTCGGTCACTTCCCGGCTCTTTGTATTTTGGTTGCTTACATTTCGATGCCTAGGGGGTCACTGGCTGGTAGAGTTGAAATTCCTGACCCCGACAGGCAAAAGAGGCTGTTTCCTTACCCTCCGCCTTTCCAGCGGCTGTGCGTGTGCCTGGTGCTTGCTCCAGACTTGGGTAGATCGGGAAGAGATCTGTGCCCCTCTGCTTGGACAGCGACCGGTCTTTAGGCAGCTCCTGAAACCCCCCTTCTCACGTTCCCGCTGGGCGCTGGGACTCAGGTGAAAGACTGGGGGGCTGCAAAGGCTCTTGGGCTCTTTAGTCCAGAGCCTGGTGTATTCTGGATTGGGTTGAATCTTGCTACTTTTCCTGCAGGAATCTCCTCCGTTTACTCTGGAGCGCTCCATCCCTTGGGTTTCCTGAGCAGCAGCCCCCGGATTCTCCCGATCTGCAAGAATACTCTTCCCCCGCTCCCGCACCCCTCAAAAAACAAAACAAAACAACCCCCCCAAAAAAAACCCTTGGTTTGGAAATGTGTTCAGAGCAGCCCTGACATAGCGGCTGAATGGAGAGTCTGAGTCAAACATCTCCAGAGACTGGGGGCAGGAGCGATCCGGGTAGCCGCGTTTCACCTCCGGTTCTTTTATCTCCTTCTCTCGTCCTTTCCTCTGCTGGGGGAGGAAGGGGTTGTTTGTACTTTAATTAAATAAGTGCAAAGGCCGCGCAGAAAGCCCCCTGTGCGGGGATGAAAGATCTTTGCTTTCCACGGACCCCGGGTTCAGAGCCCTCCTCGTACCAATGAGGAGGCATGAGAAGGGGATTGTCAATTTCACTAGCCCCCTTCCTTTGTGTTTGCTATGGACTGTTCACCTCCCACCTTTGCTGTTCTAGGTACTAACCCCAGGGGTTTGTTTTTAATTGCTCTGGGTTGGCAATATTTTTTCTACCAGTAAGAAACTGGGTCCGACACCCCTCTCCTTCTCTTTCGTTCTCTGCAGTGTGCACCCCCTGTTTTCTATTTACCCCAGAGAACGGAATTATGGCTGTTCTAGGCAATCATCCCCGTTAACAATTGTTTTAAATTCGACTAAACAAGTAACCGATTATGAACAGGGTGTGAGGAGTGTTTGTTCCCTCCCTCCTCCCCCCCGCGCTTACAATATCGCTCCCAGCAGGCGTGAGAGAAGGTCTAACAATTCCCTTCGATTTGAATTCGAGGAACCACCTGGCTTGAGAAGGAATGTCACTTCTCAGATCGAAAAGTCCTCCCTAAAGGGCGGCAGGAGATACTGGGGATGAGAACAGCGGAGGCCTCCGTGTGGGGTCTGATTTCCCCTCTATACTGGGAGCCCTTGACCCCCTGCGTCCCAGGCAAGAGGGAAAATCACCCCGTGCTATTTATGCCCACTTTGACCTGGCCTATGGCCAAATCCCAGGGCTCCCCAGCCCTGGGTGATGTCCCTTTTCCTGGCCGGGAGCTTGTTTTAGCACCTTTGTTATGAAACTCCATCCCATCTCTAGCTACCTGGGCTGTCACACTAATCCGGCGGGGAAAGAAGTAGCTCAGGGATGTCTGGAAAACGCCGTTTACAGGGCTGGGATACGGGGCTCCAGGGCTGGTTGGTTGGTTGATTGACCCCTTGAGGTGCCCTATATGCAGCCCAGCCGGGGCCAGTCAGTGCTGGGGTCAAGATCAGAGGAAGGGGCATTTCCCCACCTGCTTCGTAGCAGGAGGAAACTCCGCCGACCCCACCGCCGCCCAATGCGCTTCCCTGGCATGATTTTCCGTCCTCCTGTTTGCGCAGAAGGACATTCCATCCCAGCTGCAGGTGGAGCGGGTGGGTGGTGAGCGAGGAGGGGGAATTGGTTTGGGTGAGAAGAAAATTCAGGCATTGAGATCTTTGTTAGCTGATTGCGATGTAATAGCGACAGGAGACAGAGCTCAACAATTCCAAACAAGAGTCTCTATCTCCCCACATACAGATCGACAGATAAACTATTTCTCTATAGAGAGATCTAATTCGAATTGTCTATGGATAGAACGTATTTATCTCCTCACATATATAAAATGTAATTGTTTTTACACCTAGATCCATGGAGATAGATTATTTGAATTAGAGATGCGCGGATAGATTTTGTATCTATATTCCTGTATTTGTCTGTCGATGCATCGATTACTGGGCAAAATTAATCGATGGATATAGAAATGGTTGTCGGCATACACACCCACTGTCTTTCTGGCTATGTGTATCGGTTTATGCGAAACAAATTCTACGTCAAGAAGAAATCAACACAGGTGAAATGTGTCATTTGCAAGATGCTCTGTGGAGGAAGCCTTGTTATGGGTGTCTGTTTCTAGCCTTACATTTGTAGATTAGTGTTGAAAAGGCTAAACCGATTCGGTTGGTTCGTAAAGTCTCATTTACTGTCTGTAAAAATGACCTGCCCTGGTCAGAACTTCCTCCCAAACCGAACTGGGCAATGTACAGCCCTTCTCTGGGTTTAGCTCACCTAAGGGTGAGTCGTGTCTTTCCCAGCCGTCTCTTTGCACTTCGGAAATGTTCGTCGGGATTTTGGGAAGAGTCTAGAGGCAATTTCTACCCGCCTACCCCCTGGGTCGCCTCTTGTTATTTTCGCGATTATCTCGCACGTTCCCGCCGGTTCAAACCTTTCTCCCCTTCCCAGCAAGTCGTTGGCCCCGTAGGTTGTCAGCGTCAAAAGCCCCTTTCCCAGTTGGAAGAAATAAACGAAACCTATAGGATTTGGGGAGAGGAAAAATGATTCCGATCCGGGAATCTCTCGCCTGTTTTGTATTTTTTCTCTCCCTCATAGCCCACATTCCCAGAGATGTGTCTGGTATGAATTCTCTCCCTGGACTCCTGCAGGATTAAGCCGGGAAGGTGACGGGGAAAGACGAACGCCGAAGCGTTTTTTGGGGGTGGTGTGTAGTTTTGCCCTGGTGATTTCCTTTCTCGCCCCCCCGATCTCCTACAGTCCTGCCTCTTTCGGGCTGCGAAAAGAAACCTAGTTTGATTTCCCTACAAATTGCAGGAATTGCCTCCCGCGAGATGCGGGGATTTCCCCCCTCAAGTGTGCGCTGCATCACTTTCTCAGCACGGTTCCGGGGCGCTCCTGGGCCAGGACTCCTGGCGTTCATCGAATTGTATTTTAGTTAAAGACAAAATATATCCACGGCGCCAAACCGAACCCATCTGCAGCAGAGACAAACGCGCCCAGCCTTTGTTCAGCTGCCCAGCGCCAGCTTTTTTCTCTTCTAGTCCATTGCTAAGGGCTCGATCCCGTGCGCCCTGCTTCCCCGCTAACTTCACAGGGAGTTTGGGGGGCTCAGTGGATCAGGGTCCCGGCTGGGGAAGGTCTATACAGGGTTGCTCCTGCACACTCTGGTGCCGATTCCGGTGTTCGCTGGGGGCGAGGCAGTCTGTAGTAGCAGCAGGGGCTATTCTGCTCCTATGTGACTTCCCCTAGAGCAGGATCGGCCCGGGACTTGCCACCCGCCCTTGTGTAGCAGCACAGCTGCTGCAGCCGCTCCGCTTCGGTTAGGTTCCATTGAAATGCCGCTTCTGCAGCAGGACAAGTAAACACAACTCGGGAGGCTGATCCTGAGAGCGCAGAAACTCCACAGTGCAGAAGCGAAACCTTGTGTGCAATACAAGGGCTGGGACCAGACTCCCCAGCCCCCTCCACCTCACCCAGGAAAGCTGCCTCTCGATTTTTCTTGCTGTCTTCCCTGCCTTGTTGGTCGGGGAAGGCTCACGCGCCCGCAAAAGGGCTGCCAAGCCAAAGGGCTGAGAATGCACTTCCCAGCATCAGGCCACGAGGAGAAAGCCCGGGCGTGCCGAAGGGGGGAACGACAGCGGTGGAAAGCAGCGGATCTCCGCAGTGTTCCGGGTACCTCGTGGCAGCAGCAAACCCCAGAATCCGGAGCCCCCTAGATGAAATATTTGTGGAAAGAGTGACCCATTGACGAGAATGTCAGGTCAGGCATTTTACTGATTTCGATTAGCGGGGATTAAATAATGTTATTCCTCCGCCTTCTCTCCTACAAACAAGCTTCACCAAAACCTAGGGCTAAGAGAAACGTATCTAATCTCTCTCTCTCTCTCTCTCTAAATGGATATTAGCTCCAACCCAGCGAATAATCATTCCCCGCCCTGTCTGCTACCCAAACATTCCAGCGCTGAGAATCAGAAACTGAAATTGGACTAGCTACTAAAGGGAAAGTGTCTTCACTGGGTTCCATTGTCCCAAGTGAATGCTATTATGCAAACGAGCAGAAATAGTGAAAAGTCAAGGGGGTTTCGAGAACTTTTTCAATCAGTTTTTCCAGGAGAAGAGAAGCTTCCATGTATGTTTGTTCTGTACAGAAATTGGTTCATAACATAGTACATTTCAAGTGGCGACGCGAGCCCCTCTGAGGTTGTGATCCAAACATGAGCAAAGCTGAAGCGTTTAATGACAACTTCTCCTTGTCTCACCTGGTTATACCAAGGGGTATATTTCAAATGTTGTGTTGTAAATTATTCACTGTGACTGTCCTGAGAGCCCTTGGTCTCAATGCACAACAGGATGGGCTAAAGGGGCTGTCAGCCTTCACTCCGGATTGCCTGCCTGGTGCCAGTCCGTCTCATTTACCTTTTTGTTTTACAGTAGATTTTTGTTTTAACTCTAGTGACGAGGCTGATTTTCCCGGCGTGGTGGTGGCTACATGGGGCTGAGTTACTGGTCAGATCCGGGGAGTACGGATCAGGAGACGTGAATATTCCTGATTTTGCCACGCACTCGATGGCATTAGGAAAGTCACACACAGCCAGATTATGTCCCCTTCCTTCGGGCTGAATAGCACTTTCCTCCCCATTTCCAGTGTGAGGGGAGCAAAATGTTGCCTTAGCCTGGCTCCTTGTTTTCTCGCTGGTACAACGGAGCTAACACCCGCCCGGCTTTGTGGAGCCCGTTGGAATCCTTGTTGCTATTGTAAATGCAAACCGCTGGTGTGTTTTTTGGGGCTCCTGCCTCCGCTGCAGTCCAGGCAGCTGCGCTGGGACTCAATGAATCTCTTTGCACCTGGGGAGGGTGCGCGCGGCTCTCGCACGTGGCTTGGAACAGAGCGGCTAGCAGGCGTATCACCCTGGCCTCCCCAGGTGCTGTGGCAAAGGCGTGGCAAAACTAGGCAATAGGAAGAGTGTGCTGGGCGACTCGCGGCACTGGGAATAAACAGGAATCAGCAGGGTTTTGTGTATGGTCATTGCAACATGAAACTGACGCATGCTTTAAAAACATGCTGTAGCGATACTGTGATCTTGTGGCGTTCAATCCTCCAACCCCTCCTCACTCATACAAATAATCCTCACTCCGGCGGGTCGTCCCATTAGCTTCAGTTGGACCTATTGATGTGGGGGTTTTGAATTTGAAGCCGGAGATAGTAACAATGTTACCTGTGTTAAAATGCAGCTGTTTCCATTCGTAAGTGATCAGGCGGTGAGTGGCTTGCACGATGCTGTGCTTGGAAGAGAATTAGGGTGGCTGGTTATTGCATTTTTTTAAACTGCAAACGAAACCAAGTATGAACCAAGCAAGCCACCATTTTCTTCTACTCTGTAAACTAAAATAATAATCCTGCCCAAGCTGATTTAAACCCAATGGTTTTTTAATTGCTTTCAGCCTGTGAACTTCGAGCCCGAGATGACATTTTTAGGGTTGAATTATGAACTTCTCAGTAATGGAAATACTGACATGAGCTTAACTAGAGTGGCACCAGTGATACTGCGATGATAAATGAATGACACCACTGGGCTATCGCCTGCCATCATCCCGCATGCAGATCTCCAGGGGGAGCTTTGCTGTCAAAAGTGAAGGCAGAACAGGGCCCGTTCTAGCTGAGGAACCCGCTGACGTTGCCTCTGCTTATACCAGATCTGAATCTGTCCCTGTGTTTCCTCTCCCCTCCCCTCCCCTCCCCCCCGAGTTTTGTGTTTTAGTCTTGGGGACAATCTCTTTGGGGCCTGCTCCTGGGAAGTGCTGGGTGCCCTCAACTCCCATTGGCTCTCAGGAAAAAGAAGTTGGGGCATTTTTTGGACAGATCCAAACCCCGTTGAAGACAATGGAAAAAGTCCCAGTGACTTCAGTGGGGTCAGATCAGGCCCTTTACAAGGAATAATTGAATTAACTGGCTATTGTTGCGTGATGTCTTGGGGGATATGATCAGAGTGCAAAAATATATGAAGAAGGCAAATAATGAGTAAAAAATATGTTTAGGTTGGTGCCAAGGGTATAGCCTGGGGTAATAGGATGACACTAACAAAGGGAAAATATAGGGTGAATGTCAAGAGAGAACTCCTACATGTGCGATCTGTAAGGCTATGGAATAGCCTCCCCTAGGAGATGCTAGAAGCCCCATCATTTGAAACAGGCTAAGCCACTGCAGGCCACATTCCTGCACTGGTTCCCAAGGAATGGATGAGATGGTCTATTAGGGCTTTTTTTAACCCTGTTTTCTATTATTCTATTTAAAAACTCAGCTTCCCCCAGACAACAAGTGAGTGAAAGTGAGCATTGTTTGAGCAGCATGTGATCTCAAATCGTTAAAGACAAAATACAATTCTCGGCTTTATTAGAATAAAACACAACTTAGAATGAGAGAGAGGCCTTAAAAGCTGGAAGCATGGGATTCCTATTCCAGCAGCAGGAGTGCTGAGGGTTGGCAGAGAGAAGTCAATGGAAAGAAGATTCACTGTTAATTGACAGATGATGTTGTCTACCCCTGGCACTGAGGATATCTCTCCAGGGGAGGGATCTCCAGTTATTAAGAAGCGACAAGTATTAGTAATGGGCAATTCGATCATTAGAAACATCGATAGCTGGGTTTGCAATGACCGGGAGAACTGCATGGTGACTTGCCTGCCTGGTGCGAAGGTTGCGGGTGTCTCGAGACATCTAGATAGACTTACGTGTAGTGCTGGGGAGGAGCCAGTGGTGGTGGCACATGTAGGTACCAATGACATAGGGAGGGATAGGAGAGAGGTCCCGGAGGCCAACTTTAGGCTGCTAGGTAAGCGATTGAAGTCCAGAACTTCCATGGTAGCATTCTCTGAGATGCTCCCAGTTCCACATGCAGGGCCAGTTAGACAGGCAGAACTGCATGGTCTCAATGTGTGGATGAGACAATGGTGAAAGAAGGAGGGGTTTAGATTTATTGGGAAATGGGGAAACTTTGGGGAAAGGGGAAACCTATACAGGAAGGATGGGCTCCACCTAAACAAATATGGAACCAGATTGCTAGCACTTAAAATTAAAAAGGTCGTAGAATAGTTTTTAAACTAAGGGTTGGGGGAAAGCCGACAGGTGTGGAGGAGCACATGGTTTGGACAGAGACATCCCTTAGGAGAGGATCTAGTAATGTAGATTGTCTAGTAATGTAGATTGTCTATGAGAAGGAGAGGATGGAAGATGATAAAATACAGTTAGGCTCTGATGAGAAACAGTCAAATGACGAAAAGTCCCATTCAATTACATCATGTAATGGGAGACAGCTAAAAAGTGACAAGCATTTAAAGTGCTTATATACTAATGCTCGAAGTCTAAATAATAAGATGGGTGAACTAGAGTGCTTTGTATTGAATGAGGATATTGATATAATAGGCATCACAGAAACTTGGTGGAATGAGGATAAGCAATGGGACACAGTAATACCAATGTACAAAATATATCGGAAGGACAGAACAGGTCATGCTGGTGAGGGAGTGGCACTATATGTGAAAGAAAGCATGGAATCAAATGAAGTAAAAATCTTAAATGAAGCAAACTGTACCATAGAATCTCTATGGATAGTAATTCCATGCTCTAATAATAATATAGCAGTAGGGATATATTACCAACCACATGAACAGAATGCTGATAGTGACTGTGAAATACTCAGGGAGATTAGAGAGGCTATTAAAATAAAAAAACTAAACAATGGGGCATTTCAACTATCCTCATATTGACTGGGTACATGTTACCTCAGGATGAGATACAGAGATATAGTTTCTTGACACCTTAAATGACTGTTTCTTGGAGCAGCTAATCCTGGAACTCACAAGAGGAGAGGCAATTCTTGATTTAGTCCTAAATGGAGCACAGGATCAGGTCCAAGAGGTGAATATAGCTGGACCGTTTGGTAATAGTGACCATAATATAATTAAATTTAAATCCCTGTGGCCGGGAAAACACCACAGCAGCCCAACACTGTAGCATTTAATTTCAGAAAGGGGAACTACACAAAAATGAGGAGGTTAGTGAAACAGATATTAAAAGAACGAGGAGTACTTGTGGCACCTTAGAGACTAACAAATTTATTTGGGCATAAGCTGCCCAAATAAATTTATTAGTCTCTAAGGTGCCACAAGTACTCCTCGTTCTTTTTGCAGACACAGACTAATACGACTGCTACTCTGAAAGATATTAAAAGGTACAGCACCAAAATTAAAATCCCTGCACCACCATAATAGAGGCTCAACTTAAATGTATACCTCAAATTAAAAAACATAGTAAGAGAACCAAAAAAGAGTCACCGTGGCTAAACAACAAAGTAAAAGAAGCAGTGAGAGGCAAAAAGGCATCCTTGAAAAAGTGGATGTTAAATCTTAGCGAGGAAAATAGAAAGGAGCATAAACTCTGGCAAATGAAGAGTAAAAATATAATTAAGAAGGTCAAAAAAGAATTTGAAGAACAGCTAGCCAAAGACACAAAAAGTAATAGGAATTTTTGTTTAAGTACATCAGAAGCAGGAAGCCTGCTAAACAACCAGTGGGGCCACTGGACTATCGAGATGCTAAAGGAGCACTCAAGGACAATAAGGCCATTGCGGAGAAACTAAATTAATTATTTCCATCGGTCTTCACGGCTGAGGATGTGAGGGAGATTCCCAAACCTGAGCCATTCTTTTTAGGTGACAAATCTGAGGAACTGTCCCAGACTGAGGTGTCATTAAAGGAGGTTTTGGAACAAATTGATAAACTAAACAGTAATAAGTCACCAGGACTAGATGGTATTCACCCAGGGGTTTTGAAGGAACTCAAATGTGAAATTGCAGGACTACTAACTGTAGTCTGTAACCTATCATTTAAATCAGCTTCTGTACCAAATGACTGGAGGATAGCTAATGTGAAGCCAATTTTTAAAAGGGGCTCCAGAGGTCACCCCGGCAATTACAGGCCAGTAAGCCTAACTTCAGTACTGGGAAAACTGATTGAAACTATAGTAAAGAACAAAATTGTCAGACACAAAGATGAACATAATTTATTGGGGAATAGTCAACATGGTTTTTGTAAAGGGAAATCATGCATCACCAATCTACTAGAATTCTTTGAGGGGGTCAACAAGCATGTGGACAAGAGGGATCCAGTAGATATAGTGTATTTAGATTTTCAGAAAGCCTTTGACAAGTTTCCTCACCTAAGTAAGCAGTCATGGGATAAGAGGGAACGTCCTCTCATGGATTGGTAACTGGTTAAAAGATAAGAAACAAAGGGTAGGTATACATGGTCAGTTTTCAGAATGGAGAGAGGTAAATAGTGGTGTCCCCCAGGGGTCTGTGCTGGGCCCAGTCCTATTCAACATATTCATAAATGATCTGGAAAAAGGGGTAAACAGTGAGGTGGCAAAATTTGCAGATGATACAAAACTACAAGATAGTTAAGTCCCAGGCAGACTGTGAAGAGCTACAAAAGGATGTCTCAAAACTGGGTGACTGGGCAACAAAATGGCAGATGAAATTCAGTGTTGATAAATGCAAAGTAATGCATATTGGAAAACGTAATCCCAACTATACGTATAAAATGGTGGGATCTAAATTAGCTGTTACCACTCAAGAAAGAGATCTTGGAGTCATCGTGGATAGTTCTCTGAAAACATCCACTCAATGTGCAGCAGCAGTCAAAAAAGCGAACAGAATGTTAGGAATCATTAAGAAAGGGATAGATAATAAGACAGAAAATATCATATTGCCTCTATACAAATCCATGGTACGCCCACATCTTGAATACTGTGTGCAGATATGGTCGCCCCATCTCAAAAAAAAAATATTGGAATTGGAAAAGATTCAGAAAAGGACAACAAAAATAATTAGAGGTATGGAGTGTCTGCCATATGAGGAGAAATTAATAAGACTGGGACTTTTCAGCTTGGAAAAAAAGATAAAAAAAGGAGGATATAATAGAGGTCTATAAAATCATGACTGGTTTGGAGAAAGTAAATAAGGAAGTGTTATTTACTCCTTCTCATAACACAAGAACTAGGGGTCACCAAATGAAATTAATAGGCAGCAGGTTTAAAACAAACAAAAAAAAGTATTTTTTCACACAACACATAGTCAACCTGTGGAACTCCTTGCCAGAGGATGTTGTGAAAGCCAAGATGATAACAAGTATCAGAGGGGTAGCCGTGTTAGTCTGGATCTGTAGAAGCAACAAAGAGTCCTGTGGCACCTTATAGACTAACAGAGGTATTGGAGCATAAGATTTCGTGGGTGAATACCCACTTCGTCTGATGCACTCACGAAAGCTTATGCTCCAATACGTCTGTTAGTCTATAAGGTGTCACAAGACTATAACAGTGTTAAAAAAAGAACTAGATACATTTATGGAGGATAGGTCCATCAATGGCTATTAGCCACGATGGGCAGAAATGGTGTTCCTAGCCTCTGTTTGCCAGAAGCTGGGAATGGGCGACAGGTGATGATTACCTGTTCTGTTTATTCCCTCTGGGGCACCTGGCATTGGCCACTGTCAGAAGACAGGATACTGGGCTAGATGGACCTTTGGTCTGATCCAGTATGGCCATTCTTATGTTCTTATGAGTGAGTCTCAGACTAGTTCAGGGCTGGAATCTGAGGGTCCAAATCAGTGTTTTGGGGGAAATTTTCCTCTCCTTTACACTGGAGCAACCCCACTGGTCAGAATTTGGGCCTTTCATAGATTCATTCAAGCTGGTAGAGCTCTATCTAGTGCAACCCCCTCAACATGGCAAGGCTGAAACAGTCTCCTCTCTGGCCAGCTGGAGCAAAGCTCAGCTTCTCCTGGGCACCAGGAGCAATCTTAGCTTCTTCTGAAAGAGATTCCCATTTTCTCTTGGGAGAGCCCGCACGAACCCCGTTGCTTCTGAGAAAGTTCCCTTCTCCACACCTATCTTTTCAATACTCGCAGTACATAGAGGAACCAGGAATTGTCCATCCCCAAGGCTTTTTGTAGATTCAGGAATTCCTACTGGTTTTAAAAATCCTGGATGGTGAGAGACTGTATCCTAGTTATAGAAGGGCAGTGGTCCCCAACCTTTCCGTGGCCAAGAGCACAGTCATGCCTTCAGAAGAGTGTGGCGAGCAGCAACGCTTCTTGGCGGCATTTCGGTGGCTACACTTCTCCAGTGGCCGCACTCCTCGGCAGCAGCTTCTCCGCCGAAAGCACGCCTCGGTGGCATTTCAGTGGCAGGTTCTCCGGCGGATGCGCTTCTCTCCTCTTCGTTCCTTGGTGCTGGCCCTGACGGCGGGAACATATAAATGCCCCAGCGGGCGCCATGGTGCCCGCGGGCACCACGTTGGGGACCACTGTACAAGGGTTTCAGAATGAAATGTATTGTAACAAGGCAGTTAAACATCTATCTATCTATCTAAACATTTTTGTAGATGGGCAGATATGAATATATGCAACTTGGTGTATGATAGGTTATATTATAATGTTTATTTAGAGTTGTTGAGAATAAGAAGCCATGAAAATGAACCTCAGGTCCTTTGTACATATCACCAGGACTCCCTGAGAGATAGCAGCCATATACTATGAACAATGTTATGCTATGTACAACAAATGTATGATTTTAATTTGCATTTGATGATGTTAGTAGAGTGTAAATCAATATCTGTAACATGCATCACCTCTTTCTTTTAAATTATTATTTTTGGAGGTGTTTTATTGCAAAGGTTAAAACTGATTCCATCCTGAAACACCCTGCGTGGGCCCAGGGCAGTCAATGAACTGCAATCTGGTTGTATGGGATTCCTTCTCTTTCTTTCTCTTGGTGTAGTTTTCTCTGAATAAGATTTTCCTTTCTGTTCTCCAGTCGGAATAATTAATCTGGGACTATCTGAAGACATGTTGCTGCAATACAGCACCTGAAAGTCCTTTACAAAAATAAAAGGCCAGATCCAAATCCAGATCAAGCCAGATCAGGCTTGTCTACATTTCCCAGAGGATTGACGCTGAGGCGATCGATGTATTGGCAGTCGATTTAGTGGGTCTAGTGAATATCCGCTAAATCGACCGCCGATCGCTCTCCCATCGACTCCTGTATTCCACCCGATCGAGAAGAGTAAGGGGAGTCGACGGGAGAGCGTCTCCCATTGGCGTCGTGTAGTGTGGACCCCGCTACCCAAATTGTGTAGCTTAGATCGACTTTTCCCTTTAGTGTAGACAAGGTTAGTGTAAATGGGCATAGCTCCACGGAAGTTGATGGAACTACTGCTGTGGAGACAAGCTGGGGATCCGGCCCATTAGCCTTGGTTCTGACTTGGTCTCATGTTATCTCATGTAATAATATAGGGCCTAATTTTGCAGTCCTCACTCAGGCAAAACTCCCATAGGCTTCATTCAGTACTTCACTAAGCTCTGCCCATACAAATGACATCACTGTTTCCATAGTAACTAATGCACTTCAAGGAGGAAATAGCAGAGCAGGATTTTTTTTTAAAGGACAAAAATTAGTGGCATAAACAAAATATGTGACGGCGGGGATGCTATAAAGTTTTCATTGCTGCTAATCTGGGAAAAGCCACATAATTCCCTTGTAGCTCAGGCACCTACGAGTATTGTGGTCATTGCAAACTCCTGGCAATAAGTTCTTTATGTTGCCCCACATTATGGGCCCAATCCTCCACTAATTACATACATAAAGTTCCCATTGACGTGAGTGAGTTCTGGGCATGCAAAGAATGCAGCATCAGATCTATCTGTCTATAGCTATCTAAAATTTAGTTCCATGTAGTGTGTGGGGGAATGAATCTTTCCAATGAGAGATTAAAAACTGAGCTTCTGTCAGCTGCGCGTGGACCTTAACGATCCTATAACAAGGTCGTTGGTCAGCAAATGTCTTCTCCTCTATTGCTGTGCAGTGTGCTATGCAACAGTCAGCCAGGGGTCTCCATCCCCAGAGGTGGCTGCATGGCATTGGTACTGTACATACATAGTCTGTGGACCTCTTTGAGATGAAATGCCGATGTGAGTGTAATATCTTGTATATCAAATCTCTCCTTTAGACCCACCTCTGCTGTGACACATGTAAGAAACAGAGCAATTAATGAGGACGAGACTGGGGGCAGATGGGATTAGTTGGCTTTTACTTTATTTATAATAATTTTAAAGCAGCAAATTTGTATGAGTGTCGAAACATTGTATATATTGATTGCACCCCTCTCTCCAGGGCAGGACCCTGCCTTCATATGTGTTTGTATGGCTTCTAGCACCGCTGGGCCATGATCCTCACCCATACTTTGGGGTGATACTGCCATACACGTGTTAAATCCCCCCTACCCCCGCACCTCAGAGGTTCTGATTGACAGCTCCTTGAAGTCAAGGGAAAGTCTTCAAGGGGCTCTGGATTAGACGCAGAGTGATGTCATTTAGTTTTTTCCTTTAAAGCCTGATTTTGCAGTTCCCAGTCAAGCAGAACTACCACCGGAGCCTACAGGGAGTGCACCTGAGCTAAGACTGCAGGATCAGGTCCTCCATATAAACACAGATTGCTCCTTAGAATGGGAAAAACAATTCTGACGTTGTGCTGCAATGAAAAAATGTGGAGCGTTGTCTGCTTCAAATGGAGTTAGTTATCGTGTTACAGCCTCATAGAGGCTTTTTATTTATTTTTAAAGGAGTAGCTCCATTAGCTGGTACTTGCGTTCCATCTGTGTTCAGTAAAAGCAGGTTCCTCTGCACATGTACTGTAAAGTGTGTGTATGTGTGTGAGTGATTGAGATCTGGAGTAGGAACTGGATTTGTAATGCCCCAGATTTCAGGAGCATTCATAGCTGAAGGGTTTGGTTCAGCCTATTAAAAAAAAATAGGGACCATTTGTAAAATTCCGAGTTGGATGACCTAACGTTTGGGGGCCCTGCTGTGAGGTTTGCTTTGGGACTCTGCCCATTCAGGATTCTCTTGGATAATCACTGCATTTGATTTCTGCGGCTCCCCTCAGTGACAAATGGATATGAAGAATTTCATAGAGTATTTCAGAATCCGTTTTGTTTCAATAATTAGCTATTTTTTTCCCTGACGGGGATAGATAATGCCATAAAGATGAAACCAGTGTTATAAATCATTCCAACCACTGCCCTGATCTAAAACGTCTTGCTGGTGAATGGCACCCAAACAGACTACACCGTGTCTGTCACTCCATCACTCTGAAACCAAGCAAGGAATGGTACCAGAATCTGAGAACTAGCTACATTTATTTTAATGCTGATAATGGGGTAGTGCCAAGTTCTGCCCTGGCTGGTGCTTATAGGGAGAGCTGGGTGTATGTTCAATCCATGAACCTCTACTCCTCCTAAAAGCTGCAGCCTGGGTGGGATTCCATTGGGCAGGCAGACCTGGGGGATGCATGCTTTCCTGTAGATTTTTTACAGGAAGGGTAATTTATCACTGGAACAATTTACCCAGGGTTGTGGTGGATTCTCCATCACTGGAAATGTTAAAATCAAGATGGGATGTTTCTCTAAAAGATCTGCTCCAGGAATTATTTTGGGGGAATTCTCTGGTGTGTGTTATCAAGGAGGCCAGACTAAATGATCACTATGGTGTCATCTGGCCTTGGAATCTATGAAAATCCACAGCATTTACCTCTAGTTCTCTCATGCTGTGCATCACAGCTTACATGATATCCAGCTAGGGCAGCATTTCTCAAATGTGGCCTCTATGCTTTTCTTGTGGCCACAGCCTCCTGGGCTGTTATTGGGGTGGGGGGGAGTAGAGGCCCCTCCCTGTTGCTCCTGGATGCACCACCTTGGTGTTGGTTGCTGTGGCCGCCAGCAGTGGTTGGGCCCTGCTCCCCCTGTGGAGACACCTGGGGCACAATGCTGGAGGACCAGGCAGCGGGTGAGTTTCTCACCTTGCCAGGGGTGATGGGGTTCAAGCTTTAGGCTTCAGCCCTGGGGTGGCAGGGCAGAGAGGCGGCAGGCTCTGGCCACAGGGCTTTGGGCTCCAGCCGCCCCCCCCCCCCCCACTGCCTCCCTCTACCCACCCCCATTGCCCCTGGTCTCTGCTGCCTCCCCCAACCCTCCCCTCCCCCCACCATCCAGGGCTTAATTTGTCCCCAGGCTTGACGGGGCTGAGTAAGTCTGCTGGGAAAAGCGATACTTGTATGCTTGTTAATATCACTTTTCACAACAGACTTACTAGCTAGCAATAAATATAATTAAGTATTTTCGAAAAACGTGTGAGAGCAGCCACCAGCAAGAATCAGTGGCCGCACTCTGAGGCCACCAAAAGTTTTGTCCTGAGAAGCCCTGAGCTAGGGGCTCATCATACAGTACCTAGCCAGAGCTCCAAGCCTTTTTGGAGTCATGGTGCATGGGCCAGTTCAGGAATCAGATGTTGCTGTATAGCCCTGGTTTGAGTGCTAGAGAAAGATCCTTTTCTGCTGTGTGTCCTGGGGGATGTCTCCGTGTGATCTCTTTCCCCTCCAATGAAGCCACGCAGGAGAAGGACAGGTCCTAGCCAATAGCATTCAGTTTTCCAAAACCACTGTGATTTGGGTGCCTTGATTTGTAGTCAAGTATCAGAGGGGTAGCCATGTTAGTCTGGATCTGTAGAAGCAACAAAGAGTCCTGTGGCACCTTATAGACTAACAGACGTATTGGAGCATAAGCTTTCGTGGGTGAATACCCACTTCTTCAGATGCATCCGACGAAGTGGGTATTCACCCATGAAAGCTTATGCTCCAATACGTCTGTTAGTCTATAAGGTGCCATTGATTTGTAGTGGGAGTCACTTTAGAGCAGTTGTATTGTCAGAGGGCGGGTGCTCAGCCTTTTCTTGCTATCAGGCCCCTAGCTATCTCAGAAACGAGGCACTTTGCTTTAGAAAATCCTGGCCAGAAATCAATCAGTAACTCATTTCTGGAGTTCACCATTAAACTGTGCTATTTCCTTTTTTTCCCTTAGCATTGGTTGAAGAGCATATTAAAAAATTCAAGGCACAGAGGAATTTTCAGATTATTTTCAATAAAATCTTGGGGAGAGGGGGGGCTTCCTCTCAAAGTAAATGCTCACATTTTTTTTTCTTAAAAAGCAAAATCAGTAACCAGCTTCAGCCTGTTGATTATAATGTTATCACAAAATAATGAAGCCTGCTTGGGTTGCTAGTGGGCAGCTTTGAACCAAAGACTTCTAGCAATAAAAACATGGGCTTTTTTCACTTGAGCTAAAAGAGGACTTGTCCTAGCTGCCAGAAGCAGTAGACTCTTATCCTTTTATGTTGTCCAACTGCTAAAGGAAGTCAGAGGCCTGCAGTGTGCTAGTGTGGGTTACAAGTGCCATTGCAGAGTGCCAGAGGCTGACAGAATTTGGCCTGACTAGGTGTGTAGTGATGCACACAAATCAGGCAGTGCAATTGCATTATATAACTCAACCTTGTCATGTGCTACTGTTTATCATTGTACTGTAAGGCTGATTTTCCCCCCCCATATGGTATCGGAACCATCCTGGGTAGGTTGACTCCATGCTGAGGTTTCTTTCCAGTAGGTCTCAGGTTCATGCGATCCTGTCTCAGCCAATAGCTAGAGCCAGTAATGTTTGCCTCTAATAACAATTGATCATCTACTGTGGGAGAGCTACAGTGCTAGGCTGGGCTAGGTCACATAATTCTGTCTCCTCTTATTGGACAGTGTTATCTGCAGTCCACGATCATCATAAATATCTGGTTGGGTGGACAGGTAGGTAGATACATAAGAACAAGTGGAATGAATTTGTACAGATAGATACGCAGTCAATTAAGCAGTGCCGTTAATCTAATTATGTGTGGTGTGGATAACTGTCTGCCACTAAAAGACAAATGCCGAGGTAAAGTATTTATCAAAAATACTGTAAGCGCAGAGGTGAAGCTGAGACATTTGTTGTTAAAGAGCTAGACAGTAATCTGGTCACAGGGTATAATTCCATTAACATTATTCCTATTATACCAAATAATTTAGTTAAAATAAATGAAAGCCATTCTGCAGACATATGATGGCAGTGGGACAGCTGACCCCAAGGAAGGCAATTCCATTTCAAAAGATAAAGCAGGCACATTGATTCTATTTAATATCTTTTTTTATTTTTTAAAATATTTGACTGGAAGTGAATTTTCCCCCCTCTGATCCTCGCTGCCTTGTGTCACATAGACCATCCAGAAGGCATGGATGAGGCACCCTTTGGAACCTATCAAGGCCTCTCTGGATTTAGCCACATGGATCACTCAAGGAGCAAGAATCTGGGATCAAGAATTAAAAAATAAGTTTTGTTTTTAATTCATATGAGAATGGGGCCTAGAGGCCACTACCAAGATTCGTGCTAGGCACTGTACATACACGTGGTAAGAGACAGTCTCTTCTCCGAATAGCTTGTAATCTCAATCCATGTGGGGACAGAGATTAAGAGACTTTCCCAAGGTTACACCCACAGTCTGTGGCAGAGTTGGGAACTGAAGGCATATCTTTTGAACCCTACCTCAGTGCCTTATGTCTACACTGCAAAGAGAAACCCACAACACTGAGTCTCAGAGCCCTGTTGACTTGGACTCGCAGTGCAGACATTCAGGCTTGGGCTGGAGCCTGGGCTCTGAAACCCAGTGAGAGGGGACGGACTCCATGCCCAGGCTCCAGCCTTAGCGGGAATGTCTGCTCTGCTATTTTCAGACTGCAGCCCAAGCCCTGTGAGCTGCAGTCAATTGACCCAGGCTCTGAGACTCGGTGCACCAGTGTTTCTTGGCAGTGTAGACATACCCTAAACCACAAGGCCATCCTTCCTTACAACCAGCCTCAGCTCTCCAAAGCAGCCCTGAAAACAACTGAGAAAGCCCCTGGGTTCCTCCCCATGCTGTATCTGAGAAGCTGCATTTTGATTGGCTCACAAGCTGAGTATCTACATGTTTCTGCCAATCAACAAAGAGCTTTGTCAGAAGTAGAGTTCACTTTTTTTTTAATGTAATCAATTTCTCAGAGTAAACTGGCTTCAGGCTGGCCAATGTGTGTGAGTTTTAAAAAGCATATAAATAAATAACCCAATCAGCTTGTCTGTTTCATTTTGGTACAATCCGGTAACTCTTTCCTGACCCTTCTCTAGATTTGTGACAGCATAAAAATGCCGAAATATTTACTGCTAGTCAGTCGTCCTGATACCACAGAACTGCCCAATAGACAAGTGAAAGAAAGAGCTGATGCCCAAACATCTCCTGTGATATTACACTCCTGCTACGGGCATATTTCTTTAAAATCAATCATCTTTTATGCATGCATGGCAGCATTATGTGCATTGCTTTTACAGGGCAATCTTCTCTTGCACACTTTTACAGCACTCTCTGCTTAGTCTGAACTATGGGCTGATAGAAATGGAGATAAATATCTAGCTATCCAGATCAGTAGCGTAGCTAGGGGGGGAACAGGGGGAGCGGCCGCTCCCCCGAGCACATTTTCCAAAAGTGGCGCCTTTTTAATTTTTGAAAGGGAGGTGGAGCGACATCACCCGCTGGCCCCACCAAGAGCCCGCTGCTGGCCTGGGTGAAAGAACCCAGGCTGGCAGTGGGCTGAGAGACCCTGGCTGGCAGGAGCCCGTGGGGGGGGGATCCCAGAGCGGGGCGGGCTGAGCGGCTCAGCCAGCCGCCGCTCTAGGATTCCACCCGTGGCCTCCTGCCAGCAGAGGTCCTGCTGCTGGCCTGGGTTCTTTCACCCAGGTCGGGTTGGGTGGCGCCTTTTTTTATGTGTTCGCTCCCCCTGGTGTTAGAACCTGGCTACGCCAAGCCACTCACCCCCAAAGCATTTCAAAAGCTCTTTACAAAGCATAAATACTGCACAGTGGGACCATTTCAGTCAACAGTGAAATGCAGCCACCTTTGGTGTGGAACGGGGTAGCCATTTAACAGAGCCCAGGAACACCACACAACAATTTAGGCCAGAAAGTGAAGGAGCTACTTTAGGCCATAGCCCATTGACACTGCAGGGAATACGAGAACGTACAAACTACATGCAGCCTGTATGCTCTGATTTGGTGTCTGCTCATGGATTGCCACGCAGATCTGTGTAGCACAGGAGAATTTTTGCATAGCTATAGACAATGTCTCCCTTCAAGCCAAATTAGGGTTGCCAATTTGGTTGGACGTATCCCTGGATGTTTCATCACACGACATAATCTTAATTCCTGGAGACTCCAGGACAATCCTGAAGGATTGGAAACCCTAAAACAAATACCTGGGCCCACCATCCAATCTTGCTTTTACTGGCAGTAATTAGCCCCATGATCTTGGTGTGTTAGCTCTGTACTGGTGTCGCTCTTCTATGCTGTCACTTTTCTCTCTCTCTCTGTTTGCATACTCCATTAGATACCCTGCTGATGGGTTTGGAATCATCTCTAAGTGTACTCCACCCTAGCAAACTGCATGTCTTTGTTACCTTCTAGTAGCTGGTCCATATAAGAGGATAAGAACCTTATATAGCAGCCGACTAGAGGAATTACTCCTTTAAGTTAAGCTGTAGAGGTTCATGCTTTTAGTCATGCTAAACACCAAAACCATGTCTGGGTGGTTATATTAGCACTTATGTGCTCTCTGCTGAATCCTCACAGATTATTTTGTTTTGAGGTATTACATGTACCCTGCCTTGTCCCAACTCCTCACAATCCATTGTATCATAGGCAGGGGCTGGTAGCACCACCTATCACTAAAGTTGCCTGACACCTCCCATTAAAAAGACTCAGTTTTCAGTTGCTTATAAATTTGCCAGACGTTGACTGGTTTTTAGACTGAAATGTTCCATGCTGGGTGTCTGCCTCAGGCTGAATTGTTCTGGAAAATCTGAGCCAAAATTGCTCAACGGTTTCAAAGAACAAGGCTAGGTGAAATAAAATACGTTGTTTTACTCACGTAAAAAATTCCTGGTGACCTTTCTTGTTTGCAAAGCTCTAGTGCTCCCGTGCTTTGGATCAGGGACTTGTAGTTTGGAGGGGGAGGGCAGCGATTTGTCATCTTTGTAAAAAGCCCAAGTTTCCAGCCTCTGAAAAATTGCAGTTTGCACATGCTCAGTAGAGACTTGTTAGAACTTCTCAGCTTAATTCCCCAAACACTTTGTCCACAGTGGGATTTTGCCAGCAATTGCAGCTCTTGCAGCTTCAGGCCAAGCAGTGCTGGGTCTGGGCACCTGAACTGAGAGCAGGAAGCCTGTCCCTTCATGTGCTCTCACTGCTTCCCCTCCTGGGCTTAGGCACGGTGGAGGAGGAAGCAGCTTGAACTGAATGCAGAGGCGACAAGAGCCAGACCTGGCAGGGGAAGTACTGTAGACTGGGTGAAGGAGCCTGGTGAGGAAGACTGGGACTGGAGCCTGGTGGTGGTGAGGGAGAGGGAAAGTTGGACTGGGAGTTGCTGGGGGTGATGGGAACTGGGAGCCAGAGGTGGGACCAGAGCATACTGAGACAGGGTTGGGCATTGAGCCTGGGAGCCAAGTGTGTGGGGACTGGGATCCAGGGGGTGGGGGAAAGAGGTGGTGGGAGGGGGATAGAGCCAGTGAGAAGCCAGAGCGCGAAGGGAGAACTGTGACCGGCTAAGCAAAGAGACTGGGAGGAGGGACACTGGGATTGGAGGAGGAGTCTGGTAGAGACACTGGAACAGGGAGCCAGCGGGGACAGGGAATGTGGGTGTGTGGGTGACTGGAGGCCAGTGGGGGCCAGGAAGAGACGGGGGGGAGTGTGTGGGTGACTTTACAACCTCAGTAATGTTCTCCTCAGGTAGAGTTTGTGTGCGCTAAGTACCTGTCACCTGACCTAGGCTTTTATGTCAAATTCAATACAGAGTGATTCACACAGAGACCGTGACTGCCAGGGAATGTGGGCAGCCGGGTGTTCTCTGCCAGGCTGGAATGACGCCAGGGCCTGGGGGTGGCTGCTCCTTTCACACAATGTGCTGGGGGATTGCTAGTGGGAGTGGACGGTTGGGAGCTCGGCTTTGAGCCCCATCCAGGAGCTGGCGTCTCCACAATCACTTTTTAGTAAGACCTTCTTTAGTGTAAAGAATATTTCAGCGTGTCGCCCCTTCCCCCCACAGCTGAAGGTCTACGCCGGCCTACTTCTGCGAGCGGAGGGGGTTCGTGCCCAACACATAGCGCCAGAGCCTCTGCCTCTCCCTGCCATGGGAGAGCTAGGCCGAGATGTCAATAAGTGTGTGTGTGTGTGGGGGGGGGGGGGCAGGGGATGGGGTGCTGGTTGGACTCTCACAATAACTGTGCCTCACAAACAGGAGCTTGTTCCTGAGGACAGGGTTTGCAATGTCCCCCTCCACACAGCCGAGTAGCCCCTGCACCCTGGGAGCAGGAAGGCATTGGGGAGCCCCTGGCTCCTGCCATGGCTGTGATGCCAATGGGTGGCGAGAGCAGCAAAGTGCCTCTGCAGAGCAGTTCTATGCCACCAACGCTGTCCTGGAGAGCCATGAGATTAGAGCCCAGACTCTTCCATTGGGATGGGCATGGAGGGGGACGTCCGATGGGATCTCTGGGAGGGGAAACTTGTGGCATGCCCACTCCCCACTGGGGATGAGGCATGTAGGGGAGCACCAGCATGGGCGGCCTTGTTCATCTCATGCCACAGGTGTCCATGGCACTAGGCAAAAGCAATAGCGGCCCCACCCCAAAGAAGTTAGAGCCCAGAGGTGCCAATCCGGTACGAAGCAAGCCTTGTGGTGGCTGTGCTGTCTCCGGGGGTGGCGGGGACGTGGTCAGTGAGGGTGGTCCAGGGAGGCTGATGGCAGGGAGTTTTAAGGGGGGCTTTGAGGAAGGGAAGGGGTGGTTGGTGCTCAGGAAGTGGGAAGCTGCCCCAAGGACGGGAGGCAGCATTAGAGAAGGCTGGAAGCCAAGAGTAGGGGGAGGAGGCGAGGGGAGAGGCTAGGGAGAGGGCGCAGGAAGACATGGGAGCTGAGGTGAGGCAGGGTGAAGCTGCTCAGGGCCTCGAGGGGGAGGATGAGGGGAATCATCCTGGATGATGAAGGGGAGCAGAAGCCACTGAAGGGATGTCTCCCGCTAAATCTGTGCAGCGCCTAGCACAGTGGGGCCCCCGTCTCGGCTGGGGTCTCAAGGCACTGCTGAGGTGTAACGCTGTCCAGCACAGGCGTGGGGTATAGCTGGAGCGATGGGAGAGCAGGGGGCTGGGTGAACACGCAGTGTTCGCACCCAGAAGGGACTGGGACACCAGGTGGGCTTAGCTCCCTGAACACTAGTCTCTAACTCGGTGACCGGCTCCCTCCGTTCCCACGGAGCAGGGAGATACAGGCCTCCGAGGCCCTCTCGCGCCTTTTCCTTTCCCCAAATGGGGCCGTCCTCACTGACCCTGCTCTTCTCCTCTCTCCCCCCTCCCCTGTGACTGCTGCCTCGTCAGAGATTCCCCAGTGCGCCGGCTGCAACCAGCACATCCTGGATAAATTCATCCTGAAAGTCCTCGACAGGCACTGGCACAGCTCCTGCCTCAAGTGCGCGGACTGCCAGATGCAGCTGGCGGACAGGTGCTTCTCCAGAGCCGGGAGCGTCTACTGTAAGGAAGACTTCTTCAAGTAAGTGCAACTGTCTCCTTTGTGTTGGGAGGGCCAAGTGGCAGTGGCCTGGGTGTTTTCTGACAGCTCACACCAGGCTGTGGAGAAAGCTCCCCTTTGCACAGGAGACTTTGCCCCAGAAACTCGCTGCCAGCACTTGCTAAGGGGTTTAGGACTAAGGGCCCTGCCCTCAGGAGCACACCAGGGTCCTAACAATCCTCCCAAGCTGTTTTTCATTAGAAATAAATCCCTTTCTAACTTAATATTTTGCTTAATCGAATCCCAACCTGCCCCTGCAGCTGCTTTGGCACAGTTTAGGGTTAGCAAAAACCAGGACATGGCTGCTTTGGCCTCCCCTCCTGGGATCCGCTCAGAGTAACTCAATTGCCCAGATCATAGGAGATGCCAGCTTGGGGAGCCCCCAGTTACCACCCTCATGCCTCTCATTCTGGGTTTCATCAGAAGGGGAACCATGTGGCCTCCCAGACAGGCTGGCTGCATGGGGGTACAGCCCACAATGAGGCTGGTGGAAATGGAGGGAAAAAGGAAAACAGACGGCGACCATGGAAAGACAGGCATGAGGTTCCATAAGCAGGCACCGGTGCAGACGGACAGGGAAAAACTGGACAAATTTTAAGCATAATTTCTCCAAAATCTTCTTATATATACATTTTTTTAAGCCCAAGTGTTTAAATAAAGGGAATTTTGCTGCTTTAGAACTGCCACAGGCTGAATGCTATTTGTGGGGATTTAACCTTCTTAGAGACCTAAATCTCTCTAATACTCCTCTCTCCCCCACACCCTCCCTCCCTCCCTATTACATTTTTAAGCCCAAATTGGACTAAGGATTCGGCTTGTTAATCACCCTTCCTGCATCAAGCACATCTGTTCAGATCAGAGCTAGAGGGTAGGAGAAACCCACACAAACACAAAGACTCCAGATCCCTGCTGCTTTTCAAGATCTTCTCTCTTTGTGGGTTGTTTTTTTGTTTTTGTTTTTTGCTGCCTTAATCTTTTGCCGCTTTCCCTGTATCCATATTTTTTCCTAGTAGGGTAAAAGCCTTATTTAATTCACACTTGGGCCATTTGCAATCTGTGTACCTGCCTCTAAACCAATGGCTCTCAACCTTTCCAGACTACTGTACCCCTTTCAGGAGTCTGATTTGTCTTGCATACCCCCAAGTTTCACCTCACTTAAAAACTACCTGCTTACAAAATCAGACATAAAAATACCAAAGTGTCACAGCACACCATTACTGAAAAATTGCTGACTTTCTCATTTTTACCATATAATATAAAATAAATCAATTGGAATATACATTTTGTACTTACATTTCAGTGTATAGATCAGTATAAACAAGTCATTGTCTGTATGAAATTTTAGTTTGTACTGACTTTGCTAGTGCTTTTTCTGTAGTCTGTTGTAAAACTAGTCAAATATCTAGATGAGTTGATGTACCCCCTGGAAGACCTCTGCATACCCTCAGGAGTACATGTACCCCTGGTTGAGAACCACTGCTCTAAACTATCTGATATACAAATCCTGGACTGTCCATGGCTCCTCTGTGAAAGAGCATTATTCTTGCTATGAAAATTGGACTTTTAGCAGTACAAATTATCCCCCGATTGCAAAATGCAGTCATTTTATAAAGGACAGTTAATATCTGTATCTATATCAGGCCAAATCCTTCGCTGATTAAACTGGTGTAACTCTACTGATGTCAATAGTGCGATGCTGATTTACATAAGCTGAAGATCTGACAAGATAGGTATGGGCCAGATCCTTGGTTAGTGGAAATTGGTGTGGCTCACTGAAGACAAGGAAGTGATGCTGATTTACACCAGGAGGGGATCTGGCCCAAGATGTCTTTTGGTGGCTGAGAGGAAAAGGCATGAACAAGGCGCATTTAGAGTATGTTGGATATGATAGCAGAGCCATCAGACCTAAGACACATGGCATGTTTATGCAAGGAGGCACAAAGACAGCATAATGCAAATGGCTTCCTCTCAGAGAGCTCCATGTTAATGGCTGCACATTACTGTACTCCGTTCTACCTGAGTGTTCCATGGCATCTAACACCAGTGGTTATTTTGATATCGTTTCTCCACTTGTAAACGAGTCCCAGGCCATGATGTTCTTTGCCGGCTCATGCCCAGGCTATTTATAACGATCCCCCTTCTAAAGTAATCCTGCATCAGGTGCACACAGGGCATTGGTGTGGTATGTACACGGTACTAAAGGAGTCTCGGGAGAGAAAACAGGACACAAAGGAGTCAGGAATATCTGATTTGAAAAATGTTACAAAATTCAAGCATGGTCCCACGTGTTCCTTGCCTAACTAAGTCAGGTGGGAGAATAATGAAGCCAATATTTGTCTAGCAACTCATCCCCTAAATATGGTGACATTTTTCTGATGAATTGTGAAGTGAATAGTAACCCTCCAGCTGTAATCCCAGGTCAGGATTTCCCCTGTCCCACAACCCCTGGTAAATGGGATGCGGAGTCTACTGTCTCACTTTCTTTTCGGATTTCTTTCAAGATGGACTTGAGACCATTCCCAGACTCATCTGGACATCACTAGACACAGGCATTCAGAGACCCCAGTGATGAAGGCAATGTGAAGACCCCACTAGGTTAGATTGGGTAGCTCCTCTATCTCTGTGCACAGTTTTGCTGGTATTGCTAGTTCCATGCCAGGCACCCTATGGCTGCTCTTCGCAGGAGAATGGCACAACAAGGGCACCTAGAAGGTTCTGTCCAGGAGGCATTGGTGGTTCTTGGCCTGGGAGGAGTCAGTTCCAAAAGGCTTGCGGGAGCAGAATGAGGCACGCGGAGAGCTCCCTCTGCTTCACCTCTTGAGGAGGTGCAACTCATGTTCCCTTGTGCCATCTGCCCCAGTGGCTACAGTAGATCTAACTGAGCTTGGAAGGTGACCGTCTTTAATGGCTGTTGTCATGGCGCTGGCCATTACGAAGGGATGCAGGGTGGCACTGTCTCCTCGTGAGGTGGGGAGAGGATGTGGCCCGGGGATGAAAATGGGGGAAATTGATCCAAAAGGTGATCTTGGCTCCCAGACAGACAGACCAGCATGTGCAAGGACTGGGTGGGGGTTGGTTAGGAGCTCCCCACTCTTTACCAGGATGGAGACTCAATGAAAGAGGGTGAAATCAGTGATGCAATTTCCTGAGTTTTAGAAGAAGTTCAGTCATCCCCACAGAGATTTAATGCAAGCTCTCAGAGGGGAGAGAGCATTAGCGACAGGGCCTTGGGGTGGCCTCTTTCTTCCCCTCCCTCCTGCAGGAGGAGTTGGGGGGCGGGCAGGGCACAGATCTTCCTGTAGAGGAGAGGCCGAGAATAGGAGAGGAAGACTGGCTCCCTCCCCTCATGCAGCGTAGCAAGGGATGTCATCCTATTTGTATTGTGTGTTGATAGTGTAAAAAGCTCAGAGCAGCTCATGGTGGCCTTGACTATTAACTAGGCTGCTCAGCCTAGATCTCTCATCTCGTGGGACTAGCATGCCGGTGTCAATATGCAGGAAAGTGAGAAAGCAGAGCAGAGGCCTGGGCATCAGGTGTCCTGAGTTCTAGTCCCGACTGTGCCTGTGTGGGCAATTCACTTAACTTCTCTGTGTCTGCATTTACCCTACCTGTAGAATGGGGATAAAAAAATCTGCCTGTATCTTAAGACTGAATTAATAATACTTAGCTCTTGTAGCTTGGTGCTCTTGAATCTGTACATCTTGAGCTGGTTCATGAGCTGTATGGTATTTATTGTCACCACACCCCTGTGCGGGAGGGCAGTACTAGTATCCTCATTGTACTGCTGGGGAGCAGAGACATAAAGAGGTTAAGTGACCTGCCCAGGGTCAACCAGGAAGTCTGTGGCAGAACAGGGAATTTCTCCCCAAGTCCTGGGTCAGACCCTAACCACTGGACCATCCTTCCTCTCAAGGCATTAATATCTACAATGCACTTGGCATTCCTTGGAAGGAAGATGCCATATAGATGCTAAGTATAAGTAATAGTACCTTTCAGCCGGGCTCCTAAAGCTCCATTGGGCTAGGATAACACAATGGGCCAGACCCTCCTGGTGAGTGGTTCAGTTGTGTTCAGCGCTATCATTGTATCTGGGTGGCAGGGCTGTTTCACAGTGGCTGTGTGTTTCATACATGGCCTGTAGGACAGCTGGATTTGCTATCAGTGATCAGTCACCATCATCATGGTTGTCTGTTTCAGTAGCAGGAACTGGAGTGACTTTGGTTTGCTACAGGCGTTGCTTGCCCCAAATAGCTCACGCTGGAGCACCCCAGGCGGACAAAACGGGTGAGGGAGGGGAATACATGGAGGACGTGATGGCAGTAAACAAATTCAGTGTGTGTGTTAGTCGTGGCTCACCACATGCCCAACGTTGGCAATGTCCTAATCTATCTTCTGCTTGTGCCTGATAACTGTCTCCTAATTTCTGATAACCCCTTGGCCAGGGGTAATCATAGCAGTCCACTGGCACTTGATATCAGTGTCTTGGTTCTCTTCCCCGTCACTTTTTGTACTGTCAGCTATGTTCAGGGCCCCGTTGTGCTAGGCACTGTACAAACACATAGTGAGAGACAGTCCCTGCCCCCAAGAGTTCACATGCTAAATAGACAAGACAGACGGAGGGAAAGAGGGGTGACTTGCCCTGGATTGCCCAGCAGGTCAGTGGCAGAGGTGGGAACAGAAAGCAGCTCTCCTGAGTTCCAGTTCTGGGCTCTCTCCACCTTTGCCTTGGTAAGCTAATCCTTCAGCACAGAAATGACTTTTATTCCTAGCTCTGCAACAGACTGACTGCATGCTTTGTTCCAGTCTCATAACTATTCTATGCCTTGGTTTCCCCAGGTTCATAATGCCTACCTACCTTGCAGGCATGTTCTGAGAATTAGTTCACGAACGTTTTGTAGAGTGTTTGGAAACATAAGGATCGAACGTGATGTAGACGTATTATTAGGGACAAAATTCATCGGGGATTCTGTGATGGTCAAATTGTGATCATGCAACATTTCATGTCTGGCATTTTGACCAAGATTTTAAAAAGTGACTCACAATTTTCAGTCTTTGTTTTTAATGTGCCCAGTGTGCAACATCTTAAAAGGCGGCCTCAGTTCAAAAAACACTGAGCCCTCTGAAAAAGCAAGTCCCTCTGAGGTGCCTCAAGCTGGGCCCCCAAAAACAGAGACCCTGAATGTCGTGAGTCACTTTTGAAGATCTTGGCCTTTATCAATTTCTTTCAGACTTAGCAAAAAAATGTCAATCCGGTTTAAGAACAAGTCTGCCAGTTTACAGCCCCAAAGGAAGGTGCTTGCTGCAGTTATGAGGGTGAATGGGAGGTTGGGGGACAGCTGCGAATGCAGGGCCTTATGGCTGCAACCACAGCTCCAGTCAATCTGTGGACTAGCTACCTGGGCTAGCCAGAGCTCTTAGGTATTACTTGTTCAGGGATCAGGGCAGAGTTTCATGGATGTTTGTGTTGATTTGGTTGCTCCAGTCTGAGAGTTTAAAAGACAGTCACTGTCATGGATTCCTTTTAACCCCTTCCTACCCCACAAATGAGTGCTGTTTCCACCAGCTAAACCCCTGTCACATGCCTCATGCCCCTCACTACTTGAGTCTGCGTTGTGCATTGGCATCGAGATGGGGGAGACAGCAGAAAGATTCAGTAGGGTCCATTTTCCTGCAGAATTTTCTGTGTCCCAGCTCCCTCTGGAAACCGTGAGCGGCCATGTGGAGAAGCGTGCCAGAGCACAGGTGCCAGGGTGCAGGCAGATAAGCGCCAGCGTGGGCAGGTTTGATTTTTTTGGCATGTTCCGCTAGAGTGCTGTCTCTCAGTGCACTGGTGTGAGGGCCTAATCTTGCTGTCATTGAAGTCAATGGCCAGAAGTTAGATCCCACATGTTACTGGGCTGGTGGGTAGCTCTGCTCTGCCCTGAAGGGGGCTTGCTTCGGGTTTGCAATGCCACTCTGTCACTCCCCACCAGCCACAGTGGCATCCATGGAACAAAGATCTGACCAGTGGCAATCGTGGGCCATGCAGCCAGAAAAGGGAGGAAAATGTTGGCTGTGAAGCGTTCAGAGAATTTCAATAACCAGCCGTGAGTTGTGGAAATGGGAAATCAGAAGTAATATGTGGTGTGGCTTTCAGAGGGGTTTCAAGGCAATCAGAGTGAGCTTTGCCAACACAGGTGTTGGATTTATACCTGCTCTGGGTCTCTAATGTGACAGTCCAATGACATTTTAAGAAAAAGGGATTTCCTGAGTTTCCTCACCTCCTGAAATTATCCCTGAGGATCCCAGTTCTTTAGAGCCCTACAATCCTCACTCTTCGGCTAAGACAGTGTTCCCAGTGGCGTTTGTGGGTGTGAACAAGATGTGGCTATAGATCTGTGCCTGGGTGTATACGCAGAGGGCGTTGCTGGATGAGGTATGGGGTGCAGCATCTGGTGTTGGCCACCGTAGGAAATGGGATACTGGACTAGATGGACCGTGTTCTGATCCAGTTTGGTAACTCAGGTGTTCTTAGATGTGGTATTGGGAGAGGTGTGTAGGGCTTATTTCTCCATGGCCATATCCCCTAGGACTGCATGTGATCGTGTGAGAGCTCACTGATAAACAACGTCTGGCATGGTCAGCGCTGGGCTGGGAGACCAAGTGGGTTGGTCATGAGCAATGCCTTAGCGCGGCATTAGGGGGCACTGAGCTGCTGGCAATGCTCTCTTTTGGCTGACACATGAGACTGGGGTCCAGATCACTTGTGGTCAGTAAAGGTCCAATCCTGTAGCAGTTTTTGTAAGGGCTAGTGTACACTGGCAACGCTAAAGCGCTGCCGCGGCAGCGCTTTAACGTGGCTTGTGTGGTCACGGCAGTGCACTGGAGAGAGCTCTCCCAGCACTCTAAAAAAACCCACCTCCATGAGAGGCATAGCTCCCAGCGCTGGTGCACTGTCTACACTGGTGCTTTACAGCGCTGAAACTTGCTGTGCTCAGGGGTGTGTTTTTTCACACCCCTGAGCGAGAAAGTTGCAGCGCCATAAATTGCCAGTGTAGACAAGCCTTGAGTGTGCTAACCCTGCTGCCTTGGCCAAATTCCAGCTTGGGTGACTACATTCTGGTTCCCAGTATCCCTTCGGCATAGAAGTCAGTTACCACCTTTTAATTCGTTTCTCGTATGGAGTGCTGTTGAACTGAACTTGGTGCCTTTGAAGTGACTGCTGCCTTCTGCCCAAGAGGTGGCTGCATGTTGACGATGGATGAAGGGATTCCTATATTAATGAAAATGGGCTTTAATGCTGTAAAGCACCTAACGTTTGTGAAAGATGATGTATACATCAGTCGATAATGATGTGTAGCAAGGCTGGGTGTGTGCGCAGAGAAACTGCTCCGTGAGTGTGAGTGCAGGAGCACGACTGAATGTGACCTGCTGACACAGTGGACACTGCTAGATAAATGTGTGCGACAGCTCTGCTGGATGGAGGGGCAGACACAGAGGGTGGCTGGACATACAGAGGCTGGGCCAATGCTGAGTGCTGTGAGGGAGTGGGCACTGTTGGCGGTGCCTGCGTATGAAGATGGTGGCATGGCTGCGGGGACCTGGCACAGGGAAGCAGGGCACAGCTACATGGCATGAGGCTGTGTCATTTCTTTGTGTGCGTGGCAAGTCCCTATACGTACGCAGCGCTGCCAAAGTCACAGGCGTCCAGCGGCAATGATACCCCATCATTTTCTTTCTTTTAGAAGGGGCGGCATGTCATCAGTTCATCTGCGCCATTGGAAACCTTTGTTAAGCAGAATGACCTTGTGCCTTTCATCATACGGAATCCCAAAGCACTTTACTGATTGCTTGTACAAACGATAGAGAAAATCACTTTGTCCAGATCTGACACGCAGCCACCTCTGGGGTGAAATGCAACCGTTGTTCGACAGTGTACAGCAATACTGTGCGACAATTTGGAAGGGACAGGGCAGAATGCCGTATCCAACTGAAAGGCCAGAGGGGTTTAAAGAGGTGGAATGTAATTGCCCAAGTTGGAATTTGGCCAGCACTGGAGCTAATACCTCCTGCTCTTGTGCCAAATGCAATGGGATGGGATCTTAAATTACCACAAGGGGTCAGGCTCTCAGGGTTATATCCCTCCGGCAAGATGGCTTTTCCAATGGCTGTACGTTACTAGAGCCTTTGGATACTCCCTGTACAGGCAGAATACACTGTCCATGGTTAGGTCACCATTGCAAATACAGAGCTGCTAGAAGTGACTCTCCTTCCTCAGGAGATTGAAGAGGGACCCCCACTGGATCCCTGAGCTGAAGGGGTGCCTCCCTCCTCACACACACTCCCACCCCAGGAGTCCAGGCATGGTGTTCCTTTCCAGATGTAGTCCCTCTGTCA
This sequence comes from Chelydra serpentina, assembly GCA_037349315.1. NCBI lineage: Eukaryota > Metazoa > Chordata > Testudines > Chelydridae > Chelydra > Chelydra serpentina. Next base: position 53,110,586 of record JBAIAC010000024.1, on the reverse strand, counting down.
GCCCTGTGTATTCATTCAGGATTTCAGGGGCAGCGCAAACAATGTGGGGTCTGCCTGCAAAACCATTCGGTTGTAGGGCCTCTGGCTGCAGTGGCCTAGAGTCAAGGTGTGTTCCCTTGCCCACTCCAAATTCTTTTGCTCATGGGTGGGGCGCGTTACTGATAAGGGGCAAGATCCTCAGGTGAGGGAAATCAGGGCCGCTCCACTGAGGCCAGTGTGTCCAGAAGCGGTGTGTGTGGGACTAGGTAGGGAATTAGGGCTGAGGATGACTGGAGGTTTCCTGTTGCACAGGAGAACTAGAGGCACTCGCAGTGTTCTCCAGCCATGGCTGGTATATGGCTCCAACTACATCCAAGGGGCTGCAGTTGTCATGACTCCCGTGTTTCAACCTCTCCCTGGTGGGACCGAGCCCCTGAACACCAAGAAGTCACCTGCTGCTCCAGGAGTTTGGTCAGGACGGGGCCGGCTGGTTCTGCCTGTGGGGTGGGAATGGGGCCTGGATGTGACGATTGTCATGCGCTCCAGGGCTGGGTGAAGGGATCTGTTCAATTCAGGGGCGGCTCTAACAATTTTGCTGCCCCAAGCAGTCGCCGCCGAATTGCTGCCGCAGCGGGCGAGAATAGGGTGGCAGTCCAAGTCCCGCAGCAGCAATTCGGCGGCGGACCTGCTGCCAAATTGCTGCCACGGGCAGGGCCGGCGCGCCCATTAGGTTACCCTAGGCGGTTGCCTAGGGCGCAAGATTTGGGGGGTGGCAGGCGGCTGCCTCCTGGCTCCCCGCTCAGCGCCTGAGTGGGGAGCCGGGGGCAGCTGCTGCGAGCCGCTCCGCCGCCCCCCCCCCCTCAGGCGCTGAGCGGGGAGCAGCCGCAGCGAGCCACCCAGCTGCCCCGGGCTCCCTGCTCAGCTTCTGCGGTCGGTGAGTCACGGGTGGGAGAGGCTGAGCGCTCGCGGGTGGGGGACCTGGCTGGGGGGGGTGGCATTGCGGGGGGTGGGAGGCTGAGCTCCCGTGGGTGGGGGGAGCTGGCCGGGGGCGGCATTGTGTGTGTGGGGGGGAGGGGAGGCTGAGCTCCTGTGGGCGGGGGAGCTGGCTGGGGGCGGCATTGTGCGGGGGGGGAGGGGAGGCTGAGCTCCCGTGGGCGGGGGAGCTGGCTGGGGGCGGCATTGCGTGGGGTGGGAGGCTGAGCTCCCGTGGGTGGGGGGAGCTGGCCGGGGGCGGCATTGTGTGCGTGTGGGGGAGGGGAGGCTGAGCTCCTGTGGGCGGGGGAGCTGGCTGGGGGCGGCATTGTGCGGGGGGGGAGGGGAGGCTGAGCTCCCGTGGGCGGGGGAGCTGGCTGGGGGCGGCATTGTGCGGGGGGGGGGGGGGGGGGGAGGCTGAGCTCCCGTGGGCGGGGGAGCTGGCTGGGGGCGGCATTGTGCGGGGGGGGAGGGGAGGCTGAGCTCCCGTGGGCGGGGGAGCTGGCTGGGGGCGGCATTGCGTGGGGTGGGAGGCTGAGCTCCCGTGGGTGGGGGGAGCTGGCCGGGGGCGGCATTGTGTGCGTGTGGGGGAGGGGAGGCTGAGCTCCTGTGGGCGGGGGAGCTGGCTGGGGGCGGCATTGTGCGGGGGAGGAGGGGAGGCTGAGCTCCCGTGGGCGGGGGAGCTGGCTGGGGGCGGCATTGTGCGGGGGGGGAGGGGAGGCTGAGCTCCCGTGGGCGGGGGAGCTGGCTGGGGGCGGCATTGTGCGGGGGTGGGGAGGGGAGGCTGAGCTCCCGTGGGCGGGGGAGCTGGCTGGGGGGGCGGCAGCGCAGGGCTGATGCAAGGAAGTTTTGCCTAGGACACAAAACTTCCTTGCACCGGCCCTGGCCGCGGGGCTCGAACTGCCACTCCATTCTCGATGCCTCCCCAAGCACCAGCTTGGAAAGCTGGTGCCTGGAGCCGCCCTGGTTCAATTGTATGTGCTGCATTTTGTGCAGGTGCCCACAGGCCATGCAGGGGGAGGGACTGTGTGACAGCAAAGCTTATAAATCCCCAGGCAAATCAATAAGATTCCCTGAATGTTATTCTTTCCCCTCGAAGTAGGATAGATCTGTACCTCTTGCCCGCACCTTGCTGGCATTAATCGGCTCCGTCATCCAGGGACTTAATATCCCCCTCACTTCACCAGCTGTTTGTGTCTCTCCCCAGGTGAGGGCCGAAATGGCTGTCCAGGCTGCCCAGCAGAAGTGAGTGCTTGGGTTTTGTTTACTTACAATCCCTTTAGCAGTGTTACGTCAGGCCGTTTTTAGTGCCGCGTTTGGGACAGCGGGGGCTGTTAATGAATGCATTACTCTGGGGACTCATCCTTCGGCACGGAGCCCTAACTCTGGGTAGATCCATCTTCCATCCGGCCCATTCTCCCCACCGGGATATCTGACCACCTTGCAAATCTCCCTGACTGGTGGGCTAGATAGAGCCTTCAAAGCTCTCTTGCCTCTCCCTTAACATACAAGAAAAAGCCGTATTTCCCGCCTCTTCTTTCTGCTCTTCCAGCCTGCCCCCATCAGGTTGATATTTAAATTGGGCACTTTGTGGTCCAGGCTAGAGACTGGCATCTTTTTATCTAGTTCAGCGGTTCTCAAACTGTGGGTCGGGACCCCATTTTAATGGGAGTCACCAGGGCTGGCATTAGACTTGCTGGGCCCTGGGGGCCAAAGCCTGAGCCCCACCGACCGGGGCTGAGGGTTTCAGCCCTGGGTGGCAGAGCTCAGCTTACAGACCCCCCGCCTGGGGCGGTGCGGCTCTGGGGTCATGTAGTAATTGTTGTTGTCAGAAGTGGGTCGCAGTGCAATAAAGTCAGAGAACCCCTGATCTAGTTGTATGAAGACTGATGGCGCTTGTGCATAAACTGTATGGGAGGCTGGAAAAGGCAGTGTAGGGCGGTGCTGCCTCCTACAGGTGAGAAATGCATTCTTGTACCGTATTGCAACTCCCCCACCCCCACCCCGGTTTATGGTGTGTCGGACTGAAATGTTCTGGTCTTCACATACTGCTGGCCACTGCTGCGAGTTGATTTAGGCTATAAAACATTGCAACAATCCAGCAACGTTTGCATTGAAATAACAACTTCCTGTGCAAGGCTTTGAAAGAGCTTCACAACCATTAAGAGCCTGATCCATGGTCCACTGGCCAGACACTCATTAATTTCAGTGCAGGGCAGGCCTGACGTTTGCGAGCCTCCCCCCGCAGCATCTCTGCAAGGTTGGTAAAGACTATTAGCCCCAGATGGGGAAACAGAGAATTGAATGGTCCTGCTCACACTCCCTGCTTTTGTAACCGGTTATGGGTACCGCCAGTCACCTGGTTCGGTGTGTGTCACCTTCACAACCACATTGTCACATCCACCTCTGGTTCTGTGCTCAGTGGTGGTGTCTAAGAGTACATGTGGGGCATTCTATCCCATAGTGCCCCAGCAAATGCCTCTGACAAGGTCTAGGGGGTTGCTGACGAGCCCTACCTGTCACCTAGGATTATAGGCGCTCTTAAATCCCCTCACAGTGGCTATTTGGTGTCATGGAGACCTTCCTGCCTCTTCATGCTGTGGCACTCTCCAGCTTCTCTGTCACGCCCTGACACAGAGCAGGGCAGACATGGCACCAGCCTGCAGAGCTCTCTTGGCTTTGTGTTACCTGGAAAGAAAACCGAGGCAAAGAGCTCAATCTATTCAGTTTAACAAAGAGAAGGTTAAGGGGTGACTTGATCACAGCCCTGAAGTATCAACACGGGGAACAAATCGTTAATAATAGGCGCTTCCGTGTAGCAGAAAAAGGCCTAATACGATCCAATGGCTGGAAGTTGAAGCTAGACAAATTCGGACTGGAATAAGGGGTACAATTTTTAACAGTGAGTAATTAACCATTGAAACAATTTCCCCAGGGCCATGGTGGACTCTCCACCACTGACCATTTTAAAACCAAGATTGGATATTGTTCTAAAAGATCTGCTCTAGGGATTGTTTGGGGGTCATTCTCTGGCCGGTGCTATCCAGGAGGCCAGACTAGATGATGACAATGGTCCCTTCTGGCCTTGGAATCTCTGACTCTCTGGAGTGAAGAGGCTTGTGCCTGTCTTCCTTGCTGTACTAGATGGTGCAAAGGGCAGTTTTGGAGCCAGGCTGAGCTCTGCCACTGGTGAGACAATGCTGTGGCCGTTGAGACTGGCGGCAACAATGGAGGCTGACCCAGCCTTTCAGTGTGCAGTGCTGACAGTTGTCATGGACCAGAAATCCACCTGTACGGGAGGTAATGCCCCCCGTGCACAAAAGGACTCTAGAGACTGGCCAGCAACACAACGGTTGCTCCCTGGCTGGCAGAGTTCTGTGGCGTTGTTGGGAAGACCTCAGGGGCAGAAGCTGAGCTGGATAAGAAGCAAAGGCTGACTCACGTGATCAAGGTTGCCTTTGCTCCTGAAACAATGAAGGGCTTGGAATGATCTCGGGGGTTCCCAACTTGTGCTGGGGATGGATGGAACTTGCTTCTCAGCCTCTCTCTTACCAATCGGGCCCAGGAGTTCTACACCCATAAGCCACGCAGGCTGTGTTAGTCACAGAGGGGGCTTCAAGGACTGGCAAATCCGCCAAGGGTCACGATGCAACAACATTGAAGGAATCTAGTTTGCACAGAGCGGCATCGGCAGGGATACTCTTCCCCCCAGGCAGCAGGGACATGACTGGTGAGCACATCAGCTGGGACTCACTTGGACCTTGCCAGCCTTTGCTAGCCTGGCTGATGGAGCCATGCCCCAGTTATGAGGATGCTTACAAATGAATAGCAGGTGAGAGTGCAGTGCCTCTGGGAGACAGGAGGGGTAGGCCAGAGGCCTGCAGAGGTGGAGTGACACTGAACCGAGATACAAATTGTTGCTGCTGATTGTGTGCTCCAGAACCTCTGGGAACAGACAGGCTAGAACTACAGGGGCTGCTGATGGCCTTGTGGATAAGGTGGCTCTAGGACTCAGGGTTCAGTCAGTTCCCCCTTTGCCCAAGGGGGGTGGTTATTAAAGCTGGGCAGATTTTCCTGGCCTGTGAGAGTTTTCAAAACGTTTTCCCATTCTGAAGCGGAACAAAAAGTTGAAATCTTGAAAACTTTCATAGCCCAAGAAGCCACAAACCATTTGGACTGCGCCTGATGAAATGTTTCCTTCTGATCATTTCAAAACGTTTCATTTCAGTTCTGACCTTTGAAATGTTTTAGTCTTTTTTTTTCAACTGTAAATTGAATCCCAATCCCCAACCATCTTAGATTGTCAGCTAGTTAGGCCAGGGCCTGATTGCCTCCTGGTCTGTCTCTGTGTGCACAGCATGTAGCACAAAGGGGCCCCTGACCTTGGCTGTGGCATCTCAGTATTTAGTCTCAGCCTGTCTGGAGTTCTGCACCCACCGCTGCTATGAGAACAAGGCAGGCAAGCCACATAGCAGATGCTCTGTGCTGGTACTTTGCTCACACTGCTGCTTTGGGGAAGGCAGGGGAAGTGGAGTGAAAACTCCATGCTGATGTGCTTGTGTCACAGACCCTTAATTAATTTGCCTTTTAAAAACTGATTGATCTGATGTCAAGCAATCATTGCTGTATGTAATCACAAATGAAGTATTTACTTAGCTGTGTTTCCTGGCCTTTGATATACTCCGACAAGGGCTATTAAAGAACATGACTTTTTATTAGAATAGAAAAAGTGCAGAACATTTTTCATACTGTCCAAAGGGGGCAAAAAGATACATTGAAGGGCAGTTATGCTTTGTGCTTTCAGGAGGTAGGTGGCAGCTGATGGAAGGTTTGTGTCCTCGCAGTGCCCACAGGAACCAGTTCTGAGCACTGGCACGGGGCAGCAGTGTGAGAGGAGAGGAACCGGATAATGTTGCCATTGCACATGGGCATGCTGCAGATGCAAGCTGGGGCTTGAGAGCTTGGGAGGAGGGGTGCTAGAGACTCCATCATCATTTATAGCTATGTCTCAAACTGCTGAATCCAGCCTCTCTCCTGGGCCTCCGACTCCTCCTGCCTTCCTCCTTCCCCTACTCCCACCTAGATTTGGCCTCATCTTCCGCCCTTCCCTCTGGTCCAGTGTGGCCTCCTACTGGTCCGAAGAGGTGAGCATGCGATCATGTCCTGGCCCCATCAGGGACCACATGGAGTCAGGGATGAGTTCCTCGGTGTTCTTTGCTGTCTTGTGTCTCAGGGTTGTTGGTGCCTCTGAAGTTTTGGTAGGTCTTTGCCTTGAGCCAGCCCCTGCAGTGGATGGTCCCTGTGCCCTGCTTGGCATGGTGCCATCATCAGGGTGCCATGAATGTTGGCTTTCTGTGGGCAAAGTCCCACTGGGAGTTATTCACTGTGGGTGGGACTTGCAGCTATTCAAAGGGGCAGCACAAGCCTAAGCACCACTGAGGTCGCACCGACGTTCTTTGGGTCCTCTGCACAAGGGCAAATGTCCAGCTGGGCAGCTCTGTCTATGGGCTGTTGTTCCCCTGGTCAGAGCTGAGACCGTGACTCTCTGTATGTGTTCATTTTCTATAAAGACACATCTCTTGACTGCCGGCCGTTCACTTGCTTCCCACCAAAGCCGGCTCGTCAGAGCTATCCATGACTTCCAAGGAAGGTTAGTGCCGGGGAAGGGCTGCTTGTTTTAATGTGCGGAAGCCTACGGCCGCCCGGACATTACCAAATGTTCCTCCAGATTCTACTATACCTAATCGACCATAAGGCTGCCAGGAAACCAGACCACAGTGCGGTTGGACTGCTCAGGGTTATGATAACCAATAAGCAGAAAGCCCCGGTGTCCTATTCAGGTTCAGCAGGGAAACATTCACTGCCTGTGACCCTGGTACATCAGCTTGAAGAGTAGGTGTCTGAAAAGTTCTATGTGAACCCTGTTAAAGATCAGAGGCTACAAACTAAGGTCAACCTGTAGATGGACTAGGTCAGTGAGACTCAGGGTATCTGCACTGCAATCAGTGGTGTGACTGTAGCATGTGTGGACAGGCCCAGCTAGCTTTGATCGACCCCACAGCAGCGCGAGCAGCTTGACATATGCAGAGGGCGTGAAAAGCATGCCCTGCCGCAGCTTCATTGCTATTGTTATTCGAGCTAGCTAGATCCAAACTAGCTTGGGTGTGTCTACAAGCGCTGCACTCACAGGGCTGCTTGCGGTGTAGACACACCCATAGAAAGGAACAGGGCTGCAAAGCAGCAATTGGTGCCCCAAGCCAGTTTCTCAGATCAGTTGATCCACTTGTTGACTATAACACATTCCTAGTTTGTTTGTTTTTTAAATGTGTGGCTTGAATGTCCTGGTATGGGGAACTGGTAAGGGGTTCCAAAGAGGATGGATCTAGACTGTTCTCAGTGGTAGCAGATGACAAAACAAGGAGTAATGGTCTCAAGTTGCAGAGGGGGAGGTTTAGGTTGGATATTAGGAAAAAAATTTTCACTAGTAGGGTGGTGAAGAACTGGAATGGGTTACCTAGGGAGGTGGTGGAATCTCCTTCCTTAGAGGTTTTTAAGGTCAGGCTTGACAAAGCCCTGGCTGGGATGATCTAGTTGGGGTTGGTCCTGCTTTGAGCAGGGGTTGGACTAGATGACCTCCTGAGGTCCCTTCCAACCCTGAGATTCTATGATTCTATGATTCTATGATAACTGGAACCAGTCAGCTCTGTAGGGCTGGATTCCCCCCTGGTCACTGACCCACTGCAAAGTGACTGTAAACACTACTGAATGGGAACGCTGTACATGGCTAAGCAAGGCAGGGGAGACGCCAGGCTGCACTATTTCAGGCGATAGGACAGAATGTAGGCATGTATCAGATGCTGCTTTGCCACCACGAGCACGGGGGCCTACAGTTGGTGTGGAGGCAATTGTCTCATTCTGTGAGCTTTGGTGATGGGAGAAGGGGAGTGTCACTGCACCTTAAAATGACTGCTCGGTGCTTGGCTATATGGTGCATTGAATAGAGGTGTGGGGGGTGGAGTGCTTTCTGGGCTGCGCAGATTGCAGGGTGGGCATAGTAGAGGATAGACACTTCCAACCCCAAAAGAGGCCAGGTCCACCAATAGTATGCATGCACCAAGAGCCATAGCTATGTTACCGCTGCCCACACAGCACTGTCCATACCCTCCTGTCCCAGTCCCCCTTCCCCACCGCCCTATACACAGACTAATAAAGACCTGGTGGCACGATAACTGAGTCAGCAAGAGCCTTATCTTGTTGCCAGACCACTTCCTCAGAGTAGCAGCCATGTTAGTCTGTATCTGCAAAAAGAACAAGGAGTCATTGTGGCACCTTAGAGACTAACAAATTTATTTGGGCATAAGCTTTCGTGGGCTACAGCCCACTTCATCAGATGCATAGAATGGAACATATAGTAAGAAGATATATATACATACAGAGAATCATGAAAAGGTAGAAATGTGCCATACCAACTCTGAGGCTAATTAATTAAGGAGCGCTATAATCAGTACTGTAGCCCACGAAAGCTTATGCTCAAATACATTTGTTAGTCTCTAAGGTGCCACAAGTACTCCTATTCTTCCCGCTGAGCTTGACTTCCTGTTGTTTACAAGGTTAATGGCTCTGGTGGTCTGGCACCAAGTCCAGCTCACCAGACTAGGGACAGCCTGTCTGCTGGTGGCAGGAGATCTTGACCGAGTCCTTCAGCCAACCTTATAGCACCTTTATGGACTTTATTTTCACATTGTCTACTGGAGCCTGCTGTCAGCTAGGTGATCAGAGACCTGCTGATGCACCTTCTGATTGTATCTGGCTGGTTCCTAGGTAGCCAGCAAGGTCTTAATCTCCCTCTTGGACCAGGCTTTTCCACAGTGGAGGGGTTGCTCTGCAGTTCATGAACAATGGTGTAAGCGCAATGTCCGGCAAAAACATGCTGTAAATTTGAAACAGTCCATGTCATGTGACTGATATAGCTAGCACCCCCTCCTTCTGGAGTAGTTTATGCTCAGCAGAGTAGGACCCCCTAAGGGGCAAGGCAAACAGGGCCCGGTCCAGTGCCCTTTGTGGTCAATAGAAAGATTTACACTGACTCCAGTGAGGTTGGCTCAGGCCCGTGGAATGGCACTGAAAGAAAAGTGCGCGCTGAGAGGGCTAACAGAGTCAGGGAAGGAAGGATGCCTGGCCTTACCACACTACATAGGGGAGGGCACCTTGACACCGAGTTTAGCACCCCATAGAATTGCCTCTGGCTGAAGCTGTGTAGGGAAGGCATTGAATTAGCCCATCCACCACATGCCCTGCAGCCTTGGTCCTCCCCTGCTGGCTATGCGCACTCTCTGGGCTGTGCTTACTAGTTTGCCTGGAGCCCCTATCACTGGTGTCCTGTGCTACTGCATTCCCCCACCCCCCCTCACTGAGGCTGAATAGAACTGTGCGGGTGTTGGTGCGTGAGCAAGCAGGGGCAGTCTGAAGGTTGCAAGGTGTCTAGTGTAGAAACGGAGTTTAGAAGGGAATCAGACGAGAGGGGAAGCCTTACACTGACAGTGACTTGTGTAATTGCACGTACAGGAGCTGCAGCGCTGGGGGAGCCATAGAGAGACTTTCCTGGGCAGGCAGGACATGAAAGATGAGCTGAAGCTGCTTTCACTAGCCAGTGGTGTAAATCCTACAATCAGGGAAATTGCTTCTATTGCTAAAAATTGTGGTGGTGAAGTCCATTTATTTTTAATTTTTCTTGTGCTCTCGCGACCCCCCGGCATGAATCACTGTCTGCATGTCGATTAAATTTACACCAGACATTATCTTTCATGGCTCTAGTGCACGTATGTAAACTGCTTTTGGCCACTGCAATGCCGTAGCTCAGTGGTTTGCCCACTATTTGCAGATCGGACTGCACTCACCCCCAGGAAATCAGTCCTTTGCTAAGAAAATGCTCTGCACCGGCATCATTTGTGATGTTCATGTGTGCCTTCCCCTGGGAATGAAAACATGCTCTGTTAATACCTAGTGCTCAAGATCAGAAAGAAGGGGAGGAATGAGCCACCCCCATCAATAGCCAGTCGTTCATTGGAGCCAGTCATTGGGTCAAGTCACCTTTTTTACCCCCTTCAGGAAACATTTTGATTTCTCCACTGGTTACTTACATGTTTGATTTTTAAAAATGGTATCAGAGCTATATGCACCTGAGGCAATGCCAGCTAGCGGGTCGGGCACTGGCCTAAGCAGCTGGAGACTTGGCTACTAACCTGCTGTGTGACCTTAGACAAGTCACTGCTCTGTGCCTCAGTTTCCCCTCCCACCCTTTGTCAGTGTTGTCTACTTAGATTGTAAGATCTTTGGGGCACGGACTGTCTCTTGCTATGTGTATGTACAGCACCTGGCACACCAGGCCTTGGTCTCATTTGGGGCAGCTGTAAGTGCTACTGCAGTACTAATATATAATACTTGTGACAGTCTACAAGATCACGTTCAACCCTGCCATCAAACAAGCCATTGGGCTGTCCTCCTGCTCATGGTGGTTGGCTCAGAAGATCTAGTGCTACAACTGCAGAGCTGGCTAGTTTAGAGAGTTAGATCTGGCCTCAGAGGGCCTGGATCCCATCGCACTTATTGTTGTATCAACTGGGCGTAACTCCAGGGAAGCTGGTTGTGCCGGTGTCAGACTGGTACGTGAGGTCAGAATCAAGCCCAGGGTATTTAATGATAGATGTTGTGAAACCTATAACAGCTGTTGTGTTTTAAAACATGGGTAACAAGCTGGATTTCAACAATAGACTGTATCCATATGCCCACTCCAACCTAGACAACCTCCCCACTCAGCTCATTTGGTCAAAGGCACACTGTGAGCTGTACACGCACATACCTTTAGAGTCCCCCCACCCCACACAGACACGTTCAGCTGCACCAGCCCAGGCAGCCACAAACCCACTTTCACACAAAGGGACTTGCTCTCAGACCCAGCCGCCCGGGTGCAAGCTGTCATTTGCACACTGAGGCACACACTGGCTCTGGCGCATGTGCACAGTGATACTCTCAGGCACACCCGCACTGGCACAGATCCCCTCGCTCAGATGCACACACATGCAGACACTCCCTGCAGGGCACAGTCACTGGCCCAGACACACTCACGCGGCCTGGGACACAGGTTTGTGCGGCAGATGCGCTCTGCCAGGTGTCATTGCAGTGTAACAGCCCTATCATGCTGAATTAATCTGGGATTCATCATGCTAGCCGTGCGCGTAATGAATTTATTTGGTATTAATGTGGATGAAATATGTACTGTCCTTGCAGGGGAAATCGCACTGCCTATAAGCATTAGTTAAAAGGACCATTAAAATCAAACCTTCCTCAGATCCATTAGGCCAGTCTTTCATGCTAAAGAAGATAGAGCCTTGCTGTGTGAAATGTCATGCATAATTAGGTTGATTGCAGTTTTAAACTCTGCCCCTTCTTTCCCACCCCCTTCCCAGTCTCCCTCCAGTGAGCACTCCCCTGCTGCTGAGATCTCTCCCTAGCTAGTTGGTGCATTATTCCTCACTGTTGCTCTATCCGTGTCAGAGCTGCCCCTTGTTCTCCTTTCAGGCGTTTTGGTACGAAATGCACGGCCTGTCAGCAAGGAATCCCCCCTACCCAGGTGGTCCGGAAAGCCCAGGACTTTGTCTATCACCTGCACTGCTTTGCCTGTATCATCTGCAACCGCCAGCTGGCCACAGGCGATGAGTTCTACCTCATGGAAGATGGGCGCCTGGTGTGCAAGGAGGACTACGAGACAGCCAAGCAGAACGGTAGGTGCTGAGCTCACCGCGGAGAAGGGAAGGGGTCACGCCTAACCGGTGACACTGGGAATTCTACAACTGCCTGGTGGTCTGAGCCGGGATTATGGTTCAGCTGATTTTAGAGACTGGGGACATCTGCCAACTTCAGGGTCACACGAGGCTGTGTTTGGATGAAGATTTTGACAGTTGGTTTGTCTATGATGTTTAGGATTTTAAGGGGCTGCACCAGGGTCTGTTATTGAGTTAAGGAACTGTGAAATGTGGATCCAGATTCTGAACTGTAGCCAGCTACCAATGCCATGGGGATGTTTGGTTCTGGGGCTGAACTTCAGGCTCTCATCTGGGTTTACTGTAAAATAATTGTGCTTATTCCCTGGTTCAGCAATGCACTTAAGCATGGGCCTAACTTTAAGACACAAAGAGTCCCTTTGACATCAGTTGGGCCACTCACATGCATAAAGCTATACACGTGCCTAAGCGCTGTACAGCTAAATCAGGGCTCTGAGCCTCTTTTTCCTTGTATTCCTCTCCCTCTCATTTTTTGGTTACTGGGAACATTTGCAAGTAAACAGGATCTGTGTATCTTTAAGTTCCTGCTGTCTGTTGCCCACCTGAAATCCTAATCCTGCTGTGGCAATGACAGTCAGGTTGAAAGGATTATAAACTCCGGTGCAGAATGGACAGCTATTGCAGCTTGACTCTTAGAAAATAAAGATCCTGTTTGCATGGGAATGCACATAGGGTCAGACTTTTAAAGGTTTTTAGGTGCTTAGAGATGTTGATCGGTGTCTAATATGGAAAGCATCATGCCACCTTGAGCTGCAGTCTGGTCACATCTCCTGAACTAAACAGGGCTAGGCCTGATGAGTATTTTGATAGGAGACCTTCAGGGAAAATCCACGTCTTGTAGCAAGTGGTGGTGATGTGTGAGGAGCTGGTTTGTTAAATAGAACCAACCCCTGGCACTGTGCTGCTGGAGGTGCTGTCTGTGGGATAAGATGCATCCAGGGTCTTCACTACTTCTGGCCTTAAAGACGCGATGAGACTTTTGCACGAGTAAAGGGTGTTAGCACAGGGGTCCTGACCAAAACCCCAACATGAGGTAATTGCACCTTAAATTCTCCTTGTTGTTTCGGTTGGCAAGGGAATGTGGATTCGTTTCCTGCCCCCAAGACACTTCTCTGTTGTGCATTGCTAAACAATGCTGCATTTCTTCATTGCTTGGTGACTCTTTCTATACAAGGGCAAACCCTGCCCGTTTGCTACTCCCAGCGAGGTTGCCTGGGTGTAACCCTAAGGAGAATTTGCCCCTTTGTTTGTAAAGCATGTCGAGGTCCTTTGGAAGGAACGGCGCTGTCATCAATGTTAGTAAAATAAGATAATCATTAAGTGAGACCCCAAATTTCCCTCCCCCTAGAAGCGAGTGACCTCTCAAGGGTGCAGCTGCGGTGTGTTGGTAGAACAATGTGGAGAAGCTTAACATTGAGAGGACAATTCTAGGTTTGAGCTGCAGGGACAGCATCGACAGCACAAGCCAAATTCAGCTGGGCTGTAGGCAGGCGCAGCTCCACCCAAGGCAACGGACTTGCACCTTACACGAGAGCTGAAATTTGGCCCTAAATTCCCGTTTATCCACGTGAATCAAACGTGGCTCTAAAGAGCCAGTGGAGGTGAAAAACAAGGCTGGGGGAGGGAGGGTGAGAGAGAGACTATAGATCACAAAACAGTAATGAATCCACAGAGACGTCCCAATGGTGCCTGACTGAAATTAAAACTGAACTGGTCTTTAATGGATTTCATGTTGACAAGCCCTGACTTCTCATTAATTAAGGACTCTATTTTGACCTAATCAATTTGGTTAGGGTGATGCAATGCCTACTTGTGCTGGGCGGGGGGGCATGAATATAATATTACTCAGATTCCATTACTGACTCCCCGAGCTAGTGATGGCCTCAGTGTCACGGTGTTTGACAGCCTAATAGCCAGTAGGAAAGAGAGAGAGACAGGCACAAAGTTTCCTATCTGAGAGAGAGGTGCCACTGTGCTGATTTCAGTGGGATTTCATCTGTGAATCTGAGAGGAGGACTTGGCTCGTGTGGGTGGAGCCAGAACTGTACATGGTGTGACGGGTTGGATCATAGACACCCCCTTTGGAACTGCCACCTGATGTGCTTAGACTACCTTTGAACCTGTTTTCCCTGCCAGCTTGGGACTTCAGTGCCCTACCTGGTTTGAGCCAGACACACTAGCCTGCTGCAAACACAGATCCAGGTCTGAACTAAGCCCACAAACTGCAGGCTTAACTGAAAACAGCTTAAGAAGTGCTCCTGTCTCCAGCACTCAGATACCCAATTCCCAATGGGGTCCAAACCCCAAATAAATCTATTTTACCCTGTATAAAGCTTATATAGGGTGTGACGAAGTTCCTCCTCTACCTCAGTGGGTCCTGCGCTTATTGGCGGATTCTGCTTGCCTCAGAGATCTTCCCCTCTAGTAGAATCCACAGTTCAGGTTAACTCCTCCTGTGTCTGATCAGGAGTTGGGAGTTTTGGGGGGAACCCGGGCCCGCCCTCTACTCCAGGTTCCAGCCCAGGGCCCTGTGGACTGCAGCTGTTTAGAGTGCCTCCTGGAACAACTGCACGACAGCTACAACTCCCTGGGCTACTTCCCCATGGACTCCTCCCAACACCTTCTTTATCCTCACCACAGGGTCTTCCAGCAGTACGCCCTCTTACTCTCAGCTCCTAGTGCCTCTTGCTCCCAGCTCCTCACACGCAACCTCCTTCCACAGCTCCTGACATCCGCCACTCAGGCTTTTGACTAGTTTCAGCCATCCCCTGATTGGCTGCAGCACAGCCGCCAACTTCCTGTTACGTCGGTGGGTGCTGACGCCCGGCGTCGGGGGGCGGGGCCCCGCCCCAGACGCCGGGCCCCGCCCCCGACGCCAGGTGACGTTGCGGTGCCCCGCCCCCGATGCCAGGCCCCGCCCTTGACGCCGGGTGACGTTGCGGGGCACCGTCACCGATGCCAGGCCCCGCCCCTGACGCCGGGTGACGTTGCGGGGCACCGCCACCGATGCCAGGCCCCGCCCCCGACGCCGACGTAACGTTGCCCAGGGGCGAGTTTGCCGCGGGTCCAGGGCGGGCGGGGAGTTGCCGGTGGGTGCAGAGCACCCACCAATTTTTCCCCGTGGGTGCTCCAGCCCCGGAGCACCCACGAAGTCGGCGCCTATGGGCTGCAGGTGTCTCAATCAACCTCCCTGCCTTCTGGAAAGTTCTTAATTGGCCCCAGGTGTCTTGATTAACCTGGAGCAACTGCCATAAGGTATCAGGGATTTGTTTAGCCTGGGGCTAACATACTGGTTCCTTACCACTTTCCTATAGCCCTCTGGCCTTGCCCCGTCACAAGGGTAAACTCATCAATTGTTCGCCCTCTATAACACTGATAGAGAGAGATGCACAACTGTTTGCCCCCACCCCACCCCGGTATTAATACATACTCTGGGTTAATTAATAAGTAAACCGTGATTTTATTAAATACAAAAAGTAGGATTTAAGTGGTTCTAAGTAATAACAGACAGAACAAGGTGAATTACCAAGCAAAATAAAACAAAACATGCAAGTCTAAACCTAATACAGTAAGAAAGTGATTACAGATGTTCTAATAAGCTTCTTTTACAGACTAGCCTCCTTCTAGTCTGGGTCCAGCAATCACTCACACCCCTGTAGTTACTATCCTTTGTTCCAGTTTCTTTCAGGTATCCTTTGGGGGTGGAGAGGCTACCTCTTGAGCCAGCTGAAGACAAAATGGAGGGATTTCCCGGGGCTTAAATAGACTCTCTCTTGGGGGTGAAAACCCCTTCTCCTCTCCTATGCAGAATCCAGCTGCAAGATGGAGTTTTGGAGTCATATGGGCAAGTCATATGTCCGTGCATGACTCAGAACTTTACTGGCCATTCCCAGGAAAGCTCAGATGTGGATTGGCATCTATCAAAGTTTATTGTCAGCTTAAGTGTTTCTTGAGTGGGCACTTACTGAGAATAGTCTTTTCTCAAGAAGCTGACCAACTGCTTCACTAAGGCTACTTAAAATCAAACAAGTACATAGCCAATATTCATAACTTCGAATACAAAAATGATACATCCATGTAAACAGGATGAATATATTCAGTAGATCATAACCTTTGCAGAGATATGTTACAGGGCATATGTAGCATAAAACATATTCCAGTTATGTCATTTTACATTCATAAACATATTTCTATAAGTAAAGGACATTTTAGGCAAGAGCCTTGTTCTGTGCTGGTCTCAGCCAATGCGGATCCACACACTGCTGCCACATAGCTTTATGGTCAAAACCAAACATGGTCCCTCCCAGCTTGCAGTATTCGTCTGGAAAAACAGGTCACTGCAGTCTACCAGCCAGAACCTGTTTTGGGCACTAAGGGGTAACCAGTCAGCTAGGAAAATGTCATTGTTACCATGTTAGACACACATCTGGTGGGCATCACTGGGGCGGATAGAGATGCTGGAAGAGGTGCAGTTTTTCTGTCATGTAATGTTTAAATGTTATCGGGCATCCAATCCGAAGAAATCAGAAACTCACCAAAAGGGCCCTAGCTCGTAGAAATATAGTTTAATTTTGACCAAAATTGGCAGAAAGTTTCTAAATACAACTGATCATGCAATGATGCACTCAAGTGAGTACTATTTGGGAAAGTTTGGGAAATATTTCGCCCTAGCTGATATATTTTATACTTTTCCCCTGTACTTTTTTGCCTTCGGTTAAAGCAAAAGTCTGCAGTCACAGGACAGTATGAGCTTGTTTATACCATGTAATACATCAAAATATTTATTATGTGTAGAATGTACTGAGTTGAGAAAAGGTTTTCTGTCTGCTCTCCACCCTAATTATAAAATATATTTTTGATGTTCTCTGTTTGGTTCAAGACATAAGTCTAACACACACATGGTATAACTGTAATTATCTTCTTAGTATCACTGAATACAATGACAATACATGTAAACTACTTCTAGAATAGTAATGACTTAGTAGAAAGGCTGTTGAATGTCTTGTATGAATACATTATGTGAATACCAAAGTATAACCATGTATTCTTATGTGACCCCTACATACAAGTATGACCTATGGAATGTCTAATGCAACACCCCTTTGAGTTACCTTTACTCACAAAAATAGTTACAGTGATTTGTACATAGTTGACCCATTTCTATTCCCTCTCAGAATCTGTGTCTGATGTATCCGATACTCTGTTGCTGGACTTGTCACTGTCACAGTTGCAGGCATCAGAGCACAGCAGCTCTTCCCCGTGGCATTTGTATCACCTTGTTGCACAAGTACTTCCACAACTACACGGCACAAAAGTGAGGCTGGCTGCTGGAGCAGGTAGCTGCAGCATCATTTGAGAAACAAGGTGTCCGTACTACCGCCCATCTAGCATTAGCAGGGGACACGTGAAGATACTGAACTGCTGCATGATTCCCTATGTGTGACTGATCATTTTCACATTTCAGGTGTGGCCTGAAGGAGGCCAATGTTGATGGCACTTTTGTTCTTCGTAACGAACAATGCGTAGCACATGTTCTCCAGAAATGCTTGCTCGTTGTGCCACAGTACAATAAAAAGCCCAGTGAGCCATCGACTGTTGGATCGGAAAAAGCTGCAGTTATCTGCCTTCAAATCTTGTTAGCGATACTGAGCAAAGCCTACTTGATTCAGCTACTGCTGGGTTCTTCATTAACTCTCGGGTTAGGTCGGGTCTGTCCATGCCATGAATTCAAAGTAATGGTCCTAATTTATAACGCCATTTATAAGGCAGAGATGTAGCTGTCTTCTAGACTGTCGTATCATTGTGAGTGTTTCTGCTCTTTGCCCTCCACGCTGCTCCCGCTATAGGTAATGGGTGCAACCGTATAAAGGACGGACACACCACGCCTGAGATTTCACACCTGTTCTTAAGCTGGGAATGCCACCAGACGCAAACCACACCACAAGGCTGCAGTAGCATGTCTATTTAAAGTGCTCTACCAGCCCGTCAGGCTGACTTGGATGGTTGTAGGCTCCTAGAAGGCCTGGGGTACCAATACTGGTGCAAATTTGGGGTCATGGTCAAATAGCTTTGAGGTACAGCTCCCTTCCTCTCCTGGCAAATGACCTGTGTTTAATTTTAAAGTGCTCCAAAATGCAAATGCAGTGCCAGATTGAGTTGAGCACTGATATGCCAGCTAAAGACCTAGAATAGGGTACAATTTTGGGGGGTTCTGGTGAATGGCACCTGCCTAACCTGTTTTTTTCAATGGGGCAAACTATGAAACTCCAGCCGTGTTGAAGTTGGAGGTGCAGGCAGTGCTGATGCAGCAGTGCAGAGCTGAGTGGGGAAGTGAACTGAGACTGAGTGCGTCCCAGAATTCAGGGGAGTTAAGAAGGGGCACACTCAGGCCAGACCATTGGCATGCAAAGCCAGAGCCACAGCGAGCCCTAAGTCCTAGTTTTAGCACCATTGCGATCCACAAAACCCCTGCTCGGCTGCCACCCAGCCCTAAGTTTTTGCTCTGAAAGTTCCCTCGGTGCCTATGTTTCTGCTTCTGAGCATGAGTCCTACTGCCTCATGCTAGGCACCAGCAGCTTAGCTCATGCCTAAGCCCCAGCACACGTCAAACCAGAGCTGGTAGGGCTGGTCAGAGGCCCCCTAGCCACACTCCTTTGTAACGTTTAGTTCCATGGTGAGGGTACAGGAGAGCCTGGCTCACGTGCCACTCTCTGCCTGACGAAGAGAAGGGGTTTGAACAGGGCGTGTCTGGAGAGGGGGCACAGCTCCCCCACAGAACCGTTAGCCCAGTAGTTAGGGTACTCATGTCAGGGGGTGGGGGGCACTGACTCTGGTTCAATCCCCCCACCCTCTGCCTGCTGCCCCGATCACTGAAGCAGAGGCTGTTCACGCAGGGGCTGCTGTTCAGCTCTTGTTGAAGCTATTCACTTGACTGGGGCACAGGCAGCCCGAACCGTCTAGAGTGCCAGAGTTTGGGGAATCTTCCCACACTGTGGGAGATTGTGGTTCAAGGCCCTTGATGAGCTGGGATTTGAAGAATGAGCTCTTACCTATGAAGTGACTGGCCTAACTACTGGACTGTGAGGTATCCTGATGGCTTTTCTGTTGCATATTTAACTGCATATTAATTGAGCCAAAGCAAGACTAAGAAGCCCTCTCTGGTGGTGAGGGGACTCACCTGGGATGTGGGAAATCTCCACCTGAGCAGAGCAAGTGCCCATGTCACAGGGCTAGTCTGAGCAGCTGCTCCACTTTTAATTGGGGGCACAGCAAACATGCAAATCACTCTTCTCCGCAGGGGTACCCAGGCTGTGGGCGACCCCAGGGCAAATCCCTCCTCTGTAAAGGCGTTTGACCAGGCATCCCCTACGTCTCAGGACAGTTACCTGGAGGGAGAAGATGCCCGGTCAAACTTCTTAACCAACAGAGGGGATTTGACCCAGGTTCACCCACAGCCCAGCTGAGTAGCCTAACCCCTAGACTATAGAGTGAGTCTCACTCTTTTGTTGGCCTAAATGCACAGGTGCCGACTTACTCAGCTCCTAGGGGGTGCTTGACCCCTGCTCCGCCCCACTCCCCACCTTTCCCCAAGTCACTGTCCTGCTCCCATCCTGCCTCGTTCTGCCCCTCCCTCTCTCCCCCAGTGCCTCCTACATGCCGCTGAACAGCTGATCTGCAGTGGGCTGAAGGTGCTGGGGAAGAGGGGGAGGCGCTGACCCATGGGGCTGCCAGAGGGGGCTGAGCACCCACTATTTTTTTCCCCATCGGTGATCCAGCCCCGGAGCACCCCTGGATTTGGCACCTATGCCCAAATGATAGTTAAAGTAGAACAGCTTCAACAAGCAAGACTGAGGGGACCCCGCCCCCAGTCAGTATATTCCCATATTAGCCCAATGATTAGTGCACACAGCTGAGAGGTGGAAGACGCCCTTCTCCTCGGGCAGTGAGGGAAATTGAACCAGGATCCCCCACATGACAGGCGAATGCCCTAACCTCTGCCTCTGCCCCTCTCAGCCGTTTGGTGGGTGTTAGGCAGGCACCTAAGTCACCTGAGCCCTGGTTAGGGGTTCCTGGATGTGGTGCACAAGCAGAGCTAGGCACCAACCTCCCTGAAAGGGGCGGGGCTTAGCACAGGGATCTCAAACACTCGGCCCGCGGGCCACATGCGGCACGCAGTTATTTCCTGCGGCCCGCCATAGGTGCCGACTCCACTGGCAGCCAAGCTCCAAACATTACTGAGTGTTTATATTTTATTAAAACCCCTCTTAACTTTTTAAAAACTGTAATGCAAATACATTGACTTTTAATAGAATACTATATTACTCCTCATTTTTTTCATTTTTGACTATACTTTTGTATCATTGTACGAAAAGGTGTCAGTGATGCAGCCCTCGGGCCAAGTTACTAGTTCTCATGCGGCCCTCGTGGAAATTTGAGTTTGAGATCCCTGGCTTAGCACAACCCCTCTGCTCAGCATCTCCCAGTGGCTAGCTTAGGCTGTCCCTGCCTAGCATGCTGGCTTTTGTGGATCCCCTTCTTAGGTGCCACCCTCTCGCTCTCTCCCTCCACTCATTGAAGAGGGAGCCGAGGGGCCTAACTCAGGCTTTGGGGAGTCCATTGTGATTTTTTCCCAGGCATCTAAAAGGGGTGGCAATGCTGAGTATTGCTACACCTAAGGCTGTTTGTGGCGCTGGGCCACTGTGCTGACAGACGGGAGGTGAGCATCGAAATGGGCCAAAGCAAGACTAAGAAACCCTCATCGAAATGTAGGGCTGGAAGGGAACTCCAGAAATCATTAAGTCCAGCCCCCCCGGTGCTGAGGCATGACCAAGTAAGGCTAGACCATCCCTGACGGGTGTTTGACCGCCTTGTTTTTAAAAGCTTCAATGAAGATTAAGCCCCTTCTTGTCCTACCTTCAGTGGACATGGAGAACAAATGATCACTGTCCTCTGTATAACACCCCTTAAGAGAAGACTTATCAGGTTCCCCCCTCAGTCTTCTTTAAACATGCCCAGTTTTTTCAACCTTTCCTCATAGGTCAGGTTTTCTAAACCTTTTATCATTTTTGTTGCTCTCCTCTGGACTTTTTCCAATTTGTCCATAGCCTTCCTAAATTGTGGTACCCAGAACTGGACACCGTGCCCCAGCTGGGGCCTTCCCTGTGCCAAGTAGAGCAGGACAACTACCTCCTGTTTCCATATGACACTCCCCTTCATACACCCCAGAATATTAGTCTTTTTTGCAGCTGCATCACATTGATGATTCATATTCTGTTTGTGATCCACTCTAGCCCCCAGATCATTTTCAGCAGTACTAACACCTAGCCCGGGGTGGGCAAACCTTTTGGCCCAAGGGCCACATCTGGGAATAGAAATTGTATGGGGGGCCTTGAATGCTCACAAAATTGGCGTTGGGGTGCAGGAGGGGGTGAGAGCTCTGGTTGGGGGTGCAGGCTCTGTGATGGGGTCAGAAATAAGGAGTTCAGAGTGCCATAAGGGGCTCCGGGATGGGGTGCAGGAGTGGGGTGTGGGCTCCGGATGGGGGTGCGGGCTCTGGGGTGGGGCTGGGGATGTGAGGTTTGGGGTGCAGGAGGGTGCTCTGAGCTGGGACCGAGGGGTTCAGAGGGCGGGAGGGGGATCAAGACTGGGGCAGCGGGTTGGGGCAGGGGAGAGGCTCAGGGGTGCAGGCTCTGGGCAGCATTTACCTCAAGCAGCTCTCAGAAGCAGTGGCAGGTCCCTTCTCCGGCTCCTATGCAGATGCGCAGCCAGGCGGCTCTGCACGTTGCCCCGTCCACAGGCACTGCCCCTGCAGATCCCATTGAAGCGCTGGAAGGGGCCACTGGAGCATCCCTTCCCCTATGGTCCTGCTGCTTGGGGAGGGGACGGGTGGGGAAGAAGAGCTCTAAACTCCTTCACCACACACTGTTCTGGGTGCTCAGCTGCTGCCTTCAGCCATCTCTTTTTCCCCATGCCACTCAAAACTGAAGTAGAGTCATCACCACCACTGACAGCATGAATGTTTGGCAGCATCTGAGACACGTCCACTCCCAGCTCCAGCCACTCCATTCATGGGACTAAGTCTCATCTTTTGGCCGACCCCCATTTTGAAAAAGAATTCATCTCTCCCAAGCACCACATCGGCACCCCATTTACTCTGAGTGTTTGCTTTGCATGAGCAACATGCAAGAACATGCGTGACTCTGCCTCCTCAAGTTCTGGGATTGCAGAATGGTTGCCAGGCACTGCTTTCACTGCACATGTGCAGTGGCGTAGCCAGGTTTAGAGCACAGGGGGAGCGGAGCTAAAAAAAGGCGCCGGGAGCAAAAAACATCGGGAGCAAAAAAAAATGCTCTGCTCTGGCTGCAGCGTAGGAGCAAAAGGCATCGGGAGCAAAAAAAGGCGCCGGGAGCAAAAAAAACAAAAGCTCCACAGCAAAAAGCATCGGGAGCAAAAAGAGGCACCGCTTCTACTCAGTGGGGGAGCGGCCGCTCCCCCTGCTCCCCCCTGGCTACGCTACTGCACATGTGATGTGGTGAAACCCATCAGCAAAGTACACGTCGCAACTAGGTGACAATCTTTGTCCACACATCACGAGCCAGTCACTCAGGAGAATATTTGCAATGTTAGATTTATTCTTTGAATTTGATATCATCTGCAAGCGTTGCTTTGGTAATGGTGTGAACACAGTGGGAGCGCCGAATGTCTTGCATTTGGACATTCCCCCTGCGGGCTCTCTCACTAGATTTGATTGATTCTTCATTTGCATAATTTGCATAATTGTCAATAGCAGTGTACTGACATTGCAGTCCGATGATAGTGCGCAGCAGCTGATCAGACAGCTCCCCAGTAGTTCTGCACTTGACAGTATCATTGCACACCATCAGCAGAAGCATCCTGAGTTCAAGAATAGCTGAATCTGGTAGCTCAGCCACTGACAGATTTTTCTCCAGCCAAGACAGTCTGTTGCTCTTTTGGGTCTTTCTTAGAGATCCATGCAAGTTGAAGAAGGAAAGTGGGACAGGTGCCAGCTCACGTGTCATCAAACCCTGGCTATCAACATCTCTGGACTGAGCAAAAACTGTCAGCTTGCTGAATAGCTGACAATCAATAGTTACCGCTTGTGCTGACTGCTTCTTCTTTTGTTCACTTGTTTTGTTGAGACTACCAAATGATTTGAGATTATGCCTTTCTATGGGCTCAAAGTGGTCTCCCTCACCCCTTTGCAGCCTCCTGGTTACAAACTGCTTCATTTCTTGTGTGTCAGTCTCTCTTATCATACACAAACCTTCTGCACTTTCAGTAGACATTGCAATGTTCACCAGCGACTGTCTGTTCTGTGGGCTTGTTCCAGGTTCAATGCTAAAAGGATGCGTCATTCTTTCCGTCACAAAACGTAATACCTTGGACAGCAATTTCATCTGCAGCCATGTGCTTTGTGGTTGCTTCTTTGTGGCGATTGAAGGCTGCATTCCACACCTTTGCAGTAAGGCAGTCAGGTAATCCTTGGTCAGAGCCTTATATTTTGTGCAAAGATGCTGATGATTCCTACAGTCCTTGTTCAGAGATTGCTCAGTGGCCATGCCATGGTGTAGTACCCCACTGAAGAGTCTGGCAGTCTGGTACACTGCTTCCTATCAGCTTGGGCACAATATATATCTGGCTTCTCCTTCTCCAGAGATCTGGCTTCTGCTACATTTACACAACCCATCTGGCATAATTCATATGACCACACTGTCATAGTGGGATCATCTCTGCAAATGTCTCAAGCTCCAGGGACTTGTTATTGCCTCTCTTTGCTGCTATGTAATCCATCAGTGTTTGGGAGCAATGTAGTTTTTCCAGGATGGAAATGTATCTGAACAGTTTTTTCCTTGGATAATGGAAGTATCCATGAGCTGGTGCAATGCTTGGGTGCTGTTCATCAAGTCTGCCAGAGCATTCTGTGCTTCCACTCTGTTTTCTCTGTGAGCCTGCTCCACATCTTCAAATGCTTCAATGCGGGTTCGAGCTTCCTCCAAGATGTGTCACTTCTCATCTTCCGGGAGAGTCATCATTGTGCACGGAATCGCCAAGTGCCACCCACTTCAAGTGAGTCATCGCCTCATTCATAAGTTTGTGGATTCTAATGCCATGGTTATATGCATTCCCTCTTAGAGCATGGCTGAAGCACCATAGATCCTGGCTTCCACAAGGATGTCTTCAAACCCACTCTCCTGCATCACACTGCCTGTATCACACATGACATTTGCTACATGATGCATGCCTCCCTTCTCAAGGTGGTCATCATCAAATCTGTTTTGATTCCTCCATTTAATCAACAGTGCTTTGCAATAGATTGCTTCATCATACACGACACAGGTCCAGTCTTGGCCCAGAGAGTGGAACATATCCTGAAAACATTTCATCCTGGTGTGCACTGTGTTAACATCAGTTGCCTTTGGAGGAGTCATTGAACAGTAGCCAATATTCATAAAATAGACAAACTTTTCTACAAATAATGACAAATACTTAGATGTATTACATAGTACAAAAAAGCTCATACTGTCGTATGACCACAGACTTTTGCTTTAATCGAAGGCAAAAAAGTACCGGAAAATGCATAAAATATATCACGTGGGACAAAATATTTCCCAAAATTTCCAAAACAGCTCTAGTTTGAGTACATAGTTGCATGATCAGTTGTATTTAAAAGCTTTCTGCCAATTTTGGTCAAAATTAGACTATGTTTCTTCAAGTTATGCCCCTTTTTGTGATTTTACGATTTTTTTTTGTTTGGTTGCCCAATAACGTTTAAACATTATGTGAAATAGGAAAACTGCACCACTTTCACCATCTATGTCCACACTGATGATGAAAACCAGATATGTGCCTAACATGTGGGAGCAATGAACTTTTTCCAGCTGAGGGGTTGCCCTAACTCATTAATGAGACCCCTTTTTAAAATCTGGCTGGTAGGCTACGGAATTTTTAAAATGAGGCCAGGTTGTTATATTGGAAGGAAAGGGATTAAAATATTCTCAGGTTCATCCTTACGAGAGGAAGGATGATCCGGTGGTTAGGATGCAAGACGGGGACTCAGCAGCCCCATGTTCAGCTCCCTGCTCTGCTACAAACTTCCTGTGTGGGCAAGTCACTTAGGCCCAGATTATCAAAGGTATTTAGGTGCCTCACCCTCAGGGAAATCAATGGGAGGGAGGCACCTAAATACCTATGAGGATTTGTGCCTCAGTTTCCACTCTGTACAATGGGAATAGCAGCACTGCCCTGCTTCCTAGGGGTGCTGTGAGGATAAATACATTACAGAGTGCGTGGTGCTCAGATATTAGGGTCAAAGGGACCAAATAAGGACCTTAGATAGGTTTTCCATGTTGAAAGAGGAGCATCGTCACACTGTGTCCTTGGAGACCTGGAAGGCCACGTTTTACCAAGACACAGTCACTGAAAAACAAGGGCTGAATTTTGCAAGCCCCCTATCTTCTGCCCCCCACCCCAGCCGCAGCTAAGGCTAATTAAAATCAACTGCATCTTGCTTTAGATTTTGACATTCCTTCTGTGCTGGTCATTGGCCAGCTTCTATTTCACGCTGTCTGTTCCAAACTGGTAAGAAATTGTTCTATTCCAGATGATTCAGAAGCTGGAGCCAAGAGGCCACGAACAACCATCACAGCCAAACAGTTGGAAACGTTAAAAAATGCCTATAAAAACTCCCCCAAACCTGCCAGGCACGTGCGGGAGCAGCTGTCCTCGGAGACGGGGCTGGACATGAGGGTGGTGCAGGTGAGACCACTGCGGGTGAAGTATTTTTCCATTCCCTTCTTGTCCCGACCAAGCTGTGCACATCACATTCCCCTTGCAGCGCACAACCCCCGGACTGAACTCCAACGTAGCATGGATGGAAGCCAGGCCAGGAAAGCTGGATAAGCAGTAAGGCCCCCATCCTGTGACTGACAGCCCGTGGCTGGACTGCTGTGTCTGTGGGCTGCCCCAGGGCTCCGGGGGGTGCATCTGTCCATCACCCTGATCACAGCACAGGATCCGAACCAAGGAATTAAATCTCCCTTGTTATTAGCAGTAAGGAGTGAATTAGATGTGAGTTTGCAATGCCAGCAAAAAACGAGCACTGCATGTTTTGGTGCATATCCCAAGGAGATCCGCCATGGTGCAGGAGGCAACTGACCCACTCTGGGGGCCTGAATAGCTGAATACTGGGTCTGAGCCTTAGGGAAGTTTGGATGCAGAACTTGGCGTTGTGGCTCGGGCCCATTTCTATATGGCCTGTATCCAACCTGGAACCCCTCAGCCTAGGGGCAAAGTTCAGCTCTGAATCCACTGGCCTTGGTGCCCTAAGCTTCAGGGGAACTGGGCTCCTGGGTCTGAACCATCTTGAATTTCGGGAAGGTTTGGAGCCAGCCCAGAATTTTTCTGTCCAGGCCAATCTTTCTCCCTGCATGTGCTCCTTTCAGTGCCTTCTGGGACTCTCTCTCTCCTTTTGTTGCTCCAGGTCTGGTTTCAAAACAGGCGGGCCAAAGAAAAACGGCTGAAGAAGGACGCTGGGCGGCACCGCTGGGGCCAGTTCTACAAGAGCGTGAAGAGGACCCGCGGGGGCAGCAAACACGAGAAGGAAAGCTCTGCAGAGGACTGTGGGGTTAGTGACAGTGAGCTGAGCTTCCGAGGTGAGAGGGGCAGGAAGGCCGGGGGGGTGAAGGTGGGAAGAGATGCGTTGTAGCAAAGGGTGGGCCCCAGGGGGTTCCTGCAGAGTGGGATGATTTCCTGCGCTTAGGCACAGCTCAGCATCCCACACTGGGAAGAAGAATGCCTAGATTTCTCTTGCACCAGAAACAGGAATGATCCTTGAAACCGATGTCCCACCTGAAGACGTACAAGTTAATTTCATGGCTGGTGGCTCCTTGGGGCTTTTTGCACTAGAGGAAAATGATTGGGAAACCCCTCTAGCAACGGAGCTAGGGTGTGTCCATTCTGAGCGCCAGCGAAGGGTCCACAGGGCAACTTCCCCAAAAAAGTACTGACCTGCTGGCCTAGAGCAATGGTCCCTCTAGCATGGGGATGCATCAGGGCAAGGTGGAATGACCTTAAGATGCACCTCAATGTGTAATAGGATATTATGAAGGGAAATATTTTCCTCATCTCTGCTCGTGATCAGTTCCTCCCCTGAAGCCTGAGGACTGATAGCCCATGAAAAGTGTATCTGAGCTAACGTCCCTGGCAATGCGATTCGTATCTGCATGAATGGCTAGTCCCTGCTGGAAACTCACCTGGCTCAATACGTTAATAACTCCCACTCAGACCCACACTAGCAGCCAGTAGCGGCACCAGGGTTTTTGCTGCCCTAGGTGGCAGCGCTCCTCCGCCATAATCAGCGGCACTTCAGCAGCAGCAAGCTGCGTTCTCACTGCCGAAATGCCGCCCCCTGAATCCTGCCGCCCTAGACGACCGCCTAGGGTCACCTAGTGGAAGCGCCGGCCCTGCTAGCAGCCACCTGCAGGCTGGCGCAGCTCAGTGGACTTGGACCCTCTTCCATGACAACTGGATTTGGCCGCTGCATTTCAGCTGTCGTCGAGACCCACCACAGCAGGCTGACAGCTAATGGAGGGGGGTTCCCCAGAGACAGTGCAGGGAGACTTGGAAAAGGATGGTGTGACAGCCCACACCTTGGCTGGTGCATTGGAAATTGAACCAGGGACCTCTAGAGCTGAAACACAGAAGGGGACATGGGACCTCTAGAGCTGGGCACAGATGGGGACATGGGACCTCTAGAGCTGAAACACAGAAGGGGACATGGGACCTCTAGAGCTGAAACACAGAAGGGGATATGGGACCTCTAGAGCTGAAACACAGAAGGGGACATGGGACCTCTAGAGCTGGGCACAGAAGGGGACATGGGATCTCTAGAGCTGAAACACAGAAGGGGATATGGGACCTCTAGAGCTGGGCACAGAAGGGGACATGGGACCTCTAGAGCTGGGTACAGAAGGGGACATGGGACCTCTAGAGCTGGGCACAGAAGGGGACATGGGACCTCTAGAGCTGAAACACAGAAGGGGATATGGGACCTCTAGAGCTGGGCACAGAAGGGGACATGGGACCTCTAGAGCTGGGCACAGAAGGGGACATGGGACCTCTAGAGCTGGGCACAGACGGGGACATGGGACCTCTAGAGCTGGGCACAGAAGGGGACATGGCATCAGCAGGTTGCACAGGCACCTCCTGCGTCACTGGCCTTTCTTCAAGGAGTTCCCCACCCAGGTCCGAACACTCAAGTAGGAGTTTGCAGGGTAAATACAACCATCGCTGCGGACTGTTTTTCAGGCCATTGTTATACGGTGATTGGATGGGTCACCTATAGTGAAAAGAATCATGAATACTGTAAAAGCCTGGCCAGAAGCCTATTCCCTGCTGCCCCCTCTATTTCTGATCAGTCAAACCCCAGTATTTTGATGGACCCAGTTGGAAAAATAACTTTAAAGTAAACATTTAACAATAGTTTAACTTTAAAATGGTCCCTGTGAATCATTGCAGCAAATACACAAGCCACCAGAAATTATTTGGCTATTTATGGCTCCCAAACGGGTCTGTAGTGTCTGTGTATCAAGCCTGGTCCATAATTAGTTTACAATGCCCTTTATGGGGGCGAATGCATCTGGGGAGAATCAAGAGACCTTCCCAAAAAGAGGCCGTTATGTGCCACCAGCTTTCATATGATTGAGGAATAAAAGATTTACAGTAATCCCGTCTCTCGTGTTCGGCTGTACAAAAGGCACTACAAGAACCGAGGGAGGTGTGTGGGGTTAGCTAAAGGGTAGACATAAGCTGTGGTACCATTCAGAATTTATTCTTAATTGGTTGCACTATTTACTCTGGCTAAGTACTAAGCAGAGCGGGGAGAGCACGTACACAGCTGGTGTAAATTGGCGGCTCTATTGCAACGGAGCTTCCCCAGCTCGTGTCAAGGGAGAATCTGGCTCAGGATGCCATACAACCGGCCTTCAGTGAGGGCCCGTTTTCTTTGAGTATGTGCTCTGTTGGCCTAGCTCATTCCTGGTGTAACCCCACTGACTCCAGCGAAGTTACTCAAGAGATGTGTTTGGCCCTGACTGACCACAGAATGTTTTACTCATAAATCAATCTTCCTTCTTTCATTCACAGAAGATCAGATCCTCTCTGAGCTTGGCCACACCAATAGAATTTACGGCAACGTTGGGGATGTTGCCAGTGGACAGTTAATGAACGGAAGCTTCTCCATGGATGGGACAGGACAATCTTACCAGGACTTGAGGGATGGAAGCCCCTATGGAATTCCTCAGTCTCCATCTTCCATATCGTCCCTTCCTGCCCATACTCCATTGCTCAATGGTCTGGATTACACAATGGACACTAATTTGGGAATTATAGCACATGGAGGGCAGGGGGTGAGCCAGACACTCAGAGCAATAGCTGGGGGACCAACCTCTGATATTTCTACAGGAAGCAGTGTAGGCTATCCAGACTTTCCAACAAGTCCTGCCTCTTGGCTTGATGAAATGGATCATCCTCCTTTTTAAGCATCTCCCGCTCCCCACCCCATCCCTCTCGTTCTTTTGGCCTGAAAGTGTGCTCAAACTAGCAAAAGAGACAACAAGCGACCTTCAAGACTTCCAGACATACCGCACCGGAAAATTTCCATTATTTTCAATGGGAATCCACCACTGGTTCCTGGAGGGTTGTGAGATGATAGCGTGGTGGTTTTTTTCCCTTTTCACTTGGGGAATGGGAGGGCAGGAGACATCCTTCTGAAAACAGCACATTGGCATACAGTATCTGATTCTAGGGTTTCAGGCTCATAGTAAAACACAAAAACTCATTGATTCTCTCCAGGTCAAAGACTCTTTGCTGTTGAGTGCTTTTGAAGCACATGTTGGCTGGCTCAGCAGATCTTGGCTATTATGAACTCCAGGTCAGTTGGTGCTCTCTTACTTGGAGTTGAACGGATTATAAATGCCTCCAAAACCCTTGCTGTTATCAGGAATTGCCTGTGCACAGGCAGTTGAACTGACCTTCCCCGTAGATATGGAAATGCAGCGTTTCCAAAGCCAGGCCACGCTTACCGAGCACTATACCTTCACCAAGGGCAAGGGTCTGACCCAAAAGGGCAGAGTAAATAATGACAACCCCTGGAGGAGAAAAGCTACCAAGATTTTTTCAGTATAAAAATGTGATTTTCCTCCCTTCCCCACTGAATATTAACATTGGCTCTTTGGATAAAAAAGTTCATGAATGTGGTTGAATGGATATCAGGCCAAGGTGCAGTCCTACTGCAAGCATTGGGTCAAAGCACTAGACAGGTACCGTGGGTGAAAGTTACCCATGTGCAGCAGGACAGCACAAGGGCTATGTGCCACTTAAGCCCTCAGTATAAGGCTAAGTGGTGCAAAGACTTTGTACTGACCCCTCTGCATAAGGGTGAGCTTCTACACTGGACAATACCTTGTGTTAGAACCTGCTAACCCCTCAATAATGGCAGTGTTCAAAATCATGTCAGTGGTCGTGGCTAACCACACTCTGGAAAGGACCTTTATCAGCGGATATGATTCTAACCCCAACAGTCTGTGTCCACATTGAGTGCTAACACGTTTTACATCATTACTGTTTATATTACAGTAGAGCCCAGAGGTCCCATTGTGCCAGGTACTGTACAGGCAGTCCCTGTCCCAGGAAGCTCTCAGTCTAACTAGGCAAGACAGACTATGTGTGGGAGAAGAAACAGAGAGGTGAAGGGCTGTGCCCCAGGCCACAAGGCTAATTTAATAGCAGAGCCAGGATTAGAACACAGGTCTCCTCACTCCCATCCTGGTGCCCAGTCTGGTTCCACACCACACTGCTGCACTACACGTTGTAACACAATACGTTTTCCCAGTGCAGACAATCCTTAAGTGATTTCATTCTTAGGCCCTTGAGTAAGGTCGGCTGGAATTTGTCCATGGGTGAGAATTCAAGACATCCCCTGATGGTCATTTTCCACCCAGCTGGTGCATAAGTGAATACTTTTTTGCTTTTGGTAGGCGCCTATGTGCTCCCCCACAGATAAAGAAAGTGTAATGGAAAGACAATCAATAAAGCCAAATGGTGCTGAGGATGAAGATGGCTCTCAAACCAACCAAGCCACCTAGTACGCGATTCCTTTGGATGAGCCTGCTGTGCAAAAGAGACAGCAAAGCCATCTTCTGTTTTCAAGGGTTATTTTTAGCTACTGGTTTCAATGTGTCTCCACGCTGCCAAGATGTCTGCGGTAGAGACATAACTACTGTAGAACTGTTGATTTTAGTGCAAGAGAAGATGGGTGCCTAGTCCCATGAGATTATTATCCTGCTTCCTGGGGATTGGGACGGCTCCATTAATTTACAGCCAACAGCTCCACCCCAACTGTTTTGTTCAGAAGCCTGGCTCAGCTGAAGGGTGGAACTGGTTCTGCCCACAGCACCACAGGGATTTTATCCCTCGGGTTCATGTCACCAGGAAGTGACCCCCATGCTGCGTTTGTCTCAGTGCTGCGGGAGAGCGCACGGATGTTCTAAGAGCAGCTGGCGCTGCGGGCGTTACAGTGCTCTTTGCTAGAGGACGGAGATGCTGAATGTCAAATAGGAGATGCTGCAAGGGAGAAGCTAACCCGAGAGGGGCCGCACACTTAGCTCCAGGCTCATCTGGAAATCTCACACTCTGGTGTTTCCTCAGCTCTGCTAGGCTCTTGCAAATACACACGCATCCGCCGAAGCCACAGGGCTCCTCTTCCCCCCAGCCCGCGGCATTAGGGGAGCTGGAAGGACCCGTCCTCTTTCGAGTAGGTGAGCTGTGGCTGAGCAGCCCAATCCCGAACACACACGTGCACCACGACAGGGTCAAAGCTGCTCGGTGACGCTTCCTCTCCTGGGATTTCTCCACAGTCGGAGCTTTTATTGTGGACGAAGATGATTTTTGTTCCCATTCCTCCTCGAGCATCCTGTCTGGGGCTGGCCGGGTAGGCTGGAATCATTGGAGACACTGACGTAGGTCAAGAGGAAAGGTCTCTATTGGCACAGCAGGGTTTCGTATTAGATTGTAAGCTCTTCAGGGCAGGGGCTGTGTCTTTCTCTCCATCTGTACAGCACCTAGCACCTATGAACGGTTAATAATAATAATGCTTGGAGGCAGCTCCAGGGGCCAGCTGAGTCTTCCCTCCTCCACCCATCACACGGCCAGTCCTCACCAGCTTTGGTGGATCTCACAGCTCATCTGCCTCACACTGAGCACTCCATCCAAGCGGCCCGTCGCCGGAGCTTTGAAGCATGCCCTGCAGTTTCACTCACACACCTGCTCTGCACCTTACAAATGCAGTGCCTGGTGGCAGGAGAGCCCTGGCAGGGATTTCCCAGCATGGCTCGGAGCGCTCCTGCTGGCTGATTTGGAGAGTGGACGAAACTCTTCTGGTTGCACGGCTCTTGTTCGCTGCTGGGGGTTGCGCCTGCGGGACGTCACCTGTGGCGCTCGCAAAGGGACGCTCGCTTTGCTGTGCTCCCCTGGCAGCAGCAATGCCAAGTCACCTGGTTCACCCTGGGGTCAGCTTTTGGTCTGCTTGCAGCATAGCCTCAGCTCTTAAATCAATCCTCTTGGGTGGAGCCAAAAGGTGGCCTAGCCAAACCATGTCTAACGGCCAAGGGGGAGCTGGAATCACCTTTGGATCAAATATCTTTAGCCAAACACAGTGTTTGTGTTCCCAAGGGCCTTATAGACAGGAAAATTATGCTAAAAACGGCAGCAGGAGGGGCCCTATCCAGAGCCAGATTCCTTTGTGCTGCCAGAGCAGCTGGATCTGCCTGGCTTTGAATTCCCTGGCATGGAGGGGCTTTTAGCTGATGCAGTGCTGGCATTCCTGGCCTGGGGGGGTGGGGGGGGGATTTCAGGTGTGTAACTTTAGCACCCACGTGGCCAAGATGGAATCTGCTCTGCAGGCAGCTCTGGCCAAGAGAAAGCGCGCGCAGGAATGCAGCAGGAAAAGTCCCTTCCACCCCAGGGGCACCTGTTCCAAACCCCCCAGAGTGAACACACACACCCACAGGAAAAGTACAATGGATACAAGAATGGGAAATATTTCTTTACAGAGGGATGGGAGGAGAAAAACAAGGGGAAATATAGGGAAAGCGGTTAAACAGGGTTTCATCCAAACCAAGGCCCCACAGGCCCAGTAGTAGCACAGGCTGAAAGGGCAGACACTGAGCAATGTGTCTGCACACAGAGTTCAGGAGTCCAGAGCAAAGTTCCAGTCCAAGGATGAGTCTCAGGTGTTCCTGGTCGTCTTTGGCGCCAGTGAACTTTCCGCAACAAACCCCTCCGGTGTCCTCTTCTGCTGCTCTCTGCAAAGCCACACAGAGCGACCCCCTCCCCACTTAACTAGCTACAGCCTCCCTCCTTGTTCCCAGTGCAGAGTCACCAGCCCCAGTATTCACAGCCCTGTGCAGCTCTGGGCAGCAGTGATACCGATGCTGGGTCCAGTTCGGGCGATTCCTGCCTGGCACAGTGCTCCTCCTGGCTTCTGTCCTCGGGTGTTCCCAACTGGCCGCCCTGTCCTTCCCAAGCTTCAGGCTG
Organism: Chelydra serpentina; assembly: GCA_037349315.1. Lineage (NCBI taxonomy): Eukaryota > Metazoa > Chordata > Testudines > Chelydridae > Chelydra > Chelydra serpentina. The sequence continues at coordinate 53,077,182 of JBAIAC010000024.1, read as the reverse complement.
GTTCTCTGCTGCTTCACTTTGCGAGGGCCTGAGGGCTGCAGCCCTTCTCTCCCTGGAGCTCCAAAGCCACCCCCCTGCAGTTTCCCTCCTTTTTCTCACTGCTGCCCCCACCCCCACGCACTTAGCAAAAAGATGTAAAGGGGCCATGCTCTCTAAACCCCAAAGAGGTTACAGGTGCAAGGCTGGAGCATTCTGCACTCTGCTTATCCCCAGCTGCTGTATGGTCCCTTGCGGGACTGTTGCTGGTGCATAGGGTACAGCAGCCCACCAGCTAGGAAGATCTGCGCTAAGACTCAAAGCCCTGTGACCGGCTCCCCCAGGGCCCTCGCCTGTCCCACATCCCCTGCTGCAGCTATGATGACTGGACACTCATTACAGCAAAGGGCTAGGAGAGAGGCAGAGGGTAACTAGAAAAGCAGCTGGCGGAGGTTATATATGTGAGTATGTTACACAATCCATCCCCTTCTTTCACATATCCCATCTAATACCTTTCTCTGGCTCTGCAGCATTTGGGTTCCACCCGCCCAGACTCCCTGACATAGCATTCATTTGTGTGCAAACAGGTCTAAAGGATTCTAAGCACCCAACCCAGTTTCCATTGAAGTCAATAGAAAGATGCTTATTGACTTCAGTGGAGGCTGGCTTGGGCCACACAACTGAATGGGAACCTAACGTATGCATCACCGCTGAACTAGACTCTCTCATTCTTTCTGGGGCTTCTACATTAGATTTGCTCAGTTGGCACCAAAAGCCAGCGCTGCACATTCAACCTACCTCTCACCAGTGTGTGTCACAACAGAGCTGGGCTTTTCCTGCCTCTTCTATAACAATGATCCTGTGGGCTGAAGGGAACTGGTGATGCCTTAGGAATCCAGCTCGCTCTCAGCTCAGTCGTTCTAAACAGGAATCAAGCATTCTTCACCATGAACCAATAAGCAGACAGGACCTAATGCCCAAGCATGTTCAGATCTGTCGAGTGAGCTGGTGCCATTTTCACTGTGAATTTTCTGAACGTGTCCACATTCAAAACGGTTTCCTCATCTCTCTTAAGGAACGAGGCAGATACAATGTTTATTCATTGCAATTTCTTTACGATTAGTTTTTTGGGGAGAAGGGGTATTGAGACATCTCCAGCTTTCTTGCTGAGTAACTCATTGCTTCCATGTTAAAAGGGAACACTGAACTGAAGTTGTTCTGACAATGATCTCTTACTGGTGGTACAGGAGTGCTTGGGTTGCATTATTACAGTTTTACCTTTTTAACTTGGAAGGAATGAATTCAAAACACAAAAGTCAGGGCTTCCCCAAACCACCAATCTTCTGTCCTCCGTCTGGAGGATACACAACCGCAACTGACTAACCAGAGCTGGGTTGGTATCACTCATGATGGTGGTGAATAAAAAAAAAAGAAAAGAAAAGGAAACAAAAAGCCATGTCACTAGTGAGCAGAAATGGCTCCAGGAAAGAGAGGAGACCCATTTATGCTAAATAGGTTAGATCAAAATCAGAAAAGGGAAGACATTTTACTTTAACTGTATTAAAAGCAATAAAACATGCAAATAGAGAACTGTATACAAATAGTGAACAATGGCAGCGTACAACAGGGAGTTGAGAAGCTTCACGCATGTAGCAGCTCCAGCCCGGAACATAGAGGTATAAGGAAATAATATGGCTGAGATGTTCAGCTCTGTCTAGTGAATTTAACCACCCTCTATTAATGGTACATGGTGTCTTCTCCCCGTAAATGGCTTTGAAAAATCTCAGCCTGCCTACATAGCCTTGTATTGCATATGGCTGTAACATGGCCTGACTTCTGTAGTGATGCAAATGGTGCTCAAAGCTATGTGTAGGGGCGAGCGTGTCAGAAAGGGGAGCATGATATGCCAATTTGGTTCTCTTTGTGGGTCAAATTCAGCTGGGGATACAACAGCCCCTGGAGTCAATGGGAGCTGTGCGTACTTAGGGAAGGGCTAGATTTGAGCCTAGGCATGGTGGGGTTAGTGCGACATTGATGTGTTTGTATGCGCTACACTGACATGAGAAGGGAGATAACCCAGGTTAGTTTTCATCCAGTTAGTGTGGGTAACAATAGCAGTAAAGACCCAATGGCATGAACCCTGGCATGGGCTGGCAACCCAGGTATGTACCCAAGGTCCCTGGTGGGCTTGTACTGGGACAGCTACCCCAGGCCAGATCTTGCCCTGCCATGTCCTCACTATCACTGTTCCCCAAACCAGCTAGATGAAAACTCCCTTTGTGTCAATCACACTTTTAGTTGTGGTGTACCCATACCCTGACGCTCTCTGCTTAGTGGATTTTCCGATGCCTCCTCTTTCTTCCAGGGCTCAATAGAAATGATTCTAAGATGCTGTAGACTCTAATCAAAAATGATATTTTTAAACCCTCCTGTAGCTTTTAGTGCAGGCTTACGAGTTCTAAAAGATGGTTCAAACCCTACTATGGCCAAAGGGTGTCATGTTCTATTGAATCCTATAGGACTTTTCCATAAAGAGCTATGGGTGGGTTTTCAAAAGGCCCAAGGTTCAGCGAAGCACAGATCCCACTGCCTTTCAATAGACCCTGTGCGCCTCAGGCGCTTTTGGAAATCCGACCCTACCTCTCTAGCCTTTGTTTTAGGCACCAAAGCTTTGATCCAGGCGCCCCCTATTGGCAAGTGCAGCTCCTTGTAGAGTGCATCCAGAGTGCCAGATGAGTGCAGCTTCCACCCTGAGCCACTCAAGTGGCTTGTGGCCAGCTGCTCCTGCAATTTACACCATAAGGTCACCAGCAAATGTATTCCAGAGAACTCCCTGTGCATCAGAACTTCTTCCTCCAGGCTCGTTACTGGAATTTGGCTGGGGCCTGTACGAAGGATTAAAGCCTGGTATAAATGACCCCCACCCCCAATCAGAAACTGCATTGACTAAGCACACAGTAATCTGTCTGCCCCCCTAGTGGCCCCTGAAGAGCCAGAAAGAGCACCCCGGTGTATGCTGGTCTAATGTAGGGCATCCCATTGTCCACAGCTCTTTGCTCTCCACCAGGCAAACGCACACCTGCTGTTAGCCTCTACCTGGAGCAGCCTAGAATTCATCGCTCGAGCATCGCTAGTCTGTGGAGGCAGGGGTGTGTGTGGGTGTGTGTGTGTGGCGGGGGGGGGGGAGGGGGGAGGAGATGCTCATGTTTAAACATTGCACTTTAAAAGCTGGAACCGGACGGCTGAAGAATTGAATGAAGCAGAAATGGGCTGTGGTTTACTGCCTGCTGTCGAAGGGCTCTGGCCATGCTGAAAGCTAAACAAAAATCACCTCAGCCGCGCACGCTCCCTCTCACTCGGATTTGCCCGTTGGTGACCTCTGCAGGAGTTGCTCCAACCACACTGACCCAGCGACTGAGGGAAAAAACAGAGCTCAGCAACTCTGCTACCAGGCTGCCTGGCAGCACCTCCACCTTGGCCATCCTCTGTGCTAGTCGCTGGTGAATGAGCTAGTTTCCTGCAGCGAGCCTCGCCTGGGACCATGAGCTCTCAATGCACCTCAGGCTTTCCCCCCGGAAGGCTCACACCCACAGACACCTGCTCTGTCAGTGGAAGAGACCCCCAGAACAAACATAGCATCGTGGATCCTGTAGCACGGAATCTGCTTGTATTTTTTTAAAAATGCCGTTTCTACTGTAGTATGGCTCCCCAGGCTCTTTCCCACTGCTCGACGATCCCTCCTCCCTGGTCCACCACAGCCGCCCATTGCAGTGTAAATTTTGTACAGTTCCAAGAGTGAAGTCTTGTTTCCTGGGAAAAAAAATAAATCATTAAAAACGTACTTATTGCCATGTGTCTTTGGAAAGCAAAACAGAACCTGGTGCGTTTCTTTGTATTATGCCTCCTGTGCGTTGGCATGAGATGTGTATGGTCAAAACAAAAAGCTGTGAAATAAATATGGAAAGTTCTTTAGCAGCTGATGTCTCCTGCCTTTTCTTCTATGCCGCTAGTTTAAATCAAAGTTTCTCCCACCCATGGACTGGAGACGAGCCGTAACACTGTACCCTTCCTGTAGCACTTTTCATCCAAAGGATCGCAAAGAGCTTCACAAGACTGGTGAACTGAGCACCATCTTCTGAAGTACTTTTGGTGCTGACCATTATCAGAGACAGGGTAACAGACTAGATGGACAACTTGTTTTCCCAAATCTGGCCATTCCTACATTCCTAAGCCTCACCAGACTGCTGTGAAGTAGGTGTCTATTAGCTCCCCCCCTCCCCCGCCATTACTGATGGGGAACCCGAGGCACAGAGAAATTGAGCCTGAGATTTTCAAAAGAAGGGAAAGGAAGTTAGACGCCCAACTCCCATTGAGTTCCTAGGAACTGGGCACCTAACCCCTGAAGCACCTTTTCAAAGCCTCGAGATCTCACAGTGCAATGAGAACAGAACCCACAGATCCAAGCTCGAATGACTTATCATTTTTAAACATTTTTTGTCACTGACCAAGAGAGGCCCTACCTCAAACAGCTTTCTAGCCCCCTGCAGACAAGGCTCCGGCTAACAGGGATGGGAAAGCACAGGCACGGCTGCTGGGGGGGGAAGGGCTTGCTGGAGAGATGCAGCTGAAGGAGGAGAGAGGGGTGCATGATGGCTGAGGACCGGGCGTCCATTCCAGGCTGAGGGGAGCTACGCGCGTTGCGGGGGGGGGTATACTATACCATACCCCTTTCTGCACCCCTCGGTGACTAGAGGTCACTAATAAATGAGCACAGTCAAGCCATTGTGTTTGTACAGTGCCTAGCACAAAGGGGCTGGGTCCGAGTCTGGGGTGCCTATACCCCTCTACCATAACCAGGAACAGGCTACAGCAATAAGGCCTTCCTTCAAACGTCCTGTCAGGAAGGGTCTCTTTTCGGGCCTCAATATTCACTTTAAAAACCGATCTGTTCAACACACCCCACAAAGCTCTGCACAGACCTGCAGGCCTCACCAAAGGGGCTGATGCCCAGAGAGGGAAGCAAACAGCTAGCAGCCACGTTGGCCTCTGCTGTGTTAGAAGGGGAAGGGTGGGAGCAAACAGGTAAGTAGAGACATTTCCTCTTCTGCATCTAAGCCAGCCTCACTAGCTGGGATCCCACAGTAGAACAGGAGGAAAACAGACACACAAACTATATTTCATACGGTCCAAACAGCATCCTTTTGACTGGCTACCTTTCCCCCCACCTTGCTGGCCCATGCTTACAGGGAACATGACCCTTTTTTTCTGTAGCCATGGCTAGGTCTTCCCAGCCAGACTGGCCTTACGTTTCCAAATTTGTCAATTTGTAACCCCCCCGTATCCCCCCACTACTATCCATTCCCTCTATAGAGCTCAGCTCTCGGGGGTGTTTGAGCCCCTCGCTCACTCTGTGACCTCTCCTGTTCTGGGGAATTAAGTAACAGGATGGACATCACTACAAAGCAGAAGCATCTCAGTAGCGTGTTCTCAGGCACATAACTGGAGTGCTGGTCATGGAGGGAGGTTCCTCTCCGCAGTGCTGCGTGTTGCTTCTGCCTCACCCTGGGCCAAACTCAGCTCTCAGCTACGCTGCTGCAATCCCGTTGCCCTCAGTTGCATTTTGCTGGATATCAATGAGGGCAGAGCTGGTCTGGTACTGGATGTGCTGGGAAAGGGATTTTGGAAGCTGGAATTCCATTGGTTTTCCAGGAGGCCCTCAGCACATGGCTGCTTTGGTAAACAGAACAGAACAAGAGGGACAAGGGCTTTCCCTGCCTCAAGAAACAGAAAATGATGAATAAAAATAGGCTCTGTCTCCTACCACACCTCTCCCAGTTGGCTCTCTTAGCACTTCTATACAGCCGCTTGCAGCCTTCCACCGCCAGCCACAGAGCAGAGCTGTGCACTAAGCCGCAGTCGCATGAAATAAACGACGCAGGAAAACAAATGCTTTGCCCATTTCAGGGGCCTGCCCACACTACTCACACTTGCAGGAGTATTTAGAACTATACTACTTGTGGAGAGAGGCCCTTCCTACACCAGGGTGTGGTGGCTTTATATATTTTAATCATTTTAACGTTTAATGCTTCTCAATTAAAGTGATTTCCTGGAGTGGATGCCAAGCTTAGTTTGTATGCGCATTAACCACTTTGTGTATCGGTAGTTAAAGGCACTGAGGGATTTAAACAGCAATCCACAAGGCTGCTGGGGAAAGGTTTGGCAGAATAAAGCAGATTATAAACAATAATATATGTCTCCCTCTCTTTTTTTTGGAAGGGCTCCAAACTCACAAACAGACCTAAAGTGCTATAAACATATCCAGGCCTAAGCTCCACAAATGTACTGCACGAAAGCTGTGGGCAATGCTGCTGCCACTTTATATCCATGCGCACATGTATTTTAAGAGAGCTTTTTATTACACAAACTGTCCATCAAATAGAACCTCCCTGAGGAAGATTAAAATGCAAACAGGGATAACCTTCGATGTGAAAGGAAAAATAAATCCCAGGCAAGGACAAGGTGGCTGCAGCGTGTTAAGACAATACAGGAAGGTGACCTCCCTATTCTTTAACCTCTACCCATCTCCACAGTGGCACAAGACAGGATCTTAATTTTGAACAATACTGCATCCGATCCAAAATAAATAGCAGTGTAACCACAGAGATCTTGGGTTTATATATGCCCCTTACGCATGGATGGATCCAAAAGCAACTGACAAACTTTCAGGATTGTACAAACATATGTGCACAATATACCTATGTACGTACACACACACACACAAGAGAGGGTAATATACACACTTCACACACATGGAGTTGAGATCTAAATAATTAATTGCAGTCATGTGACAAATTGTGGAACCAGGTGATAAACTTGTCATATACCTTTGACCACCACGCCAACTTATTTTGACATCCATTTATAAGCAACACATCACCATCCGATGTGGGCACACTTTGCATGGATTGTGTTTTTGACATTTCACATAGGAGGAGAGAAACTTTTGCACAGCCCCTTGCAGACGCAATCATAATGACAAGCGAGATCTGGTCAATCAGCTAAGTGTTTTCGAGTTTCCATCACTCAGTCAGTGGAAGGCCTAGGTTAAGAAAGATCTGGCAACTCCTCCTATCCATGCCCAATTTCACACTATTGTATTCCCAAGAGGAATGTTGGGAGTATGCCACTGGATTCTCTAAAGCAGATGGGAGAGAGAACGCTTCGGTCTCTGTTGAATCACCTACCTTAAGTGACTAGAATTAAACGCCGTTAGTTGTGGTGCACAGGTAAACTTTTATTTTTAACAGCAACTATGTAAGAATTTACATACGCTAATGCAGATAGTTAGTGGGTATTTCTCTAGCTTCATCCTTTAAGCCTGATTGCTGCTGGTCCTCTTCTGTTCTGTAGTTACCCTTGAACATTCTCCTGGAGTTAGTGGAACTTCAGCAGACAACTGCTAACGCTCAGCAGCATGGCACATGTTTATCGCCTGGACATACAGTCCCTCCAATGCTCCGCAGCTGTCATGGGGTTAAACACAGCCGGAGGCTAAACAACTTCATAACAAACAGAAAGGGACACATAAGAATCACAACGTTTTCTACCCTAAAGGAACCAATGATTTAAAAAATAATTGTGTACGAGTCCACAGCTCCTGCTGTTCTGCTTCTGTGGGATGAGCACCATTCACGACATTTCCTGGCTTTCACACACAGCATAAAAAGTCTAAAGCAATGAGCTCTTGATTCTTATTCTGCACAGCAACTGCCAATTCATTTTTGGTGCCATATAGCTACATCTAATCCGTACTAGATCATGATGTTCCCGATTTGAGAGTGTGCATGTGTGGCGTCTTTCCATGTTACTACAGCCACCTGGTGCAGTTGTCTTTAAAGTATATTGTACTTGTACTCACAGCCTGGCGGACCAAAGGACCATAGGTCACCTTTGCATAGCGCACATGATTTCCTCCTACTGTTTTATCCAAAGTGAACAAATTCGCCAATAAATATTTGTTTCTATCAAAATGTGCATCTGCTTTACTGTTTTGAATGGACTGGTTGTATATATAAGCAAACATGTGCTTATACAGCCCGCCACACTTAAAAATGTAACCCAGAAACCCAATTTTACGTTTAAAGTTTTCTTTGAGTCGTGAACTTCGAGCAGATCCAAAGCCCATTAAGTCAATGACAAGACTCCCGTTTACTTCAACAGGTGTTGGGTGATGGCCTTAGGGCTGATCTGGGAGCCTTGGAACCTGATGAACAAAATGAGGCTGCTGATTCAGAGAACAGGCCCAGCACTGGGAGCAACAGTGCTCATTTCTGCCATATTGTCCCTCTACTGGGCCTCTGTACAGACCATCTTAAAGTATGGGTGGGGACCAGCCTCTCCATGCCCTCTATTCTACAATGAGGGTAACTAGTTGGGAGAGTGTTTACTGTAATACAGGCACGTGCTGACCAACAACTTGATTGAAGCCACCAAAGAGGCGTCAAGGGAAAGATTAGGAGGAAAAAAATGCCAAAAGCTAGGATGCAAAATTCACATTTCCCACCTACATACTGTCTCACATGACCGTCTCATAAATAAACTAGGAAAATACAACCTAGGTGGGGCTACTATAAGGTGGGTGCATGACTGGTTGGAAAATCATTCCCAGAGAGTAGTTATCAGTGGTTCACAGTCAAGCTGGAAGGGCATATCAACTGGGGTCCGGCAGGGATTAGTTCTGGGTCCGGTTCTGTTCAGTATCTTCATCAATAATTTAGATAATGGCATAGAGAGTACACTTACAAAGTCTGCGGACTATACCAAGCGGGGAGGGATTGCAAGGGCTTTGGAGGAGAGGATTAAAATTCAAAATTATCTGAAGTAAATAGGATAAAATTCAGTAAGGACAAATGCAAAGTATTCCACTTAGGAAGGAACAATCAGATGCCTACATAAAAAATGGGAAATGACTGCCTAGGAAGGAGTTCTGCGGAAAGGGATCTGGGGGTCAATAGTTGATAAAAACTAAATATGAGTCAACAGTGTAACACTGTTTCAAAAAAAGCAAACATCATTCTGGGATGTATTAGCAGGAGTGTTGTAAGCAAGACACAAAAAGTAATTCTTCCGCTCTACTCTGCGCTGATTAGGCCTCAACTGGAGTAGTGTGTCCAGTTCTGGGCATCACATTTCAGGAAAGATGTGCACAAACTGGAGAAAGTCCAAAGAAGAGAAACAAAAATTATTTAAGATCTAGAAAAGAGAAGACTAAGGGGGGACATGGTAACAGTTTTCAAGTACATAAAAGGTTGTTACAAGGAGGAGGGAGGGAAATGTATTCTCCTTAACCTCTGAGGATAGTGCAAGAAATAATGGGTTTAAATTGCAACAAGAGAGGTTTAGCTTGGACAATAGGAAAAACCTCCTGTCAGGGTAGTTAAGCATTGGGATAAATTGCTTAAGGAGGCTGCGGAATCTCCGTCACTGGAGATTTTTAAGAGCAGGTTAGACAAACACCTGTCAGGGATGGTCTAGACTCTAGATAATACCTAGTCCTGCCATGAGTGCAGGGGACTGGATTAGAAGACCTCTCAAAGTCCCTTCCAGTCCTACGATTCTATAAGCGGCTGATTCTAAAAAGTGCTAAGCACTCAGCAGCTCTCACTCACTTCAAGCTCAGGAAATGCTTGGCTACAGTAAGGAAAATTAGGAAAAATCACATGGTAAATAAGGGGGAACATCCACCATCTTCACTTACTGCTAACCTGGGTTTATCTCCTGGAACTATTATGCATATAAACAACATCGTCTGCAACTGCAGAGTCTGGACTGGTAAACGGCTGCTATGGAGGAAGAGACTTTCTCACGCACAACAAAGTACAGCAAATCTTGGTAGGTTTAACAAGGGTCTGGTGCCATATTGCAGCTATAGTCAATGGACCAAGGGGCAATTCCCATTTGACTCAATGGGTCTCAGGCTTTGGATGCATTGTGGGAAGGAGACAGTGCCCAAGGAGTTCAGGTTCTACTCATTATAGTGTAGATTCTCTAAAGATCCATTCACACTGTATACCCTACTGGATTGAGGGGCTCCTAATAGTGCCATTAAGAGGCTCTTAGTGCAGTAATTCGCTGACAATAAAAATGTGGTTTGGTCTTGCAGTGTAAGTAGGTCTGACCCATGTTTTAACTGTCCCTGAACAGTGCTATCACTGTAGATTTGGACCATAGCACTGTGACATGGTTAACACAAGTAGGGACTCCCCCCAACAGCAATTAAACTGCAGTCATGTACATAGTCTCTGCACTTCCACAACCCCCTCCAAAAATAGAAGCCATTCCCAATGGATCCTCAGCACTCTCTCCAAGGCCAGTTAGTTTCGGACAGATTCTTGGTGATTCTTACAGATCACTAGCATTTGCACCTCCCCTATGGAGAGTTAAAAACATGGTTCAGACCTATTTACACTGTAAGACCAAGCAGTGTTTTTACTGTCAGAGAACTACTTCCACATGACAAGGAGTTGGAGATAAAAGTAACTCACTGGTGACAACATTTTTACTCTGCCATATTTTCCCTTTAATAAACAGTTGCATGAATGATAAAATTATATCTTGTGACTTCACTCGAGATACGGCACAGTACTGACGTCTCTCCTCCTCTTACATAATTTGAGATGCACTAATGTACTTCATATCTAGAATATAGAGTGACACACTAAAAACCCCATCATCTCCCATGGAACTGGGTTGGAGATTGCACTGGCTCAGTCTTTGTTTTTGTCATTTTCTTTTTGAAGAACATTATCTGGAATGCCCCTCTGAGCGCAGTGTGCTGGTGACATCTGAAAGGCCCCAGTGTCAATAGCTTCACAGGAATCAGGCCACTACCCCCATCCAAAGACCAGAAAGGAACAACATATGACCTTGTGCTCTCTCTTTTATTTATAGTATTTGTCTGGGCCAAGGGAAATACAGCTCAGCTTCCCTCAATGGTACCACACCTGATTTCCACAGATTTCATTTGGTCACATCTGAATCTTCAGTGCTGATTTGTTCACCTCTCACTAGTCATGTATATTTTTCAAAAGAGCAGCTGCGTCTAAATATAGTCACATGTTGTCTGAGTCCCCTCACCCACCCAGAGCAGTAATAAATTCCAGAGCATGCAAAAATTGATTCTATTATGCAGTGTATACTTCTTCCCATACCTCTCCTTCCAAAGACTTGTGCTGGTAGATTTGCCAGGCACCCAGCCCTCCCAAACGTCCTGCCCGACTCTCAAAAAACAATGCATATTAAAGAGGGTTGTGGGGGTTAGAATGGGGGGATTATTGCCGTTCCTGTCCATTCTTGACGCCCCGTGCTGGTGCAGTTCTTCTGGTTAGGTTTTGCCAACTGTGTGCTGCTGCAGCATGGAAGTGATTGCTTTACAGTCTGTCACCTCTTCAGGCAGGCAGCCTTCTTGGTCCAAGAGGGTGGGGTCAGCTCCAGACTTCAGCAGCAGCTCCACAATGTCAAAAAACTCACAGGCGGAGGCTGGAGACAAAGGGTAGAGTTAATCTGGTGTTACAATTCAGCAGTGATGGGCATTCAAGAGCTGCAACAATGAATGCCAGCTGCCTCCAGGTTAGAGCTCAAGCATGGTACAGGGCATCCCATACCTACACCGAACGTTTTCTGGTGCTAGGAAATGCCATTTCGGCTTTTGGCAGTGTATGGTAAATATTGCTTTGGGGAGTAATTAGCATGAATTACTTGGATTTGGATTTACTACTGCAATGGGAAGGGACAATACAAACTAGACATTTCGGTTTGTCCTGACCCTTGATATATGGTTTGGAACACGAACTCTAGGGTTCCTCTGGAGTCCTGCCTCCATGAGAGCATGCATTCGCACACAGAACAAGGCAGGGCTTTTAGAGACCCTGCTTCACTTCATACGCGCCTTAACCCATCATGCAGCAGGAGGCAGGGCTTCTTTGGAGCCATGTCTAATTCAGAGATCATTACTACTCTCGCTTCCCTGCCTCAGCCCATGAACTCCCCATTGACACACACGTTCGATCTAAAAAGAAATTAGATTCCAAAACTCCACCTGAGCACAAACACCCCCATACATGCAACTTGGTGCCCATTCATTCCAGCACAGAGAGGCGTTATTGCTAGGTGGAAAGTACCAGGCAGGCACCAACAACTTTTTTTTTCAAATTCTCATTACTTGGCCAAAACCAAACCAAATTCCACCCCTCCCTAAGGGGTCACTCCTTGCCAAACTGCTGCTTCTTACCCCCTCCCAATTTAACATGGGCTGTTCAAAAAAGGGCCTTTTTTCAATAAATAGGAAAAGAGCTTTACATTGGCTGAAGATCTGGCCCATGGATTTTACCTTAAAATAACTTTGTAGCACAGATTACCTGTGAGACCTAAAATGTCTCAGTGCTGATCTGCCTTATGAGACTGTCAGGAGGGAAGTTTCCTGTCTGTTAATTGTTGGTTTTAATTATATTTCAGGCACTTTAACTAATTTAGCGGTTTACTACGTTTATGCCACTAGATGTAGTAATTAGTGTCTTTTACGCTGCAGTTTCTGACAGATCCAAGGGGACAAGCAGCAAAGTTTAATCAAAGTAAACTCGAGGTGTGATTGGAGCTTATGTTAAAACAAGGAGTGATGGGACCGATGACAAAGCAGCAACTGGGATGCAGGAAGAGAGAGAAGCGCAAATGGAGCGGCAGAGGAGAGAGCAACATCCAGCAAGACCTCAGGGAACCTTTAGGAAAGGGACATTTCCAGAGAGCTGAGAGAGCCATGCAAGGGAACCCAATATCATGGTTTCCCATGGAGGCAAGTCTGTGAGATCCTGAACAGCTGGTCCTGAGACGGAGACATTTCAGAACCTGCATCTCCAGGGAAGTGCTTACAGAAGTGACAGATCTTCACAAAATTGGCCACCTCTACACTTAAAACGGTGCTGCTATAGCGCCTCAGTGTAGACACTACTGACGCCAATGGGAGGGGTTCTCCTGTCTGCGTAGGTAATTCGCCCCCGACAGAAGAATTCGACACCAGGGGTTAGGTAGATATAGCGTCCTCTCTCAGGGGTGCTGATTTTTTACACCCTTGAGAGATGTAGTTATACCCATGTAAGATCCTAGTGTAGACTAGCCCTCATTCTCTGTTACAAATACACTGCAAAGAAAAATGGCTAGCTTTTGCACCAGCCGAGGGTCTGATCCTGAAGGGTGCTAAGTACCTCCATCCTTAAATGACTGCTCAGCAGGTATTCAGCACTTCTCGGGACCAGGCCCAACATGAGGCAATGTGTTGGCCCTGTTGCTATACTGGGAAATCCAAGTGGTCATCAGCCCATCTCAGAAAAGCATGAACAAGTCCCTGGAGGTTAGAACAGCTGCTGAATTTATGGCACCCTGGGAACCTCTATTTGTCAAGTGCCAGAGAGGCGGCCCTGACACTGGCACAGGTGAAGATGAATTTTCATTCAGCGCAGTTCGCCTGCTGACTCCATTAATCCTCAGGGTTTTGATGATGAATTTCATTTTTTTTTATTTTCACTCCAACGTCCCCTCCCACAGCACAGAACGAGCAGAACAGATGGTGCTTTACAAGGAAGACAGAGCGCCCATGGGGATACAGAACCTGCCCACTCTGAAATCACGTGATTGCAAGTGCAAGGAGAAACCTTGATTTCCTCTGGGAGACACAGAGGCAATGATTTTAGTATTCCCTGTGGGTAGAGGGAGGGGAGCATGGTGAGGAGGAGCAGGAGACTAACAGGGCATTTACAAGGGAGACCATGCTCATACTGATCAACTCTGCAGTAAGCACCGCATATAACCACAAGCACCAAATGCCCAGAAGCCAGTGAATCCTAAAGGGGAGCAAAGGCAGGTGGGGGCATTTGGAACTCATAACATGCAGCCCATTTGGGAGGCACATACTGGAGTGTTGCCTCCACTTAACCTCCGATTAAACCCAGGGTCAGAGCCAATTGGAACGAGCCAGGATTTATAACCCATCTAGGACAGAGTTTGACACCTGCTGTAATCAGGAGAGCTGTCACCACAAGGACAGCTGTCAGACCAAAGTAACTCATAAAGGGGGATGGCCAAACCCCCCAAAACAGTCCCTGTCTTACTGTCCTCGCTCCTGGGATTTAACTGCTTCGCAGTTTACTGTAAAGCTGCAACAAAAGGAGATATTGCAGTCAAACCCAAAAGGAGATATATTATTCAAGCTATTGTGTGTGTCTGTTGCAATTAATAACCCCATTATGCAGCACCAGTAACAATCATACTTGAGGATTTTCAGTAAATTCTAGTTCTAAGTAATAATCACTTGAGTCAAAACAGTTTTTTAAATTAACTAGATCTTTTCAGGCTTCACGTAACTAGATCTTTTCAGGCTTCCATATTACTAGTGCTACAGAATGGGGAGAGGGAAGAGAGAGAGAAGAAACGTTTTACAGATTGGATTCAGACACATTCAGACAGGGAGAACAGGGAGGGGACGACATATGGAGCTAGAATGGACCCGAGTGGTAAAGATCCAAGCAGGTGTTCTTGCAGATTAGTTATAGTGAAGGGGATGGGGAGTGAGCGTATACCCAAATGGAGGGGAAGGAAGAGGGAGGAATAAACATTGTGTCAATATAGCAACTGAAGGTAAAATATTTTTCATTCAGAAGAATTTTTTATTCAAACTCTACGGGTTTTTTAAAAAAAGGCTTTCTTGGAGTGCACATATAGTGGCTTTTACTCCAAGGGAAACAACTGCTTTGATCATATTGCTGTCCAGAATTTTTACCTAGCGTTGTTACTGTAACTTAAATCAAGAGTAGAGAAAAAAACATTTCCCTTTCCCCCCAAAGTTACTCCATGCACTTGACGGCACTTTGTGCAGAGTCATTTTCATGGCTCCCCCTGTACAGTCAGCGAGTTTCCCTTTTGTTTGTGTGGCTCTAAGACAAAGCAACAAGAGACCAAAAGAGACAAGGTGGGTGACGTAATATCTGTTCTATTACCTCAGCCACCTTGTCTCGCTAATATCCTGGGACTAACATGGCTACAACACATTGCATATAAGAGATCAAAATCACATTGTTTAAGAAAATGTGATTATAACACACACACACACACACACACACAACTCGGCAGGGTGACGCAGGGGCATGTAGTAGTCCACACTACTTTATGTCATTTTTTTAAAATGACCAGATTTTTAAGTTGACCTCTTTTAATTCTACCACCAGTCAATCTGATCAAAACCTCTGAAAACAAATAATATCATAAATATAATACAACTTGCATCCTTTGCTTCAGGCAGATACTGCTGAATAGCAATGTTCTCTCTAATTTTTGACAGGTCGCGTGCACAAAAAATTTCTTCTGTGCAAATTTTTGAGGCAGAATTCAAATTTGTGCGCCATGAGGCAAACGCGCCCAAGCAAGTAAAATGCTTATACAAGGAGATGTGTGGGTCCCAACCGTCCCGACATGATAAAGTTCCATGTTCGAAATGCTGGTGGGGAGGGGTACAGTTCATTGCCCTCCTTTCTCTTCCCCTCCCCCTTGCCAGCTAGTAGAATCTGGCTGTGTTGATAGATGGCGGGCGAACAATGTCCAAAGTCGCCCATAAATGATATTTCGGCCTGGCTCTGATGTAGTATTTCATTTTTTGTGGGCGCGGTGTTTCGCCGTCTGCGCGGGGTTTAGGATCTGTGTGCGCACGCACAGCTTAGAGGGAACGGTGCTGGATAGTCTGATCATGTGGCTGAGAAAATTATCAGTTAGCCACAAAACCCATAACCAGTTTAATCGTTATAGATGGGTGCTAGGAGTCTGCACAAGGGGAAAGGTGAGGAGTCCTCCCCACAGGCTGGAGGGGAGATGCTACATGGGAGCTACTCTAGCCCAATGGCTAAAGTAGCCTCTGTCACCCTGGGGCACCCTCTGCTGCAGGAAGGATTGGAAAATCCGGCCCCGCTCCTCTTGTGCAATTAAACTGCATGCGTCCCACAGCTATGAAACCAGATGCATCTATGGACCAGGTGGTAGGATCTGCCCCTTACTAAGGAAAGGACAAAACTCCTATTGAGACAAAGAGAAAGGACATGAGGATAAAAGGTGACTAAGATGGTGGCTCTGCTGAATGAATAACATTATTGTTTGCTACAATAAGCAATGATCTATTTCAATCGGGGTGATAGGAATGGCTGTGTTTGAAATAAGAGGAACAATGGACTGTACATGAAGGGGCATGTGGGGAAAAGTCACAGTGTCAGACTTAATGAACCCTGTGTCCAGACACCCCAGAATTTAGGTAGATTTAGATCCAGATCCAAACTCTGCATCTTGGGCTGATGTCTACAATCATTTTGCTATCCTGTTCATGTCCTTGTGCTACAGGTCTGAAGGAGGGCCAGGCACAAATACTACCCGAGCGACAGGTGTCACTAATTACACAGCGACTATAAAATGATGATGATAAATTATTTAATTTTGGAAAATATTCTGGCAGATTTATCAGCCTTTTTTCTTCATTCTCTGCACGTCAGCACTGTGTGTGTATCATTTTAGTCTCTGCTTTTCTCTTTTGTATAGAGCACAATTTTCACTAAAAAGGCTACACAAAAAGATTTACTTTAGAACCTCAAGTCAGGTTTTTACAAGTCAAAGCTAATAACGATTCAGCTGCAGGAGTGACATGGGCCATAGTTTCAAGGAGTAGGAGAGATGTTTTGTTAAGTGCAGAACCTCTGAGGCTGGTGCTGCCAGCGTAAGCTAGGCTTGTAACTTGTTCGTTGTCAGTTCAAGCCACAGTAATCTTCTCTAAAAGAGAAATTCACGGTACCATTTCTGCAACATCCTCCTGTCCCACATGGCTTGTCCAGGATAGGAAAGCCAGTGCTCTTTGATACGATTCCTCCAACACGTTACTGCTAACAGGTCCAACAGCCACATTTCTGGCAACTGAGATTCCTGGGTAAGCTACACACTATCCTGTATCCAGAACAGGACTGCAAAAGTCTTTATACAGAAAGTGAACCACTAACCAAAGGGAAAAGGAAGGCTTCACAGTGAGATTTAAGGAAGGGAACTGAGTCAGTGAGTGCAATGGAGGAAGAGTGTCCCAAACATGGGCAGACAGAGCAGCCCAAGTGAAGAAAGCCCTGTTAACCATGCAGAGTGGAGGAGACACAGAGGGAGCCAAGAATGGAGAGAGAAGGTGAAGGTGGGATCCAGACAGATGTTAGACGACAGTAAAGGTGAGAGAGGATGGGGCAGGTGAGAGAGGATGGGGCCCTCTCAGTGTAGTTCACAGTGTTGCTACCAGGCCAACATCAGCACATTAATCTGATGAGATTCCAAAGGTAACTTGCTGCAACATCTGCACATCACTTTCCCACACTTTCCACTGGGATTTGCTGTTGGAGTTAGCCGGCCTGGTTAATCCAGCTCCAGTTTCTGGACAGCTCCCTGCTTCCACTTCTTCTGAAATTTGCTTTACACATTATATTGTTTATTCAAACAGAAAACTCATGCAGTTAATAGGCAAACATGTAAATCAAAACCAGCTTACCATAATGCAGTGCAGTCTGGCCTTCGTCATCCTGAAAAACAAAGAGACCTGGTTTTAGAGGCACATGCAAGTTCTAGGGGTATAAATAAGTTAACAACTAACAAGTTAGAGCAATTTATTAAATTAACGAGACAACTAGCACACAGCACCATGCAAAACAGCAGTCAGAATTCTACTGAATCTTCTGCTTTTCATGGGCTCAGCACACAGTGAACACACGTCAGCAACTCATAAGAACGCCTAGTTACATCACGACGTCAGCGTAACTCAGTTCAGAGCACTGACACTTCTAGCTCAGAAAAATCAATGATTCTAGCACCACAGCCAAATGCAGGGTCCCTGGCCAGTCCTGCAACTGCAATGCAACACTGGAAGGAGGCTGAGTGCATTGCCAGAGGTGCTCTCCAAGCAAGATCTCTGACAGCTGTTCAGGTGAAGGGAAAGCTCCCAGGCAGCTTTTCAAAATTATGAGAGGGATAACCTCAATGTCAAAGCCAATATTTATCCTCTCAATAAAGCAGGCTCTACCAGCCAATACTGCATATGTGCTACTGCTTTAGTGCAAAATGGATGCAGTCTTACCCTCAGAATTTCTGCTGGCAATTAAGGGTAATATTTTCAAAACAGACTAGGTGACTGATTATGCTCCTAGGTGGCTTAGGAGCCTTTCACTTTTGAAAATTTCCCCCTTAATCATTACTGTATGAAGAGCTTTGACAGATGTGTATTATTAACATTAGAAACAAATTCGTGCGCAGTTTTCAGAAGTCAGTGCAAAACTGTCCCCCACCCAGTTGGTCAAACAAGTACAGAAAAACATTACATCAGTCAAATTGTACGGGTTCAGCTGAGTCCTGCGCTGTGCTGTGCTGGTTCATGAGAGTGAAGGGGAAGAGCCACAGAGAGCCTCCTCTCCTTGTGCAAAATTCCATCATAGCGTGTGTATCTCAGCATTGTTAGAAGCGTGTTCAGCTAATGGATCAGCCTGCGCAGCATACCCCCAAGGGAACACAGCCGGCACGTACAGGTCTCAAAGCCGAAAAGCACGAGTGCTGTCACCAGAAGCCAGTGCTTGCCAGCAGATGGTGGGTGTGCATGTTGCACCTGCTAGAAAGGGCAGCAGCAAGAACCCCACAGTGTAGCACCCTGAGTGGCAGGGTGCTTATGTCAGAAGGTGAACCAGTTGCATCTCTGCTTCCCATTGAGTTATTAGCTTCAGCAGGATCTGGCTCTGTGCAATGCTCTCCCTTACCCCCGTTTATTTGCAGAATTTTAATAATAATTTGGTCACTTTTTAATGACCATCTTCTTTGGAATTATATTGCAAGCTCTGCAGCCTGGCCTGTCCTCTGAAGCAGGGAAAGAGAAAAGAACTGAAAAATAAGCCGAAAACACAAAACTGACTGTTTGGAGATTTGTGGTTTCTGAGCATTTGTTAACAGACCAGAGATTGCTGTAACATTTTTCAGCCTAGGAGATTAGGAACAACTGTGTTTTAGGAGATTCTGCATTCAAGTTGGAACGGAACAAGGATTTCTGTCCCAGCCCAGGTCCACACCTAAACTTAGGTCTACCTAGCTAGGTTGCTCAGGGATGTGAAAAATTCACACATACCCCGAGAGATATAAGTAAGTCAATCTAAATCCCGATGTATACAACGCTAAACTGATGGACGAATTATTCCCTCAACCTAGCTATCACCTTGTGACGGGGTGGATTTACTACGATTTGCTGTAGTAAGCATCTACACTACAAGCACTACAGCGGTGTAGTTGCAGATATGCTGCTGTAGTGCTTGTAGTGTAGACATACCCTCAGTAACAATACTACTGCAGCTTAAGCATGGAAAACGGCCTTGTCCCTTTTCCTCTGAGTTGCTGTAGCGAGTGCAAACTTAATAACATAAGAACGGCCATACTGGGTCAGGCCAAAGGTCCATCTAGCCCAGTATCCGGTCTTCTGACAGTGGCCAATTCCAGGTGCCCCAGAGGGGATGAACAGAACAGGAAATCATCCCGTTGCCCATTCCCAGTTTCTGGCAAACAGAGGCTAGGAACTATCCCTGCCCATCCTGGCTAATAGCCAATCATGCTATTCAATCATGGACCCATCCTCCATGAATTTATCTAGTTCTTTTTTGAACCCTGGTATAGTCTTGGCCTTCACAACATCCTCTGGCAAGGAGTTCCACAGGCTGACTGTGCATTGTGTGAAGAAATACTTCCTTTTGTTTTAAATCTGCTGCCCATTAATTTCATTTAGTGACCCCTAGTTTTTGTGTTATGAAAAGGAGTAAATTACATTTCCTTATTTACTTTCTCCACAACAGTCATGATTTTATAGACCTTTATCATATTCCCCCTTAGTCGTCTCTTTTCCAAACTGAAAGTCCCAGTCTTACTAATCTCTCCTCATACGGCAGCTGTTCCATTGTAGAACTGATAAATGAAATTGTGTGTAATTGTTCACTTTATTAATATAACTTCATAAGTAAAGTTTTATGAATGAAACTACATTCATTCCTAAAACTGGGTACCCCAATAACTGGCTAATTGACAATTAAGCTGCTTGTTAAGAACCATAGCTGTTCAGCCAGCTGCCCTTGTAAATTTCACTTTCAATCCAGTTGCTGCTTAAAACACTGGAACTTGCACTGTTTCAACACTGTAACTTCTGCCCACTGTTTGCCATTCATTATACTTGTCTATATTGTAACTCAAACTCCTTTTTAAAATGCTCACTCCAGTTTGTAAAAACCTGCTGCAACTTCATTTTGCAAAACCCTGATGTAATCTTATTAGTTTAGTTTAGATGTGTGAATGAGGTATGTATGGATGATGGAATCAGCCTCCAGCCCCAGCCTGTCCTGATGAAATAAAGCATAAACACCAAGGGCTGAAGATGCAGACAACAGCCCTGACAAAGCAAGAAGAGTCCACCCTAAAGAGAAAAGAACAAAGGTACAATTGAAGGAATATCAAAGCCAGGTCCCAGGCTGAAAGTCACCTCTGCAATTGATCTGCAATCAATCACACCGACCCTCGAAGCACGGTGACACAGCAAGACCTATAAACTCTGGATTCAAACTAAAAGCCTTCACGAAAGGATGGGTGAGATGGAAGACTTGAAGGGTAACATTCTGCTGCCAACATGGAAGGCCCAACAGAGACCCAGCCCTTCCTTGTGCCCAGCTTTCCTGGCCAGTTAGCTGCCACAAGCTACGAACCCAAGCTGCAAACCCAAGCCACGAACTCAAGCTACATTCAGGACTGGTAACTATCTAGCAGCTGCAGAACCTGTGTGTGTGTGAATGAACGTGAAACCGAATGAAATGTTATAGCTATAACTGACTGCTTACTATGATTTTTTTTGTATTCACAATAAATGTGACATTTTGTCTTATCCCCTTTAATAAGATTCTGCTGGTTTTTATTTTATTGGTATAACACCATACCCCTACTCAGTTTTGTTGCCCTTTTCTGAACCTTTTCCAATTTCAATATATCTTTTTTGAGATGGGGTGACCACATCTGCACACAGTATTCAAGATGTGGGTGTACCATGGGTTTATATAGAGGAAATATGATGTTTTCTGTTTTACGATCAATCCTTCTTAATGATTCCCAACATTGTTAAATTTTTGACTGTCACTGCACATTGAGTGGATATTTGGCTAGGATATGAAAATTTCTATCTATAGTAGACACCACACACAAAATGACAGAAGTAATTAAGGACAACATTCATTGACTATTCAACACTAAGGCCTGGTCTATACTTCAGAGTTAGGTCGACGCAAGGCAGTGTACGTCGACCTACCTCTGTAAGTGTCTACACTGCCATGTTCCTCCTGCTGATGTAAGTCACCCACTACTTCGACTTAATAACTCCACCTCCATGAGAGGCATAGTGCTTAAGTCAATGTAGTTAGGTCCATGAAGTGTCAGTGTAGATACTACGTTGCTTATATCGACTATTGCTGCCTTTCACAAGCCATCCCACAATGCCTCACACTGGCAGTGAAATTGGTGCAAGCACTCCTGGGGAGGATGTACACAGCCGACACAAGAAGCGTACTGTGGACAAGTAAAACCAATTTAATTACTGTGGTGGCTGTACATTGACATAACTTAGGTCAACTTAATTTTGTAGTGTAGACAAACCCTAACAAGACAACAGATCAGATTCAGAGCCACAGAGAGGCGCTCAAGCACGCGCTTGCTTTGGAAGCTACAAAGACTGCACTGTCTTCAGCAAGATATTGGAAATGACTGGAGATTAAGAGGCAGGGACAATACAAATGAATTATTGGAAAGGCAGAGTTTAATATATGCAGAGTGTGTGTGTGTTTTGGGGGAGGGGATGCGGGTTACACTAACCAAATGAAAGGAGGTGAATTGAAGACTTAGGCATCCTGGAAGAATTCCCTTCAGATATAGTACAAATAAGCTCAACAACCTCAAAACTACTTACTGCAGTGGTCACCAACCCATCGATCGTGATCGACTGGTCGATCCTGGAGCCTCTGCCAGTTGATCACGGTCTCTGGGTCGCTAAAAGGCGGGCGGCGCAGCGGAGCTCAGGCAGGTTACCTGCCGTGGCCCCCACATGGCTCCCGGAAGCAGCTGGCTGCTAGCACTTCTCTGCAGCCCCGCGCGCTGCTCCCGCCCCTAGCACTGTCCCCACAGCTCCCAATGGCCGGAACGGGGGCTGGGGTGGTGCTTGTGGGCAGCGCACAGAGAGCTGCTACCCTCCTCCTCCCCAGGGGCCACATCAATGTTCCAGCAGCCAGCCGCTTCCAGGACCAGTGTGGGGCCATGGCAGGCAGGCAGCCTGCCTGAGCTCCCTGTGCCGCTGGCTGGGAGAAACCCGTGGTAAGCGCCTCCCGGCCGGAGCCTACACCTCGCACCCCCTCCTGCACCCCAACCCCCTGCCCAGAGCCCCCTCCTGCACCCAAACTCCCTTCCAGACCCCTCACCCCGTCCCACATGCCGAACCCCTTGGCCCCAGCTCAGAGCCTGTACTCCCTCCTGCACCCCAACCCCCTGCCACAGCCCAGTGGAAGTGAGTGAGGGTGGGGGAGAGCAAGCAATGGGGGGGGAGGAGGGGGATGAAGTGAGTGGGGCGGGGCCTCGGGGAAGGGGTGGGGTAGATTCTGGGTTGATCTTAAATTCAAAAAGTGATCTTGTGCACAAAAAGATTGGAGACCCCTGACTTACAGTATATGTCCCATGCTAACAGAAATTCTATATACTTTTGTTCTTATTCCAGAGGTCTGCATAAAATGTTGTTCCATGAGACTCTCACCAACGCTGGGTTCTAAAGACATTTGTTTGGAATTTATTATTCCCAGAACTGAGTTTAAGCCCCAGCCTCAGAGAGGCTTTTCTTTAATTAAAATGTTATTTTTAAAAGAACTTTTAGTTCATTGTTCTAGAAACAGAATCTATTATTTACACTGTGATTTTTCCCGAATCGGAATGCTAGCCAAATGCTATTCCAGGTTAGAGTTTGTAGATGTTCAGCTTATGATTTTTATTTTCCCCATGACAATTTTTAATCCAGTGAAATTGAAAAAGCCTAAGCTACGGTCACTCATTAAGGGCCTTGAAATGCCCTGACTGCTCCCAATCTCTCTTTGATTTGTCTTCTTGTGGCACCATGGCTAATGAAACTTGTGTGTCCAGCTGCTATGTGCTGGAGAGACACAGTGCTTGACTTAAGATACAGCAATTCTGATCCTTCAACTTAAGGTGCTCCCACCTGAAAACTAATTACAGATAGTGCCATGGACATACGTATCACAGTTCTAGTTGGGGAAATAACATGATATGATTATCATCTAATATTATTAGCCTTCCTGAAACACTCATTGTTTTACAATGAATCAAGAAGTACAGAGGCATTTTTGAAATTAACCCTAACTAGTCTTTTTAATGCAGGGATCTACACATTTTCCAGGAGCGTTGGCCACATCTCAACCTGCTGAAATATGTGTAAGCACAAACAAGCCACTAAGTAATTACAATGCAATACAAATGCAACTTTTACTGCACAATGGGCCAGACTGTCCCTTGCCATAGTGCCCAAATGGGCAAAGGAGAATGGCAATGATGACCTGCCAAAGAGATGGGAGCAGGTTGCACCAGACAGTGCAGCAGGTTCTACCTACTATGCTCCCTGGGACTCTGGGAGGAAAGGTGACCACTGAGCCACAACGTCTCTCCTGGAGTGGTGGGATCCACTCTGCCCCCTATTTCTGGCTGAGGTTAAATGCCATAAACTAGCCCGGAGAGATTTAAGTTTGCCGGCAATTTGATAATCCTCTTTGTGAGCGCCGCTAATGAGTTATAAACACATCTGCAGTTATAATTCACTTGGGGTACGTCCATACTTACCGGCTGGCTCGGCGGCACGCAATCGATCTTCTGGGATCGATTTATTGCGTCTTGTCTAGACGCGATAAATCGATCCTGGAAGTGCTCGCCGTCGACGCCGGTAATCCTGCTCCGCGAGAGGAGTAGGCGGAGTCGACGGGGGAGCCTGCCTGCAGTGTGTGGACCCACGGTGAGTACCTTAAAGTTCGAACTAAGATACTTCGACTTCAGCTACGTTATTAACATAGCTGAAGTTGCGTATCTTAGTTCGAACTGGGGGCTTAGTGTGGACCAAGCCTTGGATATTATTTGTCATAAGTTTTCAGGTGAAAGGACTATAAAAGCTCCGCAATGGCCGCCTCTATAACTAGCTGTACAGGACCACAGCTGCTTCTGTGTGATCCTGACAGGAGACTGCTGGGTCAGCACCATGGGAGATTTGCAATCCTAGTTTGAAATCTGTAACAAGGAATCCATATAACCAAATGGAAATGAATGCCGTGGAGGAGTAAGTGAAAGATTTTACTTATCTGCTTTGCAACTAGACTCAGTTCATTTTTCTCCATTTAAATTGATTATGATTTTTATTTGTTCGTTTCATTTCAAGTGACCAAGCCAGAGGAGGGATGTTTGTCATTGTTATTTATATCCCTCTCCCTCTGCTTTATCTTAAAGGATTGCCTAAATGTAATTTATATGGAACTGTAACTATCCACAAGACTTAGAGTCTATTGATAAATGCTGAAACTGGTAATTCGATAAAAATTTGTCGATACCACATGTTCCCAAACTGTGGTCCAGAGAAATTTGGTTGGTCACATACCACCAGTTCCCCCCATTTTCTGTCTGCTAATCCACATTAAAATAAGCTAAAATATATTAATTTCCTAATATTTGCTTTCCATGTAAGCGGTTGTGATCTTCTACCTGTATATCATTGTGTAAGATTTTTAATAGAGTCACATGAAAGTCAAAGGTTGGAAAAAAAAAAGAAAAGAAAAAAAAAGAAGACAACGCAACCAAATAAATGGCATTATACAAAAGGGAGAAAAGTCCAACTCAAAGCACTAATATGTATCTTTCTACACAGCTTGCGCTATACGTTTCAAAAGTGCATCCTAATGAATCTCTCCCACAGCCTGTGGTGAATGATATCCCCACTTTACAGACAAAGGAAATGAGAAACAGAGAGGTTTAGAGACTGGACCCAAGTCAATTAGTGGCAGAGCCAGTACAGGAAGACGGGAGGAAAAAAAATCCAGGAAAAAATCCAGAAAACACAACCAAATGAAAGACAAATACGCAGCAAAATGTCTGAGAAAGTCAGTGAATCCAGAACTGACCCCCACTTCCTCACACACAAATTATGGAAAACATTGTGTTCCATTCCAAGGTTTCACCTGCACAACATAATGCCATTTCTTGGGCTCTGAATTTGTGTAGCACATTTTACATCCTTTTGTTACACTTGGCCTTGGTAGGTATGGACTTGAAGGGAGATGAAAACCTTTCCTCCTAGTAAAACTATGTATTATAACAATAAATCATGTTATCTAGGTAGGACCTATTAGCCACAGCATTCTAAGTGTTACACAAAATTACAATGCAGTTAAGACTAGATTTAAAACATGAAAATTTGCCACTCTTCAGCAAATAAAGTCTGGAAGAGCCGATTTCTATGGCTTTTCTCAAAGCAGAAGAAAGGCCATTCCAGAGGTCTGGGGCTGCTGATGCTAAAACACAGGCAGCATCTGTTGTACCCACACATTCCCTGGGGCCAAATGTCCTTTCCCTCCAACCTAGGAGAGCAAGGACTTGATTTTGCAAGGTGTTAAACATCCCATATGAAGTCTATGGGAAATAAAGGCAGATGCTCAGTGTCTCACAGGAAGCACTTGGCTCCTTACAGGATCCAGGCCACAGAACAGTACCCAGGGTAACAGTAGGCTGGTAAACATGTGGGACCCCTAGTGTTTAGATAGAACATGTTTCCTGAACACAAATTTCTGTACTGAAAATCTTACGTTGTCTCCAACCTCTAAATCAAACATCACTGATTCTTTTTCTAAGCAGTCACAAAATTAATAATAGTATATTGACCTTTAAACAATCAGAGGACAGTTTAGTACATTTCCAGTATGAAGTTACAGAATAAGCAGCTACCTTCATTTTATAGAAAGTTAAACCCTAGGAGTCTTGACTCTAGCTGTGGATAAGAAGGGTGGGGGAGAGCCTGAAGCCAGTCACCTGCACAGAAATACTCTGGATTATCTAAGTGACATAAAAAACCACTCATCCTGCAAACTAGCATATGATGCAAATTCAACAGATCAGTACAGAGGAATTAGATTTGAAAGGTGTGTGCTCATTTTCCAGCACCACAAGGAATCCCTAAACTAAATGAGGAGACTGACCAGGGAAAGGAAGTTGCCTTTGTGTATTATGACTACTGGTTAAAAAAGATACATATACTGTTATACAGATGCTTGTAAGTGCTAACTTTTTGGGAACAACTGTGTTACACTGGAATTGGCCATTCCACAGTGAGCTAACCTGCCTCTTAAAAAAAAAAAAAAAATCTCAAAGGTTCACAAAAATCATCAAAACACACACACACACACACACACACACACACACACACACACGTTCCAGTAATTTCATAGTGTTCAGCGACTGCAACAGATGTCACCCTAGGAAAATCCAACTACAAGTGAGCACCTTATTGGATAACAGGATTGTGTTGTGCTCATGAGTAATTTAAGCAAAAAAAAAAATCAAGACAAGATGATGTTTAAAGTGCAGTTGGGCCAACTGTCTTATCAAGTAAGTGGAATCTACAACTACTGCACATCAATTTAACATAACAGGAGATAGAATTGCAGGAGTGTTTGCACCCCGTGCTTATCTTGGGGAATTTTTGTAACAACATTTACTGTAAAAACTATGGCTGTCAAACCATTAAACAATAATTGCAATTAATCGCGAGATTAAAAAAATAGTTACGATAAATCGGAGTTTTAATTGCACTGTTAAACAATAATAGAATACTAATTTAAATGTATTATAAATATTTTGGATGTTTTTCTACATTTTCAAATATACTGATTTCAATTACAACAGAGAATACAAATGCACACTTTATATAATTATTTTTTATTACAAATATTTGCACTGTAAAAATAAGAAATTGTATGTTTCAGTTCACCTCATACAAGTACTGTATTGCAATCTCTTTATCATGAAAGTGCAATTTACAAATGTAGAATTATTTTTATTTTTAACATAACTGCACTCAAAAACAAAGTAAAACTTTAGTGCCTACAAGTTGAAGCATGCAGGGCATACGGATGCTCAGCATATCGGGAATGTAAATACCTTGTCATGCCAGCTGCAGCAGCGCCATGCAAATGCCTGTTCTCACTTTCACGTGACATTGTAAATAAGACGCAGACAGCATTATCTCTCATAAATATAAACAAACTTGTTTGTCTTAATGATTGGCTAAACAAGAAGTAGGACTGAGTGGACTATTGATATTCTAGTATTGTTTAAGAGTGAGATTAAAACTAATTAATCACAACTATTTTTTTAATCTAGTTAATTTGTTTTGGGTTAATCGCTCCACATAAGCATTTACTGACTTTTCAATGCTCAACCCTAACAGTGTCATAGTACAGGGTTTTTGTATGGAGTTAAACACAATCTTTCTTCAGAGACCTGCAGTATTATTATTTTTCAGCTATACTGTGGCAAGCTCTAAAACAGGGGTCTCCAAACTATGGCCCGGGGGCCAGATCCGGCCAACGGCATTTATTTGTCCGGCCCCCCAACCAATTGCTGCCGCCTCGACGGCATGTCGGCGGCAGCTCAAATGCTGCCACTGCTTTGGCGGCACTTCAGCGGCAGCTCAAAAGCTGCCGCCATCTCAACAGTATTTCGGCAGCGGGACCTAAAGCCGGCCCGTGAAGCCCCTTTACAAATCTAACGTGGCTCTCGTCTCCTAAAGTTTGGAGACCCCTGCTCTAAAACACAGCGGGTGCATTCCATATGGAGGAGGAGACACAGTCACTGCCCTGAGGCAAACAGTCTAAAACCAGTCTCTCTATAGATTCAATTTGTTTGATCTGATCAGAATTAGTAAATAGTCCTCCTGGATGTATGGGAATGAAAGGTTCTGTACAGATTCTCCCTTTGCATTTCAACACCTATGCTCATACTGCAGTTAGAGATGAGTATGAGCTGCAAAACTTGGAGCTAGATCGCCATGAACCCAGACTTTGGAGGAAGAGGAAAGAGGGCATGAATTCAAATGTGGGGTTTTGACTTGGGCACACCTTTAATTATTGCGTTATTCATATGCATGGATATATAGTATCTGTATATAGGCTCACAAGCGCTCACACAGAATGCAAATGTTCCACTCTTCTTGCTCCCTTTCTAACCAATGGGCACCACCCATTTCTGAGTGTTACAGACATACTTGCCAGCTCTTCCCATTTAAGCGGGACAAGCTCTTTTAAAATTTCATGTTACGTTATCATTTTCTCAACTCTGTCCCCACAGACAGAGCTTCCCCTTTTCCATTCATTTCTATGGACTCAAAAGGTGCATCCATTTATAGATTTCAAATGTTGGCAGGGATTGCACAAGATAAGAGCGTTTCAAGAACACTGGGGATAGGCTGGTGAAAAGATAAATATTTACACTACATCTTTAGAAGGTTAGTGTATAAAATGGGCCAGAATAAGAAGGGATATAAATGAGAAATGGCACTTGTGAGCCACAAGTATAGATCTTTGCAAACACCTGGCACAGAACTACTCAAGCCAGGAAAGTGAAAAATAGCAAGGAAAATATTTTCCCCTACCTTTAAAAAATGTTTTACTTCTTATTTATTTCCACGGTAGGCTTTAGCATCCCAACAATTTACTTTCATCTCATATTTTATTTTCTCCCCATGAAATTCCTATCTCCTAAATGGACGAGGCTACAAAACATATAAGAATTTACATGCAAACATACACCAACAAGCAAAATAAAAGAACACAGACCAATGCAATCAATGTGAACTCCATGGGCTACATTTTCAGCTGGCCTTAACACAGCCTTTATTTTTGTGCTCCTTTTTGCACGCTGTGCTTGCAAAAGTGGACATGCATCCTGTTAGTATAAGCAAAATCCACATTTGTCCAGTCAAATCTGGTAGCTGAGTGACTATGATGCAAATGTGGGCATGTAAAAATGGAGGCTGAGGTTGAATGTTTGGTACCATGATTTTTATATTCCTCTTAAATGGAATACATGCGTAGGTTACACACTATACAAAGCAGAAGACTTTCCCCCTTTATTTTTAAATGTATGCTTACAAAAAAAAAAAAATTCTTAACGAGTGGACACATGCCCATACCACAAAACCACCATGTTACTCAGTGGAAAGGCTAAGGGCCTTGGAGACCAATGGAATGATTCTCTTGCACCTGGAGATGGTCCCCTGGTTGGGGTAAAGCAGGAGAAGTTGCCTGGACTATCCCTGTTTTGTGGATGACTGGGGAATTTCTCAGTCTCAAGAGTAGTCAATCCAGCACCTTTCACACCACACTGCTTTGGAACAAGGCTCTTGACTTTATGCAGCATGGTACTCTTCACTTAATGGTGCCTGTAATCCCAAATATTGCTGACTCTAGGACAATGAAGCAGAATTTCAGCTGTGTTTCATCTGTTTTTGATTTAACTGAAGCAAAATACACTTGTGACTGCTCAGTTTTACCTGCTGCTTTAGACTGAATGCTCTGTATTACACTGATTAAGTCAATATTTGTGATGCACTGTATAAATGTTAATGATTATTACTAGATTGCACTGAAGTATGCTGTTGGGAGACTGCATGACTGCTGTCCTCTGGGATCTGCATGATGATAGCCAGGGTATTTTATGAGGCTCTCACACTAAGAAGTGTAACAGTAGAGGCACCAGTGGGGGTAAGGAAGGCCTGGACCCAAAGCTGACAGAGGTAGAGTGAAAACTCTGATCTCCCAATCAGTTTGTAACTCACCTCCCGACCAGTTTTTTTGGGTGTGGGTTAAAGATAAACCAGATTAACTAGGGCAGGATCACATATGCCGGGATGACCAAATTTACTGGCAGCTGCATATGACCATCTTAAGAAGTTTGAGAGTTAGGGCGTGGCTGCTGGGCCTCAGGGCTTCAGCCCTGTGGCGAGCGGGGGCTCAGGGCCTCAGCCCCACAGGGGCACCTGCTAGGGCTTCTGCCCTGCTCCTGCTGAAGCCCTGAGCCCCAGCAGGCACACCCCAAAGGGCTGAAGCCCTGAGATGCCCCTCCCTGCTTGGTAGAGAGGAGACGTGAGGGGGGGCATGTGGGGCCATGACCCTCCCTCCCCCATTTTTGCCAGGGTTTGCTGGCCCCACTCGGTCACATGGTACCACCAGGCCCCCTCCTTGCATGGCAGCTGCCACAGCTGGGAGCTGCAGTGTTGGGGAGAGACAGCAGCAAACAGCTGGGAGCCACAGGGAGAGCCGCTGCTTTTGCTGCTGCCTCTCCCTGCAGAGCTAACGCAGCAGCGGCACCTTTCTGCAGCTCCCAGCTGTTTGCCACTGCCTCTCCACCTGGAGCTAACAGCAGGGAGCTGCAGGGAGGGGCCTGGGATGTGTCTGACTCAAGCTGTTGATGGGGCCTGAACCTTTAAATTGTGCCCCCCACTCTCAGCAGGCACCAATTGTTTCTAGGAGAAGCCACTAGCCCCACCACCCTACGCAGGAGGTGGGGGAGGGAAGGGGGAGAGAGAAAGCGTGTGTGTGTGTGTGTGTGTGGGGGCGCTCCGCAAGCAACACTTTAACTGTAAAAAAAGCCGCATGTGGCTCACGAGCCACAGTTTGGCTACCCCTGACATATGCCATAAGATTGGTTAGCAATTAAATCTTTCAGCTACCTGGTATCTGGACAGACCAAGTGGGAGCTGCACAGGTAACTTAGACCCACATAGAGAAGCAACTAGTATATTTGTAATGGTATGGACCCTCACTATTGAAAAGACAACTGGATTACCTTTCATTTGTTTTAAAACTGTAATGTGAGAGAAAGAAACATTGAAACCCTTTAACCGCCAGCCTGAGCGCTGGAGTTCCTTCATTCTGGGGACCACTGTTCTTATATTGTTCTCTTAGCCACATATTTCTGCCTATCTAGGTGGGGGTTTTATGCATCTAGTTTTCAGAGCAGCTTTGACAGTTTTGAGAGAATGCAATGCCCAGTATCCTCCACTTGCCTCTTCTTGAAGCCCCAACTCCATGGTGTTGATGCATCCAAGCTTCACTGGCCTGAGAAGCTGAAGCCTCAGGGTTATTTATCCCAACTCACCCCCTGGATTTTCAGTCTAGCTGATAAAGTACTTATCATGATACCTGAATTCCCATGTGCCATTTCAACTGGATATTATTCATCATTACTACTCAACACAAGCTCTTGTGTGGTGTTTCTCCGCATGGCTGAACAGTGACCATGTTCCTCCTCAGAGGTGGCTGCATTTATTTGGTGGATGAAGTGATTTTTTTGAATTCATGTAGTAGTTTGTGAAGGATCTCTGAAGCCTTCTGGGCATGGTTAAAAAGGTACTATATATTATCATATCTTCCATTTATAATGCTTGTATTTTTCAAACTCATTTGCACTGATTATCCAGAATGCATTTAGGCATTTAGGAAAGGGGCAGAATGCGATAACCCTGTAAAGCTGCTTTTTGGTTTAACGGGGAAATTGCTTTCATGAGCATTTTCTGCTTCACTATGGAACCATGTATCATCACAGCTCATGCCATTTCAATGGTCCGCAGGCAAAGCATGTTGGTGTGATATAAAAGCAACCTGGGAGGCCTTGTGTTTCCTTAACCATTCAGAGAAAAATAATTCTAGACGTATTTGGAAAGGCACCAGTGTCAAATAGCTCACCAACAGTCTCACAGGCTGCAGAAGATGCCAAGCCTGTGCATAACTGCATAAGGACAATTACTGAGGAATTATATCCAAATTACACTGAACAAACTAAACAAGCGTCTCTCTTGCCTTTGAAGAAATACATTAATGAACAGAAAGACTCAGATATCACTTCTCAGGGAAATTCCTTCCCCTCACTCAGGGTAAAGTTAGTGGCTCCCTACTGCATTCGCCTATTGCTTATCGCTTTAGTATGGATGAGGCAAATACCTGGTTATTTAAGGAGCAGGATAAATGGGCTGAGACAGCTTTCCCCATCCCCAATTCACCAGGGAATGCTGGAGAATTCCACCTGACTCTGGGACAGCGTTGTGCTCTTAAACAATCTACCGTCTGATCCGATTGTTCCCCAGTGGGGGAGGCAGGCTGCAGCTCACTCGAGAGTCATTGATTGGATTAACAGCCTAATTCCCAACAGATGAATAGAATACTGATGTCTTGTCAGCCCAAATCATAGAAGGAAAACACAATCTGCTTCTACAGCTTGGAAATTTAACCTTTTGTTTCCCCAGCAGTGTGGGTCTGAATTCAGAGCCCTGAAGTTTCAATTCAAGATCACAGCCATTTGAGTGGCAACATATATTAATATATGGGCATAGTTTGACTAATCATCCACTTGTTACTAGATGGTTTCTTTCTATCTTCCTTAAAACTGGTTTTCCATTAAAGCTAATTTTTTTAAAAAAATGGCAGCCTGGAAAGATACTTGTATTGAGATCGTGATTTTTCTATTTTACTGCACCCTGGGAAAGGAAATACTAAATGCAGCCCAAGAAGTTGGTGAAAACTCATTATCTTTATAGTTATTATTCTAAGGTATACAGCTATCACTATGTGTCTTAAGAAAAGAGTTTTATCTGAATGATAGAATCTGGCCAGTGAGAAGCATCAGACTATATATTTTGGGACAGAAGCTGATGAAACTGTATTCTCCTTCTCTTTCTCTGCTTGCTCCTGGCTAGGATCAGGATAGGGGAGGAAGGCAGGTCCTGCGGAATATGACTGGGACCCAGTAGACCTGAATTCAATGCCTAGCTCTGCCACAGACTCTCTGTGTGGTCTTGGACAAATCACTCACACTCAGAGTTTTGGCGCACCATCTCTAGAATGGAGGTATTAATGCCCTTTTACCTCACAGGGAAATTGCAAATAGAACCTCAAATCCCTTATCCTCTTAAAAATAGCTAGACCTGGGACAGTTTAAGAAACCACACAGGGTAGGCCGGGAAGCTAGATTCCCATCTAATACCCTTCTCTTTCCCTTTGAACAGCACCTGGAGGCAATAGAAGAGCTCTAGATTTCAGTGTTCCACAACATGTTTTATATGCACACTATCTGTACAGAAGATCTGCAATGAGATGGCAGCAAAAAACTCAGGCCTGCCTAAACCATGCCAATATATCAAATATAAAGGGACCCACATATTGAGAGACAGTCCTTCAGAGAGAAATAAGGAGCTCAATGCTTAGAATAAAGGGGATGGGGGGAAGCAACAGTCTGGATTAATGAAAGAGCCGCCTTGCCCAACACTAGAAAGCACTTAATGAATGATATGACACCAAATGATTCAATTAATGCAGTGTTAATATTAGTGTTTCAAAGTCAATCCGATTATTAGTACTTTTTTTTTTATCATTTGAAGCCACGTTGTTTCATTTTTATCCCCAGATGTGAACTATTACAGAATGGCAATACATAAACAAAATCAAACCAACCCAGACCCTGTCTTGTAACGCAGTTGCATTATACATTTGTGAAACCAGGTTAAGGATGGGTACTCAGACAGTTGTGCCCTGGAACTAGCAGACTGCAGGTTTTATAAATACATACAGAAATAATTAAAATCTAAGGGGTTTAGAAGGGTTAATCTCCTTTAAATAATCTCTGCCACAAAGCCTGTAAAGTCACCACTGGCACAGCGCCCACATCGGACCGGCTGTCGAATATCAGGGCAGCATGTGGGGAATGGAGCGGAGAGATTAACTGAAACCACGGCCACGCTGGCCTATCAAACATACACTATTCTCCTCAATATGGCCCCCTCTGCTCACCACCAAGAGGCTGAAAATGGAGTGAAAGCCCAGCCGGACAATATCAAATACCAACTAGCAAGTCAACATTCCACTTACTGTAGCTGATTAAAACAGAGAAGGAGAGGTATATGTTGAAGGGTTGCTACATGTAGCAGCTTAAAGCAGGCTGTAGGGGAGACTGAGCAGAGCACAAGGGAGTACTGCTGTCCCCATTCAGTCCACCTGAGCACTCTCCAACTTTGAAACAAACTCAAGCTCATTTTAGACTTTAGAGGAGTTCATCATTTTGTACAGGTTCTCTCTCCTTCAGGAGAATCAACCACCCAGGCCTGTGCAAATACAAAGGAAATGTTACATTTTTAATACTTAAATTATACTATAATTTAGCATCTTACATCTTCAAAGCACTTTCTTTTACTTTAAATTTGCCTTTTTAAGACAAAATTTCAGCAGCCATAAAAAATAAAATGCTGGTTACTGCTGGGTGGGCAAAGAATGATTTTGAACTGGCTGAATGCTAATGAAATGTTGCTGTGTTTGAATCAATGAATTGGCTGTGGACTCAGGTTCCAACCATATATTGCCTTAGATGGCTGGGGTGAAGAGAGGATTAGTTGAAATTCTGCAACTGTATTAAAAGCTAAGCAAAAGCCCTGAAGAAATTCAACTTCTTTATCTGCTCTTCAAATTAACCATAAGACAGCCTTAGGAGACCATGTTTTGGTGTCACAAATCTTTATCAGTTTGGATAAACTGGAACTCATATAAAACCACCCTGGTTTTGATTTTGTAAAACCAAAGTACCCAAATTTGGAAGGCTTGGATAAAACACTTTGGTTTTGTCCTGCAAAACCTCATTAAGCCAGGTTTGGGTTTTGCAAAACCAAGATCAGGGTAAATTGGGGTCCAGGTTCCATTTTATCTGAAATGAAAGTTTGTGGGAGTCTGAATTTGGTCTCTATCTAAAATTAAAAGATTCCTTTTTAGGAGGGACACAGATAATTGAAGGGAACATGTGTAATCTCAAAGTATGATATGATGGCAGCTGTACTGCACAGATTCCATGTGTACTTTCACTTCAGTATATACTTAGAAACTAGTGAGGTAATCCCTCTTCACAGTTAATCTTTGTTAGAAAAGGACATTCTGATACACTTACATTCTTTTGAGAAAGACGTGCGGGCATAAAGACCCAGATCTCCCATTTCTGAAGTGACAATGTGCATGTATCTTAGGGCAGAGTTAGGTTGCAATATGCACGAGTTAAGGATGAAGTTTCAGTTTCCACTCTGAATCCCTTAAAGATTTGTTGTTTATATGACACCTAAAGGCATTTTAACAGACAGGGGTTTTCCTGTCGGTGTAGTAATCCACTTTCCCGAGAGGCGGTAGTTAAATCGATGGAAGTATTCTTCTGACAACCTAGTGCTGTCTACACTAGGATTTAGGTTGGCTTAACTACACTATTCAGGGGTGTGGATTTTTCACACCCCTGAGTGACGTAGTTAAACCGACCTAATTTTCTAGTGTAGCCCAAGCTTAACGCTGGGAGTGGGGTCCACCTGTAGGGGTGAGTAGAAAGTTGGGTCATGTATGCTTCAATCTCCTACTGAGACAGCCAACGAGGGAGTCTGTTGTGATATAGACATCTGTCCACTAAGTACAGAACTGAGACCAACTCATTTCACATATGGTAGAGCACTGAAGAGAAGCAGATGGTAAGTACTTTCAGTCACCATTGACTAGGGCCAGAGTTGAACCAGTGACCTAGAGGTGAAAGGCTCTGTTCTCCCATTACCAATCCCCAGAGCCATGCAGTTCCTCTAAAATAAGTGTTGATACATTAATCTTTTTGACTGACAGAAACAAATATCAACAGCAAATAAAGTGTTCAGTGGGGGGAAGGGGAAACATTTACCAAAATGCTTTTTAAAAATGTACAGTAAAGAGCACCCTTGGGGTACATTCTAACATAACAGATATTTCTATCTGATGCAACTTTCTTTTATTGACACTAGAGGTACAAATGTTAAGAAGCACTGCTTTACTGTGTTAGTGCAATTGTTCTGATGATAGGTACAGCAGAAATGTGAGTAATGCTGCGGTAAATAATAAACTGTCTGCTGTGCTTCCTTCATAGTCTACTTTCTGAATCATGTTTTTACTACCAGGGAGATGATACAGCTCAGATATCTATCTGCTAAGATAGGTCAATAATAAACTAACATGTTTATTTGGGCCTGGTGGAAGTCTTCCTTCAAGAAAATGTGCTGCCATAACTAAGTGTGCTGTGTTGGGTAAATACCTACACATCAGGACACTTTTCAAAGCCATCAGGCAGAGGGGTCAGCCTTTTTTTTTTTTTTTTAAACTACACAAGCTAATGCTTTAAGAGTGTCTTGATGGAATCAGGAAAATTGGATTGTCCCCCCATTTGCTGGTCTAAAACAAGCCTTTTTTATTTATCCCATTAGAGGAACACAAGAGAAACCTTTTAAATGTCACTAAAATTTTCCCTGCATTGCAAAACCCAGTCAAAAGGGTTTTAATTCTCCCCGATAACTCTTAAGTAATGCAGTATGTCAAGGTTTAATAAATTGTGTAGGGGATGGTTTTTATTCTGTGCTGTTTATATTACTTCACTAGAGGTGGTTTTGCACGCTTAGTTCTCTGTGCGTGGAGTTAGGTCCCTGCAGCAGTTAGCGGTGAACCCCACAGATTCAGCTGTAATGCCTTTCTGCAGAGCTGAAGCACACATGCAAAGTATGGGGCGCTTACGCCTCACTCCAAATATTTCATGCATGAGTTATTCTGCATCTCATTTCAGAAAGCCTGTGGAAACTCAGCAACATTGACTCTCGCCCCTAATTTTGGTATGTGATTTTGGATTTCTTTCTTTCATAAACAGGCGCAGGGTAGTGGAAAGAGGGCTCCCTCCCCACAAACCAGAGTGCTGATGCAGCAATGGAAAAGGTTTTCTGGCATCCTCTTGGCAGGATGCTATTGCACACAGTGGTACGAGGCTCCAAGTTTCACAGGAGTATTTGAAAGATGACAAAAGCTAGCTTAATATTTAGATAGGAGAGTCTAGGGATTTCAAACGTTAGGGTGAGTATGAATGTTGTGCACAAGCACATGAAGTGCTGATAGCATGATTCAAGACAGACGTAGTGCATGAGCTTATATGAAGATTTTCCCCTTCTCAGAGAACAAGTTAATCACGACCCACGGTGCTTCCTGTTTTCTAGCCTAGATCTCTCCCGAGCAGTCGCTGCCAGCATTGCTGAAACACCCAACTGTTTGTGTCCATGCACAAGTGGTCACTAGTAACTAAGATGAGACCATCCACATTGTTTTCATTTGTGACCATCAACATTTGGAACCCAGGCTGGTTCACAAAAGGTGAGTATTTAGTGCATGCACCACTTAGCCCTCTTATCTCTTATGGACCAACAGCTCTCCCAGGAAAATACATTACAGATAGAAACAGGGTGATCTGTTCATTGGAGGCTGGGCCTGCCTAAATGTAATGCTGCTTTCTGTAGATGCCGTGAGCTTTAAAGCCAAAGCTATTTCTTCTATCCATTTCAAACCGATGCTGCATGGTTAGCCATACTGCGAGCAGTACAACTGAAGATTACTTCTCTTCCCAAAGTAATTCCAACTAGTATTAAATTAGGCCATTATTCAGACCGTTAGTATGATCGACTACTCTCTCTATAAACCAACATCAGCAATAGACCTTCAAAGACAAGCAATGAAGTCCAGAGTCCTCAGTGCTAGTCCTGTTTTTGTTTGTTTTTTTGTGGTGTGTGTGTTGTGTTTGCTTGTTTTGAAAGAAGGAACATGGTAAGTTACCCAAGGAAAAGGAAAAACAATAAACGTAGGGTGGTTAAGAAAATGATATTATCATGAGAAAAGATTGGCACTGGCAGATCTGCTGCTCCCGGCATGACACATCAATACATTTCCCAAGAGCACTTGGAAGTCTAGAAATCCTCTCTCCCACA
Organism: Chelydra serpentina; assembly: GCA_037349315.1. Taxonomy (NCBI): domain Eukaryota; kingdom Metazoa; phylum Chordata; order Testudines; family Chelydridae; genus Chelydra; species Chelydra serpentina. The sequence goes on along the minus strand of JBAIAC010000024.1, from coordinate 53,039,177 downwards.
TACCCCTCCAAACTGCCCTAGTGGGTGTAAATACAGCTCGACACCATTTCCTACACAGGTCACTTCTGTGGCAAGGAGGAACCCATAGTACACAAACGATCGTTTCACTACAGACAGGAGTGAAACCACAAACAGTAGCTGCCACTTTGAACTGTTCACTTCAGTAAGGCTCAACCCCTCTGCCCTCTGGCTCCCAATCAGAGGTCAGAGCCTGACTTGTGCTCCAGTCCCCCACCCATCAACAGCTGGCAATGAGCACTACTACGCAGGAGAGAGGAGAAGAACTTTCAACTAGTCAGAGAAAAACGCATTCACGAGACAAAGATATTGCCTCCTAATCCTCCCTTTAGGGTTTCTTAATCTATTTTACAAAATGTCAAAATTCAGCATGAAAACAGAAAAAGAGGTGTGTGTGTGTGTGGGGGGGGGAGGATCAGAACGAATGGTTATTGGACCAAGGGCTGTGTTAAAAGGATCAGGAGGTGGTGGTATGGGGAGGGGGGGAGTGAAGGGATAAAGTAGTGGTTCTAATCAAATCAGTTTAAAAAGCTGCAGCCTCTCAGCGCCTCTCAGCGTTAACCTTGCCAATCAGAGAGCGAGCAGGAGCATGCCTGTGCACATTAAACTGGGAGTGTGTCCTTGAACCCACAGCACACTTCATCCTCCCACAAGCAACCCATGAAGGCTGTGTAATGAGCACCCTCAGAAAAAGCCTTGAATTCCATTAGGAGTTCTCCTTAGGAACAAGCCATCCTCAAGTGGCAGCTAGCACGGCAAAGGCAGCTCATACTCTTTACTGTTATTAGAGGTGAGCTCATGGGATTAAGATGGCAATAGCTTGGAAAATTAAAAAAAATACAAAAAAACCCACTGACAAATGACAACTCCAGCAGCTGAGAGTTGCATTACCAACTTGTGTTAATGGTTAACAGCATGGCAGTCACTTTACAATAAATATTCACTAGGAATTACATGGATAATCTAAAGGGATTATCTTGATGTTTTAGCAGTTCAACAAACTGAGGATAACATGGCCGACGCGGGTGTTTGCATTATTTTGACCAAAATCAGCCCCTTTCCAATGACCAGGATCAGATTCAATTGCGGAAGTGCGTGTCCAGTTCTAATCAAGCCTTCTAAATTTCTCCAGATTCTCAGCCATAGTGGGGGGAAAACACACTGGTGAACTTCGAAAATATCACAATTCCACTTTCAGTGACCGGGCAAAAATGTTTTTTTGTTGTTGTTTTTTTAACTGAAAAGCACATTTAGAAGAGCCAATCACTAGGCAACCAGTACAAAGTGCAGTACAACACAAGTCCTTGGGGTGAAAATGCTTGTAACAGACTGTCTAATGCACTATTGGGGAAGAATGATCTTGTAGTTAAAGGCACAGCACACAGAGAAGGTGATCTGGGTTTCATTCTTAGTTTACCATAAACAGTGCGAGCACTTAAACAAGTCAGTCCCTCAGTTTCCTCATCTGTAAATCACGGATAACAACACCCACCTTCCTCACAGGAGTCTTGCAAGTTTAATTAACTAGGTTTCCAAAGCCAATGGTTGACATCCTTGGATGGAACATGTTGTCAAGCTGCAAAGTATTATCATTACAATCTAAAACACACAACGATCTAGCCTGCAGTTTGGTAGCAGTGCTCTGAACTGCTATGTCGGAGACTGAACTTTAGAAACACTTTAGAAACAATGCAAGGGACTATGGATTCCTGAGCAGAACAGACTAGCTATCTGAAGAAGGTGCCTTACTCGGTTTACCAATTGGCCTACATAGCTTGCTTCTGTGGCACTTGCTAGTGACCCATCTGCAAAACTACAATGGAGAGAGCAAGATTTAGATGAGATGGTGCGTCGTTCCATCCCCCTGATTAAAGTTCAGCTGCTATCAATATGGCAAGTCAGGAGTGCACAAGGGTAGTAGAGAAAACTGCATAGAAGGGTCAGAATGAAGAGATTAGAACAGTTAATTTTCAAACACTAAGAATCCACAGCTCTTGATATATAATGTTTGTCCTAACAACATGAAAATCTCTTAGATGCCACAAAAGTATTATTGTGAAAGGCTTGAAACTATATCTATTTCCAACTATCATAACATCAGACACAGTGAGCAGCTTTGGTAAAACATCCTGAATCTATTCCTTAAAACACGGCAGCACTAAGAGAACAGAAGAACGATAAATGCTTTAAAAATCCATCTGTTCCTATTTCCTCGCAAACACTAATAATAAATCAGGACCCAATTATCCCAGGAGAAAAACTGACAAGGATTGGCGAGGCTGCAAGAAGAGGGGCATGATTATGCTGCCTGTAAATGCAGTGATATACCACATCAGTGGTTCTTTTAATCAAATCAGGTCTTTGGAGCCCTTTGTGGTGGTTCACAATATGAAAAGTTTGGAGAACCAAACAGTAGGGAGACTAGGAAGTTGGGAGGGAAAGCATGATCCATGAAAGGATCGATATTTTAAAAGGTCACTTTGAACGAGGGAAGGGGATTGGGTTTGTGACTTTTTTGCCTTCTTCAGGATGTTCAAATAAGACATGAAAGTTTTCTCCTTTTTTAAGATTAGACATATCAATAATGTCAAGTCAGGTTATCCCTATTACACTGAAAGTCTCTTTTGCAAGACTTAGCAATACCAACAGGAGGGCACTGTTTGCCATCAACTGGACGGACCGGGGATTAGGGGGCTGAATTTTTAACAGGATAGGTTTTCTTCCAACAGTTTGTTTGGCATTTGAGTTAAATAAGTGTTAACAAAACCAAAAATAAACCCAGAGTTTTATATAACCTAAATAAAATCCATTTCTCTAAAACAGCTCTTTCTTGATGTGTGGTTTCATAAACTACTTCATATCTGCCAGAAAAAAAAAGACCAGATAAGACCTGAATATCTACTTTAAAAGATGAAGCAAAACACCTGCTCCCCCTTTCTTTTTTTAAATGTTCATGCTCTCTTAGAATCATAGAATTCATGGAATATCAGGGTTGGAAGGGACCTCAGGAGGTCATCTAGTCCAGCCCCCTGCTCAAAGCAGGACCAATCCCCAACTAAGTCATCCCAGCCAGGGCTTTGTCAAGCCTGACCTTAAAAACCTCTAAGGAAGGAGATTCCACCACCTCCCTAGGTAACCCATTCCAGTGCTTCAGCACCCTACTAGTGAAAAAGTTTTTTCTAATATCCAACTAAACCTCCACAACTAAAACTTGAGACCTTTACTCTTTGTTATGTCATCTGGTACCACTGAGAACAGTAGATCCATCCTCTTTGGAACCCCCTTTCAGATAGCTGAAAGCAGCTATCAAATCCCCACTCGTTCTTCTCTTCTGCAGACTAAACAATCCCAGTTCCCTCAGCCTCTCCTCATAAGTCATGTGCTCCAGCCCCCTAATCATTTTTGTTGCCCTCTGCTGGACTCTTTCCAATTTTTCCACGTCCTTCTTGTAGTGTGGGGCCCAAAATTGGACACAGTACTCCAGATGAGGCCTCACCAATGCTGAATAGAGGGGAATGATCACGTCCCTTGATCTGCTGGCAATGCCCCTACTTATATAACCCAAAATGCAAGCATTCTTGGCAACAAGGGCACACTGTTGACTCTCATCCAGCTTCTCATCTACTGTGACCCCTAGGTCCATTTCTGCAGAACTGCTGCCTAGCCATTCGGTCCCTAGTCTGTAGCAGTGAATGGGATTCTTCTGTCCTAAGTGCAGGACTCTGCACTTGTCCTTGTTGAACCTCATCATATTTCTTTTGGCCCAATCCTCTAATTTGTCTAGGTCCCTCTGTCTCCTATCCCTACCCTCCAGCGTATCTACCATTCCTCCCAGTTTAGTGTCATCTGCAAACTTGCTGAGGGTGCAGTCCACGCCATCCTCCAGATCATTAATGAAGATATTGAACAAAACCGGCCCCAGGACCAACCCTTGGGGCACTCCGCTTGATACTGGCTGCCAACTAGACATGGAGCCATTGATCACTATCCGTTGAGTCCAAGGATCTAGCCAGCTTTCTATCCACCTTATAGTCCATTCATCCAGCCCACACTTCTTTAACTTGCTGGCAAGAATACTGTCGGAGACCGTATCAAAAGCTTTGATAAAGTCAAGGAATAACACGTCCACTGTTTTCCCCTCATCCACAGAGCCAGTTATCTCGTCATAGAAGGCAATTAGGTTAGTCAGGCATGACTTGCCCTTGGTGAATTCATGCTGACTGTTCCTGATCACTTTCCTCTACTTTAAGTGCTTCAGAATTGATTCCTTGAGGACCTGTTCCATGATTTTTCCAGGGACTGAGGTGAGGCTGACTGGCCTGTATTTCCCCAGATCCTCCTTCTTCCCTTTTTAAAAGATGGGCACTACATTAGCCTTTTCCGATTGCCACGAGTTTTCAAAGATAATGGCCAATGGCTCTGAAATCACATCCGCCAACTCCTTTAGTACCCTCAGATGCAGTGCCTCTGGCCCCATGGACTTGTGCTCGTCCAGCTTTTCTAAATAGTCCTGAACCACTTCTTTCTCCACAGAGGGCTGGTCACCTCCTCCCCATACCGTGCTGCGCAGTGCAGTAGTCTGGGAGCTGGCCTTGTTTGTGAAGACAGAGGCAAAAAAAAGCATTGAGTACATTCGCTTTTTCCACATCCTTTGTCAATAGGTTGCCTCCCTCATTCAGTAAGGGGGCCCACACTTTCCTTGACTTTTTTTTTGTTGCTAACATACCAGAAGAAACCCTTCTTGTTACTCTTAACATCTCTTGCTAGCTGCACTCCAAGTGTGATTTGGCCTTTCTGATTTCACTCCTGCATGCCTGAGCAATATTTTTGTGTGCCCTGGTCATTTGTCCAATCTTCCACTTCTTGTAAGCTTCTTTTTTGCGTTTAAGATCAGCAAGGGTTTCACTGTTAAGCCAAGCTGGTTGCCTGCCATATTTACTATTCTTTCTATACATTGGGATGGTTTGTTCCTGCAACCTCAATAAGAATTCTTTAAAATACAGCCAGCTCTTCTGGACTCCTTTTCCCCTTATGTTATTCTCCCAGGGGATCCTGCCCATCAGTTCTCTGAGGGAGTCAAAGTCTGCTTTTCTGAAGTCCAGGGTCTATATTCTGCTGCTCTTCTTTCTTCCTTGTGTCAGGATCCTGAACTCGACCATCTCATGGTCACTGCCTCCCAGGTTCCCATCCACTTTTGCTTCCTCTACTATTTCTTCCCTGTGTGTGAGCAACAGGTCAAGAAGAGCTCTGACATAAATAACACAAAAAAGCACAAGTCCAATATTTTCCTCACTGACCTCAATAGAACTCCACCAGCAGAGAATTTGGCCTATAGTGTGCAGAATAAAACCGCTGGAGAATCACTGAAAACATCACTTTGGCCTTCACTTAGTTCAGCTCTAAGAAAAAAGATCATGGCAACGAAAGTGACATGGTAGTCATTTGCACTTCCTGTCCTATATTGTTGGGTAGTGCTGCTGAGAGCTGCTGAACAGCTGTCACAGAACTTCAGTAGTGTATAATTTCTGTCCGTATAGCCTGATCTAGCAAATCCCTACTCATGCATCTTTTTCTTCTGGTCTTGGTCCCATCTATATGGGGCTGGCCAAACCACTACTCATACAATGGTTGCAATAGGACTACTCACACGACTGAGGGTTGCAGCATGAGTTGGGCTTACAGTCCATGTAGTTTCTAACGTGCTGTGCAGAGGAAAGGCTCTATAGCAAAGCAAGATAATATTGGGCTTGATAATGCAAGGTGTTGATGTCCCATGACTTCAGATGCACCTTGCAGGATTCATCCCATTAAAAGCAAAGATTTATTCACAGGGAACAGTTGTGGTATAGGTTAACAGGTAGCATTATTTCCTTTGCCTTTCAGGTTACCAAAGGGGCTCAGTTGGAATGGGGAAACATGCCGAAGAACTGACGAGATGTTGTCTCCACCTTCCACTGACGGCATATAGTCCCCATTTATCAGAGTGGTATGAAGCCTCAGAGTCCGGGAATTCCACACTAAGCTTGGATGACCAGTGTTGAGAGCAGTTAGCATGAGTGCCCCCTTGTAGACTCCATTTTGGTGTTGCTGCTGCCTTCACTAGTAATGAGCACAGCATGTAATACAGGGAAGGCCGGAGGCCCCCAGGGGCGGGAGACATCTGGACTCAGCATAAAGATAAGGGGAATAATAGACACAGGAATTAGCTGCTGTTGCAAGGCCGAGCAAGTTACAATCTCCGCATGCTTACGCAGGAGGGGCGGCTCTGGAGAACTGGTAACAGAATATGGGGAAAGTCTGTTAATTGGCTATAACACTGAATGTGCGCAAGTAATGCCCCTCGCTGAAAGTATATAAGCTCTGTACACCCCCTTATCGGGGTCCTGCCTTTGCTTAGCAAGGTGGCACCACGCTCGAGCGTAATAAAGCTTGTTAACTTTGTAATACTCTGCAGTTGGATTTTTCTTTGGTCGCCTCAGCCTAGAACGAACTGTACGTGTCCTAGCAGGAATAATTCGTAACACCAGGTAGCATCAGTTTCCACCTCCAGCTTGCTAGGAAACTTTATCCCTTCCCTCCTGGACAAGGCACTGACCACAGCAATCAATGCATGTCACTTCCAGGCTGGATTACTGTAATTCACTGCACCTGAAGCTGAATGTGACGATGATGCACAGACGCCAGCTGGCACGGAATGTGGCTGCCTGCCTTCTTCATGGGTCAGGCCACTGTGAGTACATCAGACAAGTGCTCAAGTCCCTCCACTGGCTCTCAATCAGTTTCCGATACCAGTTGAAGGTCTCAGTTCTAATTTTTAAAGCAATTAATGAAAAAGCCTTTCCACCATAAGGGACACAATTTGAATACCCTTTTTATTCTCCAATCCCTGTCTCCTCCTCCTCACCTCTGCCCCAAAAGAACCCACCCTAACCCAAGCAGAGTTCTGACCCCATAAAGGGAGAAGTGCCAGAGGCACCATGGAGTCCACTAGGGACTTCACTACTGCTACTTATTTTAAAAGGGAAGGTGCCAGATTCCATTGTGATGAGCAGCAGGATAAAACTCTAAGACAGATAGGTAGTTTCATTTGGTGTTTTTCACACCTTGAGTGCTCAGGAGAAAATACCCTTCTCTGTTAAGAGGAACAGTGCTACAGAGCTACGACATGTATTAATTTCTAAAAGAGGGTTTTAATCATGCAACGTCCTCTGTGGTAGCACAGAATTTAATCTCATTGTGGACTGTAGGCAATGGGGAGCATGTTAAGTGGAAAAGTTGTATTAAAGAGCTTTTTACTGGAGTGTGGGATAGGCAGTTCTTTGCTAAACCCCCCCAAAACAATCTTTCCTTTTCTGTCCACCTCTGGCCCACAAGTCTCAGAAAAGAACCTATCAATTTATGTAGCAGATATGCAGATGTACCTTCAATGTCCTGTGCAAGGCTCAAGGACATTTATTAATGTTATTTAGCACTTATATATAGCAGTGCTTTACAACTATTGATTTAGTAATCCAGGTAATACCCTTGGATATATGTATGTATTATTCCCATGTTAGATACAGAAACTGAGGCAGAAAGGTTAAGTGATTTACCCCAGATTATACAGAGAGCAAATGACATAGCTGGGATTAGAACTCAGGAGACCGAATTCCCAATCCTATGCCCAGACCCTTCAGGAGAACACGCGGGGGTTTTCCTATGCAGGTCAGTGGGGTTTTCAAACTTTTCCACACTGGGACCCCTCACCAATCTAGAAAGGATCCTCTTCTCATTTAGCAATCTGGGAAAGGCAAAGTGGTCAAGACCCCTAGATTCAGTACCCATGTTGTAAAATTACTCTCCAGGGCTTTAGTCATATTTACAAGAACTGTGTCCAATATGCTCTATCATATCTTTTGAATATTCTCCTTCATTTGCCCTTTTCCTTTTTTATTTCTTGTCCACTGTTAGACACTAACTGTAATATTATTGAGAATCCCCAAGAGATTGTCCTACAAGATTTCTTTAACTGAATGTATAGGCATTTAGAGCTCAGAAGAAATGCTTTATTCTAACTTGTGGTACAGTTCTTTTTTTTATCTCACTACTAACTAGCTCTCTCTCTGAGTGGAGTCATTTCCAGGTGCAGAGCTGCTGCCTACAGGATATGCCTAGACAAGCAAAACAAAAAACATTACATGGTGCCAAAAATATAACTATAGCATATCACCTTTCAACACAGGGAGGTAAGTAGCCCAAAACCAGACTATCCAGCCTAAATTACTCCAAACACTGTAAAGCACAAATGGATCAAGAGACCTCTCCTAAGCATGACTCCACTAATACACTGAGTCCACTAATACATTCTAGCTTCCTGCATTAACCAAATATTCAAAAAAAAAAGTGGACTCCTGTGATAGCTTGATCCATTTTCGGAGTCCAATAAAGTCGAACTGCCTAATTTTTCTTAAATTGTGTTAAAATGTAAAGCTACCAGTTGCAATATTTCAGGATTAGTTGGATGAGTCCTTGTGCAGGCATAATCAGCTTAGTGGCAACAAAGATCACAACATAGTTAGTGCAGCTGTGACACTCAAAAACATTTTGCTTAACGGCAAAGCGTGCACAGAGCTGAACCTGCCCCTTTTCTCATTAGCCATTTCTAAAACAGTGCAGCAAATCAACAGTCCTGCAGTCTACATTACTGTGAAAGAATGAAGACAGGGAAGTATTAGGATGGAGCAATTTACTTTACTGGGTCACAATTCTTTGACCGTGTCGTATAATTCAGTTAGATGTACCAATGAAGTGACACCGGCTGTTTCCTGAACTCAGTGTAATTTTAACTTAATTCCTACTCTACTGTGGGCTTAAGGGCTGCCTGTTGTTCACTGTTGATTAATACACATCTAAAGTAGTGTCAATTTAATATAAATATTACGGGGAGAAAGTTCAGTAAAAACCCTTCAGCATTCTTAGTAGTTTACTATTCTCATAAAAAAGAGTAATTAATTCAGTCAGAATAAGAGGCCTGGATTCCCGTGTACAAATGTATTTACACTGAAAAATTTGTTGCAACAGGGTTAACACTATGCCATATATATCTGTTGCATTACAAATAAACAGAGCTGAATATGATAGAATGAAATTTGCCCCTTAAAAAATTAGGGAGATCTAGATTCTAAGCTTATAGAATTAAGACCTCCATCTTTAAAATAATATTAACATATGTAGAAGTCAATACCCTCATCTTAATCAACCTTCTCAGCAATTACTGTGCTTCTTGGTTTTTTGGTAGAGTTATCTCAACCAAAAATCCCTTGAAATCAAGCAGAGACTAATGAGGATAAAAATGGCTGATGAGGAATATAGAAGTAATTCTTTACAGCCCTGAGAATAAATCTATTCTATTCCCCGGAGGAAGCTGAAGAGTGATCTAGGCAACAGGTTGGAAGACATGGGGGATGTCTAGGTTGGATATTAGGAAAAACTATTTCACTAGGAGGGTGGTGAAGCACTGGAATGGGTTACCTAGGGAGGTGGTGGAATCTCCATCCTTAGAGGTTATTAAGGCCAGACTTAACAAAGCTCTGGCTGGGATGATTTAGTTGGGGATTGGTCCTGCTTTGAGCAGGGGGTTGTACTAGATGACCTCCTGAGGTCTCTTCCAACCCTAATCTTCTATGATTCTATGTGGACTCCTTGGAACCACACATCCAATTCTGTCATGGATGGCTCTGATCTTCAGCCTTCCAATCTAGCGAAATCAAACTCAATGAAGCTGAATAATCAAGATTTGATTTGCAGAAGCAGCCTCTTTTAGTAAGTTCAACATGTTGAGGCCTTTCATAATAAACAAAACAAACCATACACAGACTCGTGACAAATGTCAAGAAACATTTATTGTGACTAAATAATTTGTGACAGCTGAGGTGTTGCCTATAATACTTCATTAAAGCAGTTTTTTGTTCTTAACTAGAGCCAGGGCTGACTCACTACAACTTGGGTAAGTACTAAGAAAACTCTTGAGTGTTAGGGCTTTTAAGAGATACCTGTCACATCTAAAATGTGAACTCTATGGGTATGTCTACACTGCAGTTAAGCAGTTAAACACCTGTGGCTGGCCTGTGTCAACTGACTCGGGCTCACAGGGCTTGGGCGAAGCAGCTGTAAAACTGCAGCGTAGACGTTTGGGCTCAGGCTGGAGCCTGAACTCTGGGCCCCCTGAGAGGAGGATCCCAAAGTCTGGGCCTCAGCCCAAGTCCAAACATCAGCAATTCTACAGCCCCACAAGCCTGAGCCCTGCAAGCCCAAGTCATCTGACATGGTCAGTCACTTGTGTTTAACTGCACTATAGACGCACCTTATATGTACATGATGGGAGAAGGGAAGAAATGAGGGTACTTCACACCTGAACTCTTCCCTCTTCTCTACAATTTTAACCTCTAACAGATTCTCCCACTGTTTTGGTGATCAAATGAGTAATGACTCCCCTTCAACACACTCCCCCCAGCATTGTGTTTAGCACACTACTGCGAAACAGATAATAGGAGACTTCTGACACATTAACTATTTTTAGTAGCAAAAGAAGGCAAGAGAAACATATCAGAAAGCAAAAAGAAAACAAGAAAAATACCTGTGGCACCTTAGAGACTAACAAATTTATTTCAGCATAAGCCTTCGTGGGTTAAGAACCCACTTCATCGGATGCATGGAATGGAGTACTACACTGAAACATATCAGAAAGCATATCTCTAGCAACAGACTGACACATGAAAAGTGAAAATGACGCATGCTACAGCTCTCTCACAGTTCTGTTATAATCAACCAAAAGGAACAAAAGACATCAAGTGATTTGTCAAGAGTAACAGGACACATCTAAATGGGCATTATGGTCTCATGTGGGCAAAAACAATCTGAACCCTTTCTTTGGTTGCAGCCAAAGAACTTACTAGTGCACATCCTGACTACCTGGGCTGTGTGCTAGGGTACCAGAATTTGCCCCATAATGCACAACCTTAATTTAAGAGATGCACATCTAATTTCTCTTGTATTACACTTTAGTAATGCACTCCTCAGGAAGGGAAATCTGATATATTTGCTTCAGCATCACATTTAGGGTTGCCACTTTTAAAACATTATTTGCAGAAAAAACAAACACCACCACTGTCATAGCAACATCGCAGCACACCAGAGTAAGTCACAACACATTTTAGACATTCTCAAACATGAAATTCAGGATTTTCTGTATCCTACAAACTGACTTTCGGGGTATGCGACAGAGGGACCAAAGTCAGATGGTTGAGGCTAACAAAGCTAATAGACCTTCTTAACTACTTTGTACTCTTGCATACTTCTAGAAGATTGGAAAGAAATATTTCTTTCCCTAACAATAGTTCTTTAATATTTCCCTAACAAGAAATATTTCTTTGTTTACTCCTGCTCCTAGTGACTTTACGTGGAGCTGGATTGGATCCTTTAGTCTCTTCCCTCTTTTGATGCATTCTGAGTGGTGTGGAAATTTGCATGACTTGGAGTACGATCCTACAAGTCCTCCATGCACGTAATACAGTTATTATTTGTTTAATTTCACTTACAGGGTTTTTTATGGTGCTTATCACTACAGCATCTCAACACCTTACAAGAACTCCTGAGAGGTAGGGAAGGATTATCTCTCTCTCCATTTTACAGATGAGGAACTGAGACAAAGCAATTAAGTGATTTGTCTGACATCATGCAAAGGGCCTACAGCAAAGTTGGGAACAGAAGCCAGATCTCCTGGCTCTCAACTCAGTCACAAGAGTACTATCTTCTCTTAAATCAATGGGAGTTCTGTATGTAGAGGGTTTATATGATCAGGCCCTTGTTTTGTTATTTTTTACTTTTACTGTGCACCAGTATAACAGGTGTTGACAGCACAACTTTAGAAACGGTAAAAAAGATTCTGTTCTTAGTTACATCAATGGAAATCTGCAGTAACCCCACTGATCCCAGTGAACAGTTCTGGGGCCTCAGCAGGAGGTGGTAGAAATTTGAAATATAGCAAGGACATACACCCTGGATCACATATGTGCCTTACCATGGTCCACTGAGTATCTTTTTAGATGTGGTCCAGATAAACTTTTTTCAAAATGTACTTCAGCCAAGCACTAGTTTTACAATATTTTTTTCATTCCCCCCCTTCACACAACCTTTTGTTGACTCTTCACAAATGTCATTGTGTAAGGAAAGAGGAATTTCTTATTTCTGAATATGATTTCACCATGTTCTATTGGTTCAGGGCACGTGTGGGAAAGACAAGGAGTTCTATTGCTATGTAGCAACTGGTTCCACAGGGTGGAAGTTTTGTTTGATCATCTCTCTTTAAAATAGGAAATGCTATTAATAAAAACTGTTACTGTTGGAATAGGAAGCACTCAAAAATTAGGAAAAGCCAAAGCTAAGGTTTAATTCTGCTCCCTTTAACATGCATTTCAACAAAGTCTTTAATTGCCACAGGCCTCGTGTCAGTCGGTGAGTAGGCTGGAGAGTGAGTCCAGGAGGGATGCACAATGAGTAAGGCAGAGACTGGACTCACTGACCTCAGAATGAGGCGGCGGGATACTGTGCAGTAAATGAACCAGGAAGTCACACACTGCACGGGGAGGATATAAATGAATACTGAACAGCTGCCTCATTCACTGCACACTGTCCAACTTGTGCACTGGATGAAGCAAGGATCCCGTGGTATAAAATAGTGTGTGTTCTTTGGAGTCAAGATCAAGGTAATTGAGGGAGTAACAGCCATTTAAATATCTGGTATTTGTACTGGTCCTTCAAGTCAGATTCGTACTAAATCTGAATCCGACTCAACGGACAAGGCGTCTGACCTACTCTCTAATCTCTACAAAGGGCACCTTCTAAATAGTGTTGAGTCACATTGGCTGGACAGTGTCATGGGAAATGCAGATTGCTGACCAAATGCAATACGTGTCCGGTACATAGAGGACATCAGTCCCCAAGGCTGTAAAATCTGGCATATCTATTACCACTAAATCCACTTAAAAACTAAAAATAAACAAAAAGGGTGAATATTACCGATGTATCTCTCTGAGTATGACTTTCTAGGACAAACTACAATCCTTCACGTTTCAATTTAACACGGCTTTACACGCTGCTTTCCCTGGTTTAAATATCAATGAAGTCAATGTCACGGTCTGCCCTTAAAGTAACTGTCCAAAACACAGATCTACCATACAGCTTTGACAAGTGGCCATTACTATAGAATACTGTAGCAATTTTTTAACATAAGGGTGTATCAACAGTGCAGAAGTTTTAGAGTCACACTGGAATCTGTGATTGCTATTCTGAAGGGTATGGGAATCACTGTCTCCCTTTCTCAGGACTGTATAATACTTTTATAAACGTACTGATTATTTACACTCTACTCCAACTTTCCTCTTTCTTCCCTATATAAATACTGTATTCAATAAATACAGATGTGGCATAAAGGCCATCAATCTATGTGCTCAATTCCCCATGATCCTAAAGGTCCTTCTTTGGACAAGCTAGTGATTTAGCTCCAAGTTCCTGTAAGCTGTAGCAAATTCTTCTGACTTCAGTCAGTGCTAATGTGACACAAGCTTGCCCTACTTAAAGGGAGTCCCATATCTAAAAAAACTGAATCCAACTCTGTGCCATTTCAGTCAGAGTTGCTTGCAGTTTTTATAAACTGCACTGTACCATGGCTCTCAAGAGCCCTTCAGATATTTCACTGGTCTCTCTCTTCTAAGCTCTTTAGGGCTTGGAAGGAACAGCAGCTCTTGTCTTGGTATATTGTACATGCCTCAGGACTCTGCCCTTAACAAGACCAAGACCTCTCCAGTGTCAGATAATCTGTCACTATAAGCTACTTGTATCCAAGCCAGATATTTATTGCTATTGATCTGCTTGGTCCTAGCGAAAGACTTTTGTTCTCTCAGCCCAGGACTTTGACCTCAATTAAGTTATGAATTTCAATCCGATAGACTGCTCCACTTACCCTGCTGCTCTCCCTGACTGGATTAATTAGAATTAGCTAGGCCAGGACTCACCCTGAGCGCCTCATGGATCATGTTATTTTAATAATAAAGAGACGGCAGCAACGTACAAGGGAGGATTTTGAAAGATTACTCATCTCGGAGCATCATTCAGAACCTGCCAATACCAATTTCTCTGAATTTGATTACCTCATTTACTTCTTTTTACTTCTCTTCATTAATTGAGTTTTATCCCCTATTACTTCAGCTCCCAAAATGTGCCCTTCCTATAAAGGAATCAGAGAGGCACTTACTTTCTAGCACCCCTTTTCTATTGCTGTTCCAAAGTTTTACTACTGTAGGTCATCAAAACGATAGTTAGCAATAATGAAATAGTCATTAAGTATTTAATAACCTGAGTACTGAGAAAGTATATACTATAGACAGGGAGGGGATAGGGGAGCCCGGTCTGTAGACATGAATTATTATTATAAAGCATCCAATACAGACTTTTCATACAGTTAGTTAATTGGCTTGTGCACAAAATTGAATGTCTCCAAGAAGGTAACATCTAACTCTGGAGAGAAAGCATGTATCAATCAGTACATTTTCTGACATCTGCAATAATGCCTGTGGAATGCTCATAAAATGGGCTGACGACCAGAGGAATTTGATTGGCTAGTGGAAGTTTTGAACCACATGGGTCAAGACCTATTAGCTACATTATCCTTATTACATCTCTTTCCATATAAAAGCAATTACATACTTCAAGAAGTCAGGTTACACAGGATTATCCTGAAATGGAATTGTCTCAACCAGTCAGATCACAGACATGCTACAGAGTTACTGACCCATAAGAACACACTTATTTATCAATTATGCAGTTCCTTGCACTCTGATAGGCTGGGAGGAGGAAAGCTAGCTGATTTGCATAATGGCAGTATATTTATTTTTCAATAAAAGCACAATTATGAACATTTCCATGCTCTGACTGGCCTTCAGATCTTCAAATCGATAGCCCCAAAATAAACATGGCTGCCTCAGCTTCTGACAATCTCCCTGTTATAATCTCAACTAACGCCAGATACGCAATACAATTTAGTTTTTAAAAAGCCATTTGGTACAGAACTATTTATAACAACCAATCAAAGCCGTGTGGTGAGAGGACGATGGTCACATTTCTGTAGGAAACTATTTTGGGATAATAAACTCTTCAGTTGTTAGCTTCAAGATTTATCTAAGGATAAGATTCTAATCTTCTACATGGAGCACCCTGAAGTGCTCACTTCTTGGGTAGTTGAGGGCCTGGTGTTTCACAATGAAGGGCCCCTGGCAAAGTCATACACCAATTCCATGTATTATTACTTCTGTCATACTCACTTCACCCTTAGCTTCACTTATGAGCCAATAGCCAAGAAGTAAGAATTATGACATTCTTCTTTCATTCAAATACTTAAGAGAGGAGAGTCAATCAGACATAAATGAGAGGCTACATTTGGGTAGTAAAACCATCCTGTCCACAGTGGAAACCTATAAAAGAGGTGCCTTTCCGGAGACAGAGTGAAACATTTTAACTTCACTGAAATTCTTCTGACAGGGAGAGCTTTGTGGAGGAGCTGCATGCAAAAATGATCAGTGTTTTAGGGACTGCCCCTAAGTAGACACACAGTTGGGATGTACAGAAAAGGCAATTCCTCTAGCCCTGCAAGGCACAGCCTAGGATTAAGGAAGCAACTTGCCGCTGCAGGCTGTGTCTATGACTATGCACTCACCTGGAAAAAAGGCTCAGATGCCAGCAGCAATCTGTGTTTTCACACCTGACTTTCCCTAAGCTGGGAATACCTGAATGCGGTTTAAAGCATTTTGGACAATGACTTCACAAATTAGACAAGTGATTTAACACATTAGCCACATGGCTTTTCAGATGACCCCAAGGACTAAGGGAGAGTGGGGGATGGGAGCAAAGGGTGCTGAAATCTTTCACCACACTGGGATAAAGTGCATTAAAATATTTCAAAGCACAAACTAATACAAAGCATGCAAGGCCCAGAGATTCTGGCTTCTTTTTAAAAAATGCATTTATTAAGAAGAATAAATACCTAGATGGTAGATAGAGTTTTAAGGCCTTAATCCTGAAATTCCTTGCGGGGTGGAGTGGGGAGGCTGGAACTAAGGGTGCTGGGGATGTGGCAGCACCCCCAGGCTTGAAGTGGTTTCCATCATGTACAGGGCTTACAGTTGGGTTCAATGGCTCTCAACACCCCCACTATACAAATTGTTTCAATGCCACTGGGGAGGGGGGGCAAGGCGGTCAGGCTCCAGCACAAGTGCATGCAGAGGCTATGCATCGGTGCATGTAAGGTTAAGCTCTGGGCACAGTCCACTGCACTGAGCATTAAGTCTCAAACCCTACGTACCACTGTCTTACTCACAAGTGTGCAGAAAAAAGGGGGACAGGCATAACTGAGAAGACGGGAACGTAATTGTAATCGCCATGCTAATGAGCTACTTAGCTACATGTCTCCTCTTTGGCCCTTCTGCTACTAGGCAGCAGTAACATGGCAGCTGCACAGCAGCTCTCATTAACACAGGATTGGGTTCCATTTGCTCTGTCCAGGTCAACGCTTTATCTTGGATTTATATGCCCTACGCTCGATGCCTTCACTGTGCAAAGTCAAGCCCTCGGGGTAACGTCGTTTTCTTTCTCTGCATGGGCATGTAAAGGGGAAGAAGGCACAAGGAGTCTCCTCCTCTGTCTCTGCACCGCACCACACTCTAGCTAGGTGCAACGGTGGTACTTACACTTGTACAAGGCTAAAACCAATCCTGGCTTCAGTGGATGGAGAGAGGCAGGGAAGGGGCAAAGTCAAGGCCCTGCAACCATTCGACACCAGGACAACAGTGCTGCCCAGGCACAGGAATGTATATAGCATGTTGCTGATTTTACAAGAGGCACTGGCCTTCCTGAGACATTATGCCACATGGAGTTCCCACTGGAGGCTCTTCCTGCACCACACCCAGCTAGGGGACATGCCTCAAAAGGAACGACTGAATCTTTATCATGAAGCATTGCACAGTCATTAATCAATCCTTACACCAATCATAGGAAGCGGGTGGTGTTATCTGAGGCGGAAACCAGAAGAGAAACATGAAATAACCTGTCCGAGGTCATACAGCAAGTCAGTGGCAGAACGGGCAACAGAAGTGAGGAACTCATGGCTCCTCTCCCTACCCTGCATTCATTCCTCTGGACAAAACTGCTTCTCACTTTCACTAGCATTCCCAACAACACTTGCAATTAACTGGCTTTCCTAGCTTGTTGATTTTAAAATCCTTATTTCAGTTTCTGTAAGCACTGCTCTGGCAATGGCATGCACAGAGGCAGAGGATAGGGCCCCAAAATATTTTTTTCTTAGCTCTAAGATAAATAAGAACTATTGGGGTGGAAGCAGGGGTGGGGTTGCAAGAGAGATTTCTGCGTGGCAGGATGGGCTTGAGAGAACAAAAAAATCAAAATCTAGAGAATAAAGCTATTCTGACACCAGTCAAACTTTAGGCCTAGATTATTTGAAGGTAGAGAGTTAGGGCTGCAATCCTGCCTCAAACCACCAGGGAAGGGTGGTAGGTCATTCGACTTTCCTGACTCCTTTCCACTCCAAAAGGCCGCTATTGGCAGAGGGAGTCTATAAGAGGGGCTATTTGGGGATACTGGATCTTGGGTAGGGTGGGGCTTCAGAAATTTGTATAAACATCCAAACTTCTTGAAATTTATCTGAACTTCAAACCTGTTGAGTTCCCGATCATTAAGTTACTCGACTTTAAAATAGCCTAAAATTCCCCAGAAGGCACATACAACATTCTGGCAGCAGAGGGCCTAGAGACCCCCAGACTATTGCGGGTCTTCAAGAATTATTCCTGGATTTACTGGCAATTATATGCTGTGTGGGGGAGAGAGAAGAATGTGGAACATAAAACTCACTAAAACAATTAAAAAAAAACAAACACAGCTTCTTTCTTGCGTGCAACTGCTTTTGCTTTGCAGTGATGCTGCCCACCACACACATGCTGCCTGAATCTGCAGTTTTGCTGCATCCAACAGAGAGTGAGTGAGTGATTCTGGTGACAAAAAAGGAGCAGGGGAAAGATTAATTGTACACGTTAAGCTGTGAGATGCAGAGGAATGACGCATCAAAATCCAGCACTTTTGGAAGGAAGAGCCCTCTACTCAAACTATCGGCAGATGCTGCTCAAGGTATATTCAGAAGCTGAAGAATGAACAAAGGTAAATCGCTGAGTCGAATCTGAAGTTCTAGCAGAAACTTACGTTTTATAAATGGTTCTGCTGCAAGGGATTTTTCTCCCAGTAGTTAAAAACAGCATCTGCTGAGTGGTGACCACTTAGCATTCAACCTGCTGCCAACCTACATTCCACAGAGATCTGCAGAGAGGCGTGGAGCTGTGCCACTTCTAATAACTGTGTGACTGGCACCAAGTCAATGCTTTAATGTTGAAAGCTACCCTCTGTCACTAAGCAGATCTTTCCTTTCTTTTGGCTAATGGATTTCACACCCATTGGCAACAATGTCAAGAGTGCAGGAATATAAGCCTGCAGAGCCTTCTGAGAGCTGCTTATCAGAGCTTACTTGGGCGGTACAGAGAGAGGAGGAGGAGGGGAGAAGAAGGAAGCTGTCTTGGATAATAATTTTACAGGTAAAGGTTGCTCTTATTATTGGTACTGCAGTATTAACTCTGCAGTATTAAAAACCTCTTTCTCCTGCAGAAGTCTGCAGGCACAGTTGCAGACCCTCAAAATAGCTGACAATCGTAGCAAAGTGAACTTTCTGTCTTGTCTACACTATACGTTTTGGGAAATCTACACCAGATAGCAACTGCACAAGCAGGAGTATAAACAAGACTCAGACATTTTTACCACTGTGTCACTTGGACTTGTAGGGTTAAATGCCACAGTGGTTAGACTGCCGATGCTGGATCTGTAATAGCACTCCCCACTGATGGCACTACACTGGTGTGGTCAATGGCTGGATATTCTCAAAAACAACGAAAAGTACTTGTGGCACCTTAGAGACTAAAATTTATTCTCAGAAAATCCTAGTGTACACACACCATAGTGCCTCTGACCCTTAGCCTGAAGGTTCAAGGTGTATAAACCAATCTCCTCAAAACCTCCTTGATGTCCTCAAGTGCATGGGAAGATAAGGCACACTACAGTTAGTGCAGGAGTTAGGGGAAGAAATGCATCTGCATCAATGCCAGCTACATTTTAAAATCTACACATTGGTGCCACCTATACGTATATGGGCCACTACAGGGTTTGAACTGCAAGCAGCTTATTCACCTCACTATTGTGCAATCTAAAGATGGGGGATGGGGTGAAAAAGAGTCAAAAACATTTTTAGAGCCATGCAATACAAGGGGAAAACATAACAGAAAAAATACCAAGCGATTTTTGACATATCCATAATTTCTACTTCATTTCTGGCTAATAGTGGAAATTAGTCTTAAGATAGTTGATAAAAATCAACCTGTCTGTGCTGGGTTAGTACCATGATCTGCGGCCAGGCAACTACTTCTACTAAAATTGATTTTCCTTTTTGGCAACCAATAGGCCAGTCAATAATAATGTTATTTGAGACGGATTGAATCATGAGGGAGATGAACCTTCCCTGCCATTTATTATGTTTGTATTGTCTCCATTTGAAAAGAGTTTTTTCAATAAGGACGTGCAAGAAGGTATTACAAGAGGATAGCTACTTTGTGTCCTGGTATCTGGAAGCCCTCTGACTCAAAAGCACGTTAGCATCCAAATTGATAGAAAAGAGGAAGCTCCTGTCTGTTAAAGGAAAGTGGCAAGGGCTATGACAGGGTAGCTAGAAAGCTTTTTTTTGCTAATCAAGCAAGCTCCATGGTCCGTCTGAAGTGTACTGCCCCAACATGGGATTGGGAGGGAGAGGGAGGAGGGATGCTTGCCACATTGCTCTTGCTGGGTAATCTAAGAAGTCTTTCAAAGCAAAAAATTCCTATCACATGAGTCCTATCACAAGAAAGACAAAACTCTAAGGGAATGGCTACTTTTTTACCTGCTGCAAATGATAACATTAAGAGGTGTGATTTTAGGCAATCATGCTGCCCAGTTGCAGCGCTCTGAAATGCCATGGAGGAGACCTAGGTTTTATCTCAGTACTGATTTCCTGATGCTAAACTGGGAAGAACCTGAAACACTTCTGAAGCAGCATACTCAGGCCCTGGTGAAATAGGGAGGAGAAATAATATTTGTCGTCATCCTTTATCCATGCCTCTATCCAATTAAAGGGGTGGCAGTGACAGGAGACGTCTCTCAGTTCTGGTAGAAATATGGAGAAGCATGTGAAGGAATAACAAAAGCTGTGATCTCTTACAGGAGATCTGACTACTGAACCTTCAGTGATATTTCCATCAAGGCAGAAACTAAAAACTAGGGATACAAATGATTTTCTCAGAACTGAACATTTTACTTGCATCTTTATTACCTATCTGTGAACAGCATCATTAGCAAGACAAGCTACACATCGTCACCGTAGGGAGAAAAGACCTAGGGCATCTTTCATTGATATTCTGAGCAATATTAGAAACAGAATGAAACTATCCCATGTAGAAAAATACTCTTTTATATACAGGAACACAAGACAATGATAGAAGATTCCCCAGGCATATTCACCCTAGAAGTATGGCAAATTTACAATTCAAGTTGTTATATGCAAAGGGTTAGGTTAACGCAACATTAGGATTGCACAGTTAAGCACTCAAATATCCGGAAATGAAAAAAGAGTTGAGCACAACTTTACCTCTGCTCTATTGGGCACACACAGATACAATACAGTCTTGAATCATGATCACATCCTGTTTCTCAAGTAATATAATTTTATCTACAACCAGTAATTTAAGTGTGTATCTTGGGGCATGTTTACACAGGGAAACTGACCGCAATAGCAGTTTCAGAATAGTTCCCCATGTGGACACTGTTCCAGAATAAAAGTCACTTTATTCCGGAATAATTAGAGCACTCAACATAGTGTCCACTAGTGGAGCTATTCTGCTCAATTTCCTCATGTAGACAAGCCCTAAAATAAACTAGGAGCAATATAATTAAGGAATATGTCATAATGCAAAGAGCAGAGTTATAGCTATGCACTCAACCTTAATTTTTACATTTCCTGATTATTAAATACTGAATTATGCTACCTTCGTATGTCACATGGATTTAGGTTATTACATTTATTTTCCTGCTGTTTTAAAGAAAAAGTCATCAGTTCTATAACCAATAGGCACTTTTGTGAGCAAAGACCAACCAATTCCTAGTCTAGTCTGTATGTTTCTGGACTAAACAAAAACCAATCAGGCCAAGATCAGCTAGTGTCAGTTAGTAACGACAGTTAAGTACATATTTCCATACTTATGACCTAGTATATATCTGTAATGAAATTTGTTTATTAACTTTAAAATCAAAATAACTGGTTTTCTTCATAGATGGCTTAATTTTAGGACTCAATGGGATCCACCAAAAAGTCAGTTGTGAAGAAAATCTGTTTAGTAGTTTTAAAGGTGCAAAATTTCAAGTCTGCAAAACGTTTTGAAAAGCGTGGTGTGCATTTGTGGACAGTGCTTCGTTAAGTGGGCACCAATATCTTTACTCAGAACACTGCAATTTTCAAATGGTAATAACAAAAACAAAAAAAAGAAGAAAAGCTAAGAGAAAATATGTGGAAATACTGCAAAGTTTACCAGAATTATGGCAGAACAGAAGACAACATCCATAACAAGTTTCAAATTCCAAACCAGTCAGCTTTGCTGTACTCCTTCCTAAAAGTGTGGCCAAATTTTATTAAATAGGAAAGATGTGACTTTATTTTACACCTGGCCGGACTCAAAAACAACCAAAGGATTTTACTCAAACTTTTCTACATAAAATTAAAGTTAACCTTTGGGCACAGGACAAAGATGGAAGATTTCAGCAGATGAATGTATGTTCTGGATAGTTCTGAGCATAAGTAACATGGGATAGAACTGAAAGACAATTTCTGTCTTAACTATCCTGGGTTTGAGAAAGAGCAATCCACTCCACTAGTGAGGAGGAGGAAGCTCAAGGGGAGTAGACACCAAAGGATAAGCCCAGAAGGTTATTCTGAGTACATTAAACCTTTCCCTGAAAACCTACATGCAGCCTCAAATTCCATGGCGTAAATGTCCAGATAAAAAGAAATCAGCGGCATGGTGCATTCTACAGAGCTGATTCCCTCCCTTTTCCCTCCTATTACATTACAGAGAAACCAATGTACTTTTTCCCTTATGAGAACACTTCTCTAGTGTTCCAAGAATGGATGCAGGCATGTGGCTGACTTTCAGCCTCTCACATCATTACACGCTGGCAAAACACGGTATTGCTGTTTTACGTTGAATTGAATGGAGAACCTGAAAAACATTAGTTAATGTTGGATTTGTATGGTAATCTGTTTTGGTGGGTCCTGGCTTTTCATGGGTGGATGATGTTGCTGTCCCCTAATTTCCTGCTGACTAGAGAAAGCTAAGAGAACAGATTGGTTAATAGCGCCAACACACAAACACCTCTATGAAGAAAATGATGGGATGAAGAAGTCAAAGTGAAGGACATAAAGCTGGCAGATAAAGGCGTCTAAAGCCTCCTAGTCAGCAGCTCAGATTAGGACCCAGTTCAGAACAGAACACTATAAGGAGCAGAGCTTCTCAAAAGCCTGGATTCTGGTATGGGATAATTTTACCCGACCTGATGTTACCTGAGCTCATGTAATGAGATTCAACCCATCATCTAATGGAGTTTTAGATAAAAGTACAGAATTTTTGCTGTGTTAACAGATTCATGCCTGATCTTCATGTTGCTTCCTCCCACTAACCTAAGTGAGTCTACAACCTATGATTTCCATGTGACAGCATACACACATACTATTTCTCAGAACTCAATATAGCCAGTGTTTGCCCAGTATAGAAATATATCAGCTGAACAGCAAAACCCCAATGCTCTTATTGCATTTTTGTTACCATCATGAAAAAGCTGTTTGTCATGCTCTCTATCATTTGGCCCATTATTAGATCAGAGTTCACCCAACCTTTCTTGAAACTGAACAGGAGTAAAACCTATATGCTTTAAAACAACATCACCCCATGTAAAAGACGGCAAGTCAGGTCTGACCTCCGGCACAGATGCTTCATATGTACAAAATCTCCATTTTCCAAACATCTCCATTTTCCTTATTTTTACAAGACAAGGCAAGATATCCTCTAAAACAGTGGTTCTCAATTTTTCCACCCCGAGGGAATCTATTTTCCATACTGGGATCTCCCCAAGATCCCCCTCCCATTAGGGATATGGGAACAGCAAGGCGGTTATGATCTCTTGAAACCTGTTTGCAACCCCCATGTTGAGAGCTCTGTTCTAGAAAGCATACATTCTATAAGCAATCATGTCTTACAAAGAGAAAGCCATGACTGTTTCAATAGAAATAGAATGTTTTACTTTACTCACAGATGGATGAAAAACACCAACATTTATTCATTCATCAACAGATTCATTCATTCATACATTTTAAAGCAAGAAGGGAACATTATGATCATAGGCAGACATCCTGCATAACACAGACCAACTGCAATGTTAAGAATAGGCTCCCCTTTCCTTTACGTCATTGTTCAATAAATACAGATTTTTCTAAACTGAATGTCTCAGCGGTAGAAAGCTGCCTTTGGAAAGATCTCTGGATTCTGGGTGTTTCCAGCACAGTTCCAAAACACCACCCTACCACCCACTTAGACATGGCCTTTGGCTCTGAGGATTTAGGTAATTCGATTACATAAACGTCCCTTTTCAACATAAAGCAGGGAAGTCTGTTGTGTTTCTGCACCCCCGCCCCCATGTCAATCACTTACCGCCTCTTTTCAAACATACTATTAAGGCTAATTATGGACAATCAAAGAACTCAATGGATGCAGGCTTTCAGTGGACAGCAACAAACTGCCTCTTTAAACCCACAGCATCATTGTTTAAAAAGGACAGTCAATCTACTACTGCACTCGAGGAGCTTTGTGCATACTGCAGTACCAAACAGCACCATGGAGTCTCTCCCAACTTACACTGATATATTTGAAGCAGGTATGTAATAAAATAATAAAACAATTATTTACACTTATATAGCACCCAGAGATCTCCAAGTGCTTTACAAAGATAGTTATTGTTCACATTTAGAAAACAACAACAAAGGAAAAACAGAGGTTTGGCTCCAGGTCATCCAGCTAATTAATGTTAGTAAAACTAAGGGATCCTAGTGACCAGTCCCCCCATGCTCTAACCACTATACTATAACGCTGGTGCTACATAAGAAACATAGGAGGGGAAAAACATACAGTGCCTGCCTAATGAAAAAGCACAGAAGCAGCCGAGGAGGGGGGTATTATTTTCTAATATCCTAAAAAGATATTAAAAACACTGCAGACAAAAAATAAATAGAAAAAAAAATCTATCATACAAGCTTCCCTCTCTACCATCTGTTGCTGTCACTCTATATCTTGCTCCCAGATCTATATCTTATGTCTTATGCTGCCTGCATTTAACTTTGCTGCATGTATGAATGAAATAGGAAGATATCTCAAGGCATGTAGGGTAGAAGGTTTCTACAGAGCCTGTCCCCCAGGCTGGAACCTGGCAGACTGAGAGCTATGTGTAGTCTGGAATGTGAACTTCCAGGGTTAGAACAGCATGTTAAAATAATAGCTCCACTAATGCAAGTCACTAGAGATTCCCTTATACTTAACCCCCAATTCTTTACAACCCACACATTAATTCACAGTGCATTTGGTAATATATACGAGCATGTGCTTCAACATTTATGATATAACTTTTTTCCTCTCTCTGGTTGCTCCTCCAAAGAATTCCCCATAATCCTGGGTTTTAGATAGTACTTCCTTTAGGGAAAAGATCTAGATAAAAAGTGAAATCCTGAAAATGTTATCACAGTTTATAGAAGGCTGAGGAGAGAGAGAAAATAAAATAAAAGTCTACGAATTGTCTGCCTTCTCTGAGAATACATCTATGTGCAAAATAAGACCTTTAAAAAAAAAAAAAGGTCTCCTTTATTACCTTGGTGGGGAAAAAAAAATCTAAGATTGATTTTCTTTCTATAGCTATTATTAAATTTCTGTTACTGGACAAAAATAATTTGGTTAGAAAAAATATGCAATACATTAAAAAAAGGGGAAAAAAGTAACAAAAAATGATAGTACAGAGAAAATACAGATTATTCTCCTCCAGCTACACTCTTGGTGCACTAAGAGATGTGAGATACAATCATCAGAAAGAGATGAATTTTCAGGGACTGTTATTCCAGAACTCCAAGCAGCAGATATCCCCTGGGGTCACAAGGTAAAATACAAAGGCAAACATGTAATCCCAGGTCTCAAGATCATGCTATTTCCAAACG
This sequence comes from Chelydra serpentina, assembly GCA_037349315.1. Taxonomy (NCBI): domain Eukaryota; kingdom Metazoa; phylum Chordata; order Testudines; family Chelydridae; genus Chelydra; species Chelydra serpentina. The sequence goes on along the minus strand of JBAIAC010000024.1, from coordinate 53,013,685 downwards.
TTCACAGACAAACATATCACACACGATTAGAGTAGTAGGTGTGGTGTCCAGTCTTATCTTGGAGCAAGGGAAATCACGGACATAACTCCAGCATCATTCACTATAATTACTGACCCCTGCTCCACAAATCTACCTTTTTTTCAAAGGTGCACAAAGGATCTTTGAAAAAAAATCCTCAAATAGTCTGCATAACAAAAACATAGGAATAATATGCTAAAAAAATGACAGGTCCCTGCCTAAACCTTCCCACTGATTTCAATGGAACCAAGCAAGTTCTCTTAATATGTACCCTTTTCACGGCTCTGTCCATAGTAAGGCTTGTAACAATATTTTAAACAGTTTTTAAACATGTTTAAAGCTTAACCTAGTTACTTCCACCATCGATATGTTACTGCTGAATCAAGAAACCTACAGGATAGCCTATTGCACTACTGCAACATATGTGAAGTATTTCCAAAGCACTTATTGGGATACTGAAAGATCAACAGTTTGGGCTAGCACAGTTCTCAAAATACACACACGCGGACACACAAACTAGACAGGGAAATGATGCAAGCAACAACCATATTGGAAAACAACTGTCAATCATGGTTCTGGAAGAACCATATTTGACAATTATTTCTGAACATGATCACAGCTAGCAAGATTCAACCCTTAATTACAACAGGATTATAAATCCAATCTACATTATAAAGTGAGATCCAATTGTAACAATGTCAAATTTCAAACATAATCTGAAGCACCATTTAGAATGCTTTGTTTAAGAAATGTACCTTCTAATCAATGAATGCTCTATTGTGTTCTACTGTTTGGCAAACAAGTTTCTTCCTTCAGTGGAATTTTCTTTAGTTCATTCTCCAGCCTTCAGATGCTCTGCTGAAACTATAGGATATTAAGGAACTGGACAGAGACTACCAATTCATTCTATCTAAACCACCAAATGTCTAGTAATAGGAAATATCTCTGGTCTCGCCTACCCAAGTCAGATCTGAACTGATCACCAGCAAGTGAAATGCAGGAAGAAATTTCATCTTGCAACCAAAAAGGTTCATTGTGTTTTTGTATTTGGTTGTATGGAAATCTGTTTTTAATGGGTATATTCGTCTCACATGTATTGCTTAAGGTGGCCTCCTCCATATTCAATACTCTGAAAGAATTTGCTTTGGAATCCTGATGGGACAAAGTATGAAGTGTTTGGTAAAGATACAAACACCATGCACCATCGAAAAGCAAGTTTTCCGTCCTTTTCTTACCTGGCTGTTAACATTGGCTGCATGCTGTAGCAGTACCGAGACCAGTTCCTTGTGTCCTCGGTCACATGCCCAGTGAAGCAAAGCCCTGCCCTAGAAATATCCAAAAGAAAAAGAATGAAGTCAGCTGAAGCTATTGTAAAGAGACTCAAAGTTCTACTACTGGAACCCTGGATATCATAAACAACTAAAAATTGAACATTAAAAAAACCACAATCAGAATGGCCTATAATGTGCCATTCATTCTCACTTGTATGTTTACACAGCAAGGTCAGAAGCATCAGCCACCTGTTAGAAGGGCAACACAGAGCCTGATTCTGCACTCCTCTGCACCCAAAACTCCAACTCAAGTCAATAAGAGTGTAAGGGAGAAAGAAGAAAGCAAGAGACCAGAATGTGATCTGCCTTCTAAACAGCTTTAGGGTTTAACTCTGCACCAGTGACTTTAACGGGAACAGGGACTCTAAGGCTAAGATTTTTAAAGCTGCCTAAGGCATTTGAACCCCCATTTCCCATTAAAAGTAATGGGAATTAGGCATCCAAATCCCCTGGTGGCTTTGCAACTCTCAGCCTAAGTCACTATGATCTGTGCAACAAGGTGTCATCAGATCTGAAAAACGTATTTCAATTTTTTTTTGGTCTACTCTACAATCCTCCCTCTTCCTTCCCCACGTTTCTGCATCTGAAGTCACTGGGCGCACCCCCAGAAAGAATTTGTAATGACTCCTCCTCCACCACGATGGGTGGCAATCACTAGTGGAAGTTCAGATCCACCTATTTGTCAAGGACATGGGAAATAAGTAGCTCAGCACTCTTCTGAGGGCTGATTGACATGCAGCTTAACACCCTGCTATGGGCAGGGCAGGTTGTCATGTTCGGAGAATGGAATGTTTTTTCCATATTAAACTCAAATTTCAGCTTTATGCCAGTTTTAACAGGGATTAAGCAAATATCTGGGGCAAAAGATGGAGTTAAGTCAAAAGAGCACTTCATGAAAACCTTTTTCTCCCCTTCTATCTCACTGAAACTCTTCCTGGGATGTACATCTTAATTCACCCAATTAAAGGAGGGACTAGTTGAAAAATAACGTGATCTGAAAGAGAAAGCACTCAGCAATTTAGAAGTCTTAAAAAGTTTTCCTTACTTTGTCTTTTGTGCAACAATTGACTCATCTCTCTACCTGTGAGAACCTGCTTCAAGTAATCAAGCACTAAATGCTGAAAGGGGGCGGATGGAAAATTGGGCTGTGCAGATGTCCTAAGCATTCTGCCCTAGAAAGGGCGCTGCTGCATGCATCAGTTAGGAGCAATTTCATCACCCTTTGTTCATACCAACCTACCCAACTGAAGATGAACCTGTGCCATGAAGTCCTAATCTGGATCTGAACCTCACCAAAGTGTGGGGGTGTCCACATACAGAGTTATAGTTTGCCCTGTAGAGGGATAGGGAATAGCTGCAAAAACTGGAGTATTCTATTTTGGGGTCTTGGTTTAGGTTTATCTTGGAGAATCATCTCAACATGCGCTCAGCCTGGGCAGTCCTGCTTTTTTCTTTTTTTTTTTTTTAAACGCTTACATTTGGATAGCAAAACACAGTTCTTCTGCTACAGTTTCATGTGTTGTTAGCTGCAATAGCCACACTGCTCACTGAGCTTGGGAACAGTTATCTTGTTACCTACATGAACAGAATCCAAATCCATCCAAAGCAATAACAGGAAATTTTGTAGAGCTATTCATTAAAAGGCTCTATCAACTACACAAGACGTTATAAATTGGCATCTTTTATATCTTCATTTAAACAAAAGAAAAAGTAGATTTTTAGATGGCAGTTGTTCTACCCTGGCTATCACTTGTACTTCCATCTTAATGTGTACACTTTATAGCTGTTAATTTAAACTACCTGTTAACATAAATTTCTCTAGATTTAATATGGCAGGTGACACGCCTGCAGAAGGATCTTTTAAACTCATGCTGAGGTAAAGCAAAAAATCATAATGCTGCCTTGTGACATTTTCACAACAACTTGCCTTTTCTAATGTACCACCCAACACACTTGTGGTGCTTCAAAACCAAAATAGGGTTAACCCAGGCTATCCCTTCACATATAACGTCCAACATTGAAGGGGGTACAAAGTGAGCAACTCACTTATCTATTAATAGGAGCCGTGTGACAGATTTCCTGGACACTGTGCCAAAAATTTACTAGTAGAAGGGGGATAGGAAGACACCAGTGACTAAATCTCTCACTTTTCATGTTGGATATTTTTCAGTAGAGTGGCAGATTTAGAACATTATTTTGAGTCGGGAAATGTGATCTCAGACATTAAGCATTCAGCTTTTTACCACACTTTTTGACCCAGCAAGTAATTAACTTTTGTAACACATTATTTTAATGGTACACTAATTAACCTTGAATTAAAATGAATTCTCTCACAATTACTTTCTATGGAAGCACAGATTACATTGACACTCACATTAGTATCGTTTAATGATTAATGTTCCTGCACTCAACATTTCAGTGAAAGACTGAAAGGAGGAGAGTAGAATTTAACAGATTAGTAAATACTGATAGGCAAAGCATCTTAAATTAATCTCAGGTCCACAAACACTTTAGATGTGGGATTTTTACTGGATGGGTAATCCAAATTTCTCTGTGCTATAAACATTTATTCCAGGAGATAGAAGCACTTTATTTACAAGATGCAAAGTTCCCATGAATACTTCTTATTAGGGCTGTCAAGCTATTAAAAAGACTAATCGCGATTAATCCCTCAATTAATTGCACTGTTAAACAATAATAGAATACCATTTATTTAAATATTTTTGGATGTTTTCTACATTTTCAAACATATTGATTTCAATTACACAACACAAAATACAAAGTGTACAGTGCTCACTTTATATTTATTTTTATTACAAATATTTGCACTGTAAAAAAACAAAAGAAATAGTATTTTTCAGTTTACCTAATACAAGTACTGTAATGCAATCTCTTTAGCATTAAAGTTGAACTTACAAAGGTAGAATTATGTACAAAAAAACTTGCATTCAAAAACAAAACAATGTAAAACTTTAGAGCCTACAAGTCCACTCAGTCCTACTTTTTGTTCAGCCTATCGCTCAGACAAACAGGTTTGTTTACATTTACATGCCAGATGTGCTAAAGATTCATATGCACCTTCATGCTTCAACCATCATTCCAGAGGACATGCGTCCATGCTGATGACGGGTTCTGCTTAATAATGATCCCAAACAGTGTGGACTGATGCATGTTCATTTTCATGATCTGAGTTAGATGCCACCTGCAGAAGGTTGATTTTCGGGTTCTGTAGTTTCCGCATCAGAGTGTTGCTCTTTTAAGACTTTTGAAAGCATGCTCCACACATCATCCCTCTCAGATTTTGGAACGCACTTCAGATTCTTAAACCTTGGTTCAAGTGCTGTAGATATCTTTAGAAATCTCACATTGGTACCTTCTTTGAGTTTTGTCAAATCTGCAGTGAAAGTATTCTTAAAATGAACATGTGCTGGGTCATCATCTGAGACTGCTATAACATGAAATATATGGCAGAATGCAGGTAAAATAGAGCCAGAGACACACAATTCACCCCCAAGGAGTTCAGTCACAAATGTAATTAACGCATTATTTTTTTAACGAGTGTCATCAGAATGAAAGCAAGTCCTCTGTTATGGTGGCCGAAGCATGAAGGGGCATACGAATGTTTAGCATATCTGGCATGTAAATACCTTGCAATGCTGGCTACAAAAGTGCCATGTGAATGCCTGTTCTCACTTTCAGGTGACATTGTAAACAAGAAGCGGGCAGCATTATCTTCTGTAAATGTAAACAAACTTGTTTGTCTTAGCGATTGGCTGAACAAGAAGTAGACTGAGTGGACTTGTAGGCTCTAAAGTTTTACATTGTTTTGTTTTTGAGTTCAGTTATGTAACAAAAAACCCTACACTTGTAAGTTACACTTTCACGATAAAGAGATCACATTACAGTACTTGTATGAGGTGAATTGAAAAATACGGTTTCTTTTATCATTTTTACAGTGCAAATATTTGTTATAAAAATAATATTAAGTGAGCACTGTACACTCTGTATTCTATGTTGTAATTGAAATCAATGTATTTAAAAATATAGAAAACATACAAAAATATTTAATAAATTTCAATTGGTATTCTATTTAACAGTGCGATTAAAACTGCAATTAATAGTGATTAACTTTTTTAATCACGATTAATTTTTTTGAGTTAACCATGTGAGTTAACTGCGATTAATCGACAATCCTATTTCTTACGTAATTATACGTAATTATCTAATTATAGTGGGATAATATCATAATTACACAGTAATTACCATGCAGTTACTGGACAAAAATATGATTATTTCTATCCTGTAAACCAGTGGTCCCCAACCTTTCTGTGGCCAAGAGCACATTCATCCCTTCATCAGAGCGTGGCGGGCAGCGACACTTCTTGGAGGCATTTCGGTGGCGATGGTTTGCCGCCAGAAGTGCACCTCGGCAGCATTTCGGCGAAAGCTTCTCCGCCGGAAGCGCACCTCGGCGGCATTTCGGCGAAAGCTTCTCCGCCGGAAGCGCTCCTCGGCGGCATTTCAGCAAAAGCTTCTCCGCCGGAAGCGCTCCTCGGCGGCATTTCGGCAAAAGCTTCTCCGCCGGAAGCGCTCCTCGGCGGCATTTCGGCAAAAGCTTCTCCGCCGGAAGCGCTCCTCGGCGGCATTTCGGCGAAAGCTTCTCCGCCGGAAGCGCTCCTCGGCGGCATTTCGGCGAAAGCTTCTCCGCCGGAAGCGCTCTTCGGCGGCATTTCGGCGAAAGCTTCTCTGCCGGAAGCGCTCCTCGGCGGCATTTCGGCGAAAGCTTCTCCGCCGGAAGCGTTCCTCGGCGGTATTTCGGCGAAAGCACTGCGCAGCGGCATTTCAGTGGCGACGCTTCTCCGGCGGATGATCCTCTCCTCTTCCTTCTTTGGCGCCGGCCCTGACGGTGGGCGCACATAAATGCCCTGGCGGGTGCCATGGCACCCACGGGTACCACGTTGGGGACCACTGCTGTAAACCAACATTTATGTTCTAGATCTGCACCTATATCATGTTGTTCTGTGATTGTGTCTTATCTTTAAAACAAGAAGAGTGTGACTTTGCCAGTACTGGGCTTGGATGAGACCATAAAAGAAAACTCAGCATATTGCAACAGTAGTCCTGGCAATCCAGTAAAATCAGCAGTTCTGAATGACTACAAAACCAACGCCCAAGAAGCTGCTGCTGGAGATCCTTTCTTTTGGATGAGACAAGAAACTGAAGTTAACTGATCATCTGTAATCATTAAAAATCTTGTGCTTTTTGCAAGAGTATGGATTTAAAGCCTTGGGCAAGTTTCACTTTGGGTAATTGTGACAGAATGTATCTCTGTGTCCACACCCTACACTCTATTGTGATAATCTTTATACAAAGTATGTCCTGTAAAATATAATCTGAAAACTCAATTTGCTGGTCAACATTATCCTGATAAAATATGTGTGGCAACATTGTATGTGGAGTTATAAGACTTCCCCGTACAATGTTATTAACTCATGTTCCAAACCATAGCAGAAGTTGGCAAACTGTCTTAAACAAAGGAATATATGCTCTGCTTAATCATTTAAGCAGTAAACAGAATCATCAAGCAGGAAATGTAGACAAAGAAACCTCAAACAGGTGAGGAGAAGCATTGGGAAATATCCTTTCCCATAGACTTTGTGTCTCCAGAATCTCATCTGGAAATGTTTTCCAAGAGGGGGACTGACACTATAAAAATGAGGGACAAATACCCCAAGAGACCCCCTCCTCTGTCTCTGTCCATTGATTCACTGCACCCGAAGGGACAAAGGAAGCAGCCATTAAACTGGGGAAGGGGTCCTGGCAAAAGAAGTTTGGTCAGTAAGCCTTCTGAGAGCATGAGGTAAGAAAAACTTTGCTTGGATTTACCATAGTTTGTTAAATTAGGCACCCGCTGCATTTTATCTTTATTTTTCTTGTAACCATTTCTGACTTTTGTGCCTCATTACTTGTATTCACTTATAATAAACTTGTTTTATTATTTTATCTAATCCAGTGTGTTTAAACTGAAGTGTCCGTGAAACTCCAATTGGTGTAACAAGGTGTGTGCATATTTATTACTATTAAAGAAGCACCAACTTTATATGAATTAGTATTGTCTAGGAGAGGGCTGGACAGTACAGGACATAAATTTCTGGGAGAAAATCGAAGACTGGGAGCGTGTTGGGGTCACCCTGCAGTATAACCAAGGCTGGTAAGAGTCAAGGTATGGCTGGCTGGCTGCAGCTCACACACAGACATACCGGGGAGTGACATACATGCTGGAGGCTGTTTGTGAGCAGTCCAGACTGCAGACTACAGCAGCAAAACATTGTAAGGGATACCCCAGGTTAGGGTGACACAGCTACTCAGTCTGGATTGTACCTTGGGTATGTCACAGTCATTATATTCTGTTGGCTATATTTCCTCTGCAATTCCAAATAAACACAATATTTTTCAGTTAGTGACCTACATTGTTCTACACTGTAGCTGGGTGCTATTATAAAAGCTGTCATGTTCCACCCAAGAAATGGCTGCATTCTAGTAGCAGGCAAACAATCCCTAAATACGGCCTGTAAAGCACTATGGCATCATGCTGGATAAATGTAAATTGTTAAAATACAATAATTTACTTTTGGACCTATACAAGAATAATTACTGAGTGGTCTGCAGAAGCATATCATTGCTACAGAGGTAGATAGTATCTACGATGGAATCCCAATACTGTTACTACATAATAAAGAGTACTTCCAAGATAAATATGAATTAAAGTGTTATCCAGAAAGCAAATTCAAAATTATGAGCATTTAGAGACATAAAAAAATCAAGTTAAAATGTTAACAGCTGTAGCTAATGGACCTAACACCTAAATAATCAGGAAAAATCTATTTATCATCTTTGCCTATCACCAAAAAAGCACAGCAATAGTCGAATTAGTTGTAAACAGTGGTAATACTGGGCAATGTGTGGATCTTGGATATGGGCTACGCAATCTGTAAAATCTTCTAGTCTGCACAGTAGTTAATTTATAAGAGTCATTACACAAGTTCACCCTGCACACTAGGAGGATCTTCCAGGCCATACACATTGGGATTTCTTGGAGAGTTTCCTCCCCTCCATCACAACTTCATTATGGTAGCAATGTTTATTGGGCAATGCTTAATCATAGATGTGTTCAAATTGGCATGAGTAATTCAGAATGTGAAAGTATATGCTGTAGTGATGTCCTTCTTTAATTAAATGCAAACAAAATCTAAGATGCTATTTTTGTTGTTGTAGCAGCACAACAGAGGATACACAGTTGTTGCAGAAGTTATTTGAGAGGATGCAGTTTTCTCTGGCCCTCAAGTCTTGAATAATAAGCATAAATTTAGCCCAGTGTATTGACCCTGCCTCTTAAATCTTCCATGTCTCGCTTGGATTACCATTGCCAGCTTGGCCAGCTTCTGTAGCAGTTTCTCAAGCCAACAGCACATAAATTTTGTTCCACCATGAATCACAGGTTGTTCAAACACAAAGTGGGGGAGGATGGGTTACCTCTGAAATATTTTTTTCCAAGTCCCAGTAGAAGCATGTAGGGGAATAGTCTTCATTGCAATTAACCCAGAGATAGAAAGAGGACTATAGCTAAACTGAATGGATGTCTCAGCATAACACCGATTTGGAATCTAATTGCTTTCATAGACCTGTGTGTGTGTGAGGGGGGGAGTAAGTGTATATGTCAAGAAAGATGCAATAGTTCTTAAGCCACATTCTTTCCCCATCATTCCTAAAAATACCATGGAGCTATTTACGTTGGGAGCTGGAACATGATCCTTTTACATTTAAGGCTCCAACCCTGCACGGACAATCTCACAGAGGCATGGCTACACTGACACTGCTCTCAATGCAGGAGAGAGGCGGTTAAGGTGGCATGAAGCAGCTGCTCATTGTAAAAGGCTTTGCACCCGCTTAAACACAGTGCAGAGGAAACATTTATTTGTTTACTTGGCTTTCTACAATAATATAAAAAAGGATGCTTCTACCCAAAGCTCTATGTGCCCTTGACACAAGTTCCAAAAGCAAAAACAAAATAAATTTGAACAGCCGAGGACACATTCTAGGAAGATTTCAATGCCTTTGAAAATAAAATAAAAACAAAATAAAGCTGGAAATGTATTGTTGTTAAAAAGGCACCAAAATCTCTTTCCTATCAGGATACGCCATAAACTCTAAGGTGACAAAGTAGCTAAAATGTGACACTAGCCTTTATTTTATTATTTTCCCTTGCATACAACCCTGTATACAAGGAACCAGTTGCTTTCATCTGTGCCTATTTCTTTTAAACCAACACAGCCCACACTGCTGAATTTCGGGCAATTTAGAAATAGTGAATGGGAGCCTATACATAATAATTGTCATCAGACACTTTATATAATCCTCTAGGACTTTGCTTAATTCAAATTGAAGTTTATTGTACCTGAACTATTAGCCAGTGTTCTTGTTGGAGAACTGAGAAGGAACTAACATATTATTTTCTTTACGTGAGAAGACTATGTAATTAGATTTAAAATTGACAAATTCTATATGGTTTATTCTAGTAGATGTGGTTAGCACAGATTTTTTAAATATATTCATTTCTAGCACCCTACTCTCAAATCATTTTGCTTGTAATAAGTATGACTTCTCACGTTACGTATATACCAATAGATTTTTATCTTGTATTTCCAAATTGGTACAAATTTTTGCACAAAATGGAAAGGATATAATTATAAACATTAATACAGTATGTGGAAAAAAACTGAACTGTTTAAAAACTCAGTAAAGTCATTATCATACAAGAAAAGGATATGCACAGATTCATTACAAAATTATGCACTGCATAAGCAAATTCTATTCCATAACAAAAGTTAATTCCTTAGGAGCTGGGCTTATTTGCATATATCTGCACTGCCATTTTAAATTTATGAGAGATACAAGGTAGGTAATAACTTATATTGGACTAATTTCTGTTAACTAGAAAACTAGGTTATCGTCTCCTGAAGAAGGGCTCCGTGAAGCTCGAAAGCATGTCCCTTCCACCAACGGAAGCTGGTCCAATGTAAGATATTACCACACCTACCTTGTCTCTCTCAAATCCTGGGACTGACATGGCTACAACAATACTGCAACATTTAAAATGTATAGCCAGTTAAAGCAAAAGTGTCAGGTTGGTTCAGCTGCACAAGAGATGCATCTTTTGGACTTGGCTGGACACATTTGCACCATAACACTAAAATGATTAATAAAATTATAAGATTATGTCTGCATATGCTTTTGGCCTACCAAAGGTTCAACAGCTACTATGTTCTAAAAGACTTCAGCTGAGATGCAGGATAGAGAAAACAAATCAGTCTTCTGCTTGTGGAGAAGGAATGTGGTTTTAAAAAAACAGCAGTGGGGTTTTCGGCTCATTAAAAATATAGTGATATTTCAGTATTCATGAAAATGGGGGACTAATAGTACCATTTAGAACCAAGCACAGGGTAGATGGATGCTAATCAAACTTCATAATGCTCTGCCAAAGCACTTGCATGCGTAACCAACAAGAAGGTCAAAATGCCCGAAGCTGCCAGTCTTATTTATCCTGGGGTTTGGACCAGTGGCAATTTTTCTGTTAAATTCTCTAATGTAGACAAGGTTTCAGAGAAGGATTTCATAATATGGTGTTGAAACGTCCTCTTGATGATGAATAGTAGATAATGCTTACTAACTGCCATACGCAAAGAGCTGCGTAATTTCTAAACATTTCTTCTCTCACTGAAAGATGCATCTCCTTGGAGGAAAACTACTCTGGGTTGCATCCTCAACTGCAACTAAGATATACTCACTTCATCTGGAGATGGGGCATAGGTGGCTTTCAGACAAAGCTGGGGCCTTCTCCAGCAGGTAAGGGCTGTCCAAGCCCCTCACCACAACTTAGAGCAGCCTTGGGGCTGACAGTCAGGCCCTATGTTTTTACACTGTGCTAACTCAGAAATGGCCCAAGAAAATTATACCAAACTTTTAAAGGAATTGTGATCTTTTCAAATAACAAACTTCTGGCTGAGAACAAGGATGGGAAATTTTAACACAAAGGGGAACTTTCAGAGAGCTATAAGCTTCTGGAAGATGAGGAATATAAAAGAGTGCCCCTTCAGTCAGAATAAAGCAATACTGGCGTGAAGCAGGAATACACTGACTGCTCAAACTACAAGATCTCAAACGTGATTTTTTTATTACTAAACTACACTGTAGTTAGTGAGAGCAGCTCTGTTATTTCTGGGTTTACAACATACACTGGCTGTTTAACTTTGTAACTTGTAGTCACTAGCAGGATTGAAGAAGCTCAGTGGTGCTGTTGTTACAGCACCTCTGCATGGCAAACAGCCTGAGTTCATTTAATCTACGATGTGAAATTCCAACCCTGATTTTACGCTCCCTCCCTTTCCCCCTAAAAATTAATTCACATCAATTCCTGATTAATAATAAAAGGCCCTGCCATCAGCATTCAGAGCCCCAGCCGGGGCTGTCATGGCTCAGAGGGCAGAAATCTGCTTAGAGCTACAGGAGAACCCAACTGAATTTGTGGCGTCTCAGTCTATGAATGTGTAAGCACTTCATCTGTTCGCCAAAACACAATGTGCTGGGAAGCAGCGGGTAAAGGTAGCTGTATGTATTATGGAGCAGGGCTAGGTGGCAGTGTATAAGGGTTGAAACCACTGTGATAAAGATGGGAGATCATTAGTTACAGACTGATTAAACAACAGACGTGTATGTGTCCATTCAAGTGTTTGCTTTTAATAAATATCTGTACTGAAAAATAAGACCAATTCGTAATATAGATACTAATTTCTTTCTTGATGCTGTTGTCAAATTACTAGTCAAGGTCATGTTAGTTCTTTCCCAGCTTTAGGACCTGGTGACATTGCTTTGACTCTGATTCTTGCTTCAAGGGCTTGCAAACAGAAAAAGCACTGGATGGTGGTAACACTTTTAGTCAAGATGACAAACCTAGAATTGTACTTTCACCTTCTGTCTGGCTAATCGAGGAGAGACAATGACAAGTTCCAATATTAAGTACTCTCCAGCCTTTCTGATCTAAGGCTGTGTAGCTTTGGATGGAATCACACTTGCCAAGACTAGTGTATCTTGAATGGACTGGCAGACAGCACTCACTGGTCAATTCCAAACAAAACCATCATTTTTTCCTACTTTTGTTCAACCACGCTCATTGTACTGAAGGGGAAAGGGCTACTAGGCACCAATGTGGCTCTGTTAAGCTCTTACTTTGAGTCCCAGCTGGCATTTTCAAGATACTGCAAGAAGGAAGCATCCTGGCACTGATATAGCATTGCTGTTAGTAAGTCCATACTACTAAAGTCCCAGCTGAAACGGGAATGGAATTGCTGTTTGTTTTCCAATGGAATACACTGCTGTCTCAACCAGTAGATGTTTGGCCAACTATTTAGCAACTGTCTTATAACAATTCTAAATTGGGAATTTAGAAAAAGGTATGGGGTGGTGAATTAACACACAAAACCAACAGAGGATCAATGGGCTACTTTTTCACCATACCTCTTCATCTTTCATATTCACGTCCACTTTTTTTGATTGTATGGCTTTGGTTACATGGTCAATGTTGTTTTCTCTGCAGTAATCAAATATGTTCTTGTCTTCCTCCCTAATTAGGAAACAAAAGCAAAAAAAGGTGTCATTGGATAACACAAAGGCTACACACATTAGATGCTAGCTGTGCTGCAGGCACACTCATTTCAACAGCATCACTGAAGTGGAACAGATTTCCAATGTTTTGCATGATGGCTAATATGTTTTGTCAATATAAGATAGCTCAGCCTGCTTCTCTAGAAAACACAAGTTAGTTTGAACAATATTCTGCAAGAAAAAGACATGTATACTTAATCCAATAAACGCCCACAAAGAATCTGGAACGTAATACCATGTGAGACAAATTCAGCCTTGGCATAAGTCATTTCAAATCCTACCGATTACACCAAGGCGAAATATGGTCCTTTTCTTTTCTCAGCCACATAGGCAAACCCGCATATAAATGTCACGCACCTTTTCTAACCTTCTCCTCCTATCATCGCTGGTGGCAGAGACAGAAAACTTTCTTCTTTAGAATCACCCTCCTGTCTGCCAGATTCCTTCACTGAGGTGTCTGGGACACTATAATTCACTACAATGGAAGTGACAAATCTGGCAAGAGGAGCGGCTGGATAACTCTGAAGAGAAAAGATTCCATATGAACATCTCTCTTGGCCAACAATAACTGGAAAGGGGATTCAAGGAAAATGACATTTTAATATTGTTTTAGAGGTTCTCTTTCATCTCCCAAATCTTGACAGGCTTCATATTACAACAACATACACCATTAAGTGGAAGATGGCCTGGATCTCCCTGACTTCCAGCAACATCTGTGTGTGTGTCAAATAGAAGAAAGAAACCAAGACCCCTCTCTCTTCCAAGGAATCAGATACACCGTCTCTGCCATGCAGAATAGGTAGAGCTCTGTGGATATCCACTATATATCTGCAGATATTTGCACCTGTGGACCATTTTTGCAGATCGGATGCAGATATAAATTTTGTATCCGCGCAGGGCTCTAGGAATAGGGACTGACTTTGTGACCCAAAATTAGACCATTCCTTGGGCAGCTTTGCTGAAACATTATTTAAAAGTTGTGGTCACACATTCTTTGGGGTAACATTTCAAAGTGATAAGCAAAGACTTCATATTTCACCCTGAAAATCCCACTGGCGTACAATGGGAGTTGCCCAGGTAAATCCCAAGCCATGATTATGAACATTTATTGCCTTAAGTCAATGCATGCTGAAGGCCCATTTGTCATCCTCCATCATGCACACCTCACTGCAGGACACGATAAAGCTCTTCCATGCTGCCATAAGGGGCTCTCTCTCTCACCAACAGAAGTCTCTGTCACCAACAGAAGTTGGTCCAATAAAAGATGATATCTCACCCATCTTGTCTCCGCAAAAGAAATGAAAATACAGAGAAATTCTAATGCCACATAGTACAGCTCTGAACTTCGGGGCAATGAACTGACATGCTGAAATAGGTATGGTCAATGCAGAGCAAGCAGAGCTCCCAGGAAGCAATTTTTAACTTGACTCTTTTGTCTTTTTGTATTTTGTTGTGAATTATGCTTTGTTCCTTAGCTCACAATTTCTTTTTGTTCCCTCCGTGCCAATGAAGCAGTTAAAAAAAGAAAGTGCTGATCCTGAGCTCCTGCTGTAGAAAAAGTGCCAGGACTCACTTCCTCTGACCTCCAGCTCACTTTGAACATTGTCTATTTTGAACATTGGTATCTCACTCCTCTGCTTTGCATGCAAAGAATCCTTTCCTCTATCTTGGATGCACGGCACACAGTTGTTGACTAGAAAGGTTCAAGGTCTGATAGTTCAGCTATAGGACTGGTATTTGGGAATGTTAAAAGATACTCCTCTGACTTCTGATCAGGTCTCAGATGAACAGTCTTCAGAGTTCTAGTCTGTATGCTAAACACAAACTCCGAAGCAACAACCACTGCTTCATTAGATACAATCATTAAGAGCTCAAGTTCTAAAACATTCCTATTGATAGCTGAATAGCAGCTATACACTTTTTATATTTTCACTTGATTAAGAGAAAGGCACCAATAATGTTTAACATTTTGGCTCTATCAGCAGCTTTTCTCTTTGGTTCACAGAAAAGAAATTCAAGCAAATTATTTTTTATACAAGAGGTCAGGTCTACACTAGAAAAGTTAGACTGATATAGCTGTGTCATTGAGGATAGTCACTTTTTACCAGTATAAGCTCTAGTGTGGATACAGTTATACCAGTACAGTTTATGCTGATTCCCAAAAGGCATAAGCTTTACCAATACAAGTACTGTTATACCCATATAAACCTCTTAGCATGGATTCAATTTTGTCTGTTTAACGACACCAGTATAAACTGGCAAAGCTTTCTAGTGCAGACCAGCTCAGAGCAACTTCCCAATAAGATCGACAACTCTCTCCAAAGGACGCTTTGGCCTTGTCTACCTATTCCACAATAGTTAGTCCCGTATGATTTAGCTATTCCAGAATAACTATCCTGTGTGGATGACACTTGTTCCAGAATAAAGTCACTTATTCTGGAAGTGTGTCCACATTGGTGAATTATTCTGGAATTGCTATAGCGGAATAGTTATTCTGGAATAGCTATGCTAGTCAATTTCCCATGTAGTCATGCCCTTGGGAAATTTAGCATTTCCACTTGAATTTGCCAAAAATAATTTGAGCTCTCCACCCACCCAAAAATATTCTACAAATGAATGCTCAAAATTGCTAAAAGTCCCAGATTCAGATAGATGGATGGAAGGAAGGAAGGTGTGTATTAGTCCCAATGAAGACATCCTAAGTCTTTATGTAATTATTTTGTTTCCCATGCATCTCAGACGTAAGAAAAGTAGATCTAACCCCGCATGTGCTTATACGTTTTCATATATACAGGAAGACACCAAATTAAAAAAAGGAGAGAACCCAAAAGAGGTTTTGGGTTTAGAGAAATTGGGTTCTTGAGGGACCAATAATGGGAACCAGAGGCTCTCATCTCTATGGTTTGAACCAAATGCAGATGAAGACTGGTATTATTAATTTGTTACGTGCTGATATGGTGCTCGAGGTTGTAGAAGACACAGATAAGGGATACACAATGGGAGCTTCAGGTGGGGAGACTTGGAATGGTGAGGGTTTGGCTTTTTCCTGGTTATTTATTTTTAGTGAAAAATAGTAGTGTTTGAGAGAATGTGTGAAATGAGTAGCTATGTTCAGTCCAATCCCTAGTTTATATCTGTACAGTCCACAAATGACACTGACACCCTTGGTGGCTGATTCAGCAGAGGGGCCAAGAACAGAGTAGGCATGGAGCCTACAGATCAGTTGAGAAGCAAAGCATATGAGCAGAGTAAGGTGGGAAACATTGCACTGTTGCTGCCTGAGTGGTAATGAGGATAAATGGAAGATTTAAAACACTACCTCTGTCAATCTGACACCTTTCACCCACATTAAGTTACAAAAGCGACAGATAACCTTAACTGATTTAAGATACCTACAAACAGTAAAGACCACAATACTCAAGTTCATAGAAATGCACATGGCTTATTACTGAAAAGGTGCAGAGGAGACAGGAAAGCTGTGTAATGGGAGCTGTAGTTTTGCTTCCCTCTGTAGATTATTTCTATAATGTTAGAGTCACCTTCTAATATTACCGATCCAATAAAGGTCAGCTGGAGCCAGTGTTTGTTTAAAGTTGACTGCAAAGTTGTGCCCTTTTTTGTTTCCTTATGATGGCTAAAGGAAGCTCCAAAGAGTTTCTCCCCTCCAGCCCCCCACACACTATCAAAAAAAGAAAAAAGGTGTTTTTCCGCACTCCACCCCCACTACCGCCCCACCTTAGAAGTACCAGGAATGTCAAGTCTACTCTTCACTGGAGGCAGCAGATGTGGAGTGGGAACTTCCTCAGCCTTAAAAGAAAAGATGTGGCAGGTCACCTGAATCTTAGGTCTTGTCTACACTGTCACTTTACAGCACTGTAACTTTCACGATCAGGGGTATGAAAAAACACCCCCCATGAGCGCTGCAAGTTTCAGCGCTGTGAAGTGACAGTGTAGACCATGCACCAACGCTGGGAGCTGTGCTCCCAGTGCTTGCAGCTACTTCCCTGGTGAGGGTGACGTGACTACACAGCGCTTTAACGTTGCTAGTGAAGACATACCCTTAAACAGATATTTTCTTCCAACTCTGTACAAGGTATTTGAGTTAAACAGCTGTTAAACCAAAGATTTTTGACAGAGCTTGAATAAAAATAATTTGTCAATTAACCAGGCTTTACTTCCTCATACTGGCTCTCTAGTCATCCATAGAGACTTCCAGGAAAAAAAGAATAGAAAATACTTAAATTTCTTATGTTAAAAAAAAGTGTATGGAATTTCTCTTCTTCCAGGGCTTTCAGACCTTTCTACATCAGAAAGAGCAACACCCAGTACTCTGCCTTTGCAGGCCATCTTTAAAACAAAGCAGCAAACAGATGCCCTGCTCCATCACTATCAGTGTCCTTCCCCCTTTCTGTGAATTGATCGAAAATGGCTTTGTGCAGAAAGATTTGGTTGAAGCACGCCACCTTGCCCAGGAAGAGCCTGTGTGCTGCAAACAGGTGGCTTTGCCCGTCTGCTTGGCACAGTGCCGCTGAGCATACTGAAGCTCAATGAAGCATAGAGGTAGGCAACCATGGGAGCCAGGAGACACTTGCAACAGTTACTGTTTAAGTCAAGGCCCTCTCGCCTCAAGGGACCCATTTTCACATAATCTATAATTATCTCTTTGCTTTAATCGCCTCATCACTTCGGAGGCTCTCCTGGGCACAAGAAGAGGAAAAGCTCATTAACTGAACCTTTTCTCCTCTCTCCAGCCACCCATAGCTTTTAATTGCTTGGTGTTGTTATTATCTATCAGTGCAACTGGGATCATTTTCATAAGAAAAGGTGGTGGGAGGAAGGGAGGCAGGCATGTGTCCCCGAGGTATGCACCACAGACAAACCTTTGCTTTCTCAATTATTTATGCCAGCTGAGGTTTTACAGGCTGAATAAATCCATAACTCAAGTTTATTCTGAAGAGTCAGGTTTCCTCTGGGGAGGTGTTGCCCACTTGCCTGCACACTAGTGTGCTGTCCTCAGAGAGCATTCCGGACGTAATAAGACATGTGTCATCCAATTCCCCCACCCCTCACAAAAATGCACGTGCAATTTTGTATATTAGCCGCACTGTAGGATGAGGAGCAGCAGTTTAAAACCCAAACAGTGGCTGCCGTTTAACGATATCATTTCTCCCTGTGACAGGGGACCATGGCCTAAGGATGCCCTTGCTAGCTTAGTATTTGAAAATCAACTCAAGCCATGGGGGGAGGAGGAGCAAGTGGGTACACTAAAACCTAGAGCAAACCAACAAAAATGTCAGTTCAATAGCCTTAAAACCATATTCTCATTACAAGTAACATCTATCATATGAAAGGGGCTGTGTCTAAACAACACTAAGTTTTTTTTAAAAAACCAAAAGCCTGCCTAAATTTGTGGGTGTTTTGTTTCTGGCTCTTATTTGCAATAGGGCTGTGCATAATGCAGCTTGCTTGGTTTTCTCCAATCAGAGAAGTTCTTTCAGAGGGAATTTATAGCCCAACATTTGTATGAGTGACAGACAACTGTGCTGCATCCATTCTGCATGCACACACATCATACCAATAAGAGCCCTTAATTCCCAACAAACCAAGAATAGTCAGTCAGTCTAATTTTGATACTTAATTCTACAGTTTTATGATCAGTTAAGATTAACACATTCCCAAAGAAGAAAACACACACTCTTAAATCACTGGGATGTTTTCAAAATCCATTATTGTAAAGAAATAGCAACTTTATAAGTCTATGGTGGAAGTAACTCTTTAAAATTCTGCAGGCCTTTGTGTCTGACCACATGCAGCGACCTCTGGTATTTTCTGCCAAAACAATTCATTTGTCTCTCAGCACAACTAATCAATTCCAGAGCCCATCAATCATTCCAGTTTTGCCCTAGTGTGGTCTAGCTAGCTCAGTGGGGGCCAGATGGCTGCCTGTCTTTGGGGGATTAATAAAATTCTGATGGTTTATGTGGCATCAGATGGACTACAAAGCATGATGGGGACTATCAAATCTTTGCACAGGAGAAGGCAGGGATAAAAAAGTGTAGCCCATCATTTGCTGACATTTTAGTTCTTGCTCTATGTCCAGTTCCTAACCTTATACCTTAAGCCATTAAATCAGGGCCTCCTAGGAAGTACATAGAGCTCAGAAGTCCCCTCTTTCCCTCAGAACATGCCAGGTGGGGATTTTTGTTAGAAAAGGGCATCCTTCTTAAATACCCCTTGCTATAATCCAAATTTAACTCGGTTCACAAATTTTTAGTGTTATCCAACTTGTATTTCTAATTTAATTTATTCAGAAATGATGAATCAGGAAACTGAAATCTGAGAAAACCAATGCTCAAGAAACACATCTGACAAAAAGTTAAGTTGCCTGCCTGCACAACTACGAGGAACTATTTATTTTAAATGAAAAAAAGTAGCCACACAGCAGCATTAAATTATTTTCAGATTCCTGGCCAGTCTCTGCAATGACAATGCTTCCACTTACCTGTTGCTGGAAATACTAAGTTGTAAATTATTTTTTGCTGATATAAAAAATATCAAACAGCAAAAAATTTACAGTGATTATTTGCAGTTCTACCGTATTTTTGATGTGGTCCCTCATTTTGCATCTTACATAAAATATTTTTTGCTGGTGACATACCAAGCAAACTTACTTCAGTGTTTATTAACCAAGCTTCTGAAGCTTCAATTGCAACTGTTGGTTGACAAATGAGTTCAATTTTGTACTAGTAATGAGAGTTTAGAAAACAGAAGATGGAAATAACATGTTTTTGATAGCCTGACCCTGCATTTGACCCTGGAGATTGCAACTTTTCTTCTCTATTCTGGGTTCCTGGCATGTAACCAAGCCAAGTCACTTCAGGCAGGACCATTGTGATGCATTCTATTTAGGACTACCTTTGAAGACCATTCAGAAGCTTCTGACACGGCAGAATGCAGTACCTGCCTCTTAAGTAAACACCTGCATTCTCCACTGTTCTCTCCATTCTCACAGTCTGTTTCCGGGTACAAGTCTAGATATTGGGTATGTAAGAAGCACTGACTTTGGTTTTTGGCTAGCTCAGAGCTTGCCTTTCCCCTATGTCTTTTGCAGCAGTTGAATTCTAGGGAGCATATGGTAGGACATTCTGAAATTTTTTGCTTCTTGTGGCTAGTCAGAAACTGAGTTTGGTGAGAGTTATATTGTGGTGATGATGATGGATTCAATAAAATGCATATTCTACATGAGGTGACTTTTTTCATGTTAGGACTCTGCAAATACTTACATATGTGCTTAGCTTTGAGAATGTGACTAGCCCTACCAAAGTCAATGGGACTAATTTATGTGCTTAAATTAAGTTTGTGCTTAAGTATTTGCTAGATCAGGGTATTAAATTGTTCTTTTCCCCCACACAACTCCACAACCAGTTACAGCTCTTCCACAATAGGTTTGTGTGTCTTGCACTGAGAAACACCACATTATCTGCACATAGTTTCCTATGAAACTGACCACGGCAAAGAAATTATTGCCTTTGGTGTGCAATAGGAAAATACAAATTTCACCATACTGTATAATGGCATTCACATTTTAAAAACAGGGCTGGTCACTGAACATTTGACTCAATGGCAAGACATCAGAATCTATATCTAGGAGCATCCATGGAACAAAATCTAGAAAATTAACAGAAGGTATTTTGATTCTTCCCCTTCCCATACAAGGTGTCCTTTAAAAAAAAAACCACAAAAAAAACCAACAACCAACCACTCAACTTCTCGGGCAAGGTGATGCTACCCAGTATCCAGCATCAACCCCACTCTACTGTGTCACCTTGATACAAATGAATGGTCAAGCTTCCATGTCTTCACCTGCCTAGTATGCCACAGCCATCTTTCTTAGGCCTGGTTTACGCACAGTTTTTGTATCGGTATAACTATGTCACTTAGGAGAATGAATGCAATATAATTATACTGGTACAATCCCTAGTGTGGATGTTGCTATACTGGTATGCATGTGGTTGTATCAAGATAATTTATGCCCATATGCAAAGAGAAATAAGATGCATAGGTATGAGCACGCATATACAGTTGGAAGTAACGGAAGAGGAGAAGGACCTCGGAGTCCTGGTTGATCACAGGATGACTATGAGTCACCAATGTGATGTGGCCGTGAAAAACGCTAATGCGGTCTTGGGATGCATTAGGCGAGGTATTTCTAGTAGAGATAAGGAGGTGTTAGTACCGTTATACAAGGCACTGGTAAGACCTCATTTGGAATACTGTGTGCAGTTCTGGTCTCCCATGTTTAAGAAGGATGAATTCAAACTGGAACAGGTACAAAGAAGGGCCACTAGGATGATCAGAGGAATGGAAAACCTGTCGTATGAAAGGAGACTCCAGGAGCTTGGTTTGTTTACCTTAACCAAAAGAAGGCTGAGGGGAGATATGATTGCTCTCTTTAAATATATCAGAGGGATAAATACCAGGGAGGGAGAGGAATTATTTCAGCTCAGTACCAATGTGGACACAAGAACAAATGGATATAAACTGGCCATCAGGAAGTTTAGACTGGAAATTAGACGAAGGTTTCTAACCATCAGAGGAGTGAAGTTCTGGAACAGCCTTCCAAGGGAAGCAGTGGGGGCAAAAGACCTAACTGGCTTCAAGATTAAGCTAGATACGTTTATGGAGGGGATGGTTTGATGGGATAACATGATCTTAGTCAAAGGTCAATTAATTGCCATCAGTGGTAAATAGGACCAATGGTCAATGATGGGATGTTAGAAGTTACTACAGAGAACTTTTTCCTGGGTGTCTGGCTGGTGAGTCTTGCCCACATGCTCGGGGTTCAGCTGATCGCCATATTTGGGGTCGGGAAGGAATTTTCCTCCAGGGTAGATTGGCAGAGGCCCTGGAGGTTTTTTTGCCTTCCTCTGCAGCATGGGGCACGGGTCACTTACCGGAGGATTCTCTGCATCTTGAAGTCTTTAAACCATGATTTGAGGACTTCAATAGCTGAGACATAGGTGAGAGGATTATTCCAGGAGTGGGTGGGTGAGATTCTGTGGCCTGCATTGTGCAGGAGGTCAGACTAGATGATCATAATGGTCCCTTCTGACCTAAAAGTCTATGAGTCTATATACCAGTATAACTATGTCCACACTTGGAGCTGTACCACTTTATACCAGTATAATTAAAATGGTACAACTTGCGTGTGCAAGAAATAAAAATATTCTGTAGATGGTCAAGAAGAACACTCAAGAAGCACAGCCACTAGCATGCTGCTTAGTATTATTAGATGTATTGCAGAAAACGTTCCTTAGGGTAAATGTTATTTGAAAAATATTTATTGTTGCATTTATTTGTAAAACATCTACTACTATGATACTTGAGGAACAACAAGAATAAGAGGGGAGAATAAGAGAAGCACTAATCCATGTAGCCTACTACTCTCACAGGATTATGGAGTTAAACCTACTTGAAGCTCAACACCCAGCATTGACTAGCTGGTTTAAGAGTCTAATGTGCCACTGTGGCTCAGAGAGTAGCATTTTTATCTCTAGGTCAGGTGGTCATGAGTTCAAGGACCTGGGTGCAGACCTAATGTTGGCAGAACAAGACAGAAGTAGAGCAGTTTGCTGGCAGCTAGAAGTGCTATTCTTCAGATGATATGCAAACCAAGGTCACATCTATCCATCTTTGGTGAATGTCCAAATGGAAGTTAAAGATCTGTTGGCCCTTTCTGAAAAGAACAGAGAGATAACCCTGGAGTCCAGCTTTTCCATTTCTCAGTAAAATAGGATGCAATGCCCAAGGAAGTGTTTGAACTACTGCTGAGTGCAAAATTGTTGCTGTTTGCGCTTGTTTAAACACAACACTATCAATATCCAGTTCAGTGTCTTGTACAGCACTTTGAAATCATCCATTTATGATTTATTTTTCATTGCAAGTCACACAAATGCCATGTTACATTTAAACTCTTAGGATCTTTCCCACTGAGTCTGGGATATTTTAGAAAGTCAAAGATCACTTATATTTTGATTTCCTGAGATCAAAATGATGCAAGATACATAACAAAACAAAGAGAAAACACACATAACCACATGCTTGCAACGTGAGAGAGCAAACACTGCTGTAGGAACCTTTAATTTTGCATTTGCTGACTTTTTTTCTGGTTTACCCTGAATTTTAATGTTTTATTTTAATCTATTTTGCATTTAATTTTCTTTTATATTTTAGTTCAGAAGTATCTTAGCTGTTAAACAGCAGCCATTCTTGCTTAATAACTGCATTTTTGCTATGCAAGCTGGAGAGGGAAAAATTTAATTTGATACAAGACAGGGCTTCCCAATGAAGGAGTACATTGTCTGCTTATAAAACCTTAATTGTTATACACAAAATCAGTATTATTCAAATAAATAATTGTATTTGAAAAAACACTTTTTGGATAACTACTGATAAACACACAACTCAAGAGGGCAATATGTAACAGCAAGACAGAAGACATTGTCCCCTTCCTATATCTCCCGCTAGGGAAGATTAGTACCTGGGAACGATACAGACAGTTATTAATTACTATGGACGTGAAAAGTTCTTTTCTGTTATTTATTATCCTGCTGGAGTTGCCACCACACTTGTTTGATGTTAAAAAAAATGCTGAGAAAAATTAAAGTAAGTTAAACTGAAAACATATCAGTGATAAAAAGACCAGAAGAGATAGTCACCTGATGGTTTCTTCCTGATACAGCGAGCTGACAACTGGGCCTCCAAACCCAGATTTTCCTTCCTTTCCTCTCTTATCCGGTGTCTGAAAGAAAAAATTGGTAGAGTGACATGGCTTTCAGACTCAGTCTGCCTCATGCTGTAACTGTTTTTTAAGGGCATGGAGGGGAATGGTTCTTTAGGATCCTTCCTCTCACTTCCCTACCACCATGCTCAAATGCTTCACGTCTCTGTTACATTTCAGGGCTCCAAAAATCAATCAATGCTATTCTGAGCACAGTCCAGAGGGAGTCTCCAGAGAGGCACAAAAAGGCACTGTCTCTCTCCCTCCATTCTCACAAGAACGAGTCCACTGCCTGCACAACACGCTCAGCCTTGGCCACTTAGGACCGAAGTGCTAATCCTTTGGGAGGCAGCATAATGTCATGTTACTAGACTGAAACGCTCACCTTTATTAATTTAATATAGATTTAAATTAAATTTTATAATGGGTTGCATTTCCAAGTGATTTACTCCAAAGAACTCTAGGATTCGGAATGATTTCCACCATGACAGAAAAGAACAATTAGAATACTGAGGAGTCCGGCGGGGAAGTGAGGAAACAGATTGACAGAGCGAGACGGGTACCCAGAAGTCACCTACTACAGGACAGGCCCAACAAGGAAAATAACAGAACACCACAGGCCATCACGTACAGCCCCCAGCTAAAACCTTTCCAGCACATCATCAGCGATCTACAACCTATCCTGGAAAACAATCCCTCACTCTCACAGACCTTGGGAGGCAGGCCAGTCCTCGCTCTCAGACAGGCCCCCAACCTGAAGCAAATACTCACCAGCAACTTCACACCACACCACAGAAACACTAACCCAGGAACTAATCCCTATAACAAACTCCATTGCCTTCTCTGTCCCCATATCTACTCTAGTGACACCATCAGAGGACCCAATCACATCAGACACACCATCAGGGGCTCATTCACCTGCACATCTACTAATGTGATATATGCCATCATGTGCCAGCAATGCCCCTCTGCCATGTACATTGGCCAAACAGGACAGTCTCTACGTAAAAGAATAAATGGACACAAATTAGACATCAGGAATGGTAACATACATAAATCAGTAGCAGAACACTTCAATCTCCCTGGACAGTCAATAACAGATTTAAAAGTAGCCATCCTTCAACAAAAAAACTTCAAAAACAGCCTTCAAAGAGAAACTTCAGAGCTACAATTAATTTGCAAACTTAACACCATTAATTTGGGCTTGAATAGGGACTGGGAGTGGCTGGCTCACTACAAAAGCAATTTTCCCTCTCTTGGTATTGACACCTCCTCATCAATTATTGGGAGTGGATCACATCCACCCTGACTGAATTGGCCTTGTCAACACTGGCTCTTCATTTGTACGGTAACTCCTTTCTCTTCATGTGCCAGTATGTTTATGCTTGTATCTGTAATTTTCATTCCATGCATCTGAAGAAGTGAGTTTTTTACCCACAAAAGCTTATGCCCAAATAATCTGTTAGTCTTTAAATCTCTAAATCTGTTAGTGCCACCGGACTCCTCATTGTTTTTGTGGATACAGACTAACACGGCTACCCCTCTGATAATTAGAATACTGATAGCTCAATATATAGTCTAAGGCCTACTTTTTCAAAAATGACTAGTGATTTGGGGTACCCAATTTTAAACACCTTAAAGTAGCCTGAAGGTTCTCTGAAAATCAGGCCCTTTTAGAGGTCATAGAACCTCACTCACCCACTCCTGTAATGGACCCTTAACCTCTGGCTGAGTTACTGTAGTCCTCAAATCATTATTTAAAGATTTCAAGTTACAGAGAATCCACCACTAGTTTAAACCTGCAATAGACCAGTGCTCCATGCCACAGAAGGCAGTGAAACCATCCCAGGGTCTCTGCCAATCTGACCCATGGGAAAATTTCTTCTAACCTCAAATATGGCGATCAGTTAGACCCTGCGTATGTGGGCAAGATCCACCAGGAAGATACCTGGGAAAGAATTCTCTGTAGTAACTCAAAGCCCTCCCCAGCTAGTGTCCCATCATTGGCCGTTGGAGATATTTGCTGCCAGCAGTCAATTGGCTACATGCCATTGTAGGACTCTCATCATACCACCCCATCCATAAACTTATCATGCTCAGTCTTGAAGCCAGTTATGTTTTTTGCCCACACTGCTCCACTTGGGAGGCTGGTCCAGAACTTCACTCCTCTGATGGTTAGAAACCTTCAACTACTTTCGAGCCTATACTTGTTGATGGCCAGTTTATAACCACTTGGTTTTGTGTCCTCATTGGCACTTAATTTAATAACTCCTCCTTCTCCCTGGAATTTATTCCTCTGACGTATTTATTAAGAGCAATCATATCTCCCCTCAGCCTTCTTTTGGTTAGGCTAACCAAGCCAAGCTCTTTGAGCCTCCTCTCATAAGGTAGGTTTTCCATTCCTCAGATCATCCTAGTAGCCCTCCTCTGCACCTGTTCCAATTTGAATTAATCTTTCTGAAACACGAGAGACCAGAATTAGACACAGTATTCCAGATGGGTTCTCACCACTGCCCTGTACAATGCTATTAATACTTCCCTGTCTCTACTGGAAATACCTTACCTGATGCATCTTAGGACTGCATTAGCCTTTTTCATGGCTGCATCACATTGGTAGCTCATAGTCACCCTGTGATCAACCAATACACTCAAGCCTCGCTCTTCCTCTGTCACTTCCAATTGATACATCCCCAGCTTATAGCAAAAATTCTTGTTGTTAGTCCCTAAATGCATGACCTTGCACTTTGCACTATTACATTTTATCCCGTTTACAAGGTCATCCAGATCTTCTTGTATGATATTTCGGTCTTCTCCGTATTGGCATAACCTCCTAACTTTGTGTCATCCACAAATTTTATTAGCACACACTCACTTTTTGTGCCAAGGTCAGTAATAAAAATGTTAAATAAGATTGGTCCCAAGACCGGTCCCTGAGGAACTCCACTAATAACCTCCCTCCAGCCTGACAGTTCATCTTTCAGTATGACCTTTTGTAGTCTCCCCTTTAAGCAGTTCCTTATTCACCTTTCAATTTTCATATTAATCCCCATTTTCTCCAATTTAACTAATAATTTCCCATGTGGAACTTTGTCAAATGCCTTACTGAGATCCAAGTAGATTAGATCTACTGCATTTCCTTTGTATAAAAAATCAGTTATCTTCTCAAAGAAGGAGATCAAGTTGGTCTGTCATGATCTACCTTTTGCAAAACCATGTTGTATTTTATCTCAGTTACCATTAAACTCTATGTCCTTAACTACTTTCTCTTTTAAAATTTGTTCCAAGACCTTGCATACAATTGAGGTCAAACTAACAGGCCTGTAGTTTCTCAGATCACGTTTTTTCCATTTCTTAAAACAGGAACTATATTAGCAATTCTCCAGTCATCAGGTACAACCCCCGAGTTTACAGATTCATTACAAATTAAAAATTCTGAAACATAAAGGTTTCCTTACCTCTATTGCTACGAGCACCTGACATTATTTGAAATGAAATTTTAAAAAATATAATTGACTTAATTATATGTTTACTTTCTGCATTTCTCTCAGCACAGACTAGTTAGTTTCATTTTCAGGCTCTCCTGTACTATCACAATACTGCAACGTTTGGGTTGCAAACACTGCAGACATGCTTGTTTAAAATAATACAGTAACTCCCCGCTTAACGTTGTAGTTATTTTCCTGAAAAATGCTACTTTAAGCGAAACGATGTTAAGCGAATCCAATTTCTCCATAAGAATTAGTGTAAATAAGGGGGGTTAGGTTCCAGGGAAATTTTTTTCGCCAGACAAAATACATCATATATACACACATATACATATACACACACACACACACACACACACACATATACATACAAACACAGTATATGTTTAAAACAAACAATATAATACTGTACACAGCAACGATGACTGTGAAGCTTGGTTGAGGTGGAGGAGTCAGAGGGTGGGATATTTCCCAGGGAATGCCTTACTGCTAAAATGATGAACTAGCACTCGGCTGAGCCCTCAAGGGTTAACACATTGTTGTTAATGTAGCCTCACACTCTACAAGGCAGCACCAATGGAGGGAGGGGAGACAGCATGGCAGACAGAGACATACACCTTGTGTGAGAGAGAGAGAGAGAGAGAGACAGGCATTGCCCCTTTAAGTACACTGACAGCACTACATTGCCTTTTTAAGTAGATCAGCAAGTTGAGACAGGAGCTGCTGCCAGCAAGCTCCCTCCATCCTGAGCCCTGTTGTGTCTCCCCCCTACCCCCCGCTCTATGGAGAAGAGGTAAAGGAGCCGGGGGGGGGGGGGGGCAGCAGGAGTGGGGCGGGGAGGGGGAAGAGAACACAGCTGTCATCATGTTTGCACATTGTTAAAAACTGCCTAGCCAATATATTGTACAGACATATAGTACAGACATATAAGTATAGTCCCTGTCTGAAAGAGGTCTTAACACTGGGTGGAAGGCCAAGTCCTGGTATGAGGCTAGACCCTCCGACATTCTAGACCAGACACGAGAATGCTACGAACCAAGCACACTAATCTGTACAGCATTTACTATCCATTGTTTTAAAAAGGACAGAAATTGTCACTTTTTAAAGTGTTTTTAACTTGTAAAGTGTTCCAAATTCAGAATAAACCACAAAACTCTTAGCTCCTACACTCCAAGGTCAAACCTGCACCCTGGAAGAGTTATAAGAAACCAACTGCACAATCAGTATGTTTAAGATTATTTATATTTCTCTGTTGGTTGCATTTGTTCCCGCTTAGTAAGTAGTGATCATTATAATGTATTTTGCCTATGCTTTTTATGGCTTCAGTTCAGCAGGGTACTTAAGCATGTACCCAACTTTCAGACATATAGTTAGTCCCATTGATTTTAATGGGAATACTTGTGTTTAAGGTTACTCTCATGCTTAAGAACCTTGCTGAACCACGGTATTATTTTCTTAAGGCTGGCTTTGAAGTACAGAAATCTGCTATCTTCCTTTAATATGTTTCACAAAGACATATTCCCTCTGGAGTTGTAAGGTTTTAAAGGATTGGTACATAAAACACTGTGTTAATAATGATTATCCTTGTTCCAAGATAGCGAGAGGGCACTTCACCCTCCACGGACTGGTTTAATGTGCAAACACAGTTGAATGGCTAGTCCTTTTTTAAATACATTTTTCTTATCCCAATTGTGAATTTGGGAATTTCATTTTTTCATTCTTAAATTTAAGAATGCATTTCAGACCATGGTTTGCAATGTTCCATATGGGAGGTGATCTTATTTTGTAACAATTAATTATCTTTAGCACTGCAGCCCTAGCAGATCCTCGCTTTCCAGGCTCCCCTAACTGCAGCTTGAAGAGTATTTACTTTTGCTGTTACCATTTATCACTTCATCCCTTTTCTATTCTAAATCGCCATACCAGTATGGGGTTTCCCCCTTTCTAGTTGTAAGAGTCCCTGAGTCCAGTTTTGCAAACCATTTTCCATCTTGCTCTGAAGTGTCGTGTGATGCTTTATATGAAGGAAGAAGCTACACAAACATAAATTGCTTTTTGTGGGGGGGAAAGGAAAATCTGTGAACGTATAGTAACTACAGAATAACATGAAATGTGCATTAATATGTTCTCTCTCTTCTGTCCCCAATTGTAAACCCCATTATTTATTCTGGATTCTCAAGCGTCAATAACATTATAATCACAAAAACACATATGAAGATGAAAACTTTCATTCACATCTAAAAAATAATTCACCTAAGGGGTGTATGTGTCTGTGTGTATATAAAAAGACAAATAAAGGAGGCTCTTGTCATAATCTTAAATTAAAGTACACAGTGCTGTTTCTGCAAGGATCTCCATCACCAGCACACCTTAAATCTGGTCTTTGCCCAAAGAATATAGCCGGCTTTGGGGATTTACTGGAAGGTAACTACAAAATCATGGAATGCGAGTAGGGGCTCTGAAAACTATTGTATGTCAAGCAGTGCTCCCCAGAATTAGAGTAGCAAGGTGACAAAAACATCCTTTCCCCAAATAGAAAGATCTTAGCCTCTTTACAGCAAAATGACCCTCTTAAAAAAATATTTCACACAAAACCTCATATCTATATACCATATGCCAATTACTTCCACATTAATAAGGATGAAAATTATTTTCAGCTCATCTGCTAATTAGTGCAAGAGCTATTTCTACAACATGATGCCGCATACAGCCAGCCTCTCTTCTCTGATATTGATAAAAGACAGCAATCATTTGGCCATGTTTTTCGGAAGGAATTAAGGGGGGGGGGGGAAGTGACTCCTAGAGCAGGTTTGCTTCTTCCCACAAAGCTCTTCTGCTTACTGCAGTCACACACACAAAATGTTTTAGAAAATACATCATCTTTTTACAAATTGTCTCTCAGAAAATTCCTTGGGCCAAATGAATCACATTTGCAACCCCAGAGAAGCCAATGGAGTTATACCACAGATTAATTTGGCACAAAGGGTAGCAATTCATCAGGAAACTAAATTGTAAAGGCTTTCTTATACATGTGAGAGTTAGAGCCTCAATTTGTCTAAGTTTATTCCTAGAATAGTTTGGGAAATAGGGACAAACGAATATGTAGGCCAAGAATATTCAGTGCATGACTCATGAACTTCATTTGTCCCTTCATATCACATGAAGGAAAAAGTATATGAACCATATATACAGGTGAAAAACTAAGAGTCCTACCCAGAGTACTGGGTTCTATTCTGCACAGTGATAAAAACAGCACTTTGGCGTTCCATATTTATTGTCTCTAGATTTCTAAAAAATATATACTGAGTTTGAAAAAAAGAAGAAGTTTTTTTCCTGACTGATAGCTCTATTACCAAGATGGGTTATTTTAATTCTGCACATCACAGCCTTCCTGACAACCCTGTACCCCCACTATCTCTCAATTATCTCACTGTAATATCTATGAAACCCCAGTGTCTTCAATGGACTTGCACAGGTTTAACTGAGTACAACTTAGCAAACAAACAATCTCGATAATGTAGAAAATGGAACAGAAGCTATAGCTCACACTTTCTTAACTGTGTTGGATCTGCAGTACTAACAGTAGTACAAAGTTATTTTTGTCACTCGCATGAGCAGATGACAGGATTTCAAATATACTCAGGCGGTACATTCAATGAATAAAAAGGTGCCGTTCTTACAGTTGCTTTTCAGAGTAAAGCTACTCTTTTTAAGTCATATCCTACACACACAGAAAAACCATGGCCTTCAGCTAAAGTAATGTTTAAAGTAACATTACAGCTCCCACACATACTGAAAACTACCAAAACTCTCAAAGCAGAAGCTGTTATTTTCCCCTTATTTTTTCCATTTTCAATTTCCATTTCAACAATTTCCATTGTTAATTAGCCATGTGGTTCCCACAGAAGCCAATGAGATGTACATTTATGAAGCACCACAGGTATATATGGAACTATACAGTTATATAAAAGATAACATAGTCCCAGACCTAGAAAGCCTGCAATCTAAATTCCATCCAGACAAAAAATCCCCACAACAGTTGGAAACAGGTCAGGACCACAAAAGTCATAATGAGTGGAACAGCAATACAACAAAGGGATGGAAAGGTGGGGAAATGGTTACACTTGAATTAGTAGTTAAAAAGATATGGGAAATATGAGAGTTTGAAACAGCAAAGGAGAAGGTTAGCAGACAGCACTTGTGTCACAAGCATGGGGGGGGCACAGAGAGGAGACAAAGGAGATGCTTTTGGGGGGCACTGAAATTTACACTTTCATTCTGAACTCTTGTACATTGCTCCCTAGCTGCCTTAAGTATCTGCCTTAGCTTTGAATTCAGTTTCGCCTTCATGTCTTGGCAAGTCAAAGGACAGCTCGGGCGGGATTCTTTCTGCCGTTTGCACCTCCCTGCATCTCTCCAAACCAGCAAGGCGCTTTGCGCTGCAACAGGGATTGATCTCCAAGGTAGGGAAGGCAATGTTCTCATCGCCACCTTCCCTTCAGGTTCCTTTACTGAGGGGAAGCACTGAGTTCCTACAGGGACTCCACTGGAGCCCTTTTGGCAGAAGCTATAGCAGAGCTTCTCCGAATCAGCACATCCACCAGTCACCCTTCCAATGCAAGACTCTCCTCCTGGAAAGTGTTTAATTTATGCATGTGTTAAAAGATGTTATACATCCCCTGCCCCACATGGCATGTACACACACGGCCATCCTTAAATCACGGTAGAACACGTGCTAAGTATCAAGAATTCCAGAAGCAAAGCAAGTGCTTTCTTGGAACATAAAGACAGCAACCTGTCCTCATTCTTTCCTCAGTATACTGTATTGGTCAATAAAAGACCAGCTTGATTCAAGGTGCAATCAGACCTTGACTGGCTGTCACTGACAATGCTTTTCCAGAGGACTGCAGGCCTGACAGTCTCACCCTGAATGGAATAGAAATATAAGGACTAATATTTGCTAACATCATTAATTCATTTATTTCCCTCTACACCGCCTTACTCCTTTATATGTGATGTCAAGAAGTATACCTTTACATCGTTGTCAGCCATAAAAGAGGTGTCATGTGTTCCAGCTCAGAGGTTAACATACAATGACAGACACATTAAAAACTCTGTCCAATGCCTCACTGACAATTTCAGCTCCATCTTCTCTTCAAAGAGACAGCAGCTCAAACCCAGTTAAGAGCTTTAACACCTGAAAGTCTAATCATGATTGAAAGATAAGAGATCTAAAGAGTATGGCTTTATCTAGGGCTGTCAATCTCAGTTAACTCATGCAATTAACTCAAAAAAATTAATCACAATTCATCGCAGTTTTAATCGCACTGTTAAACAATAGAATACCAATTGAAATTTAGTAAATATTTTGGATGTTTTTCTACATTTTCAAATCTATTGATTTCAATTACAACACAGAATACAAAGTGTACACTGATCACTTTATATTATTTTTATTACCAATATTTGCACTGTAAAAAGGATAAACAAAAGAAATAGTATATTCACCTCATACAAGTACCGTAATGCAATCTCTTCATCGTGAAAGTGCAATTTACTAGTGTAGATTTTTTTGTTACATAAGTGCACTCAAAAACAAAACAATGTAAAACTTTAGAGCCTACAAGTCCACTCAGTCCTACTACTTATTCAGCCAATCGCTAAGAGAAACAAGTTAGTTTACATTTATGGGAGATAATGCTGCCCGCTTCTGATTTACAATGTCACCTCAAAGTGAGAACAGGTGTTTGCATAGCACTTTTGTAGCCAGTATTGCAAAGTATTTAAGTGCCAGATATGCTAAACACTCATATGCCCTTTCATACTTCCGCCACCATTCCAGAGGACATGCTTCCATTCTGATGACGCTTGTTAAAAAAAAATGCGTTAATTCAATTTTGACTGAACTACTTGGGGGAGAATAGTATGTCTCCTGCTTTTTTACACCCACATTCTGCCATGTATTTCATATTATAGCAGTCTCAGATGATTACCCAGCACACGTTGTTCGTTTTAAGAACACTTTCATGCAGATTTGACAAAATGCAAAGAAGATACCAATGTTAGACTTCTAAAAATAGCTAGAGCATTCGAACCAAGGCTTAAGAATCTGAAGTGCCTTCCAAAATCTGAGAGGGACAAGGTGTGGAGCATGCTTTCAGAAGTCTTAAAAAAGCAACACTCTGATGCAGAAACTTCAGAACCCGAACCACCAAAAAAAAAAAAAATCAACCTTCTGCTGGTGGCATCCACAGGGGCTGACTTCCGGCCCCGCCCGTGGGTGCTGTCACCCGCCCCCGAGCCCCGCACCCGACGCCGGGCCCCGCCCCCGACGCCGGGTGACGCTGCGGGGCCCCGCCCCCGATGCCGACGCAATGTTGCCCAGTGTCGGGGGCGGGGCCCCGCAACATCTCCCGGTGCCCGGTAAGTTTGCCGCGGGTCCGGGGCGGGCGGGGAGTTGCTGGTGGGTGCGGACCACCCACCAATTTTTTTCCGTGGGTGCTCCAGCACCGGAGCACCCACGGAGTCGGCGCCTATGGTGGCATCTGACTCAGATGATGAAAGTGAACATGCGTCAATCTGCACTGCTTTGGATAGTTATCGAGCAGAACTTGTCATCAGCATGGACATGTCCTCTGGAATGGTGGTTGAAGATGAAGGGACATACGAATCTTTAGCACTTCTGGCACGTAATTATCTTGCGACGCCAGCTACAACAGTGCCATGCGAACGCCTGTTCTCACTTTCAGGGGACATTATAAACAATAAGCGGGCAGCATTATCTCCTGCAAATGTAAACAAACTTGTTTGCCAGAGTGACTGGCTGAACAAGAAGTAGGACTGAGTGGACTAGTAGGCTCTAAAATTTGACATTGTTTTGGTTTTGGATGCGGTTTTTTGGGGTACATAATTCTACATTTGTAAGTTCAACTTTCATGATAAAGAGATTGCACTACAGTACTTGTATGAGGTGAATGAAAAAATACTATTTCTTTTGTTTTTTACAGCACAAATATCTGTAATAAAAATAAATATAAAGTGAGCACTGTACACTTTGTATTCTGTGTTGTAACTGAAATCTATATTTGAAAATGTAGAAAACATCCAAAAATATTTAAATAAATGGTATTCTATTATTGTTTAACAATGCGATTAATCGCAATTAATTTTTTTAATCGCTCGACAGCCCTAGTTTTATCATGCTGAGCATTCTGTAAAAGGAAGAACAAATTACATATTATATAGACATACATACACTCTGTCTGAGGGGCCCTGGACTTCAGAGCTCACTTTTTCCCTGAAAAACCATCCATTTGCTGACTTTAAGAGCACACAATAAAGCTCACTTATCTTTCTGAGCTTTTGGAGAGTGGGATGAATGTCTTCCAGCAGAATGTGGGGTAGTGTTAAGTGGTAATTCTTTGTTGGATGACCCTAGTTACAGGGTGAGGATAAACTGCTGGGATTTGTTATTTTTGTGTGGATTTAAAAAAAAAAATCAATAGAGCTGAGAGTTTGAGATAAGCACTTTTTCTTTGGATGTATATTTTTGAAATAACAAAAACAGACACACACACATAAGGTGGTAGTTTCTAGGGCTCTATACAGGAATTCAGGTGCCTTCTGCTGACTCAATGTAAACTCAAATGTAAACTCTCCATAAAGATGCAAAGTAATTGCTGCTCACTGGGCACAACTCATCTAGGAGTAAAAGAGGGGTCAGAGTCTTTCTCTAAGATTGAAATAGGGAGAAATCCTAGCAATATCCTAGCTTAGGGAGAAAGCTTTGGCTGAAGTTTATTTACTTTTATTGTAATCTGAGCTACCCATAAAGCCACATCCCAGGAAGGAGTTAGTGCTATGGTCTAACCTTTGTACAGGACACAATGGGAACGCTGCCTGCTTACAACACGTATGTATAATATGTATGTACATATACATACCTCAGCGCAGGGGAGTAGACTAAATGACCTCTCCAGGTCCCTTTCAGCCCTACATTTATATGACTATGGTGGTGATAAATTGCATTTAACATGTACCTTTGATTGCCTCACCTGCACTCTACCCAGTAATACGTCTCCACCACGACTACATCTAGCATCACAAATCCCTGAAATGCTTCTAATGTACACTTTAAAAAAAGAAAAGAAAAAAAACCCTGCTAGATGTTTCCTGTTTCTTCCCCCAAAATGGTAAAACCCCTCCCCTCTCCAAAATTACCCTGGTTTAAGGCTCTAAACAGTCAATATTCAATCCTGCACCAGTGGTATGTTTAAAGGTCCAAAATCATGTGGCTTTACAGGGCTAAAAATGGGAGCTTTACATAACTGAAAAGGGGGGATTCCCAGCTTTCAGGTTGGACACAACATTTGCTTTTACCCCTGGAAGGTCCCAGAATATCAGTCTTGCAAACTCAAGACATTGCCTACTGCAAAATAAGCTATTTTAGGTGACATTTAGAGAGCTATTTAATGTATTTGCCTTCATTGTTTTCTGAGCCCTATACTACTGGACTCACAGTAACCAAAGGTACCTGAGCTTTACAAGGAGAATAAGCCCCAATTTAAAAAAATTGAAACTAAAACCTTGCTTTCTAAAATAGTTTCTGTAGCATACAGAATACATGATCCTGTGGCATTAAGATTTTATCAGCACTTATTTTGGATGAGCTGCATAATTCACCTGTGGCCTCATCACTTGCCAGTTGTGGTCATCCCACACTCTTGCTGATAAAACCTTTATACCACAGACATGTTATATTATATATTCATAATACCTATGTAATATCTCCATCCACCAATCCAGGCTCATTTTAGGACTCAGTAGTGCAGCTGTAAGACAACTATTCTTTAATTCACACCTCAATTAAGTATACTACAAAAATTGCATTGAAATGATAAAATCTCCTAATTGAAATTTAAACCTGTTCCTAGTGGGGCATTTAGTGGTGTCCAAAGAAGAACAAAGTCTAACGGCTATTAAAGACTACTTTGTACTAGACACAATAAAGAGACTGCAAAGCCCCCAAAACAGGTAAGTGGGCTCTTGCTAGCATAGGTGCCAGAACTAGGGGGGTGCTGGAGCTGCTGCCACACTCCCTGGCTTGAAGTGGTTTCCATCATATACAGAGTTTACAGTTTGGTTCAATGGCTCTCAGCACCCCCACTATACAAATTGTTCCAGCACCTCAGTTTTCTGGCATGTACTGGAAGGCTTGAAGGAGTGCAAAGCCTTTAGAAGTCATGGAGTTGGTGTAACCAGACTGGAAGCTGAACCATAGATCAGGGAAATGACAGGCAAGATCCACTGTTGCATTATACCACAGACTTTGAAATCTAATTATATTTTTAACATGGGAGAAATTATGTAATCCCTACGCTCATAAGAGTGACAGACAAAGAGAGCTGGGGCATCTGCTAAGAGGAGACAGAGAAGGAAGCATGAATTGAAAAAATGAACACACTATCAAGAATTTTGTGTAGTGCTAATCAGTACTAAAAATTATAACATCATGGATATTAAAACAACAAGGTTACAGGACAGGAAGCTAATAAGCCAAGTGACAGCCTAGATCATCTTTCTGTTCCTGTTTGTGCCTCTGGTTCTTAAAATCTATCACCCTGTCAGGTAAACTTGTGGCATCAGTATCCAGATACATGCCAATATCAGAGGCTTTCAGGAGTCTATTTTCCTATCCACTAGGAGTGGATTTACATGGATAACTCCCATTAGCAATAATGGTAGTCCATGACATTGCCCGACACCAATTTCTCAATGCACTGATTGAGGAATTCCACAATGTTGATATCTGGAGCTTTGCCCTAAAGGATGATTCTTTGGCATGAACCATTTGGTGGTAGTGGCAGGGGAGAGATTATCAGTCACAAAGCCACAGTGGAAAAGGCTCTGCATCCTTTCTTCCTCCTTAAATTATATGTGGGGATGATCAGTAATTTCAGTCCAACCAGTCTCAATTGCTCTGATAGGCGATAAGATGACAGGCTAACCTCTTAGGTCTGGCATTATAACATTAAAACCTTGAAGTGGGCTGACTGAATCATAGGAAGCTGGTATAGTTTCAAGATGCAGGAGAGTTTATGGAACACATTTCACAGTTTTAAATCCAATCAGAAGACCTTTAAACCTGCTTCTCTTGCTTCTATCACTACACAATGCTCTGACATACCTGGACACAACTTGAGAAGGAAAGGATTGTTAGAGAGGCAGCATGAACATGTAAACCCTGCTAAAGTTTTAGACACTCCCTCCCTCACTCTGTGTCATGGCCTGGCTGTCCCCCTGGGAAGGGAACTTGGGCAGACACTAATTGTATTTGACAGCAGCAATTACACGCAAGGCTGGAGATTAGAAGCCTGTTAATTGTGTGTGCTGTAATTGCTTCCATCTTTTCCTTTACTAGTTAAGGCCAGTGCCAGGAGAGTCAATAGGAAGAGGGTAATGCAGGTGGTCCAGGGACCAAAGCCCCCAGAAAGGGGTGTCTCTCTCTCTCTCTATATATATATATATAAGAAGGCTATCAACACATCAACAATGCAGGATGTTCCTTTGACAGGACGTCTAATGAAGCATGAAAAAGGAACAAATAATGTGCAATTCCAAAGGTATTTTCCACCTGTATTTTCTAGTTTACAGTGCAGAGCATTAGTGAACTTCACATTACAATGCAACATGGGTGAGGGTAAAATATTAACCCGTAGAGCTCACCATACTCAAAACCCAAAGAATTTTTACTCTTTATAAAATCCAGGCATTGAGTTAAATACTTAAACAGCATTCATAAAATCCTTCCACTCCATTAAAGAGTCTGAACAGTTCAGAAAGGCACAAAAGGCAACTGCACCCTCCCTATCAGCTTTATTCATGGCTATCATAAACATTCAATTTTAATATTCCTCTCTCAACAATGCTTCTTAGCTCTAAAGAGCAGCCTCAGCAAGTGTGTGCGTGCATGACTCAGCAGCTGGAACATTTTCAAAAGACCACTGAAGATCTGTTCAATTTGAGCAAACTGTTCTATAAACTCTATGTTCTCCAGTACAATATATATTCTTTTTATACTATAGTGACAGTCTAGTTAAGTTCTGTCAATGATTCCATTAACCCCCCCCCCACCCCCACCCCACACACACAATTTTTCTGGTGCATATAAAACTAGCCTGTAAAAACTCACCTTGTAAACAAGATCTAGGCCTGCAAGGACTATTTTTAAGCCTACATTTACAGGACAA
The DNA here is from genome assembly GCA_037349315.1 of Chelydra serpentina. Taxonomy (NCBI): domain Eukaryota; kingdom Metazoa; phylum Chordata; order Testudines; family Chelydridae; genus Chelydra; species Chelydra serpentina. Next base: position 52,975,104 of record JBAIAC010000024.1, on the reverse strand, counting down.
TACAAGTGCAATATAAAGAGGCAGAAGTTGACTAATTTCATGATAATTTGGAGACCTTATGATTCAAAAATAGCTTTGATTTTAAAAAGTACAGCCATTTAGTCCATCATTAATGACTGTGCTGTAAACACATTTGGGGATTAATAATTAGGTATTCTATGGAGAAAAGATAAAATGTCTATGATAACAGAGTGACCTCTGCATTTAACAGTAGCTACACTCGGTGATTTCTGATACTTACTAGATACATTTTTGCATGGTTAAAAGCCTAGTGTATATACATTTTGAAAAGCATCCAAAATGGGGACACAGATTAACTTTGCAGCAGTCAGAAGATCTTGCAAGGGTAGCACAAGGCATTACTACTGGCCAACGCTGAATCTAGTCAGTAATAGTTCCCATATTCTCCATGTAAACTCCCAAAATGCCATGGCACAATGGCTGCACGCAGTGTAATTGTAGCCAAGTCAGTCCCAGGTTATTAAAGAGACAAAGTGGGTGAGGCAATATCTTTTACTGAACCAATTTCTATTTATTTATATAGATGTATGTAGACATTTATAGAGACAACAGGAATACTCTGAGTTGTAACAGTAAAATGGATAAAAAAGCAGCTTTGGATAATATCTAAAACCTCAAGCTTCAGAGCATAAACTAACCTTCCACTACTGGGGACAGGAGAAACTTTCTGGGGGGGGTGTGGGGGCAGGGTTCTCTGCAGCAGCTGCTACTGGCCACTTTCAGAGATAGAATATTGGACTACACATATAATGGTGTGATCAGTGGGGTAATTACTACATTCACAAAAGTGACAACCGCAGACTAGTCAAGCAGTGCTACTGAAACTTGGTTTCTTTAACAGGAGAGGAACATCACTGTCCAAGATCTGTGTTGATCAAGATATCAATTATCTAATTAATACCTTACAAATAAATGAGTGTTACTTGCCAATTAAACCTATAGTTTTAACAGAATTATTTGAATGTTCCTCATTTTTGCACATGTACCATTACTTGGCTATACTGATTTTAACCCTCAGATCCAGGTCCCTGAATGCACAACCCAGATATGTGGCCTGTGCACACAGGAACTTTGTGGAAGATTGTAAGAGAAGGAAAAGATCTTCACTGGTCTCTGCTCCCACAACCCAGGACAGGGCAAGGAGCAGGGCTATGTCATCCCATGACAAAAAGTAGTTCTACAAAGTCACGGATCCAGCAGGGGAGTGTGCTGTCAAGTTATGCACAGCAACATGCTATGGGTGCAGCTGTCTTCTGTATAGCCTCCTCTGTGCCTACAATTTACACTTAATTTAAGACTTTAAAGGCCCTTATCTGAGCTGGTGGATTTAGCCCTAAATATTTAAAGTGCCATGAAGCCAAATACTGCTATAAGAGTTATAATATTTTTAACAGCACTACCTTTTATTACGGATAATACAGGCTCTATTTAGTCCAATGGTGATTTCCTATGTTGAACATAGATTTCAGAATGTTAAAAAAAACTCATTTTCTTTGCCAGTCTAACTCGGCTCCTAGGTGGTGAACCTGCAGGGCGATATGTGGGTTCATTCTATTATTGTTCCCCCTCTTTCAAATTAAGTGCCAAAATCATTCTCACGTGAACATAGTTTCACTGTCTAGGTGCTTGGCAAGACTGGAAAATGTGGGAGGTTTTAAAAATGTGTTAGGGTATGTCTACACTGCTAAGAAACCCCCCCACCCCCAGCACTGAGTCTCAGAGCCTGGGTCAACTGACTTGGACTCACAGGGCTCAGGTGGCAGGGCTAAAAATAGCGGTGTAGAGGTTGCCACTTGGGCTGGAGCCTGGGCTCCGAGACCCTCCCCCCTCATTGAGTTTCAGAGCCTAAGCTCCAGCCCGAGCGTCTACACAGCTATTTTTAGCCCAGCAGCCCAAGCCCTTCTAGTCTGAGACAATTGACCCAGGCTCTGAGACTGCGCACCATGGATTTTTTTATGCCATGTAGATATATCCTTAGTTAACACTAAGGGAGGGATAGCTCAGTGGTTTGAGCATTGGCCTGAACTCAGGGTTGTGAGTTCAATCCTTGAGGGGGTCATTTAAGGATCTGGGGCAAAAATCTGTCAGGGGACAGTACTTGGTCCTGCTAGTGAAGGCAGGGGACTGGACTTGATGACCTTTCAAGGTCCTTCCAGTTCTATGAGATAAGGCATACCTCCATATATTAAAAAAAAAACCCAAAAAACCAAAACAACAAAACACGTGTCAACAGGTTTTTTTTGTTTTGTTTTGTTTTAAATACCACATGGCACCTAGAGTAAACAGGCTGTCTTATAAAAACTATGTTAGCTGGTCCTGGTTTGCCAAGGGTTAAGTGTCAGTCTACACTAGGTGCTAAATGGCATTTGAGCTTGTTAATGACAAGTCTAGACAAGCTCCCTACTCTGCACCTGACCTCCCCACCAACCATGCTTGTAGCCTCTATGCAGCCTTTTGATCCCTTACATCCTTCCACCCACACTCTGACATAATTCAAGCCTCTCTGTTCTCCATCCCCACCTCTCCCCCACACCTTACTGAACCCTGCTGCCTGCCTCAGTCATCTCTCCCCTTGACTCCTGCAGCTACCTCTGCTCTGGCCTTGCTGCCTCTCCCTGGCCCCCCTCTTACTCAGTCCTCATGTCCCCAAACTCTGTCAAAGCACCTCAGTCCTGAAGTTTCATCTGCTGGCTCACTTCAGCCAATGGGACTGATGTATGCAAAAAAAAAAAAAAAAAATGGAGGGAGTGAATGATAACTGACTGAAATTATTTCTGATGCAACAATGCGACTGCTCATCTCTGCCTGTAAGCCCAACACCAAGTGGGCACTGTGTGGAAATCAGGCATTTCCAGCAAGGTGGATTGATTTAAATCACCATGTGGAAAGTCTTGAAAAAATTATCAATTTTAATCTACTTTTCCAATTCTAATTCACTTATTTTCTACAGAACAGTGCATGCTCACTGGTTGATATAACCATTAAAACATGCTGAATTACAACTAAATAGAGCCTTTTCACTAGATTTGGTACATCTTTCACTATATGTGAAAGAAAATGTAGAATCAAATGAAGTAAAAAATCTTAAATGAATCCACATGTTCCATAGAATCTCTATGGATAGTAATTCCATGCTCTAATAAGAACATAACAATAGGGATCTATTATCGACCACCTGATCAGGACAGCGATAGTGATGAAATGCTAAGGGAGATTAGAGAGGCTATCAAAATAAAGAACTCAATAATAGTGGGAGATTTCAATTATCCCCATATTGACTGGGTACATGTCACCTCAGGACGTAATGCGGAAACAAAATTCCTCGATACTTTAAATGACTGCTTCTTGGAGCAGCTGGTACAGGAACCCACATGGGGAGAGTCAACACTTGATTTAGTACTGAGTGGAGCGCAGGATCTGGTCCAAGAGATAACTATAACAGGACCGCTTGGAAATAGTGACCATAATATAATAACATTTAACATTCCTGTGGTGCTAAGAACACATCAACAGCCCAACACAATGGCATTTAATTTCAAAAAGGGCAACTATGCAAAAATGAGGGGGTTAGTTAAGCAGAAATTAAAAGAACAGCTAGCCAAAAACTCAAAAGCTAATAAAACGTTTTTTAAATACGTCAGAAGCAGGAAGCCTGCTAAACAACCAGTGGGGCCCCTGGATGATAGAGATACAAAAGGAGATCTTAAAGATGATAAAGTCATTGCGGAGAAACTAAACGAATTCTTTGCTTCGGTCTTCACGGCTGAGGACGTTAGGGAGATTCCCAAACCTGAGCCGTCTTTTGTAGGTGACAAATCTGAGGAATTGTCACAGATTGAAGTGTCAGTAGAGGAGGTTTTGGAACTAATTGATAAACTTAACTGTAACAAGTCACCGGGACCAGATGGCATTCACCCAAGAGTTCTGAAAGAACTCAAATGTGAAATTGCGGAACTATTAACTAGGGTTTGTAACCGGTCCTTTAAATCGGCTTCTGTACCCGATGACTGGAAGATAGCTAATGTAACACTAACATTTAAAAAGAGCTCTAGAGGTGATCCCGGCAATTACAGACCGGTAAGTCTAACATCCGTACCGGGCAAATTAGTTGAAACAATAGTAAAGAATAAAATTGTCAGGCACATAGAAGAACATAAATTGTTGGGCAAAAGTCAACATGGTTTCTGTAAAGGGAAATCATGCCTTACTAATCTATTCGAGTTCTTTGAAGGGGTCAACAAACATGTGGACAAGGGTGATCCAGTAGACATAGTGTACTTAGATTTCCAGAAAGCCTTTGACAAAGTCCCTCACCAAAGGCTCTTGCGTAAATTAAGTTGCCATGGGATAAGAGGGAAGATCCTTTCATGGATTGAGAACTGGTTAAAAAACAGGGAACAAAGGGTAGGAATAAATGGTAAATTTTCACAATGGAGAGGGGTAACTAGTGGTGTTCCCCAAGGGTCAGTCCTAGGACCAATCCTATTCAACTTATTCATAAATGATTTGGAAGAAGGGGTAAACAGTGAGGTGGCAAAGTTTGCAGATGATACTAAACTGCTCAAGATAGTTAAGACCAAAGCAGACTGTGAAGAACTACAAAAAGATCTCACAAAACTAAATGATTGGGCAATAAAATGGCAAATGAAATTTAATGTGAATAAATGTCAAGTAATGCACATTGGAAAAAATAACCCCAACTATACATACAATATGATGGGGGCTAATTTAGCTACAACTAATCAGGAAAAAGATCTTGGAGTCATCGCGGATAGTTCTCTAAAGACGTCCATGCAGTGTGCAGCAGCAGTCAAAAAAGCAAACGGGATATTAGGAATCATTAAAAAAGGGATAGAGAATAAGATGGAGAATATCTTTCTGCCCTTATACAAATCCATAGTGCGCCCACATCTTGAATACTGCGTACAATTGTGGTCTCCTCATCTCAAAAAGGATATACTGGCATTAGAAAAGGTTCAGAGAAGGGCAACTAAAATGATTAGGGGTCTGGAACGGGTCCCATATGAGGAGAGATTAAAGAGGCTAGGACTTTTCATCTTGGAAAAGAGGGGACTAAGGGGGGATATGATAGAGGTATATAAAATTATGAGTGGTGTGGAGGAAGTGAATAAGGAAAAGTTATTTACTTGTTCTCATAATAAAAGAACTAGGGGCTACCCAATGAAATTAGTGGGCAGCAGGTTTAAAACAAATAAAAGGAAGTTCTTCTTCACACAGCGCACAGTCAACCTGTGGAACTCCTTGCCTGAGGAGGCTGTGAAGGCTAGGACTATAACAGGGTTTAAAAGAGAACTGGATAAATTCATGGAGGTTAAGTCCATTAATGGCTATTAGCCAGAATGGGTAAGAAATGGTGTCCTTAGCCTCTGTTTGTCAGAGGGGGGTGATGGATGGCAGGAGAGAGATCACTTGATCATTACCTGTTGGGTCCACTCACTCCGGGTCACCTGGCATTGGCCACTGTCGGTGGACAGGATACTGGGCTGGATGGACCTTTGGTCTGACCCAGTACGGCCTTTCTTATGTTCTTATGGCTACCCAATGATGAGATACATGATTGTGTCTCCTGGAGTCAAAAGCTGGGTCCCAACACCTGAGATGACTTTGCCAGTCTCTTGCACCCAATAGCATAGTCCTTGATACAGTCCTTGATACAGTATATAATGTCCTATTTGCCATATTTATAAAGTTTATCCTCAAAACTTAGTTTTCCCCCACCAATTCTTTCATTATACAGAAAAGCAGCCTTAAACTCAACATTTTGATACAGGCTCATTTATTCAGCATATTTTTAATTCAAATGTTTTAAGATTATATAATCAGTTTAAGCCTTAAGTTATTTTGTATTAAATTAAGAATTCATTTCAGACAGGTTTATTTTTGAAAATAAAAATTTGTAATTTAAAATACAAAAAATTAAAACCCCAATTTACATTTTAAAAATCCATTAAAAAAATGTATCATTGATTTTTATCTACCCTAATTTCCTATGTTCCAGTTTTCCAACTGTCACCAAAAATTAATGGAGCTTTTGACAGCTGGGTAGGGAACAGTTGGGGTTTCTGAATAAATATTAACTGAGTGTTTCTGCTAAGTTATCAGCGGTGAAATATCTATATGTTGACATTTAAAATATCTGTCAATTTCACAGTCAATATATAGAGATAAATGGGGCAGGTCACACCTATTGTTTCTGCAAACTCAAGACAACACATTACACCAGTTACACTAAGGCAGGGGTTCTCAAACTGGGGGTCGGGACCCCTCAGGGGGTCACGAGGTTATTACCTAGGGGGTCGCGAGCTGTCAGCCTCCACCCTAAACCCCGCTTTGCATCCAGCATTTATAATGGTGTTAAATATATTAAAAAACGTTTTTAATTTATATGGGGAGGTCACACTCAGAGGTTTGCTATGTGAAAGGAGTCACCAGTACAAAAGTTTGAGAACTATTTTTGCACTAAGGGCTTGTCTTCACGTACAACACTGAAGCTGCACTGCCACAGTGTTTTAGGGCTAGTCTACACTAGAAATGCTACAGAAATGCAGCTGTAGCACTTCTGGTGAAGACGCTCTATGCTGATAGGAGAGATCTCTCGTGTTGGTATAATAAATCCACCTCCCCGAGAGGCGGTAGCTATGCTGACGAGAGAAGTTCTAACCTAACCTGTCTAGATCGGGGGTTATTTCAATATAACTACGTTGCTCCGGGGTGTGGATTTTTCAAACCCCTGAGCGATGTCGTTATACCAATATACGTTTGTAGTGTAGACCTGGCCTCAGTTTATGTTTTCCAATTACCCACACAACTATGAAAGCTTAGATTCTGGAGAAGATTTGTGCAATAAGAAATGGATTCTGTAGGAAATTCCATGACCACGGAATCGCAGAACACATGGAGGCTCTGCTAATAGTGCACTGCACTAATTTAACCAGATGTGATACTTGTGAACAGCTACAAGAAAAATCAAACTTTAACAATTTCTAGCTCTACTGCAGAAAAAAAAGTTACAAAAAAACCCAAGACAATTTATGTAAATCCATCAAGTTTGTCATTAGATGCCAGCATCTTTAATTTCTGCACTCACACACACATGCGCGCGCATGATAGGCAAAAGCAGACATGATCTCTGCACACAGTTTAGAAAATCAGACTGCCACTATTTTAAAAAACAACAAAACTTCATCAGTCAGTGGCCAAACACTTCAAAAATCATGGCCTTATATTTATCAATGATAACATTTTCCCAAATTAAAAAAATATCAAGACTTGAACTATTGTAGATATAAGAGAGAACTTTGTCTCAACTTAAAAAGTGTCTCCTTTTGGATTTGCCAAAAAGGTACTGTTACATACTTCCACAGAACTTGGCACACAAAATGTTCAACAGAAATTTCACTATTTAAGACTTTTGCTGCCCTCCTCACCCCTTTTTTCCCCCAGTTAGTCTTCAGAGTCACAAACATTAAAAACTTTACTACAAATACATGGGGAAACCAAAAGGAAAGATTAGACTTCAGTGGAATTGTCCACTTATCAGTAACTATATGGTGGGGAAAAGCTACACCTGGATGCAATAGAGTGGCAGATTAAGACCCTCTATAGGAACGTAGGGCTCTTCTATTGAGTCAACCTAGACCCAGATACTAAAATGCTGCATTGTAGTTCATGGCAATTACTTCTGAGCCACCTAGAAAGTGGGCCCACTTACTTAAAACACAGGATATAAAGGAGACTCTTTGGGCCAAATATACGAAGAGAGCTAGGGATGAAAGAGTCATGCAGGAAAACTCAAGCTCAGTAAGCTTAGCCTTTGGTTTGTTAGGTTATTCTTTACAAGTCACCAATAAAGCCAAACAGTGGACAGGAGGATGAGTGTGGACAGGACACAGCGTCTGAGTGCTCTGTTGAAAACAGGAAAGAGACTCTGCATTACCACACTAGAGAATATGTTTACAGCAGTGACACTCTCTAATAGTGCAATTCTCTGGAGCCATTTTTATTTTCAATTTTTTCATCCACCTGTGTGTTCCTCATTACCCTCACTGAAAGCACCCAGAGGGGATCTGAAAGAGCAGAAATTTCATACTCACCTGGCGCTCAGCTCATCACTGACATATCCAAGAATGAGGGTGCCAGGCAGTTGTAACACCTAGGCATGCTGTGACTGTGCAGTCAGCATTAAGATGTCACATGAATGCCACCGTTTTTTAAACTGTTGGTTTTTTAAAATATATTTTAGGCAGTACATGGTACCTTTATTAATTAATAAGATCAAGCAACACAAGTGAATTCCGCTGAATTCATTTAAACATTCAACTAGCTAAAAATGAACATTCCTACTCTTAGTTTATTAAAGTCATCACTGCTATTTTTAACATGCATCCCCAGAAAGCACTACAATGGTGTACAACACACAGTTGTTAAAGTGCCACTGAGACAATTCGTTGGCTGCCAGGCAATATGCTTCCAGGCAGGATCTGATAGGATTTAATCAGTTATTTTTTTCTCTCTAAACTATTTCATGTTTAGTTACGGTTATCATTTCTACATCTCCAGAGAGCCAACTAAGATTCTTAATTCCCAAGGAAATGGACTCCTATCATTGGTTTCAGAACATAGAAACTAAAAGAACCAATATACAGCAGCAGAATTTTAACAAAGGAAATTTCCAGCAATCTTGATCTGGACAACTGTTTGTACTGCTGGTTGGCTTCTTCCAAATTCACACCTTTATAAAATGCAGGCTACAAATTGGCAGTGTTGTATTTCAATCAACAGCCTGAAAGAGGACTGCAATGTCATAAATAAAAGGGAGAGACCATAAATTTCTATGGAGAAATAAAATAAAAGACAACACAAAACAGTCCACAAATTCATGCAATATACTCTAACCAATTCCGGTTTTGTTTATATTTACTGTAGAAGACACTACCGCATCACTTAAGTCCTCTTGTCCATATGGAGTTTGGGGTTAGAACCAGACTTCAGAGAAGCAGGAACTCCTACTCCAAGTCTGGCATTTTGTTTCTATGCTTCATTGTAAATTGTGGTTCCAGTGACAAGAATTGTCAACCATTTGTCAGTATGTCTGCCTGGTGCAGGAAAGGAAAGCCACCTAGAACAGCACTGCTGACAGCCCCACAAATACAGCATTCACGGCAGGGTGGATAAAAATCAATGATTTTTAAAAAATCGGATTTTTTAAATTTAAATCAGATTTTTGAGGAAATAACCTATCTACAGATAGCTTTAATTAAGATACATTATAGCCCTATTCATCATGGAATAGGGATTATAAATTCTAATTCTATAGCATGAGACAATATATTCATGTAATGTTTAAGAAAAGTTTTGTAAATGAGTTTCAATAGTTCATGGATTAGGGACCCAATCGTATGGGGTTCCACAGACTTCGGTATAGATTATTTAGGTTAATCTTTCTATCTACCCGATGGGACTCAATGCTCAGTCTAGAAGATACTATCAGAGGTGCTTAGTTTTGCAGTTCTCAAACGGTAGGTTTGTGTCTCCTGAGGTAACATGCTTGTTAACAGCAAAAATGTTTTAAAATAAATAAATAATATATAGAGGTGAGAAATAACAGACCTCAACTCTACTGTCCCTCTGCAAATTTGTGTGCACAGAGTCAATTCCTTACCTCTCTTAAAGTGCAAAGTTTCAAAAAGTTCAATGAATAGAAGATTGTTGGGGGTGGAACAGGTCTGGACAAGGAGAAGAAGTCTGCAGATAAATGTGAGAAGTGAGGGACATATGCTTGCTTTGTTAAAATATTATATTATTATTGCTGTTGAAGAAAAAAATCCAGAACACTTAACGTTTTTGTTTTAGTTAAATAAAACAATTTAAATATCTGTCTGGCGATGTTCTCCTCCTAATACAGCATGGCAAGAAAATCCTCCAAATATTAATGATTAACCTGTTGAATTGGAAATATTTATGAAGTCATTGGGAGGTGAACTAACTGCTTCAATTACCTTTGATAAATGAAATAACCAAACAATCGTTCATTTTCTCATATAGCTGTAAAACTAATCTGAAAAGTTTTCAAAATAAATCACTGTTTAAAAATGTATAGTGTGTACCTTCTAAAAATGAAACCTACATCTATCTCTGAGTTGTGAAGAATATGTATTAAGGTTATAACAACCAACAAGAACACACTTTTATGTAGAAAACTATGATTAAATCGAATCTTCCTGAGTAGTGATTTAAATCATGATTTAGATTAAGACTTTTGTTGTCCATTAAGTGGCCACTAATCTGTTAGTTTATTTTAAAACTAGCATGCATATGACAGAAGACAATTTGTTTTAAAAAGGGATATTCTCAAGACCTGTAAGTTAAAAAGCTATAGACTGTACCATTAAACTTTAAATTAAATTAAATTCACGTGGGTGACATTATACTTCCCACATAATGAACGGAGTGGAGGTTTAAACTAACCCTTTTAGCATGATGAAAATTATAAACAAAATGCAGTTACATATATGAAGAAAGGTCCAGTCAGCCAACTGATGGTATCCGTGAGCGGCTTTGTTTATGAGTAGGACATAAAAAAAGTTACAGGTTTTTTTAGTTATTCAGACCTGGAAGGATTAGTTTAAAACTATGAAGTAATTTCAGACATTCCGTTACAAGGTTTATCTTTACAGGAGCTGTTACATTTCTGGCCAATTGTTGAAATCAGACATTTAGCATTTTAGTCACCAGTAGGTTACACAGGGATCCTGCAGCAGTACCAGGGCCTCAGTCTTTAGCAATATGAACTCTTCAACATAGGCACCGATTTTAGTCGGCGCCGGTGGGTGCTCGCGCCCCCGGCCCTGCCCCAACACCGCCCCGGCCCCACCCCTTCCCCAAATCCCATCCCCCAGGCGTGTTGCATTCCCCTCCCCCCCCCCCCCGGGCTTGCAAACCTGGGCAGAGGGGGAGGGGGGGAGAGAAGCAACAGAGCACCCACCGGGCCCGGCAGCTCCCCACCAGCCCCCCCCCGCACCCAGCTCAGCTCACCTCTCTGCCGTGGCCTCTCCGCCTCCCAAGGGCAGGCTCCGCCCGACAGACAAGCCGAAGCCCGCTTTTCCTGGCTCCAGCTGGTCGGCGGCGGCGCCTCAGGGGAGGGGTATGGGGAGGAGGTGGAGGGTGGAGAATCACACTGTATATTAAAGCCTTGGGCCTTGCAGCAGATAATCCAAACAAATGGATTCATGGTGCTGAACCACAAAAATACCAGTCTGAAAATCTGCCTGAACACTGGAGAATGGGAGCAAAACCCTAAACATGAATCAGCTTGTCAAACACTATGAAGTCTGGTGTGGGCTGGCAGTGCAGTACAAGTTATAACACCACATTTGCGAGCTAGCTGCTATATTCCATTATAAACACTGCTTTTGAATTCATAACTCAGCCATTTTAATTTACATTGGGATGAAATTTGCCACATATCAGTTCAGATGTAAATTTAAAACATATCTTACAAGATGGCTAAAAATGAGATCATACAGGGTGGTGATGGCAAATATAAGTAATTTTTTTGGTAGTTTCTGGTGCTTCCCCTCACCTCCACCCCCCGTTACCAATTAAAGCAAACTTTTAAAAATTACAGTCAGTTTTTAGAGGGGTTTTGGCATTAATATGAGTTATTTAACTTTAAAAGGCAGCTATTATGTATTTTCCTATTGACAGTGTATGTGTTTTTGCAACACTTCACTAACAGATTTTGATATTTTATGAAGTATTGATTTAATTTTCAGGTAAAAATAAAAAAGCAGGTATTACCATAAAAAAGTCAATTACACACAAGGAGCTAACACACTAAAAAACAAAATCCAAGCAGTTCAGAACTGCATCTGAAACTCCATCCTTAATTAAGGATTTGCAGGGATCCGAGTGACAGAGAAACCCCACATATACAATTATATGTGCCACAACAACAAGGCATAATGAAGTGAGCTAACCAAAGGGTGTCAGACCTAATTCTGAAATTTAAATTGGATTATTAATTTTTTTTTTAAAGACTTGCTGTTTTCCAAAGGCTTTACATGCATGGAATGCTAGTAGTAGCTTAGTTTACAGAAGAGAGCTAGTTTTTCCTGTTGGATGGTAAACCATAAAACAGAGACATTCACATCCCAGCAAAATAAACATGTAGGAGGAATGTAATCAATGGTATTTTCACATTAGGCACAGACCCAACACATCTTTCCCCTACTCTCCCCACCCCCATTTTAATCCTTCCCAAACCACTCTGCTTCTCACTCCTGACTGCAAACTGTGGCTGCTTGGACAGATTAAGAAGGTGACATCTGTTTGAATGTTAGACAAACTGAGAAGGCACGATGGGTGCTCTGATGCTGTTTATGGGCCACAGCTTTTTCAATAAAATTTACTTAGATTATTTACTTAAATGCTTCCAATACAGAAGTTCTCTCTACCTGGGATACCAAGTTACAAATTTGCAGATTCAGAAGGATAACAGCCTGATTTAGTCATTTGTTAATAAAATGTTAGACATGGGCCCAATATAAAACCTTAAATCTGAAACTCAGTCAGAATTTGTTACTCAAAACTCTTCTAACAGGCCACATTTGAACATCAAAACCAAGCTTTTTAAACTCCGGTCTGGATTTCAAACCCCAAGTGTTGGAATGTTTGGATACAGAGTTTTGGTTTGGGTCATTACAGAGGTTCTAAGTTTGGGGCTGGAGATTTGGTTCAGACCAACATCTTATAAATATGAAACACTAACCAATTTAAAACATTTGTATCATTTGTTAGAATATTTCCTGAGATTACATCAATAATATCCAGCTCCACCTGCAGAATCTAGATTCACAGTGTAGCCCACTTTTTTATGGTTAAGAAAAAGATTCTCCAGACTTTCACAGTATCCTTGAATTGTGAATTCTCTCTTACACACGTTTTAGGTACAAGCAAGTGAAAAATAACATTTTAAATGTGTTGAAGAAAGGCTATTTGAATAGTGACAGGAACACCTTCAAACCCATGAACACTCTAGTAGTTGGCTGCTGTGTTATGAAATACTGCCCTCTGCAGCCCATTCTGGAGAAACAGAGTTCAACCAAATGAACATTCATTCCATACAAGTTCTCTGTTTTACAGGTCTACTCTGTGCCTGTAGCAACAATATGTTATTCCTTCAACTTCATTTGCTTTCAAGCTTGTTCTGTTTTTATCAGAAGGGTTGTTTATTCTCTTCAGTGATTCTCTGGTGGCTGCTTTCAATTCTGTGCTCTGCACTTGCTCACTAATAACACAGCACTAGTAGTGCTTTATTGAAATCAATTAGTCATCATAAAGTGCATTGAAAGAGTTTAAAAACAGCACAGACCAGCAGTTTGAATATACATGTACATTTATTCCTTGCAAATCTCAGCACTGGAATTTCAAGACCTAGGAGAGCTCAGGAAGGGGGATACTAATCTAGTCTCACCAAGAATTGGGAATCCTGGACCCACTCTGGAACCAAGAGCTATCTTCTTGCTTTGCCTGATCAGTGTGCAGACATTGCCCTGGGCTCTGATGACTTTATTCCTTATTACACAGGAGGAATTCTAAGTTTTGCATTATGGGTAAAATTTTATTCACAAGCTAGAGTAAACCACAAGTGATGTAAAAAACTGGCAATATGGGTGGTCAAGTGGAAGGTCTCCACTACAAGGGCAAATGTGTTTTATGTTTCTCTGGGTCTTTACATTTCCCCTTCAAATGTTTCATTTCCATGTTGCAAAACCCAAGCCAGCCCTGGTCTACACTAGCCCCGAAATTCGAACTAAGATATGAGACTTCAGCTACGTGAATAACATAGCTGAAGTCGAACTATCTTAGTTCGAATGAAAAAGCACTTACCCAGGGTCCACACGCGGCGCGCAGGCTCCCCCGTCGACTCCGCCTACTCCGTTCGTCGAACTGGATTACCAGTGTAGACGGCGGAGCACTTCCTGGTTCGATTTATCGCATCTAGACAAGACGCGATAAATCGAACCCAGAACATCGATCCCGCGCCTCCGACCGGACGCATAAGTATAGACGTACCCCCAGATAAATACTGCTCTCAGTTCAGAAACTGATCCTGCAAAGAGGGAGAGGTGATCATGCTTCCTGTTGCAAGTAAGAGGCATTCAGCAGTGTTCTGGACCTGCTGGAGACTTGAGGTCGCACAGAAAGGAACTTAAATAGTCGAGGCAAGAAGAAAGGCAGGCTTGCAGGAGGATTTAGCAAAGATGGAACTGAGTGGGAAGAGCTGTATGTGGAAAGAGCTGTATGTGGAAAGAGCTGTATGTGGAAAGAGCTGCAGTGATGGCAACAGGCAGATTTGCAACATAAGAACGGGAAGAAGGAGAATTTAGAGTCACAAAGTGCCAAATGGAGGCAAATGGAAGGTCTGAACTGAAGAAAGAGCTAAAAGAAATGGAATTGTTTTACATTGTTATTTATTTTTATTGCATGAACTGTGTGCCAAGCACTTAGTGTGCTGATATTCATCTTGGTATGAGAAGCAATAACCCAGAACGCACCCTAACTTTGCTTGTGTGCAGTGGCACACAGACTGTGGTCTGTACCTCTATGAATTGCAGATTTGCAGGGAATAAATAATCCCTTATAAAGCCTAGTCAATTAAAGAGATGTACACAATATAATTGACTACATTGGCACAAAGGGGACTCCTCTGTCACTCCTCCATGCTCTACCCCATATCATTGTGTAACTGGGGACTATAGACTCTCTGAATTCCTCTATTGTATTTTTTTTTTAAACAAGCTTTGAGTTTTAAATCTGAAAGGAATTTTTGTGATGACATTTTAAAGGGAAAATATATATGAACATTAGGAAAGCTTTCTGATAATGAAACATATTACGCTGTGGAATGGACTCTGAAGGGAAGTTTAAAACCTGATAGCTCTCTCTATTTAAAAAAAAAAAATGCTGGAAAATTTAATTCATCTTGAACAGCTAAACTTTTCCTATTCCTAATAAGAGACCCTATATTTTCTCTCAACAAAGCTCATCAGACACACACAATTATTGTGTCTTATTCACAATCTACTTATAATGGAAAAAAACCTAAGAGACCTGGCCTAGCAGCTGATCACGTAAGGGGGAAAGAGACAGTGACTAAGCACCTAGTACTGTACACACAAATCTTTTTTTAAAATTCAATTTAAAATGTGAAGACTATAATGTCTTTATTATTTTATCACCTTTCCATGACAAATATACCTTAGTTATTATAATGAACAGAGCTCCCTCTTGTGGCTGCAGGAAGGTGGACCTGGTGCAACAAAATCAGAATATAGGTGGCATGAGATCAGCACCAGAGCGATGAGAGAAGGGGATGACTGGTTCTCCTGTGTACCATTAATGACTTGGTTAAACAATAGACAATTAATGGAAAATATCATGGGGACAAGAGGTTGCTGTTTAATGTACTAATTAATAATTATCTTCCTCTTAACACTCTCTCCCTGCACAAATGCTGCAGAATGTAGCAACTTTCTCCTCTTCTCCATTCTATTAAGTTCTCACCTTGCTCAACTGATTTCTGGCTCACTCACAGGCAGTTTGCAAGGCAAGGGATACAATCAGGATATGAAATTCAAGGTCTAAGCTATGGGGAATGCACATCAAGTCAGAAGACTTACATTATTATCCCTACATCATTTTCATTATCATTATACTTGGAGTCCTGAAAGCAAACAGAAAATGCTTATTATCTTTAAAGTTTTGAGAAAAAAATTCAGAGTTACATATGTGACTGTCTAAAACACTTAGATCTGCTGAAATGTTAGAGCAAAACACCTATTGAAAAGGAAATCCATATAGCCGCAAACCACTCCTTTTGTGGTTTCAAAGCTGTAAGAATACTAAAATCTGCTGGAGATAGGCATTCACTCTTGGATGAAACTGGCAAGGTAAGACAATTTGGGACCTACCTGCCTTAAGAATGGCCCCCTTTCATAGTCTATCATTGCTCCCCAAACCCTTGGTTCAAACAAACATTTCTATGAAATAAAGAAAAGCAGGAAAAAGAATGCATGGATGAGTGTGAAACTCACAGTAATCAAGCCTGTGCACTAATGCTTTGAACCACTATACAGACCAAGCCGGTTTCTCTCCTGACATGACTCTCAAAGTCACACAACATTTACAAATACAATTTTAAAAATGCCACACAAGTATATTATTGGACTTTGATCTCAGTTCAGTTCCCAGCGGACAAGGATCCACAATGCAAAAATCACTACCACTATTAGCAGTCCCAGATGCACCAAGGATTAAATGAGGTTGGTGACTAAAATCCTCTTCCTGGTCAATGGGCTGAATGGGGACAATGCATGCTCTCTATGTGAATAGAGGAGTTCAGACTCCAGGGATATCCATTCAACACCCTTTCTCAGTACTGATTTCATATGCTTTTAAAAAAAATAATTTTGAAAGAAAAAACAAAAGAAAATGTCATGATTGACTCCTTAAGGGAAGAGCTCTGAATCGGCACAATCAAGACTGGTCCGTTTTTTAAGTCTGGCACTTTTGACGGTGCCCTTTAAATTCTTCACCTCATAGATATTGCAATCAAAGAAAGTAACTCCAACAGCTGTATTAGCGTGACCAGAACATATGCTAGTTTCTGCTTATCCACCTTCCACTAAGGAGTGAAGAGGATAGATATGTGCAGTGCAGGATACTGGGGAGGTGTGGGGGGCAATCATGCTTAGATGCACTCATTCTTTGCCAGGAAAAATAGTGCCAGAATTCCAGCTCCTTCATTTACTGCATGGTTCAATTTTTAGACATTTTGAAAAACAAAGTCAATTCTTGAATTCATGTCCTAGATTCTTTTTGCAGAAAACTACCATACAAATCAGAACTGGTCACCAACAGAGGATAAGCATGCCACACTCCATGACATTTCAATGGGAAGATTTCTATTTATCAACAGAAGCTACATTACAGCAATTGCATCCATAAGGATATAGAAAGGGTTTCCCCCCTACTTTATGAATAATACTTGAGCTGCAAGGTGTTTTTGTTCATTCAGGCTTTTAACTGATCAATATTTATTGGATTTTTTTCCTTATTTTGCATGGATGTTTTAGGTTAGACAAGATTTTATGTAAGGTAGGGCACGGCAAATCACTTTGACTTTTGTATGTTAATGGGATTGTATAGTCCAGAGTTATTTTTCTATAAATGCTCTATAATGCTTTTCATCCTTCAGACACTTTGCAAATATTAACTAATTCTCACAGCATGCTTCTGAGGCAGAGGAGCATTAGTATCCCCATTTTACAGATGGGGAAGCTGAGCCACAGAAGTTCCACATCTACCGTAAAGCCACAGGAGGCACCAAAACCAGAATTAGAACTCAAGTTCTTAGTTCCAAGTCTTGTGCTCAGACAAGAACTCTCTTTCCTAAGGTGGAGGAGCAACAGAACCACAAATTTTCTTCTGTCATAAAATCAACATGCCTGAAGTAGGTATTTTTAAAAGGTGTCTAAAAAGGATGTAGACATGCCACAGTTCCCTGTAATTCTTAGGTCAAATACCCTGTAAAGACTACTGTATTTTGATGCTATAAAGGTGCCCAGTTAAAAGAGAGACCTGTTAAAAGAATGGTCCTCTTAAAAGGAGACAATGCCCATACACCAGAGAGACTATGAAACCCTTAAATATCTGATAAAGTAATAAACCCGGTGGCTGAAATACTATTTAAAACTCCTCTGTCTAAGAAGTTGTTTCCTGTGCAGTGAATTAAATTTTCCTGGAACTCTTTTAGATGAAGACCTGATGCAAATATTCAGATATGCAATAAAAATGTGTTAATTGATTTATGCGTGTTATTTATTTCCATTTATCCTACCTGAGGATTCCAACTGGGATCCAATTTCTTCACTGTGGCAATGTATTCTTGCATAGCCTGGTGGGGACTTGAATCTCCCAGCGCTTTCCACGCTTCCCTAGGGTACAGAGAAAAACAAATAGCCCACTCAATAGAACTGATACATCCGCCTCTTACTCATTGTCACCAATGAAACAGTGATCAGGCCTAACACAAGCCTACCTTCATACTTCTGAGAAAAGGAAAGACATCTTTGACCCAATTTTGAAGCCATCAATCCTCTAGTCAGGCTTAGAAAGAAAAACTTTCTTTCACCTACTCATATTTATTTGTTGCTGATTAAACCAATACAACAGTAAATTAGCAGAACAGCAACACCATTTTAAGAATTCCCTAAAGGATTATTTTAATCATTAACAGATAGAATAAAAAAGAGATACATGCAAAGTAATATTCTAGTTCAAGCAATCTAAAAGATGCGACTTAAAATAAAATAAAATCAGAAATTGTTAAGAATGGTAAGGATTTCCTCTTACCATTTCTGCTTTCCTTCAAAATCAAAGAAACTGGGCTTGGGAGTGTTACAGTTTCCAAATTTGACCTAAAGAAGAAAAATTTCCTTTGTTACAATGAATGGTAGAGAGGGATCAAATTTAATTTATCATTATAATTCGTTAGCCAATTCATAGCAGCAAATATCCAGATTTATTACACCTCTTGATTTCAGAGCAAATGTATACTCCTGTCTGATTAACAGTTATTAGCTTCATCTCTCCCCGGCAAACCTCTCGACTCCAAAAACTTTTATTTTAACAGTCTCCAACAGCTATTGGTGCACTGGCCTTCTGTTATTTTCTGTACAGGATACAGAGATGGAATTCTGATATGCAGATCATTTATTCTGCATGTATTACCCAGCAGATGATGCTGCAGAGTGATTTTCACTCGAAGACTTGTCAGAGAAGGAAGGTACACTTTTGAGGAAAATCGCCTTCCTTGTCCCGGTGGCAGAAAAATGCCACCATTCCAGATGACATGCTTCCATGCTAATGATGCTCATTAAAAAAATAATGTGCTAATTACATTTGTGACTGAACTCCTTGGGGGGAGAATTGTATGTCTCCTGCTCTGTTTTACCCACATTCTGCCATATATTTCATGTTACAGTAGTCTCGGATGATGACTCAGCACGTTCGTTTTAAGAACACTTTTGCTGCAGATGTGACAAAATGCAAAGAAGGTACCAATGTGAGATTTCTAAAGATAGCTACAGCACTCAACCCAAGGTTTAAGAATCTGAAGTGCCTTCCAAAATCTGAGAGGGGCGAGGTGTGGAGCATTGGAGTGTTGCTCTTTTAAGACTTCTGAACACTCTGATGCGGAAATTATAGAACCCAAACCACCAATAGAGAAAATCAACCTTCTGCTGGTTGCATCTGACTCAGATGATGAAAATGAACATGCGTCCGTGCGCACTGCTTTGGATTGTTTTCGAGCAGAACCCATCATCAGCATGGACGCATGTCCTCTGGAATGGTGGTTGAAGCATAAAGAGACATATGAATTTTTAGCGCATCTGGCATGTAAATATCTTGCGACGCCAGCAACAACTGTGCTATGAGAACACCTGTTCTCACTTTCAAGTGACATTGTAAACAAGAAGCGGGCAGCATTATTTCCTGCAAATGTAAACAAACTTGTTTGTCTAAGGCCTGGTCTATACTAACCCCAGAATTCGAACTAAGATACGCAACTTCAGCTACGTGAATAACGTAGCTGAAGTCGAACTATCTTAGTTCGAATGAAAAAGCACTTACCCGGGGTCCACATGCGGCGCGCAGGCTCCCCCGTCGACTCCGCCTACTCCGTTCGTCGAGCTGGATTACCAGCGTCGACGGCGGAGCACTTCTTGGTTCGATTTATCGCGTCTAGACAAGACGCGATAAATCGAACCCAGAACATCAATCCCGTGCCTCCGACCGGACGCATAAGTATAGACGTACCCTGAGTGACTGGCTGAACAAGAAGTAGGACTGATTGGACCTGTAGGCTCTAAAGTTTTACATTGTTTTATTTTTGAATTCGGTTATTTTTTTGTACATAATTCTACATTTGTAAGTTCAACTTTCATGATAAAGAGATTGTACTACAGTACTTGTATTAGGTGAACTGAAAAATACTATTTCTTTTGGGGGGTTTTACAGTGCAAATACTTGTAATCAAAAATAAATACAAAGTGAGCATTGTGCACTTTGTATTGTGTTATAAATGAAATCAATACATTTGAAAATGTAGAAAACATCCAAAAATATTTAAATAAATGGTCTTCTATTATTGTTTAACAGTACAATTAATCGTGTTAAACTTTTTAATTGCTTGAAAGCCCTAATTCATAGCTATAAGGAATGCTGAGGAAGACTTGCAGTTCCTTTCCTTTATTTGACTAAAGTCCAACTGCTGCCTTTCAGTAACAGGGTCACCTACAAAGGGAATACTGTGCATTTCCCAAAACTTATTCCAGCCTGGGACATTGGTTGGGCCACGTCCAGAGCTCACACTGAAGGTAACAGGAGATTCATGCATGGAGCAACTACAGGATCACAGTCTGGGTGAGGAAGAAAACCCTAGTCCAGGAGGAGTTAAAAGCAGAACTTTTCCTGAAAGAAACCAGGGAGCATAGAATAAGGAATGGCAGGTAGTAAATAACAGACATGTTGGTCTATGCCTCTGTAATTAATGTACATGTAACCCATTAATATTACATTTGGATTTACAGACCCTATCATTAGAGGATAAAGACACCAGAGACCAGAAGAATGTTGATGCCCACCTCTCTTATTATTGGTGTCTGCATACAAACAAGGAATTTTCACATAGGTTAAACATCATTTTGATGAACAATGGAATTACATAAAATGAAACATGGACTTAAAAAAAAAAGTGATTAAATGTTCCTGCATTGGTAACCAAACATTTCAGGACTCCAATTAAAAAGCCACCCTTTAATCGCTCATAAATGACTATATCACAAACTCAGATTCCCAGCTAAGACATGCTCCTACACCAGAGGCCAAGTCAGAGTAGCCGTGCTAATGCAAACAGGAATAATCCCCTTGAAAGCAATTGTTACAGTAAATCTCCCTAATGAAGGGAAAAATCCAGCATAAACGAAATATGGGAAGGATTGAGATGTTTAAATGAACCTGATGGAGTAAACGTGGGCACTCAGTTTTTGGAGATCATGACAACCTGTTAGTCAGGCATTGCTAGTCAAGCAAAATCAAGCTGCATCCATCAAACTATTATAAAATACTTGCTGCTCAGCCAATTAAACTGCTTGATCAGCTAATGATTCCTCACCTTAAGAGGTTGTTTTATGCTGCATCTGCAATCATCAATCATGCTTCTTTTTTAAAAATGTAGATGTGGAAGTTGCAGTAATTTTATTTAGATTTTTACTGAAAGGGAATGGGGTTTTAAAAAAAAATGAAAGAAGTTTTCTAAAATATTTGTTTTGCTGTTTCATGGTAAATGTCACCAGTTTGAATCACAGGGTTTCTCAGCTGGCCTTCAGAGCAAGGTACTTTGTTAAAACAGGTTTTTGTCTGATTGGGGAGTTGTATATAATTTAACTGTTGTCAGCCCTATCTTATGCAGACTGTGATTTAGATTGTGTTTTAAACATTTTCTCTTGCACTCTGAGACACTGAGTACATTTTTACAAATTGAAAAATACAGTATAAATGAAATATGATCTACCATCAAAATAGAACACCCCAACCTGGCCATTCTCTAGCCCACAGCCAACAACTCAGAGAAAGTTACATACTTTTCCTAATACTTTAATAAATATTTTCTAAGATTCTCTTCAAAGCCTGACAACAGTTTCCCCTCTTTAAATTTGCCATTTATTGTTTTCCTCCCTGCTGTGCAATAGCATCAGCACTACTGATGCTAACACAGATAGGAACAGTACTTTAAAATGATCTGCAAAAAAAAAAAATGCGATTTTGCCCTTTCTGCTTTTTTATGATATATTAAGTTGGCTTACAAGAGTTTTGTCCAAAAATAAAGAAGGGGGGGCATGAGGAGGAAGAGGGCACCGCTTGATTTTTTACATTAAAAATATCAGCTCTTTACTTCTCACATTTTGCTGTGCAACTCCCTGAAAAATTGGAGAACTAGTGGGATTCTGACATTACATGAGACTGAAACCGGAGCAGTCGAGAATGGAAGGATTTTTAGTTAGAATGTTTAACTTGAATTCCTGACAAATAATTGGGAGAAAAGCATTTGTGAAAGATTCAGCCCTCTTGTCCCTACAGTTGAAAGCTAAGAAAGCTGCTTCTACAAAGCTAGCAGAAAGACATGAGCTCCAAATATTATTTCAAGTCAGAGGTTCCTATACTGTTGTCCATGGAGGGCTGACTGGTCACTTGGTGCTGGGCCCTCCTTGTTTCAAGTTGATAAACTGCATTAAACGACAGCCAGAATACATTAAATACTTTCCTAATATCACTTTTCAATGCAAGCAATTTCTGTACTTGCCATAGCGATGTTATGTAATCATAAATCATGGGGAGATGATCCATGCAATTTTGAATGGGAGGGGAGGGATCCATGAGCGTCTCTATTAAGCTATGGTCCAAGCCATGAAAAAGCTTGAGAAACTCCAGTTTGTGTCGAACAATCATGGTCTGTGGTTTGTTTTCTTTACATTACTCAACAACTGAAGTAGATTGTAAAGCAACTGATATCCAGACTGCAGGTTATTTCCCACCAAATCATAAATTCTTTTAGGCAAGTCAAACTCCATGACTTCTGCAGCAGCCAGTGTGCCTGGCTCAGGGACAGCTCAGGAAGCCCGTGCGCCAGGCGCACCGGCCACTGCTGGGGTAGTGTTGGGCCACTATATCCCGCCTCCAGCAGCAGAATCTGGGTGTGAGAGGGGCAGGGGGTTGGGGCACCGGACGGGGTGAGGCGGGCTCTGGGCGGCGCTTACCTGGAGGGCTCCTCAGTCAGAAGCCGCGACATCCCCCTCGCCCAGCTGCTTGGCAGAGACATGGCCAGGCAGCTCTGCATGCTGCCTCCGCCCAGAGTGCTGGCTTCACAGCTCCCATTGGCCAGGAACCGTGGCCAATGGGAGATGTGGGGATGGTGCCTGCAGGTGGAGGCAGCGTGCATAGCTGTGTCCCCCCTGTACCAGAGGGGGTCTGCCCCGCAGCCCAAGCAGCCTGGACAAGCTCTCCCCACACCCTTGGAGCCCCAGGGCAGTCCCCCCCATCCAAGTTTTATCAATGGTATTTTTAGTAAAAGTCATGGATAGGTTATGGCCATGAATTTTTGTTTACTGCCCGTGACTTGTCCATGACTTTTACTAAAAATACCCGTGACTAAAACGTAGTCTTACTCATGAGGCACTGGACTCTTGTCAACTAGTTATTCTAGTTCTACTTTGGATACTTATATGGCCCCCATTACTGTAGTGCTTGAGCACCTCACAATCTTTAATAAATGTATCCTCACAATACCCATTTTACTGCTGGGGAACTGAGGCACAGAGAGACTAAATGACTTGCCCAAGGTCAGACAGGAAGTCTGTGGCAGAGGAGAGATCTGACGCCAGGTCTCCAGAGTCCTAGGCTAGCACCCTTACCCACTGGACCATTCTTCCTCTCTTACTGAAGTTCAGCCCCAGCAGGCCCCGACAACATTGTCTCACTAGAGCCAACAACTGAACAGCTCCCTTATTCTCAAGCTTCTCGCACACAAACAAAACTGCAGATAAAATTAATAAAAATCTGAAACTGCCTTCAATAAAAGGTAGTAAAATTCCAGGAGAAAGTTTATATATCTAAATAGTTTTAGATAAATAACACTGGTCTACAATTTTTGAGAAGTCATCTGCTTCAGGAGATAAAATGTGCTATTTAGTATGTATTTTGATGTGCTGAATTCAAAAGTAACACTTTAAAAATCAGCAAAGGGGTTATAGAAATAAAAAGTATGAAACAAAAGGCAAAAAACTATTATGTACATAGTTTAGTCCTATTCAGTGTCTACTCGGCGCTTCTTGGCTTGTCTCTTGTATTCATTAAATGGAGCATCTCTTGTCACTGTCCAGCAATAGTCTGCAAGCATTGATGGGCTCCATTTGCCCTGATAGCGTTTCTCCATTGTTGCAATGTCCTGGTGAAATCGCTCGCCATGCTCGTCGCTCACTACTCTGCAGTTCGGTGGAAAAAAATCTAGATGAGAGTGCAAAAAATGTATCTTTAGTGACATGTTGCAACCAAGGCTTTTGTATGCCTTGAGGAGGTTTTCCACCAACAACCTGTAGTTGTCTGCCTTGTTGTTTCCGAGAAAATTTATTGCCACTAACTGGAAGGCTTTCCATGCCTTTTTTTCCTTGCCACGCAGTGCATGGTCAAATGCATCATCTCGAAGAAGTTCACGAATCTGAGGACCAACAAAGACACCTTCCTTTATCTTAGCTTCACTTAACCTTGGAAATTTTCCACAGAGGTACTTGAAAGCTGCTTGTGTTTTGTCAATGGCCTTGACAAAGTTCTTCATCAGACCCAGCTTGATGTGTAAGGGTGGTAACAAAATCTTCCTTGATTCAACAAGTGGTGGATGCTGAACACTTTTCCTCCCAGGCTCCAATGACTGTCGGAGTGGCCAATTTTTCTTGATGTATTGGGAATCTCTTGCACGACTATCCCATTCGCAGAGAAAACAGCAGTACTTTGTGTATCCAGTCTGCAGACCAAGCAAGAGAGCAACAACCTTCAAATCGCCACAAAGCTGCCACTGATGTTGGTCATAGTTTATGCACCTCAAAAGTTGTTTCATGTTGTCATAGGTTTCCTTCATATGGACTGCATGACCAACTGGAATTGATGGCAAAACATTGCCATTATGCAGTAAAACAGCTTTAAGACTCATCTTCGATGAATCAATGAACAGTCTCCACTCATCTGGATCGTGAACGATGTTGAGGGCTACCATCACACCATCGATGTTGTTGCAGGCTACAAGATCACCTTCCATGAAGAAGAATGGGACAAGATCCTTTTGACGGTCACGGAACATGGAAACCCTAACATCACCTGCCAGGAGATTCCACTGCTATAGTCTGGAGCCCAACAGCTCTGCCTTACTCTTGGGTAGTTCCAAATCCCTGACAAGGTCATTCAGTTCACCTTGTGTTATGAGGTGTGGTTCAGAGGAGGAGGATGGGAGAAAATGTGGGTCCTGTGACATTGATGGTTCAGGATCAGAAGTTTCATCCTCTTCCTCGTCTGACTCAAGTGAGAATGATTCTGGTGCATCAGGAACCGGCAGTCCTTCTCCGTGGGGTACTGGGCGTATAGCTGATGGAATGTTTGGATAATGCACAGTCCACTTTTTCTTCTTTGACACACCTTTCCCAACTGGAGGCACCATGCAGAAGTAACAATTGCTGGTATGATCTGTTGGCTCTCTCCAAATCATTGGCACTGCAAAAGGCATAGATTTCCTTTTCCTGTTCAACCACTGGCGAAGATTTGTTGCACAAGTGTTGCAGCATATGTGTGGGGCCCACCTCTTGTCCTGATCTCCAATTTTGCAGCCAAAAGAAAGGTGATAGGCTTTCTTAACCATAATGGTTATACTGCGCTTTTGTGATGCAAAAGTCACTTCACCACAAACATAGCAGAAGTTATCTGCACTGTTCACACAAATACAAGGCATCTCTGCTCACTTTGGCTAAACAGAAATGTGTCCCTTTGCAAAATCAAACACTGACAAATAAGAGAGCACGACACTGTATGATTTCTAGAGCTGATATAGGGCAATTTGTTCAGCAGAGTGATGTAAGCTTCGTTATGATTGCATCATTCATGACTTCTAGGAATAACATGATGCAATTCATATCATGTATGATGCAATACCAGCTTCAGATTGAATCATTCATTGTTTTGCCTAAAAAGCAAGTACTGTCCAAACCCAGTCATAGATTTATTCATAGATCCAGTCAAAGATGTATTTTAGTCATTTCTGGTTTAAATTGAGATCCCTTCCCTTTATAACTCATTTATCCTCCGTCATTCCCAAGTCAAGAGTCGTATATACTGACCCAATAGCATGTCTTGAAAACTAGAGCCAATCAACAATTTTAAGCATCATTTTCGTTCTCAGTGACCCAGAATTAGTAAAGTTTGACTACATTTATTTCAGAAGCATTTTGGCTGTAGAGCAGTGTAATGTACAGTAGTTTAACAGAGAACTCAGCTGTTACTGTCATCTCTTTTATGGTGGTGTTGCCTCTTAAATCAAAGCCTTTGGTGACAAGAAATATTAACTTGAGGACAGACAAGGATGTCAAATCAGGGACAGCAGACAGATCTAAGTCAGCACCTTTTGCACACTAGTAATACTACTGTCCACTGGATAATACATTAGCAGCTTATTATGCATATTGATATGACTTCTGTGACTAGAAAGAGGTTGTGTTAAGTACTACAGTTTTGTCTTAAATCACAAAATGCCAGATCAAAAAAAAATCAAAGTTAACAGGGCCTGATCCTGCAGCAGCTTGTGCTTGCAAGACTCCTTCTGACTTTAACTGGAGTGATGCCCACATCTGCAAAATGTAGGCTCTGTCCTTAACCAGCCCCACCGTGTCTAGGCAATGCGAAACACAGAGTCTTCTATAAGGCTGAGTATGCGCATTAGTACTAAACACAGGAGGATGAGATAAGAACAGAGTGGAAGCCTTGCCTACAAACATCCTGGACTCTGGAGGTAAGACCCTTACGAGATTTTTTTTTTAAGTATATTTGTTCTGTAATTTGTTGTGTACACGACATCCCAAAATGATACTGTTAATGCATATGGTCAACAAGACACACCCGATTATGTTGTTACTCTATAGGAGCAGTCAAAAGCAACGCACACACCTCTCTCTTCCAGGAGTCGAAAACCTCAGCTATTGAAACGTGCAGTTAGCAGCTCCTTTTTGCTTGGAACAAATCCAGGGTTTGTGAAAACAATTTTTGAAGAATTTCCTCCTAGTAATTTCAAGCTAAACAACATTAAGCTCCTCATTTCTCGTCTCACAACTGGCAATGAGAAATCCCCTGGAGCCCAATATCAGATGTCAATGCAACCATAAAGCTGATATATGATACTGATATACTGTACTGTATTCCTTTTTCTACCCAGTGGAGCTATGAAACACTTAAGATGGTATGAGAAGCCCACATTGTGAGCAACAGAAACCTCCTGGACCTGGCAGGGTTTGTTAAATGTTTACACAGGCAGGACTATCTCCCAATAGAGAGATTCTAGTGGACTGCCTCCCCTCTCATGAACCACATCCCAGATCTCATCCACAGTTGGATAGCATCAGCATGGCAACAACAGCAACTATTTACATGGAAATGTAATAGTAGGTATTTTTAGCTATTTCTAATGCAGTAACCATTTGTCTACTCATACTCTTCATTTCATCTCACATTCCAATCTGTTCTGTTCTATCTTCTTATGCTCACTTCATAATTCTCTGCCATCTGATCATCAACTCCCTGACCCCTCCACAAGATTCCCAGTGCTTGTCTCCTGCTGTCTTGGACTGGCTACCCAGCTATCCGATCTTCTTTTTGAGCACACTATCTGATCCCTTCACTGCTAGACACTCATCTCCTGCTGGTGACTGGCAGTTTCAGTCACACTGGAGGCTCCAGAGAGCAGCTCCTTTCATCCTCTAACACAGGCCTATACAACATGCTGCCCGGGGGCCGCATGCGGCCCGCGTGGGCTCACTGTGCGGCCCACGTGGGGGTGAGTAGGCAAGTGGCAGGGTGGGGCAAGCCAACGGCTAGCTGGCCGGCGGGTGGGCAGGCTGGTGAAGGGGCCAGTGGCAGGCTGGGGAGTGAGGGTGGGCCAGCGGCAGGAGCAGAAGGTAAGAGGCCAGCAGCGGGCAGGTAGGTGAGCTGGCGGCGGGGGGAGCCGGCGAGTCCTATTTTACTGCTGTGATCTGGTCACCCTATGCACGCTGTTTCTTTCCCCTTCTACAGCTTCCAAACCCCAGCGCTGGGGAAGGAGGGGTTATTTCCCCAGGGTGGGCAGCGCTGGGGGTGGGGGGGTGGGTGTTTCCGCGGGGCCGAGGGGTTTCGGTCCTCAGCGGTTTTCTTTGGAGTAATATGGCCCTCGCCGCTTTGAGTTGTGCAGGCCTGCTCTAACATAGCAGTAGACCCAAATAGAGGCAGCTAGGTCCGTAGTCCCGCCTCATTTCCAGCTCCTTTTACAGTCCAAAGGTTGGACACCTGTACAAGCAGCACAAAACACAGAAAAGACCAAGCAACATGTGACTAGCTAGCTCTTCAATGGACTACTTATGTGCTTAAAGCTAAGCCTGTGCCTAAGTGTTCGTAGGATCGGGGCCTAAGTCAGTGCCTTAAATCTGATGCAGATGATGGAAAGTCTATTTGCTGGGTGGTCTGCAATGAGAAGGGGGTCTTAATTTAGGTCATGATAGAGAGACATCTGCTATAAAACTACTGTCTCAGTTTGCACTCTCCTTCCACGTTGTTGGTTTCAATACGTGGTCTGGTTGAACGTGGAAATACCCTCCTATTCTTACAGGTAATTTCCAAAACCACTTGAGAAACATTGTTGCTGTGGAAAAGTTAGCACTGCCACCACTCTTTCATTCATAGGCCTCAGTCCTGCAGTAGGATCATCATGGGTGGACCCTTGCTATCACGTGGAGCTTCATTAACTTCAGAGGGGTTGTTCACATATACAAGGGTCCTAAAGTAACAAAAACTAACTTGTGTTCCAGCATCAATTGACGGTGGCTGATCTCCACCTCACACTACATCCAGCCCAAAGTGACAGCTAGCACATGGTCCCCACCAGGCTGGACAAAGGTTGAAATACCACCCAGAGCCATGCACAAGCAGCAGTGTCAACCCCAAGCATTGAACAGTCATGAGTCAGGCCTCCCCTACAAACAAACCAACAACAAAACCCCACAAGATTTCTTTATAACAAGGAGATTTTAAAATAAACAAATGCACAAGAATCCTTGTCCTTTACTTTCCAGCTCCAGGGCCTTCAGGGCGCCCTGGGAACCCGTTTCCCAGCTTCTCTCTGCCAGCAGGAGGCCTGAGATCTTTCTAAGGAAGGGTGAGATTCTCTCAGAGCCACGGGGCTGCTGGGCTTTAGGCAGGACCCACAATCTTGGGACGCTCGCCGTGCAATGGCCAAGACCGCTGGCGCTGCACCTGCGCAGGCGTGACAGAGCTCAGCAGGCCCGGTCTCAGCGTGCCCGGCGCTGGACAGAGGCGGCGAACCGTGAGGGAGGCGCTAGAAGGGGGGAGTCACCGCCCAGCCCTTACCTGCTTGTACCTGGCGTACAGGTAGAGGAGCTGCTCCCTGCTGGCCGCCTGCATCAGCCCCGGCAGTCGCTCGGCCGCTCGCTCGAACTGCTCCGCCAGCGCCCGGGCCTCTTCGTCCGGCCCGGCCGACTCCTCCCCGGAGCTCGGCTCCCCGCCGCTGTTGCCGGCCAGGAACGGGGAAGCCATGGCCAACCCGGCCCACCCGCCCTCTCACTGCATCGCGGTCCGTCCGCCGCTCCGTCCCCGCCGGTAACTGCCGCTGGGCGCCGCTGAGGTCCCGGGCCGAGCCTCTCCAGGGACGCGGTGCAGCGCTTCTAGCGGCGCGGGCGGAAACCCGGCACCAAGAGGGAGGTTCCGCCGCGCGGGGAGGCCCTGCCCTGCGTGCGGGAGGGCGGGGGCAGAAGAGGAGCTGAGGGCCCCAGGGAGAGGGCTGCTGCTGCTGCTGCTGCCCGCCCTCTGGGATACGGTTCAGTGCCCGCTGGTCGGAGCAGGGAGCCCAGGGCAGCAGCCTGCCTGGGGCCCTCTGGGGCTCCCCCCTCAGCAGGGGTCTACTAGCAGTCCCAGTCAGGGCGTGTAGGGGCTGAGGTCACAACAGGGATGCAGTAGGTTTCCCACAGTCAGGGCATGTAGGGGCCAGTGGTCACAGCAGGGATGAAGCGGTCATGGTCAGAGTGTGGATCAGAAATACGATTGTGAAACAAATTGGTGGCTTCCTAGTGCACATGTACCTACATAACCACAACCACCCATTAGCACAGCTGGTACTCTTGAGACTTCAATATCCTCTTAGCCCTTGAAGTGACACCTCCAGGACATGACTAGTCACATAGGTTTTTCTAGAACATTCCCTGCTAATTTTTCCATCACAAATACACGAAAAGGGAAGAATCTGCCAAAACATTCTAGTCCACTATCTATGTTATGTGATACTTCAATCTAGAAATGCTATGTGATGCGATCTAGGGTGCACTGAGATTTTAGGGTGCACCAAGAACCCAATTATTACTTAAGAATTGACTGTAAGAAGCCACTTTACACAAACAGGCGGCTTCTCACAAAGGTGGTACTATTTCTAGAAATGCTGAGATAGTCAATTTAAAGAAGATCTAGGGATTTATCATGAGATGCTTGTCCTTAAAAACCTAGCTGAATAAACAGGGCTCTCTATTGGGTTAGTCTGACACTGTTGATAATATTTGACAGACACTCATGCATGTTTGAGTGGGACAAGACGCAGTCCACTGTATAATCTCTGGAGAGCCTAGGGGAGAGAGGATGTGATTATTAGTAATGTCAAACCCAAGTAGGGTGACCAGATGTCCCGATTTTATAGGGACAGTCCTGCTTTTGGGGTCTTTTTCTTATATAGGCTCCTATTACCCCCACCCCCGTCCCGATTTTTCACACTTGCTGTCTGGTCACCCTAAACCCAAGCTTACTCAGCTGCCATTTAAATATAAATCATATATGCCTTTGAGTTCAACGCCCTCTGCAGTTTGGTATAGTTATGAATACAGTATGGTCTCATATTCTCACTATTAGAACCACATGGAATGCCTTTAGCCCTACATATGGTGCCAGACTTGTTTTGAAATTGGAAAAGAAAAACCTTTATGGTTGTATACAAAAAAAAAAAGACACCTTCAAGTGGCTTCCTTTGAATTCAGGTTTTGTTTTGAAAACAATGTTTTACACAACTTAATACAAGTAGAAACATTTGCACATTTTTTAAATTTCATTACAATTTTTTTTATCATCTTTTTTGTAATTTAAACTTTCCCCAGGAGCTCTAGTCATCTAGAATTGGAATGCAACAGCATCCTTCTAGGGCACGAGGAGAAACTGACCAAAAAAAAAAAGGTGAAACCAGTGGCGTAGCCAGGTTTAGAGCACAGGGGGAGCGGAGCTAAAAAAAGGCGCCGGGAGCAAAAAAAATATGCTCCACTCTGCCTGCAGCGCAGGAGCAAAAGGTGCCGGAGCACAAAAAAGATGCCGCTTCTACTCAGTGGGGGAGCGGCCGCTCCCACTACTCTCCCCCGCCCCCCGCCCCCCGGCTACGCTACTGGGTGAAACTTGCCAAGCTAGTTTCACTGTACCAACTAAGTGAAATGCAAAAGATAAACAGTACTACCAACAATGGATTAGCAAATTTTAATAATCTAAAGTATTATTAGTAACACAGGGAAGGATTTAGGCCAGGGGTGGGCAAACCTTTTGGTCCAAGGGCCACATCGGGGTTGCAAAACTGTATAGAGGGCCGGGTTGGGAAGGCTGTGCCTCCCCAAACAGCCTGGCCCCTGCGCCCTCCCATTTCCCGCTCCCTTCAGAACTCCTGACCCATCCAACCCCCCCAGCTCCCTGTCCCCTGACTGCTCCAACCCCTATGCACACTCCCACCCCCTGATGGGACTCCTATGCCTATCCAACCGCCCCCTGCCCCCTGACTGCCCCCCAGGACCCTCTGTCCCTTATCCAACACCCCCCTCCCCCGCTCCCAGCCCCCTTACCATGCTGCTCACAGCATCAGGAGCTCGGAGCCCCGCCACCCAACAGGAGAGGTGGGCCAAAACACTGGCAGCGTGGTGAGGTGAGGCTGTGGGGGAGGGGAGACAGCGGGGGAGGGGCTGGGGGCTATCCTCCCTGGCTGGGAGCTCAAGGGCAGGGCAAGCCGTAGTTTGCCCACCTCTGATTTAGGCCAATGTTTTCAAAAGTGAAGTGATTTTGATGTCCAAGTTGAGTCACCCTAAAGGACCCTGATTTTCAGGAAGTGCTAAACCCTCCTCCCCCTCTGAAAATCAAGCCCCTTTAAAGTCAAAACTTGAGGAGGCACCCAGAATTGCTAATCATTTTGGAAAGTCTTGACCTATTTATTTTCGAATATATATGTTTCATCTTGACTGGTTCCCTTTAACAAAGTAGAAATCTTACAGAGGCGAGGTCCATTAATAAAGGAAGGAAAGAGGCAGCTGGCTTTTGGAAGCAGGATAGTTCCCTGGATACCCTGGCTCAGGTGCAGTTATTCTCATGATCATTTAGAGGCAGATCCATAGCTATGGTGCTAGTGGTTCCCTGTTACTGGAATTTTAGTAGACATTTTTTCTTCCCCTCTCATTGCCAGTCCTGACTTTTAGTCATATTTCAGGCTCTTCAAACCCACACATCCTCCTTAAGGAGAGGCCAGGGCTCTTTTTCATGGCCAACATCCAGATAGGGGCACACTGCTTGGGGGAGCCCTCCCGCTTCTCCCACAGGATGGCAAGTTTTCTCTTCTCAATGAGGAGGATGTTCAAGTCTCAGATCATGCTCCAGGATACAGCCCTTCCAGGCCCCATTGTTGTTGTGACTGATAACACCATTATCCTTCAAGCCAATTTGGCACCAGATAAGAAACTCCAGATCTTCTCTGTCAGTTACTCAACAGATGCGGAGACAGAAATGGGTCATGGTTCAGAATTATTCAAATGGCATCTGAGCTGGGTCCTGATTTAAGAACATAGGAACATAAGAATGGCCGTACTGGGTCAGACCAAGGTCCATCCAGCCCAATATCCTGTCTACCAACAGTGGCCAATGCCAGGTGCCCCGGAGTGAGTGAACCTAACAGGTAATGATCAAGTGATCTCTCTCCTGCCATCCATCACCCCCCTCTGATACACAGATTCTAGGGACACCATTCCTTACCCATCCTGGCTAATAGCCATTAATGGACTTAATCTCCATGAATTTATCCAGTTCTCTTTTAAACCCTGTTATATTCCTAGCCTTCACAACCTCCTCAGGCAAGGAGTTCCACAGATTGACTGTGTGCTGTGTGAAGAAGAACTTCCTTTTATTTGTTTTAAACCTTCTGCCCATTAATTTCATTTGGTGGCCCCTAGTTCTTATATTATGGGAACAAGTAAATAACTTTTCCTTATTCACTTTCTCCACACCACTCATAATTTTATATACTTCTATCATATCCCCCCTCAGTCTCCTCTTTTCCAAGCTGAAAAGTCCTAGCCTCTTTAATCTCTCCTCATATGGGACCTGTTCCAACCCCCTAATAATTTTAATTGTCCTTTTCTGAACCTTTTCTAATGCCAGTATATCCTTTTTGAGATTAGGAGACCACATCTGTACACAGTATTCAAGATGTGGGCGCACCATGGATTTATATAAGGGCAATAAGATATTCTCCGTCTTATTCTCTATCGCTTTTTAAATTATTCCTAACATCCTGTTTGCTTTTTTGACTGCCCCTGCACACTGCGTGGATGTCTTCAGAGAACTATCCATGATGACTCCAAGATCTTTTTCCTGATTAATTGTAGCTAAATTAGCCCCCATCATATTGTATGTAAAGTTGTGGTTATTTTTTTCCAATGTGCATTACTTGACATTTATCCACATTAAATTTCATTTGCCATTTTATTGCCCAATCATTTAGTTTTGTGAGATCTTTTTGAAGTTCTTCACAGTCTGCTTTGGTCTTAACTATCTTGAGCAGTTTAGTATCATCTGCAAACTTTGCCACCTCACTGTTTACCCCTCCCTCCAGATCATTTATGAATAAGTTGAATAGGATTGGTCCTATGACTGACCCTTGGGGAACACCACTAGTTACCCCTCTCCATTCTGAAAATTTATCATTTATTCCTACCCTTTGTTCCCCGTCTTTTAACCAGTTCTCAATCCATGAAAGGATGTTCCCTCTTATCCCATGGCAACTTAATTTACGTAAGAGCCTTTGGTGAGGGAGCTTGTCAAATGCTTTCTAGAAATCTAAGTACACTATGTTCACTGGATCCCCTTGTCCATCGTTGTTGACCCCTTCAAAGAACTCGAATAGATTAGTAAGACATGATTTCCCTTTACAGAAACCATGTTGACTTTTGCCCAACAATTTATGTTATTCTATGTGCCTGACAATTTTATTCTTTCCTATTGTTTCAACTAAGTTGCCCGGTACGGACATTAGACTTACCAGTCTGTAATTGCCAGGATCACCTCTAGAGCCCTTTTAAAATATTGGCGTTACATTAGCTATCTTCCAGTCATTGGGTACAGAAGCTAATTGTAGCGGGGTGGCTACCCCCGCTTCTGCCCTGAGGGACTTGAAACAGCCCTAGGAGAGGGCTGCATCTCTGAAAGCTGAGCTGATTGGGGGAAGTAGCTGAGAAAGAAGGGCCTGGCTGCTAGGAGCTAAACAGGGTACCTGAAGTGGAGCAGGGCTGGGGAAAGGCTAAGGGAGCTGGGGAGCTCCGGCCTGAGAAAACCCCAGGCTGCAGGCCTGGTAAGGCCAGACCAGGTACTGGGGTTGCAGGGGCAGCCCATGGATAGGCAGAGGCAGCAGGTTCAAACCCCCTTTGCCGATGATGAGTGGCTTACACTGCAGTCTGCCCCAGTGCATGGGGCTAGATGGGGACTGGCAGTAGCTGTACACTGAGGTGAAGTGGGGATAGTGGGTGGGGGGTTCCCCTGGGAGGGGGAGACCCTAGGATTAAGGCTGTGGGGTACCGCCAGTGGGGGCAGCACCTCAGAGAAAGGGGCACCGGGTCCTGGGAGGGACACGGGGGCCAGAGAGCAGTCAGGTGGATCACCAGCCAGAAGAGGGCGCTCCGGAGGCTGGATGAGCAATTCCCTGGACAGCCAGCGGGAGGTGCCGCCGGGTGAGTCTGACCTCGTTACACTAATATAAAGGACAAGTTACAAAGCATAGTTAATAGTTCTGCAATTTCACGTTTGAGTTCTTAGAACTCTTGGGTGAATGCCATATGGTCCCGGTGACTTGTTATAGTTAAGTTTATTAATTAGTTCCAAAACCTCCTCTAGTGATACTTCAATCTGTGACAATTTCTCAGATTTGTCACCTACAAAAGACGGCTTAGGTTTGGGAATCTCCCTAACGTTTTCAGCCATGAAGACTGAAGCAAAGAATTCATTTAGTTTCTCCGCAATGACTATCATCTTTAAGTGCTCCTTTTTAATCTCGATCGTCCAGGGGTCCCACTGGTTGTTTAGCAGGCTTCCTGCTTCTGATGTATTTAAAAAACATTTTATTACCTTTTGAGTTTTTGGCTAGCTGTTCTTCAAACTCCTTTTTGGCTTTTCTTATTACATTTTTATACTTAATTTGGCAGTGTTTATTCTCCTTTCTAGATACCTCACTAAGATTTGACTTCCATTTTTTAAAAGATGCCTTTTTATCTCTCACTGCTTCTTTTACATGGTTGTTAAGCCAAGGTGGCTCTTTTTTAGTTCTTTGATTGTGTTTTTTAATTTGGGGTATACATTTAAGTTGGGCCTCTATTATGGTGTCTTTGAAAAGTGTACATGCAGCTTGCAGTGATTTCACTGTAGTCACTTTACCTTTTTATTTCTGTTTAACTAACCCCCTCATTTTTGCATAGTTCCCCTTTCTGGCATTAAATGCCACTGTGTTGGGCTGTCGATGTGTTCTTCCCACCACAGGAATGTTAAATGTTGTTATATTATGGTCACAATTTCCAAGCGGTCCTGTTATAGTTACCTCTTGGACCAGATCCTGCGCTCCACTCAGGACTAAATCGAGAGTCGCCTCTCCCCTTGTGGGTTCCTTTACCAGCTGCTCCAAGAAGCAGTCATTTAAAGTATCGAGGAATTTTGTCTCTGCATTTCATCCTGAGGTGACATGTACCCAGGCAATATGGGGATAATTGAAATCCACTATTTTGAGTTCTTTATTTTGATAGCCTCTCTAATCTACCTTAGCATTTCATCGTTAGCGGCCACTATCACTGTCCTGGTCAGGTGGTTGATAATAGATCCCTATTGTTATATTCTTCTTAGAGCATGGAATTACTATCTGTAGAGATTCTATGGAAGATGAGGATTCATTTAAGATTTTTATTTAGTTTGAGTCCACATTTTATTTCACATATAGTGCCATTTCTCCCCCGCCCCCCTTCCCCTGCATGACCTGTTCTGTCCTTCCAATATGTTTTGTACCCCGGAATGATTGTGTCCCATTGATCAGGGCCAGCTCTACCATGTCTGCTGCCCAAAGCAGCACGCCGAATTGCCGCCCTGGGCAGCTGAAGGTGGGACCAGCCGCCGAATTGCCACCACAGCAGGCGGCGCATGCTGCCCAAACTGGACATGGATTGCCGCCCCTTCCACATTGCTGCCCCAAGCACCAGCTTGGAACGCTGGTGCCTGGAGCCGGCCCTCCCATTGATTTTTCTCACTTCACCGTGTTTCTGTGATGCCTATTATGTCAATATCCTACTTTAACATGAGGCACTCTAGTTCACCCATCTTATTATTTAGACTTCTGGCATTTCAGCTACATCTTTTTACTATGCTTATTTGAGGCAAAGTAACTAATGGTTAGAGCAGGGGATTAGAACTCAAAGGATACCAGGTTCTAATCTGCTGCTACAGACTTTGCTGTGAAACCTTGGGCAAGGCACTCCAGACGATACTTTCAAACTTAGATCCATATTTAGTCCTCGAAATGGAAAAAGAAATGGCCTGAAGTCAAGGGGAGCCACATGTGCCTCTGAAAATTAGGCCACTTTAGGGGCCTAAATATGAATTTAGATGCTTAACATGGATACACCTACGTTTGAACGTTTGGGGCAATGACCATGAGATACACAGGTCCATCCAAATGAATGCAAATTAACCGTTCTTTTGTTCCACACCATTAAGGTTTTTGTAGACGCCACATAGAATCATAGAATATCAGGGTTGGAAGGGACCTTAGAAGGTCATCTAGTCCAACCCCCTGCTCAAAGCAGGACCAATCCGCAATTTTTGCTCCAGATCCCTAAATGGCCCCCTCAAGGATTGAACTCACAACCCTGGGTTTAGCAGGCCAATGCTCAAACCACTGAGCTATCCCTCCCCCCCACATGTTTTTTTTTAAATGTTAGAAATATTTTCAAGTTCTAAAAACTGTCCTTGGGACTATATTTTGCATCCTTCCACCTGGAAAGCCATCTGCCTTATTTATCTTGGCCTCAACTGTGCAGAGCTCAGAGGGAGAGAAAAATTATAACCAACATATTTAAAAAAACAACCCATATTGTAGAGAAATTTTAAATACAAATTTTTTTGTTAGAAAATGTTTGGTCAAAAAAATGCTGGTGGCCTCAGGGGAAGATTTGAACTGATTCAAATTAACAATTTTCATTTCAACTCGACATTTTGACTTAAAATCTGATTTTATTTTTTTTAAACTGAAAAAGTGAAACAAAACATTTTAAGTGAAAATGGCCATTTGGTTTCAAAATGGAAATTTGAAAGGAAAATTTTTATTTTGAAATTTCTCACAGGAAAACTAATTTTGTTTTGTCAGAATTGATATTTTCCCAAGGAAAATTTGAGGAAAGCTTATTTTTGGCAGGAAAACTCCCCCCCTGAGCAGAAGCGGCACCTTTTTTGTGCACCGACGCCTTTTGCTCCTGCGCTGCAGCCAGAGCAGAGCTTTTTTTGTTTTGTTTTGTTTTTGCTCCCGGCACCTTTTTTAGCTCCGCTTCCCTGTGCTCTAAACCTGGCTACGCCACTGACAGCAAACCTCTGAGTGCGACCCCCCCTTATAAATTAAAATCACTTTAAAAAATATTTTACACTATTGTAAATGCTGGAGTCTGGGGTGGAGGCTGACAGCTCGCAACTTCCCATGTAATAACCTTGTGACCCCCTGAAGGGGTCACGACCCCCAGTTTGAGAACCCCTGGGCTAGAAAGATGTGTTGTGTGTTCCACTTGAACACTGGGACCTTCCTTTTCCAATGCTCTACAGCTTCAGTTCTAATATAAATAGAGTGTGAGATATTAGACCTTAAACATCTCACTGGAGGAAGACTGAATATTGCCATTCTGTGCCCAAGAAAATTGCACCTGTGGAGGAAAAGGAAATATTTTTGTGTCAGGTTGATTTTTAAAAGGCAGCCATTTGAAGCAGAACTAAGAGGTTTGAAATGTTAGAAGTAGTCCTGCCAGAGACAGATCACCATGCAAAGAGCATCTGAGGAGCATGATAACTATAATTGATTATAGGTCTCTGCGGTGTTATTTGCCCTCACCATCAGGGCTGGCCCACAACATTTTGGCACCTGAGGCGGGGAGCTCAAATGACGCCCCCAAGCCCCCTCGCTTGGGCCAAAACTTTGAAAGGTCTCTTGTGCTCTCCTTCTTCCAGCACAGCACTCTATCTCTGGGCATCTAGAGCAGAGAGAATACATATGCACCAGCAGCAGACCAATTTTCTACACTCCGGGTCCTAGTGGTGCCCCCTCATAGTCTGGCACCTG
The DNA here is from genome assembly GCA_037349315.1 of Chelydra serpentina. Lineage (NCBI taxonomy): Eukaryota > Metazoa > Chordata > Testudines > Chelydridae > Chelydra > Chelydra serpentina. The sequence goes on along the minus strand of JBAIAC010000024.1, from coordinate 52,936,511 downwards.
AGGCGGTCGCCTCAGTTAGCCTCATGGTAAGTCTAGCCCTGCTCACCATCACATATGTAGTATAGCTATTGCTTCTCTTTATCCTTTACTACACTATGCTGTATGTAGAGCAGATAGCAAAGCCTATAATTAAGGTAACATAACACTTTTGGGGGGAAGGGGAATGGAGTTAGAATAGCAGGGGATGCTGTGGGCAGGACTGGGTGACACTGGAATGGTGTTGTGTTTTAAATGAGGCATAACTGGAATATCAGGGGAGCCTGCAGCTCTCATATGGGTTGAAACCACTCATACCTTTCCCAAGACTTTCCTCAAACTGTCGCCTGACAAACTTCCAGCTCTGAGTGATCCTTAGCACCCAGAAACCCAACTAGGAGGAGAAAAATCATCCAGATTGGGGTAAATCCTCTCTCGGAGAGGCTGTTAGGCTTAGGTCAGGCCAGTGTAGTTAGTCCCCTGGATAGGTTGTCCCACCATCCTGTTACCTGGTTGCCTGGGAAACCCTCAGCCCCTTTGTGATGCCAAGTTGGTGATGGTTCTAGAGCTGGGGCCAGCTGAGCCATGGGGGAGAGGAGAGCAGGAAGGGCTGGGGACTGCCTGGCTCTTCCCATGTTTTTAAAGGTAGGTGACACCATGTTTAAAAATTGTTCTCTTAGATCAGGGCACTGATCCCTATAAAGTGGTCAGAAGAGAGTGACAGTGGCAGATGGAGAGAGGATGGACACACAGATGGACAGGATACAAGGTAAGGGAGAGCTTTTTCAGCTCTGAGGCATGTTGAAGGGGAAATGAATGGATGTTACCGATCAAATACTAAAAGCATTGGGACTCTGGAGGGAGTAGAACTAGGGATTGTTATTAGAAGAAATTCAGACAAGTGGGGAAGAGCAGGAGTGTTGGAACAATTTTTATAGTGGGGGTACTGATCATGGAAACTATGTATTTGGTGTCAAGTATCAGAGGGGTAGCTGTGTTAGTCTGGATCTGTAGAAGCGACAAAGAGTCCTGTGGCACCTTATAGGCTAACAGACGTATTGGAGCATAAGCTTTCGTGGGTGAATACCCACTTCTTCAGATGCATCTGAAGAAGTGGGTATTCACCCACGAAAGCTTATGCTCCAATACGTCTGTTAGCCTATAAGGTGCCACAGAACTCTTTGTTGCTTCTATGTATTTGGTGTTTGTTATTACTGCTTCAAGCCAGACAGTGTGGAAGTAGTTCCAGTACCACTAGGGAGGACTGACAGATAGAAAAGGGTCATGTGCAGAACAGGGTTTGCTCTCAGAGGGGGAATAAATCTGCTAACTTCTTTCTGTTAACACCCCCCCCCCTGCAAATTAAGCTGTGATCCTCCCTTCTAATAAAAACACCCAGGATGGAGATGGTGAATCACTACATTACTCAATATCAAATATACCCTTACCTGCGTTATTGACAATTCAGAGAGAGAGAGAACCTGATATGCTTATGGGTCAGTGTCGATTTCAATCTTGGAGATGTATGCTTGAAGTCTCATCCTGTCACTGGTGAAACATCCTTGGAGCTTCTAAAAGTTAGATGGAAACTTTCTAACACAAAAAGTATTGTAACCAACCAAGGGTAACTCTGTATTAGACATCAATCTGGTGGATAAAGGTGAATTGATCACGGAGGTGCAAGTGATCACTATCTAAATCCATCTGCTATGTGCAAACAGAATATATTCCTGACCTGTAATACATATCGTTAGTACTTTAAAAAGGCCAATTTCTCAAAGCTGAATGCAATCATGAGCAAAAATTTAAATATAAAAATGTTGATGGTAATTGGAAAATTGAGCATTTGAGAAAATAACATCACAGTCATGAAAGAAGGCTTGTTTGGTGAATCAACCATCCTGCTTAAGAGGGTGGGTAAAAGCAGAAATAATAACAAAGTCTATAACAAATGGAAAGATAGAGAAGCTGATAGAAATGAATACAAATTGGCAGCTTGGAAATGCAGATAGACAATTGATAAGGGAAGCTAAATGTATTGTGATACAGCATGGCCAGAAGGCAGCAGGAGAGTGATCTAGGATGAGGAGAAGCCTTATTCCCTGTAGATTAATTAAAAGCACCTGAAACCAATTAGAGCACCTGAAGCCAGTCACCTGATAAAATCCCCCTGCTTCAATCAGCCAGAGGAGGAGCTGGAGCAGAGCGGATTGGTGGTGGAACAAAGAGCAGTTTGAAGGAAAGCGGAGGAGAGTTTTGAGAAGTGCTGTAGTGGGCTAAGAAGACCAAGATCCTAGGTAAAGGGACACCTGGCTTGTGCAGAGGGAAGGCAGGAAGCCCCACAAGCTGAAGGTCAGGAGAGGGAAGTAGCCCAGGGGAAAGAATCACTGGTACAAGTGGTTCACCTGCTATCATAGGGCCCCTGGGCTGGGACCCGGAGTAGAGGGTGGGCCTGGGTCCCTCCCTCTCCACTCCCCTTCCCTGGGATACACTAGATAGCTGTTACCCCAGGTGAGGGGCAAGAAATGGCACCCTGAAACCCCCCCACAAGAAGAGAGAGTGCGGGACCCATCATAGTAGTGCCGGCAATTTGCCACATGATCAATGAAGAAAATTGTTGCCTGTAGGATTAAGGACAACAAGAAGGAATTATTTAAATATATCAGGAACACGCAAAAGGAGAATCTTAGCAACAATATAGGTATAATACTAGACAAGGATGATAAAATTATTAATTACAGTACAGAAAAGGCAGACCTTCAATAAATATTTCTGTTCTGTATACAGAAAGAAGCAAAATGATATTTATATCATATAGTGATAATGAAATACTTTCTGTTCCATTAGTAACCAGGGAGGATGTTAAATAGCAACTGCATTCCACGTTGGTCCAGGCATGCTATTTAAGGCCTAAGGAAAACACCTGGAAGCTGTCTGTGAAACTAGACAGATCCCTGGTTAGCTGCAGTAAACAGACCCTACTATGTACTCCTGATGACTTGCCTTATTCCTAACCCAAGGCTTGCTCCTGGTTCCTGATCCCCTGCCCCGCTCCTGACACCTCACTTTGCCTCTGGTACACTAGTGCTGCTTTGGCTGACACACTTGGCTTCTACCTGGTGTGGTTCATCATCCTCTTCAACTCTGACCTGATCCTACGACATGACACTGGTACAGACTGCTGCTCCTGGCCTTAACCCCCTAGACTGAACTCGAACCACGTTCTTGAGTCCCCTTCTACCCAGGCCTTGGCTTCAACCTGCACCTCCATATCCAGAGTCCTGACAAAGTTTACAATCTATGTAGACAAAGGATGGGAGAAAGAAAGTATTATCTCCATTGTACAGATGGAGAACTGAGGCCTACAGAGATTGAATTACCTTAGGTCACACAAGAAGTCTGTTATAGCCTTAAGAACTGAACCTAGGTCTCCTGAGTCCCAATCCAGGGCTTTAACCACAAGACTACCCTTCTTTTTTAGTATCTTTTGCATATCTGACTTCCTGGTATGAATGGAATAAAGATACCTGCTGTGAAGGAATGAATAGAGAAGGCCTGGCCCTGTGTTCCTCGCACACTCAACTCCTATTGCCTGCAAGTAAAACAATAATTGATAGCTTAGCAAGGTTCCTTTTAAAATTCAGGAAATACCCTTTGTGTTCCATGACTCCAAACCTTAGAATTAAAGAGCAGATTCTACTGGGTCACACAGAGGACCAGACCTATTAATTCAGCAGCACCCCCCAGTCTCTTGGAGTTTGTGCCCACTTGGAGCTTTACCATTGACTTTAGACCCCTAACTCTTACTCCTCATCATTTATTTGTGTTGAAATCATGGCAAATAGACATAGCATGAGCTCACATTTTACTTGAATTTGGGCCTCTCAAAAAATGGAGAACTAATTGTTCTGGCTTGACTAGGCATTGTGGAGTAGGCACTTCATAAACTTCCCACAACCAACTCTGTTCATACCTGAAGACCCCCATTCCTATCCTAATCATAGGCCTCTACTGAGCAGTATCTGCCAGGTGTGGCACATACGTGTTTGTGGCAGGGTGAGATTGAAGTCTGGATAAACATCCAATAGTGTCCACTTTTCACTTTTGAATTCATGCTTTCACTTCTGAATTAATGCTTTGTCCAGTAATGAATGGGCATAGAGCTTTTCTTGCCAGAGTCTGTCAAAGAAAAATCACATTTTATTTGAATATTTTCCCCTTTTTTATTAAGTTTTTCTCCTTCTGTCATGCACACACATACACAGGTCTGAGATCTGGCTGTAGTGACAAACAATTGTCCATCACATCAAAAGGACAACACTTAGCCTGGCTCCCGTGCTCTCATGAACGTGCACAGAGCATTGCACGCATCTGGAAGTGATAGGGTCACCTGAAGTGATGCCCTTGACTCTGTTTTATAACTTTTCACTCCTTAGCAGCTGCTCAATAATAATTTAACTGAGCACTTTTATGAAGAGGCCAGAATCATCTTTGAGAAATGGAAGATTAATTTTCAGTGCAAAGTTGATACCCAAATTCCCAACCTGGCCATTGCCTTGTCTAAAGAAGGGCTCCTCTGACATTTGCCTGCTTTTTAAAATAGAGATCTTAGTACAGTTAATAAACATTTACATTACAGTAGGTAGCACACAAAGGCATACCAGCCCTGTTCTGCTGAGTGCTGTCCTCTCCCAGTCCCTATTTCACATTTCCCTGCAACAAGCAATAGTCACATGTAAAATCTATTTTAAAGGCACTGTTAAGGAGAAAATCAAGTCATTTAATGTAATGTTGCAACTTGGTTATACCCTTGTCCATAGGTGCCGACTTTCATCGGCGCCGGTTGGTGCTCGTGCCCCCGTCCCTGCCCTAACTCCACCCCTGGCCCCAAATCCCTGCCCCTGCCTCCTCCCCCCGGGGAAAAATTGGTGGGTGCTGAGCACCCACTGGCAGCTCCCCACCGGCCCAGGGCCGGTGCAAGGAAGTTTCGCGCCCTAGGCGAAACTTCCTTGCACCAGCCCTGCGCCTAGGGTGACCAGCTGTCCCAATTTTATAGGGACAGGTTTGATTTTTTTGGGTCTTTTTCTTATATAGGCTCCTATTACACCCCACCCCCTGTCCCGATTTTTCACACTTACTTTCTGGTCACCCTACCTGCGTCACCCCTCCCTCCCGACTAATGCTGCTCCCCCCACACACAGCAGCCAGCTCCCCCCTGCAGCTCCCCACCCCCACGGTGGCATCTCAGTGGGCTGTGGGGGCAGGCGGCTCGGCCCCCCGCCCGCGGGGGCAGGCGGCTCGGCCCCCCGCCCGCGGGGGCAGGCGGCTCGGTCCCCCACCTGCCCGTGGGCCAAGGTGGCTCAGCCCCCCGCCCGCGGGTTGCGGGGGCAGGCCTGGCCTCCCGCCCGCGGGGGCAGGCGGCTTGGTCCTCCGCCCGCGGCGGCCCGCCATCCCACCCTGCCTGCAGCAGCTCACCTTCCAAGCAGCTCCTCGGGCGGCGTTTCGCTTTCCCCCGCCGCCCCGCCCAACAGCTGAGAGACGGCAGCTGGGCTAAAAAAAGCCGTGGCTTTTGGGCTAAAAAAAGCCACAGCTTTTCACCCGGGAACCGACCGGAAGGTGAGTTGGGCGTGGGTGGGGGGCTGGTGGGAAGCCCCACCAAATTTTCCCCGTGTGTGCTCCAGCCCCGGAGCACCCACGCAATCGGCGCCTATGCCTTTGTCATGGGGTGTCCACCCCTCGCAAGACCGGAAGGGGTAAATTAGGCCAGTTAGCCTTAGGCTGCACCAGGTGGAAACCCAGGGAATGCTAGGGCCTAATTGCTGATGAAGTCCAGCTGGGGGAGTAGCTGGGCAGGATCTATAGAGAGAGGAGGTTGGTAGGCTGCACAGGGGATACTCCCGGATGCAAGGGGGAAGAGCAGGAAGCTGTAAGGACAGAGTAGGGAGCAGTCCAGGGAAGAAGCAGTGAGGGCTGGGAAAGTAAAAGCCCAGAACTGCTAAGCCATGAAGAAGAAAGCGCTGCAGTTTCCAGTGCATGAGAGGGGCCATGGAGGGAGGGAGTGTGTGGAATGACACACGGAGTAACCACAGAAAGGGGTGGCAGACCAGGTCGCAGAGATAGTTCCCCAGATAAGCCACAAGGAGGCACTGCTGAACAGTGAATAGAGTAAGCCCTGTCACAATCCCCCATTGTATTTGCAACAGAGCTGACTGGAAAATCTCTTGTTTCTGAACAAAAAAGTTGCAGTAAAAACAGACATTTTTCTTTAAAAGTCTTTTGGTTTTCATTAAAAACAAACAAAAAAACCCTCAAAACTTTCAGTTTTCAAACTAGAACATTTCAGGGGGTTGTAGCTTTTTACGAAGGACTGAAAAGCCATTTTTCACTGAAAAAACATTTCAAACGAAAACCTCTAATCTGCAGGGCTTGTTTCTTCTCCCTGGACACAGGACTTCATATGATTATTTCTCCTCCTCTTGTTGCCTGTAGCTCCCACTGTCTTCTTTACAGGCTGCCTTGTTTGCTTGCTGCCCTTCCTGTTTTGGTGTCAAGTTTGACCACAGTTGAATTCACTTCAGAGAAGCAAAGGAACACACAAAGCAGAGTTCAGGGAGGAGCTTGGGTTTTGAGTTTAATTGATCCAAAAAGCTTCTAGAACCCCAAAGAGTCTGGGACCAGGTGACAGCTTGCAAGCTAGGTGCTTCATTGTTGTCAGAGCAACTGCTTCTGAGACTGTCAGGTACAGCAGCTCAATGTACTCACCTGCACCAGGACACTGGCCTCAACTTCCTGTGCCTGTTCACTGAGGTCCAGTCACTGAGTACACGGCAATCCATCATCTATATAGTGGAGTCCCTGGCTGTATGTGTGACATATTCCTATGGCAGCACATATGTGTGTAACCCATCTGTATGCCAGTGTCACAGCAGCGCCATATTGGAAAGCACAGAGGGAGGGAGAGGAATTGATCTCCAACCCCTCCGTTCCACAAGAAGGAAACATGGAACAAATTCCTCTCCAGTGACCTGCGTACCCCCTTGGAAGGGCGTTCTGCTGGTTCTCTTACAATCCCCGGAGAAGAGCTACCGGGCAGGAAAGTGGCTCCAGCTCATTGGTCATGTGGGTAACAACATGACACTTGTGTGAGATGCACAGACATGTACCTCTGTCTATGACAGGGGTGGGCAAACTTTTTGGCCTGAGGGCCACATCCGGGTTGCAAAACTGTATGGAGGGCTGGGTCGGGAAGGCTGTGCCTCCTCAAACAGCCTGGCCCCCGTGCCCTCCCACTTCCTGCCACCCTCAGAACCCCCGACCCATCCAATGCCCCCTGCTCCTTGTCCCCTGACCGCTCCCTCCCAGGACCTCCCTGCCCCCTATCCAACGCCCCCTGCTCCCTGACTGCTCCGCCCCCTATCCACATGCCTGCCCCCTGATGGGACTCCCACGCCTATCCAACTGTCCCCTAGGACCCTCTGCCCCTTATCCAATGCCCCGCCACCCGCTCCCAGCCCACTTACCATGCTGCTCAGAGCAGCAGGAGCTCGCAACCCCACCGCCCGGCAGGAGAGGCGGGCCAGAGCGCTGGCAGCGCAGCGAGCTGAGGCTGCAGGGGAGGGGCGATAGCAGGGGAGGGGCTGGGGGCTAGCCTCCCCATTCGGGAGCACAAGGGCTGGGCAGGACGGTCCCGTGGGCCAGATGTGGCCCGTGAGCCACAGTTTGCCCAACTCTGGTCTATGAGGAAGTGAAGCTCCCAGGGAACAACCAGTCTCTCCCACAGATTGCACAGCACTGAGCATGCACCCAGTGGATCTCTCCAAAGGGTCCCGCTGGCTGACTCCCAACAGACATCCTCTACTGGAAACTGCTGGGCTGCTCCCAGGGGCCATCACTGAGAAGCTAAAGGACTTTCCCCCAACATGCTTCCAGATTGCTAGACGGTTGGCAGCAACCTGTGGAGCAATGGGTGGTTCCAAACAGACTGAAGGAGGCGGCTTTTAATTAAATTTAAAAGCATTCAAAAAACCTCTAGGCTTGGGGGTAGGGAGGCCTCTGCTCGGGCCTGAGGCATCTGGGCCTGGCCTGTGTGCCAGCTGAGAGCAGGAGACGGCACTCTACATGGTCCTCTGGGGCTGGGGGAGGCCAAGTGCAGAGTGTGAACAGAGCCGATAAATATATTATAGGGCCGCCGTGAGATGGCTGGTGCTTTATAATGTATTTATGAGGGCTCCCAGGCAGTCTCTTTCTGCAGGCATAAAGTGCCTTCGTTCTCTGGTTGATGATACAGAGGACAGCTCCTTGCATCCCCCAGGCAGCTCATCAGAGTACTTCATAGTGATCAGAGGTGACAACTAGGGAGCCCTTATGAATACATAACAGAGGGTAGCAAATGACAATATTTTTCTTCTGTTACCACTTATGATTCCCCTCTGCTGTCTGGCTCTGTGCTCCTCGGGTGAGCTTTCACTTTCCTTCTCCAGTGCTAATCCACTCTCCATCCCACCTCACTGCCAGCTTTGTCTCCTTGCCTTTTGCTTTCAGCCAGCTCAGCCAGCACTGGGGTCCAGTCATATTCAGTAGCAGCCAGCAACGGAGTTCAGTTATCTTTGGGGCACCTCCTTGTGGCTGTGTCTGAGGATTAGCTCCTTTCAGCTCAGCCTTCCAATGGCTGCTCAGATCATATTTCCTCCTCACTCTCCAGGACTCACGCTACTCCCTCTTCATGACTCAGCGCTCTGACCAGGTTACTGTACATCCTCCTCCTCTGGGATTTCAAAGTCCCTCTGGATCAGCTCTCCACATGCTGTTCCAGATAGTCTTCCGCTCTAAGGCCAGGCCCTGTGCCACTTTCCCAGCAGATGGTAGGGGAACCTGGGCCTGCCCACTACGTTGGCTGCCAACCCAGCAACCCTATATCTAACAGCAACTACAGTTTGCTTGCCCCCAGACCCTGTTATTTCCCTGGACTCCTTCCTTCTTCCCTTTTCTGTCTTCTTGCCCCCCCCCTTTACTAGCCCCAAATCCCCTCCTCCCAGGGAGTAACTGTAGCTATATCCCCTCTGACTTCTTGCCAGGCTCTGTAGCCCACAAAGAAACCTCCCTTCTCCCAGGGGGTGACTGCAGACTACTTCCCCTATAGCCCCCACCCTCAGCTTCATCCCTTTATACAAGCCCAACCAGCTCTTTCCCATCTGAACTTCATCTTCCATTAGGCTTTATTGATCCCTGGCTCTCCTCCAGGTGCAGCATATAAGGTTAATTGACCTAATTTAACCTGCTCTGGCTTGTGTGCAGGGCCGGCTCCAGGCACCAGCATTCCAAGCAGGTGCTTGGGGTGGCAATCTGGAAGGGGCGGCAGTCCGTGTGTCGTGCGGGCGGCGTGTGCCGCGTGCAGTGGCAATTCAGCGGTAGCTCATCTCTTCAGCCGCCCGCAGCGGTGGCAATTTGGCAGCAGCTTGTCTTTTCAGCCGTCCATGGCGGCAATTTGGCGCGCTTCTTGGGGCCATAGGCGCCGACTCCGTGGGTGCTCCGGGGCTGGAGCACCAATGGGGAAAAATTGGTGCGTGCTGAGCACCCACCGACAGCTCCCCGCCAGCTCCGCGCGCGCTCGCCCACCCAACTCACTCACCTTCTGGGTTCCCTGCCGAAGGTGCTTTTTTTAGCCGCAGCAGCTGGTCGCCTCTCAGCTGCTGCGGCTAAAAAAAGCGCCTTTGGCGAGAGGCGTCTCCGGCCGCGTAGGGAACCCGGAAGGTGAGTGAGTTGGGCGGGTGGGCAGGGGGGGGGAAGCTGGTGGGGAGCTGCTGGTGGGTGCACCAATTTTTCCCAGGGGGAGGGGGCAGGGATTTGGGGAAGGGGCAGGGCCGGGGGTGGAGTTGGGGGGGCCATGGGGAGCACCCACCGGCACTGACAAAAGTCAGCGCCTATGCTTGGGGCGGCAGAAACAGTAGAGCCAGCCCTGCTTGTGTGGGGTGGATACACAACAACTTATGTGACTATTTGCTTTTCAGGAGTTAAATTTGACCAAAGGGGCATATACCAGATAAGACATTTTTGTTGCAGAGGGCACTGATGCTCCAAAGAGCCTCCTTCCTAAAATGATCGTGCTGGCAGTTTGTAATATGCTAACCTGAAGGGATAAAATGAATCCAGCATTTCATTTGTCAATAGAAAATGCAGCTTCCAAAGTATTATTCCACCAAAAGATAGTTGCACACCCTCATGAAATATGTGCCACTTTTGCTGCTTATTATAAGAACCTCTGTACCTCGGATACTACAAGCTCTGACGTTATTCAAAAATAAGTGAAGGGGCAAGCTTGCCAAAGAACAACTTAGAAAATTCAGACAGAAAAATACAGAAGAAGAAATTTTAGAGGCAGTAGCAAGTATGAAAAGTGGTAAAACTCCAGGACCTCCTAGCTTTCCAGCGGAATGTTACGAAGTATTTAACAAGGGACTAGTGGGTCCCCTAGGGAGATACCAGCAATGCTATTCTATTGTGGGAGGAACTTCCACAACCTGTGAAAGAAGCTACTATTGTTGTTCTCCCAGAAGTTGGAAAAGACTTTAACTTATGCAGCTCTTATAGACCCATGTCACTGCTGACCAATGACAAAGATTTTAGCAAAAATACTAGCTGGCTGGTTGCAGTCTGTGCTCTCATTTTCTACAAACCCAGATCAAACTGGATTCATTAAGGATAAACGAGTGCCAGACAATATTCGGAGAGTACTTGGAATCGCCCATAATGTCAGATTTTAAAAAAATCCATTAATTTAGTTATTACTAGCTGCAGAGAAAGCCATTGATAGAATAGAGTGGAATGTTTTGTTTCAAGCTCTGTCCCATATGAACATTGGCCTCCTGTTCCTTAAATGGATAACCGCTCTTTGCACCAGTCCAAAAGCAGCTGCACGAGTTAATGGGGTTAAATGGGCTCTTCAATCTAGTAGCGAAAGCTATAACAGGATTCAATGGCTGGAAGCTAAAACTAGACAAATTCAGACTGGAAATAAGGCGTAAATTTTAAACCGTGCGTAATTAAGCATTGGAACAATTTACCCAGGGTCGTGGTGGATTCTCCATCACTAGCAATTTCTAAATCAAGACTGGATGTTTTTCTAAAAGAGATGGACTAGGAATTACCTTGGGGTAGTACTATGGCCTGTTTTATTCAGGAAGTCAGACTACATGATCACAATGGTCCCTTCTGGCCTTGGAATCAATGGATCTTCCCTGTTTGAAGTACCCAGAAGGACTAGGCAGGCAGGAAAGTCCATTGTCTCCTTTCCTTTTTGCACTGGCCATGAAGTCTTTTGCACAGAGGACAGGGAAAAAATCAATCACAGGAATAAAGCTAGCAGGTAAACATCAGAACCTAGCTTTATACACAGACAATGTAACATTATTGTTATCTAAACCAAACATTTCCTAAAAATTAGTTTCTAAAAAAAATCCATTTTTGGAAAGCATCTTGATTTAGTCAGTTATGTCAAATCTGAAATGTCCGCTATAAATTTGTCAGACTCTGAGGAATCACTCCTCCAGATAACATTTGGGTAAAGATGGGCAACAAATTCTGTCACACACCTGGGAATTCAGATCTCAAACAACATAGAAGAGCTCTATGATTTAAATATTAAACTGCTGCCTCAGTAAATGAAAAAAGTTCTGGAGCCACGGGGGAAGGATGTAATTTCTTGCGTGGGAAGAACAGCCTCAGTCACTGTTTCCTGTTTCAAAATCTTTTTGTGATCAACCCAGATCAAACCCTAGCAGGAAAACAGAGGACGTTGTTAGAATGTATATGGAATAAGACAGGACCAAGAGTTAGTGCGGACTGATCCATTAAAACAGGGTGGACTAGCTCAGCGTTTCTCAAATGCAGCCACCAGGGGCTTTTCTTGTGGCCACAGCCTCCTGGGCTGTTATTGAGAGGTAGGGAGAGGGGAGTAGAGGCCCCTCCCTGTTGCTCCTGGATGCACCACCTTGGTGTTGGTTGCTGGGGCCGCCAGCAGTGGTGGGGCCCTGCTACCCCTGTGGAGACACCTGGGGCACAATGCTGGAGGACCAGGCAGCCGGTGAGTTCCCCACCTTCCCAGGGGTGATGGGGTTCAAGCTTTAGGCTTCAGCCCTTGGGTGGCGGAGCAGAGGGGTGGCAGGCTCTGGCCACAGGGCTTCTGGCTCCAGCCGCCCCACCTCCACCCACCCACCCCTTTGCCCCTGTGGCCGCAAGAAAAGCCCCTGGTGGCCACATTTGAGAAACACTGACCTAGAGGCTCCAACTAAGATCAGGGCCCCATTGTGCCGAATGCTGTACAGACTGATGGCAAGAGACATTCTCTGCCCTGAAGAACTTACACTCTAATAAATGAGACAAACAAAGGTGAAACAGAGTCACAGAGATTCACCCAAGGTTGGGGCAGAGCCAGGAATTAGAACTCAGCTCTCCTCTCGAGTCCCAGTTCAGTGCTCTACGCACTAGGCTAATGATACAGATCATCAACATCAAGCAACAGTTTATTGAGCAGAAACCACCTCAATGTTTCCTTAAGGACAGCTAGCATTCTGTCATCCCTAAGGGAGGCACTGGCAGTCTCAGTCTCTGACAATAGAGGCAACCCTTCCCCACTGGCCTTAACCAGCCAGGAAGGAAATGGGTCCACATCCTGAGTTCTCTCAACCCCTCTTGTGCCTCCCTGAGCAAAGTCAGCCAACACTCAACTAGAGAAGACTGGGCATTTGTTTCCTCAAGGTATTGTTCTGTTCCAACAGACCCATAGCTCAGTATGTATCAGAGTCATTTCACCTGTAGAATGACAGGACATTTCCTCATAGCAGGAGGGACTCAGATAAGCCACCAGGTGGCAGCAATGAGGCAGAACCAAGCTATCTGCCACCAGGCCCCACTTTCCCATCTCAGATTTTGTGCATGCTGCAGTGTAAGCAAAGGAATTTTTCTTTGCCTTTTGCACAGCTCTGGCCCAAGAGCTTAAGGAATCTTTGTGTCACCCCAGTCACCTTTGGCATGAGACTTCCCCCACTGGCACTCAAGCTGTCCGCCCTCCTGCTTCATTTGTTGCAAGCCTGGGTAGGTTGGCTGCAATAGGATTGCAATCAGGTGCTAGAACAGCCTGAGCAATAAGACCCCAGCTCTGTTAGCGCAAAGCCAGGAACAGACACCCATCCCTGGGTGGTGCTGCCACACCAGCTCCTGGGATGAGCAAACAATCTTTTAGTATTTGATTTTCACCTCCAGACTTAAAATTCTCCACAGAGACACGGTCAAGAACAAGGTGGGGGAGGTGATCTCTTTTACTGAGAGAGACAAGCTTTTGCATTTACACAGGGCTCTTCTTCAGCAGGTAAAACGGTGCAAAGAAACCTGTGCAGCCTGCAGCAGTCTTAGCTCTCTATGAACTGGGTCCCAGGGTGTTGTGTAATCACGTGTAGCTTTCCTGAGCAGATTGCCACTGGAGGGCAGCCTAAGTCTGACTCTGACTCCTGTAGTCAGATCCTTGTTACATGTCACTCCTACTATAACAGCTTCTTTAAAAGTCCTGTCAAGGTGCAGGCTGTTGGCTCACCTTCCCTTTTACAGCTGTATGTTACAGTAAGAAATAGGTTTCTTTTCCCACTTTAGTGAGGCCAGGGCCACCCCAAGCAACAAAAAAACCGAGCGCCGCCCCCCCCAAGCAAAACAAACAAACAAAATAACCCCGAGCGCCGCCCCGCCGAAACAAAAACAAAAAAACCCTGAGCACCACCCTGCCGAAACAACAACAAAAAAACCCCAAGCGCCGCCCTGCCGGAAACAACAACAACCCCCAAGCGCCGCCCTGCCGAAACAAAAAACCCCACCCCCTGAGTGCCGCCCCGCCGAAACAAACCCCTCCTTCCCCGAGTGCCACCCCGCTGGAAAAAACAACAACCCCCAAGCGCCGCCCCACCAAAACAAACAAACAAACAAACAAAAAAACTCGAGCTCCACCCCGCCGAAACAAAAACAACCCCCTCCTCCTCCCGAGCGCTGCCCTGCCGCCCCAAGATTGGCCGTGCCGCCCCAAGCACGTGCTTGGTCGGCTGGTGCCTGGAGCTGGCCCTGAGTGGGGCGTGTGCAACTTTTCAGTGGTAGCTCACGTAATAAAGCTGAATCAATTAGACTTAATGATAGTAAAAGAGAGAATATTAGGTATAGGTCATTGGAGTGATTTGCTAGCCACCCCTCAGAACACAGGCTCTCAGAGAGGGGCTATTTCTTACAGTAATTATCAGTGCTGCCAACTCACTCACACAACATCATTGTAGGCCTTGCAACAACTGATATTTTTCAGCTCCTGGGAATGTGCTTTGGTGAGAATCTCAGCTTTCATTTTTTGAGAAAGGAAGTTTCTAGCACATACCGTTGCTGAGAAAAACCTGAAAATGTGAACCCTCATTGCTTAGAAGCAAGAAGGCAAATAAAAATAACCCAACATTTGTAATTTTTAAAATCTCCTTATTTTGAAGATTATCTTCTGATCTTTTTGGCCTGACTCATGATTTCTGAATGCTTGAGCTTGGCAATGCTGCGACTTTAAAAGCGTGTTACGTTCAGGGACTGAACAACCTGTGCAGAATTCTGCCATCAATTACACTAGTGTAAATGCCTTGAAGCCAATGGAGTTATTTCCCATTTACGTCAGCGTGAGAGCAGAAATAGGTCCCATGAATAATCCACTAATAGGAGACAGTCAAATGTAAATCATCCGTGTCGGTATTCTCCTCTAATGTGTTACTAAGTACCAGTGAGCTTGGCTTTGCTGTTATCTTGCTGGCCCGTTTCTCTGGCACAGTTTCAAAGCTGGGCATGCTGACCTGTAATTTCTGGACAGGGTTTCCCTTCCAGAGCTGCATTTCCTGTTGCATTAAGTTGTAGAAAATAATCAGCAATACAGGATTGCACAAGACCTCAAAATAAGGGACCACAGCAGACTGAGGGAGGAGAAAAAGAGCCCACAGGCAGGAGGAAGCTGGAGGGAGGGCGGGGTGGCTTTCTGGAATGAAAGCCAAATATCTGAAGTTGCCACAAATCTTTCCTGCTTCCCCCTAACCAGCCAATGATGCTTCGCTGGTGCTAGTTCCTTGTCTCCTTTGCCAAATGCCGAAACTGACAGCACCGAGAGGGAGAGCGCAGACATAGTTCGCCCCCAGATAGCAGGAATGCCCACCGGAAGGTTCCCCCAGCTCCATCTCAAGTTCTTAAGGGGGGTCCTAGCCAAATGTGGACCAAAAGTTGGTTTATATTTAGCATGGTATGTATTTAATTTGGAAAGCTTTCCCTCAGCACAGCTGTTGATTCAATCTCCCTCTCCACCCCCGACCTCCAGCAAATGGCAGAACACCCCCAGCTGCAATAGCTAAAGAAATCCTGGCCACCCCTTAGACAATGAGTGTTTTAAATGCTCTAGGAGTCCTGGTAAAATTCCCTTTTCCTACTGTACTTCTCGGTAATAGTACTTAGCACTTACCAAACATTCCCACATTCAGCCTCACAACACCTCCAAGACATGTAGCGTGATATCCGCATTTTACAGGTGGGGAAACTGAGGCACAGACATTCAATAACTTGCCCAAGACTGAGGGTTAGTCTACACAGGGATTTTTGTACTGGTGTAGCCATAGGGCTTCAAACCAAGGCAAGCTGCACTGATGCAAGTCACTTTTTACACTACTGCAGCATGTCCATAACCCACTGGTACTAGTGTGTGTTACAGGTTCGCACTGTGCTCGATCTGCCGAGCATGGGTCTCTTACAGCTCTCAGCTGGAGAAGCTGGTTCTTTAGCACAAGCTGTAGACTTGTGCTTTTCACTCTTGCGGTCCCCAGTTCACTCCTTGGTGGTGGCCAAGATCATGGCTTGTCATATGTCTCATTGTTTCCTTGTACTCCCGTCAGTCTGTCTGTATCCATCAGTTGTCACTTGTTTTATACTTACATTGTAAGCTCCTTGAGGCAGGGCCTGTCTTTTTGTTCTGTGTCTGTGCAGCGCCTGGCACGCTGGGATCCTGGTCCGTGACTGGGGCTCCTAGGCACTAAGGTAATACAAATAATAAAGAACACCATAGCTACCTATGCAGGGGAGGGATAGCTCAGTGGTTTGAGCATTGGCCTGCTAAACCCAGGGTTGTGAGTTCAATCCTTGAGGGGGCTATTTAGGGATCTGGGGCAAAAATCTGTCAGGGGACAGTACTTGGTCCTGCTAGTGAAGGCAGGGGACTGAACTCGATGACCTTTCAAGGTTGTTCTAGGAGATTGGCATACCTCCATTTTTTTTTTTTTTTACATTAAGGATATGGAGCAGTGCAGCTTTGCTACTGCAAAACCCGGGGTAGGCCAGTACAGTGTCAAAGCCAGGAACAGACTAGGGGGGCTCCTGGCTCTACATCTCATGTTTGGTTTAGTCAGCTCATCCCCACCATGCATGAGAAACATTTTATATGCAGGACAAAGCACAGGTGTCAGAATGCTTGCAAAGAATCCACCCCCATCAAAACATGACACAGAGGGCTCGCTGTCATCATCTGGTGCACAAGGAGAGAGAAGAGAGCCTGCTGAGAGTCTCCTAGCCAAGCAAGCATCAAAGGTCGATCCCTCCCTAGTGGGCCAGCCTTCCCACCACATCCCCAAGGGCCCATGGACTAGACAGTATGGCCAGCCCCCAAGTCAACTAGCACATATGCTGATACCAACACCAAGTGCTGGCTGACAATGGAACACGTCACTTCTTCTAAGAGGAGTGTCACAGTTCCCTCCCCACTCTGAACTCTGGGGTACAGATGTGGGGACCCGCATGAAAGACCCCCTAAGCTTATAGTCCACCATCTTAGGTTAAAAACGTCCCCAAGGCACAAATTCCTTTCTTTGTCCTTGGACAGTATTGCTGCCACCACCAAGTGATTTAAACCAACATTGAGGGAGGGGCCACTTGGAGCCCTAGCTCCTCCAAAGTATCCCCCCAAGGCCCTTCACCGCCTTTCCTGGGGAGGCTTGAGAATAATATACTAACCAATTGGTTACAAAGTGAGCACAGATCAAACCCTTGGGTCTTTAGGACACTGAAAATCAATCAGGTTCTTAAAAGAAGAATTTTATTAAAAAAAAAAAAGTAAAAGAATCACACCTGTAAAATCAGGATGGAAGGTAACTTTACAGGGCAAATAAAAAGATTTAAAACACAGAGGATTCCCCTCTAGGCTTAGCTTCAAAGCTACAAAACACAGGAATAAAACTCCCTCTTAGCATGGGGAAAATTCATAAGCTAAACAAAAGATAATCTAATGCATTTCCTTGCTATTACTTACAATTTCTGTAACTTTAGATGTATCATTTCAGTAGGAGATATTTTTTCCTGCCCTGGTCTCTCTCTGTTTGAGAGAGAACACAAAGAGAGCACAAACAAAACCTCCCCCCACAGATTTGATAGTATCTTCTTTCCTTATTGGTCCTTTTGGTCAGGTGCCAACCAGGTTATTTGAGCTTCTTAACCCCTTACAGGTAAAGGAGGGATTTTAGGCTACCCTTAGCTGTATGTTTTTGACAAGGAGTGACACCGTGCATCCCATAGTGCTGTGCAGTGCAGTGCCCCTTGCCTTGATATTCTCCATGGGTGGCGGGTATAATAGGCCAGCAGAGGCTAAGCCTCCCCTAAGCCAAACCTTGACCCCGCCCATGTTTTGCCCTCTCCCACAAGCTCAGCTCTAGCCAGAGGCCAGCGGCCCAGTGCTGGGGCCCGATGCTGGTGGTTCGCCGGCAGCCTGGTGCGGATGCCAGCCAGTGGCCCGGGGCAATTTGGCCAGGGCTCCTCCGGCTGGGGCAGGAGGGGCTCTCAGGGCTCTGGTGGAAGGGGCAGGGCCGTGTGGCTAGCCTCCCCAAAGGGGGGGGGTTCATGTGCCACCCTCCTATTCTCCCTCATCAGGAAGGCAGAGGATGTAAATTACTGTGTCTAGGGTGACCAGATAGCAAGTGTGAAAAAACAGGACAGGGGATGGGAGGTAATAGGCGCCTATATAAGAAAAAGTCCCCCAAAAATGGGACTGTCCCTTTAAAAATGGGACAGCTGGTCACCCTAACTGTGTCTACACTTTCCATTAAAGCTTTGAACCCCATATAATCTATGTATTAAAAGAGTAGTGGCTCTGGTTGTGCTTGAGAACTACTCACAGCGTTAGCTCCCTAGATATGTGGGGGAAAGGGTTCCACCAGACATGGGGAGCAGAGAGGGTGAAATAAAGAATACAGAGCATTTTATCAGCTAGACGTTTGGATGGAGGTGAGGATTGGGGATTGCTGGGATAGCACTGCTGCAGTCTCAAGGCCATAAGGTCAACCTGTCTGCATCACTCCTGTGCTGATTATAACCCTGTGCGAACAGCACATGCTGCAGTGTAAGTATATAGTCTCCTTGCTTCCCTTTTAAATCCATTCCTATTCTGGCAGATGCAGTCAGTTGAAATTACACTGCAGATAGCTATGTCGGATACTTTGTTTTTAAACACATTAAACAAATGTGGTTTGCAGGTACTGTGTATTTGCTGAAATGCTGAACTCGGAAAGGGACTTGCCCATTTGTTTAAAGACAAGTCACCAGGCCAATTCCTGAGCCCTGGAGATACTTGGAAACCCAGATTTATATTGAGGTTGGGGGTGGGACAGAGTTACAGCCTTTATGAGAAGGGCAAATATGGAGAGAGCAATTTCTGCCCTGTCCTGGGAGTGGAGATGGAGGTAACTGGGTCTCTGACCTCAGTTGGGGGAGTGGGAAGGTGCAGGGGCAGTCTCTGCCCTATTTATGAAGTGTACAAGAAGATGAAGCTCCTTCAGAGAGGCAGTGGAGGCCCCTGTTGAGCCATGGGGCGCGTTAAGTGCGCTGTCTCTCTCTTAGCAGGTCTCAGGTCTGTTTAACTAACTGACTGAGGCTCCCAGTCCTGTGGCAGATCCTGCATCATCCTGTATCAGAAGAGCAGGGAATCTCTGGCTTATTGGGAAGGCGGGTGTGATTAGGTAGATCTCCACCCCGTATCAAGAGGGGTGGTGTCTAGCTCATATGAAGAAGCTAGATAGGAGCAGGGAGCCTTTAGTTTAGCCCAAGGGTCGGCAACCTTTCAGAAGTGGTGTGCCAAGTCTTCATTTATTCACTGTAGTTTTAATGTTTCGTGTGACAGTAATACATTTTAATGTTTTTAGAAGGTCTCTTTCTATAAGTCTATATTATATAACTAAACTATTGTTGTATGTAAAGTAAATAAGGTTTTTTAAATGTTTAAGAAGCTTCATTTAAAATGTAATTAAAATCCAGATCCTTGCCCTTGCTTTTCCTTGCTGAGTTTTCCAATGTTCCTAGGCCAGCAGCGGGATGAGTGGGGCCGGCGGCTGGGACCCCAGCTGGAAAGAGGCCGATGGCCAGAACCCCAGACCGGCAGCGAGCTGAGCTGGGCTGGCGGCTGGAAGCCCAGACCGGCAGCGGGCTGAGCCACTCAGCCCGCTGCCGTTCTCGGGTTCCAGCCGTTGGCCCCTGCCAGCTGGGGTCCTGGCCGCCGGCTCTGCTCAGCCTGCTGTCGGCCTGGGGTTCCATCCATCCAGGCCGGCAGCGGGCTGAGCAGGACTGGCGGCCAGGACCCAGGCTGGCAGGGGGCTGGTGGACGGAACCCCAGGCTGGCAGCGAAGTGCCACTGAAAATCAGCTCACATGCTACCTTTGGCACGTGTGCCATAGGTTGCCTACCCCTGGGTTAGCCTATATTGGAAGGGAGGATGAGGCTAGGGGAGGTCTTTGTTCAGTACTGGGAGAGTGGATGGAACAGGAGTGTAACAAATACAGGGGGCAGAATGAAGGCTTGTGCTGGCACCTCTCCTGAGAATGCCCTGCCTGCATGCAGGTGTGTATGTTATTATGTATTATAGCCACAACGACTGAAAACATGGTGCTGACCACATGCGATCCTGGAATAAAATCAGCCTGTCCTCCCTCCCTGTTCAAAGGAGGAAGCCATTCTCGGACTCAGTATGGGGAAAAGCCTGCCTTGGCTCAGCCACTTACACATATAAAATAATAGCTCCTCCAAGGGCATGGTTAATACCCAACCCATAAACAGACAGTAATGTGTACAGTGTTCCTGTGCTGAAACTCTATGAGAAATTCATTTACTCCCTCCAGCTGGCAGCGTCCACCCTCTGTCTCAGTGTTGCACTGAGGGCAATGGGAGCCCCATTCTGTGGGGTGCTGAGTTCCTCCCACTCCTACTGACCTCAGTAAAGAGGTGAGTGCTCAGCAGGACCCTCACAGAATCAGGTTCCTAAGCTTCACAGGTGGGACTTGCAAAAGCAGACAGCAAGTCAGTGCAAACACACACATACACACCTACACACCTGCATTGACTTTAATGGGAGCAGAATTAAGCCAGTATTCAGCGCCTTTGAAAAATCACCAGGAAGTCTTAGAAAAACATCCCCCACACCAGCAACCCTTCTGATAGTTAAAGCTCCTGGCTGGTCAGAGGAACTGCTCTTTGGGGTTGTGTGCAGAGGGAGTGCAGGATCAGATCCTCTGAACAGCCTGAAAACTGCTAGCAGCATATTAACTGAAGTGTGCAGCCTTTGGACAAGTGCTGTCTCGTCTCCATGGTGAAAGCGCCTTTGTTTCCCATCTGTATTTCTTTGCTAAATCATTTATAGTGAACGCCAGCTTTCTGTCTTCTTTAAAAAACTGTGCTAAGGGCCTGATCCTTTTTTCCACTGAAATCCATGGGTGTCTTGCTGTGGATTTCAACAGGAGCGGGAGCAGATCCTATACAAGCTGACAGTAAAGTCTATGGGAGTTTTGCTTGAGTAAGGATGTTGATACCAGGCTTGGAAATAACTATATACTGGTACACAGCTGCCTTGTGAAGAGAAGGGCAAAGGTACAGCATTAGTCCTGAATCTGGCCCGCCCTGCTGCCTCATATGCAGGCAGCCAGTGGCAGCTGTAAACCACAATAAAAGGCTTGATAGAGCCTGCCTCTCTCTCTCTCTCTCTGAGAATCCGGTGCTGTACAGTGGAAAGCAATGCAGATTAAGAACCAAATTCTGTTTTCAGTTTTGGTGGTATAAATCTGGATTAACTCCACTGATTTTAAGGAAAAACCTATGTTATCAGGGTCAATGAGTGCAGAATTTGGCCCCAAGCTATAAAGTACACAAGATTAGAGCAATTATGTATGAGCATTAAATAAAATCAATATCTCTTCCCAAGAGGCATCCAGGAAGATGTTTAATCCTGCTAAATTCTGTGATTGCCCTCAAGGCAAAAGAGAGGGCACGGCCCAGCCCTGGGGCCCCAGAGGCAAAAATACAGACATCACCCATCCTGTTTCCTTCAAACCCTAGGTTCCAACAGCCTCTTCACTTCAGACCTTAGAGGGCCAGATGCCCTATGCTAGCTGGGATCCACTTAGTTGAGGCCTTAAAACAAGGGGGCAAAGCTCTCATTTCGGAGTTCTGCAAAATTGCATGGGTCTGGAAGAGGGAGAACTTCCCATATGTCTGTCACCTCAGAAATCCTTCAGGTTAAAAATCTCTGCAATCGACTCTCCTATACTGCAGAATCAGGGCTAGCTAGTACAAACCTTTTCAGGCAGAACTTCCACTGACCCCTTCTCACCTGCCGCCCCAAGCACCAGCTTGGCAAGCTGGTGCCTGGAGCCGGCCCTGGTTCCAACACTAGGATCTTAGCAGGGCTACAACGATGGGTGATGAGCAGAAAGGAACAAAGTACCTTGATATAATTAAATGCTATAGCAGTCATCCTGGAGACCTATCATTGCCCATTTTCAAAAGGGAGTGGAGACCTTTTTCATCTGAAACCCAGGGCGGTCTGGAAGCAAAGCTGAAGAGGTTTCCAGGATCCAAACTGTTGTTATATTTTTTCCCCACAAACAAAAGAAGAGATTGGTATGTCATATATGGAGAAACGTTGGTTCTGGAATTTGAAATGCATACATGTTCACAAGTGTGAGTGTGGAGAGCAGGGGTGTGTGGGAAATAGCTCAAGCACAGGGAATGGAAATTCTTACATTTGCATTCACACTTATCAACCAGAGATTTTAACCAGCGTTAAAAAATATTGAAAAGTTCTTGACTCACCATCTGAAATCTGATTGCTTGTAGATTTGCTGCTCAGGTTTAGAAATGCCCTTCTACTGACCTATTATCCAGCAATCCTTCTATGGTGTCTCTCTCTTGCTCTCCTTCCCTAACCTTCTTTCCCTTCCCTTTCTTGGCTCTCTAGTTCTTTCCCCTGCTTGTCACCCATCTCTCCTGTCTCTTCCACATTGCCCTCTGCCTTTCCCTACATTCCTCAAATGTTGGGGAAGTTTCAATGCAGATCTGAAATTCACAAGAACCCCACCGAGAGCTGTTTAATTCTGCGGGACGGGACTTGCAGTGGAACTGACTTTGTTGGAGTAGAATGGGCTGCTGCCAGTCAGGGTAGTGCAGGCTCCACTGGACTGGAGCAGACAGGTGAAGGAGGGCTTCCCTCTGAAGCATCTGGCGTTGGCTACTGTCGGAAGACAGGATACTGGGCTAGATGGACCTTTGGTCTAACTCAGTATGGTCGTTCTTATGTTCACATAACTGCCTGGGAGTTTATTGGAATTTCATTGTGAGGTTTTTGGCATGTGGACCGGCCTGTGAATAAGAGGTCTGAGCGTCAACAAACCAGGCAATTACTATCTTATGTATTATTCCCAGGATTCCAGAGTGCTTGACAGTTGGGAAGAAATATCTGTAAAGGTGGCCAGGGGAGTTAAATCTTATGGGTGAAATGCAGGCCGCACTGAAGTCAATAACAAAGCTCCCATTGTCTTCAGTGGGGCCAGGATTTCATCCTGCATTTCTAAAAGCTGGGAGAGAAGGAGGCTTTAGGGAGGGAGTGTAAATCAGACATTTTATTCATGTTCGAAAGGGGCCTCCAGACACATTATTGAACTCAGCCCTGCTATTGATTGGCTTTAGGCTTTGTCACTTGGCAGCTCACCGGGCTCTCCAGTAAAGTCAAAGACTTTATTGACAGCACGCTGGCAAAAATATTGGCCTTAAAGGCTGTTTCTTGACTAGCGATGAAAACGTACTGAGTTCCCTGTGAGAGTTGCTTTTGACTTGTGGGCTCTTACTAGTTGGATATAATTACCCAGCTTGAATTTGAATGCTTGAGGGGTTAATTTAAGCATTGTCAAGTAGCTTAGATTTAAAATGTAACATGCATTAAAACTTCTATAATGTGCTGAAGAATGTAGTGTGGATTTTAAAGAAGAGCCCAATTTATAATCTCAGATGCGAATGCCCATGAACTGTGGGAGTGGCATAAATTGAACCAGCATCAAGATGGCTGTTTTGCACATGCCATTTTCTACAGAGTGAGGTAAACCAAAACCTCAGGTAAGAACACTCTGAACTACGGAGGGGACGCGGGAAGGTTCAGCTCTGGTTCCAATGCCACTATTCTGAAATTCAAAGTTTTGAAAACCTCAGCTCTGAGTTTTATAATGGACAGAATGTTCCATGTCCATCTCGGAAGTCAGGTTAGCAAAAAACGGAGTCTGCCCAATGGCATCTGGGACTGAATGTACCCCTGTATTCACACATCACTGTAATAATATCTGTACAAAATATGCCTTGTGAGGTATCATTTGAAAACAAATCCCGGTAACTGGTTAATAATATCATGGTGAAATGTGCATAGCCACATTCTATGTAAAGTTATGAACATAAACACATTTAGTCATAACTTCAGCTTATCAGACAAGCCTGGGGAGTGGGTAAACCAGTTCTTTGAAGACAAAAGGACAAGCTGATGCTACTAACCAGGTGGCATCAAAGTTTATTGGCAATCATCGGTCAAGTGGCCATTCTTTGGGCGAAAAGGGGGGCAGGAATAGATCAATTTTCATTGTAACAATGAAATAATGTAACAATATGGAACCTCTTTCACTATGAGACCCCATGTCTCCCTCCTCACAGCTGGAAGGAACTTTATCTAGGGGTAACCCTCAGGAAAATGCATTTCAAAGGGTGACTGCACTATAAAAGGGAGGGGAAAAACACCCCAGATATTCTCTCTCTCTCTCCCTCTCTCTCTCTTGCTCGCTCTTTCACCTGAAAAGACAAAGGAACCGTCCTGACTTGAGAATTTGGTCAACCCTGTTGCTGGGAACATTAAGAAGAAGTAAGAATTTCACCTTGAACCAAGTCTAGTTTGTTAAAGTTTTAGCACTAGAAAATGTTTTATCTTTATTTCCTTTGTACCTATTTCTGACTTTAATGCCTTACACTTGAATGTACACTTTAATGCCTCACTTAAAACTTAAAGAAACTTGTTTCATTCTTTAATCAAATCTAGTGCTGTGTTTACACTGAATTGTTTGGTAACTCCAATTAAAGTAGCAAACTCTTATACACTGATCTCTTACAGGGGCAATGGACCTCTAATATCTGAACTGTCCAGGTGAGGGCTGGACAGTGTAGAACACACATTTTGGGGAAAAATCTGAACTGGAGTGTGTTGGGGTCACCCTGCAAGTGGTAACCAAGGCTGGTGGAAGCCAGAGTGTGACTGGAGTGTTGCTGGCAGGCTGCTGCTATACACGGACACTCAGGGTGTGACCTGCATGCTGTTTGTGAGGGGCCCAGGCTGGGCACTACAGCACCCGGAATGTCTGGATTGCACCCCGGAATGTGATAGCCTTCCACAGGGATCAGTGCTATCACCATCCCTTTTTAACTTATATATAAATGACGTGCCCAAAACAGCATGCTGCAAGTTCATTTATGCTGCTGACCTGGCACTAACAACACAGACTGCAAAGAAGCAGAAGACACTCCTCCTGCTGATCGGAAGAGGATGGAAAATTACTTTTGGTACTTGCAGCTCAAACCCAATCCATCAACAAAGGTGTTGTTAGCTTTCCATCTCAGCAATTCTGAAGCTAAAAGGTTGCTAAACGTGATTTTCTGTAGCCAGGCAATCACCCACAATCCTAACTCTGCTATCGATGAGTCACTCTCGATCGGAGCCTTACCTATCAACAACATCTGAAGCAGATGAGCTATAAAATAAAGAGTCGCCTCAGTATCATCCAAAAGAGCAGATTCTAGCTGGTGTTGTGATGCGCTAACACTATGAACGGCAACGCTGGCTTTAGTTTATTCTACGGCTGAGTCTGTGCACCTGTCTGGGGAAGAAGCTTGCACATGGAGCTCATCAATATCCAGCTAAATGTGGCTATGAGACTTGTAACTGGCACCCTGAAGTCCACGCTGCTACCTTGGCTTCCAGTCCAGTGAGAGATGTCTATGTTGTGCAAGTACAAGAAACCTCTTGCTAATCAAAAAGCTTCCTGCTCCATGACAACTTTGTTCACCTGCCTCACACTCGTCTTAAGTCCCGCCAACTAGTCTGGGCAGCTGGAGAAGCTTTTCTGTTATCCAACGTCAATCCAGAAGACACCTGGCGGATGCAATGGATGAGCTCTGACATAAACAACAAGCACCTCATAGATGATCCCACCATCAAACCACCTGGTTTCTTGCTCTGCCAAAGACAGTGGATGACCATCAACCATATTAGGGCATTATATGGAAGATGCATGCCCTGGGCCCTGATGCACAAGTGGAGACTCCAGGATTCGCCTCAGTGTAAATGGGGAGACCTCCAACATCAAATACATTGTGAACAAGTTCCCCATCTCTTCATTTCCAGGAGATCTAGCAAAGTGTCCTCTACATCTCCTGAAGCCCTCAGATGGATCTCAAACTTTTCCATTAACTTGTTAATGTTGCTATTTCCATATGAAAGAAGCAGCACAGTGGACTGAACAAAGTCATCTGTGACCTCCTCGGCTGAGCTGCAGCAAGGAGCTTAAAAACATTGGTTCCCAGCATTACCTTTACTGAACATTTCTGGAAGATCGACGTAGTCCCACAAATTCTTCTAAGGTGGCAGAAAGAGTTGATGATGAAACTGGCTAAGACAACATATCCAAAAGATGTGCAGTGCTGACGTGTTTAGGTTTTTTTAAAGATACAATATGACAAGTACCAAGCAGTCCTTTTGGTGACAGCTGCACATCAAAGTCTTTTCTGGATTGAGTGAGAAGCCAATATTGAATGCCTTTGTTCTGGCCTCCAAAATCACTTGCTATATATCATGAAAAATAGGGTGCATCACACAGCATGACCTTAAGAACACATCTCTGGTGCATTACTATTGCTGATGACTATTAAATGTGCCCAAAATAGTCATTCAGCAAAAGATGCGGCCCAAATCAAATCCCTGGGTCTGAATGCCCCAAACTTGGGGGACATTCCATCTCAAAAGTCAGAAAGCGGTCACTCATCTTTTAAATACTTCCTTAAAACCTGCCTGCATGGTGATACCTACAAATCATGACAGTCTGACATTGGTTAAACAAACGGAGAGCAAGACTCATTTTTCTGCTCAATTCCAGTTGTTTTGTTATCTCATCCTCCTTCCCACTCTATCCTATTGTCTACCTGTCCTGCTATCTGGGGCAGGGGCCGTTTTCCTTGTAATCTGTCTGTACAGTACCTAGCACAAGGAGGTCAATTGGAGTTCCTAGCCACAACTGTAATTCAAACAATAAGAATAGCAAGAGTACCATTTTTAAAGTCCCCAAGGGACTAAGGGTAGGTCTACACGCTGCATGGGCACAGCTGCACTGATGCAGCTGCACCGCTGTAGTGCTTTAATGAAGTCGCTCTATGATCACGGGAAAGAGGTCTCCCATTGGCATAGTTAATCTACCTCTACGAGAGGCGATAGTTATGTCGACGGGAGAAACTCTCCCACCAACACAGCGCTGTCTGCACTGGAGCTTAGGTCGGTATAACTAGGGATGTGTATTTTTCCCCACCCTTGAGTGACATAGTTCTACCCTACAGAATTACTTAGGGCATGGCTACACTTGCAGATGTAGAGCGTTGTGAATTAAACCAGCCCTCGGAGAGTGCAGTAGGGAAAACGCTTCAGTGTGTTCACACTGTCCGATTCAAGCGCAATCATGTGGCCACATTAGCAGCTCTTGCAACTCCACAAAGAGCAGTGCATTGTGGTAGCTATCCCAGCATGCAAGTGGCTGAAACGTGCTTTTCAAAGGGAGGGGTGGAGTGTGACAGGGAGTGCGTTGTGTGTATGTGAGGGGAGAGAGGGTGGGTTTTTGGGGGGCTGAGCGCATGTCAGCATGCTGTCTTGTAAGTTCAGACAGCAGCAGACCCCTCTTGGTCCCCCCGTCCCTCATACTCACTCTCAACAGCAGCATTCCACACTAATGGCTTGCTTTGTCCCAGAGCAGATAAATATGCCGGCCGTCAGAAATGGAGCTTTGAAAGGACTTAGCCACATTCCTACAGCCGAATTCAAAACAATGACAAGAGTGGCCACTTGACTTAAGGGGATTATCGGACGTTTCAAAGCACAGTAATGCAACACCTCGTTCACACTGACGCTAAAGCATTTCAGCCGAGGCGCAGCAAGCATTATGCTTCTCGTGAAGGTGGATTACCAGGAGTGCTCCAGCTGCGGAGTCCAGGCGCTTGCCTCTAGGGCCTTGGCTACACTTACGAGTTAAAGCGCAATAAAACCGCCCACAGCGCTGTACCTCACTCACTGTCTACACTTGCAAGGCAAGTACAGCGCTGTGTCTCCACAGCTACAGCGCTGCTGGTACTCCACCTCCCCGAGAGGAATAACGTTTGTTGCACTGCCGCTGGTGCGCTGCGGCTCCAGTGTGGCCACCCAATGAGCTCTGATTGGCCTCCAGAAGTATTCAGAAGTATCCCACAACGCCTGTTCTAGCCACTCTGGTCATCAGTTCGAACTCTGCTGCCCTGGCCTCAGGTGACCAATTACCAGTCCCACCCTTTAAATTCCTTTGGAATTTTAAATATCCCCTTCCTGTTTGCTCAGCCAGGCGTGGAGTGCTCTCAGCGCATCTTCCCAGGTAACCATGCCTCCACGTGCCAGGCGAGCCCAGTATGGAGCAATGGCGAGCTGCTGGACCTCATCAGTGTTTGGGGGGAGGAAGCTGTCCAGTCCTAGCTGCGCTCCAGCTGGAGGAATTTCGATACTTTCAGGCAGATATTAAGGGCCATGATGGAAAAGGGCCATGACCGGGATGCAATGCAGTGCAGGATAAAAGTAAAGGAGCTGCGGAGTGCCTACCAGAAAGCCCGCGAGGCAAATGGCCGCTCGGGTGCTCCCCCTGCGACCTGCCGATTCTACAAAGAGCTAGACATGATACTTGGGGGTGGAAGCCGCATTGCAGTAGAATACCCTCCCTTGCTTCCCCGGTCACCCTCAGCAGCGAGATATCTTCCAGGACGAACTCCTGTGAAATATGTGGGGACAGTATTCACTGTAGATGCCCCCTGCAGCTGTTGGCTCTCCCCAAGGCACAGAAACCCGCAGGACAGTACATCCGTGAAACAATCAGTCCCCCTTCACCCTTTGCTTACTCACCATTTTGGGGCTTCCGTGGGTTCTGTGCGCTCTGTTTGGGACGGGAAAATTGTGCAGTTGTATAAACTGTGTGTGCCCTCCTTAAGTGTGGGGGAATCATTGCTCTGTCTGGCATAAAACAATCCTTCCTCTGTTATGTGTTACATTTTGCCTTCACAGATGCAACCTTGAGATCTCAGCCTTCCATATTATCACCGGCTGAGAGACTGCAAAGACTAAGGAAGAGGCCCAGAAGAACCAAAGACGACATGCTGCAAGAAGTTCTGAGTCAGTCTCTTAAAGAGAATCAAAAAGCTCAGGAGTGGAGGGAGAGCGAAAGCAGGATCCGCCAGGAAAACGCATTGCACCGGTGGCAAGCACGCAGCTCTGGCAGCAAAGCACGGATTGGCTTTAGCATCATGGAGCGCCAAGCAGACTCTATCCAGGCACTCGTCGCCATGCAGCCGGAGCACTACCGCGCCGCCCCCCCCCCCCCCCGCAGCCATTGTCCCAAAACACTTTGCCTTGTGCTCCCATGTCACCTCCTGCCCACTTCCCACAACATCCGGATTCTTATCGCCCACACCAGCTGCCTCCAACACCTGTAGCTTCACCACCCAGCACTGGAAACTATGACCCTTACCCACTTCACTCAATCCCCAGCCCGAATTATAGACATTCTGAAGTGCAGCACTCACTGCACAGCACGCCAGACAGGAAGGCCAAGTATGAGAGCAGGACATACCATAACCTGTGATTGAACCGTTCCTCACACCACCCACCACCCCCTTGCCCTTTCTGTCTCACAAGCAGTTGTGTTTCTTTTTAATACATGTATTTTCTCCTTAATAAATGGATTCTTTGGATGTGAAAACAGTCTTTATTATTGCATAAAGTAAAAAGATACCACAGCCCAGGAAAGAAACAGACACTGCAAGTCAGCTTAGCAAACACAAATCAGCTTAGCAAAGACAGATTCCTAATAACACTGGAACCACTTCACTTCAGTCCCATGCAGGGCAACAGACACTACCGATGGTTTTCAGCCTCAAATCGCTCCCTCAAGGCATTCCTAATCCTTGCAGCCCCACGCTGGGCCCCTCTAATAGCCCTGCTCTCTGGCTGTGCAAATTCAGCCTCCAGGTGTTGAACCTCTGAGGTCCACGCCTGAGTGAACATTTCACCCTTCCCTTCACAAATATTATGGAGGGTACAGCACGCGGATATAACCGCGGAGATGCTGTGTTCGGCCAAGTCCAGCTTCCCATATAGAGATCGCCAGTGGTCCTTCAAATGGCCAAAAGCACACTCCACAGTCATTCGGCACCGGCTCAGCTATAGTTGAATCGTTCCTTGCTGGTGTCAAGGCTCCCTGTGTAGGGTTTCATGAGCCACGGCATTAAAGGGTAAGCGGGGTCTCCAAGGATCACAATGGGCATTTCGATTTCCCCTACCGTGATCTTCCAATCCGGGAAAAAAGTCCCGGCCTGCATCTTCCAGAACAGGGCAGTGTTCCAAAAGATGCGTGCGTCATGCACCTTTCCGGGCCAGCCTGCGTTAATGTCAGTGAAACGCCCACGGTGATCCACAAGCGCCTGGAGAACCATGGAGAAATACCCCTTCCGATTAATGTACTCGGATGCTAAGGGAATAGGAATATGCGTCCCATCTATCACCCTTCCGCAGTTAGGGAAACCCATTTGTTCAAAGCCAGCCACAATGTCCTGCACGTTACCCGGACTCACCGTTCTTCTGAGCCGGATGCGATTAATGGCCTTGCATACTTGCATCAGCACGATTCCAACGGTCGACTTTCCCACTCCAAACTGGTTCGCTAACGATCGATAGCAGTCAGGAGTTGGCA
This sequence comes from Chelydra serpentina, assembly GCA_037349315.1. Classification (NCBI taxonomy): domain Eukaryota; kingdom Metazoa; phylum Chordata; order Testudines; family Chelydridae; genus Chelydra; species Chelydra serpentina. The sequence continues at coordinate 52,906,140 of JBAIAC010000024.1, read as the reverse complement.
GCTTCCAGATTGCAATAGCCACCTGCTTCTCCACCATCAGGGCAGCTCTCAATCTTGTGTCCTTGCGCCGCAGGGTGGGAGCGAGCTCCTCACACAGTCCCATGAAAGTGGCTTTTCTCATCCGAAAGTTCTGCATCCACTTCTAGTCATCCCAGACTTGCATGACAATGTGATCCCACCACTCAGTGCTGGTTTCCTGAGCCCAAAAGCGGCGTTCCACGGTGCATAGCATGTCCATGAATGCCACAAGCAAGTTCATGTCATATGTGTTACGCGACTCGATATCATCGTCGGACTCCTCGCTGTCAGTTTAGATCTTAAGGAATAGCTCGACTGCCAAACGTGATGTGCTGACGAGTCTTGTCAGCATTTTCCTCAACAGTTCGGGGTCCATTTCCCGCTGACCGAAACGGAACACAGATCGCACTGCAAAGAAACCGTTGAAAGATGGCGCCAAATGTGGACGGAAACACAGGGATTGCTGGGATGCGAAGCGATGCATCACGGGACGTTGGGACAGGACCCAGAATGCCCCGCAGCCCACACCCCCTTCCCACAACCCACGGCGCCAGAATGGGAACAGGTGTTCTGTGGGATACCTGCCCATAATGCACCGCTCCCAATGCCGCTGCAAGTGCCCGCAAATGTGGCCACGACAGTGCGCTGGCAGCTGCCAGTGTGGACAGACTGCAGCGCTTTCCCTACGCAGCTGTATGAAGACGGGTTTAACTCACAGTGCTGTACAGCTGCAAGTGTAGCCTTGGCCTTAAGTGCCTTACCAGTGTGGACAGGTCGTGAGTTAGGGCGCCTGGGGCTGCTTTAATGTGCTCTAACTTGCAAGAGTAGCCGAGCCCTTAGGTATACCTGCTCTTAGGAACTAGAGAGTGTGTCTACACTGCAATCAGGAGGTGTGATTGCATAACGGGTAGGCATACCTAAGGCTATGGCTAAACTTGCAGATGTACAGCGCTGTGAGGTTCAACACCTGGAGTCTGAATTTGCACAGCCAGAGAGCAGGACTATTAGAGGGGCCCAGCGTGGGGCTGCAAGGATTAGGAATGCCTTGAGGGAGTGATTTGAGGCTGAAAACCATCCGTAGTGTCTGTTGCCCTGCATGGGACTGAAGTGAAGTGGTTCCAGTGTTATTAGGAATCTGTCTTTGCTAAACTGATTTGTGTTTGCTAAGCTGACTTGCAGTGCCTGTTTCTTTCCTGGGCTGTGGTATCTTTTTACTTTATGCAATAATAAAGACTGTTTTCACATCCAAAGAATCCATTTATTAAGGAGAAAATACATGTATTAAAAAGAAACACAACTGCTTGTGAGACAGAAAGGGCAAGGGGGTGGTGGGTGGTGTGAGGAACGGTTCAATCACAGGTTATGGTATGTCCTGCTCTCATACTTGGCCTTCCTGTCTGGCGTGCTGTGCAGTGAGTGCTGCACTTCAGGATGTCTATAATTCGGGCTGGGGGTTGAGTGCAGTGGGTAAGGGTCATAGTTTCCAGTGCTGGGTGGTGAAGCTACAGGTGTTGGAGGCAGCTGGTGTGGGCGATAAGAATCCGGATGTTGTGGGAAGTGAGCAGGAGGTGACATGGGGGCACAAGGCAAAGTGTTTTGGGACAATGGCTGCAGGGGGGGGTGGGCGCGGTAGTGCTCTGGCTGCATGGCGACGAGTGCCTGGATAGAGTCTGCTTGGCGCTCCATGATGCTGATCAGCCAATCCGTGCTTTGCTGCCAGAGCTGCGTGCTTGCCGCCGGTGCAATGTGTTTTCCTGGCGGATCCTGCTTTCGCTCTCCCTCCACTCCTGAGCTTTTTGATTCTCTTTAAGAGACTGACGCATAACTTCTTGCAGCATGTCTTCTTTGGTTCTTCTGGGCCTCTTCCTTAGTCTTTGCAGTCTCTCAGCCAGTGATAAGACGGACGGCTGAGATCTCAAGGTTGCATCTGTGAAGGCAAAATGTAACACATAACAGAGGAAGGATTGTTTTATGCCAGACAGAGCAATGATTCCCCCACACTTAAGGAGGGCACACACAGTTTACACAACTGCACAATTTTCCCGTCCCAAACAGAGCGCACAGAACCCACGGGAGCCCCAAAATGGTGAGTAAGCAAAGGGTGAAGGGGGACTGATTGTTTCACGGATGTACTGTCCTGCGGGTTTCTGTGCCTTGGGGAGAGCCAACAGCTGCAGGGGCCACCTACACTGAACACTGTCCCCACATTTTCCACGGTAGTTCGTCCTGGAAGATATCTCGCTGCTGAGGGTGACTGGGGAAGCAAGGGAGGGTATTCTACTGCAATGTGGCTTCCGCTCTGGCCCATATGCAACTTGCCTGTGTGCAGCAATGGTCCCCCCACCCCTCGCAGCACAGTGACGCGGACATGTTAGCCTGACTGGGACAAGGACCACGGCAGCTCACCCAATAAACCTGCGCAAGCGCATTGCCCATGCTCTGGATGAGACTTTTGAAGAGATTACAGTGGCTGATTACCGCGATGTGATAAACCACATCAATGTGCTATTCCGCATCTAGGCATGCATGCAGCCCAAACCCTCCTTGCCCAAAGAGCCCGCACCGAAAAAACTCCTTCCCGAAAAAAAAGCCGCTTACTGCGAACCTGCTCTTCTCTTTCTCCTCCACTGCATACCCGCCACTGCAACTGGCTACCTTCCTCCTGGCTTGAGAAGAGCTCCTGGCTGCATGCCCCCAGGGATTCAGGGGTGTCTCCTCCCGCCCCAGCACCCTCACTCCTGCTTTCTTCCACCGCCTCCTCCTCCACCTCCTCTCGCTCTTCCGTGTCCACGGTGGTGCTCGGAATGGAGGTGGAGTCACCCCCAAGTATTGCATTCAGCTCTTTGTAGAATCAGCAGGTTGTGGGGGGGGGGGGGGGGTGGAATCACCTGAGCGGCCATTTGCCTCGCGGGCTTTTCGGTAGGCACTCTGCAGCTCCTTTACTTTTATCCTGCACTGCAGTGCGTCCTGGTCATGGCCCCTTTCCATCATGGCCCTTGATATCTGCCTGAAAGTATCGAAATTCCTCCGGCTGGAGCGCAGCTAGGACTGGACAGCTTCCTCCCCCCAAACAGCGATGAGGTCCAGCAACTCGCTATTGCTCCATACTGGGCTCGCCTGGCATGTGGAGGCGTGGTTACCTGGGAAGATGCGCTGAGAGCACTCCACGCCTGGCTGAGCAAACAGGAAGGGGATATTTAAAATTCCAAAGGAATTTAAAGGGTGGGACTGGCGGTTGGTTACCTGAGGCCAGGGCAGTAGAGTTCGAACTGATGACCAGAGTGGCTAGAACAGGCGTTGTGGGATACTTCCGAATACTTCTGGAGGCCAATAAGAGCGCATTGGGTGGCCACACTGGAGCTACAGCGCAACAGCGGCAGCAAAACAATCGTTATTCCTCTCGGGGAGGTGGAGTACCTGCAGCGCTGTAGCTGTGGAGACACAGCGCTGTATGTGCCTTGCAAGTGTAGTCGGTCAGTGAGGTACAGCGCTGTGGGCAGTTTTATTGCGCTGTAACTCGTAAGTGTAGCCAATGCCTAAACTAACTTTGATCTAATTAGATCAAAGCTAGCTCAAGTAACAATAGCAGTGAAGCTGCAGCAGCGTGGGCTTCCCATTGAAAGTAATAGTGTGTGGGGGGGTAGACTCCCGAGTGCCTAAGGCCATGCCTGCAATACAAAATCATGTCAACCTAATTTACGTCAGCATAAAGCCACTGCAGCTATTAATTTGCTTGTGTGTGCACACACTTGGCTCCTTGTGTGAGCGGAGCGTGTCCTGACCAGGAATGCTTGTGTTGATTGTTTTGTCAGCGTGGGGCACTGTGGGACGGCTCTTGAAAGCCAGTAACAGTTGATGTAAGTAATGGAGTGTCTATACCAACACTGCATCGACCATGACTTTGTCTCAGCGGGAGCCAAATTTAAGTGAAAACACTTCCACAGGTAGGCAGATGCAACGCAGCTTATGTTGACCTAACCCTGTAGCACAGACGAGGCCTACATCCCTTTTTAAAATGTTATCCTGGATCTGAACTTCAGCTGGACCCATCTCACAATGTGCCAGTTCAAGGCTGACATCCAAACACCCCCAAACCTCGGGAACGTTCAGATCGGAATCTGCTGCTTGGCTCATTTCTGCAGCCAGCAGCCTACCCATCATTCCTTCACATTACTACCAAATCCCTTTTGCTCTGAAAACTTGGGGGCATTGTGATGGTTAGTGCAAATGTAACAAGTGCCATCTTGGCCGTGAGCGGAGACTGAATCTTCAGAGCTAAAAACCAGAGCTTTGCCTTGTAGCCAAGAAGAGCTCACATGCCCTGGGGATCAGGCTCAGAGAGAATGCATTACACATTTATTGGAGGGGAATCTACAGAACTCTGCTGAACCTTTGGCTGGAGGAAGCTTTCTGCCAGAGGATATCAGAACTGGGAAGTGATTAGTTATTCCTTTTCTCTCTTACAAAATGCTTTGTTGGCAGAATGAGCCCGAGAACCACGGCTTTTGCTGAATCACCAATCAGCAGAACGGATGTGGGCCACTGATGTCAAGGGGGGCTCTTGCTGACAGAATAGTTCTCAGACTTCCATTCTGCAGCTGACTTACATATTTTTCCAGCAGTGGTGCAGCTGCACCATTGCCACTAATAGTGGGAGCACTAGTGACGGTAGGGCCCAGGCAGTTTTTAATCACAATGTCAGACATCTAGTCCTGCTCAGCACAGGATTTCTTGGTCCTGAGCCCTCTCCCTACTGCAGGACTCCCCACTGATAGCAATGGTATAGTTGCACCTTGCTGGAAAATGGGTGCAAACTTTCGAAGTGTCGACTAGGTCCTAATTTCTCTTACTAGCTTTGGCCTTCAACTAGTCACTGCAAAAGCAGAAATGTCTCCAGCAGGATTTATGAAACGGTGCAAAATTGTAGCTTAAACCCTGTTCCAGCAGCTCACCTTCCTCCTAATCCAAACAATTAAAAGCAAAATCCTGTCCCCTGGGCTGAGCTCAGGTAGCTGGGTTTGGTGCAGAGGGGTTCCATGGTGATAAGGGGGAAGGAATTATCCTCCCAGATTGTAGAGTGCCAGCAGAGCTCCCCGTTTCTGCTACAGCCTCCGCCATTCTTGGACATGTGTACTGGATCTACTAGCGCACCTCCACTGCCCTTCCATCCAGCTTCTCTTCCACACCCAAATCCATATGAATACACAGGGAGTCTCCAAGGTTTGGGTTCTGTGGCACACAGAGGCCCATACCTGCTGTGGGAAATCCCTAAATTCTGCCCCACGTGCAGCAAAGCTGCACTGATTCTGCTTTCGCCTGAGGCCTACCACAGGGGCAGGATTTGCCTTGAAAGAAATAAACCTTACTAATCCAGCCTCCATAATGCAGAGACTTCAGAGCAGCCCCTAGCTTGATCACACACAGCAGAGAATCAGAGCAAATAGGTGGCATTCTGCAGCAGCATCTAAGCCCTATACTGGGATTATTTATTTATGGCTGGTCGAGAGGTAAGAATGTCTGATAAACAAACTACTGATACTTACTGGAAACACAATTCATAATAAGACAAACTATTGTTCCATGTAGAGTGCCACATTGATGCTGAAACACCCTCACTACACACATACCCACAGATCTGTAGCGAACAGATGCTCATCAGAAGCGACTGTCTATCACCACCAGGCTTGTTAGTCAAGGACAGGTCTGCGTGTGCTTGCCTCTTTCTGATTTGCATTTGGAATTTTGCTACGCATATAGTTGTGTCCATAGCTACTCCCTCTCCCCATGTCTGTCACAGCAGTACACATCTCATGCTTGCCATGTTGGCTTTGTAACAAAGGTGGGGGGTTGGGCTCTGAGTGTTTCCACTCTATTCTACACATTCACAATTTTAAGCACGAAAAAATAGTGTGCACATTTTTCCCTAAGTGTCTGGCATACATTAGCATTGCAGTGAAATTTACTCACTATCATCTGTTAAATATTCTGGAATATGATCAATGCTTTAGCAGTTAAATGCCCTTGCTGCTGATCAGGAAATGTGTTTTCAATATCGGAGAGTGGGTCTGGGTAAAATGTGTTTTTTCCTGAGCAGTAGAGAATGTATCCACAACCTACCTTGCCCTGCAATCTCATATGTGACAAGGAAAATAATTTCCATTAATTATAATCAAGTCACATATGATGGAAAACAGCAGCTAGAAAAATCCAGTGTTTGCTGGAGAAAACCTAAACAAAACCATTGAAGGAGGTCAAAAATGGAGTCAGCTGAAAGGTCCTGCAGCCAGGTGGGGTTATTGTCCGCAGTCCTTTCCTGCAGCTGAAAATGGATTACAAAGCTGCTTTTCCCTTTAGAGAATGGCAGGTTTTCAGAGAAGGTGTTCTCCCAAGGGGCAGCCGTAATGATTTTTGTGAATAGATTCCAGTTGGGTCTGTGTTACATTTTTAGACCTGAATGGGAAAATGATTTGCTGTGGTTAACGCATAGTGTGCACTTGGCAGTTTTAAAATGGCAAACATTTTTGTAACGGCTGTGCCTTGTAGTGCCTGAGCTCACTGTGTGCAGAGGGAAATCTGTGTGGGGGCGGGGAACCAGTGTAGACAGGCACTCCCCACTCTTCTTGTAGAAATTAGAGATCATTGTACAGCAGGTCCCTCCATGCACAGCTTGATGTGGACCCATCAAGGCCCTGGCCAAGGAATGTGTCTTTATAAAGCTCTGTGTAAATTTACCATGCTATCAAAATATTTTGTAATAGCAATCACAGGCCAAATTCTGCCTGATTCTCAGGTGGCTGTGCATTGGGAGTAGAGGGGAATGCACAAGCAGCGTTCTTTACCTGTGTAAGAGCCAGGCAGAACTGGAGCGCTACATACGTCCCAGAATGGGCACGGAAGCCAGCAGTGGAATGACTCACCAAGCTGGGCCTCTGTGCCTATTCTGGGATGGCCATAGAGCGCTCAGGCTGAGGTCCAGAAAAAGCAGAGGAGACCTTTTCCTGAGTATGCACAAACACATGAATAGGGACTTAGACCACATGGACCAGCACAAAATGAGGGCTACTTCTGAAAGACCAGACCAGTCCAGGAGAACTAGCACCAGACTATTTCTGGAGTGAGTGGGAAATGAGACTGGTGGACAGAAAACTCCAGTCTGACATTTTCAATCCATACACTGGGGTTTGGAAGACTGCTGCACAATATTCTTTGACTCCCTCACATTTAACCCCTTTATTGGAGCAGGGCAAGGAAAACTAGAATCCCAAGGAGATGCATTGTATTATTCTGCAGGTATATATGTCACCTTGGTTTGCTATTGCAGCCGGGCTTCATGTTTGTGTATAATAAGTAGGACCCAGAAAATAAAAGTGTGTATTAACACCAATCATTGTTTAAAAATATCAAAAAATATCGACTCACTCCAACCATTAACTTCCTCACCGCGATGAACACAAAGCACCAGCCACATGGAAAGAGCAATGCAGAACCCATCCAAAGTATATAAATCCAGTATCATTAAATCTCTCCTGAAATAACAATGGTAAAACTCATCTTCCAGTTGCCAAGCACCATGCTGAAAATGTGTGCACACAACATGTCTGACTTGGGCAGTAAGCCAGCTGCAGGCTGGGCTAATATAAGTAATAACCTCAGTTGCAACATCCTGTCTGTCCACCTGGGCAAAGGTTGCTGCACGTCCTGCTGCCTCCACACTCCTCTAGGCAGGAAGAGCCTCCCCCTTGCTTTCACACATTTATGCAGCAGACAGATACTATGCAGCAGACAGATACTGGGGGGGAGGGATAGCTCAGTGGTTTGAGCATTGGCCTGCTAAACCCAGGGTTGTGAGTTCAATCCTTGAGGGGGCCATTTGGGGATCTGGGGCAAAAATTGGGGATTGGTCCTGCTTTGAGCAGGGGGTTGGACTAGATGACCTCCTAAGGTCCCTTCCAACCCTGATATTCTATGATTCTATGATTCTACTAATGACTATGCTAGTCACTGCATTCTCATTGCAGGTCAACAGGCATCCCTCCTCTTGCTTTCAGTCTCCCCAAAGCACATTCCAACACCTACCTGCACCTGGTGAGGTACACCCGAATCGGTGTCGCTCTGGATTTGTGTCAGCCGGGAATGGTTTTAGGAGCCCTGGCAAAAGTCATCCAGACACATTGTTTCCATCAATAGATCCTGAATCTCTCAATGACTTTTGACACATTGACCGCCTTGACCTCACGTTTTTGCAACACACTCTGGGTGGCCGAACACACCTCCACAATAGCACACGAGGGACCTCTCAGCCCCAAATTAGTGCCTCACTGATAATCACCTCAGATAGCCAGCTTTTACAGGACAATCACCGGTCATTTCCATGAAGAGCATCTCATCCTGATAGTCTGCTACTGCAATGCTTGGGCCAGCTCCCCACCAGGGTACAGGATAGTCAGTCTCCCCTCCCTTATTCTGAAGTTTTACAAGAACAGATGTTCATCCTATGTCTCAAGAACAAGTCAATCCAATGAATAAACATCCTCCTCAAGTACCGCATGTACCCAGCTACTTCAGGTGTGAAGGTTCACAATCAACCATTCCTGGTTTCTTCTTCTCTCAAACGTGACTAGAGCAACTGCGCCTGACTTTGCCTTCCCCCTAGCAGGAGAAAAAGAAAACTAGTGATTATAATTGCAACTGTCTGCAGTAACAATTACATAGTTGCTGATATAAATTGCTCTCTCCTGAGTTTTACTTACAGACTGTCATCCCGAGGCAGAACAAGTTCAGCTGACAAAATACTGCAAATCTAAAAAGAAGTGTTCACCTTTCAACTCCATGGAAGAAGATTAGTGGAGTATGTGTCAGCATAACCCATGTTATGCTATACGCAGGGACATTATAGTGAACTATTCACACTTCTGTATTTCCTGGAACATCTAGGTACTGTTAGGGCAGGATGGCTCAGGAAATTGGTAATGGGATACTGAGCCTTTCATCTCCACATTACCCACCAGGAATGGATTGGAACAAGTAATGAATGAGCTTCATTACCATCCGATGACTGTTCAGTGACCTATGTGAAATGAGCATCTGGTCTGAGTCTAATTCTGAGTGGACATGGATCCAGATCATATAAATCACCATGACAACTGGCACCGTTGATGCAACACTCAGCAAAGAGGCCGTGGCATTTGACGGCTAGCGGTGATCCCTCCAGAACCTGCTATAATCAAGCCATTTTCAATCAATAGTCTTTCCTCATGCATGTGATTTTCAGTGCGAAATGTAGTTTTTATAGAGTGGGAATTTCATTTTGTCATGGGCAAGCTAAGAATCTCACACAGTTTTCTATATAATTGGATCAAAGTAAATGTAAATGCTACACCGTTATATTATGACTGTCACTTCCTATTAGGGTGGGTCTACAACAGCTCTAGGAAATCCAGCTGGGAAGCAGTCTATTGATATCCCTGGGCCTAAGAGGATCTCAGCAAGACACATGTAGGACTCTTTATTTGCTGTGCATCTTACTTTAAATTATTAGCTTAAACCTGCTGTACCTAGCCCATTCCCACCAAGATTTTCAAAAATAGAAGACTGACATTAGGCTCCTAAATCCATATTTAGGCACCTCAGTAAAGCTCAATCCTGTTGCATGTGGTCAGATAATGGAGCCCACACATAGTCCTGCTAAAGTCAATAAGAATCCATAGGGGAATAGCAGTCTGAGAGCAGAAGTTGGCCCTACATTTTTCAAACAGTGCGGTCCAGCAGAAATCTTCAAACGAACTTGAAATGAATCAAAGGTCCCATTCCTGAATACACTTAAGCACATGCTTAACTTTTTACACACAAGTAGTTGCATTGATTTTAAGAGTAAGGGAGCAGCTGGTTGGCTTGAATGGAACTACATAAAGTTATAAACATGTCCATCAATGTTTGGAGCTCAAGTGACAAGGCCAGAGTGAATTCTTGCAGTACTGTTTATTATTTTGGTGTTCCTAACACAAACCTCACAACATAAGACTATAAATGGCTTTTATGCAATCATTTGTGATGTGAATATCTTTATTGATCAGAATACATTAAAAATATAGAACATGCAAACTGAGATATCTACTGCCTTGCCAAAGATATAGGGTGAGCTTTGCAAAGCTAACCAGGGGATTTGGCACCCAAATCCTTTAGGCAGTTTTGAAGATTTCAGCCATAATTACCAAACACGTAGGGCTTGTGTACATTTAAAACACTATAGCAGCACAGCTGCGCTAGTGTAAAACTTCAGTGTAGACACTACCTATGCCAATGGGAGAAGTTCTCCTGTTGGCATAGGTAATCCACCTCCCCAAAAGGCAGTTAAAAGGTCAATGGAAGAATTCTTCTGATGACCTAGCACCATCTACAGAGGGACTTAGGTTGGCTTAAGTATGCCACTCTGAGGGTAAATTTTTTATACCACTGACTGACAGTTAAACCAACCTAATTTTCTAGTGTAGACTAGGCTTTAGGTCTAGTCTACATTTAAAAATTTGACCACTATATCGATGTCAGTTAGGAGTGAGATATTTTACCAAAATAATTGCAGCAGCATAACTGCATCCATACTATGAGTTGTACTGGCATAAAGATGCTTCATGCCAGGATAACTTATTCCCCTTCCATACTGGAACAGCTATACCAATATAAAGCACCTTTATACTGGTATAACTGCACCCACACTATGGGGGCTGCACTGCTATAACTAGAGCAGAATAGGTCTTCCTCCAAGTTCCACTGTGACATACCAGGGTACAATCCAGACTAATGGGAGACTGTGTCACCAATACCTTGTAACCCGGGGTGCCCTTTACAATGCCTTGCTGCTGTAGCCACCAACCTGGACTGCTCACAAACAGCCTCCAGCATGTAAGTCACTCCTAGCTATGTTGGCATGTGAGCTGTAGCCAGTCAGCCACACCTTGGTTTTCACCAGCCTTGGTTATAGTGCAGGGTGACCCCCAACACATCCCCAGTCCCGGATCTTCCCCCAGAAATGTATGTCCTGTACTGCCCAGCCTTTCCTGGACAGTCCAAATATATTAAGTTCATTATTCCTTTCAGGGAATAATATGCCATCTTATTATTTTAAATTGTTGTCCATAAACTTTAACTTAATCACAGTGGATTAGATAAAACAATAAAACAAGTTTAACAACTACAAAGAGAGAGATTTTAAGTGAGTACAAGTGTAACCCTTCTGCCCATCAGAGTTGGCAGCAACAAGGGCCGGGTTCAGTGTCTAGGGGTTCCTTTTCAATAACACAACACAAAACCGGCTCAAGCCCCCACCCAGTGACCTCGGACAATTACATACCGACCCCCTCCCCCCCCGGGGTGCCTCTAAGAGGCAATACTTCCCCTCTCACAAGCACAGAGACTGAGTATAGCAAAAGCCCTTTAATAAAGGAGAGAAACAATGCAGCATTACGTTGGGGAAACACCACAAACAGGATTCATAACACAAACTATGAGCAAAAGACCCACCCCCAAGTAAGTTTGGTAGTGTTCTTTTCCCCTCAGGGTCTTAAGTTCAGCAACCCAACAGTCACCCCACCCACAGTTTCTGTTCTTGGTTAGTGCAGCCCCAGAGTTCAGACGTTCATCTGCAGAGTTTACCTCTCAGTCTGGGTGTAAGCGGGGGGAAGGTATGGGGGCACCTTACATGCTCTGCTGCTTGGCTCAACGACCAATTGCCACACCTCTCTGTGGGGCTCTGCTGCAGTCTTCACCACCAGCCACGCCTCTCCACCAGCTGTCCTGCTAGCCACTCACCAATATGTCTTCAACCCAGCCCAGCCCAGCCCACCCCACTTAACACAGCTCTCAGTGATTTCAGCTCTTAGTAACTTCAGCTCTCAGTGATTTCAGCTGTTAGTGCTGGTGCACTCAGAACCAGTAGCCCAAAGCAGGTCTAATGCTTAGACCTGGTATCAGTGATTTCAGCTCTATAACATATAACAAGACTCCTAATGGAGTCAAAATTAGCTGTGTTATTACACAGTGGAGAGAGGCGGGATCAGGGGGCAGTTAGAGCCCACACTGCCAGGTGCAGCTACCTATCCTCAGCCTCTCTCAATTCACTGGGTTTTGGAACCCATGTCTCTTGCCTAGCGAGTGCTGCTCAGTTGAGGGCGAGTCCCTCAGTCATAAAATGCCAAGTACAGTTCTACTGTCCTTGATTCGCATAACCAGGATAACAACACTTGATTACTCCTGCCCCAGTAACAAAGAGACTGGGGATCCCACAGCAGCCAAAGTGACCATTTGGGCAAGCAGTCCCATCATGCTAGGCAGGGTGAGTGTGCCTATGCAAACAAGATCAGCCCTTCAAGTCCTTTTCCACAGCTCACCACCAGCTGTTAGGGTAGAGCTCATTCTGACTCTGCTTGCACAAGTAAGGAGGCATAAGGATCAGAAATGGTTATAAGAAAAATAAAGATAAAATGCATACTAATACCTAACTTAACAAAGATTGAAGCAAAGTTTTTCACCACATGTTCTAGCAGATTATTGACCAAACTCTAAGGTCAGGACCCTTCCAACAGCTGCTTCTTTTGTCTTTTTAGGTGCAGAGAATGCAATGGGCAGGAAGGGTGTTGTGTCGTGTCTGCCCTTTCTTTTTATAGTCCTTCCCCCTTTGAGAAGTATTTCCAGATAGGAGCAAGGCAACAGCCAGTATGTGTGGAAGGAACTCCATGCTGTTTCTTTGCCAAGATGTAGATTTTTGCCCCAACCCCCTTTCCTGCCAAAGAAAGGCCACTTAGCAGGTAATAGTCCACCAGCCTTGTTTACACCGGGCTGAGGCATCAGCTTGCCCTTTGTCTCTGAGAAACTGGTTTGGCCACTCCCCAGATTTATCTAGAAAACATACATCTAGCCCTGATCTCATCTTGTGTTTATTACTTCACCTATAATGCTGCTATGTGCATTTGCCATGATATTATTGATCAGCAAATCATGAGTTTTTAAATGATACCTTACCAGGCATACCTTGTACAGACATTATTACAACAGTGCATAGAGGGTGAGCATAGGGGTGTATTCTGTCACACCCACCCTTAGCTCCTGGAAAAGTCTATCAACAGAAGTAAGGAGCCTTTGGAAAAGTGCTACCAACCAGGGGTGAACAGAAAGCAGAGCAGTTTGTATTTCAAGATGTCCGTCAAGAAACAAAATCTTCTTTTTTGGGAAGTACTTGACCCAGACGCACCAAACAGGAGCTGGTTCCTCCCTGCTGGCTATAGCCACCTTGGACTTGTTATGACACTCAGTAGTTTATCTCTCTCTAAGCGCTTTTCTTATCATTTTTCTTGGAAAATAAAGCTAAATGACATTTTTAGGGTTAATGGCATCAGACTTTGCTGTTTTAATTGTACCTGCTGTTGCTGCTTAATGACTGAACTATCGAAACCATTTTTGATAAACTGGGCTAGTTGCATTGATTTCTGTTGTTTTCTTTATGATCTGCAAAATGACTCACGGGTCATTTAAGCCCTGACAAAATGTGAGTTAGGTTTCCTAGTTCTGCAGGAGCTGGCTATGGAAGGTACAGTTACATAGGTGCTTCCTCCGGTAGGTTCCATGAGTTCCCAGAACTCTGCATGCGTGCATCCTGACCTTCATTCAGAAGAGAAAAGATATCCCCTTTCTAGATGCTGATTACCTGTGCTTCCACTCTATTCCTTCCTCTCTAAAATGCAAGGTGTAGACCCACCCTCTATGGAGGATAGCTAAATTAGGATGTCAATGAGAACTCCACTGAGCATGCCTAAAAAGTAAACTAAAAGATTTCAAAAGTAAATGATGAGGAGGGGAGGGGGAAAGTCCCTGAAGGCTGACTGGCACCAAGCCAGCTGTTAATCTGCAGAAAATGTATTAAAAGACAATAGGACAAATTCTGGTCCTGGCTGCATTTGTGCTACCTCCTGGGCTTTGGTGGAGTCCCACTGATATAAGTGAGTGTAGAAGCTGCAATGACTCTTGCAAACATTTAAAAAATGGTAAGAGGTGAATGGAGTGCCGATACGTTTTCTGAAAGAAAGGAGAATCCAGCTGGGCTGAGAATCGCAGAATGAAATGCAAAAAACAATTTGAATGGACAGACAGCAGCGAAGGAATATTTAGCTGTCAGCTCCTAGTAAGTCATGTTAAGGGGGTGATGGCCAATTTATGTGCTTCTTCCTCAGGCAGAAAGGGTGAGAATGTAAGAAGCCTGTTTAGCATGAGGCTTTACCTTTGTCCACTCTCCGGGGTGTTCCTGTTTCTTTGCTAACTTTAGAATTCTTTGCCTCTCTTTAGCTTTAAAAAAATTGTGTTTTACCTTACTGAGTAGTTTATATTCTTCTCACACAAGACAATTTTGCATTTCACTTTACATAGATTAAAAACAGGAAAACTTATTTTTAAAAAATCCCATTCTTCACACTAGTGAAGAAAGGGCAAAACCAAGTTCAATACCTATTGTTAGAAACCTGGTCAACCCCTGATACAACCAGGCTGTAATTCACCACCAGTACAGCTCAAAAAATAGTAGCAATGGTGGCAGCTGAGCTGTATTGTAGACAGAGCTCAGGCAACTTGTCATTGTGTCGTCTAGTCGTGCTTGGAGCAAGGTTAGGTGACACAATTGTAATAACACCTGCACTTTTTACACTACAGCATCCATCATCTCTATTAGTGAATTATGGGTCCTGATTTTCCTAGTATAGACAAGGCCCATAGAATTTTCCCATGCTTGGATGCAACAGGTTTGAACTCAGTTGGCTCTGTCTACAGCTGGATAACTTTTTCCAACACCATTTGGGTGGTGGTGAAGAAACCTGTGTCTGACACTTGATGTCAAACATGGCTCCACTTCCTAGACCAGGCCCTGTAGGTTTGGGGAAAGGAAATCACAGTCACCTCATGTTACAAGGTGGGGGTAGGTAGTGACACCTCTAGGAGCTCCAAATAGAGGTAAGGAGGGTCAGACCTGATGAATGAATGAACCAGGGAATTATAGATTTATGGAGAGTCAGCTGAGGGGATTTGTGTGCAGAGAAGGAAAGAAACTTGTTCAGGATAACATACTTGCTGAAATGAGTGATCTGAGTGTCTTCAAGTACAACTTCCCTACTTTGTCAACTAACTTTTTCTGATCAATAATTGCTCCACAGCTGGATTTCCAGACAAAATGCCCATGTGACCTGAGACAGACATAGGGAAAGAACGTGAGTAATGAGGAGATGATGAGTGCTGTGACCTTGTGTCTGTGGCTGTGCATATGCTTGTCATGAGTCACCCCCTGCTAAAGACCAGCCTGTTCATTGTCATAATCTCAAGATTAGAGGCAGACACACTTCCCTAAAACATAAGCTGCAGGGGAACTTTGCAAGGAATACTGGGGATACTGTTATTTTTGGCCTACATATACATGTCTGTGTCTTGAGTGTTGAATAATCATGCTTCGACATAGGGTGCGTGGCTTGTATTTTGTCGGATATTTAATTGCCTAACCCTATAGCCCAGAGGTGCAGCTCTTCCTGCACCTCCCAACTGTTTGCTGCTGCCTCTCCCCATGGCTGGCTGTAGCTCCCAGCTCTCCAGCTCCAGCAGCTGCTGTGCAGGCAGGGAACCTTGCAGCACCATGTAACCAAGCAAGGCCTGCAAACCCTGGCCAAAATCCAGAGGGTGGGGGACACATGACTCTACATGCTCCCCCTGCATATGTTGCCTCTGGCTTCTGCCCAGCAGGGATGAGGGTCTCAGGGCTCCAGGCCCATGGGGGGTGGGGGACGAGGAAAAGAGATGGTTCCCAGGGCATCTTCTGCTGCTAGAATCCTACAGGTCAGGAGGGCCTAGGGCTCTGAGCACAGGGCCACACTTCACGACTGCAGAAGGCACCCCCATGGACTGCATGCTGCTGACTGCAGTACATGTATTAGCGAGCATGGGAATGGAAATACCTCAGATACCAGGTGATGCCCTTGAGAGCTGTAATGTGTGGGCCACAGTGATACCTAGTGCTCTTTCCTAGTGCTGTGTTGAACACTGAAAAGTAGAGATTCTACCCCACTGCTTGTGGAAGGAGGAGGGCACATCTTTGCTCTCTGTCCCACTAGTATGCATGCCCAGCAGAGAGAAGAAATATGTACTGAATACATATATCTATGTATCTATCTGGGTTCACAAATTCATAGATTTTAAAGCCGGAAGGGACCATTATGCTTATCTAATCCAATCTCCTGCATTAACACACGCCAGCCAATTTCACCCAGTGACTCCTACATTCCCATGTTCCTATTCTGTGCCCATAACCGGGGCATCTGAGCACGTATGTGCTTAGATGGCACCTTGCCCAGTGGTATTGAGAAGTTACTTACACAGCTGCAGCATCTGGTCGGTACCTCTGCTGGTTACTTCTCAACGTGAATTGCTGGGACTCCTGCCTGTGCTCACCTACATCTTCCCCCAATGCAGTCGTTCAGAGAGAGAGTGAGACTTGCCTCGGAGGGGCATTAGTTTCTTCTGACCCTCTTCCTGGCAAGGAGCTCCTACGCTCCCTCACAACCCCCTCCATGTTACTTCCACCCCTTGGTCCACCTCCAACTCTGCTCCAGCCCTGCCCCCATCCACAGCTCTCTGCCTGGCCCTGCCCCCAGCCTCAACTGCGGCTCTGCACCCAACCATGGTCCTGGCTGCTAGTCCCCACCGTGGCTCAGCCATGGCTCCACTACCAGCCCCAGCCCCACTCCCAGACTTGGCCCCAGTTCTGCTCCCAGCCCCAGCTCCAGCCCCTGACTGCAGCTTCATTCCTGGCCCCAGACTGGCCCCCAGCTGTGGCTCCCTTACCCCTGCTTGCTTCCCCCACCTCCAGGGGCACAAAGCCCTGCTCCCAGCTCTGGCTCTGGGGAGAAGGCGGGGAGCAGGCACACAGGCATAAGGGGGGCTGTGATTGTGAAAAGTTTGGGGACCACTGCCCTAGAACATGCTTTCTCTCCCACTCCATATAGGGGTATTCTACAGATGACAGTTACATCTAGTTTTTAGTCCATGGAAGAAGTATCTTAGCCTTTGAGGGTGTCATATTAATGATCCAGAAAACTAAAATTCCACCTTTCTATACCAGGGCATCTCAAACTGTGGGTTGGGACCCCAAAGTGGGTTGCAACCCCATTTTAATGGGGTCACCAAGGCAGGTGTTAGACTTGCTGGGGCCTAGGGCTGAGGCTGAAGCCGAAGCCCTGGAAAGGGGGCTAAGGTTACATGCCTTATGCCCAGGGCAGAAGCCCTTGGGCTTCAGCTTTGCCCCCCACCCCCAGCCCAGGGCAGTGGGGCTGGGGTGGGCTCATGCTTCAGTCCCCCCTCCTGGGGTCATGTAGTAATTTTTGTTGTCAGAAGGGGGGTCACAGTGCAATGAAGTTTGAGAACCGCTGTTCTATACTATCACTTATACTGTTATGAGCCTCATTATACTTTAGCTCTGCAGGAGCGTGGGGGTTTAAAATGAGTGCTGTCATTTTCATAAGCCAAGACTTCTCATTATTACTTTTAGGCATTGCCGACCAAGTGTGTCTACACACAAGATCCTAATTCAAAGAGCAGATATGGGAACCGGGCTGCAAAGAAAGGATTTATTTCTCGGTCCTCCAGCCCTGCCTATGATCTCCTTGCTACCTGCCAGTCATGGGAGTAGCCCCCAGGAGCTCTTGAGTTCTAAACCTGGCTCTGCAACTAGCTTGCTGTGTGACATAGAGCAAGGCACTCATACTCTGTCAGTCAAATGCAGACCTAGTGTAACTGGATGCCGACTCCAGTGAAGTCAGCGGAATCACCCCCACTTACACCAGCTCAGAATTTGGCCCTCCGCGTCTGTTCCCCACCCCCTCACTAAATGGAGATAATGACATTCACTTATCTAGCTCTGAGTTTTACTGTGCAGTTTGTGACAGATACGGCAATTTCCTGCTATATCCTGGAGGTGACTTGTCAGCTATTTCCTATTCTTTGCTTTTGGGGATGGCTTTGAAAGCGGAAGGGATGAATCACACCCCCAGACTGTGTTAGCTAAAATCCAAATGAGGTAGCTAACAGGGAGGAGAGTGTGGAGCCTGCCTGCCAGTATCCAAGAGGAGTCAAGAAGTGAGGAGTGACAAGGCCGACTGACTTGCAGGGGAGTTCTCTGAGTCCTGAAACCCAAATCAGGAAAATATGTTCTCTACTTACCCTTTCCAGGGACCCAGAGGCAGTTCAGAGCTTGGTGGTGGCAGTGTCTCCAGACAAAAGTAGGGACACTGAGGCAGATAGGGTGCACTACCAAATCTATATGACCCTCCAACCCAGGGTAGAAAATGCTCAAATAAAATGTAGGACAGCTGCTTGGGAGATGACAAAGGTAACTACAGTGAGGAAGGAGGGGAGACTTCATCCCACAGTCTGTGACAACCTGAGGGTCTGTGAAAATGTAAAGGACCATGAGCCCCGTGGGAGATGGAATTCTCCTCACCTTGACTCAGTGGGGTGGAGGATCAGTACTCCTCCCAGAGAAGTTGAGGTTAGGCTGCCCGAGGCCCTGGGTCCTGATGTCTGGGAAGGTGGGGCAGAGAAAGGCATTTAGTTGTGTGGGAGGTTTGAAGAATCTCCTTTGCCCGACCCCTCTGCTGTTAAAAGCAGTGAGTGGTTGAGAGCCACTTTACCAGTAGGTGGCCCTACGTTATTTCTCCCTTTGGTCCAAAGAATGGCTGCTTGTGATCACTCCAGGGAGTGGGAAACCTCAACCCATTGTTGGGGCAGCTAGCCCCTTGGGGGACAAAGGGATACGCTGCTCACTCCTTAGAAATTGGATCAGAGATGGGAGTGGGAGGACCAGGTCTGAAGTTTACACCCAAAGGTTTTGGGGTAACAAGGATAAGAAAGGGCATGTGAGGGTTCAGTCCCAGAGGTTCTACAGAAAGAAAATATATATGATGGTCATCAAATGACTGTATGGATTTTGGAAGAATGTATGCTGACTTGCTAGCAGAATGTCTATGATATGCATAACTAAAATATGAAATTATGAAAGGGAATGGCAGAAACTCCATCCAGGGAATAAACCTGTCCAGGAAATAAGTTAATGCGCACCCCTACAGTGTTGATCAAGCACCCTAATTACATATACTTGTCTAGGGGCATATGAGACACGTGGTAATTTCCTGAACAAGCCTCAATGCAATTAAGTTATGTATTTTAGGAGTCCATTGTATTAAAAATGCAAATGTTTATGTACCATTATGGGATTGTATGTAACATCTCTAGGGAAGAGACATGACTAATGTAAACCTTGGAAGCATTATGAGCTTCAAAGGACTATTTGAAACAATGTGCCGGACAGGAATGAATTTTCCACATTATGGGTTTCCTAGGAAATCTCTATGGAGAGAGGTATGCAAGTGTACCCCCTCCAGTTGTGCAAGAACTCAGCCTTTTGAAGCTTCACCCTTAGGAGGGGACTTTTGTCTGCTGATCCTGTTACATGTGGACAAGAGTAGAGGCCCAGATAGTATAAAAGATACAGATTCATGGGTGTGCTTGTTCTGATCCAAGGCGGTTATGAACTAGTAACCACAGAAAAAAAGCTTGGTGGAGTTTGAAGGACTGACTCCTTGTTGGGATTGGGATGATCTTTGGGAAGCTTATTAGCATGCATGTACTTTCTTTTATTGGTTTTAGTATTTTTTTCTGTAATACTTTCACTTCATGATGGAATTAAACGCACACCATCCTGCCCGAATCCTTCGCGAGAGTTCTCCGTTCAGGTCTTGGCGCATATTAACTTCTTGGCCCAAATATATGTACTGTTCCACTTCTTCGATGTCTTCTCCTGTTACCGTTATTCGGGCTTTTCGTAAGACGTCTGATCGCATATATTTCGTTTTGCAGCGGTTCATTTTCAGGCCGACCTGACTACTTTTCTTGTCGAGTCTTCGTAGCATGCTCTGCATTTGGTTGGTGCTTTCGGCAATTAGTACAATGTCGTCTGCAAATCTGAGATGAGATAATCTCTCTCCATTTATGTTGACGCCACTCCTCCAATTGATCTTGTTCATAACCATTTCGAGGCAGGCAGTGAATAGTTTCGGTGAAATTGTATCTCCTTGCTTTATGCCTTTCTCGATTGGGATGCGGAGGACATTCCATCAAGGACATCCTCAAAGGAAAAATTGACAAGACCACACGTAAAAATATTTTCAATTCAGCAGTGCTGCCAGCCATGCTGTATGGCAGTGAAACGTGGGTACTGACGAAGAGAGAAGAGCAATGGCTGTTGGTAGCTGAAAGGGCAATGGAACGAGCTATGTTGGGAATCTCCCTTCTGGATCGTATACCAAATGAAATAATCAGAGAACGCAGCGGTGTGAAAGATATTGTTGTGGAAAGCAAACATAACAAGATGTGATGGGCGGGCCACACAGCACGGCTCACGGATAACAGGTGGACCGCAATCATTGCTGAGTGGTACCCACGAGAACAGAAAAGACCCCCCGGTCGGCGTCCAAGAAGATGGGAGATGACATCGTTAAACGTTTCGGACGAATGTGGAGAAGAAAGGCAAGAGTGCAAGAAGAATGGCAGACGTGTTGTGATCGGCGCAGTCTTAACGACAGCTGAAGTCCGATCAATCCAGGTGATCCAGGTGACTTTCACTTCAAAAATAAAGGTGCTTGCTTAGATAAAACTGCACGCTAACTTGTAACAATTACACTGTTTATAGTCTCTGAGGACTGCTTAGGCAGTCTGACTTGCTGGGGAATTCAGAGTAGAGGGGTAACTGTACAGTCTGGAAATACCCCACTCAAGAGAGGGAGAGACTCGTGTCTCTACTCAGGAGAGGTGATGGCTGGGGAGCCAGAATCCTGAGTGGGCATCCTTGGTGGATCACACAGGGGAATAGAGGTGCTGTTGCCCTGAACTGTGACATAGTTAACTTAGCCACTGTTTGCAAGGTGTTTTGAAGATATAGGACCCCCCTTGATGTCCATGGATGTTGGATCAGACCCATAAAGTGCATTACTATTTCCCAGTAGCCGCTGCTAATGACTTACTCTGACCCAAACAGATGCTGTAGGGTAGCCTACCTGAGCATATACACATCATAACAATTTCCAGACAATTGGGTTAGGACATTCCTGATCTGACATTGTGCGCTGTCTGTGTACTGGGGAATAAAAGGCCTTCCTGTTTATGATGTTCCCCACATCCTCAGCAGGTGCCCAAGGGGGAGGGGGAGTGCACATGAAATCAATAAGCTCCATTTCACTCTGTCAGAGGATTTGTGCATTTTGTGCTGTTGGCCATGGGAAATCTAATATATAGATCACATTTTTTCAGAATAATATTGACAAAGTGTATAATGGCTTGGCTAGCAGCTGATTGGGTAATGTCAGGAGTGTCCTTTATAGACTTTATAGGCAATGTAGACTACTGTCTACATTGCCTCTGTAGTAGGAAGCCTAAAGCTGCTGACATATTGATCATTGCAGACAGGACAACGCCTCCTGTTATGATTTGCTAAATCCTCTTGTAATTCCTGGCCAAGATCAAGAATGACCTGTCTGTATTATTTTTCCCCTCCTTCCAACCTGTATCTCTTGAACACCTGCTCCTTACTTCAAGTTGAGAAATGATTGTCTCAGCAGGTAAAGTCTTTCTGAGGATATAGAGAATAGTTACTTCTCCTTCTCTGATCCCTCTGTCACTTTCTCCAAAATGCCTCTGTATATCTTTCCAGGACCAAGAGCTATGTGGGAGGCTGCACACATGCAGCTTTATAAATTGGTGGGTAATTACTTAGGAATACCTTTCATTTGACTCAGGCTGTGGTTGTGCTGTCTCGACTCCTTCATTAGGAGTAGCAGGTGTTCAAAATCTCACAGGATCAGGCCTTTAAAAAAGCCTAAATTAACCACTCATATTTTGTTGGGGGAGAAGAAGAGGTTGTGCCCCAGGATTCTAACACATAGGGGAGTTAAAAGGGTTTTTGAGCAATGGTCTGTATAGCTTTGGTGTGTTCACTTCTTTGCACTCTGGTTGTGAGGCATGGGGATCCGGAGACAAGTATTTGTGCCTCTAAAATTACCTCTCCTTTATATAGCTAGGTGTCTTAAAAGGCCAGGTCTATATGGCAAGGGTGCATTACCTATTTAATTAGAAGGGCCCAAAGATAGGTTTCTGTGGGTGTGTCCCATTGTTCCCCCCTTTTGAAAATCAGCCCTTAATGGGTTTATGAATTCTGCAGAGGCAGGAAAGCAAACATTGCTCCTCAAAGATGTTTCTAAAACAGCTCTTTTGAAAAGTGTTTCCTCCCAAGCCGTGCAGAATTTTCCAAGTGTAATTATTTTAAAACCCCATTCTATTTATAAGTTATTCTATATGCTCTGGACAAAAGCAAGTGCCACTTTTCCTTGTTGGGTTTTAAAACACACGTGATGTTTTTTTTAAACAGAGTATGACTGAAAATTACACTGGAAACCTTTTATTGGAAAAAGAAATGGAATAAGTAAAGCGTAAGGGCCAGATTCTACTGAGGCCCTTCATGCCACTCAGACAGCATGAAAGGGACTTCAAATGGACAGAAATGCCCCCATGACAAAATTTCCCCCCGGAAAGACCCTCCCTAGCTGGTGGGGGCACGATAGGAATGTACTGCACTATGGCTGGTAGGGGCTGGGCTCAGAGGGGACCATGGGATTCAGAGTATAGATATCAATAGCCCCGAGGCTGCTCTAACTTACGAGAGGGGCTAGAAAGGCCCCTCTACAGCCACAGAATACAAGGACCACAAAGGTATCTTAAAGCCATTTTTGACCCACCTCCCAACCTATCCGCACAAGTGCAGGAATGGAGTCACTGAGAATCAGGATCCTTCGGTATAAATACAGGAAACCTTCATGAGGTGGGCCAGGCTGCAATGTCCAGAATCAGATCTGAGCTTTCCCAAAGTTCTGGGGCTTGGGGCTCATTGCTTAATTTTATATATAGCATAAAATTAAACCATTTGACCCCAGTAACCTGCTAAGAAAACACAGGCCTAGAAACTGTAGGTACAGCTAAACATTCCACTTCCCCTTTGTATTCCCTACCGTATTGGCCTGAGAGGTCAGTCAGACCTCTGCAGAGCTCCCTCCACTTCAGAGAGCCCACATGGCCCATAAGATTTGGTCCTTAAACCTTCTTTTAATATTGCCCTCTCTTTCCCATATTCATTAGGGGTGTGGGATTGAGTGAAAGTTGCGAAATATTTAGAAGTGTGCTGCAAAGCCTCAGTATGGCTCAACATTATTATTAAAGTCATGCCAGGGGAAAAATTGAATTGATGTGGGAGTCAGTTTTTTGCATGATTGGATATTTAATGTCACCTGAGTTATTGCATATTTTAATAGCATAAGTAGTAAGAGTTTGATTCTATTGCATCTGGTGTAGTTATCTATACTACTCTAGATGTGTTTATCATAGCATTTGACACCCACATTGCACTAGTGTACATGGCTACACAAGGTTCAGGGCAATGGAAAATCAGGCCCTAATTATTTTCAGTACCATGAAATACACAAGATATGACGAGAAGTGACAAATTTATGACAAGCATCAATTTACATGATAGATTTCATGTAATGCATACAGCAAATTAGAAGAGATGATTTATTTCACATGGATCATTATCTCCATGTTCAGTTGCACGTTGTTTCCAAATAGGGTGACCAGATGTCCTGATTGTATAGGGACAGTCCTGATTTTTGGGTCTTTTTCTTATATAGGCTCCTATTACCCCACACCCCCATCCCGATTTTTCACATTTGCTGTCTGGTCACCCTATTTCCCAGCATCATGTTGTATCCAAAGGACTGAAATTGCAACAGTGTATCATCGAAGCCATTGCTGCTGACCTCAGTGGTAGCAGAATTAGGTCCTAGATGATTTTATCTGGTATAAGTTTACATTTGCTAAGGTAATATATTAAAACCCGGTGACCCATTAAATGTACGTCTAGCTGTGATAAGTGTTTAGGTCTTTTTAAGGTCAGCGCTGCTTGGGTTGCTGAGTCTGAAGTTCCTATTGAAGGGCACTAAATCTCTGTTAATTAAATGGTTTTCTCCAAACATAATTAAAAGATGGTATCAGTGAGTAAGAATGTTGTCACCAAATTATCTGCTGTTGCTGCTGGGTAAGTCTCAGTGAAAAGATATATGCTCACAAGTCAGGACACTGATCCTGGAACAACGTTCTGCTAAATCATATCAAATGAGTTCTGCTGATTGAAGGTCTGATGTTGTTCACATTGAAGTTAATAGGAATTTTGCTATTGACTTTAACGGGAGCAGGACTGGCCTCTAAGTAAGTGTCCAGCACAGTTTGGAATACAGCCGCAGTTTAAATGGCTCCTGAGCCTCCAACCAACCCCTATAATTATCTCCTAACCAATGCAGCATTCCAACTGTTGTGATTTAATCCAGAGTCTCACATTATTTGGCATTTTACTTAAAGTCCCAGTACTTGGAATCACATTACATGAGAATCTCAGCTTTCATTGAAAATGACTGCAAGTTTCTAGCCCCCCTCAGTTGCCAAGAATTTTGAGAACATGACCCAAGCATAGGTGCTGAAACTAGGGGTGCTGTCATACCCCCTGGCTTGAACTAGTAATTACAACTCAACTACATGGTTTCCACTGTCACCACCTCCACTATAAAAATTGTTCCAGCACCACTGGACCCAAGGGCACCCTAAATGCTCAATAGCCTGAAAGCAAAGAAAAATAATGTAAAGTTTATTGTTCCAAACATCTCAGGATTATTAAGCCAATCCCATGACTGGGGGGAGGAGCAGGCTTAGTTAGTGACTTTTGAATGCTTGGGGTTGGTAGTACTGCAAATTTACATCAGCATAACATTTCAGCAGAAAGATTCTCCTGGCCGGGGAGCGGAGGAGGGGAGGAAGGGCGTTAAGGCAATCCAAGGCACTAGGTAAACCATGAAACGTGGCTTCATCCCTGTGGAACTGCCCCCTCCCTGCTTAGGACAGCAATGGGAGAGGGCCAGCTTCTCCTCCCTTAGGAGTGGCAGTTGCACCTCCCACTCCTCCAGCACAGCAGGAGTGGCAACAATGTCCCCTGTCCTCACCAGAAAGGGCCAGGGGTAGGAGCAGGAGAGTCCCCTAATACTGACTCTTCAGCACTCAGGATGTAAGAGCACACATCCTCACCTCTCCGGCCCCCCATCAGGCCTGGACACATCCTTGAAGGGGACTTTACCTATTGTGCCTTCCTTGGTAGCCACTTCCTTGGCCCCACAATGGCCAGTCTTAGCTAGCATCTTCTCCCTCTCTGGGTTTTCTGTAGCTCATCCCCCCAGCCAGGTCACAGAACAGTTCACTCCCCTTCTGGGGTAATTAACACTAACAGTCCAACTCAGAGTTCACAAACACCATCCAGACTTATAATTCTTCTCTCTCTCTCAGGGTCAACTGAAATCCTCCATGTCTGGGCCCCTAGATAAATTCCCTTAAACGGCTTTCCCCGCACTGCTTCCCTTTGCCAGGAACGCCAGCACTTTACCTCAGAGGATATCCCAGCCCCCTGTAGGCCCTATCTCTGGGCTCTCCTCCCTAGTGTCACGTATCCGGGCAGAGTTCCACTGGGCAGCGTCCACTGGCTCCCTCGACAGCTTTGAGGAACAGTGGGCGCTGTCCGAGGTTCTCTGCTCGGTGTCCCCATCCGGTATCCTCGTTTTGAACCTTTGACCTACACTACGACCCTTGTTTTTCATTAGTTGTCCCCCGTATTCACTTGGTCCCTGGGTCCAGTGGTCCCTCCCGCTAGGCTGGGGGAGGGACCTTGCGCCCACCCACCTCCCAAGTTTCCAATAGGCCTATCTCTGGGCTCCCCCACAGGAGCCTCCTCTGGTCCCTTTCTCCTGTTGCAGACTCTAAATCAGGGCACCCACCATGGGCACCACATGAGAGGGGCTCCTAGGGCCCCTCTCATGTCCAGGAATATTCTTTCCCACCCATCCTGTGAGTGCCTTAGCCTGAATTCTTCAGGCTCCAATCAAGCGCTCTCACTACTTCACCACCACCAGGGGTAGCAGGTTTGTAGAAATTTCGGTGGTGCCCAGAACCCACCCCCACCCAAACTCCACCCCCCACCTGCCCAAGGCTCTGGGAGGGAGTTTGGGTGGGGGAGGTCTGGGGTGCAGGCCCTAGGCTGGGGCAGAGGATTGGGGTGCAGGCTCTGGGAGGGAGTTTGGGGATGGAAGGGGGTGCAGGGGTGAGGGCTGTGGCTGCAGATGCGGGGTTTGGGGTGTGGGAGGGGGTGCAGGGGTGAGAGGTGTGGGGTGAGGGCTGTGGCTGCAGATGAGAGGTTTGGGGTATGGGAGGGGCTCAGAACGAGAGTAGGGGTGTAGGGGGTGAGGGCTCTGTGTGGATCTGGGAATGAGGGGTTTGGGGTGTGGGAGGGGCTCAGGGTGAAGTAGGGGTGAGGGCTCTGTCTGGGGTTGGGGTGTTAGAGAGGCTCAGGGCTATGGCAGAGGGTTAGGGGGATGAGGGCTCTGACTGGGACTAGGGATAAGGTGTTTGGGGTGCTGGAGGGGGTCAGGGCTAGGGTAGAGGGTGCGGTGAGGGGTGAAAGCTCTGGCTGGGAGTGTGGGCTCTGGGGTGGGGCAGGGCTGGGGATGAGTTTGGGGTGCAGGCAGGCTGCTCAGGGACAGGGACCAGAGAGGAGGACTCCCCTAACCCTTCCCCTGCCAGCAGCAGCAGCGAGCTCTGGGAGAGGAGCCCCCCTTTCCCACCCTCCGAGCAGCACGCTCACCCTCACCACTGTCACTGCATGTGCTCCTAGGGCCCCTCTCATGTCCAGGAATCTCCCTTGCTTCCCCCATGGTGGGTGCCGGGGGGTGCTGCATGCACCTCCTCCCCTGCTGTTGCCCCTCACTGGGGGTGAGCAATGGGGCTGGCTCCTTGCCCAGCATAGGGCAGGAGCAGAAACTGTGGGCCGGGGCCGCCTGTGTTGGTGGAGGGTCCCACCGGAAAAGAGAAAGGTCTGAGGTGGAAGGGCAGGCTCAGAGTCAGTCTGCCCTAGCAGTGGATATGGAGGGCACTGGGACCCCGTGGGAGCAGTTGCTGCAGGGAGCTGCCAGAAGAGGCAGCCAGGGATGCTCTGCTCTGACCTGGGGAGGTGGGTGAGCACAGCAAGAGGGGGTGGGGCACCTCACCCCAAATATTGGTGGAGCTAGGCCCCTGGGCTCTGAATATTGCTGGTGGCTGGGCTCCACATGGAGATATAACTCACCACCTATCCTATGACCACCACAGTTGAGGGCAGTCTGTCCCATTAAGCCCAATGACATCCAGCTGCAGTCACTCATTAGCCCTTACATCACCAGCTCATCAGCGAGGCTGAGGGCTAGCTGTGGAGTCCTATTGGGATCCGGGAAGTGGGCAGGCGAAGCCCGCCCACTGCTAAAGGATCCCACCCCCAGCCTAAGGGGAGGGATCCATAAGACCTGGATTCCAAATAATTCCGGGGGGCAACAAATAAAAGAACAGGAATGGGCGTGAGGGTCAAAGGGCTAAAACTAAGGAACCGGAAGGGGACACAGAGCAGAGAACCCCAGACAGCGCCCACTGCTCCTCGAAAGCGCTAGCTGTGGAGTCATGGGCAAGGTAGAACCCAGCTTGGCTCAAAGGGCCAACCTCCCCATGACACAGGGTTTATCTGCATAGGTTGGGGCTGGGTCATCCTCTACTGTTACACATAGAGTTCTCTGTGCTAGAGCATTTGGTCTTGGATTTAACCCCCCTCTGGGATTCATGGTGCAGTTCACACCTTTCAGAGTTTGTCCTTTCAGAGTTATTGTTTCACGCTGTCTGCAGAATCAGCTTGATGGTGCTCCATTGGATACACTCTGCTCACCTTTGCAATAAAACTGGAAATAAAATGGTAAAAACCTTTATGAAGGAACCTCCCTCACCTTCATTCTACTGATTTAAAAAAGGAACAATTTTTTTAACTATTCAATTTTGTCATATTTTTATTGGAAGTGTTTTCTTACCCTCCTCCACCTGCACTTCTTTCCCCGCCTTTTCAAACCTTTTTCTATTTTGCCACTGGAAAAGGGGGGAAGGAAAGGAGAAAATGGAAACTGCACATTTTTTATTTTTGAGCTTGGTGGAAAAATGGGACATTTGGAAACAAAGTTTATTCATGAACATTTTTATTTTTGAAAAAAGGCAATTTTAAAGTATTTTTCTTGACCAACTCTAGTTTTTAAGCATTTCTGTACACCAGGGCTAGAAAGGGGGAATTCTGCAACAACTGCACACGTGCAGAATTTATGTACCTCACCAATTTCTTTGCTTCCTTGCAGAAAAATGACTTTCTGATGGGGAAGCAAAGGGAAGTGACATGAGTGGTCATACGACCCTCCCCATCAGTATGTTTTGGGTGCCCAGGGCAGCTGGCAGAGAGAGAAATCATTGTGGGGCAGGAGGTAGGACTGGGAAAGACCCAGCTGGTGGCTCCTTCCCTGCGCTGAGCTCAGTTGCTAGTTGTGGCTGGGCTGGAGAGGACAGGACTTCCTGTTCCTCTGCATGGCATCTGTGGCCAGGTCAGACCCACCCCCAGATTTCTCCCCCAAAGCTTCCTGCACCCATCACTCCTCAGCTGCAGGGGGAGGAGTCACTGTACAGGGAGCTGCTCCCCCATTCCCCCAACCCCTGTGCATTCAGACCCCCTCATACCCAGACCCTTCCGCTGGGTCTCACCCCCCCTGCACACCCAGAACCCCCCCTGACAAGCTCCATTCCGTCTGCACCTGGACCACCCCAATGAGTCACCCGCACCTGGATCCCCACCCTACCGCACCCCAACCAGCTGCATCTGGATCCCCACTCCACTGAGCCCTACTCCCCCAGGATCTGGACCACCCACTGAGCTCCCCACAGGCAGATCCCTCCATCAAGCTCTATCCCCCTCCACCCTGACCTCCCGCCTACTGAGTCCCAACCACCTTCACCTGAACCTCGCTGCAGAGTCCCATTACTGTTGCAACAGAACCCCACAACAAGCCCCTGTGAATCCAGATCCCCCACTGAGCCGCCCGCACCCAGATTGCCCCACACAGAATCCTCTCTACCCACACCTGGATCCACCCACACTAAGTCACTCCACACTTGAATCCTGCCTTGCTGAGCCTGTCTGCCCACAACTGGTGCACCTGGCATGGAGGGGCAGGGCCCTGGGGTGTTTCTGGGGCAGGCCTGGTCCTTGTGCTGTGTCAGGGTTGGGTGCAGCCTCACGCTGAGTCTGTGTCCTGAGGGGAGCTGCACAGTGATCTCCCACCTCTGTGCAGCCAGTGGCCTGTGCTCCCCCATGCCATACTGGAGCCTCCACATTTATTTGACAAATAAAATTTGCAGAAATTTGCAGAATTTTAAAATATTGTGTAAAGAATGTTTACATTTTTGGTGCAGAATGACCTCAGGAGTAAAAAACTAAGATAAATAACCATGTGACTCCAGGAACTGGGATCCTCGACATGGGTGCAGTGCCTAGGCCTTAATCTACCTCTGACTGCCATGCTACTTCATACATTTCCCCCTCCCCCCGTTTCTCTGTAACAGCTCTTCTTGTAGAGCAGTGAATCAGGCCAGTCTGTCCCTTAGACCAAGAAGGGATCGATGCTGTTCCCTATGAAACCTGCCCACCAGGCTCCTGGGTTAGCTGGAGAGGATCACTCAAGTGGAATGCTCTCTATCCTCCTTCAGGTATGAGCATTCAGCTCACCACAGCACTCCCAACCCCTATCAGCAGGGAAGACAGAGTCATCTCAGGAACTGAATTCTGACCACATCCTGCCTCTAGTGCCATTAATATTTATTCTGACAATTGACTAAGTGGGCCAGATGCTTGGGTCTGCCTGACCTGTGCTCTAAGCCATCATTTTACCTCCCTTGATCTGAGGAGTAGCTGGGCTTGTTTAGCCCTTGGAACAACTTAGAGCAGCTTCAGAGCTGCTGTAAATTACACCAGCAGCAACAGTCCCAATGACTGATCCACTGGCTCAAGAGAGCAGGTGCACCACGTACTCCAGCCATATAACTCTCAGTGCTTGGTCTGCCCCTGATATGCACCTTCTGCTGCAGGTAGAGAGCGGGGAGCAGGTGGCACTGAGCTACATTGGTATTACAGCACTCAGGGATTCCCTTATACAAGCAGCTCAGGCTAGTTACTCCACTTAAGGCTGTTTTCTGGCTGTTTTGTGCTGCCTGAGCAGTGCAAAGCAACTGGATGGGGAGGGTAGGACTGAGGGCCTGGACCTCAGTGTTTTAATGCATCCCTTACTCTGGGCTTCATAGTCTCTGAATATTTGTATTTTGCAGGCCACCAGTGCCTTTGTACACATAGGGATTGCTCTCAGCCTGGACTTTGGGCCTTCCTTATGATCTTCTCTTTGGTCAGGAGGGATCAAAAGGCTGTTTCCCATATCCTCTCCATTCTAAGAGCAGGACTGAGTTATTCTTTGACCGGCTGACAACACAGTGACACTTCTTCCCATATTGACCTTCCACTACCCGGACACAATTTATCCTGCCTGAATCAACTGCCTCCCTGCTCCTCTCAAGTCCTAATCATTTTTCTCCAAATGCCAGATGGGCAGGCAGATGCAGCCCAGACAGAGTCTTTGGCATGGTTCTCAAACACGTAGCAGAACTCCCCTCGATTTACCAGAGCCCTTTGTGCACAATCTGTGTAATTACTACCACATTCCAGGGTGCAAGCAAGACCAGTGAGGGGCTGTGTTAGTGTCACCATCTGCCCTGTAACCTTGGCGGGGGGTGGGGAGGGGGGCTCACAATGCTTTGCTGCTATAGCTTCCAAACTGGGCTGCCCACAAACAGCTTGCAAGCATTCAAGTCACACCCTGTCTGTGTATAGCTGCAGCCCTGGTCCAATAACTCTGACCCCATCAGCTTATCAGCAACACACTAGCCACACTCTGGCTTTGAGCAGACTTGGTTACTACATACAGGGAGATCCCAGCATATTCCCAGTCCCAATTTTCCCCCAAAACATGTGTGCTGCACTGCCCAGCTCTCTCCTGGACAATTCAAATATTAGAGGTCCATTGCCCCATAAGGGATCAGTGTACAATAGTTTGCTACTTTAATTGGAGTCAGGGCCAGCTCTGGCTTTTTTGCCACCCCAGGCAAAAAAACACCCCAAAAACGGCCGCCTGCAGCCCCGCTCTCCTGGCAAGAGTGCAGGTGGGTAGGGCGGCATGCCTGCTGCCCTGGCCGGGGTGCCAGCGGGGAGGGTGTCATGCTGCCCTCCCCACCTGCGCTCCGGCCAAGGGAGCGGGGCCGCGGGCGTGCCTGTTCTAGCTCCCTGTTCTAAGTGCCAAGCTCAGCTCAGACAGAATGAAGAATTAAGACCAGAGAGAGAGCAGCATCTTGCTGCAAAACATGAAAAGAAATCTAAAGATAAAGTACTTTTCTGCTCATCGTCATATAAAATTCAGTAATGCTCCAGGCTGTGGGTTTGTAACTATAATATACAGATTACTCAGGTATGTTCAATAATATGCTTATAATTTCTGCATTTATATAGAACCTTTCACTCAAGGCTCTGAAGAACTTTACAACCATTAATTAAGTCTTGCAACACCCTATAAAGTTGGTAAGGAATAGAAAAGTTAAATGACTTGCTAGAGATTCCAGAGTGAGTCAGTGTCAAAGTGGAGGAAATAGGCCTAGGAGCAAAGATGGCCGTTAACTATTGCTATACCACAGAACAAACTGGCTCTCCGAAGTAGACTATATTTTTAAACGAAAAGCTGATTTATGACTGAAGTTTTCCATGTTAGCAGTGAACTATTAACTGTTCAGTTAACCAGCAGAGACTATGCAAATATGACTTATAATGCTTTCTTCTCTTGATGACAAAAAAAGCTCATTAATCGCTGTGCATGTAAACTTACTAGGAGGAAATGTTTGTTTTTAGAGATGATTATAGCAAGTTAATATCATTCTTCAGATAAAAGAAAACAGCACTTAAATGCAGGAGGTTTGATTTGAACTTTTTGTCATAGTTCAGGGCAACAGCACCTGTATTCCCCTTTTGTGGTCTCTCAAGGGCACCCATTCTAGGCTCCTCAGTCACCACCTTTTTTGGTCAAAGACCTGCATCTCTCTCCCTTCTGACCAGGGTTTTTTCCCCCTAGACTGCACAGTTCCCTTCCTACACTGTGATATTCCCAGCAAGCCAGACTGCCTAAATAAATCAGGGTCTGCACTTTCCTTTCTCTTCAAAGGCTATGAACAGTTGTAATTGCTAACAGTCACAAGTTACCACACAATTCCCTATAAGCAAGCACATTTATTTTAAGGTGAAAGTATTACAGAGAAAACATATTAAAAACAATAAAAGAATGTACACTCATGACAATAAGCTTACCAGAGATTAGCCCTCAACTCCAACAAGGGTTCTGATAGAAGTCACTCCTTCAGACCCCACTAAGGGGGTTTTCTGTGGTTACAAGTTCAGAATACCCTACCTCAGAACTAACAAACTCTGAATAGGTTAGTCTTTCCTTTATACAGCTAGGGCATTGGATCTTGAGACTGTTGGAACAGGTAATCAGCCCTCCTCAGGGCATAGCTTCAAAAGGCTGGGATTTTGCATAACCAAGAGGGTGAGGAATTTGCATTCTCCTCCCCTTAGAGATTCCTCAGGCAAATCACTTGATACTGTGTGTCCCAAAGTCCATTCTTGTCTAGCACATTGTTCAGTATAGTCCTAGGCATAATATACTGGTAGGGAATTCCCACTTTTCCCATGCACAGACACTATGGTGTAGGTAGCCATCCACACTATGATGGTGGCCCATCCCATGACCCAAGCCTGACCTCCACACTGGCTAACAGGGTGACCTTTGGTTGCCTCATATTCAGTCCACTGTCCCCAGCCCACTCACAGTAGCCAACCCAGGGACTCCTGCTTACATGTAACCCTGTCTGGCGCTAGCTACTAACCCACACTGTCCAAAACAGTGCAACCTCCCCCCCTTTCTGAACTGAAGCATCTCACCACCCTTTGTGCTGTGCTGTAGCACCCAGTGCACTCTTGGAGGAGAAGCTGCCACCATTGGCTTGCAGTAGCATTCCCTGCCTGCTAGCACCTGCCTGACGCTAGTGTGCCCAGCTGTACGACCCCGGTGTCCACAGCACCCTCTTGCTGCATTGCACGGGGGCGGTGCTGCGGGGCGTGGAGTGGGCGGAGCGAAGGGAGAAAAGCCCCGCCCCCAAAGGCTTTTCCGCGCTCCCTGCTTTCAAGCCAAGTTTGTAAGGAAGGGGCGGGGCTCGCTGTTACTCCTGCCCCGCCCCCTGGCTCTAGGTCCCGCCCCCGTTTGGTCTCCGCGCTGCGGCGTAGGAGGGGGGCGGCGGTTACCATGGCGATGACGTCCTGCCGGCGGGAGGGGGGAGGGTGAGCGAAGAGAGAAAGATGGCGGCGGCTGCGGCGGGGCAGTGGGCGGCAGGACAGCGCTGAGAAGACCCGAGCCGGGCGGGGGGGAGGGGACGCAGTGCGGGCGGGCGGGAGCGAGGAGCGGGGCTCATGTGCGGCGGCGGGGGCAGCAGCACCGGCCCGCTAGCACCAGCCACCGCAGGGTCCCGCGGAGCCGGCTCCGGGGCAGCCGAGTGAGCGCGGCGGCGGCCGGGAAGGGGCGGCAGGATGAAGTTCGCCGAGCACCTTTCCGCGCACATCACGCCCGAGTGGCGGAAGCAGTACATCCAGTATGAGGTACGCGGGCCGGGCCGGTGCGGGGCAGCGCTGCCGCGGGAGAGGGTCTCAAGGCGCCCCGCGGCGGGGAGCCAGGGCCTCGCCGCCGAGCGAGCTGGGAGAAGGAGCTCGGCTCACTGGCGCGGCCGCCAGCAGCGACCCGGCTCCCTCGGCTGCCTGCCTGCTGTGTGATCCCCGGCCGCTGGTGTGCCTGAGGGAGGGTCCTGGTCACCGCGGAGGTGAGCGCCCCGGGCTGTCTCCGATCAGCAGCGGCTCCTTCTCCCACAGCTCCCCCCGCTCCAGGGAGCTTTCACCCGAGCAGCCCCCGATCGCCCCACTTCCCCATCCGCTAGTCTGCCGAAGCGTCTCTGTCACCCTATGTCCTCCTGCCAGGAACCCCAAATCCAGCATTTCCTCCCTTTGCGCGGCTCTCCGCTAGCATCCCATGTCACGCCCTCTGCTTCTGGGGTTCTCCCAGCCCAGAGGGCTCTCCTTTCATCCCGTCATCCCCTGTGCCCTGCTGGAAGTGTTTCCTGATCGGCCTCCTATCAGTCACCCTGCCCGTGATCACCCCGAATCTCTTTTTAGCACCTCTCAGGTCATCTCTCTTTCCATCACTCCCGTCCCTGTTCACCCCAGCCCTGATCAGTGAGGTAAAATGTCTATCCAGGGG
The DNA here is from genome assembly GCA_037349315.1 of Chelydra serpentina. Classification (NCBI taxonomy): domain Eukaryota; kingdom Metazoa; phylum Chordata; order Testudines; family Chelydridae; genus Chelydra; species Chelydra serpentina. The sequence goes on along the minus strand of JBAIAC010000024.1, from coordinate 52,871,626 downwards.
CTCTCTAACTGGATTGAAATTTTACATGAAGATAGCCTAGAAGCATCCTCTGAAAGACTTCTGTTTCCAGATTTATAAAGTAAAATGTTACAATTATACAAAATAATTAAAACGTTTTTGCTGGTGTAGCTTTGTCCATGGTTTTGGAACTTGGACTGTAATTTTTTTTTTTTGCGTTTTGAGGCTTGGAGGTGTGGCTCCAAATAGCTGGTGTGGCCATTTAAATAACGAAGCCTTTATATGGCATCAGTATTTTTTTTAAAAATAAACATTGCTATATATATTTTGGTTGCATATATTTGAAGGACTGTAACCCCAAAAATACCCAATGAGCTCTAAGGGTTGTATTAAATAAATATTGATAATTTGCCATATAACCACTTGGATCTGAAAGATTATTTTTGTGTTCAGCAACATTATCTAGCATCCAACGGTTTCCTTTTATATGCTCAACAGGAACACAGTGCAAAGTCAATATGTTTATACATCTAGGTAGATTTTAAGAATGAGACTGGAGCTCATGCCATCCATAGAGCTTGGGCAAAAGCAACTTGAAGTAATAGCTGTAACATTAAGGGGCAGCATTGGATTTTTGCATATAACCTCTCTGATAGCAGATGAGCTAGGTTTAGGAGCTTGAAGAATAAATACATTATTTACAAACCTTTAGTGGGGATTATTAGGAGAAACCAGTGAGAATATAAAATATGTGATTGATGGTATGCGAGAGGCTGAGAATTACTTCTCCCTTGTAGTAACCCCAGATGTACAGTACCTACCTTCTTAACTTGTGTAAATTTGATTTTAAACATTAACTTTAATAACATTTTCTTTTTATGGTAACTTTACATAAATTAGAAATATAGAGGCTGTGGAATTATAGTATAGAGTTATGTGTAATGCTGTATTGTTTTATGTTCTTTCAGTTCTGGGACCCTGGCAAGAGCCTAGATTACAGTTCTTATTAAATTTGGTGGTGTTTTTACAGCTTCTTGTGAGCAAGTGATTTTCAGCACCACTGTCAGTTCTCTACATGTGGAGGCTTGGAATACATGGCCTCTTTGGCTCAGAGTTGCCTCTCAGTGAAGTATGGCTCCTAAAGATCAGAACTGAAGGGACAGCTGTAGTTACTGTAAAAATCTACCTGAATGGCTGAGAACATTGTTTTTTATAGCAACAGTTACTTAATTTTTTAAGGTTAGTGAGGCCTTCTGGGGAAATTTGCTTTGCATTTGTCTGCTTCATACTTGATTTTAGGATTAATCCACTTAAATTGCAGACTCTTAATCTTCATGAACACAATTCACGCAAGGTTCTGCTCTATTAATCATGGATTATTTGCAGAAAATAGCTTTTATTTTTTTCAGATTTTATTACATCAATTTATGTTGAGAGAATAAAAAACTTTAGAAGATAGCAATAAAATTATCCCTTCACTAATTCTAAATTGGGGTATAGAATGTTTCTTTAAAAGAACAAATGGGAAAGGCAATACAGAAAGGTTCAGTATTTAAAATTTATTCAACCTTAAAGGTTTGAGTACATCTGAAGTAATGCTTTGCGGTATATATAAGTCCTCGGGGTTTCTTGAAATCTATTTTAACCAAGTAGCAAGAATCCCATAAAATTATTATCCAGCATAATATTTTCAAAAGAAACAAACAAAAAAATTGACTAAATTATTCCAGTGGGCTTTGTGCGTGCAAATACATCTATCGGTTGGATTTCTGCACAGATATTCATGGCAGTATTTGGCATGAAGTCTTCTGAACGCTAACATCCTTTGTTACTCAAAGCTTTGCAGGAATAGATTACTAATGCTTCAGTGCTAATACTGACACTACTGGAAAATCTACTTTTTTTCTTCATATATATTTCAGGTAAGACTGGTAGGCAAATTAGTGAAACTACTCTTATGTGCATCTTCCCCAATTTTTGGTAAGACTCTAGAGAGTGAATAAATGTTAATATCATAGTATGATATCTTTCCTCATTCAGATGGTTGTGTTTTCACATTCAGTGATACTGTAGCCTATTTTGCATTCTCATTTGTTAGTACCTTCAGTGATATTTGCTGTTGGAACTTGTATTTTTTTGTGTCTGCACAAATGTTGCATTTTCATTCATTCCAAGTTTAGGGAGGCTCTTTTACCATCATCTTCTAGTATTTCAGTATCTTCAAAACAGTCTTGTATTAGCTATCACAATTTTCAAAAGGTCTTGCTGATTACTTAGTTTGAAATCTGGTTCATGGGATTTGTTGGAAGGTTCCATTTTGACCTGATGGAGGTCAAGTCTGTTTTTTTTAGGTGCATACACGGATAAAATTGTTTTTAGAGACTTCAGTAACAGTTGTTGCTGCTTGTGATAGGTTTCATTCCTCCGCAACTTGAAATGTGTGATAGACAACAGAGAGCTTTAGGAAACCCATGACCAGCAACAACTGGTAATGGCTGATTTAAAAAAAAAAAACATCCATTCCCTGCTACTTGAGCTTTTGTTTTTTCTGGGGGACTCCACATCTTAATATTTACAAGAGAAATAAATTGATAAGAGAATTTTTGAAAGGAAAAGAGCTCTAAAATCATGTATTTGTCTCAGTTTGGCTCATAGAAGCTGAAACAAGTTGAAGTGGGGTAGCAGAATAATATTAATGTCTGCTGTTTTGACCAATCCTACCTCTTCTCTTCATTCCCCAGTTCCAAAGGAATTAGTCCTTGTATCTGAATACCAGTTAACGATCATTTTACTAAAAATGGCTTAAGTTTGGTTTGATGAGAACAAAGTTGCCAGTTCACTGGGTAATTTAGAAAATTATGTAACCAAGTGGTGGCTAAACATTTCAAATGGATATTTGTTTTCTAAAAATATCAGATTAATGTTGTATCTTGTCTCTGATAGATATTTTCTAGAAGAAATATGGGAAACGGAAAATGAAGATGTATCTTGAATGAGGCTTCATAGAATCATAGAAATTTAGGCTAGAAGGTTGCCCCACCTGCTCCAGTCCCCTGTCCTGAGGCAGGACCAAGTAAACCTAGACTGTCCCTGGCTGGTGCTTTTCTAACCTATTCTTAAAAGCCTCCAATGACAAGATTCCACAGCCTCCCTTGGAAGTCTATTCCAGTGCTTAAATATCCTGACAGATAGAAAAATGTTCCTATTGTCTAACATAAATCTCCCAATTACTTCTTGTCCTACCTTTATTGAACATGGAAAACAGTTGATAACTGTCCTGTTTATAACAGCCGATATAACACACACAACATACCAATGTAACATACTTGAAGACTATCAGTTTCTCCCCCTCCTCACCCCCCTAAGTCGTCTTTTCTCAAGACTAAACATGCCCAGTTTTGTTGGCCTTTCCTTATAGGTGAGGTTTTCTACACCTTTTATATTTTTTGTTGCTCTCCTCTGGACACTCTCCAATTTGTCCACATCTTTCCTAAAGTGTGGCTCCTAGAACTAGACACAGTACTCTAGTTGGGGTCTCACTAGTTCCAAGTAGAGTGGGACCCCAGAATGAATAAGCCTTTTCTGCAACCACATTACATTGCTGACTCATGTTCAATTTATGAGCAACTATAACTCCCAGTTTTTTTTCAGCTATGCTACTGCATAACCACTTATTCTCCATTTTGTAGTTGTGCATTTGATTTTTTTTCTTCCTAAGTGTAGTACTTTGCATTTGACTTTATTGAATTTCATCATGTTGATTTCAGACCAGTTCTCCAATTTGTCAAAATCATTTTCAATTCTAATCCTGTCCTTCTGACTGGTGGTAACCCCGCCCAATTAAATGTCATCTGCAAATGTTATAAACATACTCTCCACTCCATTATCCAAGTAATTAATGAAAACATTGAATAGTTCTGGACCAGGACAGACCCTTGGGGGACTCCACCGGACACATCCTTCCAGTTTGACAGTGAACCATTGATAGCTACTCTTTGAGTATGGTCTTTCAACTAGTTATGCACCACGTATTAATAATTTACTGTAAACCTCATTTCCCTAGTTTGCTTATGAGAATGTCAAGTGGAACTGTCGAAAGCCTTACTAAAATCAAGATGTATCATATCTACTGTTTCCCCCTTATTCACTAGGCCAGTAACCCTCTCAAAGAAGGAAATTAGATTGGTTTGGAATAATTTGTTCATGACCAATCCATGCTGGCTATTACTTATTACCCTATTATCCTCTAGGTGCTTACAGATTTATTGTTTAGTCAATTGTTCCAGTATCTTTCCAGATATTGAAGTTAGGCTATAATTCTCTGGGTTTTCTTTGTTCCCCTTTTTAAAGATAGGTACCTTGTTTGCCTTTTTTCTAGTCCTCTGGGACCTCACCAGCCCTCCATGTGTTCTCAAATATAATTGCTAATAGTTCTGAGATTGCTTCAGCTAGTTCCTTAAGTTCCCTTGGATGAATTTCATCAGGCCTACCCTGCTGACTTGGATACATCTAACTTATCTAAATATTATTTAACCTGTTTTTTTTCTTATTTTGGCTTGTGTTCCTTCCCTCTTTTAATATTAATTGTGTTAATTATCTGGTCATAGTTAACCTTTTTAATGAAGACAAAATAGGCGTTAAGCACCTTAGCTGCCTTGATATGTTGTTAGCGCTCCTTCCTCACTAAGTCATGGACCTATACTTCCCTTTGTCTTTCTCTTGCTCCTAATGTATTTATAGAATCTCTTCTTATTGTCGTTGATTCAAAAATTCAGTTTGCACCTTAGCCTTTCTGATTTTGTCCCTACATGCCTGTGGTATTCTTCTGTACTCCTCCTATGCAGTTTGTCGATGTTTCTGCTTTTTATAGGATTCCTTATTGATTTTCAGCTCATTCAAGAGCTCATGGTGAAACCATATTGGCCTTTTACTAGTCTTCTTGTCTTTTCTTCACGTTGGATAGTTTGCTGTTGTACCTTTAATATTGTTTTTTAGAGAAGTTGCCAGTTTTCCTGAATTCCTTTCCCCCTTAGATTTCTTCTAATGGAACCTCACTTACCAGTTCTGAGTTTGTTAAAGTCTGCTTTTTTTTGAAGTCCATTATCCTTATTTTGCTGCTCTCCTTGCTTTAGAATAATGAAATCTATTGTTTCATGATCACTTTCACCAAATTGCCTCCAGCCTTCAGATTCACAGCCAGTTCCTCCCTGTTAGTCAGACTCAAGTCTAAAATTGCTATCCCTCTGGTTACTCCCGTCACCTTCTGTAACAGGGGGGAGGGATAGCTCAGTGGTTTGAGCATTGGCCTGCTAAACCCAGGGTTGTGAGTTCAATCCTTGAGGGGGCCATTTAGGGATCTGCGGCAAAAAATCTGTCAGGGGACAGTACTTGGTCCTGCTAGTGAAGGCAGGGGACTGGACTCGATGACCTGTCAAGGTCGTTCCAGTTCTAGGAGATTGCCATATCTCCATTTTTTATTATTATTTATTTATTTATTTTAACAGAAAGATGTCCCTAACACATTCCAGAAACGGAGTGGATCTGAGATACAGTACTGATAACTGGGGTGCTCTTTATTAAGAACACATTTCATGACATAATTAAGTACATATAGGTGTGGTGGAAAATTCCAGACTGATAGCACTGAACGTCTGTTTATCCACAGTACAGATGTATCAGAGATAGCTTAAGCTTCCCCTTACTTCTCCACCAGTATGCCTCAACCCTGATCCCTCTAGAGGTGAGACCATCTGTGTCTCCATGTTTGTTCAGTCCTTGATTTCTCTGCTCAGATTGCCAAGCATAGATGTCAGTTGTGCTGCATACACCTGTCCACTAGAAACTGGATTGAGGCTCATGGCAACACATTTCAACCAAAATTAACCTGGATTGGATTTGAATTGGTTACCTATCTGGGAGGCTCTATTTCCTTACCTGTTTCTTTAATAATTTTCTCAGCCAACAGTGTTTTCTTCATGCCCAATTTCCTTGGTGCTCCATGTCCCCAAAACCTTTCTTTTGTGCATTGTATCATATCAAAGTAGAGAGGAGGTTGTTGACTTAGTTTTTTGAAAAGTTTTGCATTGGTAGATCTATCAGTTCATTATCTCTAGAAAGAAAAGGGGCTAGAAAAGGTGTTAGATTGAAATTGGAGTATCTAGGACAGCAGTGTCCAATAGAAATTTGATGCTAGCCACACTTGTGGTTTTGAATTTTTCTTATTTGCCACATTATAAAAAAGGATTAAAAAACATACTACAAAGAACATTTCAAATATCAAAAATAGGTAGATATTACAAAAAAACATATTAATGGGTACTACTAACACAAAATTACTATATCCTAGCCATGTTAACAAGCTGTATATCAAAGCACGCAACCTGTCTTCAATACACCAACGCATTGCTCTTGCATTAGCCACACGTCAATAGCCTATTCGCCACATGTGGCTAGTGGCGAACGTATTGGACACCACTGATCTAGGAAGTGAGAAGGAGGAAAACAACAATTGAGATGAGATACTGATACCATTGGAGACTATGGATAAAATTTTCAAAAGGGCCTAGTTACAGTTGGGTTTCAGTTGAATTTAGGCTGTAAGTGTCTGAGTCCCTTTTGAAAATGGGACATGAGTTTCTAAATTAGGCACTTGTGAAAAATTTACCCTATGAGACTAAACCATATAGGGAAGGAGAGGTTGGCAAGAATTGATTTTCAATACGTAGTTTCTACTTCATAACTGGTGGGCCAGGGCCAATTTCACTTTAAACCTAAATTTGCTGCCTCCTGACACACACCTGCTATTTTTATTTCATTATTTGTTCCTCTAGAGCACTCGTTCTCAACAGGGGCCTGCGGCACCCCAGGGTCCGCAAGCAGGTTTCAGGGGGTTTATCAAGGACCGGGCTTCAACTCTGATCGGTGGGACTCAGGGAGGTAGAGCCACCTCCACTCCTGACTCACCTCAGCGGGCTGTCCAGCCTATCCGCGTTGGGAGGATAGATGCAACCAAAAATTGCAGTGTCATGCAGAAGAGAGATCTTCCCCTGCCATCAGAAGGGTCTTTCTCTCAGCCATTGACTCCATGAGCAGGCAGCAGCTAGCCAAAGAGAGATACCACTGCTCTGCCCTGCTACATCAGCCCCTCAAAGAACAGGACCACATGGAAGGCAAGAAATCTGGGGGGGAGTTCATGTGACCTCTCCCCCATTATATCTCTGGTTGGGGGTCCGCAGATTTGTCTATTTAAGTTTAGGGGTCTCTGGATAAAGAAAGGTTTAGAACCACTACTCTAGATTGTCAGTGGACATGCTTAAAGGAACATTATCAATTTGAAATCTAGTCAGTTTAAAAAAGCGTGTAGTACCTTACTCTACTTTGAGCTCCTGCCTCTGAATCTCTGTCAGTTTTGGCTTTGTAGCCATATTTTTCCTATTTTGTAAAGGATTTTCTTTTCCTCTTTGTGTGAGATCCAAATGGGGTAAGCTGACTGCAGATACAAATTGCTGTCAGTAACATACAGTAGAAAAAAAATCTTTGTTCTAGTAATTTTAGGTGTTAGACGTAACAAGGATAAGTTTAAAAAACACACCCCTTAATTAATTTTTTAAAAACCCTGTTGTCGTTTGTAATCTTGGCATGGGGTGGCTCAGGTGACTGGTAAAGGGGCATTGAGCCTTTCACTTCTAGACCATCTGTTTAATTATATAGGGACGAGCGTCGCCAGCTTTTTTGCCGCCCTACGTGGCACCTCCTGGAGAAGCTGCCTCCGAAATGCCGCTGAGGACCTGGGCGGCCGAAGAACCTGCCACCAAAATGCTGCCGAGGACCCAGGCGGCCGAAGCCCTGCTGTCGCCTCCGAAATGCCGCTCCCCAAATCCTGGCACCCTACCCAACTGCCTAGGGTCGCCTAGTGGTAGCACCGACCCTGTATATAGGCCAGATGAACAGTGACTGAATCTGCTGCTGTGCAGCTTCCAGATTATACATAGTTCAGTTCAGGTGTCCACTGACAACTGGTACCCTCCAGTTTTCAAGGCTAATAATTTAGAATCTTTCACTAGCACTACATTTTTTCTAAAGGTTAATCTTGAGACTGTGGATATAGAAAATACATACATGTTACAGATTTTAAAATTCCTTTAGAACACCCATCTTGTCTCTCAGATTTTAAAGCAATTCTGCATTTTCCAGCCTCATGCTCTTTTGAGTTTTATAACAGGAGGAACTTGTCCAAGAATTTTGGGCTAAGTTATTAATACTAAATCAATTTAACCTTTCACTTCCAAATATCCCCCTCATACTTAGCAGTGTGAAAGCTAGTTGAGCCCAGATGGGATCCAAGCTAGCTCAAGACAGGGGTTTAGACTTCCTTGAACAAATAAGAATATAAGCACCCTTCATTCTTGGCAGGGCTGGTGCAAGGAAGTTTCGCGCCCTAGGCGAAACTTCCTTGCACCAGCCCTGCACCCCCCCCAGCTAACGCCGCCCCCCCGCATCAGCCAGCTCACACCCCGCGGCTCCCCCCTCGCCTCCGGCGGGCTGCGGCAGCTCGGCCCCCCCGCCCGCGGCGCCCCCCCCCCCCAGCTCCCGGCTCAGCTGCAGAGGCAGAAGGTAGCCGCCGCCGAGCTGCTTCCCCTCAGCTCCCGGCTCAGCAGTATCTGCTTACTGCAAGAGCCCCCCCCCCCCCCCCCCCGCGCGTTGTTCTGACAGGTACAGAAGACAGCAATGAAAACTCATGTGATTACGGTGACCAGATGTCCCGATTTTATAGGGGTGGTCCCAATATTTGGAGCTTTGTCTTATATAGGCGCCTATTACCACCCCCCCCCCCCCCCACTTCTAATTTTTCACATTTGCTATCTGGTCACCCTACATGTGACTGACAGCTACAGGAATTAAATAGGAAACACACACAAAAGAAGCCTGTCACTCCTATCTCTTACATGCACAGCTACCTGTGACACGGGCATTTGCACAACAGATCACAACACCTCTTATTAATTGTGGGGACATAAAAAGACCCTGGCCCAGCTCCTCAGCTGCTGTAAGGGGGTGTGATGGGATGGGACTGATGCCAGCTGAGGGTCCGGGCCCGTAGCTCCCCTGCAGCCCCTTCACTCCCCCAGCATTGGCAGAGCCATTCTGGTAGCCCAAAGATCCCCCCGCAAGCAGTTCCACCTGCTGCGGTCTGGCGGCCTGGGAAAAGGTGAGCTGGCCGCTCTAGGGCAGGGAGACTGCTCACAGCCCTCCTGCCACAGCCGGCAGGCCAGGTACCGCCAGTACTGCCCGGAGAGGTCGCTCACGGCCTTACCCGGCGGCACCCCCGGCGTGGCGGCGCCCGGCTCCGCTTCCCTAGGCACCCGGCTCGGCCCCACAGCACCGCACAGCAGCGGCCGAGGCAGCAGAGCAGCAGCGGGAGCCCAGCCCCGGAGGGAGGCGGCGAACCGAACTCCCCCAGTGCCCCGGCCCGGCGCGGTCACTGCCCGGGTGCGCCCAGTGCCGAGCTCACTTCCCGCCCCCGGCCATCGTGGAGCCGGGAGGCAGCCGCGGCCGGCCAGCTGCCTCCCAGCTCAGCGCGCAGACGTGGACACAATCCTTCTAGTAGTATGGTAGACATGACTCCCTTTATTCTATTTCTAACAAATCCACTTGAAGTCCAACAGTATGGTTTAATCAACAAGTTTGATTGACATGAGTTGCTTCCCCTCCAGGGTCACTTTTGATCTGTCAGTGGTTCTCAGTCTGCGGGCCACTTGTGGCCCAATGAGCACACAACTGTGGACCATGTGACAGCCTCAGGGCCGTACAGGCAGTAAATATATTGTGTGGATGTGGCTCATATAACACATAGAGAGCTGCATATGTGGCCCACAGTGGTAAATAGGTTGAGAATCATTGATTTATGTAAAACAGTACCCTGTAGACAGAGCCATGCAGAGTAGCACTACAACTGAATAAGGTGAATAAGATGTCACCTTAAAAGGACTGTAAAAAGATTACCTCCTTTAGAGGTTAGTAGTTTTTAGTCGTCACCGTCCTTTCCTATCCAACTTAGTTTCCTGGGACCTCAATTTAATATGCTCAAGAAGAAAAAAGTAGAGATGTCTAGATTTCAGAGGGTTCGTGTCTTTTATTGTGTGAGCTTAAATTGGTAAGGAATCAACTCAAGCTAAATCGTAATAAGGCACTCAGACAGATTTGAATGTACACAAAACGGGCTTGCACTGGTTTAACTTCATGAACTTCTAAACTGATTGAATTTTATTGATACAATTCTCTTGTGTAGACTAAGGCCTAAGAGAAAAGATACAGTAGGGGCTCCTTTTGTTAATCTAATGCTGCCCCCCCCCAACTTGGATTATTAGAGAAGATTTAATATTGCTGTAGCAAGGTTTATTTTGTTTACATTTGTTTCATTACTCATAATCTGCATTGAGTCTCCCATTCATTGTGAATTAATGAGTTTACTGTATTCGTTTGTTTTGGACTGAAGTTGGAGAAGTGTTAAATTATGATTTGGCATGCATCTTCTTAAAAGCTGGTCTTCATTTTTTAGATATTATTTTCAGAGGAGGGAGGTTTGTTACCTATTTAAATACTTACATGCCCCCATTATGGTGACAGCAATGTATCATGTTTCAGAATGGTGGAGAATTGCCTTTCCCTTGACCATTTATATGCTTCTGAGGAGATTTGGGAAGCAGCTTCCTTCTAATATCTGGGCCGCGGGACCGTCCTGCCCGGCCCTTGAGCTCCCGGATGGGGAGGCTAGACCCCCGACCCCTCCCTTGCTGTCCCCCCTCCCCCACAGCCTCAGCTCACCATGCCTCCAGTGCTCTGGGTGGCGGCAGGGCTGCGAGCTCCTGCCGGGCAGCGCGGCTGTGAGAGCTGCCAGCCTGCCCTGATGTTCTAGACTGCGCGGTGGCGTGGCTGGCTCCGGCTGGGCAGCGCGGCTGCCAGTCCTGGTGCTCTGAGCAGCATGGTAAGGGGAGCGGGGGGGTTGGATAAGGCACATGGGGTTCCGCGGGGCAGTCAGCAGAGGGCAGTTGGATAGGGGGTGGGGTCCTGCGGGGGGGGGGGGGGGCGGCTAGGGGCAGGGGGTCCCGGGAGGGGGCAGTCAGGGGACAAGGAGCAGTGGGGGTTGGATGGGTCTGGAGTTCTGAGGGGGGCAGTCAGGAGGAGGGAAGTGGGAGGGAGCGGATAGGGGGCGGGAGCCAGGCTGTTTGGGGAGGCCCTCCATACAGTCTGTATGTCTGCACCCGGCCCTCCATACAGTTTCGGAACCCCGATGTGGCCCTCAGGCCAAAAAGTTTGCTCACCCTTGTTATAGAAGGAGATTTCAACTAGCCTTTTTTCTTGTACTTTATATTTCTCATGGGCTGTGTGAATGTTTTAGTGCATGGAAAAAGTTATAGCTAGGCAAAGATTAATAGGAGGAAAAACAAGAACACTTTTGTGACTTGATAGACTGTGGAACCCAGGTCATATGCAACTAACTAGCAAGTCACGTGGAGGAGCAGATTCAAATGCCAAGTATTTGCTGGGAATGTTTAAAAAAGAAAACAGTGGAGGGGGAAGATTGACTGGCATGGAGAAGATCAGTAAACAATGTCTTAAGTAGGAAAACACAGTTATGCAAGTGACCCATGCCGAGACCTCTGTGTGGATTCAGGAATCAGACCTTTGGGAGATTGCTAAAACTGTCTGTTTAACTTGCCATTTGTGGTATCCTGAAATAAAGATGTGTCCTTTAGACCTTGTATTTACTTTGCAAGATTATGACCACCATGTTACCACAGTTCTTCTTATTTTCTCTCTAATTGCTCAGTTTGCTTTTTTCCTTGAGTACTATTTGCTAATTATGCTGCAGTGTCTTGATCTTGGAGAATTGGAGTGGGGCTCCAGGATTAGGGTTTGCATCTTCTTGGTTGCAGGAAATAGGTTTGTAGAACATGTTCTCAGGATGGTTTAGGATAACAGCCAAAAAGGACAGGCTGGACACTTCAAATATCCTAAAATGGAACCAGACAGTGCAACTCTCGTTAAAACATAATGGTTTAGAATAGATGTTGATAGGTTCACAAATCTGAAAATTCAGTTATGGCTTGCACAGCAACTGTATTTCTACCGCTTGCACATTCATCATGCACTCTATATAGTGGGTATTGTTTGCCTTAACATATGCAATGGGGCTGTTTCTCCCTTGGTGTTTCTGGCTCCAGCATGACAAGTCTAGGCTTCACCACTATATCTTTCAGCAACAGGCCACCATTTATCCCGTTTCTTTCTTATTTGCACTTGTGTAGTAACCAGGAGTGTAGAGTATAAGACCCACTCTTGAATTGTTGGTATTGCTTCAGTAACTAGCTGAAAATCATCATATAAAAATGATTGCAACTGACACACTAACTTGGAGCACATGAGTTTTTTGGGATGGTTGAATACCACTCTTGAACCCAGGTTGTGCATGTAGCAGTTGAATGGATTGACCAAAGTATATCTTTAACTGTGTGACCTCTTCCAGTTTGATTTGTGAAACTGCTTCCTGTACTAGAAAACTAGTGTACTGGATTTTCTGAGCTACAGTATTTGATCCCTTGAGTTCTGGAGCATGAGACACTATGGTTCTCGGAGTGCTGGTTAACGATCCTCATCTGGATTAATGTTTTCCTCTGTTAGCCCAGGTCTACACTAACCCCCCCCTGTCGAACTAAGATACGCAACTTCAGCTACGTTAATAACGTAGCTGAAGTCGAAGTACCTTAGTTCGAACTTACCTGTGGTCCAGACGCGGCGCGCAGGCTCCCCCGTCGACTCCGCCTACTCCACTCGTCGAGCTGGATTACCAGCGTCGACGAGGGAGCACTTCCTGGTTCGATTTATCGCGTCTTGACAAGACGCGATAAATCGAACCCAGAACATCGATCCCGCGCCTCTGACGCGACGGGTAAGTATAGACATACCCTTAGTCTCCACTTCAAGAGAAGACTAAAAGGGAAATGTGCTGATTTCTTTTGTCATGTGGTCTTCACTTTTTAAAGAAAAGTATATATTTTTCAGTACTTCACAATACTGATAAGCAGGCCCTGAGGCTCTTTCTTCCTTTGCCATGACAGATTCCTGTTATGTCACACCAAAGCTCTGATATTGTCAGGTTTCTCTCTAGTAAAATCCTATCCTACCTAATAGGAAATATTTTTCCAAAAGAGCATATTTACACATGCTGTCAGGGTAGTCTTTTAGACAGCAAGGCAACTGGTTTTAGACAAAGCTGTCAGTTAACACGTAGTTTGTTTCCTTTGTTATCAGGAATAAGTATAATTGCAGTGACTTCACATTCCATAGCTTTATATATCAGTCTTGAGGAATTAAAAAGACTTTAATTGCTACTCATTTTCAAACAGGCTTATCAGAGTGACTTAAGTTTTTTGTGCTGACTGGTTTAATTTTTTCTGTTTGCTGCAGGCTTTCAAGGAGATGCTGTATGCAGCTCAGGACCAGGCCCCTTCTATAGAAGGTAAGCAAGCTGTGACCCTGAATCATACTTGCATTACTGGATGCTGAGTACCAAGCACAGCTTCCCCTTGCCTATCTGCTGAAACTGGCAGGCTTAATAGACCAAAGGGGAAGCAAGATCCTGGCAGCAGAAAATTCTGCTTCTCCAGATTTCTAAAGCCTTGTGTACTGAATCATTAGAACAGTAAAAGAATATTTCTATAGTCTGAGGCTTGTAACAGCTATTTTCTTCTTGTGTATATGAACACTCAATCATTCAGTGGTGGAAGTGACCCCTTCATGAGTTGAGAATAGTATTATGTTCTGGTATGACAATTCCGATCCCCAAAAGTGGCTAATACGAAGTGCTGGACAGGAACATGTAAAATAGCCATAATGCATCTGTCTAATTTCTTCAATGTTGCACTTTGGGATAATTATTTCCTGATGCCAGCTATTGGTCAGTTTATGCCCTGAAGCATAAGTGAGCCTCTAACATTTATCTTGTGTTCAACTGGGATACCATTCTTATTTGTATAAATGTAGAATTATTTTAATGTTTTTCTTACTAAGCCATTTGTATCTGTTCACTGGCATTGAGTTCCCTTGATAATGTTATGTAAAAAATTCTGTCAGCTTTAAACTTGTTGCATTATATGAGTAGTCTTTGTTAATCAAATGCTTACCCATAAAACTAACTTTCTTGATAAAATTCATTACATTTATCTTTTGTCTCCTTTGTAAGAGAACTACAAAATAATCCTAATCTTTAAATTGCTCGCTCCAGCCTCTACTTTTGTTGCCTTCCTCATAACTTTTTGCCTTTTTTGCAGTTAGGTGACTAAAACGGAATGCAATATCGAAGGTGAGAATGTATCATTAACTATAGTGGCACTTCTATGTTGATCCCTATTTTAATACTGTTTGTGACTTTATTCACCTTTTTAGGTATATATAAACCAGGAAAAACATGGTCAGGTGGTTATTCTTGGTCATGTCTTCTGTAATGGTGTCAAACAGTTCCGTTCCATATATGCTTGCAGTTAAACGTTTATCATTACCAGTTGAAAGGAGGGTGGGGCATTGCTAACAACTGGTTGGTCACTTTCCTAGAGTACACTGGAACTTCAATCACCGCTATGCATTATTCATTATTTTAAGATTAATTTTCCCATTCTCTTCTCTTCCAGAAGACTAAGCATGAGATAAAAATCAGTTAATCTTTGCAGAAGGTCTTTGAATTTTCTGTTTTTGTCTTAAATCAGAGCTCCCAGGAATCTTTTTTCTTATCATTCCACAGTGCTAATTTACCTATTCACCTGTTGTGGAAAAGCCAACAATGAAAAATACAAGTGTCAAATGTATTTTTTTCCATTCTTTTTCTCTCCACCAGTCTATTCCTACATTCCTGCCCGTTAGTGCCTTATATTTCCTTGGTTTTTACCAGGTAGTACACTGAATAGCTGTGAATAGGGAGGGTTTCTAATTATGGGTTTAGTGTAAGTGATGGGGAATTTTTGTTAGTTGATTCCTGCAGGTTAAATTAAACTTCCAAGATGTTAATGCACCTGTTCTTCGATTGGTGAGAATAATATTTAAAAGAAGAACATTACTAAATTATCTCTGTGTGTAGTGGGGACAAGTCTTTATTACACTTCTCAAAGGAATAATCAAAACCAATAGAAACATCTCTGGAGTCTCCTGATTGGAGGGAAGTATCTTTGGAGCACTGCTCAGACAGGTATAATTCTTAGACTTACCTTGGCACCTGACTACTTATTTGACCCAGCCTACTAATTTTGTTAAAACAAACATACTTTTTCTGTAAAGTGCTAGACCCCAGGACTGGACATACACAGCCAGGTGGCTACAGTCTTACCACCAGGTGGAATATATGGATTATTTTGGATACTGTGTAAATGATTTTACGAAGACATTGAAATTTCCACTCAGTGTCCTGTTTTTTGCTAGTGTGCAAAACTGTTTAAAAATGGTCAAAAACACTTTGTAGACTCCCTAATCTAGAAAACTGATTTGATGCTAGTTTGGAACAGTGTTGCTTAGTCCATACTGACTAAGCACATTACCTTTAATCTGTGTTTTTTAAAGATGGTTTCCTGACACTGGTGGAAGTATGGGGAATGTATGGGGACTAGATAGTTCCTGCGGTACCAATGACATATTCTTGCCTTCCATCCCTAGGTCACTGGCTCACATCTGTCCCATGACCATACAAGCTTGCTATCTGATGGCTGTTCAGTGGCCTGTATTTCAGAGAGGCCAAGAACTGGGTGGTCAGAAAATGTCACCTCGTTTCTGAGACGTGGTTCAAGCATATTGCTGAGACAGTGGGAGAGAACTTGCATTGCTGCTGCCTGTACTATGTCCCTTTTCTGTGCATAAAGAAGGCTTTAGTTTGCATGGCTGTTAATCCAGCACCTTTCACCAGCTTTTACATTTATTACGAACTTTATTATTTTTTTTTTTGAAAAGCATGAACTGAAACAAGCAAGGGTTTTCCAAGTAAAGGCTGAAACTCCATCCTTAACTCACTCCATTCTGTCTTGGTATTATGTTGTTCTTCTCAGGTGTATAGTGACACTAACTGGCTTTGTGCTCAGCTGACTTTTGCATGTGTAAATCTGTGTTTCCATTTTAAACCTATGAACTCTATTACAATTTGATTTTAAGTAACAAAACAGGGATGTGAGTGACTGGAATAATGTATTGTAAAAATAAACCTCCCCATACCTCCACCACACATCTCTGGGGAAAATTCGTGCAACTTGCTGTACATTTTAAGTTATTGTCACAATATTCTCCCGTCCTTGCTGATGTCTTTATAATTCCTTGGTTCTTCCTGTATTGAATATTGCATTCTGCTTATTTTGGATGGAGGCAATGAGGATGGAAGAGGCGAGGTCATTCTGTGCCTGACCATCCATGCCTTTTGTAGAAGCAGCAGAGTACCAGCATTATGCATTTCTGTACCCTGAATTCTGCATGAATTACACCGTGGCCTGCACACTCTCTTCCAGAAGAGTTGCTCACATATACATAGTTTAACTAAACTTGTTCAAAGATCCCATTTCTTCCTGTGTCTCGTTACTTTTTGTTCCCATAGTTTCCTTTAGGCTTGCATCAGTTCCCTGCATGTTCTTAATAGCTTTCTTTGCGGACTTCCCCTTTATCAAAGCAACACTGTTTGTATACCTTCCTCTTATCCAAGCAACTTCTGAGTAATATCCATGTTTGATCATTCTTAAACCACACTTTCACATACAGGACATAAGCCAGTAAAAGCAGACAAATAATATGTAATTAGCTCCCAATCCTAAGTGTTAAGCAAAGGAAATTGCTTGAACTACCAGGGGATTCTTTGGCATACATATTTGCCTTATTAGTAGAAATTAGCATGTAATATTTTTACAACGAATGGTTCAGACTGAATGAATTGATGCTGTTGTAAGATTGTTCCTCCCTCTGCTTTTCACAGCTCTCAGCCTTTGAGATTGTACAGTTTCTGGTGGAAAACCTGTACATGAGTATAACAAGTCAGTAGAAATTGCCACCATGGCTTTGCTGTGAGAGGAAGCACTCAGGAAGCAACTCCTGGTGTTTTGTGGTGAAAGTCAGGTATAATGCTTTGGTTTTTTTCAGAGGCAAAAAGCACCCTATGACAAAGGCATGAAATACTAGCCTCATGTAGTGCGAGTAGTGCTCTGCCTTTCTCCTGTTGTCTTCTGACAGCTTTGTCCCCTCAGCAAGACAGGTTGCCGGACTGTCATGGCTTGGACTCCTACTGATTATTCCACTTGGTTAGCAGATGTGTCGGCATCTCCCTGAGCTCCTTAGAATGCAACTCTTCTCAGCAGTAGTGAAGATGAAAGCGTGCCTGTAAATTATTCATTCTGATTATCTGCTTGAATGGACAGGGTCCACTGTAAATATTTTTCCCCAGGATCTGTTTTATTCTAAGGGATTTTGAAACTTAACCTGCTTCTAAAATTATTTTACATCTGTTGAAATTAGCTGTTCTTCCCCCTTATTCCATAAACCTGTACCTCAGTAGGACATAATTTCATTCCTTTTGCCTCTATGAACAAGGATCACTAGCCATAAGAAGGTTAAATCGTGTATGGGGTTTAGAAAATATTCTAATTTTGCTATGGGGATGGTGAGTAGTAACACTTCAAAGCTTTTTTTATATATATTATACTTAAGAATAAAACTAATGGATGATGTTACAGCGAAATGGGGCTGGAGGTAGAAAGAAGCAAATGTAACCGGGTTTCTCTATAGCAGGGATCTCAAATTCAAATGACCACGAAGGCCACATGAGGACTAGTGCATTGGCCCGAGGGCTGCATCACTAACACCCCCCTCTCGCTGCACCCTGCCCCCACCCCACCCTTTCCATGAGGCCCCGCCTCTTCCCACCCCTTCCCCACCCCCATTCCAATCCCTTCCCTGATGTCCCTGCCCTGCCTCCTCTCTGCCTTCTCCACTGAGTATGCGACTCCCTGCTCCTCCCCCTCCCTCCTGGAAAGCGTTAAGCGCCACCAAACAGCTGTTTGGCCACAGGAAGCGCATGGAGGTAGGCAGAGGAGCAGGGATGCTGCGCGCTGGTGGGCGGGGGAGCTTGGCGGCCGCGGGAAATAATGAGGGGGGGGGGCGCAGGGAGCTTGGCAGCTGCAGGAAAGAACATAGGAGGAGGCTGGGGGAGTTGCGGGGAACTTGGCGGGCCGCAGGAAATGCCCGCGGGCCACGTATTTGAGACCCCTGCTGTATAGTATCTTTTTAATATATACATATTTGCTTTATATGTGAAAAGTGACAGGAGTGGGGCTCAAACCATGTGCGAATACCAGTGCTTGAGGGCATGTCAGTTTGATTACGCACACTCATTCTCATATGAGAAGGTTTTAATCTTCAGTTGCAATATACGTTGATTAATTTTGGGTTAATGTCGTCAAACGCCTTTGTAAACTGACTTGGATTTATTCCTGCAATTAAAATAAATGAAGGCCTGATAGTATTCCTTAGTCTACTCCATTGTGATGATAAAAATATTCAGTGCTGAATGTGATAGGACATGGAGCAAGTCTAATTCCCTTGCCATGTCCCAGACAAATGGTTAAGAGGCTGCAGAAGTAGTGATTTCAATACCTAACCTTAAGGCTGCTCGTGAGGGATGGGTCCTGGGTGTAGTCTTTGACAGTTTGCTAGTGAACAGGGTATGATTTCTTAGAAGGCACTGAGGAGTTGGAATGGTATGAAGTTAAAAAGACCAAGGGAGTGTGTGTGTTGTGTGTGGGGGTGTAGGGAATAAGGATTTGTCAGCAGTAAGAGGGAAAAACGGTAATCTAGACCCGTAATTTAGTGACAGAAATCATTCACGTGGTTGACCAACCAATTTTTAGGCATGCACTTTAGTAAGGCTTGGATGTTACTGACTATTGAGACTTAAGTATGCAAAGTGTATAAGCACAAAGCTCTGTCTGAGATTGGGAAGGGGGCAGGTTATTGCTTTGGTGAAAACTGGGACAATCAGAGCTGTATTTAGTACAGTAGGTGGTAGTGAAAGTTAGACATAATAGACTGTCCTGTCCCATATGAAATGGCAACCGAGAAACTGTCTTCTGGGAGCAGTAGGTCTGGTGAGCTGCTTATCAGTCTGATTGCAGAAGTGGTATGGATTATTCATTAATGGTACTGGATAATACATCAGAAACAGTAAACTGTGCTCTGTTTTTTCCTTTTACCTCCTTGTGTTTTTAAAAACAACAATAACAGAAAACAAAACAAAAACAGCAAGGTGCTTCCTTTTCTCTGGTTAAGGGAATTAGTGAACACTTCTAATTTAACAGGTATATGTCAAATTTCATTTTAGTGAGCAGCATTGAGGGTTGTAGAGCAGAGAATATTCATTTCCCAGTGTAGCTCATTTCACAAAGGTGGATAGTTGGTAGCAATGTTTTGATGAAGGAATGGCTGTCTAACAGGACCAATAGTGAAAAAAATCAAAACGCTTTTAGTTGCGGCTGTAAAGAAACAATACATGAACATTCACAAAACCAGGCTGGTTTTTGTACCATATGCAATAAAAATTGCATACAGTCACCTTTACCATGAGAGACCCTCTGGGTTGCCAGTAATTCCTTCTATAAAATGTGATGCTTGAACTATTATTATGCAATTAAGACTTAAGAGGAGATCAACTGGCCTCAGTGAATAATGCAATATGAATTAAACTTGATTGTTGTTTGTTTTTTTTGGTTTTAAAATGCATGCTATGGGCAGGGAAGGAGCAGAATCATTGAAATGAGATCGTATTCTGTCAGATAAGAATTGCTTGTAAGATACCTTGGAAAAATGGCCAACTCATTTCACTAACACCCCATGGAATCCTGATGTGTCTGCATAATACGGTGAAGGAACAAAGTATACTCATAGGAGAAATCCCTCTGAGTCAGCCCTCTTCAGTTTTGTTACGTTAATTAATTAATTTAATTTAAAGGTCACACCGTGTGTTGGTTATAACAATAATAAGATTGTATGAGAGCATGAGGATGACTTTTTTTTTAAGATTAAATATTTTTAAAGCAAACAAGGGCAATGTGCAGAGTAAAAGTCAAATCACTCTTGATTCTATTCCCTGTCTCATATATGCTTAAGGATGAGGGATAAAAAGGAGGACCAGGTAATAGTGAATTCTAGAAAGGAATATATATAGTTTAGTTGACATAGGAGTTAATGGATACATCTCAATTAATGTTGAAAACTGCCTTTTTAATTTAGAACACAGACTGAATAGAGTCAAAATTTGACCTTTTTAAAAAAAAAATTAGGAATTTTATTTACATGTTGTTAGTTCTTTAACTTCTTCCCGTTTTACAGTCTCTTAAATTTCTAAAGTGGCTGTTTTGTACTTTGTTTAATTTTGCACATGCCTAACTTTAAGCACTTCAGTAGTCTCCTTGAAGTCCATTGGACTCTTCATATAGGTAAAGTTATACATCTGTTTAAATGTTTTGCGGAATCAGGGCTTTCACTTGTAATATTTTATCCTTTATTTAAAAAATCCAGTGACTGACTTAATTTAAATTACCTTAATTTAAATTGCTCCATTGTTACTGTTGGACATGGTAGCCACTTTTATTATCTGTGTTAATATCTAATATGCTGCACAAATCGCAGACACTGGAGCTAACGGTGTTTTGTTATCAGATTTACAAATGTAGCTAATATAACGGATGCTTTAATCATTACATACAGTTTCAAAGAAATAATGTAAAAGCTAGTGACTTGTCACTCAGGAAAATGTTCCAAAATCTATATCTGTAGCCAAAAGCCATAGGGTAGGCAGCTATGTCAGAATGTATGAATTCACTTTGAGTGCAAAGCAGCTTCAGCGTTATGGTGTGCAATAACATGGCTGGAAAGTGGTTCTTAAATACTGCACTGTGACAGGCCATTAGACTTCTTTAGAGAATCCTGTGAGCAGCAGCCATCCATATAAGGATTGTGGGGGTAGGGGGTGGTATCAGTAGTATTGGGGCCCAGTAAGGTCACATGTTTAGTTTCTCATTTCCTCTTTTGTGAAGAGGGTGAAGCATAGTTTATCACCAAGGAGATTGAATGTCAGTCTCTGGTTCCTGATGAGAAATTGACTAGCTATGTGACTTTAACAAGAGATGCAATCAGTGGATCGGGAAAAGGAAAATTGCATTTGTATTGGTGTATTATGGCATGCAATTGATTTTTCATGCATTATATAACCCCAGGCATACAGATATTCATTAGGAGCTGAATTTTCTGCATTCTAGACTATAGCACTGTAAGTCTTAAGTAGCTAAATTTGATTTTAGGAGTATGCTGTTAAAGCAATTATAGGAGTAATTCTGAACATATTTTATAAGTGTCTCCAACCTGTTTGTGGGGCAGGGTGGATTTGAAGCAGAAAAGAGAAGCAATGGGGATGAGATGGTTGACCTTGAATCCATCCTGTCCCAGAACTGCAAACTTGCTCTGAGGGCTGTAGCCAAAGCTCAAGGTATCTTGAAAGATCACGCTCTATGCTACTTCGCCTGTCCCTAATGCAGCTAAGACAGCCATCTTATCTGTAGCCTAGCAGTCCAGGCTTCTCTCCTCTGCTGAAGTGGAGTGGATCCATGCCTGCTAGATTGTCCAACTGACACTCCATTGCTAGGGGGCTTTAAAGAAATATGGGTACTGTTTCCATAAAACTTGGAGTCTTCTGTTGCTTAGTTAGGATAATCCTAGCAGGTTGCTCAGTTCACAGACACACAAGAACCATTTGTACAGATATGAATGAAAATGCTTCACAGAAAAAAAATTTATTCTGTAATTTTTATTCAGTGTTGTGTGAGGACAGACCATAGTTAGTGGGGCCCTTTTGTGTGATCATAGACCAGTAAACTCAGGTTTGGATTTAAAGTAACGCTAATTTTCTGATGAGTGGTGGTGACTCCTTTCCATGTCTGTGATGCAGTGAGGTGGGGTAGTAGGTAAGTGTTGACTGATGTTCCCTTGTGTAATTTGATTAATGGAATTCCACTAGTGTTTTAGTACCTCTAGAACTACTTTTCATCTTTCATGTTCAGAAGTGGAAGTTGGGGAATGGAATTGATTAAATAAATGTGGGGCCTGATCTTGCATTCTTTGTACACCTAAAACTCCCATTGAAATCAACAGCCAGTCAGTCTCACCTCAGTCCCTGGAAAAATCATGGAACAGGTCCTCAAGGAATCAATTCTGAACCACTTAAAGGAGGGGAAAGTGATCAGGAACAGTCAGCATGGATTCACCAAGGGCAAGTCATGCCTGACTAGCCTAATTGCCTTCTATGATGAGATAACCATCTCTGTGGATGAGGGGAAAGCAGTGGATGTGCTATTTCTTGACTTTAGCAAAGCTTTTGATACAGTCTCCCACAGTATTCTTGCCAACAAGTTAAAGAAGTATGGGCTGGATGAATGGACGGTAAGGTGGATAGAAAACTGGCTAGATGGTCGGGCTCAACGGGTAGTGATCAATGGTTCCATGTCTAGTTGGCAGCCGGTATCAAGTGGAGTGCCCCAAGGGTCGGTGCTGGGGCCGGTTTTGTTCAATATCTTCATTAACGATCTGGAGGATGGTGTGGACTGCACCCTTAGCAAGTTTGCAGATGACACTAAACTGGGAGGAGTGATTGATACGCTGGAGGGTAGGGATAGGATACAGAGGGACCTAGACAAATTAGAGGATTGGGCCAAAATAAATCTGATGAGGTTCAACAAGGACAAGTGCAGAGTCCTGCACTTAGGACGGAAGAATCCCATGCACTGCTACAGACTAGGGACCGAATGGCTAGGCAGCAGTTCTGCAGAAAAGAACCTAGGGGTTACGGTGGACGAAAAGCTGAATGAGTCAACAGTGTGCCCTTGTTGCCAAGAAGGCTAATGGCATTTTGAGTTGTATAAGATGGGGCATTTCCAGCAGATCGAGGGACGTGATTATTCCCCTCTGTTCAGCACTGGTGAGGCCTCATTTGGAGTACTGTGTCCAGTTTTGGGCCCCACACTACAAGAAGGATGTGGATAATTGGAAAGAGTCCAGCAGAGGGCAACAAAAATGATTAGGGGGCTGGAGCACAGGACTTATGAGGAGAGGCTGAGGGAACTGGGATTGGTTAGCCTGCAGAAGAGAAGAATGAGGGGGGATTTGATAGCTGCTTTCAACTACCTGAAAGGGGGTTCCAAAGAGGATGGATCTAGACTGTTCTCAGTGGTAGAAGATGACAGAACAAGGAGTAATGGTCTCAAGTTGCAGACGGGTAGGTTTAGGTTGGACATTAGGAAAAACTTTTTCACTAGTAGGGTGTTGAAGTACTGGAATGGGTTACCTAGGGAGGTGGTGGAATCTCCTTCCTTAGAGGTTTTTAAGGTCAGGCTTGACAAAACTCTGGCTGGGGTGATTTAGTTGGGTTTGGTCCTGCTTTGAGCAGGGGGTTGGACTAGATGACCTCCTGAGGTCCCTTCCAACCCTGAGATTTTATGATTCTATGAATTTTAGGTGCCTGAGGAACACAGTCGGGATCACAGTTCAGCTATTCTGTTGAACAATTAAAGTGCAACAAATGCCTTCAAAACGAGGGCAACTCAGGATTTGGGTCTGCTTTACCTTGGCTAAGAGCAGCTTCAGGAAAGAAACCATTTTTAGAAGTTAGTCTAATACACCTCTACCCTGATATAACACGATCCGATACAACACAAATTCGGATATAACACGATAAAGCAGCGCTCTGGGGGGTGGGGCTGCGCGCTCCAGTGGGTCAGCGTGTCTGGCTTTGACACGCTGCTCTGAGTGCTGTGTTAAGGGTGCCAGGCCAGGGCCGAGGGGTTGGATAAGGGGCATACGGTCTCGAGGGCGGTCAGGGGACAGGGAGCAGGGGGGTTTGGATGGTTCGGAGGTTCTGGGGGCAGGGTCGTCGGGGATGGGGTGGTCAGGGGACGGGGAACAGAAGTGTTGGATAGGACATGGGAGTCCCGGGGGGCCTGTCAGGGGGCGAGGGTGTGGATAGGGGTCGGGGCAGTCAGGGGATGGAGCCAGGGGGGTTGGGTAGGGGGTGGGGTCTTGGGAGGGGTGGTTAGGGATGGGGGGTCTCTGGATAGGGTTTTCAGGGGACAAGGAGCAGGGTGGGGTTGGATGGGTTGGGGGTTCTAAGGGGTCAGTCAGGGGGCGGGAAGTAGGTGGGGGTCACATTGGGGTGGGGCCAGGCTGTTTGGAGAGGCACAGCCTTCCCTACCCAAGTTCGATATAACGCGGTTTCACCTATAATGCGGTAAGATTTTTTTGGCTCCCGAGGACCGCGTTGTATCGGGGTAGAGGTGTACTTTGAAAGGACACTACACACTTAAGCCCAAGAATACGTTCTTAGGGATGATTTAAAAACTATTAAAAGTTTGTGTGGTTGTGACTGGATGCCTCAAGGGGCCACCCTGAGAGTCCTTGCAGTTTGTCTTGAGTAAGCAATAGGGCAGACAATCCCCAAAGGGGATAATAATTAGATTCACCAAATTAGTAACAAAATAGCTTCTGTAATACCACAGTGGTTATCAAAAGTCAAATACAGTTCCCTTTAAGCATTCCAGCTCTTGGTCCCTATTTAGACAGCCAAGTCTAATATAGTGAGTGGTTACTGAAAGCCAGATTCACCACTTTAGGTCCACCAGTCCCAAAGGACTGGACGCTTATCCTCAGGTTAATGTGAGTCTCAGAGCTTCCCCAATAATCATGCGTGTGCCAATCCTTTAGTAACTAAGGCCTGGTCCATGCTAGGGGGGGAGGGGGGGTCGATCTAAGATACGCAACTTCAGCTACGAGAATAGCATAGCTGAAGTCGACGTATCTTAGATCGAATTAAAAGTACTTACTGCGGGTCCACGCGGCGCAAGCTTACTCCCCCGTTGACTCCGCTTACTCCTCGCGCCGACCTGGAGTTCCGGAATCGACGGGAAGCGCTTCTGGGATTGATTTATCACGTCTACATGAGACGCGATAAATCGATCCCAGAAGATCGATCGCTACCCGCCGAATTGGGTGGGTAGTGTAGACGTTCCCTAAAAGACTAAAGGTTTAATAATAAAAAGAAAAAGGAAGAGTTACAGTGGTTAAGAGATCAATATTCATACAGATATATGAAAAGTCTTCAGGTCAATTTCATAGCAGAGATGGTGAGGCTGCTGATTTGTAAAAATCTTTCTGGAATCAATTTAAAAGGTTATAGTCCAATAAGCAGTCCAGTTTGTTCTCTTCCATGAGAATTCCAGGTTAAATCGAGAGTAAACTTGGAGACCTCAGTCTTGTGGCTTATACCTTCCCTGTCAAAGTTTAAGCAGACCTGAGATGGCAGGATCTGGCCCAGGCTTTTTCTTTATAGTCTTGTAGCAAGCTGATAAGCCTCTTGACAGCACCTGTCGTATCAGCACCTTTCCCAGATAAAGAATAGGCAGTGTATATTCTATTTCCTATGCATACACAGGTAAACTAGCTTCATCAATTTACATAAGTCAGTTATCCATTCAAATTATTAAGGCAGTTCATCATAGCATAGAAAATTAAGATGAAGACAATGTCAATAATATTATTAGTTCCTGTAGTATCTTACATCTTTGAGTCAATAGGCTGTATGTGTGTGTATATCTGTATGTGTATGTGTGTATATATATAAAAAATAAATAAATAAATATGAACTGGAACGACCTTGAAAGGTCATCGAGTCCAGTCCCCTGCCTTCACTAGCAGGACCAAGTACTGTCCCCTGACAGATTTCTGCCCCAGATCCCTAAGTGGCCCCCTCAAGGATTGAACTCACAACCCTGGGTTTAGCAGGCCAATGCTCAAACCACTGAGCTATCCCTCCCCCTTATAATAATGCATTATAAGACAGGAACAGGATTTTCGCATCTACCAGCTAATTAGATGACACTGTTAAACTTGTAACAAGGTACAGGTAAACACAGAAAAATACACTCAGCGTCTACTCTTGATTTCTATTACTACAAATAAATGGTTAATGATTGCTGGTCTAGGCCATCTCTTTGAAACTCACATACAAATAGATTGTCTTGATTACATTTCAGTGTCTCTTGATCAGATGTTATGGGTCACATACAATTTGACCTGTCTGTCAATGTCATAGTGGTCCTAAGTAATATTTAGATTGTTGCGGACCCAAACAATGTTTATAGATTATACTGTGTGTGCATGTAGGTGACCTTCTAGAGTTGTTGTATGAGATTGTGTTTGGGCCCAAAAAATCCTTGAGTATCCCATTTAACAACAAGATTCTTTTACTGATACTATCGTTTTAAACCAATGTGAGTTTGGTGAGTTGTGGATCTGGAAATTTTGTGCTTCAAAAGGTAAATGTAATGGTTACAAATACAGGTCTAGAGCTAAATCTCCTCTTTTGGAGTCCTATATACAGCATTGAAGGATTGACCACATGCTTTAGGGAAATGGGTGAAAGGTATGTTATACCAGCCTCTGAAACCTCATGTGTAGGCTGTTAGAGGCAGGATACCAAATTTTGATGGACCAGTGGTCTGATCTGGTATGGAAAATGCAAATTATGCTGGCTGTGGGGCAATCACTGTCACTGGTGAGCACCACTGATCTTACATGTGTTGTTTATCAGGCATGAACACTAGGTATGCATTAGCCATAGCTGGGGTGGGCAAACTTTTTGGCCTGAGGACCACATCAGGGTTGCAAAATTGTATAGAGGGCCGGGTAGGGAAGGCTGTGCCCCCACAAATAGCCTGGTCCCACCCCCTATCCATCCCCTTTCCACTTCCTGTCCCCTGACTTCCCCCCTCAGAATCCCTGACCTATCCAACCCCCTTGACCCGTCTACCCTCTCCAGAGACCCCCTACCCCTAACCACCACCCCAGAGATCCCACCCCCTATCTATGGCCGCTGCTCCTTGTCCCCTGACCACCCCCTCCAGAGACTCCCCCTGCCCCTAACCAGCCCCCATCCCAGAACTCCATACCCTATCTAAGCCCCTGTCCCCTGACCGCCCCCTCCAGAGACTCCCCCCGCCCCTAACCACCCCCCCCGGGACCCCACACCCTATCTCTGCCCCCCTGCTCTCTGACTGCCCCGACCCCTATCCACACCCCTGCCCGCTGACAGACCCTTGGGACTCCCATGCCTATCCAACCCCCCTGTTCCCTGACCACCCCCCCAGAGCCTCCGCTCCATCCAACCTCCTCCTGCTCCGTATTCCCTGACTGCTCCTCGGGACTCCCTGCCCCTTATCCAAACCTTGGCCCCGGCCCCCTTATTACGCCGCTCAGAGCAGTGGCCGGAGCCAGACACGCTGCTGCGCTGCCCCGCCGGAGTGCGCAGCCCCCCAGAGCACTGCCTGCGTGGCGGTGTGTTGCGGCGGGACAGCGGGGAGGGGCTGGGGGAGCCTCGCTGCCGAGCTCAGGGGCTGGACAGGACGGGCTCGCGGGCCGTAGTTTGCCCACCCTGAGCCATAGGGAGAGCTTGCCACTGTTCCAAAACCATTTTGCTCAGCAAGTGTCCTTTATGATGATGTCTTGGAAAGCCTAAAATCAAAGTGGGATAATTAAGAGAAAAGGTGAACAGGTTCATATCTGCATTCAAACAATTATCTGCCAAGAGCTGGGATTATGGCTGAGCCCCACCCTCTGGGATGAGGTTTACTACTGAATGGAATTTACTTGATTGGTTTCGATTTCTGGCTCATGTTTCTGAATTCATGTGGACGCTGTTGTTCTTTCCCAACTGGTGCCTTTGGCTCTGTGCTCTTAGGATGTACCCATCACTTTTTAAAATGGAAGATTTGGTTGCTACTGCAGATGGTAAATGAGTCTTTGGGGGTAGATTTTCAAAGTCACTTTTTGTGCCTAACTCCCAAGGAAAGCCATTTAAGCCTTTGAAAATCTACTGCTTTCATTTTTGTAACTCAAACCTAGCCCAGTTAAAAGTGGTCCATAACAATTTCCCTTCCACCTGTGAATTCCTATAGCTTTCAGACAACTACCAATTTAATTCTTGCTTTTGTGCTCAGTTGCTTGAACTAGGGTGGTGTGCACAGTGAAGTGTTCTACTCTGAGCAGTTGTGATCTTCTCTCTGGCTAGCTCAAATGAAACTAAGCATCAGAAGGTGTGTGATCTCTGTTCAAGCTTGCCAGAGCACAAATTCCATTAATGAATTAGTCAGACATGGAATTATTTCTCTGGGGCCACAAATGTTGAGATTTGTACAACCCAGCTGTCAGTCAGGAGTTGCTGATGCTGGAAACTCTTTGCCAGCTGAATTTTTCCTTATTTGTTAAAACTTGGCTGTTAAGTTCTTCATTTTGGTGCTTCAGTGGTTGATATAAAATCTATTGAGTGCTTGAAAGCTCTGGCCTTTTTAGCTAGATTTTGCTATAGTACAAATAGGTATAAATTCAAGAAGCCTATAGTTTTTAACTGCTACGGAAGGCTATAGGTCTCATTTAGGATATAATTTCAAATGTTTCACTGATTTCCTATCTTAACTTAGTCAAAGTGTGCCAGAAGGGTTGGCTTTCCCACTCAAATTTCAGGATTGATTGACATGTCTATCAAGGCATGGGGTAAGAGATGCAATAGCTTTATCACCCTTTAATTCTTGGCCACAATTTTCCTCATCAAATCTTTACTTTTCTCTACTTTGTTGTGCCATATGGCTCTGTGGTGGCTGGTCTCATTCAATGGTAATACGTTTGTAAACAATTAGCTGATGCTGTACAACCACTGTACACCTTTCTTCACCCTTCAAAAGGCTGAGAACATAGTCTCCACCGTCTTTAGAGCTTAAAATTGAGCTAATTGCTCTCTTTTACAGACCAGACTATTTCTTTCACCTAATTGGATTGATAGTTGCAGTCCTCAAATACAAGTACAGATGCAATCCTCTGCTGCTTGAGGTGGGGAGAAGAGACTAACATTAGTGTTGTCATTGTCCTGTCTCAGGGGTGGACAAACTTTCTAGCCTGAGGGCCACATCTCGGTATGGAAATTGTATGGAGGGCTGGCTGGGGCAGGGGATTGGGGTGCATGGGGGGATGAGAGTTCTGGCTGGGGGTGCAGACTCTGGGATGGGGCTGGGGATGAGGGGTTTGGGATGCAGGACGGTGCTCCGGGCTGGGATGAAAGGGTTTGGAGCGTGATCAGGGCTGGGGTTGGGGTGCTGGGAGGGCTCAGGGGTGCAGGACCTGGGCGGCGCTTACCTGAAGCAGTTCCCGGCCAATGGGAGTTGCAGAGCTGGTGCTAGGGGCGTAGGCAGCGTGCGGAGCCCCCTGGCTGCCCCTGCTTCCAGGAGCCGAGTGGAGCAAGGCAAGCCCCTGACCCAGCTCCCCGGCTGGAGCACCGGAGCGGGGAAAGCTCCCAACCCCACTCCCTGGTGGGAGCTCAAGGGGCGGATTAAAAGGTCCGACGGGCCGGATGTGGGCCACAGTTTGCCTACCTTGTCCTATCCTATAAAACCGCAGCAGCAGCGGTGGCTTACACCTATGCTGATCCTACAGAGAGCTTCCTCTGTGGACCCACAGGAGAACTAATGTGAAATTAGCCAAACTGTCAGTTTAACTTGTCTGTTGCTGTCATTACTGAGTGAGTACTTTGCGCAAAAGCAACCAAACAAAAGTGGTTCTCCACTGTGGGGTGGGGACGTGGTGTGAGACACACAAGTTTCTGTGCCAGACTTAAACTCATGGGTCGCCTTTGTAAGAAACCAAGATTTTTCAAATACTGAATGATGCCATGAGTTCCCCATCTTAGCTGCCATCTTGGCTCAACTGTGTGGTTTTATAGACTAAACACTTGGTTTTATAGTACCTTTGTTTAATTATGTTTGTAATGTAAAACTTAATTTTCAAAATTGTACATTTTTTTCCAGCTAACTTTGTCCTGAAATGTAGTAAGTGGCTAGGATTTATATATAACTTTAGACTAGTTTTCTAAACCTTCTTCAAGTCTTTGTTCACCCCTCTGAATGTATTGCAATTACGTTAGTAAAGTTACAATGTATTTTGAAAACAAAGTTATCATGTTAGCATGACTTTTAGAGCAAAAAGCAGCTGGAGAATTGAAGCAATTGGTTTCTGGTGCCTAGATATTGCTGAATAATCTTCTGTTATTAAAGGGACACCAACTTGTAATATAATAACTTTGGGGAAAAAATAAGTTAAAAGATGTTTCAGGTACTGCACTTGTCCTGGGTCCCCTTGAAAATACTCATATTTTATATTCACTTTTCTGTTTTTAAATGTTTCTCTCCCCTGTTGCTATGTGAGTGATCCAACAAAAGGGGAAATGGCCTATACAGGAAAACAAGAAACTCCCTCTATGCAATGTTGTCAAATACACAAAGGAAATAGTCTTTTTTTGTTCTTAAATTCAGTTTAAATAATCTTGATTGTTACTTGTGATTGTTGTAGGTGAAATACGTTCCAAGAACATGCATGCGTGTACGCACACAAATTGAGTTGTCCTTTAAACAGAAGTATGTGAATATTATGTATTTTCTGGCATTTAAAATGCTCCATCAATCACAATTGTATGTGTGAAGTATACATTAAAGTACAAAATATAGGATGTTGGGAAGACTCCTGCAAATGTAAATATATTGAAATAATTTGCTTAGTTTTGATCTCTCACCTGGAGAACTGAAATTGGGATGAGGTGATGTATTTTAGAAAGTATGCAGGTGTACATTTGTAAATGCTGTTATAACAGTTTGATTCCTGTTGTGGCTGCATGGTTCTTTAATCACAAGTGGGTTGTACAATTCCAGTTCATGCACAGATTGGCAAAAGTGAGGAAACATTTGAAGCAATCTGCCAGTTATTAGCTTTGGCCTGCCATGGTTTTAGGTTATGTGGTACAGCTTGAGTTCATATTACGGTTGTGTTGTATAAATAGAATATATGAAGCTTACACTGAAGAGTATGACTCATTGCAGCAGGATACTGCTTATTTGATTTGAATCCTGTATGAGTGAGTTCAGCTTTTTAAATTCACACTTTTATGCATGGGTTTGGTCTTGGTTTTATTGGTCTTTCAAGGTTTATATTGACTGAGTTTTCTATGCTAAATGCCGTTCCAGTTCTTGTTTAGAAATCAGTGACATTTTGGATGGTATCTGACAATTTGTCTGCAGCTAGTTGGTACTCTCAGTGGTTTCTGGATTACTGTAAAACAGCGGTGTCAATAGAAATTCGATGCTAGCCACATTTGTGGTTTTGAATTTTTCTTATTCGCCACATTATAAAAAAGGATTAAAAAACATACTACAAATGACATTTCAAATATAAAAAATAAGTAGATATTACAAAAAAAATATTAATAGGTACTACTAACACAAAATTACTATATCCTAGCCACGTTAACAAGCTGTATATCAAAGCACGCAACCTGTTTTCCAGTACTGCTGTCTTCAATACACCAATGCATTGCTCATGCATTAGCCACAATCCAATAGCCTATTCACCACATGTGGCTAGCGGCGAACGTATTGGACACTGCTGCTGTAAAATAAACATCAATCACTTGGTTCTTATAAAGTAACAGATTTTTTAGACAAAGGAAACGCAGTGGATCTAATTTACCTGGATTTCAGAAAGGAATTTGCTACAGTGCCACATGGGGAATTATTAGTTAAATTGGAAAAAATGGGGATCAATATGAAAATTGAAAGGTGGATCAGGAACTGGTTAAAGGGGGAGACTACAGCAGATCATATTGAAAGGTGAACTGTCAGGCTGAAGGGAGGTTACCAGTGGAGTTCCTAAGGGATCGGTTTTGGGACCAATCTTGTTTAATCTTTTTATTACTGACCACAGCACAAAAAGTGGGAGTGTGCTAATAAAGTTTGCAGATGACATAAAGCTGGGAGGTATTGCCAATTCAGAGAAGGACCGGGATATCATACAGGAAGATCTGGATGACCTTGTAAACTGGAGTAATAGTAATAGGATGAAATTTAATAGTGAGGTCATGCATTTAGGGATTAATAACAAGAATTTTAGTTATAAGCTGGGGACACATCAGTTGGAAGTAACAGAAGAGGAGAAGGACCTCAGAGTATTGGTTGATCACAGGATAAATATGAGCCGCCAATGTGATATGGCCATGAAAAAAGCTAATGTGGTCTTGAGATGCATCAGGCGAGGTATTTCCAGTACAGATAAGGAGGTGTTAGTACTGTTATACAAGGCACTGGTGAGATCTCATTTGGAATACTGTGTGCAGTTCTGGTCTCCCATGTCTAAGAAGGATGAATTCAAACTGGAACAGGTAAAGAGAATGGCCACTAGGATGATCCGAGGTATGGAAAAACCTGTCTTATGAAAGGAGACTCAAGGAGCTTGGCTTGTTTACCTTAACCAAAAGAAGGCTGAGGGGAGATATGAT
Organism: Chelydra serpentina; assembly: GCA_037349315.1. Taxonomy (NCBI): domain Eukaryota; kingdom Metazoa; phylum Chordata; order Testudines; family Chelydridae; genus Chelydra; species Chelydra serpentina. The sequence goes on along the minus strand of JBAIAC010000024.1, from coordinate 52,839,189 downwards.
TGCTCTCTTTAAATATATCAGACGGATAAATACCAGAGAGGGAGAGGAATTATTTAAGCTCAGTACAAATGTGGACACAAGAACAAATGAATATAAACTGGCCACCAGGAAGTTTAGACTTTAAATTAGACGAAGGTTTCTAACCATCAGAGGAGTGAAGTTCTGGAACAGCCTTCCAAGAAAAGCAGTAGGGGGCAAAAGACCTATCTGGCTTCAAGATTAAGCTTGATAAGTTTATGGAGGGGATGGTTTGATGGGATAACATGATTTTGGCAAATAATTGACCTTTGTCTATCAGTAGTAAATAGGCCAAATGGCCGGTGATGGAATGTTAAACGGCATGGTATCTGAGTTACTACAGAGAATTTTTTCCTGGGTGTCTGGCTGGTGAGTCTTGCCCACATGCTCAGGGTTTAGCTGATCACCATATTTGGGGGTCAGCAAGAAATTTTCCTCCAGGGCAGATTGGCAGAGGCCCTGGGGGGGTTTCACCTTCCTCTGCAGCGTGGCGCACGGGTCACTTGCTGGAGGATTCTCTGCACCTTGAAGTCTTTAAACCATGATTTGAGGACTTCAGTAGCTCAGACAAAGGTGAGAGGCTTATTGCAGGAGTGGGTGGGTGAGATTCTGTGGCCTCCGTTGTGCAGGAGGTCAGACTAGATGATCATAATGGTCCCTTCCTACCTTAGTCTGAGTCTATGAACACTTTACCCGTCTTGGGTTAAAAATTAATTTGTCTAAATATTCAGTTTGCCATATTGAAAGAGAGTGCAGGAGCATCATATTTGCATGACTACTCAAACTCTCTAATAAATCTGGGAGGATGCCTTCATTGCAGTCCTATGTATTTATTCTTTATCCCTATCCTATGCCCCCCTCAGAAGAGATGGCTGATGAGACAAAAGGGAAGGTTAATAGTTCCAGGTATAAGAAGCTTTACTATTGCTGAAAGGGTCAGCAGATAGAGGAAGCCCATGTTTTCTATCCAGTTATGTAAAATGATATACAACCATGATTTTCCTGGTCCTTGGAGTAGTTGCTTTTAAATATAAAGCATGTATCTGTTATTTTTCTTATTTTAATTTTTTGTTCTCATTTGACAAATAATCTGTTAGGCTACTTTTGACTTTGGTCCAATCTTGGAAAGTGTTCTCTACACACAGACTTAGTTTACAATGCTCTGTGGTTCACATGTTTCACAGAAATCGGCTCTGTTATGGCTGCATTTTAAATCTTGCATCTTAACACTCACTTTTTTTCAGAAGAAGGCTTTTGGAATATGTAGACTTCTTTCATGATTTGAGTATTCTGTTGTGAGTCTGTCTGTTGAAACAAAATGTTTATAGTTGATCAAAGACTGGGAGAATGATGATCCTGCCTTAGAGGTAAACTAGCAAAAAGAGAGAAATTCCAGTTCTGAAGCAGGACTAACTGAACAGATACTCTTAAGGACTGTTGACATGATGTGAATAAAGTTTTTTTTAGCAGAGGTATTTTCATTCTCTTGGAATAATATTTACCTTTCTGTGTCAACAGCCAAACTATATACCAAATGACATTTTAATGGAGGATCATAATTTTAGATTGGACACCTGTGGAGTGGGAGGTTTATCTCTTCACTTTTAACTGCTACTAAAAGATGTAGGGCATCAGTTATTGGGACACTTCTATATTTTTACAAAAACAATTCTTTGTTTGCTTTGTCCACATGAATCAATATTCTGATTGTGAATTCTGCACAGATCAGGTTCTTTTGTAGAATTCAAGTGTATTTTTCTTGAAAAGGGTGAAAACCTAGCAATTAAATAGGGGATGAAAGTCTCCTCTTTTGGGCCAGACAGTCATACTGAGCTGTTTCTTTAAATCCAGGCTTTTTAATTACCAGATATTCTTTTCTAAAATCAACTCACCTAGGAAACTCTATTCAGATGTGGCATTTTGCTTTCTCTAAAGTGCTGCTCTTCATCTAACTTTCACCTGAAGTACAGGGAGTCAAATGACTTTCCTAGGGCCACACAGCAAGACTATGATTTAGCCTGATAGACCAGTCATTCTGCAGCTATCTTCTCATTCTTAGCTCTAATTCTTAGATGACCCTGCTTATTGTGTAATACGAAGTGTAACTATATTAGGTAATACTTTTCAGAAGCTGGGAGCTGACACACACAGCTGGACAAAGGTGCACTGTAATCCATCAGTGATGCTTTGGAACCTGATGTAAAGACAACGGGCAAAATTCAGACTTAGTGTAAATGGGCATAATTCCATGGAAGTCAGAATTGCACCTGCATACATAATGTCTGAGTTTAGGCCTGGGTGGTGGTCTCAAGCTAAAAACTATTAACTTTGTCCCTCCAAAGGCATTTTGGGGTTTGTAAGTGAGGGCAGGGAAGCTTTTAAAATGCTAAGCATAAAAGATTTGACACTGAAATTTGGCGTTAACCAAGTCCTCTGAAAAGTGATACCTGGTCCACCAGTAGAATTGGATGCCTATCAGATTACTTGATTTCTGTCTTCCTGGGGATGGATTTCTTGCATATCTGAATAGTAAGTAACTGTTGCTGGCACGGGTAATTTTCCTAATTAAGAAATCTGCCTTTATAGTAGATGAGCATTGTCACAGTGAGACACTGGGTCTAGTACCATCTGTGGTTAATCAGCTGCCTCCCATCTGAGGCTCAGAGGCCAGGGATCAGGTGATATCTTCAAGATAGATCACCACCGTATCCTCATAAAAAACAGCAAGTAGCTCAGGTGAGGAGGGGACTGTGGGAGTAGGTAAGCTCCTGCAGGAGACTTTAGGTCAAAGGGAAAAACCCAGTGTATGTGTGACTCTGTGGCTTGCATAGTGTAATCCTGCAAGCAGCATATTAGGAAGAAGAGCAGAGGCTCATCTTGATTCCCTGGCAGCTGTGGAGTCTAATCCTGTAGAGAGTAGACAGGCCTGCTGCAAAAGACCCCATGTCAAAGGGAAAGGACATGGTAGATATATTGAACTTGTGTTAAACAGTTTTACTTTGAAAAAATAAAACCAAGGTCTTAAGAAAAAATACTGAAATCCTGTGACTGGATAGAGTGCTTTCAGCCAGTAAGAATCCACCAATTTACGTTAATTTTTTTCTAGTTTTGATGATGGTAGAGGTCATTCATGGCAAACTAAGCTCTCTAGAAATTATGCTATGTCAATCATGATGATTGGCAATTGGAAGTGTAGACTGGCATTTAAATCTGGAAATGGTTAAAATTGCACCTGCATTTAAAAAAATGTAGTATAGCAGTAACTGCTACTGTTGTTAAAGTTACATGACGTTTCCATTTTAATCCTTTTACTGTCTGAATCAAGGTTAGAGGTATTAAGCTGCATCTACACTAGGAAAAAGGCTATGCTTGGGTTGCATGTTGTTAACCCTGACTTAATCTTGACCTCTTCTAATCTAGATAAAACCCTACAGAAAGTGGGGGGTGGGGGGAGAGAAGGACCTGCTAAAAGGAGTGATCAGAAATAGGAGGAGAGGACAGAGTTGCTAAAACCAAGGGAAGACATGGGTGGTGTGTGTGTTTATGTGAGAGTGACCAGGTCAGATGCAGCTAGGAGGTCAAAAGATGAGGCTAAAATACAGACCCCCTATAATTTAGCGAGGAAGAAGTCATTAAAGATCTTGGTGAGGGCAGTTATGGAGTGGATAGAGTTAAAGACAGACTGGCAGAAATCCACGATGGAGTTGTAAGATGGGTATTTGAGGAAGTGTCTTGCAGGAAAGTGGGATAAAATATTTATTTTAGGATGGAGAGACTACTAGACTTCGCTTTTGTTTTGAAGGAAGCAGGCCAAAACAGTGAGAGGTTGGAAAGGGGAGGTTAGATGAGTATGAAGAAGTAGAAGGAAAGAATAGAGGTAGAGAGTGAGTAAGAGAACTCAGTAATTCTATAATAGGAGTTTTGGTGGAGGTCAGAGAAGGAACTCTTACTTTCAGAGGAGCAGTGTTTAGAAAAGGCTTAGAGAAGTGTCTGTTTTGGTAAGTGGGAAAGTTAATCCAGGGTTTGAGATCAAACAAGGTGAGGGCAAAGAGGGAGGTGGTAAATGGGGCAGATGGGATATTAATGTGGAATTTGAAGTCACCAGTGATGAAATGAGAGGGAGAGCCAGGTATCAGAGGAAGATGGTTGGGAAGAAGTTGGATGGAAATAGTGGCTGAAAGCTTAATGAAGTGGAAGGGGAGACAGCTTGAAGGAGGAGCAGGAAATGGAAGAAGAGAAGGCTGTTTGGAAGTGACAGGAAAAGTAGATGAAAAGCCCAACATCTCTGTATTCCTTTGGGGACTCCTTGAGGCAGGGTGTGTGTGAGAGAATGTTTAGATGCAGTGTTGTAGCCATGTCAGTCCAAGGATATTAGAGACACAGATGGATGAGATCTTTTATTGGACCAACTTCTCTCACCAACAGAATGGTTAGAGGAAGCTAGTGAAGGGATCCAGGTTTCCATGCGTGCCATGAAATGGAGGGGCAAGAGGTGAAGGTTGTGAAAGGCAATTATCTTTATAAAGAGATGTTTCTGAAGGAGGAGGGGGATGGAGGGGAGGAGGCCTGAGTGGATGTGAGGTTTGAAGGAGAGAGTCCAGAGGGATAGAGGTGGGAATGAAAAGAAGGTGGTGAGGGTTGATGCGAGAAGGAGAAAGTGGCGATAAGGGAGCAGTAGAAAGGGAGAAAGTAAAAGGGGAGGAAAGAAAGGAGGGAGACATAAGATAGTAACAGGAGAAGTATGATGAGTGTCTTGGTGGCAGATAATGACAATGGTTGGTGAAGAACAATCAATAGATATGTTGGGAGCAGACCATCAATTAATATAGACAAGAACAATCAAGCAAATTGCGCAAAGAAATCAATTTTGCTAAACAATTACCAGAACAGTAGGAGCAAGCAACAGCATGAGCAGTTATCTTAGTTGTGCAGTGAAAAATTATGTACAGAACCTTAATTCTGCCCTCTTTTGAACATATAAATAAATGATGCTATTTTTCAAATACAATAAAATATTACTTTTTCTGCAACGTTAAATATGCATGTGCGGCTTGTCCCAGTACTGTGTTCTTTTCTGCATGTCACACAATTCATGAATCATTTTTATGAAAGTACACAGTAAATAATTCTATAACAGTACAATTGAAACTATAAGTGAAAATTTGCTGATACATAGGTCACCTACATTGGCAGTTAACAGCCTCATCTTTTGATCTACATGTAAAGAATCGTATGCTGCTGGTTGAAAAAAAAATATATTGACATACACAGGTGAAGCAAAGGTATGTTAAAATATATCTGAGTAAGGTAATGAACCTTGTGACAAACATTTTACATTCTTGTACACTCAGAATTACAAGATGCCGCATGTATCAGACTGCACTTTTCATCTTACACCATGGCCTGGTTATGTTACAAAAGGTTTTGACATGGAGGCTTGCTAACGCAGTACACTTACTTTGAGTTGCCTGGAACGTTGGTGGATCAAGTGCCTGCAGCGAGCACAGAATATTATAGTCTGACTATTAGAGGATGGCAGTGGGAGATCTGTTCTCATGCTGCTTCACATTCTTCATTAACTGCTTGTGATGGTATGCTGCTTTTTTAGTGTTGATATTTAAAGCTCTTTTAGCAGGCTGGGTCCCATGTAAAGTATCTTACCAAGGTTGGCACATCACAGGCGTGGAGCTTTTGCTCTCAAGAAATGGCAGAACTGGTAGGTAAATTTGTGCCTTTTGGACTCTGCAGCATCCCAAAATCTCTTGAGTGGCCTATTCCTGTACATTCAAAATTCTGCACATTTTTGGGCTTTGTAGAAAGGTATTCAGATACTATTTTAAAAAAATGTTTTTAGAAAGGCATTGTAGACAAATATTTTAAATTTATTACGTCTGGACCTGTTAAAGCTTGTACTTTACACATGTAAAGCCTTAAATGTGGGACTCTGCCATGGCATTTGATCAGTTGAGTTGAACAGTAGGCTTTATCTAGATGTGAACTTGAGGGAGGAAAGATCTTCCAGGCCCAACCTCCTTTGGAATGCTTCCCTTCCTTCTGATCACTTGTGTACCAAAGTATGTTGGTAGCTTTTCCTGGTAATGTCTTTTTTTCCCCCCCATTTGAATGTGTATTTTTGTAAGTGATGAGATAAATACTTCAATTTCCTGCAATATCTTTGGGAGATGTTATTGAACTAAGTTTAAATAACTTTGGAGTCCATTGTGTTATAAATGCAAAGTCTATGTATTATTGTGGGGTTGTATGTAACTTCTCTGGGGGGAGATGTGGCCAGTGTAAACCCTGGGAAGTGTTATGTGCTTCAAAGGACTATCTTAAACAATGTGCCAGACAAGAAAGAACTTTTAGGGCAAACAAAGTTAAGTAGGTTTCCCGGGAAACACCTGTGGGGAGAGAAATGCAAATTCCCACCTCCGAACCCAACCTTTTGAGGCTATGTCCTGAGGAGAGAACCACTGTTTGACTGATCAGCTGTTCAGGGTCTCTGAATGTCAATGACCTAAGCTATATAAATGAAAGGCTAACCTATGGATATGTGTGTTCATTCTGAGCTCATGTCTGTTAGGAACTTATGAACCGAAAATCCTTTGGTTGGATTTGAAAGATTGGTCACCTGTTAGAGCCCTTGAGTTGGGGGTGATCTCTGGTAAGCTCATTAGCATGTGTGTATATTTTAATTGTTTTTAATATGTTTTCTCTGTAATATTTTCACTTTAAGAATAAATGTGCTTGCTTAGGAGGGGCTGTGTGGTAATTTATAACTGGGCAGTTACACTGTTTATAGCGTCAGAGGAGGATAAAACAAAGCAGGTCTACTTGGGCATAAGAACGGCCATACTGGGTAAGATCAAAGGTCCATCTAGCCCAGTATCCTGTCTTTCTACAGTGGCCAATGCCAGGTGCCCCAGAGGGAATGAACAGAGCAGGTAATCGTCAAGTGATCCATCCTGTCACCCATTCCCAGCTTCTGGCAAACAGAAGCAAAGGACAACATCCCTGCCCATCCTAGCTAATAGCCCTTGATGGACCTATGCTGCATGAACTTTTCTAGTTCTTTTTTGAACCCTGTTATAGGCTTTGTCTACACTACCAGGGTAAGTTGACCTAAGTTATGCTACTCCAGCTACGTTATTCATGTAGCTGGAGTCAACGTAGCTTAGGTTGACTTACTGCGGTGTCCACACCATGCTGAATCGACGGGAGACGCTGTCCCATCGACTTAACTTAATCTTCTCGTTCCGGTGCAGTACCGGAATCGACCGGAGAGCACTCTGCAGTTGATTTAGCGGGTCTTCACTAAACCCGCTGCATCGATCGCAGCAGCGTCGATCCCCAGCAAGTGTAGACATGGCCATAGTCTTGGCCGTCACAACATCCTCTGGCAAGGAGTTCCACAAGTTGACTGTGCGTTGTGTGAAAAAATACTTCCTTTTGTTTGTTTTAAACCTGCTGCCTATTAATTTCATTTGGTGACCCCTAGTTCTTGTGTCATGAGAAGGAGTAAATAACACTTCCTTATTTACTTTCTCCACACCAGTCATGATTTTATAGACCGTTACCATATTACCTTCCCCCAACTTAGTTGTCTTTTCCAAGCTGAAAAGTCAGTCTTGTTAATCTCTCCCCACATGGAAGCTGTTCCATACCCCTGATCATTTTTGTTGCCCCTTTCTGAACCTTTTCCAATTCGAATATATTTTTTGAGATGGGGCGACCACATCTCCATGCAGTATTCAATATGTGGGCGTACCATGGATTTATACAGAAGCAATATGATATTTTCTGTCTTATTATCTATCCCGTTTTTAACGATTCACAACATTCTGTTCACTTTTTTGACTGCCGCTGCACATTGAGTGGATGTTTTCAGAGAACTATCCACAATGACTCCAAGATCTTTTTCTTGAGTGTTAACAGCTAATTTAGACACCATAATTTTATACGTATAGTTAGGATTATGTTTTCCAATGTGAATTACTTTGCATTCATCAACATTAAATTTCATCTGCCATTTTGTTGCCCGGTCAGTTTTGTGAGATCTTTTGTAGCAATTCACAGTCTACCCGGGACTTAACTATCTTGAGTAGTTTTGTGGGATTCTGCAAATTTTACCACCTCACTGTTTACCTTTTTCCAGATCATTTATGAATATGTTGAATAGGACTGGGCCCAGCACAGAGCCCTGGGGGACACCACTATTTACCTCTCTCCATTCTGAAAACTGACCATTTATTCCTATCCTTTTTTCCCTATCTTTTAACCAGTTACCAATCCATGAGAGGACCTTTCCTCTTATCCCGTGACTGCTTACTTTGCTTAATAGCCTTTGGTGAGGGACCTTGTCAAAGGGTTTCTCAAAATCTAAATACACTATATCCACTAGATTCCCCCTTGTCCACATTCTTGTTGCTCCCTCAAAGAATTCTAGTAGATTGGTGAGGCATGATTTCCCTTTACAAAAAACATGTTGACTCTTCCCCAACAAATTATGTTAGTCTGTATCTGACAATTGTTCTTTACTATAGTTTGAACCAGTTTGCCCGGTACTGAAGTCAGGTTTACCGGCTTGAAATTGCAGGGATCACCTCTGGAGCCCTTTTAAAAAATTGGTGTCACATTAGCTATCCTCCAGTCATTTGGTATAGAAGCTGATTTAAATGATAGATTACAAACCACAGTTAGAAGTTCTGCAATTTCACATTTGAGTTCCTTCAGAATTCTTGGGTGAATATCATCTGGTCCTGGTATTATATTACTGTATAATTTATCAGTTTGATCCAAAACCTCCTCTAATGACACCTCAATCTGGGACAGTTCCTCAGATTTGTCACCTAAAAAGAATGGCTCAGGTTTGGGAATCTCCATCACATCCTCAGCCATGAAGATCGATGCAAAAAATTCATTGTTTCTCCACAATGACCTTATGATCTTTGAGTGCTCCTTTAGCATCTCAATTGTCCAGCAGCTCCACTGGTTGTTTAGCAGGCTTTCTGCGTCTGATGTACTTAAAAAGAAATTTCTATTACTTTTTGAGTCTTTGGCTGTTGTTCAAATTCTTTTTTGGTCTTTCTAATTATATTTTTACACATTGCTCCTTTCTATTTTCCTCACTAGGATTTAACTTCCACTTTTTCAAGGATGCCTTTTTATCTCTCACTGCTTCTTTTACTTTGTTGTTTAGCCACGGCAGCAGTTTTTTGGTTCTCTTACTGTGTTTGTTTTTTAATTTGGGGTATACATTTAAGTTGAGCCTCTGCTATGGTATCTTTAAAAAGTTTCCATGCAGCTTGGAGGGATTTCACTTTTGGAACTCTAGCTTTTTAATTTCTGCTTAACTAACTTCCTCATTTTTGTGTAGTCCCCCTTTCTGAAATTAAATGCTACAGTGTTGGGCCACTGTGGTGTTTTCCCTGCTATAGAGATTCTATAATACAGTTTGGTTCATTTAAGATTTTTTACTTCATTTGATTCTACGCTTTCTTTCACGTATAGTTCCACTCCCCTACCAGTGTGTCCTGTTCTGTCCTTCCGATATATTTTGTACCCTGGTATTACTGTGTCCCATTGATTATCCTCATTCCACCAATAAACCTTCTGCTAAGGGATGTATCTGTCTGAACCATGTGTTCCTCTGCACCTGTTGGATTTTCCCCAGTCCTTAATTTAAAAACTGCTCTAGGACCTTTTTAATTTTAAATGCCAGCAGTATGATTCCATTTTGGTTTAGGTGGAGCCCATCCTTGTTGTGTAGGTTCCCCCTTTCCCCAGAGTTTCCCCAACTCCTAATGGATATAAACCCCTCCTCCCAACACCATTGTCTCATCGCGCGTTGAGACCCTGCAGGCAGTCTGACTTGCCGGGGAACCTCCATGTAGGTAGGGAACTGTGCCATCTGACAAGGGTCAGGAGGGTGAGAGATACAGGTTTTCACTTGAGAGTTGACAGCTGTGGAGCCAGAAGCCTAAAAATGGGTGCCCTTGCTAGATCATCTTTTGGGGAATACAGGCACAGTTGCCCTGAACTGTGACAATTGGTTTATTGCATTGATGGATTTGGCGTAGGGGATTTATTTTATTTTTGGTCTAGAGTCCTGTAGCTTTTCCATGTTTTTTGTTGGTAAATTATACTATCCAGTAGAAGGTCCAACACCCTTGTAAAGCCTTCTAGGTGAACTGATTCCTAGACCCCTTTTAGACTCAAGTGCACCCCTTAATGACATATCTGCCTTCCTGGACTTCACTGTGGGTGGAAGCACATGGTTCAGTCACTCTGACTGGATCTCTGGTCTGAAGACCCCTGTTCCCAACATGTTAGACACAGGTCCAGCTCTGTTTTGACACATGTAAGAGTTTCCCTTCAGGAGCGTCTGACAACATAAGTTTGTATCGAGAAGACAGAAATGGAGTCTTAAAAACAAAGCTTTATTTATTCATTCCTCAAAGGTACAAAGCATGTAGGGCAGAGAGAATAAACAATAAAAGGTCAGCACACATGGATATTTCTTAAATCTTCATCCATTCACCTGTGTGTTTTGTCTAGGGATGTAAAAGGTTAACCTGTAAGCATTAGGCTTAACCTTAACCGTTAACCCCTGCGGCTAGCCATGTCGGCCAGAGCACGCCGGACTGGACCCCAGCCGCGTTGGAGTGGGTGGGCTTGGAGCAGCCCTGACCGGCAGGATCCCGGCCGGTGGAATTCCAGCCCCTGCCACCCCGTGCCGGCCCACTGCTGGAATGACATCGGTTAACAGTTAACTGGTTAACCGATATTAATTGGTTAACCGGTTAACTTTTTTTAACCAATATTTACATCCCTAGTTTTGTCAGCCTGTCAGCTTTTTCACTCTCACAGCTGGACAGCATCTCCCAGTTCACCCAAATGCCTTCCCTTTTCTAGGGTTTTTGAGGTTTTTTCCTTTGATCTCAGGCTTAACCTTGGGCAGAGTAAACCATTCTAGAGTAAACGGATGGAGATCAGTCAAGTAGCTTCTTCCCCACCAATGGCCTAAGTATTGTCTTTGTTGCTTGGAAGGCGTGTACTTGTGGCTGTCTTATCTTTGTCATTGTTTTGTTTTCTGTAGGTTTCCAGAGTTACACATTGCTCTGATTTAAAATCATGGCAGGTAAACCCTCATAAAAACCCACCATATTCATAAAAAATACTTTCCAATTTCTCAAGGGAAACTCACTCAACACCTTCAAAAGGCAAACCTGGGAACTTAAATTCATAACTCTGGTAGATACCAAAAGCCATAGATTTAACAGGGACACTGGTTTTATGGCTCATTACAATTTGTATCACACAACACTGCCTGCTATCCTTAATTGCCCATTTCAAATCCTTTATGTGTAATAGTCTAACCCTCCAATTGCCTACTTCATTTCAAGTGATCGCCTCCCAGGTGATAGCCCTTCTGTTTAGCAATCTGTCCCAACTTGTGTTTAGCTCGGACACTCTGTTTCCTTTCCCAGACCTGAAGAGCTCAGTGTAGCTCGAAAGCTTGCACCTTCCACCAATAGAAGTTGGTCCATTTAAAAAATATTACCTGCCTATCTTCTCTCTCATATCCTGGAACCAACATGGTTACAACAATACTGCAAAGAAAATTTTTTAACTGTTACATTTGTATACTTTTTAAGTGACAGTATTTTTTGAAAGCAAAATGCCAAACAAATGGTGTGCTGGCTTAAATCCTTAGATGAGTCTTGACAGATTTTGTGACTACTGATGTTTTATCCTTTTTTGGCTGAAGACCTAATGACAAGATGCAATATGTGATTACTTCAGTCTGTTCTCTGAATTCAGCCAGTTCGTTTGAAGTGCTGAAAGACTTGAGCCAAAACTTTCTCACTCTGGGTGGGTGTCTAAGCAAGTGGTCTGACTTGGAGAGGTGTTGAATGTCTCTTGCGCCTGTTGAAATCAGTAGCAACTGTGGACGCCTGTGAAAATTTGGTCACTTATTTAGGCTTCTAATTTTAAATACAAGTCTGAAAAACTTGTCTAGAGCTCCGTAGGCCAAAGATCTTGTTAAATCTACTACTTCTGTGAAGAAAAAAGAAGTCAGCAAATGTGTGTTTCCATCTGATAAGACTGTTTGTGTGGGCTGATGTGAACTGCTTTAAAAATCATTGCTACAGGCATCTTATTCTAAAATAGACTTCTGTACTATGATTCTGTTTTAAATACAATAGACACATTTTGAGAAATTATAGAACATTAATTTTAACCTCAAGGGTATGTGTTTTCAGTCAGGGAAATGGAAACTATTACAGTATTTAGAAACGATTTCCGGGTTTCTGGTTGCAAAGATGTTCCTGATTTTTGAGAAAAGGAGCTTCCCTCTGTGTGGAATAGATCACTTTAGAAAATGTGCCAGTCTACTGTCTACATCAGTAGTTTATAGATTACTTTGAATTTGCAGTTGTAGCTGCATATTCTGGTGAAAGTGCATTAAATGTTTTTCTGCTACAAAAGAAATAGGGTTGGTCTCATGAATTAAGATTTTTAGTCTAAGGGCAAGTCTAATTACAAAATTAAGGCTGTATCTACACTACCGCGGTACGTTGACCTACGCTATGCAACTCCAGCTACGTGAATATTGTGGCTGGAGTCAAGGTACCTAAGGCTGAGTTGCCGCGTGGCCTACACTGCGGGAGTCGATGGGAGAAACTCTGGAGAGTTTCTGGAGAGCGATCTGCTGTTGATTTGGTGGGTCATCACTAGACCCGCTAAATTGACTGCCCGTGGATTGATCTCAGAGCGTCGATCCTGGCTGGAGTGTAGATGTAGCCTAAACATCGACCTAAATTACGTCGACGTAAATCCACCACAATAATTGAATTGCTTTTGCATGTCCACGCTATGCTCCTTGTGTTGACGATGCACGTCCTCACCAGAAGCAAGTTTGCACCAATTTAACGGTCAGTGTGGGACATTGTGGGATGGCTTCTGAAAGGCAGCCACAGTTGATGTTAGCAATGCAATGTCTACACTCACACTGCATTGACCTAACTACATCGATCTAACTGCTATGCCTCTCACAGAGGTGGAGTTAAGTCAGTGTAGAGGGTGAGTTACATTGGTGGGAGCTACATTTGAGTGTATACACTTAGAGTTAGGTTGATGTAAGCTGCCTTGCGTTGACCTAACTCTGTAGTGTAGACCAGGCCTAAGTCCAGTCCTTTCCAGCTGAGCTTTTGTTTGCATTCAGGTGTAGTAAATAGAGTGAGCAAAACTATTGCTTCACTGAGGGCTTGTCTGCACTTAAAATGCTATAGCAGCAGTAGATTTTCCAAATGCTAGTCTAAGGCTCCCACCCCCAAATGTTCAGTGGTGAGATCAAATAAAAAGGAATGGGTGCTGCAAATAAACATTTGGTCTTTATTTCAGTTATTTACTAGCATTTATGGTAACACCTTAATTGTACCTTTTAAAAGTCAAAACATGCTGTGTAACCTAAAGGAAGAGTAATGTACAAGGTTAGGGTGACTGCAGTGATTAAGATAAAACAAAACGAAAATAAGAAAGAAAAACTTGTAGCACCTTAGAGACTAACAAATTTATTTCAGCATAAGCTTTCGTGGGTTAATACCCACTTCATCGGATGCAGACTCCTAGCCAGTGCCTTCAGATATTGATGGAGCTCTGCATATTGTTGTGTTAATGCTTTGCATTATGAAGCTACTTGAAGCTGGAATTTTATATGGAACTTTGAGAATGACAATATTTATGCACTTTTACCGTATTCCCTTTGCTACAGTTCAGATATATGCATCTTGTATATTGATATTTCCTTTTGAATCCTGCAGTGTATTCTTCATCCTGCACTTCAGTTTGTCCTGGAAATGAGTTAGAGGTTACAAATATCATATGATTTCCTTGCAGCTTTGACGTTTTCATTACATGAATTGGCCGGGAGACAGTTTAACCATTCTTCTCTCCCAGACAGTGTTGTGGGATCTCTTAATGCAACTGTTAAGAAGTCTCAGCCTTGGACTAAGGTGCATTACTTCTGTAGAATCCCATAGCATGTGCAAACTTTTTTTTTTTAAGCAAATGTAATTTAGGGCATAAGGTGCTGGTTACATTCTTCACTTGGAGTCTGAGACAACTTCTGAGTTTCAGTAAGACTATCAATAGTAAATTTGGAAATACTATTGTACTGTATGTATATGTGACTGCCTGGGCCACCCTGATGGGAATAGTGAGAATTGGTGCTGCTGTGCAAAGAAGGCTGACAGAAGCACATAGCATTCTGTTTCCTCTTTAAATCAATAAATAAGATATTATTTAGGATGCTTCCCCTCTGCCCTCTCTATCTGCATGCTTCCAGGAAGTTTTTCAAAACCTCTTCCTGAAACTGTACCAGCTCAGATGGATATTGAATATTTGTCTTCCAACACAAGCCAGCTGTTATCTATCTTGGCAGCCTCCAGTCAGCAGCATTCAAAGAAGAAATGCTTTTGTCAGTGCTTCCTTTTTTGCTTCAAGATCTTCAAACAAGTTAATTTTGTAGAGTTCATCTACTTGCCCAAGTTGCTTATCTCTGTCTTCCAGGCTTCAGGATTTGCTTAATGATCTAACATTAGGGGATTCAGTGGGGAGGGGTTGGGGAGGGAGGGAGGGAGTAAGTGGTCTCACAACTTTAATCTTAGTTGTTCAGTAAGTTTTGCATTCCTTATTTTAAACTTTTGTTTATAGGATCAAACAGATGAAAAATACGCTTATTTTCCAACTTGCTGGATTGAGGAAATTGATTTTGTGGTGCCACAATTTGACATTTAATGTTCCTTAAAAGCTGGTTAAAAGTTGGTATTTGTGACAATGAGATATGATTTAAATGGGCATGGTAGTTGCGTTCTTTGGACTCTTGCATCTCTGGTGAGGAATAAAGGCAAAAGTCTCTTAATCACAATTACCACATGATTGTACCTTGCTCTCTTTGTCATGCAGAGATTTCTCAGCTCTTTCAATCCATTCAAACAATTTTAAACTGGAAATACTTTCAGAGTCAATGTGATGGTTTTGGTTTGAAAGCTGGATCAAATTTATTTTAAAATATTTGGTGTGTTTTCTGGAAAGTTTGAGACTGATAGTTTTCTTCTTTAGAGATATGACTTTGTAAAAAGGGCAGCAAACAAGTTTGTCTATTTTTAGCTTCTTTAAACTGTATACAGAAGACCTTGATTTTTTTTCAATTAGTAATAAAACTTTCTCTTATTTTAGGTGTATTATATACTTTTATTCCCGGAAACCTCCCTTGGAAGACTCAAGGAAACTGATTGGGAGCTTTCTTAGCCCTTAATTGAAAGGACATAGCTGTTTAGTGCTTTTTAAAAAGTTTCCTTCCACTCATAAATCTATGTAAACAAAAATTTAACTTTGAGTGAAAAATCACTTGGTATCTGATTTCATAAACCTAATCTAAATCTGTAATACAAAAATAAAAAGGTAAAATTTTTTGAGGTAGGGGTGTGTGTACACACTTTTCAGAACTGCTTTATTCTGTAGAAGTATGAGAGCACAAATCCATCTCTCTTTGGTACTTCACCTTTAAACCTGGCCCAGTTCAGAATTCCAGCAATGGTTCTCTGTGCTGATTTGCAGCACTTCCCCATCTCGATTCTGGGTTACCAGAACTTCTGCTGATGCAGAAACTCTGGTCTTTACACCAGGGTCCCTGTTGATTCTGCTGAAGACAAATTTAGTGGCTTTGGCACTTAGGCAAATGTCAAAGCACTTGGTTGAGAGCACCAAATTCTTACATTTTTGAACTAAATCTATTTTTCTGCACAGGTTAAATGCTTTTATTTCTATGCCAAGAATAAACTAGGTTCAATATAATAAATACAGCCAGATGGAAATTTCAACCTTGAGAGATGTTGGCCAAATTTAAAAGCAAACTTAAATCATGTAATCTTAAATTCTGTGGAGGCTTTTGTTTTTTATTTTGGCAGTCTGAGTAAATGGCAACATACTAGTCTGAACACTCCAGTTGCATCCTTACTACAACATTCTAACCACATACTGTATGATTACTAACTAGATCAGGGGTTGCCAACCTTTAAGAAGTGGTGTGCCAAGTCTTCATTAATTTAAGGAAAAAGAACAGGAGTACTTGTGGCACCTTAAAGACTAACAAATTTATTTCAGCATAAGCTTTCGTGGGCTACAGTACACTTCATCGGATGCATAGAATGGAACATACAGTAAGAAGATATTTATACATTCAGAGAAACATGAAAAGGTGGAAGTACCCATACCAACTGTAAGAGACTAATTAATTAAGAGGAACTATTATCAGCAGGGAAAAAAACTTTTGAAGTGATAATCAAGACGGCTCATTTCAGACAGTTGACACAAAGGTGTGAGGATACTTAACTAGGGTAAATAGATTCAATTAACGTAATGACCGAGCCACTCCCAGTCTCTGTTCAAACCTAAGTTAATGGTATCTAGTTTGCATATTAATTCAAGTTCAGCAGCTTCTAGTTGGAGTCTGTTTCTGAAGCTTTTCTGTTGCAAAATTGCCATCTTTAAGTCTGTCACTGAGTGATGAGAGGTTGAAGTGTTCTCCTACTGGTTTTTGAATGTGATGATTCCTGATTTGTGTCCGTTTATTTATTGCATAGAGACTGTCCGGTTTGGCCAATGTACATGGCAGAGGGGCATTGCTTGCACATGATGGCATATATCACATTGGTAGATGTCCAGGTGAACGAGCCCCTGATGGCGTGGCTGATGTGATTAGGTCCTATGATGGTGTCACTTTAATAGATTTGTGGACAGAGTTGGCATCAGGCTTTGTTGCAGATCTGTACAGACACATGCCTAGAACCCTGACCAGAGGTATTCTATTTGCTACCCAAGATCCATAAACCTGGAAATCCTGGACGCCCCATCATCTCAGGCATTGGCACCCTAAGGGTACATCCACACTACCTGCCCGATTTGGTGGGTAGTGATCGATGTTCTGGGATCGATTTATCATGTCTCATGTAGACGCGATAAATCGATCCCAGAAGCGCTCCCCGTCGACTCCGGAACTCCAGCTCGGCGCGAGGAGTAAGCGGAGTCGATGGGGGAGCCTGCCTGCGCCGCGTGGACCCGAGGTAAGTACTTAGATCAAATTACAAAGATACTTCGACTTCAGCTACGCTATTCACGTAGCTGAAGTTGCGTATCTTAGATTGATCCCGCCCTCTAGTGTGGACCAGGCCTAACAGCAGGATTGTCTGGCTATGTGGACTCTCTCCTCAGGCCCTGCACTACCAGCACTCCCAGCTATCTTCGAGACACCACTGACTTCCTGAGGAAACTACAATCCATCGGTGATCTTCCAGAAAACTCCATCCTGGCCACTATGGATGTAGAAGCCCTATAAACCAACATTCCACACAAAGATGAACTACAAGCTGTCAGGAACAGTATCCCTGATGATATGACAAACCTGGTGGCTGAACTTTGTGATTTTGTCCTCACCCACAACTATTTCACATTTGGGGACAATATATACCTTCAAGTCAGTGGAACTGCTATGGGTACCCGCATGACCCCACAGTATGCCAACATTTTTATGGCTGACTTAGGGGACAAGAGCAAAGGAAGCGTTGTTCTAACGCCCCTACTCTACTTGCGCTACATTGATGACATCATCTTCATCTGGACCCATGGAAAAGAAGCCCTTGAGGAATTCCACCATGATTTCAACAATTTCCATCCCACCATCAACCTCAGCCTAGACCAGTCCACACAAGCGGTCCATTTCCTAGACACTACTGTGCTAATAAGCGATGGTCACATAAAAACCACCCTATACCGGAAACCTATTGACCGCTATACTTTCCTGGATGGAAGCTGGAGGCATATAGGTCACACCACACGATCCATTTTCTACAGCCAAGCTCTAAGATACAACCGCATTTGCTCCAGTCCGTCAGACAGAGACAAACACCTACAAGATCTCTATCAAGCATTCTTAAAACTACAATACCCACCTGCTGAAGTGAAGAAACAGATTGACAGAGCCAGAAGAGTACCCAGAAGTCACCTACTACAGGACAGGCCCAACAAAGAAAATAACAGAATGCCAATAGCCGTCACCTTCAGCCCCCAACTAAAACCTCTCCAGCGCATTATCAGAGATCTACAACCTATCCTGAAAGATGATCCCTCTGTCTCACAGATCTTGGGAGACAGATCAGTGGCCCATGTCCCAGACTGGCAGCCCGGGCGGCAGATGGAACCCCAGACTGGCAGCGGGCCCCTGCCACCCGGGGACGTGGCCCCACTCAGCCTGCTGCCAGCCCAGGATTCCATCCATCCAGGCCAGCAGCGGGCTGAGCGGGGCTGGCGTCCGGGACCCCAGACCATCAGTGGGCTGAGCAGGGCCGGTGGACAGTACCCCAGACTGGCAGCGGGCTGAGCGGCTCAGCCCGCTGACGATCTGGGCTTCCATCCGCTGGCTCCTGCCAGCCGAGGTCCCGGCTACTGACCCCACTCAGCCCACTGCTGGCCTGGGGTTCTGTTCACCCAGGCAGGCAGCGGGCTGAGTGGGGCCGGCGGCTGGGACCCCGTCTGGCAGCAGAGTGCCACTAAAAATCGGCTTGTGTGCCGCCTTTGGCACGCGTGCTGCCGGTTGCCAACCTCTGAACTAGAGTTCTACCACAACGGGAGACTCTAATCCACAAATTTAATTTTGGATAATTACACTTTTTATTGTAAAAGGGAATGAAAGTCTCTGGATACATTTTTTTGGAAAGGGTTAATGGGAGGATTGGAGCAGATTAACATGTTTTCTCATTTAAATGACATTGTCATTCCACAAAGATGGCTAGTATCGCATCACCAAATATAAACATGGCCAGTTCCTGGAAACCTTTGTCATAAAGAGGAATGCTAGTGATGTGTACTTGAAATGGTCTCTCTTGTGATCGTTACTCATACTTATAAAATGAGAGAGAATAATATACATTATGTTTCTGGACATTATCTGTAGTTTGGTGGCTGTTGTACCCGATTCTGAGGGAGTTGCACAAATAATCATAAGAACTTGCAGCTGTAACTGTGCTTTGATTTAATGTGACCAGCTTGCTATTTTATTCTTGATTACTCAAATAATTAATTTTTTGTTGAAAATTACTATTAATGCCTAGTAAAATAGCAATACAAATATTTATATATAGACATTTTTAGCCATACATTGTCCCCTCCATTTATGCTAGTGGAGGAGATTAAAATTTGATGAAAGTGCCCATTTGCAGAGAAATGTTGCTTCTGCATTAGACCCTGCATGGGTGAATTAAAGGGTTTGGGTTTTGGGGATCAGGGTGGAGTTGAGAACTGGACTAACTCCTTATCATTGCCCCAAACTGTGGGCAGCCTACTGTGTAGACCCTGTAGGTGCTTAAATCCTGGATTGGCTGCCAAAAGACGGGTCTTCTGAAATGCCTTCATGGTCTTTCTTTCAATGCCTATACCCCCAAACCTAGATATTAGCACTATGTAGACAAGTTTACAGATGTGGTCCTTATAAGAGTAATCTGGTGTGGCGTGCAAGAGAGCATGCTGTCCATAGGACAAATGGACAGAATAACTGTGCATGTTGATCCTTTGGGAGTGTTAAAGTGCACCTATTTTAATTTCCCAATGGTCATGTGCCAGAATGCAGCCCCGTAACTCTTGTGATAATTTTAGAAAGTAAAAATATTGCAGTACTAACAATGAAGTTGAATTAAATGGATCAAATTCAGACCTGATGTAAGCAGGTGCCACTCTAGTTAATTGAGTGGCAGGTGCTTACACCAGATCTGAATTAGGCTTAATGTGTTTACTTAAAAGTTGTCCCAGAGCAGGCCTTGAATGTGTATAGCCAATGAAGAACAAGTGCAGATACTTGCTCTGTGGGTGGCTGAACTTTTTGAAATGCTGTTACTTTCTCAAATAAATGTATATTCAAACCTTCTTTTCCTTAGATTATTTTGGCGGCAGAACATGTTATTTTAACACATGAACTCACCAATAGATGGTGCTATGGGGGAGAGGGGCAAACACTAAAAATTAATGTGCTTGCTTTGATAAAAGAATGCTGAGTTAACTTTTATTTAATTTAGAACATTTTAAGAAATTGAATATAAAATATTGTGAATTTTTAAAACATTTTGGCTTTCTACTAGGGTTTGTGCTACCTTCAGCAAAAGCACTGGACAGTGTGATCATAACTATAAACTACCTAAAGGGGAACTTAAATACAAGTATTCTATGTCAGGCCTTTGTAGGTAACAATGCATAAAATATTTTGGTATGTTTGGTAAATGTACCTTAAAATTACATTTTGTGGTATGGTTAAATTAGATTAAATTAAATATTTTAATAGTAGTAAACCAGGTAGATTGATTTAAATTTTAGTCACTATTTAAATCAGCAAGCAGGAAATCTTGATTTAAGTAATCTATTTGAACTGTTTTGCCTTTTTACTTTATTTTCCGAAAGAAAGGTTGATTCTCATTGGTTAGTAACCATTAAAACACATTGATTTGCATCTACATAGAGCCTTGAAACTAAATTTAGTGGTACATTTTTGACTAACCAGGCGGATACAATATATCTATATACATTTATTTAAGCAGTTGTATAGCTTAATTTGCATTTATTCAGATTCTTAATTTTTGCATTTTTTATTATGTTAGAAAATGGTGAATGATGCATTTTTTATTTACTATATTATTTTTTTTACTTGGGATTTGTATCAAGCTCTGCATGGATGGAAATTCAAATTAAATTAAAAATGCACAACCACAATATTTTAAATTAAACAAAACTCATTTAAATGTGCTGTATACATTTACTTTTTTCTTATCAAAACATATTTTGCGTTTAAAACTGGCTTATTAAACAGTTTGTCTGTAAAGTGTTTATCTGCAGTTAGTGAATTGAATTGATTGTTTCTGGTCACCATGTCTTTTCAAGGTTTCCAAACTCGTAGATCCCATCTTTTCACACCTAGTTTTTATTCACAGATTGGAGGAGGAAAACAAGCTTTCCAGCTTGTTCAGCTCCTAGTTGTTTTCTCAACTTTTATAAACTAGTCCTTGAACTGCACTAGTTGAATAAAATGAAATTAAGAAAATATTGTCTGCACCTTCAGAAGAGGCTACTGCTGTCAAAAGCTGGTTTAGCACTTCAGACTCTGGTTTCAGGTGTTTAGCCAGTGACTTCCACCAGTTCAGTGCTTTGACTTTCTTTAAAACTTGTCAGCAGATATGTACTGCTTAATGTGTTTTGTATTTAATTTAAATTATTTTAATAACTTATAGTATGTTTAGGCCTCAACATAAATTGTCCTAATTTTAAATTTAATTTAAATAGATTTATTTTTTAAAAACCTATTTAAATAAAGAAAATCCACTTGAAATGTAAAAATCTGATTTTTTTTTTTTAATTGATTTTTATCCACACTGGTAAACAATTTGACCATTCTTATAGTTCTGTTCGGTACATAAGTGCATTAATAGTTTCTAGTAATTAGTC
Source organism: Chelydra serpentina (assembly GCA_037349315.1). NCBI lineage: Eukaryota > Metazoa > Chordata > Testudines > Chelydridae > Chelydra > Chelydra serpentina. Next base: position 52,817,625 of record JBAIAC010000024.1, on the reverse strand, counting down.
AATTACTGCATAAAAGAAATACTTAATTGGGATAAAATATATTTGAAACTTGCAGTGCTCTGGGAGGAGTGAGGGAAGAGGGAGGGGTTTCACAACCCTGAGGGAGAAAGTTGCAACGCTGTAAAGTGCCAGTGTAGACAAGCCCTCATTTGCTACACAGCTTCCAACTTCTGCAGCACACGAGGCAGGGGTCATATAGACAACAGCTTCCTTTAGTACTGAACCCTGAGCCATCCTCTAGCAGAATGGAAAAACAATGTAATCATTTAATTAAAGACTCAATGGATTGATGGGTTGGTTGATTTAAATCAAGGTGATTTTAAATTACCAAGAAGAAAGCCTTTATTTAAATCATTGATTTTAATAACTTTTCCATTTCTACTTTATTTTGTAAAGAAAGGTATATTCTCACTGATTGATGTAACTAAATAGGTTGATTTATAACTAATAGAGCCTTTCCACTAGATTTGGTACAGCTTTTTGCTACCTGGCAGGGTGCACTATAACTATATTTAATTATATAGCTGAATATTTTCAGATTCTTATTAATTGTACACGTCTAGTATGTTAGAAAATGGTGAATGATGTATTGCTTATTTTACTAGTTAATGAACTGTTCATGATTCTTGTCAAGCTGCATTAGGATGGTAATTGGAATTTAAACAAACAGCATTTTTGTATTTAAATATTTTGAGATTATAATAAGTTTAGGCCTTAACCTATTTTGTATTAAATTTATATTTCATTCTAAAATGTTTATTTAAAAAAAGAAAAACTTGATATAATTTAAGTAACAAAATAAAAAAAAAGTGAACTAAAAAAATCCAATTTTCAAAAAAATTTTTTTGATCCATGTAATGAATGTGCATGAGGGGGCTGAATTAAAGTTGTGCTAGCATGAGGATGGAATCTTCTGAGATTTTTACCAGTTGAGCTCTAGCAAATCTCTACCGAGCATGCACAAACTGTGATTCCCACCCCAGCTCCCCTTCCCTGTTTACACCTTGGCCAAATTTGGATGGGTTTTCACTGGGATGGCAAAAGGCACATCCCTGACCCAATAAATGCCCTTTGACAAATTTCAAATCCCTGCTCCAAAGCATTACCAAGAAGAGGTTGCTAGAATTTTTTAACATTGAAAAATCTATTTTTCTCCAGACTCGTTCTCAGAAATGGCTTAATTGTTTTGGCTGAAATGTTCCAAAATATTCAGCCTGAAGCAGACACCCAACACTGAAAATTTCAGGCCCAACAGTTAGTTTGGTAAAGTCATAAGCAATGGAAAACAAGGCCATATAATGGGAAGTGTTGGGCAAACATGATAGTAAGCAGGCTGCCAGCCCCTCCTACAATATATATTTCTTGCTCTACTAAAATTAGCAAGAAGTTAATGCAACACCTGTGAACTGTACTAATGCCCGTGGGATAATACTTCCAGCTCTGTTGCTTTTAATACTGTAGAAGCGACAGAGTCCTGTGGCACCTTATAGACTAACAGACGTATTGGAGCATAAGCTTTCGTGGGTGAATACCCACTTCTTCGGATGCATTCAGTGGAAGAAGTGCACTGCATGTATCGGAAGAAGTTAGTATTCACCCACGAAAGCTTATGCTCCAATAAGTCTGTTAGTCTATAAGGTGCCACAGGACTCTTAGTCTGGATCTGTAGAAGCGACAAACACGGCTACCCCTCTGATACTTTTAATACTGTGTTATGCTTGGAGTAATATGTGTTCTGGAAAAGACATTGCAGTAACTTATTCTTCTGCGGTTTCTTGATGGCTGTCGTTACGCAAAGAGCTTATTGGATATATGTGATGATGCCAGAAGCCCAGCCTGTTGGAGGTTAATTATCCACATGAGGTGGATAGTTCAAAGAATGGGTTCATTTCCAAGATGAATTTTGGTTGTTCAGTTCTGCCGACCACATGCCCAGAGAGAGAAGTTCTTATCCTTGGCCAGGTGCATGAGAGCACGCTCACAGCCTGTTTGTACCAGAGGGGTTTGTGATTGTGACTTTTCTTTATTTGGCCCTGATTCAGGTCCAAGAACTGTCTGTTTCCTAACCCAAATTTGATTCTTAGGTAGGGATTTGTATTTAAGAAGTTAAAAGGCACTCGTTATCCAGCATGTATCTTTTTTTAGATGCAGATTTAATTCGATCACTCGTCCCCTTCTCTTTGCTATAATGTGCATTCTACCAGAGCATCATAATTAAGTATGAGCCACTTTCTTACTTAACAGATTGTTTTGATCGTCTTTTTCTTAAGGCATCTTATACTAAAGTAGTTTCATTTAACATGCAAAGGTTAAATTAATTATTTTTACAGAAAAGATGGAAAGCTTTCTGTTTCTTGAACCAATTCCATTTTTATAGCTGGTAACTTACGTTTTAGATGGATGATACCTTTAAAGTCTGAAGGTTTGGCAGAGCCTTTCTGTGAGTAAATCTTACTCTTAACATGACACTACTACTGAACTACTTTTGATCACCACTTTGTCACTGAGAGCAGCTAGGCGTTAATGGGGACTAGGGACGAAAGAAGACAATGAAAATATAGCTCAACTATTTATCCGAATAAGGTTAGATTTATTATTTGTATTGTGATAGAGCCTAGAAGCCCTGGGCCCCATTGTACCAAATAATGTAAAAACATAAAGGAGATGGCCCCTACCCCCAAATATTTACAGTTCAAGCAATTATCAGAGGTGAGCAATGTTGCTATCTAGGTAGGGCATATTGAGGTGATTCCTCCCCCTCCCCCCCTTCAAAGAGGGATGTTTTCTGCATCCCTGTCTAGAAACCTGTGGGTCTTCATTTCTACGCCTCTTCCTTTCCATTCTGGTGACCCATGGTGTAACCAGCCTTTATCTGACTAACTAGGACTAGACCAGAGTTTCTTCAGAGCCTTTTGGTACTACTTCTGAACTCAGATCTTGCGAGGAATGCTTTTGATTCTTTTATCAGGGGTTCATCACAACACTGTCATTCATGCTAGTTTAGGAAGCAAGAGACTCATGGAGGGAACTGAACCTAGGTCTTTTGCATTACACTGGATTGGTCGGTGAAAACCCTTTTATCTGTTGACCAGGCTTAGGGTGATCAGATGTTCTGATTTTTATAGGAATATCTGGGGCTTTGTCTTGTATAGGCGCCTGTTACCGTATAGGCGCCTGTTACCCCCCCCACCCCGTCCCGATTTTTCACACTTGCTGTCTGGGCACCCTAGTCAGGCTATAAAAATTGCATTTTGGTATTCCATTGGCTTATTTTGCTATGACCTGATATTTCTCCTTGCCTACCCTTGCTCATAGCCAAAGTCATGTTTAAATCACTCTGGATTTTAGAGATGAGCTCTATAAACTAACCAATGTTTGGTTCAGCTGAGGGCACAGAAGTATGTGATTCTGAGCAAAGAATTTCAGTCATGTTCTAAATGACCCTGATAAATCTGTAGGAGACAGATGGCCCATTCTTTCACACCAGCCTTCTGTCACAGGATCTTGTGTATTTAGGAGTTTTAGTTCACTAATTTTGTACTAGTAATTGCTGTTGAGTCAGTGTGGTCCAACCTTTGAATAGTGAAAGCTTATCACTAAACTGTTTGCAGAGTCAGCATCTATTTCAGGGATTGGAACGCTACAGCTTTTTGCTTCTCTTTCAGTTTCCATGAATTTAGTTATCTTGATGTTTGCGTGCCTGTATGTTTCAGTATATCTTAATTACTCATCTCTACACTGCCTCATTAGAACAGGAAAAACAGGAATTGAAACAGCTTGATTAGCAAGGAAACTGTGTTGAAATCACAACTCTTTGAAATGCTAAGTATTTGAACAGCACGGTATCAACAGCTGTTATGTTACTGTATGGGGAATCCAGATAATGAAATAAGATGCATTAGTTTGAAACATGCAGGGTGGTTATTACTAATGCATGTTAAAATGTGTTTCAGGTAATGAAATGTGAACATTTGGGCATTTCTACAGAAAACCTGTGTACCTGCATGTGATAAATATTTCAATATATTTGCATTTTGAAGCTTAACCATGTTCTTTTGTTTTCAGTTATTCTAAATTGTAGTCTCCATTAGAGTTTAAATAACTGTAAATTTCATAATCAGACCACTGGCTTATTGTTTGAAGTGACAGTTGTAGTCACTTCTGCAGTAATTATTCGCAGATGTCAGCCACCGAGTTGAGAGATTTTCAGGGATGCTAATTAGTGCTATCTAAACTTTTTTTCGCTGAGTCTCCTTCATAAATTCCACGGTTATAACCTTACAAGTATCCCTGCAGTAGGGGAAACACCTTTTCATTATTACACAGGAATGCTTCAGACAAGGAGGTGATGAAAAGGAGTGTCAAGCATCATTTTCCAACCCTCAGGTGTACATTGATGATTGGTCAGTATCTGGGTAGAGTAGGTGACTGCAGCACAACTTCCCTTATTATACTATCCATACAACTGCCTCATTTGTGCTTTTTAAAATAGAAAGCGTTGATACTGGGTGTGACATTACACTTCATATTCTTTATGAAAATATGCTAATGATATGGATATGCCATAATTGCGATGCACTTTATGCAAGATGGTTCATGTAAGATATCATTGAAAAGGTTATGATTTACTGAATGTGATTATTCAATTTGAATGCATGTATCATTTCTGTATCTAAAGTTAGGAATATGGACTATGTAACAATTACAACTGAGTGTGTATTGGGAAGACACCCACTAGACGACAGGCCATCAGATTTGATGGGCCATTAGGAAAGAACAACAAGACTGTGAAGATACTAATCTCTCTCCATCCTGGGAGGAATCCTGGGACATAACTGGTACTAAACATGATCTTGGACTTCTTGTAACTTTCCACTAACAGCGGGAGGGTGAGGGTGTCAAGTTTGGGAAACAAAGGATTCCCACCTTATGTAAGGATGGGGAGAAAGGCAAACAGGGCTCTTCTCCATGGCTTGTCTGCGCAAGAAGAAAGACTGCTAAAGACACCTGAAGGGAAGGCAATGGAAGAGTCCAGACTGAGACCAGGGTCCAATCTGAAAAGAAATAGAGCTGGAACTCTAAGCTATAGAAACTTTGCAACCTGCCTAAAGTAACATTTAGGGTAAGAAATTACATTTTGTAACCAGTTTCTTAAGCATATTGAGCTTAGCTTGCATATTTTGTTTTATTTGCTCAGTAATCTGCTTTGTTCTGTCTGTTATCTCTTATATTCACTTAAAATTTACCTTTTGTAGTTAATAAACGTACAGTAACTGCTCACTTAAAGTCATCCCGGTTAACGTTGTTTGGTTAAGTTGCTGATCAATTAGGGAACATGCTCGTTTAAAGTTGTGAAATGCTCCCTTCTAATGTTGTTTGCAGGCTATCAATTGCGGCAGTTCAGCTGTCCCTTCCCCCACTGCCATGTGCTGCTACCCGAAACTCGTGCCTGCTTGCTGTGTGGGGGGAGGAGAAGAAGAGGAGGGCTAATGTCCCCCTGCTCCTGCACCTCGCTTACCCCATCTTCCATAGAGCAGGGGGGACACAAGAGGGAGGGAGCTGCTGCCTTAGGGAGCTGCTGCAGCTGCTGGGCTTGCTGATCTAATTAACAAGGCAGTGTACTTCTGACCCCACTCTTGATACTTAAAGGAGAAATGTGCATCTCTGTCTCTGAAACACATCTGTCTCTGTCTGCCCTCCCTCCTTTCCTGCCAGCTTGTAGAGTGTTAGAGTTAACCCTCGAGGGCTCATCCAACTGCTTAGTTCATTTAGCGTTAAGGCATTCCCGTGGAAATATCCCACCCTCTGACTCCTCCACCTCAGCCAAGCTTCACTATCCTCATCGCTGTGTACCAGTATTCAATTTTTGTTTAAAACTTTGTGTGTGTGTGTGTATAATATAGTCTTCTATCTGGTGAAAAAAATTTCCCTGGAACCTAACCCCCTCATTTACATTAATTCTTATGGGGAAATTGGATTCGTTTAACGTTGTTTCGCTTAGTCGCATTTTTCAGGAACATAACTACAACATTAAGTGAGGAGTTACTGTATTTCTTGTTTATAATATAACCCAGTTTATGCAATTCATAGGGTGCGGGGGGGGGGGGGGGGAGAAAAGTCTCTGCATACCTTCCTTCACATTGAGGGAGGAGGCGGATTTCATAATATACCTTTGGGTCTGCACTCCAAGGGAGGTGGACACCTGAGTGATGGGGCAAGGCCCTTAAGCTGAGCCTTCCCAGAGCTGATCTCAGTGTCTGTGTCATTCTGCAGTTGGGTGTGGCCCTGCCTGCATGTGTGCTGGAGGAGGCGTAATGGCCTGGCTCAGCAAGACAGGTAAAAAGGGTGCTGAGGCTGGTAGAACAGGTGGGCTCAGCAGTATCTCAGCACATCAGGTGGCATCTTGAAGGGGGGCAACCCGTTTCACTGGGGTTATAGAGCTCTCTGTCCAGTGGGTTAGCAAGGTGTTGGAGAGGGGAAATGAGGTTAGGAAAAGAGATTGCTGCCCTTTTTAAAGTACCCCATCTGGACACAGTAGCTCCACCACTCTGGATTTTTGCAACAAACTCATTGTAAAGTGGAGGAAAAACTGTGTTGCAGCTCTATTTAAAAACAAATCAAGAATATTTTTGGTCAGACTTTCCAGTCCTCCACAGGAATTGGCTTTTAATTCCATCATTCCTCCTTATTGAAGCAATCCATTTAAGGCAAACGTGTTTGAGGCTAAAGCCTTCTCGTTTAATTGGGATTTATGCAAAAAATGAAGGTTAATGAAATCTGCCAGAATTGTTCTATAAGGAAAGTAGCTGGTGAGCATGGCACATAGGAAAATGCATGGTTCATCCTGAACTGTACCCAAAATGACAATTTTAAGTCCTTAATATTGGCGTGCAAATATAGATAGTGATTTGTAATGTAAAATTATGTATAGTGCTATGGTATAAGGATTGAGAAAATATGTAGCCTAATTTTTTTAGAATAGTGGAGGTCTCAGCTGGCATAAAGTGTTGTCAGTGAAGCTGAACCTGCAGCAGATTGATTGTGGGCAATAGTATGAGGCATGGGGTAGGGAAGCAAGCTCAATATCAGAAAGTTTTCAAATGGGAACAGTCATCCAGCAGTCACATACAGGTTACAGAATTTTAAAACTAAAGTTTAAAACTGAGTTTTGTTTTAAAAGTCTTTTCTTAGGTATCTTTTATGGTACTTTAGATAAGGTGACTTAGCCCTTCCCTAATACTTTTGCCACTTTTTCGAAACTGCAACTCTTTTTCAGAATGCAGCACTTCTCTGTGACCAGCACTATCTCCAGTAGATACATTCTTTGTGTTTCCACTCCTGTTTTGTTTCATTTCCTTGGTAGCTGACCTCTCCAAATGCCTCTCTACTGCTTTCCACTCTTCCCACAAACCATTTACCTTCAATTTCCACCATTGTAATCTTCCCCTTTCCAAGAGTTTCTAGCATTGTCCATTTGCAGCAACTCTTGTGACTGATTATATAAGAGCTCTTATAATTGGGCAATTTGTATACCATCCTGGGATCTGAATTGTGCAAGGTTGGACTGGATTTTGACCTGGGCATGCATTCCTCCGCTAACCTGATGTGAACCATAGGCCAAAACTGCTCCACAAAGTGTAGAGCACATACATACTTTATGATTAAGGCTACAATTTTGTCGTGGAAGTCACGGAATCGGTGACTTCCAAAGACGACTTTGACTTCAGCCTCGGTGACTGGGAGCTGCAGGGTCCTGCCGCCTCACACAGCAGCAGGGAACTCTGAGGTACCCCCGCCACCTTAGGCAGTGGGCCCCCAAGCTCCCATGGCTGCCGCGGCAGGCAGCCGGGGGGACCCTGGAGCTCTGAGCCCCCACAGCTCCCCAGCCCCTTAGCATTTTATCATGGATATTTTTAGTAAGTCAGGGACAGGTCACGTGAATTTTTCTTTGTCTGTGATCTGTCCGTGACTTTTACTAAAAATATCCATGACAAAATCTTAGCCTTAGTTATGGTGACTCATTCTAAAAGATAGAAACACTTAAGCACAGGAGGTAAGTTCATACAAGAATCAAAGCTCTGATTAACCAAACAGTCTGTCTTGAGGTTGTTTTCATGAATTTTCTTAGCCTGGATGACAGCTATTCATTTTATGGAATAGTGAAATTGAGGCGCTAACATAATAGTATGAAATTCTTTTATTTCCTTTCTTCCTCATGGCATCTGCGTGGCAGTTTCTTGCTTCCCTTAAGTGATGGATTCTTGTATCTTAAATCTTTGTGTGTAGCTGGTTGAAGTCCATGTTGTTCTGCCAATACAAGGGAGAAAGATGAGGGAGGCATAGCACAGATCATTGTGGAGCAAGGCTTACAGTGGAGAGTTACTAATCATAGTGTATAAGAACTACTGAGCCATCTGGCAGAAGTGTATACAAGTAAGCCTATAGTTTTCTGTAGTGGCTACTATTATCCTCAAAACAGATAGAAACCAAGTGTTTTTTTCCTTATAAATTATGAAACTGGTGTTTACTTTTCTCTCATGGACACTGGATCATATCAGGATGGATAGAGAAACAAAATTTATAAATTTGATGGCTTCTTGGAAGACCAGTCTAAAGGCGGAAAGAGTAATCATTTAGAGTGAATCACTGGTGAGTCATTAAGGCTATGTCTACACTAGAGAGCTTGCAGAGATCTCTAGTGTAGCTGCTATATGCCAATGGGAGAACTCTCCTGTCAACATAATTAATCCACCCCCTACGAGCGGCGGTAGCTATGTTGGTGGAAGAAGCTCTCCTGCCGACATAGTGCTGTCCACACTGGTACTTATGTCGGTGTAACTTATGTAGCTCTGAGGGGTGACTTATTCACACCCATGAATGACATAAGTTATACTGACATAAGTGGTAGTGTAGACGTAGCCTTAGAGTTTGTCAGAGCGGCAGCATATATTCTGTTGTCCTGAAAGTTAGCTAATTGCTTCCACTTTTTGAAGACATTTAGCAATCCCTAGTCGGATGACCAGACAGCAAGTGTGAAAAATCTGGACAGGGGGTGGGGAGTAATAGGAGCCTATATAAGAAAAAGACCCAAAAATCAGGACTGTCCCTATAAAATCAGGACATCTGGTCACCCTAAATCCTAGGTAGTTTTGGAAATATAGTTAAGATTTGCAAAAGTGTCCTAGTAAAATGCATAATTAGTTTTTGTCAAGCGATTAAAAAAAATAATCATGATTAATTGCTCTATTAAAAATAATCGTATACCATTTATTTAAAATTTTTGGACGTTTTCTACATTTTCAAATACATTGATTTCAATTACAACACAGAATACAAAGTGTACAGTGCTCACTTTATATTTACTTTTTATTACAAATATTTGCACTGTAAAAAACAAAAGAAATTGTATTTTTCAATTCACCTAATACAAGTACTGTAGTGCAATCTCTTTATCATGAAAGTTGAACTTACAAATGTAGAATTGTGTACAAAAAAACCCCGCATTCAAAAATAAAACAATGTAAAACTTTAGAGCCTACAAGTACAATCAGTCCTACTTCTTGTTCAGCCAATGTCTCAGACAAACAAGTTTGTTTACATTTGCAGAAGATAATGCTGCCTGCTTCTTGTTTACAATGTCACCTGAAAGTGAAAACAGACGTTCTCATGGCACTGTTGAAGCCATCGTCGCAAGATATTTACATGCCAGATGCGTTGAAAGATTCAAATGTCCCTTGATGCTTCAACCACCATTCCCGAGGACATGCGTCCATTCTGATGACAGGTTCTGCTCGATAATAATCCAAAGCAGTACCGACCGATGCATGTTCATTTTCATCATCTGAGTCAGATGCCACCAGCAGAAGGTTGATTTACTTTTTTGGTGATTTGAGTTCTGTAAGTTCCACATCAGTGTTTTGCTCTTTTAAGACTTCTGAAAGCATGCTTCTCACCTCATTCCTCTCAGATTTTGGAAGGCACTTCAGATTCTTAAACCTTGGATCAAGTGCTGTAGCTATCTTTAGAAATTTCACATTGGTATCTTCTTTGCATTTTGTCAAATTTGCAGTGAAAGTGTTCTTAAAATGAACATGTGCTGGGTCATCCTCCGAGACTGCTATAATATGAAATATATGGCAGCATGCGGGTAAAATGGAGCAGGGGACATACAATTCTCCCCCAAGGAGTTCAGTCACAAATTTAATTAACACACTTTTTTTTAATGAGTATCATTAGCATGAAAGCATGTTCTCTGGAACGATGGCCAAAGCATGAAGAAGCAGATGAATCTTTAGCGCATCTGGCATGTAAATGTCTTGCAACGCTGGGTACAACAGTGCCATGCAAATGCCTGTTCGCACTTTCAGGTGACATTGTAATTAAGAAGTGGGCAGCATTATCTCCTGTAAATGTAAGCAAACTTGTTTCTCTTAACGATTGGCTGAACAAAGAAGTAGGACTGAGGGGACTTGTCATCTCTAAAATTTTACATTGTTTTGTCTTTGAGTGCAGTTATGTAACAAACTACTTTTGTAAGTTGCACTTTCACAACAGAGATTGCACTACAGTACTTGCATGTGGTGAATTGAAAAATACTATTTCTTTATAATTTTTACAGTGCAAATATTTGTAATAAAAAGTAAATATAAAGCGAGCACTGTACATTTTTTATTCTGTGTTGTAATTGATATATTTGAAAATGTAGAAAAAAATCCAAAATACTTAATAAATTTAAATTGGTATTCTATTGTTTAACAGTGCGATTAATTTTTTTGAGTTAATCACGAGTTAACTGCAATTAATCGACAGCCCTAATAACAATTATGCATAGTTTTTAGAATTAGCTTGCATAGAATCTTGAGTTACCTATAAAGATTTTGGGTGATGATAAAATTCAGTGATAACTCCATAATTGTTGTGATGAATGTACTGGCAAATGGAAAAATATGACCTTCAGTAACAACAGCAGAAATTTCTTGCACTGGCTACATCTGAAAATGTTCTTATAGGATTAATGGCCTTCACTTCTCATTTTTCCCAATGGGAGCAAAGCCAACCTGCCTTCTGAAGATGGTTGCCATATATATATATATATATATAGGCATTTATAGATATATATTTTATATATATATATATATATATATATATATATATATATATATATATATAGGCATTTATAGATATATATTTTATATATTTATATATATATATATATATATATAGGCATTTCAGTAGGGTGGTGTGTGTGTGTATATATATATATATATATATAGGCATTTATATATATATATTTTATATATTTATATATATATATTTTATATATTTATATATATATATTTTATATATTTATATATATTCTATAGGCATTTCAGTAGGGTGGTGTAAGGTCCCACAGGTCTAAAACCCAGGCCTGTAGAGTTACCAAGCAGCTGACATCTCCAGGCTGCCACCAAGTGACAGCTGTAACCATCTTGCGCTCCACTTTTCAAGACCTGATGTGAACGCAGACCATGGGAAGTTCCATCTCAAGGGTTTGACAGACGACAGCCCCATGGGTCCTGATTGGATCCCTGCCCTATATAAACCCAGAGGGTATTCTAGGAAGTGTCCAAACAATAGCATGGATCTTCCGTAGCTTCTATGACTGTTACTGCTCCTTGCTCTTTAATTCCTGGCTTTACGTCAGCTTGATTTGGACTTTGCCTGCTGACTCAGACTCTGAAACCTGACTCGACTCTGACCCTTGCTATCGACCCTGGCCTGGACCTGACTTTGCACTGCTCTGCTACTGCCAGCCTCAGATTTGACCCTGCTTTAACCATGAGCCCTGACTGGCCTTGTTGGGATCCTGATAGTTGAGTTGAAAATTGATTAGGTAATGGGCTGTCATGAATGTGATTATATTGGTAAATAAACAAATCATAGAATCGTAGGACTGGAAGGGACCTCGAGAGTTCATTTAGAGCAGTCCCCTGCACTCATGGCAGGACTAAGTGTTATCTAGACCTGGAGATTTTTAAGAGCAGGTTAGATAATGATGGAGATTCCACAGCATACCTAGACAACTTATTCCAGTGCCTACACCCTGACAGTTAGGAAGTTTTTTCTATTGTCCAACCTAAACTACCCTTGCTGTAATTTAGCACATTACTTCTTGTCTTATCCTCAGAGGTTAGAGAACAATTTTTCTCCCTCTTCTTTGTAACAATCTTTTATGTGCTTGAAAACTATTACCGTGTCCCCTCTGTCCACAGGCGCCGACTTCCTGGGGCGCCGGTGGGAGCTCACGCCCAGCGTCGGGGGCGGGGCCCTGCTCCCGACGCTGGGCCCCACCCCCGACGCCGGGTGACGTTGGGGGGCCCCGCCCCCGACGCCGGGTGACGTTGGGGGGCCCCGCCCCCGACGCCGGGTGACGTTGGGGGGCCCCGCCCCCGACGCCGGGTGACGTTGGGGGGCCCCGCCCCCGACGCCGGGTGACGTTGGGGGGCCCCGCCCCCGACGCCGGGTGACGTTGGGGGGCCCCGCCCCCGACGCCGGGTGACGTTGGGGGGCCCCGCCCCCGACGCCGGGTGACGTTGGGGGGCCCCGCCCCCGACGCCGGGTGACGTTGGGGGGCCCCGCCCCCGACGCCGGGTGACGTTGGGGGCGGGGCCCAGCAACGTCTTCCAGTGCTAAGGTAAGATGGCGGCGGGCCCCGGGGTTGGCGGGGAGCTGGCCGCGGGTCCTGGCGCAGGCGGGGAGCTGCCGGTGGGTGCAGAGCACCCACCAATTTTTCCCCGTGGGTGCTCCAGCCCCGGAGCACCCACGAAGTCGGCGCCTATGCCTCTGTCTTGTCTTCTCCAGACTATAAAGAAACCCATTTTTTCCAGTCTCTTCTCATAGATAGTTTTCTAGATCTTAAATAATTTTTCTTGCTCTTTTCTGAACTTTCACCAGTTTGTCCACATCTTTCCTGAAATGTGGCGCGCTCTCCCTCTCTCTCTTCCCCCCCCCCCACACTATAAGTTTTAAACAAACAATTTAATACTATACATAGCATCGTGTGTATGATGATGATTGTGAAGCTTGGTTGTGGGGTTGGAGTCAAAGGGTGGGCTATTTCCCAGGGAATGCCTTGCTGCTAAATGATGAACTAGCTCTTGGCTAAGTCCTCAAGGGTAAACACATTGTTGTTAATGTAGCCTCACACTCTACAAGGCAGCACTGATGGAGGGAGGAGACACAATAGATGCATGGCAGTGGCTGCAAACATTCCCTGTGGAAACTGAACGTGATGATGAACCCATGCTATCCCACTAGAGCACACCACTCCCTCCACTTTCCAAAGTGTTGGGGGAGGGGTGGTGTCTTTGCGCGCGCACGTGTGTGTGAGAGAGAGAGAGACGCGCGCATTGCCCCTTTTAAGTATGTTTACCCCACTTTAAGTACACTGCCTTTTTAAGTAGTTCAGCAAGTTGAGACAGCAGCTGCTACCGGCAAGCTCCTTCTGTCCTGAGCCCTGTCGTGTGTACCCCATGTTCTGTGGAGATGAGGTGCAGGGGGGTGGGGGCACCCAGATATCGGCACCCCTTTCCTCCCCCACCCCTGCACAGCAAGCAGGAGGCTCCTGGGAACAGCTCCTAGGCAGAGGGAAGGAGCAGCACACAGCAGTGGGAGCAACACACCTGAACTGCCCGGCAATTAGCGTGCTGGGCGGTTGCTGCACCGGGAACTGATTGGAGGGCTGCTGGCCCACCCTGGTTCCAAGCCCCAACCAGCTAGCTCCAACAGGCTGCTCTTCCTGCAAGCGGTGGACAAAACAGGCAGCTGCCAAACAATGTTATAAGGGAGCATTGCACAACTTTAAACGAGCATGTTCTCTATTAGATCAGCGATGTAACAACGAAACAACGTTAACCGGGACGACGTTAAGTGAGGAGTTACCGTACTCCAGCTGACTCCCAATCAGTAAAGCGGAAGAATTACTTTCTCATTTCTTGCTTACAACACTCCTACTAATATATCCCAAAATGTTTGCTTTTTTGGCAACGGTGTTATACCATTGACTCATATTTAGCTTGTGATCCACTATGACCCCCAGATCCCTTTCTGAAGTACTCCATCCTAGGCAGTCATTTCCCATTTTGTATGTGTGCAGCTGATTGTTCCTTCCTAAGTGGAGTACTTTGCATTTGTCCTTATTGAATTTCATCCTATTTACTTCAGATCATTTCTCCAGTTTGTCCAGATCATTTTGAATGTTAATCCTGTCCTTCAAAGCATTTGCAACCCTTCCCAGCTTTGTATTGTCCACAAACTTCATAAGTGTACTCTCTATGCTATTATCTAAATCATTGATGAAAATATTGAACAGAACCAGACCCAGAACTGATCCCTGCTGGACCCCACTTGATATGCCCTCCTAGCTTGCCTGTGAACCATTGATAACTACTCTGTGCGAATGGTTTTTCAACCAGTTATGCATCCACCTTATAGTAGCTCCATCTAGGTTGTATTTCCCTAGCTTATGAGAAGATCATGCGAGACAGTATCAAAAGCTGTACTAAAGTCAAGATATACCACATCTACCACTTCCCTCTTATCCACAAGGCTTGTTACCCTGTCAAAGAAAGCTGTTATGTTGCTTTCACACGATTTGTTCTTGACAAAACCATGCTGTTACTTATCATCTTTTATTATCTTCTAAGTGTTTGTAAATTGATTGCTTAATTATTTGCTCCATTATCTTTCCAGGTACTGAAGTTAAGCTGACTGTAATTCCCCAGGTTTCTTTTTCTCTTTTTTTATACATTGGCACTATATTTGCCCTTTTCCAGTCATCTATATTTTCTCCCATCTTCCATGACTTTTCAAAGATAATCGCTAATGGCTCAAATTTCTCCTCAGTCAGCTCCTTGAATATTCTAGGATGTATTTCATCAGGCCCTGGTGACTAGGGATGTAAATATCATTAAAAAAGTTAACTGTTTACATGATTAATCAGTTAACTGATTGAACAATATAATTTTAAAGGGAGAGGGGATGGGGGCCGCTCCGGCGGGTCCGGGGCTGGGCTCGGCCAGCGCAGCTGGGGTCGCTCCATCCAGCCGGCGCAAAAACACCTTCATTTGGTTCTGAGAAGTAGTTGCTGAAATTCCAAACTAAGTTAGTAAATGCATAGCATACATCGTTGCTGACGTTTACTGTATAGTTGGCTTTTTTCTGGGATGGGATAGTCCTTATCTTTGTGTATACCACTTACTGCATGTTGTGATGTCATGTTCCTCCTGGTGCCAACTTCAAAACTTTAGCTGCCCAGTTTGTCTACCTAATTATCCCATCTAGTAATTTTGATGCATTTATTTGGTAGAGCACAGTGAATCTTCTCTATATTTAGTTCCTGTTTAATTACAGTAAATATTGTCAGAAATAAAATACTCTGATTACCATGTTACAGGTCTTATTGCAGCAGGCCTCATGTTCTTGCCATGGACAGAAGTGTAATCTGTGTAGATCTTCTTAGGCCTGGTCTACACTGTGGGGGGTGGGGGAGGATCGACCTAAGATACGTAATCTTAGGTCGACGTACCTGGGCGTCCTCACAGCGGTGAGTCGATCGCTGCCGCTCCCCCGTCGACTCCACTTCCGCCTCTCGCGGGGGTGGAGTTCCGGAGTTGACAGGGAGAGCACTCGGGGATCAATTTATGACGTCTACACTAGAAATTGACAGTGAATTTGACAAATAATCTCAGCGCTTCACTGATACAGTTCCACTGTGAATAGAAAATATAAGAAAAAGAAGATAATATTCAGGCGTCTAATTGAGCCAGCTCATGGTGGTTTAGGAATCCAAATACTATGTTTTTTGGCATCCATCTTACCAAAATATGCTTTCCACCAAGTTTCTTACTCTTGGGTTTTAGGTTCTTAGGGCTACACCACAGGAATTCCCACAGCTTCCAGAGGATTTTGACACCAGACGGCTGCAGCAGCAGGGTAGAGCCTGAGTAAGGCCTTGGATATTGTGTACCATTTTTTGTAAGGATATTAAAGTTACTCTCCGATTGTCTTGGCTCCTCATCTGTGGTCAGCAAAGGAGCAGTCAGTTTGTATTTGTGTGGCATTTCAGCTCTTTCTACTCTGTATCCTGTTACTTGTCCTACCCTTCCAGTTGTTTCAGTAATAGTTGTA
Source organism: Chelydra serpentina (assembly GCA_037349315.1). NCBI lineage: Eukaryota > Metazoa > Chordata > Testudines > Chelydridae > Chelydra > Chelydra serpentina. The sequence continues at coordinate 52,801,455 of JBAIAC010000024.1, read as the reverse complement.
AGATTTGTGATGCAGTTGCCACAGTGTTCTGAGACATCATTGTACCATTTGGGGGCCACTTGTTTTGGTATTCTGACTTCTGCTTCAGTGTGGAACAGAACTACCAAGAAGAATACTAAATTTTTCCAATATATAATTAATTGAATTACACTTCTAAAATGCAATTGTGCAGGAATGAAAATCTGTACAAGCAGCAATGGGTGTAGAATATTTAAGCACGGTCGTTGGGATCCACTAATTGTGAAGAGCCCTAAGCACACTACTACTTATAACCTTCAATTTTGACACAGCTATTACTGTTATTGGCCTCTACCAATTATATAATATCATTTTGTAATAGAGCTGTGGCAGACTGGCTTACCCCCATACTAGGGTGACCAGATAGCAAGGGTGAAAAATCGGGACGGGGTGGTGGGCAATTAACACCTATGTAAGACACAGCCCCAAATATTGGGACTGTCCCTATAAAATCAGGACATCTGGCCACCCTATCCATAACGAAAATTTGTATTTTATTTTTGTAGCTTGTTCGTGCTTATCTTGTATAATCCAGGCATTGAATGGTATACATGCTTACAATTTGTTACTCTAGTGAATGAAAATGGGGGTGGAGGGACTTGTAAAATGAAGGAGTTTGAGTTTTGGGGTGGAGATAGGTTGCAGCACTAATAAAACAAAACAAAACAAAAAAACAACCCAAACTCTCAGTTCACAGGAAGAGTCCACAGCTCAATTACAATGGGTCTTACTCTTGTTTGCTGTTCCTCTGAGAGATTGCAGACCTGTCAGTCACATCAGACTTGCTCAAAGCAATGAGAAAACAAGAAATCCTTTAAATTTTTAATATTTAACTTATTGGATTCTAAGACCAGAGGAATAGAGAAGCTGGCAGGAAAGGACACACACATGCCTGGGTTAACTAAACTGTTGTATGGCCACGCTTCTTTCTCGCTCTCCTTCAAAGAGCCATCCATGGAGGGATGAGAGTGAGCAGCCCTGATGTGGAGGAACAAGCAGGCAGAAGGGGACCATTTCCCTATCCCTCTTTAATAAGGTGTTTTGCTTTTATGTAATCCTGCCTTTCTCACGATGGAATTCAGTGAGACAACATGGCTACGCCATGTGGTTTCTTATGTAACAATGTCTTGCTCACTATGGGGTTCAGTGAAATAAAATATCTGTTCCTTTTGAAGGTTTTCCCTGGCACTCCCTGGAACAGGAGCTTAAGATAAAGTTCAAAGAGCCCACATAGGGCTTCAGAAGCAGGGAAACTCATTCAAGGAACAATTTCATCCAAGATTCATAGATAAACTGACCTCCAATATAGTATCAATTGGCTCAAGTTCAGAGCAATCAAATAAGTCTTAAGAGCTGTAACCCCAGTCCTACTCAGCGAATATGTACCAGATGTCTTGAACACTTTGGCAGTTGCTTTTATCAACAAGGCAGGAAGTACTAGATCTTCAGCCATGCTATGAGCATGTAATCTTCTTTCTTCCTGGATGAAGAGAACAAAAATATATAAATGTATTTTCAAGTGCTATCCATTTACAGGAAATCATCTTAGCATCTGACTAAGCAGGAAGAGGATAGATCTGGGAGAGTTGAGTCTACAGTCCAAGGTCTTTGAGTGGAGAGTCGGACCCTATGTCACCTGCCCATCAATGGACCTATTGGCACGCAGCTGATGAATACCAGAGTTTTTCTAAACAAAGAGACTAATAGGCTGTAGCTATAATCATTCACTTCTTCCTGTGCTCAAAGCATGGTTGTCTGTTAACAGTGTTCTCCAGCACAATTTAAATAGAAAAAGCAGAAGTAACCCAGATGGCCCCACGTTGTCCAAGGAAGTATTTGTTCTCATCTTTAATTCAGGTAACAACCATTGCAATCATGTTACTCTACAAGAAGGATTTGTTCTCAAGGACCAAAATTCCACATACAGAATTAAAGAAATTAAATTTAGCTACATTATATTTGAGATGCATCATTTAAAATGGAATATTGTTTGTAATACATTTTGAGTCTTGAAAAAGTATTCCACCAACGGGATCTTCAAGGGCCTGGTAAGGCATAGTGCTTGGCTATTTAGCATGATGGAGCTAGTCAAGTCAGAGGCAAAACATTTTTTTTTTTTAAAGTCCTTAGAGAAAAGTCTTAGTATTGGCCTAGAAACTCCGCCTCTGAAATCCATATGGTAGACTTTCCAGCTCACTAGAGATAGCAAACAGGCGCAGGATTGTCCTCTCATCCAGACCTAAGATTTTAGAGCTGCCTTGCTTCTCAAGTCTAGTCTAATGAGAACTCCCTTTTGGAACCTAAATCCTGTAAGTAAGCATGCTCTTGATCTCTTGTCAGGAATGCCCTTAGAGCTTCTCTTTAAAGGTGGCCATACTGGTTGCAGTCATTTCGGCAAGGAGCTTTTTCAGAGGCTAAAGTTTTTATCGAGAGAAAGCAGTACAGTGTCAGTCATAAAGGCAAAGATGTAGTAAATGAAGTCTTTATTCCAAAAATATAAGAAATTGTGCGAATGAGTTTTGCCAATAGGTAAGTCACTATTAAGAAGAAGTCTGACACGCTTGATTTCAGGAGACCACTACAAATCAACACTGAATGCAGTACAGTAACTCCTCACTCACCGTTGTAGTTTCTGAAAAATGCGATTTTAAGTGAAACGATGTTAAACGAATCCAATTTCCCCATAAGAATTAATGTAAATAAGGGGGTTAGTTTCCAGGGAAATTTACACAGACACAGTTTTAAACAATTGAATACTGGTACACAGCGATGATGATAGCGAAGCTTGGTTGAGTTGGAGGAGTCAGAGGGTGGGAATTTCCCAGGGAATGCCTTACTAAATGAACTAGCACTGCACTGAGCCCTCAAGGGATAACTCTCACACTCTACAAGCCAGCAGGAAAGGAGGGAGGGCAGACAGAGACACATGTGTTTCAGAGAGAGAGATGCGCATTTCCAATTAGGTATCAAGAGTGGGGTCAGAAGTACACTGCCTTGTTAATTAGATCAGCAAGCCCGGAAGCTGCAGCTTTTGCCTAAGGCATCAGCTCCCTCCCTTGTGTGTCCCTCCTGCTCTATGGAAGATGGGGTAAGCAAGGTGCAGGGGGACATTAGCCCCCCTCTTCTACCCCCCCCCCCCCAGCAAGCAGGCAGGAGTCTCTGGGAGCAGCACATGGCAGTGGTGGAAGGGACAGCTGAACTGGCATTTCACAACTGTAAACGAGCATGTTTCCTAATTGATCAGCAACACAAGAACGAAACAACATTAACCCGGACGACTTTAAGTGAGGAGTTACTTTACCCACTTCAGAAAATCTGTCACTGTTGATCTGTAACACCCATTATTAAAAGGGGAAAAAACTTTGCCAGTGCTTCAGTTATTAGATATTTGAATAATTTCAGAAGCTTTCTAAGCTACCTGTCCCATTAAGTGTTTATCATAGAATCGTAGAACTGGAAGGGACCTCGAGAGGTCACCTAGTCCAGTCCACTGCACTCAAGGCAGGACTAAGTATTATGTAGACCAGGGGTTCTCAAACTTTTCTACTGGTGACCCCTTTCACATAGTAAGCCTCTGAGTGTGACCCCCCCCCCCAAACATTAAAAACACTTTTTATACATTTAACACTGTTATAAATGCTGGAGGCAAATCAGGGTTTGGGGTGAAGGCTGACAGCTTGCGACTCCCCATGTAATAACCTCGCAACCCCCTGAGGGGTTCCAACCCCTAGTTTAAGAACCCCTGATCTATACCATCCCTGACAGGTATTTGTCCAACCTTCTCTTAAAAATCCCCAATGATGGAGATTCCACAACCGCCTTAAGGAATTTATTCCAGTGCTTAACCACTCTGACAGGTAGGAAGTTTTTTCTAGTGTCCAACCTAAACTGCCCTTGCTGTAATTTAAGCCCATTGCTGCTTGTCCTATCCTCAGAGGTTAAGAAAAACAATTTTCTCCCTCCTCCTTGTAACAACCTTTTATGTACTTAAACGGTTATCATGTCCCCTCTGTCTTCTCTTCTCCAGACTAAACAAACTTTCAATCTTATGCTAATTTATTCAGTCATAGAAGTCTCCTGGCCTGAAGGAACATATGCAACATACAAAAAAAGATATAGAGTGGATGCATGGTCATATCTTCAGACCTTCACTAAAGTTTTACAGTTTAAACATGTAGGCTTCATCAGCCCCTGCCATTATAGAGAACATACTGGTTAAACACAGTATTCAGAAAGTGGTCTATTGATATATACTGAATACAAAATAAGACTGCTAGCTCATTCTTCTGTTTTCCCTCCCTGGTAGCATACTTACTTGACATTCCTTTATAATGGATCTTCAGATTTTTCCATATGAAGAAGAATAGGAAAATTTTATCTGAACTTGCCCCAACATTTCTTTTCCCACCCCCATTGACAAAGTCCTCAGATCCAACCCATGTAGCACAAGGATTATTGTTCTGCAGGAGACTCTTAAACTGTGTCGCCATGTTCCTGTGGGCTCTGTGTGTGTGTGTGTATGCAATATATGTTGTCTGGTGCTTGGGGTAAAATTTGAATTTGCTCTTCAGTAGGTCTTATGAATTTCTTTTAATAATCTGTGAAATAAAGTTTAGAAGAATTAGGTCTACTAGCGAAAGCTTCAACGATGCAGCTGCTCTTAGCTTCCTGTGATGGTCACCAAGGAGCTTTGAGCAGGAATAAACCCATTGTAATGGATCTGTGGATTCTCCCACTAGAAAAAGAAAATTTGTTGTGATAAGTTCAGATAGATTTTCCTATTTTCCTTACTTGTTTGGGTGACTTTGCCAGCACACAGCAAGCACTGAACTGAGAATGGAAATTTCTGAGCTGAAGTAGAAATTTAATTCATGGTTGCTTTGAAGAATGGGAGTGAAGATTTAAAAACAATGTGGCAGAAATATCGTGTCCTCATGTTATAATTTTACTAAGGCACCTATAAAATAAATATTACTTTATTGGCAAATATGATTTGCGAGCTGACAGTTCATCCTTTAAATTTGAGATGCAAACTTGTTTTCATGTCCTTTAATAAGCCTCCAACTTGTTCATTTTCATCTCACTTTTAAAAAGTTGTTTTTGAGGGTAGCAATGCCAGAAGCATTAAAAATCCTCATGAATAGAAATGAAGTCTGGAGAGAATCTGTGAATGGCTCTTTTGGAATTTGAGCCAGCTGAGATGGTGCACAGCCACATGGTCTTGTTTGCTTTGAAGAGTCATGTAATGTCATTATTTCTTCTGTTAATAGTTTCAAACCAGCATAACTGTTTAACACCATTCCAGCAACTCTTTAATGTGCAGTGGTTAACAGTTTAATGTAGTGAAATGAGAATACTCTAGCTTCAAATCATGTACAGTACTGCAACTAACAAAAATTGTGTGGAAAGGCGAACAGGAAGAATAACTTTGTTGTGCAAATACTTAGACTTCCTGATTGATATATGCACCAGTATGTAATTCTACTTTATATCACAGGTCCTTTACCTAGGTACGGTACCAGTGGATAGAGCAGCTCCATTATAACCCAACAGATAAAAATTAAATGGGCTGATAGGATAGAGTGTTCATGGCTTTATTATGTTGTCCTCTGCAGCGATGTTGAATTCAAGGAGAAAATCCAAGGACACTAAGAAATCCAAACTGTCTGAAGGATCCTAGCCACGCTTCCAGCAGAGGGCTAGCTGTATTTTTCTCATAGCCAGTCAGCACTGTTTGAGTTGGCAGAAAAGTTTCACATGCTCCTCCCAAGGGACTGTATGCACTAGTTCCACAGCACTACTTGTTTGGGAGTAAAGAATGGAGCAAATGCCTCTTGAGAAATGGTACAAAAGCATTGATCGGATAATGGTAGTTCACTCAGTACAGTTGTATAAGAATAGTTTTTTATGGTATTATACACTGAATTCCACAAGGCTGAAGAATGTGGTAATGAGGTTTGGGTAGATTGACATGATAATTTTGTGCTTGCATTTTGTCTGTCCTTTAGCTATCTTGCTCTTATCTCCCTGGTGAATTATGGAGATAGAGCAGTAGTACTGATAAGAACTGGTGTAAGTTCTGTCACAGGAAGTGAAAAACTATTCAATTAAAAAGCCTGCTCATCCCTTGGGGGGGGAAAATCTGTCCAAGAAATGCACTTCATTTGCTCTAACCAGTCCTTTCTTGCAAATATCTTAAACTATCTGATAAAGAAATTCATTTGGAGAAATTTAAACTGTTTGCTATTGTATTAAGCTTTCAGAGGTTATCACACTCCAGTCTTTTAACTCCAGCCAAACAGTTAACTAACTGATCACTGAATTCTACAGAGCTTCAAGTTTTGCTGAGCATGTGGCTTTTAATCAGTATCTTCCTGAAGTCCTCTTCTTTTCAATCACACCTGCTTCAACTGTTTTAGGTGAAGGATGTGTATGAAAAAAACAAGGCTTAACTGTAACAAGGCATGTAAACACTGTATTGTTTGCTCAGTGCAGGCATGAATGTCTTATTACAGCTGTAATTTTAATGGCTTTAAAATGACTTTGAACAGAGTTCTTTCAGGTATAAGATTTGGAGTGGCTGCAGGAAAGGGTCCTGTTTGTCATTGGCTCACTGGCAGCAGAGCTGACACGTCCGTTAGAAACCCCCTTTTCCTTTGATCTTCTAAAGATATTGAGGGTTCCAAATGGGTTCTGCATCAGAACTTTTTTTACCTTGATTCATTTAGCTTGAATTGTGACATAAATTATGTGACATAAATTGTTTAACTGAATTTTAGAATCCATCTCCTCCTAGTGAAGGTAGCAATTTGATTGAAATATACTGACATTTTTCTAATTGTTCTTTCATTACCCAACTGTGGTACTGAAGTTACAACTGAGATCAAGTAATCATCTAAAAAATGTCTTGCACATATGATCTACCAAAATTGCCAGGCCTATCAAAGTATACTCTGAGTAAGACCCTTATCAAGGAGCATATGGTTGCCCACAAAGGACACAGATGTGCAGTCAGAAAGCTAGCATGTGTCAGTGTACTACACGAAACAACTTCTGACCCTGAGTGAGAATATTTTAGTACAATCTTATCTAAGGCAAAGAACAAAACAGAATAGAGATTTCTGTTCCTTCTGGATAGATTTTCCTACCTATAACCAGGCCCCCATGTAATCTGCTGCACAGTGGGACCAAATTCCATAGCAACATCTAAAATCCATGGCACTATTAATTTATGACATGAAATATCCGTCATTCTCTTCCCTTACTTATACAAACACAATGGCTAATGGCTGAAAATACCCATTGACGTGCATTTTATCAGTTTTTAAGTTTTTGAGGATAGGATTTTTTACTCTTCTCTCCGGGTGGCTTGGCTCCTTGTGACATTGTCGAAAGTGACCTGGCTCAGAGTACCCATGTATGCCAGGGAAAGAGGGAGCTTGTAAGCCATAGCAGTTTATTTTCCTGGGCCTTGGCTGGTGTGCTGTTCCCTAGGTAGCCCAGTTCACCAACCTGCACTTCTGGCTCCCTGTGCATCCTGACTGGAAGCTGGACACCCAGCTCTAGCTCTCTGATACTCTGCGGCTTGGCTTCATGGAACACTGCAGGGGAACATACACTGTAATCTAATTAATTCCCCCTGGTGGGAAAGCCTAGAGTGCAAAGCAGTCAGGTCCCAGCAGGGCAGAGAGACAGAAAACAAAATGTTCTGTGCCTAAATGATTAATTCTGTTGAGTCCACTAGGCCCTGACTGAGTGGAATGGTGTGTGGGTCATGTGTCTCAGGGACTCAGGCAGGCATCACTGAATTGATTAATACTTGGTTCATGTTTTTAAGTTATCTTCAGAATTAGAAGATCTAGAAACGTATTTTTTTAAAATAAAAGTTGACCCTAAATTCTAGAGTACAGTTCTTTGGCACATGCAACAGACTACACAAGGCTTTACCTATAGCCTGTGTACAGTACCTAAACAGCATGGTAATAAGCTTAGAAAATGCCTCAAGGTAAGGGTTGAAGTTTCTTTCTGCATCCAGTTTGTAATATGTATATAATATCCCATATAATTGAACATACTTTGTGGAGGTAAAATGATAAACTCTCCTGTGACTACTTCAGGCTCTTGATTGAACACATACTGTAAATCTCAGTCTGTTTCAGCAGTTTATCCTTAAGGAAGTTGCAACTAGCAAAGGATGTTAAGAGTAACAAGAAGGGTTTCTACAGGTATGTTAGCAAAAAGAAGGTGGTCAGGGAAAATGTGGGCCCCTTACTGGATGCGGGAGGCAACCTAGTGACAGAGGATATGGAAAAAGCTAATGTACTCAATGCTTTTTTTTGCCTCTGTCTTCACGAACAAGGTCAGCTCCCAGACTACTGCACTCGGCAGCACAGTATGGGGAGGAGGTGACCAGCCCTCTGTGGAGAAAGAAGTGGATCACAACTATTTAGAAAAGCTGGACAAGCACAAGTCCATGGGGCCGGATGCACTGCATCCGAGGGTGTTAGGAGTTGGTGGATGTGATTGCAGAGCCATTGGCCATTATCTTTGAAAACTCATGGCGATCAGGGGAGGTCCCAAATGACTGAAAAAAGGCTAATGTAGTGCCCATCTTTAAAAAAGGGAAGGAGGAGGATCCGGGGAACTACAGGCCAGTCAGCCTCACCTTAGTCCCTGGAAAAATCATGGAGCAGGTCCTCAAGGAATCAATTGTGAAGTACTTCGGTGAAAGGAAAATGATCAGGAACAGTCAGCATGGATTCACCAAGGGCAAGTCATGCCTGACTAACCTAATTGCCTTCTATGATGAGATAACTGGCTCTGTGGATGAGGGGAAAGCAGTGGACGTGTTGTTCCTTGTCTTTAGCAAAGCTTTTGATACAGTCTCAGACAGTATTCTTGCCAGCAAGTTAAAGAAGTGTGGGCTGGATGAATGGACTATAAGGTGGATAGAAAGCTGGCTAGATCATCGGGCTCAATGGGTCATGATCAATGGCTCCATGTCTAGTTGGCAGCCGGTATCAAGCAGAGTGCCCCAAGGGTTGCTCCTGGGGCCGGTTTTGTTCAATATCTTCATTAATGATCTGGAGGATGGGGTGGATTGTACCCTCAGCGAGTTTGCAGATCACACTAAACTGGGAGGAGTGGTTGATACGCTGGAGGGTAGGGATAGGATACAGAGGGACACAGACAAATTAGAGGATTTGGCAAAAATAAATCTGCTGAGGTTCAACGAGGACAAGTGCGGAGTCCTGCACTTAGGATGGAAGAATCTCATGCACTGCTACAGACTAGGGACAGAGTGGCTAGGCAGCAGTTCTGCAGAAAAGGACCTAGGGGTTACAGTGAACGAGAAGCTGGATGAGAGTCACCAGTATGCCCTTGTTGCCAAAAAGGCTAAACTGCATTTTGGGCTGTATAAATAGCTGCATTGCCAGCAGATCGAGGGACGTGATCATTCCCCTCTATTCGGCGTTGGTGAGGCCTCATTTGAAGTACTGTGTCCAGTTTTGGGCCCCACGCTACAAGAAGGATATGGAAAAATTGAAAAGAGTCCAGTGCACTGTTCCCTCTAAGCTGTGCGCGTGTGCGCGCGCACACAGATCCTAAACCCTGTGCACACGGCGAAACACTGCGCGCACAAAAATTTGCACAGAAGCATAACAATTTGCACAGAAGAAATTATTTTGCGTGCACGGCCTGTCAAAAATTAGAGGGAACATTGTTCCAGCGGAGGGCAACAAAAATGATTAGGGGGCTGGAGCACATGATTTATGAGGAGAGGCTGAGTTAACTGGGATTATTTAGTCTGCAGAAGAGAAGAATGAGGGGCGGATTTTATAGCTGTTTTCAACTACCTGAAAGGGGATTCCAAAGAGGGTGGATCTAGGCTGTTGTCAGTGGTAGCAGATGACAAAACAAGGAGTAATGGTCACAAGTTGCAGTGGGGGAGGTTTAGGTTTGATATTAGGAAAAACTTTTTCACTAGGAGGGTGGTGAAGAACTGGAATGGGTTACCTAGGGAGGTGGTGGAATCTCCTTCCTTAGAGGTTTTTAAGGTCAGGCTTGACAAAGCCCTGGCTGGGATGATCTAGTTGGGGTTGGTCCTGCTTTGAGCAGGGGGTTGGACTAGATGACCTCCTGATGTCCCTTCCAACCCTGATATTCTATGAAATATCCTGTGACTCCACTCTTTGGGTTTCTATAACATACATCATGGTATCTAATTGCTTCTTAAGTAAATTACTTCTGTTTTGTGAGTTCTTTAGAGAACTCGTCTTTCGCCTTCCCTGGAAAGAAGGCTTTGCTTGGAATGTTAATCTTTAATTTTGTTTACGCTCCCCCTTTAATCTTGCTAATTTGTCAGAGGAAGAGGGTTTTGAAGCATTCCTTGTAGTTGGTTAGACTCTGGATTTAACTTTACCTCCTTTAATAGCTGGTTCCACAGCCAAACCTCTTCTACCAAGGATAGTTTTGTCAAGATCTTGTCCATTTCATAATAGATGTTTTAGGCTGTACTGTATCAGAGGAACATAGCTGTTTTGGTGAACCCTGGAGAGGGAGACAATTGCTGATGTAGCTGGGTCCTGATGAAGTTGTTGCCCTTCAAAGTTAGGACTAAGGCCTTTATTAAGCAATGGAAGCAGACTGGAAGTCAGTGGAAGAATTGGAGAACAGGCATTATATTCTCAGTGGTCCATTCTACTGAGGAGCTGGGTTGCTGCAATATGCATGAGGTGGAGCCGTGCGTTGCTGTTACTTTGTTTCAGATAGTGAGTTACAGTAAACCAGTCTGGGGTAATGAAAACTTGTCACTTTATCCAGGTCCTCCTCTTGGTTGAAGGGGTAACATTTCTTAATAAGTGGGAGGTGGAAGAATGTACTCATTATCATGGGTATCTTGTCTTCTAGGTTAAATGCAGAATTGAACATCACCTGGTTCTGTTCAGTTCTGCTTCACACCATTTAGGTGACTGGAGTGATGCCAGTTTTGGAAGGAGGGGCAGTGATTCTTCCCTCCATCTAGCATCTTATTGGTCTTTTCTTGATTAAGGCTGAGCATAGTCTTGTAGGAAACATTTGTGTTGCTGGAAAATTGATTTGGAGCAGGCATTATGCCAACAGTGTTTAGTCCTGTCTTTTGGATACTCTATTCATGCTTCATTTTGTTGCATTTTCTGTATGTGTTGTAAGCTTAGATGATTGCTAATGCAGTCTTCAGGTGCTGTAAATTTCTTTAACTTGTTAATGCCATTCCCTTGCACATGCTTAAATCTCACTGTTTTGTTTTGTTTTTTGTACTTGGAAGTAGACGGGTTTAACTGAAGATATGTTTCTTTAAAAATCATGGAGTCTGTGGGGGAATTACAAGAAATAACTCTTCCAAAACTGGAGGTGGCATATGTCTTGAATCAAATTGTATATCTTAGAATTCCAATATTTCCTGTCACTCCTCTGGCGCTCTATGCTGCCTCAGTGTGAGCTATATCCTCCCATAACAATGAGTCTTTGGAGCTCGCCAGAGCAGTGACTATAAGCTGCAAGTCTGTTTTGGTATTCTAGCTAGAATACAAACTCATTTGGCTTCCATTTGAATTAGAGGACAAAAATATCTGCTTGCTTTCAAAAGACTTCTATCCCTCTTTCCCCTTCACTCTCTGGAAACAATTTTGTCTCTCGCTGTTCAGTTGTCTTCAAGACTTATCATCCTTCTGACCAGAACTTAAAAAATGTGTATAAACCACCAGAAATAGATACAAATAACAAATGGGGACATACCAACCAGTGAGATCCAGGGAAAATGCCCTGTTGAGAAGCCTTGTTGCTGGAAGTGAGAAGGTTCTGGGATTTTATTAAAATGTTAACCCTGGGTTGTATTTTGTGGCATTATATTTCATATTAGCTTCCGGCTTGTCCTGTGTCTCATAAACTTGAAGTTCTATTTTCCCTTTAGTTGCTGGAAGGGAGGTGCTTTCTGTTTCTTTTGCCTTCTTCAAAGCCTGCTGGATTTCATGAGTGAATAGAAGGGTTTCTATCCCTCTTTAATCTGTTCTTTGCATCCTCCTCTCTGAATAACTTCATTGCCTGCCTTTGCAATTGACTTGTTAATTTTATTATGCAGTTGCTTGGAAAAAGCAATGAGCAGGTGCATAGACCCTGAAGCTGTCTGCAGATTTGTGAAGATTATACCAGAACATTCATGTTTGGAATGTCCTTCAAAACCATAAGAGCTAGAAATGAAACTTTTTAAAAAATTAAATTCTGTAGAAACTCATGGCAAAGGTCACTTAGCAGGTCAAGCTTCCTATTTTTCAGAGCCAAATCAATTTCTCATCCCATGTTCCAAATTGAGGTCTTTGTTGTAGTACTGTACAAACATATTTTCAGATGGGATTATGGGTTATTAACATTTCCGTAATCCTTGAACTGGAAACTATTGCAAGGAAACAAGATGCTGCTGTAGTATCCTTCACTAGCTTTAATCCATTTCTTTCTCCTCTAGAGACCTTGTTTAAAATCCTGCTTTATATTACAAGTGAACATGCATGTCATGTTGGTAGCGTCTGTTTGAGGTGCAACACTGGTGAAGGGTGCTGTGAATCTGTAGTTTAGTTTACACAGAACCTATCATCCATCACTTTCCTCATTACCCAATTCACACTCCAAGAGATCACAACTATCCATTGTACTTGCTAACTTGTATCCTTGGTATGCAACACATTGTTTCTTACCCAGATTAACTATATGTTTTGTATGTTGTCCATATTAAATTGGACATTGGTTGTTTCTCTTTAACATGTGCATTTCATTACTTCCTTTTTCTTGTAAATACTATCTAGAGCAGGGATCTCAAACTCAAATCACCATGAGGGCCACATGAGAACTAGTAAATTGGCCTGAGGGCCGCATCACTGAAACCTTTTCATACAATGATACAAAAGTATAGTTAAAAATGAAAAAAAATGAAGAGTAATATAGTATTCTATTAAAAGTCAATGTATTAACTTTTAAAAAACTATAATGCAAAGAGGGGTTTTAATAAAATATAAACACTCAGTAATGTTTGGAGCTTGGCTGCCAGTGGAGTCGGCGCCTATGGCGGGCCGCAGGAAATAACTCTGCGGGCCGCGTGTTTGAGACCCCTGATCTAGAGACCTAAATTCCCTCTAAGGTGCATGCCTGCATGGCTGCACAGGAGGCCAGCAAGGGCTGCGCACTTAACCTCCCTAAGCCTGGGGCTGAGGTGCAGTGAGGAGACACACCTCCCGGAGCTGCTGCAACAGAGAGAGACACCTCTCCCCCGGACCCAACCCCAGAGCTGCTGCGGCGGGGAGAAAGGGCTGGGGGGGGGGGGAAATTCCTCTCTCCCTGCCGCAGCCCAGGGGCAGCCTGTAATCCAAACCCCTCAACCCCAGCCCCACCCCAGAGCCTACACCACCTCTCCCCACCCCTGGAGCCCTCTGCCCCAGTCCTGAGCCCCCTCCCACACTCTGAATCCCTCAGCCCCATCCCCACTACACATCACCTCCATATTGGTGCACATAGCTAAATTAATTCCGCACATGGATGGGAAAAGTTAGAGAGAATATTGCTAGAGACCAAATCCAACTATTTCCAAAAATAAATTTTAGTAGCAGGATTTGTAGAATGAATTATTAAAATGTTCCTGGTTCAGAAACAGAAGTCAATCATTTTATTACAGTAGTTGGTGAATGAGACACTTTGTACTTTTTGTAAAAGCACAACTCTCCCAACTGACTCCCCCAGCCCCTTCCCATACAAAGAATATTATAAAGGGCCAGATTATTAGTTGGCTACTGTTCCGGCATATTTATCTTACAGTGAGATGTCACTAATGCCTACTTCTGTGAAATAATCTTTGTTTGACTTGTTTTGTTACTTAAAGGACACTATAAAAACTGTCAATTAGTGGGTTCAGGAGATGAAGCTGGAGTTATGTTTTTGGCTATGACTGCTCCAGAAATGCACGTTTTGCTTCAAAGAGCTGTTTGAATTTGAGACCGATAATCACGCATAGACATGGATGCTCCTGATTAGGTCAATCAGGCACCTGCTAAAGCGCTCACAGTATCTAAAGGAGCAGTGGCTGATTTCTGGTAACATTATCTTACTTAGCTCTCACTGATATGATAGGAAGTTATGATTCAGAGAAGCACACACAGATTAATGCAAGCTCATGTTCTCTGCCTAGATTGTCACAAGCCAGTGTCAGGTGCCATGTTGTAATTTGTCAAAATGGCCTCTGGGGAAATAATGCACCTGCTTATAAATGAGGTTGTGTTGTCTTAACTGTTTAAAAGCTCATTAAAGTAGCACTTCCCCCTCTGCAATCCTTTCCTCTCCTACCTTTTGTGAACCATCTAATTGGGCTTCTGTGAAGAATACCACGAGTGATCATACCAATTAGCCAAGCCCTAGGGAGACTTGGGAATGTTATTAATGTATGTTTTTACCATGTACTACTAACTGGCTTGTAGGTTACTGCCAGTTAATGATGCTCACTTTCCTTGATGCATGGAGTCGCCTCCCCACTCCTTGAACAATTTGTTAGGCTCCCTTACTATTTAGGTGATGCGGAGGTTATGAAAGTAGTACACCAGCTTAACTAAGAGCTTGTTTACACTTAAAACATTACAATGGTGCCACTGCTCCACTTCAGTGTAGACCAGGGATGGGCAAACTACGGCCCGCGGGCTGGATCTGGCCCCTCAGGGCTTTGGATCCGGCCCGCGGGATTGCCACCCCTGTGGCACCACGGACCCTGTGCCGCTCCAGGAAGCGGCTGGTACCATGTCCCTGCGGCCCCTGGGGGAGGGGGCAGAGGGCTCCGGACACTGCCCTTGCCTGTGGGTACCTCCCCCCCTCAGCTCCCATTGGCAGGGAATGGAGAACCACAGCCAATGGGAGCTTCGGGGGAGGTACCCTCAGGCAAGGGCAACACGTGGAGCACTCTGCCTCCCCCTCTAGGGGCTGCAGGGACGTGGTGCCGGCCGCTTCCAGGAGCATCGCGGGGCCAGGGCAGGCAGGCAAGGAGCATTTTTTCAGTTTGTTTAATGTAGCAGTAAACATAAACACTATCTCCACTAGTGGCATCACTTCTTTAGGCAGATAGTCCAATTTGCCTGACTTGACATTTCAAGTTCTCCCCCCGCCCTCCCATCATCTACCCTCTGCTTTAACCAGATACACAGGTACGTCATGCAACACAGCAGACAAGTTGGACAGAAAGGACCCCCACTCCTGTTACCTAGTGGTGCTTTCTCTAGTGGGGCCAACCTAATCTAATGGAAATCTAATCCCCCGCCTTTGACATGTTTCTAAAAAGCCTCCTGCTCCCTTCTCAGTGCACGCAATCAGTGTGCCTGCATTCCAGCTTTTCAAGTGGAGATTAAAGAAACTCTAGTGTCCAGCAAAATTGTCCCAGATGCTCTCTGACCAACCTGGTGGTGTTGGTAATCTTTAGGCATTCCTCTAGCACACCACCTTTGGCATCACTTTGTCTACATGGAATAAGGCTTTCCTTTCCTCTCTCCTTACAGATCAGAAGGTGGTTTCTATTGTCTGGTATTCTGTAGCCACACCAGTTAGCAAGAACCTCTTTGTTATCCCTTCTTACTGTCAAGTGGGTAAATAGTTTCTGCTTTACAAGGCCAGAAGCACATCAAACACCACAAACCCTGCTCTGATTCTCCTTGGTCCAGTTTCCCTTCCCTCCTCAAGGAAATCTCTGTGGACATACTTGTAAAGTAGTCCATCAGCAACTTCAGGTTTTTCTTCTCCCTCCCTTACAGCTGTGCCGCTGTAAGCTTGTAAGTGTAGACTTGGCCTTAGATGGATAGTTTGCATCATTGGCCTGGTCTACACTTCAGTTGTAGCCATGAAATTAACAAGAAAGCTGGGCAGCTAGAGCCTGCCTGCTCCCTGCCGGGCTCCTGCCCGGAGGCTCCTTGCTCAGGGAGCCGAGAAGCCCGGGTGTCTGGTTCCCACTCCCAGCTGTGAGCGGGAGGCGAGAAGCCTGGAGACGCAGCTGGCCTGCCCGCCCGCCGCCGCGCCCCCCGGCGGGAAGCTGTGTGAAGCTATGAGCCCTGGCTCTCAGTCCCCCATACTGCCGCTCTTCAGTTGGTGGAAGCGTTCCTAGTGAGGATGCATACCACTGACAGAAGGAGTGTAGCATGGACATCAGCTGTAAATTGACCTAATGTAAGTTGACTTAAGTCTGTACTATAGACATGCCCGTTGTTTGAGGATACAAAGTTTTGCTACAAAAGAATTTGGAGTTTCTTTAATAGGATTGCAGGGACAATTGGAAGTCAGCAAAGCTTGCAAAGAGATTTTATCAGGGAAATGAAAGTGTCTGTTTTCCTTACTGGCTAGCTTAACTGGCAATCTGTTCTTGAGTTATGGTGCAGAGGGCACTAGTAGATGGGTTAATACTTTTTTTTACTTTAGCATATCAGACCTCTAGTTCTTAGGATCAGTACTGTGGGAAGCCTCCCTGTCCATGTGCCATGGAGTTGAAGTGTGCAAATGCCTCTAATGGAATTGACTTAATCATGGATTTTTAAATAAAATCTGTAATTAGTTTGGAGTTGGCAATTTTCAAGCAAGTTACAGAAGAGGTGAATCAGATTTGAGGCCAAGAAGCATAGAAGTGATTACAGCAGTTTCTAAGCTCCAAGGTCCTCTAGGTTTCACTGTTCCCATGGAGTAAAAGGCACAGGATTAGTCTGCAAGAAGCCAATTTGACTAGCTTGCATTTCCTGGCAAAAATGAAGGTGAAACCTAGGAATAGATTCCTCTCCTCTGCCGGAGCTGGGCTGGGGGAGACGCGCGCTTGAAAAGGCTGGCGGCTCCTGCCACTGCGGGGAGCCGCTGGCCCTTTAAAGCGCGCGTCCCCCCCAGCCCCGCTGCCGGAGCCGGGCACGGGCGGGGATTTAAAAGGCCCAGGGGCTCCGCAGTGGCTGGAGCCCCGGGCCCTTTAAAGCGCCGCCGGGTGAGCACAGGGGGAGCGGGAAGGCGCCTTTTTATAGCGCCGCCGCTCCCCCTGTGCTCTAAACCTGGTTACGCCACTGGTAGGAAGATATAGATATAGATATATAAAGAGAGAGAGATATACACACACACACACACACACACACACACACACACACACACACACACACACAGAAAATGTGAAAAGGTGGAAGTTGCCATACCAACTCTAAGAGGCTAATTCATTAAGATGAGCTATTATCAGCAGGAGAAAAAAACCTTTTGTAGTGATAATCAAGATGGTCCATATCAGACAGTTGACAAGAAGGTGTGAGGATACTTAACATGGGGAAATAGATTCATTTGTGTAATGACCCAGCCACTCCCAGTCTCTGTTCAACCCTAAGTTGATGGTATCTAATTCAAATCGCTGCTACTCTGAAAGATGAAGTACAAGTTGATCTTACTATCTCCCTCACAATGCTGCAAATACACTAGTGAAGGTGGTTCTGTGTGTGAGGTGGTGAACAGTCTCCAAAGTACTGGTTGTAGTTCTGCAATTGCAGTAGATCACCTCTGACCTAGAGGTCCATTGGACATGAAAATTCAACCCTGACAAGGGCATTGAGACAGCTAGAAGAGGTATTGCAAATTAACTTTAATGCTTTCCATTTTGGAATATGTTCTTTGTTTGACCCACAGAGACAGAATATTAAAACTTGCCCCAACAAGAAACTGTATGTTTGAGGTTTTTTGTTTTAATGAAAGATTTATCTCTTCTCTCTCTGCTCTCAAGTGGAAGAAAGAAACTGTTGCTGATAGCTTCAAGGGGAGGAACATCTGTTTTCTATTATTTATTTATATTTTAAAAATAAAGACCAGTGTATTGGTGGCAGAAACCCCACTCAGCGGCATAAGTGTGTATGACTTGGCAAAGCAAAGACCCTAGGAGAAACCACATCTTGTTCATTTTCAAGAGAAATGTACTTATTGTACCGTTCAAGTTTCCGTGTCTTTCAAAAAGTCATTGGAATAAAAATATTGCATTTTTAAAAATAGCTATACAGCAAACCATAAAACAGTCTTCCTCCCAAACTAATTGATTTTATAAAACTCTAGTGTGAAAATCTAGTATTTTAGAGAAGGAGAAAAATCCCCTTATCCAAAACAAAAATTGGTTTATATTCTGGAATAGGTGAATTAACAATTGAAAGTAAATCCTTATCTGAAACATCCAAATCCACTCTTAAAGAATTCCTGTGTTTTTTAAATTTGGTCTGATATAGTTTTTGGTAATATCAGTCATAAAATGTTACAAAAGTTCTGCTGGAAGTAATCCAAAACTGCTAAAGATGAAAAGTCCACCTTTAAAATCAAACTTCTTATGATGAGCTTAAGTAGCCACACTATCAGAAAATAACATTTTTCCTTTATATTGCCAAATTACAGCTATAGCGCCCTCTGTCTTGAACTGAAGCAAATGTGATATTTCACTTGTTCTGTCACACGTTGATGAAGTGATACAAATTTGAATAAAATCCTAACCACTTAATTTGGAAAGGAGGCTCAAACTTTATTCCAGTAGATTCTGGAAATTGAGCTATAGCTAAATATATCTTCTCTGAATTCTCAAACACCCTCAGAACTTCATTACATGACTTAATATGTTTCAAAAATTTTATTTGGCTTGGGATTGTAAATCTAAAGTCTTTCATCTAAACCAACAAAACATTATTCTACAGTATTCACCTTTTCCAGATAAGAAATTCTGAGACTAAGCAAATTTAATATAGTTTTAAATTGAGCAAAATGAGATTGGAATATCTGTGTAGTGTTTAAAAAAAAAAAAGTGTCAGCTGTTTTAGTTGTAATTTTTAATAGTTTGAGAGTTTTCCTGCTGGCAGATTTTAGTTTATAAAGCAGTTGCTGCTCATGGAGATTGTGGGGGAGAAGAGGGTGGTATAGATTTGCTTCTCTATGCTTTAGGTTTCCCAAAACATTTTGAGTGATAACTTTTTCCTTGTGTGATGCTACTCTTTTTGTCATCTTGGGGAGACACTGTGGAACAAAAAGGAGAGGAATTCCTTCTCTTTCAATATCTCAGTATGGAAGTGCCAAGTATGAGAGAGATTCTTTTCAGCTCAACAGAGTAATATTGAAACGTGAATCATCAGTATTTGAACCATTGGAGCAGTTTAAAAAATAAATAAGTAGTTTGCCAGTAATCTGAAAGTTCTAGCAGTGTATTTCCATGCTGTAGCTTCCAGCAACACAACAGCCAGTAACTGTGATGTCATCCAGAAGTGGTAGTGTGCTCCCAACAGCATAGCAATTTGGGTGTTTTGGTAGCACATAGGTGCAAATGCCTCAGCATATTTGGCCTCTCATCTCTTCTATTGCCATGTCCTGAAAGAATATTCACAGTAATAGTTCCTGGTCTGCTGCAAATAAACCTCAAACTTCTTCATATTTGTGTGTGGAGACAAATCTAAACACTTTTCCCTTATAAATGTAATGGTATATAAGTGTTGTCAGAGACTGAATTTATTTCTAAAAGGGGCCACCACCTAGGAAAACTTAATGTGCCAGATAGGTCACTTGTATCTGAATTTATTGAGTATTCCCGTTTAATTCAGGGCTAGTCTGTACAATTTAAAAATAGGGATCTATTATAAAATTGCTGCTTCTCTTTTTATAGTTTCAGATATGCTTTTAACCTCGGTCAGCTAACATGACCAATTTATATTTAGGAGAAAAGTAAACTGCCTAAAAAAACTCTTCTCCTTAGAGAAGAAACTCGCATATTAATTTACTGGTTGATAACTGCAGGCAACATAAAGGTGGCTCCCAGTGGTATTGTGTGGACCAGATCAGTCACCTGGGTCTCTAAGTGGACCTAAGCATTCTATGATATGCTGTTATCCTTTCTGGTATGCTTGCCATCTATGAATCTTTTTAATTGCAACCTCTGGAGACTGAGTTTCAAATTCAAATTGAGGTACAAGAGACTGGTATGGCAGTCTCATCAATTTATCCATAATCTAGATCCAGTTGCACTGTTGGCAATCTATTTGAAGTTGAAATTCAAAATTGAAGTGCACTGGCAGATAATGTGGAGAAACTTACTCAGTATTCACCTACACTATGTTCTCTAGCTCAACCTTTTCCATACTGTGACACCATGTTATAACAGGAAACAGCTTGAGGACTCGATTTATTAGTTAATCATTTACAAAAAAGAAAGGATCGTCATGAATGTCAGATTGAGAACCTGTGTTCTGACTGGCGTTAGTTCCTTATTTTTATGAGCACCAAAATGTATCTACTACTTTTTTGAAGGATATATTGCAAGACATTAAATTTTGTAGTTTGCGTGATGTGTTTTGCCTTTTTAATGTTGAGAACTAGGGTAATTCTATGACAAAGGAGACATCAAACTAAACATGCCTTTTTTTCCTTTCTAAGCGTAACTTATTCTCACCTACCTCTCTCTTTTCCTTCTCAATTGCCCTAACTTTCAAGAAAATGATCTTGATATCTCTTGGACTCCTGTTACTTGCGACAGTCTTCTTCCCTTAGTAACTTGTTCCATGAATACTGGTGTAAAAGATGGTAGTTTGCCTATCTTCCCAGCTTATTCCTAAATTTATTAACCACTTAACATACTAGTATGTAACTACCAACTTTCAGTCCTTTTAATTTTGGTAACTTTGAAACATTGGATTGCTTCAGTTTCTAGTCTCTCTTCTACTCCTCTCCCCTCCCCCTCTCCTGCCCCCCGCCACTAGAATATGCTCAGTTCCCATAATGGGTTCCTATAATCCAGGAGCTTCACATCTGGTATCCTCTTCTGTTGAATTTTATGACCATGTTTAGATTTAGTTGACAGTTTTATGTGATCCTCGATAAGGGGTTTGGGGAATTTTTTCTTCCTCATTTCATGAAGCTTTCTCCTGAGATACCAAAGGTGAGAAAACAAATTTTGGCGTTTGAGGGAGTTAAAATTAATAAAAAAACCTGTTTCTTTAAGGAATGTTTTACTTTCAGTGATTTGAAGATTGTTGCTGTTAATTGTCATTCTTGCATTTATTTTAAACTACTGAAGCCACATTAGTATCAAAGATTGAGGTGACTGTGGATTAAGCAGTCTTGAAGGTGCTGAAAACAAGGTGCTGGCAGCTTTAGAAATGTAGCTTGGCATTCTAGATGGTACTGAAAAGACAGGTTTGTCTAGAGAGATTTGGTTAGTTTGGCTGTCCAAATTGACTAAATAGTGGTATCAGTTGTCTGCTTCCTTCCCTGTTTTGAGACAATATCAAGAGAAATACACCTGATTAGCAGAGTAGGTGTCTCTTCCGTTTTTAAGATGCTCTCTGGTCTCATGTGGTTCATGGCAAAACATGATTAAGTTGTCACAAGGGATTTTTGCCTCTCCAACCCTTTCCTGCTTCCCCTTTTCCTTTTCCTCCTCCGCCTGTGGCTGTCAGTGCAGTACTTCTAGTTAGCAATACAAGCTAACAGCTTCTGTTTCAGCCTTCTGCAGGCCACCTGAAATTTCAAATTCAAGGTGAACAGAACTCTCTATTTCCACAGTGAAATATTACTGTTTCCTTTCTGTTCGCTTTTGGTTTAAATTTTCACCATTGGCTATTTTGCAGAGCAGAAAACGATACTGACCCTAGTGTCTTTTTATAAATAAAACACTGTAGAAATCAAAGTATTTCAAAGAAGTCACAGTTCCATGACTGCTTGGATTGTGCTAAATTTTATCAGGAATTGAAAATTGCATTAGTAAGGAAATTGCATCATTTAGTACTAGACCAGTGCCAAAAGATGCCTTTGAATATCCGTATCTCATGATATTGAATGTAGGGGCAATCCTGAGAAGCCAAGCACCCCATTCAGCTGCTAGGAAGAAGGGAGTGTTGGAGGGACTACATCTTATCAGCCTCTGCTAGTAGGTATTTAATGAGCACAAAGTCACTCTTTGCTTCCTGGAAGAGAGGAGCGTTCTGTGTCTTCCCTCCACTCAGAGCCTCCTGACTGTGGTTTTCTCCACTACTCTGTTCTTCCTGGAACTTCTTGACTGCTTTTGTTTGGGTAGTGTTGCATGGAGGTGAGGGCGGGGGGCTGTTTGTGTTTTGGGAGGTGAGCCCCTGTGAATAACTCCTTCCCCCAGCAGAGAACACCTGCTTCTCCCATCCAGCCTCTACACTGCTCAGTACCATCTGCTTAGCTCTGAAACCTCTCCCTTCAAACTTCTGCAGCCCCCCACTTCCCTTTGGAAAATGCTTCTGGCTCTGAACTCATCCCCCTCCTCCTAACAGATACCCACCATCATCTCCGGGCTTGGGAACCCCATCTCTAGCCTCTGAGTGTTGCTGTGCTGCCCTCGTTCCAACAACTACAGCTATGTTTGATTGTACCTTTCCCTAGTAGATGTTCATGGTGGATGTTAAATTTTGTAGCAACTCTGCAGTGTATTTAAGATGAGTAAATGTGTCCAGTTTTGTGACTTGATACTGGTCCATTGGAACAGAAGCATGGAATGGCAGCATGGAACTGAAAGTTTATTAATGTTATTGCTGTTTTATTGTGTTCTGGAGAAGGCATTTAATTTGAGATAAGAAATGAGAACTAATGGTCTTCCATAGCTTGAGGAGTAATATTGGCTCCCTGTCTTGCATCTGAAACTGTACCTCTGCAATTTCCTAGGCATGTGATGGGGTGCACTAGATCCTGAGGCCCTCTGCTGGAAGCCTTTTGGTCCTGCCACACCCTGCCCCAGAAAAGGGCAGTAGAGAGGTCCTCCAAACTGCCAAGTGTGGCTATGTGGGAAGCAGCCTATCAGGGCCCAGCAGGCTAGTATAAGAAGAGCTGCAGGGCCAGAGCAAGTTCAGTTCTCCTTGCTAGAGTTGGAGGAGCATGGATGGTGGGGGGAGCTGTAGGACCTCAGATGAGGTAGTGCTGCCAGAAACTGGGGAGAGTGAAAAGGAGCCCTGAGCTAGTTGCAGGGACTCCATCAAGACAAGACACTGTGGTAAAGGTGAAGACGGCACAGGGCTGTGGGGAAGTGGCCCAGGGAATTAGAGCAGTGGTGCGACTTAAAGAGATACAGCGACAGCTGCTATCTACAGGGTCCCTGGGCTGGGACCTGGAGTAATGGGCAGGCCTGGGTCTCCCCAACCCCTCGTTAGTCACTGGAGGAAGTGGCCTGGACATTAAGGCACCCCAGAAGAGGAACTGAACTGTAGTGACCCAGCTGAAGAGCTGGAGTTGGAAAGGCCCTGAGAGGGTGAAGACATTGCCTCCAGGGAAGGAGTCCTGAGGCACCGCTGTATTCCAGAGCAGGGACAAACTGAGAGAGACATTATAGAGGGGACTGAGAGAGGCCCCTGTTGGACTTGTACCCGAAAGGGGTTTGCTTTGCTTTTATCACACATACAGACTGTATATGATTTGGCTGGAGGGCTGAGTGAGCGAAGACCCATCACAAACAGGTAGAGAGGGGGCGCTAACGAGAGGTGAATGCAATCCCGTGACATGGTCTTAATGGATTCATTAGTGTGATCTCTTGGACAGAGTAAGCTGTTTGCTGCTGTATCTAATGTTGTCACCTTAGTGTTTTCTGAGCTACATGGACCTGCAAGCCATCATTTAGATAATCACTGCAATCCTCTTTTTGAATGCTTTTTCCTGGTGAGCAGCCAGTTTATCTGCAGACTCAGAGGATAAAAACAGAGTTGAAGAACCAGATAGGTTGATTGCTTTTGTACAATTTCTCTTTTACAGTCATTGGGGCAAATGCAAGTATACACTGTTTGTCAATGCATTTTTGCAGATATGAAGATTGAGCCTAAATTGCAATTTAGAAGCTGGTCTTCAGTTGCTGTGTTGAAATTTCTAAAACATATAGTTGTAAACCTGAATCAAAAGTGCAGCACAGAGAACGCATGTTTGTGGAATGAGTTTACTGGCCTCATTAAATTTTCTCCAACATTTAAGCTGAGAGGTGTTGTTCCCGGAATATGAATCTTTGTCTTACTAAGAATGAGCTAGTATAGTAGTATGTGGAGTTCTTGTTAGCTGTCACCTTTGGCACTTTCCTATATTAATCTTAATGGCTTTCTTACTAGCCATTGTGTCCCTCTTGATGACTGAAGTTTTCTCATGTAACTTGGCTTTCTCAGCCTTCGTGACAAGGACATGTCACATACTTTTCACATTTATGGTGCTATATGATTAGATATAAAAACTTTAGCTGCCTATACATAATCTATGGGTCATAGAAAGCAAAATGTCAAGGATAATTTGCTGAATCTCAAAAATATGCCAGGCACACATTAGTAAGAAGGATATATGTCTTTCAGTCAGAGGTTGCTGCAAAAGATGGTTTGGTGGTGAGAAACATGGTATGAAGCGTAGCCCAGCCACATCATCTCCAGCTACTGGAAATTGAGAGAGAATGGAATGTAATTCCTACTAGAGTGCCAAACTGTACCCTGTTCTGGGTTCAATCTGTTGTACTTGCCCCTGGTTACTGAGTGCATAATTTCAACCTCCCACTATCTCTGGTCACTGGAAAGAAAAAAGAGCTATTTGTTTCCAAAGTGTCCTGACTGGGAGGGTAGGGGTTCCTGCCACTTGCCCTTTTTCAGCTATGACTCCTGGATGTGGAAGGGTGCACTCTCCCCTATTCTGCCTAAGACTCAGGTTTTATGGGGTCATCCTCAGTTAATAATTCCAGTGTTTGCCTTAGCTGCTGCTCATAGCTATCTCAAGCAGAAGTAAGAAACTGACGTGATTTTTGTCAACAGGTTTCTGAGTAGCTTCAGGAGCACACCCCATCTTACAGTGCTAATTTTGGGGTTTGGGTAAGTGCTACTCCTGTGTTACTCTCCACATTCTCCCATGTTCTGAAACCGAACTGTCTGTCATGTGTCTTGCTGATGCAGCCCATCCCTTCAATGATAGCAAATCTGAGAAGATTTTATAGTGCTTAGCTGCAGGCTTGTCAGTTTCCCCTAAGGATTTCCTTCCCAGAGCCCATGATATCATCATAGGTCAGAGCTGTCACTAGTTTGGCATTTCATTTCTAAAAATTGCCAGAGAAGTGTTTCAGACTTACTGATAGGATTGCAGTTTAACATGCATGTGGGCTGTGGAAAATATCAGTGAAAAAAGTAAATTAATGAGGTGATGGATGACTTTGTACAACTAAGCTAATGTGCAAAGTAGGTAGGAAAGCCTGGGAATTCTGGGTGTCCTTACAGTCGGAAAATGCAAAGGCCTTTAGTTTTTGAAGACCTTTATTTGGAAAGACTGCTTTAAGTCATGTGAAGTTTTACCTCAGACTTTTTCAGAGGGTCCGTTTCCTTCCTCCCCACTTAATATTTCATTGTTAATCCAGTGAAGTGACAAGGAGCTGGCATGTGCCTAGTACTCAAGTCTGTCGTGGACTTGATTAGAATGCCACTGAGATGGGAATGCTTAGCCTGATGTGTAATAGATTTAACGGGTCTTTACATAGTACACATCTGCTGCACTTTCAGTACAATTCATATCTGCAACTTCATGTGCCATTTACTTTCTCTTCTTACCCCTCAGCTCTCATCTCAACTCCTAGCTGCTTTTCTTCTCCATGTATTGTATCTGTCTACATATAGCAGGAGGTGAGGGATCAGACTTGTAGAATGCTGAAAGAGGCTGAACTCATCTTTCCTATCAGACCTCTGGTTGTAAGCTACCAGATAAATTTGAAGCCCGTCCCAAGTCCCATTCTCGTTAAATAGCTCCAGCACCTGCTTATTGCTTTCCCAATTGACATGATTCTTGTGAGTTTCACTTCTGCCCACAGATTTGCAAATACACCTCTACCTCGATATAACGCTGTCTTCGGGAGCCAAAAACTCTTACCACGTTATAAGTGAAACTGCGTTATATCAAACTTGCTTTGGCCTCGAGCATTTCTGTTATTAGTCAGCAAATCATTTTTGTTAGAATTAACACGGTGTATGCAGTAAATAAATCTGTTCTACAATGGTTAAATTGTATATCTTTTCTTTAATTACAACAATTATTTTATAAGCTTACTTAAAAGATACAGTGCATTAACAACACAGGTACTAAACACTGCCAAATGTGGGCATGTGGGCATGCATGTGGGCTAGGTTTCATACATCAATCATTTGGTCTGCATGTAATGCTTAGGAAAATGCAAAATTCATATAAAATATCAGAAAACACTTTTAATTACACATCCTTACAAATTGTTGTAAAAAAAGGATTTTGGTTTTTTAGCAGATAGGAGCATGGGCTACTTTGTCACTTAGTCAACTATGTTATATGTGGATTGTTACATAATATGAACTGTTAACTATTAAATACACTGTAGTTTGAAAACTTTTTTGGGGACACAAGACGCTTTCTTATTTAAGATGCACCCCTTAACATTTTTTTTAATTAAAAAAAAAAAAACTTGTTATACTTTGTTGCTTCATGCTACTGCGAGCCACCTTCTTCGCCAGGTCAGTTATGGATTTTAACTGCAGTATTTGCAGTCTATCCACATCCTGGTTTTCTAGCTACTTAAGACCAATCTCTAACCCTACAACTGCATCAGCAGCTTTGGGCGGTGGCTCCGAGGGTTCTTCGTCCCTATCCTCAAGGTTAGACACATTTTCTGAGGCACCAGGTGGTTGAGGGGCAACATTATGAATTATATCTACATCTGTAAGTCATTCATAGGTTGGACACATAGCTAATGTTCAAGAGTCAATGGAGGTGGATGCTATCCCACATTGAGCCATAAGTTCCCTGTAGACTCGTTCTGCCTCCATGGCCTCTTCTTCTGTAAAACCTTCAAAGTTGTTCTCATCTTCGTCTTCCTCCTCATCTTGGTTGTCATCACTTTCAGTGACAAAAGCACTTTTGAGACCACGATACCAACATTTCTCTATCATTGACGGAGTGATTCTTAGCGAGGCTCTTGCCTAAGTTAAATACATCCAGCAAATTCAATTTCTTGATTACATCCGTTATGCTACTGTTGTCCTTAACAATTTTCTTTACTATGGCTTTACGATAGTTCATTTTAAATGTGGCTATAATGCCTTGATTGAGGGGCTGTATTTGGATGTTGTGTTCTTAGGAAGGTAGCTTGCCTTTATCTTGCCATCTTTGCTGGTTTAAGGTCTCAACTCGGGGGTGGGCGGGACAGTTGTCAAGTAGGAGCAATGCCTTTGACTCCAGGTTTTGTCTGCGTAGGTGGCTCCGGACAGCTGGTATACAATATTTCTTAAACCATTCCTCGATGTCATCCAGGCATTTTTTGAATGACAATAAATGAATGAAAACAAATCCGTGTTCTTATTGTGGAAAGCCCTAGGTGACCTGGATTTGCCTATGCACAGAGGTTTAAGTGTATGTGAACCGGTTTTATTCACGTAGAAAAGTATTGTCACTCTCTATTTTATCACCTTAAAACCTTCGGCCTTTTGTTCTTTGGTCCTAGAAGCAAGTGTTCTATCCGGCAGCATATGGTAACATAAGCCGGTTTCATCAGCGTTATAGATTTGCTCCGGAGCATAGCCACCCTCGATGATGATCTCTTGTAACTTTAGCGGGTATTCATCGCAAGCTTTTATATCTGCGGAGCACGTCTCTCTTGAAATTGCAACTTGCCGAATGCCATGATGTTTTTTAAAACGATTAAGCCATCCACTGCTAGCTTTAAATTCGTTACCTTGATGTGCAGAAGCTTCCTCGCCTGAGCATATAAAATCGAGATCCTTCTTCAATTTCTCCGCTTGTTTCCTTATTATGTCACCGGAAATTGGCATGCCTTCGGAGCGTTCTTGGGTGAACCATGTAAATACTACTCTATCTAGTTGGTTATCCGGGGCAGTTTTAGGCGCTTCCTTTCCAGGCCTTCACTTTCATCCAGTTCAACTAGCATTGATCATAATTTTTCCTCATCTTTGATCCACCCTCTTAATGTTGATTCCCCCACTGCTAGTTCTTTTGAGACCTTCGCTTGGCTCATTCCTTATTTCAGTCTGTCCAAAGCTTCCAATTTTTCTTTGACTGTCCATGCCTTTCGTTTCCGTAGCTGTGAACTACTTGCCATCACGTCAATGGTATTTTAATACTGTATTAATGCAAACAATTTTTTTTAATTGTTTAGAAAATGTCAGCGCAGAGTTACAATGTTTCCAAAATACAGTTAGTGAGACAACTTAAACTTAGTCTATTCTGCACACAATTTAGAAACGAGATTAAAATAGGCGGGAGAGATGAAAACACCGAATGCAGGGGTGGGCAAATTTTTTGGCCCAAGGGCCACATCGGGATTCAAAATTATATCGAGGGCCGGATAGGGAAGGCTGTGCCTCCCCAAACTGCCTGGCCCCGCCCCGTCCGACCCCCACCTACTTCCCGCCCCCTGACTGACCCCTCAGAACCCCTGACCCATCCAACCCCCACTGCTCCTTGCCCCCTGACTACCCCCTCCAGAGAACCCACCGCCCCTAACCACCACTACCAAGACCCCACCCTCTCTCTAAGCCCCCCTGCTCCTTGTCCCCTGCCTGCTCCCTCCAGAGACCTCCCCCATCCCTAATCACCCCCAGGACCCCACCCCCTACCCAACTCCCCTGTCCCCTGACTGCCCTGACCCCTATTCACACCTCTGCCCCTGATAGGCCCCCTGGGACTCCCGTGCCCTATCCAACACCCCTGTTCCCCGCCCCTGACTGCCCGCCCCCAGAACCTTCGAACCATCCATCCTGCCCCCCCCTCCCCCAACAACCCCCCAGGACCCTCTACCCTTTATCCAACCCCTCGGCTCTGGCCTGGCACCCTTAACACGCTGCTCAGAGCAGCATGTCGGAGCCAGA
This sequence comes from Chelydra serpentina, assembly GCA_037349315.1. Lineage (NCBI taxonomy): Eukaryota > Metazoa > Chordata > Testudines > Chelydridae > Chelydra > Chelydra serpentina. The sequence goes on along the minus strand of JBAIAC010000024.1, from coordinate 52,772,548 downwards.
CACGCAGACGCACTGATCCGCCGGAGCGCGCAGCCCTGCCCCCCCAGAGCGCTGCTTTACCACGTTGTATGCGAACCCATGTTATATCGGGTTGCGTTATATGAGGGTAGAGGTGTGGCTGCAATGAAAACTGAGAGGGAAACCACAGAAGGAAAAGAAATCTTTGCAGCTTCAGAAAGCTATGAGCAGCTTTAGGCTATGGCTACACTTGCAGATGTACAGCACTGTGAGTTAAACCCGCCTTCGTACAGCTGCGTAGGGAAAGCGCTGCAGCCTGTCCACACTGGCAGCTGCCAGCATACTGTCGTGGCCACATTTGCGGTACTTGCAGAGGCATTGGGAGCGGTGCATTATGAGCAGGTATCCCACAGAACACCTCTTCCCATTTTGGCGCCGTGGGTTGTAGGAAGGGGGCGTGGGGTGCAGGGCATTCTGGGTCCTGTCCCAACGCCCCGTGATGCAAGTCTGGGATGACGAGCCACTTTCATGGGACTGTGTGAGGAGCTCGCCCCCGCTCTGCGGCGCAAGAACACGAGATTGAGAGCTGCCCTGACGGTGAAGAAGTGGGTGGCTATTGCAATCTGGAAGCTGGCAACTCCAGACAGCTAACGATCGATCGTGAACCAGTTTGGAGTGGGAAAGTCGACTGTTGGAAGCGTGCTGATGCAAGTTTGCAGTGCCATTAATTGCATCCTGCTCAGAAGACCCGTGAGTCCGGGTAACGTGCAGGACATTGTGGATGGCTTTGCACAAATGGGTTTCCCTAACTGTGGAGGGGTGATAGATGGGAAGCATTCCAATTCTGGCACCACCCCACCTAGCATCCAAGTACATTAATCGGAAGGAGTATTTCTTTATGGTTCTCCAGGCGCTTGTGGATCACCGTGGGCATTTCATTGACATTAACGCAAGCTGGTCCGGAAAGGTGCATGATGCACGCATCTTTCGGAACACTACCCTATTCAGGAAGCTGCAGGCCGGGACTTTTTTCCCAGACCGGAAGATCATGGTAGGGGAAGTTGAAATGCCCATTGTGATCCTTGGAGACCCCGGTTACCCATTAATACCGTGGCTCATGAAACCCTACACAGGGAGCCTTGACAGCAGCAAGGAACGGTCCAACTACAGGCTGAGCCGGTGCCGAATGACTGTGGAGTGTGCTTTTGGGCGTTTAAAGGGCCACTGGCAATCTCTGTATGGGAAGATGGACTTGGCCGAACACAGCTTCTCCGTGGTTATATCCACGTGCTGTACCCTCCATAATATTTGTGAAGGGAAGGGTGAAATCTTTACTCAGGCATGGACCTCCGAGGTTCAACACCTGGAGGCTGAATTTGCACAGCCAGAGAGCAGGGCTATTAGAGGGGCTCAGCATGGACCTGCAAGGATTAGGGCTGCCTTGAGGGAGCAATTTGAGGTTGAAAACCACCAGTAATGTCTGGTGCCCTGCACAGGAGTGAAGTGCAGTGGTTCCAATGTTAGTAGGAATCTGTGTTTGCTAAGCTGACTTGCAGTGCTTGTTTCTTTCCTGGGCTAAGGTATCCTTTACTTTATACAATAATAAAGAATGTTTTCAAAGCCAAAAAATCCATTTATTGAAAAGAAAATTTATGTAATGAAAAGAAACACAACTGCTTGGGAAATGGAAATGGAAAGGGAAAGGGGGTAGGGTGGGGAACGGTTCAATCACAGATTTGCGTATGTCATGTTCTCATACTCATCCTTTCTGTCTGGAGTGCTGTGCAGTGAGTGCTGCACTTCAGGATGGCTATAATTCCAGATGGGGGTTGAGTGCAGTGGGTAAGGGTCGTAGTTTTCAGGGCTGGGTGGTGAAGTTACAGGTGTTGGAGGCAGCTGGTGGCGATAAGAACCCGAATGTTGGGGAAAGTGGGTTGGAGGTGACATGGGGGCACAAGGGAAAGAGTTTTGGGACAATGGCTGCAGATGGGGCGGGGAGCGGGCGCGGTAGTGCTCCGCCTACATGACTACGAGCGCCTGGATAGAGTCCACTTGGCTCTCCATGAATCTTATCAGCCGATCCGTGCTTTGCTGCCGGAGCTCCATGCTTTGCTGCCGGTGCGCTGCGTTTTCCTGGCGGATCCTGCTTTCGCTCTCCCTCCACTCCTGCGCTTTTTGATTCTCTTTAAGAGATTGACGCATAACTTCTTGCAGCATATCGTCTTTGGTTTTTCGCAGCCTCTTCCTGAGTCTTTGCAGTCTCTCAGCCGGTGATAACATGGAAGGCTGAGATCTCAAAGTTGCATCTGTAAAGGCAAAATGTAACACATAACAGAGGAAGTATTGTTTTATGCCAGACAGAGCAATGATTCCCCCACACTTAAGGAGGGCACACAGTCTACACAACAGCATAATTTTCCCGTCCCAAAGAGAGCGCACATAACCCACGGGAGCCCCAAAATGGTGAGTAAGCACAGGGTCAAGGGGGACTGATTATTTCACAGCTGTACTGTCCTCCGGGTATCTGTGCCTTGGGCAGAGCCAACAGCTGCAGGGGGCACCTACTGAACGCTGCCCCCACATTTTCCACAGGAATTCGTCCTGGAAGATATCTTGCTGCTGAGGGTGACCGGGGAAGCAAGGGAGGGTCTTTTACTGCAATGAGGCTTCCGCTCTGGCCCATATGCAGCTTTCCTGTGTGCAGCAATGGTCCCCCTGCCCCTCGCGGCACAGTGGTGTGGACACGTTAGCCTGACTGGGACAAGGACTACAGTGGCTTTCCCAATAAACCTGCGCAAGCGCATTGCCCACGCTCTGGATGAGACTTTCGAAGAGATTACGAGGCCGATTACCGCGATATGATAGACCACATCAATGCACTATTCCGCATCTAGGCCCTTACCCTCCTCGCCCAAAGAGCCCGCACCGAAAAAACTCCTTCCCGAAAAAAAAGCCGCTTACCGGGGACCTGCTCTTCTTTGTTCTCCACCAGGTACCGGCCGCTGCAACTGGCTTCCTTCCTCCTGCCTTAAGAGCTTCTGGCTGCATGCCTCTAGGGATTCGGGGGGGGGGGGGGGGTTCCCCCTGCCCCAGCCAGCACCCTCACTCCCGCTCTGCAGTGTCCACGGTGGTGCTCGGAGTGGAGGTAGGGTCACCCCTAAGTATCGCGTCCAGCTCTTTGTAGAATCGGCAGGTCGCTGGGGCACCACTGGAGCGGCCGTTTGCCTCGTGGGCTTTGCGGTAGGCATTCCGCAGCTCCTTCACTTTAATCCTGCACTGCATTGCGTCCCAGTCATGGCCCCTTTCCATCATGTCCCTTGATATCTGCCCGAAGGTATCATAATTCCTCCGGCTGGAGCGCAGCTAGGACTGGACAGCTTCCTCCCCCCAAACACTGATGAGGTCCAGCAACCCGCCATTGCTCCATACTGGGGCTCGCTTGGTGTGTGGAGGCGTGGTTACCTGGAAAGATGCGCTGAGAGCACTCCACGCCTGGCTGAGCAAACAGGAAGGGGATTTTTAAAATTCCCAGGGAATTTAAAGGGTGGGGCTGATGGTTGGTCACCTGAGGCCAGGGCAGTAGAGTTCAAACTGATGACCAGAGTGGCTAGAACAAGCATTGTGGGATACTTCAGAATACTTCTAGAGGCCAATCAGAGCGCATTGGGCGGCCACACTGGCGCCGCAGCGCAACAGCGGCGACGCAACAAACTTTATTCGTCTCGAGGAGGTGGAGTACCAACAGCGCTGTAGTCGCGGAGACACAGCGCTGTACGCCTTGCTGGTGTGGATGAGGAGTGAGGTACAGCACTCTGGGCGGCTTTATTATGCTGTAACTCACAAGTGTAGTCAAGGCCTTAGTGTCATTGGAGATAGTTGTCTTAATATCTATGGGTACGTCTACACTGCACACGCCTCGCAGCAGTGTGTAGGGTACATGTAGCTACACGCTGCAGTGGAAAGCAGGCATTGTCCACACTGCGGAGTTAATACACATGGCAGTTCAAAGCTCTGGCAGCGGGAGGCAGCGAGGAAAGGCTCTGGCATTGAGGAGCTGCTGTAGCTTTTTCCCGCTATATTCTCCCTGCGGGAGCCACTCCTCACCTCTCTGATCCTAGAGGCTTTCCCTGTGTCTTTTCCCCCCAGGGATGAGAATTAATTCTAGGTTTCCTGCTGCACTGAAGGATAAGCATCCTGTTTGGAGATCTGCAAGGCAATCACTTGGTGGTTGTCATTTCATGTTTTCCTCAAACATGGGTAGGTTAGTTTAGACAGACATCCTCACCTTCTTAGAAGTGTCTTTTAGCAGATACACCCTGAGGAGGTGACAGACAAGTAGTTCTCAGTCATAAATGCCTCTCCAAGTTGTGGGCCCTTCATATTTACGTTGTTTCTTTAACCTCTCTGGTGTCTGGGGTTACAGAAATTAAATTGCCCGGTAGAATTCATTCAGTGAAGTAGTAGTTAGTAAACCATTTGTTCTCAAATGTCAATTAAAAATCTGTTGGCAAATTCCTAGACTCTCCAGAATGTGTATTCATTAAAAGGTTCATTTGGAAGAGTAACTTGCTGTTGAAACAATAAATACAGTTGCTTCTCTGTTAGCTCAACCCTGACCAATTGGACCAGTCTCTTTAATCTTGTTCTTAAAAAGAAACAGATTGATTTGATGACCCTTGACACTCAAAATCACTGATTTGTCAGTGATACTGTAAGTCTGTGTAGCTATATTTTTTGTGCCTTATGGGTATTCTGATGTCCCTCAAAATAATATTCTGTAATTCCTGCTGTCAGCTGATAAGTGAGTTTCTGCCTGTTGATGTAACTCTGCCAACAGAGAATTTTATTCCCCTCCAAGTACTAATAGTCTCACAGCAGCAATAGAGAATCTAGTCTGAGAATCCCAAGACTTGATTCCTCAGTGGTGCTAAATGAGACCTGGATTTGACAGGCTCTTTTCTGCAAAGATGCAAATGATGTGAAACTAATTTTATTGGGTGAGCTTTTTTGATACAAGTAAATAAAAATCTATTTGAAATATCCTCTCTAGAAACTTAAAAATATTGTGCCCAACTCTTACCTTTTTCTTTAATAAATTCACATATACTTTTCCTGTTTTAAGTAGAGCACAACCATTGTAGTCTAAGTTCCTGTAAGCTGCATGGCTGCACGGCAGCTTATTTAGCACCGCGCAGGTGCTCAAGGAACTGGACTGGCCAGGGGAGGGACACCCTGAACCCAGCCCAGACCTACTGTAGCTGGGGCACGCCTCCTCCACCCCCAACTTAGTCCTGGACCTGCTGCGGCTGGGGGAGAGGCGCCCCTCTCCTGGCCCAAATCCAGCCCCGACCCAGACCTGCTGCGCCCAGGGAAAGGGCGCCTCTCCCCCTCAGCCCAGGTGCTTCTGTGGGGAGAGAGAGCAGTGGGGAGTCATCTCTTCCTGCCATAGCCCTAGAGCACCTTTCTGTACCCCAAACCCCTCATCCCCGGCCCCACTCCAGAGCCCACAGCCCCAGCCAGAGCCCTCCCCCACACCTCTAGCCGGAGCCCTCCCCCACACCCCACCCCTCTTCCCCAGCCCTGAGCCCTCATACCCCAACCCCGAGTCCCTCATCCCCTAGCCAGCACCCCAACCCTGAACCCCTGGCCCCATCCTGGAGCCTGCACCCCCAGCTAGAGCCCTCACACCCTGCAACCCAATCCTCTGCTCCAGCCCATAGCCCCCTCCCACACTCCAAACTCCTTGGCTCCACCCTCACCACATGCATTTTGTGATGTCACACATCACCTCCATATTGGTGCACATAACAAAATTCATTCCGCACATGGGTGGGAAAAATTAGAGAGAACACTGATTGTGGTCCTGTTTTGTTCACTTCCTTGTGTCAGTGCAGCGCTGGGCTTGTGCCTTTACTTGTTCTCCTTCCTCTAGATCTGTAGCATTCACACAGTACAAAACCTGTAGGTCTTGTGTAAGTGGTGGTTTTGTTTATAATTTTAATACATTTAGATTCCAGTGGCCTTCCTTCAGGTGTTTTAGTAATTGAAACAGCACATTAACTCAGTTTTGGCTCCAAATTCTAAATGTTGTTGGGTATATATAGGACCCTTACCTATATTGCAACCTTTCTTAATTATTTTAACCTAACCCAGGAGTGTATTTCCCCCTCTGCCCCCAGCATTTGCTGTTGGTGGTGTTTTTGACACATGCACAAACACTAGGATGTGGGTCACGTGCCCTGAGATCAGTGTGTGACAATACAGAACAGTGTCATGTATGGTCCTATAACCTCTGTGGAACACCTGCAGTTGGCAAGTGCTGTTGAGATACACAGATACATCCCGAGAGAGGTTATAGTTAAGGCTGCGAGTCTGTCACGGAAGTCATGGATTCTGTGAGTTTCCGTGACTTCTGATGCTGCTGGTGCTGCCCCAGGGGCTGCCTGAATCAGGCTGCCCCAGGGGCTGCCTGAATCAGGCAGCCCCTGGGCCAGCAACAGCAGTTTGGGTATGTGGGAGGGGGCTATGGGTAAGGGGTTGGAGAGTACGAGGAGGGGGTGCTTACCTCAGGGTGGGGGGCTCCCCGACTCCCATGAACCTGCAGCTCCCAGGCAGTGAAGGGACTGGGGGGGGGCTCCACACCGCAGTCTGCCTGCGCTCGCAGCTCCCACCCCCGCAGCTCCCATTGGCTGCAGTTCCTGGCTAGTGGGAGCTGTGGCAGCTGGTGCTTGTGGCAGGAGCAGCGCAGTGTGCCGAGCTCCCTGATTTCTCCGCCACCTAGGAGCTGCAGGGACACGGAGCCAGGTATGGAGCTACTGCCAGCCCCGCAAACCCCAGCGGGGGTCCCAGACCATGCTGCCTGGCTCCCCCACCAGCAGGGTCCTCCGGGCCACCTTCCCCATCCCCACGGCACCCCTGGACTGTCCCCTCCCCCGAGCACCTCTGGCCCCCCACCCATGGGTATTTTTAGTAAAAGTAATGGACAGCTCACAAGCCGTGAATTTTTATTTACGGCCTGTGACCTGTCCATGACTTTTACTAAAAATACCCACGACTAAAATGTAGCCTTAGTTATAGTTAGTTTATCTGTCCCACAGCCCACCTCCATCCCCAAATTCTCCCAAGTGTGATCCAGAAAAGAGTATCCCTTTGCGTTATGTGCTGTTCTTCTTTGTAATATTTAATGCAAAATTTCTCTATAAAGAAAACTACTGCTTGTGAAAACTACCTGACTGTCAACCCTGGAGAACAAGACTGAGGTATATCATAGTATAATAGGGGAGCTATTGCTGCTGCTGCTAGTATTTATTATGTGGACCAAGAGAATCGGCGGCTTTTTGAATTTATTGGAAGTTTTGAAGTTGATTATAACTAAAGCTAAGATTTTTGTCACAGGTATTTTTAGTAAAAGTCATGGACAGGAGGCAGGCAATAAACAATAAATCACAGAAGCCAGAGCCCTGTGGTGCGGGGCTGAGAGCCTGATCCCCGCTCCCTGGGGCTGACGTCACAGAGGTCACGTAAAATCACAGAATCCTTGACCTCTGTGACCTACTCGTACCCTTAATTATAACTGCTTTTTCTATCTTCAGCATGTTCATGCTTCCACCTACTTTATTAATATATTGGGCAAAAAGGAAAATAATTTAGTTGAGTACTTCACTGCCTTGCATTATAAACCGATGCATCGTTTGGTAAGCAGATACCAGGAATGCTAGACTGTCGGACTCCCATGCTATCATTGTAATCAATCGGGTGTAGAGGCAGTTTTCAACCTGACTAACGTTTTTTCTCAGAGAATGCAAATTAATAAAACGGTGAGGAAACAAAAAGGGGAGGAAACTTGGAAAACTAAGACAGCTGCAACTCATGCTGCTTACCAAGCGGAAATGGAGAAACTAGATGGTAGAATGAGTTAATATTCTAGCTTTTGCTTCTGGAGAGCTTAATGCAAATCTCTTATGACATAAGCCAAGAGAAAAGTTTGGTCTTCTCGTAAATGAATTAAAGCCCCTGTACCTGCTCAGATTTGTCAGTTTAGAATAGTGGTTTCCCTGCTCTCAGGAGAGGCTCAGGACTGAAATAGCAGCAGGTGTTACAAGTCAGGATTTAGATTTATTTGCAGAGAAGTTTCACAGTACAGACATAGTGAGCTGTAGTTTATAGTGCTTTGGCATAACTGACTGCTAAAGCTTGTGTACTGGGCTGATTTATGTGGCTCTGAGCACCTAATTGTATCCAAATAAAAATAATTATGTGGTGTGGCAGCCATCAGTGTTCTCTTCTCATCTGTCAAACAGGAAAGTGGCAACAAATGAGAGAGCACAGTTTTTGCTCCTAGTCACACTTCTTTTCTAGACTTCCCATACTGCATTCCCCATAAAAAGCTGACATCTTGCTTGGGCACGGTTTTCCCCCTTCCTGTTATACTCCATTCCTTGATTGAAGCTAAATCTCCTACTGTGAGGAAATAAAGGAATTGCCCAGAATGCAACAATATTTTTCAGTTTTCTGCTGTGGGGTTGTTTGTCTTCAGTTGCTAAGTGCAAGGAGCTTACAAATTTTCCTTTTGGATGGGGACCTCACCACAAAGATCTCTATTATCTGCTGATGGAATGATTGCAATGTGCCCATGCACCTGGAGATACCCTTGAAGCCACTCTGACAGTATAAAAGCAGCTGCGCACCTGCTTGTTAGAGATTTCTCTGGCATGGAGCATATTACACCTGTGCCACATAGACAGCACTAGCTTCCAATTTTCCTGTAAATTGGCTTCAGTATACAAAACCCTACATTTCTGCTTGCTGTTTGGGGGTAGAACCAGACCTATCAGTTACTGGCAGCAGGGGGATGCCTTGCCTCCTGAAGATCCCTCCAGTTTGTTCTGCCTTCCAAGAGGCCGGCGACTCAGCCAGACCTCCATGCTGCAGGGCTTTCCTGAGGAAAATTCCAAACTTTATTTCAAATGTGTAGACTAACAGTTCAATTCAATAATTTCTCTCAGTTTCCAGGGCTGCACTTGGTTTTTGGGCATTGCCCCCTTAGCTTTGCCACCTCCTTCTGAGGCATTCACAGCAGGTGGTGACACTGCAGGCTACAGGGAACAAGCTAAGCTGAGAAAAGCCAGAGCAAAAGGAAAGGTCTGTCTTTCCTGCTTCACCCCCTTATCGAGAGCTTGGCTGACTGTACAGCTGAAGTACACTCTTGAGCCCCAGGTCAGTGCCTTCCTTGAGAGACACAGAAGGGACTTTTATGGGAGAAAAGACAACTCCCTCAAGCAAATGGCTATGGAGTGATAAGAGGACAATAGCCTAGATGTGGGAAGAACCTGCACGCAGTGAGGGGCCCTCTTGGTCTACCAATTCTTTGTTCCTACCTCAGCCTCTATTTTATAAGGCCAGAAGGTTCCTCAGTATGCACCAGTCAAAATTTAACAATGTCACATGTCTGTTTTCCTATGTGGTTAGGGACTCAGCATTTCCAAGTGGGGGTGATTTTCACCTTACAGTGGCCTCACTATACAGGGCCCTCAACAGTGAACCAAGTCACAGCAGGCATCATCTCAGCCCCTTCCTTGGGGCATGAAAACTCTCAGGAGGCATCAGGTCAACAAAATAAATGAATATGAACTCTTGTCTGGCACCCTTAGGTCCTCTACATGTTTTCACAAGCAATGGTAACATGGGTGGATAGTATTGCAAGCATGGTCCCTCTCATCCTAAAGATTGCATGGCATAAAGAAAGGCTTCTGCCTGAAAAGAAAAATTAAGTGGGATTCAAATCTGTTCTATGCAGGTATATGGGTCTTTGGGATTTAACACTCAGATAAATCAATTCCCAGCTACCTTAGTGATACCATGAGAACCTTTATGCAAAGCCATTTAGATTCAACACACAAGTCAACTTACAATCCTGACTCCTGCCAGACACTGTATAAAGGAATATAGGAAAATGAACCAGTCGGTGAAGTACAACAGGAGAAAATACCTGTTTGCAGGTAGTAGTTAGAACAAGGTGTAATATCACTGTCCTGTATTGCCTTACAGCTACCTGCAGGTCTCCCAACCAGCCCTTTCTGGTCTTTGACCCATGATTGATGCCAGGCCCTCTCAATTTGGGAACAAAAAAGCTACCTATAGCTTTGATCAAATGAAGTTAGAGTACATTACCCAAAGAGGATAACCTGAAATTCTTGCATGGGTGCACAAGAACAGGTTTCTCTCATTTCCAGTCTCAGCAACCAATAAAAAGGCCTGACATGAATTAAATCAGCCATCTTCTACTTCAGATCAGAGCACTGCAATCTGCTCCCCATTCTTGGAGAATTGGGAGCAAGCAGACCAGGATCCTGTCCGAAATGTCTAAAGTTCCTGAGGAGGCTTGTCTTCAAAGCATTCCCATTTTATCATCCTTGGACAAATCTTAGATTTTGCACATGGGTGGTAGTCTTTTCAGACCTCCCCAACCCACGCCAACTTCGATCATTACTACAGTATTTGATCTTATGTGTGCTCACTGGGTGGATCTCCTCGATCATGGTAGCAATAATATTAGTTTTAGGGAAGAAGGAAACTCACTTATCTCTTCCTGGACAATTTTTCTGATCATGGTTTTGTACAGAGACATAGCTGGAGTATCTTGGATTCAGGATAGACACATGCTGCCAGGGATATCAGTCAGGCCTGGTCTGAGAATGAATGCTATCAGGTACAAGGTCTCAACTCAGAAGACCGTTAACAGAAGATGAAGATAGCCATAATGGAACATAAGTGGTGTCACAGAAAAATCTAACTCTTATTAGAGCTTATTGGGAGTTCTGATCTTATAAACAGGCATGCTTCTATGATCCAGAGTTCATAGACCTATTCAGTAATTCTGGGTATCCCCTCCACATTGCTCCCTGTCTCATTCATTGACATAGATCTATCTCCAATTGTATATTCTCCACTCCCCAAACTGGAAAATCAGATATTTTTGAAGGGGCCCTCCCACTTTAATTCAGGGAATGATTTCCAGAGAAAGAGCAAGCTCAACATCCACCAGCTGGAGCACAATGCTTCAAGTGAGATCTTGTAGCACTGCTGCTTCCATGGATGAGAGAGCTGTTCTGGTCGCAACACTCAACATGCCTGATTGTATTCTTCCCAGTTATTATGAAACCCTATCAGCTCTTCTCCAAAGAGCTTTTCCAGTCCAGCATAGAACAGAGGGTCCTATCTCTGTGCACACTGCCCGTCAAAGGTGAGATGAATATCAAGACTTAAATAGCAGAAATCAGATTAGCAGAGTGGCTCCTACACCCACAATCTCACTTATGGTAAATGAATTTGGTGGGTCTTGTAGCCTGTCTGTGTCAGGACCCAGGATTTAGGTGGTGAATGACATCTTGCAAAACTGGGCAGGGTCCCTGCTATGTCTTCCCACCTTTTCCACCACTCCCCAGGTAAATACAAAAGTTAGGAATGGCAGCTGGGCAGCAGTACTGTTAGTGACGTTCTGGCTGAAGAGGCTATGTTTGTTAGGCTTGTTAACCTAGCTTTGGATCACTGGGTGTGTCTTAGGGTGACCAGACAACAAATGTGAAAAATCGGGACAGGGTGGGGGATAATAGGAGCCTATATAAGAAAAACACCCAAAAATCCTGATTGTCCTTATAAAATCAGGACATCTGGTCACCCTAGTGTGTCTATCTCACAGAAGAGGACTGCTATTGCAAGACCAGTCCTCCATCTGGTACCAGATAGGTTTAAAATGAATGGTTGGATGAAGTGATTGCTCTCATGGACCCCAGAAGAGAAGTTAACAAATATAACTCATTCTTCTGGCTTCCGCAAAGTCCTTAGATTAACTATCATGTTAAACTAGCAAAAGATAGCCTTGACTAGCTATAAGCACAGTAGGGCTTTATTATGGGTGTAGTAGTGTTCCTTTTCTTGAACATATTGGGAACATAATTTTACAGATGTGACCTTTTTGAGGGAAGTTTTGTACACATCCTAATTTTAAATGCTTCCTTAGGGCATCAGTCTTCCAATTTCTCAAGGTCATAGACCATGACCTTGGAACCTCATTCTGTTCCTTACAGCACTACCCAGATGGAATCCCCGTAGAAGGTGTCGGTATACTTCTTGTCATTTAGAGTAGGCCTCACGATGGCTACTATTTCCAGCAAATGAATTTTTATTTGAAGTTTGGAGCTCTTTCTAATGATACCTGGTATGGTACTAATAATTCAGATAGATACTGTCATAGCATTCATTTCCTGAGTAATTCAAGAAAGATTCCTCCTTCTGTTAAGCATCAAAGTTCAGTCCTTAGGAGCACTAACAATTTCTCAAAGCAGAGTTAGTCATGTCTTCTGTTTTGAGATCTGCTAGATAGCCATTAGTTCACCAAATTCTGCACATTGGTCATCCAGTCTTAGCCAGTGTCATTTTCTTTCTTTTGGCAGAAGTCCTCTCAATGTCTTAGTCACCAGGGGTAGATGGAAATATTTATAATTAACATTTTGGATGTTCATATTTTAAAGGATGATCCTGCTTGACACACTGCTGTGAAAATCCCATGATGATGAACTGGTGGGCGTTAGCATAAAGAAGAATAGGAAAAATTTATCCATGCTTACCTGAACATTTCCTTTCTTAAAATAATAAAGTTCATGTAGCTATCCCACTCTGAAGACAAATGGATCATCCAGAACAGAGAAGGAAATTGACATCCAGGGCTTGGCATTCCCCAACAGCCAGTGATTGACAGGTCTGGTACTGCCCCAAGGTGTAAACAAGCTGAAGTATGCATTATAATAGATCTGTAGACCTCGTTACTCAAAGAAAGGAAAATTTCAGGTAAACATGGATAAATTTAATCTGTGCATGGAACACTTTAATTTTTCTCTGTTAACCTCAAATCTTACCTTCAGAGCAAGTTATGACGTCTGTGTTTTCATTCTAGTGTTTTGCCAGAGGAGGGTAGTTTCGGTGTTGGCGGGCTTTGGAGAGTTTGACATAAGGTTAATTTAGTAGTTCGAATTCATGTAAATTTCTAAGATTCAGACTGCTAATTTTGAGACTGTTCGCTTCAGGAGGTTGAAGTATATGAGCTTGGAGGTTTGGCTTGTTTGACCTTGATTTTAATTTCAATTTCAGTAATTTCATCCTTTTCTGCACCCTTCCTTTCTCTTAAGTCTGTAATAAATTAATGATTTTATGTAAAACTGGGGTTTGATGTACATGGAAGTTGCACCCTGGGATTAATTGATGCTACTGCACAGGAAGATGTTATCTGCTTCATGCGCTTTCTACAATAGCAGCTATTTTTCTTTTTCCTTTTTTCCTCTTCCTCAATGTTTTCTAAAGCAGCCCTTTGCTAGCATTTTAAACACATGTAGAATATTTTGGGGTGGTCAATGATTCAATCCTTTTCCTTCTCCTCCCCACTTAGCAGTTTAAATAAGAAGAAAAAGCACCCTTTGAGCATTACACACCTGATTGCTATTCAGTTCTCAAGGGAGAGATGCTGAGAACTGAAATGCATGGGGTGAGGGAAGAGGTTGGGGATCTTTCTGTTGAGATTCAGTGTATGGCACTAATTAGAGCAGAGTAGCTGTTTACATATTTATTCATGTTTTAGAACAGTCAGTGGGTCCAGACAAATGAATTAACTGAGTAACTTCAGTATTTTATACTCTTCATGTGCATAAATACGCTACAGTGGAATTTAGACTTCTGTTGGGATTGGTTCTTTGGCGTACATAGAAGGTGATTCCTCTTTTCTTCCTACCTTCCCACCCAATGGCTAAGACCATTCCCACAGTATTTTCAACCCAGATAATGGGGGGGAAATGAATGACATTAATTCAACCCCCCTGCATAAGAGCACATGTGCTGCTACATATGTAACACAGAATAATTTTGCCATAAACGGACTTTTTCTTATGGAAGATCAGGACAATTCCCCAGTACTGCCTTAGTGCGGTTAAAATTTTCATACTTTGCCAAGAGATGTGAAAGTGTTTCCTTTAATAAGACACGTTTCTTTATTTAAAAATTTATCTTTGAACTTCTTCTCTTAACTGATACTATGTTGCTTAAAATTTTGGGGGAGAAGAAAGTTGGCTGCTCATTTGTTTCCTGCAGCTGTGAGATTTTGCATTCCATCTGCTCTGGCAGTTGATTAGCAATGTGCTGGTAATGCAAGCAATGTTATTGAATGGAATTGGTTATTGGTCCCATTAAATGTTTTATTTATATGATGTCAAGGTCACAGAGCTAAGCTGGGGTAAGCGACACCTGAGGGAGTGAGAGTACAGTATCTTTGAGATTTCCCCCTCTAACAGTGAAGGTAAGAGCATTACTAGGTGTGACTTTCTTACTGTAAAAATATTCTCAAGATTAAGATCTCTCAAAGTTGAATGAGTACAGATGGAAATTTTTGCCAAACATTGGAGGTAGATCTGAAAAGTGAGAATACCGACTAGCGAAATCCAGGGTTAACACCCTAGCAAATAACCCAGCCCAATAGATCAGTCTCTCCCTTCTTTTCTCTTCTACACCTTGAACTGCTCATATTTCTAACAGGGTGCTGCCCCTGGACTCTTCTCTGGGCTTCTCAGGCTATTTATCAGGCTCTGGCTCTATCTCCATCCCTGATTTGCTGAAAGGATTTGCTGATAAGCTTTCAGTTATATTCTTTCCTTCTATAACATCCTGCCTGCTACAAAGGCAAGAGTCTGCTTCTTTACCCTTAACACAACCTCTTGGCTGATGTGAGGTTGACCAAAGGACAAAAATCTCAACTACCCACTTCCCCCTGCTGCTGTTTTGGATGGTCTCCCCTTTGAATAACTCCAGTGCTGGCTTGTATGGGCGCTTATAGCTTTTTTAAAAGCAATAGCCTAAAATTAACATGCTTGCAGGCAATAAGAAGTATCAAATTATTTCTTAATAGTAACTGTGAAATTGACAATCTTAACTTGGTTCCTACATGGCAAAGTTTTGAGCTACTGAAGAGGCCAGGCACTGAAGCAGTCAAAGGATTTTGTAAAACATACTTCACTGGTTCACACATGGGGCAGTGGGGAAGTATGTGTAAGGCAGAGAACTTGGAGGACTGTACAGAGAGGGAGGCTGGGATCTAGCTGCTTTGTGATGCTCTGATGATGCACAAAGTGGCATAATGGAGGGGGAAATCTAATTGTCCCAGTTCCCAAGGTAACCTCTACCCATTTGTGGTCTCCTGAAGGCACCTCAGTTAGGTCTTAGATCACTGGCTGTCACCTTTCTCAGGGTGAAGTTCCACAACTCTGTCTAGATCTTGGCCTTAGGTTGCAGTTTACTATGATTATTTCAGCAGGTCTAACTTTAGTTCAGGACCCGCAGTCCTTTTCTCTCAGGAGCAAAGACAGGGTTAACTAGCCAGCTTCCATGAAGCAAAGTACTGTTTGTTCAGAACAAAAGCATTACAGAGAAAATGTATATTTAAAAACAATACATAGTGTATTTGGAAGTCTAGATTAGCAGGCAGTTATCAGTTCTCCATACGAGGACACTGATAGGATTAAAATTAATCAGGCCCTTTCTGCAGGGTCTTCCTATCTTGGTCATAGTTTTATGTTAGTTCTTGAATCGATTGTGTGAGTGGTCTGTCTTCTAGATTAAGGATGTCTCTATGCAGCTTGTAGTTCTTCATTTGCCAGGCCTCTTTAACCAGGTCAAACCTGTTTCCTCAGAGTGAACCTTCCACAGGCTGGTCACCTATGTTAGCGAGTTGAATTAATTATCCACTAGTAACTTCAGTTCCTACAGGAAAGGTCTCTTATAGCTTACTCATTGAGCCAGGAATACTCACTAGCTAGTATCTAAAGATACATCTAGCACAGCGGTTCTCAACCAGGGGTCTGTGGGACCCTGTGTCTGAAACCCAGAGAGCCTGAGCCCCAGAGTTCCCCGCCGCAGGGCTGAAACTCTGAGCCCCAGCGCCCACCTGCAAGGGGTTGAAACCCCGAGCCCCTGGCCCCCCCCCCCCACTACAGTGCCAGAGCAGGGCAGTCCCAGGGGCAGCTCCACAACCCCCCTTCCTCCTCTCCCCGCCTCCCCCAGCCAGGTCAGATTTGGAGGCGGGAAGCTGGAATCTGCGGGCAGTGCGGGCCGCTGCTGCTCTGGCTGGTGTCATGGAGCAGGCAGCCACGGCATTCCCCTGTCTGCTGCTGGTGCCTGGGGTTGTAGCTGCTGCTCAGCTCACGCAGCCAGTAAGAGCTGCCCAGGCATGGGGACCCCGCTCTGTGGCCGGTAGAGCCCTTGGGGAGCAGTGACTACAGGGGAGCCCTCCTGGCACATAGCCCTTAGCTACCCCCTTTCAGCATCATGAGTTACCCACCTGCCCTTACATGGCCCCTAGCTACTCCCTCTCTGCACCCTGAGCTATCCCACTGCCTACACACGGCCCCTAGCTACCCCTTCCTTGCATCTTGAGCTAACCCCCTGCCTGCACATATCCCCTAGCTACCCCCTCCCTGTACCGTGGGCAGTTTTCAACGTTTTGAGCTGAACCCCCACTATACACAACCCAGACAGGCTGGGTGGCCTGCTAAGGCAAATCGGGGGGTGGAGGTGGCGCTGTTTTCTTGCACCCTGCTGTGCAGAGCTGGGCCAAGCCCTGCCAGTCCCTGCCACCCAAAATAGAAGTGAAACTATGCCTATGCCCGAGAGCCCAGCCCTGGCCCGGAGCTCTGAGTCCTTCGCTCCCCACCCCCTGCTGGGCCCTGGAGGTTTTTATAGCATGTTGAGGGAGGCCTCAGAAAGAGAAAGGTTGAGAACTCCTGATCTAGCACTTACAAAGTTGATATTCCATGTTTCCAAAACATCACATATATTGCACTGTCTTTACAAATTGGTTTAATCTGATCTGGGACCATGAACACTAAAATGCTTTAATTATATGGTTATTATATGATATTAAAGGACAGAATTGAAGTTGGGTGCCATTGTTATGCATTTCTGTGTCTTAAAATTCTTAAGTTTTTAAACTTAACTCCGAATTTCTTGTGTTTATAACACTTGGTTTGGGGGATAATTATAACATCTTAGAATATATTTTACCCTGAAACACTGATAAATACTCTGAACTTTAACTCAGTCTTAAAGTACTTGTATCTGGGAATGTATCATTTTACTTCCTTTTTGAATTGCTCATATTTAGAGAGAGGTTTCACCACTTGTCCCCATTTGAGTAGCCTTTCCTGTGGGTGAGACCTCTGGCTCTGGTTTTTTACAATTATCAGCAATAAGATACCGAACTAATTGACTGTTGTTAGCTTTGACATTTCAGTGTTGCATGGATTTTAGAGTGAAAATAAGAAATTGAGGTTACTTCAGTAAATGAGGCTACTTTTTCCAAGAATGTTTTGTTTAGAATTTGTTTTGGGAAACAAATTGTACCTTTCTTGCTGGCAGGAATACACTATTCAACTTATGTAGTCAGTTTCTATCAGACTTTTTGTTGTACAAGCAATGGAAATAACTGAATGGATTTCTTGCCTTGTTATTTATAAAGTGCCAGCAGAGTGCTAGGGATTGAGCCTTGTGGCAATGTGCGGTGGGAAAACATGACTCTACTTTAAATCTTTCTTTTCATTTGGGGTATAAAGATCCTCTTCAAAGCAGTAGTAATACTCAGGTTCCAATTCTGCACAGATGCTCCATGGATGAGATAGCAAACTTTGGTACTTCCTGATTTGGGAATTATGCTGTGCATCAAGAGGTTGGTTTGGGGAGCAGACCAACAAACAAACTGAAGCCTCGTCCCCACTTCATTTTAAGTTTAAAACTAAAATTACTTCTCTAACAGTTTAAAAGTTGTAGTGGGCATAGGCTTTCATAAATCCATCCATTTGAAAAACCATTTCTTAAAGCAAGGACACTTAGACTACATCTTACTTCTTCCACAAACTCGGGTGACAGCAAAGATTTCACAAATTCAGAGCAGAACTAGTAAAACTACTAGTTGGGTTTCAAATTGTCCCTTTAGTTCTAGGATTGAAAATACAGCGGGGTAAGGGATGTTCCTTGGTGAAATTTGGAAATTCTGTGACATCTCGGCATTAGAGAAGACTCTTAACTACCTTGAATGTGTCACAGTATTGTCACACATACTTTGAGAACCGTCTTTGCAAACTGGAGCAAGGAAACATAATCTAGTTTTAAAAGAACGAGGAATACTTCTGGCACCTTAGAGACTAACACATTTATTTGGGCATAAGCTTTCGTGGGCTAAAGCCCACTTCATCAGATGCATAGAGTGGAACATACAGTAGGAAGATAGATAGATATATATAGAGAGAGAGAACATGAAGAGATGGGGGTTTCCATATCAACTCTAAGAGACTAATCAATTAAGGTGAGCTATTATCAGCAGGAGAAAAAAAACTTTTGTGGTGATAATCAGGATGACCCATTACAAAAAAAAAAAATTAGAAAGGAATACTTGTGGCACCTTAGAGACTAACAAATTTATTTCAGCATAACCTTTCATGGACTACAGTCCGCTTAGTCGGATGCATAGAAAGGAACATACAGTGAGACGATATTTATACATTCAGAGAAACACGAAAAGGTGGAAGTAACCATACCAACTGTAAAAGGCTAATTAATTGAAAGGAACTGTTATCAGTAGGAAAGAAACTTTTGAAGTGATAATCAACATGGCCCATTACAGACAGTTGACACAAAG
Source organism: Chelydra serpentina (assembly GCA_037349315.1). Taxonomy (NCBI): domain Eukaryota; kingdom Metazoa; phylum Chordata; order Testudines; family Chelydridae; genus Chelydra; species Chelydra serpentina. The sequence continues at coordinate 52,753,863 of JBAIAC010000024.1, read as the reverse complement.
GTGTTAAGGGTATTTAACTGGGGGAAATGGATTCAGTTAACGTAATGACCGAGCCATTCCCGGTCTATATTCAAACCTAAGGTAATGGTATCTAGTTTGCATATTAATTCAAGTTCGGCAGCTTCTTGTTTGAAGTTTTTCTGTTGCAAAATTGCCACCTTTAAGTCTGTTACTGAGTGATTAGAGAGGTTGAAGTGTTCACCTACTGACTTTTGAATGTGATGATTCCTGATGTCAGATTTGTGTCCATTTACTCTTTTGCGTAGAGACTGTCCGGTTTGGCCAGTGTACATGGCAGAGGGGCATTGCTTGCACATGATGGCATATATCACATTGGTAGATGTGCAGGTGAACGAGCCCCTGATGGCGTGGCTGATGTGATTAGTTCCTATGATGGTGTCCCTTGAATAGATATGTGGACAGAATTGGCAACAGGCTTTGTTGCAAGGATAGGTTCCTGGGATAGTGTTTTTGTTGTGTGGTGTGTGGTTGCTGGTGAGTATTTGCTTCAGGTTGGGGGGCTGTCTGTAAGCGAGGACTGGCCTGTCTCCCAAGGTCTGAGAGAGAGGGATCGTTCTTCAGGATAGGTTGTAGATCTTTGATGATGCGCTGGAGAGGTTTTAGTTGGGGGGGCTGAAGGTGACGGCTAGTGGCGTTCTGTTACTTTCTTTGTTGGGCCTGTCCTGTAGTAGGTGACTTCTGGGTACTCTTCTGGCTCTGTCAATCTGTTTCTTCATTTCAGCAGGTGGGTATTGTAGTTTTAAGAATGCTTGATAGAGATCTTGTAGGTGTTTGTCTCTGTCTGAGGGATTGGAGCAAATGTGGTTGTATTTTGGAGCTTGGCTGTAGACAATGGATTATGTGATGTGTCGTGGATGGAAGCTGGAGGCATGTAGGTAAGTATAGCGGTCAGTAGGTTTCCGGTATAGGGTGGTGGTTATGTGACCATTGCTTATTAGCACTGTAGTGTCCAGGTAGTGGATCGCTTGTGTGAATTGGTCCAGGCTGAGGTTGATGGTGGGATGGAAATTGTTGAAATCATGGTGGAATTCCTCAAGGGCTTCTTTTCCGTGGGTCCAGATGATGATGTCATCAGTGTAGCACAAGTGGAGTAGAGGTGTTGGGGGACGAGAGGTAAGGAAGTGTTGTTCTAAATCAGCCATAAAAATGTTGGCATACTGTGGGGCCATGCGGGGTACCCATAGCAGTGATGCTTGACATTGAAATTAATTTGCAAACTGGATACCATTACATTAGGATTGAATAAAGACTGGGAGTGGCTGGGTCATTACACAAACTGAAATCTATTTCCCCATGCTAGTTACTCACACCTTCTTGTCAACTGTTTGTAATGGGCCATCCTGATTATCACTACAAGAGTTTTTTTTCTCCTGCTGATAATAGCTCACCTTAATTGATTAGCCTCTTAGCCCTGGTCTACACTACGAGTTTAGGTCAAATTTAGCAGCGTTAGGTCGATTTAACCCTGCACCCGTCCACACAACAAAGCCTGTTTTGTCAACTTAAAGGGCTCTTAAAACCGATTTCTGTACTCCTCCCCGGCGAGGGGTTTAGCGCTAAAATCGACCTCTCTGGGTTGGATTTGGGGTAGTGAGGATGCAATTCGACGGTATTGGCCTCCGGGAACTATCCCAGAGTGCTCCATTGTGACCGCTCTGGACAGCACTGTCAACTCAGATGCACTGGCCAGATAGACAGGAAAAGCCCCGGGAACTTTTGAATTTCAGTTCCTGTTTGGCCAGCGTGGCAAGCTGATCAGCACAGGTGACCATGCTGTCCCAGAATTGCAAAAGAGCTCCAGCATGGACCAAACAGGAGGTACTGGATCTGATCGCTGTATGGGGGGAGTCTGTGCAGGCAGAACTCCATTCCAAAAGACGAAATGCCAATATGTACATATGGCAAAATCTCCAAGGGCATGATGGACAGAGTCTACAACAGGGACGCACAGCAGTGTCCCGTGAAAATTAAGGAGCTCAGGCAAGCCCAGAATTGTAGTCCCCCCCCCCCCGAATCATAGTCTGCCCCCATCATCTCCGTCCCTGAGGTTATCGCAGGTTAGAAGGCGAAAAAAATGCACTCGAGATGACATGTTTTCCGAGCTCCATGCAGTCCTCCCGCACTGATAGGGCACAGCTTAATGCATGGAGGCAGTCAGTGGCAGAGCCCAGGTAAGAATTAAGTGAGCATGAAGAGCTGAGGCAGGACTCAATGCTGAGGCTTATGGGGGACCAAACGGACATGATGAAGCGTCTGTTGGAGCTGCAGGAAAGCCAACAAGAGCACAGACCCCCGCTACATCCGCTGTATAACCGCCTATCCTCCTCCCCATGTTCCATTGCCTCCTCACCTAGATGCCCAAGAATGCACGGAGGGTGGAGGGGGAGCCTCTGGGCACCCAGCCACTCCACTCCAGAGGATGGCCCAAGCAACAGAAGGCTGTCATTCAAACAGTTTTAGTGTGGCTACAATAAGCAGTGTGGCCTTGTCCTTCCCTCCTCTCCCACCCCACCTGGGCTACCTTGTCCATTATCTCTTTTTTTTGGAATTAATAAAGAAAGAATGCATGGTTTCAAAACAATAGTTATTTTATTTCGAAGGGGGGAGGGAGTGGTTGCCTTACAGGGAATTAAAATCAACAAAGGGGGCATGTTTGCATCAAGGAGAAATACACACAATTGTCAGACCGTAGCCTGGCCAATTATGAAACTGGTTTTCAAAGCCTATCTGATGTGCAGGTCACCTTTGTGCTCTTCTTATCGCCCTGGTGTCTGGCTGCTCAAAATTGGATGCCAGGCGATTTGCTTCAACCTCCCATCCTGCCATAAATGTCTCCCCCTTACTCTCACAGATATTATGGAGCACATAGCAAGCAGCAATAACAATGGGAATGTTGGTTGAGCTGAGGTCTGACCAACAGCGTCGGCAAGCTTTCAAACGTTCAAAGGCACATTCTACCACCATTCTGCACGTGCTCAGCCTATAGTTGAACTGCTCCTTACTACTGTCCAGGCTTCATGAGCCATGGGAGCAAGGGGTAGGCTGGGGTAGGTGCGACCACGTGGTGCTGCCGGCTGGGAGAGCAACCTGAGGCAGAAGCCTCCAGCTCGCAGGAGTGCAGAGTTGCAGCGGAAGCCATACACCATGCCCTGGAGGTTGCTAGGAGCGGGCAAGGAAGACGTTCCCAGAACCCCCGGCCAAGCTACATGTCCGAGGGCGACTACCACTCCTACTGCACCATCTGCTGCAGAGTTGCAGGAGAGTGGGAGAGCAGAGTTGCAGTGGAGCCGTACACCGTGGACGAGTACAGCTAGCAGTCCTACTGCACCGTCTGCTGCGAAGACACCCAGGAGCTGCAGCGGTGACGGTGAGCTGAGCAGGCTCCATGCTTGCCGTGGTATGGCGTCTGCACAGGTAACTCAGGAAAAAAGCTGCAAAACGATTGTCTGCCATTGCTTTCACGGAGGGAAGGATGACTGACGACATGTACCCAAAACCACCAGCGACAATGTTTTTGCTTTGCCCCATCAGGCATTGAAAGCTTAACCCAGTATTCCAATGGGTGGCGGAGACTGTGCGATAGTTACCCACAGTGCACCGCTCTGCAAATCGATGCTAGCCACGGTAGTGAGGATGCACTCCGCTGACTTAATGGCTTGATGTGGACACACATAATCGACTGTATAAAATCTCTTCCGAAAAATCGACTTCTATAAAATCAACCTAATTTCATAGTGTAGACATGCCCTTAGAGTTGGTATGGCAACCCCCATCTTTTCATGTTCTGTGTGTATCTATCTATATATGTATGTATGTGTCTGTAATCATCCTACTGTATGTTCCACTCTATGCCTCTGATGAAGTGGGCTTTAGCCCACAAAAGCTTATGCCCAAATAAATGTGTTAGTCTCTAAGGGTATGTCTATACTTACCCGTCGCGTCGGAGGCGCGGGATCGATGTTCTGGGTTCAATTTATCGCGTCTTGTCAAGACGCGATAAATCAAACCAGGAAGTGCTCCCCCGTCGACGCTGGTAATCCAGCTCGACGAGTGGAGTAGGCGGAGTCGACGGGGGAGCCTGCGCGCCGCGTCTGGACCACAGGTAAGTTCGAACTAAGGTACTTCGACTTCAGCTACGTTATTAACGTAGCTGAAGTTGCGTATCTTAGTTCGACAGGGGGGGTTAGTGTAGACCTGGGCTAAGGTGCCACAAGTACTTCTCATTCTTTTTGCGGATACAAACTAACAGGGCTACCACTCTGATAATCTAGTGTAGACTTTGTAATTTTGTGAGGCACTCAAATACCTGGTGAAGGGTGCTCTTTAAGGACCTAAGTGGGATAATTATCTCAAACGGATAAGCAACAGTGTTAATACTTGTCTGCAGATGTTTGAATTAGGCATGTATAATTTAAATGGAAAACACTTTATCTTAAATGATGCAGAACAATTAGACAAACAGTGTAAATGCCAATGAGGGGTAAAAAGCTTCTATGTTCTATGCTTGGTGAGAAGTCTAAAAGTTAAACCTGAACGTGATTTGACTGTGAAATTCCACTGAAATCTTGCATAATGCCATTTGCGGGCTCTGTATTTCACTGTGCTACCTTGGAAACCTGTTTCCCTTCATCTGATAATTGCTTGCTTATTACCTTCTTGCTAACTGTTTTTTCTTAATAGCTGTTAAAATAAAAAAGGAAAAATGAATTTGAACAATGTTCACTCCCTAGAGGGAAATTAAGCCATCAGTAACCTGTTTAAAATAGACTTGTCTTTGTACAGTGTATTCGCTTTCATCCATAAGGGGAGACAATAGTTGGTTCTGCATCATTTATCTTGTCTCTCTGGTTGCCCTTGCTATTAATTGAAGTCTTCCCCAGGAGACCGTGTCTGTTAACCTTCCTTTTCCCATCTCCCCTCCCCACAACATACTTGTGTCTGGAGGAGGAATTTTAAAAGCACCCTTTTGCACTGGTGGACCTCTAATCGCTAATCCTTAGTTCCTTGGTAGTGATGTTTTCATTTCTGTGCCTTACCTTCAGAATTGTATGTGCTCTGTAATTTGGCAGAAAGCAAGATTGGAAAGATATCATTTCCCATAGCATGGAGCCTGGGTTTTTCAACAGCCTCAATTATTCCATCAGTTTCTTCAGTCAATCTGCCTTACTCCCCCTCACTCCCCTGGGGCATCCTATATGCTAGAGGATTTTTTTTCCCCTCTTAGAGGAAACAATTGAATGCATCCCCTTCCTGAGTGCTTTGCTACCTTAATTTTCTCAAAACTTTTGTATGGAACTTAATAGATTTTTTTGAAAAAGTTCTGGTGCTCTTAGAAAACCACTGAAAATTTTTAATGGAAATATAATAAATAATATTTTAGACTTTAACTCAGGAATCTCCAGATCTCAGGAAATTATCCCAACTATACACTTGCAAAATACCTGTAATTGGGAAAACAAGATAGCATTTGGGAAAATCTAAAGTAAACATATGGCAAAATAATCTAGTAGGCATTGACCCTTCATCTAGTTCAAACATAACCTCTACTTGTTGTGACTAAGAATACATATATAGACATTTTATAGTCCAAACACTAATTACATATCTTCTTTCCCTTCCTAACTCTGCTGAGTTTCCAGAAGTGTATGCTTGTTAGGAGGATGGGGATGGGAAGGCGGGCTAAAGAGTTAGTTTACACATCTGACAAACACATGCATAGCACATCCTTTTTGTGTACTTAATAAGTTTAGCCAGAATCTCTGTTGTGCCTGATCACTCATTACCTGACCTTCAAATGCTGATAACTTGGCTGACTGAAAAAGTAGTTTTCCCTAGAACAAAACCATGTGCTGCTCCTTAGTATACTGCAAATTTTAAAATTCTGTCGCCTTTGAGAGACCTGAGCAAATCTTCCCCTGAAACAGGGGAAGATGAGAAAATGGAACTTGAGGCCTTTTGCCTCCTAGCCGTGAACACATTTCCCTTAGCTAAAGGAGGTATTTGGGTGGGTAAAGCTGGACAGATGTGTCCCAAAAACTATGGAATAGTATCACAGCTGTTTTGTAGCTATATATGGGTTTAGCCAATTCTTTGCAAAGCTGATTAGCAACATAGAGAGACAAGGTGGGTGACAATACATATACATACAACTTGTAATAGAAATTCTTAGGAATCACCACGATTCCTCCCAAATAGTCAGTCAGTCTGTCTCTCTTAGTTATCCCTGTGCAAAATGTGGTTAATGCTACTTTGCACCTACATAGTATACTTTCATCTTTAGATCTTTGAGCTCTGCAAAGATGGGTAAACATTACCAGCCACACTTAAGAATCTCCACACAGACTTGAAACAATTTGCTTCAGAGGTTCTAAGGATCACGCAGTATTGCCAACCCCAAGCAGACCTCAAAACATGTTTTTTTAAAAAAATAATAATAATTGGAGTTTGTTCTATTAGCTTCTGGTTTCTAAGTGTTTAGGAAGCACCCAGCTCATGTTTTCTGAGCTTTTTTCCACATCCGGGAGGGCTGGAACTGTTTTAATGGAAACAATCAATTACATAAGAATCTGTCTCCAGGAGCCAGGGCTTTAAGAAAACCTTGAAAGACTCATGATAAAATTGTTGGCAACACTTGCATGATCTCACAAATCAAAGATCAGAGTTATATTATGAGCTCCGTCAAAAACTGCCTATGTGAACATAACCATCACTTCTCTTTGTGTTCCACTGTCTGTAAAATGGGAATAACTATATTTCATTTTACAAGAGTTGGTGGTAATTAGACCTCACTACTTCAAGTTTGTGAATGGCAAAGAATTAAAGCCATCTTGGGAGGGTAAGGGCGGAACTAGAATTCCTGCTTCTTGGCTCCTAATCCTATGCATACCACCTAGGTCCTTTTTACCAGATCCTGGTAAAGCACATCCTGGTTAGATGGGAGACACTTTGAGGACTGAATTTAATGCACACTTTATTGAGCTTTGAAAATTAAGTACTGGCCAGGCTCCATGCTTAATTTTCCACAGCTTGTAATTTGGCCAAATGATCTTTTTTTTTCTAGAATGGGGCCATGCACTACTCCTGTGACAGGACTATTTCCATGCTAAATGACAATTTTCAAACCCCAGATATTTCAGCTATAGAGCTATTAAAGAAGAGTCATGACTTTTTCACACTGACTCAAAATGACTGAACTACTTCTCTCTTGGGTAGAGAACAAGCATTCTTCTGACTTTTCTGACTATTTCAGAACATTGTTAACTGAACACATGAGGTTTATCTACCGAGATTCTCAGGGACTGCCTCCCCTCTTATACACAATCATGTTTTGTTATTTTCGAAGCTATAACAATTGCTTAATTAAAGTAATATTAAATATTTTCCTAATAAATTTTACCTATATTTTAAGGCAGGCTAAAATCTGGATAAAAGCCAACACCATGCAACCAGCCAACTCTTCACAGTCCATCAGTAAGTGGTTCATGGACAACAGATGGAAAATTGTTGCAATAGTACTCTCTCAACTTGAGTAATGTGGTCAGTTTTAGTTGCTTGGTCTCAAAATAAATACAGCAGAGACTAAAAAGGTCTAAAGAAATGACAAATAGTTGTATGTAAATTCTACCATGTTTCCAAGATTTTACAAAGATTGGGATTACTTTGTTTGGAAAAGGAATTTATTGTGAAACAAAGATTAAATTTAACAAACACAAGGAAATAATTTATGCAGCGTATTGTTAGTCTGTAGAATGTAATGCTGCAGGAAGCCAATGAGACACATTATAGTATTATGTTGTTAAGAAGGACTGGATAATTTTATGAGCTCTATAAACATCTGTGATTATACAAGTTTAATATAATAATCTAAGGGAAATGAAACCAAGTGCCTCAGGTAGTAAGGGTTTTTTTATTCCCACTTCATGTCATAACTGTGCACCTCTGATTAGGTGATTTATCTAGTATTGGCCACTGCCGGAAACAGAATGCTTACCTAGATGGGCCAGTAATTTAATTTGAAATGGCAGTTCCTAACTGTGACTCTTCTACAAGGAAAAGAACCTGTGGCAACAACTCCATGAAATACCCCTGTGTTTTGGGGTAGTTTTGACTGCCTGAGATCACAAGCTGGGTGTATACTGCTACAGCTTGCCCACGTCAGGAAGAAGAAGGCACTTTGAAGATTGTATGAAGAGGCACTTGAACTCCTTTAGCGATTTGGACAGAATCATGTAGAGAAATAAATAACATGGACAAAGAGGATCTGACCTAGCGGCTTCTGCCTACATGTGGCAAACACCGTTAAACACACTTGTTTAAACACAATGACTTTGTCTACACTAGCAAAGTTTATAGTCATAATTCACCGTGAATATAACTCCACTGATGGTTACAATGGTGAAAGCTATAGTATAGACTGGACTTATGCGTCTTTACTGTTGTCATTTAACCCGAAATGTCACAGCCTTAATTCTGACCTCATACACTTACATGTAGAAATATAATGGATATAACTTGCCAGTACATGCATATCTATAAGGCATGAATGAATGTTATCTAGAGTGGGATTTCTTTGACTTGTAGTGATTGTTTTGGTAGAATTTGCACTTGAGGAGACTTAAGCCTAAGGAAAACCTAAGCAAAAGGAAATTGTGAGTTTTGGATAGTTGGAGGTAGGGAGAAAATTCTTGCTCACAGAGCAAATCAAGATGTTAATTAGTGGAAGTTGTTGCCTCTTCATCCAAATTATGAATAAACAAAAATGTCAAAACTCAAAAAGAATCAGGCAGACTAATTTTTTTTCTGAATTTACCACCCTGTTAAGTCTGTTTCAAAAATAAGATCCCTCCTTCATAATAAAGGTCTATAGCATCAATAGCTTTAAACTGAAATTGCTGAAATATTCCAGGCTCCCTCCCTGCCAAATGTGGCAGTACTTCTCCCCTGCCATGCCTTATTTACTGTTCTCAATTCACAATTTTTTGTCTCAACTTTAGGTTTAAACATCTGTCTTTAGTATGTGAACTGAATTTAATAATGATTAGAATTTCACTTGTTCAAAGCATTATAATGATATTAATGTAAACTTCCTACAAGCTCATACAAGACACACTAATTTGCCTGTAAATGACATGTTATGGCACAGCCTACACACAGCTGGTTTAGCATAACTGGTTTGTGTGTCAGATATTGACTGTGCAATATCCCATGTTTGCAGTCCAGTGAGAAATGTCTGCATATAGAGATAAATAGGATTTGTGTTGCTTTAGTTTTCTGAACTGTGTTCAGCCACAGGTTGGAGAATTGGAGAGCAGTAGTTGAAGTTCACATGTAAAATGTGTCTTCAGCGAGGTGAAGTGATTTTAAGTAATGATTTAAATAACTTAATATTTCAAAAACCTAAATCAGAATGAGGTTATATAAAACGGACTTGAAAATTTCTGCTATTGTATCTTTAGATTAAAAATTTATAATCAGTTGAATTATAAATGCTTCTTTTTAAACGCTATTGCTGGTGTGGTGAGGCATGTTTGAATTGTATGAAACTGCTATCGGTCATGATTCCACAAACGTTGAAGAAAGGCATGTAACTTTACTCGTTTGCATAGGCCTGTTGATTTCAAAAGAAGGCAAGTTTGTGCATAAGTGTTCTCAGAATCAAAAGCTAAAATTATATTTTTATTAAACTTTTGTTTTAGGGGCATTAAATCTTTGTCACGTTAAAACAAAATTGTGTATTTTAACAATGAAAAGTTTTTTAGGCTTTCAATACATTATAAAACAGTTCATAATAACTTTGTTATAGATGGGTCAAAATATCAAAAAACAAACAAACAAAAAACCCGCAGACAACAACCCACTCAAAAAAATCCACAACAAAACCACAATAAAGTTAGGCATATTTAGGCATTTAGGGGTGGGGTGGAGGATTAGGATCTTCAGAAATAAGTCCTTGACTTCAAACCCTGGTGAAATATAGCCTGAACAAAGGATTCCAGCTTTCTTAATTTGAGGAAGTTCAATATATTAGAAGAGTGTTCGCTGCAAATATAGCACTGTGATTTACTTATCACCTTTTTGTATGAGTTTGTAGTGTTCTCACAGCAAGGATATTAATGATGCCCTGAACTTGTTTCTTTCAGCATAGATGAGCATTGAGTGCAAAACTTCTTAGGTGAGTTCTCATGTTGTTGCTTGGACAATGTAGAGGCCAGTATAGAAGTGTGAAACTTAGAAAAGAATTTTTAAAAACTGAGCTTTTACCAACAATTAGGAAACTAATTAAACAAATACAGAACATCCACTTCAGTATTTGACTGTAAAATGGGAAGAAAGTAAAGAACTCGCAACATGTAAATAAAAATCGGATATGACTTAAAATCGTGATTTTTATCCATTTATCTTCAGATAAATGATGGGTGGAAGACTCTTAATTCTTCTGTGCTTCTCAATTCCTTTTTATGCCGAATATTTGTGTACTTAAGGAATATTTCCTTTAGAAAATGAAAATATTTTCTTACATAAAATAATTACATTAATCTATCGGAAGAAAAAATATTGATTTCTGTTACAATTGTTCTAGTCTGGTGTCTAGAGTAAGGATGAAGTCATTTACAATATAGTAAGGAAGACTTAACATGGACTCAGCCACACAGGCAAATAGAGATGAAGGCACGTACCCTTCTGGAGTACTAAAAGAGAAGCTAGCAGCAGCTTGCTTAGACAGAGGACTAGAGTGATGTTTTCATTTTGTTTAACCAATAATTAGGTTGAGAACTTTAGTAGATACCTTCGTGCTAATCATAGGACTGGAAAGAACCTCGAGAGGTCATCTAGTCCAGTCCCCTGCACTCATGGCAGGGCTAGGTATTATCTAGACCACTGGTTCCCAAACTGGGGTTCGTGAACTCCTGGAGATTCTCGAAATGTTACAGGGGGTTCTTGGGAAAAAATTCCCTAATGGCGGACAGAGCTGTCCCTAGGGACCCCAGGCAGCATGGGGCCAGCAGCCCGGAGCCCCTGGACTTCCAGGAGCTAAGCAGATCAAAGCAAGTATATCTGTCACACTGAAAAGATTTAAACTTCAAGACTCCTTATAATAAATGGAAAGGGAGGTGGATTTTTTTGCTGTTTTTAAAATTAAATAGGCAGCTAGTATTGTTTTTAAAATTATTACGAAGAACAAGTTTAAGCTTTGTTGTAACGTGCGTTGTTTGCCTGGACTGTTCAAGACCTCAGTGTTTGTGTAGGAGGAACTCTTTGAGTTGGCTTCTTAAATACTTTCATGCTGTTTCACATCTGATACTCCTTGATGAAACATAGGAGCCTTGTCCTATAACACGCTTATTCAAAGTGATACAAGCTACGAAAGTGAGATCTTGGAGGAGTGTTGCCGTTTTCATAATGTAATAAAAATACTGTAATGATAAATAATAATTAATAATGTGTAATAAGCATGTCATAAAAACAAATTTTATATTTTCAAGATCACTGCTTTTATACTTAATACTCAGGTAAAGGAGAAAATCCCTGGAAATATTCATTTTTAGGAGGGGGTTCACAAGACTTAACCTTTTAGTGAAAGGGTTGTTAAAGTTTGGGAACCACTGATCTAGACCATCCCTGACAGGTATTTGTCTAACCTTCTCTCAAAAATCTCCAATGATGGAGATTCCACAACCTCCCTAGGCAATTTATTCCAGTGCTTAACCACCCTGACAGTTAAGAAGTTTTTCCTAATGTCCAACCTAAATCTCCCTTGCTGCAAATTAAGCCCATTGCTTCTTGTCCTCTCCTAGAGGTTAAGAAGAACAGTTCTTCTCCCTTCTCCTTGTAACAACCTTTTATGAACTTGAAAACTGTTGTGTCCCCTCAGTCTTCTCCTTTCCAGACTAAACAAACCCAATTTTTACAATCTTCTGTCATAGGTCGTTTTCTAGATCCTTAATCATGCTTGTTGCTCTTCTCTGGACTTTCTCCAATTTGTCCACTTTTTCCCTGAACTGTGCCCAGAACTGGGCACAATACTCCAGTTGAGGCCTAATCAGCGTGGAGTAGAGCAGAAGAATTACTTCTCGTGTCTTGCTTACAACACTCCTGCTAATACATCCCAGAATGATACTCGTTTTTGTTATTTTTGCAACAGTGTTACACTGTTGAATCATATTTAGCTTGTGATTCACTGGACCCCCAAATCCCTTTCCACAGTACTTCTTCCTAGGCAGGCATTTCCCATTTTGTATGTGTGCAACTGATTCATTGTTCCTTCCTAAATGGAGTACTTTGCATTTGTCCTTATTGAATTTCATCCTATTTACTTCAGACCATTTCTCCAGTTTGTCCAGATCATTTTGAATTTTAATCCTATCCTCTAAAGCACTTACAACACCTCCCAGGTTGGTATCGTCTGCAAACTTTGTTTACTTTCTATGCCATTATCTAAATCATTGATGAAGATATTGAACAGAACTGGACCAGAACTGATCCCTGTGGGATCCCACTCGTTATGCCTTTCCAGAATGACTCTGAAACACTGATAACTACTCTCTGGGAATGGTTTTCCAACCAGTTTTGCATCCACCTTATAGTAACTCCATCTATGTTGCATTTCCCTAGTTTGGTTATGAGAAGGTCATGTGAGACCGTATCAAAAGCTTTACTAAAGTCAAGATATACCACATCTACCACTCCCTCCGATCCACAGGTTTGTTACCCTGTCAAAGAAAGCTATCAAGTTGGGTTGACACGATTTGTTCTTGACAAATCCATGCTGACTGTTACTTATCACCTTATTATTTGCTAGATGTTTGCAAATTGATTGCATAATTATTTGCTCCATTAACTGAAGTTAAGATGACTGGTGTGTAATTCCCCGGGTTGTCCTTATTTTTGATTTTATTGATTGTCACTATATTTGCCTTTTCCAGTCTTCTGGAATCTCTCCATTCTTCCATGACTTTTCAGAGATAATCGTTAATGGCTCGGATATCGCCTCAGTCAGCTCCTTGAGTATTCTAGGATTCTAGGATGCATTTCATCAGGCCCTGGTGACTTGAAGACACCTAATTTGGCTAAGACATTTTTAACTTGCTTTTTTCCTGTTTTAGCCTCTGATCCTGCCTCATTTTCACTGTCATTCACTATATTAGATGTCCAATCACCACCAATCTTCTTGGTGAAAACCAAAACACACAAGTCATTAAGCACCTCTGCCATTTCCACATTTTCTGTTATTATTTCCCCCCTCATTGAGTAATGGGCCTACCCCGTCCGTGGTCTTCCTCTTGCTTCTAATGCTTTAGTCTGGTCTAGTTTTGCTTAACATTCCCTCCCACCCCCTCTTATTGTGTGTCAAGTAACACTTTTCAGGGTAACTTTGTAGTTTAGTCTTTAGCACTTTTGGGGGCTCTGGAAAGAAGAAAACTGACTTAGGACTCTAAAGAGGACCTGCCAAGTGTAAGTGTGTGCTGGTTTATTCTGTATAATGAAGACCTTATAACCATTTTCTTCTATTTACCTTAAATGTCATTTTTGCCAGAGGACTTCTTGGGGGATTTGGGTGTGGGTTGGTTATGAGCTTTCTCAGCCATTGATTGAAGGAGTGAGTGCTGTTGCTGAGGCCATGTCTACACTAGCACTTATGTCGGCAAAACTTTTGTCTCTCAGGAGTATGAAAAAACACTCCCCTGAGGGCCATACATTTTTGCTGGCATAAGTGATCATGGGCACACCGCTATGTTGGCGAGAGATGCTTTACTCTATGGCATTATAACATTATGAGAGCATTTGTTAAAATTTCCTAGTAAATGTATGGGGGGTGGAAAAAGAGGGAAAGGAGGAGTACTGTTTGTGACTTTTAAAGTGAGTAACCTCTATTATATTAAACATTGGAATATTTGAGTTTATTTTAATTGGTTTGCTGCAGCAGTTCCCAGCATCTATGGTAATTTCTTCAGTCATGGATTAGAAAGACTATCCTACGGGGATCAGTTACAAGATTGGGGTATCATTTTTTCTTTCATTTTTTCATTTTTATGGAGCATATATTTACATTTATTTAAATATCACTCTGCTAAAAGGTCAGGAAGCATCCCACCTATTAGGTTATGGTAATTGACACGTTATTGGCTTTTATCAAGAGAGGCTTCTGTTGGACTTGCATGCATTTACCTGATTGAGGGAAAATGGAAGGTAGGGTGAATTTAGTGAAGGGGCACTTGCAATTTGAACTCTAGTTAGTGTTTAAAAATTGGGTACTATCCTACTCCAGAGTTTCCCTGCCAACTTTTGTCTGTTTAGTAACACCATTTTCCTATTTTTTTTAACGTGTGTTTTTTGTTTTCCTGTTATTGTTTGGTATAAGGGTCAAACTGGGGAGGGGTGCAGAAAGTGGTGGTACACTACAAAATCACTGACCATGTCAATTGCCAAAATGAAACACTGCTCAGAGAGTATGTTGTGTAGATGGTAAAGTATGATTATACATTCTTACTTGGCTTCCCTTCAGTGGGACTTGAATATGTACATTGGCTCTGCTAGGATCATAGGGCTTGGCTCTTTACTCCCTCCTCTCTCCCCCATTAATAAGTTTTATCTCCCAAATGCCACTCACCTGTGGTGCCAAAATGAGATATCACTCAGTAAACTGCAGATCTGTGATCCTCCTCTTTTCTTCCTTAAGGAATAAAATAACAGTGTTGATATTTTATCATCATCACTGGCAATCTGAATTGATACCTCACTGAAATTAACAGGGCAAGTCACACTTATCCCATCTCTTGTTCCATGCTCACACAGCTATCTTTGCATTAGTTTCACTTCGTTCACTTTTTTGAGCTTTTTTTTTTTTTAACCTATATCAGCTAATGACTTTAAAAATGAAAACTGAGGATCTGGCGAACACAATAGCAGCTTGAGGCAGTTGCTGGAGTGCCACGTACTATCCCGTTCTGAGCCTCGCTAAATGGAGAAATTGTCCCCTGTGGTGTTGGTTATTCAATGAAATTAACAACACACAAAGGGTATGTCTATACCAGAGCTTTTGGTCCTGTTTCAGTTAGAGTTAATTGATTTTGTTTTAACTTGAGTTTAAACAGGACCAGAAATTACTCCAGAAAAACCTAAAATGCTGACAATTGCACAAAGAAAAACTGAAAAAATAATTCTCTAGTCTTTCTTTTATGTAAATCATTCTAAGGTGTGTGTTATAATAGCAAATATACAAAATTTCCACCTGGTTTTTGTTGACTGTGTTGTTGATACTTAAAAATGTGGTGTCGCTAACATCTTCAGTTTAGGTGAGTAGAATGCCTTTAACAAGCACATAAATCGCTATTTGTTTTCCCCTTTGAAAAGACGGAACTCAGAGACTGGTTTGGGTACTGAAAAAATTTCACTGGGTGCAATCACTGTGTTTAGCAGTTTGATTCCCTGATGCTATTTTAGCATTGCTTTTGATGATCGTGTGCTGCGAACTTCCAGTATGTGCAACACAAATTTCTGACCATGTTACATTTCTTTCATCTATTTTTCTCCCCCATAAAGTTCCCAGATAATACTTAATAATTAAAATAGGTTTTTTTCCTCAACTGTCCCTTGGGTCTTAAGCACCACATGGCCCTCAATTAGTGACCTGACCAGGAGTATTAATATAAATAATAATACTTGGAAGGCAATGTTGTGCAGATGTTAAGTATCACATCCGTATAATGGACAGGCACTGAGGATAGAAAATGGAAGTAGAACAATGAAGTTAAATTATAACTCTGACAATCTGCAGAATTCAAACAGCAATTTAATGAAGTTAAAATAAGATGTCAAATCTGGGGCCAGTTAGTCTGGGAGCTGGGGGGAGAAAACTCTCAGAAGCTTAGAGATGTCTTATCTACTCTGAAGCAATTGCCAGTCCAGCTATCTTTTTACTTCTTTTCATATCTGATCAGGCAATGGAGAAGTTTACATCCCCACTCTGCCTCTATTGGGATTGGCAATGGGCATATTGTGGCTGTCCATTTGTTCCCTTTTGAGTGCCTGCTTCAATGAGAGAACTGTTATTATTTAAGATTTTGAATGGAGCCAGCACAAGAGCAACCCATTCTCCTACACACTCTTACGGTTCTTAAGTCAGGCAACTGCGGCCAGCTAATACTAACTTTTTAAAGCAGCTTTCAGTGCTAAGCTAATAAGAATTACCTTTGCTTTTCATTTTTTAAGGAAGAATTTTAACATTGTGGCCTGCCTGCCTTCCTTAATCTTTTCTATTTGTCTTTATATTGTACCCAGTGTGTCAGATATGGTAATTTCCTGCAGTGTCTTTGGGAGAACTTCCTGTATAAAGTATCAGAGGAGTAGCCATGTTAGTCTCTATCCACAAAAACAACGAGGAATCCAGTGGAACTTTAAAGACTAACAGATTTATTTGGGCATAAACGGGATTTTTTACCCACAAAAGCTTATGCTCAAATAAATCTGTTAGTCTTTTTAAGGTGCCACTGGACTCCTCGTTGTTTTTACTGTATAAAGTTTGTTTCATTGTGGGTCAAGGATTGTATGTAATTCCATGGGGGAGGGGGATCAGTCCTCCAGGAATTTAGAACAGTTGAGGGATGATTATATAAATTCACTCAGGTTGTAACACCTGTTGAGCGGTACCACCCCAGGAAGGGCTTGCATATACTAGTCCAGACTGGAGTTTCTAGATACAAGCAGGCAAGCGAAGGACTTTAAGATAAATAGCCTGAGGTTTCTGATCCAGCAAACAGATAGGACCTTCTGTCCAAGGGAGGCTCCAATCCTTCCTGGGAAGGGTTGGAAGAATGTGACCTATTCATGGGCATGCTTGTTCTGAGAAAAATGTATTATGAATGTGTACCCACAGAAAAAAACCCTGTGTAGAGGATTGATCATATGCAGTTGCTCTGAATTGTGACACCCACTATTGTGGTTTCTGAACACCAAGGTATCAGATTTCCCTTCTTATTTAGGACTCACTTTGTTGGGGGCTTCCAGTTATGCACATTTTCATTGTTTTATGTTTAGATGGCGTAGGTGTTAGAGGAAGTAATTGCTAACAGATATGATGGCCAGATACAGGAGACAAGTGCTTCATGTTACATTTTGTTTAACTATTACGGATGTCCCTAGATATCAGTGTATGTAATAATAGTTATCTGATCATCAGGAAGCTGCCTTTCTCTTCTAGTGTATCTTTTGGGTTCTCTTCCATGTAGTATGTAACAACAAATAGGTAAATCTATCTTCCAACTTGGAGAGTAAGTCATAACTTCCTAGGCCCTGTGTGATACTGCACCCCATATTCTTCATAGTGATATTATTACAATATGATTATAGCATAATTACGATGCATTTTATGTCATGTGAGGTGTCATTGGAAAAGTTATGAATTGCTGAATATGATTATCCTGATTTGTATGCATGTATCATTTTTAATCTAAAATTAGGAATATTGACTATATATCTGTATTTCAATCGTGCTTACTCTGGGTGACACCCACAACTAGCCTTTCTGGTACATCTGTGAAGAAGCCAGATAGTGCTGATGGCCCATCAGCAAAGACAAAGGACCTTGGAAGAACTTAACTTTCCTGTGAACGTTTCAGACAGCCCATAAGTAATGGCTGCTATGACTCAACAAGGTAGGGAAAGGCATGTAACCAGGTCACATGACTCTGGACACCATCTTGAGATATCAGTGTTTTTTCCACAAACTGAGTTTGGGACAAAAGGTTCCCGCCATATGCTAAAGCTATATAAGGCAGGGAGTGACATCTGTGATTCTTCACTCCCCACACAAGAAGACTCCTGGAAACACCTTAGGAACAAAGACTGAACTGGGGGGAAGTGCTGGACCCAAGCTAACAAAATTGCTAGCCTGTGTATGAAAAACCTGGGGATTCCAAGCTGTAAAGCAAGTACAGCTTTTATCTTGAGAATCTGCCAGCCTGCTTGTATCATCGGCCAGGGTGAGAATTTGCTAATTCATATGCTATCTTTCTAGTACCTTAAGCTTAGTTTGCAGTTTTGTTTATTTACTGGGTAATCTGCTTTGATCTGTGTGCTACCACTTATATATAGCTTCAGAGTATTTTATTGCTTAAAGAAAAGGATAGATCAATATTTGTTCAGGAGCCAAAATTAGTATAATGTAAGAACAAAGATATCTGGCTTTTTAAGTTTTCTGTTTCTCTTAACATTTTCTCTCATATATGTTATCAGGGGCATTGGGGAGTTCAGCAGCTACTTCCTACAATTTTTTCCTGTGCAGACATTACCAGACTCATTTTCCACTAATGGCGATGACCACTAAAGTCTCTTATTTCATTAAATCAAGTAACGATTTAATAACCAGAGGATAATATCTGAGTTACACTAAACATTTATTAGGGGTGAATTCAGTGAGGTCTGTCACTAAGACTAACTAGGTTCAACAAGGAAAATATGGCCACATGGATTTTTTAATAATGCAAAGTGAAGTCTAATGTTTTTGTTCTGTTGATTTTTATTTTGTCTTAGTTCAAGGGTCTTTTGTGTATGGTGCAGTAGATACCTAAATAGGATGATAATTCTTCATACTTAAACACAGTACCTCTTGTGAATTTGAATTTTCAACTTCCAACATGGATTTACTTTGCATTTGGCCTGCTTGTGGAGATTGACCTCACTGACTTGTGTTAAGTTATAAAACATAACTTGAGGACAAGATATAGTATTTCGTATTTTCAAGATATTTGAAGTAGGAGCATTTCTCACTTACTTTAAAAAGACATGCGTCTTGCATTGATAAAAGTTGACTTCTCTAATCAAAAAAACCAAACCAAATTTTAAAAAAACCTTTGCGTTGGTGAGAAATGGCCCAGAGAAAAGTGTTTCCATACACATATTTTAAGCAGTTAAAAATTTGAATAGCTTAAACTCTGTTTCTCACCAAAGGATGTGCAGCTAGCTAAAATATTCTCATGCTTTTGGGTTCCTGGTGTCTGGAAAATGATGGTACTTTTGTGTTCACACCTTTATTGGTAACACAGCAAGATGTGGGCTGCATATGTTATCTTAATATTAGTGAAGTCTGTTAATATGTTGGAGGCTCTATAGGTTTTTTAACTTTGACTGTAGAATTTCAAAAGGCATTTGACAAAGTGCTGCACAAGACACTACTAAAGAAACTAAGGGTATGTCTACACTACGGTACTAGTTCGATTTCTGTGAAACCGAACTTGTGAACCCGATATTTCCATGTCGATTGTTCGAATCCACACCAGGGATGTTTATTCGAATGTCCGAGTCCACAGTAGGGGGGCAAGCGTCGACATTGCAAGCGGTGCACTGTGGGTAGCTATCCCACAGTTCCCGCAGTCCCGCCTGCCCACTGGAATTCTGGGTGTAGCCCCCAGTGCCTTGTGGGAACGAAATTGTGTCAAGGGTCGGTATACGTACATTTCGTCACTCGACCCACACTTCCGCCTTCCCTACGTGAAAGCGCCGGCGGGGAATGAATTCGCGCCCTTTTCCTGTGGCTGATAGCTCGGACGCCACTGGACAGTGAGCATGGAGCCCTCCGCGATTATCGCAGATGTTCTGTCCGTAGCCAACAACTCGCGCCTTATAGCGCACCTTTTCCAGACTCTGTTGCAGAGAAATCGGGAGAGGAGACAACGTAATCTCCAGGAGTACTTAAACTTTGAAAGGGGCATTGATCTCTTGCAAAGCGCTGGACCCCGGACCCTAGAGATCATGGTGGCAATGGGTCATGTTGATCCCGTGGAACGGCGATGCTGGGCAAGGGAAACAAGCACTGACTGGTGGGACCGCATAGTGATGCAGGTATGGGATGAGTCCCAGTGGCTGCGAAACTTTCGGATGCGTAAGTGCACTTTTATGGAACTTTGTGAGTTGCTGTCCCCTGCCCTGAAGCGCCAGGACACCCGGATGCGAGCTGCCCTCACTATCCAGAAGCGAGTGGCCATAGCCCTGTGGAAGCTTGCAACCCCTGACAGCTACCGGTCAGTAGCGAACCAATTTGGAGTGGGCAAGTCTACCGTGGGGGTTGCTGTGATGCAGGTAGCCCGTGCAATCGTTGACCTGCTGCTCCACAAAGTAGTGACCCTGGGAGACGTGCAGGCGATCATAGATGGCTTCGCTGCAATGGGATTCCCAAACTGCGGTGGGGCCATAGATGGGACACACATCCCTATCCTGGGACCGGAGCACCAGGGCGGCCAGTATATTAACCGGAAGGGCTATTTTTCTATGGTTCTGCAAGCACTAGTGGACCACAAAGGACGTTTTACAAACATCAATGTTGGGTGGCCAGGAAAGGTTCATGATGCTCGTGTTTTCAAGAACTCTGGTCTGTTTAGACGCCTGCAACAGGGGGTTTATTTCCCCGATCACAAAATCACTGTTGGGGAGGTGGAGATGCCAACAGTGATCCTGGGGGACCCTGCCTACCCGCTAATGCCATGGCTCATGAAGCCATACACGGGAGCCCTGGACACTGAAAAGGAACTCTTTAATTACCGCCTGAGCAAGTGCAGAATGGTGGTGGAGTGTGCCTTTGGCCGTCTCAAGGCAAGATGGCGAAGCTTACTTACTCGCTCCGACCTCAGCCCTAAAAATATCCCCATTGTGATTGCGGCGTGCTGTGTGCTCCACAATCTGTGTGAGATCAAGGGGGAGACATTTATGCAGGGCTGGGAGGTTGAGGCAAATCGACTAGCAGCAGATTACGCTCAGCCAGACACCAGAGCCATTCGGAGATCACAGCGGGAGGCGGTCCGCATCCGTGAGGCTTTGAAAGCTCGCTTCCAGACAGAGCGGGTTAACCATTGACTGCTACACTTCCGTAAACAGATACTGGACCTACCCCTGTCCCTTTACACATGTCCCGTTGCCCATCCTCCCATTACCAACCGCCTTCCCCCTCCTTGGATCAACGCTGTAAAGTCACAGTAAAGGAAAGATTTTTTTGTTTGAACGTGTTCCTGTACTTCTTCTTGGGTAATGATTATCACCGTGTAGGCATACGGCGGTTGGGGGGAAGGTTTGGTTGGGGGACACTTCCCTTCAAAGGGGAAGCTGTTGATCCTGCCCAAAGCGCAGTGCCAAGAGGTGTTCCGCTTGCTTAAAGGGACCATCAACCTCTTCTAATCCCATGTGTGTGTGGTGGTGTCTATGTGCCTTGTACGTATTGAGTATCGCCAACGGATCACACAGTGCATTGATCTATCCAGCAGGCTACTGTCAGCCGCAAAAGATCAGCGACCACCCTCCCCAAACATACAGTGCACCACCCAACCCCCAACCCCACATTTAGAACGTAGAAACCAGCACAACGAAGGAAAGGTGTGCTTAATGCATGCAATGTGTACTGTGCTTGTCACTTCAGCAGTTAACCTGTCTGCACCCTCGTTTGTGCTCCCATTCTCTGCACTTAAAAACCATGTTAACCACTACCCAGAGATACAAACTGTCCCGTTTAAAACACTCAGGGAAACATTGGTGAACCAAAAAACAAGATTTATTCAACAAAACAGTAACTTCACATGGAACCTGGGAAGGGAGGTGCTCAGGGGTGCTGCTGGATGGAGAGGAGGGAAAAGTCTATGGTTTTGGGAATGACAGCCTTCTGCTGTTGCAGCGGTCTGCAGGGGTGGATTGAGTATTTCCACGCACCCTGGATCCCCTTGTCCTAGTGACTTTTGGGGAGGAAGCCACTGGACTTGGTGGCGGGGGAGGGCGGCTTGAAAGAACATACAGAGGCGCTCTTTCCTCATGTCTCCTGTCCTGGAGAATATCCACCAGGCGCCGGAGCGTGTCTGTTTGCTCCCTCATGATTCCCAGCATTGTTTGGGTCGCCTGCTGATCCTCCTGCCGCCACCTGTCCTCGCGCGCTTCAGCCCTCTGCTCCCGTTCCCTGGCTGCTCGCTCGTACCGTGCGAAGTCCTCTCTGCGCTGTGCCGCCTCCCTCTGTGACAGCATCACTAATTCCGAGAACATGTCATCCCTGGTTCTCTTTTTGCGCCGCCTTATCTGGACTAGGCCATGGGTGGGAGAAGCACGGGTTGGGTGGGAGACACTCACAGCTGTGGGATAAATGAAAGGGAGTGAATTCCTCAGACAGATACTTTTTCAAGAACAATGACCATACTCTTTCACCATGAATAGGACCAAAGACAGTGCCTATCACATGTACACGTACTACAAGGTCAAATAATATGCCTTAAGGCTGAGTGAGTGTCTAGGGTCCCGGTATACGGATCCCAGAGGCCTTTCCGTACACAGAAAATCACCTCTCTGAAAACCATGGTAAGCTGCTTACTTACGACTGCTGTGAGATTGCTTCACAGCACTGCTCTACTCCCATGTCTCCCTCAGTGTTCCTGGCGGCGGTCAGTAGCTGCTGCTGGCCAAACCGGTAATCTACGGCGGCTGTCCTAACCCCCCCCCCTCCCCCTCAGCGTGGCCGCTGCAGGGAACCAAAAATGCCCGCGAACCGCTCTGCGTGAACGGCTCGCCTACCCTTCCCCCCCCCTCAGCGTGGCCGCTCCAGGGACCCAAAAATGGCCGCGAACTGCTCTGCGTGAACGGCTCGCCTACCCTTCCCCCCCCTCAGCGTGGCCGCTCCAGGGAACCAAAAATGCCCGCGAACCGCTCTGCGTGAACGGCTCGCCTACCCTTCCCCCCCCCCTCAGCGTGGCCGCTCCAGGGACCCAAAAATGCCCGCGAACCGCTCTGCGTGAACGGCTCGCCTACCCTTCCCCCCCCCCTCAGCGTGGCCGCTGCAGGGAACCAAAAATGCCCGCGAACCGCTCAACGTGAACGGCTCGCCTACCCTTCCCCCCCCTCAGCGTGGCCGCTCCAGGGAACCAAAAATGGCCGCGAACCGCTCTGCGTGAACGGCTCGCCTACCCTTCCCCCCCCTCCGCGTGGCTGCTCTAGGGAATCAAAAATGCCCGCGGACCGCTCAGCATGAACGGCTCGCCTATCCTATCCCCGGTTTAGCGTTGCCGGTCCCCGGGACTGTCACTTCCCGCGCACCGATATGCACTACTGGTTTTGCTCCCGAGCCCCTACCACCACGCGGTAACGTAAACTGCCGGGTGTCTGTCTGTAAGGGGAAAAGGAAGCATGCAGTATACTAATTATACTACTCATTCGAACCAGGACCCCATGACTGATATCACTCTGATGAGGATTACGGAGACAGAGAAAATCTGCATGCTGAGTCAATGCAAGCAAACCCCGGGGCCGTATGCTGCCATGCTATGCAAGGCAATGATACCAGAGTACCTGCTGCTCGCATGGCGCGGGAAAGTATCCTACCATGGAGGAGACAATAAGGCAGCTCTCCCAGTGAACGTGCTAGACAAGCTATCGCTGTACCTTCAAGACAGCTTCTCTGAGATATCTGCTGGTGATTACACCTCTATCCCCATACATATTGACAGACTTTTCGAATAGTTGCACGGGAAAGCGACTCCAAGGTGAAGCGCATAAGGCCAATGAAGCCACAGTTACAGAGCGCTAACACACCATAACTATTGTATTGAAAATAAATGTCTAAAACACTGACCTGATGATCCCTCTCCTGATTCCTGGTCAGGAATGCTGCCTTGGGAGTGTTCGAAGGGCAGCGCAGTCAGGGTCAGGAATAGTTCCTGGCTGTCGGGGAAATCTCCAGGGTGACCGCTTTCGATTGCCTCGTCCCCCTGCCCTCCTTCCTCTTCTTCACCGTCAGCGAAAACCTCCTCCGATGTGTCCGTAGAATGGACCCCGTCATCGGTGTCCACGGACACTGGTGGGGTAGTTGTTGCCGCACCACCGAGCATGGCGTGCAGTGCCTCGTAAAATCGGCAAGTCTGAGGCGCTGAGCCGGAGCGTCCGTTGGACTCTTTGGTCTTTTGGTACGCCTGACGTAGCTCCTTGATTTTGACGCGGCACTGCGTAGCATCCCGGCTGTACCCTCTCTCCGTCATAGCCTGTGAAATCTTCTCGTAAATTTTTGCATTCCGTCTTTTTGAACGGAGCTCGGCTAGGATGGATTCATCGCCCCACACAGCGATGAGATCCAAAACCTCACGATCACTCCATGTTGGAGCTCTCTTTCTATTCACCGATGGCATCGAAACCACCGCTGTAGAGCTCTGCATCATTGCCAGTGCTGCTGAGCTCGCCACTATGTCCAAAGAGGCAATGTGATTCAAAATGGCCACAGAGGAAAAAGTATTCAAATTTTCGCGGGGATTTCTCTGAGTGGCAGGTCAGAGCATCCGAGTACACAATACTGCCCTGAGCGTCCACCGAGTGGTGCACTGTGGGATAGCTCCCGGAGCTATTAGCGTCGAATTCCGTCCACAGTACCTCGCATTCGACATGCCCATTTCGATTTTGGCGCTACTCCCCTCGTCAGGGTGGAGTACCGAAATCGATTCAAGGAGCCCTTAATGTCGAAATAAACTGCTTCCTAGTGTGGACGGGTGAGGGATTAAATCGAGTTAACGCTGATAAATTCGACATAAAGTCCTAGTGTAGACCTGGCCTTAGTAATCGTGGTATGAGAAGTCAAGTACGGTCAAGGATCAGAAACTCGCTAAGACAGAAAAGAGTGTAGAAATCAGTGGTCAGTTTTCAACATGGCAGAAGGTTAACAGTAGAGTACCACAAGTTTCTGTTCTAAGACTAATGATATTTTGTAATGATCTGAAAAAGGAGTGGGTAGTGAGGTGGCAATTTGCAGATGACAAATCGGTAATTTTGTGCACTAAATGAGGCAGTGGCTTTGTAGGAAAAATGTTGTGATCATGTAATTGAAGGCCATCATAATGAATACACATGAGGACAGATCAGAGGTGTACAGATTACTTTAATTTGTGCATTTCCTAATTGAGTGCTTGACCTTTTTAAACATCTGTCCTGCACGAATGTTGGTGCGCAGGCCTGAAACCAGTCTCTTCCATTTCTCTGTCGGTTGTTACTGTTTCCACTTGCTCTATGGTACTGAGGTCGCCTCCTTGCCCTCCCTGCTAGAATAGTTCTTAAAGTTTTTCATGGGCTTCTTTATTTCCTCACAGCAGTTGGTTTTCACTTGACCACTTCATTTGGGAGTCTATGTTGGCATCTGAAGTACATACACCAAGCATGTGCAGCACTTTCCTCTCATTCTGGTGGAAATGAGCTGCTGGTGATTTCTCTCAGGTCTCTTCATTGGTGAGGAAATTGTTCCAACCAATGCCCTGAATTTTTCATAGGCACTATTATCGAAGGTGTCTAGTTTCTGTCATGCATTTTAATAGCTCTCCAGCTCTCGCAGCTTGACTTTGCAATCTTAATATTCTTTTATTGATTTTTTTTGTATATAATTTTAATACATTTTATCTAATCATGATTCAGTCCCTGAGAAGTACTTGCAGAAATTTTGTATTGATGAATCATAACTTCATTGTAGAACTGCTAGTATGGAGTCTGGAGGCTTTGGCAGCTGGGTGGGGCAGTTAGTTTTTGTCACCTCAGGAGACACTTTGAGACTGTGGAATAGCTAGATGTTTTCATTAAAATGAGCATCAGTTTAAAATTCTTAAATTATGCTACCTACATTTGTTTGCCATGTGGTTGTAGCTTTGTTGGTCCCTGGATATGAGACATAAGGTGGATGAGGTAATATATCTTTAATTGGACCTGTTTCTGTTGGTGGACCTAACTTGTCATCTTTAGGGTTCAGCAGTAACCCATTTTAGATTAATAGAACAGCATACACCTCTCAGAGCTATTGTTTGAGTATGTCTGCAAACTCAAGAAAACAGCATTTTGTACCAGCTAACGGTGAAAACATGAAGCCGGTGTGATCTTCATAACCATGAGAACTTGGAAAACTGACTTTCCTTTTTATATGGAAGTTTAAATTTTGGTGCACAATTCTGTGGTTAGTAAGCAGAATCTGCAGCAAATGACATGACCATGGAGAACATTGGACCCTGTATGTAATGAATCAGCAAGAGGCTAAGCCCAAGGTACCCTTGTTCTTGAATATTTAGCACAACTGACGATGAAGTGGTGATCTTTAAAATTTGGCATTGAGATTTAAAGTGCTAATATCTAAAGCAGAGATCTCAAACTCAAATTACCACGAGGGCCACATGAGAACTAGTAAATTGACCCGAGGGCCGCGTCACTGAAACCGTTTCATACAATGATACAAAAGTATAGTCAAAAATGAAAAAAATGAAGAGTAATATAGTATTCTATTAAAAGTCAATAGCTCAGTGGTTTGAGCATTGGCCTGCTAAACCCAGGGTTGTGAGTTCAATCCTTGAGGGGGCCATTTGGGGCAAAAATTGGGGATTGGTCCTGCTTTGAGCAGGGGGTTGGACTAGATGATCTCCTAAGGTCCCTTCCAACCCTGATATTCTATGATTCTGTGATTAACTTTTAAAAAACTAATGCAAAGAGGGGTTTTAATAAACTATAAACACTCAGTAATGTTTGGAGCTTGGCTGCCAATGGAGTTGGTGCCCATGGCGGGCCGCGTGTTTGAGACCCCTGGTCTAAAGTATGCATGGACAGAGTGTTTGTTTGGACAGGTATAGTGATGGTTTTCTGAATCAATTCTTAATTGTTTGAAGAATAATTTGATCTTGATAAGGCTGTGACGCCAAATTGCTCTAAATAGTTTGCCATTTAAATGTCAGCCAGGTAGGGACTTAAAGGAGTTTTCTAATGGTTACATTTTATATCAAGACAACTATTGTAGAATGAAGGAAAGCTACACTGTCTCCATTAACATCTGTGAAACTGACCAAGCAGTGCTGTTTGCTTCTCTCACAATTAGTTGCTAGTGATTACAGTACAGCTGCCAGAACACAAGCCATTAAACTAATTGCTTACAAATGTACTGATAATATTTTAACTCGGATAGTAAATGTATGTGAAGGGAATTTGTATACTAATACCTATCATGCTTATTTCATCTCCCAGCTGGTGTCTGAGCTCAAAGTGCAACAAACTGAAAGTGTAGGCGTGTCGTAAGTTGCATAGGGTTCTCTTTTACTTTTGGTTTTGCAAGTGAGAATGGCTTTTCGCACTTACTTTCTCTGAATTGGAAACGTGGAAATCCATACAGTTTTCTGTAAAATTACTGTGCTTTGTCCACACCCCTGAAATAGAAAGCTGTGGGATACAATTGAGGTTATCACACATCAGAATTTCATCTTCAACCAGTTTCATGGCGGCACCATGGGGATGAGAACAAAAAACCCATTAGGGATCTAGAAAAAGCATAAAGGAAAGTTGCTGCCGGTCCTTTTTGGCAGCTATAGTGTCTTGTAAAAGCAGCTTCTGTTGTCATGGAGTCTCTTAATCCAAGGTCAGCTTCTGGCATCCTGGCTTTCACATGGCAGAAAACCTTGTCCTGTTCAGCTTAGAAAACAATAAATATGGAATAGCCTTGGGCAGTATTAGTCTATTATTGCAGCTAATTTACTGAGCTACAGTGAGAAACTGAACTGAAAGAAAACCTTTTGTTACCAGGGGAAAAAAAATATTTTTAAGACTCTTGCATCCACTCCAGTCAGAAGCCTGTAAAATGGAGTTTAAAGGAAAATGTTTAACAGTTGGTAAATATTTTTTGCGGCATGTGTATAGCCTTCATTTCACTTGACACGACCGTGTCTAAATTCTGACCTGCCGTCATGATTGTATGATTTTTAGAATTTCTTAGCACAGCTTTATTTTCAAGGTTTGTTTTCCTCTGTTAGTCCTTAGAAGACAGCCGAGAGACTGAGATGAGACAAAACTGTTCCTTTCTTATTGCTAAATGTCAATACAAAATGTAAAGAAGTTTTATAAATGAGTCCTTAAAATGGCTCCTTTGAAGTTATGTACTGTTATTTCCATAGCATGGAACTCTTTACCTCAGACTCTGAAATATGTGGCTGGCCACAGTGAATTGTTTTGAAGGACACTGCTGAGTTGCCACGTGAAAGTGGGATTGAAAATTAAACTGAATCTTTGGTTTCAAAATGAAACATTGTGCAAGTTTTATTTGGAAGCCTACTGCGACAGCACAACAGAATGAAGTAGAGAAAAAGATCTGGAGAGGATGGGACAGGTTGGGCAACATATTGAGGAGGGAAAATATGACGGGGAGAGAAGTAGCAAAATACCAGGAGTGTAAAGAGGAAGTCTATGGAAGGCAGGGGGAAGAGACAGTACTACTTTTCCCTGCATGACTGGAAAATATTTTTAGAGACAGAAGATTTCTGGGTGGTATGAAGGTGGGGAGGATTCTAACAGGTATGAAGGGGGAGGGGTGATTCTGTTAGAACCCATGGATTCTAACAGAAAATTTAATTTGGCCCTCTATGTAGGAGTCTGAGACTTCTGTTTTTAAACACAAATTAGTATTTTGCAGACTCAGTATAAAAATGTAAATGCTCGGTTGGGTAATGTATTTTTTTTAAATAATAAAACCAGCATCTCTTCTGGGCTGAGAACTTGTATACAATTCCAGCACAATGCAAACTGAAGTTAGACCCCTCAAAAATGGAGGAATGTAATGGTAAAACATTGACAGGAATATAGTACTTAAAGTATGAACCACAGAGCATTTATCATACGCTTCTGTGATTGCTGCGCCTTGGCTTTCAGATGCACTAAACTTGGGAATAGCCCCTGTGTTTTATTAAACACTTTGAACAAGTTTGTATCAGAAGACTTGTGTCTTATGCACTGATGGGGGAGCAAAAATAGTTTTAGGCAAATATATGTAAGAGTGCAAGTAAAGTAAAATAGAACAGGAATTGTTTACACTAAGATTATTGGGCAGTTGGCTCTTTTTTTTTCTTATCTGCTTGCACAAAGTCCCATATTTTAGATCCCCGTTTCTTACTCACTTTTTTTACCAAAGAAATCAGTAATACATGTTTACATTGAATTTGCTCCGAATAAAAATTATAAACCAGAATCTTACCAGTCTACCTCTAACTCACCCTTAAATTTGTTTTCTTTATGGGCTGACACACAATCCAATCTGAATTTGTAGAGTAAAAGAGCAGTCTTTTCATCTGATCTGTTGCTAGAGGTGCAGCTTCTGTACAGAAAGTTGGTTTAGGGACCAGGAATGAGAGTGAATGAGATCTACAGCGGCGTTTGAGTGGGAGGGTGATGAACTCAGTAGTGAAATTGAGGGAATATGTCTTTGTGCCCTCAGTAGCTGCACCTTGTGTGTCACTACTCATCTTTATTAACCTTCCTCCTTCCTCTCCCTGCTAGATTTTGGGCATTGTTAAACTCCATTGCAGCAAAGATTTGGAATAAGAGAACAAAAAACGTTCCAGTCAAGTGAGGGTTATGTACCCTCAAGGAGTCCTTGGATTTGATATTTCCTGACATTCTGCCAATTATTACAGGGGAAGATGGCTTGTTCTCTGGAGAAATATTTTCACGTTTGCCACTGAGAGAGACCAAAATTAACACTGGCATGTGATTTCATGCCCCTCTTTCCTTATTCTCTTACTATAAACTTTTTCTTCTTGTTTCACAGTCACAGACGAGGACACGGTGAAGAGGTATTTTGCCAAGTTTGAGGAGAAATTCTTCCAAACCTGTGAGAAGGAACTTGCCAAAATCAACACTTTTTATTCAGGTAAGCTGTTTATCTACCTCTAATAGATTTAGTAGAAGGTATAGCACACAAAGACCTAAGACTGCCAAACCCACAGAATAACCATAACATTCCTGAAGGTCTGCCATGAGATAATCATAGGGTGTGTCTATATAAGAAAGCTGCTTTAACTTAAGGTGTGAATTTAAAATAATATAATCTGTTTCAAAAAAGCTGTGTGGATGCTCCTGTTTGGTTTGAGTGTCATATTTCAGTTTAGCTCCGTTAGAAATAGACTTAGGCCAAACCAGAATAGGCCACACTTAAACACAAATATAAGTGTGTCCAACAGCTTTTTGTGCTAGTTGAACTATATAGGTTTAAAAAAAAGTTTGTTAAATCAGTGCAACTTCCTGATGCACACAACCCTATAGCCAATGGCACGTAGCTGGCAAATAATTACACTGCAATATATCCTGTGCTTCTGTTTCTGTTCAAATTTATTAGAGTTGATGGGACTGAAAAATGAAGAAACCTAGCAAAGATGTTATAATTGCTGTGTTTCTTCTGTGAAAGTTATACCCATTTTTGTTAGTACAGCATTTCAAAACATCCACTGGAGTGAAGTTTCTCACAATGTATAAATAAACTGGAAATAAAGATTAAAATGGATTGATCTGAGTCTGTCATTTGTGTAATAATATTTCTAGAAAAGGCTTTGCAACAGTGGTATTATAGTAACATGCTGTCAGATTTTGGGCCAGTTTCCATCCTCTTTTTGGAAAAGGGTTTCATACGGGGGGGAAATTTATATATGAATATGATTTATTCACATTTGCCATAGTTTTTCTTAGCATTTTGTCAATTACTAAAACTTTGTATAACAAAGTTTGCGGGGCCTCCTGATAGCCTGTCAGTTGCTCTGATTTAATCGAGAAGTGAATACATAATGTTGAATTTATGGCTCTAAAAATTGTGCTAAACACTAGGGATGACTTCATTGAGGGAAGCACCAGAGGCTGGGCTATGAGGGAAATAACAATCAATAAAACTCAAATGTCAGTAATTGTTCACTACTGCTGCCCTCTGCCTAGATTTCATGTAGGGAAGTAGTCTCTTCTTCTCTGTTGGCCCTCTTTGCTCTGTTGGCTCCAAGGAGGAAATTCCCTGTCCCATACATGGCTGCTGCTTCTCTCAAGCCCCATGAAGACTCCTTTCATCCTGCTGCTGCCACCCTCCACCCCCTTCAGATCAGCTCTCTGGCTGGACACTTAAATTGGGAAAGCAGATAACAAAGTGTGTCCTCAGAAAGTGACTGCCACTTTCACTCTCAATGAACCTTAAACATAGCCCCGTGCTTCCAAAAGAAACTGCTCACTCACACCCTTCTTAGCCCACTAGGATTCTCGTGTCTGGAGTTACAAAACTACCTTCATTGCATGGTCAAATTGCACTGTCTTGACCTGGTGGAAAAGTCCTAGCTGGGAAGGAGTCAGGGTGGGTGCCCTCCTAAAGGACCATATCCCATTGATGTAAAAGTCCCCGTTGGTGGGGTCATTTTGGTTAGAACCCTATTCCACAGGATCATCTATTCATACTAAAACAGCAGTTGCTGCTTTGTTTTATCCCTTCCTGCAATGCCTAGGGAAGGACATGCAGTTGAATTCTCTACCCCTCACCTCCAGAATAGTGTGCATGAATGTTATATTTTCATGCTAGTACATGAAACAAAAGTGAAACTCGTGTATCCGGGCACTGCTAAATGCAAAAAAGTAACACTGAAAAAACCTGAAATATTTTTCTTAATTTGTTTTGTTTAGTCATCTAAAATGTTTAAAAGTAACAGCAGTAACCAAAACTCCTTCAGACACCATTTTAGACTTGTCACATTAATTAGGGAATGTTTTATTATTAACTCTTTAATATCAAGTCCCAAAACTTAGCCTATCTCTTATTTTGTTTTAAAACCATGTCATTTCTCTGCCTCTCCCCCCCCCCAACAAGTATTTCATATACCATTAAAAATATAACAGCAGCTTAGAGCTTGACTCACCCTACAACCACCACCTATGTGCACAAAATAGAAGATATAATTAATCGCAGGGTGAAATGTTTTAATATTTAACATATGTTGATGCTGATGTGCTGTTAAAGTATTGGAACAGTAAACTTTTTTCTGATTACATTATACTCTAGATTTAAAAAAAAATCCTTTTTGTACTATATTCTTAATGCTTACATCTGAAAACTATTATTCAATTTCACTTGAAATTTGAAAGGTTATAACAAATGGGTAGGATAGTTAAAATCTTGTCCTCCCATAAATCTTCACAGAATCAGACTAAACACTTATTAACTATAAAATGATCAAGAAATCAATTTGCTGTTAGTATTCAACATCCTGGAATCAGCTCTGGATCCAACACTGGATTTCCATAATGAAGATCTGCAAACGTCATTTTCCAGCAACTTTTTATTTTCAGTGGAATTGCTAGTTAATACATGGTGAGTTTTTCCACCTGTTTAAAATTTCAAAAAGCTGTGCAGAGCAGAATGATTGTAACTTTCATTAGAGATGGTGAAAATCAATCTTGTAACAATAGGCTTCCTTGTGCCTTAATTATGGAGTGACAATGTGACTTTCCATAATATAAAATCATTTAAAGAGTGCTCCTGTATTTCACCCCTAGCAATGGATAACTGCCTGAGGAGCATCACTTGAATTGTTCATGCCAGACCTATGATCCTGTCATACTTTAGGCAGGTGTTGGCTTGGAGTGTGATGTGGTACTTGCCAGTTATTCTAGTCATGTGCATGGTTGAGAGGCATTCTTGGTCTTGGGTGTAGACCACATCTTAACAGAAACTGTTTTATGTACACCTCCCATCCAGATTATCTCCCAGGCCACTTTCCTTCCTGTTGGAAATTGCATAACATCCTTCTAGATAACTACAGGAATTACAGGCTATGTTAGCACAGTGATTTTTTATTCTGCTGTCTTCAGTGTGATAGATCTTGCTCTTCTTCAAGTGATGTCCCTATGGGTGCTCCACTATAGGTATGACAGAGCCCACACCACCTGGGATTGGAGATCTTCATCAGCCATGCCTCTTGGACCACACGTGGGTTCCTCCCTGTCTTGCACTGTGAGCGGCATGGGTATATATAGCATTGGGCAGTCCAACCGCCTCCCAGTTCCTTCTCTACTATCTTTAATCTGGGACAGTCTTTGCAGCAGAGCCCACTTCTCCATTCAGTTATTAGGCAGTGCCTTACCTGTTAGTTTTAGTGTAGTTTAGTAGTTAGTTCTTTCCTTTTCTCGGCCTTTCCCTAGAAAGAAGAAAAACAAAACACACTTTGCTTTCCTTCCCCTTACCCTCCCCATTAGCTCATAACTTAGGACTTTGTTTTCCCCCTTCCTGTTTTCCCCCTTTCCCTACCGGGAAGCTTTCTCCCTCATCTTTATGCCCCGATCTCCAGGTTTAAGAAGTGTGTTTCCTGCCAGGATGCCCTCCCAGAAATTGATGGTCATCCACAATGCATCCATTTCCTGGGAGAGGGACATGTCTTGCAGAAGTGTACCCATTGCCACAACCTGACTGCCAGAGCCAGAAAAGACCGAGACATTCGGCTACAACTTCTCAGAGAGAGATCATTGCGTCCAGCATTGGACCCTGGCCTGGCCACTTCCCCCACGCGGCTCTCATGATCTGCTAGGTTGTCCACTGACCCTCACTTGCTGCATCCGTTAAGAGAAAATCTCTTCCCCATTCTGATGGAAAGGAACTGTCTTTCTCCAAGGCATCACCCACCAGAACACCATCCCCTGCGAGGTCAGTAGCCTCCATGTCTTCGGGGATGAGACATAACTCCAGGGACTGTACCAGTACCTCTGGTACTAGAGCTAAGGAATGGTCTAAAGACTTTAACGAGCAGACCTGTAGGTCTGCAAGATCCTCAAAAATAGTGCTGACCGCCCCAGCCAGATCAATTTCAGGTATCACGGCGCTGATGAAACCACCGGCAATTCTACTGGTGCCAACATCGATTTCGACACTGACAAAACACACGGCACCAGCCAAGCACTTGGCATTGGTGCGCCTTCTGGCACCAACTGCACCCTTGGCACTGAGCAAACTCTTGGCATCAAGCAAGTCCTTGACTCCGTCTGTTGGCTGCTCAAGAGAATGCACCTCTCCCTCGGCACCAATACATCCGCCCATGCAAATGATGATCCTCCCTCCCTCCTCAGGAGTTCAGATACTCTAAGAACTTGCTTGTATCTTAACTGCCTGAATCTCCAGTACCCAGATGAGCTTCCTCAGCCTTCTTCGTCCTCTCCGAGTCACAGCATGGCTCCCTTTCCCCTCAGAGGACTACACCACCCTACCCCAGCGAGGAGAAAGAGGAGAACTACACTGACCCCCAATACATTCAAGGCAGGCACAAAGCACATCATCTGTACATCCTCACTATCCATGACCTCCAACAGATGCAGGGCCCTGGTACGGACCGCCCTGAATTCATCCCCATATGCCATTCCCTCCACATTGGCCATATTGGACTCCATGGGCCATGTACAGATCGCAGTTTGGGAAGCCTCCCATAGAGCAAAGCCAGAGGCTTACACATTCGCCTTCCCCGTTGGTTTCTCAACCACCAGAGAATGAATCACTCGGCATAGCAGATGAGGAGGAGAACTGGACAAGGAGATTACGCCACCACTCGATTTCTCCTCTTCCTCCTCCAATGAGGCCTATCATAGAACTGGAAGAGACCTTGAGAGGTCATCAAGTCCAGTCCCGTGCACTCAAGGCACCTGCCCCCGTTGAACCTAGTTTAAAGCCCTCCTCACTAGGTTAGCCAGTCTGTAGCCAAATATGCTCTTCCCCTTCCTCAATAGGTGGACCCCATCTCAATTTAGCAGTCCGTCTTTCTGGAACAGCATCCCGTGGTCAAGGAAGCCAAAGCCCTCCTGGTGACACCATCCTCCCAGCCAAGCATTCACCTCCAGAATGCCTCTGCCGAGGCCCCTACCTTTGACTGGAAGGACTGAAGAGATCACCACCTGCACTCCCAACTCCCTCACCCTTACTCTCAGAGCCCTGTAGTCACTTCTGATCTGCTGAGGGTCATACCTACATCAGCTGATGATATTAAACGCTTCCAGGAGCTGTTTCACAGGAAAGCAGACTCCCTCCAGATTCCTTCGGAGGAAGTGAAAGAATAGCGTAAACTGCTCAACATCCTGTATGCATCCTCATCCTCCAAAATAGCTCTCCTGGTCAATGAGGCCCTTTTTGACCCCACCAAGGTGCTCTGGCAGACCCCAGCATCCATCCCAGCAATGTGGAAGCGGGCAGACAAAAATAATTATGTCCCCGCTAAGGACATGGAATTTATTTTTTCTCTCTTACAGTTTTCTTCCCACTCTGAACTCTGGGGTACAGCTGTGAGAACCCACATGAAAGACCCCCCCCTAAGCTTATATTTTACCAGCTTAGGTTAAAACTTTCCCAAGGCACACATTTCTTTCCTTGTTTTTGGATGGTATTGTTGCCACCACCAAGTGATTTAGACAAAGATTTAGGAAAAGAACCACTTGGAGTTTCTATTTCCCCAAAATCTCCCCCCAAGTCCCTTCACCCCCTTTCCTGGGGAGGCTTGAGAATAATATACCAACCAATTGCCTTTAATAAAAGTACAGACCAGACCCTTTATGTTTAGGACACGAAAATTAATCAGGTTCTTAAAAGAAGAACCTTCTTATAAACAAAAATGTAAAAGAAGCACCTCTGTAAAATTAGGATGGAAGATAATTATACAGGGTAATAAAAAGATTTAAAACACAGAGGATTCCCCTCTAGGCTTAACTTTTAAAGTTACAAAAACAGGAATAAGCCTCCCTTTTTAGCATAGGGAAAATTTACAAGCTAAAACAAAAGATAATTTAATGCATTTTTTTGCTATTACTTAAATTTTTTGTAATTTTAGATGTATTATCTTAGTAGGAGCTGGTTTACCTGCTTGGTTTCTTTTTTTGTTCCAAGAGGAAACCAAACAACCCCCCTCTCCTCCCACCTCCCAGATTTGAAAGTATTTCTTTTTTTCAATTGGTTCTTTTGGTCAGGTGCCAACTAGGTTAATTGAACTGATTAACCCCTTACAGGTAAAGGAAGGATTTTATGCTACCCTGAACTGTATGTTTATGACATCTCCCCACTCCAAATTTTTTAGTGGTCAATGCTATGCATGAAAAGGGATGCCAATATCAACCTAGATTCACCCCTTATGACAGGTATTGGAAGCGATTAGACCTATTGGGTCGCAAGGCTTATTCATCCACTATGCTCCAATTCCTCATATCCAACCTATGAGGCTCTCATGGCCAAATACAACTTTGTCAATTATTCTAAAATATAGGAACTCTGCCAAGACCTTCCTGATGATAAAAAGGAGAAGCTTCAGGCACTTGTATCCGAGGCACACCTCTTTGTCCCTGCAGCTTTGCGAGCTTCCTTGGATTCCGTGGATACTGCTGCCCGTTCTGTCACAGCTGCCATAGTCATGAGATGGGCATCGTGGCTGAACCTCTTGGGCATCCCTAAGGAGGTACAAACCACTGTTAAGGACCTACCCTTTGAGGGCCAAAAGTTATTCACGGAGTGCTCTGATAAATCCCTAAACTCCCCGAAGGAGACTCGGGCAACTCTCTGCTCTCTCCGCATTTATACACCAGCGCAGAAGAGACAGCCGGAAATACCAGCCTCCCTCGCGATCCCAACTACCACAGTTCACTCCTCATCAAAAGTACGACATCCAGCGCTGTCAACAGAAGCCCCCTACCAAACATAGACATGTGACTCAAGGAGCTACCTCTCACATATCTTCAGCCAAACAACAATTTTGAAGGTGAGGTCGAGGGCCCCGTGAAGCCTCCCTCTGTTCCACTTACAACAACCATCTCCAACATCCTGCCAGTGTGGTGACCATTTAGCCCCTTCTTTCCATCATGGCAGCTGAATATCTCGGACAAGTGTGTTCTAGAGATAGTCAAGGAAGGATACTCCATCCCATTCCTATCCATCCCACCAAACCACCCTCCCTCCCCATCCCTTTTCAGAGATGCTTCTCATGAATGCATTCTACAAGAAATAAACCACCTTCTGCAATTGTGAGTAATAGAGCTGGTCCCAACACAGGGAAGGATTTTCACTCCCATTAGTTTCAGATCCAAATAAATCTATCGGGTGGAGACCAATCCGAGACCTTCGAAACCTAAATGATTTTGTCAAACTGCAACACTTCAAGATGGTTACCCTCTCCACCATTATCCCAGCACTGAAACAATGGGACTGGTTCTCAGTCCTCAACCTCCAAGATACGTATTTTCATATTGCAATACACCCTGCCCACAGACAGTTCCTCAGATTCATCATGGGAACCGATCACTGTCAATGAAAAGTACTGCTCTTCGGAGAACACCTGAGCGGCTGTAGAAAGTCTGAAGTCCTCATGGTAGTGACTGCCAATCAACGTAAAGAAGTAGTCATCGTATTCTTCGAGTGATTGTTCATGTCCATTTTAAGCGTGCCGCGTGCATGCCAGCCGGAAGATTTTTCCTTAGCAGCGTCCGTAGGGTCGGCGAGGGCACTCCTGGAGTGGCGCCTCCATGGTGCCCAATATATATAATATATAAATAGGTATATCTCCATTTATATATCTCCTAGAACTGGAAGGACCATGAAAGGTCATCGAGTCCAGTCCCCTGCCTTCACTAGCAGGACCAAGTACTGTCCCCTGACAGATTTTTGCCCCAGATCCCTAAATGACCTCCTCAAGGATTGAACTCACAACCCTGGGTTTAGCAGGCCAATGCTCATACCACTGAGCTATCCCTCCCCCCCTAGGGCCCTGCCAACCCTCTACCCCCTCAGTTCCTTCTTACTGCCGGTGACGGCTATCTGGACCTATGCTCGCTCTTGCGGCAAGCTTAGCAGTGTCTATGCTCACATATATAGTTCAGATTTGTTCATAGTTTTTGTCGTTAGTTGTTAATTCATTAGTTAGTTGGCTGTTGGGGGGTCCCCCCCCAACTCAACCACTGCCCCCTCCTGGGGCATGCCCGGGTCCCCAGGGTTTAAACTCTGTGGGGTGTGCGGAAAGTTTATGCCGAAGAGTGACCCGTACTCTTCCTGCTTGAGGTGCCTTGGAGAAAGTCACCAGAGAGACCGGTGCCACATCTGCAAAGGGTTCTGTCCCAGAACTCTCAAAGACCGAGAGTAGAGACTTAGAGTTCTCCTGATTCAGGCGGCCCTGCAGCCACATTCTGACCCAGAACCCACGGAACCGGAGCAGAGTACATTGTCTTCGGTGCGCAGTGCTCCGGCACCGTTGGTGCGAAAAGAGGCCCAGTCTCGGGACCATAAGTCCGATTCTCTTCGGTGCCGGGAACATAGGAAATCAGCCCCACCACTCCCCATCACCAGTGCCTGTGAAAATGAAGAGGCCAGTGAGGGGGCATTCACCCCACCAGGACATTAAAGGGCATGTGGCATCCACAAGTGTGCTGGGACAAAGCAGCGCCACCGGCGCCTCCTCCCAAGGTCTCGTCGACTCCTGCCCCTGTTGGGGTCCAGTCAAGTCTGGACCGGTCCCCAGACCATTGTGAGGACGTGTGTCTCCCATCGATGCCAGAGGCATTCGAGGCGGCTTCAGACCTGATACATCTGCCAGTAACAGCCTCCCCTCGCAGCAGAGGAGCCGCCAGTGACCGCCCAACCCCTGATTCAGTCAAGAGGCAAACCAGCCATGATGGCATCGCAGTCTCCGCCCTGGGTCACCCCGGAACCACCGCTCGCCGGCGGCCGTGGGCGCTGCTCCTCCATGGTCTTCCTATTCGGAGACCTTGGCGTCAGAAGCAAGATTCAGCAGATCGAGGAGCAGGAGGTCTGCTTCCCAACAAAGCCACCAACTTTATCCAGCACCGTGGCAGCAACACTGGCAACCACCCTCCCAGTGGCCTTTCTGGACTCCCTGGGCTTACCACCAGAGCCAGGGACAGGTACATGGCCCACGTTCCAGGTCTGCACCTGTCTCCTTGATGTCGGTAGTGCCGGTGCAGGTGCCTCCACAAGCGGCACCGCTGTCTGAGAGGAGAGTACCACCTGCTCAACAAGATCCAGCACCACCTCATCAGACGCCGGCACCGATGGGGGCCTCATCCTTGATGCTGCAGGCACCGTCATGCACACCTCGGCGATCTGCGTCGACCCCAGTACCGATTGCGGTACCGAATCCTCCATCCGCACCAGCCATGCAACCTGAGAACCGTGTGCCGTGGGACCCTACAGGGGCTGAGGGTAGCAAGGAAGGTCGTCTACTGTTGCTTTCCTCTTCCTCCTCGCCGGACGAAGCGGTTGCAGGGACCTCGACGGCACCGGCACTGGAGGATAACCAACAGCTACTCAGAAGGGCCACCCAGAGCCTGGCCATCCAGGCTGAGGAGGTGGATGTGGACCCAGTAGTGGACATCTTAGCTCCCTCGGGCCCATCCAGGGTCGCTATGCCATTGATCAAAACGGTTGTGGACTCTTCCCGGACTCTCTGGCAGACTCCAGCTTCTCTGGCCCCTACGGCCAAGAGGACAGAAAGACGCTACTTTGTGCCGTTCAAAGGACATGAGCACCTGTATGCCCACCCTCCCCCGGACTCTCTGGTCGTCGATGCGTCCAACCAAAGGGAGCGGCAGAGGTTCTAGGGATCTACCCCAAAGAACAGAGAGGCCAAGAAGCTGGACTTCTTCGGTAGAAAGGTCTACTCAACGGGGGGCCTGCAACTACAAATAGCCAACCAACAGGCCATCGTGAGCCGGTATGGCCACAACAC
The DNA here is from genome assembly GCA_037349315.1 of Chelydra serpentina. NCBI lineage: Eukaryota > Metazoa > Chordata > Testudines > Chelydridae > Chelydra > Chelydra serpentina. Next base: position 52,714,342 of record JBAIAC010000024.1, on the reverse strand, counting down.
ATGCTCAGCCCTATCCAGGTTTGCAGAACTCCTTCCTCAGGACTCACAGTCAGAGTTCTCTGCCCTACTGGAAGAGGGGAAGCTGATCTCCTGAGCCTCTCTCCAGGGTGCTCTGGACACGGCTGATGTGGCCTCCTGCACGCTGGACGCTGGTGATGCGGCGAGTGTCCTGGCTACAGGTTTCTGGTCTCCCCTACGAGGTCCAGCGAACCATCCAGGACCTCCCCTTTGAAGGACCCACTTTGTTCTAGGAGAAAACGGACAAACGGCTCCATAGTTTGAAGGACTCCAGGGCCACCTTGCACTCGCTGGGCCTGCACACACCAGCCACACAGTGAAGGCACTTTAGACCACAAATTGCCCAGCGGCCCTACCAGCCTCAAAACCATCCACAGGCTCCACACAGGCGGAGTAGAAATGGCAGGAGAAGACAACATCCATCCACTGGACAGTCCTCCAGCCAACCGAAATCTCCGTCAGGGCCTAGACCCCAGTTTTGATTGTGCAGTCGAGGACGACCTACCAGTCAGGACCTCGGTTCCTCCCAACCTTACCTTCTCGTCCCATCTATTCCCCTTCTACCATGCCTGGTCCCGAATTACCTCGGACCGTTGAGTGCTCCGCACTGTAGAATGGGGATATTCCATCCAATTCTATTCCCTTCTGCCCCACCAGCTCCCTTCCCCGTCCCTCTTCAGAGACCCCTTTCACGAGCAGCTTCTAATTCAGGAAGTGCAGTCCCTCCTCGCGGTAGGGGCAGTGGAGGAAGTTCCTCAGGGGCAAGGGGTTCTACTCTCGGTATTTCCTAATACCGAAGGCAAAAGGGGGCCTCAGACCCATTCTGGACTTACAGCGTCTGAACAAGTTTGTGAAGAAACTCAAGTTCCACATGGTCTCTCTGTCCTCCATCATTCTCTCCATGGACCCAGGAGACTGGTACGTTGCACTGGACTTGAAGGACGAGTATTTCCATATCGTGATAATACCTCAACACAGACGCTACCTCTGATTTGTGGTGGGCAGCACCCATCTCCAGTTTGCCGTCCTGCCTTTTGGGCTGTTGATGGCCCCGAGGGTATTCACGAAGTGCATGGCAGTCGTGGCAGCCTTCTTGCGTAAACACCATAGCCAAGTGTTTCCCTACCTCGACGACTGGCTCATCAAGGGCCGCTCCAGAGTTCAGGTGGAGGCTCAGGTGGTCTTCATCAGGCAGACCTTCCTTGAGCTTGGCCTCCTGCTGAACGAGGCCCAGTCTACCCTATCCCCCGTCTAGAGGATAGAGTTCATGGGAGCAGTCCTGGACTCGACTCAAGCCAGGGCGTATCTCCCGGAGTCCAGGTTCTGGTCGTTGTCCAACATCATCCTAGGCCTCAGGCATTTTCCGACCACTACAGCAAGAAGCTGCCTGAGGTTGCTGGAGCATATGGCTGCATGCACCTACGTGGTGCATCATGCCAGGCTCAGGCTCCGCCCTCTCCAGTCCTGGCTGGCATCAGTGTATTTTCCAATCCGGGATGCTCTGGACACCGTGGTGACGCTGCCTCGTGTGGTGTTGGACTCCCTCAGGTGGTGACTCGACCTGAGAGAGGTTTGTGTGGGAGTGTCCTTTGCCAGCCCTCAGCCCTGCCTTTCATTGGTGACAGACGCGTCGGACCTGGGTTGGGGGGGGCGCATCTGGGGGGGTCTCAGGACCCAGGGCCTTTAGTCTCCGGAGGACCTCACCTTACATATCCAACATCAGGAGCTGAGGGCGGTGCGCCTTGCCTGCCAGACTTTCCCACTTGGCGGGCAGATGTGTCACGGTTCTCACAGACAATACCTCGGCGATGTTCTATATTAACAAACGGGGGTGCACACTCCTCTCCCCTGTGCCTGGAAGCCCTCGCGCTGTGGGACTTCTGCATGAAACATGCAATTCACCTGATGGCGTCTTACCTCCCGAGAGTGCAGAACTCTGTCAGTCATTCCACGGCCACGAGTGGTGTCTCCGGCGAGATGTAGTGGTCTCCATCTTCCGTCTCTGGGGCTCTCCCCAGATAGACCTGTTTGCCACGCAAGACATAAAGAAGTGTCAAAGGTTCTGCTCCCTTATGGGGTGCAGTCTAGGGTCAATCGCGGATGCCTTCCTCCTCTTGTCGGGGGGCTGCCTACACTAAGCCTTCCCACCGATCCCAATGGTCCAGAGGGGGGTCCTCAAGATTCGCAGAGACCGTGTACAAGTCATCCTGCTAGCACCGGCATGGCCGCACCAGCGGTGGTTCACGTCGCTTCTGCAGATGTCTGTAGCGGTGCCCCTCGCATTGCCCCTGCTCCTGGACTTGATCACGCAGGATCACGGCCGCCTCCGGCACCCGAACCTTGAGTCACTCCACCTCACAGCCTGGATGCTCCGTGGCTGAACCCCGCTGAAATGGCCTGCTCCCACCAAGTCAGGCAAGTCCTCCTTGGGAGTAGGAAGCCTTCCACCAAGGTCATATACATGGCCAAATGGAAACGTTTTTCCATCTGGGCAGAGCAGCAAAGGCAGGCTCCATTGCTCGCCACCATCCCGTTTATATTGGACTACCTACTTCATCTGACGCAGCAGGGCCTCTCACTTTCCTCGGTTTGGGTCCACCTGACCGCCATCTCTGCCTTCCACCCAGGAGCTATTGGCTTCTCGGACTTTGCGAACTCCCTGGTCAGTTGCTTCCTTAAGGGCCAGGATAGACTCTTCCCATACACGCGTCAGCCTGTCCCGGCCTGAGATCTTAATTTGGTCCTCTCCGCTCTCACAGGCCCCCCATTTGAGCCCTTGGCTACGTGCTCATTGCTGTATCTCTCATATAAGGTTTCGTTCCTTGTGGCCATCACCTCGGCCAGAAGGGTTTCGGAGCTCAGGGCCCTCACGTCAGAGCCTCCCTACACTGTTTTTCACAAGGACAAGGTCCAACTCAGACCACATCCGGCATTCCTTCCTAAGGTGGTCTCCCAATTCCACATGGGCCAGGACATTTTTCTCCCTGTGTTCTATCCCAAGCCACACTCTTCCAGCAGGGAACGTAGGCTACACTCTCTGGACGTTCGAAGGGCCCTGGCCTTCTATATTGAAAGAACCAAACCATTCAGAAAGTCCGTCCAACTCTTTGTGGCTGACAGGATGATGGGACTCCCTGTCTCGTCGCAATGTATCTCTTCGTGGATCACGTCCTGCATCCATCATTGCTACGATTGGGCGAAGGTACCTGCCCCTCCGATTACAGCCCACTCCACCATGGCCCAGGCTTCTTCGGCGGCATTCCTGGCTCAGGTTCCCGCTCAGGAAATCTGCAGGGCAGCTACGTGGTCCTCAGTTCATACGTTCACGTCGCACTACGCCATCACCCACCAGGCCAGAGACGATGCGTCTGGGAATTGTGTGCAGCACTCCATCCCCTTGAGGCGTCCCATCTTCTGGGAGCCAGGAACGCCCTGGCCAATCACTCAGCAGATGTTTCTCCTCTTAACTTGAGTGGTCCCTTCACCCAGAGGTCACCAGGTTCATCTCCCCAGGTAGACCTGTATGCAACCAAGCGGAACATCAGTTTTGCTTGCTGCACTGGCACAGCCTGGGCTCACTTTCAGATGCCTTGCTGCTTCAGTGGACAGAGCTCCTATTCTACGCATTTCCTCCAGTTCCTCTGGTTCACAGGGTCCTTCTGAAAATCAAGTGGGACGAGGTGAGAGTTATTGTTATGGCCCTGGCATGGCCGCCCCAGCACTGGTTTGGCACACTGCTAGACTTATCAGTAGTACCTCTGCTACTGCTCCCTCTCTGCCTGGACCTGATCTCACAGGTTTACTCCACCCGAACTTTGGGACCCTTCACCTAACTGCATGGAAGCTCCATGGCTGAACTTGGAGGAGCAAGCCTGTTTGGAACAAGTTCACTAGGTCTTGCTAGGGAGTAGGAAGCCATCTATTAAGGCTACTTATCTTGCCAAGTGGAAGAGTTTCTCAGTATGGTCATCCCAATGAGGCCTCTCTCTGACTTGGTCTTCCCTTCAATCTGTTCTGGATTACCTGCTCCACCTAAAATGGTAAGGCCTGGCCCTCGCATCTATCAAGATGCACCTAGCAGCAATTTTGGCCTTCCACCCACTAGTGGGTGATAAGTCAGTTTTCTCTCACAATATGACAATCCACTTTCTTAAACGGTTGGAGAGGTTTTACCTGTGGGATTTAAACCTAGTCCTATCAAAACTCCCAGCCGTCCCTTTGAGCTGCTAGCATTGTGCCCTCTGCAGTTTCTCTCCTGGAAGGTCACTTTTCTGATAGTGATTACCACAGCCAGAAGGGTCTCCGAAATCAGGGCCCTTACGTCAGAACCACCGTACACAATGTTCTTCAAGGACAAGATTCAACTGTGTCCCCATCTGGCCTTCCTGCCAAAGGTTGTCTCGCAGTTCCATAGCAACCAAGCCATTTTCCTGCCAGTTTTCTTCCCAAAGCCATACAAGAATTCAGAAGAGTGTTGGCTTCGCTCATTGGATTTATGTGCACCCTCCCTTCTATATCGAGAGGACTAAACTGTTCCACACATCCATGCAACTCTTTATGGAAATAGCAGCATTGATGAAAGCCCTGCCCGGTTTCACCTCAGAGAATCTCATCCTAGATAATTTCCTATATTCTGGCATGCTATGAGCAGGTGAACATTCCACCTCTGGCCGTCTTAACTGCCCATTCCACAAGAGCTCAGGCCTCTTCAGCAGCATTTCTGGCCCAATCCAAGATATCTGCGGAGGCACAACTTGGTCATCTGTGCATACCTTTTCTTCTGACTATGCCATCACCCAACAGGCTTGAGATGACGCCTGGTTTGGGAGAGCAGTGTTGCAATCTGCATGTCCATGAACTCCAAGCCCACCTCTTTGGGTATTGCTTGCGAGACACCTAAAACGGAATGGACATGAGCAAGCACTTAAAGAATCAAAAACGGTTACTAACCTTTCTGTAACAGTTGTTCTTCAGGATGTTTTGCTCATGTCCATTCCACAACCCACCCTTCTACTCCTCTGTTGGAGTTATCTGGCAAGAAGGAACTGAGAGGGTGCAGGACCAACAGTGCCCCTTATGCCGGCACATAAACGTACGACACCGGAGGGTGCTAGAGCCAGCCTGGCGGATACCACTGAGGACAAATTTCCAGCAACGGTGCACATGCACACGTAACGTGGAATGGACATGAGCAAAACCTCTCGAAGAACAACAGTTATGGATAGGTTAGTAACTGTTTTTTCATATAATAATAGTTGAAAGGCTTTATTACTGAGTTTAGGAAAATTAAAAATGGATGCAGAATTTAAAACATGGAACAAATGGAGATTTCAAAATAAGAGACTATATAAACTGGGAGTAGAACCATGCCAAGTACACCCATGTTTAGTTTTCCAGCTTCAGTTCTGAACAAATGTTATATACGGTGAACAAATTTTTTAATCACGTTAGTAGAAACTGTGTTGTAGACTACCCACTGAAATGTAAATTGCATAATTTCTGAACATAAGTATGGGTATGTGATTGGGCACTGTGTGTGCCCTACTTAACATTTTTCAAACACTTAAAACAGCTCGTGGAGACACGGCCTAAGTCTAGTTCTGTGAACAGAAATGAAATGGGGCATGTTTTTACTGCTAATACTTTGATGTAGTGGCCTTCAGGATCCTTCTTTGGAGTGATATATCAGGGGGACATAGTGTCTTTAACCCATGAAACTGATACTCATGTCTTTCCCAGTTTGGCACAAGACGATAAACTTCTGTGTTCAGAGAATGCTTCTTGATCACTCTCTAGAAGAGGATTTGTTGGCTTGCTCTTTACTGCAGACTTCTTACCCACTGCCTGGTGTCTGGCCCCCTCCCCCTCCCCACACACCTTCTGTTTGTATAGAGTATCTAGTTCAGGGGTGGGCAGACTTTTTGGCCCGAGGACTACATCAGGGTTGCAAAACTGTATGGAGGGCCCTATAGGGAAGGCTGTGCCTCCCCAAACAGCCTGGCCCCCACCTCCTCCCACTTCCTACCCCTGACTGCCCCCTCAGAACTCCCGACCCATCCAAATCCCCCTCCCCTCCGCTCCTTGTCCCCTGACTGCCCCCTCCCAGGACCCCTGTCCCTAACCGCCCCCCCAGGATCTCGCCGCCTATCTAACCCCCCCTGCTCCCTGTCCCCTGACTGCCCCGCCCCCTGTTCCTTGTCCCCTGACCGCGCCCCCCCCCCCGAACCTCCACCCCATCCAACTGCTCCCTGTTCCCTGACTGCCCCCCCAGGACCCCTGCCCCTTATCCAACCCTCCCCCCCCCGCCCCCACCATGCCGCTCAGAGCAGCAGGAGCCCGCAGCCCGGCCGCAGCCACACGCTTCCCAACAGGAGCAGTGGGCCAGAGCACGGGCAGCGCAGCGAGCTGAGGCTCCGGGGGAGGGGGAACAGTAGGGGAGGGGCCGGGGACTAGCCTCCCCAGCCGGGAGCTCAGGGGCCAGGCAGGACGGTCCCGTGGGTCGGATGCGACCCGCGGGCCGTAGTTTGCCCACCTCTGATCTAGTTGCATAGTCAGCAACACACATACAGATGAATGGCAGTCAACGTATCTTTTTGAGAGCTCTTGTGCGAAGTCAGGAAGTAATGGTGAGTCTAAGAATGTGATTGATGGAGACGGAATTTGGCAATTGCCCCAGAAGGTATCACTTTTCTCTTCAACCTTTCCCACTGAGATTTCACTTTGGTTCTGCAGTCAGTGGACACCAGGGCACGTAGGGTGCAGTAAACTCCTGGAGGCTGTTTTCAGTTTCTAAACATGTGCTTTTTCTGACCCTCTGTGTAGCAAATTGTTTAAAAGTCACTAAAAGCAACAAAGTTGAAGTCATACTATGTGTTGCAAAAGAGAATGCAGTTCCACCAAGGACTTTGGCAAGGCTTGCTGCAGGTTAAAAATGTGATTTCTTTTGTGCTTTGTATGTGCCTTAAGCAATTCTGTAGATGATTTAAAGAGCAATAGCAGCATATTTTTCCTTATTTTCATTCTGTACGTGTCAAAGTAATAAAATGGTATTTTAATAAGGTATAAGATTCATTGCTGGGTTATTTAAATCCCTACAGCCTTTCATGGGCTCTCAGAATAAAAATGGAAAGAGGCTAGATACCATCTTCAACAAAGCAGAATTTTCCAACCACTATTAAGTGACTTGCAAAGGATTTTTGAGAAATTAGGCTTGTGCTCTTTTTTGTTTCTTTGTTACATATATAAAGAAAGAAGGCTTGTAATGTCAGGTCTTCAGGGGGGTTTCCTGCTTCTTTTACCTTAAAATAAATAAATAAATAAAGATATGCCAATCTCCTAGAACTGGAACGACCTTGAAAGGTCATCGAGTCCAGTCCCCCGCCTTAACTAGCAGGACCAAGTACTGTCCCCTGACAGATTTTTTTTTTGCCCCAGATCCCTAAATGGCCCCCTCAAGGATAGAACTCTCAACCCTGGGTTTAGCAGGCCAATGCTCAAACCACTGAGCTATCCCACCTCCCCTAAATAGTGTACGATTTGGGAGGACCACTGGGTGATCTGAGGTGTGTGTTAAACTAAGATGTTAGAGCTCATATTAAAAGGTGTTTTTATATTTAACAGAGGCATTTTTATTCAAAATGGCGCTTTGTCATTTAAGTGAAATAGGTGTTAACATGAATAAACAGCTTTAATAACAGTCTGACTAAAAATTTCTTCCTCCTAATAGCTCAGCTTTCGCTTTCTTGGCTCTTGTGATATACCTCAGCTGTCATTGGACTTGTCTTCACTAGTTTTATTTTAATCTGGAGCAAACATTTTAAGATGTGACATTTTAGATGGCATTTAGCCTTTTACAAACTTGTTAACTACTTTGAGTTAATTGGCAATCAATTAGCTCATGGTAAGAGCTCTAGTGTGGACATCCAAGAGCTCTGGGAACAGCAGATTTTCCAGAAAGATAATGCTCAAGTTTCTTTACCATGACTTTAGCCTTTGCAAAGTCCTAATCACTTAAACTGTTCCAAGAGACAGCTGGGTAGATCCAGGATGTTCCCCTTGTATTCTGAGTAGAGATTTTTTTCATTATATTTCACTCATCAGATTACTCAAATATGGGCAGAGTTGGCAGTTTCTGTGATATGAGTATTTGTAGAGTAACAATCACAGTATCTAGGTGTGAAATACCTAGAATTCAAGATTGTTATCCAAATTAGTACTTTCTTTGCTCCTCCCTGGGTAAGGTGATATTCCGTACATCATCTTTAGAAAGGTTTATATAGGGAAGGAAGAAAACTTTCTGGTAAACTGGTCACGGTTTCTGTTGAAGGGAAAGCCTTTCCAAAGAAGTGTCTTGTATTGCATCCTCAAATTGAAAAGACATTTAATTCCTCCTGGTCTGCTGCTGTATGAAACAGTGCAAGGAGATGGGAGTTGGGACTTCCAATGAAAAGTCCTTGCTCCCAAGGGATTCTTCCTGGGTACTCTCAGCTACTGTTCCCTTTCTTGTAGTATTTATGTAGACAGAGAGTTCTAAAGGTATTTTGGACCAGGACTTGATATTATTGATATCCAGAATTGAATATGAGGAGTAAGTGCTGTGTGCAAAAAAGCAGCATGCAATGGTCTTTTTAAGGCAAGAGCCTACTGCATGTTTGATGAGCTGTAATTTCCATTTATTTTCCATGGTCAGTCCTTGGGTTGAGGACATTACTCTAGTCCAACCAACCAAGGCATGAATCACTGCATCTAAGGAGAGGGAGCAGGCTTCCTTCCAGATGGAGACCGATGTTTCTGGCTAGTGTTGCAGTTGAGTATCTAGGCTGTTCACTAATTTTGGTACGTTTCAGAGCAGTTTCCCCTTTCTACTAACTTTGTGTCCATCTCATTGAACTAAGTTGGAGCAAGGGATTGTTGGACTATATGTTTGCTTCATCTGGATGTTGGGACAGCAGAGTCTATGCATTCAAAAGCAAAAGGCTTCTTATAGCTGTGACATCACAACTTTAACAGTTGAGCCCATGGCATCTCATAATATCAGCCAGTGATTTAACAGGAATGTAAAAGGAGAAAGGGAAGCATGCGGTCTTACATATCATCTGCATGTGTGAAGGTTTGTGGTGAAAAGAAACAGCTGCCCATCACTACCCTCTGAGATTGTCTCCGAGGAAGGAACAAAGCCAAAGTGTGGTTCTGTCAACTCCTGCCACGTCATGCAGATGGGTTAACAGTTCCTGATGGCTAGCAGGCTGTGTTGAGCATAGCTGATACACTAAAATAAACATGGTGGTTGGTCCAGTGTTTGTGGCCATAAGGAGAACTCCCACTAGTATGATCACTGATTTCTCCATGTAAAAGTCTAGAGTATTGCCTAAAATTAGATTCTGCTGGAGTACTTTCGTCACTATCTTAGTAACTTTGCCTAGGAAGGAGACAATTGAGACAAGCTGCTGATTAGCAAATTGATGGGCATCTAGGAAGATTGTATAGTCTGTCGACTGGTATTTTGAGCATTATCTGAACTATAACATACTTATAGATTTCACTTGCTGAGGGTTGCATTGCCTCACTGAGTAGTGGGTAAAGATGTTTCACATTTACCTTCCATAACAGAGGAGTAGTCAGTAACATATGTGGCACAGACATCCTTTGTGCCTTCAGAATGAACTTTAAGAGGAGAATGGTATAGAAGTTTCAGCCTCATCTGGTATTGTTTCCTCTAATTTGACATGGTTGTCACAGGTTTTAGTGATCTTTTCAGAAAAGTATTGTGTTTTTTCATGGCATAATTTTGGGCTTTTCAATACTAAAAAGGTGTTTACAGAGGGGAGGCATTTCAAAGGAACTATAAAAGTGAGTGAGGGGGCTAGTGGGATTAAGTGAAGCAAGATTTAGAATAGCTACAATAACTGAAACTGACTAAAGGTGTAAATTACACTCCAAAGATTTGAAGATTAATGCAGAGAGAAACTTTGCATGGTACAGGAGGGTATAACATTAATATTTAAAGAGAAAATTTAGGTTGAATATTAGAAAAAACGGACCGAGAGCTAATGGATTGTGGAATAGCCTCATAGCAGATGCCTAATTGTACAATCATGTAAAGGCGCACGATTAACATGGAAATATTATTTTCCATCTCAAATTTATGTACTTACTGGTACAACTGTAGTAATATAAGATGTCACTTGTAAGAGACTACAGGTGAAAATCCTGTTGTAGTTTACTTTGTGCATTTGTCTGCACTTTGTCTGCCATTGATTTCAGTGTTTTGTTGAGGGTACATACCAATCCCCTGGCTCTGCAATGTTTACCAGCAACAGGTGCAGTAAAGTTGAAACTGAGTGAGTAAGAAAGTAAGTCACTGGTGGGTGGTTGCACAGAAACAGGGGGGAAAGGCGACTCTATTTAGTGGTGGTGCTTTGAGGCCTGCCAAAAGACTCTTCTAAAAATAGGCCAAGGAGCGGTCTTTAAAAGGGGATTTTTTTTAATTCAGGACAAACTAAATACAAGTTGTTTCTTTAGAAAATTCATTTTTAAAAAGCCTATTTAAAAAAAATTCAAGTTGACTGTCCCTTTAAAGCTAAACTGGCAAAACACTGAGTAATGTGCTACAGAGTGTAACCCTGAATTGCAGGGAAGGGAAAACTAGATGACCACATTACTGGGTCTTTTCAGTTTCTGCTTCGTCTGGTTGTAGACTGTTTGTGTTTGTAAACTGTTGCACATGTTGGTATCATAGCCTCTCATCACAGTAGAAGCCACATTTGTCTGTTGCATGTAACTTGATAAAAGTAAAATTTATCTTTGGAGCGCTTCCATACATCAGATCAATTTAAGCCCATTTTTTTTCTTTGATTTCTTTATGACCATGTGAAACATTACGTTTTCCTGTCCAGCAACAGGTGCAAAGAAACCCAAAGTGCCTTACCGACTGATGTCAGGTTTCATAATATTAGCTAACAAGCTTTTGTTCTTGTTATGAGTGTTACTTAATGCCTTCTTAGGATGTGAGAACCAATAAGCAAAAGCATCTTACTCTGCCACCCTACTGATGTTTGATGTCACTCTCTTGACAAGAGAAAATGTGAAAGTTCAACCATTAGTATCTTATAAATCAGTTTGGTATTTTATGTGGTATCTTGCTTTGCATGTCTGGCGTGGTGGCACTCTCCTGTAATCCCAGCTACTTGGGAGGCTGAGACTGGCAGATTGCTCAGGGGTTCTGGGCTGCGGTACACTATGTCAGTTGGGGGTCTGGTGCCACTGACAGCCTGGCCAGTGAGTGGCTGAAGGACTGGTTAGAACAACACAAATGACATGTTGTGACTGGCACTCTCTCTGTGAGGGCTGATGAACTGATCAATCAAGGTGATCTTGCTTTGCAGGAAGGATAGGAAGTCAGATTGCTGCCTGTCTCCAGCTATGATGCTGGAATAACACCATGTCAAGAGTTTTGACAGATAGGAACTATAAATAATGCATACATTTATGGGTAGAGGTCAGGATAGGCTATGCCAGCTGGGATTCCTTTTGTCAATGGCAAATATTTGTGTTCCTGGAGGGAGCACTGTCTAGAAGCTAAAGCACAGGACCGGAAGTCAGGAGACCTGGGTACCATTCCTAGTTCTGTTACTTCTGTGATGCATAATCGAGGGAAAGTCATTTAACTTCTCTGTTGGTCCACCTGTAAAAAGTGAGTAATATTTATCAGTTTCTCGGGATTTTTGAGTTTGAATTGGTTATAAAATACTTGTAAAATCATTGGAAAAAATGCAACCTTATTTATTTCTATATTTATTGAATTTTAGGGATTAGTGGCATATGGGCTTCTCTACACAGCAAGTTATTGCACAGCAAGCCAGTGTGTGACTCTACAGAGTGACAAGCCTAGTGCACTGTAGATTCACTCCCTGGCTTGCCATGCAGTAACTTCTCATGTACACAAGCCCTAATTCACACAGTTAATGCTTCCACTCAGCAGCCTGTCCCCACAAATGCACTTGGCGATGTACACAATGTTAGTAAGTTATTTCAGCCTTCATAGACAAGTTGCTACCCACTCCATTTGTGGTATTTGACCGTTCCTTTTCCTTGCTAACAGAAAAGCTTGCCGAAGCTCAGCGCAGGTCCGCTACCCTTCAGAATGAACTACAGTCATCTTTGGATGCACAGAAAGAAACTAGTGGTCTTACCACAGTGCGGCAGCGCAGAAAGGCAGTCTTCCACCTGTCCCACGAGGAGCGTGTTCAGCATAGGAACATCAGAGACCTAAAACTGGCCTTCAGCGAGTTCTACCTCAGCCTCATCTTACTGCAGAACTATCAGGTACGAAGAAAAGAATGGCACAGTTTTCCCATGGGCCCTAAGTGTTCATACCATTCTTGGTCATTGGATTGCTTCATCTCGTTGCAATCAGAGAACAGAACATTGAGACTGAGAATGAGAGAGTAAATAGGCCCCTACTATAACTTTGAGGCCATATACTTGTTCATGTTCTGTTCTATGTAAAGCCAGTTTTGAGAGTCTGGAAAGAACCTGTTATACCTTAACATTGGAAAGAAGCATGAGGCTGTTTATACATTCAGTTTCTTCTTTGTGTTACCATAGTAGTGTCATTCATCTCACTGTAGCTGACTGCATCAACATTTTCTCTTTTAAAACCCATCTTTTCAGGCATTTCTGACTTTTCTGTTAACTTCGGAGGCAAGTATAAAAGAATTAAATTTTAGGCATATTTAGATTTGTAGCACTGAAAAATGGGATTGTAATGGTTGTAGAGACTCGTTTGTGTTTCAATAATTTAATTTAATTGGTGGGGTTTTTTACTTTACCTCGTTGTAGAAGAATGGCTCATAATGTGCACTAATTTGTTTTTGACATTTAATACTTTAAAAATTGTTTCTTAGTGTCATATTGTACGTAATGTGTGTGACACTGAAAATTTCATAACCACTTTTTTTTAGCCTGTGAACTTAACTAGAATGTTCAAACTTGGGTGCCTAAAGGAAAGCACCTACATCCTTATATAGTCACCTAAATAAGGCAGACTTTATGCTAGGGAATTATACCAAACAGAATCCCACCATTGGGAATTACTTTTTGAAGTTCCATAGTATAGACAAGGCTTTAGTACTTTGATTTTTCTGAGGATTTGCAGCTCCCCTAGACTTTAGTGGGTTTGCTGGTACTCAGCATTTCCCAAAATTAGACAATGTATTTAGATCCCTAAACATGAATTTAATTGTTTTACTTTAGGTTCCCAGGTTGGAAAATCTTGGTCCAACTAGTGTTAAAGCAAGCAGCAAATTGCCTATAAGCTGACACAGGCTTCTAGTACTACTGTAAGCACTCAGTTACTTACAGCAATGACAGCTAATTCACAACCCTGAAGTAGATAAAGTAACCTCAGATCTTTGCTCACTTCCTGGTGAAGCCATGTTGGCCACTTCTTCCTTTTATTTCTTTTTTAAAAAGAATACTAGGCTCTTGGACTTTATTATCAGGAATCACTTCTGTGGCCTGGTAAGATGAGGACAGTGCAAATGATTCCTTGGAAAGGCTTTAGGTACCAGTCATGAAGGAAGAAGTCAGTGATAGTAGAGACCAACTAGCAAATGTGCCAAAGAGAAGATAATTTTACATTCACTAAACACTGGTATAAACTCTGAACCTATTTGGATTTGGAAGTCTCCACTTACGCAGACTCATCTGCATCCAAAACTGGCAGGGCATCTTTGAGGGTTTTACACTAGGTTGGAAAGTGAAAAAAACAGATGAAATTGTTCTAAAACAATGGACAAAAGGATTGTGTATGAAAAAGTGTCTGAACACAAACGCAGGCATTGTGGTAAGCACTAGATGAGTTAATAAGTTATGGCAGTTATCTGCTTAGGCATAAATGAAACCAGGTGGGAAAAATCTCATAATTGGAATGTTAATGTAGATTGCACTAATCTGCATAGAAGAAATAGAATGCGAGATGAAGGAGGGTGGCATTATGTCAAATATATTTACAATTCTCTCAAGCTACAGTTTGTGTAGTGGTAAAGCTTTGAGTTGGGTTACAAAGAAGGAAAAATTAAGATGAAACAGTAGGTATCTTTTACAGACTGCACTAGAACAACAAAAAATTCATGCACCAATTCTAAAGCTACTTAAAACTGCAGGATACATCATACCCATGAAGTAATTTTTACTGCCCAGTTGTGTAGGTATCAGCCAAACATTTTTCATCATCAGAGGTTCCTCAATTAAAAAACAAGGTCATGACCTAAATAGTAAAACTACCACTTAGATCTCACTAATAGAGGAACAGATATAAGAATGTGGGAAAGGGGAAATCTTGGAATGAGTAGCCACAAACTGTTTGAATTCATCATAGAAAACAGTGACTTTACACAGTGCAACAGCACAAAGATAATGGGTTTCTGAAAAGAGCAAATTGGGAAAAAAACCTAGTGAGCAAGATATAGTAGGAGGGAGTATTAAAATCCACTGTTATGGTGGAAGAATGGCAAGGCTAAAAACATCATTATATCCTAGTTAAACCTACATGTATTTGACCTGCATGTGATCCTGAATTTTCTAATTAACATACATTTACATACAAGCAAGCACTTTCTCCCTGAGCCTGTTCTCCCCTCCTACGTGATTTTGCATAATGTAAGTTGTCGTGGTTTTGTGGTATTAGTCATTTATATGTTGGCAAACTGATACTTAATTTAGGCTTATGGACTGCACTTTAGTATCTAGTAGAAATAGAAGCTGAGTTTGGAGGAGAGAGCTTGTGTTCAAAAACAGGATTATCTTCAGTAGTAAAAAAAATACAGAATTTCAGGCTATGTAAATTATTTCTCTGAGTTTTTGCTTTTTTATTTGTATCACTGCAAAAGTCCTTCATTGAAACTACTATTTAACAGTTTAACTTCTTTAGCGCACAGCTTTGGAATCATGAAACTTGTGCTGTCAGAAGAGGAAGCTCCACTGGAAGAAGAACTCTAGGATACATGTTGTAAAAATATTGGGCTGTTCTTTCTGAGATGTGCTAATTACTCACACCAGCAAATAACATTAGTTCAGGGCAAAAGTAAAATCTGTGTCCAAAATTATTGTTTTGTTAAATTTTTTCATTTCGACTTTATGAAACAAGGCTCTGCTGTCCCAGGGGTGAAACGCTGGATTTTTCCAATAGAAAGTAATTAAAGTCTCTCTTGTCTGCGATAATGCAGATCATTAATGCATTGGCTTCCTATTCCCATCTCTCTCTCCCTTCCTTACCTACTGTACAATGAGGGTCCGATATTAAATCACTCCAGGCATAATTAGATTGAAAATCATTTCAGTAGAGTAATTGGAGCCGCTCCCAAAGGCATTGAATTCTGCCATTCTCTGTATTTTTCTTTCAAATCTAGTCCATGGGCTAGTTTTTGTAAACAAAAAAATAAAATTCCTTTCTGGTCTACTTGTATAGCTAATATTAGGCTGAGTGGAAGTTGAAGTGCTCTTGGTGATTTCTTTGCAGTTAGATACCACCGTATTTCAAATATGCTTGATTGTAGCAGTCTTCAATCTACTCCCAGTTGCTATAATGAGCTTTTTCATTACTGTGTATTAAAAAATATATAAACTAATGAATCTTGGCTTACACATACCTGTGATATTAACCCTCTTTTTTTCAACTAAGTACTGTGGGCCTGATCTTGTAAAGATCCCAAATACGCTCAGCTCTCTTTGACTTCAAGCTCAGACTTGTTTTCTATTCACGTAATGCAAAATCCTATTATAGGAACACACTTGGCTGGATTGAATTGCCATGACATGTAAAATGCTTTCTAATTGTTCTTGACAAGGATATATCTTATTGAGTGTGTTACACTGTACTGCTATGTATTCTCTAGTATTAATGTGTTCAATCTTGGTTTTAAAATGAAGGAACTAGGAATCAGTAGCCTTCCCTATCCAAAAGAAAGAAGAAAAAAATCCCCAAAAGACAAGTAGGTGTGATGCCTGGGAAGTGGGTGCCTGGATAAGAGGATGAAGCTAAAAGCAATTTTGTTCTTACAAAATTATCCTCTTTCAGCTTTCTGCACGTATACATTTCGGTTAAGAACTCAAAATAACAACTGTCAGTATATAGACAAACTGTGATATGGTACACAGGACATACTTGAATGAGCTACTGTTACCTGAGACCATACAAACAGACCATCAGAATCAAAATTACTGTGGGGACTTGAATTTTCACCCAGAACGTTGCCCGTTTTGGTATGGGAAGGAGAAGTGGTAGCAACTTCACTTTTTAGAGTAAAACATTTATTCTACAAGGTTCAGTGTGTTATGTTCCTATTCTTCTGTCTCTAGTCCATTTTATCTCATGCTTTTTTATTATAGTTAATGGTGATCACTTTTGTTCTACAGATTTGCTCTTAATTGTGTTCTTGTTTTATATATAAACATCTGTTTCATTTCTAAGCAAAAAAAAAGGTGTAATTCTGTGTTTGGGTTAGCACTCTGATCATCTACTCCTTTAGAACCTTTGAAACATCTGTGCAAATGAGTATATTAGATGTTATTGACACAACCCTTTCCTCTGAATATATATTGTCTTTTTGATTAACTTTATTTTAATAGCTGCTGGTATTGCATACGTTACTATCATGAGACTGAATAAGGTATTAGACTTAAGTTCTCTACAAATAATTTCATGTTTTTCATGCCCTCCATCCAGTCAACAGTCTTGCTGTTATTTTTTGAATAAATATTTATTCCTTTATTTAATAGCTCTATAGACCAAACAACCCTCCTGAAATATTTATCCAAAAGGTTCTCTAATTAACAACCCTTATTGACTGTTCCTTCTCTGCTATCACTGGAATATTACCAAATTTCAATGTTCTTCATTGTTAGCTGAGACTAAAAAAAAATGTTTTATTTTTCTTGTCTCTAGAATCTGAACTTCACAGGATTCCGTAAGATCCTGAAGAAGCATGACAAGATCCTGGAGACACCCCGGGGTGCAGATTGGCGGGTGGCCCATGTGGAGGTGGCACCGTTCTATACTTGCAAGAAAATCAACCAGCTCATCTCTGAAACAGAGGTAGAGAATGCTGAACTGTGTATTACTTCCATTTTATGTAGAGAAACAATGCTCTTCTCTCCCTTCACTAGTAATAACCCTGAGCTCCTATACTGACTTGTGAATAAATTCCTTAATTACCATTGCAACTATTAACTGATTTGAAAGAGCCACTAATTTCTAACATTGGTCACTTGTAGTTTGTGGGTTTGTGTGTACATTGGTTTCAGCTGTTAACTTTCACTATGTGAAATTACAGTGATGGTTAAGAGTAATACATTACACATCAATTACATCATTATTATGAGTCATCACTCTGTCACTTTCTCTTTCACTGGGTAGACCCCGCATTAAATTCTTATGATTTATGCCCATAGACAGTGGTGACCAATGAGTTAGAAGATGGAGACAGACAGAAGGCCATGAAGCGTTTACGTGTCCCACCTTTGGGAGCTGCTCAGGTGAGAATTTAAATTCCATAATTCCTGTTTTCCCCTCAGATTAGCTGATGTGTCAAATTACATTTCAACCCCCCAGCAGAATGTAAAAGTGCAAATATATTGAAATGGGTGTTTCTACCTGTCATGAGAGATGCCCTGCACCTTAAATTATTTGGTGGTTAGAAAAGGTAACCTACTTTAGTCTCGGAAGATTTGGACATGGCTTTGCAAGTGCTAATGTATTAAGGCAAGGTAATTGTGGAGAGGTGAATAATATGGGGAAATAAATGTTAGCCTTTCAAACTTACTGTTAGTATAGATCGGGGTGGCCAACCTGTGGCTCTGGAGCCACTTGCGGCTCTTCAGAAGTTAATATGCGGCTCCTTGCATAGGCACCGACTCCGGGGCTGGAGCTACAGACGCCAACTTTCCAGTGTGCCGAGGGGTGCTCACTGCTCAATCTCTGGCTCTGCCACAGCCCCTTCCCCCACACCACCCCTTCCCACCCCCTCCCCTAAGCCTGCTGTACCTTCCCCTTCCCCTGAGCCTCCTGCATGCCACGAAACAGCTGATCGGGAGGTGCTGATAGGCAGGGCTACTGGCGGGTGGGAGGTGCTGGGAGCCTGGTGGGAGAGCTTATGGGGGAGCTGCTGACGTATTACTGTGGCTCTTTGGAAATGTACATTGGTAAATTCTGGCTCCTTCTGAGGCTCAAGTTGGCCACCCCTGGTATAGATAGTTCTGGCCATGCTCTTCTGTGTTTGAATGCTGATGTAAAGACCTGACAGATTTCTCAGGAGGCATTAATACATTTGGGCTCTCTGTTCTGACGTTGCATAATGCTCTTGACTGGTGCCATGTTGTACTTATAGGATTTAAGAAACTTCATCTTCCAGGGGAAGGAGGTATTAGAACATAGGATAGAATGCTACATTAATTGTTTTGACATTTATTCTGAAAATTAATGTGCATTGGAGAAAAATTGGTATTCTGCCCTTAAGCCAACTATTGTTCTATTTACAGCCTGCACCAGCATGGACCACTTTCAGGGTTGGCTTGTTCTGTGGCATATTCATTGTGCTGAACATCACTGTCATACTTTCAGGTAGGTATCTTTATCTTGGATACAAATGACACCCAGAGCCTGATTCTAGGTTTGCTTTTATTACCTTATAAGTGTTGAATGAGTAGTAGTAACAAGGTTGAATTTGTCAGAACATTTCTAGTAAGAAGGCTTGGTAGTCTAGGTTAAACCAAGCAAGTCAGCTACTGGTTATTCCTAATGATATGTAATACCTTTCCCATGTTACATATGTAGGTAATGCTTTTGTAACATGTTGTAGTTATGATACTGGCTTCTTTCATCTATTCTTGGTGGAATCTCATGCAAATATTACCACCTCTGTGTCCTCTGGACCTTTTGTTGTTGACAGTTGCATCCACTTTATCTCTCCTGGGATGCTCTTAGGATTCATATTTTCTGTATTACTTATTCACTGGAAGAAGGAATTGGTATTGCCTGCTGTAAAACTTCAGGTTCACAGACTGAGGGTCCAGTTTCAAGCAGCATTATGCCATGCAATTTCATCCTTTTAAAAAGTTTCTTACTGAAATTTCTGGGATTTCAGTGCCAGGTCCCTATGGAGCCGACCTGGTGGTATATTGCTTTGTTGGTAAATTTTGACAAGCGCACAGAAAGGCAATCAATCCTCACATCACCTGCGATTTGTATTTATTTTGGTTTGCTTCCTCTCAGCAACGTAAAACCCCCTTACTTATTGTGGTACATTACACAGAACCATCAACAGTAGAAATCAGGCCCACGTTACTGGTCCAGAGCAGGAATCCTGCCTTGTTGCAAGGAGCTTTTTCAGTGGCAAACGAAAAGGCCTGATTTTTGTCTCCAGTGGAGGAGTAGTCTGTTTAAATAATGCAAAAGAAACAGCTAGCAAATCACTCGATATCTCTTTGCACTAGGGAAAGCCCATGTATTCAGTTTAAAAGAATATTTAATCAAGTATTTTTAAAATTGAATCCAGTCATCTTCAAGATAAAATGTTTGTGTTTTGGAAGTTGTTTGCTGAATTGCTTTCCTTATTTTTCTATGATGGATGCAATTTTTTTTTCTTTGAGTGATGGTCCTTGTATATGTTCCAAATGTGGGTGTGCATGTGTGCCATACGCCGGAAGGTCCTCTTAGCGGTGTCCTTTGTGCTTGCTTGCAGCAGAGGGTATAATAGGCTGTGCAGGTCGACGCCTCTCCAGTTCCCTCTTATTGTCACGTGGCCCGAGTTGGAACCCACTGTTCCTTCATGCTCTTAGATTTTACTAAGAAAGTGATTTCATCTATTTTTTCCTGTACATAGTTGTTGTTCTACTGTTAGATAGTTGTATATAGGGTTAGAGTTAGTAGTAGTTAGTATTAGTCACTCGCATTTGGGGACTGTCCCCCTCCTCCCTGGGAACTGTGCCCTGCGCTCTGGGGTTCAAGAACTGTATATCCTGCTCATGCTCCTTCTCTGTGAGCAACAAGCACCAGAGGTGTCTCTTTGCCTCCATGAAGCTCATATCACAGCGTGTTGCTCTATCTGCAAATCATTCCCACCTCGGACCCAGGAACCTCAGGAGCTCTGCCTCTAAGTTCCTGGTGCAGGAGGCAATGCAGCTGCATGTGCATTCAAATCTGGTACAGTCAGAATCGCTGGTAGAGCGACCATCACTGGTGGTGAGTGCCCCTCTGACCACTTCCCATGCCCCAGATCCAGCAATACCGCTGATGAAGGACGAGCCCAGGAATGAGAGTAAGAAGTACTCTCATGGGCACAAGAGCAGGTCCCTGCAGCGGACTGCTCATAAACACAGTGTTTTCTTTCCGAACCAGTCACGGTTTGGTGAGACGTTGCATGCAGAGACCACTCCACCAGTGCCCAAGCTTCCCTGGGTGGGGAGGGAAAAGCCTGGTGCAAGAAGGATCCGATGGTGCCATTGGCCACCCCAGCACCCACCCGTCTGGATCGTTGACTGATGCCTGCATCACCCATACCGCCCCCACCTCTGCGCTGCTTGAACAGCTCCTGGGCATTCTCCAGCCTCAGGGACCATCTAGAGTTGCATTCAGTATTAACGAGGCCATTCTCAGTCCAGCACAGGCAGAGTAGCACACCCTGCCTCATGTGCCCCCACTCCTAAGAGGGAAGAGCGGAGGTATTTTGTCTGGGAGCAGATTTTCTTTTCTCCCATCTATCCCCCAGATCTCTTGTCATCCACGCGGCAGCTGAACGGGCATGCCAGCACCTGCAGAAATTGACACCTGCAGATTGCACGGCTAAATGCCATGGACCTATTGGGGAGAAAGGTGTATTCCTTGGCAGCCTTACAATTTCACATAACGAACTATCAGGCTCTGCTAGCCAAATATTTGAATAACGATGTGCGGCTAGCAGAGTTCTGGGACAAACTGCCCCCTACAGCAGCAATTTCAGATACTGGTGGATGAGGGGATGCCTAGTTGCCAAGATGGACCTCCAGGCAGTGATTGATGTGGCAGACACATCCTCTCACTCCCTTGCAATAGGAATAGTCATGCACCGTGACTCGTGGCTACAGTCATCCGGCTTTCCTCGGGAGGTCAAAACTACTATCGAGGACCTCTCCTTTGAAGAGGAGAAAATGTTCTATGCAAAGATGGACGAGTCCCTTCGCTCACTGAAGGACTCCGGGGCCATGTTGCAATCCCTAGGGATCTATACCCCAGCTCAATGGAGCCGGAAATAGCGCCAACAGTTCTGTTCCCACGCACACATTTCCTACCTGGCCTACTACCAGCAATAACAGGATGCTCCATGCAGGCAGCAGGGCTCCAGTGGCAGTGCTTCCAAGTCTCCGCCACAGTCACCTCCTCGACCCTCTCCCACCAACAACCAAAGCCCCAGTTGTGATACGTTGGTCGAGAACTGTGAATCTTCCCTGTTGCCACCCACGGTGCCCCATGTTGTCTTTGGGAGCTGTAATGCCCTGTTTGCCCACAATTGGGGCAAGAGCCCATCAATGCATTGTCCAACAAGAAGCAGATGCTCTTCTTACAAAGGGCACTATAGAGCGTGTAGCACCTCCGTACATGAGGAGAGGCTTCTACTCCCCGTACTTCCTCATCCCGAAGAAGGGTGGAGGATGCTACCCCCTTCTCGGCCACCTATATCAGAAAATCCAAATTCTGTATGATGACAGTGGCATCTGTTATCCTATTCCTCCCAAACTGGGCCTGGTTCCCGGCTCTCGACATGAAGGACACCTACTTCCATGTCGACGTTATGACATTACACAGGATACAATCTGGACTTATGGACAGCTGTGTTCTCAATTTTCCAACCTGGGTTGCCTTTTACACTGCTTCGCTGTGAGAGCAACCACTCCTGGCCTGCCCACACACAGCCTCCAGCATGTAAATCACTCCCAGCTATACTGTGTGAGTGCTATATCCTGCCATCCATGAATTATACTGCAGGGCAGCACCAGCAAACTCCTCATCCCAGACTTTCCCCCGATAGGACAACAGAAGCTCATATAAAGTCTGTCATTTTAGTAATATAAAATGATACACACAGGTCATGTTATCCCAAATGAAGTTTCCCAAACACTTCCGTCCAAAAACACACTGGTTTAGATAAAGCAATAAAATAAGTTCATTAACTACAGAAAGAGTTTTTAAGTGATTACCAGTAACAAGGCACACATCAGAATTGGTTACTAAGAAATAAAAGGTCAAACGCCACTAACATCTAACTTACCAAGCTAGTGAATTCAAGCTCCAAATGACATACCTCCTGGGCACCCAAAATTCCCTCTCCGACAAGCTCAGCAGGATTCTGTACCTCAACCACAAGTGAGAATTGCTAGTGCCACCTTCTGATATCTCTTCCACAAATGGGGCACCCATGCTTGGATCTCTTCGCCACCCCCAAGAACCGCAAGTTGTCCCTTTATTGTTTCAGGGGAGCCATCAGAGGACTCATAGGGTGACGTTCTTCTCCTCTCCGCTATACCTTCCCCCCATTCCCTTCCTCCCACAAGTGCTATGCAGTATCCACCAGGACTGCGCTACCATAATACTCATAGTCCCATTCTGGCCCTGTCAGTTTTGATTCATGGACCTTCTCAGAGACTCTACCTGCATGCCACTCCATCTTCATGCCCTCCTCACACAAGATTGGGGCTGGTTCCCATATCCCCATCCAGGCCCTCTTCATCTCACAGCCTAGTTTTTGGATGGGACTCGGGAGTAGACAGAGCATGCTCCACCCCAGTGTGACACATCCTTACCATGCAGAAAGGCATCCACCAGGGCCTGCTACCAAGCTAAATAGAAACGATTCATCTCATGGGCTCACTGCCATCACCATCCACTGAGTGTGATATCCGTACCTGTCATCCTCGATTACCTTCTCAATCTCAATGTCAGGCCTTGCCCTCAGCTCTATACGTGTCCACTTGGCAGCACTTAATGTTTTTCTTCCCCCTCTTCCCATGCATGATGCCTCCATGTTTATGCACCCTACCACCTTCTGTTTCATGAAAGGTCTACTCAATGCCTTCCCACTAGTACTCAAGCCCACACCCCCGTGGGACCTGAATCTTGTTCTTTCTGCCCTCACAAAGCCACCCTTCGAGGCACTGGCAGTATGCTCCCTCTCCCATCTCTCCATAAAAGTGATGTTCTTAGTGGCCATTATCTCAGATAGACAAGTCAGTGAACTGGCGGCCATGATGGCTGACCCCCTTTATACCATATTCCACAAGGATAGTTTCCTTACAGCTACACTCTAAGTTCCTCCCCAAGGTCATGTCAGCGTTCCACCTCAATCAGTGTGTCCATCTCCCTGTCTTCTGTCCCATGCGGACAGGATCCTGCACTCCCTTGTTGTCCACCTTGCACTGGCATTCTACCTCCACAGGACCCACGCCATTTGTGCATCAACAAAAATATTTGTAATCATTGCCAACGGATCCAAGGGCTAAGCCCTCTCTTCCCAGTGAATCTAGCCAATCTACTGTCGCTTGATGGTGTCACAGCATAATCTGCAAGCAGCCACATCAGCCTGCCTAACAGACAGCTCGTGGCAAGACATCTGTCATGCAGCAACATGGTGCTCCATACACACATTCACATCCCACTTTGCCATCGCCCAAGGGGCAGCTGTGGATGCTGCAGTGGGCCACACCATACTACAGACTGCAGTTCCTCTTGCATCCTCGCACCTACCTCCACACTGATCACTGCTTGCTACTCACCCATGTTTGGAACACACATAGGGACAATCACTTGAAGAGGAGGAGGAGGTTAATTACCTGTAACTGGAGGTTCTTCGAGAGGTGTGGCCCCTATTTGTATTCCAATACCCATCTTCCATCCCCTCTACTGTGGACTGGACTACTCATTGGAAAGAGGGTCATTGGAGAAGCATGGATCGCCCTGGCCTATTGTACCCTTAGTTGCAAGCACAAGGGGATGCACGATGCACATGTGGGTCAAGGGCTACGGCTAAGAAAACCTTCTGGCGCATGGTGTGCATGCACACTCACATTTGAAATACAAATAGGGACCACACGTTTCAAAGAACCTCCAATTTCAGGTAAGTAACCTCCTCTTTTTATTAAAAAGAAAACAAGAAAAATACCTGTGGCACCTTAGAGACTAACAAATTTATTTCAGCATAAGCTTTTGTGGGTTAAGAACCCACTTCATCGGATGCATGGGATGGAACATACAGTAATCAGATATTTATACATTCAGAGAAACATGAAAAAGTGGGAGTGTCTATATCAATGTTAAGAGGCTAATTAATTGAAAGGAAATGTTATCAGTAGAAACTTTTGAAGTGATGATCAACATGGCCCATTACAGACAGTTGACACAAAGGTGTTAAGGTTATTTTTTTTATTACCCTTTTATTACACCCTTTTATTACTACCCTCTATGTGTGTCAAGGGGTCTCTTTTAATGTGTGTGTTTATGCAACTTCATGCATTGTCTTCACATTTCTGACTATAGCTTGCATGTTTGATCTCTGTGAGCGCTGTGACTACCATTAAAGCCAACTGTTTGTTTGTATTTATCTCGCAATGTGAAGTTGGTGTATTTTCAATGTTCAGAATGAAAAAGCATCATAATGGTAGTAATGAATTCATGACCACAATCCTCATCCTCAAACATATCCACCAAAACTGATGTGAATTAGTGTGCTTCCATCAGGAGACACGACCTGAAACCTGTGAGTTTCTACTAATATTGGGAAAATAAAAGTTGTACTTGTATTTGCAGCTATAAAGTTAATTTAGTGTTTTGTGAGTCTGTTTGGTATAAACAAGACGTCAAGGCTATAAATTTGTAATTCCTTAGGGCAGGCATTAGAACTTGGAAGTTCAATTACAAAACGCACGAACCAGTACCTTCTGATTTAAAAAAAATCAACATCTGGAGAGCGGGGTTTTTGAGTAACCTGGAGTCCACAATGGTTTCAGCTATTGCAAGTGGAACCAGAGAGAATCCTTTTAATAGGGTAGACTGTCCTTCACTAACTCCTGTGGGGGCATGACCCCTTTCCATGTCACATCTTGTTTGCTGCAGTATCTAAATGTTTTATAGCTCCTGAGAGTCTAGATGGCTTTGAAAGTATATTGAAGCAGGGGTATGATTTGTTACTTATTAACAAGTACAATTTTACACAATGCCTCATGACTAGCAACTTTTCTCACAATAGCAAGGGTCATCTTCTCTTGTAAAAATACGGAAGGTGGTAATGGGGAAGACTAGTGTATTGAGATACCATGAAATATGCATGTGGTGTTAGCTTTTCTATATTAGCATCTCTCATAAGATGTTAGTGAATATGGAACTTGTTAATATATTAGTGAAGTGAAACTGCTAATTCAGAGTTTGTACCATTTTCGTAGTACAGGGATAAAGCTAGAGCATTCAAATGATGGGAGGTTCTTGGGGAGGAGAAAAACCCTGACTCTAATTATTTCAGTTTTGCAACATATTTGAAGAGGATTTCTGAGAGAGAGATCATGATTGCATGTTGATAAATGCAATATCAGAACGTGAATAGAATAGAACTGAAGCAGATTGTGACCGTCTTGGGGGCATCAGAACAGAGAACCTCTCATCTGTTAACACACTGAATGCCTCTTGTACCATAGCTTTAACTTGCCTACCAAGTGTCAGTTGGTGAAGGTGTAACAGCTAAATCCATGTTATTATTGACTTTAGTAATTGGGCTGACCTGAGGTATTAGAGCTAGGTGAATAGCAGGTTAGTAAGGCAAGCCTTTCAACTCAGTCTTTGACCATAGAAATCTGGGGGATAGTAAACACTATCATGGTGCTCTTATACTAGTCTTCATTTACACACACCACAAAAGTGCTACATCATCATCATGTTCCCATTACGCCTTTGGCGTTTAGGGCAGTGACAAAGATCCTCCGCTTCTGTCTATTTCTGGCAAGTCTTTTCAATGGTTCCCCAGCTGTGCCCCAGGTTTTTCAGCTTGGCTTCCACCGCTCTTCGCTATGTTGTTTTCGGGCGGACTCATTTTCGCTTGCCTTCAGGTGTCCATATTATTGCTACTCTGGTGATGGAATCAGTTTCCATCTCCACCGCCTCCTGGCACTGATGGTGCTCGTATCCTCTTGGCTGCACTGTGTCAATAGATGTTGGTTTGAGATGGTTCTGGGCCAAAAGATATGGTGGATTTTTCTGAAGCAGGTTGTATGGAATGAAGACAGTTTGGATATGTCATACTTTCTCATTCCCCGGCATTCTTGAATGTTGAAAGTACACAGCTCTGATCAATCCTGAGTTTGATTTTGGTGTTGTATTTTGATGATTTCCAGACTGTATTTAAGCTCCTGAAGGTGTTCCTGGCTTTATTGATTTTGTTCCGGATATCCTGGCTTGTTCCACCATCCTGGCTGATGGTACTGCCTAAGTATATGAATGTTTCTACATTGGTGAGAACATAATCCTCTACCCATACTGGTGCTACATACCTTGCCATAAATGACTGTCTCTTCTCGAGAAGTCAGGACTGCAGTAACAATAGAGTTGCAGGTCAAGCTTAGAGCAATAGAGTTGCAGGTCAAGCATTGACAGAGCAATATAGGGAAGATTTTACATGTTATCTGCCCACACTACTATCTAGTTCAGGCCAGTCCTAGTAGTGCTTCATTTTCATGAGCAGAATCATCCATAACACTGGAAATAAGGAAAAGGAAACGATTTAAAGTGGTTTTTGGTTTGTTGTCAGACTTGTCGTCCCTTCTTCAATACAGGCAGAGTCTGACTCCTAAGCCAACTAAAATTATACAGAAAATAATGGTGAAAACTGATGAATAATTATTTTCATTATTTATACAGTGCTTTAACCTTGCATGGCACTTAGTTGTTTTATTTAAGACTTAACAAATAGACCCCTCAAACTCTCTCCCACCTGTGGTTGTCAGGTTCTGTCCGAGCTCTGGTATACTTAATGGGGCAAGATCCCCACTCGTCCTTGCCTTTTACCAAGAACTTATAAGTGCAATTTATTCTCATGATACTCAGTCATCATTCTTCATAGTGTTTCCAGTTCAATACTTTTGGGTCTGCTTTTCCCAGAGTAAACAGGTTGATATCCACATTCTGTCCCTTTTCTATGTGTAATTGTTTCCTCCCTTTATTTTCAAGCAGCCCCCTGACCTTGCATGCCCCTGGCTCAAAATAAAGTTCAGATGTGTATTTTCAATGTCCTATCGTAAACTAACTTAGCTGTCACCCTCTTCAGGACATTTTTGGTTAAATCCTTTTGAATGCTGATTAGACTTCTGCTGATTTGGCTCCGTGTTACCTGAAACCTGTTAGCATTATCGCTCTTGGATATAAATTTAAAGGGACAGTAGTATATGAATAATTCCTCCTTATCCATAATTTCTATCTCAGTAATTCCAAGCAATATGAATGTCGGCCAGATGAATGAAAACGATTAGAGACTGTTTCATATGGAGAGACTGAAAAGATTGGAGCTATTTAGTTTAGAGAGGAATTGAGTAAGAGACAGTGTGGTGAAAGAAAAATTAATTGACACACAGAAGTTAAATTGGGTGCTTCTGTCCAGCTTTTCTATTAAAATAAATAAATAAAAGATTTGGAAGGGGCAGGAGGGAAAAGGGAATATTCAGTGAAACTGAAATTGATGGAAAAAACCAATTTAACTCACCCATCAGTAACGAACCTTGCCTTGGGCAATCAGGAGGATAAAATTTTACAAGGTTGCCTGGGCTGGACACAAATAAAGCTTCTAGTTTAAAGAGTTGATTGCCATTTGAGGTGCAGTAAAAACACATGGGTCTCCAAAAGCTTGTAGGGCTGAACAAAGGGAGCAATCTACATTTCACCAACCTCACTACAGTGTGTTGAATTTAGTGAATAGACAGATTTAGCCCTTGTTTAAATAGTGTGTATTGTATTTCATTGGCTTGGTCTGAGGCTAAAATATTTGTGTCTCCATTTGCAGAGAACAAATGAGGCTTTGAGAATTATTGGTTTAACCACAAACTTGGAAGAATGTTCAGCTTCTTCTAGTTACAATTCCTGCTGGTACCAATGCTTCAGTTTCACATCACTCCTACCAATAAGGGAGTAGGATGTTGCTGATGGCCTGAGTGGGAGATGGAGCAGAGCTAGTAATCACTGGCATATTCAAAAGTAGTCATACAAAAATGTAGTATTTTCTTCTAAACTGGGGCAGAAGCAAGTTGAGGTAAAAGGAGACTTAAAATACAGTCAGGACAGTTAACCATTGGAACAATTTACCAAGGATTGTGGTGGATTCTCCATCACTGGAAACCGAAGATTCTTCTTCGAGTGCTTGCTCATATGTATTCCAATTAGGTGTGCGCGTGCGGCGTGCACGATCGTCGGAAGATTTTTACCCTAGCAACACTCGGTGGGCCGGCTGGCGCCCCCTGGAGTGGCGCCGTTACGGTGCCTGATATATACCCCAGCCGGCCCAGCGCCCTCTCAGTTCCTTCTTACCGCCCGTGACGGTCGTTGGAACTGTGGAGAGCAGCTTGCTGACCTCCACATCCCTAGCATACTTAGCACTCGTTTACCTTGTAGATAGTTTAAGTACTTCTTAATTAGTTGTTAATAGTTTATTGATAGTTCGTTGTTGTAGTTAGTGTAAATAGTAGCGGGAGATATGGGGCTTCTCCCCTGTCTCCCTCCCGGTACCGGGCCAATGCCTGGCTCTCCGGGATTCAAGCCGTGCTCGGCCTGTCAGAAGCCGATGCCCATGGGAGATCCCCATGACTCCTGTTTGAAGTGCCTCGGGGAGTCCCATCTTCCAGACAGGTGCCGTATTTGCAAGGCTTTTAAGCCGCGGACCAAGAAGGAGCGGGACTTTCGTTTAAAGCAGCTCCTCTTGGAGGCCTCGCTCAGTCCGATGTCGGCCCCGCACTGGAACCCGGTGCCGACCCCGGCGGCCTCGTCATCAACAGCACCAGAACGCCCGAGCTCCAGGAAAGAGCCCAGGCACCGTACGCCTCAGGCTGGGACTTCGCAGAGGCGTCGCTCTCTGTCTCCAAGAGCGAAGAAGTCGGGCACTGGACCAGCACCGACTCCGGCGCCGCTGCTCACGCAGCCTGTTCCAGACCACGCCAGGCCTGGTATGGCGCCAGCACCGTTGACTCCGGTACCGCAAGGTCCGTCGAGCTCGGTGCCTGTGACTCAGATTCCTGTGCCACCTACTCTGGCCCCGCAGAGGCCGTCGAGTCGGGCGCCGCCACCGATACCGGCACCGACCCTGCTGACTCCGGCACCCCAGAGGCTGTTGAGCGCAGGACAACCTTCTAAGGCTCCAGTACCGACGACTCCGGCCCCACAAGGCACGTTGAGCTCGGTAACCGCCAGCTCCCCGGCCCGCACCGTGGTAGAGCTTCCACTGCCGTCCACTCCGGACACCTTCTCGGTGGCACAGGACCTGATTGCGATGACTGATCCGGCACCGACCTCATCCTCGGTACCGCCATTGCGGATCGTCGCATCCCGCGGCAAACTGGCCATGCTACGCCCGGTGCCGCATGCTGAGACCAGCCAGCAGCAGTCGGCGTCTCCTCAGCACCGCTCGCAGTCCCAGCGCCGGTCACCGTCCCGGCACCGGTCGTACTCGCGGTACCGCTCCAGGTCCCCCTCCAGGCGACGGTATGACGACTCCCAGTACCGATCCTGG
Source organism: Chelydra serpentina (assembly GCA_037349315.1). Lineage (NCBI taxonomy): Eukaryota > Metazoa > Chordata > Testudines > Chelydridae > Chelydra > Chelydra serpentina. The sequence continues at coordinate 52,684,544 of JBAIAC010000024.1, read as the reverse complement.
TCCCGTGGCCGGTCACCACGTAGATCTCCAGGCGATCGGCATCATTATCGTTCGCCAAGGCGTTCCCGATCCAGGTCTGGCTCCCGGTACCGCAGCCACCACCGGTACCGTTCCAGATCCCGGTACCGATCGAGTTCCCGGTACCGATCTCCGGCACCTCAACATACCATGGCCACGCAGACCACTCTCCATGGCTACTCTGCACCGCCTTGGCCTTCTCGCTCCGTCTCCCACTCCTCTAGAGCTGGTAGCAACCTGTACGTTGAGGATCGCACGGTTGGTGATCAGGGCCACTGGCCAGATGCCGGACAGGAGCCATCTCACCACCAGGGACAATGGCCCTTCTGGACCCCGATGGCGTGCCATCAGGCCCAAGGGGTCCCATCTAGAGCCTCCCTCTCGGCCCAATCCGAGCCTAGAGCACCAGAGGCTACGGTATCCCGGCCTCCCCTAGAAGTCTCTGACCTGCCACAGTCATCGGTCGTGGCCCCAGACCTGGAGGCCCCAACCCTGGACTCCTCGGCGGTTCCCCACCAGGACCTCTCCCAGGACCCACTGGCTCAAGGTCTTTCATCCTCCTCCTCCCCTGACGAGGCAGTGGCAGGAGCATCATCTTCCGTCCCACCTCCTATCGATCTCCGGGACCATCAAGACCTGTTACGCAGATTGGCCCTTAACATGAATCTGCAGATCGAGGAGGCTCCAGAACTGGAGGACCCAGTGGTGGACATTCTGACAACTGACGCGCCCACCAGGGTAGCCCTTCCATTCGTCCGCATGATATTGGCCAACGCCACATCTATCTGGCAGTCCCCAGCCTCGATACCCCCCACTGCTAGGGGTGTAGAGAGGAAGTATATGGCACCTCCAAGAGATTTCCAGTATCTCTACACTCACCCCCCTCCGTGCTCCCTAGTGGTTCAGTCGGTCAACGAGAGGGAGAGGAATGGCCAACAGGCCCCCGCCCCAAAGTCTAAGGACGCCAAGCGCCTAGACTTATTTGGGAGAAAGATCTACTCGGGGGGGGGGGGGGCCTACAGCTCCGGGCTGCAAACCAGCAGCCACTCCTGAGCCGTTACGGCTATAACACCTGGGTCTCCATGGAGAAATTCAAAGAACGTATACCTCCGGAGTCCAGGCAGGAGTACAAAGCATTTGTCGAGGGCAAGAAGCTGGCCAGGACGTCGCTGCGGGCCTCTCTCGACATCGCCGACTCGGCCGCCAGGACTATAGCCTCGGGAGTCGCCATGCGGCGTATCTCCTGGCTCCAATCCTCCACCCTCCCCGCGGAGGTCCAGCACACGATTCAGGACCTACCATTTGAAGGTCGGGGTCTGTTCTCAGAGAAAACTGACCCAAAGCTGCAGACCCTTAAAGATGGTCGAACCATCATCCGCACGCTGGGGATGCATACCCCAGCGACGCAGCGCAGACCCTTCCGGCCCTTCGGACAACGTCCCTACTTCCCACCCGCACCACGACAGGACTTCTACAGGAGGCCGCGTGGCCGAGGGGGCAGGAGACAACAGTCCGGTCGACAGACCGGTCAGAGACAGGGCCCCCACAAACCATCATCGGGGCCCAAACAAAATGTTTGAAGGGACGCTCGAGGCTGGATTACCAGATTTAGTCGATCCTGTCCCCCTGTTCCGAGACCGCCTTTCCCTTTTCTCCCGTGCGTGGTCGAAGATCACCACGGACCGCTGGGTCATACGCACGGTGCAAAAGGGATACCATTTGCAGTTTGTCTCCCCACCTCCATCCCACCCTCCCTCCCTGTCCCTCTTCAGGGACCCTTCTCACGAGCAACTCCTCATTCAGGAGATACAAGAGCTCCTCTCCGCGGGAGCGGTAGAGGAGGTTCCGAGGGAGCTCAGGGGCAAAGGTTTCTACTCCCATTATTTCCTAATCCCCAAGGCAAAGGGGGGGCTACGTCCTATTTTGGACTTGCAGGGACTCAACAAATTTATGGTAAAGTTGAAGTTCTGTATGCTCTCCCTGGGCACCATTATCCCCTCTATGGATCATGGAGACTGGTACGCCGCCCTCGACATGAAGGACGCGTATTTTCATATTGCAATCTACCCACCTCACAGGCGCTTCCTCCGCTTCGTGGTGGGCCAGAGACCCTTCCAATTTACAGTTCTGCCCTTCGGCCTCTCGACAGCACCGAGAGTTTTTACGAAATGTATGGCAGTGGTCGCGGCCGCCCTTCGTCGTCAAAGAGTTCAGGTGTTCCCCTACCTCGACGACTGGCTTATCCGCGGCAACTCCAGCAGCCAAGTCCAGTCGCACATTCGCACGGCCATGGACATGTTCAAGTGGCTTGGCCTCCTCCTGAACGTAGAAAAGTCCACTTTGATACCAACACAGAGGTTAGACTTTATAGGGGCAGTACTGGACTCCACTCGCACCTGGGCGTTTCTTCCAGAGGCTCGCTTTCAGGCTCTCATATCTATCATACGCAGCCTTCAGGCCTTCCCAACGTCAACGGCCCGCTGTTGTCTCAGCCTCCTCGGTCAGATGACGTCCTGCACTTTCGTGACAGCTCACGCCAGGTTACACCTCCGACCCCTCCAGGCATGGCTCTCCTCAGCATACCGGCCGCGCAGGGACAGCCTGGACCTGATTCTGACGGTTCCAGCTCAGGTCCTAGCCTTCCTCAACTGGTGGCTAGACCCCAGGAAGGTGCTGGCAGGTGTTCCATTCCATCCACCTCAGCCATCCCTAGCCTTAACCACGGATGCGTCATCCCTCGGCTGGGGAGCTCATTTACAGAACCTCCAAATGCAGGGCCTGTGGTCGGAGCAGGAATTGACACTGCACATCAATGTCAGAGAACTGCGAGCGGTACGTCTTGCCTGCCAAGCCTTCACTCAACATTTACAGGGCCGCTGTGTCACCATCCTTACAGACAACACGACGGCCATGCATTACATCAACAGACAGGGAGGGGCGCGCTCCCTCCCCCTCTGCCGAGAAGCAGTTCATCTCTGGGACTTTTGCATAGCCCACTCCATTCACCTGGTAGCCTCTTTCCTCCCAGGGGTCCAGACCGACTGAGCAGGTCCTTCCAGACTCAGGAGTGGTCCATTCGCCTGGACGTTATCCACTCTGTCTTCCAGAAGTGGGGATTTCCCCACATAGATCTATTCACGACTCGCAAGAACCGGAAATGCCACGCGTTCTGCTCACTCCAGGGTCGCTCCCCAGGTTCCCTGACAGACGCTTTTCTCCTGCCTTGGACCACCTGTCCTATGCCTTCCCGCCAGTTCCACTGGTCCACAGAGTCCTGCTCAAGTTGCGCAGAGACAAGGCCCGCTTAATCCTGATCGCTCCGGCGTGGCCTAGGCAGCATTGGTACACCACTCTCCTGGAGCTCTCAGTGGCCGCCCCAATCACTCTACCATTGTGGCCGGACCTGATTACGCAGCAGTACGGCAGGCTCCATCATCCCGACCTGCACTCTCCATCTCACAGCGTGGCTGCTGCATGGCTGAACCCATCTGAGCTACGTTGTTCCAGCCCGGTCCAACAGGTTTTGCTGAGCAGCAGGAAGCCGTCCACCAGGTCCACCTATTCAGCTAAGTGGAAACGGTTTTCCCTTTGGTGCGGCCCTCGGGGTCTTAACCCCTTGCAGGTGCCGATACACACCATTCTAGACTACCTCCTGTCCCTAAAGGAGCAGGGTCTGGCCCTCTCGTCGCTAAAAGTCCACCTCGCGGCAATCACGGCCTTTCACCCTGGTGACGGTGGGCTTTCGATCTTTTCCAACCCCATGGTTAGCAGATTCCTCAAGGGGTTAGAGCGGCTACACCCATTGGTGCGCCGCCCGGTCCCCACCTGGGACCTCAACCTCGTCATCACTAGGCTCATGGGGGGCCCCATTCGAGCCTATGGCCACCTGCTTGCTTCTGTACCTCTCCTGGAAAATGGCCTTCCTCATAGCCATTACCTTGGCGAGGCGCGTCTCTGAGCTCAGAGCGCTTAGTTCGGAACCCCCTTATACAATGTTCCACAGGGACAAGGTACAGCTGCGACTACACCCGGCTTTTCTGCCCAAGCTAGTGTCGGCCTTTCATATTAACCAAGACATTTTTCTACCGGTCTTCTACCCAAAGCCGCATGCCTCTCGAAAGGAGCAGCAACTCCATTCCTTGGACGTCCGTAGGGCCCTCGCCTTCTACATCGAGCGAACAAAGCCCTTTCGGAAAACGACTCAGCTGTTCGTCGCCGTGGTGGACCAGATGAAAGGTCTTCCGGTCTCTTCCCAACGCATCTCGTCCTGGATCACGTCATGCATCCGGACATGCTATGACTTGGCAGGTGTCCCCACCATGCACCCTACTGCCCACTCCACCTGAGCTCAGGCCTCATCCTCCGCCTTCCTGGCACACATACCAATTCAAGAGATTTGTAGGGCAGCAACTTGGTCATCGGTGCACACCTTCGCCTCTCATTATGCCATAGTACAACATTCCAGGGAGGACGCCGCTTTTGGTTCGGCGGTCCTACACTCTGCAGTTTCACAATCCGACCCCACCTCCTAGGAATGGCTTGGGAGTCACCTAATTGGAATACATATGAGCAAGCACTCGAAGAAGAAGAGACGGTTACTCACCGTAGTAACTGTTGTTCTTCGAGATGTGTTGCTCATATCTATTCCAAACCCGCCCTCCATCCCCACTGTCGGAGTAGCCGGCAAGAAGGAACTGAGAGGGCGCTGGGCCGGCTGGGGTATATATCGGGCACCGTAACGGCGCCACTCCAGGGAGCGCCAGCCGGCCCACCGAGTGTTGCTAGGGTAAAAATCTTCCGACGATTGTGCACGCCGCGCGCGCGCACCTAATTGGAATAGATATGAGCAACACATCTCGAAGAACAACAGTTACTATGGTGAGTAACCGTCTCTTGTATGGGTTTTTTTCTAAAAGATATGCTCTAGATCAAAAAGGAATTAATTCAAGGAAGTCCGATGGCCTGTGCTATTCAGTAGCAGTTATATTAGATGATCACAGTGGTTCCTTCTGGTGTAATAATCTATGAATCCCTGATGTTTGACAATCTTAAATTTTACTTATGAGTTGATGCTTGGGAAGACGGGTGTAGTGTTTAATACCAAATAAAGCTTAACTTTGATCATTTGGCCAAAAAGAGGAAACTCAGACCACCACATGCAACTTCTCTTGTTTGGCTGAGGTCAATTGACAGATCTTCTCCCATCCCCAAGAACAAAGCGAGTCAGAACTTCAATCTGGATTTAGGGCAAAGGGTCCTGTCTCCCCACTGTGTTCTACTATCTAGACTGTGAGGCTCTGGATTAAGAGTACTACCCCTTTCTTGTGGGGTATGTATATTATCTGCTGTTTACCTTAAGATCAGCATAAAGAAGCAGAGAATTGTTTTGGCCTGCAACATGGCATGTATTATATCATTAAGCACTTAATTTCTCTCTGGCAGGTGTGTTTTTTATAGATGGACCAAATGTGTGGCCTCTTGTGAGAATCTATCGAGGTGGCTTTCTCCTGATAGAATTCCTCTTCCTCCTGGGCATCAATACGTATGGCTGGAGGCAGGCTGGAGTGAATCATGTCCTCATCTTTGAACTCAATCCCCGCAGCAATTTATCCCATCAGCATCTCTTTGAGGTAAGCAGAACAAGCCACAGGAGCCACTGTGCATTTTAAGCATCAGCAGAATAAATCGTCCTGTTTCCTTGGAATGAATTGTAACATAACGATCGAGAAAAGTTTCAGGAAAAGCCAACAAAAATTATTAGAGGTATGGCACAGCCTCCATACGAGGAGAGATAAATAAGAGTGGGACTTTTCAGCTTGGAAAAGACACGACTAAGGGTGAGATATGATAGAGGTCTACAAAATCATGACTGGTGTGGAGAAATTAAATAAGGAAGTGTTGCACCTTCTCATAGCACAGGAACCTAGAGGTCACCAAATGAAATTAATAGGCAGCAGGTTTAAAACAAACAAAAGGAAGTATTTCTTCACCCAAACCACAATCAGCCTGTGGAATTCTTTGCCAGAGAATGTTGTGAAGGCCAAGACTATAACAGGGTTCAAAAAAGAACTAGATAAATTCAGAGAGTTTAGGTCCATCAATGGCTATTAGCCAGGATGGGCAGGAATGGTGTCTCTAGCCTCTGTTTGCCAGAAGCTGGGAATGGGTGATGGGATGGATCACTTGATGATTCCTGTTCTGTTCATTCCCTCTGAAGTACCTGGCATTGGCCACTGTCAGAAGACGGGCTACTGGGCTAGATGGACCTTTGGTCTGACCCTGTAGGCCATTCTTAAGTCAAGAAAAGGAGGTTACTTATGTGTTATTGATTTGATTATAGTGATAAAAGCAGCTCTTCCTTGGGCTCTATAATACGGAATTGCCTTAAGTCATCAGGTGTATAACTCTGTTCCTCTCCTCCATCTTTTATTAGATTGCTGGATTCCTTGGGATGTTGTGGTGCCTGAGCCTGCTGGCATGTATATATGGCAAATTCACCCATGTCCCTATGCAGGTGAACCCACTCATCTTATATGGATTCATGTTGCTTTTCCTCATCAACCCTACCAAAACTTTGTACTACAAGTCCCGGTTTTGGCTGCTCAAACTGTTGGTAAGTCTGGAACCTCGTACAAACTCAAGAGAAACTGGTGTGGGTAATTGAACTTGAATAGTTGAAGTGTGTGCAAATACATCACTAATTTTCAGACTTGGGAGTGTATGTCACACAATTTTATGCATGCTTTGATTCAGTAGTACTCAAGCAAGTCCATGCATAAAGAATTAGACGTGTGTATTTGTTGAGCATAGAGTTACAGAAGTTACTTTCAGTCTTGTCACGGGGGGGAGGGATAGCTCAGTGGTTTGAGCATTGGCCTGCTAAACCCCGGGTTATGAGTTCAATTCTTGAGGGGGCCATTTAGGGATCTGGGGCAAAAATCTGTCAGGAGACAGTACTTGGTCCTGCTAGTGAAGGCAGGGGACTGGACTCGATGACCTTTCAATGTCCCTCCAGTTCTATAAGATAGGCATATCTTTGTACTATTTCTGTTATGCTCTTCATACCAAGGGTATGTACACACACACACAAAATTAAGCATATGTGGGGTATGCATGCACACACAAATGCACCATATAACTTTCCTTATGTCTCAGTCATGCTCACTGTATCTCTTCCCTAACAAAGTAGTTTGGGTAAGATTACAAAGGGCTACAATGCCATTTGCCCAAACTGAAAATAGGCCAATACTCAAATAGAGTGTTCATGGGTAGCAGACTATAGCTGAGGTTACTTTCCTGTTATAACTACTAGTTGTCACTACTTTTTCAACATTTTTTTTCTATACTTGTTCTGAATGAGAGAGATTAATATTTTAGTCTTGGCTATTGTTTCCCTGGTAACAAAAGTCAGAAAAAAATGAATGGAAACGTATGCTAATGCAATATTAAGATTATAAATGTAAACACCAAAGCAGTAGTTTTCAGCTATCTTGACCCAGGGATCTCTTACCAGTTTTTCCCCAAATTCATACCCCTGCCACCACTCCATATGCTCACACATCCTTTAATTTACATTAATTTTAATCAGATTGATTCCTTCACCTTTACACTCTTGCTGTTACTGCTGTGAAGACTTGGGTTCTGTCTGGGCTTCTTAGAAGACTTGAAATTTTTTGGCTAAATAATTTTTTGCTCAATTTGCACTGTAAAAATACTGAGTGATTTACAGGAGGGAGGATTAAGGCCTTATAGGTTGGTCCTGGAGTATCCTCTCTATGGAATTACTTTGCTAACACTTGCTAAATATTTTTTAATTGGTGCAATCTGGAACAATTCAAAGGTAAGACATAAAATTGGTCTTCAGCATGGACATGCATATGCATATACAAGTATACATATAAGTGTACACAGATTTTGTTTATATACATCTTATTTAATCTTTAAGGGTTCAACTTTCTAATAGTTTTAATGTGCTGAGTTTCTGCTCCTTTTGTGCTCCCTTCTTTTCCCTTTCATCATTCAACAAATCACCATCTCTCCTACTCACGGGTGCTTTTTCAGATGCAATCTTGCTCCTTTCTCCTCCCCTCCTTTCTTCAGCCGCTACCCTGGCCACCCGTATTACTGCCGCCTTGTCCTGAGGGAAGCTAGGCTAGTCCCCAGCCTCCCCCTCCCACACTCCGTCCCCATTGAAAATAAATTAGCAGGAAGTTTATTAGGGTCCATCCTGGTTCAGTTTCTGCCTTCCATTGAGGAGCAGCATAAACTACTTGCATTTCACTCTGACACAAAGGCAAGGTTTTCCAGATCAATATTAGTTCTTAAAGGGAATAAAACACTTTTTTCCGTAAAAGGAACTATAATCAGTTTCATTTCTGTAGGTGTGACGAACTAGGACTGTTGTTAATGTTTTCCCTGAGTACTGTGTGGGTGCCTCGGTTTCCCCTATGCAGTGCTTGAGTATCTAGGTGGTGGGACAAGAGTGCATGAGTGTTAGAGGGGCCTGGACACAGAGAAGGGCTGACACTGTATCCTAGCAACTGATGGCCCCGGCCCCTCCCCTGCAAAGGTATGAGCTGAAGGTGTTGGAACAAAGGGATCAGGTGACCTCCTGGCCCGGGAAGGAGACAAAGGAGGAGGAGGGGCTGGACAGTTTCAGTTTGGAGCTGGCTGGGGAAGAGGAGGGGAGAGGGGCAGACAGGGTCTGGCCTCCCTGCCCCCGTTTGGAGCTGTGGGGCGAAATGCAGGGAGCCCCGAGCTGGGGTCTAAGCTCCCTGCCCCCCGGAAGGGCCCGACTGAGGGGTCCTGGATGTACTGACAAGCTCTGTTTGGACTGTGGTCCTGGCATCTCTAATAAACCTTCTGTTCTACTGGCTGGCTGAGACTCCCAGTGAATCCGGGGAAGAGGGGTGCAGGGCTGGACTCCCCTATACTCCGTGACAGTAGGGAGTGATTGTGTGGGTTCCAGTCTCACAATTATAGCATTATTGTGGCACCACTAGCACAGGCACAGTGAAACATATTGGCATGATAGAGCTAGAAAAGAAACACTCGAAGTCTTCACAATGACAGCAGCTTTGGAAATTCTGCATGAAGTCAAAAGACCCCACACAGTTGTGCCCATAAGGTAGTAAATGAGACTTCCCCCCCCCCCCCCCCCACATCACTGAAATAACAAGCTCTGATTCATGCATGGCAGGTTACCTGCACAGTTTCTTAGCAGTCAGATTGCACATTGTGCTTGACATTAAGCATTGCAACTGCTGTGTGTATGTTAATGAGCAAAGACTAGTTGATGGAGTACATTGGGAGTGATGGTGGCAGGCGGAGGTAACACAGTAATGAAATGAGTTGAGCTAGCAAAACTATTAAAATATAAAAAAGCAACTTCTTCTTCGAGTAGTGTCCCTATGGTTGCTCCACGTTAGGTGTCTGTGCGCCCCATCACCTCTAATCGGAGATTTTTGATAGCAGTGTCCCATTGAGCCCGTGCATGTGTCCTCCCTCCCTCGTGGTCCGCCTCGAGGCTATTTAGCACTGCACAGGGGAACCCCCCCTCACATCCTTCTCTACCGCCTTTGGCCTCTGACTGAACGAGCGGTGGTCCCTTCCTTATCTGTGTCATTAGCATAAGTAGTGTTTGTTTTGTTACCTTTATTCCCCTTAAAAGTAATTAGGCTAGTGTTTCTTTATTTTATTCCTTTGGTTTAAAAAAAAAAGAGAGAGAGAAAGGAAAAAAACCTTCAGTTTCTTACCCTGTCTGGGGGCATTTCCCCCCACCCCCACCCCCTCAGGCATCTAGTAGACTCATAATTATTTTCTTTTTCAGTTTAAAAAAAAAATGAAGAGGATGTTCTTCTGCAATTCTCCCTGCTGAGGATGACAGCCACCTGCTAGGGGCTTGTCTGGCTCTCTCTGCTCCAAGGGGAGCCTCTCCTGACAGGAATCGTTACTGTAATGGCCAGACACTCACTGTGCCTGGGAGAGCCTCACAGAATTGCTTTACTTGCCACAGCTGTGAGGCTGCAGTTTTAGGAGCTTTGAGCTGAAGTAAAAATTCCTCCCTATGGAGAAAACACTTCAGCCTGCAGGGGACTCTGGTGGGTGTTGACGCCAGATTATCCCCGGAGCCTTAACTTCAAAAGCGGTCGAGTCGTGAAGAGGAGAAGAGCGCTGCAGACTCCCCCTGGAAAGGCTCCTCCGAGCTCTGGCTAGCCAGCGGGGCGTTCCCCAGTGCGGCCATCTCGGCACCGTACCCGAGCAACTGGCCAGCCACAGTGCGGCCATCTCTGTCCCCGAGTAGCTGGCCAGCTGGGGGACTCCCCAGAGCGGCCACCTTGGTAGGACAATAACAGCAGAAGAACCCCCTGCTGTGAGCTCAGCTGCCCACTGTGGGCACGGAAGCTCTGCTCTCTGTAGGCAGGCCTCTGCACAGGAGGCATCTGCAACTACAGCTCCTACCGTATCACCTCTAAAAGAGTGGCACAGAGAAACCTGCTGTCAATTCTGCTACAGCAGAACAGGCCAGGGGCTTCCACAGTCATGGTCTGAGGCCAAGTTACCATACCATATCTAAAAAAGCAGCACACAGAAGCCCTGCTGTCAATTCTGCTACCGCACCGACACACCTGAGGCAAGGATACCACCCCCTAAGGAGAGGGGACAGTTACCGTACCATATCTAAAAAGAGTGGCACAAAAAAGTCCTGCCCTCAACTCTGCTTCCGCACTGAGACACCACAGGCTTCCACAGTCATGCTCCGAGGCAATAGTACCGCCTCCTAAGGAGAGGGGACAGTTACCGTACCATATCTAAAAGAGCAACACAGAGAAACCCTTTGGTACCAGGTGCAACAAAACTCCCATCTAGGAAGTGTTATACACCTTCCCAGTCATCGATACTGATCACAGACGCTCCTCTGTGGTTCCACATGAGCCCATGGTAACACGTGTTCTAAGACTCTGAAGACCTGTGGCCTCAGTACCCAAGGAGAGACAATTACCGTCTCTAAAAAAAAGTGCCACCAACAAACTTTTTGTACTGGGCAAAACTCTCATTTAAGGAGTGCTCTGCCCAACTATCGGTACTAACAATGTACCATGGAGACTCCTCTGTGGTACCAAATGATCCCAGGGTACTTCATGAGCTCTGGTACCCTGGAGAAGAACCACTAGTCGGGAAGAACCACTATCCCCATTACTTGGTACCAGGATCCCGGTATCTAGCACATCCTGGCACCCAGAATCACTCTTACCACTGGGCTGTATACTGCCAATACCCCACTCAGCGGCACCCTTACCCACTGATGAATCTGACAATGGCAAGGAGGAGATAGATCATTCCCTGGCCCCTCATGGTGGCCCACCACCACGCTTCAAGGGTCATCCCCAATTCCATCAAGCCAACCGCCTGTGCCCGCCTTCCTGCCTCTCCCTCCCAAGGCCATATCGGTGATATATGCATGGCGTGACTGACCCCGTGTCTCTCAGGGAGAGTCCACCAGCTGGTTTACTACAACCTGGCATCTGACCCAGGACAAGAGAAGGCTTTTTCAGAACAGCAGGCAAAAAAAAAAAAAAAGCTACCTCTTCTGCACACTTTTCCTCATCTCTCCCAGATGAGACTGTGCTGCCCACCCCTCATCATTAGGTGAAGATTTAAGAACTTTTTGGATCTTACCAAGTGGATGACAGAGGAGCTGCAGATTCCCCTACAGGAGGTGGCAGATACACATCACAAGTTGGTGCAAATTCTGCACACTGCCTTCTCATCTAGAACTGTCCTCCCAATTAATGACCTGATCCTTGATCCTACCAAAGTCATCTGGCGGAACCAGCCTCCATCACACCAACCACTCTCCCCAAAGAGGCAGACTTTGTTTTCAACATCTGCAACCCAACTCTATCATAGTGGATGTGGTTAATGCATGAAGCAAGCAACATAATGCCAAGTCAGCTCCACATCAGGCTTTGCAAGATGGCGTATTCATCGACAACATTACTCCACTGGATGCAGCTATTACAGCTGCCCGCCCAGTCTCCATGACAGCGGAGATGGGTTGTGGATTTTTTGTTCGCTACACCTCTCTAGATTGCCCAAAGAGCTACAGACTTCCAGTTTGAAGGGCCAAACCCTTTCTGGAGAAGACAGATTTCTCTCCACATTCTCAAGGATTCTTGAACCGCACTACACTCCTTAGGAATCTACACTATGGAACAGAAGAGAAGATATACCTCTCAACCACACCTCAGATCACAATCTTCCCAATACTCATCATCTCAGTACAATTATGGGCCACAGTGTAAGAGGCCCAGGGCTCAAAAGTGAGAACAATCTGCACGCCAGTCCATGACCTCTCAAACTGCCTCTTATAAGCACTTTTTATGAGCTAGTCGGGGGCCTGACCAATGATACCTTACAGCAGTGGTCCCCAACGCGGTGCCCGCGGGAGCATGGCACCCGCTGGGGCATTTATGGGTGCCCGCCCACCAACTAGTGCCCAGAAGGGGAGAGAAGCTGCTGCCCCGGTCTGCCGGGGACAGAGAACTCCGGGGCTGCGGGCGCTGGTGTTCTCTGTCCCCGACAGGCCGGGGCAGTGCAGAGAGAAGCCGCAGCCCCACGCCTGCCGGGGACAGAGAACACCGGCACCTGCAGCCCCAGAGTTCTCTGTCCCTGGCAGGCCAGGCTGCGGGTGCTGGTGTTCTCTGTCCCTGGCAGGCCGGGGCAGCGCGGAGAGAAGCCGCAGCCCCGCGCCTGCCGGGGACAGAACACCGGCGCCCGCAGCCCCAGAGTTCTCTGTCCCAGGCAGGTGCGGGGCTGCGGCTTCTCTCCGCACTGCCCTGTGCCTGCCGGGGACAGAGAACTCCGAGGCTGCAGGCGCCGGTGTTCTCTGTCCCCGGCAGGCGCAGGGCCGCGGCTTCCCTTGGCGCTGCCCCACAGCCCCGCGCCTGCTGGAGTTCTCTGTCCCCAGCAGGCCGGGCTGCGGGCGCCGGTGATCTCTGTCCCTGGCAGGCACGGGGCCGCGGCTTCTCTCCGCGCTGCCCTGTGCCTGCCGGGGACAGAGAACTCCGGGGTTGCAGGCGCCGGTGTTCTCTGTCCCCGGCAGGCACGGGGCCGCGGCTTCCCTCGGCGCTGCCCCACAGCCCCGTGCCTGCCGGAGACAGACATTTCCAGGGCTGCAGGCTGCAGGCGCCGGTGTTCTCTGTCCCCGGCAGGCGCGGGACTGCGGCTTCCCTCTCCGCTGCCCAGAACTGCACAACCCCCCCCCCCCCCGCAAAAAAGGGTAAATAAAAAAGAGCAAATTCACATGGTAAGGTGAACGAATAATTGCCGAATAATTTAATTAATACCTTTTACATGTAAAATTACTTTTTTTTTGTCTTATGGATTCATATATTATGTAATATTAAATATGATGGTTTTCATATTATTTAATGTACAAATACAAAATAAGTCTTGAAAAATTATTGGCGCCCACCTCACTCTTCTGAAAACATGAATGTGCTCTTGGCCACAAAAAGGTTGGGGACCACTGCCTTACAGCGTCAGCTGCCATTTATACACCGGTCACGCCACTCAGAAGTCACCTTACCTTACTTCACAGCAATTAGGACCAGCTCTAGAGCAAAGAGAGTGATTTCTAGCCCTGAACCTACAGGGTGCCTACTTCCATATCTCAATACAACCATCAACAGGAGATTTCCTACTGCTTACCTTTGGAGTAGCATCATTATCAGTACAGACTGCTCTACAGCGGGTATTCTCCAAGGTTCACTTCATTATAGTGGCATACTAATCCCGATACAGTGACTGGACTTTATCAGCACCAACCTGATGCGGTATGCGCAAGAGCGCTCCTCTCAATACCCACATTCACCACCCTGGGACACATGTCTCCCTAATATGCTGGGGAGCTCACCTACACAACAAGAAGTTTCAGAACAGAGGGCCTTCCACAGAAATGACCTTCCATATCACTACTCTTTCGGGCTAAGGGCTGTCAGGAGTCCCTGTGCACAAACTGCTTTTCACCAAAAACAACACACAAAGGTTATGATGGACTTTATGTGGCCTGTATGTTTTGTATAAACTGCCAAGGAGCTGCCAGATCTCCCTCCTTTTACAAGACAGCATTCAAACTTTGGAACTGATGCACTCATCACAATGTGCTCATCTCAGCTGTCTCTCTACAAGGGATACAGAGTGGTACAACAACAGTCTCAGTTGGAATTTTCTCACAACAATGAGTGTATACTGACTTAGGGGTGCTTCAGGATATAGCCACCCTTTGGGGAACCAGGCCTATGGATCGCATCTCTACTGTTACTGCTCCAGGGCTACATTTCCATGGGGAAACATTCACTAGCAGTTGCCCTCATCTTCCCAAGGGACAGGGCTCACTTGAATGTCTTTCCCAGTTTCCTGCTCTATCCAAGATTCTGTTGAAAATTCAATGAAACAAAGCGAGACTTATTCTGATTGCCCCTCTTGACTATGACAAGTCTGGCTCCCTTACCTGACGCAGGTGGCAGTATGCCCTCCTGTTCCTCTGACTTCAGCCCATTCCTCACCCATTCTCTCAAAGCAATGGGCTGACCCTTCACCCCAACCCCGCCTCCAGGCTTGGATTTTTTCTTCGTTCCAAGGCTTAGAAGCAGAATGCTCTGACAAGCTGAAACATGTGTTGCAACCCAACCACAAGTGGACCACTCCACATACCTATCTACAGCATGGAAACAGCTCCAAGTGTGTACCATTCCAAACGGATAGACCCAACCTCATCTTTCCTCCCTCTGATTTCCCACTACATATAAACTCTCACTCCGCTCCCTTAAGGTACATCTCATGGCGAAAATGGCTTCCCACTTGGAGTTTGCTCAACCACTAATGCGTAGATTCTTTAAGGACATTGGGGACTCTCTTCCCCTACGTGACACCACCCGCTCCAGCCTGGGACTTTAACCTAGTTCTCAGGGCTTGGACTAGACCTCCCTCCAAGTCCAGGGCAACTTGTTCTCTCTTACACCTGTCCCTGACGACAGCATTTCTAATTGCCATTGCCTCTGCTAGGCACATACGAGAAATAGCAGCTCTGATGGCACACCCATCATTCACACCCTTTTTTTCTAAGGACGAAGTAACTCTAAGACCATATCCCAAGTTTCTCCCTACTTTTCTGCACTTTCCCTATGAATCAACAGATCCGCCTCCCTGTTTTTTCCCCAAAACCACATTGTGACAACTGGCAGACAATTGGGTATATGTTAGATATTAGAAAGACATTAGCAT
Organism: Chelydra serpentina; assembly: GCA_037349315.1. Classification (NCBI taxonomy): domain Eukaryota; kingdom Metazoa; phylum Chordata; order Testudines; family Chelydridae; genus Chelydra; species Chelydra serpentina. The sequence goes on along the minus strand of JBAIAC010000024.1, from coordinate 52,669,238 downwards.
TCTACTTGGACAGGACTAAGGACCTCAGGAAATCCCCTAAACTCTTCCTTTCGTCCACAGAAAGATCCAAAAGCTCTGTGATATCTCCTCAAAGACTATCCAAATGGGTCTCTAGTTGCATTAATCACTTAGCAAGGGCACAACTTGTTTCTGTCCACACGCATTCCATGAGGTCAGTTCCTACCTCAATCACAATCCATATGGATACCCCTACCTTCCCAATCTATAGAGCAATGATTGGGGCCTCTGTCTATATTTTTACAGAACATTATGCAATCATTGAAGATTTGGCCGCTGACACCATCTTCGACTCCACAGTGCCATGGTGGATAAGCAAGACCAGGTAGCACCTGGTTTTGCAATGTAGAAATCTAGCAGGAGTTTACAGGTGGATGAAACATCCACTGCTTCAGCACTTTTAAAACTACAGTTGTCCGCTCCAAAATGCCCATATTCACCCCGGTTGGGAAATGGTCCAATCACAAAGGTGACCAAATATTTGACACTAAAATTCAGGTCTCATTCTTAATATTTTAAGCAAGAAAATATTTCTTATTGTTGTCAGAGACAGATTTTGTTGGCTCTAGGGTCTGGTTTTGGTAGATTGGCAGAGTTTTAGCAGCTGCGAAGGCGGATTTGTTTGGTGGTACTTGTCACTGGGAAAAGCCTACTTGTAACCACACTGTAAACTCTGACCTCTCCTTGAACCTCTGGCACCTTCTCTCCCAAACCTGATTGTGTACTTCGGGCTCAGGTGCTTCTTTATTAGACTCCAGTGTGCTCTCTGCCTGCCTCGCTATTGAACTGTGTAGGCATTGGTACACAGTGGGGCCTGGGCTATATGCAGTATTCCAGGCAGAACTGCATACCAAGATGTGCACTGTTCAGTGGAGTAGCAAAAAGGAGACACATTAGGGTGCAAACAGCACAGAAGCAGTTGGGAACCATGGACAGTTGGGATTAGGAGGATAGCCAAAGGGTGGATTATATTGAAAGTGATTCAATTCCTAGTATAAGGGCTGGTCTACACTAGGGGCGGGGGGATCGATCTAAGATACGCAACTTCAGCTACGTGAATAACGTAGCTGAAATCGAATATCTTAGATCGATTTTTAAAAGTACTTACGCCGGTCCACACACCACCAGGCAGGCTCCCCCGTCGACAGCGCGTCCTCCGCTCGCGGAGCTGGAGTTCCGGTGTCGACGGGGAGCGGCTCTGGGATCGATGTATCGCGTCTAGACGAGATGCGATAAATCGATCCCAGAACATCAATAGCTACCCGCCGAATCAGGTGGGTAGTGTAGACGTAGCCTTAGTGATTAGAGTACTAGTGCCTCCTATAGGTTTAAAACACGTGCCTGTTCACTCTGTCTGCTATAAACTTTAGATGGAGTATTCTAGTCCATTGTTGTATCTATCTTAGGTTTTTATACTGACATCCATCCCCATAGTATCTGAGCACCTTCCATGTAAAAGCAATAGAAAGATCCTAGTGGACTTCATAGAGTCTCTCTCTCTCTCTCTCTCTCTCTCTCTCTCTCTCTCTCTCTCTCTCTCTCTCTCTCTCTCTCTCTCTCTTCCCCCTCTTTGGGGTAAAAACACTACTTGAGATAAGGGCTTTGGTTTTGATTGTTTTTTAGGTTGACTTGTTTCAGCAATTTTTTGGTTGGGATTAGTTGTGTAGAAAGTGGTGTCAGTGTTGAATCATTTTTATGGTGGAAAAGTCTTTTTGAAGAGAGGTTTTGCAGTGTTCCTTAATTACTGTTAGACTTTGGATTTCCCTGATGTCCTTTGGAAGCTTGTTACATAGCTGAACCCCTCAGCTGAGAACACTTTGTCCCTAACTCTCATGTGCTTCTTCTTGGGCTTTGTGATGTGCATTGTCCTAGACCTAGAGGAACACAGCAGTATCTCTGGTTCACACACTGAAATGTAGTCTTTAATATAGCTGTGGCTTGATCCATTAATTGCTTTGAAGATTAGGACCAAAGTCTTAAAATGGCATCAGAAACTGACTGGGAGCCATTGGAGAGACTTGAGCAAAGCCCCAATGTGCTATGCTCTTATAACTATTTTCTTCCAATGTCTACCCTGCATATTAATAGTAGAAACCTTTTACTCCTCTACAGATCAGTTTTACCCAATGTTTTCTTAATAGGAAGCTTCATAAATGTCTGAACTGCAGGACAATGCTAGTGTTATCTTTTAGTTACTATAACTAACTAGTCAGGGTCAGTTGTAATCAAAGGTAATGGAGCATGAACATTGCCTGCTTTGAAAGGAATGTAACTGCTTTCAAGCCTTGGAGGGAAAGTGGGCTGGGATGAAGAGGGAGTCTGATTAATATTTGACAGTTAAAATTTCCTCTGCTTTTTTAATTTAACCCTTTAAACTCTTGAGGGATTTTGGGGCCCTACAAGGTTGAACACTGTAGACACATGGTCTTAGGGGTTGGTATACGAAACTGAGTCAAGGTCCGATTAGAGGCCAAGATGGTGGTCCAGGACCTAGTGGGTGTCAGGTGTGGAACGGGGAAGAAGCATGCTAAGATGTGCAAGTGGTTATGGTGGAAATGCTGGGGGAGGAAGGGGTCAGACGCTATTGTCAATGTCATAGATTGGGAAAGATTGGTTACATAGCACACTCTTAAGTGGGGATTGTGAGTTTCTTTGGAGAATCTTGGCTCTCGCTTTGAAGAGATTAAAAAACTCGGGCCAGCCAGAAGGGAAAGGCTCTAAATAACTGAACACAAGGGAAGAAATGGATATCTGAAAGAGGAAATGTTGTGCTCAGTTCTTGTGAGTGAAGGGGAAGTTCTGCTGCCAGGAGGAGTGATGAAATGGCAGATCTTTGGGGGGAAGCAGTGTGATATTTCATGTAAATTCAGCACAGTCTCATCTCCTGCCACTATACTATCAGTCTGCTCTATTAATATCTTTCATGCTAACTTTATGCTGTTTTAATTCCCAGTTCCGGGTGTTCACAGCCCCCTTCCATAAGGTAGGCTTTGCAGATTTCTGGCTGGCCGATCAGCTCAACAGCTTGGTTGTGATACTTATGGACCTGGAATACATGATCTGTTTCTACAGCTTTGAGCTCCAGTGGAACAACAGTGCTGGACTGTTGACAAAAACAGGTATAGTAGTAATGAAGATGTAATGGTAACAAATGTATATGAACACTTTACCCAATAGTGCAGGAGCATTGATACAAACTGAAAATTTCAATAGGCATCTTTCTGTCCTTTAGCAAAAATTCTCCCAATGACATAGGAAACTCATTCCATCATAATTGATGTTCCTCCTAGGCACAACCCTAGAGATTTTATTCTCCCATCTCTTACTGCCCTATTTACCAATCCATTTGTCTGGTATAACCTGCTTCTGTGACTGGCATGACCTGTGTATTTAAGAACTTGTTTGCCAAGATTTTGAGGAGTTCCTTGGCGGTGGAAAGACACAACAGTTTTTTCCAGGCTTGGCCGGCAGTTTTTCAGACTCTTTTCCAACCATGCAATCACACTTAGCCTTTTGTTGCTGCTTAGTGTTAGTGATTCATAGAAGCAGTACAAAGCTGACTACCAAGAATTCAGAGCTTATGGGGAAATGTTCTCATGAGGATTTTTTCTTCTAAGGGCTCTTCTCCTGAGGGTCTTCCATATTCCTAATACATTCATGTGGGTTCCTTCCTATTTTATCTGTGCTTTCCAGGCTATTTCTTCCAGGTCCTATGTTTCAATATTGTCTTTTCTTCTGGAGGGAATGGCAGGAACCTCTTCAGAGCTCATTGGTGCCATTCATTATTCAATTACAGTTGACATTGAGAGAGACAAAGGCTATGCACAGTGCCTCCACATCATTTCTAGCTTGGAGCGCAAGAGATGATATCTGAATTTTAACTCTGGTCTTCCCCATGACAAAACATTATTTTATGTCTCTGGACCAGTCCACAGTCGTTGTCTTTCCATTTTAACCAGCAACCACTGACAAATCATCTTGTCAATGGGCCTTTAGCATATATTGAGAGAACTTGAAGCCTGTTTTCTGTGTGCATCAGCATTACTTTCTATTCCTCCAGTCTTGCCTACTTCAGAACTTTCCACCCAGTTGTATTAAGGCTGCATTCTAAGGGTCTGTTCCCTGTAAGCATTAGTTGGAATTAAATTAAACTGTTTAAAACAAGAAACTGTGTATACTAAAGTTTTCTGCATCAAACCAGAAAGTGGAATAAGAATACAGTTCCCCTGGTATAAATATTTGCTTGATTGATTGATCTGAGGGAGTGAACAAATTCTGTATATATATACCTGATGTTTTTCAGGTGTGCTGAGCACATTTTGGAAATTAAGCCATAAGGGACTAAGAATGTAACAGACTGTGTAAAGGAACAGTAATCCACACCGTGTAGAGTCAAGCATAGGAGTTTATTACGCACAGCGCTGGCTGAGTGTCACTTTGCTTATCAGGCTCAGAGACACTGCAGAACAATTAGTTACAATAGATTATATATGGTGCTCATTGGGCAGAGAGAAGCCATGGGTATGGGTTTTCCCAAGCCCCTGGATAGGTTCTAGCAGCAAGACAAGATAAGCACAATAAGCCAATGATCTAAAAGATTACATAATGGCTCCTCCTGTGGCCCAAATTAACATATTGCTGACACACAGGTAATTACCCCCAAACTGTGTCTATTAAAGTGTATAGGTTAAATCCTAATTTGGGGTCCAGGGGAATGAGGTAGCAGCTCTCCCAGTTGACCAACAGGTACACTCCTGGAGATTTAAAACAAAAAAGCAGTAATTAGTACTTAACAATAACAATTGCTTATAAGTTTACCCTTGCATTTCTGTGGGCTAGGATTTTTAACATCTTTGAGGGGAGGGTATCATAACTCAAGTCAATCATATTAGGCCTCTCCCCGAACTCTGTCTGGGATCTGAGGGGTATTGTACCACTATCTCCTCCCTGCATTAGGGAGTTAACTTTGAAACCTTTCTCAGTGCCTCATGTGTCTATAACTCGCGATAAGGACGCCCTATTACATTTGGAGTTATGCTGACTCCACTCACTGACTTGAAACACACACGGTTATCTGTTTACCCCAGCTTTCTCTTAGCCATGTATTGTTCTCCATTAGCTGGCCCTCATGCCTAGGCCAAGATGTGGACTCCAGGCCTATATGAAAAGTTCTTAGCAGAAACTGCAAGTAAGATCTTACATCCACAGCAAATGGATTTTGGCCCTTCACTTTGGAATTTACACTTAACTTATGGATTTTCCTGCCTTTTCCCCGTTACTTATTGGCAAAAATCATTGAACCCCTAAAAATGGGATTTTCTTATGCTAATTGGTGATGTGACAGTATTAGGAGACAAACTCAAATCGATTGATGGTTATAATTAAAGGGACACATTCAACTTGAAATCTGCATGGAGAGATCCACACAAACAGAAGAAACACTGAAATTGAGTATACACAATGCTATCAAATGCACAAAGTAAATAAAATAAAACAATAGATTTTCCCCCCCTATGCTTTCATTGATAGTAATCTTAGTTGCTATGTGTAACAATACTAGGTTTTAAAATGTTCTGACTTGAGTGTGTTGTTAAAGTTGTGTCTCTTTTAACCCTAGCAGTGATCTCTCCTGTTATTGAAGGAAAGGGGTTTGGAACACCTTCCCTTGACTGAAACACCTGGTCATGGGATTCAAAATGTTGAGATGCTAAATATAGATGCAAATGCAAAGCATTGTGAATTGTACCATTGCTTAGGATATTGCAATTGCTGCTTCCAAAAGCTTAGTTTCACTCATCTCTTCAAAGAAGATAGAGGAAGTGAGACAATTGGAAGGGAATGAGAGAAGAATTAAACATTTTGTTTCCATGTCAACTGAAACATCTCTTCTCTTGTAGGTGGTCAGATTTGTTACAGCTACTCCTACGGAGTGCGAGCAGTTGTCCAGTGCATCCCTGCTTGGTTGCGTTTTATCCAGTGCCTGCGCCGTTACCGTGACACCAAACGGGCCTTTCCTCATCTGGTTAATGCTGGCAAATACTCCACCACCTTCTTCATGGTGACATTTGCAGCCCTTTACAGCACTCACAAAGGTACTGGATTTAGTTATTTCACAAAGCTTTGCAGAACCCCCTGCTGTCTTTTGTCAGTCTCTGCTCCTCAGTCATCTTTTCTCTCTGTGGACCTTTTAGGTGCTAACGTTTATAGAGAGAAAACAGAATTATGGATAGAGCCCTGAAAATCCATGGGTATCTGCTTTATAACCATGGACCATTTTTGCGGATAGCCGCTCAGATGCGGATACAAATTTTGTATCCACACAGGGCTCTGACCATAACAGACTCACCAGAATGGAGCAGCTGTGGCTGTCACCCAGGCTCCAGCTCAGCTCTCTGAACTGCACAGCAGCGGGTATAGCCCACTGGGCATTCTGGCAGTTGTAGTCCCCAGCTTGCTTGGACAGAGGTGGTAAACTAGATGCCCTAGAAGGGAGTGAGCCTAGCGCCATTTTAAAAGAAGTATGGTGTGTAATTCAAATTAGCAGGTGGCAAGGGCCCATGCTATGAGGGGGAGAGTAGTCATCGACGCTCTCTGCCTGGGCCTGCTCTGCATGCATTACTGCCCCTGCAGCTGCCTAGGGGTGTCTCAGCTTCCCACTCCTCCCCACCCGAAGGGTGGCGCACCACACAAGGGCCCAGGAGTGTAGCCTTCCTACCCAGCATTGGGAACAAGGTATGGCGGGGGGCGGAGCAGGCGGTCTCTGGGGAGTAGTGGGGGCGGTTGGAGGCTTGTCACAGGCTTGCATCACTGCCAAAGGCACCAGAGCCCTCCTAAAAGTGGGGGGGCCGGGGAGCCCGCCCTCCTGCCCAGGATAGGATGGGGCCAAAAGCTGCCCCCCAAGTCTCCCGCCCATGGCAAGTGGAGGGACCCAGGTTCCTCACAACTACCCGCGTGGCTGTCCCCGATCTGGCTCTAGTTGGCGGCAGGGGCTTCGGAGCCGCAGCCTGGCTCTGATAAGAGCCAGGCGGGCAGCTGTGGGGAGCCACGGCGGACCCTCCACCTGCCCTGGGTGGGGAGCCCGAGCAGCCCTAGGCCTGTGTCCCCACCTCCTGGGGCAGGTAGAGGGTCTGCAACTCCATGCTGGTTCCTCACAGCTACCCGCCCGGCTCTTACCATGGCTGGGCTGCAGCTTCAAGCCCCCCGCCCCGACCGGAGCCTGGTCAGGGAGAACCGTGTGGGGAGCTGGCACGGAGTCACAGGCCCTCTACCTGCCCTCAGCCAGGTGGGGAACCTAGGGGATGGGGACACAGGCCAGGGGCTGCTCTCAGCTCCCCTCCCACCACCGGCAGGTCGAGGGTCTGCTGCAGCTCCCCACTGCTGCCTAGGTTCTCCAGCTGCGCTCACTCTCTTCTTGGGGGGAAGAAGAAGTGAAGGGGGCAGGGTCCGCCCTGGTGAAAAGTGGGAGTGGCCTGGCCCCCCTGTTCCAAGCACCATTGGTCACTGCTGCGCGGTGACCTATGGAGCTGTAAATCAGAGCCTTGCAAATCCACAGATATCTGCATCCACAGAGGCGGATATCTGCAGACAATTTTTGTGGATAATGTGCGGATACACATTTTTGTAGCTGCGCAGGGCTCTAATTATGGACGGTACAAATTAAGTTCTTACCTCACCTCTTATTCAAAGGGTGACCGCTATATAAGGTAAGAGAATACAGTAGAATTGAGGCGCTATTAATTGAATTACAGTAAATAACGTTGTTTTTAAAAATTCATTGATAACTTTGATATCAGTTCATCCCCTTTTTGGCATTGATTGAATCCTCCACTGGAACTGATGATTCCTCAGTAAAATGGGACCAGTCTGTAGCATTGTTTCATGTAGTGATGCAGGCTCAGATAAACTTTCATCAGTTCAGTACATTTTCTTCAATTTTCATCATAAAGTATAGTTATCTATTTAAAAGTACACGTGCGTCGCATCTTACGCACATTTAACATGCGCGAATTCAACTATACGCGCTCGGCAAAAACAAAGAAAAAAATAACAATTTAAATACTTTACCTGTAGTGCGGGCGATTCTGCCCACCATTCCACTCAAAGAGAGTTTGACTATACGCAATTTTCGCTTTACACGCTGACTGCGGAACGTAACCCCAGCGTAAGATGAGACTCGCCTGTACGGTAGGATTTGTCCCCAAGAGTGGGAATTGAGAACTCAGTTTTCCATTCATATGAATATGAAATGTTTTCTGTTGGGTGGGGGAATGCAATTTTTTAATCAACGGCACTGTACTACACACTACCATCGTGAGAGAGACGTTTCAAAATTTCATTTGAAATTGTTGATCTATTCAGTGTAATTATAACGGGGCTTAAAGATAGTGGAAAATTTTAAGGGGAGGGTCTAAGGTTACTAGTGATAATGAGGCCTTCTCTTTCCCCTTCAGAAAGAAAATACTGAGACTCCTAAGAAATTTCCCATCCTTTTTTTTCTGTGACTAGAGACTAATTTTTGACACTCTAGATGTGTAAGGAAATGGACTGAGCTCCTACTTTATGTAGTAATTATCAGTCCCTTGGTATTCAAGGACTACTATCAGAGATCAAACTGAACAGAGCTGGTCCATTATTTAGGAAGGTAGGGGAATGTATCGTGTGCTAGGAAAAAGCCCCCTCTGGGTTTCATGTATATTTTTATCCCTTTTCCTTCTCAAGCTGGTGGGGAGTTGTTTCCAACCCATTTAACTTCTGATTGAGCTTTCTGATCCCTCAAGTTCCCTATCTCCGTGGAAACCGCAATTATTACTTGATTCTGCTCTTGTTGTGAAGGAAAAAGCTTTTAGCTCCTGCACTTCAGGCAGTCACCCTGTCTTTCATTGTTCTTTCTCCACCAAGTCCCATGTCAGTCAAAAGCTTTATTCTTTCCACTGAAATAGATGTCTGCCGTATCTACAGAAATTAGCAACAGTATACAGGAGGCAGTTACTCATCCATGTGTATGGTCAAGGGGATTGATAGAGAAATCAGAAAAATATACAAAGCTTCCTTCTAGCTGTCCTAGTAAGATGTTTCCTTCAGGTGGACACCAGGTTTATTAGAAAACCTTGCTGGTGCCAAGAGTTGGTGCTAGTTGGAAATGGGTTAGCGTCTGAGAAATAATACAAATAAAACACAAGCCTTGTAACACAAGCAACGTAGATGGCATATAACAATGTATAAGTACAAGCTGTCTGAAGACTGAAAGTCAAACAATATTCATGAATCTATTTTGGATCCAAAGGTACATGCATGCTTCTCTTGGGGGTGTTAAGTAGCAGACTTTGTCACGGCTGATAGCCCCCATGTTTGACTCCTCTGTCTGTCTCCCACTGTCACCTCCACAAAGACTATTCCCCCTAATATTTAAGCTATTCCCCTACTGGTTTTTGTTTTCTACTGCTTTTCCCAGTCTGAGGCTGCAGTCTAGTTAAAATCCCTTGCTCTTAAACTGGGCAATCAAACAACAAATCCAGGATGTAAGGCTTGCAATTAATGCTTCTAATGTGAACCTGCCATACCTTCATTCAGGAGGGCTGATTAAGTTTTTCACCATCAAGGGCATTCTAAAATAGTCACTCTTATGAAGAGGGAAGAAATTGGTTGGGGGCAAGCTCGAAAATACATGCTTGTAAAATGTGCCTGTTTAATATAAGTTTGAGCTCCTAGTCCCCTTGAATTTTGCACCGGTGCCAGTATCACTGACTGCAGGTTTCATTGCTACTGTGTGTAACTTTTACATCTCTCTTCAAATCTGACACTTGGTCATAATGAGGTGTTTACATATCATAGAGACAGGGCCTGTTCAGATTGCTAGTTTAAACAAGGGCTACCCTAGAACACATCTCATCCTAGGCATAGGGGAGGTGAATTGAGAAGATAATACTGTCATCTTTAGGGTAATTTGATTTTTGAAGTACAGAAATGGGCCACCTGTTCTCATGGAAGTTACAGCAAGATTTGGACAATTGAGGGTGGGCAGAAAATGTGTTCACTTCAGTTTTCCAATCTCCCCTCTCTCCAGCCACACTCCTTCCCTCTTGCCCCATGGCTCTTCTCTTCCATGCAACCTGGTGTTCCCCAACCCTTTATCAAAGGACCTCTGGGCCCAGCTGTCTCTGCTAGGCCTGGTGAAGATGCTGCTACAGCCTTCTGGCCACACCCTGTTAATACTAGACACTTCTTCAAGGAGTGTCCCTATCAGTGCTCCACTGTCGGTGTATCTGCGCCCCTGTGCCTCTAATAGGAGATTTTAGGTAGCAGTGTCCATTCAGCCGGCATGTGCGCTCTCCCTCCCTCGTAGTCTACCTCGAGGCTATCTAGCACTGTGCAAGCAAACCCCACTCAGTTGCTTCTCAGTCACTTTTGGCCTGCAAGGGAGACAGCAGTTGCCCCTTCCTTATCTGCATCATTAGCATATATAGTAATTGTTTTTTTCGTTTGTTCTCCTTAAAAGTTAGGGTTTCCTTTTTACCCCTTGGGATTAAAAAAAGAAAGAAAGAGAAAAAAAAGAAGAGAGAACTTCAGTTTGTTTCCCACCCTGTCTGGGGGGGACTCCCCACTCTCTCCCCCGGGCGTTTAGAAGACACTATAAGTTCTTTCAAGTTAAAAAAAAAATTAAATAAAAGAAGAAACTCAAAGTCCTACAAAAATGGGAAACTAGGTCAGATTGCCGAGTTGGCCAATCGCACTGGGGAAACTCTCTGGCTGGCCAACGACTCAGTTTGGGGGCTTGAAGCCCTTTTTCTCGAGCCTTTACAGCAGGGGTCGGCAACCTTTCAGAAGTAGTGTGCCGAGTCTTCATTTATTCACTCTAATTTAAGGTTTCGCGTGCCGGTAATACATTTTAATGTTTTTAGAAGGTCTCTTTCTATAAATCTTTAATATATAACTAAACTATTGTTGTATGTAAAGTAAATAAGATTTTTTAAATGTTTAAGAAGCTTCATTTAAAATTAAATTAAAATGCAGAGCCCCCGGACGGGTGGCAAGGACCCGGGCAGTGTGAGTGCCACTGAAAATCAGGTCATGTGCCGCCTTCGGCACCTGTGCCATAGGTTGCCTACCCCTGCTTTACAGGGTGAATGTGCTGGTCTTTTCGGCAACTCTACCCTCTTTGAAGTCGAAGTCTCTGGGGATGATCCAAAGTCAGCACCAGAGTACCCTGGAAGCTGAAGTGCCTTCTCCATAAGGAGGAGTTTTAACTTCAGCACCCGGTTCTTGGGAGATCTCAGCTTTAGCTCGTGGCAGAGGGAGCATTTCTGAGGGATATGGGACTCTCCCAGGCATCAGACACAGTGAGAGTGTCTGTCCGTTATAGGAATCGACTCCTTGCAGAAGAGGCACCTCTTGAAACCAGGGGGAGCTGGGCATGTCCCTCGTGTGGGAGGCTATCGCCCTCTAGCAGAAAGGATTGCAGAAGAAAGTTCTTTCCTCTTAGAAGCTGGGAGGGACCTTAAGAGGTCATCTAGTCCAGTCCCTGCACTTAAGGCAGGGCTAAGTATTACTAAACCATCCCTGACAGATGTTTGTCTAACTTGCTCTTTAAAATTTCCAGTGATGGAGATTTCACAGTCTCCCTAGGCAATTTACTCTAGTGTTTAACTACCCTGACAGGAAGTTTTTCCTAATATCCAACCTAAACCGCCCTTGCTGCAATTTAAGCCCATTGCTTTTTGTCCTATCCTCGGAGGTTAAAGAGAACAAACCGGTGCCCAGAATTGCCCTTGTCACCAGGCCGTGTATCACCAATACCCCAGCTAGTGTAACCCTTACCCAGTGATGAGTCTGACAGTGACCAGGAAGATGTCATCTCCCTGGCCTCTCATCATGGCCCGCCGTAACAAAACAAGGATCCTACTCAGTTCCATCAAACCAACCCACAATCATGGTATGGGCTCTTTTGGGCACCCCCCACCACCACCCATGCCCTTCTCCCCCCACCCCAATGGCCGTATTGGGATCCTTGGGCGACATACACATCCCACACGTTGTGGCCATCCAGTGTGTCTCAGAGAGAGTCCACCTGATGGTCTCCTACAACCTTGCTGTCCAGAGTCCCTGAGCCAGGGGAGGAGGAAGCTTTTGCAGAATAGGAAGGACTAGAAGGGGAGGCTACCCCTCCAGCAAACTTCTCCTTGTCTTCACCAGATGTTGCTGTAATGTCCTTCCCCCCACCCCCCCCATCACTAGCTGATGATTTTAAGAACTTTCAGGCTCTTACCAAGAGGGTTGCAGGTGAGCTGCAGATTCCCCTATAGGAGGGGGCAGATACACATCGCAAGCTGGTGGATATTCTGCACACCTCCTTGTCCAGAATTGCCCTTCCAATTAAAGAGGCGATTCTAGATCCTGCCAAAGTCATCTGGCAGACACCAGCCTCCATTGCAACAACCTGCAACAGCCGACAAAAAATACTACATCCCTCCCAAAGAGGTAGACTTCCTGTTTCAACATCTGCAACCCAACTCCATCATCATAGTGGATGCGGTTAATGCACGAGGCAAGCAACATCGCTCCAAGTCAACCTCATACTATCGCGATTGAAAAAAGCTAGATCTCTTGGAAAGGAAGGCATCAGTGACATTGCAGTTTAGAGTCATGAACCACCAAGTTATCGTGGACAAATATGATTTTATTAATTACGGGAAACTCAGTAAGTTTCTGGAACATTTACCAGAGACACAAAAGGAGCAGTTTCAGGCCATTGTCCGAGAGGGTCAGTTAATAGCCAGAACAGCGCTACAGATGGCACAGATGCAGCCGATATAGCAGCCCATTCTGTCTCTACAGCAGTGGTAATGAAGTGGGCTTCTTGGCTACACCTTTCCAAGTTGTCCAAAGAGTGAAGACAACAGTGGAAGATCTCCCGTTTGAAGGGCCCAAGCTCTTTGCAGAGAAAACAAACTCTCTTCTCCACACCTTGAAGGATTCCCGGGCCACAGTACACTTCCTGGGAATCTATGTTGCAGGACAAAAGAGAAGAGAGAGTCCTCAGCTACAGCACAGGTCACGACCTCCTTAATACCCCATCTCAGCACTATTATGAGCTGCAGCGTAAGAGGCTGAGGGTTCAAAAGTGGAAGCAGTCAGCACCTCAGCCCACAGCCTCTCAGACCGCCTCTTCTAAGCACTTTTGAATGGTTGGTCGAACGCCTGAACAATTATATCTTGCAACATCAGCTGCCCTCTACACACCTGTCACACCCCTTCGGAAGTTTCCTGGCCTTCCATAACTGCAATTTGGAAAATACCATCTCCGACATATGGGTCTTGGAGAGTATTTCATAGGGTTACACCATTCAGTTCATGTCCCTCCCCCATTCCCACCCTCCTTCAGGGACCCTTCTCACAAGAACCTATTTCATCAGGAAATAGATCTGTTATGCCTAGGGGTCATAGAACCAGTCCTGGTGCAACTCAGGGGCAAAGGGTTTTACTTCCATTATTTCCTGATCCCCCAGGCAAAGGGAGGTTGAAGACCCATTCTAGATCTAAGGGCATTAAACAAATACATGAAGATGCAAAAGTTCAAGATGGTCATGCTAGAAGCCATTATTCCAGCTCTAGAGCAAGGAGATTGGTTTTCGGGCCTCGACCTACAAGCTGCCTACTTCCACATCTCGATATGACCATCTGTCACATAGGAGATTCCTATGGTTTACCTTTGGCCAGGACCATTATTAGTATAGGGTGCTCCCATTTGGCCTCTCATCTGCACCCAGGGTATTTTCCAAGGTTGTCTCCTTCGTAGTGGCGCACCTATAAACATTGGGCATTGTTGCCTACTTAGACGACTGCCTCCTTGGGGCTTCCTCGTTCAAGGATGCCTTATGAGCCACCCAGATGACCATGTGCACATTTGTGCAGCTGGGCCTACAGCTCAACTTACAGAAATTGACACTGACCTCAGTACAGTGACCAAAGTTTATCGGTACTGACCTTGACGCAGTTCTAGTGAGGGTGCTCCTCCCACTACACATACTCACCACCCTCACAAGTCTCAGAGACAGGCCAGGCCAGCCCCCCAAAATTGGCCAGGGACTGCCTGCAGCTGCTAGCTCATATGGCAGCATGCACCTTTGTCACCCCAAGTGCCCGGATGTTCATGAGGTGTCTTCAGATGTGGCTCAATTCTGTCTAGTCCCCAAACAGGGACAGACTAACCAAACTGCTATTCGTGCAACCGCTACCAACGCTGACTCTAAGGATGGATTCCTCCCTAATAGGCTGGGGAACTCACCTACACGACCACAAAGTTCAGGGATTGGAACAGACCGACAGTCTACACAGAGTAGAGAAAGTCCAGTTAAAACTGTAGAAAGTTCTGTGAATGTCTGAAGGTCCTTGCTTTGGCTGCTTCTGCATGCGATGGATTCTGAGGTATCCCAAATTGCATTCTGTAGTTCACAGGAGGTTAGCAAGCCTAATTCAATAAATTAACTGATGGATAGTGTAGTATTAAATTCAGGCCCTATCCTGGCACAGCAGTATATGGAGATAGTAGGTTGGGGGAGAAATAGGAGAGCCATTCATAAGAACAGCCATACTGGATCAGACCAGTGGTCTGTCGAAACCAGTATCCTGTCTTCTGACAGTGGCCAGTGCCAGATGCTTCAGAGGAGATTAACAGTATAGGGCAATTTTGAGTGATCCATCCCTTGTTATGCAGTTTCAGCTTCTGGCAGTTGGAGGTTTAGGGACGCTTGGGGCATCTTGTCTAAGATCAAACAAGATGTTGAATTCCTGACCATCTTGACTTCATGAACTTATTTAATTTTTTTTAACCCAGTTATACTTTTCTCCTTCACAACATCCCATGGCATCCACAGGTTGACTGTGTGTTGTCTGAAGTAGTACTTCCTTTTGTTTGTTTTAAATCTGCTGCCTGTTAATTTCATTGGGTGACTCATAGTTCTTATGTTAGTAACACTTCCCTATGCACTTTCTCCACACTATTCATGATTTTATAGACCTCTATTAGATTCCCCTCTTAGTCATCTCTTTTTGAAGTTGAACAGTTCCAGTCTTTTTAATCTCTCCCCATATGGAAGCTCATACCCTTAATAATTTTAGTTGCCCTTCTCTGTAGCTTTTCCAATTCTAACACACCTCTTTTTTGAGATAGGGCTATCAGAACTGCACACAGAATTCGAGGTGTGGGTGTACCATGGTTTTGTATAATGGCTTTGATATTTTCTGTATTATCTATACAGAGAACAGTTTCTAAAGAAAGCAAGGTGTTCCCCCACACAATAACCGATACCCCAAACTGAGGATTATTTCATGTATATGTTGGGGGGCTGGGAGAACTGGCAGGATGCCATTACTAAGAAAAGGATAAAAATTATAGAAACTGTGATCTGAAGAGAGTGCTTTCTATCCTAGACCATTTTTAATAAAAAAAACTAAAGTCAGCAGCACTTGTGAGATCCTGTTCCTTGACTTGCTGTCCCCTTAATCCTGTTTTGCAAGGCCTCCCATCTGTCTGTCTTGTATCTTTCCCTTCTATTTAGAACTGTGAGTACTCAGATAAATCAGTCTCTGATTTATCTATATTATCACTAGTGCCTGATGCAGAAGTTACCTCTTGGAGTAATATATACTTTGTGATAAGATTTACTAACTTCTTTTTTGGTACTTGTTCCTTTCATCTGGTTCATTGTAATATAGCATACTTGCAACTCCACCTGGGGAACAAGGGAGGGATAATTTGGAGCCAAAATCCATGATGTCTCTCACAATAATTGCTGTGAGCAAGGGTGAATTTTGTCTCAAACCCAGTTCTCCCATGCCTAGGAGGGCTTAAGTAACGAGTTGTGTTCATTAGCTAGTCTTTCTGATCCTCTCACACAGAGCAGTGTCAGTGTCATTAGTGGAGAATCTGAGGCATTGCCATAGGGAAATATTGTTGTTATGGCTTTTGACCTAGCAACAACTTCGACAATCCTGTCATCGCTAGGATTGTAGGCTAGGCTTCTGAAAACTAAATTTCTAGGTCTCTACCTGTTTGGTCACCATTTCTGGTGACATCTTGATAAAGAGTCTTAAAAGTAGAACTGGAGAGGATGAGTAACAAGGCAGCAGGATTTTGTCCAGGCTACTGCAGGATCTTCTAAGTGTCCACATCTGTTCAGGGAGCCTGCAGGTTTCACTTGTCCACAATATGTACTGTTTAAATGGAAAAGGTGAGATGACTGAGGCTGCGGCATATACTTGGTGGAGAAAACCTCTGCCAGAGACGTTCATAAGTAGTGTTTCAGGAACTGCCACTGCGTCCTGAATGACAGCACAGCTTGGAAATGCACAAAGAAATTTTCCCAAATTTCATAGGTCCATCAGCGTGATCAAATAGGACACTTGACAGTGACAGCACCCAGATGATAGAGAAGAAGATACCTCTGTATCTTCCTATCAGTGTTGATTCTTGTTGGTCCTAAAGCTCGCCCTCTTAAGGCAGATCAATTTTAATAGCTGTAATTTCAAGAGCAGCGGAATAATACTGTTTATATTGCTTAATATAGTCTTCAGTTAATGGTGACCGGCTAAGTGAGAGTATTAATGAAAAAGATGTGAGCAGAAAGGATGATCTGCCGATCTTTCATTTCATGGGCAATTAGGGATGAAAAGAACTTATTTTTATGGAACTCTTTAAGAAGAGCAATTTATTATATCACACGTAAGCAGTTTTCCTTTCAAATACACAACTGCAGTCTTACGTGGTGCTACAACACTCTTAAGAAAAAATATAACCCTGTATTTAAATAATTTTTATTTGGTTAATTGGATGTTGTGGTATTATTTCTGTGGGACTCTTTATTTTGGGTTCTTAAAGCTCTTCCGAAACTCTGTGGTGTAATTGATATTGCATCTGTCCACAAACCTTAAATTTGCATTCCCAGTAGAGGTGCTGGTTCACCACAATGTTTACTTCTAATTAGAAGGGACCTGATCATCATTCTGAAAAGTGGATGGACTGGTAAATACGTCCTCCCCAAAGAACAAGCTGAACACCAGTAGATCACACTTCATAGATGTACTTGAGAAAAGTAACCGAAAGGAAGATCAAATCAAATGTGACAGATATTGCAGCATCTTATTCTCTTTGCTGTAATTAACATAGTTGGAAGAAATGCTCTTTATAGACATAAGTTGCAAAATAATTGTGAAGGCTTAAAATAACACTGCTCTACAGCCAAAATGCTTCTGAAATAAATGTAGTCAAACTTTACTAATTCTGGGTCACTGAGAACGAAAATGATGCTTAAAATTGTTGATTGGCTCTAGTTTTCAAGACATGCTATTGGGTCAGTATATAGGACCCTTGACTTGGGAATGGCGGAGGATAAGTGAGTTATAAAGGGAAGGGATCTCAATTTAAACCAGAAATGACTAAAATACATCTTTGACTGGATCTATGAATAAATCTATGACTGGGTTTAGACAGTACTTGCTTTTTAGGCAAAACAATGAATGATGCAATCTGAAGCTGGTATTGTGTCATACATGATATGAATTGCATCATGTTATTCCTAGAAGTCATGGATGATGCAATCATAACGAAGCTTACATCACTCTGCTGAACAAATTGCCCTATATCAACTCTAGAAATCATACAGTGTTGTGCTCTCTTATTTGTCAGTGTTTGATTTTGCAAAGGGACACATTTCTGTTTAGCCAAAGTGAGCAGAGATGCCTCGTACTTGTGTGAACAGTGCAGATAACTTCTGCTATGTTTGTGGTGAAGTGACTTTTGCATTACAAAAGCGCAGTATAACCACTATGGTTAAGAAAGCCTATCACCTTTATTTTGGCTGCAAAATTGGAGATCAGGACAAGAGGTGGGCCCCACACATATGCTGCAACACTTGTGCAACAAATCTTCGCCAGTGGTTGAACAGGAAAAGGAAATCTATGCCTTTTGCAGTGCCAATGATTTGGAGAGAGCCAACAGATCATACCAGCAATTGTTACTTCTGCATGGTGCCTCCAGTTGGGAAAGGTGTGTCAAAGAAGAAAAAGTGGACTGTGCATTATCCAAACATTCCATCAGCTACACGCCCAGTACCCCACGGAGAAGGACTGCCGGTTCCTGATGCACCATAATTATTCTCACTTGAGTCAGACGAGGAAGAGGATGAAACTTCTGGTCCTGAACCATCAATGTCACAGGACCCACATTTTCTCCCATCCTCCTCCTCTGAACCACACCTCATAACACAAGGTGAACTGAATGACCTTGTCAGGGATTTGGAACTACCCGAGAGTAAGGCAGAGCTTTTGGGCTCCAGACTACAGCAGTGGAATCTCCTGGCAGATGATGTTAGGGTTTCCATGTTCCGTGACCGTCAAAAGGATCTTGTCCCATTCTTCTTCATGGAAGGTCATCTTGTAGCCTGCAACAACATCGATAGTGTGATGGCAGCCCTCAACATCGTTCACGATCCAGATGAGTGGAGACTGTTCATTGATTCATCGAAGACGAGTCTTAAAGCTGTTTTACTGCATAATGGCAATGTTTTGCCATCAATTCCAGTTGGTCATGCAGTCCATATGAAGGAAACCAATGACAACATGAAACAACTTTTGAGGTGCATAAACTATGACCAACATCAGTGGCAGCTTTGTGGCGATTTGAAGGTTGTTGCTCTCTTGCTTGGTCTGCAGACTGGATACACAAAGTACTGCTGTTTTCTCTGCGAATGGGATAGTCGTGCAAGAGATTCCCACTACCTCAAGAAAGATTGGCCACTCCGACAGTCATTGGAGCCTGGGAGGAAAAGTGTTCAGCATCCACCACTTGTTGAACCAAGGAAGATTTTGTTACCACCCTTACACATCAAGCTGGGTCTGATGAAGAACTTTGTCAAGGCCATTGACAAAACACAAGCAGCTTTCAAGTACCTCCGTGGAAAATTTCTAAGGTTAAGTGAAGCTAAGATAAAGGAAGGTGTCTTTGTTGGTCCTCAGATTCGTGAACTACTTCGAGATGATGCATTTGACCATGCACTGCGTGGCAAGGAAAAAAAAGGCATGGAAAGCCTTCAAGTTAGTGGCAATAAATTTTCTTGGAAACAACGAGGCAGACAACTACAGGTTGTTGGTGGAAAACTTCCTCAAGGCATACAAAAGCCTTGGTTGCAACATGTCACCAAAGATACATTTTTTGCACTCTCATCTAGATTTTTTTCCACCGAACTGCGGAGCAGTGAGCGACGAGCACGGCGAGCGATTTCACCAGGACATTGCAACAATGGAGAAACGCTATCAGGGCAAATGGAGCCCATCAATGCTTGCAGACTATTGCTGGACAGTGACAAGAGATGCTCCATTTAATGAATACAAGAGACAAGCCAAGAAGCGCCGAGTAGACACTGAATAGGACTAAACTATGGACATAATAGTTTTTTGCCTTTTGTTTCATAATACATTTTATTTATAGAACCCCTTTGCTGATTTTTAAAGTGTTACATAAACAGGACAGGTGAAATGGTATCATGTAAAGCAACCATAAACACATGAAAAGACCTAGGTTTACAATTTATGATTAAAACTCTACTATCTACACAATATACATAGACATAAAAATGTAAAAACTTAAATATCTTAGAAACAGTAGCCAATCAGTTGTTTTAATTGTCATATTTGAATTCAGCACATCAAAATACATACTAAATAGCGCATTTTATCTCTGAAGCAGATGACTTCTCAAAAATTGTAGACCAGTGTAACCTGTCTACAGAAGTAACCTACACAAATGTTTAGTCTACCCCACCAAAGATAACCCACACTTACATAGTACTTTTCATCCAAGCATAACAGTTTTTTACGAAGATGGGTTAGGATTATCCCCATTTTACAGAATCTGATGCACAAAGAAGCTAAATGACTTTCCTAGAATCACACATCAAGCCTGTGAGAGAGCTAATAAGAATGGTCTCCTGGCAATTGCAATGTATCTTGCTACATTGTAATAGATTGTGCCTTGGGACTGTAGAAAAAGGTTTGCAGGATCTTACAGAGAAGATGTTCGCAATGTAAAATGCTCGTATTTTACAGAGCATACCAGTGGGATAAAAAGGAGTACAGCCTATAGGCTACATAGGAATGTTTGGTTTATGTGCAAAAGCAGCAAAGTCCATTTATGTGTGGAAGCACTGCCATTGATCAGTGTTGAACAGAGACCGGTATCCCCTAGTGCTGAGCTAGTACTTTCCTGCCATTTCCTCACCAATATGCCTGTTTATTATGAGATCAATAAAACTGATCTCAAGTAGTTAAGGATTGACAATAAATGCATTTGTGGGTTGCAATAGCTGTCATTCTGACAGTGGTTCTCATGTAGATGAGCCATTTCTGCTTGTCACATTCACCCCATTGCATTATGGAATAGATGGCTTAATGGAGGCATGTCATTCAGTGGCTAACTAGGCAGTAGTTAATTTAGGATGGGTTTTGTATATCCAGTCCCTAGTATATTGTAAATCAGCTTTTTATTTTGGATTGTGACACTACAGTTCTGGTTCTGCTCAAATTTACAGGGGAAATCCTAATAATCTATCCTTGTTACCTGCACAAAATTATCTGTTGCACTCTAGGGCACCCACCTTTACCAGTTCCTAGGGCTCAAGGTGTAACCCTCTTAATGTAGGCATCCCCACCCTTTCCCAGTTCCTAGGGCTCCAGGTGAAAGACACCTAACTTTACTCCTCTGTGGGCTCTGGGCAACCACCCTTTCCCTGTGGATTCAGGGCTTAATCTTTTGCAGGTTTATGGGGTCTTTTATGAGTGAAAGAGCCCTATACAGTAATACCCTATGTAACCTCTGTTTATTAACAGTCACCAAAACCAGAATGCACACGCTACACATACAGTGCTCACCACTCCCGGTAAGATAGATGAACTTTTCTTGATGGCCGGTCAGGAACAGGTCTATCTTGGGGGCTCCAGTTTCTTCACGGTGTCATTGGCAGAGTGTTGAGGTTTGGCAGCTCTGTTCTTGGGGCTGTGTCCTGGAGCTGGTTCCCCTAAATAACTTCATTTTGGACCCCAGTTTATGTATAGTGAAACTTGAGCCCGGCTTTGCTATACCTTAATCAATCAATCATACTTAAAATGTTACTAACCAATCCTGACATTGTAACAAAATTCTCTAACCAATCCTACCCCACCCCTTAATGCCTGGCAAAATTAATTATGTAACAGACAGAAACAATTAAAGAACCAGACAGAGATTATACAATACAAACAATAGGGAAGTGGGGACCATAATGACAAAACAATAAAGAAATGAGGATTTCACAACCACGATTATTGATAAGCGATTTCTTGACAGACAGAATGCTATCAAACTAAGTTTTCTTTCAGAGTAGCAGCTGTGTTAGTCAGTATCCGCAAAAAGAACAGGAGTACTTGTGGCACCATAGAGACTAAGCACCTTCTCATTAATCACCTTAAGATCTGTTTCTTTATCTGGTGATAGTTGGTGCCATTAGGACAGGGTATCCTTCTTAACAGCCTGGTATTACATTGTTTTAATGTAATTTAGATGGAATGTGAAGATGTGACTTCCCTGCTTCTCAGTTAATGGCTGCTGCTCTTTTAACCTGGCTGCAGACAAAGGCCTTAGGCTTTAGGCCTTGCAATATGGCTACAGACGAAGGCCTTATCCTTACACTTAGACCAGGTCAAGTTTGGCACCACTTGATGATTGAAGAAGCGACAAAGGGTCCTGTGGCACCTTATAGACTAACAGAGGTATTGGAGCATAAGCTTTCGTGGGTGAATACCCACTTCGTCAGATGCAAGCAGTGGAAAACTTGATGATTGAAGGCTTTTAATTCAAGCAGGTGGCAGAAGTCTTACAGCAGTCAGTCTTATACCATGCAGCAGTGCTTACCTTAGATTTAGAAGGTTTTCTGATAACCCTAGACTTCTTGCTGCTTTTATCATAGCTTTCACCATCAGCAGAAACCACAGCTAGTTGCAGCGGCAAACGCACTAGGAATGCTTATCAAGGGCCATTGTATTCCGAGCCAGTTCTTCAGTAACCCGTGGCATTGATTTTAGCTGCATTGAATAGAATATAGTGTTTACATTCTGCAGGATAATTCAGGAAGGTAAACGGATAGCATTCACTAAAACAAAGTCAATATTAACTGCATTCACTGTGGTATTAATTGTGTGGCTCTGCAGTGGAAAATGGCCTCCTTTTTTTGTCTGTGTTTAGAATGAGTTATAATTTGCAGGTATTTTATTCTCTCAAAATGCTAGTCAGATATTCTGTGTCCCCTGAGGTGCTTTTAGATTTCAGGATATTTGTGTTTCTCATTTTTGTGTGTGTATTTTTTACACACATTTCCTTAACTTTCCACAACAAAAGGAGGCAGGTAACACAAGTGCTGCTACATGGCACTGAGAGATTAGGCAACCCTTCGTCTTACAGAAGTTGCAGTTTTGCTAATGTGAAGATCCTTAGAAATTGTTTCAGGCATTATGTGCCTACAGCTTTATATGCTGAAATGCTAAACTGTTTCCTGTGCCATTTACCTCTTCAAGCATGCATATTTGAGCAATTCATTGTGATCAGAGGATGCTCTGTGTTATTTCCTTCCAGAACTTCTAATTCAAAGGGTCTCCAGGCTCCCTGAGTTTGCTTCTCCAGGTCTCACTTCCCATCTTTGAGCTCTCTTGAAGGTGGTTTCAGTATTTCTGTAGGTGATAAGCAGCAGAAGTTTCTATTTCTAGCACAAATCATATATAGGTTGTGACAAAGTTCCTCCTCTACCTCGGTGGGTCCTGCGCTTATTGGCGGATTTTTGTTTGCCTCAGAGATCTTCCCCTCTGGTAGAACCCACAGTCCAGATCAACTCCTCCTGTGACAGGAGTTGGGAGGTTTGGGGGGAACCTGGGCCCGCCCTCTACTCCGGGTTCCAGCCCAGGGCCCTGTGGACTGCAGCTGTTTAGAGTACCTCCTGGAACAACTACACGACAGCTACAACTCCGTGGGCTACTTCCCCATGGACTCCTCCCAACACCTTCTTTATCCTCACCACAGGATCTTCCAGCAGTACGCCTTCTCACTCTCAGCTCCTAGTGCCTCTTGCTCCCAGCTCCTCGCACACAACCTCCTTCCACAACTCCTGACATGCACACCTCACTGACTCACTGGGAGGCTTTTGACTAGTTTCAGCCAGCCCCTGATTGGCTGCAGGTGTCTCAATCAACCTCCCTGCCTTCTGGAAAGTTCTTAATTGGCCCCAGGTGTCTTAATTGACCTTGAGCAGCTTCCATTTACTTATTCTGGTACCATGGATTTGTTTAGCCTGGGGCTAATATATCTATCTCCCACTACTTTCCTATAGCCATCTGGCCTTGCCCCGTCACAAGGGCCTCTCTATTGGTAAAAGCACACTGTCCCCCTTTTACATTTAGAGACTGAGAGTTCTTTTCTCCACTCCATGCCCCTGTCCTGCGGCGTTCCTGAGATCTGCAGCAAAAGGGGCAAGGGGAAGGCTCTGCTACTTTCTCTCCCATGGACCTTAGGGGCGATGCGTCAGTGGAGCTGCCTTTTTGTGCCCCATAGGAGCCAAATTGCACCCAAATTCTACCTGTGTTCCATCAAAAGACGATCACTCCTGATCTTTGCTTTAAGCTTCCTGCACTAATTTTCTTCTTGCCCCTTGTTTTTAGTCTTTTCCATACTTTGTCTGTGTCCCGTGTTTTGAGTTACGGCAGATGGAGAGTTATGTCTCTTATGTGTTCCTAGCTTGGGCTGATTTGAAGGCTGCATCAGGCCAAAAAAGGTCTGCAGTCCCTTAATTATACAGGCAGTCCAAGGGAGATAATGGAATCCATCTTTTCCATACTGTCGGGAGAAGTGAGATGAGGGAGCAGGTTCTAGGACACTGTCTCTTCCTGAATCTCTGTCTTCCTAACAGCTTTCTGGCCATTTCCAGCACTTCATTATGTGAAGAAGTACCACTGGGTGAAACTGTTTTTGTTTAAATAGACCCTGACATTACTATAAACATACCCAGCGTGTATTATTTCTGCCGAAGTGGCAGGCATGTAGTAGATGGAAGCTCTGGGCGGAATATCAATGCCTTGATTATTTTTTTTCCAACCTTCCGTGCAGCATTGAAGAGGGCCACTAGGACTAGCCAGTGGAGATTGAGATATAATTGCTTGCCTAGAGCGGTAATATCTCTCGGTTACACCACCTGAATACCAATGAGGACACGTGAAGGAAGGAGGGTGTCAAACAGAATCGTGGGGAAGAGAGAAAAATAGGAGTGGAAAGGAGGACAAGTGATTAAGAGAAGAGACCAAAAGACAGAGTGAGGACAATAGACTGTTTTTGTTTGAAGTCTGTTACTGGGGAATGATTTGTATTTGTAATGAAATTTTCAGGAGCAAAACATATTACACAATCAATGATTTAGAAAGAAAATGGGGGAGGGGAAAGCATGCAGCTTGACCCAAAGTGCCAGTGAAAAGAATACTCCTGGGGTGGGGAGAGAAAGGGAACAGAAGCCAGGATGAGTAACTGGAAATTAGCACATCCCTTTTAGCTTGATTGCTAATGCGCCAAGAGTTTTTAATGGAATTCTCTCCTATACTCCCATTCTCACAATAATTGACCTCGATAACTCTTCTTAAGGCAATTTAGCTTTGAGCAACATTAAAATTTGACATCACCTTGCTGTGCAACTGTCTACTTAGGTGCAGTTTCATCAGCTCCACCTTCACTGACTTGCTGCCATTCTATATGTTGTTTCAGAGAAATAGAAATCTAAGGCCAGATCATCCCCCTCCATGAGCAGAGGGTTCCAAAGACCGTTTGGGAGACAGAATAGCTCTGTGGCATTGTCTCCCCTTCCTTGCATCTTACGGATGTAATCCTGCAAGTGCACTGCATGGCTCAAGTTCTATATATGAAAAAAGGGCTTGTCTGAAGAATGTTTTCTCCATGGCATCTGTAAAATAAATATAAAATTAGAGAATTAAAGTTAGCTTTAGTTTGGTTAAAGAAATATGTATTGTAAAGAGGCCCTAATTAGCAAGTAAAAGAGAGGCCTTGAAAGTAATGAGTTATAAGGCCAGAAGGAACGAAGTAGGGAGGATGTCTGGTTCAAAGAATAGCGAATGAAATAAGGGGAAGTTTCTAAAAAGAAGGCCTCTGACAGGGGTGACTTTTAAACAAGACAAAGAGAATCTGTCTTAAAAAGAGCTAACATAGACCTTCCCAACCCACATGCCAATGTTATCTCAAAAATTAGGGCCTACGTGAACCCAGGTGCAACAGAAAAACTGTTGGTCAGTGAAAAGGAGGGAAAGAGATAGAAAGGAATGGCTTTGGGGAGAAAGGAGGTTATAAATCTTATCTGGATTAAGGCTGGAAATAAGGGTGAACTGTCTCAGATTGGTTTTTAGCTGAAGTCAGTAGTTGGCAGTGACATCACTTGTTTGTTAAAGGGTATAAAAAAGTAAACTTGTAAAGGGTTCATTGCTGATACCTGCCTGACCAAGTTGGGGCTGGCCAATATAGGTTTAAGCATCCCTGAGTTTAGCCCATTTGCAAGTATTTTGATCTAATACTTATCAGTGTTTTGTTATGGATGTAGTAAATAGCTTATTTAGGTTTTTAGGCATGTTTATAGCAATTATACAAATATCATTTGGCCTTTGGATTTAATAAAGCAATTTATGGTTCAATTGGTGTCACAGTAAAAACCAGCATAAATGATAATCCCAACAGCATTACTACTTTCTACTCCCCAAAATTGTGGGGAAGCCTTGCATAGGGCTGATAGTTGAGGCGAGGGGACTAAACATAGCTGAGAAACTGTTTGAATGCACAATCTCAGCATATTTGGCCCTGGTCCCTATAGATCTTGGTGGACCAACTGCTTTAAAAAAAACAACAAGGAGTCCTTGTGGCACCTTAGAGACTAACAAGTTTATTTGGGCATAAACTTTCATGGGCTAGAACCCACTTCATCAGATGCATGGAGTGGAAAATACAGTCGCATATATATATACATAGTACATGAAAAGATCGGAGTAGCCTTACCAAGTGGGAGGTCATTCTAATGAGACTATTCAATTAACAGTAGAATACCAGGGAGGATAAATCATTTTTGTAGTGGTAATGAGGGTGGCCCATTTCAAACAGTTGACAAGAAGGTGTAACAGTATTGGGAAATTAGTTTTTGTAATGACCCATCCACTCCCAGTCTTTATTCAGGCCTAATTTGATGGTGTCCAGTTTGCAAATTAATT
This sequence comes from Chelydra serpentina, assembly GCA_037349315.1. Taxonomy (NCBI): domain Eukaryota; kingdom Metazoa; phylum Chordata; order Testudines; family Chelydridae; genus Chelydra; species Chelydra serpentina. The sequence goes on along the minus strand of JBAIAC010000024.1, from coordinate 52,642,898 downwards.
CCAGTTCTGCAGTTTCACGTTGGAGTCTGTTTTTGAAGGGTGTTTTTTTGTTTGTTTGTTTGTTTTTGGTGAAGAATTGCCACTTTTTAAGTCTGTTATTGAGTGACATGGGAGATTGAAGTGTTCTCCTACCTAATGGTTTTTGAATGTTCTAATACCTAATGTCAGATTTGTGTCCATTTATTCTTTTTGCGTAGAGACTGTCCAGTTTGGCCAATGTACATGACAGAGGGGCAACTGCTTTAAGTTACTCTGTCTCATTCTGGAATGATGCAATGGAAACTCCAAGGGGGAGCTTGCAGCCACTTCTGATGTGGACTGTTCCCATCAGGGCTGGCTCTAGCTTTTTTGCCGCCCCAAGTGGCAAAAAAAAAAAAAAATGGCCCTTGAAATGTGCTGCCCCAGGAATGGCCGGAATGCTGCTCCTTCACATGTGCCACCCCAAGCACCTGCTTCCTTTGCTGGTGCCTGGAGCCGGCCCTGGTTCCCATGTAAAGGTTGATCTGGGCTCTAGTTCGTAACATTCAAAATCTGCACTATAAACTTACCCATTTGCCTACTCTGGGGTGAATCAAACTTTGGAAGCATGGAGAGGGGAAGAGACGGTATGTAGCACTAATATTAGTTGCACCTTGGCACTACATCTGCTAGGTTGAGGAATTTTCTGTGCATTCCTCCAGGTAGTGGATACCTTCTGAAGTGACCAGGTGATGAGGAAGGGATATTACCAGACCTGCCCCTTGGTCTCTCCTGGAAAGCCTTGTTGGCTGAAGATTAATTTAAAATTGTTAGGAAGGTGAAAAATGCTACACAAATGTTTCTTTTTACACAAAAGCAAGAAAGCTAGTCTAAGCAAAAGACAAGAATATCACTTTTGCGCTATTTATTTTAGACTCCACTGCAGATAGGCTTTAATAGGCAAGTTGGCAGGATGTTGTGAAGAGGATGAGTGTGTATTTGACTTATATCTTGCACATCATGTCCCAAAAGTCTGAAAGGCATAATGGAATGAATGTACTATTACACTATAGCTCTCATTTTCACCCCTATTAATTTTATTGTGTTACCTCACATATATACACATTACATTTCTATCATAACTATTACAGTTATAAAATAAGAAAGATGACAAATTGAGCTATTGCCGTTTTTGTGATCAGGAGGCAGCTCTAGGAATTTTTATTGTTTTAAAGTCACATACCTGGAAAATGCACCACCACAGTTTGTTATATTATTGTAGAGTCACTTTTGTATTGGGCACATTTTTATTGGGTTTGTTAGTAAAGAATCAATGAATAAGCAATTGCAGTCACTGTGCAGAATGACACCTGATAGCAAGATGACTCAGCTGTACAATTCAATATAACATGTTTTATTTTTATGAACTCTTTTTAGATATTAAGAGTGTGACAAATATAAAAGTTAGGAGAATACAGCAGGGTCAAGGAAGCAATATAGTCAGTCCTATGCTGGAGTGAAAGAAATAACTCGTTTACAAAAATATACCTACAAACTAGCACGTTTCCCTAACAAGGCAAATGTAAACAATTATTTCCGTATCAAGCACAACACATTGAAGTGAACTTGAGGAGGAATTCAAACTGTAACTTAAACTCTCTGAAAGCCTTATCAGAGATACATTTATTTAGCCTGATGGGACAGGGAGCTTGGTTAAAAGGGGAACTACCATCGGTCATGTGGAGTTTTGGTGGTCAATTTTGGTGCTGCTCTAAGAAATGTTTAAAATTATGCAGAGTCATGCTGCTGTTTCTCTCTTGCAGCTCAAGACCACAGTGACACCCAAGTGTTCTTCTACCTGTGGATTGTCTTCTATTTAATCAGCTCCTGCTACACCCTTATTTGGGACCTGAAGATGGACTGGGGTCTCTTTGACAAGAATGCTGGTGAAAATACCTTCCTTCGGGAAGAGATTGTCTACCCACAGAAAGTGAGTACGCAGCCTTTTGTCATTTTCGGGAGGGTCTGCCAATGTTTTAACAAAACCCTTTGGATTAAAGACACATTCTGACTGGCTGCTGGAGTGTCCTAAATGCAGCTTGTCAGAAGTTCTGATAGTATAATTTGTCCATTACCAAAGAGACAGTCCCATCCTTTTTATGATTATTGAAAGCCATAGGCGCTGACTCTGTGGGTGCTCCAGAGCTGGAGCACCCACGGAAAAAAAATAACAGGTGCTTAGCACCCACTGGCAGCCAGCTTCTCCTCTCCCCTTCCCCCCCCAGTGCCTCCCGCCCGCCAGCTGCCCCACCGATCAACTCCTCCCCCTTCTTCCCAGCGCCTACCCCCTCCCGCAATCAGCTGTTTCACGGCATGCAGGAGTTGCTGGGGAGGGCCACGCTCAGAGGAGAGGGTGGAAATGGGCAGGAAGGGGCTGGGTGGGGACTTGGGAGAAGGAGTGGGGGGCAGGGTCTGGGACGGAGCAGGGGCAGGAAGAGGTGGGGGCTTTGGGGAAGGGGGCAGTTTGGTGCAGGGCCCAGACCTGGAGGAAACCAGTGTCTATGTTGAAAGCTGTAAGAGGCATATACTATATTTTAGTAATGCAGATAGCAAAAAAGTAATACCCATTGTGATGGGTTCAGTCAGAGACCCCCTTGGGACTGTCACCTGATGTGCTGAAATTACCTCTGAGCCTGTTTTCCCTGCCAGCTTGAGACTTCCAGAACCCTGTCTTGTTGAGCCAGACACGCTAGCCTGCTGCAACACAGACCCAGGGTCTGGTCCACGCCCCCAAAGCAGCAGACTAAACTGAAAACAGCTCAGCAGGTTACCTGTCTCCAGCACCCAGACATTCAGTTCCCAATGGGATCCAAACCCCAAATAAATCCGTTTTACTCTGTATAAAGCTTATACAGGATAAATTCATAAATTGTCCGCCCTCTATATCACTGATAGAGAGATATGCACAGCTGTTTGCTCCCCCAGGTATTAATCACTTACTCTGGGTTTATTAATAAACAAAAGTGATTTATTAAGTATAAAAGTAGGATTTTAGTGGTTTTAAGTAGTAACAGACAGAACAAAGTAAGTCACCAAGCAAAATAAAGCAAAAACACGCATGTCTAAGCCTAATACATTAAGAAACTGATTACAGGTAATATCTCACGCTCAGAGACGTTACAATAAATAATTATAGCTTCTTTCACAGACTAGACTCCTTCCTAGTCTCGGCCCAATCCTTTCCCCTGGTATAGTCCTTGTTAGTGGGACATCTCAGGTGGTAGGCAGGGGTTTTCTCTTGACTGGCAGCCTCTTTTGTCCTAGTCCACCCCCTTTTATGGCTTTGGCACAAGGCAGGAATCTTTTGTCTGTGCTTGTCCCCCACCCCTCCCTGCCTCATCAATGGAAAAGTACAAGGATTACGATGGATTCGAGTAGCATGTAACATGGTTACATGTCACTGTAAGACCCTTAGTCTCCATTCTTCCTGGCCCAAAGGTACTCAGGAAGGCGTGCAGGTAAATAAACCATTTACAACCAGTTGGCCTGGTCAATGGGAGCCATCAAGATTCTAAACCACCATTAATGGCCCACACTTTGCATAATTACAATAGGACCTCAGTGTTATACTTCATATTTCTAGCTTCAGATACAAGAATGCATACAAATAGGAGGAATATATTCAATAGGTTATAACCTTTGTTATGATACCTTATCAGAGACCTTTTGCATAAAGCATATTCCAGTTACATTATATTCACACTCATAAGCATATTTCCATAAAACATATGGAGTGCAATGTCACACCCATCACAGAGCTTATGTGCTTGAATGTTTTGTGATGGGTAGATTGTGTTCTCCTCTGTTTGTGGTCGTCTTATAGTGCCTTTCTTTAAAGGGAAAATACTAACTGGATAAGTATTAAAATAAAAATAAAGGTCTGTCCTAAACACAGAAAAGTCACCAAATTTAGTTTTAAGGCATCTCCTCTGTCCTTAACACCTTTCTATCATGCCCACATACTGCTGCTCATGTGGCTCTTCAGCAAAGGGCCTCAATACATGGAGTGATTAGGGTTTTTTTAAACATACCAGATAGCATCAAGTACCGTGGTCTGATGGGACAAATAAAGGGTGGAGTGGAAGCCCCACTTCTGAATTTACTGACTTGAGTTATTTGAGTCTTGCCTCTATATGTAAAAAAAATCCATTTTATTATTATTAAAAATCCTTTCAAACCCATTGTAGGTGCAGTTGGTTCAAATGCAGCAGGAGCAACAGGGCATTATTAATTCAGAACATTAGCTTTCCACTCCAGGTATTACCATTTAAAAAATAAAACCATCGGGGTGGTGTTGAGCCTTTAGGAGACTGGAAAAGGAATAATAAATCTCATCTTCAAGTGGTTGCAGACGTGTATTTCCCTCAGGTGTGCATGGGCCCAGCACACTGAAGCTGGAGAATTGTGCTTAGGTCCGTCAGGGCCTAAACTTTCCTTTTAATTTCATCTTGTTGATCCTTGTTATATTCCCAATTATACCATCCTAAGTAATTCCTTTCTCTTTAATGTTTACATCCTTCCTTCAGTTATGTGCAGATGGTTGTCCCCTTTCCTCCCACTATTGAAAAGCAGAGGCAGGAAGACATAAAAGGTCTAAAGTTCTGTCTCAAATCCCATGCAAACTAGGACAGGAAGTATTTATTGATCTTTCACCATGATTCCTGAATATTACAGGTTGTTAAAGCAAAGAGTGATATGCAGGTAATCCCACAAGTAGAATACAGCAGTTATATTAGTTACTTGGGTATGCTGAGGATCAAGGCCTGTATGTAATTTGTCTTAAAATATAAAGGAATAAAAGATTAGAAGTGGTTCAGAAAAATTTGTAAACTTCTTAAAAAAAAAAAAAAAAGCCCTTTCCTTACATTGTGAAATGAGCACTTTTTGAACTCCCCAAAAATCTGTTTTTAAATCTGGTCTTTGTAGGTGCTCATGCAGCAATTGCAACCTGATGTTAGAAATTCTGAGGTGTTATGTTTGTAAGAAATCTTTTCCGTATTTCTCTGTTCCACTACCTGGTGAATCTGTGGTTGGAGACAGTTTTGTTTTAAATCAAAACAAGTAAAAGTACAATAAAACTAAAAACCTGGTGAAAAAAACTCTTAAGTCTCTTACAGGTACATGAGCAATTGCTATGCAAATGTTAGCTGCCGAAGGAGAACCAGGGTAAAAACAATAAATAACAAGAGAAATCAATGTAGGTCTGGTTCTCATATGGGGAAGTTTGCCCTTGTCTAAATCGGTTTAGAAACTGATTTAGTCAAATCAATGCAACACTTATGTGGATGTTTATTTCAGCTTAAGAAGCCATAGAGTGATTTAACTTAAATTGGTCAGGAATTGGTGGATAAGTGTTTCCACACAAGAGGGCTGTATTGATTTAATTAAATTAGTTTCAAAACAGATTTAGTTAAATCAGTATAAATCTCTTGAGTAGACAAGCCTTAGGTAACTGGAAGACTTAAATACTATCATACTTAATATGTTATGTGTCTAGCTCTGGTGATCATCTCTACTTTTCTAGAAAATTTTATTTTAGGGTCCCAGAGTCTTCTATCTGGAGAAGGAAGATGGAAGAGAGTACCAAGTTTAACCTTTATGGGTTATATTTTCTCTGCTTGAAGTGCATAGCCATCAATGGTTGTACAAATGGTATTGAAGAATTAATCCCAATAAACGTGAAAGTTAGTTATCGGCTCTGCTTCTCCTTGGTCATTTGGCAGGTATCCTTGCTCTGTGTTGAACATGTAAGCTGACCTGTCCTATTTTACTCTTTGCTTCTCAGGCCTATTACTATTGTGCCATTGTGGAGGATGTAATCCTGCGCTTTGCCTGGACCATCCAGATCTCCCTCACTTCCATGCAAATCTTTCCTCATGCCGGGGACATCATCTCTACTGTCTTTGCACCACTTGAGGTTTTCCGGTAAGGTAGCTCAGCTAAACAGTGTTTCAAACTGCTTGTATATCCCTTTTGTTTTACAAACAATATCACCAGAAAGGCAGGGAAGTCCCTGGCTTTCTACAGGCTCCTGGAGCTGTTGTTTGAAAAGCCACAAACTGATGAAAACACAGAGTGCCAAGACTCAGAATATGCACTAAATCTGAGCAAATTGCTGGCTGAAAGAGTGCTATGGAATCTTTCACTGACCCATGTGGGATTCAGAGACCTCCAAAAACACACAGGTCTGACCGTAGGCAGGCCTGAGACCTGGGTTCTACCTCACTGTGTTGTATTTGCTAGGGGCCAAGGTCTTACCTGAGTTTATTGGGGGAATTTAGCAATATCACATTTTAAGCATTTTCACTGGTAAAAATTATTGAAAAGTCACTTCAAGGCTAAATATACAAATTTTCCCAAATCTCTTCTGCTTTTGCAAATGTTTAAAAAATTGAATTTTTACTGTGATCAGGCACGTCCAGAGCATTAATGCTGTCTACATTTTTGTGTTACATCAGGAATCACAAGTCTGCTTGAGATGAGCAAAACAGTTTGCTTTTGAATCTCACTGTGTGGGGGGTTTTATTTGTATTTATTCTTCCTAACTGATAATCCTTGGGCTACCATGACACCAGCCATGCTGGGGTAATCCTCGCTGTTAAAACTATGAATGATTCCACCAAAACTGTTTGCTTCTGTGGAGAAGTCCATCAATCTACTGCTGTGAAGTAATGTAGCAGGTTGCTCCTTGTTAGTCATTCACCTTCCCGGCCATAAACTTCTCTCCAATCTGTCAATTTACATATTGCCCTCATAGGGGCTATATGTAATCGTAGGGAAGTGTACGCAGTAGCATCTATGGGACTGCATCACTGCTTTGCCAAAAATTGGTGACAGCTGTGAAAGCAGTACTTAGTTTTTATATTATTCCTTTTTTCCTTCCCTCTCTCCTTTCAGGCGGTTTGTGTGGAATTTCTTCCGTCTGGAGAATGAGCATCTGAACAACTGTGGCGAGTTCCGTGCCGTCCGGGACATCTCAGTGGCACCAATGAATGCTGATGATCAGACACTACTAGAGCAGATGATGGACCAGGAAGATGGTGTCCGAAACCGCCAGAAGAACAAGGTGTGGAAGCGTAGCCAGAGCGTGTCCCTGCGCCGACCTAATCTTTCTTCAGAGTATGTATTTCTTTGTCCTCTTGCACAACAAAATTTGAAGGGATTAATTTATTAATAAGTGTTTGAAGTGCCATGTTGGAGACATAACTCTAAACAGTTTGAAAAGAAAGGACTGACCCAACTAGTAAATAAATACATTGGCATTTTTACCCTCTCACGCCAAGTCTCTGTAGCATTGATGCAGTGTGCTTTGTTCAGTAATATTGACTAACCAAGTGTACTTTTGTCAGGTACAGAGTTCTGTTTAGATCGCATTTAAGGCAGTTTGTCCCTCAGACATGCAGTGAAGCAAGGTGTGTTATAAAATAAGATGTGTGGGTGTGAAGCACAGTGTCAGATTGAACAAGAAATATGCACAGTAGTATATGTCCACCATTCTGAGGACAGGATTGATTCCCTGGTGCTGCAACTTTCTCGCTCAGGGGTGTGAAAAAACACACCCCTGAGTGCTGCAAATTTCAGCGCTGTAAAGTGGCAGTGTAGACAGTGCACCAGTGCTGAGAGCTACTCCCCTCATGGGATCAAGTATCAGAGGGGTAGCCATGTTAGTCTGGATCTGTAGAAGCGACAGAGTCCTGTGGCACCTTATAGACTAACAGACGAATTGCAGCATAAGCTTTCATGGGTGAATACCCACTTCTTCAGATGTATTCACCCACGAAAGCTTATGCTCCAATACGTCTGTCAGGGTTCCTTCCCCACTCTAAACTCTAGGGTAAAGATGTGGGAACCTGCATTCAGAGCCCCTAAGCTTATTTTTACCAGCTTAGGTTAAATCCCCCAAGGTACAAAATTCCCTGCACCCTGAGAAATGCTTCTTTCGCTGCCACCATCAAGTATCTAACAGGAATCCAGGAAAGGAATCACTTGAACTTCCCTCCCCCCCCAAAATACCCCCTCAAGCCGTACACCCCCTTTCCTGGGGAAGCTTGATAACAATCTCCCAACCAATTGGTTACACAGTGATCTAAAAACCCACCCCCTGGGTTTTAACACCATAGAAAACAGTCAGCTTCTTAAAAGAAGGATTTTATTAAAAATAAAGAAGGTAAAATCATCTCTGTAAAATCAGGATGGTAACTATTTTACAGGGCACTATATTTCCAAACTCAGAGAGATTTCCCCCTCTGGACAAAACCTTAAAGTTACAGAAAACCATGAATAACCCCACCCCACCCCCCGCCCCTTCTAACACAGGGAATACACCAAGCCAAAATTAAACAGAAATCTATGCGCTATGCTATCTAAACTTACTTCAGAAAAGGGAGGTTTGATTTTCTGCAGGTTCCTTCTGTCTTCCAAGATCACTCTGACTCAGACAAAGACACACACAAAAACCTTCCACCCTCCCAAAGTTTGAAAGTATCTTGTCCCCTTATTGGTCAGATGCCAGCCAGGTCAGGTGTCAGTCTGGCTACCTGCATTTCTTAACCCTTTACTGGAAAGAGGATTTTATAGCACTGCATCAGACCCTCTCCCCCTTCCCTTCATATTTATGACAACGTCTGTTAGTCTATAAGGTGCCACAGGATTCTTTGGTGCTTCCCCTCATGGGAGTGGTTTTTTCTCCCAGCGCTGGTGCCATGACTACACAGTCACGCAGCGCTTTAACATTGCTAGTGAAGACATACTCTAATATATGTAACTGTTATGCAGTGTTTAAGCTGAGTGTCTGTATGCAATACCCGTAGGAATGGAATTCCTTGTATAAAGGTCATAGGCGCTGACTCTGGGTGCTCTGGAGCTCAAGCACCACCATAAAAAAATAGTGCTCAGCACCCAGGAGCCAGACCTTGAGTGTGGAATGTGATGAGTTCTGTGCTGCTAACAACTTCTGCCCTTGGGGCATAAGCAGAGGCGGGGTAAGTCAAATAACAAAAGGCTCATCATTAAATTAAGAATTATTAGATGATCCTGAAAGCATTACCAAGCACTCCAGTTAAAAGATAGGAAACAAAGGGTAGGAATAAATGGCCTATTTTCAGAATGGAGAGAGGTAAATAGTGGTGTCCCAGAGGGTTTGTACTGGGACCAGTGCTGATCAACATATCATAAATGATCTGCAAAAAGGGATAAACAGTTTGCAGATGATACAAAATTACTCAAAAGAGATAAGTCCAAAGTTGACTGCAAAGAGTTACAAAGGGATCTCACAAAACTGGCAACAAAATGGCAGATGAAATTCTACGTTAAATGCAAAGTATGGCAAAATATAATCCCAACTATACAAACAAAATGATGGTGCCTAAATTAGCAGTTACCCACCAAGAAAGAGATCTTGGAGTCATATGCAGTACTCTGGAAGCAGTCATCAATGGCACAGACGCAACTGAATAATGTAGCTGTCCCTAACGTGTATCAACACAGTACCAGGGAACTAGATGTGAATAAGATTGCTGACAGTTTCATCCAGAAAGCTACAGTGAGACATAATGTCTTTAAACTGGGATGTTAGTGATTGCAGGTTGTAGGTGATTGCAATGATTTTAATATACTGTAATTCATGAGAATGTAATTATGTAGTTCATAATTTAATCATTAAAATAGTAAAGATACCAATGATAGACACATTCAATAACTAGAATATGAAAAAAGTGTATAAATATGCTGAAAATAGCCATCCCCCAAAACTAGCAGAGTGGGGCCCCTCCCCCCCCCCAACACATACATTTCTTCAAAAGCACCCACTGGCAAAAACAAAATTCAGCGCCTGTGATAAAGGTTATTCTAGTTTCATTCCCAGCCTCAAAAATGTTGTTTACATTTTGTGTCTCTTGTTTGCTGTATTGTAACTAATCAGTAGAGGGTGCTGTTAAACTGCAAAATTTAGCTGTATCAGAAAGATCTCAGTCATCCCTCTGTATTTGTATAGGGTGATCTTCCCATCCCCGGGGGGGGGGGAAGGGGAGAGTATGAATTACCACATTTCTATAGTAGTCTGCTGGCCCAGACATTACCTGTGTAGGGAATGTGTTTGACAGAGTGTATTTATCTTATCTGTATATTCTAGTAATGTCTTCCTTCACCTCAGTGAATGAGTATTTTTGTTTGCTTGTTTGTTTTTTCCCAGATCCAAGGCTCGTGACACCAAGATATTGATAGAGGACACAGATGATGAAGCAAACACATGAAACGTCCACAGAGTCTAGTTCCACATCCCTTGTTTTCTTGCTCTACTACCCTTTCCCAGACCAATCCAACCTCTGGTACAGTTCCAGCTGAAAACAGGAGAAAACACTGAACACATTTTCCGAGCTCTTCCGGACCGGATCCTATGGACTCCAACAAGCTCACTGTGTTTCTTTTCTTCTGGTTTAATTTTCATTTTCTACTTTTAAAATAAATATTTACTTCGTTTTGCCAATCAGAGGACAGTTAAGGAAAGAAGTATCTAAGAATTGTTTACAATCACAACAAGGACACAAAACCCTATCTGGATGAAGATCAAGCATCATAGGGACTCCCTGATGGGACAGCACCGAGAATACACTCGGCTTCTGCTTGGCCTGGTTTCGACTGGTTGAAACCGGACTTGGGTTTTTAAATTTGTGTTTTGTTTTTTTCTTTCCTTCATATCCAGCGCTGAGGCACTGGCTGCACTTGCAGGGAAAGTGCACTTAGAGCAGTACCTTCATTCACGAAGCTACTTTTTAATTTGATGTAACTTTTCTTATAATTTTTTTTGAAATACGATGTATTTGTTGCATACAGTTTTCACATTATTTATGAAACTTAACAACCATATGAGAATGATTTTTTGAGTCCTGTGCAATGAAGACGATAACAGTAAAACAAGGCAGGGGGATGTAGATCTGGATCTCTTTTGTGAGGGATATGCCCTGCAAATACCTCTTTCATGAGATAATTTGCGCCAGTTTGACCCTTTTTCTCTTCAGTTTAGTTTTATTTATAAACCAAAGTTTTTCTTTTGGATTTTAGTTGCTGCTGCTGCTTCAGAAGCCTGAGCATGTTTCACGTACCAGTTCATGCTCATCTTTCCACATGGCCGTGCAAAGATAGTGCAAATGATTCTGAGAATTTGTTTTAAAGGAGAGTTGCAATAAATCTTGCCACAAGGCCAAACACCCAGACAAGAAAAGGGGGGTTGGTGTTTAGGTTAAGAACTGTTTTTTTCAAAGCCTTAATCTTTATGAGATAAGGTTAGAGTACTGTCCACCCCTGTTAAATAGGGAGCTTTTCCATTGTTCCGCTTCAGCTACCTACTGAAAAAAAAAGTGGAGGAGATAAGGACATGATCTTTTCCATGTGTGGGACAGGTGGTTTGTTGCATGTTTTGGTTCATAGGTGGCTACGCTTCAGAGAATTGGCACCCCCAACCCAGTTTGCTGTGGGCAAGGAGGTGGTTGTGTGTTGACCATAGGATAGGGAAGTTGGTATTAAATTAGAAGTCTTTAATGACATTTTATTTTATATGTCTAGCCAGTTTTTGGCAAAGCGTTCTCTACCAATCACTTCCTGAGCACACCTTCAGGTTGCTTTGTTTCTTGCCTGTCCTTTACACCCTCTCCGCAGTGTAGTCTAAAACCAGTTAAGTGATAGGTCAGCCTTGCACTGGAGTGTGAGTGATCATACTCAGCAGGCATGGGTGTAAGGACATCGTACTGCTTAGCAATTTCAGTAGAGATGATAAGGCCAGCTTGATAAGCTTTGTATATTTTGATACCACCACTACCCCTCTTAGAAGAGAGCAGCATGAGTGTTTGAGACGGCCATTCCCTACACCACTGCAGGCTTTAATGCTTGCAGAAAGCTTCAGTGTTTAATATTAATAAAATCTTATTTGTGCCTTGCTCTATTGCGTGTAAGGTTAACACCAGGGACTGGGGGAAACTGCTTCAGTTCCCTTTAATCCTGTCCTTAACCCAAGGCTCGACTTTATAGCAGGGACTGTTGAAGACTCTACATCCTTTTCGGATGGGGCAAGGTCACTGTTTCTGCTGCTCTGCGTCCTTGTTTTTAACCACTCTTCCATGTATCCCAAGTACTCTATTAGTTCTTTGGCGGTGCCAGTAGCTAGCCATATACAGTTATTATTCAGACTCCAAGTGGCAGATGAACACCCTCAACTAAGTAGGAAGCATTTTTTCCTTCTGTCCCTTGTTTTGTGTTTACATTTCTAGCAATCTGATGCTAGGAATCCCTGCTCAGCTGCTGTTAAATAATTTTTCTTTCTTTAGCCAGTCATATGACTTATTCCATATGGCTGGTGCACTGCTTTTTCTTAGTTTGCCTATTGTGCCTCTTGCCCAGAGGAACTGAACAAGGAAACTTAATTGTATTCATTTAGTTTAAATAGGGCAAAATAATTGTATCATACATTGGTGGTAGTGAACCGGTGCCCCTTGACAGAGTGAGCAGTCTCTCAATTATCAGCACTGTCATATTGCACCCTGAACTTATCAGGAAACTTTGCCTACCTGCTAGGAAAGGCCTCAGCACTACCACTGATCTACTGAAGGTGATAGTGTCATTCCGGTGGAATAGATGATTTGTGTATTGTTATTCCTCCACCAGTGTGACCAGGGCCAGCTGCTATTTCAGCACCAGCCCACTCTGGTGAGAGGAATCTGAACAATACAGGCTAGCCCAGAATTCTGTCGTTGACCCTTTTGGTGCCCAGGAGTCTGATTCCCCTAATCTTGACTCGCTAATGCTTCTTGTTCAGACACAGACAGATGCACCTGTCCAGAACGAAGTGGCGTTTGAGATGGAAAGCCCTCTAAAGTATTTCAGTCCACTATTTTGCATTTCAGTGGTTTTTGCTGTGTTCGCAATGTTCGATTCCACACGAAACAGAGAGCTTATTCCCCTGGGAGGTAACTACGATACTCTGGCTACTAACAATTGGAAAATCATCAGCAACTAAAACTGTTAGAGAATAGCAATGCCATATATGCCAGTGGGCAGTTTAAAAGGAGTAGCAGCCAAACCAAGTGGCACAACCTGAACTAATCGTGTCATTACTTAAGGAAGCATTGCTTTAAAAAGGGGAAGTGGGGGCTTACTGATAGCACTCCCTTGTCAAAGGAATGGAAAGTATCATTGCGGCAATTAGGGCATCTGAAAATATTTTATAACTTGGTGCAGAGAGATCTTAAAGTATCGCGGAACAAGTAGAAGCAAGTGAAACATTGTGAATGAGTTTCTGAGCTCAGCTAGGGAGGTTGAACATGTTTTGGTTAGTCTGCCTCTGACATGAGTGGTGTGGTACTGCATGAGCTGATTGGCTCAAACTTTAAACCCACGGAAGGATCAAGTGAATAAGAACTGAGGACTTGGTCAGTTTTTTCCTGCAACGTATCAAAACTCAGGAGGAAGAAAGAGAATTTTGTTCTGTTTGTGTCAATATACTGCTCCCACCTTCTTTCTCTTCCCACTCTGCAGAAGAGCACTTTGTTTCGGGCTGTTTTCCCGACCAAAAAAGTTGGGTTTTTTTACAGTGAGAGAACTAATTGACATTAGCTAACGGTGTAAAAATGCATGTTTTATGACCATGAAGACAGCCTGTGTAATGAAAGTGTCTGTACACTTGGGTTAGGATGCCTAACCCCCCAGCATCATACTTCAAAAGATCCCAGTTTCCAGAATCACTGCACTGCCTGGTGCCACAAGGGCTTGTATTCCATGACTACACAGAGAGATTTCTGAGCCATTCGGAATATAGCTCCTCTCAGGAGTTAGCTCTGAAAACCTGTCTGGTTCCATCTCTGAATGTACAGTAATATCTGGTCAGTTAAATGAGATATAATCGAGCAGGACAGCTAGTGAAAGAAATATAACCACCTCTCCTACTGAGTGGTCTGCAAAATGAGAAAGTGAGAGAAGGTGTCTCCCCTCTGGTGGTCACACTTCATGAATGACCTTTGCAAATATAACGGAATGGGTATTTGTGAAAATACTGCTGTGGAAGACTAGCATTACTAAATGCAGAATGTGCAGTGAAAGGAGAACAGGAACTGGGTTTTTTATCCAGTGGATTGCCTCAAACTCACAGATGGGATAGCAGGAGAACCAGGAATCTGGGTCCAACTTCCTTAAGCAAAAGCTGGAAAATGCCCATCATCTTCCTATTTTATTGCACCTATGTTTGCCTTTCCTTTTGATCTCTCTGGGTTCTCTCCTTCTCTTATCTGATATCTTAAAGGGTGCTCTTCTGCTGGAACTGAGACCTACCCAGTGGTTCTGCTTTGTATTCACCTGAGCTTAGAGTGGATGGTATTTGTCTCACCACTGGATGTTTTTTTTAAATGGAGATTTTCCCCCCATCCCTGTAGTTTAGAAGTTCAAGTTGGCCACATTCATTCCCTGTTCAAAGGGGTCTCCATCCCTCCTAGACATCTAACGGTGCATGGGGATTGTCAGGGAATGTTAATCAGGCAGATCCGTTCCCAGGCTGTTGAGATATTGACCACTGAATCCACACAGATCTCTAATTCCCTGGGTCTTTACTCCAGTTTCTGACTGTACTATATGAAAATGAGATTTTGATCACTGGCATGTGCTCATCTCAAATCATAGATCTTTTTCTATACTTTGCTGATAGAAAGGCCGGAATCCCTTTGCTGTGTTCCATAGATGAATTTCATCCAAGAGGAGGAAGGCAACCGGGAAAAAAAAAAAACCTGTGGATTCTCTGCATAGAACGACACAGAGCAAAGCTTAGTGAACTAGGGCAGAAACTGTGGGGGAGAGCGTGCCTATCATGCTCATTCTCTACTAACTTTACTGCTACCTTTCCCTTCATATTCTCCTGCTTTCTAATGGCTGTATCCTGAATGTCTCAATATATTCATACTTCTGAAATTCAGATACGTTTTGGAGGCAAATTTGCTTGCCCTGTGCCTTTCCCTACCCTACTTCCTCTGTTTCTTCAGTATCACTGTTTATATCAGGGTAGTGTCATGAAGATCAATACAGAGGAAGAGGCAGAAGCCTTCAGCATAGAGCTACAAGCAGAAGTTCCCGTTGTGGTGCAGTGAGACTGAGCCATCCTCTGAAAAAAGGAAGCTCTTCTTGCTACTATTCTGTCACCTCCTGTTGACTGCTCTGATTCTTCTGGGTACCGTTAGCTGCTGCTCCCTACAGGCCAAAATGAACAAATTCTCTCTTTCCTTCTCCCCTCCATATGTCTGCCAGCCTTGTCTCTAACAGATGATTCCTTGCACAAGCCTCCTCTCAGAATTTATCCTTCAGTCTTTGCCTCTGGGCAAAGGGAAGGGGAAGAATACACTGGGCTTCATAGTTTTCTGTATTACCCATATGAGGCTTCTGTATGTAGGATCACACATCTTCACAGCAATGTGTCTGCAGAGGGGGATGGAGGATTCATTATTTTGGGCTGCTGCACTAGTCGTGCCTGTGTAATATCCTGGGGTATTTTTACCATGAATCCTGAAGGAGCGATGGGAATCAGGGCCAAACTTTTCAAACTTGAGTACCCCAAGTGAGGCGTCTGAGTCCACATTTGGTCATCTGAATAAAAGTGGCCTGATTTTCCAGGGTGCTGAGCAGTCCCTGCTGGGTGCTCATTGTTTCTGCAAACCAGGTGACTCTCTTTTAAGTGACTAATTTTAGGCACCCAAGTTTGAAAATGTCTCGCCCATTTTGGTGATTTAGCAAGGCCTACCTTGAAGAGTTTAGCTGACTTTAGCTGTTCTGAGCACAAAACCAACTGGCTAGGAAGTGGATTGAGTGTCTGAACCATGGTGCTGAGGTCACGGCTTCACGCCTCCCCCTTCCCCCCACACACACAAACCTTTATCTCTTCCACAGCGGTTCAGAGTCACTCCAAGGGGGCGAAAGCTGTTCTGTCTTAAGCATTATTTCTGGCAGGCTATTGATTTATTTTGCTCACTGGAAAGGAGGGGATCAGGACTCCTTGGGGAAGGATGGAGAATCATACTAACTTTAGATGTAATCAGACTCTCAATTGTAAATCGTTAAATCAAACCCCGCCTCTGACATCATGACATCTGTGTGACTTGGGTCCCAAAAATGACTCTGCATACTTTGGGGCAAATGTGTAGACCTGCCACAACATGGATTTAACCCAGTACTGGATCAAACTGCTACTCTGAAATCCCATGGGTAAACTAGTCCCCATCACAACTTAATGGGAAAATCACCAGAGTAACACAAATGAGGATTTCTCTGGGGGAAAGGGGTCTTTAATATTGGGTAAATTCTGGGACCAATTCACTTGTCCCTGCAGCTCAGACACGTGTGAGGTTGCTCTGGTCTGTGTGCATCTCACAGCAGCATCAATATGTTGGTGGTCAGGGGAGTTATTGGAAATCCTGGGGATATAATAAGGCCATAGAATATTATTCCTTTTGAGTTCTTAAAACAAAATTGTATGAGCCCTTCGGTACACAGTGAATCTCTTCAGCCTGTAACACTTTGTGGCTGTCAACGTCCTTACTATCTTGTCAATCCTTCTATCAAACAAACAGTATTTGGAAGGGACCTGGGGTAGAAATGTATTTGCCGCTTCAGAAATTTCCCCTTGCCTCACTGCCATCTTTCTATACACCCCTCTCCCCTGCTGTGTTGGTCTAAATGATGATTATTCTATGAAGCCCTGAGCTGTAGATGTCAAAAGTAACTATGGAATGTGATTAGTCCTCTGTGGGTGCTTTCTTTCTTTCCTCTTTTCTCTTTTGCTGTCTCCTTCTCCACTCCTCTTTTGGCTAAGTGGAAATGGTGAGGACAAAGAATTGCCGCTTGCTTGGACTCATGATGTATCTGTGACTGCGCTATTAGCTGTCTCCTTTGTCCTTCCCAAATGGCTATAACATTTTTAAAGTGTGGAATACCCTTCTTGATAAGTAGGTTTTAAAAAAATGCACAATGTGGTACTGTTTCATAGTTTCTAGGTGGTTGTATAAAACAAAGTCAACTGTGGTTATGTGTTTTTAAAAGGAAAAAAAGTGATTGGTTACTAAATCTGTCCTTTTTTCATTATTATAAGCTCTTTGTTTTCCAATGATTGGATGGCTCCTTTGTCACTGGTGTGTAGTGTGTATGTGTGTGCGTGTGTGTCCTTTTTCCTCTCTGGGTTGGTTGATGACCTTTTCATTTCTGAACATTGACACTGCCATTACTTGCTTAACTCACCTGTAGCCTTACAAGCCAAACCGTGATGGGGTTGAATTTCCGGGAAGGATGACTAGCTTATTTATTGGGGTCTCTTTAAAGAGAAAAGAAGATCTGAAGCTAAAGATTTGCAGGGTGGTCCTGGGTAGCTGTATGGGGGACTGTGAATAGCTTGTGACTTTAAAAAACAACAACACTAACATTTACATCTCCTGTGTTTACATTTTGAGGGCAACAGAAATGGCTAGAAATGTTTGGAAATAATTAGTTCAGATCACATCGACATCTAAAAGGTCCCACAAATCAGAATGCCTGTGCCTATAAGCTTTGTGGGCGTGAAAGACTGCCCCTGCGTGAAGGAGAAAAAGGCATCGCAAGTCATATGAATATAAAGGGCTAGTTTAATTTGAGCCTTACCCCAATACAGAGCCTTATCTCCCCAGTCTCAAGAATGTTTTCCATAATGCTTATGAAATCAGCTACCCTGGTAACCAGTTACAATTAAGCTGTTTTCTGCACCACTTCAAGGAGATCTATTGCTAACAACTATTGTCTGTAACAGGTCAGTTCCTACTGAAGAAGTGCCTGGCACTCTCCTAGGATTCCGCAAAAAAGTGCATCCTGAACAATAAATTGACATTGTGTAGGTGTCCTGTGCACCTGTCAGTAATTGTACACATCACACACACACACACTCTTCTGTACAGAGCCTGTGGCAGATTGTCACCCTCTGCATTCTTAGGATCAGAAAACTCTACATCACAGTAGTTCTGTCACTCTAGAGAAGGACACACAGTCAAATATCTTGTATCTTCCAACAGACATTAAAGTATGTGCAATCTATATTTTAATGGTCCAGTTAGTGGCAATGCTTTTTGTCTCTCTTAAGGATAGAGCATAACAACAAACCAATGCCACCTGGCTTGTATCTCATCCAGAGCCCATTAGGTGATGTCTGTGTGTCAATGGAAACCGTGGATTCTTGGATAATCATCAGAGTGAAAAGCCCCCAAGGATGCATGTAGGGAGAAACACAATTATCATAAAATGGATGCAAGTTAGTAACAGGGTGGTTACCCTTTAAGGGCCAGGAGGTCTGGGGCTAGCCAACCTTGTTTAATCAGCCTCATAAAAGGGCTGAGAAACTCAGTTTTGAAGAGGAACCACAGGGAACAAGTTGGGCTTTTGTGAAAGGCCCTGAAGTAAGGTCTGGAAGGACTCCAGGATGTAGCCTGGGAGTCAGTGCTCTATCCCAGAGCAGGGGAAATGGAAAGGTAGTCCAGAGGGGCTATGACTGTGACAGGAACTCTTAAGGATGACGTCAGCCTCAGAATAAAGGTCTCTCCCATAGCCAGAGAAATTTAATGGTAAGCCAGAAGGGACTGGGACCTCAGCCTGGAGGGTGGGCTGAAGCTGAAGAGAAGGCCAAGCAGGGCAGAAGAACATTTTGTGTGGGACTTTTGTTTGGAGTTTTGTTACTCTGGAAGGAGGGTGAACTTTGACCCAGCCAGAGGGCTGAGCCGTGTGGATCCCTGGGACAGACAGGAAACCCTGGTGAGGAGAATAAATTGAGGCAGGGAACACCTGCAGCGCCACACTTTGCCAGCAGGGGGGTGTTACAGGGCAGTATGCCCTATAACAGTGGAATAAGCCCAATGAAGAAATATACTTTGATTAGGAGGAATTTGATCTTATTTGATCTTATTTTAGAAGAAGGGAGAATTTGATCTTATTTTAGAAGAATTTGATCTTATTTTAGAAGAAGGGAGAAAAGTTATCAGTGTTAGTTGCTGCAACAAGAAAAATATATACTCAATGATAAAGGGGAAGAGCATCTTCACCCGCTGACTCACCGGCCTAGTAGGAAAGGCTTTCAACTGGATTCAAAGGGAACAGATGACGGGGAAAAAATGGGCAATGAAGGGGAATTTGATCTTATTTTAGAAGAATTTGATCTTATTTTAGAAGAAGGGAGAAAAGTTATCAGTGTTAGTTGCTGCAACAAGAAAAATATATACTCAATGATAAAGGGGAAGAGCATCTTCACCCGCTGACTCACCGGCCTAGTAGGAAAGGCTTTCAACTGGATTCAAAGGGAACAGATGACGGGGAAAAAATGGGCAATGTCATAGTAGGGGTCTGCTGTAGACCACCAAATCAAGAAGAGGAGATGGATGAGGCATTTCTAGAAAAAATAACAGAAATATCCAAAACACAAGACATGGTAGTAATGGGGGACTTTTACTACCCAGATATCTGTTGTAAAAGTAGTAGGACAAAACACAAAATGTTCAATACGTTCTTGGAATGTGTTCTTGGACCTGATTCTGACTAACAGGGAGGAATTGGTTGCAAATCTGAAGGTTGAAGGCAATTTGGGTGAAAGTAATTATGAAATGATAGATTTCATGATTCTAAGGAAAGGAAGGAGTAAGAGCAGTAGAATAAGGACCATAAAAGCAGACTTTAAGAAACTCTGAGAATTGATAGGTATGGTCACATGGGAAGATAATCTAAGGGGAAAAGGAGAACTGGCAGTTTCTCAAAGAGACTATGAAAAAATGCAACAGTGAGCTAGCCTGGTGCGAAGAAAAGATAGGAAGAAATGTAAAAAACTAATATGGTTCCATCAGGAGCTCTTTAATGACTTGAAAATCAAAAAGAATCCTACAAAGTGGAAACATGAAAAAATTGCTAGGGAAGAGTACAAAAGAATAGCACAAGCATGTAGAGACAAAATCAGAAAGTCTATGGCACAAAATGAGTTACACCTGGCAAGAGACATAAAAAGCAACAAGAAGTTCTATTAAGTACATTAGGAGCAATAGAAAGATAAAGGAAAGTGGGGGTCATCTACTTAGTGGGGAAGGAGAGAGAAAAATGGACAACATCAAGAAGGTTGAGGTGTTTAAAACCCATTTTGCTTCAGTCTTCACTAAAAAGGTAAACTGACCAGATACTTAAGACAATATTAACAACGGGGAAAGAACGCAAGCCAAAATAGGGAAAGAACAGCTTAAAGAATATTTAGAGAAGTTGGATGTAATCAAGTCAGCAGGACCTGATGAAATTCACTCTAAGGTATGTAAGTAACTAGCTGCAGCAATCTCAGAATCGTTAATTATATTTGAGAAGTCATGGAGGATGGATGAGGTCCCAGAGGACTGGAGAAGGGCAAATGTGTAGTACCTATCTTTAAAAAGGAGAACAAAGAGAATCCAGGGAACTAGAGACCAGTCAGCCAGCCTAGCTTCAATACCCAGAAAGATACTGGAACAAATTAAGCAAGCAATTTGTGAGCACCTAGACTATAAAAGGGTTACAAGTAATAGCCAGCATCAGTTTGGCGTGATATGTTCTTGACAAATCCATCTTAATTTCCTTCTTTGACAGGGTTACTAGCCTAATGGATAGGGGAGAAGCTGTAGATGTGATATTTCTTGGTTTTTAGTAAGGCTTCTGACAGTCCCACGTGATATTCTCGTAAGCAAACTAGAGAAATGTAGTTTAGCTTAAATTACTTTAAGGTGGGTACAAAATTGCTTGTAAGAATACTTAAAGAATAATTATCAATAGTTTGCTGTCAAGCTGGGTGGACGTGTCTAGTGGAGACCCACAGTGGTCTGTTCTGGGTCTGGTACTATTCAATATTTTCATTAATGACTTGGATAATGCAGTGGAGAGTATGCTTATGGAATTTACAGATAACACCAAGCTGGGAGGGGCTGCAAGCACTTTGGAGAACAGGCTTAAAATTCAAAATAACCTTGATAAATTGGAGAGCTGGTCTGAAATCAACAAGATAAAATTCAATAAAGACCAGGAAAAATCAAATGCATGGCTACAAAATGGGGAATAACTGGTTAGGTGGTAGTACTGCTGAAAAGGATCTGGTGATTATGGTGGATTGAATGAGTCAATGTGATGCAATTGTGAAAAAGGCGACTGTCGTTCTGGGGTGTATTAACAGAAGTGTCGTATGTAAGACACAGTATGTAAGTAAGTGACCTGCTCTACTCAGGCTCGTCAGGCCTCAGCTGGAGTCCAGTTCTGAGTACCACACTTTAAGAATCATAGAATCATAGAATCTCAGGGTTGGAAGGGACCTCAGGAGGTCATCTAGTCCAACCCCCTACTCAAAGCAGGACCAACCCCAACTAGATCATCCCAGCCAGGGCTTTGTCAAGCCTGACCTTAAAAACCTCTAAGGAAGGAGATTCCACCACCTCCCTAGGTAACCCATTCCAGTGCTTCACCACCCTACTAGTGAAAAAGTTTTTCCTAATATCCAACCTAAACCTCCCCCTCTGCAACTTGAGACCATTACTCCTTGTTCTGTCATCTTCTACCACTGAGAACAGTCTAGATCCATCCTCTTTGGAACCCCCTTTTAGGTAGTTGAAAGCAGCTATCAAATCCCCCCTCACTCTTCTCTTCTGCAGGCTAAACAATCCCAGTTCCCTCAGCCTCTCCTCATAAGTCATGTGCTCCAGCCCCCTAATCATTTTTGTTGCCCTCCGTTGGACTCTTTCCAATTTATCCACATCCTTTTTGTAGTGTGGGGCCCAAAACTGGACACAGTACTCCAAATGAGGCCTCACCAGTGCCGAATAGAGGGGAATAATCACGTCCCTCGATCTGCTGGAAATTCCCCTACTTATACAGCCCAAAATGCCGTTAGCCTTCTTGGCAACAAGGGCATACTGTTGACTCATATTCAGCTTTTCGTCCACTGTAACCCCTAGGTCCTTTTCTGCAGAACTGCTGCCCAGCCATTCGGTCCCTAGTCTGTAGCAGTGCATGGGATTCTTCCGTCCTAAGTGCAGGACTCTGCATTTGTCCTTGTTGAACCTCATCAGATTTCTTTTGGCCCAATCCTCTAATTTGTCTAGGTCCCTCTGTATCCTATCCCTACCCTCCAGCGTATCAACCACTCCTCCCAGTTTAGTGTCATCTGCAAACTTGCTAAGGGTGCAGTCCACACCATCCTCCAGGTCGTTGATGAAGATATTGAACAAAACCGGCCCCAGCACCGACCCTTCATAGAATCATAGAATCTCAGGGTTGGAAGGGACCTCAGGAGGTCATCTAGTTTGTTTGAATGGACCCAAACAATCCACATCATACTGTATGGCTGCCCTGTCTTCATCATTATTTACTACTCCACCAATCGTTGTCATCCTCAAATGTTATCTTCAGTGATTGTTTACTTCAGGTCGCTGATGAGCATGTTGAATAGCATTGAGCCTAGTAGCGATTCCAGCAGCATCCCACTAGACTTTCCTAAAACTGGAGAAAAGCAAATAAGAACTCTTTCATTGAAGGCACTTCCGGATAAGAGAGAGACTGAACAGCGGGCCTGGAACTGACCCTGTCAATAACCCACTCCTTTCCTCTTGGAAGAAGGCTCTAATTTTAAGCCAGTTTTCTATCTGCACTCCATTTTCATTATATTTTCATTTGTTCAGGATGTGGAATCTTGCGTATGCTTTGATATTCTCCAGTCACTGACTCACCCATGTATATTACATCAGCCTTCCAGATGGCTAATTAAACCAAAGTCTAAACCTTCCCTGCCTGCATCTTTGCAGTTATTTAATCCTCCTTTATTATGTCCTCTCCTTTAACACAGGGGTCTCCAAACTTTAGGAGACGAGGGCCACAGTAGATTTTTGAAGGGGCTTCGCGGGCCGGCTTTAGGGAGTGCGGGGCCCGATTTCAACAGGGCCCCGCCACCTAAATACTGCCGAGGCGACAGCAGCGTTTGAGTTGGTTGGGGGGCCGGACAAATTGAAGCCGTGGGCCGAATCCGGCCCCCGGGCCGTAGTTTGGAGACCCCTGATTTAACATAATGTCCAAGCCTTTTCCCTATGAAGTGTAGTGAGCTGTAGCTCCCTCTGTCTCTGGAAATACAGTACCGCAGAGTTGTCAACACTAAACATTTGTGCCATGGACAATTTTCCAAATCAGCCATGGGGTTGCGGTGGGGCCATGAAGCCTCCAGCTGCCAGGGGACTCCTGCACTTCTAAGAAGGGTAAAATAGAGAGGATCCCCGAGGCAAATGCAGACTGCACCGCACTGTGCATGCAAGCCATTAGCACCTCCACCTTTACTAACGCTGCTTCTCCTGACACAGCCTCTCCCCAATGGCTTCTCTGCCCCTTTCACTCTCCCCTCTCTTCATCCCCGTGGTTTTCTCCCTTGCCCCTGCTGCAGCCCTTTCTTCTGCTGTCCTCCTTCCCTAGGGTTTCCCTACATCTTTGTGCTTCAGTCTTTCCTCCCCTCCTCACAGGCCGAGCAGCAAGGAGCAGCTCCAGCTGCCCAGGGGAGTCTGTTGCTGTTGGGGGATAGTTCTTAAAGAGTTGTATCCCCTCTGCCTGCTGGTGCTGCCATTCCCTCCCCCTGCGCCTCATGGGCAGAGTGGGAATGGGGGGCCTTTGAGCCCACAGCCCCCAAAACTGTCCATGTGTGATTTCCTTTCCTCCCCTCCAAACCCCACCCCCAAAATGTCATCCAATTGCCACCCTGCTTACTTTCCTTGGTGACTGTCTGTGCTAGTGCAACCCTGACCCTGGCCAGGAAAGCCAACCGCCCCCTCCCAGGCCAGTGTGCTGACACGCCTGCCTCACTGGTGAAAGGAGTCGGCAGGTCCCTCGGTGGCTGAGGAGAAACAAACGCTGGGAACATCCTTCTGTGTCTGCAGAGAGAATAACCAGATACCCACGGCCACCAAAGAGAGCTCAAGCTGCAGCTGCCGGTGAATCGCATCTGGGGCCATAGTGTGTTTCCCCACTATCCTAGTGCCTGGCTGAAGCTCAGCAAGACAGGTCACATTAGTAAGAAGAGGGAAACCCTCTGAAGACTCAGGCTGACACCATTTCATCACCTGATGCTTTAGGGTCTGTGAGACTCTGGTGGCAGCAAGGACTCCCCAGAGCTGCTCTCCATCCTGTTCGCAGTGCTGCCAGTCCTCGGGATTCTTTTCCTGAGGGACGGGGTTTTGGCAGAGGCTGGAGCCAGCCCGGCCATGGCGTGAGACTCTCCAGCCCACTAGCGAATGTAAGCAAATGGGGCTGCCTGCCTCATTCTCTGCCTCCAGGGGCAGAATAGACAGAGTGGCTGCAGGCAAAGCTCTCTCCCCCTCCCCATGGCAACCTGAAGCCATTCTCACAGAGGGGAGGGGGAAGCTAAAGAGCCAGGCAGCTCAGGGCGGCCCTGCTACCTCCCCCTCCTCTCCCATGAGTAACCAAGACTGGATGGGGCCTCTGAGGGGTTAGGGGCTGGAAGAGTAAACTGATGGAGGCTGGGGGCGGGGGTAGGGGTGCTGATCTGAAAGGGGCAGGGTTAATTGCTAGGCAGGGGACAGACACATGTAGGGTGAGTGTTCCTACAGCAGGGCCAAAATTGCCTTCCTTAATAAGTTTAGGCGAATGGGAAACACTAAACAATGCACAGATACAATAGAACCCAATTTATCCGGCTGTCCGTATTAACCGAACAGCCAGCGCACACGGGTCCAAAAGTGGGAGGTCTCTCCTGTGGCCACTAGACAGCGTGGCAGCTTCACACTTTCCCATTCTCTGGATTATCCAAATTTCTGATTATTTGATCTGGCCCCCGGTCCCGATTACATCAAATAAACAGGGTTCTGCTGTTCACATGTACATATGTGAACCCACGTGCACTGGGGATGGGGAGAGGGAGTTCAAAAGTCAACAGTCTAAAAATCACAATAGTCTTTTTTTTTTTTGGTCTTTTTTTTTTATCTCTTGATTTTGGGGGTCTGACTCAGGATTTTTTCATCTCTTGAGGTCGGCCATACTGTATTGGACAATGACTTACCCATTGGGAACCATGCCTCCTGCACATGAGTAATGCACCATTATGCACAGGGATGGGCGAAGGGCTTTGGAAATGGTCAGTGAGAAGATTCTTCCAGATACACACTGAACAGAAATCAGTCCTTTTACATAAAGCATGTGACTGAGGGAGGAATCGCTTGGTCCCCCTTTTCCTCTTGCTGCAGAAAGGAAGCCCAGAAGTATATTCCCTTTGGCCTCAGCAACTGGTTCGCGTTGGTACGCGCTTTCAGGACTATCTTTGCAAGGAAAAAGGCAAGAGACGTGTTTTGTTTTGCTTTTAAAGTCAAAAGCCAAGGTTCTCTGTTCTGGGGACCAAGGCTGGCTCTCTTAACAAAGAGCTTGGGCCAGCCCCATAAAGCTTACCCATGCTTAGATTTTAGAGCTCCAACGCAGGTCTGACATGATTCAGCTCAGTTAGCATCAGGTCCGCCTGTGGCTAGAGTCAAGTGCTCTGCTTGGGGGAGGCAAAGAGCTGAGCTAGCTCAGAGAATGAATTCCCCAGTGGGCAAGGACAAGGTTTTGTGCTGGAAACAGAATTACAGCCAGGAAACCCAAGATGAAGTGGGCACTGAGAACAAATTCCTCCTTGTTCCAGGACTCAGTGGGTCCCTCTAGGTCAGTGTGGTGATTAGGAGGAAAGGGAATGTGAGGAAGTGTGGCTGGCCTATGGATAAGCCTTATTAAGAATCCCTAAATCCTCTCGGTCCAAAGGCACATGAACAATTCAAGCCTCTTGCATAATGAATGGAAGGAGTGGTAACTGCGTTTGTCTCCACAGCAGGAAACTAAGCTAGGTTCTTGCCTCCCTAATACACCCCGGGGCAAACTGCAGCCACAAGAGGCTTTCGCTGTTTGTCCTTGATTTGACTCGACTCTCGAGGCTGACTTCCGCTCTTCTCGAGCGGCGTGCGTCTGACTGCGGCGCCAAGGAAGGCATCCCCCTGTTGCCCTGTACTGCTTTGGGGAGTAGTGTGTGAGGATGTCTCCTCTTTCTGTAGCTCCGGAGCAGGGGGCCATGCAGGAGAGGTTGGGGAAGGTTCTAGTGGAAGCCCTGCAGCTTTATGGATATCAGCATTTTCCTTTATTCTTGTTCAGTGTTAGCAGGAAGTGACTCTCTGCCTCTTCCTCTATGGTGCCGTGTTATGGGAATGGCAGTCACTCTCTCCTTTGCAGAAGGTTTCTATCACCTTGGTATTGAAGCAGTGAACTAAGTTATGGCCAGCCTATATCCTCAGCTGTTGGAGTCAATGGTGAGTGCTAAGTGGTGTCTGATTATTGCTTTGGGTAAAGGCTTGACCTGTGACCCCAAGGGTGAAATCTGGTAGGGCTGAGTGAGAGGGGCCCCACGGGTGCAATGGCGGGGGGGGGGGGGGGGCAGTAGTCAGGATTTGGGAGATGCCAGACCATTTGGTTGGCAGGTGGAGCATTGATGCAAGGTCAGTTGACTGCTTGCTGACAGCATCCCAGAGCAGCTCCCTGGCTGGGCCTCTGTCCTGGCAGGAGGAGGCACTGGCCTTGCCCCAGCCGACTGGCTTTCTGAGAAGTGATAAAGGATAGATGGCATGCAGGTTTCTGCTGCAGCTGGGTGGTGGGCATTCTCCTGGACCTGAAGTCAAAGGGAAAGTATAAGAATAAGACAATGC
This sequence comes from Chelydra serpentina, assembly GCA_037349315.1. NCBI lineage: Eukaryota > Metazoa > Chordata > Testudines > Chelydridae > Chelydra > Chelydra serpentina. Next base: position 52,616,139 of record JBAIAC010000024.1, on the reverse strand, counting down.
CAGACTGCAAAGCAGCACAATATTGTGTAACTGTATGGCATTAACCAAAGGCTGGGGGCTAGATTATGAACTTCTTGCAAGGGGCACCTTTACCCCTGGTGTTGTGGGTTAGATGCAAACCATATTAGAACCAATATACAAAAGAGCTGAGCCCCCACCTTTCAATATTGACCTGTCTGCATATGCACAATAAGGTCTTCAAAACTACATACCTAGTCTACAGTCCAATACCCTCTCACACTGTCCAGAGTGGCTCACAACTAGGAGTGCCTATCTCAGGGCAGACTGTCAGAAAACAAGGGCAGACACCCTAAGATGGTGATATATTCTGTAATTAGATTTCGCCAAGCCAGTAACGAATGTGAACTCCTGGATCATTATACCAGTCTTACCATGGAGTCACAGACAGTCCCCATAGTGTCTCCAGTCTATCTTGCCACCTAGACAAATTGAACTTTGTGCAAAAAGGTTATTTAAACCTAAAATCACATCACCTCAGGTTACTCCCAGTCCCAAGAGACCAGTCACTCACCCCAGATCAACTGGTACTCCAGACCTTACGCCAAAGACAACACTGGCAGCCAATTCCATAGTAAACTAACTATAGGTTTATTAGCTTAAAAAAATGAGAATTATTGAAAGGTTAAATCAGGTAAAATATATCTACAGATAAATCACAGTTTGTAACTCCAAATGGTGGCAGTGATGTAATAGACTGCCAGTTTCCCAAAAGTCTTTTCCAGGGCTGCCCAGAATAATTCTCCGTCTTCTCGTTCAGTTATTCTGCCCTGCTAGAATCCAAACAGTCCAGAGATAAAGGATCTTTCTTTGAATCTGTATTTATATCTTCTTCTCACAGAAGACAAGCTGACAGTCTCTCTACCCATGTTGGCCGATGGAGGCTCCGGTGCCTGTGGGGCCTGTTTCCGATCCCTTGTCCGTTCACGCATCCGAGCAGAGTTCCTCTGGGCGGCGTCCGCTGGCTCCCTTGACGCCTTTGAGGAGCAGTGGGCGCTGTCTGGGGTTCTCTGCTCGGTGTCCCCGTCAGGCTCCCTTCTTTTAACCCTGTGACTGCACCCCTGACCCTGTTATTTCATTAGTTGTCCCCCGGACTCATTTGGATTCCAGGTCCTGTGGATCCTCCCCTTAAATTAGGGGGGGTCCTTTAGCAGTGGGCGGGCTTCCGCCCGCCCACTTCCCGGAACCCAATAGGTACCCATGTGGGTTTTTCCTTTAATGACAGCAAGTGAGGAAGGTACTTTTGACTTCCATCCATATACATAGTGGCCACCTGCTGTGAAATTAGCATTTTCTTCGTTAGCATTTCACAAGATTTCTTTAAGGGGTAATTTAGTTGCAAGGGTATATGCCATGTAAATGTTTGCTATTACATTATGACAGGAATAGATAAGTGAAAACAATATAAGTAACCTTCCATTAGTTTTATGAAGTTTAAACATCCAAAACACTTATACATTTATAGTCGCTTTGATCTAATACACAATTGAATTAACCTGACTACACACTAGCATGACCTGGTCAACCAGCGTCACACACCTCCTTCCCTCCAAAATGTAACCCCTTCCTATACTGCGTTGCAAGCTCAGCCTGCCCTCTTGCTTAAATCCTTTCTGACTGACTTGCTGTTTGGTCAGCTCTGTGTTATCAGAGGGGCAGAGAAATCCTGTTCTCTCATGTACTCGTGCACCAGAATGAGTTATTAAATGTTGCCAATCAAAGATTCTAAGGCTGGAAGGGACTATTGTGATCATCTGGTCTGACCTCCTGCATCTCACAGGCCAGAGAACTTCCCCAGAACAATTCCTGTCTGAATGAGGAACAAAGGTAACGTGATGAGGGTTAAGTGTCAGAAGGAGACGCCAGGAGGGTGATGTGCAGATTATAGAGTCCTGGCGGCCAGGCAAGGAGGATTTTGAGGATGTGATAGAAGAGCTACATTGAAGTTCACTCCTGTTCAGATCACTCTGCAAAATCCCTTTCTCCTCTTTTTAGCTATTGCCAATTGACCTCAGGGGGCCCAACAGGGTGTTTTGACTGGCCAACTCCATATGTGATGTACATCACATACAGCTTTCTGTGGGTCCTGGGACCAAGCGTTCTGGTGAAGCTCCACTCCCAGCACCTGGGTGAAGGTGGCACATGTGCAGCTTGGCTAGGGTGACCAGACCGCAAGTGTGAAAAATCGGGACAGGGGTGGGGGGTAATAGGAGCCTATATACGAAAAAGTCCCAAAAATCAGGACTGTCCCTATAAAATCGGCACAGCTGGTCACCCTAAGCTTGGCCACTGTAGCAGCTGAGTGACATTCGGGATCTTTTGTGCTACTATCCATGTTCCCATCCAAGGTGACCATTTCTCAGGGCTCCTTCCAAAAGGGAATGACTCCTCTGCAAGAACCAACGCAGGTCCGGGGTGTCAGACAGAATGTTAACGAGGCAGGCAGCGAGCGAGTTTGCAGGAAAACTGTTTCAGGTCCTGACCCACCGACACCAATTGCTGGCCGGGGTGGAAGGGAGTTCAGCCTCCATCACAACTGAACTTTGCCAATGCGGTGCTTTTCCACATTTCCCATGGTAACTAACTCTGGCGTGGGTTCGACAGCAGGAGCGGTGTCCTCAGCAGTGAGAGAAGCGGGAAGCAGGAGGAGCTGTCAAAGGAGCATAGATCAGTTGCATGTGAGGCTCTGCTCTTTGCCTCTAGGTAGCCAGCCCGACACTTAAGTTCCTGGGCCTCTGGCTCCTCACTAATCTAGGACCCTTCTGAAACCCGGGTCTTTTTCTCCAGTCCTACTTGTTATAGCATAGAAGCAACAGCACAGAATGGATACCAGTGTTTTAACCAATGTTGTCCAACTGGGCTCACCACAGCTTTGGACGACCCAGTGGTTAAGATGCCAGCGACCTTATGGCTGTTGCTCGCGATGGTGAGCAATGCTAAGGAGAAATGGCTCCTAAACAATGCATTAGTGTCCAGTCAATGCTGACCAAGACTCCATCATGAGGAGTTTACTTGGAGCACAGTAATAATTCCCATTGGCCCCTATCAGTGTATTCTCAGTCCAGAAGAGAGCGACTCCAAACTCCACTGAGGAATCTCACCTGGGTCTTTTCTCCAGCGTGAGGAGACTGGCAAATCAGGGCGAGCCGTGGCAATGGAAATGTTTCGCGTCTGCGTTGCATGAGAGCTGGGAGCTGGCCCCTTCGCTGGCTCCCAGGGGCTGCTCGGAAGGAGCTGACGGTTAGAGCCGTTTTAAGGAGATAAAACTGATTTCTGTGACTTGCGCTGACGGCGGCAGCCATGTATGGGGCAGGGGGGGATTAAAACAATTCTGTAATCCTGGCCATTTCCTTTCGCTCGGGATTATGAAACCAATCATGAATATCAAAAGCTGCAGCTTAAACAGCAGCCTGAAAGCAGCTGCCCTGGAGAGACTGCAGCAGGAAAGGAGTGAGGCAGAACCAAGGCTGGCTTCCATTTCACTCAGAGAGGCCTGCCACCCCACCCCCTCTCCGCTCTCCCCATTCATCCCCGAGCACAGTCAGTAAGGTGGTGACTGGGATGGCTGCCTAAGTGCATTCAGGTAAGAATCATACTTAATTAAAGCACGTTGACACTTTGAAACCTATTGGGGTTGCCCCAGGCCTGTTGGAGCTGTTCCCGTTCTCTTCTGCCTCTGTTCTTAGGAGCCAAGTGCCACGTGTTATAAAGGGGAGACTGATGAACTAAGGCACTTCAAGCCCAAGTGCCCCGCTGGTGTGATGTGCAATGGGAAGAGAGTGTGACATGTCACTGTGACTGCCTGAAAAGGTAACAAGTGGCTGGGCTTATGGGAGGAGGAAGGGGTGTCTCCAGGATACCTACACCCTGCATGGATATAAGTGCCGGCTTTACCCCTCTGCTCTTGTTCTCAGCTGCTGTCTCTCTAGTGCCACTGATCCCAGGCACTGCACCAGACTCCTGCTCTCCAGGAAAACAGCCATCTGTCTTCAGTCTGCTTCTGTAAGGCAGGGATATGCAGCCTGGTGAGAGTGAGCTGGCCAGGCATTTCCTGACCTGGGGCCCTTTAGGAGGGGGGAGGAGCTTCAGCTAAACCTTGGTGTGAGTCAGCCAGGCACATCTGGACGTTGGGGTCTCTTAGTAAGAAAGGGGAAGATGAATTTTAGTGCCCCATTGATAGGTCTCTTTCTGTGCTGTAACTGTTAGCCAATGTTTTTTGGCTGTTTAATATGATTGTCCTGACTGGGTTACCTTGTTCTTGCAATTCCCTTTCCAGAAGTAGGGAGCAGTTAACTTTTTGGGTGCTTAAGTTGTTGCAAATTCCCTTTGGTGCTCTGTAGTGCGTGACGGCAGTTCTGTCCCTGTGTGTCCCAGTGAGTGTGTCCAAGCTTCCTAGAGAAACAAATTTCACTCCCTTAGTGGGAACCGCACACCAGGAGCTGCACTTGAGGAGTGATGAAAGTAAATCCAAAGCTGTTTTACTAGGGGGTCACTCTTATCTCCCTGAAGAAATCAAGGCAGGATTTGGGTCTATCAACCCAAGTGTGAATTCTTCCTGATAGGCAGACGATCCACAGCTCTGAACACAAATACCAGGAAGCAAGACATTGTGGAGAAAAACAGCTGTCGCTGTGTATGTGCATGTCTTGTGTACCAGCATGGCTTGGAGCTCCTGTGTTCACAACATCCCAGTAGGCTGCATTCTGGGATCTGGGTGTGCAAGAATGGGAAAGATGATCCTAGAAAACAGCTTCCATCCTGTCAGCGTCAATAATTCCAGTTCTCTCTCCCCCTCAGTAAATCCTTTAAATCAAATAGCAGAACAAGGCTGATTCTTCATTGAACTCCATTCAGGTCTAGCACTGGCTGCTGCTGCCTCTGCTGAGGGATGGGCATGCTGGCCTCATTCTGTCAGGGCCAGCTGGTATGCTTGGAGAAGGGCCCAGTAACTTTTCCTCTTGCACAATTTGCAGATGCGGCATTGGCTCGGGAAGCCCAGTGTGTAAAGCTAAAGGCTGTTCCCTGCAGAGCGGTGCGGAGGACGTGGATGGAAGGACGGTCTTTCCTCCCCCATCTCTGCTCGTTGGCACATCTGCACCCTACAGAAAACTCAGTGCAAAACAGACACCCAGTTTCTGAACCCAAGATGCCCCCAAACTCCCCTTGCTTTGGCTTAGCTGGGTATCGCCAACTCGTATGATATTTGGTGTTTCCCTTAAAGCTGCAGCTCCTGGAGTCCAGTGATCACATGACAATCTCAACTTTCATAATTTTTAATACAAGTAAGTTTCTAGCCCTCATGATTGCAGAGAAAAACTTGAAAACCCGACCCCCACAGGCTCAGAACAAACCCCAGGTTTATTATTTCTTGGAATCTTTGGATCTGGGGAAGCCTGACTCCTGATGCTTGAGCTTTCAGAGCTAGCAATAGTGCTAGCCCACCTTCTACGTATTGCACTCTGAGGCATACGAGCCTCTTGCTATAAACTACTTGGGGATACTTGCATTCCATGAGACCAAGGTGTGAGCTGGGCTACAGTTCCCTGAGGCTTTGCTAACAATATAACCTAGCTGTAGGGCAGGCTGGCTGCATCATTCCCCACCTCCTCCCACATATTGCCGATAAGGAGAGTGACACTAGCCCTCTCAAGTGGGAAGAGGCCAATACACCTGTGACTAGTCAGTTGACCCCCAAATAGGCTTGAGAGAGGACACCTGAGCCCTAGAGGGAAGGAGACTGGGACAGGTGAGTCAGTTTCTCAGAATTTGAGTCAGACACAGGAAGGGCAGGTGAGAGCTGCTGCTGGAGGAGGAGGGAGAGAGAGGAAGGGCAGGAGTTGCTTGGGAGAGAGTTATGGGAGACTTGGGGGAGAGAGGTGAATTTGAATGGGAGCTGGAACAGGGCTGCTGGTGAGAATTGACCAAAGCTTAGGGACCCCTGGTGAGCAGAAGGCTCAGGGGAAGTGACCCCAGCTAGGCCAGGGGAAGCTGCACCTGGAAGCAAGAGAGGGTGGTTGTGGGAGGGTGGGTTCCCCTGAGCAGGGGTAGGACTCACAGGCAGAGAGACCTGGAGGAGCGGAAGGCTGCTGGAGGAGGTGAAGACCTGAGTGAAGGGCGATAGGAAGACGTGTCGCTCTCAGGCAAGGAGGTCTGGAGAGCAGGGCCCTGGATCGGGGCAAAAGGAACTGGGAACAAAGTGGTGCTATTGACTGTCGGGTGGGTGAGCAGGAGGTGAGGTCCCTGGAGAGGGGGATGGAAGAACTGTTGTATCTTGTATGTTTACTGTGGGAACTGGAGGATTGTTTAATATTACAAGGCTTGGGGAGAATTACTGCACTGGTGTATATGAATAAATTGTGCCTGGAGGTGGACTTTGTATCGGACACTGAGAAACTACGTGTGTTACTTTCATGAGTAGAAGAAAGGGGAAACTGAGGCTGGGCGCACTAGTGCTGGGGCCTGATGCTGGAGGGCGCTCAGAGGTGAAGGGCCATCATGACGCCATCCTTGCTTTCAGAATAGTAGCCGTGTTAGTCTGTATCTGCAAAAAGAACGAGGAGTCCTTGTGGCACCTTAGAGACTAACAAATGTATTTGGGCATAAGCTTTCGTGGGCTAGAACCCACTTCATCAGATGAATAGAGTGGAGCCGCTCTATACATCTGATGAAGTGGGTTCTAGCCCACGAAAGCTTATGCCCAAATACATTTGTTAGTCTCTAAGGTGCCACAAGGACTCCTCGTCCTTGCTTTGTTAGCTTTTGACACCTGGAGGAACAGAATGTGTCCCTGATCTTTGCTCTGACTTGATTGGGTCACTTTTATACTGGTCTCCAGTCCTGCTGAACAGCTTCCTGGGTGTGTAATTGCACGGAGACTCGGTGGTTCAGTCAGTAGGCAGCATGTCCTTTTACTGACACGAGCGTTCCAGTGGGGAGAAGGGGCGGAGGGAGTAAAAAGCCACCTGGGGAGTTAGCAGGGCAATGCGGGGACGTCTACACAGCAATAAAACACCCGCAGCAGCGAGTCGCAGAGCCTGGACTCAGGCTGTGGGTCTAAAAATGCCAGTGTAGACATTGGGGCTTGGGCTGGAGGAATCTCCTTGTGGGGAGGGTCTCAGAGCCTGGGCTCCAGCCTGAGCCTCGTCTACGCTGCTATATTTAGTCCTGCAGCCCACGCCCTGTGAGCCCAAGTCAGCTGACCCAGGGCCACAGGTCTTGCATTGCTATTTAGAGGTACCCTGTGATATAGACATGGCATTTTCCCCGCTGCCAAAATGGCACCCAAGGGAGAAGCCTGCTCCTATTTAATAGGAGTGAGTGACTGCGCAAGATGGAATGGCAGCCAGGGTTATGCACATGCTCCTGCTAGTGGTCAGACACTTGATGGGTGATTTCTTCGACCTGCAGGTGGTGATAATACAGATCAGGTCACTGGGGCTAAAGAAAAGGAGGGGTATGGCTGTGAATGAGCTGCCCATGCAGTGTGGGTGGGTGTTTTGTTTGTGAAGGGAAAAGGAATTTGAAGTTCTGAGCTACAAAGGGAGGTAGGGTGACCAGACAGCAAGTGTAAAAAATCAGGACGGGGTGGGGGGTGGAGGTAATAGGTGCCTATATAAGAAAAAGCCCCCAAAATTGGGACTGTCCCGATAAAATTGGGACATCTGGTCACCCTAAAGGGAGGTGTGGCTGGCATACATACTGCAATGCCTTTGTTTTCCGTGTATGGCATCTTTCAGTCTGCAAGGACACTGCTCTCTGCATTGTCAGCTGGCCACTTGGGAGGCTATGTGGCTGCAGCCTGTTGCAGAGAGGAGCTAGATACCATACTCTCTTGCTCTCTCTCATGGAGACTCTCTGCTTTTGGTTGTGCTTGTTCTCCTTAATCTGAAACAAGTCGGCCAGAGAGACTGGAAATGATCCTAAAGGCACCTCTCTTGTGATAAGAGCTGTGCTGCTCCTGTGCATGCCCGCACCTCCCCAGCAGGGAATGACACCAGCCAGCTGCAATTGTACCTGAAACATGTCTGACACTTGAGCTGCTCCCACACATGCTCAGGCCCTGGGTGGCTCATCCCTGAGGCACAACAGGAGGTTGCTATAGAGTGTCATGGATCCACAGGCTTTGCCTGCCAGCCCCCAACAGCTCCTACTCTTCCTTCAGGGTAGGCCACATGCCCTCACTGCCTCCAGGACTGAGCCTCTGGGCTTCGGCACTCACACCCTGAGCTCGGCCCAGCAAGGCCAACAGAGACAGATTCCTGGTTGGAGGGTTGGCCACTCTTCAGGGATGCGGGCACCTCACTAGATATTTGCAGTGACACCCAGCAGCCTTTCCAAACCATAGCAGGGTTTATTAGTCAGCTGGGACACAGCACTGGAATTCCTTAGGTCACATGGAGCAGTAAAGTGTAAAGCATAGTCCATCTGGCCAAGCCAGAGCAATCCCCAGCCAAGCTGCTGGGGTTGGGGACCATTCTGGGCTCTGTCTCTGTCCCTCTCCCTTTGTCTGACGCTGGCGAGAGCCGTGTCTCTCCAGGGGGCTAACCCTTCTCCCCTTCCTGTCACTACTCAGTCCTCTCATCTCAAGCTGGCCTCTGCTGAGAGGTGGGGGAGGGGAGACCTGCTTTCCTCATGGCTGTTGATTGCTGGGTGTCAATGTCCTGGTCAATGGGGTTTCCGTTGTCCACTTGGATCTTTCCGTTGGTATGGTTTGGCCTTGTCCAGTCTTTTAATGAGCCACTCAGTCTGCCTCCGGAAACCTGGAGATAGGCACATCTCATGTCTCCTACACTGCCCCAAGAGCAGACTTAACTCATTTACCCCCACTGGGTAGCAATGCAAAGTACAGAGGGAAACTGAGGCACACCTAGGCATCATAAAAATATTACAGAAAATTCCCACCTTGTCACATAGGGTCTGATGGTCCCATGGACATGCAGTGCTGGCTTTGACAGTGCACAGCCCAAACCCACAGGCAAAATACAGCTAAGTAAGGAGCCGTATATAAAGTGAGAATCGTTTCCTTGCTAAGGGTTATGTTCTCCCAGCCCAGCCCTCGACAACTTCCCAATTATCACAGGTGATTTTGCTGTCAGTGTTTGACAGCAAGGAACCATAAAAGTGCCCTCAGATTTGTGTTTGGAAATCAGATCTTGTGTGTTGATGTCCCTTCGGACAAAGGGCCGGTGAGGGTAGGGTGACCATGTCCCAATTTCATAGGGACAGTTCCGATATTAGGGGCTTTTTTTTAATATGGGCTCCTATTACCCCCTCAGCCCCTGTTCCGATTTTTCACATTTGCTATCTGGTCACCCTAGGTGAGGGGTATGCTGTGCATTGATTCCCTGGGTTTTGCTCCTCAAATCTTGATGTATGAAAGAACAATATGTTTATAATACTACTAATTATTTTCAGAAATAGCCCCTAGAGGCCAAAACGGAGATCTGGACTCCACCTTGCTATGCCCTGTGCAGACTCATGGTAATGACAATTCATTACCATGACAATTACTAAGGCCTGAAGACCTTAGTTTGTTGAGACCAGGAAAGAGACAAGGTGGGAGAGAGGTGGTATTGTTATTCCCCCCTTTACAGGTAGGAGGCTGAGAGACAGAGAGATTAAGACCCAAATGCTTAATGATTTTTGATTGCCTCAGTTTCTGGGTGCCCAACTTGAGATGCCTGGAGGGGACCTGACTTTCAGAGGTGGGTGCTCTGGACCTGTCTGAAAATCAGGCCCCTTTTAAGTTGTCTGAAGTTGGGGTACCCAAAATCACTGGACACTTCTGAAATTCTTGGCCTAAGTGACTTGCCCAAGGTCACATGTGGAGTCTATAGGCAGGAATTGAACCCAGCCCCCAGTGCCTTCTCTATAAGACTGGGCTTCCAAACCGATCATGGCTTTCCAGGGTGTGTGAGTGACATGCATGGACAGAGTGAATACACATCTAACACGCCCTGCCTGTGCACACAGCCAGACTTGGGACTAGGAGGCTGGGGGGAGCGAAGGTGGACAGTGGATTTCAGCCGGTTCTCAGCAGAACGTGGCTCTTCCAGGTTTGCATCTAGTCCATGGTTTGAAGAACTTCCAGGATTGACTGGCCCTGGGGGCTGAGTCCCCCGCCTAGGGGCTGATAAAGCAACGTGCAGTTAGAGCCTGCCCCTCCCCCCCCTTTGAAAAGCTCACATAACTCCCCCCGCTTGCCAGAGAGGCCGTGCGGCTCTCCTAGGGCCGGTTTACCCGCCTGCGGGTCTCAATTCTAACCAGCCGCCTCCAAAAATGGAGACTAAACAAGGGACATTCCTGACTAGCAGCCAAAGGCAGCCAAGCTTCCACCCCCTCCCCTCCTCTCCCCCTTCCTCCTTCCCGCCCTCCAGCCTCCCTCGCAACTTCCCTCCAAGTTGGGAGTGAGCCGCTCCCCACGGGGTGTAGAATTCCACCCTCCCACCTCAGCTAGCTGGGGCTGCACAGCCAATGGGGTGGGTTTATAGCCTCCCCCACACACACATTCCCACCCCTCCCCTCTGGCCAAGCAAGTGGGTAGCCATGGCGACACCGTGGGCCCCTCCAAACATGTCTTACCTTTTATAGCCAGCGGTCCTGTGGTTAGCATGTTTTTTTGCTTGGGTGCCCTGGTATGTGTGGGCCTGGCTCCTCAGGCGCTCTCAGCTTGCACAGCTGGGTCACTGAAGGGAGTGGGGAGGGGAGAAGGGGGGCGGGGGCACCCCAGCTGCAGAGGGGAGTCACCCAGGCAGTGAACTCGGGCGCTTCTGGCAAAGGTTTTGATCTGGTTTTTGTTTTCCTGCCTCTCGGTTTCCGGCCCTTGCTCTAGCTGGATTGCTAGGAAAACTCCACCGCGTTTAACTCGTGGGAGTCGTGGCAAAGAGAGGCCTAGCTGGGGTCCTGCTGTGAACCTTGTGCTGAGCCAGCTGGTCCTGTGCTGATTTCCCTTCCCCCACCCCCCTTGTCCCCTCCTGCTGGGGTCCTGCTGTGATCCCGTGTGCAGACTTGCCCCCTCACCCCGGCTGGGGTCCTGCTGCGGTTCCCTGTGCTGATTTCCTCTTCCCCCTTGGCTAGGGTCCTGCTGTGATCCCTGTGCTGACCTCTTCTCCCCAGCTGGGGTCCTGCTGTGATTCCCCCCAAAAGAGCTCTCAAGCTGCTCCTCATATTTGGTGTATGTCTCTCGTGAGTGCAATTCTGCTCCCTCCGCGCTGCCTGGTGGCTATAACGGTGAGGCTATAAAAGGTTAACATCTGGGGGCGGGAGGGGTGCTCTTTGTCCTGCCTCCCTCCCATGATCGTCCCAGCAGTGCTGCATAGGAAAGAGAAATGAGTGAAGAGGGCCAGAGAGAGCAGACTAGCCTCTGCCCGGCCCTGCCTTGATGAGTAGCTCCCGCCTTGCGCATGGGGCCTCCAGGATACAGTCTCGGGGAGATGGAGCGTGGCCGGCACCGCTGGCAGCTGGTTTGCAGACACTTCTGTCCCGTGGTGTAACCTGGAGCCTGGATGGAGGTTGGGGAGGAGATTCTCCCCACCACGGAGTTGGGGGGAGAGCTCCCGCGTCCCACACAGAAGCAGCAGACCGTTCCCAGCTGACTCAGGAAGGCTTGGTGAGTATGAAAGTGAAGAACGCGGATTCCTCTGTCGTTATCCCACTCTCTCTGTCTGGCTAGGATGGTTGAATCTCAGGCCTCAAAGCAGGTTATACAGGGCTGGGAATGGGTGTTTGCGGTAGAGGATGCAGCTGGGGCTGACTGTGATGTATCTGTGTGGAGTCCAGGCTCAGCTGGTGTGGCACATTAGGAGACCCAGGTATTGTCTGAGTGCTCCACTATTACCCCCAGTGCCACAGGACAGGAAGGGTGGTCGTGGTTTAAGGCACTGAACTGGGACTCAGGAGATCTGGGTCCAGTTCCTGGCTCTGCTACAGGCTGACTGTGACGGTGAGCAGATCACTGCATCTCTCTGCCTTAGTTCCCCCACTGAGAGATGCAGGTAAATAACCCTCCCTTTCCCCTCACTCTGTGTCTCGTCTCATTAGACTGTTAGCTCTAGGGGCAGGGGCTGCCTCGCACTGCATTTATACAGCGCCTAGCACAGCAGGGCGTGGCTGCATTACAACTAATTGATTTGGGGATCTCAGCTGTGCATGCCCTCACCTCCCTTGGACACCTCCATGTGACTGGACCACACAATACTGTCACAAGTGAACACTGATTGAGAGCTATACTCACTCCGGCAAGCTGTGATTTTAGCTTCTTGTCACCTATGGCTTCTGCATAAGATTCTTCCAGTCTGTGGGGTTGGTTTTTTTGGTTTGTTTTGTAAAGATACATATTTCTGAATGAGTCGTTGGGACTCCAAGGGCTTGTCTACATGGGGAAGTTTTACATTATACTGATATAGTTGTACCAATATAACTCCTCCACCCACCATGTGAACATTTGGAAGAAGGCCTGTTTTCGGTTTAGTTTATCTTGCTTGGGAAGAGGGTTAAGCTAAACCATAAAAAGCTCTTTTATACCAGTATAAGAACATCTACGTGGTGAGAGGGTAACTATATTGGCTTAAATTTACATCTTAGTTTATACCATTTTTTCCCTCTGTAGACAAGCCCTAAGCAGTGAAACATCTGCTGCTGAACTTGGAGGTGAAAAACAAGTTTCGGCTTCTTTTTTGTTCTTAGAAGATTCCCTGGCTAACATGTTGAAATGCGTCACATCCAGTTTTTTCCCATCCGGACATGTGTAACATCTTTAACCGCTTCACTGCTGCTTAGTGTGCCAGGTAGGCTGATCAAATCACATGTGCAGTGCTGTCTGGATATTCAGCGTTACATTCCAGGCGGGTGTTGGCACATCAGTGGAATACCACAGCAACACACAGGCATTGGACTGCAGGACCATCAGACAGCAGTGACTTGGGTGGAGGGTGATTCCTTGGACTCCTGGGTTCTATTCCTGACTCTGCTACTGACTTGTTGTGTGACCTTGGGAAAGTCACTTGGCCAAGGTTTTCAAAGGTGACTAATGATTTTGGGTGCCTCCATTTTTGTTTGCCCACCTTGAGACACGTTAAAGGAACCTGATTTCCCACACTTTCTGAAAATCAGGATCTTCACAGTGCCTCAGGTTGGACACCCCCATTACTAGTCAGTTTTGAAAGTCTGGGCCTTAGCTTCTCTGGCTTCATGGACTTCATCTGTCACATGAGGGTGAGAATACTCCCCTGCCTTTGAGGGATGCCGTGAGGATGGGTTAAAGTTTGCGAAGGGTTTTGAGATTCTCAGGTGGAAGGTGCTGCAGAAGGGCAAAGTCGTTACCATTTTAAAATGGGATGTGGGGCAGCTCCTAAGTGTTCAGAGCCAGCTACTTGGGTTTAGGGAAGGCACTAAATATGCCTGTTCTCGTGGCTCTGTGTAGCTGGGAGGGCTGGGCTTGGCCATTGCTCCTTGACAGCATCCAGTTGCTACATCCCAGCCAAGGCCATGTGGAGAGCCATGTGGTAAGTGGAGATGTCTCTTCTGAACAGTTTGCTGTGAGGCTCAGGTCTGGAAACAGCTCCAACGGGTATATAGTTCTTTTGATCCAGGTTTTCCCCTTCCCTCCCCATACCACCCTTGTGTTTGAAGTCTCTTTCCCCGTGACCTTATGGAGAGTCCAGGAGAATGTTTCATGTCACTTGCTGATTTCCCCCCCCCCCCCCCCCCCCCGCCCGCCCGCCAAAGCCAACTGGTCTCCTGGATAGGAGAGAATTCTGCTCCGGCCCTCACCTTTGTGCCCACTCTTCTCATGTCCGTCTCAGCCTTAGGCAAATGCCTGAACCTGCTCACTCTTACCCTCAAACTTGACTTGTGGTGAAGGGAGGGGCTACAGAGAGAGTTTGCCCACTGTCCTAGTGGGAAACCTAGGAGAACATTGGGTGTCAGGATCCATCTAGCCTGGGGTACATCTATGTATTTCTAAATACCAGTCCCCACAATGCAGCAATACAAAGGGTCACACCTGGATTCACTTAAAAATAGTAATTTAAACTTATTTTGTAGTGGAGGGACTCAGCTCTCTACACTGGAGTCCATCTGACCTCACCTGGGGCCCTGACCTTCCCAGCCAGGAACTGCGCACGCAGTCAGCTTGTGGCCTAGAACGAGGTCTTTGACTCTGGGGAATGACCATGCTGGGGAGGTTGGAATTAACATGCTCACCCAGCCTCTGCTCCAAACCCATGCAGAACTGACCCACGCCTGTCTGGGAATATCTTCTCTTGCTCTTCTCCTGGTTCATGGCTTTCCTTGCCCTCTGCCCAGCTCCACGCTTCTGGGAGAGGAGGTGCTGGAATGCCACAAGCAAAGTTCTTCCCCTGGCAGCCGACTGAAGGCAGGATGTAACGGCAATCTCGGGAGATTGTCAGCCCAGCCTAGCAAACTCAGCATTAGAAACCAGTCTTCTGGAGGCTGATCCATGCCTTTTGGAAATCACTGATGTTCCCTCTGATGCTATAGACAGAGATTTGGGAGTGGAGGAGCCCTCGCTATGTGCTGGGTGAGCTGAGTTGGGGGTGGGTCTTCCCTCAAAACTTCCCTCAAAACTTCATTGAGGCTGGTCACTTTCCTAACTCAGCAGGTCTGAGTCAATAGGGACTCAGTGGCTCTTAATGACCAGCAGGTTCACTGGCTGAGCAGAGGCAGCATGATCTAGAGGCTAGGCTGGGGACTGCAAGTCAGGACATCTGAGTTCTACCTCAGTGTTGTAACTGATCTGCCTATGTCATGCACTTAATCGCTCTGTGCCTCAGTTTCCCTAGCTCTAAAATGGGGATGATGATACTCACCTGCCTTTGCAAAGCCCTTTAAGAGCCCTCTGATGGAATGTACTAGATACATGCAAATAGATATTTTATCTTTTAACTGTCAGGAAATGCCCAGTCTGGAGGCCCTTACTGCTATTCTAAACCATTTATACAGAGAGATGAGACAAAAGCAGAGAGAGAATGACTTGTTTAATGTGTCTGAAGACAAGGAAAGTTGAAGTGCCCGTTGCTATAGACAGACTTCAGTTCACAGTACTTGTCTCTTCTGCCCTGCTTCAGCCTAGTGCAGTAACCAATCCGAAAGCAACGCTCCACTCTCACTACATAGGATTGTGATGGAAAGTATAAAATAGTGAAACAGCGATGCCAGGTGAATTTCTGTCTGCAGTGATGTTTGTACCCAAGAACTGAACACAGCTGTGGGGAGGGCCTGTTGGCTAGTAGTGGGAGCAGGTGCCCAAGCGCTGGGATTCCTGACTTCTGGCCCCAGGAATGCTGTGAACTTGGGCAAGTTGCTTGGTCTCTCTATTTGCCCTTCCTTGACACAGGGATAATCAATAAACATCTACACTTACTGGGGCAGGGACCATCTTTTTGTTCTGCGCAGCACCTAGCCCAGTGGGGCCCTGGTCCATGACTGGAGCTCCTAGGACAGGGGTGGGCAAACAAAAGCCCATGAGCCATATCTAGCCCGCCAGCCGATTTAATCCAGCCCTCGAGCTCCTACTGGGGAGTGGGGTCTGGGGCTTGCCCTGCTCCCATGTGCGGCAGTTCCCAGAAGCAGCAGCATGTCCCCACTCTGACTCCTACATTTAGGGGAAGCCAGAGGGCACCGCGTGCTGCCCCCGCCCCAAGCGCTGCCCCCGCAGCTCCTTTTGGCCGGGAACTGCGGCCAATGGGAGCTGCAGGGGTGGCGCCTGCAGATGGGGCAGTGCGCAGACTAAAGTTGCCTGGCCAAGCCTCTGCATAGGAGCTGGAGGGGGAAATGCCACTGCTTCCAGGAGCTGCTTGAGGTAAGCACCACCTGCTGTGGTACTTACCTCAAGCACCTGGCCCCCTCCTGGGCCCCAACCCCCTGCCCCAGCCCTGATTCCCCCTCCCGCCCTCTGAACCTCTCAATCCCAGCCCAGAGCACTCTCCTGCACCCCAAAACCCTCATCCCCAGAGCCCGCACCCCCAGCCGGAGCCCTCCCCCACACCCCAGCCAGACCCTTCACCTCCTCCTGCACTCCAACCCCAATTTTGTGAGCATTCATGGCCCACCATACAATTTCCATACCTAGATGTGGTGCTCGGGCCGAAAATTTTACCCACCCCTGTCCTAGGGGCTACTGCAGTGTAAATAATTGTATGCAATGCGTAGAGACCTTTGGCAAGAGGCTGTGTGGAGCTGGCCAATGTCATTAGCTGGGGTGATGGGAAAAGGAGTTCCCTGAGAGGAGAGTATGCAGGCCCATCCATCTGTGGTGCTGCAGAGAGCTCCCTTTACAGTCCAGCTGAGTTCTGCCCTTACTGCTGTTTGTTTTCTCTGAAGGGCCCCCGGGAGGCAGAAGGCCGGCATGGAGGGGAACTCGCCTACGGAGAGGAGAAGAGCCGTGAAGGGCACGAAGCAGCATGGCAGGAACGCCAGCAGAAGCAACCTCCCTGCTGAGCGCGCTGAGTCCAGCACCGACCAGCCTGTCAGAGCGGCTTTGGAGCCAGCAGGGCTGCGAGGGGAACCGGGCAGGGCCGCTCGCTCTATTCTGGAGGGCAAGGTGAAGGCTCTGAAGGAGAAGAGGTCGACTGTTAAGCAGGGAGGAGCGGTGTCCCAGGAACGGGCCTCTCTGAAGAAGCCCAAGGTCAGGAAAGGGAAGCTCATGCCAAGTCTGGCAGTGGTGGAGGGGGTCCCCCAGGACGCGGTGGTGGAGCCCGGGGCCCAGATCCGCACCTACCTGACGGACGTGCTGCTAGACAGCTGTGACGATGTGGACTTTGGGCAGGGTGCCAGGGGGACTGTGGCTGCAGACCTTTACGCCAACAATGAGGAAGCTCTGAAGGCGCATAGAACAGTGGGAGGAGGCAGTGTCTTGGGCTGCGGTTCAGCTGAGGAGCTCTGGAGGCTCCCAAGCCCAGGAAGGAACATACTGGAGAATGCTGACCACTGCTCAGAAAACAGGGCCCAAAGGGGCTCCCTAAATGGGCTTTGGGGCACCAGCTCCACTAGGAATCCTGCCACAAGCAGCCAGAAATCTTCCCTTGAAGACCGTGGCAAACCAGTCCCCTTTGGAGAAGAGCTGGCCCAGGCTAGGGACTCGGAGAGCCTCCCCTTGGCTCCCAAGGATGATCTATGCGGGGGGTTAGCCCCATCAGGGCGGCTGTGGAGGACGGAGAGCTGGGACAGCCTTGGCAGCGCTGCGAGTGCCGCCAGCGGGCTGTCTCTGGCAGAGCGGGTGGAGAGGAACCGGGCCGTGCTGCAGGAGATGCTGAGCCTGTCGAGGCAGAACCGCTCTCCTCTGGAGCCTCGTCGCTACGCGAGGGAAGCGCTCACGCTAGCGAAGGATGGAGCCGCTCAAGGTGGGTATTTGATGCGGGAGCATCTCAAGTGTGTGTGATGGGAGTGTCACCACCATCTTAATGCTGCTCTGCCACATACCTTAGTCCTGCCGTGCAGTATCGACCCCTGCTGTCCACTCTGAATTACACCGTCTCGCTCACTGTTACTTGCAGATGCCCTGCAAAGAAAGCACAACAAATTGGGGTTGTGACCATTGCCCATTTTTGCTGCTTTATGATAGGAAAAGAAGGCCTGAAACAAGGAGGGGGGGGCGGGGTGGCTTGAGGGTTTTTGCATATTTTTTTTTAATCAAAGGCCCTTTCTCCACAAAAAAAAAAGGCTACCACTTTAATTAAATCAGTGCATGTTCCTTGTGTGGTCACTTAAATTCAGGGCCTTATCAATGTAGTTTACAAATGAGGAATGGCAAGCCTGGTTGGAGGCTTCAAATGTGGTTTGCAAGCGTTCCCAGCTCAAAATGGAATCTTTAACAAAGACAGCGTTTCTGTTAAGTGTTTCTCCGGTATTTGAGTTACATACACATACAATCCCACGGTTTTACAGTCTAGAAGGAAAGGATTGGCTTTGGGAAATGAGCTCTGAGGTTGGTTTGCGGGTGAATGGGATCTGTGGTGAACAGAAGATCAGGGTCACTTTCCCACCCCCTGCTTTACCCATTGCTGAGGGGTGTGACTCGATGCATCTCTCTGTTCTGGGTTGCAGGGCTGCTGGTGAATGACCTGGACTGGGACTCTGGGGTCTCGCTGCAGGACTCAGAAGGGTACAGGTAAGAGCTGAGAACACTGCGGGAAGGAAGCAAAGATTGCCCCTTCTCTCTCCTCTCCTCCCCACCCATATATTTTTAAAACTAGCAGGCAATCCCTGGTGGGTCTCCATCTGGTCCCTGAACTTCCCCCTCCCCCTTAGAGATGGCCTTTCCCCCTCACATGCACAAGACCAGAACGAAGGCGCTCTCCCAGGCCAGCATGGGGGAAGCTGGCCCCGCTGCTGCTTGTGTTCAGCCCGCTCTGAGGTTCTATGGAGAGCTCCAGTCTGCAGGGCCATGAGTCAGGCAGCTGTCCCCAGCACCCAGTTCACTCAAAATAGCAATCGCTAAATGCGCAGCGTTCCCTGCCAGCGCCCCCTGCCCATGGATGATTGGGAGCCTGGCACCACTGAACTAAGAGTGGGAATTGCTTTCGCTGCACTTTGTTTCCCAGTGTACACACAGAGAGGATCAGATAGAAATATACAGTACTCTTGCTGGAAGCTTTTAATATAACATGACTTTATTTCCAGACTTCAGAATGGTAACACGCAAGAACCCAAAAGCAGACAGACAAAACAGGCTGTCTCTCTAAGACAGAGAAGCACATCTCATCTCATCCCTTACTGCAGGGTGGCTGGCTGCTGATTGACTGCTGCTATGTCCAAATCACACACTTCCCTGTAGCACCCCCCAGCCTTCAAGCAGGAGCAGGAAACCCCCTACGATTAAAAGTGATAGTATGTAATTGTAACAGTTTGTAGTACACCACACACTTGAATAAGAAAAAATAACACACACATCCAAACAGAAGGCTAAAAGGAGCAAAGTCTGGGAGAACAGTTAATTCTAGGTTCCTGTCAGCGTCAGCTTGTATTAGTTCAAAAGTCCTGGGGCTGCTGCATTACAGGACTTGTTCTTCCCAAGTGGAGCCCAGAATAGCCCCAACTGCTATATGGCTGCAGAGTCCCATGTGTGTTTTACAAGGGGTGGGTCCAGCTGTTCATGGAGGGCATGTGTTTCCTCTGAGGACAGGGCGCTCTCAGCAGAGCATGGCAGCGTGATCTGTACAGGGATACCATTAAAACTAGATTTACCTTAAGCCGCTGGCTACCGCTCAGGGGGTCTTTCCAGGGAAACCTGACGAGGGGCCAGTGCTGCCCAATTCAGATCTGGATCTCTGAGTGACTTCGGCTCTGGGGTGGCAGCTCAGGCCCAGCCGTTGGGGGAACAATCATTGTTGCAGGAAGGTTATTGAGTTTAGGATGTGTGTGTACACACGAGAGGGAGGAGGAGGTGAAGGTGAATCCCCTTTTAGACAGTGGGTCAAATGTTCAATAGGGCCTCAAGCTGGTCTCTGTCCATCCATCCGTCCTGCTGGCCCTCGTCCCCATGGTATCTGCGCACCTCTCATAGCACTTTGCAACAATGGAGAAACAGGCTGGGGTGGGGGGCAGGGGGGAGAGAGATTTGCCCTAGGCCACCCAGCAATAGAACCCAGGTCTCTTGACTCCCAGTGCTGTGCCCTACCCAAGCCATTCTGCCTCCATGTTCATCTGTGCACATGCAAATCACCGATCCAAGCGGTTTTTTAGCACTATCCCTTAGGAGGTCACACTTGTAAGACACCCAGTGCTAGTGCTCAAACGTGTGTACAGGCTTTAAAGTGTATCCACAGAGGCCACACTTTGGAAATATGGCCCTCAGCTTGCCCAAGATCTGGGCCCGATTGTGGGCCTTGTGCTCCACACGATCCCCAGGAAGAGGCTGACCCAAATGATCAAGGCTCGAAGGGGTTAACGTGTATAGAAGGTCTGGGAAAGTTGTAACGGCTTGTGGTTGGGAGGGAATCGGACTTAAATCTCCCCATGGGCTAGTGCAGATTGTGCAGGTAGGAACCTAGAATCTCATTGAACTAATGATAAACCTTTGGGATACGGACTAAAAATAAGAGAGAGAGAGAGAGAGAGAGAGAGAGAGAGATTCTGAGAGTGAGACTTCCATGCGGGAGGAGGGGAGAGACTGGCTCACCTGAAGCAGCTGAGCAGCTGTAGTACTATGCAGGATGATGCTCTGGTCACCAAAGGTGGGAGCTGGGGGCAGCGGAGGGAATCTGTTAATTGAGTTCACTGTATGATCTGGGCCTCCAGCTGGTGGGGATGTCATGGGTGATGAGAGAACTGACAGGTTTCATGGGGCGTGCGAGTGAGCTTGTGGAATGGCTGGCTCAGGGCAGCGCTGGAGGCATCTCGCAGATTAGTGTTGGGAACAGGGAGGAATTCGGCCTGCACTTAATGAGAGAGAATGTCACATTAGTGGGTGTCTCTGCTAGCTAGGGAAATGGACAAGACTTGATGGTGTCCTGAATCTCCCTTCAGCCAAAACATTTTATGTAAGTCAAGAGATTTTGCTCCATTTTCTCCAGTTTAACAAAGCGTGGAGATAGACCCTTACAAGTGGGGAATAATACTGAGCTCTCTGCACGCCCAGAGCAAAGGAGATTTGTTATCCCACTTTTACGGATCGGGAAACAAACGCACATAGCCATGAAGTGACTCGCCAAAAGGTGTCACAGCACATCAGTGACTGAGCTGGGAAGGGAACCTCCTTTTTCTCATCATTCTCAAGCTAGTTCTGTAGCCACTGGATCACACTGCCTCCATAATGGCCTCTGCCTGTTTGCTCTTGAGCTTTGCCCTGGTAGGAGTCCTGGTTGTGACCCCTTGAAGACATCTGCCCAAGCAATGTCCACGCACAGATCTATATCCCGGTGGCTGGCCACAAGGGCTTCCTGCACCTACACTTCTCCCTGGATGGCAATGAGATCTAGCGTCTCAGCATAGCTCCAAGCAGCTGCTTGGGGCATGTTGCAGGGCTTTTGGAGTAATACTGCAACAATTTGAATCCAGGAGCAAATGGGCAAATATCCTGGACCTCTGCCAGTTTTTAACTGGAGGAGGGAACTTCTGGTCAACTTCACACCACTGCAGTGGAGGGCGCACAGATAAAAGAGAGGTCAGTAACCATCACCCACAAGGCCCCGTGGGATAGCAGTTGGAGGACTGCCGAAGTAGTGCATAGCAGCATTGCGTACACAGGAACAGTAGATTGAACTAACTCAAGTCACACTGAACTTAGCTCACTTTGAAAGAGGATTCCAGAGTTTGCAACAGATGCGCAGTTAGTGTATGCAAGTGTTTTCTAACCGGATTAACTGGACTTTGTCCGGTTTAGCCCCCATGTAGACAAGCCCTAAGATACTAGGGCCCAAGCTATAAAGGGCCTCATAAATCCAGTCAGTGCCTTGAATGGCAGTGGGAAACAATCTGGAATCCGCTGCAGAGGTGGGTATAATGGTCTCCCCCCTGCATACGCTAGTTCCGGCTCTGGAGTGGTCAGCCCCATCCCGCTGTCAAGGCTGCAAGTGACAGAAAGGAGCCGCGGGCAGGACAAATCCACCCGTCAATCAGTAGGAAGCACTACGCGCCCACAGAATGTGCGTCTTGCTCTGAAGTGAGTTCGGACGCTGTTGTGTTTCACACGCCTGCCTTCCCTTAGGAAGCCCTGGGCACAAAAGGGTTAATCTGAGACTCTCTGAAGTGACTGCCTGAGTTGATTACTGTAATCAGGGGGATTATGGCAGCAGCCAGTAGGGAAAGCCTGTGCTCTGGAATAGCCTGTGGATCACATGTGGGGCAGGACAGAGCAGGGGGCAGCTCGGAGACAATCTGAATTGGAAGAATGGGGAGCGATTTTTCCCCCGGGCAGTGACATGTACAGGGGAGCTGGGGAGTGGGTGGGGACAGGCAGAGCACGCCATTCTGGGGATTGTCTTGAGTGCAGCATCTTAACTAGGTAGCAGGAAGGAAAGCTTGGAGCTTACTGCCCCTGAGAGAATGGGATTCCGTTCCTTTGGGGGTGAGGTTTAACATGCATATCCTAATACAGCCGCTGTTGAAACAGTCCAGGATTATTCTCCAGGGAGCTGGATGCACTGGAGGGATTGTGGTGGATCCTTATGGGGGGAGAAGGGGGAGCTGCATTGCAGTGTGACAGCTTTGTGGGGAGGGGGCGGCTGCAGACCCTCTTGCAGTGGCGAGATTGCAGTGCAATCCCTGGCAGGGGAGAGGAGTAGAAGGAAGGGGCTGCACTACAGATCCAGTAATACTTCAGTAGTGGTTTGAGCGCCCAGGGACTGTAGCCTGTAGCCCTGATTACAGTCGGGAAATTGTTTTCTGATTCCAAGTGGATTTAGGCTGCTGCTTCTGTGCAGAGTCTGCAATGTGACTGAGTGCATTACGTGTGGCTCCTGGGGACCTGACAGAAATCCTGTGCCTCTAGGCTAGTGAAGTGTTTGAGTTCTGGCTTGGGTGTAGCTGGTGATGGGGTGTCACTTTTCTTCAAAGCTGGTTGATCCCTCTCCATGCTCACAGCCAGGACGTGAGAGAGAGGTCCTGAAGAATTCACCCTGGGTCCTACATCCAATGCAGGACCTTCCGGGATGAGTCTGGATGCATTCAATAAACTAGCTCTTGACCATAAAACTGAGTTTAGTGCTTTCATTGAAGGCTCCTGCTAGCCTGGGACATTATGGGTGTCTGCTCAGCTAGTTAAAAGTGACATTTGGTGTGGGCCCACACAGCTGCTTTTCTTCCATGCCAGCCATGGGTTTGTGCCCCGCCCCCCTCAACACTGTATATGTTAGCTGCATTCTGGGCAGCTGTCCCAAGGACAATGGCTGTTTTTCAGAGCCCCTTCTGTTTCTGCTGAGGATTCTGGGAATTGTTACACTCTACTTACAGTCCCCTGCTTCAAGGACAGAGTGGCCATTTGGTATCATGGAGACCTTCCTGGCATGATAGGCGCTGGCTGTTGAGTGACTGCTTTTGAGCCAGAGCAGGGCAGAAATGGGAACAGTGCCCAGAGTGCACTCAGGTGTTCCCTGGCATCCCTCTGCACTGCTTTAGTGAACTGGGAGGAGGCAGCCTCTGGACGGGGCCAGTCTCTCCCATCGGTGGGACAGTGTAATTCTACTCTCAGCACATGGCCCATGGCCAAGGGGCTTTCCCCAATACAATGCGGGACCATTGGGGATAGGGGGAGGAAGCTGTTGAAGGAAACAAATGGTCCAGGCTGAGATGCATTGGTAGAGCTGACTGGAATAGAAGGGGAGTGCTACATCTGAGGACTAAGGTGCATGGGCAGATCTCGGGGGGGGGAAACGGGGTAGACTAGTGCTTGCCCAATGTCATGGGGTGGCTGGCAGCTGGTCTTTGAAGAGAAGAAGTCCATCTTGGCCCATCTGTAATTTGTTAACTCTCTAGGTGATTGACTGGCAGCTAATTGGCCAATGAGCACCAAGATGAGATAAGACTACCAGAGGTCAGTGAGAGGAGGGTGCTCCTAGAAAGAGAGGAGCTCCCAGGGAATAGAGCAGCTGAATGCTGAGGGAAACGAAGTTGGAGAGGGACTGCCCGGCCAGCTGGCTGCAGGGTCTCTACATGGTCTCTGGTGCACAAGGAGTTAACTTCAGCTCTCCTTCCCCTTTACTTTGCACAGGTGTTGCAGGAATGGGCTGCCACAGAGAGACAAGGTGGGGAGTGCCAGGTTGATCTCAGGCTGTGAACCTGCCTGTTGCTCTTTTTGCTTCTGCTACCTTCGTTTAGTTCCTATTTGAAAGAGTCCCTCCTGCTGCACAATCCTTACTCCTTGTTGCTTCATTTTGTTTCTGCTCAGCCAGTCATCCCCCTAGTTTACAGATTATTGCTATATTGGCAGTGCAGTCCTATGCAGAAGGGATCAGGACTCAGGAGACCCGGGTTCAACCCCCACCTCTGCTACTGACCTGGTTGGTGACCTTGGGCAAGTCACTTCAATGATCTGTGCCTCATTTTCCCCATCTGTAACATGGGGGTGATATTCCCTTTGAGATCTACAGAGGGAAAGCAGAGAGAAGTGTTATTTTCACCTTGACTTATAGCACAGCATGCTGCTGTTCTTTGGGCAAATCTACCATGCAGCTGAAGCTGTGGAGTGTGATGAGCGTGCAAATCTGCAGAAATACCAGCAGTTCTGTCTCTGGAGGGTTTCTGCTTTGCTATTTCCAAATATTTAAGGTGACTTGCAAGAGATCCTTATGCAGGGTGCTGTGGTGCATTGAAAGCGGTATACAAATGACACGCTGTCCCTTTAAATTTCAGGGGGTTTCCTGCTCCTGCTGGCAGACTAGGGGGCTCTGTAGAATATGTACTGCTAGGCCCAGATCCCGCTCAGCCAGCCTAGAGCAAGATGGGGGGAGTTGCCCCCCGTAGAACAGAGGCACAGCCTGCTTTGTGCATCTGCTTTTGCGTTCTTGTGTAATTGTTCTGAACTCTTAAAAACAGTCGTGTTGCATTGCAACCTTCTATTGTGAGTATATTGTTTTAATCTAACTTCCCCTTATGTATGCTGGGAATTTAGCAGTCGCAGCCCCGTACTGGCAGAGGGGATGGGCCGGGGTGGGGGGGCCTAGCAGGCCCTCTTTAGCTCTGGCCCATTGGTAAATAGCCATCAGAGGGACCAGCAAAAACCAGTCACCGAGTAGAAGTTTAAGTAAAGGTCAAACTGAGCGGGAGTGGAAACCGTGAGGGTGCATTTAATGTGGCTGGAGGTGGGCTCCTTGTCCAGGTTTTAAGGGTATTTGGCCTCAACCTGTCTTAGGCCCCTGAGAGCTGCTGCTTAGGGCATGCTCCCGACCTTCCTCCTCCTGTCTCTGGCCAGGTCTATCACTGTGTCTTTGGAAGCAGGCGCCCATGCCTGGCTTGTGAGAGCCCTGGCTTCCCCTGTTGGTGGCGTAGGCTGCCCTCTAGTGCTGGCTTTCAGGCCTGCAGTGGGTCTGAGGATGGACCGTGGGTTGTTTTTCCAGGCAGAGCCGCGTCGTCCTCGTCACTGTTAAACCACTTCTAATCCTTGTTATTTTTTTCTAATCCCCCCGCCTTGCTCCCCACTGGCCTGGCTGCAGGGCCTTTGTTCCCACTCAGGAGCTCGAGCTGAGCCCCAGGCATGAGCAGGCCAAGCAGCTGCTGCAGAGAGCCCGCATGAAGGCCAGGACGAGCCCTCTCCGAGCCAGCCACGACATCCTTCCTGCTGTTCCCCCGGCCAGACGGTGAGTGCAATGCCTCCCATGTCAGTCACAGCTCCAGGGAATGCCAGGGGGAGGGGGTGGGAGACCTGCTTCTATTGCCAGGCTCCCTGCGGGATTCTTCTGCTTTCCTGCCTCATTCGCACTCTTAATCATGTATAGAAATAGACCCAGACCGTGATCCTCACTCTCAGGCATAGGGGCTGGAACTAGGGGAGCTACTGGTGCTGCCGCACCCCCTGGCTTGAAGTAGTTTCCATCATATCCAGGGTTTACAGTTTGCTTCAATGGCTCTCAGCACCCCCACTATACAAATTGTTCCAGCACCCCTGCTTTCATGTAGATGCAGACACACTGTAGGCATTCTGTAGCCCAGTATTTCTCAACTACCAGTCTGTGGACCGGTGCCAGTCCCTGAGATCTCCCTGACACAGTTTCAGAAGGCAGCAAGACGGTTCCTGGTATCCAAAGGGTTCAGAGACACTGCTGTAGCCCACTACATCACATCAACAAATGTCACATGCACAGCAAAAGCCTGTTACACCTTCACCGTACACATGCTCTGTGCGTACCTGATAGACACATACAACAGATCACACACTAGTGTTGACTCTAGAGGATTTGAATGTGGTGTCATTTGTTTCATTTTATGACGACAGAGGCACCGACTGCAAGTTTTTGGCTCCCAGAGATTAGTTTATTTCGCCAACGATATAGAAAGGTCTCCCAAAGTAAAATAAACTCAAGAGCTCCGGAGGATGACAGTTCTGGCTTGTGAGGTTTTAAAGTTTGTTTGGTTTTGTTCCACACTAGAACAAAAACAAACCCTTTCATGTTTTCACAAAATGGAAATGGGGTTGAAATGTCTGTTTTCTGAGTGAAAAGTCGAGTTTTTGATTCACGTCTCTCTTAAGGTGACCGCAGAGTCCACCCTGGGCCTCCGAAACTTTACTACTGAAAAATTTGTTGAAATCAATACAGTATATTTTGAGAGTTTTATCCAAAATCTTCTGACCAGCTGTAATAAATACGTAGCAACAGAGAAAGTCACCCCTGCAACAAACCCACCTCGGATTATAGATAATGCATGTGTGTGTCTGTTAACGATCCCTCACAAGTGATGTGGGCTTGGGAGATTCTGCTGGTCAGCTCCGTGCCTCCGCCTGAGTGAAAGTGAATAGGGGTTAATTGAATCGCTTTAACCATGAGGTGGAGCATGGAAGATCCATCATGCTTGCTGAAGACTGTAGCATATAGGAATCAAGACTAAGCTAGTGAAGGGAACTGGGAACGGAAAAGCAGGCTAACCAGGCGTGACATGTTCATACTCTGTGCTGTAAGTGAAAGATTAGCGTTATTGCTTTAGAGTTCAGACTGGCATCTGTGAATTGATAAGTGTGGCTCTGTTCTTATTTACACACAATCCCACCCCAGCTGCTGTGAATTCTGTTACTCTGCCCAAAGACAGCTCTGGGGGCAGTTAACTCCCCGGTATGGTAACAATTTAGCACTAAGGAAATCTCGATTCCTGACACACAAGGCAGCTCAGCGTCTCTCCCCCAACCTTCTGCTCCCAGGGATGGTGGTGGTGTGTGGGGGGAGGGGGGTTGTGTTTGAAATGGCCCAGGCCAGATCCATGCCGAAGACCCTCCCACTTTCCTCCTTTATAATCTTAATCCTTCAAGGCCTGTGTAAGAATGCTGGTTCTGGCGGGACCCAACTGAGAGTGCCAGTTCAGGACAAATTGCTTAAAGCAGGGCAGTTACAGCCCAAGGCTGGGATTTTTCCACCTCTAAGGCAAACCAAACCAGCCAGACAAAGAGGACTTTGGTTTTACCCCACTGGCTAACCACAAGTCACACAAGCAATTCCCTTAGACACTCCAGTTTCCCAGTATCACCACCAGTGCCACTCGTTATGGGGACAAATGGTTATGAAAACCAATATCCCAGTAAAAGAAAAAAGGTTCTCTTGATCCCAAAGGACCAAGCCCCAGACCCAGGTCAATATACAAATCAGATCTTACCCACAAATCATGCATTTGCCAGTCCTTTAGAATCTAAAATCTAAAGGTTTATTCATAAAAGGAAAAGAGATAGATGAGAGCTAGAATTGGTTAAATGGAATCAATTACATACAGTAATTGCAAAGTTCTTAGTTCAGGCTTGTAACAGGGATGGAATAAACTGCAGGTTCAAATCAAGTCTCTGGAGTACATCCACAGCTGGGATGGGTCCTTCAGTCCTTTTGTTGAAAGCTTCAGTTTGTAGCAAAGTTCCTCCAGAGGAAAGAAGCAGGATTGAAAACAAGGTGGAGGAGCTGCAGCAGCTTTTTATAGTCTTTTGTGGCCTCTCTTTCTTTGTTCCAAAGACAAGCATTGGGGCACATGGCAAGAAAAAACCTTAGAGTTCTGTCCATAGGCATGTCCCTGCATACCTTGCTGAGCCCTGGGCTACACTAGGGGAGGGGGGTCGATCTACGATACGCAGATTCAGCTACGTGAATAACGTAGCTGAAATCGGCGTATCGTAATCAGCTTACCTGACCATGAAGACGGCGGCGCGTCGATCACTGCAGCTCCCCCGTCGACTCCGCTTGCGCCGGTCGATGACGTGGTTTTCCGGCGCCGACGGGGAGCGCGATCGGGGATCGATTAAGCACGTCTTAATGAGACGCGAAAAATCGATCCCCGATAGATCGGTTGCTACCCGCCGATCCGGCGGGTAGTGAAGACATAGCCTGAGTCACAAGGTGTATCCGCCTTCTTTCAATGGGTCAGTTGTATAGCTGATGGTCCTCAATGGGCCATTAAGTAGGCTAGGCAGAGCTGACACCAACTTGTCTGGGGTATCACCCGGAAGCATAGCACAAGTTTGAAATACACACAGTATAGAGCCAACACTTATAACTTTAAATACAAAAAATGATACATGCATACAGGTAGCATAATCATAACCAGAAAACCATAACCTGGTCTTAGACACCTTATTTGACCCCCTTTATATAAGAATTGGTGCCACTACAGGACTTTAGATCATTGTTGCAACCCTACTGTTACAGATTCTGTCAATAACATCACAGCCTGTTGTCCCAGTCACCTCTGAGGGAGCCTGGCCACTCTGCTCCCTTATCTGTTGAAGAGGTCAGTGTTGAGCCATGTGTCAGGACTGCCTTCCTTGAGGGGTCCAGTGTGCTCCCCCCACACACACACCTCCCTAGGCCAGCAGAGTCTAGATCCAGGCATGAAAACAAACACCGGTCTCCTGCATATTACTACCTAGCCCAGCCCCTAGAGCACCCCCATATCTATCCTATCAGTTCATATTATGCTGATGCTCCTGCTCTCCTCTGTACTTATTACAGATTGATTTACTGATCTGAACAGCAGCTGGACTGAGTTTACACCCCGTTGGCCTTTAGCCCTTAACCCACTGGTCCCTTGGGATTTTCTGTCATGGTTTCAGTGGGATTTTCACCATGGGCACTTATCCTCCTGGCTCTTGGTAGCAAAGGAGGGAAACGTTTTCCAAAAGGGGGTGATTTAAGGTGGATGTAGTTTCCTCCTGAGAAAAGGGAGAGAGGCTGGGTGAGGCGCGAGTCCTGACCCTGGGGCCCTGGAATCGCTCGGATGGACAAGGATCCATTCCGCAGGGTGGAGCCATTTGTATACCCAGAGTATGCTAGAGTGGCAGGACTCCCCTGCAGGAATAAAAGGGGAAGGGTGACTGGCCGGTGACTCCATAACCGTCCTCTCTGTCCTTGTGTTGCTGTATTAGGGATGCCGGCGGGAGCACTGCTCCGGATCTGAAGAAGAGCTATGCTCTGAGGGATGGGGAGGCCCACACCAGTGGGAACCTGAGTGACTCCTCCAGCGGGGAATCCAGCTGTGGGCAGCCCAGGAAGCGAGGGCCATCCCCATCCCGTGTGCGCTTTGAGGATGAGTCCCTCCGGGATGCTGAAGTTCGCTATTTGGAGAGGTTGCAACTGCGCCAGAAGCGGGTCTTGGACTCAGTCCTCTTGACTCTGGGCCAGAGCCCACTGGTCTCCAAGCCAGACCTTTCAGATTACATCAACGGGGACTTCCACCACAAGGAGAGCGGGGTCAGTAAAGCCTGCAAGGAGCAGCAGAACCGCGGGCAGGCTGCAGGGACATCCGCGCACCTGGCCAGGAGGGGGCGCTCTGAGAAGGCTGGGCCCACTGCGCTGAGTGCAGAGGGGAAGTGCAGAGCCTGTGGCTCCTACCTCAGCGGCTCAGCAGCTAATCAGAACGTGGACGTAAGGGCTGATCAGACCGTTAAGCCCCTATTGGGGGGCCACAGCGTAACTCAGGAAAACAAAATAATCAGCACCGGGGCTGAAAGAGGGGAGCCAAGCGCTTCCCAGCAGGAGGTGAGAGGAAGGACTTTGGGCCCGAGGGGGTCTCCCCTCTGGATTCTCCCCTCCCGGCAGCGCGTTCACACGGAGCGGATCAGGGAGACGTACATCGGGGACGTCACATACATAGACGACGTGGACTCAGCTCTCGACAGCACTGACACGTCTGACAGCTGCAGGACTGACAGCGAAGAGGCTGGGCTGGGGAGCGCCCACTCCAAGGGTTACCAGGATGCCAGAGGCCGCTGGCCTGGTGGGCACCAAGCTCCTAGGGGAACTGGGGCTCCAGAGAAGGACACGAGGGGCAGGAAAGTGGGGCAGGAGGAGTGCAGGGTAAATGGCAGCAGTGGAGGGGCTAGGGTCTCTGACAACACGCTTGGCACTGGCAGGGCTGTCATCAGCGAGAACGTCAGTGAGGGAAAAAACTCCTGCTTGAAGGACACTCTGGTGCTAAAAGAGGGTCAGGTGACCAAGCCAACAGCCAATGGGGTGGAAGCACTTTCCAAAGGTGACCAACTCCCAGCTGCACCTCGGCTGGCTGAGAAGAACAGTGGCCGGTGTGATGCAGTGCTCGACCCCTTCCAGCGGGGGCACATCCACCCTCCGCCCCCTGCCCAGGGTCAGCCGTCAGCACCGTCGATCCCAGGCAACAGAGGCACACTGGAAAGCTCTGCCCCCGCCCCTCAGCCAGCCAACAACTTAAGCCAACCCAGCCCGGCAACAGGCATCTCCCAACAACAAGCAAAGCAGGGGGCACCATGCTACAACTTGCTGGCTCGGGTCCCCGCCCCGCCGCCGACTGGGAAAGCTTCCTCCCCCGTGCCTTACAGGAAGGCCGTCCTGACAGGTAGCTACAGGCTGACAGGCCACGAAACTGGGCATCTGGACCAGACCAACGACCTGGTGACTCGGCCCACTTCTCCTCCCGGCAAGCATGGGTCTGTGCCGGAGGAGCAGAAAAGTCAGCACAGCCCGAAAGTGCTTTCCAAGGGCCGACTCCTGGCCTTGTCCACCAATAACTGCAACAACACACGGGCCAAGCGTCAGCGTGATGGCCAGGCTGCCAGCGTGGCTCGGAGCCACCGAGAGCGGGCTGTGTGTGTCCAGAAACTGCCTGCTTCCTGGGAAGAAAGTAAAGGTAAGTTGGGCGTATTGAGGCTAGCCTCCTTAGTGACATGGCTGTGTTATGCCTATGCTCCGTGCTCTGAGCTGGCTTCCCACTGGGCTCTCATAAGCACTGTCTGATTGGAGACCTGGCCACCTCCCTCCCTGCTCTCGGGGCAGGTGAGCGAGCTCCAGTGCTCCTGCGGACAGTCTTGAGATCTGAACTCTGCAGCAAGGGAAGCAGCGGGCTCTCGGAGCAGAGATTCTTCACTGGTAGAACCTGCCCTCCCTCTGGCAGCTCACCAATGCCTGAACTTGCTGGTCACCAGGCTGCAGTGCCAGGATCACACATTTGCTGTGTTTGGGGATAAGACTCGGGGGGGTTCCACCAGCCAGGTGAGGCTGGCTAATATGGGAATGGTGCTGGTTGCTGCCCAATCCAGGACAGACGTTAAAGAACTGGAGGGGGCAGAGAAGGGTTACTGTCATCCAGGGTGAAGGGAGAGTCCCAGGTACATGGCATGAGTCCGCTCAGCCAGCTGAGATGGGAGCCACCCACTGCAGGACAGGAGAAGCTTCAGGGGTGGGTATCTGGGGAGAGACTAGACCCTCCAAATGAGAAGGTGTCACTTGAGGTCCTGGCAGCTCCGTTTCAATGGGGATCTAGGAAGAGGAATGAAAACTATCCCTGCTTCTGCAGTACAGCGGGGTCCGGCTGAGTGAGGTCTGCGTCCCTGCTGACTCCAACAACTGGGTCAGACTCACCTTCCTGTCCAAGCCTGTTTCTGAACCAGCCCATAGATACTCGTCTGACTGTGTTGCTGTCATGATAGGTCCATCCTCTGCCGCTGCTCCCTCTGCCGCTCCCAGCGCCATCAGCTCAGCTGGCATCACCCTCTCCCTGGCAGCTGAGGAGACCGACCCCACCCAGGTCAGTCGATTACCCAGTGGGGAAGCGCCAGTGTCTGGGTCAGAGCAAGCAAAGCGGTTCCTGGAAGGGAGGTGAGTAAATATACAGCGAGCTCCCCGCTCTGTAACCACATCAGTGGGAGGGCTCTGAGCTGCGGAGGGGAGCGGCTGGGCATTGGGCTGACTCCTGCATCTGTAAACTGCACGGCTCCTTCTGTGGCTGCAGAAGTTAGCAAGTAACGACCCTTGGGGTCTATGGGTGGGCTTGTGTTGTGCCTTGTATACAGAGCGATGCTCGTGACCACGGAGGTGGCAAACAGAAGAGAGAGACTGGCAACCCATGCACTGGCAGCTCCGCCTGGCAGTGGGGTCGTCAAAGCAGGCAGGGGTATGGTAGTTAGGTCCCCAGGCCTAAGACGCGCTCGTCTGCAGGTAATGAGGCGCTATGCATATGTAAATGCCTGTCATCCTCTGGTCCCCCTTCAGAGGGAGTTGGGAGCAGCTGTTTGACCAGAGGGGAGTCAGCAACCTTTCCATCCTCCAGATCTGCAGCCCCTTTCTGCTTCCCTGGCTTTTTGTTCCCCCAGCGCTGCTAGCAGGATAGCACTGCTGACTGTCTGGCACAGCTGTAGCTGCTAATTGGTGGGGAGCCAGCCTGCCAGTATTAAACCTTCCCCTGCTGCTTCTGCTCTCCCATCCACCTACCTGCCCATCTCCCCTCCTCGATCAGCCTCTCCCTGGTGTCCCTGCCCTCCCTAGAGCTGGCCAGGAACTTCCTGTTCCCCACTGTGACTTCCCCCAAAAGCTGCTGCCGCTGCTGCCCAGGATACTCCTCAGCCAGCATGCATTTCCCCCCTTCCCGTCCACATCCCAGAATGCTAGAAATAAATACTTCACTGAAGACATGAAGGGGTTAATTGTACCCGATCCCGAGTCATGGTGTTCATTGTAGACCCAAATGGATCTCCGTTCAGCATCGAGAGGTTTTCAGTGCCTCCAGAGCTGGTACTGAGGTGTCTTTGCCCTTTTCTTTGTGCCCTTTAACGAAAGGATCTTCCCAGTTTCTTCCATCCCTAATGTTTTTCTTTGTTCTCTACCACATAGTGTTGGTCCTTCAGGCCTGGGAGAGTTTGAAATTTACCTGGGGGTCTTTCCACCATTTGAACAGCCCATCCTGGTGTGGGGTAGGAAACTTGAGCCAAACTATGGTGATCTATAGTAGCAACGGAAATGTAAAGCACAGTCAGTCTTACCCACACACCTGCCTGCCCATAGGAGAAGCCACCTCTCCCTGCATGTACCCATACTGCGTCCGTTCATTGCTGTCTGTCAACAGGGCCCGCCACAGACCTTTGTGAATAGCCCCGGAATCCCACCCAGGTGTTGGGTTGCTTGCAGGTTAATCCAGGTGCCATCAGGCATGCATGATGGGTGTGGTCTGCGCAGGGAGGTGTAATCTGAACAGTTCCCACTGAAATGTCGCCATCACCTAGTTTAATATCCTGGGACCAACATGGCTACAGCAGCATCACAGTCATCACTAAGGGGCTTGTGTCTGAGCTTTGATGACAGGGTGTCAGGAGATATGGGTTGTATTCCCATCTGCCACTGACTCGGTGACCTTGGTCTGTGGTGATGGGGGCTGAGCAGCCACAACTCCAGTGGAAGTCCCCGTGAGAAGCACATGTTCAGTGCCTCTGAAAACCTGGCTTTTCTCTCCTCCAGTAGCATGGGGATCGTTCTGACCTGTGGCTGGGCAAAGAGCCAGAGAGGGGAGACGCTGGGGAGGGGCCGGGCTTGGGGAGACTGAGTTTGGGTGAGGAGCCTGGGAGGAAGACTTGGACCCAGTGCAAGGGGCAATGGGGGTGGGGGACGACTGGAGTCCAAATGGGTTGGGGAGAAACCGATAAGATGAGGAGCTGGGAGTGGGAAACTGAGACAGGCTGTGCAAGGAGACTGGGACGTGGATGAGAATCCTGAGGAATGGAGACTGGGACTGGCTGTTTGAGGAGAATGGGACTGGGACCAGGAGCTGGGATGGGGAACAGAACACAGACAGGCTGTAAGGGATGGGGCAGAAGGGGTTAAGCGTGGGGGGTCAAACAGAAGGGTCTGACCAATAGAGCACCCTCCCATCCACAGTCGGAATCTGCTCTGATGTCAGCAAATATCTGTGAAACTCACTGGCAAAGTGCGTATCCTCCGCCTCTAGTCCACAGAGAGGATGACAACCTACTACTGCTATCAGTTACTCTGTTAGCTTAAATGGCAGAGATCTGTGATGTGAATCTAAAGGTTCCAACCCTGCAGATAAACTGTGCGGGTGTCTGTGTGACTCTACGTGATAGAATTTGGGTTTTTGGTTTGTTTTCTAGAACCTAGCAAATTACACACGCACAGTATGTTAAAAGAACATTATTCAAGTTGTAAAGTCAAGGACTCAGAAGTTAGAAATTCCAGAATTAAGGCGATCTTAATGTGGCCCCCTTGTGCGCATGCGTTATGTTAGTCTTTAATTACATGATTCCATTGCTACTGTTTCCACAGGACCCTTGACTCGTTTAGTGCACAGGATCAACCTGCTTCTGGGGATGAATCCTAATTGTATAGTGATGCTGGAAGGTGTGCAGTGAATGAGGAAGAGAGAGGATGGTCTCAGGGTTAAGGCAGTTGAATAATGGTCCTGGAGAATTGGGTTCTATCCCTGCCTCTGCCAAAGAGTTCCTGTGTGACGCCGGGCAAGTCAATTCAGTGTTTCTCAACCGATGGGTCTAAGTTCCCTCTAAGCTGCGCAGCTGCCTATTAAGCCTCACGCAGGGGCTCAGGGCTGCAATGGGGAGAGGCGCCCCTCCCCACGTGCCCTAGCGCGGACCTGCCTCGGCCAGGGGAGGAGCCCCTCCCTCAGCTCAGCCCAGCCCCACCGGAGCTGCTGCAGCCGGGGAGAGGCGCCTCTCCCAGCCGGCCCCAGCATGGATCTGCCTTGGCCAGGGGAGGAGGCCCGGCCCAGGCCCGCCAGAGCTGCCGCGGAGAGGAGCCCCTCCCTCAGCCCAGCCCCGCCGGAGCTGCTGCAGCCGGGGAGAGGCGCCTCTCCCCCAGCCCCAAGCTGCTGCCACGAGAGCAGGCTGGGGGGAGTCATCTCTTCTCACTGCAGCCCCGGGGCAGCCTGCACCCCAAACCCCTCATTCCTGGCCCCACCACAGAGCCCACCCCAACCGTCTGCCCCAGCCCTGAGCCCCGTCCCATACTCCAAATCCCTCGGCCCCACCCCCACCACATGAATTTTGTTATGTGCACCAATATGAAGGTGATGTAAAAAATTAGAGGGAACACTGGCCACAGCCGCCAGGAGAGTGGGAAGGGTCCCGAAAGGCAATCGGGATGGAAGTGGGGAGGGGGTGTGGCATTGACTATTTTATTACAGTCTAAAGCAAAGACAATCTTACTCCCCACACACTCTTACCCTTCAAGGTCAAGATCTCTGTACCTCTCAAAACACAGAGATAAATTGTATAGGCTGATCCTTGTTGTGTCTGCTACATTTTTACTCTGATAAAAAGAGGGGGATTGTGAAAATATCTGACTTTGAACAAGGGGTTGCCAACTTGAAAAGGTGGCAAAACATTAACTTAAACTGAGCTTTTCACAGGTGGTCACTAATTGTGTGTTCCTTGTTTTCTGGGTGCCCAACGTGAAACCCTGGGGGCTGATTTGCAGAAGGACCGAGCGCTCATAGCTGCAGCTGGAGTCAACCGGAGCTGTGTTTTGAACATACAAAGTTCAACATAACACCAAGTCCTCTGAAAAATCAGGTCCTAGGGGTCTCAAATTTGGCACCCAAAATTAGTGGACACCTTTGACCTTAATCTCTCTGCCTTATTTCACGCTCTGTGTCTGTCCCCTATCTGTAAAATGGGAATAATACCACCTCATCTCACAGGGGTGTTGTGGAAAACAATCAGTTAATGTCTGTAAAGCACTCTGATTCTATAGTGATGAACACCATAGAGAGCCCAGGAGGAACTTACTAATTCTGTCTTCAGAGCAGGCTTTGAATAGTGTGGAGTAAATAAGGCCTGGGGACACTCACTGAACAGTGAGGCTAAAACAAAATATTGAATAGATGCTAGTTAAGTGAACACCACCCATCCTGTGTGCTGAATGAGGCAGGGGCCCCATGAAAAAATAGTATATGACCGAGTAATTAAGTATGCACAAGGGAGCCAAATCGAGGTTGCCCAGGCAACATTCATTCTGGCATTTCCTAATTTTTGAGTGTTTTACTTTGCAACCTTAATATAATGTTATGTTAATGCAGATTATTTGTGTGTAATTTATTCTTACATTGTACAATATTCTCCACTATTCCTTGTGATCTTTCTCACGATGAGAGTCTGGATGTTTTACTCATGGCAGGTTAACAGTCTCTAGTTTGTAACGTTTACCTTGGAATACACTTGCCTTTTAAAAAGACCTGCTTTTTTCTCTGGGTTTCCCAGAGCTGATTCTCATATAAATTAACCTCCCCACCACCACCCCAGCCAGCTTTTAGGAACTGAATAGTTTACAGCGCTTAAAAGCCAGAGAAAGAATTGACACAAAACTCAAGGATTTCTTTTCACTAGCAATTTTGTGTGTGTGCTCCATTTCTGTTCCCCAAGGTGCAGGTTTGAGGCTGAAGAATCTGGTGGTTTGTGGTTTCTGCCCATTCATGTATTTGTTTTTAATTTTGATCATGCATAATTCTCAGCCCTGTGTAGACACCCAGCAGAAACCAGGTGCTGACATTGTTTTCGGTAGCTAGAGTCTGTGCACCAAAGCCACGCTAAGGGATTTTTCCATTCACTGTCACTCAGGGGAGCCACTTTTTCCTTTTTACTCTGTATTTTTCACATTGCAACACTGGCAACATCTGTGGCTGCTCTTCTTGGGTATTAGAGAATGTAGTCCTGGTGAAAGTCCTTCCCTGTCAGAACACATGGACAGTGGCTGTGTAGGCTTTCTCCGTGCTGCTGTGCGTTGCTGGCACTGCCACAAGAGAAGGGGATTTTGCCTCTCTGCTGAGATGGCCAGGAAGATGCCATTTGTACTCGGTGGCTTTGGGGATATGGACACCAGCTTATTAAGAACTGGACCCATCAAGTCGTTTCACACAGGCCACCAAATAGATCCACCAGGCCCTGTGTGCGTGTGTCTTTGCTGCAGGATTCTGCCGTGCCACTTGAAACTGTTCATGTGTTGATGCTCTTAGCAAAACAACCCCCTCACCTGCTGGTCTCTCTTATTGGAATCTAATCCAATGTTTGCTCTGGGCGTGGCTGCAATCTCTGACATCTCTATTGAAATGGAGACCCCTTGTCTTTTAGCAAACTGCTGGATGCCCACCCAGAGCCGAAGAAGCCATCAGCCTCTGCAGCGAGCAGGAAAGGACGGGGCTCTTCCGCATCGGGGCTGAAAAAGTTCTTCTGCACCCTCAGCCAGAGCACCAAGCAGAAACTGGGCAGGTTCCGGTGCTCCAGCATGGATGAAATTCCCGCCGAGGTACCAAGCCTGGCTCTATCCCCAGAAGCCAGGGCAGAGGCCACTGACTGCTCTAATTTGAAGAAAACACCTTCCCTGCAGTCACTGCGCCTGGTGAGTTCCAAGTGCGACTCTGTACATGCTGCAGGTCTAGCAGTTGTGAGATCCTTTACAATAGAGGCGGAACACCGGGTCTGTGCATGGTTTAGACTAGACAGAGCACTGGAGAATATAGCGAGTAGGGAACAATCCTGTGCTGGGTGTAATTCCCGGCTCTGTGACCACGGGCAAGTCACGTTACCTCTCTGTGCCTCAGTGTTCCCTTATGTAAAATGGGAGTTAGGACACTTACCCTGCTTTCTACAGGAAGCTCCTTGAGATCTGTGGAAGAACAATGCTAAATCATCATAATCCCTAGCTCTTACAGCAGCCTTCACCACTGGATCCCAAAGCACTTTACAAAGGAGTACAGTATCATTATTCTCATTTTAAAGATGGGGAAACTGAGGCACGGAGGGAGAAGGGACTTAACCAAGATCAGCCACCCCATCAGTGGTAGAGCCAGGAATAGAACCCAGGTCTCCTGAGTCCTAGTCTGGTGCTCTACCCACTAGGCCACACTGCAGAGATGTACTATATAAGTCTAACATACTCTGTTCTTTCCTTTGACGAGTATGTGGGCTGCTGCAGCTTGAACAGACTTTGAGAGAGCTTTGCACTAGCAACCTTATGCTCACCCCTGTCTGTTCATGTCCTGCCAGTCTGCCCCAGCCCCTCTGCTCCACTGTGTTGTGCGCACAGACTGCGGAGTGAAGCTTACTAGAAAATCGGTCAGCACAGCTGAACCTGTGCCGCAGGCATAGCAGAGGGAAAGAGAAGATCTGGGGAAGTGTAACAGCATAAGGTAGAAAGAAGATGGGAGTGTAGTGGGGGTGCGGAACGGACAACAGAGTGTGTGTGCACGTGTGCATAGATCACTCAGGTTGGGTTCAGTCACACTTTCTACATAGTCCTGGCTGATTGGGCCTTTTTAGGGTCAGACATGCCCAGGCCCAGGCGGGCACTGGAGCCAGGAGGGTGGTCTATAACCTCATCTGTTTGCAGCCTTTAATTAGTGGAGTTGAGATACTGATCTGAAAGTGAAGTCCCTTTGCTAAAGTAATTGGCCCAAAGCCCCTCCGGTCCCACTGGGGCCCTGTGTAACATTGCTCCCAGCAAGCGCTGAGCAGTCCAGGGTGGCTGAGGGAATCTTATGAAAACAAGCCTCATCGGAATCCTTCAGGGGTGCACAATTTCTGAGCTAACCTGGAAGGTGTCGGAGTTGTCTTCAAACACCATTAAATCAGTGCTCGCTTGTGATTATAAAAGCAAGACAGCCCAGTGCTGCTTTGGAAGGCATTGATCATAGAGTCGTAGAAATGTAGAGTGGGAAGGGACCTCGAGAGGTCATCTAGTCTAGCCCCCTGCACTGAGCAGGGCCGGCACGCCCACTAGGTGACCCTAGGTGGTTGCCTAGGGCGCCGGGAGTTGGGGGGCGGCTGGCCGCAGCTGCTTGCCGCCCTCCCGGCTGCGCGGCTGAGCCGGGAGCCCGGGGGGGAGGGCAGCTGGCCACAGCTGCCTGCTGCCCTCCTGGCTCCGCGGCTGAGCCGGGACGGCGGCAGGGAGCCGGGGGGCAGCTGGTCGCGGCTGCCTACTGTCCTCCCGGCTCCGCGGCTGAGCCGGGAGGGCAGCAGGGAGCCGGGTTGGCGGTTGGCCGCGGCTGCCTGCCGCCCTCTCGGCTCCGCAGCTGAGCTGTGGGGGGCGACAGAGAGCCGGGGGGCGGGAGGAGGCGGCTGGCCGCAGCTGCCTGCCGCCCTCCCGGCTCCACAGCTGAGCTGGGAGGGTGGCAAGGAGCCGGGGGGCGGCTGGCCGTGGCTGCCTGCCGCCCTCCCGGCTCTGCGGCTAAGCTGGGGGGCGCCGCGGGCGGGGGGAGGCTGCTGCGGGTGGGGGGCTGAGCTGCCGGCCCGTCGGGGAGGGGAAGCCCCCGCAGGGCGGGGAGGTGTTAGCTGGTGGGGGAGGGGGTGCGCAGGGCTGGTGCAAGGAAGTTTCGCCTAGGGCGCGAAACTTCCTTGTACCAGCCCTGGCACTGAGGCAGGGCCAAATAAACCTAGACCATCCCTGACAGGTGTTTGTCCTGCCTGTTCTTATAAACCTCCAATGATGGGGATTCCAGAGCTTCACTGTCCTTATAGTTAGAAAGTTTTCCTGATGTCTATCCTAAATCTCCATTGCTGCAGATTAAGCCCATTACTTCTTGTCCTACCTTCAGTGGACATGGAGAACAATTGATCACAGTCCTCTGAACAACAGATCATAATATATTTGAAGACTGTTATCAGGTGCCCCTCCCCTCCCCGCATTGTCTTTTCTCAGGACTAAACATGTCCAGTTTTTTAACCTTTCCCCATAGATTGGGTTTTCTAAACCTTTATCATTTTTGTTGCTCTCCTCCGGACTCTCAGTTTATCCCCGTCTTTCCTGAAGTGTGGTGCCTAGAACTGGACACACCAGTCCAGCTGAGACCACACCAGTGCTGAGCAGAGCGGGACAAGTACCTCCCAGGTCTTACATCTGACACTCCTGTTAGTACATTTGTTAATATAGCGATGCTGGGGAGATGGAAGAAACACGGATTGTTGTTCTTCCGCTGTTGATTTTTATGGTTTTCAGAGGGATCAAGAGGATTTGGGGTTTAAAATGCTGGTCACTTGGGAGCTCCCTGAGCGTCCCCTTCTGGCAAAAGACACTTTTTGCTTGGATTTTCTCCCAGAACTATTTCTGGTTTTCAGTACTCTCATTCTCCCACTAGGTGTCACCCTTCTGCCAACTAAGAAAAGCCTCTTCAGTACAGAACCTGCATTCTCTCCTGGGCAAGACTGACCGTTCCAGCTTTTACCTGGAGGGCAAGCCAGGGGAAAGCAAAGCAGCTGACAGGTAGGAATGTGGGAGGGGTGGGGTTCACCCCACTCCAGATCTCTGCTGGTGTTTAATTGTTCGGAGAACACAGACGCTACCGATCTGTGATGCAGGCTGCAGCTGGTGCTGGGTGATAGTGTTCTACGTTAATCTGTAATACAGGTTTAGTCTACTAGTGGTGCAGTAGTAAATAATTGATTAGTGAGCTCTGCCTGTGTGCTTGGTGCTGCACAAAGCCTGGCGTGAGATAGGGTCCTTGCACACTGAGCAGTTCTGTGGCAAACCAGTGTGGACATCACTTTATTTCAGGTACCCTGGGTTGTGTGCGGTGGTTCTTGGGGAGGTTCTGGTACGGAGCCACGCTTGGGCCTGTCTCTAGGGGGTCTGAAGGTGTTGAGGGAGGAGTTCCCGGTGCATGGGGCAGCTTGGAAGATGGTGCCAGTGTAATAAGGGTGATACACAGGAGTGCTGGGAGGAGTCTCTATTGGCTGGCCCATGCCAGGGCTCCGTCTCTAGTGGATACTGAGACACTCAGGGAAAGAGCAAGAGGGGCCTAGAAGCCCTTTAGGAAATTGGGTGGGGGGGACGAACAGGGGGAAATAAGAGCAGAGATGCAGGCAGGGCCTCAGAGGGGAGACCGAGAAGACAGACTGTCACTGTGATGCCAAAGGGAGCTGAAGAGGGATATGATACTCTAAGCGGAAGGAGAGGAAGATGCAGCGCTTGCACCCCAAGGCACATTAAATGCCATAGAAATTACTTCACTGCCACGGTGCAGTCACCTCCAGGCTGGATGCTGGCAGACAGCACAGTACTGAGGGCATGGGGGATGCTTGAGCCAGGTACAGCGAGGGAGACTCTTATGCTTGCAAAATGTGCTGCCGGATTTTTGATGTCCGGGCAGAACAGACAGAACCCCAGTTCCAGACAGTCTGGAAGACCTTGCACCTGCTTGGAATTCTGCCTAGCTGCCTCTGAAGGGTGAGAGACCCCTGAGGAGCTGGCTCCAGGAAGGACGTGCAAACTTCATGCCTAGATTGCTAAAAGCTCCATTCTGGGAGCAGCAGAGAGCAGCAGACACAGAACTCGGATTCGGAAGCGGCTGCTTGTTAGCGTGAGCGCTGATTGGATTGGTCTGCTGTGGGTAGGAGGGTCTAATGAAGAGAGATCGGATGAAACGAAGGAAAGGAAAATCCAGGTGAATATCAGGGAAAACTTTGTAAGTGCATGATAACCCGCTAGCCTATGGGGAAGTGAAGGGAGCCCCATTGCTGGAGCCATTTGAAATAGGGTTGAACAAAGCCCTGGAGACAGTGGGCGGAGAGGGAGACAACCCCGCCTGGGCTCCTGAGGGATGGGCTTAGAGGGTCTAATGCTGCAGGTCTTTTTCATTTCTAATTTCCAGGAGTCTCCCCTGAACTCCCCTTGGTAAGGTCAGGGTCTCTTCTGCCTTGAAACAGGAGAACGAAGGGGAGGTCTTATTAGGTAGTAACAATTCAAGCACTTGCCTCAGGCTCCTTAGAGTGCAAGTTGGATTTGAACCTGTGACCCTGAGATGAAGGATCTGTCTGAAGCTCTAGGCCTCAGCCCTTTATTCCCAGTAGCTGAGATATCACACCTCCTTGCTCCAAGGGTGGTGGGTTCTTTGCTCCACACAGCAGTAACATTCCCTCCAGCTCGTTCCCTTCTTCCTCCAGGAAAGCGGGTGCCCTGCCCCGGCGTTCCCTCAGTGTGGAGGACATTGGCGCCCCCGACTTGGTGCGAACAGTCGGGCGGGTGGTAGAAGTCTTCCCGGATGGAACCAGCCAGCTGGAGCTGCAGCGCCCCCCACAGGGCACTTTTGGGTTCCACGTCTCCTCAGGGAATGGTCGACCTGACACAGGTACCTGCTGTGAACAGTCTCGTGGGGCTTTATAGTAGCCCCATTGAGTAGCTTTTATGGTTTGTTGCAGCTTCTTGAGACCTTAAAAATACCCCCCTCTCAGCACCTGCTTAGTGCTGTTAGTCCCAGCCTGCCTGGTGTGTGTGCCAGGCTGAAAACCCTGGCTTGTCTCCCCTTTGGGTCGGTCCCTTGTTTGTGCTGCGGCACAGCTTTGAGAATGGCGTGTGTTAATTCTTTGCTGCTGGAAGGGAGCTGGGCTTTTCCTGTGGTGTGTCCTACACGTGTATGTTACCCAGCTTGGTCTGGGAGCAATTGACATTCCTGGGGTGGGGAGCAATGACACCGTGACCCCCTGCAGCTTTATGGGACAAGAGGTGGAGAGAAGTCAGTCAGTCGGCTCAATGCTCAGGATCGCTGGCTGGGGGGAGCCTGGACAAAGACGGCCGTGTGACCTATGGGCAGCCAGTCTCAGGCTTAGGAATGTTTTGGGTGTGAGTAAATTCCACAAGTGGGGCCTCTGTAGCGGCATCCTGCTTCTGGGGTCCCGTGGGCATCACCCCTGGGACATGGCAGCCCAGGGTGGTAGAGGTGGCTGTCTTAGCCTGCTGCAAGGGGTCTTGCACCTTCCTGCAAAGCAGCTGTTGCTGGCCCGTGTAGAACACTGGGCATGCACTGGACGGTCCCCTGGGCTGACTCAGCCTGGCAGTTCCTGGGCTGTTAGCTTGTCAGCAGAGTAGTGGAGCTCCCAAAATACCCCATCTAGACCTCTCATCCTCAACCTCCTCTGCTGGGATGGGGGAAAGTGCCTGTGTCCGGGGCCAGCTGTTTCTGCAAATCCCCATGGAGCCCTGGAGTGCCACCCTGGAAAGCAGCCCTCAGGCAGTAGCGGGCTCTGGGACCTCCACCAGCCTGAGACTAGCCCTTTGCTATTGGAGTCTCCCCCCTCCCCCGCTAAATCTCTTCCCCATTCCAAATAGAGAAGAGCTCCCTGAAGTGGGTAAGGCTCAGGGCCTGACTGAGTCCAGACATTCCAGGGTTCGTCCCGCCCGGGCTCCTGGCAGTGTTGCATCTGACTCCTGGCATCAGGTAGGTGGGCTCCAGGAGGAGGCTGGCGTTTGATTTAACCAGCCTTGACTTTGGATACTATATTCCACTGAAGATTAGTGAATGTATTGCCATGACAGCTCTGCAGCCCCGACATCTCGGTTTATCCACAGAGCGGGTCCAGCGAGCAGCCCTGCCAGTGTCTCAAACCCGACCATCCTGGGCTCCGGGGGTATCACTTCTGCCCCGCTGCAGCTGAGACTCAGAACAAGGAGAGCCATTCAGAGCCCACTGGGGGAAGAGAAGGAAGGTTGGCTGTTAAGGACTTACATACACCCAATGGCTGAAGAGCTCTTTAAAGAGGGCCAGTGAGTCTTGGCCTGTCCCACACCCGGACCCCTCTCCTGCAGACCCACAGGCTCAGAACCCCTGACCAGGGCGGAGTTCCCCTGGCAGACTGGCGCGGGGCTGGGGCTGTGTGGATGTGAGTGCTGTGGGTGAAGGCACCGCAGCTCTTGGCAGGCGCGGCGAGGATGTTTTCATGTTTCTCTTTTCCCATCTGTTGTGCGTGTGCTTTGCTGCTTGCTTCCCCCGTCGTGTGGCACGTTTGATGTTTATTTGCACTGGGGAGATGCCCCACCCCCATACGGACAGTTGAGGACTCATCGGCACTTGCTGCGGTGTAGCAGCAAAGAGTGGCCAACAGGTGGTCTGTGGGCAGGGATGGACGGCCAGTGATGGTCCTGCGGTCCGCGGCCTAAGCCCTTCTCAGCATCCCTGTCCCACCTTAAGAAATGAACATGCGGGCTTGCCTGGTGCTGGTAATGAGAGGTGGAGGTCTGTACCTTGGTCGCTGCTTCCAAATTCAGCCCAAATTACAGAGACGGTGGTTTGGCGGCCGATGTGCAGAGAGTGGTGGCTGTGGTCCCATCACTAGTAGACGCGTGTGATTTCAGAGATTTCAGTGCCCCAACAGGCACCCTTATTGGCAGTGTTGCTTCAGAGGCCATCAATTGAGCGAGCATGAAGAGTGAACCCCTCTCTGACCTGTGAGCGCTCACCGTTGGAGCAGTGTGGGCCAAAGGTTTTTAGTGAACTTGCAGCCTAACCGGATCCCTCTGTGGCTTGGTGCACCATGGGGTCTTGGACTGCTCCAGACCCTGGCCTCTCACAATCTGGCACGCTGTGAAACTTGAAGCGAACAGGAAGATCAGAAAGTCTAAGCAGCGGGTGTCAGTCGCACGTGCAGGGAATGTGTGCTCCGAGCGGATAGTTTATTTTTATTGTTGTGCTGTCCAAAGGTCCCAGTTGGGCCCTATTGTGCTGGCCAAACTACAAACACAGGAAGAGTGAGTCCTTGCCCTAAATGTCTTACAAGCAGAAGAATACCCCTGTGTGTGCTGATTTGGCTTTCCACCTTGGTGAAATGCCACAGTGAGAATTTCCATTCTCCTAACTGGTCCGATCGCAGAGCTTTCCCAGCCTGTCTTCCAGCATAACTCTAGGTTTGCCTTAGTCCCCTGCTCTCTGAAGAGCTGGCCTGAAAACACCTGCCTGGTTCTGACTAGATGAGACCGGAGAGTTGTACCTAATACTCACAAAGGAAGAGCAGCTGGCCCAAAGTGACCTATGCAATGGTCTGTTTGCAGTGTGCAACATTAGCAACGGCAGGAGCTGAGAGGAAGGGTCGGAGTTGGTGCAGGGGTCCTAGTCCTAGGAAGCTGCACCTTCCTCTCTGCATAATTGGGGCACTGAGCGGTCTCTCTGTTTGCTTTGCAGGCATCTACGTCCAGGAGATGGCAGACGCCAGCACAGCCAAGCTGTACGCAGGACTCCTCGGAGTGGGGGATGAGATCCTGGAGGTGAACGGTGCCAAGGTCACCGGGCTTGGCCTGGCCCACATCAACGAACTGCTGTTACGGGCCGACGCCGTGT
Source organism: Chelydra serpentina (assembly GCA_037349315.1). NCBI lineage: Eukaryota > Metazoa > Chordata > Testudines > Chelydridae > Chelydra > Chelydra serpentina. The sequence continues at coordinate 52,571,175 of JBAIAC010000024.1, read as the reverse complement.
CCATCCGAGTGCTCAAGCAGAGACCCACTAGGCGGTAGCATGGAGGCCAGGGTCTTTCTGAGTTGCACCCAGGAAGCACGATGCGATGCAGTGTTCAGTGGCCTCGCTGAACAAGGAGAGACCTGCACGTGGGTGATGCCCCTGCTGCCTAATGGGGCACTGCGGGGACAGTCCTTGGCACGGAGCCCAACTCCCACTGCGAGGAGATGCCTCCGTGACTGGAAAGGTGCCTGATGCCACGGGCAGCTCTGTGTCTCGGTGTCTGGGACTTCCTGTGCTAAATAGTGAGCGTGTGCAAAGTTGATGGACAACGCGGATCCCTGTCCGTGGCCAAGGGACGTGTCTGCTTCACGGCCTCTGTCTGTCTCTTGGGCGGGCTGGTGCACCGAGCAGCTCATGTGCACTAGTCCAGGAGAAATAACGGGTGCTGCTGCTGTGCCTGGGCCGCTCGGCTCCCCTGCAGTGAGTGTTAATGGCCGGGGGTCTACACCCAGACGTGCTGAGTAGCATTCAGGGGTCAGACTTTCTGTGCAATATTTTGTTCCCCAACATTTGCCAGCTTGCGGCAGACGGGGGGAGGGGCGGGGTGTCTTATTTTCTGCCCTCATCCACCACGCAGTAACTGCCTGCAATGCGGGAAGGATCCGTGACCTGCCGGCTCTGTCCCTGCTGTTCCCAGTGGCCAAACAGGAGGGGGCGCTGCCTGATCAGAGTATCTATTAGAGGCTCCCGTGGTGGGGGCCTGGCAGCGCCAGTGTCTTCAGCACTGAGCGCCAGCCTGGCAGCTGTGCAGCAAGAGCCCCCGTCTGCCGTGCAGCGCCACCCTCTCGCCAGGTCTGCCTTTGTGCCCTGGGTGCAGTCAGTCCCTCTCCAGTTGCCTCATGTCACTGAGCCACTGGCTCCTTGGTGCCAGCCTGAGATGAAGGCCAATGTCATCCCTAGGCTAACTCATGCTGGCGAAATAAAGGGAAGGACATAGAGGCCAGGGACGTGCTGATGGGACCCGTCGGCCTGGCAAGGGGCTCGTTTAACCAGTGTTGGAAATCTCTGTATGTTCATCATTGTGTTTCTCTTAAGTTATTAAAAATCTCTGATGGAAACTCTCCACACCCTGTACCTGAGTTATTGGAGCAGGTGTGTGAGTGGGGGACGGGGAATGGGCCTGTTAGTGTTTGCGGGCAGCGCTCTGAGGGTGGCCGGGTCAGGACCATGCTCGCTGATGGGGTGCGGAGCTGCCAGGTGTCCAGTGCCCTAAGAGGGGCATGCAGATAAATGGGGTGGGGGAAGGTAGCTGGTGTTGGTTGGGATACGTAGCACTGGGAGGGATAAGGAGATGGGCAGAAGGGAGGAGCAGCCAGTCTCGGCATCTGTCAAAGAAAGTCATCCCACAGCTGGGGAGGGTCCTCGGTTCACAGGGTGGATGGGAGGCTGGGATCCGTAGATCTGGGGGAAGGGGAGCAGGATGGCTGAGTCTGGATGGGAGGGCTGCCGCCTGGTTATGGGGCTGGAGCAGCAGGAAGGTTAAGTCACTTAAAGGTGGACGTGGATTGTGGGGTGAGTCTCCTTAGGGACAAGCAGACTTGCCTGCAGTGCCTCAGTGCCGCACAGTAAGCTCCCTGTCAGAGGTTAGTCTGGCAACTCGACACGGTTAATGTCTAGAAACCAGAGTCCTAGCGGAACTGGGGCTGAGTTGGTGCAAGTCCCAGAGAAAGGCCAGATGACAGGCCGTTGGTCTGGCAGCTCAATGTGCCCTCTGCCGTGTGTGGAGGGAATGCAAGTTGGGGGCTTGGAGACCTCCCAGCAGACTGAGCTCAAATGGGGGGGACACATCATGCAAGGACCTTACCGGTGTTGTTAGTCGTGCATGGATGTGACGGTTCTGCTTGGGACACTAGAACTAGCAAAGGATGAGCCATGGGAAGGCAGCCAGAATAAAGAAAGGGCTACAGTATACTGTGAACTAATCTAACTGATGCTGCTTATAAGCAGGGCCAGAGGGAGGGAGGAGCCAGCCCAGGAGAGGGAGCTGGTAGTGGAAAGCAAGGAAAGGAGAGGTTTGTAGAGGATGCACAGGAGGGGAGGCACTTTTGCTGGTAAAGTGGAGGACTTGGGAAAGGAGAAGTTGTAAGCAAATTGCTCATTCCAACCTTATCAAATAGGGGAGAGGAATAGCTCAGTGGTTTGAGCATTGGCCTGCTAAACCCAGGGTTGAGTTCAATCCTTGAGGGGGCCATTTAGGGTTCTGGGGCAGAAATCTGTCAGGGGACAGTACTTGATCCTGCTAGTGAAGGCAGGGGACTGGACTCAAAGACCTTTCAAGGTTGTTCCAGTTCTAGGAGATTGGCATATCTCCATTTATTTATTTAAATCTCTGCCTCCCGCCCCTGCCTCCAGTCCCCTCTGCACCCGGAGCATGCTCTGTCTGATATACACACTCACGCTCTGGCTCGGCCTTCACTCTCCTCATCACATCTGGGGCCTTTGCTCTCCCAGGAGGTCACTTTTGCCCCTCCTCACTGCTAGTGGTTTTAACCAACCTTGTTGCTGGGGAGCAGGCAACCCTGCCAGACTGAAAAACTGGGTCCAGCCCTCCCCACCCCACTCTCTGCAGGGAGCATGTTCCAGTTGCAGGTAACACCTTTCCCTGTGGCAGAGGGGAGGGGACATGATGCTTTTCACTTCAGGAGGGCAGTTCACCCCAGGCCCAGATTGATAATGGCTGAAACACGTTCCCATCGGCTGGCTGGTTTGTGGGCTCAGCCAGTTCATACTGCACAAGCTTCCCCATCACACCTCCATTGCCACAACTCGCCCCAGGGAGAGAGGCCAACAATGGGCTGAGCCTGGCTGCTGGACTCCCCTCTTCACCCTAGATGTTGCCCGTCTGGGTCAGGGCTGAAGCCCCATGGTGGGGGAGCCGGGGGGGGGCTTGTGCTGCTCTGTAGCTGAGTGCGGGGCCCAGCTGATCTGGCACCTTTGCTGTATGTATGTATTAAATAACTCTAATGAAACGATGGCAAAATGGTGCCCCAGCTCCCCTCTGCTCCCACTACAGAGGAGGCAGTAAGAGCCATTCATCTCTGCCCTCCAAAAAAATTATGATTAGCACAAGGGAGATGGCCATCAGAGGTCACAGTCGGATGGCGGTGGGCGGCAGATGGATAGCCCCGGGCTCCAGGTGCTGCCTCCTAAAGAGTCACATAGTGTTTCTTTTCATCTGCGCGGGGCGCCTGATTTAACCCCTAATGCTCCCTCCTCTGGTGAGCTGAGCTGAGTGGTTTATGCAGGCAGCCATTCTGGCTTCTGTGTGGTAACAGCTGCTCAGCCATGAACCGTGTCCTCGCAGCTGTGCTTTCCCAGCCTGGCCAATTTTAGGTAACCTGCAAAAGGAAATATTTTTAAATGGGGTTTGTTCCTCTTTTGTTGCATCTAGATTTCCCGCCCCCCCAGGAACAACAGCGAGGCAGTGTCTGGATTTTTTGCTGGCGGTCCGGTACGGGAGAGCAGGGTGGAGGGGATGAATTGTGAACAGTAACGTCCTTTTCCCTAGGGACTGGACAGGTGTGACCACAAACACATGGAGTTTAGCATCCTTGCCACCCCTCTCAATTGCTCAGCTTTCGTCTGTGCTGATGCTGCGAACCCCACCGAGTCTCCAGCCCTTCGCACCATTCCAGGGACGGAAAGCCCTGAATTTCTGATGCCACCCACCCCTCTTTTAGGGAGGAAAAACCCTTTCATGCTTGCTTTATCCCTCGCAAGGAAGGGCACGACGAGCCCATTTCTTTTTCCACTGCAGGTCACCTTTCCAGGGGCTGCCAGTCTCCCCTGTGAGAGGACGACAGATGGCGGAACCGAGGTGCAGTCCCTGGAACAGCAGGCAAGCTAAGGTCTCGTTATGAGAGGTGCTGAGCTACCCATAGGCGGTGCCGGTGTGCCCTGCTTCAGCACAGCTTCCCCTCAGCTTCACTGATATGTCAATAGGCACTCGGGGGCGAAACATGCAGCCAGCCTGCCTCCAGTGCTTATAACTGAGGAGTGGTGTGGAACATCCTTTGCTAGCCACTGGGACGGGCTAGTTGAGGTTGGTTAATGCTGCGTTTATTTTGGCACTGGCTGATCGTCACTCTAGTGAATATATGTTGGGGAGAGAGAGAGCGAACTATGGCTGCGACATGTCCCAGAAGTAAACCCTGCGGGTGCTCTCCATACATGTGAAGACAACCCGTGCTATGATGGGAAAGCTAGTCAAAGCCAGCAGGAGCGCAGTTCTGGATTTGTTCCAGCCAGCAGACAGCCCTGCGGGGGGAGAGCATGGGAAGAACGGGAACGAACAACATCTCCCCTCTTCTCTTCCCTCATGGCAAGGAGAAGCCACCTGGGTGGTTGTGTGTAAGCAGCAGCTACCCAGTTCTGTCCTCCACACACACAGGAAGCACTGTAAGCTTCCAGCCCCTTGTGGGACAGCCCCCTGCAAAAATACTGTTACCTAGCACTTAGGTCAAACTGTACGCTTTCAAGTGCTGCCCAGACATCCCTGGGAGGCGGTGTAAGTATGGCCACTGGTAACTGGCAGATGAGTTGTAACTGGCAGGAAAGTGGGACACGGAAGCGAAGCGATTTGCCTTGGACTATCCAGGATGGCAGTGGCAGAGTGAAGATTAGAAGTCAGCTGTTCCTGGTTCCCAGCCCTGTGCTGAGTGCACCGGACCATGCTGTCCCTCCACTGTTTCAGTGCACTTTGGAAGTGCCCGCAGCCCCATTAGAGACTTTCACCATGGATCCCAATGCAGCAGGGCTGGATGCCAAGCCCCGCTTAGCAGCTGGGGCTGAAGGGAGCCGCGAGCAGGCCTGCTACCCCGATGGGAAGCAGAGGAGTCCGAGGCTGCTGGGGTGGGGAGTGCAATGCTGCACCAGTGGTGCATGGGGACAAGCGCGGTACAGCCAGAGAGGCGTGTGGGTGGAAGGCTCAGCCCAGGCACGGCTGCTGTCTCTCCCCGCTGCGTGTGACTGCTCCCCTCTGCCAGCCCTCTTCCAAGTGGAGATCTTCTCCCAGTGCTCTAGAAAACTGGGCCCTGTAGCCTCTGCTCTGTGCCAGCTTTCCATGCAGCCCCAAGGAGCCTGGGCACAGCTGGCATCTTCCTGCCTCCATGGCAGCTGGAGAGAACCAGTTCAGTTCAAGCACCCGCCCCCCCACCGCCCCCCGCCGCCTCTGTTGCTCCGAAGGCAGGAGGGCCCCCTGCAGCAGCAGCAAGCCTCTGCGCTCACAGCCACTGCAGGCCCCAAACGGCTCTGGGCCAGCAGCCAAGGAACGAAGACACCTGCCCAGCTACAGCTCTTCCAGCCGCCTTCCTTTCGCCCAGCGCCGCCCCCGCTCCTTGGATGAGTAATTCGGCTTTTGTTCTTCATCCCCCAGAGAGCTTATATTTCAATGCTAATGATCCCAGGGTGTCTGGACAGATTGCCTGGCTGTTCTTCACCCGGGGGAGGGATCTTGGCTGCTTGCAGAGCTTTTCTTCTAAAGAAAGCGCCTGTGAAGTATAACAAATAACCTCCGCCTCTCTCTCAAGCAGCATCATGCTGCTACCAAATCCCCAGCCAGAGGGGGCCACCCCCTTCAAATGCCACCTCTGGGGTGAATCTGAAACTGGCCTTTAGAAAAAAAGAAACTGAAAGAAAAACAAAATACTAGCAGGCAAATCAGATTAGTTGCAGCTTAAAAATACTAACCCAAATAAAGGCCCTGTGAATGGCAGGCTGGAGCCGTTCTCCGGGTGGGAATGATCACAGCAGTTCTGGAAAACTATTTATTTAAGCCTGTACTGCGTGTCCTCCTTAGGGTGACCAGACAGCAAATGTGAAAAATCGGGACGGGGGTGGGGGGTAATAGGAGCCTCTATAAGAAAAAGACCCCAAAATCAGTCCTGTCCCTATAAAATCAGGACATCTGGTCACCCTAGTCCTCCTTTGCCATTCCTCCTTGTAGAACGCAGCACCGGGCAAGAGACTGTTTGCATGGTAGAGACGAGATGCTGATCACTACATCTAATTACACAGCAAAGCAAATGACTTGATGGCACCAGTATTGCCAACCCCAGATGTTTAGAAATCATGAGATTTTTTTTTTTTTTTTAAAGTTCTGGGTTCTTTTGATTTGCCTTCTATTTTTTAAACCTTTCGATTTCATGACATCAAGCTTTTGTCTTCGGCTGCGAGGGCTAGAAAAATCCTTATACTGAGATTCTCCTGTCATAACTAATGTCAAGAGCTGGGGCTGTAAGAGCAGCACCAAAAAGCGTGAGACTAGTGCTAAAATTAAGAGTTGGCAACACGGATAATAAACAGGAACTTGCCTCTTGATGCAAAGTAAGACTGAGAACACTGACTTCCCCTTAGAACGCAAAATTTGGGCAGTGTAAGTTCCATTGTTCTGAAAAACAAAACCACTGGTGGTCAGCCTAAATGTGGCCCAAAATACAGGTCTGAGGAAGGGCTAACAGGGCAGCTTTTATTCAAAACAAGTCAATCCCATGTTGGGAATTCTTTTCCAATTATCCTCAGCAGTTTGCACCCCAGACGTTGCAGCGTGGGGCCAGCGCATGTGATCGCTGACCAGTGTGACCTCACTTGCTAAGCTGAACTCTAAAAACAAAGGGCATTAAACACTGAAAAGTGAATTAGAATGTAAAGAGTCTCACTCTTGGTTTGGGAGTGTGAAATGACTTGTCACCATGTCAGGCACTGGATGCTCGACTGGGGCCCAAATCCTGGATCCAAACACCTTTCCCCCCTTTACTGAAAGTTCACATCTGGATTTGGATCCAGACTTAGCCTCAGGCCCATCTCTAGCAAACTCTCTAGTTGCTGGCGGACAGAGAGCAGTTCTCCAGGCCACTCCCTGATGTGGTTCCTCACTACGTTCACCAGCTCACCTGGAAGTGGTGTGGCTTGGTGGTTCCTCCATGCTGGGTTCTGTGCTCCGCAGTTGGGAGCAGGTAATGCTGTTGGAATCAAGGTAATCAAAGTAAACGTCAAGAGCTTTTTTAAGGCTGCCACAGCGAATGTGAACAGGGCCCCATATGGTGAAGTGGGACACACAAAAAGAGAAATTCACTAACACGATCTCTTCTGCTTCTCATCAGGACTGACAGCCTATAACCCTACTGTGACTCTGCAGTGCGCTCGGTGATCTATGTAATCCCCCCCAGCTTCACTACTCCTGCGTAAAATCCCCATCCCATCCTTGTGTCAGAACGAGCCACATGCAGGCATCTGTGTCTATGTTCATTTCACTGGAGTTTCTTCCATCAGGCTTCCCTTCAACAGGTGGGAAGCGAAGAGGGAGATGCAGAAGTTTGTGGTGCAATGGCTGATTCACCTACTATCGGATAGGCTGGACAAGGTAAAATCAGGTGAGTTTGGTTCTGTACCCATGGGTTGGAGAGGCTGGTGGGGGACAAGTCGCCCTAATTCCAAAAGAAGGTCACATGAACGAGGTAATGTAAGAGCCAAACTCTGGGCCATCCCCCCCCCACCCCCCACTACACCAAATTCTGCCCTCAGATAGCTGTTGTCCATTCATCAGCTGTAATAGGGACCATGGCTGTGTCAGAGGGTGGAAGAGAAACGTCTGCTTCTGGCACAAAGCAGCATGCACATCACTGCACCTTTGCGCTCAACCCAGAAAGCCTACGATTGCTCCAGCTCGCTCCTGGGGTGCTCATGCTCTGGATGTTAAAGCGAAGAATGGAAAGACCCAGGCATAACCTACTTCCTTCACCTTAACCTTAATTCTTTGTGTCTCCCCCTGTGGGAGGAAGCCAGCAGTGGCAGCATTAGGGACCCTACAATGACAAACCAGCATACGTGCTCCGTGAGGAAACACTTCCATTTTGAATTCCCAAGCTAGGCTGTGGCTATTACCGAGGGATCAATGCACTGCCCCCTCTCTCCTTAGTGGTCACCACCAGACCTGTGGGTTTTTCAGGGGAGAGGACTGTGATGGCATAATCCCTTCTTCTCCTGCCTTTTGCCCTCCCCGGAGCTCTGTCGTTGAGGGGAGGCTGCTAGCTACATCCCGAGCAGCAGAACCTTTGACAGGAGTTGCTGACACCTCCCATCTCCCCTCAGCAGTGTCTTCCATAGGAGACCTGGCACTATGCTCCTCTCCTCACCCTAGCGTACTAGCACCTGCTCACAGATGGCCGTTTTGGCAATACCCCACTTGGCAAAAACCTCGCTGCAATTTCAGAGGTCAACTGGCTCCAACGGGCAGGAAATAACTTCCCCACTACTTTAATTTCAGGCTCTGTTTGGCAATTGGTCACTTGGATTGCGATGCTGCCAATGGGACTGCAAGATCCCCAGTGCAAAGTGCATACCAGGTACATACGTGGAGCTCCCATCATCTCCACGGACTCGAGCAAGGAAAGTGGAGGTAAAACGAACTATTGCTGGGCCAGGCAATTTGCAACCACTTAGCACAAACGCTGCCAGCAGAATCTCTCCATCCAACGGGCTTTGGGGAAGTGTTCAACTTCTTAAAATGACCAGCTGTTTTGACAGAAGGAAATGAGATGATTCAGGGGATTAGTAACGGGAAACGGAGCATTTCTCCTGGGAGGTGCCTTGCTGAAATACAAACTAGTTTAGTAGCTGCCCAAAGCTGGTGCCATCCACTGACATTGTGACGACCGATGTGAGATGAACAGGAGGGCTTACTGCCAGCGTTAGCCAGGTCTCCACATTGGTATTAGCTCCTTTGGTAGCACTCCCAGCCCAAGCCACAGGCTTTTGGGCACGGAGATTGCACTGTTCCGTCAGAGCAGAGGCCCTGTATAGGAAGGCTTCTCTGTTTATTCAGGTGCTTGTATGGTCCCCTTTACTATAGGCGCTGAGCTTGCATTGCTCCTGCCAGTGGTGCATCTGTTGTGTGAATGGAGGATTCCAGTTGTTAGGGAGAGCAAGGTGGCACTTGTTTTTTCATGGGCAATTGAGTCACTTGTTTAAAAAACTAGCTGCCACTCACCACTGTCAAAATTGACTCCTTTGGCTGCACTTGCTGTGACAGGGCCATTTTATCCAAGCTCCTGCCTACTTGATCCAAATAATCAGTGGGAACAGCTTGCCCAGCAAACAGGGACAGGCACAAGTATCCTGGGACAGGGAAAGTGTGGTGCCAGCTCTTGAATTTACTAGCTGGAAATCCTAGGCCTACAAGGATCTCAGGGAACCACATTCCATCCTCAGTACCCATGTAAATGAAGCAAGAGATGCCTTCATGTTGCTGGTTACTCCAGTTCCCGGCTATGGCAGTCCCCACTCGTCACTGCTGATGTAGCTACAATGGCAGACTGGAGCAGTGCTTAAGCACTGGGGATCTGGAAGGTGAAGGGAGACCAGCCCCAGGAATGGTGCTCCCACATCTTTGGGTATGTGTGTGGGGGGATTAGGTGGCAAAAGGGCGTTTGCCAAATGTTGGGCTGTGGTAGACACTTGGGTTATGTCTACACTGTATTAAAACACCCACAGCTAGCTTGTGTCAGCTGACTCCGGCTGGAACCTGGGCTCTGGGGCCCCCGAGCCTTGACTCCAGCCCAGGTGTCTACGCTGCAATTTTACAGCCCTGCAGCCTGAGTCAGCTGACACAGGCCAGCTGTGGGTGTTTTTAGCGCAGTGTAGACATACCCTTGGTTTCTGTCCCCGTGGTTTGGCAGTAGCACAGGGAAAGGGCAAGCAGTGCCCCTGCTCTTTGGCTCCGCCTGCTTAATTCATGGCCACTCACTAATAAGAACATGGTGGAGGCACCTGATCTTGCATCTATTAGCAGGACCTTGCTGGCTGACAGGCTGGCCATGCCAGTGTAGGCTCAGCTTTGTTTAACTGCTTATTTGGGCTGATTAGCTGCCATTGAGAGGTATTATTGGGATTGGTAAAATAGATGCACTGTTTTCAGGTGTATAGCTTGTGTGAAATAAGGCTTGTGGTGGAAACTAGTGAAGAGCAGAGGCTGTCTTGTGGAAAGTTCTCCGTATGGGGGCAGACAGCCTATTGCTGGTGTTCATCTACTGTGAATCACAGAGGTGTTGTTGGCTTCTTAAACTGTTAAGTTAAAGTTTAACTTAAACTTCTTACCATTGCAGGTTGTGTCAATTACAGTCAGGGATTTTAATACCTGCTACCCCGAAAGGGCACAGATGCAAGCAACTCCTGTGCTCTGCACGGGTCAAGGTAATATACCAACAATGCTGTGTGGGCGCTTGCCAATCGTTTCCTACTTGTGGGGTGGCCTACACTGCCCAACCATTCACCCAAACAGATGGGAAAAAATAGATGAGACAGGTGTTGAGTGAATCTCCACTTTAATACTGTAGAAGGATTCTTTGCATAACCGTAACATGATTCCAACAGCAGAAGTAAACAGTTGTTGATATTTCAGAGTAACACCATTTCCTTAGATGGCTACTGCAGCTCATTATTTAAAATGTTTCTCACAGGCTTTACACTATTGCCCGGAGTCCTTACTCTCCCACAGCTACTACGAAGCTGTGACTTATCACATTTTGTTTCGTGGGAACAGTTGCCATGGTTTAATCACATTGTACTCCACAGGAATGAACTGCTGTCAATCCTCACCGAATATTTCAGGGGAAAACAGACAGCAGGATCTCCCACCCAGGCACAGACCAGCTGCTCTCCTGTGCTGCAGCAACACAACATGTGGATCATAAGTGCTAAAACACATATACACACAGGTAAAGAATCACCAGAAGAGACAACTGTAAGTTTTCCAGGCTTTGCCTCCCACTCCACTATTCCCTTGAGTCTTCACCCTTATGTTCCTTAGTGGCAACTGGCTTCTAATCTAGAACATAAGGGGAAACTGCTTTTTCCCTGATTGTATCTATTTAAATAACTTTTCTACATAATTAACCACCAAATTCACTCCCCATTAACGATCAGTTCATAACGTCACACTAAAACAATTTGATTTTTTGTGTAGCTAAACCCTTACGTCTCCCCTTTCCTCCATATCTCATGGGTGGCTACTGGGAACTTGAGTTGGGATTTTCTGGTGCAGAAACCCATTGCTAGCAACGGTCAGCACACCAGAGTTCACAACACAATCATTTCAACACCAAGCAAATATTCCATGGCTGTTTTTTCCACTTATGCCTGTGTTGCTCCCAGATCAAAGTAGCAGTTCTACTGTCATCTAAAACACTCAATGGAATAGCAGCAGAGGGTTGGTAATCAATTACTGCAACCTTTGCTCCAAGGCTGAGGACAGTAAGAGGGAAAGAGTAAAGGACAGTTACTTCTGCAATCTGGTAAGTCAGAGCTTTTTACAAAATCCCCTCAGATGCACTGTCCATAGGAGCATCACCATGGAGAGCAGCCAGTGCATCCAAACGGAACAAGCAGCTGCTGCACTGTGGCAGCATTAGCATAGGACAGCGCTGTTAGAGCTCCCTGCTACATTTAAATACTAAACAATGGAACAGTGTTTTGAATGAATGACTGTTAGAAAAAAAACAAGCAATGGCTGGGCAGCTGACTGTTCATTGTCATGTGTACTGCACTGGCTGTATCTGAGCCTGGGAGGGGGAGTGAAGCAGTAAGAAGGGATTCCCAAATCTTAGTCCACCTAGCATGTTAGAGGGGTGGACTTGCTTGTGCTAAGGAGGTGTACTGTGGGAGATGAGTTTCAGAGTGGTAGCCATGTTAGTCTGTATCAGCAAAAACAACAAGGAGTCCTTGTGGCACCTTAGAGACTAACAAATTTATTTGGGCATAAGCTTTCGTGGGCTAAAACCCACTTCATCAGATGCATGGAGTGGAAAATACAGCAGGCAGGTATAATACACAGCCCATAAAAAGATGGGAGTTGCCTTACCAAGTGAGGGATCAGTGCTAATAAGCCAATTTAATTAAGGTGGAAGTAGCCTATTCTCAACAGTTGCCAAGAAGGTGGATATAAAGCTCTGAGTTTTTCCATAGTGCTGTGGAATAATCCAAACATTTGGTCCTGCAGCATCATGATTGGTATACCTAGCACCCCTGAAATGTACTTGCCAGGCCTGCCTACTATACACTGTAAGGTTTTTACTGTACCATGATTCCAGGGTAATCATGGGGATGAAGGAGAGGTTAGGTTTTGCCTCCTCTTGGAGGGGAAAGAGAAAGCTGATGGTAATCTCAACCTCCTCTACATGACAGGTGGCTTGTTGTCGATCAGTATTTTGAGGTAACTCAATTACTTTGGCTCAAGGACTCTTCTGGGGTTAGCACTAGCTCTAACAATGTTAGTAGCACTAGGCCCTAACTGCTGTGGTCAAGCCTCCATCAGTCTATTCCTACTTAACAAACACAAGACTGTAGGAGCTGAATCAATTTTTTACTATGCGCCTTAATTTGCCACAAGGCCTAGCAGAGTTGTGGTAGAAGTCTTTGAGTTACAACAGTCTTCAATCCAAATTGACATTTTTAGCAAAACAACTTTCTAGGGCTGAAATAATCTATTTCCCCGCCGTGCCTAGACTAGGGTTTTTTCACCAATGGAAAAGTGTTTGTGCTTTAGTATTGCTCCTTTGGAATGAATCAGAAAGACAGCTACAAAGTGCTCCCTACCCCAAACCATTTTTTGCTTTTACATCAGAAAAATCAAGTCTTGCCTTCCCTCTTTCTGCTGGAAACTGTTAGTGAGACATGCTTGAAACCTGAACTGTAGAGACAGTTTAAGCCATCTCACTACCACTTTTTTAACCTGAAGGGTGAAGTTAGTTTCAGCTTTGTGCAAAGATCTTTCTATAGTAAACAGGGAAGATCTGCTAATCCTGAAGTAAAGATGAGCAGAGTTCCTTTAAAGTTACGTGGCTGTACGCTGCAACAGGCACCGTCCCCACTGTTATCCTCTTTATAAAATAAGCAGCAACACAGCCACAGTAAACTAGTACATTAAGGCAGCAGTTCTCAAAGCATGTCTGCTATGCAGAGCTTTTTAATGAAAGCTAAAGTTTAAATAATAGCATAAATATCTACTACTGCTGGACAATCAGTGTGGACTGTGGTTCTCTTGGCACTTGTGAGATTGCTCTTTCAATAATAAATGACAAGGCAGAAGCCAGCTTGGAACAAGATTACAGGGAACTGAAGTATGGTCATGGGGTGGGGGGGGGAATAGGAAAAGAGGACTCATCCACCATCTCATTCCCAACCAACTGCAACACCACTCACCGGGCTTCTAGACAATTCACTTTTGTACATTGCAAGTACTGTGCTATACACGTCCCAAGCCCACTTAGTGTGGGATGCATATAGCAGAGTACAGATCTGTATTTAACTCATTCCGCTCATGGGCTACTAGGTCTCAGATGATTGAGTAGTTCCTTTAAAAACTTGTATGGAGGGAGGGACAGGAGGGGCTAGTAGGGTCATAGGAAGTACAATCTACCCTCCCCTGCCCATAAGAGAATGCAATAAGTGGCTCCCCTCATAAACAGCATTACTAAAATGCAATTTTTGGCAGCCTGCCACTAACCTGAAGAAAGGAAAATAGCAGATGAACAAATTTCAGTTACAGCAGTGATTGACCACATCTCCCTCGACATGTTTGGATTTTACAATATGGTGATACTTAGCAGGGGCTACCACGTGCCTGGTTTCCCAAATTATCAATGCATATACCTCAGCTAACACCAAAGAGCTACCACAATTCAACCAAGCATAAGAACTCGCTGCTCGGACTGAAGAATGAAAATCCAGGTGTGAAGAGTTTAAGACTCAGAGCACAGTAGCCACCTCTCTATTACAATGTGGAGCACAACATAATGAAAGGTCACTGTCCTAAAGTTAAAACAAATATAAAATTGGAGATGACTGTCTAGTTCCTTTTTGAGGAAAGTTCAATTACAACACAACCAGCAGTTTTAACAGCTCTTCTAAATGGAGGAAGAACAGCAACTTTTACAGTATGAAAATAAGCCACAGCTAGCCATTTTAGATTCCACAGTGATCAAGTATAACAGATCTTTCACAGTGCTCAACCATAAGGGATGGTCAAAAAGCTTCCTCAGAGGCCACCTAGCTCCACTACAGCATTAAGAAGTCAAACTCTACAGACAGCTCTCTGCAACCTCTTCATTACAGCTTAGTGTGGACCCTATAAATGTTCCAGCTGCCCAGGCTTGACACACCAAGATGAAAACATCATTGTTCATTTGGTCCAGATTCTGTATAGGGATCTTTCTCAGAGTTCAAAAAGTGCTGCATTTTGATTAATGCTGTGTATGGTGCACCAGTCTGGAATATGTTCACAGAAGCAGTCTCTAGGTTCTCCAAGCTTTAGAGACAGTCTGAACTTTCAAATGTAATATTGTACCAGACTTTCTCTCTCTCTCTCTCTATATATATATATTTACACTTCTAACAAAGGATTATCAAAAAAACCCATCATTTAACTATTTCCAGTCGCTGGATTCATTTGGTGATGCTACAGTCCATTATTTATGACACAATGAAATGAAAAGGCAACAGGAGCAAGCAGATTTACAAGGAGAACAGGACTAAAGACACTGAATTTGCTTGCTAGCAGCACCATCTAGACAGACATACTTAAGCACAGCAGTTTAATAGGCTTCTGGTAACATGTTATAGTCTAAAATTTCCTTAAGTGTAGCAGCAGTTCTGTACAACTCATTTAATTAAGAATTCTTGGAGAACACACAACACAGCATATTGTAATGTAAGTGGGGAATGGAGTGTGCAACTACCAGTGAAAAGATGTCTCTATTCCCACATTCTACAATGAACAACCCACTGAATGGGCTTATATTTGAGCAGCATGCAGTTTTAGCTATCATTTGCTGTGTATGGGCACTAATTAACTCCCAATTTTTGGCCTTCACCAGGGCAATTCTTTTTAAAAGAAAAGCCTGGAAACTTTTCTAAATTAATCGGAGTCAGAAGGGCAGGAGCAGCAATTTAAAAAGTATTCCGCCCGCCCCCAAATCCCAATTATTCTTTACTCAGTTTTGCAGTATAAAGTAGTTATTTGGATTTATTTGTCCCCACACCTATGCTGCCAGGTTGAGCCCGTCTAGACCAAGTTTTGGTACTGACAGCTTTTAGCAACACTTTTAAATAAAACAGTGACTCGTTAAGTCTAATTTCCAATTCACTGTGACAAAACTAGGTTAAATAACAATGTTGTGAAACAAAACTGAAGTGCCAGGCAATTCAAAGGTAATGTAAGGATTGGGGAAATAATAATGAACTGGAGTCTCTCCCTTAACTTTGCATTTTCTGGCTTTTTGTTTGTCACAACAGTGCTTAACATTTCTAAAAAATACTGGGTCAGGAAAAATTAAGACATCCTATTTTTACGTGTGCTAGTATGCATTTAGGGTACAAGCTCTGGGCCATATTCTACCCTGTGCATGTATAATTAGTCAATGGATGTGACATATCCAAGGAGAGAATATGGCCCATATCATTAATATTAAATATCTTTGAAGTTTATCAAAATATTGTATGTTATTTTAAAATTTGACAAATCACTTGCCAAATGGTACAGCAGTTAAACAGAGGCAGTCATTCAGTTACACAAGAGCAAAAAGCACATCACTCAGTGGGCTTGAGGCTTGTATAATCAAGATTTAAAGAGTTTTAGAAAAAGTTTACCCTCAGCCTAAAGTCTGTCTGTCAACTTTTGGCTTACAGTGCAGTAAAACAAGTTAAAGCGCTGCAGTTAACGGCAGCTGCCTCCGGCACAGCAGCGCACAGTCTTTTTATAGTTCACAAATACACACTATGTAAGATTCTGCTGAGATGTCCTGAAAGAAAGAATCATGAGCAAAACAAACTAACACATTCAAGCCACTTACTTAACTATGTAAAGTCAAATCAATACTGCAGTTATGAGACCAGTCTAGCACAGTGCCAGTAGCCTATCTGCAACAGTCCCCACTTGTTAGGTACAGAGTCAAGTTCACATTAGATTTCATGTCAGCAGTTATGGGTCATATCTCCCCTTTTATTAATCCCATAGGGTCCAAGACCTTGCTGCTCCTAACACTTAGTATTTTCAAAAGCAGAATATGTATGCACCCTTAAAAGCAATCTTTATCTCCGCACATCTGTCTTTTATAGCTTTGCACTGGAATGAAGATAGCCAGAGTATAAATTAATGCATTTACTGACATCAACTCCTCCGCTGCATTCTTTCCTTCCTAGTGACCAACTTTTATTAGCTTGGAAGTGCTGCACTGTTGGCTGGTGATCAGCTTCCAGTAGTCAACGAAATACTGTCCCAAGGAACCATTATTCTATGTCTAAATCTGACAAGAGTGGCATTTGACAAGGGAAGGGGGAATATGTGGCAGCTTAGAATGTTTTCAGGCTTCGTATGGTTCACACCTGTAATGGATGGAAATATTAACAGTGGTAAACTCCTTCTGAATTGCCTTTTTCCTTCTAGGTCTAAATCTAGGCCACTCCACGTAGGACGGTGAGAGAGAAGAGGGCCTATTGTCCACACAGCAGTATGTCCCAGGTACAGAAGAATCTGGGATCACATCCGTCCTCCATTTTCCCCTCAGGCAAGTTGATGAGGCTTAGAATCAAACGAAGAAGTTGCAAGAGTCATGCCATAGGTGTTTGTCCACAGAAGAGAACAGTAAGGTCCAGATGTAAGTTTCCATGATAGGAATCTCAGAGTGGAGGGAAATGGTAACTAAGTTTCATTTCCCCATTTATTTTTTTTTGAGGCGGGGGGAACGAGTCCAAGGGAGGTTAGTTCATCACAGCACAAAAAACAGGATAAGCACCACCAGTAAGATAACAAAGAGAATGATGATTGCACACCACTGCCGTCGATCTGGAAGAAAAAGGAAACATTAGTTTTCTACTTCCATGGGGAGGGGAAGAGGAAGAAAGCTTCCTCCATTGCACTACTGAGGACCTAATTTAACCCAGAAAGAAGAAAGAAAGGAAAGTTTGATGGAAGCCTTTTAAACTAGATCTACCTACATAAGGAACAATTCAGCCAGACTCTCATTAGGAGAATCCCAGGAGCCAGATTTTGCCTCAGCAGTATTACAACTGAAAGTGAAGATGCACCAGCTGTATGTTACTCAGCACAGTTCCCACCCTTTGAGCACTTTTGCACCATACACACACATTATGCCTTGCATTGCTTCATGTAGATTTTGCACAAGAGCTCCCCTCACCACCACCTTTTTGGATGCTGGAAATTTCAGCAAGAGAATGGCCACCAGTTAGGGTGACCAGATGTCCCAAGTTTATAGGGACAGTCCTGATTTTGGGGTCTTTTTCTTATATAGGCTCCTATTACCCCCCACCCCCATCCTGATTTTTCACACTTGCTGTCTGGTCACCCTACCACCAGTAGGAAGGTGAGACTAACCTTTAAAGTAACACTCCGTAGCAAAGAAGTTAAATCTCCTTTAAAAGGTGTCAAGACTACCTTGGTTTCTCTTCTATTTTCACCTACCCCTGGCCTTAAAAACATCTGGTCCTGACTTTCTTCTTTGTTGGGGGCTACAGCAAGATCCTCAGGGGAACTTGATGGTGACCACACAGTTTGACACTAGAATTGCAGCTTAATGGAGGGAGAAGGGTGGAGTTTTAGAAACAGAATTTGTCAAAGCCCTGGAAAGAAGGCTGGAGGTTCTCTAGCCATCGTCAGAGCATGTCCCGGAAAAGGTCTGTTATGCAATGCACTTTTAAAGGATGAAGGAAAGATCGTCACCTCCCTGCAGGCTATATCTGCATTGGCAAAGCTAGACCCATACTTCACCACTAGCGCAGTTCCACAAGTGGTAGCAATGGTGGAAGCTGTAGACACAGCTGTTTGTATCACTCATCTAACCATGCTCACGCCGTAACTTCCATTATTGCTACAGTTAGCAAAGCTGCACTAACGGAGGCCCCAGGTCCCAACTTTGCCAGCGCTGGATCCTTAGTTTAGGATGCAGGTGCTAATGGCTTGTGATAGAGTTTCTATCTTTTCTAAAAATGTCAGTCTTTCACAACAATTGAAGGAAATTGAAGTTTATTTTCTGATCATTAAACCAGTGTCTGGGGAGGAACACTGAAGTGAGTTGACAAAGGGTCCTGTGGCACCTTATAGACTAACAGAGGTATTGAAGCATAAGCTTTCGTGGGTCAATACCCACTTCTTCGGATGCAAGCAGTGGAAATGTCCAGGGGCAGAGAACTGAAGTGAGTTGTTTGCCAGCTGTCTGTACTGCTAAGTGACATGTCACTTCAGCTGAATGTTCACCAGCAGGACTGACCCAAATGCTGCATTAATTCAACTTTTTGATTTGAGATGCGCTTTGTATATGGCAGAAAGCACTTATCACCATGTGATTCTGTGATGCTTACTGCCTGTTGACAGTGACTTGCAGAACATCAGTTCTGAAAGGTTACCAGGTGGTGATTTTCAATGGATCCCCAAAGTTGCAGTCAGATAACTGGGCAACTGACACTGACAGACTGATAGTACCTTTCTTCTATCTGACTCATGTAATTTACCCACTGCTTCCAGAGATGCATGAAGCAACCATGAAAGAGAAGATAATACATTTAGGTAGACTATTACAAAGTGCACACAGTGTTTATAAATGAAAACAACTCTGGGGAGTAACACTTCCTGGAAGTCAGATGGCAGCCTACACAATCAATCATACTTCCTGTTTTTATTATCCGTGGCATCCTGCCAGCTCTGGGACCCCCCCTCAGAGTTCAAGTTGTGCCTCCCCCTCCTCCCCGCCCCCCGCCCCCTTTGGAGGTTACACCTGCCCAGACACCATCTTTCCTCCTACAGCTGGCAAGGATCTTTTCATCTGACACTGTTCCAGTGTAAAGCTAAGAGTTAAACTAAGCTTGTTCTTGGAGTCTTTATTCTGAACACTGAGGCACAGGGAAAGAGCTGGAGCATGAATTGCACAATGATTAATTTAGAGCATTTCTCATTCATTTCAGATAAACTAACCTGATGTCTTTCAGTTCTCAGGTGAGAATTTCACCAGCTGGATGCATGAGCTCACCACTGGCTTCAGGTCTTTAAGACACAGATGAGTGCTGAGTGATTTTATGAGTGTTGAGGAGGCATTGGTAGATTGGAGGTGTTTTTTGGCCATCAATCCAAGACGACACTAGAAACCTTCAATAATCTCTCCCTCCTCTCACACGCTCTAGCATTAAGCTATTTGCTTTGATTCCTGGGGCTGGGTGTGGTTTCCAAGCCTGGAGTGAAGGTTCAGGCTGGGTTTTGTTTCTGTCACAAAAAGAACTCCATAAAGCCAAACTCTGTCAGGAGTACATTGTGGGCAGCTACTGCTTGGACTTTACAGCAAGGCAAAGCCACCTGCTCACATGAGGTTTAACTAAAGTTCTCTAGCTTGCTTCATGCTTAAGCATCCTCTAAGCTTGTAGGAACCTACAGTAAAACTTGTGATGGAATGATGGAAAAGCTATTACAATTGTAGTCCCAAGGTACATTCTCACACCATGCAGGTTGCATAAATGATAGGAAAAAAAATCTGCCGGTGGAAAAAAAATGCTGATTAACAGGCTAAAAAAAGGACAGTCCCAGCATAAACTATAACTTGCCAGGCTCTACACTCAAGTAGCACAAGATTATCTTTCCCTGAACTGAACTGCTTCCTGTCTTGCCATACTCTCAAAAACCATACTATTTAAGAGAAACTACTTGACACTAGTCCCAGCTCCAGGAGACAACACAGCACATTCCAGACCTCAGACCAATGTAGCTTTCATTCCCTGGTTTAAAGTCAGATCCCATTTTCAGCCACCTACCACTGGTCATGTGGGACACTTTTGCAAGCTTCTTCATAACATTATCAAGCCGTGACTGAGTGTTGTCCAACTCATGAGAGAAGTCATCCAACATCCTAGGGACAAAGAAGAGGCGAACTGTGTCAGGTAAACAACCTAAGCAACTTATCCAATGTACTAATTAGTTAGTTTATGTATCTCAAGGACTTCACTACACACACACACACACACACACCTGTCACCCGCCTACAAAAAATAACCCAACCCCCAGGCAAAGTACAAACACATTTTAGGGTCTTATTTGATAGTGTCAAAGCAAAAATTTGCTCAACCAGCAGTTTTACTCTAGTGGTAAATGAGAACTAATTTGGACTAATTTTCTAAGTGCTTTCCCTGATGTGTGAAGTCAGTACCCTGATGTGTGAAGCCGGCTCTGGTGATCTCTGCAAAGTGAGCAGTAGCTGATAAACATTTGATCCAAAATTAGCGAAACATGTTTAGGCTTAAAACCATTTAAGGTCCAAAATGTCACATTGTTAAACGCTTTATCGCTGACACATAGCGCTTAATGTAAATTATGTACCATAAGGGAACGTGATTTGGCATTGCTGTTAAGTATCCTACCATTTTGGTTTTAAATGCTGTAGGAAAGTTACTGAAACCTGTCCGGAGCTGTTTCATCACTGTCAAGAATCCATTTTGAGAGAGAAATACATCCAGGATAAACTTATCACTTTTGCTTGAACAGGTAAGATTTTAAAGCTTCCTTGACCAGTTAGCTTTGCTTCTAAAAGGATTAAGTTTCTTCTCTCCCTGTCTCCCACCATTTTCCATTGTTGTGTCCTCCCAAACTTGAAAATATTTCTTCCCACTCTGTTTGTTCTGTTCTTTGCTTCACCCCCTACCCCCATAATCTCTTTTTAATAGAACACAAGCCAACAGGGGATGGATCACTTGATGACTGCCTGTTCTGTTCATACTCTAGGGCACCTGGCACTGGCCACGGTTGGAAAATAGGATACTGGGCTAGATGGACCTTTGGTCTGACCCAGTATGGCCACTTATGATATTGCTTCGCCTTGTTTACTGGTATGTAGTTACCTAGGGTGTTATCACTATAGTTCTGGACCAGTGTGTTAATTTGTGCTCTGGGAGCTGCCTTGGTAGCCCAGAAAGTCACTGCAGAGTTACACAAAAGGTGTGTTTAAAGTTTCTCAGCAACAGTTAAACATAGGTATGAACCACTAGTCTTAGTTTTATTGAAAATGAAACTGCTATCCGGTGTCACTGGAAACTCCAGATATACTATTTGATTAGAGGATACACACTTGGAAAGAAGAAATCTAATTTATATATAAAATGTATGGATGAAAACTGCTGCTACCCTTTAATCCTTTGTGTAGCAGAACTTTTTAGCTTTGACTGAATAGAATTTGGGATCTTCTGTGTGTCACTAACTGGGCTGGCAAGATTATTCCAAATCCAGAGTCATACAATGATATACAGCTCTTGTTCTTTCTGGTCACAGGAGCATCAATAGTTATATTTTAGTGTTATCACCAGCCCTTCCCCATGTCTTATTCCTGAGAACTCCTACAGCTTGGGATTTGTTTCTCAGCACTCACACTGCTTGTTCCTCCAGCTCCCCACCAATGCGCTGGGACATGTTCTTCAGCACCCCAATGCTGCCAGAGACTAGCTCCAATTGCTCATCCTGCTGCTCCACAATCAGCTGGTGCCAGAGAGAAGGGAAACAAGCAATTAAAATCCAACATACAGTTGCAACTGGTTCAGAGCCCAATGCTCTGACACATGCCTGCTGCCTTGCCAATTTGGACAAGCAGAGTTTAGAAATAGGCTTGAACTTCTAGTGACTAATCCTGTAATTCAGAGGAATACTTAGTGTTGGTCAACCCTGAAGAATTACTGTCAAAGCAGCATGATGGGGTTCCACGTTTGTCCCAGTAACTCCTTATCAAGTGTTCACTTGACAAGTAAAATGGAATTGTTCCCTATCAGCCTTACAAATTCAGTGCGGGCTTAGAATCAAGATGGGTTCTTGCCATCTTGCGTATCACCAGTAGAATGGTTCTGTAGGCTACTGCAGGCTTGATGTGATATTTGTGCAATTACCTTTAATGGGTGGAAGAGACTGGAACTTAGTAGCAATTCTAATGATTCATATGATGGAACAGAATCCAAATTGCATTGCAGAGTCAGCACAGCTAAGAGTTAGCATAAGTACAAAACTAGTCACTAAAATGATCAGATATGACTGAATCAGGGATGGCAAGGTATTTACCAAAGGTGTGTTTTACTGTACTGGGCAACATTAGTTAGTTCCAGTTTAAGGCACTTTCTATTTTAAAAACTTTCCCATGTTATACTTAGTTGTGGTTATATATTCAAGTTGTGGTTACTTAAGGCAGATTTAGGGCTTTACAAATAAGTAAAATTGTTGAGATTAATAATGTAATTATGCTACTGAACATTGGAATGTCTGTATATATTTTAATTTGGTATTTTCTCAAGGAAGCTATGTAATATTTAAAACTGAAATGACAAATTGAAAACATTCGTTGATATGAAAATGACAAGAGTGCAGAGTGGCAGGCTTGAAGCACTGAGCAATCCGAAGCATAGAGCTGCAGACTACCAGTTCAGGTCCATTAAGTCATGCAGCATTCTGTAGCAACAGACCAACTTTGATGTTGTGAATATTCCTGGTTTGAATGGATGTATCTCCAGGTTGAAAAGATTTGCTCTATGGTTGCTGAACTTCCTGGACACTTAAGCTAGTATTTAACAGCACCCTGTCCTAAACTAATTTTTCCTAGGGAATTGCCAACTCTGCTCTGAATACACTAAAGAAACAGTTGTTGAGTAAGACTATACCATTTAACTTTAGTGCACAAACATACTTTACGGATCTAGCTATCAGCTGCTCTTTACAAGGTCAGTATGTAGTTGGGATTATTCAATCACTTAAAGAGCTGAAAAGTGTTTGTTTGTTAGAAGATACTTTGTTACCAATACCTCACTTTATTTCTTCTAAGAACCTATGCTTGGTTTGTCAGCTACATATAAACTTGGGCACTGTCCAGACAATTCTCCAAATGAGCTTGCCACAGTCAAAGTAAACTACCCTACAATGGTTCCTAGCAGCGCTGATTGATTTTCTGTTAAATCAAATGTATTGTCAAAAGCACAAAGTGGTAGACATTAGCCCATAGAGCTAGCTTATTTTATTTTACTTAGCTATAACCATTACCTTAGAAATGTTGTACGTGGTTACATCCATCTCGATTAGCCTATCTTAAGCAGGCAGAGCCCATACTACTAGTGGTTTATATCCCACACTGGCTCCTCAGCTAATTCAAGGTTCTGGTCCTAATCTTTAATGCACTAAATCACAGTGCTCAGATAAGGTGATGAACATAGTACAAATACTGAAGGGGGTGGGGCCTCACTAACTCAAAGAACATTTCAGTTCAGTGGCACCTGCTCTCAGGGGAGAAGCTGAAATTCTCCATGCCCATGTGTGAATTCTCAGCATCTATAGCCACTCTCAGTGGAGGGTCTCCAAGATCAAGTCGTCTTACTACAGGTGATCAGAATGAGCCTAAGCCAAGCTGTCTTTAGGGAAAAATGGAAAACCCATCTCCTCTTCCCCCCACAAAAAGTCTTAATGCAATAGAAGCTAAAGCACACATCAAAAGACAAGCGAGGCTAAGATCAGGGTTCATTATAGATCAATTTAATACAAGTCAGCATTATAATTTGGCACACAGATTTTACAGTGAAGGGTCCAGTTAGGGATGGAATAAATGCATCTGTTTCTTCTTTGAGAGATGAAGAAATGTCAATGCAGCAATATCAAGGGGAGTATTTAATGCATCAGCCCCAAATGAACCTTTATTCAAGATACATGTAAAAGCAGAGTCATTTTTTGAACTGGAATGGAGGAATCTGGCAGAATCAGGTATTCTCCCCATCCCCTTATGTTTCTATGCTTCACAAAGGATTTCATCAGCATGTGGCAGCTTCCAGATAGGTTATACCTTTTAGTTGCCTTCTGCACAGACCCATACATCCAAGCACTAAACTTTAAGGTTTGTGTGCCAAAACCTACACATCAAAACCACCATAAGCACAAGAGTCAATATTTAGGTGCCTACAACAGGTATGTAGGCAAGTAACATTGAAAACAAATGGGCCCTGATTGTATTGAGCACAGAAGATGGCTCATGGCTTAATGTATGCTGGATGTTTGTAGACTTTTGGCTATTACTACCAGTACCACCATCTCCTTACATGCCTGTTAGCAAGGGATCCACATGATCCAGGGTGACCAGACAGCAAATGTGAAAAATCGGGACAGGGGGTGGGGGGGTAATAGGAGCCTACATAAGAAAAAGAGCCCAAAAATCAGGACTGTCCCTATAAAATCGGGACATCTGGTCACCCTAGAGCCACGTGCACTATCATGCAGGAAATACTATACCTGCTGCTGAGCCTGCTGCTCCTCAATGAAGTGTGAATTGGCTAACTGCAGCTCTCGATCCAAACCGCCATATTTATCTGATCCAGAGCTCCAACTCTGACCTCCACTTTCTCCCAGCAGTGCCTGTACACATACACACAGGAGAATTTAATCAGTAAGACATTCCAATATGTGGTCATGTCACCTCACCCCTAAAACTAAGTTCCAAGTTGAAGCAGGAAAGAAGATTAAGTAGTACCCCATGTTACCCAACTCAGAGTATATACACAACAGGTCACTTTCCTTCCATCTCTATTCCAGCAGCAGATTGCTGTAGTTGCTGGCCCTTTAAACAGGAGGATGGATGGAATGTTGGGGTCAGAAGGCTCTGTGACTGCTGCAATTGGGCCGCTGGAGAGAAGGAACAAATATGAAGAAAAGTGCAGTGAACAGCTGGACCCACTTGGTGAAGAGAGAGAAGAGGACAGGCCCTGAAAGAAGGTTAATAGGTGGCAGATAAAGTGTGAGCATGGAACAGAAGGTCAGGGAGGGGGAAAACCAGAAGACAAGCAGTAAGCCAACAGAGAATAAACACTGTCCCCAAAAAAGTTAAGTACATTGCTGGTTCTCTCCAGTGACTAAGAAATTAGTTCTGGCTAGGACTTCCTGGTTCAGGGGTGGCAATCCTAGTGTTATTTAACATGGTATGAGAGTTAAATGAACTTGCAACCTTATACCTATATTCCAGATTGTCAAAGAACTTTTTCTAACAAGGCAGCATTCAGGAGAACTCACTCACAGCATGGCGCTAATGTCTCAGCAGTGACTTGCTACCGGTCACTGCTGTCATAACTTCCTTCAGACTGAAAAGGGGTTGCGGGAAGAAAGGAACTCCAAAAATAAACCGCATAATCCAGTAGCTTCCTTCAGGTGTTATCAATGCTAGGATTGTGTCATGCTGTTCCATCTCAGCTGCATTATTACTCCTGGCAACATCCAGATACAGGGGAAGTAGGGAAATGAAGCAAGGAGAAGTCTAAATAAAGCTAAGAGAGGGCATAAGTGAGTCATGACTACACTTTAAATGTTGATTATTATATGGTTAATGCAACTTCTTGGTCAAGGATCAGGCCTGCTTTCTCCTCGCCAGCCTGTCTGGAAATTTGATTCGTTTGACACTGATGAATCTACTGAAAAGTCAGAAATGTATCTTCAGTATTAAGTGATTTATGCATGCAGACACTTCAGTAGAGGCAGCTCTGGAGGTCACTGCAATTACTTGTAACTCTCTCCTGCTAGTGTAAGTCATGTCTACTTACATTACAAGCAGAGACAAGTTGATAACCACATCCTTTACACCAGCTCTTTCCTGACTCTTATTATAATGAGGCTTTGCTATGTTTACATAGTCAAACAGATATTGCTAAACATAGGATTAGAAGCCATGAATGCTAGAATTACAGTCCTAGATCAGAGACTCACCATGGGGTATGGAGGGGTGATGGAGGAATTAAAAAAAATAAAATAAAAAAAGGCAACCTCTCCAGCCCGATTCCTCCTCTGAGAAATGGGGATATTTTCCTCCCTCCTAGGAACAATGCAAAACTGGATGGTGTATAAGCAGTTTGAGGCAAAAACCACTGAGTAGTAACTTATTACCTTGTGTGAAAGGTTTGGAAAGCAACCAGAGCAAACTGTTCTGGCAAGAATAAGTGTTCTCACTGGTTACTAACCACAAAAGATCACAGGCCAGCAAAATGGATGCTTTTCCAGTTTAAGAAAGATTCGTTTTTTTGTAAACAAAGCTTGTGGTGGAAACAGGATAACAAGATGCATACTGGCAGTACAGTGTTTAAACAGGCATTTAATTTGTTTAATACCAATGTATTCTACCTTAAGGTACATGAGCCACTTAGCAAGTCAGTGTACTTTCATCTAACATGTAGCATAAGTAAGCAGCTACTCTACTTGAACTACAAGGAGTTATCAACCATCTCAAAGGATTCTTGTGTTCACTTTAGCCAGCAGTCTGCTATTGGTTCTCACCTTCCTGTTTTTTCTTTCTGCCAGTGCCTGCACAGATGAGTTTGACATCTGATCCTTCATTTCCTGTTTATTCAAGAGAAAGGTACATGATCAAATTTTAAATAACCATTATTTTAGCGAACTGGCATAATTAAACATACATAGCAAATTTTATGGAGGACCAAAAAACCCTTTACTTAGGCATGTGCTTTTAAAAATCATGGAAGACTGAAGTAATATTACAATTCACAGTTACCCCAATGCTAAGGAAAATGTTAATGAATCCTAGAAACCCTTGTGGCAGAATATTTTGAAAATGTTAGTGATTTACTCCTGGTTTTGCTCCTCCCCATTTTCCACTGCTGTAACAATGCTCGATTTGTGCAGCTGGTTGAAAAAAATATTCTCTCAAGTGGGGTGTATGAAGGACTGTGTTCTAGATGTTGGAAGTTAGGTCTCCTGCATTTTTCCCTCCCATGAAGGACTTGCCACCTTGGACAAGCCACTTT
Organism: Chelydra serpentina; assembly: GCA_037349315.1. Classification (NCBI taxonomy): domain Eukaryota; kingdom Metazoa; phylum Chordata; order Testudines; family Chelydridae; genus Chelydra; species Chelydra serpentina. The sequence continues at coordinate 52,544,334 of JBAIAC010000024.1, read as the reverse complement.
GTGCTTGAATTTCTCCTCTATAAAATGGGCATAATTCTTAAGTCACTATACAAGTGCATGGAAGTCTTCTTTAACCAATGAAAACTTTGAGCTCCTTAGATGAAAGCCGCTATGATAGCAGATGACTTTGAAGTCTTAGACGTTACATACATACTGAAAGTCAGACCCCTACTACCATGAATATATAAACGTGAAGTGTGGCCAAATATGATAATTAAAGTGGATGCTAATCTCAAGGCTGGCACAAATGTCTGATATCACTAGAACAGCCGGTGCGTTCTTGCTCCAGACAGTGACTGATAAAAGCCCCATAAAATATCCCAAATATACTGGGACCTCCCCTAAAGAATTACTTTTCATAAGGGAGCATTCTAGTAAATCTGTTAGAAATGCTAACTAAAGCTGTAGAGTCAACTATGTAAATTAAAATGCCTAAGAATTAAAAATAAAAAGCATTGCTCAAAAATAAGACCATGCTAGTGATTTATGTTTAGAGGTGTTCTTGAGCTGGGTTATTTTCACATTAGTCAGACTGCAGCCTGGACAAGAGGGGACAGCGCAAATTTACCTGATTTACTCAAGATAAAAAACCAGACTTTATAAAGGCAGCCACATAAGCATAGATCCATTACCTTTGTCAGACAGGTTCAGGATTAGTTCCCTAGAAAGCAGGTTTCTACTTCAGGAAGAATTGTAGCTAGATAACAATACTGCAAATAGGATAAGAACTCAGTTCCTAATAAGAACACAATTTGGTGGCTTGCTATGAATATCAACTAAGAATTTTGTCAGAACCAGCAGAAATTAAGGTTTGTGTTAAAATATTAAGCAATGGGGGAAAAAAAATCTTAAATCCAATTGGGAGAGAATTTCCTAATAAGCATTTACTTATCAGATGTTAATACTCTCAATCACTGAAGTTTCCCCTCTCCTTCAATTACCTTCTGGTTGTTAAAATCCCTCCCAACCACATATGAATCTATCCTACTCATTCAGGCCCAACTCAATCCAGCTGACCTTTTCTCCATACTTATAGTAAACTGCTGCTCCTATTATAGTTAAGACTGCATTTCCATTCTAACTTTGTTTTCAGTTACAGTAACTCCTCACTTAACGTCGTCCCGGTTAACGTGGTTACATTGCTGATCAATTAGAGAACACGCTTGTTTAAAGTTGTGCAATGCTCCCTTATAACATTGTTTGGCAGCCGCCTGCTTTGTCCACTGCTTGCAGAAAGAGCAGCCCATTGGAGCTAGCTGGTGGGGGCTTGGAACCAGGGTGGACATGGGAGCTGAGAGGGGGGCTGCCAAAGTTCCTTGTGCAGCAGCTGCCCAGCAGGCTATCGATTGCCAGGCAGTTCAGCTGTCCCTCCCCCCACTGCCATGTGCTGCTCCTGCCCTCTTCCTTGGAGCACCTCCCGGGAGCCTCCTGCTTGCTGTGCAAGGGGGGGGGTGCTAATGTCAGGGTGTCCCCCTTTCCCCCCACTCCTTTACCCCATCGCCACAGAGTGGCAGGGACACACGACAGGGCTCAGGACAGAGGGAGCTTGCTGGCAGCAGCTGCTGTCTCAACTTGCTGATCTGCTTAAAGGCAGTGTACTTAGAGTGGGGTCAGCGTACACCTCGTCTCTCACACACTGTGTGTGTCTGTCTCTCTCTGCCATGCCGTCTCCCCTCCCTCCGTTCCTGCTGCCTTGTAGAGTGTGAGGCTACATTAACAACACTGTGTTAACCCTTGAGGGCTCAGCCGAGTGCTAGTTCATCATTTAGCAGTAAGGCATTCCCTGGGAAATATCTCACCCTCTGACTTTACCACCTCAACCAAGCTTCACAATAATCATTGCTGTGTACAGTATTAATTAGTCTGTTTAAAACGTATTCTCTGTGTGTGTGTGTGTGTGTGTGTCTATATACACACACACACACACACACACACACACACGTCTTTTGTCTGGTGAAAAAATTTTCCCTGGAACCTAATCCCCACTATTTACATTAATTATTTTGGGGAAATTGGATTCACTTAACATTGTTTCACTTAAAGTAGCATTTTTCAGGAACATAACTACAACATTAAGCGAGGAGTTACTGTATTTAAAGCTTTCTGAAAGTGATTTTAGGTCAACATTTTCCAGATGCATGTCTGCCCAAAGGTGAGCTTTTTAAAATCCAAGCAAGAACTTAGCCATTGGTGAATAAACCCCACAAATTCTCCCAATACAAACTAAACACTAGTGACCTTTAACAGCTGTAATGTGAGAACAGCTGAGGGTAGGAAATTGATGTCTGGTATGTAAATAGCATAACATGCCTTTGAACAGTTCAGTGAAAGCTGATTTTGATTTTAATCTTTGAAAGTTTGCACTTCAAATATGCACAGCACAATTAAAACAGCATTCAAAGCTAGACTCATTTCCTCTCTGCCTCTTACTGTAGTAGAGGCAGTTATGTTGATTCTTCATTTCTAGATGCTTCTATAGGTTCCAGATTGTTCATTGCAAAGAGAAACCTGGACACTTGTAGAAGCAGCTGGAAGTGAGGAAAGCCAGTAGTAGAATCCAGTCAGCTCTTTGCAGACTGCAAGCAAGTGCTTCACGGACCACGGCTTGGGAACCCTTATCAGAGGGATTATGCTGAAAATGAGGGTGGTGAGAAAGCAGGTAACAGTTTGATATTAGACTGACACTGGAAACTAGTCTCCAGTACTTTGAAGCGGCCGTGGGCTTTTACATACTATCACTGAAAATCCCCTCCACAAACAATAAGCAGCCAAGCTCCTTACCCTGACCACCTGCCGTGTGCTTGTGATGAAGGCTTTTCTTACACCCAGCTCTGTTGCATCAAGGTTGAATTTCCGAGGATTTGCTTCAACAATGCGTAATAAGTCAAGGAAATAATGTAACTGGTATTCAGCATTTATGAATATCTAGATATCCTGGCTGCCCGGAAAGGGCTCCCCAACTGCTATAATTCATAAGCATAATTGGACCTTTCCAAAACTTTGGTTAGTAAAGTACTAGACTGGTTGTGATAGGAACAATCTCTTAAAGAAAAAAGCATGGTAGGAATGCATTCTACAGGACACGTATCAGCATATAGTCTCCCTCTCCCGCTTGAATATTTGGGTTCTCTGATCTGTACTGTATAGCACTTTCAGAAGTTTGAACTTAAAATGAAGGAGAAAGATGATTTTGGGAGGATGTTAGTCTAATATAAGATTGATTGCATGAAATAAATTCATCCAACAGAAGGGGCCTTAGCGAACAGAACATTTAATTTTAAATGCATCTTACTGGGGAGGAAAACAAACACTTTTGTCTGAAAGTACTTTAAGTTATTGTTTGAAATCTGAGTAAAGTTGGGATACAACTGCCTTGGTTGTCTAAACTAAAGTGTACATAGTGCAGTCTAATGCAAATAGTAACTCCAATGAGAAATTTATATGGAGTGTGATGCATATTCTCTTGGCTAGCTATTATGTAGGTCCATATCTGATTTATCCAAAGGACTGCAGCATCCCTATAGAAAGGATATTAATAGTTTCATCCAAGTCTTCCAGGTCCCACTCAATGCTCCGCAGGTTATTCCTGAGCTCATTGGTGGTCCAGTCAACTTCTTCTCTTGTGGCTGTGGAGGGATCTTGCAGGAGCTCCGTCCATCTCTGGAACAGCCCCTGTGCAGTGTTCACTGCTTTTTGTACCTCCCTGCAATTGAGAAGAGGAGAAGGTAAAGGATGATTAGCATGTATTCTCTGTATTGACAAGACTAGGGGCTTGTCCAAATGGGGAAATAGATTAATCTATTAGTTATGCCAGTCTTTTCTCCATGTAGACAAACCCTGAGCAGGGAACTGTTGTCACTAATTTTCACTGTAAACCTGCCTGCATCAATCATCCCCAGAACTTCTTCCTCCAAACCCTCCTTTCTTTTGAAAATGAAAGATTCTTCACATACAGTAGATGTGAAACAGTCTTGTCTCCTCCCATCGTGTGGTAGAAATTCCACATTATGAAATTCGTCACAGCAATCCCAATTATTGAAGGGATCCAAGCCTTCAGCCAATTGCTGCCATACAACAGAATATTTACACATGTACCAATGTAACTACTAGGGCAATCAATACTCTTCTCTGAATGGAGGAATTAGCCTACAATTTGCATTTCTATTGCATCTTTCATCCCAGAACTGAGAAGTGCCTAAGTAACACTATAGTATCAAGTGCATATGTATGCTCTCCTCCCCTACTACAATAGTTTCACCTCACAACAAAGGCAATAAGAATTGCAGCACTTATCCCCCTAGAGTTTTTACATGGATTGTATTCAGTGTGGCCCTGGTGATTTTAATATTACCATTCAGACATACTAGTTTAGTAAACTGAACTGCCTTTGCTGTTGCTGCAAGCGCCACGGAAAAGTGCATTCACCTTATATCATGGAAATGCAAGCTTTGCTGATGGCACTGTGCTATCACTTAACAAGTAGCAAATATCTACCAGCAAATACTGCTAGCCTTATTCCTGTGGAATATCCATTCAAATTGATGGGAAGTCAGGACATGACAAGCATCAGACCTGTTAATTCGGCCCTCAAGCTCCCACCGGGGAGTGGGGTCAGGGGCTAGCCCCTTTCCACGCATGCTGTGGCTCTGTGCAGCTCCGGGAAGCAGTGCCATGTTCCCTCTCCGGCTCCTACACGTAGGGGCAGCCAGGGGTTTCCACACACTGCCCCCGCCCCAAGTGCCAGCTCTGCAGCTCCCATTGGCCAGGAACTGCAGAGCCGCCAGCGCCGCGCCTCTGCATAGACGACGGAGGGGGGACATGCCGCTGCTTCCGGGAGCTGGTTGAGATAAGTGCTGCCCAGAGCCTGCACCCCTGACCTCCTCCCATGCTCCAACCCCCTCCCCCAGCCTGGAACCCCCTCTGCTCCATCCCCAGCCTGCAACCCCCTCCTGGACCCCAATCCCTCATCCCCGGCCCCACCCCAGAGCCTGCACCCCTAGCCGGTGCCCTCACCCCCACCCCCAATTTCGTGAGCATTCATGGACCGCCATACAATTGCCATACCCATATGTGGCCCTCAGGCCAAAAAGTTCGCCCACGCCTGCGTAAGAGGCACATCCCTTCTCCTCTTCCCCTTATTTGTTGCCTATCAAATGGCCTAGCATATTTTGGGGCACTAAACATAATAGCTTTGACTAAGGATACAGTACAACTTGTTTGCTTCCCTCAGTTACAAGTGAACTTTAACATAAGTTTGTTTCTTTATTTTGTACCCAAACATATTTGGAAAGTACCAACAAGTGGAAATTTCAAGTAAGGTTAGATGTTCATAGATGAGAAGAGTTACACAAAGGAAAAATCTACTTAAATATGATGAGCTGAAAGGCTATCCTCAGATCTAAATTTGAAGAGGACAAAAGCAGAATTAGTGTCATCTGAGGGGACAGCATGAGAGAAGCTACATCTCCTCCTTTCACACAGCATGAGCAAGTCTTCACACTCCTAGACAGACGCTGTAAAGTTTGCCTGGACATAGTCCAGTTCCCAACCCAGAGCATTTTGTTTTCTCTCGAATAACACCATTTCATCCTTGAAGTTTCACTTTCACACTCCACATTGGTAAACTCTTACCCAGCCTGGAACCCCCACCTCTTACCATATTCACAACTGCTTTTTCCTCTGCTTCCGTGTGTATCTCTCAACCATCCCTGAACTCTGGTCAGCTTGTCATGATTTCATTAGGACTTGAAATTAAGATAAAATTTTCCAGTGCAAGTTTTCGGTTTATTTAACCCCTCGAGCCCAAATTCTGCAACCACATACAAGTCATGCCACATCAATGGCTCTTAAACAATATTGCCCTATACTAGCAGCTCCCCCTAAATACTGATCTCCCTCTTTCCAATTTTTTGTACATTATCCCCAATTTGAGATCTTTGGCCCTCAGCATTCATGAAGCCAGTAAGCCACTGGCCCATAAGACTAACATCATATTAATTATATCCCTCTAACATCTCCTGGACTTAAAGAGCCTGTTCCTTCTATCTGCCTACTTGTCTCCTTAGGATAGAACAGTGGCTCTCAACCTTTCCAGACTACTGTACCCCTTTCAGGAGTCTGATTTGTCTTGTGTACCTCAGGTTTCACCTCACTTGAAAACTATTTGCTTATAAAAATCAGACCTAAAAATACAAGTGTCACAGCACACTTACTGAAAAATTCTTACTTTCTCATCATAATTATAAAAAAATCAATTGGAATATAAATATTATACTTACAGTTCAGTGTATAGTATATACAGAAGTATCAACAAGTCGTATGAAATTTTAATTTGTACTGATTTTATTATGCTTTTTATGTAGCTTGTTGTAAAACTAGGCAAATATCTAAATGGACTGATGTACCCCTGGAAGACCTCTCCGCACCTCCAGAGCCATGCATACCCCTGGTTGAGAACCACCAGGATAGAGGATTTCCCCCCCCAACACATCTGTCTCCACTCATCTCAAGCAAAATATTCTATCTATGCAAGGCCAGCCATAGGTATAATAAATGCATGCAAACCCTCCGATGCCACACTTGTGGGAACATTATAGACCCACAATGAACTGGCGGCTCATGAGCAAGTCCCCTCTCTCTCAGCCGTAGGCTGGGTTCCAAAATTTGTAAAGCTGTTTTCCCCTCAAAATGCCTGCCTAGGTTCACAGGACTGTAGAGTTTTGCTGCTCTAACTAGAGCTAGGCCAACTCAAGTGGTCACACCCAACTAATGATCACCGGAGTTAACTCTACAATGAAGAAAAACTCCCCCTACCCCCATCTCATTTTCTAGCCACCATTATTTGTAGGAGATTTTTTTGTATCCTGAGTTTAATTTATTGCCTATTAACTCAAGATAGGTAACAGGATTATAAAGGCTAGTCTGGACAGTCCCCACACATTTGCTCTAAATTAAACATTTCTGGTCTACTCTATTGCTCAGCCTGAGACTGAAAGACATCACAAACACTTGTCTCCTGGGAAAAATATTTGGGAAATGCAGACTAGCTTTCACAAACATTAGCTACCCCCATTTTAATTGGCAATTTTACTCAGATACATACAACCCCTGGTGGACTATGGCACAGTCCATTGTACCTCAATGGGAGCAGATAAGATGCTGGAAATGTGTCACCCATCCCACATACACTCTTGGGACAGAACGTAAGGCAGGTGGGGCCAGAAGCTCTTGCAAAGAGTTATTTTTTCTTTGGAGAGAAAGACTGAGTAGTGGGAGATTCCACGGGAGTGGGGGAGGGGATTCCCCTGCCCCAGAGATTCTCACATGTCCTACAACCTATAACCTCCCACCCCTTTCCATTCACCTCCACTGATCTCTCCCACCTTCTCCACTAACCTGCCACTAGTCCCCCCCAACACCACCCCCTGCCAGTCACCCCCTTATTAACCCTACCTCTGCCAGTTACCCCCACCTCACCCCCCTTATCCCTGCCCCCACCTCTTCATCCCCTCATTAACCCTGCCCCCCACCTCCACTCACCCCTCGACATTCACCCTGCCCCCCACCCACCATGCCAGTTACCCTCACCCCCCTTTGCCCCGCCCCCACTCACCCTTTCACCACAAAGAAGGGGTCCTCCATGGACATGGCCAGCTGCACCAGCGCCGCCCGGGCCCCTCCCTGCAGCCCGGGGGGGGGGGGGGGGCGGGCGCTGCCTCACAGTCCCTGCGGCGGCGGCGCAAACTCCGGCCTTCCTCTCCCGCCGCGCCCGGCGTGAAAAGATTAGAAGAACGAGGCGAGCCCAACCCCCTCCCGCTCTGGGGGGCCCGCCCACTCCGCCGTCACGTGACGGAGGGTTCCACCCAAGTGGCCTTGTCGCCGTTTCCGCGGGAGGGGGGGGGGCTTCCGCTGTCACGTGACAGGCGAGAGCGTTCTCCAGTGGGAAATAGGCGTGAGGGGGCGGTGCTGTGTCACGTGACATAGGAGAGCGTATCCCCTCCCACCCCGAGAATGGGGTAGGCGCCTCACGGGAGGGGAACGTCCCCACGCCCTGTACCATGGGGGGTCTGGGTTCAGGGAGATGCCTTTTTATGTCCCAGATTCGGCCACTTACAAATGTCTGCAAACAGCCAATAGCACATGGCTCAGTAGCGCTTAAAAGGTGAAAGTCTCCTTCTATTCCAGCCCCACAGTGTTCTCTAGGCAGAGCGCTCACCAATACTGCATTGAATAAGTACATCCTGTGTTGGGCCGGCTCAGCTTCTTTGTCCTGCCTCACTGCATATTCCCAACTGGTCTAATACAGAACCGAGTTTGCCGGCACTTTTGGAACCCTGCTCCTCAACCCCTCTCAGGAGCAAAGAGAGGCCTGGGCTGAAAGGAGGGGAGCAGCCCGAGAGCCAGAAAGGGTTTTTTTGTTTTTAGTTTTGGGGTGGGAGGGGCAGGCAAGAGAGGAAGTTCTGAGCTGACATGTTAGCTCCAAAACAGGAAGGGGAAGAGTGAATGGAATTGGATTTGCTGGGCTCTTTCTGCTTACTTTTACCTCCTTGTGAAAAAATGGTTCCACTCCATGCCCCTTCCTACCTTAAATCTTTTGTTGGCTCCTTCTCTCACAGGTTTCTCTCTGCTCCTTGGACAAGAGTGAGGTAGAGGAGCAAGAGACCCAGAGCAGCAGGAGCTGCTGGGAGTCCCTGGGCCCTAGGAGGACAATAGAGAAGCAGTAGCAAGGTAGAGAGAGCACAGCTGGCAGTAATTAGATAGAAGAAGTTGCATTCACTGTGTGCGTGGCAGCACTGTGTGTATGGTCAGGGAGGGTGGTGGGCATGTACCTGTGTATGGATATATATGTGGAGCTGCATTCATTAAACTTGGGGAGATCATAGAGGGGGGTCACCACCACACCTGTCCCCATTACCAAAATGTGCAACCCCTGTGTAATTTCTGTGTTGTGCCATAAATGGCAGATAATACTGTTTTTAAGGATGCTTCCTCACTGTGTGAACTAAATAAACTAATTTTGCGATCTGTATCATTTAAATCATGTAGTTTATTTAATTCACACAGTGAGGAAACATCCCTAAAAAGATTTTATATTTTAAAAACATAGATTATGTTTTTGTGGTGCAACATGCAATTACATAGGAATTATACCTTTTGGTCATTTGTTACACTATTCTATGGATACATGTCAGCTGCACTGAAAGTGCTCTGTCCAGGGCTCTCAGCTGTTGCAAGGCATTGTGGGGAAGAATTTAAATACAGACGTCATCTGTTAAGAGGGAAGTTGTCTGAAGTAATATAGTCCAATGTAACATTGATAAATATACTCATATTAGTCTTTTGTTCCTACTAATTTGCTGTGAACCAGCCAGTTAGGTCCACTTATGCCATTGCATTCAAATCTTTGACCTAAAAAACATAGTATATATTAATTGCCAAATGCCACATTCATTTTTAAAAGCATCCTGATTTTCAGAATGTTAAACAGAATTTTTTAACATTTCAGTTGAGAGCCTTAAAACTTACACACTCAGTATTTTGACGCTAAACCCAATATCAAAATGGTGAACCAGTATCAAAAAGTTACACTTTCTCTTCAAGCAACGCTAGTCACTTATTTGTAATATAGTGAATATGGTGTTTAATTCTTTAACTCCTGCTCAACCCTATTAAATATGTACTGCTGCTGCTCCTCTTCAGGATTTAGGTCCAGTTCCTCTTTGGATGTGATTAGATTTGTTATCTGTAAATAGATCAGCTCAAGTTGCTCCCATAAGTTGTACCCTGTATGATGATGCTTCTAAATAATGTATTTAGTTCCGTGCCTTTCTTTGAATTATACAGATGTTAAATGCAGTTATGAGCAGTGGTGCACCTGCAGGCATTGTTCCTGAGAGGTAACTGTAAACTCTGTATTTGTAGGAAAGAAACTCAGTAAGTTTGTGTGTGTGTGGTGGGGTAGTTTGATGGCTTTGGTGGACAGTGATTCTGAGGGACTTTTTGACCTTGTTTAGAATAAGATTTTAGAGTGATATGTGAACACGTTAGCTAACATGTAAAGGTCTAATCTAGGCAAACAGGTGTGCCTTTAACATGTGTCAAACTAGTCAAGTTAAAGCCTAAGGGAGAGCCCTGAACAAAACAAGACTTTTGGGTTGGGATGGGGAAGGAGGAGAATTCCGTGTGAGTGTGTGTGTTGCCAAGGGGACGGATACTTTCCGTTTCAGTTTTCAGCTTTAATCTCTTCTGGTCTTGAAGAACACACCCTGCCCCCGGTTCCTGCCTCTTCACAGGCCCATTTCTATGCTGTTGTCCACAGCTTTCTTCTGCTCTTGCATTGCTCTGGTCTGGTAGTGATCAATGGCTCGATGTCTAGTTGGCAGCCGGTATCAAGCGGAGTGCCCCAGGGGTCAGTCCTGAGGCCAGTTCAACATCTTTATTAATGATCTGGATGATGGGATGAATTGCACCCTCAGCAAGTTCACAGATGACACTAAGCTGGGGGGAGAGGTAGATACGCTGGAGGGTAGAGATAGGGTCCAGAGTGACCTAGATAAATTGGAGGATTGGGCCAAAAGAAATCTGATGAGGTTCAACAACGAAAAGTGCAGAGTCCTGCACTTAGGAAGAAAGAATCCCATGCACCGCTACAGGCTGGGGACCGACTGGCTAAGCAGCAGTTCTACAGAAAAGGACCTGGGGATTACAGTGAAGACACATTTTCAGCCTCATAACTATATACATGAAATTATAACCTATAACATTACTGTAACAATTACTATAACATCACCATAACAACAATGCTCAGTGCATCATGAGCCTTCCAAAGACACCCGACATGACAAACTTTGCACTGGATACCACACAATCATTTTACAAGGATGAACATGGGGGTGCTGGGTGTTCCCCCGAGGTACAGAGTGTCACAGGTGCACTCGGGGGAGGGGGTAGAAAGAAGCAGGGAAGAGGAGTGGTACGGGTGGAGCAGGGGGCAGAAAGAGGTGGGGTGGGGGTAGGACCTTGGGGGAAGGGGTGGAGTGGGGGCAGGGCTTGGAGGTGAACAGGGGACTTGTGGGGGTCTGTGAACATTTTAAAATCAAAATGGCGGTTCTCGGGTTGCTGAAGTTTGAGAACCACTGGTTTAGAGGTACAGTGTGCCACAATAACTTTCACCTTTTCTAACACTGCTGTGAGCCTGTATAAACTAGAAGTAATGCTGATGCTAGTAAAAGTTGGCCAGGTTTTAGAATGGCTGATAAGATTATGTGGTGGGCCTGTAATTTCTCAGCAGTTACCTTGAAAGTAAGAAGGTATCAGAAACAGGAGATACATTTTCTATATTTGCTATTATTTCTTTCTCCCTTTGTGTTTTTTTTCTTGGTCTTAAAGGGAACAAATTCTGATTTCATCAATAACTCAAGACCATTCAAACTGATTTTGCCCTCTTTTCCCCAAAATGGACAGCTAACCCGTCTTCCTTAATACTGGCTAAACAGTGTCAAACCGAGGATTGTCTCTAGAGAAGATTGCACAACTAAAGGAAAGGCAATAAGAGAACTAAGTTAAATGAGATTTACTCATTTCAAACGCTGAAGCTGTGTTTCATTTCTCTTGTGTGTGTGTATTTTAGTAAAATATTTTAAAGGTTTTCAATGGTGGGAATAAGCCAGCGATAACTTGACACGAAACCCTACACAATAATGAATTTTTCAATGTTATAACAGTCAACGAGGGTTTTAATTGCACCTCATCCCTTGTAGGGCCCCAAGAACTGACTTCTCTGATCCTCCAGTTTCAGAACACAGTCTCATGATGGGGGACAGAACACACTTTCTGACTGAGGTAGGCAAGGCTGATCATTTCTCATGCACGTAGAATATTGCTCTAGGGGAGGTGGTTACATGTGAGCAATGAAAAGAGGTTATGGTGATGGGGGACTTCATCTTTAGAAATATCAGTAGTGGGGATCATGAGAATTGTTTGGCGACTTGCGTGTGTAGCATGCAAAGGGAGCAGATACCATGAGATTTCTAATTACTGTGGTTGTACCTGTGACATAGGGAGATGTAGGAGACTGGTCCTGAAAATTAAATGTAGCTTGCTAGGAAGAAGGCTCAGCTGCAGGACTTCTGTAGTCGCTTTCTCTGAAATGCTTCCAGTTTCACACTCTGGGCAGCTAGACAGGAAAGCTGGCAGGTAATGAGGAGCAGCGTTCAAGTCAGGCAGAGACATATGTGAGAGATGTCAGTAATACAAAGGTATCTCTGCATCCAGATAGGACACACAATACAGCAGAACTGGAACAAGCGTTGATAAATATCAGAGGTAACTGCTATTAAATCAACATGGTGTCAGATGAAGGAGTTAAATAAAAATGGTGCATGGTGAAAAAATAAACTGTAAATGTCTACATAAAATTCAAGAAGCTTAACAATGGAAATACTTTTTCACATAATGCACAGCTAGCCTGTGGAATGCATTTCCACAGTTTATCACTGAGGCCAAGAGTTTAGCAGGATTCAAAAAGGAATTATTGATATGGATAATGAGAGTAGCCAGATTTGTTATATACAAAAAATAATAACCAAGCGTTCTGGAAAGGAGATGATCCCTCTTGGTTTGGGGCTGAAGCCAAACTCTCAACTACTGGGGGATTTAGGAGGAACTTTCCCTGGGCCAAATTAATCTGTAACCATGCTAAGTATTCCAGTTTCCCTGGGAGACTCCTGATTTTGAGTACCCTCTCCCTGTCTCCTAAGCAACTGCCTGAAAATCCCATTTTTATGAGAGCAAATAGTTATGGAGTCAGTTCATAAAATGAGAAAACTACGGAGCAAAGGATGGTGATAGAGCAGCCAAAGGGCAGGGCTTCACAATAGGGGAAGGATGTCCAGTGGTTAGGGCCTTGCCTAGGTGGTGTGAGACTGAGGTTCAATTCCTTGCTGTGGTATGGACATACTGTGTGACCTGGGGCAAGTCATGTGGCCTCTCTGTGACTCTGTAAAATGGGGATGATAATGCTTCCCTATCTCACAGGTGTTGGGAGGCTAAATACATTGTGAAGCCCTCTGAGATCTACTGATGAAAAGTGCTATATAATAAATAGACATTATTATTTTTTATTATTATTAATTAACAGAATGGTGCCATAGACTTGGAATGAGCAGGGAGAGCAAACCCTGGTGTTTGGTGTGGATCAGGGCAGCTCATCAAATACATGCTGGCACCATAGGGTACTGAGCCGGTGGGTGGGTTAATGAGGAAAGGGGGCTGTTATTTGCCCTGGAGGTGGAAGCATGGTGCCACAAGAGAGTGTGGGGAGAAAGGCCATTATCACTGAGGATATAAGGGGAATTTTATTGGGACCAGTATAATACCCAAGCTGGGATTTGGCTAGGATATATGAGTTCACACCCTGATCCTTGAGCAGAGGGGGTCAAAAGTTCCATAGGATCGTTAACTCCCCACCCCCTGCCTGCATGCACGTGCCACATAATTTTGCACCTCATTATACAGCACAGACTGTTTATTTTACTATAGGCTTCTGCTCCTTGAAGAGGATTATGGTATGACCTCATGACCTGCTCTGCCCATTGTGTTCTTCTGGGTGTGGTTGATATACTGAGACCTATCTGTGGGCTTTCCTCCAGACTTACTTTGGAGCTTGCTTTGGTATCAGTGATTCTTAGCAAGAACCATAAAACAAACAAAAATAACTTGTGGTATTTATTGTTGCACAGTCCTTCCAATTCTTCTGTCAACCTAGCTATGCTTACTGTGGGGGTTAGGTCGACCTAACTACAGTGCACTGGCTGTGAAATTTTTTACAGCCCTGAGCAATATAGCTACTGCCTCTCTAGGATGTCGGTTAACTACAGTGACAGAAAATCCACTTCTGTTTCTGTAGTTTCTAATTTATGGTACTATAGCGGCATAGCTGCAGCTGTACTACTATAGCACTTGTCATGTAGACATAACCCGAAGAAGGAAGGACAACTCAATCGGGATCTGAATGTCAAGCTGTAACAAGGATCCCTTTTGCTGGATACACAGGACATAACCAGGATAGAGAGAGAAAACCTGTTCAAATTATGCATGCTTCTGAAACTTCTTTGGTACTACAAAAGAACCATTTTGAGTATATCAGTTGAAAGAACACAGAAAAATGACTCTTAATAAGAACTATAAAACAAAAATACCCGTAGAGTTATTGTTGCACTGTCCTTATTGGGAGTTAGATGCCCAACACTTTTGACAATCACACTAAATGATTATCTACATTTTTAAGTGCCTCAATACCCTTTGAAATCTGGTGTTTAACAGGTTGCTGTAATAAGATGCTTTTCTGGCTTTTCCCCACCAGATATACAATTTTATTAGAGAATGTTTTATTCAGAAGCTGAGCCAGTAACTTCCTAACCTTCTGGTGTAGGTTTTTATTTAGGTATTTGTAATTTTAGTTAAATCTGTACCAGTTTAGTAAATCTATGTAGATGTTGTAGTTGAAAATCATTCTAGACTCTATTAAGCAGCAGTCCCTTTTTTGTTTCATTTTTAGACGGGTCTGAGTCATTCTAACCTTGCATTTAAAAATAAATAAAGCATGTGCAAAATGGATAGGAGCTTTGATGCATCGTTTATCAGGACAGGACTGCTGCAGTTTGAGATGAGAGAGACCTACCTATTAGGTCATTATGCCCACCTCCCTGCAATAGTGGGATATAGTTCCCAGAGAGAGGATGTGCAGGGTGGTACAGTTAAACTGAGCCAAAGGGTCAAAAAGAAACAATGCTTCTATTCTTCTTGATTGTATTAATGTATGTGTGGCCCTTTCTACCTGCTATGGAATTTTTCTTACTCTTCATAGTTGCTAACAGCACAGGTTCAGCTTCCCCGGTGTTAACAACAACACTGGGCATCCTAATGTAGATTGGTCACTGGCTGCCATGGGCATTTGCATATCTAATTGAGGCTATGTTAAAAATACTGGCAGCCCATGTATGCTAGAGTATCCTAATGCTGGTTGAGAGGAAGTGGTAGTAGCAAGGGGGGCTCTCTGTGTGTGTTTGTGTGAGAGAAAGTAGGAAGGACTTGGTTTGATGGTGTGTTTTCCAGCCAAGAGGGATTCCATGAATACTCAATGAGCCTCATGATGGGCACACTAAGGTCTCCTTCACTGGATGATGAACACAAATTAAAACAACAAAAAATCAGTGATGTGCGTAGCCCTCTTTAGTTGTTATTTACACTGCAAGCTGTGTCCTGTCAGAGTTTCTTTTATCTTGTATTGTTTTTTCTTCCAGGTGGGGCTGTGGCTCCGTGCTGATTTAATCTTTTAGGTTTCCCTTTTCCATCATCTCCTGCTGCAAGGATTTCGATGTCGCTTGCAAAAAGGCCACCTTTGTCTGAGAGCCCTTCTCCCTCCCCCTGCCTTGAGCTATTTTGGGAAACAGCAGCTGAGCTGGAGGATTGTTAATTGTTTGTCAAACCCTTCCAGACCGGTTAGATCACATGCAGAGATTAGAGTACATAGTCACACCCTTTCCTCCCCCTCCTTTTCCTATCCCCCAGTGACCTGGGAGGAAGTGGGGAATGCCCCTTTTCCAGGCAGGGAGAGAGACACAGAACACCACACATTGACACACAGTCACAAACAACAGACATACTCTATAGTCAACCACAGCTGCGAGGACAACACTGAGACATTCACAACAGAGGTGCACACTCTCTAGCCAGTCCAAGTTCAAAGAAAGACCCCGACACACATCCAGAAACACAGCACACACTAAACCAATCGTGGCACAGACTGTGAAGCACAGAAATACTCTAAAACCAATCACAGCCCAGAGAGAAACCCCCACACACATACACATTCCCACTAATCAAAGCAGAGAGAAACTTCTCACACACATACAACCACAACCCCAGAGACAGGCAGACAGACAACAAAGCCACCCAGGGTTCTGACCTCAAAAGCCATCATGTGACTCTGTCTGAAACTTACTGCATTACATCAGCCTGGGAATGAAAGAAAAGCACTGAGACCAAAATATTGGCCTTCTTAAATGGGCAATCGCATTTATAATTTTAAGGAGGACTGGACTGTTTCCTTGAATGCTGTTCTCCTCTGTCTTCTTGCCTGGCTTGCAGATGTCATAGAGTTGTGGAAAGGGCATGTTTAAAGTAAAACCCTTTTATTTTGTGAAGTCTTAAAGTGCAGGACCCATTTAAGATCATGACATATGCTGAGGTAGAATTGGGAGAGCCTTTGTGCAGGCTCGAAACAGAGTTTGGCCAAGCACTGGGCAGCTGTGATTTAATTCTATGGAGATAGGTGACACTGGAAATATACAGGTATTAGTTAATCCCTATTAAATGTAAGGCTATATGATAGTTGACACTTATGTAGCACTTTCCATGCAAGGATCTCAACAGCGCTTTATGAGCAGTGATGAATTTTGCCTTTCCCCTGTATATGACTGGTGATGTTATGGCCATTTTAGAAATGGAGAAACAGGCACAGAAGTTAAGGCCAACATTTTCAAAAGTGGCCGCTGACTTAGGATACCTTAATTTTTGAGTGTCCAACTTGACACACAAAATCAGTGCCCACTTTTGAAAATATAGCTGTTAATGACTAGCCTAAGGTCACGCAACAAATCTGTGGTAAAACCGAGAATACCTGCCCAGGAACCTAATCACCTGTCTCTGCATCCCCCTGCTCTGAAGCAATAGATGGTGCTTTCTCTCCAAATACCTGTCAGCTTTTCCCAGGAGGGCAGGATCACTGCTTACTAGCTTCCTCCACTTTTCTGTTGCCCTGCACATGGCTTGTTGGGCCATCAGAGGCAAGTTGCTCCTGGTGCTCCCTCCCTTTTTCTTCTCTCTTCTCTCCAATGAGGAAGCTGATAACATCTGGTGTCAAATGAAATGAGTCAGTAAAGTCAGTGGTATAAATAAATCTCTGGTATAGCTTCTCTGAAGCCAGTCAAATTAAACCAGGGATGAAAATGGCCCTATACACTAACTGAAATCATGTGCTTATCTTCTATGTGTCCAGGCAAATGAGCAGCTGCCTTCCATAGGTGTCAATGACTAACAAAGATGCAAGGCAGAGGAGAATTGGACCCAGAAACTGAATCTATAGCAGAAACATGAGTAGAGAGTCCCAAGCTGCAAAGTTCAGGTGTGCTGATGATCAAGAGGGAGCTTATGCCAAGCCCCTTATTAATAGAGTTGACCTTTGGTCCTTGTAAAGGATCTTAGTTTACTATTTGTTTCATAAAAGGAAGGCTTGAGCTCTTTTTCTTGGGAAGTAAAATGTGTACCCACACAAATTGATTGCTAAGGCTGAAAGGAACGCGCAGCTGGGCTCCACTTCTGCCGCAAGAGGCTGGAGGTGGAACCTAAAGATTTCTCCCCATGTACACACACCACATACAGTTTATATAGGAGATGAGTCAGTTCAGTTTGGCAGGTATCCCACACAATCATCTCACTAACCTTCTCCAAAATCTTGCTTTGTACTTAGCCATGTGATAGCTGTAGACAGAAATTGATTATACTTGGTAAAAGGTGACCAAAAATTGGTTCAGGGAGTTGCAATAAGGGGAGGACTCTTTACCCAGGGAATATCACTTTCATTGCTCACTGAGGCAGGAAATATCTGTGGGAGCTGCTGCTTAAAATGTTGGCAGCTTATCACTGTTGGATATGGCTCCAGCTTCAAGGGCTGGGGAAGTTTTATATTAAAGTCTTGGCCCTTCTCTAATCTCGACTCATCTTAGGGTATGTCTGCACTGCAATTAGACACCCGCGGCTGGCCCACGTCAGCTGGCTCAGGCTAAGGGGCTGTTTAATTGTGGTGTAGACTTCAGGTTTGCGCTGGAGCCTGGGCTGTGGGACCCTGCAGCCCAGGCCCAAATGTCCATAATTAAAAAGCCTCTTAGCCCGAGCCCTGCAAGCCCAGTCAGCTGGCCTGGGCCAGCCGTGGCGGGTGTCTAATTGCAGTGCAGACATACCCTTAAGGTTTTTTGAGGAATCACTTGGTGACAAATGAAATGAGTCAGTAAATAATAAGGGCTGGATCCAGTGGCCTTTACCCAGGTGAAGGTGCCACTGAAAGTCTTCTCCAGCCATCTTAGGGATTCTGGGGTAAAAGAATCACATTCCTACGAACACTAATTGCATTATGTGTCAGGTATATGGCATCAGGAAATCATACAGGAATTTTACCTGAATAAAGACTATAAAATCAAGTCTAATTATTCTAACTGGAATCATCACTTTGAATGACATCACAGCCCCAGATCCTGTAAGCTCCAGAATGTGAATGTGACTCGTGGTGTCACAAAAAAAATGTAAATTAGCTTGTGACCGCATAGCATGATGTCATACCATGGACTTATTTCAACGTGTCACAGACAGACAAATAAGGCTGTTACAGATAAACAGCAGTAACGCAAAACCCAAATATCCAGGCCTAGAATCAGCTTTGCTAATTAAACTCTGACTCAAGTACTTACACCATAGAACTGTAGCCTTTCCAAGGCAGGGGATCAGATTCTGTGGGTCAGGGAATTTGAGCAAATTCTTTTCCTTTAGACTGTCATTTTTCTCTACTATTATCCTGATTTCTTCTCCCTCCCAGTTTGCCAGACACGGGGCATAGACTCATGTGACAGTGAGCTTCTCCATAACTCAAGAAGGGCTGGAGGCACAAAAGAGATGGAAATAATTTCCAAGTCATGAAAGAGTTTGTGTACCATTGTAGATGTCACAAATTGCCCATTTTGAGGCTATGATGTTATAATAATGGGGAGGGGAAATTCTGGCAGGCTTGTGGAAAGGGGGAAAATTTGATGCCAAACCATGAACTGTGCTTTGTTAAGGAGACGGTTCCATTGTTTTCAGGAGGAAAATCTCATAGAGCAGTATTTTGGACTTTAAATATAGAGCTGATGAGCTAAAGGAGAACATGAAGTTGAGGGTCTTTTGTTAACTCCTCCAGTGTAAGATGCTTTCTGATGTATTTATGGCTTATTCCTCCCTTGGTTTTTGTTACTGTCAGAATCAACTGCAGCTTCAAAAAGCCAGAATTTCGTGGCCGTTCCTATTGTCAGTGAACATCAGCTCTCAGGACAGGAGTCACTGGCACGTGAAAGCTGACATTTTGTGGGTTGGAAGGGTGGGAACACAACCAAAGGAATGGAAATGAATTCAGTAAAAAAATGGGAGTTCACATATGTTATCGTGGAGAAATTCCATCACTGCCACATCTGCCTATGTAGGAAGGACAAGTCCCTCATTTTCAGCTGAATAATTACACTCATTCTCCACTCTGTTCCTCTGAAAAGCTTTCCTTGTCCACTGCATTTCAGTCCACAGATGTTCCTATTCCCACCCCCGGATGACTCCATTTATAGCCTTCATATGTTGGTGAGGGTGGCACTCAAGGGTGGGAAAAAATGCTTAGGAATCCAGGGAGAAGTCTGAAAAGCCTCAGAAAACTGCAGTTCCCCTTCTGTCTGTATCTGACTAGCATGAGAAATCAGAGTCATTTGTAAAACCCCAGGAGTGGGACAAGTAGTGCTGATTAAGCGTGATTTGTCACAACTAGCTGGTGAGAGAGTTAGGACAGAATGTGAAAAGAGCAGAGTTCTGTAAAAAAAGAGGAGAGTTGGTGTCTCTAATAAGTATCTAGGAGAGAGATGTATGATATATCATGCAATAATAGACAATGGACTATAAGTCCACTGGGTAGCACATAATAATGCAAGATGACAGTCAGCTGACATGATACATCCAGTGTTGAGTCGACAGACACTGAAAAATATCCCACATCTTTAATCTCATCTACAATGGCTGATAGCGTCTTCTTTGCCAGCAGTGCAATGAATTCATCACAAATAGTCTTTGATAGATATGATGTATGGCCTTTTCCATTGACGTGCTGAGCTAAGAAAGGGTTGAACTTAGCGATTAGCTCCAGAACGCCATGGTAATTGCCATTGTGTTTTGATCCAACAGTTTCATCTGTGCCACATAATGGCAGACCATGGTCAGCCAGAAAAACTATGGTTTCAACTACGCGTCTGAGAATGTTCTTCCAATAAGCACAAGCTTCCAAAAACTGGTTTCCATGTGGGTATCAATTCTGCCACTAACTGTTTTTCGGGCATTGTAGCAGCTAACTGACAATGTATGCTGCTCACTCATTGCATGATTGGTAATGTATGCAGTATTTTTCCAATCATTGAAGCCTTCGGAAAACATTCCCCACATTTTGGTATCAGAAAACAGGAAGCAGTAAAAACTGTACACTTTCTGCTTAGAAGTCAAATAGATGAGCCATTCTCGCTTGCCAATCTGTTTGTTAGGCTTCACATATTCAGACATTGATATGGTCAGATAACGATTCTGATTGGTGTACTCTCGCTTTGTCAATGAAAAGTTGGCATTTAAAGTCTGGAATTTCTGTGGGCCCTTCTCAGTTTAATATGCAATGAGATCTTGAGAAGTCATGTCCCACTTGCCTGGATCGTTGGAGAAGGATATTTTTGTATTACTATCACTGAGAAATTCTTCAGAGGAGTGGGGTGAGACTGCAGCTAGAGAAGTCACAAGAGGCTGCTCCTTTTCATCAGATGCAGGCGCAGTAGGTTCACTTGGGCTGGTATTCGCCTCGACTTCCTCACCACCAGACTTAGAAGGAGGAGAAAACGTTAGGAGAGAAGGAGTACCTTTCAGCACTACATCTTGTTTTTGCCATCTTTCTTTGGCCTCCTTCAATTTCTGCCATCCTTCTTTCTTCGACATGGTTTCTGTTGTCCAGTGTAGGCCTACTGTGTGTACGAAGTACAATATTGATTGGACCCACAAACACTTACTTAGCCCACAAAGACAAAATCACAACCACCATAATTTGCATGATTTTGCATGATTACAATGCCTTGAGACGATTTGGAAATTCATGATGGATCTAACAAGGTGATGCTCTGTCCAACAGTCATTGGTTCCATGTGTGGCCCTTGTGATGTGTACATCCTTTCAATCTCGAGCTCTGAGGATAACATAGTCAAGAAGGTGCCAATGCCTGGAGTGACGGTGTCTCCAGGTTAATCTTATACTTCTCACTTTGTCTAAAGAGGGTGTTCATGATGACCAGGCCATGTTCTATGCATTTGCTCAGGAGGAGGATGCCGTTGGAATTGGCCTTTCCTACTCCTTCGTTTCCGATGGTGCCATTCCAGATATCTGACTGCGTTGAATAATAGCGTTGAAATTTCTGAGGAGAATGAGTATGTCTAAGCAAGCTGCAATCACACCTCCAAATAATTGCAGTGTGGACAGACCCATAGAGAACCTCAGTTGGAATATGGCAGTTGTCAGCAGCACCAAATTCACACAAATGAGCACAAGGACATCTGGGACACCTGTCAGATGGGGTAAGGGCTGGGGGAGTGCCCATGCCATCACGCGGGGGGGGCTGCTTTGGGTGAGCATCCATTTGTGCCTGGAAAGGGGTGAGAGATCGCCTCCTTTTCCTCTCAGCCAAACTGCCTGTCTCTTTTCCCCTTCCCTTTCACCTTGTGGATTTGACTCTGGAAGGGGGGGAGGGACAGGGCTCACTGGAAGATCTGCGGGGCAGAGGTTCAGTAAGTTCCATGCCTGAGATGAGTCCTGGGGGCTTGGACGTGCTCAGGCCAAACTGCTCTCCTGCTTGCACTGATCAGCCTGCAGGTTCCCGCTGGCAAACCGCTGGCCCCGGTTCTCCTCGCACCAGCAGACAGTGCGGTTGCTGCTGCATGAACATCGAGGGGGTGAACGAGAGGAGACTCGGGCCCAGCCGCCTGACAAGGTCTCTGGGACAGGGTCCGAGGCTGCGGCACGGCAGGGATGGTGGCAGCCGCTCTGCACAGCCAGCGCGCCTAGCCCGACACGCGCAGGGTCGGCTGCTACCGCCGGCCATGGGCGCCCCACCTGCTCTATCATTGCCCCTTTAAGAGCCCTCTCCGCGGGGCTACCGTTCGAACCCTCTCCCTCCCTCCCCATTGGCCAGAGCGGGCGCGCGGAGGACAGTGGAGGGGGGCCAGTTGGCTGTTAGCGCAACCGACGGGGTGCTCTGATTGGCCGGCGGGCGGGGGCGCTATATAAAGCGGTCCCGGCGCGTGGGCTCACTTCAGTCGGCGGCGCGAGCGGGCAGCGCGCGGACTGGGGGCCGGCGGCGCTATGGAGTTCCGGCTGGAGGCGCACCGCATCGTCAGCATCTCGCTTGGCAAGATCTACAGCGCGCGGGGCCAGCGCGGCGGCCTCAAGCTGCACAAGAACCTGCTGGTGTCGCTGGTGCTGCGCAGCGCCCGCCGGGTCTACCTGGGCGAGCCCGGCGGCGAGTGCGCCCTGCCGCCCCGCCCGGGCCCGCCGCCGCCCCCGGACTGCGAGAGGCTGCGGCGCGGCTGCCGCCCGCTGGCCTCGGAGGCGGCGGCGCGGGGCCGGCCAGAGTGCCCGGCCGAGTCCCCCCGAAAGCGGAGTGCAGCCGAGCGGGACCCGGCGGCGGGCTACCCGGGGAAGAAGCCGCGGCGTGAGGCGGAGCAGCCCCCGCCGCAGGAGGACATGGAGACGGGCAACGTGGCCAGCCTCATCAGCATCTTCGGCTCCGGCTTCTCGGGGCTGCTGGGCAAGGAGCGTGGCGCGGCGGAGGCGACCGAGCCGGGGCAGGTCTGCTGCGAGCAGCCGGTGCTGCGGAGCCTCAACCCCTGGAGTACGGCCATCGTGGCCTTCTGAGCCCCGCCGCGGACTGACTGCTCTGCGCGGCCGCCCCTGCCCCGCGGCACCGGCGGGCCGGGACTGGCTTCCTTCAAAGTAGGCGGGAAGCTCTGGGGACGTTTGGGCCTTGCCCCGCCGCCCTGGGAACTGACCCGGGCAGTAGCAGCACTTCACTTCTCCCTTCCCGGCACACGGACATGCGGCGATCTCCTCCCTCCTGCGCTCTTCCCCACCTAGGGCTTTGCCTGTGCGACTCTTTGCCATCCCATGTGGCGCCTTTCCTGCCAGGAATCCCCTTTCTTGTTTCCCAACCCCGGACATCCTGCCCGCGGGGTGAAATCTTCCACAGGCTGTTTCTATCCTAAACACTTGGAGCACTCCCCCAGATAATACTTTCAGCTGGGAAAGACTTCAGTTGATTGGAAGCTTATATTTTGACAAGCTGGAAGTCGGAATTTTTACATGGTGCTTTAAAATGATTAACGTAGCGAACAAAAAGTTTACAGACTGATAGAAAGTCGTTGTGGCGTTTGAAGTAGGCTTGGTCACTCCTGGTCTTTGTTCTATAAAGGCTTGGGGATGTGCTGGGGCTCTTGTACAGTATTCTCTCCTCCACTGATGTATTTTGTTTTTGTATAAATGTAACTCTACGTGTATAACACGTATTAAATATTTTGCAGCTGTTTAAGTGTAGTCCTATTTCTGTAGCCGTTTGGCCGGAGAGGGAGGGTGAGGGCGAGGGCTGTGTAGATAGTAATGGAGTGGGTGTGGTTATGTGGCTGTGGCCTATATCCACCCTGCCCAGCTAGTGGTTTGGGGTGGTTTTGGTTCCACGTCGTCTGTGAACTGTGTATAAAGGAACCTTCTGTTAGGGAAAGATGTTGAAAACCCCTCCCAAGAGTTGACCAAGTCATTTGAACTACCTCTTGCTGCAGTCTATTCCCTGTTCAGCGCTGTACTTGGGCAAGCTGCCCGCTGACTTTAGTGAGGTTTGATTGGGAAGGAAGTGCTGAATGGATCTCGAGTTCTCCTTATTTATAACACATGCTCATTGGTCCAGAGACTTTTAGTAATGCACTTGTGAGTAGGATGGGGCTGTAGCAGTTTGAGCTTTTATTCAGAAAATAGTCAATGTGCAAAATTGTTAGCTTAGCATCTCATGCTTTATTGCATTGAGAGCAGTTGCTCCATGCCAAAACAGCACTTGGACTGCTTGTATTTTCTTACATAATGTTCTATGTAGCTGTCAAATGTTGCAGTCCATTCTTAGTGGTAGGTAGGGATATCTGACTTAACCTACTCAAGTCATCACTTCCTTTCTCTCTCTTCTCTTCTCTCCTCCAGGTTCCTATTCCTCAGAATACGCTCACCTACTTCTGCGGTAGACACCAATTGTGAATGCTTAAAGTAATTCTGTAGAACAACCCTTCTATATAGTTCTGAGTACTGCAGCAGTACTACTTAAAAATTTATAGCTATTTTGTTTTAAGGACTTGGGAAATAAGAACAAAAGCATGTTCAGGTTACAATTAAAGGTGACTTGCAGAGGGAAAAAATAGGTGTGTAATCTTATTTCATAATACATAGAGAATTTTTCAAAGGAAAGTCCTGTTTTGCTGGAAGACTTGTTGGTCTTAGTTGGGTAATGGGAGTCTTTTCAGCCTGTACTTGATAAATGAAGATTTAATCCTTAAATCCCATGCAAATGTGGGTGGAAATGGGTGTATGCCTTCCTGTTTTGCTGCTGTTTTATATCAAAACAGCCTGAAATGTCTTTTATCCCCTCTTTTTTAAAAAATACAAATTAAGTTCTTGTCTGTCTGGGAAGACTGGATAACTAGGGAAGTGATATCACGAGTGAAAGTTGAGCAATTAAGAAGGGATTTTTGTGGCTTTTTGGATAATTGCATTTTGTGTTGATGTAGCTTAAAAAGAAATTTCTTAATGTTTTGGATAAGTGATGCATCTGATAAAGATTCACTGTTTTGAGACTTAAAACAAATTATGCCCTGAAGCTCCCAAGTCCTCAAGCAAAACCATGTAAGGACCAGACTTGGCACTTCTACGGTACTAAACAACCAGCAGAGGGGAAAATCTTGCCTTTGATGGGGAGAAAAAACCTTTTGTGCCAATCTTGCTCGGGTATTTTAAAAAACAAAAACAAACTGCATGTTACCTTTAACAATGACAGATTTTCTCTCAACTGTTTTTTGGTTAAATATTTTTTAACTTTAATCTCAATATGGTTTCACTTTTGTGATACTTAGAGCCATACAGTATGACATAACTACACAGGCTGGTAGCTACAAACTCAATTCCTAATATAACTAACTTTTTTGGGGAGGGGGAACTTTTCACAACTTCGTACATCCAGGAAAGAGGTCCAAAGCCCTTTTTTTTTTTTTTTTTTTTTTTTTTCCTTTCTCCTCCCCCCCCCCCCCCCCCTTTCCCTTTTCAGGTCACATTTAAACAGTCTTCAGTCCTCTACTGAAATGGCTGCCAACTCAAAGAAGTGAAAAAAGAACTGAGCTTGGTTGGGAGAAGAGAGCTGGATTCAGGGAGACTTTAATCCTTTGTCATTTTGGGGATGTACCCATGAGAACCGTCTTATGCTGCTCCCTTCCCATGGTTTCACTGGAGAAAGTTTTCTGGGCTGAGAGAGGGCCCTGTTCTTAAGCAGAAAGGTGGATCATAAGATGATCAATGTCTCTCCTGTCCAGTCAGGTTTTCTATTCCAATTTTGAATGAGTACATTTCAATCCGCCTACTTCCTGATTCTTCTCTTTGGAAAGCTGTTCCCAAACAGCTTGAAGCATCTCTTAAAATATTGGCCTGTGTAGACATGGAGCTGTTCCTGCTTAACTCTGTGGATACTCCTACTCTGGAATGAGTGTCCACACATGGAGTTAATCAGGAAAAACTCCATGTCTGCACATCACCCATGGGGGGGGCGGTGTTCTGTATTTTATAAGCCAGTAAAGGAAGAGAGGTCTGATGTTACAGCTGGGCAGAAGGCACTGAATGCTTGTCTACATTGTAGAGAAGCCATAACATCCTTTTGACAGAGTGCTTGGCATTGGTCATATAGCTAATGTCCAAAAAGGAGTTGTGTAATTGGTGTCCAACAAAATACTTAGTGGTTAGCAGCATCTGAAATACCAGCACTAAAGACTATTCTGGTACATATCACAACTCTACTTCTGACTGCAGTGAGCCATCCAGTTTACATCTGAATGTGTGATTTCTCCTTTATCAAGTGCTAAGTGGTCTCCTCCCGAAAAAGGGCACAATCCAACTTCACAACCTGCCCCCAGAACTATCTTCTGGGTTATACCATGCAACTAACTGACTTCAGTGGGGTTTCATAGATGTGACTGAGCATTTGGTTAATCCAAGCACAATTAAATGTATCCACATGTGGGGCAATGGGTAGCACCTAACCAGCATCCCCACCAACCAGTATGTGAGTAGGAAGAATAGCTGAACTTGCATTGTCTCGTTTCCCTTATACCAGTGTTTATAAATGAAGTTTGCTTCCAGGCACTGGTGAAACAAATGTACCAGGAAACCTGAGTGCAGCAGAGAGTGTTTTTCTTGGTGAGGTTACTTAATGGCTGTGCTTGTTAGACAAAACCATAAGAGTGGGACATCATAGTGAATGAGAGGCTGCTCTCTTGTTATAGCTCTGGAGGGATCAGCTGAACTATCGTTGCTCCTCGTGCTATTGACACACTGACACTGGTTCCAAAGACTGCACGTGGCCTCAAGCTTGAGGCAGTGCTATGTATTTCAGTGACTGTTTCAGTTCAAGGAGAAGTGTAACTGATTTCTTTTCTTTTTTTTCCCCCTCCCCTGGGAGAGAGAACTTAAGCTTCCTGTTACTTCTGGACTTGTGATCTAAGCAGCAATGTACAAACTTCTCTAGCAAATCCTTTGCACTTTCCTAAAGCATCAGCCCTCTTCTGTTGGAGCTGGTGCAAACAATAAGACTAGTGATGGTATAGCAAATAGGCCCACATCAGAGACATTAAAGACTCACTGAAGCCTCATGGCAAATAGTCCACTGTATCTAGAAACAACTCTACATCAGATTTTCCAATACTTTTTATTTTCTTATTACTATGCATGCTGGCATATAAAAAGGAACTGTGGCCTAGGTCTTCCAAGTTATTTAGGTGCCAAACTCCCATTGAAATCTGAGGCTCTGGGCCTGTGTTCCTTAGTTCATCTGTTTTATCTTCTGATTCTTTCTCTTGACTCTTACTCCTGTTGATGGCAATGCATTTAGTTTGTACAAGAGGTGAAGGTGATGGCACAAACAGAATTGAGGCTGGAGAAGAAACATGAATTGGCTCACAAAAATCCAAATATGACTTGTGTGCAAATGCCCATTGAGGAAAGAGAAATACATAAGTAAACCAGGTACAAATAAAAACTTCCATCACTTGAAAGATAGGAAGAGTCTTATGGAAACTACTTAACAAGGCCTAGAAGGATATGACATTTTAGTAATATGGCAGAATCCTTGCCTTCCTATAATCGCAATGAACGTTGAACTATTAAGAATTAAGACCAGCTAAAGCAGGGCAGGGCGCCAGGAGATCTGTGTTCTGTTCCCATCTCTGCATGGACTTGTATGTGACCTTTTCAGCACCCTGCCTCAGTTTCCCTAGCTGTAGTACTGACCTGGCAGGGCTTCTATGAAGTTTAATCAGTGTTTTGTAAAGGCTTTGAGGACCTGAGTGGAAGGTGCTATAAAAATCCTTTCACTTAGTATGAGAAGAGTGTGGTAATAACTTGAAAAGAGCTGGGCTGGAATGGGGTGTGAAATCATTCTCACAGGGAAGAGCTGTATCCTGAGAGAAGGGGGAATGCATTTGCTTTCACCTTTCCTATACTGTAATTGTTAATGAATTATCGCCAATTTCCGCCCCTGGTGTATGAGCTATTGCTCTAATTAGGGGTGCCTTCTGGAGAGAGGAAATCATTTTAAAAATACATTTAATAGTAAGGGAGCATTAAAGGATGAGATGATTCACAGCATTAAAGATAAATGTGTCTCAGCAGATGCCAGCCAGTGTTCCCATCCAAGATAGTGGACAAAACAGGCATGGGTGGAGGGGAGGTGAAAAGGGACACTGGATTTGGCTTTTAATGTATTCTCTCCCATTTGGCACACTCCAGGGGTTCCCTGGAAGAACGTGCCCTAAGATGACCCTGCTTACACATCCCTTTTCCTGCCCCAGGGAGCCTAGACTCATTGCTGCAGCATCTCCATGGGACTTGTCTGAGCACTCTGGAATCTAGTGAGCTGCTCGGAGGGTGGGAGAGAAACCTCCAGGGGCTGCATTCTTGATGCAGCCACTCCCTTGCCTAGAGAGCAGCAGCTGGTTGCTGCCCACTTCAGGGAGAGCTGGAGCCGCAGTAACACTTGGGTGTTCAGAGGAAAAAAACGGAGTGGTTTAAATAGGCTGGTGCCTTAATGGCAAAGGGGAAAAATGTGTGGAGGGGCTTGAAAAAGCTGGTGCTTTATAAAAACCTTCCATACTGCCCCTGTATAGATTCTAAGGATTGATTGAAGGGGAGGGACCTGATCTTCCCCAGCCCTTGGAAGCTCTTTGGGGCTTGCCTGGCTATATGGTACTGTGCATCCCTCTGATGCTATAGAGATGCTAGTTAACCTGGGTAGAGGGAGAATTTCCTCCTCCTCTAATATTTACACCCTCTTCTTAAGCCCTGTGCTGTTAGGTTAGGGTATGTTTTGTGTGCCTGAAACTGCAAAGCTGATAAAGTTGGCTAATGCTGCTTTCCCTGCTGGTTCCTGGAGCTTTCTCTAGGGCAGAGAGGAGAGAGCTCTCCTCCTTCCCAGACTTGGCCTCAGGCTCTTGCTGCTGCTCTGAGGGGGGGACACAGGCTCATTGGGAAAGAATCTGATAGTATAGGGAGGGTTGCTAATGGAAAGAGAGGGTAAGGTTGGCAGGGAGGGGTAGGGTTTGGTTTGCTGACGGCTTTCAGAAGACCAGAGAAGAAAAAATCTCACCCTAAAGGACATGCACAGACTCGGCAGTCATGGAAATGCTACTGCCAGTCAGAGTACAGGAAGCTCAGTAGTGGGGTCATGAGCATTGGGTGGAAAAAGCCCTGTTTTGGAAGCAGAAGTGGCAGCTGCACTGAGGGTACCTCACCTTGACATGGCTGTAAGCAGGTGAGATGGTAGATGCTACCTTGGAAGTGTAATCAGCCATTTAGGGGACCCTGCTGTTCAAGAGGGTGAGTGGCCTAGTCCTGGGAGTACTAGTGCCAGACTGAACTGGGCCAGTAAACCCCAGAAGTTGGGATCAGATCCAGACCAGCAAGAAGATGTGACCGCCATCAGTGCGGAGCTGAACTAGATATGCTGCCTCGGGATGGGCGCAGAAAGAGAATGAAATGACACACTCCTCTGGTTAGCAACTCCAAAAAACTCCATTTGAGTTTTGGGTCTCTTTTGCTTCATGTTTCTGCTGGCCCTCTCTCCTCTCCTATCCAAAGTCTCATGTGTGTGGTGTGATTTTTTTTGTTACTTGTGGGAGAGGGACAACTGTAGACGAGTCTTTGAGCTGTAGTCTGAAACTGTCCTAATGTATTTCCCAAATAGTAATGCAAACTTTAGGGAGAACGAGGAGGAGGAAAAAGTGCATTCCTTGCCTGAGAAGTCATGGAAGAAAGGACACTGAATAGATAGCTCAGAGGGAGAAGGGGGAATTTTCCAGGCTTCCCACTTAGAACTAATTCACAGCTTCCAAGATATTTAGTCTCAGCATACATGGGGTGAGTTCAGGGCAGACACACTTGGCCTTAATTTGGAATTTCCTGGCTATTGTCAATCTGGGTCACAACCTCACTTCCAAACTATTTTTTGATTTGGACCAGACGGAGGGAGCTGTTTTGACTTGTGTTTAGGCAGGTGTTTGTTAGAAAATGTGTAATACCCTTGGGAAACCAGAACAGCTCCTCCCTTTTCTTTTTGCAAGGTGCCAAGTTCCAATCTGGAGTGAATATTTTCTACAGCTGTGGTAGAAACTGCAGAAAATAATGGTTTTAAAATGGAAAATTGGATGGGTCCCTTCCTATATAATGGAAATACTCAAGGTACCTGCTCTGGTTAAGTTATTGCTGCTGGTCTTCTGCCCCTCCTTGTCTACAGGCCTGTAGCTGTAAAGATGGAGACTGGCGGGACAGGATGGTGCGGGTCTTTCAACAGTGTGAGAGTGGAGCAGGGTCAGTGCAGCCATGCTGCCCAATGCATAGCTAGAACATCATCTATTTCTACCTCTATCCAAGGCTTGATCAAGAGGTGGGTATTATAGACCCATGCCTAGGGCCCTAGCCCCTGGAGTCATGATAAAGGCAGACTCTCAGCTTTCATTAAAACAAAAATCCTGCTGCCGTGATGGAGAAAAGCCTGAAAACATGACTTGTGTAGCTATGTATGCCTGAGTCTGCAGACAGCCTGGAACAGTAGCTGTGATGAGGAATCTGTCCATGTATCCCAATGGGGTATCTCCAAGGCCTGCTAATGGCGTAGGGGGGCTGCCTATGCCACTGCAGCATGAGTTGTATGCAGAGCTGGAGAAGCAAGCAGTAGGCCTACCCAAATTGCTGGGTGAGTTCGATGGGGCCCTCTGGCTGTGCACACTTGCTTCTTTGCAGGGTGGGGTGGGGGAAAAAGATACCTTCTCCTGTCTGGGGGGGAGGGGGAGAATGGGTGTGGTGGGGGGAGCTACAGAGGAACCCTGAGTCATGGTAAATCTAGGGCACCAGATTTCCTTAACTCAGCCTTATCAGTCAATGTACAGACCTTTATTTTTTTTTAGACCAATAACCCTCTCCTCTAACCATTTAACTCTCTCCTTTATGCTTCATAAATAGCCCTGAGCTACCTTGGCAGTCAGTGCCAGCAGCAAAGGCTGCCTCCCAGCACTGCCGGCTAGGACTTTAGTGTCATTTGCCCTGTGCTGTTTATCACGGTGCCCTCTACCATTGGAGAGAATAACAGAATTGTCTCCCTGTTGAGTGGAGCTGACTGGTGTCTCCCCAGTGGGAAGGTTATAGCTGTATCATAAGAACTGTAAGTTTCCTCTCCTTCCTATGGATCTGTGGAAAGCACTGGGACTCCGTAGCATTTGTGGCTGTGCGGGCTTTGGGCTCTTGCCAGCAGTATTAACAGTCTTAAGAGAAACAGGCTGTCTGTTGCTCACATTCAGTGCTCTAGTTAGGAACCTGTGTGGTTTCCTGGAGAAAATATTTCTTCCTCCTCCTTCCAGCCGACAGTGCCTGACCTCTACTGTCGTCTCTGGTGTTGTAGGGGATTAATCTGAGCCTAAGGACATGTTCAGGCATGTCCCATGCACAGGAGATCTTTGCGCACAGCAATGGGGAGGAGGACAATGAAGCATTCTATAGCAGCTCCACAAGGCAGCAGAGCAGGAGGAAGAAATGCTTCTATAAATTGTTAAACATGGATTTGAGCCCCAGATTAATTTTCACACCACTCCCAGCACTGGGAGGGGATGGTTCTTAATCCACACTGAAATCTGGATCTGAATATTGGAAATGACTCCCCACTACAAGCTGTGCCCAAACCCCAGAGCTGAACATCTGTGGACGGCAGGGTGTCCAGGATCCAGGGCACTCTAGGCTCTGAAATGTGCAGGTTTGGCCCATCTCTAATAGCTCTGCCCAGTACTTCTAGGGTCTCTGTCACAATAATTCATAGACTTAAAGGCCAGAAGAGACTGTTTTGTTAGTCTAGTCTGTCCTGAATAACACAGGCCGGAACTCACCCAGTAATCTCTCAAGTCCATAACTGCTGTGTTAATGTAATACCAGAGTGGTGGTGAGTGCAATCAGTAAGATTCCCAGAGAATTGTTTGTAAGGGACTCTGGTCTTTACCTCTTCTAAGTTCAGCAGCTCTTCCTGGTCCTCTGTGTTCTTTAGTGAGGCTTACATTAAAGTCACATCAACAAAATGACTGATTTAATGTCAGAGTGAGAAAATAGGTGTGTAGGAAGAGGGAGGGCAGAAGGGCCCGTGCAAGGATATTTTGCACCCTAGGTGAAACTTCCACCTTATGCCCCCCTTCCCTCCAGAGCATGTATGTAGCAGGCTATATCCATAGATTTCAAATGCTTTACAAAAGCAGGAAAGTTTTATTATACTTGTTACAGATGGGGAAACTGAGGCACAGAGCCACCCTGACTTGCCTGAGATGACACAGTAAGTCAGTGGCAGAGCTGGGCACAGAACCCAGCTTCTACTCCTTCCCAGGTCTGTACCCTTGCCACTGAATCCTGCTGCCTGCTTCCCTCCTGGCTACAGTGTTGGGAAGGGGGAGGTGATCTGCTACTTTTCCCTTGGTCTCTTCACTGCAGCAATGGGGCTGTTGCCATGTTATTTGATGAGTAGGCCCTGGCTCTCTCTGCTGCCCCAAAGCATTTATAACCAAATTAATCTGGAGACAGGTGTGGTCTGTCCTTCAGGCCTGAGCCAAAGGCCAATGGAAGTTTTGGATCCGTGTCTTGGTCACTCGGCAAAGCCGCAGCTGTCCTAACCTCTTCCCACATGTCAACCCCCCCCTTCCCCCACCGCCCTCGGCCTGTTGGGCTCCCCAGTCCACCGGGACTGTCACCTGCCCCTGTGACCTGACACCACGTGGAAGGCCGCACCTGGCTGGGCCCCGGGCTGATCCGCAGCAGCCCTTCTATGGCCAGCTGTGCGCTGGCACCCCAAGGTGGGGACACCCCCCGTGGCCTCAGCCCATGGGCGGCTGCAGCTCTGCACCGCAGGATGTGAGCGGGCCCCCTGCCCCGCTCACCGGCTGCTCTGGGCTCCACTTCGTAGCCCCCAGGTGGCGCTCGCCCGGCTCAGGTTCGTGGCCCCCAGGGTGCTGGCAGCAACGTGGTGCCATGGCCTGCCTGCTGGTCGGGCTGGGAGCCTGCAAGCGACCGACTCAGACATGCCATGTGGCCCCGCCACCTGCGTGGACTGAACCACCATGACCTCTAGCGGGGAATATAGGGCTGCACTTACCTCCCCTTCCCCTTCCCTCCCCCCCGGCTGAAGAGATGGTATCACCCCCAGAGCCCTGCGCTCAGCTGGTTGCTGCTCTTTGGGCACCGCTTTTTGGTGCCCTCAAATCTTGGTGCCCTAGGTGACTGCCTAGTGGTTACACCGGCCCTGGAGGGCAGAGATGTAGATAAAGTGAATAGTGAGCAAGGGGAAACACAGGGCTGTGAACAGAGAGCTGGGAAGAAAGAATAGAAAAGAGAAAGAGAGGTAGAGGCAGCTGAAATAGGAGAGGGAGTGTAGCCAGTCAGAGTAAGATGGGGAGAACAGGGCAGAGTATCACCCACACAGAAATCTGGAGAGCAGCCTGAAAGTATTTAACAATCAGAGGCACATAAGGACAGGAAAGGGAGAGCAGGCCCAGAGAAAGGGGAGAGACTGAGCCAATAGCCCCCCTGTGCCTGAACAGAGGTTGGAATGTGCAATTTGTTTCCCTGCAGCTTGATGCTTCCTGGAGCCAGGGACAGTTACCTCTTCAACTTCCCAGAAATAAGAAGCAAAGGCTCAGCGGACACCTCCTCTCCTGACCACCCCCTTCCTCCTGGGTTTGAGGGCTTGCTGCAGTTTCCCATTCCTTCCCTACCACACAAATAAAAAGCTCCAGACAACAGAGCAAGGCAGGCCAGGGGAAATGCAGACTTCCACACCCCCCTCTCGCAAACTTGCTTCACGTTCAGCAGCCACTGGGGTGGAATTTCACTTGGGAAGACGGGGGTGAAAGTGACATTCTTAGAGAGAAACCCCCATCAATCTTCAGTCACCAAATACTGGGAACGAATCCTCCACCTATGCCCTTTAAACCTGTTATCTCTCTGCCCCCACGCCCCCCTCCCCCCGTATCTGTCCTTTCTCTAAATGTGTTTGTCGTCCAGTTCTCTGCCACTGGGCTCCTGCTGATTGTGGATTACTTTGTGCTTTCCGACTGTGTTAAGCATGCTAATTTCAGGATGGTGGTGGTCTGTGGACAACGATAGTTCAAAGACCAGTTTAGATAGAAAGCTGATGTGGGTTTTCTGGTCTTGTCCTTAGTGGACATGGAGCTGTATCACCAAACCAGATGTAGTGTGAGTGGTGGTGTTCTTTCAGGAAATTCCCATGACTGGCATAGATGGCTACCCTGGGGATCTAGTAAGAACACTGGATGTCATTTTCAAAAGTGCCAAAGAGGCTTAGGAGCTGAAGTCCCATTGACTTTCAGTAAACCCAACCTCCAAGGTGCCTAGGTCATGTCTGAAAATGGGAATTAGGATCCCAAGTGACTTGGTCGATTTTCCAATGTTTCTCAGTATCTGACATTTTTCTCTCTAAATGCTCCCTAGCCAGTTGGGGAGTTTCCCTTTAAACTGCCAGGAGTTTGGAGACATATCCCAGTGCACACTTTCTTCTGTCCCTCCCATGGTTTGAGCAAATGCAAAGCAGTCTGTCTATGAATGGAACAGTAGGGGTTTCTGCTGTTTGTTGACAAAGGCTGTATGGCAACCCAGCCCTGGGGATATTATGGGTGAGGATGTGGATGCAGTGGCAGAGATGTTTGGTAACCCAGTACTTGACTAGCAAGGATGCTGCAAGTCAGAACACACTTGTTTTCCTAAAGATTCCTGGAGGATGCCTACTTAACAAAATTTGTTCACTGGCTAGAAACCATTCATAGTCCCTTATGTGCATGAGTCTCCATTAAAGGATTGGTTGGCACCTTGACTCTACAAAAAAGGATCCATTAAAAATGAACCACTGAGTCACTCACAGCTGTAAAAGGAAGGAAACCCTAACTTGTGCAGAGCTCAAACCTCGTTGGCTCTTAGGCCTAGATCCCACTGAAATAAGTTGGGGGCCTAAATGCCATCGTGGTATTAGTAACTAGAATGTAGTTCTCTTTTTATGACTTGGCTCAAATCATCGCTGTGATTCTCAGATCCATGTTAAACTCTTATTTTTGCTTCATGGAAAATGTCTCCTTGTATAACAGCCATATTCACCTAGCCTAGCTGATATTGACTTACAAATCCTCTACTGCTGTCTGGCAGGTATTTGGTTTGGTGGTGCATAGATAGTGCAGCCCTTCCCCAGGTTAACTTACCTTTCCATGATCCTTTTACTTTTACCCTTAGATACCTTGTTGCTTTGGTATGTTTCAGTGTATTTGGCACTTTCCTTCAGAGTGAGGGAAGGGTTCCCTTCAAGTTTTGGGAGTTTGGAAACACTGGGATCCCAGTTCAGGTATTCTGAGAAACTGGCAGGAGTCAGGGCTGTATCTCCTTGCCGTAGCTCACCAGTAACAAGTTTTTCTCTGGGCTTAGTCTGTTTATGTTGCAGGTTACTTCTGAGTATACAACTGTGGTATACAGTTGTATACTCATTTAGTATTCATATAAGCAGCTCTGATCTGAGACATGTTGTATGGTTATTGATCTCAATGGTGAAAGTGTTAAAGGTGTTTAATGTTGGACAGAGAAAGAGTTAGTTTATAAACAGTGATAGATGGTGTGATAAATGAAGTGGGTGGGCGTAGCTCCCTTTTATGGATACCCAGTGAGCCAGTTAGCTATAAAATCCCTGTTAGTAGCTGTTCTCTACTTGCTTTACCTGTAAAGGGTTAAAAAAGTCCTTGGGTAAAAGGAAGGGAGTGGGTACCTGACCAAAAGAGCCAATGGGAAGGCTAGAACTTTTTAAAATGGGGGGGGGGGGGGAAACTTTCCCCTTTGTCTATCTGTGGTGTTCTTCTGAGAGCAAAGACAGGGCTGGAACTATGCTGTAAAAAGCTTTGGGCCAGGTATGGAAATCATCAGATCATACCTAAAAACTACTCACTTAAAACCCCAGATATGTAAGTAGATCAGAAAATGTCTAGGAAGACGTGATTAGGTTTCTCTTTTATTTCTTTATGGCTTGTGGACTTCTCTGTGCTAACCCCAGGTGCTTTTGTTTTGTTTGTAACCTTTAAGCGGGACCTCAAGAAGCTACCTTGATGCTTAATCCCTGTAATTGTTGTTGTGTTTTTTTTAAATCTAGCAAAAAGCCTAAATTCCAGATGTATTTTCTTTCTTTTTGTTTTTAATAAAATTTACCTTTTTATTTATTTTATTTTTTTTTAAAAGAATGGGCTTGGATTTTTGTGTCCCGAATAGGTTTGTGCATGTTGTTTAATTAACTGGTGGCAACAGCTGATTCTCTTTGTTTTCTTTCTCAGCTCTTCCCCGGAGGAGGGGTGAAAGGGCTTGAGGGTACCCCAGAGGAAGGAATTCCCAAGTGCATCTTCCTGGGTTCTAAAAGGGGTTTTTGCACTTGGGTGGTGGCAGCATCTACCCATCCAAGGTCAGAGAAAAGCTGTAACTTTGAGGGTTTTAATACAAGCCTGGAGTGGCCAGTATTAATTTTTAGAATCCTTGTGGGCCCCCACCTTCTGCACTCAAAATGCCAGAGTGGGGAATCAGCCTTTACAGATGGGTTGGGGGTTATTCTTTAACTGAGCCCTTGCTTTATTCCATTACTTGGCAAACACAAGCATTCATTCAAATCGAAAGCTTATTGATTAAACACAAGAAAGTACAAGATAGAAATGCTTGTTTTTATATCGAAACTGTGATTGAGTGGTTGTTTGTTTTGCACAGTCAGAGCTTATCAAAGTCTCCTTTTGGAATCAAACTATCAGAGTCTCTTATTTTCAGAACAACCTTTTTTGATTAAAAGGAAAAGGTTAATTTTACTCTCAGGCCTGCTGTGTGGAGAGCTTTCACTTATCCTGTTCTTAACAGACAGACAGACACAAGGTGGAGGAGAGACAGGATAGAAAAATAGATGAAATGTGGCTTTTGTTGGTGTTTTTGGCATACTGGACTGCTGGTTAGTTACGAGAGGATGCTTTGGCTTGGAAGTCAACCACAGCACTTGCTGCTTGGACCCTGGTTAGTTACGATCTGGTCAGGGCTGTCATCTGGTTGGATCCATTCTCCTTAGACAGGGCAGGTTTGGAATAATGCAGAATAGACAACAGGATTTGATGGAAAGCGAAGAGAGTGAGAGAGGATAAGAGGAAAGACAGTGGGGCAGAAAATAACACGGGAAGGGAATACAATCTTACCTGCCTTTGTGGTGCTGATGATTAGTTATTCCCACTGGTGGGCTGAAGACTGGATGTCACGATAATGTGATGACTTTCAGCACTCATAGGTGAAAACAAAGTTCCTCTTAGGAAGAAAGACCTTTAGATTAGCCGAGATGAGTTGCAGAGCTGGGGGAAGATGATTCTTTTTTCCTTAAGTCTTTTTATAAAAGCCCCCAGAAGGAGTAAAAGTGGGTGGGATATTTTATCTTCATTATTTTGTCCACCAATTAAACACATTTCTGTAAGGCCAAACTTGGCATAGTTAACTTGCTCCCCACATTTTCTCGTTTACCAACTAT
The DNA here is from genome assembly GCA_037349315.1 of Chelydra serpentina. Lineage (NCBI taxonomy): Eukaryota > Metazoa > Chordata > Testudines > Chelydridae > Chelydra > Chelydra serpentina. Next base: position 52,507,061 of record JBAIAC010000024.1, on the reverse strand, counting down.
AATCTCACCACAGTCCTTGATTTATATCAGTAGACCATTTTGTTTAAACTAATACAGTTTCTCTGTCTGATTGGTGTTTGCACCTATTACAAACTTCATCATTATAAACAGCTGGACTTGTAACATCTTATGAACTTTCACATCCTTTTAAATTTGAGCTTAGGATAACTTTGTAGGTTGAATAGTCACAGCAGACATTAGTGTAGACAGGGGTCCTGGGCCTCAGTGGTACTGATGTGCTTAACTCCCATTGATTTCAATGGGAATTAGGTGCTTAAATACCTTTTGAGGATCTGGACCCAGGTGCACAGATCTTAGCTCTTGATGCATACTTTGTTCGCTGAGGGCGACAGTTGTTATGGTCGCCAGGAGCACTTATTGTTGGTCTTTGGATTTAACATTGTGCTACTTAGAAGCACAACATCTAGTGACTGGAGCAAGGGACTGACCAGAAGTCAGTCGTAAGTTCCACCCCAACTCACTGTGACCTTGGGATTGTCACTTTATTTCCTTGTGTCCCCATTTATCTACCAAATGAGAATAATAATGACTCCCCTTTGCAAAGCACTGTGCGATGTTTGGCTGAAAGGTGCTATATAAGAGCAAAATGTGGTGATTTTACATTGAGATTGCAGTAGTGCCCAGAGGCCAGCCAGAGCAGGACCCCATTGTACTAGATGCTGTACAAATTAGGGTGACCAGATGTCCCGATTTTATAGGAACAGTCCTGATTTTGGGGTCTTTTTCTTATATAGACTCCTATTACTCCCCACCCCCATCCCGATTTTTCCCACTTGCTGTCTGGTCACCCTAGTACAGGGGTTTCAAACACACGGCCCGCGGGCCACATGCAGCCCACAGAATTATTTCCTGCGGCCCGCCATAGGCGCCGACTCCACTGGCAGCCAAGCTCCAAACATTACTGAGTGTTTATATTTTATTAAAACCCCTCTTTGCATTACAGTTTTTAAAAAGTTAATACATTGACTTTTAATAGAATACTATATTACTCTTCATTTTTTTTTCATTTTTGACTATACTTTTGTATCATTGTATGAAAAGGTTTCATTGATGCGGCCCTCGGGCCAATTTACTAGTTCTCATGTGGCCCTCGTGGTAATTTGTTTGAGATTCCTGCCCTAGTACAAATATAAAAGAAACGATAGTCTCTCCCTATCCCAAAGATCTTACAGTCTAAAAAACAAGACATTACAGGTGGATGCAACAAACAAGCAGGTTGGATTGGGAGTGGGAAAGTGGTGTGGTGGGAGACAGTATTACAAAAAACTAATAGGGTGCTTGCAGTTCTTAGCCAATTAGGAGCAACTGTCTCAATTCACCCCTCCCTGGCCATTAGCAGATTGCAGTTTCTGGAATGCATTATATGGAAGAGGTGAGTTTGGAAGAAGGATTTGAATGAGGATAAGGGGGTGGCTATGCGGAGTTTGAGTGCTCTTCTCTGTTGCCGGGGCAGCATGGGATAAAGTGTGAAAGTGCTAGTGGCAGACAGGGGTGATCTGCCATGGGGAGGGAGGTGTTACTGGGCTAAGATGATCCCTGCTGTACCTCCATTGCAGTTGGGGGGAATTTGGCCCATTATCCCTAGTCTACGGATGGAGATGCTGATGAGGCTGGGTTAAGTGACTTGGCCAAGGCCACAGTGGGAAGTAGTGTCAGTAAGGAGTAGAGCTTGTGAGTTCCAGACTCTTGTGTCTGGACACAGACCACACCTCTAAGTCTCTCGCTGCTCTCGTTGGGTTAGTGCCATGACTATTCCGGCCCTGGGAATGTGTGGGGTCGCTACTGGAGGGGGCAGGCGGACAGAGATTTGCCAGCTTGCGTGCACATTTTGTATTGCTAGCTGCACCCTGGACAGGACTCTCCTTGCCCTGTTCCCATGCCAGGCAGAAAGGGAGGATGAGGTTGAGCTGGTGGAAATATCACGGTGCTGACTCCCTTCCACTTTTGAGAGCTCAGGGCCAGGGCTGGACAGAGGATTTCCTGCATATGCTTATGTGGCGCCGTGCCCTTCCCTAGCCTGGGCTCTCCATGCAGCCGCCCTTGCTGCTCTGAGCAGCATGCTGACATGATCAACTGTGGGCTGGGCTGTCTTATCCAGAACGTGGGAGTGCAGTGGGACCTGCAGCCAGGGGAGTCACTGGTTGGGTTTATGAGCTGCCCTTGTCACACAAGTTACCCTGGTAACACATGGCAGGCAACTGGAGGAGAAAGCAGCCTGCTGCGCTGGCAGGAGGGAGGGAGAGACAGGGCCTGGGGAAGGAGTAGCTGTTTTGTCTCCATGGTAATGGTGCTGCTATTTTCAATGCAGGCGAGATTCGAATGGCACCCTCCCAGGGTGTAATTCTATCGCAGGCCAGCAGCAAGTGGCTGCGAAGCGAAACATAAACAAGTGACTGATTCCCTGCTGGGCACGGTGGTGGTGGTGGTGGTGGGGGGGCGGGGCTAAGACAGCTCAAGATAGGGGATGCAGCTGGTGCCCTGATCCTGGGATGAGAGACCCCTTTGTCAGTGGAGTAGGAGACTCTCAGCCCAAGGTGGCTGAGTTGGCTGTGAGTATGGGTGGGGTTTTGGTAACCCATGCTGATTCCTTGCTGTCTTTCTGGTGACACGCTTATTCTCATGCTCCTTGAAATTCTCTTTCCATGCTTCTTCCAGGGCTCTCTCCTCTCGATTCCATTACTGCTGTTGCCCTCTCCCATATACTACTTCTTTCTTTGTTTAGTCCTTCCAGAGCCCTTCCTCCCTCTCTCTATCCCATTTCTAGACTCCCCTTCCCCCCAGTTAGCTCTGTCTCTCCCCTCTTTCCTGAGCTCCATCTCTTGCCCCCTGCCAGAACTGTCTGTCTCTCAGTGATCCCCACTTATTGCAGTGAGAAGAGCGCAGAATGCAGAGAGAAAGCAATTAAAGCCACAGCAGGCTAATCTCCCTCATACCATGCCAGCGGCCCATCCGCGGGCTGAAAGGGCTGTGCTGGCGAGCTAAGCTTCCTAGAGTACATCTGATGCCTCGGAGGCGGTGGCTGCTGGCCCCCTGGCTCAGCAAGGCACTAATGAGAAGAGCTATTCCCCAGCTGCTCTGCGCCCCTGAGGCTGAGCTCTGGCTTGCACTGCTCTGAAGAGCTGCTCTCTGTTCTCCTGTCCCACCTCCTCCACCCAATCATGCTGTTTGTTCAGAAAGGGAATATTTGACCGTGGATGCCCTTGGCTGCAGAGATGCTGGGAGGAGTCGTGTCCAAAGGAAGGCCCAGCAGAGCGACTCCCACAGGAAGGGAGGGAGCGAGGGAAGGAAGGAAGGGTCTAGCAGCAGCAAGAGGAGTAGAAGTGAGGCATTTATTTTTCCTTGTGACTGAAAGTCAAACCGCAAACTGGCCTCATGCAGCGCCAAAGTCTAGCCCCAGCTGGCTGCCCACTCAGTAACAGACCCTGCCGCTGGCTCTTTAAATGTGGGTGCAGGGAGGCCCATGAGCGGCCTGTTTTCATGTGGCCGGTGGAGATTGTGACTGGTCCCAGGTGGAACTGAGTGGCCAGGCCATGCTCTGCTGTGCCATAACGCTGTCTGCAGTGTGATTTATTCCCAGTGACATCACCTATAGGACAATGTTCCTTCCTTGTAAGTGTCACGCTCACGCTGGTGAAATCGCTGCTGATGAAAGGGGCCGAATTGAAAGCGCTGCAGTTCCTTATCCGTAGAGCAAGGGACGGCATAGGCAGCAACAGCAGCTTCCCCACCAACCTACCTCCCTCCTGTCCCAAATGGAGGAACCTGTTCTAGGGGCTGGTTTCCCCCTCTGTGCCCCATTGATTGCATAGCCCCTTCTGCTGAGAATGTCAACCAGGGGGCCAATTAGTGCCATGTGGAGTATCGACACCTGTCCATTAGGAACTGGAGTGAGACTAGTTCATTTTACACAGTACAGGACACGGCGGTCATATGGTATTTATTCTCAGCCACTAGCTGCCTGGGCTGATATGAACCTAGAGGGCAAAGTTCAGACAGTCTTCCTTGTCTGTCTAAGTTTGGATCTGTTTTCCGTATCCCTTCTCTCTGGCTTTCTTCCCCATCCCTCGCTCTGTGTACCTTTCAGCTCAGACTCTGTCAGTATCTCCTGTTTATGAACTGCTCCCTGCTTCCTTTTTCAAACCCCAGTCATTTGAAAGGGGCACTGAGATTTGTTTCTCTTGCAGTGTGACCTTTGGTTTTTGGGATAACTGTCCAGGCTGCTGGGGTGAGGTCCCAGTCTGAGGTCAGTGCTCCAAAAACCTCCAGGCTATTGACTCATTGTTTGTTCCCATTTGTATCTCCTGTAGCAGCTGTCCCTCTTGTCACCAGACCCCTGGCTGGCTTGGCTTGCCCACACACGCTGGTCCAGTGCTTGGAGATCATACACAATTAGGGATGAGGTATCTCACCTAAGAAGCCTTATATTGATACAGCCCTTTCACCCCAAATCATGTCCCAAACAACAAGCAGGGATCCCTTTACAGTCTGTGAAATGCCGCCACCTCTGGGATGGAAGGCAGCAACTATTCAACAGTTAGGTCAGGAAGTGAAAAAGGGATATTGCATCCCATTGAAACTGCAGGGGGAATCCAGAGAGTTGTAAATTACCCATGCTGGCATTTTGTTAGAAGATGTGGTGGTTGTGTGTGTGTGGGAAGGGACAGCCTAACACGTGTACAGTTGAGAAAATTGTTGCGGGACCTTTCATGGTATCTTAATAGGGTGACCAGATGTCCCGATTTTATAGGGACAGTCCCGATTAATGGGTCTTTTTCTTATATATGCTCCTATTACCCCCCCACCCCGTCCCGATTTTTCACACTTGCTGTCTGGTCACCCTATATCTTAACCCTTTTCTTCTTTGTCGCTGCAGGAGCCAGGGCTGTGGTTTGCAGCATAGTGCACTCTTCCACCATGGATCTGTTCTGACACAGAAGGAAGAGTGCCACCTATTGAATCACCAACACAGCTTCCTGCAGCAGCCTGGGTTTTCTCGAGTGGCCCCCGCCCAATCCATCTACTGGCAAAGCTTAGCCTGGCTCTGCTTAACTTGGGTGAGGAAACAGGCCCACAGGTAGAGGTGATACCACTGGGGGCCATCTCCCTTTGATAAGCATTTATACTTCCTTCATGCAGTTATCTAACTCTTCTTGAAAGCTTATTTCCATTAGCTGCTGCTGTTGCCGCCATGGGTGGTCTTTGCACATCACAGTTTTCTTTGTGGGTGTGAATTACCTGTAACTGGCGAGTGACTCTTGAATTAACGAAATTAATTGCCATATATTTTTTGTGACTAATCCTTGGGCTGTAGCTCAAATTGAATGTGATTTTTTTTTTTTTTTTTTTTTTTTTTAATGTGATCTGTTTTGATTGGACTTGTGAGGTTATGTTCCTCTTCCTTAATGGGAGGGGCATAAGTCTGGGAATCAGATCACTTTTGTGAATATGTATGATTACAAATAGCTGCAAATATCTCGTGCTATTTGCTTAATTTCTGCAGTCAGTGGACAGTCCTGGTGCTCCACTTGTATATTCATGGAAAGAAAACATCAAAGGGGTGGAAATCGCATCCAAAGAGACTTGATTAAAAACTCCATCCATTAAAAACACAGAATCTCCTCCATCACTATGTGTCTCCATGTGCTGCTTTCTGTACAGAGAGATTTTGTGTCCATGTCCTTGGGATCTTTTCCGCATTTTCATCTGTGCTTCCTTTGCCCCTTGGATGTTACGCACACTGGAAATGGAGAAGTGGAGGCAGCATCTCTCCCCACTCAAAGACCTTTCATTGTGGTAATGGCTCCTCTGAGAAGCTGGATAGCCAAGGCACTGTTCACTTCTCTCAGGATGGGTTTGATCCCCATTTCTAGGATACAGCTTCCCCAGCTTGACCGCTGACACTGCTCTTCCCCTGCAGCTCTTTCTTCATGAGATACCACCGCCTGAGAGGAGTCAAGAGCCACTCTAGCATTTTACCCCGTGGCTTCCATAGGACAACGCTATGAAGCCTTAGAGTATAGTGGGATCTACTCACTTGCCAACACATTGGTGAAAGGATTCCTTCTCGGGCTATGGCTTCAAGGCCAAAAAAAGGTGGCGTTTACAGCAGGATAACTAACTCCCATTAGCTACCTTACTGTCAAAGCCGTGTGGAGACCAGGCATCTGTAGCTTTTACTGCACTGTAGGTAGGGTGGAGTTCATACTATAGCCAATCTGATGATTTTCTGGCCTTCATTGTGGATCACTTGTTGGCACTATGGTAACAATTCAGGCCAGTCCTGCCCAGTCTGTTGTGTAAACTTGCATCAAATCCACTTACGAACTGGGGACAAGAAGACGGATTTTGAGCTCTCCTAGCTCTATGGGGGTAAAATCTGCCCACATGTTGTCTCTGATAAGATTTTTGCAGTGAGGTAGCTCATGCGCATTAGTTACCTTGCTATGCAAATCAGAGGTGAAAGTAAGCTGGTACGCCTCGGTATGGTGTATCGGCAAGAGCCGGTGCGCCATACCAGGGCGGATCGGCTTCCCCAGGCGCAATTTAAAGGGCATGGGGCTCCCAGTAGCAGCTGGAGCCCCCCAGCCCTTTAAATTGCTGCCGGAGCCCTGGGGTAGCGGCGACGGGGCTGGGGCGGCTATTTAAAGGGCCCAGGGTGGTAGTGGTGGCCCTGCCCCTTTTAAATTGTCCCCAGAGCCCCACCGCCACTTCCCCAGGGCTCCGGCAGGCTCTGGGGATGATTTAAAGGGCCTGGGTGGTAGCGGCGGCCAAAGCCCTGTCCCCGGAGCCCTGGGGAAGCAGCAGTGGGGCTCCAGGAGCTATTTAAAGGGCCCAGGGCTCGACCGTCGCTACCGCCCCGGGCCCTTTAAAGCGCTGCCGGAGCCCCCGGCGGCTGCTGCTACCTGGGAGGAGGGAGACGGGGAGGAGACACTTACCGGTACAGGGTGGGCCTGGCTCTGGCCCTGCCCCTTCCAGGGGCCAGAGCTGGCCCCAGCTCAGCCCTGTACCAGTAAGTCCCCACATTTACTTTCACCCCTGATGCAAATCCACCCTTTTTGGGTAGTGAAGACAGCACCTGAGTGCCCCCTGTCTCCATTGCTGCATGGATTCACACCTCTGAGCACAATGCGCTCAGCTCACCCATGTCCCCGCAGTAATTTGAATTGGCTGAGAGGCTGTGATGTAACGTCCCCGTTTGATGGCCAGCCAGTGACCGTCTGGTCTCGATTTGAATAACGGTGGGAGAAGACAGATTAGGGCTGGATTAGTGCAGAGAGAATACCAGAAGGTATTGCCATGTAGGTCAGAGGTCACAGCAAGACTCAAGGTGCTGTCTAGGATTTGCCAGGGGAGGGAGCAGCTGGCTCAATGGCAGACACGGGGAGGGAAGGGTTGTAAAAATAAATAGCCCCCATAGGTAATGAGGTGAAAAAGACACCAAGTGATAGGCGTGGGGACATCAGGCCATGTGATCTCTCCAACTCCTTCCCTAGGGGGAGAGATGTGAGTGTTAAAATAGTCAGGTTAAGGGGGACAGCTGTGATCTAGTGGACTGAGCATGGGGCTGGGACGCAGGAGATCTGGGCTCTGTTTACAGCTCTGCTGTATTGGTGCAGGCAAATCCCATCACAGTTTGTGTATCTGTGGGATGGTGATAAGATGCCGTACTCACCTGAGTAAAGCACTTTGCAATCGATGGCTGATATCTGATGATGTCAGGATTGCAGCTATTTAAAAAGAAGGCAGTTTCTACCATTCATGGTTGCACAGAAAAGCTTGAAAAATGGGATACCTTTAAAGGCTTCAGCACCAGAAGACTGATGAAAAAGACCCAAAATACATTTTTTTAAAAACCCCTCATGATTTTTAAGCCAGTCTCATGATTTTGCCAGGCCCTGCCTCCTGATTTTGGAACACTTGCAGTTGGAAATACAGTACTGTAACAATTCAGGACAGTCCTGTCCAGGGTATGTTGTGATCCTTCCATGGAATCTGCACTTGAACTGGGAGCCAGGGGGCAGATTTGAACCTTTTGCTGATCTTCCCCATCCCCCTTTTCTCCTAGCCCACAAATGGACGTGTTGCAGGTCCTTCCCAGAGAGGGACAAGGAGCCCATCTGTGGGTTTCCCCGTGGCTATCTCAGATGCAAGTGTGTGCACAGCATCTGAATCACACCAGGAAGCAGCAGCTGGGGAGCCAGAACTGGATTCTTGACCCCACCTGGAAAGGGCAGTGGGTTTATTTCCTGATAGGAGAATCTGAGCTGGAATTTTGTCCCCACCTGGAATGAACTCTGATTAAACCTTGAGCCTGCCCCCCTTTAATCTGCTGCACACAGCTGCGAGGTTGGTTGGGGGGGGGGGGAGAGGAGGAGAGTGGGTGACAGCTTCTGCTAGCAGCATCAGAGTGTGACTAGGGGGATGGGGAGACGGTGTAAAGAGAAGCACAAAGCAAGAATCCAGATGGTGCAGACACATCCCCCTGTGGCCTCAGGATAAAATGCAGGCTCCCAGGTGCTTTGGTCAGGAATGGGCAAATTGGCCACTGTCTGTGCACCTGATGCAGAGCTGCTGAGCCAAAGGCTGATGGCCTGACAGTGGGAGCTGAATTCTCAGGAGTCCTTAGATAGTAGTTGACATCTGAACACACAGCCACTAGGTCACGTGTATCTTCCACATGTTTCATGCATTTATAACCAGCCTCATGCTCATACGTATACAACAATCCCTTTGTGTGGCTGTCTTCTGCTGCAAGTCTTTTGGTGCCTATTCTGGCTGTAGCGGGGGTGAGGAGAGCAGAGCCCAGAAGATCCAAGTTTCAGCATCTCAGCTGACCTGCATTAGGGATGCCTGACATTAGTAATAGCTGCAGGTGGCTTGATGGGATTGGCAATGGACTATAGAGAAGTTCAGCAGCAGCCCAGGTCAGTAGTGGGCAAAAGTCATCAATGCATATGGGTTGTTTTATGACCTGTGGGAATGAGTTGAGAGTCTTGATTCAATAAGCCAGGTGGCCCCTTCACTGACCACCAACCAGTAACACCAGCTGGAGCCCTGGCTTCTCAGCAGGGAGATCAATTCTGCCTGGTCCTGAGGAGTGAAATATCTTCTAAGGCTTAAAGGTGGGTTCTGTAGGCTGGGGCTGAGTGATGATAACGAAGCTTGCAGGGCTGCTGCCCGTGTTTTATCTGTCCTGTAGCTAAAGAGAGGACTGAGCTCTCCAGGGCTGTCAATCCAGCAATACTAAGATGTCCCATGCCTTCAGGGGTGACCAGGACTACTTGAATGACTCTTCATGACCCTGCCCCATGTCAAGCTTTGCTGGCCTCTCTCTCATCCCAACTTCTCATTAGAAGCTGTTGGCTCTGTGGATGACTTCTCCAATCCTTAGGCACTTCCCCAGTAGGGGACTAGGGGAGTTGAGCTTTAGAGGGCATGAGCTTAGGTGATCGATCTAGTTGTGTTGGTGAATGCTGCCGCCATTTGGTTTGGTCCTCCTGCCATCTACCAGGTTCTGTTTCTGGGATTGCACCGTGCGTATTCCTCTGCAGCTCCCTACTGGCGTTGATGTTCCGGATTTGAGATTGCATCTTTCCAGCATTCAAACCTAGTAATTTTTAAGGCACACGCTGCTGCCCCCTGCAGGATCTGTCCTAAAACAGACACTATATCTCACCTAGGCAAGCAGAGGAGGAAGCCACACAGCAATCTTGGAAAGGTGCTGACAATTAAAGGGGTAAGGTGGTGGGACTGGACAGGGGACACCTATCAGGCAGCTGTGAACATGACTGAATAAAACTTGCATAAGTTGGTTCAAATGTTCCCCTTCGTGGGTCTGGTTTGAGTGGTGAGTCAGATAACAACAGAATATTAATCTCAGCCTGAGCTTTCCCATGCTTACATAGGGTATCCTGCAAGATCACCTTGTTTCTGCCCCTAGTTCCCTGGCGCAGCGAATCATGCCTTACCTCTCTCATATCCCGGTGCAATTAACAAGCTGCATCTGCCAATACTTCTTGGAAGAACTTAGTAGTTTTTTGCAGGCTTCTTATCTTTGCTAGCAGGGTGGGTCGCTAGAAGAGCCTTCCTGGGTCATACATTGTATTACAGTCATGACCTTGGGTTTACCTCCCATCTGAAAGGTGGTAACGAAGGTGCTAAGTTCAGAAAGGTGAGAAGCAAATGGGGAGGATGGGAGGAGTGGGCATGAGCCCTACAACTGGCTGGCATGTTTTTGTTAAAGGCCCATGAGGTATTAGCAGCAATTCCCTGACAGAGCAGAGAAGAGGTTATTATGATCTCGTTTCTTTGTTGCCTATGTTTCCTTTGCCTGCATTTGTGGTCAGATCCTCATTTCCTGGTTCCCAAGGCTGCTTACAAGGCATGGAGTCTAGAAAGTGGCAGGACTGATAGCAGCAGCTGCTGAGGACACTACCTGGGAACTGCCTGTGGCTCCTCCAAATCCAGATAGTGAGCGCAGAAGCGTACAGGACCAGGATGTGGGTACTGAGCTAGGCTGGTGCTTTCCCACCAGCACTAACCTCCGAGTTGATCACCCGGGCTGCCGGCTGAGAAATCCCCCATACTTGGCCCGAGCTGGGGGATTGCTTTCATTTCCCCTGGACTTTCTTCCTGGGAGGTTAGAAAGCTGGGGAATTTTGGTGGCCCTGAATTCATGCTCAAACCTTCCCTGGAGCATCTGAATGTCTGCGTGATGGGGCTCTAGCGGAGGGGGAGGGGGCAGAATCTGCTTTTCTTGGTGGAAGGGTGGAGTATCCTCAATAAAGGTCTGAAGGAGAATCCCCTTTAGCCACAAGGAATTCCATCTGGGGTCCCTGCCAGAGGACATCTGTTTGCACTTCGCAATTAACTCAGATTTTATCGTCCGAGGGTATTGAGCTGAGCACATTTCCTGCACCGGCTCACCCAGCCTCAGGGGGCACCTGCAAGAAATGAGGGAAAGAGAAAGCAGAACTGCCAGTGAATAGGCCATGGCTGCCCCCCTGGGCTCTCTGCTCCCCTCCCCTCATTCTTAAGGAACTGAATTGGGATACTTACACCAGCTCCTAGTTTGGCTCCCTAGCCTAACTTCAGCTTCAGGGTTGCACAGTGGAGTTCAGCTGCAGGGGGAAGTACAGCAGCATGACTTTGAAAGGGAAGCTACCACTTCCTCCTGCAGCTCGCTGGCTCTACAGCCTGTCGTCATTTCTTGCTATATCATAATCTGACCCCCTCAGTCCTCACTCCTGTCCCCTCTGCTGGCTGCATGTTGATACCTGTCTGTAAAGGGCTGATATCCTAAGACAACAGCCTGGATGGACCAACTGGAGATGGGCTGTGCTTTGAGTCTTACAAAACCAAAATCAGGAGTTGTTAAAGATCCATCATAGTGAAAACACTGCAGTGTGGAGGGAGGGGGTTGGTTTAAAGGGTCTGCTTCCAGCAGTCGCTTGTTACACCCGGGAGTCAATAGATACCCAAACAAATGCACGTAAATTTGCCTAGGTGCTGCTGTAATATAAATAACAGAGCCGGCTGGCACAAGCAGGTGCAACCCCATTGGCTTCATGTATGGCGGTTAACCTGGCCCTGAGGACTTTACCACCAAAACCCCTCTCAGAATAATTTGGATCCCTTTTTAAACGCTGAAGAGAATGTAAATGAAAAGCAATGTAAAGGGGCCAGTCAATTAGTCCCCCCAGAAAATCAATGAATAGAGACTCAAAACCCCACTAGCTCACTTGGTAGCAGCTGTCGCTCAAGAAAATGCTGTGGTGCTTGGGGAGGGAGATGCACAGATGACTTATACCACCAGGAGAACATGCTTTTCCGTATTGGCTTATGAAGCAGGAAGGATGGTCTAGTGGTTAGGGCACTATACTGGGACTCAGACGATCTTGGTGCAATTCCTGGTTCCACCACAGCTTCTCTGTGTGACCGGGGGCAGGTCACTTAGTTGTCTGTGCCTCAATCCTTATCTGTAAAATGGGGATACTAGCACCTCCCGAGGGCGCTGAGAGACTAAATACGTGATGCTCAGATACTACAGTGATGGAGGCCAGATAAGATTGTAGGAAGTAAGCTTGTGTGATTCTTTTTTAGCCTTGGAGGGTGTTGTGTATGAGCTTTTTAGCCATGATGCATTTGCATCCGTCCCTGGGCCAGTTCTGTGCTAGAGAGCCAGGTTTTACGCAAGATTCCTTCTGGAAATTTGACACTGAGCATGTCTCGCAGGGAAATCCAGCTGCTAGGAAAGTTTTCTCTCTGTGCGTGATGTGGTAACCAACAACACAGCTTCTTTTAATTTCCAGGCCTTGTATATCAAGGAAAACAATCCCACCATTGATCAGCAGCATCGGAACAGCATGACATTTACAGAACCAGCAGCAACAACCTGTTTTTTTTGGGCTGTGCCAGTACATCTTGGTGACATCCATTCAGCTATCAAAGTAGCAATATCAGCACCTGAGAGTAGAGCAAGCTGACTGTGCAGTTAAGTTGCCCTGGACAGTAGTTTTTGGTTCTGATTTACTGTTAGGAATGGAACCTACCTCCGATCTGAATGGATTTCATCCCCGAACTCATTACGACGCTGACCCCTTCTGGGAAGAACAGGGAAGGCCGCTTGTCACTGTAGGCTCATCATGTGCCGGAGAATGTCCTCTGAGCCATTCCAGACTCCAGCTGGTGTGTCAGCTGCACACAGAGGGGCTGGAAGTCAGGCTAGATTTCCTGAGGCCACTGGGGCGTAGGTCACCCTGAAATTACCCTGCAGATGTTTCAAAAAGAAACCATTTATGGTAATACCAACCACTGAAGCACTGAGATAGCAGGAAACCCTTAGCTTAAATGCTACAGATGAGGGAGTGACAATAGTATACCATTATTTATCCTTTTCTAAAGCCTAAGCACTGGACTGGCCAGTGGGGAAGGGATGCTCCAGTACCCCAAATTAATAACAGATTTCACACAGTGTGTAGTTAATGTGGGACTTGCTGCCATTGGCAGTTGTTGAGGCAAATAGTATTGTTTTTAAGAAGAATAGGTATTATATGAAGAATAGCACCTAGTGTTACCAGGGAAGATAAAAATTGAAAGGCTAACAATCCACATGCTTCAGGGAATAAACTAATCTCAGCAGCTGGGGTCAGGAGGAAACTTTCCCTCTTTGGCATAGTACCTCATAACTAGCCAGGTACGTTGTGCGTGTCTGTCCCCGGGCATAAAGTGTTGGTTACTGGCTGAGGCAGGATGCTGGATTAGGTGGATACTGGTCTATTTCATTGTTTGCAGGGAATAGCCCATTAATTTTTTTTCTGAGTTTCTCAGTCTCTTTCTTTGAGATCTTCTATGCGATCTCCTTGGGTAAATTAGTTGCTTTTTAGTTTTTTCTACCCACTCTTAAGCCCCATGCTGTGTTTGTGCTTGGGGGGCCACTTCTGCTGCTGCTTACCTACTAAGCCTTAAATGCAAAGAGACGCACAGCAAGTATATGAGATACTTGGTGTTGTAGCCAAAAGCACATTGAAATTTCAGCTCCAATGATAGACTTTTTGTTTTCTTGTACAGCAAAGACCTCTAGTGGACATCTGAAGCAGTGCATCAGATAAAAAGCCATCTGCTATAATGTAATACACAAGGGTCGCTTTCTTAGAAGAGGTGGGAGGCAGGAGTCCCACATCAGAACATTCCTTGTAGGCTTACACAAGGTTATTTATAGAGCTTTCCCCATTCCACACCCCTGCTGCCAAAAGTGCCAAGAACATACAAGACAGAAACAGATCACTTGGGGAAGAATCAGGCCTTGTTCAGGACATTCTTGTATATTTGTTGCATCCTGCATATGCAATCGTCGTATCTTCTGCTGGCGTGGGCGGAGTAGGTAATTTCTTGTTGCTTAGTGGTTAGGCTATGGATGACATTCTCATTTTCTAAATGAGCCTATAGGCTTGGTTTTCCCTCTGACCCCTCACATTGGTTGTGTGCACTGGGGCCCTAGAAATCTGCAGAACCTCGAACTGGGAGTCTTTGTGTATTACCAAAAAGTAACAGTTTTGTGCCCATTGAAGGCACTCAGCACTTTCTGGTGGTTGAACCCTCAATGGATAGGCACTAACTCCGTGGGTGCTCTGGGGCTGGAGCACCCACAGGGAAAAATTGGCCAAGCTACCCGCCCCACCCCAGCTCACCTCCACCTCTGCCTCCTTCCCTGGGCGTTCCACATCCCCGCTTCTCCTCCCAGCGCTTGCTGCCGCAAAACAGCTGTTTTGCGGCATAACAAGCTGTGGGAGGGAGAGGGGGAGGAGTGGGAACGCGGCACGCTCAGGGGAAGAGGCGGGGCCGGGGCCGGGATTTGAGGAAGGGGTCCAATAGGGGCAGGGAAGGGTGGAGTTGGGGCGGGGACTTTGGGGAAGGGGTTGGAATGGGGACGGGAGGGGGCAGTGCAGGGGTGGAGTCTGGGTGGGGCTGAGGGTGGTGGTGGTGGGGGGTCGAGCACTCACCGGTGCCAGGAGAAGTTGACGCCTATGCCTCAATGCACACCTTAGAAAACTCTGCTGATTGAGCCGGAGCCCGAAGGATCCCAGCCTCTGTCAATGTGTGCCCCTCTGAAGCCAGGCCCAGCTGCCAGGCAGATATAGCAGCCTACTGTCCTACCCAACACTGTTTATGTGGAGATGCCCCTGCTCATGGGGGGTCGACATCAGTTCCAAATTCCTGTACAGGCCACTACTTGTAACAGTGACCCTGGCTGGGCGAGCGATGGGGACTGAAGGTGCCAGATATGACGCTAAAAGAATTAATCTCTACTGCTTAAGCAAGAGGATCACAGCTGCTAGCACAGGCAGTAGCAGCCACATAAATGTTGTCCCCCTCTAGTGGCCAGACTATGTAACAAAGAGCCCACAGGCTTAATATTGGTTACATTTAAAAATCCTGCTGTTAAAAATGTATTGAATGTGTGCAAAATGGGATTCCCTCCTCTTCTCCCCTGCCAGTTTTATAATTCAGATAAATCCCAGCCAGTTTTCACTGTGATATTCATTGGCACTTATCATTAATAAAGGCATCCCCCTGCTAAACTACTACCCGAGCCCCTTTGGATGCCAAGGTGTTAATAACTACACACTAATGACATTGATTCTCCCTCTGACTCCCTGAGCTCAGACACAGGTAGGGTGACCAGACTGCAAATGTGAAAAATCGGGACAGGGGTGGGGGGTAATAGGAGCCTATATAAGAAAAAGACCCAAAAATCGGGACCGTCCCTATAAAATCGGGACATCTGGTCACCCTAGACACAGCTGATCTGTTTTCAGTCAGAAAAAAAATCACTTTCAGGCAGAGGTCAGGCCTGGCTAATTTCACTTTGATGGGTGAGACTTTGGGCTATTTATGAACACCTGAAAGCAGGGCTAGGTTGGAGTTGCTTTAGTCACCTTACCTGCAGCTGGAACACTAGTCAGAACTGCAAGCTATAGCTAATCGGAGGGCTACAAGAGTTGAACTAATAGAGTTGCCGTTTTTAGCTCATTGAGTAGGGGCCTGAGTACACGGAATAATGGATGGCGCACAGAAAGCTAGCGAGGGTCTCCTGTTTACCTCCTTGTCGGGAATATGTTCTGCCCTGGTTGGGGAGCATCATCCTTTTATGCAGAACAATGCTCTGTACCAGTAGCCTAGTAAAGCACATCCATGGAAGCTAACAGCCAGCAGTGTAGCTGAGAAGGAGGCATACAAGACATTTGGTAGCAATGTGTAATGATCCCTGAGCCAGGGAAATTCTCAGGACAGGCAGTGTCTGTTAATGAGGCTTGTGCTACACCGAAGTACCAGTGGTGGAAATACTGGTGTTCCTCTCCCCCTATGGAGCCATGGCACAGGCATTTCCCCTAGAAGATGTGTTGTGTTAGCTTTTGCCCAGGAGTCCTTTGTCCCAGTAGCTCATGGTTAGCCAGCTGGGCAGGGGACCAGGCGGTAGCAGAGAGCCCTTGTGAGTCCCCGCGGTTTCTCCAGGTCTGTTTTATCTTTGTGGGGTATGGCTGAAACTTTTGCTGATCCTGGCGCTGGGCCAGAGCAATATTCCTCCCCTAGAAACCACAGTCTAGATCTGGCTGTGCTCCTCATGCCACTGAGGGTATGTCTACACCGCAAACAGGAGGTGTGATTGCAACTCTTGTAGGGTTAGCCAAATGAGCTTTGATGGCGCTAGATCAAAGCTAGCTCGAGTCACAATAGCAATGTAGCCACAGCATGGGGGGTGGCATGGGTGAGCCACTTGCATATGTACTCTGTGCGCAGTGCTCCCCTGCCACCGTCCACGTGCCAGCACCGGTCTCCCGCCATGGCTCCAGTCAAGAAGCCAAAAAAGACTGTGAGGGGAAGATCTCCTACTTCCCGCAAGGGAAAGGAGAGGGCAGCGGGCGAGCCAAGACCCGTGTCTGTAGCTCAACATCCCCCTCGGGAAGTCGGGCCCCAGCTCAAGTCAAGTGGTGCAGCCCATCCCATGCCTTGCCTGTGACTCCAGATAGTGGTGCAGGCCCTGGCTAGCTTCAGGTGCCATCGACACCCAAAGTCCTTCAAGCAGCTCAGGAGTCCTTCAAGCACCTGACGCTCTCGGTGCTGCCTTCACCCTCTCCTGCGGTACCCTGGTGTCGGGGAAAACCCACGTTGGGACCTATGAGCGTGTCCCCGCCTCAGCGGCACCATTCCCCATCGAGAGGGACGTCCCGCCAGCATTTGCCCGCCTGCAGCTGTCACACCTCAGAATGGGAGAGGCAGGCTCAGCGGCGCCCTCTTCAGTCCCTGCACCGGGGGCACCGATCGAAGAACTCGAGGTGTACCTCGCTGGTAGATTGGCGCAGACCCTCTGAGGCATGTGCCACCCGGCAAGAACTCCAGGACCAGTCCCAATCATCTTCAAGGGCCCATTACCGATTCCGGGACTGATCAGGCACCAGAGACCGCTGATCGCCAGGCCATCATTGCCTGTCTCCAAGAAGGCGGTCACCCTACTCAGGACGATCCTCCCGGCAACCAGCTCATAGTAGCTCCCGGTCCTGTTCGACGTCCCGGTACTGGTCGGGTAGCATGAGGCATGGATTGCCGGGTATCCAACGTGGATCTGCCGAATTCCATCAGTGCTCGATAGCCTGATCAAGACAGTCTTGCTCGGACAGGTCAGCTTTGGGACGCAGCAACCAGCACCGGTTGGATAAGAGCCACCGCTCAGCCCGATCCTGGTTGCCCGGGACCAACTGCTCCGCTGGTAGCTCCTGCTTGAAGCGAGGTTACCTGACTGCGGGACAAGCTCCAGTACTGACGGTGCCGGCTACGTTATCAGCACCGAAAACTGGCCCATTGCCCCAAGTGCAGTGGCCGGTGCCATGGTACCCGTGGAACCCTGGGGGTTCACCCAGCCTTCCCAGGCTGCTGGATCAGTGTCATAGCCTCAGAGAGGCCAGCAGCTTCAGTATCCCATCCCCCTCCAGTGCTGGAGACTCCCTGCTCCCTTTCCCACCTGTCATGGAAGGTTGCTTTCCTGGTGGCAGTGACATCAGCAAGACGAGTCTTTGAAATTAAAGCCTTGACCTCAGAACCTCCGTACACGTACAAAGATAAGGTTCAGTTGCGGCCCCTCCTGGCCTTCCTGCCAAAGGTGGTCTCCACCTTCCATATGAACCAGGACATCTTCCTCTTGGTGTTATGTCCCAAACCGCACAAGACCAGTGAGGAGAGGCATCTTCATGTCCTGGACGTCCCGAGGGCCTTGGCGTTCTACTTAGAATGTACCAAGCCTTTCCGAAAATCAACTCAACTCTTCATCGCTACAGCGGATAGGATGAAGGGTCACCTGGTGTCCTCAGAGGATTTCCAATTGGATTACCTCGTGCATAAGGACCTCTTACGACCTGGCAGGGGTTCCATGGCTGCCGATTGTCAGAGCCCACTCGATGAGAGCGCAGGCATCTTCAGCAGCCTTCCCGGTACACATCCCTGTCCAGGACATCTGTAGAGCCGCGACATGGTCCTCTGTTCACACGTTTACCGCTCATTATGCCATCACTCAGCAGGCCAGAGACGACGCTGGGTTCAGCAGAGCTGTGTTGCAATCTACACGTCCATGAACTCCTACTCACCTCCAGGGGTACTGCTTTGGAGTCACCTAATATGGAATGGATGTGAGCAAGCACTCAGAGAAGAAAAGACAGTTACCTTTTCTGTAACTGGTGTTCTTTGAGATGTGTTGCTCATGTCCATTCCACAGCCTGCCCTCCTTCCCCGCTGTCAGAGTTTCTGGCAAGAAGGAACTGAGGGTTTGGGGAGCTTGTGGCGCCCCTTATATCATGCCGTGCGGGCCACTCCAGAGGGCACCAGAGCCGGTCCCCTATGGATACTGCTGAGGGAAAAACTTTTGGCACCAGTGCATGTGGTGGGCACACACACCTAATATGAAATGGACATGAGCAACACATCTCGAAGAACACCAGTTACGGAAAAGGTACCTCTCTTATTCTATGAACTCTCCCCAGCCCAGGTCACCTTCTTACAGGAACTTTCTCCCCAGCATGCCTTTTGGGAGCTGGCCCTTTAAATATGGCAGAGCCAGGAAGTTGCAGCCCTAAAGCAGCCATTTTGCATCAAGCTGCTGTATCTCCTTCTCTCCCCGCTGGTGAGTGTTCGATCCTGTTATGTTTTCCCTTGCTTGTTCTGGAGGAAATGACACATTCTGACACTTGTGGGCGCTCAGAATTCACAAAGGGGTATGGGGATAGAGCTCCTCCTGCTGCCAGAACAGAAGCTCTGGCTGCTTGGAGCCAAAAGAAAAGCTCTCTGTTAGGATTCAGTCCTGCCTGGTGCTGAGTCCTGGGTCCCTGATCCAGCAGCGTATTCACTTGCGCTGGCACAACCTGTCTGGCCCTAGAAGGAGATTTGGACTCAGCCTTGCCTGTGACCGAACAGTTAATCCCCAGCTGAGCCTGCTCTGGTGCTGTACTCACCATTAGTAACTCCAGCTGTGAAAGAGTTGGGGTGGAATTCGCAGAGAGAGGGGCCAGCTCAGCCAGCTGGAGTTCCTGCCCAAGGACTGCTGAGCCCAGAGGAAGGATCTAAGAGCAGTCAGAGAGGGGTGAGCAGATCTCCTGTGGGGGTGTCTGGACTGCTAGCTGGACTTTTGGTGCCAAAGAAGGGGCCTGGCCTAGGTGTGACTTAACTGGAGGGCTAAGTCCTGGACAGAAATAGCCCAAGGAGGTGATCAGCGGGGGTCTCTAGAAGTGAAGACCCCTGCAGTGCCATAACCTGATGCCAGGGGGTGCAGTGACTGGAGTCACATACATGAGGAATGTCATTCGGCCCTTAAAGCAAAGCATATGCTGGAGCGCTCTGTGCCAGATCAAGCTCTTAGCCTGTAACAGCTCCAGGTTTGTGGCGTGCAGCTGAGCAGTGTGGATTCCATTCGCACCGGCCAGCTCACTGGACTCTTCCGGAGGTGAGTGAAATAGATCAGATGCTTTGACTTGGTGGAATGGTTGCTATAAGGTGTGTTTCTGGACTGTACTAATGAGCAGCCAAGGTAGAGGGGAGTTTGTGTTCAGGTCAGCAGGTCCTCGTGTAGCTGGCTGTGGAAGGAAATCTTTGAAAACAATCTGGTAGCTGATGGTATTTCCAGGATAAACTGGAGCTAAGAACAAGGACTCTGCTTTGTGATGAGAAGTGATCCATGTGGCCTGGCTTCTTTACTGTGTTCCTTGTGCAATAGCTGATGGGTTGGAATCATTTTGGAAATATGGAGGTGGTATATACAGATTTTGTGAGTAAAGGGGGTGTGTGTGATATGGTGGTTGCTGCGTTCCACCCCAGAACCAGCTCCGTTTCACTGATGGGGGACTGAGCCTTGTCAAGGTGGTTTGTGATCCATGGGACATTAAAGTACAACTCTGCTCTGAAAAGTCACTAAGAAGAAAAATACCCTCTCTTACTCTACACACCTGACTGCTTCCCACAGTGGTCTCTGCTTGTCTGACTGAAATAAGCTTTTACTTGTTTTTACCAGTGCACAGCTACTGAGAGCATGGACTGGGCACTATTCTTGTGCTGACTCAATTAACACGTCTGCTCACGAAGCTGTGACTGCAGATTTCTTTTTTCTTTTTAGTCACTTGTTAGTCTAATATCGTCAACTCCTCATGGGCTATGGGAATGGAGTAACCTGGTTACAGGGTGTCTCTCTGTAAATGTAAAGTAGCACCTGAGGAATAGCTCCTGCAGTTACACTAACTGGGGTACATGTTAGAACCCTTACGCTCAGGCAAACCTGGGGGGGCGGGAAGAGATGTTTCATACCTTGGCCTTGGAAAGCACTGCATGCTTGTCTAGGTGTATGAGGGGCCAGTCTTTCAAAACACCTTGGTATCCATGTAGGCACCAAAGTAAGAGGCTGGATCTTCAGCACATTGGCTGCACGTTGCGTGCTGAGCTCTTTGGACAAGTGGACCCAACTGTGGGCACTGAGCATTTGAGCTCTCTGGAAAATCTGCCCATTGGTGTGTCTTGTTTCTTTACTGCCTGATTCCCCTGATGCATCTGGCATAGGCTACTAACTGGGGCAGGCGACTGGCTGGGCTACTGTAGTATGTCTGGTCTGGTCCTGTTGGCATTGTACATGTTTATGCAGTGAGCTATCATCTGTGCTGTCTGCAGCCTGGGATGCTTACGGTAAATATTGGACTAATTTCAGTTACATCAGTAGAATGTCCCTAGAAGTGAATGGGTGCAGCACCCAGGTAAGGGAAGGCAGGGTTGGGCCCCAGGCTGTTGAGACCTGAACTTTGTACAGAACATCTGGGACATTCAGATTGCCTGCATGGTAGGTGTCTGCATTGCACTGCACCCCTCTTGTGCCTCTGGATTGCACAGCACGTTCTGAGCAGGGGTTCTTTTATTTGTTGGGTACACGCCATCTATTGTAAACTACTGTGTCCCCTGCAGTGCTATATAAATAACAGACAGTATTCCAGCTCTCTGAACAAGGAATGAACAACTCTATTTGCATTTTATTTTCAGGCACTGTTTAATGGTGACTTTACAAATATCATTGCATTACGAGCCCCAGAGTCCTGGATTAATTCCAGTCTGGGTAATTACATCCTGCCTAACTAAAATACTTTCCCTGCCCCTCCCAGCCATACACCCCTGTAGTTTCATTGGCAAAGATGTTCCTTTACTTTACTCCAGGAAAAACTGTCGCTGACACTAGCTGGCTGCTGTGTTCCACCCCAGAGCTGGCTCCATTTCAGCTGTGGGCGACTTAGCCTTTTATGTAGCTCTATAAACACTTTGGGACCCTTCAGAATGAAAGGCTCTGTAGTGTAAATGCAGCCTTTATTCATAATAAACCCAGCACAGCCTTTCCAAGCTACAGGAGCTGTGCTTTTACATTGCAACCCTCTAGCATCTGAATTTACCAAAGTACTTGATTTTTGTGGTTCCCAAATCATTTTAATGTATTGTATTTGGTATGTAGTAAACAATATTCTTGTATTTCCAGGTATAAAAAAAAATTGTCATGCTGGTTGCATTTAAGCTGTACAGTTGCCTCCCTCTCAGTTGGGGGCTGAATATAAACAATATAAATAGACTTGGTAAGATTTGATTTATATTGTTAACTGTCATTAAATGTCAGTTTCACCTTACGCACAGAAATTGGCCAAAAAAATCCATCTACAGTAATCGAATGGGGGATTCTTCGCTCGACAAGTGCAGTCTTCCCTGCATATAGGACCTGCCAAGATCAGATGTCTTGGAATGAAACTGTGGAACAATTAAATCAATAAAAATTGGGGTGGGAGGGAGAAAATAAATATCAATTTTATCCATCAAAATTACACACAATAAAAAAATCAAAGTCTGCCTAGCCTATGTATAAACATTAGGGATTGCTACTCAATCCACTTTAGCCACTTAGATTGTCTGTCCTGCCCCATCCTCTACCATTGTAAATGAAATCACTCTGGTCAGAGCATAAATCCCTCTCAATTTGTTAATATCCTATCTCCAATAGTCTGAATATGACTCAGATTGACTGACACAGTGGAGACATGAGGGGCAACTGAGAAGCTGTTAATAGGGCTCTTGGTGGCAAGGATTGGGTGCCCCGATATAAGGCAAAAGTCAGGGTAACTAAAGTGAGTGTCTGTGTGTTGTGCTACTATAATCTAGTAACAGTAATAGAAGGAGGCAGCATGGTCTAGTGCCTAGGTCATTGGACTGGGGGTCAGTAGGCCTGGAGCCTGGGCTCTGCTACTGAACTGTTTGTGCAAGTGTCTTCCCCTCTCTATGCATCTGTTTCCCTTTCAGCCCTTCTTCATTTAGCTCTTTGGAGGTGGTGTCATTCACTGAGTGTTTGTACAGCTCCCTGTCTAATGGGACATGGCCCTTGTGTGGCTTCTAGACACTTGTGTGTAACAGCCCCTTCCTCAGTAACCTACCAGGTGATGTATGGGGGATGTGGAGGCAGGAGGAGCACATGAGGTCTTACAGCAAAGGCTCTGTCTCCAATCAAGCATCCAGTTAAAGTAGGGGGTTTGAAACCCAAAGATGGAATTGTCTCCTCTGGCGGGACATCTCCTGGAAGAGGAAAGTGACCTTGTGTGGCTCCCATGCGAGTGGGGGTTGGATGCTGAGGTGATGGAGACCTTGGACAGGCTGGACATGCCCAGGGAGTCTCCGTGGCTGCCCTCCTGGACAAGTCATGTCCAGCTTGGCAGGAACTTACAGAGCCCAGGGTTCTGTTTCACGGCAAATACGCAGTGAGATTAGATACCCCAAATGCTCTGTCTGGAGGGCTGCGCCATAATGCTGCTTAGAATCCAGAACCAAAAGCAGTGACAAGGTAGGCCGCTCCCTAAGGCACCATTCACCCCACCTTACTCGAGGCTGGCTCTTTGCAGACTGACTGCACAAGACCCAGATCACAGGCTGCCCTACAGAGCCCCTGAGCCTGAAAGCAGGACCCCGTACAAGTTAAAGCAATGGCTTGTAATTTGAACACAGTTTTCAATACACCATACCCCGTACAAGGATGTGGATCTAGCCTCCTCCCACCCCCGCAATCCATTGGTGGCTTAGCACTGTCCAGTGACTGCAGCGTCTCTCACTCCTCTGACACCTGCCCACCCAGTTCTGCACCAGCTGCTTTCTGACTAGGTTTAGCGCTGTGGACGGGAGTGAATGGTTTTCAAAGCAGCATGAGAGCCAACACAGCTATCCCCGGAGGGTACTGGGAGCTCTGAGGGGGAGTGTGCTGTGGAGAGTGGCTGTTCCCCTGACACATCCTCTCCCCCTTTGCTGGGCCCAGGCTGCAAATATGTGCTACAGAGGGGTCCAGGCTATTGGGAATGGGGCACATGCTGTGGAGCTGATACTCCCCTGTATATACCCAAACTGTATCCACCTTAGTCTGCTTCCTGTTGCCATGTAAGGAGACAGGAGCATTGGGCCCATGGAATACATGGGGCTGAGTCTCCTTGCTTACAGCAGTGCACATCAGAAGTGACTCCATGGCACTGAGCCGGTGCAGATGAGCTCACCAACAGGCCCAGTAGGTGTGAGCAGAATAATCTCTGGCTGGGAAATACCCACAATGCAAAAGGAGGCCTTTGCAGGTCTGCTCGAATGGTGCAATCTTCCTGGGGGCTAGTCCATTGTATATATTGCCTCTTATAAATGGTCCGCCTTCATGGCTGCAGCAGAATACGCTGGGGAACATTCTGAACTCCTGGAGGTGAGTCACACGTCCATTTCCAGACAGCCTCCTCCGATCCGGAGCGTGGGCCAGGAGCCAGGTTAGAACCTTCCCTCCCAGGTAACAGTAGCTGGTGCAGCCTTAGCCAGCCCAGAGTACAGCGATTTCTGCCCAATGGTGGCCTCTTTTTTTTTTTTTTTTTTTTTTTTTTTTTGAAGCATCACCGTGAATGGGAACAGGTGGATTTTACCAACGCCCAGCTGGAGTTGGGCTTGCAGTTCTGGGATGTGTGTTTCACCGATCTGCCACCAGGTGGGGCTGCAGCCCACAGTCTGAAGACCCCACCTTAGCAGAGGCTTTAAGTTGTCTCCTGGGATGATGGCTAAGAGCCCAGTGGCTGCAGCGGGGGTGCTTTGCCTGGCGCAGTGCCATCAAGCTGATCAAGGAGCCACACTCCCAGGCTCTGAAGGAGGTGGGAGGGGTCCTGGATGGGGCATGCCAAGGAGCTGGGGGGGGCGGTGACAGCTGCACCAGGAGCACAAGGAAATTTCATACAAGGCCTTGCTTGGTAGCAGTAGGCAGGACGGGCTGGCTGTGGGGTGTCGGAGAGCCCTGGCCATGGCTGTCAGTGTATGAGATGGCACCAGGGCCCTCTTCAGAGCGGGCAGGGGATCTGCCAAAGCGTGGCCGGGCAATAGGGGCCTGGCTGTCACCGGCATGGGTCTCTGGATTATTCAGTGCCCGTCCCTTAAGCCCTGGCGGCCCATCCTGGGTCAGCCGTACCTGAGGCAATGCCATGGCTTGCCCCTCCTCGATGGCGATGCCATGCAGCCTGACACCAGCCCCAGCTCCGCTTCGGAGACGCGTCCCCCATGTGGCTCATGCGCCAGCTCTGGTGGGAAGGGGCCTGCGCTAGAATAATGACACTGCAGGCAACAGCAACGGCATGAAAAATAACTGCTCCGCTCACATCTCATCATCGACTGAAGTAATTTCAATCCATTCTCTCTCCCGCCCCTCTGCAGCTGGCCTGCTGAAAAAACAGCATCTTCCCTCTGCGAGCTGAGGAATTACTTCTCCCCTCGCTGCCCCCAGGAGCTTTCTGCTGCCAGGGACTTTGTCCGCCTGCAGTGGCTCTTACTTGGCAGAGCCATTCCCCCTTCATCCCCATTCCTACCAGTCTGTGTACCGCCTCTGATCTTCTCCTAAACTTTCCCAACACCCCGGCTTCTGTGGAAGGTACTGACAGGGAGGGCAGGGCTGTCTGCTTTCCAGCTTCTGGTTCACTGAGCTTTTCCTTATAACTTCCTACCTCTCACAGGACACGCCCAGTAGGAGACCAAAACTAACAGGTGTGGCAACACATCCGCCCAGTGGAGATCTGGCTCAGGGAGAGGCCAGGAGGAGCTCGCTTTCTTTTGCCTTTAGCCATGGATTTAGTGGCCTTGCCCACCGTCCAGCGTCTTAAAGGCGAAGTACAAAGGTGCTCACCGTTGTGAAGCTGGCGTGGCTCTATGTGCTGAATTCCCCTACTAACCAGGCTGGGAGGTGGGCATTCAGGACACAGGAAACCAAACCCCGAACATGCCCCTTTGTAAAAATACTTGTACAGTATATTGCTGGCTATCCAAAGAGCATGGGGGCCATGGATTTGATTTGGATAACTGATAGGGCAGGAACCATTCAGCAGTGGCTGGGGTGGAGGATGGTCATCCTCCTCCTTGTAGTCCTGGCTGGGGGGGTCTCTTCTCTGCCCCGCTCACTCACTGCCATGACATGAGGTCTGCACTGCCACAGGGCCAGTAACCCCGATCCCTGCAGGGCAGAACAGAGTCCTGGCTGGGGTTTCTGCTCTGCGTTTCCAGGACCTAAGCCTCCTCTCCACACCTTGTGCCTGCAGGGATCAGGGGTCACTGTTCCGCTCACTCACCCCGTGACAGCGGGGCTACAGAGAGCTCCATGTGTTGCTGCGGGAGCCATTCAGGAGTGGGGAGGCCTCTCCCACAGCCGGTGGCTTGTCCTCATTGTTCTGGCCAGGACCTGTGTTCTATTATCCGAACCTCTGCATGAGCCCAATCTCCTCCTTGGCCCCCAGCACGAGATAGAGACACCCACTGCAGAGGGCATTTATCTATCTCATGCTGGGGGCCAAGGAGCAGGTTTGGATAATGTGGATAATGTGACAGGGTTTTGGATAAAGGAGAATACGCTGGAGGAGGGAGAGCCCGTTACATGTTTTTGCTCCCCCTGTGATTTGTGGGTGGAACCTTCTGGGATGAGACCGCGCCAAGGAGAGTCAGCAGTTGTATGTGACTAGAGGTCCCATCGTCTGCCCCAGGCTGTGGACCTGGTGAGATGTTGCAAGGCTGGGCCTGGTGAGTAGGTGGATGGGAGTCCTCCAAGGAACACCCCAAGAGCTGCAGGTGGGAGCACTGGTGCTTCAGCAGGTCCAGCACCTCCTCCTGGAGTCCGTGCTGAACCAGGGTCCCAGCATGGCACTTGAACAGTGATTTTCAGCCAGAGGTACGTGTGCCCTCGGGGGTGCACAGAGATCTTCTAGGGGGTACGTCAGCTCACCTAGATATTTGCCTAGTTTTACAACAGGCTACAGAAAAAGCACTATCGAAGTCAGTACGAACTAAAATTTCATAGAGACAATGACTTGTTTATACTACTCTATATACTATACACGGAAATGTAAGTACAATATTTATATTCCAATTGATTTATTTTATAATTATATGGTAAAAATGAGAAAGTCAGCAACTTTTCAGTGAGTGTGTGCTGTGACACTTTTGTATTTTTATATCTGATTTTGTAAGCAAGTAGTTTTTATGTGAGGTGAAACTTGGGAGTATGCATGACAAATCAGACTCCTGAAAAGGGGTACAGTGGTCTGGAAAGGTTGAGAGCCACTGCACTAGAGGGTGCAGTGCTGATGAAGGGTGCCCCTTCAGCTCAGGGGTAAAAGCTGGGCTCTGAATTATGAGTCAGTTATTGATGAGCAGGCAAAGGCCCATGACAGCATTGGCGGGAGGAAGGGTGGTGATGAAATCCTTGTTTTCCTGACCGAGTTCCAAGCTGGGTAAAGAGATTTTCAGAGAATTCTGATGAAAGCCAATTGGAGGCTGTATGTACCTCACACTTCCTGGTTCAGTGAACACCTTCGGATCAAGACCCATGTTTTCCCGGGATTAACGGTTCTGGATATTCTGATCAATGTTAACCTCAGCAGAACTCAGTATGTCCAATTCTCTTGCCCTAGCAAAGCCCCTCTGCCTTTAATACTGTTGCCTGGCTGTAACCAAGAGCCTGGTCTGACCAGTCTTCTGCTTATGGTCACGCTTGATGTCCTACAGTCCATTGCTACCTGGGCGATTTCCACGAAAAGCTGAAATATGCCTGCTGTGAGTTCTCCCTCAGCACCACTCCCTCGCTAGTAACCTTTATCTGCTCTGTGGGATGGACCCTTTCTGGTCCAGGAGTCTCATCGTTGCTCACTCACTCATTCTGTGGTCCTTCTGCTTTTCTTCCATTCCCGTTTCCTGGCATCCCTCCCAACCCCTCTCCATCTGTCCCTTTTGTGAGCACAGAGGCAAAGAATTAATTGTTCAGCAACATTTACTCCTTTGATCGATAAATTACCCTCTGCCATCTCTTAAGTAATAAAACAAACCTGCAGACCTAGAATGATTTTATTGAATTAATGATTCTCTCCTCCTCTCCAAGCAGCAAATAGCTCATTCCACCCTACTATCGTTCCAGCTCCTTTCCACTTTCCTCTTGCTCTGAAGTCCCCAGAGTAAAACTGTTCTGCTCGGGGGGGGGGGGGGTGCGGGGGGCAGGGGTTGATACTTCAGGGGCCCTGCCTTTCACTTACAGTTCACTGAGTCCACCAGATTGATGGGAATCCGTTGTTAGCATCTGATAGCTGCACAGTGACTGACAGTATGGGAAAGGAGTTGCTGGCCTCAGGCCATTCCTAGTGGACAGGTGTAGTCACAAAACCTGTCATCACAGGCTCTCCTTCCGCCACGCCCCAGAGGGCAAGGAGTGGTGGGATGGCCGCATGGTTAGGGTGCTAGCACAGAGCTGGGTGACCAGGGCTCAATTCCCTGCTCTGCCACAAATTTCCTTTGTGACCTTGAGCATGTCATTTAGTCTCTCTGGGCCTCAGTTCCCCATCTGTACAATGGGTTGGGGGGGCGGTAATAGCCCTGCCTGGCTTGTTGACCGAGACTATGGAGGAAGCTTACACTGTTGCTGGCCAGTTGAATGCTGATACTGCAAGCATTAGTGGTAGAAGCACCATACCGCTCACTTGTGTGGTGACATGGCTTGGACTAGCCTGAGTGGATGGCATGAAATCGTGTTCTCTTTATGTGAAAGGATTATGCGCTAGCCCAGGTCTTACACCCTTCTGGGAAGCTACTCCTGGGGGAATTCTGTGCCACTGCACATGCACAAAATTTATGTCCTCCACAGATTTCTTTGCTTCCCCACAGAAAAATGACTTTCTGACAGGGAAGCAAAGGGAAGCCATAAGAGCGGTCATGCCACCCTCCCCAGCAGTATATTTCGGGTGCCCAGGGCAGCTGACAGAGAGGTAAATCACTGTGGGGTACAGGGTGGGACTGGGGAAGACCCAGCTGGTGGCTCCTACCCTGTGCTGGGCTCAGCTGCTAGTTCCGGCTGGGCTGGGGAGGATGGGACTTTCTCTTCCCATGCACAGCATCTGAGGCTGTGTCAGACCCACCCCCAGATTTCTCCCCCAACTGTAGGAAGCTCTGCAAACTCCATCCCCCCATGCTTCCT
Organism: Chelydra serpentina; assembly: GCA_037349315.1. Taxonomy (NCBI): domain Eukaryota; kingdom Metazoa; phylum Chordata; order Testudines; family Chelydridae; genus Chelydra; species Chelydra serpentina. Next base: position 52,478,485 of record JBAIAC010000024.1, on the reverse strand, counting down.
GTACCCATCGCTCCTCAGCTGCAGGGGGAGGGATCACTATACAGGGAGCTGCTCCCCCATCTGCCCAACCCCCATGCATCCAGACCCCCTCATACCAAGACCCTCCCACCGAGCCTCACCCCCCCTGCACCCAGAACCCCCCCGATGAGCCCCATTCCTCCTGCACCACCCCGCGTAGCCACCCACACCCAGATCCCCACTGTACTGAGCTCCAACCACCTGTACCTGGATCCCCACTCCACTGAGCCCGACTCCCCCAGCACCTGGACCCCACTACTGAGCCCTCCCCCCACTCCCAAACCCCCCTGCCAAGCTCTATCCCCCCACACACCCAGACATCCCTCTGCTGAGCCCCAACCACCTTCACTTGGACCCCCCCCTGCAGAGTCTCTTTATGGTTGCACCCAGAACCCCCCCAACAAGCCTCTGTGCATCCAGATCCCCCCTGCACCTGGATGCCCCACTGAGCCACCCATACATAGATTGCCCCACGCAGAACCTTCTCACCCCACACCTGGATCCCCCCACACTAAATCCCTCCTCACTTGGATCCTGCCTTGCTGAGCCTGCCTGCCTGCCCACACCTGGTGCACTTGGCAGAGAAGGGCAGGGCGCTGCGGTGTTTCTGGGGCTGGCCCGGTCTTTGCGTTGTGCCAGGGTTGGGTGCAGCCTCACTGCTGAGTCCGTGTCCCGTGGGGAAGCTGCACAGTGATCTCCCACCTCTGTGCAGCCAGTGGCCTGTGCTCCCCCATGCCATACTGGAGCCGCCACATTTATTTATTGACAAATAAAATGTGCAGAATTTTAAAATATTGTGCTTAGAATTTTTAATTTTTTGGCTCAGAATGCCCCCAGGAGTAGTGAAGCACGTGGGGTTGCACGGAGTCAGAGCCAGCATGCTGGAGACAATGCCTGATCATCTCTATTCCCATATACAACTCCTGAAGCAGGGATTCCTGTCCCAGTGCCTAGGCTAGGAGAAGATCCAGGTTCTCTCTGCTTGGGATTTTTTCACCTCCTTGGCAGCAATTGCAATGGAAGCTAGGCATACTGCTCCCTGTTCTCCCTTTGCTACTGCAATCAGCTTTACACAGACATCGCCTTGCATAGCAGTGTCAGGGTCTGCTCCTCACCCACCGAGTCCCAGTAGACATTGCTGCTTTGCTTAGTCTCTCCCCGATCTGGGGAAGTGAAAGGGTGGGTCTAGATCAGTGGTTCCCAAACTTTAACAACCTGTGAACCCCTTTCACAGAAATGTCAAGTCTCGCGAACCCCCTCCTAAAAATGAATATTTCCAGGGATTTTCTCCTTTACCTGAGTATAAATCATCAAAGCAGTGATCTTAGAAATGTAAAATTTGTTTTTATGACATGCTTATTACACACTATTTATTAATTATTATTTATTATTACGGTATTTTTATTACATTATGAAACCGGCAACACTCTTCCAAGATCTCACTTTCGTAGCTTGTATCACTTTGAATAAGCCTGTTATAAGACAAGGCTCCTATGTTTCATCAAGGAGTATCAGATGTGAAACAGCATGAAAGTATTTAAGAAGCCAACTCAAAGAGTTCCTCCTACACAAGCATTCAGGTCTTGAACAGTCCAGGCACACAACACACGTTACAACAAAGCTTAAACTTGTTCTTCATAATAATTTTAAAAACAATACTAGCTGCCTATTTAATTTTAAAAACAGCAAAAAATATCCACCTCCCTTTCCATTTCTTATAAGGAGTCTTGAAGTTTAAATCTTTTCAGTGTGACAGATATACTTGCTTTGATCTGCTTAGCTCCTGGAAGTCCAGGGGCTCCGGGCTGCTGGTCCCATGCTGCCCGGGGTTCTTAGGGACAGCTCGGTCCACCATTAGGGAATTTTTCCCCAAGAACCCCCTGTAACATTTTGCGAACACCCAGGTGTTCACAAACCCCAGTTTGGGAACCACTGGTCTAGATTTAAGCTTAACCGTCCTTTGTCACTGTCTGACATATAGGAGCTTCACAGAGACTCCTGGCTGCAGCTGATTTTGTATGTGCGTGCTTTTTTATGACATTTTAAAGCAAACACGTAGATCTGGGCAAAACTTTTCAAATAAAATTTTTTCCAGTGAAAATTGCAGATGTGGGTGGACTGAAACATTTAAAGAATTTGTGTTGCTGAATTGTTGTGGTTTGGAAAAAATAATTTCCCCCAAACTTGAAATGTTTCCTTTCCACATTTTCAAAATGATTCTTAGTTTAGAAATTTCCTTCAGTTTAATTTTAAAAAAAAATTAAACATAAACCCCCCTCAAAATCAAAATGAAACATTTTATCTTCCATAAATTAGATTTAAAAAAAAAAACTTTTCTCTTTGCCAGACAACTTTAAAAATTCAGTTTTTTGGATCTACACAAATCAAATTTTTTTGGAGATGTTCTAGGTTTGTTAGCAAACTGAAAAATTCCCTACACACGGCTCTAGCAAACACAACACACTGCAGCAATTGGACTTTGTTATGCACTTCTCAGTACTCAATCACAGTATACTGCAAATGTGGTTTGTGGGGGAAGTTCTCTTTGTGCAGCCCCTCCAGAATGCTTCAACCTGGTTAGCAGGGCAAGTGACTTTAGGAGTTGGAGGGTATCTGAATCTCTGTTCCCATTCATCTCTCCCCTGCCAATGCACAAGGCTGCCAACTACAGTGGTGGTTGTTTGAAATGGATTCATACATTTTTACAGTTTTCCTCCCTATGTTTTTCTACTCACCTGAGTGGTAAATGATGTAAGAAGTTGATAGTGGGAGGGTTCAAGATCAGGCACCAGACAATAGTTGTGGCAGCTTTCTCTTACTGTGCCCCTGACAGTGTGTTTGGATTTGGCAATGTAGACTTTGAGCAAAGACTGATCATTCAGTCACCTACTGTGAAGGGTTAAACCCTAGCCATCTAAAGGTTAGTAGAGAATCAATGGGATCTGTTGGTGCCATGTTTTTAAAAGTATTGTCTGGGTCTCCAGGGGAGAGTGGAATTTACAGAAACACAGGTAGCACCTGTGAGGACAAAGGCGGTTAGCTGGTGGCTAGAGAAAGGGGAGAATAAGCAGTGCTCCAGATGCTTTTCCAGCCACTCAGAGATAATACGGTCTGAAAGGTGACCTTTAATGTAGGTCCGTGAGTCCGACCTGCTGTGACAGGCTAAAAGAATCAGGCCAAGAGATGCTGCTCTGAGGCTGAATGCACCACGGCAAGAGGAAGAGAGGGAACTGCAGTCAGCCCAAATAAGGAAAGAAGACTGAGAAAATGCAACAGGCGCCTGAATCTGCAAACTGACACAGACAAACTCCAGTGCTGCTACAGCACGGGAGAGGGAGCAGGAGCCAGAGGCTGCCACTGGAGCTGAGAGGAGAATGCTGAAGTGTGTTGCAAAACACCGAGAGAGTGAGAATTGTTTACATGGGGCAATAGCCTTGCTCTGAGGGCCTTGCACTCCCATCTGGTGCATCCCTCCGGCAGGGTGAACGTCTGTGGGCTGTCAGAATACAGTGGAGAAGAAGGAAGGGTTGTTGTTGTTATAGGGTCTGTGGGCTTCTTGGTTGTTGGTCGCAGTAAGGTCCCTTTGCGTCTCTCTGGCCTGAAAATGGGTGTAAGGTCCCATTACACTGCCAGGGGTGCTCACAGGAGCTCTAGTGTAAATGAGAATTAGATCCCATGTCTCTGTTCTACAAAGAGCCATGTCAGGTGCCACATTCCTGTTCTAATACACAGCAAATGACAGCCACAGGCAGTCTCTGTTTGGGACAAAGTCGTCCCAAGACTCCTCTGCTGTGGTGTTGCTGTGATGTGTCTGCCTCCAGCTGTCTGCAATTCCCCTTCCCCCTTTGTTAAAAAATGCAACAAGGCTTATTTTTAAAGGTGACTGTAAAGGGAGGAAATGGGTCTGTGCCCTTTTTTCTGCTGCTTCATGATAAGAAAGCCTGCAAGGTGTGGTTTTACCTTAGACTCTCAGCTCTTGTCTGGCTTGTTGGTCCTGGTAGAGACTAGAATGACTGGAGAACTAGCAGGACTGAGAATAGTTAGTGGTTGCTGCACTCAAGGATAACAGCCTACAACTGCTACCCCCGTCCCAGATACCTGCCTCTTCTGCGGCGTGAGGGAGACCCTGGCACACGTGTATCTGGAGTGCGCCAGGTTGCAGCCAGTGTTCCGGCTCCTCTTAGATATCCTATTGCGTTTTTGGCTGCACTTTTCCCCTCACCTCCTTATCTAAGCACTGGCCCCACAAAGTCGCGGGACCTCCTTGTCAATCTCCTCTGAGCACTGGCCAAAATGGCCATCTACAAGACCAGGGAGAGGAGGTTGGCTGACAGGGTTTCCTGCAACTGTGGGGCCTATTTCCTATCCTCCGTCCACTCACGCATCTGGGCAGAGTTCCTCTGGGCGGCGTCCACTGGCTCCCTTGACACCGTTGAGGAGCAGTGAGCGCTGTCTGGGGTTCTCTGCTCAGTGTCCCCATCAGGTTCCCTTCATTTAGCCCTGTGACCTCACTCCTGTCCCTGTTATATCTTTAGTTGTCCCCCATAATTAATTGAGATCCCGGACCTTGTGGATCCTCCTCTTCGGCTGTGGGAGGTCCTTTAGCAGTGGGCCAGCTTCTGCCCGCCCACTTCCAGGATCCCAACAGGACTGCTACCTGCTAATGACATTAGTGTTCTAACTCCCCGTGTAGAGGTCTGTGCTGAAGGATACAGTTCAGCCAGTAGCTATAATGCTGTAAAAATGTTATTAGAAAGGGGGAGGGTCTGTATAGATACTACCTGAATTTTGAACTAAGCAAGTCTTTATTTATTTATTTTAATATACCCAGTTTCTTACCTATAAAATGATGTAGATATTGTATGGCTTTTCTGCCAATCTTCCCCTCACTGATTTGAAATGGGTCTACACTCCACCATTCTGTCCTACAGCTCCCACTAGCTGGATACCAAGGAAATACCATATGGGCTCAGACCAGTGGTCTGTATAGTGGTTGGATGCTTCACAGGAAAGTACAAGAAACAATCATAGAATAATATACCTCTAGAGGAAACTGTTTCCTCCCCCCTGGCAGCTAGTGACTGGCTTGTGCCCTGAAACATGAGGGCTTATCTTCTTCATAATTTTATCCAACCTATTGTCTAGTGTGAATCTACTATCTAATGTGAGTGTTTTCATTATGAATATAAATCTCATTCTTTTTTTTGAATCCTCAGGAGCTCTTGCCCTCAATTATAGCTTGTGGCAATGAGCTCTGCAGGTTAATTATATGTTGTTTTGAAAAAAAATCCTTTTATTATTCTGTAATTTATTGCCTTTCAGTATTTTGAATGTCTTTTTTTGCATTGTGAGAAAGGGTAAACAGGCATGCCTGGTCTGCCTTCTCCATATCATTCATAGCTCTGTATACCTCTCATGTCCCCTCTTGTCTCCTGTCTGAACCTAAACAGTGCCTCCCATTCAATCTCTCTTCATATGGAAGCTTTTTCCGTGCTGCTAATTTATTTGTTGCTTGTCTTTGAACCGCCACCCCCCTCCCTTTTCTGATCTAGCCTCTTATGAGATGAGCAGCACTGAACACAGAGGGCTGGGAGAGGGCATTCCATTGATCTGCACAATGGCAGCAAAATTATTTTTGAAGAGTAGGATTTTCAAAAGGACTCTGCGTTGGCCTAACTCTGCTCCCAATGGCTGGAGTGAGAGCAGAATTAGGCTGACCTGCTTCTGAGAATCCCACCTTTTTGTCTTTTCCCATTCCCGAAGGCTTGGTTGGCTTGGTTTGCTTTTCTTTTTGACTGCTGTTGCACTCTGCTCAGGGGTTTTTCATTGAGCTGTTGGCAATGGGACTCAGATCTCTTTCCTAAATGGTTGTAATACATTTAGAACCCAGCAAGTTCAAATTATTTCTTTTGATGTGCATTACCTTGCATTTGTTGTCAGTGAATTTTGTCTGCCATCCTGCTGCCCATTCACCTACCTTTGACTCTGGAGTTTCTCACAGTCTTTTTGACTATCTTAAATTAATTGTCCTCTGCAGATTTTTTTCACCAGCTTTTCCAGATTCTTAACAGACACATAGAACACCAGCTCCGGTGTGGCACCTTGAGGGCCCCCAATGTTAAACACTGATCGTGCTGAAAACTGACAGTTTATTCCTACTCTTTGTTCTCGGTCTCTTAGCTAGTTTCTGATCGATGATTGTAATTTACCTCTCACTGCATGCCTACTAGGTTTCCTGAACTGCCTCTCGTGGGGGACTTTATCAACAGGTTTTAGAAAGATCAAGTAAGTTATACCAACCAGTTCTTTAGCCACTCTCTTGCTGACATGCTATAATGTCCCAGTAGATTAGTGGGGCATGAATTTCCTTTACAGAAGTCCTGTGTGTTTATCGCTATCATACATTCCTCTTGGTCAGTGGTACTCAACCTTTCCAGACTACTGTACCCCTTTCAGGAGTCTGATTTGTCTTGTGTACCCCCAAGTTTCACCTCATTTAAAAACTACTTGCTTACAAAATCAGACATAAAATTACAAAAGTGTCACAGCACACTGTTACTGAAAAGTTGTTGACTTTCTCATTTTTAGCATATAATTTATAAAATAAATCAAGTGGAATATAAATATTGTACTTACTTTTCAGTGTATAATATATAGAGCAGTGTAAAGAAGTCATTATCCGTATGAAATTTTAGTTTCTACTGACTTCACTAGTGTTTTTTTATGTCGCCTGGTGTAAAACTAGGCAAATATCTAGGTGAGTTGATGTACCCCATGGAAGACCTCTGCGTTACCTCTGCGCTAGGTCTTTTAAAATTCTATTTTTAATTATAATTTCAACCCGTTTCCTTGGCACTGAAAACAGCTCACTGGTCTGTAATGACCAGCATCATCCCACTGCCTCTTTTTAAAGATAGGGTCAACATTTGCTAATGTTTAATCTTCTGATGGCATAGACTCCTTCACACCCAGTGGGCTAAAGTCAGAGGTGATGGATGAGGAGGAGGTTGTCAGTTACTCAGGTCTGGTCTACACTACAGAGTTAGGTCAACATAAGATGTTGACTTGTGTCGACCTAACTATGGAAGTGTCTACACACTTAAATTTCACTCCTGCCAATGTAAGTGCCCAGCTGTGCTGACTTAATAACTCCACCTCCACGAGCAGCATAGAGTCACGGTTGCTATAGTTAGATCGACGCAGTGTCAGCGTAAACACTGCATTGCTTATGTCAATTTGTTGTTGGCTTTCGGGAGCTGTCCTACGATGCCCCACATTGACAGTAGGATCAATACAGGTGCTCCTGGAGACGATGCGCACCACCAACAGAAGGAGAAAAGTGCAGACATGCACAAGTGATGTAATTACTGTGGCAGCTGTATGCTGACTTAATTTTGTAGTGTAGACATGGCCTTAGACTCATACCCACATAGCGTGTTAAATCTGGAGGGAGTCTAAGCTGATGTAGCAATGAATACTGAGGGCTAGTCTACACTGGCAACGTTAAAGCGCTGCCCCGGCAGCACTTTAACATGGCTTGTGTGGTCATGGCAGAGTGCTAGGAGAGAGCTCTCCCAGCGCTCCAAAAAACCCACCTCCACGAGGGGCGTAGCTCCCGGTGCTGGTGCACTGACAACACTGGCGCTTTACAGCGCTGAAACTTGCTGTGCTCAGGGGGATGTTTTTTCACTGTAAAGTGCCAGTGTAGACAAGCCCTGAGTGTGGGGAAGAAGAATAAATTGGTGCAAGTGGCATCTACTCGACTCACATAGGCCTGGTCTACACTGTGCTCTCACCAGACGTCCAGTTTTCCACAGTTACTGCCACTGGTCCAACTCTTCTACAGGTAGCAGCAGTGGGAGCACTCGCGTAGATAGCAGCCATTGGTGCACTGGAATTTTTACCGCCCTCCTGCCTGGGTTTGTCCTGAACAGGGTTAGATGAGGAGAAAAATGCTGGTGCCTTGTCTACACTGGGGAATCTGTACCAGAGGGTCCAACAGTGTGGTATTTTGAGGAGAAAGGGCCACTATAGAGAGAGCCTTGTCTTGCCTCTCTGCGTGGCCTGTTGAATCAGCTTGCGCAGGGAACTGCACAATGCGTACGGCTAGGCATGGGTGCCGAGGGGAGGCTGGAGGGCGTGTGTCAGAGGCGGCGGAGTGCCTGGCGTTAAGACACTGCTCACGAGGCTCCCCATCTCTGTGTTCTGGGCCCCATTGCAGAGCCACTCTGTCCTCCCTGTCATTTGAAGGCTGTTGATTTTCCAGCGTGTGAGTTTATGCCAGGGAGCAGCAGCCATGCTGAGAAGAGAGGCCTCTAACCTCGAAACGCTGCGTTGCCAGCTTCTACGGCAATTGGTGTATAGCCGTCCCTGCAGTTGGGCAGTCTTCCCTGCAGGCTGTGGTGGAGGCTTACCGACTGATGACTACATCTGCCTCCCTCCTGTTTGGGAGACCACCAGAGCCGGGGAGGAGGGCTGGCGTCAAAGGGTCCCGCTCCCCACCTGCATGCGTCTGTAGCACTGTCTGGGCTCTGGGCAAAATTGTTAAGGGGAGGCCAGGATGTAGGTGGTGCGCGAGGGGCTTGTTTCATTGCTGCTTGTCTGGCTACAGCATGGCATGTTTTATGGTGTGTGTTTCAGTCTCTTCCCTGCTCCAGTGTCCCACTCAGCTCATTTTTTCTAGTAGGAAGTAATTAGCTCTGGGCTTGAGCAGTCAATATTGCAGCCGAGATAAACGGGGGGAGAGAAGGTAGGGGCGGGGGAGAGGTTGCCATGTGTTGCTGGAGGGGACACGAGAGACTCCCTGGGAGGCTGGCCAACCTAATCCTCTCAACTAGTCGTAATTACAGCTCTGCCCAGCGAGATGCTCCACGAAGAGGGATGTGCACTCCCTGGGGCGCAAAGACTGCAGAGAGAGGAGACAGCACAAGAGAGCAGAGGCTCTTGGTTGTGCAAATGAGTCCCAAGGGCTCTTAAAGGGATGCACTCTCTCCCCCCCTCCTCCACCCCCATGATGTTTTAGAGAGGCTTTCAAGGCGTTTAGATGCCAGATTGGTTATAAGCCAGGTCGGGAATGTCCTGTTGGATTCTAAGGCTGAGATTTTTCCTAAGTCTGTGGGTGCTCAGTGCCCATTAAAACTAATGGGAGCTGGGCATTCAGATCCCATGGCTAGTGGCACTCGACCTCTTCTAGGGTGGGATCTAGCCAGGACCCTCCTCCCATTTAGCACTGTGGGAAAGGCAGGTTATGGGGGAGTTCTGATGGTCTGAGGGTACATGACTCCCTGGCTGAGAGCCCAGGCCTTGGGTGGCTCTGCAAATCTCAGTCTAAAGACCTGTTTCCAGTTTTTTAAGCATGCTCTCTGCCCTCTCATAGGGGAGACAGTTTAGCCCCGAGGAAGGGGACCCACACAAGCCTGTCGACAGTGTTCAGCTGGGTGCAATGCACTTGTAGTCAGCTATTAACTTTTACAATTAGAGCTGGGCTGCCATCCGACACTGCACCAGCCAGAAGGTGAGTAAAGAGCCAAGCTAAATGCAAACTCAGCACCTTCAAAGCTATCCAGGGGGTGACTTCCAATGAGATTTTGATGCCTAAGTAGCCAGAGTCACTACTGAAAATGGGACTTAGGTCAGATTTTTAAAAGTGTTACCTTATAGGTGCCTTTTCGGTAGCTTCACTGACATCAGTAGAAACACAGGGGAAAATACCCTCCAGTGTTAACCAAATGACAGATAGGAAGGAAAAGGAATATTCTCTTCAGTTTTGTCTAAAGGAAGAACAAAAATTAACGGGGAGTGAAAAAAGGGGAAGCAGCCAATGCAGAGGGAATGATTCATACTTCAATTCAGTACATATCCTTTCCCCTTTTCCTCCAGTTCTCTTATTATCATCCCTTTGTTGTTTGTATTATGCTAGCATCAGGGCCCCCTTGTGCTAGGTGCTGTACACACAGAGTGGGAGATGAGATAGACAAAAGATGTTATCCCCATTGCACAGATAGGGGAAACTGAGGAACAGCACAATTAAGTGTCTTTTCTAAAGACAGAGGGTCAGTCTGTGGCAGAATGGGAACTGAACCTAGCTTTCATGAGACCCCAGCTCTTGCTCCCTAAGGATGTGGGGGTATCAGACAAGCTGAAACACTTTGTTTCTGGTATTTCACTTCTTGGGGCAATGGAGCTATGTGCCTGTCCCTGGGTGACCATTGGGCAAAGTCCATAATGAACTGCTCTCTCCACCCCACACCCATCTCTCGATTGTTTTTTTACAACTGTGTTGGTCTGATCTGATGGATAACATTTGGAAACCCAACGTGTTGATTTCTCCCCTTGCAGAGAGGGGAATCGCGCCCTGGGTAGGTCACCTCGGGCCCAGTAGTGAGCGAGAAGGGAATCGTGTGCTCTTAGTAAGTTTTACAGAAGAGAACAGAAAAGAAAAGTAGCTAAACAAAACCAGACTGATGCCTTCTGGGTGAAAACGCTAATTTAAGCATATGATAGCTGTGTCGAAAAAGTTTGTTTTGTGTAGTCTGTGCTGGGAGGCGACGTGTCATTCAATGCCAAGAATTTTGATCGAAGTTGCATTATGTCTTTGTATGTATTTAGTGAAAGAAAAATGAATCTAGCCACTTTGGCACACAGCATGCTCAAATCAGAGTTGTTAGCATCTTCTGCAAAAATATTATTTGTATTAGGGTCAAGTCTAGAGATCTCAGCTGAGATTGGGGGCTCTGTGCTGGGTGCTGTACAGACAAAGTGTCAGACAGTCCCTGCCCTGAAGACATGGCGATCTAAATAGACAAACAGAAAAGGCCGAGAGAGAGTAAGAATTAGTACCTGTGTTTTAAAGGGAATTGAGAGCCAGAGAGGTTAAAGGTAAAATTTTCAAAAGCACCTAAAGAAAATACCCAGATCTGAAGAAGTGGGTATTCACCCACGAAAGCTTATGCTCCAATACGTCTGTTAGTCTATAAGGTGCCACAGAACTCTTTGTCGCTTCTACAGATCCAGACTAACACGGCTACCCCTCTGATACAAAAGCACCTAAGTGACTTGCCCAGGGTGGGTCCCACAAGGAGTTTGCAGCAGAGCCTGGAGCTGAGCCCAACTCTGTCCACTCTGTAGCCTAACTACAAGCCCGTCTTTCCTCTGAAAAAAGTAATTGAGTGTGCAGTTATTTTTCTCCAAGGAGATAATGTAACTGTTAAGTAGGGCTCAATGCAAGCGCATTATTTATTTCTGGAATTAGTACTCCTCTGGCTGGCATTGATTGGTGTGTGGGTTTGGTTGTTTTTGTTTTTGGTTCTCATTTGTGTTTGTAGTTACACAAAGTATAATAAGCAAATCATCTACAAATGTTATGTGCAATAAAGCACTGACAAAACCGGTCAGTTTCCTGTCTATCACTCTGAATGCCCCGGGTTACAGGGCAGGAAATGCGGCTTGTTAAAAGAGGACAGTTTCAAAGCTGATGACAGGAAAGTTCCATCCCTGGAAGTCTTTTGGCTGAGCTACATTTCATTTCTCTCAAACACCATCAGCCAGCTGAACGCTCTGGTGCCAAGTATCAGTGACATGGCAGCTCTCAATGGGAGATACCAGTTCCCTTCACATGGGGTAATGAAATATAGTTCCCAGTGCTTTTGAAACTTCCTTTTGAACTGGACCCTTTATTTAGCGATCTGAACTATTTAACTGCAATGATGGATTCTTCCTTTAATGAGCTGATAATACAAGTTACAGTCAGGGGAAAGTTGTCTCTCCACAAAAAACTCTTCAGAGGAAGGTTACAAGGTTACGTCACCAGGTTAGGAACCGAGGTGAAGAATGCACAGAAAACACAATGCAGCAGAAACCTATCTGCTCCTAACTAACGTGCTCCACACAGGAATTGGGGGCAGGGGTGGTGGGGAAAGAACACGCAGCTACTCTGCAAAGGAGGGCTCACATTTTAAAGGTCTTAGTCTTGGATCCTGACTAGCTTTTTCCCAAAAGTCACAACATTGTGGCTCAGGAATAAGTTTCAGCGCTGCCCCATGATTGCGGGTGAAGATGGCTGTCCCCTCAACAGGCCATTGGCTGTTTGGGATGTATGTGCTGTAGGATGCCATTGCAAAAGACAGCTAGCAGGGACACTTCCAATGTGGGCAGGCAAAACTGACAAGGGTGGACAGGGCCAGTTTACACTGGCAGGTAAAAGTCAGCATAGGAAATGGCTATCCTGAGGAAGGGTTCGACTCATCTGACCTGCCCTCCTGTAATGTGGACAGCTGTGGCGTCCAGGAAGGATCGAGGAAGTCAAGTGACTCAAAGGACACTGAGTCCCCGAGGGAATACAGCATTGGAATAAGGGAAGGATGGCCCAATGGTTAGTGTGCTGGACTGGGACTATTGTTGGCTCTGCCATGAACTCCCTGTGCGATCTTGAACAACTCAAGTCGGAGAGTTTTCAGAGGGCCATTCTTGGGCATGCTGATAGGTACTAGGCACCAAGTTGGGCACTCAGGGCATGTCTGCACCACCGCGCTACATCAGTCCAGCTTCAGCACGGCTGGTGAAGATGCGCTATGCCAACAGGAGAGTGTCTCCTGCTGACATAGTGCAGTGTGGACAGCACATTAAGTCGATCTAATTTATGTTGCTCAGAAGGGTATCATTTTCATACTCCTGAGTGACGTAAGTTATATCAACTTAAGAAGTAGTGTAGACAAAATAGAGATTTGGCAAAGCTGAATGTTGCTGGTGCCTCTATTCTGCATCCTGGGCACGCAGAGCATTCAGTCCAGCAGATAACACGCGCTCAGGCTATGACACTTCTATAGGCGCCCTGTTCCTGCAAGGTCTGGTTTTCAGCCAGTGGTCTGCTCTCCATTTCAAGGTAAGTTTATGGAGGGGATGGTATGATGAGACTGCTACAAAGGCATGTAGCTGATCTGCGAGTGCGAGCTGCAGATATCGCCAATGACCGGGATGAGGGGGGGTGAGTTACTATAGACATAGACGCAGACTTCGTGAGTGCTCCGGGGCTGGAGCACCCACGGGGAAAAATTGGTGGGTGCTCCGCACCCACCGGCAGCTTCCCGCCATCCCCGGGACCCGCGGCCAGCTCCCCGCCAACCCCGGGGCCCGCGGCCATCTTACCTTAGCACCGGGAGACGTTGCGGGGCCCCGCCCCCGACGCTGGGCGACGTTGCGTTGGCGTCGGGGGCGGGGCCCCGCAACGTCCCCCGGCGTCGGGGGCGGGGCCCCGCAACGTCCCCCGGCGTCGGGGGCGGGGCCCGGCGTCGGGAGCGGGGCCCAGCCCCCGACGCTGGGCGTGAGCTCCCACCGGCGCCACAGAAAGTCGGCGCCTGTGACTATAGAGAATTCTTTCCCAGGTGTCTGGCTGGTGGGTCTTGCCCACATGCTCAGGGTCTAACTGATCACTATATTTGGGGTCAGAAGGAATTTCCCCCCAAGCCAGATTGGCAGAGACCCAACGGGGGGTTTCACCTTCCTCTGCAGCATGGGACAGGGGTCACTTGCAGGTTTAAACTAGTGTAAATGGTGGATTCTCTGTAACTTGAAATCTTTAAACCATGATTTGAGGATTTCAGTAACTCAGCCAGAGGTTAGGGGCCTGTAACAGGAGTGGGTGGGTGAGGTTCTGTGGCCTGCAATGTGCAGGAGGTCATCATGATCATCTAGTCTGGTCCCATCTGACCTGAAAGTCTGAGTCACATTTTCACCCTTCTTCTAAGATAGCAGCTAACACTGCATCAATTCTGTGTGCCATTCTAGGACTCCACAGATACCTCACCAGCTCCAGATGAGGGAGAGAGAAAAGTCCTTTAACTATGAAGTGGGTGGGGGAAGGTAACCTGGAGTTGATGGGTCATAGTGACTTTTGGATTCCTTTGTGAGGAGACTGAAGCAGATTAGAACATTCCATAACTGTGCAGCTTCTAGAATTCCAGAATGGTCATTGGGCACCATTAGGGACAGGAAAGGTACAAGCAAATTTCTGTGAGGAACAAATAGCCTGTGTTTTGCACTTAAATCTTGTTACAAAACATTGAGAGATTCACTGAATTCTCCTCTACCCTGAATGACAGAAATAATATTTTTTTCTAGGAGGTTTTACGTAGCTCATTACTAGAGGTGGGTGGTATCCTTCGTACAAAGCTTTTTGATGAAAAGTGCAGATTCATCATCACTGAAATGCTTTGTGAATTAGTGTGGGTTTCGTTGAATTGTTTTTTTGCGGGGGGTGGGTGGTGGGGAGTGGGGTGAAAGAACTCCAAAATATTTTGTTTTGACATTTTCTAAAAGAAATGTCTTTTTTTTCCAGTGTAAAGGGACTATTCATTTCAAAATGTACTTTGTTTTAAAATCAAATTAATCAAACATTTTTAAAATGCTCAAAGCTAGACATTTTGGTTCAGTTTCTAAACATTATTTTTTACTTTGATTTGTGAGAAAGCTTAAAAAACCTTATTTTTGGTTCGCCCCAAAATGAATTTTTTTCCAACTTCAGAATTGCTAACAAACCAAAAAGATAATTATTCACACAGATCTAGTCATTACTTCATCCCATTTTTTTTAATCTCAACCATGCAAAACCAAACACTGTCACGAAGGATAGGCCCAAAATATAATGGGGAAAGCAAAGTCCAACAAAACTTAATATGAATCAAAACATTTGTGAAATTATAAATAAAAGAATCTGTGCTGGCCATTGTTGGAAGACAGGTTGCTGAGCTAGATGGCCCACTGGTCTGATCCAATGTGGCTGTTCTTAAACAAAGTGTTTAATAAGGTGAAAATCTTGGTCAGTGTATGGATCTTGACCTATCATTTCCTATTTGTTTATTGGTTCTGTTGGTCTGATTTGCATAATCACTGTATGGTTAATGCTAACTAAATGTACAATATGCAAATTATTATTCTGGGACTAGCTAATAACCGTGGTCAGCCAATCAGAGTGCAGACATTTGCATAATCAGATGGCGATTTGTCCGTAACCATGTAAATCTATGCCGACGGGCTGTTATCATCCCTGTGTTCTGTTTGGTTCATCTAGCCAGGATTTTTGAACTGTTTCCCAGCAACAAATATGCCTCTGCAGCTTCTGGCTCACTTCAGCTAAAGCAAGACACTAGTGTTGACATGCAAGCGAAGTGGGGGAAATACCAAATAGCACAGAAAATTGAGGCTGTGAAATTGAAAGAAAAAATGTTCTTAAAAAATTAAGATTACAGCCCCCCCCTCTCCCCCCGATACAACCTGGCCTTGACTCACTTCCCTTCTCCATGTTTATTCCGGGCGCTCCCTCTTAATCTGATGGGAATTCTCCTATTGACTTTATTACCAGCTCCAGTGTGTTTACATTGGTTGAATCCCAGTCTCTCCCTGTGAAATCAAAGCTGGTTGAAAAATGGCACAGTAACCTTTTTTCTCCTTGTCAAAATTTCTAAAGGTTTGACGTTTTCCAACCAGCTCTCCAGATTAGTTTTGAAACACAGCGGAAACAAACATACTGTAGTACAGTCTGGGGAGAGAAGCCTGTGGAACTCATTGTCAAAAGACATCCCTGAAGGCAAGAGCTTTGCAAGGTTCAGAAAGAGGTTAGACATTCATGTGGATTACAAATAACCCAAGTTAGAACAGCAATAATTAAAAAGAAAACTCACCCAAGAGTGTTGGAGATGGACTTTAGACCCTCACGCTTCAAGGCTTAAGTCAATAATTGGAGGGAATTTTCTCTGGAAGCAGGTTCATTTCATAGCTGCCTGCTGCAGGGTTTCTTCTCTGGTGCTGGTCACTGTCAGCCAGTGGACTAGATGGATTCAGTATGGCAATTCCTATGAAGGGGTGGAGAAAGGAGGGCCCAAAATGGGTTAACTTCTTAAAAGCAAGTCTATTTTTCTGCAGTTTCATGGCTCACTCTAGGGGTTTGCATGTCTTTCTTTCTTAGATTTAACATTTGAAAATTTCACTTAAAATATCCACTACAACAACTTGAGTTGTTCTCATCAGCTCATTGCTAACTACTGAGGGGAGGGCGGGATAGCTCAGTGGTTTGAGCATTGGCCTGCTAAACCCAGGGCTGTAAATTCAATCCTTGAGGGGGCCATTTAGGGATCTGGGACAAAAATCTGTCAGGGGACAGTACTTGGTCCTACTAGTGAAGGCCGGGGGCTGAACTCGATGACCTTTCAAGGTCCTTCCAGTTCTATGAGATAGGCATATCTCCATATATGTGTGTGTGTATATATATATAAAGTCCTTCACTAAGGAATCTGTAAGCATTTATCTTCTGAACTTGATAAAAATACCTCAGCCACAGGTTGGAGTATGTTGATCAGCCCTAGATACAATTACCTTGTAAATAGGACACACCCTCCTGTTGTTATCATAATCAGGACCTGTGCACACATGATCTCACACCAATCTGACTTCATGGAGTTATATACCGATTTGTGAGAAGGGAATCCAGCTCCCATCGTGTGGAGTGCTCACTAGTGATAATTCTAAATACAATATCGCTTAGTATAGGAACTGCCTTTTTCCTACCCAGAAATTGGGTGTATCTTTCTTCTGGAGAATGAAAATAAAATTTATGAGATTGTTAGCAGCAAGCCTTAAATTACGGTCTGTACCTACCCAGAGTCTAGTTTGTGAACCCCTTGTTACACTGGTGAGTAGTTATTCATAGGAGTGTCCTCTCAATTTTCTTTTAAAAAGCCTACTCTATTTTGAACCTGACAGCATCCTTCTGTCTCTAACAATGTGGAATGAGCAAAGAAGTCCTCTTAGAGCAGCATTCTCCGGTTTTAGTTAGCTAACGTGTACAAGAGCTTTTTGCGCTCAATGGCATAGTGCAGCTTTCTCTTGGAACACTCTTGCAGACCTGTTCATAGCATGTACAAGTCACCGCAATGGGTGAAGTACAGTCCGTGAATCAGAATTAGTTCTAGTCACTCCGTACCACTGGGCACAAAGGCAAACAATTTGCATGGGCCAAGGGGCTCTGAAAATATGAATTGCTCTGGCAGCATGTGCTTTTAAAAAAAAAAATTGAACCTCACTCACTGCATAAAGAGGGGAACTACTGACTTTTGTTTTCCTCCAACCCACTTGGAAGTTTAATTTTCTGTCAGGGGCACAATGTGGGATGTTTGTACCGAAGAAGTTTCTAATGGGCAAAACATTGGGAACATCTGTAGTGCTCACAAAATGCATTTTGCCTGGAAGTCCCATGGCAACTTATTGCAGTGACTGACAGCCTCCTATACCAAGGTGTTCCTGCCACTGTACTTCACAGTGGAGGGGAGGGAGAGCTCCCACTCACCCTGCACCTGGGATAGCCATCTTGGGGCCAGGGCAGTCGCAAACTAAGCCTTCCTGCTGCCTTCCCAAGACCACTCCTCTCCCTCAGTGTTCAGTAGAACCAGGGCTGTAGCCAGGTAACAGATGGACACAGTTCTTTGGCTTCCTTCTCTCTTCGAAAGCAAAACCAGAGTTCAGCCCTGTTGTGGATTGAAACACAGCTAAGCCCAGATCTACACCCTTTCTTCCTGCAGGCTGAGTTGAAGGTCCTTTTAGCAGACTACAGTACCGCTGGCCCTATGGACTCCCTCTCCTCAGAACAGCACAGCCTTGCAAAGCAGGCGATAACCAAATATAGACGACAAAAAAACTAACATGGCTTTTTAGAAGGAGCAAATGTTTCCTGGCTCAGCCAGCCACCTAGGCTGCTACTCACACCCCAGCAGTCCTCAGCAGCTGAATTCCTTCTTATAAACTTTCCCCGAAGGTTAACAGGCACCAGCTGTTTCCTGGCAGCCCGGGTGGTCAGTGTTTCCTTCTCCGCGTGGAGCTCCATGACTTTCTGACCCAGCCACTCGGGGCTCGGTTGGTGATAGCTCCAATCACATCTCTTCTAGTGCAGCCTTTCGG
This sequence comes from Chelydra serpentina, assembly GCA_037349315.1. NCBI lineage: Eukaryota > Metazoa > Chordata > Testudines > Chelydridae > Chelydra > Chelydra serpentina. The sequence continues at coordinate 52,460,524 of JBAIAC010000024.1, read as the reverse complement.
CCTGGGGATTAACATATACAGGGCAAGGCAAGCATGACTGGGAGCTTTCATTTGACATCAATGGGGTTCCATCAGTGTTGCTGCCCCTGCCTTTCCCAGCAGCTGTTGCTTTAGAATATGGTGCTGAAAAAGTGACAGGAGAGCCTCAGAGTTACTCCTAGTTCCAGCCTTTCTCCACCTTGGAACCACTGCAAGGAGGGGTTTAGAGATTGGGTTCTGAGCCATGAAGGGCTGAGTCTGGACACTGAGTTTCTCAGTAAAGCCATATCTGCTTCTGAGTTGGCTTCTGTGGCCCTGTTTTATAGACTCATGGACTATAAAAGGCTGACAGAGGAAAAAGGAATTCAGGAGAAGATTGTCCTCTTAGCATTGTGGCATCATACCTGCAGGTCCCCTTCGGGTGCTTCTCAGTCCTATTTCAGTGCCCCCAACATCTAGTTTTTACCACTAGCAAGAACTGTATCCGCATTCTCACTTTTTCCTGCTCGCATGTTAGTTCATTTCAGTGAACATAAGGGCTATTGAAAGTGAGACAATCAGTAGCACATGCCTGAGCTAAGCACAGGATGGACAGGAGACGTGGGAGATGACTCTCTGTACAGTGCTGCATTGACGGCTCAACAGGGCATCAGTTCTGATGTGGGCTTCTGAACACGCACCACCCATCATAATCCTATTACTATATATCTTCCAGTTAGATACTGTCCTTTCAGTCTAAAGGATCTCAAAATAACATGCAAACTGTATATGGGTATTGGATCCTTGACATGCAGCCACCTCCAGTGCAAAACACGGTAACTGCTTAACAGTGCCTAATGACACGAGAATTTAGGGCTGGATGTGAAGAACAGTGCAGCATCCTCTTGAAAGGGCAAGGGGATTTAGTTAAACAGAGAAGCGGCTATTTTACCCCTCCTCTTCCTGAAGTTAAAATACTTGCTAGAGCAGTAACAGGCAATGCCTGATTGATCTCTCTATGGATTTCTCAGTCAATCATACTTTCCCCTTCCATCCTCTCTCCCACCAGCTAAGGCCCTAAAACTGACACAGAACCATGTTTCTTTTGGACTAATGTGAGATGTAGGCTTTGTGTTGATGAACGCATACAAAGAGCTGGATCCAGTTTAAATCACAAAATTCTCTGGAAACAGACAATATAATGCATGGCTGCTTCAAAATCACAGAAATGCAGGACTGGAGGAGACCTAGATAGGTCAACTTGTCCAGTGCCCTGCACTGAAGCATGACTAAGTATTGCCTAGAGACCATCTCTGGCAGGTGTTTAAGAAGAAACCCTCTGATGATGGAGATTCCATAAGCTGCCTGGGTAATTTGTTCCAGTGATTAACTACCCTTAAATTAGGGAGTTTTTCCTAATGTCTCCCTTTCTGCAATTTAAAACCATTGCCTCTTGTTCTGTCCTCAGACGTTAAGGAGAAGCATTTATCATTCACCCCTTTATAACAACATTTTATGTACTTAGGGGGACATGGTAATGGTCTTCGTCAGTCTTTTCTTCTCCAGACTAAACAAATTAAATTTTGTCAAGCTTTCCTCATAAATCATGTTTTCTAGCCCTTTATTCATTTGTGTTGCTCTCCTCTGGACTGTCTCTAATTTGTCCACTTCTTTCCCAAAGTGTGGTGCCCAGATCTGGACACAGTACTCCAGTTCAGGCGTTATCAGTGCTGAGTGGGAGAATTACTTCTCATGTGTTGCTTACAACACTCCTGCTAATACATCCCAGAATAACATTTATTTTTTTTGCAACAGTGTGACATTGTTGACTCCTGTTTATTCTGTGATCCACTATAACCCAATTTTGATGTGTGCAACTGATTATTCCTTCCTAAGTGGAGTACTTTACCTTTGTCCTGATTGAATTTCATCCTATTTACTTCAGAGCATTTTTCCAATTTGCCAAGATCATCCTGAATTCTAATTCTGTCATCCAAAGCAATTGCAACCCCTCCCAGCTTGGTGTCATTCAAAAACTTTGTGTACTCTATATATCATTATCCAAACCATTTATGAAAATATTTAACCGTGGAGCTCTTCCCTGCAGCCCGCCGGGCTCCCTGCGCCCCCCCCCTTTTTAAATTTTTTAATTTTATTATTATTATTATTATTTTATTAATTATTATTTTGTTAGTTTATTTTTTTTACCCCCAGGCAGTTCCCGCCTCCATAACAATTGTCTGGCGGCAGGAACTGCCTGGGGGTAAAAAAAAAAAAAAATGGGGGCAGGGGTGGAGCGTGGGGAGCCTGGCGGGCCGCAGGGAAGAGCTCCGCAGGCCGCATGGGAAGAGCTTCGCAGTTTCTGGGAGGGAGGGGGAGGAGCGGGAAGCCGTGCGCACAGGGGAAGAGGCGGAGAAGGGGCGTAGAAGGGGCGGGGCCTAATGGAAGGGGTGGAGTGGGGGCAGCGAGGGGGCGGGGTCAGTGATGCGGCCCTCAGGCCAATGCATTAGTCCTCATGCAGCCCTCGTGGTAATTTGAGTTTGAGCCCTGGTCTAGGCTATATTTCCCTAGTTTGCTTATGAGAAGTTCATGTGAGTCAGTATCAAAAGCCTTGCATGGCCTTCTCATAAGCATGCCTTCAGAGAGAGCAGCACATGAACAAACGCCTCTTTGTGCTCCACTTGCCAAGATACCATTTTGGTGACATTCATATGAGAGGTGACATGTATTTAAAATGATGGTCAGACCTGCTTTGTTCTAAACTGATCACGTTTTTATCTTTACTTTTTTTCAAAGTTGTCTGCAAATGCGAACAAATGACTTAATTTCTCATGTCAGCCCGTCTGTGTTGTGAAAGTGCCTTGAGTGGAGGAGTACTAAGACCTGAAACTGTGCAGCTCTTGACAAGATCGATCCTGACTGTGTAAAGATGGTGCACGCAGGGTTTGGGGATTGATGGGAAGCTTAAATTCATATACTGAGCTAGATAAGACTGCAGCCCTGTAAGTGTGAGGGAGTGCTCAGTGGTTTCTGGAGGGATGTGTATGTGTGTTTTAACACAGTCAGATTAGTTTCTCTTGTGCTATCGGTGTGGTTGAATAGAAGGTGTTTTGTTGCTTCTGCTGCTGCAGGAAAGGGTGTATATTAACACACTGTTCACATCTGCAAAATTAAGGGTTTTTTCCCCAGTAAAATATCGTGTTCTATTTAAGGCAAATGAACAGAGCAAGAGTGAGTAGATGGATTACACTGGAATGTGCTGAGAGGGAGGAGGAGAGATGGCTGGGATTATGTTTTGTTTCTGTGAATTTAATCCTACGGACTGCTTGATTCAGTTTAAATAAAACACACAACCCTTGATTTGTTTCCATAAGAGATATGGCCAATCCCATAAAAGGTAATATAAAGTTAGGTTATTGTTGACCTCTGCATTGGTTTGTTCTTTGCGTAACTAACTGCTTTAGCGGGATTCTCTACTGCATATGCTCTGTCTCCTCAAGTTATCTCTGGGGAAAAGAGAGGTTGGTCTGTCTGTTTTTCCTCTGGACTGAAGAAGCTTTTTTAACTGTCCCATCACTGGAAACTAGCTGAAGGGAAGTTGGCTCAGATTTTTAAAAAATACCCACTTTCCAGCAGCAATCAAGTGAAGAAACCCTTTAGCTTACAAGCTGAATATTTCTGGAAGTTGAATGATAGCTACTTCACAGGGGTGGGACACAACCATCTAGTCTAGATCTGACCTTACACATATCTGAGGCTCTGTCTACACTGCACAGCCTATGCTCGCATAGCCCTCTAGTGTAGATGCAGCAAACACCGACAGAAGGTGTCTTTTTGTTGCTGTAGGAAAGCCACCTCCCTGAATGACACTAGCTGTGTCGACAAACGCTCTTCGCCAGCATAGCTGCATCAACACTGGGAGGTTTGCCAGCTTAGCTATGTTACTCAGGAGTGTGTTTCTTTCACACCCCTGACCACTATAGCTATGCCAGTATAAATTTAGAAGTGCAGACCTAGCTTGAATGTATGGCTCAGAAGTGTATTACGTCACGCCTTTCTTGGGCCTGCTTCATGGCTCTCATTCAGACTGCCTAGGAATGAGATCGTCTCTCTCAATATGTGAGTGAAAACACTTAGGATTTCCTCTGCGAGAGCATGGACTCAAACCACTTAGGTCTTCCAGGGCCCTTGTGACTAGAAGAACCAGGGGGCTATTTATGTTGAATGTTAGGCACCAGCTCAGAGGCATTCATTTTTGTTGAGTATTTATGAAAGGAGCTGGATTGACAGCTCTGGGTTCTGTAGTGTGGTTTATTCACAGGACAGGTGCAACAGCATAGGTATTGGCCGTGTGAGCTTCCCCAACCTTCACCCATCAGTGAGCCTTGGTTGTCTCATACCCATTCAGTCCTTGACCTGAGAGACTACCAGCAAAGAGGCCACTTGTGGTCCTGATGGTGTCTACTGGAAACCGAACTGAGGAAACCTCTCATGCATTTCACCCGTGCCACCAAACAGCCCCTTGATGGTAACAATTTCCCTCTTGACCTGGATTCAAACCAACAATCTGGATGGGAAAGGCTCTTTACCAGTCCCCTCGGAATCTCATTTCAACTGACATGCTGGGTGAACTGAATTAAACCCGATAAGAGCTGTCTCAGAGATATCCCAACTCTCCTAGATATGGTGCCTGACAGCCATTTCTGGAAGAGCTTAAACCCCATTGTAAATAGTTCTGCTAAGTACAAGGATAAGAGTTATTTAGAATAGCCGAGGTTTAGGATATGGAGAGGTTTAATGTGAGTGGCTTGAGGATTAGTTTTAAGCATTGGGAACGTCTGCTCTTGCTTTGCGGGGAATGCGGAATTCAGCCTGTGCAGTAAAATCACTGCAATCTCCTTCTCATGGTGATTGTTTTCCTCACTGCTCCTCTAAGTAAGCAAATGGCCCATAAATGACAGCATGCTAGTCCCCGGACACAGCTAGCACTGTTCATGCTTGAAACGTAGACAGGAACACCGATGCTTTGGGAGTGTGGTTTGGTCCCATTCTGTGCTGCAAGATTGAACGAGACTTTAACATTATGGGGAACCCCTGACTCTGTAACAGTCTCCCCACTATTGGAGGAACTATCGCTAACTAAGAGAGGGTTAAAGAGCAACTTGATTATAGTCTATATGTATCTACCTGGGGAGCAAATATTTAATTATGGGCTCCTCACTCTAGCAGCAAAAGGTCTAACATGGTCCAATGGCTGGAAGTTGAAACTAGACAAATTCAGACTAGAAATAGGACATATGTTTTTAACAGTGAGAGGAATTAACCATTGGAACAATTTACCAAGGATCACGATGGTTTCTCCATCACTGACCATGTTTAAATCAAGACTGGAGATTTTTCTAAAAGCTGCTCTAAGATTATTTTGGGGAAATTCTGTTGCCTGTGTTATCCAGGAGGTCAAGCTAGATGATCACAGGGATCCCTTCTGGCTTTGGAATCTATTAATCTGGGTGGAACCAAAACTTGGCTTCCCCAATGCCCTTCTGGGCTCTCTGTGTCCAGGCTGTTTTGTAAAGACCAGACAAGCGCACTTTTGGGAGGTGGTGGTGGGGGGGGGAGATTGCATGCACAGGTGCCAACTTTCCAAAGTGCCGGGGGTGCTTGACCCCCAGCTCTACCCCAAGACCCCATTCCCACTCAACCCCTTCCCCCAAGGCCCCACCCCACCCCACCTTTTTCCGCCCCCGCTCCACCCCTGCGCCACCTCTTCCCACCCCTGCCCTGCTTCTTCCTGCCCAGTTCTATCCCCTTCCCCAAGCATGCTGTATCCTTGCTCCTTCTTCTGCCCCCGCAGCCTCCTGCATGACGCGAAACAGCTGATTATGGCGGGCAGGTGGGAGGAGGAGGTGCTGATCGGCGGGGCCTGCCGGAGCACCCACAGAGCACCCATGGAGTCGGCGCCTATGGTTGCATACATACTTAAAAAAAAAAAAGGAAATATGCCAATCTCCTAGAACAACCTTGAAAGGTCATTGAGTCCAGTCCCCTGCCTTCACTAGCAGGACCAAGTACTGTCCCCTGACAGATTTTTGCCCCAGATCCCTAAATGGCCCCCTCAAGGATTGAACCCACAACCCTGGGTTTAGCAGGCCAATGCTCAAACCACTGAGTTATCCCTCCCCCCAGCTCCCTACTTGAGTTCAGCTCCTAAGTATGAGACATTTTCCTTTAACTGCAGCTCAGAGGCACCCCCTTCCCTCCCCCAGAGGGGTCAGGCTGCTCAGAGGCCAGAATTCCCAGCTGCCTCAGCTTTATAGTCTCTTTAAAAAAACAAGCTGTTGATTGTGAGAAATATTCCTGTTTCTCACCCAGATGAGTTTGAATCCTTCTAGTTAAAGGCTGTCTTCATGTGTTAGCAGGAGAATACACTTTGGGATCCAGCTAAACTAAAATATGTTGGATTATTGTTCATTAAATATTAGTAGTACCTAAAGGCCTGAAGCACGTTGGGACCACTAGCAACAGGCCTCTGCTGCCTGTTGAAAATGGCTTGGTCGCTAGTGAAGGGGAGAGCAGACTTTCCTGTACTGGTACAGAAGTCTTGTTATAGACCTGTCAGAATGTGTTGTCTAGCTCACTGCTAACAGTGTTGCTGAAGACTCTATGAAGTCCACTAGAAGCTCTGCTCTTACTATCCATTGTACATGAAAGGCGCCCAGATGCAATGGTGACGGGCGGCAGTATGAAACCGTAAGAGAGACAGAAAAGAGCGTGGTTATTTTAACACTAATACTCAAGCCATTTCCAAGCAGCTGCCGAGGAGTGACACTGGATGTTCACCACACTGTTGTGTGTATTACCAAGACAAGTCTGGTGGCTTCGGCGCAGAGTGGAGGCAATGAGCAGTCGAGTCAGTCCTCAGTTGGAATGCCCTGTAGTGCGCATTGTGTTTTTCGTACGATTATTTCAAACCACATTATAAACATGAGTGGATTAAGGCTCACAGCACAGCTGGGAAGGTAGGTACTCTTCCCATTCTGCACATAAGGAAATTGAGGCACGAGTGACTTGCCCAGGTCACACGGGCTATAGGTAACATAGCCAGAAGAGAGAATCCAGATCCCCTGGCTGCAGCTTCGCTCCTTCCTCTCTGTGTGTAATGTATAGAACTCTGAGCTGAACAAATGCCTGGAGGATTCCATGTCTGTATCTGACATTCACATGGTTTTTTAGTTCACCCTCTTCCATGCGATTTTTCTTTTAAACGACTTATTCTGAAAACCCAGGGCCTGATTCCTCTCTGCCTTACGCCAGATCTACGCCAGTGAAACTCCACTGATTTCATCTTACGCCAGCATAAAGCTGGAGTAATGCAGTGGTATGAAGCAGGCCAGAGTTATTTAAGCTCCAGTCAGAGAATCATAGAATATCAGGGTTGGAAGGGACCTTAGGAGGTCATCTAGTCCAACCCCCTGCTCAAAGCAGGACCAATCCCCAATTTTTGCCCCAGATCCCTAAATGGCCCCCTCAAGGATTGAACTCACAACCCTGGGTTTAGCAGGCCAATGCTCAAACCACTGAGCTATCCCTCCCCCCTGCAAGAATAAAGGGCTTGCAGTCTGCCTGCTGCAGCCTGGGAAGGCGAATGCTTTCGCGGGTCCTCCACAGCCAGACTGCTTTCATTACCACAGACAGTAACTATAATGAAGTGGTGGGGAAAGCCCCAAGCAATTGGACCGGCATCTCTTGGGCGAACAAGGCTCTATCCATAAATTTCTAGGTGACAATACCAGAGGAATGAGATTCATGCTCCTTTGATGTTCAGGAATGTGGGTGAAAGGATTCTGTCTGCTAAATCCTTCAGCATAAAAGCAGATGAATTCAATTCTGACAGCCAAACCCAGGGGCATCAAAATGGATGAATTAGGCACTGCCCACTAAACCCCTGGGTGTATTGAACTGCAGTCTCGTGTGTGAATGAGGAATGGAACCATTTAGGGCAGTGATACTCAGACTGTGGCTACTGAGCTATGTGCCCCTAAACACTGCTCTCTTGGGGCAAGGTTCAGCTCAACCTCTCTAGCTTGCTCTGCTGGGGCAGGGTGAGAAGGGTAGGGTGAGGCAGGGAGAGGTGAGAAGGGTGAGAAGAATGCTTGTGGAATGAAAGTGAGGCTTTCAAGCCACTGCCACACCATGGGCTCTGCAGGTGTTGAAAGTCGAGTGCCAGACTAGTAGAGTGTCTGAAATCTTCCAGGAGCGAATGCTGGTACCTGCCCGTGTTAGCTGATCATGTACAGATTTGTACGGGACATCTGTGGCAAAAGGGGAGTCAGGGTTTGGGAGGGAAGAGATCTAATTGCATGGGGGAGGTTGCTGAGCAGCTCCTGGAGTCTTTCTACAGTGCATAGGGCAGTGGCGTCCATCCCCAGCCTCCAGTTGATGTCCCTCGCTCCACGGCTCAGCACCATTGCAAATTTTCTCCATTTTTCTCTCCACTGCCATTTTTTAATTTAGTTGTCCCCTCTCCTTGGGGGGTATTTCCTATTGAAATGGAAAAATGTTTCTGTTTTATAAATATTGTTCTCTCTATCTGTGTGGCTACGTTCCTGCGCTCCCCAGAAGGCTGGGCTGCTTGCCACCGACAGATGAGTGGTGCTGGCAGCCCTGTGAGAACAGCTCCCAACAGCCAGCTCCCTTAGAGAAGGCAGGGAAGGTGAGGAGAAGCCCATGTACGTTGAAGAGAGAGGTGGGAAGGTGGATCTGGGCGGGGTCATGCAGCTTTTCACCCTCGCTGCCCCTCTCTCCTGACCCATCCGCCACAGGTTTAGAAATGCCGTCCCACTCTCCATGATCCTTAGAGGGCTCCCTTTCCACTACCCCTCCAGCCCAGCACTTGTCACACTCCAGTTTGAACTAACCATCATGTAGTAATAACAGCCCCACCATTCAGAGCTTTCTGAATTACCCCAAGGTATCCTCCCAGTGCCTTTAGTATTCCTAATCCTCAATCCCTACTGTGTGAATGCACCTATTGGACAGCATTAAGGACTGAAATCATTGCTAAAGCTCCTATTGGCTTTTGTGGGTCAGGGTCAGGCACCAAGCTACATTTTACCCAAACCGCCGTGTATCAATGATACCCAGTGCAGAAAGAATCAACTTCCAGCCTTGCTGCTGCAAGGAATCAGCTTAAAAGTAGAAAAGCTCTGATTTGCAGAGGGAACTCGCTGAAGCTTTAATATTGTGACTGAGTGCCAGTGAAATCCCTATAAATACTTGATTCTTAGCTGGTGCTTCCAGCTTGCTGATAATGAGAAGATGGTGGCTGGTGGGTCTTGCCCGCATAGAATCATAGAACTGAAAGGGACCTTGAGAGGTCATCTAGTCCAGTCCCCTGCACTCATGGCAGGACTAAGTACTATCTATACCATCCCTGACAGGTGCTTGTCTAACCTGCTCTTAAAAATCTCCAGTGATGGAGATTCCACAACCTCTCTAGGCAATTTATTCCAGTGCTTAACTACCCTGGCAGTTAGGAAGTTTTTCCTAATGTCCAACCTAAACCTCTCTTACTGCAATTTAAGCCCATTGCTTCTTGTCCAATCCTCACAGGTTAAGAAGAACAATTCTTCTCCCTCCTCCTTGTAATAACCTTTTATGTATTTGAAAACTGTTATCATGTTCCCTCTCAGTCTTCTCTTTTCCAGAATAAACAAACCCAATTATTTCAATCTTCCCTCAGAGGACGTTTTCTAGATCTTTAATCATTTTTGTTGCTCTTTTCTGGACTTCCTCCATTTTGTTCACATAATTCCTGAAATGTGGCACCCAGAACTGGACACAATACTCCAGTTGAGGCCTAATTAGCACAGAAGCGAGTGGAAGAATTACTTCTCATATCTTGCTTACAACGCTCCTGCTAATACATCCCAGAATGATGTTCGCTTTTTTTAGCAACAGTGTCTTGGTCTGTGTCTTTGGGGTCGGGAAGGAATTTCCCCCAGGATCAGATTGGCAGAGACTCTCTGCAGCATGGGGCACAAATCACTTGTAGGTTTAAACTATGAGTCTATCAGGGGAGAAATAGGCATGTGAGCAATGGCAGGCCATGATTAAAAAAATAAAAAGCCCCATGGAAATAAACTTCCCCAATACTTGGCAGTAGAACAGGGAAGTTTGGAGTCCAGTTATCCCATCAGCTGCACATGTATAACTCCCACTGACTTCTTAATAACGCAGGCAAGGTAAAAGTGTTCAATAAAAATGTCTGTTCTATATTTGTGAACAAGCCAGATGATGTATTCGTATCGGATTATTCTTCTTTCGTATGGCAAGAGAGGTGATTAGCAATGTTCAGTATCAGATAATGATGAAGAAATACTTTTCCATTCCAACGGTAGCTAAACAGGATGTTAACAGCAGCTATTTATGTTAGAGAGACAAGGTGAGTGGGGTAATATCTTGTATTGGACCAACTTCTGTTGGCGAGAGAGACAAGCTTTAAAGCTTACACCACGATTCTCTTCTTCAGGTCTGGGACAACAGAACGCCACTAGCCGTCACCTTCAGCCCCCAACTAAAACCTCTCCAGCGCATCATCAAAGATCTACAACCTATCCTGAAAGATGATCCCTCACTCTCACAGATCTTGGGAAACAGACCAGTCCTCGCTTACAGACAGCACCCCAACCTGAAGCAAATACTCACCAGCAACCACACACCATACAACAAAAACACTATCCCAGGAACCTATCCTTGCAACAAAGCCCGATGCCAACTCTGTCCACATATCTATTCAAGTGACACCATCATAGGACCTAATCACATCAGCCACACCATCAGGGGCTCGTTCACCTGCACATCTACCAATGTGATATATGCCATCATGTGCCAGCAATGCCCCTCTGCCATGTACATTGGCCAAACTGGACAGTCTCTACGCAAAAGAATAAACGGACACAAATCTGACATCAGGAATCATCACATTCAAAAGCCAGTAGGTGAACACTTCAACCTCCCTAATCACTCAATGACAGATATAAAAGTAGCAATTTTGCAACAAAATAACTTCAAAAACAGGCTCCAACGAGAAACTGCGGAATTGGAATTAATATGCAAACTAGATACCATTACCTTAGGCTTGAATATTGACCGTGAATGGCTCGGTCATTACGTTAATTGAATTTATTTCCCCCCTTAACACCTTTGTGTCAACTGTCTGTAATGGCCCCTGTTGATTATCACTTCAAAAGTTTCTACTGATAACGGTTCCTTTCAATTAATTAGCCTCTTAACATTGGTATAGACACTTCCACCTTCTCATGTTTCTTTGAATGTATAAATATCTGTTCACTGTATGTTCCATTCCATGCATCCGATGAAGTGGGTTCTTAACCCATGAAATCTTATGCTGAAATAAATTTGTTAGTCTCTAAGGTGCCACAGGTATTTTTCTTGTTTTCTTTTTGCTGACACAGACTAACACGGCTACTACACTGAAATTTACTCCGAGTGTCAGCTAAATGCAAGATGGAACAGGTTATTTTGCATAAGTAGTCAACACCTATTTCAAGGAGCTGTTCAAGAAGTGGGCCATTAACATCCCTCCGGTCATAGGGGGAGAAGAAAGGGGTGGGGGTGGGAAGAGGGGAGGAAGGTAGCTGGGCAGAGGTAGGGGCTGTTAGTGGGTTGTTCATTATTGTAATAAGCCATAAATCCAGTGTCTCTGTTCAGTTCATTATTTTTAGTACCTAGCAAAGTTATGAATTTAAGCTCCCAGGCTTGTCTTTTGAAGGTGGTGTGCAGGTGTCTTTTGAGGATGAGGACTGAGAGGTCGAATGTGGAGTGATTGTTTTGTGACAAGTGTTCACGCACAGGTGATTTTGTGTTTTGTTTTCCTGTGTGAGTTCATTCTAGAGCACAGTGACTGTCTGATTTCAGCCATATAGTTGTTACTGAGTTGTTTAGTGCATTGGAGGAAGTACACCTCATGTTGTGATAGGCATGTGTAGGACCCATGGATCTTGAAAGGTGTGTTGTGGGGAGTGTTGATTGTAGGAGTGTAGATCTGTCTGCAGGTTTTGCATCTGTTGTTCTGAAAGGATAAGGTGCTGCTTTGAGTTGGTGTGTCCTGGTCTGTGGGGAGCTTGTTTCTGATGATGAGCTTGGAGAGGCTGTGGGGAGGGAGTTTGAAGGCCCAAAGAGGGGGTTCAGATTCATGGCTTAATTTTTAGCCCAGTGGATAGGGCACTGCCTCTAGGGAATGAGAGACCTAGGTTTGAATCCCCTACTCTGGAGCAGGGACTTTAACTCCAGTCTGCCTCTTCCCAGGTGAATGCCCTACCAACCAGACTATTCTGGGGTGGGCATCTGTCTCTCCTGTGGAAGCTACCCCACTCTGCACAAATACTTAACTATTCATTGGGGAGGGGGGGGGGAGAGAGAGTGTGTGTGTGTGTGACTGTAGCCTAGGGAGTAAGGAACTCCTCTGATGAGTTTCAGTGTAGTAGCCGTGTTAGTCTGTGTCAGCAAAAAGAAAACAAGAAAAATACCTGTGGCACATTAGAGACTAACAAATTTATTTCAGCATAAGCTTTCGTGGGAAGTGGGTTCTGTCTGTTACAGCTGTCCCCCTGCTGCATTCCTCTTTCCCCTCTCCTTTCTGTTGGTCCTGTGTGGCCGCCCCTCCCGGCCATTGTGCTAACTAAAGTCATAGCCCTATTCATAGGAATGGCTTGTACAGACTGACTGGAGCCATTGCTCTGCCTAGGGAGGGGGCTTCTTGCTTCTTGGTTTGGTTCCTTTGTTCAGGCCCGGGCTCGGTGTAGGGGGCGCTGCCCAGAAATGCAAGACCTGAAGTGGCCAACTAATTAAGCATATGAGTCATACCTGTGGCTCAGAACATGCCCAGGCATGCCTATGCTTACCTGCAGCCTTTCCCTGCCTTCTCTCCTCCCCTGTATCAAGAGGAGCCAATCAAAAGTACTGGCGGGAAACTGCCTGAGTTTGCCTTTAAAACCGGACATTTTCTGATCAGACCTCGGAGAAGGTCCTTGCTTTGCCACCTGGTCTGATCAGCTAGGGGTCTTTGGGGGGGGCCCTCTACCCGCTCTCGTTTGTTTTTGAGCGTACCCCCGTTTTTAAACTCCCCTCCCATGAACAACGAATTTGTGCCTGGAGATCTCCTGACTATTGTAAGCAAATCGAGTCCTCTCTCCATCCTCCAATGCTACTGCCGTTCCTGTCTCTGTGCTTGCTGCTGTCCTGGGGATTGGTAAGAACTCCCTCTTGCAAACTCCCCCTGTCCTAGCTGCTGGCTTTGTTTCCCCAGCAGACAGACCCAAGCTAACTCCTTGGTCTGTATCTGTAATCTGTTTCTTGTTCCGCAGTGCCTTTGCTGCTAGAAATAAGCCTGTGCTGCTACTAGGCTGTGCCTTCCTGGGCTGTATCCTGGGCTGCCGGCTTGCAGCCACCCCACTGCTGCAGCCACCACTAGTTAACCATCCCCCCCCCCCCCCGGGGCTGTACCCTGGGCACACACCATTCGGCCCTCTGAAACTGCTCCCCCTCCCAATCAAAGAAGCGGCATAGTGTAAGGTGCACCTATTAAAATCAGGTTCTTAGTCTAGATAAGTTGTAATTTCATTTTGCATAGCTGTAGGTTAAGTTAGGTTTAAAGAATTGTTTGTATTGTGCTCTGTAAGTTAGGTTTAAAAAAATGTTGCATTGTGTTCTGTTACTTGCTAACTTGTACAATCTTGGTTAAGTTAGATCATAGATAAGATTTTGCTATGTTCTGTATAATTGTGGTTAAGTCTGTCTTCCCGCTGCCCAAACTCCCCCCCCCCGAGCTTGCCCGTGTCTCCCCCCGAGCTCCCCAGTCACTCGTTGCAGTCTCTCTGCTGTTTAAACTTGCAGCCTGTCTGCTCTCTGTGTCTCCCTAAGTTTAAATCTCCCTCCGCAGCGCCTCTGCCTTTGGTCTCTGCTCCACCACGTGTCTTCCCCCACCCCCCAACCTCATTCCTCTACCACTGCCTTTCTCTCTCTCTCAAAAAACCCATTGGTTACCTTTTCCCCCTCTAACATACCTCACATTTTACATTTACACCACCGTAACACATTTTTACCTAGAGTTGTTGGTTATTTAACACATTTTACCCATAACTGTTAGTTGGTTATATGCTGCTGTGACACACCCTTTACATAGGTTTCAGTGTAGTAGCCGTGTTAGTCTGTGTCAGCAAAACGAAAATAAGAAAGAAAAACTTGTAGCACCTTCGAGACTAACAAATTTATTTCAGCATAAGCTTTCGTGGGTTAATACCCATTTCATCGGATGCATGGAATGAAACATACAGTAGACAGATATTTATACAGTCAGAGAAAAATGATAAGGTGGAGGTGCATAGACCAACCTTAAGAGGCTAATTAATTGAGAGGAACCATAACAGCAGGGGAAGAAAAACCTTTGAAGTGATAAACAAGATGGTCACACAGGTGTGAATGAGGATCGTTAACTTAAGGGAAATAGATTCAATTGACGTAATGGCCGAGCCATTCCAAGCCCTTATTTAATCCTGAGGTAATGCAATCTAGTTTGCATATCAATTCGAGTTCAACAGTTTCTCTTTGAAGTCTGTTTTTGGAGTTAATCTGTCGCAACACTGCTACCCTCAAGTCTGTCACTGAGTGATTAGGGAGGTTGAAGTGTTCTCCTACTGGTTTTTGAATGTTATGATTCCTGATGTCAGATTTATGTCCATTTATTCTTTTGCGTAGAGACTGTCCGGTTTGGCCAATGTACATGGCAGAGGGGCATTGCTGGCACATGATGGCATATATCACATTGGTAGATGTGCAGGTGAATGAGCCCCTGATGGCATGGCGGATGTGATTAGGCCCTGTGATGGTATCACTTGAATCGATATGTGGACAGAGTTGGCATCGGGCTTTGTTGCAAGGATAGGTTCCTGGGTTAGTGTTTTTGATGTATGGTGTGTGGTTGCTGGTGAGTATTTGCTTCAGGTTGGGGGGCTGTCTGTAAGCAAGGATTGGTCTGTCCTCCAAGATCTGTGAGAGTGAGGGATCATCTTTTAGGATAGGTTGTAGATCTTTGATGATGCGCTGGAGAAGTTTTAGTTGGGGGCTAAAGGTGACGGCTAGTGGTGTTCTGTTATTTTCTTTTTTGGGCCTGTCTTGTAGTAGGTGACTCCTGGGTACTCTTTTGGCCCTGTCAATCTGTTTTTTCACTTCAGCAGGTGGGTATTGTAGTTGTAAGAATGCTTGATAGAGATCTTGTAGGTGTTTGTCTCTGTCTGAGGGATTGGAGCAAATGCGGTTGTATCTTAGAGCTTGGCTGTAAACAATGGATCGTGTGGTGTGTCCAGGATGGAAGCTGGAAGCATGTAGGTAAGTATAGCGGTCAGTAGGTTTCCGGTATAGGGTGGTGTTTATGTGACCATCACTTATTAGCACAGTGGTGTCTAGGAAATGGACCGCTTGTGTGGACTGGTCTAGGCTGAGGTTGATGGTGGGATGGAAATTGTTGAAATCATGGTGGAATTCCTCAAGGGCTTCTTTTCCATGGGTCCAAATGATGAAGATATCATCAATGTAGTGCAAGTAGAGTAGGGGTGTTAGGTGACGAGAGCTGAGGAAGCGTTGTTCTAAGTCAGCCATAAAAATGTTGGCATACTGTGGGGCCATACGGGTACCCATAGCAGTGCCACTGACTTGAAGGTATATATTGTCCCCAAATGTGAAATAGTTGTGGGTGAGGACAAAATCACAAAGTTCGGCCACCAGGTTAGCCATGGTAGTATCGGGGATACTGTTCCTGACAGCTTGTAGTCCATCGTTGTGTGGAATGTTAGTGTAGAGGGCTTCTACATCCATAGTGGCCAGGATGGTGTTGTCTGGAAGATCACCGATGGATTGTAGTTTCCTCAGGAAGTCAGTGGTGTCGCGAAGATAGCTGGGTGTGCTGGTAGCATAGGGCCTGAGGAGAGAGTCTACATAGCCAGACAATCCTTCTGTTAGGGTGCCAATGCCTGAGATGATGGGGCGTCCAGGATTTCCAGGTTTATGGATCTTGGGTAGCAGATAGAATGCCCCTGGTCGGGGTTCTAGGCACGTGTCTGTACAAATTTGTTCTTGTGCTTTTCCAGGGAGTTTCTGGAGCAGATGGTGTAGTTTCTTTTGGTACTTCTCAGTGGGGTCAGAGGATAAAGGCCTGTAGAATGTGGAGTTACAGAGCTGCCTGACAGCTTCTTGTTCATATTCCAACTTATTCATGATGACGACAGCTCCTCCTTTGTCAGCCTTTTTGATTATGATGTTAGAGTTGTTCCTGAGGCTGTTGATGGCGTTGTGTTCAGCAAGGCTGCGGTTATGGGGCAAGTGATTTTGCTTTTCTACAATTTCAGCTCGAGCATGGCGATGGAAGCAGTCTATGTAGAAGTCCAATTTGTTGTTTCGACCTTCAGGAGGAGTCCACGCAGAATCCTTCTTTTTGTAGTTTTGGTAGGAAGGATTCTGTGGGTTAGTATGTTGTACAGAGGTCTGTTGGAAATATTCTTTGAGTCGGAGACGTCGAAATTAGGATTCTAGGTCACCGCAGAACTGTATCATGTTCGTGGGTCTGGAGGGACAAAAGGAGAGGCCCCGAGAAAGGACAGATTCTTCTGCTGGGCTGAGAGTATAGCTGGAAAGATTAACAATATTGTTGGGTGGGGTAAGGGAACTGCTGTTGTGGTTCCTTGTGGCATGCAGCAGTTTAGATAGTTTAGTGTCCTTTTTCTTTTGTAAAGAAGCAAAGCTTGTGTTGTAAATGGCTTGTCTAGTTTTTGTAAAGTCACATCTGCCACGCCATCAGGGGCTCATTCACCTGCACATCTACCAATGTGATATATGCCATCATGTGCCAGCAATGCCCCTCTGCCATGTACATTGGCCAAACCGGACAGTCTCTACGCAAAAGAATAAATGGACATAAATCTGACATCAGGAATCATAACATTCAAAAACCAGTAGGAGAACACTTCAACCTCCCTAATCACTCAGTGACAGACTTGAGGGTAGCAGTGTTGCAACAGATTAACTCCTAAAACAGACTTCAAAGAGAAACTGTTGAACTCGAATTGATATGCAAACTAGATTGCATTACCTCAGGATTAAATAAGGGCTTGGAATGGCTCGGCCATTACGTTAATTGAATCTATTTCCCTTAAGTTAACGATCCTCATTCACACCTGTGTGACCATCTTGTTTATCACTTCAAAGGTTTTTCTTCCCCTGCTGTTATGGTTCCTCTCAATTAATTAGCCTCTTAAGGTTGGTCTATGCACCTCCACCTTATCATGTTTCTCTGACTGTATAAATATCTGTCTACTGTATGTTTCATTCCATGCATCCGATGAAGTGGGTACTAACCCACGAAAGCTTATGCTGAAATAAATTTGTTAGTCTCTAAGGTGCTACAAGTTTTTCACCCTTTACATAGAAATTGCTAGCTACCTGTTACATTTATACTTCAGTGTTAATTGGTTACCAACTGTATTGTACCCCACTGTATTGTACCCCACTATTGAAACCCCCTATCCTGTTTACTAAAAAAAACCCCTCCCCAATTGTCTACCTTAACAAACCCCATACCCCTCACTATTGAATTTTTCCCTGTTTTTACATTTTCTTAATAAAGTTCATTTTGCACCCCAGCAGTGCAGTAGTTGTCCCCCAAGATCCCCTACCTGCTGGCAGGGTCAGGTTCTTAACCCACGAAAGCTTATGCTGAAATAAATTTGTTAGTCTCTAAGGTGCCACAGGTATTTTTCTTGTTTTCTTTTTCCTCTGATGAGATTACTGAGAAAGGTAATAGTGTTTGATGTAATATACTTAGACTTCTGTAAGGCATTTGACTTGGTACTGCACAACGTTTTAATTAAGAAACTAGAATGATATAAAATCAATGTGGCATACATTAAGTGGATTCAAAACTAGCTGACAGGTCTCAAAATGTAATTGTAAATGGGAATCACCAAGTGGGATTTTGCAGGGATTGGTTCTTGGCCCTATGCTCTTTAGCTATTTTGTCCTATTTCTTTATTATTAAAGAAAGTGTAAAATCATCTCTGGTAAAGTGTGCAGGTGAGACACAGATTGGGGGAGCAGTAAATAAGGAAGAGGACAGGTCACTGTTACAGAGCAACCTGGATCCCTTGGTAAGCTGGGCACAAGCAAACAATATGTTTTTTAATACTGCCAAATGTAAAGTTAGATAGCTAAGAACAAAAAAGGTAGGCCATGTTTACAGGATGGGGTGTCATAGTTCAGGGAAACTGCACCTGTCTTTTCCTCTTGTGGTCCAGCAAGGGCACTGGCTCCGGGCTCCTCAGCTGTCACCTCTCTTGGGTGGAGTTGCTTGTCTCTCTCCCTCCTGACCGGAGTTTTTCCAGGTTGCACAGTGCCCTGCCTACACTGTGCTATCCCGACCTAGACAGACTGGTTTGACAGGCCAGTGCTTTGCTTTCTCTTCGAAGGGTAATTGGTCATGGTTTTAAGTTACCACATAGCATTTTCTAAGCAATCACAGTAATTCTTAAGGGAAAAGCATTATGGAGAAAACACATTAAAAACAATAAAAATATCTACATGTATGCTAAGAAGCTTACCAGAGATCCCCACAATTCCAGCAAGGGCTCTGGTCGGAGTCAGTCCTTCCAACCCTTCTCTAAGGATTGGGTCCCCCCTGGGACAGACGGTTCCGTCTGTTTGCTGCATCAGAATGAAGGCCCCGAGACAGTTTAAACTCAGACTGTTTATCCAAATGTCCTTTCTTTGTCTATTGATCTCTGGAGAATCCAGTTTGAATTAGTAAAGGCAAGCATCCCCAGGTGGGGGTACCTCACTGGAGGATTACAACCTGAGTGAATTTGCCTAATCAACCTCCACTGTTCTTAATTCCTGGAGGGCTGTATTTACCCTCCCCCATGGAATTACATACAGCCCACAATGATACATAAACGTAATGCAGTAAGATATTGCAGGAAATTGCCACGTGTCACAGAAGGACTTTATTGTGGAAAGAGGGGACTCTGAGAGAGACTTGAGGTCTTGGTGCATAGTCAGCTAAACATGAGCTCCCCTCCCTGTGTAATGGTGTGGCCAAAAAGGCTAATGAAGTCCTTGGGTGTATAACCACGGGAATCTTGGATAGGGGTAAGGAGGTTAGCTTACCCCTTTTCAGTGCCCGGGCTACAGGAAGATAGGGTTCCATTCTGGTGTCCACAATTCAAGAAGGATGTTGATAAGTAGGAGAGGTTTCAATGAAGAGCCACAGAATGGTTAAAGGATTAGAAAACAGATCTTAGTGGGAGACTCAATTAATTCAATCTGGTTAGCTTAACAAAGAGAAAGTTTAAGGGGTGACTTGATCGCAGTCTATATGTACCTACACGGGGAACAGAAATTTGATTATAGAGGAATCTTCAGTTTAGGGCACAAAGGTATAACAAGTTCCAGTGGCTGGAAGTTAAAGCTAGACAAATTCAGACTAGAAGTAAGCAGTAGCGGCGCCAGGGTTTTTGCCGTCCTAGGTGGCAGCGCTCCTCCACCGTAATCGGTGGAGCTTCGGCGGCAGCTCCTCTGAAGCTGCGTGCTCGGTGGCGTTTCGGCGGCCGCTTTTCTTGCTGCTAAATCGCTGCTGGGAAATGAGGCGCTGCCGAAATGCCGCCCCCCAAATCCTGCCGCCGTAGGCAACCGCCTAGGGTCGCCTAGTGGAAGCGCCAGCCCTAGAAGTAAGGTGTACATTTTTAACAATGAGGGTAATCCACTATTGAATCTGTTTACCAAGAGTTGCGGTGGATTTTCCCTCAGTGGAAATTTTAAAATCAAGATTGGATGTTTTTGAAAAAGATCTGCTCGAATTCAACCGCAGCTTGAAGCTGTGATTAATTCAGGGAAGTCTTATGACCTGTGTCATATAGGAGGTCAGACTAGATGATCACAATGGTACATTCTGGCCTGAAAAATCTATGAAACTGATGGGATAATAATCAGGCCTTTTTAATGCACAGCAGCCAAATAGAGCCACTCAAGAGGCTCACTCCAATATGATTTCAACAAGTTCCAAGCTACCTGCTGCTAGGGGCCCGGGGATGTGGGGGAGTGCTATAGAAAATGCACCACTTCCAACAGGAAGCGAATTAATTGAAAAGGCATTCTTATTTGTTTAATTTTTCTTTTCCCGTGTGTGTGAGCCCAAACTTGAACAGAATGACTAATGAATCAGACTGCAGGGCCTTGGAGCACATGGCGGGACCTTAACTGAAGGATTTCTTCCCCAGAGGTGCATTCCCATGGGAGGATTTAGGAGTAGGTACACTAAGGGCACTTGGAGAAACCTAGGGGTAAATCAGAAAGCTCTGAGCTATGGTAGTAACAGTAGAGGAGATGGGTTTTGTGTGTGGGGAGGAGAGGAATACAATTGGGCTCCCACTGACTGATGTCAGAATGTGGGTGTTAAGGTGGCAGTTCCAGTGGACAGTCGAGAAATCCCATGACTGTGTTCGCTCAGTCCTGAGCTTCCCCATGCTGTTCCTTCGATATCCCCCATTGTTCGTGAACTGGACTGAACTCCTCCTCCTAGGCAAGAAGTGGGATTCAGTCTCTGTATGCTGATTCAGTGCAAGATGTCCTCTTCAAACAGTGCTCTCCCAACAACGGACCTGACTGGGGTAGGCTCTACACAAACACAGCACTGTTATAATAATAACAGCAAGAGACAGTCCCTATCTTGAAGAACTTGCAATCTAAGCAGATGAGACAGATGAAGGCTGGGAGAAAAGACACAGATCAAAGTGTGCATTTAATATAATTCAGCAGACTAGGCATCAGACCACAACAACGTCCAAACCCATCAAAATCAAAGACAGGAGCAAAGCCGTGGTTTGGCCTATTGGATAGATCCCGAATGCTGAGCTTTCTGCTCCAGACTGAGTATGGTGCAGTGTGCACATGCTGGCTGCCACTGAGTGAGGTGTCTGAGCTGACAGACCCCTGGTTAAGTGGGAGAGGGGTGCTGGCAGGGGAGGGGCCCTCAGCTTTTGCTATTCACATCTTCCCTTGGTCCATCCGAGCCAGTCTTTCTTGGGGGTTCTTTGCTTAGTGTCCTCTTCTGGCTCCCTTTTGCTCACCCTTTGACCTCAGTCCCATCCGCACCCTTCTTGAGTTGTCCTACATAGTTTACCCCAGTTACTTTTTTTGGCCCCTCCCCTTCTCTGAAGGATTGGCCTTTCTTGTCTGTGCGTTAGGTCCCTTCGCAGTCCTCTGTTTTTCCACCTCACCGGTCTGGTTGTCACATGAGCAGTGCCCAAGTCTGACTTTCAGAGCATGCTGTAAGGTTATCTATTCCCCCAGGCAGTGAAGAGGGGGGAAAGGTCTCTAATGGTAAATCAACACTACAATAGATTCATGGCTGTGGCTAGCCCGGGTCAGCTGACTTAGGCTCATGAGGCTTTGGCTGTGGGGGATAAAAATTGCAGTGTGTGAACATTCGGGCTCAGGCTGGAGTCTGGGCCCTGAAACCCCGCAACCAGGGTGGGTCTCAGAGCCTGAGCTACATTCAGCCTGTGCACCAATGTCTACACTGCAATTCTTAGCCCCACAGCCAGAGTCCCACAAATCAGAGTCAATTGACCCAGGCTCAGTGCCAGGAGTTTTTTATTACAGTGTAGACGTACCCTTTGGGTGGTTGGGTGATTACAGCTAGTTCTGAGTACTTGAATGGCTGATTGACAAGGATTTGTAGCTGATTTTATTGTACATGTGCTTCAAGCACTGTGACCTGGCAGGCACGCTTAAAAAATTACCCCAACTATGTAATAATGATAATTTTAGGAGGATTTTTCAAGGCAAGGAAATGGATCTTCTGGAAGATCAAAGGAAAATCCAGTCACAGACTCCATTTATTTGAAGACTAATGTGTGTCTCACTCTGTATCAGGGGACAAATAGGGGGAGGGATAGCTCAGTGGTTTGAGCATTGGCCTGCTAAACCCAGGGTTGTGAGTTCAATCCTTGAGGGGGGCCATCTAGGGATCTGGGGCAAAAATTGGGGATTGGTCCTGCTTTGAGCAGGGGGTTGGATTAGATGACCTCCTAAGGTCCCTTCCAACCCTGATATTCTATGATATGGCTAGAGCATGAACATGTAGAGCTTTCCCTTCCATGAGAGATGAGCAGGGGAGAGGGAAGTGGGGAGTGCAGGAGGGAGGCAAAGGGGCTTTAGGGTAATGGGGGTGGGGCAGAGAGGGCAAATGTGAGGGTAGGAGACTCTGAAGGGAAAGGGAGGCAGAATGTAGGGGGCAGGATGCCGCAGGAAAGTGTGGAGGAACAACTGTGAGCAGGGAGGAGAATGGGCAGGGAGGAAGACAGTGGTGGGGGATGGAAGGAACAAAATAGCAGTGGTCCCAGCCCAGAGGCTAGGAGGAAGGAAGGGGCACTCTCCGAGCAGCCAGAGGAAAGCTGCATTGTTGCATCTTCCCTTCAGTTGAATTTTGAACCTGAAACGATCACACACATGTTGGGGGGCCAGTAGCCTCCCCCCAGAAGCGGAGGACAGTAACGCTCTCCCCTCCCCCCCCAATCTCGCTGCGTCCCATGCACACCTGCTGCTGCACAGACCCAGGTTTTTCATCTCCTGATTTTTGTGTGGTCTGGCTCATCATATTTGAATGCTGGGCCCCAGCTAACACAGGCCCCAACGTGGCAAGTAGGTCAGCACCGGCTCCTGCAGGGCTCTGTGCAGGTGCGTGGGTCAGCCCGTGCAGAGCTGCTTGCCACACCAGGTCAAGAAGCTTCCCCATGGCCTAGGGGGCTGTATGAATTTAGACCTAAAAGCAATAAACAAGACCCCATAATAGGCCTCCCCTTCTAGTGTCAAGATGCTTCTGTTCTTCAGTATTAAAGAGTTAAAACAGCCCGAACCATCGACTCCAACTATCTGGGCCAGAGTCCTGATTGCAGACTCCTTGTCTTGTCTCTGAGCTCCCAGGGCACCTACCTAGGAAAAATCATCAGGTTGTATACTTCCTGCTTGCTCACCAGCAAGGTAACTAGGCCACCTGCTGAGCAAACCCACTCACAAAGGCCAGGGCAATAGGAGCCAGTTGCTGAATCTGGGAGGACTTTGAGATACCTTATTAAAAGCTGAGTGAACATGGAATACGACATGGCTGTTGCAAGAAGCTAATGTAACCTGATCCAGAGACCTTTGCAGAGTGAAATTACTGATTTACTAATAAAGTGCAGTTGTGGTCTCTGTGATCTCATACATAATGTGCATTTTTCATGTGGCATCATTTCAAAAATCTAAAACTAGAAAGGATGGAAAACGAAATAATAATCAGAATAGGAATAAATGGCTTTCTGGCAATAATTTTCACTGCACTAGATGGGGGAGAGGAGACACAAGCCAAAAATTATTCAGAATTTGGTCAAATATGTCAAATGCAGCTAGAAATATAATCAAAGGTGTGTTGTATGCTTATATCCAGGCATTTCAAAGTGGTTGGAGCACAGCCAGGCAATGTTGCAGATCTCTTTGTAGGCATAGTCACTGTGTCCAATTGGCAAGTGCAGGTTCAATGCTTAATGGCAGAGTTGTAGCCTTTAAACTGGATACTGGAGAACAATGCAAAACTAGTGCAAGGCAAATATATAATGCTGAGGCTAAGGAAAAAGATCAGAAATCTAAAATAAAGCTTGTTTTGTAATCAGGACATAGACCAACTGTACAAGGTAAAGTACCTAGTGGGATTTGCTAGAACAACTTTTTCAAAACCAGTGTGACTTAACTTTCCAAACAGCAGATATGCTATCTGTGTTAGAATTAAAATTGCCATGCCATGAAGCTAATGAATGTTTGCTGTAAATGTAAGAGAATCACATAATGGGTATATTAGGGACATTCAAGGTCTATGATGTTTGAAAGGTGAATGCTATATTAAAATATACACATTTGTAATTTCTGTGATCCATCAATTAAGAAATATTCCATTTGCCATATGTGATAAAGTAACTAAACTTGATATTACGGTAAAGCTGGGAGTTACTGAAAAGTAAGAGCATCCTACAGGCTGGGTTAATTGTTAAATTGGAATCCAAAAGCCAGGTTGAATATTGATATGCATTGAGCCATGCGATTTATAAATGAAGTCCTAAAATATGAGTATTGATTGACTAAACTGTTGAAGTGGCAACTAAATTTTCAGAAGTGAAAATATTACTTAGGATTTACAGCTGGTCAAAAATGCCAATTTTTCTCAGCAAATCTTTCATTTAAAATTTTTTTCCATGAAAACTTTGTGTTTTTTTATGAAAACCCAAAACAACAGCAAAGTCTCTCTTAGTTTTTAAAACTGTTTTTGGATTTTTTAAATAGGCATTTCAGTAAAAACACCTGATTTTTGAAAATCAAAACTGATTTTAAAAAAAATGGAACAAACCCCCAAATTTTGTTGGTTTGCTTTTTTTGGAGGAAAACTGGAAAATGTCAACCAAAATGAAAATTTTCCATGAAGAATGTTTGTTGTTATAATTTTGTTATGAACTCAAGTGTTATGAAATGTGGGAGGTTCATTTTTTCATTTTGTGGCAAATAGCGATAAAAGACAAAGCTTTAACAATTATTTGAATACAGCATTTAGACAATATACATTTGTACTAAAAGGCATTCTCCTAGTTCTGTACCTGAGGTAGTTGGTGACTAATTTCACAGGTTTCTGAGGCATTACAAGGTGTTGAAACTATGTGGAAATCTTTAACCTATTTATATTCTTTATGGAAATTAGGGGCCAGATCCTCTCTTCAATGGAGGTACACTGATTTACACCAGTGGAGGATATAACAGATGCCATGGTCTGCTTCTCTTTTACAGTTCTGCACTGATGTGAGAAGAAAATCACATACCCCGTATCTTTGCAGCTTCAGCATCATCATTGTGCACTGGATTCTAGGCTATGCTAAAGATAAAGATGAATGGTTTGTTTTTTTCCTAAGAACAAATTTTCAAATGGCTTGTAGTCAGTTTTTACCTGTATCTTTTCTCTCAGATATTAAAATATATACATGGAAACATAGTGGATTCCCTTAGCACAACCGCAAATAGATCACCTTGAAAGAGACTTTGATGAATATGAAATTCAGGAAGTGAAACTCATCCTGCTGCTACTTCAAAATTAGCAGCATTTCAAATCACAGACACAATCCTGCTTTGAATATTCTGAAATTAACAATTTTACAAGGATGCCCTCAAAAAAGAGCAGAGCTAGAGCCACAAACTTAAGCCATCTTGGAAATAAATTGATGAGGGGGCAATGCTTTATGAAAAGGAGAAAGAAGACTTGTTCCGGAGAAAAGAAATGCTCATTAAAACACATAGTTGTCATTTCTGTGCTGAAAAACATAAGCAACAGGAAAGAGCTATTTTGTCCTTGCCTTGGATAAGTGATGGAACAGTATCAGTAGCTGATTGTTATCCATCCAATTGTTTCCATAAAGAGCAAACAAGAATATACAGGATCACAAAATCACAGGGTAACCCTGGCAAAGCCAAGAAGGTGACTGATTTCCATTTGACAAA
This sequence comes from Chelydra serpentina, assembly GCA_037349315.1. Taxonomy (NCBI): domain Eukaryota; kingdom Metazoa; phylum Chordata; order Testudines; family Chelydridae; genus Chelydra; species Chelydra serpentina. The sequence continues at coordinate 52,434,928 of JBAIAC010000024.1, read as the reverse complement.
GACATGGATTTACTGTTAATTGATTGCTACTCTATATTGATGGTGATTTCAGAAATACCCAACACATGCAGAAGAATGGTGATTGCCAGGAGCAAATTATGATTTGAAAGGCACGGAATGTAGGAGGTTCCCATGATTGGCAAGAGGTAGATGTCTTCACAAGTGAGGCATGTCAGAAAATCCTACCACAGCTCATCATCTCCTTGCCAAAATCACCTCAAGAGTAATGGGATGGCCGAGAAAGCGACGTAGAAAAATCCCTTAAAGAAAGGATGATAAAATCCTTTGACTCGTGATAACGACCCATTTCTAACAACACTGGATCTTACAAGAACAATAGTATGAAGTGTGTGGCCTTCTCTGCATAGTTGCTAAAGGGAAAACGGAGACTTTACTTCCACAAGACCTCAGTCACTCAAGACTAACTAAGGTAAAACTGGAAGAGATGGGGAAACCATCATAAACCTATCTTACCATTGTCCAGGCCAGTCAACCTGAGAACAGACTGCGCCAGCTGGAAGCCTGTTAGCAGTGAGCATGGTTATACCTGCTGCACAGCCACAAGCTTATGTTCTGGAAATGGAGGACACAAGGAAACCAAGGGTTACTTGCAACACCACTTGTTGATACAGGAGAAGAAGGAAAAAGCCCAATTCCTCAAGGAGCAGATGTGGGAAACAGGGAGGAGACCTGATTCTCTCCAGCCTTGGGCAGTCACTTCCATCTGTGCAAAGGGCGTGTAAAAGTTTACCCTTCTGTCTTGGTGCAAAACAATGGAGAACCAAGCCTGGTGCCTGTATCGGTGACGGCAGAGTCACTGCAGCTGGTGGCATTGCCAAAGCCCTTGGCAGAAGTCACAGCATAACTAGCCTGAACTGAGCCATGTTAGTGTCTGCATTTGCAGGAAAAACCCAGCTAGTTCCCTGCAGGCCTGAAACACTAGAGCTGAGAGTAATATTTCCAAATCTGTTAGCCATTGCTTTATAGGACTGACGTGACTAACGAGGGGGATGCAAGAACACGTGTTGTATTATTAGTAAGGCAGTAACTGTGCTAATGAGATGAAGTAATGTTAGTTTGGGAGTGGCTGGGAGTCATGCTTCTGAGCATGTCACATCAGAACTAGCTGTTTCCAGGAGTCTGGGTAGACTCAGTCTAAGCTGGCTGCTCATGGAGCTTATGAAAGTGCTGTCCCTTCTCTCCACCTGACCTGCTTTACCATCTGGGGGTACACAGTACTCCCTATGTCACTTTCTTTTGACTGACGTATATTTCAGAAGCCTTTGGTGGGCCAAGGAAGCCTTGTTTAAGTCTTTTGTTTGTCTGGGCTGGGTCTGCTCAGAGAAGGGAATGTAAACATTAGCAATAAGCCCCTGAATCTAAACCGGTCTAAACTTAGCTGAAGTTAGGATCTGGAGCTGGATCTGAACTTTGCACCTTAAGTCCATCTTGTCTGTACAGTGCTTAGCACAGTATGGTCCTGGTGCATGGTGAAGGCCAGTAGATGCTACGATAATACAAATAATAAATAAGTTCTAGTTAAAATCCTGGGAACACCAGACTGGCAGACTGCTGTGGAGAGACTCCAGCATGTGGGCGAGTGTGTGTTTTGCGATTTGTTCCCAAGAGACTAATGCAGTCTCAATGCTCAGTTGTCAGCACTGATATGACTACATCTTCCCGTGTTTCATTCCAGTCTATCCTTAGCTGAGTTAGTGGGAGTAGACTCTTGATTTCCTCTCTCTGTGGATGTGGAGTTGCCTTCCTTTGGGTGTATATAGAATCCCTTCCCTGTAATGCCCATTAACATCTGCTTCCCTGAGGAGCTGGCAAAATTATACTCTTAATGGAGCCCTGGGGAAGAACCCTGGTTTGCTGTGCTCCCATAGAGCAGGTAAGGGCTGGAATTCACACTGGCATATCTTATACCTGGAAGAGCAGAGCTGATCTGTGATGAAATGCAGAGAGAGAGCAAGAGTGCTGAACAGTGAACCCCAAGAGTTCAATTACCCCAGCTCCCACCACAAAAGGTAACCATGGAAACATCATAATCCAAAGCATCCATCATCCCCAAGCAACAGCAAAAATAAAATAAAATAAATAAAAAATAAAAATCCTGAGCGCGTCAGTGAGGGGGAGTAGGTTGTGTTGTGTACACACAGCATGGGTGCCATGTTGGGCTTCCTTTGAGTTGTGCGTAGGCTGTGCCATTGGGCAAGCCGTTTGGGCATGCGGGCAGCACAGGATTCTTGTGTGCCAGCTGTCCTCTTGTATGTATAAGTATGACTGATGGCATGTACGTGTATGTCGGACTGTGGATGTTCCCAACTTTCTTGAGGATGCTGAATGTGTGCATACTCTGTGCTCTTCTTAGTGTTGGGTGTGTATATCTGGAAACCAGTGGCGTAGTCTGCAAAGTGTGAACTGTAGTAATAAAGTGAATTAAGGTGTGTGTGGATATGCTGTTCAGTGTATTATGTTGATTTGCATGGCTGCAGATAGGATGTGTATCTGATTCTGCCTCTGTGCTACATATGTAAAGTCTGAACGTATCAGGTTTTGTTTGTGCATATATATGGGCAGTATTTGTTTTCTCAAACAAATTTTTGTGTCTAAACGTGTGTGTGGACTCTATGGTTTGGTATAGGTTTGTTGGCCCTTCACTGTGTTGTGTACTGTACCTCTGAATGAATCCGTCATAGCATTAAGGAGCTGGGTGTTGTGCAGTGTTTGCATGTGTTGTGCCCCGAATGTTAGTGTACGGGCTTTTATTAAATTTGCTTGCTGTCTGAATGGGTGGCTCTCTTCATTTCGTACGATTGCCATGTCTCCAAGAAGCCTACAAATGAAATTGCATTTGCATGGGAGCATATTCATTTTGTGTGTGTGAATGAAACAGAATTCTGACGGCGGCATTAGAACGGAACACTTGTCTACAGGATTTTCCTTCTCCTAGTTTCATTCACATTTACAGCTGAAGGTTTTAAAGGAACAGTGTCAAAATGGATCATACCCATAATATTATGGGTTTAAAAAAACCCTTTTCTGGATCCTCCAAAACCTGACAATCCCTCCAAAAGAACTCAACTGTTTAAAATCTTGGCTCTTCAGCTAGACAGCCCACTTGCCTGGTCAAACCACTTTCCCAGTCCTCTTTGCTCTCCTGAGCAGGAAGTGTCAGACTGCCAGATTTGCAAAGGCAGATGTTTCACTCTCCGGGGGTATCTTTAAAAACAAAACAGTATTTACATCTCAATTATATTGTAGGCCTGTCAGCCTTCCCAAGATCCCTAACTTGCCGGACTGTCTGCAAAAAGGTCTGCTGCATGAATGGATGTGCAAACAGATGTGTGACCTCCTGAGCAGTGGGCATTTCTATGCATGCACTATTATGCCTGGCTATGCATGTGTGACTTTTTTGCCTTGCAATATGCTTTGCCATGTTTAGCTGGCATGTGGATTTGGGCGTACTTCGTGTGTGCAACTTTGTCCCCCATTTTGTCTGGGCAGCGGTCTTGGTTTGGATCTAGTGGCTCTTCTGAGATTGTGCAAATTCCTCCAAGCAATTCTTATTTTCTTTAAGCAAGACAAAAGCCAAACAAGAGGAGGATGTCACACATGCTGATGCCTTCTGGGAGCTGAGGTGCTTTTGTGGCATTAGTAGTGAGCAATCAGCAAAAATGAGGAAGGTGTGAAATCCGAATAGGATTAATAATGCTGGCAAAGGCTGTCTGTGCCAATATGTCATTGGAAAGTTTATGGTGCTTGATAGTGTGTGCGTGTGTGCGTGCTCTTTCTTTTTTCCCTTTCCCCTTCTAATAACGTCCTGCTTACAATTGGATGTCAGCAAGCTGGTTGCCATGGCTACTAAATGGAATCCATGCCGGCTGAATTATTAAACCGGGCCTTTTCTTCAGAGCTGCTGCTCCCATTAAAGAAGTCACTTTAGGTGGCGCAGTCTGTGGAATGGAGCATTTGCTAGGCTATTGAAAGGCATTTGCTGTCCAGAGTGGCTTCGGACACAGCAGAGAAGTTCAGGGAAAGGCCTCGCAAGCGAGCTCGACATAGAGAACCTTCCTTCAATCCCCCTGCCCTCCAAATGTGTGTGTTCAGGGGTGCGTGCTGGCTCATGGGGAAGAAAGGTACTTTTCTAGGGAACTCCCAGCCTGCTTGCTCCAGCCCCTCTACCTGGAGGAAAAGGGCCGGGACAGAAGCCGTTGCTGGAGTGTGAGGGATAAGGACCAAACCCATATTGTGTGGTGCTGTTTGGAAGGACTCCATGCTGCTCTAATTAGTTGGTGGGTTTTGAGTGTGGTAGGGATTGAGGTGAGAGGCTGAACTGTGCATATTTGGGAGAGCACATGAGTGTCATAGGGGTTGTGGACTCCCCACCCACCCACAAATACCCATCAAGTAGGACCATCCTGTCATGGGGCTAGAGGTGGAGAGGATTTGGTGCTGTAGCATGGGCCTATGGGACAGGTGCTTGGTGTTTGGGAGGGAGCGGGAAGGCCTGACTGTTGCTGTCTTGGTGATTTCGAAGCCACTGTCCTTGGTGTTCAAACGCTTCATTCCAGTCAGCTGGTTTCTAAAGTGAATTTGGTACTGCTGAAAGCTGCTGGTTTGACAGCTCTGTAGCCAAACTCTCTAGGACCCACGGGGTAGGCAGCCACAAGGGGCCCACTCAGTGCACCTCTGTACTGTGAGAAGGGAGTTCAGCCACCATGCGCGTCAAATCCTTGGCCTCTTTGGTTTAGTTGGCAGCATCTAGCAGTGGTTTTTGAGAGGCAAAACCCCTTTTTGCTAGGAACCGGACTGAAATTCCTCATGATATATCTGGCACAACTCAAGCAGGATACCAATTGACTCTCTGTTGGTGACTTTTCTTCCCACACTCCCTGGGCAAACAGGGCTGTCGCTTGGTGCCATTGAAGGGGACATAATGAAGGTTCTAGTTAATAGAGCATGTGGGACTGAGTCCACCCATCAAAGTCACTTTAATGGGTACTGTCGTCTCCTCCGTTCTCTGCCCTCACTTTGAGTGACAGCATTCAGAAAATTGTTGCTAACAGCTGTAGCTGCTGATGACCTACCTCACAGCATGGACCATTGATTGCAGTTACATGCAGTCACAGCATCAAGCCTAGGCTTCTAGTTGGAAACTTTTAATATAGAAACTTCATTCTGAGTGTTGTGCCCTTGAAAAATATATACCTTAAATCTGCCTTTGTCCAGATGGCTGGATGGCAAGGATGGAGCAGGGGAAGCCATGTGTTATAGTTGTTCAGTTCCAAGCATCCTTATGCTGTTCCATCTGTAGACCATGACCTAGGAAGGCCACGCTTTCCTGGAGCTAGGGAGGAATTCAGTCTCATGTTCATTTAATCATAGATTATTCCATATTTCTCCCTAATGAACCCTAAGCCTGGATTGGTGCTTGATCTCCTGGGAGGAGAAGAGGAATGCTGTTTGTACTGACATTCAGATATTTCAGGATTGTTTATTTTAGCAAAGAGGAGAAAAGACCAGGAATAACTTCTCTCTTCTGCACCTCCCTAGGTGTGTCTGCCTGTCCCACGTGGGACTGGGAGAGGAATGCCTAATGGAATGACATGGAGTTAATCTGGAATGCTTCGCATAGACTCTTCGACACTTTTTTTTCTTTCTAGAGTCTGCTGAAATTGGGGATGAATATTTCCCAGGTTCAAGGAGCCTTTTACTCAAGAGTCCATTTAATTAATTTGTCTTATAACTCTTTATTGTTAATTAGGGATGAACACAAACTGTAGTCTTTTATTCAACCCTGTCTCCTTCTCTTGGACTCCAGGCTGTTGAAAAATGGGATGTAGATAATTCCTGGCTGCGAAAGCAAAAGTGGTGTCCTCCATCCCCATTGCTGATCTCATTGGTTGGCCCAAAAAACGGACCTCCTTATTCTCCCCACCTTCCACCTTGTGGTTCTGAGCATTGCTTCGGCTGTTGGTCGAGGTGGAAATGATCATCAAGTAGGATTCTCATTAAAGAACATGGTGTAGACATCTAAGGGGTGGGAAGTGTGGGCCATTTGAATGGGATTGTGCTTCTCTGATTTATGATGTGGCACTTAGTATGAGACTCTATTGGTTGGATTTACAGAGGTGTCCAGCATTGTGGATTTTTAGTGCCTTTGAAAACCAGGTCATGGGCATATTAAAAACCAATAGGTAACTGGACTGCAAGGAGCTCCAGCCTGTAAAGAGAATTTAATGACCTGAACATTTTGGCAGCCATGACAGCCATGCGTGATCTCCTTCATCCACAGATTGCCCATCCCCACTCCCCCATCCTGGAGAACTTCCTCCTGGCAGTGCCCTGATCAACGACTCCGCAGCCTGTCACAAATCCCAGCCAGAGGTGGCAGAGTGAGACTGGAGCATGTGCGGTGTGTTGGTTCCTCTCTGCAGAGATGGGAGGTAGACGCGGTTTTGGATTGTTACAATTGTTTATTTTTTGTCGACTATAGCTAAGGAGTAAGTTACAGGGTGCTGAACTCTTAACAACCGTGCTGACCTGAATTCCCAGGCACATTGCTGTTTACTACGCTAATTATGCAAAACGGGCCAAGCCTTTCCCCACTCTTTCCCTCGTGTGTGTGTGTGTGTGTGTGTGTGTGTGTGTTTGATATGCCTGGACATTTCTTTTTCTGTTTTGATTTAGCTCCACTTGCTATTTCTCCTTTGTTATTCCCCGTCTGCCCCCTCTGGTATGTGTGTGAGTTCTCTTTCTGATTGTCAGAAATTTCTTTTCCACTGTGTGGGCAGGAGACAGATTTTAACTGTCTCTATTTTCCCCCCTTTAAAAAAAAAATTCATTCTTTTATCCCCCCCCCCCTTCCTCCTCATTCCTCTTTTTCATTCTCTCCTTCTCCCCCTCCTCTTCTTGTGTCTCTCCCTCCCCTCTTCTCTTCCCCCCTCCTCTGTCTTCTTTTCTCTTCATATTACAAATAATGTCTCTGGAATAGTATCATAACCTCTCCCAGCTTAAGTGCAGGAGCCATGCATTTAATACAAGGTAAGCTCTTGCTTTTGCTTGCTGTTTGTAGGGCTGGTGTTTCTCAGTATCTTTCTAAAAGTAGATAATGCTGTGTGGGTTGGGTTTTTTTGGCATCTTGCATTCCTACCTAGCACAGGGAACCTTAGACTGGAGCCAGACTCCGTCGAGTGCTGCTACCTGTTGGGGGGGAATGGCTGGCTTTCTGGTCTCCAACGACCCCATATCCTTTTAAAAAATACATATATATATACTCAAAAAAATCCTCTCTAGACTGTGGGTGCCTCTTTGCTTTTATCTCAGGAAGCGATTTAGTCTCAGCTTAAAATGTTGCAAGGCTTTGTGTTATCTTTCCTTATGGCAGTGCTCTGGGTCTGTATGTTGCTGCCTAACACAAACCATGCTGAGGAACTACAAGCAGAGGGACGGGAGCCTGGTCTAAAGCAAAGTACTGTGTTGTCACTTACAACTCTCCTCTCTGATGGATCATCTGCACACTACTGTGTGTGTGTGTGTGTGTGTGTGTCTGTGTGTGTGTGTGTTTGTATATCTTCTCTCTCCTCCCTCCCCCCAAGGTCTCCACATTCCACTACAGGGGATTTACACTGCACTTAGGTGGCTTTGAAGTTGGAAGAGGAACTTCTTCACAGGAGAATTCTCTGCACCTTTGGGGCTTTGCTGTGCACAGGAGAAGCTCTGGCTCAAGAAAGTTTTTATTAAGGTAGCCTTTGTGCATTCTGAGGCTATTCAGTTACTTTAAGGTGGATCCTTTTGTTCCTTAAGATGAGCTTTGACTAAGTGAGCAGAGGCTCAGGAGAAGGAGAGGGGCAAGATGCCATTCATTGGGACTGCAAGGTGAAGGAGGCTGGTGATGGGGGATGTGGTGAGCTCTCTGTGTTGTTGAATTTATTCTGCCTTGGCTTGTTGTTTTTTGTAAGGCAGTTTGAGGCTATTTCCATCATAGCAATGCTGGTAGCTTTCGCTTCCACGCAGGTGGAGTGTTCTAGCTCCTGCTTCATTGATGTCGAACTCCTCAGGTTTCATTCGCACGTTTGTGGACCCCATTCATTGGGGCTGCAGAAATAAGGCTTCCACTCACTTCTCTCCATGCTTGGGCCAAGTGCCATGCAAAGGAATCCTCGTTGTTTATATGGTGGGGGTCTGCAAGGGTCTTTTGTAAGGCTGTTGGTCTTAATATGCTGAAAGCTTAGATTTGACTCATTGGTGCCTCTGGTCCAGTGGCGTTGGACCAGTTTTTATAGCGGGGGTGCTGAGAGTCATTGAACAAAACTGTAAAACCTGTTGTACGTGATGGAAACCTCTTCAAGCCAGGGACTGCTGCCGCACTGCCCCTAGTTCCAGCACCCCCGCTTTAGTCTCAAAATGGGATTGTGCCATCCTACCCTTGCTCTTCTCTTTTGGCTGCCCTTTAGTGACCTGGCTTTGTGCCCTATTAGTGCAGCCCCCCAACTCCCCTTACTACTTTGGCTTGGCTGCTCCATAGGGTACAGCTCCGGCCCTTCCTGGGGCACAGTCCCTCTACTCCTCTGGCTTGGATGTTCTTCAGTGAAACAGCTCTGGACCCTATTGGCACACTGATTTTCTCTCTCCACTAGCTTGACCCTTCGTTAGTGATGCAGCTCTATATTCCACAGCTTCCTTGTTTCTCTAGCTTGGCCACTCGGCTCAGTTCCCTGCTAGGGTGTGGCTGCTCATTCTTGTGACCCATGACTGCTGCTTCCATTTGGGTTCCCCTTCTCCCTGTGGGGGCCCTTGGAAACCTGGTTCTCCCTTCCAAAGGTGTTTTGAAATCCCACTCAGGCCACAGCTGTCCAGGGTCATGTCCATTGCCCATCAGTCGGTTAGCCTGCTGGGCTTGCTCAAACAAGTCCTGGTCCCCACACCTGAGGCCTCTGTAATGTACCGTATCTCCTTTCCTTTAGAAAGCTTGCCTCCCTGATTTCCCCCTATTAAATGCATGTCTTTATGCCATGCCACTTCCCTCCCCTGCTTCACCTGCATGTTCTTGGAGCGATGGCTCTATAACCATACACATTGCTCGCTTGCTAAATGAGTTCGCATTTCTGTTTGGTCTGAGCGAGGCTGAGTCCAACTGCAGCTAACAAGTGGAGCTCTGCCTGGGGCCACTCAAGACGCATTGATTGCAGAGTGATGAATGATTGGCCCCTGAGTTGTAGCACTGTGTTATTTGTCTTGCTTCTTCAGCTCTCTTGGCTCTTGAGCATTATACCGAATGTGTGTCTGGCAAATGTTGTCCCTGCCTTAAAGTGCTGTGATCTGGTTCAACTGCAGCGTTCACTGATAGGGAAGCCAATTCTTTCCTTTCTGAAAGACGCTGAATAGACTCTTCTTGGCTTGCAGGACTTGGATATCGTGGTTCGTAACATCTTGGCCTATGTTACATTCCAAGATGCACCATGCCACCTGGGGCTGTGATCTCCTCGTAGTTCACAAGCTGGAGCAAGTTAGTTCTAGTCAGCATGAACATAGGACAGCTCCACCCTTGGTGCTGTAGGAAGTGGATGACACTCTCTGAGCTGGAACTGACCATTGTTCCAGCATGGGGTTAAAGAGGCATTGTGCTGCCAAAGGTGCTGTCTCTTGGGTGGGACATGAAATTGGAGCCTTGCCATCAGGAGTCGTATTTGGCAAGATCTGGAGCATTACGGCTCTTGAATCCTTGGAATACTGGCTACCAGCTGAGTAATGATTCTCCTTAACAGAATCCAAAGTGTAGCTTCTTTTAGAGACATTCCCTTCCACTGCCTCCTCCTAAAATCCTTTGCATAGAGTTGCTGTTGCAGAGTAGCTGCTCTGTGCCAGGGCAGCCTAGATCTGCTACCTGTCATCTTGCCCAGACCAGCTGTAGCTTGAGCCCAGCTACCTGCGGTCCTCCAGTAGTTCTCATAGTGCCTTCTGGCCACATGGATGCTGTGCAGGGTGGCCTCCCTGGCAGCACTGCCCAGGAGATGAATACAAAGTTCCTTGGCCGGTTTGCTTATCCCCTGGCCAAAGGGAGAACTATGCATTGCTTGCTGGAGGCCTCCAGAAGGAGCTGACAGTAGGGGCTGTCCCAGGGAGTGTGATTGCCTCTGGTCTCTGCACCCTCTCCCCAGAGGAGGAGAGAGCTATGCCAGTTACCACCATCTCCAAGCTCGCCTCCTTCTGTTTCCATGTTGGGGGGTGTTGTACATTCCCCATGGCTCTTTACATCCCGTACTGCTATGTACTAGAGTGATGGACTCACTCTGAGCACCCTGCTTCTGTCACTGAGGGGTTTCTTCTTCTTCTGCCCTGAGCATGCTCCACATTAAGGAACCAGACTCCAACCCTGGTGAAGGTCTGGGCTGCAGCACAGTCCAGCAGTTTGGTTATAGTGTGGTTTGGGTCCTGTCCCCACACACGTGAGACCAAACTGTATTATGTCCTGGCCAGGAGTTATTAAAAGCTAGAGCTGGAGCCTGCTATTGTGTGTAGTGTAGATGGGTCTCTGCTGCCTGCTGTCTTGCTTCCTGTCTGTCGGCCCCCTCTCTGCTGCCTGTGAAGGCAGGCACACATTAGGAGTTGTGGATCGAACCCTGCACAGCGGAGACTGTGGGCAAGTGTCAGTTCATATTCAACGTGAATAAAACTCTTCCATTGATTGATTGTGACTTTGTGGCCCCTCTTCTCCTCGCTCCCCCTGAGTGGTTGAGTCAATGCAGCCCACCCACTGAATCCAGTACAGTGAGTCACCAGCTTTTCATACACTGGTGTGAATCACTCACTCACAGCAACGATGATGACTATAGTGACAGATGAAAAGAGAAAACAATTAACCCTCCCCACCCCCATGAACCCAGACTCTGGCTCAGGCCAGTCCTGGAGCCAAAGCTCCCCTAACTTTTCTGCCCCCATGACCTACATCCATAGACTGAACCAAGGCACCTTCTGATCTGTGTCCAGGGGCTTTACCAGCAGGGACCCACTGCTTAATGTCCAGGAGGATCCAGCAGTTTAGCCTTAATGCTGTTGGCTATGGGCTGAGGGGACATCCATCAGCTAGGGTTGGCCTGTGGGGCCTCCACCAGCAGCGGATCGAACCCCTGACCCACTGACTGCAGGGGTGTGTGTGTGTGTGTGTGTGTGTGTGTGTGAGAGAGAGAGAGAGAGAGAGAGAGAGAGAGAGAGAGAGAGAGAGAGAGAGAGGTGGGGGGAAACTTGGAACCCCTGGCCAACAGGCTGTGGTCGTGTGTGTGTGTGCGCAGAGAAGCTCTTGCCCATGGACTGCAGTCAGGGACGTATGTGTATGTGAGAGAGACTTGGAAACCCTGGCCCATGGGCTGTGGTTGTGTGTGTGTGTGTGTGCGCGCGTGTGTGCTCAGGGGGCTTGGAACACCTGGCCCACGGGCTGTGGTCATGTGTTGTGCGGGGGAGGCACTTGGAACGCCTGGCTCACGGGCTGTGGTTGTGTGTTGTGCGGAGGGGGGGGCGCTTGGAACGCCTGGCCCACGGGCTGTGGACACGTATGACTGTGTGTGTGTGTGTGTGTGTGTGTGTGTGTGTTTGTGTGTGCGAAGGGCTTGGAAACCCTGGCCCATGGGCTGCAGTCAGGCTGTGTGCGCGCGCGGGAGGAGTTTGGAACCCGTGGTCCACAGGCTGCGGTTGGGGGCGGGGTGTGCGTGGGGGCATAGTTTGGAACTCCTGGTCCACAGGCTGCAGTCGGGGGTGTGTGCGGGGGGCAGGCGGGGGGACTTGGAACACCTGATCTGCGGCCTGGGTGCGGGTGGGAAGGGAGCTGGTTTGGAGGCCTGGCTCCACTGACTGGGGTGGGGAGAACGGGGGAGAGGCATCTCCATGGGTAGCTTTGCCAGTGTCCCTTCCGAATCACTCCTGCTGCAAATACAGAGAGAAACCAGACTCAGTCTGCAGATCTGGTGACTTTCCCCCAGCCTTTCCTGCCCGCCACAGGCCCCTTGAGTGCACAAGAAACATCTTAACCCCAGCGTGAGGGCCTGACAGGAGCCAGAGCCTTCAGAATGCTCTTTCCTGCTCTTCTCCCTCATGCTGCTGGTGTGACAGATGGCAGCAGTCATCTGCTCAGCTGGTGGCCAGGATACTTTGTTTGCTTCTCCACTAAAGGCCTGGGCTGTGGCTGTGGCTGGCTCCCTGGAACCGGATATACTGTTTTAACAATGGGAAGATGCTTGTTAATTACCGTCCTCAGCCCCCCCTCCGACTCCATTCCTACTGTGCTTCTGAGAGAGAAACTCTGAATCATTACAGAGATGGAGGGGTGCAGGTTTGGAGGGATGTTTCTAGCACCCTCCCTTCCCCCGTTCCCCTGCCAGGCTGGGTGTTAGAATCAGGGCTGGCGGCTGTTCCAGGTCGCGCTGTTTCTCGATGCTGGAGGGATCTTTCTGCTGGGAAGAGGATTCACTCTGGTAATTAGTGCAGCAGCCACGTGGCTCTGGTTTCCAGGGTCCATGATCTCATCCAAGTCGGATGGAGCTGCGTTGCACAAGTTGTTGTGGATTATTGGTAGTGTGTTTAATCTGCAAGAGTGGAGTCAGTGTCCTACGTGCCGTTAGGGTCCTAGCCCCCTGCTTCTGGCCCTTTCCTCTCTTTTGGCCAAATCCTACATCCCTGGCATATTTATTTCTGTTGTGCTCGTTGCTCTTGCTGCAACCCCTCCCCCCACCCCCTGTCATCTCTGGCTTGGCTCCCCACCATCATGTCCCTCCTTCTTCCTTATTCCCTGCGGCTGAAATGAAGTGCTGGAGTATTTCAGAGATGTCAAAACATACCATTAGTTGCAGCTGTGAGGCCTTCTGCCCAGGGAGCAACCGCTGAGCTCCATGTCAGGCTGAGAAATGAGCACAATTTGCAGGAGCAGTAAATTTGGGGCGGGGGGAGAAGGGGCTGTCAGAGGCCAGTTCTGGCCTTGGGATCCCCATGCCCTCTACTCTCTTCACCTACTTCTTTCTGGTTCACGATGACTTTGGTGCAGATTAAGGCTGTCTTTCCCCCCATTATGTCGAGATGCTGGCTCGCCAGACAGGTGGCTCCTGGGCTAAGCTGCCCCTGATTAAGTTAGTGAAAGAATATAACCTCCCCAAAGGTGGAGAGGAGTGTGACATGTGTCCATGCAGCAGGATGCTGAGGATGGGAGCCAGGTTGAAAGCCTGCTGGGAGACAGTCTCAGGCTGTGGCCATGGACTATTTCCTGAAGCAGGTTTGAAGGCCGAGTCTTGGGACCAGATTCTGGTAAGAACATGTGTTGCCTGGTGCCAGCTTGTGTGGGAAGAAGGGCATGGCTTCTAAAAGTTCTCAGGAGTCGTTCAATTGTTCTAGGATATGGCCCATGATGTTGGGTAGGTGGGGATTGACTCGGCATCTAACGCTCTGAGTCAGCGTTGAGCCGGTGCCTCGGCATAGTGCCAGGGGCCACTGAGGCTAGAGCTGCCCTCTGTCACATGAGACATAGAACCAAAGTCCCGATCGTGGGTGGTCATTAAATCTGACATGATACTTTTCCCAAGTGCAGGGAGAGGTGTTACCTTTGGTGCTGTTGCCGGGTTACTGCAGTCCGCCTCTGAAAACAGTCTAAATTGAATACTGTATTTTTTCAAAATATCATCTAAACAAATAGCCCCAATGCTCAGTCCAGCCTAGACCATTCCCTGCCCAAAACAGGACCCAGGAGTCCTGAGCTTCAGCCATCTATTGCTGTCTAGTAAATAGAGGCACATGGAATTTCTTTGTTTTTTGTTTTTTTTAGTTTTCTTTAAAAAAATGAGCATACCTTAGAAATTCCCTTTGAAACACACACACAAAATACTCGAGAAAAGGATGTCATTAAGGCTCTGGAGTCCAAGTGCTCCAAAGTTAGGCTTGGTCAGAATTAAGGTAGCCTGGGTAACTTTAGTTCTGCCCCCCGATAAGCTTGTTTCCATTTCTCCTAACTTGGTAAGGTGGCAAGAAAACTCAAGATTGTCTAATTCCTTTGAAGGGGTTGGGCTTAATCTCTCCTCAGAGTTCACAGAGGATTGATGCCCATAAATAAGTCTGAAACCAGCCAGAAAGGGTTCCTTAAAGTGCCGAGAGGTAGGCAATACTGGGCAGATAGTGAGACTTCTCCCTCTCAGATGAGTGCACAGGGAAAGCTAATTAACCCATGGCTAATATTTCTAAGGAAGTCTTTTGGTTCAGCAAAATATTTTGTGTTGCCCTGTGTCCCCTCTTCTCGGTGTTGTCACTACACTGCAGGGAAAAAGAGAGCTCATTGTCTTCAACGCTGTCTGCATGCTTTTATTATCCAGGGATAGCTGAGACGTTGCGTGAGCTTCCTCGCAGCAGTGCCCCAGCAGTGCCAATGGGCTGCTAGCAGCTTGTGCTTCATCACTGTAGTCCCCTGGTGGTGCCAGTTGAAAACTCCAGCACTTTGAATAGTCTCCCTGCGTCATGTCTGGAACGAAGCTCCTTGTTAATGCCCGTGCAAGCTTCCTTACCAGGGTGCCCAGTCAGATAGCTTGCTGAAACTGACAAATGTGTGAGGCAAGGGAAAGAGACCAATGGTGAAGGTGTCATTTGTGAAGGATAATCAAATAAATCCTAGCCAGCCGAGCACTCAGTTACATTGCAGCAGGCCCTGTCACGCAGTGGTCTGCATGCAGCCCTGGAAAATTTGCATGTCTGGGGGTTCAGGGATGGCCCATTCCCAATAAGGAAAGAGACAGTAAGTAGGCTGGTTGCTCGCTGTAGCCCGAAGTTGAGAAGGAAATATGAGCTGTGGCAGTTAAAGCAAGTGTGTGTTCACTACCTGTGTCTGTGAACTTGTAACAGCTGGGCTTGGTGCCCAGTGTGAGGTGAAAGTGACATGAGCATGGGATAACTGAGAGATGCCCCTCAGTGTGATAATATGGAGGTGTTGGTCACAACTCCAGTTAAGAATGAGTTCTGGTTTGCATGTAAATCCGGGATTCAATCTTTTTGTTATGCATGAAAACTACAGCGTCGCCTCAGATTTACAGCGCTTGCCCTTTGAGTCCAGGATGAATTTTGTGGTAAATCCTGCAATTAGCTTGAGTTAAAATTAATGGATTTGGATCCCTGAAGAAATTTAACATTTGCCAGTCTTTTCTTTGTCCAGAATGATCTTAACAAGGGAATAATGCAGATCCTTCACTTTCCATATAGTTAGAGTTAATTGAAATCTTGTGCACAGACTATATTTGAAGAAATTAGGTTGTAATTAAGTGAAGTTATTAATGATTGTTGGATCTAATTGCTATGATTAATAGTCTACAGACAGGCTCAGCTCAGCAATTCAGATAGTTCTTAAGTGGGGGCATTGTGAAATCAGAGATAACTCAACCATCATTACTCTTCCTCTACAACAGGGGTCTCAAACACGCGGCCCGCAGGCCACATGCGGCCCACGGAGTTATTTCCTGCGACCCACCATAGGCGCCGACTCCACTGGCAGCCAAGCTCCAAACATTACTGAGTGTTTATATTTTATTAAAACCCCACTTTGCATTACAGTTTTTAAAAAGTTAATACATTGACTTTTAATAAAATACTATATTACTCTTCATTTTTTTTCATTTTTGACTATACTTTTGTATCATTGTATGAAAAGGTTTCAGTGATGCGGCCCTCGGGCCAATTTACTAGTTCTCATGTGGCCCGCGTGATGATTTGAGTTTGAGATCCCTGCTCTACAACTATGTTGCATGACCGATTCCATTGGTTGTAGGGACTCAGTGGTGAGAGGGAGATTGGACATGTCCAGAATTCCCATTGGTAGACTACTTGGCCCAGCTGTCCCTGCTCTTTACAGGTTCTATGGCTGGATGCTAGCTTGAGGATCAGTGCATGAGAGGCTTGCCATGCCCCTGCTGCTTTAGCTCCCCTGGACATCAAGGGAGCACTGTTTGAGGGACTGAGCCATGAGCGCATGGGGAACCCTCACAGCACAGAAAGATTGGGACTCAGGGAGTGGGCCCCCCCCCCCACCTCCCTTCTCATTTTGCCTATTTCATTAACGCAGCCCTCTCAGCCAATCAGTCATTTGCAAAGGAGGGACCAGATTCACCAGTTCGCTTGGGCTGCTTTGCACTGCTCAGGTGTCAGTGATGAATCTGGCCTTAAAAGTTAAAAGACGATTGAAAGTTAATGTTATAAATCTTCATTAGAAGTATCAGGTAGCAGCTTTCACTTTGGGTTTCTTCTTCAGTGTTCATGTCTGCAACGTTTAATAACTTTAAAAACCAAGGAAATCCCAAGGGAAAAAACCACACACAGAAGTCACAAATTCTAAAATGTCTTAATCACAATTGTATTGTGATTCCCTGGCACAGCTACAGGACAGAGGGAGGGTTATCTGGGCACCGTCAATGTACATTTCTTATTTGAATGTGCTTGGATATCTTTTAAGTGTAACCTGAACTCTGAATTTCTGGATTTTTGTCCTAATGTTCGGTTTGGAGATAATTTCAGCATCCCTGTTTTTACTCTTAAGTTACTGTATGGACTCTCAACCTTGCCTCCATCTTAATAGATCATGTTAGCTTAGATGTGAATATTATTTGTATTGGACAGACTCGGCTGCTTTCGAAAGGAGGACATGGAACCTTATGGCCCATGGCACCTGTTACCCCTACCTGAGCTGGCATTTAGTGGAGTATGATGGCAGTTGCTAGCTCTAGATGGTTGCCCTCTGCTGGAGGTTAAGAATATGGGAATTGCTGTGCAAATGGTAAATTGTCTCTGTACTAGATGCTTCAGAGAGAGCTGTAAAATCCTCCGCATGGGCCATTGTGCAATAACAGGTCCCTGGAGGAAATTCCCTCCTTACCCCAAGCGGGTAGAGGTTAGTGTAAAAAGAGCTGCGTCTGTAGCTTCTCCTGTCTCAGCTCCTACCATACTCAACAGTTCAGACAGATGTAGGAATTCCTCTGTCATAGCCCAGGCACCTGGCCTCTTTCCCTCACTGCAGGGCTCATCTCTGTCTCTCTCCTCCTTTTGCTCAGCCATTCACTTTCCATTTCTCTCCTCTTGAGCTCCATTGTGTTCCACCCTTGGGTATGCCCATATTTGGCTCTGTTGAGGAATATCTTCCCTTGGCTTTCTCTGACTTCGTCTTTCCTGGTACTTCCCTGGCCCTCATCACCATGGTATCGGAGTGCTTCCCGTGAGCTAAACGAGGACAATTTGCTGCCCCACTCTCACTTCACTACCACTGCTCCTCCCTCTCTCTCTTCTGTTTGTCCACTTTGGGATCAAATCCTGCCTCCAGTTACCATCGCACAATCTTGCTGATGTCAGCAGCTGTAACTCTGGGCAGTATTCGATCCTTTGCATCTGTGTTTCCTCTGAGCCGTCTTTTTCTCTTGTCTCTTTGCTATTACCTACTTTTCTGCCCTCTCCCCCTTTCCCACCCCAAGGTCTTGCTTCACCTCTCTTCATGGGGGTTTATATTTGCCATTTAAAGGTAACTGCACCAGCTGGGACAGATACCTCTACCCACCCACCAACCACTGTGACTTCTAGTTTATATACCAAGGTGCTATTGTCCCTAATTTTCATGATCCTGCCCCCTGCAACCCATTCTTAAACCCGGTTGCACTGTGCATGTATCTTTCCCAGCTTCTGAGGCTGCCTGTTTCACGTGTAACTCACAGTTCATTCACTTGCTTGTCGTCATTTGTGTATAAATCTATATTTTCCTTGCCATGTGATTTTTTTTTTCCTCTTTAGATCTGTGGATTTTCCCACCATCTGCTTCCTCACAGAATCATAGAAATGTAGGGCTGGAAAGGACTGTGAGAGGTTATCTAGTCCAGCCTTCTGCACTGAGGCAGGACCAAGTAAACCTAGGTCATCCCTGACAGGTGTTTGTACAACCTCCTCTTAAAAACTTCCAATAATGGGGATTTCACAACTTCCCTTGGAAGCCTATTCCAGTGCTTAACCACCCTTCTAGTTAGCAAACCACCCTTCTAGTTACCTTCAGTGGACATGGAGAACAATTGTTCACTGTCCTCTTTATAGCAGCACTTAACAAATTTGAATATTGTTATCAGGTTCCCCTCCTCAGTCTTCTTTTCTTAAGACTAAATATGCCAGTTTTTTAAATCTTTCCTCATAGGTCATGTTTTCTAAACCTTTTTTCATTTTTGTTCCTCTCCTCTGGACTCTCTCCAATTTGCCATGTCTTTCTTAAAGTGTGATGCCCAGAACTGGACAAAGTACTCCAGCTGAGGCCACGCCAGTGCTGACTAGAGCAGGACAATTACTTCCTTTGCCTTACATATGACACTCCTGCTAATACACCCCAGAATATTAACCATTTTTGCAACTGCACCACATTGATGACTTATATTCAATTTGTGATCCACTATAACCCCCACATCCTTTTCAGCAATACTAAAATCCTAGCCAGTTATTCCCCGTTTCGTAGTTGTGCATTTGATTTTTTTTCCTTCTTAACTGAAGTACTTTGCGCTGGTCTGTATTGAAAGACTATTTCTCCAGTTTGTCAAGGTCATTTTGAATTCTAATCCTGTCCTCCAAAGTGCTTGCAACGCCTCCCAGCTGGGTGTTTAATAAAAATGTTCTCCACTCCATTATCCAGGTCACTAATGAAAATATAGAATATTATCAGATCCAGGTCTGACCCCTGGGGACCCCCACTAGAGACACTCTCCCAGTTTGACAGCAAACCATTGATAACTACCTTTTGAGTACAGTCTTTCAAGTAGTTGTGCAACCATTTTATAGTAATTTCATCTAGACCACATTTCCATAGTTTGTTTATGAGAATATCATGTGGGACTGTGTCAAAAGCCTTTCTAAAATCGAGATGTATCACATCCGCTGCTTTCCCCCCATCCATTAGGCCAGTAGCCCTATCAAATAAGGAAATTAGGTTGGTTTGGCAAGATTTGTTTGGGACAGATCCATGCTGGCTATTCCTTAGAACCCTAGTATCCTCCAGGACTTCGCAAACTGATTGTTTAATAATTTGTTCCAGTGTCTTCCAGGTATCGAAGTTAGGCTGACTGGTCTGTAATTCATGTTCAGCTAAAATGACTAAGCTGTCCCCACCAACCATCTGTGCTCTGCTCTGCAGCTACAGCTCAGATCTAATTAGCCAAGACTGTTTGTAAGTCATGTAAGGTTAAAAGCCACCCAATTCCCCCATGGTGGGAAGGCTTTCTGTTTGTCAGAGCCCTGAGTCCCACCACTCCACCCCATCACTTTACACCCCCTTGTTGTTTTACTCCCAGCAAGCACCCTTGTATTGGATACTATCATCGGGGCAAACATGCCAATGCCACGCCTCAGTCATTTTAAGAGATTGCTGCTAGGTGGCAGGAGGTCTTTCCATTCCCCCGCCCTCCCCCCCCCCCCCTGCTCAGCAGAGCACCCTGGCTGCTCAAGGGTCTTGAGTTGGATTACAAACCTGGCTCTTCTAATGGCAGTAATCTGCACTGCCCTGTCGGTCACCAAGTGCTGAGAGTTATATTTGAAGGCCATAGTCAGGTGGCCTAAGGGCTGCTGGCACTTCCAAAGTGCATGTGTGTGTTTGAATGAACCCAACCATCTGCTCTGCCTCCAAGATGGAAAAGACTGTCAGTAACATTTGTTTCCCAATGTCACCTGCTGCCCAGTGTGGTGGGCCCTGTGGTACTCGGTGTGGCTCTGTCACCCTCCACTGGCTGCGCCACATAGAAGTTGAAGTCTCCACTGCAGCCTTTGAGCTTGCAGAGCTGGGTCTTTTCGCTCCGGCTACTGCTATTATGGTGATGGGAGGCTGCAGAAATACATGTTTACTGTACCCCGGAGATGCTTGGAAGGCAGATTGTACCTCGCTGTTATTTCCAGCTCCTTGAAGATTCCATAAGGCAGTGTCATGCCAGGTCACCTGCAGGCAGGGCCGGCGCGTCCACTAGGCGACCCTAGGTGGTCGCCTAGGGTGCCAAGATTTGTGGGGTGGCGGGTGGCTGCCTGCTGCCTCCCCGCTCAGCGGCTGAGCTGCTGAGCGGAGAGACAAGGGGCGGCTCGCCGTGGCTGCCCCTTGTCTCCCCACTGAGTTGCTGAGCGGGGAGACAAGGGGCGGCTTGCTGCGGCTGCCCCTTGTCTTCCCGCTGAGTTGCTGAGCAGGGAGACAAGGGGCAGCTTGCTGTGGCTGCCCCTTGTCTCCCCGCTCAGCAGCTCAGCGGGGAGACAAGGGGCAGCTTGCCGTGGCTGCCCCTTGCGCCGCGAGCGGGGAGCCGGAGGGCAGCCTTGGTGAGCCGCCCCCCCGCTCAGTGCCTGAGTGGGGAGCTGCCCCCTGCTCTCCCGCTCAGCACCTGAGCGGGGAGCCGCCTCGCAGCCCCCCCCCCCCCCGCAGCGCTTAAGCGGTGAGCCGGGGGGCAGCTGCGGCGAGCCGGCTACCCGCTCAGCTCCTGTGGGCGGTGGGGGGGGCTGAGCGGCGGGGGGGGAGGGGAAGGCTGAGCTCCCGCTTGCGGGGGAGCTGGCTGGGGGGGGGCGACATTGGGGGGGCGGGGGCGGCACAGGGCTGGTGCAAGGAAGTTTCGCCTAGGGCGCGAAACTTCCTTGCACCGGCCCTGCCTGCAGGAATCCTTCCAAACAACCCGTAGGGCTCGGACTAGTAATTACTTGTATTACAGTAGCGCCTGGAGGTCCCAATTGAGGCCCATCGTGGTAGGTAATGCAGGGGAAGAAGCTGTGCAGGGAAATAAGTGGACATCAGGTACCTTTATGTCTCTGAGCAGAGACCTGGATTGCAGGCCACAGAGGATCAGAGCAGCATTTGTAGAGCCTTTAGCGACTCTCCTATGCAGGAAGTCAGGGAGGGGCAGAGCAAGTGGGCAAGAGAAAACAGGACAAATGGCCACTTTTGCCAAAAAAGCCGGGACGGCCGGGACAGAGCTTAAAAAAGGGATTGTCCTGACCAAAACGGGGCATATGGTCTCCCTACCTGTGCAGCCAAGAGAGAAATGGGGAATGAACTCAGAGTGGAGGGTGCTGCTGTGCACTGATGCACGCTGCCCCAAAGAGCTCTCCGTCTCCTTTGACCAGAGACAGAGGGTGGGAAACTTCATTTAAAAATAAAAGCTTAGGTTCTTCTGGAGCCGCTGGGTTAGCGCCACCCCCTTCCGTGTCCCCAGCGAGTGGGCAAGCAGTGTCTTTGTATGGTTTTCATATTGCCACGTTCTTGGCTCCTGGCATTTTGTCTCCCATTAGCCCCCCCTTTTTATCTCAGACACATCAGAAGAGCGCTGCTTGTGTTTGATGTTTAGCAACTTACTAAGCAGCCTGAAAAATGTTTACAAAACACAGCTCCGGTGATGCAAGCTAATGTCTAGTTCTGTGTTCTGCCACTCTCTGCAGCTATTTGCAAATGTGTCATTTGCTCCAAAAGTTGCTTTTAGAGTTTAGTTTTGAAACACAGGCACTGCGTGGGCTCCTCCACGGTGCCTAGTTCAGCATCCACACGCTACCTGCAGCCCTTCTTTCCACCATCACCTCCACCACGGCAAGATTGCGGCCAGTATCCTCCCCTGCCATGAAAACCTCCAACCTTGTGGTTAACTTTGATTTGTCCCTGTCCTTTCCCATAGTCCCATAGTGCCTGGGCTTGAGTAACCAGTTCCTGTGGAGCCTCCTTGGCTCAGCCTCTTCAGCTAATGCAACTTCCAGCAGCTGAACTAGTCTCTCCTGACCAGAGGGCTGGTCAACATTACCACTTAAATCGATGTAACTTACATCGCTCAGGGGTGTGAAAAAGACACCCCCCTGGAACGACTCAGTTACAGCGACCTAAGCACTGTCCACACCAGTGCTATGTCAGCAGGAGACACTCTCCCATCGGCATAGCTTCTGCCTCTCATGGAGGTGGAGTATTTATGCTGACATAGGGTGACCAGATGTCCCGATTTTATAGGGACAGTCCCGATTTTGGGGTCTTTTTCTTATATAGGCTCCTATTACCCTCCACCCCCTGTCCTGATTTTTCACATTTGCTGTCTGGTCACCCTAGTGATGGGAGAGTGCTGTCCCATCGGCATAGCGCGTCTTCACCGGATGCGCTACAGTGGCAGAGTTGTATCGGTGCAGCTGTGCTGGCACAGCTCTGTAGTGTAGACTTGCCCTTGAGCTCCAACAATGTCACCCTACCTTCAGTTCCTGAACTGGCTCCTTGTCTCTTTCTGCCTGACATCCTGGTCTTTGATGCTCTGTGTAGTGCTGTCTCTCCTCTCTCCTCTCCAGTCACTCTCCCACCTTGCGCTCTGTCAGATCTCACCTTTGCTCCCTTTGTCTCCTCTTACTGTTGCCTTCATGCCTTTCTTTTCATGCTGCCCACTGTGGCTGGGTTGACATCTCTCTTGCTGGGTACCCAATGGCCTTGCTCTCCTCTTCTAAATACACTTCTGTCACCAGGGCCGGCTTTAGGAAGTGCGGGGCCCAATTCGCCTTTTTAATTTTTACTCACCTGGCGGTGCTCTGGGTCCTTGGCGGCACTTCAGCACGGGTCCTTCAGTGCCACCGAAGACCCGGAGCGAGTGAAGGACCCACCGCCGAAGTGCCGCCAAAGACCCGGAGCGCCGCCGGGTAAGTAGAAGCAGGTGGCATGGGGCCCTCTTAGGCGCGGGGCCCAATTCGGGGGAATCAGCCTAAAGTCGGCCCTGTCTGTCACCTTCCTCTCCACTGCTGACATCCAATCCTGGGCAACATATTCCTCCCCTCTCACCCTGCCTTAGTCTATGCTAAAAATCATTAGCACCTGCAATACTCTGAGTCTATCAGTGCTGCACTGTCACTTGCGTTAACCCTCCTCCTTCCATCCCATATCACCTTGCCTTGCCTGCCTGAGTGTTCTAGGTTTATCTCCTTTAGATTGTGAGCTCCTGGGGGCATGGCCCATGGTCCTTTCGAGGTGGGAATTTCCAAAGCATTCGGCCTTAGCTGCTCCCATTGGAGTCAATGGGAACATTCTCACCAATAGGAAAATTCCCATTGACTTCAGTGGGAGCAGAGTTGAGTTGATGCTGGGCACTCTTGAAAATTCCTTTCTAGATCTCGCAGATGACATTGAAAATGCTGCTGCTCTATTCTGTGTGTATCTGTGATTATGAAATAACAGTGTAATTCCTGAGGCTGGGAGGGGGAATTTCTTTCAACCCCTCTCCATCTAGTGAGATGCAATTGAGTGAAACAAATGTAGGCTGAAATATTTCTTAATGGTGAAACCTATTAGACTGTGAAATAGGCTTTGCAAAGGCAGTGGTGCAAGCCCCATCGTCTGAGCCACCTACAGATCGATTGGGCAAAGCCCTGGAGAAGAGGGTTTACTAAAGGAGTGATTCTGCACTGGCCCCCGAGGGATGGACTGGATGACTGTGTCCCCAGTCATACCGGGAGCTCCTTAAATCAAAGTGCGTAGATTGAGTAGTATTGTTGCTAGCAGCTTCATTGATCATTTTTGCACTGCGTGGATATCCTAGCTACGCAGCACTCACGAGAGCCTGATTCAAAACGCACTGGTCAATGGGAGTCTTGGGCTTTGGGTGAGGCCCTAAACTCTCATGAGAGTGGGATTTTTAGGAGCATGCCATGTTGGCCTAACTCTGCTCATGAGGAACTCAGTGCGAGCCCCACTTTTCTCAGTGGGAGCAGAGTTAGGCCAAGGCACTGGCCTTTGCATTTGACTTGAGACGGATTCCCTGGGGGCTGTCTCTACCTAGGTTTATTTCAGCATAAGCTTTCATGGGTTAGAACCCACTTCATCAGACGCATGGAATGTTCCATGTATGTTCCATTCCATGCGTCTGATGAAGTGGGTTCTAACCCACGAAAGCTTATGCTGAAATAAATTTGTTAGTCTCTAAGGTGCCACAAGTAATCCTGTTCTTTTTGCTGACACAGATTAACATGGCTGCTACTCTGAAATCTACCTAGGTTGTTTCAAAGCCCAAGTCAGCAGTCCGGAGCGGATGTCCCCAGGGCATAATGATCAGGACTGGCCCTAGCCTATTTTGGGTAGCGCTGCAAAGTAATTTTTTGTCCCTCTTTCCTTGTACAGAACGGATTCCTTCCCTATTCCATCAGTATGCCTGGGGCCAGCCTGATGGGGGCTAGTGAGATGATCCTTTGGGGTGTACCTCATGCTTGACTGCAAAGTGCAGGGAGGGTGGGGAGGGTGCACAGGAGATCTTTAGAGCTGAGGGGAGGACAAGAATTCTGTTTTGTGGCAATTTTTGAAGTTTTGAAAATGTGTTTGTTTCTCATTGGAGTAAAACCGGAAGCTTTTGAACATTTTTGCAACAACAAAATTGTGTCATAATCTCCATTTTTGGTTCAAAAGCTGGGCTTTTTGTGTGTGAGTAGGTAGCCTTGATGGTTAGGGCACTTGCCTAGGACATGGGAGACCAGGTTCAAGTCCTTGCTCTGACCAATTCATCTCTGATCACTTGAATCAGGCAGAGTAGTGATTGAACCAAACTTCATTGAAATAATACATCTCTGCAAAATGTTTCCATTTAGAGGAAACAGCATATTTTGGCAAAATTTCATTTTGTGGAATGCTCAACCAGTTCTAATCTTTAGGTTACGCTCTGAGCGGGTCCGAATATCTTCGAAGGAACCATTTTCCTTCGCAGAACGTGGTTCTATCAAAGTCAAAATGCTCTGTGAAATTGTCAGTTTTGCTGAAATTTCGTTTGGAAGAGAAATCAGGAGAAAAAAGTTCTGACAACACTGAATTTCCATTTTGATTTCATTTTGAAATGACTTTTCGTTTGTAAATGTTTGTTTTCTTATGAAATAAAGTGAAATTGAAATGAAATGTATGTTGAAATTAAACGTTTCAATCAACGCCAATTTTTTTTGCAGAGAATTTCGAATTTTAGAAAGTTTTGTTCCTACTCATAATGTCAAAATTTTGAAATCCTCCACAAAACAGAATTTCCATCCTCTGCACAGCTCTATTGCTTATATCTTACAAGGGCCTATGTGCAATTGCCAACGTTATAAAAGCATAGCCAGGGAGAATTGTCCAATTAAACTCAGCGATGCGGTAATACCTAGTTTTTATATAGTGTCTCATCTTTAGATGTCAAAGTGCTTTACAAAGGAGGTTGGTATCATTCTCCACACTTTTCAAATGGGTACACAAGGCCCACAGGCAGTGTAGGGTTTTGAGCATGTTCCAGTGAATTACAGCACTTTACTGATACTAACAGCTCATCATTGCTCCCTGTAAGGGAAAGGAACTTTTCTTACTCCCATCTTATGGACGGGAAAACTAAGGCAGAAAGGATCAGTGACTTTACCAAGGCTACAGAGGGAGTCTGTATTGAAGTCAAGATTGGAATGCAGGGGACCTTGTTCTCAGTCCTGTGCTTACTTCACTAGAGCATACTATTGTATTGGCCCTCCTGGCCAGAGGTCAATGGCCACTTAGTAGAGGAGCCACCTTCAGAATCACTCTACAGAATCGCCTCTGTCAGCCAGCAACTGCTCATGAGTCCTCCCAAATATCGAGAGATCTCTGACCATATGTGCAATGGATGCTAAACGCCATCCTAGGTTGCTGGAGGGGAGACTGGATAACCCGTGATTGCCAAGAAAAATCAATATGGGGCTTTCAGCCCTAGTGATCAATTTGTTTCCAGGGCTGCCCTCACAAGGAAAGGGGCTAGAGCTGCCACTGGCGCTGTGGGTGCACAGCACCTTTGAACAGTGGCGTAGCCAGGTTTAGAGCACAGGGGGAGCGGAGCTAAAAAAAGGCGCCGGGAGCAAAAAGCGTCGGGAGCAAAAAAAAAAAAGCTCCGCTCCGGCTGCAGCACAGGAGCAAAAGGCGTCGGAGCACAAAAAAGGCGCCACTTCGGCTCAGTGGCAGAGCAGTAACTAGGAATTTCTGCGCCTGAGGCAGGGGCGCAGAAATTCCTAGGGGCTTACCCTCCGCCGAATTGCCGCCGTTCGGTGGAGGGTATTTTTAGCAGCCGCCGAAGCTGCTTCCGCTTGTCTGCGGGAGGTCCGCCGGTGTGTGTGGAGAAGGCCCCCTCCGCCGAATTGCCGCCGAAGCCGCGGCACCGGCGGGCCTCCCGCAGGTAAGTGGAAGCAGCTTCGGTGGCAGGGCGGAAGTGCTGCTAATAATACCCTCCGCCGGCTTCAGCGGAGGGTATTATTAGCAGCACTTCCGCCGAAGCCGCTTCCGCTTACCTGCGGGAGGTCTGCCGGTGCCGCGGCTTCGGCGGCGGGGGCCTTCTCCACACACACCGGTGGACCTCCCGCAGGTAAGAGCTGGGGCGGCTTCGGCGGTGCGGGAGGATGGGCGCGCCCCTGGCAGCAGTGCGCCCCAAGGCAAGTGCCTCACTCACCTCGCCCTCGTTATGGCCCTGCCCCAGGCTACACTACTACCTTTGAAATTCAAGCCCATAGCTGTGATTTTTAAGTGAAAGCTAGTCTTCTCCTTTACCCTTCTGCTTCTCCGTAGCAAGGGGACTCAGCAGTGGCTTTGAGGAAAATAAATGCCAGCTATGATTACTATAGCGTAATGCTTTTCCTATATGTAATTTGTCTGATTCTGTGCTCATGCCAGGTCCATGCAGGGCGTTCTAGCTCTGCAGATGTAACAGTACCATAGTATTTCTTTTCTCAGTCCTAGAAGAGCGTGGAGCAATTGTGGCTGTTCTGTTCAGGTGCATTAAGAAGAATGCAGGCTCTTTAAAAAAAAAAAGTCATACATTCATACAGGGTGGTTATTTGTAGGCCTGGAGCTGGCTCCCCAGAGGTTGGAATTGACACTCAGTGATTTTTATTCTGGTGATTGCTTACAGCTAATTGACGAAACGTAGCTATGTGCATATCTCACTTGACTTATTTGTGAGTGTCGTGACTTCGTTTTTGCCATTTTTATGTTTTACTCATGCAGAAAAATGTTCATGTCATCAGGGGGATTATTACATTGAAAACTGTCACCTGTTTTCTTTGGTATCCTAGTGGGTTAAGTTAATGCACTAGATTGTACAGTAGATGCATTCAATTGCAAAGGGCAGTCCTGGACATTAGCCCTGTGCTGGATCCCTGCTCTCCAGTAGCTCTTGTACAGTAAACATTACCTCTTCTCAGACAAGGGAGCCTACTGCTCAATGTTCATTAAGAACCGAGCTTCCCAGTGTGTTCTGTCACTAGGACCTGGAAGGACCACTCTCTCAGCCTCGTCCGTATTAGGAACGGCTGTGATGGATGAACCACGTGGAACTTGACACAGTGGAAGACCACCTGGTCATTAGCCTCCCAGGAGCTGTGATCAGCTGAATGCCATCGGGAGCCTTTTTGTGTGTGGACATCTGAAGGCCATATCCTTGGTTATTCCCAGGGTCTGAGCCCAGGATTTCCAGAGCTAAAGAACCAAATCCCTGAGCCAGTGGCTGTAGCAGACTTGTATCTTCTATGGAGCAGGCTCAGAGGGATATTCATAACACACCCTGAGCAGTGGGTTAGACGCATGACGTGTCAAAGAATATCTGAGACACTATTTCTCCAGCACTCAGCATGACTCACTCAGCGTATGGCATGGCTGCAACATAGTTTTGGAATTGTGTCATGTAGTCACAAACCATGCTGTATGCTCTGAAGCTAGTATAGTGTGGGCAGGGCTGTGGAGCATGGGATTCATATGTTCCCCATTTCCCTTCAGTCCTGTCCGCTCTTCTTGCTGTTGTATCAACAGACAGCAATCCAACAGATCCTTTCTCCCTCGGGGGAAAAGGGAAATCCACTCTCCAGACTCATTCAGTCTGTGCTTTTCCCACACTGCCCCACACTGGGGGACCTCAGTTCTGAATTGGCAGGAATTCCCCATAGCTATCAGTGTGGAGGGGGTTGTTGGATTCTGCCTATCCCTCAGTGTGTGGAGCTGCTGTTCAGAGTCCGTAGCCTTGCTTAGAATTGCAAATCTTTTCAGGCAGAATTTCTCGGCACTAGCCTTGTCTAAGCAAAGCTGAAGTCTGAATTAATGCTTTAATTATCTAGGAATCTTCCCCAAAGGCCACATTCTCCATTTTAATTTTAGAAGTTTCTCATATGCAGCATCTTTCTTCTCCTGATCCTGTCATCTATAATGCTGAAAGCATCCCCCAGGGAGTGTGACTGGGACACAAACGACTGCCCTGCGTGAAACCGTCTGTAACTGCTGAGCGCGCTTGCAGAGCCATGCCCAGCATTTTAGTGCAGTGCAGAGCCTTTGTCAATGAAAGGGGGGGCTGGTACCTTGATTCAGAAGGGCGAAGAACTTAGGGCCACATTTACAAAGGCATTTCAGTGCCTAAAGATGTAGACGGGTGCCTAATGGGATTTTCGAAAGTACCTAAGCAGGCTAGGTGTCTGACTGTCATTGGGATTTAGGCACCCTAACCTGCTTGGGCACTTTTGAAAATCTGGCTCTAGGCCTAACATACAGGGCAACAGATTCTGTGTAGACTAGACCAGACAGGGAACCCCCTCCCACTTGTCCTGTAATAGATGGCACTTCTAGGGTACTTTTCCTCCAAGGATCTCTGAGCACTCTCCAAAGTGAATAGAGCCTCCTGCCACCCTGGCAGGTCGGGAAGTATTAATGTGCTCATTTTATGGATAGGTGAAGTGGAGATACAAGGAGATTAAGGTCTTGTCTAATACACAGACTACGCTGGTGTAACTAAAGGTGTGTTTTTACAGTGATTTGGGGAAAACAGTGTGTAGCCCTGTGTACACACCATTATTTTAATTTGAGTGGCTCATGTTGATTTAGCTTAAAATCATTCCTTACAGACTTAATCTAACCTGAAATAAGAGTATCTATGTAGAATTTTGCATGGGTTTAAGTTAAACTGGTTTCGCTGTAGTTTGCCAGCCATCAGCCCTAGAA
This sequence comes from Chelydra serpentina, assembly GCA_037349315.1. NCBI lineage: Eukaryota > Metazoa > Chordata > Testudines > Chelydridae > Chelydra > Chelydra serpentina. The sequence goes on along the minus strand of JBAIAC010000024.1, from coordinate 52,405,971 downwards.
TATGGCTGCTTATGCTGTCCAGACCAGGAGAGAAGGTTATGTTTTGAAAGGTGTCAGACTGAGGGCCACTGAAGCCAGTGTCCTCTCTGCACAAGGCAGGCATGATCTGGCCAGCAGCCACAGGACCAATTTCCTACCCTTTGCCAGTGGGCTTCAACCTTGTGCTGGAGGTACAGGGCCGGCGTGCCCACTAGGCGATCCTAGGCGGTCGCCTAGGGCGCCAAGATTTGGGGGGCTGCGGGCGGCTGCCTCCTGGCTCCCTCCGCTCAGCCGCTGAGCGGGGAGCAGGGAGGCAGCCGCGTCGAGCTGCGCCCCTGTCCTCCCGCTCAGCGCCTGAGCAGGGGCAGCCATGGCGAGCTGCCCCGCTGCCCCCCCCGCTCAGTGCCTGAGCGGGTAGCTGGGAGGCAGCCACGGTGAACCACCCCCTGGCTCCCCGCTAAGCTCCTGCGGCCCGCGGGTGGTGGTGGTGGGGGCTGAGCTCCCGCGGCCCGTGGGTGGTGGGGGGGAAGGCTGAGCTCCCGCGGGAGGGGGAGTTGGCTGTGGGGGGCGGCATTGCGGTGGGGGTGGGGCGACACAGGTCTGGTGCAAGGAAGTTTCGCCTAGGGTGTGAAACTTCTTTGCACCGGCCCTGTGGAGGTACCATGTGTTGTAGTGGAGAGTGTGGCTAATGTGGAGTGTTGAGGACTGTTTTGGAATTGCTCGTGTGTATGGGGGTTGGGGGGTGGTGTTCCTTGGTCCTGCTTGCAGGCTAGGAGCTCTGTAGCAAAGTGAAACTCTAACTGTCCCTCCTCCTCTACGTATCACTGCCGCTAAATCACCAGGCCCACCGGCAGCCTATTAGTGTGTATTATAGGAAGGAGAAGACAAATAACCTCCCATAAGCCGGGGCTGATTCCCAGCACTATTATTTATCAGCAGCTGTCTCTCAGAGTGAGTGCGTTTCTGGAGGGCTGGGTGATCTACACAGTTTGAGCTAGTCTCCTTGCTTGTTGATGGGGGATGGGTGAACACCTGATTTCAACGCCCCCTTATTATGTGAGTTCAAAGTTTCAACATAAAGGGGCCAATTCACAGTTACACTCCCAGTATTGCTAACTTTAGTGTTCAAAAATCCTGAGTCAGGCCCCTCAGAAATCAGATATTCTTTCACACTAACGAGGCTCTTGCTTTGCTTTCTGGTTTCTGAGCCTTTAGGTTGTGTTTGGGTCATGCTTTCAATTTTTTTGCTGCAAACCAGGAGGGCTAGTAACTTTTTTTTTTTTTTAATGAAAGTAGAGATTCTCACCCAGTCACCTGACTCCAGAAGCAGTGGCTTTAAGAAGAATGTTGAACATTGTGAGACTTGAAATAAAGTTGTGAGAGTTGGCAAGACTCCACTAAGGCAGCATAAAGGGGCTTTAAAATGGGTCTAAATAGCTTCCAGAGAATACCTCCTGGCCAGTTCTAAACCAGACCTCCACCAAGGGCCTGGCTTGGGGACACAACAGGGTGTGTTGGGGACATGACCAGAGTGCAGTGCACTATGGCGAGTCACATTCTGCATCCCACAATCTTGAGTAGAAAGTTAGAGCAGTCTTAAGGCTGCTCTAATTTACACCGGGGCTGAGTAGGCCACTGCACTGCCCCAGAATATGAAGAGTGCAAAAGTGGTTTTCAAAGCCATCCTAATCCTCCCATCCCCAGAGTAGGAAGGGAGTAACTGAGAATCAGAACCCTGTGGATCTGCTTAGGAGAGACTGTGGCAGGCAGGTGTGAGGGAGCTGAGGGGGAAGACAAATTCTAATGGAAAAAATAGCTACAGTATAAACGCTATAGGTAGGCCACCCACTCCTGTCTGCCTAGATTGCCGAGGAGTGGGGGGTGTCTGATTCCTCTAATACATGGTGCAGGATGTTAATCATATGTGACGGGTGTTAGTCACGTCACAGTGCTACTGGAAGGCTCTCAGATGCTGTGAGGATGACGGCTGTATAAGAATCTGTGGAGAATAGGGTTGGCTTGCCTTGAATTAGGATTTATTACACAATGGTTTAAATTACATGGGGCAAAGGGCTCCCAGACTTGACTAGTTTTTCAGACCTCCAACAATAAGTCCAGGGGCCCTTGAACTCCCCCATGTGTCTGCAGTTCCTGTTAGCTGATCCCAGGAAAGCCAGTCTCTCCACGGGGCTTGAGAGAATCTGAATGGTGTGGCCGCCACGGAGGCTGTGATGATTTTGCCCATGATGAAGAAGGATTGTGCAAGTGACGAGCAGTCCTTTGGTTTCACAAGATGGGACATTTTCCTTTCCTGACCCAAATCTGCGCAGTGGGGAGCAAGTGGCAAGAGTAGTTGCCTGACTGTCTCAAAGTGCCAGATGCCAAATCGAGTTGTGTGCGAAGGTGAGGTGATGATAGCCACCAGGCAGTGTTATTGTGGGGTGGAAGTTCTTCGCTGGAGCGCAGCTAACTCCTGAGATGCCAGTTTGGATATGTCTATCCTGTCATCCCCAAGCTAGCTTTAATCTAGCTCCCGGCAGTGCGAGCTTCAGCTGGGGCTTGCCCTGGAGTAATTACCCCGGGGTCCAGGAGGATTTGCACAGCCTGCCCTAAAGCGTGCACTGCCACAACTTCACAAGTGCGCGTACCCCAGCCAGATTAAAGCTAGCTCAGGTATGTCAGCTTGAGCTGCAGTCGCAGCCTGTGATTGCAGTACAGACATACCCTGTGTGTCACCTGTAAATGTCCCTTCAGCTGGGATGATCTAGGAGCTTGAGGGTTAATCACTCATTGGGGTCTGTGATGATGATTCTAGGTGGAGCTGGGAGGATGTTGCTGGGGAGGTGGAGGTAACTCAAAGGGTTTATTACTGTCAGTGAGCAATGGAGAGTGAACATCACATAATACAGTGAGTACCACTTAAAGATCCAGGTTCACCGTTCCAGCCAAGCTTGTGCTCAGTACAAGAATCGGGGGGCAGGAGAAAGCACAAAGGTCGTTGTTTGAAAATTTAGCAAGTAGGCGATGGAGGCTGGTATCATAGGCCGATCAGAGGTGGAAGTCAACATCTGAATGAGAGATGATAGGTAGGGGCAGGGATAGGCCTTGAAGGGCCTTGAGAGTGAAGACAAGTAGCTTATTTTTGATGCAGTAGAGGTGAGGGAGCCAGTGAAGGGATGCAAAGAGAAGGGGTTGTGAGAGGTTGGATCACAGAAACCCCTTTGGGACTGCCCCCTGTTGTGCCTAGACTACCCCTGAGCCTGTTTTCCCTGCCAGCTTGGGACTTCAGTCCCTTGCCTGGTTTGAGCCAGACACGCTTGCCTGCTGCAAACACAGATCCAAGTCTGAACCATGTCCCCCACAAGCTGCAGGCTTAACTGAAAACAGTTTAAGAAGTGTTCCTGTCTCCAGCACTCAGATACCAACTCCCAATGGGTCCAAACCCCACATAAATCCATTTTACCCTGTATAAAGTGTGATACAGCATGGCCAGAAGGCAGCAGGAGAGTGATAGAGGAGAAGCCTTATTCCCTGTAGAAGGAAGGAAGGTTACTATAGATTAATTAAAAGCACCTGAAGCCAATTAGAGCACCTGAAGCCAGTCACCTGATTAAAAAAAACCCTGCTTCAATCAGCTGGGGGAAGGAGTTGGAGCAGAGTGGTTTGGTGTTGGAGCAGAGAGCAGTTTGGAGGAGTTGAAGGAGAGGAGAGTTTGGAGAAGTGCCGTGGCTGGCTAGAAAACCAAGACCCTAGGTAAAGAGACACCCGGCTTGTGCAGAGAGAGGGCAGGAAGCCCCACAAGCTGAAGAGCAGGAGAGGGAAGTAGCTCAGGGGAAGGAAGCACTAGTTCAAGTGGTTTGCCACTATCCCTAGGGCCCCTGGGCTGGGACCCAGAGTAGAGGGCAGGCCTGGGTCCCTCCCTCACTCATACCCTTCTCTGGATCACTAATGGGACAGTAGATACCCTAGTTCAGGGGCAGGAAACTGCGCCCTGAACCCCCCCACAAGAAGAGGAAGTGCAGGACCCATCATAATCATGCTGGCAATTTGCCACAAAAGCTTATACAGGGTAAACTCATAAATTGTTCACCCTCTGTAATACTAATGGAGAGGAATGCACAGCTGTTTGTCCCCCCCCCCCCCAGGTATTAATACTTACTCTGGATTAATTAATAAGTAAAAAGTGATATTATTAAATAGAAAAAGTAGGATTTAAGTGGTTCCAAGTAACAGACAGAACAAAGTGAATTACCAAGCAAAATAAAATAAACCACGTAAGTCTAAGCCTAATACAGTAAGAAAGTGATTACAGATGAAATCTCACCCCTAGAGATGTTTCAATAAGCTTCTTTTACAGACTAGACTCCTTCTAGTCTGGGTCCAGCAATCACTTACACCCCTGTAGTTATTGTCCTTTGTTCCAATTTCTTTCGGGTATCCTTTGGGGGTGGAGAGGCTATCTCTTGAGCCAGCTAAAGACAAAATGGAGGGATTTCCAGGGGTTTAAATAGACTTTCTCCTATGGGTAGAAAACCCTCTCTCTCCCTGTATAGAATCCAGCTACAAAATGGAGTTTTGGCGTCACATGTCCATGCATGACTCCGTTTTTTATAGGACGTTCCCAGGAAAGCTCAGATGTGGATTGGCGTCTGTCAAGGTCCATTGTTAACCAAGTGCTCCCAATTACTTGAATAACCCCTTCACACTCTGTTGACCAAATCTGTTTTAGGTGCTTTCTACAGCAAACACTTTAAATACAAGCATAGAGCCTACACTCATAACTTCAGATATAAAGATGATATATGCATGCAAATAGGATGAATACATGCAGACGAATATAACCTTTGCAACGATATGTTACATGACATATCTAGCATAAAACGTATTCCAGTTATATCATATTTACACTCATAAGCATATTTCTATAAAGCATTATGGGGTACCATGTCACAGGGGTAACCTAGATTCATGTGTCCCCCATCATAGTTTAAAGATAAGGAATAGAACCAAGTCTTCAGGGTGGTTACTGATCATTTAATTTTGTGGAGGACGGCGAATGTCACAATGAGTGATAGCATTAACGACTTTTATTTAAAATAAAATAATTAGTTAAAGCAAACACAGATTACAGCATAGCCACACACTGCATTTGTACTCATGGTTCAAGAGGAAATTTGCATCCAGGGTGCTCAGTTCCTGGATGAGAAGAATGGATATATAGTCCTTTCCCTAGCAGTACCTTGAGGGTGGATAAGTGTGCTAATCTAAAATGAGCATACTATCCTTTGATGATCAATTATAATACCTCTTAGCATTTAGCCTACCTTTTTACCACATCTGTATTTCTGCTATCATACTTTGTCGTCTGTATTCCCAGACCCTACTTCAGGGAATCCCAGACCCTACTTCTGGGAATCTTCTACTTCTTTATAGGTTATTAACATCATTCTGATTATCATTAGCATCAATACAAATTCTGAAATTACCAGTATTTCAGAACATCCAAAAATTCCCCTCCAATGCTTCCTAAAAGCAGTGGAAACCAAAACATGTTTACAACATGGCCTGGGGTTATGTCCCAACTTATCTCTAACTTGCTTCTAAATTATCTCACTTTACTCCACTCATATTTTATTAGGCCTTATTATTATTATTTGCTACATGACCCAAGGTTACCCCTTGAGTGATTTCTATTGATACCTCTATTCACTCATGCTAATAACTGCAATTAATACAAAGCCTAAACTTTAGGTCTAAAGGCCTGCTCTCTACTTGTATTTCAACACATTTCTATTTAACGTAAGCAAGCATCATCTCTGTAGACTACAAAGGTGATGTGATCAAAGCGACAGACCAGGAAAATGATCATTGCAGCAGCACGTTGGATGAATCTGAATAGAACCCCATGGAATTCTTTTGATTTTTTTAAATAGTTTGTCATTTTATTCTCCTGGAATTGCTTGTTTCATTGTATCCACTAAAATGTTTTTATTTCTTTTTATACCATTTACATTAATAATTTAAAAAACCTGCACATCTCCATGCCCACTCAGTGATACAAACCCCATGGAACACCACGGATCTTCCCAACACCTACTGCTTCCTTCTCTTGTCCCCCCATCCCAGTCTCCTCTCTCTGTATCCACAGCGGCCCCTTCTTGGTGCTCCCACCTCATTTATGTATTCCCCCTCTTCCACTTAGCCCCAAGCCCCAATTGGCCCAAGAAACCTTTCCCCTACCCCTCCCTCCCTTAAATATTCCCTCCCCATTGAGCCCCAGTGCCCCAGCCATACCACTAGTTCCAGGGACACCTCCTCTATACCCCTTATATATTCCCCCTCCCCCACTGAACTCCAACCCCCCCACTAGTTCCCCACCCCAGGTGTGAGGGGTTGGGTCCTTTCTCCAGGGGGTTGTAGGCCCTGGGTCTGCAGAGTGAGTCCTCTCTGCACTCACTCTGCAGCAGCGGCGCATGTGACTCCTGTCCCAAGGAATTGGCTGGACTCTGCTCCTTGCTCCGGGTGTTATGACTTGGCACATTGCGTCACAGAGCTGCTCAGCTTGGGCCTGGCCACCACTCCATTATCATGGGGGCGGTGGGCCAAATTTGAGTGAGTGGCGCTGCGACTCCATGCACCAGGTTGCAACACCACTCACCATCATGACAGAGGGGTGGGTGGGCCAAATCTGAGCAGCGCTGCCACCCTGAGCACCAGGTGGTAAGGCTCAGAGCGGGGAGCTGAGCCCTGGGGGGCAGTAGCGGCAGTTTCTGTGGTGCCAGGGGGAGTTTTTCGTTTTATGTTGGTTTTTAAGTTTATTTCGCATTTGCGGAAAACACGGGGCTCTAGATATGAGTGTGGGCGAGAGGACATTAGTCAAGGCCAGAGAAGAGGACAGTGCAGTAATATTGAGACGTGAGATACCTAAAGCCATCGAAGGGCTGGTGGACCCCCTGGTGTAAATTAAAGGAGCCTCTGGGCTGCTCTAACTTATGGTCTTCTGCAATAGCCCCTTTCATGGTCATTGCGGCACGAAGCACTGGGCTCCAGCCAAGTTCCCCCTCTCTATGCGCACGTCTGAAGCACCCCATGTGATGGAGATTGGGTGGAGAGGTAGAGGAGTGCTGTTCTTCCAGCTCTTCGCTGCTTTGGTAACCCTGTTACATTGGGGGTGCTCCAACCCTTTCTGCTGGGGCCAGAGTGCACGGGAGAACTGGCTCTTTGGTAGTTACCACCTGCAAAAGCAAAATTTATCCCTGGGATTTGTAGCATTTCCATTCTATAGATAAATGACCCTCCAACTTCCGCAGTAGAGGCGAGTACTGCCGTGTGATAAACACTCATTTCTTAACGACACCCACTGTACTTCTTTCATGGTTACTACTGTGTCACCCCTATGCTGCCTCTGTCAGCTTCTCTTATATGGTAGCTTGGATATGTAATGCTCCCTAGAGCCTGATCCTACAAGATGCCAATGTCAGTCGGAGCATAGAGCTGTCAGCCCTTTGTCCTTAATAATAGTCTGTCGGTCATTATTTTAGTGCCTTTCTCCTAAAAATCCCCATGCACTTGACAAGTGGATTTTCAGAGGATCACAGAGATAGTGGTCATGGCTCCGTAGTTAAGGATGAACTGTGTCCGATTTAAAGGGATCACCTTACCACCAAGTGATATGCAGCCATCTCTGGGGTGAGGCACAGCAACACTACACAACAGTTCAGGTCAAGAAGTGAAGCATGCTCTTTCTCTCCACCATTACAATGACAGGCGAATGCAGGTGGGACAGTGAGAATTTATTGGGGACACCTGTCTCTCTAAAGCTACCACCACAACATTCCTTTCAAATGAAACAGCTGGCTGGGTGCCCCTGGGGCTCAATGCACAGCAGTCAGAGCAAGCTGTCTCCGCACCCCTTCGCTCTTCGTTGTGTGGCATGCTTGTGGTCCTGTCAGTGCCCTGTTTGACTGCAGTCTGGGAGGGTTTCATGTTCACACTGAGTCTTGTACCTCTGTCCTGACCAAAGAAATTCATGTAATGTATTTTACTTCTTGGCTGTTAAAATAACTAGTTGCTAAAATAAATGCTACATATGAATGCAGCAGCAAGGAAACTCAGCTAGTGGTGTTCTTTGTAAAGGAAGCACGTTGACAGACTTGCTATTATAAGTTTTTCTTCTAACTCTAGTGTGAGTGGCACTCTCAGAAGCATGGGTTTTCTTAAAGATGGCATGATGGTTTCCCAGCAGAGGCTCTTTTCCTACTTAAATAGCAATGGAAATTATAGGAAATGCTTCATTATCTCCTCTCTGCTTTTTGACTTTTTATTTTTCATTTGCATACGCCAATAGCCAAGGGTGGAATAAATGAGATTTGTCACCGGTTCCCAGCAGGCTGCACATATGTAATCTTTGTCTCCCAGGAGAGTGTAGGGTGGGTTTTCAAAAGCACTCAGCACTGGCCTAACCTCGTTCCCATGGTAAAATTCCCATTGACTTCCATAGGAGCAGAGTTTGGCCAGAGCTGAATGCTTTTGAAAAACCCACTTGTGCTGTATATAGAATCCTAGGGCTTGTTTCTGTGAACTCTCCATGTTGGGAAAGGGGCATCGATTTCAATGGGAGAACCATGAACAGAGGCAGGCTCAGGAGCAGAGGAAGGATGGCCTAGTGGTTAGGGTGCTCATCTGGGACTTAGGAGACCTTGCTCTGCCACATTCTTTCTGTGTGGCCTTGGGTAAGTCTCTCTCTGCCTTGGTTCCCCATCTGCAAAATAGAGCTAATGCTTCCCTACCTGTTGTGAGGACAAAGGCAGTAAGCATCACGAGGTGCTCAGATACTGCACTGATGGGGGCTAGATATCTTAGATAACTAGGCTCTCACTCAAAAAGCCTTAGCAAAGCGGAGCTAAGTTTTAAATACATCAATTAACTCATCAAAATATTTATATTTATAATAACACAAAGTCATAACATGTAGAACTCAAAAGTTAAAGTTCCGTAAACAACCTTTGCTCTTCCCCTGTATTCTGGCGTACCAGGCTCCCTCTGCAGCATGTGCGATTGCTTTGTGTCCGGGATAAGCATTAGAGCAAATGTTTGAAAAAGTTAACGATTCAGAAGGTCTATGCTGTCAGCAGGTCAAGTCCCCTTTATTCTACGTGTGCAGCTGGTAAGGTCAGAGTGTGCAGCTTACAGAGTGGGAAGCTGGTTGAATCTTTGATCTGTGGCTAATATTTGCAGAGAGGAGGGAGGTAGGGTAGATACCTGACTCTGCCTGGATGCCCTAGGCTCAGACCCACACTGGAAGGCTGACTAGGAGTGATTTTATATGTATAGAAAGTTGAGCTGGTCAGGGGGAAAAGGATAAAAATTGTGGGAATTTTTCAAAATGTATTTCTCTTTCCTCCCATAAAATTGAAATAATTGTTGACGCTCTGAAGCTTCATCAAAGTTTAATTGTCAAAATTTTTTGACCAACTTTCTAGCTGGTTGGAAAACCAGAATATCATATTTTTGGAGGGAATTGGGGGGGATGCTATCAAATTTGATGTATTTTTTTTTTCCAGTGAAAAACGTTGTGTTTAAGAGGTGGCAAATTTTAACCAGCTCTAGTCAAGAGGTGTGGACAGGGTTCAGTTGAATCAGTTCTGCTTGACAGCCTTGCCTTTGTGGCCGATAGTGGCATAGTTAGTAGTGGCAGATGTTTGGGGACCTTGTGAAGAGGGTGAGATGTGCAAGTGTTGTAGCATCTTGACCACGGTGGGAAATGGAAGACGAGAGAGGGTCAGATCTTTGGTATGTATATGGAAGGTAAGAGGTAAGGGTTGGTGTAAGAGACTCATAAAGGAGGGTGAGTTTGCAAAGATGGCAGCTTAACACGGCACCACGTGAGTCATAACAAATCTTATGCCAGTAGCATGCTGGTCTTGCTGGTCCACTGCCTATTACAAGCAAGTGTCCAGTAGGTAGTGAGACTAATGGGGTAGAGTACACAGCTCTACAGAGAATGCTCCATTTTCTTCCCCCAGCTGTTGGTGATAGCGTAGTACGTACCTTTCTTAGCACAGCAATGGATTCATGCGTGTAATACGAAGCAGTGCCTCATGCAGCTGTATGAGACAAGCACAGCCCACAAACACAGACAGCCAAGACCAAGCTGCCAGGTTTGTGATACAGTAGAGACACTGCTAGATCCGTGAGGCATGCACACCCATTGTGCTCAGCCAGCTGTGACCTGGCTTTCAGGGGAGCTTAATGTCACATTGCTTGGGCCAACTTTACATTTGCCATGTGCTTCTTGAGCACTAGTCAGGGGGAGGCCAGGCAGGTACATTTCCCATTGCCACATCTCCAAATGGCCTGCTCTCTTTCAGCTGCTGTGCTTGGCCTGCATGCATCAGTAGTGTTGTGCCTGCCATGTGCCATACTGTGCAAGGGGAGCTGAACAAGATTCACATTTGTATGTTGTTTGCCGCTTTTTAGCCAAGACAGGTTTGTAGATTCCAAGGCCAGAAGGGGACCTTTGTGATCATCTAGTCTGACCTCCTGCATAACACAGGCCATCGATCTTCTCTAAATTAATTCCTGGTTCAACTAGAGAATACCTATAAACCTGTCAGTTGTTCCAAGGGTTAATTTCTTTCACTGTTAGGCATTTGTGCCTTATTTTGAGTCTGAATTTGTCTAGATTATACTTCTGGCCATAAAATAGACAGCCACCGTCTCAGTAGAAGGGGAACAAATCGTGTAGGGGACAGGCTGCCTAGACTAGTCAAGAGGGCATTAACCTAACAAAAGGGGAGGGTGAAAAGGGGGATCAGATGAGCGCTCATTTAGCACAAAGCCAAGATATTGAGAACAAAATTAATCAAGGCACTCAGAGACGTGAAGAGAAGAAATTCTTTAATTGCCTGCACCAATGTGAGGAGCCTGGTAATAAACAAGAAGAACTGAAATTGCTCATAATGAGCATAAATTCAACCTAGTTGATATTACTGAAACCCAGTGGGAAGATTTGCATGACTAGAATGTTAAAATCAGTGGTTATAGCAAGGACGGAGTGGGCAAAAGGCGAGGGAGAGTGGCACGCTGTCAAAAATGGCATTACGTGGTTCCGAGTCATTGACAACTCAGAAGCAAACGATCTTGAATATTTATGGATTGGTGTACTAACACTTAAAGGGCAAGATGAGGTGCTAGTTGGTGTCTGCTGCAGAACCCCAAATTGCACAAGAGACTAGGATAATCAGCTCCTAACACACCTATCCATAATGTGTAGTAAAAAAAGCTGATTTATTATGGGGTGCTTCAATATGAGTGACATACCAGAGGTCTCATGCGGCCTGTACTAAAACATCCTCAGAATTTCAAAACATTATAGATGACAATGTCATAAGTCAAAAAGTTTTGCATCCAGCATGGAGGCATTCTATGTTAGACCTTGTCTTGACAGGTAAATAGGAATTGACCACAGAACCAAAAATGTAGTGGTAGCTTAGATGCAATTGATCATTATTTTATGATGTTTGTTGTATACTATCAGAATAAACTCCAAACCAGTAATATGTATACACAGTGTTTTAAAAGGGCCAGTTTCACAAAGATGGAAACAATTATGAGTCAAATCAGCTGAGAGAGAGAATGTAAACAGAAAAATGTTAATGATAATTGGGAACTATTTAAGAATATTTTACTAGATGCCCCAAAAGTCAAAAGTGAGAAAAAGCTACACTGATTAAAAACCCTACTTGGATTAGAGGGGGATGTAAATACATCTATACAATGTTTATATATAAACAAATGGGGGAAAGGGGTAGTAGATAAGGATGATTATAAATTAGAAGTTAGGAACCGTAGAAAATTGATGAGGGAAGTAAAAGGACACAAGGAGACATCTATAGAGAGCAGAGTTAGGGCAATAAATATTTCTGTTCTGTAATTAGGAAAAAGCCTGATGACATTGAATACTTCCCATTCCATGAGTCACCCAGGAGGATATTAAACAACAGCTAATAAAGTTAGACATTTTAAAATCAGCAGATCCAGATAACTGACATACCAAAGTTTTAAGAACTAGCCAAAGAGCTCTCTGTATGGTTAGTGTTGATTTTTCACTAAGTCTTGGAACACTGGGGAAATTACAGAGGACTGGAAGAAAGCTAATGTTGTGCTAATGATGACCTGGGTAATTATAGGCCTGTCAGTGTAACATTTATTCTCGGCAAAATAATGGAATAGTTGATATAGGACTCGATTAATAAAGAATTAAGGGAGTGTAATATAATTAATACAAATCAACATGGGTTTATAGAAAATAGCTCTTGTCTAACTTGATATCTTCTTTGATGAGCCTACAAGTTGGTTGATGAAGTTAATAATGTTCATGTAGTATGCTTAGACTTATGCTGTAAGGCATTTATGACTTAGTGCCGCATGACATTTTGATTAATAAACTAGAACTATACAAAAATCAACATGGCACAGTAGAGCCAGCTAGCTGACTTTCAAAAGGTAATTGTGAAAGGGGAATCATCATTGAGTGGGTGTGTTTTTTCCAGTGGGGTCTTTTAGGGATTGATTCTTGGCCCTATGCTATTTAACATATTTATTAATGACCTAGAAGAAAACATAAAGAAAACAAAAAATCCTCACTGATTGTCACAGGCTTTGTCCCATCCCTAGCTTATTGCTTATTGGGAGAAGACCTAGAGCATAGGGGCTTCACACCAGGCTAGTCCCACACCTAATATCTAGGTAGGCTGAGCAAGGGCACATTATTCCTCTGCTCTGCTAATATCTAGTCCATAGTGAATTAACTATGGTCTAATGAAATCACTTGTCACACCTGGTGCCAGCACAGATTTTACTGACACACTAGCTGGTGCCCCGTACTCAGCTACCTCTCTTGTGACCTGTATGTTAGGGCTTCACACCAGTGAACTGGTAGAAGAAGTGATGCCAGGCTGTAAGAGCAAACAACTGACAATAAAGACCCCATCTGAAAGCTGAATACTCTAAGGCATTTCCTACAGCCTGCTGATGAATGTGGGACTGTGAGTTACACCCTCCAGTCTTCAGGTTACAGATCAAACGTAAGGGTGGAGGAGAGGCCAGAGAAGTTACCACCCAGCGGAGAGTGAATGGACAAATAAGGGGCTTGTTAAAGCTTGTTCTGTGCTAGAAAAGTAATAGCTGTCACCAACCCCAAGTGTCCAAAAATCATGAGGAAGGGTCCCCCCAAAATCATGAGATAAAAATATTAAATGGTGGGTTCATCTCCTTTGGTTTCTAGGCTTCGAGAGAACCCTAAGATCATATTTTCCAGCTTTTCTCTGCAACCAAGAGGGCTAGAAACTTTTGGTTTAAAAGAAAGTTGAGATTCTTCTAATCCCAGAAGCTGGAGCTTTAAGAAAAGCACCAAATAGTCTGAGGCATATGATGAAATCAAAATTTGTCTGCAGTTTTAATAACCGTAACTAATGCTTAGCACCTTCCATGCCTTTGCGCAGCTGGGGTGAGTGTTGTCATCCCCGCTTTGTAGATGGGGAAACAGGCACCCGGAGCAGTTACATGACTTACCCAAAGTTGCACAGCAAACCAGAGAAAACAGTGGCAAATAAAACCCAGGGATCTTGGTCCCTTGGTCTCTTGCTCTAACCACAAGGCCACACTGCCTGCTCCTTTCAGCTATGGAAGCACAGCCTCACATGCCTTCTGTGGTGCAAGCCCAGGGAAACCATCAAGAGAAGATTGTGTGTGTGTGGAGGGGAACAGATGTAAACAGTGAGTAGCGGGCTGTGGTCATGGCATATGTAACCTGTTTGGGAAAGACCACCATGAGTAAATACAGGGCTTTTCATCACAGGAATGACTGGGAGGGCTCGTCAGAGGAGGGCTGGGTGCCAGTCTGCCTTTGACAGCCTTGACAGGCTGAGACGAATTTAGCGTGCGCTCCTGTCATGAGCAGTGCCAGTACGCTAACCAACCACCTGTTCAGTGTAACACAGGGCACAGGAAGCCCCAGAACCCTGGGCACCCAGGGAGGCTGCGTAGCTCCACTGGTGTACAGAACCGTGGGTCCCGTGGGTGCTGTGGTGTTGTGTGTCCACATGGATTAGTCAGCTCTGAAGGGTCATGCCTCTTTTCTGCGGGGTGGGGGTGGGGAAACGGGGATATCTAGTCACTTGTCTTACCCTAGAAAATATGCCTATTTGTTGGTGCCCAGGCACCGAGGCATTGAGTGGGCAGTGGGCGGAGTCTGTGCTTTCACTAAGCACTCTTGTCTGGTACTCTGATTGGTGTGTAGTAACCTCTGCCACCCTCAGTCCATGATCTCTGTGGTCAGCTTTGTTGATGGTGCTGTGAGGGCAGCCTATAGACCTGTGTGCAGCGATTTGCATATGTATGGGGCAGTCTAATGCCGGAGAAATTCAGATATCCAAAAAATACCCGGAGAGACTTAGCGTGTCGTCTGGGCACTGTTCTTTCCGCACGTTGGGAAAGGGGAAATGGCTGGACAGTGATGGAGCAGATGTGCACGTGAGCCGTTCAGAGAACAGTCCTTGTTGTTTGGTAGAAGTTCCTGTAACTAGGAGACTCGACTATTTGCTCTGCAATTTGGGGTTCGGACAGAATTTTCCCCCAGGTCAGATTAGCAAGGACCTTTGGGCTTTTCGCCTTCCTCTGCAGCATGGGGCATGATTGGCCTGCTGGGATCATCTGGGCACGTGTCAACTAATCAATTCCCTGCCATTGCAGTGCCCCGGGCATTGGTGGCACTTTGGTCTCTCATGTTCTTTTCCCGTGGCACACAACAGGTTAGTCTCCTGAGGACTGAAATGCTTTAGTCCAGCCCAAGTGATTGGTCTCAGTACAGGAGTCACTGGGTGAAATTTAAAGGCCTGTGATACATGGGAGATCGATCAGGCTAGCTAATGGTCCCTTCTGGCCTGAAACTCTGTGAAATTGAAACTTTGATGCTGTGTCTTCGGTGCAGCATGTAACGTACATGGGGGGCAGAGGGAGATCAAGCTCTTGTTCCTTCTATAGACATTTGCTCTAATGAACACACATTGGCACCTTTTTAATGGGAATAATCAGTGCAGCCTGCAATATCTAGTGTCATTCCTGTCCCAGTCTTCACGATCCTAATGAACCATGGCTATGACCAGCCGTGTAAGCCGCATGCTTTCAGTATTTACGCTGCACAGAGTCAACTGTTCTGTGTTCTGGAGCAGTAAAAATCAACGTGTTCATCTGGGAAATACAATCATCCCCCTCTCCCTGCAAATGCCAGTCTTCCTGCTTGCACAGTCGGCCCCGGCTGCCGCCTCCTACAGCAGGTTGTGTCTGCGCGGTCAGCACCTTGCCTAAGGCTGTTTTTTTTCTGAAGCACTCCAATGGCATTTAGCTACCTAAATGAAGTAGCCAGATCCTCAGAAGGGTCAGCAGTTTCCAGCAGCTCCCAGTGGGTTTTAGAAGAGCCACGATCCCATTTAGCTACCTAAATGAAGCCAGATTTTCAAAAAAGTCTCAACACCCCTCTGCTCCTAATGGTTTTCTGAAGAGCTCTGTTCCCATTTAGGCACCTGCATGAAGTGGTCGGGTTTTCAGAGGGGCTCGGCCTCTTCATGCCGCTGTGTAATGGGAGCAGAGGTCCTAGGGCTCTAGAAGCTACTCTGACTAGATTTCCTGGCCCTGGTCTAATGCGGGCAGATGGTGCCATGGATGGATACAGAGCCAGCCGCGGTCTCTTCATATTAGACATTGAACTTTGCTAATTTGTTCATATTTGCAGATAAAACAGGGTTGTCAAAATGTTCCTTTTAGCACCTCCTAAATAGTTATTTTCTTCCCCTTTCATACTGAGTACAGCTGAGCGATAAAGTGGGATCAGGGAAACTCTTTCAGAGGCTGAACTCTTTGTGTTTGTGTGACAGCCAAGAAGAATTCCCTATTCATACCTATTAAATTGCACAAGCAGGAAGATGGAGAGTTACAGTGAGAGAGAGAGAGAAATACCAGGGGTGGGGATGACAGAAAAGCAGGCAAGGACAGAGGCAGTGTGGTCTAGTGTATAGGGCACTGGGCTGAGGCTCAGGGGACCCAGGTTCTAGGCTGGCTCTGACACTGGCTTCCTGGGTGACCGTGAGTCTTGGGCAAATCACTTCATCTCTCTGAGCCTGTATTTCCCCTCTTGGTCTTGTGTACTTCAGCTGTAATGTTGTCAGGGCAGAGACAGTCTCATGTTACTTGTTTCTAGCACACTTGGGCCTTGATCTCCACTGGCTCCTCTAGGCGCTACCCTAATTCAAATGCACAGGGAGTCTCTGACGTTGGGCATGTCTGCAGCACAGAGCGCATACCTATGTCCATGCTCCTGTGCATACAAACCCATGCTTGCCAAGCCAACCTGACAGCATCCACATTGCAGAGTCATGTATGACCTATAGCCACATCTACACTGGAGCTGCAGTGACACATGTCTGCTGTTAGGATTTCTGAGGCTATATGCCAGGGTCCTCCGGGTCTTACTAGCTGGAGCTGCTCTAGTGGGATTTTCACCGTGTATGTGGGAAAACGTGTCTGTCCTTCTGAAGCCTGTGTGTAGAAGTGTTCTTAGTCCTCCAACACCTCTAGCTGAGGAACTTCGGGCTCTGCATACTCCTTGCTTCTGTCCGTCCAGCTAGAGTCAAGCCATGGATCCAATGCCAGTGGATGAGCTGTTCCTGTTTTGCAGGACACAGCTAGAGGGTCTGAGAAACAGTGGCAGACGTTTCAGTGGCAGTTTCCATCCTTTGGAAGCCGGCGGTGGGTCTCGGAGGGGAGTTCATCCATGGTACAATTGAAACACCTGATACTTGTTGCCATAGCTGCAGATTTCGTAGATGTAGACTGGTGCTTCTGATGCAGGAGAGAAAGCACAGCAGTGTGGCATTACATTGTCCTGCAAACCTGGCATGCTCAGCAGTGACGCCAGAACTCCTGGAGGTCAGAACCCCTCCCCCAAAGTCTAATGGCTGTTTTCCTTTATTGTCTTAGTTAGGTGTGATGCCAGAGACAGACTGGGGGAGCAGGTGAGGGTGTCTTGGGGTGTTTGCCTCTGCTTTTTATAGTTTTAGTCCTCCTCTTCAAAAACATTTCCAGCTGGGAACAAGGAGACATAGAGTCTATGTGGAAGGATCTTCCCTGCTGTTTTCCCACCCCTCCCCACACACAAACCTGTTTGAGCTTCGTTTGTTTTCCCTCTGTTTTACTGCTTAAATGCAAATTAAGGCAAACATACACTCCTTTGTTCAAGACAGGCCTGTTTGACTAGTTTGGTGCTACATCAGTTTTGAATGTAGATTCTTAATATCATGCAGGGGAATCTTACAACTTCACCGTTGTTGCCACACACATTTTATCGGGATGACACTGACCAACAAATTATAAATTTTCAAATGATACCTTACAAGGCACACTTTGCACAAAGATTATTACAGTAGCATGTAGGGTGTGAACACAGGGGTACATTCCCTCTCAGCGGGGTGTTATTGCCATTGGGAAGTGGGCTACCCTCGATTGCTACAAAGCTGTGACTAAACAATTTCGTGTT
The DNA here is from genome assembly GCA_037349315.1 of Chelydra serpentina. NCBI lineage: Eukaryota > Metazoa > Chordata > Testudines > Chelydridae > Chelydra > Chelydra serpentina. The sequence continues at coordinate 52,388,399 of JBAIAC010000024.1, read as the reverse complement.
GGCAAGTCACCTGTTGGCGCTGGGGTGGGGAGGGTTTGTGAGACGATTAATACTGTGATTTGTCCACAAGTTGTGGACATAACTAATGTGCCTGAAACAATAGCGGGCTTTGAGGGAACGACCTTCCCAGACTGCACTGTGGCCCATTGAAGGCACTCATGTGCCCATACTTGCCTGCCCTAAGGCGCACATGAATATATGAATATATATGCAGTGGATACTGCTTGATGGTTCTGCAGGCCTTGCTCAGAGCTCAGGGACAGATTCATGAACACCGATGTGAAAAGTCCTGGCTAGGTGCAGGACACACGGGTGCTGAGCTGAGGAGATGTGGTGTTTACCTGTTTGGACAAGCTGGGATGGTATTCCGTCCAAATGACATCGTTATCAATGGTGTATCTGTGCTTTCTTTATTTTCGGTGACAGTGCTTACCCTCTCCTTCTGTGACTCCTGAAACTGTACCCTGAGCTCACAAGCGTGGAAAAAGACACTGTAGTGCATGCTTAGCAGTTGCAGGATGTTGGTGGAGCGTGCATTTGGAGCGTGCATTTGGCAGACTGAAAGATGCCAGCGTGGTCAATGCTGTCCATATGATTGTGATGCTGCACAACATCTGCAAGGATAAGACTGAGAAGTTTTGCATGTAGGGGCTCAGGATGCTGTTGAGCTTGGTACAGGCGCCCAGAAAGTTCAGCTGGCATCACCGTGTCTGAGTTTAGGTGAGCAAGGGAAATAAAGAATGCCGTATGCACCCATATCCTTGCATTGCATGGTGACCTGCATGGGGAAATGTGATGCTGTGTAGTGTTGTAGTAGACACAGAAGTTTATTTGCTACTGCTTTTATATGGGATTTGTTGTTTTTTAAAAGCCTTTAGATACAACTTTGACTCATCCTTTTTTCCTGTGCACTCAAACACTGACGTTTATTGCAACCAAACCAATTTGTTCCTAGACCAAGGAGCAGTGAAATAACATTAGAAAACCATTGCAAGCCTCCCAGTCGGCTGCAAATAAACACTGAAAGTGCAGAATGAACAAACAAAAGTGCCGAACAGCCCTCAACAGTACAATGGCACCACGAAACTGGGTAAAGTGCAAACAGTACAGCCTCACCTTGGCCGTGAGTGCTGGAAGTAAGGGGGCTGTCCTGTGTTCAGAGGTCACCCAAGTGTTTGGAAGCGTGGGGGGTTCTAGGAGAAGGCTGCTGGAGGTGACAGGGAACCACAGACTGCTGGAGCTGGGCAGTGAGTAAAGGCTGGGCAGCCAATGGTCAGCACTCGGCCGAAGTGGGTGAAAGTCACCCAAGTGCTGGGCAGCTCTGGGAATGGCATTAGGAGGGATGGTATCGAGCCAGATTCACATTGATACTAGGGCCCCTTTACACCATTCGGGCCAGTGTTAATTACAGTTACATTCACTTTAAGGCCCCTTTGTGCTGCCAGAGTTGTGTGAAGGGGCCTTAGCATGAATGACAACTGGGAAAAGTTGTTGGGAGAATTAAAAGGAGCAAATGCCTTTGAGCCACAACCTAAAAGGTAAGGAAAAGCTTAAAAGCAAACTACAAAATTAAACCAGCTTGTTGTTCTTCCCTTTAGTTGCTGTTTAATGGTGTATAAAGGTGGCCTCTGTGTTTAAAAAGAAATGGTTTGGCTTGTATATTAAAACCAGCTCATCCTCATGTCTCTCTCTCTGCTGGAGGAGGCAGATGCCTTGCAATATTTGGAGGCCATGATTAATCCTGTCTCATGAAGCTGCAGCGCCTTCTCTCTCCACCCCACTGGAAGGGGCAGGGGGGAAAAGGAATCAACCTATCCTCCCTGTGCCAGAGAGTAAATCCTCCAGGAAGTGTAAGATACTACGCTTTCTAGGCAATGTAAGTTGCAGCCTGGTGTGACATCATGAATTGGGTCCTACAGCTGTGACCAAGGGTCTCCAGAAAAGGAGAAATAAGGATCTGATATTTCTAATGCAAATAAAAAAAAAGGGGGGGGAGGGGGCGGACAATAAGACCCTTGAGCCAGCCTTTGTACACAATAAAGAAGCACTAAAGGGCAAAAACATGTCTTCCTTTGTAATTCATCTTTAAATGATCCCATTGTTTTAACCTCACTGGGGTGCTATGACTCCCTATGCTTTGAATTTGAAGTTTGCAAGAGCTTATAATTGCCTTCATAGGTCTATTGAGTAATGACAGATGCACATTGTGGCTTGTGAGTCACGTTGGCCAAGGCACCAATGGCAAGGAGGACTCATTCTCAATGGCTTCCCCCAGGTTAAATAAGGGTTTCATCATTATTATGATTGATTATTTTGATAACAATACAGCAAACTGCAGGAGAGGAAAACAAAGTGAAAGGAGCAGTGAGCAAGCTCAATGGGTATGAACTGTGAGTAGGAAAAGCCAGAAAGAAAGGCCTAAAAAATTGTTCTGTTTGCAGAGAGCTATTGTATTTGGGAATATCAGGGGGACTTCACAGACTTACCAAGGTCACATGATACATTAGTATCTTAGCATGGATTAGAACCTACAGTTCTCTGGGCCCCTGTCTTATGTTGTCAAAGTTCTTGAAGCATACACACCCCACCTCCTCTTGACTTGTGGATCACAAGGGAAGAGGAAGGTTAGCCTTGTGCTTAAGGCAGAAGACTATCAGACAGAAAATCTGGTTTCTCCTGGCTCTGTTTTGTGCCCTTGTGCAATCCACTTAATAGATCTATGCCTCAGTCCCCCCCACCCCCCAGTGAAATGTGGATAATAGTAGCTACTGCACATAGATGTTTTGAGGCTCAATTCACTAATGTGTAAAAATTGATCCTCTGGTAAGTACTATACTAGTGCAAAGTATTACAAATACCCTCCCTGCCCAGTTCCTTAAAGGGAGTTATATGGGATGACGAGCAGTGGCTGCAGAACTTTCAGATGAGGAAAGCCATATTCATGGGACTGTGTGATGAGCTCGCCCCAGCCCTGTGGTGCAAGGACATGAGAATGAGAGCTGCCCTGCCGTTGGAGAAGTGCATAGCGATTGCACTGTGGAAGCTGGCTACTCCAGACTACTACCGATCGGTCGCTTCTTTGTCCCCTTCAATTGAGTGTTGAGAGCCACTATAGTTGGCACAGAACAGCAGTCATGAGTGAAAGAAGAAAATGCCCCTCTGGGGCATCATTCAGAAAAAGAAAGAAAGCAAAGGAAGCTTTTCTATCAAAGCAGGAAGGAGGTCTCCTGAGATACATAGACAAAATGTTCACGGTGAGCCTTCTGGCCCCAGTGAGGATGTGAGTGGTGACGAGATGCCTGATCTTCCAGTTAGTCAGAGCGCAGGTGACCTGGCAGCTACTGCAGCATCCATATCTCCATCTCAAATGGATGTAATCATGCACATTCCTGAAGAAAAATCAGGGAAGAGTGTGGTGGAGGCCAACGTTCCCTCTAATTTTTGACAGGCCCTGTGCGCAAAAAATTTCTTTTGTGCAAATTTTTGAAGCAGAGTTCAGATTTGTGTGCACCACCACCCCTGCTGGGTTGGGGGGGGGCGGGGAGCACGGAGCCCTCGTGCCCCCCCCCCCAAGCGGGACATGGGCATGGAGCCCTTGCGTGCCGCCGGCCCCCCCCACTGCAAGCGGGACACGAAGCCCTCACGTGCCGCCGGGCCCCCCCATTACCCAGGGTTCTTTCAACCCGAAGCTCTTGGTAACGTTTACTCTGTGCGAGGTGGTGTCAGGAAATAAATTAGGGGAGACACGGCCGTCCGACCGATAGATGGCTGGCACAAACAGGACAACACAAGAGTGCTTTCACTTAAAGCTTAACTTTACTTAGTCTCAAGCACTTACACAAGTCCACAACAGTTTAGTAAAACACCCCCAACCCTCGATAATTACCGAAGCTCAGTGTAGCTCTCGAGAGGCACAGCAGCAGCCCATCTGCTGCTGGGGACTGCAAGATGTATCCAGAGGGAGAGTTCAGAAAAAGTCCAACTACCTCAAACTTTCCCCCCTTATTTATACATTAGTAATAGAATGACATGTCCCTTAAAGAAAACTCGTTAAGCAAGCAGTTCCAATGGTCCAGCAAGAGGTTCCTTCTGATTATTGATTAACCAGGTGTGGGTTTTTCCAGAGTTTGCAGCCTTGAGGCCCCCAATAGACATTCCTGGGGCACATCCTGCTCTTCTAAAATGCATGTAGCAGCAACTTCAACACAATTCTTATCAGGAAGGACGGGGGGTCAAGCTGCCCTCTCTGTAGCACCAAAACCCCCTCCGCTCCTGCCTTGGTCAAGCTGAGGCTGTGACTTGGCCAATTTACAGCCTGCTGACTTGGCTGCTTTTAGCAATAAGCCATAGTGGTTTCAGGCACTTTACTGGTTTGCTGACATCCCCCGCCCCAAGCAGGACACAGAGCCCTCGTGCGCTGCCCCCCACAAGCGGGAGACGGGCACGGAGCCCTTCCTCCTTCCCCCAGCGGGACATGGGGCTCAGCCACCACCCCGTCCCGAGCGGTTATGCAGAATGCTCACATGGAAATGTGCTTTCCAATTCCTCCGTGTTTATTATAGCAACAAGAGTTCTGTGAGACTGGCCCCTTCCCTCCTGCCAGCATGGCTGTCCTAGGCTGGCCAGTGTGCACGCGGTGTTTCCCCATGTGCGTGGGGTTTAGAATCTCTGTGCACGCGTGCACACACACAGCTTAGAGGGAACAGTGGTGGAGGCGCAAGAAACAGCTGCTGCAGGGCCGACGCTACTGTTGGGCAACCCTAGGCGGCACCTAGGGCGCCAGGATTTGGGGGGTGGCGTTTCAGGTCCCTCGGCGGCCGTCGGTGGGAGAGGCTGCCGCCAAAATGCCGCCGAGATCCCCGGCAGCCGAAGAATTTCTCGGCGGCACTTCGGTGGCAGCTTCTTCGGCTGCCTGGGATCTCAGCGGCATTTCGGTGGCAGCCTCTCCCGCCGCCTAGGGCGGCAAAAAAGCTGGCGCCGCTCCTGAGCTGCTGCTGAGTTTAGTTCCTTAAGCCTAGATGATCCAGGACTGTGGACCCACTTGAGCAGTAGCCTGAGGGACTTCCTTGTACTGCATGGGCCACAGCAAGTGAAAAACTTCATGTTCCCCAAAGACAATGAAAATAGACGTTTCCATCCAACACATTACTGGTGTGAAATCCCCAATGGTGACAAAGTGGAGAGGCCATGGCTTATGTACTCAAAAACCCAGAATGCTGCATACTGTTTTTGTTGCAAACTCTTCCAGTCTAATGTTCCAGCCACATTGGGTTCTACAGGAACAAAGGACTGGAAAAATCTGGCTAGAAATCTGGCATGCCATGAGAAGGCAGCAAATCACCAGCGAGCATTCCACAGGTGGAAAGAGCTTGAGATGAGACTAAGGTTAAAGGCCACCATAGATGATCAGCATCAAGAGAAGATTGCATCAGAGTCTCTTTACTGACAAAATGTTCTGAAAAGGCTCATTGCCATTGTGAGAATGCTTGCTACCCAAAACCTAGCACTGCGTGGCACTTCAGATCAGCTGTATGTGCCAAACAATGGAAACTTCCTTAAAATTGTGGAACTGATGGCTGAGTTTGATGCTGTACTCCAGGAGCATCTAAGAAGAGTCACCACCCAAGAAATGTACACACACCACTACATTGGAAAAACAATTCAAAATGAGATCATACAGTTACTGGCAACAGAAGTCAAACAGAAGATTGTGGCAGATCTGAAGTCAGCAAGATATTACTCTGTTATTCTGGACTGCACACCTGACATCAGCCATACGGAACAAATTACTTTAATGGTGCGTTTTGTAACAACAACAGAACCTAGTGAAAATGTCCCTGCAGTGGTGACGGTCAGAGAGCATTTTCTAGAATTTATTGACATTGATGATACTACAGGAGCTGGTATGATAAATGTGCTTCTTAAAAAGCTGGAAGATACGGGAATTGTGATAACTGACATGAGAGGTCAGGGCTACGATAATAGTGCCAACATGAGAGGAAAGAACAGAGGAGTGCAGACATGGATCCGAGAGTTAAACCCTCAAGCTTTTTTTGTCCCATGCAGTTCTCATTCATTGAAGTTGGTGGTCCGTGATGCAGCATCAGCTTCTAGTGAGGCTGCTGAATTTTTTAATGTAATTCAAAGCATCTATGTATTTTTCTCTGCATCAACTCATCGATGGCAAATTTTGAAGCAACATCTGGGAACAGCCTCTCTGACACTGAAACCACTGAGTGCCACATGATGGGAAAGTTGAGTGGAGGTAATAAAGCCTATCAAACACCAAGTTGGGAAGATAGATGTTGCCATTATGGAGGATAATGCTATGACGGGACCTGTTTGTGGGAGAACAGTGGCAGAGGGAAATGGAATCACCAGAAACGTACATAATTTCAAATTTCTGTGTGGCTTAGTGTTGTGGCATGACATACTGTTTGAAATAAATGTTGTAAGCAAGAGACTCCAAGGTGTTGACCTTGATCTATCTGGAGCAATGGAACAACTGGACAAAGCAAAGTCATACCTACAGTCTTACCGGTCAGATGAGGGATTTCAAAACATTATGAAGAGTGCACAGAAGTTGGCAGAGGAACTTCACACTGAAGCTATTTTCCCACCCATTCAAGAATACAAGAGTCACCGAAGAAGACTACATTTTGATTATGAGTCACGGGATAATCCCGTAAGAGACCCCAAACAACAATTCAAAGTTGAATTCTTTAACCAGGTGCTAGATTGTGCAATACAGTCAGTTGAATAACATTTCATGTAGCTCAAGGAACACAGCAGTATATTTGGGATGTTGTATGATATTTCAAAACTCCTCACTATACCTGAAGAAGACCTACACCAGCAATACAGGGCACTAGAGACAGTGTTGACACATCATGACATGTGCGATATTGATGTGAGTAATTTAGGTGATGAACTGAAAGCCCTTTCAAGATACATTTCAGCAGGATCAACTCCAAAGGCTGTTCTGGAATATATGTGCACAAATAAGATGACCACCCTCTTTCCAAATGCTTTTGTTGCTCTGCACATACGTCTAACACTTCCTGTAACAGTTGCCAGTGGAGAATGCAGCTTCTCCAAGCTGAAGTTAATAAAAACACATCTACACTCCACAATGACACAGGAGAGGCTGGTCGGCCTCGCAACCATCTCAATAGAGCATGAACTGGCCCAGACTGTGGACCTTCAGGAAGCAGTTTGCAACCAAGAAGGCACGGAAAGCACCACTTTGATTATTCAAACAGATAAAAATGCCAGTGTTTATTATTCAGACAAGAAAAGTTACATTTGCTGTTCAGGCGTTTGAAAGTTAAGTGTTACTTAAAATTTTTAAACAAAGCATTTTAAGTTGTTAGTTCTCCTTTATTGGGGTAGGTAGCAGAGCAGTACCATGAGAGGAGTAGAACAGGAAGAAGGCAGAATTGAGATCTTTCAAAGTTTTGGCCCAAGAGACAGGGCATGGGGGCATCATTTGAGCTCCCCGCCTCAGATGCCAAAATGTTGTGGGCTGGCCCCGCACATATTTCAATTCTGGCACCAGACCACCTAGTTACCAAGTACATTAATTGCAAGGGGTATTTCTCAATGGTTCTCCAGGTGCTTGTGGATCACCCTGGGCGTTTCACAGACATTAACGCAGGCTGGTCTGGAAAGGTGCATGATACACGCATTGTGACGTTATTGACATGAACTGTAACCGTATAGACATTGTTGCAACCAAGGTCCTGTAGGTTCCATAATATTTGGGAAGGGAAGGGTGAAAGCTTCACTCAGGGCTGGACCACTGAGGCTCAATTTGAAGCAGCAATTTGAAGCTGAAAGCCAATTTGTTGCTATGCTTGGGAGTGCAGTGCTTGTAATACTAGGAAGTGATTGTGATTGGTGCAGACGATGCAATATGACGGTTTAAGATAATTGTCTGCTGCTTTGCAAGGCTTTGTTTGCTTTCAATTAATAGAATAAAGATTGTTTCCAACACAACACAATTCTTTTATTAAAAAACAACTGGAGGAGAGAGTCAAACAAAAAAAACACATCAGCACTGAGAGGGATGGGGGAAGGGAAGGTCCCAGGAAGAGGTGGGGGTCCCGGCACGATTAAAGATTTGTGTATGTCCAGGGATCATTGTGATGTTACACTCCATATGTTTTATGAAAATATGCTTATGAATGTGAATATGATGCAACTGGAATATGCTTTATGCAAAAGGTCTCTTGTAAGGTATCATTACAAAGCTTATAATCTACTGAGTGTGTTCATCCTATTTGTTTGCATATATTATTTCTATGTCTGGAGTTAGGAGAATAAGATATAAACTTGTATCACTGATGTAAACATATTAAGTGGAAGCCATTAAGGTGCTTCAGAATCAATGAACTGTAAATGGCTGTTTACTTGCAAACCTTCCTGTGTACATGTGGGCCAGCCCAAGAAGAATGGAGGCTGGGGTCTCACAGGATGTGACCATGTCACATGATACTGGAATCCATTTAAAATCTGGTACTTTTTCATTTAGAAGGAGAGGTGGGGATCCAAAGAGACAAAAGATTCCCGCCTTGTGCCAAAGCTATAAAAGGGCGTGGAGCAGGACAAACGGGGTGGCCAGTCATGAGAAAATCCCTGCTTACCACCTGAGATGTCTGCTGGAACTAACAAGGACTGTACCGGGGAAAGGTCTGGGTCCAGACTAGGAAGGAGTCTTGTCTGTGAAAAAAACATCTCTGAGGGAGAGAGATTACCTGTAATCAGTTTCTTAATGTATTAGGCTTAGATTTGCGTGTGTTTACTTTATTTTGTTTGGTGACTTTGTTCTGCCTGTTATTACTTGAAACCACTTAAATCCTACTTTTTATACTTAATAAAATCATTTTAGTTTATTAATAAACCCAGAGTAAGTGATTAATACCTGGGGGAGCAAACAGCTGTGCATATCTCTCTATCAGTGATATAGAGGGCGGACAATTGATGAGTTTACCCTGTATAAGCTTTATACAGAGTAAAACGGATTTATTTGGGGTTTGGATCCCATTGGGAACTGGGTGTCTGGGTGCTGGAGGAGTAACCTGCTGAGCTGTTTTCAGTTAAGTCTGCAGCTTTGGGGGCATGGACCAGACCCTGGGTCTGTGCTGCAGCAGGCTAATGTGTCTGGCTCGACAAGACAGGGTTCTGGAAGTCCCAAGCTGGCAGGGAAAACGGGCTCAGAGGTAATTTCAGCACATCAGGTGACAGTCCCAAGGGGATCTCTGTGACCGAACCCGTCACAGTCATATCCAACCTTCTACTTTGGAGTACAGTGCAGCGAGTACTGGGAGTCCGCAGTGCTGGACTGTGAAGGGCGAGGAGTGGAATGCTGCAGGTACAGACTGGAGCCAGGAGGTTGTTAAGAGTGTGCTGGTGGTGTCTGGGGGGCGCATGGGAAGGAGTTTTGTGACGGCAGCTTCAGGGGAGGGCGGGCGCAGAGCTAGTATTGCCTAGAGCATGTCTGCTTGGAACTCCATAACGTTTAAGAGCTGCTCCACGGCTTCATTCTGGCGTGCTGTGTTCTCCTTTCAGTCCCTTTTCTCGCTGTCCCGCCACTCCTTCAATTCCTGTTTCTCAGCGGCGGAGTGCATCATAACATCACGCAGAAAGTCCTCCTTAGTTCTTCTTGGCCGCTTTCTAATACTGCGCAGCCGTTTAGCCACCGATAACAAAGAGGGAGGCTGGGCTCCCAAGGTCATCTCTGTGAAGCCAAAATGCAACATTTTACAGAAGCAGTATTGTTTGCAACACAGAGACCACTGATTCGGTGATTTAAAACACAGCCAGTACTCACACACCTGTCACTAACTGGCTGACCCCAGGCAAGCACACATGAGCCACAAGACCCCCAAAATGGTGAGCAGCCACAGGGGCAGAGTAAATCAGTCTTCCCGGACCCTGCTGTACATTGGGCACGTGGGTCTTGGGGAGAGCCAGCACTGTGTGTGTGTGTGTGGGGGATGATAATCATCCCTGTCCCCACACTTTCCACAGCCTGTGTTCATTATGGAAGATATCTCGCTGCTGAGGGTGAGCAGGGAATCTCCAAGACTGCGGCTTCTGCCCTGGCCCTTATGTGGTTAGCCTCTGTGCAGCAATGATCCTCCCCCCGCACCCCTTCCCCGTGATGGCAGAGTGGCATGGGAAAGTTACCGTTAATGGGGCAAGAAACAAAGCAGCTCAGTATCTCCACAAGAGTTTCCTGGAGATCTCTGAGGCAGATTCCCGGGAAGTGAGGGACTCAATCAACAGCATGTTTCGCTGCTCAGGCTAGGCATGTGGTGGGAGACAAGCCTGCTTTCTGCAACCCTCCTGCCCCCAACAACTCGCTTCAGTGATTCCCAAAATCAAATCCACTTACCAGGGCCTCCTCTCCTGTTTGTGCTTTGCCAACATCCGACAGCTGTGACTGGCTAGCCTCCGGGGTAGAAAAGAGCTCCTGGCTGCATGCGTCTCTGGCCTCCAAGTCATCCTCTGCCTCTGGGTCTCCCTCCCCCTCCACATCCTTGTCCAAGTTTTCCTCCTCCTGGCTTGGTCCACTCTCGACTGGTCCGTGAGCCATTGAAGTATCCACAGTGGCCTTGGCAGTGGAGTTTGGGTCACCACCAAGTATTGCGTCCAGCTCTTTGTAGAACCGGCAGCTCATGGGCGCAGCACCGGAGCGGTGGTTTGCCTCCCGCGCCTTGTGGTAAGTGTTCCACAGTTCCTTCACTTTGACCCTGTACTGCAGTGTGTCCCGGTCATGGCCCCTTTCTATCATGCATCGTTAAATCTGTCCATAGGTGGTATAATTCCTATGGCTGGAGCGCAGCTGGGACTGCACTGCCTCCTCTCCCCAAATGCTGATGAGGTGCAGCACCTCGGCATTGCTCCAAGCAGGGCATCGCCTGGTGCGTGGAGCATTCATGGCCACCTGGAAAGATGTGCTGAGACCACTGCACACATCACAGAGCAAACAGGAAGGGGACTCTCAATATTGCAAAGGAATGTATGGGGTGGGGAAGACGGTTGGTCACCTGAGGGCAGGCAGTAGAGTTCAAACTGATGACCAGAGAAGCAAGAACAGGCATTGTGGGACACCTCCTGGAGGCCGATCGCAGCACTGTAATTGACCAGGGTGTCTACACTGGCACTGCAGCGCTGTACCCCTGGTGCAGAAAGTTGTACGCCTCTCGTTGGGGTGGTTTCTTTACAGTGCTGCAACTGCCCAGTTTCTGCGCACTAAGGGTACGTCTATACTTACGCGTCTGTCGAACGCGTCGGATCGATGTTCTGGGTTCGATTTATCGCGTCTTGTCAAGACGCGATAAATCGAACCAGGAAGTGCTCCGTTGTCGACGCTGGTACTCCAGCTCGACGAACGGAGTAGGCGGAGTCGACGGGGGAGCCTGCGCGCCGCGTGTGGACCCCGGGTAAGTGCTTTTTCATTCGAACTAAGGTACTGCGACTTCAGCTACGTTATTCACGTAGCTGAAGTTGCGTACCTTAGTTCGATAGGGGGGGGTAGTGTAGACCTAGCCTAAGTGGCTTGGCAATGTGTACACCTCGGGAGTTACATCACAGAAAGCTGCTTTACTGCGCAGAAACTTGCCAGTGTAGACAAGGCCCAAGAAAGGTACTCTGAGTGCCACAGCTAAATGCAAAGTGGAAAAGATTGTTTAGCATAAGTAGTTAGCACATATCATAAGAGACTATTCAAGGTAAAGTGGCCTGTTAACATGTTGGCGTCTGTTAGTCTCGAGAGATGATGGATATGCGCCCATGGGGATCTCTGTAGTCATAGGACAAAAGGAGGGGGGTTAGTGGATGAAACCACACTCTTGATCATTACGCTGATTGCTTCAGGAAGAAAATTGGCTGTGAAATCCTTAACAAACATCACATCCACCATAATCTCTTCACTGCCCTGAAATCTAACCACCAGACAGTGATTGAATCAGCAGTAAAGGAGGCGCCATTGTAGTCCTCAACCGTGATGACTGCCTTAACCAGGCCAATTGACAACTCTCCAACACCACCTACTACGTGGCTTTCCTCATAGGTGCTCCAGCCCCAGGGCACCCACGGAGTCGGCATCTATGCTATGTGCTAACTACTTATGCTAAATAATCTGTTCCACCTTGCACTTAGCTGTGAGTCTCGCAGTACCTTTCCCAGACCTGAAGAAGAGCTCTGTGTTGCTTGAAAGCTTGTCTCACTCACCAAGTTGGTCCAATAAAAGATATTACCTCACCCACCTGGTCCCACTAATATCTTGGGACCAACATGGCTGTAATTATACTTTATAATCAAAGTTTTATTAAGCTCTTTGCCTCAATAATATCATATGTCAATGAGTTCCACAGGTTATACATGAAACGTAAGTTCCTTATAGAAATTAGTTGCCTTCTGAATGCCTCTCTTGTTTACATATTATGGGAAAGTGTAAATAGTAACTCCTGACTGGGTTTCTCTGTGCCAGTGGTTCTCAACCAGGAGTCCGGGGACCCCTGGGAGGCTGTGATCAGGTTTCAGGGATTCTGCAAAAATAAAGCAGAGAGGAGGGCCGGCGTTAGATTCGCTGGATCCCAGGGCAGAAAGCTGAAGCCCGAGTTCTGTCACCTGGGGCTGAAGCTGAAGCCCAAGCAACTTAGCTTCATGAGACCTCCTGTGGCATGGAGCCCTGGGCAATTGCCCTGCGTGCTACCCCGTAATACCAGTCCTGGCTTTTTATCTACTGGATATGCAGAAAAACCGTTGTGGCACAGGAGGCTGGTGGTGTTTTTATAGCATGTTGGGGTGTGGGGCTCAGAAGGAAAAAGGTTGAGAATCCCTGCTCTATGCTGGTCACTAACTATGATGTCTTTTATCTATTTTTGTTTTCTCCTTTCCAAATGAAATACTCTTAGTCTTACTTTTACACTCCTTGCATGGAAGCTCCTCCTGCAAAAACATGCCTCCAGTCACATCTTTTTTTCTTCTTCTCTGGCTCTTTTCCGTTTCTGCTGTTGCTCTTGGGATGAGGCAGGTGACTAACATAGGAGCACAAGTCCCATTATTGCTTAAAGTCACTGAGGCACTTTTGAAGATCCCACCCGAGATCAATAGCTCTTTCCACAATTATATTACAATATAAAGGAGAGTAGGTCACAGCAACTGCAGTCCCAGTCTCTCCCAGCAGGAGTTGCTGCTGGGAACAGTGCAGGAGCACTGACTCTGTAGGAGCTCATCACTATTGCAGTCCCAGCTTCTTCCAGCAGGAGTCGCTGCTGGGAATGGTGCAGGAGCACTGTTATCAAGAAGCTTGCATCTATGCCAGGCCCAGCCGCTCCCAGCAGCAGTGGGGAAGATGTTAGGATGGATTTAGAGCAGCCAGGAGGAGCAGTACTCAGGATGTGAAATGTGAAGAACCTGCTCTGTCACATCTTGCTTTATTAAACCATGAATTTCTGCTCTCCTCATTGCCGCTGCATGTAAAATGATGTTCCATATTCCATATCCTACATGTGCAAGCTGTCAGCTTGGTGTGCAGAGCTGAGTATCCGCAGGGAATTGCAGGCTGTCCCACAGTGGATCTCCCTCTCCCAGTGTAAATGGTTATGGGAGCAGCTTGGGAAGATGGAGGGCTATTTTGGGCAGGTGTTCAGTGCTGTTTACCTACATGGCACGTTATTAAAGTGTCCGCAGTCTGCATGGCATGGGACAAAGCACAGATGGTCCAGTGAAGAACTTGCGATCTGAATAACACTTGCATCTCCAGTGACATGCTGGATGGGCTCCAGGGAAAACCTTGTTAGAACTCAAGCTGAAGGGAGTGGGAGGGGGATTTCCCTGCCTCGGATGGAGCTATCTCTGTCTTGGTACTCCACCTCCGCCGGAGTTGAGTTTTATTTCTAGAGATCATAACATTCTTTCTGAAGGATAGAGAGGAAGGCTGGTCTTGTGGCTTATGGCACCAGACTGGGACTCAGGATCTGGGTTCAATTTCTGGCTCTGACATACCTCGGGCAATGACTTTTTGTGCCTCAGTTCTCCCTCTGTAAAACAGGGAGAACAATTCTTCCTTTTTGCCTCCCCGTGTCTGTCATTGGCCATGTCTACACTACAAACTTTGACCAACACAAGTTACGTCAGCATAAAGCCAACGTAGTTAGTACATCACCTGTGCGTGTGCATACTTGGCTCCTTGCATCGGTGCTGTACGTACTTATCAGTCATGCTTGGGTCAATGCACAGTGCGGTGCACTATGGGTAGGTATCCAAGTGTGCAACCCACTTCTGTCCCGTGCACTGTCCTTCGGGAAGTTTTGGCAATGCATGATGAGTTGGAAGCAAGTTGCTTAGAGGTGACTGGGAGCAACATGGTCAAGTGCCCAGCATGCAACTTTCTCCATCCCATAATGTCATCCATATCCTATTATTTGTATGCCTTTTTAAAAAAATCTCATGAACCCGTGCAATCCACCATTTCTGATAGAAGCATGGAGCCTGCACAGCTCTGCACCATTGTCATGAGCATCACAAGCACAGGACTCATCGTTCTCTGGTATTTACAGAGCTGGGAGAAGAATCGCCTCAGCAGGGAACATGACTATTTCCTGGAGGAATGTAGATTACTGTGGGAGACAGTGAGAACCAATTCAAGGTGATTGGTGGCATTCATGGGGCAGCTGCAGACAGTGGAGAGCTGCTTCTGGGCCTGAGAAACGAGCACTGATTGGTGGGATCACATTGTAATACAGGTTGCGGCTGATAAGCAGCGGCTGCAGAACTTTTGGATGTGGAAGGCCACATTCCTGGTTCTGTGCGCTGAGCTCACCCCAGCCCTCGAGTATTGGGACACCAGAATGAGAGCTGCACTGACAGTGGAGAAGCGAGTGGCAGTCACACTGTGGAAACTTGCAACACTGGATTGCTACTGGTCCAGTGAGAAAACATTTTGGAGTAGGAAAATCCACTGTGGAGGCTGTTGTCATGCAAATATGCCGGGCCTTTAATCATTTCTTGCTACGCAGGACTGCGACTCTCTGCAATATGCGGGACATAGTGGATGGATTTGCAGCAATGGGGTTCCTGAACTGTGGTGGATTGATAGATGGCATGCATCTCCCTATTTTGGCACCAGCCCACCTTGCCCAAAGTATGTCTGACAAACCTTGGATTCATAGAAGTAGTGAGATCAGAGTAGGGGGTGGGTGCATTTCTAAGGTCTGTAACTCTCTAGTGCTTGTTAAGAGTAAAGTGACTGTGGTTAAGAAACCCTTTTGCTAAGCTTATGTTCCTTGCTTTCCTGCCATGCTAATGCCGAAGGGGTTAAAGTAGAAGCCAGAGTGCCCACATCCGGGTGGTGCTCTAGGGTAGCATGTGTAAGTGACTGTGGGGCTTGTGAGGCCTGAGGCACTGGTTTTGGGTTCTAGGACAGCTGGATCGTGGCGTCCCGAGAGGTCTGAGCCTGAGCATGCACCCTAAAGTCCCAGAGCTAGGAACACTGACTACACTCTACCCAGCCCCAGTTGGCTTAGAAGCATGTGGGACCCACAGAAGCGGTTGGATCCAATCTCAACACAGCAGTGTCCGTACAGGGCAGCACTGGGCCAGGTCGTGCCAGGATGTGTCTCAGACATTCAGGACCACAGCCATAAAGAAGGGTTTGTAGATCAATGCCTAAGCCTGGAATTGTACCCAAAGCCAAATAGGAAGCCAAAGGAAGTGCTGAGGACCATCAGGCAGCCACATTCTGCACAAGCTGGGGCTACCAAATGGTCCTGGAGGGTGGTCTTGCACAGAGCAGTAATACAGTCCAGGAGTTGCACAGACATGGAGAATTGTGCTGAAATAGATACTTGCAGCTT
Organism: Chelydra serpentina; assembly: GCA_037349315.1. Lineage (NCBI taxonomy): Eukaryota > Metazoa > Chordata > Testudines > Chelydridae > Chelydra > Chelydra serpentina. The sequence continues at coordinate 52,372,530 of JBAIAC010000024.1, read as the reverse complement.
CCTTGCCATGTGCCAACTGGCTCTTACAGCCAATAATGCCACATGAGATTCCAGCAGCAGAAGGGGATTACAAAGCACCCTCAAGCTACCAACCTCTTAGACAAAGGTTGGACAGACCCCATCCATCGCCAAGGCAGGAGCTGCCTCGACCCCCTTCCTCTTGTCTGCATTCACCTTCAGCCGCATCCCAAGCTCAGTCAGGCGCTGAGACCCTCACCATCCGGGCCTGAGGATAAGGAGTCCTTGAGTGGTGTGTCCTGCACATAGTCAGGACAATGCAACCCAGACTGTCCCTCTGTCTCCTCCAACAGCCTCACAGGGATTATTTCAACTCTGACTTGAGAAGGTGGCTGAGGGTTAATCTCCCTGCAGCCATCCCTTTCAGCTCCAGTAATTGCTTTGCTGGAGAGAGAGGCCTGGTTCTTTGCAGCCACTTGCTCTCCCCACGGTACTCTGCCTGAGATGGAGGGCTGATTTCCTTGACATACATTTGTATAAATAATAGTGAGGTTGTTTAACAGTTATTCTTAAAGAAAAGATGAGATAATTTCATGTTTTGATATTCTTAAAATTGATTCCCTTGAATCTGGAGCTCGGTATGTATTACAGAGAGAGCTCTCTTCTCTCCTCCTCTCTGAGAGGGGGAGGGCAGAGTCCCAGATCACTTGGGGAAGGGCATTGGAGAGAACGGGGGCAGTTGAGGAGGAGGGGACATGGGAATCTAGATGCTATTTGGGGTAGGTTTGGAGCAGCTGGAGAAGGGAGTATTGGGGAGCGGAGTGATCATGGAAAAGAGCTGGAGTAGCAAATGGCCCAGGTAGGGCATGGGGTAGAGGCCTGGGTTGGCCCAGTAGGGGTGTGAGGGAATAGCCTTGGGAAAGCATAGGGAATCAGCCTGGGAATGGTGTGTGGGAGCAGCCTACGTGTGGCTCAGAAAGGGTGGAATATTCGCATCATTTCCCATCATTTCCATGTCATAGAACTTCATCCGGAAGAACCTGGTGCCGTTTTGTGCGTTTCACACCGTTTCTGCCTCTCCCACCTCACATTTTAAAGTATTTGCAATTTGAACCAAATTAATAGCTTCCAAGGCCAGATGGGACCATTGTGATCATGGAGTCTGACCTGCATAACACAGGCCGGAGATCTCCCCTAGGGATTCCTGCAACAAACCCATCCCTTCTGTTTGAGCTACAGCATCTCTTTTCAAAAGCAGTCCAGTCTGGATGCGTCTATCTTTGCTTTGGAAATGCAAACAGTCACACTGTTTGGATGAGAGCTGTCTCTGATTTCTATATAGGTTCTTACGCCACACTCATCACCATAGTATCTGAGCATCTTCCAGTACCGCTTTAAGCGTCGTGACTATCATCTGTCATGTGCTGTTTGTTCTCTCTCCCTCCCTCAGGGGAAAGTGTGTGCAGTGAAGTGTCTTGTTGTGGTAGAGTTTTTTTAGATACATTGCTCTGTATTTATGTTAGAGAAGGCAAGGTCAAGGAAATGTACCTTGTGCTTGGAGTGGAAGGTGATAAGGTTTGTGATAGTCCTTAGTTCCTGGGGGAGTTCATTACACAGTCTGAGGCCAGCCCCCGAGAAGGACCTATCTCCTACACAGATGAGCTTTACCCTTATAGAGAGTTCCATTGTGCTAGAGGAGTGTAGTTGACCACTATCTTCATCCCAGAGGTCTAGATGGTCTTTTAGATGCCCTGAGTCCAGGCCTTGAAGATAAGGACCAATCCCTTGAACTTGATTAGATTATTCTGTGGGAAGCCAGAGTAGGGAGCAGAGGACAGGGTCTGATGTGCTCACGGTAGCCAGTGTTGTTAAGGGGACATTCTGCTGTGTTCTGGACTAGTTGGAGTTTCTAGGCACTGAAGGCTTCATGCCCACATATATTGCATCACTGTAATCCAGCCGCGAGGTGATGAAGGTGTGAATCATTGAGGCCAGGTCTGTTGTTTGCCAGGATGGGACTGAGTCTCCTAGCCAACTAGAGATGACAGCAGCAGCTGCAAGTAATACTTCCTAAGCAAGAGCTTAGCATCAGTGAGGAATCCAGGAGTACACCTAAACTACAGACTGAATCGACCAATTATGGGTCTGTACCTTCAACCATTTAAAAATTGGCCTCTTTCCCCTTGGAAATAGCCCTGAGTTCGTTCTCTCTCTCTCTCATATAAATTTCCCCCCCCTTCATGAGATTTCTGTGAAAGGAGGCTTGTAACTGACCTCCCAGTTTGTCTGGCTCTCCTCAAACCTGGCCTCCTTGTTGCACTGTTTGCAGATGAGCAAAGCAGCCTCTGACTCTTTTGCACTCCAACCATTGTCCATTCTTTGATTCTGCCTTCCCTGAGATCAGTTTCCTTTGAGATGCCTGCCAGTGATTGTGCCATCCACAGTCCAGTTCCAGGGATCTAAAATAGAAACAGACTTTCCTGAGAAATAAGAAGAGCCAGGAAGTAAGATCAGTCAAACACACCCTCGCCTGGGTGGATGCTTTGCAAAGTTCTGCTGTGCAGGCCCATGGTTTAAGTTAAAGCATTGTATAAGATACATGAGAAGTATTGTACAGCAGAACAAAGGCACTTGCCCAGACTAAAGGCTTTCTGGATGTCTAGTCCCAGAATATCTCATGACCCAAGGAGAAATGTCAGGTAATCAGAGCTCCTTCTTCCTTTATCTGATCTATTTTGGTTGGTTATAGTGCTTTTCGTTGTGGGATCTAAGCACTGCCCAGCTTGGCTCATCGCCAACAAGTAATTTATTTTACCTGAATGTTCATAGAAATATGAGCTGTCCCTTAAAAATCAGGTTTAATGGACTCTCATTTGGTTCTATGCAGTTCCTGACTCCAAAACATGGTTGTATATTTAGTAACATCCTCTTTGAGGCCCCAGTTCAGCAAAGTGCCTAAGCGTACACTTACATAACGGCCATACTCAATCAGACCAATGCTCCATCTAGTCCAGCATCTATCTCTGACTGGCCAATGCCAGGTGCTTCAGGTGGAATGAACAGAACAGGGTAATTACAAATGATCCATCCTCTGTCCAGTTTCAGCTTCTGGCAGTTGGAAGTTTAGGGACACCTGGAGAATTGGGTTGCATCCCTGTCCATCTTGGCTAATAGCCATTGATGGACCTATCCTCTATGAACTGATCTAACTCTTTTTTGAATCCAGTTATACTTTTGGCCTTCACAACATCCCCTGGAAAAGAGTTCCATGGGTTGACTGTGCATTGTGTGAAGAAGTACTTCCTTTTTTTTTGCCTTTGTCATTGGGTGACCCCTAGTTCTCTCTTTTCTATCCTGAACAGTCCCAGTCTTTTTAATCTCTCCTCATATGGAAGGTGTTCCATACCCCTAATCATTTTTGTTGACCTCCTCTATACCTTTCCCAATTCTAGTATATCTTTTTTGAAATGGGGCAACCAGAACTGTATGCAGTATTCAAGGTGTGGGTGTACCATGGATTTATATAGCGGCATTATGATATTTTCTGTTTTATTATCTGTCCCTTTCCTAGTGGTTCCTAATGGTTCCCTTTGAAATGAGTGGGATTTAAGAACATTTAAGTGCTTTAGCGAATTAAAGTCTAAATCAGGTCTATGCTAGAAAACCTTTTCTGGCATAGCAATGTCAGGGTGTGATTTATTTATTTATTGTGACATTTCTATGCCAGTAGAAAAGCCCTAGTGCGGATGCAGTTAAACTGGCGTAAAAGTGCTTTTGCTGGTATGGCATAGGTTTGCTCTATACTAGAAAGCTTTGCTGGCTAGGGTGACCGGACAGCAAGTGTGAAAAATTGGGACGGGGTGGGGGATAATAGGAGCCTATATAAGAAAAAGACCCCCAAATTGGGCTGTCCCTATAAAATTGGGACATCTGGTCACCCTATTGCTGGCATAGATATGACTAGGGCCCTACCAAATTCGTGGTCCATTTTTTGTAAATTTCACCGTCATATCATTATAAAAATCTTGAATTTCATGGTTACAGATATTTAAATCTTACATTTCATGGTGTTTTAACAACTATGAATATGTATTTTTAAACCAGCAAAATATAAACATGTAAAGTTGTTAAGACTCAGCGTTTCTCAGACTGGGGGTCCCAACTAAAAAGGGGGCTGCAAAGCTATTGTGGGGGGGGGGCCTGTTATTGCCATCCTTATTTCTGCACTGCCTTCAGAGCTGGGTGGCCGTAGAGCTGCGGCTGCTGGCCAGATGCCCAGCTCTGAAGGCTTTGTCCCCACCAGAAGCAGTGCAGAGGTAAGGGTGGCATGGTATGCTGGTAGCAGTATTGCCACCCTTATTTTTGCGCTGCTGGTGGTGGTGGCGCTGCCTTCAGAGCTGGACATCTGGCCAGCAGCCGCCGCTCTCCAGCTGCCCAGCTCTGAGGGAGAGGGTAAAAATGCATAAAAGACCAGCTTTCACAGGGGAGCCCAGATTTCACAGTCTGTGACGTGTTTTTCATGGCCGTGAATTTGGTAGGGCCCTAGATATGACTGTTAGGAGTGTGAAAAAATCACTGACTAATCGACATAGCTAGCATAGATAATGCTTACCCCAGCAAAAGTCCTTTTGCTGGTATAACCTATTCCGTTCATGGAACTAGTTTAAACTGTTCTGGCAAAGAACTCTTTTGCAGGTATTAAGCTGTGTCTCCACTAGGGAGGTTTGCTGGTATAACTCTACCGGTATCTCTACCCGAAAATCGTTTTAAATAGAGACAAGACTTTATTTTGCTTACTGAATTGGTATAAGCTATAATAACAAAAGCAATTTTTGCCGGCATGAATTGCATCTATGCTAGTAAAGCGCTACAGGTATAGTTGCACCAGAAAAACTTGAGACTACATTAAGGCCTGTTCTTCACACAGATTTTGTACCTATGTGGATTCGTGGTGTGATTTTCCTTTACTGAGATAGTGATACTAGTAGAATCCCTAATGCGAATGCAGTTATACTGGAATAAAGATGCCTTGTACTAGTGTAGCTTATTCCCCTTCCCATATGGGAATAGCTATATTGATATAAACCACCTTTATATTGGTGTTACTTCATCCGTGCTAGGGGCTTGTATCTCTTCACTTCTGCCAGTATAGTTAAAGTGGTACAATTTTTGTAGACAAAGCCCTTAGGTCTAAGTGCTCACTTCTGCTATCGCATACAGAGCCTCAACAATCCCAAACACTGATTATGAGAGAGGCCCTTTATTAACCAAAACCATGCAGCTTTTGCTCAGGCTCAAGTAACAAACAGCCATGTGACTCAAAATTGTATACCTCATCAGCTGAAAGTGACACCTAAATTTACCCGGAGGTCATAACTGCAGACACAGCTGTCTGCTACTTGGCCAGCTTTTGAGTTTGTTGTTAAATGAAACGAAACCTTGAATTTCAAGTAGCTCTAGGTTTTGTTCACCCACTGCTGCCTTGCTATTGTGAAACAAAAGTGTAGACACGAGGAGTGAAGGGTAATTTACAACTAAACATATTAAGATGGTAAGAGACACAGTGAAGCAATGAGAATGAATCACTCATTTGAGGGTCCACTTGACTTTGCTCTGTGAGGCCCTGTAATTAATTTACTGTTATCACGCTAACATTTTGTGCTCTGCTTCTGAGCACTGCTTTGCATCATTAAATGAGCTCCCCCATTTTTCTCATGTCTCTTTGGCCAGGGACTAATATTCTGCAGCTCAGATAGAGTGAACACTGGTCAGGGAAGGAAAACAGGTGATAATTAAGTGGCCTGATGTTAAGGTAGAGGGGATGAGTTGGAGTGGCAAGAGAGGGTGAAATGGGAGACTTAAGGGGGTGGTGGTCAGAGGAGTGTCAGAGAGAGAGAGAGCAGAAACTGGGAAGGAAGGTGACATGGGTGTGAAGTTTGAGGGAGGGGGATGTGGGGTGGCTGGGTGAAAAGATGCAGAGAGCAGGAGGAGTGGGCAAAAAGGGGAAAGCATCTCCAAAGCTGCCTTTATCAACTTTTAAATCTTCCCCCAAGCAAAGATCTCTCCTCCTCTATGCCTTACCGCCCTTGAGGTGACTGCCCCTTCCCCTGGCTCTGTTTGGTTTCTGTGATTTACTGGAGTCTGAATTCAGGGATGCAAAGTGTTTGAATATTTGTGTTCTTGCTCTGAGGCTGGATGAAACCTCTTCCCCGCCACTTACCATCTTCGTCACCTGGTACGAAGAGGACTGTGCCTTGCAGTGTTGCCTCTGGAAGGTGCTGGTTGTAGTCATTCTGCGATGGACTCGGTCAATTTGCGCCCAGTCAAACCAAGGGGACGTGACAGATATCTAGTCTGGAAAGCAATAATCTGGTATGGCATGTGCACTAGATGAGACCCCACCTTAGCCCTCTCTACTGCTAGGGATAGGGTGAAGGGAGACAAGTGGCCCAGTTTTGCAGACTGTATTGCATTAACCAATGAGCCATGGCCAGTGGCAGCATGCAGTGCTCAAAAGAGAGAGAACTGATACAGAGTGGATTTTTCAGGATGGCATCAGCACGACTCAGCAGCATGTTGTGCTGCGGCATCTTGGCTGCCCTTTGATCTCCTGGACGTTCAGGGACACATTATCCTCCTACATACGTCATGTTGCCCTGTTGTAGTCGGTGGAGTGAGAGCGATCCAAGTGTGCGGCTAATGCAGTTGTAACTCACAGGGCTGTGGTGAGGGTCATTCAGAGAATAGATGTAAAGTGCTTTGATCATTAAAAGTGCTACCTAAGCGCTCAGTATTATTCTGATGGTAATACATGGGTACTTGGATAAGAGATTGTATTGATGTCATTGCAGCACATGCACTGAGGCAGCAGAAAAACCTCTGACATGACCTCCTCTTTCTAGACCAGCAATAATGCATGCAGGTCAGAGTATAGCTCAGTTCTGTTTGCATTTATTATCTTGCTTTCTCCTCATTTTGTTTAATTAGGGTTCTAAAACTGCGAACAAAAATTCTGCAGATTATAGTCTCCCATCTTCGTAAGTTTCTGGATGTGTCTTGTATTAAATCAAAACAATGGGCCAAGTTTTTTTGTGGGTGTTGATTGGCACAGCTCTTTTGAAGCCAATGGAGATGCGCCAATATACACAGCAGAGTGTTTGGCCTTGTATCTCTAGTCAACTGGATGTGAGTCATCAGGTTGTATGTGGCTACTCTCCAAATCAGACTGACTTCTTATGGGCTGTCTTTCAATGACTGTAACAAGTTGGGCTCCAAAAGAATTCCTGGTAGTTTCTCTTCCATAACTTGTTCTCTGAGATCAACGTGTTGAAAGATTTCCAAACAGCCTTCTGCCCCCGTAAAAGATGTCTGGCATGCATGTTCATCTGGTGTCTCTTCTCTCATGAATCTGTGCATCCATTCTGCATGTACTCGAAGCAAGACCTTAATCTTTTTTCTTTTATGAGCAAGGATATGTTATTTAGTTTCTTGATGACTGTGTAACGCCCCACAAAATGGAGTCAATTTAGGGTTTCCTTCAGTTCTGTCCAGTGGTTTAGCCAAACTTTTTTCCACTCATGGCATTCTGATCCTGACTTGAGCACTTACTGTTCACCTGTTTCACTACCCACTGGAATGAACCTGGCACCTCAACGGCCCCTGTGCTTCTTCCCAGGTCTGTCACCTCCTGATGTCTGAATGTCAAGTCACAGAAGTTTAGCTCTGAAAATCTCAACCAAGTTGCCTTCACAACCTCTTGTTCTTTACTGGGTAATAGTCTGAGCAAGGAACGGATGGCAGGGTTAAGCATCCTGTAGTGGAGCCAGGAGAAAGTAACATTTGGCTACCTGGCGTTTATGGTCAACCGTACACAATGCTCTTGACTCATATTCCTTCCCCCGATCACTGCAAATGCAGGAGCAATAAACTGCAGCACTGTGTATTTTAAATCCTTTTATCTTTTAGGAACCGTACTACCACATATGTTGAGTAGATATCGTACACTGTAAGCATTTCTGGTAGCAGTCCTCCTAAAGAAATGTGTATTATCATTTCCCCTAGGGGAGAACTTTCTTCCTGCTGGTGCTTTCCTTTCCTGACATATAAGCCAAGTATATACCCTGTTAACACAACCAACCATGTCCAGCCAAAAGAACATCTGACATTCGGATTAGTTTTTTCAGAGACCATATGACCTGCTACTTCATTCCCCGGGGGCTGGTCCCGAGATGTTCTCTGTAAGCCTACTAGCAGGGAATTCTGCTACCCTGTAATAAGTGGGTCTACAAATTTACCCTAAGTGTAAGCTCAACTGTGAAAAGTGCGTACAAGTTCCTAAAATGTCACAATAACCCATAACAACAAATGTTGATGGGAAAAGGTGCCAAAAAAAAAAAGACAGACTGAGTTAGTCCAAACAAGAAGGCCTACTGATATAATGCAAGGACTGCGTTAAAATCATGCCAGGTATACAAAAACTGTATGGAACCGAAAATCAATGAACCAGAATTGGTGTGTCGGGAATTAGGCGTATTGGAGGATAAAATAATGAGAGGATGGACTCTTCTGCCCGTCACTCCCTTTTGGGGGGTCTTAAAAATGAAAGCGACTTTGGAAGAAAAGCTGGCTCCTGTGCTGCTGGCTGGCTGAAAGAGGAGAGCAGGGGAAGGAGTGAGCTTAACCACCATGGCTGCCACCCCCAGCATTTCCTGGGACCCTCAAGCTTCTTCATCTTACTCCTAAGAAATGTCCTGACCAGACTGGGCCACAGAGTGGGAGCCAGATAACAAACCACCTTCCCCAGCTCCAGCTAAACCCCAAACATCACCTGGGATGTGAGACTTTGTCTGCTCCGCCTCCCGTGTGTCCTTTTCTTTCCCTACCTTATTTCTTTTCTTTCCTCTCTCTCTCCTTCTTCCTTCTGTCTTAGGGTACGTCTACACTACCCGCCCGATTCGGCGGGTAGAGATCGATCTTCTGGGATCGATTTATCGTGTCTCATGTAGACGCGATAAATCGATCCCAGAAGCGCTCCCCGTCGACTCCGGAACTCCAGCTTGGCGCGAGGAGTAAGCGGAGTCGACGGGGGAGCCAGCCTGCACTGCGTGGACCCGAAGTAAGTAATTTTAATTCGATCTAAGATACGTCGACTTCAGCTATGCTATTCTCGTAGCTGAAGTTGCGTATCTTAGATCGATCCCCCGCCCCTAGTGTGGACCAGGCCTAAGAGTCTGGCTTAGCCGGCCAAGACTGCATATGTTGCAACACTGCTGTGAGCCCGTGACCAGAGAGGCAGCTAAATGCAATGTTCTAAACAGCCCAGTGGTCCCCAACTTTTCCGTTGCAGTAGCATCTTCATGTTCCCAGAAGAATGTGGCGGGCGCTGGATGACCAGCCGCCGAAATGCCGCTGAGAAGCTTAATCTTCTTGAGAAGCATCGCCGCCGAAATGCCGCTGAAAAAGCAACGGTGATGCTTCTTGGCGTTACTGCTTTTCGGAGGAATTTCAGCAGCTGGTTGTCTGGTGGCCGCACTCCTCGGCAGCGGATTGTCCCGCGGAAGCGCTCCCTTGTCGGTAGGTGGGCACACATAAATGCCCCGGCGGGCCTCATGGCGCCCGCGGGCACCGCGTTGGGGACCACTGTAAACAGCCTGATGCTGGTACAAGTTTGCCAGGTCTCAGAGTGGCTGATCGGACCCTGTGCTGGGCCTGTGTTTTTCCAGCAGTGCGGTTGCAAGTGTCAATGCCAGAGACAGAAGCTGCCTTTTCTATCTTTGCTGTTCTTTTCTCTCCCGTTTCGTGTGTGTATTTTTCTTTTCTTTCTAGGAAATGGGATTGGACTTTAACTGCAACAGCCCCAGCCCATATCAACTTATTTTTTCTCTTCTCCCCAAAAAAGGACATCACCTCCTACATGAGCAAATTGGTACCAGCTGTGAGCTCTTCCCATTCTAGGTCTTCCTCCAGCAGATCTGCTGGGCTACTGAAAAGTAACTCAGGGTATTTAGGCTACTCTTCTAAGATGTCTGAGCAAGCCTAATTGGAGGCTAGGAATATATGCAACCACATGGCTAATCCGTGTCCACAAGTGTAAGAACCCGCAGGGCTGGAACCTAGGTCTTTGTGGGTTCTGTGCCACCGATGTCTCCGCATCTCCACTGTAGGCTTAGGCTGGGCTCCCAGAGGAGGACCCTGTGAGGCTGGGCTCGACAGGAAGAACCGCCCAGTGGGACCTGAGGGTGGGCCCCTTACAGGCCACTGATTGGCCAGTACCAGTACTTACACCAGGAAGACATGAAAGGGAACTGTCTGAGCAGCAAAAACAGAGTGCCTGCCTGTCTCTGCTCCAGACTCTGCTTGCAATGGGCCCCAGACTTTGGCTTCCAACCCTGGTTTGTCCTCAACTTCACTCCTCAATTGCTGTCTATACCCTGGCACCTGCCCCATGTCTCCTGGTAACCTGACCCTGCCTGTCTTCTGACACCTGAACCTTGGTCTGCCCTCTGGCCTATCTCAAACTCCGACCTCCTGGTCCCTGACTCCTGCTCTGACTGCCCTCGTCTCGGCCCTGACAACAAGTGCCCCTCTGGATTGGAGCCCTCGTTGTGTATATGCTGTGAATACTGCACCTAACACATTTGCAAGTTGGGGCTAAATAGCCAGATGCTCCAGTAGTTGAATACTTGATCTCTTTCTAATTCAATTTGAAGCTCCAGTCCCAGAAACCACTGGTCAGTGTTTATCAAGGTCATTAGTCTTCTCCAGCACAAATCCAACAGCAGACTGTCATGCATCTTGTTACCGTTATGAATGAACTGGAGTCTGAAAGTTAAGAGCCTCCAAAGATCTTATTCGCTAATAATGAAACAATCCAGAGTGTGTCACAAAGGCAGCTTTTCCTTGATCTGCCTTTGCTGCTCCTCTGCTGGGATCTGGATCCTAAATCAAAACTGCTGCAAGATTTTGCTCCAGCCATTATCCAAAGTGTCAGTTATGTTAACAAAGGACGGCCGTCTTCAGCTGTCTGCCATGTGTTTCCTGTCTCTATTAGACTTTTTAATAGAGTCCTCCAGCCAGGGATAAAGCTGTTCTTTTACTGCTACCAACAGAGGGCACTCCCAGGTTTAAAGAAAATGTGCTGTAGCACTCAATCATATATATATTGGTGCAGCTGTTCTAATTATTTAGTTTCATCCCCTTTCACTGGGGCTTCTGTCCAGATCATCTGTAAATTGCTTTCTGGTTGGGGCTGCTTTTCATCTCTTGGCCACAGCCCCTGCGACAGGTGATGAGGTGGCATCTCTGATAACATTGTCTCATGCTAATTGTTTACCAGCGGTATCTGCTTGTCAATTACACTGATTACTCTGACTCAGAACTTTCCATTTCGGGGCTACTTGAAACCGAGTTGTGCTAAATGCCAGTTCTGACTGTGTATTCGTAACTTCGAATGCTCCTTCAGGGCTAGTGTACACTGGCAATGCTAAAGTGCGGCCAGGGCAGCACTTTAACGTGGCTTGTGTGGTCAGGGCAGAGCGCTGGGAGAGAGGTCTCCCAGCGCTCTAAAAAAACCCACCTCCACAAGGGACGTAGTGCAGCTCCCAGCGCTGGTGCACTGTTTACACTGGCGCTTTACAGCGCTGAAACTTGCTGTGCTCAGGGGGATGTTTTTTCACACCCCTGAGCGAGAAAGTTGCAGCACTGAAAAGTGCCAGTGTAGACAAGCCCTTAGATTCTCCACAGCTTTCCATTCTTTTTACAGGTGCATGCTGTAGTGGTGTATGTTGACGCAACTTCATAGCAACTTCACTCCAAGGCAGGAATGAGACAGGACAGTTGATTTGGTGATCCTGAGACGGTTCTCTCTCCACCTGATGTTATGGTAGTGGGACCTCTAAGCTCCCAAGAGCTTCCTCCTGAGCTCCTCAGAGTGTGAGCACTTACTCCTACTAACGTCCATTAGGATTACGTGGATATTGTGCAGGGAATTGTGCTGAACATGGGCTAGCGTGGTAACCTTAACACATAGAACCTCCACTTTTCCTAACTCCCCTCCTCCTTTCCTTTGGGTTGGGCAGTTATTTCCAAATGGCCTTTACCTCCTCTGTAAATGTCATGTGGCCCAACTGGGGAAAAGTTAGCCACCCTCATCTGATCAAAGGGTGGTTTGTGAGCTGCGTGCATGTCTGCTTCCTCTAGTTGGCCGAGTCAAGCAAGGCACTCAGTGGCATTTCTCTGTTTGTTTGTAGTGTGATAACTTGAAGATCACATCTGATCAATTCCAAACTCTCTGGGAGTGTTCCAGGCATCAGTGGGAAGAATCAGAAAAGCCCGTTTTCCACTGAAACCACCACCTGGTCACTCAGGACACTGGGGCGAGGCAGTGTACGCCCCGTGGGAGGGGAACAGTCAGAGTTGAGGGTTAAGTTTAGTGGGCCTCTCGCCCAACTCCAGCCAACCTCCCTACTCCACCTGGGGTTTCTCCTCCCTGCTCTCCAACCCGCCCCACTAAAAAAAAAAAAAAATCAGCGGAGCCCTTTGCTGCCACTTCTGCTACCTGCCTCTTGGTCAGAACCCTCTTGATTTTGATGGGAAACTGGAAAAGCCTGGCAGCATGTGACCAGGGGCGCCAGTTTCATACCTGAGATCTGTTCACTGCATACACCGTACAACTTGAGTGTGATATATGATGAGTTCAGTGCTGCTCTCAGTTTTGGGGCAGGGAGTTTTGTTTATAAACAGAGGCAGGGTGATTAAGACAACAAAAGGCTTGTCATTAAATTAAGGATCCTTAGATGACCCTGAAAGGATTGCCAGGCACTCCAGTTACAAGATAGGAAACAAAGGGTAGGGATAAAAGGTGAGAATGGAGAGAGGTAAATAGTGGTGCCTCCAAGGGGTCTGTACTGGGACGGGTGCTGTCAAACATATTCGTAAATGATCTGGAAAAACGGGTAAACAGTGAGGTGGCAACATTTGCAGATGATACAAAATTACTCAAGATAGCTAAGTCCAAAGCTGACTGCAAAGAGTTACAAAGGGATTTCACAAAACTGGGTGACTGAGTGAATGGCAGATGAAATTCAATGTTAATAAATGCAAAGTCATGCACATGGCAAAATATAAGCCCAATTATACATATAAAATGATGGGGTCTAAATTAGCTGTTACCCGTCAAGAAAGATCTTGAAGTCATTGTGGATAGTTCTCCGAAAACATCTGCTCAATGTGCAGCGGCAGTCAAAAAAGCAAACAGAATATTGGGAATCATTAGGAAAGGGATAGATAATGACAGTAAATATCATATTGCCTCTATATAAATCCATGGTATGCCCACATATTGAATACTGTGTGCAGATTTGGTCATCCCATCTCCAAAAAGATATATTGGATTTGGAAAAGGTACAGAAAAGGGCAACAGAAATTATTAGGGGTATGGAATAGCTCCTGTCTGAGGAGAAATTAAAAACACTGGGACTTTTCAGCTTGGAAAAGAGATGACTAAGGGGGAAATGATAGAGGCCTATAAAATCATGAATGGTGTGGAAAAATTGAATAAGGAAATGTTATTTACTCCTTCACATAACCCAAGAACTAGGAGTCACCAAATGAAATGAATAGGCAGCAGATTTAAAACAAAAACAAGAAAGTATTTCTTCACATTCAACCCATGGAGCTCTTTGCCAGGAGATGTTGTGAAGGCCAAAACTATAACAGGGTTCCAATAAGAACTAGGTAAATTCATAGCGGATAGGTCCATCAATGGCTATCAGCCAGGACAGGCAGGGATGGAGTGGGCGACAGGGGATGAATCACTTGATGACTGCTTGTTCTGTTCATTCCCTCTGAAGCACCTGGTATTGGCCACTGTCGGAAGACAGGATACTAGACTAGATGGACCTTTGGTCTGACCCAGAATGGGCATTGCATTGTTCTTATATAGAACCCAGATGTATCTGCCCCCTGCTGTAACCTACTAGACCCCACTCCACTCCCAGAGCTGAGATAGAACCCAGGAGTCCTGATGGGGTCTCTCTCTCTCTCTTTGCAGAGTTACAAAGTCAGAATATACATTAAAATTTTAAACCTAACCAGTGTCCCTTAAGTGACTTGCCACAAGATGTCCGAACATGTTAGTATTAGAACGGAGTGGGTCTAATATTTATTTAATTTTATTTCTTTTATTTAGGAATTAGATACAGTGCTCCTGTCAGCTAATTGCTAAATTATCTGCCAAAAAACTAGCGTTTTCAAGTGCCTAAGTAGCCCCTGGAATAACGGTTAAAGTTGTCCCCCTCCCCCCCCAATCTGAAATGGTGACCCTGGTACGACTGAAAACTAATAGCTGACAGGCTGGTCAGAATCAGTCTGTCCGCTTGCATGTTTGTAACCCTGCTTCTGCTCTGACCCATCAGCTTATTCATGGGTACGTTATCTTCCTTCGCCAGCAGATTGGGAAGTTTGCTTGTTAAGCCATTTATAACCTGACTTTCCTAACAGGGCTCCATCATGGGTGGTCAGTGACCCGGCCATTGGGGGAGGCTGGCCCCCGGCCCCTCCACTTATAACCGAGGCCCCACCTTTCCGTCTTCCGTTCTGTTCCACCTCCCCTGCAGGAGCCCAGAGCACCCCCACCCTGGCCCCAGTGCTGGGTGGCCAGGCGGCACTGCCACAGCGCTCCCAGCCCCTGTGGGCCGAGTGGCCAGGCCCGGAGTGCCAGGCGGCAGCACCCCCAGTCCTGATGCTCCGGCTGGCCAGCCCCAGCTAGCCTGGGTCAGGGCAGAGCACAGGGAACTGCAGGAGGAGTCTGGGGGCGGAGCTTGGGCGGGACCACAGCAGGCTGTTTGGGGGGGCACCGCCTCCCCCAGCCTATGATACCCGCCGGCCATGGGCTCCGTCACTGCCTGCAGCATAGGATCTTTCTAGCTTGCTGGCTTCGACGTTCAATGCAGCAGGTTCTGTTTCACCTGGGTCATCTCTGGTTTGGGTGCGAAGCTCTGTCAAAGCCTCTGTAAAGTGCACAGGTAGTTATTGAGGGGCTGCCTGCCTGGTGTATCTTGGCCTGCTATTAGGGTGACCAGATGTCCCGATTTTATAGGGACAGTCCCGATTTTTGAGTCTTTTTCTTATAAAGGCTCCTATTACCCCCCACCCCCTGTCCCGATTTTTCACACTTCCTGTCTGGTCACCCTACCTGCTATTGCTTGTGGCATTTCGGAAGAGCTAGTCCTCCTTAATAATGGCTCTTTCCTTGGTTACTTATACTAGCTCAGTGGTTCTCAACTGTGGGCCACCGATTCTTCAGGGAAAGCCCCCGGCGCGCTGGGACGGTTTGTTTACCTGCCGCGGCGGCAGGTTCGGCCGGTCGCAGCTCCCAGTGGCCGCGGTTCGCCGCTCCAGGCCAATGGGGGCTGCGGGACACGGCGGACAGCACAGCCCCTGTCAGCACAGTAGTTGCCTTCCTGTGACGATGCTGCAAATCGCAGCAACATGCACGGGGTCAAGGAGGAAACCCCCACCAGGAGCCAGCAGCAAAGCCCCATGCGCTGGGACTTGTGCTCGAGTTAGGGGACAGCACCACCTACTGTCACAGATGCTCCCTGCATTTACCATTGCAACCTGAAGTTTTGTCCCACTCCCTCACCAGCTGCTAGAATGTGGGAGTGGGGGCAAGTTGACTGCTTTCTGCCCTTGGAAGAGCGAGTGGTGTGGGGCATTTGTCTGTTCTTGGCCCAGGGCAAAAGCAGGTTAATCCATCGCTGTTGGTGGAAGGTTTGGGCCTGTGATTAAGGTGGATTTAGATGAGAACTGGGGGTCCCTTTCCAGCCCAGGCAAAGGGACCTAGTAAAAAATCAAGATGGGAGGAGATTCACCTGCTCAGGCAAAGGCCCTGAGAAATAGGGTGTTGCAGGAATGGAATGAACAGCTGTCTCCCTCCCGCTTTGCAGCCCCCGTCACATCCAGGTACCTGGAGACGACTAGCTTTTAGTTAAACTCTTTGGTAGTGGTGGCACAACACACGGCCACCTGGGGATCACGGTTCCTGGTTCGTGCTCTCTTCCCCCGCAGGCTGGTTGGGGGTGGGTGGGAGCCGTGCTACGGGTGGGGAGGAGTACTGCACATCTCCCTTGTGCCCACCTGGGTTGGTGTTAACAGGCTGTAGGGAGAATCCTGCTCAGCCCTCGCTGGCTCGGAAGGATGGGGCCTGTGAAAGTGAGGAGTAAAGGAAAATATCGGGGTGACCCTAAAGCACCCACGTTACGTCTCACTGATCAGGAGCTTGCTATTAATTTCCCCTGTCTGTCTTGTGCCCCCTCTAGAGTGATGTACCGCAACGGCGCCAAAGATGCTTGGACTCGGCGCATGTTCTCTCAGCGCTCACACGCTCTCCGAGGCCAGCTCCCTCACGGCCAGTGGGGTTGCCGAGCTGGACTCCGACTCCCAGAGATACGTCCTGGCCCTTCCAGAGGAAGAGACATGGCGCAAGCACCAGCTCGGCCTGATGCAAGCCACCCAGTCCTGCAGCCTGCTGGAGCCCGAGGCCTTGGGGGACGCTCTGGTCTCACGCACGGCCAGCTTTGACGTCCTCTATGAGCCAGGGTCCCGGGACGGGGAGGCCAGCTTGGGCTTTGAGGGGAGCAGCACTTTTGACCTGGGACTGAGCCAGTACATCCCGGTGAGCCCAGACGTGATCAAGCGCCGGAGGGGCGGGCTGATCGAACAGAGGGACATCATCAAGGCGCATGAGGCTCACAAGATGCAGAGCACGCCTCAGGCAAGGCGGAAGGAGTGGGAGTAAGTACCCCGCAGGCCCTGTGGTGGTGGCAGGAGGCGGCTCTAGATAAGAGAAGATGTTACTTCTCACTGCTCACGGGTGATTGGAGCTCAGGCCCCTGACTCCAGTGGCCAGCGGGGGCTCCCAAGGGTTCTGGAGGCGGCATGCCCAGCTTTGCAGGGAGGAAAAGCCTTACACAATTGCCATCCCACAATGACCTCAAAAGGGAGCCATCATCAGCCAGAAAGATAGATCAACCCATTGTACAGGCCCTTTGGGAAACAGAGAGGAAGAGCTGGAGATATTGTGGAGGCCTTGCCCGCTAAACTACCAAAGCCAATATCTTCTCACACCCCACCCAGCCTGCTCTCCCCTCCTGCAGAGAGCGATTCTAAAATAGAATGAAAAAATCCCTGTCTGGGGTCTTTTCTCTGCCGTTTCCCCTGGGAATGGGCCAGATCCTTAACCAGCTCTTTGAACCCGGGATATGGATTTCAACTTCCCTTTGTGTTGCCAAACAGTTTTGCTCACCGCTAGTTGCTTGTCCATCCTTCTCCCACTTTGTGCCACCTATACCAAAAGTGCGCACCTAGCATTCACTGTGAGAGCGACTCATGAAACTAGGCATAGGAGATCGGAATTAACATGTGGGCTTTGCAAGTGCTGAGTGCCTCGTTATCTTTTGGGACCCACTCGGGACACCAAATTAATAAATAATTGACAAGCAGTAGCAGAGGGATGGGGCCCTTCATTGTCAGTGAGTGTGCTGAGTACCTAAAATAGTAGTGAAACAGCAAAACTGACCCGATCGTTTGCAGTTTTATTTCAGGCCAGTGAAATGAGTTCTGTTGCATGTATGCACCAGGGCAAGATCTGTGCCTTTTCCCCACGTGGGTATCTGCTGTTCAGTCTAGTAGTAAGTCTAGCATAATACTGTACAGATGGGCTTTCTCTCTTAGACCCACATGTGGGAACTACACAGAAAAATCTATTTTGTGTGTGCATCTTTTTTGGCTTAATCTGCTTGTTCCCCCTATTGGCAGGTTTAGGTAATGCAACCACATAACTTCCTGTACAGGGACTTGGCCGACCAGGTTCTAGTTCTGCTTCCACCACTGATCTGCTGTGTGACCTCAGGCAACTAACTTCTTCTCTGTGCCCGGTTTCCCCTCTCACCCTGCCTATTTTGCCTGTTCAGACTATAAGTATAACGCCGACAACTGGGGATCTCTGGAGCTTAGTGCATGAGCCTCTACTGCATGAGCTAAAAGCCAACTGGCTCTTAGGTAAGGCTGTAGAGCAGACTCATTTTAACTCTCTCTAAGTGGTCTCGATGCCTCCAGATGGGACAGAACACCATACCCAGAAGGTGTGTGGGTTACATAAGCACTTGAGGAGTCGCTGTCTCTTATGCAAAAAGCCTTTGACTTGTTTGTTTGGGGTCTGTAGACGCTGCTGTAACTACAGGCACAGCTATGATGGACGGCTTGTACAGCAGGATTCTTCTGCTCATCCTTCCTCCAAATGCTCCTGAGCTGGACCCAAACAGCCTTTTGCTTAGTGCAGCTGCATCCTTAAGGGATCCGTCTCTTGTGTGAAAAGGCTGGCTGATATTTTAAAGGTTGGTAGTTGTGCGTGGCTGGTTAATATCGTGAATTTTTTAAAACTTTATTTATTGGGGAGAGGGAATGATGCTGCTGGGCTAGTGGTAGTTGTGTTAGGAATCATCCTCATGGTTTGCTCGGGGTCTAAACCAGGGGTCTCAAACTCAAATTACCACGAGGGCCGCATGAGGACTAGTGCATTGGCCCGAGGGCCGCATCACTGACCCCGTCCCCTCGCTGCACCCGGCCCTGCCCACACTTCACCCCTTCCATTAGGCCCCACCCCTTCTCCGCCCCTTCTCTGCCTTCTCCCCTGAGCGCGCGGCTTCCCGCTCCTTCCCCCTCCCTCCCAGAAACCACAAAGCCGCCAGACAGCTGTTCTGGCGGCGGGAACTGCCTGGGGGTAAAAATAGAACCCTGGAGCAGCGTGGAGGGAACGGGGATCTTAGCGGCCACAGAACGTAACTGAGGTGGGGGGGCGGGGGTGAGGGGAGTTGGTGGCCACAGAACATAACTGGGGGGAGGGCGGGGGTGAAGGGAGTTGGAGGCCACAGAACATAACTGGGGTGAGGGTGGGGGTGAGGGGAGTTGGCGGCCATAGGACGTAACTGGGAGGGGGGAGCCCGGCCGCCCGCCTCATCTCCCCTCCTCCTCCCCTGTGTGCGCACTTCCTGCTCCTCCCCCCTCCCTCCCAGAAACTGCCAGACAGTTGTTCTGGCGGCGGAACTTCAGATCGTAACTTGGGGGAAGTGGAGGGGGGCGCAGAAGCGGTTCCCTGCAGCCCGCCAGGCTCCCCATGCCCCCCTGAGTTACGTTCTGAAGTTCCGTCGCCAGAACAGCTGTCTGGCGGCAGGAACTGCCTGGGGGAAAAAAAATTTTTTTTAAATGAAGGGGGGGTATCCCAGGGAAGAGCTCCATGGGCCCCATGCGGCCCGCGGGCCGTGTGTTTGAGACCCCCGGTCTAAACAGACTCCTTCCTCCCTCCACTGGCTTGTTCATGTTATGTGCTGATATTACCCCACAGAATAGCAAATGGAAATGGGACACTGTGGGAGTACGCAGCATGGGGCCAGACACCTGGCTGGCAGTAGTAGTGAATGATGGACTTATGCAGACATGGGAATGAGAGGAACTCCCTCCTTGTTGGGAACCAACATGCATATACAGCTACTAAACTCCACCCAGCCAGCTACAAACTAATCTTAGCTTTCCTGTGTAGACAAGGCCTTGTTCAGTGTAACCTAAGGTGTGAAATTAAACCAATCTAGTTATACTAGTATAACACCCTGCATGGACACTTATTCCAGTATAAGAGCATGTCTGTACTGCACTCAGAGATGTGGCTAGAACACGTGTAGACATGCCTGAGCTAGCTTTGATCTAGCTACCTTGGTACCAACAGCAGTGAAACCGTGGCAGTATGGGCTAGCCGCTCCAGTACATATCCAGCATCACAGGTGAGGTTGTGTAACCCGTCCTCCGCAGTTTCACTGCTTCTGTTATTCAAGCTGGATAGAAGAGAGCTAGCTTGGGTATGTCGACTCGTACTGCAGTCACACGTCTGATTGCAACATACATATACCCTCCGTGTTGGCTTTTTTTTAAATTTAGCTTGTGTCCCTTGGGATGGAGTTTAAGCTAACCCCTGAAAAGGCGCTAACATTGGAATAACAGTGCTCACCCGGGGGAGGAAGGTGAGGAGGGTTATACCATGTAATAATATTGGTGTAACAGGTAAACGTTCTTGTGTAGATAAGGCCTTACTCTTTATTGGCCTTTATGCTACAGTTTTGAGACAGTGGGTGTGCATTGAATAAACCTCATTTTCCTTGCATCTTTTGAATCTAAGGGATTCAGCCTGCATGTGGCCTTTGGTTGGTCACACAAATCCTCATTTGTTCATTAATTGCCTTCTTGAGAGGAGGTGCCGTTGTCATGCAGGTAGAGGTGGCCTCCATTGCAGGCAGCCTGATTTTTACAGAGAAGAACACTTAAAATATCCATCCGTTCTATGCTGGGTACAATTCACATTATACAGGCTGGGTCCTGTTGGCCACAATTTCCTTGCCATCTAATTGTTACACTGTTGAGGCACTGTCATTACGGTGGTGATGACTGGGAGCGGTCAGTCATATGAATGCTGTTGGCCATTTGGTCACATCTATCAAAGTCCTTGTAACTGAGTTTAAGAAGTATGATTAAACACAGTTCAAAGCCCATTGCTGCCCACAGGGTTTTAATATAGCTTGGCTAGCCAATAAGGAGAGGGCTAAACTGTGTTCTAGGCTACAGGCCAGATTCCAGGTCCTATTCCGGCTGCTTTGTGGTTTCCAGTAGCAG
Organism: Chelydra serpentina; assembly: GCA_037349315.1. Taxonomy (NCBI): domain Eukaryota; kingdom Metazoa; phylum Chordata; order Testudines; family Chelydridae; genus Chelydra; species Chelydra serpentina. The sequence continues at coordinate 52,351,854 of JBAIAC010000024.1, read as the reverse complement.
AAATCTGGCAGATCAGGGTCTTCTCTCTGTTTCTCCTGCCTAGGGAAATCCTTTGGTGGTGTAGAGCCATAGTTGTGGCCTCTGTGCCATACCCTCTTGTTGCCCTCAGTGAAGAGGGTGTTCCCAGGAGGAAGGGGGGTGGCTGGGGCATCCATGGGCCAGAATGGTTCACCGATGCCATGGACACCCTCAAGGTTGCACTAATTGACAGCAGGACTAGACCAGACCCAGGTCTGGGGGAGCACAAGAATGGCTTGAAAGCCACCTTTTGCAGGTCTTGCTCCAAACACAGTTTGGCCGGAGAGGTGGATCTGAGTCTGTCTACCTAGGCTGGAGCATGGTGGTTCTGTCTGCATTGTTCATACTGGCTAGCCAGTAAAACTGGACAAATGATATCTGTGAATTGCTTATTTGATGTGGTTTTTCCTCTTGAGTTCTCCAATAATTTCCCTGCTGTTAGACCAGCTCAGTAAATGGTTGAAGACAATTAGTTGGGTCATCTGCAATGTTTTTGTTTTTGTTATTTGTCCCCCTCTAGTGAAGAAATGGTGTTAGATCTCAACTTGGCTATGATAAGGTTTGAACTAAGGTGTAAGCACGCCTTTTTATGTTGGGGTTGTGAGGCTAGTGTACTGGGGGCCTTTAATACACTTTCCTCCTGGCTGGATTCCAGGGCACACCTTCATTCAGGGGAGGAGTGTCCCATTTGTATGGAGATGCTCTCAGGCAAAAGAATTATTTTGCCCCAGGAGGGCAGCAGGTGTTCCAATCAGGAGGCTGCAGATGAGGGAAAAGTGCAGGGCTGCAGTCTTTCCCAGAACCAAGTGCCAGCTCCATCTTTGTAAAGTTTCCCTTTCTCAACTTTGTCAGATCTGGTAGGATGATTTGCATGATTGGAATGTTTAAAATCAATGGTTCGAACCTATTTTGGAAGGATCGAGTGGGCAAAAGGGGAGGGAATGGCACTGTGTGTCAAAAACGGCATTACCTGGTTCTGAGTCACTGAGAACTCTGAAGAAAATGATCTTGAACACTTATGGATCAATGTCCTAACAGATAAAAACACAAGACAGGGTATTAGTTGGTGTCTGCTATAGGCTGCCCAAACCACTAGAGATTAGGGCAGGGTGACCATACATCCCGTTTTGGCCAGGACAGTCCCTTTTTTAAGCCCTGCCCTAGCCGTCCCAACTTTTTTTGGCAAAAGTGGGCATTTGTCCCATTTGCTCCTGCCAACTGATCAAGTTGGCAAGAGCAAACAGGACAAATATCCACTTTTTGTCAAAAGAAGTGGGGTGCAGTGCAGAGGAACATGCGGGGGTGAGTGGAGATGCCAGCCCCGTGCAGAGGGGCATCTGGGCTGGGGGGGTGGGGCTGGCAGTGTTTGAGTGACCAGCGACAGCCTCGAGCAGGGGGCCAGCAGGGTTTGAGTGACCAGCGACAGCCTCGAGCAGGGGGCCAGCAGGGTTTGAGTGACCAGCGACAGCCTGGAGCAGGGGGCCAGCAGGGTTTGAGTCACCAGTGACAGCCTTGAGTGGGGGGCTGCCAGGGTTCAAGTGACCAGTGACAGTCTGGGGTGTGTGTGTGTGTGCTTTGGGTGAGCAGCTGGGGCCAGGCCTGTGAGGTGTCCCTTTTCCCCTTTGGGAAATATGGTCACCCTAGATTAGAGTGACCACCTATTTATGCACTTATCTATAATGTGTAGGAAAAAAGCTGTATGATCATGGGGGACTTCAGTTTGAGAGATGGAAATTGCTGGAGGTCCCATGCTGCCAGGACTAAACATCCTTGGGATTTCTAAACATTATAGATGACAATTTCCTAACCAGTGGTGCAAGTAGAATTCATTTCTTA